>OY728123.1:876406342-886406342 GCA_963277665.1 Viscum album
ATGTTCTGACATCATAGTACATCCCAAGGTGTGAAGGTATTCTTTTTAGAATCAATGTTTTGTGTATTTTTTCTATATGATTCCTCAAAAAAATTCAATAATACAAATGATAGAATTAATGAAAATCATGAAAATTTTCATTTAAAAATCTTAAATGTGATTAATACCTTAACTTGGTAGTCATCCAATGAGTAATAATTTGTCGATACTATTCTATTGGGCAGTCACACATGACAGGTACAGCCTCCAACTTTGTGCTAACGTTAGCACGCCATCCAATATACAACTCATGTTTGTAGCCTCTCCAAAGCTCACCTAATTCTTGTAAATGTGCTGACCATGCACTCACACCATCAAGGAAATTAAACCAAATCTAACACAAAAATATTCATATATATAAATACCAAAAATATATATATTACAATAAATCCAACTGAATTTTTTAACCATATCTATTCCCAAGCATTATCCATGACTTTTTTTGGAAACAGTCTCTATGAGAGCGGGATGATGGGAATGATGTCAGAGTATTTGGAAAGCGTTTCCAAAAAACATCAACATTTTTGCCTAGTTTTTCTACCATCTTATTATCTTCATTGTAGTCACCATTAACTATTTGCGGTGGTTCCACATCTCATGCATGCGTGTACGCCCCCTCCCACACCTCCTATTAGTAAATGTATTTGTTATGAAAGAAAAACAAAATTTATATTAATACATGTTATAATGAAAATAAATTATGATATAAAAATTTTTTAGCGTTCTAAAAATATACCTGCGGCAGTCTGATCAGTGGACTCCACTGGATTCACAGAAATCGAAGGAACGCCCTGTACATGTGGAGTGGGTCCTAGTGTATGCTTCGTAGGCACAAACTATGGAGGAATAGGAGTCAAAGACATGTAATATAGAAGCTCATAGAGAATGAAGTAGAAGAAAAATAAGAAGGCATGAATGGATGGCCAAATTCTTGATATGGATGGGGAGTGGGAATCATCATCAAACATGGTAAATATGGGTGAAGAGGCTAAAATTAAAAGGGTGGTGAAAGTATGGGAGGCCCAAATATCCCATGTGCCCCTAATGACACAGTGGGATCATAATGTGGGATATATGGTATGTTAGTGGGAGGGGTAGAGTCTAATCGGGTATGCTGACTAGATCGTCTAGCTCTCGTACCACCCTCGCATGTACCATCATCCCGAGAATTAAGACCACTACTAGGATCCTCATTAAATAATTGTCTCCTGAGTGGTGGATCCTGCAAAAAAAATTAAAAAAAATTAATCATAGGACATTATATGTTATTAAAATATATATATATTAAATAAAATACTCACAACAGGCACTAGTTGTGGAATTCCCATCTCATCCATGTGATGGTTGTTGTTTGTCATCTTTTTTGTCACATCACTTCAATCATTTTCATTTCCTACATTTGAAAAAAAATATGGAAGTAATTAGAAAATGGTAACTAATGTGTAACCCAAAAAAATATAATAGAGGGGATATAGGGATTTATGGGTTCTGGGGTCAGGCATCTATGGTCATTAAAACATTGAAATGTTCAAAAAGTTAGAAATATTGGTTTCTTATGTTTGAATACAGTTCAATTCCAAATTAGAAAATGAAATTCAAACAAAACTGCAACCAAATATTGAAAATTCAAATTAAGGTAAAGTTGGATACAACATATTTGTAATAAATATTAAATCAATTTGAATAGTACCAACCTTAACAACCGAATTTGAGCTAAACCAAAAGAATTGAGAACATGGATGGATGAATATAAATATTCACCACCACAAATTCAGATTCACAGTCAGCTCTGCAAATTGAGGTATTATAGTCATAAAAATTAATAAATGGATTGGTTCCAATGTTAGTAGGGATGGTGTCAATCCCATCATCACCACCATTAAAAAAATTTCTAGTAATTACTTCAATAATGACACCAATTCAGGTTGAAGATGGTCTTTGACATAAAAAACTTCTTTCGCCGTTAATTCCAATACATATGGTTCATTAGTAGCAAGAGTGTGAGTTATATTAATTACTTGAAATCCACAATCATCAATAAATGTTCCATGTCTCAACATCGAATCAAACCAATGGAATTTCATCATAGTGACTTGTCCATGAGAGTAATAATCCAATATTATTATTTTTTCAACAACTCCATAATAAAATAAATTTTCAAATCGAGGTCTACTATCTGATGCACTATAATAATAGTTTGTTCTAGTAATAAACATAACACCATCATGTTGTGTTCTCATGTTATTTTCTCGGTCAGTGATAAAAAAATATGTACCCATTGATAACAATTGATTTACTGTCACGAACCAAGGTATTAAGACCAAAATACAAAGATCTTATTTACTCAGAGACAGAGTCAGTAGAAAAACTCAATACCTAAAATACAAATGAATATTAAATAAAATTAAATATTGATTTAATTATTTAAAATAGTAATATTTTTACCTTCAATTTTAACCAAACAAGAAACTCTTTTTATTCAAAGTCTCTCTCCTTTTCAAAGATAAAGAAGGATGATTTCTATTTATCTTTGCTTTATATTCCCTATAGAAAAAATGGGAATTTTTTAATAAATATGTCAGATATAAATATTCAAATTACTTACATGATGTAGTCATCGAAAAAATCACAGTTGAACAAAACTGTGTGATGTGACATCTCCCACTCTTCATGTATTAATATCGTGAATGTATATGATCCAAGAATTCCTCTTGTTTGAGGAAGTCATAGAAACCTAGGTTCAATTTTCTCATATTATTCTTCTTCCTGTCTCATTGCTCTATTCATTATTATAGTAAGATCAGACAAATACATAGAGCAGAAATCCATACATTCTTGAGCCAAGTAACCATTCATGATAGAACATTCGAGATGATTCTTGTTTTGAACATAATAATTTAAATTGTACATATTTATTTTATTTGGATACATCCAAAGAATAGAAATATGTCCTCTAAGAATTATTTCAATTAGAATATGTAAAGTTAGATGCAACATGCATGTGAAAAATGATAGAGGAAATATTTTCTCTAACTCACACAAAATTAATGGGGCATCTACCAACATTTTTTTCAAGAAATATTTGTACAACTTCTTATCACAAAGATCTATAAAAAAAGGAAAAACCAAATAACAAACACCCTTAAATTATTGGAAAAAATATGGCAGATTATTATTAGAACCAACTCATGTAGAAGGACGTGATAATCGTGAGTATTCAAAGATTTTATCTTCAACTCTCTTATGTTGACCCATTTCGATATGTTTCTTAAATATCCATCAAGAACTTTAATAGTCTCTAGTACTTCCAGAAATTTATTTTTTCTATAGGTTTCATCACATAAGAATCACATGGAACTTTCCATTTATTTTTATATATATGCACAGGATGCAATTCTGGTCTGATTCCCCAATCCACAAAGTCACGCTGAGATCGTAAATCATATTTTTTATTTCCGTTAACATTTAAAATAATCTAAATAAAGATTTTAAATATATTCTTTTCAATGTGAATTACATATAAGAAATGATGTAACAAATTGGTTGAATAATAAGGAAAATCAAAAAAGATACTCCTCTTCTTCCAATTATAATAGGTTTCAGTGGAAACATTCTTTCTCTTTCCATATTTCAATTGACTCTTCCTGAATGAAAAATTGAAATCATTCAATTCATTAATCACATAACTTCCATACATATTCTAAGGTTGATAATCGGTCTCTATGGTATTTTTAAATCTTCGATGATTATTTCTATATGGATGGTCCATTGGCAAGAATCGTCTATGTCCTATAAAATTGAAACTATAGTGATGTTACAGTCTTTTAGATCATTTATTATTCATACAAATAGTATATGATAGTTTTCCCTTCGTTCTCCATCTAGACATCATTTCATAAGCATAAAAATCACTGATCTTCCACAAAAGCGCAACACGCATATGAAATATGTCTTTCAAACATGCATCGTAGTTTCACATACCCACATCCCAAAGAAGTTTCAACTCTTTTATTAAAGGTTTCATGTATACTTCAATATCATTTTCAGAATTAGAAGGTCCAGATACAAGTATACTCATGAAAGGGAAAGGTTTTTTCATACACAACCATGGGTAAAGGTTATAAATGTGTATAAAAACCATCCATGTGATGTGTGAAGTAGGTATCTGCCGAAACGGATTAAAACTGTCACATGAAAGACCTAGCCTCACATTATGCACATCACCTAAAAAATAAGGATATCAAACATCAAATCTAGGCCTTGAAAATCCATTTATAAGGTGAACCAACTCATCATTAGTATTCTTTATCTGGGTATCATGTCATCTCATTTTTATTGATATTTCATTAGACATAAAGAGATTATAGATTCTAGGGATCAATGGAAAGTGCCACATTACTTTTTGTGGCACATTGGATGGTGTTCCTTTAGCTTTTGGCCACCAGTGGGATTTTCCACATTTTATACAATCATTTTTTTCAGCATTTTCCTCCCAGAATAAACTACAATCTTTCGAGGAAGCATGAATTTTGTTTCTTGAAAATCTAAGTTCCTCAACTAACTTCCATTCCATATAGTTGTTTGAGGGAATATTTGTATCATCTGGAAGTAAGTCCTTCAAGAATTTAAGAATTTAATCAGTGGCATTATTAGAAATCCCATACATGGTTTTCCCATGAAACAATCTGATTAAAAATCCTAACTTTTTTATTTCACCACATTGTTGATATACTAGATTTGTGGTATCATAATTTAATTTTTTCACCATAACAACATCATCATTTTACTTAGACTCATTATGTGTACTCATATAAAAGTCTTCTTGGGTCAGAATCCTTTCTTTTTCATGATGAAGAATAAATGAAAACCATCCATATAACAAATTATCCAATCTAGTCCTCTCATTTGAATCATTAGTATTTTGATATTCCAATTTATCCCCATTGTGATACCACACATAGTAGTTTTCTTGAAACCCATATTTGGTTATGGGGTATCTGACTTGTTCATAACTCAACCAAGGTCTTCCAACACAATTGTAACATGGGAAATGTATGTGACCACTATCTGAAGCATTGTGAAATAAAAAATCTAAAAATATGCCCATTTTTTTAAATCACTTGAGATCTAATCGATTTCATACATCCAACCTCTATCCATTCTATAAAAAAAATTTATAAACCATTTCTTGAAAACCAATTCAATAAGATTTAAGTTTAATCGAAAATATATTTAAGTAAAGGAAAATTGTTCACTTTATATGAAACCATAACTGACACGCTACTCTATATTAGAATCATAATATAAAAGAATAAAAAATACTATATTTATAACAACATACTATAAATTAATATAAATCCATTAAATTGACTTCAATTATAAATATAATACCATAACACTTGTGAATATAGAGAGAACATATATAATATATGGTAGAATTTTGAGAGTCCTATACATATTATGTCAAAGAGAAGAAGAGATTTCAAATCCATGAGCCTTTAAAGAAAGAATAAATCACGAATATTTTTTGAAGATTTAAAATAGAAAATATTACCTGCTACCAAAGATCATAGAGAATCCATATTATCAATATGTAATATTTTAGTCTAATGACATTTTTTCAATTTATTATGCAATTTGAAAAAAATGAAAGTAGTGTATTTTGAAATAATTTTCATAAAATGTGTGAGAATTCTGAGAGATCAATACAAGATATATCAAAGAAAGAGATATATTTTAAAGTCATTAGACATTGAAGCATAAGAAGAATGTTATCAAGTTTTCAAATATTTGTGGAAGAACTATACCACTTGAGATACTTTATGTATAGTGTATTCAATTCAAAATTCAATACATATAGAATTGAATTCTGTATAACACATACAGAAATGAATTCAGAATTTACAAGGTAATTAGATATGAAGATTGAATAATAGTATTCCTATGATAATGGGCTCTATCTCCTCCATCCATATCCTCTATATGATGTCTAGACATGGGAAGTGAACTAACTACTATTTTGTATAAACCTAATTTATTTGGGTTGTAACTGCATCGAGCTCAACCTATCAAGTATGACTAAGTTGTGTAATAATAATCTAGTTTCTTTCAAGGGAATTTAATATTATTAAAGTTTCTCTTGTTGGTAGTGAGTCATTGGTTCAGCTCAAAACCAGGAATGAGGTTTGAGTATTGAAAATCCACCCGAGTCTTTCATTGATAATGTGTGATTGAACTAAATAGCACTAGGAATTCCATTGGAGTTGTAGAATCTTGTCCCATATAATGATTCCTATGGAGGGGAGCTCCATGATTCTTTATGAGGAATCAGTTTAGGACAATATGGTGTGTTCAGTTGGATAATTACAGTGATTGTGGTATCAAATTTGGGTGACAGTGAGCTTTTGGATCATCTTATGGTGTCTATGATTAGAGTCATACTAGAAAGTGTGATGGGGGTCTCTAGGAGGTGGGGGTGTGAAGTGGGGTGGTAGGGTTGTCCAGGGGGTGGGGGTCTGCGGGTGGTGGGGGTCTGCAGGGGGTGGTGGTCTGCAGGGTGGGGCCTATCCAAGGGAAGGTGGGGGCTGTCCATGGGGGTGGGGGTCTGCAGGGGTGTGAGGATTGTACGGGTGGTGGAGGTCTATAAGGGGGGATTTCCAGGGGTGGGTGGTGTGCAAGGGGTGGGGTTTCCAAGGTTGGGGGTGTGGAGGGGTGGGGGTTATCCAGGGGTGGGGTTTGTCCAGGGGGTGGGGGTCTGAAGGGGGTACGAGGCTATCCAGGGGGGGGGTCTGTAGGGGTTTTCCAGGGGATGGGTGGTGTGAAGGGGGTGGGGGTGTCTAAGGTTGAGGGTTTGTAGGGGGTGGGGGATGTCCAGGGGGTGGGGTGGGGGTGTTCGGGGGGGGGGTTGTCCAGGGGGTGGGGGTGTACAAGGGGGTGAGGGCAGTCCAAGGGGTGGGGGTCTACAAGGGGCTGTATAGGGGGAGGTGGGGGCTGTCTTGGGGGTGGGTGTCTGTAGGGTGTGGGGGGGGGGGGGGGGGGTTGTTCAGTGGGTGGGGTCTGTAGGGGGGCGGGGGGGTTTCTTGGGGGTGGGTGGTGTGTAGGGGTGGGGGGATGTCCAGGGGTGGGGTGTACAGGGGGTGGGGGGTGTCCAGGGAGTGTGGGAGCTATCCAAGGGGGTGGGGGTGTGCAGGGGGTGGGGTGTGAAGAAAAAATAACAACATGAATTAACAAAATGAATGAACCATCATCAATGAACCTTCATCAACAACCTCTATTGGTGTGACGATAATTAACAACATGAATGAACCATCATGAACAACCTCTGTTGAATGATCTTTTTGGGGTTACATAATCACCTACCCACTGGGGTGTCAAAGGTAGAGTAACGATCATGAGAAGAACCCAACATAGGAAACCTATTCCATTTGTGTAATTTCATGAATGGATTGGGATTTTATATTCATATGTCTCTTTGAGGGTATATACAATTGTGCTAACTTGATCACATTGACCCTAAGTGGTCATGAAATCCAGGAATAGATTATTATTTCTCTAACAAATGTTTTTCACCAAAATGGTAATTGTGTTTTAGGTATTTTCACCTCATTATGTTTCCAATTTTATCTAGTGGGCATGAATAAATACCCCCCTCATAAATGAAGTCCAAGAGAATAAGGGAGGATAGCCCCCCACCCCCTAGAAAACTCACACCCCTCCCAACCTGCAACCTCTATGCCCCCTCCCCACCTGCACACCCTCACCCCACCTGGATAGTTCCACCCCCCACCCCAACTAGACAACCCATCCCCTATCCCACCTGGACATACCACACCCCCACCCTCCTAACCCACAACCTACACACCCCCCTCCCCACCTGCACACCCACCCCCCCCCCCCCCCACCCACCCCACCTGGATAGCCCACCCCCTCCTCCCTGGATAGCCCACACCCCTACCTCTCCCTGGACATCCCCCCTATTTATATAATCATGATTCATGAATTATTTCAAGTAAATTAAATTAAAAGAATAGAAATAATTCTACATTTAATCACATTTACCATCACAAGGGTATCGAAATAATCAATGTGAATCATTCCCATCACGAACCATCTTATTATGATTAACTTTAATACTTTAAACAATTACAAATCCATAAAATTAATAAATGAATACCCAAGTGTTAAAATAAATCCATTTCACCAATGGAATTTATTTACATCATCAAAGAACATCCCAAAATAAGCTTCACATATTCTTTCCCCAAACAAAATTGTGGTTTGGGTGGGTGTAATTCCACTAACAAGTTATATAGGAAACCCATATAAAACTAATTATGGAAACTTTATACAAATAAACCCTATGTCATTAGAAAATTTAGTCACACATAAGAATATAAATGTCATGTGAATCCTACATGCCACATATGGTGAATGTACACAATCCTATTTCCTATATGATCTAAGTGCCAAAACCACAAATTACAATATCAAATCAGCATATCATACTATAGTAATTATCTCAACTGTAACATTGATAATTAAGAAGAGTAATTTCATAATCCTATTAACCTATAATTACCACAAGATATAGTTTCATGACTCATCTGCTTTAGGACTATCACAAGTCCAACACATTCCTATCACCATATAATTATCTACAAATAGTAAAAAAAATAAAAAAACGTTCTAATATTGATTACTAATGACCATAATAAAAGAAAAACAATAAAATCCAAGATGGTGCACAACAACACCTCAGGTTAACCTCCACAGACCTCAAATACTACCAAATTGAAGTGATATACTAAATCATACATTGGATATACCATGCCATCATTATTATAACCATTAATAACAACTTATTAAACAATACCATTAGTGATATATAATCAATTTTCACATAAATCAATAATTTTATTTGATATATCGTGTAAACTAGAATCATACTATCTTACATTCCAAATGACCACCCACAAGGTTGATGAATGACCCCACGGAACTCCTGTTTATGCCAAATAAAAATAGAAAACAAAAAAAATAAATGCAGAACATTAAAACTAATGTAGAACTTACATATTTTAAGTTTATAACAAAACAATTTCTTTATTGAAGATGATATATCAGGTGGAAGAAGTTTTACAACCTATGGTAAAGAGGGAGCTTCAGTTTAGGGTTGCAATCACACAGGGGGGGGGGGGACTGGAGGTCGGGTCTGTATTTGGGGGAAAACATTCCCAACGGTTTTGTAAAACTTTTGTGATACGTTGTTTCTGAAAATACTATACCCACAATTTGTACAAACCATTGGTTCAGTCTTGTGTATGCCAACAGTTTTATCAAACCGTTGAAAAAATACACCTCAGACGGACTTATACCAATGATTCTCTAGAACAGTTGGTATAGTATCCTTTTCCCAATTGTTTTTTAAACCGTTGAAAAAAATGCGTTAGTATAAGTGGTATTTCTACTAGTGGAATTATTTCTCCACATTTGTACATATAATATGAGATAATAACTTACTAATAAATATCCTCTTATACTAATCCCATTCCATAGATAAAATTTCTTCCTATTGCCTCATATTCTTAATAAGGTTCCACCATTGATATGATTCACATTCTAATTGATAAACATCTATGAAAAATTTTCAGGCTATAAGAACTAGAGAATATAAAATAAATTCTTAATGGTGTTGATCCATCACTTATCCACTAGTAGATAAAAATAACTAGTAAAATATGGTGGATGTTATCTCATGAAGGATTAAATATAATGTTTTCCCTCCTTTGATTGTTTTGAATCTCAACATGATTCATGACTTAAGAAATTTGTGTTAGTAAAGAAACAATGTTCTACATACCAAATCTAATAGAATTTGGTTTCTCAAGTGGAGATACATTTCATTGTCTTTCAAATTTATTATTATCACGACTCTTTAAGGTTCCATCCATTGAATGAAACCAAAAATTATAGAGTGAGAAACATTAATCATAGTGGGAAAACACATAGTCATGAAGAATCATTTTTTGGTTTTATAAATAAAGAAACCTTATTTTAAATCTATGAAACCTTAGGTTTAACATAGTTCATCGAAGATCCTCATCAATTCAAATCCTTCATGATGGTTTGAAAGGAAATGTGAATTAACCAAATCATAACCCATAGGAGTTTCCAACCATGTGCATAGTAAGGCTCATTGTTTTCTATCAGGTAATTCTCAAGTCAAGACTTACTTTCCTTTTTTAGAGTTATTGCCCCTAGATGCATCTATTACAATACCACATCCACTTATAGTATCCATATTTGGATATATTTCTAGGTAAATTACATAATATCTTCATTACTAAAATTTTAGGATGTTGTCCTTTACATAAACTCATCCTAAGGGTTATAATTAAAGTTTTATCATCCTAGTTTCTAAAGGTTAGATTAAAACTTCTCTAATACCAACTATAATGACCCAATATTTTCATACATAAATATAAAATCTTCTTATATGAATATTTAATAAATTTCACAAATAGATTCCCAAGGATTGTGATGGTTTAGTGTCTTTAGAGAAAAGATATATTATTTTATTATTTAATGAAAGATCTTCAACATCTTCCATAAAGATATTCCCCTTTAGTACTCTTCATAAAAATACCCTACTTAAAACCTTTATTCATAACCTGGAGAAATGAAACATAAGAAATAGTGATCTCAGATTCTTAGTAAGGGTGAACATGAGATATATCATTCTACAATAATATTAAATCATAATATAATCATAAGGGTTTGATATCAAGAACATAAAATACAAAGTTCATACCCAACCTGTCATAGATCATAAACATGATTCATGGCATAAAGCATTATAATTCCAAAATATATGATCCAAAAGTGTGTGAAATAATCATAATTCATGAACCATAATCTCGTGTCATAAAATTGTGTCACCAAAATAGGTATAGAAACCATTTCATTGGTAAAGGTTAACTGCCAAGACCATCAAACATAGTGGATCATTCCTCACCACCTATTTCCCATTATGGATCAATCCCATCAGTCCATTTATCATTGTTATCTCATGTTATATAAAGCTTTACCTAATTCATTTTATGGAGATGTAGGTCCCACCCGTTCTTGGTTATAACATTACCACCATCCTTGGTTATAATGAAACCACTGTCCTTGTTTATAACATTATACAATCCTTGGTTATAATGTAACCACTGTCACATAAGGAAAAACATACATAATTCTGCCATAAGATCACAAAAAATTACTCATATCATGAACCATTAAAATAAATTTTTTTCATAATCATTCCGTCATATCATAACCCATATAAAATAAATGAGTCTCATAATCATCTCATCAATTCATCATAGAAAAAACCCTGGAAAAGGAATAGGTTTCATAAACACATCGTAATAATAATAATAAATCATCCATAAAAAGAATAAGTATCATAAAATTGGATCATATCCCTAGTAAATCATAAGTAACATCAAAGGATTTCATCATAAATGACAAATTATTTTTAAATATTGTTTAGAAAATTTATTGATTAAAATAGCCTTTCCACTTTGAAAATAACTTTTTAAAAATAAAATTTCACATAAAATTTTGAAAATAATTTTCTTAGAAAATAAACTTATAAAAATATTAATGAATATTTAAATCATTAATCAGTAATTTTGGGGGAAATTTTAGTTTAGTTTGTACATGTTAAAATAAATATTCCTTTTACAATTTGGTAAAATCCGAAAGAGCCTTATTTGGAAAATAAAATCAAGATTCATTTTAAAAAAAATTAAAAATTAAAACATGGGTAAAAATGTATTTAATAAATAATTATATAATATTAAAATATTTCTATAAAACTTTTTTAAAAAACATCTATATAGAATAAAAAAGGGTTTTCTACCGAAGAGATAAATAAAGACGATTTTTTGAAGAAAAAAATATTTTGGTCTTTTTAATCCTTTAAGCAAGTAAAATGAAATGAAAACATGTATTATAATTAAATAACCAGATTAAAATAAAATAAATGCGTTTATTGAGAGTTATATCAAAATATATCATCATTTGAAACATATCATAAACAATCTCATTAAAAAATGAGATTGTAACATTAAACCTATACCAATTCAGTATTATTTGAATCGTAATACCTATGAAATAAATCAAATTAGATGAGTATTTATATCCAATAATTATAATTTATAATGATAATAAAATTAGTTCATGGGTAGTATATACACCACACAAAATAAACATGCGGTGTATAAGGTATGTGTCCCATAGAAATAAAAGTGAGATGAAAATCTATTTCCTTAAGTCCCAACATCCTTTGAAAATGTTAAAATGTCCTATATAATAAATATAAGTTTATTATAAATATATTTTAGAACCATAATCATATGTATAATTCCTTATATTATTTACTTATGACCTTTTATAACCTGTTTATTAACAATTCCCTGTTAAAATCATGTTTCGAGTAATAACCACTCTATTTTTTAGGTATGTTTTTGTTTTTTGTTTTTGGTCCTTCTACATTGATCATGGTTCCACCATGTAAATAATGATAAAAGTGATATAAATATCATGTATATTCATTATATATGTTTTTATAGTAAACCAATAAAGTTAGAGATGGGAAATCAATTACACTGTTCATGGAGACGGTAGGTCGTACGTATGCTAGAATGTTGTTTCCATTTTCTCGATGGATGAAACAAAAGAAAAGAAAATAATATATTAAATTTAAATAATAATTTTTATTTAATATATATCACATATTTTTATTAAACCTAAACTTATTTCATTCCTTTTAAATTGTTATTGAAGAACGAAATCACATTGCTTCGTGAGGTGGTAGTTTGTTGTACAAACACACATCATTGTCATTTTCCCACGAAATTGAAAGTAAGAAATTATATATGATATTATAATTAAATAATTATAATTATACCATAAATAAAATTTAAATATTTTAAATATATCATTATATACAATTTTTATAGGTGGTGATGGAAAACAAATTGCCTTAGTTTGCGAGGTGGTAGTTTGTCTTACACACGATTGTCAGTTTTTTCCCACTTGATAGAAGAGGGGATATGTGTGGGTAATTACATTAACATAATAAAATCGCATTATATGGTAAATAAGTATTTTATTATATCATAATTTTTTAATAATATTTTAAGGAGTTAGTGTAATAAATAAAACAAAAACACAAGTTTAATAATTTTTCCTCTTCTTCGGAGAACCTCTTTAGATTTATACTTAAACCATTATTAGGAGGGTTTCCTAATGAAACTAAGGAATATTGGATGTGGGGAGTGATTTAAGTAATATATTTGGTTATTTATTATTGGAACCAAAGGGTTTTTTTAGTTTTAATAGGATAGGATAGGGGGAGACCTTTTATATGTGGGGAGAGGACACACATGGAATTTTTGAAAAGAATAAAGTGTACACACATTTTTGACATTAAAAAAGGATATAAAATGGATAATTATCAAAACTTAGATGATATATGGTCTAAATATTTCCATAAAATGGGATTTTTAAAAGTTTATAGTCCATTTTACCCCATATCTTTTTAGTTTAACCCCTCTGTTGTAAACTCGTTTTAACTTTAACCACGATAATTAATTTTTACTATTTTTACTTTTCATTTGTACCAAAAAATAAGTTTATCTTATTATATAATATTAATTATTATTATTAAAAATATGGTATCCATTTTCCAAAATTCCATTCATATAATTTTCAAATTTTAATTTAAAATTAAACCCAAAAATGGGATGAAAAGGCTGTTTTCCAAAGAGAAAATGTTCATAAGTATAGAAAGTTTAAATATAAAAATTAAATATGAAATATGTTCTAATTACATAAATTGTATTAATAAATATATAATTAAATTGATTTTATTTTTAAAATAATATTAAAATGAAATAGATCTTTTAAATTCTTTAAATGAAAAGACGATTTCTAATAAAAATTGAATTTTTTTATTATTCATCGAAAAAATTATCTTTTCATTAAATAATCAAAGATTAACTCAAAAATAATTTTATATGTAGATTTAAAAATTTAATTTAATTTTCTCAAATAAATTTTCTAAGGGTTTAAAAAATAATTTTTATTATTTGTTCATATAAATAAACATTTTTTTTGAGAAAATAGTATTTTCGAAACATATAAAGACTTTACCCAAAATTAAGTGGTTTTTTATAAATGTGTATTATTTATATAAAAACATCATACTTAAAATTTGAAAATTGGTTACTATTATTCATACCAAAAATTTTAACAGTAAGGTTATAATGATCATGTTTTAAATAATAATATTAATAATATATCACAGTTCATTAAAACTCAGTGTCACGTGTAACACATGATTTCAAAGAAATTAAATTTATTTGAAAAAACATAATAAAATATATGTTTTTTATAGAATTTACTTATTC
This sequence comes from Viscum album, assembly GCA_963277665.1. Taxonomy (NCBI): domain Eukaryota; kingdom Viridiplantae; phylum Streptophyta; class Magnoliopsida; order Santalales; family Viscaceae; genus Viscum; species Viscum album. Next base: position 876,420,847 of record OY728123.1, read on the forward strand.
AAGGATGGAATTAATTTCATTAATTTATTATATATAATTACTGAAAATTGGAGATTCCACCCTAGGATTCATGATGCAAATGATCATCTCATCTTTATCTAGATCTTCTAAGGCTGTAGCCACATTACTCAATTCATCTTTTTGGAAATTATATGAATATGGAATGTGTGAAAGCATTATTTTTAGGGGTAATTCCTTCATGAACTCCCATATAAATCCAAGTAAGGTAATATACTCTTCCTTCTTGATGAAATAGTCATAATTGATTTCGATGATCATTAACTCTAAAATTTCCCCTAATATTTAATTAGACTACCAGTATTTATAGGGTTAGTTTTAAGACTATAATGGGGGATTTTTATTCTACTTAATTGTTGGTAAATCCATTATATTTCATGATGGAATAAAGAAGAACCACTTTGTCAATACAGATAAAGAAAATTCTCAATCTGATCCTATTGAGCTTTAAGGATTCCATCCTTCTACCGGTTGGGCTCCTAGAGGCAGCATCAAAGTACATATCTCATTCGTGGTATGTTTAATGGATGGAGAAAAATTACTTTACGAGAATCTCCATGTCAAATAAAAACTTCAATGGGATAGGGTGTTCTATGGGGAAATTTTATAACCATGACCCCTTGATTACATTTTGATACATCAATTGGATGTCAAGATATGAAATAATGACTTCCCACTACTCTCTATGATAGTTAGAATAAAAATACTAAGTATATATTTGAGTATATCAACAAGAGAGACTAGGTGGAACTCATGGTGGTGAAAATAGTGCCTCTGTTTCTAAATAATGAGCACTAATGCAAGGTAGTTCTTCTTGATATCATAATTTCAATTCTCATAATCCAATGATATCTATTTGAGATAATATAGACTTTTCTTATTTCCTATATCATTATTTTGAGAAAGAAGGTATCCAAGAGATAATTCATGGTTTATGTCAAAAAGGATAAGGGTATTTTCTTATATATGAGACATCAAGGCTAGTGAGTGCAGATGGTACTATTTGAGATCATCAAAATCTCTATTAAAATCCCCATTCTAGTGATATCTGTCCCTTTTCTTTACAAAATTCATAATGTAAAAAACATTTTATGTAGAAGATGGATATGAAATCTTAATTTAAGTGATGTTCCCATTGATTATACTTAATTCCATAAGGTTTCAAGGTTGTGGCATATCAAGTATTGACTTAGTCTTTTTTTGGTCAACCATAATGTCATGATGGTGTACCGTGAATATAATGAATTTTTAAAGTGTTACCCTGAAAGAAAATTTCATTTGGTTTATTTTCAAAATGTTTTGATGAAATTATCTAAAAACTACTTCAAGATTGACAAGGCGGTTATTTAGATTTTTCTACCAGATCATCCACAAATCATTCAATGATATTCCCTGTAATGGAATAGAAAATATGGTCCATGGAATATAGGTAGGTAATATTGGATTTCTTTCAGAAAAATTTAATTACTTAGTAATAGTATACACATTGGGGTTCCCTAAAGGTAGAACGATCCTTATCTTTTTGATCTATTTCGATCACATTATTATTAGAGTTGGTTTCCAAGAACCAACTAGATTTTAATTTTTATTAACTATATATTAATGGACATGAATATCACTAAAAATAATATAATATGATGATTATTCCTAAACATAATATCGATGTTATAGTTTCTTTTGATTATATGTCAAAAAAAAGGTCATAACAGTTCCTCTCTATAATGAGAACCTTGAAGTGGTATGAAAATATCAATAAATATATGTTCCATTTCTAGATAAAATATATATTACGGTAGATAGATGATTTATGTATATCAATTTTAGGGGGATCATAAGACATTGATACTTATTATCATGAAGTTCACACTTAGTAATCTATAATAGAGGAGGTTATGAGAATAGAACCACCAATAGGAATTCTATATGTTTATGTGTCATGGGATATTCCTATAGGTAAACATGTGTATTAGTTATTATAATTCATATTATTATTCATTGAAATCATGAATAATTCACTTTTATATATTTATAAAAAATGTGACAATATATGATTGAAATAAGATAGGATGTGTTGGGTATGTCAAAAGTGATATGACATTAATGAATAAGTTAAGAAAGGATTTTCCCTTGAATTTTAATGAAAATAGATATATCTTTACCTTTGATAGAAATTGAACTATATAATAAATCCATATCCATGGTAGTATATCAACGTGTTTATTTTAGGAATTCAAAGAAATATAAATTAATAATATAGGTTTGTGGCATGAATTATGTGACCTGATTGATGAGGAAATGATACAAAGGGATTGTATTACATAGTGAAAATCTATAGGAAGTTTTTTTCATTATGAAATTAACTTATTTAACTATGGGATCCATGACATATTTTTAGTCACTAATCATGGAATTTATGATATTTAGCCTAATTTCATTGATAAAGAGGCCTAGAGGGTCACACACAAAGTGAATCCAGAATCTCAGTTAAATCCAAATTGAATTTAACATTTCAAATTAAGATTATTCCCAACTTATGGTTTGATAATTACTCAAGATTCATTGATCACATTAATTAAATCACAAATTATTCAAAATAATATATATATGTGAGTTGAATATTAAATAAATATTTATTCAAAAGAAAATTATTTATTTAGTCATGTGAATATATAATATTTATTTATATCTAGTTTATTTACAAGGTAATAAATAATTATTTATTTGATTAAATTAATATTAAATAAATATTTATTTTTCAAGATCATTAATATAAAATTTATTTATTTATTTATTGAATAATACAATGATATTTATTTATTTAATTAAATATTTATTATTCAAGGTTCGATAAATACTATGTAGGATTGAAAAGCTGAGTTAAGGGTATATATGAAAAGATATATTTAGATAATCAAAGACTTTAGTCCATGTCATGGAATATAACAATAATAATATATTATTATTATTTAATGTGGAATAATTTTAGATTTAATAATTATATAGGGGTCTTTATGAATATATTTAATGTTTAACCCTAGATATATGACCCTGGTTATATCATTTTTTGAGAAATTGGTTTGGTTGTGGAAACACAATTATCCCAAGAGAATTATCTCTAACCCAAGAGAAAAATTATGAATAACTCACTCAAGAATGAAGAGTAAAAATCCTTGTCCTCCCTCTTAATAGATTTAGAGAACGTGATAGAGTGTTTTATGTTTGGAAAGATTCTTATTATGATCAATGATAAATAAAGGAAACTAGTTTGGATCCTTTCTGATAGAACCTATAATTACAATAGAGATGTTTTGAGATTTATATAGTACATTTGGATACAACTGGTAGGATTATACCATCAGATCCTTTAACGCAATAATGGAATGAAAATAAAATTTCAACCAATGAAAATAAATAAAGAGTTCTAAATGAAGGTAATATATATATATATATATAAATTAATAAAAAAATATATGTGAATATATCTACTATTTGATTATTCTAAGGTTTATATCATCTAGTTTAAAGGATTTTTCTGGAGAAATTAAGGAAATGAAATATTGGGTATTAGAACAATGACTTTCATTATGCCCTGGAACCTTTAAGTGGTATTAGAGTGTTCAAATATTAGTTTATAATTATTTATTAATCATTGATTTATTAATGTACTTTATAATTAGTTTTAATTTATAGTCTTTTGTTATTTAATCTAAAATTTGAGATAACATGATCATTTATTTTTATATTACCAAGAACATGACAAGAATAGATGAAGAGAATTCAAAAATCTCATCAAAAGGTACCAGAGATTCTGTTTGGATGACACGGATAAATAGTGTATAATATAAATGTACACATTGTATACCCATGGTTATCCACACTAGGATGAGTCACATAAATAATGACATGTCTTGTGGGAGAACAGTATGTAATTTCATTACACACCGTATTTTGACAGTCATTTTTCATGCAGTTTGGTAGATTATAAATGACAAGTAGCTCTCATACACACTGTGTAATCACACATGGTTTTCCTTTACAAGAATCATAGAACCCATGTGGTCAAAGTAATTGGATTATAATTAATACATGTTTTGTGATGAATACCATCTAAGTAGCATGAAAATATGAAAAGTAAACAACATTTAACAAGATATAAACACTCTGTAACATGTAAATATCCCATGTGGAATACACACAGTGTCCCAAGGCATATATTTTTGGTGGCCAATGATGAATCGCACACCGTATAATCGGTTGTACACACTGTGTAATTTCATCCAAATCACCCTTGGGGAATGTCATGATAGGTGTGTTATGTGATTCAACACACTAAAAAATAATTTGATCTATTAAACCTAACTACACATCATATAGTTGGTGTACATGTCATCTAATAGGGTTTTACATAGATTACTCACAGAGTATTTTTCCACAAGTCATGTGTGATATTATAATTCTTAGTTAATTATTTCCATGTAATTATATAGATAAATGATGTTTATAGTTATCATACAAAATTTTTAGTTAAAAGAAATTTCTATCATTACATGTCGGAAATATTTAAGGTGTACCATATAGTCATAAATGTGACATTAACTACATGACTTGACTCAAGGAACAAAACACTGTAAATCTCATGACACTCCATATAAGAATACATTAAATGTAAATAAAATACACACCATAAGGATCATACACAACCTTAGTTGAATGTCGTGTCACATGATGGAATAAATTATGTTATTGTTAAACACTAGAACCAGTTTTGAACAAAATTTTAAGAGTGTATGTAGTATCGACTCAAGTATATGAAATTTTTGTTAAACATTAGATAAAATTTATTTATTGAATAGAAGGGTACACTCTTTGTATGTATTTAAATTAAATTAATTTATTAATTTATTTAAAATTACAATTCATGAGAATATACATGACTATTTGGTTATAAATTTAAGATAATTTAATTAATTAAATATTCAAACGATTAATTTATTAATTCCTAAATTTCATCTTAATAAATAATGAATCAAAATTAATTTGAATCCAACCAAAGTGATATACCGGTGAACGGTGAAATTTTGCAACTTGAACTAAGCTCGGGTCAAAGAGTTATTCTTATAGGGTCGAGTGTTAACTTATCATCCACTCAATAAACCGACCACTTGTAAAATATAATGATCAATACATATATTTATTTTATTTCTCTCAAGTGAATGGTTAATAATTTTTTTATTTGATTTTTAAATTAATCCACTTAAAATAAATGAATTAACAAGTATATAACATGGAATAAAATAAATGGATCGTGTGTAAATTATTTTATCAAGTCATGGTTAATTAATTATATAAAATCCACATAATATTAATAATCTTGATAAATAATAAAATAAATAGTATTTACACATTAGATAAATAATTATCTCAGGGAAATATTAGTTCAGAAATGTCTTCCATTACTTGAGTTAAAATAAAACCATAATTCAAAGTGAATGTCCTTCCCATGTCAGGGTGTTTTCAATTATTAGTGAGTTTTAATTAAGATTTTGGGTTGAGTTAATCATGTTATCATTAAGAGTTTATTTCCTAAGAAATAATTTATGTAACATAGAGTCAAGTGTTGAGGAAACCCATGTTTTGGATTTCATTATTTATAATCCCACTCAATAGATTAAGGAACTATGAGTTAATGAAATTCGAAATATCTTCTACCTAAAGTCCTTGAAATAATTTTTGAAGTCTAAGTCTCTATTATAAGAAGGGTAATATGGATCATTTATGCTAGAATATCTACATGATATGATATTTTGAATCCAATGGTAAGGGCTATTGTTATTTTATAAAATAATTGGAGACTAATAATATAATTTATTATTACACTTTTTTTCATCAAAATAAAGTAATAAAATATTGTTTTATATAATATAGAAAATGTAAAGTGAAACCATGACAACACTATAATCAATTCTAGAAAAATACCATGTCCCCACTAGTATAAATTTCCTAGAGTGGTATAGTTTTCTATACACTACACAAATACAGTAAAATTTATACTATTTGTTGGGGTCCTCTATTCTTGTTCATCTACCATACTAAGCAAGCTAAGATGAAAAGGAAGACTACTAGAGATTTATTGAAGACTCTTATTATATTTTTTGCATCATGGTATCAGCTATGTATGGAGAGATGATATTAGAATATAAGGTCATGGATGCTTACACCATGAAAACTCATCTCTATGAACTTGAAAAAGATAAGGGGAGGCTCAAAATGAAAGATATTTTCACTAGACTATACCCATATAAACTGGATGAAATGGACATATCTAGCGATCATGCATTCAAAATTCTAGATTGTATTGATCAGTTAGTAAAGTTAGGCTTACATATGGATAATATATTATCTATTAATATCATATTATCATCCCTACCTCTTATGTTATCCATATTAATAAAGAATTATTGGATAAAAAATATGGATGAGTTGATCAAGAATATTTTGAATATGCTTCACTAGACATATAAGGATTGGAGTTAAATGGTTCCACATCTATTATTTTTAATTAATTAAAAATCAAGTTGAAAATCTCATGACTGGTTCAAAGTAAAAGGTTACTTTACAAGGAATTTCAAAGAGACCAAAGTTTCAAGGAGAGAACAATGAAAAGGAGGCTATTTGTTCATGTGTCCTGAAAGGACATCGGGAGAAGAACAACATTATATTAAAGAAGAATCAATCAATAGTATCTACTTTAGGTATATTAATCATTACAAGAAATTTTTTCTTTTGACTTATTATGTATTAAATGCAATATGAAATTTATATACTTTTATTAAAATATAGGTACTAAGAAATTTCATAAAAATTACATGAAGTAAGGTGAATATCTTAGTAATATATAAAGGGTGATTAATATATCAGTAGTGAGAAGAAAACAAATTTAGTTTTCCAATTTGATTGATTCTCATGAGACTATTATTTTATATTTAGTACAACCAAATCATTTATACCAATGTCCCTACAAAAAAATAGGAATTTCAAAATTTTAAATGAATTTTGTTACTGTATTTCATACTTAACTAGTAGATAAGTTTTACTTAGACCATCAGTAATGAATGATGAATATAAAATATAATATTTATACCCAGATGTGGCATGATAATTCTTAGTCAAATAAAATTAAAAAGGTGTTGGTCAAACCCTATTTTAAAAAGGTTATCAACTTTTAAAAAAATAAACCATTAGAAATAAAGGTAATCCATGGAGCTTTTAGAGTTTTTCATATTGGTTTCATGAACTATTTTAAGGAGAATCTATATCTAACAACTCTAGAATTTAATATATGTTTCTCTCTAGTTAAGTCAAATATGTTCGATAACTTTCTCCACAAGAAACACAAAACTGAAAAGAAACTAAAATGTGTTTATATCATTAAAAATAGCCATATAATTAGTTGGTATGAATATTAGTAACCTAATTATGAAATATATTAATATTATATATATATATATAAAGGTTATTTTATAAAAAATTTAATTAATTCATTATTATGTTTAAGAATCTATAGTTGTATGTGTTTTAATTTTAATTAAAGAAAAATAATTATATTACTGTTAAATGATGATTTTAATAAAATATAATGTTGATTGATTAATTCTATATTTATTTATGTTTTATAGAAATTAATAATAAGAACAACCAGTGTTTTTTAATGTTATTATCCTATAAAAAATTTCTCATTTTATTTTATGATTTTTTTAAAAGTTATAATATAATTTTTTAGAAATTTAATTTTAAAAAATAGAATTATTTTTGGGATTTAGAATTTAAATAATATTTTAAGATGAGTTTTTGGTTTTCTATAAAAATTGGTTTTTAGGTGAATAGTGAAAAATACCATTTTTTACTAATACTACAACTTTTGTGACACTATTTGTAAATAAGTTTGACTTATCAATTTATCAAACATTTTACTTCAAAAAATATGTATTTAATAGTTTAAATTATAAATTTTTAAATATTAATTATTAAAAATGCCCAACCATTATCAATGTATCAAAGTGTGGGGAAGGTTTGAATTAGTGATATCTTTTTCTTTTATGTTATCTTTCTTGTAAAAAAACCTTCACTTCTTGTTAAAGAATTATCACTTTGATAAAAACAAAAAATTGACACATTGATATGATCAGAAGTATTTACAAGGTTTAATAATCAATAAGAGTATCCAATCCTTAATATGGTTTGGAAATAACCTAATACTTTAAAATCCACGAGAAAACAGTCCCTTTTGTGGATACAATAAGTTGGAAATACCCTTACACTTGTGTAGCACAACGATCAATACAACAATTCATGTGCTTCTTCTAGCATGAATGATGTATAATAAGTTTTATAACAAGTTTAGAAACATTCACCAGTTGGTTCTTAACATGTCATTATACTGCTTCAACAACTTCAACTTTTATAATTCTCCATAAAACAATTCTTCACTTTACTACCCAACAGGAGGTAGAAACAATTATTTTATACTTCATAAAAAAATGCATTCTGATTCTTAGTCTGATTAATCAGTTTGATTCCTAATTCTATAAAACTAGTATGAATAGATATTCTAGAAACAATTCTAAATTGCTTCTTTCTTTTCCTTAATTGGTTAGTTCAATTTCTCAGTAAGATCTAGAAAACCCGGACTACAACCTATTCCTTACAATTACTTTTTCTGGAGAACTTTCATCAAGAAAATCAGTTTGGAAAGAATATTCAACCAACTCTGTCTCAAATCCATTAGCTCTTTCTCTCTCCCACATGTGAATAGTGTCAGAGTATATTGTACATTGACCTCTATTTATATGTGATCCAGAAATGGAATGTCTGGGAAACCATTTTAATTTTCTTACTCAACCAAATTCCATAAAATTGAATTTCACCTATACTTTAGCTTCATCTTTGACCATCTATGTGATTATTAACTCTTTTGGATTCTTCTCAAAACTTCTTAAGTAGTCCCACATCTTCACCCTTCTTTGAACTTACAAACATTTTTTTCGATTAGATGCAATTTTTTATTGTTATTAAACATACTTAATGCTCTAGCTGAACCTATTATTCAATAAACATCATTGAAACTTCTAAATACTTCAAAAACATTCAATAACCCTTCATTAGAATATTCAGAATGTCTCTCCCTTTTCTTTATTTGATCAAACAATCATCATACCAATGAAATATTATGTTCAATGAAGTACAAAAACAGAATACTTATCAGTGTTAGTATGATTTTGATAAATCGGTCTCTGTTTCCCATATGATGGATCAATGTCACAATTCTTCCAATAATTATTTTCCCAAATTAAAACACATAATAATTTTTCTTCATGGAAATGGTTGACTACATTATTGTATACCATATGATTGATTATTCTCTGAAACCCTTCAGAATCATCAATACCAACAACTTAACATCTCTGTTAAACCACTGATAGAAATATACATATATTCCTATAAAGATACTAATAAATTGTCTGATAAATTGGTTTCATAATCTTCTCTGATGAATTATTGGCACATCGAGTCCAATGGAATGGTGTTGGCAATGAATTATTTCTTTCAGATTATATGCAACAGATTATTGAACCTTTGTATTTTTTCATCTAGTGGATCTGGCAGTCTAACGGATTGGACTATTCGATGGATCAGTCCATTAGTATTTTTGTAAAACCTCTGACTTTAGACAAAACAAACTTCTCAAATGATAAAACATTTTAGTGCCATATACCTCTTATACTGATGATCTAAGACCATAATACTTAAACTTTTTACTATATTACCTTCCATAAAAATCTTCATGTATCTTGAATTATTCATGATGTTGAGAAAATAAGTATTATCATAGCGTCATCTGACTAAAATTGGAATGTTCTATGTCTTCCCATCATTTCAAAATCTTCTATATTTCTATTAAAAACTCAAATTTATTACCAAATTTTTGAAAACTCGTACACTTTTTCTCATAATTTCTTTTAAAACTGTTGGATCATAAGTTTCCAGATAACTTTTGATGTTGAGGACATACAAAATAGAAAATAATCATCAAATTTATTATTGAATATCTTGAAATATATTCAGACTCTGATAAAACATCTCACAATGAACAAAAAACTTCATTCCAGACACTACATGAGTCCAAACTACTACTTCGGTCAGAAATCATTTTGAGAACAAAAAATTGAAACCAAAGGAATTTCATAAGAACTTTATTTCCAATCATGTAATTCTAGTACTCCTTCGTGTGATCACTGTTAATTTCTAAGTGAATTTGTTTTCTATAATTATAACAAAAAACAAAAAACTCCAACCACTTATTTCATCTTCAAAAAACCACTTTCAACCAACTTGGTCCCAACAATCACCCCATTTGGATATTTTTCAACCAAGGTTCATTAATAACTAAAACTTTTTAACTTAAGATATGTATCTCTAATCAATAATTCTAAGCTTATGTGAGAAAACTCATTTTAGGAAATAATAATCATTGATAGGAAAACCAGGATGTCCATAAGTATTTACATAGGAAACATTTTCATGAACTTAAAACTATCCATGGAACTTCAAAAATTCCTCCTCCTTCCTGTAATAGGTTTTATATAAACACTTCAACAAAATATTAAAATATTTAACACACTTACATGCTAAGTTCACAGATTACCCACAACTCCTCCTAAATACATGCTTCCTTGAAAGTTTTAGCACATATAAATGGATCGATTTATGAAACATCACTTTTCGCCCCATTAAAGACACTAAAAAAATACAAGGAGATATAGTGGACATTAACACATACCTTGAACATAAATATAAATAGCATGGACACCCATGTCCAGCCTTAGTTTGAAAAATTCTTCCTTTGATAAGGGTTTTGTAAAAATGTCAGCAACTTGTTCAATTATAGGAACATAATCCATCTTGAGTTCATTATTATCCACATGATCTTTGATAAAGAGATATTTTATATAAATATATTTTGAATGAGAATTTCTTACTAGATATCATGTGAGGTTAATATTACTTTGAATATCACAAACCAAGAGCAGAGGTAACTTCACTTCTATAAGCAGGTCTTCCAACTGAGACTTTGTCCACATAAGTTGTGTTGTAGCATGAGTGGTAGAAACATACTTAGATTCATTTTTTCTAAGATTAACTAAATTATATTTCTTAATATTCCAACTTACACAAAGTTCCCCTAGAAAAAAATTCAACTTGATGTGAATCATCTATCATCTACACTTCCTTCCCAATCATCGTCTATATACCTAAACAAAACAATTCTTTCTGAGATGTTGTGTCTAATTCTGAAATCCATTTTCCCCTGATATATCTAAGAATTATTTTTCTATCCAACATATGTTATTCCTTTATATCACTTTGGAACCTTTCACATAAGCTAATATCATACACAATATCTAGTCTTGAAGAGGTAAAATATAAAAAAAAAATCAGTTTTTGAAACTATTTAGTGTCAAATTCCTTTCATTCTCTATCATTAGTCAATTTGGTTCCCACTGAATTATTTTTGGAAATTAGCATTGAATTCTCCATGAAAAAATTCTTAAGAAGTTTCATAGAATACATCTCATGATAAATAAAAATTTATTTCTTCTTTTTTTATATTTGTTATACAATAAAGTATTTTATTTAACCAAGCATGTACATTTCAAAAAACTTCTTTATTTATTCAGAAAACCTATCACAAGTTTATTCATAATTCCTAGAAATGATAATATCATCGAAATATATAATAAAAATGAGGTAAATATCCTAACTTTAATTGATGTAGATATTACTATCAACCCTACCTTTCTTAATTTTTAACTTCCTTAATCATGAATCCAATTTATAATACCAAGCTCTTGGAGCTTTATTTAACCAATACTATACTTTCTTAAACTTGTACACCTAGCATTCATCCTTTACAATAACAAATCCACATAGTTGTTTAACATAAACTTCTTCATCAAGTTCTCCATTGAGAAATGATGATATCACATCCATTTGAAAAATTTTATTACTTCGTTGGGCTATAATTTCAATAAATATTCTAATTGTTTCTAACCTTACAAGAATAGAAAAAGTCTCATCAAAATCTATGACTTAAATCAATGAGTAACAATTGAAAACCAATATTTATTTTTTTCTTATTACATCACCATCCTCATTCAACTTTTTTTGAAACACCCACTTTGTACCAAAAATATTTTTATCATTTGGTTTAGGTAATATTTCCCAAGTATCATTCTTCTCAATATAATATAACTCTTAATTTGTAGCCCGAATCCATTTTTGATGATCAAAAGGTTTATTAACATCTTTCGACTCAACTTTTTAACACAAATAAGTATGTCATAACTTTTGATGTTCTTATTATTTGAACCTTTTTTCAGATCACCAATGATGTTTTAAGATTTCACCTATTTCCTCATCCAATTATGAGTTGTATGAAGTTCTTCTTATTCACAAGAAATGGTTGAGTCTAATTCTTCCATATACGTGGCATCACTATTGTTGAAATTACTTTCATGTTTCTCAACAACAATTATTCTATATTCTTCATATTCCTCTTTTTTATGATTTTCTAAAACATCTTCCTCATCTTGTTTAATAACCTTAACATAAAAAAATAAAAAATTATTCCTCTTTCTTTGTTAAAACATATGTATCCTCTTCTGTCTGAAGCACAACCAATAAATATTTCATCATCACCTCACATACAAAACTTTATGAGATTCTTTCTTTTTTTATTTATGATCCAGGGATGCAAAAAAACTCTTAATTGTTTCAAACATGGATTTTTATCATAGAACATTTCATAAGAATTCATTTCATAATTATTCCTATAGAAACACTCATTCTGAATATAAACTATTTTACTCATCACTTGTCTTTATAAGTAGTAAGAAAGACCATGTTCAAGTGACATTCTATGCCCTATCTCAACCAAAATGCTATTCTTTCTTTCAGAAACTTCATTTTTTTAGGGTATATATAGTTCACTGAACTCAGGAATAATTCCATATTTTCAAATATAACATCTAAATTCTTCATTCTTGTAGTCACTGCCATTATCAGTTCTCAACTTCTTTATAGAATAACTACATTCCTTTTAAGATCTTCTCTTGGAACTTTTAAACAACTTCTAAGCATTTGGTTTACGTTTCAAATACATAACACATGTAATGTGAGTAAAATAACTAATAAAATAAATAAAGTATTTATATCAAAAAAATTATTTTTTACTCATTCGCCAATAGATATCAGAATTAATCATTTCTATGGGTCAGTTTGAACGAATTTCATCTTTCCTATGAATAGAGTTTTTTAATTTTCCTTTCATGAAAAATTGAAAAACACCAATATGTTCTTCATTTCATATCAATAATATAAAAAACACTATCTATACTTGATAACTTACTCTTGTTTCTATAACAGGTGAAAATTTTGTAGCTTGGTGAAGTGGGTAGAATAGTCCATCATGAACATGGCACCCTGCTGCAGATTCATGAAATCTCAATCTTGATCTACCCTTAATGTCTCTGGAAAGAAAAAGTCATAGAAGACTACCTGAAAATCTTCCCACGTCATGTATCGGTGCTGCTCAGTCTGAGTGGTAACATCCCACCATCTCTTGCTGGAATCACGCAGCATGTAGGTAGCGAGCTTGACCCTCATCCCAGGAGGCGTCTCTGGATGCTCGAAGATAGTCTGCAACAATTCCATCCATGACTCCACAGCCTGTGGTCTTCCATCCCATGAAAACAAAGGCGAATGTTGCTACTGGAATATACATGTCATCTCTTCCATAGATGTGGCAACCGGTGGTGCTCCCTGGAAGGTCTGTATAAACCTCATGATGCCACCATGGAACTATACATCTGCACCTGCGTCTGGTATAACAGATGGAGCCGCATTTGGAACTTCTAGGGGATCCATCAGTATCCCATGGCCTACAATTTCTTGAGTATAATCGTCACCACTCTCTTGGAAAATAGCTCGAGGTCATCTCGGCTACATGAATCTACAATTTCAAACATAGGCCTTAGTTTAATTTACTGTTGAGGTTTTTTTGTCTGGTTAAGAGTGCCAATGAAAAGGAAAACAAAACCACAAAAACTGGAAAAAAGAGACTACACGGCGTGTATAAGGTCTACACGGCGTGTACCCTTAAGACCTTACATTTTTGTGTTCTGATGTTGGCATTGGCGTGTCTTAACCCTAGGTACACGGCGTGTTACACCCGCACACGACGCGTACACCACCCCATCTCCCCAGCCACACGGCCAAGTTCGCACGATCTCTCATTGTTCAAGGCTACACGACATGTCCCAGAGGTACACAATGTGTACTAGACGAGCTCTACTGACCTGTGTTGTTTGAGACAGAGCCGGATACACGGCTCACACTACACAGCGTGTTCCAGATGGACATGGTGTGTACAATAAGTGGTAACACCGACCCGTGTTGTTAGTGACACGGCCAGATCCCCAGATTAAACTATACGGTGTGTTCGGTATTGACACGGTGTGTTTAAGCTAAGATTTCTTTGTCTGTGTTGTTAGCCATATAGGCGTACATAGGTTCAACACGACATGATGTGTACAACTGGTACACAGCGTGTTCCCTCTAGAGTTTCCCTAACCCGTGTTTCTACCTACACGGCCTATGACATGGTTAGAAATTACACGGCGTGTACTTAAAAAATTTTCATTTCTTTCTGAACAGAAGAGCACATGGTGTGTGTTCATAGAACCACACACCGTGCTGTCTGGGTTTCCAGACAGTAAACCACAGAAACTACTCCGGATCCCCTTTTCTTTAATTCCAAGCGTCGGTATGAAAATTCCGATCCATGGGGCCCATAATCCCCACAAACCAAAGTTTAGCACTCGAAATTTCATCTTATAGTACAAAAATAAATAAAAGTTTGGATCATGATTCGCTAAATTCTGGTCCAAGAGATCCCATACTTCTGAGGAACCAAAGTTTAGCGTCCTTCAACCCAACTGTAACATGTACCAATACCCTATCAACAGTAGGAATATCTATCAAGGTACCTATCACAATAGCATGCATGTTCTAATGCACCTACATGGAATGGGAACTATGCATGACATGTGATTCTAACATGTTCCTAAATGATGCATGAGATGGCATACCCTCATCTCATTGGGTTACGACTAAATAGAACCCAATATAAAAATATAAACAGCACACCACAAGTGTGTCACCCAACGGTGAAAATCAAATCAAATATAAAATTGCAAAACCAGAAAAAATGCAATTAAATGAGGTAGATTGGCTTTTCCCTATACATGGGTTAGCTACTCTCGGGCACAGCTTATTACCAAATACAAATTACATCCTATCCTTGACTATAGGCTCCAAACAGTAAGTCAAAGAAAAGAAACTCCTCTGATACCACTTTGTAACGCCCCGGATCCGGGTGCCACAGAGCGGGTGCCCCGAACCTAGTTGGTCACATGACCTCAAGTGCATTTCCCCAAATGCCAGAGGCTTCCGACTAGAAGCTAGGGCCTAGGACTAATAGTGGGAAACTATGACCTCATTTTTCAAAGTGTAGCGCAACGGAAAATATAAACATACGAAAACGAAAGCACTAAACATTATAAACCTGATATGGACAACAGAACTGAAGTAAAATATAATCAACAGTCATATGTATGATGTTGCAATATGTCTCTAATTCTAAGAAAGTAGCCAAAATAGGATACACTGTAATCTAATACAATACAGCACAAGTTACAAGTACAACAAAATGAAACCAAAGCAGTTCAATAGGAACTCAGTAGCATCACAAGCCTAAGCTCGGTCTCATGCTCTCCCACTCCTCCGCAACAATCATGTACCTATATAGGGACCCTTTACCTTATCGACACCTAAAGAAATATAATATATTTGGTCCCAAGACATGACCCAAACAGGATGTGAGAAATAAATCCCAGTAGGAAACCACCAAAGTCTCATGCCCAACTGTCAGTGAAAATGTGCAACAGCAGTGTGCACTAATGAAATGTAGTAAACTACGTAGTACTCAAAAGTAACCATTCCTACTAGTTAGATCATCATTTAATATTTATTTAACAATTAAATATAATTGAATTATGAGTTTTCCGAGACTCGACCTCGACCGACAATCTCTTAAACCAATGCCACAACAGAAACCACAACAGACTATTTAATAAGTAAAAGATAGGAAATCACCATAGTGAATATTCAAAGTAACCCTTGTCCTCAAACATGAAAATACTTACCCTTAGGCAAACAGAAAAAAACCCTCAATTGACTGCCCTCAGGTATAATGAATATTACCCTTAGGCATATGATATGTCACCCTCAGTCACAGAAGCTACAACCCACAGGCATAAGAAAATTTTCCCCCAGGCTAAACGAAACACTACCCTCAGGCTAAACAAAACACTGCCCTCAAGAATTCCATAGGAAAAACAAGTAACTGGGCCGAACCCAATGCATAAGAAAGAAATTTATATATTTTTCCTCTCAAGAAAACTCAAAACATGCAATAATCACGGCATAGCCACGGGTATCCTGACCAAACGGCTAAACAAAGGGAACCACACCCTCAGGGTGGCCCTGGATCAAGGAAACGATCCCAAACAATAGTTTATACATATTAATTAGATTACCTCTTCAATTCTAGGTATTTTTATAGTTAAAGTCTCAACCATACGACACCCCGAACATGGGTGTGTGGCACAACAATACACAGAATCAACTCGATATTTGGAAATAAACACAAGACCACCTACCTCGATCTCCTCTGATCGATATACATGAAAGGTGCCTTCTGAAACAACCAAGAATGGAATAGATCTGAGATAAATATTTTCCCATTCAAACCCAAATAAATTCCCTTAGGGAAATAACTAGAAATAAAGACTCAATGAGAGGGATGACCTTACCCGTGCGGTTCAAACGAGATCGTCGGCGGATGAATCAGAATATCGGTGAGAGTTCGGGAGCTCCTCCAAGTCTCGGCCTCCTCTCCCAGTTCTCCTATCTATTTTTCTACCTCTTCTACCGAATGAGGAGGATACTACCTATTTTTAATGAAAAAACATAACTACACAGCATGTAATCTCAAGTACACGACATTTACTTTCTTTTTAACTGTTCACTGGCGGCAAATCTTAACCGCTTTACTGTTCATCTGCTGACTGATTACATGGAGTATATTACTAAGTACACGGAATGTACCATCGTTCCTCTGGTGACTACTTCCACCACCTTATTGTTCACCTGCCGACTGATTACACGGTGTGTAATACTAATTACACGTTTTGTAGTTAGTTTTTACACCCTTAATCGCCAACATGCCTACACACCCTGTATACTCATCCCACATGGCCAAAGTACATGGCCTGTAAAAAAAGTACACGACATGTACCCATAAATTTGGGATTTTTCCCACATTTCACTTGTTTTCTCAAAAACACTTAAGGAAAAAGGAAAAGAAGAAACTCATACCTCAAGAATAAGAACCAGGTTCTTACAAACTTCCCCCCTTAAAGAAATTCATCCCTGAATTTCCCTTCAAATTGTAGTGAAGATAAATCTATGAAAAAATATGGCCACTGAGCATGTATGTCGGTCTCCCACCCCCAGGTTTCTTCCTTCACTCAGCCATGCTGCCATAGAACCTATACGAGAGGAACTGACCGGCCTCGAAGAACCTTCGTTCTCCTATCAACAATATGAATCATATGCTTCCCAAAGGATGCATCGAAATGAATTTCAACCTCCTCTGGCTAAAAAACGTGAGATGGGTCTGAGTGATAACAGCGCAGCTAAGATACGTGGAAGACATAGTGCATAGCTCGGTACCCTTGTGGTAACTACAACTGATAGGCAACCAGACCGACATTCTCCATAATCTAAAACGGCCCTACATACCTTAGTGAAATCTTACCCCATCTCCTGAACTTCCTGTGTCCCAACCTCGGTGAAACATTCAATAAAAAATGATCCCCCACCACAAACTCCAAGGGTCGTTTGCGGTGATCAGCATAGGATTTTTGACGAGACTGTGCAGTAGCCATCTGCTTCTGAATCAAATGGACCTACTCGAAGTCTCCTGCATGAGACGTGGTCCCAGTAAAGCTACCTCACCTGCCTCCAACCAGCACAAAGGTGATCGGCATGGTCTACTATATAAATCCTCGTAAGGTGCCATCTCAATAGTTGCCTGAAAACTATTATTGTAGGAAAATTTGATCGGGGGTATGTGCTTCTCCCAAGAGCCCCCAAAGTCCAGGATGCATGCACGCAACATGTCCTCTAGCACCTGTATTGTACACTCTAACTAGACATCGATCTGAGGGTGGTAAGTTGTGCTCAGAAACACCTGTGTACCCAGTGCCCTCTGAAAACCCTGCCCGAAATGAGACATAAAACTGGCGTCCCTATCTGAAATGATAGAACAAGGGACCCCATGTAGACGTACTAGCTCTTAGATATACAACTTCCCAAGCTCGTCAACAATGAAGGTCTCCTTAATCAGAAAAAATTGAGCTACCTTCGTAAGTCTGTCCACAACTACCCATATAGCATCATTGCCTCGAGGTGACCTCGGCAACCCAGTCACGAAGTCCATCACGACATCATCCCATTTCCACTCTGAGATGGGTAACTTTTGTAACAGTCCGTCTCTCCCTTGATGCTCCGCCTTCACCTGCTGGTAGGTGGAACATCTCGTAACAAAACCAACTACCTCTCATTTCATACCCGACCACCAATACTGACTTCTCAAGTCACTGTACAATTTGGTAACTCCGCGATGCACTGCCCAAGATGAAGCATGAAATTCCTGCATCAATTCCTCACATATATCCATTAGAACCTACACTCGTCCATGGATACGTAGTACCTCATCATCTTCTATCGTTCAACCAGGAGGAGGGTCCTCACTTGCCACCGACTCCTGTAGAACTAGGCCTTCTGAATCTGATAGTTGTCTTATCCCCACTCTATCCAAGAGGGTAGAAGTCACAGCTAAGATGAAATATAACCTCACCCATGAATATTGAGAACCTTCAAATGCATATTAGAGAACAAATCGTTAAGCTCCCACTCACCACTGGCCTCCTGCACTACCTGTATCTAAGTCCTCCTACTCAGTGCATCAGCCACTGCGTTGCCCTTACCAGGTGTATAGGCAAGCTCAAAGTCGAAGGACTGAAGGTATTCAACCCACCTTCGTTGACTCAAATTCAAGTCACACTGGGTAAAGATGTATTTAAGACTTTTTTGGTCTGTAATCACCACAAAATGTTCTCCCAATATGTAATGTCTCCAACAGCGTAACACATGAACAACTACAGCCAACTCGAGATCATGCATCGGGTAATTCCTCTCATGTGGCCTCAACTACCAAGACCCGTACGCAACTACTTGATCGCCCTGCATCAACACTGCTCTCAGACCAATACATGATGCATCATAGTAAACAGTATAGCTACTCCCTTGCTCTAGAAGTATCAGGACTGGTGCTGATGTCAACCTTCCCTTTAGCTCCTGAAAGGCTGTCTCGCAAGCTTCTGACCAAATGAAATTAATACCCTTCTCAGTCAAACCCATCAATGGTGCTTATAAGTGGGAGAAGTCCTATATAAATCACCTTTAGAAACCATCCAGCCCTAAGAAACTCCATATTTCAAACACGTTCTTAGGATGATCCCAGGAAACTACTACTCTCACTTTCTCTGGGTCTACTGCAATTCCTGCCTATGAGATAATATCACCTAGGAAGTGTATTTGGTCCATCCAAAAGTGGCACTTTGAGAGATTAGTATATAACTGATGCTCTCTCAGTGTACTCAAAACAATGTCAAGATGTGTGTCATGGTCGTATCGAGTGTGAGACTACACCAAGATATCATCCACGAAGACTACCATAAAAGAATCCAGATATGGATGGAACACTCGATTATTCAGATCCATGAAAACTGCTGGCGCATTTGTAAGTCCGAGCAGCATGACTAAGTACTCGTATAGACCATATCTACTACGAAAAACTATAAGCGGTATGTCTGATGGTCTAACATGCAACTGATGACATCTGTATCTCAAGAAAATCTTTGAGAACACTCGTGCTCCTCGAAGTTGATAAAAAAATATCACCAATCCACAGTAAGGGATATCAGTTCTTAACTATCAACTAGTTAAGTTTTCGATAATCCATGCAGAGTCTGAGGGTACAGTCTGCCTTCTTCGCAAACAGGACAGGCGAACCCCAAGGAGAAGTATTGGGTTGGATGAAACCCTTTGTCTGCAACTCCTCCAACTGCCTCTTGAGCTCCTGCAATTCTGGAATAGCCATCCTATAAGGAGTAATGGACACTAGTGCCTCTCCTGGAATAAGGTTAATAGTGAAATACACCTCTCGCTTCGAAGGTAGACCTGAAAATTCATCCCGGAAGACATCACTAAAATGATTAACCACTGGGGAAAATCCTTCTGACAAGTTCCCTGGTCATCCAGATATAAACTCACAATCTGGGTTGTCACTCCACCTCGCCCACAATTCTCGGGTCCATCTCGGCTCGCCTGGACATCCCATCCACCCTTATATAGAAACTCTCCACCCTCTGGTGTTGTGAAACTCACCCTACGACGATATAAAACTACAAAGTCTCGAAAGGGTACCAACCAGTCCATCCTGAGAATGACATCATATACCGTCATCTCAAATACATAGAGCACCTATAGAAAGTGACACCCACCAACCACTAGGGGTCACTCCTTGCACTGATGCACACCTTCCATTCTAATTCCTAACAAAGTGTCTAGCTTCATGATATTAGAAGAAGAATAAGAAGAAGCACAGAGCCCAATGTTCTTTACAACGAGCATAGATATAAAGCTATGTGTATCACCAGTGTCAAAAAGTATAGAAGACAAAACATAAGCAACTAGAATATTACATATGACAATGGAAGGTCAGGGATCCTGCTCTTGTTGAGTCTGTTCCACTGCATATGCCTGCCCAGTGTCATGGCCCTACAACACAGCCTGGCTACCCTGGGCTGACCTGACCTGCTATCTCTGAGATCCTGGTGTCTGGCTACCATAACCATGACCACCACATCGACCTGAACGTCCTAACGTATTCTAATTCCATGACTAGTAAGAAGTTGTTGGCCCTGCTCCTACACATGGAGTCTACACTGAACCCCTATCACTATTCACTGGTGGAAACACCCTACAAAAATGTTGTAGATGACTCATCCTACTACAAGTTCGGCACTCCACTAGGTCACGGGGACACTGAGGTCTCTTGTGCCCCTATTTACCACATTGGTAGCACATTATCTGGCCACCTAAAGAATTCTTCTGGCTAGTACTTCCACTATGAGAGAAATCCATCTGCCTCTTCCTCTTACCGGTAGAAATAGTACTAGAGAATGTTGTTGAACAGCCCTGGTCCGCACCACTAGCTTCCCGCAGGTTCTGATCAGAAATCAATGCCTGGTTCACAATATCATGCACTGTAGGAAACCTGAAAACATTCACCAGTACTCGGATGTAATATCGGATACCATCTTCAAAGTGTCTAGCCCTCAACGTCTCATCACCCACCATAATAGGTGCAAAATGCTACAGCTCGATGAACAGGGCAGAATAGTCCATCACTGACATGGCTCCCTACTGCAGATTCATGAACTCTCGAGCTTGATATGCCCTTAACATCTCTGGAAAGAAAAATTTATAGAAGACTTCCTGAAAATATTCCCATGCCATGTCTCGATGATGCTCAGTCTGGGTGGTAACATACCACTATCTCTTGGTGGAATCACGCTGCATGTATGTAGCGAGCTTGACCCTCCTCCCAAGAGGCATCTACAGAAGCTCGAAGATAGTCTGCAACGAGTCCATACGTGACTCCTCATCCTGTGGTCTGTCATCCCCTGAAAACACAGGCAGATACTGCTGATGGAATATACATTTTAGCTCTTCCATAGATGTGGCAACCGGTGGTGCTCCCTGGAAAGTCTGCATAAACCGCATGAATCCCCCACGGAACTGCGCATCCATGCCTGCGTCTGGTATAACGGCTGGCACTACATCTGGCAGTACAGGAGGATCCATCAGTAGCCCATGGCCTACCATGTCTTGAGTATAATAGTTTCCACTCTCTTGGAAAACAGCTCGAGGTCATCTCGGCGACATGACTCTACAAGGTCAAACACACGGCTTAGTTTAATTTACTGTCAAGGTTTCTTTTGTCCGGTTAAGACTGCCAATGAAAAGGAAAACAAAACCACAAAAACTGGAAAAAAGAGACTAAACGGCGTGTATAATGTCTACACGTCGTGTACCCTTAAGCCCTTATATGGTCATGTTCTGATGCTGGCCTCGGCGTGTCTCAACCCTAGGTACATAGTGTGTTACACCCACACACAGTGTGTACACCACCCCATCTCCCCAACCACATGGACAAGTTTGCACGGTCTCTCATTGGTCAAGACTACACGGAATGTCCCAGAGGTACACGACATGTACTAGATAAGCTCTACTGACCCGTGTTGTTCGAGACACGGTCGGATACACGGCTCACACTACATAGCGTGTTCCAGATGGACACGGCATGTACAAGAAGAGTCAACACTGACCCGTGTTGTTAGTGACATAGATGTGTCCCCAGATTAAACTACACGGAATGTTCGGTATTGACACGATGTGTTTAAGCTAAGATTTCTTTGTCCATTTTGTAAGCCACACGGGCGGACACAGGATCAACACGACACGACGTGTACAACCGGTACACAGCGTGTTCCCTCAAGAGTTTCCATAACCTGTGTTTCTACCTACACGGCCTATGACACGGTTAGAAATTACATGGTGTGTTCATAAGGTACACAGCATGTACTTAAAAAAAATTCATTTCTTTCCAAATAGAAGAGCACATGACATGTGTTCATAGAACCACACACCGTGTTATCTGGTTTTTCAGACAATAAACCTCAGAAACTACTTTGGGGCCCCTTTTCTTTAATTTCAAGTGTCGGTATGCCAAATTCCAATCCGTGGGGGCCCATAATCCCCACAAACCAAAGTTTAGCACTCAACCTTTCACCTTATTGTACAAAACGCAATAAAAGGCAGGATCATGATCCGTTAAATTATGTTCCAAGATAATTGGGTTCTTACGCCTATTATCACTCAAAATATTCTTATTTAACTCACATTTCTTCCCAAAATTTTTAAAATTGAAATTATTTGTAACCTTTATTTTGGACTAAATTTTTTTATAAACTTATGAATTCTCAACTTTGTTGGTTTTGGTCACATACATGATTGCATCATCTTTCTTATTATTAGGAAAAATTTCAATTTTATTTTAAAACATTAAAGATAATTTTTTTTTATCTTTATTAGGTTCACACTAACTAGATCTTTTTCTAACTTCAGAAATAGAGTTTTTGAAACTTGTCAACTTTAGATAAATTATGATGAACAAGTTCCAAATCTTCTTCTTTTTCTTTTAACTATACTTTAAGTTTTCAATTCAGATTCCTTTGTTTGTCAAGAGACTTCTTAAAATAAACAACCTCTTCCAGAAACATAACTTTCTCTTAAATAATACGTTATTGATTTTTTGTTGTTAGACTTTCCTACTTCAACTTCTCAATTTCTCTTTAAAGACTTAATATCTTTCTAATTCATTCTTTCAACTTTCTTTTCCAATGAAATTATAACTTAGTCTCATATTATTCAAAACTAATACTTCAAAACTCTTCATTAATAATTGTTGCAATAAATGTGTACTCTCTATAAACTTCAGTGAATTTTTCATCTTCAACTTCACTATCTTCATATTCATCATCTTTATACAAAAAACTAATCCTTTTGGATTTAGAGAACTTTTTATCCTTTTCCACGAAATTGGTTTTTGATTTATCAACATGTTTCTTCCAAGATCTTATTGGACTTATATAATTTTCATCACTTTATTATATATCCTTTTTTATGACAATTAGCAGCAGAGTGCCCAATAGCTCCACCTTAAAAAAAATTCATGGGTAGTTTACATTTTTTATTTTCTTGTACCTATTTTCACAATATTAGAAAACAAGGTTAAAACTTTATCGAGATTTTTACTAACCATGTTTTTTATAATCAGAGTCACACCTTCTTCTTCTTAATTAATCTTCTTATATTTTCCTTGCTTTTTAGATTTTATGGGAATTTATTTATTAACTTTTACTTTTATTTTCATAAATTTATCCCTTATCATTTCATAAGTAATGAGAGTATTATGAAGGTTAACCAAAGGTAGAGTTTTAGGGTCTCTATCTTCCAAATATGAAACTTTGGCATCAAACTTTTCAAGAAGAATTCTAAATATCTTTTCAACAATTGTTGAATCTTCCATCTTCTTGCCAAGATATATTATGGTGCTAATAATATCATTTACCATTGTAAATAAGTCATGAATAGATTCGTACACACCTATTTTTAGATATTCGTAATTTAGCCTCTATATTTTTAACTTTTCCTTCTTCACCTTCATATTGACCTCATAAATGTTTTCAAACTTCTCCAAGATACCTGTAGAAACAGAAAATCCCTTCACTCTAAGGAATTCAATTTCAAAAAATGATGAGAGTAAATCATTGTTATCTCTTACAACATTCTCCATATTCTAATTATATTCATATGTAAGTGGAACATTATCAACAAGAGGAGGAAATCCATTTTTATATGTTTCCAAAATATCAGAACCCAGAGACATAAGATAAGAAGCAATATATTTTCGAGATTTGATAATTGGTTTAATTTAAGACTAGAATCCCCTTACTCTTCACACAATTCAAATTATCCATAATAAATTATCTTAAAATTTTTTTAGCAAAGAGTAAGAGAATGGAACCTTTTCTTTGATAACCCTTAAAAAGGCCCAAATAGGATCAATGTATCATTGATAGGGGGAGGGGGTGAATCAGTGATATATTTTTCTTTTATTTAAGTTTCTTGTACAACAACCTTCACCTCCTATAAAAGAGTTGTAACTTTTGTAAAAAAAATCATTTACACATCCATAAGAACACAAATATTTTCAAGGTCCACTACTAAATAAGAGTATATTGTCCTTGTCATGGTTTGGAAACAATCCAATACCACACAATCCACTAGAAAACAATTATTTTGTGTGGATACAATAAGTAGAAAATACCCTTACACTTGTGTTGCGGTATGATCAATAATAAAATGCATGTGATTCTTTTATCACGAATGATATAAAATAAGTTTTGTAAGAATTTTATAAAACCTCACTAGTTGATTATGAATATAACACACCAAGTATTTAAAAATTAATTTAATATATCATGTAATGCATGCAACACTGAGTATCTATGAAACAACACTTTGTTACAACAATTATTTAAACAAGATAGTTATAATCTATCCATTAAACATAATTTTCCCATTTCTATGAATTGAATTTCGAAAAATATACATACATAGTTGTGATCAGTAAGATATTTAGAGTTTGATATGATCAACCTAATTTTTTATGAATAGTAACTTAACCCTTTTGAATAGTAATGTTACCCTTATGAATAATAACATGACCCTATGAATAGTAAACCAGCCAAATGAATATTAAAATCACCCATGGAAGTAAAAAAAATATGAATCTTATAAATGAAAGTACGATATAATTATATCATAATATAAGTAAATAAATGTTTTTGAAATTCTTAATTAAGTATTAGTATTTTTATAAAACATAAATGTTTATTTAAAATTTTATAATTAATATAATGATTCAAAATAAAATGTATTTTCATAAAATAAAATCATAAGTTAATATTATAAAGTCTAAGGATTATAAGATAATTTTATGAGACATTAGTTAATTTTTCAATGTGTCATAATATCGGTAATAATTTTAAAATTGGTATTTTTTGAGTAAATGATGATTTTAATAAAAATTAAAATTCTCATATCTAGAAAATAATTTTTATAAAATAAAGTTAATTTTTTAATTCTACACTTCAAAAAATGTTAGGATGAATTCTTGGGATTTTTCTAAAATTATTGAATTTTTAGTAAACAGTAAAAAAATACCGTTTTTAAAATACAGTATTTTTTTGTGTCAATGTCAAGAGATATTTATGATATAAAATTTATTAAACTTATGGAATAAATAAATAATGATTTTATTAGATAAATTTTTTATAGAAATAATTCAGAAAATAAAAAAAAATTTCTTTATAAGTATAAAAGAACCATTTGCATTGTCGATGTAGTTCATGCGTCGCGCTGACAAAGTCAATTTGGTTCCTTAAGAATAATAATTAAGAAATAAAATTATTTTAATAACCTTGTTATTAATTATTATGTATAATGGATGTTTTTTCCAATAATTTATATTATTATAGTTATATAATATTAATCTTATCCAAATTTATGTGCAATGCTTCCATAGGGCAAGAAAAGAAAAAATAATAAATTTTAGAAGATGTCTTGTTATGTATACAATTGAATATACATAATGAAAAAATATAGAATTTTATTTTGAACCTAATTTATTTATTTTTATGATATTAATTTATTTTTAATTTTTATAAATATAATAATTAACATTAATTATTATGCAATGTTGATGTAGTACTTGTGAAAGAATAAGAAAAATAAACAAAGTATTTTTAATTAAAATTATAAGAATTATTAAATGACACATATTTTGGATAAAAAAATTATACAAGTAATTTTTTACCATTATCTCAATTTTATTTGAATTTGGGACATCTTGGACCCAAATGAATCACTTTAAGGACTTTATAATTTTCTTTATCAAAAGGAAGTCAAGATGTCACATTAGATTTTTCAAATAGTATAATATTTTATTGTATGGTTTTTGAGTAGATTATTTTGAAAATATATAGATTATTAAAATATAATAAATTTTTCTTCTTCATTAAATTTTATTTTTAATTTTCATGGAATAAATAATTACCCTGATGTATTGAAAACTTACAATGCAGTAATTACTTAATTAATGAATTAATCAAATTAATGATAATAAAAATAATAAAATAAATAAAATTTGATATTTTTAATTTCATTATCAATTTCTATAGATTAATATGATACTTCTAGGATATAATAAAAATATTAATTTTCATTTTAACCTTTTTTGTTGTGTTTAAAGACATGGTTATGAATAGTGTTTAATTTGACATAAATTATCTTTCATGATTAAAATATTTTATTAAATTATTTAAAAATAAGAAAGTTATTAAAAAGGGAAAAAATGATAATATTATATCTACAATGTAATCCCCTATTATTTATATCCCTTTTTAAAGTCTTTAACCCTGTTTTTAGACTTAATATATCTTAATATTTTAAGTAATTCTTAATTTTCCTATCACCTAAATTTTAAAAGGAGTCTCCCCCCTTCACAAAATATCATCACCATAAGACTTCTCTCTCATCTATATTATGAAAATTTTCCTTATCCTCGTCCATTTCTATATTCTAGTTCATATGGTCTCAGAAAAAGACCACTTTCAAAAGCCTAAGGAGGTTCTCAAGGAGAAAACATTCAAGATGTAAGATTCCTTTTTATTCTCTTTTAAATTCATTTTCACTACTACCTTATCATCATCTCCTATCCAATGATGCATGACAATTACAGTATCCTAACTAATAGATTTTTTTTGGTGATATAAGAATCATAAAATCTCTATTTTCTACTTTTATTCTTAAATAACAAAATCTTTGTTTGTGGAGTGTCAATTCACTGCTTTTGTGGATGATGAGTTTTCATTTAACTTTACCACAATCATGAGAAGTATTAATTCATATGTAATTGTTTAAAATGAACTAAATATATATATATATATATATCAATTCAGGATTATTATTTCTTTTTGACAGGGAAGACTATAATAAACTGACCTTGGAAACCATGAAAAGAACGCACCCGAAATAATGGAAATAACAAATTATTGTTAATAAATGGGTTGAAAATGTTATAAGAAGATTATGTAAAGTATTATAAACATGATTTTAGTTCTTTAATAAATTAATAACACTATTCAAACTATTATATAGGAGGTTTGAACAAATTTTAAGGAAGGTGAACCTGAGGTAAGGGATATCCTAACTCAATTTCCATTTATTGAGTTAAACATATATGTCATTGGTTATGTTTTTCCAAGAATATGTGTGAATAACCTATGATTATTTTTAATTTATATCCACTTATAATGTGTGGATTTATATTTTTCACACACAATTATTTCATTGTTTTATCATCACTCTAATGATACGATGTTTGTAAGAATTTTCTCAAATCACATTCATTTTCATGAGATATATGCCTTATTCACCACTCATTCCTTGCATGTGGTGTATGTACTTCCATTTGATGTATCAAATCATGATTATTATTATTATTATGATATTATATGGGATTACTTAATAGGGGATTAATATTTAAATGTTCCAAAGTGGTATGGGACACTTTGGAATGTTTAAAGATAGTTTTCTTCAAAAAAATATATTAATGATTTTATTAGAGTATTTTCATATATGATTATAATTCAAATATTTCAAAGTGGTATGGGAAAATTTGATTTAAATATATATTTTAATATATGTATGAGTAATTCATTGGACTTAGAAAGTGATGTGTGGGTCCAACTATAGCCCCTCAATGCATCAGAAGATCTCATGAGACAAAATAGAAATGGATTTTGGCAGAGGCCTTAACCAATTATTTTCAAAAGTCTTAGATGAGGCCTTAACGATGGGTTTATGATGCCCAATATATAAATTACCTCATTATGATATTATTAATTAATAAATCATGGGAATATTCTACTAGTAGAATATCCATGATGATGTTTCATGTGATTATTTATATGGAATTGTTTATTAATATTTTTTTCCTACCATATTATGCTCAAGATTATGTTTTAATATCATGTTTTATTATTTATTTATTATGACTTATTGTTTATTTTATTGCTTCTACTGCATTTCTTACCCTTACTGGGCATTTGAGCTCTCCCCTTTAAAATGTTTTTTTCTAAGGATTCTGAGAGTTATACTATGAATGACTTGTAGGGTTAATCTAAGAGCTCTTGGGTGTTATCAATGGAGTTTCTATGTTTTTTTACTTATTATTTTTAATGTAAAGTTCATGTATGCAATTTTTTTTCCAAAAATGATAAATTTATTGGTAATTTGGAATGTGATTCCTTGTAATTATACCTATGTAATAAAGTAAGACACCAACTCTAAGCTACTAGAGTCGGGGTCTTCACAGTTGGTATCAGAGGGAGGTTAGTAGAAACCTTGGAAACTAGATTTAAAAAACATAGATTAATGAGAATAACCTTAAGATAGACTTTGAGGATTAGAATAGAAAAATATCTTAGAATATTGGTAAATTAGTAAAAATGTGGGTCTTCCTAGAAATACATCCTTGTCTGGATAATACAGGTAGATGTGGTTCTGGAACAGAGGAACCTAAGAGTAACAACTCTGAAAAGGTGTTCCGAGCCTAACTCGGGGTAACTTGGTACATGAAAATAGGTCATACTGCACTCCTATTTTTACACTCCCGATTGATATGCTTAGGATAATTCACATTTTCATTACAAATTATTATGAATAATTTAAAAGTAAATATGTCCCCAAAAAACCATGTTTATGAATTTGAGATTAATTGTACAAAAAAAATCAATTTATGGTAAATGTTTTACTAGTTTGGAATTATGCATTATGATTCATTTCGCAATTTAATGTATTCCATTATATACAAATGCTACATAGTGTAAGGAATGGGAAACCCATCAATGAACACAATACAAAGAGTAAGACTGATCATTTATTCAATGGGTTTAATCTAGTCTTTCAAAGGCAACTTGTCTGACAAATATTCTCTTAATATGAGGAAACTATTTCATGTTCTAACAAGATAGAGAAATATTTATCCAAGTATTATGGATTAAAACATAAGTGAAAGAAGAAGAGTATATATGGAAAATATATAGATAAAGGTAATAAGGGAAAGAAGTATTTCCCCACATGTGATAATTGTGGGAGGAAACACCTTGGTATATGATTAATAGGAATAGGATTTTTCTTAAAGTGTAGAGAAAAAGGCCACCATGCTCATGATTATAAGGAAATTTTTTCCAATTTTTAGAGATTTAATTGTAAGGATATGGGGAACTACTCAAATTAATGTCTCAAGTCTCAAATGAATATAACATAAAAGAAGATAATGGATCATGGTAAATATTATAGTACTACCATAGACTAAGAGGAATGATTAATGTTCCTATGTTTGGATTGGAGAATTATTTTAATTATGTATTTTATAAATTATGTATTGGTTATAAGAATTATGGAATATATAAGGATTGTACGTTAGTACTATTTCATTAAGGATTTGAGGTCATATGATGAATGGTACAAAGGAAAAGTGACTCTGTAGAAATTTAAATTTTGGGAAAATATATGGTTGATGTAAATACAACCCTTAATATGTTTCTAATACTAATATATTGATTTCATAATAAAGAGATGATTGGTTTGGATAACGTAAATTGGATTGCACTTAAAATCTTGGATCTAAATAATGGATTGTAGATAATGTGTTAGAGTCTACTAAATTTTTTACTTAAGTAATATATCCAATTTTCTATGTTTTACATAAGGAATAATGAAGTATGAATGTATTCAATATGGTTTTATAGTAATTAATGTTTTTACCATGCTTTAGGAGAATACAAGGAGAATGTACTCATATGTTTGTATGTGACGATTAAGAGCCACTTCATGTTCTTTAATAAGTTCATTATGGAAATTCAATGACCTTGTTTCTAATGTTTTAGATCATGATATTTTGGAAAAGTTAAACATTTATGAAATGGTTAAATTTGATCTTTTCACAAGGTATTAAAGACTATTTTACCCTATGATACAACTTGTGTCATAAAATGAAGTAGGAATAGTTAAAGGCACAACTGAGGGAAAATATTGTGTTTAATGAAACGTATCAGGTACTAATGTATCATTACATTATTATATAGTGAAATAATTTATCAAATTTAGGGAAATGACATTGAAGAAAAGTGTTACCCTAGAACCTTCTTTTCCGGTGAATCAAATGGTCCCTTAGATCATTGCAGATTTATGGCTTTGTGAATGTTACATTTATCCTGACTATGTTCTTTATCATTATCCATCAAAACATCATAGTTCTATTTCTCTTACATGTTAATGTTTTCAATTCCACCAATGTCCTCCTATTAAAAATCCTAAATTTTTGGTGACCTTCGTATTTCATTTTCCATCTAATTAGAAGTATATTTTTTTAACCCTATTTCCAAAGTGGTTTTTACATAAAGGTATTTTCTAGTATAAACATTTTTTTATTTTAAAAAATGACATTTCAAATTACGAGGATGTAATTTATTGAAGGAGTGGAGAATGTTACACCCCAAGGATTTACAAAAAAAATTAATATAGACTGTAATTCATGCAACCGTGAGTCTCTACAAAACAAAACTTTTTTCATTACAGTTATTTAAAAAAGATAGTTATAACCTAGCCATTAAACAAAAAATTTCCACTTATATGAATTTAATTCATAAAAATGGACATAAATAGTTTTGATCAGTAAGATATTTAGAGTCTGATAGGATCAACTTGTTTTTTTGAGGAATAGAAACTTGACCCTTTTTAATATTAATGTTACCCTTATAAATATTAATATAATTCTTAGGAATATTAAACCATCCAAATTAATAGTAAACTCACCCATAAAAGTATAAATAAAATTTAGGCATTTTATAAAAGAAAGTATGATATAATTATATCATAGTATAAGTAAATAAATGTTTTAGAAATTATTAATTAAGTATTAGTATTTTTATAAAACATAAATGTTTATTTAAAATTTCATAATTAATATAATGATTAAAAATAAAATTTATTTTCATAAAATAGATTAATAAGTTAATATTTTGATGTCTAATTATTATAACATTATTTTATGAGACCTTAGTTAATTTTTTCAAGTATCATAAAATCGTATATAATTCAAAAATTGGCATTTTATGAGTAAATGATGATTTTAATTAAAATTTTAATTTCTCACATATAGAAAATTATTTTTATAAAATAGAGTTGATTTTTTAATTCTAAAATTCAAAAAACATTAGGATGAATTCTAGGTATTTTTCTAAAATAGTTGATTTTTTTGTGAATAGTAAAAATTGCAGTTTTTAAAATATGGTATTTTTTGTGACAACTTCAAGTGATATTTATGATATAAAATTTATGAAACTTATGGAATAAATAAATTATGATTTTATAAGAGAATTGTTTTGTAGAAA
Organism: Viscum album; assembly: GCA_963277665.1. Taxonomy (NCBI): domain Eukaryota; kingdom Viridiplantae; phylum Streptophyta; class Magnoliopsida; order Santalales; family Viscaceae; genus Viscum; species Viscum album. The sequence goes on from OY728123.1 coordinate 876,453,324, forward strand.
TAATTCAGAACAAATAAATTATATTTTTCTTGATAAGTATAAAAGAACCATTGTCATTGTCGATGGAGTGTATGTGCCATACTGACAAATCCAATTTGGTTCCTTAAAAATAAAAATTAAGAGATAAAAATTATTTTCAAGACCATATTATTAATTATTATGTATAATTTATTTTTTTTGTAGATAGTATATAATTTTATTGTTATATAATATTAATATTATCAAAATGTTTCTACAATGCTTGTGTAGGGAAAGAAAAGACAAAATAACAAATTTAAGAAGATGTCTTGTTATGTATATGAGTGAATATACATAATGAAAAAATATAGAATTTTATTTTGAACCTAATTTATTTATTTTTATGATAGTAATTTATTTTTAATTTTTATATATGAAATAATTAACATTAATGCTTATGCAACGCTAATGCAGTCCTTATGCAAGAATAAGAAAAATAAATAAAGTGTTTTTAATTAAAATTATAATAATTATTAAATGACCCATATTTTGGATAAATCATTTTCTATAAGTCTCAACCATTATCTCAATTCTATTTTAATTTGGGATATCTTTTACCCACACGAATCACATTAAGAACCTTATAAGTTTTTATATCAAAAGGATGCCAAGTTGCCACATTATATTTTTTAATTAGTATAATATTTTATTATATGGTTTTATAGTAGTATTTTTTTGAAAATATATAGTTTATTGAAAGATAATGAATTTATCTTCTTCATGAAATTTTATTTTAATTTTTAGGGTATAAATAATTACCCTAATGGCTTGAACAATTTCGATGCAATAATTATATAATCAATGAATAAATAAAAATAATGAAATTAAATATAATAAAATAGATATAATTTTAGATTTTAAAGTTAATTAAATATTTCTATAGATTAATATGTTATTTCTAGGATATAATAAAAAAATTCTTAAAATATTAAACTTTTTTTTGTTGTTTTAAAGTCAGGGTTATGAATAGTGTTTAATTTGACATAAATTATTTTTCATGATTAAAATATTTTATTAAATTAATTAAAAAACACAAATTTATTGAAAAAGTCTAATAATGATAATATTATATAAATATTGTGATCCCCTATGATTTATATCTATTATTAAAGTCTTTAAAACTATTCTTGGACTTAATATATCTTAATATTTTATATAATTCCCAATTTCCCCCTCACCTAAATTATAAAAGGAGGCTCCTCCCTTCACAAAATTTCATCACCTTATTCCTTCTTGATCACCTATATTCTTCCAGTTTCCCTTATCCTCATTCCTTTAAAAATTATAGTGCTTCAGGTCTCACAAAAAGACCACTTCTAAGAGGCTAAGGAGGTTATCCAGGAGAAAACATTTAAGGGGTAAGAGTCATTTTTCTTCACTTTCAAATTATTTTTCACTTCTACCTTATCCTCATATCCTATAAAATTATTAATGATAATTTTAATATCATAAATACTACAATTTTGTTGTGTTGATGTAATATTAATCATAAAAATCTTATTTTCTTCTTTTATTCTTAAATAATGAAATCACTGTCTGTGTTGTGTCAATTCACTACCTTTGTGGACAATGAGTTTTCATTTCACTTTACTACAATCATGAGAATTTTTAATTAACATTTAATTGTTTAAAATTACCTATATCTGTGTGTTTATGTTATCAATTTTGGATAATTATTTATTTTTTACAAGGAATACCATAATAAACTGACATTAGAAACCATGAAAAGAACACAATGGAAACAATGGAAATTACAAATTATTGTAAATAAATGGGTGAAAATGTTATAAGAATATTACTTAAGGTATTATAAACATGAGTTTATTTATTTAATAAAATAATAACACTATTCAAACCATTATACAGGATGTTTGAACAAATTTTAATGAATTCGAACCTGAGGTAAGGGATATCTTAACACAATTTACATTCAATGAGTTAAACATCTATGTCATTGGTTATGTTTTTTCAAGAATATGTATGAATAATATATTATTATTTTATACTTTATATCCCCTTATATTGTGGGGATTTATATTTATCCCACAGAATTATTTCATTGATTTATCACCACTCTAATGGTACTATCTTTGTAAGGGTTTTCTAAACTCACTTTTATTTTTGTGAGATATATGCCTTGTTAACCACTCATTCCTAGCATGTGGTGTATGTACTTCCCTTTGATGTATCAAATCATGATTCTTGTTATTCTTATGATATTATATATTATTCATTTATTAGGGATTAATATTTAAATGTTTCAAACTAGTATGAGACACTTTGGAATGTTTAAATGTTATTTTATTCAAATAATTTATCAATGATTTTATTAGATTATTTTCATCTATGACTATGATTAAAATATTTCAAAAGTGGTATGGGATACTTTGATTTAAAGATATATTTTAATAGACATATGAGGAATGCATTGGACATAAAAAGTGATGGGTGGGGCCCACTATATCCCCTCTGTTCATCGGTAGGCCTCGTGAGATAAAATAGAAATGGATTTTGGTCGAGGTCTTAACAATTTTTTTCCGAAGTCTCTACCAAGGCATCAATGAAAAGTTTATGATGTTCGTCATATGAATTTACTCATTATGTTATTAGTAATTGATAAATCCTGTGATTATTCAACTTGTAGTTTATCCATGGTGAAGTTTAATATAACTAATTATATGGAATTGTTTATTCATATTTTATTCCTACCATATTATACTCAAGATTATGTTTTAATGGAATGTTTTATTATTTATTCATCATACCTTATTGTTTATGTTATAGATTCCACTGTATTTCTTACCCTTACTGATCATCAGAGCTCACCCCTTTCATATATTTTTTTCAGGGATTCTGATAGGTATATTATGAACGACCTATAGGGTTAATCTAAGAGTTCTTGGGTGTTATCAATGGAGTTTATATGTTTTTCTCCTTTCAATTTGTAATTTAATGTTCATGTATATAATCGGGTAACCAAAACTGCTAATCTAATTGGTCCTTCAAGATTTAATTCCTTATAATCATACCAATGTAATAAAGTAGAGCACTGACTCCAGGATACTGGGGTCGGGGTATTTACAATGAAAATGTCACTGTGATGATTCAACAACTTCCAATTTTCTAATGATTTAGAAAAATAAATATTCACTTTCTTACCCAGTAATAAGTAGAAACAACTCTTCTTGACTTTATATGAAAACTCAGTCTGATTTTTATTCCAATTCATTAGTCTGGTTCCTTAGTCTAGAAAAAAAGTATGAATAGAGAGTATGAAAACAATTTTGAATCACTTATTTATTTTCATGAATAGGTTATTCTGATTTCTCTATATGATCTGAAAAACACTAACTAAAAACTCTTCCCTACACTTCTTCTATCCAGAAAACTTTCATAAATAAGTTTATTTTGGAAACTTTCTTCAACCAACTTTGTCTCAATTCCTTTAGTGCTCTCGATATCTCCCACACATAAAAATTTTCAGAGTACATTGTATTGTAACCTTTATTTATAGGTGTTCTGGAAATGGAATGGGTAGGAAACCAATTTAATTTTCTCACTCAAGCAAATTCCAAAACCTAAAATTTCACTTAAATTTCAGATTTATCTTTGAACATTTTAGTACTTATTAAATCTTATGGATTCTTTAAAAATTTATTGTGTATTCCTACAAAATTATCCTTTTTTGAAATTCTAAGATTGTTTCTAGTCTAATACATTTTTTCATTCTAGTTAAACATATGTAAGGCTGATGAATTTCCATTTTGATGCTCCAACTAAAATTTTTCTTCCATAAACATCATTATAGCTCATAAATTCTTTGAAAACTTTCAAAAACCCTTAACTATCATCTTTTGAATTTTTCACCCTTTTCCTTATTTGATAAATAATTCCTAAATATGATGAAAAACTATGTTCGATGAAGTATAAGAAGTGATAAATTATCAGTGTCAGCATGCGTCTGATGAATTGGTCTCTATTTCTCATCCAATAGATCAGTGTCCAATTTTTTCCGATTACTCTTGACTCAATTGAAAACAAAAAAAATGATTTATGAAAATGTTTGACTACATTTTTATACACCATTTGATTGATCGGTCTCTAAAAACCTTCTTATTCATCGATGCTAATAACTTAACAACTCTGTTAGACCTCTAATAGAACCCTGAATCTGATGCCATAAAGGTACCAACAAATTTTCTAATGGATCCATGTCAGAATCTCCTTAGACGAATTAGTGGAACATCTATTATGATGGATCGATGTTGAAAATGAATTATTTCTTTTAGATTCTTTGCAACTGATGATTAAACCTATGGATTGTTTTATCTTGTGTATCTAATAGTCTGGTGGAATAACCCATGCGATAGATTGGTTTGTCAGTACTTTTGAAAAATCTCTAACTTAAACCAAAATATACTTATTATAAAACAAACAATTTTAGAATCTAGTACTTCTTATAACAATGATCTGAGACTGGAAGACTTCAGCTTATTTTTATCTTTCATTCCACAAACTTCTTCATGTATCATGACTTATTCTTGATGTTGAGAATATAAGGATCATTATAGAATAATCTGACAAAAAATGGAAATTTATATGACTTCCCATAATTTCAAAATCTTCTGTCTTTCTATTAGATACTCAAACTGACTTAAAAATCTTTGAAAACCCAGACACCTTTTCTCCCCCTTTCTTTCAAAAAGCTTAGATCATAAATTTTCAGATAACATATAATGTTGAGGACCTACAAAATAGAAAAGAATTGTCAGATTAAGTATCTAATATCTTTAATGATATTTGGACCCTGATATATCTTCTCATACAAAAAAACTTAATTTTAGACAAAATGTGAGTTTGTACAATAACTTTAATCAATAAGCATTTTGAGACTAGAAAACTGAAACTGATGGATTTTATTAATAACTTTTCCTCTGATCATCTGAGTCTGGTACTCCTTTATCCGATCACCAACACATAAAAAGTGAATTGATTTTTTATAAGGACAACAAAACACACAAAAACACAAACCAAATATTTTATCATCTTAAAATAACTTTCATCCACTTGGTCCCAATAATTATAGTTTCCAAACCTATATTTGATATTTCATGAATCAAGTAATATTTTTCTCAAAATTTGATTTAATACATTATAAATTTATTATATTAAAATTAATTTATAAAACTATTAGAAATTAAATCAGAAAACATGGATTTAAAATTCATAATTAGTGGGTCCAAATTATCTAATAAATACTAGTTTATTTTAAGGCATAAATATTATGTTTCCTCAGGTATAAAAACATGTTACGTCAATAAAAGCCTTAAATGGAAAAGGTATTAATTCAAGAGATAAAGGGATTGAAAAATATTAAAAATATGATCATAATTGAGTTGTTGAGATATTATAAACTTTATCTCACCCTACACAGAATTATTGTCGACTTTTTGAGAAACTTGATAGGTTTAAAATATGATCACATTATATTAAATTGATATATTTAGAAAAATTTCATTCTCACCACTTGTAAATGGGGCCTCTCACAACCCCTTCAAGTCAATCCAAAAAATTAAGTTTTCTCCTAAAAACCATAAATTTTTACTTCCCCTAAAATTATATTTCACTCTATTGAGCTTATGTTCACAAAATATTATCATATTCTACTCATTTAAAAGTGATCTTTCAAGGAAATCTTGAAGTTCTCAACATGAGTGATCATTTTTACTTAAATTATTTCCTTTATATCATTATTTTAGAATTAAAATTTTAAAATAACTATGTAATAACTTCATAATTGGTTGTATAATTAATTTCATTATGCTATGGGAATAGCCATTATTAACCTTCTCTATTTTTACCTTTAGAAAATAAAAAATGACATTTGTGTGTGTGCAGACTACCGCTTCCACAATGTTTCATGTTTCATTTTCCTTAACCACCTTAAAAAACTGGTCATAATAAGTAATTTAATATATAATTTTGATATTTATATCATGTTTTAATCTCTAAAAAAATAAACCATATGACACCTTTATCCCATTTGATGGGAAATGAAATCATCATCTATACGTACGTGCTGACTATCGCCTCCATGAAATGATTGAGTTCAATTTTTATTTTCATAATCACCTTAAATAAATGGTTATAAGAATTATTTCAATGGAAAAATATTATTTTTATGATATCATCAAGTTTATGGTATGAAAAATTAGAGAACTTATTAATGACAAGATTAATAAATGATCATCGTTAATTCAATCAGCTAAAACAAGCATATTAAAATGAATATTTTTATTCAAATTAAATTATATTTTCATATAAATTACTTATTATTATAATTAATTTATATTTTTTATATATCACATTAATAAACACTAAATTATATCATTATTCTACTGGTGTAATGATATTTCAACAAAATCACGTTATAATCATCCATCAATCATGGTATGTTCATGCTTGGGTTGGTTTGACCACCTACTTGAACAATGTTATAGCATGAATGACTATGAAAACATAATTAATGCTGTAATATGATATAAATATTTAAATAATTATTTTTTTGTTATATAATGGATACATCAATATTTAAGTCAATGATTAAGAAAACACCTTTCGTTGGTTAAGAATCACTGAAATAAGCTTATTATCGATTTCATCTTCTAGGATAAAGAATGAAACACTCATGAAAAGAAATTGAATATTTATAGATCATTATAAAACATTAATTATATTAAATTTATTGTTTTTAGAAATATGAACTTTAGAAGAATAAAAATACTAACATTGCTCCAATAAAACTTGTAAAAACCGTTAAAGTTATAAACACCTGATGTGGGTAAATAGGTAAAAAATAATTAATATATATGTATGGAATGATTATAAATGATAAGTATAAATGTTAACAGTTATGGATAAGGTTCTTGGGTAAGTAATTAATAAACTTAATTGAATTATTTGGGATGTTTGGTGCAAGTGCAGAATGAACCTGGGCCAAGGTAAGGGGTTTCATCTCAAAATTCCTCTCCTTGAGACATGTTATGTATTATACACCTAATTTCATTTATTTAGTGTATATACTACCAATTTTTTATATCATATCATCAAATTAATTTTATTCATGTAAAATTGAGTCTAATTTAAATCTCTCTATTTCAACAGGTTTTATTTTAAATGCTCCTCAACTTGTAAGGGGTTTTCTTCACTCAAATATTTTTCTTAAGTCATAATCACTAAACATAGATTATAATATATCAATATTTAATTATCATACCCTATGATGATGCTATTTTTTATTTACATATTATTTTATATGTAAATAAAATTTCACACTGAAGTTTTATTCCATAATGAATATATTGTTTCATAAAAAACATTAATTTTCTAAGAATAATTCTCATCTATTTTAATGGATTTTTTCTCTATATCCATTTTTTACTTCCTACCAATTTTCTCCTTTCCCGAGTGTAATGCCAATTTTTTTATCTCTAATGATATTTATATTCCCATTTATTCATTTTAAAACAAAGGCTTTGATAACCTTCTAAAGATATTGGTTTTCAATAAAGGTGGTTTAAAATATTTAAAAGTCTTTTCCTTGTCATGATACGATATTATCCCCGTATACTTAACAATTTAAAATATGTTTTATTTCTTATAAATTTTACTTTATTAGAATTTTTTTGAATTAAATTTTTTATAACTTTTCTCTTCATCTAAATTTTTTTTGGAAAGTGACTTGGAAATCACATCTTTTTAAGGTAGTATTAAGAAATGGTTTTTAATAAAAAAATATTTTTTTTATTTATATCCCACTTTCAAAGTATTATTCTCCAATGATGTAATGGTTCATAAATCACCATATATGTTCTCTTTTTAAACACTCCTTTTGGGTGACCATATTTTTTGTATCAAGTGATTATGTTTTTCTATGTGAATCCATTTGGAAAGCTATGAAACCCATTTTCTTACCATGGGATATTTATGATAAGACGAATGTTTTGATTTTAAGTGGCACTCATATGTATGGATGATGATGGGAGCGGTCCTATATCACCCTCCAATGCATTGGTTAATAATTTTTATATCCTTTTATTATTATGGGAATCGATTATGGAATGATTTCTCTATTATAAGAACGAGGTAGTGATGTTTGATCCACTATGTTATAGAAATCAGGTAGTGATACTCGATCCATTATAAGAATCTAGTGGTGACACTTTCTATACTATGTTATGGGAATTAGGGGGTGATTCCAAATACACTATGATATTCTAACCTATTATTATGTTTATTCTAGTTATTTTTTCTAGTAAATACTTTATTTACAAGAAATTCCAAATGTTTATGGTATCCCATGATCTAAAGGTATTTCATTAATTTATATTATGATTTCTTGTTCTATTTAATTTTTCCTTATTTGATTCAAAAACATGTATTTATAACCTTTATTGGGTATTATGTTTCTATGTTATCATCCTGAATGATAAATAAAGTTTTATGATTGTCACTTATGAACTCATGATCTGTTTATCTAATATTTCTCCCTTTCTCATGTTTTTTCCTTTAGTTTAAGATCTAACCATTATAACTTATTGATATATTTTCCTTACTAAAAATTCAAGCTCACCCCTTTATTATATTTCTATTCCCTGGGTTATGAATATGATTATATCATATGATATTTCTTTAATAGAGTCTAGATGATCATGGATATGGAGAAATGTTAACAAGTATTGTAAAATAAGATGTTTATGTAGGTAGTCTCCAAGACACTAAACCCTTAGATCCTTGGGTTGCGCAACAATTTGTTAGATGTATTAACAAAAACATGTAATAAATGTATTAATTATATATGTTTATCTTGGGTTTCTATATTTGGTATCAAATTAAAGGTTTAGTTATGTTTAGATATTAATTTAGTTACTTCTGGGATTAAGGTTAAATAACCTTAGGTGAAAACTAGGAGATGAAAACATCCCTTTATAGATACTGTAAAATGGATACGGTTATGGACAAATGTACCTAAGGGATATCACCCTCAAAATGGATATTTGAGCATTGAATTGATCATTACCCTGATGCTAGATGAGTGGGATTAAGATTAAATGCCTAAAGAGACACACCCATGGGATATTTTTTGGTTGATCACATGCTCTTTATTAACTACTATAAAAGATTTATTTCCTAGTTACATTAAGTTAGTAAGTTAATAAGTATTGGAAAACTCGATTTAATGTAAACTAGGATGAATCATTAATGATATAGGTTGAATTGGGGATTATATAATTTGAACTACTAATTATATAGGTTAAACTATGACTCATATAGCTTAAAAAGAGTGATATAGCTTGTACTAAAATAATTATAGGATAACTTGATGGTATTATAAATTGATACAACTTAGGGATAAATTTACCTATGGATATCTTGGATACTTATATTATGATGATAATTATTCAACACTCATGTTAACCCATTTTGGTTTTAGTAATGGTTGTAACCAAAAGGAACCGAGTTAAAAATAGGTGTGAAGGAAGATATATTGATTGTCTGAATGATAAAACCTATGAAGTGGGACATATATTGATAAATTTTTTGGTTATTCCAAACCAAATATAGGAAAATATAATTAACCAGGTTGGTATAGTTGAAATTTTGAACACCCAAAATAATAGAATGATGGATTCTTGTCGAAACTTGAGTAATATAGATGATAAAGGAAAGAATGGTAAAGGCTCTTTATTGGCATCCAAAAGACCTAGGATTAATTCTGTATAGGGGTGGAATTTACAATTTACTATAGTAGTTGCTATAGCAGTACTATAGAAGTGGAACTATTCACCTGATTTGGGCCGATGGGCCATAGATTTGGGTATTTGGGCCACATGGCCTTTGCTCTATAGGGCCTCTAGAGAACTATAGAGAAAGTGTGATGAAGAAAGTGACCAAAAAGCACATCAGGTTGGAGGTGTATCTTGGCTTCAGTTAGTATTGTCGAGTGGGCACCTCAAAAGAGTGGTAGGTGTGTTGGCACCAATCATATATCCCTTTAACCGCATGGGACAAATGGGTTATCTTCAATGGAATTGAAAAGGTATACACAATGTGATGGTTCTTGGTAGATGGGGTGAAAATTGTGTGAGTGTTGAAGACCAAACATACAAAGTGATGTATCTTGGAGGTAGCATGTCATGGAGGTGTGCATACGTTACTAGGTGGGTAGCTCGAAGGAGATATGGGTGCACTGGAACCCATAATTTGGACTTCTACATGGATGTGGGTTTAAATATGGGTGCTTGATAAAGGTCCTCAGGGTGGGGAAGTACAATACAATAGCTAATGATAAGGGGTGCATCATAGAGTGAAGACTAGGATAATGATGTGAATCTTGGCTATTCAAATTGTGACTTCAAGTCATAGGGCCTTTGGGCCATCAAAATTTGTGATCGTCCTTTGATACACTGGTTCTTCAGGTCATGTAAGGGTTATCTCTAAACCCTGATGAAAATAGGGATATCTTTTATTAATAAAAAAGGTAGAATTTCCACCTACCTTCTAAAAAAGGAATGAGTATTAAACATACTGCATATGAACAATGTGGGAAGAATCTCCAAGGTAATTTCCTCCAGGGGAATGGAAGATAATTTATGTGTGGTAAAGGATGGAATCAGGAAACAAGTTGTTGAGGGAAAAATAAGGATATAATGACGGAAGATAATGTTATTCATAAGGATCTACTAATGATTCAATATTTTTGATATGACGAATTTGAGAGCTATGCAACCCAATGCGCCAACCCAAGGGCTAAAGTGGACAACCAATACCAACCACCTCCTAGATCCTAGAAGAAAGAAAAATCATATTAAACAACTATTGTTGAGGTAGATAGTGACTTTTCACTCTAGATATTTCAATATCTTATGTCATATAAGATTTCAACTATTAGGTATTGTACTATAAATAAAAAACTTTTGGTGGTATAATTATTATTTTCATGGTATATGAAACTTATTCAAGGTTTGAGGAAAGTTTCACCTTATATATTTATCTCTTGTTCACTTATTGGGATTCTTTTAGGAATAGACTATCTCTTTTTATAAAGGGATCATATCAAATTGAATATAAAGAAATATCACTTCATATCCTAAATTAACCCAAGATCAACTACTCATGTGTGGTTAATTAGTATCCCCCTATAGAAATAACTTCCATGGTATAAGTTTTAAAAATAATAGGATACAATTTATTTAAGTGGGGATAATGTAACTGCTAAAGATTTTAAAATATTTTTTAGTCAAATTAAGTAAAAAATGTTTGATAACTTACTCCACAAGCAACATTAAACTAAAAAAACATTGACATGTTTAGTCCATTAAAACAAATTCATTGAATTAATATATATAAATATCAGTATCTTTATTATTAAATATGTTAATATATTTATTTATTTATTTATTTTATACAAATTTATTTATTTTATTTTTATGTTTGAGAATATAAATTTTATATTTTGAAATATTTCCTAAAGAAAACTAAGTATGTTGTTATTAAATTATTATTTTAATAAAATATAACATTGATTGATTAATTCTGGCTTATTATTATTTTATAGAAATTAAGAATAAGAAAAACTAGTATTTTATAAAAAAAAGTTATTTTCCTATAAAACAGTTTCTCATTTTATTTGATGACTTTATTTAAAATTTAAAATAGAAAATTATATAAATTTAATTTGAAAAAATAAAATTTATTTTTGGATTTAGAATTTCTATATTTTTTAAGGCAAATTTTTGGGTTTTTTCTAAAAAGATTGGTTTTTAGGTGAATAGTAAAAAATAACATTTTTTATAATAGAAAAAAATTTATGCAATTATAAGTATATAATCATGACATAAAAATTTATGGAACCTTTTACTAAAATAAATATGTATTTTATAATTTACAGTAAACATTTCTAAATATTTATTATGACTTTCAAACCTATATTTGATATTTTAGAACTTTAGTAATATTTTTTTCAAAAATTATTTCAATACATTATGAATTTATTATCTTAAAATTAACTTCTAACACTTTTAGAAATTGAATAATAAAAAATAGTCTTAAAATTTATAATGAGTATATCTAAATTATCTAATAATTATCACCTTATTTTTATGCATAAATATTTAGTTACCTTGGGTAAAAACAAGTAACCACGGTAAATGCTAAAATGGAAAACATAATAATACAAGAGAAAAAGGGCTTGAAACATGTTTAAAAACATTATCATAATTCATATTTTTAGATATTATATACCTTATATCTCCTTAAACTTAATTATTGTTTGTTTTTTGGTCCAATCGACATATTTAACATGGGCTCCCTTTATATTATGTTTAAATATTTACAAAAATGTAATTCTCGCCACTTATAAAAGAGGCATATCACCACCCCTTAATGTAACTCTAGAAAATTAGTTTTTTACTTCACTTAAAATAATATTTTACTCTATTGAGATTATGGTTACAAGATATTAGATTATTCTATCCATTTCTAAGGGATCTTCCAAGAAAATCTCAAAGTGCACAACATGAGTAATCATTTTACATGACTTATCTTCTATCTATTTTTATTTTACAATTATACTATTAAAATACCTATGCAATTAAATTATCATTTGTTATATACTTAATTTTATTATTCTATGGGATTAATAATCAATAACATTTTTCCTTTTTCCCTTAGTAAAATTGAAAATGACATCTATGTGTGTGCATGGACTACCACCTCCAAAAAGAATCATGTTTTGTTTTCTTTAACCACCATACACTAATGGATATAATAAGTAATTTAATGTATAAGTATGATATTTATAATATTTTTTTGGTTCTTAAAATAATAAACCACATTTCACTTTCCTCTCTTTCTATGGGAAATATAATCAGTATCCAAGCACACATGTCGACTACCACCGCCATGGAATGATTGATTTCCATTTTTATTTTCATCATTGTATTAAATGGATGGTCATGAGAATGAGTTTAATTGAAATATATGATGTTTATGATATCATTAATGTTATTTTATTTAAAATTAGAAAACATATTTTTGATGTGATCAATAAATGATCATCTTTAATTTAATTATTTAAAACAAGCATACTAATATGAAAATATTTTATTCAAATTATGTAATATTTTCATATCCATTACTTCTTATTATTCTATTTCCATAATAATTATAATAAATTAAACTAATAAACATGAAATTATATCATTGTTATATTTTTTTAATGATATTGAAACTAAACAGACTCATAGTCATCCATTAATCATGGTATGTTCATGTTTATGTTGGTTTGACCACTTATATGGAAAATGCTATGAAATTATATCCTAGATGGATATGAAAACATAATTAATAATGTAATATTATATAATTATTTAAATAATTATTTTTTTCTATAAATTATACATTAATATTTAACTCAATGATTAATAAAGCACTCTTCATTGGTTAAGAATCACTGAAATATGCTTATTATTGATTTCTTCTTCTAGTATTAAGAATGAAACACTCATGAAATGAATTTGAAACATAAAATATAATTATAAATAATAAATTATAATAAAATTAACTATTTGGGAAATAATAACTTTATAATAAAAATGAATACCAACATAGATCCTACAAAACAAGTATAAACCATTAAATTTATAAACACCCAATGTGGGAAAATAGGTAAAAATTGAATAATATATATGTTTATAGAATGATTAAAAATGAGTGTTATAAATGGAAATAGTAATGAATAATGTTCTTGGGTATGTAATTAATAAACTTAATTTAATTATTTATGATGTTTGGTTCAAGTTTAGAATGAACCAGGACCAAGGTAAGGGTTTTCACCTCAAAATTCATCTCTTTGAGACATATTATGTATTATAAACCTAATTTCATTTATATAGTGCATATACTACCTATATGAGATATTATATCATGAAATTAATTTTATTCATGGTAATTTAAGTCTAATTCAATTCTCTATATTTTGATAAGTTTTTATTTAAATGCTCCTCAAGGTGTAAGGAGTTTTCTTGTCTCAAATATTTTTCTTATGCCATAATCACTACACTTCTATTATAATCTTTCAAGATTTAATTATCCAATCATATGATTATGTTATGTTTTCTTTCCATTTTATTTTATGGGTAAATCATATTTCACACTGAATACTTCTTCCATGATGAATCAATTATTTCATAAAAATGTAATTTTGTTAAGAATAATTCCCATATCATTTAATGTATTTTTTCTACATATCAATGTTTATACTTCCAACTAATGTTCTAATTTCCCTAGTAGAAAATCCAGTTGTTTTTTTCTCCAATAATACTTATATTAACTTTTATTCAATTATAAAAAAAGGATTTGATAACCTCTTAAAGATTTGGGTTTTCAATAAAGGTGTGTTAAATTATTTAAAGGGGTTTTCCTTATCATGGGCTTATATTTCTTCCCTTATACATCATATTATGACATATGTTTTATTTATTAAAAAAATTATTTATTAGAATTTTTTGAAGTAATTTTTTGAGAAGTTTATCTTAATCTTCAAAAAAATTGGTTTTGGAATATGACTTGAAAATCACATCTTTCTAAGGTGATATTAATATACACTTCTTAAGAAAAATCATTTTTATGGTTTCTATTCTATTTTTAAAGGATTATTCTCCAACTAAGTAATGGTTTATAAATAACCCTATATGTGATATTTTCAAGTAATCATTTTGGGTGATCATATTTGTAATATGAAATGGTCATCTTTTTTTATGTGATACCATTTGGAAAAGTTATAAAACATTTTTTCCTCCTATATGATATTTATGATAAGTTGAATGATTTGATTTTAAGTGGAACTCATTTATATGGATGATGGAGGGTGGGATCATATATCTCCCTCCAATGAATTGGTTAAGTATTTTTAGCTCATGATAGAATTATGGGAATATAGTATGGAATACTCACTCCACTATGGGAATTAGGTAATGGTGTCTAATCCACTCTAGGGATTAGATAAGGATACCTATTTAACTATGCTATAGGAATCAAACAATGATTTGTGCTCTACTATATTAATATAGTAGTGATTCTTACTCCACTATGTTATGGGAATAGGGTGGTGATTCCTAATTAATTATGATATTCTTACCTATAGTAATTTTTTTGGAACTTTTTTCCCTGATATATGTTTAATTTCCAATCAATGCCAAATTTTTATGAAATTATATGTTCTAAAAATATTTTAATTTATTATGTTATGATTTAATGTTCTATTTTATTTTCATTATATGATTATAATCCATGTTTTTAATGGCCTTAATTGTTTCTTATATTTCTATTCCATAATCCTTGATGATAAATCAATTTTTATGGTTTTCGCTTATAATCCCATGATATTTTTATTTGATATTTCTCCCTTACTCATATTTTCCCTTATGTTTAATATCTAACTATTATGATTAGTTGATATATTTAACTTACTAATAATTCTTGTTCAACGATTTCTTATGTTTCCATTATCCAGGTTATGTATATTATTATATCATATGGGATTTCTAGAAGAGGGTCTAAAGGAGCACAATTATAGAGAAATGTTAACAAGTGTTATATAATAAGATGGTTATTAAACCCTTGGTCCTAAGGTTATGAAAATATTTTTGATATATATTATATAAAACATGGAATCAATGTAATAATTATATATGTTTAACTTGTGTCTTCATACTAGAAATGTGAATTTGATATTGATTTGAAAATCCTTTCCATTCATCATCTTAATCAAAAGTAGATTGAGGCCAACATAAACATTGTCCAAGGATTGTTCTTAATGTTTATGTTTTATGATTTTTTTCCTGTTATACATTTAATCTTCATCGATATTTATTTGTCTCAATGGTTCAATGGAAACTTGGAAAATGATCATTGGGCAATCAATATTTGGTATAATGGATCTTTACTATGAGTTTAGGATGGAGAATGACAACATGGTTGTGGTGTGCGATGATAGAGGACTGATCAAGTTTGGATTGGATATCCCATTTACATGGGTGTTATGATTTCTATGATAAGGATCAATGGTGGAGAATTCCTAAGGGTATTGATGGCCATATTCCAGTCGATTATTATGGCCAAGCATGGTCTATCCCAGATCAATGATTATTAGTAGATCTAGAGGAATAATCGATAGCAATGGTGGTATGTATGAGAAGAGTATAGTAGTCTAGAATTTCTAGAAAATTCCTGACTACACGACATTTAGTCTAAAGAACACATGGTGTGTTTTCCCCCTTTTATGGAACTAGGGTTTATAAGTAGATAAAAATATCACACACCATGTGAGATGTGTCACACACTATGTAAACCTGTGTTGGTGGCTTGGTGTGTACCCTAGGGGTATATGGACGCAACTAAAGTACATAGGCATGGCCTGATACTTAGAAATAGCCAAATACATGGCCACATATAAAGTAAACAGAAAGAGGATAGAGTACGTGGACTCAGGAAAGTGTCACACTAAGTGTCATATTTATATATACATATTGTGTATCTAGTATAACATGCTATATATTTGTATAATTAAATGTTTTGTGTGAAAGTGAGACTCGTGAAATCACAGTTGTAACATCTCGGTTCTGGGTGCCACCCAGAGGTGCACCATACCTGGTTGGTCACATGGCCTCAAGTGCATTTCCATAAATGACAGAGGCTACTGACTAGCAGCAAGAGCCTTGGGAGTGATAGTGGGGAAACTATTCCCTCGTTGTAAAAGTAATGCAGTGGAAAGAAAATGATAACAATAGTAGAAGCAGTAATAACATGCAACAAGTAAACAGAGGAAGACTAAAAGTAAATAAACAAATTAAGCACATATATATATATATATCTCAATAATGATGCATGATATATGTATCTATGAAAACAGACAAAAAAGTTACAATGTTGGAATACAATACTAAACCAAATTACAAGGAAAACAATTAAACAACTCCTTAGCATTGAAAGCCCCATCTTGGTCCCATGCTCTCCAACTCCACAACAATTAAGTACCTGAAGTAGAAGGGTGCTTTCCCTTATCTAGACCTGCAACAATATAATCTGTTTGGGCCTAAAATCATGACCTAAACAGGGTATGAGACGAATCCCAGTAGGCAACCACACAAAGTTCTCTTCCTAATATTCAGTGAATATATATATATGGAATGAAATAAGTAAAATGAAGAAAATAATAAGGAATTACTTGAAGTAAATAGTCCTATAGTTTCAATTACATCATTTACATTTAATAATTTAACCAACCAATTACAAATACAAGCAACCCTCTTGGAAATTTCTCACAGCCTATCCCATGTGGTTTAATTTTCAATAAGGATATAATGAAGACTCTATGAGGAAGAACTCACCGTTAATTCCCCTTGTGGTCTCGTGTAAATCAAATACTCTCTGAGGAAGCACTCACCGTCAATTCCCCATATATCCTTTTAATAGTAAACTACATACACTCTAAGGAAGCACTCAACGTCAATTCCACATGTGGTCTCATAATGTATTTATAGACACTCTTAGGGAGCACTCAATGCCAATCCCCCCTATGGTCTGATGGTGTGATAACTATAACTGACACTCTAGAAAAGCCCTCAACATCAATTTCCCCTATGGTCTCACTACACCAGGTTCTCGTAGCCCTGTGTAAATAAATCGTACACAAACGATAATCAGTAGCTAAAGTAATCCCCAAAGTACTACTTGTCTAATTAGCTTCAAGGCATAGCACAACATATCAGATAAAAAATAACCCCATCCTTACAACACAAGGAATGGAAACAAAAAGCCTAATAGGAAAAAACTAGAACAAATGGTCAAAATCAAACAAGCATGGGAAAAAACATCCATATCATTGCAATTAACTCTATTCATAATCAACAACCTCTATTCAAACATACAATCCATAAAAAGAATTAGTAGGGTTAAAATCCCAAAACACGCAATACCTTGAATGAAGGTATTGGGAACTTTTGCACATATAAATCAAATACTAACTATGGAAAGGAAAAAACCACCTACCTCGGCATTGTATGATCGATATACATGAACCTCAAGACTTGAATCGCCCTAGAATTCCATAGAGCTACAAAAATGCTAAAAACATTCAACCATGGATATCTCATGAAAGAGGAGAAATCAAGAAACGAGGCTCTATAAGAAGGAATATCTTACCGTGTCGATTCCAACTCAATAGACGGAGGTCGATTCAGAGAATGGATGGAAAGTTGAGGACTTGGAGAAGAATCAGCTGTCTCATTTTCTCTTGGATGAGATGAATAGAGAAGAAGGGTGTTTTTTTTATTATATGTGACACTAGTCTGTTTAATGAAATAAAAAGAAAGTATATGGCATGTTCTTAAAGGGTACATGGTGTGTACTTGTTTTAACTGTCCTTTGCTTTAGGAGGTCTCCAGGTCACTCCACATGGCCATGTGTTCAGCCGTTACACAGCCAGTGCATGGCTACCCGCGTTAACTAAGTACACAGCGTGTACTTATAAGTACACGGTGTGTACTCCTGAAATTTATAGAAACTCCTCTTTTTCTAAAAAAAACAGAAGAGAAAAAAATACCTAGAAATGAGATCTGGGTTCTTACAAGCTTCCCCCTTAAATAAATTCATCCCTAAATTTCCCTAAGAAGGTGGCATAGAAGAAGAATCCTCGAATAGCTCTGGCCAGTGCGATCATACATCGGCCTCCCTCTCCCAAGTCTCATCCTATACTCACTCGTGCTACCATAGCACTCGTACCAGAGGAACAAACCATCCATGAAGAACCTTATCACTACGATCAAAAATCTGGATACGATGATCCTAGAATGATGTAACCACCTCTAACTCAACCTCCTCAAGTTGAAAGACATTATATAGGTCTTAGAAGTAATACCTAAACTGAGAAATGTGGAAGACGTCATGAATATCCTGGTACCTATGAGTTAACTGCAACCGATAGGAAATCGGCCTGAATCTCTCTAAAACCTCAAATGGTCCAACATATCTTGGGGAAATCTTACCTTGTCTCATAATCCTTCTGTGTCCCAACCTTGGTGTGACACGCAGGAAAACCTGATCTCTAACCTTGAACTCCAGAGGTCGTCTCTATCGGTCAACATAAGACTTCTATCACGACTATGCAGTATACGTCCTTTTTCGAATCAAATCTATCAACTCTGTGGTCTCCTGAACAAGATGAGGTCCTAGCATAGCTACCTCTCCAGCTTCCAGCCAATATAGGGGTGATCGATATGTCTTACCGTACAAATATTCATATGGTTCCACATAAATAGTTTCTTGAAAACTATTATAGTAGGAAAACTCCACAAGAGGTATGTGCTTCTCCCAATAACCTCCAAAATATAGGACACATGCTCAAAGAATGTCCTCTAGCACTTGAATCATACACTTGGACTGGCCATCTATCTGGGGGTGGTAAGTTGTACTCAGAAGTACTTTTGTACCCAAATCCCTCTTTAATCCCTGCCAGACCTGAGAAGTAAAATGGACATCCCTGTCCGAAACAATGGAGTGTGGAACCCCATGTAGACGTACAGTCTTCTGGATGTACAACCTTCCCAGCTCATCTACACTGATGGTATTCTTTATTAGCAATAAGTGAGAAACCTTCATGAGTCTGTCAATGAAAACCCAAACTACATCATTCCCTTAAGGCGACCTCGGTAAACCTGTCATGAAGTCCATCACGACATCTTTCCACTTACACTCAGTAATGGATAACTATTGAAAAATACCTATTGGTTGTTGATGCTCTGCCTTCACCTACTGACAAGTGGAATACCCCATCACAAAACCAGCAACATCTCTCTTCATACCTAGCCACCAATACTAATGGTGCAGATCTCGGTACATCTTGGTGACACCAGGATGAACTGCCCAAACTGGAAAATGGAAATCTCGCATCAGCTCCTTGTGTATTTCTACTAACACCCATACGTGTCCATGAAAATTCAAGATCTCATCCTCTCCTATGGTCCATCCATGAATAGGTTTTTCTCCTAGCACACTCTTTTTTAGAACTAGGCCTTCAGCATCTGATAGCTGCCTCATTCACACTTGATCAAGTAGAGTAATGGTAACCACTATAGAAGAAAGAAGTGTCTTCCCCTGTCTGTTGTACACCTTCAAATGCATCTCAGAGAACAGAGCCATAAGCTACCACTCACTGCTAGTATCCTTAACTGCATGTATCTGAGTCCTCCTGCTCAAGGCATCAGCTACTGAATTGCCTTTCCCAGGAATGTAGGAAATCTCAATGTCAAAGAACTGAAGGTACTCAACCCACCTTCGTTGTCTCAAATTTAGATCACGTTGAGTGAAGATATACATGGGACTTGTATGGTCGGTGAAAACCACAAAATTCCCTCCCAACAGATAATTTCTCCAATAGAATAAGGCATGAACAACCATATCCAACTTGAGATCATGCATCGGGTAATTCCTCTCATGTGGCCTCAACTGCCGAGACTCGTACGCAACGACTCCTTCCCCCTGCATAAGCACTACTCCCAGCCCGATACCTAATGTATCTTAGAAAATATTATAACTCTTGCCTGGACCTGGAAATACTAGTATTGGTGCTAACGTCAACCTCCCTTTCAGCTCTTGAAAGGCTGACTCACAAGAATCTGACCAAAAATACTTCTCACCCTTCTTAGTCAGGTCCGTCAGTGACGTTGATAAGTGTGAAAAGTCATTTTTGAAATGTATGTAGTAATTATCCAGCCCTAGAAAACTTTATACATCAAAGACGTTATTCGGATACTCCCTGGATACTACCGCTCTCACTTTCTCTAGGTCAACCAACACTTCTGTCTTTGAGATAACATGACCCAAAAAGTGAATTTGGTCCATCTAAAAGTGGCATTTTGAGAGCTTAGAATATAACTGATGCTCTCTTAGTGTACTCAAAATGATCTCAAGATGTGTGGAATTGTTTTTTAGAGTGTGATAGTATGCCAAGATATCATCCAAAAAGACTACCATGAAGGAATCCAAGTATGGGTGGAACACTCAGTTCATCAGTTCCATGGAAACTGCAAGCACGTTCGTGAGACCAAACAACATAACCACATACTCATATAGACCATACCTACTCTGAAAGGTTGTAAGAGGTATATCAGATGGTCTAATGCGCAACTGATGATAAATGGATCTCAATTCAATCTTCGAGAACATCCAGGCTCCTCAAAGCTGATCAAATAGATCACCAATCCTTGGCATTGGATATCAGTTCTTGACCGTCAATCGGTTAAACCTCCAATAATCCACACAAATTCTGAGGGTACCATCCTCCTTCTTTGAAAACGGGATAGGCTAACCCCAAGGAGAAGTACTGGTTCTGATGAAACCCTTATCCTGTAACTCCTCTAACTGCTTATTGAGCTCCTATAACTCTGGTGTATCCATCCTATAAAGAGGAATGGACATCAGTGCCACTCCTGGCACAAGCTCAATAGAAAATTCTACCTCTCGCTCTAGAGGCAAACCTAAAAAGTCATCTAGAAAGACATCTCTGAAATGATCCAACACTGGGGGAAAACCCATCTATGAAGTCCCATGTTCATCCAGATATAGACTAGCAATCTGGGTTTTAACTTCTCCCAACCTATGATGCTGAAGTTCCTAGTTAGGATCCAAGTATCACTGAGAAGGGGAGGGTGAATTAGTGATATCTTTTTCTTTTTAAGTTTCCCATTTTTGAAATAACCTTCGCCTCCTATTGAATAGTTTCTTCCCTTCTAAACACACAAAATCACAGGAACACAAGATTTACAAGGTTTACTAATCAACAAGAGTATCTAGGTCCTTGGTATGGAATGAAAACAATCCAGTACCACACAATCTACTAGAAAACAATCCTTTGATGTGGAATACAATGAGTAGGATATACCCTTACACTTGTGTAGCACTTGGAAAACAATACATAAGCGCGTGTGTACCCTCTTAGCACAAATATGGAATTACAATATTTTAGTGATTCTTTACAACTGAACAGTTGTATTCTCTGAATTACAGATCATCACTTTCCTACCCAGAAGCTGGTAGAACTCCCATACGCACAACAGAATATGTGCGCAGACCCCAAATTTTTCGCGTAGCCTTTAGGATACCTTAAATGCAATTCAAATTTATTGTGCATAAAAATTCCTTTTTGGCACGAAAAACTTTTTCGTGCAACTTCCCTTTTTCGTGCAACTTTTTCTATTTTTGCGCAGCTGTCCTCTTTCCGCGAAAACTCCTTCCTTTTCGCGCAACTCACTTAGCGTATAATTTTATGCACACCAGAGCTCGGGATTTCTTCTAAGTGCAGATAATTAACAAATGAGAGGGGTTCACCTCATATATATAGGCATTTTTGACCCCGCGTGAAAAACACTAATCCGCGCGTAAAACCCTCTTCATGGGCTTAAAAATTCTTTCACGCAACTTGACATTTTGTGCAATGCTCCAATATTTCGCGCACGTCATGCCTTTGAAAATTTTTGAGCTTCTAATCTCGAAACACCTTTTGCATGAAAAACTCAATTCCTCTATTTCACGCATCCCGCTGATATTTCGCATAACCCGCTACTATTTCGTCCACCACTTCATTTTTTTCATGCAACCTACCTAAATTCTGGTGCACTCCATGCCTTTTCCATTATTCGATGTTATGACCTTAAATCATGCCCCGCACACAAAATTATAAACCATCTTTAATCTTTTGCACAACATCCATTGCCAAAAACACATCTTCATCTCCTGATATTCAGGCCCTAAAATTTGGAAAACACTGGAAAATGGCGCCAACTTAAACTGTGCTTTTGTGCCGCCCCCATATTGTCCATTGCTTTGTCATTTCTCTCTTCACTACTTTCCATAACCATTCTTCATCTTTCATCATGAACTCCACTATCGTGATATATATACTTTGATAAATCATATTTAGCATCGTCAGAGTTACAATGGGAAGTACTGAAACATCCCAACTTCCAACAACTTCATTCCTTCCAATCCAAACTGTATATTATTGGCATCATCATTTTCCCACTTTCCATCATAAGGCTTACATCACAATTTCTCCTAAATTATGATATTTATGTAATACATATCAGTAAATCATCGTCTGGTTTATGGTCCTTTTACAAAGTGAATTGATTTATCTTCTTTGACAACAAAATACAACACTTTGCAAAGGATAAATCTTCATACTTCCTTCTCCATTCAACTTGGTCCCAACAGATGATCAGGTCTGGCTCTACTCGATCAGACATCCCATTATCCCTTTTGAAGAAATGATCAACCCTCTGGTAATGTGAAACTCACCCTATGGTGATAGCAGTCGACAATATCCTGGAAGGGAACTAACTAGTCCATTCCGAGAATGACATCATATCCTATCATCTCTAAGACATAGAGGTCTCATAAGAAGTGACACCCACCAAACACAAGATTTCACTCCTTGCATTTTCATACACTATCCATTATTTTCCCTAATAGGGTTTCCAACATCAAGACATCAGTAGAATAAAAGATACAGAGCCCAAGGCTCTCCATAACCACAATAGAGATGAAATATGAGAAGCCCCTGTATCGAAAAGAGCATAAGCTAACACTGAGGAAACTAGGATTGTACCTCAAACTGTAGAGGGTATGGGATCCTACTCATGCTGGTTCTTCTCTACTGCAAAAGTCGGGCATGTACTGTGGCCCTGTGACCCTGCCTCACCACCCTGAGCCGATCCCCCCTATTGTTGTTGATATCCTGCCAACTGGATACCATGGTCGTGACCTCCACCTCAGCCTAAACGTCCAGAAGAACTCCAGTTCCTAGACTGATGAGAAACTGGTGGTGCTTCTCTTGAAGACTGAGTCATAGAGGAACTCTGATCACCAGATGTTGGTGAGAAAAACTAATAGAAACGCTGAGGATGGATCATCTTGCTGCAAGATCGGCACTCCACTAGGTCTCTCGGGCAATGTGGCCTCATATTCCCAACCTTCCCACACTGGTAGCATACTACCATGCTACCTGAAGGTGCATCCCTTCTACTCATATCTCCATGTGTAAACTCCCTACGGTGCTTCCTACTATCATCCGGAGAAGTACCAACTCTAGATATTGGACTACCCTAGCCCACAACTCCAGAATCCCTCAGTTTGTGCTCTGTGACCAGTTCCTGATTAACAATAGAAGATATAGAATTAAATCTAAAGATGTTCACATGAGCCCAAATATATTTCCTAAGATCATCCTCAAACTTCCTCGCTAGGAATAAATCATCTCCACCTAGAAAGGGTGTAAATCATTGCAGCTCTATGAAGCGAGAAGAATACTCCATGGCTGAAAGAGTACCATGTTCCAAACTGATGAAATATCGGGCCCGATCGGACCTCAAAGTCTTTGGGTAGAATTAATCATATAATGTACACTGAAAATCCTCCCAATCCATACCCTGATGGTGTCCCACCTGTGATATCACATCTCACCATCTATTGGCGGAATCCTAAAGCATATATGTAGAGAGCTTCACCCTCCTCTTTGGAGGCATCTCCAGATGGTCGAAGATTGCCAGCATGGCTTCTAGCCATGACTTTGCAACCTAGGATCCCCCATACCCTGAGAAGGTGGGAAGATGTTGCTGCTGAAAGACCTTCTCCAATTCTGTCATCGACAGGGTAGGAGGTGGTGCTCCCTATAAGTTCTGCATCATCCTCATAAAGCCCTATCAGAACTATGTATCGACACCTATATATGGGATAACGGCTGGTGCCACGATGGTCACAACTGGAAGATCTTCTGGTGGTCCCTGATCATCCATATCCGGTGTCAAATCACTGCCCTGTAAGTGGCGTATAGCCAGAGGAAATCTTGGTGGCATGACTCTGTAAGGTCAAGCGCACACCTTAGATCAAGTTTACCAAGGAATGAAACTTATAAGTGTAAGAATGTAATAGGATAAATAAAGAATTAAAGTTATTCAAAACAAGGATACACAACATGTATTTCCCTAAAACAGTGTGTTTGTTTAAGCCTTCACATGGGTGTGTACTCCTACCAACCCTGGTCATGTAACACCCCACACACACTGTGTGTTTTCCTAACACACAACGTGAACTTAAATCCTCTTCCTCTACCTGAGTTCTTCTACGTGACATAACCCACACGGTTCTCCTAGAGAAAGACTACACGAAGTGTTTGTGATAGAAACGGTCTGTACTAGAAAGAACTTCACCAACATGTATTTTTAGTCACACATCCGGTTACACAGCTGACTCTACATGGAATGTTTGTTCTAGACATGGCATGTACTAACTACCCATTATCCACCCATGTCGTTAGTCACATGGCTGGATACATAGTCTCTACAACACGGCATGTACATACGATATACGGTGTATCCCACCAAAGATTTACCAACCCTGTGTCTCTACCCACACAACCCTGTGACATGGTTAGAGACTACACAGCGTGTACATACAGTACACGACATATACTTTAAGAAAAACATTTCCTTCCTGAACATAAGGATACAAGGCGTGTATTTATCATTACACGCCATGTATTCTGGGTTTTTGGACAATAAGCCTTAGAAACTACTTCACATCCTCGAAAATCACTGTAAAAAACATTAAAATGCCAAATTTTGATCCGTCGGGGCCCATACTCCCCGCGAATCAAAGCTTGGAAACTTATACATGTCATATTCAAGCATAAAAGTGAAATGATCCACAAAATTCCAATCCACGAGGGCCCATAACATCTAAAGGAACAAATTTTAGAGTTCCTTCAAAAGAAACCTTAAACATTACCAATACCCTATCAAATAGAATATATTCTATAAAGGAATCTATCACAATAGCATGAATATCTATCAAAACATCTATCACAACAACATGCAATTAGTTATACACCCTAAATGGCATGGAAAGACTATATGACATGTGATATCCAGTAAGTTCCTATATGATGCATGATATGGAATACACTCATCTCATCAGGTTTCAATATAAATAGAACCTCCATAATATCAACAATAGCAGCAAAAAACATATGAATCACCCAACAGTGAAACTAAATCAACTTTAATAATGGTAAAACCAGAAAAATTGCAATGTATGAGGTAAATTGGCTTTTCCCTATACACGGGTTAGCTACTCCTGGGAATAGCTTATTACCAAATACATATTCTTTCTTATCCCTGCCTATAGGCTCTAAACAGTAAGTCAAGAAGAAAATAATTTCTCTGATACCACTTTGTAATACCCAAGTTCCGAGTGACACCTAGAGGTGCCCCTTACCTGGTTGGTCACATGGCCTCAAGAACATTTCCCCAAACACCAGAGGCTGCCAACTAGCATCGAGGGCCTTAGGTGTGATAGTGGGGAAACTATGCCCTCATTGGAAGAGTAATGCAGTGGAAAGGAAAAGATAACAATAGTAGAAGTAGTAATAACATGAAACAAGTAAATAGTGGAAGACTAAAAGTAAATAAACAATTGTAGAATATATATATCAATAATGATGCATGATACATGTATCTAGGAAAACAATCATACAAATCACAATGCTGGAATACAGTACTTAACCAAAGTACAAGGAAAATAAGTAAACAACTCATTAACATCGCAATCCTCATCTTGGTCTCATTCTCTCCAGCTCCACAACAGTCAAGTACCTGAAGTAGAAGGGTGCTTTCCCTTATCTAGACCTGCAGCAATTTTATCATGTTTGGGCCCAAATGCATGACCCTAACAGGGTGTGAGATGAATCCCAGTATTCAACCACCCAATGATCTATTCCTAACAGTCATTGAATATATATATATGGAAGGAAATAAGTAAAATGAAGTAAATAACAAGGAATTAATCAAATTAAACAGTCCAATTGTTTCAATTACATCATTTACATTTAACAATTTAATCATCCAATTGTAAAAAAAAAAGCAACCCTCTGGGAATGTTCTCACAGCCTATACCCTCTGGTTCAATTTTCAATAAGGATATATTGAAGACTCTCTAAGGAAGCAATCACCATCAATTCCCCCCTGTGGTTTTTTGTAAATAAAAGACTCTCTGAAGAAGCACTCACCGTCAATTACCCCTATATCCCTTTAATGGTAAACTATAGACACTCTGAGGAAGCACTCAACATCAATTCCTCCTATGGTCTCGTAACATATCTATAGACACTTCGAGAAAGCACTCAATGTCAATCCCCCTATGGTCTCGTAGCATGATAATTATAATAGACACTCTAGAAAATCCCTTAATGTCAATTTCGCATATGGTCTCACTACACCTGGTTCCCACAGCCCCCTGTAAATCAATCGTACATAAAAAATAATCATCATCCAATGTAAACCTCAATGTACAACTTGGATAATTAGCTTTAATTCATATCACAACATATCAGATAAACAATCACTATATCCTAACAACACTGGGAATGGAAACAAAATGCCTAACAGTCAAAACTAGACCAAACAGTCAAAATCAAACAAGCATGGGAAAACACATCCATAGCATTGAAATTAAGTCTATTCATAATCAATAACCACTATTAAAACATACAAGTCTTAAAGTCATTAACAAGGCTAAAATCCCGAAACACTCAATACCTCGAACGAGGGTATTAGGCACTTTTGAACATATAACTAAAAGAATAACTACAGAAAGGCACAAACCACCTACCTCAGTGTTGTATGATTGATATAGATCAACCTCAAACCTTGAATCACCCTAGAACTCCATAGATCTACAAAAACTCTAAAAACTTTCAACCACATATATATCACAAAAGAGGAGAAATTAGGAAATGAGGCTCCAGAAGAAGGAAGAGTTTACTGTGGAGATTCCAACGCAATCTATGGCATTCAATTTGGAGAACGGATGGAAAGTCAGGGGCTTGGAGAAGAATCAGTGGTCTCATTTTCTCCTGTACAAGATGAACAGAGAAGAAGGGTGTTCTGTCGATTAGACGTGACCCCAATCCATTTAATGAAATAAAAATAAATTATGTAGTGTGTTCTTTAAGGGTACACAATGTGTACTTGCTTTAACTGGCCTCCACTTTATGTGGTATCTAGGTCACCCCACATGGCCATGTTTTCAGTCGTTACATAGCCAGCACACGACTACCCGCGGAAACCGAGTACACGGCGTGTACTCATGAAATTTTCTGAAACTCCTCATTTTCTCAAAAACAACCAAAAGAGAAAGACATACCAGGAAAGGAGATATGGGTTCTTACAACAACATTAGATATACATGCCTTATACACTCAATACACATGATGTACTTCCTTAAAGGTAGGTTTAGTCTCTTTTTCTCTTCATTGTAGACCAATATCAGTTGAATGTTTCCCCTTGGTTCATCTCTATAAGGGTACAGTGTGGAATTAGGTCCTTAGCATAGGATTGTGATCCCCTATTTGTGTTAGCCTCAGATAAAGTTTTCATGAATCTCTCTATGAGTATTAGGGTGGGATCCTCTATCATATCATTTTCCCTTGGTGGGGTTTGAAGAATTTGTATGACCAACTTCCACAGGTATACGATCCCATACTTAACAGGTTATTCCCGATAGGGTTTTTAGTATCCCCTAGAATCATGGGTGTGATCCTATATATGTGTATTTATCTCTTTGGAGTTTTATTAAGTACTTATTTTGTGAATCCTAATGATCAAAATCTATCATATGAACACTATCAGTGATAGGATTACTCATCGAGTGAGATATCCTAGATGAACAATGCCTTGAATCCTCGAGAAGAATCTTGTGGATAAAACTGTTTTTGATACCTATTTGATACTTAGAGTTTACCGTGATTATATTTCAGTTTTACTATTATTATGTCACATGTATTGATTAGAATACTTATGTGATGATGATCTAGCTACTCTCTTGATGTTTTATGTTTGGTTATTTTAGGGTATCCTATTAGGTATTATTATACTCATCTTTGTGTGGGATCTATCCACACATGTCTTGTATTATACAGTTGAAAGGGATTTTGATAGTGTCCTAAGAGGACCAAGATAAGGTGGAGTTTAGTGAACTATAATGATCATTCTCAGGTTTGGTGAGTCATTTGACAGTAGTCCCCTCCTACTTAGCATGTTGGACTCTTTCGCAGTTTTTGGTGGGCTTATATTTAGACCTTTATAATTTCTAAAACATTTTTTGTACTCTAATTATCATAAATAGATGTATGAACACATATGGTATTAGTGTTACTTTACCTTTTAGCATTTTAAGGGTATTTGGGAGATGTGTGCATGCATATAGGTACCTTTGGCTAAGGCATCCCATATGGGGGATATGCCTACTCAGCACTGGTTTCCAAATACTAGCCTATTAAAAGAGGGATTGGGGAGTCAAAATCAGCTTATTTTTTACCAAGAGATCCCTAATGGGTTAGTTCATGATATATTGGTATTATAGTGGCACAGGGGAAGTGGGGTGGGCCCAAAACCCACAAGTTAGAGGACCCTATTCACATCCTTGGATGGTAATTCCAATAAAAACCACTTCTCAACAGATGGTGGAAAAACTACAAAACCACATGAAGGTACCACATTTTGTGTAGGATCTGGCACTAAATCCTCTTCATAAGGTAGATCATCCTCATGATCCTTTTGTGAAATCCTATCTTGAAATAATAATGGAGTCATCATGAAATAAAATTAAGTCATGCCATAGTCAAAGATTATATATTGGGAGTTTAATAAAGAATTAAATGTAACTAAAAACAATTCTCATGTGATTCATGTACCCATGTTTTCCCTAGAACCAATTCCTATATAAACTGAGTCAACAAGAAAATTATTAGAGTCCTAGTAAATGGAAATGTTAATTACCACACAAAGACTGGAGCCTCTGGCCTAAGAGCCAAACTCAAAACACTTTAACATTATTTCCCTGGTTCTAAAATCAAAACTCACAGTTACAGAAAGATAAATTTCATGGACCTCCCAGGAAGAGATGGTGGAAGGATCATGGAGGTCTTTAGGGTGGAAGACATGGAATAGGAGCAATGAAATTTTCTAGAAGTGGTATACAGTTTGAATTGTTTCCACCAACACCCCCAGGTGGTCCATGCTAGGCTTTGGAATATGGTGGTCATAGATAAATATAGTTGCAGTGCATAGAGGAAAATTACCTAGAGTCTCTTGGTATTATTAGATTTATGATTAGTGTCTTCTTTACATTATCTGAAATATTTATAGACACTGGTGTGAGCCACACTTTTCTTAGAAATTATATTGTTTGAGACATAGAGATTCTGGTTGATCCCTTAGCTCAACCCTTACACATAGACACTCTGACCAGAGGAGATATAGGGATCATGCACATTTTCTGATAGTGTGACCTTACTCTTGGAGGATAGATATTCTTATGGGATCTCTTTTTATTATTGATGAGTCCTTACAACATCATCATGGGTATAGACTGTCTATCCACAGTTCATTATGAGATTAACTATTTTAGGTAAAGGATACAGTGTTTTTGTAGTGATGAGATGAGGTTTCCCTTCATGGGTGAGAAGGAAATCCATTCAGAGTGGGGTGGGCTCATACACATGAGTATACAACTAATTACTCATCAGTTGGCTAGTATTTCCCTTGTATTAGTGGATGTTATGGGATTTCAGCTTCCTATAGAGGTTGGTTGGTATTAGGATGTCTTTTATGAGGATGTGTTGGGGTTACCTTACCACCAATACATATAATTTTTCATATACTTACACCCATGTATTGCCTATATGTTTTGGACAGTATATCTGATGGATTTTATAGTTCTTTGTGAGTTGAAGGTGCAATTAAAGGACTTATATAAGAAAGTATTTATCAGATCTGGTGTTCTACCTAGGTAACCCCGGGTTTGTTATCCAAAAAATTGGATACAATTTTGAGGTTTTGTGTGGATTATCATCACCTAAACTAGGGGACTATGAAGAATAAGTATCCAATATTGAGGATCACTAAACTCTTTGACTAGTAGAGAGGGGATAGATGGTTCTCAAAGATAGACCTCAGATCAAGCTATCACCAGCTCTGAGTATGAGATGTGCATATACCAAAAAAACCTATGGATAGTCCATTACATACTCTAAGAGAACCATATTTATGTGAATCTCTTGAAGTTTTAGTTATGGATTAGAGAGTTCCACTTTAGGGGACATGTCATCTCAACAGAGGGTGAAACAACAAACCCAACCCAGGTTGAGATAGTATTAGCTTGGGAGCCACCCAAGAGTGTGAATGAGGTATAGATCTTCCTTGGTTATGATGGATACTATAGGAGATTCATGATTGATCTATATAGGATATCAGAATACTTGAATGATTTGAATCAGAAGGGGAATCCCTTTATTTGGATAGAGAGATTCCAGCAGGATTTTTAGGAGTTATGGTAGAGGTTGAAGAGTGATCCAATTTTGAGATTTCTAGAGGAGGGTGTCAAGTACTTAGTGTTCTTAAATCCCATAGGTACATGGATTGGATTTTAATGATTTATTGGTAGGTAGTGATTACCTATGGGTCCTAACATTTGAGACCACATGAAGAGAACTAAATGACCCATGATCTAGAGCAGGTAGCATTATGCTGAAGATATAGAGACACTACCTTATCAATGTGTTATTTATCTTCTATTCTAACCACAATATTCTAAAGTATATCTTATCATAGAAATATCTTAACTTTAAACATAAGATATGGATATATTTGTTCCAGTATTATGACTTCAATATATTCTATACTCTCGAGAAGGGGAATGTAGTGGTATATGATCTCAATAGGAGATCTTGTATCTAGTTGTTAATAGAGGCATCAGATTATCTAGCCTAATTGCAGTTATCCCTTACAGATGAGGATGGTAAAACGTACCACCAGTTTATGGTCATTATCCCACCACTCCAACAACATGTTAGGAAGGCTCTTCTTGGAGATATTGACTATGAGACCTTGCATATTTAGATATACATTGGACATTCTCCAGATGGATTCTCTAAAGGTGGAGAGAACATCATACTTTTCAAAGGATGGATGATGGTGCCTGTGAAATTGTGTGAGGAGGTTCTGATGGAGTTTCATACATCCCCAATGGTGGTACATCCAAGTGTGTTGAAGATATACTAGGACCTTCAGAGTTAGTTCTGGTGTCCAAGGATGAATAAGTGCCTAGAAAAGTTTTACTATTGATGCCTCACTTATCATCAGGTGAAGGATGAGAACTAAGTTTCAGTGGAAGTAGATCAACCCCTTGAGATCCTAGAGTTGAAGTGGGATGGTTATATGCGGAAATAATGAAGGTTCTTATATGAATATATAGAGGAAAATATTCTACTTGGGTGATCGTATACTGACTCACCATGTTGGCCCACTTCCTAGTTATTTAAGAGCAGAGTTCAATAGAGGTCTTGGGATGAATTTACATGTAGAATATAGTCTATATTCATATATTTACCTCAAATATATCATTAAACCATGATTCGAACTTAACATTATAATTATGGAGAGGTTTGAAATATTCATTTGGGTCCTAGTTATGTTTGAGCAGGACATTTCACCCCCAGACTGAGGGCCATACTGAGTGAACCATTTAGGTTCTTGAGGAAATGTTGTATTCCTGAATGTTAGACTTTTTCCATAATGTGTAGGATCACCTACCCATGGTGGATTTTTTGTTCAATAATAGCTACCGTCCCACCATAGTTATGACACCATTAGAGGCCTTGTATGGGAGATCCTTCAGGTCACCACTATGTTGGATAGATCCAGGTGAGTCATCACTCATGGGTCTAGAGTTGGCATGAATGAAAAAAAAGGTTTAGATCATCCAGGAGTGGATGAGGACTACACAAATCCATCATAATTTTTACATGAACCAATGAAAGAGGCATTTGGATTTCAAGGAGGGAGACCATGTGTTCCTAAAGATCTCACCTTCATGTGTATTTTGGAGATTTTTATAGAGTGTAAAGTTATCTCCAAGATTTATTATACCTTTCCAGATACTACTTAGGGTTAGTGAGGTGTCGTACTACTTGGCCCTACCACCATAGTTAAAATAAGTATACAACATATTCTATGTGCCGCGTATGATGAGGTATGTCCATGACTCATTTCATGTTATTGACTAGGGTGAGAAGGACATCATGGATGGAGATAACTTTTCCAAGTACTTGGTAGAGATCAAGGATTTGTAGAAGAATATAATTTATGGGTGATCGATTCCCTTGGTTCATGTATGGTGGAAGCACAATAATATCCACAAGAGCACAAGGGAGTGATAGAGCCTAATGTGAGCCCAGTTCTCTTATCCTTTTTAATAGCCTTTTTTAGTTTTCAGATGAAATACCTGAGGTGGGAAGAATATAACAACCCCATTTTTTCCTTGTAATAATTCTAAATATTTTTTGAAATATTTTTGGAGAGAGGAGCTGAGATGGTGTGAGATTCACATAATAAAACTATTAAATATATTATATCATGTGTGGGTAGTTTTTATAAAATAGTGGAATAAATAAAGAATATATTCTCATATCAAAAATATAATACTACTATTAACTTTGGAGTGTGGGTTTTACCCTCGGAGAGATATAACCATAGATCATATCGGGCTCTTAGGTTGAAAGTGATCATGAGAGAAATAACATATTAATTAATTAATTAATTAATTTAATGTTTATTAATTCCCCAAACTTAATATCCTCTATAAATTATTTCTTATTCCAAAATCCTATGGTTATCTATATAAACCTAGGAATTTGAGATCGTATCATGGAGAAGCATTGGCAGACATCAGTATTCTGGATCAATGATTAGAGTATTGTAGGGATCACCAATGCCAATGGAGGTTGTGTATCTCACAAAAGATGATGGAAAAGAACTTTTCTTCACCAATGATTGATCTAAACTTAAGATAGGATGTTTTTAAGTGTATTTATCCCTGTTTGTTTATCCTATGATAAACACGATTCAATTCTTCTAACAGTTTGATTTAAGGGTAAATCGTGTTATGTGGGTATAGATTTATCTTCATAAAAATATGAATTTGATATTAGTTTGCTAATCCACTTCATTCATTATATTCATTAATAATGGATTGAGGAAAACATAAAAATTGACCAAGGTTTGTTCCTCACGTTTTTTTTTTTATGATTTTCTCTCCTCGTTCTATGTGTGATTGTTGTCAATATATTTTCTGGATAGTAGTTTGACAAAAAATGCTAAACGATCATCATGTAATATATCTTTATCATAGTGGATTATTACCGTGTTTTCAGGATGCAGAATGATGGAATGATTATATTGTGAAATGATAAAGGATTGATTGGGTTTTATATTGGAGATATCTAGTTTGGGGTTGTTGGAATTTCAATGATGAGGATAGATTAGGGAGAATTATCAAGGGGGTTGAAAGTTGGGATCTAGTCATAGATGACGACCAAGCATGGTCGATCATAGATCCATGATTATCAGTGGATCTATAGGAAAAATCAATAGTGGTGGTAGCATGGCTGATATGTGTAAAATAGTGTGTAGTTTTTAGAAAATTCCCAAATACTTGGAAAATAGTCTCAATTACACATGCCATGTAATTTCCCTTCTGTGGGGTTATGGTTTCCACAAAGATAAGAATATCACACATCATGTGAAACATGTCACACTCCATGTGACTTGGTGCCAGTAGCTCGGTATGTACCCTAGTCGTACATGGGAATGGTTGGAGTGCATGGTAATGGACCATTACTCAAACAAATTCAGGTTCACATGAATAGATAAAGTACACGGGTAGGGCCCAACTTACATGGTCATAGGCTATAGTACATAGACTTAGTAAAGCATCATTCCAAGTGATGTATCAATATCCACATGACATTTATCTAATATAACACACTGTTTATTTGGAGAATTACATGTTGTGTGGGACAATTATGCATGGGTAGTTCTGGACTTATAGATACATGTCATGTACACCTAGTACATGATGTGTTCTTTCATCAGGGTAGGATCAATCGCTTCATCTCTTCAATATGAACCAGTATTGGTTGGATGATTTCCCTTGGACTATTCCTATGAGGGTATAATGTGTCACTATGTCCTCAGCATTGGATTGTAATCCCATTTGTGGCTTATCCTCAGATTATGTTTTTATGAATAATACTATGAGGATTAGGGTGGTATCCTCTATCGTATTGTTTTCCCAAGTAGGTTTTTGGAATAATTATGACTAATTTATGTTGGCATATGATCCCCTAATTAATAGTTTTTTCATATAGTGTTTTTAGTGTACCCCATAAGCACTAAGTGTGATCCCCTTTCTATGTATTGATCTATTTTAAGTTTCAGTGAATACTTCCTTAGTGAATCCCAATGAGCATGACATCTCTGATGATTTCCATTAGTGATAGTATTACTCGTGGAATGGGATCTTACGAATGAGCATTACCTTGAAGCGTCAAGTTGAATTTTGAGGTTAGAAGTATGTTTACGACCTCTTTGAGACTTTGATTCTATCATGAGTACACCTAGATTTTACTCTTATTATGTCTCATATCTTTTTTGGAACACTAATGTTATCATGAGTTAGATACTCTCTTGATACTTCATGTTTAGTGATTTTAGGGTGTCTTATTGTGTATTATTATACTCACCCTTGTATAACATCTACCTTCACATGTTGTGTCTTATGAAGGTAATAGTCCATTTGATAGTGTCCTAGGAGGAACAAGAGTATGTTGATAATAGTGATATAAACCAAATTTATTTGGGCCATGTGATGCATTTGACATTAGTCCCCTCCTACTTAGTAAGTTGGACTCTTTTTTTAGTTTTTTGTGGACTTTTATTTGGTCATTTATGCTTTCCAAAACAATTTTGAGCACTGATTATATGATATAGATGTATTCATGTATATGGTATCAGTGGTACTTTACCTTTCAATATTATATGGGTATTTGGGAGTTTTGGGCATGTGTATAAGTACCTAAGGCTAAGGCCTATGGAGTGTTTGATACGCCGACATGACACTGGTTACTAGTCCATAGCCTATTGGAGGTAGTATTGGGGAGTCACAATCATCTTTTTACTAGCCAGGAGGGCCCCATCAGGTTGGGTCATGAAAAATTAAATAAGAAATTAAAGTTATCGAGATCCATTTATAGATTAAATAAAGCATAAGGATCATAAAAAATATTTTGGAACAAATATGTGATAGGTGTATACAAAAATTTTGTAGGAGAACCATATTTTTCAAGACAAATATGATGATATCATATTGAAAAAAGATGTTTAGTATTATAATTTTTAAGACCAAAGGAAATAATTTCTCTAATAATGAATTATGTAGTAGTCCAATTTCAAGGGAACAATATCTATAGACATGGATTTATGGGGTTTCTTAGATAAAGTCATATTACACATGTTGGAAAGGTATCATTTACAATGTTACATAGAAAGAAATCTCTCCAGTACAATGTGTGAAAATACATGAGGAGATTCTTGTGATAAATATACTACATATTTCTAAGAGTAATTTAAAAGTATATTTTAGATTCTTGGAAATATATTGATGTTTGATATTTCTTAAGTGTAAATCATAAAATTTGAATATCAAACAAGACCAGGGGAACCACAAAGGATGGAAGTTAGAACTATCCAATAGTAATTGAGAAAGTAAAACTAGATGAGCTCAAAGTAATTATAGAAATGACAATTCTTATTATTAAGGGGATATAAAGCTAGTTATAATTTGTATCACTTTGATCTAGTATCATGGTTGGGCTAGGGTAATATACAAAAAAACAAATTACATCCAGTGGTTTCCATATCTATATATACCAAGTATGTTATGGATTCTAATGTTTCCTAATAAGTGCGTTTATAAATGGTTTGATCCAAGATATGGTGTTTAGAAAATATTTAAGACCATGACTAAGGAAAAAATGGTTAATACTCAATGATATCACTCCTTTATGGTTTTTATTAGAGATATGGAGTAGTAGTGAGTAGAAATGTAGTCAAAATGTAGTAAGCCAAGAAGTTATAGGCATACTTAGTGGAAGAATGTTTATCATGTGAGGCTAACTAGTTACTTATCAGTTATCTCTAGTGTAAGTGGTATTTTATTGGATTTTGTTCCCTAGAACCAACTATATTGTACTTTTAATTACCTATATATCCAAATACTTGAATATTAATAAATATTTTATCACAATCTACATAGCATCAATGTGATACTATCCTTGGAGTATCTATTGCATCAAAAGGTCATAGTAGTTGTCTAATATTATAAAAACCTTACATTTATATGAAAATATTCTCAAATATATTTTCTATAGTTGGATGAAATCTATCTAATGGGATACAGACGATGAATTTCTAATAGTTATAGGGTGTTCAAAAGATATTGAGACTTTTTCTCATGAATTTCAAACTTGGTAATATTTATGATATGTGGTTATGAGAAAAGACTAGATAGTATTAATTTCAAATGTTTATGTGTTATTGGATATTCTAATATGTTAATGTGTGTATTGGACCTTATACTTGAGATTATTATTTATGTATATCATGAATCGTGTAGTTTTATGTATTGATGAAAACTATGAAAACATATTATTACAATGATATAGGATATGTTGGGTGTGTCATAAGTGATATGACATTAATAAATAAGTCATGAAAGAGTTTTTTTTCCTTCCATTTTAATGGAAGTAGATTTCTCTGCCCCTTTGATTGAAATGGAACTATCTTATAAATCCATGGCCATGGTAGTATATCAGTGTGTAAATTTTAATAATTCAAATAAAGATGAATCAATTATATAGGTTGATAACATGGAGTATAAAACCTATTTGATAATGCATCAAGACAAAGGTATTATATTACACAATGAGTATCAATGGGTGGTTTTTTTCATTAAGACATTAACATTTTCTCTATGGTAGATTTGACATGTTTTTAGATGATGATCTTGGACTTTAGGCTAGCTTGCCTTATGAGACAGATAAATATTCCTATAGGTTCACAAAATTGTGCATCTAGAATCTTAGTAAAATTATATTATAATTTAATAGTTTTGATAAATATTATACCCTAATTATGGTTTTACAATTATTCAAGATTAATTTATTGCATTAATTTATTTAGTATTTATTCAAAAGAATATATGTGTGAGTTGAGTATTATATAAATATTTATTCAAAGGATAATTATTTATTTAGTTAAATAATATATAATATTTATTTGTTACTTTTTTATTCATAAGGTAACAATTAATATTTTATTTGGTTGTGTGAAGATTAAATAAATATTTATTCACCAAGATGGTGAATATAA
The DNA here is from genome assembly GCA_963277665.1 of Viscum album. Lineage (NCBI taxonomy): Eukaryota > Viridiplantae > Streptophyta > Magnoliopsida > Santalales > Viscaceae > Viscum > Viscum album. The sequence goes on from OY728123.1 coordinate 876,491,783, forward strand.
TATTTTATTTATTTTTTAAGTGATTAATACAATGATAGTTATTTATTTAAATAAATAGTTATTATTCAAGGTTTAATAAATACTGAGGAGGATTAACCATTTGATAAGGGTCTAGATAAAATTATATATTTATGTAATCCTTAAGTTTGGTGCATTTCATGGGATATAATAATAATATAATTGTTATTATTTTACATGGGGTAATTTTAGAGTTAACAATTAGATAATGGTCATTGTGTAAGTATTTATTGTTTAATGCTAGATATATAAACCCAGTTATATGTTTTTTATGATATATGATATTGTTTATGAATAATAAATTATTCTAAGAGTATTTCCTATTACCCAAGAAGAAATTCTCCAGAACACACTTAAGACTAGAGAAAGATGATCCCCCTCCTCCCTCTTAATAAATTGAGAGAACAAGAGGGAGTTTTTCAAGTATGCATAGATTCTTCTTATGATCAATGAAGATTGAAACAAGTGGTTTGGATCCTCCACACTAGCACTCAAATTTCAAACAATAACATTCCATGATTTGTGGAGGATGTGTGGATACCTTTAGAGGGATTCTACCCCTCGATCATCTACCATAACATCATAACAATAAGAAGAGTTCAATCAATTTTAGAATGAATAATGAATTTCAAGTGAAGGTAATTCATTTATATATAAATTATTATATATTATATATGAAAATATCCCATATTCGATTCTTTAAGGGTTACTATTTTATGTTTATGAGGATTTATCTAAAAAATAGATAAAATATGTAATGCCGCGACCCTAGAATCTTGGAGCTGATGCATTATTTTAATACATTGGCATGATTAAAAGGAATAAAATCATGAAGGAATGAGTAGTTTATTTGTTTTTTAAAACCATATACATACATAGGTTCAATATTACAACTTGAAATGAAAAAATAATATAAAAGTTTTATTAAGAATATCCACAACTCTAAGTTTATCCCTACATGTCATTCATAATAAAATTCTTCCTGTCTTGATAAAATTAAACATAAGAAATGGGTGAGCTCAAATGCTTAGTAAGGGTAAGAAATATAGTGGAAGATATCATAACATAAACATTAGGCATGTTAAATAACTAAAAACATATGCCTTTAACAAAAACATGAACACATTAAGTCAAGAATAAGAGCTAAATAAATAATGCCATAATCATGGGTATTCTACTAGTCGAATAACCACATGAACAATCAATACTATTTTCATAATGAGGTAATTCATAATGTGGTACATCCTAACTATACCATCAATTCATCGTTCCAAGACCATAAATAATCACTTTTTCAAGGCCTTGTGCCAAGACCTTAGTTTGTCTCATGAGACCTACCGATGCACCGAGGGGATATAGTGGGCCCCACTCAGCACTTACTATGTCTAATGAATTCCTATTATGAATAGGGATACACATAAAAAACATAAACATTCATATTGAAACTAACATATGAAATGTAAATAACTTTCCCCAATCCTTAATCATAAACACTAACCATTTAGAGTAATATGGTGAATGGTTTCAAGATAGCACATCCACATTCCAACTAATCATAAAACGTACAATAAAAAATATTGGATGATATAATAGGAGATAAACCTCAATGTAGTAAAAGATTCAACAAATTATGTTGACATAGATGAGGATACTTTTAAATGAGACCATTGAAAAATCCTTGAGGTAATAATACTTAAACATTCCAAAGTGTCTCATACCACCTTGAAACATTCAAATCATAATCGCTTAGAATATCATGAGAATAATTAGACTCTAGATATGATATAAAAAAGGTAATTACATACACCATAATAAATAAATAAGTGGTGAACAAGGAATATATCTCAAAAAAGTTAATGCGTGATGAGAAAAATCCTTTTTACTTTTTAAAGAAGAGTCATTTTGGGAAATCATTTATATTTTCCCAGAAATCATATTTTAAACATGAATATCCCATAAAATAAAATACTAGTACAATGAAATTATATTTTAGGCATAAATTATTTCCCACTAAAGTGAAATCATGTAAAAATAGTTCTTAAGATACATTATAAATCAAACATTTTAGAGCATTTTAAGGAAAGTATTAAAGAGAATTTTAAAGTGGAAAGGAAAATTTGTTCTCTTAAATCTAGAAATTATCCAAGATAATTTTTTCATGATAAAATGAGTGTTTTTATAAAACTAATTGTGTCTTATAGCAGATTCGGGTGTACACTTGAAAATGGGTAAGAATTTGAAAATATCCCTTGAATCGGGTTTGTATTTCAGAAATAATTTTGAAAGTTCCTTTTAAAAATGTAAAAATCATTAATATACTGGTTGGTGAAAATATATAGAACACTCAAACAGATTTTATTATGACTAAATAATAATACACAAGAGTTTCATTGAGGTAATTATACAATAAAAGTAACTCGAATGAACATAGAGGTTCGGGTGGAAAAACCCTTACCACTTTGTAATCAATCGATTCGTATGCCCCAAAATTAATAATATTCAAATGATTCATTGAATACCATGAAAATAAATATATTCATGATATTTTAAATCAATGTTCAGTATATATACACCATACACATGTATTAGTAGTGAATATGGAAAATCTCACAAAAAATGGAAGTGAGATAAAGAAACCCCTTACCTTAAGACTGAATGTGTTCCGCTCTTGAACTTAAGGTCCTGGAATATAAAATTAGAATTATTAATAACTTATTTAAGAACCTATTAGAAATGTATTTAGTTTATCATAATTATGTTTAGTTCATTTATTCCCTTATTTATAAGTTATTATATTGAATTTCGTCGTTCCAGAGTGTTCGTTTTCTTTATTTTCATAATCGGTTCACTTGTTATTAAGTAATGGAGTTCTTGTGGAATGGATGTAAATCTCCAGAATTTAAATTACATATTATTTATGAAAATACATAAGTGTTAATGGTAATTTATATAATTTGGTTACATGGAAATAGGATGAATCATTAGATGAAATATTTATGACATTCACTTAGATTATTTTAGCGTTATTTTGATTATTAAGAACTAGTTTGGTCATATGATTTAATAATATATATTTATACTGGTTCATGAATATTAAATAGGTTATAATAAATATATTAATATCTGGTTTGACCATAAAAATGGTTTCATGACCATTAATTAAAGAGAAATTGAAGAACAAAACTTCACCGTCCACGAAGGTTATAAATTGGAACATCATGGACGTTGATTTCATTTATAAAATAAAAGAGAGAGAGAGAGTAAGTATATTGATGATGGTTCTTCCATTAACATGATATAATTATATTATATAGATGATACTAGATATATCATGGTCATTTGAATAGAGGAGGTGAGGATAGGATAACAAAAGAAGATAAATTGAAATGAAACTAGATGAAAAATAAATGTGCTTTACCTCTTGAAATAACCTCTTTGAGAACCTCCTTAAGGGAAGGGATTTTGATATTTTGGAAATACCAAGATAATATTGGATGTGGGGAGAGACTAAGGAAGGTTATTTGGACAAAACGTTGAGGAGCTTCATGTATTATAGGAGTGAAGAGAAGAGGGAGTGAGGGGGTTTTATAGTGGAGGAGAGAAGGGTTTTCATAATCTTTTAATCATTTGTATATTAATTTACCTCAAGACCAGAAATAATGATGATTCCATGACCAAGAATAATAATAAATTCATGTGAGTTCAAACCAAGTGGTCTTACATCACTTATGATGTCATAAATAGTGTATTTAACTGATAATTTGTATATACAGTATTTTATTGTATTTCACTATTCATCAAAAATCAAGTATTTCATAAAAATACCAAAAATTCACCCTAAACATTTCTTGACATGTATAATCCAAAAAATGAAGTCCATTTTTCAAAAATAATTTTATAAATATGATTACTTTAATATTTAATTAAAATCATAATTTATTCTAAAAAATAGTTTTAAAATATTTATTTACTAATTCCAAAACATAGGTATATCATACTTCCACTTCAATATTATTATATACTATCATATGTAAGGTTAATATTCATTAGGGTATATCACTATTCATATAGGTATGTTACTATTCATAAGGGTAGGTTACTATTCACCAAAAATTAAAATTTTCTTATCAGACTCTAAATAACTTACTGATCGCAACCGTGTATGTCAGATTTTCGAAATTGACATCACAAAAGTGACAAACTTATGTTTACTTGAATAGGTTATTACAAAGTGGTGTTTGTAGATCCTCAGTGATCCATACATTCTATAATAAATCTATTTGTAAATTTTTGGGGTGTTACAAAATAAATTGTTGGGAATTGGACCAACCACTTCTAATATTCCCTTGAACCTTTATTTATAACTATAAAGTCCTAATATAAATCCATTTCATCAATAAAAAATTCCATGATTGGGATGGGGAAGTCAACCTTTGGAAAATGATGGTTCAAATCCCTAAAATCAATGCATACTCTAATTTACCATTATTTTTATTGATGAGGAAAATGTTGGTGAGCCATTGTGGTTTTTAACCTCCCATATAAAATTAGACATGGTCAATTTATTGACCTTAACTTACACTTTGGAATCACAGGTCATATAAATTATCCTTATATCATATTACTATCCAGAATAATTTTAGGGCTAACCTAAATGAAGGGTATCTACTTGGGGATCCATCCTTGGAATCTCTATGTAATTCCATACAAATACGTCCTAGTACTGTTTAAGAAAAAGGATATATTTCACCATCCTTTTGAGAGTCATGGAGACACTAATCAACATAGGTTATGTATCTTCCCCTATACCCAAAATCACATGGCAGAGTTCATAAAAAGTGGTTGATAAATTTTCCTAAAACATTGGAGGATCATCCTTGATTTCTTTCTCTTCCACTTTATATGTTTTTGTAGAAGAAGATATAATGGAACCTTGAGATCAAAGATGTGATATTGGGGCATCATCATTTCCATTGAGACCACATCCTTCCATGGGATTTCTAGGTTCATTTGGTGTGGATGAAAGAAATATAATAGAGGTAAATCTACTCAAACCCTATGTTCATATTCTAGGGTTTATATTCAATAGATTGAAGTTATTTGGCTATGTTGACTGAATATTCAACAAACTTTCATTCAAGTATTTGTACTTGGAAGTATGATTAATCTTCCTAGTCTACATGGAGGTCTCTTTATCTATTAATGTAGGGTTCTTAATGGAAACATCCTATTGAACATCATATTTGAGGAAAGTAATTTGTGTGTTTAAATTATTAACCAATATGACCAAGTGATTTCCTATATTTGGAGATTTCATCTTGATACAGTTGATGGGAAACATAAAATATTCACTGAGTTTGCTCTATATATTAACAAGGTAATTTTCAAGACATTGAGGGTAGGAGTATATATAGAATTATTTACTCATGTATTCTTCCACAACCTTTTTTAACACCATCCATCTATGTTTATAGATTCATATTACTTAAAAGGTGATCTATCACCATGCATTACCGTAACTTTCCTATCAATACAGTATTTTAGGAAATAGTAATATCAAAATGGTATTATTCCATGCATATAGAGACAAGTTCATACTAAAAAGATATTGAAATCCATGTATTTGTGAACCACCCTGAATTCAGAGTACAAAAATTAGGTCTATAAACTAGGTTTTCATCAGGTTCCTCTTAAGTGGCCTCTTATTACTATTATCATGCCCCATAATTGTTAAGTTTGAGGGGGACAAGTCAACTTTTCTATGGATCAAAATTAAATGATTCTATATTGGGATGAAATTAACCATTTTTAACTAATGATTGATGAATATGGATATCATTGAGAATTTTATATATGGATAAATCCCTGATTTTCCCTTATATTCTAGTTTCCCAATCATGTTTTTTGAATGAAATGACTATATGATACTCAGTGGAACCATTCTAAAAAAATTATATCTCAACTATAGTGAATTCAACCACAAATTATTAAGGAATTGAATGAGACTAAATAAGGGTCTCCTTGAGTTCCTTTGAAAGGTAAATGGCATCCAAAATTGAGATTATGGTTGTGATGACATAGAGATGCTTAAAATGTAATAATTATTGACTAAGGGTCTATTTTTACTATACTATGGATACTTATATGCTTGGGTCTTGGGGGTCCAAGATGGATATTTTGGTAACTCCTTCCCTTTTTGGTAATTGGGGGTATTCTTATTATATATAGGTTGGTGTGAAATATCCTCCAAAAATAATGGTGTTGATCGAATGATAATTTTTCATCTATTTATTCTAAAAATATGATCATATCATAATGATCCCTAGAGGATTCTAGATAACATTTAATTTCCTTCTAATATTTCTAATTCACATATCTTCAATTCTTAGTTACATTTATAACTTTAATAGAAATGAAACCTAACCATCAGGGTTTATTTCGACCTCAACTTCCATGTTCTAGGTGACCTCCTCTATAATTATTAATGGGGAAATCAAGTTCATAAAAGTCTTCATCATTAGTGAATGGTTATATCAAGTGAATAAAATTGATAAACCCATATTTCAACTCATCATGAGATTATTTTTTTTCAAGGCAGTTACCATCCTGTTAATGATGGGGTATGAAATCAAGAAGAGTATAAACTAATTTGGGTATCTATAGGGGCTCCTCTTCATGTTCCATATTCCATTGGTGTCTATTAAACTAGACCCTAGTAGGTCAGTTGAGGCATGTGGATTATGAGATAACTAGAATTGACCCATGTTAGTTGGTCATGACATGATATGGTTTTGTGTTCAACCCATTAAGGGTGTTTGAAATTTGAGAAAACAATTGTCAAAAGGGTTACATTTAAATGAACCCAAATTGGTTTAATGGGACCATCATAGGTAGCCTAATTTTATTTCCACACTTTAGTACCTAAACCCATGGGTGTGCTTACATGATAATGGGATGGATATTTAAAGTTTACACAATCAGCTATATAGTGTTACATATAAATGTATGCTGGCATATTACTTAACCAGTTCCTTTAATTAATAAAAGCCTTGTTATATTATTTTGAGATTTATTTTTATAAGGAATAAATTAATTAAAATTCCAATTAAAAACTAAAGAGTGTTTTTCCTCTCTATATTGGAAATTGACATTTTCTTTAACCAAGAAAATTATGGAAACTATTGAATCAAAGAAATGGTTAAGAAGGAATTAGAATATGATTTTACAAAAATTATGTGTGATATAAGCTAAATGAAGTTTCTTGTAATGTTTCTTTAAAAATAGGTACTGGAAATCACTTATTGTTTAAATGAATTAACAATGAAACCTAGTATGGGTGTTTATAGTGGGAACCCTCATGTAGGGGTCAGTTTTTTATGTTTCCTTAGAGCGGTAATGTAGATGTTTCCAATAGACCACTACTGAATTTTTCCTAGGCTGTGTTGAACCCAGAGGTTATGTGGGATGACCTAGTAAACTTTTCATGCATGACCTTATTTTAGGATTGATTCATAATAATTTAGTAAGGGGATATCCCTATATTGGTATCACCATTAGAACCTTTATACATTTATAAATATTTGTGATAATTTTTTTTATGAGAACTGTCATTCAATTTCTGTTTGTCTTGAGTAGGACTCCTAAGGATAAAGTGACACCCCCAAGTAAATAGGGGATAATTTGGAGGGTTAATACTTGCTAAAGAAGTAATAATCGTGTAATTATCTAATTTAGTATGTAATAAATTCCTCGATCATGGTCGACCACTTTTTAGTTCATGTGATCTTCCTCTTATCTTAGTGGGTTGTCACAGTGGCGCACGTTGTTATGCACGATGTCCATCGAGTTAAAATTGATATGTTAAATTATATGTTGTTAAAGATAAAACATCACATGATACATTAAACCATAGGGTTACCCAAATACTTTGATGAATGTTCATGAGTTCCAAAAATCAATGCTTATGGGTCTTCTCTAAAGAATCATGACCTGGGCATTCTGAGATTTTCAAGAGCATTGTACCTATGATCTAGGAAAATAGAAGTTGTGTTATCTCAGTGGTTCGGGTTGGTGTTATACAAAGGTTCATGTTCTGTGTCATGACCATTCTATATTAGTTTTGGATTTATTTTTTATGAGGACGATGCACATGTACTTCACTTAGTAGAAGCTTTATATGTATGTCTAAAGGTTAATTCGACCTAGTTCACTTATGAGTGGTTTGTTTTCCTCTCTTTTTGTGTTGAACTTTATTGAATCATTTTTTCCATGTCTAGGAACTATGTTTGGGGGTGATAAAACAAGTTCCATTAGATGTTTTATTTCCTCAATGATACGATGACTAGGATACTCATAAGGTGGGTAGTGTAGTGTCAGCCATGAAGAGTGTGTCTTTCCAAGTAGAAGGAAAGAGATCCTAAAGGGACTTTCAGAAATAATTAAAACCAGTTTAAAAAGATGGTAATATTGTTAAATGTTTAGAATCTAAAAATATATTTCATGAGTCGGCCAATCATTTCATACTTAATGGAATGTGGGGATTCCATTTTGGAAATTAGTTGTAAAGACCCGGAAATTTCAAGATGACACCCCCAAATGATAAAGGGTTAAATGACTAAATGATATGACTCATGTCAACAAGGTGCACCTTCCTTTTCGGAAGCCTACCTGATTAGAACTCTACAGTTAATCATGTTTGGCCTGGAGTAGTGATCAGGATGGGTGACCTTCTGGGAAGTTTCCCAGGGTGTGTGTGAGTGAGGACAAAGCACACTAGAAAGGACAAGTGTTGGCCTGTGGGGACTGTCATTAGTCAGATGACCCGTTCAGGCATGTGGGTGGACCCTAGGGTGGTCCCCACGTGTCTGTGGGGCAACTGGTGGTACCTGGTAGGCCAGGACCTGACGTCCATGTTAAGGCGGGGTGGTTGTGCTGTCACTGGGACCCAGTTGTCACAATTGGTATCAGAGGAGTTCGGTTCTACCGCGAACTCTGATCTTTTATATGTGAAGCAATAGTGTTTAGCGTATTGAGTGTGGTTATCAGTCCAGGGAGTCCAGTGTTGGTGCGGCGGCCGACGTATCCGTACACCAGGACCCTGACTTCTGATTTCCGACTTAATGCATGAAAACATTGATTGCGTGTGTGTTTTTCTTAAGTTTTCTTTGTGATTACTTTATATCAGCTCACCAGGTATACTGTTCTGACCATGGCGCACCTGTTTCCTTTTCAGGATGGCCCCACGACGGCAGCCAGCTAGGGTTCCGAGAGTCGAGCGTGATGACAGCCCACCGAGCGACGAGGCCTCGGTGTAGGGCCCTTTGTCAACAGTGGCACCGACGGTAGCTCTACCCGCAGAGCCACCGATACTTCCAGCACCAGCCGCTGACGATGCACGTCGCCTCAGCGCACTGCATGAGTTTCAGCACCAGTGACCGCCCAAGTTTCGTGGGGAGACGGACCCCCAGGCAGCCGAGGACTGGCTGGAGGCAGTCTTACGAGTTTTCAGTTGAGGCCGCATGAGCAGAACTACGCTACCCATGACCTGGAGTTAGCAGCAGTGGTCTTCGCTCTGAAGACATGGCGACACTATATGATGGGCGAGCGTTTTACAGTCTTTTCTGATCATCAGAGTCTCAGGTATATCTTCTCTCAGAAGGACCTGAACCTGAGACAACGGCGATGGCTCGAGTTCCTCCAGCACTATGACTTTGAGATAGTCTATACTCCTGGGAAGGGGAACGTAGTAGCCGATTCCCTTAGCAGGAGGACGGGAATTCAGCTACTTGAGGAGGAGACGGAGCAGCTAGCCTCTTTGCAGATATCCTTCATGGATAGAGATGGAGCAGCCTTCCTTCAGTCTCTCACAGTCACCCCTCCACTACTGCAGCGGGTCAGAGAGGCATAGCGTGAGGACGCTGACTGTGAGACACGGCGTGCACAGATATCCTCGGGACATGCACCTGATGGTTTCTCCCTTGGAGCAGAGCACGACATCCTTTTCAGAGGACGTACCATGGTACCAGTCGCTTTGCGAGAGGAGGTGCTGAGAGAGTTTCACACTTCTCCTTTGCCGGTACATCCTGGAGGGCAAAGATGTACCAAGATCTTAGACGAAAACACTGGTGGCCGGGAATGAAGAAGGTTGTGGCAGAGTTCGTTTCTCGATGCCTCACCTGCCAGTAGGTGAAGGCAGACCATCAGGTACCAGCAGGCTTGGTACAGCCCTTGGAGGTCCCGGAGTGGAAGTGGGACGGGATATCTATGGACTTCGTGACTGGACTTCCACGCACTTCCAGAGGTCACGACTCCATCTGGGTGATTGTCAACTGACTCACCAAGTTGGCTCACTTCTTACCCATCAGAGAGCAGGGCTCAGTGGAGAGCTTGGGATGTCTCTACATTCAGGAGATTGTGCGGCTCCACGGTGTGCCATCATCTATCATCTCCGACCGAGATGCTCGCTTTACTTCCCGGCTTTGGAAGGGGTTACAGGAGGCGTTTGGGACGCAGCTACGTCTGAGCACAGCCTTTCACCCTCAGACGGATGGTTAGACGGAGAGGACCATTCAGACTCTTGAGGACATGCTCCGCGCATGTGTCCTAGACTTTGGTCGTAGCTGGGAGGACCACCTACCCTTGGTGGAGTTTTCGTACAACAACAGCTACCACTCCACCATCGGGATGGCACTGTACGAGGCGTTGTACGACCGACCTTGTAGATCTCCTTTGTGCTGGACAGACCCTGGGGAGTCAACACTTGTGGGACCGGAGATGGTCCAGGCCACGACAGAGAAGGTCCAAGTCATCCAGGAGCGGATGAGGACAGCTCAGAGCCGGCAGAAGTCATACGCTGACAGGAGGCAGAGGCCACTAGAGTTCGAGGATGGCGACCACGTCTTCTTGCGGGTCTCACCTTGACGTGGTATACGGAGATTTGGCCGAGGCGGCAAGTTGTCTCCACGCTTCATCGGACCTTTCCAGGTCCTTAGCAGGATTGGCGAGGTGGCTTACCGCCTGGCTCTACCACCTCAGTTGCACCGGGTGCACGACGTCTTCCATGTGTCTCAGCTGAGGAGATACGTGCATGACCCGACACACATCATTGACCATGGGGAGCTTGACGTTGACGATGGGGTGACTTTTACGGAGGTCCCGATGGATATCGAGGATCGACAAGAGCGGGTCCAACATGGACGGTTGATTCCTCTAGTGTGCATCAGATGGCAGCACGGGAATCTCCAGGAGATCACTTGGGAGAGGGAGGCTCAAATGCGTGCTCAGTACCCTCATTTGTTTCCCTAGTTTTGATGTATCTTTACAGGGATGTAAAGCCCTGAGGTGGGAGTAATGTAAAGACCCGTAAAATTCAAGGGAAATTTTTTCTTAATTTTCTTTGGAATTTTACAAGAATGCGGTTTCTGACGGCACCTGATTCTGAGGCCCGGAGTGCCTGGAATCAATTTCCGAAGTTTGGCTCGGGTGCGTTCAGTGAACAAACGAGCGGGTTTTTCTAACTTTTGATCCGATGCTCGGAATTGAAATCCGAGGACACCGATGAACTCGCAGCACCGAGATTCTCTTAAGGAGACCTTTTCCGAGGTTGCGTTTTATGCGGAATGAAAGATAGTTTTGGGGAAAAATTAGAAGAAGTTAAATAAAATTGTGGAACACAATTTTATTTTTAACTTGTTGGTTAACTCCTCCCAAAGGGAGTTAGAGGTGGGACCCACATCCACATAACCTCCCTTGAGAGGATTAAGTGTGGTGGGGCCCACACGAGATCTAACTTTTGAACATCCCTCTTAATGAGACCTTTGAGTTTCTTGCCAACTCCTTGCATTTAATTAATTGAACCAACTTAATTAATTAATTTGAGTGTTTGAATTCTTTTGAATTCATTTTTCCAACATTAAAAAGAGAGATTATATTCTTCTTTTTGGGTTGGCATAAACCTTGTGGGGAGAACTAAGGAGAGGAGAAGAACTCTTGGAAGATCACCAACCTCTCGAGGAAGAACGTTCCACGTTTCCGAAGAACGTGAAGCAACACCTCCGACCATCTTCAACCGGAGTAAGGAAGGGAAGCACCGCCTCCTACGAAGTATACAGAGGGTGACGTCTCGGCTTGACTTCACCGAGCTCTTCTCCCACCAACCTAGACGGAACGATGCCCGACCTCCGCGACGCATGTATTTCGCGGGTCGTTGAAGAACTCCGTTCTTGAAACCGAGGTAGGGGTTTATTTTATTCTTTTGTTCATGATTTATACCCATGATTATTTCTTCGTGAAATTTGTCCTATTGTTATAAAATAACGCGAGGGGGGCCGGACCGCACGAACACGGCCGACCCTCCTCCTATTCATGTTGATCCTACTGTGGATTGAACGGGTGTGGCGCGGTGTCGTCGTACCGCACAGGATCATACGGCAAGAAACGCGCGGCGCCATCGCGCCGCGTCGTAAATTAATGCAAGGACGCGACGCCGTCGCGCCGCGTCGAAGAAATTTCAAGGCACCGCGGCCAGAGCGGGGCCGCGGCGGAGGGGCGCGGTGACGTCGCACCGCGTCGGACGACGAAGGGCATGGCCGGTTCCGGGCCGCGGCGGAACGAGGAGACCAGCGGCCAGCCGGGCCGCCGGTGTCGGAAGCCGGAAGGGGGACCGGCCTTGCCGGTCCCGTTGAGGAAGAACCAGCCGGCCAGGTCGGGCTGGCCAGAAGGGAGGCAAAACCAAGGGGTATTAATTCCCCCGACCAGCCATAATGGCCCCCCAATATGAGGGGGACCAGTTTCACAAAGTGGGGCAGGCGGCCCCCCGTTTTCCAACAGCTCGGCCTTCGGCCGAGCTGGCAGTGCGCCCAGCGCGCTCCCTTGCGCCGAACCGGTGCACCTGGCCGGGCCGGGTCGACCCTGTCCGGGGCGGGTTGACACGGTTCGGGCCAACCGGGGGGTCTCGGGCCAGGACGGCCCGGGCCCGAAACCCCCGTTACCGAGCGGTTTGGATTCAAATGCCCATAACTCGGGCTACGGACTTTCAAAAAATGTGCCGTCAGTGGAGATGCGATCCTTGGATCTAGACGGTCGTTTCGGTATATCACACTCAAAGTTTCGGATTACTTTGTGTTCGGTCGGGTTGGTTCGTACACAAAACCAACCAGGCCCTCGGAGCGGAAACGCTCATATCTTGAGATACAGACGTCCGATTGACGTGCCGTCAGTTTTGTTGAGTTCCTCTTAGTGAGACAGATCTTTTGGCTTACTCCGCCCGAGGTTTGGATGCAGGTGGAGTACGGTCGGGTAGGTTTTGCCTTAAAAACCAACCAGGCCCCTAGGACGAAAAAGCCAATAACTCTCAGACCGGGCGTCCGATCGACGCGCCGTCTGTTGCGTTGAGTTCCTATTGACAATACGGTACTTTTGGATACATCAACTCTGGACTTTGTGACAGTTGATGTATCAGCCTCTCGGCTCGTGGAGCGGACCCTCCCGAATGAGCTTGCTATGTGCGGGAACCCTAGAGCTGGCTGCGACTACTACTGCGACTGCTACTGTGACTGCGACGACGACAGTATAGAGATCCTTAGTGGATTCGACGAAGACGACTACAGAACTCAGCGATCCTGTGTGGATCAGTGCTACCGATCCTATGTGGGTCCGATCCTATGTGGGTCAGCGCTCAGCGGTCCTATGTGAACCAGCGCCTATAGATCCTGTGTGGGTCCGATCCTGTGTGGGTCTTTGCGGGGGTTAGTACCTATCGATCCTTTGTGGGTCCGACGACTTAGATGGATCAGTGATCATCTCTATCGTCTACCGAAGAAGTATACCTGTGTGAGCTGAATCCTGTTGCTTTCCTGTGTGGATTGTGTTGTGCTATCCTGTGTGGATTTCATTTTGCTTTCCTGTGTGGAATACGTATACTTTCCTCTGTGGACTGAGTTGTACTTGGGCTCGGAGGTTGGAGCGTATTGAAATGATGACTTAGGTATATGTATGGGCATATACCTAAGCAGTGTCGATTATTATTTCATGATTGTATCTTTCCTTTTTGGTTTATCCTTTGTGGATTTTGGGAGACCTTCAGGGGTCTCGGGGTCCCTACTGAGTAGCTTATACTCACCCCTGCACGGGATATGCCCGCACTACGTTGTGTTGGTTGCAGACGACGGACAGCGTTGATCGTAGTTGAGGCTTGCAGAGCAGGACGGTACCTAAAGGTGGACCACTGGGCGGGACGTGCTCGGAGCGGACGGCGGGACCCGAGGAGTAGTGGAGCTATCTGTACCCACCCTTCAGGTGGGATTTCCAGTGGACAGCTCGGTGTAGCGGCTTTTACTTTTCAGTTGTTTTTTTCCCTTTCGAGTTGTACTTACTTTCAGTTTGGGTTTGTATACTGGCCCATTTACTTTTCCGCACTTTCAGTTGTACTCTGTTCTTACTTAGTGTTTACTTTCTGCTTGCTTACTCTGTGGTGCTTGTTTACTTTACAAAGGCAATGTCTTCCCTTTTTACCGGGATTTACACCTTGGTGCTAGTCGCCAGCCCCTGGCCTATGGAAGGCGGGCTTAGGGTAGTCACGGTACGAGCCCCGAGGGCGGGTCGTGACATTAGTTATGACGGTTCTCCTACCTTAATAAGACTAACATTATAAGTAGCACAGTTAGCATGACCTTGATGATGAAATACCTACAGGGTTGTGATTTGGGTCTGGAATTAAGTGGTATGGGAGAGTACTCCTGCTGTATAAGGGAAGTTGGTACACACTAGTTTCACGCAGTTCCATTTAGATAACCAAACTATGAGTGGGCGTGTTTTGGTTGAGGACTAATGGTTTCATTTTTGATGATTTTAAGCATGGAGAACTAAATCATGAGTAAAATAAGTTAGTTCCCATGATGTGGATTATCTTAAAATCAATTTGGAAACCATGAAATAGTTGACCCATTATTGTACCTGAACACTCATGGTTATGATACATGGCGTCAATCATTTTTTAGGTTGTTATAGCTTTTTTTTGTATGAATGTGGATTAGAAGGAGAACCACATACCTAGATATAAAATATTTGTGTACTCCTTGTTTAGAGGTGAGAATTACCCCTATCTTAACTTCATCCAAAGTACACTGAGAGAGTGTCAGTTATACACCAAGCTAAGATAATCAAATTCCTTTTTTTCTTCATAGATAGCCTCCTTGGATGTGTGATCAAGGATAGATTTAAATAAATCCTTATGGGGTGGATATAAACATAGGCGGTTGGAAGATAAACATTTTGGGATAAGGGTCATGAAAATGTGGGATCAGTCATTATATGGTCATTTTAGATCTCATATATCATTTGATAGAAAGAATTCATAATTATTCCATTAGGAAACATGTCCATAAATCTATTATGGACTTCTATGAATGTGCTCAATGTGATTTCAAAATGCCTCTTCTTATAGGCATTGGGATTTAGTATTTGAAATGTATTGGACATTTAATCCGTGTTTTTTAGAATTGGTGGTCAGAGGTGGTTCGACTAGAGATATTTAGAAAGGGTATGCATAGTCATTTTGATACTATTTCATGCACACCATGGGTTTAGGCAAGTTCCATGGAAAGGGTCATCTGGGATTTTCAATGGGATTCAAAGTGACCAATATTGATCAAGGTCAAATGGAGTAGACCGTTGAGATCAGAATGAGGACCAAGAGTAGTGTTCTCACCTATAATCAAGAGTTTAATTTTAGTAAATCTAGCAAGAGTATCATTATAACACTATAGATGTGTTTTAGTTGGAAATTATGATGGTTCTGGTGTCGTGACTTGGAATTGTATTTTCATAGGTTAAGACCAACGGTGTGGAGTTCCTTAGGATACTTGATAAAAGAGATG
This sequence comes from Viscum album, assembly GCA_963277665.1. Lineage (NCBI taxonomy): Eukaryota > Viridiplantae > Streptophyta > Magnoliopsida > Santalales > Viscaceae > Viscum > Viscum album. Next base: position 876,507,676 of record OY728123.1, read on the forward strand.
ATGATGGGATTGTTTCTTGGGTTATATGAGCTCAAGTAATCTCTATCTGGATGTTTCAAAAAAATAGAGCATTTTCATGATTTTAAATGGTTTATGTACTGTATTTTTGAAACTACTCTTCGAGGTGTGTTGGGAATTCCAAGATGCAACACAATTGGTTATATATAACTTTGGAACCCAAGTGGGTTAGGTGTTGTTTCATTGTTACCCAATCCTTCTCAAGGATGAGAAGTTATAAGGTGGGGAAATTGTAACATCCCATGTTTTGGACCAAGTTGAAAATTCCCTGTGAGATTAAACTTTTTGATTGGTGGGTGGGTCGAATCTTAAATTGATATTCGGAATATAATTTTGAGCATTGGATCAATTGAAAGTGAATTTTTTAGTTGATGTTTAAGAGTTGGGAGGTATCCAGTGTGTTCCTATGGGTTTTGTTTATGTCATGCTCCAAAAACTCGGTTTCTGAAGAAAATAGTTGTAGGCACAGAGTGGGTGCACGATTAGTTTAACCATGCATATCAATCATGTGTCCCCTATCCTTAAGGGGCATAGTTTTTTTAAATTGTGTAATCTCCCAGGAGTGACCATGTGTCTTGTTGTAGGTGTGCATAGGTGACCTGCACAAGCTACAAAAGGTTTTCCCAAACTGTGAGCCTATCTCGCACCCTTAGTTCCACTTGGTCAGTAGATACGCATATGCACAGTTGGCGTATAGCTTTCCAAAGCGTGCATCAAAACCATGCATCTCTTAAAAGAATAGGAAATGACCATTTTTCCTCTTCTCCCTATTTCTTTTCCTCTCCCTCTTTTATCCTCATTCACGCATATCTGGGAGGCTTCTCGATCTCCCTTCCTCCTCTCCTAGGCTTTAAGATATCTTCCTTATACGAATGCTGAATCAAAATCTACTAGATAATTTGGAAATGTATCAGCAAGATCTCAACTCCTCATTATTATATTCTTTATTTACATCTCTATACACAATTCTAAATCCATGGGATCTATTTTTTCCTACTTTCAGGTCATTTGATGATTCTTCTAATTTATTCTATTTTAGATCGAACCAAATCCTAATATGGGATGAGTGAACTATCCTAATATTTAGTTAGGTGGTCTATATGTTTTTTTTAAATTTTCATTGTTTATATGAATAGTTGTTGTTATGAATTCCTTACCTTGTGGGTGTCACTTCTAAATTATGAAATGCCTTAAATAAAACTTCTAAATCACCTCATATTATGTTTTAGACCCCCACCCCCGATATGGTTGGAGTAAATGAATTCTACCAAAACTATCCCTTTAGGGTGGGTTTGATAAGTCGCATAATAATAATGGTTTTCCTTATGAATAAACCACCCTTGGGATTTGTTGATTAAAATGGTTGTTCTTATAGTAATTTATAATGTATGTCTTACATTCCAACTTCCCCAATTTTGTTGTATTAAATTATTCCAATTCAATGAGATGCTTAATTTGAGTTAAGTGAATTGTTTGATAGAAATTACATGTTTTCTAATAAAACAACCTTGAGGTGATTTGTATTATAAATCAAAAATTGAATTTATTGATGATAGTTATAGTGATTTTCATTATGGAATGGGTACCTTCTGTGGATTTATAGTTGATTATATATGAAATATAATAGTTTTATAAATCAAATTGATTATGGAATGGATGGTCTTATTAAATATTTTTAAAATGTTAAAGTGGTTTATAATAAAAAGGATCCTATGTTCCTTGAGCTCTGTTGGTTTCCTCTTTACAGGATTTCATATTAAGGTTTCATAGAGAAAGTGGGATTACATTACATTTTTATTATGACTAGAGGGACCTTGGTTAGGGTCATTGAACATGATGTATCGCACCCCCAGGTCAAGGATGATGGGAATGGAGTATCACATCACATGGGATGTTTGGAATGGTGTCTCACAGCCCCTTGATTAGGATGTTGAGAATGATGGTCACATCCATGAGTAGGATGATGGTAGTGACTTTAATATGTCGGTTCAGATGATTGGGCTTATGACCTATGAATTATAAGAACCTGCATTATTATTTTTATTAGGCCTTTTTTTACCAGATATTTTTGGATGGGATGTCCTTATTATTTCATTAATTATGATGGGCATGACATCTCTTACAGAATATGACACTATTATGATTATATAAGGACCCCTAAGTTATTCCTCAATTCCATACTAGTACGATGTATATATATATATATATGACTATATATTCTTGTACATATAGAGTATATATATACATACACTCAAATATATACATATATATATACATATACTCCACAATCCATTATTTTAGTTTACTTTAATGAAAATCCACTTTTATGGTAAGTGGGAACCTATAGAACATCCTCTATCAACAATTCACACCCATAAAAAACACACATAACATAGTTCAGATTTTAAAAAAAACATAACCATTCGTCATGCCAAGATTGCCTGTTTCAAAATTTAAAAGATACCATCATCACTGAAAATCCCTCAAATCTGGAAAGCTGGCCGAGGAAACTACACTTCCTGAAAAACCTACCATCGAGGATGACATCACTAGCATCATCACATCACTGAAAAATCATTTTCACTGACATCACGTCATCCAGTCACCAAGGTCTCCCTCATCTTCTCATCACCATAAGCCTCTCTCTGATGTCCACTGTTGGAACCAAACACTATCATCGCTATCATCACCTCCCAAAACTAGACTGTCATCAACACTAAACCACAAATACCAACATCATCATCGTTGAAACACCATTAAGAGAGGATCATGACTCCAAGAATACTGATATCCATTTGAACAGAACCTCCCAATGCTCCGGTGAACATCACCTCACTAGACCGACCCGGGGAGGATAGATGGTACACAAAGTAAGGGATGAGTAAGAGTAGAAATGATCCTTCACAGAGATATGTGATCATCTCCAACAACTCCCAACCAAACTGATACCCAACCATTTCCTAAACATAGTTCGAGCCACCTAGAACACCCCACTGAAATGCACAACCCAACCCAAAGCCTCTTGGAAGCCAACAGACCCAACTGACTAGGAAGATTGTGATGGACCCAGATTCCATAGAGGAGTACGAGTGAGAGATACCTCCAAATCAAGACACATATGAGAAATCACCAACACACTCATCAAAAATTAGCAACAAAAAACCTTCACTAGAAAAACATAGGCCACCACACCTTTGAAAATCCATAATATAAATAGATCCACAACTCATAACCACTATGGAAGGAGAAAAATAAAACGAGATGAAACCCTAAATGAACACGAGACTAAAACCCAAAATGAAAATAGGGATGAAACCCTAAACAAAAAAGGAATCAATATTGAGGGAATGAAACCTTAGGAAAAGGAAAGGACATCAGGGATGGAACCCTATGAAGGAGGAAGAAGAATGATCTAGGGAACTCTTTAAGAGAAAGGAGGTCAAAAGACCACTCCAGGGCCGGGGGAGAAATCTAGGGAAGAAGGAGAGAAACACACTTGGGAGAGTGCTCCCAGAGAGAATAGGGCCATACCTATATATACATTGTGACATGTTCAGTGATATCTCAACTTAGGTCGAAGTAGGTATAGTCATCCCGATGTCCTTGGGGAACATGAGCCTGATGTGTTTACATTTATATTATAGAACTAAATTATTTTATATTCATGGATTGGATTTTGCATTATAAATTATTTTTGGTGTCCTACTAAGTATATCTCACACCCAATTTTTTCTTCCATTGCACTGGGGTACTTGAACATACCTCCTGGTTGTGGGTTCAAGTTCATATATTGTTCTTTCTCATTATTACCATTCTTGGATAGGATGGATTATGAGAGAAGATGAATAATCTAGTGATCATGATGTTATTATAGATACATGTGGTATCCTTTATTTTTTTCCCTTTTTCAGTCTTGCTAGGTACTATGTATACCTTTTTATATTATGTCAGATCATATTCATGCATGATCATATATTCATTAATTATTGATTTCCAGTTATTGTTATATTCTTATACCATTATAATTATTTCTTATGGTGTATTTATTACTAATCCAGAGGTTATATTCTCCCCAATGAACCACCTTTACACCCTCATTGTTAATCAACATCCTCTGGCATATGGGGAGGTGTGCATGAGGCCTAGTGTCCAACTGAATTAGGGCACTATTTTACTTTATCTTGGGTTAGTACGTTAGATTATCCTTCTTATTATTGAGGTGTAGTATAAACATAGGTTACCTACACCAGGGTTTTACCCAAATTTACATTCCTGATTTCAACCATCCTCTACGTCATGTCCATGAATATGAAAAATTCATGTATATTATGCCCCAATTTTTGAATTATGGGATAATAATCAGGGTGATCATTCAAACCAACTTTATTAGATCCCTTGATCTCTGGAAACTTAAATAAATTCTTCTCTTGGGATGGAGATGAGAAATCTCAAAACTTTCACTCTTTAGAAGGAATAAACATTATTCTTTTAATTTTTTAGTTTTAGTCTATTTTTTCTCCATCTTAATAAGGGTTCTATTACTGTAGCCATTATCTTAGAGGAGGCATTGAATGATAGTGACCAGGACTAAGGTATGGAGCTTTCAACTGATTTGGTATGAAAACAATGGTTATAGTTTCTACCTTGTCATATTTTTCCTTGTATCACCTATGTTGTTCGATATTTGTCTTTCAAACATTGAATAGAAACTTCTAATGAATTTGCTGCACATGAAAACTCCTAAAAACCAAAATGGGGTTTTAAGGAAATGAGTTCCATCTGTAAATAATCTCAGATATTATCAATAAATATGCCTAAAAAATTCTCTTATAGGATAAATATATTTAGGGAATAGTTTAGGTATTTCATCCTAGTGATTAGGTCCAAAACCCTCTCATTTTCATATGATTTTCAATTTTAGAGGTTGATAAATTCATATTTTTTAGTGTGGAGTGGAATAGGAAAAAAAATCCAATTATAGATCTTCCCAATTGAATATATAACTAAATTATAGGTTGATATACCAGATAAATGATAAAAATTTCAACATTTTCATGAAACATCTATTTTTAGGAAGCCTCTTACAGCTCTGGTGTCCCATAATGGGTTCGCATCGATAAGAAAAATGCATGAGGTGCTGCTCTAGATCTCTTACAACATTAAATATTGGAAAAGTGGAATTACTAAAAATGGTAAGAGGATGATTCATGTCCAACCACCAAGGATAGAGTTTCCTATCTGGATGCACTAGTGCGCATCATCCCTATATTGCTTCTATCTGAGCAGTAAGTAACTAAATTGAGTAAGGGGGTTTTAGTGGAACTATCTCCTGGGTCGGTACATGAGTAAATATAGTGGGTGGAAAGTTATAATTTTGGAATGAATATTCCTACTATTTATAACCAAATTGTGTTGTATTAGGGTAAATCACTTGAATTAGTAGTGGTTGTTTCCCTATTAGAGGGTATTCTTGATAATCCATAGTTGCTAAGGTTTGATAGTCTTGTTTCCTGGGACCCAGGTTGGCCAGATGATTGGAGTTCTCTCTTTTTGGAAGAATAGTTCCTTACTATTTAATTGGATTTACCATAGTATAGATATTTTCCTTGGCCTATGAGTAGCATTCAATATGTATATTAAATCTAATAAACTCATCATTGAGTCACCTTGGCTTCTACTACTCAACTTTATACTTATAAATATTCTCCTTAGTAAAAATAGTCTCATCATCTTCAGGTGGTGGTTGAGTTGTGGATGCAACAATACATTTCCTTTTATCATGAGTTGAATCTCATCGAGTAGGTGGTAAATGTATAGTCTATTGAGATCCAAAATATTGAGTTTTCCTATGATAATGGGTGTGCACAACCTATTCATGAATTTTGGTATGATCTAAATTTCAAATTTATGTCACCTTATTACATTATTCTCAATCAATTTCAAGATTTGCATTATTTTTATGGGTAAACTAAATAAAATTCACTGATATGAATCCTGTAGTGGGAATAAAATTCTCATCTATGTTAGAATAATAAGGGGATTATTTTCCTCTTAATTTCTGTTTAGGGAAGAGTCATAATCCTCCTTGATTTATATTTTTTTGGTAGAAAATTTGGAATTGTCACCCCTGAAGTAGTTTATGGATGGTAATCCTCATAGTGTCCCCGATGGTTTTCATGGAATTCTTTCTTGATAAAAGGAGATGAATCCAAAAGCATCAATGGAGGAAATCATGAGGGTTTGTCTTGTGAATATTTTCCCAATATAGAAAAAATATATTTCTTTGAGGAGGATGAAGTAAAACTTTGGTTTGGGAACACTTTTCTCTTCTATTATTATAGTCAATATACATTCCCAGATTTATATTTCCTAGGGAAATGATTGTGGTAAAAATTCCACCAACCCTGTGAGTTGGGGCTTCTCTTGTAATTCTACTATGAATGATTCCATGGTATTATTATCCTTTTTAGATTTTATCCTACATGAGGTGGGTGAAAAACATTTCATTCATGATAAATTATCTCCATAAAGGTTTCTATATGATTATAGGTTTCACTTTCCTCAAATGAGTAGCTTGTTTTACCTTCCTGGAAGCCTGATGCAAAATCATGTCAATGGCTTGATCCAATTCTATACACCTTTTTTGGTCTTTAGTAATGGTAGGACTTCATTGGAAGTTCTAACTAGTATATAAAAATTCCATACTTGATACTTGACCTAAAGAGATAACATTTGTAAAACCCTGTTATTTTTTATATATTTACCTTTGTAAAAAATCAACATGTTTGATATCTTGTGATAGAAAAAGCACCAAAAATGAAAATTATTCTTTATATAATAAAAATTTCAGTTGATTATAATAAATCTAAATGAAATATAGTTACAAACAAATTATTTATAAAAAAGGGGTCTAATTTACGTGGGAAAATCCTTTTGGAATTATATAAACTATTTTAATAAATTATGAATCTATGTTAAATTTATTACTTTTGAAAAATGAGACCATTAAAATGTATTGATGAAATTCATGAAATGATAAGTAAAATAAATTAGTAATAAAAAAAGATCAAGAGCCTATAAACAAATGATCATAAAATTAAAGGTAAAGAGTTACACATTACAAGGGGCTTTATAAATGCGGAAATGAATTACACCCTACATGTCTACATCAATTAATGATGAACAAAGATCAGGATTCTAGAAGGATCACATCAAAATCATCCCTATGATATACCTATTTAATGAAGCATCCACAATGAATTTTACTTCCCTGTATACATGTGAAACCATCTAATTTAAGTGGAAAATAACATGTACACTTTCAATCAATTGATATATGACACTCCACTGAACATCCCTAGAATGGGACCTGAGGACATTAGCAACCAACTGATAATTAGATTTTATCCATGTGTGATTCTAATTATGGGGGATAACATGTTTGACAACATATATCAGATCCCACAATTCAACTTCACTAGTAGTTACACTACCAATTTAATGTGAGAACCATCCTTTAACAAAGACATGGTGAGTACGAAAGGAACCCCAACACCTTGATGGGATAGATACACTAATCGTAACACCATCAACAGTCACCTTGATCAACAGACTAATCAAGGTAATCCAATGGATGTATTTCATGAAAACTAGTCTTCTTTCCCGATCATGTACATTGAGCATCTGAAGTTTATTGAGATCATAAAAATAGTTATTCATGGAACATTCTTGAATTCAATAGGTCAAAAATACATCCATTTGAATGTACAATATTCCTATATGGATATATGGGGATTGGTTATTGAAAACCACAACATTCCTGACAATCCAAGTGTGTGTGACAATAGAGGCTATGGCTTCTAATAGCAGTTTGGGCACATGTTCTCTATAAGAAGGAGTTGTGATAGATCTCATATGGTGATCCGCCTAATTATCTATATTTATTATCATTCTAATGATACCCTAGATATATCTTTATACCTTGGAGATAAATGAAAAATCAACAGAGATGTGTTGTATGGTTTCCACAACTCCCCTACATAGATGTCAGGAATAAGATAATTGTATTCCAACTCCCTATAATTGGTTATGTGTGGGTGTCCTTTTACTCCAAATCTTCTAGAGGATAAGAGCTTTTGTAGGCTGGATAAAAAGGTGTATGGAATTTGAGAATTCATGCTGGGATTTTGAGACCTCCCTCACAGTGTATCTTGTATAAGTCCCAAGTATTAAACTAAAAATTTCTATTCTAGATCTAGAAAATGGTGTATCTGTCCATAAAGGTGTATCACTTAATTTCAGAAGAGACATAAGGGGGAACACTGACATCGTGCCTAGGTCCACATGATAGAAATTTTTCAATGGAGATGTGTTTTCTGTTGAGGGGTACATGCATGCTTTCTTCAAGTGGTTTCTCAGGCCAATGAGTGGTCAAACAATTGAGGTTAAATTTCTTGCATACAATCCATTTTGAGTTGTCCATAAGAACATTGAAATAATTTCTAATGGTTTTCCATGTGGATGAGACCATGTAATAAGTGTACCCATTAATCATTTTTGTGTTAAACCTATTAGAAGGAAAATAGAGAGATGTCTCGTTAGAAGTAAAAAGGCTCTATGTGAACTTAGTGATATGGAAATCATTAAATATTCTTAGGTATTTTATGCCAAGGACTCCCAAGCCCTTTAGTTTAATACAATCCTTCCATTCCATCATGATGAATTTCCTTTCATAAATAGACCCAGTCCAAATGAAGTTCATTATCATGCCTTGAAGTTTCTTAATATGGATTATAAGACACCTATATAGAGAAAACGTGTAGACAAACATGGATGTGATCATGGATTTAACCAAGAATTCCCTCCCCACTTGATACATGGATTTTCCTTTCCATTTATCCAATTGATTGAGGATACTTGGGAATATTCCTTCAAGATGACAACTTCTAACTTTACTCCAGAAAATGGGGACATAATGATAAATAAAAGGATAATCCACCTTCCTTACTCTAAGTTTCCTAGAAATCATATTTTTCTATGTCATAGAGAAACTATTTCCAAAGTTAATTAAGGATTTATTCTAGCTTATTTTTTGTCTAACAACCTACTCATAGTGATCGAATATGGATTTTATGGAAGATGACGTTTTTTTGAAATCTTTCCCAAAAATAATAATATCATCAACATAGAAAAGGTGAGAGGGTGTGAATATACCTCTTAAAAAATTTACCTATTTTTAAATTCCAATATTGGCCATTTAATTAATGCATCATCTCAAATAGTCTTCAATCAAGGAAAAGAGATGACTAGAAAAAGGTTCACCTTTCCTAATTCAATTGGAGCATTGAAATAATCCTCTGGTGGATCCATTGATAACAATTGAGCGTCTTACAGAGCTCGGTGTGGTACTGATCATTATGATGAAGGTAGTGGAGAATCTGTAATTTTTAAGGACAAAAATTATGCATCTCCATTTTATTGTATCAATGGATTTAGAGATATCAATTTTAAGTTAAAAGTTGTTATCCTTTTCTTTCCTCTATAAAAGTTTGACACTTTTAGATGAAGTGAAGATGCAGTTTTGAATGTTCTTGGTGGGTACAAACCCAAACTTATTTGGGTTAATGGTATCCTTTACCAAGTTTCCCAATCTGATCGTAATGATTTTTCTGATAATTTTAGGAATGGTATTCCCAGTTACAACTAGTCTGAAATACTTGATATTAATGACATTCACTTTTTTGGGTATAAGAGAAATGTATTTAGATTTCATCCCATAAGTCATGTAGGTGTGATTGAAAAAATCCCTCATCGCATTCATCGCATCACTATGAATAATGTACCAATAGAAAATAAAGAACTTTTTAATGAACCCATCTGGGTATTCCATACTATCAATGCTGAGGGTAAATAGGGATGCTCTAATTTCTTCTTCAAATGGGGTAAAAATTAGGACTTATTTCCCTTGATCTCCAATGAAATATGGAATGTTATCAATCATCTTATGGGTGTTGTCAAACCCATCATCAGAGTAGAGTCTTTGTAAGTGATTATTCACTGCATTAGAGATTTCATTTTCATATGTGAAAAGGTATTCATTGATGTTGATGGAATTGACTCCTCCCATTATTTATTTGTCTCTGTGTAATAGATGGAATATTTTGGTGTTCCTATCACCATTATGTAACCATATAACATTTAATTGATTCCTTATTAGCCTATATTTGATGATCAAGAGATCATCCAACTTGGAAAGGTCATTAAATTCCTCCCTTGAAGGAGTTTCCTGAGTCTGGTTAGAAATATGGTAGTTATCAAGGATATTTCAATAGCCTTGATGTCATCATCAAGAATGGAAAATTATTATTTACACCACTATTTTTCAAAGTCCCTTGATAGATTTAAATTTTATTGACAAAACATGGAGGGTAATTCCATGTGGGCTAGTTTTCTAGGCATCCTGTATAATTTCTGTACATCTAGGGATGACCAAGCATCCATTATTAAATCTGAAGGGAATAGGGGTTTCCCTTTATGGTTGTATACATACCTCAATAATAAAGGGTTTATTATCTGAATGAATCTTGGGGAATAAAATATAGATACCCTAGAGTCATTACATTCATCATTTACTTTTACAAAACATCTATCAAGATTACTATCCCACCTCCCATTAAGAGTGTACCTTTTCCACGTAAAATCACCCCCTGTAATTGGAACCTCAATAAGGCATCACTGATAAATTCATATATATAACTCATGAGAGGCCAACCTGTTAAATTTGTATCCATTTTTCTCCTCAAGCCCTAATATAGTGTTAAAATCCCCAAGGAGAATCCACCTGTGAATCATGTTCCCAGATATGATATCAAGATCCCTCCATAGCTCAATTCTACTGATATAAGATATAGAGGCATAAATGAAAGAGATATTAAGAGTGGATACCTATGAAAGGAGGGACACTATGATTCATTGGGACACTCTAATGCATGAAATGAATAGAATATTATCAGTTTTTTGTACCCATAACTGATCCATACCACATTTATGTGAGTTTTGGGAGATGAAGTTATACCAAAGAGATACCCAATTTAATAAATTCCACTTATTAAATAGTATCTTTGTCTTAGAAATCCCAATTAAAGGGGTATTATGGGTCATAATAAAATGTATATAGTTCATGACCATGGGGGAGTTCCCAATACCTTGACAAATTTAGTATAGGATCTTCATTTTTTAAGAGATTTTCCTCTTATTAGAGGCCCTCTATGTTGTGGTATGTCCTAATGGATTTTATTCATTGATCCTTTACCCTTTTTCCTTTTTTATTTAGTGAATTCATTTTCTTTTGGATTATATTTTCCATCACGAGATATAGTCTCATCCTAATCCAATTTAGTGGGTTCAGAATTTTGAGCAGCATTACCCCAAAATGCACCAAACATGGGGTGAATTGATTGATACACTTGACTAATTCAGAGGGATTTCCTTCATGATTCCTCCATCCTGAAACCTTATAAATAGAAAATTAGGTAAATTATCCATTCATATTATCAATAGTTTTACATCCTTAATTCTGGGGAGTATCATTCATTTCATCAGGTCCAGAAATCCACTCTTGTGAACCCTCAGTGGGTGGAGGCTCTAGTGTAATGGGGCTAATAAACAAATAAGAACATTGAAGAGGCTCAATAGTGGGTAGATATATTCAGATTTTAGCCTCCTATATCAAATTTAGATCCTCCTTACAATAAAATTCAGGAACTATAGGGTCTTTATCTTCTCTATTCTTTCTTTTGAATGTGTTAGCATGATAAATGGTGAAAGGATTGGCATAGAAGAATTCATGTGTCCTATTCCAAGGTGAAACTTAAATTTTTAAAAGGCTAGAAGTATCTCTATGCTCATTCCTCACCTACATAATTTCCAATAATAATATCTCTTTAGATGGAATTTCAATGAGTGCATCTTGGAGATATTTATCCACCCTTTCTACCTCTAAAACTCCAATTAATGCTGTAATATTAGAGTCTATACCCACCTTCAAATATTCATATGTTTGGGATTGAGTAGAAACTTGAGAACCATAAGATTATGGAAGGTTATTGTAAATAAAGTCCTTATAAAATATACTATAGGAACAGGGGTCTAGGTTTTTTAGTATTAGGGTGTATGGGTATCAAGACTTATCCCTTCACTTTTTCCTTCTTACAAGATACCTCTTCATGACCTTTGACTTTATAGAAAGTGAAACGATTGTCTCTATTGAATTAAAATGAATCATGACCAAATAACATGTAATTCAAATAGAATTTGGGTCTTCACTCATATTGAATTTTCATGTTGATGCTATCATATCTCATTATTGACACAACCTCTTACACTAAGGTATTTTTCATGTAGGCTTCCACCAATACCCTGGAATAATGCCTAAAACAGGGATTGACAGTTTTTCTATCCAGTCTGAATGGATTTCCAACTAAATATTCAATGTCCAAAATAATTATAGGATGATCATAAATAAAATTGAGTTTTCATATATGAATCTAAATTTGTTTGGAGCTATTACAAACATTATTTGTGTAAAAATTCCTATCCCACTCTTGAAATATGATAAATCATAGTTTGAGAGAAAAAGAACTGAAGCTTCATGCCCTTTATTTTAAATCATCAAAGGGGAATAAAATATGATAGAAGCATTTTCCCATAATCACCATCTTTCAATCCTTGATCCCATAGATCTTTGAAATTCTCCTAACAATCTCTTTGAACTTCCACAACTACTCTAATTTTAAAATTATGACTCTTACAATAATATAAAACTTGAAAACATTTATTATAACCTCAATAGAAGCTTGGTTAGATGAGACATGGGCAAAGCATACATTCTTGATGACTCTTCCTGGGGAAGGGGAATCGAAGTAAGTTAAGGAGAGATTCACAGCATATTTAGCCACTTCTCTAAATTCTTCTTCAATCCATCTATCTCTAGGTGAGAGTGATTCTTCACATTCTTGTTACTTGGTGCACACCACTTGAAGAGATCCTTATAACCAAGATAATCTAGAATAATAGGGTTTTAATCTATACTATTAGGATATACCATAGTTGATCCCCCTCCTCATGCATGATATCACAAATAAATCAGTTCATCCCCTTTCTCCACTGTCCTCCATATACCCTAGATAAATTTTTAACAATCATTCAAAAGTTAAGTAATTATAAGAAGCACTACTTTAATTCTTTGTGGATAAATAAAAATGTTTTTAAAAAAATAATATTTTATTTTTATATTAGGTATGTTTTATTTAAAATCTAAATTTATATATTTTATAAATTTAATTTCATAAAATTAAATTAATTTTTTGATTCATCGTATCAAAATTAAGCTAGGGTGAGTTTTTAGTATTTTTTTGAAATGTCTAATTTTAATGTGAATAGTGAAAAATATCATTTTCATAAATAACATAAAATTTATGTCATCATCATGATATAAACATGAATTAAAAATCTATAAAATCATTTTCTAAACCAAAGATTTATTTAAGGAGTAAAATAATTTTTTTAAAATATTTTGTTGAATTTGAAAACTCATGCTTGACTTTTTAGAAACTAAGTTATATTTTATTCTAATGAAAAACTATTTTCATAATTTTCATTTAATTAATTACTCATAATGATAAATTTAGTTTTGGATTAATTTGAATGCCACAAAAATATTATTTTATTAATCATGAACCAATAAATATCAGGGGAAACACTAATATAAATTATTTTGATGTAAATTGATTTTTATACTTAAAAGGGTTTTGTTTCAAAAAACTATTTTTGTTGTGTTAAGAACCTTTTTATTAAAATTATTTTTTCCCAAATATATAAATTTAATCCTATAAATTGGCCTTAATATTTTTGTAATCATGAAATTAAAATTAGGTAATAATTTCAATTTCATTTTTTTCATTAAAATAAGTTACCATGGTAAAAGTTAGTCACTACGGTAATGGTTTAATTGATTAAACAGGGGTTAAATATAGTTACTGTAGCCTTTTACATATAACATTACATGATTTTAATCATAAATATACATTAGAGTACAATCCAATTATCGTGAAGTCTAGTGTCTTTGAAAACTAGGTATATAAAACATAAAACATAGGGTTAAAAAACTTCTTTATTTAATATTAATAATGAGATATTAACTTCTATTGTGCTCATACATCTTTATAGGATATCCTGGGGAAACATATGAACAAAGGGATGAGCTAAAAAGCTCAGAAAGAGAATGAACATAAGAATAAAGCTTAAGAACATGAGTTAGAGGCATGACATAATGATATAAAAAGAATGGAACATATTTAATCATAACATATAAACATGGTATCATATAAACATGGAATCATATATATGTGTCGGAAACATAAAATGTGTCTTTAGTACGAGTTAAGGCTAACCGCCAATCTCGTTTCCTATAGTATTACGGGTCAAGGCTACCCGCCATTCTCATTTCACATCGTATCTCATGAGACTTAACTTTACCCAATGCATTAGAGAACTATATGGGCACACCCATCTCAAAATTTTCAATAATATGCTTTCCACATGAATAATCATACATAATCAACCATATATAAACAGAAGGGTACCCATGGAAAGAATTGGGTACCATAATCATGACATAAAGCATAACCAATGGGTGTATCATGAAAGTGTCCATGAAATAAAGGGATTAGAATAGACATGGACGTTCATAAGGTAAAATAGGAATATAACATGGTAAGTGATGTCAAACAAAAGTGACAACATATAAGAAATTTTTTTGAGAAACATTAGCATTGAAACATTTTTGTACGGTTTTAAGGAAAATACGATAGAGCTTTTAAAATAGAAAAGAGTACAATATTTTATATAAAACCATAATTGAACACATAATGTTTTCATAATAAAATTATGTATTTTATAAAGTCAATGGTGTCTTAAAATATAGGGTAGAGTGCACTTAAAATCGGGTAAGAATTTGGGATGTTTCCTTAAAATAGGTTTGCTTATCTGGATAAATTAAGGAGGGAATCACTTAAAAACATCTATATCCTAGAAAGAGAATGAGGGATAGATCTTAAAATATGTTTTTGTATCATATAAATAGAATTTATAAGTTTTTCATAAAAATAAAACATAACTTATTTTAGGTATAAAGAAAGATAGAGCAACCCAAAGGAATAAAGGTGGTTCAGGTAGAATCCCTTACCTTAAGTATAATGGTGTTCTCCACCTGATATTAATGACCTGAATAATAAAATTAAGTTAATTAATTAATAATTAAAGAACCTCTTATAAATTAAAATGATTTATTTAAACCGGTTTGAGTTCATTCATAACCTTTTGATTGGTTATGAAGTTCAATTTCATTGTTCGGGTCTATTGTTTCCTTCGTTCTAATGATCAGTTCACTTATATTCATGTTCAAAGAATCTTGTAAAATGGGGATGATTGTCCATAATTGGAATAATATTTTATTAGTGAAAAACCATGAGGTTAAATGATTTTAAATTTCATTTGGTTACTTGTCATGAAGATGAATCATTATATAAATTATTTAATGATAACTGTTTGGGTTAATTGGTGTTTTTTGACCACCAAGAACATGTTTTGTTTTATAAATCAAAACCTTGTGTAAAAAAGTATTACAGAACCATATATGAGACATAATACATATATTATTGTCTGGTTAAACCATGAAAATGGTTTCATGACCATAATTGAAGACAATAATAGAAATTGAAAACTCGTCGTCCATGAATGTGGTAAATTATCACATCTCAGATGGTATTTTCATTTTAGTATATATAAGAAAAATAAAGGATAGATGATGGAGAATTATCCCTTTATAATTAAAACAATATAGTAAATATAATTTAATGGATTCATCACAACAATTGGATAAAAGGAGATAAGGAAATAAAAAGAAAAGAGATGAACTTGAAAATGAAAGAAAATTTTAGAGATCCCTTATGAAAATTCAACAGCCTAACGACGTCACTTAAAATTATATAAAATGAATTGATGAGAGTAAAGAGGGTATATAATAATAGGGAAAACAAAAGGATAGTAATATTGATAAAAAACATCAAACCCCAACATATAATAATGGAAATTTAAATAGATAACATAAAAGAAGTGTTGACAAAAATAGGAGGGTGAAATGTTCCCTTACCATGTGGAGTATCTCCTAAAACATGAAGGTTGGGACCTTGGGGGATTGAGGACACCTTGGTAGGGATACCAGGGAGATAAAAACACCATATATTTGAGTATGAGGTATTTTTAAATAAACAAAAAGAAATGGATGAGTGGGTATTTATAGTGAAAGAGAGAGAATATTTTATTAATTTAAAAAGACACCTCATAGTGGTTTTTGTAAAACCATGGGATTGCCCATGGTATTTGCCCATGGTATTAGCCACTTGGGAAACCAAATATCTTATTATAATTTTCACAAGTATACCATCATTTTTTATTAATTATTTCATAATTATGATGTCATCAAATATACCAAAAACTCATAATTGTATTTTTACTATTCACAAAAAATTCTTGTATTTTAGAAAAATCCCAAAAATTCACCATAACCATTTTTCAACATGTAGAATTAAAAAATGAACTCATTTTTTTTAAAAGAATTTTCTAAATATTTTTAATTTAATTTCTAAATAAAATCATAATTTATTCAACAAAATCAACATTAAAACTATAAATCATTTTATAAAACCTTCAAATATTAATCAAGATCCCATAAAATTATCTTATAACCATAAGACAATAAAGTAACAATTTATGATAAAATTTTATGAAAATAAATTTCCATTCTAAATTATTAAATTAAACATAAAATTTTAAATAAAATATTTTTGACGTACAAAAATACCAATTCTTATACTATGATGGTTTTTTCACTTTTAAGATGTATAAATTGTATTTTTACATTCGTGGGTGAAGTTTATATTTTTTTGGAGGATTTTCTATTCATTACTATTCATTATTATTCATAAAGGTATGTTAAAATTCATCAAAAATTATTTTTGTCTTATCAGACTCCAAATCACTTACTGATCACAATTGTAGATGACTTTTATTTGAAATTAAAAACACACAAGTGACAAAATTATGTTTAAAGGTCACGTAGTAGTCAGTAGTTAATTATTTTGGGACTCCATGTTATTATATGAAATATTTATAATAAGGGATTCCATTGAAATATTTGGGTCCTTACATTCTTCCCCCATTAAGAAATTTCACCCTCGAAATTTCATTTTACATTCTAGGCCAAAAATAGGTGCTGGTACTTTTCCTTCATTGCATCCTCCAGTTCCCATGTTGACTCTTTGTAATTATGGTTCCTCCATAGTACCTTGACCAAGTGAGTAGTCTTGTTATGTATAACTTTATCTCTACAATCCAATATCTTCACTGGCTTCTCCTCATAAGAAATATCATCCTCCAATTGTACCACCTCTGAGGAGAGTGCATGTGAGGAGTCCGGTATGTACTTCCTTAAGAGGGATACATGAAAGATATCATGTACTTTGGACATGGTAGGTGGAAGTGCTATTCGATATGCCACATCTCCAACTCGATCAAGGATATCAAAGGGGTCGATGTACCTAGGACTTAGCTTCCATTTCTTCCCAAACCTCATGACCTTCTTCTGTGGAGATATGTGTAGAAATACCATGTCTCCCACTTTAAACTGAAGGTCTCGTCGACAATTGTCTGCATAAATATTTTGTCGACTTTGGGATACCTTGATGTGTTGCTGAATGGTTCTCAACTTCTCCACCATTTCATTAACCATTTCAGGTCCTAGAAACTTACGCTCACAGACTTCATCCCAACACACTGGTGTTCTGCACCTTTTCCCATAGAGGGCTTCACATGGTACCATTCGGATGATCAAGTTGAAACTGTTGTTGTAGGAGAATTTAACCAATGGAAGATGTTGGTATCTTCCTCCTTTGAAGTCCATAGAACATGCTCTTAACATATCTTCCAATGTTTGAATAGTTCGCTCATATTGGCCATCAGTTTGAGGATGATAGGCCGTACTGAAGTTCAGTTCAATGCTCAGAGCATATTGAAGACTTTTCCAGAACTTGGAGGTGAATTGCGGATCATGATTGGATACAATATATAGTGGTACTATATGTAGCCTTACCACTTCCTTGATATATATCAGTGTAAGTTGATCCACTAAGAAGTCCTATCAAGTCACGATAAAGTGAGCTGTCTTGGTAAGATGATCCACTACGATCCATATAGCATTGTTTCCTCTGGATGTCCTTAGAAGTCCAGTGACAAAGTCCATAGTGATGTTCTCCCATGTAACACCCCAATCTTTTATGGTATGCTTCTATTTGAATAATACAATAGTGTGTGTTGTACGCAACTTCGAGTTCTAACACACCACAACCAATCAAACTAGCAGTTATGAATTGTAATACCCAATTTTTGAAATTTTATAAATTTTATCTTTAAAAATATACATCATTTTTGGATTCGGATTATTGAAATTATCTTAGGGTGAATTTTTTGTATTTTTCTGAAAACTTTCAATTTTTGATGAATAGTGAAAAACACTAAGTTATAGTTTAAAACCAAATTTTTATTTAAATAATTATTTATTTTATTTAAATTTATTTTAGGTAAAAATAGATACATAATACCTATATATGTTCAATTTAATTCATTGGAATCAGTTTATAATAATTTTAGATATATACAAATTTTATTGAATGTTTTACCGTCTTTTACCCACCTCCTAGGAGCATTTGCAAATTTACATAAAACTTAATTTTACTGCTTATGTGAGTTCAATTTAAAAAATCCTAGAGACACGGTTTATATCAGTAAGTAAAATTTGGTTCAATAAGATGAAAATAATTTTTTGCGAATAGTAACTTTTTACTTTTATTTACCACGGATAAAAGTAAATAGGGTAATTAAGGGTAAAAATGATATTATTATTACCCTAACACATGTAATAATTCTATTCGATAACTGTAATTCGACCAAAAACAACCTTAGGAAGAAAATATGATCCTTTAGGTCCACTTGGATTAGATTAGGACATTTATTATTATTTTATTTAAATAAGAGTTAAAAGAGTTAAAATCAAAGTTTAATAACTAAAATGTTTTTAATATTGAGTTATACATAAGATAAATTAGACTATAAATATTAATCAGAAAGATAATAATATTTCCTACATAATGGTATTTTATTTATAGTTTTTAGACATTAAATAATTAAATTTATTTATGATACAATGATGATGCAGTAATTACCAAATTAATGAAATATTAAAATAATTGATATTATAAATATCCAAATAAATTTAATTTGAGACTTTTTATGAATTCCACTAATTTTATAGGTTAATATGACTTGTTAGGGTTGTTTATATGAATTTTTTTCAAAATAATAATGTTGTTATGAATTTAGAAAAAACAAAATACCAAATAGTGTCAAAATTGACATAAAAGAGTTTTTAAAAAAAATATTATATTATTAATTGATATTATATTCCTAAAAATATAAGGTTTGGCCAAAGGTATTAAATAATATTATATATGTAAATAATTAACCACTTTAGGTTCTCTTGGAAGTTTATAGTAAGTTTATTAACCATATAATATAAAAATACAAAGAGACATGGTAAATGTCAAATTATTTAACTAAGTGTTAAATCTAAAAGATAAAGTTACTATAGTGACCCAAACCTGTATAAAACCTATTGGTTGAGTGGTTTTAGACCCATAACCACCTTACCCTCTAAATAATTAATTTGGGAGCCATTATAAACCGAAAAATATTTTAATATAAAATAATATTTCTAGATTTTCCTAACGTGCCCCTCACCCCTCTTATAAAAGGGAACTTCCCCTTCTCTCTAATTCAAACCTTAAAATCCATTTGGATCAACCAAAACCTACCCAAATACCCTCTCAAATGTCATACCTTCATCCTAGAGGCATTCCTTTAGTCATAAAGACAACCTAATGAGCTCTTTTTATCAAATCAAAAGGAATAACCTGAAGAGGAGGTAAATATTTCATCACCTCTTTCAAGTTCTTTTCTTCTTCCACTTCCTATTTATTTGTTGTTTCCATTCTAAAATAATAACTCCATTATATTCTATATAATGTGATGTTATTATAAAAATTTTACAACCATATTCATTATTTTTTTCATCCTTTTAATGACATGTCACCATACGTGCGTACGTACGGCTTACCGTCTCCACATCGTGGTGTAGTTTGTTATTCAAACACTTCATCATTTTGATGGGTATAATAATGAGTATAAATGATGTAAATAATAAATATAACATTATAATGATTCTTTATATATGATATACCATCCAATTATATACAATTTTAATATCAAAATAATGATATTGTCGCTCGTGCGTACGTACGGATTATTGTCTCCACGAACGCGATGAGATTCATTCCCCATCGTATCCATTCAAGAATAATTTTCATTAGATGATTAAGAATAATTTGTAAAGACTTAATATCATTATAAATAAAAATAAGATACATCCTATCCATAACAAACATTACTTACGTAACAAATCATATAAAGGAAAACGAATTAGTTAACACCCAAAATGACGATAATACTAAGATATTATTAACAAAGCAATGTTAAAAGATCATATCTGATATCATATTAATGTATATGATTCTTGTATAATTTAATAACAATTATTTCACCATTATAAATGAGGTTAACCTAACCTTTACCAAGTAAAAGTACAAGGTAAGGGTTAATTTCAAAATCTCTTTATTATCCAAGGTTGTTTTTACAGTATTATCTACTAGGATATCTTTATCATCCACATCTATGTTTCTTAAAAATTTGTTTCAAAACATTTTTACTATTTACTAGACTATGGGTTAAAGTAATTTATACCCTTATTTGACTTTTTATAAAATGGTTTGAAATAAATCTTTATGTCGTTTTCCAAACAAGGTACTTTATGACATTTTCGACAAAATTAAGGTAAGAATGTTTTTTAACTTATACGGAAGGTGCAGATATTTTCCACCGTTATAACAATGATGAAGCTTCCCTTACAATATTATAAGAATATTTTCAAAATAAATGTTTTCTTTTATAATTATATTACTTTTAAATGATTTCAAAATAGTAATAGATATTTCTCTAAAAAAGGTTTTGATTTCATCTATGTCAACATCCTTTGATGGATTTTAAGCTTATTTAAAGTTGATTTATTATGATAAAAAACTTCCATATAGTATTGAAGGTTTTGTGATATGTTTGACTATGGATGTGTTATTTTTTTAAGATTCATGGTTTATGGATAAAGTATTGACATTTCGTATGCTAGTTTTAATACAAACATTTATGTTATGTTTAAACCTTTTCATATGAGGAATGTATTGGACTTAGTAAGAGATGGGTAGAGCCCACTATAGCTCCTCGATGCATCGGTAAGTCTCATGAGACAAACTAGTGTCTTGGAATAAGGCGTTGACAAAATATTATTTGTAGTCTTGGCACAAGGCCTTGACTATGTGGTTATGAAAGTCTGGAATTATGCATTCCATCATTATGAAAGTGGTTATTGATATTGCATGTGATTATTAGACTAGTAGAATATCCATGTAAATAAGTAAGTGGAATTATTTGATTTTATCTTTTTCAAATTATGCTGAAGTTCATGTTTAAAAGGCTTTTGTTTTAGTCTTATACATTGCCTTAAATGTTTATTCTTATTTATGAAAGTTTCTGCTATATTGTTATCCTTACTGATCATCTGAGCTCACCCATTTCTATGTTTTATTTTTTCCAGGATGCGAATAAGTATATTATGACTAAATTGCAGGGATAGTCTATGGGATCTCAGTTTTGTCTATGGAAACAATGTTGTTGTAGTTTTCCATTTTATGATGTAATGTAAACCTTATGAATGTATCTAGTTCTTCCAAAGCTACTAAACTAATCGGTCTTTCGAGACTTGATCTTTTGAGATCATGCCAATGATACGTAATAATGCACCGACTCTGGGTAACTTGGTTCGGGGCGTTATAGTTGGTATCATAGGAAGTTTAGTACAAACCTTGGAAACTAGATTTATATAAACTCTGATTAGAGCACATAGCCCTAAGATAGACTTTGAGGATTAGTATAGAAGAACTTCCTAGAATTTTGGTATTGTAGAGATTTTGTGAGATTTCTAAGCAATACATCCCTATCTGGATACAAGCAGGTAGAGGTGGCTCTGGCACAAATGTACCTAGGGATAAAACTCGAAAACACCACTTTGAGCTAGACTCGAACGGGAACTGGTGCACAACAATGGGCATTGCTACACTCTTGGTTATGACACTCCCGGGGATATGATTAGGATAATTCTAATTTTCTTTAAAACCCATTATTAAGGGTTTCTGAGTATATACTTCCTCGAAGAAAACATTTTTATGATTATGTATTATATCCATAAACTGTTCATTTTATGTTAAGTGTTTTACAAGTTTGGAATTATGTATTTCGATTCATAAACCAATCTAGTCTATGCCATTGTTTAGAAATGGTGCCTAGTGGAAGGAATGGAAACCATATCAATGCATGCACTCCATGTAGGGATTTTCCTCCTACTAAAGATAATTATAGTGGAGCTGGTGATACAATTGGTGTTGATCAGCATATCACCATACTAGGACAACTCACTCAGGTTATGAATAATAACCTTACTCGTATGGAGAAACCCGATCCACATCGTGAAGGATCAATGTTAGATTGATTAATGAGGAAACAACCAACAACATTCAATGGGAGTAAAAATCCATTAGTATATGAGTAATGGATAAATTCCTTAGAGAAAATATTTCATTCCTTGGGGAGTAGTTAAAGTGAAAAAGTTGTCATGGCAGTTTACCGCCTCACTGGAGATGCTGATCAATGTTGGTCATTGATTCAAAACACAAAGGAAGATGATGAAGTATCAAATATGGAATGGAGGGATTTTAAAGAGCTTTTCTTAGAAAAATACTTTCTTTGTGACCATCGAGTAGATATGGAAAGGCAATTTCTCAGTCTGAGGCAAAAGGAGGATGAGAATGTCGCAAAGTATGAGGCTAACATTACAAGGTTAGAGAGGAATGTTGCAGATTATATACATAACCCAAGAAGTAAGATTGATCATTTCTTTGATATATTAAAACCATTTCTACTTCGAGCATTAGTCTCACAATCCTTCTTGTCATATGAAGATATTGTCTCATGTGCTATCAAGACAGAAAAAGAATTTTCTAACTCTTACAACTTTAAAGAAAAGCAGGAGAAGAAGAGATCTACCAAACACTATAGAAATGGAAATAAGGGGAAGAAAGGAAATGTTGAATATCCATACTGCAATAAATGTGGGAAGAGACACCCCGATATTTCCTGAAGGTAATGGTAGTTTGTTACAAGTGTGGTAAAAACGGCCACCAAGGTCATGATTGCAAGGGGAAGAAAGAGGTTGTCACTGTTGAATGATACAATTGTAGAGAAAGGGGGAATTGTGCAGATAAATGTCCTAAGCACCAAGGGAACTTACCTTAGAAAAGGCCAAGGGATCAAGGAAAAGCTTATACTATCACTATTACTGAGGTTAAAGCTCCAAAATATGTGGTGTCAGGTAATTTAATGGTTTCCTCAAGTTTAGTAAATGCTTTATTTGATTCTGGATCATAAAATTGTTTCATATCTTCCCAGTTTTCTAAGAAAATTAGATATTTCCAATTTGATTTAATAAGGAAGTTGTCAGTCAAAACTCCTAAGGGAAGTATCATTGCAACAAAGTTTTGTGAATCAGTCCCCATTAGGGCATATAAATGTTCTTTATATGCTGATCTCATCATCATACCCATGATTGAATTTGATATAATTATCAGTATGGATTGGATTTCGGACCATGATGAAAAAATTTATTTTAAGAATAAGGAGGTTATGATTTTTGATGACGATGATAAAGAATACCTTATCTTTAGAGTAGAAACGTCACCACCTGATTCTTATCTAGATCCACCCCCAGTAGCTCAACTAAATTCAATTATTGGGGAGGAAGAGAATGAAATAACTGTGGGTGGGGAAAATAATGTTAAAATAGAATATGTACCTATTGTGCAAGAATATGTTGATGTGTTCCCAGAAGATTTACCTAGACATCCTGCAGAATGAGAAATTGATTTTTCCATTGATTTAATTCCTGGTTCAAGGCCCTTATCGAATACCCCTTATAGAATGGTCATTGTGCAATTAGTGTATCTAAATAAAAAACTATAGGAATTTAGTAATAAGGGATTTATTTTCCCTAGTGTTTCTCTGTGGGGAGCCCCTGTCCTTTTTGTTAAGAAGAAAGATGGATCTATGAGGTTGTGCATTAACTAAAGGGAGATCAATGCTATAACAATAAAGAACAAGTATCCCCTACCTCACATTGATGATTTATTTGACCAAATTCATGAAGCTCAATATTTTTCAAATATTGACCTTCGATTCGGATATCATCAGTTGTGTGTGAAGAAGGAAGACATTCTGAAAACAGCATTTTGAACCAGGTATGGGCAATACGAGTTTACATTAATGCCTTTTAGATTGACTAATGCACCCTCTGTCTTCAGGTATCTAATGAATAGAGTTTTCAAGGAGTATGTTGATGAATTTGTAGTGGTATTTATTGATGATATCTTGGTATACTCCAAAAGCTTTGAAGATCATTAAAGTCACTTGCGCATTATCCTGAAGACTCTTAGAAGACATGAATTATATGGAAAGTTTAGCAAGTGTGAATTCTGGCTTCAGGAGATTTATTTTCTTGGCCATATCATCTCTAAGGATGGAATCTCTATTGATCCTTCTAAGACAAGAGAAATCCAAGAATGGTCAGCACCGACAAGTATAACTGAGGTATGTAGTTTTATTGGTTTAGCAGGTTATTATCGGCATTTCGTCCAGAATTTTTCCTGATTGGATAACCCATTAACCAAGCTCACACGTAAAGGGGTGAAATTTGTTTGGAAAAAAGAATATGAAGAATGTTTTGAATAATTGAAGAGAAGATTAGTAAATTCTCCTATATTGACTCTACCATCAGGGAATGGTGGGTTTGTTATTTATAGTGATGCTTCAAAAAAAGGACTTTGTTGTGTCCTTATGCAGAATGATAGGGTTATTGCCTATGCATCACGATAGATAAAAATTCATGAACAAAACTATCACACTCATGATCTTGAGTTAGCATCTGTAATATTTGCTTTAATGATATAGAGACATTATCCCTATGGTAAAAAATGTGAGATATATACCGATCACAAGAGTTTGAAGTATATTTTCTCACATAAAGAACTCAACATGAGGAAAAGGCGATGGCTTGAACTACTCAAGGATTATGATTGCACTATACACTACCACATGGTGAAGGAAAATAAGGTGGCAGATGCTTTGAGTAGAAAGGATCATGGAGTTTTGAATAAGATAAGAGTGGAAAATGATCCTATATACATGGATCTAGTAAAGATGGATATGGGAATCACCATGGAAGGTGAAACATCAATACTATTTCAAATGGTTTCCAAATCAACTTTAATAGAAAGGATAAAGAGTTATCAGACTGATGATGAAGAGTTTAAAAAGAAGATTAAAGCTGTGAATGATGGGATATTGAGTGACTTTGTGTATGAAGATGGAATTTTGAAATTTGGGAAGAGACTTTGTGTTCCCGATATACCTGATCTAAAAAGGGAATTGTTTGATGATGCTCATAGTTCCAATTTATCTATACACCCTGGTAGCACTAAGATGTATAGATATTTGAAGGAACATTTTTGGTGTGACAACATGAAGAGAGAGATTGCTGATTTTGTGTCAAGATGTATGGTTTGTCAACAAGTGAAAGCTGGAAGGCAACAACCTGGAGGAGTCATGCAACATCTTCCCATACCTGAGTGGAAATGGGATGATATCACGATGGTCTTTGTCATGGGGCTACCAAAGACTCCTAGAAGGAACGATGAAATATGGGTCATTGTTGATCGTGTTACCAAGTCAGCACATTTTATTGTTATAAGAGAAGATTTACCACTTAAACGTTTAGCAAGACTATATATTAATGAATTTGTAAGACTTAATAGAGTACCACTATCTATTGTTTCTGATCGTGATCCATGTTTTACATCAAGATTCTAGAAAAGTCTCTAGAAATCCCTGGATACTGAACTTCGTTTGAGCACTGACTACCACCCTCAAACTGATGGACAATCAGAATGGACTATTCAAACCTTATAAGACATGTTCAGATCTTTCTCACTTGACTTTCAAGGTATATGGGATCAATATTTACCTCTAGTATAATTTTCCTATAAAAATAGCTTCCATTTAGGTATTCAGATGGCACCATATGAAGCATTATATAGAAAGAGATGTCGCACACCAACCTGTTGGGGTGATGTTGGTGAAAGAAAACTCGTAGGCCCAGAACTTATGGAGGAAATGATGGAAAAGGTGAAGGTAATCCAAAACCACATCAAAACTGCTGATATGCTGATAACCGAAGGAAGGATTTGGAATTTCAGGTAGGAGATCATGTTTTCTTTAAGGTATCTATATGGAAGGGTGTTATAAGTTTTGGTAAGAAGGGTAAATTGAGTCCCAGGTACATCGGACCTTTCAAAATTCTAGAACGAATTGGGGTTATAGCTTACCGTTTGGCAATGCCGCCAAGTCTCTCCAAAGTTCATGATGTGTTCCATGTAACACTATTGAGAAAATACATTCCTAACCCAACGCATGTACTCAACTATGAGGAATTAGAACTAGAACCCGATCTGTCTTATTGCGAAGAGCCTTTCAAGATTCTTAATATAAGAGAACAAGTGCTGAGAAACTGGACGACTCATCTGGTAAAAGTTATATGGAGAAACCATAAGATGGAAGAGACAATGTGGGAACCCGAGTAAATTATGATGAAGAACCACCCAAGTCATTTTATGCAGTAATATTCTAGAAATTTTGAGAATAAAATTATTTGAATGAGGGAAGAATGTAACACCCCAATCTTCCACGGTACGCTTCTCTTTGAAAAATACAATAGTGTGTGTTGTATGCAATTTCGAGTTCAAACACACCACAACCAATCAAACTATCCGTTGTGAATAGTAATACCCACTTTTTGAAATTTTATACATTTTATCTTTCAAAATGGACTTCATTTTTGGATTCGGAGTATCGAAATTATCTTAGGGTGAATTTTTTGTATTTTTCTAAAAACTTTCAATTTTTGATGAATAGTGAAAAACACTTAGTTATAGTTTAAAACCAAATTTTTATATAAATAAATATTTATTTTATTTAAATTTATTTTAGGTCAAAATAGATACATAATACCTATATAATTTCTATGTATTTCATTAGAGTTGGTTTATAATAATTTTAGATATATAAAATTTTTATTGAACTTTTTAACGTCATTTACCAACCTCCTAGGACCATTTGGAAATTTACATAAAACATAATTTTACCACTTCTCTGATTTGAATTTAAAATTTTAGAGAGACACGGCTTATATCAGTAAGTAAAATGTAGTTCAATAAGATGAAAATATTTTTTGGTGAATAGTAACTTTTTACTTTTATTTACCACGCTTAAAAGTAAATATGGTAATTAAGGGTAAAAATGATATTATTATTATCCTAAAACATGTACTAATTCTATTTTATAAGTTTAATTAGACCCAAAACAAACTTAGGAATAAAATATGATCCTTTAGGCCCACTTGTATTTGATTAGGACATTTATTATTATTTTATTTAAAGAATAGTTAAAAGAGTTAAAATCAAAGTTTAATAAATAAAATGTTTTTAATATGGGGTTATACATAAGATAAATTAGACTATAAATATTCAATAGAAAAATAAAAATATTTCCTACATAATGGTATTTTATTTATAATTTTTAGACATTAAATAATTAAATTTATTTATGACACAATGATGATGTAGTAATTGCATAATTAATGAAATATTAAAATAATTGATATTATAAATATCCAAATAAATTTAATTTTATACTTTTTATTAATTAATCTAAATTTATAGGTTAATATGACATGTTAGGGTTGGTTAGATGAATTTTTTTCTAAGTAATAATGCTTTTATGAATTTAGGAAAAACAAAATACCAAATAGTATCAAAATTGACATAGAATAGTTTTTAAAAAAACAATTATATTATTAATTGATATTCTATTCCTAAAAATCAAAGGTTTCGCCAAAGGTTTTAACTAATATTATATATGTCATTAATGAACCACTTGAGGTTCGCTTGGAAGTTTATAGTATGTTTATTCACCATATAATATTAAAATACAAAGAGACACGGTAAATGTCAAACTATTTAACTAAGAGTTAAATCTAAAAGATAAAGTTAATATAGTGACCCAAACCTATCTAAAACCTATTTTTTGAGTGGTTTTCGACCCATAACCACCTTATAATTTAAATAATTCATTTTTGAGCCATTATAAACCGAAAAATATTTTAATATAAAATAATATTTCTAGTTTTTTCCTAAGGTGCCCCTCACCCCTCTTATAAAAGGGAACTTCCCCTTCTCTCTAATTTACACCTACAAAGCCATTTGGATCGTCAAAATCCTACCCAAATAGCATCTAAACTATCCTCCCTTAATCCTATAGTCCTTTAGTCATAAATCCAACCTAAGGAGCCATTTTGATCAAATCAAAAGGAAGAACCTGAAGAAGAGGTAAATATGTCATCACCTCTTTCAAGTTATTTTCTTCTTCCACTTCCTCTTTCTTTGTTGTTTCCATTCTAAAATAATAACTTCAGTATCTTCTATATAATGTGATTTTATTATAAAAATGGAACAACCATATTCATTATTTTATCCATCCTTTTAATGACATGTCACCATACGTGCGTACGTACGGCTTACCGTCTCCACGTCGTGGTGTAGTTTGTTATTCAAACACTTAATCATTTGGATGGGTATAATAATGAGTATAAATGATTTAAATAATAAATATAACATGATAATGATTATTTATATATGATATAACATCCAATTATATACGATTTTAATATCAAAATAATGATATTGTTGCTCATGCGTACGTACGGATTACCGTCTCCACGAACGTAATGAGATTCATTCCTCAATATATCCATTCCAGACTAATTCTCATTAGATGATTAAAAATAATGTTTAATATAATTATGAATATGAATAAGATACATCCTATCCATAACAAACATTACTTACGTGACAAATCATATAAAGGAAAATGAATTAGTTAACACCCGAAACGACGATAATACTAAGATATTATTAACAAAGAAATGTTAAAATATAATATGTGATATCATATTAATGTATATGATTATTTTATAATTTAATAAAAATTATTTCACCATTATACAGGAGGTTAACCTACCCTCTACCAAGGAAAAGTACAAGGTAAGGGTTAATTTCACAATCTCTTTATTATCTGAGGTTGTTTTTATGTAAGTATCTACTATGAAATCTTTATAATCTACATCCTTGTTTCCTAAAAATGTATTTCAAAACATTTTTACTATTTACTAGACTATATTTTGAAGTCATTTATACCCTTATTTAAGTTTTTATAAAAAAAATTTAAAGGAATCTTTCCGTCATTTTCCAAACAAGGTACTTTATAACCTTTTCAACAAAATTAAGGTGAGAATGTTTTTTTAACTTATATGGCGGGTGCAGCTATTTTCCACTGTTATAACAACGTTGAATCTTCCCTCAAAAGATTATAAGAATATTTTCAAAATAAATGT
Source organism: Viscum album (assembly GCA_963277665.1). Lineage (NCBI taxonomy): Eukaryota > Viridiplantae > Streptophyta > Magnoliopsida > Santalales > Viscaceae > Viscum > Viscum album. Next base: position 876,537,584 of record OY728123.1, read on the forward strand.
TTTCTTTTATAATTATATTAATTTTGAATGATTTCAAAATAATAAGAGATATTTCTCTAAAAAAGGTTTTGATTTCATCTATGTCAACATCCTTTGATAGATTTTAAGCTTATTTGAAGTTAATTTATTATGATACAAAACTTCCATATTGTATTGAAGGTTTTGTGATATGTTTGACTATGGATGTGTTATTTTTATACCATTCATGGTTTATGGATAAAGTATTTACATTTCGTATTGTAGTTTTAATACAAATTTTTATGTTATGTTTAAAAATTTTCATATGAGGGATGCATTGGAAGTAGTAAGTGACGGGTAGAGCCCGCTATAGCTCCCCAATTCATCGGTAGGTCTCATGAGACAAACTAGTGACTTGGCATAAGGTCTTGATAAAATCTTATTTTTGGTCTTGGCACAAGGCATTGAATATGTGGTTATGAAAGTATGGCATTATGCATTACATCATTATGAAAGTGGCTATTGATATTTCATGTGATTATTCGACTATTAGAATATTCATGTGAATAATTAAATGGAATTATTTGATTTTATATTTTCCATATCATGTTGACGTTTATGTTTAAAAGGATTTTGTTTTAGTCTTACACATTTCCTTAAATATTTATGCTTATTTATGAAAGTTTCCGCTATATGGTTATCCTTACTGAGCATCTGAGCTCACCCCTTTCTATGTTTTATTTTTTCCAGGATACGAAGAAGTATGTTATGAATGACCTGCAGGGATAGTTTATGGGATCTCAGTGTTGTCTATGGCAACAATGTTGTTTTAGTTTTCCATTTTATGATGTAATTTAAACCTTATGAATGTATCTAGTACTTCCAAGGCTACTAAACTAATCGGTCTTTCAAGACTTAATCTTTTGAGATCATGCCAATGATATGTAATAATGCACCGACTCTGGGTAACAAGGGTCGAGGCGTTACATCCCACTTCCATGTTGGTATGGGTAGTGGTTGCATCATCCCTTATACTTTTGTCTTTCAGCCTTCCCTTTTTTACATACTAGGCACTTTGATGTATATTCAGCAATCTCTCTTTTCATATTGTCCCACCAGAAGTTCTCTCGGAGATCTCGATGCATCTTTGTGCTCCCTGGGTGGATAGAGAAGGTGGAGCTATGTGCATCATTTAGAATCTCCTTATTTATCTCTAGATCAGATGGTACACTTAATCACTACCCAAATCTTACAACTCATTCCTCATCAATAATGAACTTAGAGGATTTCCCATTTCTGATAGCTTCCACCCTTTTCAGAAGTTCCATGTCCTTTCTTTGATCATCCTTTATTTTCTCCATGAGAGATGGTTGAGCAATCATTTCAGAAAGGATTGATGATTTTCCTCCCTTAATTATTTCCATGTCCATCCTTCGCAAATCTAAGAATATCAGATCCTTTTAAATTATCATCATTGATAAAGATGCACGATCCTTTCTACTTAGAGCATCCTCTGCCTTATTTGCCTTACCAGGATGGTAGCGGATTGAGTAGTCATAATCCATGATGATATTTATCTATCTTCGCTGGCGCATATTAATCTCTTTTTGTGTGAATATATATTTGAGACTCTTGTGGTCAGTATATATCTCACACTTATCCTCATAGAGATAATGCCGCCAGATTTTCAACACAAATATCACCACTGCCAACTCCAGATCACGCGTAGCATAGTTTTTCTCATGGATTTTTAGATACCTTGAGTCTTAGGTTATCACTTTTTCATTATGAATCATCACATAGCCTAAGACCTTCTTATAGGCATCACTATACATCACAAAAAGTTCTCCACTTTTTGGGAGTGTGAGTACTGGTGAAGTGATTAGCCTCTTTTTCAACTCCTTGAAATAGTCTTCACATTCCTAAGTCCAGAAAAACTTTAATCCCTTCCATGTCAGCTTGTTCATTGGGTTTGAAAATTGTGAAAATTTCTTCCCAAATCATTGATAATACCCAAATAGACCCATAAAGTTGCAGATCTCCGTTATAGAAGTTGGCCTGGGCCACTCTTCAATTGCCTTTATCTTGGAAGGGTCCACATAAATCCCTTTGTTGGTGATAACATGCCCCAAGAATGATACTTCCTCCATCCAAAACTCACATTTACTGTAATTTTCATACAACTTATCCCTTCGTAGAGTCTTCAACACCATATTCAAATGCTCCTCATGTTCCTCCTCTTGATGTATATCATAATATCATCAACAAAGACTACCACAAAATTGTGAAGGTAATCTCTAAAGACTCTATTCATTAAATCCATGAAAATTGTTGGAGCATTAGTGAGTATGAAGGGAATCACTATGAACTCATAGTGTCCATACCTCGTTTGAAAGGTATTCTTGGGAATATCTTCCTTCCTCGCCTTTAATTAGTGATATCCTGATTGAAGGTCCACCTTAGAGAAATAACAGGCCCCACAAAGCATAGGTGCATTGATCCATCCTTCTTCTTAACGAAGAGGGCTGGCGCACCCCACAGTGAAGCACTCGGGCATAAAAAAACCTTTTCTAGATTCTATTGTAACTACTTCTTCAGCTCTTCCAACTCTACGGTGGCCATTCTGTAAGGTATCATTGAGATAGGTAGATATCTAAGGATATGTTCAATTGAGAACTCAACATCTAGGTCAGGATGAAGACTGGGAAACTCTTTAGAAAATACATATGTGTAATCCCTCATGATGGGCATGTCTTCAAGCATGATTCTCTCCTTTTTCTCAATCATTTGACATAGATATTCTTGCTCATACGGAAATAATATCAACACTTGAGACAATTATTATAAAGGAGATTCATCTTCCTCCTTATACTTTTAAAGAATTGGAGGATGCTTTGGGATGTGAAGAGTGATATCCCTTTCCTGACAGTTGATGTTGGCCTTATATAAAGATAGCCAATCCATGCCCAAGATTGTGTTGAACTCCACTAAAGGAAGTATGACGAGATTTTCTTGGAGGTTTAGTCCACAAACATTAACTGGGGAGCAGTTATAAACCATGGATGCAATAATTTCCCCATTCCTTGTTCTCGCATATAACTTTTAATCCAAATTTTGATGTGGTGGTTGAATAGTTCTACTAAAATTGAAAGATATGAAAGAATGCATAGAACCAGAATCAAATTGTACATTATCTATCCTTGAATGAATAACTAGAATACTTATCACCACATCGTTGTCCAGATCCACCTCAGCAGTAGTGATAGAATAATCCCTTCATTGTTTCCTTGGAGATTGTTGTTGATTTACTCTAACAACCCTTGGCTTAGGGAAATTGTTTGCATAATTCTCATGCTCCTTGTAGTTATAACACTGCACCACTGACTGACAATTGATCTGAACCTTCCTTTCTTCTTCCATTTTAGCAGGATTTTTCATATCCCTTTGGCAGTTTTTAGCTAGATGACCAAACTTACCACATTTGAAGAAATTCCTGGTTCCCTTTAAATAGTTCCCAAGATTCTTCTTCCCATAACTTTTACAAGTGGGATATTCGGGATTCTTTCTATCATGGTATTTGTTTTTTGAACCACCCATGTTGTTCTCCATTTTTCGCTTCTTGTCATCGGTCCCACAAGACCACTAAGAGTCTCCAATCTCCATTTCAACCTTGAGGGAACAACAGACAGTCTCCTCATAATTGTCGAAGTCTTGGATCGCCAACACCTTTCGTATATTCGACTTTAGCCTTCTAAATAAGTGATCCACCATGATTTCGGTGTTCATGACAAAGCCAAAGGTGTACCTTGCAAGCCTTGTAAAGTTTGCTTCGTACACCCCGATGGACTCATCTTCCTTCGTCTTGATTCCGAGGAACTATTTTTCCATCTTGAGATGGAATGTTCGAGGAAAATATTTATTTCAAAAAAATCCTCTTGAATTCCTCCCAATCTATGGAATCAGTTTCCTCTTTTTACTTTTTATTCTTGATCAGTGTCCACCACTGATCAACATCCCCATCAAAATGATAGACCTCTAGTAAAACTTTCTCTTCTTCTAAGCACTGCCGGACAAAATATATCTTTTCAGTGGAGTTAATCCACTATTTCTCTAGGAGGGGATCAAAAGATCTGCTAAACATGGGTGGCCTTTTACACATTAAGGATTCTATAGAAACTTGCTCTCTTCTTAGAGGAGGAGGGTGTTCCACATGATTCAATTTATTATTCATAACTTGATCCATCTAAGAAAGTACAGTTGTGGTGTTTTGAGCACCCGTTCTTGTCATATCAAGAATATCATTTGGACATTCTTCAAATTCCCTTTCACATTGATTGTTGGAACATGTTCTTATATTTCCTATTATTAACTAAGAAAAATAACATACAATTAGAGGCCTTGAATACATAGTTATAAAACATAAAACCAAAACTTTTGAACATAAAAGGATAATATTTTAAAAGAGATGTATATACTAACTTGTGATTCCCTATGTTTTAATCTAAGTTATCCTTGATCTATTTATTATCTTATATTCTTATGGGGTTTTTTTAATAACAGTTTGTACCAAGCTCATGAATTACCAAGGCATATCCCTCGAGAGTGTCAATACCAATAGTGCAATAATGCCCGTTGTCGTGTACCAAGATGCCCCGTGTCAAGCCCGAAACTCCTTTTCAGAGTCTTCACTCCTAAGTACATATGTACCAGAGCCGCCTCTACCTGTTTGTATCCAGGTAGGAAAGTATTTTCTTGATAAACCACTTACTCTATACTTACCAAAATTTAGGTATATTTTCTTATAAATTGTCTCATCCTTAAGGTTCCTACTAAAGTGCTCTATTTCTAATCTCCAAAAATAACAAGACCATCCTCTGATACCAACTATAGAAACCCTAGCCTTTTACATATAACATTACATGATTTTAAGCATAAATATACATCAGAGTACAACCCAAGGATCGTGAAGTCTAGTGTCTTTAAAAACTAGGTACATAAAACATAAAACATGGGTCTAAAAAATCATTATTTAATATCCATAATGAGGTCCTAACTTCCATTGTGATCATACATCTGTATAGGATATCCTGGGAAAACATATGAACAAATAGATGAGCTAAAAATCCCAGTAAGGGAATGAACATAAGAATTAATCTTAAGCACATGAGTTAGGAGGAATGACATAATGATATAAAAATCATGGAAAAAATGGAATCATAACATATAAACATGGGATCATATAAACATGGAATCATATAAATGTGGAAAAAACATAAAACATGTCTTTAATATGATTAAAGGCTAACCACCATTCTCGTTTCCCATAGTATTAACGGTTAAGGCTAACCACCAATCCCGTTTCACATCGAATCTCATGAGACTTAACTTTACCCAATGAATTCGAGCGCTGTCTGGGTGCACCCATCTCAACATTTTCATGAATATGATTTACACATGAATAATCATACATAATCAACAATACATAAACAGAAGGGTACCCATGGAAAGAATTGGGTATCCCAATCATGACATAAAGCATAACCAATGGGCGTATCATGAAAGTGTCCATGAAAGAAAGGGATTAGAACATACATGGACTTTCAGAAGGTATAATAGTCATATAACATGTTAATTGATTTCAAACAGAAGTGAAAACATATAAGAAATGTTTTTGAGAAACATTAGCATAAAAACATTTTTTTACGATTTTAAGGAAAATACTATAGAGATTTTAAAATATAAAAGAGCACAATATTTTATATAAAACTAGAATTGAACCAAGAATATTTTAATAATAAAAGGGATTATTTTATAAAAACAATGGTGGATTAAAAAATGACATAGTGCACTTGAAATTGAGTAATAATTCAGGATATTCCCTTAAAATATGTTTGCTTATCGGGATGAACTAAAGAGGGAATCACTTAAAAATATGTATATCCTAGAAAGATAATGAGGTATAGATCTTGAAACATGTGTTTGGAGCATATGAACAGAACTTATAAGTTGTTCATAAAAATAAAAGACAACTTCTTTTAGATAGAACGAAAGATAGAGAAACCTAAAGGAATAAAGGTGGTTCCATTAGAATCTCTTAACTTAAGTCTGATGGTGTTCTCCACTTGATATTAATGACCAAAATAATCAAATTAAGTTCATTAATTAATAATTCCAGAACCTCTACTATATGAAAATTATTTATTTAAACTAATTTTATTTCATTCATAACCTTTTGATTGGTTACAAGGTTCAATTTCATTGTTCGAGTTCGTTGTTTCCTTGGTTATAATGATCGGTTCACTTATATTCATGTTTGAAGAATCTTGTAAAATGGGGATGATTGTCCATAATTTGAGTTATATTTTATTATTGAAAAACCAGGTGGTTAAATTATTGTAAATTTCATTTTTTTACTTGGAATTAATATGAATCATTATATAAATTATTTAATGATAACTGTTTGGGTTAATTGGCGATTTTTGACCACCATGAACATGTTTTGTTTTATAAATAAAAACCTTGTGAAAAAAAGGATTCTAGAAACATAGATGAGACACAATACATATGTTATTGTCTGGTTCAACCATAAAAATGGTTTCATGATCATAATTGAATACAATAACAAAAATTAAAAACCCATCATCCATGAATGTGGTAAATTAGCACATCTCGAATGGTATTTTCATTTTAGGATATATAAAAAAAGAAAGGATAGATGATAAAGAATTATTACTTTATCATGAAAAAAATCTAGTACATGTAAGGTATTGGAGTCATCACAAAATTTGGATAAAATGAGATGATGAAATAAAAATAAAAGAGATGAACTTGAAAATGAAATAAAAGTTTAGAGATCCCTTATGAAAAGTTGGCAGCCTAACAGCGTCACTTAAAATTTCATAAAATGAATTGATGAGAGATAAGAGATTATCTCATCATATGGAAAAAAAATTACTATAAGTGTGATACAAAATATCAAACCCCAACATATGAGAATGGAAATTTAAAGAGATAACATAAAAAGAAGTGATGATAAAAAGAGGAGGGTGAATGGTTCCCTTACCTTGTGGAGTAGCTCCTAAATGTGAAATTTGGGACCTTGGGGGATTAAGGAAACCTTGGGAGGGATAATAGGGATGTAAAAACACTATATATTAGAGGATTAGGTATTTGGAATGAAATAAAACGAATGGATGAGTGGGTATTTATAGTAAAATAGAGAGAATATTTTCTTTAATTTAAAAAGACACCTCATTAGTGGTTTTTGTAAAACCATGGGCTTGACCATGGTATTTTACCATGGTATTATCCAATTTGGACACCTAATATATTATTGTACTGTACACAAGTTGACCAGCAATTTTTATTAATTATTACATCATTATGGTGTCATCAAATATACCGAAAATAGAAAACTGTATTTTTCATATTCATGAAAAATTCATGTATTTTATAAAAATCCCAAAAAATAACCCTAACCATTTTTCAACATGTAGAATTAAAAAATGAACTCAATTTTTTGAAAATATTTTTCAAAATATTTTTAATTTAATTTTTAAATAAAACCATAATTTATTCGACAAAATCAACATTAAAACTATAACTCGTTTTATAATACCTTGAAAATTTAATCAAGGTCCCATAAAATTATCTTATAGAAATAATAAAATAAAGTAACAATTTATGATTAAATTTTATGACAATACATTTCCATTTTAAATTATTAAATTAAACAAAAAAATTGTAAATAAAATATTTTTGACATTCAAAAATACAGATTCTTATACTATGATCTTTTTTCACTTTTAAGATGTATAAATTGTATTTGTACATTCGTGGGTGAAGTTTTTATTTTTTTTGGCTGATTTTATATTCATTACTATTCATTAATATTCATAAAGGTATGATACTATTCATCAAAAATTATTTTTTCCTTATCAGACTCCAAATCACTTACTGATCACAATTGTAGATGACTGTTTTTTGAAAATAAAAACACACAAGTGACAAAATTATATTTAATGGTCGCATAGTACTTATTAGATCATTGTGTTGTGGATCCATGTTATTATATGACATAATTATAAGAAATGATTCCATTTAAATATTTGGGTCGTTACATTAAAACTAAGGGATAAGGAAAAAACACAAATAATTATTCCAAATTAATTTTATGAGTGGATTAAAAAAATAACTTATGTAATATCTTAAATTTGAATATTTTTGTGTCAGTTTCTTTTGTGAATGACATTTATTTTATTTAAAGTTAGGATTATTTAGAAAAGTACAACACCTATCACCTATAAAAGGACCCCTACTCTCCATACCTAAAACAACATAATTCCTTAAAATTTATCATGAATATTATACTATATTATCTCCCTTATAATCCAATTTCACTTTTGGGAACCACTTATACCAAGAGGAATTCATAAACCTCTTTCTTTAATAATAGATTTAAGATCTCAACATAAGAAAAATATTTTTCTATATATTATTTATCTAACTCTTCTTAAATATGATTTATAACTTCCATAATATGTTTTTAAATTCATTAAACATCTATAAAAAAATATTATCATTATGAAATCCAACAAACCTGTACCTGAGTGGTAGAGGCTCCTACTTGAAATCCAAGAGACCTAGGATCAAATCCGGGTGAGGGTGAATTTCTGGGTTAATGTAGCAGTACTATAGAAGTTACTATAGAAGTAATTTTTTAGTACTGTAGTAGCCAAGACTATTTATTCAATTTGGGCCTTCGAGCCCCTAGTTTGGGCCAACAGGTCTCAAGGGACTTCGGGCCACCAATTCCCTTCGGGCCACAGGGCTCTTAGGTTACAAAAAAAACCAAGAAGCTGGGCAGACCACAGAGGAGTAGACCCAAATGAGGATTCAGAGTAAAAATAGCAACCATCAGAGTAGAGATAACCGGATTGGAAGAATGAGAGGATATGTCAACTACCATTAGGACCAAGCACCGTGCATCTCTACACAAGTAAATGGTAGATGATCATCCAAGTGAGGTGGGGAGCTAGGCGCCTTCAAAATGTAGATGTTGGGGAGGGGTTGTTTCAATCATGTCAAGTCTTGGGCCTTTAAGGTCATGTATTGTTTCGTGTACGGTCCGTGTTCTTTGGGCCTACAGGTCATGTAAGGGTTCCCCTTTAACCATTACAAGTGGGATTATCCAAAAAAATAAAAAAAATAAGGCCTTATCATTAGGAAATAACATGTTCTTACCCATATAGTTTTTATATCATGCTCTTATTTTGGTCTATTTTACTACCAAATTGAATGATATTATAATTTTTATGTCATAAATTATTAATTAATGGTTTGTACAGGTAATTTTTTTTAAAATTAATGAATTAATGTTTTTAATTATTCTATAAAGGTTATAAACATATTTTTATTCAGTAAAAAAATCAATTCTATTTATAGAATTTATATTTTAAAAAATAAAATTTTTAAGATTTAAAAGAAAATAATCACCATAAGTTCAATAAAAATGACCATGATACTCTATAAATATATCAAAATATACTATAAACATTTTTAAATTTCTATTTATGATGAAACCATGACCAAGGTGAGTGAACTAAAACCTATAAATTGGACCATGCAGGGAAAACTGAGAATTTAACAATATATATATATTAACAAATAATTATCACTAAGAGGGTAATAAAAAATTATAATTGAATGGTAGATAGAAATATAAATATATATATATATATATAAAAATATTTTTATATATAATTATAATAAATATAAATTTATTAAATAGGTTATAGTGTGTCCGGCTAAGCAGAAGTCTGAGGTAATCAAATTTTCTTCCTTAGGAAACATTTCATATAATACCCCTACTTTCATTTATATGGTGTATATAGTGAATATTTGAAAAACTATATCAAGAATATTTTTATATTCATGGTATTTTATATTCCTTATTAAGTTCTTTCTTTGAAGAGGGTTTTGATTTTTAAAATTTGTAAGGGGTTTTATTTAAAACTGTCACTTTTAAAGATATGAAGTCTATGTAGCACCCCTAGATTCAAGTAACTAACCATTTATTTATGTATTTTAAGTATGTTAAGTGTTTGGGTGAATTTTAGGAGGGTTTGGAAATCTTTTTTAATGTTTTGGGGTCTTTTTTAGAGGTGTGCATTTTGAGCATGGTTAGTACAAATCGTGAACCTCCTGTAAGAAAATGTGTAAAGAGAGGAAGTGGGCTCTATGTAGGTGTATGGTTAGGTGAAATGTTTGGCCAAACTATGCAACCACCCTAGTAGTAACTGTTAAAATTATAATAGAGAGAAAAACATGGTTGTTTCATGAATTGTCTAACCATGTGATCCGACCATGTGAAGGGTGGGGAGGTAGTGGTTGGTGTGCAGTTGGCACAAATTTTACCTGAATATGAAACTCAAGCATGCATGGTTAAAATTTTAATCCTAAAAAAGTGTATCTAACTCATTTTTACCTCTAATTCACTCATTTTTCCTCCATTTCGACCATAACTCGGTTTTTCTACCTTCCAAAGGCTATAGAGACCTTCCCCTTCAACTCAAGAGCAATATGTTGGAAAATCATGGTGCGTTAAAGGCCAGATTGCTTAATAAGTCTCTGTTCTCAGTGGTTTTTATTATATCTATTCATATTCCCTCACTTTTATTCATTTTTCTATCCCATTCGGGATATATCTATGATAGTTGAATCTAATCATGTTGAGATTTTACTGTGTTGAGGTTAGGCAATGAGATCTAAGGTGGGTTTTGGAGATTCAACTCAGTTTTGATGAAGAATTTGTGTTGTTATTTGTTTTTTCCATAGTTTTTGAGGTATATGGATTCACTCTCAACTACTCTTGTTATAAATTGAAGGATTTATTTTAAATTTATTTTTATGGTTGAAATTAATTTTGATTTTTTTTAAATGATTGACGGAAACCCTCTTTGGTGACAGTTTGTGGAATTGAGAAAATTGGTTGTTGTGTATAGTGATTTGTTTCATGATTTTAAAATTATGTTTTAAAATATTTCTTGTCTTTTATACATGGAAATGGTTTTATAAAAAAATCAATAAAATAAATATTTTATTGAAATTTATTAAAATGATTATTTTGGAATGGTTTTTGGGCATACTTGGTGGTGTGTATTCATGTTGCATATAAGGTCTTGTTGAAATATGACTTGGTGGTCAGTGCCAAAGGTGTAATGTAACATTGGATTGGTTACCTTGTGATAAATTGGTAGATCAAAGAGATTCCATTGATGAGTATGGAACTATCACCTAGGTATGCGTGTGTGGATGTGTGGAATGGAATTGGTTATGCCAAAATGGATGTTTTGAAATGGTTTTAAAGTATTGTTTGGTAGCTTTCCTTAGAAATGTATTTGGTTTGGGAAAACTACTTTGGTATGAAAATTATTTTATATCATGATATAAAATATTTTAAATTGTTCTATATAAATTATTTTATATAATTGTGCTAACATGACCTATCCTAGTGGAGTGATTAGGGAAGTCATTTGGGGAAAACTTTCTGAGTTGCATTACTCACCCCTTTCTTTGGCACTTTGATGCTTTTACAGATATCATTTATCAAGACATAGGTAAAGACAAAGTATCTTATAGAAACATAGTCTAGGAATACATGGATATTACATTATTTTAGATGAATATTTAGTACATTATAGAAACACATGCTCGAGGACTATAATAGTTTAGTGTCTTTGAAAAATTGGAAAAAAACATTATATCCTATTGAAATATCTTCAACATCTCATAAAGATCTCCACCTTTAGTACTTCTACCTAAAACCTTTCTTCATAACCTGGGGAAAGGAAACATAAAAAGGGGTGAGATTAGATTCTCATTAAGGGTAAACAATTGATACATGTAAGCATAAACATGAACATATTGGTATGAGAATGTGACTCTAACGTTAAGAGGTCATAGCCTCCATATAAAAGATCATAAAAATGAGTTATGGGATAAATATTGGAAGTTCATAAGACATGAATCATAAATAAATAAACATCACGATCCATGAAATCGTAATAGAGGAATATGACATAGGATTTGTGGTATATGTATAATAATATAAACTTTTATTTCAAGGATACTAACCAAGACCTTTATAATGTGTTAGGATTGGGCTATGAGCCATGTACCTACTGCAGGCTTGGGCTAACAATCTGTGTACCCTATTACTTTTAGTCTTGGGATAAAACCCATGTACCTTATTGTTTTTGGGATTGGGTTACAACCCATGTACCCTATTTCTTTTAGTCTTGGGCTATAACCCTTGTGCCTTCTTGTTTTCGGTCTTGGGCTATAACTCATATACCCTCTTTATTTTAGGATTGCGCTACAACCCATGTATATTCTTGTATTTGGGCTTGGGATACAACCCATGTACCCTCTTTTTTTGGGTTTGTGCCACAACCCATGTACCTTCTTGTTTTTGAGCTTGGGATACAACACATGCAGCCTTCGAGCTCAAATACAACTTATCATTAACCAATGAATTGGAGTTAGAAATATATCCCACCTATCACATAATTAAATCATATAATATTGTGCTAAAAAAACATTCATCATATCTTAACCCATGAAAAGAGATGGTTTTTATAAACATCAAATCAAAATACATGAAATGAAATGGGTATCATTAACATTTCATCACACTATAACATATGGAAAAGAGATATGTTTCATAATCAATTAATCAGTGCATAACCCATGAAGAGAAGTGGGTTTCAAAAGAATATAACCCATGGAATTGAAATGGGTTTCATGAGAATTATTCCATCAAAAAATAAACCATTAAAGAAAGAATGTGAATGGAACATTTGGATCAATTCCTAGAAGGGTATGAGTAACATCAACAGATGTCATCTTAGATAGAAAATAACTTAGAAGGATATTTTGAAAACATTTCTTGAAATAAATATCCTTTATTATATGAAAGGATATTTAAAACATAAAACCTTTTGAAAATAATTTTCATTAAAAACATATAAAATAATCTTGAAAATCTTTTGAAAACCATTTCCTTGAAAATATATGTTAAAAAAAATCTTAAAAATTAACCTTTTAAACATGACAAGAAATATTCAAATAATTGATGGTGGGTAAATTCATACATGTCATATGAGGTAAAAAATAACATTTCTTTTACATGGTAAAAATGGTAAAAAATGATTCATTCGTAAAGTGAAAAGAGGATTACTTTGAAACTATTGGTAAAAGAAAAAAAGGGTTAAAATGTATTTTAAATACTTTAGGAGAATAGTAGAATGTTCTTGGAACCCTTTTTAGAAAAAATAGATTTCCAATGAAAGAGAGGGTTAAGTCTGGATTTCTTAAAAATAATTATTAACTATATTATGTACCAAAGAGTAGAAATATGGTACCAATACATGAATATATCATTAATAACCATATTAGAATAAATTTCATGAATGTTTTAGGGAGATAGATTATAATATTTCATCAAAGGAATCATAAACATAAACAATCTCGAAAACTGATGATATTGTCTCAATAAACTCTTATTACTTTGTAACTTGGGATAATACTCTCTATGTAAGAAAAGAAAATTTAAGTAAGCTTAAAATATCATGAAAAAAAGAAACTTCCTGATATAACATGTAAAATGAAAGTATATTGACCACGTTATCATGACATGTTAAATTAGTTATGATTTGAAAATAAATTTATAGTATATAGAAGACCCTAAGTCATTTCTCAAGGAGCGTTGATAGTTTTAGAGCATGTATTTTTAATAAGAAGTACTAAAAGAGGGGGTGGTTTTGAGAACAGATTTAAGTAAATTACTTAATTAAAGAGTTAAATAGTTGATAAATAAAGGTGGTGGGTTAATAATTATGATAGAATAAGATCATTTTAAGTTCACTACACATCTTAGATAGTTCGTTGTTTAGAAAATTTAACATGGTTTTGTTTAATTATTTAGTTGAAGGTTGTCAAGATCTTGACTACCCTCTTGCTACTTGAAATGATGCTTAAAGAACCACCCATTGACACAACAATCGTGTTGTCAAGATTTGGTTATCAAAAATAAAATAAAAGTTCTACCAAAGAATACTTAAATCTTATGTATGTTTGAGATAAATATGATTCTTGTGTTTTCCAATCGAAACAACCCAAGATTCAAACTTGAAACTTAACCCAATCAGTGTTGAAATAAAAAATGTTTCATATAATTATATCAAATTAAATGTAATCAGGGGAGAATCATGTCAAGATAAAAAATAATTGAAATAATAATCAAAACTATTATAAAAAACTAGTATAATAACATGTGTTGGAACTCCCTCTCAAGTTTGTCTAGCTCCCTCGAAATTATTTTCCACCGTTTAGCTCGCCATCGAGAGGAGAAGGAGGCTCAGGTGGAACTCCTTCTTCATCCTTGATCCCCATATGAGGATAGGGGCCTCCAGAACTTCTAGGATAATGAAGAGACTCATATAAGACTCAAAACTGGAAGATCTTGGCTCTTGGTTTGAACTACCCAAATGAGGTACCCATGGTTCTCTTTTATAGAAAAAATGGGAAGTGGTTTTGGGAAAACATATTGTGTAAAACCACTTTTCCCATTGTTTTAGGCCTCCATACATTCTTAAATCGCTTTTGAAAAAACAATAAAGTTTTTCCCCACATCTTGGCTATCTCCACCGAAATTTGGGCTTCATTTGGACACATAAAACTCTAGATATGGACATAATACAACACAAACCTTTTGACTCAATTCAGATTCAGTGGCTTGGATGGATCACTTTGTTTGGTCCCCTAAATGGCCGAATAGGGCTTGGGTGTCTTAATAATATTTGTAGAAAATTTAATTCTAGCCCATCCTAAAAAATCTCAGATCATTTTTATGCACGTAGTTTTCATACTCTACCCAACAGCCGATAGGTGTTCATATAACCCATGCAGATTTGGCCCATTTTTCTTTTGGATCATCTCTGGGGCCTCCAAATCACCTTTTCATGCAATGGAATCATCAAAACAATTAATATTTCCCTTTTTAACAGTGATAAAAACAAAATAAATGATTCAAATATGGAATTAAAGTTGTTATTATTTTTATAATTTTCAATATAAAACAAGTTTAACACAGTGGTGTAAGGGTGAAAATGAAATAGTGAATCGTGGTGTGATCAAACCCTACACCTAAACATTTGCACTCTTAGGAAAAGTCATATTTAAAAAAATTATGCATGGATATATTCCCAACTTCATGAAGACTTAACATTCAATGAAAATTTAAAATGTGATAGGAATGTGATCAAAGAAAAAATCACACCATGGAGTCATTCACAATGATCATGCAAAAATGTGTTTCATAAATTGTATCATTGTGAAATTCAGGGAGATTAATGAGACCACTTTGAGCAAGTAATACTAAAGTCAATAGTGTCACTAACTCTCCATGTGTGTGTGTGGAAACCATGTCATAATATTCTAACCACATTTCTATCCAATAAATATAAGTTATTTTAAAACTTTTCTACTTAAATTATTATGTCCACCAAACCTGTCATACATCCTTTGCAATCAAATCTCAAGACCCACTCAATTATGAATTCCCAGAAGTCAAACCTTAAGCTCCTGACCTAGATATCCCCATATGATGTACATTTCATCACTCCCCTCTTTTTTTTGAAATTTTGTGCTTGGAACAAATCTCACACTCTTCTCTCAACCCCTGTTTAATCTCCTCACGACACTAATTGTAATAGTTATAATAAGACAAAAATTCAAGGAATGGTGGTTTTTTATATGCCTAAGAAACAACTCAATTTTTTTTGTTTGTTTTTTTAGGACATACAGTAGTCGGATAATAGGTACACATGCGTAGGTCAATCCGGTACAGTAATGAAACAGATCAGATAAGGAATGAATGTATGGAAAAATCATTTGGAAAATATAAAAAAAATAACATAACTTATATTTACCTTCTATTGAGTAAGTAAAAAATCACACTTCATGGTTGGGTGCAAAAATGTGTGGAGAAATTAAGTGCCGCAATTTTCTCTTGAACTAATCACATAAAGTGTACCATTTTCTCATAGGTTTCAAAATGATACAACCATTTATATCATTGAAAAACAACCAAATGTCAAAATAAATTCACACCATAGTATTGAATTCTCATATAAATGCACATTTCATCAGATTTTTTTTGAAAATTAAAACAACATGAAATATGAAAATTCCACATCCATTTTCAATTACTTCCATGATTAAACATGCCTCATTTTCCATGATAAAGTGGGAATAACAAAAAATTAATATTTTGGCACAAAATTGAGGAGGGGAAAGGGGGGAAAGAGGGAAAGTAACAATATAATTCAGAAAGCTAAAAAGAGAAAAAGAATAATGATGATGAAAATTCCTAACAAACCCAGAAATATACCCATCCCCCCACACATAGAGTGTGTAGTGTCCTCGCTGTAATAAAATAGAATTGTGATGGAAGGATAAAACTTGGTGGGTGTCATTCGTAGACTGATTCTTGAACTTGGAGTTCATCTATCGGGGACTCCAGAAGGGCTTCATGTAAGTGCTTCAGCCGCTACCCATTGATAGTGAAGGTTTTCTGGGTTTCTTTATTTTAAACCTGAAAAACACCAAATGGATAGACATTACTAACCGTGTATGGTCCAAAACAGTGGGAACAAAGCTTACCGGGATGAAATTTCAGCCTTTCATTATAAAGGAGTACCTTTTTCCCAATGTGGAACTCATGATGAAGGATTAGGAGATCATGGGAATACTTGTTTAGCTCCTTATAAATCCTGGAGTTCTCATAAGAACATCTATGAATTTCCTCAAACTCTTGGATCTATAACTTCCTATGAGAACCTGCACCAGAAATGTTAGAATTTCATTGTTTAATGGCCCAGTATACCCGGTGTTCAATCTCAACAGGGAGGTGACAAATTTTTCCAAAAACAAGCCTGTAAGGTGACATTCCAATGGGAGTTTTAAAGGAGGTACAATAATCCCATAATGAATCATCGAGTCTAAGACTCCAATATTTTATGTTGGGTTAAACTGTTTTTTCAAGAATTTTTTTTATCTCTCTATTTGATACCTCAGCTTGACCATTGGTTTATGGGTGATATACAGTAGAAACTCGATGCCCGACCCCATATCGAAGAAAAAGAGATTGCATTGTTCAGTTGTAGAAATGAGAACCCTGGTCACTAATGATGAACCTAGCTAATAGAAACCTACAGAAATTTGGTTTCTCAAAAATTACACAACTATTTTGGAATCATTTGTCCTTGTGGTTCGTGCCTTTACCCATTTTTACACATAATCAACTGCCAGAATAATGTACAAGTTTCCAAAGGAATTGGGAAAAGGACTCATAAATTCAATTCCCCAAACATCAAAAATGTCATGAAAGAGAAACTATTTTTCTGGAATTTAATTTCTTTTAGAGACATTTCCCATTCTTTGAAAATGAGGACAAGATTTTAAAAAATCATGGGCATCCCAAAAAAGTTCTGTCCAAAAGGGACTAGAATCAAGGACCTTGCAAGCAGTTCGTTGGGGACCAAAGTGGCCCCCATGAGCAAGAGTGTGGTAAAATCTAATGATAGACTAAAACTCAATATCGAGAACACAACGCCTAAGGACCTGATCACTACAAGTGTTCCAGAGGTAGGGTCATCCCAAATGTACCAATAGGGATCATGTTTTAGATGTCTGGCTTGGTTTTTATTGAAATCGGTAGAAATGCAAGATGCTAGCAAATAATTTACAATTTCATCATACCAAGCAATAAAATCTTTCACTCAGTAAAATTGCTCATATGGAAACATATCATTAATGGGAATAGAGGGGGGTGAGTCAATGTCCAAAGATGGGAGGATCCTACTAATATGGCCAGCCACCACATTCTATGCTTCTTTTTTATCTCTAATTTTTGGATTTAATTCCTGAAGGAGGAGCATCTAGAAAATGAGATGTGGTTTGGCTTCTGGTTTATTAAGAAGATATCAGAGGGCTACATGGTCAGAGAATAAAATGACTTTGGACCCTAAAATATATGTCCTAAATTTATTCAAGTAAAACACTAGGGAAAGGAATTATTTTTCATTTATGGTGTAGTTTTCTTGAGTAGGGTCCAATGTACGTGAGGCATAGGCTATGACATGTGGTGCTCAGTCGACCCTTTGTGACAAGACTTCCCCAACTTCATAGTTAGAGGCATCACACATGAGCTCAAACAGTAAATCCCACTGAGGTGGTTGGATTAAAAGGGGTGATTTGAGACTCTATTTTAATTTATTAAAAGTTGCTTCACATTCTTTATCAAAAACGAAATCTTTTTCTTTATGGAGTAAGCAGGAGAGGGGGAGTGAAATTTTACTAAAGTCACAAATGAAATGACGGTAAAATCCAACATGAACTAGGAAAGACCGCACATCCCATAAACTTTTTGGGAGTGGTAGGGAATAAATAACATCCACTTTGGATTTATCTACTTGGATAACATTCTTATAAATGACATGTCACAAAACTATACCTTGTCGCATCATGAAATGGAATTTATCATAATTTAATATGAGATTATTTTCAATACAGTGACGTAGGACTGAAACAAGACTACTAAAACATTCTTCAAAATTGGATCCATAAACAGTGAAATCATTCATGAAAACTTCCATGCAATTCTCCAGGTAATATCAAAAAATAATAACCATACATCGCTGGAAAGTACTCGGAGCATTTCATAGACCAAATGGCATCCTTCTATAGGAAAATGTTCCAAAGGATCAAGTGAATGTGGTCTTTTCCTAATCCTTGGGGGCAATATAGATCTAAAAGTATCCAGAATACCCATCAAGTAAATAGTAGTGGGAATTACCCGCTAGCTTCTCTAACATTTGTTCAATAAATGGAAAAGGGAAATGGTCCTTCATAGGGTGTTGGTTTAGTCGGCAATAGTCTATACAAACATGCCAACTATTCTTCACATGAGTTGGAACCAATTAATTATTTTAATTTCTGATTAATTTAAGGCTAGATTTTTTATGGACTACTTGAATGGGATTGACACATTGGATGTCATAGATGGGGTAAATGATTCCAGTAGCCAATAATTTTGTTACTTCTTTTTTAACTACATATAAGAGGTTCAGGTTCAGTCGACGTTGTGACTGCCTAACTGGTTTAGCCTCATCATTTAACAAAATATGATGTGTACAAATTGATGTGCTAATACCAAGAATGTTCGCAAGATTCCATCCTAATTCTTATTTATACTCCCTCAAAAGTTCAAGCAGTCACAATTCATTCTCAAGAGGGATTTAACTAGCAATGATGATGGGAATATTGTTTCTATTCTCAATATATGAATATTTTAAATCTTGAGGTAGTTGTTTTAGTTCCAATTCAGAAAGGTTTTTTATTGATGGAACTATGTGTGAAAGTGTGAGGTCACAAATCTTATCTAACTACTCAATAGTATCATCCTCAGATGAGGAATAATCTTTTACAATCTTGGTAGTATAATCAATGGTCATTGCATCCTCAAAGTTCAATAAAATATCAATTAATAAACATTCATGTAATTTTTCTATACCAGTACAACATTCTATGCATAACTCATTACCTAGAACTTTAATCATGGAGTAAAACTTAGAAAGGGGATCTGGGGAAACAAATGAAGTTTTTTTAGGGGAAGGGAGTACATCAATTGAATAGAGAGAGAGTAATGTTCTTATGAGGGGTTCTTCATGGCATTAAGGATGTTGAAATGGAATATTTCACCACCAAACTCCATATATAATGTACCATTATGGACATTAATTATGATTTTTTCAATTTTAAATAAAGTCCTCCCTAATATAATTAGGGTGTATCCATTCATCCTACCGTTATCCATTTTTAGAACATAAAATTCAATATGAGAAATTAAATTCTTTACCCTCACAAGAACATCCTCTAACACACCAGAAGGGTGTGCTATACTCCAATTTTATAGATAAACAACTATTCCAATGGTCTTTAGTTCACTGACCTTCAAAGAAGAGTAAATGGAGTGAGGCATCACATTAATAGAAGAGCTTAAATCAAGAATAGCATTAGAAAAAGAATACTCCCCTATGGTGCATGGAATCGAGAATGTCCCGGGATCATTGAATTTGGTAGGAAGTTATGGCTCCATCAATTCTGAGACATTACTCCCCAATCTCACCTTCTCATCACCTCGAAGTCACCTTTGGTGTGTACACATATCCTTTAGAAACTTGGCATATCTCAGAATTTTCTTGATGGAATCAATCAAGGGGATGTTAACTAGCACTTTCTTGAAAGTTTCCAAGATTTCTTTTTAATGTTTAGTTTATTTTTATTTTCTTGGATAGGTGTAACTTTGGGTAAATATAAGAGGAATGGATGGTCTTGGTTGTTCAACAATAGAAACACTCTTTCCTTTTGTTGGTCTTCTCTTAGGACAAGGGTTTTCTTCATTTGGACCTTTGTTAGTGGTTGAGATGATGGTTTTATTAGGAGGGGATGACTCTAATGGAGGGGTTATTTGGCTTTTAATTTTAGTTCCACTCTTAAGGGTGATGGAACTAACATTTCCCTTATCCCTAGCGTTAAAAAGTGGTTGAGAGGGTAGTTTACCAGACCTATGGATTTGGATTTCACTAACTGAGTTAGCTAGTTCTCATTATTGGGTTTTTATGTCTTGTATGGCTTCCTGAGTGGTTTATGGGAATTTGAGATTATTATCATCCATTTGTTTCATCATGTATTCTAGGATAGCCTTAGGTTTTAGAGGGGGTTGTTGGAAAGGCCTTTGGGGTGTTTGAGGATTTCTTGGTAGTGTTGGTGGATGACTACTTTGACCATGTTGGTTCCATTGTTTTTTAGGTTGGTTTGAATACCCCCTTGCCTATAGGATTGGTTGTCTTTCCACCCAGAGTTGGATGGATAGTAAGGTTCTTACCTTTAGGGTTGGTTATAGGGGTGGCTAGAATATATTTCCTCACAACTCTTATAAGTTCCTCTCAATTAGGGGAATTTGTCAGAATAGCTGGTATCAGAAGAGAATATACCACAATGGATGGGAGGAGGAGATTGGGATTTTCCTTGGGAAAGAGTGAGTTTTCGAAGAAGGGTACTTACCTCCTCAAACTTTTTGTACACCTTATTCTATAATTCATTAATTTTTACCTCATGGACACCTCTAATGGGTACATTGGACCTTGAACCAAATTGTTGAGTGTTTTGTGCCATGTTCTCAATTAAGTTCCTAGCATCGATTGGGGTTTTATCCACTAGTGCACCACCTACAGTAGCATCAATCATATTACTCTCAATAGGGATTAAACCTTCATAAAAATATTGTATTAAAAGTTGGTCACTTATTTGGTGGTGTGGACAACTTGAACATAATATTTTAATTCTTTTCCAATATCCATGATGTTTTTCCCTTGAGATTGTCTTATCCTACAAATTTCTTTCCTTATTGTTTCAGTTCAAGAGGTTGGGAAGTATTTTTTAAGAAAAAGGTATTTCATGTCTGCCCAACCTCTAATTGGTGAATTAACATAGTAAATCCAATCCTTTGTAGTGTATTCTAATGAAAAGGGAAATAATCTAAGTTTTACCTATTTCTCATCAACATTTGTAGGTTTTAATGTTGAACACAAGGTATTAAATTATTTTAAATGATTATGTGGGTCTTCTCCTATGAGTCCATGAAATCTAGGCAACAAGTGAATTATACCTGATTTTAATTCAAAATTGGGTGCCTCACCTTACATTTGAATATAAGTGGTTTGGATGTCAAAATCTGGTGAGGTTAATTCTTTTAGTGTTCTATTGTTTTCATCCATGTTATACAAGTTTATTTCAGTTCTAATATTGGTTATAGAAGAATAAAAATGGTGAAGAAGAGGTCCAGTGTGTGGTATGTCCTCCTTTGAATTGTTGTCTTGTGTGTCTCGGTGTCATTGACGTAGGGTCCTCTCCAGTTCAAGTTCAAAAGGTGGTAAATCTACTATATTAGAATACTTCATTCACCAAACCTACATAATAAATAGATCAGAACACAAAATGACTGAAAATATAGAACAGAAAAAAAAATCACAAAATTTATAAATATCTTATCAAACACACGCACTAAAAACCAAAGCGCTCCTCGGCTATAACGCCAAAATTTGACTGTGGTTTCATGACATGTCAAATTAGTTATGATTTGAAAATAAATTTATAGTCTAGGGAATAACCTAAGTCATCTCTCAAGGATCATTGATAGTTTTAGATAACGTATTTTTAATAAGAAGCACTAAAAGAGAGGGGTGGTTTTGAAAACAGATTTATGTAAATTAATTAATTAAATAGTTAAATAGTTGATATATAAATGTGGTGTGTTAATAATTATAAGATAAGAATACCATTTCAAGTTCACTACAAATCTTGGATAGTTCATTGTTTTGAAAATTTAACATGGTTTTATTTAATTCTTTGGTTGAAGGTTTTCAAGATCTTGACTCCCATCTTGCCTCTTGAAATGATGCTTAAAGAACCACCCATTGACACAAAAATGTGTTGTAAATATTTTGTTATCAAACATATAATAAATGTTCTGCCAAATCATAATTAAATATTATTTATGTGTGAGATAAATAGGATTCATGTGTTTTCCAATCGAAACAACCCAAGATTCCAACTTGAAATATCAACCCAATCAGTGTTGAAATAAAAAGTGTTTTATTTAATTATATCCAATTAAATGTAATCATGGGAGAATAATTTCAAGATATAAAATAAGTGAACTATTCAATACACAAATAATACAAAACCAGTAGAGGAACTTTTTCTGGAACTCCCTCCCAAGTGTGTGTAGCTCCCTCAAAATGATATTCCATGGTTTAGCTCGTCATTGAGTAGAGGAGGAGGCTTGGGTGGAACTCCTTATTCATCCATGATCCCCCTACGATGATAGGGTCCTCCAGAACTTCTTGTATGATGAGGAGACTACTCTAGGACTCCAAAATGGCAGAGCTTGGCTCCTGGTTCAAACTCCCCAAATGAGGTACCCATGATGCTCTTTTATAGAAAAAATGGGAAGTGGTTTTGGGTACATAGATTGTGTAAAACCACTTGTCCCATTGTTTCCGGCCTCTAGAGAGTCTTCAATCACTTTTTACAAAACTAGAAAGTTTTTTCCCCAAGTCTTGGATATCTCCACCAAATTTTTGGATTCATTTATACATGTACAAATCTATATATGGATAGAACACATCACACAAATTTTGACTCTATGCAGATTTGGTGGCCTGGACAGAGCACTTAGGTTGGTCCCCATAATGGATGAATGGGGCTTGGGTGTCTTCATAGGAGTAGTAGTCTATTTAATTTTTTATTATCCCAAACAATATAAGCGCATTTGTATGCACATAGTTTTTACAATCTACCCAACAGTGGACAGGTGTTCATGGAAACCATGCAGTTTTTGGCCCATTTTACTTATGGATCATCTCTGGGGCCTCTAAATCACCCCCTCCAATAATGGAATCATCAAAACAAGTAACATTTCCCTTTTCAATAGTGATAAACACAACATAAATGATTCAAACATGGAATTAAATTTGTTATTATTTTTATAATTTTCAATACAAAACAAGTTTGGAATAGTGGTGTAAGGGTGAAAATGAAACAGTGAATTGTGGTGTGATCATATATACCCCTTGAAAAAGAATATATGTGCATAACAAAACATGGGTCTCAAAGAAGGTCAATTATGACAAAACTATTTTACAGATTTGGTAACTTTTGAAACATAAACCCAATGAAATAAATATAATAAAATGGATATTTGAATACCCATACATTTAATTATAAGATACATAGAATACTATCATGGGTTGTAAATACTCCATATAAAATAAAAGAGTGGTGAACATAGAATATATCTCATAGAAATAAAAAGTGAGATGAAATTCCCTTACCTTGTGTATTTACTCTCATCGAACTCATTCAAAACTCCTATATAATAAATATAAATTTATTATAAATCTTTTAAAAAAATAATATTATATATAATACCACATATGTATTGATTATGACTTTATATTACCCTCTTTTTTTTAATTTCATGTTAAGGTTACACTTCGGGTAATATTCTCTTGTTTTTCACATGTGTCTTATTTTGTTATATCTTTGGTCCTTATACTTATATCATGATTTATATAATGTAAATAATTATATAAATATCATTTATATACATTATATATGTATTATAATAATCTATATAATATATAATTATGAAATTTAATGCACCATTCATAGAGACGATAGGTTGTACGTAAGCATGAATGCTATTTTCGTTTAATTATCATGTTGAAAGAAGGAAAGTAAAAGACATATATGTATATATTTATATATATATCATTATTATAGTAGATTTATGATATAATATATATCATATATATTCACTAAAACTATCCTTAATACAATCTATGTAGTGTATAAACGAATCATGTCTCTTTAAGGGGGCGGTAGTCCACACTTCCTCAAACAAAATTATCGTATTTACACAAAATGGAAAGTAAAAAAGATATGTGTTCTAAAAAGGAATAAAGAAGATTAAATACATAATAAATATAATATATGACATATATAAATATACTTTCCATCATTATTTTCACCATGATAGGTGGTAAAGGAAAAAATGAACAATCATCATTCAGTGAGGTGGTAGTTCACTGTACACATAAACAGTATGTTCGTAACCAATTAGAAGGATTTGTGTGTAGGTGTAGATAAAAACCTTATAAAAACAAAATAATAGTATATTTAAGATACTTTTGTTTTGATACAATCATGTAATAAAGATATTGAAGGGGGTGGATAAGGAAAATAAAAGAAAGGATATTGAGAGAAGAGGTTACCTCTTAATCGGGTAACTTCTTTTAGTTTGTGCCAAAAGGATTCCATGGATTGATTTCATACCAAGTAGATTATTCTAGGTGGAAGGTAGGTATGTTTATAAGTGTATTAGGTATATATTTTCTGAACCTAAGAGTTTTGAGAGGTGTACAAAAGTTTTAGAGGTGGTGCCCTTTTATAGGGAAGGAAAAGGACTCACTTGGAATTTTTGAAAAAAAGTTAGGTGTACAAATGTTTTTACCTAACAAAGTCATAAAAACCATCAAAAATATAAAATTTAAGGTTTATGGGTGAAATATTAACATAAAATTTGTTTTGGACAAGTTTATATGTCATTTGGTCCCCTAAGAGTAAGGTTTAGTCCCTAATTAAGCTTAATTTGACCTTAATCACTGTGATTAATTTTAATCACTTTTACTAATCATTTTGGTAAAAAAAACTTGATCTAATTAGAATCAAAATATTATACTGATTAAAATGGTTTATGTACATTTTTATAAATTCAATTCACAGAATCATAAAAATTAATATTAATGATAATTCCACAAACGGGATGAAATAACGGGGTTTTAAAGTAGAAAAATCTTCAAAAGTTTGTTAAGTTTTTATATTAAATTTCAAAGTGAAATTGATTAAAATGAACTAAATGGTATTAATAGAGATATCATGTGACCTTAAAATATATTTTAATTATAATTTAACATTAATAATTATTTAAATGAAAAGGCAGTTATTAACTAAAATGCAGTGTTTTCACTTTTCATCAAAAAATGAGGTTTCTCAGAAAAATCCCCAAAATTAACCCTAATATAACTTAGGAATTATAAATTAAAAAATTAAGTTTATTTTATCAAATTAAATTTCCATATACTTCTAAAATTAATTTTATTATTTTTCATAGAAGGATATGAAATATAGTTCATTTGAGAAAATAGTTTTTTTAAACATATAAGGTCTTTACCAAAAATTATATCTTTCATTATCAATATGTTTTATTTATATAAAACTATTATAGGAAATATTTTAAAATTGGTTATTACTATTTATATTACTAATTTTAACATCTAGGTTATAATTATCTCATTTAAATGATTATAACAGTAAAATGATGTTTTGTATAAACATCAATGTTGCATGTAACATATTCCAAGTCAGTGTTTCATGTAACATACAGTAAGTTGTGGTTGTATGTAACATATACCAAGTTGATGTTACATGTATTGTATACTGAGTTGGTATCATGTAATTTTCTCCAATGCAGTCCCATGTGAAAGGAATGTTTGACTTAGTGAAAAAAAATTCTCAGAGTTGAATGAAATGAAAAATATCAAAACATTAAATTAATTCAAAAAATAATTATTCAAAAAATCTTGGGGTGTTACATTATACCCTTAAAATGAATTTCTCCCTCAAAATTCATCTGGGTTATCAAAGTTTTAATACTTGAGAGTTTCATTTATAGAAAAACACATCGTAAAAATTAATACTAAAACTTCCCTTAAAAGGAAAATTCAGAACCATAACGGTTACCCAAAGTAACTCATAATGTGATTCCCACATAGGATAACATAAGTGGGAGGTGAAAAATTGGAAATGGAATAGAAATATTACTATCAAGCTCTGATATAGAGTTATAGAGAACAAGGTTAGAAGAAAGTTAACAATCACAAAGCCATAAATCTGAGATGACCTAAGGGACCTTCCGATTCATCAGATACAAAAGTACTAGGAAAACATTTTTGAATTGAAGATACTTTTTTGTAAAGTTAAATAATTTTCATGAAAATATATACTTTCATGATTTCATTACAATGTCACCTTTTGTATTTTGTTGATCCACTTCACCTCTTTCTCGAAAAAGGAAGGTGACTTTTTCATTCTAGAAGTACTAAAAGATCATGAGACCCATGATATACCATCCCATAAGTTATTACCAACACAGAGTACTTTGAACAGGCTATCCAATATTCATATATCCTCATATGGAGAGATAACACTTTAATACTACTAACTTCATCCAAGTTTAACTTAAAATTTCCATAAATGGTTAACCTTATAACCCTTCTAAAAGATAAAAATTCAAATCTTTAGAAATAATGTCATGAAATCAGATTAAAATTGATCCCCCCATATATCACAATGTAACACTTTTTTGTCAAATTCCAAACATTTGAATACCCTCACCGTATATTCCCATGAAACATGGTAACAATTTTAATTACTATAAATCCTTTTGGAAAACATGTATACCTCCTTATTCCAATGATTAATAGATATATCCTTTAAATAAAAGAATTTTTAAACTTCATACTTGATGAAAAAGAACAATTTTTCAAAAATAAGTTCCAGTGTAATCCATACCATCCAATTTACTTATTCATATCCATCATATCATTATCCAAACATCATTATCTCAATATCAGGCATTATTTAAGGGTTACCTTTCCTTAATCAAAATATTAAATTTCTATGAAATCACTTTTCTAGGTCTTCATCACCATTCAACATGTATTCTTCAATCCTTAATGAAAAATTATATTAATAATATTTATATATTTCATGATTCCTATAACATAATCTCTGAATTCCAACGCATAAATAATTCATTCATCAGACATTATTCTTAAACCATTACTCAGGCTTCTTCAACTTATTACTTAATACCTCTTTCCTTGAATATGAAATAAGAATCACATATTAAGGTTCCTCAACCTCAATCTAATAATAATTCTTATTTTTAATGTAAATAATACTAGAAGAACATCACATACCTTTCGCATGTCATGTGAGGTCTCTTTATCTTCAGCATAAAAACCAATACTTGTACCTCCTTACTAATTCTCTTCATTAGCATTCCACATTGGACATCAATTTTCATAATGCCCATAATTTTCACATTTAAAGCAACCATCAATTGATAATACCTAAGAGAATCCAACATTCACATCTATTTCATTAACCAAACTCTTCATTTTTTCCATGCAGTCACTTGTTTTGTATCCTTCATTTCTACTGTCAAAACATTTTATTGTTCCTATAATACATTCACTTAGGTGATTATTTACACATTATATACACAAGGGAAATTAAATCCTCTCTCCTCCATGGTCTCCATTACTTTAACTCTCATAAAACTCCTTATTTATCTTCCTTGGTGAGTCCGAGAGTTGGTTAAGGTACACATCGTTAATCATGTTCTGTGAAAACTAATTAGGCATGATCATAACATATTTCACTCTAGTGACCATCACCCTTAACTAATCATCAGAAAATCATCTATCACATTCAACGTAATCCAGTTCCTTTTAGTTCCCTCCATTGACTAAAACCAAAATCATAGTGTGATCATTAATTATCCTAGCAGAAAACCACATATTCATGAAAATAATTACTTATGGGATTTCTAAATCAGGAAACATTCCTTAATATATGACACCTTAGGTTCATCCATGTTTATTCACAACCAACTTATTTTAAATCATTCATGATGGTTCGTGAAGAGTTTTTTAATTCCCAAAGCATATCTCTAGGGGTTTTAAACTAGGTGTGCAGCAAGGCTCATTGTCAAGTACCATATTACCGTGAGTTAGGCCGAGAACATCTTATCAGAGTTGTTACCACTAGGTACATCTTTTTCTGAACCATATCCACTTTTAGTATCCAGATAGAAATTTATTTCAAGGAAATAACACAATCTATCCTTTACCAAAATTCTAGGAACTTTTCCTAAACATTAGCTCATCATTATACTTGTTCGTAGAGACATCCCTAGACATATCCTTAGAAATATACCTAGGTATCTCACTAAATTTTTCTCATCCTAGTTTCCAAAGGTTGAATAAACCTTTCCTTTGATATCAACTATAGTGACCTAGTCTTAGAATACATGAATATTACATAATTTTATATGAGTATTTAGTACATTAAAAAAATAAATGCTTGGGGTCCATAATAGTTTAGTGTATTTGGAAACTTGGAAAACAGAATCTTATATCCTGGTGAAATATCTTCAAAATCTCCCATAATGATCTCCACCTTTAGTACTTCTACCTAAAAAAATCTCCATAACTTGGGGAAAGAAAACAAAAAAATAGGTCAACTCAAATGCTCAGTAAGGGTAAATAATGGATACATGTAAGCATAAACATGAACATAGGGGTATAAGAATGTGATCATAACATTAAGAGATCATACCCTACATATAAAATATCATAAACATGAGTTATGGGATAAATATTGGCAGTCCATAAGATGTGAATCATAAGAAAATAAACACCATGATTCATGAAATCATAACAGGGGAATAAGACAAAGGATTTGTTTTATACATATAATAATATAAAATTTTATATCAAGGATACCTACCAATACCTTTATAACATGTTTGGATTGGGATACGACTCGTGTACCTACTACGGCCATGGGATAATAACATGTGTACTATCTTAATTTTAGGCTTGGGCTACAACCCATGTACCTTTTGTTTTTAGGATTAGGCTACAACCCTTTTACCCTATTTCTTTTAGGATTGGGATACAACCGATGTATCTTCTTTTTTTTTGTGCTTAGGATACAACTCGTATACCCTCTTTCTTTTAGGCTTAGGCTACAACCCATGAACCTTCTTATTTTCGAGCTAGGGATAAAACTCATGAACCTTATTGTTTTTGTGATTGGGATACAACCCATGTACCCTTTGAGATCATATAAAACTTATAATTACACAATTCATTATAGGGAGATATATTTCCCACCCATCACATAATGAAATCATGCATGCTTATTCCAAAAACACATTCATCATATCCTGACCCATAGAAAGAGATGGGTTTTATAAACATCAAATCATAACCCATGAAATGAAATGGGTATCATTAAAATTTCATCATATCATAACCTATGGAAAATATATGTGTTTCATAATCATTTAATCAAATCATAACTCATGAAGAGAAGTGGGTTTCCAAATCATATAACTCATGGAAGTGAAACAGGTGTCGTAAGAATTATTCTGTAAAAATATAAAACATTCATGAAATAAAATGAATGGAACCTTTGGATAATTTCCTAAAAGGTCATGAGTAATATCAATTGATGTTATCTTATATGGAAAATAACTTGGAAGGATATTTTTAAAACATTTCCTAAGGTAAATATCCTTTATTCTATGAAAAATGCTCTTCAAAACATAAAACCTTTTGAAACCCATTTTCCTTAAAACGTATAAAAGAATCATGAAAACATTTTGAAAACCATTTCCTTGAAAATATATTTTAAAAAATATTTTCATAAAAATTAACCTTTTAAACATTAAAATAAATCTTCAAAGAATAGATGGCGGGTAAATCCGTACATGTCGTATGTGGTAAGAAGAACGTTCCTTTTTCGTGGTAAAAAAATTAGAAAAATGAGTCGTTCGTAAAAAGACGAGAGTATTACTTCGAAAAAATTGTTAAAATAAAAAAGGGGTAAAAATATATTTTAAATATTTTATAATAATAGTATAATATTCTTGGAATCCTTTTTAGAAAACATGGATTTCCGACTGAATAGAGGGTTAAGTAGAGCTTTCTTAAAAATAATTTCTTAACTATCTTATGTACCAAAGAGTATAAATATGGAATTAATACATTAATATATCATGAATAACCAGAGGAGAATAAATTTCATTAATTTTCTTGAGATATGGATCATAATATTTCATCAAAGGAAGTATAAACATAAACAATCTCAAAAGGCCATGAGATTGTCCTAATAAACTCTTATAACTTGGTAACTTGAGATCATACTCTCAATGTAAGAAATAGAAATTAAAGTAAGATTAAAATATCATTAAAATAAGTATGTTCATGATATAAAATTTAAAATGGAAGTATATACATATCAAAAAATAATCTAGGTGCATAACAAAACATGAGTCTCAAAGAAAACCAATTGAGACAAAACTATTTTTCTGATTTGGTAACTTTTGAAACAGAAAACCCATGAAATAAAGATCATAAAATGGATATGTGAATAAAAAAAATTTAATTATAAATTTCATAAAATACTATCATGCACATTATATACACCACACAAAAGGAAAGAGTGGTGAGCATGTTTCTCATAGAAATAAGAAGTGAGATGAAATCCCCTTACCATATGTCTTCACTCTCGTCATACTCGTTAAAAACTCCTATATAATGAATATAAATTTATTATATATATTTTACAGAACCATATTATTATATCTAACACCATTTATGTATTTATTATGACTTCATATTACCCACTTTTTAGCAACTTCATGTTAAGGATACGCTTCTGGTAATATAAGCTTTGTTTTTCGCATGTGTCTTAATTTGTTATATCTTTGATCCTTATACTTATATCGTGATTTAGATAATGTAAACCATGATATAAATATCACATGTATACAGTATATTTTTATTATATTAATCTATATAATGTATAATTATGAAACGGAATACATTGTTCATGGAGATGGTAGGTCGTACGCACACATGAATGTTATTTCCGTTTAATTGTCATGTTGAAAGAAAGAAAGTAAAAGACATATATGTATATATATGTATATATATAATTATTAAAGTATCTTTATGATATCATATATATCATATATATTCACTAAAACCATCCTTAATAGAATCCATGTAGTGTATAAATGAATCATATCACTTTGAGGGGGCGGTAGTCCACACTTCCTCAAACGAAATTATCGTATTAACACAAAATGGAAAGTAAAAAAGTTATGTGTTGTAAAAAGGAATAAATAAGATTAAATACATAATAAATATAATATATTAAATATATAAACATATTTTCCATTATAATTTCCACCATGAGAGGCGGTAAAGTAAAATTGAACAATCATTGTTTAGTGAGGTGATAGTTCGTCGTACACATAAACAGTATGTTTGTTACCCATTAGATGGATTTTTTGTAAGTTTAGATAAAAAAATTAGAATAAAACATCTTGTTATATTTAATATATTGTTTTTTTATATAATAATGTAATAAAGGGAGTGTAGGGGATGGACAAGGAAAATAAAATAAATGAGCTTGAGAGAAATGGTTACCTCTTAATCAGGTAACTCCTTTTGGTTTGTGCCAAAAGGCTTCCATGGATTAATTTTTTCCAAACAGAAGCTTCTAGGAGAGATTTATGGATATTAAGAAGTGTATTTTTCAGATATTTTATGAACATAATAGTTTTTAAATGTGTTAATAAATGGGAGAGTTGGTAGCCTTTTATAGGGAAAGAAAACATCTCACTTAGAATTTTGGAAAGTAAGTTAGGTGCACACATGTTCTTACCTAAGAAATTAATAACAAAAAAACAAACATAATATTAGTAATTTAAGGTTTATGTTCATATTATGGCCATAAAATTGGATTTGGAAAAGTTTTTAGGTCATTTTGGCCTCTAAGATTCAGGTTTAGTCCCTAATTAAGCTTAAATTTTTATTAATCACTATGATTAATTTTAATCATTTTTAATAGTCATTTTGTTCAGAAATAAAAATGATATAATTATACTCTAAATATTATACTGATTAAAATGGTGTATATATGTTTTTTAAAATTCAATTCACAAAATTGGAAAAAATTAGATTAATGAAAATCCTGTAGAAGGGACGAAATAACAGGTTTTTAAAGTAGAAAAATGTTCAAAAGTTTGTTATGTTTTTATATTCAATTTAAAAATTAAAATTAATTATAATGAACTAAATGGTATTAATAGAGATATAATGTGACCTTAAAAAAGTTAAATTATATTTTAACATTAATAATTATTTAAATGAAAATACAGTTATTAACTAAAATGCAACATTTTTTTACTATTCATCAAAAAATGAAGTTTCTCAGAAAAAATCCAAAATTTCACCTTAAGATTTGAATTATAAATTCAGAATTAATTTTATTTTATCAAATTAAATTTCTATATTTTTCTAAAATTAATTTTATTGTTTTTCATAGAAGGACATGAAATGTAGTTCATTTGAGAAAATAATATTTTTAAACATATAAGGTATTTTCCAAAAAACTATATCTTTCTTTATCAATATGTTTTATTTCTATAAAACCATTATAAAAAATATTTTAAAATTAGTTTTTACAATTCATATTACTATGTTTAATGGCAAGGTTATAATTATCTCATTTAAATAATTATAACAATAAAATGATGTTTTGTAGAAACATCAATGTTGCATGTAACGTATGTCAAGTCGGTGTTGCGTGTAACATACGTTATGTCATGGTTGTGTTAAAAGTATGTTAATTCAATTTTCCATGTATCATATGTTGTTTTTCAGCCATGTAACATACTCCAAGTTGGTGTCGTGTGAAAGGAATGTTGGACTTAGTGAAAAAAACTATTTTCAGAGTTGTGAGAAATTAAAAATATCAAAATATTAAATTAATTTGAAAAAAAATTCAGAAAATCTCAGTGTGTTACATATCTCATTTATTTAGTGATGTGTCATGATGTTTTGGGCTATATTGTGTTGTTTTAGCATGGATGATTTTTGGAGTTGTGGTGTTGTGTCACGAACCAGCCCGAATCGACCATGAACTGATCACAAGGGATAGCCCGCGACAAGTCCTGAGAGGCGTCCCCGATCCTCCTAGGATGGAAACAAGAACCAAGGGAATAAATAGAGTACACAAGGGAACAATTTATCCCATATATAAACAATCAAACAAACAGTGGAATGAAATGGACAGCCCCAAATACATTTACATAAAAACTGAACTGAACATTATTTGTACAAGAAGCTGAAATTACAACTAAACCAACAACTCAACTAAAAAAACCTGATAAAAAACTAACTTCATGTGACCATACTGGTCACTATCCAACATAATGATCACACGTCTCCCAAGGTAATCGAACTCATGCTGAAACCTTCACAAGGGATAAAAACAGAAGAAGACTATAGGCGTGAGTATTAAAGCTCAGTAGGTTAGCCTGATATTCTATTCCCAATGCACATAATTTAAAATAAAAGAAAAATCAACATCAAGTTTTAAATACAATAAATGAAGGTATTTTTTCCAAATGAGGTCTCATGTTAAAAAACATTTACCAGACAAAAACTTTCATGTTTTATAAACAAGAATGCTAGTAACAATTTTCAAAGAGGTACAACTTCAAAATTAAAATAGTTTTGAAGAGGGATGCTTTAAAGAATGTACACTTTTAAATAAATCACACACATTACTGAATTTACCAACCAAACACACCATATGCCGATGGTGAGTACAAAATATCCAATGAGCACAAGTCACGGGAACACCCCTAGGAACTAGTTAGTTGTGAGCTTCAGGAACCTCTTATCTCGGTGAAAGTAACCATAATAAATATATGTTCTCAGGCACACAATCCACTAGTATGGAGAATACCCATAACCTAGTGTCCCTACATCATTATCGTCATCATAGTTTAGTTAGTGTTTTCATTGTCAAACTTTCTACGTGAAACAGGGGTCAAACCCCACTGGATCACTAACATACTAGTACACATCTTCCCACCTAGATACCCGAGATTCCCTTTAGTGATCAATCAAGTTACACATATTATCAAATACACTTTTCACATAAAAATTACATTACAAATCCATAAACACAAAAACATCCCAAAAACATGCTTCATATTTCTTTTATGAATCAATAAACCAATAAACTGTTTCGTAAAACAATTTCAAGGAGTATAATGAGGCCTTGCACATAAAATCCATTCAAAAATGATCTTTTAAGGCTAGAAACCCATAAATAACATAACAAACCAGATGTTTCAGCCCCAAAACCAATTAATAAATCACTTTCATTGATCATAAAATTCCCCAAAAGATAGAACATGAAATACCAATGGAAACCATTTTTACAAAAAAAATGCCAAACGAGCCTTTAAGCCTTTCTCAAAACTAAAATTTGACCAAGGTATGCATTTAAATTTTATTAAAGAGGTGTATAAAAAAAACATTTACAGCAACAAACCACATTCTTAAATCCCTTAAAACACTCAGGTTACATATTCAAAACACAACCATTTTCATAAGGATGTGAAATGGGTCATTTTCCAACAACTCGGGCCAAAACATGTTGTAAACCAAAACCCATTTGTTTGTAAAACCAAATCCAAATTGGAAAAGCCATATAAGGACCCAAAAATACCATTTATCATTCTTCCAATTCATTTATAAATACAAAAATAATAATTTTTAAATCATACATCACACATAAAATCCAACCAGGCAATTTACTGAACACATGACATACCCTTTTTAAACAAAACAATTTATTTTAAGAACATGAAAAGGAATAAAACACAAATTTCATTCCATATTTTATTAGAGATATTTTAAATTGTTCAAAATACTAGAAAATAGGTTTTAAACCTCACAAAACAGTTGTGAAAGATAGTGAAACATTTAAACAAACACTTGGTGTGCACTTTTATGACAAAATAACTCTACTTTCACAAAACATGGCTTAAACAACCATTTTTTAGACCAAGAAAATTATCTAATGGATGAAAAACAATAATAAACATATATATCAGATGTTAACAATAATAAAATGATGAAACTTAAATGATAAAGGCATGTTCAAGGGATATCCTACCTCAAATCCTTGGCGTAATGGAAATGCACTCCTAATATCACCATCTGAGGGTTTCTAACCCTAAACCTATAACAACCAGCCCAAAATGAAAAAAAACCATAACAATTCATGGGATAACAGAAACCTAGGTCTAACATGACTAGGGGAGAATAGAAAACTAATAAATAATGAAAGGAGGAGGAAGAGGTATGAGAAAGGAGAAGGAATCTAACCTTCCCACATAGAAAACTCTTCTTCTTCCATTATATTAGCACCCTTAGAGAAAAGTTAATGGATAGTAACTTATTTTAGAGGATCCCAAGGGCTGGAAGAACCGAGAAAAGAAGATTTTTGGGAAAAATAATACGAATTGAATGATTTATGGATGAAATAATTTTCCTTCTCAATTCTGGATGTTTTGAGGAAACCTGAGAAAGTTCTCCCTAATATTAGTTGAAAATGAGCTCCAAGGAGAAACACATGATAATGGTGGTGAGGATAGGTATTTTGGATTCAAATGGGATGTTTATTCACTGAAAAATATAAAAAATTTGAAAATATATAAAAGAAACAAATTATATTTTTAAAATTAGAAATGGGCCCATAGGCTGGCCCAATACCTAAATGCGTAACCCAAATTCACCATGATTATTAATTATGAATGGGTACAAAAGGAAATTTAGGCTTGAATATGTCAGGGGAGGAAAAATAGGAATTGGAATGAGTCAAAAATGATAAAAAAATGAATGATTTATAAAAGAAACAAAATATGTTTTTAAATTTGGAAATGGGCTCACGGTTTGGCCCAAATCATGAAGTAACAACCATTTCTACAAAAACTCTAAAAAAATAATTGAGGAACCCAAATATGGATGATTATATATAGATGAAACTTAGAAACTCAACATTAATATCAACCAAGATCCAAGAAAAGGATCAGTATTTCCAATGAATCGGATCAAAACAAAGACATGAAAAAC
This sequence comes from Viscum album, assembly GCA_963277665.1. NCBI lineage: Eukaryota > Viridiplantae > Streptophyta > Magnoliopsida > Santalales > Viscaceae > Viscum > Viscum album. The sequence continues at coordinate 876,574,090 of OY728123.1, forward strand.
CGGGTGTGACATGTTGTATCGGTGGAGTCTTTGAGATTTGTGGTTTAGTATTCCACTTTGACACTATGATATTGGTTATAGTGTAGTTTCGTTTTGTTTTATTTTTTTATTACTTGAGTTTTATACATTTTTATCATGCATCATGTAGTGTTTTTGATTATGGTATGCTTGGTTGTTGTTGTTTTATTTTCAAAAGGTAAAATCATCCCCTAATTATATTAAATCCCTTGGCATTCATTGTCAGCCTTTGGAATCTTGGGGATGTTGCCTAAGGAAAAGTAGAAATTATAACTCATCTAAATCCAATGAGGATGGGTAGGATGTTGAAAATGGCATCATCTTGTTTGGTCCTTGACTTGGAAATGGTATCAGTCTTGGTCGGTCCAGGTCAGTTCACATCTTTTGGGACAAGTGGTATTAGTTGTGTCAGTATTGGAGATGGAATTCACTCTGGTTAATTCCTTGAGTTGGGATGTTATAAAGGAGTTTTATTATAGGAACTTGAAATATTGAGAATAAAAAGGTAAATCTAACCTATTTATTCTGAAATTCAAGTTACTAGGGAGTTGGGTACATAAGTGTTTCAGAGACCCTTATAGAAGTTGTAATCTCATTTTCATGGGTTTATCCAATGAAAAGAACATGATATGCATTGATAGAAATGACTTCCCACTAGAAGTGTATATTTAATTTTGAGTAATGATTTATCATTTGGTGAAAAAAATGTTATTTTTTTAAATGTATTAGAAAAAAAATTCTTCAAATTTGAGGTTTTGAAAATGGCATGATATAGGTATTTTTGAAAATGGTTTTATTTTCAAAAGCATGGTAGAATTTTAAAAATATGAGTTGAAAATGTAAAGTATTTAATTTTGGAAATACTTGTTGTAATATGTGTGATATGGTAGAATTTGATATTTATAAACCTTCAGTTTCAATATAGTGAAACTTATAGAATTTTGTTTTGGTTATAAAAAATGGAACCTAGTGGGTGTTTTAGGAACCAACTGATAGAGGCTATTGTGAATGTGGTTTCACCTGAACACAGGTGAACCAACAATTGGTTCAGAGTTTTTTCCAAGATTTTAACTGGGTATTCATGTTTGGAGGAAGTATGTTGATACTTATGGGAAATGGTATGAACTCTATGGATGGGAATAAGCAGAAGAGGGACACCTATTTCCAAGGTAGTGGAAGGACTCAAAATTGGATGGTTGGATCGGTGAATCTTCTTCCTTAAACCAAAATTAAGCTAGGATTTTTTCAGTGTGGTTCACTAAATCACATAAAAGGATATTGTATGGCACCACCTAGATCGTTCACAATTACAACCAGATGGGCCATCTTCAGTACTATTGTTCTAGTGCTCCAAGGTCGAGTGTTTGGGACACATCTCATGTGTCCCATACGTCATATGCTTCAACGGGATGAGGGAAGCAGAATACTTATCATCATTAGAACTGAGATATCCATGGTGATTCCATGAATACCATGACTCCTCAATAAAGGAAATCTCAACATGGAAATAAAGAACAAAGTGCAGTGGGAAAGCAGTTGTATGGAGATAAGAAAGTTATTGTGGATGATCAATCTAGACCATCGATGCTAAGAGGTATAGTTCTTTTTAATTATACCATTATAAAATATTTCTTTGATATGGGTGCATTTCATTCATTTATTACTTCTTACTATTAATATTTTGGGTTTAAATTTTGAGATGATTCCTTCTATTTTGAAACTTCAAACTCCTCTTTTTCAAAGAGAACTTCAAGCCTTCATGTGTAAAGAATGTTCTATAACTATTGATGGAGATTAGATAATATGTGACTTTTCTTTGATTGATATAGATTTATATGAAATAATCATGTGTATGGATTTGTTGATAATTTTCAAGTCTCACATCGACTATTATATATGAAAATATAGTTTTACGACTATCGATGATGTCGAGCATCTCTTTAGAGGAGAACGAAATGTAAAGGCGGGTGAAATGGGATTATTGGCACCAGTATTTGGATCGATCTCATACCAGTTGGAATTATTGAATTTGGAAGCAATGGAAGTGATCAATAATAGCAGTTTTCCAGTAGTTTTTTATCAGTTTCATATGTTTTTCTTGAAAATTTATCAGGGTTTGCACCCACAAGAGAAGTGGAGTTTATGATTGATCTCCTTCCAAGGACTTGTCTTATTTCCATTATATCTTATCTAATGGAACCAACATAACTAAGGTAATTGAAAGTGAAGTTGGAAGACCTATAAAGAAAAGGGTTCATTTGGGCAAGCACATCTCTATGGGAAGCACCAGCCTTATTTGTCAAAAAGGAAGATGGAACTCTTCGACTATGTGTGGATTATCATAAACATAACCAAGTTACGATAAGAATCGGTATCCACTTACATGCATTGATGATCTGTTCAATCAATTAAGGTGAGACCAGTGATTCCCTAAAATTGACTTGCGGCTAGGATATCACCAATTATGGGTTTGGAAAGAGGGTATTCCAAAGATAGTTTTTAGGAGTAGATATGGCTGCTACGGGTATGTGGTTATGTATTTCGGTATTATTAATGCACCAGTAGTCTTTATGGTATTGATGAATAATATATTTCAAAGGTATCTAGATTATTTTGGAGTGGTTTTTGTGGATGACATATTGGTGTATTCAAGGACAAGGGCTGATCATGAGAAACACTTAGAGATAGTGTTGGGAATCTTGAGGGATCACCGTTTGTATACCAAATTATCAAAGGGTGATTTTTGGATATAAAAGGTATGTTTCCTTGGCCATGTAATCTATGAAATAGGTGTTTGTATGGATCCATAAAATATAGAAGTTTTTACCTCTTGGAAACTGGAAAAGAATTCCTTTGAGATATACAACTTTCTTATTATATCTAGTTGTTACTGAAATTTTGTTTGTAGTTTATTACGACTAAATTCACCAATGATAGCTTTGAAAAGTAAGAATTTTTCATTTCAATGTAAAGAGTAATTCTAGAAGTCTTTTCAAGAGCTTAAATTTCACCTTACTTTAGCACCAATCTTGATATTTCAAGAATTAGGAAATGGGTACAAGGTGTATTGTGATGCTTCGGGATCTAGGTTAGGATGTGTTCTCATGAAAGGAGATCATGTTGTTTCTTATGGATCATGATAGTTATAGTTTCATGAGAAGAACTACCAAATACACGATTTGGAGTTATCTTCTATATTCAATTATTTGAATACTTGGCGTCATAGCCTATTTTATGAGAAATTTATAGTTTTTACAGATCATAAGAGCATGAAACATATTTTATCATAGATAGAGTTGAATCAAATAAAAATAAGGTTGATGGTGTATCTCCAAATGTTCGACTTTGACTTTATGTATACACTAGTTAAATGAAATTTGGTGGCAGATTCATTAAGCATAAACTCATATGGTTAGTTGGAAAAAGAAGATTCAAATCAATGGTAGTTGATGTAGGTGATAGTTGAAATGCACTTGAATTATGAAGACTGATGTAGTGTAGTGGTTTCTTTCTAGTCTCTTTTATTCCTGATTTAGTAAAGAAAGTTAAATAGGCATAGAAATCCAATTCATAATGTGTTTCAATGAGGTCAAAACTTAATGTTGGGGAGACCATTAAGGGATGTAAACTCGATGGGAGTTCAGTTTTTTTAGTTTTGAGGTCGGATGGTCATACATATGTCTTATTAAGAACAACTTCTTCATACATACCACCATCCAAGATCGTATATTCATCCTAGAATATAGAAGATTCATAAATCGATGAAAGAATAGTTTTGGTGGTTTGGTATGAAATGAAAAGTGGTTGGGTTTGTTTTGAGATGGTTTACTTACTAGTAGGTTAAGGCAGAGCATCAGTGACTAGTAGGTATGTTGCAGTCCTTACCTATTCCTATTTGGAAATGGGAATAGATACCCATGGATTTTTTAATAATTCTACCAAAAATATATCGGAAACATGATTCCATATGGGTGATAGTGTATTAGCTCACAAATTCAGCTCATTTCATCCCTATTTGAGAATCTCATATAGTGCAGGACTTGTCTAAAATATATATCTGAGAAGTTTTAAAGTGGAATGGTGTACCAGTTTCAATATTATCAAACCGATATCCAAGGTTTACATATTGTTTCTATAAATCCTTATATCAATCCCTTGGGACTCAGTTTACTATGGGTATGGCGTATCATCCTCAAATGTATGGGAAATCCAAAAGGATGATACAAACATTAGAATAAATGTTGTAGGCTTGTGTAATGGATCTTTTTGGATCATGGGAGGAGAACTTACCATTAGTAGATTTCTCATATAACAATAGCTATCAAGACTTGATACATATGGCGCATTTTGAATCATTTTATGGACAGACTTATCATTCTTCACTTTTTTGGGTGGAAACAGTTGATAATTCACTAGTTGGGGAAAATATTATCTAAGAGATAATGAATAAGATTAAATTGATTGGGAAAATAATGGAGATGACTTCGATTTTTTAGAAATAATATGTGGATAATCATTGATAGCCATTTTCATTTGAGGTGAGTGATCATGTGTTCTTGAGAATCTCTCCAAGGCTTGGGCATCATTGTTTTAGTAAGAAAGGAAATTTATCTCCTCAATACATAGGCCCTTTTGAGATACTTGAATGGGTTGGTTATGTGGCATATAGGTTGTCTTTTCCACCACATTTTATTGTAGTCCATAATGTGTTTCATGTATCTTAGTTGAAAAGTGTCAACCTAATCTAGACCATGTGATTCTATAGGATCATGTTGACCTAGATTCAGATGATTCGTTAGTTTATATGATAGTACAGATTGTGGATAGGCAAGATAAATTCTTGCATGGGAAAATAATTGGTCTAGTGTAGGTTTTTTGGAAACATGGTTATATTCATGAAGAAACTTGGGAATGTGAGAAATAAATGATCGAGTAGTAGCCCAAACACTTTTAGGGCAATTTAGTTTTTCTACTTTTCAAGGAAAGAAAGGCCAATGGTAGGGATAATGTAGCACTCCAAATTTCAATTAACCCATTCTTTATGTATTTTATGCATTTAAATTGTTTGGGTAAAGTTTTTGAGGTTTAGGGGGACTTGAAATGTTTTGGGGCTTTTTAGAGGTTCGCGGTTTGATCATGGATAGAACGAACTGTGAAACTCCTATAGGAAAGAGCAAAAAGATAGGTAGTGGGATCTGGGTAGGTTCATGGTTAAGCACATGGTTTGTTAAACCATACATCCACCTTACTAGTAACCATGAAAAGTGGAATAGAGGGGAAAACATGGATAGCATACAATTTTTATAATCATGTGATCCAACCATGAGAAGGGTGGGGAGTCAGTGGATGGTGCATGGTTTACCAAACTGTTCTACCCAGCCATACATGGTTAAAAGCTATATCCTAAAAAAGTGTGTCTAACTCAATTTTACCTATAAACCACTTATTTTTCATTAATTTAGACCATAACTCAGTTTTTCTTTCTCCCAAAGGTTTTAGAGACCTTCTTCTTCGATCCAGGAGTGGTCCATTGGAAAATATTGGGGCGTTGAAGGATATATTGCTTGGTAAGTCTCCATTATTTGTGTTTTTTATTATATCTCTTAATCTTACCTCTATTTTATTCATAGATATAGTATTACAGGGATATATCTATGATATTTTATGCCAATCATGATAATATTTGGTTGTATTGATGTTAGGGAACTAGATATAAGGCTAGTTTTTGCAGATTTAACCTAGTTTGGTTAAAGAATTCATGTCATTCTTCATTTTTTCCATAGTTTACAAGGTAGGTGGCTTCAATCTTGACTCCTCTTCTTATATGTTCATGGATTGATCATGAATTGATTTTTTTTTCCTTGAAATGGATTGTGAATTTGTGAAATTCTTGATTTAAAACCTCTTTGGTTATGGTTTTTGGAATTGTGAAAATTTTTTGTTGTGAAAGGTGCTTTTTTTCATGATTTTAAAAGGAAGTTTTAAAATATGGCTTGGTTTTGATTCATGGAAATGGTTTTATAGAAAGTTTTTCAATAAAAGGAATTTTTTATTGAAATGGATTGGAATGATTGGTTTGGAATGGTTTTTGGGAAAACTTGGTGGTGTGTGTTCATGCTGCATATGAGGCATCATTGAAATATAACTTAGTGCTCAATGCTAAAGGTATAATGGCACATGGGATTAGTTACCTTCTGATGACTTGGTCGATTGATGAGAGAACACTCATGATTATGGAACCATCACATAGGTTTGCATGTCTAGATGTGTGGATTGGAATGGGTTATGCCAAAATGGTTGTTTTTAAATGGTTTTAAAGTATTGTTTGGTTGTTTTCCTTGGAAATGGATTTAGTTTGAAAAAACTTCTTTGGTACAAATTTTTTTTTATATCCGGATATAAACAGTTTTAAATTTTTTTATATAAATTGTTTTATATAATTAAGTTAACATGTTCTATCCTAGTAACATGAGTAGGGAATTCATTTGGGGAAAACCTACTAAGTCTCTTTACTCACCCCCTACTTTGTAAATTTGGTCCTTTTGTAAATATTGTTTATTAGGACACAGGTAAAGAAAAATTATCTCATTTATTTAGTGATGTGTCATGATACTTTGGGTTGGATTGTGGTATTGGAGCATGGAGAATTTTGGGAGCTATGGTATTGTGTCTTTGGATTATTTCAACTTTGTGGTTTAGTATTACTCTTTGATACTCTAATATTGGTTATAGTGTAGTTTGGTTTTATTATCTTTAGGTGTTACTCGGGTTGTATACATTATTATCATGCATCATGTAGTGGTTTTGGTTATTATATACTTGGTTGTGTTTGTTTTATTTTCAAAAGGTAAAATCATCTCCCCCCCCCCATTTTATTGAAGCCTTTGGCATTCATTTCTAGTATTTCATATCTTGCGGATATCATCAAATTCCAAGTAGCAAATTTTCCTTGTCTCAAGCCAATAATGAGGGTTGGTATGTTACATTTTCCCCAATTTTTCTCTTATATATCCAAATTCTTAAAAAAATATAAAATTTCCTAATCCATTTTTTAATTATTTTTAAGGAAATTTTCAATTATATTTGACTATCATTACAAATTTTTTAAAATGAATCTTTTTTACATTTTTTATACAGGTCACACTTGACTTTTTAATGAAAGTGTAATAATAATATTTTTTAACATTTACCACTAGACTTCATTTTACTTCCATCATGACAATTATTCATTATTATTATTCCTTTCTAAGTTTTCTTAATTTTTTCAAAAAAAACTTATTTCCATTGTACTATGATTTTTTTCATTTTTTAAAATTTACCAAATTAAAAAATATATTTTATCTTTTTATTTTAAAGCATATTTCTAATGATTTTATATAAGTATTTTTCATATGTTTCAACATACATTAATGATTATTTATGATCCACTAGGAATATTATCTAATGATATCATCCAAATTATTTCTCTATATGGACCACGATAATGTTTTAAGGGAATTTTTATGAAATATGTTTCATTTACATGAGTTAATTAAGATTTAAAGGAATTGTGAATTCATTCATGTTCTTATGTAATACATATGAATAGTTATCTTTATGTGATGAGTGGGTCCATTATAATCCTCCAATTCATTGGGTAATATTTTATATCTAATGAGGTCAAACGTGTATGTGGGTAGTTATACCAAGCATAAGAGGGAACACGGGTGTTTATCCAGAGAATAATATGGTACAAAATTGTTTATTTGAAGACCAAGTGGGTACATAGGTGTCTATACCAAGCTCAATAAGGTACACGTGAGGTTAGAACAAGCCTATTATGTGATGAATGTCATGGTCGGTACCCTTGAAATATGATTTCCCTGATTATGTTATTGTCACTTTCTTATGCTTATGTTATTCTCTCAGGGATCAATGTTATTGACTTGTGATTTATATGTCATGATTCATGATTTATGATCCATGTGTTATTGGGTATGATTTTCATACATTATTTCAATCACTTTGATTATATTATAATACCCACATGATCATCTTATACTCACTTTTGAACTTTAATTGATATCTCCAAGGTTTTCCCCTTATCGAGCATATGAGATCACCATTTCCTATGTTTTTATTTCACTAGGTTATAAGGAAGGATATTAAGCATGATATGTTAATAAATGGTTTCTTTTGTGAATATTGCCTATGATAAATGTTTAATATGTTTAAAAATAGGCGGGTTATGTACCTAATCACCAAAGAAACTAAACCTTTAGGTTCTATGGTGTAAATTATTATGAGATATATTGGATATTTAGTTAATATGATGAAATACACTGGCCTTTTTGGTATTAATTAATGGATATAATTATAAGGAATATAGTTAACAAAAAATGCGATGAGCAATGAAATGAACATCCTAATGAGAAACCAAATAAAATGGGAGATGGAAAGAAAAATCTTGTAGCTATTCTCACACTAATCTGTAAAGATATAAACTATAATTTGAACTATTTACAACTTCTAAATGATAAAAGTAAGGAACAAATCACCATTTATTATTTCATGTGAATATTTTCACCCTATATTAATGGGTTTTCTAATCCACTAATTTCCAAGCATTGGATTAATATATTGGAAAATATATTTTATATTATATAGTGCTCATAGCATTACAAGGCCATGTTATCCATGAATTGTTTAGAAGTTAGAGCAGATCAATGGTGGAATCTTAACAAGAATATATGGAAAGAGGATTAAACTGACTTCATGGTATGTGAGGAGTTTAAAAATGTATTTTTCAATAACTACTTTCTTTAAAATATTTTAACTAAGATAGAGAAATAATTTATGGAGCTAAAATAAAATGAGGGTGAATTCATTAATACATATGAAGAAAACATTACAAGACATAAAAGGTGTTCTTCTAGTTTTATCATTGACCATGAAATAAAAATTGACCATTTTATTAGTGTCTTGAAACCAAGTCTTTGAAATAAATTTTCTATAAGGTACTTTAATCGCTCTAAATAAATTTTTTGATGTTCTCTCAAGGTAGAAATGGAAATTATAGACTATACCATCAATTTATTGATTATGGGGAAAATAATAGAAAAATGGAATTTATATAAACTTTAACAATAATAAATCTTATAGAATGAAGAATACTTGACTTATTTTATACCAAAAATGTGGAAAGAATCATAGGATAACTATCTCTAAGGTATAGATAAATGCTTTACCCATGGAAGATAAGTTCATCAAGAACATGAATATCAAGGGGATTTCAAGAGGAAAACTAATGAAATGGTTAAAAATAAAGCTTCACTTAATGCACCACCCACACTCCAATGATTTAATTTCAAGGAGTATAGACATTATTACAACCCTATATATGTATCCAAGGTTTAATTATGAAAATAAACATTAGAAACCTCTTAATACAAGGGAAAAAGGGAAGGTCCATGAAATCACAACCACTAAATTGGGTTATGATAATGTAGTGTTTAAAGATACACTTATCATCTACTAAATAACTACTAATATCATAATTTATTCTAGTTCTAATCACTAGTTTTTATCAAGAGAATTTACCAAAGTTATAACATCTTTACCAAAATGATAAGATATTAAATTGTCAATGAAAAATCCTAGTAGTATGATAATTGCAACCCATGTTTATAACTCCTCTCTGATAGAAGTTTGTGCATGATTCTTGTGAATCATATTATTATCCTTCTAATAGATTTTGATGTGATTTGGGGCATGGATTAGATCTCTAAATATATATACCGTATCAATTTATGAGGTAGGTAAGTAACACTTCATATCCCAAATCAACATATAATCATCTATTAGTGTGAGGATGACTATGAACTCCCAATAGAAATTACATCCATTACACAGTTCTTAATAACTTATCATGAGGGGTATCAATCTAAAATGGTTTTAGAGAAATTTAGTATTGAATATATGCCTTTAATATTGGAGTATGTTGATTTATTTCCCAAATATTTTCTTGATCTTTCCTTAAATATTGATGTTGAGTTTTCAATAAAACACATACCAAGTGTTGTGCTTATTTAAACAACTCATTGTAGAATAGATCTAGAAGAGTTAGAGGAATTGGTGAAGAACTCTAAGAAAATATCAGTAAGAGATTCATATTCCCTAGTTCTTCACTATGGGGTTCACCGGTTCTTTTTTTAAGAATAAAGATTGTTCAATGTGTTTTTTCATTGATTATTTGGAACTTAACAAGAACATAATCAAGAAAAAGTATAATGTACCTCATATTAATGACTCATTTGATCAACTATAAGGGGATCAATACATATCAATGATTAAACTTCAATCTAGATACCATCAGTAGAGGGATAAATGGGATGAAATACCCAAGATAGCCTTTTATACGAGGTATGGATGCTATGAATTTATAGTGACTCTATTATGACTTGTAAATTATCTTACTATATTCATAGATATAATGAATAAAGTATTAAATGATTACCTAGATCATTTTTTATAGTATTTATATATGATATTATTATATATTACAATAGTAAAGAATAGAATAAATATCATTTGATGATTTTATTAAAGACCTTGAGGAAAGATTAAATGTATTCCAAATTTAGAAATTGTGAATTTTTGTTATAGAAAGTCTCATTCTTAGTTTATATAATCATAAGATAGGGTACATATGTGGATCATTCAAAGATGGATGGTATTGAACAATGGCCTAGACCAACCACCATAGCCAAAATCCCTAGTTTTCAAGGATTGTAAAAATATTATCTAGGCTTTGTGAGAAATTTCTTATGGATATGATATCCATTAACTAATTTAACTCAGAAGGGAACCAAGTTCCTTTGAATAGGTGAATGTAAATAAAATTTAAAGGAGCTTAGGATAAGGTTGGTCACTACACCTATAATCACATTACCTTATAATGGAGAAGGGTTTGTGATATAAAATGATGAAAAAAAGAATGGATTGGGAAGTGACATTATGAAAAATGGCATGGTGGAAGCATATACCTCTTTTTAATTATAGGTTATTGAGAAAAATTACCTGACTCATGATTTGGTGCTAGTAGTGATGATTTATTCCTTAAATATATAGAGTCATTATCATTATGGTGAAAGGTGTTATATATATACTAATGATAAATACTTAAAATTATATATTCACATAAAAGGAGTTCAATATGAACCAAAGGTGGTGGTTGGATTTGATCAAGGATTATGATTTCTCAATACATTACCACTATAGGAAGGTAAACAAGTTGGATGATGCTATGAGTAGAAAGAGTCATGCTAGCTTATCAATGTGAGGATTTAAAGAGATCCAATACTCATGGATTTATAGAGTATGAAACTTGATATGATATGGAAAATATATAAATATTATCTTTCTCAAATGAATTCTCAACTATCCATCCATGTAAATATAAAAAATTAATAGAAGGAATATATGGATCTCTAAAAGAAGGTAAAGAATATTCTAGAGTTAATCCTTGAACATGATGGAATGATATGGTTTAGGACTCAAATACAATTTTCATCAATACCAAAATTGAAGGATATATTATTTGAATCACATAGATCAATATTCTTAATCAATGTCAAAAGAACAAAGATGTATAGATGTTCAAGATTCAATTCTAGCAGGATATCATGAAAATGGATATTGTATAGTGTGTATCTTGATGCTTGTTATAGTAGATAGTTAATCATGGGTGTAAAATGTCTAACGGAATCATGAAAATTTTACCAATACCTGTATAAAAATGGGAAAACATCACTATAGATTTCATCACCAGACTCCCCAATACAATTAATAGACATAAAGTCATTTGGTTTATAGTTGATTGCCTTATAAAGTTAGCAGATTTCATTACTATCAAATAATATATCTCTCTTGAATAAATTTATAGTATATAAAATAAGAAAGTGGTAAGACTATATGGGGTACCACTTTCAATTGAATCTGGTCAGGATTTGAGGTTTACCTTGAAGGTTTGGAGATGTCTTTAGCAATAATTGAATATAGAGCTAAGATGTAACATTGTATATCATCCTTAGGTATATGGTCAATTTGATAGGACCATTAAAATACTAGAATATATAATGAGGTCCTATTTGATTTATTTTTAATGTGGTTATATCAATACCTTCCCTCGGTAGATTTCCCATATAATAACAACTTTAATTCTAGCATTCAAATGGCACTGTTTGAGGATTTGTATGTGAGGAGGTGTAGAACTCCAATATGTAGAGATTAATTTGGAGATGTTAAGCTATTGGGATGATGTATTTCTCAACATATGTTAGAGGATATTTAAACCATTCAGCAGCCCATTAAAACTACCCAAGGTCTATTGAAAAAATATATTCATAATCATCGATGAAATTTGAAGTTTGAAATCATAGGAAAGGTATTTTTTTTGAATATCTACCAATAAAAAGGTTGTGTAATTTGGAAAGAAGGAAAATTTTATCCATATGTAAATTGGGTCTTTTGAAATCCTCGATTGTTTTGGGATGGTAACTTATCATCTTTCACTTCAACCGAACCTCTCCTAAGTGAATGATGTGTTCCATTTATCACTTTTGAGAAATCACATACTAAACCCTTCACATGTACTAAACTTTGTGGTCATATATATCTATCATGATGTTTCATAGGAGGAGAAACTAGTATAAATCTTGGATCATAGAGATAAAGTACTATGACAAAGGACAACTCACATGGTTATGTCCCTCTAGAGGAATCATAAGTTTAAGGACACATCATGGGAATCTGAGGATATAGTAAGGCATAGATATCCTCATTTTTTCATAAAATAAATGGAATTTATGGATGAAAATTATTTTAAGTGGGGTAGAATGTAACACGCCATGATTTTAGTATACATTTCCCTCTGTAGTAAATTCAACATGTTTGATATTTTTTGATATAAGAAACACCAAAATAAACCAAATAATTATTTATATAATAAAAAATGAAGTTGATTTCAAGATATCTAAATGAAATAATATTATTGAAATAAATTATTTTTAAAAATAAAATGGGTCTAACTCACATGGGAAAATCCAATTGGGTTTATAGAAACTGTGTTAATAAATTACACATCTATGTTAAATTAATTAATTTTTAAGAATGATACCAATCAAATTTATTAATGATATTCATGGAATTGTTAGTAAAATAAATTAATAACATATATGAAATAATTAAGTAGTTATAATAATTTCTACTTTAATTCTTCATGGATCAAAAACTTATTTAAAAACATTATTCTTATTTTATATTATATATGTTTTATTTAAAATATAAAATTATAAATTTTAGGATTTTAATTTTATAAAATTAACTTCATTTTTGGATTCATCATATCAAAATGGGTTAGGGTGAATTTTTAGGTTTTCTTTAAGAAGGTTAATTTTTAGTAGAATAGAAAAAAAATATCATTTTTACAATTACAATATCATTTATGACATCATAATGATATAAACATGTTGTAAAAATATCTAAGACCTTTGGATTTACCTAATGTGTATTTAAATATTATAATAAATCCTATAAAAATATTGTGTTTAATTTTAAAACCCATTATTGATATTTTGGAACCTAAGTTACAATTTATTCTAATAACAAACTATTTTAGGTCGTTTTCCTTTAATTAAGTATTCACAAAAATCCATTCAATTTTGGATGGTTTTTAAAGTCATAAAAATAATATTTTGTTAATAATAATCCAATAAATGTCATTTTAATCAATACTATATGGATTTTGGTGTAAATTAATTTTTATGTTTAAAATATCATTTTTCTAAAAAATGTTTTTATTACATTCAATGTAATTTTATTAAAATTAATTTTTACCAAAACTTAAAAATAAATATTTTAAATTGGTTTTAATATTTTGGAATAATAATATTAAAAATTATTTAATTATTTCAATTTCATTTGTTGGTAATAAAAATAAGTTATCATGGTAAAAGTTAATCACCATGATAAAGGTTTAAATAGTTAAAAAGGGGTAAAATCAAAGGTATAAGGCCAAAAATATCACAAAAAAATTGTTTTAATTTGATTGGATTAGTGGATTATAAAAATAAGTTATCATATCTCTTAAATTTGGAAATTTTTGTGCAACTTTCCTTTGAGAATGATGTTTATTTTATTTAAAGTTAAGAGTATTTACCAAATTTCCACCCCTCTAACCTATAAAAAGACCCCTCCTCTACCCACCTCAAACCAAACAATTCCTTAAAAGTTATCATTAACACTATACCATATTATCTCCCTCATAATCCTATCTCAATTTTTGGAACCTCTGGCCATAAGAACAAGTCCTAAAACTCTATTTTCTAAGAGATTCTCCAAGAATAGATTCAATCTCTCGACATAAGCGATGTTTTCTTCTTGATTTGTATTCAATATCTTCTTTATATATCTATTATTAAATCAAATTTATCACTTATATAACATATTTTTTAATTTATTAATATTCTATAAAAGTGATATTTTTATTATGAAATAGCATGTTCTTACTCATTCAGTCATTACAACACGCTCTGGTTTGAATTGATTTTACCACCTACATGAATGATGTTATAATTTTTATGTCTTTAATTATTAATGAATTTTATATTTTGGGAATATTATGTATAATTAATTAATATAATAAGTTTTTATGATTTTTAAGGGTTATATTTATATTTTTATTTACTAATAAAATAAATTCTTTTTATATAATTGAACTTTCTAAAAAAAGATATTTTTAATATTTCCATAAAAAACATAACCATAATTTCCATTAAATTAACACGGTACTTTATAAAAATATCAAAACAATACACTAAAAATTCATGAAATTTATATATATGATGAAACCATAACCAAGGTTCAAGGACCAGAACTGCCGAATCGAAATGAGCATGACAAATTGCCTAGTTAAGACAAAAATATTGATTTTAACAAAGAATTATTTTTAAGTGCGTAATAAGAAATTATAAGTGAATATTATATGGTAATATAAATAAAAATTTGGTTCTTATATATATGTATAATAAATATAAATTTATTATATAGGAAGTTAGAGCATGTCTAACCAAGTAGAAGATTGAGGTAAGGGTTTTTCATATCAAATTTCTTTCCTTAAGACACATTTCATGTTATGCACATATTTTAATTTATATGGTATGTATAGTAATACTTTAATATAATATTCCATGAATATATTTATACTCATGTTATTTTATGTTTCTTCTCAAATCGTTTTATTTCATGTTGGTTTTAAATTTTAGAAGGCATAAGGGGTTCTATTTAAAATCATTTCTCTAAATGTTTTGAGGTATTTCACCCAACATGTTGTCTTACATATATATATTATTAATACTATTTAATTAATATTATTTTACATTTTTCAATTATTTTTTATGGTCATTGTAAACTATCTTTCACTTTATTTTCAAATTTTTTATAAGGAATCTTTTTAATTTTTTGTAGGGATCACATTTGAATTTTTTAAAAAGTATGTAAATAATGGTTTTAAACATTTAATACTTGAATTAATTTTGCCACTCTCAAGATAATTTTTACATATTGATATTATCTTCCTATTTTACATGTTTTTTCAAAGAAAATCCATGTTTTGTTTTTTTTAGTTTTTTTCATTTATAAAATTTAGCAAAAGAAATAGATATTTTATCTTGTTTTTAAACTATATTTATAATGATTTTATAAAATTATTTTTTAATTACATGTTAATATCATTTAATGATTTTTATACTATACTAAGGATATGATCTAATGATAGAATTCAATTTATTTCTCTTGATATCTTATAAAGATATTTTAGGGAAATTGTTCTGAACCCCAATTTTTTTCTATGAGTTAATTAAGATTTAATATAATGGTGAATGTTCTCATGTCTTTGTGGCATACATATGAATATTTTATCTTTATATGATCTGTGGTATCCTTATATTCCAATAATTATTTTTTTTAATTTATTAAATCACATGTGCTCAAAAATTTACATGAGTAGTTAACCCAATCACAAGAGGGTACACAGGGGGTTTATCCTAATCCCAATAGGGTACATAGGTTCTTATCCCAATATTAATAAGGCATGAAGGTGGATAGATCAAGCCTACTATGTGATGAGTGTCTTAGTAGGTAGTCTTAAGATATGATTTATATGATTATGTTAATTAAACTTTCATATTATTATTTTATTCTCTCATAACACAAGATTATTGACTTATGACATATATTCCATGATTCATGAATTAGGATCCATGTGTTTTTTTGTATGATTTTCATAAATTATATAAATAAATTTGATTATGTTCTCACACTCACATGTTCATATTATTATCACTTATTATCTTGAATCAATATCTCTCTTGTTTTCCCTTACCAGTCATCTAAGCGCACCCCCTCTTATGAAACTATTTATTTAAGTTATGAAGAAGGATATTAAGTATTATATGTCTAAAAAAAATTTCTTATGTAAATATTACCAATGGAAAATATTAAAGACATTGAAAAATAAGTTGGTTATATACCTAACAACAAAAGAAACTAAACCTTTATCTTTTAAGGTGTGAATTATTGTGATATTTATTTAATATTCATTAAATATGATAAAATATGAATGTATATTATTCTTGGGTTTCCATAACATTATTGGATACTTTCCCCGTTCAGCATTTTTAATCAATGGAAAAGATTAAAAATCAGAGATATATATTCACCCCACCCTTTGATATGCACGTTATATAGGGTATTGGTGATTATTTAGTTGAGTGACTTCAAACTAATAAGGCTTGTGCATTGGAGAAATTCACACTATTTTTTCAATTTGGGATTATTGGAAACTTAAAGGGAGTCCAAAATGGTCAAACAATTCATCTAATGCTTTGAAATGCTTAGCATACTCACAATAAGATGGGTATCATGTCTTGAGATTGTGGATAGTGAACCATAGGTTATGATGAAGGAAATGTATTCATTCCTCCTTCAATGTCTTAGAAATATCATATTATGCAGTGTTCATTAGTAAAATCATGACCAGTACTTTTTTTTCATAATTATTTCCCCATGATATTTCAGTATTCTTCCTCCATAGTAAGTGATTCTTCAACCATATCTAACTGTAATTTTTTTTTCCAATATTTTATCAATAGTATGGGGATTATTTTGAACCTATTCAGTTATATCCATGGGTGAATGGTATGGGGCAGGTGCAGTTGATGGTCTTTGCCTTAGATTTCCCATTTATTGGGATGATACACCACCGATTGATTATTAGGCACCTAGTGTATCTATACTCAGTTTCTCTAGTGCCTCTCAATACTTATGAAACTTTAGAGTAAAATCAAAACAAGTAGGGCCTTTGGGATGAGAAGATATTCCATTGTGAGGTGGTACTTTTCAATGAGAACTATGGGGAGGATCTCCTTGGTAGATTCATGATTCTTTGTCATGGGGTGGACCTCTATTCAGGTTGAATGATTTTTTATAGGGAGGAATTATTCAACATATACCATGGGGATTAATTCCATGGTTATTATATTGGTTTCCATAGGGAGTACCTCTACATTTACTAATTTATTGGTTACCATCATGGGGAAGACCTACATGTTGTCTATTTTCTTTATTATAGAGAGGGTGTTTTCAACATATTCCTTATGGAGTACCTCCAAAGTTATTATATTGGATTCCATTGGTAGGGAATCTATGATTACTAATTTTTTATGATTTAGTAAGGGGAGATCCTCCTTTCCAGTTAATATTTATCCTATAGGTAGGACCTCTATTGTTGGTGTCATGAGTAAGACCTTTGAGATATATCTTCACATTACTTTGGGGTGGAAAATTATGGAGGATGCTCTAGGGAGGATTGTCAAAGATCCTTAGATTAATATAAATTTAGGGAGGACCTTTGTGGATTATGATATTTTATTTTTCACTTTGAGGAGTTCCTTTAGGTTAACATGCCCAATGTCATGAGGAGAACCTATTTGATTGGTAAAATGTTGAGGACAACTAGAGTTATTTATTATAGTGTTGTGGTGAGGACATTTATAGAGGATTCTTCAGGGAGGACCTAAAAATTTGTTTATCACAACACTATGGGGAAGAAATATATAGTCAAGGTTGAATTTACATGTTGATTAGTAGTTGTTGGATACAGTCACTAGTGTATGAACCATCAATACCAGATCATCCTAAAGATGGGTGACTTGGTATGGTACTTAGATAACTATAATTACATACCAATGAGCCTTAGAGACATCATATTCCATAGGGGAGGTACCTACTCTTGTATAATGGATTTCCCCCAATGAGTCCTCCATTAATATGTTCTTGTTCAGGAAACTGAGTTTTCGAACCCTAGTCATGATTAGGATCACATAATGTGGGTAGTGACCCTTGTCGGTAAGATCCCTCCTAGGCATCTATTAAGTTATCATTGGGATATATCGATGATATTCACAAGTGTTTATGGAAATAGGGATTTGAACCCTTTCCTGAGATTTATTATCCATATTCCCCCTATCATCCCTCCTTCTTGATGTCATGTTTTGGATAGTGAGGGCCAAGATATTTAAGGCATCCTCCTTAGAAAATTCTGAAGCGATAAAAGTCATGTATCACTGGAAATAATGATAACTAAAGGGATCTCTTCAAGTTATATACTAAAAAATGGTAGATATTCCTTTAAAATTATCCTCCACCTAACTGATTTAAGTAAATTAGGTGTTGTTACACTCCATGTATAGACTCCCAAAGTGATTGGATATAGAAAAATGGTCCACTTGCTTCCCAGTAGTCTGCCATTGGAAGGAAAAAATGAGTGTATCATATCTTTTATTTTCTAAAAAAACAAATCTAGGTTTAGTATGGAGTAGTTATAGTTGTTTTCCCACATGAACGTATCCATTACTTTATATTGGAGGTATTGGTTTGGAGACAACATTCATCATAACTGTGGGGTGATTACCTTCATCGCAGCCAATGAATATATCTGATGTTTCATCTGGTGGTGTGTGGTAGCTTGGGGTGTCATGTAGTTTCCCCTGGCTTAGTAGGGAATATTGAAATGATAAGGTTTATTTGGTGATTCCATTTGGATATTAAGGTAGATCCTAAAGGGGGAAACAAAAAAATAGGTAACCCTTTAATGCAATATCACAACCAAAAGTGCATGGTCAATCGATCTCTTTCACTTGTAAATGATTTCACATTAGGTTCACTATGACTTGAATTTCACATCATGGTATACATGATGGTAGGTTGGTTCATCCCTTAAGGGAATTTTTTTCTTTGTCTAATACCTTATTATATATTTAAGAAAAATTATTCAAATATTTCCCAATAAAAATATAGTTTAACTTAGTCATGAGAGTGATTTTTCATTACCATGAATCAATGTGAGCATCAGTATATAGGAGTGGTTCTATATATTTTACCTTATTTATTAATTACACTATGGTTTAAATCCACATATCTATAAACTCTAGAATTTATAACCATCCAAGGATTTGTTGGATGTTGTGGAGTTGGTATCAGGCCTATCATAAGGGATTTCTAGATATCCCGATAAAGGGAATTAGAATCCACATAGTTTGATTCCACTTAAAGGGGCATGACTTAACTTTTAAAGAAATTTATAAGGACCATTGTTGTTATTTTTATGGTTGTGAAACTATAAGCAATGATCCCCCATTATAGTCATGTGAAATGTACCAATAATGCACATTTTAAGGCCATGAAACTAAGACCATGATGTATTTTAGTTTAAGGTCATAAGAATAAGTCCAAAGCGTCTTGTAGTTTAATATCATAATATTAAGAAAATGTATATGTATTTTAACATAATTTTGAATGGACTTATATATGAAAGGGACCATGTAATAGTTTGTGTTGAACTTATGAATGAGTGGACCTTTTTAGTTTATCCTATTTGTGGTAGTTAAACATGAGAAGGTATGATTGGTGATTAAATCTTGTAGGAGGACCATGGTATTTATTGTTTATTGATAAGTCACAATTATGATATCATAAATTATTAGATAGTTAAATATTACACCTAGTATGAGTCCCAATATATTTATGGATCATTGATTGGTCACAAGGATGATATCATCAATGAGGACATGGTTGGGGCTTACAGCTAGTAGGAGACCCATGATATTTGTGTCTCGTTTATGGTTCAGATAGAAGATATCATTAATGAGTACACGTTCAATGATTAAATCTAGTAGGATCCTTGTATACAAGGTCTTGATGAATGAGACTCAGTGGATGGCTGGTTTGGGCTACAAAGTGTCAACAAGGTATTTTGGGAAATTAATTTATCCTAATTGAAGGACTTGAGTTAATGGGGAACTCATATGGGTTTCATTATAGATAGGTATTGGGAATTGGGTACGGAACCTAGTAGAGTACCTAAGCAAAGGGGATCCTAGTTTGGTAATTGAGGTGGATGTGTACTCTTTTGGGAGGAATGGGTGGTTGGGCACCTAGCTAGGTGAATATGGCATGGTGGGTACATAGTTAGGTGAACTGGACACAACTCCAATGATGAAGACTTGGGAGAAATGTTGAATAGTGTTAAAATAATTAGAGATGTAAGTGAATGGGTGCTCTATTGGGTAGCCTCTGAGAATTGGGTGTAATCATTTTAAGGACACACTAGGTGTGTCCAGTTTAGGGAATACAAGGTACCTAGATGTTTCACTCTAGTTTCTTTGTTTCACTCCATAATAAGGTTCCTTCACTTATGACAATGTTATGACCTAGTAAAAGTGGTATTATAATAATAAAATTCATTAAAAGACACAAATACCCTTAATTTCAAACCTTATACCTTTAGTTTTGATTATAAAATCAATTAAAGGGTATTCTTGGAAATCATGGGTATAGATTACTTATGCTAAAATGTTTCTAAGGAAATATTCTATATACTTAATTTTTGAAATTGTTGTTTAGGGGTTCTTTTATAATAAATGGGAGCTAGTAACCCAATTAATTGTTGATAAATTCTCAGGCACCTAGAGCCTTTAAACAAGGAACATGACACAAATGTAGAGTGGACTAAGTGTGGGACAACACATGGGAACTTTGTAAGATTATTTACATGGGCATATGAATGGTTGGGAATGTAGGGACTTCAGGGAACTGGGTGTGGCTGACTGATTTCCCAATTATCTTCTCCCCCTTTGAAAATTATTTCATCTTCTAAAATCAATGTTGGAGTTATTCCTTTTCTAAATTTTGAGCACCAATAATAGGAAAGAGGCTACCTGATCTTAACTCCTTCATATTTCAAATTATTACAAGGAAACTTAGAGTCTCACAACCACAAAGGATTCTCACCTCTTGGTCATAAATTATACACATGTCCCCAATATTCTTATGTAGTCTGCAAAATTAATTTATGGGCATATAGGATCTTTTATGCTATATTATATTTTTTCCTTTTTTGTCTGATGATATTAATTCGAAAGTGTTATAACTTTTTCATACAACAACCCCCCTTATAATTATATCTAATTATAATTAAGAGGATAAAATTTTGAGGCAAACTAGGCTCCTCTGAATAAGATTTATGTATTCCACATAAAGTAAAAGGTGAAATGTTTTCCCTAGATCTATATATAGGGTAATTGGGCCCCTCATTCAACTAAATTTTTATTAACATGAATGTTCTTGAATTTTATCTCATCTCATATAAGATTCTTCTTTTCCATAACTACATAAGAACTATATATAAAAGGACATTGCAAGACGCTAAGTAACAAAATAAAAATTTAAGTGATTCCACTTTCTCTTTGAATTGTTTATGCAGGGACACATAGAATTTACATAGTATACCCTTCATATTATTTTTATGTTGGATTATTTAATTTAAAAAAACATCTAATTATTTATAAAATTTTAAATTATTATCATCATTTCTTTCTATATAAATAATGGATTCTAGTTTAGCTCACATCTTAGATTTAATGAATTTGGATGAATGGAGGGTCTCTATTTTTGTAAATATTGATGTTGGACCACTATACCAATTTGTATCTAAAAACAAGACCCTAAAAATTATTCTTGGACTAGAGTTCCAAGATTAAACATTATTTAGTAGGCTTCCCCTATATAAATTTGGACTTCCAAATGAAGTTATAATTCCTACATATGACTATAGCCTACCATCGGTATGGTTTCCATCTTCCCTAGAATATATTCAAATGAACATTTACATTGAGTTACAACTTTTCCTAGATATGTATTAGGGGAGTTTTTACATCATAAATAATTCCCCATTGACTCAATATGATCAAAATAAAATTTACTAACATGTTATACAATATTAGTCATCCACAATTTACACTTCATTAAATAATTACAATGGAGGATTGAGATGACAATAGATTATATGTCCAAAAGGGAACTTTTTTTATTAAAGGGAATAGGCATTATGGTTTTATCGAAGATTCATGGAGTTCAATAAGTAATTTTGGTCTCTAAACTTATACTAGAGGGATTGTACATGAAAATTCATGGTGTATAGACGAACATATCTCCTTCCATAGTTAATTAGATATTAGTTTCCAAATGAAAAAAACATTAATCTTCTGCACATTGAAGTAGGAATCTACTTGTGATATGTATATAATAATTATGTAGTATCCCAATTCATGGGGAGATTTATGATGAGTATCTTCTTTCATCCAATATTTTGGGAGATGTGGAGAAGACCCCACCCCTAGAAATGGAATTATTAGAATAGGTAGAGAGGATACTAGGGAAAAAACTTAAACCCCATTCAATCATCCATTTCAAGTAATGAGTGAATGATTTTTTTGGTTAAATGGGTTGTGGATGGAAATGATCTATCCAAAGAGATTCCCTTTTAGGGTTATCATAATATAAGGGTTCATATTGGGATATCTTGGAGCATACCAATACATTTCATGGGGATATTAAATTAAACCATGAATGGACCTAATATTCTTATTGGTGGAATTGTTGGATATGTTTTTTAGTATATGGATTTTTCAGGCATAGGATTCCCATTTGAGTTTTAAGGTTTTCACTTTGCTAATAGCATCATTACTAACATAAGGATAACTAATAAATCTCATTATACTGGTTATTGTATGGATCTACCACATATTGGGAGACATGTAGTGGGGAAACACCCCATATTTAATCAGTGACTTGGTCCAATTCTTTCTAAGTTGGGTGGTGGATAATTTTAGGTGAAGTGAATTCTAGAATACTTAATCAATTACTCATTCTATATCACACCAAAGGATGATCAATATTTTTGGTTTCCAACCAATACCTCTCTAAACTAAATAGGTCACTGATATATTAAATAATCATTACAATTTTACTTCTTTCCTAATAACATGTTGTTCAGGATGGCTATTAATAATTCCAACGGTACTCATAATGAGTGTTCCTTTATCATTTCCTTACAGGATAGAGTCCTGGAAGCTTAGATTGATGAAATGATTATCTTTTAACATTGCACTTCATATATTTTTACACTTATTTTTAGGTTCCTATAATGATTTATATACTACCTTACATTGGAGTTCAGAATGAATGGCACCCTATTATCATTCACCAGCATTGGTTCATACTATCATATGAGGATATTAATATTGTAATCACTATATTATCCAATGAAACCCGGATGAACATTTCAAGGGAATATACCCAAGAATACCCAAATATAATGATATTTTTTCTAGTTCAATGGGTGTGTCAGTAACTCATTTACCAAAGCTTATAGCTTAGGATTATTTTGGATTTTTTTTGAAGTGAAATACTTCCTAGAAAAGCAGCCCAGACAAAATGGGAAGTCTTCACACTCGGATCTGATTTATATTTAAGGGATAATGAATCTATTTTTAGTTTCCAAAACTATTAATATGTCATTAGTTTTGATACTAAAGTTTCTAAATAAATTATTTAACTGGGGTGAGAAACTTTTACTGAGTAAAATCCAAAATCCTATCAGGAGGTAACTGATGAAGATAATTCCACATACACCTTTATAGTTGGAATGAGTCCCTCTATAGAAGAATTTATTCCTAACTATATATATTTATTAATGGAATATTTGGGCTTAAATTCTTATGTGACTACTAAAAAAATTGGTGTGGAATTAGGCCTCATGTTAAGTCCATGCAATCTTTACTGAGACTGAACAAGAGGAAATAAAAAATAAGTATGAAATAATTAATTATTTAATATAGGTATTATGAGTATATATTTTTTATTACTAGGTATTTCATGCTCTTATCTAGAAAAAAATATTCATTTGAGAGATAATAATGTCTCAAATGTGACCTTTGTGCATTTGAATCCATAAATTCCCAAACAGGATTGATATAGTGGATTTTCTAAGAGATGAATCGATGAAGAAATGATAAATCATGATATAATTATTACATAACCACTCATATAGTTTAGATATAGAAACATGAGTCTCATATAGTGTATATGAAAACAAAAATAACAATTGGAACTGAAACTTTCAAGAAGAAATGGCAGGAATTGGTTGCATAGATTAATCAACTACATTTGTTAGATAAAGTATATGATTATATATAAGTAGATCCATAATGATTAATTGATTCTTCCTATCAGATATTAGTCAATTTAAAAAATTTATTTAACCAAATACTATAATAGTTTCCTTCACTATTCCCCCTTTATTTCTTATCATGTTGTAATGGGAAGGCTCCATCTCATGGATGTTCCTCCTTAGTTTTCTTTTTTCTTAACAAATGAAAACATTTCTTATTTCAAACCTATTACAAATTTACTGAATTATTATTTCTATAACTATAAATCCTTTATAATATGTGAAAAATAATAAGGAGAAATCATCATAATATTTGAATCCTCCTTAACATTAAATAGAGATAGTTTTGGTGAATTGAAATCTCAAAATACTAGAGATGAATGGTTAAGAGGGAATAAAAAAAATAATATTTAAGGAATGAGATCTAGGAGGGACATAATTATGTTATATACATTTCACTTATCTACCATCATCATCATCTAAGGTTAACCTATTGAATAAAAAATTATAGTTTGGCTTACTCCAAAAGTTATGCTCTTTGATGGATATAGCCAGTCAAGATGAGCAATTCATTTACCATCATTGTAAGCCAAAATTATCTCATTTGGATATGATGGAGTGAATGAATTATTATAATTGAGATCATAAAGGTGTATTTTATTGAATAAACAGTGATCAAGATGGTTTAAATACCCTGAAATTTTTGATTAAAAAACTTATCTTAGTTGGAAGAAAAACCAACTTTTTTCCCACCACACTTTTTGGGTTTTCTACCTAAGAATATTTATACCTTTTTATTATTTTAAAAACCACAAAAAAAAAATCTAAGCTATTCAAGGTTCAAGACTATAAGGCTAAGACTTTACTTTTTATCCGTTTTCCCTTTGTGGGTTTTCAACCTGGAAACTGTCGTGTCTCTTACCTTTGGCATTTCAAGGTCTTTTAAGTCGGACAAGAAAGAGGACCTGTAACGACCTAATGTTTTATAAATGGAAATTACTATCTTATAAATATGTCATAAAATCACATGAAAACACATCATAATGAACTATTAAGTACTAAGTAACCTTTAAGCAAAATTTTGTCACTTCTGTGTTTGGAATTTCAAAAATCTGACATACACGGTTGTGATCAGTAAGTTATTTGGAGTCCGATAAGAAAAACATATTTTTTAGTGAATAGTAAACTACCCTTATTAATAGTAACATTCCCTTATGAATAGTGATATACCCTAATGAATAGTAACCTTACCTATGAAAATATATAAATAATATTCCAGTTGAAAGTACGATATACCTATACTTTAAAATAAGTAAATGAATGTTTTAAAACTAGTTTTTAATAACAGATTTTGAGTTTAATTAAATATTAAATTAGTAATATTTATAAAATTATTTTTTAAAAATGGAATTCATTTTTAGATTCTACACATTGAAAAATGGTTTGGGTGAATTTTTAAGATTTTTCTAAAATACTTGAATTTTTTATGAATAGTAAAATACGGTAATTTACTGTATATATACATTATAAGCTAAATAAACTATTCCTAGCATCATTGATGATGTAACCACCCTTGTTTCGAATTAAAATGAACCATTTACTATTCTTGGTCATGGAAGACTCACTATTCCTTGTCTTGTGGGGAATTAATAAATTAATGAATTTTATATTGAGAAAAATACCTTCCCTCCTCCGCTATAACCCCCCCCCCTCACACCTGCTTCTCTTCACTCATCTCAAGACTTGTGCCTTGCCAATATTATTCTTAAATATCTCACAAAGATCCTGTTGAGGCAATAAGGTTTTCCTTATGACTTTTCCATTCCTTCTTGTTTTGAAAATCACAAACACCTTATCTTAAGGAAAGTTGCTTTTATAAGAAAAATTTCTTTCATAAGAAAAATGCTTTCTTAAGAAATTGCTTTTATAAGAAAAATCGCTTTTATAAGAAAAATTATACTTATCTTATTTTCATCCATATTTTTCTTAAGTATGAGATTCGGATTCATTTCTATTTTCTCGGAATCGTTGAAACTTTGATATAAAGCATTCTGTTTTAGGATTCGGATTCTGGATAAGAACTATAAGGAAGTTTCATTCCGAATTCCGGATATGAACTCTGACTAATTTCTATTCCAGATTCAGGATACGAATTCTGAAGAAGAATTCTCATTACGAATTCCAATGAAGAATTCTCATTACGAATTCTAATGAAGAAATGTCATTCCGAATTCCCATTACGAATTCTGATGAAGATTTCTCATTACGAATTCTGATGACGAATTCTCATTATGAATTTTGATGACGAATTCCTATTCCGAATTCTCATTCCGAATTCACCTATTAAACAGAATTTGAGTATCTTTGTTTTATACACACTGAATTAATTCAGACTCCGAAAAATATCTTTTTTAGACTCCGAACTTTTATTCTGCTTATATTTCTATAATCTGTCTACTCTTATTATATTCATTACACTCCGAACCTTTACTTCGAAGCGTTCATTCCGAACCTTTGAGTCAGAATTAAAACGATGCCGTACTTTCTGTTACACTTGTTTTATTATAAAACGATGTTGTCTGTTTTGTTATAAACTAACCATTGTCTAAGTGACACGTGTACAGGTCCCTCCGATCTTTAAGGAAAATATGACCATTGGAGAAGGAGCCGACCTTACCTATAAATAGGAGCTCATTTGAAAGAGCTCGTAGCTGATGGCTGAAGAAAGTACTGAAAGGCTGACTAATTTGTTTGAAGTGATTTCTAGAGAGAGAGACTCTTATTAACTCTCAAAGCTTCGTGCGACTCCGAATATTGGTGATTACATTCGAGGGCTTCTGAGGATAGGAAGACAGAGGTGCCGACTACCTTAAAGTTCGAGGGCTTCCTTACTGAGGAAGACAGAGGTTTCCAACTACCTTGAAGTTGAGGGCTTGCGGGGATAGAAAGACAGAGACTCTGATCTTCGTATCGAGGGCTTACCCTGGTGTGGTTAGGACAGACTTACTTGAAAGTATAAATCAAGGGACCTTTATCCAAGGTTGTTTGATACCCTTCTCTTTGGGTTAAAAGACTTATATCTTGTTACTTGTAGTTTAACTACTTGTTTTTATTTCCGCTGCATTTTGTAATATAAGGAAAGTATAACTTTCTTATACTTCCTTACTTGTACTCTGTTTCTTTTAGATTCTATACGCTTTAAGGTAGAATCTCATATTGTAATCCTTTGTTAAGTGTCAACTTCTGGAACCATATTTCCAGAACCTATGTTCGGAATCTCTTTCCTAATTTGCATTCGGTGTTAGAGGTGTTGTGAATTTGCTTAGTTTAACTTTGTTAAACTTAGCTCTTTCCTTTTCTTAAGGAAAACATAGTTATTCTTAACTAACTTTAAAGGTTCCAAAGGAATTTTTAAAGTATACAATTCACCCCCCCTCTTGTATATTGAGCATCTACATCATTATTTCGATCCTACAATTGGTATCAGAGCAGGTCTCTGAAATAATTATACTCACGAATAAGTTTTTCTTGCTCACTTTTATCATTCCGAACTTTACCATTCCGTTTCCCATTCCGAACTTTGTGATTACGAACTTTTGCTACTAACAAGTTTGTGTGCAAAGTTATTTTAAGTATGGCAGGAATCAATGTTGGATCAATTGATAATCTGAATCCTACAAGACCACCTATATTTGATGGTAATGACTATGAATACTGGATAGATCGTATGAAGACTTTTTTTATCAATACTGGAGTAGACAACTTTGTTATGCTTACTGGTAATTGTAAAATTCCTGAAAATGAAGTCAGATCTTTTACTAACCAAGAAAATCAAGAATATCAACTCAACTATAAGGTACGCAATACTTTACTTTGTTCAATGACCAGAAATATATATAGCCAAATTTCTTCTTGTGAAGTAGCTAATTGTATATGGAAGAAGTTAGAGGTTACACACTTTGGGACTTCCAAAGTGATTGAGACTAGAAGAGCTATGCTTAGAGCTGAATATCATGGCTTCAATTTTCCTTATGGAGAACCTATCTGTAAAGTTCAACAAAGATTTATGACTATAGTCAACAGTCTACAATCTATGGGAGAAAAATGTTTAGATGATGAAGCTCTTGTGGACAAGATAATTGATATTATGCCCAATTAGTGGGAATCCAAGAGAACAGCCATAGATGAGAACAAGAAGGTCACTCAAATTACTCTTGATGAATTATTTGGAACTCTTCTACAACATGAAACTAGAATGAAGAGAGATGCAGACAACATCAAGAAAAAAATGGAAATGGTACTGTTGCTTTTACTACTACCTCAAATCAGATGAAAGCTAAGACTCCTGAGAGAGTAACCAGGTCCAAGTCTAAGAAAATTATTTTCCAATCCGAATCAAGTGAGAGTGAAGTTTCAGAAAATGAATTAGCCAATCTTGCTCGAAGGATGAACAAGATAGCCGGCCAGAGAAATTTTCAATCTAACTATAAGAAAAAAGAAAGGAAAGATAAGAAAGATGGAGAAGTTACTTGTTATGAATGTAAAAGAGCTGGACATATTAGACCAGATTGCCCTATGCTCAAAAAGAAAGAAAGGAAGGAAAGACATTCAGACAGAAACAGGAAGAAGTGTTATAAAGCTAAAGCTAAGAAAGTTCTGATAGCTAATGACACCTGGAGTGCCAGTGGTGGTGACTCTTCAGATGAATCTTCTGATTATGAATCTTCAGGACAAAATAATCTTGGTCTTATAGCCAGATTACCTATTGATAACTATTTTCTTATGGCTAAGGTACGAAATGCTGAATCTTTGACCAATGTTTCTTTAAATTCTAATGATAGTAAGTATTATAACTCTTCTGATGAAGAATCATCTTTTGATGAGGAAAATACTTTACCTTCTTATGAAGAATCTCTAGGTTTGCTGAACTTCTTGAGATTGAGAATTCCAAACTTAATAAGAAACTTGATAAGGCAAACTCTAGGAATTCTATTATTACAAAAGAGATATCAGATCTTTCTAAAGATCTTGATAAGAAAAATGCTGATTTTGAAAATATTTCAAAAAATCTTGAGGAAGTAAGTTCTGAGAAGAATAAACTTTCTAAAGAATTAAAAAAATTAATTTCTAAGAAAAATGTTTTCGAGCCTAACTCTAGTTCAAAAACTAATGATTTTGAGGATAAAAACTTGGTTGTAAAACTCAAGTCCGAAATTTTTTCCTTAAAGAAGTGTTTATCAAACTTTACCCATGGTAAGGAAAACTTTGATAAGATGTATTCCCAAATACAACCTTTAAGAAATAAATCCGGATTTGGTTATACCCATGCAAAACCTATTTTCAGTAATAATTATTTTGTTCCTCAGAGTGCCCCATTTTGTACCAAATGTCAATGTGGTGGTCACTGAGCAAAGAATTGTTCCTTAAACAAAACCCAATCTCTAGGATTTCACAAAGCTTACTTTTCTAATAAGATGTGGGTTCCTAAAATTTTATTGTCTGGAAATCTCGGATCCAAACAAGTTTGGATTCCAAAAGTCTAATTTTCTTCTTGATTTTAGGATAATAAAGAAAGTACCAGCAACAATACATGGTACATGGATAGTGGATGTTCCCGGAACATGACTGGTAACAAAAGCTTTTTTGAAAAGATTATCAAAACAAAAGGAGGAAAGGTAACTTTCGGAGATAATTCTAAAGGAGAGATTGTTGGTATTGGTAATATTGTTTTTCTTGGTAAAACCTTGATTTCAAATGCTCTTTTTGTTAAGGGTCTTAAGCACAACCTCATTAGCATAAGTCAGTTATGTGATGAAGGTTACCTTGTGAATTTTAGGAATGATAAGTGTTTAGTACACAATTACAAGGAAGAATTTATTCTCTCAGCCAACAGGCAAGAGAATGTTTACACCTTTAACTTAGAAGATCTTAAAAGCCAAGATTTACCTTGCCTAAGTGCAATGGAAGATCATTCTTGGTTATGGAATAGAATATTAGGACATTGTAATATTAGAAACCTATGTAAACTCTCTAAGAAGAAACTAGTTAAGGATCTACCAGAGCTTAGATTTGATTCTTCTAAAGTTTGTGATCCTTGTCAATATGGAAAGCAACATAAATCTAGTTTTAAGTCAATCGGTGAAGTCTCAAAAACCGATGCATTACAGTTAGTGCACATGGATCTTTTTGGTCCAACACAAACTGGAAGTATTGGAGGCAAATACTATGTGTTTGTTCTAGTTGATGATTACACTAGATTTACTTGGGTCTATTTTCTAGCAAAGAAATCTGAAGCTTTTTCATATTTCAAAAGTTTATAGCTCAAGTTAAAAATGAGAAAAACCTTCCATTGAAAACTATTCATAGTGATCATGGAGGAGAATTTCAAAATTCAGATTTTGAAACTTTTTGTAGTAAGAAAGGTATTACTCACAATTTTTCAGCACCTAGAACTCCTCAACAGAATGGTGTAGTTGAAAGAAGAAATAGAATTCTTCAAGAAATAACTAGAACCATGTTGTGTGAATATTCTATTGCTATACATTTCTAGGCTGAAGCTGTAAGTACTGCTTGTTATACTATAAATCGAGTTTTGATTAGACATTTTCTTAATAAAACTCCTTATGAGTTATGGAATTGTAGAAAACCAAGACTTTCCTACTTCAAGGTTTTTGGTTGCAAAGTATTCATTTTGAATACTAAAGATAACTTACATAAATTTCCACCAAAGTCTGATGAAGGGATTTTCTTAGGATATTCCACAACCTCTAAGGCCTATATAGTTTTTAATAAAAATACTTGCACTGTTGAGGAAACAGTACATGTAAAATTTGATGAGTCAGATCCTTTTGTTTTTAAACCATCTCAACTTACATCTTCGGATGTGTTTTCAAAAACTGATTATCAACCTTTGATAGAAGAACCTTCTGATAAGGATAGTGTTCTAGAAGATACTTCTGAAACATTTACCCCAGAAGATTTTCTACCCTATGTTGATGAACATGATTTACAAAACCCAAATCAGGTGTTTCTTAAGAATCATCCCAGTAATAGTATCATTGGTGATGTAAATCAACCTGTAAGGACTAGAAGTTCCTTAAGAAATGAAGTCGAACATCTAGCATTTCTTTCCCAATTAGAACCTAAAAGCACTGATGAAGCTTTAGGTGATGATGATTGGATTAAAGCCATGCAAGATGAACTAAATGAATTCGAAAGAAACAAAGTCTGGACCTTGGTTGAAAGACCTAAGGAAACTTCTGTTATTGGAGTTAAATGAGTTGTCAGAAATAAATGTGATGAAAATGGAATCATAGTAAGAAATAAAGCTAGACTTGTTGCTAAAGGCTATAATCAGCAAGAAGGAATAGACTATGAAGAAAGCTATGCTCCAGTAGCTAGACTTGAATCTATCCATATTCTACTTGCCTTTGCAGCTTTCTTTAATTTCAAACTTTTCCAAATGGATGTGAAATGTGCTTTTCTTAACGGTTATGTTCAAGAGGAAGTTTTTGTAGAACAACCTCCTGGCTTTGAAGATACAAAACATCCTGATCATGTTTTTAGACTTACCAAAGCTTTGTATGGCCTTAAACAAGCCCCACGAGCATGGTATGATAGACTCACTGGATTTTTGCTTCAAAACAACTATGTTAAGGGAAATGCAGATCCAACCCTTTTTATAAAGAAAGATAAGAAAAATGTTTTGATTGTTCAAATTTATATTGATGACATTATATTTGGTTCAACTCAGCAATATTTGACTAACTATTTTGCAAGTCTAATGAAATCTGAGTTTGAAATGAGTATGATGGGTGAGTTAACATTTTTCTTGGTTTTCAAATATCTCAAAAACCAGAAGGAACCTACATATATCAACATAAGTATATTAAAGATCTTCTTAAAAAGTATGGTTATGACAACACTAAGAGTATAAGTACTCCCATTGGTACCTCAAACTCTTTAGATCTTGATGAAGCTGGGAAACCAGTAGATCAAACATCTTTTAGAGGTATGATAGGAAGTCTAGTTTACTTAACAGCTAGTCGACCAGACTTAATGTTTTCAGTATGCTTATGTGCAAGATATCAATCCAATCCTAATGAATCTCACTTAAAGGCGGTAAAAAGAATTTTTCGCTACCTTAAGGGAACCATGGATCTAGGATTATTTTATACTTCTGGAAATGATTTTATTCAAAAAATCTTTTCTGATGCTAACTTTGGTGGATGTAGAATGGATAGAAAAAGTACATCCAGAACTTGTCATTTCTTAGGAGATTCTTTAGTTTCTTGGTCCTGCAAGAAGAAACATTCTATATCACTCTCTACTGCTGAAGCCGAATAAGTAGCAGCTGGAAGTTGTTGTGCACAAGTGTTGTGGATGCAACACACACTCACAGACTATGGCCTGAGTTTTTCTAAAACTCAAATTTTGTGTGATAACACAAGTGCCATTGCTCTCAGTAAAAACCCTGTACATCACTCTCGTGCAAAACACATAGATATTAGGCATCACTTTCTTAGGGATCACACAATTAAAGGAGATATTATTCTTCAGTTTATCGGAACGCAAGAACAACTTACTGATATTTTCACAAAATCTTTGTCTTCTGATAGATTTGAATATATTAAACAGAAGTTAGGAATGATAACCGTAAGGTAATCCTTCTTAATTAACTCTCTGTTGAAAAAATCTCCTTACAGTAATAAACTCCTTTTCATAGGGGGAGTACATTTGATTGTTTGTTTAACAATTGTTTTTTTTTAAAAAAAATTTGTTTTCAAACTTTTCGGAACGAAGATTTCTGGAATAAACTTTCCGGAACTAAAATTTTTCCAGATTGGACATATTCGTACAGAATACTTCTGGAATGGAAGTGTTCGTATTGAAAATTTCCGGAATAGAAAATTTTTGTACTAGAATTTTCATAACGGAAATTTCATACTCAATTCTTCGTAATGTATTTTTCGTATTAAGTTTTTCATACTGATTTCTTTTCTTACTAAGTTTGTTTTTCATACTAAGTTTTCCATAATGAATGTTCCGTAATGAGTTTTTCGTACTAATTTTATTTTCCATAGTAAAATTTTTGCGAAATCTGTCTTCTCATAATAAAGTTTTTTTAGTCTTTGTTATATTACCCATTACGAATAATCCTCCCAATCCAATCCGAAAGGTATGATTTCCTTACTCATGTTTTCGTAGTCATACTTTACTTGCTGGCATTTTCTTGTATTATGTTTTTGGATTATAGTTTCCTTAATTCCTTGTTTTAATAAAAAAACCTCAGAAATACTGGATTAAAGTTTTCAACCGTCAGATCTGATCTCAGAGTTTCACAACCGTTAGATCAACCGTGGAAGTTGAACCGTCATTTCATTGCCTATATAAAGGGAACCTAAATACTCATCCCACATCGATTTCAAGCTCTCGCGTCCCGAAGCTCTGCCCCTCTGTTTTAAGGCCGTTCCGAACTACAGTTGTCTCCATTACAAACTTCTCAGAGGATTACAGATCCGAATGTCTGCAGAGTTAACGTCTCAAGAAATGTCATCCACCAAGCCTATTTCGCAATGGTTTGTTTAAGGGGGAGCTTTTTCATTAAAGAAGACCTTCTTATTTATCACTCCGGAAATCTGAATACGATCCTTAGAGTTTCAAAGCCTAAGGGGAAGTTAGTCGTATTCATCAATATCCTTAAAGCAAAGGGAGATAAGCCTTAATGTTTTTCTTTCTTCTTAGAATTTCTTTTCGTAAGGATGTTTGTGCTTTCCAAAAAGGGGGAGATTGTTGAGTCAATAAGGTTTTCCTTATGAATTTTCCATTCCTTCTTGTTTTGAAAATCACAAACACCTTATCCTAAGGAAAGTTGCTTTTATAAGAAAAATTGCTTTCTTAAGGAAAAACGCTTTTATAAGGAAAATCGTTTTCTTAAGAAAAATTGCTTTCATAAGAAAACTGCTTTCTTAAGAAATTGATTTTATAAGAAAAATTGCTTTTATAAGAAAAATTATCCTTATCTTATTTTCATCCATATTTTTCTTAAGTATGAGATTCGGATTCATTTCTATTTTCTCGGAATTGTTGAAACTTTGATATAAAGAATTCTGTTTTAGGATTCGGATTCAGGATAAGAACTATAAGGAAGTTTCATTCCGAATTCCGGATATGAACTCTAACTAAGTTCTATTCCATATTCAGGATACGAATTCTGAAGAAGAATTCTCATTACGAATTACAATGAAGAATTCTCATTACGAATTCTAATGAAGAAATTTCATTCCGAATTCCCATTACAAATTCTGATGAAGATTTCTCATTACGAATTCTGATGAAGAATTCTCATTATGAATTCTGATGATGAATTCCTATTCCGAATTCTCATTCCGAATTCACCTATTAAACAGAATTTGAGTATCTTTGTTTTATACACTCTGAATTAATTCAGACTCCAAAAAATATCTTTGTTAGACTCCGAACTTTTATTCTGCTTACATTTCTATAATCTGTCTACTCTTATTATATTAATTACACTCCGAACCTTTACTCCGAAGCGTTCATTCCGAACCTTTGAGTCAGAATTAAAACGATGTCGTACTTTCTGTTACACTTGTTTTATTATAAAACGACGTCGTCTGTTTTGTTATAAACTAACCGTTGTCTAAGTGACACGTGTACAGGTCCCTCCGATATTTAAGGAAAATATAACCGTTGGAGAAGGAGCCGACCTTACCTATAAATAGGAGCTCATTTGAAAGAGCTCGTAGCTAATGGATGAAGAAAGTACTGAAAGGCTGACTAATTTTCTTGAAGTGATTTCTAGAGAGAGAGACTCTTATTAACTCTCAAAGCTTCGTGCGACTCCGAATGTTGGTGATTACATTCGAGGGCTTCCGAGGATAGGAAGACAGAGGTGCCGACTACCTTAAAGTTCGAGGGCTTCCTTGCTGAGGAAGACAGAGGTTTCCAACTACCATGAAGTTGAGGGCTTGCGGGGATAGCAAGACAGAGACTCCGATCTTCATATCGAGGGCTTACCCTGGTGTGGGTAAGACAGACTTGCTTGAAAGTATAAATCAAGGGACCTTTATCCAAGGTTGTTGGATACCATTCTCTTTGGGTTAAAAGACTTATATCTTGTTACTTGTAGTTTAACTACTTGTTTTTATTTCCGCTGCATTTTGTAATATAAGGAAAGTATAACTTTCTTATACTTCCTTACTTGTACTCTGTTTCTTTTAGATTCTATACGCTTTAAGGTAGAATCTCATATTGTAATCCTTTGTTAAGTGTCAACTTCCGGAACCATATTTCCAGAACCTACGTTCGGAATATCTTTCCTAATTTGCATTCGGTGTTAGAGGTGTTGTTAATTTTCTTAGTTTAACTTTGTTAAACTTAGCTCTTTCCTTTGCTTAAGGAAAACATAGTTATTCTTAACTAACTTTAAAGGTTCCAAAGGAATTTTTAAAGTATACAATTCACCCCCCTCTTGTATATTGAGCATCTACATCATTATTTCGATCCTACAGATCCTCCCCCATTTCTAAAATCTCCTATCCTTTTCAAAATACCAAAACCTCTCCCCTTAAGAGGTTCTCAAAGGAGGAAGTCTAAAGAGTTAAATTCCTATTTTCAATTCCTTCATTTCTTTTAAGTTCTTTTATTCCTCACCTACCTTCAACCAAATGGTATGATAACTCTAGTAGAATAAATGTACTGTAATTCTATTATGCTAATGGGATACTTCATTTTCTCCTCTCCTTTCCTCACCTTTTATTTGAAATAAATGAAATCACTGTTTGAGATGTGCTAATTTATCACATTCAAGGACAACGGTTTAACAATTTATATTATCATCTTTAAATATGGTCATGAAACCATTTTTGTTATGGTTGGACCATATTATATATATGTAATATATCCTATTTTTATTCTGTAATCTTTTTGTACAAATGGTATTAAGTTATAAATCAAAACATGTTCTTTGTAATCAAACCCACCAATTAATAAAAACAGTTGTCATTATGGTTTTATATAATAGTTCGAATTTCTAAGTAACCAAATTAAATTTAAAACCATTTAATATCCTGGATGTTCACTAATAGCATATAAATTAATTTCTGGACAACCACTTACATCTTTCATGTTTATCTGAACTTGAATATAAGTGAACCGATCTTTTAAAACCAAGTAAACAAACGAGCCCGAACAATGAAATTGAACCTTATAACTAATCAAGAAGTCCTTTAATGAACTAAAAAGGGTTATAATAAATCAATTAAATATATAATATGTTCTTAAATTATTAATTAATAAGACTAATTTGTTTATTCGGGTCTTTAATAACAAGTGGATAACACCAATGGATTTAAGGTAAGGGATCCTCTCCTTTTCACTCTTAATCAAGATTGTTCTCTTTGCTATGCCTTTCTATGTAATACCAAGTTATGTGTTATGTTTTCTAACCTCCCCAATACTATACTAATGTTTTATAAGTGAATAAAACCCCTTATCTCTCTCATCATGCACTCTTAGTTATACCTAATACCATGCCGATAAACCGTAATGGATTCTACCTAAACTTCCTTTATTCCTTCGGGTTACTCTATCTTTATTTTTACCAAAATGTAGTTGTCTTTTCTTTTTATTTAAAACTTATAAATTATGTTTATATTCTCTAAAATCATGTTCCAAGATCCATCTCTCATTCTCATTCGGGGATATACATGCTTTTATGTGAATCCATCCTCGATACTTCCCAATAAGCACACTAACTGACTGAAATTTAAATTTTTATTAGCAAACACTTTTAAGGAAAAGTGAGAAACCACATATTTCAACCAGGAGGACAACCCTCATAAGAAATCACAAGATTATTAAAACAGAATTTAAGCCTATTAGAGGATTCCTCCCTAAAAAGTTTCAAGAGGATAGAGTGCACTTGAGCATCAGGCTTGTCAAGAATGAATTCTTCAAAGTGATCAGCCAGCTTGTTCCAAGTTTGAGCATATTCCTCTTTAATTATCTTCCCTTAATTGAAACCCCTTATCAGAATAATGTCCTGCTTGTCGGCCTATGTAGCCTTCTCCCTATTAACATCCACCTGAAGCGCCCTACCTATCATTTTTTCTGCCTCTTCTTGAGTAGCATTGATATAAAGAAACTCATCCACCATCTCTTCTTCTGAGTGCAAAAGAAGGAGTTGGCCATGAGACTCCCCTACATATTAAAAATGGTAGAATGCCTACATTCCAACTCTTTGGATCTAACTTTCTTACATAACCTGGTCTCCATTGGATTTGGAAGATACGAATAATCCTTACGCCCTTTGTTCCTCTTCCCTAAAGTCAAGATGTTGTCTCCCGAGTCCCGACCAGGGAGCGTCTCATCCATATATGTCCCTTATGATATTTGAGATTCAATGAAATTCACTTTTTCTTATGCTAGGTCCTCTAGACCTACAAACCGATTACATATTTGTATGGCCTCCTGTCTCTGATACTGGCCTACGACCCAGTGCCCCGCCAGCTCTGAATGAGTGGTCTCAGTATCCAATATCCAGTTATAATCATCTGAAATCCCTTCTTGAACCTGTCTCAGCTACAATTCAACATATTTTTGTCCTTCAAAATTCACTGGATATCCCTGCTTGGGTGAATCATTACAATCTGTAGGAGTTTCCTCTCTTGGTTCCAAAGAAACAGCCTCCTTCCCATTGTCATTGATACCACTCTTATAACTCACTACTGCCGCATATGAGCCACCCATGGCTTTAGGGCCTTCCTCGGATTGAGGCTCCAAAATAGTGTATCCACTTCCACCTTGAGGGACAATAGGCATCGGATGGTCCACAGCACCAGAATCCATCTCCTCTCTCGAAATCCCCTGCTCCAACATAACTTCCATCGGCTGTTGAGTCAACTGATCCTTACTCACTTGCCCCTGGATTCTGGACAAAGGAACATTGCCTTTATCCCCAACATTCTCATGCTGTCTAGACCCACACCTGTTGGAGGCTAACGAATGCCCCAGCTGATTACAAGCAGAGTAGAAATCAACCCAGGATTCATAGACCACCTGCTGCCGACAACGATATTCTTCCTCAACTGTGATCCAAACAACATCAGGAAGCACCTTGGATGCATCAACTTCAACACAGACATGAGGGTTAACCGGATGACACACATCTTTGGTGCGACTATCGGAGCATAGGTACCTCCCTACAAGGTTCTTGAGCATCCTAATAATAGTAGGGTTTTGGAACGGAAGGGGAAGGTTTGGAAAACTCACCCATATGGATACCGAAGGAGAGTCACACTTCATGTGGAAGTCATAGGACCAACGAAAGAGGTAGAAACGGAAACCATTACAGCTGCGAGGAGCACTGGACCATGCTTTGATCAGGTCCTCCTCAGATGCGAACCGAATCATTATGTTCTTGTTGTCGAGCAAGCCTATGGAAGCCCTTTCCTGCAAATCCCATTTTCCGAAAACAAACCTATCAAAGGAGTCAACCGACGGCCGTCTCTGAGAAAAATGAGCAACCAATGTCAAATTAAGAAGAGTCTAGGCTCCATTGAACTCTGCTAGCGACAGCTAGAGATTAGGTCTTCCATTGTACAGATCTGAAACTTTATGGACGAGAGGGCGTTGCGGGAATGGAGGAAGAAAATCGGGGTTTATTATGTATGATTATTTATGTGGAAATAATATTTATGTGGAAATAATATTCATGAAAATTTTGAGATGGGTTTTCCCAGATAGCACTCCAATGCATTGGGTAAAGTTAAGTCTCATGAGATGCGATGTGAAATGGGATTGGCAGTTAGCCTTGACCCGTACTAAAATGGGAAACGGGATTAGTGTTTATCCTTGACCTGTAATAAAGAAATGTTTTATGATTATGCCACGTTTATATGATTCCATGTTTATATGATCCCATTCTTATATAATATTATTTCGTATGTTTCATGCTCTGTTATCATTATGTCATATTCCTCCTAACTCATGTGCTTAAGATGTATCCTTATGTTCATTCCCTTACTGGGGTTTTTAGCTCATACCTTTGTTCATGTGTTCCCCAGGGTGCCCTATGCAGATGTAATGGATCAAAGGAAGTTTGGAGCTCATTATAGAGATTAAATAAAGAAGTGTTTTTTAGCCCCATTTTTTATGTATTTTGTACCTAGTCTTCCAATACACTAGACTTAATGATCCTTGTCTTATACTCTGAGGTATAATTATGCTTATAATTATTCAATGTTGTATGAAAAAGTTTTGGATTACTATAGGATTGATGTTTTAATTTTAATATAATTGACTAAAATAAGGTTGAATTTTAAGGTCATGTATATTTGATCAAATAATAAGTTAGTCTATACAACAATAAGGGTAAGGCTAACTTGATGTGAATGGAAGGCCCCACACTAGTAAAAATGTCCTTGGGGAAAGGTGCACACAGTTTAAGGTCATAGCGCTCAGACCAATGGGGAAATTGGAGAAACTATATATGGGGTCAAGATTCAGAAATATTTGAACACATTTTAATAAGGTATGATAATGATATTTTATTAACTTAAGTTGTTTGAATTAGGAAATGGTGAGGAAATAATTTATAGGTTAGGATAGCCAAATAGCACATTCATATGATGAACATGTTTCCATTCTATTAAAAAATCATACTGAAGACAACCACGGACCACATTTAAATAATGGGATTCACCCCACTACTATTTAGGATGTATGGGGTTAAAGGATCTTCTCTCTAGGATAAATACATTCCTATGATTTCTTATAGGTGATCCACATACACAACATATATTTCATTACTAATCAAAGGGGTCATTTGAGATATGATATACTCATTAAAAATAACCAAGGATGATTTTTTGTGATTAAAATACTCAAAATTTGAAGTGTGTTATAGGTAATATAATATTTAGAAGGTAATTAGAGAATATTGATTCAAAACTGACTAATATTGGGTTATTATTAAATGGTAAAGGGGAGTGGAAGTTGATGAGGATTTATAGTTGGGTATATGAAATATGGTTCAAAAATCACTATATATCTTTTAATAGTAGGAATAAATACACATGAAGCTCTAGGAAGAAAAATTTTACCAAAAATATAAAGTTAAATATAAGTAGACCTGATATGAATGAGGAGGTGATATGTTGGGAGGGGGTTTGATGGTGATGAAATTTGTGGTTGGGACTAGGATGAGAGGTTTGCGAGTTACTACATATCATATTATAATAAAAATAAATCATCATTTTATTCTGAGATATGGTATAAAAATTATCATCCCAATGAAAGGTTAATGAGGGAAAATCTGATGAGAATAAAGAAACCTAAGTGCTTGGATAGTTCGGGAAAATGGGAGTAAGATGGAGTTTACGGGAAGTTCCAATATAAGTGATCTAGATGTCACTGTGTATCCTGGTATTATTAGAATAAATCCACCAAAAGTTATTAGAAATTGTATTACAAGTTTAATCACATTCTAAAATCACAAAAAACTAAGTATTAGGCACCATGGATGAATACATCTG
Organism: Viscum album; assembly: GCA_963277665.1. Lineage (NCBI taxonomy): Eukaryota > Viridiplantae > Streptophyta > Magnoliopsida > Santalales > Viscaceae > Viscum > Viscum album. Next base: position 876,615,274 of record OY728123.1, read on the forward strand.
TTAAAAGTGAATAAATAAATAGGGGATAATAGTTAGAAAAGAATAATATATTTACTAAAGGAAATACCTTGGATCATATTCAACCTTAAGGATTACCAATATTCAAAAAACCAATAATGAAGAAGAGCACCATTAAAGTATAAATCATTATAAAAAATTTATAATATGAAATAAAAAATTGTACCTTTTGAAGTAAGAGTGGAATTAATGAATGATTTAGTAAGTCTATATATAGTAATGAGATCTAGTCATTGTAAATATAGTCATTGAAAATATGGTTATTGTAAATATGGTCATTTAGAATATGTTTATTGGGTAAACATATATACAATAGGTATATTGAATTCATATATTGTTAAGCAGTAAATTTCAAATAATATAATTGATAATGAAATAAAAATATGATATTAAAATATTACAAATACATATGTGTTATGTATAAATATTAATATTAATATTATTAAAATATTATATGATGTCTATATATAATTTAAATAAATATTTCAATATCAATGGAGTAGTAAAATTAAATTTTAGAATCTAAATAATTAATTTAATGGTATTTTCTAAAGTATATTTAGTATAAAAGTAATATTTCTATTTTTCAAAGAACTGTTTTGTTAATTATAATGTATTTTATCTTGATTGATTAAATAGAAAAAATTTAAAATATTATTATTTATAAACTAATATATTAACATCTTTAAAATTATAAATTTATAAGAAATAATACTAAAAACACTTAATGTTTAAAAACATCATTTTCAATAAAAGAATTTTTTCTTTATATTTTTTATTTTAATTTTAAAACTAAATTTATAAATTTTAACGTCTTAATTAGATAAAAATAATTTCATTTTTTTATTTATAATTGAAAAATAATATTAATATGAATTTTTGAGATTTTTCTTAGAAAATGATTTTTAGATGAATAGTGAAATATACCATTTTTACTAATACTCTGACTTTTTCGACCATTATTAGTATATAAGTATTCATTAGAAATTTGTGAAAACTTTTTAATGAAAAAATATCTATTTTATAATTTAAATTATTTTTATTATAGTTTATAAACCTATATTTGATATTTTAAAACTTAAGTAATATTTTTCCCAAAAAAAGTAATACATTATATATTTATTTTATTAAAATTAATTTCTAAAAATTTTGAAAATTTAATAATAAAAAATAGATTTAAAATTTAGAAACAGTGGGTTTAAATTATCTAATATAGACCACTTTATTTTTTAGGTATAAATATTAAGTTACCTTAGGTAAAAACTAGTTATCGTGATAAAAGCTTAAATGAAAAAAGTAATAATTCAATGAATAAAGGGATTCAAAAATGTTAAAAACATTTTTATAATTGAGTTTATATGATATAATCAAACTTATCTCACCATAAAATCAATTATTATCTATTTTTGGTTCCACTTTACATGTTTAACATCATCTCCCTATATATTAAGATAAAATATTTACAAAACTTCCATTCTCACAACTTATAAAGGGTGACTCTCACCACCCCTTCAATACCATTATAAAAATTAGGTTTCCTCATGAAAATATACCCTATTTAATTAAACTAGAGTAAATTTTCACTCTCATAATCTCCTGGTCAAAATATATTATCCTAATCCCTTCCTTTTCAAGGAATCCTCCAAGAGAAACCCAAAGTTCTCAATGTAAATTCAATCTTTTCACTAACATCTCTTCCTTTTATCATTCCATTTAAAGTTTTTTTTTACAAATATTATATTTATATTTAATTATTAATATTATACCTAATTTTTTATATTTTTAGAATAAATTCTAACCACCTCTCCCCTTCCTCTTAAGAAAAGCAAAAACATCAATCGTATATGTGTGCAGACTACTGACTCCAAGAAATAACATGTTCATTTTTTTTCAATACCACCTTTCATGGATAAATATAATAATTGGTTAAAGGATAAATATTAATTTTATTATATTAATAAGGTTTTTTATACAAATTTAATAACCTCTTAATGATATTAATGATAAACAATCATTATAAAATTAACCATCTTTAACAAATGAACTAAGAGGAAAAACAATTTATTCATACTATATAATTGCTTCTTATTCATCACATATTTTATTATTTAATTATAATTAAATTATATAAAACTAATAAAAAATAAATTATATCATTATTCTACTGGTATAATTATATTCCAACTAAATTACCACCTAATTATCTATTAATCATGGTACGTTCAAGTTTGGGTCGGTTGGACCACCGAATTGAAAAATTCTATAAAATTATGTCATGGATGACTATGGAAATATATTTAAATATTTTAGATGATTTAAATACTTAAATACTTATATTTTTTTTAAGGATTCGTCAATATTTAACTCAATAACAAATTAAACACCCTTCATTGGTTAAGAATAATTAAAATAATTTTATTATCGATTTCATCTTCTAGGATAAAGAATGCAACACTCAATAAAGGAAAATAAAAAATAAAAAATCATAATAAATAATCCCTTAAATTAAATTTTAATGATTTAGTAAATATTAGCTTTATAATAAAAACAAATAACAACACCACTCCTATAAAACTAGTATATCCCTTTAAAGTTATAAAACACCTGATGTGGAAAAATAGGTAAAAACTAACTAGTGTGTGTGTGTGTGAAGAATTATTATCAATAAGGGGTATAAATGTTTATATATATGAATAAATTTATTAGGTATGTAATTAATAAACTTATTTTAATTATTTAGGATGTTTGGTGTAAGTGCATAATGAATTTGAACCAAGGTAAGGGTTTTCGTCTCAAATTCTTCTCTTTGAGAAATGTTTTTATTACAAACTTGATTTATTATATATAGAATATAAACTTCCAAATTTATATATTATATCATGAAATACCTTTTATTCATGGTAATTTAAGTTTAATTTAAATCTCTCTCTTTTAATATGTTTTTATTTAAATGCTCCTCAAGTTATTAGGGTTTTTGTTAACTCAATTATTTTCATTGAGTTATAATTATTCCTATTAAATATCTTTCATATAGGTTGGGTAAATTATAAACAATGATTTTATCAAGTTTTATTTTATCTTGAATGTTGTTTATTTAAATTTTTATTACATAAATCCCTTTTTAATAGTTTTTTATTTCATGGACTAAGTTTTCTATAAGGGACTATAGTAACTCAAATATATTTCTTTGAGTTATAAGGTTTATTTTGAATTTTGGCTATAAATATTATATTTAATAATTGATTTCCCATTTTATATTATATTTTATTTTATATTTTAGTGGAAATGTCTCTTTTAATTTAAAGTTTCCTACATTATTTTTCTCTCACCTAAAAGTATAACGTTATCAAGAACGAGCCTCTCTCTTAATTGGATCTTTGTTTCATGTCTACATTTTCCTTCTCGCAAATGTTCTCATCTATTTTTAGGAAATATAATATGGATTATTTTCTCTAATTATCATAATTATATTTACCCCTATTCAAAAATAAAATCTAATACACTTTTTATGATGTGTATTTTCAATAAGGTTATTTCAAAATGTTCACAAGTTTCTTTCCATCCTTTCAAAATAGAAGGTTTTATCTTCCATTTCACATTAGTTTTTAATAACCATTATGTAGTTTAAAAAAATATTATTGACTATTTATTTTAAAAATAAAAATTTTCAATGTTTTTTAACTCCCCCTTTTAAAAAAAGTCCTTTAAAAGGGATTTTAACTTCAAATTGTATGCCTAAGATAAATGTGATTTCCTAAAAACTATTTTATGATTTCATAGCTATTTTACTATTTATATCTAGAGGATTTATTTCCTTGGAAATTATTTTTTATGAATCACTTTATAAATTTTCTTATGATATACTCTTTTTTGCTGTTTCATTTTATGTATCAACTTTTTACAATCTTGAGGTAAATTTTGGTGATAACATATGGAAATTTTATAAATCCCATTTTTATTTACTTGGGTTATTTATGAAATAATGATGATTTATGTGGAATACATATGTATATATGATGATGTGTTGTGTCATATACCACCCACTAATTCATTGGTTTATTTTTATGTCTCGTGAGCTCAAAAGTGTACATGGGATGATTTATCCCAAGATAAAGGGGATTATAGGAGGCTTTATCCCAAGACCAATAGTACACCATAGTATTATCCCAAGCCCAATAAGGTACATAAGTCATTAACCCAAGCCTACTATGTGATGAATTTCCTGGTGGGTATAACTAACACATGGTTTCCAAACTTATATTTATAACACACTCGTATGCATATTCTCATTGCAATTTTATGATCTCATAGTTCATGTTTATTGACTAATGTTTCCACACTCTTTTGATTCCTAAAAAAATATTATTCCAAGCATTATGCCATGACTTTTGATTTATGATCTATTCTTTGTTGGGTATAATTTTCTTATGTATCTTGATTATACACATATTCATAATTTATGCTCACCTTCCCGAATGGCCCGAAAGCCTTATTTTTTATTTTATTATGGATAACCCCCCTTTTAAGGGTGGTAGGGGAACCCGTACAAGACCCTTAGTCCCAAGGCACAAGGCCCGACTGACTCGCAATACATAACCTGAAGGCCCATAGGCATACCATGCCCAGTACATGATTGTTATCACTTATGTTTACCCTTAATGAACATCTGATCTCACCCCTTTCGTATGTTTCCAATCCCCAAGTTATGGAGATTATTATATCATATGATATTTATAGGACAGGGATGAGAGGGACACAGTTATTGTGGAATGTAAATATGTGTTTTGAATTATTATTTTTAAGTATATAGTGTCCATGAAACTGAACCTATCGGTTCTCAGGTTGTGTGACTATATATGAAATGTATTAATTTAACCATGAAATTGATGTAATATTTATGTATGTTTAGATTTGTTTTCTATATAGTACAAATCCATGAGACTTATTTTTAATTGATTCATGAAATATTTTTATTGTAATTTAGTATATATCATATTTTTAATAGATGCCTCCTCATCATGTTTTTTGGTATTACTATCATGCAACGCATTATTTTTTTTGGTTTTCATCGATAAAATTTTATAATAAAAATCACATGAATGGAATCAGATCCTCACATGAATTGGAATAATAAAGATCATTATTGATGTATGATTATACTTTTATGGATATATAATAATCCTTTTTATATCTTTCTATACTAGAATATTTATAAGGATTATGGCCCCTTTGAGGCATTAATTTCTCTCCCTTGATACTTATGTCCATATGAATTAGAAAATTGTCCATGTATGATGATCCTAAGTGAATTTCCCATGAATTTCAATATTAATGAACTCTATAGAGGGAATGTGTCATGAAATATTGGTAGAAATAATTGTGAAGGAAATTCTTATGAATCTATTCCTAGTCTTTAAAAGGCATACCTTCTCTAGGGAGGGGGATTTAAAAATTCTCCAAGCCATATGGGATGAGGTGGACCCTACTTATTTATAGACATGGTTGCATGATGATGTATATTTAATGGTTATAGGGGTGATAGTGGATGTAAAAATAGACTATACCTATGGTCCTGGGGCTACTATTGTGTTGTTTCTTGATCTTTTGATGCATCTTACTTCACTTTTTAGGATTTCACTATAGTATGAGCTTGGTGCATCATGTTTTCCGACTATTATAGGTGAGAGTTTTTATCCATAAAACATTATTCAAATGTTATAACATTAATTTTCATAAATTATATTCACTATTCACATTTATAGTATTTTTATATAGGATTCTACCAATAACTCATCCATACCGATTTCAACTTTTTGATTTATTAGAAATGATAGATTCTATTAGACTGATCAACTGGAATATTCAGATCCATGACCTGTGAATTGTCTTGAGGTAATTACATTGCAAACTACCTTACCTAAAGATCCATAATGGCCCCCATGTGTGGGTATGTGTAAATATCCATCTTCACACTATCCTCTAATTCTGATGTCTAATGAAACATAATTGATCATCTACCCGAGTTTATTTAAACCATTTTTGTGGGATTTTTGGAATTTCTCATGTTATTTTCTTGATTTCTGTATTCCAATCCAACAAAAGGGAGACCAGATTAAGATAGAAGAACTTATAATTTATCACCTTGAGGTGATCAAGTATCCCTCAAAGGGTAGGTTCTTGGATTTTATAAGATGGGCAATTTCCCATAGGTTTCAGCATAGATGAGTCACATAGTTCTCCTCTAATTTCTTGATAACATCATATTGAGATGTTACAATGGGAAAAAACATGACTAGTATCTTATTTTAAATTAATTATTTATACATTATATTAGAGTCTTCCTTGTCCTATTTGAGAATTTCCTTGACCAACTCTAACCATAAAGGTATCTTTCACACCATTTATTTAAGATGAGCGAGATCGTTATGAATATCCTCAGTTATATACTAGGTCTTCTAATATTGGGGAATTACCAATGATGATTATTTCCTTATTTTACCCTCTTATTGAGAAAGAATATTTTTTGATGTTTTCAAGGTATCTGGTGTAGCTAACTCTTTCATTTAAAATGCCTCTTGGTATAGGGGAATCCTTAGGATCATTGCGACAAGGTTGGACCTCCATATAAAGAAGATGTTTCATAGTGAGGAGGAACTTGACAATGATTACCATGGGGAGGACCTCTGTGGTTGTTGATTTAAAATTCACCTTTAGGATGAGGACCTCCATTTCGGCTAGATATTTTTTTTATAGGGATTACCGTTGAAACATATTTCATGGGGAGGCCCTCTAGGGTTATTAACTTGATCACTAAGGAGAGGACCTCTATGGTTATTGATTTGTTTATTTTTCACATGCAGAGGATTCCCATTTTGACACTTTGTTACTTTAACACTATATTTATTAATTTCATGGTTGTTAGATTCTACTTAATCAATAAAGGGATTACCTTCCTATCCATTTATCATTATATTATAGGGAGGACCTCTGTAAATGACATCATATGGAGGACCTCCATAACTAACATCACGCAGAGGACCTCCATGATAGTTGGATAATCTTACACTATGGGTAGGGCCTACATGGTAGTCTACATATGAATTTGAGTAGGACCTTCAAAGTGAGGACTATTTTTATGCCCTTTAGATGATTAATCTTGTGTTTGAAAATGGGCAGTACCTCCATGATATGAGAATTATTTTTTGTTTCCATGGGGAGTAAATTTGTGGTTCAAATTTCCATTATTATGATAATGACCTTTACAATGGGTTCTCTATAGAGAAACTCTGGAGTCATTTTTTCCACTTTTACTATAGAGGGGATTACTAAAATTTCCACTTATATCTAACTTAACATGATTTGAGGTATCCAAGCATGGATGACTTGAAAAAATCCCAATTCACTATCGGGATATTCCAGTGGATGATAAGGATGTTAATGGTTTTGGGAGTAAAATCTGATGCTTGAGCCTTGAAACTTAACAAACCTATTTAATCTCTACCCCTTGGTGCCTTATTTTAGGCATATAGAGTGGAGAATGTGCTAACAAATTACTCTATGGCCTCCTGAGATATCAAGACTGAAAGCTGATGACAATGGCCATAATTGATGAGATCCCTCCAAGTTAGCTCCTATTTGGCCACAGGGAAGTAATAAACATCTTCTTAAAATTACCTAAGATAAGGAATCTAGGTGTTTCTATACTCCTCTGAGATACTCCTAAAAGGTTTTTATGTGGAAAAAGGGGCACTTATAACCTACTATTTTTTCATTGGCATGATGTCCTATGAGGATTTATCTCCTAATGGCTTACATGACTATATATAAGGTTAGAATGAATCCATTTCAATTATATTACTAAACTAGGGTGTTAACCACCTATTTTTCAAGACATTGGGTGGGTGAAAACACTCACTGAGGTTGAGGGGATAAAATAATCATTGTAGGTAATGAATACATCCGAGGATCCTACTACTGGTAATATATATGTGACCAGATTAATTTTCATTTTCCCTTATTATATTTGAGGAATTTGGTTCTTGTAAGTATATTGATTGATGATACTATTTAGATTTGATATGAGAGTTGAGATAAAGATACCACAAATAATTAAATTGTTTGAGTAACATCAAAATTAAAAATTCATGGTCAGTCTATCTATTTCCCAAGTAAAGTATTTTATTTTGGGTTTACCATTTTTGTTCCCCCACATATTTCATCCACATCTTCTTAGCTATATATATTCTTTCATATGTTGGTTGGTTATTAGGATAAATTAACAATGCTTCAACCTTTATGGAAAGTTCAAGAGCATGAGAGGTCATCTCCCCATGAAGGGTTATATCACCTAGTCAAGAGCACTCTTATATAGATATATTTATGAAATCCTTCCTGAAAAAATAATACTAATTACACTTTTCATGAAATTATTTGATGAATTCTATATATCTATATTCATCATGGGTTCTCCATACTTTTATATGAGAGGTTCTCTATATTTCCCATAATTGGTTATTTATTCTCTATTTTAAATCCATACTAAAACAACCCTATCCCTAGTATCCCTAAGCTAATGGTTACTTTATTATATTGGCACTAGATATAAGTGATTGCATCATCAAGGATCGAATAGTTTAGTAATCTTGGAAAATTAGATGAATTATTTTATCTCATGTTATATTTGAAAACAAAAAATACAATATATTATTTTCCTTGAGAGAATTATTATTCCCTATCGGATATCCTTTTATATCAATTATACTACACTTCCTAGAATCTTGGGGGGGAAATAGTGATTTCATATTCTCGATAGGGCAATACATATGGTTGAATCTATCATAGAATAAGGCATTAATAATATGTAAGGAATAAATGATGATAAAATAATTCCATGTAAATAATTACATGAGCTTAAAACTTATATGTGGATATTATAACTATTCAAATAATTACATGGAAATCAATAATTGATTTAATAATTATGGAATGCATAATTTCGGATATCTTAAACTTACCATCAAGGTATTAAGCCAAGACATCATACATAAATGGGTAAGGAATTTTTAAAATACCAAACATGTTTTTTCTCATGAGACCTATTAATGAATTGACGGGCTATGTATTTTTAGTCCCCACCCATCACTTAATAATTCCAATGCATTCATCATATGAATAAACAATACAGCATAATCAACATGCCTAAATAATTGATAGCTATCTGTATTGGAAGATATAGCATATAGAATTTAAATAATTTATTTAGTAAAAATGATCATAATAAATCCATAGAAATGTGGTGGATAGTATCATTAAATTACATCCATATTAAAGTATAATATTCATTAAATTATGTTGACTTATATGAAAATATTTTCAAAAGATCACCAAAACATTTCTTGAGGAAAATTTCTATTTCATTTTGAAATCACATATTTAAAATATATAAAAAATACAAAAATTGTGAAAACCATTTTATTTTAAAATACCCATGAAAACTTTTAAATGAATCTTCAAGGTAAATAATATTTTTTATGGTAGAAAATTCATTCATGTGGTAAGTGTTAAAACAAATATTAGGTTCACACCTTCTGTAAAAAGTGCATTGTTCAGAAAATGACAAGAATATTCCTTTTAAAACCTTAAATATAAAGTAAAAAATGGTTAAAATTAATTTAATCAATCATTGGATATTACTAAAAATATTATTGAAAACATTTTAATGAAAATATATAGATTAAATAAAAATATTCCCAACTAAATAGAAAAACAAAGTCGGTTTTCATTGAAAACATTGTTTTGGAATTTTGAGTACTTAGAGAGAAGAAATTAAAGAAAAACATTTGATTTTTAGAAAAATAAATATAGGATAATAAATTATATGGGTTTTATGATATAAATATCCAATAATTAACCCAATGGAAACTTAAACATAAACAACCCCAAATATGGATGAGATTGTGAAATAAACTCTTACCTCAGGTCTGAATAGCTTCAAAAATGATTTTAACCTCCTGTATAATAAATTTAAATTTATTATAATTATATAAAATAACTATATAATTACTTATAATATCGTATATGATCCATTTATAACATTTCAATACCAGTTTATTAATAATTCTTTATTAAATCATTGTTTCTCAGTGTTAACTGTTTCTTTTTTCATATAAGTTTTTGTTTGATTGTTTCAATACTTGAATATTGTGCATGGTTCATCATATATATAATTTTAATAATTGTATATATATATATAATATTCATTACATATTTATTTATAATCATCCTTTAAATGAGTATAAGAAAAATTAATCACATTGCTTCCTAGAGGTGGTAGTCCACACATACGCAAAAGAGACATTATTATTTTTTAATGGGTGAAAGGTTAAAAAGGTAAATGATATATTATATTTAAATAATAATAATTATGTTACTAATATCATATATATTAATTAGTTACATCTTTATAACTATTTAAGTAAAATGGTGATGAAAAATGAATTACATCGCTACGTGGAGGCAGTAGGTCGAACATACACATGAACAATGTTTCTGTTTTTCATATGATAGAAAGTAGATGAATAAGGGTTGTAACACTAGAATAATAAAATTTTATTACTTTTAAGATACTTATTTTATTATATGATCATGGATAAATATTATTTAAAGGATGTATAAGAATAAATAAAATGAAAACACTCAGTTAAGAATTACACCTCTTCTTCGAAAAACCACCTTTTTCTTACATCATAAGCCTTATAGGTTATTATTTTGATGATACAAGAGTATATAAGTCATGAGAATAAAGTTTTGGAAGTTATTGTTTTAGGTAATTTTAAATATAAATGGATCAATATGTGTGAATAATATAGGATAAGTGATGCCCTTTTATAATTAAGGGAAAGGACACACTTGGAATTACTTAAAATATTTTAATAAAATAAAGTATTTTTCATGTGAAACGGGACCAAAAATTTTTAAATATTATAATATTATAATTTTAAGGCCTAAATAAAACCGACTAATGAGTTTTAGACAAGTCTATGTGAAATTTTCACCTTTATCTCCTAGTTTAACCACCCCCGGTAAACCCATTTTAACCCTAACTCTAGTAACAAATTTTTACTATTTTTGCTATTAATTATGAAAAAAAATTAAGTTGACCTTATTAGATAATTATTATTATTATTAAAAATATGGAATCCATTTTAAAATATTTTATTTTTTTAAGAGGTATAAATTAATTTTGATAGGTGTGTAAATCGCAACAAAACCCATTTTTAGAAAGATGTTTATTTTAAGCATAAAAATGATTTTATAGAAAAATAAATTATAATGTTTATTACAATGGAATTAATTGGATTATTTTATATAAAAGGATACTTAATTTATTTCAAACCAAATCAAAACAAAAATTAACCATCTAAATACTTGATTAAGATAAAAGAACAAAAAATGGTTTTTATTTTGAAACAAACTTTACTTAGATTTATAGAATATTAAGCATATATTTATAATTTTAAAATTATATTTTTTTGTGAATGATATTAATTATTAAATATATATTTATTATATAAAATATTTTTAGTGATATTTTGATCTATTGTTATATCATTATAATGTCACAAAAGTGATAGTTTTTGTAAAATAAATATTTTTCATTATTCACCCAAAAATAAACAATTTATGAAAATATCAAAAAATAATACTAATATTATTTTGACATGATGGGTAAAAAAATAAAATTCATTTAATAAAATTCAATTTATAAGAATTGATAATTTATGTTTCAATCACATTCTTGAATAAATAAATATGCATTGTGCTATTGTTTCTCTAGAAATAAAAGCTTACTATAATTGAAGCTCAAGTTTTACATTCTTTCCTCCAAAAAAAATTTCATCCTTGAAATATTAATAATGTAAAATCATGAACATATGTGGTTAGTTATTCAACAAATCTTATTTTTGTTCAAACATCGCTTGTTTTATATTATTATTTCTCCAAAGTAACTTTACCAGTCGAGTTGTCTGATTCCTCAACACTTATTATTTAGTGTCAAGAATCAAGACAGGATATTCACAATAAGATAAATTAGGTTTCAATTATATTTCCTCATAGGTGATCACATTAAATGGTTCTGGAATGTTATTCCTCAATAAAGAGATATGGAACACTAGGTGGAATTTCCAAATGGAAATCCACAGCTCCAATTCCTTCTAGAATTTCAAAAGGTTTGATGTACCTGAGACTTAGTTTATCATTCTTACCAAACCTTATAACACCCTTCCATGGAGATGATTTCAATAAAACATGATCCCCCACTTGGAATTCCAAATATTTCTTTCAATTATCGACATAAATCTTCTTTATACTCTGATTCATCCTAATATTATTACTAATAGTCTTTAATTTCACAATTGTATCCTAAATGAGTTTGGGTACTATAAGCTTCCTTTCAATAATTTTATCCAAAAAAGTTGTAAAAGTACATATATTCCCATGAAATTCAATTTTAATTCTTGAATGGAAGCTATTGTATATAAAAATTCTACCAAAGGTAAATATTTATCCCATATACCTTGAGAATCAAGTAAGAATGACCACATCATTTCTTTCATTGTTTGAATGCTTCTTTCAGACTATCCATCATTCTAAGGGTGATAGGTGGTTCTCAAATGTAGCTCAATGTTAATGTCATTCTGAAGAATCTTCTAGAATTTTTATGTAAACCATGATTCATGATCTGATACAATCAAAATAGGTGTACCATATAAATTCTCAAAACATCATTAATATTGATTTGTGTAAGGATATCAATAGGTGGATCTTCCTTTATTCTGAGTAAACATGTGGGCTAGATAAGGTGATCAATAATAACCCATATGGAATTTTTCTTTCTAGTGTTCTTTGGAAATATAGTGAAAAAGGCCATAGTAATACCATCCAATTTCCACATAAGAATAGTTAGAGGTTTCATGACCCCTTTAGTATGTTGTCTTTCATCCTTTACCTTTTGATAAACTAATAATTTATATACATAGTATGTAATTTCCCATTTCAAATTATCCCGTCAAAAAATTTCTTTTAAATATTGAAATATTTTGTTTCTCTTAGAGTGTATAGAGAAATTTTAACTATGAACTTCAGTTAATAATTCTCTTTTCATATTAGGCAGGGTTGGAACACAGTGACTTTTTGAATTTGAACACACCATCCTCATAAAGAAATCCATCATCTTCCCATTATTAATGTAACACCCTAACTCTATTAACCCAAAGACAGTGTTTACTTTATTAAATTGGTACAAGATAAAAGATATCTCACCATACAAGATTAATCAGTTAAGTAGTCTTGGAGAACAATATACATACATGATTCCCATATTTCATTGGGAATATAAAATACATAGCATAAGAAAATTTATTACATCCTTGATATTATTTATAATATCCTTCTTCATATCCTATAGAAATAAAAATAAATAAAGGGTGAGCTCAGATACTTAGTAATAGTAACATACAGCATAATATATCTTGATTAAATAAGGCATAATGAATATGGTGAGGTAAATAACTAAAACACATACCATTTAATTAATAACTTGAGCATGAAATGCATCCATGGATAATGTTAATCCATTAATATCATGGATAAAAATTACATAATTCTTAAAAAAGTAAATACTTAATATTGGACATCATTATCTCAAACATAATGAATTTATACTATCAAATCCTTGTTCCAAAATAGTTTAATCAATGGGTAGGTATACACCAAAAGCCTATTTAATTTAGCCAACTAATTTATATCATAAGACTTGTCGATGCATCGAGGAGATATCTATAACCAGACCCTAAACACCACTAAATTTATAATGAATTACTCATATATTTAATGATAAATTTAATTCATAAATAACATTACTTATCAAATATCTATATTGATTAAATAATGTAGATTTTTCAATTTTTCCCTAGTCGATCAAAAAACATTTATAGTGAAATACCATATACAGAAATGATATAAGGTTTAAGAAATAAGTATATCCATGATACATAATATGGATACATAAGACAAATTTAATGTACAATTATCATAATAAAGTGAATATTTCAAGGTAAAGTTAATATCCACAAAATTAATCAAGAGATGAGAGATGACCACTATAAAAATAGATTTTGTAGTAAAATACAGTCTTTTAAGGAATTGAAGAAAATTAAATTGAAACATTTAAAATAATTTTTCATAGAGGGTTGTCTTTTTAAAACTATTTAAAACTTATATAATAAGTTTAATACTATAAAATGGTTATGGTAGCAGGAAATTTTGTTAATGTTGTATACGTTAAAAAGGAAACATTCCTTGTGACTTTTTATAAAAAAGTTAAAAATAAACCTTTCTAAAAACATTATAAATATTAATTTAAAACCTTATAAAAAGTAATTCATTACTTAAAATTATTTTAATAAATAATTTTATTAATAAAAATTAATTTTATAAAATAATTTTGAAAAATATGGACATGGAAGTAAAATATACTCGATCCAAAATAGAAATAAGATCGTTTTTTATTTTAAACCTTCCTATTGAAATAGAAACTTGAATTGAATAATTAATCATAATGAATAAATATATATTCATTTTAAGTACCACATATTTCTATTATATACACCACATAAAATTAAATATGTTCCTAATACCAAATATGCCTCAATGGAGTGGAAATTAAGATGAAATCCTTTGCAAAGATCATATCATTAAAATGAGAATTAGTAAATGATGATATTATGTGTAACAAATATAAAACCAAAAAATATAAGATTAAATAAAACAAAAAACAATAAAATTTCATTTCACATATAATCTTGATATAATATAATCAATAAAGAAGTGATATAAACCAATGAAAAGAAACTGAGTTAAGAAACCCCTTACCTCACATTCGGCTTACCACGAGAGTTATTTTAACCTCCTAAATAATAAATTTGGATTTATTATAATTACATACCAAAAATATACAAATATATTTAATATCATATATGATACATTTATAACATTTTACTACCCTTTTGTTAACAATTATTATTATTATTATTCCAGGTGTTAATTTCTTCGTTTTTCATGTATGTTTTGATTTGATAATTTCAATCATCGCATCTTTTTAATCATTTCAAAATATATATAATTTTATCCATGATATAATTATCATATATATTAAATATATAAATATTTTTATTCATCAATAAAATGTAGAGATAGAAAAATGAATTACATCGTTCATAGAGACGATAGACCTTATATAGGTATGAATGCCGTTTTCACTTTTTGAAGGAAGGAAAAAAGGTAAATAATAATTCACATTTAAAGGATCATTTTTATATAATATATATCTCATATATTCATTAAAAATATCCTTATTACCATCTATATAAAGTGTAAATGAAAAACGGATCACATCGCTTCGTAGGGGTGGTAGTCCACGCATACACACGAGCGACGTTATTATTTTCCAATAGATTGGAAGGTGAGAAGGTAAATATTATATTATAATTATAGGATAATATTTTTTCTATAAATATCATATATATTCATTAGTTACATATTTATAACCATCCAAGTAAAGTGGTGATGAAAAATAAATTACACCGCTACGTGGAGACGGTAAGTCGTACATACGCATGAGTGATGTTTTCACTTTTTACAGGATAGAAAAGAGATAGAATATAGTTGTTCCATAATAATAATAATAGCATATAATAATATTTATTATACTGTATTTATTATTTTAGTATGTTTAAAACACATTAAGAGTAAATAGAAGATGAAATAAAATTGAAATAGTCGGTAAAGACAATTACCTCTTCTTCAGTAGACTTTCTTAAAATATCCTCTTAAAGAACCTAGGATTGGTCTTTTGAAGGTAAAAAACCTCTATAACTTTTCAAAGGTTGTTTATACGAGAATTTTTAAGGGTTATTTTTAAGATATGTTTCTCAAATTTCTGTAAATAAAATCGATAAATGGTGTCCTTTTAGAAGTGAGCAGAGGGGAATTCTTGGAATTTCTTAAAGTATTAAATTAATATAAATTATTTTTTAGGTAAAAATGTCTCCAGATTGATATAATTTCAATATTATATGAGGTTTATTTGAAAAATATTATCCAATAAATTTTGGATTTGTCTAGGTTATATTTTCACCATTATCTTTTAGTTTTAAACCCCCTCTATAAACCCTTTTGACAATTGTCGTAATATTAAAGTTTCCTACCATTTAGGGGTCTATAATTTTTCCATAAAAATCCAAAATAACCATAAATAGACCATAGTTTATGTTTTAAACCATACCCTATTCATTTATATAAACATACTATTTTTATTTTTTAAATAATTTGATAAAATATTATTTATTATAAAATATCATTAATAACATTTTTGACACGATTCATTTAATTTGTTTTTAAATACATAAATACAAAAAGGTAATTTGAATATAATCCTTTCACACAAACTTAAAATTTCATATTTATCTATAAAGTTTTTGAAAATAATAATTTATCCAATTTTTATTACTTTTAATATTTTTAATATTATTTATTTTATTTTTCTATTAATTGAATAAATATTTTGTCGGCATTAAGTAAGAATTTAAGTTAATAATTCAATCACTAAAAATTTAAAATAAATAACCATAAAAAAAATAATTCATTAATATTTCCAATAAAATTTTAAAACTAAACATAATTTATATTTATATTTATCACAAAATATTATTGTTACTAAAAGAAAGAAAGTGACAATTTGAGCTTTATCTTTTACTTAAATATTATAAAGGTAAAAATCAAAAAAATATGGTACCAATTTGACATATTTTTGAACCTTGGATGGGAATTTCTAAAATTAAACCATCTAATGGGATAAATTCAAGTTTTACTATCATTATTTAGATCTTATCATGTTATTTTTATCCTTAATTACCTGATTTACCCTTATCGTGATAACAATTATTTATTATAGTTACTATTCATAATGAACAAAATTAAATAGACCATTTTACCAAATTTCGGGATCCTAATTCTGAATATGGAATACATTTTTTAAGATTAAATTTCTATAAGTGGAAGAATTTAATTTAATATTAAAAGTCAAAATGCAATGAAAAACAATATTTCAGAAAAAATCATTTTTTACTTTAAAAATGTTTTATACTAAATTCAACCATAAAATTGATTAAAATGAACCTAATTGAAATATTAATAATATAATATAACTACTTTTACTTTTAAATCATTTTAAAAAAATGGAACTTTTTAAATGCTTGAAATAAAAAATATAGATTTCAATGAAAATCAATATTTTTCACTATTCATTGGAAAATAAATCGTTTCTGAAAAATCCAAAAATTTATCTCTTAGTTAATTTTGATATAATAATTTAAAAAATAATATTCATTTTATAAAGTAAAATTTCTAAAAGTTTCAAAAATTAATTATATTTTCAACACATAAAATGAAAAATAAAATCATTTTTGAAGAAAATGTATATTTGAAGTGTAAAATAATTTTACTAAAAATTAAGTACTTATTAATTATTAATAAATACATTATAAAAATCATTTATACATATTTTTATAATGTTATTATATAGAAACCTGACTTTATCGTACATTACTATTACATCATTTTAAATATAACAACATAAAATCATTACACCACTAGGATCCAAAGGTTTAGTGTCTTCGGAAAATTAGGACCGTACATAAAATTTACAAAATAAAACATAAACATTTATTAAATTTCTTATTTTATAGATTCTTATTGGCCCTTGAATTCTACTTAGTATAAGTAATCACCTGAGGATATACATCAAAGAAAGGGGTGAGCTAAAATCCTAGTAAGAGGATAGATAAGAACATGAACCAATATAATATGGGGTGAGTATAATCATAACATCGTCATCATAATCATGAGAGGAAGATTACATAAAGATGGAATGTGGAAATGCATAAAAATGAAACATCACTTCTTAGTGGTCAAATAACACACATAGTTGTGAACAAAGATAGCATCATGTTCACACATATTTAACTTTTCTAATGAGATAAATCACATTACCAAATGAATTTTAGTTCTATATAATTTTGGGCACACCCGTCACATCATAACATTTACATTACCTGATATAATTCTGTGTGTACCCGTCACATCATAACATTTACATTATCGTGAATGCCACATAGAACATATATCAATATTGAACATAAAATAACCCATGAAAAGGAATGTGTTTCATTTCATAAATAATTTATTCATAAACTTTGAGTTCCCAAATCAAAGAGTGAATAACATACTTGATCAACATTGAGTGAAGAAGAAATAATCTCGAGAAGTAAAAGGTGTGTTTTTAAAAGAAGAGTTATTTTGAAAAGCATTGTGTTTGTCATAAACTCAAGTAGAAAATATGTATATCCAAAAAAAGGTAAGATAGTTATTAATAAATGCAATTTAATAAATATCCATAATAAAAATGGGGTGAAAGAGGGAAAACCCAATGAAAGAGAGTTGGGTTCGAGAATTCCCCTTACTTTATGTCTGAATGCTTTATTCAATTTAATATCATGTATAATCACATTAGATTCATTAATTAATTAATACAGAACCTTTTATAAATTAATTTTTATTCATTATAGTTTTATTAATTTTGTTTATGGGTTTTTTAATGATTTATAGGGTTTAATTTCATCATTTGATGGTGTTTGTTTTCTTAGTTTTCATTATTGTTTATCTTGTATGCATGAATGTAAGTTTGTGTAAAATGAGGATAAATATATAGAATTGTTATTATATGTTATTAATTATATTCTGGAATTTTAAATGATTTTATAAAGAATTCGGTTATCTAGTATGTGGATGAATCATTAGATAAAAGTTAATGATGATCGTTTTAGGTTAATTTTGGTTGTTTTTCGATCACAAAAAACTTGTTTTGTTTTATCATTTATTATTATGTATATATGTTAGTTATAGAACATAAATATGGTTATAACATACATTTTTCAATATTCTTCAACCATTAAAATGGTTTTGTTAACATCCTTGAAGGTGTTAAAGGAAAATGAATGTGCATCGCCCATGATGTTGGTAAATTGACACATCACGGGTGACGATTTCATTTTTAGAATAAAAGAGAGTGGGGGAGTTTAATGAATCTTCCATTAATATGATAGAATGCCAGTATATAAAACATACTATAATTATCATTCATTTTGGATAAGATAAGGTTAGTATAATAGAAAAAAGGAAATGAAATTGAAAAGAAATTAAATGGAAAAGGAAAAGGATTTTACCTCTTTGATTTATCCTCCTTGAAAACTGCCTTAGGGAAAATATTTTGGTCTTTTTATGAGACCAAGATATCCTGTAAATGTGTAAGGGGATAGGGAAAATTATTGGGCAGAATTTGGGTAAGGCTCAAAGCATTAGAGGTGTGAGGAAAAGAGGGGGTGAGGGGTGGTATTTATAGTGGAGGAGAGGGGTGTTTTCTCATTATTATATTCATTAGTTTATTATTTGTCATCAAGATTATGAATAGTTTGGTAATTATATATAAATATATTAAAATAATTATGGAGAGTTCTAGATTTTGGGCTTACATTATCCTTACATTATCTATGAATACATAAATCATGTATTTATCTTTTATTATAAATTATCATATTTTACTATTCATCCAAAATTTAGGTATTTCAGAAAAACACCAAAAATTCAACCTAACCATTTTTAAACTTGTAGAATTCAAAAATAAACTCCATTTTATAGAAATAATTTTTAAGATATGAGTAATTTAATTTTTAATTAAAATCATCATTTACTTAGAAAATACAGATTTTAAAATTATAACTGATTTTATAACACTTTGAAAAATTACTTAAGGTTTCATAAAATTATATTAAAATAATAACACATGAAAATATTAATTTATGGATATGTTTTATGAAAATACATTTTCTTTTAAATTATTAAATTAATCAAAAAAATTGTAATTAAATATATATGACATACAAAAATACCAACAATTAATAATTTTTAAAACATTTATTTACTTTGAATATGAAATAATTATATGATACTTTCATTTATAAGATGCATAAATATTATTTATACTTTCATGGGTGAGGATACTATTTCTTTGGCTAGTTTACTATTCACAAGGGTCATATTACTATTCCTAAGGTCAAGTTACTATTTCATCGGCCTTGGTTCCTTAACTTCTAGAAATACTTTTTATTTCATTAATTATTCATTTATAAAGTTATTATTATGGTATATAAGTGATTTTATGTGATTTATACTATGTGAAATTACTATAATAAGGGAGAAATTCTATTGATAAATGTTTTGGTCATCACATTCTTTCCCCCTTTTGAAATTTCACCCTTGAAATTTCATTCTAAATAAACTCGTGAGGGTAATTCTCCTTCATCACCTCCTCCAGTTCCCAAGTTTCTTCTTCATGCTTATGGTTCCTCCACAACACTTTGAAAAGCTGGGTTTTCCTATTGCATAGAACCTTATCTCTCTGATTCATAATCTTTATTGGATGCTCCTCAAAAGAAATATCATCTTCTAGATGTACCACCTCTAAGTTCAGTATATGTGAGGGATCTTGTATATACTTCCTTTGGAGTGATATGTGGAACACATCATGAACTTGATCCATATTTAGTGGAAGTGCAAGATGATATGCCATGGCTCCTATGCGATCAAGGGTCTCAAAGGGGCCAACGTACCTTGTTCTTAGCTTCCCTTTATTTCCAAATCGTATGACTCTCTTCCATGGTGATATTCAAAGGAATACTTTTTCTCCAGTGTCGAACTCCAAGTCCCTTTAATGGTTTTCAACAGAGCACTTTTTCCGACTCTAAGAAACTTTGATATGTTGTTAGATGGATTGAACCTTCTCTATCATATATTGTACAATATTAGGTCAAAGTAGCTTTATTTTTCCAAGTTCATCCCAATGGTTTGGAGTTATAAATCACTTTCCATATATAGTTTCATATGGAGCCATCTGAATACTTGATCGGAATCTATTGTTGTATGATAACTCAACCAACGGGATATATTAATCCCATCCACCTTTTAATTCTAATGAGAAGTCTCTTAGAATATATTTGAGTGTCTGAATAGTCCATTCATATTGGTAATCACTTTGGGGATGATAGGTCATGATGAAATTTAATTCAGTACTCAAATCATGTTGAAGTCTCCGTCCAGAATTTAGATGTGAACCTAGGATCATGATCAGAGATAATTGAGAGTGGAACTCCATACTGTCTCACTACTTTCTTCACATATATCTTATAAATTTTTTCAAATGAGAGATCTTCCCAAATAGTTATAAAGTGGGTAGTCTTGTTGGGTCGGTTCACCAAAACCCATATCGCATTATTTTCTTTGGATATCTTCAGGAGACCCATGAAAAATTTCATAGTGACATTCTCCCATTTCCACATGGGTATAGGAAATAGTTTCATCATCCCTTTGGACTTTTATCACTCAGCCTTAACTTAATGACATATTAAGAACCTTGAGATATACTCATAAATATCCTTTTTCATGTTTTTTCACCAGAAGTGTTCTCAGAGACCACGGTACATCTTAGCACTCCCGATATGGATAGAGAAAATTGAGCTATGTTCATTGTCCAATAGATCCTTATTTATCCTAGGTGATGAAGGCACATAGAGATTCATTCCAAACCAAATAACACCATCATAATCGATATGTAACTCATGCATCTTCACTTCCATTATTACATTCACCTTCTTTTGTAACTCTGGATCATCCCTTTATGCCTCCTTAATATTCTCTTGGATAGATGGTTAGGAAATCATTTGGTAAAGGTAAGATGTATTCCTAGATATTATGATTTAAAAATACATCCTTTGAATATCCATTAAGATAGGGTCTTTCACAATCTACAACATGGATAGAGTTGTAGGTTCTTTTCAACTAAGATAATCAGCTACCTTGTTTTCCTTTCAAGGATGATAGTGAATATAGAAATCATAGTCTTTTATTAGATCTAACAATCTCCTTTGATGCATGTTGAGATCCTTTTGTGTGAATATATACTTTAGGCTCTTGTGATCAATATATATGTCATAATTCTCACTATAGAGATAGTACTTCTATATTTTCAAGGAAAAAATCATAGGTACTAACTCCAGATCATGTGTTGGGTAGTTCTACTCAGGGATCCTCAACTACCGTGATTCATAGGCTATCACATTATCATTTTTCATGAGTACACAACCCAAGACTTTCTTTTAAGAATCATTTTATATCACAAAACTTTATCAACTTTTTGGTAATGTGAGTACAGGTGCAGTGATCAGCCTTATCTTTAGCTCCATGATTCTTTCCTCGCATTCTTCCATCCATACGTACCTTACCCCTTTCCTTGTTAACTTAGTTAGCAGGCTCAAAAATCTTGATAAATGTATCACAAAACGTCTATAGTACCAAGATAATTTAAGAAAACTATACATTTTTGTGACACTAGAGGCTCTGGGTCATTCCTCAATTGTCTTTGTTTTTAAAGGATCTATAGAAATTCCCTCACTTGTGATCACATGTCCCCAGAATGTGACTTGCGGTATCTAAAAGTAACACTTTCTAAACTTAGTGTACAACTTATCCTTCCTTAATGTCACCAACACAATCCTTATATGTTCTTAATGTTTCTCTTTTCTCTTGGAGTGGATTATAATATCATCAATAAACACTACCAAAAAAATTTGAGTTAATTTATAAAGACTCTATTCATAAAATCCATGAAGATTGTAGGGGAATTATTAAGTCTAAAGGGAATCACTAGAAACTAATATTGTTTATGCCTTGTATGAAAGGTATTCTTATGAATATCATCCGTCTTTACCTTTAGTTGATGATATCCATAATGAAGATCCACTTTTGAGAAGTATTGAGCTCCTTGAAACTAATTGAACAAGTCATAAATCCTTGTAAGAGGATACTTGTTATTTATGGTGATCTTATTGAGTTCCCAATAATCAATACATAGCTACATTGATCCATACTTCTTCTTAACAAATGGTATTGGAGAACCCCAAGGTTATTCACTACGGTGTATGAACCCTTTTTTCAAATGCTCTTGAAGCTGCTTCTTTAACTCCTCTACTTCGATAGAATCCATCCTATATGGACACTTTGAGATAAGAGTAGCGTTGGGTATGAGTTATTTTGAGAGCTCTACCTCGTGATTTAGGGGAATTATGGGTAAATATTTAGGAAATACACCATTTTATTCCCTCATAATGGGCATTTATCCTAGGTTGATACCTTATTTTGACTCAACCATTTGAGCGAGGTATGCTTCTTCATGGGGAATCAACATGCACAATGTTGAAGGATTTTCCAAAGGATATTCATGATCTTCTTTGAATTTTTAGAGGATCATGGGATGGATCTTAATATTAAAATATATTTCCTTTTTCCAATGGTTTATATGTACTCTATATAATGAGATCCAATACATTCCCATTATAGCATCAAATTCCACCAAGGTAAGAATCATGATATTTGCTGGAAGAATCATCCCAAATAAGCCAACAGGGGAATATTCCAAAACTTGGGTTGAAATACTTGAACCACATGGTGTTTTTATAAATATATCTACTTCAAGGTTTCAAGGCTTCAATTCAATAGTTCTAGTAAACTTTCAATATATAAAGGAATGCATTGACACAGAATCAAATAATACTTTTTCCATTCTTAAGTGAATAGGAAGTGTACCTTGTATGACTTCATTTTCTTACTGAACTTCAATAGTAGTGATGGAATAATCCTTTCCTTGATCCTTTTTCTTTGGTGGATATTTATGCTTAGTACCCTTGAAGACTCGAGGATTAGTACACTGGCTTGCATAGTGTCCTTTATCCCTACAGTTGTAGCATTAGACAATGGGTGGTGCTCTCATTTCCTCCACCACATTGTCTTGGTTATTCATATCTTTTCAACATTCATGAACTTGGTGGCCTTCTATCCCAAACTTGAAGCATTTCCCCATCCTTTTGAGAAAGTTCCCATGATGCTTCTTCCCACATTTTTTACATGTGGGTGGTTGAGTTTTCTTTCCACCTTTCTCATTAGATCCTCTGACTTGAAAGTCTATTTTCTTTTCTTATCACCATAGACATGGGGCCATTATCCAAACTCTATCTCCACTTTGAGAGCACATCGAACAACTTATTCATAACTCCCAAAGTATTCATTTCAATGATCCTTTAAAATTCATGGTTTTAAACCACTAAATAATCTATCAATTTTGCTATAATTATTGATAACAAAACCCTAATCATACATTTCAAGCCTTGTGAAATTTTCTTTATAGGTTGTGACAGATTCTCCTTCATTTTTCTTCAAATATATGAATTCTCTCTCCATATTTTTATGAAGATTTATAGGGAAATAATTGTTAAGAAACATTATTTTAATGTCTTCCCACTTTATCTCTTCAATTTATTCATTCATCTTGGTGTTATTAATCAAATCATACCATTGTTCAGCCTCTCCATCTAGACAATAAATGGTAAGAGTCACCTTCTCCATCTTAGAACAGTGAAGTACAAAAAAGATATTATATATTTATTTTACCCGTTGTTCAGAAACTAGTGGATCAAAATATCCACTAAACGTTGGTGGTCACTACCGCATAAAGGACTCAATAGCCAGTTTCTCCCTCTTAGGTGAAGGTGGATATTCCACATTATTCAAGTTACTATTAATAACAAGATATAGTTGGGTAATAATCGCTATGAAATTTTGAACTCTTCCCCCCAAGGCATTGGGGATATCATTTTGGAAATCATTGCATTGTCCCTCACACAGGTTTTTGGCCTGGTTTCTCCTAGTTCCCACCATTTTCTAAAAGATAAAAGGTTAGAAAAAAACATAAGTCAACAAGTCATGAATAAATAATTTATTCCTTTATGAAATTAATTCTAAAGGAATATCTTTGGGATCTCTATATTTAGAATTTTTTAAACAAATATTATTTTGTGATTACTTATTCATAATCTCATACTAGGGGTTTTCACTAAGATTCTCTAATCCTAATTCCCAAATTAACTAAATTGTGTTTGGATACCAACTATAGAGACCCATATTTTTTTTACATTACTATTAAATAATTTTAAATATAACAACATGAAATAATTATAAAAATAGAATAAAAAGGTTTAGTGTCTTGGGAAAATTAGAACAATACATAACATTTAAAAAATAAAACATAAACATTTATTTAATTCCTTCTTTCATAGCTTCTTATTGGTCCTTGAATTCTCCTTAGTAAAAGTAATCATTTGAGGATACACATCAAAGAAAGGGGTGACCTAAAATCCCAATAAGATGATAGATAAGAACATGAAATAATATAACATTGGATTATCATAATCATAACATCATCATCATAATCCTGATAGTAAATATTAGATAAAGGCATGGAATGTGGCAACACAAAAAAATGAAACATCACGTCTTAGTGGTTGAATACCACACATGTTTGTGAAAAAACATAGCATCATGTCCATGAATATTTCACTTTTATTATGATATATATCACATTACATAATCAATTTCAGCTCTATATAATTATGGGCACACCCATCACATCATAACATTTACATTGCACTATATAATTCTGGGTGCACCCATCACATCATAACATTTACATTATCATGCATGCCACATAGAAAGTATATTAGTATTGAAAATAAAATAACCCATGGAAAGGAATGGGTTTAATTTCATAAATAATAAATTCATAAACTTTGGTTTCCCAAATGAAAGAGGGAATAACATACCTAATCCAACTTGAGTGAAGAAAAAACAATCTCGAGAAGTAAAAGGTGTGTTTTTTTGAAAGAATAGTTCTTTTAAAAAGCCTTGTGTTTTTCATAAACTCTAGTAGAAAATATTTATATTATATAAAAGGTAATATAATGGTGAATAAATGATATTTAAGAAATATCCATACTGAAAATGGGGGGAAATAGGGAAAACCCAAATAAAGAGATTTGGGTTCGAGAATTCCCCTTACCTTCTGTCTGAATGCATTATTTAATTTAATATCCTATATAATCACATTATATTAATTAATTAAAAAATATAGAACCTTTTATAAGTTAATTTTATTCATTATAGTTTTATTAAGTTCATTTATGGGCTTTTAGATGAATTATAAAGTTTAATTTCATTGTTCGTGAGTGTTCATTTTCTTAGTTTTTATGAATAGTTTGCTTGTATACATGAATGGAGGTTCATGTAAAAATTGGATAAATATATAGAACTGTTATTATATGTTATTAATGATCTTACATAAGTTTAAATGATATTATAAATAGTTTGGTTATATTTTATGAGGATAAATCATTAGATAAAAGTTAATGATGATCATTTTAGGTTGATTTTGGCAGTTTTTTGATCACAACGAACCCTTTTTGTTTTATCATTTGGTATTTTGTATATATTCTAGTTATAGAACATAAATATGGTTATAAAATACCTTTTAAAATATTTTTCAATTATTAAAATTATTTTATTAACATCCTTGAAGGTATTAAAGTAAAATGAATGTGCATCGCCCACGATGTTGGTAAATTGACACATCACGGGCGACGATTTCATTTTTAGAATAAATGAGAGAGATAGAGGATTTTAATGATGGATATTATATTAAAATGATTTAATACCAATATATCAAAAAATATGGATTTATCATGTAATTTTCATAATATAAACTAAGTATAAGATAAGAAAAGAAATGAAATTGGAAAAAAAAGAAAAAGGAAGAGGATTTTACCTCTTGAATTTATCCTCCTTGAGAACCTCCTTAAGGAAAAGGTTTTGGTCTTTTGATGAGACTAAGAGATAATATATGTGGGGAATGAGATAGGGAAGAGTATTAGGTATAATTTGGTAAAGACCAAATCTTGAGAGGTGTGAGGAAAAGAGGGGGTGAGGGTGGTATGTATAGCGGAGGAGAGGGTTGTTTTCTCGTTATTATATTCATTACTACATTATTTTGGCTCAAGACTATGAATAGTTTGAGAATTATCTATAAATATAATAAAATAATGAATTATTATTCTATAATTTGGGCTTAAATCATCCTTAAATCATCTATGACTCTATAATCCATGTATTTATCTTTTATTGTAAATTATCATATTTTACTATTCATAAAAAATTCAAGTATTTCAGAAAAATACCAAAAATTAAACTTAACCATTTTTTAATGTGTATAATTAAAAAATGAACTCCATTTAATGAAAATAATTTTATATATATGAGTAATTTGATTTTTAATTAAAATCTCCATTTACTTGTAAAATAAAGATTTTAAAATTATAACTGATTTTATAACACTTTGAAAAATTACTTAAAGTCCCATAAAATTAACTTAAAATGATAATAAATCAAAATATTAGTTTATGGATACATTTTATGAAAATAAATTTTCGTTTAAATTATTAAATTAATCAAAAAATTGTAATTAAATATATATGACTTACAAAAACACCAACACTTAATTAATAATTTTTCAAACATTAATTTACTTAGACTATGATATAATTATACCATACTTTCATTTATAATATGCCTAAATTTAAATTATAATTTAATGGGTGGTGATATTATTCGATTGGTTGGTTTATTATTCACAAGTGTTATATTACTATTCCTATGGTCAAGTTATTATTTCATCGGTATTGGTTCCTTAACTTCTATAAATACTTCTTATTTTATTAATTATTTGTTTATAAAGTTTTAATTATGGTATATAAGTGATTTTATTTGATTTATAATATATGAAATTACTATAATAAAGGATAAATCACATTGATAAATTTTTTTGTGGTTACAGATTAAACCTATTAATTCCCTATAATTAAAAGGTTGGGTTATAGCTTTTATACTTAAATAATAATATTTCATGGTTCATTTAAACTCGGTGTTATATGTTTTATACACTATCGAACATATTTTATTTTAAAATCCCATGGTGTTACATTCTCCCCCCCCCCAAATAAATTTTTTCCACGCAATTTGAACATGTATTCGTTAATCAAGGGTTTTACAATTGAAAAATTATTTTCAAAAAATCCATATCTTTAATAAGGGTTAATAAAACTTCCTCTTAAAAAGAGGTAAAGGGAAATAAGAAGGTCATCTAGAATAGCACAAAAATACATTCTTAAATAAAAAAACATTAGTGGGAAGTGAAAATGTGTATGTTGAGAAGAAAACTAACACATAGGGATTAATAAAGAGTGATAGAGAATGTGGTCAAGAGAAATTTAATGACCAAAAAACATAAATATGTGATGGGTGAAAAAACCATAAAATCATCAGAAATGATTGTAATAGAATAAAAAAAAAATCAAGATCCTTTTCCTATATTTTATGAATTCCATTACAATATAGACTAAGAACATAAGGAAATATACTTACTTGATATGTTTTTATTTTATAAGCACAATTTCATCTTTTGGTTGTGCTTCAATCAATTTCCACTTTATCTCTTACTCTAAGAAATGAATATCCAAGATGAATTTTTTATTCCTAAAGTACTAAAATTAAATTTTAATGGATCAGAATATCCATAAAATAATGACAGTTCATTCATCCTATCTCTAGGTATTTTATAAAACTAAAATGGTCAGAACAAGTTATCCAATATTTTATTAACATGTAAAACCTCAACAATAACCCCCAAAGTTCAACTTAATTCATTTTGTAAGTAGTTAACCTTAATACTCCTATGAAATATTTCCAACCAAATTCAAATCCCAAAAAATATAAAATATTTGATAAAACATTTATTTCCAAACAACAGAAAGTAGATCATAGTGTCACATACCAAACATGTGAATACCTTGATAACATATTCTCTTAAAATATACTAATGTTCTGAATCACTATGAAACATCAATAAAAATATAACTTCTTCTAAAATTTTAATCTATCCTTATTTTTTATATCACTTGAATCTAAAAATGTGGTAAACTCCATCATAAATTAATTTTAAATAAAATCACTAACCATTTTCAAGATCACTAATATTATCCCTTTTACTTCTTCAGTTTAAATCTTCTATTTATCCCAGCTAAACATTATTAACTCAACATAGGTAACATAATAATAGTTATTTTTTCTTATTCATGTATTCTCCAAAAATATTACCTTACTATTAAATCAATTTTCTTGGTTATTAGTACCATTCACCATATGTTTTCAAATCCTTAAAGGAAAACCACAATAGTGCAATACTTATATGTTTCATGATTCTTATAACCAAAATATCATCGATAAAAAAAATAATAGAATCCAAATACACAAGTACTTTAATCCTTCCATTTTATCCATCATAATATAATAATATTGTCATTATCCCCTTGGATTATTTAGTGGTATGTTCCCTTGAAAATTGGGAACTGGTTTGAATAATGACCCATATATTTATAATTGAATCACCTAGAGAGTAGTGGATAATTTCTATAGATTATAGTCATTATAAAAATGACCCTTATCTCTGCACTTTTAACAAACTCTCATAACCTTAAATCATTTTCTAGGATGTTTATTTCCATAATTTTTACATGATATAAATTTATTCTCTCCCTTATTCTTCTTTGATGCTTTAACTTTTTTTTGGTACTTATTAAACCTCTTCTTGTCTTGATTTCCCATGAAGATATAGTAACTAGAAAATTACTTCTCCATAATAATTTCACTTGATATTATATCATCATATGATGAAGACAATTTAGAAACCAGTTCCCTTCAAAGACTTGGATTAATCCCATCAAATAAATGGTCGATATTGATCTACTGGTTACGTATGTTGTCTAAAGAATGTCTAGATAATCTTATGAATTTAGCCTCATATATTTCCAAAAATCCATCCCCCTTTTTATTTAAAGTGAGGAACTTCCTCTCTATTTTAGCTTACTATTCTAGAGATAATTATTTCTCAAAGAAAATCAATTTTAAAGTTTTCCATTCTATGCTTTCTATTTTGTATTCCTTTTAGTATTTTGGATCAATGACCACTATTGACTGAAATCTACATTCAAACATTAAAATATCATAATAACCTTTTCACTTTCATTATATCCCAAAGATAGGAATCTATTTTTGAGAAATCCAATCCATTGATCAGCTACCAATAGATTAGTAGTTCCACTAAAAGTTGGAGGCCTTTTTCATATGAAGTGATCCAACATAGGAGAATCACATTGTATAATAATAGGTTATTTAATATGAACAGGGTTATTTTTCATAACATGAGTCAGCTTCCCTAATATGGACCTGATCTTCTAAATTCCATCACCAATTGTATTAGTTTACTTAGCAGGGAAATACCTACATTGTCTATAGGTGTTTATTCCCTTTATTTTGTTAGACGCCATCACTAAATAATTGAAAACACTAAGTTATCTCATAACCATAATGAATATTTATCCATAAAATAAAATTACTAAAATTGTAAAAGTTCTCAAATATTATAAAGGATCCTCATAATTCTCATGTTAGCTATGTTTTTTTAAAATATAGTTCCAAATTTTATACTAAACTTTATTAGATACCAACTGTAACACCCCAACTCTAGTAACCTAGAGCTATTGTTTACTTTATTACATTAGTATAAGATAAAATGGATCTAATCATGCAGGATAAATCAATTCAGTAGTCTTGAAAAACTAGATACATACATGATTATCATATTACATTAGAAATATAAAATGCATATCATAAGAAAAATTCTCACATCCTTGATATTATTCATAATATCCTTCTTTATATCCTGGTGAAAGGAAAAAAATAAATGGTGAGATTGGATTCTCAATAAGGGTTACATATAGTATAATCTATTTTAGTAAATAAGTCATAATCAATATGAAAAGGTAAATAACTGAAACACATGTCATTTAATCAATAACTTGATCATGAAATGCATACATGGATAATATCAATGTAGTAATCTCATGGGTAATAATAATTAAATGCTCAATGAAGGGAGTGATTAATATTATACTTCATGATCTTATTCATCCATCCAACGGCTCGAAGGCCTTCAAATTTTTTTAATTAAAGCAAGACCCCCCTTTTAAGGGAAGATGGGGAGAAAACCTAAACTGACATCATCGACTTAGGACAAATCACAACTTGAAGGTTTAGTGAGACAAACCAAACTAAAAACATGGAGCTACCCCTCCCCGGCAATTGATCGTGAAAAATCGCTCCACCGGTGTAGAGCTGAATGACAAGCAAGTGTCATGCGTCAAAGCACTGGCCCGATCCGATGACAAATTCCATACCCTCTAAACATCCAAATCCATAAATCTCTATAACGAAGAATAGCTATCTTTGAAACCTTCTATGGGGCCTGATCCGCGTGGTCGAGTCTGGGTGAATCACCTTACCAACAGACCTCATAAACCCATTCACCATTCTGAGAAAACAAAA
The DNA here is from genome assembly GCA_963277665.1 of Viscum album. Taxonomy (NCBI): domain Eukaryota; kingdom Viridiplantae; phylum Streptophyta; class Magnoliopsida; order Santalales; family Viscaceae; genus Viscum; species Viscum album. The sequence continues at coordinate 876,646,843 of OY728123.1, forward strand.
CTAGAAAAACCTCCAACAACCGATCATCCTGGACTAACCTCGTCGACCTCCACCCCGTCATCGCATCCACAAAGCCCAGAAGACAATCCAAAGAACACGAGATCAATCCATCATCACCTAGAACTGGATGTCCAAATCTCGCGCCTAGGAACTGCCACCAATGAGGGAAACTAGGTCTTCATGAAACAGAAATGCCTCTATGGGCATGGATCTTCTCCGATCAGAACCATGAATGCACCATCATCAAGTTCCAGCAAAAGCCTCACGATGAAAAACAAGAAAGACAAGCGACGTCGAACCAGAACAACCAAAACCATATCCATAGAACAAATTCACAACTGGAACCAAATTAAATGTTTGTAAAAACTCTAAGCATCTGAGACCGAAGGTCTCCCCCCTCCGAACTGAGATCAAGTCGAACCAGAACAAGCAAAACCATAACCAGAGAACAAATCACACCTGGCACTAAATTGAATGCTGGTAAAAACTCACAGCATTCGATACTGAAGGCCTCCCCCCTCTGAAGCACTGAGATTAAGCCCTGAGTTGCATCTAAAGATGGAAGCAAGATTGGATCTAGTCGATAAACCAGCCCACTCGGTTACCTGGCGTGCCGGAAAAGCTGAGAAACCCAAACCAATAATGGGGCCACCCCAAGCCTCAACGCCATCGAAAGAGGAAAACCGGGCCGAATTCCAGAACTAAAATGAGAAGCGAAGAAACGACGTCGATGGAAATTGTTCCGCGCTGAGCCGATTGCCGGACTTCCACCGAGAAGCGACACCACCGCAGAAGAAACAACCCCAATGTCGTTCCGCGTAAAGCCAACTTCTGGACTTCCACCGGGACGCGACGCCACCGCACAAGCAACTATGCCAACACCGTTCCGTGCTGATCCAACCACTGGAACTCCACCAAGAAGCAATGTCGAGATGAACCCTTAGCCACCGCGAACAGATCCCGGCCCGAAGGGGGAACGAGGAAAAAATTCGAAAAACCCTAGGGTACACAAGGGATATGGAAAATGCTGCTCTGAGGCCTTGTACTTCATGATCTCATATATCATGATATTTATACTATCAAATTTATGTTCTAATACAGTTTAATTTATGGGTAGATATACACATGAAACCCATTTAATTTGGACAACTGATTTGTCTCATGAGACTTATTGATGCATGGAGGTACTATCTATAATCAGGCCCCACCTATCATTGCATTTATAATGCATTTATTGTATATTTAATGATCAATTTAATTGATAAAAAAATGTCCTATCAAATATCTGTATTGAGTAAACAATGTGGATTTATCAAGTTTTACTCAGTCAATCAAATAAATTTCATTATGAGACATCATATGTACAAATGATATAAATTTTAAGTAATAAAAATATCCATTATAAATAATATGGATATTTAAGAGAAATTTAATTTCCAATTTAATGTTTTCAGTTAAAATTTAATGTCTAAAAATTTAATAAAGAGGTGAGAGATGACCATTATAAAAAATAGATTTTGTGTTAAAATCTAGTCTTTAAAAGAATAGAAGAAAATGGAATCAAAAAATTTTAAATAAGTTCTGATATAGAGTTTTCTTTTTAATACTATGAAAAACATAAAGAATAAGATAAATATTTTAAAATGGTTATGGCAGTGGGAAAGTCCATTAATTCCATATACATTAAATAGAAAACATTTCTTATGACTTTTTATAAAGAAAGTCAAAAATTTCCATTTCAAAAAACATTAGAAATATTACTTTCAAAATTTCTAAAAACCATGGACAAATTAAAATTTCCTTAATAAATCATATGAGTAATAAAAATTACTTTTTTAAAATAATTTTGAAAAATGTGGACATGGAAGAAAAATATACCTGATCAAAAAGAGAAATAAGATCAATTTTTCTTTTAGACATTCATGTTGAAAGAGTAACTTCAATTTAATCATTAATTATCATGAATAAATTTATATACATTTTAAATACCTCAAATTGGTATTATATACATCACATAAAATTAAATAGGTGTGTAATACCAAATATGTCTCAACGGAGTGGAAATTGAGATAAAGTCCAATATAAATATCGTATCATTGAAATGAGAATTAGTAAATGAATTTATTATGTTTAAAAAATTTAATCCAAAACATTTATGTTTAAATATGACATAAAATAATCAAATTACATTTCACACATAATCTTTACATAATATAATCAATGAATAAGTGATATAACCCAATGAAAGGAAATATAGTTAATAAACCTCTACCTCACGTTTGACTTACCTTGTGAGTTATTTTAACATACTATATAATAAATTTAGATTTATTATAATTACATAACAGAACCATATACATATCTTTAATAAAATATATGATCCATTTATAACATTTTATCACCAATTTGTTAATAATCTTTTATTTTTATCATTATTTCATGTGTTAACTGCTTCGTTTTTCATGTATGTTTTGATTCAATCATTTCAGTTATTGCATCTTGTTTATGGTTGTACCATCTAAATAATGTTATTCAAGATATAAATATCATATATATTCAATATATATTTATTTATATACATCTATAAAAGGTAGATATATAAAAATGAATTACACCATTTATGGAGACGGTAGGCCATACATATGCATAAAAGTTGTTTTCACTTTTTGACGGATGGAATGAAAGAAAGATAAATAATAATTCACCTTAAAAAGATAATTTGTATATAATATATATATATATATATTATTCATTAAATCTATCCTTATTACCATATATATAAAGTGGGAATGAAAAAAATATTACATCGCTTCATGGAGGTGGTAGTCCACACGTACGCACGATGAGCATTATCACTTTCCAAAGGATTATAAGAAAATAATGTATAAATGATATTATAATTAAAAGATCATATTTATGTCATAAATATCATATATATTCATTAGTTACATATTTATAACTATCCAAGTAAAGTTGTGATAAAAAAATTACACTGCTGCGTGGAGACAGTAAGTCGTACATATGCATGAGCAATATTTTTTTATTTCAGTAGGATGGTAGATAGATATAATATGGTATTTAAATAATAATAATAATATATAAGTATATTTATGATACTATAGTTATTTTTTAATATGGTTTCAACATATTAAGAGGTAGTAGAAGAAGAAATAAACTTGAAATAGTCGTTAAATACAATTACATCTTCTTTGATAGTCTTCCTTCAGATATACTCTTAAGGGGCCTAAGGTTAGTCTTTTTAAAGGTAAATAACCTATATAACATTGATAAGTATTTCTATAATATAATTTGTCAGGTTTTTTTAAAGCTAGGTCACTCAAAGTAGTATAAATTAAAGAGATAAGGAGTTTCCTTTATAAGTGAGGGGAGGGGTTTTCTTGGAATTTCTTAAGATGGTAAATTAATAGAAATTATATTTTTTACTTAAATAGATCCAAAATGATATAACTATAATATAATACACGTTTGAGTCTAATTACGATCATCAAATAATTTTTTTACAACTATCAGTTATATTTTCACCCTAATCTTTTAGTTTTAACCCTCCATTAACCCTTTTGAAAATTATCATAATATTAAAGTTTTCTATCCTTTAAGGTTCATTACTATCATATAATAAAATTTGTATAACTATTCGTTATGTTTTCACCCTTATCTTTTAGTTTTAACCCCACATTAACACTTTTGGTAATTAACTCAATATTAAAGTTTTTTACCCTTTAACGGTCAATAAATTTACCCTAAAAGTCCAAACGACCCATAAATAAACCATGGTTTGTATTTTCAAAAAATATATCATTCATTTTTTTGAATATAACATTTTTATAAATTTTAAATCATTTAATAAAATATTATTTATTATAATATATCATTAATGTCATTTTTGATACTATACATTTAATTTGACTTTAAATACATAAATAAAAAAAGGTAATGTAACATCATGTTAATATTTTTTGGTATTCCTAACCTCATTTTTTTGGTATTCTTTGGTTGGGTTTCATTTGGGGTTGTTTCACATTAAATTTTTAAGGGTTTTGAAATGTTTGGGTTGGTGCACGGTTTGCACACAATTTCCCAAACTGTAAGCCCTCTCAGAGCTAAGCATGTAACCCAAGGCAGTGGGATTTCACTTGATTGGAACGTGGTTAGTCAATGAATGATCCATATTAAGAATAACCATGCATCCCATTTATAATATGTGCACATATTTAACATAGTTTTTCTAAATCATGCGCCTCTGCCTAAGAAACCATATGAACAGGATTTTAAATGATCTGGATTTTTATTAAAAATTAGCAAACCCCTCTTTTAGGACCCCAATGAACTGGAACTAACAAGAAGTTATTTTTTTGATCCATATATCTCCCAAGAATATTTCTTGGCCCCTTAGATTCCTCCCAAAATAGATTTAAAGCTTGAGGATTGCCCTTCGATCTTCTTTTGGTTAGTTTCCTTTTCCAGTTCTAGTTCTCATGCGATCTATCTTCTCTTATCTATGGTTCCAGGGATCCATGTGTTTATTTGGGGATCTAATTACCACTATTTTGGATCTAAACCTAAGTTTTATTCATATATCCTCATTTACATCATTCTCCATTGGAGTTTTCTGCGTACGGATTTGTGATTCGAGATCCGTTGATACCGAGGTAGGTGGTTCCATTATGGTGCCCAATTTATATTAACCCTAAATTTATTTGTTTAATTTCAATTATTTTAATTAAATGAAATTTCTTTGTTATGATTAAATGGATTTCAATTGTTTTTTTTTTGGAAAAACCCAATTTCATTGAATTGGGGTTTTTAAGAAAAATGGATTTTTGGCATGAAATTAAAAGACCCCCAATTCCATTTAATTGGGGTGTGTTTATAGAAATTTGTGAAATTTAAATTGTGGAATTTATGGGAAATGTTTCAATTAATTTTTTTAATTTTATTTTGGAAATGGTTTTGATGGAAAATTGTGAAAAAAACTAATTCCATTGAATTGGGGGTTTGTTGTGAAATTGATGGAATTTGTTTGAAAATTAAATTGTTGAATTTTATTGTGAAATTTTATTTTTGAAATTTAATGGTGAATTTATTTCAAATACCTATTTGTGAAAATGGATTTAAAATAGTTTTTGATATAAACCATAGGGTTTTGTCTTGGTGAAAAGGCATTTTTTTTATTAAAAACCTGTTTTGGTTTTGAAATAGAAAATTGGCATATTTAAAATAGATAATGGGATGAATTGTATTTTAATAATTCTTAAAATAAATTTTCTATTATTTTTTTTACTAGATAACATGAGAGACTTAGGTATTTAGTGAGTTATTTGCATGACATTTTATGATTTACAACGTTCTATAACCTAATTTTAACACATCACATCCCTTAGGCGATGATGATGATGATTCCACTTTGACCTGAGTTCAAGGGACTTATGTAAATTTTTTTGCCACCTTGAGTGTGGGGTCCATATATCCTGGAACTATCATACCTTATTAGTCATATGACCATGTTTCTCACTTGTTTTTATTTTAAATGAATATATGTCATTTTTTAAATTGTTTTACATGCCTTATGATTTACATAAACTATTTTATATAAAAGTTCTTATTTAATCCATTTGTGATAACTTCCATTTGTGTAAAGAACCTTTTGTTTAAAGGTAATTCCATAATTTGAACTTTATTTACATAATTTGAAATGTGAATCATGATTTTCTAAATAATTTCTATATTTTGACATTTCAATCATGATTTGTTTAAATATGATTTTGAAATACCAAACCTATTTGTTTTAAAATTGAAAGAAATTTCTTGGTTAATTTAATATTAGAATATTTTTATGAAGTATTTGGTTGAAATCCTACTAGGATTTGGCTCACACCCTGCTTTTTCCTTCAAGTGTTTGTAGATTATTTCCTTCTAGGTTTAAGAAGGAGAAAGGTATCTCTGAGAGGTGGTTTTGGTTGTTGACTTGTGCACTTGGTGAGTTATGTTTCAGTTAGGACTTGGGTTGTTGGTATTCTTATTATTATAGTACTATCTTATGGTACTTTTTTTGGTACCTAGGCTTATTTATTACTATTTGAATTTTGGTACATTACTCCCAGTGGAGTGTCTTTGGTATGCAATACAAACTTGTCTCTTTTACCTCAACATTATCACTGGAAAAATCATTCCCACTTTAATTTTGTATGATGTCGAGTGCTAGTAACTGGCCCATGGGGATCAGGAATTACCTACAGGATATGTTAGGATCGGGCCAGTTATCGGGTTAATAGGATTCCTAGGTTGGTTTGTGATAAATTGGTATCAAAGGCAGGTTGAGCTTTTTCCTTGAAGTTAGTATGCATTTGTGAAATCTTGTAAGTACTTAAGAGGTATTTGCAATTGAGTTCCTAGAAAACTCTCACTGTAATAAACCTAAAGTCTCAAGGGTGGTTAGAAAAATATGTCTTGTGAATTAAATCTAGTATTTTCCCTATTTTGATTTGGATAGAGTGAAATAAAAATATTATTTGTTCTATATATTGGGACTAATTTTCCCTTGTTTCTCTGTTTGAGTGTAATCTGTTGTCTTACTTGTTTTTTGTTGATGTTATGTAACATCATGTCTCCAAGAAGATGTCAAAATCAGATCCATTAGTAATCTACTATTAAACGTTAATGAGTGAATCCTTTTTTGGACCTAATCCTAGTTGAGGTAATTTTGTTCACTTTCCAAGCTCTGGAAAAGGCATCGCCTTCAGTTCCCATTCAGGCTCTAGCTGTGGAACCTCATAGGGAAATTCTTAAAGGTTTTTCTCAAGAGTTCCTTCTCCATAATCATACAACACTCAAAGGTTCAAATGATCCTCAAGAGTTTAGGTAATGGTTGAGCATGATGGAGTTTTTTTGGGTTCTTAGACACACCTGAAAAAATAAAAGTGAAGTGTTCCACCTTCATACTGAAAGGACCAAGCAAGAGATTGTGGGACGCAATGGTGATGATGAAGAATCATGAGGGATTAGAGTGGAAATAAATCAAGGTTCTTTTTACCAACCATTTCTATCTAGAGTCGATGTTGTTATCCAAGGCTATGGAGTTTTTAAAATTTGAGCAAGCAGATAGGACTGTGATAGAGTACACAAATCATTTTACTAAGCTTGTGCACTTTGGACCTAAGATTGTATCAAATAAGAAGATGAAAGTTTAAAAGTTTGAGTTGGGACTTATTCAGGATATTCATTATCAGGTTTTCTTATTGAAGTTTCCTTCTTATGCTGATGTACTGGATAGAGTGTTGATGGTCAAAATGGACCTGGCTGGAAAGTCAGGGTTATCATGATTTTTTTTCTCTCCTAGTGGAAGTGTGAGTTCCTTTAAGGGAAAACGGAAGTATGAGGATTATCATGGTAGTTATTGATAGTAGGTTTATTATAGACCACCTGTAGTATTTGTAATATGTCCTTTGATTTGATACCAGTGTGGAGAGCAAGGACATTCAAAGAGGATTTGCACTGAGTCACCCAAGAACTGTGGATCATGTGTACATTTAAGACACTTGTAGAGATTATTCCATATTAATTATACTTAGTGTAGAAAAATGGGGTCATTAGATATTTATAAAATTATGGGTAAATCAGATGCTTCATGTGAAAAAGGGTTCCAGCCATAGGAATCTGGAATAAAGCTTCTTCACATGGTGGAAGAGTCTCTAGAGGAAGCGGATATAGATCCAATGACTGTGAGAGGTACCATTACTATAGAATTTTCATTAGTGGTTGGTCTATTTGATATAGGTGCATCTTATTTTTTATTTCAACCCATATTGTTAATCTTCTTAATCTTCATATGGATATTTTATCTTGTGCAATGGATATTACAACACCCCTTGGTACGAAGATAGAGTAGGGTCTCCATAGTCCTGCTTGTGTATTCTCTCTATTAAATGTCGAGCTTACTTGTAGTTTTCTAGTTCTTGACATAAAATCTATTGACATCATTTTAATATGTATTGGAACATTCCCATTAAATCCTTGATTGATTGTTATCTTCGACGGGTCTAATTTACTACACCAAGTGGTGTGTGCTATGTCTTTCAAGGAGAATGAGACCTAAGGTCGAGCAGAACCATACCTTTCTATCCGAAGTTGGGGAAAGTGATATCTATGTTTTCTTTTGATCTAGAGTGATAATATTTGAATGATGATCTCTGTCTAGTTGTCTTCGAGTTTCCCAACATGTTTCTTTCTGACTTCTCTGGGTTTTCCCCCGGTAAGGGATGTTGAGTTTTCCATTGACTTAATGCTTGTTACTCAACCAGTTTTTATTCATTCTTACCATATGGTACCAGATGAAATTAAAGAGTTGAAGTCCTAATTTGATGATATTCTAGAGAAAGGATTTATATTCCCAAGTGTGTCACCTTGGGTGGAATTGGTTCTCTATTCTAAGAAAGATTATGGTTCAGTTCACCTATGTGTTGATTGTTGGAAACTCAATTGAGTTGTGATAAAGAAAAAATATCCATTTCCCTGGATTGATGATATTTTTGGTCATTTTAAAGGGGATAAGTGGTTTTCAATGGTCTATATTCTCTCTGGTTACCATCATTTGAGTATAAAAGAGTCTAGAATTTAGGAAACCAACTTTTGTAGTAGGTACAGTCATTATGAGTACCTTGTCTGACTGAAAAATAAATTTTTATTTGATTTTCAAAATCCGCTTTTTGGGTGAGCGGGAACTGGACAAACACGAGATTACTGAAACCCCAAATTCAAATTCAAAGAACCACTTAAACGAAATACACATTTGATTCAAATTCAAACAGCCATGACGCGATGCCTTGGGACTCGGATCCTTGATCAGCGAGCCTCCTCGAGCTGCGCTCCTGACATCGAACCACCTCATCGTCACCTTCATCTCCTTCATCAGATATCATGGGCGAGTACCTGGCATCCATCAATGCCGCATCTTCAAACATCAATATAGAAAAAACCCATCACCCTTGTCATCGTCCATACTCCAACTCGCCATCTTCTCTATCTAAAGGCCATCGCCAACAACGTCGCTCCATCATCACCTAAATCACCATTATGAAGAAGAAACACCGAACAAATAGCGAACCAGAAACAGAACCACATAATCGGAACCACAATAGTCGAACGGCCAACATCCGTCTCCAGAATAACTCCTCTTTCCATCAAACCACCATCACCAAAGAACAAATTGGCATCCCACCAAACAAAAACATAGAAAAAACCATAAAAAACACTGAAGTCATGAGGAAGAAAGATGTTGTTGATGCATCACAAAAACGCCATCGTCGAAGAGCTGCTCTAGGCATGCCGATAGCATCCATCTGCACATCCCAAAATCTCCTCGTTTCCACTGCTCCCGATCCTCCGTGGAGGGGCACAGTAGAACTTGAGACCACAGCAGGGAAAGAGTATCTGATGGTTCTGAGCGCCATCACCTTCGACGAGGCAGAAGACCAGGAGAAAACCAAACTCTGGAAGATCCTGGAAGCCTTCGACCACCAAACTGCAGAACCCAAAACCTCTAGGATGCCACTACTTCAGCTCCTAATTGGAGAGACGCCGAGTTATAAGAGGTCAGAGCAGGGAATGAGGGGTTGAGGGCTTGACAGTAGAAACCATTGAAGATGACGATGCAATAATCTGAAAATCATCACCTGATCAAGCGTATAGATCTCCACTAACTTTATTCCAATCTTTTGAAGTGTGGTGTATGGATTCATGAAGTGAAATTCATGGGACACATGGTGTTAGAACAAGGTATTTCAATTGATCTTAAGAAGGTAAAAGATTTTATAACATAGGAACAACCACAGAATTTTTTTGAGATTAATAGATTCTTTAGTCTAGTTGGGTATTATTAATGGTTTTTAAAGGACTTCTCAAAGTTGGATTCTCTAATTACTGCACTAACTCTAAAGGGAGTAAAGTTTTCTTGGCATAATAAATGTCAGGATTATTTTTTTGAGATGAATTTTTTTTTACTAATATGTCATTGTTGAATCTTATATAGGTTGGGTAGGGCTATGTAGTCTTTTGTGATCCATCAGGTTCGGGCTTAGGCTGTGTTATTATGCAAAGTGATCATGTTTTTTCCTTTATGTCTCGTCAGCTTAGAACACATAGAAAGACTATACAACACAAGACATTGAACTTGTATTTTTGATGCATGAACTTAAGAGTTTTTGGTATTACCTTTACGGAGAAATTTTTACCATGTATCCAGACTATAAAAGCTTAAGTTATATCTTCTCTCAAAAAGATTTGAATCTCCGCCAGAGGTGTTGGGTGGATTACCTACAATATTTCGACTTCGACATCACCTATAACCTATGGAAAGGGAATGTCATTGCAGATGATTTGAGTAGGAAACTTCTGACCCATGCAGTGAAAGAATCATCAAAAAAGTGGAACTTGATGGATCTCTTTTCACAGTTGCATATTGGAGTCCAAGAATCAGGGGTCCAGGTCTCTTTGGATAGTATTCAATTGAAATCATCTCTTCTAAAATTGATTATCTAGTAATTGTATCTTGATGATGAGTTTTTTATAATTAGAGATGTTCTTAATGCTGTTGATATTGATATTGATTGGTCATTCTCTAAATATGGAATTTTGTGCTTTCAAATTCATTTTGTGGTACCATCTTCAGTAATAAAATCCGTGATGGGGGGTTTCCATAGCTTAGCGAGTAGTTCACCCAGGAAACAAAAAGATGTTATATGACATGTAGTGGTAGTTTTGGTGTCCAGGTATGAGATAGGCAATCACTTAGTTTGTTTCTCATTGTTATACATGACAACATGTTAAATAAAAGCACCAGAAATCTTCGAGTTTGCTTCAGCCACTTCCAGTACCTACTTGGAAGTGGGATGAAATCTCTATAGACTTTGTGGTTGGGTTTCTATATACCCAAAAAAAATGTGATATGTGTTGTGATTTTTATGCAGACTAAGTCAGCACACTTTATACCCATGCATGATTTAACCAAAGTTGAGAAATTGAGAAATCTCTATGTGATAGAGATTTTTCAATTACACAGGGTTCCATCCACTATAGTTTCAAATAGGGATCCTCAGTTCACTTCTCTTTTTTGGAGAGTCCTTAAAGGGTCATTAGGATCTCACATCCATTTGAGTACGGCATACCATCCACAGTTGGATAGCTAGACAGAAATAACTATACATATTCTTGAGGATATTCTCCATGCTTGTGTACTCGACTTTGGAGGATATTGAGATGATCACTTGAGGCTGGTTGAGTTTTCTTATTACAATATTTACTAGTCCATGATCGAAATGGATCCTTTTGAGTCCTTGTATGGTTGGACTTGTAAATATTTTTTGTATTGGTCATAGATTAGTGAAAGTTACTTGGTTGGACTGGGCTTGGTCAAAGAGATGATAGAAAGGATTCAGTTGATTCATCAGAGGATTTTGATGGCACATATATGATATAAGTCTTATAATTATCATCATTATAGACCTTTGTAATTCTCAGTTAGTGACCAAGTGTTCTTGAAAGTTTCATCCCGGTTGGGTCATTGACTACTTGGGAGTCAAGGGAAACTTACTCCTTATTTTGTGGGACCTTTCGAGGTTGTTGAGCATGTGGGGAAAGTTTCTTACCATTTATCACTTACACCATAGCTGAAGACGAAACATAATGTGTTCCATGTATCTTGGGTATGAAAATATCTATCAGATCCATCTCAAGTTCTAAGTTGGCATGATCTTGAAGTTGAACCTGATTTATCTATGATTGAACAGCCGATCATGATAGTTGATTCTAAAACCAAGGTAATTCATGGGAGAATGATGCCTTTGGTTCATGTTCTATGGTAGCATGTTTATGATAATCATTATATGTGGGAGAGGTATGCACTAATGAGAGACCATTGGCCTTATCTTTTTGGCTTGGAAGCTTCTTCTAAGGCTTTTTGTGGAAATAAAGATTATATGGTGGGGAGATTGTAACATCCTATTACTTTTTTAGGTATTTATAAACCCCTATTTCTTTAAATCTTTGGTTGGGTTTTGTTTGTGGTTGTTTTGGGTTTAATTTTTAAGGGTTTCGAAAATTCTGGTCTAGTGCATGGTTTGCGCATGGTTTCCCAAACCATGCGCCCTCTCAAAGTAAATCATAAAACCCAAGGTAGTGGGATTTCGTATGGTTGGTACATAGTTAGTCAAGTCATGCTCCATATTAAGAAGAACCATGTGGCCCATTTATAATAGGTGGATGAATTGCACACATTTTGTCTAAATTGTTCACCTCTTCATAGGAAATAGTGTGGATGGGATTTTAAGTGATCTGGTTTTTTATTAAAAATTATTGAACCCCTCTTTTAGGCCCTTGAATAACTGGTATCACCTAGAAGAGATTCATCTCATCCTTAGAGCTCCCAAGAATATTTCATGGCCCCTCGAATACCTCCAAGAAGAAATTTGAAGCTTGAGGAATTCCCTTCGATCTTTTTCTGGTTAGTTTCCTTTTCTAATTCTTATTCTCCTGAAATCTCTCTTCTCCTCCATAGGGTTCCATGAATCCCCATGTTGATTTGTGGATCTAATACCCACATTTTGTATCTAAACCTAGGTTTATCACATAAATCCTCATTATCATCATTCTTCATTGGAGTTTTTCATGTACGGCTTTGTGATTCGAGATCCATTGATCCCGATGTAGGTGGTTCCGTTACGATACCCAATTTATGTTGAACCTAAGTTGCTTTGTTTAATTTCAATTATTTGAATTAAATGAAAATTATTGGTTCTAATTAAATGGATTTCAATTTTTTGTTGGAAAATCCCAATTCCATTGAATCGGGGTTTTTAATAAAAATGATTTTTTGGCATGAAATTGGAAAACCCCCAATTCCATTGAATTTGGGTGTATTATGGAAATTTTTGAAATTTAAATTATTTAATTTAAATTAAGTATTTGATGGTAATTGGTTTAATTAAATTTTTTAAATTAATTGGGGAAATGGTTTTGATGGAAAATTGTGGGAAAAAACCCCAATTCCATTGAATTAGGGGTTTGTTGTGAAATTGAAGGAATTTTTTTGAAAATTAAATTGATGAATTTAATTGTGAAATTGGATTTGTGAAATTGATTGGTGAATTGATTTAAAATCTCTATTTTTAAAAATGTATTTAAAATGGTTTTGTGTAGAAACCTTTGGATTTTATCTTGGTGAAAAGGAATGATTTTTATTAAAAACTTATTTTGGTTTTGAAATGGAAAATTGGTATATATGAAATGGAGAATAGGATGAATTGTATTATAAGTATTCATAAAATAAATTTTCCTTTATTTTTTTATAATAGATCACAAGAAATAATTAGGTAGATATTGAGTTATTTAGATGACACATTATGATTTACAATGTTCTAAAACCTAATATCAGTGCATCACATCCCTTAGGCGATGGTGATGAGTCCTCTTTGACCTGAGTTCAAGGGACACATACTACTTTCACCTTGAGTGTGGGGTCCCTATATCCTAGAATTATCATACCTTATTAGGAATATGACCATGTTTCTCACTTTTTTGTGTTTCAAATTAATATATTCCATCTTTATAAACTATTTTATATAAAATTGTTTTTTAAGCCATTTGTGATAAGTTCCATTTGTGATAAGTTACATTTGTGTATAGCACCTTTTATTTAAAGATAATTCAATTATTTGAAATGTATTTATATCATTTTATATAAAGAATGATTTGATAAAGTATTTACATTTATTGAATTGTAAATCATGTTCTGTTTAAATATGATTGTGAAATGTCAAACCTAAATGCTTTAAAATTGAAAGCACTTTATTGGTTAATGTAACACCCTGATCCCCGAATCCCAGAGCTGGTGCATTACTTATTACATTGGCATGACTAAAAGGAATGAAATCCCAAAGGAACAATTAGTTTAGTAGTCTTGAAGAAACTAGATACATTCATGTAATGTATATTAGATTGGGAAAGGTAACATAATATAATACATAACAAAAACTAATAAACTGCATCCATGAGAACTCAACAAATAGTCTCCTCTTCATAAAATTTCAAAGGTAAACAAATGAAATGAGTGATATAAAATGATCATTAAGGGTTAAAAATATCAAAATCATGAATCAATAATAATTTAATCATAATCAAATTTTAATAGTCAATATGGCATGGTGAACAAATGAAAAACCCATGCCATTATTAAACTGCGAATGAAACTGCATCCATAGATTTTTTCATAGTGAAAACCACATGGATAGTAACAATTGGAAATGAATAAAGAGAATAATTATTAATTGGATGTCATGTATCTGGCCCATGATATCACTATAATGCCTAAATAGTTTAATTATGTGGGTAGATACCCATCTGATTTTGTTTTAAAAACAAACTTTAAGGGTTTATCGCCAACTGACTTGTCTCATGGGACCAGTCGATGCATAGAGTGGCTATATAGGGACCCACCCATCACTGAAAGTAAAAGTAATTATTTATACATAGATTTAATACAATTACAATATGTCTTCTCAATATCAGTATAGAGTAGAGGATACAAATTCATCAATATTTCCATAGTTAGAATAGCATTCCAAATAAATATCGTATGTAAAAGGGTATGAAACTTAAGAAAATAATCATATCCATTAAGTTAATAATCATCAAGTGAAATGTAAACAGAAATAATGTCCCTTACAACACTATAATCAATTGAGTTAATAATCATCAAGTGAATCACTAAATACCATGAATATAAATATAATAGTGATATTATATAACAAATGGCAGTAAACATACACCATATACAAGAAATAAGTGGCGAAAAATGGAAATCTCGCAGAAATAAAAGTGAGATGAGAAACCCCTTACATTGTGCCTGAATGTGTTCTTCGATTAATATTAATGACCCGAACAATCAAATTTAGCTTCATTAATTAATAATTCCAGAACCTCCTATATATTTAATTAATTTATTATAACCTTATTAGTTTCATCCATGGCCTTTTTATGGGTTTAATAGGTTCAATTTTATTGTTTTGGAAGCATTTTCTTCCTTGGTTTTCATGATCGGTTTACTTGTATTCATGAATAGAAGTTCATTTGAAATGTGGTTAAACATCCAGAATTATTAATATATATTATCAGTGACATTACAGAGATATAAATGATCTTATAATTATTATTTTTTATATACCATAAGGATGACTCATTAGTTAAAAGTTAATGATAAATGCTTGGATTAACATGGCGGTTTTGTGCATAATGAACTTATTTTCTATTATTATTTTATATTATGAGTGTGTAAGGATTCGAGAACACTGCATAAGGTAAAATACATATATTATGATCTATTTCAATCATTAAAAAGGTTTCATGACTAGTCTTAAATATAGTAATATAAATTGAAAATTTGTCCTCCTTGAATGTGATAAATTAACACATCTCAAACGGTATTTTCATTTTTAGTGTAATAGGAGGGGGAAAAGATAGATGATGAAGAAATATTCCATTATAATAATAAAATTATATTCAATGTAATTTACTTTAATTATCATAGAATTTGGATGTGGGGAGGTGAGCATAGAGAAACAAAATAATGGAACTTGTAGAAGAAGTTGAAAGAAAAAGGAAGAGAGGTTCACCACTTGAGTACTTCTCCTTGAGAATCTCCTTAGGCATTTTTTTTTGGCCTTTTGGTGATACCAAAAGGTCATAGATGTGTGGGGAGGTCTTGGGATGTTTATTTGGTAGAACTTAGTTAATTTTAAAATCTTGAGCGGTGTGGGAGGAAGAGGGGGTGAGGGGTGGTATATAGAGTAGAGGGGAGGAGGGTTTTCTTAATATTTTAATCATTAGCTTATTATTTTTTCCTAAGACAAGAAATAGTGATGATTTCATGACCAAAAATAGTAATAGGTTCATGTGAGTTCAAACCAAGTGTGCTTACCTCAGCAGGACATCATCCACTACTCAATAAATCATGTATTTAGCATTTATCATAATTTATCGTATTTTACTATTCACTAAAAATTCAAGTATTTCAGGAAAATACCAAAAATTCACCCTAACCATTTTTTGACATGTAGAATCAAAAAATGAACTCCATTTTTTAAAAAAAATTCTAAATATGAGACATTTAATTTTTAATTAAAATCATCATTTAATCAAAAATACCAACACTTAAAAATATTCATCTTCATTTTTAAGGTGCCAAAATTATATTTACACATTCATGGGTAAGGTTACCATTCATAAGGTTCATATTACTATTCATAAGGGCAGGTTACTATTCAAAAGGGTATGTTACTATTCATAAGGTTAAGTTATTATTCATTGAAAATTAACATGATTCTATCAGACTCCAAATATCACCCTGATTGCAACTGTTTATGTCCATTTTTTGAAATTCAAAACATAGAAGTGGAAAATTTAAGTTTAACGGATAGGTTATGAATTTCTCCTATAAATAACCAATTGTTTTTTCATATAGACTTAGTGCTTTCTGAAATATAGGCTATCTAGTGAATATAAAGTATTTAAGAGAAACATACCATAAAATGTTTGGCGTATTATTTTCTTCCCTCCTTCAGAAATTTCATCCTTGAAATTTTTCATGTATATTTCTCCCTCAAAAGATGTGGGTGGTTTTTCATCATAACATCCTCAGGTTCCCACGTTGCTTCCTCCATTTTATGTTTTCTCTAAAAAACCTTTACTAGTCGAGTTGTTTGATTTCTCAATACCTGCTCCCTTGTGTCAAGAATCTCGATAGACTCTTCACAATATGACAAATCAGATTCCAGCTATATTTCTTTATAGGTGAGTACATTAATTGGGTTTGGTGTGTATTTCTTTAACAATGACATGTGGAACACATTATGAACCTTGGAGAGACTTGGTGGAATTTTTAAATGATAATCTATAGCTCCAATTCTTTCTAGAATTCTAAACGGTTCAATGTACCTGGGGCTCAGTTTCCCTTTCTTACCAAACCTTACGACACCCTTCCATGGAGATACTTTTAGAAAGACATGATATCCTACATGAAATTCCAAATCCTTTCTTCGGTTGTCATCATAACTCTTTCCTACTTTGGGATACTTTAATATGGTCCTGAATTTTCTTTACCTTTACTGTTGTCTCTTCAATAAGTTATGGGCCTATAATTTTCCTCTCGCCAAATTCATCCCAACATGTTGGATTTCTAAACGTCTTACCATATAATGCTTCATATGGCGCCATTTTAATTCTATAATGGAAACTATTATTGTAGGAAAATTCCACCAAAGGCAATTATTGATCCTGCATACCTTTAAAGTTAAGAGAGAATGATCTCAAAATGTCTTCCAGTATTTGAATAGTCCTTTTAAACTATCTATCGATTTGGAGGTGATAAGAAGTACTCATATGAAGCTCAGTATCCAAATCCTTCTGGAGACTTTTTCTTAATTTTAATGTAAATCGGGGATCTTGATCAGACACAATCGGTAGAGGTGCACCATGAAGTCTTAAAACTTCATTAATATAAAGTCTTCTTGGGAGCTCAAGTGGAAATTCCTCTCTTATAGAAAGTAAATGTGATGATTTTATAAGACAATAAAAAATTAACCATATTGCATCATTCCTTCTAGGTTTTCTTGGTAGTCCTATAACAAATTCCATGGTAATTTCATCCCACGTCTATGTACGAATAGGTAGAGTAATCATGACCCCTCCACTATGTTGTCTCTCGGCCTTCACTTGTTGGAAAACTAGACACCTTGACACATAGTCATCAATTTCTCACTTCATGTTATCCCACCAAAAAAGTTACTTCAGATCTGTATACATCTTGGTTCTACCAAGGTGTGTGGTGAAATTTGAGCTATGTGAATCATATAATATTTCCCTTTTTATCTCAAGTATTGATTAAATGAATAACCTCCTTCCAAATTTCAGAACTCCATCCACATACAAAAAGTTCACCAATCTTCCATCCTTAACAGCTTTAATTTTATTTTTTAGATTCTCATCATTAGATTAAGATATTTTTATCTTCTATAGTAAATATGGTTTAGCAATCATTTGAAAAAGGAAAGATGTTTTCCCTTCCTTAACAATTCTCATATCCATCTTTTGTAGATCCATGAATATAGGATCTCTCTCAATCCTCATTTGTGTCAGAAGTCCATGATCTTTCATTCTTAATGAATTTTCCACCTTATTTTCCTTTCTTGGGTGGTAGTGTATTAAAAAATCATAATATTTGATTAACTCAAGCCATATCATTTGCCTTGTGTTGCGTTATTTCGGTGTAAAAATTTATTTCAAGCTCTTATGATCCGTATATATCTCACATCTTTCACTGTAGAGATAATGTCTCCATATTTTCAGAGAAAAGATTATGGTTTCTAGATCAAGATCATGAGTTGGATAATTTTGTTCATGTTTATTCAACTGTCTTGATTCATAAGTAAAAAATTTATCCTTTTGCATAAGGACGCAACTCAGTCTATTCATTGATTCATTACTATATATCAAAAATACATCATTTCCAGAGGGAAGATTAAAAATTGGATAATTGACCAATATTATTTTAAATTCTTCAAAGAATTTTGTAAATTCTTTCATCCATAAAAGCTTAACCCCTTTACATGTGATCTTGGTTACCAGGTTAGCCAATCTGGCAAAATTCTGAACAAAACGCCGATAGTAACCTACTAAGCCAATAAAACTACATACCTTGGTTATGTTCATTGGCATGGATCATTCTTTTATTTCCTTTGTCTTCATAGGATCAACTAAGATTCCATACTTAGAGATAATATGGACAAGAAAAGAAACTGATTGAATCCAAAATTCACACTTGCTAAACGTCCCATATAATTCATTTATTCTAAGAGTTTTTAGAATAATCCGTAAGTGATTCTCATGGTCTTTTTAGCTTTTGTATTATAATAGGATATCTTCGATAACTACCACAAAAAATTCATCAAGATATTCCTTGAAAACTATATTCATTAGATCCATGAAAATATAGGGTGAATTAGTCAGTCTAAAAGGCATTACTGTAAACTTGTAATGCCCATACCTGCTTCGAAATGCTATCTTTGGTATATCTTCCTTCCTCACACACTCAACTCCAATGGCCTGAGGGCCTTAGATATTTTTTATTATAATAAAAGATCACATTTTAAGAAAAGAGTGGGGAACCCTAATAGACTTCATGGACTTAAGAGATTACACGACTCAAAGGCCAAAGAGAATAAAAACCAGACTAACCACAAGACGTTTCCCCAACCCAGCATAAAATCGTGATAAAGATCTCCACCAATGCATTACTGTTCAGCAAGTAGTGTCCTGTGTCAAAGCATAGGCCTGATCTGATGGCTTCTTCCATTCCCTCTCAAACAACCAAATCCAAATTGCAATACACAGATGAACCGCCTGCTCTGAAACCACCTTTAGGGCCTGGTCTTTGTGACCGAGTCCAACTACAATTGCAAATAAAGAGGTCCAAAGACCTTACCAGCACCAATCAAGACCATGTCGCATAGACCATGGAGAACAGCCTTCACACAACCTTCACACGATGAAGATCAATGCCACATGCCACCAGAACCACCACAAACAAAGCATAACCAGAATCGGGAGCACCACTATAGGCACGCACTAGAACCATAACCAACACACCTGCAAGAAACCAAGAACCACCGAAAGCTCACACCAAAAAACCCACCCCCTCTGAACCACACTGAGGCTGACGACAAGCCACATCAGAGCAGATCCATCCCATCTCCCTCAAACGTCGGACCAGGAAGCAGCACAAAACTCCTCTGCTCACCAGATTCACAACGTTAGTTAGCTGAGGTTGCCCGTAGAGGCGTGGAGAGGTAGATCCCTGCATGGGCCAAAGAACCAGAGGCAACCACATCAAATCTGAGGCGAACTTCGGCCGATACCTTCCCCCGTTGAGACACGACGAAGAAGACTACCTGAGCCGATGAATCCGAAAGCGACCATAACAGGCCTCTCCATGCCGAGATGGAGGAATCCACACTGAGACGAGGTCAGAACCGAGACGAAGGAAGCTATCACTGAGCCAGCCGAGAAGCCGGAGGAGGGAGGGGGAAATCGCAGAAGTCAAAACCCTAGCCCCACACGAAAGGGAGAGCACTGCCACTCAGAGGCCCCCACCTTTAAATTGTCAATTCATTGAAGAGTATACTTATTCTTTATTTTAATATCATTTATTTCCCTATAATCAATGCATAGCTTCATGGATCTATCTTTATTCTTGACAAAGAGGACAGGGACTCCCCATGGAGAAACACTAAGTCAAATAAATCATTTTTCACTCAATTCCTCTAGTTGTTACTTTAGCTCCACTAATTACACAGTGGTCATTCTATATGGATTATTTGATATAGGTCTTGAACCATGAATTAAATCAATAGAGAACTCAACTTCCCACTTTGGATGATGTCCAAGTAAATCCTCTAGAAATACATCAATGTATTCTTGCGCAATAGGTACATATTCAATTTGAATATTTCATTCCTCATCCATAGATATTATGTTCTATTCCTCCCCAAGAATTGCATTAAGTATAGCTACTGGGGGTGGATATAGATAAGAATCAGATTGAGAGGGTTCTACTCTAAAGATAAGGGATTCTACACCATTCTCAAAAATTGTAACTTCCTTCTTATTATCATAGATATTCGCATCATAATTTTACACCCAACTCATACTTAGAATTATATCAAAGTAGATCATGGGAATGATGATAAGGATAGAAACTAAAGAATGTTTATGTGTCATGAGGGGGACTGATTGACACATCTTTGTTGCAATAATACATCCCCTAGAATTTTTTACTGACAACCCCTTAATTAAATAAAATTGGTCATGTCTAAATTTCTTAGCAAAATGAGAATATATAAATGAATGTGATGATCCAGAATCAAATAAATCATTGGCTAAGTTTGGGGAAACAATTAAAGTACCTTCCACCACATCATTAGGAACTTAAACTTCTGCATTTGTAATTACATAAGCATTCCCTTTCTCTCGTGGCCTTTTCTAAGGCAAGTTTCCTTGGTTCTTAGGACACTCATTTGTAAAGTGACTCATCTCTCTACAATTTTAGAATTGAACATCATTGAATTTTCTCTTCCCCTTGTATTCACTAGATTGATGACCCTTTTATCTGCACTTATAGAAAACTCCCATGCCTTTCAATCATTTACTAGGACGATTCTTTCCATGGTTCTTGCACAATGGAAATTACATTATTCCCTTCTTCTTCATTGGTGCTTCAGCTTTTCCAGGGTTATTAGAATTCCTCTTATTATCTTGATTTACCTTGAACAAATTTGATCTAGAAAATCCCTTCTCTATTTTTATGGAACTTAATATAATTTCATTGTATGATGAAAATGTTTGAGAAGCTAGTGCCCATAGAAGACTTGACTTAAGACCTTCAAATAAATGATCAATCTAGTATTCTAAATCATGTACATAATCTATAGCATACCCGGTTAATCTTGTGAAGGTAGCCTCATAATTCCTCTTCTTCCCTTTGATTTAGGCTAAGTAATTTCCTATTCATTTCAGTTCATTATTCATGAGGGAAATATTTGTTGAAGAATATTTCCTTAAAATTTCTCCATTCCATATCTTTTATTTCTTCTTCTTCCATAGTATTTTGGATCAAGGACCACTATTGATCAACAACACCCTTGAGGCAATATACCGTCAATACTACCTTTTCATTTTCATTGCATCTTAATGCCAGAAATATATTTTCAAGGGACTTGATCCACTACTCAACTACCACCAGATTAGTATTCCCACTAAAATATGGGGGCTTATACCACATGAAATGATCCAATATAGTTGTATCATGGATATTTGACATAGCTTGAGTAAGTTTTCCTAATATGATCATGATATGATCTGCTCCAACACTGACTATGCTGACTTACTCACTAGGGAAATCCCTACATTGTTCATGGGTATTGATTCCCATTCTTCCATTAGGATCCATTATTAAACAATGGAATACACTAAATTAGTTCATAGTTCATAATTTCTAACTAGAAAAAAATTAATATAATCTAAAAATGTATGCACAACTAATCTTATAATCCTAAAAAAAATTATATTTACTTTTAAATCCTTCATAATGGTTTGTAAAAAAAATGTGAATTATCCTAATCATATCCCCCATCAGTGTCAAACTAGGTGCATAGTAAGGCTCATTGTTGTGTACCAGGATACCTCGGGTCAAGCCCAAAACTCCTTGTTAGATTTGTTACTTCTAGGTACATATGTGCTAGAACCACGTCCACTTATAGTATCCAGACAGGGATACATTTTCTAGGAAGACCCACGTAATCTCTAATTTACCAAAATTCTAGTATGTTATTCTATTATTATCTTCAAAGTATAAATTACGGTTATGTCCTCTAAACTATTTTTTCTAAATCTAGTTTCCAAGGTTTCTACTAAACTTCCTTTGATACCAACTGTAACGTCCCGACCCCAGAAGCTTAGAGCCGGTGCATTACTTATTACATTGGAATGACTAAAAGGAATGAAATCCCAAAGGAATGATCAGTTTAGTAGTCTTTAAGAAACTAGATATATACATGTAACTCGTATTAAATTTGGAAAAGGTAACAAAATACAATACATAATAAAAACTAATAAATTGCATCCACAAGAACTCAATAAATGGTATCCTCTTCATAACCTGTTGAAGGTAAAAATGAAAGGGGTGATCTCAAATTCTTAGTAAGGGTTAAAAATAGTGGAATATTTAATCAATAATAATTTAATCATAATCAAATTGGAATAGTCAATATGGCATGGTGAAAAAAATGAAAAACACACGCCATTATTAAATTGTGAGTGAAACTGCATCCATAGATTTTGTCATAGTGAAAACATCATAGATAATAATAACTAGAAATTAATAAAGAGGATTATTATTAATTTTACATCATGTATCTAGTGCATGATACCACTATACTATCGAAAAATTTTAATTCAGTGGGTATATACCCATCTAATTCTATTTTGGAAACAAACTCGAAGGGTTTGTCACTAACTGACTTGTCTCATGAGACCTTTCAATGAATCGAGGGGCTATAGAAGGCCCACCCATCACTAAAAGTCCAAATAATTATTTATACATATATTTAATACAATTACAATAGACCTTCTCAATATCTGTATAGAGTAGAGGATACGGATTCATCAATATTTCCATAGTTAAAACAACATTCCAAATAAACATCGTATGTAAAAGGGTATGCGGCTTAAGAAAATAATCATATCCATGAAACCAAAATATGTATATATTATATATTCAAAAATTTCAAATGAAAAACTATCTCAAAGGGGAAGTAAGTACACCACATAAGAATGATTAGGTGCACAATACCAAGTAAATCACCATAAAATGTAAACTGAAACAAAGTCCCTTACAACATTGTAATCAATAAAGTTAATAATCATCAAGTGAATCCCTGAATATCATGAATATAAATAGAATAATGATATTATATATCAAATTTCAGTAAAAAAACACCACATACAAGAAATAAGTGGAAAACAACAGAATTCTAATGGAAATAAAAGTGAGATGAGAAACCCCTTACCTTATGCATGAATGTGTTCTTAAGTTGATATTAATTACCCAAATAATAAAATTTAGCTTAATTAATTAATAATTAAACAACCTATTATACATGTAATTGATTTATTATAAACTTATT
The DNA here is from genome assembly GCA_963277665.1 of Viscum album. Taxonomy (NCBI): domain Eukaryota; kingdom Viridiplantae; phylum Streptophyta; class Magnoliopsida; order Santalales; family Viscaceae; genus Viscum; species Viscum album. The sequence continues at coordinate 876,670,647 of OY728123.1, forward strand.
AGTTTCATTCATGGACTTTTTATGGTTTTAAGAGGTTCAATTTTATTGTTTTGGAAGCATTTTCTTCCATGGTTTTCATGATCGGTTTACTTGTATTCATGAATAGAAGTTCATTTGAAATGTGGTTAAATATCTAGAAATGTTAATATATATTATTAGTGACATTATAGATATATAAATTATCTTATATTGATTTTGGGTTATATACCATGATTATGAATCATTAGTTGAAAGTTAATGATAAACGCTTGGATTAACTTGGCAGTTTTGTGCATAATGAACTTGTTTTGTATTATTATTTTATATTATGATTTTGTAAGGATTCCAGAACATTGAATAATATAAAATACATATATTATTATCTTTATAAACTATTAAAAAAAATTCGTGACCATTATTTAAGATATAAATAGAAATTGAAAACCTTTCATACTTGAATGTGATAAATTAACACATCTCGGACATTATTTTCATTTGTAGTGTAAGTAGAGGGGGAATGAGAGATCGTGATGAAATATTAAATTATCATAATAAAATTACATTTAATTTAATGTACTGTAATTATCATAAAATTTTTATGTGGGGGTGAGGAGAGAGAAACAAAAGAATGGAACTTGTAAAAGAAGTTGAAAGAAAAAGGAAGAGAGGTTCGCCTCTTGAGTACTCCTCCTTGAGAATCTTTTTAAGGATTTTTTTTTTGACCTTTTGGTGAGACCAGAAGGTCTTGGACGTGGCGGGAGGGCTGGTAAATTTTATTTGTAATAACTTAGGTAAGGCTCAAAGCTTGAGTGGTGTGGGAGGAAGAGGGGGTGAGGGGTGGTTTATATAGTGGAGGGGAGGAAGGTTTTCTTAATAATTTAATCATTAGTTTATTATTTTTCCCCAAGATAAGAAATAGTGAAGATTCCATGACCAAAAATGGTAATAAGTGTATTTTAGTTCTAACCAAGTGTTCTTACCTCAACGGGGCATCATCCATAACTCAATAAATCATGTATTTAGCATTTATCAAAATTTATCGTATTTTACTATTCACCAAAAATTCAAGTATTTCAAAAAAATCCCAAAAATTCACTCTAACCATTTTTCAATGTTTAGAATCAAAAAATGAACTCCATTTTTCAAAAAAAATCTAAATATTAGAAATTTAATTTTTAATTAAAATCATCATTTAATCAAAAAATACAAACACTTAAAATATTAATCTTCATTCTTAAGGTGTCTAAATTTTATTTACACTTTCATGGGTAAGGTTACCATTCATAAGGGTCATATTACTATTCATAAGGGTAGGTTACTATTCGTAATGGTATGTTACTATTCATAAGGGTAAGTTACTATTCACAAAAAAATAACTTGATTCAATCATACTCCAAATATCACCCTGATCACAAGCGTTTATGTCTATTTTTTGAAATTAAAAACACAAAAGTGGAAAATTTAAGTTTAATGGATAAGTTATGACTTTATCTTACAAATAACCACGTGTTGTCTCATAGAGACTTAGTGCTTCGTGCAATATAGGCTATCTAATGAATAAAAATTATTTAAGAGAAACATACCATAAAATTTTTGGGGTGTTATAGTTAATTTAATATTGGAATCTTGTTATAGAATCTTTGGTTGAAATCCTACTGGGCTTTGGATCCCACCCTAATTGTGCCTTCGGGTGTTTATATATTATGTTTTTCCAGGTTCGAGCAGGATCAAGGAATCTCTTGAAGGTGGTTCTAGCTGTTGACCCGTGTACTTGGTGAGTTGTGTCTGAGTTTCTATTTCTATTTTTCTAGTACTACCTTTGTGGTACTTGGTTGTGGTACTTAGACTTGTTTATGCGTGTTTGAATTCGGGTACATTACTCCCAGTGGAGTTTCTTTTGTATGCAATACTGGATTGTCTCTTTTACTTCAGTATTATTAGTGGAAAAATTGTTCCCAATTTAATTTTTAATGATTTTAGATGCTATTATTTGACAAGTAGGGATCAGGAACGCCCTTCAGGCAATGTCGGGACCAGATCAGTTATCAGGTTACCAGGGTACCAGGGATAGTTCGTGATAGGTAATTATAATATAATCCTTTCACATATCCCTAATATATAATATGTATCTATAAAATTCATGTAACCTAATAATTCATCCAATTTGTATTATTTATAATATTTTTAAAATTAGTTAATTTATTTTTTTATTAATTAAATGAATATTGTGTCAACGTTGCATAAGCATTTCAGTTAATTGTTCAATCAATAAAAATTTAAAACAAATCACCTTGAGAAAAATAATTCATTAAAATTTAAAATAACATTTTAAAACCAAAAATATGTTGTATTTATTTTTATCACAAAATATTATAGATATTAAAAGAAACTAATGTGACATTTTTAGCTTTATCTTTTACTTAAATATTATAATGGTCAAAATCAAAGAAATATGACACCAAGTTTCCATATTTTTAAAATTTGGATAGGCATATCTAAAATAAAATAATCCAATATGATAAATGAAATTTATATGATCATTTTTTTAATCCTTATAATATTATTTTGAACCTTAATTACCCAATTTACCCTTATTATGGTGACAATTATTTACTATAGTTACTATTCATAATGACTAAAAATAAAAGTGAAATATTTACCATATTTGGGACTCATGATTATAAATATGGAATCCATTTTTCAATATAATATTTCTATAATTTTAAGAAATTAATTTAATATTAAAACAAAAAATACAACAAATTTTTTTTTCAGAAAAATGTCTTTTTAAGTATAAAATTTTTTTATAATAAATTAAACAATAAAATTGATTCCTATGATCTTAATTGAATTATTCATAATATAATATAACTAAATTTACTTCTAAATCATTTTAAAATAAAATTTAACCTTTTAAATTCTTGAAACAAAAATACAGTTTTCAATGAAAATGGGTATTTTCACTATTCACTGGAAAATCAATCTTTTCAGAAAACCCCAAAATTTCACCCTTAGTTAATTTTAATATGTTGATTTCAGTAATTATATTCATTTTAAAGAAAACAAATTTATAAAAGTTTCAAAAATTAAATATAATTTCCATACACAAAAATGCAAAAATAAAACCATTTTTGAAGAAAATATAGATTTTAAGCTTAAAATGGTATTATTGAAAAATAAGTACTTATCTATTATTAATAAATAAATTATATAAAACCTTTATACATATTTTCATAATTTTTTTAACTCTATTCATGTACACAAATTCAATGGGTATGTTATAATGTTTATATTCAAATAATAATACTGTGTGGTTCATTTCAACTCGGTGTTGCATGTTGTATAAGCTATCAAACATAGTATTCTTTAAAGATCTCAAGGAGTGATAATTAAAAGGTTTAATTTTATTTTTTAAACCCTTATCATCAAGATGTTAAATTTTTATCTTTTCTAATAAGTATGGTTTGGAAATCATTTGGAAAAGAAGTGATGTTTCCCCTTCCCTAATAATTCTCATATCCAACTTTACTAAGTCCCTAAATATAAAATCCTTGTCAATCCTCGTTTTACTCATAATTCCATAATATTTTATAATCAATGCATCATATACCTTATTATCCTTCCTAGTGTTTCAGTGTATTGAGGAATCATAATACTTTAATAGCTCTAATCATCTCCTTTGCATAATGTTGATATCTTTATATGAAAATATGTATTTAAATCTCTTGTGAACTATATATATCTCGCATTTTTTACCATAGAGATTATTAATATATATATTTAAGGAAAAATTTATGTCTTCCAACACAATATCATGTGTTGGGTAGTTTTTTTCTAGATCTTTAACAATCTTGATGTATAGATAGTAACTTTATCATTATGCATAAGGATGCATCTATTTCTTTTCTTTAATGCATCACTATATATTACAAATCCATCCCCTCCTGAAGAAAATTTAAACACTGAAGCATTGATAAACCTCCTATTTAACACTTAAAAATTATTATTTTTATTCCTATGTCCATAATTACTTAACATCTTTTCACGTCAACTTGGTTAATGTGTTTTATAATAGAGAAAAAATTTGAACAAATCACTATAGTAACCTACTAGTCTAAAAAAACTATGTACCTCGATTATGTTTATCAGTGTAGTCAATTATTTTATTTCCTTTTTCATTAAAGGATCAATCAATATTCCATCCTTAGAGACAATATGGACAAGAAAAGAAACTTCCTAAAGACATAATTTTCACTTTCTAAATTTACCATATAACACTTTTTCTATAAGAGTCTTAAGAATGATTCATAAATGACTCTTATACTCTTCATAAATTTTGTATTATACCAAGATATTGTAAATAAATACTATAATGAAATTATTAAGATATTAATTTAACACTTTATTCATCATATCCATAAAAATAAAGAATCTAAATGGGATTACTATATATTAATAATGTCCATATCTCATAAAAAATGTTGTCTTTAGAATATCTTCCTTCATTACTCACAATTGATGACACCCTATATGAATATCTATCTTTGAAAAATATTTAGATTCTTGAATTTGATCAATAAATTCATCAATACAAGGTAGATGATACTTGTTCTTGACAGTAATGGCATCGATTTCCCTATAATTAATGCACAACATCATAGTCTCGTCCTTCTTTTTCACAAATATAATAAGATCACCCCAAGTTGAAACACTTGGTTATATGTATACCTTATCCCAAAACTCATGTATTTGTTTATTTAACTCCATTAACTCCACTTTTGACATTCTTTAGGGAGTCTTAGATTTAGATTTCACATCAAGGATGAGTTCAATAGAAAACGCAACTTCATTATCAAGTGTATGTCTGGGTATTTCTTGAGGAAACACATCAATGTATTCTTTCACAATAATAATATATTTTATCCTAGGTATAGCTTTCCCATCTAGAGGTTGTGACTATTCTTATTATCCTGGAATCTCATTAAGGAGATCTACCGGGGTGGATCCATGTATGATTTAGATGACAAATTTTATGTTCTAAAGACAATTAATTCTATATCTTTGTCACAAATCATGATTCACTTCTATTATAAATAAATTTTTTCATTATACTTTGAATTTAAATCCATACCAAGGATTATATAAAATTATAGCATAAGTATAATAATAAAATTTGTGAATAGGTCATGTGATTGCATCATAATGGAGATTTACTGACATATATTTATTGTAATAATATTTCATCTAGCTATCCTGATTGATAACTAACATCTCTGTGTGTTAGAAAAATATTTAATTTTATTAGAAAACATGGAAGATATAAAAGAGTGTGATGATCTAGAATCAAATAAAGCATTATCTAACTTTGAATCTATAATCAAAGTACCTTCTATGAAATTTCTAGAATGTTCAAATTCGGTTGTAGTAATTATATAATCTTGTATTTCTTCCCTTGTTATATTCTGTGGAAGGTTCCCTTGTTGTTTTGGGAATTTGTTAGTATAATATCCAATCTCCTTATAGTTAAATAATTTTACATTGATGGATTATTCCTTACCCTTGCATTCATGAGCATGATGGTCTTTTTATCTATACTTGAATCAAACTTGTATTTCATTCAAGCATGTACCAAGGTGTTTCGTTCCATAAGTATCACATGTTGGAAATTCCCCCCTCATATTCATCCCCTTATCCTTTTTTACTTCATGAGGTGCTCTGTTATCCTCTTCTTCTCTTATTTTCCTTCAATTTCATGACATGGGGAGAATTATTTCTCTATATTGATAGCACATGATATTATATCCTCATATGATAAGAATGTTTGAGAGAATAGTTCCCTGTGAAGTAATGGATTTATCCCATCAAATAAATGGTCAATTTTACTATTTTGAACGTATACATAGTCCAAAGCATATCTTACTAACCTGATAAAGTTGGATTCGTACTTATTAACATTTTCCTCTTCTTTTTTTCTTAGAATCAGGAATTATCACTCCATATCCACTAATTGTTCTTGATGAAAATTTTTTTAATAGAAATGTACCTTAAACTCTTTTCACTCCATGATCATTATTTCCTAAACATCCTTTGTGTTTTGAATAAATGACTACCATTGATCTTTATCCCCTATGGTATGATAAACTACCTTGATAACCTTTTCCCTTTCATTTCTTCCAAAAGTGAGAAATAAATTTTTAAGGAACTTATCCATTTATTAAACACTGATAGATTTTTGGTTACATTGAATAATGGAGGATATTGTCACATTAAATGATCTAAAATTATTACATAGCATTTTGGATCAATAGTTTACTCCATACGAGAAATGATATTGGACATAACCTAAGTCAAGCACCCTGGTATAGTTATAATTTTTCCATATGAATCTCCAACTAGATCCAACTTCATTGTCTTTCCCAGGAGGGAAATCCCAACATAGATTACAAAATTGATATGGTTTATATTCCTTCCAAAATGTGTTATTTCTTAATAATGGAATGCATTGGATCAAATCGGGACATTATAAATTTTAAACCATAATGTATAATTCTTAAACTGGTGAAACACTTAACATAAATTGAAAATTTATGCATAACTAATCTCAGAATCATAAGATTTATATCGTTAGGAATATAAAAATATTTTCAAATATTTTATAATAGTTTATAAAGATAATTTGAATCAACCAAATCATATCCTCTAATAGTGTTTAGCTAGATGTGTAGTCTTAGGCCCACTCATCGTGTATCAGTGATGATCAAGTTAACACCCTGTCCACCCCTTTTAGATTTGTTACCCATAGGTGCATTTATTCCATATCCACATCCACTTACTAGTATCTATATAGGGATTTATTTTCTAGGAAACCATACATTACCTACCTTACCAAAAAATCATGATATTATCCTATACTTAGACTTACTAATAGAGTCTTTCATAGGATTATGTTGTCAAATCTATGTTTTTATAAATCTAGTTCCCAAGGTTTAAAATAAACATCCAATAATTCCAATTGTAATAACCCAAAACCTAGTATCCTAGAGCCAGTAGTTACCTTATTACATTGGAACTACATACAAGTTATTTCATCCTTAGGTATCGAATAGTTTTAAGTCTTAGAAAACTAGGTACATTCTTGAATCTGAAATTACATTTGAAAACATAAAATACAACATAGTATTTTATTTGATAAAATTTTTATTCCCCCTATAATATCATTTATATCAATAATAGTACACTTCATAGCATCCTATGGAAAGGAAACAAAATGAAAGGTTGATCTAGGATAATTCATGTAGCAAAAGTTGTCATAGGATAAGTAAGGCATGAATAATCCAGAAAAAAAATAAATGATGATAAAATAATTTCATATAAATAATCAAATTATATTTCAAATTATTCATGGATATAATAACTATTAAAATAATCACATTAACATCAATAACTGGTTTTATAGTGATGGAATTCATGTCGGACTTCTTAAACATTCCATTGAGGCCTTGTGTCAAGACAACATACATAAATGGGTAAGGCGTATTCCAAATAACCATATTTTTTATCTCATGAGAACTAAGAATGAATAAAGGGGATATATAATTTTGTGCCCCACCCATTACTTAATAATTTCAATTAATTCATCATATGAATTAACAATACAAATTAATCAACATGCCTTAATAATCAATTATTATCTGTATTAGAAGAACTACCATACAAAATTTCAATACTTCCCCTAGTAAAAATGATCATAATCAATCTAGATAAATATAGGGGACGTTATAATTAGATTATATCCTCAATAAATCATATGATTCATCAAATTATTATGACATTGATTAAAATACTTTCAAAAGATCACTAGAACATTTCTTGAGGAAAATACCCTTTTCATTTATAAATAACTTATTTAAAATCTAAAAATTTCTAGAATATTATGAAAACAAATCTTTAAAAATAATCGTAGGAAATTTTAAATAAATATTTGAGGTATATAATAGTTATTATGGTGAGAATATTCATTCGTGCGGTAAGAATTAAAATAAATATTTTGTTCATACCTTCAGTAAAAAGTTCATCATTCAGAAAATGACAAGAAGATTCCTTTTAAATATTTTAATATAAATTCAAACATGGTAAAAAATAACTTTAATAAATAATTATATAATACTAAAAATTTTATGGAAAACATTTTAAATAAAATATAGAAATGGAAATAAAATATTCTTAGTCGAATAGAAAAACAAGGTCATTTTTTCTTGAAAGAATTCTCTCAAAATTTCAAGTAATTAGAGAGAAGAAAATGAAACTAAAAAATTTAATTTCCATAAATAACCCTATGAGAAGAAAATATGTGGGTTTTAGGATAGAAATATCATATAATTCTCTAAATGGAATCTTAAACATAAACAGTTCTTCTTGAGGATGAGATTGTGATATAAACTTTTACCCCAGGTCCGACTTACTCCATAAGTTACTTTAACCTCCTATATAATAAATTTAAATTTATTATAATTATATAAAATAACCACATAAATACTTATAATATCTTATATTATCCACTTATAACATTTCAACACTATTTTATTAATAATTCTTATTAAAATAATTATTTTCAAGTATTGACTATTTTGTTTTTCATATAAGTTTCAATTCAATAGTTTCATTCCATATATATTTATCATGGTTCCATCATATAAAAAAATTAATCATGACATAAATATCATATGTTTCATTACATAAATATTTATAATCATCCTTGAAAGTCATTCATGGAAAATGAATTACATCACTTCGTGGTTGTGGTGGTCCACACGTATACATGAGCGTCGTTATCATTTTCTAATAGTTTTAAGGTTAAGAAGGTAAATTTTCACAAACCCTACCCAAAAAGTGTACCAATCCTAGGCTGAAAATGGGATAAGATAGATAGTGACCCCCGAGTCCCACCTCTAGTAGGCCCTAGGGTTGCGACTAGAACTGAGGGTATGATAAACACATAGATGGGAGGCCTTACCTTGTAGGAGAATACATGCAAAAGAGAGAGATAAGATAGACACCAACCAACTCCTGTTTAGGCTACAATATAAAATAAAATCAAATTTTCACATATTTAATATCATGAAAAAACTACTACAATTGAAAGGAAAACTGCAATTACCAAAATAAAAGTAAATATAGCAGTGACCATGAAGCCCAAACAGCTCATGTTAAGCCCCAAGCTAGTAGTAACTAGCCTAATCTTTAACCTGCTCTAACTGACCTAAAAAATAGTTTATATATATGTAGGGTTAGTATAATAGTATACATAGTAGGATCTTCTCCATAGCCTCTCATTCAAAAGGTAAATAAATCATGCTAAAGCACAGTGAACAACAAGTGAAACAAACTTGTCTCCTAAATAGGTATACTAAGTTCACAGCCTCACCATGGTTACTCTCACCAATTATCACATACAAGATCATATAATATAATAAATAATATCAAGGGTACCCTGCTACCACTTCCCTACTGGTTTTCTGCTCTTCCCCAATGTCACACATCCAGAGCATCTCTCTCTAAAAAGGCTAGCCTGAAGACACATGGTCAAAGCATTACAACATGTACCTCATTCAACACACCACCACGTCTGCGTAACAAAAAGTAACTAGGTAGTTTCTAGTATCCACCGCAACTTTCATAACATGTATCATACATAGGGTATTATACATCAAGTCATCACAACTCATAAACCGAGTAAGGATCCTCAAGCCATCACAACCTATACACATTATACCTGTAGTAGTCCTTATGAAACTATATCCAAAATACATGTGTATGAAATAACCACAATCCATTACAGCCCTCTACACACATATATGGGAAAAACTAACCACTGTTCATACCAACACAACTAAGAGAAGAGAGCAGGGTCAAAGGGGGCAGTCATCCATCCATCCTCCCACTGGGATGTTGGGTAAAACACCCCCCAGGGCTCAGAATCCCCAAGGTGTCAATTTCCCTAACCAATGGGGTGGAGTAACATATAGAAACACAAAAGTTGCATGATATAATATATATCACAACCACAATATGGGAATATCCTAGTCTTAGACTCAACTGTAGCTAATGTCTCTCAGACTCCCAGCTACCACTGCTAAGACAAGATATCCTATAAGCACAAGACCATTTAAAGAGATATATTAAATTACTTTATACCTTTTTACCAGTTTCAATTTATGTTAATTAATTCTTTAACCATTAATTAACCATTAAAAATTTTCAAATTACATTACATTAGCATTAAAACAAAGATTTATGCCCTCTAGGCATAAGAAAACTGAGTCCATGGATTCTTAGAATTATAACCACAACATTGCATCCCAACAAGATCCAACCCCATGGGTTAAACATTTATTCATTTATTAATGACATTACTTTCCATATTACTAGGTATTATAGGAAAAAATTCTAAGCTACCAAAAACAAGGGGCTCGATACGGTGAGTAGGTGAACTAACCATTGAGTCTTCACCACCTATAGCAGGAGTGTAGACTCATCCAACCACAAGAAGCTAAACACAGAAAGAACATGGCATACCCCATGAATCTTCACCTCTCTTAGAACGAAAGTAACCAAAACCATCTACCTCAATTAGTGGGGAAAGGAAATAAGATAAATAACAACATGGTCATTGTCCAAGAAACTGATTCAAACAAGCATTTAGCTTCTATATAAACAGAAAATCCTAGCTTCAACCTGTTCTATTATCTCTGGTGTCCTCCCCGACACCCACATGCATATATCGATGCATCTCACCACTCCACCCATCAACTGCTACCTAAACAACCAGGCCTCCCTGCCCCTCATACTACAATAGCCCTCCAGGATCATCTATCCCATACTCACAACATATATAGGCCTCCCCGCCCCACATACCACAATATCCCTCCAGGCTCAGGCATCTCAGGCTCACATCACAAGAAGCAGGAAACAAAAAAAGAAACCATACACCTAACCTAAAACAAGTCATCCAAAATTTACACAAAAGGATCTCTCACATCTCCAAAGCACAAGGCACTTATAATTTATAAGCAAGCAGGAAACTCAGGCCCTACAAAGGCATTATATTTTATCACACAACCAGTTCTTATTCCATCTTGAATTATCCAATTCATTGTCATAGGTTCCAAATATGAGAAAACATAAGAAGAAATCTATCACAATATTTTTCAAATTAATTAAATAATTAATTTATCATGCCTTTAATTATTTTATCAACAAGCATTAACATGCTTTAGGTTCCATATCCAATTCAATTAAACATGCATACTTGCATCAATTTTATTAACATCAAATTATAACAACATCTGGATTCATTAAACATGAATCTTTAATCTTTTATCCAATTAATTTTTAATTATTTCTATATTTATATTCTATACCAATTTTACATGCTAAACCAAGAATAATAAGCACAACATAGATACCACACTATCTAGAAAATCAAGAGGCAATTTGTTATCATGGTACAAACAATAACATTTTCAATTAATTAATATCAAATATTTAATCTATTTTAAATAATTATTAGGTCAATTTCATTATGATCTAAGGGGATAAATCATGCTACCTCTATGATTTCACATAAATAAAAGAGAAGCATAGAATTCCCTACCTCAAAAAGGTTGTCGATATTCTTCATATGCGAACAGACCACACAACGAATCTCAGATCACTCCTCCTGAAATAATTGCATCAATATGAGGAAATTGTGGCACAAATACCCCAAAAATAACCAAGATAAACACAATTAGAACCATGGGTAAGAAAACACCATAGCACGACAAGAAGATACGAGAGGAAACAAGATCAAATTGGTAGAATCTACTAGAAAACAAAGGAAGAACACATCTTAGATCACCACGAATCACCACAGATCAAATAAAAAATCCCAAGGATCAATCCCCTTCGAAAGGAATACAAAATAATGAAGGAGAGGGTATCTAGTAACTAGAAAACAAGATCATCCATAGGGTTTGAAAACCCGAGTGTCCATAAATGTTTTAAAACATACAGCATTGGGTAATTACACAATGTGTAATCCCCTTTCATGTTTTGTAATTCTTAGGGTTTAGTCTTTGCTAAAAATTGTATTCCCTCTTCAATTTTTTTTATTTTTCAAACCCAAATATATTACACTTTGTGAAAACCTCTTTCATATCATGTAACTTTTCACAACTTGAAATCCTTCCATGATTCCAGCATCTAGTAGTTGAACTCCTCCGAACTTCTTCTAAGCCACCTATGAGCACCTTAGTCTTTGGAAACACACAAAGGGTCAATTCACATGGATATGAGAACTTACATTAGATACATCTCAAAACATTCTTGTTCTCGAGAATCCAAAACCAAACCAGAGAGGAAACAAAAAAGGGGTTGTCTGAACAGCCACCCAGCGAGATACCTCTCAAAGCTACTTCCACCATAGGAGCACAACCACCACACTAGGGAAACAATGAAAACCCATGAAATAACCACAACCACATCTTAAACACTCTCCTGGGGTAGATACCTCTTAAAAGAGATAAAGATGCAACAAGCTACAAGATAAATCCATCTCACAAACCATAAAAGGTCTACAACCACAAAACAAACTACATTACAAGAGAATATCTAAACACCAAACAGCTCAGGGTACTAAGTGTGTATCTATGAATAATGTTCCCAAGTACCCTCATCCATGACATAGTGCCACCACAAGACATAAACCAAGGGAATAACATGCATACATAACACCTTCTCTGGGTGGTCTTGGATCTCTACAGGTCGCTCCTTGAAGGTTGCATCATCAACATAAATCTCACCCCAATCAATGACGTGTGAGTTTCCATAAATATAATAATGAATCTATGAGATGTGAAAAACATCATGTATCTAGATTATCTTTGGGGGAAGCACTATCTGATATTCCATGGCTCCAACATGATCCAACACCTCAAAAGGCCCAAAAAACTAGGGAGAAAGCTTACTCCCATGACCAAACCTTCACTGACCACAACAGGGAGTCACCTTCAGGAACATATAATTCAGAATGTTAAACTCCATAGGTCTCCTCCTATGATCTGCATAGGATTTCTAATGATCATGTGTGGCTTCCATCCTCTCGCAAATCACATGAACCATCTTTGTTGTATTTTGTACCAGTTCCATCCCTAGAATTTCTTACTCTCTAACCCCATTCCATCAAAATGGAGAATGGAAAGGTTGGAAATAAATGGATTCATAAAGCACCATACTCATGGTGGAGTGAAAAATATTTTTATAAACAAACTCTACCAAGGGTAGGTGTCTCATCCACAAATCTCCAAAATCGAGGACATAAGAGCACAACATGTCTTCAGGAGTCTGGATGATCTGTTTTGTCTATCCATCCATATGTGGATGAAAAAATATGTTAAGGCATAATTGAGAACCAAAATAATGTCAGAGATATCTCCATACCCTAGAGGTAAAATGAGGATCATTATTGGAAATGATCGTTCTTGGGACTATGTGGAGTCTCACCACCACCTCTGGATACTTCCTTGACAAAACATCTACTGATCTCAACTCCTTGATCACTATAAATAGGTAGGATTTCATTAAACAATACACTACCACACATATAACGTCATAGTATCCTTGAGCTTGAGGTAAACTAGAAACAGAGTCCATCGAGATGTCCTCCCACTTCCACTGAGGAACATCTAACAGCTGGAGCAACTCACTAGGAACACGGTGCTCGCCCTTTATCTTTTGGTATACCAAACATCGAGACACAAAGCCTACAACTGCACACTTCAACCTAGACTTCCAAAACTAACCACTCAAATCTTGGTATATCTTTTTCATGCTAGGATGTACCGCCAAAGGAAAACTATGGAACTCTTTGAGAACTATCTTACGCATCACCAAAGGAATGAAAATACTTCCCCAGAACAACACCCGATATTTTTCATCTTCAGAACAACCATCAAGGGCCTCACTAAAAACAACTTAGTCTCTCCAAACCTCCACCTCATGATCCCCCAACTGAGACTCCTCCAACTATTGCACTAGATATTACTACATCATCATCTAAAAAAGACAACCTCTGGCCTTAGCTTCTCCCATATCTTGGTGTAATGCTGAAAGTTCTTCCATCACTCTCCAAGAATTGCCTAATTTATATGCTACATCACTACATGACTTCCTTCTCATTGCATCGACTACAACATTCCCATTTTTAGGTGTATAAAAAATCTTGAAGTCGTAATCCTGTAATAACTCCATCCACTGACACTGATGCAAGTTTCAATCACATTGGGAAAAAACATACCTTGGGATATTATGATAGGTGAAGACCACAAAATGTTTTCCAATGAGTTAATATCTCCAAAACTTCTGGGTAAACACTAACACTACTAACTCAAGATCATCAGTGGCATAGTTACTCTCATTGGGATGTAACTGTCAAGACCCATAAGAAATGATTGATCTATGCTGCATCAGAAAACATCCCAACCCAAGCTGCAAACCATCATAGAGAGCTTAAAACCGAACTCCTTCTACAAGAAAACAAATAATTGGAGCATTGATTAATTCTCCTTTAGATACTCAAAAGTTGTTTAAAACTAATCAATCCACAAAAATTATTGATCCTTCTTGGTCAACGTTGTCAAAGGAGTCACAACCTGAGAGAAAATGGATACAAACCTATTGTAATAGAATATAAGACTATGGAAACATCACACCTATGGAACTATCTTGGGGGATTCCCAAGACACAACTACTTCTATCATCAGAAAATCTATAGTTACTCCCTGTTGGGATATAAAATTCCCTAAAAAACATACTTCTTAAGACCAAAACTCACACTTTAGAAACTTCTAAAACAGCTGATGATAATGAAGAACTCCCAAAATGGCATGAAAATGCTTAGCATGCTCCTCCTCAAACACAAATTACATAATAATGTCTTTGATGGAAACCACCAAAAAAATATCCAGGAACTCACGGAACATAGTGCTCATTAACCCCATAAATAGAACTGGATCATTCATCACACTAAACAACATCACAACAAACTCGTAATGACCATGATTATAATGGAAAGTAGTCTTCGGGATATCCTCATCCTTTACATGAATCTGATAATATCCTAACTGAAAATTGATATTTTAGAACCAACTACACCATTCAGTTTATCAAATAAATCATCAATTCATAGAAGAGGATAGCAGTTCCTCACTGTCACTTGGTTCAAGAAAAGATAATCGATACACAACCACAAAAAGATGTTAGCCTTCTTTACAAACAAGATTGGTGCATCCCATGGTGACACACTCAGCTGAACAAAACCACCCCACAATATACCATCAAGATGTATATGCATCTCTCACAACTCAGAAGGCTCCATCTTATACGGAGACATCTAGATGGGAGACACGTATGGCTATAGTTTGATCCCAAACTCAACCTCTTATCGAGGGGGTAATGCTAAATCCATTTTTGTAAAGACATCAGGGTACTCTTATATGACACTAGGAAATGAAAACTATTAAAACTTTGACAAAATCAGCATCTGCTCATCCATTAAGGATGATAAGGATGAAATGCACCTCAGACCCATCTGAGGGTCTCGCACACCAACAAACATTGTTGGCTCTCCATCAGCATCGATGAACACAACCTTCCTCCAGAAAAAATCCACGATAGCATGCACTAAATACAATTAATACATGCTGAGGATGATTTCATATGTTTGTATTCATAAACATATGAAATCTCCCCAAGAGAGGTGTTTCCCCAATACTGACTCACAATTTCTACATACATCAAACAATTTATCTCGACCTCCAAATGGCGTAGTCAATGCCAAGGGCACTAGAAGTCTCTATACCTCAGGTCTTAAAGCATGGAAAAGGGAAATTGATATGAAGGAGTGCATCAGTCCTGGATCAAGCAAGGCATGCACCTAATTAGAAAACAAGAAAATGGTAGCTTGAATGATGTCTGACTCACCTGGCGATGGTAATGCTAAAGCATGAAGCTGACTATGACCTCTTCCATGATCTATCTTACCATGATAACTACCAACTCCATGATCGAACTCTAATTTATTAGGATAGGGATAATCCCAAGTCTGTCATCTTCCTAGCCCAACTACTCTCTACTAATCCCAAACTCGAGCAACCTGTTGTTGCTTCCTTGGCTGGAACTGCCTCAATAGAGGAAAATAAAGTGGAACAACACCACTGATGACCTTAGCCTCCACAAGAAAAACATGTGTTTGATACCTTAGTATAGGTCTGAGAGTCACTGCCTCCAAAGAAATGAGACATTGAGGTATGGGACCTACCCTCGGCTGATCGAAAGCTCTTCTATCCTAAAAACTAGGAACCTCAGACCACAGCTATGCTTTGTGAGGAATCCTGACGACTCCCCTCTCATAACAATATGATTCTTTCTAAAATCATATTGATGACCTATTCTCTCTATATCACCTCAAGATATATCTTCAACATAAATGGGGTGACCTAGAGATGGATCTCTAGATGAAAATCCTCCTCAAAATGCCTTACCCTGGCCTCCTAATTAGGAAATAATTCTGAATCATATCACAGAAGGTTTCTAAAATGAATCCCAAACTCTCAAACACTGTAGATCACCTACCTAAGGGTGAGGAGCTCCTAAGGAATTAACACATTCATGGTTAAAGAAAGAAACTTGACTTTGAACTGGTCTCAGAACTCTTCCCACGAGACTATTGAATCCTCATGATCCCCAAGGAATAAGAACCATCACTGCCTCACTTCCCCATGAAACATCATCAAATCTAATGATACCCAGTGCTTCTTCTGAGTATGGATCGAACTAAAGGATATCTAAACCTCCTCCATCTAGTATTATGTGACTTCATCTAAAATGAATCTCTCATACCTTTGAATACTCTAGCACTGAAACTCTCAGAGTGTACTCCTCCAAGTGTTATTTTCATCAACTTCTACTCTGCAGTGATCTACCAGTGAAACCTGCTAAACATATTCTATGTGAACCTAATGTGGACACTGACTTGGATCCATGCCTATAAAAGAAAAAATAGTTTTAGATCCTCAACCTAGAATATGGAATACTTTAACATTAATTATTTTTTTTCTTTTATTTGTTTTAGGTTAACCTAACCCAAGGTCTACCCATTCAAACACGGGCGCAAGAAGAATGATTCATGATCCTTTCATGTGTTTCTAACCTGTAACCATTATCACCTCATTTATTAGTTGATGTAAAATTAAAGGATCATGAACCAGTTCATAGGGGGCCTAAATACCCATGTATAAGCCGGTCTCCCATGTTTACAATGTTTTCTAAACTTAGCTGACCCCATTTCCCTACCAACTCATGCAGCCTCACATGTTCCTAATTACAAACTTCATCCTGTCCCTCTACTAGGCCTTTAGTACCATTCTTTCATGACCCCCCCCCCCCCACAAAGTGTACCCCTCCTGGGATGAAAATGGGAGAAGAGAGTGTGTGACCCCCAAGTTCCACCTCCAATAGGCCCTGGGTTGGCGACTAGCACTGGGGGTATGATAAACACATAGATGAGAGGCATTTCCCTCTAAGACAACACATGATAAAGAGAGAGATTAAATAGACACCAACTAACTCATACACAGACTCCAATATAAAATAAAATCCAAGGTGCACATATATAATGTCATTAAAAAACTACTACAACTGAAAGGAAAACTACAAGTACCAAAAAAAGTAAATATGGTAGTGACCAGGAATCCCAAACAACTCTTGCTAAACCCCAAGATAGTAGTAACCAAAATGATTTCCAACCTACTCCAACTGACCTAAAAAAGAGTTTATATATACATAGGGTGAGTATAACAGTATACTCAGTAGGATCCTCCCTAGAGCCTCTCGTGTAAAAGGTAAAGAAAACATGTTAAATCACAATGAACAAAAATTGAAACTAACTCATCACCTAAACAGGTATACTAAGTTTCCAGCCTCACCATAGATACTCTCACCAAGTATCACATGCATGAGAATATAATATAATAAAGAATATAAAGGGTACCTTGCTACCACTTCCACACTAGTTTTTAACTTTTCCCTAACATCACACATCCAGAGCATCTCTCTCCAAAAAAGATATCCTACGGACACCTGAGTGAAGCACCACAACATGCACCTCATGCAATACACCACCACATCCATATAACCAAAAGTAACCAGGTAGTTTCTGAGATCCACCATATCCCACATAATGTCTATCATACATCGAGTATTATACATCAATCCATCACATCCCAGACACTAAGTAAGGATCCTCAAGCCATCACAATCTATACATGTTATACCTATAATAGTCCTTAGGAAACTATATCCATAATACAAGTGTATGAAATAACAACAAGTCATTACAACCCTCTATACACATATATGGGGAAAATAACTATTGGGAATACCATCACAAGTAACTATCAAGAGAAGAAATTGGGGCCAAAGGGGGTAGTTATCCATCTATCATCTTACCAGGATGTTGGGGAAAACACCTCCCAGGGCTTAGAATCCCCAGGGCATCAGTTTCCCTAACTAAAAGGGAGGAGTAGCATATAGAAACACAAAAATTAAATGATATAATATAGATCACAACCACACAATAGTCATATAATATTATTAGAATCAACTATATCTAATGTCTCTTGGACTCCTAGCTACCACTGCTAAGACCAGATATCCTATAATCACATGACCATTTAAAGAGATACATTAAATTACTTTATCCCTTTTTATCAGTTTCAATTTATGTTAATTGATTCTTTAATGATTAATTAACCATTAAAATTTTACATATTACATTATATTAGCATTACAACAAAGATATATTCCCTCCAGGCATACAAAAATTGATTCCATGACTTCTCAGAATTATAACCTCTTTATTGAATCCCACCAAGATCCAACCCCATGGGTTAAACATTTATTCATTTATTAACAACATTATTTTCCATATTACTAGGTATTCCAGGAAAACACTCTAATATACCAAACACAAGGGGTTCAACACTGTGATTAGGTGAACTACTTATCAAGTCTTCACCACCTATAGAAGGAGCTTAGACTCATCCAACCATGATAAGCTAAACACAGAAAGCACATGGAATATCACATGTGTCTTTGCCTCTCTTGGAAGGAGAGTAACCAAAACCATCTACCTCATGCAACAGGGAAAGGAAAGTAGATAAACAACAATATGGTCATTGAACAAGTAACTAATTCAAACAAACATCCATCTTCCACATCAATGAGTAAGTTGAGCTTCAACTCATTCTGCCATCTCTAGTTTCCTCCCCAACACCCACATGCATATCCCTATGCATCTTTCCACTCCAGGCATCAACTGTTTCCTCAAAAACGGGGCCTCCCCACCCCTCATACCATAATAACCCTCTAGGATCGACCATCATAGGCTTACAACAAATCTGGGCCTCCCCACCCCACATACCACAACATCCCTCTAGGCTTATCCATCTAATGATCACATCACAAGTAGCGGGAAACAAAAAAAAGAAACCAGGCTCTTGGACCTAAAACAAGGAATCTAACCTTCACACACAAAGAGATCTCACAACTCCAAAACACAAGGCACTTGGACTTTACAAGAAAGCAGAAAACTCATGCCCTACAAAATCATTATCTTTTATCACACAACTGGTTATTATTCTATCTTGAATTAATTGATTCATTATCACAGGTTCCAACTATGTGCAACTTAATCAACAAGATATCATAAGATATCACAAATTAATTAAACAATTAATTTATTATTCCTTTAATTAATTTATTAACAAGCATTAACATGATCCAGGTTCCTTAACCAATTCAATTAAACATGCATACTTGCATCAATTTGATTAACATAAAATTACAACAACATCCAAATTCATTAAACATGATACTTTAATATTTTATCTAATTAATTATCAATTAATTCTAGATTTATTTTATTTACCAATTTCACATGCTAAACTAAGAATAAAAATCACAACATAGATACCACGCTATCTAGAAAATCAGGAGGCAATTCGTTATCACGGTAAAAACAAAAACATCATTAAGAGATCGATATCAATTTTCTAATCTGGTTCAAATAATTATTAGGTCAGTTTAATTTTGATAAAAGGGGTAAAATCATGCTATATCTGCAGTTTCACATAAATAAAAGAGAAGCATCAAATCCCATACCTCAAAAAGGTCTTCTATATTCTTTTCATGAGAACAGACCTCACAACAGATCTCTGATCACTCCTCCTATAAGAACTTCATCTATCTGAGGACATTGTGACACAACCGCACCAAAAACAACCAAGAGAAACCCTATTAGAACCATGGTTAAGAAAACACCATAGCATGGTGAGAAGATAAAAGAGTAAATGAGATCAAACTAGGAGAATCTGCAAGAAAATGAAGGAAGAACACACTTTGGATCACCATAGATCACCACAGATCGAAGACAGAATCCCAAGGATTGATCCCCCTTGAAGGGAATCTAAAAAAATTAAGGATATGGCTTCTGATTTCTGGGAAACAAGAGCATCTATAGGGTTTGACAACCATATTGGTTGGAAATGTTTTAAAACATAGAACATTGGGGAATTACACGACGTGTAATCCCCTTTAATGTCATGTAATTATCAAGGTTTGGTTTCTGCTGAAAAATGTGTTTCCTATTAAATTTATTTGATTTCAAACCCTAAAATATTCCATATCATGAAACCCTCTTTCATGTCGTGTAACTTTTCACGATGTGAAATACTCCCCTACTTCCAAAATCTTGCAGTCAAACTCCTCCAAGCGTCTTTTGAGCCTCCTTCAAATACCTCGGTCTTTAGAAACATGCAAAGAGTAAATCCATGTGGATCTAGGCCCATACATTAGATACCTCTAAAAACATTTCTCTCCCTCATGAATCCAAAACCAACCCATATAGGAAACATAAAAGGGGTTGTCCGAACAACCACCCTGTGAGATACCTCTCAAAGATCTCACAACCAAATGATCTCAACCACCACACTAGGGGAACAACTCAAAACCATTCAATAACCACAACCAACTCCAAAGTACACTCCCAGGGGATATGCCTCTAAAAATAGATAAATACACAACAAGAAACAAGATAAATCCATCTCACCAACCAAAAAAATATATAACCACAGAAAGAAAAACATTTAAAGAGAAGAGATAAACCTCAAAAAACTCGGGGTACTGAGCGTGTATTTATGAATCATGTTCTTGGTACTCTCCCCCATGCCACTGTGCTGCCACAAGACACAAACCAAGGGGATAGCACGCCTGTGCAACGCCTTCTTCTGGAAATCCTAGATCTCTACAGGTCGCTCCTCAAAGGTCACATCATTGTCAACATCGATCTCACCCCAATCGATGACGTGCGAGTTACTATAAAGATAACAATGGAGCTTCAACATGTGAAAAACATCGTGTATCTTTCTCATTTATGAGGGAAACACTATCTGATATGCCATAGCTCCAACACGAGTCAACACCTCGAAAGTCCCAACAACCCGAGGATAAAGTGTACTCCCACGACAAAACCTTTGCATCCCATAATGGGGAGTCACCTTCAAGAATACATGATCTCCAACATCAAACTCTATAGGTCTCATCCTATGATCTTCAAAGGATTTATAATGATCTTGCACTTCTTTCATCCACTCATGAATCACCTAAACCATCTATGTCAAACTCCATAGGTCTCCTCCTAAAGTATATTGTTAATTAAAATGGAATTAATTATATTATTTTAAATAAAATGAGTCTTATTTTTTTCATAAAAAACCAAAACCTAAAGGAACCATGTAAATACTTGATTAAGAGAAAAGAATGAAAAATAATGTTTATTTAGATAAAAACATTACATAGATTTCTAAAATGTTAAGCATGTATTTATAAGTTCAACATTATATTTTCATATGAATTATATTAATTAATATATATATATATATATATATTCTATAAAAATTGTTTCATGATCTTTTAATTTATTCTTATATCATTATAATTTCATAAAAGTGATAGTTTTTATAAAATCGGTATTTTTCACTATTCACCCAAAAATAAACTATTTCTAAAAAATATAAAAAATGAAACCTAAGATAATGTTGAAAATATTAATTAAAAAATGAAATTTATTTCATAGAATTAAATTTTTAAAAACTTATAATTTCGGTTTTTATCGCATTCTTGAATAAGTCTTTGTGCATTGTGTTATTGTTTCTTTAAAAATAAAAGCTTACTATAATTAAAGCTTGGGTGTTACACATGAAACTAGGCACTCTGTAATTTATCACCATTAAGGTAGGTGGTGGGTGTTATTGATTTTGGATTTTCCCATTTCTTCATATGTATCCCCATGAAGGGAATAAAAATCCATGTAGTTAGGGTTCACTTAAGGAGGCATGTTATACCTTTTATAATCATGTTGTAAGGACCATTGTGGTGATATTTAAGAACATGAAACCTTGAACAACGAAACATATTTTAATATCATGCATCCAAGGTCTAAGAAGTTCCTTTTAAGGTTATTTGTCCAAGATATATGATGTTCCTTTTAAGTTCATGTAACCAAGACTAATGAAGTGCATTTTAAAGTCCTGTATCTAGGAATAAATAATTTATTTTTAAATTTGTGAATCTAGGACCTATGATCAACCGTTTAAGGTTATTAAACTATGACCAATAATTATTAAAATTTAAGTTCACACCACTAGGATCACTTATGAGTAGTTTAAAATCATGTATAATGGACTACTAGGTGGAAGGGATCAATCAATTCTTTATGTGGGACTTATGTATGAGCGACCCATTCTGGTTGCCTCCTATCCATTAATAACTATATAGGAAAGTATAACTAGACACACGGATGATGTGAACTATTAATGGAAATTTATTACTTAAATAATAATAAAAGGCTTTTTGATTATTCATGGTTTATTGAATTAAACAAGATTATCCTAGTGCCTTATGGACATGGTTCCAATTTAGAATAACTAAGTTAGGTGATTTGAGAGGGATTATCCCAAGAATATTTCATCATTCCTCTAAAAAAGATAATCCTATTTATAAAAGGAATATAATATTGATTGTATCCTAAATATATTATTGACTAGGGAGTAAAACTAGTGGTGATATCTAACATGATGCATGATTCCCATTATCAAAGGAATATATGATCAAAGGGAATTAGATAGATGTATATGGAAACTATATCATGTAAGTTAGGTGGATTTGGAGGAGGTATTAATGTAATATGATTTATGGGGTTTTGACCATGGTTAAAGGTGGCCAATAAGTTCCTTTTGATCATTAAGTGGGTTTAAAAACCCATCAAAGTGGTCTCTCACAAAATGGGATACTTTAGGCCTAATAATACACCAATATGATCCATCAAGAATAAGTTCACATATACTATGGGAAACCCATAAACCACATAAAATTTAATTTCCTCTGTAGATGAGTGAGGTCCACAAATGATAAGGGGATTAAAATTTGTTGATTGAAAAAGGTTCATATGGATATCCCTCCTTAAAGAAATCATGTGAGGTATTCAAAGGTATTTATCTTGACGGTTTCACACAGAACATCCCATGAATATATTATATAACCAAGACATGGCCTCAAAGAACTTACATGAGAGGAAAACCCTCTATTCAGACATAAATTTAAATTCTACCCATGGGAATTCATCTAAAAAATACTTTCTTGTGAAAGAGTTAGTCACAAACAATGTGATTTCTTGAACTTCATACCTCAATAAATAACCTTCTATGTATTCCTTGAAATAAATGTCAAGTTTTTTATAGGAAAATTCACAAAAACCTATTTTTCAAGATATGAAAAACCACTACCATGTAAAATTGGTGAACAAAAATAAAGGAATAATGTGTTAATTCCACCAACTAAGACCATGATATAGGCTAGTTACTGCATGAGTTTACTACCTCATTGCCTCAAATGATGATGAGGCCACACAGAGTCTCATGGCCATAAAGTATTCATCCTTAAAATCCATAAATGATGTACCTAGCCGCATGATTCTTATGGAGACTGTGTAATTCCTTAGTGGGTGACCATGTCCTTATATTCTAGAATATGTTTTTCTCTTTTTTATTTTGATATTCATTCCAAAATGTTTATAAATTTTTTAGGAACTAGCTATAGTTATTGATTAGTTGTAAGGATTTTGATGATCAATGTGTTTATAAAATTTTATACATATATTTTTAATGGAAGGAGAAAAAATATTTATAGATAAATCCTATTTAAAAACTAAGAGTATGTAATCATGAATATTTTATACACATTAGGGATATAAAATTTCCTTAAGGAGAAACCTCTAGGTTGGTATTTTTTTATGGAAAAGGGTAACTTATGCTAAAATTGAGTAATGTTTACTTGGTACCTAATAGAAGATACACCTAATACTTCAGCACCATACTTACTTTGAAAAAGTATCCAAATTAGAAATAATACACCCATAATATCATCAATACATGGAATACATTTGGATTTTTTATCATGGTACAATATATAGTTTCATTATGTTAATTCAAAATAATACAAAGATGCAAGAGGGGTGAATTGTGTCCTTTTTAAAAACATGAAAAAGTGAAACTTAATCCATGTTTGTAATTTGTAACATATTATAGCATTATTTTAATTAAATAGATTATGTAGTGGAAAGATAAAGAAGAGAACTCAGAAATTTTTATAGTGGTTTTGGGAACAAAGGTCCTCTAGTCCACTCCATTAACACTCTCTCAGCGAGCTTGATGATTTTAACTAAACATTTCTTCTAATATGAAGACCTTAAAAACTGATTATATGTAGTTGGAACCTTATAGTAAGTCATGTTATTTTATAGGTAACCTCAACAAAAAAAACTTAGTATGAGAATATGACACTCCACTGTGACTAAGAACAAGCATCTGAAACTTCAAAAAAAGAGATAAGATGATAATTGTTAAAATAGTTTTGGCACACAGTGGCTACAACAACTCAAAAATAAAGAGTTCTTCAGATGAAAATATAATATCTTCAATATAATTTACTTCATAAGAATATATAATCATACTTGTTGATAAAATATTTTGAAAACACATAGTAGTATTAAGAACAAATTTTTAGAGCATTGGATAAAATACTCAACAGATGATAAATGTATATGTCTCCAAATTGTAGCTCTGAACATAACTTCAGAAAACTATAGAAAAAATATCGAAAATGGATATGGTAATAGTAAGATGATAAAATAATAATATATCAAAACATGTATTTCTCCATAGTGTATCTATTTAGAGAACTAGGGACCTCATCTTTTTTAGAAGATACAACTCACAATATTTAACAATTAGTTTGATTTTATTTAGGTAAAACAGATCTGAAAAATTAACCTAATAAAACAAAACCATTTAAAACACACAGTATTTTTGAAATTCGAATTTAAATTCCCACTAAAATTATAAATTCCCTTAGAAATAGGAATGATTTAATCTGTTGAATAAAGGACTTTGAATTGATATTTGAACAACTTTTAAATAGATTTACTCTCATGAAGTCGTTACAAAAATTAGAGAAATAATCCAAAATTCAAATCTCATAGATGACTAATTCAAATGTTGGGTTGCACTGTGTGTGGTATAAAACATGCAGTTGACTCCAAACATTGGTTTGATAAACTAAATGTTAATCATGTAAATGTTAGGTTAATTCCAAACATTAGGTTCCCAAACCTAACATTTAGTCCAAAATTTGGGTTCTCAAACCAAATGTTTAGTCCAAAATATGGGTTCCTTAATCTAATGTTTATCAAACATGGGGTTGTGAATAGTGATTTTAGACTCCACTAAAATGTCCAAAATATTTTAGAAACAACACTTTAGATGAATTAAAACTAAATTAATATAAATCTAAAATTAATTTAATGAAACTTCATTAGTAGAATAAATGTGGGTGTTTGTGAGCATCAAAATAAATGAGTAATTAATGAAATTATTGGATAAACATATTCCCAATAATCACCCCCTTTTTAATGGTCACAAAATCCATATATATATTAATATAAATATAAACACACACAAAAAAGTTTTAAATATGAATCAAATAAATATATATTAAATAAAATAGAGATTGTATCTATCTATGTTTCGCATATAAAAGGGATTTGAAAAAGAATATTTTATTTATCCAAATTTATTATTTTCCCCCTTAAATTGTAAATATATTTAAATATAATGATTTTAATACAACATAGTATAGATTAATAGATAAATATTGTGTTTATCCAAATTTTTCCCCCTTTTGTGATATCAAAAATAAAGTTAAATAATGGAATAGAACACAATTAATACTACACAATATTGTTAGTAAATGTTATATTAAGCTGAATAAAAATGATTTCTAAAAATTTAATAGGCTTAGACAATAAACTATAGAAAATAATAGTAGAGAAAAAAATTTAATTAATAGATAAAAAATTCAACAAAAGACTTTCTTTGTGTTAAATATTTTTTATTACAAAGAGATTTTAGCTTAGAAAATTTGTGTAGGATAAGGAGTAGGATTACAAGTAGGGTTAGGCTCTGGCTCATTTGAAGAAGTTTCTAAGGTTAGAGAATCATGGATAGTCTAATGAACAACCTTTATATCTTCTATAAACTATTCAAAGTTTTGATTCAATGACATTTCCCACTGCTTCATCAATATCTTAGACTCTTAAATCAACTTCTATATTTCAACCAATTTTAACTTAATAAAATCATGAATAGATTCATCTTACTAGAAATACTTGTCCATTGTTCCACTAATCTAATTTAAAAAAAATTTAACACTCAACTTTGCAGATGTTAATCTTACAACAATCTTGTTCTTATTATCTAATAAAGTGTGTGGTGGGATACTATCACACTGTAAATTATGGATCCTATCATTGATGATAGATAAAATGGTTGTAATATATTCAAATATCCTTATCAAATCTTCAGAATTGGTTTATATGGAATCATAAGTCATTTCTTGTCTTGTACTGGCTCTGACATATTCAAATTAACTTCCCAAAAACATCTTCAACTCTCCAAAATAAAACTTAAAAACTAATTCATCTATGATCTATCCAATATGAACAATAATTTCCCTCTTAAAATCATCAAAATAACACTTTTTGATATTGATTTTTCTTTTACAATTTGTATCTTATCCTAGATTGATTTTAACTTTGTTCTATAATTAGATGAGCTCCTTAAATTAGAAAAAATAATTATTTAACTTTCCAATTATCCTTGAAATTTATCATTATATTCCTTCATATGATTTAATTTATAAATAATATCCCCTATAGGATCATCAAGAAAAATTTAAGATTCCTTTTCTAGTCTTCTAGAGGGTTCACCTCTCTCAATTAAGTTAAGAGACTGCACTTCTATTCTTTCATCAAATGGAGATGAAACATCTCCAAGGACTTCATTCTACTCTCCACCCATACTAATATAAATTTAAAAAGACTCATCAATAATAAAAACTATCTGATCTCCAATTATCTCAGTTGATTCAGCTAAAGGAGTGTGCATTTGTTCATCATCTTGAGCTTCCTTAATAACCTGCTCCTCTTCATGAGCTACCACATCTTCTATATGTGACACCTATTCTTCTTAAACTTCATATATTATTTAAATAGAAACTTGAACACCTAATTATTCTATTATTTCTTTAAAAACAAGTTGGTGTACCTCTCCAACCTCAACAGTTTTGGTCTGCTCTATAGGTCATGAAACTCTTTCCTCAACCATTGGAATTGGTTGATCGAATTATTCAATAAAATGAGGGACAACCTATTCAATATGTTCTTCTCTACTTTTTTCCTTAAGAACAATATTTTCACCACTATCCTCATTAGAGGGTTCTTTAAAAGACTATGTGAATTGAGTAACTCCCCCTACAGTTGTTGGGTTACTCACATCCACTCTCAGCCTTCTTCTTAAAGTGATAGGAATGTCAGTTGGAATAACCTCTAGATTCTTTTACATCTAATTCTACTCTTGATTCTCAAACATCATTGGCATAAAACCCCACAAACCCAGTAGATTTTTGGATTTTATTCTCCCCCTGATCATGACCACCATAAACTTATTCATCTTTAACTCTCATGGGAATTAGATTACCTTTTATTGTGCTCCAGAAAAATCCAAACTTCCTTAGAATTCCAGCATATAAAATCTTTTTATGGTGATATCCTACACCTTTTTGGATATCACTTATCATACCTTTATTATAAAAAATAAATCAATAAGCCTTCCATGTGGATATAAGGATATCGAAGAATACTTCTGATAGAATTGATGTATATATCTTAGTATATATCTATAGAAGTTTCTCATGATGTTGGTTATAATTTAAAACATATGATACATATCTTGGAAAATAATTTTCTCTAGCTTTTCAATCCTTATATTCAATATAGTTTGAATAAAATTGACAAGTACTTTCTAGTCAGCTTCAATATCCTTCACCTACATCTTTATAACTTGGGAAGTTCTAAACATAAATGATATTATATCTCCAAACTTATGAACTTCATATTCTATTGATTTTAGACTAAATAGATAGTCTACTTCAATAAGATAATAAAATAATGATCAATTTATACTATATAAATTGAAATTTCCTTATCACTTACCTTTGAGAATACCATATCTTTTGCATCAACAAAACAGAATGGGGAATGCGCACAAAAATCCTTTAATTTTATCTAAAAAATGTATACGATATTTTCTCCACTAAAAATGAATTCTATACCTTGAAAACCTAAATCTTTCTTCAAAATTATATTTTTCTGGAAGATCTAATCAAAGTCAATGAATTTTATTTATAGAACTTTTATGTTTGAACCTGATGTCCTTTTACCCTTTGATTCACTCAGTCAAGATTTATTGGTTCTTTTGGTCCTTTCCATTTAATATATTCATAAATTATGAGTTTCAGAGATTAGGGTTAAAAGAGATATTGAGATATCATGAGGATGAAAGGGTACATGAATGAAGGTAAGAAAGAGAAAAATTATTTTTTATAGTTTTTTATAGATAGTTCATCTTTCGATCCAAAATGTTAGAGTAAACATTTGGGGTTTTTTTAAATCAAAAATAAATTTTTTACAAAAAAATTAAAGAAAAAAATTAATATTCTAAATAGATATTAAACAACATAAATTAAAATATTTACTTAAAAATTAAATAGACATAACTTCCCATTAATAAAATAAAAACTAGGAGTGGGAAGTGGTTTAATAAAAATATCAATCAGTTGAAATTCAATATTAACATATTAAAAAGTTATATCTTCTTTCCAAACATGATCACTTATAAAATGATACATTGTATCAGTGTGCTTAGTTCTACAGGGACTCATAGGATTTATAGAAATATTTATTTCCCTAGTATTATCATATAATATAGGAATATGATTAAAATCAAATCCAAATTCTAGAAGAGCGTCTTTCATCCACAACACTTGTGCATGAAAATTTTGAGAAAGTATATATTCTACCATAGTTATTGATAATGAAACTGAATGTTTCTTCTTACTAGACCATGAAACTAGGGACTTTCCTAAAAAGTGAAAAGTTACCGAGGTGATTTTTCTATCCAACATACACCCACCAAAATCAACATCTGAATATGAAATTTGATTAAAATCATATGTTTTTTTATAGAGAAAATATAGAAAAATATTTCCTTTTAAATATTTAAAAACTCTTTTAATATTAGTAATATGGGATTCTTTTGGGTTTGTTTAACCTATTGCACAATGAAAAATGGAAAAAATAATGTATATTCTACTAGTTGTAAGGTATAGAAAACTTCTAATCATACCTCTATATAAATTATTATCAACTGGTTTTGAAACTTCATCCAAATTAAGTTTTACATTAGTACACATGGGAGTTGCATAAGTCTTACTATTTTCAAGACCAAACTTTTTCAATAAATCAAAAATATATTTTATTTGATTAAAAAAAATTAGATGATCTTTTTGATAAATTTGAAAAGTAATAAAGAAATTCAGTTCTCCAATCATACTCATTTCAAATTCCTTTTGCATATGTTTTGAAAAAACATTATAAATAGTTTTTTTATTGAACCAAAAAAACATCATCTACATAGATTTTTTACTGATAAAATATCATAGATATAATTTTTCTTAAAAATAGTAGAATCTTCCAATCCCACTGTTAAATAATTTTTCATAAGAAAAGGTCTTAATCTTTCATATTAAGCCCTTGGTGCTTGTCTAATGATATAAAGAGATTTAGTAAATTTAAAAATAAAATTTGGTAGATGAGGGTTTTAAAAAACCAGTGGTTGTTCAACATAAAATACATCTACTAAATAACTATTTATAAATTAATATTTAACATCCATATAATATAATTTCAAATTTATATAAGGTGCATAGTCTAAAATGATTATAATGGATTTTAATATAGCAACCAGAGTAAGGGTTTCATCATAATATATTCCTTATTCCTGGTTGTATCCTTTAGAAACCATCATAACCTTATTTTTAGTTATTATGCCTTAATTATCTTGATTATTTCTAAAGACCCATTTGGTTATTATTACTATATGGTTTGAGGTCGTATCTACTAATTCTAAAAATTTATTTCTTTTGAACGAGTTTAATTCTTCCTACAGCGTTATCATACAAATCTCATTATATAAGGATTCTTCTATATATTTAGGTTAAAATTGGGATAGGAAGGAAAAAACTTCAGTTATATTTCCTACATTCCCCCAATCCCTAACTCCTATATATGGATTTCCTATAACAGTCTCTAAATAGTGTTCTTTTAAGGTTCTAGGATGTCTAGGTAAGACACTTTTAAGTTGACCAATTTCATGTTCTTCTGAACTAGATTGATTATAATCATAATATAATTTACTTAATAATAAATTCTTATAAGATTCATGTCTCAAGTTATTCAAAGAATTAGTAAATTCATCTATTTGATTTTTGTTGTGATCAAAAGGATCACTTTCATCAAACTTCACATGAACAGATTATTTAATTATCCATGCCTTTCTAATATGCACTCCAAAATCTTTAGAAGTATTATAATATCCTAGAAAGATTCCTTTATCATCCTTTAGATAAAACTTACCAAGGTTTTTCTTAGTGTTCAAGATATACATCTTTCATCCAAAAACATTAAAGTATCCAACTTTTGGTTTTCTGTTATTCTATAACTCATAAGGTTTCCTTTTAATATGGGGTCTTATGAAAACTCTATTAATGATATGGAAAGTTGTATTGATAACTTATTCCTAGAAATAAGAAGGTATACTATATTTATTTAACATAGTTCTTTCCATTTCTTTAATAGTCTTATCTCTTCTTTCTATAATTCCATTTTGTTGAGTTGTTCTTGGATTATAGAAAGTATGTTTAATACCCATGTTTGAGGAACAATAGTTGAATTTATGATTCTTAAACTCTCCTCCATGATAAATTCTAAATTAAATGATTTTGAGATCTTTTTCATTTTTAATGAATTTAAAAAAACTTAAAAAAATAGATTAATCTTCACTTTTAAATTTTAAGAATTATACCCAGGTAAATCTTGATAATAATCAACTAATAAAAAATATAAGATCTACTGTCCAAGTTTTCTACTCTTTATGGACCTAAAAAATCCATGTGGATGACTTATACATTTTTAGATGTAGAAACCTTATTAATAGATTTAAAAGATGAATTATATTGATTACCTATTTAGCAGGCATCATAAAGTCTATTCTGATCAAATTTAAGACTAGGAAAATCAGAAACTAAATTCTACTTAAATAAATTAGATAAGGGAAACATATTACAATGTCCAAGACTCAAATGAAAAATCTAGGATTTATTTAATTCAGCAGTTAAAAAATTCACTTTCTGTTCACACAGGGAACTAAGATCCAAAATATGAATGATATTAGTTATAAACACTTTAAAATTAAGAAGTTTATTTTTTAAAACAGATCATGCATTGATATAAAAATCAACATAAAAACCACCATCATAGAGGTGATAAATACTTATCATATTATGATTCAACCTTTAATATATATGACTTTATTGATCGAGATCAATTTTGGACCTCCAAATGACCCAACTCCAATGATATTTCCATTATCATTATCACCAAAGGTAACCAAGCCTCCATCTTCTTTTGACAGTGTATGTAATTTTGAATAATCTCTCATTATGTTACTTGAGAAACCACTAGCCATATACCATATTTCACTTTTGTTCTTGTATCCTTTTTCCTATTAAAAACATTAAATAATAGCTTGTTTTAGTACCCAAATTCTCTTGGGTCCATTTGTGTTAGTTAGTAGGGATATAGGTAACAATATCTATCTAATTTTACCAAAATTAATAGAACTAACTTAAATTATTATTTTAGAAATAAATCCTTTCTTTATACCATTAATCTAGGGATTTTTCAAAAAATAGTTTCTAGCATAATGGCCTTTAATTCGATGATAAAAAAAATTAATTATAGAAATTTTGTGAATCTTAGAACTAGGAAAAAAAAGCTTCTATACAATTTTATCATTTCACCATTGCTTCTTATTCCATATTTTCTATTTGTGATCATTTTTTACAAGAATATAATTTAAATATTTTTCTCCCTTAGTAAGTATACTAGCATTACTTTTAAAGGATTTTACTTTAACCTATGACTCTTTAATTTTATTTTCATGCATGATACAGATTAAAGTGGATTTTTAGAAATTTTCTTTCAATTCTAAATACAGTTTTAACAAAAAAAATCTCAGTTAAACTACATTATGAATATTATTCAAAGATTTATATTTTTTTACCAAGGATTCATATTTTTTGTCAATCATGGAATAATAAGCAGCTATTTTTTATTTGAGTAACTTTTATAATCATAAGAAGAAGAATAATAGAATTGTACCACTTCTTCCTTAGCCATAAAGCACATGTTTTCTTTTAGATTTTATGGATCATTCTATGAGTTTAAACTATAAGATATGTTGGATTCTTTAGAAACACTCCATGTAGCCTTCATATCTTCCTTTCCCTTGTGTTCATAATCATCTTTCATTTGGTACTTTACTTATTTTCCATTTTTCTTTTCTCTTATTTAAGTTGTGGGAAATAAGTTCTAATATTCCCCATTAGTTTTCATTAATAACATCTAAATTTTTGAAGTATGTGACTGTTTTTCTTTAAATCAATGGAAAAAAATTGAATCATTTCTTATTCTTATAAAATTAACTGAATCTTATAGCTAGTTGATCCATTTCCATTCCAAAATCTTAAAATTATGAATAATTTGAAGATACAACATTATCCTTAGATTTATTTTCGATTTTTTGAATAATAACTTTGATAGCAGCATTCTCCCTTTTTATCATTATGTGGTATTCTTCTTTAGATTTCATTTTAGCTTCATATATTATTAAGTTGCTAAAAAAATTCTTCAATGATAGATTTTTTATAGGATTGGATTGTCTAATTGTAGAAAACATTCCATTATATTTTAAGGGTAAAACTATAAGAACTTTCAATGCTCGATCTGGTTCAGCAATTAGAGATCCCAAGGTAGAAACACCATTAACTATTTCAATCTTTCTTTATTTCATTTGAGTGATACGTTAACCATCATACATCCTGAAGGTATCAAATTTTATTTTTTCCATGTTGTACCTTAATTTTTTGACATTATAGGTTACTTCACAGAAAATAGTTATTTTTTGCCACATCTCAAATGAAGTAGTACATTGAGAGACTCGATTGAATTCATCTGGACAAAGTCCAAAAATTATAGCATTCATAGCTTCTAATTTTGCATCATATTTAGCTTCCTTTGCAGCATCCCACTTCTCGGGTTTTTTAGGAATTTCAAAAGGTTTGAAAATATTCATATAAACTTTAAAACCAAGATTCTTTAAATAGATAATAATTCTTTCTTTCTAACGACCATAATTTTCTCTAATGAAATATGGAATTTCTTCATTGACATACCTTATTTGATTATAACCATAGACATATTTCTTCAAATAAACCTTTAACTCAAGATTATTAGAGCCTAACAGAGTTCTTCAATCAGAACTCCTATAATACCAATTTTTATATTGGGATAATTTGAAAACATGAGAGGCGGAAGACTGTGATATTTTTAAAAAGAAATTACAAAATAAAACTTAATCTATCTTTTTAATTTGTAACATATTGTTGCATTATTTTATTTAAACATATTTTGTAGCGGAAAGATAAAGAAGATAACCCAAAAAAATTTATAGTGGTCCAGGGCATAATTATCCCCTATTCCACTCCACCAACACTCTCTCAATGAGGTTGATGATTTTCACTAAACAGATCCTCTTATCTGGAGACCTCAATAACTGAGTATGGGTAGATTACACCTTACAACAAGTTAGGTTATTTTATAGAGAGACTTCACAACCACATATTAGTATGAGAAGCTGACTCTCCACCATGACTGAGAATAGGTAGCCTAAACTTGAATAAATAG
Organism: Viscum album; assembly: GCA_963277665.1. Classification (NCBI taxonomy): domain Eukaryota; kingdom Viridiplantae; phylum Streptophyta; class Magnoliopsida; order Santalales; family Viscaceae; genus Viscum; species Viscum album. Next base: position 876,705,259 of record OY728123.1, read on the forward strand.
AGATAAGATGATAATTTTTTAAATGCCTTTGGTACACAGTTGCAGCAACAACTGATATGTGAAGAGTTCTTTAGAGGTAAATATGATATATTCAATATATTTTCCTTTATAAGAAACTCTAATATTAATTTTTGATAAAATATTTTGAAAACACATAGAAGTAATAATAATTGATTTTTAAAGGATTAGAGTGAACACACATCATATGATAAACATTTATGACTCCAAAGTGTAGCTTTGAAAATAACTTCAATGAACTGTAGTAAAAAAGATTGGAAATGGATAAAACAGTAGTAAGATGATCAAACAACAACAGATAAAAACATATATGTCTCTAAATTATATATATTCATAGAATTAGGTACCTCAAATTTTTTAGAATATCTAACTCATGGTATTTAATAAGAATCTTGATTTTATTCAAGTAAAATAGATCCAAAATTATCTTGATAAAATGAAACCATTTAAAACACACAGCATGTTTGAAATTTGAATTTAAATTCCCACTAAAAACATAACTTCCCTTATAAATAGGAATGATTTAATATATTAAATAAGGTCCTCTAAATTGTTCTTTTAATGACTTTTAAAGAGATTTACTTTGATGAAACCATTGCAAAAATCATAGAAATAATCCAAAATTAAAATCACGTAGACAACTGAGTCAAACATTGGGCTACACTATGTGTGGTATAAAACATGCAGTTGACTCCAAACATTGGGTTGATAAACCAAACATTAATCATATAAACATTGGTTTTATTCCAAATGTTGGATTCCCAAACCTAATGTTTAGTCCAAAAGTTGGGTTCCATAACCTAACATTTATCAAATGTGAGGTTGTGAGAAGTGATTTCATACTCCACTAAAATGTCCATAATATTTTATAAACAACACTTGATACCAATTAAAAATAATGTAGTATAAACCTAAAATTCACTTAAATCAACTTCATTAGTAACATAAATGTGAGTGTTTATCTGCATCAAAATCAATGAGAAATTAATGAAATTTTTGGATATACACATACCCAACACATTACTATTAGGAGAATTTTGGCATAACAATAGCTTATGAATGAAGTATAATGTGAGTGAGATGATATATCACATTCATATGATATCATAAATATAGAACATAAAATGATAATAAAATATTATTTGAATTTGAAATTATAAATTAAAATACATGCTACAATGGAAATGTAAATATGATTGAAGAAGATAGAGAAATAAGATTGTAATGACCTGAACATTTATGAATAAAATTCTCTTTCTTTTAATTAAATGTCTTATGGTTATAAAAGAAATTTTCACTTCTTTTATTATATCCAATTATATTTAAATGATTGTTAATTATTATTACCGTTGATAATATAGTCATTGAACAATGATCATGTGACTAGTATAAATATCGGGTTTTAACAAATCCTTTTGACATAGAAAAAGTAATTGATGGCCTCAACTAGTAGGATTGTTCCCTATGAATCCCATTTATCAGATATTCCGAGGTAGATAGAATTTATTGGCTTTTCCCTAGACCATGCCCAAGCCAAGATCCAAAAACTTAAGCATGAGAAAAACCGTTTACAGGAGAAGTTCAAGCCCATTGAGATCACATCCCAAACAATGTTCACCAAACAACCCCATGAAAACTCCAACATCACACACCTTACTAATAGGGTGTATGCTGGGGTTGTAACAACTAGTCCCCACTGACAACACAAACACCCCACCTCAACATGGTCTTCGGTTCCTGGCCCGCTAGGTACCACCAGTTTTCCCGCAGACATGTGGTCCCCACCCTAGGGCCCACCCACATGCCTGAACGAGTCATCTGACTAATGAATGTCCCCACAGGACAACACATGTTCAATCTAGTGTATTTTTTTCACACTCACACACATCTTGGGAAACTTATCAGAAGGTCACCCATCCAGATCACTACTCTAAGACAACCATGCTTAACTGTGGAGTTATAACTAGGTAGGATCCTGAAAATAATGGTGCACCTTGTTGACATGAGGCATATCATCTAGTCATTTAACCCTTTATCATTCTAGGGTGTTGAATTAACCTCCCTTTAGATAAAAACATCCTCATTGTGAACCCTACATCTCAACCCAGGTAGTGTCATTGCACTTAAGGATGGGTATTGGCTCTGATACCAAATGTAACAACTGGACCCTACTGACTACATAGACACCCCCACCACAACATGGTCATCTGGTCCTAGCCTGCTAGGTACCACTAGTTGCCCCGCAGACATGTATCATCACACTTAAGGCTGGGTATTGGATCTGATACCAAATATAACAACTGGTCCCCTCTGACTCCACAGACACCCCACCACAACATGGTCGTCTGGTCCTGACCCACTAGGTACCACTAGTTTCCCCGCAGACATGTGGTCTCCTCCCTAGAGCCCACCCACATGCCTAAATGGGTCATCTGACTAATGAATGTCCCCACATGCCAACACATGTTCTTTCCAGTGTATTTTTCCCTCACTCACACACCTCCTAGGAAAATTACCAGAAGGTCACCCATCCAGATAACTACTCTGGGCCAAGCATTCTTAATTGTGGAGTTTTAACTAGGTAGGATTATGAAAATGATGGTGCACCTTGTTGATATGATCCATTTCATTTAGTCATTTAACCCTTTATCATTCTAGGGTGTCCCATGTTTTTTTGTGTATTATTTTTAAATATTATATGGAATTAATTCGAGACCAAGATTTGAGATGATGTGCAATTCCGAGGCCTAGGGTGCCAAGAATAAATGTTTGAAATAAATTAAACTTTAAATAGTAAGCGCAAGCAACTTTCCTAAAAAAGTGGAATAAATTTTAAATGGGTGCCTAGATCAGAAATATGAGGGAATAATTACATTCACAGAAGAAACTTTACCTTAAGATATGCCTAACATCGGCCGACGCGACCTGGCTATGAATGTTAGTTTTTGGATGTTTTAGGAAATAAAATAAATTTAATATTTATTTTATTTTTCCATTACGCTAACACAACGACCTAAGCTTTTAAATGAGCTGTTAAGAAGAATTTACAAGGTTATCCACATAACCCTGAAAATCTCTAGAGTGTTGGAGAGGAGACCCTTGGAGTAACCTCTTGACGATGAATGACAATGAATCAATAGATCATGAATTTTTGTGCCAACAGATTTGGGGGATCTCATCAACAATGGCAGTGCAATTGTTATTCTTCAATGATTGATCCAAACTAGATGTAGGGCATACTGTTTTAATTCCTTCTTTCTCATTCTTGGATTCAATGATGTACGTGGATCAAACCATGAATAGGTTGACCCGTGATTCAATCATTCTTATAGGATGGGTGCTTGTGGGTTTGATTTGGGGAATTGATTTCTATTTCAATTTAGTTTCTTGATCCTTTTAATGGGAGTGGATCAAGGTCATAACAAACAATGGACTAGGTTTGTTCCTTGGGTTTTTTCACTTTTATTTCTTCCCCATTTATTCTTGTGTGTTCTTCGTTCTTCATGGGGTTATGAACAAAGGATCATTTCACATCTATTTCGTGCTGCAATGATCTGAAATTGTAGATCTAGCATCATGATGACCTAGTGGAGGTGTGACGGAGATGGAGATGGATGGATCAATGTATTCTGGGAGATATTTTTCTTCGATTATTCTTCATGTGGATGATCAGAACCAGTTTTTGGAGCTGATCGAAGGCCTAAAGCTTACCAAATCAGTGTTGCAAGGATGATATGGCCATGGATATTCAATTTCGAGGCAAACATATCATTAAATCAAACACTGAAAGATCAACTGGGTCATTGGAGGAATAAAAAAGATTCTAGAAAATCCCAATGAATATGGCGTGTATCTCAGAATATATAGTGTGTGGGACTAGTCCAACAGAAGCTAGGATTTTGGGGGATAGAGAGGTGGAACATGGCATGTGATAGCTACTGCATGGTGTGTGGGACCTTGCTTGGAACTCAGCATATATCTCTAAGGATACACGGACATGGGGTGGAGTACATGGCATGTACCCCACCGCACGGCTAGACGCTGACTAAATACATAGGCTACCCCGTGTACTGGTACATGGGTAGGCAAACACAGGTTAAAGTCGTGTACTGGAACATGGCCAACATACATAGATTGGACCCTGGATAGTCGTAAACAGCATGTAAGCCTTTATACAAGGCATGTCTACCTTTTCCTACATGACTTGTTCTTCTGACACAGGTCTTTATACACAAGAAGTACCTGGGGTCAAGGGACATGGTGTGTGACACTTATACACACCGTGTACTATTTTCTGTTGAAATAGTGGGTGCCCTAGACCCAACTATGTAGTACTTTTGATTATTGTATCATGTGTACAGTTATATATGCATGATGATATCTTACCATTATAGTGCAGACTTTTCTGTGTCCACTATAATAATGGTAATGTCCAAAGGTTAATTGTCGTGTCAAGAGGTTGTAGTAGATCCCAGGCTATAATGAGAACCTCTAGATACAATTACATTGATCTTAAATATATGTTCTATAGTCTAGATACATCTTACTGACTGGACACAGTAGATGTCTGACTATCAGGTGTTGGGGGCTCATAAGCATTAAGACTTCTTCTCATGAAGTTCGCACTTGGTGATCTCTAGTAGTGAGATCATGAGAATAGACCCGTCAATAGGAACACCACATGTTTTGGGTGTCATTGGTTGTTCCTATCTACGGACATGTGTATTGGTCTCCTGAATTGAGACCATTACCAATTTATATCATTTAATTACATACTTTAATACAAGGTGAAAACTATGGCAGTAATGTCATGGCGAGGTAGTTTGTGTTGGGTGCGTCGTTGGTGGTATGACGTTGGTTGAATGTTCAAGAAAGAATTTGTCGCTTCCAAGTTTAGGAAGTTGTATATCTCAGGACTGGTTGATCAGGATGGTTCTGCCTTCATACGTCTTTGGTCAAAGCAGTAGGAAGGCAAATCCATCCTGATAAATCAACAAATAATAAAGAAAGATAAGGACAATGACACAAGAGTGCATCCTGCTTTATGAGATATCAAATGACAAAGAGACTATAGTACATAGTCAGTGTTCGTAGGTTGGTAGCTGTTGAAATGACTATCCTTATCTCTTTAGGGGCCATGATGGGTTGCTAGACCCCACTCTTGGTCTGTGAATTTTATTCACTACTTTTGAGATAAGGGCCTAGAGGGTCACACACAACAGTGTATTCAAGAATCCGCACCTATTCAGTGGAATATGAATATAGACATAGTGGGCCCCGCCATGGGGTCCGAGTGTTTTCCATGTTGTTGATCACCAAATGAATTAAATAAATTCATTAATATTCAAGTTATGAATATTTGGGATTGAATTTATTTAATGTATTTATGAGTTTAGTAAATACAAGGAAAATATTAATCGAACGAATATTATTTAATATTCAAGGTTCGTTTAATATTAAGCGGGACAACGAGTCGAGTTAAATGGATCGGTTTTATCACGTAATATTATATATATATATATTACAAGTATGTGATAAAATATTAAATAATATTGGCAGAGTTTAGTGCGTCGAGATTATTTATTTAGAGAACGTTGATATTAACGGGGGTTGTGGAACCCTACCGGGTATTTATCTGCATCTCTATAAATAAGAGAGGAGGCTATATCTATTTAGTGTGCATATCACTATTCATTCATTTATGGAATGAAAAATTGAGAGTCTCTCTCTCCTCTCGCTTCCTAGAGAGAGAAGTTGATGATCCAAGAGCTCGGATCAAGTTCTTCCTCACGCATCGCAAGATCAACGATGCGGTGATCGTCAGGACGTCAAAGATATTGTTGAATCGCCGCGCTAGCACCCGGAGTTCGACGATTGGCGTTCCCGCGAATTTTTGGAGCGCGTGTGGACGATCTAGAGGGATCCTACTTTGGATCCTTCAAGCAACGATCTTCATCGCCTAGCGGCAATCGACCGCGCCTTCAGATTTGAAACGGGTAAGTTTTCATTTTAATTTTGTGCTCTTAATAATTTATGCAAGATCCTCAGACCTCTCCGGGGCTCGGATTTTCAGCGACGACTAGTACCGTCGTTCCGCCGACGAAAATTTTAAAATCCCCGGCCCACCGGCTTCCGCTGCGGGCCCTGGAAACCTAACAGTGGTATCAAAGGGAGTCGTGTAGATTTTTTGAGCCAAATAAAATTAATTTCCATGAAATTAAGTAGAGGGTTTAAAATCGGTCACAACCATTCAAACCGTGATACAATCCGATTTCGAACGACAAAGATATGGTCATTCGAAATTTTCGAAATGGATCGTGTTTTCATTTTTGAACAAGGGTATTAAAATGTTAATATAATTATACTTATTATAATTTATATTATTCTTATAATAATATAATTATAATAATATAATTATAATAATAATATTATAATAATAATAAAATTATTATATTAAAATAATATTTTATTATTATTATATCTAAAGTCTAAAATAGACTTTAGAAAGTTTTATAAAAAAAATATAAAGGAAGACCCCAAAGGGGGTCTTCCCGTGTGGAGATTCAAAAGCAAGACCCAAGGGGTCTTGCAGCATCTTTCTTTTTTTTAATAAAAAAAATAAAAAAATAAAAAGGGGTTTGGACCGTTGAAACAAAAAAAAAGGATCCGCGGCCATCCTGGTTGCGACGCGTCTCCTCCCTCGGGACGCTGCACAAGAGGGCACCCCTTGCAGGCTCGCCGGCCGCCCCGCTTCCACGGGGAACTGCCCAGGGTCGCCCAGACCCCGTCGCCTACCCCTCTCCAAGCGGACCAGGCCCCAACCGAGCCCCCTGTCGGCCTGCTTCTCCTCCGCCGGAGCCGCTCCCCTCTCACCACGCTCCCTGCAGCAGCGCTCACACCCTACGCACAGCAGGCCGGCCTGCCGCCTGTCGGCCTTCCACCCAAGGCCGCCCCGGCCTCCTCCCCACCGCCTCCCTTCCCGAATAGTGCACCCTCCCGCACGGCGCACTACGACACCTTCTTCCCGCTGTAGCGCCTGACCACCGCCTCCCTTCCCGGACGCCGCCACAGTGGCTTTTCCACGCGCGTTGGCCTCCATGCAGCGCGCAACACCCAGCCTCTCCCTGTCGACCCCTGCCTCCACTGGTCGCGGCGCCGCACAGCCCTGCAGGCACCGGACCAAGCTCTGCATGCCGCTGCAGGAGGTGCACCCTGCTCCATGTCACTTCCCTTACTGCATCCTGAAGTTTGGGGATTCTGAAGCCAGGCCACGGTAGGATCTCAGGTGACCAGCACTAGTCCAGGGCTGCCGATCTATCCACTCCGGCCTCGTCGTGCCCTGGCTGACCCTCCCTAGACGCGCGCGTGAACCCACCTAGCGCATGCGCGGGTAGCGCAGCCGTGACCGGCCGCCTGCCTCATCTCCTCCTCGAGAGCACCCTGGCCAATCTTACTCGGCCACCGCCCGGTCCTCCTAGCGGTCAGGTAACCCCTAACATGGGTTTATTTAAATCAATTAATATAATTAATTAATTAAATTAATTAAATTAATTGATATATATTAATTGAAGTGAAAATAAATTTTAATACCAAAATTAATTTAATTTACATAATTAAATTAATTAATTAATTAATTTAATATTAAGTATTAAAATTAAATTAATTAAATGACCGATAATTAATTTAATTATTTGAATTTATCAATTCATTTAATTTAATTAAATTAAATAACTTTCGTACTTATTTATGCATTTTATTTTATCGCACTTTAATTTCACTCATCATCTGGTCTTGAGCATCGACCTTTGCATGTCTGCATTTAATTATTTTTAATTAATTATTTAAATGCGTGTGATGCTTGTGAATTAATTAAATAGATGGTCTGCGCATCATCTTTATTTTTTGGTTAAAATGTACAAGGGTCTGCGCGCCTAATATTTATATGATGTAGATTTATACCATAGTCCCCCTCACCTGCGCGCGAGTATCTTTGTACTTCGGACGAAGACAACAAGCGATGTGGACATCGCCAAGATGAGGTAGTGTACGACGATGCAAGATGACACGTGGATTCCACCAAGATGAGTCAGTACTCCAAGACGTGACGCCGACCCCGCCAAGACATGGCGATAATGCAGAAGACCAGCGGACATACATGATAGGGAAAGCAACATCAAGAGTCAAGCATATGAATCAGGTACGATGCGCTTAGGTCGTTTAGATTCTCAAGACCAGTTGGGTAGTAGTATGGCCTTTATGCATTTATTTATTATTTTATGCATTTTAGAACAGCGGGAAAATACATAAAATGATAGATAATAAAATGCATAAAGAAGCGGTGTATGTTTTTCTATTAAAGTTCAGTTGTGAGCACGACAACATAGATGAACAAGATTAATAGAAATGGATTACATTCGTCGAGAGAAAACCAATAAAACCCTCAAATAAAATATTAATTCACAAATAGCCTTCCATCATTCAAGTTTGAACAAAACCAGGTGTTCAAGGTGTCGGTTCATGCCTCAGCTAAGGGTGCCTCTTACTACCGGGGAGTTCTTATTTATGTGGTGGGTTGACTTAACTAAAATTGCAGCAAAGATATAGCCTTATCTAGTTTGTTGTAATTTTAGAGGAAAGCGTTGAGTAAATCATCAAATGATTTTTGAAGCTGGGACTTCACTCAATAGATCAAGGAACCGCGAGCTAATGCGGTTGGCTAGTCAAAAGCCTACCTTGGACACTCCGAGTAGTGGCGTAGCCCTAGGTTGTAGACTATTAGGGAGGTTCGGGGATCCTTTCCACTAGAATACTCAAGAGTATTCTGATTCTAGTACAGAGGGTTCCCAGAATTTGAAAAATTAGTGGGAGACATTTAATGATTAAATAATCAGTAATGTCAGATTAGGTAATCACAAAAGTACAATCTGCTAAAGTATATTCGTAGATAATGTCAAGCTATACCATAATAAAACTGCGATAAATATTAGACAAAGTTAATGTCTAAACTAAGCATGAATTTCATAAATGTAGTATAGGCGCTTGCGCACATTACTACCATAATGGAAATTCAAAGTGCTTGTGTCCCGACCTATTAAGCCACCTCAGGAAGCGAGGGTGTGAAACTTCTTTCAAGAGACTCATGAATAAATCATATGATGGTTCTGTCATAATGTTATCATCAAATTATGATGTTAGTTGTGGTCTCTACATCAAGACTTGGATGATGATCACTTGTAGTCTCGTCTCCAAGATCCTTTCTAGGAGAAAGCAAAGCAAGATTTGAATGTGATGATTACACTCAGTTTGTGTAAAGTGAAAGGTAGTTCAAAATATTTCATTCCATCCCATTTATTATATCTTTTACACCCAATTACTCTAGTTTCATTTAAAGGTACAAACGAACCGTATAGAGTAAGCGCTTCATTACCGTTAAGGTAACATTAGCCAAGTAATAAGAATATTGGAGATAACACCATCTTTTATTCTTATGGAAAATACATTGAATGACAAGGCGAAAAGGCTTATGGAAAGTTACGCCAAATACACATTCGTCATGTCCTTCAATGAAAAGTGGTTGGTTATTTAACAGGAGATTATTTTCATCGCATAATGAAATGAATTCATGGAAGTTTAAAAAACTGAAATACAAGAATCAAGTACTCTCTTCTCGTTCAGTTTATATTCATCAAATATATTAATGTTTCTAACATAATTCTTGCGTATTAAAATACAATATGCTTTTCACATATATGTATTGAAATAAAATAACCAAGTAAGTAGTGAAACATTGCAATAAGTAAAGTGTCTTCTTCAAGAAGCTAAAAAAGGGTGATTCTTAAGTCAGCGGGGAGAAACACATAACTTCTAATTTCCAAGTGATTGATTCAAATTGAAAAAGTTGTGGAGTATAACAAAAAAATTTATCTCATGTACCCATTTGGACATGATGAGACATTATTTCATATTTTGGAATGAATGTTGTTTGAGGTAACATACTCAACAAATAGTTCACTATTATTTGAATCAATGGAAATACATGATGAATATAAAATGTAAGACCTACCCAGTTGTGTCAATGTGATTCTTTGTCAAGTAAAACTAAAAGAGGACATCAACTATATACCCAGTATGATATTTAGGCTCGGCACAGCTAAACACCTATGGTATTATTGACACCCTTAGTTTAGACAAAGAGACCATTAGAAATAAAGGTATGCCACAAAGCTTTTCAAGGTTAGTTCAACAAGACAATGTGAACTATTCCAAAGAAAGAAAGAGGTAAAGATACTTCATAAGTTTCCTTTAAGTCATTAAGGAATAGTGAAGTATAAGTTTGGTCATAAGATATGAGTTTCTTCGGATCGGCAGGCTGAAGAATATCTTGACCAAGTAATCATCGATCATGATAATGTAGCGTGGAGTAATTCCTAAACACATGCTACCTTATCTGCATCACCGTATTGATGTTCATAAGGAGGATCGATGATGAGTCTTACATGTTAACATTGATCAAAAAACATGTAGTGTGGATCAATTCCTAAACGCATATGTTACACGTCAAAGTTATGATGTAAGTTGTATCAATGTTGCAACTTGCGGAAACTTTCATCATATTTCAAAATGCGATTTGCAAATAACAGCGTAAACCCATAACCAATATTCCAACTAAAATGAAAAATGGATATCATAAGAGTCATAGTATGATGGAAAAATCCATTATGTCATAGGACTCATTTAGATGTAAAGCGTTTGTTAGAATTTAAACAAACCTGCATCAAGATTAAACATGTTGTGCATCTAAGGTAATTATTCTAACATTTTCTTAAGATATTACCTAAATCACTAAGATAGAAAAGATGTAGTCAAGTATTAGACTACATTTCTATACAAGGGTGCACATATCTATTAGAGATAGTGGGAGATGAATTGACTTGGACTTAGTCAATGCTCGGGATTCACAAATGGTTGGCATAAGGAACAAGTTCTACAAGTACATGTGGAATAGGAATGTTCCAGAGACAGATACTGCGTAGGAAGGATGAAACCATGGTAATGGTTTTATATTCACCGTGGTCGGTGATATATTATTCATTGAGAATAAAAAATCCTACAATTATCCAGTATAAGGCAAAGAGATAAGATTGAAAATATCAACTAAAATTCAATAATGGATGGTACAAGTATGGTACCATAAGGCTCGATTGGTTATACCAAGTCGGTACGCCAAAATCTATTAGAATTTTACTTGTCATAACTGAACTTCTATGATCATTTTATTTTTCATTGGATGTCAAGATCATCTTTCGTGTAAGGTGTCTATACGACGCAACCAGAAAGAGATGATGACATTAGATGATTCCAATAAAGGTTTCAAGTTACTGAAATCTAGTTCTGGAATAAAGTAAGCAACAATATCTTAGAGCATTCATTATAAATGAATATTTTCCTTGTGTCTTCCAAAGGTTAGTGGTAACACCGATGTTTTCCAAATGAAATATGTTCAGCAATATATGGAAAACAAATTTTGATCTTACAGTTAGATAAGATCAGGTTAAAAGAAATTCTCCAATGATTGACTTCAAGTAGCAACCTAAGTTCTAGGGAACAGGATCCACTCAGGTAGATCCAAAGGTTGCTTGATCCTAGTCAATCATACATATAGTGACATTGTATTGAAAAATTACAAGTTGGAACAATTCAAGTTCAGAATTGTTGTCTATGTCACAGGGCTTAATCTCTCCAGGTTAACATGTTCGGAGCATGTGTAGAGATTAAAGTTGTGAATTGATACCATATGCTTTAGTGATGGATCAATCACATATGCCATATTATGTACAATAATTGATATTACTAGAAAATAATTTATTATAGGTAGATATCAATTATTTCCAGGAGCACTACAAGTGATGTAGTCAGAACTTTCATCTTGTACTTCGGTAAGTACAAATGATATGTACCTGGAATAAGGAGAGGAAGGTATACTAGTTATGGTGGGATACATACTAGAAATACTTAGATCAATTTGATATAGTATCACAGTTAGGCAAAGGAGATGAGCGATTCAAGCTCATAAAAGCTTGTGGTAGCCATACCTACAAATACCGAGTACGTTGCAGCTTCTAAAGCAGCTAAGAAGCAGTTGTAAATTGCAACAATTTGTTCCAATTCTTGGATTATCACCTAGTGAGAAAAGTATTATCATAATGAGAATTATGATATTCTTACTATCTAAGTTTTCAAGTTATGACAATGGAAAAAAGTAATCTACTCAGGGATACCTTATCTTAAGAAGTTTTACTCAAGTCGATGAGGTTACATATAGCAGATATGCCACGTAGCGAAAATGTGGCAAGTCCAGTAGTTAAAGCTAATTACTCAGCAGAAGCATGGTATTTATCATGTGAGTAGCTAACAAGTTTAGTTAGCAAGTTGGATCTAGTGAAAGTGGGAGTGTTGAAATAGTGGGGGCCCTAGACCCAACTATGTAGTACTTTTGAGTATTGTATCATGTGTATGGTTAGATATGCATGATGAAATCTTACCATTATAGTGCAGACTTTTCTGCATCCACTATAATAATGGTAATGTCCAAAGGTTAATTGTCGTGTTAAGAGGTTGTAGCAGATCCCAGTCTATAATGAGAACCTCGAGATACAATGACATTGATTTTAAATATATGTTCTATAGTCTAGATACATCTTACTGACTGGACACAGTAGATGTCTGACTATCAGGTGTTGGGGGCTCATAAGCATTGAGACTTCTTCTCATGAAGTTCGCACTTGGTGATCTCTAGTAGTGAGATCATGAGAACAGACCCATCAATAGGAACACCACATGTTTTGGGTGTCATTGGTTGTTCCTATCTACGGACATGTGTATTGGTCTCCTGACTTGAGACCATTTCCAATGTATATCATTTAATTATGTACATTAATGCAAGGAGAAAACCATGGCAGTAATGTCGTGGTGAGGTAGTTTGTGTTAGGTGCGTCGTTGGTGGTATGACGTTGGTTGAATGGTCAAGAAAGAGTTTGTCGCTTACAAGTTTACGAATTTGTATATCTCAGGCCTGGTTGATCAGGATGGTGTTGCCTTCATAAGTCTTTGGCCAAAGCAGTAGGAAGGAAAATCCATCCGGATAAATCCACAAATAATAAAGCAATATAAGGATGATGACACAAGAGTGCGTCCTGCTTTATGATATATCAAATGAAAAAGAGACTATAGCACACAGTCAGTGTTCGTTGGTAGTCATTGCAATGATTATCCTTATCTCTTTAGGGGACATGATGGGTTGCTAGACCCCGCTCTTGGTCTGTGAATTTTATTCACTACTATTGAGATAAGGGCCTATAGGGTCACACACAACAACATATTCAAGAATCTGCACCTATTCAGTGGAATAGGAATATGAACATAGTGGGCCCCACCATGGGGTCCAAGCATTTTCCATGTTATCGATCACCAAATGAATTAAATAAATTCATTAATATTCAAGTTATGAATATTTGGTATTTAATTTATTTAATGTATTTACGAGTTTAGTAAATACAAGAAAAATATTAATCGAATGAATATTATTTAATATTCAAGGTTCGTTTAATATTAAGCGGGACAAAAAGTCAAGTTAAATGGCTCGGTTTTATCATGTAATATATTATATATATTACAAGTATGTGATAAAATATTAAATAATATTGGCGTAGTTTAGTCCATCAAAATTATTTATTTAGAGAACGTTGATATTAACAGGGGTCGGGGAACCCTACCGGGTATTTATCAACGTCTCTATAAATAATAGAGGAGGATCTCTCTCTTTAGTGTGCATATCACTATTCATTCATTTATGGAAAGAAAAATTGAGAGCCTCTCTCTCCTCCCGCTTCCTAGAGAGAGAAGCCGATGATCCAAGAGCCCAGATCAAGTTCTTCCTCACGCATCACAAGATCAACGATACGGTGATTGTTGAGACGTCGAAGATATCGTTTAATCGCCGCGCTAGCACCCAGAGTTCGATGATCGGTGTTCCCGCGGATTTTTGGAGTGCGTGTGGATGATCTAGAGGGATCCTGCTTTAGATCCTTCAAGCGACGATCGCCATCGCCTAGCGGCAGTCGACCGCGCCTTCAGATTTGAAATGGGTACGTTTTCATTTTAATTTTATGCTCTTAATAATTTAGGTGAGATCCTCGGACCTCTCTGGGGATCGGATCGTCAGCGACAACAAGTACCGTCGTTCCGCTGACGAAAATTTTAAAATATCTGGCCCACCGGCTTCCGTTGTGGGCCCTGGAAACCTAACATTTTCTACATGGATTGATCTCCTTGTCCACCATATCTTAGAAAAGTCTTTTTTGGGTTGGTGATCCCTTTCTCATTCCCCTTAAGTCTAGTTCATATCATTTCCTATCCACAGGAGTATGACCCCCTTTAGAAGAACTTTCTGGACAGAGTCAGGAGTCCCCTCCGAGAGGCCTAGAGTAGGATCATTTATCCATTCTTATGCCCTAGGTAGATTCAGGTTATCAACGTGACAAATCCTATCAGGCAACATTCCTCTACTTAGCAGGTGAATCTGGATGATTCATGGTATATTCCATGGCCCTAGAAATGATCCCCATCCTTGTATCGTGATCTTCCTCACTCGTGGAGTTAGTTCTCCTAGAATGAGTGTATATTATTCTCTCTTCATACCTATCAGCGTCTCTCTCTATCTCTCTTTATCTCATGGTGGTTCCTAACAAAAAGTACTTCTAGGGCGAACATCATTAGGGCTATCAAACTCAGGAATGAGTTCTCCCATATGAATGCTTCGTGGAATCTTCGGACTAAATCATAATCTTGGGTATGCGATCATTGTGACTTACCTCTAGACTACGGGTCTGGGTTTCGAGTATATCTGGATATGTTCTTATTATATGTAATATATACATATACTATGTAGATATGATTGTACCTTTGCTTTGTGTATAGTTTTGTGGTTTTCAGGGTGTCCTACTGAGTATTGTTATACTCACCCCTACACAGGTTTTGCTCGCACGTGTCGTGTCTTGTGCAGACGAGCGACCTTTTGATGGAGTCCAGGGAGAACCAGGACCGGAAAGAGTTTTGTGAGTTTCAGATAGGATGAGGTGTTCCTATGACTTTGAGTAGCAGTCCCAAAACCTATCTTGTTTTCTTATTGGTTGGACTTTGTAGTTGAAAAACTCTTTCTTTTTTAATGGGCTTGTATTCTGGCCTAGTTTACTTTTATGCACTTTACTTTCCATTGTACTCTGTTGGTTGGGTTTAGTAGTATGCATTCATTTTTTTCCTTAGTAGTTTTTACATTTCATCATTTTTGGGCTTATAGATGTGTTTGTGTGTATTCAGGTACTTTGGTAATGCCTCCCATGTTAGTGACATGCCTACTTGGTGCTAGTCACCAGCCCCTGGACTGTTGGAGGTGGGCTTGGGGGGTTGCGGTATGGGTCCCACTGGGACAGGTCGTAAAAAGTGTAATAAAGGGATATGTAACAAGACCCTATCATTATGATTATGTACATTATTTTTTTATATAATAATTAATATACTTTTATTCTATTATTATTACTTTGTAAATAATATTTAAAGCACAAATAGTATTTTTGGTTAATATTCAAATTCAAAAATAAATATATTTTTAATGAATTAATGGATTTTTGAAATAAATAATTTTATTATGAAATTAATTTTATTAAATATAAATTATTATATAATTTTTATGAATTCAAAATTAATTTTTATTAAGGTTTAAAAATTATTTTTGTCAAAAACCGTCAATTTTCAATAAATATCCGTTTTTATTTTAAAAGTGAAAATTCACATATTTAGAAAATTATTTAGATAAAAGTAATATTATTTTTGGAATCATGATGTCAAAATTTTTCAACTGTAAATTTTTCATAATTTTCTGAGACAAATGAATTTTTGGGTAAAAATTAAATATCGTATAAATATATAGGGTGTTTTATGACATCATAATAGACCAATAATGATGTAATAAATACTATAAAAGGTATTTTATGAAAAATATGTGTTTTTAATTTAAAATAATTTAATTTTATGTTTATTTGATTTATTTTATAAATCCTTAGTGAATCCTCCAAAATATATAATATATTTTAACATTTTAAAATCATTTCCTTGAAAGTATGACTCACCTCCACATAAGAAAGGTAAATATTTTAATATATTCAGACCTTAGCCTTATAAAATAATTTATACCACTCCCCTTTTCCAGAAACCATGGAAAAATCATGGGATGGTTTTTGGTTTTGAATATTTTATTATGTAGTGTCCAAAAATAAAATAATAAAGAAATCCTCCTCCTTTCCTATATAAACCCACCCAAGATATCATTTCTCTTCACTAAAACTATTTTAAAATCAACCAACCTCTTCCCCCTTCTCCCTAGAGTCATCATAAGGCACCCAAAATCTCCTAATAAGCCTCTCCCAATCCTTTGGAGTCACACATCCAAGTAAGGGATCTTTCACTCCCCTCTTTTATTAAGCACTCCTTTTGTGATATGCCTTTTAATTTCAATTAGTATATGTTGGGATATATTCATACATACTTACCTTACTATACATTTGATTTATAAATAATGATATCTTCCTTACACTATAATTAATCCATCCATGATCCTTTATATACACCTGTTACCATGTCAAAATTCCGTAAGAGATTTCTCTCTTCTCGTTCCCATTTAAGAACTTCTTTTATATTATGCATCTTAAATTACATTTAATGTGTTGGGGTATAATATTACATGATCACCTAACTATCAATTTCATGTATAAATTATGAGAGACCACTTTTGATCTCATCAACCTATTTTATTAATTTATATTTGATGCTGCTATGCTGTCGAAATTGCACTATGATTTTCCATCATGTGGTAAATACCAAACTCATTTATCTAACAAGGGTATTCACCTTTATGCTCATATACTTCTTGATTGGGGACTTACATGTATGTATTCCACATTCCTTGATCTTTTAATAACATATTATGTTTAATTATTCCATGTTATATGATTTATGTGGCACACTTATGCATGAAATGAAATGTTTATGAAGGGTACACCCTAATGGCGCTCCAATGCATTGGGTAATGTTTAGTATCATGATACCTCATGTTCAATAAGGGTTTAATCATGATAATTAATATGTAATGAGGGTTTAATCATGCTAATTCATGTGTAATGAGGGTTTACTCAGACTAATTCATGTGTAATGAGGGTTTACTCATGCCAATCCATGTGCAATGAGCCTTGACTCATGATAATATCATGTTGTATGTTGTTTCTACATTTCCATGTTATGATTATCATGATATTTCATGCCTTTATGTTCATGTTTCTTTTGTGATTCATTGATATGCTTATTGACTAACATGTATTTTCTTCCTCGTGTTATTCCATGTTTATTCCCTTACTAGATTTTATAGTTCACCCTTTTCTTATGTATGTCCTCAGGTTATCTCTTGTAGTGTTAAATACGAAGGAATTTTGTGGTCATGTTAAATAAGTTTTTAATAAAGATGTTTTATTTTATGTTTTAAGTTGTTATGTAATGTTCCTAATCCCCAAATACATTATACCTCTCTATCTTCTGAGTTTTATTAATTGAAAATTATGTAATAAATCATGTTTAAATGTGTAATAAAGATAAGGGTTATTATAGTTGGTATCAGAGGATAGGTTTAGTTATTTTGGGATTAGGATTAGAAAAACCTAGTGAGAACCCTTAGGGATGATACTATTTATGAGAAAACATCCCTCAATTTTGGTAAGTATAGAGTAAGTAGTTTGTTAAGAAAATACATCCATATCTAGATACTACAAGTGGATGTGATTCTGGCATAGATATACCTAGGAGTAACAACTCCGACAAGGTGTTACGGGCTTTTCTCAAGATAACCTGGTACATAACAACAAGCCTTACTGTACACCTGGTTTGACACTCCTAGGGATATACTTTATTAAATTCATAAAATCTTTACAAACTATTGTTTATGGAATAAAGAAAAAAATGCCCTTAAAAATATATGTTAGGAAGTAGATCATGGATAACATAGACTGAAGCCTATAAACTCATAATTTAAGGAGATAAATGTAATTTATAAATTATCCCTTTAATGTCATTGTATTCCCTTTATGTTTTTAAATATTTAAGATACTCATCCCTAATTTTCCTTTTATTCTAGATAATGGTTGGTAATAGGATGAATCAGGTTAACAACTGATGCAAAGGGCAATGTGATGACTAACTCAATGAAATTCCTAATAAGATGGGAGATCATGTAGGACATATCATGATTTCACCAAACCAACTATCAAAAATCATGATAAATATTTGGCACTTTTTTGAATGTACAAGTAAATAAAGGAAGTGGAAGATGATATCTCAACAAAGTCCATCTGATAATAGTGATAAGGTAAATAAGTCCCAATTTCCTTCATGCAACAAGTGTGTAAAGAGTCACTAATGGAAATGTCACAAAGGGACTGGGAGATGTTTTAAGTGTGGAAAGACAGGTCACAAAGTATCCAATTTACATGAAAAAAAGATAATGTGATGGATGGAAAAAAAGTTTCATCTAAGTAATCTTACACAATTCTATGTCATAAATGTAAATAAGTCAGGCATTATCCAAGACAATGCTCTATTGTAAGGGCTGAGAAGCATGATGAGCATCAACAATCTCCATGATCAAGGGATCATGGAAAGTCCTATGCTAATATGGATAATGATAAATGAATTACATGTAACCAATACTTTAAAGTAATGTATATCATAATGTATTTCAATTCATGTACTATTAGTATATCTTTTGTGTTTTCTAAGAACATTGAGTCCCCTTCTAAAATGATATTAAATCATTATGGAAAACTTCTTTGATTATTGTATCATATATTGAAGTTTGAGGGAATGTTATTCTGGAAAATATTATAAGTCTCCATTTGGTTTTATTTGATGAAAAAGGTCAAATTCATTGTCTATGCCTCAAGGTATTTGAAAATTCATGAGAAAAATTATACCACACAAGATCTGGAGTTAGCAGTTGTGATCTTTATGCTGAAAATCTAGAAGCATTATCTCTTTGGGGAGAAGTGTGAAATATATATAGATCAAAAAAGTCTCAAATATATATTCACCCAAAAAGATATGAATATACACCAACAAATTTGGATAGATATTATCAATGATTATGACTAATCAATCCACAATCATCTTGATAAAGTGAGCAAGATATAGGATTCTCTAAGTAGAAAGGACCTAGAAATTTTATCATTGATGATAATTAAAAGGGATTAAATCTTCTTATATTTGATAATGATGGACATGGGATTCATAAATAAGGTAACATCATCAATCCTTTCATAAATTATTACTCAACCATATATTTTGGAAAGTTTAAAGGATTCTTAAATAGATGATGAGGGGATTCAGAAGAAATTGGAAACTATCAGAAAAGAGAAATACTTGAATTTCAGTGTTAATGAAGAAGGAATTGTGAGATTTGGATCGAGACTATATGTTCCATCAAATCCTGAGATAAATAAAGAACTTTTTGATGATGCACATAGTTAGAATTTCTCTATTCACCCAGGAAATACAAAGATTTATCTAGATCTTTGGGAGCACTATTGGTGGGATAACATAAACAAGGAGATCGCTGAATATACATCAAAGTGTCTAGTATGTCAGCAAGTGAAGGTTGAGAGGAAGAAGTATAAGGGGATGATGCAACCATTACCCATACCAACATGGAAATGGGAAGATATAACTATATAATGTTTCACCATAATTTTGAAGACATCCAAAGGAAACAATGTTATCTAGGTTATTATGGATCTTCTTATAAAGACTACACACTTTATTGTGATTCGAGAGGATTTATCACTGAATCAACTAGCACAGATATACATCAGAGAAGTGGTAAGGCTGCATGGAGTACCAATATCGATTGTTCCGATCAAGATCCAAGATTCACCTCTAAGTTTTGGAAAAGTATTCAGCATTATTTAGATACTGAGCTTAACTTTAGTACGGTTTATCACCCTCAAACCGATGACCAATCTGAGCGGACTATCCAAACACTTTAGGACATGTTGAGATCTTGCTAAATGGACTTCAAAGGAATATGGGACCAACATATTCCTTTGGTGGATTCCTCTTACAACAATAGTTTCCATTAGAGAATCCAAATGTCTCCCTATGAATCCCTTTATGGGAAGAGGTGCAGAACACCGTCATATTGGGATGAAGTTATGGAATGAAAACCTCTAGTTCCAAAAATGGTCGAAGAAATGGTGGATAAGGTTAATACCATCCAGCAGGAAATCAAAGTTGTTTAGAGTCTACAAAAGAGCTATGTTGACAACCGTCGATGTGACCTAGAGTTTTATGTCTGAGACATGGTATTCCTCCATATATCTCTATATAATAGAGCCATGATATTTGGGAAGAATGGAAAACTTAGTCCAAGGTACATAGGCCCTTTTGAGATCCTTGATCGTATCGAAGCAGTGGCCTATCGACTAGAACTCCCACCAAACCTATCTCAAATTCATGATGTATTCCATGTATCCTTCTTAAGGAAGTACATCCCAAACCCATCACATGTACTCAATCCAGATGTGGTACCTTTGGAGAATGAACTTTCCTATGAGGAGAAGATGGTGAAGATATTATATCATAGAGAAAAAGTTCTTCGAAATAATAAAATTCCCCTCATTAAGGTGTTGTGGAGAAACCAAAAGTTTGAAGAAGAAATGTGGGAACCAGAGGAGGTGATGAAGTAGAGTTACCCCCATCTTTTTTAGTGTGGTAAAATGAAATTTTGAGGGCGAAATTTCTTAAGGGGGGAGGTTTTAATGACCTGAACATTTATGAATAAAATTCCATTTCTTTTAATTAAATGTATTATAGTTATAGAAGATATGTTCACTTATTTTATTATATCCAACTATATTTAAATTACCATTAAGTATTATAACCATTGATAATATATTTGTTGAACAGTGATCACA
The DNA here is from genome assembly GCA_963277665.1 of Viscum album. NCBI lineage: Eukaryota > Viridiplantae > Streptophyta > Magnoliopsida > Santalales > Viscaceae > Viscum > Viscum album. Next base: position 876,726,342 of record OY728123.1, read on the forward strand.
TGACTAGTATAAATATAGGGTTTTAACAAATCCTTTTGACATAGATAAAGGAAGTTATGGCCTCAACTAGTAGGATTATTACCTATGAATCACATTTATCGGAGCTTATGAGGGAGATAGAATTTTTTTTATTTTCCTTATACCAATCCCAAGCCTAGATCCAACAACTTAAGCATAAGAGAAACCATTTTCAAGAAAATTTCAAGCTCATCGAGATCACGTCCCAAACCATGTTCACCGAACAGCCCCATGAAATCCCTGTCATCGCACACCTTACTCTTAGGGGGTATGCTGGTGTAATAAAGGTATATGTAACAATACCATAGAATTATGATTATGTACATTTTTTTTATCTAATAATTAATATACTTTCATTTTATTGTTGTTACTTTGTAAATGATTTTTAAAGCACAAATAGTATTTTTGGTTAATATTCAAATTCAATTAAGAAATATATTTTTAATGAATTAATTTATTTTTGAATTAAATAATATTCTAATAAAATATTATTATTAAATTAATTTTATTAAATATAAATGATCATATAGTTTTTATGAAGTCAAAAGTAATTTTTATTAAGGTTTAAAAACCGTTTTTGTCAAAACCTGTTAATTTTTAATAAATGCCAGTTTTTATTTCAAAAGTGAAAATTCAAATATTTAGAAATTTATTTAGATAAAATTAATATTATTTTTGGAATCAGTATGTCAAAATTATTCAATGGTGAATTTTTCATAATTTTTTGAGACAGTCGATTTTTTGCGTAAAAATTAGATATCATATAAATATACAAAGTGTTTTATGACATAATAATGGACCAATAATGATATAATAAATACTATAAAATGTATATTCGTTCAAATATATTTTTTTAATTTAAAATAATGTAGTTTTTAAGTTCATTTTATTTATTTTATAAAGCCTTAGTGAATCCTCCAAAACATATAATATATTTTAAGATTTTAAAATCATTTCCTTGAAAGTATGACTCACCTCCACATAATAAAGGGAAATATTTTAATATCTTCGGCCCTTATCCTTATAAAATAATTTATAATTCTACCCTTTTCTAGAAACCATGAGAAAAACCCATGGGATGGTTTTTGGTTTTGAATATTTTATTATGTAGTGTCCAAAACCAAAATAATAAAGAAATCCCCCTCCTTTCCTATATAAACCCACCTAAGATCCCATTTATATTCACCCAAACCCTATAAAGATATACCACCCTCTTCCCCCTTCTCCATAGAGTCCTACCAAGGCAACCTAAAGCTCATAAGAAGCCTCTCCCAATACTTTGGAGTCACACATCCAAGTAAGGGATCTTCCACTCCCCTCTTTTATCAAGCACTCCTTTTGTGATTGCCTTTTAATTTCAATTTTAATATGTTGGGATATGTTCATACATACTCAAATTACTATCAATTTTTTTATAAATAATTATATCTTCCTTCAACACTCATTAATCCATCCATGATCCTTTATATACACCTGTCACCATGCCGAAATTTCATAAGGGATTTCTCTCTCCCCATTCTCATTCAAGAACTTATTTTATATTATGCATCTTAAATTCCATTTCATATGTTGGGGTATAATATTAAATGATACCCTTAATTTTCATTTCATATATAAATTATGATATACCCCTTTCGCTCTTATCAACCTATTTTATAAATTGCTATTTGACACTGCTATGCTGCGGAAATTGCACTATGATTTTCCATCATGTAGTGAATACCAAACCCATTTCTATACCAATAGTATGCACCTTTATGGTCATATAATACATTATTTGGGACTTACATGTATTTATTAAAAATTATTTTATCGTTTAATAACTTATTATGTTGAATGATTCCATGTTATATGATCTATGTGGCACACTTATGAATGAAATGAAATGTTTATGAAGGGTGCTCCCTGATAACGCTCCAATGCATTGTGTAATGTTTAGTATCATGATACATCATGTGAAATGAGGGTTTACTCATGATAATTAATGTGAAATGAGGCTTTAATCATGCTAATTCATGTGAAATTATGGTTTACTCATGCTAATACATGTGCAATGATCCTTGACTCATGCTAATATCATGTTGTATGTTGTTTCCACATTTCCATGTTATGCTTATCACGCTATGTCATGACTTTATGTTCATGTTTCTTTTATTCTCCATTGATATTACTATTGGCTAACATGTATTTTTTTCCTCACATTATTCTATGTTTATTCCCTTATTTGGCTTTATAGCTCACCCTTTTCTTATGTATATCCTCAGGTTATCCCATGCAGTGTTAAGTACAAAGGAATGTTGTGGTCACATAAAAAAAATTCAATAAAGATGTTTTATTTTATGTTTTAAGTTGTTATGTAATGTTCCTAATCCCAAGAGACACTAGAACTATCTATCTTTTGATTTTTATTAAGTGAAAATTATATAATAAAACATGTTTAAATGTGTAATAAAGATTGGGGTTATTATAGAGATCCTTACTTTGGCATAGTAAAAACTTAGAAAAGGGGATTCAGGAGAGTTAATGAATAATATCTAATATATAATACATTAATGTTATTATATTATACTAGATATTTAATCATATTATCATTTTTCATGAAATTTCAAAAGTGATTTCAACAAAATAACCATAATTAGAAATGAAGGGATGTAAATATAAACCCTTACTTCAGCATGGTAATGACTTAAGAAAATGGGATTAATGAGATTTAATCTATAATATATCATATAAAATATACAAAAAAATTATAATAAACTATAAAGGTAAAAAAACATCATGTTAAATGGGATTTCAAATGATATTACAACATAAGTATCACAATTGGAAATAAAGAGGCACAATAAGAACCCTTACCTTACTTATGCTTCTTAGCTTAGAGTTGTCCATTTGAACTACCAAAACTATTAAAAATTGAAGATATATATATGATATAGTCTCATTGAGATGGATATGGAGAGTTAATTTTATCTTTTTTTGAGGAGAAATGAGAAGAGGGTGTGGGTATTTATAGATGTGGTGAGTATAATCCTATGGAATAAATTATTCATTATTTTACTTTTCCATTATATTAAGTGAACCACTATTCCCATAGTTCCCTTTTATATCCATTAATTATACACTATAATTTTTATCACCAAAATTTCTTCAATATAACTAAATTAGTTGAGTTTGGTCATGCCTACATATATATTGTAACACCCGAGACTCTATTGTAGCACGTAAACACCATATCCTAAACTATCAGGAAATGCACCCTTTAAAGATAATTTATTCAGGAATTTATTTAATAGATTAATTTAATATTTTTAGATGTACTAAATTGAATTAATTTTTGAATTAAACATACTGAGATTATCTTAGTATTAAATTTTCATATTTTTCTGAAATGGTCATTTTTAGTCGAAAATACGGTTTTCACAAAACGTATAATTTGTATGACATTATCATTATATAATAATGACCTATAAGTTTAGAAACCCTTTTATGTAATAAAATATTAATTTAGTTAATAAAAATATTCATTTTAAACTATTCTTTGAATTTATAAATCCTATGTCCAATATTTTGAGAACTAATTAAAATTTTACTTTAATAAAAAAACTACTTTCGATATTTTCTATAATCAAGTATTTTAAAGGCATATAAAGTTTTGGATAAACTTTAAAGACTTATATACTTTATTTTTTTATAATAAATCAATTTACTTCATTAAAATCGGTGTCCGATATAATTTCATCTTAATGTAAATATAAATCTTAAAACGTTATTTCTCTAAAAAATGTTTTTACATGATTAAGTGTGTCTGTTTTAAAATTATATTTTCACACATTTATAAAAAAATTGATAAACTTATTTTCATATTTGAAATTCTAAGTATAAAATTAGTTAAAAATTGTTGATCTTAATCATTTTCATTAAAATTTATTACTAATGTTAAATTTAATTACCAAAGTAAATGTAAATTTAGGTAAATGTAAAAAATTAAAATAAAAGGCCCTAAACACTCAAAGTTGTCCCAAAAAAGATTTTTTGAGGTTAATTTAAAATCATAATTATTTTAATAACCTCTTATTTTTATTTTTTGGTCTTTGAAACTTGAATAGTAACCTTATATTATTGAAAATGTAAGGGTTACTCCCAAAACTACCCTTCCCTTCACTTATAAAAGATTAACATCTTCACAACTTCAAAACTCACCTATCATTAGAAATTATCCTTAAAAATATAAAATTTTACTCTACCTATAACCCTCTATCATTAACATAATCCCTCGGTCACTCATATTTATCCTAATCCATTCAAATTTAAGGAGACTTACAAGGAAAATTCAAGTCCCTGACGTGACTATTTTCAACTACTTAGTTTTCTTCTTAATTATCTTCATTAAAAATTATTCTATACAGACTAATATACTGATATTGTTATCATTTATATACTATAATGTTACTATATTAAGTTTACTATCATTATTTATTTATATACCCCATCCATTAATAAAAAAATTGTTGTTCGTGTGTTGTGCGGACTACCTCCTCCATGACATAACGTGTTTTGTTTCCCCCCACCGCCTTACAAGGTTAGATATAAGGATGGTATTAAAGTATAAATATTATTTTTATGATATCATTAATTTTATGATATAACAAATTATAGAAACTATTAATGGCATTATCAATAAACAATCATCATTAATTTAATCATTTAAAATAAGCATACTAAGAGGATAATCTTTTATTCATATTATGTAATATTTTCATATCCATTAATTATTCATATAATTAACCATAATTATGATTTAAAAAACTAATAAACACTAAATAATATCATTATTCACCTAGTATAATTATATTACAACAAAGCCACCTCATAATCATTCAATAAATCAGGGTATGTTCATGTTTGGGTCAATTCAACCACCTAATTTAACAATAATATAAATTTATTTTATGAATGAATATGGGAACATAATTACTAGTATAATATGATATAAATTTTTAAATAATTATTTTTTGGTTTTAGAGATATTATATCAATATTTAATTCATCAATTAAGGAAACACCCTTCATTCAGTAAAAATCACCAAAAAAATGTTTATTATCGACTTCATCTTCAAGGATAAGGTCTAAAACACTCATGAAAGAAATTTTAAACATCATAAATTATTATAAATCATGCCTAATAGTAAATTTAATGTCCTGTAAAAAATGTACATCACAATAAGAATGAATACTAACACTTCTATTCTAAAACTAGTACAAACCATCAAAACTATAAACACCGATGTGAAAAATCAGAAGAATTCATGTCGAGAATGTCTATTTATGAATAATGAGAATGAAAATAGATATGGGTAAGGTTATAGATTAAATTATTAGGATAGTTATGTTTATGGTATAGGATTTTAAAGTACGTCTATGTCGACAAATATCCAGTCTAGCAGATAGTGCATGCAAGTATAAATAAATAACAAGCAAAGGAAATACAATTTGGGGGACACTAGTTAACGATCTCTACTTATCTATACTAACAAAGGTGCCAATTCATTATATATATTTTATTACTAGTTCATCATTAGTCACAGAGTTCATAAGTTAGGCATTCACATCATTCACACAAGGTTCATGGAATTTATCATTTTTCATAAGGGAATAAATAGGTCCCTAACTCATAAGGGATAACATATCACAACATCACAATATCCTCACCTAGAAGCCTCAGTATAGGTGGAATGAAACTGTTAGGGGAATAAAGCTATATCCCCTTCCTTAACCCATGAATTGTGGGTAGATCTAGAGAATTAGTCCAACTCAACCTGTGGGAGTAGCCTCAGTCCTTTATCCCACACCTCAATCCATGTGCACATGCTTATCCATCCATTAACCACACACAAAACATATCACAACCAATAAATACAACAATCTCGTTCCATAAAAATCAACATGGTAAATCATATTGTTCCATAACCCATTAACACATTTTCCATTACATCACTTAATCCATTTAACCCCATTTCCCAGTCTCAAGCCTAGTTCACTAAGCATATTCAATAATTCCCTTATGTAAACCCATTATACATATTCATAAATTCCCTTATGAAATTACCTTCAACATATTTTCCCATTTCACATACCATTATCAATTTAGCATATTCACCATTTCACATGCACTAACTCACTTAGGAATTTTGAACATAACTCATAAACCTCATACTCTAACCATAATTAACCAATACCTCATTTGGACTTCCATTAAGAATATCACATACTCAACAAGGGCTCAACATGATCACACAACAACCTAGAACTTGCTTAGCTAATTCTAGGTCTGGAAAGTATCGGTGGACCCCATGGGTGGCATTAAATGGGTCAAATCATCCCTGATGAATCCCTTGGGGACCATGAGGGTTCGTAATCATCATATAGACACCCAAAATACCAAACCTCACTAAAGGAGTCTAAATCACAATAATAGGTGACAAAGAACAAGGTTGTACATGCACAAATCAACAACAAAACTATGGGATGTAACTTATAGACCACCTACCTCAAATATGTTGGATAACACGCTCCCAAACATGGACTTAGATCCAGAATCAACCACCTATTAAGGATTTAACCTAGATTTACCCAGAAAAGAAGTGTTTTAGAGATTTGGGAGGAGATGAGATAGAGATGCAAACCCTAATTGAGAAGAGGAAGTAAGGTGGAGATTAGACTTACCCGGAACTTCGATCTACAACTGAAGAAGCTCCAAATGGAAATAGATGAAAGATATTCACCTTTATAAGCTATTGGGAGATTTTTTTCATCACTAGGGTTTAGGGGAGGAGAAAGGGGTAAAATCCCAAGTGAGGATTTAAATTCCCAAACTGGCAATTTTGTAAATTTCTCAACCTTACTGGAATGCACGGTTTACCCGCACGGTTTTCCCAACCGTGTGTGAGACACTATCCCAAAATCACCCCCTTCGCATGGTTTCTTGGGAATTATTCATGGTTATCTTAACTGTGCAGTAACCATGCACAAGAATCAATCCAAGGCTACATGTTTACCTAGGATTCTCTGCACGGTTTTCACTAACTGTGCACAAACCGTGAAACATGCCCAAAAAATCATTTTTCCTCCTCTTTCATGCCCTGAACCCCCAGAACACTCCTGATCCTTCTCATGAACTTTGGGAAACACTTATTTGACCAAAATAAAGGACTTAAACTGAAACATAAACAAAAAAATACCTTAATAAAAATCATGGATCTTAAAACCTCCCCACCTTAGGACGACTCATCCTTGAGTTGCTCTTCCTGGGAATCATTGGGTTTCTAAAGCAAAGGGATCAGGCCACTGGGCCAGTATATCTAATTCTTACTCCCAAATTTCTTCCTGAACATTTCCATGCTTCCATATAACATGAACCAAAGGCACAACCTTTCCCTAAAATACCTTCTCACTATGATCCACAATACTCATCGGATGCTCTTCAAAAGATGCATTAGCCTCCAACTCTACATACTCAATTTTTATCACATGACATGGATCAGGTTGATAATATCAGAGTTGTGAAATGTGAAAAAATCATGAATTCCACTATACTATTGTGGAAGAGCTAATTTGTAAGCCACCGGTCTGATCCTCTCCACGATCTCAAACGGCCCCACATATTTAGGCACCAACTTTCCCTGTTTTTGGGTTTGATGGTGACCCAACCTTGGTGACACCCAAAAACACACTATCATATACCATGAACTCAAGAGGTCTACAACGTTGATCTATATATGAATTATTCCTACTCTATGTTGTTTTCATCTGCTTCTGAATCAATTGAACCTTCTCAGACATATCCTGCACAAGACTCGGTCCTAGCAGCTTAGACTCCCTAGCTTCTAACTAACACAGTGGAGATCTACATTGCCTCCCATAGAGTGACTCAAAAGGAATCATCTAAATTATAGCCTAAAAACAATTTTTGTAAGCAAACTCAACAAGCGGAAAGTGGTTTTCCCATGAACCACTGAAATCCAGAACACAAGCTCTCAACATGTCTTCCAATACTTAAATTGTACGCTCTGACTACCTGTCCATCTGTGGGTGATAAGTCATACTCAAAAACACATGGGTACCAAGCACCTTTTGTAGCTCCTGCTAGAAGTGTGATGTGAAACGTGGATCACAATCCTAAACTATGGTTCTCAACACATCATGTTGCCTCACTATCTCTCAAACATATAACTCACACAACTAGTCAACTGTATAAGATTCCTAGATCGGTAAGAAATGGGCCACTTTAGTCAACCGATCCACAAAAACCCAGATTTCATCATTCTTTTGAGGTGTCCTTGGAAGACCCACTACGAAGTCCATATTTATGTCATTCCACTTACATTTTGAAATGGGAAACGACTGTAACAACCCACCTAGATGTTGATGCTTGGCCTTCACCTATTGACAGGTAGGGAATCATGCCACAAAACCTGTAACCTATTTCTTCATTCCTGGCCACCAATATTACTGATGAAGATCATGACACATTTTAGCAAAGTGAGGATATACTACCCACTTCGATGCATGGAACTCGTGCATCAACTCTTCGTGTAGGCCCACTGGTACCACAACACAGCCCTGAACATAGATAACTCCATCAACACCAACAACCCAACTAGAAGGTGACTCTCCACCTTTAAGACTTTCCTTCATATCCAAACACTCTAGATCCTCATGTTGACTCTCCTTGACCTAGATCAAAAGTGTATACTCAATCGTTATAGATTCAAGGGTCATTTTTCTATGCCCATCCTACACCTACAGGTGCATCTCAGCAAAAAAATCCACCATCCTCCACTAAGAGTTGGATTCTTGTAAGACCTAATTCTCAGTCTTTCAGCTCAGATCATATACAACACTATTCACTTTACCCAATGTGTAAATCAACTCAAAATCGAAGGATCGTAGGTACTCTACCCACCTTCACTTCCGAATATTCAAATCCCACTGAGAGAAAATGTACTTAAGACTTTTATGATCAGTAAACACTGTGAACCGCTCTCCAAACAAGTAGTTCCCCTAAAACTTTAAGGCATAAACCACAACGGCTATCTCGAGATCATGGGTAGGGTAATTTATTTCATGAGGCCAAAACTATCTTGACCTGTAAGCTACAAGATGATCATCCTACATCAACACTGCCCCAATTCCCACACCATATGCATCGAAGAACAATGTGTACTTTTTACCAGGTTTAGGTAGGATTAGAATTGGTGTGGTAGTAAACCACTTCTTCAATTCTTGAAATGCAGTCTTTCATGCCTCTGGCCACTCAAAATTAACACCCTTATTGGTTAATCTTGAGAGTGGTGCTGCCAAATGGGAAAAATCCATAATGAACCTCTAGTAATAATCGTCCAAACCCAAAAAACTCTGAACATCAGAAACATTATTGGGTTTCTCCCAAGACACCACAACCTGCACCTTATTTGCATCCACTGACACACCTGACTCAGAAATGATGTGTCCCAAGAAATGCACTTTATCAATCCAGAACTGACATTTTGATAGCTTGGCATAAAGCCTATGCTCTCTTAGTGTACTCAAGATAATGTCAAGATGTTTTTCATGATCATCAAGAGTTTATGAGTACACCAAGATGTCTTCAATAAATACAACCATGAACTGATCCATATAAGGGTGAAATTTTTAATTCATTAGTGATATAAACATAGCCAATTCATTGGTCAACCCAAATGGCATCACCAAAAATTCATATAACCCGTACCTACTACGGAAAGATGTTCGTGGTGCGTTAGAAGGTCTCACCCTCAATTGATGGTATCCTAATCTCAAATTGATCTTGGAGAACACTGAGGAACCCCTCAGTTGGTCAAATAGGTCATTAATTATGGGAAGTAGGTATCAGTTATTAAACTTCATCTGATTCAACTTCTTGTAATTGACATATAACCTCAACGACCCATCAGCCTTATTATAAAACAACATGGGTGATCCCCATGGAGACTTACTCAGTCGAATGAATCCCCTTTTCTCCAACTCTTCCAGCTAAACCTTCATTTCCTGGAGTTCTCTTATCTCCATTAAATGTGGTGGAATAGAAACTAGTTCTTCCTATAGCAGTAACTTGATTGTGAACTCCACATCCCTTTCAGGTGGCATACCCAAGAAATCCTTAGGAAACACATCCTGAAACGGATCCACCACATAAGGAAAAACATGTTGCTCCACCTCTCCATCATCAAGAATAAGGCATGCCACTTGGGATGTGAGTTCCCCCCAACTTCTAACAAATTGGACCTATGTGACCTACTCAAACATCCCACTCACCATGAAAGGCTTAAGTGTATCCATTGGGAGATGTGAACATTAACCTATGATGGTAACAATATATATGGGCATGATATAACACTAGTCAGTCTATACCCAAGATCGGGTCAAAACTTGACATCTTAAGGAAAAATAGGTTCCACATAAAATAATAACCACAAATCTCTAAAGCACAACCTATACACTACCTAATATCCTCAAATCACACCCTCAATGGAGTATCAATTGACATAACCCCACAAACTTGTTCCACAGCTAGGCCCAACACAACCACGAACTATGCAGATAAAAAAGACTATGTGGTACCTATGCCAAATAAATCATTATCGAGTGTGAAAGCTACAAGAATCGTACCTCGAATGGTAGATGGTCCAGTCTTGCCACCTCTAGGTGTTTACTGAACTGCGTGAAGATGGAATGTCCCTCTACCCTGGGATCCAACCTGAGTACCTTGCATTGCACTTCCCTACTGGTGTGGATGGTCTTTTCCTAGAGTTCCACATCCACTACCCCTACTAGTATGGATAATGGAGCCCTAACTACCTACCTAATAATGGGTGATTGGTCCCATTCCTGAACTTAGTATCTGTATCTAACTCCCATCCATGCCAGGCTGTCGAGGGTTCTTGCAGAACCTCTATGTATATCCCAACCTTCCACAAGACTGTCACTCGACTGGTGGTCGAGGACACTAACTGTAATGACTCGGATTTTCTTAGTTTATTTTTAAAAAAATTATGGGAAAATTATGAGACCAGGAATTGAGATGGTGTATGATCCCAAGGCCCGGTGTTCCCGGAATGGTTTGACGAAAAATTTTAGGTTTTTAATAGAACGTGTGAGTTTTTTTCCTAAAAAAGTGGAATAACTCTTAAACAGGTGCCCAGACCAGAAATATGAGGGCACTGTTACAGAGACTTGTACTTTTACTTTCCTTTTTTGGGATTGTATTCTAGCCTAGTTTACCTTATGTTTTATTTTGTCATACCTTGTTTTTGTTTACTTAGTGTTTTCACTTTCTAACATATGTGTCTTGGAGTTGTGTGCATGTGTATATGTACTTAGGAAAATGCCTCTCATCTGTTTGGGATATTCCTACTCAGTACTAGTCACCAGCCCCTGGCCTATGGGAGGTGGGTTTGGGGTAGTCACAACAAGGTCCCCATGGGATGGGTCATGAAAGAGTGGTATCAGAAGAGGTCAGTTCTACTTTAAGAACCCAGAGTCTATGATTTTAGTTTGGGGAAATGATATTGAGTGTTTCGAGTTTGGCTTTCAGGCCAGGGAATCCAGTGTTGGTGCAGTGGTTGACGTATCCATGCACTAGGACCCTGAATTTTGTTTTTCAAATTGGTACATGAAAACACTAGTTTTAGAGAAAAACAATGGTACATGCATTGTATAATAATGGGTTGTGTTTTCCATGTCCTTTTTGAGTTATCTCACCTGGTATACTCTATTGATTGTGGTACATCTTGTTTTGTTTCAAGATGCTTCCATGTAGACAGCCAGCCAGGATTCTACCACATGATCTTGGGTATGATTCATGGAGTGATGAGATATGGGTACATGAATTTATACTAAATACAGCACCTCTGGGTGGTGTCCCAGTTGTACCACCACTTGTAGAGTAGAATATAGTACTCATAGTACCAACGAATGAGATGTGCGGGCTGAGTGAACTTCATGAGTTTCAGCTATAGAGACCTCTTAGGTTTCGAGGCTAGCCTGACTTTCAGGTGTCTGGGGACTAGCTTGAGGTGATGGTAAAGTTTTCCATCCAATTAGGAACCCATTAGATTAGATGGTGGTCCTAGAAGTTAGCCTTCTATGTGCCTCAGTAGAGAGATGGTGGGGTTTTGATTACACAACCTTATGATGAGGTGGCTCTTCCATGGATAGATTTTGAGAACCTTTCTTAAATAAGGGGATCTTACCATAAAATCTAAGGGTTATGCATGTCCAAGAGCTTATATAGCTTCGGTAGGATGACATGTTGGTAGATGAGTATTCATCGAGGCATACCAATCTTTCCAGGTAATCAATCAATATGATACAACCAGTGCTTCATGGATTAGACCTCCAAGTGAGGTGTGTTTAGGGACATCTGAGCCATCATTATTCCTCTGTGCATTCCTAATTATTCTAGGGTGCTAGAGCAAAACTTTTTTGTTGAAAGTCCTTTGGCTAAGAGGATACACCCAGTGGATGTCATTAGTGGGAAAGTAGGAGCATAGACCTCAGGAGCAGGAAGTCGACGTCAGTCTTAGAGTCTTGGACATGTGAGATGTTCTAAGAGGAGGTCCCATGACAGGGGATCTACAACTTAGGGATCATAGGGTGATTCTAGTTGTCCTAGAGAGAGGCAATGATTTTCATGAGATGACATGGGACATATCTTTGTAGATTTTCCATCTCATCGTGCTGCTGATAGGGAAATATTGGATGGTCCACCGAGGCAGATATAGTAACATGAAAATATAGATCTATAGGGTGGAAGACATGACAGAGGAATTGGGATATTAGTAGGAGGTGGTGTACATTTCAACATGATACCACCACCACCCCCATGTGGTCCACACCAGGCTCAGTGAGCTGAAGGATAGAGGGAGGGGCAGCTACATGCGGTCAAGGTATATGACCCAAGGGCTCCGAGAATGATTTAAAGTGTGATCTGTGTCTACTATTAGCTACCTTATAAATAGACACATGTGCTAATCATTATTTCTTGTCATGAATCTTGTTCAAGACCTAGAGTTTTCAGTTAAACCATCGCTTGACACTTATGTCTAGAGATACCTTTGGGAGGAGACTCGATAATCACACTTATGTTGATAGTATGATCAGACCCTTGAGGTGAGAGTTTCGGTTGGAACCTCTTGCTGGTATCATTGAGGCCTTATGAAATCATTTTTGGTATGGATTGGTTATCGACAGTCCATTCCCAGATTGATTGTTTTAGAAAAAAGGGTGTGGTATGTCCGCAGTGATGGAATGGGGTTTTCCTTAGTCAGTGAAAAAGGAAACCCAAGCATTACAGGATAGAATCATGCATAGGAGGGTACATCTGATCACTCTTGAGTTAGATAGCCTTACCCTTAGGGTAGTGGATGTTATGAGTTTTCAGTTCCCAATAGTAGTGGTGGAGTATGAGGACATCTTTCCTAAAAATTTTCCAGGTTTACCTCCCCATAGGGAGATAGAATTATGCATTGTTCTACACCCCTAGATGGCACCGATATCAGCATCATTATATAAGATGGCTTTCACAGAGCTTTGTGAGTTGAGGGTGCAGGTGGAGGACTGGTATAGGAAGGGATTAGTAAGACCCAGTGTTCGAGGTTATGTGTGTATTACCAGCACTTTAACTAAGTGACTGTGGAGAATGAGTATCCACTACTAAAGGTTCTATGAACACTTTGATCAGTTAAAAAGGATCAGCCTTTTGTGTGGATAGAAAGGTTCCCATAGGATTTTTAGCAATTACAAAAGAGTATGATGAGTTCCTTGATCTTGAGTTTTCCACAGGAGGGAGTCGAGTGTGTAATGTTCTACGATGCATCAAGGACTGAACTTGGTTGTGTCCTGATGTAGAGGAAAGTGATTATTTCCTATGGTTCACATCAGTTGATACCACATTAGCAAAACTATGTGATCCATGATCTTGATTTAGAAACCATAGTCTTCGCATTGAATATGTGGTGACACTACCTGATAGTTGGGTGGTTTATATTCTACTTAGACCACAATAATCTCAAGTATATATTCTCCCAGAAGGTTTTGAACTTGAGGCAGAGACGTTGGCTAGATTTCCTCTAGGACTATGAATTGGAGAGAGTCTATACTCTTGGTAAGGGAAACTTGGTAGAGGATGCTCTCAGTAGGAGATCCAGTTTGTAGTTGTTGAACAATGAAACAAAGCATTTGGCCTTATTACAGTTATCCTTCATGGATAGAGATGATACAACTTACCTTTAATTGGTGTTTGTTACCCCTACACTCTTATAGTGAGTTAGGGAGGCATGGATCGGTGATACCGACAGTGAGACTTCACGTGGTCAGTTTTCCACATGGAATGCCCCTATTGGATATTCGAAATGTGGGGATCACATCATTCCTTTTTGGGGATGCTCAGTAGTAGTAGTGGATTCCTAGAGTGGAGAGATGCATCAGGATATTCATGTGTGTGTCAAGGAGGGCACTGAGGATGATGAAACAAGTTAAAGTTGGGCTTACCTATTGATATAAAATCTAATCACTTGTTTGAATCAGTTTTGAGGTTTGTCAAACCACCATGTTGAGCCCCTGTTCTTGGAAGGGGTTTCTCTTTTATTCCTTGGGGTACTAGGAAGGGAGTGATAAAGTATATCAATGGACTTTGTGATGGGTTTATCACGTATGTATAGGGGACACGATACCATCTGGGTGATCATTGACCGACTCACCAAGTCATCAACTTCTTAGCTTTTCAGGAGCAGAGTTTAGTAGAGAGCTTGGGATGCCTCTATTTGTAAGAGATAGCTCGACTCCATAGAATCCCATAGATGATAGTTTCTGATCAGGATGCTCGCTTGCATCCTAGTTTTAGAAATCGAGGATCGGTAGGAGAGGACACTCCGTGGGCAGTCGATTCCTTTAGTGCATGCCCGGTGGCAACATGAGAATCTATGGAAGAGCACATGGGAGAGGAAGGCTCAGGTTCATGCTCGTACCCTCATATATTTGGGTATCCCTTAGTTTGGATTTCTGGGATATAAATCCTTAAGTTGGGGAAAATTTAATGACTTGGATTTTACCACTTTTATTTTTTGAAAATTTCTAGGAAAATTATAAGAATAGGCATTGAGACGACATGAGATTATGAGGCCCGGTGTTCCCAGAATGGTTTGATGAAAAATGTTATGTTTTTAATAGCACGTGTGAGTGGTTTTTCGGAAAAAATGGCATACCTCTTAAATGGGTTCCCGAATCAGAAATCCAAGGGAATCGTTGTGTTTAGGATGGCGGTTTTTCCCTAGGTGCGACTTAATATTGATCGGCATGGGTCAACTATAGAAACAGGTTTTTTGGATGTAATCAAAAATAAAATTATTAAATAAAAATTATTTTATTTTCAAATACTATAACCCAAAAAAGGTAACTCAGATTGGAAACTGGAGAGTACCGTTGAGATCGTGAGGGTGTGCTTTCCTTAGGCGGGGCCTAACCTCGATTGATGCAGGTCAAGGGTAAAATTTAATTTTTAGATGTTTTATAAGATAATAAAATAAACTTCAGAAAAATTTTATTTTATTTCTTTTAAAGTTTCGCAGTGATGCACTGACACTGCGGCACCATGACAAAGCAGTTATTTCCTTTTATAAATGAAACGGTGTGGCGATGCTACAACACAACAAAATAGTGACGCTGAAACATGTTTCTTTATTTAATAGCTTGACTAGGATACAAGATTAGATTGATAATCCTGGAGAAATTCCTTGGAAGCTCTGGAAAAGAAAAGGCATTGGTGAATCCTCTTGGTGAAGAAAACTTACGGATCTCAGATCAAGGACCGAAGATCGGGGATCAATGAATGATGGAAATGTAACGTTGTTCTTCCCCAACAACCGATCTAATCCTCGAGGTAGGTTTTCTATTTCTATGTGATTTGATTCTTCTCGTTCTTCTTTCAAACGACGAACAGAGATCAACCCACAAAACGGTTGATCTACGGGTCAATCATTATTGTGGGATGGTTTTCTTATTGCAGGGATTAATTTGGGAATTAGATCTTTGTGCTTTTTAATTTGTTCTTTATGATCCTACTAACAAGAACAAATTTGGGCTGATACGAACAAAGGCCTAGATCTGTTCTTTGGGTGTTTTTGTGTTTCTCATTCCCCCCTCGTCCTTCACTTTCTCTTCGTTATTCATGAGAATTTGAGTGGATATATTGTTGCATCTTTTATCTGTGGTGCAACAATCCCAAGGCTGATAATCTGACACTACAGCAACCCCATAGAGGTGCGATGACAAGCGCAATGTGAGATGAGGTCGCCAGCGGAAGTGGCATCAACCTGGCAGTGCGGCCGGCCCAAGCGAACAACCACTGGAATGGGAGCCAGTGGCGGTGGAGAAACCCACAACCATTGTAGGTGATAGCGCAGGTGGTCTTCACCTCAATGGCCGATGGCGGAAGGGCTCGCGGTTGTGGCAGACAACCGTGGTAGGGGGCCACGGTAAAGGGATGCGGTTCGCCGAAGTCGCGTCAGACGGAAGACCCGCAGCTTTGTCGTGGGTGGAACTGGTCACACAGACCAGCCACGTAGAGCATGGACTATCCACATTGACCAGGGAAGGGTTCGGCTAGCTGGCCGCATTTGGTGCAAGTGGACCGGCCCGCATGCGGCGAGCTGAGCTGGAGAAAACCAAGCCTCCTCGAGTGGCCCTACGTGATGGGTCCAATAGACCCAGTGGTCCAGAACTGTAGTTTGGATCACACTGGTAGTTTGGGAAAGGCCCATAAAGGGTGGGTCGGGTCGAAACGGGCGGTTTGGGTTGGCGGACCCTGGGTCGGGTCAGGTCAGACCGGACTCGGACCCAACCGGCCCCTTTTGACTTAAATGCCCTTAACTCTCAAAACGTGTGTCTATTTGATGAGATGTTTGCGGTATTTGTACCCTCATGATGATATGGTCCTTTTTAGATACTCTAAGCGAGTTTCCATAGAAGTTGGTGTACGACCTATTGGCTCAAGGAGGAGGTGCTCCCAGAATAAGCGTGCTAAGGGAGGAATCATACGGCTGGATGCGACCTAGACTGTGTGTCTTACATAGACTGTGTGTCTTACCTAGACTCTGTGTCTTACCTAGACTGTGTGTTTTTCCTAGACTGTGTTCCTTACTTATACTATGTATCTTACCTAGACTCATTCGGTACTCCCCTGTCCCACCAGGGTGTGGGTCCTTTAGTCTTTGATGACACTCTGTGTGTTGCCGACACTCTGTGTGTTACCAATACTCTGTGTATTATCGACACTATGTGCGTTAATTACACTTTGTGTGTTACTTACACTCCATGTGTTACTACTTGAGGGTAATGTGGATTCTTACTACAATCTTGTTTACATACCATAGAACTATACTTGGTGTAAGATGACTCTAGTGACTCTAATGGCTATGATATCATGACTCTATGTCTTAGAGAGACCGGATGTGTCAGGGAAACTTCATGATGTATCGAGAATAGGTGTTCTCTCAAATACCTTTGGTAGACCTGTTCTACATGCTTAATTTCAGATAACTCAAGGAGTGAGATCTCCTGGAATCGAGCATGCTATGAACGGGACTGTATGTATGGAAGTGGATGACACCTTGAGTCTTGGAATCCTTTAAGAGTATACTTGGATATTCTTGTAATATGTGTTGTTGACATATACTTGTGTTGAGATGACTGCATATTCTTAGTGGTGTTTCCTTTGTGGTATTTTACTTTGTGTTTCAAGGTGCTCTACTGAGTATTGTTTTACTCACCCCAGTACAGGCTTTGCCCGTACGTGTCATGTCTTGTACAGATGATCAATGCTTTGACGGAGTCCTTGGTGGACCGGGGCTAGGTGGTTCTTATACTAACCTGACAGATGATGTGTTCTTTTATGGATTCAGACAGCTATTTATGTACCTACCCTCCAAGTAGGGTTTTTTGTGAAGGAGTTCCAGAGACTTTTACTTTTACTTTCCTTTTTGTTGAGCTAGTATTTTGGCCTTGTTTACCTTTAGTTTTCTTTTGAAATACCTTGTGTTTGTTTACTTAGTGTTTTCACTTTCCAGCATCTATGGATTGGAGTTATGTGCATGTTTATAGGTACTTAGGAAAATGCCTCCCATCTTTTTGGGATATGCCTACTCGGCGCTAGTCACTAGCCCCTGACCTATTGGAGGTGGGCTTGAGGTAGTAACGGCATGGGCCCCAGGGGACGGGTCGTGACACTAACCCCGCATGTGCCTCGGAATGCCACACTAATAACAGAATACATGGTCACCACCCTAAGGAACTAACACTCTCTTTTGACTATTATGTGCACTCTCACCTTGTTGGAAACTTCCAAAATGATGCTTCCTTCCCTCAGAGGTTGTACCGCATGTCCGTCTAGTTGGTACCACAAGTCCACCTCTTAAATCTTCCTTCAGGTTCCCTTCTGAGATAAGGGCTTGGTCCACTACCTCTACAAACCTCTTCAGACAGAAGATGTTCACCTGGGACCTAATCTCATGCCTAAGGCCATCCTGGAAGTGTTTTTCCATAGTCACCTCATCTCCATCCATCATCGGGATGAATCGGTGCAAGTCAATGAAATGGCTAGCACAATCCATCACTGATGCAGCCCCTTGAGTCAAACTCATAAACTCTACAGAATTCTCCAACCTCAAGGTTTATAGGTAGCAATTTTCAAGAAACTTTTCCTGGAAATCCTTCCATGTCATTCCTTCATTTTTCTCCATGTGAACCATAATATCCCACCAACGCTTGGCCAACCCTCTTAACATGTAGGATGATAACTTGAATTGATTCTCAAGAGGAATCTCTAGATAATCAAGAATAGTCTGGATATACTCTATCCAAATCTTTGTTGCATCTTTCACACCCTCTCCAGTAAAAGTCATAGGGTGATGCAGTTGAAACTCCCTAGTCAGCTCGAACATACTCAGCACAACCCACCCGGAGTCCCATTACATCATCTGTATAAAACGAGAAATATTATCATGAAAATACTCTTCCATGTTATCTTGAACCATCAGATCCTCTTTCTCTACTAATGAGGGAGAATTCTCAGCAATTTACTCCTATCTCCCAATCGGCACACATATTTGTGGAGGAATGTCTCTACAATGCCAAACATTATATTTAGAACACAAACCATAAAATTTTTACAAAAATAAAGGAAGGATCTTCATTAGTCACCCAAAAACCATTTCACATACACTACCTAGACAGGTCTGATCATACCCAGTACACTTCCCTCAACCATCCCTACTAAGGTCATGGCTAACATGAGGTAACTAACTCACACAACTATAAACCTTACCTTCTACACCATTTCAAAACTATTCTTACATCACAACTTAATCCAATAACATTTTTTTTCACATACCACCCTTTATCAAGTATAATTCCTTAATTATTGTTTAACATTTTTCTCCCCTTTTAACCCATTTGTATTGTTTCATTAGACACAATTTTCACCCCTCTTAAGAAAGTAAAATGCATTCTACCCTCTATGTCCCACACACCTATCCCATGTGTGTGTTCCTGCTATGATGCATGTCACTTATATACATAGGTTCCTAGAATGATGAATGAATGAAAAAACTCATGCCATTATGGCCAAAATAAAAATATTATAAAACTGTCACATCACACCACATGTGAATCACCCAATGGTGAAATATCATCAAATATAACAACACACAACAAGAACAACAATTCCTACCATGGGTAACTTGGGTTTCTCCCTATACTTAGGTTAGCTACTCCCAAGCATGAGCTCATTACCAAGGTCTGACATTGTCCTAATATCCTATCTACCATCCCCAAATAGTAAGAAAGAGAAAAGAACCTTCCTTTGATACCACTTTGTAACATCCCCGACCTGGGTTCTACTAAATCGGTGCCCCAAGCCAGGTTGTAACATGACCTCAAGCACGACTCCCTGTATTCCAGAGGTTGCTGACTAGCAGTGAGGGTCTAATAGGTTATGTGGGGAGACTATACTCTCTTTACTAGAGTAAGACATATAATAACACATTATAAATAGTAGAAGTAATAGGAAACAACCAATAACATGCATAATCAAACATCCCCAAATTGGGTACAAACCACAAGCAATAATAAATATATCATGTCATGCTACAATTCCAAGTGAAAAAAACCCAAAATAAAGAAAAATAATAGAATCCACAAAATTATCCTAACTCAAAGTTTAGAACCTCATCCCTACATGTCCCATATCTAACTCAACTCCCTAGTATAGGGCCCTTTCCCTTGTCTTGACCTGCAAGTATGAAATATTCTTGGCTACCCAATGGCAGCCCAAAAATGGTGTGAGTACAACTTATTAGGCCTCCACCAATATTGTATACAAATATCCAGTCTAACAGATAGTGCATGAAAGTATAAATAAATAAAAATCAAAGGATAGACAATTTGGGGGCCACTAGTTAACAATATCTACTTAGCTATACTAACCAATATGCTAATTTATTATGTCTCTTTTATTACTAGTTCATCATAAATAACAGTGTTCATAAGTTAGGCATTCACATCATTCATGCAAGGTTCATGGAATTTATCATTTTCATATGCGAATAAATATGTCCCTAACTCACTATGGATAATATATCACAACATCACAATATTCTCACCTCGAAGCCTTAGTCCCAGTGGAATGCAACCGTTAGGGGAATAGAGCTTCATCCCCTTCCCTAACCCTTGCATTGTGAGTGGTGTTAGAGCATCAGTCCAAACTGACCTTTGGGAGTAGCCTCAGTCCTTTATCCCACACCTCAAGCCATGTGCACATGCTTATCCATACATTCACCACACACCAACCATATCACAACCAATACATACAACAATCATATTATGTAACAATCAACATGTTAAATCATATTGTTTCATAACCCATTAACACATTTTCCATTACACCACTTAGTCCATTTAGCCCCATTTCCCATTCTCAATCCTAGATCACTAAGCATATTCAATAATTACCTTATGTCAACCCATTATACATATTCATAAATTCCATTATTAAATTTCATTCAACATATTTTCCCATTTCACGTACCATTATCAATTTATAATATTCACCATTTCACATGCACTAACTCGCTTAGGCATATCGAACATAACTCATAAGCCTAATAATCTAACCATAATTAACCAATACCACATTTGGACTTCCATTAAGAATATCACATACTCAATAAGGGATCTACATGATCAAACAACAACCTAGAACTTAGCTAATTTTAGGTCTGTAAAGTATCAGCGCACCCCATGGGTGGCATTAAATGGGTCGAAACATACCCAATGAATCCCTTGGGGACCATGAGGGTTCCTAATTATCATTTAGATACACAAAATACTAATCCCTCTCCAAAGGAGTCCAAATCACAATAAGAGGTGACAAAGAAGAAGGTTGAACATGCATAAATCTACAACGAAACAATAGGATATAACTTTTAGACCACCTACCACAGATCCATTGGTGAACGCACTCCCAAAAGTGGCCTTAGATCCATATTCAACCACCTCTTAAGTCTTTAACCTATATTTCCCCAGAAATGAAGGGTTTTAGATATTCAGAAGGAGATGGGATAAAGATGAAAAACCTAATCGAGAAGAGGAAGTAAGGAGGAGATTAGACTTACCCGAAGCTTTAATCCACAATCGAAGGCACTCTAAATAGCCTAGAGATGAAGGAGATTTTCCTTTGGAAGATCTTGGGAGATCTTTTTCATCACTAGGGTTTAAGGGATGAGAAAGGAGGAAAATCTTGAGTGAGGCTTTAAAATCATGGAGTGACAATTTTTTAAATTTCTCAACTTTACTGGGCTGCACAGTTTACCAGCACGGTTTTCCAAACCATGCACAAACCATGCATGATCCACTATCCCAAAAATCACCCCCTCCACATGGATTCCTAGGAATTACACACGATTAGATTAACCATGTTGTAACTGTGTGAAATAATCTATCCAAGGCTACATGGTTACCTAGGATGTTCCGCATGGTTTTCCCTAACTATGCGCAAACCATGCAACATGCCCAGAAATTTCTTTTTTCTCTTATTTCATGCCCTGAACCCCCAAAACACCCTCAATCCTTATCATAAACTTTGTAAAACACTTATTTGACCAAAATAAAGGACTTCAACTGAAACATAAACAAAGATATACCTTAATAAAAATCCCAGATCTTATAATATTACTCTTGAAATTTAAGGTATTTACAAGTATATATTGTTATCCCTGTCTCATATTCTTTTGACTCAACGACTAACCTTTCCATAGTGTAAAAATCACACTAAGTTTTGGTAAAGTAAAAGTGCGTGTAATTTCCTAGAAAATACATACCTATCTAGATACTAGGAAGTGGATGTGGATATGACACTGATTCACCTAGGTGTAATCATCACAAAAAATGGTTGGTTGATCATTGACTTAATCATTACCCTAATTCATGATGACTAGGTCAAATATTGTACACCTGTCAAGACACTCCCAGGGTATATGCTTTGAAATATTCACACGTTCTTAATGAACCATGATAAAGGATTTTTTATACTATTTCGTTCGTCTGCTACCAATGTAATATATTAGATCCAATTACTCTCTTCCGTGGATAACCTATCACATTTTATGTATGCTAAACACTATATTTCTTTTATAAGGGTACTTCATGTTACTTTTATGATACCCCATAGCATCTAAGTTGATTAAGGGATGTCCTCCTAGACATACACATTATTATACTGTATATAGAATTATTTGATGTCTGTGTTTCTCAATATACTGATATCCATGTTTTATTTAGTAATAGGTTCCTTAGGGAATAGTATGAAAGGTATTGATGACTCTTATGGTGAATGTATTGAACTTAATATAGTGATGGGTGGGGCTCAAAATTATAGATCCCCTTGATGAATTGATGGGTCTAATGAGACAAAACAAGTTAAGTTTTGGTGTATTCCTCTTCCCATGACAGGAAAGTGTCTTAGCATAAGTCCTTGACAAATTTTTTTTATGTCCATAATTATACATTCCATCAATATTAGATCAGTGATTATTGTTATCCATGTTATCATTTATTGTCATGGATATAGTATTCCCTCGGTTTTAGTTGATTATGGTTTCATGTTGTTTATTTATTCTTATCATATCACTTATGCCATGTTTATGTTATATAATATTTTTTTGTTTGTTACCCCTTACTGAGAATTTAATCTCAACCTTATTTGTTTTCCTTTCACAAGGAAACCTAGAAGAGTACTGTGTATAATTTTTAAAGATATGATGGAAGGGAATATTTGTTATTCCAAGACTACAAAATTGTTTAATCCTTCAGGAACTCTTGTACTTTGTACCAATAATGTAATATAACTACCGAATCTAGGTTTCTAGAGTCTAGGATATTACAGTTGGTATCAAAGGAAGTTTATTAGCAACCTTAGGGATTAGATTTAGAGGAACCAGTTTAGATAACACAAGTTTTATGAAAATCCATCAAAATTTCTAGGGAACACAGTAGAAAATGTAAGAAGAATTTTATTTTATAATTCAATGTCATGAGTTAATTATGTATATGCCATTATAGAAAGATAATTACTGATGAGAGGAATAGTAATTGTATCAACATGTATAGTCAATGTAGGTATATTTTTCCTGATCAAGTCAATGATAAATGAATTTTCAATTAAGAAACCTAATGGAGTTCTTATAACAAGTAAGGTTTACCAAGAAGTATTTATTGAGATGAATAGATATTCCTTGGTGGAAAACATGATTGTTATTCCTGTGTTTTATTTTACAATAATCCTTGGTATGGATTGGATTTCAAAGTATAATGAAAAGATTTATTTTCAATATAATGGGATTACAATTCATGAAGGTAAAGTGGAATCACTTGTCTTTAGAGGGGAAACATCATTATCTAAATCATGTTCAAACCCTCACCCATTAGCTCTACTT
Organism: Viscum album; assembly: GCA_963277665.1. Classification (NCBI taxonomy): domain Eukaryota; kingdom Viridiplantae; phylum Streptophyta; class Magnoliopsida; order Santalales; family Viscaceae; genus Viscum; species Viscum album. The sequence goes on from OY728123.1 coordinate 876,750,422, forward strand.
AATGAAATTTTGGTTGAAGTGGAAAATCAAGCGTAATATATGGATGAGAAAGGTATCCTAAAAATAGAGGATGTACCCATGGTACAAAATTTCATTTATGTTTTTCTAGGATAATTACATGTTCATCCACTAGAACATGAAGTTAAGTTCTCTATTGAACTCATTCATAATGCAAGGCCTATATCTATAAAAACCTTGCAGAATGGAACAAGTGGATTTGGTGGAGTTAAAGAAACGGTTGTATGAGTTGAGTTATAATGGATTTATATTCCCTTGTGTTTCTCCATAGGGAGACTATATTATTTATGAAAAAGAAGGATGGGTTTATGAGATTGTGCATCAAGTATAGGGAGATCAATGATATTAGTATAAAGAATAAGTATCATATGTCACATATTGATGAATTATTTGGTCAAATTCATGGAGACTAATACTTTTCAAATATTGATATCCACTATGGTTATCATCAACTAAGGGTGAAGAAGAATGATATATCAAAGATGAAATTTCAAACAATGTATAGATGTTATGAGTTTACAGTAATGCCTTTTGGATTGACTAATTCATCTTTTGTATTTATAGATTTTACAAATAGAGTATTAAAGGATTATCTAGACAACTTTATAGTGGTATTAATTTATGATATATTGATATAGTATAAGATATTGAATAGCATGATAAACATTTTCAAATAAATCTAGAGACCCTTAAAAAGGAATTATATTGTAAGTATAGTAAGTGTGAAATTTGGCTCAATGAGGTTTCTTTTATTGGTTATATTTTCTCCAAATATGTAAAAAAAATTGACCCTTCAAAGACAAAGCTAGTTAAAGAATGGCCTATATCGATGAACATAACTGAGATTCAAAGTTTCCTAGGTTTAGCAGGTTACTAATGGCACTTGGCCTTGAGCATTCAGGCTATGTAATGGGTCTCCCTCTACCCACACTAAAGAGGTCTTTGATTTAAATAATAAATTGAGGCTTCAGCCCCAAACTTTTAAAAAAATGTAAAGGTGTTAAATTAAAATGGTTAAGGGAATGTGTGGAAGATTTTGAAGAGCTAAATATGAGACTGATTAATGAACCAATATTAACTTTACCATCATGTAAGGAATTATTTGTAATTTATAGTGATTCATTTAAGAAAGGACTTGGTTGTGTCTTTATATAGAATGATATAGTGATTACATATGCATCAAGGAAATTAAAAATCCATGAATAGAATTATCTAACTCATGACCTTGAGCTAGTGGCCGTAATATTTTCTTTGAAAATATGGATAAACTGCATATATGGTGAAATATGAAAGATATATATATACCATAAGAGTATTATGTATGTATTCTCTTATAAAGAGCTTAACATGAGGCAAATAAGATGATTGGAACTACTCAATTACTATAATTTATCCATACATAACTACCCTAGAAGGAAAACAAGGTGGATGATGCATTGAGTAGGAGAAGACCATGAATTTATGACCATGATGAGGATTAACAAGGATCATATATATAGAGATATATTAAAAATAGATATAGTGATTTATAGTAAAGAGGATCCATCATTACTTTTTTAAGTAATGTTAAAACATTATTACTAGAAAAGATAGAGAAGTCACAACTGGATGATAAAAACTTAAAAGGAAATATTAAAGCAATGAATAATGGGAAATTAACAGGCTTTATTTGTAGAGATGGAGTATTGAAATTTGTAAATAGGTTATTTGTTACATCTATACTAGTGTTGAAAAGGGAAATTCTAGATGAGACACATAAATAAAATTTCTCTATATACCCTAGTAGCACAAAGATGTATAGGTGTCTAAGAGAGCATTTCTGGTGGGATGGTATAAAATAGGAAATTGCGGACTATGTGTCCATATGCTTAGTATTCTAGTAGATAAAGGCTGAAAGACAATATCCTAAGGGTTTTATTAAACCTCTGCTTATACTTATATGGAAGTGAGACAATGTTATAATGGACTTTATCACTAGACTCCCAAAGACACTAAGGAGGAACAATGTTATATGGTTCATTGTTTATCATCATAATATTTCTTCCCATTTCTTGGAAATAAGAGAATATCTACCCCTTGATAACCTTTTTCAACTCTATATAAATGATATCATAAGGCTTCATGGGGAACCTCTATCAATTATATCTGACCATGTCCCTTGGTTCACATCAAAATTCTAGAAGAGTCTTCAAAGGGATCTCAACATTGAGATGCATTTATGCACTGCTTATCATCCCCATACTGATGGAAAGTCTTTAAGGACTATCCAATTTTTAGAAGACATTTTGAGATCATATTATCTTAACTTCCAAGGTATGTGGGATCAATATCCACCTTTGGTGGAATTTCATACAATAATAGCTTCCATTTGAGCATCCAGATAGTAACAAATAAAGCATTGTATAGAAATAGGTTTCATACTCCAACCTATTGAGAATAATTTGGAGAAAGAAAGTTATTTGTCTTAAATCTTGTAGAGGAGACAAACATTAAAGTACGGACTATTTGGGATCACATTAAATCATTCCAAAGTATATAAAAGAGTTATGTTGACAATTTATGGAAATATTTGGAATTAAAAGTTGGGGATCATGTATTATTGAATGTTTTACCATGGAATGGATTTATAAGATTTGTTAAAAGTGGTAATTTAATACCTAGGTACATTGGGCCTTTTGAAATACTAAAAAAATTGGTGTTATAGCTTACTCATTGGCTATATATCCCTCCTTTTTAAAGTACACAGCATATCCCATGTTTCATTACCGAGGGAATATATGTTGGATCCAATTAATGTTATCACATATGATGGAATAGATTTTTAGCATGAATTGTCTTATAATGATGAGACTATCCATATTATTGACACTAGAAAGAAAGTATTGCAGAATCAGACAACTCATTTGGTGAAAGTACTTTGGATAAATCAAAAATTAGGGGAGGAAACCTGGGAGCCTGAAGAATATATAAGGAAATATTATTCACATTTCTTCAATAGATGATATATACCTCAATTTCTAGGATGAAATTATGTAGGGTGAGAATGTAACACTTGAGACTCTAGTATAGCAGGTAAACACCATATCTTGATCTATCACACAATACACCCTTTAAAGAGATTTTATTCCTGAATTTATTTTAAAAATTAATTTAATATTTTTAAACTGAAAAAACTAAGTTCATTTTTTAATTAATAATATCTAAATTATTTTATCATTAATTTTTTAGCCTTTTTTGAAAAGGTATGTTTTTAGTCGAAAATACAGTTTTCACGAAACTTATAATTTGTATGACTTTATCATTATAAAATAATGAACTAGAAGCTTATAAAACCATTTTAATTAATCAAGTATGAATTTAAGGAATAATAATATTCATTTTAAAATATTATTTGAATTTATAAATCCTATGCCTAGTGTTTTTATAACTAATTAAAATGTTAATTTAATAAAAAAACTACTTTCAATCTTTTCTTTAAATCAAGTATTTTCAAGAGAGATTCTATTTTTTCTTGCATTTAAATCCTAATATCCTTTATTTGTTTTATAATAAATCAATATATGTCATTAAAATTAGTATCCAAGATAATTTTATCTTACATGTAAATTTAAATCTTAAAATGTTATTTTTCAAAAAATTGTTTTTACGCGATTAAGTATGTTTATTTTAAAATTAAATTTCCACACCTTTAGAAATTTTATTTAATAAAATAATTTTAAAATTTGAAATCAAAGGTATCAAATTTGTAAAAAAGGGTCAATATTAATCTTTTTCATCAAAATTAATTAATAAGGTTAAAATTAATAACCATGGTAAAGGTAAATTTGGGTAAATGTTAAAAATTAAAAAAAAAGATCTAAAACACCCAAAGTTGTCTAAAAAAAGAGTGTTTGTGGTGAGTTTTTACTAAAAATCATTTTCCTCTCCTTTTTTCATTTTGTGGTCTTTGAAACTTGAATAGTAACCTTACATTATTGAAAATGTAAGGGTTACTCCCAAAATTACCCTTCTCTTCACTTAAAGGGTAACATATTCACCAATTAAAGACTCAACTACAATTAAAATTTCTCCTTAATAATTTTTCATTTTACTCTACCTAGAAACCTATCCCATAAATATAATCCCCTAGTCACTCATAGTTATCTTATCCCTTCAAATTCAAGGTGACTTTTAAGGAAAATTCAAGTCCCTGATGTGCGTATTATCAACTACTTAGTTTTCTTTTTAATTATATTCCTTAAAATTTATTATAGAAAGAATAATATAATTATATTATTATCATTTATATACTTTAATTTTAATATATTAATGGTATTATCATTATTTATTCGTATACCCCATCCATTAAGAAAAGTAACATCATTCGTGTGTTGTGCAGACTGTCGCCTCCACAACGTAACATGTTTCGCTTTCCTTCACCACATTATAAGGATGGATATAAGGATTGTATTAAAGGATAAATATGTTTTTTTTATTATATCATTAAGGTTATGGTGTGACAAATTATATAATTCATTACTGATATGTTTAACAAACGATCATTGTTAATTGATCATTTAAAATAAGTGTATTAAGAGGATAACCATTTATTCAAATTGTGTAATATTTTCATATGAATTAATTATTCTTTTAATTACTTATAATTATAATTTATAACACTAATAAATATTAAATAATATAATTATGCTCCTGGTATAATTATTCTATAACAAACCACCATATAATTATTCTATAAATCATGGTATGTACATGTTTGGGTTGGTTTAACCACCTAATTGAACAGTACTAGGAATTTATATCATGAATGACTATGGGAACATAATTAATGGTATAATATGATATAAATTTTTAATTAATTGTTTTTTTTTGTTTTTGGATATATTATATCAATATCTAATTCATCAATTAAGGAAACACCCTCCATTCACCAAAAATCACCAAAACAAGCTTATCATTGACTTCATCTTCAAGGATAAGGACTAAAATACTCATGAAATGAATTTTAAATGTAATAAATTATTATATATAATCAATAATAGTAACTTTAATGACCTATTAATAATTTAATTTGGAATAATAATGAATAAGAACATTGCTATTATGAAACTAGTACAAAGGATCTATAAACACTAATGGGAAAAATTGAAAGAATTCATGTAGAGAATGACTATTTATGAAGAATATAAATGAAAATAGATATGATTATGGTTATTAATTAAGTTATTGAGATATTTTTACTTATGATATGGTGTTTTAAAGTACGTTCATGGAATTAAGGACAAGTGGTAAGGGTTTTTCATCTCAAATTCCTCTCTTTGAGACATGTTTTGTATTGTGCACCTAATTTCCTTTATGTGATATATATACCACCTATTTGAGATGTTATATCATAAAATTACTTTATTAATGTTATTTTAAGATAAAATTTAAGACCTCTATTTTAATATGTTATTATTTAATTTCTACCCAATCCATAAGTGGTGTTTTTCTATCTCAGATTTCATTATTTGGGACTCATGTTATAATCACCACCAATTTTCTTTTGTGTGGTGCATACATTACCATATAATACATTTTTTCATATTAATCATGAAATTTAATGGATTTACAAGTTGATATTTTTATCTCTCTCTCATATCCTTTTGATTCAATAGTTACATTTTCCATGGTGGAAAAAACATTATAAGTTTTCTTAAAGTAAGAGTGTCTGTAATTTCCTAGAAAATACATACATGTATGGATACTGGAAAGTGGATTTGGTTGTGTCATAGATTAAAATATGGGTAATAATCCCAAAAGGGTTGTTTTAGCATTGAATCAATCATCACCCCAATACACGAAATATGGGCCTAATACGACACACTTGGTGAGACACTCTCAGGGGATATACTTTGAAATATTCACACACTCTTAATGAAGCGCGAGGAAGGATTTTTCCTACCATTGAATTGTTCTCCCATAAATGAAATATATTGAATAAAATTAATATATTCCAGGGATAACTTATCATATTTTAAGTACCCTCCCCACTATATTTCTTTGATAATGGTATTTCATGTTACTTTGATGATGCCCCATGACTTCCAAGTTGATTAAGGGATATTATCTTAGACATCTAGATTATTATTTTGAATGTGGATGTATTTGATGTCAATATTTCTCAATATACAGATATCCAAGTTTATTTCAGCAATAGGTTCCTTAGGGAATAGTATGAAAGGTCTTGATGACTCGTATGGTGAATACATTGGACTTAATCATGTGAGACAAAATATGTTGGGTTTTGGTGTATGTCTCTTCCCATGACAGGAAAGTGTATTGGAATAAGGCCTTGACAATGAGTTTTTTATTTTCAAAATTATGCATTCCATCAATATGAGATCAATTATTATTTTTATCCATGTTTTCATTTATTACCATAGATACAGTATGCCCTCGGTTTCAGTTGATTATGGCTTTATTCTGTTCATTTATTCTCTCCATATCACTTATGTCATGTTTATGTTATGTAAGATTCCATTGTACGTTACCCCTTATTGAGCATCCAAGCTCACCCTTACTTTTTTCCCTTTCCCTAGTAAACCTAGAAGAGTATTATGTGTAATTTTCAAGGATATGATGGAAGGGATAAACATATTCTCACAATATGTCGATGTTGTATCTTATGTTTTGAAATATAATGTATGAATGTATCTAGTATTCCAAGACTACTGAATTGTTTCATCCTTTATTAAATCTTGTACTTTATACCAATAATACAATATAACTATTGTCTCTAGGTTTCTGGAGTCTGGGATGTTACATATATGATGTTATATTTACCATTGGTTACTGTATTTTTCTATTTCTTACTGTCTTTTATATTTTTTTACAAAAAAATAGCAAATTTTACCCCATATATAATTTCAACATCCTAATTATAAAAATGTAATTCATTTTACCAAATTCATATTTTAAATATCAAAAATTTATCTTTCAAATGAATAATTTTGAAAACAGTTTTGGTGAGACAGACATTACTCAAAACAACTAGATTACTATTTGAATGATCACATTATTTTTTCTAGTGAAAAAATTATACAAATTTGATATCTATTTTATGATAATAAGATTAAATATATAATAAATTAATTTTTATATTATAATAATAAATAATTTATAAAATATTACTTTAGTTAAAAATATGTCACTTATCCTTCAAATGGATGTTTTAGAGTATCAAAACTTTCATGTGGAATATTTCAATAAAAAATTATATGAACTATTATTTAAATTTATAAATGCCTCATAAAATATCCTTTTAGTGTAAAAATATTATTAAACCATTTATCTTATCATATGATGCACACTAAATTTCATATGAAATAACAACATATTATGTTACTATCAATGATTACATGTTGCAATTATATACTGTTAAAACATTTAAAATATTTATTAAAAAATATATTATAAGGACTAAATTACTATTAAAATTTACATATAAAAATAAAACTATAAATATAGTGAATGTAGTTATTTAGTAATAATTAATTTGGTAAAAGTTATTTTATAAACCCATTTTTATAAAAAATTATAATTCAGAGAAATATGCATAAAATCTCATTATGATTATAGGGTTAATAAAAATTATTCTTAAATACAATTTATCAATTAATACATTATAAAAATATAAATATCATAAATAGAATTCATGGTGCATTATAAAATCATGATTTCAGTATGAATAATATTTTCATTCCATTAATGAAATTTTATAAGACCACATATTTATGTATAACTTATATATAATTTATAATGATGTATAAATATATAAAAAATTAATGATTACATAATGATAATGAATATATACTCAATAGTCATCTAACAAATAAAGAACCCATATATCCACACACAATATTTTTAAAATATATTTTTTTATATGACATATATATTTCATGTCTTGTTCTATTATTCTTATGAGTCATGATTTTTATAAGTAAAATGTTTGTTGGAGACTATGAGATAAGATTATTTCTCTCTTTTTACTTCTAGTATTTATAAAACAATATTTATTTCATGATTTGATATAAAGAAATTTGTATTCCATGATTAATATCTTTCTTTATTTTTTTGGAAGATCATGAAATTTATATCCCATAATAATTATTTTTTCTTTCATGGATTTCTTTTTTATTACTAATTAAATATGGTTATTGTATATTAATAATTTCCACTTTAATTTTACTATATAGTGAAACTATTTTTATCTTTTGATATTCAATTTTTTGCCTTTGACATTATTCTATAAATTTGTTTCCTTAAAAATATAAGTAAAATATGAAAATCACAATTCAAATATTGGAAAAAAAATTATATGAAATCTAGGGTGTTAAATTGCTAATTTTTTGTGATACTAACACTAAGAGAAAAACATTTATAAAAATCTATTTTTTGTGAAAAAATCAATGAAGGAGATCCAAGAAAATCAAGTGAATCAAACTATTTAGAAATACTATAGAGATTCAAATCATTCATAATAAAATGAACTAAGAATACACTAAGAACATTATTTATACCTTTCTTTATGTCTTGTATTTATTTATTATAGAGATATTTGTATCTATGTTCTTATACAACTTTTTATATTTTATTTACATTATAATTAAGGGTATATAAAACATTTATTAATTTAAATTTTGTCTTCCTATAATGAATTGTAGAAGATGTTCCTAGCATCGCACCTGGGTAGTGTTTTTTATTAATGTTAAATATATTTTAGGTTTTGGAATCATCCCTTGGGTATAAAAATAATCTTGTTGATTTTGGTTGTGATTTTAGTCAAGTGAATAGAACTAGGATCTCCCACAGATTTGAACCATTTTTTTATTCTGTTGTGCTTATTTTTTATCTTTAATATTTTTTATTGTGAATGTAATTAATTTTATATGATACCATAATTTATTTCTTACTATTCAAAATAATTAGTATATTTATTAAAAAAATAATATATTTATATTCTGATTGATTTTATTTTTGTTTGTTGGTTTATTTTTAGTGTGAAAAAAATATTTCAAAAGTTAATTTATATTCAAATATATTAGACTGGGTATTGAATAGTGTTTAAAAAATATTATAAAAATTCCAAAGATTTTCTATTTAATGTATTTATGGGTAAATGTGATGTCAAATGAAGGGATATCAAAAGTGATATAAAGTTTTATAACTATTTTTTTATTCTGGTTATGATCAATTCTTTCCCTATTGAGCTAGCTTTGGGACAAAATTTGGTATTATAGTATATAGCCATTTTGATCATTTATTTATTTTTTGACCTTAATAAAGTATAAAAGGGAAAGACCATATTATTTTTATAACGGATCCTCTAGAAATTAATGTCATGAAACCAATAGACCACTTTACTTTTGTTGTGCACATGAATGGTTGGGATGCAACATTGAGAGTGTTGAATTGGTGTTGATCAATTTTTATGATTTCTCTTAAACCAACTTCTATTTACTTATACAAGTAAAGGGATCACACTATAACTTTTAATATATCAACCTCACCCAAATGTAGGAGAAAGTAAATCAATCCCAAAAAAACACAATATTTTCAAGAATCTCTCCCAATGTGGGCGACTACATTCTTATTGTGATCAGTACCTTTTAAATCACTAAATAATCCACTTATATTAAAAAAAATATTAAGAGAAGTTATGGGAATGTGACATACCTGAACCATATGAATGGAATATAACTAGATTAAAAGCCTCCCACTTGATTATAGAAATCCCTCATTATTTCTTCAATGTTTAAGAAATAACATATTGATGAAGAACCTCCTCATTGAACAACTTTTGATCTCCTACCAAAAAATATGAAGTTATTTTAAGAATGTATAATGCAATGTACATTGATGGAAAGAATAATCTTTTTTCTTATTTTGAATAAGTTTTGAAAAAAATTCTATAAAATATATTTTCAAGAGCTTGATACTTATCTCCAAAACTTGTGGATTCATTATCTTCCTCTTTGATGGTTGATCTATGAAATGCATGGTTTTTGATAATTTAATCAATTTTTTATTTCAAACATCACCACAGGAACTAACAATATATATATCTCAATCTTCATAAGATCATTTTTGAAATGGAAACTAATATTTAAAAATTATATGTTATTTATATTAATTAAGTAATAATAAATATATACCCATTGATTAATTACATAATTTGAATTAGTGTAATTCCCTTCAAAACTTGATCATTTAAAACTCATCCAACTATATGTTGAATATCTACATGGATCTTAGGATAGACTTTCTTTATTTTTCATTTGAAATCACCTAAAGAATAAAATATTTATTGAACATTTAACTGGAAATAATAATTCCCCATATTTAAAGCTTATAAAATCTTGATTGGTTTGTCTATATATAATTCCCTCATTTAAATATTCAAACAAATTAGATATATTTGATTCATAATATATCGGTATGAGAATTTTAATGACTACCCAAAAAACCAGCAACGTCACTATTTTAGATACGAAAATATTATTTCTCTATCTAAATATCCATTTAACTCAGTCAAAGATAGTCAAAATAATATTTGAGATAAGTTCCACATCAACACTTTTGTATATCATTGTCAAATATTTAGGGAATCAACAAGGAATTTGAATTGGAATAGAAACAAAGTGTTGTTGAACTACTTTAATATATTTTAAATTTTACATAGTAAACACTCGCATTTAATTAAAAAAAGCTTCACAGAAGGCTTTACAATGACCTTAAAATTTTATTTAAACTTTTCTATATTTTTTTAAATCATGGTAAGATCTTTTAAACTAAAAGATAACCTTTATGTTAACCTTTTTGGTCACTTCATGCATTGTTAGATTGTATTCATGGTCACCATGTTTTTTCTATAATGTCACTTCTTTTTATTACGTGTGGACTACTATGACTGTTAGCTCTAAAAATTTTCTTCCTTACCTAGAAATCTATTTAAAACTTCAAATTCCTTCAAAAATTATTTTGAAAAATATCAGGCCATATAATAACATAAAAATATGAAAAAATTATCATCCACGTATGTTTAGTAGGACCTCTGAAATTATTTAGTTCTCATATAAAAGAATGTTCTATAATATTGTTTTATATTAAATGTTTCCAAACACACAAATCTTAGTCTATATTACTCCATGCATTCTGAAAGAGTGAATAATTGATTTAACAGAACGAGGGCTAGTATAACAGATTCTAGTTTTGGCACGGTGTAATGTATTTTCACTTTTTATAATATTTATACAATATTAAAATATTATCAAGGATTCTTTGTAATTCATGTAGAACTTAAAAATACATCAGGAATATACAATTCATTTAAATTTTTGACTCAACTTTGAGTAGATTATATAATGCTGATCATTTTGCTTCACTTTAGTGAATATTTCAGGATTTTTTATCATTTTATATTAAAAATAAATATAATACAATGAATCCAAGGGAACTTGTTAATATATATATAGAGATATTGAGCTATGTGGTGATGATTATTCAGCTCATGTATCCATATTAGTTAAAGAATGGGATTGTTAAGGAAGCCTCTACATGAGTTTTCATAAGTGTAGTCTTGTTTTAGAAAACACATCATCCATATAAATGAAATTAATCATGGTAATATATATTCAATTAGATAAAGAATATGTTGTAGAACTTTAAGAAGTAGTTTATACTATAAAGGATCACACAGATGAAGTTTAATAGGTTTTGAGTGAAGAAGAAAAGTTAAAGGAGTTAATATATGAGATTAACAATAAAATAAAGGAGTAGCATAATGGTGAAATATATTTTTAAAATGATGGATAGTAGTTATTGGGAGATTAATAAGGTTGAAATGAAAAATGTGAAGGATGTGTAACAGTTGTTTGCGTGGAAATGAAATGTGTAAAAGTTGGATGGATGTTATGTAAGAATTAAATATATTTTGTGAGGGCTATACAAGTATGGATTTCCTAGAAGTGAGTTTCATAGTAGTGATGGGAATATTTTACATACTGCATGATGGTTAGAGAAATTCCACATAAGAGTAAACCAAAATTTATAAAGGTTATGTATAATTGAGATTAAGAAATCAATGGTTGTGTGATGGTGAGTAGGATGTTGCGTAAGACTAAATGGTTGTGCATAAAAGATAAAAAATTTATTTTCTATTATGCTAGATTTCATGTCATTATTAAAAAATAATCATTACTTAATGATGCCATGGTTTAGAGTGGTTTCATTCATGTCATAAATCATCCTTAAATATTAAAGATCATGGATGGTCATTGAAAAAGTGGTGTCTACCCATTAACAAGGAAATTTCATTTTAGAAATAATAGGGAATAACTGCTTAAAATATATAGTGTGGGGGAGAAGAAAAAAGAAGAATAAAAATAAAGAAATGATACAATATTAGATTGATTAGGTTATGATATATATATATATGAGATATGCAATAGAGAAGAAGAATAAGAATGTGTATCATTGTGATAGGCTGGGACAACCAAGCGTGATAGAGAGAAAAGAAGAAGAGGGAGTAGACTATGATGTGTATGTTTCCACATGGAGAAGGAAATGAATAAGTGGTTGATGACTCTATGATAGTCACTCTATTATATTGAAAATACACCTTTTGATCTATATTGTATCTTTGTACAAGTGAAGGATTCTTCATTTTACCAGGATAAAAACTTTGTAAAGGGTTTAAGGTTATTCTATTTCCCTCTCAAGTTTTACCTTAACAATAAAAGTAAGACTGTGTAAAGTGGGATAAAAAACAAAACACATAAAGAACTATATACTCACATCAAGTAGAATATCTTGCAAATCCATTTTTCATTACTGCATAGATGTTTGTTTTCTTACAAGTAAAGAAAGGAGAAAAACAAAAATATATGTTTTTTATAATCAATAAATGAAGATTGAATTGAATGTTTTAATAAAACAAGAGACACTACCACAAAAACAAGTTTTCGCAGCGCCACCCTTTAACAGCACTAAAAAAAGCACTGATAAAGGGGGAACCTTTATTAGGGCTAAAAAACACTGATAAAGGGTACTTTTAACAGTGCTAAAAAAATTGTTGTTAAAAGTACCCATTTATGAGCATTTTTTTTGCACTGATAAAGGTGCACCCTTTATTAGTGTTTTTTTTAGCGCTGTTAAAGGGGCCCCTTTATCAGCATTTTTTAGTAGCACTGATGAAGGGGAGTCTTTATCAGTGCTTTTTTTTACTAATGCTGATAAAGGATATATTTAAAAAAATTATTTCATTAAAAATAATATATTAATATATAAATATATAAATATATAAATATATTTATATTGATATAAATATAATACAGATTTTTTAAATATGTTTTAGATAAGTATAAAAAGACATTTACACTTAACATCTAAGATATTTAGTGAAAAAGGAATATAAATTAATTAAAAAATATTATTAATTAATAATTTTATAATTATTATCGACTCATAGTCATTTAATAACAATTTGAAGACACAAAAAATCAAAAAATTAATAAATGATCTAAAATAAGTTGAAAACATAACTCGAACTTCAAACGACCATAACTTTTGATCCGAGTGTCCGTTTGAGCTCTATCACATATTAAATTAAAGCTTGTGATGAGATCTACGCTTTAATGATATAGGTAAACCTCTGTCCCATTTTTAACCCCTAAAAAGTCCTTGAATGCCTCCAAAACTGAGTTTTTAGTCGGGTGAAGATGGAGCGTTAGCGCTGTTAAAGGGTGGGGGTGTGGGGCGTGTGGGCGGGGCTGGGGTGCATAGGCGCTATTGAAAGGGGGATCAAATGCTACTAAAACCCTTCAGTTTACAGCTTTTATATATATATATATTTTAAAATTAACTTTTATCAACGTTTTTTAGTGCTGATAAACGACCCATTTTATCAGCGCTTTTTTTAGCGCAGATAAAAGAGACTCCCTTTTAATAGCGCCTTGATTATCAGCATTTTTTTAACACTGATAAAGGTTTTTTTTAATGCTGATAAAACTCTATTTTGTGGTTGTGAGATAAAAGTACTCACTGATTCACCCCCCTTGTAGTTTTTTTACAACTCTCAGGGGGACCCTCAATAATTGGTATTAGAGCGTGATACATGTTTTTCTTCATTTTTTTTAGTATTGTGATGTGATTTTCTTCAGAAATTCCTAGGACAGTGTGATAATGTTGATTATTATATATCACATAAAATATGTTAATATAAATGGAGTTACTATATTTTATGGGGAAAATTATCATATATAAAAAGAGTGGATGGTTCTATATTTTTTATCCCTGGTTTTTAAGATTCATCGTGTTGTTACTTTTGGTTATATACCAAAGGTTGAAGGTGATCTGATGAATATTATAGAGAATAAGAATATTGAAAATGATGATAGATCTAAAAATGAAATTGTAGGATCACTCTCAAAGGAGTTCACAATAGTGTTGATAATCAAGACAAATAAATGCATATGCGACCAACTAACTAATATTTATATAATTGATAAAGAGGTTAAAGAATCTATATTGAAAATTTGGTGAAAAAAGTTTGAAGATGTTTTTATTCTTGAGGATAAGTCAGGAGATAATTTATTTACTAGAGTAAATGAAATTTAAAGCTTTATAAATTGATTTAGAGAAGTTAGAGGATTCTACTATTGTCAAGAAGATATTAAGTATTCGATCAGACATGTTTAATGCAAGAGTATATTCTCTTAGAGATCAAGACTTAAATTCATTTCTTGTGGATGATTTTCACTATGTTTTTATTGCATATGAGGTTTGAAAGTGTAAAAATTCTAGAATGAAAGGGAAATCTAGTAAAGATATGAACGTTAAGGATAATAAGGATGTGGATAAACAAAAACAATAAAAAGATTCTGAAAATTTAGTTTCAAAGGAAAATGGAAATGATCTCATGATTAAGAAGATGATGGATCTTATATTAATAAACGATCACAAATAAATTTCAAGTATCATGTTAAATAACCTTTAAAGTATTTCAAATGATGTGTTATTGGACAGTTTGTAGCAAGCTATCCCAAGTTTCAAGAAAATGACAATGAAGATGAAGATCATTCCTTATGAATTTTTTTAAGGGTGAAATATATAAAGTTTACCAATGAAAATAATATTACTAAGGATAAAGGGGAATGTTTTTCAAGTAAAGATGATGGAATTTCATTCTAAAATGGTGGAAGAAGTTAGTAAACACAGTGAAAGTGAAGGAGGTTCCTTTAGTGACCCTGAAAATAATATATTGATTGCCAATATTAAAAATAAAGATCCATCAATTGATGTTCATAATGGAAATGAAGAAGAAAATATGACAGCTATGGAATTCATTTTGAAATATGAATTAAAATATTACATCTCAAATATATTAAAATAATAGGGGTGGTTCACGCCCAAATTTACCCAAGAGAAGAAGGGTAGAACGGTCCTTGTAGTGTAGCTTGGGTTGTCGATTCCACAGAGACCTAAGAAAATACCTAAGATACACAACCTAAGGGATGGATTTTTGGCTATGAAGTGGCCAACTTGGATTGATTTTGGATGGGTTTTAAAGATATCTAAAAGATTTAAGTGGATTCAATTTAAAATAATGATTTGATCCTAGGTTATTGCTCGGGGTGGATTGGATGTATTTTCTTTTTAATGATTTCAAATTCTTAAATTTGAGATGGGTTCATTTAAGGAGATAAAACAACATCATCACTTACTGGTTTAATGCCTACACCCTCTAATACTAATCACCTATACACTTTAAGGATCAAAGTTTTGAGCACTTCAAGGTAAAGGATCGTATTAGTACTTGATGTGTGTGGCCTTAAATTCAACAAGGACGATGGAGTTTAAAAATCATCAAATAAAAATCCCAATTAAAGAAGTGATTATACATTAATTAGGTGATAAATAACATCCAATCCAGCCCCTTGATACTCCCTTGGATAAACCCATAAGTGGGTTATCCCTCCATTGATCTCATGGTTTCAATGGAAGCGGAAAGTAGACTCATGAGGGAGGAAATGGAGAAGTAAAGAAAACAACAAAAATAAAATGATCATTCCACCGTTGTGTGAATAATTTCACAAGGGTTGGTGTGAATAAATTCACACCTTGATCCAAAGGTATCAAAGTGATATTAATAACAATAGAATAAGAGTAGAAGAAGAACTTTTATTAAGAAACTAAAGTAATTTGAACAACTTACATGTGAAGGACAAAATTGAGGCAACAAAAATGCAGCATAACATTACAATTGAACAAAGCATCCAAGATCCTCAACTCCTTCACCACCACTGCCTTAAATAGTCATTTTGGGAGCCTTTGTTCGAACCACAAATAGTACAAAGCATCTTAATTAATTTTTCTAGGCTATAGGTGGTGGAAAGCTTGTGGAATTTGGACTTTTCCACGTTTGACCCGAGGTGGCAGCCAACTTTCCTTCACCGACCAGACGCGTCTGGAGGTCCTTCTAGACGGACGAATCAGGGTGGGCCATAGAAGAAGAAAATGGATCTCCGGATTTCTTCTAACCTCCTGTAAAATTTGGGCCCATTTGGAGTTGTGGATTCCGAGATATGATCAAAGTAGTGGACTGTTTTTCTGGGCCGCAGAATCTGGCCCAGAATTTTATCTCTAACTTGGACCGACTAAATGACCAACATGGAGGCCGAATTAGCATTAACTCCTGAAGAGTTATTTGTTCCTATACATGTCTTCTAGCATCCCATGTAATTTGGGATTAATTGAGCCTGTATGTTGGGCCCCACAGTCTCATCAGTGGGCTGGTGTCCAATCTTCCTTCTTCAGAATTGCTTCCTTTCATTGCCAAATATCTCCATCATCCTCCATGAATTCTCCACTGATCCCTGAATGAAACATGTTCATATTGGAGTTTAGATAAATTATCAAATTAAAATATGTAAAATCAGATGAATAATTTGGTACTTTAAATGATGTTCAAAAATGTACCACATAATAGTGCATTTTAAGAAGGTATTACAATCATAATGTGAAATGATGTTCAAAGTGTAAAATGCACTAAAATGGTGTTTATGAATAATAAAGAACATGAATATTATATAAATTACCAATGAATATTAGCCTCATTTAGTGGCTAATCACACCCCCCAACTTGAGTTTTGCTAGTCCCGAGCAAAATATATCTCATCAAAAATGAAATTCAAATTCCCTTTTCCAAAAACATTTTAATACACAATGATCACCAAAAAACCTTATACCAAACAATCATGAAACCCATCAAAATATTTTAATACGAGATAGTTTCATAAGCAGATCCCAATCCCAAGCCCATTCCTTTGATCAAATCCATCATCATACTTCATCCAACTCAATTAGGTGTAATGATGTGTTGTGAATCACAATAGATATGGGGGTTCATTTTCATTCAAGGGGGAAATCATGGAAGCGCTAGGTGGAATCACATTTAATCCTAATATGAGCATTCTTCATCCCTATTTTTTTTTTGATTTTTTTTTGCAATATTGCTATAGTAATTGAGATTGCAATTAATCAAATTAACCCATGTAGCAAGACTTTGCCGATGACTCCCAGACTCAAAGGCCTTAGGGCACCAAGTGAAACCCACATACTCGGGCATCGTCTCGAGTTAACTTAATCAAAAACAAAGTCATATTACCATAAATAGAGATAGATTGAAAAACTCAGGGCTATAAAACTCTGGAGTCACGATCCCCAAGTGTCGAAAGCCTCGCATTTTATCAATCCATTGCTCTACACGAAATTTTTTATTTTTTTATTTTTTATTTTTTAATAATTTTTTTTTTAAATTTTTTTTTTGAATACTCATATTATTCATAAAAATAAAACCATCCTATGCTATTTATTATGGGACCCCAAAAATTCAAATTAGTACCCCACAGTCTATAGGACGTGCATTGTGGCATTTTTTTTATTTGGATGAAAATATAAATGATGAAATATCACATTGGACAGCCACACTTTCCAAAATCTATGCTCATGAAATTATACAAGGATTAAAATCAGAATCAGGGCATGCTAAATTATTTGATATTCAGTTTCAAAGTGTGCAATGTGTATTACCATGTTCAAAGTTAAAGAAATTTTTCCTTCCATTTACTTTTTTTTTTCAAATCATTCAATTTTTGTTTTTGACACAAAAGCATTTTTTTTTATTTTATCTCCCCCCAAACTTAAAACAACACTGTCCCCAGTGTTTGAAGAAATGAAAAATTAGGAGTAGAGGCAGGGAATAAAAATTTAAAAAGGAAATTGAAAATTAGGATTATGGAATGAAGTCACCTGGTGGTTGAAGTTTGAAGTTTTTGCCGTTCGAATTTACTCCTTTGATATCCATGTCACTTGCAGAGTTTCCTAGTGAAAAAAAAACAAACAAACAATACAAAAGAGTATATATATATATATAAGTAAAATATAAGTATATATATAAAATAAAATAAACTGATGATACATTGTCTTCTTTTTTAAATTTCTGGGTAAGGTATTACTCAAGGATCACACCACGTGACACGGATGAATATGGTGCTCCCCTTTAATACCCATCCATACTCATAATAGAAGAATAGGTCAACAGTCTATTTTTTTAAAGATAAAAATGATTAATTAAAATATAAATTTTATTAAAACAACAAAATGATAGGAAACTTGAAAACCATGGGTTACCTCCCATGTAGTGCTTTGTTTAACGTCGTTAGCTCGACTTGAACCCCCCAACTTATCCAATACCAACTTTCAACATTTTAAGGACCACATGTTTCACCAATTCTACTAGTTTGAGATTGATTCTATGTTTAGAATTTGTTTCATGCACAAACCTCTGTTCTAAAATGAGCAGGTAAATCCAAGGAATATCATAAATGGTGGATCTAGTTGCTTCTCTAGTCTTGCCTAATACATCAAGGGTCATTCCAATTTTATTTATATCAAGAGAAGAAACAATGAAAACATGATGGTTTTGGATATCCTCAATGAATTAAAACTTGAGGAAGGATGGAAAGGACACATGTTCGAGTTCAGGCAGACTAACATTTTTAGACATAGGTTGGGAATTTGGATCGATCTCAATTTTATTTTCAAAATTTATCAATAGAATTGGTTCCATTGGAATAGAAGATTCAACCACAAAATTGGAAATATCAGTGTTAGAAATGGGTATGGACTCAATGATTGTGATTTCTCTTAATGGTTCAATGATTGGTGTTTTTGAAAAATCATCAACAGAGTTATATTCATGAGACTTAATCCATGATGTCAAATTCTCCTCTTTTGAATCCAAAAAGTTAATTTCCTCCTGATTTAAAGTCCCTTCAAAATTTCCTTGATCCTCTTCATCTATCTCAAATACAAAGGTTGGTTCTTCAATAAATTCATGTGGGGTTTGTGTGAAACTAGACACTTCACATAAGGTTATGGAAGGGACAGTTTGTGTAGGGATGGGTTCCTCACAGGTTTTAATGCTTTGTAGTTCTAACCTCAATGATGAAACCTCAAAATTCATTATCTCCATTTGTTGACATAGTTTTTCAATTAATGGTTGTGGATCATGATGGTCAAGGGGTTGAGACAGATGGTCTATTCCAGGAGGATAACTATGTTGTTGGAATTCCATAGGAGGATGTTCAGATTGGCCTTGTTGGGATTGGAACTCATAATATGTTGGAATGTATTGTGGATCATATGAATAAAAACATTGTGGTTCAGTAGGTTGTTGATGATCCCACAAGTAGGAATTAGGATGGTCATTGTACATCGTACATGGGGTTGAGTGATCAAAGTAGGGATAAGTTTCCCATGTTTGGACTTGTTCAAAATTGACTTCCATAGGAGTGAGGAGTGAGAAAAGAGAAGTAGAATGAAAAAAAAAAGATTATAGTGTCTAAGATAACTTACTTAGGTCCCCGGCAACGGCGCCAAAATTTGGTTCACGCCCAAATTTACCCAAGAGAAGAAGGGTAGAACGGTCCTTGTAGCGTAGCTTGGGTTGTCGATTCCACAGAGACCTAAGAAAATACCTAAGATACACAACCTAAGGGATGGATTTTTGGCTATGAAGTGGCCAACTTGGATTGATTTTGGATGAGTTTTAAAGATATCTAAAAGATTTAAGTGGATTCAATTTAAAAGAATGAGTTGATCCTAGGTTATTGCTCGGGGTGGATTGAATGTATTTTCTTTTTAATGATTTCAAATTCTTAAATTTGAGATGGGTTCATTTAAGGAGATAAAACAACATCATCACTTACTGGTTTAATGCCTACACCCTCTAATACTAATCACCTATACACTTGAAGGATCAAAGTTTTGAGCACTTCAAGGTAAAGGATCGTATTAGTACTTGATGTGTGTGGCCTTAAATTCAACAAGGACGATGGAGTTTAAAAATCATCAAATAAAAATCCCAATTAAAGAAGTGATTATACATTAATTAGGTGATAAATAACATCCAATCCAGCCCCTTGCTACTCCCTTGGATCAACCCATAAGTGGGTTATCCCTCCATTGATCTCATGGTTTCAATGAAAGCGGAAAGTAGACTCATGAGGGAGGAAATGGAGAAGTAAAGAAAACAACAAAAATAAAATGATCACTCCACCGTTGTGTGAATAATTTCACAAGGGTTGGTGTGAATAAATTCACACCTTGATCCAACGGTATCAAAGTGATATTAAGAACAACAGAATAAGAGTAGAATAAGAACTTTTATTAAGAAACTAAAGTAATTTGAACAACTTACATGTGAAGGACAAAATTGAGGCAACAAAAATGCAGCATAACATTACAATTGAACAAAGCATCCAAGATCCTCAAATCCTTCACCACCACTGCCTTAAATAGTCATTTTGGGAGCCTTTGTTCGAACCACCAATAGTACAAAGCATCTTAATTAATTTTTCTAGGCTATAGGTGGTGGAAAGCTTGTGGAATTTGGACTTTTCCACGTTTGACCCGAGGTGACAGCCAGCTTTCCTTCACCGAGCAGACGCGTATGTAAGTCCTTCTAGACGGCCGAATCAGGGTGGGCCATAGAAGAAGAAAATGGAGCTCCGGATGTCTTCTAACCTCCTGTAAAATTTGGGCCCATTTGGAGTTGTGGATTCCGAGATATGATCAAAGTAGTGGACTGTTTTTCTGGGCCGCAGAATCTGGCCCAGAATTTTATCTCTAACTTGGGCCGACTAAATGACCAACATGGAGGCCTAATTAGCATTAACTCCTGAAGAGTTATTTGTTCCTATACATGTCTTCTAGCATCCCATGTAATTTGGGATTAATTGGGACTGTATGTTGCGCCCCACAGTCTCATCAGTGGGCTGGTGTCCAATCTGCCTTCTTCAGAATTGCTTCCTTTCATTGCCAAATATCTCCATCATCCTCCATGAATTCTCCACTGATCCCTGAATGAAACATGTTCATATTGGAGTTTAGATCAATTATCAAATTAAAATATGTAAAATCAGGTGAATAATTTGGTACTTTAAATGATGTTAAAAAATGTACCACATAATAGTGCATTTTAAGAAGGTATTACAATCATAATGTGAAATGATGTTCAAAGTGTAAAATGCACTAAAATGGTGTTTATGAATAATAAAGAACATGAATATTATATAAATTACCAATGAATATTAGCCTCATTTAGTGGCTAATCAGCGGGAATACAAGAATTTGAGGAAACCCCACAAATTATGAGTAGAGATGACACTGTCATTACTGAAAAGAGTCAATTCTAGTGAAGGAGATTGGATGACTGAATGTGTCTCTTGAAGTGGAGAAAGGGAGTGAATTATGGGTTGTAACAGAATTTGTTATAAAATGATAAATAGATTGAAATTACTCAGAAAAATACGATGGATACTGAGAATTACCTAAAAATGTTCAAGTTCAATCTTTAGAAATCTCTCTTAAATGTTGAAGAACGTTCCAAAGGGAATGATGCAGTAATTGAGACTTCTAAAAGTCATGATGAATATTAAAAATTACAAATATTTAATGAGCCTTACCTGGACAGGTTGGTGGAACTAGATTTAAGATGTGTTCAAACTGATTTGAAGTAAGAGTTGTTTATTGTGTTGAGCTTCAAACTTGAACTCAAAGATGAAGGGACGATTTGAAGATATTTTTATAGATGTTAGGGTATTTTAGAGGTTGTGCGAAGCATCAAGAAAGGTTAGGCTAAATTTTAATTTGCAAAAAAGTGTTACAGATGGCACTAGGTAACCGGCAGGGGATTACTGTGCACTCAGTGAGGGTAACCGAGATGGGGTGGTCTCTAGTAGACCACCGGGTACCCGACGGAGGGGTACCATGTACCCAGTGGAGTTTGGTCAATGTTTTTTTATAATTCGATGTCATTGTTGTTGTTGTTGTTAATATTAATTTTACAAAATAAATATTAAATGGAACAACATACCTTTTATATTTTTGTATATGTATGTTTAGAATTAAGTGGTTATTTGGAAAATGGTATTATTTTGTAAATGTAATGGGTGATAAAAATGCGGTATAAGATATACAATTTAAGAATGAATATTTTTAAATTAATAGCATCAAAAGAACGGTGATAATAATTATTATTGTAGGTATTGGTGTACCAAATAAATAATCATGGTTTGTAGCAATACCATTGGAATGTGATATTATTAAAGTGATAAATGAAAATTTGTATTATAATAATATTAATAATTTGGAAATTTACTTATGAAATACATACATACGTCATATTTTTGTTGTGTCATAACATATATGTGTTAGTATTATTGAATTGTAAATTAATAATGTGTGTGATATTATGGAAACGCATGATTAATATTAAAAGTAATAAAATTATAATTATTAACATTAGGAATAGCGGGGGAGAGCGGGACATAAGAGAACACCCCCCCCCAAAGGGGGTGTTCAGATCAGAGGCGTGCGGCGCAGGGAGGACCGACGCCGGCCCCCTTACCCTTATTTTGGCGTTCTTCTTCTTCTTCCGTCCTTAGATCAAGGACGTCCGAGTGTGATGTGAAATGTTGGAGCGAGGTATTCTCTATTCTTCTTCTCTATTTTTGATTTCGAAATATTAGTAATTTGGGTTTTATTTCACCAAAACCACGGAGAAATCGTGTCGCGGCTTAGAGCTTCTTCCGTATCTATCTTAGGCAGACGTAAGGGAGTCTATCGCACCCCTTTAATCACCTCTTTAGTGTCGATTTCCATAGACTTCCTAACCTATTTCAGAGGAATTGGTTCATTTTGTGAATTTCATGATTTTTGGGAAGAGTTTAGGGTTTGTTTGAATTTCATAAATTAGGGATTTTCTATTTTCGATATATAGGGGCTAAAGAGATTCTATCGCACCTCTTTGGTCATGGTTTTGGTGATGATTACGACGTTTTGCAGGCTGTCCTCTGTTTCTGGTATTTTTTTATTAAACTTGATATTTTTAGGTGGTTTATTTTTGGGGCTTTTGTTATTTTTGGTGTCAGATAATTGATGTGAATGATCCGTGATATTTTGAATAATTTTAGGCCTCTTTAAACTTGCAAATTAATTTTTAGAATACATTTATTTATGATTATTTGGGTTTAATATTTTTTGAAATCTATTTGATGATCGCCGGGACTGTGGGACTCATTGTTCACTCGTATAGGTGGTCTCAATCCTTCTGTTGAATTCTCAGGCTATGCCTGAAATACACTCACCAATATTTTTTTCTAAATTTTTAATAATGTTTAAACAATATTTTTAGAATTAGAAATTCAGGATTTTCAATAGTGTTTTTATATATAAAATGAAGGTTTCTAGTGGGATTTCACGTGAAGCTATGTTATAGTTTTATTCCATGCTTTATTTGAAAACCTTGATTTGGAACCTTGGAAACAATGAGTTTTAGTAAAGTTTTTATTTTTATATTAACGATTGATTGAACACGTTGAATTTACATATTTTTATTGAAAAAGGTTTATTTGAAATATTTTTCCATTACATCTTCATATGTTCTTAGATGGAATTCAAAATTTAGTAGCATATTTTTTGACCATGAATGAAGTGTTAAATTTGTATGCTCATTCCTCCATTTTTAAAAAAAATCCATCAAACATGTCTTCTTATCTTAGAACTTTATATCCCATGAACATAGTGCAATCTCTTGTTCTTTAAATTGTTTGCATGTCTTCATTCATAGAAGGTCATATATTTGTTTAGCCCTCTTAGGGCACATAGTTTCAGTGAATTGGATTTTAATACTAAATTTGAAGGGTCTTAGACCGGTTTAAGTGTATTTCTAAGTCTCCCATCGTTTTCCTGCTACATGTATTTATTTCCCTCTATCTATAAATGAAGGTCTCCACCTCCCTTTGAGGCAGGAGTTGTACCATTTTACATGGTATCAGTGCAATATCTGCTCCAATTTGTTTTTCCCTTTCCCGTTGCCACGCCCCGGATCTGATTTTTTTTCCTTTCCCTCCACTGCGCATTGAAGCCCCGCCTTCGTGCCGCGCCCCTCCCCTCGTTAGTCCATGCCGCGCCCCTCCCTTCGTCGGTCCACGCCGCACCCCTCCCTTCGTCGGTTCCTACCGCGCCCTCCCATCCCCGCCGCTCCCCTCCACTGCGCACTGAAACCCATCAAGCCCCGCCACTCTCCTCCGCAAACCAACCCTATCGGCTTTCCATCGTGAGCACAACCTCATCACGCCTCCCAGATGCGACCCACCACCCCTGTGGCCTCTATGGGGACTGCGCGTGCGCCCCACAGGCTGTGTTGATGGCGTTTTCTTTTTTCTAACGATGATAGTGGGCTCCTGACACCACTACACCAGGTGCGGTCCAAGTCAAGTGGACGATGCGTATGCTGCTGTGCGTGTCTGCCTTCTGCAGCGCTCCTCTCGATGCCCCTAAACCTCGCCCATTGCTCCTGATGCCTCTCTCCGAAATCACGACGTCTTCAGAATGCGTTCACAGTCTCCTCCTGCCGCTGCGCGCTTCTGAATCCTCTGTGCTCTTCCTGCACGCTTTAATGTTTATCCCACCTGGTAACATAATTCCCTACTTTTCCTACCGAGGCCCAATTTCCAGTTTTCTGCTATTTCTGCTGGATTTCTCGCTGTGCCCTTCATGTCAGCTTTGTCGGATATTGCAGTCTCTTCCTTCCCACCATGTCAGATTCCTCACCGACCTCCTCTGTCTCTCCCCAATTGATTATCGGCTCAATGTGCCTTGTAGATGAATGCTTTGATGCAATTAACTTCTTTCTTTGGCATAAGACAGTCCTCACGTCTCTCACATGCATGGATCTAGACTCACACCTTATTGCTCCTCCCCCACCGCTATTCGATCTGAAGTAAAGAGTTTGGAAGCTTGTCGACAGTAAAATATTTGCTTTGTTTGTCAATTCTATGCAACACTCTGTCAAAGATGTGACTCGAACGACGAAAACTGTTAAAAAACTATGTGACTTCTTGACCCTTAAGTATTTCGAGACCAATAATTTAGCTCGGGTGTCAGATGTTCTTCAACGCCTTTCCACCATACACCAACACCACCATCCTTTTCCAATATATTTCACCGAATGGAAAGCTCTGCATGATGAGTTACTTGAGCTTTGACCCCTTCATTAAACACCAGAGGCTGCCTTGGTCCCTCGGGATCAGTTATGTCTCTTCAATATTCTTCATGGCCTTGATTCAAAGTATGCAACAACTACCACCGAAATGTTGGCCAACCCTTCCTCTCTTGAGATTTCATTGGTCTACCATCTCCTTGGAAAAGCTCATCGGATGCTTTCCCCACCTATTGACATTGCTGAGCATACTGCACTACTAGGCCGTGGCGGTGGTCATTTTTCGAATACTTGTGAACATGACTGTGGTGGGGGATGTAATCATCCTTTCTGCCAGCACTGTAGCAAGTATGAACATCTCATTGATCGTTGCTGGGTTCTCCATTAACGTCCATCTCCGCCACCTCGGCAGATTCAGACAACTCTAGTTGACTCCTCCCCACCACCATTCGATATCCATCACAACTTGGACCTCTCCATTTATGAGATCGAGCTTATTCACTATCATCGGACCGCTTCGCTACCTGCCTCCTCTTCCGCATCTGTTGCTTAGACCGGTAACCCTACCACTTGTGTCTCTTGTTGCCCAACTGCTTGGATTATTGATTCTGGTGCTTCCGATCATCTCATTGGTGATGCAGATATTGTAGGTTCCGGGCGCAGTGAAAACGTGGGAGGGATGGTGCCCAACTTTGATTTTTGCGATAATCGATGGTCAATCTAGGATCAATACGACGATGAATGAAAATATCCACGAAATTGAATCAAGGATTTAGACAAAAAAGAATTGCCCCCGGAACCAAAAGAGAGGATCAACATGTTTTGTTTACAATTAATTTAATTAAATAAGAATTACCTCTAAGATGATTCTTTTTTCGTTGATGCGTTCGACCATAGATCTGCAGGTGTACCATTATTGCGTTGTAGAGATCCAGGGTAGATCTCCTCTAGCGGTGATGCACACGTGTTTCACGTATCTCCAGACATCGTCGACTGAGTCTCCGGGTGCTAGCACGAAATATTCTTGTGCTCGTGATGTCCGACTTTGATCGCATTGAGAACCGCTTTCAAGGCATTCTCCTTGATCCGGTGGAGGAGGATCTCTCTCGTTCTTGAGAGCGTTCTTGGAGAGGGAAGAACTCTCTAGGCTTGAGATCTTTTCTCAAATTCGTTGTGTATGACCATAATAATAGTCGCTTTGCTAGCGCCTGACTAATAAGAGAATAATATAACCAGACATTTAATTCACCAGGGTAATAATAAATAATTTGTACAAGTTCCTTAATTCTTTTAATAATCCTAGCGAAACCCCCATGTCAAATAATAACAGCAACATTATTATTTCCCGACATGCACTTAACTTATCGACATGCACAAGTGCCTTAATTCTTTTATTATTTCCCATGTCCAATATTTTTTTCTAAATTTTTTATAATGTTTAAAAAATATTTTTAGAATTAGAAATTCAGGTTTTTCAATAGTGTTTTTATATATAAAATTAAGGTTTCTAGTGGGATTTCTCGTGAAGCTATGTTATAGTTTTATGCCATGCTTTATTTGAAAACCTTGATTTCGAACCTTGGAAACAACGAGTTTTAGTAAAGTTTTTATTTTTATATTAACGATTGATTGAACACGTTGAATTTACATATTTTTATTAAAAAGGGTTTATTTGAAATAGTTTTCCATTACATCTTCATATGTTCTTAGATGGAATTCAAAATTTAGTAGCATATTTTTTGACCATGAATGAAGTGCTAAATTTGTATGCTCATTCCTCCATTCTTAAAAAAAATCCATCAAACATGTCTTCTTATCTTAGAACTTTATATCCCATGAACATAGTGCGATCTCTTGTTCTTTAAATTGTTTGCATGTCTTCATTCATAGAAGGTCATATATTTGTTTAGCCCTCTTAGGGCACATCGTTTCAGTGAATTGGATTTTAATACTAAATTTGAAGGGTCTTAGACCCGTTTAAGTGTATTTCTAAGTCTCCTATCGTTTTCCTGCTACATGTATTTATTTCCCTCTATCTATAAATGAAGGTCTCCACCTCTCTTTGAGGCAGAAGTTGTACCATTTTACATGGTATCAGTGCAATATATGCTCCAATTTGTTTTTCCCTTTCCCGCTTCTGCGCCCCGACTCTGATTTTTTTCCTTTCCCTTCACTGTGCATCGAAGCCCCGCCTTCGTGCCGCACCCCTCCCCTCGTTAGTCCGTGCCGCGCCCCTCCCTTCGTCGATCCATGCCGCACCCCTCCCTTCGTCGGTTCCTACCGCGCCCTCCCATCCCCTCCGCTCCCCTCCACTGCGCACCGAAACCCATCAAGCCCCGCCACTCTCCTCCGCAAACTAACCCTATTAGCTTTCCATCGTGAGCACAACCTCATCACGCCTCCCAGATGCGACCCACCACCCCTGTGGCCTCTATGGGGACTGCACATGCACCCCATAGGCCGTGCTGATGGCATTTTCTTTTTTCTAACGATGACAGTGGGCTCCTGACACCACTACACCAGGTGCGGTCCAAGTCAAGTGGACGACTCTCCTATATGCGTCTGCTGCTGTGAGTGTCTCCCTTCTACAACGCTCCTCCCGACGCCCCTAAACCTTGCCCATTGCTCTTGATGCCTCTCTGAAATCACGACGTCTTCAGAATCATCACAGTCTCCTCCTGCCGCTGCACGCTTCTGACTCCTCTGTGCTGTTCTTGTACGCTTTAATGTTTATCCCACCTGGTAACATAATGCCCTACTTTTCCTACCGAGGCCCAATTTCCAGTTTTCTGCTATTTCTGTTGGATTTCTCGCTGTGCCCTTCATGTCAGCTTTGTAGGATATTACAGTCTCTTCCTTCCCACCATGTCAGATTCCTCACCGACCTCCTCTGTGTCTCCCCAATTGATTATCATCTCAATGCGCCTTGTAGATAAATGCTTTGATGCAATTAACTTCTTTCTTTGGCATAAGACAATCCTCACGTCTCTCACATGCATGGATCTAGACTCACACCTTGTTGCTCCTCCCCCACCACTATTCGATTTGAAGTACAGAGTTTGGAAGTTTGTCAACAGTAAAATATTTGCTTTGTTTGTCAATTCTATGGAACACTCTGTCAAAGATGTGACTCGGACGACGAACACTGTTAAAAAACTCTGTGACTTCTTGACCCTTAAGTATTTCGAGACCAATAATTTAGCTCGGGTGTCAGATGTTCTTCAACGCCTTTCCACCATACGCCAACACCACTATCCTTTTCCAATATATTTCACCGAATGGAAAGTTCTGCATGATGAGTTACTTGAGCTTTGACCCCTTCATTAAACACTAGAGGCTGCCTTGGTCCCTCGAGATCAGTTATGTCTCTTCAATATTCTTCATGGCCTTGATTCAGAGTATGCAACAACTACCACTGAAATGTTGGCCAACCCTTCCTCTCTTGAGATTTCATTGGTCTACCATCACCTTGGAAAAGCTAATCGGATGCTTTCCCCACCTATTGACACTGCTGATCATACTGCACTACTAGGCCGTGACGGTGGTCGTTTTTTGAATACTTGTGAACATGACTGTGGTGGGGGCTGTAATCGTCCTTTATGCCAGCACTGTAGCAAGTATGACCATCTCATTGATCGTTGCTGGGTTCTCCATTAACGTCCATCTCCGCCACCTCGGCAAGTTCATACAACTCTGGTTGACTCCTCCCCACCACCATTCGATATCCATCACAACTTGGATATCTCCATTTATGTGATCAAGCTTATTCACTATCATCAGGCCGCTTCGCTACCTGCCTCCTCTTCCGCATCTGTTGCTTAGACCGGTAACACTACCACTTGTCTCTTGTTGCCAAACTGCTTGGATTATTGATTCTGGTGCTTCCGATCATCTCATTGGTGATGCAGATATTGTAGGTTCCGGGCGCAGCGGAAACGTGGGAGGGACGATGCCCAATTTTGATTTTTGTGATAATCGATGGTCAATCCAGGATCAATACGACGATGAATTACAATATCCATGAAATTGAATCAAGGATTTAGACAAAAAAGAATTGCCCCCAGAACCAAAAGAGAGGATCAACATATTTTGTTTACAATTAATTTAATTAAATAAGAATTACCTCTAAGATGATTCTTTCTTCGTTGATGCGTTCGACCA
Source organism: Viscum album (assembly GCA_963277665.1). Taxonomy (NCBI): domain Eukaryota; kingdom Viridiplantae; phylum Streptophyta; class Magnoliopsida; order Santalales; family Viscaceae; genus Viscum; species Viscum album. The sequence goes on from OY728123.1 coordinate 876,780,207, forward strand.
TAGATCTGCAGGTGTACCATTGTTGCGTTGTAGAGATCAAGGGTAGATCTCCTCTAGCGGTGATCCACACGTGTTTCACGTATCTCCAGACATCGCCGACTGAGTCTCCGGGTGCTAGCACGAAATATTCTTGTGCTCGTGATGTCCGACTTTGATCGCCTTGAGAACCGCTTTCAAAACATTTTCCTCGATCCGGTGGAGGAGGATCTCTCTCGTTCTTGAGAGAGTTCTTGGAGAGAGAAGAACTCTCTAGGCTTGAGATCTTTTCTCAAATTCGTTGTGTACAACCATAATAATCGTCGCTTTGCTAGCACTTGACTAATAAGAGAATAATATAACCAGACATTTAATTCACCAGGGTAATAATAAATAATTTGCACAAGTGCCTTAATTCTTTTATTAATCATAGCGTAACCCCCATGTCAAATAATAACAACAACATTATTATTTCCCGACATGCGCTTAACTTGCCGACATGCACAAGTGCCTCAATTCTTTTGTTATTTCCCATGTCCAATATTTTTTTCTAAATTTTTAATAATGTTTAAACAATATTCTTAGAATTAGAAATTCAGGATTTTCAATAGTGTTTTTATATATAAAATGAACGTTTCTAGTGGGATTTCACGTGAAGCTATGTTATCGTTTTATGCCATGCTTTATTTGAAAACCTTGATTTGGAACCTTGGAAACAACGAGTTTTAGTAAAGTTTTTATTTTTATATTAACGATTGATTGAACACGTTGAATTTACATATTTTTATTAAAAAAGTTTATTTGAAATAGTTTTCCATTACATCTCCACATGTTCTTAGATGGAATTCAAAATTTAGTAGCATATTTTTTGACCATGAATGAAGTGTTAAATTTGTATGCTCATTCCTCCATTCTTAAAAAAAATCCATCAAACATGTCTTCTTATCTTAGAACTTTATATCCCATGAACATAGTGCGATCTCTTGTTCTTTAAATTGTGTGCATGTCTTCATTCATGGAAGGTCATGTATTTGTTTAGCCCTCTTAGGGCACATGGTTTCAGTGAATTGGATTTTAATACTAAATTTGAAGGGTCTTAGACCCATTTAAGTGTATTTCTATGTCTCCCATCATTTTCCTGCTACATGTATTTATTTCCCTCTATCTATAAATGAAGGTCTCCACCTCTCTTTGAGGCAGGAGTTGTACCATTTTACATGGTATCAGTGCAATATCTGCTCCAATTTGTTTTTCCCTTTCCCGCTGTCGCGCCCTGGCTCTGATTTTTTTCCTTTCCCTCCACTGTGCATCGAAGCCCCGCCTTCGTGCCGCACCCCTCCCCTCGTCAGTCTGTGCCGCGCCCCTCCCTTCGTCGGTCCATGTCGCACCCCTCCCTTCGTCGGTTCCTACCGCGCCCTCCCATCCCCGCCGCTCCCCTCCACTGCGCACCGAAACCCATCAAGCCCTGCCACTCTCCTCCGCAAACCAACCCTATCTGCTTTCCATCGTGAGCACAACCTCATCACGCCTCCCAGATGCGACCCACCACCCCTGTGGCCTCTATGGGGACTGCGCATGCGCCCCATAGGCCGTGCTGATGACGTTTTCTTTTTTCTAATGATGACAGTGGGCTCCTGACACCACTACACCAGGTGCGGTCCAAGTCAAGTGGACGACTCTCTTATTTGCGTTTTTTTGTTGTGCGTGTCTCCCTTCTGCAGCGCTCCTCCCGACGCTCCTAAACCTCGCCCATTGCTCCAGATGCGTCTCTCTGAAATCACGACGTCTTCAGAATGCGTTCAGAGTCTCCTCCTGCCGCTGCACGCTTCTGACTCCTCTGTGCTCTTCCTGCACGTTTAATGTTTATCCCACCTGGTAACATAATGCCCTACTTTTCCTATCGAGGCCCAATTTCCAGTTTTCTGCTATTTCTGCTGGATTTCTCGATGCGCCCTTCATGTCAGCTTTGTCGGATATTGCAGTCTCTTCCTTCCCACCATGTCAGATTCCTCACCAACCTCCTCTGTCTCTCCCCAATTGATTATCGTCTCAATGCGCCATGAATGCTTTGATGCAATTAACTTCTTTCTTTGGCATAAGACAGTCCTCACGTCTCTCACATGCATGGATCTAGACTCACACCTTGTTGCTCCTCCCCCACCGCTATTCGATCTGAAGTACAGAGTTTGGAAGCTTGTCAACAGTAAAATATTTGCTTTGTATATCATTTCTATGGAACACCCTGTCAAAGATGTGACTCGGACGAGGAACACTGTTAAAAAAATCTGTGACTTCTTGACCCTTAAGTATTTTGAGACCAATAATTTAGCTCGGGTGTCAGATGTTCTTCAACGCCTTTCCACCATACGCCAACACCACCATCCTTTTCCAATATATTTCACCGAATGGAAAGCTCTGCACGATGAGTTACTTGAGCTTTGACCCCTTTATTAAACACCAGAGGCTGCCTTGGTCCCTCGGGATCAGTTATGTCTCTTCAATATTTTTCATGGCCTTGATTCGGAGTATGCAACAACTACCACCGAAATGTTGGCCAACCCTTCCTCTCTTGAGATTTCATTGGTCTACCATCGCCTTGGAAAAGCTCATCGGATGCTTTCCCCACCTATTGACACTGCTGATCATACTGCACTACTAGGCCGTGGCGGTGGTCGTTTTTCGAATACTTGTGAACATGACTGTGGTGGGGGCTGTAATCGTCCTTTATGCCAGCATTGTAGCAAGTATGACCATCTCATTGATCGTTGCTGGGTTCTCCATTAACGTCCATCTCCGCCACCTCGGCAAGTTCAGACAACTCTGGTTGACTCCTCCCCACCACCATTCGATATCCATCACAACATGGACCTCTCCATTTATGAGATCGAGCTTATTCACTATCATCGGGCCGCTTCGCTACCTGCCTCCTCTTCCGCATCTGTTGCATAGACCGGTAACCCTACTACTTGTGTCTCTTGTTGCCCAACTACTTGGATTATTGATTCTGGTGCTTTCAATCATCCCATTGGTGATGTAAATATTGTAGGTTCCGGGCGCATCGGAAACGTGGGAGGGACGGTGCCCAACTTTGATTTTTGCGATAATCGATGGTCAATCCAGGATCTATACGACGATGAATGACAATATCCACAAAATTGAATCAAGGATTTAGACAAAAAAGAATTTCCCCCAGAACCAAAAGAGAGGATCAACATATTTTGTTTACAATTAATTTAATTATATAAGAATTACCTCCAAGATGATTCTTTCTTCGTTAATGCGTTCGACCATAGATCTGCAGGTGTACCATTGTTGCGTTGTAGAGATCAAGGGTAGATATCCTCTAGCGGTGATCCACACGTGTTTCACGTATCTCCAGACATCGCCGACTGAGTCTCCGGGTGCTAGAACGAAAGATTCTTGCGCTCGTGATGTCCGACTTTGATCGCCTTGAGAACCGCTTTCAAAGCATTCTCCTTGATCCGGTGGAGGAGGATCTCTCTCGTTCTTGAGAGCGTTCTTGGAGAGGGAAGAACTCTCTAGGCTTGAGATCTTTTCTCAAATTCGTTGTGTAAAACCATAATAATCGTCGCTTTGGTAGCGCTTGACAAATAAGAGAATAATATCACAAGACATTTAATTCACCAGGGTAATAATAAATAATTTGCACAAGTGCCTTTATTCTTTTATTAATCCTAGCGAAACCCCCATGTCAAATAATAACAACATTATTATTTCCCGACATGCGCTTAACTTGTGAGTTATAATTAAATATTATTTAAAAAAATAATATTCAATATTATTATTTCTCACTGGACCCTTAACTCGGTCCGCCAATCCTCCACCATATCTATTGAACATTGAATAATGACTATTTATTTATTAAATAAATATCACTGCATTATTTGGCAATAAATATATAAATATTATATTCACTTAGTAACAAACAAATATTTATTAATTATTTCGTCCACATTATATTCTCTCGAATAACTAGTTTCGAAATAAATGCGATCGGTCATCCATGAATAATTATTAAAACACAATTGAGAATAATACTTATTCAACTTGTTAAATAATAAATAATAAATTATTTAATCGAGATACTTGATACGCTTAATGTGTGACCCTTTAGGCCTTTTTTTCAGTAGCATTAGGCGGAACAGCCTAAAGTTCAAGGTTAGCGTCTAACAACACACCAAGACACCCATAGAGAAAGAAGTTGATGCCACAACGATATGTCACCTCATACGAACACTTACCGTGTAATATAATCCCTTTGTCTCGATATCTCCAATCAAACGGGTTGCACGCAAGTACCATCAACCTATGTGCTCGATTTCTCATTCTTTGACTGTTGAAAGCGGGTGCACTAGACCCAAATTGTGTTGTACTTTGATTACCACAACATGCATGCAGTTTGTTATATATATATACATGTGTTTATCTTGCCATAATAGTGTAGATACTTCTGCATCCACTTTGTTTATGACAATGTCCTTAGATTATATGTCGTATCAAAGAGTTATAGCAGATCCCAGACTATAATAAGAACCTCGAGATGCTATGACAATAATCTTAAAGTAGTGTCCTTTGGTCCAGTTACATGATTCTGAAAGGACACAGATGATGTACGACTATCAGGTGTTGAGGGCTCATAAGCATTGAGATTTCTTCTCATGAAGTTCGCACATGATGATCTCTAGTAGTTGAGTTCTCGAGAACTGACCCACAGATAGGAACGCCGCATGTTTCAGGTGTCATTGACCGTTCCTATCTACGAACATGTGTAATGGTCTCCTGACTTGAGATCATTATCAATGTATGTCATTTGATTACATATTTTGATTCAAGACGAAAACCATGACAATGAAGTCGCATCGAGGTAGTTTGTGTTGGGTATGTTATTGGTGACATGACATTGATTGAATGATCAAGATAGGTTTCGTCGCTTTTGAGTTGAGGAAGAGATATCTTGGGCCTGGTTGATTAGGATAATAGTACTTTTTTTAAATCCATGACCATGGTAGTCGAAGGTAAGTCTGTCGGGATAAATCAACAAATAATGAAGCAAGATAAAGAATGACGACACTTGTGTGCATTCTGTTTTATTGAGATATTTATGACGAAAGGATTATATTACACAGACTGTGTTCGTAGGAAGGTAGTCGTTGCTTTGACTTTTCCTTATCTCTATAGGGGCCTCGATGAGTTGCTAGACCCCGCTTTTGATCGATGTATATTAAGCATTGCTATTGAGATAAGGGCCTAGATGGTCATATACAACAACACTTTGAGAATCTACCCTATTATGATGAATATGATTATAGAATTTGGTGAGCCCCACCACGAGGTTCGAGTATTATCCAAGTTCCATGGATCATCAAAGAATAAATAAATTCTTTAATTATTCAAGTTTGAAATAATTCGTTGAATTTATTTATAACATGTATTTACAAGCGATTAAGAAAATACAAGGATAAAATATTATTCGAACGAATTTAAATATCCCGGGTTCGTTTAATATTATCAGGAGACATGAGTCGAGTTAAAGACTCAAGTTTATCACGCAATATATATATATATATATATATATATATATATATATATATATATATTGCAGTTAGTGATAAAATTATAAATATTATTTGTGGCATAATTTAATTTGTCATAAATAAATATTTATAATACTTATACTGTTAATATTTATTACACGGGGGTCGAGAACCCATACCGGGTATTTTAGATATTCATTATATAAGCTGAGGGAGACTCTTCTCCTTGTGATGATTCATTCGTTGGAATTGAGAGCCTCTCTCTCCTTCTGAATCCTAGAGAGAGACTCTCTCAAACAAGCAAGATCTTCAAGTTCTGCCATCTCGAATCGAAGACACTTGCTTGCGATGATCATCGCTGCGTCAAAGTGGTCGTCGGTGTACCGCGCTAGTACCTGAATTTCGACAAACGACACGCGAGCAGATTGAAGAGGCGTTTGTGGACGATCTAGAAGGCTTCAACATCAGAGTCTTCGAGCAACGGTCATCGGCATCTTGTGACAGACTTGCACATGCCAGATCCGAATGAGGTACATGTTCAGTTTATTTTTGTACTCAGCTTAAACCACGAGTGGTGCTCAGACCGTATCAGGATAAGATCACCAGAGTCGACGATGGTACGTCGCTCTAGTGACGTAAAAATTTTTAATTTCCCGGCCAATCGGCTTCCGCTGCCCGTCCCAGTACCTAGCAGTTGTATCAGAGGGATGCGTGGTTTTTCAGAGTCCAAGACAAATTAAATTGCATTAAATTTAAGTACGTGGTATTATTACGGTTCCAACGGATTCGACCACGCGTCGATTCGTTTTCGAATGATCAAGTAATGACCATTTGAAAATTTTAATGGATTGATGCCGTGTTGAACGAATTTGTGACTACGGATTCCTAATTTTATTTTTGAAGAACACAATTTTAAATTGTTTTGTGTTCTTCAATATATCGGAATCCGACCACATTTTTGGCCGGAATCCGGTCACCGGAATTACTCCGGTGAGGATCAATTATTTGAGAACAATAAAATATAATATAATACTATATTATTTTATTTTTCTCAATGAAACAAAATTTTTTGTTAAGCTTTGTAAAGTTTTCTATTAATTTTTATTAATGTCTCTAAGACTTTAGAAAAATTTATAAAAGTGGTGGTGTGTTTTGTCAAAAGACAAAACATAATAAAAAAGAAGGAAAAGGGAAGACCTCACTTGGGTCTTCTCCATGCGTTGACCAACCCTAGCCCATAACACCTATCTCCCTCCGTCCTCCCTCGCGGTTGAGCGCAACAACAACACCCCGCGTCCTCTCCTTGACCCGCAGCGCACCCTCCCTCTGAGCTCGTCGGAGCCGCGCGCTGACGCCCCACCGATGCCCAAATTCCGTCCCATCGTGCCTGCCTGGAGCACGCCGCCGCCCTCGTCCGGCCCTCCGTCGCGCTGACCCGAGGGGTCGCCGCCGCTCCGTCTGGAGCCGCACGCTGCCGCCTGGATCCAGCCTCGTCGCGCTGTCCTAGGCTCGCCTTGCCGCCTCGGTCCGCCGAACCGTGTCGTCTCGTGCTCACTGCTGCCCTCAACCCAGGGTACTGCATCCTCTACCGGAGCTCGCTGCCGGAGCCGCGGGATGCCGCCCCCGCGTCCCGGTTGGCCGCGCCTTGCTGGAGTCGCACCACAAGGCTGCAACTTTTGGGGTTTTCGGCACCCATATTCGATTCCCAGAACCCTAGACGGCTTGCCGGTACCAGACCTTTTTTCCCGCGAGCACTGCCGCAGGGTGACGCTGGACCGGCTGCGGACGCCGTAGTCACGTCGCGGTCACACTGTGGTTCGTCCCAACTCCGGTGAAACACCCCGCTGCAGTCTGTAGTCCAGCCAGACTCCTTCCCGGCTGGAGGTAAACCTTTAAATTCATTTAATTAATTTAATTTACTTTTTAAATTAATAAGAATTAATTTAGGGGTTTTTAAATATAAAATAATCCAAAGTATTAATTTAATTTTTTAATTAAATTAATGGTTTAATTTAATTTTTGGAATTAAAAATTAAATTAAACAATTGGAACTAATAAATAAATAAATTGAATTTATTTAAATTCATTTAATTTATCAGAACACCCTCATACTATTTAAATTTAATGCAGTTTAATTTTAATTGTGCTTTATTTATACCGGCTGGTCTTGACCTAGTGACCGACCCATGTATGTCTGGTTTTATTTAATTAATTATTTATTCAATATGTGCGATGATTGTAATAATTAAATAGGTAAATGACGGTCTGCTGATCGTTTTTTAATTCAAACATGTATAAGGGCCTGTGCGTATGATGCACCTGTTGTATTTTGTACCCCTAGACCCCCTCGCCTGCGTGAGAGTATATTTGTAATTATACGAAGACGATCTCAGACGTGGACCCCATCAAGTCAAGGCGGTTATCCAGATTTTAGTTGAGCACATTGCACTATGACAAGCTGCAATAAGAGTCTGGTGTCGACTCGGGCATGGAAGCCCCTATGTCATGATTGACCCGTTATGGATCGATCATAGTTTAATGCTCAAGACCAGTCAGATTGCATGATTTACCTTTATGAATTGTTTTTTGTTTTATGCGAGTGCATGATTATTGGTTGATCACATAGAATAGTAAACTAAATAAAAATGCATAAATATGTGACAAATATATATTTCTATTGCATGTTCAGTTGTGAGCGCGGTAACTTAGTTTGAACATATAAAATAGAAATGGATTATATTTGTCAATAAACAAAAAAATCTCTCGAATAGATATCAAATATTAATGCATTCCATTATTCAAATTTGAGCAAAACCGACTGTTCGGAGTGCTCGTCAGCCAAAGTTGAGAGTGTTTCTTACTACCGGGGAGTTCTTATTTTATGATGAGTTGACTTGACTAAAGTTGGTAGTAAAGAAGTAGTCAAAGCTAGCTTTCTATCACTTTAGAGGTAAGATATTGAGAAGAATCAAGTTTAGATTCTAAAATTGAGACTTTACTCAACAGTATAAGGAACTGCGAGTTAATGCGGTTGGCCAGACTAGTGCCTACCAAGAAACTCTTCAAGTAGTGGTGTAGCCAAAACTTATAGACTATGAGTAGTTTCAAGGATCCTTGCCACTAGAATACTCAAGCGACAAAGTATTCCAAATCTAATAGTGAGAGCTATTAGAGTTCGCAGAAATAGTGGGAGACATTAAAATGATATAATAATTAATTAATCATAAATGTCAAATGGTAATCAAGATAAAGTACTAGCTGCTAATATTTATCTGTTGTAGATTTAAAATGATAATCACCAACACCACAAGTACATTATCACTGCGATCAATTCTGGATAAAGAAAATATCATGACCGGTAATAACTTCTAGGAGTGGTATAGATGCTTGTGCATAGTACTACACCAAGAAAGGAAGCTTTATTTGCTGGAATCCTCAGTTTCTGCTGAGCCTCCTCAGGGAGCTAATAAGGCGGAAAAAGATAAATGGAAAAATCATGTAGAGGATGCACTTGATGTTCAATGCATCATGTTGTCATCCATGTCCAACCAATTGCAGAAAATGCATGAGGATGAGGATGCTTACAAGATGCTTTCACATCTCTTAGAATTATATCAGGAGAGGGCCAAACAGGAAAGGTATGAGATCTCAAGTGCCCTATATAAGTGTAGGCTAGCAGAAGGGCACCAAGCCGGTCCGCATGTACTCAAGATGATTAGGTATATTGAGAGGCTTGAAGCTCTTGAGTTCAAATTGAATCAAGAGCTAGCAACAGATCTCATTCTTGCCTATTTACCACCAAGCTTCTTGACTTTCATTGTCAATTATAACATGAATGATATGACAAAGTCACTCCCGGACCTTTTGGCTTTAGTTCGCCAAGCTGACAAGGATATGAAAAATACCAATTCATCTGTCCTTATGGTGAACAAAAGAAAGAAAGGCAAGACAAAGGGTTCCAAGGCCAAGTCAAGGCCAAAGTCTCTAATGCGTCGTCCTTCAAAGAAGCCAAAGATTCAGAGGCAGAGTAATGAGCAGAAAGCTATCTGCTTTGGATGTGGCAAGAAAAGCCATTGGAAGAAAAATTGTAGAGTTGGGAAGCAGCAAACTGATGCTTTATTTCAGGTGTTTTTTTCATTGAATGCAATCTATCTTTATCTACAAGTTGGGTATTGGATACGACATGTGTCTCACACATTTGTATTCACATATAGGAACCAAGTAGGTTCAAGAAGATTGCAAAAGGCGAAGTAGATCTTCGAGCTGCAAATGGTGCAAGTCTGACAGCCTTGGCAGTGAGAGATTATCACCTTACTTTGCCAAGTGGTTTGGTTTTAGTTTTAAATAATTGTTATTATGTACGTTCTGTAACCAGGAACATAATCTCTGTGTCGATTTTAGACATGAGATTTTATTTCAAGTTTGGAAATAAATGTTGTCTCCTATAGGGATAACATCTGTTATGATATGACACATCTTAACAATGGTTTATATATGCTTGAACTCGAGAACCCCGTAATGGCAATCAATGACAAAACCAGCCAACATGACTCATATATCACCCGCTTATGACACTTCAGGCTAGGTCATGTAAACGAGAAGCGATTACGAAGATTACATCAAGAAGGGTATTTAGACTCGGTACAGTTAGAACCCTTGGATGTATGTCAAGCTTGTTTACAAGGCAAAATGACCCAAGCACCTTTCTTAGGGAAGAGAGAAATAACCAATACAATACTGGAATTAATACATACTGATGTATGTGGTCCATTTTCAGTAGAGGCAAGGGGTGGTTTTTCATACTTCATTACTTTTACCGATGACTATGGCTATATCTACTTGATGCGGTATAAGTCTGATTCCTTTTAGATATTTAAGGAATACCAAAATGAAGTAGAAAACCAGCTTGGTAAAAAGATAAAGGCACTCCGCTCAGACCGAGGTGAAGAGAATCTTAACCAAGCTTTCATTGATCACTTGAAGGAGTGTGAGATAGTATCCCAACTCACTCCTAATACGCCCCATTGGAATGGTGTTAGTGAGAGGAGGAATGATGCCTTGCTTGACATGGTCAAAACAATGATGAGTCAAACATCTCTTCCATTATTCTTCTGGGGATACGCCTTGAAGACAACGATATATACCCTTAACTGAGTACCCACTAAAGCTGTAGAGATTCCATATGAGTTATGGTGTGGACATAAACCCAATCTGTCACACTTACGTGTGGGGATGTGAGGCATTTGATAAGACTTTACCAAGTGACAAATTAGCATCCAGAAGCACGAAGCGCATCTTTATAGGTTATCCTAAGGAAATCAAAGGATATTACCTATATAGTCCTTTGGATAAAAAAGTTGTTCTGGAAAGACACACCATATTTCTAGAAAGGGAACACATTTCTATTGGAAATAGTGGGAGCAAGATTGATTTCGATGAAGTTAATGCTCCAGATGCACAAGAGTTGGTACAAGAACAATCTTCACAAGAGCAAGTGGAGGAATAAATTATCCCCGAGACTCAAATACCGTGTAGGTCTATTTGAGAGGTTAGAGAACCAGAGTGTTATGGTTTTCTTGTCACATATTCAGGTGACACATTACTCCTTGAGGATGATGAACCTCTAATTTACAAGGAAGCAGTAAAAGGCAAAAGAGCTGCTAAATGTCAAGATGCCATGCATTCTGAGATGCAATCCATGTACCAAAATCAAGTTTGGATTTTGGTAGACCCTCCAGCTGATGTAAAGCCCATTGGACGCAAATGAGTATTAAAAAAGAAGCTGGATATGGATGATAAGGTTAATACCTTTAAAACAAGACTGATTGCAAAAGGTTTCAGGCAGCAACGTCAAGGCATTAACTATGATGAAACCTTCTCACCAATAACAATGCTTAAATCCATCAGAATATTGCTTGTAATAGAAGCCTTTCATGATTATGACATTTGGCAAATGGATGTCAAGACTGATTTTCTAAATGAGAAGTTAGTTGAAGACGTCTATATGACTAAACCCGAAGGGTTCGTCATGTCAAAAAACGCCAATAAGGTATGAAAACTGCAGAGATCCATTTATGGGTTGAAGCAGACATCACAGTCATGGAATGTTCGTTTTGATGAGCCCATAAGAGAATTTGGTTTTGTCAAAAACTAAAGTGAGTCTTGTGTCTATAAAAAGGTTGAAGGGAATGCCATCATTTTCCTAGTGTTATATGTTGATGACATATTAATTTCGAGGAACAAAGTGCAAGTCTTACAGTCAGTTAAGACTTGGTTAAATGAATGCTTCTCCATGAAAGACTTAAGTGAAGCAACCTACATTCTAGGGATCAAGATCTATCGAGATAGATCTCAAAGACTGCTTGGGCTAAGTCAAAATACATATATTGACAAGGTACTCAAAAGGTGCAATATGGAACAATCCAAGAGAGGGTTGTTGCCTATGTTACATGATATTAATCTCTCCAAGAAAATGTGTCCACAAACACAGGAGGAGATTGACAGAATGAGTAGAATCCCTTATTCCTCGGTAGTGGGTTCTATCATGTATGCCATGCTATGTACTAGGTTTGATGTCGCCTTTGCTTTAAGCATGGTGAGTAGATATCAAGCCAATCCAGGAGAGCTATACTGGGCAACTGTTAAAACTATCCTAAAGTACTTGAAGCGTACACAGGATATGTTCCTGGTGTATGGAGGGGATGATGAATTAGTAGTGAAAGGATACACTGATGCTAGTTTCCAAAGAGATCTCGATGGTCTGAAATCGCAGCCAGGCTACGTCTTTTGCCCGAATGGTGGTGTAGTGAGCTGGAGAAGCTCGAAACAAGTTGTGGTTGCCGATTCTATAGTAGAATCTGAATATATTGCAGCTTCCGAAGCAGTCTGGATACACAACTTTATCTCAGACATTGGTGTTGTGCCTAGCAGTGCATACCCTATTCTGGTTTATTGCGATAATACTGGTGTAGTGGTGCTTGCCAAGGAGCCCAGGTCTCACCAGATGACAAAGCATATTCTTTGGAAGTTTAATCTCTTGAGGGATTTTACTCAAAGAGGTGAAGTCGCTGTTAGCAAAGTAGCCACAGAGGACAACGTGACATACCCTCTGACTAAAGCCATATCTCAACAGAAGCATGATTCTCATGTGAGAGCTACCAGATTGAGACTTGTTAGTAGTTGGCTCTAGTGCAAGTGTGAGTGTTGAAAGTGGGTGTCATAGACCCAACTTGTGTAGTACTTCGATTACCACAACATGTATACAGTTTGTTATATATATACATGTGTTTATCTTGCCATAATAGTGTAGATACTTCTGCATCCACTTTGTTTATGAAAATGTCCTTAGATTATATGTCGTATCAAATGGTTATAGCAGATCTCATGCTATAATGAGAACCTCGAGATGATCTGATAATAATCTTAAAGTAATGTCCTATGGTTCAGTTACATCATTCTGAAAGGACACATATGATGTGCGACTATCAGGTGTTGGGGGCTCATAAGCATTGTGATTTCTTCTCATGAAGTTTGCACATGATGATCTCTAGTAGTTGAGATCAGGAGGACTGACCCACAAATAGGAACACCACATGTTTTAGGTGTCATTGATCGTTCCTATCTATGGATATGTGTAATGGTCTCCTGACTTGAGATCATTATCAATGTGTGTCATTTGATTACGTACTTTGATGCAAGACGAAAACCATGTCAATGAAGTCGTTGCGAGGTAGTTTGTGTTGAGTATGTTATTGGTGACATGACATTGATTGAATGGTCAAGATATGATTTGTTGCTTCTGAGTTGAGGAAGAGATATCTCGGGTCTGGTTGATTAGGATGGTAGTAGATTCTTTAAATTCATGGCTATGGTAGTTGAAGGTAAGTCCATCTGGATAAATCAACAAATAATGAAGCAAGATAAAGAATGATGACACTTGTGTGCATTCTGCTTTATTGAGATATTTATGACGAAGAGATTATATTACACAGACTGTGTTCGTAGGAAGGTAGTCATTGCTTTGACTTTTCTTTCTCTATAGGGGTCTCGATGGGTTGTTAGACCCCGCTCTTGGTCGGTTTATATTAATCACTGCTATTGAGATAAGGGCCTAGATGGTCACACACAATAGCCATGTGAGAATCTGCCCTATTATGATGAATAGGATTATAGAATTTGGTGGGCCCCACCACGGAGTCTAGGTATTATCCAAGTTCTATGGATCACCAAAGAATAGATAAATTCTTTAATTATTCAAGTTTGGAATAATTCGTTGAATTTATTTATAACATGTATTTACAAGTGATTAAAAAAAATACAATGATAAAATATTATTCGAACAGATTTAAATATCTCGGGTTCATTTAATATTATCAGGAGACATGAGTCGAGTTAAAGACTCAAGTTTATCACGCAATATATATATATATATATATACATATATATGTTACAGTTAATGATAAAATTATAAATATTATTTATGGCATAATTTAATTTGTCATAAATAAATATTTATAATACTTATACTATGAATATTTATTACACGGGGGCCGGGAACCCATACCAGATATTTTAGATATTCACTATATAAGCTGAGAGGGGCTCTTCTCTTTGTGACTATTCATTCATTGGAATTGAGAGCTTCTCTCTCCTCCTGAATCCTAGAGAGAGAGACTCTCAAACAAGCAAGATCTTCAAGTTCCGCCATCTCGGATTGAAGACACTTGCTTGTGGTGATCATCGTTGCGTCGAAGTGGTCGTCGGTGTACCACGCTAGCACTCAGATTTCGATGAACAACGCACAAGAAAATTCAAGAGGCGTAGTGGACGATCTAGAGGGCTTCGACATCAGAGTCTTTGAGCAACGATCGCTGACATCTTGCGACAGGCTTGCGCACGTCAGATCCGAACAAGGTACATGTTCAGTTTTTTTTGTACTTCGTTTAAACCATGCGTGGTCCTCAGACCGTATTGGGATAAGATCACTGGAGTCGACGATGTTACATCGCTTCAATGACACAAAAAATTTTAATTTCTCGGCCCCTCGGCTTCCGCTGCCCGTCCCGGTACCTTACATTGACTTCCTAAAAATTGAACTTGCCTATAGAACATCATGACCATAGATTTATTTTGGCTATATCATTTTCATCAAAGGGCCTGAGATATCAACTTCCGTTATGGAATAGAAGGGACAAATCCTTTATCGTATATTCATTAATACAACATTACTCGTGACACACCCAATATATCCTACCTCGCTGCGAACATATGTCGTCACGATTTTCACCAATACATCTAAGTGCGCGAGTCATAATACCCATTAATAATAATCTTAAAGTCTAGGGACCAATTCATACGTCCACAGATAGGAACATCCAATGATACTGTTGGTCGAAGTAGATTACTCAAGAGGGGGGGGTGAATTGAGTATCTATAAAAATTTCTGGTTAAAAAGTATTCTTAAAAAGGTTTCCCCAAAAGGTTAAATACAACCCAGTTAATCAATGTTATACAATTATAAGAGTTTGACTGTTTAAATAACTTCTTAGAAGATTGATTAGTTCTCAGTAATCTTAATGTCAGTTATTAATATTACTTTTGAAGATATTCTACTAAGACAAGACAATTATAACTTCTTTCCAAGATTAACTATCAAAGTGAATTTAGTGATTTTTGAATTATACAGTAAAACAATAAAACAGTAAAACAGAGAAGACTAAATTAAGTAGCACAATGGATATGAAACAAGTGGTTCAGTCTCAAGCCGAGACCTAATCCACTCCACGTGGTGATCACCTGCCACCAAGAAGTTTATATAAATAAACTTGATCCACACCCTAGATCATGGTTAAACAACAGTACACAGGACTGTCCAGGTCGCATAGGGACCTCTTCCACAGTTCTTCGTGGGAACAAACAACCATGCCACACAAGGACCTCTTCTACACTTATCAGTGGGTATACAAATATAAAAAGATGTTTGAGTAAGGATATCTTGTATCCTTCAGTTTTATGCCGGAGACAGAGTGTGTTGTTATACAGATACACACACTGCTCGTAAGATAGTAAAATGATACACAATAGAGCATAAATATTGAGATAGGTTTAGAAATGCTATGAATGTTAGTCTTTGCAGCTCTGGACTTCTAAGATGAAGCATATGCAGAAATCAAGTCCTCGTATGGAAATAGAGTGTCGCAAGTCAGACAGATCCGACTTGTGTTCTTCGTGATGTTTGACAGTGTGAAGATGTTCTCAATTCTGGGATTCAGTTGAGCTTCGTGTGTTCTCCAGCAGCGTTGAGTTGCATGAGACAATTCTTTCTTTAAGATTTCTCTAAGTGTATTCTGTTGTCGTGCTCATGCCCACCCGCTTGTTCTGCTTTTTGGTATCGTGCCACACTTCTTATTTTTCCTGGGCCGCATTACTCTTTTATTTTGGAGTGCATGTGTTTGAGCCGACTGGTTGCATGTATTCTGCACCTCGTACCTCGTACCGTCAGATGACATTTCTACAAAGAAATATTAATTATTTCAGTGCATTTAAAATCTTCAAATATGACCGTTAGAGATTAAATTGAAAGACGACAAAACATATAAAGAAATGGTGTCACAGTATATCATGGAAACGGTGTCTGGATTGGTCACAGTGTCTTATGGTCACGGTGTCTGGTTCATGGTGTCTCGATGTCACAGTGTCTTGTTCATGGTGTCTTGTTCACGATTTCTTGTTATCACGTTGTTTTGATGTCACCGTGTCTTGTTCACGGTGTCTGGTTGTCACGGTGTCTGCTTGTTCACGGTGTCTCGCACTTATGCAAATATCTGTATTCAGACTTAAGCAGTGATATTTATGGAATGAATTAAACTTAATCATTTGTCAGAGAAATCATTATAAAGTGAATCAAAAGATAGTGTATAGTAACCAAACTGAGTGTATAACACTTGAGAGCTTTGGATAGATTTTACTAAACAACTCTGCATTTGATGCGAGATAGATTACATAGAGTTAACATGGTTTGTAGACAGAATAAGATTTGTGATCATTAAAACATGATTAATACATAAGGAGTCCAACAATCTCATCCTTTTTGATGATCACAAATCATGTATATTTAGAGTGTATATTTGTTCTAACAACATAATTCGAATGTGCATATAACATATATAGAGTGAGTGTTCTCTTCTCCTATATGTCTCCTATATTTCTCCCCCTTTTGGGATTATAAAAAAGTAGCAAGAAAAAGAAAGACAAAAGAGACAAGAAAATGGCATAATGTATTATATAAAAAGAGGGGCATTACATAAAGTAAAACAAAATTAACAAGATTCCCATAAAAAAAGAGTAAGCACTGTCCTTCTTCACTGGCTGGTCTTCTCTTTGCCCTTAGCAGTAATAGGAGAAGAGGAAGCCATAAGAACAGAGGTTGAGGTAGAAGAAGGTAGTGATGTGGTTGATAGAGAAGGTAAATGAAGACCTTCAAAGACAGAGGGAGCCAGAGTAGGTGCAGTAGAAGACCGAGACAGTTGTTGATCAAGGATCACAGGCATGATCTGACTCAGTGCTTGACTGACAGACATAGAAGTGGAGGCTAGGGCAGAGGTGAAAGTAGGCAAACTAGGCCTTAGAGGGGCAGCTGCAGGAGCAACGATAGTTGTACTATGTACATGAAGATAGGGCCTTAGAAGCTTAATAAAATCCGCAATGATCTCTCCACCATACTGCATAGCTTTCTCGAAGTCATCCTTGTTTTCCATAAACTTGTCCAACAGACGAGTGAACTCTGTGAGCTTTTGGACTTGAGTCTTGAAAGCTTGAGTAACAGGAGGAATCCTCAGATTTTCTACAAGATATTTGAAATGATTGGTCATGCTAGTCTTTGAGAAGATTCAGTTGAAGTAGAAATCCACTTTCTTGGCAATTTCTTGCTGCGCATCATTAGCAATTTTTGAATGGATTTGGACCAGATCAGGAACTCTGTCACTGTTCTTGATAACTTCAAATATAGAATCATTATTGAAACCACTAATCAAAGTTCTTCTTTGACCACTGTGTTGCGGAATCGTTGGGAGACACAACGACAAAATCAAGAAAACGAAAGAAAGAAAGCAAATAAGGACACAACGATTTACGTGGTTCGGGAAAAATCCCCCTACGTCCACGAGAGAGGCAGAATTCACTATGTCGGGAGTACAAAATTACAGAGGATTTCAGTAGTAAACCCTAGCCCTAAATGGGCTACATATGAAGAAGACGGTCCACTATTCCGAATAGTAAGTCCGCGTTGCTACAGTGATCGGCGGCCAACTTTGTCAAAAGTGCTACAGTGAAGTTGACCCCGAAGTCCGCACTGCTACGGTGTCTGTCGGTGTCGGTCGGTCAGCTCCGCTACAGTGGTCAGCATTGCTACAGTGCTGAAAAAAATGGGTAGGGGGCCTTCGACCCCCAGACCCCCGGAGCAGGGGCGCGTTCCCCCCGCAACCCCCAACGAGCTCACCGCGAAGCTCGACCCGCGACAGTTGCGGGCCACAAGCATTCGGCCCAACCGGACCGGGCAACACCAATCCAACACACTGTTCTGAGCAGGTCAATGTCTAGGGAAGATTGAGATGATTGTCCAGATGTCGTAGAAGCAGTGACAGTTGAGGTGAGAGATTTTAGTTGATTTAGCACTTTTTGAAGGCACCCCCGTATACTCATCAGCGAGCTTGTTAAGATTAACCACAAGCTCTTGCATTTCTTTCACAATCTGTTTGTTTCTTTCGGCCACTTTTTCAGCTAAGGAAGCTAAATGAGGTTGAATTTGAGAGACAACATTCTGTGGGGTTTGAGGAACAACATGCTCCACAGGATGAAAAGCAAGCTCTAATATCGAATTTACCACTTTCTGCATGTCTTCAATCATACCTCTTAGAGTCTTCACTTTATCACTAAACAATCTGTTTTCAACTCTGACTTCCTGAATCTCATGAAGCATTTTGGGTTGAATTTTCCAAATAACTTTTTCCAACAACAGTGAGACATCTCTCTCACTTAGATTTGCTACAGGAGCTGGTTGGGTATTCAAGAGTTTTTCAACTCCAGCCAAATGGGTAGTTCCAAATTCTTTCAGATCATCTTTACTCACTAAGGATGGTTGTTCTGGTGAAGGTTCAGAGATAGGGACTGATATGGGCTCGGGTTCTTTTTCAAGGGAAATATTAGAGACAAATTTCAATTGGAACATAGTGGAAAGGTCAAGGCCTTTTATTGAGACTTCCTAGGAGTCATTCACATCATAAAAGCTGGGGAATTTATACCGAGTGTCTACAGGGCTTGGATCAATCGGGTTTGGTACTTCAAAAGATTTCAGATTCAAGGGTTGCTCCCCCTCAACAGTTGCATCCTTCTTAGGACTAAGAGGCTTAAAGGCGTGATCTAGTTCCACGAATTCATCTCTTAGTTCCTCTCTCAATTCCTGTCCAGCCAACTGAAAAGCCAACTCCTGCCTTTCCTCAGCCGAAGGAATGACTTCAGGAACAGATTGTTCCACTGGGAGTTCCTTAAGGTCAGCTTCTTGCATAACAGGTAATTCTTCTTCTATAAGATCTTCCATACCATTCTTTTCAGTTTCTTTGACAACAGATTCTGTTTCAACTTCGGGTTGATCTTCCAGATTAACATCTTTAGAAGTAGGGACTTCCTTTTCACTTACTACATGAGGGACAAGAGTACTGTCTTTCTTATCAGAAACAGTTTCCCTGGGAGACACAACAACTTCTTCTTATTCTTCAGAATACTCAACAACTTCATCTGGTTCCAAACCAGGATCAATAATATCTTTTGGTCTTGAAGGATGTTCCACTGGATTGAACTTTTCATAAATCATATCATTGTCTTCCACCCATGCCTTTTCCAAGGATTCTAGTTAATTTTCATCCTCTTGATAATGACTTTTGAAAGGTAGAACTCACAATCCTCGATAACTTCTTTATTAGGTCCAACCATACCTTTGGCTTGAAGCATGGTTGAGATAAGTCGAGAATAAAACATGGAGGTTGACTTGGATGTGGTTTTTATCAGCTCACACATATGGTGTATGACATACTTACGCCCTTTGTAAGTATGTTATTGGTGACATGACATTGATTGAATGATCAAGATAGGTTTCGTCGCTTTTGAGTTGAGGAAGAGATATCTCGGGCCTGGTTGATTAGGATAATAGTACTTTTTTTAAATCCATGACCATGGTAGTCGAAGGTAAGTCTGTCGGGATAAATCAACAAATAATGAAGCAAGATAAAGAATGACGACACTTGTGTGCATTCTGTTTTATTGAGATATTTATGATGAAAGGATTATATTACACAGACTGTGTTCGTAGGAAGGTAGTCGTTGCTTTGACTTTTCCTTATCTCTATAGGGGCCTCGATGAGTTGCTAGACCCCGCTTTTGATCGATGTATATTAAGCATTGCTATTGAGATAAGGGCCTAGATGGTCATATACAACAACACTTTGAGAATCTACCCTATTATGATGAATATGATTATAGAATTTGGTGGGCCCCACCACGAGGTTCGAGTATTATCCAAGTTCCATGGATCATCAAAGAATAAATAAATTCTTTAATTATTCAAGTTTGAAATAATTCGTTGAATTTATTTATAACATGTATTTACAAGCGATTAAGAAAATACAAGGATAAAATATTATTCGAACGAATTTAAATATCCCGGGTTCGTTTAATATTATCAGGAGACATGAGTCGAGTTAAAGACTCAAGTTTATCACGCAATATATATATATATATATATATATATATATATATATATATATTGCAGTTAGTGATAAAATTATAAATATTATTTGTGGCATAATTTAATTTGTCATAAATAAATATTTATAATACTTATACTGTTAATATTTATTACACGGGGGTCGAGAACCCATACCGGGTATTTTAGATATTCATTATATAAGCTGAGGGAGACTCTTCTCCTTGTGATGATTCATTCGTTGGAATTGAGAGCCTCTCTCTCCTTCTGAATCCTAGAGAGAGACTCTCTCAAACAAGCAAGATCTTTAAGTTCTGCCATCTCGAATCGAAGACACTTGCTTGCGATGATCATCGCTGCGTCAAAGTGGTCGTCGGTGTACCGCGCTAGTACCTGAATTTCGACAAACGACACGCGAGCAGATTGAAGAGGCGTTTGTGGACGATCTAGAAGGCTTCAACATCAGAGTCTTCGAGCAACGGTCATCGGCATCTTGTGACAGACTTGCACATGCCAGATCCGAATGAGGTACATGTTCAGTTTATTTTTGTACTCAGCTTAAACCACGAGTGGTGCTCAGACCGTATCAGGATAAGATCACCAGAGTCGACGATGGTACGTCGCTCTAGTGACGTAAAATTTTTTAATTTCCCGGCCAATCGGCTTCCGCTGCCCGTCCCAGTACCTAGCAGTTGTATCAGAGGGATGCGTGGTTTTTCAGAGTCCAAGACAAATTAAATTGCATTAAATTTAAGTACGTGGTATTATTACGGTTCCAACGGATTCGACCACGCGTCGATTCGTTTTCGAATGATCAAGTAATGACCATTTGAAAATTTTAATGGATTGATGCCGTGTTGAACGAATTTGTGACTACGGATTCCTAATTTTATTTTTGAAGAACACAATTTTAAATTGTTTTGTGTTCTTCAATATATCGGAATCCGACCACATTTTTGGCCGGAATCCGGTCACCGGAATTACTCCGGTGAGGATCAATTATTTGAGAACAATAAAATATAATATAATACTATATTATTTTATTTTTCTCAATGAAACAAAATTTTTTGTTAAGCTTTGTAAAGTTTTCTATTAATTTTTATTAATGTCTCTAAGACTTTAGAAAAATTTATAAAAGTGGTGGTGTGTTTTGTCAAAAGACAAAACATAATAAAAAAGAAGGAAAAGGGAAGACCTCACTTGGGTCTTCTCCACGCGTTGACCAACCCTAGCCCATAACACCTATCTCCCTCCGTCCTCCCTCGCGGTTGAGCGCAACAACAACACCCCGCGTCCTCTCCTTGACCCGCAGCGCACCCTCCCTCTGAGCTCGTCGGAGCCGCGCGCTGACGCCCCACCGATGCCCAAATTCCGTCCCATCGTGCCTGCCTGGAGCACGCCGCCGCCCTCGTCCGGCCCTCCGTCGCGCTGACCCGAGGGGTCGCCGCCGCTCCGTCTGGAGCCGCACGCTGCCGCCTGGATCCAGCCTCGTCGCGCTGTCCTAGGCTCGCCTTGCCGCCTCGGTCCGCCGAACCGTGTCGTCTCGTGCTCACTGCCGCCCTCAACCCAGGGTACTGCATCCTCTACCGGAGCTCGCTGCCGGAGCCGCGGGATGCCGCCCCCGCGTCCCGGTTGGCCGCGCCTTGCTGGAGTCGCACCACAAGGCTGCCACTTTTGGGGTTTTCGGCACCCATATTCGATTCCCAGAACCCTAGACGGCTTGCCGGTACCAGACCTTTTTTCCCGCGAGCACTGCCGCAGGGTGACGCTGGACCGGCTGCGGACGCCGTAGTCACGTCGCGGTCACACTGTGGTTCGTCCCAACTCCGGTGAAACACCCCGCTGCAGTCTGTAGTCCAGCCAGACTCCTTCCCGGCTGGAGGTAAACCTTTAAATTCATTTAATTAATTTAATTTACTTTTTAAATTAATAAGAATTAATTTAGGGGTTTTTAAATATAAAATAATCCAAAGTATTAATTTAATTTTTTAATTAAATTAATGGTTTAATTTAATTTTTGGAATTAAAAATTAAATTAAACAATTGGAACTAATAAATAAATAAATTGAATTTATTTAAATTCATTTAATTTATCAGAACACCCTCATACTATTTAAATTTAATGCAGTTTAATTTTAATTGTGCTTTATTTATACCGACTGGTCTTGAGCTAGTGACCGACCCATGTATGTCTGGTTTTATTTAATTAATTATTTATTCAATATGTGCGATGATTGTAATAATTAAATAGGTAAATGACGGTCTGCTGATCGTTTTTTAATTCAAACATGTATAAGGGCCTGTGCGTATGATGCACCTGTTGTATTTTGTACCCCTAGACCCCCTCGCCTGCGTGAGAGTATATTTGTAATTATACGAAGACGATCTCAGACGTGGACCCCATCAAGTCAAGGCGGTTATCCAGATTTTAGTTGAGCACATTGCACTATGACAAGCTGCAATAAGAGTCTGGTGTCGACTCGGGCATGAAAGCCCCTATGTCATGATTGACCCGTTATGGATCGATCATAGTTTAATGCTCAAGACCAGTCAAATTGCATGATTTACCTTTATGAATTGTTTTTTGTTTTATGCGAGTGCATGATTATTGCTTGATCACCTAGAATAGTAAACTAAATAAAAATGCATAAATATGTGACAAATATATATTTCTATTGCATGTTCAGTTGTGAGCGCGGTAACTTAGTTTGAACATATAAAATAGAAAGGGATTATATTTGTCAATAAACAAAAAAATCTCTCGAATAGATATCAAATATTAATGCATTCCATTATTCAAATTTGAGCAAAACCGACTGTTCTGAGTGCTCGTCAGCCAAAGTTGAGAGTGTTTCTTACTACCGGGGAGTTCTTATTTTATGATGAGTTGACTTGACTAAAGTTGGTAGTAAAGAAGTAGTCAAAGCTAGCTTTCTATCACTTTAGAGGTAAGATATTGAGAAGAATCAAGTTTAGATTCTAAAATTGAGACTTTACTCAACAGTACAAGGAACTGCGAGTTAATGCGGTTGGCCAGACTAGTGCCTACCAAGAAACTCTCCAAGTAGTGGTGTAGCCAAAACTTATAGACTATGAGTAGTTTCAAGGATCCTTGCCACTAGAATACTCAAGCGACAAAGTATTCCAAATCTAATAGTGAGAGCTATTAGAGTTCGCAGAAATAGTGGGAGACATTAAAATGATATAATAATTAATTAATCATAAATGTCAAATGGTAATCAAGATAAAGTACTAGCTGCTAATATTTATCTGTTGTAGATTTAAAATGATAATCACCAACACCACAAGTACATTATCACTGCGATCAATTCTGGATAAAGAAAATATCATGACCGGTAATAACTTCTAGGAGTGGTATAGATGCTTGTGCATAGTACTACACCAAGAAAGGAAGCTTTATTTGCTGGAATCCTCAGTTTCTGCTGAGCCTCCTCAGGGAGCTAATAAGGCGGAAAAAGATAAATGGAAAAATCATGTAGAGGATGCACTTGATGTTCAATGCATCATGTTGTCATCCATGTCCAACCAATTGCAGAAAATGCATGAGGATGAGGATGCTTACAAGATGCTTTCACATCTCTTAGAATTATATCAGGAGAGGGCCAAACAGGAAAGGTATGAGATCTCAAGTGCCCTATATAAGTGTAGGCTAGCAGAAGGGCACCAAGCCGGTCCGCATGTACTCAAGATGATTAGGTATATTGAGAGGCTTGAAGCTCTTGAGTTCAAATTGAATCAAGAGCTAGCAACAAATCTCATTCTTGCCTATTTACCACCAAGCTTCTTGACTTTCATTGTCAATTATAACATGAATGATATGACAAAGTCACTCCCGGACCTTTTGGCTTTAGTTCGCCAAGCTGACAAGGATATGAAAATACCAATTCATCTGTCCTTATGGTGAACAAAAGAAAGAAATGCAAGACAAAGGGTTCCAAGGCCAAGTCAAGGCCAAAGTCTCTAATGCGTCGTCCTTCAAAGAAGCCAAAGATTCAGAGGCAGAGTAATGAGCAGAAAGCTATCTGCTTTGGATGTGGCAAGAAAAGCCATTGGAAGAAAAATTGTAGAGTTGGGAAGAAGCAAACTGATGCTTTATTTCAGGTGTTTTTTTCATTGAATGCAATCTATCTTTATCTACAAGTTGGGTATTGGATACGACATGTGTCTCACACATTTGTATTCACATACAGGAACCAAGTAGGTTCAAGAAGATTGCAAAAGGCGAAGTAGATCTCCGAGCTGCAAATGGTGCAAGTCTGACAGCCTTGGCAGTGAGAGATTATCACCTTACTTTGCCAAGTGGTTTGGTTTTAGTTTTAAATAATTGTTATTATGTACGTTCTGTAACCAGGAACATAATCTCTGTGTCGATTTTAGACATGAGATTTTATTTCAAGTTTGGAAATAAATGTTGTCTCCTATAGGGATAACATCTGTTATGATATGACACATCTTAATAATGGTTTATATATGCTTGAACTCGAGAACCCCGTAATGGCAATCAATGACAAAACCAGCCAACATGACTCATATATCACCCGCTTATGACACTTCAGGCTAGGTCATGTAAACGAGAAGCGATTACGAAGATTACATCAAGAAGGATATTTAGACTCGGTACAGTTAGAACCCTTGGATGTATGTCAAGCTTGTTTACAAGGCAAAATGACCCAAGCACCTTTCTTAGGGAAGAGAGAAATAACCAATACAATACTGGAATTAATACATACTGATGTATGTGGTCCATTTTCAGTAGAGGCAAGGGGTGGTTTTTCATACTTCATTACTTTTACCGATGACTATGGCTATATCTACTTGATGCGGTATAAGTCTGATTCCTTTTAGATATTTAAGAAATACCAAAATGAAGTAGAAAACCAGCTTGGTAAAAAGATAAAGGCACTCCGCTCAGACCGAGGTGAAGAGAATCTTAACCAAGCTTTCATTGATCACTTGAAGGAGTGTGAGATAGTATCCCAACTCACTCCTAATACGCCCCATTGGAATGGTGTTAGTGAGAGGAGGAATGAGGCCTTGCTTGACATGGTCAAAACAATGATGAGTCAAACATCTCTTCCATTATTCTTCTGGGGATACGCCTTGAAGACAACGATATATACCCTTAACTGAGTACCCACTAAAGCTGTAGAGATTCCATATGAGTTATGGTGTGGACATAAACCCAATCTGTCACACTTACGTGTGGGGATGTGAGACATTTGATAAGACTTTACCAAGTGACAAATTAGCATCCAGAAGCACGAAGCGCATCTTTATAGGTTATCCTAAGGAAATCAAAGGATATTACCTATATAGTCCTTTGGATAAAAAAGTTGTTCTGGAAAGACACACCATATTTCTAGAAAGGGAACACATTTCTATTGGAAATAGTGGGAGCAAGATTGATTTCGATGAAGTTAATGCTCCAGATGCACAAGAGTTGGTACAAGAACAATCTTCACAAGAGCAAGTGGAGGAATAAATTATCCCCGAGACTCAAATACCGTGTAGGTCTATTTGAGAGGTTAGAGAACCAGAGTGTTATGGTTTTCTTGTCACATATTCAGGTGACACATTACTCCTTGAGGATGATGAACCTCTAATTTAAAAGGAAGCAGTAAAAGGCAAAAGAGCTGCTAAATGTCAAGATGCCATGCATTCTGAGATGCAATCCATGTACCAAAATCAAGTTTGGATTTTGGTAGACCCTCCAGCTGATGTAAAGCCCATTGGATGCAAATGAGTATTCAAAAAGAAGCTGGATATGGATGGTAAGGTTAATACCTTTAAAACAAGACTGATTGCAAAAGGTTTCAGGCAGCAACGTCAAGGCATTAACTATGATGAAACCTTCTCACCAATAACAATGCTTAAATCCATCAGAATATTGCTTGTAATAGAAGCCTTTCATGATTATGACATTTGGCAAATGGATGTCAAGACTGATTTTCTAAATGAGAAGTTAGTTGAAGACGTCTATATGACTAAACCCGAAGGGTTCGTCATGTCAAAAAACGCCAATAAGGTATGAAAACTGCAGAGATCCATTTATGGGTTGAAGCAGACATCACAGTCATGGAATGTTCGTTTTGATGAGCCCATAAGAGAATTTGGTTTTGTCAAAAACTAAAGTGAGTCTTGTGTCTATAAAAAGGTTGAAGGGAATGCCATCATTTTCCTAGTGTTATATGTTGATGACATATTAATTTCGAGGAACAAAGTGCAAGTCTTACAGTCAGTTAAGACTTGGTTAAATGAATGCTTCTCCATGAAAGACTTAAGTGAAGCAACCTACATTCTAGGGATCAAGATCTATCGAGATAGATCTCAAAGACTGCTTGGGCTAAGTCAAAATACATATATTGACAAGGTACTCAAAAGGTGCAATATGGAACAATCCAAGAGAGGGTTGTTGCCTATGTTACATGATATTAATCTCTCCAAGAAAATGTGTCCACAAACACAGGAGGAGATTGACAGAATGAGTAGAATCCCTTATTCCTCGGTAGTGGGTTCTATCATGTATGCCATGCTATGTACTAGGTTTGATGTCGCCTTTGCTTTAAGCATGGTGAGTAGATATCAAGCCAATCCAGGAGAGCTATACTGGGCAACTGTTAAAACTATCCTAAAGTACTTGAAGCGTACAAAGGATATGTTCCTGGTGTATGGAGGGGATGATGAATTAGTAGTGAAAGGATACACTGATGCTAGTTTCCAAAGAGATCTCGATGGTCTGAAATCGCAGCTAGGCTACGTCTTTTGCCCGAATGGTGGTGTAGTGAGCTGGAGAAGCTCGAAACAAGTTGTGGTTGCCGATTCTATAGTAGAATCCGAATATATTGCAGCTTCCGAAGCAGTCTGGATACACAACTTTATCTCAGACATTGGTGTTGTGCCTAGCAGTGCATACCCTATTCTGGTTTATTGCGATAATACTGGTGTAGTGGTGCTTGCCAAGGAGCCCAGGTCTCACCAGATGACAAAGCATATTCTTTGGAAGTTTAATCTCTTGAGGGATTTTACTCAAAGAGGTGAAGTCGCTGTTAGAAAAGTAGCCACAGAGGACAACGTGACATACCCTCTGACTAAAGCCATATCTCAACAGAAGCATGATTCTCATGTGAGAGCTACCAGATTGAGACCTGTTAGTAGTTGGCTCTAGTGCAAGTGTGAGTGTTGAAAGTGGGTGTCATAGACCCAACTTGTGTAGTACTTCGATTACCACAACATGTATACAGTTTGTTATATATATACATGTGTTTATCTTGCCATAATAGTGTAGATACTTCTGCATCCACTTTGTTTATGAAAATGTCCTTAGATTATATGTCGTATCAAATGGTTATAGCAGATCTCATGCTATAATGAGAACCTTGAGATGATCTGATAATAATCTTAAAGTAATGTCCTATGGTTCAGTTACATCATTCTGAAAGGACACATATGATGTGCGACTATCAGGTGTTGGGGGCTCATAAGCATTGTGATTTCTTCTCATGAAGTTTGCACATGATGATCTCTAGTAGTTGAGATCAGGAGGACTGACCCACAAATAGGAACACCACATGTTTTAGGTGTCATTGATCGTTCCTATCTATGGATATGTGTAATGGTCTCCTGACTTGAGATCATTATCAATGTGTGTCATTTGATTACGTACTTTGATGCAAGACGAAAACCATGTCAATGAAGTCGTTGCGAGGTAGTTTGTGTTGAGTATGTTATTGGTGACATGACATTGATTGAATGGTCAAGATATGATTTGTTGCTTCTGAGTTGAGGAAGAGATATCTCGGGTCTGGTTGATTAGGATGGTAGTAGATTCTTTAAATTCATGGCTATGGTAGTTGAAGGTAAGTCCATCTGGATAAATCAACAAATAATGAAGCAAGATAAAGAATGATGACACTTGTGTGCATTCTGCTTTATTGAGATATTTATGACGAAGAGATTATATTACACAGAATGTGTTCATAGCAAGGTAGTCATTGCTTTGACTTTTCTTTCTCTATAGGGGTCTCGATGGGTTGTTAGACCCCGCTCTTGGTCGGTTTATATTAATCACTGCTATTGAGATAAGGGCCTAGATGGTCACACACAATAGCCCTGTGAGAATCTGCCCTATTATGATGAATAGGATTATAGAATTTGGTGGGCCCCACCACGGAGTCTAGGTATTATCCAAGTTCTATGGATCATCAAAGAATAAATAAATTCTTTAATTATTCAAGTTTGGAATAATTCGTTGAATTTATTTATAACATGTATTTACAAGTGATTAAAAAAAATACAATGATAAAATATTATTCGAACGGATTTAAATATCTCGGGTTCATTTAATATTATCAGGAGACATGAGTCGAGTTAAAGACTCAAGTTTATCACACAATATATATATATATATATATATATCTATATATACATATATATGTTACAGTTAGTGATAAAATTATAAATATTATTTATGGCATAATTTAATTTGTCATAAATAAATATTTATAATACTTATACTATGAATATTTATTACACGGGGGCCGGGAACCCATACCAGATATTTTAGATATTCACTATATAAGCTGAGAGGGGCTCTTCTCTTTGTGACTATTCATTCGTTGGAATTGAGAGCTTCTCTCTCCTCCTGAATCCTAGAGAGAGAGACTCTCAAACAAGCAAGATCTTCAAGTTCCGCCATCTCGGATTGAAGACACTTGCTTGTGGTGATCATCGTTGCGTCGAAGTGGTCGTCGGTGTACCACGCTAGCACTCAGATTTCGATGAACAACGCACAAGAAAATTCAAGAGGCGTAGCGGACGATCTAGAGGGCTTCGACATCAGAGTCTTTGAGCAACGATCGCTGACATCTTGCGACAGGCTTGCGCACGTCAGATTCGAACAAGGTACATGTTCAGTTTTTTTTGTACTTCGTTTAAACCATGCGTGGTCCTCGGACCGTATTGGGATAAGATCACTGGAGTCGACGATGTTACATCGCTTCAATGACACAAAAAATTTTAATTTCTCGGCCCCTCGGCTTCCGCTGCCCGTCCCGGTACCTTACATTGACTTCCTAAAAACTGAACTTGCCTATAGAACATCATGACCATAGATTTATTTTGGCTATATCATTTTCATCAAAGGGCCTGAGATATCAACTTCCGTTATGGAATAGAAGGGACAAATCCTTTATCGTATATTCATTAATACAACATTACTCGTGACACACCCAATATATCCTACCTCGCTGCGAACATATGTCGTCACGATTTTCACCAATACATCTAAGTGCGCGAGTCATAATACCCATTAATAATAATCTTAAAGTCTAGGGACCAATTCATACGTCCACAGATAGGAACATCCAATGATACTGTTGGTCGAAGTAGATTACTCAAGAGGGGGGGGGGTGAATTGAGTATCTATAAAAATTTCTGGTTAAAAAGTATTCTTAAAAAGGTTTCCCCAAAAGGTTAAATACAACCCAGTTAATCAAGGTTATACAGTTATAAGAGTTTGACTGTTTAAATAACTTCTTAGAAGATTGATTAGTTCTCAGTAATCTTAATGTCAGTTATTAATATTACTTTTGAAGATATTCTACTAAGACAAGACAATTATAACTTCTTTCCAAGATTAACTATCAAAGTGAATTTAGTGATTTTTGAATTATACAGTAAAACAATAAAACAGTAAAACGGAGAAGACTAAATTAAGTAGCACAATGGATATGAAACAAGTGGTTCAGTCTCAAGCCGAGACCTAATCCACTCCACGTGGTGATCACCTGCCACCAAGAAGTTTATATAAATAAACTTGATCCACACCCTAGATCATGGTTAAACAACAGTACACAGGACTGTCCAGGTCGCATTGGGACCTCTTCCACAGTTCTTCGTGGGAACAAACAACCATGCCACACAAGGACCTCTTCTACACTTATCAGTGGGTATACAAATATAAAAAGATGTTTGAGTAAGGATATCTTGTATCCTTCAGTTTTATGCAGGAGACAGAGTGTGTTGTTATACAGATACACACACTGCTCGTAAGATAGTAAAATGATACACAATAGAGCATAAATATTGAGATAGGTTTAGAAATGCTATGAATGTTAGTCTTTGCAGCTCTGGACTTCTAAGATGAAGCATATGCAGAAATCAAGTCCTCGTATGGAAAACAGAGTGTCGCAAGTCAGACAGATCCGACTTGTGTTCTTCGTGATGTTTGACAGTGTGAAGATGTTCTCAATTCTGGGATTCAGTTGAGCTTCGTGTGTTCTCCAGCAGCGTTGAGTTGCATGAGACAATTCTTTCTTTAAGATTTCTCTAAGTGTATTCTGTTGTCGTGCTCATGCCCACCCGCTTGTTCTGCTTTTTGGTATCGTGCCACACTTCTTATTTTTCCTGGGCCGCATTACTCTTTTATTTTGGAGTGCATGTGTTTGAGCCGACTGGTTGCATGTATTCTGCACCTCGTACCTCGTACTGTCAGATGACATTTCTACAAAGAAATATTAATTATTTCAGTGCATTTAAAATCTTCAAATATGATCGTTAGAGATTAAATTGAAAGACGACAAAACATATAAAGAAATGGTGTCACAGTATATCATGGAAACGGTGTCTGGATTGGTCACGGTGTCTTATGGTCACGGTGTCTGGTTCATGGTGTCTCGATGTCACAGTGTCTTGTTCATGGTGTCTTGTTCACGATTTCTTGTTATCACGTTGTTTTGATGTCACCGTGTCTTGTTCACGGTGTCTGGTTGTCACGGTGTCTGCTTGTTCACGGTGTCTCGCACTTATGCAAATATCTGTATTCAGACTTAAGCAGTGATATTTATGGAATGAATTAAACTTAATCATTTGTCAGAGAAATCATTATAAAGTGAATCAAAAGATAGTGTATAGTAACCAAACTGAGTGTATAACACTTGAGAGCTTTGGATAGATTTTACTAAACAACTCTGCATTTGATGCGAGATAGATTACATAGAGTTAACATGGTTTGTAGACAGAATAAGATTTGTGATCATTAAAACATGATTAATACATAAGGAGTCCAACAATCTCATCCTTTTTGATGATCACAAATCATGTATATTTAGAGTGTATATTTGTTCTAACAACATAATTCGAATGTGCATATAACATATATAGAGTGAGTGTTCTCTTCTCCTATATGTCTCCTATATTTCTCCCCCTTTTGGGATTATAAAAAAGTAGCAAGAAAAAGAAAGACAAAAGAGACAAGAAAATGGCATAATGTATTATATAAAAAGAGGGGCATTACATAAAGTAAAACAAAATTAACAAGATTCCCATAAAAAAAGAGTAAGCACTGTCCTTCTTCACTGGATGGTCTTCTCTTTGCCCTTAGCAGTAATAGGAGAAGAGGAAGCCATAAGAACAGAGGTTGAGGTAGAAGAAGGTAGTGATGTGGTTGATAGAGAAGGTAAATGAAGACCTTCAAAGACAGAGGGAGCCAGAGTAGGTGCAGTAGAGGACCGAGACAGTTGTTGATCAAGGATCACAGGCATGATCTGACTCAGTGCTTGACTGACAGACATAGAAGTGGAGGCTAGGGCAGAGGTGAAAGTAGGCAAACTAGGCCTTAGAGGGGCAGCTGCAGGGGCAACGATAGTTGTACTATGTACATGAAGATAGGGCCTTAGAAGCTTAATAAAATCTGCAATGATCTCTCCACCATACTGCATAGCTTTCTCGAAGTCATCCTTGTTTTCCATAAACTTGTCCAACAGACGAGTGAACTCTGTGAGCTTTTGGACTTGAGTCTTGAAAGCTTGAGTAACAGGAGGAATCCTCAGATTTTCTACAAGATATTTGAAATGATTGGTCATGCTAGTCTTTGAGAAGATTCAGTTGAAGTAGAAATCCACTTTCTTGGCAATTTCTTGCTGCGCATCATTAGCAATTTTTGAATGGATTTGGACCAGATCAGGAACTCTGTCACTGTTCTTGATAACTTCAAATATAGAATCATTATTGAAACCACTAATCAAAGTTCTTCTTTGACCACTGTGTTGCGGAATCGTTGGGAGACACAACGACAAAATCAAGAAAACGAAAGAAAGAAAGCAAATAAGGACACAACGATTTACGTGGTTCGGGAAAAATCCCCCTACGTCCACGAGAGAGGCAGAATTCACTATGTCGGGAGTACAAAATTACAGAGGATTTCAGTAGTAAACCCTAGCCCTAAATGGGCTACATATGAAGAAGACGGTCCACTATTCCGAATAGTAAGTCCGCGTTGCTACAGTGATCGGCGGCCAACTTTATCAAAAGTGCTACAATGAAGTTGACCCCGAAGTCCGCACTGCTACGGTGTCTGTCGGTGTCGGTCGGTCAGCTCCGCTACAGTGGTCAGCATTGCTACAGTGCTGAAAAAAATGGGTCGGGGGCCTTCGACCCCCAGACCCCCGGAGCAGGGGCGCGTTGCCCCCGCAACCCCCAACGAGCTCACCGCGAAGCTCCACCCACGACAGTTGCGGGCCACAAGCATTCGGCCCAACCGGACCGGGCAACACCAATCCAACACACTGTTCTGAGCAGGTCAATGTCTAGGGAAGATTGAGATGATTGTCCAGATGTCGTAGAAGCAGTGACAGTTGAGGTGAGAGATTTTAGTTGATTTAGCACTTTTTGAAGGCACCCCCGTATACTCATCAGTGAGCTTGTTAAGATTAACCACAAGCTCTTGCATTTCTTTCACAATCTGTTTGTTTCTTTCGGCCACTTTTTCAGCTAAGGAAGCTAAATGAGGTTGAATCTGAGAGACAACATTCTGTGGGGTTTGAGGAACAACATGCTCCACAGGATGAAAAGCAAGCTCTGATATCGAATTTACCACTTTCTGCATGTCTTCAATCATACCTCTTAGAGTCTTCACTTTATCACTAAACAATCTGTTTTCAACTCTGACTTCCTGAATCTCATGAAGCATTTTGGGTTGAATTTTCCAAATAACTTTTTCCAACAACAGTGAGACATCTCTCTCACTTAGATTTGCTACAGGAGCTGGTTGGGTATTCAAGAGTTTTTCAACTCCAGCCGAAAGGGTAGTTCCAAATTCTTTCAGATCATCTTTACTCACTAAGGATGGTTGTTCTGGTGAAGGTTCAGAGATAGGGACTGATATGGGCTCAGGTTCTTTTTCAAGGGAAATATTAGAGACAAATTTCAATTGGAACATAGTGGAAAGGTCAAGGCCTTTTATTGAGACTTCCTAGGAGTCATTCACATCATAAAAGCTGGGGAATTTATACCGAGTGTCTACAGGGCTTGGATCAATCGGGTTTGGTACTTCAAAAGATTCCAGATTCAGGGGTTGCTCCCCCTCAACAGTTGCATCCTTCTCAGGACTGAGAGGCTTAAAGGCGTGATCTAGTTCCACGAATTCATCTCTTAGTTCCTCTCTCAATTCCTGTCCAGCCAACTGAAAAGCCAACTCCTGCCTTTCCTCAGCTGAAGGAATGACTTCAGGAACAGATTGTTCCACTGGGAGTTCCTTAAGGTCAGCTTCTTGCATAACAGGTAATTCTTCTTCTATAAGATCTTCCATACCATTCTTTTCAGTTTCTTTGACAACAGATTCTGTTTCAACTTCGGGTTGATCTTCCAGATTAACATCTTTAGAAGTAGGGACTTCCTTTTCACTTACTACATGAGGGACAAGAGTACTGTCTTTCTTATCAGAAACAGTTTCCCTGGGAGACACAACAACTTCTTCTTATTCTTCAGAATACTCAACAACTTCATCTGGTTCCAAACCAGGATCAATAATATCTTTTGGTCTTGAAGGATGTTCCACTGGATTGAACTTTTCATAAATCATATCATTGTCTTCCACCCATGCCTTTTCCAAGGATTCTAGTTAATTTTCATCCTCTTGATAATGACTTTTGAAAGGTAGAACTCACAATCCTCGATAACTTCTTTATTAGGTCCAACCATACCTTTGGCTTGAAGCGTGGTTGAGATAAGTCGAGAATAAAACATGGAGGTTGACTTGGATGTGGTTTTTATCAGCTCACACATATGGTGTATGACATACTTACAAAGGTTGATCTTATGCTCACCATCGGGTGCCAGCTTAGGTGCAATCTTCGTCTTCTTTGAGCTACGTTTCTCAGTAGTCGACGATGAAGGGCATTTCATCCTGGGCATTCATCGAAGGTTTGAGAGAGAGAAGGGTTGAAGGATTCAAGAAGGGTTACAAATTGAGTGAATAAAAGAAAGCTCGATTGAAGGACAAGTGACAGTTCCTTTATTTTATCATTTAGGAATACCAAACGTCGCAAAAGTAAAAGCACGGGAAAATAAAAAGGTGAAATGAATAATTACCACGATACAGTTTTTAATTTGTAAATAAAAATCATAAAAAATCTTTACAGTGAGACCATATCGGGTCTTTACGGCGAGACAATGAATGAATTTTACGGTGAGACAGTGACTGATCCTTACGGTGAGACAGTGACTGGTCCTTACGGTGAGACAGTGACTGATCCTTACAGAGAGACAGTGACTGTCAGAAAGCAATCACGAAATACTAACTGTGAGACCGTAAACATGAAACAGTAAGATATAAAACAGTAAGACATTTACTTAATATTTATCATGCCTAATTCATGTATGATGTAGTCTATTCTTTCAGAATTTAATGGTTTGGTAAATATATCAGCAAACTGATACTCAATACCAATGAATTCCAAAGTGATATCACCTTTTTGATAATGATATCTCAAAAAGTGATGTCTTATATCAATATGATTTGTCCTAGAATGTGAAACAGGATTTTTCGAGATGTTAATAGCACTTGTGTTGTCACAATTTATAGGTAGATGCCTGAATTGATATCCATAATATAATAATGTGTGTTTCTTCCACAAGATTTGTGCACAAAAACTGCCAACAGTTATAGATTCAGCTTCTGCAGTAGATAATGCAACAAAATTTTGTTTCTTACTACACCATGATACTAGTGACTTGCCTAAAAAGTTACATGTTCCAGAGGTGCTTTTTTATCTAACTTACAGCCACCGAAGTCAGCATCAGAATAACTAACTAATTCAAATGATTGTCATCTAGGATAGAACAATCCTAGATTGAGTGTATGCTTGAAGTATTTTAAAATTCTCTTTACAACATTTAAATGAGATTCCTTAGGATTTGCTTGAAAATGAGCACACATATACACACTAAAACATAATGTCAGGTCGACTAGCAGTTAAGTAGAGTAAACTTCCAACCATTCCTCTATAAGTGGTTTGATCAACAGATTTTCTATCTTCATCAAGATCCA
Organism: Viscum album; assembly: GCA_963277665.1. Classification (NCBI taxonomy): domain Eukaryota; kingdom Viridiplantae; phylum Streptophyta; class Magnoliopsida; order Santalales; family Viscaceae; genus Viscum; species Viscum album. Next base: position 876,815,839 of record OY728123.1, read on the forward strand.
ACTTACAAGTGGTACTCATGGGAGTGTTACTACTTTTAGTGCTATCCAATCCAAAACGTTAGAAGGTCTCTAGTATAGTTACTTTGAGTTAAAATAATACCATCATTATTTTGAAAGATTTGAAATTCAAGAAATTTTTTTAGTTCACCCATTAAACTCATTTCAAATTCATTTTGCATCATTTTAGAAAAATCAATACATAAAGAATTTCTTGAAGATTCAAAGATAATGTCATCTATATAGATTTGAACAACTAAAACATCATTAGAAATTCATTTTATAAACATGGTAGGATCAACTATTCTTTTTTGTAAAACCTTTAGAAATAAGAAAAGTACTCAACCTATCATACCAAGCTCTTGGAGCTTGTTTTAAACCATATAAGGCTTTTGATAATTTAAAAATATGATTTGGAAAATGGGGGTTTGTAAAGCCAGGGGTTGTTCAACAAAGACATCCTCAGCTATATACCCATTTAAGAATGCACTCTTAACATCCATTTGATATAGTTTGAAATTCAGATGTGCAACATAAGCAAGCATAATTCTGATGGCTTCAAGTCTAGCTATTGGTGCAAATGTCTCCTCATAGTCAATTCTTTCTTCTTGACTATATGCTCGTGCAACCAATCTAGCCTTGTTTCTAACTATGTTACCAGCTTTATCTACCTTATTTTTAAACACCCATTTAGTGCCTATGGTGAATGTGTCCTTAGGTCTTTCAACAAGTTTTCAAACTTTGTTCATTTCGAACTGATTAAGTTCTTCTTGCATAGCCATCACCCCAAATTCATCATTGATAGAATCATTAATGTTTTTAGGTTCAAGTTGTGACAAGAAGACTTGATGTTCAACATGATTTCTAAGAGAAGCTCTAGTTTGAGCTCCTTTGTCTAGGTCTCCTACAACAACATCTAAAGGATGGTTCTTAAGAGTTCTAACAACTCTTGAAAAGAAGGGACTAGTGATTTCAGGTTCATCAACAGGTTCAGGTTCATTGTGAGTTTAAGGAATTTCTAGAACTGAAAGTTTTCACAGATTCTTTCACAGAACGGTTTGAGGATTTTGAATTAATGTTCAGATTTGATACATCATCCTCCAGATTCTCTAGAATGGTTTTAGGTTCATGTGGATCTGCTTCATCAAATTTGACATGGACAGATTCTTCCACACATTTAGTTCTTTTATCGAACACTCTATAGGCTTTACTAGACATGGAATATCCTAAAAAGATACCTTCATCACTCTTGGATGCAAATTTTTCAAGATTGTCCTTAGTATTAAGAATATAGACTTTGCAACCAAAAACTTTGAAGTAGTTAACCTTGGGTTTTCGATTGTTCCATAACTCATAAGGAGTCCATTTAAGAATAGGTCTGATCAACACTCTATTGATTATGTAGCATGCTGTATTGACAGCTTCAGCCCAAAAATAAATAGGTAGGTCATATTCACTAAGCATTGTTCTAGAAATCTCTTGCAGGGTTTTATTTCTTCTTTCTACAACTCCATTTTGTTGAGGTGTTCTAGGGGCATAAAAATTGTGACCATAACCATTTTGTGAGCAAAAGGATTCAAACTCTTGATTTTCAAACTCACGGCCATGATCACTTCTTAAGGATTTAATTCTAAGTCCACTAAGATTTTCCACAGACTTGACATATTTAGTAAAATAAGAGCAGACTTCACTTTTGTGAGCCATAAAGAAGGTCCAAGTATATCTAGAAAAGTCATCTACAAGAACATAAACATAGTGCTTCCCATTTAAACTAGAAACTCTAGATGGTCCAAACAAATCCATGTGAATCAGTTCTAGAGGTTGAGAAATTGACACTTATTTCTTTGGTTTGAAGGAAATTTTGTGTCGTTTTCCCTTTTGACAGGGATTACACACTTTGTCATTTGAAAACTCAAGTTTGGGTAAGTCTTTAATTAAGTTTTTTCTAGTTAGCTTTCTAAGGGAGTGAATATTACAGTGTCCTAGTCTCCTATACCAGATCCAAGACTCTATGAAATACACTTAAGCATGAAGCTTTTTGAGAAGCTAAGGAATCTATGTTAACAGAGTAAACATTTTCATTTCTTAATGCAGAAAATACTAATTCTTCTTTAGAATTAAAGACATTGCAAGCATCATTTTCAAATCTAACATGAAATCCATCACCACATAATTGTGACATACTAAGAAGATTATATTTTAATCAATCAACAAACAGTACTTTAGAAATTAAAACTGAGTTAGAGTTACTGATTTGGCCGTGACCAATAATATTTCCTTTGGCATTGTCACCAAATGTGACATATCCTACATTTATTTTTATTAGGTTCTTGAAGCATGAGTAGTCTTCTGTCATGTGTCTTGAACATCCACTGTCCAAGTATCATAAACTTTTACAGGAACTCTTTAAGCAACTTTTCTACAAAATGATCAAGCAAAAACAGATTTTGGTACCCCATACTTGTTTAGATCTAGTAATATTAGTAATGAGTGCTTTAGGAACCCATATATGCCTCATAGGTTTCCTATAAGCATTAAGTAAAGTATTTGAAAAGTAAACTCTATTTGGTCCAGAAAAAATTGAAACAGTAGAAAGTGTATCATAAATTGAATTAGTTGATTTGTGTCCAGAACTGGGAGTAAAACTATATATCCTAGATTTAGAAACAAAATTTGTTCTACCAATATTTCTTTTGCCAGGTTGATAACCAATGCCAGTGTTATATTTAGGGGCAATTTGTTTACGTAGCATTTGAGTAAGGGTATTTTTCCCATTGGTAAACTTTTCTAGGTCATTCTTCAATTGCTCATTAGACATTTTTAATTCATTATTCTCTTTGAGCAGTTGTTCATTTTTCTCTTTTTCAGCTGTGAGTTCAGATTTAACTCATCCAATGGCCCGAAGGCTTTCATTTTTTATTGATTTGTGATAATCCACCTTTCAAGGGGTGATGTGGAACCCTAACAAGGCTCGTAGGCGTAAGTATTACATGGCCCGTAGGCCTTAGATGAATTCATTGCCCGTACACTTCAAACATTACATACAACCTAGACTAACTACTCGGAACTGCTCATCCCCAGCATCTTCATCGTGAAATCAGCTCTCCACCTTTGCATGGCTGTTCGACTAGGCTATCCCGTGCATGCACAGACTTGTCCCGATGACAGGTGTCATACCCTCTCATTCTTGCAATCCGTGTAACTTCTGCTGTGGTGAAAGCTCATTGCTCATCCTCCTTATAGAGCTTGTTCCTTATAGGTCGTCTGGTTTGCATCTGCACTTAAGGTGTCCCGAAGGCCTTACTGGCCCGAAGGTTTGGGTGGCCTGAAGGCCTTAAAGTACTTGGGGAACCAAATCAGTGGCCCGAAGGCCCAAACGGGGGCAAACAGTGCCTGCTACAGTGCCAAACAGTGCCTGCTACAATTCCCACTACAGTGCCTGCTACACTACTGCTACAGTTCCCACTACAGTACATGCTACAATACTGCTACAGTACCCCCGAAAAATGTGCCTCTGCCTGGATTTGATCCCGAGTCACCTGGATGCACTTAAGAGTCCTCACCAACCAGGCTGAGCCTCATGTGCGTGAGTTCAGATTTAGCAGTCACAGTAAGAGCATACTGTTTCTTTAATGATTTATATTTGTCTTTTAGTTCATTGCATGTTTCTTCAAGCATGTTACAGTATTCAAACATTTCTTCATTAGTCATATTTTCAGAGTCACTCTCATCTCCAGAATAGTATGAATTATGTACAGCAGAGTCCAGTGTTACCTCAGATGTGTTTGTCATAAAACACATATTGGCTTTGTTAGGTTGTTCATCATGTGATGTTTCTGAGTCGCTTGAACTGTCCTCAGAAGCACTCCAGGTTGCTTTCATTGCCTTTTTATACTTCCTGTTCTTGTCCTCATATCTCTTTTTGTACTTGAGCTTTGGACAACCAACCTTGATATGTCCTTTGCGCTTACATTCATAGCAGAAAATCTCATCAGTCTTGTCACTTCTTTTCCAATCCTCCTTCCAACTTCCTTTTTGGTCATATTTGCCCTTGAAGTTAGGCTTTCGAAAAAAGTTTTTCTTCTTGTAAAATTTCTTGAATCTTCTGGCTAATTGAGCCATATCCTCATCACCGTCAGGTGATGATTGGTCACTACTGGAACTTTCTACAGAAGCTTCCAATTTCCCTTTGTCTTTGTGTTCAGAGGTGGTGATTTTTGAATGCAACAGATTTCCTTTTTGGTTCATCCTCCTCTTCCTTGTTGACTTTCATCTCTTCTTCATACATCATCAGTTTCCTAATGAGTTCTTTTACAGGTAGCTTGCTGATGTCGCATGATTCTCTAATAGAGACAGAGGTTCCTCTCCATCTGTCAGGCAGACATCTGAGAATTCTCATGATCTGTTCCTTGACAGTGACTTCTCTTCCAAGAGAAATCATTGTGTTGACAATCTCATTGAACCTAAGATACATGTCAGAGATAGGCTCATCAGGTTTTATTTTAAAGTTATCATATTTAATAGTATAAGTATTAAGTCTCATTTCTTTTATACTAGATGTTCCTTCATGTGAGACAGACAGGGTATCCCAAATTTCATGGACAATTTTACAAGTAGAAATTCTATTGAATTCTTCATCTCCTAAGGAGCAGTATAAACACTACTGGAAAAGAAGGTTATACCAACGGTTTTAAACCGTTGGTATAGGCTGGAAAACCGTTGGTATAGCCTATACCAACGGTTTACCAAACCGTTGGTTAGTAAGCCGTGAGGAAAGCCTTATACCAACGGTTTGATCTAAACCGTTGGTATATTGTTCTATTAAATTTCTCCCAATGTATACCAACGGTTTATAACCGTTGGTAATGCATTTGAGAATTGTTATACCAACGGTTGAAAACCGTTGGTAATGTGATTTTCCAGACACATATACCAACGGTTCTAAATCGTTGGTATTGTGTTTTTCCAGAATTCTAGAAAACATATACCAACGGTTTAGAACCGTTGGTATAAGTGTTTTTCCAGAATTCCAGAACACCTATACCAACGGTTCTAAACCGTTGGTATATTGTTTTCCCAGAATTCCAGCACTCTTATACCAACAGTTTAGAACCGTTGGTATTGAGTTTTTCCAGAACTGCTGCACAGCAGCCCCCTCCCCCTCCAGTAGCCCCTCCACTATACACCTACACCTGCATAAAAAATATCACAAAAACAACATACAAACTTAAAACAGTATAAAAAACACCTAAAATAGCACAAAAAAACACATAAAACCATCAAATTCTTCCAACCATGTCATGTACTACAATTCCCTATTTTAATCTTCATATGACAACAATCTTCCGATAGTAATTCACCTCACCCCTGCACAACCCCCAAACCAGCACAGCCTCCCCACCTCCCCATCAAATTCTAATAGGCAGAATAGTATGAGAAATACCTATTAGAGTTCAATAAGAGTTTGAAATTGGCTCATATCCCTTTTTTTTTTCCTGATCCTAGATTTGGGTAAATAATGATTTGTGATGAATTTTGCATTGAACTTGTATTGTTTATAATATATGGTGAAAATTTATTTTCTTAGGAGTCTCTTCACTTATGACCCCATGAGTGAAACTACCCAACTCATGAAAAAGAGTTTGCAACTATCACTGATGAATGTAAATTTCGGTTGTATTCACTTAAAATGATGTCCCTTTCAAACAAAAGAGAGACTTTGAGCGGTGCCGTCCACACTGCGCCTCAGATTGAGGTGGAGTTGACTCGTACACATCACATATGACCCATGGATCGTTTTCCTAAAGTTTCAACAGAATCCGAATGTGTTTGGTCGGTTTTCCGTATACCGGTTGTTGTTTTCACTTAAAATCTTGTCCATTTCAAATAAAAGTGAGACACTTTGAGTGGTACCGGCCACACCATGCCTCAAATTGAGGCGGGGTTGACTCGTATATGTCACAAATGACCCATGGATACTTTTCCTAAAGTATCAACAGAATCCGAATGCGTTTGGTCCGTTTTCCGTATGTCAGTTGTTGTTTTTACTTAAACTGTTGTCCATTTCAAAGAAAATTGAGACACTTTGAGTGGTGTCGGCCACACTGCGCCTCAGATTGAGATGGAGTTGACTCGTACACGTCAAAAATGACCCATGGATCGTTTTCCTAAAGTATCAACACAATCCGAATGCGTTTGGTCTGTTTTCCGTATGTCGTTTATTTTACTTAAAAGCGCATCCATTTTAAACAAAAGAAAGACACTTTGAGCAGTTCCGTCCACACCGCGCCTCAGATTGAGGCGGGGTTGACTCGTACACGTCACATATGACCCATGGATCGTTTTCCCAAAGTTTCAACAGAATCCGAATGCGTTTGGTTAGTTTTCCGTATGCCGGTTGATGTTTTCACTTAAAATCCTGTCCATTTCAAATAAAAGTGAGACACTTCGAGTGGTACCCGGCCACACCGTGCCTCAGATTGAGGCAGGGTGGACTCGTACACGTCACAAATGACTCATGGATACTTTCTCTAAAGTATCAACAGAATCCGAATGCGTTTGGTCCGTTTTCCGTATGTTAGTTGTTATTTTTACTTAAACTGTTGTCCATTTCAAAGAAAAATGAGACACTTTGAGTGGTGCCAGCCACACCGCGCCTCGGATTGAGGCGGGGTTGACTCGTACACGTCACAAATGACCCATGGATCGTTTTCCTAAAGTATCAACACAATCCGAATGCGTTTGGTCGGTTTTCCGTATGTCGTTAATTTTACTTAAAAGCACATCCATTTTAAACAAAAGAAAGACACTTTGAGCAGTGCCGTCCACACCGCGCCTCGTATTGAGGCGGGTTGACTCATACACGTCACATATGACCCATGGATCGTTTTCTTAAAGTTTCAACAGAATCCAAATGCGTTTGGTCGGTTTTCCGTATGCTGATTGTTGTTTTCACTTAAAATCCTGTGCATTTCAAATTAAAGTGAGACACTTCGAGTGGTACCCGGCCACACCATGCCTTAGATTGAGGCAGAGTTGACTCGTACACGTCAAAAATGACCCATGAAAACTTGTCCTAAAATATCAACAGAATCCGAATGCGTTTGGTCCGTTTTCTGTATGTCAGTTGTTGTTTTGACTTAAACTGTTGTCCATTTCAAAGAAAAGTGAGACACTTTGAGTGGTGTCGGCCACACCGCGCCTCAGATTGAGGCGGGGTTGACTCGTACACGTCACAAATGACCCATGGATCGTTTTCCTAAAGTATCAACACAGTCCGAATGCGTTTGACCAGTTTTCCATATGTCGTTTATTTTACTTAAAAGCGCATCCATTTTAAACCAAAGAAAGACACTTTGAGAACCAAATGCATCCGCAACGAAGACACCCTCCCTAAAGGTCTGTTTGAAGAGGACATCATGAATGATCAATATTATGAACCTTATAACAATATTACTTTCCAACCAAGGAGAATTTTTTATAACGTGTTTAAAACTCACAAGTTGGCCAAAATGAGATTCCACTTCAGCAATAACCATTTTGTGCTGACTTCATATCATAAATCCCAGCAGAAGAGACCTATCATTTTCTTTAAGAGAAGACCCATCAAAAAAGACACATTGAACTTCATAATAACCAAACTATTGATTTCCCTGAATAATTTTCCACCACGCATCTGCACGGCTAAGAAACAGTAGAAAGCATAAATTATATTGGAACGAGATTGCAAAATTTATTCTCAACAAATTGAAATAGTAATCCTGAAGTAACATACATTTAAAATAATAAAAGGAAACAAAATCAATGAAACATGCAGCACCTCCCCCTCCCACCTCAGAACCCCCCCTGCGCAGCCCCTTCCCCCAGCAGCCCATCCCCTGCCCCTCTCCTCCCCTCCCCCCTGCCCAACCTTTTCCCCCAGCAGCCCCCTCCCTCCTGCCATCACCCAGCCCCTCCCCCCCCTCCCCTCCCCCCTCCCCTCCCCCCCTGCCCACCCTTGTCACCCAGCAGCCCCCCCTCCCCTCCCCCCTTCCCTTCCCCATCCTGCCCACCCTTTTCTTCCAGGAGCCCCCTCCCCTCCCCTCCCCCCTCCCCCCCCTTTCCCACCCTTTTCCTCCAGCAGCCCCCTGCCCCTCCCCTCCCCCCTGCCCACCCTTTTCCACCAGCAGCCCCCTCCCCCCTGCCCAACCTTTTCCCCCAGCAGCCCCCTCCCTCCTGCCATCACCCAGCCCCTCCCCTCCCCCTGCCCACCCTTTTCCTCCAACAGCCCCCTGCCCCTCCCCTCCTGTCCACCCTTTTCACCTAGAAGCCTCCCCCCCTCCCCTCCCCCCTCCCCCCTGCCCACCCTTTTCCTCCAGCAGCCCCCTGCCCCTCCCCTCTTGCCCACCCTTTTCACCCAGCAGCCCCCTCCCCTCCCCCCTGCCCAACCTATTCCCCTAGAAGATCCACCATTACTAAAACAAAAACCATCCCCTGAACAGAATGGAAATTCAAAAACAACACGATTCACTTCAAAAGCACATTTATTTGCATGTGATTATTCCACGCATGTTACTATCAGGCATAAAACTATCAGCCATAAATGACATAAAATGCAGTTCTATGGGAAAATTACATAAACATGAAATACATGGCTAACTAAGAAAGCTAAGTAATACAAAATAGAGAAATGGGCATCACAGTACCAAGGAATACTAAAGGTCTAGGTAGTAGACTAATCATACAATAAGAATCAAGTGCAAAAAAGAGATCTGATAACAACATCCCTATGAAGCAGAGGAAAACCCCAGAGTGGAAAACCAGGTTCAAAAATATAGTGTTTTACAGAATTCAAAAATGTAATGGATCAATCTGCCCCTGATCACCATCATCATCGGTCACATCCTCGCCGCCATCTCTAGCCTCATCGTCGTCCTCGTCATCGTCCCCATGCTCATCGTCGGCCCCCTCCTCGTCTTCAACCCCATCCTCGCCCTCGGCCCCATCCTCGCCCTCGGCCCCATCCTCACCCTCGTCCTCATCCTCATCCTCACCCTCGTCCTCTTCAGCATCCTCGTCATCACTAGAAACGTCATCATCTCGACCGCCACTAGAGCTGCCGCCTGATGCATTGGATAATGCACCCATCGACGACATAAATGTCTGACAAGCCGCGCTAGCCTCTGGTGGAAGTGATGAAGATAAAACTTTCATCAGTTTCATAAATTCTTTGTCCCTCGTTTGAACTTGTACTTCCAACTCTGTGACCCTTTTATCAGACTGTCTTGCATGCTCCTTGACCTGTTCCAACTCGGTGGTACTAGAATGGATACCTGGAGAGGACCAATACCTCGTCGGGACTATATTCTTACCAGGTCGGCAGCGTACTCGACCAGCGTGCTCCTCTCCCAAAACCTGATATAAATGATCGTGTGGCCCAAAATTGTCAGGCTCCTGGGCATCAATGGCCTCTAAAGCAGCCTGTTAAAAATATTAATAGATTAATAAATTTCAAAATAGATATTAAACTTTGAAATAAACAAATAAAAACTTACAGTCTTTTCTTGGGTTGATTCATTTACCGCAGTTCCATCTTTTTTTCTTCTACTCGAGCAAAACAATTTTGCTCGAGGGATACATCCTTCAATATTCAACTTGTGCTTCTGTAATGACATTGAAACAATATAAAGTACAAGTATAATCATATATTCAATATTCAATAAATCACATAATTTTAGTAGGAAACAATAAAAAGGGAAAGTCCTAAAAAAAATTATAAATGACTATATCGTACCAGCTGCCTCTCATGATCTGACATAGTTGTGCGCCCCAAAGTGTGAAGGTATTGCTTTGAATCAATGTTTTTTTTGTTTTTTTCAGAAGATTCCTAAATAATGTTTAATAATAAATAAGATTATATTAATGCAAAATATGAAAACTCTCATTTAAATACCTCATATGAGATTAATACCTTAAATTTGGCAGTCGCCCAATGGGTAATCATTTGACGATATTGCTCTATCGGGCAGTCATCCGCGATAGGTAATGTCTCTAACTCCGTGCCCACTCTATCACACCATCCAATATACAGGGCATGCTTATAAGCTCTCCAAAGCTCTCCTAACTCTTTTAAACGTGCTGGTCGTGCACCTTCGCCATCAGGGAAGTTAAACCGAAGCTGAAACCCAATAGATTAGTTCATATAAATACAAAAAAATACTACATTAAATCCAATAGATTTTTTACCCATATTTGTGCCCACGCATTATCTTTGACTTCGTGTGGCAGATGTCTCCAAGAGAGAGGGCTAACCGGAATGATATCAGAGTATTTTGCTAGCGTCGCCGAAACCCCCCGACATTCCTGCCCATATTTCTCAATCATTTGTCCATCAACATTGTATTCAACCATCAACTGTGTATGGCGGTTCCATATTGCACGCAAGCGAGTACGCCCCCTCCCCCACCTCCTATCTGTAGATGAATCTGTTATTAAAGAAAAATAATATGAGTAAAGGTTATAATAAAATAAATTTTGGTATAAAAATTTGATAGAGTTATATAAATATACCTGTGGTAGTCGGATCAATGGGCGTCACTGGATGTGCAGAAGCTGAAGGAATATCCTGTACAGGTGGAGTGTCCCTTAGTGTACGCTCCTCAGCCACATAATGTGTCGCAACAGGAGTCGAAGAAGGTGGAATATAATAGCTCGGAGATAATGAACCAGAAGCAAAAGATAATGGCATAAACGTCTGACCAACTGGTAGTGTAAACATCAGAGGTCTAAATATCCCGTGTGTCCCTGAAGACATGCCAGGATCAAAATGGGGCGAAGAAGATATGTCTGTGGCAGTGGATCGTCTAACTCTCGCCCCACGAGCCCTCATACCACCGACCTCAGAACCGGGACCACTAGATGATCGTCCATCTCTGACACCACCCCCCCTCCTACCACCAGCCTCTCTACTGGGAGCAATATCAGGCTCCTCGTCAGGTATCTCTCGTCTAGGGGGTCGATCCTGAAAAAAAGTTTAACACAAAAGTAAACACATGATATTATAAGTTATTGAAATATTTATATTTGAAATAAAATACTCACAATAGGGATGAGTGGAGGAACACCCATTTATACCATGCGACGATTATTATCTGTCATCTTTTTCCGTCGCCTCTCTTCAATGGGTGTCATTTCCTGCAATGAAAACAAATATGGAAGTAATTAGAAATAGATAACTAATGTGTAACCCAAAAAAATATATAGAAAAACCATTCTGATAAAAAAAAATAAAGTAAAAGAACATTTATGGTGGTTTGAAGGTAAGTACTATGATACACACTCTGAATGATGTAGGTGAAACATGTAGGTGAGAACACGACTGTATGATTCTATATATTTCCCACCACAATTTCGGGTTCACAATCAACTCTGACAATTGAGCTATTGATGTCATCATAAGTAATAAACGGATTACTTCCAATTGCAGTAGGGATAGTGTCAACTTCATCATCACCATCATCAAAAACATGTATGGGATTTACTTCAATAATTACACCGAATTTAGGATGACGATGATCTTTGACATAAAAAACTTGTTTCACCGTTGATGCCAATATATATGGTTCATCGGTGGCAAGAGTACGAGTCATGTCAATAACTCAAAATCCACAATCATCAATAAAGGTGCCTTGCCTCGTCATTGAATCAAAACATTGACATTTCATCATTGTGACTCGACCATGCGAGTAATAATCCAAAATTATTATTTTCTCCACGACTCCATAATAAACAACATTTTCAGAACGAGGTCTAGTATCCGACGAACTGGCATAACAGTCTGTTGTGGCAGTTAGCATAACACCATTATGCCGTGTTCTCATGTTTCTTGCTCGTTCAGTGATAATAAATTCGTATCCATTGATCACAAGTGATTTACAAGCACGAACCATGGTATTAGGACCAAAAGCCAAAGCTCTTATTTCCTCAGAAACAGAGTCTGCAGGCAAACTCGATACTTGAAATATAAACAAATAGTAAAGTTAATTAAATATTATTTTTATTTAGTTATTACAGAAATATTTTTACCTTCAATTTCAACCAAGCAGAAAACCCTTTGCTATGCAAAGTCTCTTTCATTCTCAAAGATAAAGAATGATGCTTTCTATATATCAATTCTTTATGTTCCCTGTAGATAAAAATAATAATAGTTTAACAAATATTTAAAATTACAAGAGATAAGATAAGAGATACATGTACAATTTACTCACTTGATATACTCATCGAACAAATCACAATTGAACAACACTGTGCGATGTGCCATCTCTCGCTCTTCAAGGCTTAATGTCGCCAATGTATATGATCCCGGAATTCCTCCTGTATGAGGAAGTGATGGAAAACTGGGTTCAATTTTCCCATATTGTTCTTCTTCATTTCTCATTGGTCTGTTTATTCTCGTAGTAAGATCAGACAAATACATTGCGCAGAAATCCATACATTCTTGAGCCAAGTAACCGTTCACAACAGAACCTTCGAGATAATTCCTATTCCGAACATATGATTTCAATGTGAACATGTTTCTTTCAGTTGGATACATCCAACGGAAAGCAACGGGTCCTTTAAGAAGTATTTCGGTCGGAAGATGGACGGTCAGATGCAACATGCATGTAAAAAATGATGGAGGGAATATTCTTTCTAACTCACACAAAATTAATGGTGTCTCTGCCAATAGTTTTTGCAAGAAGTATTTAGACAACCTCTTAGCACAAAGATCTCTAAACAAATAGCACAACCGAATAACTGAGACTCTAACATTATTGGACAAGAGATGACGAATTGCTATTGGAATCAACTCATGCAAAAGGACGTGATAATCATGAGTCTTCAAAGATTTCAGCTTCAACTCTTTTATGTTGACCCGTTTTGATATATTGCTTGAATAGCCATCAGGAACTTTAATAGTCTCTAGCACTTCCCGAAATTGATTTTTTTCAGCAGGTGTCATCACATAAGAAACACATGGAACTTTCCATTTATTTTCACTGATACAGACATGATGCAATTCTGGTTTGATCCCCCAATCTACCAAGTCACGCTGAGATTGTAAATCATCTTTTGTATTCCCCTTGACATTTAGAAGAATCGAAAACAACATTTTACATATATTCTTTTCAATGTGCATTACGTCTAAGCAATGACGTAACAAGTTGGTTGACCAATACGACAACTCAAAGAATATACTCTTCTTCTTCCAATTGTAACAGGTATCATTGGAAACATTTTTCCTCTTTCTAGATTTCATTACACCCTTCCCAAATGAATAACTGAAATATTTCAATTCATTAAGCACATCAGTTCCAGACATACGCTGAGGTGGATCGTCATTCTCCATGGTATTGTCAAATCTTCGACGATTGTTTCTATATGGATGGTTCATTGGAAAGAATTGTCGATGTCCCATAAAACTAAAACTACGACGATATTTCAGTCTTCTCGATCGAGTATTCTTTATACAAACAGGACATGACAATTTTCCTTTTGTGCTCCATCCAGACATCATTGCATAAGCAGGAAAATCATTGATAGTCCACATAAGCGCAACACGCATATGAAATATGTCTTTCGAACATGCATCGTATGTGGGCACACCCACATCCCAGAGAAGTTTCAACTCTTTTATTAAAGGTTGCATGTATACATCTATATCATTTCCGGGATCAGAATGGCCAGATATCAGTATACTCAAGAAAGTGTAAGACTTTTTCATACACAACCAAGGGGGAATGTTATAAATGTGTATGAAAATCGGCTATGTGCTGTGCGAAGTAAGCATCTGCCCAAATGGATTAAAACTGTCACATGAAAGACCCAGCCTCACATTACGCACGTCATCTGCAAATTCAGGATATCGAGCATCAAATCTCTACCATGCAAATCCATCTGCAGGGTGAACCAACTTTTCATTATTCTTTTTTCTCTCGGTGTCATGCCATCGCATTTTTACGGATATTTCATCAGACATGAAAAGGTTCTGTAATTTTTGGATCAATGGAAAGCGCCACATTACTTTTTGTGGCACACGAGATGGTGTTCTGTCATCTTTTGGCTTCCATCGGGAGGTTCCACATTTGATACAATCATTTCTTTCAGCAGTTTCCTCCCAAAATAAGCTGCAATCATTCGGGCAAGCATGATTTTTTTTTGAGAATCCAAGTTCATCAACTAACTTCCATGCCATATAGTAGTTTGAGGGAATATCTGCATCATCTGGAAGTAAGTCCTCCAAGAAGGTAAGAATGCAATCAATTGAAGTATTTGAAATCCCATACATAGTTTTCCTATGAAACAATCGGATTAAAAATTCCAACTTTTTCATTTTACCACATTGCCGATATACTGGAGTCGTCGCAGCATCATTCAATTTTTTCACCCTATCAACATCATCATTTTCATTGGACGCATCATGTGTGCTTGTATCGAAATCTTGTTGGCTGGACATCCTTTCCTTCTCATGATGCCGAATAAATGGAAACCGATCATATATCAAACTCTCGAATTCAGTCCTATCATTTGGATCATCAACATTTTGAGATTCTATTTTCTCTCCATTGTGATAACACACACAATAGTTTGTTTGGAAACCATATTTGGTTATATGATAGCTAACTGCTTCACGACTCAACCAAGGTCTTCCAACTTAATTAAAACATGGGCAGTGTATGCGACCACTATCTGAAGCCTTGTCAAATGCAAAATCTAGAAAGCTGTTCAAATTATTTTGAAAATCGGTTGAAATCCGATCAGTTTCGTACATCCAACTTCTGTCCATTCTGTAAAAAAATTGCAATAAGTCATTTCAAAGCAATTCAATAATATTGAAGTTTAATCAAAAAAATATTTAGGTAAATGACAATTGTTTACTTTATATAAAAGCATAACTGACACATTACTCTAAATGAGAATCATATTAAGAAATACAACAAAATACAGTGTATATAAGAAAATAAGATACATAATTTCTAATGCCTATATTCAAGGATTGTCCAGTAAGATATTGGAAGTGGATCAAGGAATACATAATCCTTAAGGATCTTGTTGGGAGTACATGAGTTTTATACTTTAACTTCTTCAGGGAGATCAAGATGAGGAGTAGGATGATGATCAGGGGAGTGGCGGGACTGTCCAAGGGGGGTGCGGGGTGTCCAGGGGGGGGTGCAGGGTGTCTAGGGGGGTGGTGGGGCCGTCTGGGGGTCGGAGGTGTTAAGGGGTGGGGGCTGTCTAGGGGGGTTGGGGTATCCAGGTGGGCGGGCTGTCCGTGGGGGTGGTCAGACTGTCCAAGGGGGTAGGGGGAGTCCAGGGGGGTGGGCGGGCTGTCCAAGGAGGTGAGTGGGGGTGTCCATGGGGTGGGTGGGGCTGTCTGGGGGGTACGAGGTGTCCAGGGGGTGGGAGGGCTACCCATGGGGGCGGCGGGGCTGTCCAGGGGGTCTGGGGTGTCCAGGGGGGTGGGCGGGCTGTCCAGGGGGGTGGGTGGGCTGTCCACGGGGGGTGGTCGGGCTGTCCACGGGGGTGGCGGCACTGTCCAGTGGGGTCAGGGGTGTCAAGGGGTGGGGGGGGGGGGCTTTCCAAGGGGTGGGGGCGTCCGGGGGGATGGGGGTGTCCGGGGGGGTGGTGGGCGGGTGTCCGGGGGTGGGGTGGCCGAGCTGTCAACAAGGGTGGGGGGCTGTCCAGGGGGGTACGAGCTGTCCAAGGGGAATTGTCAAACCTTTAATTGATGAGTTCTTTTGAAATAGAATAGATTCTCCTACTGGCATGTCAGCATTAACCAAACATAATTTCCTACTACCACAGAACACTATGATAAATCTAGATAAATCAGATAATTCAATCCTAATTATTGAATTCTTTTTAATTTTTTTAAGTATCTTGATATTAAAACATTATACTTAATTTATAGTAATGAAATGCCTCAGAAGTATTATTACCTATGGGTCTATCACACACTCAAATCCTTAGAATATTTTTGGGGATCAATGACAACCTATAAACAGGTTTTATCATCATCATTGTCTGAATGAATAGGATTCCTAACTGATATCATCACGAGCTATAATAAAATGTTTTAACCATATTCTATTGATTTTTTTGGTTATGATCCCTCAAATGAAAGGATTCACTAGTAAACATTCTATAGAACATTCCCTATATTATAAGTGACTTGTTCTTCATTTACTAGGGAGGATAACTCATCCCAAGGCGCACACTCAACCCATTATTGAAGATGAGTTGCAGATGTAGCAAAAAAAATACATTTACCAGGCACCAAAATGAATATAGAGGAGAATGAAACAACTTGAAATTATGTTAAAATAGATTTACACTAGATGTATGTGTGATAATCTCTCTAGTCACAGTCACACACTTCATTGGAAATAGTAATATTATCTAAAAAATAAATTAATTATTGGTGTTAAATGACATGGTCCTTTTGTAATGTAATCCCCCCTATACCAGAAAAACTATATATTATCTATACATTTAGGCCGTTATAAATTATAAATAACCCATGAATTTCATTTTACATCTCACATATAAAAAAATTCTACCAAATAAATATAATTCATTTCAATAGTTTAACAACATGATAGGTGCCACAAGAACAAATGTGTTCTAGCTCTATATTTCACTATCATAGTTTCACACCAATTAGTACATTCTATTGGATCATCATCTCTATGAAGCCAAGTATATAATATCCCATACAAGTAGTTTTCTCTAGAGTTTGATTAACTCTTATGACTATTAATCTAGCTAATGACTTCTTGATTCATCGATCAATGATTAATAATAAGGTTCATGTAACCTTCTATGTTTTAAACCATTCCCTAGGAATGTATAACTCACAAAATCAATGAATTCCCTGAAGCTATAACCCTTATGTAGTTTCAATTTATAAAATGAGGACCCATAAATCATTGGTGTCATTTTAGAAAAAAGAACTCTCACATGGTATGAATGGTATCATAATGACACCTATATGTTGAAAATATTCATATAGAATTAGAAATAATTTTATGTTATTAGGTTGATAAATCTACCTATAGAAGAATTTAATCATACCTTAAATGAAGGTCAAAACAATGAACGCCACGTTATGGTTTTATTTAATACATTACTCAAACTCAACATTTACTTATACACAACTCAAAGAAATTTGTTAAAAACATCAATTTCCAAATATTAGTCATTGATTCACTATCAAATATTGTGAATCTTAATTTTTTTGAAAATCCCTAAAATAGGAAAAAATGACGTGATCTTTCGAGATATTGAAATAAATGTGGAAATCGGAGGAAGAGAGCTTGTATTTGGGAAGAGGGTTAAATAATCTAACCTGGATGATGGAGTTGCAGCCGATCAGATGAAAGAAATCGGGTTAGGGTTCACTGGGTGCCGCGACTTCTGCAAATTGGGGAATGTTGTGTCGTGCGGGGGCCTCTGGAATTGGATGTATTTGAGGAGAACTTTCCCAACGGTTTGTAAAAACCGTTGGGAAACATGAATTTTCCCAATAGTTTGTAAAAACCGTTGGGAAAAGATAAAAAAACATAGGCTTTCCCAACGGTTTGAAGAAACTGTTGGGAAAGCCTTCACAAAACCATTTTTTACCAACGGTTTGTTAAAGCCGTTGGTAAAAAACACTTATACCAACGGTTCTGGAGAACCGTTGGTATATAAGTGTTGGGAAAAACCTGCTTTCCAATAGTGAAAGCATTCACAGCTTTGCAATTGTCATTGTAGGCAGTTTTGACAGGTTCATCCCATGTGATTCTATCAGTAGCAGGAATCTTATATTCATCTACAATGGAAGACCAAATTTTAAAACCCATACCCTCTAAATGCATTTTCATTTTAATTTTCCATTGAGCATAGTTGGTTCCATTAAAGAATGGTGGTCTGTTGGTTGTAGCACCTTCCAATCTATTATCCATATTACAGAAATACTTTGAGAGCTAGAAATTTAGAATGAACAGAATTTTACAGATCTTCAAAGTACAACTGCAATCACAGTTGAATAAGGTTAAACAAAATCTTAATAAAACTCCTCTAATACCAAATGTTGGTCGGAGTAGATTACTCAAGAGGGGGGGGGGGGTCAATTGAGTATCTATAAAAATTTCTGGTTAAAAAATATTCTTAAAAAGGTTTCCCTAAAAGGTTAAATACAATCCAGTTAATCAAGGTTATACTGTTATAAGATTTTGGCTGTTTAAATAACTTCTTAGAAGATTGATTAGTTCTCAGTAATCTTAATGTCAGTTATTAATATTACTTTTGAAGCTATTCTACTAAGACAATACAACTATAACTTCTTTCCAAGATTAACTATGAAAGTGAATTTAATGATTTCTGAATTATATAGTAAATCAGTAAAACAGAGAAGACTAAATTAAGCAGCACAACGGATATGAAACAAGTGGTTCAGTCTCAAGCCGAGACCTAATCCACTTCACTTGGTGATCACCTGCCACCAAGCAGTTTATATAAATAAACTTGATCCACACCCTGGATCGGGGTTAAACAATAGTACACATGACTGTCCAGGTCGCACAGAGATCTCTTCCATAGTTCTTCGTGGGAACAAACAACCAGGCCACACAGGGACCTCTTCCACACTTATCAGTGGGTATACTAATATAAAAAGATGTTTGAGTAAGAATATCTTGTATCCTTCAGTTTTATGCAGGAGACAGAGTGTGTTATACAGATACACATACTGCTCGAAAGATAGTAAAATGATACACAACAGAGCAGAAATATTGAGATAGGTTTGGAAATGCTATGAATGTTAGTCTTTGTAGCTCTGGACTTCTAAGATGAAGCAGATGCAGAAATCAAGTCCTTGTATGGAAAACAGAGTGTCCCAAGTCAGACAGATCTGGCTTGTGTTCTTCGTGATGTTTGACAGTGTGAAGATGTTCTCGATTCTGGGATTCAGTTGAGCTTCGTGTGTTCTCCAGTATCGTTGAGTTGCATGAGACAATTCTTTCTTTAAGAATTCTCTAAGTGTATTCTGTTGTCGTGCTCATGCCCACCCACTTGTTCTGCTTTTTAGTATCGTGCTACACTTCTTATTTTTCCTGGGCCGCATTACTCTTTTATCTTGGAGTGCATGTGTTTGAGCCGACTAGTTGCATGTATTCTGCACCTCGTATCTCGTACTATCAGATGACATGTCTACAAAGAAATATTAATTATGTCAGTGCATTTAAAATCTTCAAATATGACCGTTAGAGATTAAATTGAAAGACGACAAAACATATTAAGAAACAGTGTCACAATATGTCATGGAAACAATGTCTCCTTCACACGGTGTCTGGATTGGTCATAGTGTCTTGTGGTCACGGTGTCTGGTTCACGATGTCTGGTTCGCGGTGTCTCGATGTGTCACGACCCCCTCCCACCAAAGATGTCCCTCCTGAGCTGGCAATGGTGAAAGGGAGATAATGACCCCCGAGTCCCGCCTCCGGTAGGCCCCGGGGTGGCGACTAGCACCAAGGGTATGAGTTTTTCACAAATAAGGGAGGCATTACCCTTTTTATTTTTAAAGATCGGGAAATAGGACAAGTCAACCACCAAAAAGGAAAAGAACCAGTGTATATAAATAAACCCAAACCAAGCCCACATGCATGTTTAAATAATTTTTATAACAAGGTACAAGTACAAGAAAGCTCAAAGTACAATACCAAAAGAAAACAAAGGTACAACAACAGCAACAACTCCAACTGTCCGACTAGTAGGGTCCCGCACAGCCCTGGTAGTCCTCCTGGAAACCTGAAAGTAAACGTAGGGTGAGCATACAAGTATACTCAGTAGGGAAACCTAAAGCTCTCGTGCACAAGTGGGGAGACATCCTAATGTCCCGTGAGAACAACAGAAGAAACCTAGCAAGGAATTCTATCCACCCAACCTCACCAGCCACACTCACCAAAACACAATCACAACAGGTAGTAGTAGTATAAGAACAAGATTATTGGGTACCCCACACCATTTCCCTTTAGTTAGCTGCTCTTCCTAATGATGAACGTCCTGACGCTGCGACACTCTCCCCGCCAGCACACACCTGAGCCTCATAACCACGTATCCCGCCAGCACACACCTGAGCCTCATCCCGAAGATTCTTGGGAAACAGTAGAACTTTCCCGAAGAGTCTTGGGCTAAAACCACCCCCAATCGAAACCTACCCGAAGAGTCTTAGGTGTAAGGTCGCCTCAAGCCATCACAGCCTAGGGGAGAAGGAGCAAGAAGGAGTTAGTAACTAAGGGAAAACACCCTCTCCCATAAAATGGGAGTGTTCGACACTAAGTGCTCAACATGGGTGGGGTGCGATAAAAACACAAAAGATACAGATATATATATATATATATATACCAACCTCACAGCCCATCCTATGGCTTCTAAAAAGAGGATCTGAGCACGTGTCTCGGCATTGCTACTACGAAGCATGCATACAACAAACAAACCCAACCCCCTTTAGGTTTTCACATTTCAGTAGAAATAGTTATTTAGTTCCTTAACTACTGGGAAACTATCCACAACTAACCACACCAATCGTTCGTAAAACATATCCCTGCCATCCACAAAACAAGTTAGGAAAAACATAAGCAACACAACAAAGTCCCTCTTATCAACCAACCAACCCCATTGATTATTATTTCCGTTTCATTACCACGCCCCACCATTCATTAACTCTTCCACTTTTATTTATTAATCACAACCCATAACCCGTTCACATTAAAACCCAACCCTGCTGCCCCGCTGCCAACCGCCATAACCACAATCGCACCGAAATCCATACATCATTTTCCCTTTAATACCACTTATCGCAGCCCCGCTGCCCGTTACCAACACAACATTCACACCAACCCACAACCAAGTCAACCGCATCCCCGCTGCTCACCTGATCCACAACAACCCACAAAAACACCCCCATCACATACCTCGTAACCAAGCCAACACCCACATGTTCATTATTCCATTTTGTTTAACCGGGGTGATCACACAAGGGTTCCAGATTTTAACAGCCAACTTTACGTGATTAACCAATTTCCACATTCCACAAAGTTTCCATCCATAAGAAAATCCAGAAGGAGAGGGCAACATTTAATTGCGTAAGCAAAGGCCCCCAACGATCGTGATTTTCAGTAGGTAGAAGCTCATTCAATTCACAACATAATATCACATGATATAAAAAGTAAAGTAACAACAATCACTAACTTCCCAACCTCATTCTTTAACCAGTTATTGTCTTTATTTAACTGGTTCAAAAGTATTTCACGTAAACAAGAGAACACCCACCCCGCATGATGCACAAATTAGAGAGACGAAGGTAAAATCCCTACCTTAACAGGTTCCTGATCGCAACGCTCCCTAGGATCAACCTTAGATGACGTCCGCCGGCGTCCGTCACTTCTGTCGAGTCCCGGCAAAACCTCCTCGGGTGGAAGTCGGAAAGGAAAGGCCGAAGGAAAGACAACGGATCCAAGCTCGAAAGCTCCGCCTCGTCGTTACGATCCCATGACCGCTAAAGGATCGTGAATCAGAGCTCGGATGAAGAAGTTATGGAAGAAAGAGCCTTCGAGTCTCTTGGGAGAGCTCTGCTCAGAGGAGAGGGGAGGAGAGGTGTGAGATGAAAGGAGGGGACCCCTCCTTTTATAGGCGTGAAAAGAAAAAGTACACGACGTGTACTTTATGATACATGGCGTTTACTCGGTTCTTTCACACGGTCTCCACGCGGCTTCCAACATGGCTCCGCGGCCGTTGAATGGTCAACACACTGTTTGAGGGTAACACATACGCAGGGAGGGACTACACGGCGTGTAGTCTGGACACATGGCGTGTACTCATTCATTGCACACGGCAAGGACACGGCTCCTACATGGTACACGACCGTTGACTGGTAATGCGTACGCGGGGAAGGACTACACGGCGTGTAGAACTGGTCACACGGCGTGCACCCATTATTCCACACGGCAAGGACACAGCTTGCAACACGGGGTGTACTCGGAAAGGATGTACACGGCGTGTACTCAAACTACACGGCGTGTAGTTTCAAAATTTTGGAAAGTGTGGAAAAAGTCCATTTTACCCTCCAGAACACTTCTTGACCTTTTTGAGAAAGGAATGGTCCGGAGAGGTCCGGGCCATTACATCAGATACCTCTTAAAACATTCTCGTCCCCGAGAATTCAAAAACCAACCCAGAGGAACCCAACAAGATACCTCTTAGGGTTCTCGTTATAACAGGAACCCAACCAACAACCCTAATCATATGAGTTAGGAATTCCCTCTCCTATGTCGAGATATTATCCGCTTTAGGCGGCACTGACTCGCCTGCATGGGTTTAATCGCATCCGCATTAATGTGTCCCGATTAAGGACTGGGCCTTCCCACTTCCATATATTAGGATTTTCCAACTTACACTACCCCCAACACCGTACAACCCACACACTGCCCGGACACATGGCTTGAGGAATTCCTTCTCCCATGTCGAGATATTATCCGCTTTAGGCGGCACTGACTCGCCTGCACGGGTTTAATTGCATCCACATTAATGCGTCTCGATTAGGGATTAGGTCTTCCCCTCCCCACATGATAGGGCTCTTCACGTACATTTAAAGAAAAGCGGGAAACAACATAGCATTAAAAACTCACAAAAACAAGGTCTAGGCCCAAAGAATGAGCAAAAGAGTTCAAACAATGGAGTGTAATGCTCCCAACAAAACATAAAGGAGATCATTCAATAAAACCCAAACACATCTCTATCGATCCCTGGTCCTTCTAGAGATGCTTCCTCTAATGCATGCAACTATCCGCACCCAGCTCCTCTGCCTCTCTGTTGACGTCCGCCTCCTCGACCACGTCCCGATTGGGATCCTTGAGGAACTCCTTGTGGATGACCACCACCTGCTCCATCTCCCCTCAGAGGGACTGGATCTTGTTGCTGCTGGAAGGGTCTTACCGGTGACTGGTGCTGCTGAGGCGGGCGCTGAACCTGTCCATCTCCACCGTACTGAGCTTGGGTCGGGCACCGACTCTGAACGTGCCTGAAACCTCCACAAGAAAAACACTTTGGTCCTGGGCTCGTGAGAAAGGGACGAGGACCCGAAGATCTGAACTGGAACTGCTGGGGCCTGCTCTCTACTGGCCTGAAACTGGAAGGTCCTGTCGCAGGAGACCTGCTGCTGACTGCCTTCCCCTTCGAGGAATTTGGCTGGATCCCCTCACGTGGTGCACCTCCCTGCGAGTGCATCCTTTCTACAACCTCTGCCTTCTTCTGTACTGCCAAGTACGTCAGAAGGGTGAAGGGGGTGACAGCATACTGGAGCGAAGGACGAAGCGCCTCCTCCAAACGTCTTGCCCGAGACTCCTCATCCAGAAAGAGATCCGGAGCAAAGCGCAGGAGATCCTTGAACTTGATCCCCAGCTCTCGCACTGACATACTCCCCTGCTGAAGGGAGAGTAACTCCTGCCGCTTCTCCGCCTTGATCATGGAAGAAAGGAATTCCTCTTGGAATTCCTTCTCAAAGTCAACCCATGGAACCTATGCCTCTATCCTCTCTCTGAGGTAGAGCGTCCACCACTGTTGCGCCGCACCTCTCAGCTGACTGAATGCTAGGGGAACCCAGTACTCCCTCGGAGCACGGATCAAGGTAAAAGTGATCCCTAGCTCTTCAAGCCACCCCTCCGTTTCCATATCCGAAGTACTACCCTCGTACTTCTTGAGGGTCTGCCGCTGGAAAGAACGGAGAGTCTTCTGCCACTGACTATCTTCCTCCTCTCGATCAATCCTCAACTGATCGACCGCCTGGATCTGCTGGGCCTCGGCCGTCTGAGCCACCCGGGGACGACGTCCAAGTGCCATAGCTGTACAGTAAACAAGGTTTTCCTAAGCCCAAGTAGTAAGGAAATTTCTCAAGGTTTTATTTTATCACATTATTTCAATTTCTTTCCCAGAACACCCAAATCAAGTAAAACACAATCATGATGATGCATGTACCTTCCCTAGGGTCTCTACCCTGCAATCAATGTGGTCTCACTTAGTTGTTCGGTAGGCTCAGTGTCCTTGCATCGGATCACAGGGGCCCCTAAAATCCCGTGTCCTAGCTGGTCTTCCCTGGCCTATGTCACGCACCAAGATTAACTAACATTGTTGCCCTACCATCCCATACAATCCTCACTGTTCCTAACTCCAGACTCCATCCTATCTCTCAACCATCACATCTGATACTATTCTGTCATGACCCCCTCCCACCAAAGATGCCCCTCCTGAGCTGGCAATAGTGAAAGGGAGATAATGACCCCTGAGTCCCGCCTCCAGTAGGCCCCGGGGTGGCGACTAGCACTAAGGGTATGAGTTTTTCACAAATATGGGAGGCATTACCCTTTTTATTTTTAAAGATCAGGAAATAGGACAAGTCAACCACCAAAAAGGAAAAGAACCAGTGTATATAAATAAACCCAAACCAAGCCCACATGCATGTTTAAATAATTTTTATAATAAGGTACAAGTACAAGAAAGCTCAAAGTACAATAACAAAAGAAAACAAAGGTACAACAACAGCAACAACTCCAACTGTCCGACTAGTAGGGTCCCGCACGGCCCTGGTAGTCCTCCTGGAAACCTGAAAGTAAACGTAGGGTGAGCATACAAGTATACTCAGTAGGGAAACCTAAAGCTCTCGTGCACAAGTGGGGAGACATCCTAATGTCCCGTGAGAACAACAGAAGAAACCTAGCAAGGAATTCTATCCACCCAACCTCACCAGCCACACTCACCAAAACACAATCACAACAGGTAGTAGTAGTATAAGAACAAGAGTATTGGGTACCCCGCACCATTTCCCTTTAGTTAGCTGCTCTTCCTAACGACGAACGTCTTGACGCTGTCACACTATCCCCGCCCGCACACACCTGGGCCTCACAACCACGTATCCCGCCCGCACACACCTGGGCCTCACAACCACGTATCCCGCCCGCACACACCTGAGCCTCATAACCACGTATCCCGCTCGCACACACCTGGGCCTCATCCCGAAGATTCTTGGGAAACAGTAGAACCTTCCCGAAGAGTCTTGGGCTAAAACCACCCCAATCGAAACCTACCCGAAGAGTCTTAGGTGTAATGTCGCCTCAAGCCATCACAGCTTAGGGGAGAAGGAGCAGGAAGGAGCTAGTAACTAAGGGAAAAACACCCTCTCCCATAAAATGGGAGTGTTCGACACTAAGTGCTCAACATGGGTGGGGTGCGATAAAAACAAAAAAGATACAGATATATATATATATACCAACCTCACAACCCAACTTATGATTTCTAAAAAGAGAAACTGAGCACGTGCCTCTGCACTGCTACTACGAAGCATGCATACAACAAACAAACCCAACCCCCTTTAGGTTTTCACATTTCAGTAGAAATAGTTATTTTATTCCTTAACTACTGGGAAACTATCCACAACTAACCATACCAATCGTTCGTAAGACATATCCCTGCCATCCACAAAACAAGTTAGGAAAAACATAAGCAACACAACAAAGTCCCTCTTATCAACCAACCAACCCCATTGATTATTATTTCCGTTTCATTACCACGCCCCACCATTCATTAACTCTTCCACTTTTATTTATTAATCACAACTCATAACCCGTTCACATTAAAACCCAACCCTGCAGCCCCGCTGCCAACCGCCATAACCACAACCGCACCGAAACCCGTACATCATTTTCCCTTTAATACCAATTATCGCAGCCCCGCTGCCCGTTACCAACACAACATTCACACCAACCCACAACCAAGTCAACCGCAACCCCGCTGCTCACCCGATCCACAACAACCCACAAAAACACCCCCATCACATACCTCGTAACCAAGGCAACACCCACATGTTCATTATTCCATTTTGTTTAACCGGGGTGATCACACAATGGTTCCATATTTTAACAGCCAACTTTACGTGATTAACCAATTTCCACATTCCACAAAGTTTCCATCCATAAGAAAATCCAGAAGGAGAGGGCAACAATTAATTGCGTAAGCAAAGGCCCCCAACGACCGTGATTTTCAGTAGGTAGAAGCTCATTCAATTAACAACATAATATCACAAGATATAAAAAGTAAAGTAACAACAATCACTAACTTCCCAACCCCATTCTTTAACCAGTTATTATCTTTATTTAACTGGTTCAAAAGTGTTTCACGTAAACAAGAGAACACCCACCCCACATGATGCACAAATTAGAGAGACGAAGGTAAAATCCCTACCTCAACAGGTTCCTGATCCCAACGCTCCCCAAGATCAACCTTAGAAGACGTCCGTCGGCGTCCGTCACTTCTGTCGGGTCCCGATAAAACCTCCTCAGGTGGAAGTCGGAAAGGAAAGGCCGAAGGAAAGATAGCGGATCCAAGCTCGGAAGCTCTGCCTCGTCGTTACGATCCCATGGCCGCTAACGGATTGTGAATCGGAGCTCGGACGAAGAAGTTATGGAAGAAAGAGACTTCGAGTCTCTTGGGAGAGCTCTGCTCAGAGGAGAGGGGAGGAGAGGTGTGAGATGAAAGGAGGAGGGGACCCCTCTTTTTATAGGTGTGAAAAGCAAAAGTACACTGTGTGTACTTTATGGTACACGACGTGTACTCGGTTCTTTCACACGGTCTCCACGCGGCTTCCAACACGGCTCCGCGGCCGTTGAATGGTCAACACACAGTTTGAGGGTAATGCATACGCGGGGAGGGACTACACGGTGTGTAGTCTGGACACACGGCGTGTACTCATTCATTGCACACGACAAGGACACGACTCCTACACGGTACATGGCCGTTGACTGGTAACACATACGCGGGGAAGGACTACACGTTGTGTAGAACTGGTCACACAGCGTGCACCCATTATTCCACACAGCAAGGACACGGCTTGCAACACGGGGTGTACTCGGAAAGGAAGTACACGGCGTGTACTCAAACTACACGACGTGTAGTTTCAAAATTCTGGAAAGTGTGGAAAAAGTCCATTTTACCATCCAGAACACTTCTTGACCTTCTTTTTGACAAAGGAATGGGCCGGAGAGGTCCGGGCCATTATATGATGTCACAGTGTCTTGTTCACGGTGTCTTGTTCACGGTCTTGTTGTCACGGTGTCTCAATGTCACGGTGTCTTGTTCACAGTGTCTTGTTCACGGTGTCTGGTTGTCACAATGTCTGCTTGTTCACGGTCTCTCGCACTTAGGCAAATATCTGTATTCAGACTTAAGTGGTGATATTTATGGAATGAATTAAATTTAATCATCTATCAGAGAAATCATTATAAAGTGAATCAAAAGATAGTGTATAGTAACCAAACTGAGTGTATAACACTTAAGAGCTTTGAATAGCTTTTACTAAACAACTGTGCATTTGATGTGAGATAGATTACACAGAGTTAACATGATTTATAGACTGAATAGGATTTGTGATCATTAAAACATGATTAATACATGAGGAGTCCAACAGATACTTATAAATGTGGATTTCCTACTATCGGGTCTCGTTTTCATAACATCCTACTAGATATCACCAAGGGCGTACACCATGAGAAGATGTCTCAAAGTCTTATAAGTCTCCACCCCTGATGGCCTGTATCATTTGTATCCCTCAAATGATATCATCTGGCTATAAAACATATATATAAGAATAGTGTCATTGCACTTCTGGGTTCTCATCATAGCGGAGAACTGCCATGACCTTTTAGTGCGACAACTGCTCTTGGGATATTATCACATGCAATGTTACATAGTAGAACAATCATGATGTGATAAAAAGTTTATTGGTATCCATCCAATGAATATATGTTTATCATAAAGTATAAAGAAGTTGGTTTTAGGGCACCAACTAAAACAGACTCCCACTTGCACTAGAGCCAACTACTAACAGTCTTTAGTCTGCTAGCTCTCATATGACATTTATGCTTCTGCTGAGATAGACCTTTAGTCAAGGGGTCCGCCACGTTCTCTTCCATTGATACTCTGCTCACTATAACTTCACCCCTTTGATAAAATTTATTCAAGAGGTGATACTTTCAGAGTATATGCTTTGTCCGTTGATGTGACATTGATTTTTTTGCAAGAGCCACCACTGCAGTATTATCACAATACAATGTGATATGGTCTTTACTGCTAGGTACCACATCAAGCTCCTGGACAAAGTTTCGAATCCAGATGGTTTCCTTGACTGCATCAAAAACCGCTATACACTTGGACTCCGCTGTAGAATCAGCGACCACTGGCTGCTTTGAACTCTTCCAGCTCACAACTTCTCCATTGAGACAGAAAACATATCCTGATTGCGACTTCATATGATTCCAATCTGTCTGAAAACTAGTATCAACATACCCTCTGATTACAGGCTCATCGTCTTCTCCATACACCAGGAACATATTCTTAGTTCTTCTCAGATACTTAAGGATAGTCTTAACAGCAGTTCAATGCTGTTCTCCTAGATCTGCTTGATATCTGCCTACCATGCTCAGTGCATAGACAACATCAAGTCTAGTACCTAACATGACATACATGATAGATCCTATCGCTGAAGCGTATGAGATCTTACTCATTCTATCTTTCTCCTGTTGTGTCTGTGACACATTTTCTTAGAAAGATGTAAACCATGTGACACTGGAACCAATCCCCTCTTGGATTGTTCCATACTAAATCTCTTTAGTATCTGGTCAATATATGTACTTTGACTTAGTCTAAGCGGCCTCTTGGATCTATCACGAATGATCTTAATCTCTAGAATGTAGGCTGCTTGGCCTAAGTCCTTCATGGAGAAGCACTTGTTCAATCAGTCCTTAACAAACTGTAAGACTGATATGTCGTTTCCAATAAGTAATATGTCGTCAACATACACTACTAGGATAATGACCACATTCCCATTAAACCTTTTATAAACTCACGACTCACATTCGTTTTTAATGAAACCAAATTCTTTTATGGATTCATCAAATCAAATGTTCCATGACCTAGATTACATCAATCCATAAATGAATCTCTACAACTTGTAAATCCTTTTGACATCAACTGGTGTCACAAACCCTTATGGTTGTGTCATATAGACATCTTTCTAAAGGTTCCTGTTAAGGAATGCAATTTTAACATCCATCTGCCAAATCTCATAGTCATGGCAAGCTGCTATGACAAATATGATTCTGATGGATTTAAACATGACAACTGGTGAAAAGGTTTCATCGTAGTAAATTCTTTGATGTTGTTTAAACCCTTTAGCCAATAACCTTGCTTTGAATACCCATTTACATCCAATAGACTTTACATCAACTGACGCATCGACCAGAACCCAAACTTGGTTCTGATACATGGAATGCATCTCAGAATTCATAGCTTCTAGCCATCTTGTAGCTTCTGAGCTCCCTACTGCCTCCTTGTAGAAGTGAGGTTCATCATTGTCAACAATAATGAGTCACCATCCTCGGTGACAAGAAAACCTTATCTCTCTGGTTCCCTTACCTCTCTTACACTCCTACGTAGTACTTGTGTTTCAGGAACTACTTCTTCTACGGGGACCTGTGAAACTTGTTCATGTACCAACTCTTGTGTATCTTGAACATCAAATTCATCAAAGTCAATCTTGCTCCCACTATCCTTTTTGAGGATGTGCTCCCTCTCAAGAAGACGGCTTGTCTGACGACAATTACTTTCTTGTCCGAGAGGTTGTATAGGTAGTATCCCTTTCTTTCCTTGGGATACCCTATAAAGATACACATCGTGCCCCGAGGTACTAGTTTGTTGCCTGAGAAAGCCTTAACAAACGCCTCACATCCCCATACACATGTATGCCACAAAATGAGTTTATCTACACCATAATTCGAAGGGAATTACATTTTTCGCCTTAGTTGGTACTTGGTTTAATGTGTATGCCACAATTTGTAATGTATATCTCCAAAATGATAATGGAAGATCTGCACGACTTATCATCGACCTTACCATGTCCAACAAGGTATAGTTCCTCCTTTCCTTAACACCATTCCACTATGGTGTATAAGGTGGAGCGAGTTGAGATAGAATCCCAAACTTTCGTAGAAAGTCGATGAACTCTTGGTTTAAGATATTCTCCACCTCGATCTGATCGAAGCTTCTTTATCTTCTCACCAAGCTAATTCTCTACTTCATTATTGAATTCTTTGAATTTCTTAAAGGACTCAAACTTATACATCATTAAGTAAATATAGACATATCTACTTAAGTTATTAGTAAAAGTTATGAAGTAAGAATATCCACCTTTAGCTTCTACTGGAAATGGTCCACTCACATCAGTGTGTACCAATTCTAGAAGCTATGTGGACATTTCACTCTGTCCACCAAATGGTGGTTTAGTCATTTTACCTTGTAAACAAGCGTGACATTTATTAAGTGGTTTTAACTCAGAAGAGTCTAAATAACCATTTTGACAGAGCTTTGTCAAGCGCTTCTCGTTTACATGACCTAGACGGTGATGCCACAACTAGGTGTTATATGAGTCACGTGAACTTGATTCGTTATTGATTGCCAACACTTGGTTTTCGTAATTTAATACATACAGTTTGTTATTTTAATGTGCCGTATCATAACATATGTTGTCCTTATAAAAGAAACAACTGTTATTTCTGAATTTGAAAATAAACCCATCTGTATCTAAAGTTGATACATAAATTATGTTCTTGGTAACACTTGGTACATAATAGAAGTCATGTAAAACCAAAATCATCCTGGTCGACAACGAAAGGTGATAGTCACCAATGAAAAGAGCAGCCAACCTCAAACCATTGACAACTCGTAGATCCACATCTCCTCTTACAATTTTCTGAAATCTACTTGGTTCCTGCATTTGAATACAAATGTGAGCACCACAAGCTGTATCTAATACCCAATGTGTAGAAATGGAAAGATTACACTCGATAACGAACACACCTTTGGTTTCCCCTTGCCTCTGGGTGCAGTTCCTCTTCCAGTGGCCTGACGTGCCACATGAAAAGCATAATGCCTCCTTTTCCTTGCCCTGCCTTTGGATCTTCTTCTTTTTGGTCGGACGATGCTCGGGGGATTTAGACTGATTATAAGTCTTAGACCCCTTTGCATTGTCCTTCCTCTTCATATTCACCATAAGGACATCGGGTTTTTCACGCCCCGTGTCCTTATCCACTTGGCGAATTGAAGTAAGAAGTTCTGATAGACTCTTCGCATTATTGCTCATATTATAATTCACAATAAAACTAGAGGGCTTGGGCAGTGATGATAGTATGTGATATGTACGTAACTCATTTGAGAATTTAATCCCATAAGATATCCAGACGCTCAATGTAGCCAATAAGCTCGACTACATGTGGCCCAGCTGACGCATACTCTTCAAGCTTAGTGGTGAACAAAGCGTTGGAGATCTCATACCTCTCTTGTCTCACCTTCTCTTGATAGAGATCCCGAAGACGAGACATCCTGCTATAAGCATCCATTTCCTCATGTTGCTTCAAGAACTCATTGGTCATGAATGATATCACGAGGCACTGAACATCTGTAGCATCATTCAGATGTTTCTCGTATACAGAGAGCTCCTCATCACTCGCCCTATTTTCAGGTGCAATTGGTGAACGTTCTTCCAGCACATATAGTTTCCTTTCATAGTGAAAGATGACCCAAATGCGCCTTTGCCACTCCTAGAAATTAATGCTGGTTAGAAGGTTTTTTTTCTCGAATATGGATCACAACGATATGTTTGATGTCATTTTTAATGTCGTTTCTACAAATAAGATGAACAGATATTTTAGTACTTTATCTGATAAAATTAAGACAAATAAATAAATAAATATTCATTAGTCTCCCACTATTTTATCGAAACCTAATTGCCCTCACAATTAGTTTCGAAATATCTTGCTGCGTGGACATTCTAGCAGCAAAGATCCATATTGCCCTTCGCATTACCCCAACTTTGGTTGGTCAAGCAATTTGAATGGTTTTAGGTAGGCATTCCAAATGCCAACTGTATTAACTCGCAACTCCTTGATCCGTTGAGTGGACTTCCCGATCCTGAAATCTTTAATTTTGGATTTCCTCAACCTTTGTTTCTCAGTTACACCAAGTCCTTCTTTGACAGTCAACCCTTGATGTAAACTAAGTCAAGTCAACCCAAAACCTCAAATTAGAATTTCCTGATAATTAAAAGCATCCTAACTTTGGCTGACCAAGCACTTTGAACTATGGTTCGATTCTAACTGAAGTAATTGAAGACTATTCCGACTTAATATTTTATTGAGGGATTTTATCCTTTATGCGTAAATTGCCATTTATTATCTTTTCACATGATTGTTAATATTAAGTGGGATAAGCTTAAGTGATTAACCATGTATTATATAATATTTACGCATAAACCAGTTTATTTTAGTTTCATCTTGCATGCTTGTTTAATTCATTAATTATGTGATTGCAACAATACATCCATAATGAATAAACCATGCAACTGGTAGAAATAAAATAAAGGATATGTTCACGAGCTTGTTCTAAGGGTTAGTTTATCTAGCGGTTGATAAACTAACCGCTGACCTAGGGGAGAAACACCTTGAACCAGTTAGGTTCGTGTTTACAGTTTTCCACCTATCCACCTTTGTATCTCTTTGGATTGGTTTCGTCTCAGCTCTTAACTTGAACCGACTCCACCAGCTTGAGAGCTCCATCCATTACTTATGCTTTTACTCACACGCAGTTGATGGGTAAAAGAGGGTTTACATAAAACAAACCATGGACATGCAGACCCTACATATTAATGAGGAGAGAAGACATGCATACCAACAATTTAATTTAATAATAAATTTAAAAGGGAAACCAATCACATACAAAGGTCTGGTCTAGCTCTTGATCATCCACATGCATGCAACAAATTACACATTTAATAAAATTAGCATTCAATTGTTTAATCATTTTTATTTAAGATAAATCGCATTCGAATCGATTAATTATTATCTTTAACTAATCAATCCTTTTATATTAAACCATTTCCGAATTTTCTTGAGATTCCTCATCCATTATAATTTTAAACAAATTAATAAATTCATTTAAAATTAACTGTGTACATAACTTGTACCTTTGAGGTAACCCGGTGAATACCCATCCAAAACTACCCAATATGTGTTATACTTGTATTCACTTTATTCTTTGTGACATGTAACATTCACACAGAATTATAATTGTAATACAACTCATACATGATGTGCATATCTTTAAACATCAACACAGATGTTAATTAAACACACACACACACACACAGTCGCCAAGCTAGGACGGTGTGTGTGTGTCCCAGCTTTATGCCCACATGAAGGTACATGTCTCAAGGGTCTTTATGCCCATACAAAGGTACATGTCTCAAGGATTACATAATATAATAATAAATTTTAAATCCGCGTAATCTGTAAAGCGTACACAACATGTAGATCTGACTACACGACGTGTATCCTCCTCACCGTCCATCCGAAGTACACGCCTGGGGAAACAATGTGTAAGGTGTACTTCAGAAATCTTTGGAGTACACGACGTGTCACAGTGGGCCACACGCCATGTTGACTCCGTGTTATACGACACACACACACATACACACACACACATATATCAAACATCTATCACATGTTGTGTCCCAACTTTATGCCCACATGAAGATACATGTCTCAAGAGTTACATAATATAATAATAAATTTTAAATCTGCGTAATCTGTAAAGCGTACATGGCATGTAGATCCGACTACACAGCGTGTACCCTCCTCACCGTCCATCTGAAGTACACGCCTAGGGAAAAAATGTGTAAGGTGTACTTTAGAAATCTTTGGAGTACACGACGTGTCCAGTGGTCTACACGTCATGTTGACTCTGCATTATATGGTCACTGGTCGGCTAAGTCATGTATGGGATACACGGTCCGACCCTGACCCGAAAGGGACTACACGCCGTGTCTAGTGGGCCACACATCGTGTAGTTTGGCTGACCGTGCACCAGTCTGTCCTGGTCAACACACGATATGTGTCCCAGCTTTATGTCCACACGAAGGTAAATCTCTCAAGGGTTACATAATATAATAATAAATTTTAAATCCGCATAATTTGTAAAGCGCACAAAACATGTAGACCCGACTACACGGCGTGTACCCTCCTCACCGTCCATCCGAAGTACATGCCTGGGGAAACATTGTGTAAGATGTACTTCAGAAATCTTTGGAGTACACGACCTGTCCTGTGGGCCACACGCCATGTTGACTCCGCGTTATACGGTCACCGGTCGGCTAAGTCGTGTATGGGATACACGGTCCAACCCTGACCTGAAAGGGACTACATGCCGTGCCCAGTGGGCCACACAGCGTGTAGTCCGGTTGACCGTGCACCAGTCTGTCATGGTCAACACGTGGTGTAAGAATTAACTACATCGCGTGTCATTAATGCACACAGCTTGAGTAATTTCTGAATTTCCCGATGCGCTGAACATAACTACACAATGTGTGATCCAGATTACACGTCATGTATGGAAGATTACACGACGTATAACTTTGAATACACGATGTGTACTGTCGTGTTACCTGGACAGAATTGTCGGCACCTCTTGATGAGATCCTCAATTTATTTTTAATCATAAAATTATTCGTTTTTGTTAGATTTGTGAGAAACGATAAAGGAAGAACAAATCTCGAAATTCCGATTACAAGAATGATTAAACTTGAATCGACAAACTAAATTATTAAAGCGTAGATCATTAATGAATTATTTAAATAATTATAAACAATAATATGCCTCTTTGATACCACTTGTAGGTTCCAGATGCAGCGGAAGTGCGGGAGGGACGATGCCCAACTTTGATTTTTGCCATAATCAATGATTAATCCGAGATCAATATGACGATGAATGCTAATATCTATGAAATTGAATCAAAGATTTAGACAAAAAAGAATGGCCCCCGAAACTAAGAGAGGATCAACATATTTTGTTTATAATTAATTTAATTAAATTAAAATTACCTCAAAGGTGATTCTTTCATCGTTGATGCGTTCGGCCACAGATCTGCAGGTGTACCGTTATTACGTTGTAGGGATCAAAGGTAGATATCCTCTAGCGGTGATCCACACATGTTTCATGTATCTTCCGACATCGACGAAGGAGTCTCCAGGTGCTATCACAAAAGATCCTTGCGCTTACAATGTTCGCCTTTGATTGCCTTGAGAACCACTTTCAAAGCGTTTTCTTGATTCGGTGGAGGAGGATCTCTCTCATTCTTGAGAGTGTTCTTGGAGAGGGAAGAACTCTTTAGGCTTGAGAGTTTTTCTCCAATCTGTTGTGCACAACCATAATAATCGCCGCTTGGCTAGTGCTTGACTAATAAGAGAATAATATAACCGAACATTTAATTCACTAGGGTAATAATAAATAATTTGCACAATTTCCTTAATTATTTTATTAATCATATCGAAACCCCCATGTCAAATAATAACAACAACATTATTATTTACATTATTATTTAATGACATGCTCTTAACTCGTGAGTTATGAGTAAATATTATTTAATAAAATAATATTCAATATTATTATTTCTCACCAGACTCTTAACTCAGTCCACCAATCCTCCACCATATTTATTGACCCTTGAATAATGACTATTTATTTATTAAATAAATATCATTGCATTATTCACCAATAAATATATAAATATTATATTCACTAACTAGAAAATAAATATTTATTAATTATTCCGCCCACATTATATTCTCTCGAATAACCAGTGTCGAAATAAATGCGATCATGCATTCATGAATAATTATTAAACTACAATCGGGAATAATATTTATTCAACTTGTTGAATAATAAATAATATATTATTTAACTGAGATACTGGATACACTTAGTGTGTGACCCTATTGGTCTATTTCTCAATGACATTAGGCAGAACAACCTAAAGTCCAATGTTAGTGTCTAACAACAACATCATGACACCCAGAGAGAAAGAAGTTAATTCCACAACGACATGTCAGCTCATACGAACGCTTACAGTGTAATATAATCCCTTTGTCTTGATATCTCCAATCAAGTGGGTTGCATGCAAGTGCCATCAACCCATGTGTTTTCGAAAATTGAACCTGCCTATAGAAAACTATGACCATGGATTTATTTAGGCTATATCATTTCAATCAAAGGACTTGAGATATCAACTTTCATTATGGAACAGAAGAGACAAATCCTTTCTCGCATTATTCATTAATGTAGTATTACTCGTGGTGCACCCAACATTATCCCACCTCGTCGTGAACATATGCGGTCACAGTTTTTGCCAATACATCTAACTGTGTGAGTCATAATACCCATTAATAATAATTTTAAAGTCTAAGGACCAATACACACGTCCGTAGATAGGAACATCCTATGACACTTATAAATGTGGATTTCCTACTATCAGATCTCGTTCTCATAATATCATATTGGATATCACCAATGGCGTACACCATGAGAAGATGTCTCAAAGTCCTATGAGTCTCCACCCCTGATAGCCTGTATCATTTGTGTCCCTCAAATGATATCATCCAGCTATAGAACATATATATAAGAATAGTTTCATAACACTTTCGAGTTCTCATCATAGCGGAGAACTAATATGACCTTTTAGTGCGACGACTACTATTGGGACATTATCACATGCAATGTAACACAGAAGAATAATCATGATGTGATAAAGAGTTTATTGATATCCACCCAATGAATATATGTTTATCATAAAGTACAAAGAAGTTGGTTTTAGGGCACCAACTCCAACAGACATGTTAACTACCTATCATCTGTATACTGGCGCCACTACAATTATTGTTGCTGATGAATCCACTATCCTTATTGCGGGATTTCGCACGCTCTCCTTGAATCCTTGTATTCATCTAACTTCAGTGACTAATGTTCCTTGAAGTCCTTTTAATTTACTATTCACGAGTAAGCTTACACAGGACTTGAACCGTGTTGCTATTTTTACACCATATGATGTTGTGTTTTAGGAGCAGTCGATGAATCAGGAGCTTGATAGAGGCCATCTTCACGATGGGGTGTACATGTTCGATACTCCGACATCTCTTGCTTGCTCGTCTATCTTTGCTCATGCTCCGGATCTATATTTTCGCCATGGTTATCCATCGATCTCTGTCTTACATTAGCTTTGTCCCCATTTCAGTCTGCACCTTTATTTTCATTGTGAGTCCTGTAAGTTTGCTAAACATCATCACACATATTATGTTCCTCATTTGGTGATACGTGCATCTAAACCTTTTGATTTAGTCCATTCCAATGTATGAGATCTCTGCATGGTCCCAAGTCAGTTAAGATATTGTTATTATGTATCCTTTATTGATAATTTTTCTTGTATGACATGACTTTATCTACTTTGTGATTGTTTTGAGGTGTTTGATACTTTACAGACTTTTTACCGTGAAATTCACTAAGTTCTCCACGCCTATTAAATGTCTCCGCTCGGACAATGGATGAGAATATTTATCTTCTTCCCTTCAGCAGTTTCTCAAGGATTATGGTGTTCTTCATTAAACATCATACCTCGATACACCTCAGTAAAATGGAGTGGTCAAGCATAAACATTGTCATATTCTATTACTGCTCATTCCCTCTTATTTCACATGTAGGTGCCTTTTTTGTTTTTGTGAGGATGCTATTTTCACTGCTACCTATCTTATAAATCGTTTTCATTCTTTTATACTTTAGGGGGAGAATCCATTTCAGGCTATGTTTCCCTCTCACCCTCCTCACCCTCCTCCACTTCGTGTGTTTGAGTGTCTTTGTTATGTTTGTGACACTCATCCCAATTTATCTAAATTCTCTCTAAAAGCCTTTCGTTGCATCTTCTTGGGTTACCCTCGCACTCAGCATGAGTACCACTGTTTCTCTCCAGACATGAGACGTTATATCATCTCTGCTAATGTCTCTTTTATTGATAACTCTCCTTTCTCTACACTCTTTTCCCACCCCGATACCACTATCAATGATTGTCTTCATCTCACCATCCACCCACCCTTGCCTTCGTTATTCCACTATGATGATTGCCACCATGGCTTTGTTTACTCGTCGACCATCGAACGTGCCCCTCGCCCAAACCGAGGACACCAGCTCCCCGACTTCGTCAAACACTCTTGCTCCGGGCACAGATGACTTACCTATTGTATTACGGAAAAGTACTCGCTCTTGCCAGAATAATCCTATATACAAAACTTCCTACAAAGAATTCTTCGATCTGGAGACAATATCTGTTCCTTGTACGGTTACTGAAGCTAAATCTCACCCTGGTTGGCTTCAAGTAATGTATGTTGAATTACAGGCCTTGGATGATAATCATGCCTAGAATTTGATCCCCATTCCGACAGGTAAATAAGTTATTGACAACAAATGGATTTATACAGTCCGTCTAAATGCAGATGATACTCTTCATCACCTTAAAGCCCGTCTCGTGGCAAAAAGCTTTGCTCAGGCATACAACGTTGATTATTTCGATACATTCTCTACGGTTGTTAAAATGACATGTTTGATTATCCATGTCTCTTGAAGCTTCTCATAATTGACATCTTCATCAACTTGATGTCAAAAATGCGTTTCTCCATGATTTTCTTGAAGAAGTATATCTGCAACAATCTCCTGGCTTCCTTGCCTCAGGGGCCGGTTCTCATGTCTGCCAGCTTCGTCGGTCTCTTTATTGGCTCAAGTAGTCTCCTCATGCGTGGTTTGATAGATTTTGGCACCGTCATCACTACATTTGTTATATCAAAGAGTATGAAAGATCACACTGTTTTCTATCGAAAAAATCCTTCTGGCCGCATCCTGTTGGTTGTGTATGTTGATGATATCATTATTACTAGTAGCGACTCGCATGACATTGCCCATCTTAAAACTTAACTTCAACAACAGTTTCACACCGAAGACCGGAGTCCTTTTTGACATATTTTCTTGGCATTGAAGTCTCCCGTTGTCCAACTAGCATCTTTCTTTCACAACGAAAATATGCGTTGGATATCTTGCAGGATACTGGTTTGTCTCAAGAAACTGCCGTTGACACTCCTCTTGAACCAGAGGAACACTCCCTCCATGATGCCACTGACCCATATTCTTATCCGGATAGGTATCGTCGACTTGTGGACAAACTCAATTATCTTACTGTGACTCGTCTGGATATTTCTTGCACTGTTAGCAAGATCAACCAATTCATGGAACATCTGATGAAATCCCAATGGGTCACTGTCCTTCGCATTGTCAAACACCTTAAGAAAGACCTTTTCCGTGGTCTTTGGTATTCAGATCACGATCATTTGGAAATTGAGTCCTTATGCGTTGCCAACTATGCTGACTTCTTATCTACCCGAAAGTCTACTTCTGGGTTTGCAGTTTTTATGGCTAGTAACTTGATCTCCTCGCGAAGCAAGAAACAAACAGTCATCTCCAGATCCAGTGCTGAATCTAAATACCGTGCGATGACCACGATCACTACTGAGATTCTTTGGCTTCGTCATCTTCTTCATGAAATTAGTTTCCCACCACAAACTTCTGCTCATATTTGGTGTGATAATCAGGCGGCCTTTAGATTACTTCTAATCCAATTTTCCATGAATGCCCGAAGCATATTGAGATTGACTATCACTTTCTTCATCCTCACCTTGAGCAAAAACATATCAGCTTTAGCTATATTACAACAGCTCATCAGCTTGCCGACATCTTTGCTGGGAGTTAGACTAGATTCTCTATGCACCAAGCTAGGCATCCACAACATCGACCTAGCTTGTGGGGGAGTGTTAGAACCGTTTAAGTGTATTTAGAAGTCCCACACCGTTTTCCTCCTATATGTATTTATTTTCCTCTGTATAAATGAAGGTCTCCACCTCTCTTTGACGTAGGAATTGTACCATTCTACAAAGGGAATGACTTTTTTTGTTGTAAAACTCTATCTTTTGAGCCTCTATCATAATTTCATTAATTAGATCCATTATTTTCTCTATAACCTATATGAATTACAATTCAATGATTCAAACTTAACCTTTGTTAAGTAATTTTGTCGGTTACTTGGTTTTTAAATTAGACTAAAATTCCTAAATCCCATTCATTATTTTGCTTTATTAAAGTATAGGTTTTCAATAAGAGCTAAATATTTTTCTTTTATGTAAGGAGTGTTTAAAGTGTAAAAACTATTTTAAAGGAAAAACTCTCTTAATTCTTGATTATATCCTACATTTAAATCTAGGATGCTTAGTCACTAGTATGACATCTCGCCTTTTTATTACATAAACTTTTCATTTACATGGTACAAATAGAGGATCTTTTAAAGTTTAGTTTATTGGAAATAAGATACATAGTACATGAAAACTCAATACATTCTTCTAAATCCACTTGAAGAAATCCTCATGGGTTCATCCTAAATACATTTACGACATCTCATATCCTAGGGACATACATCAAAGGAAAGAGGTGAGCATGAGACTCACTAAGTGAAAACAACTTAGACGTGATCATGATGAATAACAATAAGAACACGAGGAATGTTATTACGGCATGAGTAAAGGAAAATAATACATATCATAATAAAAAGAACATGTATCATAACATGAAAATGTGGCTACAACATTTAAACGAGACATTCATAAGTATATCACCAAGGTTTGTCACCAATGTGTCATAAATGAAAATTAACAAGGTTATTCACGAAGGTATCGTATAACATGTCATCTCTAGAGGTTAAATTCTTTGCCCAATGCATTGGACCGTTATCAGAGTGCATCCTTTATATGTCTTAATTCATGTGAGCCACATAGATCATAATAAAAAATTTCATAAATAACCCGTGGAAAATAAAAAAACGGGTTTCATATTAAAATCATGGTGTTTCAAAAGTGCTTAAAAGCACGATCATTATGTCATTTTAACTGAAAGAAAGGGAATGCGAGTTTCATGTTTGTTAATCCCAGGATCAAATAAATCGTTTTTACATTTAGGTGAATACCTTTGGAAAAGAATGAGGCTTGAGTATTCACAAGAAGAAAATAAGATAATTTCTTCGGCATAAGAGGGAAATTTTGAGAAGTAAATTTGGTAGCATAACGAGTATAAATTGTGGTATTAGAAAAGGGTAAAAAGAGAGGGGACAAGAGTCTCCTATTTATAAAAGACTCTTATTATAGCAATGAGATAAAATAAAGTGGACAATATAACATAGTTTGGAAATTGGAAGGCATACCATATAAAAAGGGAACTTGAATGGAAAAGAGAAGTGGAGATTTCCCACACCTTGAATAGTTACTTTTAGATCTTGATGAATGGAACCTTGAGGGCTTGAGGACACCTTGGGGGAATACTTGGGAGGAAAAACTACCAGAGCTTCATGGAGGATGGATTGTTTGGGAAAGGAAATAGAGAAATGAGTGGATATTTGTAGTAAAAGTGGATGATTTGTGTAATAATTTCAAATACAGGCCTTGGAAATCTAGGTTGTGGAAAAAATGCAAAACCATGAGCTTGCCCATGGTTTTGAACATTTGGTATTTTAACCAATAAGAACCGAGCTTCATTTTATATTACTTCTTTTGGCATGGAAGAGTAAAGTTTTCACAAAATAAGATTTTTAATGTTAAAGTTTCTATTTTAGACTTTGGAAAGTAATTTATAGGTTTAGAAATTGATTAAAATTGATTAAAATACTTGATATTAATAAAATATCATATTTTAGGTCGTGGATTGTGGTTAATTAATTATTACATAATTATGAAGTTATTAAACATATCGAAAAACCAAAACTGTATTTTTACTATTCACAGAAAAAATAAAGTATTTTAGAAAATTCTCTTCAATTGACCATAACCTAATTTCGACGTGTTGATTTCAAAACTGATGTTTATTTTATCATAATAATTCTCTAAGTATGAGAATTTTAATTTTTAATTATAAAAATCCTTATTTCTTAAAAAAATAGTGGGTTGAAAATGCATAGTAAAATTTCCAACACTTAAAAATTTTCAATGACATAATAAAATTATTTCATCATTTATATTTAAATAAGAGTGTTTTATCATACTATTTCATTAAAATAAGTATTATTTATAATACCCTAGTTTATTATAAAAAATTTACATCTTTTTTGAAAAGTACAATTTGTGTCTACAAACTCAATTTATCAAATTCATCATATTTAAGAAAAACTATTCTTGAAATGGAATTGATGGAATGCCAATTTTATTTATATAATGAAATTACACTTTGTCTGGACACATAACCCCTTGTAACACCTACGAACGACCTAAGGGTAAGGTGTGCTATAGTGATAGATTCATAGGGTGGTTTGACTAACATCATCCGAGTGGTAATTTCCACTAACTTGAACTTCTCTCATAAATGATTTCGTTCAAGCTTCATTTGGTGAAGCTTGGCATGGGCTTGGTCAAGGTCAAACCTGAGTGATGCCACCTCCCTTCCCAGTTCTGACAAATGAGATTCATAAGGCATGACTCTACTAGTTGAAGTCATCACTTCTCCTTTTTGCATTAATTATCCTTTTATATTTCTACTTATAAACACTAATTATAACGTTAAAATTATTACCAAGAGTATAGTTTCCAACAGTCATATTGACCAACAATCATATTTGACTAATGGTCATATAACCGTCGAATCCCGATGGTCACATTTCCCTTTATACTTTATAAATACCACTTCATTTTTAAAGAGAGATGGTTTTGTTGTGTAAAATAAAATAACACATTTTCAGGAAACAAATATCATTTTAAAAGTTTGGGTCGTTACATGTAATGACTCGGATTTTCCCGATTTTAATTTTAGAAAATTTCATAGAAAATTTCGAAA
This sequence comes from Viscum album, assembly GCA_963277665.1. Taxonomy (NCBI): domain Eukaryota; kingdom Viridiplantae; phylum Streptophyta; class Magnoliopsida; order Santalales; family Viscaceae; genus Viscum; species Viscum album. The sequence goes on from OY728123.1 coordinate 876,858,720, forward strand.
CCAGGTGCTAAAACGACATGTGATTTCGAGGCCCAGTGTGCCCTGAATGGTTCGTTGAAAAATGTTAAGTTTTTAAATAGTGCGCCCAAGCAGTTTTCATGAAAAAGTTGAATAACTCTTAAATGGGTTCCCAGATCAGAAATCTGAGGGTACCGTTGCGTTCAGGATGTTGGGTTTTACCCTAGGCGCGACTTAACTTTAGTCGGCGCGAGTCTCCAGCGAGAAAACCCAAAAATGGCACAACCGTAAATAAAATAATTAAATAAAATTATTTTATTTTTCAAATCCTTATAACTCACGAACGGTGACTCGTATTGAAAATTCGAGACCACCGTTGAGCTCGTGAGGACGTATTTTCCTCAGGCGGAGCCTAACATTGGTTGGCACAGGTCAACTGTGGAAAACAGTTGGAAATCCGAGAGAACCGTTGAGTTCGTGTGGGTGTGCTTTTCTTAGGCGGGGCCTAACCTTAACCAGCACGGGTCGAGGGTAAAAGTTAATTTTTTTGCATTTAAAGAAAAATAAAATAAACTTAAGAAAGTTTATTTTATTCAAAAATGTTTCCCTGCAACACAACGCCGAGCCAGCTGTTTCATTTCATAAATGAAACAGCATAACGACGTGGCAGTTCTGCGTAACAGAAACGCTGAAACGTGTCTCCTCCATTAAGTTGATTAGTAGAGATACGAGATTGGGAAAGGGTCTTGGAGTTTGCTCTGAAGCCTTGGAGGAAATTCATTGGTGAACGACAAGCGACGACGAACGACGAACGACGACGAATCACCGAACAGATTCAGATCCGACGTCGGCAGATTGAAGAACGATGAACGGAAGGTTCACCCTTCGTCTGCAATCGATCCAAACCCAGGTAAGGGGTTTAATTCTAAGTGGATTCCTTCCTTCCCCGTTCTTTAGTTTGAGCGACGAATGCGGATCAACCCATGAACAGTTTGACCCGTGGATCGATCGCGTGTTTTGCAGGATGAGATTTGACTTGCAGGAATTTAAGGGAGTTGGATTCACGTAATGTTTTCTGTTCTTTGTCAACCTCCTAACAAGGACAAACCATGCCAACATGAACAAATGCCAATGTCCATCATTCGTGTGTTCTTTGTGTGTTCTTCTTCGCTACCTTCATCCCATTCTTCATGGCGACGACAATACGCGGTCCATGAGGGACCGCGGCGATAGGATAGGCCGCGACATGAGGCCTTGGGAGACGGCGGTGCCAGGCGACTGTTGGCTCAACAGTCGACGGCCGGGGAGGCTGCGACTAGGCGGGTCGCGACGACAAAGGAGGGTCGCGAAGGCAGAAAGGGCCGCCGGCTCGAAGGATGGTGGTGGTGGAACCCGCGATAGCCGCCGCGAGTGTTGGATTGGGGCCGCTGGCAGGCGGCGGCTTAGTCAGACGCGATTGGGAGCCACATCCCTTAGCGTGGACCACCCTGTTGGATCGCGATAAGGACCCCGCGACATAGCCGTGGGGCGTCTACGCGGTGGTCTGCGGGGTCCGAATGGACGCGGCGAGCACCGCATCCCGGGCTTGACAGAGCTGGTCCGCTGGACGGCCCAGTTGGAAGAAAACCAGCCCGCCAGTGCGGGCCGGGCCGGGTCGGCCCAGACTCAAACGTAACCGACCCCTTTTCAATAAAATGGGCATAACTTCCAAACTGTATGTCCGATTGGCGAGTTGTTTGCGGTGTTAAGACACTCGCGACGAGACAATCCTTTTGACATACTTCAAGTGCATTTTTGTGGAAGTTGGGATATGATCGATGACTTAAGTAGATTCTCCTGGAATCAAGCGCACTGCGAGCAAGAATCTTGCGGCTGGCTGTGATAAGAAGGAAGTGACGAGCGGACCTCAGTGACCCAACATACCTGAGTGACGAGACGACCTCAATGACCCAGCATACCTCAATGACGAGCGAAACTCAGTGGCCCAGTAGACCTCATCGATGAGTGAAGCTCAGTGGCCCAATAGACCTCAGTGACGTGCAGACCTCAGTGGCAGAGCAGACGAGCGGACCTCAGTGAGCCAACAAACCTTAGTGGCCCAACATACCTTAGTGATGAGCGGAACTCAGTGGCCTAATAGACCTCAGCGATGAGCGGAGCTCAGTGGCCCAGTAGACCTCAGTGACAAGCGAACCTCAGTGGCCCAACAGACGAGCAGACCTCAATGGCCCAACTGACCTCAATGGCCCAACAAACCTCAGTGGCCCAACAGATGAGCGGATCTTAGTGGCCAAACATACCTCAGTGATGAGCGGACCTCAGTGGCCCATCAGACGAGCTGATCTCAGTGGCCCTGTAGACGAGTGGACCTCAGTGGCCTAACAGACCTCAGTGGCCCAGCAGACCTCAGTGACGAGTGGATCTTAGTGCCCTAGCAGGCCACAATGACTAATCGAGGATGAGTCCCTCAGCAGTACAAGATGTTTAACATTACGATTGATAGTCTTTCTTTCTATACTTTAGGTTATACCTGTGTGAGCTGACTCTAGTGACTCTCTTGACTGTAATTCTTAGAGGCTACACTTTGTGTACCTCTTTGGTAGTCTTCTTTGTGTATTACTTTGTGGTATACCTTAGTGGTTTGGGGTCCCTACTGAGTATTGTTTTACTCACCCCTACACGGGCTTCGCCCGCACGTGTCGTGTTTTGTGCAGATGATCGACGTTTTGACGGAGTCCTTGGCGGATCGGAGCTAGGTGGTGCTTAGAGTGACCCGACAGATGAGACATGCTTCTGCGACTTCAGACAGTTGTTTTTAGTACCTACCCTTCATGTAGGGTTTTCTGGGGAGGAGTTCCAGAGACTTGCACTTTTACTTTCCTGTTTCAGTTGGGTTTGTATTCTGGCCCCATTTACCTTCAGTTTTCTACTGTCGTGCCTTGTTTTGTTTACTTAGTGTTTTCACCTTCCAGTATCTATGGCTTGGAGTTGTGTGCGTGTGTACAAGAACTTAGGAAAATGCCTCCTATTTGTTTGGGATATGCCTACTCGGTGCTAGTCGCCAACCCTTGACCTATGGGAGGCGGACTTGGGGTAGTCACGACACGAGCCCTAGGGGACGGGTCGTGACAGAGTGGTATCATAGGAGGTCAGTTCTACCTTAAGAACCCATAGCCTATGAGTTTGGTTTGGGGTAATAATGTTAAGTGTTTCGAGTTTGGATTCCAGGTCAGAGAATCCAGTGTTGGTGCAACAATCGACGTATTCATACACCAGGACCCTAAATTCTACTTTTCGACTCGATACATGAAAACACTAGTTGCAGGGAAAAACGATGGTACTTACATCGTATAAGAATGAGTTGAGTTTTCCATGTCCTTGAGTCAGCTCACCAGATATACTCTATTGATCGTGGTACATCTTGTTTTGTTTCAAGATGCTTCCACGTAGACAGCTAGCCATGATTCCACCATGTGATCACGATGATGATATGTGGGGTGACAAGATGAGCACAGAGTTTCGTACCTGAGACAGCACCACCGGGTGGTGTACCAGTTATACCACTACCTGTGGAGTAGCACATGGTACCCGTAGTACCAACAGATGAGATGCACGGGCTGAGCACACTTCACGAGTTTCAACGATAGAGACCCCTTAGGTTCTGAGGCGAACCCGACTCACAGGCGGCTAAAGACTGACTTGAGGCAGTGATCGAGTTTTCCGTCTAGTCAGGACAACATTAGATCAGATGGCGGTCCTGACAATGAGCCTTCTATGTGGCTCAGCAGTGCGATGACGGGGTTTAGACTACCCGATCTTACGATGAGGTGACTCTTCTGTGGATAGAGCTTGAGAAACTTTCTCAGAGAAGGGGCTTTTGCCATAAAAGAAAAGGGTTATGTGTGCCCAATAGCTTCTACAACTTCGGCAGGACGACATGTCGGTAGTTGAGTATTCATCGAGGCGTACCGACTTTTCTAGGTACTCGATGAATACGGCACGACCAGTGCTTCTGGGCTGGGACCTCCAAGCGAGGTGTGTTTAGGGACATCTGAGCCATCACTATTCCTCTATGCATTCCTACTTATACTAGGGTACTAGAGGGAACCTTTGTGATTGAAAGTTTGGACGAGCAGATACAACCATTGGATGTCAGCAGTGGGCAAGCAGGAAGTCGATGTCAGTTTTAGAGAGACTTGGACGTGTGAGACGTTCCGAGAAGAGGTCCCAAGACATGGGATCTATAGATCCGGGCTCATAGGATGAGTCCAGTCAACCTAGAAAGAGGTAATGTTTTTCAAAAGATGGTAGGAGACATCTTGCTAGAGATTTTCTAGCTTGTCGTGCTGACAATGAAACGATGGATGAGCCACCGGGGCAGAGACAATGACAGGAACAGATGGATCTGCAGGGCAGCGGACGTGGCAGAGGAGCTGGGGGATCAACAAGAGGTGGTATACGTTTAAACATGTTACAACCACCACCCCAATATGGTCCACACCAGGCTCATGGAGCTAGAGGACAAGGGAAGAGGGTAACTTCATGTGGTCAAGGCATATGACCTAAGGGCTCCAGGAATGATTCGAGGTACGGTCTGTGTCTACTCTTAGCTGTCGTATGCTAATCATTCCTTCTTGTCATGAATCTTGTTCAAGGCCTAGAGTTTCTGGTTAAACCGTTGAATCGAACCCTATGTCCGGAGATACCTATGGGAGGAGACTCGATAATCACACTTGTGTCGACAGTGTAATCTGACCCTTAAGGCAAGAGTTTCGGTTGGAACTTTTTGGAGGCAGCGCCGAGGCCATATGACGTTAGTTTGGGTGTGGACTGGTCATCCACAGTTCATGCTCAGATTGACTGTTTTAGGCAAAAGGGTGCGGTATGTCCGCAACAATGGAATTGTGTTTTCCTTGGTGGGCGAGAAAGGGAACCCAGGCAGCACGAGATAGACTCATGCATAGGAGGGTGCAACCGATCACTCTTGAGTCGGCTAGCCTTTCCCTCGGGGGCAGTGGATGTTGTGAGTTTTCAGTTCCCAACAGTAGTGGCAGAATATGAAGATGTATTCCTTGAAGATGTTCTAGGTTTACCTCCCCGTAGGGAGGTAGACTTCTACATTGTTCGACACCCCGAGATGGAACTGATATCAGCATCAGTATATCGGATGGTTTTCGCTGAGCTTCACGAGCTGAGGGTGCAGGTGGAGGACTTGTAGAGGAAGGACTTAATAAGACCCAGTGTTCAAGGTTATGTGTGGATTACCGGCACTTTAACCAATTGACTATGGAGAATGAGTATCCACTACCAAAGGGTTGATGAACACTTCGATCAGTTGAAAGGGGCATCCTTTCGCGTGGATAGAAAGGTGCCCGTAGGCTTTTCAGCGGTTAAGACAGAGTGTGACGAGTGCCCCGATCTTGAGTTTGCAAGAGGAGGGAGTCGAGCACGTAGTGTTCTGCGATGCATTAGGGACCGAACTTGGTTGTGTCCTGATGCAGAGACAAGCAGTGATTTCCTATGGTTCACGTCAGTTGAGACCACATGAGCAGAACTACGCGACCCATGATTTTGATTTGGCAGTGGTAGTCTTCACATTGAAGATGACGTGACACTACCTTATGGGCGAACGATTTATCGTCTAATCTAACCACGAGAGTCTCAAGTATATATTCTCTCAGAAGGGTTTGAACTTGAGATAGAGATGATGACTGGAGTTCCTCTAGGACTATGACTTTGAAGTAGTCTATACTCCTGGTAAGGGAAACGTGATAGTAGATGCTCTCGGTAGGAGATCCAGTTCGTAGTTGCTGAATGAGGAAACATATCAGTTGGTCTCATTATAGTTATCCTTCATGGATAGAGATGCAGCTTACCTCCAATCGGTGGTTGTTTCCCCTCCACTCTTAAAGTGAGTCAGAGAGGTACAACCCAATGATACCTACTATGAGTCTTTAAGTGCTCAGTTGTCCTTAGGGAATACCCCTGATGGATATTCGAAAGGTGGAAAGCATGTCGTTCCTTTCTGAGGATGAACAGTAGTAGCAGTGGACGCCTAGAGTGACGAGATGCATCAGGATACACATGAGTGTGTCAAGGCGGACACCGGGGATGACAGAACAGGTTGAAGATGGGCTTACCTGTTGATATAAAAGTTGAGCGCTTGTTTAATCAGTTTTGTGGTTTGTCAACACACTGTGTCGAGCCCCTGTGCTTGGAAGGGGTGTCACACCCGTCATCTTAAGTTATTATTATTATTTTTATTATTAATTATTGGCTCCGGGTTCTCGCACCAAGGCCCAGGCTGGGTCTCAGACTAAAATTTTTGTCGTTTAATATTTTTTAGCGAGTTTCGGACCCGTGCGCGGTCACCGCACGGTAGGCGGTAGCCGCACGATCGCCCCAGGTGCTTGTGCGAATGCCCAAGCAGTCTGAGTTGAGGCGCGCAACTTGCGCGCAGTTTATTAAGTTGTCTGCCGAACGCGCGGTGATCCGGTTTTCAGAGTAAGGTAAATAAACAGTTTAAAATTTTAAAAAGAACATTCGATAATAATAATAATAATTTTACATTGTTGTTTTTATTATTATTAAGGTTATTACAAGGAGTATTAATTTTATTAATGATATTTTTATTATTATTACTATTATTGTATTATTATTATTGTGTGATTATTATTATTATTATTGTTATTATATTAAAATGAAAAAAAATCTGTCTAAACCCTAACCTACCAGCGGGCCGCCCCCTCCTTCCTCTCTTTCACCCCATGCGGCGCCCCCCCCCCCCCCCTCGTCGCCCAGCAGCCGCCCCGACGTCGCCCCCGATTCCCCTCCCCTCTTCTCGGCCTCACTCCGCCCCGGCGCCCGGCCGCGCCGCCCTGCTCCCTCCGGCGCCCAGCTCCCCTCGTCCCAGCCTCGCTCTGCCCCGGCGCCCGGCCGCGCCGCCCTGCCCCTCCGGCGCCCTGCCGCGCTGCCCACTCGCTCCGGCGACCCCGCTGCCCTGCTGCTTTGGCGACCCCGCTGCCCTGCTGCTTTGGCGACCCTGTCGCGCCGGCCAGCACCTCCGGCGAGCCCCCGCCTCCGGCCAGCCTGCTTTCGGCTGCCCCGCACCCGGCCGACCCTGCTCGCCGCACCCCCCTTTGAGCCGCTCCGATCCGCCGGCCTTTCGCAGCGCCGCCGCGCCGTCCGGCGCCCCCCTCCCGACCAACCGACCTACCTCGCCCCTTTCCGGCAACCCGAACCCCCTGCTCGCCTATTGCGCGCGTCGCCCTTCACTCTAACCCCTTGACAGCCAACCCGCAACCCCCTTTGTGGTGAGTTTTTGTTGTTTTGAGGTTATCCATTATTAGGGTTATTGTTTGAAGTTAAACCATAAATTTTGTGTGTGCGATCTTATCCGGTATGTTGGTTTTGGCTTCCCGCAGGTGCGGTTGCGGTGCAAACGGGGTTTCGCACCATTTTTTTTGTGAGGTCCGTCAATGTTTGAGGTAGGTGGTTATGCGTTTAACGATTGTTTTATGAATTATTTTTCTTCTTAAATTAGTTTAGCATATATATTAGTTGGGTTGTTTGATGCAGATCAAGTTTTTAATTGAAGTTGATAGGTATGTATGGTATGTGCGTGTTTTCTGTGAACAACCATGCTGAATTGTTTATTTGCATTTCACAAACTTTGCAGTTTGTGTTTTGGTTTAGCGTCGATGTGCGGGGAGTCATAAAAGATGTTTTTGAACAGGTTTTGGTGTGTGTAAACTGAAAAGTAGTTTTTTTAAAAAAGCGGCGCTGTTTTGTGTGTGCAAACGGGTGCGTCATTTTATAAAATGTTTTATGGGTTGGTTGTTAAGTGTGAGTCATGTTTTGGTGTGATGATGTTGTGTGGTTTATTTTAAAGTGTTTTCTTATGTGAAACTGAGTGTTTTGATGTGAACCTTGGTTTCCCCATTTGCGGATGTTTTATAAATTATTCAAATGGTTTATTGCTTAAATCATGTGGTGTGTATGATGTTTGAAAAGTGGTTGGCGTGTCTGTAGGTTGTGATTGGATTCTAATATAGAGTTTGGTTGTGTTTTGATACGTGTTTTGATGTGATATTTTCAAAACATGTCGAGCTAGTTATTTTGCGTTATTTGTTCGTATGGATTGTTTTAAGTCTGTGTTCATGTATTTTATTTATCTTTCTGGTTGCAGCGTGTTGGCGGGGTATCCCTGCGTTACCGCGATCATCGGTTTGTTCGTGCTTGTGCGCCTGCGTGAGGCATGTCACGCCTTTGTGTTTGGACAGCGAGCCGAGGTAGGTCCCCCACTGCACTTACCTTTAGATTTAGAATTTATTAGTTGCTTTTTGTTTTATTAATTTTTAATGAATGAGAAATAATATAAGACAATTAATTTCTAAATGATTATTTGGTGTAAAAGAGCCGTTTATTTTATACATGACACGTGAAACATTTTTCTGACGAGCGGACACCCAATATTGAAAGAATGCTTGTTTGGCCTTTAAACATAATTCACGGAATTTCAAATGTAGTACTAGTTTTAAAGATAAATTATTTCTTTTGAACAAGTGCTTTGAGTTTTCTCGAGAAATGTGATCTTTCTTTAAAATTGGTGAAGACCCGTTTGGTACTTTAATAAAATAGATTATTTTGGAAAACCCACTCGGGGGTGATCTTTGGTGTGCGTTTATTGCATGAGCTGTATGTGATGTTTGTGCATCGTGACTGATTAATTTACATTGTGGACGCACCCCCTTTTTATTGCTTGCGTTGACATGAGAATCTGGCATAGTGAGTGAATATTCTGAGAACGATTGCCGCACTAGTTTAGATTACGCACTGGCTAGTGGCCCCATAGCAGGGGAATACTGAGTTATTGCTTCTATGAGGATTGGGCCCCTCAGTTAGGCCATGTAGGGCTATACCGGGCGTTATGACGTCATCGAGTTAGAGCATGCTTTCGGGGTGAGTTACATGTATGGTATGTTCTGGATTGTTCACGATCTCCTAGGTTCGACCCATGTTTCTTTTAGTGTTTATTTGTATGTAGCGGACGATTGAGAGGTCGAGTTCGGTTGCTGACCCCTGTGTGCCACTTTTTCCATTGCCCTTAGTGTGTGTTGTGTGATTTTCCTTTTGACTAACAACTAAAGTTTGGATTTCTAAATTGTTCGCAAAATGTTTTAAAATGCAATGCACCTGTTTCTTTCAACATTAAACTTGTTCTAAATTAAAAAGGGCAATGGACTGTTACTTGTTTTAAAAATGAAAGTGTGTGTGGAAACCATATTTTATATAATTTAGTGCAAACCTGGAATTGATAAATTCTTTGTTTAATGGTATGTGCATTGGGAATAGAATTAGTCGGGCCTATCTATTGAGTTTTAATACTCACGCCTATAGTGTTTTCTTGTTTTTAGTTCTGGTACAGGTTCCAGCTTCAGTTGTTCGCCTTGAGCAACGTTGGTTGTGGTATTGGAGAGTGACCCACGAGGTCACATGGAGTTTTGGTCGTGGTCATGTTAGTAGCGTTGTTGGTTCTTTATTTATTTGTTTTTGTTCTATTTATTTTTCTGCTGCTTAGTTTATTTTCTTTCGGGCCAAATCATTCCCACCTGTTTAATTTTGATGCTCGACACTAGTTGCCAGCCCGTGGGGATCGAGAACGCCCCTCGGGCCATGTCGCGGACCAGCTCGGGTGACCGATTCAGGGTCGTCCCGGGTTGCTTCGTGACAAAATGGTATCAGAGCAGACCCTTGTTATTTGGGGTGTCTGGTAGATGAAGATTAGGATTGTCGGGACTCGAGAGGTAGGTACGGGAAGGACGTCATGAACCCTCGTCCGTTCCGCACCTCGAGTCGCCAGGGATAATCCGAGAATTGAGTCTTTTTTTCGTTCTGGTTTGTTTTGGATTGAGGGATGACAACGGAGGTAAACCGATGTTACATCATGATCTCAAATGGAGTAGTGACCCATGTGGAGTCCGAGTACACAGTTTGAATTCCTCATAGTTGTTGACGCTTACTTGGGGCATGACCCACTACCATGTCGCCAGGTTAAGTGTGACCGCTAGTCCCTCACTCTGATGGTTTGATGCAAGTTGAGTGTCGTTTTCGTTCTGGTTGGTGTAAGTGTGTTTTTGGAAGTGAAAAATGGTTTTTGAAAATGAGACTGATTTTTTTAAATGACTCTAAATTTATGAAATGGGTTTTAAAACTGAAAGCTTTTGGTTTGGAAAACTGGTGTTTGCTTGGAAATTGGTCGAGAATGGTTTGGGGTGAAACCTCAGGTACTCCTTATGAACGTTTGCAAATGTGAGAGGATGCGTGGAAAGTGCGTGTTGGTGCATATGAATGAAAGTGGATGAAGACATGTGCAACGGTTCATGGGATTACCTGGGTGTGTTTGAAATTAGTGGTTTGACCTTGTTTTCTGAATTGGTTTTTTTAAAGGGGAAATGGTTTTGGAAAGTGATTTTGGTTTGAAAGTGGATTGGTATTTGGAAGGTGGTCTTGAAAGAAGGTGGTTTTGAAAACTAAAATGAAAAGGGGATTCTAAAAAGGGGATTTTATTTGGGGTTGTGTTTGTTTTGTTTGGATTTGAGCCGGTTATTGTTGGATGATGGTGTTTTATTGATGTTGTTTCGATTGATATCGGTTTCAGCTTGGTGTTTAATACGTTGTCCAGAAATGCCGCCCAGAAAGGTTCCCAGAGTTTTGATGAGTCATGCCTAGTTTTTGGTTCTTACCGGACGTTGACTGTCCTTTACAGTGATTAGGGTCTGTTAGAGACAATAGAGTGGATTGAAGAGGTCGAGTGCATCTTCAGGGTATTGGGAACTCCTAAAGCTGTTAGAGTGCATGCTGTTTGGGTTTGTTCGAAGGTCCAGCTCTGGACGAGTAGGAGTTGTTCCCCCGCCATTACTGCAAGTTGGGATGATGTGGTATGTCTTCAAAGCTGTCTTCGTTCAATGGTTTATACTTGTGGAGGAGAAGACAAAGAAAATGGAAGAGCTCATGCGTGTTCAACATGGCCAGCAGACGGTGAAAGCGTATGTTGACAATTTCAAGGATCTTGCGTCTCTTTTTCCGGGGGTAGTGTCGCAGGACTGGATGAAGACTTCTCCCTTCATCAGGGGTCTTCGTCCAGAGATCAAGGAGCGAGTCCTCCCTTTTTGGGAGCATCACTTTTGAGAAGATGATGTATGAGGTGTTCTTAGCTGAGTTGGTCTCCGGAGCGCAAACGGTTGGCAATCCACCGTATCTGGTTGCTCATGAAGGTCCCCCATCTGACGAGCAAAGTGTGTCAAGTGAATTTGTTTCTAAAGAGTTCTCTTCAGTGGCTCTAACTTCTAGTTCGTCGGACCGTCTAATGGTGTACCGTCAGTATGGACGTTTAGGGCATACAAGCCGTCATGTCACACCCCTCCAAAGACGTACCGTCGTTGTAGGTTTCTGGATCATCTCGAGAAGCTTTGCAGGAAGCGTCGTCTGAGGAAGACATTGTGACCAGAAGATTTCAGTGCTTGACTATGAGGCAGGGGATGCTTCAACCATCACAGCCCCAACCATAGGTCTTGGGGTGAAGCTCGCACGCAGTCAGAAGTTGTTGGGGGTGTGACGCCTCAGTTCGGGTTTCGTGTTCCGTGTTGGTAACGAAACATTTAAAGTCCTTCCGTTCTTGTCCTTCCACTGTTAAAGTTTTGGCGTTGTTGTAGGATCATTGTGTTGTCGTGAGGTTGGGATGAACGTGTTCGTTTGTAATCCAAACAGTCTTGTTTGTCTGATTATGGTGTTCTGGATCGTGCGTTTTTCTTAAAAGTGTGTTTGGACCTTGCGTGGGTTAATCTTGGTTTAGCGGTGTTAGTTTGGAGATGTAAGTGCCTGTGAAGGAGTTAAGGCCTGTAGTTATACTCGGGTTCACTGTTGGAATCATATCCTGCTCGGAGGCTTTTCTCTAGTGTTCGGGTTTTCTTTGGTCTGAGTCGAGAGTTCCAAGTTTTAGCGGAGGTGTTGTTTCGCTCGTGCTATAAAGGTTAGTTTGGGTTAGTTGGCAGTTCCCACTTCGCCCCCCTCCCGGGGTGGTGTGTTTGAGTGTTAAATTTCTGCACTAGTTGAGATCTTGTGGTGGGGAGAACCCTTTCGTGTTCTCCCGTTCTCTTGTACTGTGGTTTCCTTCAGTTTCAGTCGGGCATGAATTCTTGCCTTGTCCATCGTTCAGCTGGGTGACTTTCTGGGGGCAGAAAGTGTCTGTGGTGGGGAGAATTGTCACACCCGTCATCTTAAATTATTATTATTATTTTTTATTATTAATTATTGGCTCCGGGTTCTCGCGCCAAGGCCCGAGTTGGGTCTCAGACTAAAATTTTTGTCGTTTAATATTTTTTTGGCGAGTTTCGGCCCCATGCGCGGTCACCGCACGGTAGGCGGTAGCCGAACGATCGCCCCAAGTGCTTGTGCGAATGCCCAAGCAGTCTGAGTTGAGGCGCGCAACTTGCGCGTGGTTTATTAAGTTGTCTGCCGAACGCGCTGTGAACCGGTTTTCAGAGTAAGGTAAATAAACAGTTTAAAATTTTAAAAAGAACGTTCGATAATAATAATAATTTTACATTGTTTTTATTATTATTAAGGTTATTGCTAGGAGTATTAATTTTATTAATGATATTTCTATTATTATTACTATTATTGTATTATTATTATTGTGTGATTATTATTATTACTATTGTTATTATATTAAAATGAAAAAAAAATTCTGTCTAAACCCTAACCTACCAGCCCCCCCTTCCCCTCTTTCACCCCATGTGGTGCCCCCCCCTCGTCGACCAGCAGCCGCGCCGACGTCGCCCCTGATTCCCCTCCCCTCGTCCCGGCCTCGCTCCGCCCCGACACCCAGCTGCGCCGCCCTGCTCCCTCCGGTGCCCAGCTCCCCTCGTCCCGGCCTCGCTCCGCCCCGGTGCTCGGCCGCGCCGCCCTGCCCCTCTGACGCCCCACCGCGCCGCCCTCTCGCTCCGGCAACCCCGCCGTGGCGGCCAACACCTCCGCCGAGCCCCCGCCTCCGGCCAGCCTGCTTCCGGTTGCCCCGCACCCGGCCGACCCTGCTCGCCGCACCCCCCTTTGAGCCGCTTTGACCCGCCAGCCTTTCGCAGCACCGCCGCGCCGTCCGACGCCCACCTCCCAACCAACCTCGCCCCTTTCCGGCAACCCGAACCCCCTGCTTGCCTATTGCGAGCGTCGCCCTTCACCCTAACCCCTGGACAGCCAACCCGCAACCCCCTTTGTGGTGATTTTTTGTTGTTTTGAGGTTATCCATTGTTAGGGTTATTGTTTGAAGTTAAACCATAAATTTTGTGTGTGCGATCTTATCCGGTATGTTGGTTTTGGCTTCCCGCAGGTGCGGTTGCGGTGCGAATGGGGTTTCACACCATTTTTTTTGGAGGTCCGTCAATGTTTGAGGTAGGTGGTTATGCGTTTAACGATTGTTTTATGAATTATTTTTCTTCTAAAATTAGTTTAGCATATATATTAATTGGTTTGTTTGATGCGGATCAAGTTTTTAATTGAAGTTGATAGGTATATATGGTATGTGCGTGTTTTCTGTGAACAACCATGCTGAATTGTTTATTTGCATTTCACAAACTTTGCATTTTGTGTTTTGGTTTAGCGTCGATGTGCGGAGAGTCATGAAAGATGTTTTTGAATAGGTTTTGGCGTGTGTAAACTGAAAAGTAGTTTTTTTAAAAAAGCGATGATGTTTTGTGTGTGCAAACGAGTGCGTCATTTTATAAAATGTTTTATGGGTTGGTTGTTAAGTGTGAGTCATGTTTTGGTGTGATGATGTTGTGTGTTTTATTTTAAAGTGTTTTCTTATGTGAAATTGAGCATGCTTTGATGTGAACCTTGGTTTCCCCATTTGTGGATGTTTTATAAATTATTCAAATGGTTTATTGCTTAAATCATGTGGTGTGTATGATGTTTGAAAAGTGGTTGGTGTGTCTGTAGGTTGTGATTGGATTCTAATATAGAGTTTGGTTGTGTTTTGATACGTGTTTTGATGTGATATTTTCAAAACATGTTGAGCTAGTTATTTTGCGTTGTTTGTTCGTATGTATTGTTTTAAGTCTGTGTTCATGTATTTTATTTATCTTTGCGGTTGCAGCGTGTTGGCGGGGTATCCCCGCTTTATCGCGATCATCGGTTTGTTCGTGCTTGTGCGCCTGTGCGAGGCATGTCGCGCCTTTGTGTTTGGACAACGAGCCGAGGTAGGTCCCCCACTGCACTTACCTTTAGATTTAGAATTTATTAATTGCCTGTTGTTTTATTAATTTTTAATGAATGATAAACAATATAAGATAATTAATTTCTAAATGATTATTTGGTGTAAAAGAGCCTTTTATTTTATACATGACACCTGAAACATTTTCCTGATGAGCGGACACCCAGTATTGAAAGAATTCTCGTTTGGCCTTTAAACATAATTCACGGAATTTCAAATGTAGTTCTAGTTTTAAAGATAAATGATTTCTTTTGAACAAGTTTTTTGGGTTTTCTCGAGAAATGAGGTCTTTCTTTAAAATTGGTGAAGACCCGTTTGGTACTTTAATAAAATAGATTATTTTGAAAAACCCACTCGGGGGTGATCTTTGGTGTGCGTTGATTGCGTGAGCTGTATGTGATGTTTGTGCATCATGACTGATTAATTTACATTGTGGACGCACCCCCTTTTTATTGCTTGTGTTGACATGGGAATCTGGCATAGTGAGTGAATCTTCTGAGAACGATTGCCGCACTAGTTTAGATTACGCACTGGCTAGTGGCCCCATAGCGGGGGAATACTGAGTTATTGCTGCTATGAGGATTGGGCCCCTCAGTTAGGCCATGTAGGGCTATGCCGGGCATTAGGGCATTATGAAGTCATCGAGTTAGAGCATGCTTTCGGGATGAGTCACATGTATGGTATGTTCTGGATTGTTCACGATCTCCTAGGTTCGATCCATGTTTCTTTTAGTGTTTATTTGTATGTGGCGGACGATTGAGAGGTTGAGTTCGGTTGCTGACCCATGTGTGCCACTTTTTCCATTGCCCTTAGTGTGTGTTGTGTGATTTTCCTTTTGACTAACAACTAAAGTTTGGATTTCTAAATTGTTCACAAAATGTTTTAAAATGCAATGCACCTGTTTCTTTCAACATTAAACTTGTTCTAAATTAAAAAGGGCAATGGACTGTTACTTGTTTTAAAAATGAAAGTGTGTGTGGAAACCATATTTTATATAATTTAGTGCAAACCTGGAATTGATAAATTCATTGTTTAATGGTATGTGCATTGGGAATAGAATTAGTCGGGCCTACCTACTGAGTTTTAATACTCACGTCTATAGTGTTTTCTTGTTTTTAGTTCTGTTGCAGGTTCCAACTTCAGTTGTTCGCCTTGAGCAACGTTGGTTGTGGTATTGGAGAGTGACCCACGGGGTCACATGGAGTTTTGGTCGTGGTCAGGTTAGTAGCGTTGTTGGTTGTTCTTTATTTATTTGTTTTTGTTCTATTTATTTTTCCGCTGCTTAGTTTATTTTCTTTCGGGCCAAATCGTTCCCACCTGTTTAATTTTGATGCCCGCCACTAGTTGTCAGCCCGTGGGGATCGAGAACGCCCCTCAGGCCATGTCGTAGACCGACTCGGGTGACCGGTTCAGGGTCATCCCGGGTTGGTTCGTGACAAGGGGTTTCTCTTTTCTTCCTTGGGGTGCTAAGAAGGGAGTGAGGAAAGATATCGACGGGCTTCGTGACAGGTTTATCACGTACGTCCAGGGGACACGATATCATCTAGGTGATCATTGACCAACTCACCATGTCGGTCACTTCTTAGATTTTTGGGAACATAGTCCCGTAGAGAGTTTGGGATACCTTTACATGCAGGAGATAGTTCGACTCCACGAAGTCCCATCAATGATAGTCTCAGATCAAGGCGCATGCTTTGCATCCTGGTTGGGGAAGGGATTGTAGGAGGCGTTTGGGATTCAGCTGCGTTTCAACACATCTTTCCACCAGCAGACAGACGACCGGACGGAGCGGACCATTCAAGTCCTAGAGGGCAGGCTACATGCTTACATCTTCGATTTTGGCCGTAGTTGGGAGGATCACCTACCTCTGGTGGAGTTTGCGTACAACAACAGCTACCACTCCACCATTGGTATGACATCGTTCGTGGGCTTGTACGAGAATCCCTATAGGTTGCCTATTTGCTGGATTGACCCCGGAGAGTCAGGGCTCATGAGCCTGGAGTTTGTGCATGCTACTACAGAGAAGGTGCAGGTCATCCAGGAGAGGATGAAGACAACACAAAGCTATCTGACGTCCTATGCTGATAGGTGATGGAGACCCTTGGAATTCGAGGAGGGAGACCATGTGTTTCTTCGGGTCTCTCCTCGACGTGGGATACAAAGATTTGGCTGGGGCGGCAAGTTGTCTCTGAGGTTCATCGAACCTTTTCTGTTACTGTGTATAGTGGGCGAGGTGGCATACTCTTTGGCTCTACCTCCGTAGTTAGATCAGGTGCACGACATCTTTCATGTATCCCAACTAAGGAGATACGTACACGACACATCACACGTCATTGACTGGGACGAGCTGGATGTTGACGACAGAACGACTTTTGCGGAGTTTTTGGTAGAGATCGAGGATCGAAAGAAGAGGACCCTCTGTGGGCGATCGATTTCTTTAGTGCGCGTTCAGTGAACACACAAGAATCTCTAGGAGAGCACGTGGGAGCGAGAAGCTCAGGTTCGTTCTACTACCCTCATCTATTTGGGAATCCCTTGGTTTGGCTTTCGGGGATGTAAAGCCTTAAGGTGAGGAGAATGTAATGACTTGGATTATCTCGGTTTTATTTTTTGAAAATTTCTAGGAAAATTCCGAGACCAGACACTGAGACGACGTGCGATTTCCAGGCTCGGTGTACTCGGAATGGTCCGTCGAAAAATGTTAAGTTTTTAAATAGCACGCGAGTGGTTTTTCTAAAAAAATGGAATAACTCTTAAATGGGTACCCAGATTAGAAATTTGAGGGCACCCTTGCATTCTGGATAGTGGGTTTACCATGGCTCGACTTAACTTTAGTCAGTGCGGATCTCCAGTGAGAAAACCCAAAAATGACATAATTGTTAATAACATTATTAAATAAAAATATTTTATTTTTCAAATCCTTATAACTCATGAATGTCGTTGAGCTCGCGAGGGCGTT
Organism: Viscum album; assembly: GCA_963277665.1. NCBI lineage: Eukaryota > Viridiplantae > Streptophyta > Magnoliopsida > Santalales > Viscaceae > Viscum > Viscum album. The sequence goes on from OY728123.1 coordinate 876,875,906, forward strand.
CTTTCCTTAGGCAGAACCTAACATTGGTCGGCGCAGGTCAACTGTGGAAAATAGTTTTTGGGACGTGATCGTAAATAAAATAATTAAATAAAGATTATTTTATTTTCCTATAACTCATAAACGGTAACTCGGATTGGAAATCCGAGAGTATCGTTGATCTCGTGAGGGTGTTCTTTCCTTAGGCGGGGCCTAACCTCGACCGGCACGGGTCGCGGGTAAAAGTTAATTTTTGGGCATTTAAAGAAAAAAATAAAATAAACTTAAGAAAGTTTATTTTATTCAAAAATGCTTCACAGCAATGCAACGTCGAACCAGCTGTTTTATTTCATAAATGAAACAACATAACGATGCTGCAACTCAAGCGTAACAGAAACGCTATTTCATTTCATAAATGAAACAACGTAATGACGCGACGGCTCAGCGTAACAGAAACGCTGAAACACGTTTCCCCCATTAAGTTGATTAGAAGAGATACGAGATTAGGGGAGGATCCTGGAGTTTGCTCTGAAGCCTTGGAGGAAATTCGTTGGCGAACGACGAGCAACGACAAACGACGAATGACGAAAAATCAACTAACAGGTTCGGATCAGACGTCGGCGGATTGACGAACGATGAATGCAAGGTTCACACTTCATCAGCGATCGATCCAAACCTAGGTTAGGGGTTTAATTCTAAGTGAGTTCCTTCCTATTTCGTTCTTTGGTTTGAGTGACGAACGAAGATCAACCCACGAACAGGTTCACCTGCGGATCGATCCCTTGTTTTGCGGGATGATATTTGACTTGTGGGAATTTAAAGGAGTTGGATTCACGTAATGTTTTCTGTTCTTCGTCAACCTCCTAACAAGGACGAACCATGCCAAAGAGAAAAAAAGTCATGGTCTATCCTTCGTGTGTTCTTTGTGCGTTCTTCTTTGCTACATTCTTCCCGTTCTTCATGGCGATGACAATTCGCGGTCCAGGATGGACCACGGTGGCAGGATAGATCATGACAGGAGGCCGTGGGAGACGACAGTGCCAGGCGACCGTCAGCTCGGCAGCTAGCGGCGGGGGCGGCTGCGGCCAGGCGGGCCGCGGCGGTGGAACCCTGTAAGGGTCGTAAGCCAAAATAACCCAATATGGCAAGGGGTTTGAGAAATGACTCTAATGCAACCTTCGAAGGAGTAAGCGATGCTAAATCACCTTATTGCTTTGTGAGTAATGAGATAACTACCATTGCCCGATACACCTCAGTGAATGTCGTCACCATCAACACAACAGATGATATGGACCAAGACGCAAATGCAGAGGGACGCAATGCAGAAACCATACCTCAAGAGGAGGGCGGCGTGGATACAATAACTGATGATGCACGTACGCAGGATTTGAGGAGCCAAAACCTAACACCTCTGAATGATGAATTAGAACCTCTACGGCGGAACAACATCAAGGATAAAGGGAAAGGTGTGGCTACATCCCACTCACCACCCAGAGACGCCGAAATCCCTTCCATAGAGGAACAACTGACATAATATGAGAATGATATACAAAATCCGAGACAACTCAATGAGGAACTACTCAGGAGCAACATTTCCGCCGAGTGTCGTCTTCAAACAACGATAAATATCCCCTCCTCCCACATATCAGGAGAGAGCTAATCTGCTTGTAAGAGTAGTGTCTGAGCATCAGGCTGGATCTGGATCCAGGCAACTGGTCTAGATAAATGAGGAAGTTGATGATGATCACAGATTTCCTCCATTATAGTGACAACCTCTCCTCGTCAGGGTGATCATTCAGTCCTAGCACAAATCGAGAATCAACGGGATATGAAAACATGACCACCTCATCAAGCCCCGCCCGCTCCCTGTTGATGGGAGGCAGCCTAGACAGCGGTACCTCCAGAACTGATCAATCCCATTAAATCCCTGACTACTTGAATGGAAGCCATGGAAGGGCGACACACACACCTGTGCAGCTCGAGAAGAAGTCATATCTTGAATGGGTGGATGCCACTTTGCCCCCACCCAATTTCGGCAATCCTACATTCTCAACCTTTGACGGTGCAAGAGATCCAGAACAACATCTTATGCACTTCGTGTCCCGTTGCAGCCTGATGACGGGCCCTCAAGATCAATAGGAGGTGACCAAGCTACGATGTTTTGTACAAACTTTGATAGAGCCAACCTTTGTTTGATACAATAGTCTTTCAACAGGATCCATTGTGGGATGAGAAGACATTCATCGTCAATTCCTTTATCAGTTCAGCTCCATATTTAGGAAGAAGACAATTTTCAACCTCACAAACTGCAGACAACATGAAAATGAGAGGGTTTCTGATTTCATCGCCAAATGGAAATGTTTAACCTATTCACTAAGCATCCCTCTCTCGTAAGAGCTATTGCTAAAACTCTATGTTTAAATTCTTCAGGACGAGCTGCAAACACCTTTGATCCTAATGAAGTATCCAGGTGGATTCTGTGAGTTCGTGGAAATGACACAACGCCTGGAAGATGCCATTCAGTAGACCTGAGCTAAATCTCACCCCATACCCTTGAGATAGTGAAAAAGGCTTGGTAAGGCAGAGACTGTCGCTGTTACCATCAAACCAGTAGTAGTGCTCGTTCAAGAACCCAGGTAGGCCCCGAATCGTCCGACACCTCCTGTCGAGCGACAACAACAACTAAATCGTCCTCGACCAAAAGCAAAATGAGATCAAGGTCACCCACGATTTGAGGAACGGATGAATAAAGCGTACTCCTTCCGAAATGAGCAGGTCCCCGACTATTTCCTTATATCCATGGAAAATAACCTACTCAAGCTACAATAGTCCAGGAAGCCCAATGAGGTCAACCTCACCAATCGTCATGACTATCGCCCTTTCCATAGGAGGCTGGGTCATACCATCCGATATTGTTTTGTCTTCAAAGATGTTCTCCAAAGCATGGTTGATTCTGGACAGGTGATGCTAGAGAATTCCCCGACACATGTGACTTGTGTAATCATCACCCAACCAGAAGAAGAGGATGACTCGCAAGAGGTTTTGACTAGGCGTGGACATAAGTTCAATAACTGGATGTCTCGAAAGATAGTTGATCGAGCTCATGCCACCCTGAGAGTACAAATTCACAAACCAACAACGATCCCGTCACCCAAGGAGGTGACATCAAATTTACCTCCCAGAGGTGGATGCAATCGCCAGATATATGGAAAGACACAGGAGGAAGAGTCACCCAACTCCCACACAAGCTTTGACTCTCGCAGACTTCTTTCCTTCAACATCCGGAGAACAGACACCGTCCCACCAAATGGAACCCTCGTTGGATGAGGAACATATTTTTGGTTGTGTTAACGCAATTCACTTAACGAATCCCTTCCTCGATGATGAATGTGCATCCGAGTATGAGTTCCTCGTGCCTGATTGAGGAGCGGGAGGCTGAGGACGTAGGAGATGAGGATACATGGGACAATGCGGGCGTCGCCATACCCAATATTTCACTTACATCCCCGCAAAGGACATATATGCAGTCGAGACCCTTGGCTGAGCACTCCAGCAAGCCCAACAGAAACACAAAGATGCCTTACAGCCCTCCAACGGTCGTCGAAGCCCAGTCATCTTACACTACTGTCTAGAGGGCATGCGATCGTTTGGTCAGCCTAGACAAAGAGGAAGGTTGATGCGACCCACGCCATTGGCAGCAAATGCTCCCTCGACCTCTACTCAAGCACCAACCCTATTCACCTCAAGCACGTCAATTCCTGAGCCACATAATAAGGAGCAATCCCACCTTGGGAAGTGCATACCTTTGGCACATAAGTACGACATTCTGAAATAGTTGTCGGTTGTCCCAGCCTCACTCTCAATCCTAGATGCTCTCTATTTTTAAAAGAACCCAGTGAGGCACTCATCAAAGCCCTCTAGAGCCCACATGAATTTGAGATAGAAGTCGTTACAACTGAGGTTTATCAAGTGGTGACTATGCTATCAGAACGTCATGTCACCATCTCGTTCACAGGATATGATCAGAAAGAAGTTATCCAGGGACATATTAGGCCCTTATATGTTTCAGGAAAACTCGACAATGTCAACATTCGAAGGGATCTGATTGACAATGGTTACGGGATCAACTTCATCCCGATTCGGACCCTCTAACATTTGGGATATAGCGAGGGGTTTATCTTCAGCAAAGCTAACCATTCAAGGGTACGATAAGAGCAAGCAAAGGCCTCTCAGGAAGATCAAGCTCAAAGCTCAGTTTGAGGATCTCACATCTAACACTGAGTCCATGGTTATCCAGCAAGACACCACATATAATGTCCTGCTTGGATGACCTTGGCTTCACAACCATGTTGCGGTACCTTCAACATTTCATCAATGCTTGAAATACCCCACTGATGGGAAGGTCGGCATACGACACGATGATAGTTCCCCTTTCGAGTATTGTGAATCCATATATGTTGTTAGATCCTGAGTTTTTCTTTGAGGTACGAATCTTTTTAATTTTGATTTAACTCCTTGGTTTTGACCTAATGTGACTGCCTAATGAGATCACGAGAGTTTCAGGGGTGTTCGGAGCTTGTTCAGAGCCCAAAGGTCCGATTTTTGGAAAAGACAGCTGGGCCGCACAGTTAGTAGAAACTATGTGACCCAGGCCACACAATTAGGAGTAACAATGCAGGGTTGGACGAAGAGTAGGAGAGGGAGCACAGTTCGCTCTAACCGTGCGCCCAAGGCTGCATGCCTGTGCGGGAAGCTCTGCGATTTTTATCAGAGGCTTGAAATACAGTTTGTGCATGGTTTCTCAAACCATGTGCATGAACCATGCGAGGTGCCTTTTGAGGCAGAGAAGGGCGCATAGTTGGCTCACAGTTTGGCCAACCATGCGACCAAACCGTGCGACCCAGTTAATAGGTGGGAAATTACTGTTTTGCCTATGTGGCTTTAAATATTCAAACCCCTCTTTCTATTTTCTTTCTCCAGTGAATTTATTCTCCTCCCATGGAACTTCTTCAAGCCAAAGCTAGTCTTGGCTCCTGATTCTTCTTCCAAACTCGGATTCATGCATCGATCATCTCATTGGATCCATGGCGGTGAGTTCATCATTCATCTCGTATCTTTTGTCGTTTGTCTTCATATCTATAGAGTTATTTTGGTGCAAGCTAATACGCCCTATTTCTAGGGTGTTCGTTTGTTTCTCTGTTTTCTTCCGATCTGGACCAAATCAGAGGTTGATACTGGATGAATGTTCTACCACGGGTATACGACAGGTGGTCTATACCTTTCTCTCAAAGTCTGGTGTTTTATATGTCTTGTTTCCATTGTGCTACGTTGGATTGGTATAGGCTGATCCAGTTTCGATGATGTTTGGGCTGAATGCTTGTGGCCCGTACTGCGCACCAGACCGCAACTTCCGCGAGTCGCGGTCTGTGATGAGCTCATTGGGGGTTGCAGGGAGCAACGCACCCCTACTCCGGAGGTCGAAGGCCCTCGACCCAAATTTTGGGGGCACTGTAGCAATGTTGACCACTATAACAGAGCTGACCGACCGACACCGACATGGCACTGTAGCGACATGGACTTCCAGCCGCCATTCACTGTAGCTCTTTGGACTACCAGCCAACAGACACTATAGAACTTTTGGCTTAGGTGACTGCCTTTCACTATAGTGATGCAGACTTCCTATGCGGTTGGTGGAACAGTGGATCATCTTCCTCCTTTTGTAACCCATTTTAGGCTGGGTTTTGTGTGTGAGAAACTCTGATAAACTTCTGTAAATTGTGCTCCCGGATTTTCATAGTGAAGTTATTCTGCCTCTCTGTGGACGTAGGGATCATTTCCCGAACCATGTAAATCTTTGTGTCCTGAGTGTTTTTTCCCTTTTACTCTTCTTTGAATCGTTGTTTTTTCGTTGTGACTCCCAGCGTTTCCGCAGCAGTGCCGCACACCGGGCTTTCGTTGGGTGTGTGTGAGCTCACCAATTTTAGTGGGAGCCTTAATGAGAACTGAATGAATTATAGGAGAAGGTTTATGCCTCCTTGCCTTGTGATGACATGCTATGAAATGTTTTAAAAGGATTAAATGGATTATATGGAAAATGTTGTATGGGTTGGATGAGCTCATAACTTTCTTATAATCATTAAATGGATTTTGAATTGAGATTATGAATTGATAATGGTAGTGGATGCCTTGAACATTTCTACTCCTTGAATCATGATTCCATTGGATACCATGGACATTTCTACTCATGGATCTTGATTATGGAAGTGGACGCCTTGAACATTTCTACTACTAGGATCCTGATTCCATAGGATGTTCTGGACATTTCTACTCCATTGATCCATTTTTTTTGGATGCCATGGACATTGTTACTCCTTGGATCCGGATTGCTTGGACTCGCCTTAGAAATGCTCTATGGACATGCTCCTTGGGCTCCACCTAAGTCTTTACCATGTTTCCATCGAGATGCCCTGTGGACATGATGAGGATGCCTTGGTCATTATACCTCAGATCTGGCCCTTTTAGGCCTGACACTTGATCACACGACATAGGCCGGTGTGGATGATTAACATGATTTACAGTTAGCCCGTGATTATGGGTACTTGATTAATGTTCATAGGGATGCTGGATTGGTATAGCCCGATCTGTTCTAGATGATGATTAGGCCGAATGCTTCCGGCCCATACTGCGCACCGGGTCGCAACTCCATAGGCCGAGCTCTGAGGTGAGCTCAGTTGGGGTTGCAGGGGGCAACGCGTGCCCTGACCCGGGGGTCGAAGGTCCTTGACCCAAATTTTGGGGCACTGTATCATCTCTGACCGTCTGTAGCAGATCTGACCAGCCGACACTGACATGGTACTATAGCAGTGCAGACTTTGGCACAACTACTGTAGCAGATCAGACATTAGAGACATCGATACTGTAGCTTCATAGACTTCCAACCGCCGACCATTGTAGCACTTTAGACTTGGGTGGCCACGACACTGTAGCGATGCAAACTTCTAGCCGTCTTTCACTATATCACAACAAACTTTTTGTGTGGTTGGTGGAATAATGATTCATCCTCCTTATTAGCCCATTTAAGGCTAGGGTTTCTGTGTGTGAGAACTCTGAAAGGCTCTCTGTATTTTGTGCTCCCAACTATAGTGAAATTTTGCCTCTCTGTGGACGCATAAATCATTTCTTGAACCACGAAAATCTTTGTGTCTGGTGTGATTCTTTCTTCTGTCTTTTCTTCATCTGTAAACATATTTTTTCGTTGCGATTACTGGTGTTTCTGCAACAAGGGAGCAATGTTTGGCTAGATAGGATCTCGTCTGCATTTGACACTTTACTTTTATTACTATTATATCTGTGGTATATTTCACACTGATTCATTGTTTATACACAGACTAAACATTTTATAGACACCATTGGCGGTGACGTACTGAGTGTTATCTCACACCCTATTCAGGCCAATATTGGATATCTGAATAGACTTCATGGATGCAGGTAGAGATCGGGGCAAACAACCACTATATGATGTTTGATTTGATCGTTGTTTAGGAGCAGGGGAGCACAAGACTGAGCTATACTCGTGATGCTAGCTAGAGATAGTTCCTTTTGGGTATTTTGGTTCTTTTGATACATGTATTGTATGAGATGCACGTTGCCATGTATTGCTTGCCATTTTGTATAGAGACATGACATGATCATCATATTGTACATGACACTGCTTTTAGCCTTATTATTATTACAGTCTTCTGGATGTTATCTTATATCTTGATTTACATTATGCTTATACTTATTTATTCACTTGTGATACCGCTGCATTAATCTAATCACGAGGGTATAGTTTTCCCACTGTACCACCCTTGACCCTCGCTATTAGTCGCCAACCTCTGGGGTACGGGGAGAAGCACTTGAGGCCATGTGACCCACCGGCTTGGGACACTATTTGTAGGTATCGGGGTCCCAACTGAAGCAGGTGGGTAGGAGATTTTAAAATTTTTCATCGTCGGGATGACGAGACTTATTGTCTATGACGATCTGAGCCCCGGTATGATCTGAGGATCTCGTGTAAATCATACAGAGCAGAAAATAAAATAAAAAACATACCTTTTTCTGATCTAAAGCTGGGCTTGACACTGCTTTTCATCGGTGATCGTTGCACGAAGGATCTACATCCAAACCCCTCTAGATCATCCCCACATGTTTTAAAAAAATTTCAGAGCATCGATCATCAAAATCTGGGTGCTAGTGCAGAGATCTGACGACGCCTTCGATGCCCTGATGATCATCGTATCACCGTGCTTGCGATGCATGCGGAAGAACTCGATCTGATTGCCTGGATCGAGAGCTTCTCTCTAGGAAGCAGAAGAGGAGAGAGAGGCTTTGGAAATCTCACAAAATGAATAGTCCGTTGTTTGAGAGCCTCTTTCTCTATTTGCAGTGGATGTTCAAAATATCTAGTAGGGTTCCCCAGCCCCCGTTTATTTAATGTCTACTAAACAAACAATAAATAAATTTATGACGAACTAAACTGAATCATAAATATTATTTATATTTTGTCACATAGTTGTAATATATATTAAATATATTACGTGATAAAACCGAGTCATTTAACTTGACTCGTAATTCCTACTAATATTAAACAAACATGGAATATTAAAATAGTATTCATTCGATTAATATTAGTCCTCGTATTTACTTGTAAATATTTTTAATAAATAAATTCAACCCAATTATTCTTTATTTGAATAAGAATGAATTTATTTATTCTTCGGTGATCGATGACTTGGACTACACTCGAACCTCATAGTGGGGTCCACTATGTCCAATATACCTATTCAACTGAATAGAGCAGATTTTTGAATACGCTGTTGTATTTGACCCTCTAGGCTATTATCTTGATAGCAGTGAATAGTATTCACATACAAAGAGCGGAGTCTAGAAACCCATTAATGCCCCTAAAGAGATAAGGACAGTCATAAGAACGACAACCAACCTACGGACACACACTGTGTAATATAAAGAGTGGAGTCTAGAAACCCATTAATGCCCCTAAAGAGATAATGACAGTCATAAGAACGACAACCAACCTACGAACACACACTGTGTAATATAATCTCTTTGTCTTTAGATATCTCATAAATCAGGATACACACTTGTGTCATCACCATTTTCTTGCTTTATTATTTGTTGATCTAACTGAATGGATTTACCCTCAACTGCCTTGACGAATGACTTATGAAGCCACTACCATCCTGATCAATAAGGATCGGGATATATTACTTTCATAACCTGGAAATGACAAATTCTTTCTTGACTATTCAACCAATGCCATACCACAAATGACGCACCCAACACAATCTACCCCTCCACGATTTCAATATCATGGTTTTTGCCTTGCATTAAAGTACGCGATAAAATGACACACACTGGTAATGATCTCAAGTATGGAGATCAATACATATGTATGTAGATAAGAACAACCAATGACACCCAAACATGTGGTGTTCTTATTGGAAGGTCTATGATCATGATATCATTACTAGAGATCATCAAGTGCGAACTTCATGAGAAGAAGTCTCAATACTTATGAGCCCCGAACACCTGATAGTTAAACATCTACCGTGTACAGTCAGTAAGATGTATCTAGACCATGACATTTGTTTAAGATTAATGTTATAGTATCTCGAGGTTCTCATTATAGTTTGAGATTTGCTATAACCTTTTGATACGACAATTAGTCTATGGACATTACCATTTCAATAGTGAACACAAAAAGTCTACACTATAATGATAAGAAAACATCATGCATAACTAAATGTATACATAAAATGGCAATCTAAAAGTACTATATAGTTGAGTCTAGAGCACCCACTATTACAACACTCCCACTTGCACAAGAGCCAACTTGCTAACCATACTTATTAGCTCTCACATGATTAATATCATGTTTCTACTGAGTAACAACTTTAGTTGATGGGTCTGCCACTTTTTCGCTGCATGACAATTCTGCTATGTGCGACCACACCTCATTGAGTAAAACTTCTCAAGAGATGGAAATCCCAAGTATATATCTATTTGTCCACCGTCATAACTTGACATCTTGACCAGTATCAAGAATAGAATTATTATCATGATGATACTTTATTTATTAGGTGTGATTCTAAGAATCGAAACAAATCATTGCATTTAATAACTGCTTCTTAGCTGCCTCAAAAACTATAACGTACTCGATTTTTGTAGGTATGACTACCATTGGATTTTATGAGTTCGTCTCGCTCATCACCTTAGACTAATTGTGATACTAGATCAAATTGATCCAAAGGAAGACTAGTTTGTGTCCTCTCAAAACTAGTATCCCTTCCTCTCCACATACTAGACATATCTTTTGTACCTGCCCAAGTACAATCAAATAGTTTTGACAGCTTCCCTTGCAGTTCTCCTCGATATAACTGATATTTTCCTACTATTAAATATATCTTGGCAATATCAGATCTTGTACATATCATGGCTTATGTGATTGAATCATCAAAGAAGCATATGTAATACAACTCACTAATTTAATCTCTCCCTATGCCCATGCATGTCTGCTTGGAGATATTTATGCCATGTGACATTGGTAACAATTCTCTCTTGAATTATTCCATCTTATATTTTTCAATACCATGTCACTATATGTACGATTGAGTAGATCCAAGCAACCATTAGATCTACCTCAGTAGATCATGTTCCTTAGAACTTAGGTTGCTATTTTAAGTCAATCACTGGAGTATTTCTTTCATCCCGGTCTTAACTAACTATAAGATCAATATCTGTTTTCCATATGTTGCCGAACATAGTTCACTTGGAAAACAATGACGCTCCCATTAACCTATGGTAGACACATGACAAAGATTCATTCCAAATGGATGCTCTATGATCTTGTTGCTTACTTTAACCCTAAACTTTATTTCATTAACTTGCAACCCTTATTAGTATTCTATGATGTCACAATCCCTTTCTGGTTGCGTCATATTGACACCTTACACGATTGGTGGTCGTGGAATCAAATGTATAATGATCATAGATTTTAGGTATTACAAGTAAAATTCTATTGGATTTAGGTAGAATGAGTTGGTAGAACCAATCAAGCCTTTTTAGCACCAAGTTTGTACCATCCATATAGCATCTCACTTGAATACCCACCACAATATTCAAAATAATAAGCCCTTTTGCACTTTGATACATGAAATCCATTATTGAATTTTAATTGTTTTTGTCAATCTTAGATGATTGCCAAATACTACATACTTGTAGGAATTATTATTCTCAATGAATAATGTATCACCGACCACAGTGAATATAAAACCATCACTATGGTTTTAGCCTTCCTATGCAGTATGTGCCTCTGGAACATTTCTCTTCCACGATCTCTTGTTGAACTTGTTCCTATGCCAACTATTTGTGCATCTGCAACATTGACTAGACTTAAGTCAATCTTTCTTCAACTGTCTCTAACAGTGATGTGCACCCTTATATAGAAATGTAGTCTATCACTTGAATACCATAGGGATTTCTGTAATATTCTAAGAAACTTATAGGATTATTACATTAGATGCACATTGTGTTTTGATTGATGCAAGTTTGTTTATATCCTAATAAACTCTTTGAATCTAAACACATGTCCTTATAACATAATGGATTTCCTTCATACTATGACTTATATGATATCTATTTTTCAATATAGTTAACATATGGTTATGAGATATCACTGTTATTTACAAAGCACATCTTGAAATATCATGGAAGTTTTTGCAAGTTGAAACATTGATACTACTTTCATCATGACTCTTATGTATAAAATGTGCATTTAGAAATTACTCCATGCTACATTTTATTGATCAATGTTAACATGTAAGAATTATCATAGATCCTCTTTATTAACATCAATGTCGTGATGCAGATAAAGTAATGTGTGTATGAATCTTCATGCAATAATCGCTGATGAAAAGCAGATGTCGAGCCCATCTTTAGATCGGAAAAAGGTATCTTTTCGATTTTATTTTGTGCTCTGTATGATTTACAAGAGATCCTCGGACTATAATGGGGCTCAGATCGTTGTAGACAACAAGTCTTGTCATCCCGATGATGAAAAATTTTAAAATCTCCAGCCCACCTGCTTCCGCATGAACCGCACGAGGTCCCTCTTGAGGCAGAGAAGGGTGCACAATTAGTGCATGGTTTGCTCAATCATGTGGCCAAATCGTGAGACCTAGTTAAAAGGTGTGAAATGATTGTTTTTCCCCTATGAATTTAAATGTTTAAACCCCTCTTTTTATTTTTTTCATCAGCGGATTTCTCCTCCTCTAGTGGAACTTCTTCAAGCCAAATCTAAGCTTGGCTCCCGATTCTCCATCCAGGCTCAGATTTAAGTGTCGATCATCTCGTTGGATCTGTGCCAGTGAGTTCTTCATTCATCTCGCATCTTTCATCGTTTGTCTTTATATCGAAAAAGTTATTTTGGTGCATGAAATATGCCCTATTTTCAGGGTGTTCATCCATTTCTCTAATTTCTTCTGATCTGGATTAAATCCGAGGTTGATACTGGACGAGTATTCTACCATAGGTATACGGTAGGTGCTATATTCCTTTCCCTCAAAGTTTGGTGTTTTATATGCCTTGTTGTCATTGTGCTGCACACCAGGCTTTCTGAGATTGCCCTTAAAATTAAATGAATGTCTTGATTAAATTGTTTGGGACCTATTTAGGTTCCCCACTAGTACCATTATTTGGTTGGAGGTCGTTCACCTCGACCTGGACCACCCATGGGGTGCATTTACGTATCTGCCCCATGTTTTATCCCCTGTTGGGTGTGTTAGCTCACTAATTTTTGTGGGATCCTTAATGAGAATTGAATGCATTATATGAGAAGGTTTATGCCTCCTTGCCATGTGATGACATGCTATGAAATGTTTTAAAAGGATTAAATGGCTTATATGGAAAATGTTGAATGGCTTGGATAAACTCATAACATGTTTATAATTATGAAGTGGATTATGAATTGATATGATGAGTTGATAATGGTAGTGATTGCCTTGGTCATTTCTACTCCTTAGATCATGATTACATTGGATGCCATGAACATTTCTACTTCATGGATCCGGATTATGGTAATAGATGCCTTGGACATTTCTACTCTGAGGATCTAGATTCCACAGGATTCCATGAACATTTCTACTCCATGGATCCTGTTTATTTTGGACGTCAAGGACATTACTACTCCTTGGATCCGGATTTCTTGGACTCGCCTTTGACATGCTCGTGGACATGGTCCTTGTGCTCCACCTCAGTCTTTGCCGGGTTTCCATCGAGATGCTCCATGGACTCGATGAGGATGCCTTGATCATTATACCATGAATTCGACCCTTTCAGGCCCGACACTTGATTACACAACACAGGCTGGTGTGGATGCTTGTATTGATTTACAGTTAGACTTGATTATTGTTCACAGGGAGCCATGTTTGGCTGGACATGATCTCATGTGCATTTGACACTTCACTTTTATTACTGTTATACCTGAGATATAATGCACACTGCTTCATTGTTTATACACAAACTGAACATGTTATAGACACCATTGGTGGTGGTCTACTGAGTGTTATCGCAAACCCTATTCAAGCCTTAGTTGGGTACTCGAATAGAATTCATTGATGTAGGTAGAGACCGGAGAAAGTTCCCACTATATGATGCTTGATTTGATCGTTGCCTATGAGCAGAGGATCATAGGACCGAGCTATGCTTGTGATGCTAGCTAGAGATAGTTCCTTTTGGGTCTTTTTGTTCTTTTGATACATGTACTATATGGGATGCTTGTTTCCATGTATTGCCTACCATTTTGTATAGATACATAACATGATCATCATATTGAACATGACACTACTTTCAGCCTTATTATTATTACAGTCTTTTGGATGTTATCTTCTGTCTTGATTTATATTATGCTTCCTCTTATTTATTCACTTATGATACCGCTGTGTTACTATGAACGTGAGGGTATAGTCTCCCCACTATACCGCCCTAGACCCTCGTCGTTAGTTGGTAGCCTCTAGCATATGAGGAGACGTGCTTTAGGCCATGTGAGTCACCGACTCGGGGCACCGTTTAGTGTCTCTCTGGTCGAGATGTTACATATGTTGAAGCAAATTTCTACAAAAGGGAAGGAAAACAACCAATTATGGATGATGGTATGCACGTTGCAGCTCCCAATGGCTTGAGGACCGCCCATGTGAGTCTCTAGAGTATGATCGAAATCGATTATGTTCTACCCATAAACCTGATCGAGACAACAAACTTAATCCCAGATGTCCAGGATCCTCCTTCCCTTAGTGGCAACATAAAAGAAAACAATCAGGTCTAGAATATTTTTGCAAGGACTCTGACAGTTCATGATGACAATGTCTCTTCCCATGACATCTCTTACCTCAACAATGACAGAGATGCCCTCGATTTACCTACCATGTATGAAAATGCCTCCACGGACCCAGAGATGGAAGAAGAAGAGAATAACCTCAGGAATTCCCCTCCTGGATTCGAGGAAAGTGTCTCCACCTCCATCGATGAGCTCAAGCAGGTGAATTTGGGAATAAAAGAAGACCCGTGACTTACGTTGATTAGCGACACCATGCCTCTCCATGAGCAAGAGATGTATATTTCATTTATAAATCAACATTGATACATGTTCACTTAGAAATATATAGAAATGCCCAAGATGAACCCTGATGTGGCTATGCATCACATAGGCTTACCTGATGACCATCGAGGTTTCAAAATAGACAGTCGGGAGGATGCACTCCTGTCATGCTACTAATGTATAATCAGAAGTTGACAAATTGATCAAATCCAACTTTTTCTGGGAAGTGCAATACTTAAAATGGCTCGCCAACATCATCCCTGTCCAGAAAAATAAATGACAGATCAGGGTTTGCATCGATTTTTGAGACCTTAATCGACACTACCCAAAGGGAGACTTCCCATTACTGATCATAGAACTTTTGATCGATGAAATTGTTGGATTCCAAGCCCTTTACTTTATGGATGAGTATTCAGGGTATAATCAGATAAAGATGAACCCTAAAGATGAGCAAACCACCGCCTTCAGAGCACCTCAGGGGATCTTTTTCTATCAGGTCATGCCCTTTGGATTAAAGAACATTGGTGCTACTTACCAACACGCCATACATCGTATTGTTGGATTGGTGTAGCCCGACCTGTTTGAATTGTGTTGGGCCGAATGCTAGCGGCCCATACTGAACACCAGATCACAACTCTTTTTGTACATATTTATCCATGCATAGACTTATTTATGGGTAACCATAGGCTGGATCACTTTTTGCGCAGATTTATCTCATGCGCAAACAAGTTGTTTGTAGATTTGACTAATGCATAGGTAAAACGAGTCTATATGACTTGACCCTCTTTAAAAAGAGGTATATTCTACTTTTATGGCTGGGCTTCCCTAGGTTTCCCCATGCACATTGTAATGGAAGGGATCAAGTTATGCATAGTTCTCAGATAATTCCCTGCATAGGTCTAGCCCATATGCAAGGGGTGTATTTTTTATCATTCTATATGTTGTGATTGGACCCAAGATTGGAGATCTGAGCATCACTAAATATCCTGTGATGGTAGGAATCAAACCACACGTAGTTCTTGTATGAAAGTTCCATGCGCAAGTCTGACTCATGCGCATGGAGGGGGGACATTTTTATATTATGGCTGGATCTAGGATTGAAAGTCCGAGGGTCATTATGCATCCTATGGTAATAGGAATCAAGACACATGTAGTTCTTGAATGGAAAACTCTCTACACAAGTCTGAACCATACGCAGAGCGGGGCATTTTCTTGTTGATTATTGCGGCTAGACCCAGGATTGGAGATTTGGCTGTCACTACATATCCCTTGATGACAAGAATCAAGCCACATGTAGTTTTTGAACAAAAAACTCTCTACACAAGTTTGACTCATACAACGAGGGGGATATTTTTACCGTTGATTATTACGGTTGGACCCAGGATTTGGGATCTGGGCGTTACTACGTATCTTGTGATGGTAGGAATTAAACCACACGTAGTTATTGAACAAGAAAACTCTCCATGCAGGTCTGACCCATACGCAGAGGGGGGAAATTTTCTTATTGATTATTGCGGCTGTACCTAGGATTTGGGATACGGGAATCACTACATGTCCTATGATGGTAGGAATCAGGACCCACATAGTTCTTGACCAAAAAACTCTCCACATAGGTCTGACTCATACAAAGAGGGAGGCATTTTTCTCGTTGATTATTGCGGTTGGACCCATGATTTGGGATCTAAGCATCACTATGTATCCTATGATGGAAGGAATCAAGCCACACATAGTTCTTGAATGGAAAACTCTCCATACAGGTCTGACCATACATAAAGGGGGGCATTTTACCCTTTGATTATTGCAATTGGACCCAGGATTTGGGATCTGGGCGTCACTACGTATCCTATGATGACATGAATCAAGGCACACATAGTTCTTGAATGGAGGTGTTATGGGAGATCGACACCAATGATAATGATCCTCTCAGGCAAGGGTCATAGTAATGCATAGTTTTATGTCATGTAAGAGATGCCAACCATGAAATTTAATGTCATGTGATAATGACATTTGGTGTGCCTTTTAAGGTCTTGCATGCTGGACCATGCTAACCTTGACGTGAACCGATATGTCTCGATCATGCGGGAAACCCCATACCAAAATTCCTAAGACCATGTGAGCTATGATCGACGTGAGAAACAAGGAATGACAAAAGTTTCTTTCCCCACACAGAGGCGATTAAAAGAAAGGACAATGACATTGTTATCATGTAGTGGTTGAGCTAGGATATAAGATCTTGGTATCTCTACATATCTCATTGGAATGAAAATCAAGCCGTACATAGTTTTGGGTGCATTTTAACCCCGAATGAGAGGGACGTCATCCATGTAGTTTAACATCATGTGGTAAGGATGATGGTTACCTGATGTGAAGAAGAAGACATGAATCCCTATAAACTCCCTTCAGGCATTCAGGAAACCATCTCATGAGAGGCATCCCATGATTCTGACATGAGGATTCCTGAGCTGGTTGCCCAAGGCACACTATGCTTGGTACACATGGTAAGAATACATTTTAACGTCATGTCCTGAAGACGTTGTTGTACAGTTTAATGTCTTGTGACTGAGATAATATGGGTCACGCGACAAGGACCTCTCTATGCAGTTTAGTGTCATGCAGTAAGGATGACTTCTGTGTAGTTTAACGTCATACTATATGGATGACTTCCCTGCAATTTAATGTCATGAGGTAAGGATAATTGATGCCTTGTAGTTTTAGGTCATATGACTAGGGCCAAGGATTCTTGAAGGCAGCTATGCAAAGTACTTATTGAGAAACCTTGCATTGGTGGGGGGCGTAATGTGTTCCCCATCCGTTGCGGCCAATGAGTAAGCTCCATTGGAATAGACCTTATGTATGACCTAAGAACATTCCCATTTGAGTTCCAACATTAGAGGTTTCTTTCCTGGTATCATTGGGGTTCTGAGAGCTAATACCAGTTCTCCTTGAAGGAACAAGCAGAGGTGAACCTTTTTATTGATGGCTCATGTGATCCGATTATGATAGAGTTCAAGGTTGTGTAGTGTACATAATTTTTCTCATTGAGCCTTTCCAACTCATCCAGCTACTTTTGCGATTGCTCGTTGTCTGAGAGTTGTCCACAGATAGATATCCAGAGTGAGGGAAATTGGACTTCTATGGGAAACACTGTCTTGTTTTCGTACACCAATGAATATGGATTTTATTGTGTAGCAATGTGGCCTGATGTTCAGTATGGACCATTACCATTCGGCCCAACATCATCCAAACGGATCGGGCTACACAAATCCAACACCCATAAATCACACTTCATGTCTTGGCACCTCGGGTCGCTGCAAACCTTTCACGACCCCTAGAAAGGAGAAGAGGTCTCTCTGTTTAATGATGTTAGTGGTGGATCTGCATAAGGACTTTGACCCACCAACCAGAGGCATTTTAGTCATGCAAGAAGGGCTTTCTGATCCTTGTGAGCCCTAACGTCATCACAGTGGAGCTCGTCACCTTAGAGTGATTCACAATCATTATCGCCATGATTGTCCCATATAATTACTCATGACCTAAGAACCTTGAGCCACAATTTACAACATTTTCATCTCCTACTCAAAATGATGTTTGAGTACTCTTGACCCTGAGTGTCCTAATTAGGCTATTGTGTAACATTCCACTCATATCAGATCCACGTGCATCATAACCTTAAACTACATGCACTTTGGACAATGTTGTATGACCTTTAACTTTAGCTTTTGTGAAAGGTACCAGGGTAACAACAAAAGCCGATGAGCCAGAGATATTAAAATTTTTCATCATTTGGATGACGATACTTGTCGTCTCTGACGATCCAAACCCCAATACGTGTTGGAACCGGGCGTGCAGCGGAAGCTCCAAACAGGTGGGTTTTTTAAAATGTTTCCATCGCCATTCAACATGAACTTGCCGACATCGGTGCAAAGCAGCCCGGTCAAAGCCGAGGACCACGCGTGAAGGGTTTTAAGCACAAACATAAACCGTAAAATACCTGGTTTAGATCCAAAGCCACAAACGACGTCTGCTCATCGTTGGCGATCGCTGCTCGAAGAATCCGAAGCCGAATTCATCTAGATCGTCCACACTCGCTTCATGGAATCTGCAGGAGCGTCGTTCGTCGTAATCCGGGTGCTAGCGCGGATTTGCAACGATGCCTTCGACGCTCCAACGACCACCGCATCGCATCGCTAGCGATGCTCGAGTGAGAGCTCCATCCGAGCTCCTTGGATCCAGAGCATCTCTCTCTAGAATTTGGGAGAGAGGAGAGGAGAGATAAGCTCCATGAATAGTGTTTGGCAAATGCCCCTCCTCTTCTATTTATAGTGCACAATTAAAATACCCGGTATCGCCTCACCGACCCCTGAATACTTAACGCACTATCAACGACATTTATGACTAATACACTGAGACATAAATATTATTATCATTTACTTGTAATATATTAAAATATATTACATGATAATAATTAAGTCATTAACCTGACTCCTCGCTCCCATGAATATTAATTGAAACTTGAATAATTTAATATTCGTCAATTAATATTTTTTCATGTATTTACCTAAAACTCGTAAATACATTTAATAAATAAATTCAATACTCATTATTCTAAACTCGAATAATATGAATTTATTTATTGCATTGGTGGTCTTTTAACTCTGGAAAAATCCCGGACCCCTATGGTGGGGCCCGCCATGTCCAAAACTCCTATTCAACTGAATATGGAAGATTCTTGAATATGCTATTGTGTGTGACCCTCTAGGCCCTTATTTCGACAGTCGTGAATAGTATTCACAGACCAAGAGCGGGATCTAGCAACCCATCATGGCCCCTGAAGAAATAAGGATTGTCACAGCAACGACAACCAACCTACGAACACACACTGTGTAATATAATCTCTTTGTCTATAATATCTCATAAAGCAGGACGCACTCTCGTGTCATCACCCTTTTCTTGAATTATTGTTTGTTGATGTAACTGGATGGATTTACCCTCGACTGCCATGACCATGGTCTTATAAAGGTACTGCCATCCATATCAACATGGACAGAGATATATTACTTCCATAACCTGGAAGCGAAAAATCCTTTCTTGACCATTCAATCAATGTCATTCCACCAATGACGCACCCAACACAAGCTACCTCGCCACGACTTCATTGCCATGGTTTTCGTCTTGCATCAAATTACGTAATCAAGTGACATACATTGGTAATGATCTCAAGTCAGGAGACCATTACACATGATCGTAGATAGGAACATCCAATGACACCCAAAACATGTGGAGTTCCTATTGGAGGGTCAGTCCTCATGATCTCACTACTAGAGATCACCAAGTGCGAACTTCATGAGAAGAAGTCTCAATGCTTATGAGCCCCCAGCACCTGATGGTCAGACATCTACTCTGTCCAATTAGTAAGATGTATCTAGACCATATAACATATATTTAAGATTAATGTCATAGTATCTAGAGGTTATCATTATAGCCTGGGAACTGCTATAACCTTTCGATACAACAATTAATCTTTGGACATTACCATTTCAATAGTGGACGCAAAAAAGTCTACACTATAATGGTAAGATGACATCATGCAAGTTAACTCTATACATGATATGGTAATCAAAAGCACATAATAGTTGGGTCTAGGGAACCCACTATTTCAACACTCCCACTTGCACTAGAGCCAAATTTCTAACCAAACTTGTTAGCTACTCACATGATAAGCATCATGTTTCTGCTGATTAAAGGCCTTAGATACTGCGTCCTCCACGGTTCCTCTGCGTGGCTGTTCTGCTATAGCGACCTCATCTCTTTGATTAAAACTTCTCTAGAGATTGTATCCCGAGTATATACCTTTTTGTCCTCTGTCATAACTTGACATCTTGGCTATTAAGAATATCATAATCTACATTATGATAATACTTTTCTCACCAGGTGCGATTCCAAGAACTGAAACAAATCATTGCATTTAATTGCTTCTTAGATATCTTAGAAGCTGCAATGTACTCGGTCTTGTAGATATGGCCACCACGGGCTTATATGAGCTTAATTCTAATGGATTTAGGCATAACAACCTGGTGAAACCAATCAAGCCTTATTGGTACTAAGCTCGTACCGTCCATGTATCAACTCACTTGAATACCCACCGCAGTATTCAAAATAATAGCCCCTTTTCACTTTGATACATAGAATCCATTAATTGAATTTTAGTTGGTCTTATCAATTTTAGCTAATTTCCATATACTGCTTAATTGTAGGAAATATTATTCACATTGAATAATAGATCACCATACACAGTGAATATAAATACCATCACCATGGTTTTATCCTCCCTACGCAGTATGTGTCTCCGGAACATACTTTGTTCCACATGCGCTTGTGGAACTAGATCCTATGCCAACTACTTGTGCATTTTGAGAATTGACTAAACACAAGTCAATATAGCTCCCACTATCTCTAATAGATATGTGCACCCTTATATAGAAGTGTAGTCTATTGCTTGACTACCTACTCTTCTATCTTAGGGATTTATGTAACATCCTAAACAACTGTTAGGATTATTACACTAAATGCACAATGTGTTTATCTTGATGCTAGTTTGTTTATGTCATAACAAACTCTTTGCATCCAAACACATGTTCTTATGACATAATGGGTTTACATCATACTATGACTCGTATGATATCCATTTTTCATTGTATTTGGCATATGGTTATGGGATATCGTTGTTATTTGCAAAGAATTTCATGTATTATAATGGAAGTTTCTTCTAGTTCCAACATTGATATTACTTACATCAATACTTTGATGTATAAAATGTGCGTTTAGGAATTACTTCACGCTACATTTTGTTAATCAATGTTGATATGTAAGACTTCATCATCAATCCTCCCCATTAACATCAATGTCGTGATGTCGATAAGGTAATGTGCGTTTAGGAATTGCTCCACGCTACATTATCATGATTGATGAATGCTTGGTCGAGATATTCTTCGGTATCCCAACCCGAAGCAACTCATATCTCCTAACCATGCAAATACTTCACTTTGACATTCCTTAATTACTTAAAGGAATCTTATTCAGTATATATACCTCTAGCTTATACTTGGAATAGTTTGCGCTTACGTGTTGAACTATTTCCAAAAGCTTTGTGACGTACCTTTATTTCTAAAGGCTCCTTTGTCCAAACTAAAGAAATCGATAATACCAAAAGTATTTAGCTGTGCCAAGCCTAAATACCATACTTGGTATATTCCTGACGTCCATTTTTAGTATTACTTGACAAAGAGTTATCCTGTCACAACTGGGTATAAGTCTTACATTTATATTCATCACTAATTGCCTATGATTCATGTATTACTGAACTAGTGACTGAGTTTACCAAAAAAAACATTCATTCCAGAAACTGAAAGAATTTCTCCTTGCATCCAAGGACACATGAGATTAATGTCTTTGGTTATACTCAACAATAGTTCAACACGAATCTTTCACTTGGCAATTAAAGAAGTCATGTACTTCTCGCCACTAGCCTAGGTATCACCCTTTCACAGCCACTTGGAGAATACACCTGACTTCTAGTAAGTTTTCTATACTAACTTGTTTATCATATTAGAATACACATATGTTACCAACATATTGTATTTAATACCCAAGTAGTAAAACAGAATCATTACATTGATGAATACGCCTGATGTAGAAGCGGCAACTTGCTCTTTTAAATCAGGTTATTGCTTTTAAAATTCCATAGTATTATTTTATAATATGCAATGCAAATAACCTCTGTTAATACCTCATTAATTGAAGGACGTTGCGAATGGGTCATTGGCATTAAATGCCTTTGACCTTTTCACATTGTCTTTCAATTTATCCGCCATAAGAATCAAAGCTTAATTGTCTTTTATTCTTATTCACTTGGCGAACCTTACCTAGATAGGTAATGAAGCGTTTACTCAATACTTGTTCATTTTGTAACTTAAAATGAGACTTGAGTAATGTGGTGAAAATGATATTTAAAGATCATGATCAATCTTTAAATTTACATATGCCGGTGTAAACTTCACCTTATTCATATCATTGCTTCACTTTCTCCTTGCAAACATCTCGGAGATGAGACTTTATGTTATATCATCTATGTCCTGGTGTAGCGACCGCATCTGACACCAGACGTTGATGAAAGCATAATGATATAACTATCATTTGCTTTGTATATTAGTCTCCTGTAAGCAATTTTCACCCTCGCTTCTTGAGGCAGTTTAACAATGTTGGGGACACTGACACCTTGAGTTTCCTATATCATAGTACTATGCGCACGCGCCTGTACTATTCATGGATACTCATGTCACTGTGGACATTTACTTTGTCCATTATAATATTGCAATTTTAATCTTGTGGTATAACTTTCCATTTTTCTACAAAAATAACCGATTTAGACATTTTGATTAATTACATAAATCATTTTATGTCTCCCACTATTTTATCGGATTCTAGGAACCCTCTGCACTAGAATCGGAATACTCTGTTGCTTGATTATTCTAGTGACAAGGATCCTGGAACCACCCTTCATAGTCTACAAGCTAAGGCTACTCCACTACTTGGAGGGTTCTAGGTAGGCTTTTGGCTGGCCGACCGCTTTATAGTTTTCGGTTCCTTGATCTGTTGAGTGAAGTCTCAGCTTCTTAAAATCAAAATTTGATTTACTCAACACTTCCCTCTAAAATGATAGCAAGTTATCTAAGGCTAATCCTTACTAGCACTTTAGTTAAGTCGATCCATCATTCTTATAAGGACTCCCCAGTAGTAAGAGGCACCCTCAGCTAAGGCATGAACCGACACCTCAAACAACTGGTTTTGTCCAAATTTGAATGACATAAGGCTGTTTAGACTTAATATATCATTGAGGGTTTTATTATTTTTAGTGTGACGAAAGAAATCATTTTCTAATTTTATAAGCACGTACTATGTGATCGCACTCACAACTGACTGTACAAGAAATAGAAATTTCATAGCGTCACATGTTCATTTTATTTTGCATGCTTGTTTGTTATTATACTATGTGATCGCGCGATAAATTACACATGCACAAAAATAATAAACCATGCAGAAATAAAATGAACACCTGATCATGAGCTGGTACTATTGGTTGATCTGTTGAGTGAATAATGGACCAACCGAAACCCTATGGGTAAATACCTTTATTCGTGTGGCTTGCAACTTGAATAGAAATGTCTGCTCATCCAATGCATCCAACTCCTGTCTGGTGTGTCGCCGTCACTTGGCGCGAAATGCGTCACCGGTCATCTCGTCATTATACAATTGTACTCGCACGCAGGCGAGGGGGTCTCAAGAGTAAAAATACAACTCTAAGAATGGGCGCGCATGCCCTTATACATATAACGACTTTGAGGGAAGCGTTGGTCGCTGGTCCGACGACCTGGTGTGGTGCGGGCGCCTGGAGAGGGTTGGTTGGGATGACTCTCCTGCTGCGCTTCCAAGGGGAGGAGGCGGCTCAGGCGAGACCGATACAGGGCTGCCTGTTTCGGGAAAAGGGAGGATGGGGTGCTGAAGAAGTCCACACCCATAGATGGATGGTTGGGGTGTTGGTGCGGCCTGCTGCAGTCCGGGTGCGGGTCGAGTATTACTACATTAGGCGCACCTCCCTGAATTCCAAAGACTATAGACTAGAAACGAGGGTCTTATAGGTATAGTGGGGAGGCTATACCCTCTCGGAGGATAATAATAATGGTACTGGTCTGAGTATAGCAATAAAGATGCAACAGAATAAATGACTCAGCAGACTCGAACCAGACCCGCAGAGCGGAAGTACATTCAATATCAATAAACAGCAGAAGCAACAAATATAAACAACAACAATAGAAATAAACATAGCAACATGCTGATCACTTGTAACCACTACTGAACAAAAAAACATGCATCCAAAGCAGGTTATACATATCCATATGTAAGGCGCCAATGGCTAACCAACTGTAGCTACAAAACAAGTAAGCATGATGATACATGAAAGTAAGAAAAACAAAGTAACTCTAGCTAGGCAATACCTCAAGGTCCATGTCATCTACATGCAACAACTAATGCAACCTAGCTCCTGAAGCTGGCCTCTTCCCTGCACGTAAATCCATAAAGTCTGCACGTGTCCCGAAGGGCCCGTGTAGGGTGTGAGACGAATCTCAATAGGATATCACCCAACGGTGCGTACCTAATATAAGTGTTTAAGCAGACATGCATTTATAAGGAAAATAGTAAATAGTATGATGCACAAATAAACACAAACTCCACTGGTGCTCAGCAGCCACCACGGAGTGTCACCTGCTTCGGCCAACGTCGGAATCTCTGTCATGTAACCTGACACCATGTGCCCCCTGACACTGCGTGTCTCAAGTACTGACGTCCCGAATACACACCCAAGAAATAGTAACCTGTAGGAACATCTATGCATGTCCTTAAATAAGTAACTGGAGGGACAACGATGTCTGCCCTCAAATAAAGTAACCATAGAGACAATGATGTTTTCCCTCAAAACTAAGTAACCAGATGGACATCGATGTCTTCCCTCAAACAAAGTAACTGGAGGGACAATGATGTCTGCCCTCAAAATAACGGTGAGCCTCTATCCCCAACCCGATAACCTCAACGCTATCCCCTGAAGTCTCCTCACCTCTCATGTGGTTTCCTACAGAAAGCACCCCCAAACCAATAGTACCTAAACCGCAACTAATGGGGGCGTCTACCCACACGAATGGTCAAAACGACCTCATCACGAAGTCTCTCTGTGTGGACACTACTCATAGTTCTGGGTGAGCGGTAATCACCAAAATAGTACCCAATCCATAACACCTCTGACACCTCGTGTCCCTGCGACCATGCCACTCAAGTCTGATGGTCTTGCCATCCCAGTAACCCGGGCCATGCCCAATCTGACAGTCATCCTGCCTCAAGTCGACGCCCATGATGCCCAATCTCATGGTCCGAACCCCCCAACGTAACCCGGGCCAATCCCAACCTATTATTAGCATCACTCAAGAATATCTGGGTCATTCCCAACACAGCCAAAATGGTTCCAGTATATGAAATTCTGCAATTACATATATACACATTTAAACAAAACACAATAAACAGGAAAAACCGTCTAAATAGTTGAAAAGCACTAAGCAAATGTTGTCCCATACCAGCACTAAGGTTTCTAAGGTATCTAAAAATTCATATCAGGTTCAATAAACCATACTCAATAGTTTAAACAATAAAAAATAATTTTAACCATTTTGGCAGTCCTCATCCAAAATGCCCCAGTGAGTAACGACCACTCGCCCAGCCTCGATCAAACAAAATAGGTAACAAGGCATACCCAAATGCATCCCATAGGTCTTATAACAACTGAATAAGCAATAATAGATAAATATAGGACCGCACTCAAAATACCCGAAAACGCGCCATAGGCCGCGCTGCCCAAAAGTTTGCGAAAACAAAAAAAGAGGTATGCACCACCTACTTGAGACTCGTATGATGCTACTCTTCCGATAACAGCCTCCAATTAGGTCTAAAATGTGGTAGATCTACAAAAGAATCAAAACCGCTCAAACCCCTATAACCCGTTCTAGAACAGAAATCAAGAAGAACAACTCAAGAGGAATCGAGGTCTTACCAAGGGGGTTCCAATGGATCAAATGGTGTTCGAATCGGGGTTCAGATGAAGAAACGAGATCAATTTGAAGTCACGACCACCTATTTCTCAATGGTTCTGTCCAGAACCTGAGAAATGAGGCTACTGCCCATTTTAAATGAAAAAAAGAAAATACACCACGTGTAATTTATGACTATACACAGTGTAGGTTCATTTACTGTTTATATGGAGACCTGTAACATCACGTTACTGTTTCAGGTATTCCTAAATCCTTTTTATGTGAAATTTTTTTTATGTTAATTTGGAAAAAATGGCTTATCAATAAAAAGTTGCGTTTTTGTTAAAACACGTCGCAGAATGGTAAAACGCCCAATTAATGCTCTAGATTATTCAATTAATTTTTTTTAAGTTAAACACTATGTTAGTATGAGTTTTTGAGGTCTACAAAGCCTCGAAGAGGATGGAATAAAAATATTAAATTTATTATTTTAAGCATGAGCAATTTATTCAAAATAATTGAATAACTTTAAAATGGTAAGTCGTTTTAGAAATCTGAGACCACCGTTGGGTCCGGAACAGGGTGTTTACCCTAGACGGGTTATCACTTTCATTCGCAACGGGCTTTTGGTGTCATTTAATTTTTACATTAAATAATTAATTCATTTAATTATTAAATTAATTCCAAAAAATGGGTTACTGTTCATCTTCTCTCCCAAAATCGCAAAAAACACAGACACCTCCATTTGTAACGCACGAGGCCTTTGGAAATCTTGGATTTCAACCATTTTTAACCATTTAAAAATTAGAAACCTATTAAATGGGTAAAATCTTTAACTCTTCCATAATTTTTTGATTGAAACGGTGGGTTTATTGGGTGATTGGAATTTGACCGGAATATAAACCGATTGTGGGGTTATAAAATGGTCGAACAACTTGGGTCTCCTGGTGGGTCGATCCGCTTGAGTTCAGACAACCCTAAAACCCCTTTTTGCGTGTTTTGTGTACCTTCAACAAAATGATCGTCTTCATTGGTAGTGAACACTTCCCGGGGGATTGGGGTTTTTCGCCTGTGTGAATATACAGTTTTGTGTTTAAATTTTATTTCTTTTATTTAATTATTTCCTTTTGTCAATTTTTTTGTCAATTCAAAAGAAAAACATCATGAAAAAAAGGCCAACCTTGAATTATCAAGAATTGATTTCAATATTATTTTTGATGATTCCATCATGAATTATTATTTATGACAATACACTTTTATAAAAGGAAAATTTTAATGTAATAATTACATGGCTTGATTATCAACATTATCAAAGAATAATTTTGTAGAATTAGCGAATGCTAAATTCATATAATTATCAAAACGTAATTGCATAAAATTATCAAAAGATAATTTTTGTTTTATGAAATGATAATCACATGAGATTATCAAGATGTAATTAAATAAAAATTGTCTAATGATAAATGCATTTTTTTATCAAAGGTTAATTATTAACATTATTAAAATGATAATTGATTTGGTTTATGAAATGGCAATGACATGTTTTATATAAAAATGAACGAATAATTGTAAATAATTATCATGCGATAATTACAGTAAATTTTCAAAAGATAATTACAAAATGATGATTTGTAAGAAATACTTATTAGAATATAGTTATTCAATTTGTTAAAAGATAATTGTAAGGTAATTATCACATGACCAGATTATCAAAATTATCAAAGGATAATTACGTTAATTCTCAAAGGATAATTATTATAATTATAAAATGGTAATTTAAAAATTATTCAAGGGAGATAAAAAATTCTCGCATGTAATATTTTAATCCATAATTTGAAAATTATTTAGGAGAGAGAAACTATCACCGCATGTGAAATTTCACTTCTTTTTGAAATAAAATAACTAGTTTTGGTTCTAGGAACCCTTGAAAAAACGTCGAACATTGGTGTTTCGACGCTTACGATAATTTAGTCACGCGGAGGGGTATTGAACCACATAAGGTGGTTAATCATTGCCACTGACATCAACGACCTTGAGGTAGGTGGTTCCGTCTCGACTTACCAAATTGATTATCATTGTATTTTCTTGATTTATTTAAATTGTTGATTTAAATTCAATTGCTCAAATTTTCTTTCAATTAAATTGATAAAAACTCGATTCTAGTTAATCAAGATATTTGAAATGGTTTTGGAATAGAAATTTGGAAAAAACCCAATTCCATTGAATTGGGTGCGTTTATGGAAATTGGCCGATTACAATTTTTTAATTTAAATTTGTGGTTTTGATAGAAATGATTTCAATTAAATTGTTGAATTTAATTGTGGAGATAAATTATGTGATGATGGAATTAGTTTTGATTGGATTTCAAACTACTGAAAATGGCTTTAAATGATTTGATATAAACTCATTGGTTTTATCTTGTGAAAAAGACATGTTTTTGAATAAAACCTGTTTTGGTTTTAAATGGAAATAAATTGGAACATTTGAAATGGAAGAATGAGATTGATCGTATTTTTAAGCATTCTTAAAATAGTTCACCCATCATGTAAGAGCGCATGCAATCCTTAGGTAGTTAGTGAGTTATTTGGATACACTCTATGCTATGACAACGTTCTAAAACATACTTGCGGTGGGTCACATCCCCGATGGGTTGGTGACGAGTCTCCTTTGGCCAGTGTCATAGGGACGTGTGTATACACATTTTGCTGAGTTCACATAGAGAGTGCAGAATCCTATAATTGGTTAATACTATCGTATGTTTTGGCAGATGACCATGTTACTCGCTTGTTTATTTATATTTGAGGTACAAATGTATGCCAATGATTTTAAACTTCTTTAAATGCCTGCTGAATTTATATAAACTGTTTTATATAAATTTTTTAATAAGCCATTGTTTTAGAAATATTCTATCATTGTAAAGCCTTTGCTTAATGCATTTGTCCAATATTTTGAAAATGTATAGCATGTTTTGTTTAAATATACTTTTGAATTTCCAAACCTGTTTACTTTAAAATTGAAAGCTTTTCTTTAGATAATCTATATTTGGTATCTGTTTTGGAATCTTTGGTGGTATCCTACTGGGCTTAGGCTCATACCCTACTTTTGCCTTCAGGTGTTTGTAGACTTTCTTCTTCCAGGTTTGAGCAAAGGGAAGGGATCACTTGGAGGTGGATCCAGCTGCTGAGTTTTGGTCTTGGTGAGTTATGTCATTGGGACCTTGGGGTTGTTTTCCCATTTTAGTACTTGGGTTGTAGTACTTTGAGCTTTTTATGCCTCTTTGTATTCTGGTACTTTACTCTTGGTGGAGTTTCTTTTGTTATGCATACTGTCTTGTTTCTCTTCTTCTGCATTGTTGGTGGAAAAATCGTTCCTACTTGCTTGTTATGTGATGCCAAGTGCTAGTCGTCGACCCGTGGGGATTGGGAACGCCCTTCAGGTTATGTCAGGGCCGGCTCGGTTACCGGGTTACCAGGGTAACCAGGTTGGTTCATGACAAAGTGGTATCAAAGGAAAGGTTAAGCATCTTTCCTTGATGACCGTATGCATTTGAGTATTCTTGTCGGGACTTAGGAGATAGTTATGATTGAGTGTCTGGCCAGCTCTCACCACAATGAACCTTAAGTCACCAGGGTTGGTTAGGGAAATACGACTTGTGGATTAGTTTTAGTATTTTCCCTGTTTTGATTTGGATAGAGTGGAATCCAAATATTGTTATCCCTTCTATTAAGAATAGTTTTCCTTGTTACTCAATTTGAGTGTTAATCTAATGTATTTTTATTTTTTTTTTGATTTTGTGTAGCATCATGCCTCCGAGAAGATGTAGGAATCGGATCCAAAAAGAGGCTACTGCTGAATCTCAGCAAGAGAGTCCTATTGTGGATCCGAGTTTGGTTGAGGTGATTGTTCTCACTGTCCAAGCTCTAGGACAAGCACCACTTCCAGTTCCTATTCAGGATCCAACTATAGATCCTCATAGTGATATTCTACGAAATCGTTTTCAAGAGTTCCTACGCAAGAAGCCACCAGTTTTCAAAGGCTCCACTGACCCTCAACATGCTGAGGAATGGTTGAGTAAGATTGAACGTCTATTTGGGTTCTTGGAGACACCTGATGTGATCAAGGTGAAGTGTGCCACCTTCGTGCTAGAGGGACCAAGTAGAAGATGGTGGGACACGATGGTGACGACTGGGAAACATGAGGGTTTGGAGTGGAAAGACTTTAGGGTTCTTTTCACTAACTAGTTCTATCCAGAATCCATGGTGTTGGCCAAGGATGTGGAGTTTTTCAAGCTTGAGCAGACCAACAAAACCGTGACTGAGTACTCAAATCGCTTTTCTGAGTTGGTACAGTTTGCTCCTAAGATTGTATCTAATGAGAAGATAAAGGCTCGACGATTTGAGTTGGGACTTCGATCAGATATCCGTTCTCAGGTCTTCTTACTGAAGCTACCCACTTATGCTGATGTGCTGGATAAGGTGATGATGGTTGAGATGGACCTGGCAGGAAAGTCAGGGTTGAAGGGAGTTCCTTTTCCTCCTAGTGGCATTGTTGGTTCCTTTAAAGGAAAACAGAAGCGCGACGTTTCTCATGGTAGTTCTTGACAATAGAGTCATTCCATACCTCTGGTAGCACCAGGAGAGGCTTCATTGGCTTGTAATAAGTGTGGGAATCCAGGACATTCTAAGAGGGTTTGCACTGAGGCACCCAAGAACTGTAGCTCCTGCGGACGTTTAGGGCACTTACAGAGATTCTTCCATCACTTCTCTACTCCACGTAGTGGAACAAGATCATCAGCACCTCCAAAAACTACAACGAAATCAAATGCTTCACGTACAAAAGGGTTCCATCCACAGGAATCCAGAATGAAGCTTATTCACGTAGTGGAAGAGTCGCCAGAGGTAGTTGATACAGGTCCTGCAACTGTGAGTGGTACCATTACTATAGCTTCATCTTTAGTGACCGCTCTTTTTGATACTGGTGCATCTTACTCATTTATTTCAACCCATATTGTTAATATTCTTAATCTACCTATGAATATTTTATCTTGTGCGATGGATATTACTACACCCCTTGGTACAATGTGAGAGAAGGGTCTCCGTAGTCCTGCTTGTGTCTTCTCTCTATCATATGTTAATCATGATTGGAGTTTTTTGGTTCTCTACATGAAGTCTTTTGACATCATATTTGGTATGGATTGGCTCATTGCCAATAAAGCCCGGATCGATTGTTATCTTCGACGGGTCTACCTTACTACACCCGGTGGTGTGCCTCTTGTTTTTCAAGGAGAATGGGACCCAAGGTCAAGCAAAGACGGACCCTATTATCCAGAGTTGGGGAAAGTTATATTAGTGTTTTCTTTTGATCTAGAGAGAGATTCAATGTGTGGTTATCTTCCTCCAGTCGTCGCTGAGTTTCCCGACGTGTTTCCTTCTGACTTCTCCGGTTTTCCACCAGCAAGGGAGGTTGATTTTTCTATTGACTTAATGCCTGGTACTCAAACGGTTTCTATTCCCTATTACCAAATGGCTCCAGTAGAACTAAATGAATTGAAGTCTCAGTTAGATGATCTTTTTGAGAAAGGTTTTATATGCCTGAGTGTATCACCTTGGGCAACACCATTTCTCTTCGCCAAGAAGACTGATGGTTCTCTTCACTTATGTGTTGATTATCGAAAGCTCAATCGATTTACGATAAAGAAAAAATATATGTTACCATGAATTGATGATTTGTTTGATCAATTGAAATGGGAAAATCGGTTTTCAAAAATTGATCTTCGATCTGGTTACCATCAGTTTAGGATAAAAGAATCTGACATTCATAAGACTGCTTTTCGGAGTAGGTATGACCATTATGAGTGCCTTGTTATGCCATTTGGCATAACAAATGCTCCTGCAGTTTTCATGGATTTGATGAACAAGGTTTTCCATGAGTATCTAGATACATTTGTGGTAGTCTTTGTGGATAACATTCTTGTCTACTCCAAGTCCGAGGAGGATCATGTACATCATCTGAGAACAGTTCTGAGTCTTCTAAGGAATCACCGACTTTATGCTATGATTTCAAAGTGCGATTTCTGGATTCGGGAAGTGAAATTATTGGGACATGTCGTGTTAGAACAAGGAATATCAGTTGATCCTGAGAAGGTGAAGGTTGTCATGACTTGGGAACAACCACAAAATGTTTTCGAGATTTAGAGCTTCTTGGGCTTAGTAGGATATTATCGCCGATTTGTTAAAGACTTCTCAAAATTATCTTCTCCAATGACTGCTCTGACTCGAAAGAGAGTGAAGTTTTCCTGGAATGATAAATGTCAGAGTTCTTTTGTTGAGCTAAAACGTCTTTTGACTACTGCATCAGTGTTAACTCTTCCTGAGGCTCAGATAGGTTACGTGGTCTTCTGTGATGCATCGGGTTCAGGTTTGGGATGTGTCCTTATGCAAGGTAATCATGTTTTTGCCTATGGATCTCATCAGCTTAAGCCTCATGAGAAGAACTATCCTACCCATGACCTTGAACTTGTAGCTGTAATGTAAGAACTTAAGTGTTGGAGACATTACCTTTATGGAGAAAGGTTAACTGTGTATCCAGACCACAAGAGATTGAGTTATATCTTCTCTAAAAAATATTTGAATCTCCACCCAAGGCATTGGGTAGAGTACCTGCAATCTTTCGACTTTGACATTTCCCATACCCTGGGGAAAGGGAATGTAGTTGCAGATGCGTTAAGCAGAAAACATCCATCACAGGCTGTGAAAGAATCTTCAGAAGAGTGGATTTTGATGGCTCGTTTTTCTCAGTTTCATATTGGAGTTCAGTGGAAGGTGAATGAAGTTTCTTTAGCCACTGTTCAGTTGACATCTTCTCTTCTCGAGTTAATTCTTCAAGAAAAACAACTGGATGATGAATTCCATGGAATTAAGGACTCTCTTTATGGTGGGGAGACCGACACCCAGTGGTCGTTCTCCAAAGAGGGTGTTCTGTGTTATCGAAACCGTTACATTGTGCCGTTAGTGGAAATGAAGGATGTGATGGGGGATTGCAATAACTCTTAGTGGTCTGTGCACCCAGGAACCACAAAGATGTTCTATGACATGCAGCGAAAGTTCTGGTGGCCAGGTATGAGACGAGACATTGCTGAGTTTGTATCTCGTTTCTATACATGCCAACAGGTGAAATCTGAGCACCAGAAACCTTCAGGTTTGCTTTAATAACTTCTAGTCCCTATATGGAAGTGAGATGAAATCTCTATGGACTTTGTAGTTGAGTTACCTCAAACCCAGAGGAAGAAGAACGCGATATGGGTTGTGATCGACAGGCTGACCAAGTCGGATCACTTTATACCTATTCTAGATACAACTAAAGTTGATGAGTTGAGAAATATCTATGTGAATGAAATTGTTCGTTTGCACGGAGTTCCGTCTGCTATAGTCTCTAATAGGGATCCTCGGTTTACTTCTCGCTTTTGGAGAGGCCTTCAGGAGGCACTGGGATCTCAGGTCCGTTTGAGCACAACCTACTATCCACAGTCAGATGGCCAGATAGAGAGAGCTATTTAGATCCTTGAGGATATGCTCCGCGCATGTGTTCTTGACTTTGGTGGGTCTTGGGATGATCATCTGGGGCTAGTTGAGTTTTCTTATAACAACAGTTATCAGTCTGCGATCAAAATGGCTCCTTTTGAGGTATTGTATGGTCTTCCTTGTAAACCTCCTTTATGTTGGTTAGAGATTGGTGAAAGTTCCTTGGTAGGACCGAGTTTGGTCCAAGAGATGATAGCTAATATCTAGTTGATTCGTCAGAGAATGTTGACATCACATAGTCGGTACAAGTCTTATGTTGATCGTCGCCATAGACCTTTAGAGTTCTCAGTTTGTGACCAGGTGTTCTTGAAAGTTTCACCCTGATTAGGTCATCAACAACTTGGGAGGCAAGGGAAGCTTGCTCCACATTTTGTGGGACCTTTTGAGATTGTTGGTTATGTTGGAAAAGTTGCTTACTGTCTAGATTTACCACCACAGCTGACGTCGATGCATAACGTGTTCCATGTATCGCAGCTGCGAAAGTATCTCTCTGATCCATCTCATGTTTTGAGCTGGAATGATCTTGAGAATGAACCAGATTTATCTATGACTGAACAACCAGTCAGAGTTGTTGATTCTGAGACCAAGTTACTTCGTGGGAGGATGATACCTCTGGTCCATGTACTATGGCAACATGGTTCTGATTATCATGAGACGTGGGAAAGAGAGGCACTGATGAGAGAGCAGTGACCTCATCTTTTTGACACGGAGGATTCTTCATAGGCTTTCTAGGGATAGAAAGATCCTATGGTGGGGAGGTTGTAACATCACGTTACTATTTCAGGTATTCCTAAACCCTTTTTATGTTAAAATTTTTTATGTTAATTTGGAAAAAAGGGCTTATCAGTAAAAAGTTGCGTTTTTGTTAAAACACGTCGCAGAATGGTAAAACACCCAATTAATGCTCCAGATTATTCAATTAAATTTTTTCTAAGTTAAACACTATATAAGTAAGAGTTTTTGAGGTCTGCAAAGTCTCGAAGAGGATAGAATAAAAATATTAAATTTATTATTTTAAGCATGAGCAATTTATTCAAAATAATTGAATAACTTCAAAATGGTCTGTTGTGTGAGAAATTTGAGGCCATGGTTATGTCTGAAATATAGTTTTTACCCTATGAAGGGTATAAATTCAAAGGCACCAGACATGTAGATGTCTCGCTCGTGAGATACAGTTTTTAAATAATATTTAATATATTATTTATTAAAAATTTAGTATCTCTCAAATGGTGCGTCGTATGGAAAATCTGAGACCACCGATGGGTCCGGAATGATGGTTTTACTCTAGAGAAGGTATAACATTTGTTCGCATCGGGTGTTTGGATGCCTCGCTCGCAAGAATACCAATTTTTATATCAATTAATTAATTATTACAGGTTTTAATTAAAAAATCATTAATATCTCTCAAACCTCTCATTGTTTGAGAAATCTGAGACCACCGTTGGGTCCGAAACAGGGTGTTTACCCTAGACGGGGTATCACTTTCATTCGCAACGGGCTTTTGGTGTCATTTAATTTTTACATTAAATATTTAATTCATTTAATTATTAAATTAATTCCAAAAAAACGGGTTACTCTTCATATTCTCTCCCAAAATCGAAAAAAAACACGGACACCTCCATTTGTAACGCACGGGCCTTTGCAAATTTTGTATTTCAACCATTTTTGACCGTTTAAAAATTAGAAACCTATTAAACGGGTAAAATATTTAACTCCGTCATAATTTTTTGATTGAAACGGTGGATTAATTGGGTGATTGGAATTTGAACGGAATATAAACCGATTTTGGGGTTATAAAATGACCGAAAAACTTGTGTCTCCAGGTGGGTCGATCCGCTCGAGTTCAGACAACCCTAAAACCTCTTTTTGCGTGTTTTGCGAACCTTCAACAAAATGATCATCTTCGTTGGCAGTGAACATTGCGCGGGGGATTGGGGTTTTGTGCCTGTGTGAATATACAGGTTTGTGTTTAAATTTTATTTCTTTTATTTAATTATTTCCTTTAGTCAATTTTTTTTGTCAATTCAAAAGAAGAACATCCTTAAAAAAAAGGCCAACCTTGAATTATCAAGAGTTGATTTCAATATTTTTTTTGATGATTCCATCATGAATTATTATTTATGATAATACAATTTTATAAAAGGAAAATTTTAATGTAATAATTACATGGCTTGATTATCAACATTATCAAAGAATAATTTTGTAGAATTAGCGAATGATAAATTCATATAATTATCAAAACGTAATTGCATAAAATTATCAAAGGATAATTTTTGTTTTATGAAAAGATAATCACATGGGATTATCAAGGTGTAATTAAATAAAAATGGTCTAATGATAAATGCATGTTTTTATCAAAGGTTAATTATTAACATTATTAAAACGATAATTGATTTGGTTTATCAAAGGGCAATGACATGTTTTATATAAAAATGAAAGAATAATTGTAAATAATTATCATGAGATAATTACAGTAAATTATCACAAGATAATTACAAAAATGATGATTTGTAAGGAGTACTTATTAGAATATAGTTATTCATTTTGTTAAAAGATAATTGTAAGGTAATTATCACATGAACAAATTATCTAAATTATCAAAGGATAATTATGTTAATTGTCAAAGGATAATTATTATAATTATAAAATGGTAATTTAAAAATTATTCAAGGGAGATAAAATATTATCGCATGTAATATTTTAATCCATAATTTGAAAATTATCCAGGAGAGAGAAACTATCATTACATGTGAAATTTCACTTATTTTTGAAATAAAATAACTAGTTTTGGTTCTAGGAACCCTTGACAAAATGTCGAACATTGGTGTGTCGACGCTTATGATAATTCAGTCACGCAGAGGGGTATTGAACCACATAAGGTGGTTAATCATTGCCGTTGACATCGACGACCTTGAGGTAGGTGGTTCCGTCACGACTTACCAAATTGATTATCATTGTATTTGCTTGATTTATTTCAATTGTTGATTTAAATTCAATTGCTCAAATATTCTTTCAATTAAATTGATAAAAACTCGATTCTTGTTAATCGAGATATTTGAAATGGTTTTGGCATGGAAATTTGGAAAAGACCCAATTCCGTTGAATTGGGTGCGTTTATGGAAATTGGCTGATTAAAATTGTTTAATTTAAATTTGTGGTTTTGATGGAAATGATTTCAATTAAATTGTTTAATTTAATTGTGGAGATAAATTATGTGATGATGGAATTAGTTTTGATTGGATTTTAAACTGGTGAAAATGGATTAAAATGATTTTATAGAAACCCATTGGTTTTATCTTGTGAAAAATGCATGTTTTTGAATAAAACCTATTTTGGTTTTAAATGGAAATAAATTGGAACATTTGAAATGGAAGAATGAGATTGATCGTATTTTTAAGCATTCTTAAAATAGTTCGGCCATCATGTAAGAGCGCATGCAAGCCTTAGGTAGTTAGTGAGTTATTTGGATACACTCTACGCTACGACAACGTTCTAAAACATACTTGCGGTGGGTCACATCCCCGATGGGTTGGTGACGAGTCTCCTTTGGCCAATGTCATAGGAACATGTGTATACACATTTTGCTGAGTTCACATAGAGAGTGTGAAATCCTATAACTGGTTAATACTATCGTACCTTTTGGTAGATGACCATGTTGCTCGCTTGTTTATTTATATTTGAGATACAAATGTATGCCAATGCTTTTGAACTTCTTTACATGCCTGCTGAATTTATATAAACTATTTTATATGAATGTTTTAC
Organism: Viscum album; assembly: GCA_963277665.1. NCBI lineage: Eukaryota > Viridiplantae > Streptophyta > Magnoliopsida > Santalales > Viscaceae > Viscum > Viscum album. Next base: position 876,913,510 of record OY728123.1, read on the forward strand.
ATAAGCCATTGTTTTATAAATATTCCATCATTGTAAAGCCCTTGCTTAATGTATTTGTCCAATATTTTGAAAATGTATAGCATGTTTTGTTTAAATATGCTTTTGAATTTCCAAACTTGTTTAATTTAAAATTGAAAGCTTTTCTTTAGATAATCTATATTTGGTATTTGTTATGGAATCTTTGGTGGTATCCTACTGGGCTTACGCTCACACCCTACTTTTGCCTTCGGGTGTTTGTAGACTTTCTTCTTCCAGGTTCGAGCAAAGGGAAGAGATCGCTTGGAGGTGGATCCAACTGTTGAGTTTTGGTCTTGGTGAGTTATGTCCTTGGGAACTTGGGGTTGTTTTCCCATTTTAGTACTTGGGTTGTAGTACTTTGGGCTTTTTATGCCTCTTTGTATTCTGATACTTTACTCCTGGTGGAGTTTCTTTTGTTATGCATACTGTCTTGTTTCTTTTCTTCTACATTGTTGGTGGCAAAATCATTCCCACTTGCTTGTTATGTGATGCCAGGTGCTAGTCGCTGACCTGTGGGGATCCGGAACACCCTTCGGGTTATGTCAGGGCCGGCTCGGTTACCGGGTTACCAGGGTACCCGGGTTGGTTCGTGACGCGACCACTTTTCCACCGACTTACTTTCCAGAACCTTCCAACACGAGTACATGACGTTTACTAGGTAGCACACGACGTGTACTTAGTTTTTCTTTTATTCCTCGCCAACTTACCCACACGCCATGTATATCCCTCATACACGGCTAGACTACATGGCATGTCCAAGGAGGACACGATGTGTACTTGGTTAAATGATTCTAGCTGGCCAACATGCCCACATGCCATGTATGACCTCCACATGGTCAAGGGTACACGGTGTGTCGAGTAACACTACATGCCGCGTAGTAGGAAATTCCTACACGGTCATCACACAACATGTACTCGGCAGCACACGACCACTACTTTCCCAACCCATACACGGCGTGTACTCTAAAGTACACGGTGTGTAGTCTGAAAAATTCCAGAATATCCCATATTTTCCCAATTTTCTTAGGAACAAGTCAAAAAATTCAAATAGGGTCGGGATTTTGACCCATTCTAAAAATTCAGGTTCTTACACGTGACATGATTAGTTGAAAATGTTCAAGGATTACATTGATTATTATATGTGAAAGATTATTTTTATGACTGATGATGACATTGATTATCTCTTTATAGGAGACCATATTATAAAGGAAGGTGAAACAAGATTTTTAACACCAATAGTTGGAACTATATCAAATCAGTTGGTAGTTTTGACTTCAGGAGCAGTGGATGAGTTTGAGAATATCAATTTTACAGTGGTTGTTCATCAGTTTTCAGATGTTTTCCCCAATTATTTCTCAGGTTTTCCACCTATAAGAGAAGTGATGCTTAATATTGATCTCCTTTCGGGGAACAGTACCATCTCATTTCTATCTTACCGGATGACACCAACAGAATTAAAGGAATTGAAAGTCCAGTTGGTAGAGTTGTAAAGCAAATGGTTCATTCGACTGAGTACGTCTCCATGGGAAACACCGGTCTTGTTTTTCAAAAAGGCTGATATAACTCTTCAGATATGTGTGTATTATCATAAACTTAACTAAGTTATGATAAAAAATCAGTATCCACTTCCACGCATTGATGATCTGTTTGATCAATTGAGGAGAGCTCAGTGGTTTTCTAAGATTGATTTGTGGTTAGGATAACAACAATTGCAGGTTCATTAGAAGGATATTCTGAAAACAACTTTCAGATTTGGATTTTCCATTATGAGTATATAGTTATTCCTTACGGTCTTATGAACGCACTGATAATTTTTATGGAATTTATGAATCAGATATTTTAGAGGTATCTGGATTCTTTTGTGGTGGTGTTTTTGGATGACATATTGTTGTATTCAAGGGAAAGAGATGAGAATGAGAAACACTTTGCGACAATGTTAGTTATCTTGAGAGATCATCATTTGTATGCTAAATTATTAAAGTGTGTTTTTTGTATATAAGATGTATGTTTCCTTAGCCATGTTATCTCCGAAAGAGATGTTTCTGTGGATCCAAAAAAGATAGAGGCTATTATCTTTTGGAAACCTCCAAATAATGTATTCGAGATACGTAGTTTCATTGGTCTGGATGATTATTACCGATGTTTTTTTATGATTTTTCACAACTAACCTCACCAATTAAAACATTGACATGGGAAATTGTTTCATTACAATGGAACACAGAATTCCAGAAGTCTTTTCAAGAGCTTAAAGTTCATTTTACATCAGCACTAATCTTGATTTTTCTAGAATCATGATAAGGGTAAATGGTGTATTGTGATGATTCGGGATGTGTTCCTATACAAGGAGATCATTTTTTTGTTTATGACTCACAACAATTATGGTTTCATGAAAAGAACTATCCAACACATGATTTGGTGTTATCTACTATAGTCCATGCTTTGAAGACTTGGCATCATTACCTCTTTGGTTAGAAATTCATGGTGTTTATGATCATAAGATCTTGACACACATTTTCTCACAAAGATATTTGAATCTGACCCAAAGAATATGGATGGAATACCTCCAAATGTTTGACTTTGACTTGATGTATACACCAGGTAAAGGAAATTATGTGGTAGATGCATTAATCAGAAATTCATATGCTCAGTTGGAAAAAGAGACTTCAGAACAGTGGCAGTTGATGTTAGTGATAACTGACATGCACTCGAACTGTGAAGACCGAAGCAGTGTTTCCATTTTCTTTCTAGTTTCTTTGGTTCTTGATCTGTTAGAGATGGTTAAAGAGGTATATACATCTGATTTAGAATGTATTTCTATGAGGTCAAAATTCAATGGCGGGGAGACCATTGAGGGATGAAATCTGAATATGAGTTTAGTTTTGTGGTTTCGAAACACCTAGGGATTTTTAGGAACAACATATTTATGCTTACCACCATTCGAGATGGGATGTACATCCTAAAATAAAGAAGATGTATAATTCATTTAAATCAATGTTTTGGTGGGTTGGCCTGAAAATGAAATTGGCTGAGTTTGTTTCATGATGCCTCACCTATCAGCAGGTTAAGATATAACACAAGTGACCAGTGGGTATGTTGCAGTCGTTACCAATTTCTATTTGGAAATGGGAGTAGATGAATGTGGATTTTGTGACAGGTCTCCCAAGTATGGTTCAAAAACATAATTTCATATGGGTGATAGTGGATTGACTCACAAAGTTTTCCCATTTCACCTCTCTTCGTGAATCTCATATGGTGGAGGACTTGTCTAAAATATATATCTAAGATGTGGTAAGGAGACATGACATACTAGTTTCAATAGTATTGGACCAAGATTTGTGGTTTACGTCTTGTTTTTGGAAATCCTTATAGAAATCCCTCCGGACTCAGTTAACTATGAGTATGAAGAATCATTCACAGATGGATGGAAAATACAAAATAATGATGCAAATTTCGGAATACATGCTTCAATCTTATGTAATGAATTTTGGTGGCTCATGGGAGGATCATATATCATTAGCGGAGTTCTCATATGAAAATAGTTATCATACCTTGATACACATGACTTCTTTTGAAGCATTGTAGGGGAATCCTTATTGTTCTCCACTTTGTTGGGTGAAAATAGGTGAGACTTCACAAGTTAGGCTGAGACTTCTCTAAGAGACAATGAATAAGATTCAATTGATTTGGAAGAGAATGAAGATGATTTAGAGTCATCAGAAATCATATGCAGATCATTGTCGATGTCTGTTTTCGTTCGAGTTGAATGATCATGTGTTTTTGAGAATCTATCTAAGGATTAGGAATCTTCATTTTTGAAAACATGAAAGTTATCTCCTCGATACATATTATTTTTTAAGATACTTGAACAAATTTTTGAGGTGTCATATAGGTTGGATTTGACACACAGTTTAGTAAAGTGCATAATGTGTTTCATGTATCTTAGTTGAAAAAGTACCAGCCTGATCTTGACCATGTGATTCGATGGGATCACATTTACCTAGAGTTGAATAATTTGTTGGTTCATATGCCATTACAAATTGTGGATAGGCAAGAGAATTTCTTGTGTGTAAAAATCACCACTCTTGTGCAGGTTTTATGGAAACATGGTTATATTCGGGAAGCAACTTGGGAATGGGAAAAGGAAATGGTCAAGCAATGACCCAAACTCTTTTATAGAAATGCTGGTTTTCCAATTTCTAGGGATGTAAATTCAAATGGTGAGGAGAATGTTGCACCCCTAGTTTTAAGTAAGTACCCTCTTTCTTTAAGTTTTTTAGTATGTAATGTGTTTGAGTGAAGTTTAGTAGGGTTTGGAGGGATTTTGGAAGATTTTTGGTGATTTTTTGGAGGTGTATGGTTTGGGAATGGTTAGTTGAAACTATACAAAACCTTCAGGAAACCATGAAAAGTGAAACAGAGGCTACTGGGTTGGTGAATAGTTAGGCACACAGTTTTCCAAACCGTGTGACCACTCAGGAGAAACCATGTGAAGCGGGATAGAGAAAATCTACATGGCTGGCACATAGTTTGTCTAGCTGTATGATCCAACTGTGCGATGTGCTTCTTGAGGCAAAGGCCTATTCACTGTTATCACATAGTTTTTCTAACCGTGCGAGATAACCATGCATGACTAAAAGTGTGATAAAAAAATTGTGGATCTCACTTGGTTTAGCCACTTAACCACTCATTTTTCCTCTATTGTAACCCTAACTCGGATTCCTATCTTCCTAAAAGCTATATAGACCATTCCTCTTGATTTAGGAGCGATATGTTGGTGTTTCTTGGTGTGTTGAAGCTCGATTTCCTTGGTAATTCTTTGTTCTTTGTTGTTTTTTCTTAGTTTCTTTGTATTCCCTCTCTTGGATTCATAGATCAATTCCTTTGGGGATAAATCTATGACTATTGATGCCAATAATGATGATATTAAACTATGTTGATGTTATATAACAATATATAAGATGTATTTTTAGAGATTCAACCCAGTTTTGTTGAAGAATTTGTATCGTTCTTCATTTTGACCATAGTTTCTGAGGTAGGTGGCTTCACTCTCAAATCCTATTATTAGAACTTGAAGGATTAGTTTCAAATTGTTTTAATTTCTTAAAATTTATTGTGAATTTATTTGAAAAGCATGGTAGAAGTCTTCTTTAGTTATGGTTTGTGGATTTGTGAAAATTGGTTGTTGTGAAAAGTGAATTGTTTGTGGATTTTAAAATGATGATTTTAAAATGTAAATCTGTTTTGATTCATAAAAATGGCTTGAAGGTGATGTTTTAAATGAAATAAATGTTTTATTATAATGGATTTAAGTGGTTTATTTGGCTTGGTTTCTGGCATAATGACTGGTGTGTGTGTTCAAGTGCATTCAGGACAGATAATGGTATGAGGTTTCCCACATCAAAAGTTGTATGGATAAGAGTATGAACTTTCCCCCATAAAAATAGTTCACTAAGTGGAGACTTGGTAAAAGGATGAATCACCACTCATGAGTATAGGGAGTTCTGTGGTTTCATGCATGGTTGGATGTGTGGATATGTGGAATGGAATGGATTATGCCAAAATTAAAGTTTTGAAATGGTTTTAAAGTATTTTTTGTTTTATTTCCTTGGAAATGAATTTCGTTTGGGAAAACTATTTTGGTATGAAATTATTTTATACTTTGATATAAATTGTTTATTTTTTAAATATATTTTTATATAAATGTACTAACATGTTTTATCCTAGTGGCGTGATTAGGGAAGTCATTTTGGGAAATCCTACTGAGTTTCATTAATCACCCCTTGTTTGAGAACATTGGTGCGTTTGTAGATATTGTTTAACAAGACATAGGTAAATGTAAGGTATAACATTTCTTTAGTGATGTGTCTTGATACCTTGTAAAATAGATTGTAGAGTTGGAGCATGAAGCCTATTGGGATCTATTAAGTTATTTCTTTGGAGTCTTTAAGCTTTGTGGTTTAGTCTTCCACTTTGGTACTCTGATATTGGTCATGGTGTAGTTGGGTATTGTTTTCTTTTGGTGTTACTTTGTGTTTTATTATATTGTTATCATGCATCATATAGTAGTTTTTGGTTAAGGTATTCTTGGTTGTGGTTATTTTTATTTTCAAAGGGAAAATACTCCCCCCAATTGTATTGAAGACCTTGGAATTTATTGCCAACCTTTGGTATATTGGGGATGTCACCTAAGTCCAAGTAATAATTCCACCTCGACTCAAGCCAATGAGGAGGGGCATGATGTTACACACTTGAAGTGCTGGCATAGTTAGGCCCGGTGTCTACTGCTAATGTTCTAGTAGTGGTGCCATTTGTCCCGACATGGGCAAGGGAACTTCTTGAATGTGGAGATTCCTCCCTATTTTGAACATTATCAATGAATAAATCTTCTGAACTTTACATGTCATTGAACAAGTTTCATTCATTAATTATTTTAATGAAATTTCATTGACTTGAAATCATATGGATCATCAATTATTCCAATCCTTTGTATAAAACCATGTAAACCCAAACACATGGATTTGAATTCTTAAATCGCAACAGATTTCTATCTAGAATTTCTCATGAATGGATACCCATATGAGATTATTCACTGATGTATCTGCTCTAGTTTCCATGGGATCAACTGGTTTAAAAAGGATAATTTGGGTGAAAATATGCTCTGGGGGGAGAACACTCTAACTTCTTCCTAAGTCAGTGAATTTAGCGAGTATAAATTGATTTTTTCTAAGGACAAGTAATGACCCCTATAAGCTTTGTATCTCTTTTTTATATTGCCTTAACATTTTCCTAAGATTTATATGGGGGAAAGCTTATTGGGATGACTTGGATTTTTCTCAGGCCACCCTTTGTGGGGTTTTGACCTGCATGGTTTTACACCTTTTTCATTTTATGGGTTCTAAATATTTCTTGGATCATACAAAGTGCATGTCCAGCTAGCAAATATCAGGATGGCTTGTCTGGGAGTCATTGTGAGATCAGGACACCCTTCAAAGTAGCTTTTGTATGATTAGGGAGAATTGTCTAGGTCTCTTTGTGAGATCAAGTTTTCATGTCAAAGATCCTTTAAAAGTTCAGCCTGAAATGTCTGTGAGTCTTCATGAGATTAGGACACCTATCGAAGAGGCTTTGGCATGATCAAGAGAGACTTGTATGGGGACCTTCGTGAGATCAAGTTGGCTTGTCAGAGGCTATTCATGAGACCAAGTTAGCATGTCAAAGGCCTTTTCATGATCAATTGTGATCACATGAGCCACATAATCCCCTCACATGAAAATTATCATATCTTCCCTTTGCGAGAGGCTTTCTCATTTTCTAGCTTTTATTCCTTATTTTACAAGGATTTCAGCCTTTTCCCATTGACCGTCTATCAAGGTGCCGCATGATCACTGATGGATCTGGAAATAGCGTGAAAAAATTGTCATGGATGGTCGCTTTTCTTGTATGTGGTGTGTCACATGATTAGTGACAGATCTTGTGATGACATATTAATATTCTCATGGGCAGTCATTACACTTGTATATGATTCTGTAGGGGTGTCGTTTGATCGAATGGACATGTACAAGGGAATTCGGGCGATGAAGATGACTTGTTAGAGGGTGACCACATGATCTGAGGCACTTACCTGACAACCTTCATTTGATCATGGGAGCTTGTCGGAGGGGCTTCACGTGATTTTCCACAGATCATGAGAATCACATGATTCATTCGTGTGACCTTTTTAGGGTTATGCAATCAAGTTTATTCTTGGGGGTTACACAATTCACATGATCTATCCACCTGAACTTTATGTATCTATTCTCCTCCTTCATTCCTTTTGTAGAGAAAATAATACCCATGCTTTAGGTATTTCTTTAATTCTAAAATTGTTAATGCTCATTTGGCAGGCATCAACAACTATATTTTTATTTCAAACATTTAAAAAGTATCATTTTTTTAAAATTGTTTAAAAAAAAATCAGATCTATTATATTATGAATAATCCAATTATGTTCATTAGAATCAATTTTGTGGTTTAATTTGATATAAAAAACATTTTTTATACTTAAATATGCATTTTTCTAAAATCTGATTTTCATTACATTTTATGAAATTATATTAAAATAAATTTCAATCACTTATAGGAACTGAATTTGATTAAATATAATTTATTTTTGGATTTATCAAGTAAAATTTATCATAGGGTTATTTTTTTAACATTTTTATGAAGAAGTTTAATTTTTAGTGAATAGTAAAAATTATAGTTTTTATGAAATACGATATCTTTTAGGATATCACCAAGACATAAACAGTGTAAATAAATTTATGAAATTTATGGAATGACTCAATTATGATTAAATACTACAAATATTATACATAAGAAATACAAAGAAAATATAATTTATAATTTATTTCGTGATAAACATGAAAATCATTTTTAGTGCCGACGTAGAGCTTGCGCCACACTGGAAAATTCAAATTTGATACCCTAAATATATTATTTGAGATAGAATAAATCCTTTTTTGACTTGGTTATTAAATATTTAGTATTATAGATTATTTTTATGGTTAGAAATAAATTTTGGATTTATTTAACATGTGGATTATCCAAATGCTTGTGCAATGCTTGCATAAGGCCAGAAAAGTCAAAATAACATATTAAATAAGTTATGATGACATATATATGTGAGTTAGAATACATATTGAACGAATCTAAATTTATATTTTAATAATAATAATCCTATTCTCATGATGGTAATTTATTTATAATTTTTAGGTATTAAATAATTAACTTAAATGCTTATACAACACTGACACATTAATTATTAAATTAATGAAAAAATGAAATAAATGATATTAAAAATATTAAAAGTATTATAATGCAATATAATTAATGTGATACATTAATTTTATAGATGTATATGACATGTTACAGATGTATTAAAATATTTGGTTTGAATTTTACTTGTTGTATTGATCTTATTAAAGTCAAAGTAATGAATAATTCTAAAAATTGATATTAATTTTTTTTAAAATAAATAATATTTTATTAAATGATATAAAATTCATAAAAATATTATATTCAGGAAAGTGGCTAGAATATATCTTCTAATATCAACCATGATCCATTTATGAGCCATTTTTTCATTTATAGTAACTATATTGGCCCTCAATGAGTAATTTTGTTTTACCATGATAAGTTTGAAAATGCATAAGAGAGCATTAAAATCAAAAGATTAGGGTGAAAACATAGTTAAAAACTTATCTAATTCTTATTGGGTGAATATAAATCTACCCTCATCGCCTTATTAAGTCAAATTAAATGAATAGTGTCTAAATTGACAAAAAATGATATTTTTTTAGAATAATATTTTATTAAATTACATAAAAATCATAAAAAATATTAAAATAAGACAAAGGGGATAAGATATGATTGAAAATTTCATCCCTTGTCCATTTAATGGACCTTTGGAACTATTTATATTGATAATGAATTTATTATAATGTAATATTTTAAAAAATTCAAAAAATGCACGCCCACCTCAATTATAAATGATAACATACTCCCTCACTTCTTTAAATCATTTTTAGCCTTCTAGTTTGACCATCCTCTACTAAATTCTCCTCTTCACTTCCCTAGACAAATTATAGAGGTATTGGTCTTCTCAAAAGACCAACTATTGGGTCCTTATGAGGAGATCTAAAGGTGTTTTTTCTAAGAAGAGGAGACTAGAGTACTTTCTAAGCAAGATAAACTCGTGGTAAGTGATTTCTAGGATATTTTATTTCTAGGAGTCACATACCATATTCACCACTTGTTTCTTTTATGTGTTGTATATACTTCCCATGAATTTCTTTTATGATTCATCTTATGAAAGTTATTGGGGATTATAAATCCAAATAACGTTCTTTCTTTGATGAGGATTATGATCCAAATTTACCAAATCGGTCAAGGTTTTATTTCACAATCTCATAAATATTCATGATTTTTTATGTTTAAGTCTCCATTGGGGAATATTTTTCTTCAAAATCCATGTTTTCTAAAAATGTTTTAAATATGTTTTTTACCATTCTTATATAATTGTTTAAAATAATTTTTACCCATGTTTGAATTTTTACAAAATGGTTTGAAATGAATATTCTTTTTATTTTCCAAACGAGGTACCTTGTGACTTTTCTGGAAAAAATATGGAAGGAATGTTTTTCTAACTTATATATGGCATGAATTATTTTTCCTACCGTCATGACTAATTTTTTATTTGAATCTTACTTTACAAGTTCCCGTGGTTATTTTCAAATAAAACATTTTCCTTTATAATTGTACAACTTTTTAAAAAGAAGTGATTTCCAAAAGGAAATGTTTTTTTCCTCAAGAATTATTCCAAGTGATATTTCAAAATTATTTTCCATCTAATATGAAATCCTTTGACGTTACTCAATCTTTACTGAGATATGATCCATTGATACCATCTTTATTCTTTTTATGGATTGTTTATATTTATGATGAAAAGATTGAAATGTTTATGAAACCCATTTCTTTTTTATCAGTTATGTTATGATGAAGTGTTTATGAAACCCATTTATATTTATGAGTTTTTATATGATGAATTTTTTTATTAGCTTGTTGCATACATATGTATAGTTTTTATTATGTGGATTGTGATACCTAGGTCTCCCTCCAATGCATTGGTTAAAGTATTATATCTCATGAGATAGTTATGAGAAATAAGTTGAAGTGCTTCATCCATTATGAGAAACAAGTTGAAGTGCTTGATCCGTTATGGGAAACAAGTCGATGTGCCTTATCCTCTATGGAAAACACGTGTTGATTCCTGATCTGATGGTCTTGGTAGTTAACCTTGACATTATGAAATAGTTTTTATACATATTTTGGCACTATAATTTTATGAAATGATATCATGTTTATGATTTATTTATGAAGATTTTTCACTCTTATGATCCATGTCTTTGGAAATGATAATATTTTATTCCATGACCCATGTTTGTGATCTTTAACAGATTGGGTATGAACTTTGTAACTTATTTTCATGATCTCATACTCTTATACTTGTCTTATGATTTCATATGATCATGAATTGATATCTCCCATGTTTACACTTATTGAGAATCTAAGCACATTTTTTCTTATGTTTGTTGGGACCAGGGTGCTCCGTGGAAGCTGGTGGGCCAGAGATTTAAAAAATTTATCATTAGAAATGATGAAACTTGTATCTTTCGAAATCCGATCCCCGGTAGAGTTCCTATGATCTCATGTAATTTATTAGAGTACAAAAAATAAAATAACGAGTATCTTGTTCAAATTTTAAGTGCGCACATCTGTCACAAGTTGTTAGGTACCATTTATCAAAGGATCCGACACCAATCACCTCTAGATCATCCACACACACTTCTCAAATTTGTGCATATGTTGTACATTGGATTCCAAGTGATATCACGAAACTCCAATGATCTCTTCAATGAAATGATGGTCACCACGATCACCATCCTTCGATCTGCGAAAGATAACTTGGAACGTTCACATGGATTGAGAAATTCTCTCTCTAGGATTCATGAGGATAGATAAGCTATCAATTCCAAACTCATGAATAGTTCATTAGAATGAGTTTCTCTCCACTTATATAGTGAAATTTACAAGTACCCGGTTAGGGTTCCCCAACCCCATGAATTAAATTTCCACTAAATAAGTGATAAAAATAATTCATTATGACGAACTAACTACGCTATAAATATTATTTATATTTTATAAAATAATTTTCATATATATTAAATATATTATGTGATAAACCTGAGTCATTAACTCGACTTGTAACTCCCGATGATATTAAACGAACCTGGAATATTAAAATAATATTCATTCATATAATATTAAGCCTTTTAACACATGTAAATACTTTTAATAAGTAGATTCAACCCAATTTTTCTTTACTTGAATAATAATAAATTTAATTATTTATCAGTGATTGGTAAATCTTGTACAACACTCAGAACCCATGGTGGGGCCCACCATGTCTTATATTTATATTCACCAGAATAGGAAATATTCTCAAATACGCTATTGTGTGCGAGCCTCTAGACCCTTATCTCAATAGTAGTGAATAATATTCATAGACCAATAAAAGAGTCTAGCAACCCATCAAGGCCCCTAAAGAGATAAATAGTATTCATAGCAATGACAACCAATCTATGAACACACACCGTGTAATATAATATCTTTTTTATTCGATATCTCATAAAGAATGACACACAATTGTGACATGTTCCTTTATTTATTATTTTTTGATCTCAATGGATGAATTTACCTTCGCCTACCATGTCCATGGATCTATAAAGGTACTACCATCTTGATCAACCAATCCTGAGATATTTGTTCATGAACTCAGAAGTGAAAAATCCTATCTTGACCATTCAACCAATGCAATACCACCAACGACACACCCAACACAAGCTACCTCCCCAAAATTTCATTATAATGGTTCTTTTCTTTCATCAAAGTATGTGATCAAATGAAACACATTGATAATTATCTCAATTCATGATACCAATACACATGTCCATAGATTGGAACATCCAATGACCCCCAAAACATGTGGTGTTACTATTGGTAGGTCTGTCATCATGATATCAACTACTAGAGGTCACCAAGTGCGAACCTCATGAGAAGACTCAATGATTATGAGCCCCCAGAACCTAATAGTTAGATATAAACTGTGTCTAGTTAGTATGGCGTATCTAGACCATAGGACATATGTTTATGATTAATTTCATAGTATCTCTAGGTTCTCATTATAGCCTAGGATCAGATATAACATTTTGATAACAAAATTAATCTATGGAAATTACCATTTAATAGTGGACATAAAAATGTATACACTAAAATGGTAAGTAAACATCATACATAACTCACTGTATACATGGTATGGTAATTCAAAGTACTATTCAAGTTGGGTTTAGGGAACCCACTATTACAACACTCCCACTTGCATTAGATCAATCTTGACAACTATCCTTGTTAGCTGTCACATGATTAAGATCATGCTTCTACTGAGTCACAACTTTAGTTGCTGGGTCTACCATGTTTCCACTGCATGGAAATTCTACTAAGTGTGACTTCACCTCCTTGAGTAAAAATTATCAAGAGATGACATCCATAAGTATATCCCTTTTTTCCACTGTCAAAACTTGGCATCTTGTCTAGTACTAGTAATAAACTTATCATAATGATAAAAATTTACATACTAGGTGTGATTCTATGAACTGGAACAAATCATTGTGTTTAATAACTGATTCTTACAGAAGCTGCAACGTACTTGGTATTTATAGGTATGGATACCAGTGGCTTGTATGATCTTGTCTCACTCATCACCTTAGCCTGACTACGATTGAGATCATATTGATCCAAGTAATATAGTTTGTGTCCCCTAAAAACTAGTATCCATTATTCTCCACATACAAGGTACACATCCTTTGTGCTCTCTCTAGTACTATTGGATAGTTCTAACTTCTTCCCTTGCAGTTCTCATGGATATAACTCAATTTTTTCTACTATAAAGTATAATTTGGAAACATAATATTTTTTACATATCATGGCGTATGTGATTGATCCATCACTGAAGCGTATGGAATTTCAAATCACAACTTTAATATCCTCCTATGCGTATACATGTATTCTTGGAGAGATATATTTCATTTGACACTGGTAATAGCTCTTTCTTGATTTGTTTCAACTTTTATTTTTTTAATACCATGTCAGTATATGTACAGTTGACTAGGTCTAAGAAAAAATTAGATCTACCTCAGTAGATCCTGTACCCTATAACTTAGGTTTCTACTTTATGTCAATCACTGGAGAATTACTTTCATTATGGTCTTAACTAACTATAATACCAATAGCTATTTTACATATGTTACCATACATATTATACTTGTAAAACAATGACGCTCCTAATAATATCTGGTAGACACATGAAAAATATTCATTCTAAATTAATATTCTATGATCTTATTGATTACTTTAATCTTAAACTAGATTTCAGTAACTTTTACCCCTATTGGCATTCTGTGATGTCACCGACCTATTCTGGTTGCATTGTATACACACCTTCCATGATTGGTGGTCTTGACATCCAATGTTCAATAATATGACCATAGTAACGAGATTTGACAAGTAATATTCTAATGGATTTAGGCATACCAAATTGGTATTACTAATCGAGCCTTATTGGTACGATGCTTGTACCATCCTTGTGTAGTTCCACTTGAATACACATGACAATATTCAAAAATATAACCCCCCTTTACTTTGATACATGGAATCCATTTATTGAATTTTAATTAATCTTTTAAATCTTAGCTTAATTTGATATACTGCTCTCTTGTAGGAATAATTATTCTCAATTAATAATTTTTCACCAGATATAGTGAATACAAAACTATAACCATAGTTTTATCCTTCATACATAGTATGTGTCTCTGGAACATTCCTCTTCCATGTCTCTTGTGTAATTATTTCCTATGCCAACTACTTGTGACCCTATAGAATTGACTAAACCCAAGTCAATATGACTTTCACTATCTCAAATAGATACGTGTACCCTTATATAGAAATATAGTATATAACTTGACTATATGTTTCTATCATAGATATTTCTGTAATATCCTAAGAAACTTTTTGGATAATTAATTTAGATTCACATTGTGTTTTTATTGATGCATGTTTGTTTATATCCTTAACAAACATTTTTAATCTAAACACAAGTTCTTATAACATAATGAATTTCCATCATGCTATAGCTCATATGATATCCATTTTTCATTATAGTTGGCATATCATTATGGGATAACATCATTATTTGTGATGCATGTCTTGAAAATGGAAGTATCTATAATGCATAAGTTTTAACATTGATTCTCATTTTACTTACATAATTATTCTGATGTATAAAATGTGAATTTAGGAAATGTTCCATGCTATATTTTATTGATCAATGTTAACATGTAATACTCATCATCGATCATACTTATTGTCATCATAGCCCTAATGTGGATAAGGTAATGCACATTTAAAAATTACTCCACACTACATTATAATGATCGATTAATTCTTGGTCAATATATTCTTCAGTAGACTAGTTCGAAGCATGTCATATCTTATGACCATGAATATACCGCACTTCACTCTCGCATTACTTAATCATTTAAATGAATATTATTAAGTATATTTACCACTAGCTTACCCTTTGAATAGTTTATGATCTCTTTTTTAACTAATTCCAAAACCTTTGTGGCATACCTTTATTTATAAGGGTTTCTTTACCCAAACCAAACAAGTATATAGACCGATAACACCTAAGGTGTTTATATCCACTGAGTATAAATACCATACTAGGTATATCTTTCACATCCACTTTTAGTTTTTCTTGGTAGAGTATTTTATTACCACAACTAGGTATATAAGTCTTACATTTTATATTCATCACTTATTGCCTATGATTCATGTATCACCGAACCTTTTGTTGAGCATTTAACACTTCAAAAAACATTCATTACTAAACCAGAATGATGTATCCTTGTGTCTATTGAACATGTGAGATAAATGTTTTGGTGATAATCAATAAAAGTTATACTAGAATCATTCTCTTGGGAATATAGGAGTCATGTACTTCTCACCGATAACTTAAACACTACCCTTTCTTAGCCACTTGGAGAACACACCTTACTTCTAGTAACATTTCTATACTTACTTGGTTACTATATTCAAATACACATTTTATAAACAAATTGTTTTTAATACCAAATAATTATGTTAGAAACAATACTTATAATCAATGAATATACCTGGAGAAGAGATTACTTTCTTCTTTAATTTAGTTCATTACGATTAAAATTCCATAGATTTACTTCATGATATGTGAAGCAAATAACCTTATATTCATTACTTATATATTTGAAGGATGTTGTGAAGGTGCCTTTTCTGTTACTCTTGAAATTGGACTTTTCACTTTTTCTTTCAACTTTTTCACCATAAGAATTAAATATTGATCACTCTTTAATGTTATTATTGCTTGGAGAACCTTAATGAAAAGGTAATGAAGCAATTTATCATTACTGTTCATTTTTAATCTATAACTAGACTGGAGTATATGATGTAATTAATACGAGAAAGGGATCCATTGAAATAGAATGATGCATATTTCAATTTACACATTTCCAGTGTAATTATCACCTGTTCATATCAACACTTCTCTTTCTCCTCGCAATCTTTTTAGAGATGATACAACATGTTTAATCATCCATGTTCTCAGACATTGATGATAACATAAGGAAATAACCATAATATGATCTATACATGAGTTTTATATTATCATTTTAATACCCTAACTTTCAGAGGTGTATTAATAGGTATTTGGGACACCAACACCTTAAATATATGATATCGTAGTATTATGCACAAGAGATTATACTACACCTTTGGAAATTTGTGCGAGAAAGTTCATTTACTTTGTCTAAAATTATCACAGTGTACTTGTGGTATTTTCTTTCCATTTTATACAAAAATAAAACAAGTAGATGAGTACTTTTATATTGATTACCAATTTAGAAAAAATTTACTAATTAATTAAATCATTACATGTCTTCCACTATTTTATAAAATTCTAGGAACCCTGTGTACTAGAATCAAAATACTCAATTGCTTGAGTATTTTGGTGGAAATGATCTTTGAAACTCCCCTCATATTCTACAAGATTTGGCTACACCATTACTTAGAGAGTTCAAGGTAGACCTTTGACTGACCAACTACATTAACTCATGACTCCTTGATATGTTGAGTGAACTCTCAGATTCTAAAATAAAAAATGTGATTTATTCAATACTTGCCTATAATGTTTTAGTAAGCTAGATTTGGATAATTCTTTGCTGTCAAACTCAGTTAAGTCAACCCAACACTCTAATAAGAACTCCCCGGTAGTAAAAGACACCCTCAACATTGGCTGACGAGCACCTCGAACACCCGGTTTTGTTCAAATTCAAATGACAGAAGATGTTTGACAACTTAATATTTCTGTGAGGGTTTTTTAATTATTTATCAATGTATGAAATCATTTTATATCTTGAGATAAACATTCTATGTGATCACACTCACAAATGACTATGTAATAAATAAAAAAACACTCATCATGTCATAAATTAATTCAATCTATGAAATTTATATGTTTATTATTTTATGTGACTACATAAAAATGAAAATAAAATAAAATAATAATCAATGTATAAATTAAATATACCATGTGACTGATCTTGAGCATCTATTATTGGTTGATCCATTTAAAATTAATAGACTAACCATGACCTAGGTGTATAATACCTAAGTTGGGTCTTGACTCAAATTGCAGCTCGCACCCTAGATCAATGTTCCATCATCTCATCTGGAATACCACATCATCTCAGGATGATATACATCTTACCCTGTCTTTGTCTTAGTATATACATACTCACACATAGGCGATGGGGTCTTGGGAATGTGTAATACACAATAAAACATCACTCGTGGACACACAAACCCTTATAAATATTAAATGATAAAAAATGATAGTTTATAGATCATATTTTAATTAATTACATGAATCACACACAATTAAATTAATTAATTAAATAAATAAAAGTCTAAAAATACATTGGCCGATCTATGCTCAAGATCATTCGTCACGCAATTAAAAATTAAATTGCTTTAAATTTAAAGTACAGGGTCAATTCAAATAAATTAAATGAATTATTAAATGAAAATAATTTATTCAAATAATTTATTTTTATTTGGTCCAAAAATTAATTAAATTTTAATACTAAAAATTAAATTAAATTCTATTCAGAATATTAAAATATTATATTTGGAAACCAAAAAGTAACTTTTAATTAATTTAACTTAAACCTAAAATTAAATTAGTTTTTGATTAGGTTAATTTAATTTGGGAATCAATACCCTGGAAAAGACCTGCACGGGTTGGGCCGAACTGGCGTAGGCCCATTTTGGACCACACAAAGCCTGTTCAAGGCTGTTTTGGGAAAGAAAGATCCGCACAGACCCATTCTGGGTTGGGTAGACCTGCCCTGACACACTGCGGGCCTGATCGGGTCCAACCGAACTGGTTGAGGCCTTGATAGTGGGTTTTCCTCATGCCTGAGTCTCCATCAAGGTAATTCGGAACTTAGCAGATGGCAATTGTAGGGTAATCATGGATGAAAGAGGGCGACAACATAGACAGAGGATCTAGGGTGGCGCGATGAAGTGTGGTTGGTTGTGGGGTTCACTACTGTGGTGGCACAGTCCGACCCCGATATGGGTAGCTGACGACTAGAGAGGCCCGACCTGCATATGGTCTGACTATGGAGGGCCAATGAGGTAGCCACAATGGAGAAGTTGAGGGAAGCAATAACTTGGTAACGTGGTGCATGAGGAGAGGGAACCAGAGGGTGATCGACCAGTGGGGAGGCAGTGTAATGACGGTCTCAGGGGAAAGATCTGGCCAATGGCGACCCTCATTCAGGCCAGGTGGTGGCTCCAACGACTTTGGAGAGGATCCATAAGGGAGGGAATCTACCATGGGTCACCTCGGACGTCCAGTGTATCATGAGGAGGAGGGAGGAAACTCTCTCTTAGTCCGGGAGAGGTAGAAGGACAACGAGGTTTCAAGTTTGCAGTTGGCTCATGCGTGGGAGGGAAGACCACCTCAGGTGCTGTTGCTATGGAACACTGGTGAACAGGAGGGAGAACGATCAATACTGGAGGAGACAATGACCTTGAAAGTGGAGGGAAGCGAAGGAGATGTAACGCCCCGACCCCAGCTACCCAGAGTCGGTGCATTACTTTGTAACATTGGCATGATCACAAGAAAGATCAAATCCCGAAAGACCGATTAGTTTAGTAGCCTTGGAAACACTAGATATATTCATAAGTTTTACATTACATCATAAAATGAAAAACTACTACAACAACATAATGTTTCCACAGTCCACACTACAATCCCCTCATAATATCCCTGCAGGTCATTCATAACTTACATCTTCACTTCCTGGGAAAAATAAAACATAGAAAAGGGGTGAGCTCAAATGCCCAGTAAGGATAACAATATAGCGGAAACTTTCATCAATAAGAATAAACATTTAAGGCAATGTATAACTAAAACAAAA
Organism: Viscum album; assembly: GCA_963277665.1. NCBI lineage: Eukaryota > Viridiplantae > Streptophyta > Magnoliopsida > Santalales > Viscaceae > Viscum > Viscum album. The sequence goes on from OY728123.1 coordinate 876,932,706, forward strand.
GCCTTTCAAAAATTGAACTTCAACATAGTATGGCAAAAGTAAAATGAAATAATGCCATTTACTTGTTCACATGGATATTCTACTAATCGAATAATCACATGCAATATCAATAACCACTTTCATAATGTTGGAATGCATAATGCCAAACGTTAATTTCATTGTCTAGGCCTCATCCCAAGACCTAGGGGTTACTTCTAACCGGAACCCAACCCGGAGTGCCTCTAATAACCGGACACCAACCCGGAGTGCCTCTAATAACCGGACACCAACCCGGAGTGCCTCTAATAACCGGACACCAACCCGGAGGGCATACTTTTACCAGTACCTAACCTGGAGGGCTTACTTTAACCAGTCCCCAACCTGGAGGGCTTACTTTTACCGGTCCCCAACCCGGAACATACTTGTTTAGCACATTCATCTGAAGAAAAGTTTGAAATATAACATAAACATTCGGGTTAAAACTAGCATACGAAATGTCAATAGTTTCACCATAAACTATGAATGGTATAAAATAGCACATCCACATTCAAACATATCACAAAACCTTCAATAAATTATAGAAGTTTTGTATTATAATAAATCAACTTCAAATAATCTTAAAATCCATCAAAGGATGTTGACATAGATGAAATCAAAATTCTTTTAAAAGAAGTATCTCCTTTTATTTTGAAATCATTTAAGATCCATATAAAATAAAACATTTTCTTTGAAAATATTCTTATAAGCTTGTAAGGAAAGCTTCGACGATTTTATAACGGCGGAAAATAACCGCACCCACTGTATAAGTTAAAAAAAACATTCTTACCTCAATTCTGTCGAAAACGTTAAAAAGGACCTTGTTTTGAAAACGACGGAAAGATTCCTTTATAAACCTCTTATAAAAAGTCAAACAAGGGTATAAATGACTTTAACCCATATTCTTGTAAATAGTAAAAATGTTTTGAAATACATTTCGAAGAAACATGGTTGTGGATGATAAAGAGATCCCAGTAGATTATTACGTATAATACAACCTCGGATAATGAAGAGATTGTGAAATAACCCTTACCTTGTACTTTTCCTTGGTTGGGGTAGGTTAACCTCCTGTATAATGGTGAAATAATTGTTATTAAATTATACAAGAATCATATACATTAATATGATATCATATATGATCTTTTAACATTGCTTTATTAATAATATCTTAGTATTATCGTCGTTTCGGGTGATAATCGATTCGTTCTTCTTAAATGTTTGGTTACGTAAGACATGTTTGTAATGGATAGATTATATCTTATTCATAATCAGAATTTAACATTATTTTTAACCCCAAAATGAGAATAAGACTTGAATGGATATGATGGAGAATGAATCTTATCGCGTTCGTGGAGACGGTAGTCCGTACGTGCGCACGAACGCTACTTCCATTTAATTTTTTTTATTTTAAAAGAATCTAATCCAAATGATACATAGGTATATTACTATTCCAGTATAGTATTTTATATATGTTACTTAAGTTCATTAACACCATCCTTTATACGTTCCATGTGTTGTATGAACGAGTCATATCATTTTAAGGGGGCGGTAGTCCGCACTTCCTCAAATGAAATTATCGTATGTATATACAACATGAAACGAATAATGGTATGAAATAAAATGGAATTACAGAAGCTTATATATAAAATATATATCATTAATATCATATTTAATTACAGTGCCATCATAATGGCCACCATGAGAGGTGGTAAGATGTATTTGAACAATCATCGTTTCGTGAGGCGTTAGTTTGCCATCCACAGAAACATTATGTTCATCATCCATTAGATGGAGTTGTGTGTATGTGTAGTTTTAATCCTTCTTATAACAACATCCTAGTATATTTAGGATACTGGTGTTGTTACAAAAGAAAGGAAATAAAAAGATTTTGGGGGTTGGAGAAGCAAAATAAATGAAGATACTTTAAGAGAAAATGTTACCTTTAATTTAGGTAACTCACTTTGGTTGGAACCAAAGGACTTCTTGAAATGCTTTCTGCCTAAGGGGAAGCTTCAAGGAGGAGGAGAGGGATGTGGGGAGCTTAGTTGGGCAGAGTTTGGACGAGCCAAGTGGCTTGAGAGGTGTGAGGAAATGAGAAGGAGGAGTGCCCTTTTATAAGAGGGGTGAGGGGCACCTTTGGAAAAGCTAGAAATATTAATTTATAATAAATTCATATTCGGTTTCCAAAGGCTCCAAAGTTGACTATTCAAAGGATGAGGTGGGGATAGGTCGAAAACAACTCATCCAATAGAATTTAGACAGCTTTGGGTACTTATATTAACCTTATCTTTAAGTATTAACTCTAAGTTAATTAGTTTCACTTTTACAATGTCTCTTTGTATTTTTATATAATATGGTTAATAAACTTACTATATACATCCAAGAGACCCCCAAGTGGTCCATTAATGATTAACCTATCATAATATAAGTCTTTTGGCCGATCCTTAGATTTTTAGGAATTTAATATCAATTAATAATATAATATTTGTTTTAAGAACTCTTTTATGTCAATTTTGACACTATTCAATAGTTGATTTTTGTGAAACTCATAACAGATTGATTACTTCGAAAAAAGTCAATTAAATCAATCCTAATATATCATATTAGCCTAGAAAATTAGTTTAATTCATTAAAAGTTTCATATTATATTTATTTGGGTATTTATAATATCAATTATTTTAATTTTTTACTATTATAGTAATTACTGCATCATCATTGTGTCATAAATAAAATAAATTATATAATGTCTAAAAATTATAAATAAAATATCATTATGTAGGAAATCTTTTTAGCTTTCTAATGAATATTTATAATCTAAATTCCAACATGTATAACCCTATGTAAAAATTGTTGTTCTAAAAGATATATGCTTGTGTCATTTTTGTATTCATTTTAACTAAATTAATATAAAGTGTCATTATCACTTACAAGTGGATCCATGGGGTCCCAAAATAGACCCAAAGATGCCCATGGTAGACCATGTATCAACCAATAGGGTTAAGACACGTTTTAGGGTAATTTAGTATTATTATAATATTATTTTTTTAACCCTTATTTACCGGATTTACCCTTTAACCATGGTAAATAAAATATTTACCACAGTAACTTTTCAAAATGTCTAAAAATAAAAGTTACCTATTTACACAATTTGAACATCCTGATTCCAAATATGGAATCCATTTTCCTAAATTCAAAACACAGAAGTGGCAGAAATTAATTTAAAATTAATTCCCGCTGTCAAAACAAAAAGCGTGTTTTTAAGAGATAATAACTATCAAAAGATTGACACTTGTTTATGTTCGGTTTAATTGTAAAATTATGTCCAATGACCAACATTATATTAAATGGTAAAAATATATTCTAAATATACTTTAAAACCACTAAAATTCATAATTTATCACTATTAATTATTTTGATTAAAAAAGTTGTTTTTAATTAAAATTTAGAAGTTTTCACTATTCATCAAAATATGAAAGTTATCCGAAATGTACCAAAATTTCACCCTAGGCTAATTTCAATATTCTGAATCCAAAAATGAAGTCCATTTTGAAATATAAAATATATATGATTTTAAAAATTAGGTATTACTATTCACAACGGCTAGTTTAATCGGTTGTGGTGTGTGTTAAAACTCAAGGTTGCGTACAACACACGCTACTGTATTATTCAAAGAAAGCGTACCGTGGAAGCTTGGGATGTTTCATTTTAAATTTTTTTGATGTCCCCATTTAGTCAATATGTTTAAAATATTGTATTTAAAAAGGGTTCACTATTAAAAGTTGATAAAAGTGCAATACTGAAAATGAATTTGTTCTTGCATTATATCAAAGAAACTCATAATATGGATTCTAAAATTATAAGGATTATATAAAGTTTAAAATTTAGATAATACTATTCATAACCGCTTTTGAATGGCTTATTTTTGTAATTCATGGTGTGATTGAACTCGGTGTTGCGTGTAGTGCAAGTTATTTAATTATTTTGAAGAAATAACACACTATGAAATCTTGGGGTGTTACATTCTCCCCTCCTTCAATAAATTGCGTCCTCGCAATTTGAAATTGTTCTTCAAAAATAAAAGGTTGAAAATAGAAAATATATTTGTGGGAAAACCCACATCGGAAATTGGGTTACTAAAATTTAGTCTTAATATGAGGAAAAGAGAAATCAAAGGGTCACCACCAAATTATGATCTCGATTAGGAGATCATTGGTGGAAATTGGAGACATATAATCGGAGGAAAAACGTAAATATTTATAGGTAGTGATTGAGGTCATCAATCACAAACAAGTATAAAATTGAGTTCCTTAAATTCATTAATCTATGATGAATTGAAATACCATCGGTTCAACAAAACATAGGGTATTAGGATAACACATTTTTGACGTTTCAAAATATCCTAGTTGAAATCCCACATCGAAAAATGAATTAATGAGGCCTCTATTTAAAATAAAGAGTGGAAAGTATGAAGATTACCGAAAATAACACATACTAGGGTTCCATGTAGGAAAATATGGATATGGAGGAGAAATCTAACCATCAATTATCTGACGGAGAGTGGTAGAGAACATGGCTATGAAAAGGCCAACAATCCTAAAGCCATAAATTAGTGATGATTTAAGGTACCATCTAGGACAACATTTTTGTTCTAAGTTCCTTTTATTAATGTTGAGGAATTTATTTATGAGTTTGTCTAAGATCATAAGGAGATATACTTACTTTATAATTAGAGTTTTATCTAATAATAAATTTCTACCACAAACTCATCTTTCACTCTAAGAGATAATAGAACGTAAAAAAAAAAATTTATACAGGGTTCCAAAATAAATGAATTTATAATTCATATACCATATCTTTTAATAAAAACTAAATTATTTAATCCAGGAAATCTCGTGGGCCAGTGGTAGGTGATACACCCTTGTCTCCCTTCAGTTGCGGGTTCAAGTCTCGCAGCCTTGCCGGACGCGACGGGTTACCGCCCAACCTCCGGGTTTTCCTTTTATGGTAATCCAAAATAATCCAAACTAGAACTATCCAAAATACTTCTATCCAGACTCACAGTCCAACATTTATAAGTAAGGTAAACATAATGTAGAACCTTTTTACCCCGTAATATCATGTATTCTTTTAATACACTGAAACATCCTGAATTACCATATTCCTTATTGATTACATTCATGCTCCCTTATTCCATATAGAAAGCTGGATATACTTCATTAATCCAAAAATGTTTTAAACCCCAAAAATGATGGAATATACAAATCATTAATCAGTTCGAAGGTAGTCAAGAATATCCAATTTAATTTATCCAAAACAATCATGTATTATTCCAAAATCACTACTTCGGTATCAGAACTATATTATGGTTTATCATTCTCTCAACCATATATTTTCCAAAAATTTATCCTGCTATTGAGTCACTTTTCTTTGTTCCACATAATATCAAGTCCTTAATGAAATAGTACTGCAGTACAATCCTTATATACTCCATAATTATTATAACAAGTACATTGTTGATACAACACTCAATTGACATAATCAACATAAGAACTCTAATCATTCCTCCTCATCTGTGGTAGTATCATAACTTGATTATTATCCAATAGCATCATTTGCGGCATAGTCTGATGACTGGGACATAGGTTCGCATAGTGTCCAAACTCCTTGCAAATGAAGCATTGTACATTTGAGACCATTTTCTCACCCTTGCAGTCACGTACTTTGTGCCCTTTTTCCTCCACACTTATAACAAACTCTCATTCCTTTCAGGCAAGTTCCAGGGTGTTTCTTTCCACAGTTACCACATATGGGAAAATTATTCTTTTCCCTTTTCCCTTTATCCATCTTTCTCTCTTCCATCCTTTTCTTCTCTTTATTCCCTTCAAAGCCATAGGACTCAGTAAACTCTTTACTTATCTTATCAACACATGATATTATTTCTTCATATGATGATAATACATGGGAGACTATTTCTCTTATAAATTCTAGCTTAAGACCATGAAGGATATGATCATTCCTTCTCTTTGAATCATGTGTATTTCTGGAGTTCTCATTCCTTCTACTGGGCGCCATTTCTAAACAATGGCATAAACTAGATCAGTTTATGAATCAAAATACATAATCCCATACTTATAAAACACTTAACATAAATTTAACTATTTATGGATATAATCCATAATCATAAAAATGTTTTCTTTGAGGAAGTATATACTCATAAACCCTTCAAAATGATTTGTAAAGAAAATGAGAGTTATCCTAAGCATATCCCTCGGGAGTGTCGTAACCAAGAGTGCAGCAAGGCCCGTTGTCGTGCACCAGTTCCCGTTCGAGTCTAGCTCAAAGCGGTGTTTTCGGGTTTTACCCCTAGGTACATCTGTGCCAGAGCCGCCTCTACCTGCTCGTATCCAGACAGGGATGTATTGCTCGGAAAACTCACAAAATCTCTACAATACCAAAATTCTAGGAAGTTATTCTATACTAATCCTCAAAGTTCATCTTAGGTCTACGTGCTCTAATCAGAGTTTATCTAAATCTAGCTTCCAAGGTTTGTACTAAACTTCCTCTGATACCAACTGTAACGCCCCGACCCCAGCTACCCAGAGTCGGTGCATTACTTCGTAACATTGGCATGATCACAAGAAAGATCAAATCCCGAAAGACCGATTAGTTTAGTAGCCTTGGAAACACTAGATATATTCATAAGTTTTACATTACATCATAAAATGAAAAACTACTACAACAACATAATGTTTCCACAGTCCACACTACAATCCCCTCATAATATCCCTGCAGGTCATTCATAACTTACATCTTCACTTCCTGGGAAAAATAAAACATAGAAAAGGGGTGAGCTCAAATGCCCAGTAAGGATAACAATATAGCGGAAACTTTCATCAATAAGAATAAACATTTAAGGCAATGTATAACTAAAACAAAAGCCTTTCAAAAATTGAACTTCAACATAGTATGGCAAAAGTAAAATGAAATAATGCCATTTACTTGTTCACATGGATATTCTACTAATCGAATAATCACATGCAATATCAATAACCACTTTCATAATGTTGGAATGCATAATGCCAAACGTTAATTTCATTGTCTAGGCCTCATCCCAAGACCTAGGGGTTACTTCTAACCGGAACCCAACCCGGAGTGCCTCTAATAACCGGACACCAACCCGGAGTGCCTCTAATAACCGGACACCAACCCGGAGTGCCTCTAATAACCGGACACCAACCCGGAGGGCATACTTTTACCAGTACCTAACCTGGAGGGCTTACTTTAACCAGTCCCCAACCTGGAGGGCTTACTTTTACCGGTCCCCAACCCGGAACATACTTGTTTAGCACATTCATCTGAAGAAAAGTTTGAAATATAACATAAACATTCGGGTTAAAACTAGCATACGAAATGTCAATAGTTTCACCATAAACTATGAATGGTATAAAATAGCACATCCACATTCAAACATATCACAAAACCTTCAATAAATTATAGAAGTTTTGTATTATAATAAATCAACTTCAAATAATCTTAAAATCCATCAAAGGATGTTGACATAGATGAAATCAAAATTCTTTTAAAAGAAGTATCTCCTTTTATTTTGAAATCATTTAAGATCCATATAAAATAAAACATTTTCTTTGAAAATATTCTTATAAGCTTGTAAGGAAAGCTTCGACGATTTTATAACGGCGGAAAATAACCGCACCCGCTGTATAAGTTAAAAAAAACATTCTTACCTCAATTCTGTCGAAAACGTTAAAAAGGACATTGTTTTGAAAACGACGGAAAGATTCCTTTATAAACCTCTTATAAAAAGTCAAACAAGGGTATAAATGACTTTAACCCATATTCTTGTAAATAGTAAAAATGTTTTGAAATACATTTCGAAGAAACATGGTTGTGGATGATAAAGAGATCCCAGTAGATTATTACGTATAATACAACCTCGGATAATGAAGAGATTGTGAAATAACCCTTACCTTGTACTTTTCCTTGGTTGAGGTAGGTTAACCTCCTGTATAATGGTGAAATAATTGTTATTAAATTATACAAGAATCATATACATTAATATGATATCATATATGATCTTTTAACATTGCTTTATTAATAATATCTTAGTATTATCGTCGTTTCGGGTGATAATCGATTCGTTCTTCTTAAATGTTTGGTTACGTAAGACATGTTTGTAATGGATAGATTATATCTTATTCATAATCAGAATTTAACATTATTTTTAACCCCAAAATGAGAATAAGACTTGAATGGATATGATGGAGAATGAATCTTATCGCGTTCGTGGAGACGGTAGTCCGTACGTGCGCACGAACGCTACTTCCATTTAATTTTTTTTATTTTAAAAGAATCTAATCCAAATGATACATAGGTATATTACTATTCCAGTATAGTATTTTATATATGTTACTTAAGTTCATTAACACCATCCTTTATACGTTCCATGTGTTGTATGAACGAGTCATATCATTTTAAGGGGGCGGTAGTCCGCACTTCCTCAAATGAAATTATCGTATGTATATACAACATGAAACGAATAATGGTATGAAATAAAATGGAATTACAGAAGCTTATATATAAAATATATATCATTAATATCATATTTAATTACAGTGCCATCATAATGGCCACCATGAGAGGTGGTAAGATGTATTTGAACAATCATCGTTTCGTGAGGCGTTAGTTTGCCATCCACAGAAACATTATGTTCATCATCCATTAGATGGAGTTGTGTGTATGTGTAGTTTTAATCCTTCTTATAACAACATCCTAGTATATTTAGGATACTGGTGTTGTTACAAAAGAAAGGAAATAAAAAGATTTTGGGGGTTGGAGAAGCAAAATAAATGAAGATACTTTAAGAGAAAATGTTACCTTTAATTTAGGCAACTCACTTTGGTTGGAACCAAAGGACTTCTTGAAATGCTTTCTGCCTAAGGGGAAGCTTCAAGGAGGAGGAGAGGGATGTGGGGAGCTTATTTGGGCAGAGTTTGTACGAGCCAAGTGGCTTGAGAGGTGTGAGGAAATGAGAAGGAGGAGTGCCCTTTTATAAGAGGGGTGAGGGGAACCTTTGGAAAAGCTAGAAATATTAATTTATAATAAATTCATATTCGGTTTCCAAAGGCTCCAAAGTTGACTATTCAAAGGATGAGGTGGGGATAGGTCTAAAACAACTCATCCAATAGAATTTAGACAGCTTTGGGTACTTATATTAACCTTATCTTTAAGTATTAACTCTAAGTTAATTAGTTTCACTTTTACAATGTCTCTTTGTATTTTTATATAATATGGTTAATAAACTTACTATATACATCCAAGAGACCCCCAAGTGGTCCATTAATGATTAACCTATCATAATATAAGTCTTTTGGCCGATCCTTAGATTTTTAGGAATTTAATATCAATTAATAATATAATATTTGTTTTAAGAACTCTTTTATGTCAATTTTGACACTATTCAATAGTTGATTTTTGTGAAACTCATAACAGATTGATTACTTCGAAAAAAGTCAATTAAATCAATCCTAATATATCATATTAGCCTAGAAAATTATTTTAATTCATTAAAAGTTTCATATTATATTTATTTGGGTATTTATAATATCAATTATTTTAATTTTTTACTATTATAGTAATTACTGCATCATCATTGTGTCATAAATAAAATAAATTATATAATGTATAAAAATTATAAATAAAATATCATTATGTAGGAAATCTTTTTAGCTTTCTAATGAATATTTATAATCGAAATTCCAACATGTATAACCCTATGTAAAAACTGTTGTTCTAAAAGATATATGCTTGTGTCATTTTTGTATTCATTTTAACTAAATTAATATAAAGTGTCATTATCACTTACAAGTGGATCCATGGGGTCCCAAAATAGACCCAAAGATGCCCATGATCGACCATGTATCAACCAATAGGGTTAAGACACGTTTTAGGGTAATTTAGTATTATTATAATATTATTTTTTTAACCCTTATTTACCGGATTTACCCTTTAACCATGGTAAATAAAATATTTACCACAGTAACTTTTCAAAATGTCTAAAAATAAAAGTTACCTATTTACACAATTTGAACATCCTGATTCCAAATATGGAATCCATTTTCCTAAATTCAAAACACAGAAGTGGCAGAAATTAATTTAAAATTAATTCCCGCTGTCAAAACAAAAAGCGTGTTTTTAAGAGATAATAACTATCAAAAGATTGACACTTGTTTATGTTCGGTTTAATTGTAAAATTATGTCCAATGACCAACATTATATTAAATGGTAAAAATATATTCTAAATATACTTTAAAACCACTAAAATTCATAATTTATCACTATTAATTATTTTGATTAAAAAAGTTGTTTTTAATTAAAATTTAGAAGTTTTCACTATTCATCAAAATATGAAAGTTATCCGAAATGTACCAAAATTTCACCCTAGGCTAATTTCGATATTCTGAATCCAAAAATGAAGTCCATTTTGAAATATAAAATATATATGATTTTAAAAATTAGGTATTACTATTCACAACGGCTAGTTTAATCGGTTGTGGTGTGTGTTAAAACTCAAGGTTGCGTACAACACACGCTACTGTATTATTCAAAGAAAGCGTACCGTGGAAGCTTGGGATGTTTCATTTTAAATTTTTTTGATGTCCCCATTTAGTCAATATGTTTAAAATATTGTATTTAAAAAGGGTTCACTATTAAAAGTTGATAAAAGTGCAATACTGAAAATGAATTTGTTCTTGCATTATATCAAAGAAACTCATAATATGGATTCTAAAATTATAAGGATTATATAAAGTTTAAAATTTAGATAATACTATTCATAACCGCTTTTGAATGACTTATTTTTGTAATTCATGGTGTGATTGAACTCGGTGTTGCGTGTAGTGCAAGTTATTTAATTATTTTGAAGAAATAACACACTATGAAATCTTGGGGGTGTTACAGGAGAAGGGTCCCACTAAGGAGAAAATTCTTCCAAAAGAAGATACCCCCCATTTTTTGGAATTTAAAATAAAAAAAATTAAGTAGGTCCACCACCTACTTTCCATCCCCTTTAAAAGGTTCTTATATTATTGGTTTACTTACCACTAGATAAAAAAAAATTTATTTTCAAAATCACTCCCCTTCGATAGAAATTCCACAACCTATAATAAAAATCAAGTTAAAAAAAACCAAAAATAAATATTTTAATTGTTTTCCAATGGAAAATTTGATTGCCTAGAAATACATTTCTGACAATCAGTGTCCAGATAGAACCTATCCGAATTTGAGGGATAACTGAAAATAAAACTGATTAAATCAGGTAATAAATAAAATATATTATTATATGTATATAAGTTTTTCAAATTTAAATCCCAAAATTTTAATATTAAAAAAAACATTTTGATCTATAACATTTTCTTCAGATGACCATAAATTGGCCGTTTGAGATTGGATTAAAGCACGATCGACTCCATTAGGACCGATTTAATACCCTATACTTAAATTTAAAGCTAATTTAATTGTATTGACTCAGAAAAATAAGGCAATTCCTATAATACCAATTGTTGGTACTGGGGTACTTAGCAGAAGCCAGTGGGCTAGAGATTTAAATTTTCTATCACTGAAAAGGAAGCAACTTGTCATCTCTGGAGATCTAATCCCCGACAGAGGTTCAATGATCTCACATGATTAATCAGAGAACATACAAATAAAAGAATGGGAACCTCATTCCAATTCAAAAAATGAACATTTATTGTAAGTTGTTGGTGATCGTTTCTTGAAGGATCTGATGATGAACCCCTATAGGTCATCGACACACGCTTCTCGGATATGCACATGTGCCGTACGTCAGATTTTGGGTGGTATTGCAGAGCTCCAATGATCTCTCTGATGTAGTGATGATCACAATAATCACCAGCCTTTGGTCCATGATGGAGAACTTGGATCATTCACTCAGATTGAGAGATTCTCTCTCTAGGATTTAGTAAGAGAGATAAGATCTCAATTCTAGAGTCATGAACAGTTTTTTGAAACGAGATTCTCTACACTTATATAGTGGAAGTTCAAAATACCTAGTTAGGGTTCCCCAACCCCCATGCATTAATCATCCCCTAAATAAGTTACATATATAATTAATTATGATGAACTAACTATGCCATTAATATTATTTATACTTTTCACATATTTATAATATATATTAAATATATTACGTGATAAACCTGATTCATTAACTCGACTTATAACTCCCAATAATATTAAAAGAACATGGAATATTAAAATAATAATCTTTCATATAATGTTATTCCTTGTATTTACTAAAACACTCTTAATAAATAAATTCAACCAAATTATTCTTTACTTGAATAATAATGAATTTAGTTATTTATCGGTGATTAATAAAGCTTGGACAACACTCAAACCCTATGTTGGGGATCACCATGTTCTATATTTTTATTTACCAGAATTGGGAATATTCTCGAATGTTCTATTATGTGTGACCCTATAGGACCTCATCTTGATAACAATGAATAGTATTCATAGACCAGGAATAGAGTCTATAAACTCATCAAGTCCCCTAAAGAGATAAGGAGTAGTCATACCAACAAGAAACAACCTACGAACATTCACTGTGTAATATAATCTCTTTTTCATTCTATATCTCATAAAATAGGATGCACACTTGTGTCATTATCATTTATTGATTTATTATTAGTTGATCTCACTGGATGGAATTAACTTCATCTAACATTTCTGTGGATTTATAAAGGTACTACCATCCTGATCAACCAGGATTGAGATATTTGTTCCTAAACTCAGAAGTGAAAAATCCTATCTTAACCATCAACCAATGAAATAGCACAAATGATTCACCCAACACATTCTACCTAGCCACAATTTCATTATCATGGGTTTTTTCTTGCATCAAAGTACCCGATCAAATGGAAGACATTGATAATGATCTCAAGTGAGGAGACTGGTATATATGTCTGTATATAGGAAAATCCAATGAAAACCAAAACATGTGGTGTTCCTATTGGTGGATATGTCATCATGATCTCAACTATTAAAGATCACCAAGTGAAAAATTCTTGAGAAGAAGTCTCAATGATTATGATCCCCCAAAATCTGATAGTCAGACACCAACTGTTTCTAGCCAATATGATGTATCTAGATCATATGACATATTCTAAAGATTAATGTCATAGTATCTTGAGGTTCTCATTATAGCTTGAGATATTATATAACCTTTTTATATGACAACTAATCAATAGAAATTACCATTTAATATTGGTTTCAGAAATTTATACACTAAAATGGTAAGTAAACATCATTAATAACTCAGTGTACACATGATACAGTAATCCAAAGTACTATACAATTTGGGTCTAAGACACCCACTATTACAACAATGTTCCCATTTTCCCAGGTTATAAAGAATGGTATTAAGTATGATGTGTATAATAAGGGTAATAGTTATGATGAACTAAGTGGGAGATGATATAGTTCATTTATGGGCCATCTATTCATGTGTATGAGTTTCTAAAGATACTAGACCTGTACGATTATGGAATGGATCAAAATGTTATGCAATGAATATTCATCTCTTTAGATGTGATATCTATTTATGAAAATTTTGAGTCACTATAGTTGGTACCAGAGCAGAGTTTAGTTAACTTTTATAAATTAGGATGAGAAATATTTAGTGAGAACCCTTGGGATAACTCTAAGTATAGGATAACATCATAAAGTTTTGATAGTTATCATGGATTACATAGGTTAAATATAAAGTTTTATAGATTTCAAAGGAGGTTTCCTAATTTAAACACCCTAGAAATTATTTTCATGATTTCTCATTATTACTATTGTTTCTTACACTATTATTTTTGGTTTTCGTTTATGCATGGAACCATAAAGATTCATGTTAATGCTGATAGAAAATGGAATGATTGTCCTCATGATCAACCAAATGAAACAAGAGATGGAATGATAAACTTTGTGATTATGTGTAATCAACTATCACATTATATGACTAACAATATTAACTTTTGTGAGTTTCCTGACACACAAAATAAGAGAAAGATGGAATTTCATAAAGGCCATATAGGAAAGAATATTCCTCTTTAAACCTATCTAGAATGTGGGAAGAATCACTCAAGTGAATGTCTCATAGGAATGAGAAGGTGTTTTGAGTGCAGAAAAAGACACAAAGAAATTAATTGTTAAGGAAAAATAAAAATTTTGGTTAACATAATGGATTGGAATAATGGTCAACCTATGGTATCCTCAATGGTTTAATGTTTTAAATGTGGAAAGTATGAGAATTATTCAAATCAATCTTCTAGAGGGAAATCTTGAGAAAATAATCAACAAGGTTGTATGAGTAATGATTTTACTGATGATGATAAAGAGAATACAAATGACATATAAAAGGCATGGGTTATTTTAATAGTATTTCTTATATTTAAAGTAATAACCATGATTAATTTGAGGTTGAAAAATCTTAATACTTGTTTCATATTACATATTGGAGGAAATAAGTATCTGGTAATAATATTATGAAGCCAAGATAATGGTTTATAAAGGAATTGGAATGATTGAAGTGAATATATTTGGGTTCAAGAATTATGATTTATAAGTGTTATACTAACAATATTCTAGTTATAAAAAGTATGAAACATCTAAGTATTATTCTACAATAGATTTTATTAAAGGATTTAAAAACATATTTTAAATGGTACTAATAACCAAGAAAAGTGATTTAATGGTAAGGTGATATTTTTAGGGAACACATGATTAAGGGAAAATATAAACCTTAGTATGTTTTCATTATTTAGTTAATAATGTTTAATTTGGATAAAGAAATGATTGACATTGATAGTATTTTTAACCTTGAAATTGGTTTGTGATTTGATAAAAAGTGATTTAGGTCAACTTTGATGAATTTTTTTCATTTTTGGATTTATGGAAAATATTAAATAGTTATGAACTTATTTAATGAATAAGGATTGTGTTAATTTTGGAAGCATATATGTTCTCATGTGAGGTTAACTTAAATTTTATGGATTGCATCATTGGTTTATAAGATTAAGGTTGATTGTAAGTTCAAAGTAATCAACACCCCCCTTTAATGTTTTAAGTGAAAGGATTTTTATACTCTACCATGATTTAAATATCCTTTAGGGTTGGTATATGATTTATTGATAAGTTAATTTTAGACTACTGGATAGTGGGATATGGATAATCTTGAGGGTTAAAAAGTGATTCATTGACAAAGTGATATTTTCAAATATATTTATGGTCAAGATAAGGATTACCTTTCAGGTTAGTATCTAAATTTTATTCATGATATTTTGGTGAAGTTTACTACATTAAAAGATTATATAGTGATTTATCATGGGGATTAATGATATTTGGGAGATTTTCCATGGGGTTTAGGTATATGTAACCCTTAGGTTTAACTAGTTATTTAACACGAATGATTATTTGTGATGAATATAGTTATTTTTTTGAAGATGTAATTTGAAGGTTATATCATAGCCTTTTAGGTTAAAAAATTCATAATATTGAAGTTATTGAGGTAATTTGGGATATAGAGTTACTTGTTGAAATAATCTAAGTGAAACCTTTGTTGTTATTCTAATTTTTTTTGGAGTTAAATTTATTATTTCATGGTTTATTCATTTTAGGAATTATCTTATGCTAGACATTTTTGGTTTTGCTTAATTTCTAAAGATAGGATGAATATTATGATATACCTTTTCAATCCATTAAGTGTTGATTTTTGTGCTTCAGGAATAAAAAAATTTCATCTTGAATACTCATCGTTTATAGAAACAAATGGGATTGTTGTGGAAATTGATTTAAATGATGAAATTTAACCTTTTAAGTAAGTATATTTCCTTATGTTCTTAGTCTAGATGGTAATGGAATGCCTTAAATTTTAGTAAAGGATCGTAAGACGAAAAATGTTTTCTTATAACATTCAATTCCAATGAATTTATGTTCTTTTAACCCCTCATTGATTCATGGTTTTTTGGTTGTTAAATTTCTTCTGAAAATGTTCTTTATCACTCTATTTTTCCTTGGGTGTTAGTTTTCACTTCAATGTCCATATTTTCACTTCCCACTGATGTTATCATATTTGGAACCCTAGTTTTGTGTTGACCTTCATACTTATCTTTCCCTCTTTTTAAGGGGAAGTTTTATTAATATTTTTATGATGTGGGTTTTCACTAAATGACAGATTTGAGCGTTCATGTGAGGACTACAAGATTCTAAAAATTTAAGAAGTTCATGACATGTAGTTTGGAGGAACACACATCATGTGGTCCCATTCTACGGTGGATATGGTTTATACTCAAAGATAAATATCACATGCCATGTGACATTTCAAACATTGTGTGATCTGTTACTGGTGACCTGACATGTACCTCAGGGTACATGGGCATAGGAACAATCAAGTACATGGGCACAACCAGCGTACATGACATAGGTCAGAGTACATGAGCATGAACAAAGTATACATGTATGAGCTAGAGTTCATGAGTATGTGTTAGAGGACACCAGCATACCCAGGATTCCAAGACATGTTATGGACTTTGTGTACATGTTTTGTAGATCCATATGGATGGACAAGTAGTGTCTAGGGTAGGACACACCTAGGTGTCTAGGAGGGGTCAGTCCATGTGAACCTATATACATGTCATGTACTTTTCCTAGAAACATACAACTTATTCATTTTATTTTCTAGGACTCAGATTTGGGCCTATCAATAGCCTACCCCAAGTGGTTTTCTACATAGGATGCGATGGTATCCTTTTTTATGGAATCATAGATATGATACAAGGTTTTTATAGAGTAATTCTTCTTCCAACTACTTTTGGCCGATGACAGAGATCTAGTTTATCATCAGAGAGATTTCGGGGTCTGTAATCCCATGATGAACTATGGAAATGGCCCCATGCTCTTTATAAAAGTAGATTCGGTACTCCCCCATAATATATATGGAACATGTACTTCATCTATAGAGAAGTATTCCACTGTTTTTAAGTTTCGACGGGGAGTGGGTCTTCCACTATAGATAGTTTCTTCCTCGATTGTGGAGCGTAGTGGTGAGGTGTGAGCTCTCCCCTCTAATTATTATAAGGTTACGCATGGTAATGGGTATTGAAGATGGGCCTTGGGATCTGCAGGACAACTCATCATTCTTAGCTAAATGTGAAGATAAATATTTCCTTTCTCTATTATCTTGTGTTCCTTTTGAGAAAATCTGATTTTGAGTTTCCTTTACCCTTTTGCTTATGGGTTGAACAAATTTTTGATTCTTCCTATCTCTTTCCTCATGGTTTTTGCAGAATCAAACTGGGTATATATATAATCTCCTCTGCATGGTCATTTCCAGCATGTGTTTTGTCTTATTCAGGTGACCAGTAGATCAATGATGACTTTGATTAACCCAATATCAAAGGATCATAGAGGTAATTGGAGGTGATGGTCACATTCAATGGTTAGAATTGGGGATTTTTTGTCAAACTCTCTCCAATTTTACCTTTTTCCAATTGTTTTTGGGTTGTGACTTGATTTTTGATTGGACATGTATTTTACCCCTTTATATATTTATATTACCTTAGCTTCACTTTGACTCATTTCCTAGAGTATATTTCATGATAGATTTACATTCTAGATGTTTCAGTATTTACTACATCTCCGCACTATTTCATGAATATATTTGCGTGTGTGCATAAAAATACTTAGGTTAAGACCTCTTATTTTAGTGTTTTTCCTAATTGGTACTTATCACCGGCCCCTGTCCTATTGGGTGTAGGCTTGGGGTGTCACACTAGGCAGGGTCCCAGCAGGTTGGGTCATGAAAAACTAATTCACCTCCTCTTAGTCTGTACAACATTCTTAGGAGTCCCAATAGACCTTTAACCCCCTAAAATCCACATTTTCCTTAATCCCTTATTATATTTTTTTTTGAAAATTTCATAAATCTTTCAAATCCCTTTGGAACTCCTTTTTCAACACCGTAATGATTTTTTTTACTTTATGGTCGTATCCTATACATTCTCATAATACAACTTGTGACAAATTAAGATATGTGATATGAACCAATAAAAACATAATAATATATTCTTTGAACTCACTACAATCCCACTTTTTTTAGTCTTATATACACCCCTTGTTCTATTAAACTTAAATTAAATAAACCTTTCTCTTACCCCATTTGAAATATAATAAAAATATATACACCATGAATATTTAGATTTATATACATATGTGGATACAAAGAAACATAATATATATCAATTTTTCATTTATTTAATAATCATAATTCAAAGAAGTATTTAAAAAATAAACCATTTTTATTCAATTATTTAATGAGAGGGAGATGATTGGGTTTACATACTCAATCCATCTTTCTTTTCATCCCCAGATATTTTATTATTTAGAAAATACCACTTATGAAAATCTCATTATTTATAGTGTCCATTGTCATCTTCCAAAATATATTTCTTTCATTTTATAGCATTCTTAATCGTCTCAAACTAGTTTTCTTCCTATATGATATTAAGTAGGAACTCCATCCATAAGCACACTTTCAAATTTTCTTTATTGTTCAGTGTACCTTATCTCTCTTGAATTTTAAAACTGGTCAGAATGAATAATAAGAAATTTGGTAAAATTATAACCTGGTTAAGAACATCTCTTGTAAATTCCGTCAAGATAATAAAATGGTTTTAAGTTTTAATTCTTAAATTCTTCTCTGTAGGTGTTTATATATTCATATTTTTCAATTATTTTATGTGTTTACTCCCTCTTGATTCCCAAATACTTATTTTTATTCTCTCATATGCTATATTATTCCAATTAATACGATTCATCCATATAATAAACTAGGTTATAAATATGATTCATATCATAGTATATGATCTGGATATATTGTTAAAGGAATTTGAAGGAATATAATGAATATACCATATTGTATGATCCGGTTTACGATATGAGATATCATGTGAATCGCTAATGGAAAATCTTCTAAATGGGTTTTTATTGATTATGAATGAAATATTTGATTCACACATGGAATGATAAATATATTATAATCATAAAAATGTTAAATGATTTTAATAATTCAATGGGCATACATAACATGTAACATATGTTGGATTCCAAACACTTGCAACTAAAATTCAACTTCCTTCATTAAATGAATAGATCCAATATAAAGGATTAGAATATCCTATTGTTGTGTGGTCATTCTAGAATCCAAGATTAATCTCTCATCCTTCTTGTTTTCCATTTTTCATCTAGGAGAAGGTGCTAGAAATCCATTGGATTTTGATAGGTCTTTACATAGAATATGATGATTCTAGTTTCTAGTGTATGATCAGTGGAAGAAAAATCCCAAGTCCCGTTTCTCAAAGATCTTCCTCAAAAATACTCTATTGAAATGGATCATATTGGACTTGATGTAAGCCTATATATTTTATGTTCTTCATTTATATGTTTATTTGATGTTTATGGATCCAACCATTTATTGGATTTCATCTTCTGTTATAATCACGAAGTGTTTCTATAAAACCCGTCATTGGTATTAGAGCCTCATTCATCATTGAATCAACACGTTTTGGTACATATTTTATAAATAACATTTGTATAACAATGTGCTTAAGGTGAAATCATAAGGTATGATATGATGGAGTTAAGTGTTAGTTGTTTGACTACTCTATCATTGTTTATGATATATGATATCATAATGTGCAATTTTTTTTATTAGTAATAGGGTTAAATTGGATATATTACAGTGTATGATTCATCAAAACTCATGGTTTTACATTTTTTTTGTAATCTATGATAGTAGTCATCATAGGCTTTGGCTAATGATTTGAGTTTTGGAAAAAAGTTTCAAATTGTAATGATGTTATAGGTGATATCCCCGAATACGATTTAGTTCACCACACTATACGATAATGCATTTCATAAATTATGACAAGTGCTCAACAATTTTGGTTATAATATTCTTTTTTGAGATCAAATATTATGATATATGACTATATTATCTATCGTAAAAAATTATATAAGCTAAAATATGAAAAAGTTAATATTTTGGGTAAAAATGATGATAATTTATAAATTTTTCAAAAAAGATAATTATTAGGAATTATAAATGTTTTTTTATTCCTAAATAAGATATGATAAGTTCATATTTACCCCTCATGTTAGATAAATAAATAAATAAATAAATTTATTTATATAATTTTTATTTAAATATTCTTATATACAAATTCTTTATATAATAAGAATATTAAGTATGCTTTAATTTATATGATAAATTAATTCTTATAAATTTCCATACTTTTCATACATATAGGAATAAAAACTAAGATAATAATGATTTCACATGATTCAATAGTTATGAATTCAATATGCATGTGATGTATATTAAAATTACGAGTCTAAGAAAATCCCTTAGATAACTAAGTGTGAGGTTCATTCCAAAGAAAACACCATTCAATACCTTGATTGTACAACTAGGTAGTTTCATGATACAAATTGAAGCCCATGGATTTTCATGTGCAAGGAATAATGGAAATAGATAACTAAGATTTAGGTAAAAAAATCCACATATGAGCTTTGGGTTACACTTAGATGAGAAACACTATAAGATAAGATATAAGGGGAATATAACTGAGTTTTTCTATTGATCTTGGAAAAAGGTTGTCTACTTAGCTATCAAAGAGTCATATATTATATTATTAGCTGAATGTTATACCTAAATAGATATGTCTTGAGATGAAAACTAAAGTGGACTTAAAACTTAGTAAAATATAGTTCTTATCCCAATATAGGTAATGATGTATCAGGTCATCATTTTTGTGGGATTATTTTTATTAGAAGTCTTAAATAGAAATATATAAAATATGATACTCACCCATAGATATGTCATTGTTGAAGAATATAACATACACCATGATTATCATTTTCAGGTATCTTATAAGTATGAACTCTAATATAATTTTTAATTGTTATATAAGGTTGAGAAGTGCTCTCAAAGAGAATCATTCTGATCATATAGATGTGAATGTTATAGAAATCAGTTTCTCTAATTCTAATTCATTGGTATTGGATACTGGGTGTGCATCAAAAATTTGTGATGATAAATAAAACGTTAGAAATAAGAGTATTAATTAAATGTGAAGTAAATCTATGTATTGAAAATGGGGAAATATTTTCTATATTAGAGGTCAACACTTATAATCTAAGTCCACCTAGTGGATTAGTCATATAATTAGAAAACTATTACTTTGTTATGGATATAAGTAGAAATTTTATTTTTATATCATTTTTTTGGAAGATATGGGTTTGTGAATGAATTTTTAATTGCATTGGTAATATGATGAATGGGTTATACATTTTATATATGGAAAATAATATCTATAACATTTATAATAATAAGGTTAAGGTTGATTCTAACACTACATATCATTTACATCATTTCCTTGGACATATAAATGATAAATTCATAGAAATAATTTATAGAGATGGATTGTTGGATTCTTTTGATTATGAATTGTTTGATACATATGAATCTTTTTTATTAGGAAAAAATGGTCAAGGAACATTTCTTTTAAAATGTTTATGAGCTAATTGAGTATTGTATGTTATATATAGTGATGTATAAGGACCAATGCATACTCAAGTGAGTGGTGGGTGTAGGTACTTCGTAACTTTTGCTGATGATTGTAGTATGTATGGTTATGTTCATATAATGAGACACAAGCTTGAAACCTTTGAAAAATTAAAGGTATTAAAAAATAAATACAATATAAAATGGGAAAAAGTATTAATCTTATCTAATTAGATCAGAGTGGTGAATACGAGAGTTAGTAATTTACTGATCATACAAGATATTGTAGAATTGATTCACTACTCATTCCTCTAGGAAAACTAGAGTTGAATAGTGTGTTTGATGTTTGAAATAATACCTTTTTAGACATGGTTCAATCAATGATGAGTCAGTGTAACCATTCTATTTTCCTGAGGTTTGATGGAAAATAAAATACAAGGGGGGGGGGGGGGTGAATTGTAGTTTTAAAACAAACTTACAATTTTCATCATCTTAAAGTATTAAGATGATCAATTTTTAGAATTACCAATGAATTCAAAGATTTATCAGTTTTTTGAATTATCGGTGAAATACAAAATCATAGTATTTTATATATAAACATTATAAAATAAAATTATTATAGTGGAAATACTATAATATGTATTGTATATTACCGATGAAGAAACTTAAGGTAGTGAAACTTTAAACTAGCTTTATTAATGAAATTTTAAGATCCTTACCTTTTCTAAAGATGTATCGGTCTTTTTTACAGATACAATTTTCCCAGTTTTGAGTAATCCTGTTTTGGATTGTATCTTGGGGTGCATTTTGGTGAAAATTAAGAATTTTGGAAGGAAGAGGGAAAGTGAATGGTTTGTGTAACACCCTGACCCCAGAAGCCTAGAGGCAGTGTATTATTTTAATACATTGGTATGATTAAAAGGAATCAAATCCCTAAGGAATGATCAGTTTAGCAGTCTTGGAAAATAGATTATGTACATGAACTTTACAATACAATTCAAAACATAATATACAATATAAATAATTGTTTGAGAACTCCATTATTCTCCTAGAATAACCCTTTATATCAATCATAAAATACTTCTTGGAATCCTGGGAAAATAAAACAAAAGAAAGGGGTGAGATCAGACACTTAGTATAGGTAAACAATACACCAAAAACTTTCATAAATAAGCATAAAATTTTAAGGGAAGATATAAAAATGAAACACAAGCCTTTTAAACATAATATAGTGAGAATAAATAAAATAATGTCATTTAAACATTCACATGGATATTTTACTAGTAAAATAATCACACATAATATCAATAACTAATCTCATAATGAGGGAATGAATAATCTCAGACATCATAACCACACCATCAAGGTCTCGTGCCAAGAACATACATAAATGGGTAAAAACCCAAACTAGTTTGTCTCACGAGACCCATCGATGCATCGAGGGGCTGTAGAGGGACCCTCCCATCACTTAATAAGTCCAATACATTCCTCATGTGAAAATGGTGAAACATAAAAAACATAATCATTAATATTAAAAACTATTTTACAAAATATGAATACTTTAACCATAAACCAAGAATGATATCTAAATAGAACATCCACAATAAAACTGATCATAAACCATTCAATAATATATGGAAAATGATATCATAAGAGTTCAACCTCAATTAAGAATAAGATCCAACAAAGGATGTTGACATTGATGAAAATATGCTATTCAAATCATTAAAAATATCTTGAGACAAATAATCATTTTTCTTTGAAATCATTTTTTTCAAAATCCGCACACTTATAAAAGAAGACATTTAAAAAGATATTTTTGAATAAAAGTGCCCCATACTACTTTGAAACTTTTTAAAGTTATTAATATTTAAAAAAATTCATGTATATATAAATAAATCCTTAAAACCATTTTGAAAACATGGACATTAATGAGAAATATTTAAAAGAATAAATCTTTAAAACATTTAAAATGATGTTTTAGTTAAAGATTCCTTTACATAAAACCTTAACAATATTCCTTTTGAAAACATTTTAATGAAATTATAAATAAACATAAAATGTTTTTTATAATCCTTTATATGCATATAAATAAATATATATGATAATATCAATAATATTTAAATAGAGAAAGGATTAATTCTTTAAACATTCAAAGTATCTCATACCACTTTGAACATTTAAATAATAAGCCCAATATCTTCCAATGAATATTTAAATACAATTAAGATAAATTTATTCAAGATATGAAATATAACAGGGGTAGTACATACACCACATATAATAAATAGGTGGTGAACATGACTTATATCTAACAAAAATCAAATGTGAGACAAAATTACCTTACCTTTGGTCTGATACTCTACGTACTTATCCGAAACTCCTGTATAATGGTTTTAAACATATTATTAACTTATACTGGAATCATAATAATATTTATGATTCCATATATGATTTATTTATGACTTTATATTACCCGTTTATTAATAGTTTCCAAGTTAAAGCAACATTTTGGGTAATAATCAATCATACGTGTTTGGACTTTTTATTTTTGATCATATTACTTAGATAATGATTCATTTACTTCTAGAATGTAAAACATGATTTTTATTTCATATATATTCAGTATATAAATATATACATATATAAAATATATTCTAACAACCCAAGTATCAAATACATGGAAATTACATCACTTTTTCAGAAAACTTAATACATTAAAAAAATAGACACCCAAAGACCACATTAGTTTAGTGTATTTAGAAACATGGAACACATTATTCTAACATCATGAAAGAGCTTCAACATCTCCCATAAAGATTTTCCCCTTTAGTTTTCCTACCTAAAACCATTATTTATATCTTGGGGAAAAGAAAACATAAAAAAGGTGAGCTCAAATGCTCTGTAAGGGTAAACATAGAGAACATAAAAAAACATAATAGTGTAAAAACATGAACATAAATTTTTTATATAAAATTCTTGAGTTATAAAATAAATCTTGGTGGTATGTAAGGCATATATCATAAAGGAACATGAACCACCATAAATTATCATTGGTATAAAACATATAATTGTGGAAAACACATAATCATATAAAATCATTTCCATATTAGCCAAGGATCATTTCCAAGACCATAATAGTAGACAAATTCCATTACTGAACCATATTTACTTGCCATTCCAGCCCTATATTACTAAATCAGGTTTACTTGATGTTTTAACCCTGTATTACTGAAACCAATTTTCTTGTCGTTCAATTCATATCTATCTCATGAGATAAAATCTTTACCCAATGAATTGGATGGAGATATATGACCACTAGTCACATAATGAAAACCATACATATGTGTGCCACAAAAACATAAATCATTCATCATATCACAACCTAAGGAATAAAATGGGTTTCTTAAACATCATTCCATCATAATCCATATAAAAAATTGATTTCATAAATAGAATTTCATCATAAAAACATTAAAATAATAGTAATAATGGGGATAAAAACATAACCCTATTTAGATAATGTCATCTTAGATGGAAAATAAATTTGATAAAACACTTGAAATTAATTCTTGAGGAAAATATCCTTTCTTCTTCAAGAATGTTTTCTTTTTAAAAATTCCATGTAAATTTAAAAGAAAATAATTTAATTGAAAATAAACATGAAATATTTTAAAGAAATATTCATGTAAATAAGAAATTATAAGTGTAAAAATTTGTTCATACTGAATAAGTTAAAAAAACATTCTTCTTATACTTTTTTCGGGAAAGTCAAAAAGTACTGTGTACCAAAAATGATAAAAGATTCATTTCATACCATTTATTAGAAATTAACCAATGGGTAAAATTGACTTTAAAATTTTTTATAAGGATGAAAATATTATTTTGGAATAATTATTTAAGAAACATGGGTGTGGTTGATAAATTTACCCCAGTAAATACTTACGAATAAACAATCTCAGATAATAATGAGATTGAAAAATTATCCATTAGCTTAGGTCCGCTATCCTTTATATGTATACAAACCTCCTTTACAGTGAAATGAATATTTCATTGTCTTATTCCATAATCATAGTAATTTTTATGATATCATATATGATCATGTTATCATCCTTTTGGTAATAATATTTCATTATTACTCGTTATTCTGGTATTAACTATTTCATTTTATCATGCATGTTTTGTCGAATAAGTTCTGTTTATTCTTCTTAGGTTATAGTTATATCATTACCAAATGATATTGAAATAATATATATTATATTTATTTTATTTTTTACATTTATATAATTAATATTTAATGCATATTGTGTAGAACGAATTGCATCGCATCCTGGAGACGGTAGGCTGTACGTACGCATGAACGATGATAACATTCCTTTAATTATGAAATGGTATAGAATTGGATGATATATATATTGTTTCATAATAAATACCTTGTTATAATAATCATATATAGTTATTATTTCCATCATTATACCCATCCAAGTCAAGTGGTGGTGAAAAACATATTACACCATAGCGTGGAGATGGTAAGCCGTACGTACGCACGTGTAGTGATTTCATTTTTCATTGGATGGGTAGAAGGTGTAATATGGTTGTTAAATAATCTTAATAAAATCCCAGTATACAATTGATACTGTATTCACAAATTTATAATGGAAAAATTAATTAAGAGGAAGTAGAAGAAGAAATAATTTGAAAGAATCGGTAGAGGAGATACCTATTCTTCGACGAGCTCCCTCTATATCTCCTCTTAAAGGAACTAGAGTTGGTATTTTGAGAAGACCAGAACATATAGAATGTGAATAAGGAAGTTTTTAATGGAAATGGTTAGGGGATTGTAGATCATGAATGCTCAATGTGAATTGGAATTGTGATGGAGGATGTTCCCTTCAATAATTGAGGTGGGGGAAAATTTAGAAAATCCAAAACTATTAATTTATTATAGACTCAAACCACATAAAAAAACCTCCAAAATTCCAAAGTTTCGAATATTAGATGATATAAGGTTTTAATATTATCAAAAAATAAATTTTGGACAAGTATTTATGTCAATTTAAACCTTATCATTTTAATTTAACACTTACTTATTCTATTTCATTTTAATTAGGGTAACAATTATTTCAATATTAAAAGGGTAAAATATTTAATTATCTAATGTAAATTAAATCATAAATAAATAATTTATATAATTTTAGACCATATCATAATTATTATATATTTTTATTTTTTTATGATTTTTAAATAATTTAATATTACATTTTTTTGAAAAAACAACAATAGTGTTAATTTTGACACTATTCAATTCATGGATTTTTAAAGATATCAAGATAAGATTTTATCATTAAAAAATTATTTTATTATATCCATATGGGGTCTAGGTCATCTATAAAAATAATTTTAAATATTAATTAGCTAAAATTATTTTTATTTTAATATTTTTAATAACATTAATTTGATATTTTCATTAATAAAATAATTACTACATCAGTTTTGTGTAATTAGTTAATATACTTATTCATTGAGTAAAAATTAAAAATAAAATACTAATATGAATATAAATCTAATATATTTTAGACTAATACTTTTAGTTGAATTTATCTTATGTAAAATCCAATTTTAAAAATGTTATACTTATTAAATTATGAATGCGTCAACTTTAACATCACTTTTTTTAAAACAATTTAAGTGTCACAATCTCTTAAATATGGATCAAAATGGCCAATAACTCAACAATTGGATGCTTATGTTCGATATATACTCCAAAAATAAGAATTTGTCAAGTGTTTGAGTCTTTTTATGTTTATTAGCATTTTAATAATAATTGTTTTATTGATTTCCCATCAATTAATTAATTTGTACATCATCAAAGTATAAGTGTTCAAGTTATCTATATATTTACTAGAAATTACTTATAAATTACCATGCTAGATAAAAAAATTTTATATTTCAAACAATTATTTATAATATAATTTATTTTCTGTATAACCTTATATAAAAAAAGGTTTAGTTATTAAAATTTGAGTGATACATATTTAACTTTTCTTTAAATAATATATATTAAATGTAATAATTTCATCCAAGTGCCTTCCAATGGATATAATTTTGACCCAAGGATGATTTAGGTCAAAAATAACTCATCCAATTATATTAGAACAAGTGTTAATGTAATTTTATAATATTATATTTACCCTTAATTACCCTATTTACCTTTTTACCATATTAATAAACATTACTGAAATTGTTATTCATAATGCCCAAAAATACAAGAATGATATTAAAATAAATTGTACCTACTGATTCCAAATACGGAATCAATTTTTAAAAATTCAAAACAAAAAATTTTCAATAATTAATTTAAAATTAATCCCGTTGTCAGAATGTAAAACGAGTTTTTTAAAAGTTAAAACATTGCAAAAGATTAAATTCAATGTAGAATAAATGAAAACGACATAAATTATTTTAAATGATAAAAATATATTCTATTTATACATTAAAACCATTCAATACTATAACTCAAACATAAAAATTATTTCGGTAAAAAAGTTATTTTCAATTAAAATTTAGCGTATTTTTACTATTCATTAAAACATTAAAGTTATCTGAAAAATATCAAAAATTCATCCAAAGTAAATTTTTATTTCCCTATTACAAAGAAAATATTTATTTTGTTAAGTGGAATATATATAAGTTTCAAAAACTATATTTAAAATGGGTTAACCATCAAAAGGCGAAAAAACTATATTTTTGAAAAATACCTCATTTATCTAAAAAAATTGAATTTGTTCTTATATCATGTATAGAAAACATATAAGATGAATTTTAAACAATATATTTAATATATTATATATATATATTAAATTAATAAAATCCATCAAGAGTGATTTAAATAGTTTTTAAGAAGAAAGTTAATATTGTTTATACCTTCCATTATAATGATTAGGTTCTAAGGTAACATAATAATATTTAGTTTTTCACTTAAACTCGATCTTGTGTGGAATGGAATCAATCAAAATAACTCAAAATTTTGTGTAACACAAGCCAAGAATAGTGTTTCGTATACCACAAGCTAAGATGATATTGAGTATAGCGCAAGCTAATCTTGGTGTAGCGTACAACAAAATAAATCAAAGAAATTAAAAAGAATATATCTCATAAAATCTCAGGGTGTTACATTTTACCCCCATTAAAATGGATTTCAACCTCAAAATTCATCAGGGTTATAAAATGATAGAAAACCACATTTTAAAAACTAAAACATCCTTTTAAAAAGGAATAGTTATAAAATAATAGTTACCCAAAGTAAATCATAACTAGGTCTCTACAAAGGAGAACATATGTGAGGATTGTGAATGGAGGAAAAAAATAAATAATCATAGATATTAATAAAGATAATTGATCAAAAGAAAATTAATGATATAGTGAAAGTTAATAATCACAAAACTATAAAATAAAGAAGTGTGAAAGAGATAATTAATATCATCAAATATGATGATAATAGGACACACTTTTACATCATGACCCCTTTTCCTAATATTGAAGAATTTTCATGAGAATATATACTTACTTGATTTCAGTACAATCTCACCATTGGTCATGCATTGAACAATTTACACTTCATATTTTATTCAAAGAAATGAAGTTGAATTTTTCATTCCTAAAGTGTAAGCAGATCATGTGATCCATAAATAGAATGATAGGGCATTCCATCTGTCTCAACAAAAAGGTTAGCACAAGTTATCAAATCTTCATAAGTCCTCCTATAGTGAGATAATACATTAATCTAACAATCTTCAATAGGAGTATAATTTATACTATCCATAAATTGATAACCTTACAATCCTTCCAAAAAACTAAAAATCTAAAACTTTAGAAAGAGGTGAACTAAATCATCCTAACATTTATCTCCCATATCTCATAAGGTAGTTCTTGGTTGTCACATTACAAGAATGTCAATACCTTAATAATTTATTCTATTTACCATACATCCTTATTGAAAACATGCATTTTTTCCCTGTTCTTAGGTCCTAAAAGATGTAAACTTCATCCATGATAGCATAAACCACTTTTTAACAATCCTTAATCAGTTTTAAGGAAATAATTACTGTCTAATTTACTTATTCATGTCCAAAATATCATTATATGAATATCATTATATCATCATCATGCTCATATTAAGGGTTATCCTTCCCTTAATCATGTATTTTACAAAAACATCAACTTATTACCTCAATCACTATTCATGTTTACTACTACCTTTCAGTATATGCTCTTAAATCATTATTGAAAAACTACATAGGACCAATACATAGATGTTTCATTATTCTATAATACCAAAAATGTAATTCCTTAGCGATATTATCAAATTCTAATACATAAAAACCCAATCATTCCTATAACTTCATTGTTATATGCCACATCACCAAAAGTGATCACATGTGAATTTCTTTAGTCTTTTTTCCTTAAGATATTTTTGAAGTCATTCAACATCATTAACCCTTGAATTTGGGAATTGGTTAGCATAATTCCCATTTTCCTTACACTTGTAACACTGACTTGTGGGAGGTGCATTCTTTAGATATTTCTGTTTATTCCCATTATTTCAGCAGTAAAATGCCCGATGACCATCTTTCCCACACTTAAAACATTTATCAGTCCCCTTAAGACAATTTACTCCATGTTTAATTCCACAATTTGATCATAAATAAAATCTAATATTCTTTTCTCCAAAATTTTTAAATTTTCATTTGAATTCTATCCTTTTTTTATCATAACCATGAGATAGATGGGAAATTGAAATATTCCTTTTTTAAGAAGAATACAAGGAGGGTATATACTAAAAAATAATTTCTTGAACTTATCCCAATTCATGGATTCAATATTATCTTTTTGCCTCACATTCTTGATAAAGTTCCACCACAGATTCGCTTTACCTTCCAAGTGATAAGTGCCCAACCTAACTTTTTCACAATATGAATATCGAAGAATGAAAAAAATCTTTTCAATGGAATAAATCCATTTCTAAGAAACTAATGGATCAATTGTTCCACTAAAATAAGGTGGACATTGACTTAAGAAGGATTCAAGAGAACATTGTTACCACCTTTGGTCATTTAGAAGCCTAATAGGATTTTCAATAATAAAAACAAGATTCTTTATTCTATCTCCTATAACATTCTATTGTTCAGGAGTAAAATCATTTCATTTCCCATTTCATTCATCATTAACATAGTTCCTTTAGGTTCCTTCCATTATATAAAGCCCAAAAATAATAGTGTGAGAGATAATAATCATACTAGGAAAATAACATAATAAAAGGGGAGAACTTTCAATCTCTAACATCTTAGCTTTAATCCTAGGTTATTCATGTTCGTCACCAAAATTATAGGATTGTAACCTATAATTTGAATTATCTTTAGGAAATCCATATACATACCTTAAAAATATCTCTAAGGATCTCACTAAATATTTTGTATTCTAGTTTCCTAAGGTTGACTAAACCTTCGTTCTGATGCCAACTCTAACGACCCAAGATTGATGTTCATGAACATTACATCAATTTTATAGAAAACTTAATACATTAAAAAAATATATGCCCAAATACCATATTAGTTTAGTGTCTTCTGAAACTTGGAACACATTCTTCTAACTTGGTGAAAGATCTTCAACATCTCCCATAAAGATCTTCCCCTATGTTTTCTTACCTAAAACCTTTATTTATATCCTGGGGAAAATAAAACATAAAAAGGGTGAGATGAAATGCTCAATAAGGGTAAAAATGGAGAGAATCAAACAAAACATAAAAATAACAATGTAAAAACATGAACATAAATTTTTAATATCAAATTCTTGAGTCATAAAATAAATATTGGTAGTATGTAAGGTATATATCATAAAGGAACATGAACCATGATAAAATAGCATTGGAATAAAACATGGAATTATTGAAAAATCATAAGCATAGAAAATCATTTCCATATTATCCAAGGATCATTTCCAAGACCATCATAGTGGACAAATTCCATTACTAAACTTTATTTACTTGTGATTCCAGATCTATATTATTGAACAAGATTTACTTTCCATTCCAGCCCTGTATTACTGAACTAGATTTTCTTTTCATTCCAGTCCTATCTATCTCATGAAATATAAATATTTACCTAATGCATTGGAGGGAGATATAGGTCCCACCCATCACATAATAAAAACCATACATATGTGTGCTACAAAAACATAAATCATTCATCATAACATAACCCAATGAATAAAATGAGTTTCTTAAACATCATTCTATCATAATCCATATAAAACAAATGGATTTCATAAATAGAATTACATCATAAACAAAATCAAATCATAGTAATAACGGGGATAGAAACATAGACCGATTTAGAGAATGTCATCTTAGATGAAAAATAATTTTGATAAAACACTTGAAATTAATTCTTGATGAAAATATCATTTCTTCTTTAAAAATGTTTTATTTTCTTAAAACGACACACAATTTTAAAAGAAAATAATTTAATTGAAAATAAAAATGAAATATTATAAAGTAATCTTAATGGAAATAAGACGTTATGAAAGTGTAAAAATCTATTCATGCCGTATAAGTTAAAAAAGCATTCTTCTCGTAATTTTTCCAGGAAAGTCAAAAATTACCTCATATCGAAAATGAAAAAAGATTCATTTCATACCATTTAATAAAAATTCACCAATGGGTAAAATTGACTTTAAAAAATTATATAAGGATATAAATAATTTTTTGGAATACTTATTTAGGAAACATGGATATGGATGATAAATATACCCTAGTAAATACTTATGAATAAACAATCTCAGATAATAATCAGACTGAAAAATTATCCCTCACCCTAAGTCTGCTATCTTTTGTATATATACGAACCTCAGGTATAAATATTTAAATAATTTCATTGAATTATTATAGAATCATATTCATTTTTATGATACCATATATGATCATATTATCATCCTTTTGGTAATAATATTTCATTATTACTTGTTATTTTGGTATTAACTACTTCACTTTCTCATGCATGTTTTGTCGAACAAGTTTCAGTTATCCTTATTAGGTCATATTTATATCATTAAAAAATGATATTAACATAATATATATCATATTTATATATCTGAT
Source organism: Viscum album (assembly GCA_963277665.1). Lineage (NCBI taxonomy): Eukaryota > Viridiplantae > Streptophyta > Magnoliopsida > Santalales > Viscaceae > Viscum > Viscum album. The sequence goes on from OY728123.1 coordinate 876,965,516, forward strand.
ATAAATTAAATAAAAAATAAATAATTTAGATAATTTTATACCATATAATTATTATTATATATTATTTTAAAAAATTATGATTTTTAAATAATTTAATAAAACATTGTTTTGACAAAACAACAATAGTGTCAATTTTGACACTATTCAATTCATGGATTTTTAAAAATATCAAGATAAGATGTTATCATCAAAGAAATTATTTTATTATATCTATATGGGGTCTAGTTAATCTATAAATATCATTGTATATATTAATTAGCTGAAATTTTATTTATTTTAATATATTTAGTTACATTAATTTGATATTTCTATTAATGAAATAATTACTACATCAGTTTTGTGTAATTATTTAATATATGTATTTTTGAGTAAAAATTAAAAATAAAATACTATGATGAATATAAATATACTATATTTAATAATAATAATTTTATTTAAATTTTTCTTTTGGAAAATCTAAAATTAAAAATGTTATACTTATTAAATTATGAATGTGACAACTTTAACATCATTTATATAAAATAATACAAGTGTCATAATATATTCCATATGGATCCAAATGGTCAATAAATAGAAACATGGATGATTATGGTCAAGATATACTCGACTAATAATAACTGGGAAAGTTTTTGAGTTTTTTTATGGTTATTATCATTTTAATAATAATTGTTTTATTGATTTTCATCAATTAATTAATTTGTACATCATCAAAGTATAAGTCTTGAAGTTAATTATATATTTCCTAAAAATTAAAAATAAATTACCATGATAAATAAAAACATTTTATATTTTAAATAATTATTTATAATATAATTTATATTTTATAAAACTTTATATAAAAATGTTTAGTTATTAAAATTTGAGTCAGACATACTTAACTTTTCTTTAAATAAAATATATTAATTGTCCTAATCTCATCCAAGTGGCTTCTAAAGTGTATCATTTCACCCCAAGGATGGTTTAGGTCGAAACTCACTCATCCAATCATATTAGTAAAAGTGTTAAGTTAATTTTATAATATTATATTTACCCTTAATTACCTGATTTACCTTTTTACCATATTAATAAAAATTTATGAAGTTACTATTCATAATACCCAAAAATAAAATAATTCTATTAAAATAATTTGGAACTAATTATTAAGAATATGGTGTCCGTTTTTAAAAATTTAAAACACTAAATTTTCAGTAATTAATTTAAAATTAATCCCGTTGTCATAATGAAAAACAAGTTTTTAAAAGTTAAAACATTACAAAAGATTGAAATGTTTTTACATCTGAATTCAATGTAGAATTAATGCCAATGACCTAAATTATATTAACTAATAAAAATATATTCTTTTTATATGTTAAAACCATTCAATACTATAAATTATCCATATAAATTATTTTGATGAAAAAATTTGTTTTCAATTAAAATTTAGTGTATTTTTACTATTCATCAAAACATGAAAGTTATCAGAAAAATATAAAAAATTAATCCAAATTAATTTTTTATATCCTGATTCCAAATAAAATGTATATGTTGTTAAATTTAATATATATAAGTTTTAAAAAATATATTTTAAAAGGGTTTTCCATCAAAAGGTGGCAAAATTTCATTTTAAAAAAATACTTCTTTTATCCGAAAAATTGAATTTATTCTTATATCATGTCTATAAAACATATAAGATGAATTTTAAACATTAAAATGAATATATATATATATATAATTAATAAAATCCATAAAGAGTGATTTAAATAGTTTTTCAGAAGAAAGTTAATAATATTTATACCTTTCATTATAATGACTAGGTTCTAAGGTAACTTAATAATATTTAATTATTCAATTAAAATTGTTCTTGCGTGAAATGGATTCTATCAAAAGAACTCAAAATTTTGTGTAACACAAGCCAATAATAGTGTTGCGTATACTACAAGCTAACAAAATGTTGCATATAGTGAAAACTAATATTGGCGTAGCATACAACACAAGACATCAAAGAATTTAAAAAGAATACATCTCGTAAAATATCAGGGTGTTATATATAGGGAATATAATACACCGTTCATGGAGACGGTAGGTCGTATGTATTCATGAACATTGTTTCTATTTTTTAATCGTATTGATTGAAAGAAAGTAAATGACATATAATTATATACATGTATATGTTTTCCCATTAGAATTATTATTTCATATATTTTAGACTTATTAATTATATATATTTTTATAATTATTCTTGAATGGTTAATGTGGATAATTAATCTCATCGTGTCATCATGACGGTAGACCATACATACACATGAACGACAATATAATTTTGTAATGGTAAAGGGTAATGAATTGGCTGGAATATGAATTATAAATAAACAATATAATGACATATTTACTATTTAAATCCATTATGTTCATATTTATACCCATCTAAATAAATCATAGATGTAAAAAAGTTTACACAATGATGTGGAGAAGGTCAACCGTATGTACACACACATGGTGATATTTCTTTTAATAGATGGGTAAAAGGAGGAATATGGTTGTACCATAATCATAACAACATATCAGCATATAGTATATGTTGAAGTTATTATATTAGTAAGGAAACAACTTAGGAAAGGGAAGTAGATGAAGAAAAGAACTTTGAAAGAGTTGGTAAAATAGTTATCTCTTCTTTGAGTGTCTCCTTTTGATTTGCACAAAAGGACTCCTAAGGTTGGATTTATGACCAAAGTATTCACTATAGTATGAAGTATGGGAATTTTGGAGGATAAATGGGTAGAGTTTGGATAAGACAAAGGTCTTTATAGGTTTGAATAAAAGAGAAGGAGATGTTCCCTTTTATAATAGAGGGGAGAGGCACTTTTGGAAACTCCAAAACTATTAATTTTTTATAAATTTATTTTTGATTTAAAATAGATCCAAAGTGTGTTATTTCTAGGATAAGATGAGAATGTGTCAACATCCTCTCAACCAAAAAAATTTAGACATGTTTTTATTTTATTTTAAACCTTATTATTTTGATTTATCCTTATTTAATCTATTTAATTTTAATTGTGGTAATAATATTATAAATATTAAATGGTTATAAATATTTACTTTTATGGTGTTATTTTAGGTCCACTAGGCTAGATAGTCTGAGAGGGGTGGTGAATCATGGTATGCCAGATTAAAACAACTGCCCCTTTTTTTCTTGTTTTGTTGTTAGAAAGAAATCACTTCTCTCTCCCCTTCCTGTTGTAGAGTATGAATGAATCTTAAAGCATGAACATGAAGAAATAATTTTACTTGGTTCACCTGCACTGGGCTACATCCAAGGAGAATACACTGGAAATGTACTAATGTACCAAATCTACTAAAAGCGCACTACTGATTACAAGGTTTGGAGTGAACTCACTGTCTCTCATAGTTTACAACCACTCACAATATAAAAGATCACTACTCTCTCCACCGAAGTGTGCTCACTGCTTCTTCAGAATATTTACTCACAGTTTATAGATCTATAGGTCTCTTCATTATCACAGATGAATTCTAAATCCTTAATTATTGATAGATGATCTATTTAAGTACAACTTTCACCCACAGATGAATCTCACTTTGCCACAGAATTGAACGGGGAAACCTCAAATTTTACGCGCACCCCTCATTATGCCTTGAACATAATTTCCTTGCCTTATGTGTAAAATATCTCTTTTTTCTCACAATACCAACTCCAATTTTCATGCAACCTCAACAATTCCATTCAACCTTCATTTTATGTTCAATGTAAACTTTTATGTGCAACACCAATTTCTACGTGCAACACCAAATTTTTCACGCAACTTCCTCTGCGTATTTATTACACACACCAAAGATAAGATCTTTTCTAAGTCTTGAGCTGATTTGAATGAGGGGGTCACTTCATATTTATAGTAAAAATCAAACTTGTGCTAAAAACCCTCCTTGAGCACGTAATCCCCTTCGAGCGTGAAAAACACATCTTCCGCGCAACACTGTATTTCACGCACTACTCCAATATTTCACGCACCTCATGCCTTTAACAATTTTCAAGATTTAGATCTCAAAAAACCTCTTGCATGAAAAAATACATTCCTCTATTTCATGCACCTTCCTTTTCCAAAAACACATCTTTCCATTTTCTGATTTTTAGGCCCAAAAATTTGGCAAACACTAGAAAACTGTGCCACCTTGTATTTTATATTTTTGTACCACCTCTAGATCATCAATTCCTTTGTCAAGGTTCTTTTATCAATCATGGATTGTCAACAACATCTCTTGAACCATAAAATCACCAAGTATGCCCCCTTTTTCAACAAACTAAACTTAGAAACCCACCGCGTCAACAAACAAAACATCGAGGCCCACTTTGTCAAAAAACACAACCAACCCAAAAATGATTCAATGATGCCTTGAGGGATTTTTCCCAACAATACAACATTTGGGTTTGTTGAAAACTCTTTCATAAAATGATACATCGTTAATGCTTCAAACACCATTCGCCTCTTGCGATTCTGATAGTGATCACGAATTCACTCAACACATACTCTAACCCACATGACCAATTCTCAGTGTGAGAAAAAAGAGTAAATGAAAAGTCCATCAACGAATCACTTTATTTATGACACTATTTTTTGATACCAAAATGATACCAATTACTGATTTTTGGAAACCTTCTGACAATATTCCAACATCACTCTTATTATTTTATCATGATCCTCATCTTCTGTGATATCTATTCTTTGATTGATTACTTCTAGCATCGTTAGATTTAAAACTCCTCCTTTGTTACTTCTCAGGTTCTGTTTTTGTCCAAGCTAAGCTCTGGATGATCACTTCGAACATCGAAGAAACAAATACCAACAAACTCCCCCTAACAACTTCTTCACCTATCTTGATTAGCTCTCCCTATCTCACTGTGCCACCTATCAGCTTCTCCCCATGTCTTTGAAAAAGACATTGTCAAGACATTTTATCCCTTCTTTTACCACATTTTATCCCCCTTTAGGAGTCACTATTTCTCCCCCTTTGTCAATGAACCCAAAGGTCACTCCTTTGTGGTCTAAAACTGAGTAGAGAGCACAGATTAGTACAGTAAGGAAAACACATCATACCCTAGGAAGAGGGGGTCCACATCCACACCTTTTCAAGTGCGGGGAGTCGATTGGACTCCCAAATCTAGACGATTTCTTTCAAAATATTCCTTGGGTAAGAACTTTGTCAGAATGTAGGTAACCTGTAACTCTGTGGGCACATACTCCAACTTCACGATTCCCTGCTCGACCTTATCCTTTAAAAAATGATACTTTATCTCAGTGTGCTTTATCTACGAGTGATGGAAGATATTTTTTTAGAGATTTATATCACTTGAGTTATCGCACTAGATTCCGATCAGAGACTTCACTTCAACTCCCATATCATCAAGCTGCTGCTTCATCCATAATAACTGTGTGCATGCTTGAGTGGCCACAATATACTTAGCTTCTGTAGTGCTTAATGAAATGAAATATTGATTCTTGCTTAGCCAAGAAATACAAAATCCACCAAGATAGAATGAACCTCCTAGCGTTGATTTCCTGTCAACTACTGAATCGTCCTAATCTGCGTAATTATATCCCAATAACTATGATTGGGATTTTTCGGTATATATTAAGCTGAAATCCTCTATGCCCTTGATATACTGAAGTATTATTTTCACTGAAAGCATGTGGATTTCCTTGGGATTACTCTGATATCTCTCTTCTTGGCATGTGGAAAAAACAATATCAGGTCTCGTCACTGTTATGTATAGTAAGCTCCTAATAATCTACTTATATTTTCTGATATTAACTATCTTTCCATCATCATCTTTCGATAATTTCATCCAGGTAGCAACCAGAGTCTTTATCCCCATGGAATTTTCCATTCCAAATCTTCTCAGAACCTCCTTGGAATATTTGGATTGAGAAATAAAAGTTCCATTACTCCCTTGTGACACCTATAAACCAAGGAAAAATGTCAACTCTCCAATCACATACATTTCGAACTCACTTTTCATGAATTCGGAAAACTGTCTACACTAAGATTCATCTGGTCCACCAAATATTATGTCATTGACAAAAACTAGCACCATCATCCATTGATTACTGTCATTATTAAAATATATATTTTAATCAACTCCACCATGCTAGAAACCAAGCTTCTTCAAATACTGATCAAGCCTTGAGTACCAAGCTCTTGGTTCTTGTTTTAGACCATATAATACCTTCTTTAGCCGAAAAACCTAGTTCTCATCCTCATGAATGAGAAAAACATTTGGCTACTCGATATACACTTCTTTCTCTAGAACCCCATTCAAGAATGTAGATTTGACATCCATCTGGAACAATTTGAACTTCCGTTGCACTGTAATGGCTAGGAATAATATGATTGTCTCTAGCCTTTCTACTGGTGAAAATGTCTCATCAACATCTATTACCTCTATCTGGGAGTATCCTTTTCACACTAGTCATGCTTTTTTTCGAATCAATATACCATATTCATTCATCTTGTTGTGATAGGCCCATTTAGTATTGATGACATTCTTATCTACTGGCCTCAAATCAATCTCCCAAGTCTGATTCTTCTAAATCTGGTCTAGTTATTCATTCATCGCATGAACCCAGTTTCCATCTTCAACTGCATCAGAAAAAAATTTAGTTTCAACTTGAGATATAAGAGATGTCCTTTGCAGTGAATTCATTCTTCTTTTCTGAACTGGTGCTTTCTGATCACTAATGATATTCTGCTTGTCAATTTCGGCTCAACTCTTTGCCTTATTTGCAGATACAGACTTGACTTATTCTTTTTCATCATCAATATCTTCTTCTGAGTCATCATCTACTACTTATGCTCCCCCTGTGTTACTTTATTCTTCATCACTTTCATCAAGAACATGTTCACTGTGCTATTGAGTATTATCTTCATTTTCTTCAACAGTGACATCATTTCTCTCAACTAATTTTCCTAGCCTCTTATTTAATAATTTGTATGCTTTTATTTTTCTAGAGTATCCAAGGAATATTCCCTCATCTCCACATGACTCAAATTTCCTATGTTTTTCTTTTTTGAGAATGAAGAACTTACTTCCAAAGATTCAAAAGTATTTTATTGTTGTATTCTTTCTGTACCACATCTCATACAGAGTCTTTCCTTCCTTTAGACACAACAAATCCCTATTATAAATGTAGACCGATGTCAAAACTGCTTCCTTACAAAATTTCTCTGGTAGGTCCTTTTCAATGATCATAATTCTATCCATGTTGTTGATGATCTGATTTCTATTTTCAACCACTCCATTCTATTGGGGAGTTCTCACTAAAGAAACTTGATTCCTTATCCCATGTTTCTCAAGATTGTCTTCCACATGACTGTTTGTGAATTCTGTACCATTTTTAGTATAAAAATTCAGAATTTTCTACCCAAACATCATTTCAAATTCCCTTCAGTATTGTTTTATGAAACTAAATACATCAAACTTATGGGAAATGATGAATACCCATTCCATTATTTTATAATAATCAATGTAAAGAATGTAATACCTCTTCATGTCAATGGTTATTGGTGAGATGGGTCCACAGACATCAGTATGTGCCAATTCAAGAACTCTTGTTGATTTCTTTTCCTTTGCTTTGTATTTATTTCTGATGATCTTCCCTTTTTGACAAGAATATTACGTATGTGTATGATCATGTGATATCTTAGGGAGTTCTCTAGTATCATCAAATTTCACTAGATCTTCCAGGGATGGTTGGAATAGATGAACAAGTTGTTTTTGCCATAGCTTGTCTTCTTCCTCTCTGGATAGAAAACACACATCTTCTTCTCCACTTACCAGGTAGAGATTTCCATGTGTCCTTTTTCTCTGTAGGATCACTGTACTATCTATTCCCTTTACGACACACATATTCTTGGTAAATAGTATAGAATGACCTAAGTCACACAGTTGACTGACACTCAGCAAATTGTGACTCATACCTTCTATAACCAAGACATATACACGTCTTATTTCTTTTCCCCCAAACACGGCCTTTCTTGATCTAATTATCTTCAATCCTTCATCGTTTAATAACTTGAAAACTCCTTCTTTTTCATATTTTATGTCTGTAACTAGATCCATATTTCCTGTCATGTGGGACGTGCAACCGCTGTCAAGGATCTATACACCAGAGCAATATAATTCTTTAAAGGAAATTTCAGCAACCACTGCCTTCTCTGCTCTCTTATTATTGGTCTATATTTTTGTCTTCACACTTGGAATATGTTGATACTTATGATCTTTCTCAGAGTATGATGGACCAAATTCCTCTTGTAAATCTGCAAATATATTTTTCATTTTCAACTCACCTGTTGTTTCATTGATCTGCTACTTGCAAACATTTTGATTATACTTTGGAACATTCCTATGTATGGTCGATGTGTAGTATCTATCCATGTTCCCAAAACCTCCACACCAAAAGCAGTGTCGTTTGAAATATGTTATAGAGAACTATTCTCTATTTGGCTTCCATCTTTGTTCTTGTGCCCTTCGGTATCTTCTGGCTACAGAACACACATTTTATGAGTGTCCCATCATTCCACAACAATAACAACTTATAAATGGTACATTCTTATGTGTCACTTATTTATTGCCAGTTGTTCCTTGGGTTCTTTGAATTTTCTGATTCTGGTTTGTACCCACTTCAATTTTCATTTTTGAAACGGGTGCTTGCAGTTTGACTTCAACCCTGACTTCTTTTTGTTTCTGATCAATCCATAAATCATCCTTAACATCTGAGCATGATTTATGCTTCTTTCTTACTGAAATACTCGTCTCCTCTTTCATATTTTCAGTCTTTTGAACGATCTTCTTTTGTTATGTCACATTGGGGGTCAATAGTTTTTCTTGATCCTTCACTTTGCTTTGTAGATTGACGAATTCTTCTTCAGGTTCTTCAATACGTTTGACTTGATCGTTCACTTTTATATTCAAGCCATCGATCTCCCTTTTCTGTTCTTCAATATTGATCTTATTTCCATCAACCTTTTCTGAGATCTCTAGCTTGGAAGACTTAAGGTTTTCGATTTCTTTTACCAACTCAAACTTCTCTTCTTCCTACTGTTTTATGTAGAGTTTGGCATCATGTACCACCTTGTTTTCTTTATTTGTTTTTTCTCTCCAAACATCTATATCATCAAGAGTTTCTTCTAATTCAGCTTCCATGTTGATTCTTCCTTCAAATTCTTCTTCATATTCATCAGCTTTAGTTTCATCCTGTTTCTGAGAACAACCAAAAACTTCCACCATAACATTCTCTCTATGAACTCTACAGTTCTCTATCTCTTTAACCTCCCCATCCTCAGACTCATCTGAACTATCACATTCTTTTGAAATAAGGTTCTTCTTCTTAAAGTAATTTATCTTGAACTGTTTCTTTCCTTTCACATATGCTAAAGAATTCTTCTTGGGAATTTGGGCTTCATCGACATCATCATCTTCTTGGAACTTTTTGGGGCACCTTGCTGCAATATGTCCAACCTTTCCACATTGAAAACAAGCAAGTGAATGTTTCCCTTTAAACTTTTCTTTTCCTCTTTGAAGGTTTGAGGAGAGGAATGAGATCACCTCATCTGTCTCTTTTTCTTCCTGAGAGTCTTCAATAGTGATATTGTTCATGGATTTGAATGCCACCTCTTTGGATTTACCATTTTCCACATCATCATTGTCATCATTTCACATTTCATATGCTACAAGGGTTCTGTGCAAGTTATCCAATTTCAGCTCTTTCGGATCATTTTCTTCTAATACTAAAACCTTTGGATTGAACCGAGGAGGAAGTTTCCTAAAGATGCACTTTAAAATCTTTATGTCTTTAATTAATTTACTAAGAGCTCACATATCTTCTACTACAACATTTTCCCTGTCAAAGAATGCATCAACAGAATCATTTGGGTTCATTCTCAAATCTTCATATTGCTTCCACATGACTTGCATATTTTCCTCTCTGACCTTTTTACCTCCTTCATATATATTCAATAGATTTTCACACATAGAATGTGATGTTTTTCATGACATCACCTTCGTATAGATAGCATTGGATAGGGATCCCCCTCGTGCATTGATTCCCTTGGAATAAACATCCAATTCTCTTTGTTCGGCTTCTGAGAATAAACCAATATTAATATTGGAAGTTATACCATGCATTGCTACTATAAACACCTCCATTCCCAAATATCAAAATTTATATTGCATACGATTCTTTCATAACTAAAAATTGTTTACATTGAATATCGGAATCCCTTTGTGATTGGTGACCTCTATTTGAGAGAAGAACACTGATATCAACCTTTCACTTTGATACCAATTGTTAGGTCCATTAGTATAGATACCTTAAGAGGGGGGGGGGGGTGAATCAGGGTATGATAGATTAAAACAACTACCCCTTTTGATCTTTTTTTATTGTTCTTTAAAACTCACTTCACTCTCTCCTCCCCATTGTAGAGTATGAATGAATCTTAAAGCATGCATAGGACATAAAAATTTTACTTGGTTCACCCGCACTAGGCTACGTCCAAGGATCATACACTGGAAATGTGCCAACATACCAAATCTACTAAAAGCACACTGTTGATTAAAAGGTTTGGAGTGGACTCACTGTCCCTCCTCGTTTATAACCACTCAAAATATGAAATCTTGCTACTCTCTCAACCAAAGTGTGCTCACTACTTCTTCATAATATTTACTCATAGTTTATAGACCTGTAGGTATCTTCATTATCACAAATGAATTATACATCCTTAACTTTTGATATATTCTCTATTGAAGTCCAAATTTCACCTGTAGATGAATCTCACTTTGCACATAATTGAACTGGGCAACCTCAAATTTTACGTGCAACCCTTTCTATGCCTTGTAAATAATTCCCTTGCCTTGCATGCAAAATATCTCTTTTTGCATGCAATACCAACTCCACTTTTCATGAAACCTCAAAAATTCTACGCAACCTTCATTTTATGCGCAATGTAAACTTTTATGTGAAACACCAATTTTTACGCGCAACACCAAATTTTTTGTCCAACTTCCTTTGCGTATTTTTTACATGCACCAAAGCTTGGATCTTCTCTAAGTCTTGAGATACTTCAAATGAGGGGGTCACTTCATATTTATAGGAAAAATAGACCCTGTGTGAAAACCCTACTTGAGCGCGTAATCCTCTTCGAGCGTGAAAAACACATCTTCCGTGCAACACTATATTTCGCGCACTACTCCAATATTTCTCACACCTCATGGCTTTTCCAATTTTCGAGCTTCTAATCTCAAAACACCTCTTGCAAGAAAAAATAAATTCTTCTATTTCATTCACATTACTTTTCCAAAAACACATCTCTCCATTTTTCAATTTTCAGGCCCAAAAATTTGGCAAACACTAGAAAATTGCGCCACCTTATATCTACTCTTTTTGTACCACCTCCAGATCATCCATTCCTTTATCAAGGTTCTTTTATCAATCATGGATTATAAAAAAAATCTCTTGAACTAGAAAAATCACAAAGGATGCCCCCTTTTCAACAAACAGAACTTAGAAAACCACCTTGTTAACAAACAAAGCATCGAGGCCCGCTTTGTCAACAAACAGAACCAACCCAAAAATGATTTAATGATTCCTTGATGGATTTTTTCCCAACATGTTAATTATATATAAATGTACACTTTATGAAATTTTAGACCTTAGAATTATCAATATGTAGTTTTTAAATATTTTTATGATTTTTAAATAATTTAATAAATTGATATTTTTATAAAATATCAGTAGTGTCAATTTTAACACTATTCATTACTTTGACTTTAAATAAAATCCAAATAGAAATATAAATTTGAAACAAACCATTTAATACACTTATAACATGTCATAGTAACCTATAAAATTAGTGGATCACCTTAATTAATCCAAATTATATTTCTTTTAATATTTTTAATGTTAATTAATATTTCTACTAATAAAATAATTACTTTTTCACTATTGTGTCATTATTTATGGTAATTAAGTAATATCAAAAAATAATCAATAAATTCCTATGATGTATAAAATATATTTTAATTTCCATATAATAATTATAATTTAAGTTATCTCTTGGTTATACCCACATTAAAATTATTTTACTTATTAGAAATGAGACTATGACATTTTGCCAAATTCTTTGATTTCAATAATACCAATGTCATTTTCATAGAAAAGTGTCCATTAAATGATTCAATTTATAACCTTAGGTGATAAGGTTATCATTGTATTCATCTAATATTTTTTTGAAAACTTTTTTATTATTTTTTTAATCTTTATCTATTTGTTTTAACACCTAATTAAACAGTTTAACTCTTACCGTGACTACTTATCTTTTTACACTATAAGGTTAATATAGTTACTATAAAATGCCAAAAGAACCCCAATTGTATAATTTATTAAATATTTAACATTATAATAGGTAGTTTTATTAATCATATTTTTTATGAATTTTACTTCATTTAATAAAATATTATTTATTTTAAAATCTCATTTATGTCAATTTTGACACTATTTGTTACTTGAATTTTTAAAAAAATCATAACATGATTCCCACAAAAACAAATACATTATCGCATCCCTAAAATGTCACAATAATCCAAAAAAATAATTTATGACATAAAATACTTCCAATTAAATTTATTTAAATATTATTAATATCATTTATTTGATTCTTTCTTTAATAAATCAATTTCTGCATCATCATTGTGTCACATTTAAATTTAATTATTTAATATTTAAAAATAATAAATAAATTACCATTATGTATATAAATATTTTATATTTTTAATTATTATTTCTAGTCAACCATATCAGTTATATAACCTCATATTAAAAATATTTTACTTGTTAAGAACAAAAGTATAAAAAATTGGATTTTCATTAAATATAATATTATAAATATATTAAAGTCGTCCAAGCGGCTCCAAGTAGTCCCAAAATCGACCCAAGGATGATTGTGCTCTAAAATAACTTGTCCAATAAAATTAGGACAGGTGTTAGGGTAATTTGTAAATATTATAATATTATTTTTATCTTTAATTACCCGATTTACCCTTAACCATGGTAAATAAATAAAAATTTACTAAAGTTACTATTAAAAAAATATTAAGTTGTTATTATTAGACCAAAAATTTAATACTAATTATAGCCATTCATATTTTTTTATAAGTTCCATTCAATGAAGCAGTAAAATTTTGTTTAATGATAATCCTGTAAATGTGGCTAGAAGGCGGGTAAAAGAGACGTTCAAAAGTTCAAAAAAATTTATATCTAATTATATTATAAAAATGATTCCAATGACCTAAATTAGGTTAATATATTTATTTATATATTTTTAATTTAAAATCAATTTAATGTAAAATAATTATTTAAATGAAAAAGTCAGTTTTTAACAATAATGAAGTATTTTTTCACTGTTAATAAAAAATTGAAACTTTTCAGAAAAATACCAAAACTTTACCATAAGATAATTTTGATATTATGAATTAAAAAATGAATTATATTTTACCAAATTCAATTTCTAATGGTGTCTAAAAATAATTTTTTTATTTTCCACAAAAGGATATAAAAATTAGTTCCTTTAAGAAAATAGTATTTCTAAACATATAACTATTTTACCAAAACTTATACGTTTCATTATAAATATTTTTTATTTTGTCAAAAAATTATAAATAAAATTTAAAATTTATTTATTATTATTCATATTACTATATTTAATGGATAAGTTATGAATATATTGTCTAAATAATTATAATACTGAAGTGTTGTTTCACAGAAAATCAATAATGTGTGTAACACAAGCTAAGTAGGTGTTGTGTGTAATGAAAAAAATTTAATTTCTTTAAAAATATAATGTAATTTTAAATATTTGGGTTTTACATTGTACCCTCCTTTAATGAATTGCATCTTCACAATTTGAAATTCCACTTCTAAAATAAAACTTTGATACTAGAAAATAACTTTCTGGAAAACCCACATCAAAAATAGGGTTAATAAAATATACACTTAATAAGAGGGAAAGGTAAATGAGAAGGTCAACACCAAATTAGGATCTCTAATAAAAGAAAATTAATATAAAGTATAGATTCATACATAGTGTAAAAATGTAAAAATTTATAAGGAGTGATTGAGGTCATCAATCACAAATAAGTGAATGATAACTATAAATTTGAGGGCCTCAAATCCATAAATCTATGATGAATTAAAATAACATCAGTTCAAAAAAATTAATGTATTAGGATAACACATTTTTTGAGATAATGTTTTAGAGTTGAGGGATTATTTTACTATCCAGATAAGAAATTGGGAAAACTTACCTGATTTCATTCCATGTATCAATGTTATCCTTTGATTGTGATTCGATCTATTTTTGCTTAATTTCTTCACCTAGAGATGGATATTCAAGTTGATTCTTTATGTATGAAGCACTTTTAACGAATCATATGTTCCATAAGTATTTCATTGATCCTTTAAATGTTTACTAAAACCAAAAAGGTTGGAACGTAATATCCAATAAATCATACTTGAACCCCAAACAAAAATATCCAATGTTCAACTTATCCCCTTCCAACCTTAAGACTTTTCCAAAATACTTCTGTCCAAATTAATAGTAAAAAAATGTCTCTAAATTTCCAAAATAAATTGTAACATCAGATTTACCAAACAACATAATCTAACTTTTATTATTACATACCAAATATTTGATCACATTTAAATCCTTAATGAAAACTCTTATGCTTCCAAATCCTTAAAGAAGAACTACTAGAGTATAATACTTATATATCTCATGAATATTAAAACCATATAACCATTTATGTAATAATTCTTTAATCCAAATATAAAATATCCTTAATCAATCAACTTCACTCTTAAACCATTAACTGCACTTCTACATCTTATTCTTTAATACCTTCTTCCACTCATTTCTCATTCATAATCTCTTTATTATAAGTATTATAACAATTACTTGTATAACCCTTATGATTCTAACCATCGACCAAAACCTAAATCACAATCTCAGAAACACTAATCATAGTGATATAGTTATGAATAATCATATATAGGATCTCTAAATAATTCCATATTATTCCTAATCCATAAGTATATAGGATTAACCTAGGTTACCCATTACCAAATCTAAAGGATGATATCCTATAATTAGACATATCCTCATAGTCATTCATAGGGTTATGCTTTTCTAATTTATGATTTCTAAATCTATTTCCAAGTTTGTTTCTAAACTTATTTTGATACAACCAATAACGCCTCAACCCCAGAAGCCCTGTGCTGGTGCATTTTTTTAATACATTGGAATGATTACAAGGAATCAAATACAAAGTACCGATCAATTTATCAGTCTTGGAAAATATATTATGCACATAAAATTTACATTAAAATTTGAAACATAATATAAAATATAGATAATTCTTTCAGAACACCATTATTCTCGAATAACCCTGAATATCAATCATAAAAAACTTATCGACATCCCGGGAAAATAAAACATAAGAAAAGGGTGAGGTCAGATGCTTAGTAAGGTTAAAAAATACAACAAAATCTTTCATAAATAATCATAAAATTTTTATTCATGGTATAAAATTGAAACATAATACTTTTAAACATAATATGCAAATAATAAATCAAATAATTCCATTTAAACATTCACATATATATTCTACTAGTTGAAAAATCACATGTAATATCAATAACTAATGTCATAATGAAGGAATTCATAATGTCGTACATCATAATCACACCATCTAGGCCTCGTGCTAAGACCATACATAAATAGATAAAAAATAAACTAGTTTGTCTCATGAGACCTACCAATGCATCAAGGGGCTATAGCGGGCCCAACCCATCACTTACTAAGTACAATACATTCCTTATATGATAATGGTGAAACATAAACAATGTAATCATTCATATTAAAAACCAATATACAAAATATGAACACTTTAACCATAAACCAATAATGGTATCTAAATAGCACATCCACAATCAAACTGATCATAAAACATTCAAGAAAATATGGTAAATGAAATCATAAGAGGTAAAACTAAATTAATCATAAGATCCAACAAAGTATGTTGATCTAGATTAAAATAATTTATTCAAATAATTAAAAATATATTTAAAAAAATAACCCTTTTTATTTGAAATAATTTTATTCAAAAGCCGCACACTTATAAAAGAAGGCATTTAAAAGAAGATTTTTGAATCAAAGTGTCCCATAACACTTTGAAACTTTTGAAATTAGTTAAAATTTTAAAACATTTATGTCCATATAAATAAATCCTTAATTTTTTTTGAAAACATGGACATTAATGAGAAATATTTAGAAGAGTAAATATTTAAAACATTTAAAATGATATTTTAGTTAAATAGCCCCTTACATAAAACCTTAAAAATATTGCTTTTGAAAACATTTGAATGAAGTTTAAAATTGACATAAAATTTTATTCATAATCCTTTTATAATCCTTTATATACATATAAATAAATATATATGATACTATTAGAAATATTGAAATGGAGAAAGGATTAATTCTTTAAACATTCAAAGCGTCTCATACCACTTTAAATATTAAAATAATAATCCTAGTATATTCAAATGGATATTTAAATATCATGAAGATAAATGTATTAATGATATTAAATATAATAGGGTAATTACATACACTACACATAAGAAATATGTGGCTAACATGGTTTATATCTCACAAAAATTAAAAGTGAGATGAAATTCCCTTACCTTAGGTCTGATACTCTTCGTACATGTTCAAAACTATTGTATAATGGTTTTAAACATATTATTAACTTCTAAAATAATAATAATAACATTTATGATATCATATATGATTCATTTATGACTTTATATTACCCTTTTATTAATAATTTCTAAGTTAAAGCAACATTTCGGGTAATAATTGCTTTGTTTATCGTACGTGTTTTGACTTGTTATTCTTAATCATATTACATAGATCATGATTCAATAACTTATAGAATGTGAAAAATAATTTATATATCATATATATTCAGTATATAAATATATTCATATATAAAATATATGGAATTGAATACACCATTCATGGAGATGGTAGGACGTACGTACGCATGAAAGTTGTTTCCGTTTTCTTATCGTATTAAATGGAAGTAAGTAAATGAAATATATATGTATATATATATATTTATATTATTACAATAGAATTATTATATTATATTTTTAATACTTATTCATTATAAATATTTTTATAATCTTTCTTGAATGGTTAACATGGAGGATGAATCTCATCGCGTCGTGGAGACGGTAGGCCCTACGTAGGCACGAGCGACGATATCATTATGTAATGGTAAAGGGTAAGGAATTGGATGTAATATGAATTATAAAGAAAAAAAATCATGTAATATTTAATATTTAAATCCTTTATATTCATATTTATACCCCTCTAAATAAATTATATTTGTGAAACTGTTTACACCACGGTGTGGAGACGATAAGTCGTACGTACACACTCATAGTGATATCTCTTTTTGTAGGATGGGTAAAAGGAGGAATATGTTTATCCCATAATCATAAAAACATATCAAAATATATTATATTCTGAAGTTATTACATCATTATTGGAATTTTTTTTTAAAATGATGTACAAGAAGAAAATAACTTTGAAAGAGTTGGTAAAACAATTACCACTTCTTTGAGTGTCTCCTTTTGATTTGCATAAAAGGACTCATTAGGTTGGTTTTATGCCCAGAGTATGGAATATTGGATGAAGTTAGGGAATTTATAAGGAGAAATGAGTAGATTTTTTACAATCCAAAGGTCTTTAGATGTTTTAATAAAAGAGAAGGAGAGGTTCCCTTTTATAAGAGAGGGGAGAGGCACTTTTGGAAACTCCGAAACTTTTAATATATTATAAATTGATTTTTGATTTTAAATAGATTAAAAGTGAGTTATTTATAGAATAATATGAGTTTGGGTAAAAATCCTATCAAACAATAATTTTTTTTAATTTTTTAATTTTATTTTAAACGTTATCATTTTGATTTATCCTTAATTTATCTATTTAATTTTAATTGTGCTAATAATATTCTAAAAATTAAATGGTTATAAATATTTACTTATGTGGTGTCAATTGTACATAAATGGAAACTTTATGAAATTTAAGACCTTATAATTATCACTCTATAGTTTTTAAATATTTTTATGATTTTTAAATAATTTAATAAAATGTTATTTTTATAAAATATCAATAGTGTCAATTTTAACAATATTCATTACTTTGACTTTAAATAAAATCCAAAAAGAAATATTAATTTTAACAAAACATTTTAATAAACTCCTAAAATGTAATATTCACCTAAATAATTTTTTTATAACCTTAATTAATCCAAATTATATTTATTTTAATATTTTTAATGTTAATTAAGTGATATTTATACTAATAAAATAATCACTTTTTCACTATTGTGTTATTATTTATGGTAATTATATAATCTCCAAAAATAATAAATAAATTCCTATGATTTATATAATTACTTTTTATTTCTATATAATAATTATTTTTGAAGGAATATCTTGGTTATCCCCATATTAAAATTATTTTAATTATAAGAAATGAGAGTGTGACATTTTATCACATTCTTTAATTTTAATAATATATATGTCATTTTCATGGAAAAGTGTCCATTAAATGATTCAATTTATAACCTTAAGTGATAAGGTTCATATATTATTTATATAATAATTTTATGATAAATTTTTTATTATGTTTTTAATCTTTATCTATTTGTTTAACCCTTAATTAAACAGTTTATCTCTTCTTGTGACTACTTGTCTTTTTACACTATAGGGTTAATATAGTTAATATAAAATTCCAAACGAACCCCAATTAGATCATTTATGACATATTTAAACATATACTAGTTATTTATATGAATTATATATTTTTATGATTTTTATATCATTTAATAAAATATTATTTATTTTAAAATCTCATTTATGTCAATTTTGACAGTATTTATTACTTGAATTTTTAAAAAAATCATAACGACTTGATTAATTCAAAAAAATAAATAAATTAACTCATCCCTAAAATGTCATAGTCATCCAAAAAACTCATTTATGGCATCAAATTCTTCAAATGGTATTTATTTTAATATTACTAATATCATTTATTTGATTCTTCCTTTAGTAAATCGATTACTCCATCATCATTGTGACACATTTAAATTTAATTATTTAATTTTTGAAAATTAAAATAAATTATCATGATATAGATTCAAATTATAGATTTATAATGACTATTTATAGTTAACCATATCACTTATATAACCTCATATTAAAAATATTTTACGTGTTAAAAATAAAAGTAAAAAATGGATTTTCTTTAAATATAATATTATAAATATATTAATGTCATCAAAGTGTTCCACGTGGTCCCAAAATCAACCCAAGGATGATTTTTTCGAAACAAACTTATACATTGAAATTATGACAAGTTTTAGGGTAATTTTTAAATATTATAATAATATTTTTTACCTTTAATTACCTGATTTACCCTTAACCTTGGTAAATAAATAAAAATTTACTAAAGTTACTATTCACCAAAAAAGTTAATTTGTCTCTGTTTGATAAAAAAATTAATACTAATTACAACTATAAATTTCCGTTTTTTAAAATTTCATTCACTAAAGTGGTAAAATTACATTTAATGCTAATCCCACAAATATGGTTAGAAGGCGGGTAAAAGAGACATTCAAAAGTTCAATAAATTTTTAAATATAATTATATTATAAAAATGATTCCAAAGGCCTAAATTAGGTTAATATATTTTTAATCTATTTTTTACTTTAAAATCAATTTAAATTAAAATTATTAATTAAATGAAAAATATGCATTTTAACAACAATACAATATTTTTCACTATTCATCAAAAATTGAAACTTTCCAGAAAAATACCTAAAATTCACCCTAATATAATTTTGATATTTCTAATTCAAAAAGGAATGTTATTTTACCTAATTCAATTTCTAAGAGTGTATAATATTTATTTTATTATTGTTCACAAAAGGACATAAAAAGTAGTTCCTTTAAGAAAATAGTATTTCTAAACATATAAATATTTTACTGAAACTTATACATTTTATTATCAATAATTTTTATTTATGTGAAAAAATTATAAATAACATTTAATTTTTTATTACTATTTATATTACTATATTTAACGGATAAGTTATAAGTATATCATTTAAACAATTATAATACTATAGTTTTGTTTCACAGAAACTCAATGTTGTGTGTAATGCAATACAAGTCGATATTGCATGCAATACAAACTATTTAATTTCTTTAAAAAGATAAACTACTGTGAAATATTACAGTGTTGTAGTTGGTTCATGATTTTCCCAAACCATGCACCCCAACCCAACAAATGGTGCGAACCTAAACATAAGGGATTCACACAGCCGATGCACAGTTTTTCAAGCTGTGCATGCTCTTAGGAGAAACTTTTCACCCCTTAGAAGAGGTGAAAAATTTTAAAATCCATCTACCCCTTCCCAGCAGACCATGAACAATTTTTTAATTAACCCCAAAATTTGATTTAAATTTTCCCAAATCCCTGAAACTCACCCAAATCGACCCTAACTCAGACCAAGTTATTTTTTATCATTTTGGAGGATCTCAAACAAATTCCTAGGGTTCCCAACCTTTATTCATGGAAAATATAAGGGCAGACTGAAGATCTGCACCTCCCTGGGTAAGTGGTTTCCTCCCGATTAGATCTCTCCCTCTCGACCCTCTTTCTAGATAAAAGAGGGATGTTTTATCCAATGTTGTCAAAGGTTTAGATCTATATCTATGTTTTATAGATATTGATACATTTATCTTGTTTCTAGGGTTTTATTTAATATATCATTCTTCTCTATTATTCCATTTCAATTTGGGGATTTCTGTTGGTGAGCGTTTATCAATGAATTGAGGTAGGTGGTCTATTATTCAAATCCCAAAGTATTTATTTCAATTAAAAGTATGTAATTAGAGAATTTATATTTTATTATTAGAAATCAAGTTTCTTAAATTGAATTAATTAATTTGGAAAATCAATTTATTAAGGTATTGTGAAATTAGGGATATTGAATTAATTAAATTATAACAATTAATTGTTAAATTAGTTGTATGTATATTGGGTTTATAAAATTTTATTAAATAATCATTTAATTAATTAATGGAATTGATTTGATTAATTAATTTATGAATTGAATAATGGAATTGATGTGATTAGTTAGTTGATGGATTAATTAATGGATTTGATGTGACTAAATAATTGTTGAATTAATTAATGAAATGATATGAATAGGAAATTTTTGAATTGAATTAATTAATTTGTGATCTATTTAATTATTCTATTTTGATATATGTGATATTATAATATTGTTTTATATGTGAATTGAGATGATAAATTGTATCAATGACATTCGTATGTGAATTGAGATGATGAATGGTAACAAGGGAATTCATTTGTGAATTTAGATGATGAATGGTAACAATGGCATTCATATGTGAAGTGAGATGATAAATGGTAATAATGACATTCATATGTGAATTGAGACAATGAATGGTAACAATTTTATTCATATGTTAATTGAGACAATGAATGGTAATAATGGAATTCATATGTGAATTGAGATAATCAATGGTAATAATGGAATTCATATGTGAATTGAGATAATGAATGGTAATAATGGAATTAATATATTAATTGAGACAGTGAATGGTAATAATATATTTCATATTTTAATTGTGACAATGAATGATAATAATGACATTCATATGTTAATTGAGATAATGAACGGTAACAATGACATTCAGATATGATTTGAGATGATGATTGGTAACAACAACATTCATATATATGATATCTCTTGGGGATAGTTCAGACTCAAGCATGAGATGAAGAAGGTATTGAGAGTTCGGGTGTCCCTAGGAACCTGAGGGGTTTTGTGGTTAAATAAAGAGTATTTTAATAAATGTAAACTATTTACTTTATTTTTGGTATTTATTTTTTATACAACTGCATACATTTTTTTGAATCGATATTGTTTTAACTGTCATTGGTAGTGGCCTACTAATTTGTACTCACACCCTACTCAGGCTGCCTAATCAGTACCTAAATAGATTTCATGGTTGCATGACAAGTTAATGGAAAAGGCCTTGTGTTAGATGTATGAGTTAGGATGGAGTAAGGATGAGGGAACCAGAAGAGGTTCATGGTCCTGTTGGGAGTTGTCAGTGTCTTTATTTATTTTGGATTTTTCATATTGAAACTTGACACATATTTAGAAATCCATATATGATATTTTGATTTGGATATTGTATTTCTGATTTTGGTCATCATGTGATGTTGGTATTATTATTGGTATAGTTATATCTGTTGGGTTTTTTTATTTATTTTCCACTATTGTGATACTTTGATAAAGAGGTTATAGTCTCCTCATGATTGATATTATACCGTAACTACTAGTCAGAAGCCTCTAGCATACGGGAATATGTGCCTGAGTTCATGTAGTGAACTAGATCGGGGCACCGGTGTATGGCACATGGGTTGGGATGTTACAAAGTGGTATCAAATGAATTTTATTTTATTTTATTTTTCTTTTGTCTTACTATTTATGAATGGTAAAAAAGATCATAATATGAGTTATCCATTGGTTAAGATCTTGTGAATGGGAGTATCTAACCTATATATGAGGGTAAAATATTAGTACCCAAGGTGAGATTGTTGTAATGGATGTGTGTTGTTATAGTTGATTCTATTTCACCTCGAGTGATGCACTTGTTGTGCAATGTGATTATTATTTTTGAGATATTCTGAGATTTGAATCATGTCCCAGAATGACATGAGAGTTGTGTCTTCATGCCTCATTCTAGGAACTCCAGATTATTTTGTGACATGCATTATTTTAAGCAATCATGGGAAAAGAAGGTTTGGGTAAGTTTTTGAACTTAAAATATTTACCCTTTCTTATGAAATTGAAATTAAAAATGGTTCTAAATGCAAAATTTAGAGTTTTAAAATGATGAAATGTGTGAATAAATGGGTGTCTAATGAGAAACTTGAATATGAGTATGTGTTTACCATGTTAACCATAACCAAGATATAGGATGGTTAAGGGTAGTAATAGTTCCTCAATTTTGACCATGTAGTGAGGTTTAGGGAAAATACTAGTTATACCTTATTATGATTACCTCTTATGTAAATGAGTTAAATGTGTGTTATTTTTCCTGATACGTGTGTTTGAAATTGTAGAGATATTCCTCCATGATAATGCTTATTGAGAGGACGGCTCAGGTGTCCTAGGCTGAGGGTCATATCCTCTTGGTGACGATGGTGGCTAGCACACCGGTCCCCCCTCCCTTGGTGAGGAAGGGATCTTCAATGGACATCAGGAAAGAAGAGGTCCCTTTTCTCACCTTCTGTAACCCCGACATTCTTCCTCCTTTCCCAAAATATGTGGTGAGTTCTAAAGTTCTGGAGCTCATCCATGGTTTCCCAAATCTTCATATTTCGACATCAGAGTTCACAGAAATATCTGTGCTCATGAAGATCACCTGAGTTTCACGGTTTAAGAAGCGAAAGCCTTCGATGCACTCCTTTGATAGATTCATCTTTGATTCTTGGGACTTCCGAGAAAGGGCGACAGTGGGATTGCTCGATAATCACAACATCATGATGCGATTTTCATTAGAGGAGGACCTCATTAGTGCCTAGTTGATGCCCCCTGGTGCTGAATGGTTTTAGGTTATTTTTGTTTCAATGGTCATTTGAATTTCATATGAAATACAATCTAACTTCTACTTCAATTTGGGTCAGTTTCCCCAACCTCATGCTACCATTCCAAAATCCTTCTGTTTTAAAGATGCTTGGAAACCTTATCAATAGGTATCTATGATCAGATAGCTACACAGAGTCTGTTTTTCACTAGGTTAATCTGTGGGTGTATGTTGAGATGGACGTGTCTATAATTACCATTGATTTTTTATGGATCACAATTGGAAAGGAGTATAGGTGTAAATAGCGAGTGATCTATGAGATCTGGACAAATTTTTTCTCTTCTTATAGGTGGTTGGGACATCCCTCTGATGTATGTCGATGGGGGTATGCAAATTTGGTAGATAGGGGTTTTGGTCACCAAGGTGTCCAACTTGAGACTAAGACGGTAGGTAGTGATAATGGCAAGGCTCCAGATGTAGGTATGGAGGATGTCTTAGAACAGTTGGAAGCGGGTAGAGAGAATAGAGGTGGGGAAAATCAATTGTTTTGGTCGGTGGAGAAGGAATGAACCATTCGTGCCACAACAGACTATAATGTGGATGTTGAGGTTGTTTCGGTTCTTGAGGTGGGGAAGAAGGCCATGGGCCATTAGATGAACCCTTGGGTGTCTGATGTGTTTAGAAAACTAAGGGAAGATATCGCGGGTCCTTCCAACCATATTGTGCAGAGAGGAGAGGGAATGTCTCAACATGAAGTTGTTCGAGTGGAAATTAAGAGGAATGAGAGGGATGAAGTCTTGGAACAGACGAAGGGCAGTGAGAATGTGGTGCCGTCTGTTTCATGTGATGAGGAGTTTAGGGTGGGAAGTGGTGATGAGCGTAAGGGGAAGCAGGGATCCATTACAAGCACGACTACTTCAATCGGATGATAGGATACAGGGGGTTTATATTTTTTTGACCTAGACCCCAGTCTACCTAAGAAACAAGTTTTTAGGCCTCCCAGAGGTTGATGTGTGTTCTAATTTATATATCACTGATAAGAGATATGAGGGCTTCCTGCAGGAACCCAATGGGAGTGAACTCGGCCACTCGGCGGATGAAGCATTAAGTCCAAAGAGTGGCAGGAGTGTTAGTAGAAGGAAGGGAAGGAAAGATTAATCCTCGCTACCTCCTCCTTTGGAGACCCATTCTTCAAAAAAGATAAATGGAAATAAGATATCCAGTGAGACTCCAAGTCAAAACATAGTAGTGGACCAAGATGATCACTCCTTGGATTTGATCATAAGTTCCAATGAGGAAGTGGCTGAGAAGGTCTTGGTGCTTAATGAAAATAAAGAGGAGGGAACCAAGATAATGGGGAGGTCCCTAAATGTGCCTCTAAATGAGGAGAAATACTCTTGGATTGAAAAATAGGATCTCATCTTGGTAGGGGGATTCAATAAAGAGAAGATCAGTATGGAGGAGTATATCTGGTCTTAGGACTAGTTAGCTTCTGAGTTTGAAAAGCTGATGATGGAGGTACCAGACACTAAGATCTTTGTCATGGAAATTGTTTAGGTAAGTGGGTTATGGTAATCTTAAGTTACTCTTTTATGATTCTGTTTAAGTTGGTTTTTTGGGCTTTGTTGGTTTTGTGGAATTCTGTACAAGCTGTGTCATGTTAGGTCCATATCTTTGGATGTTTTGTAGAAATCTTGGTTCTTGAACTCAACACTACATGTAGATTCTCTCCAGATGGGGATTAGAGCATGAAGTCTTCACTGGAGCTTGACTTTTGGATTTTGTTGTTGAGAGGGTATGTCTTTTCCATCAGTTCCGTGCCTGTTCATTTCTACACAGGACTGATTGCTAGAGGGTCATGCTTTGATGAAGGCTTTGATATGGTGGAAATGCTAGGGATGAGCCATTCCTGTGTCTGTTCTGAGTTTTCTTCTTTGGTTTCTAAGTGGTTGGTGCTGGATTTCATAGTTTATCACTTTTCCTCAAAAGTTTTTTGATAATAAAAAATTAATTTTCAGTCATAATGCTTGTTGAGAGGATGACATGAGGTTATGGATAGGGATACACCTTTAGTAGTGAAACCTGAGGCACCAGTGATACTGGGTGAGGAAGTTAGAGAGGATTTCTTAGAGAACTTTTCTCCGTTTATGAAATTCAAGGAAAGAGAACTAGGGAGGGTGGTAAAGAGTATGTCTAACCTTACATGGGAGTTTCAGTTACCGCACCCTCTGAATTTCAATAGAGAGGGCGGACATGAGGTAGTAGAGTTCTGGATTGAGTCCATCAAGAATATACTTGACCATTTAGGTACTCCTACTAATAATAGGTTCAAGTTTTCTGATTACATGTTGTGAGGATCAATGAATCATAGGTGGGATGTTTAGGCCTGTATAGGGTAGGTAGATAGGATTTATTAGAAGGACTTTCTAGAGAAGTTCCCAGAACTCTTTTATCTAGAGATACTGAGGTAGGATAGAGAAACTAAGTTCATGTCTTTGAATCAGGGATGTATTTCAATGATGGACTATGATTTCCACTCTATAGACTTTCAGTGCTTTGTTCCAGTGCTGAAAGGGGATGAAACAATTACAATAATGCATTTCGAAGATGGGCTTAAATGTGAGAGTAAGTCCCAAGTTAACATCTTCCTGTTAAAGAAGTTTACTAAGGTGGTGGATCAGGCTCACATAGCTAAGGAGAACCTAAATAAGGATTCCAATGGAGGATATATGGTTTTTTCTAGATGATCAGGAGGCATGCCTTCCAACGGAAGAAAGCATCGCTACAAGAGTGTTAGCCAGGGGGATAGTAGGAAGAGTAGCTAAGGAGAAGGATCAGTTCATCAGGATATTACCTAGATTGTCTATCACCAGTGTGGTAGGCCAAACCACTATCATAGGCATTTTACTCAACCACTGGAAGAGTGTTGATCTTGCAGCAGGATGGGACATCTATATAAGTTCTGTAGGAACCCATGACAAACAGGTAGTTATGGAGGATCTAGATAGAACAAGAGTGCAGAAAGCAGTTTTTATGCACTATATTAGTCTGGTAGCTAGAGTTATACTAGCCTTGGTAGTAAAGATAGTAGACAAGGTACTTCTCAGTAAGAGTGCCCGTATCAATAGAGTGGTGCAATTCAGGGATCCCAAACTACATCATGGGAAGGGGGGAAGGACAATTACATATAGTTCATCCTAAACTAGTGGATAGTAAGGATGGACCATTGATAGTGAGAGGTACTATTCTTTTAGATTATATATTTGTTAGTGTCTTATTTGATACTAGTGCCTATGATTATTTTATATCTGCATAAATTTTAAATGGTTTGATCTTAGAGAAAGATTTTTTGAGCGGGGTGTTGAAGATAGATACACCATTGGGAGTACAATCTAGAGACATCTTCTTGTGAAAGGGATGCTATCTATATGTTGGGGAGTATTATTTATTATGGTATCTTTATATTCTTGACATGTCAGGCTTTGAACTAATTATGTGTATGGACTAGTTAGAGGCATACCGAGACCACATTGATTGTTACCATAGGAGAGTGGATTTTACTTCTCCTAAGTGTGGAAATAATATTCGCCGTGGAGAATGGGATATCCAGGAAGGCCGTGCAGGGCCAGTTCAACAACTGGGGGAGCTTATCACCTAGGTTTATAGTCTATTATTGGATAATGGGGGCGTAAATCGGGATATCTTTCTACCCATTGTGGACCAATTTTAGGATGTGTTTCTTAAATACTTATTAGGGATTATACCTAAAAGAGTTGTTTAATTTACAATTGAGATCATTCCAAGGGTTGTTCTAGTTTCTATTCCATTGTAAAAAATGTCCCTAACAAAGATTCAAGAGCTCAAGAATCATCTATAGGAGTTGGAGGATAAGGGATTTATCTAGCTGAGTATGTATCCTTGGGATTCTCCAGTCTTGTTTTGAAAAGAAGTCTAACGGGGATCCGTTCTTATGTGTTGATTACCAGAAGTTGAACCAAATGAATATGAAGAATTGATATACTCTTCTGTGTATCGATGATATTTTTGAATAGTGGAGGAGATCTTGTATATTTTCAAATATTTACTTGAGATTAGGGCATCATCAATTGAGAGTTCAACCTTCTAATATACCGAGGACTATTTTCAGAAGAAGGTATAGCCTATATGAGTTCATCATGATGCCATTTGGGTGGATGAATGCACAAAATTTTTTTATGGCTTTGATGAAAAAAATCTTACACCCATACCTAGACTAGTTTGTTTTGGTTTTTGTAGATGACATCTTGGTGTTGTCCAAGACTCACAATGATCATTCCCAACATCTTGACATCATATAAAGTACACTGAGAGAGAATCAACAATATGTCAAGCTATCTAAGTGTCAGTTTTGGATTTATTAGGTATACTTCTTGGGTCACATAATCTTAGAGGAAGGTGTGTTAGTGGACCCAAATAAGGATATGTCATTTGTTTCTTAGGAGCATCCTAAGAATTTTTTTTGATATCTATAGATTTCTGGGATTATATGGATATTATTAGTGGTTCATCTAGGAATTTTCCAGATTGGAAGCACCACTTTTGGGCATGAAAAAAAATGGAGTAATGTTCGAATGGTATGGATCATGTAATAATGGTTTCCAGGAGCTGAAGAAGCACTTGACATCAACACCTATCTTGATCATACCTGATCCAGGTGAGGAGTATAGTATGTGTTTTGATGCTTCTGGGATCCTAATTGGAGAATTATTGACATAGGTAGATCGATTTGTGGCATATGGGTCTCAAAAGTTGAGGCCACATGAATAGAACTACCTTATTCACAACCACGAGTTAGTTTCAATGGTTTATGCATTGAAGAGTTGGAAACATTATCTATTGGTATAAAAGTTTACTATGTATATAGATCACATGATATTGAATTATATCTTTTTTCTCAGTGAGATTTGAATATCCGGAAACATAGGTTGGTCAAGTATATATAGTATTTTGATTTTGAGATAACATATATTACCATAAAGGGAAATAGTGTTGCTGATTCTTTAAAAAGGAAAACTTATACTTAGGCAGTTTAGGAGTCTTGTGCTGAGTGGAAGATGATGACCTTACTAGCTGAGATGCATGTTGTGGCTCCGAAGAGTCATGGGAAGATGACTCTCATATCAGTTTCAATGGAGTCTACACTCTTTAGGAAAATCAGAGATAGGTAGTATGAGGATCCAGAATGTTTTTCCTTGAGGTAAATACTTGAAGGTTGGGAGTCATCTTTATATTGGATAATGGATGAGGAAGTGATAATCTATATCAGGAAACGGGTTGTTGTGCCTACAAGCGTGTGGGAGGACCTGATGCATGAATATCATGCCTCAAAGTGGGTGGTGAATCTGGGTATAACCAAAATGTATTGTGACCTACGAAGATAGTTTTGGTGGTTGGGAATGAAAAAGGAGACAATAGGGTTTGTAACATGATACTACACCTATCCATAGGTGAAGGCCGAGTATCAATGACCCGGTGGTTTACTACAACTATTAACCATTTTGGAATGGAAGTGGGATGAAATTACTATGGAATTTGTGGTGGGTCTCCCAAGGATGCCTCAGAATAATGATGCTATTTGGGTGGTTGTGGACTGTTTAAAAAAATTAGTGCATTTCTTTTTGATATGAGAGACCTTCAAAGAGGAGCAATTGGGGGATATGTATGTTTGAGGGATAGTCTGTCTACATGAGGTTCCATAGAATATTGTTTCATACCATGACTCACACTTTACATCATGATTCTAGGAGGGATTATAGAAAGAGATTGGTACACAGGTTTTGTTGAGTATGACTTTCCACCCACAGGCAGATGGGCAGATGGAGCGTACGATACAAGTACTTAAGGATATGCTTCTGGCGTGTGTCCTATACTTTTGTGGGTCATGGGAGAAGAAACTACATTTAGTGGAGTTTGACTATAACAACAGTTATCAGGATACTATATATATGGAACCATTAGAGGATGTTTATGGTGGGCTATGTAGATCACCTCTATGCTATAAAGAGGAAGGTGAGTCAAAACTATTGGGACCGAGTCTCGTATAAGAGACATCTGAGCAGGTTCAACGAATTTGGAAATTTATGACTATGGATCAGAGTAGAAAGAAGTCATATACTGATATAAATCGATGACCCCTAGAGTTTATAGAGGGTGATCATGTATTACTTCGGGTGTCACCAAGATTGGGTCACCGTAGGATATTGAAATGGGGAAAGTTAGTGCCCATGTTCATTGGCCATTTGAGGTTATGGAGAGAATCAATATGGTGGTGTACTTATTGGATATTCCATAGAGATACAATGATATGTATGGTATTTTTCATGTGTCACAAATTTAAAGGTATCATCCTAACCCTTATCATGTGATCAATGTGGACGATGCTGAGATTGAGGAAGGGGTTTCCTTTGAGAAGCATCCGATATGTGTGTTGGATTGCAGTGATAAAGTGTTGCAGGTGAAGGACATATAGATAGTTCATGTATTGTGGAAACTTGCGCATGTTCAGTAGAAGAAATGGGAGAGAGAAGCAAACATATGGGTTTAGTGGCCTAATCTTTGTAACTCTGAATCTTAGTGTTTATTAGGAGTATAGCTGGAGGACGAGCTGTTATAAGGTGGGGAGATTGTGTGATCCTAGATTTTTTTGGAGATGTCTGGATATTTTTTACAGGTACTTTTCTACCTAGTTTTTAGTAATCATGTTTTTTATTGTATCTTGGGGTGCGTTTGGGTGAAAATTTAGAATTTTTGAAGGAATAGGGAAAGTGCACGATTGGAGCATGGTTTGGCCAAACTGTGTGCCCCATCCCAGCAAGCCGTACGAAATCAAATTGAGGGGATTCATATGGATGGAACATGGTTTTTCAAACTGTGTTCTCTATTAGGAGATACTATGACCCCCTATAATAGGCTCATTTTTAAGGGGCATAGTTTGATAAACTGTGCGTCCCTGCCCATAAAACCATGGATGAGTTTTTAATTAACCTGAAAATTAGATTAAAATTTTTACGAACTATATAAACTCACAAAAATTGACCTTAACTCAGACCAATTAATTTTCTCTCATTTTTGGAGGCTCCCAAATGAATTACCATGGCTCTAAACTTCCATTATTGGAGAATTGAAGGAAAGATAAAAGATATGAACCTCCCCAAGTAAGTGGTTTCTTCTCAATTAGATCTCTATCTTTATCTCTCCTACCACTCTTTTTATATGAAAGAGGGATGTTTTATCCACTATTGGAAAGTTTTTAGATATAGATCTAGGTTTTTTGGATCTTGATCTATTGATCTTATTTCTTGGGTTTGATTCAAGATCTCATTCTTCACCATTGTTCCGTTTAAAATTATGGACTTTCATTGGTGATCATTTGTCAACGAATTAAGGTAGGTGGTCTATTATTCAAATCCAAGAATATTGATTTAAATTATGTGTATGTAATTGTAGAATTTATATTGGATGATTATAAATTGATTTTCTTAAATTGAATTAATTAATTTGTTAAATTCATTAATTAAGGGATTTTGAAATTGAGGATGTTGAATTGATTTAATTGAAAGAATTAATTGTTGAATTAATTGTTGGTATATTTTATTTGTATAATTTGTTTAATTAATTATTAAATTAATTAAAGGAATTGATGTTATTAATAAATTGATGAATTGATTAATGGAATGGATGTGATTAATTAATTTTTGGATTAATTAATGGAGTTGATGTGATTAATTTATTTTTTAATTAATTAATGTAATTATATGAATATGAAATTTTTGAATTGGATTAATTAATTGGATAATTAATTAATTTTTATATTATAATATTTGTGATATTGTAATATTTTGATATATTTTAATTGATATAATGAATAGTAACAATGGAATTCATTTACAAATTGAGATGATGAATGGTAACAATGATATTCATATGTGAATTGAGATGATGAATGGTAACAATGACATTAATATGTAAATTGATATGATGAATGGTAAAAATGACTATCATATGTGAATTTATACAATGAATTACATTCATATGTGAATTTAGACAATAAATGGTAACAATGTCATTCATATGTGAATTGAGATATGAATAGTAACAATGGTATTGATATGTGAATTGAGACAATGAATGTTAACAATGGAATTCATATGTGAATTGAGATAATTAATGGTAAAAACGACATCCATATGTGAATTGAGACAATGAATGGTAATAATGACATTCATATGTGAATTGAGACAATGAATGGTAAAAATGTCATTTAGATATGATATGAGATGATGAATGGTAATATTGGAATTTAGAGATATGATTTCCCTTGGGGATAGTTCAGACTCTAGCACATACCAAAGTAGGTATTGAGAGTTTAGGTGTTCTTGGGAACCTCAGGGGTTATGTGTTTAAATAATTAGTAATTGAATAAATGTAAACTGTTTACTTTATTGATGGTATTTATTCTTTATACAACTGCATACACAATTTTGACTGGATATTGTTTTAGAGGCCATTAGTGGTGTCCTACCAAGTTATACTCACACCCTAATCAGGACACCTGATCAGTACCTAAATATATTTCATGGTTGAAGGAAAAGTTAAGGGAAAAAACCCTGTGTTGGATGGCTGAGTAGGGATAAAGCATGGATGACGGAACTAGATGTGGTTCGAGACCCACTTTCAATGTATTTATTTATTTTTGGGTTTTTCATATTAACACTTGACATATATTTGTCATGCCATATCTACTCTTTTGGTTTGGATACTTTCTTTCTTGTTTTGGTCATTATGTGATGTCAGTATTATTCTGGTTATGGTTATATCTATTGGTTGTTGTTTATTTCATTTCTGCTATTCTTCTAATTTGATAAAGAGGCTATAGTCTCCCAAAAATAAATATTAGACCCTCGCTACTAGTAAGCATACTTTGAAGTATGTGAAGGCATGCCTGAGGTCATGTAGTGAAATGACTTGGGGAACCAGTGTGTGGAACCCAGGTCAGGATGTTACAAAAATTGATATAAGAATCAACTCAACTTTAATTTAGAAAGGTATTCAGAAACTAATTAGTTTTTTAATGACTAATGAAAAATTTAAAACAATTTTTTTTTAAAAAACATATATTATTGGTTATAAAACAGAATAATCCTTTAATTTTTTTTTTTGATATTACACTTTTAAACCAAAGTGAAAGGTAGATCTGTAGACCTAATTTGATGTATCGATGAATTTCAACCTGTCAAAAGGTATTTATAATTTTATATCCATCAGAAGGACTATATTCATATCACTTAAGTCCCTTAACTATAATTATTGGTGACATCTCACTTCTATGCACTATAAGTACTTGAGATTTAACTCCCTAGCCATAAAATCCCTCGATCAGATGATCTAATTTTTTGTCTAATAATTCCCAAAAGTTCTCAAACATGTAGGATCAGAAGATAAATATTTAAAAATAAAATACTAAGAGATTTAAAAGTAAAACCTCAAAAAATAGTAGCTCTTAGAATTAATGATCATAAAGAAAATTATTATAGTGATATGAAGTGCTTTAAGCAATAAGAAATTGGAAAGATTCAAAACAAACAAAATTTTTCAGGACGCTTGATGTATATGTTTTTCTTCTGACATTTGAGGTGAAAATTTATTTATAGGTGAGGTTGTAACAAAATTAAATGGTGGAATTATGAAAAAATTAGAGTCATTTGTAACTGCATTGGTAGAAAATTATTCATTTTCTAATGAACTTTGCAAGTAACTTATTCTACTAATGTGTTAGATAAGCACCACTATAGTTCTTTTAAATTTTATTTAAGTAATATGATATTGTATCTTTTGATATTTATATTTTCATAAATGAGTTTAGATATCTGGTATTTCATTTACCAAAAGTTCATTTTACATAAACATAAGGGATATCATTTTTATATGAAGTGTGTTTTTATTTTCAAAATAAATAAAGAAGTGGGTCACAAATTTAACATTCTCCCTAACAATCTCCCCAATAATATATATATTTTTAGAAATAACGAGACAAGAAATAAATTTTTATGCGAGGAACTAAATTTAAAAATAAATCTCCATATATTCACCATGATAGAGATTTTCTCTCCCTTTTTTTATCCTCCAATTTCTAAGATAAAAAATATTTCAAATAAACAATCAGTTTACAAGGAAAAAATTTCTCCCTCTTAAAATAATTATAGAAAGACATCAGTAATATAGTGAAAATAAAAATAAATAAATATTTTCTTAATATTCTCCTCCTTTGTGATTTTAAAAAATAAATACTGAATAAAGAAGACAATACAATCAGAAATTATAAATTTAATTCTATACGAGAATTATCTGATCATATGTTTTGGATGATTTTGGAACTTTTGAGCTCTTCAATTATTCAAAAATAATTATTTTAGAATATATGATGAAACTAAAATTTTATACATAAACTCCATTTCAAACATAATTATCTATTTGATAAGATCTTTATATATATTGATTTTAAGTTGAACTTCACTTTCTCTACTAGTCTTATGAATCTAATTCAAAATCTCCACATAATAAAATTAATTATATTTCATCATCATACTTTGAATTTCACCTTCTTCACCGATAAGAAACAAGAGGAGTTATGGATATATCATATGATTATACTACATTTCAATGGAATAATTTAAGCTTCTTAGATGATCTTTTTATATTCTTCAAATATGTTTTTACAATGATACTTCCAACGAGGAAAATTTCAGTAGAAAATAAAAATGAATGCAAAAAGGCTTTGAGATTGCAGTCTTTATATAGGCATTTAAGATTGCTAATGTCCAAAATATTACCCTTTGATGTACGATCCTTTCTCAAAGAATTATTAAAAAAACATAGGGCCAAAACATATGTCATACATATTATTTTAAGAAATAAATTTAAAATATATTTTATTTGAATAAAAAAAGATACATTTTTTTGAAATAGTAGCAACTCCACCTAAAAGAAGTAGTTGAAAAAATTTAATAAATTTAAAAAATCTCCCCCCAAATTAATCAATAATTGTAATGGGATAGTAAAATATATAGTTGAAATATTTAAACCTTATTGAAGTATATTTCTAAATAATGGATGATCTTCCTCTTTCAAGGATGGCTCAAGAATAAATTTAGAAAAAATATATATTTCTTTAAAATCAATAAACCATAAATTTCAAAAAAGTTAATTTTGAAAAATAGTTTAGTTTTTAAAAAACTGAAAGGTTTTAAAATATAGATAATTTGAAATACATATAAGTTTAAAAAGAAGATAGATCTCAAAATTAGATAAGTTAAAAAATCAGATAGATTTAAAAATCAAATAAGTTTAAAATTTCGATAGATTTAAAAATAATATTTTATACCTTTTTGCTAGAGGTTTTTAAAATTTAAAGATATATATGAAATAAGAAGTGGATTTAATATCATTTAATTCCGATCTTTCCTAAATCTTGTTTAATATATTCAATTCTATCGAATGTAGGATGTTTTGTGAAAATACCAACAAATTGATTTTCCATTCCAATAAAGTCAAGAATGATATCTCCTTTTTATGTGTGATCTCTAAGGAAATGATGTCTCACATCTATATAATTATATCATGAGTGATTTATTAATTTATATATAAGTAAATGGCACTAGTATCGTCACAAATAATTGAAGTTTTAGTAAAACTCAAACCAAAATCCACGATTGTGTGTTGCATACACAACATTTGAGCTCAATAACATGCAGCTACTACATGTTCTATTTTAGTAGTAGAAATTTATATAGAATTTTGTTTCTTATTGGACCAAGTGAATACATATTTTACTAAGAAATGAAATTTTCTAGAAGTATATTTTCTATTTAACCTAAAACCCCCAAAGTTATCATTTGATTAAATTTTCAAAACAAAATAATTTCTAGAAGAATAGAATAATCCAAGGAACAAGCTCTACAAGAAGGATGAGAAATGATATTTCACCACAACAGAAGCTAAACGGATTTCAAGAATGAGAGGGTATGTCACCTGCCATCGGGACAAGCCTGTGCATGCACGGGAATGCCTAGCCGAACAGCTATGCAAAGGTGGAGAGATGATTTCACGATGAAGATGCTGGGGAGGAGCAGTTCCAAGTAGTTAGTCTGGGTTGTATGTAGTGTTTGAAGCCTACAGGAAAATGAATTACTCTAAGGCCTACGGGCCATGTAATACTAACACCTACGGGCCTTGTAGGGTTCCACCTCACCCCTTGAAAGGTGGATTCTCAAAAATCAATAAAAAATGAAGGCCTTCAGGCCATTAGAGGAATAGAATAATCCAAGATCTGAAGTACCTTTAAGGCATATGAAAATGATTTTTACCACTTTCAAATGAGATTATTTTAGATTATATGAAAATATATCACATAAACATAATGAAATCATTTTGTCTAGTCAACTTTCAATAAGATATAATAAACTTATGATCATAATTCTATAAAGTTTTTGATCTACTGATATGACAACCCATGTCATTATTAAATATTAATTCATGATTTATTATATAAGAATACACATAATACAACCTGTAATATTGATAAGTATAGTGTATTTGGGAATTAGGTACATTACATGACAACATAAAACATGATATACATCATCATTATCGAAA
The DNA here is from genome assembly GCA_963277665.1 of Viscum album. Taxonomy (NCBI): domain Eukaryota; kingdom Viridiplantae; phylum Streptophyta; class Magnoliopsida; order Santalales; family Viscaceae; genus Viscum; species Viscum album. The sequence goes on from OY728123.1 coordinate 877,002,010, forward strand.
ACTTCTTTAACAAGATTGTATTGTTCCATCATTCTTAAAACTACATGGGATAACTTAGGGACATACATAAGAAAGGGGTGGGGTATAAATCTAAGTAGGGGAATAATAAAAGCATAACCTGAAGAATGAATTACATGTTAGATGATAGGTATATCAATGGGAAACAAAAAGTGTGAGAATAATAAACATGAACAATGATACATGATATAACGTGATAACATAAAGCCAACATGGGAATGTGGAAACAACTTTAAACATGAAATTATAAACATAGGTCAATGTTAAACACACAAACATCATAACATAATGTGCTTAGGATAACCTCCCGTACACTAAACAAGGCATCTCATGAGACTAAAACATTACCTAATTTATTTGAGCACTGTATAGGAACACCCATCATAATCATATCATGTACATGCATAAGTGTACCATATAGATCATATAATATAAGAACATAAATCATAAAATTTATTCAAATGATTAAGAATTGTAGGTTAAATATATGGAAGTACCTAATCAATGAATTATAGGTACAACCAGGTGAATACCTTTGGGTGGAAATGTGTATGAGTATACACTTCACAAATGTATGGTATAGAAAGTTTTAGTGACATTTCAGCAGTATAACAACAATACTTAAAGATTCATGAAATGGTTCAAAGAGATATAAAGGGTATCTCATCACTTGAAAGTAAAAATTATAGTGACAGGGATATGTAATAACATAATCCAACATGATTTTTTTAATAAAAAGGTATAATAAAAAATGGTGGTTTAAAAAAATACTTGGCATGAAGAATCATAGTGAAATTTCGACAGCATAACGGGGGTACATAATGAATCATTGAAGTGATTAATTATATTAAAAGGGGCCACTAATAATTTTTAAATCACAATGTAATTAATAGGGATATGAAAAAACACATACCATCAATATTAATTGTAATATAAAGTGTATTACATAAATAAGGTTCTTGAATAAAGAGGAGAAAGATATGATTTCAGTATATTAATGAATTAAGTAAAAGTTATAATGAGAGGGGATAAATGATATCTCATTATTAGGAAATAAATTGGAACATAGAGGGATATTTATAATTTAAATATAACACAACCAATTTATATTAAAAATTACACCTATAATGAGGGTTCTTGAATTAAAAAGAAGAGGGAGAGGTCCATCACTTTTGGTATGGAAAATCGTAGGAAAATTTTGGCATTATAACGGGTTTACATAAAAATTCATGGGAGGGATTAATAAGAGTGTAAAGGGTCTCTCATTACATGGAAATAAATATTTTAGTAGTAGGTGTTTAGTAAAAAATACCTATACAATAAAAAATTTAAATTAAGATGCACAACATAAAAGAGGTTCTTGAATAAAGAGAAGGGAGGGAGATCCCTTACCTTGAGAGTGTGATTCCAAAAGTTTGGGATAAGATTCTTGAGAGATTTGGAGGAAGCTTAAGAGAATTATAGAGAGGGTAGGTTAGATTAAGGACATGATACAAGGGTTTTTAGTGAATAGGAATGAGATTTTGGGTGAGTATATATAAGAAGAGAGTGGATAGTTCTTTATTATTTCCCAAACATAGGGTTTTGACTCTATACTATAAAATAATCAAAACCAAAAACCTTAAAATTATTTTTCCAATTTTTTCTTAAAAATAAGAGTGGTTTTAATTATTTTATAAGTTAAAGGTCCCAACTCAATAAGATATTACACTTTATGATGTGTAAGTGAGTCATGTTCATAATGAAATGATTTTAAAACCTTAAAATATAATGTAGGTTTTGAATGATTCATAAAAGATTTATAAAATTAATAAAATAATGAGAAAATAACATTATTTTCAAGTCTAAACATATATTAGGTATTGGGTATCATTAATAGAAATTATTATATAAAGACCCGGAAATTTCATGTAATTTTTTTTAATTATATGGGAATTTTACGAGTCTGCGAAAAATTGACAGCGCATGCTTCTGAGGCCTAGAGTGCCCGGAATGAATTTCTAAACTTTTTTTAGGTACATTCAGTAAAAGTGTGAGTGGGTTTTTGTAACTTCTTAACCGGTTCTCAGAATTGAAATCTGAGGACACCATTGAACTCACATGGCCGGTATTCTCTTAAGGAGACTTCCACCTCGATGACAGTTAGTTAAGGGTGAAAGTTAGTTTTTGTGTTTTTCGTGAAAGAAAAAAATAAAATAATTTTTTTTAACATTTTTAATTTGTTGAAACCTCCCATGTGGATGTTATAAATGTGAGGACCACCTGAACTAAAACCTCCCACACAGTTTATGGTGGTGGGGACCACCCGAGCCTAAACCCCCCAATTTGAATTCCTAAAGGTGGGGACCACCCGAATCCTCATAATGGGAGAAACCCTTAAACTCCCTCATAAATGTGGGGAAGCCTCTTTAACTTCCCCCACTTTAATTTCTCCACCCCCTTTGATTAATTATACTAACTCATCAATTAATTAATTAAGCCAATTTGAAATTATTCCAACAATATAAATAGATAACATATTATATTATGTTGGATATTTCATTTTTGGTGGGTATTGGGGGAAGGTATTTGGAAAAGGATAAGAGGAGAGCTTTTGGGAGGATTACACTTCTCTAACGAAGAACTTCTTCCACGAATAACGCTTCTCCAAATGAAGAACACCAACATTCTCCAACATCTTTGACTCCTTCCTCGTGACATCCTCCAACAGTGGACATCTTCAACAACGAAGAACCACCTCCATCGAAGAGCGTTTATCTAATAAATGATCTCAGGATCATAGGTGTGTGGTAGGCACGACAAACGTCTACATCTTCAACTTCTCTCTCACAACATAACAAAAAACCTTCTAGGTAAGGGTTTAATTATCTGTGATCATTGATTCCCATGTTCATCCCTTCTAAATAAAGAATGCGGATCAACTCAATAACTAGTTGATTCGTGGATGATTTCTTTTTGTGATATTGGGAATAATTATTGTAGGTGGTTATAGGGTTGTTTTTTTAAATAGATTCATTACTCATTCTTGATGTTCTTCATGATTCAATATTTGTGAACCACTTTCTACCGCTCTAACGTAGAGGGTGTGGTCCAAATGAACATGGACCGACCTCTCCGTAAACCCTTGTGTTTTTTTGATGAAATCCTTGCGATGGAGGAAGATGGAAACTGGAGGCCGGTCGCGCGAGGAAGGTGACAGAGCAACCATGCCACCCGATGGAAGAGAACCGCGACTTGTGCCGTGGCGGCGAAGGGAGGATGGCATGCCGAACCGACAAGAAACCACACCCCAATCCGGGAAAACTCTCCATGAAAACCGTTATATATCTCCTTCGATATCATAAAAAAGCCTTAAAATGAACCCCCAAGGCAACAAAAACCCTAGATATACACACAATGGGTGAAGATTTAGAAAACTGAGGGAGAGGGAGATTTAGATCTAGAGGAAACCACAAAGAACCATGAGAGGAGACTTGCCTGAGAATAACCACTTCCAATCCACCAAGAAACCCCTTAGATTTGCCTCCAAAATGAGCTAAGGATCTCCCCCAACCTTTGAAAACTAGAACTCCCATGCGAGCCATGAGTGGGAGGAAGAATGAGGGGAAAATGGGAAATCCCGAGTGGTTCAAGACTTAAAAACCCAAACTTTAAGTGGCCGCACGGTTAACCCACACGGTTTGGAAAACCATGCCCCAACTGTGCAATTGCAACTGTCTCAACCAGGTAATTTTCCCAGCTTGCCCGCATGGTCTGACAAACCGTGCGCCGCCCGTGCAGAGCCCCCTGTCAAGGCTAATAACTTACGGACCAGGCCCTCGAGACTAAAAGGCTAATAACATACAGACCAGGTGTCCGATTGACACACCGTCTGTTGATTTGAGACCCCTATGATGTGGAGGACCTTTGGGATATTTCTTCATGAGACTTTATGGTAGTTGGAGTATCGACCAGTGTCTTTAAGAGTGGACCCTTCCAGAGACAACCAAGCTTAGTGTGGGAACCCTGTAGCTGGCTGTGACGATGTATTAGGATCCTGTGTGGGTCTAACGATATACTGGAGATGTACTAGGATCTTGTGTGGGTATGAAGATGTACTGGAGATGTACTAGGATCCTTTTTGGGTCTAACGACGTACTGGAGATGTACCAGGATCTTGTGTGGGTCTGAGGACGTACTGGAGATGTACTAGGATACTATGTGGGTCTGACAACATACTGGAGATGTAATAGGATCCTATGTGGGTATGAAGGTGTATTGGCGATATACTGGGATCCTATGTGAGTATGAAGACGTAATGGCGATGTACTAGGTTTCTGCGCGGGTCTGAAGACGTACTGGCGATGTACTAGGATCCTGTGTGGGTCTGACGACGTATTGTCGATGTACTAGGATCCTGTGTGGGTCTGACGACGTACTGACGATGTACTAGGATCCTGTGTGGGTCTGACGATGTACTAGGATCTTGTGTGGGTCTGACGTGGTACTAGGATCCTGTGTGGGTCTGACGATGTGCTACGATCCACTGTGGGTCTGATGATGATTTAGGATCCTTCATGGGTCTGCCTCTTAACAGAGTAAGATGATTCAGTAGTTACATCTAATCATCTCTACTACTGTGCCTAAGATATACCTGGTGTGAGCTGAGTTCGTACCTATGTGGGACTTTCCTTCGTGGTAATACCTTGGTGGTATTCTTCTATGTGGAGTACCTGTGTGGTACTTACCTTCGTGGTATTCCTTCCTTTGTGGAACAGTTGAGCTTTGGGATTTTGGGTTGGACCCTGTGTTTCCTCTTGATTGAGATGGGTATACTTGATAACTTATGTATATGTATGGGCATATAACTAAGTAGGGTTTTCTGTTGACTTCATGCTTTGTGGTTTATCCTTTTTGGATTTTGTGAGACCTTCAGGGTCTCGGGGTACCTATTGAGTATCGTTATACTCACCCCTGCACGGGCTATGGCCACACCTTGTTGTGTTTGGTACAAACGACGGACAACACTAATCGAGGATGAGGGTACCCGGACTAGACGAGACTCAGAGGTGGAACATACGGTGTGTCAGTACGTAGATGAGACGGGCAGACATGGAGTGCTGAGGACGTGATCTGTACCTACCCTTCAGGTAGGAACCTCGGAGGACGACCTAATAGCTGCTTTCCTTTTTCATCAGTTGTATTGTTTTTCAGTTGTACTTGTACCTTTATTGTTGGGATTGTATTATAGCCCCTTTTTACTTTCAGCACTCTTTTTTCTATACAGTTGACTTGTGTTCGTATCTTGTTGTGTGCTTGGTTGCGTGTGTTTACAGGTTATAAAGGCAATGCCTTCCCGGTTTTAGAGAATACGACTTTCGGTGCTAGTCGCCAGCCTCTGGACTTTGGAAGGAGGGCTTGGGGTAGTCACGACATGGGCCCCAAGGGACAATTCGTGACATATTACATCACTTTTGGGTCATTATGAGGTCATAATACACACCGTATCTTTATACTGTATTTAATTTTTACCTGAAAATTTGACTGTCTCAAAAAAGTATGAAAAATTCACAATTCAATAATTTCAATATTATAATTCCAAAAATAATATTCATTTTATCAAAATAATTTTCTAAATATATTAATTTTTCACTTTTAAAATAGAATATATATTTATTGAGAAATTCTAGGTTTTTTTTACAACAACAGTTTTTGAACAATTATAGAAATTACATTTGACATCATAAAATTATATTTATCAATTAAATTTAATATATTATATTTTATAAAAATATTTAATTAACATATAATTTATTTTAAAAATTATTTAATTAATCAAAAAGTGTTTCTTGATCACAACTATATATTACCCCAACTACAATTTATGTTCTAATACATCAAAAAATCTAATTTTTATCAAAATCATTATTTAATAATTTATAAAGTAAAAATAAATATTATAATTAATATATTGAAATGAAAATATAAATATGAATATTCTTAGGGTTACTTTTTTTCTAGTCCTTTTTAAATTATTTTCATTAAATTTTAATAGATAATTAACCAATTTTTCTTTTACTATGGTAAAAAATATTTACTATGGTTACGATTCATATTGTCCAAAAATTAAGTAAAAATTATTACCTAATATTAATTATTATTATTACATATATTAAATCCATTTTATCAAAATCAATTCATTTATGTGGAATAATTTAATTAAAATAAAACCCACAAGTGCGATGAAAAATAATTTTCCAAAAAAATGCATTTTTTCAAGGAAGGGTTGATTTTACTTTAACTCTATAACTAGTAATATTCATTATATGAATTTAAATTAATAATTATAGATATATAAAATATAAATATAATTTAAATTATTACCAATTATATGTTATTTTTAATTAATTAAAAGGGAGAAACATTATGCGCTTTGAAATAGTTTTCAATGAAATGTGTTTTTAAGCCTAAAAATAAAATTATTCTAAAATTTAGTATAAAGATGTTTTAAATGTAATTAATTTAATTAAATATAAATAAATAATAATTATTTTACTTTTAAATAAAATTAAAATAATAATTTTACTTTTAAAATTACTTTATTTATAAAAATAAATGGTACTTTTAAACAAATATGTATTTTTCTCTATACATTGAAATATCAATATTTTAAAAAAAAATTCTAAAATTTCACCCTAAGTTAATATTGATATGAGAATTTCAAAAATGAAGTTTAATTTTATAAAATAAATTTTATAAATGTTCCATAAAAATAATTATAATATTTTTTTCACAGAAAGAAATAAAAATCTTTTTAAAGAAAACATATTTCAAAGAACAAAAGAAATTACGGAAAATTAAGTGATAATTTTTTATAATTTATCAATAAATTTATATTGAGTAGGATATATATTTAATAAATTAGTTAATCCTATTCATACCCTAAAATTTAATGGCTAGGTTACAATTTCCATGTTTAAATAATCATGGTTTGTTTGAGTTAAGTGTTGTGTATTACATTCTCTATCGAAAATATTTTTATCTTATAAAAACTCAGGGAATGACAACTAATTTAATTGTTTCATCAATATAAAGTTTGATAGAAGTTTCTATAGGAGTACTAATGTTTGATACACTTTCAAAACCAAAATGTTTTAGTACATCTTTAATATATTTATGTTAAGTTAAAATATTTTCTTTTGGTTTTTGAAATTTTGAAAATAAAGTAAAAAGGTTCAGTTTTCCTATCATGTCCATTTCAAACTCATTTTTCATAAGTTCAAAAAAAGTATCAATTTTTTTTGAGTTGATCAAAAAATAATTTCATCAACATATATTTGAACAAAAATGGAGTTTTTGAAAATTTTATTTATGGAAAGAGTTGGATCGATACTTTGAAAAAATTGTTTTATGGATTTTTTAAGTCCATAAAGTTCTTTAGTAAGTTTAAATAATTTGTTAAGAAATTTAGTATCTTAAAAACCCAGATATTTTTCAACATAAACCTCATATTTTACATAACCATTAAGGAAAACACTTTTGAAATCCATTTGTAATAATGTAATGTTAAGATGGACTACAAAGGATAATAAGTTTATAATAGATTCTAATATAGTTTCTAGTGAAAAATTTCACCACAATCTATGCCTTGATAATAACCTTTAGTAACAAGTCTTTATTTATTTATAATAATTATTTTAATTTCATCAAATTTGTTTCTAAATAACCCATTTTACTCAAATTATAGGTATATCTATTAGATGATCAATTAGGGTCCAAAATTGGTTCCATTCAACCTGATTGATCACTTCTTGCATGGTCCCTAAAGCACAATATATTATTTTAGGTTCAAATTGTGATAGGAAGGCATGATGCTCACAATTATTTATTAGGGAACTTTTACTTTTAACAGTTTGACTTGGATCTCTAATAATTTAATCAGAAGGATGACACCATAAGATTATTTAATTTTTGTGTAAACTGGTAATATGATGTTCAATTATAAAATGTACATATTCTATTGAAGTATCTTTTAGATATTGAAAATTCAACGGTCTTACTTATAAAGGATTTACAATCATTTGTTGTAAATTATATTTTGGTAAATTAAAATAATTATTTATAAAAATATCATAAGTATTCTGAAATTCTGACTATTAAAAAAAAGGATTGGATTCATGAAACTTTACATTAAACATTCCCTCAATAACATTGGTTCTTTTATTAAAAACTCTATAAGCCTTACTAGTTGTAAAATTGAAAAGAGAGGATAGGGAGAGAGATCCCCCCTGGATAGGGAAAAACCTTAGTGTCGCCCACAACAGTGTCGAGCCCTCTATAGAAGGTTGGGATATATTACAAGGTGGGGTCAATGGTACCCCATGATTCATATTTACTGGAGTTATAAAGGGCCTCAGTACATCCTTCCTTCCCAACCTCACTTCTCCTAGAGGTTCCTACTATTAGGATCTTGTTGAAGGAATCATAATAGAACAAGGGGTTACTAGTATTCTTCTTATTGCATTCCAAATTCCATGAAACTATCACGATTAATTCCTATACACTGGTGGAAAGGTTTGTTCTAGACCGACCATCGATGGGTATCTTATAATGCTATGCGAGTTATTTTGGGGTGTTTTAGAGAGTGGTAATAATTGGGGTCCTTGATCATTCCCATTTTAGTATTCATGCTCATTTCGATGAGGATTTTCCCAGGCCTGGTTGTGTGAGTCATGAGGGTGAAACAATCACCCATTCCTTTTGTTCCAGCGAACTGTAGATTTCTAAAGGGGACACAATTGTAAGTGATTGACCCTATAGACCTGGCTTCCTAGTCTTCCTCTTCATTTTCAGAACCTTGGCATCTTAAATGGGATGGTTTACTAACTTAGGTGTCTCTTGTGAGCTAAAAACTTTACCTCTCATATATTACACCCTTGGTGTGCTCGAGTATTCATTGAAATGGATTTTTCAAGGGTTATTACTCATAGAATCTAGATTTTGGTGGGTGGTAAGGATGGATTCTGGAAATATATTAGCTATGAGGAAATTATTGTTTTTGGTTCCATTTGTTTCCTCCAAGGGAATTAGAAATCCATATGTCGTCAATATGGATGTATTCACCATAGAGGCCATTCCTTAGATCTAGATGCTAGGGTGGATGTGTCCCACTCTATGGATGATGGTTTTGTTTAGTCTCCACTCTCTCTTTAGTTATAGGATTCCTTCTCAGTCTAAGATCATCTCTTAAAGACTTATAGCCCCCCCAGGTTCTATACTAAATGATATTTTGGATCTTCTTGAAGTCCAAACTGATAAAGGGGATCAAAGGGACAAAAACTTCTTCTGAAAGTTTTCCTCACATTCACATTATTCTCCCAGGGCATGTGTGATAGAGTCTGATAGGGTTATGACTACGTTTTCTAGTTGTTCCTTCTCACAACAATAGTGTGGTCTTCCCCTCCCTAAGTTTTTTTCGAGTCACGTTTCAAGAAGGGGGTTGGTCCCATTTCCCCCTTGATGGCTTCTATAATTATTGTTTAATCCGAAAGGGATCCTAGAGCTCTCTTGTGATTAAAGGAAAAAACTAGAGTTTGGTGAAGATGGTTTTTCTCTCTATTAATGGAGGAATGAAAAAATTTGCAAGAACTATTCCTCATACTAGATGGATAGCTAGTTTAATCTTGGAGTATGGTAACTCACCTATCATCCTCGATACGAGGATCGCCTGAAAGGAATTGGAATCACAACTTTACCTAGGACAACATCAAAAACCTAGATAAAGAGGGATTTACGATTTCATTTTATACCCCTTTGGTGGGTCATGGCATGGAAAATTTTAAAGCTGCTTTAGTCTAGGGTTGCAGTTCTACTTCTCAAAAATCAGTTTCTAGAAATGAGGATCGACCTCTGTTATGAACCTTAACCCTAATATCTATAATTCCACTGATCTATCCCCAAGGGATAGGACATGAAGATGGTAAAATTGAACTCATAAAAATATATTTACATGAGGATTCATACTAGATGTTTATTCAAGTGAGTGATTAAATTATTCCTAAGATAGAACCCTGAATTGTGGCTTTAATAAAGGTAAGATCAAGTAAATTTCATGAAATTAGATTAAATGTTTAATTTATTCTAAAAACATGTGGTGAAGTCTTATGAAACTTTTCTCCCTTTGTTTGGTTTTTCAATGTTCGAGTTCTCACTCAACCCCTAAAAGTGATTTTTCCCTAATAAAATATTTAATTTTCATTTAATAGATGTAAAATAACCTATAAAAATTATTTCGTTATTTTTTGGATCAAATTTATGAAACGAATATTTTTTATTCAGGATGAATACTTTATATCCAAAAAAATTAAAGTAAGAATTTTTTGTCTTTCTTAAAATCTACAAATCTTAAAGAGTTTTTTTAAAAAAAGGTCTGAGTAAAGCTCAATTTATAGTATAACAATCAGTAGTCACAGTATCGACCCAAAAATCTCTTGAAAAGAAACACTCACTTATAAAAGTTTGAGAAATTTTTAGAAGAATTCTATTTCTTCTTCCAACTATGACATTTTTATGGTGTTCTTGGTGTAGAAAAATTATGAGTTACACCTTTTTTATAATTAAATGATTCAAAATCAGAATTAAAAAACTCACCACCATGATCACTCCAGAGAGTAACTAAAGGCAGGTTTTTCTAATTTTTAAATGAAGCGTGAAATTACTTAAAATAATTAAAACTTTGTATTTTTGAGTTAGAAAATAGACCTAGATAAATATAGTGTAATCATCAACCATGGAATATACGTAATATTTTGTTCCAATACTTCTAATTTTTTGTAGAAACAAATAGAACCATGTGCACTAACTGTAAAGCTTTAATAGTTGATACTTCAATTTTAGATTTAAAATTTGATTTATGATTTTAAAATTGATAAGTATCACAAAATTTGGTTGAATTAAACTTAATTTCTGGTATATACCTTATATGTTCTCTCCTAGAAAGTTTAGTTAAAATCTGGAAGTTATAGTGTCCTAATATCCTATGACATAACCAATATAAGACTTCAGTTTCAAATAATCAAGGGAAATTCTAACTACTTAATTATTCAAAGTCGAGTATGTATACATTTCCATGACAATCAATAGATTAAATACAATTACCTTCTAAAATATGAATAATTAGTTTTTTATTTTTTAAGTTCACAATACAACCCTCATCACATAACAGACTTATGCTGATAAGGTTGTGCTTAAGTCCTAAAATATATAAAAAATTTTAAATAATAATTTTTCCTAGAAAATAAATCTGACCAATTATGATGATTTCCCCCTATACATTGTCACAAAAAGTAACTCTTCCTCCTTTCAATTTATTTAAATTTCAAAAGTTTAAATTTTCTCTAGTCATATATTGAGAATAACCACTATCCATGTACAACTTGTTTCTACTTTTGATACTCAACTAATTTTCCTATAAAATATAAGATTATGTTCTTGGTACCCACATATGTTTGGGTCTGATTATGTTAGCCAAAAAAAATTTAGGAACCCATATATGTCGAAAATTTTTATGTTGTAAAACTGCTAGTTCTTCTGAAATAAAATATCTATGGAAATAAAGTGGTTGAACTTTTTTTAGAGAACAATATTTACTCAAGTGAACTTTTCTTTGACATTTAGTAAAAAAAAATTCACTTTTAGGTAAAAAATAGTTTGATTGAGAATAAGGTTTATTATAAGTAAAACCTATTCCACTTGAAGTTCTATACGGTATTATTTTTAATAAATTTTATCAAAATTCTATTTATCTAAATTAAAGTTAGGTAAAAATTTATTTAGAAAAAAAAAATTCAATTTATTTTAACATTGAAAATTTGACTATCTTCATCGGATTTCCGTTCAAAAAAATTTTGATAAACCAAAATCTGATCAAAATAATTCATAAAAGAATTTGTTTTTGAGTCTAATTCAGTAAAAAATTTCGAAATCTCTGATGTTAATTTCAAAATTATTTTTTTTGTATTTAATATGTTTTTTCAAACTCATTGTTATTTTTCAGTTTATCATTATATTGAATAATAAGAGTTACACATCCATCTATTTTAGATATAATAGGTAAAGTTTCTTCATCTTCTGATGAATTAACTTTTTCAACTTATGATGGATTATTTTTTTCATCTACAAATATAGTTGAATAACCATCTTCAGTATAGTAATTGAATTTAGGATCAAGACTAAAGTTTATAAGATATTTTTAGTTACCTTTTCCATGATGAATTTTTCATACTTTGGATTATATTAATATAATCCAACTATTTTTTTTATTTTTGTTCCACATTTTTATAATAAACTATATGAATATGTTTCACTTTCACTAGCACTCTAAGTTTGAAAAACATTTGATCTCTTCTTTACTTTTCTTTTAGAATACCTTATTGGATTTCTATTTTTCCTCTTTAGTTTAGGAAAATCTATTTTGATTTGACTTTCATTATGAAACTCATATCATATACCTTATGGAGATTCCTTCTTGACGTTTTTGTCTTTCCTATCATCCCGATGATCATTTTTTAAGTTTTAATTTTTGATAAGTTTATTTTTCCATATTGAAATTTGAGAAAGTTCATTGTTTTTTTTTTCAGAATCACTTTTCTCTAGCTACATTAATTTCCTCTTTGAAATAAAAAATTTAAAAGTGTTAACACAAGTATTAAAAGTACTAGGATTAAGATTAATAGAAGTATAATTGAATGCTACTCTAATTTTCTTTTTCTATTTTTCTATATCTATTCTTAGTTTGCTCTCATACTGTATCAAGGTTCCAATTATCTATGACCCTAAATCTAGTAGTATGGAGCTGATCTATATTAGAAAAAAATATAAGGATCGTATCCTTAAGGATCAAATAATTTAACAGTTTTGAGAGACTAGATACATATATGATTCTCACATTACATATGAAAACATGAAATATAATGTAATAATTCTTGTGATAAATAATAGTTTCATCTAGTAAATCCCTAATTTCATTTATATATCCCATATTTCCATCCCAGGGAATGTTAAACATAATAAAGTGTGATTTTAGATGCTTAGTAAGTGAAAGCGTATAATAGAAGCTACCATAAATTAAATATAACAAGAATAATATGACCAAGATAAAAAAAATCAAATATTCCATATAAATAATACCATAAAAGGGAACAAAACACTTGGATAACATAACAACATATTTAATCACATGGATAATAACAACTAGTTTCATAATGATAGAATGTATAGTGTAGGACATCATAATCTTATCGTCAAGGCCTTATGCCAAGACAACATACATAAACAGGCCAGACATACCCCAAATACCCAAACTAGTTTATATCATGAGAACTACCAATACATCAATAGGAAATAAAAGACCTCACCCTTAAATTTCTACGTCCTATGCATTCATCATATGAAATGGATGAAACATTGTAATGACCCTGACTTTTTAAATGATATTTGTTTCCTAAAAATGCGTGTTATTTTATTTTACACAACAAAACTATATCTCTTTAATAATGAAGTGGTATTTATAGAGTATAAAGGGGAATTTAACCATATAGATTCGACCATTATTTGAAAGGTGGTCAATATGACCATCAGAAACTATACTATTGGTAATAATTTTAACATCATAATTAGTGATTGTAAGTTGAAATGAAAAAGGATAATTAATGCATAAATGAGAAGTGATGGCCTCAACTAGTAGATTCATGACGTATGAATCCCATTTTTTAGAAATGGAAAAGGAGTTTTCATTACTGGTGTTTTCCCTTGACCAATACCTATCTGAGATTTAACAAGTGAATCTTGAAAGAAATCATCTATGGGAGAAGTTTAAGCTAGTGGAAATTACCACTCAGGTGATGTTAATCGAGCCACCCCATGATTCTATCACTATCACACACCTTACCCTTAGGTTGTATATAGGTTTTATAAGGGGTTAAAGGTCTAGGACTTAGTTACTTAAATTTTAATTCCATTTTTTAAATAAAAGTTTTATTCCATCAATTCCATTTTAATAAAAGTTTTTCTCAAATATGTCTAATTTGATAAAATGATTTTTCAGATACAAATTATACTTTTCATAAAGGATGTATTTTTTTTATAATAAGAAAATGTATTATGAATAATATTTATTTTAATTAAATATTATTATAAAAACACTCTTATTTAAATATAAATAATAAAATAATTTTAATATGTCATTAAATGTTTTTAAGTGTTAGAAATTTTAGTATGCATTTTCAACCCGCTATTTTTTTAATAAATAAGTATTTTTATATTTGAAAATTAAAATTCCAATACTTGGAGAATTATTATGATTAAATAAACATCATTTTTTAAACTAGCACATCTTAATTAGGTTACCAAGAATTTATGATAATTTTCTAAAATACTTTATTTTTCTATGAATAGTAAAAATATAATTTGGGGTTTTTGGAAAGTTTAATGAATTCATAATTATTTCGTAATGATGTAATAATTAATTAACCACAATCCATTATTAAAATGTGTTATTTTTTTATTATCAATTAATTTAATATATTTTAATCAATTTCCAAACCCCTAAGTTACTTTCCAAAGTCAAAAAATGGGAACTTTAACATTAAAAATATTATTTTGTAGAAACCTTTCTTTTCCTTGCCAAAAGAAGTAATATAAAATGACTATAAGTTATTATGGGTTAAAGTAACATAAAATATGTCCCATATTTCCAAAAAAATGGGAAATAACCATGTTAAAGCCCATGGTTTTTCATTTTCCACAATCTAGATTTCCAAGGCCTATATTTGGAAATTATTAAACAAATCCTCCACTTTTTCTACAAATGCACACCCATTAATACATTTAAATTCACTAAAAATTAATCCTACACGAATATATGGTATTTGTTTCTCCCTTTTAGTCCCCTCAAGGTATCTTCATCCTCCCAAGGTTCCATTCCTCAAGATCTAGGAGTAACTCTTCAAGGTAAGGGAAATATCCACTTCTCCTTTCCATTCAAGTTCCCTTTTTTGTGGTATGTCTTAAAATTTACAAATTAAGTTATAATATACAATTTATTTTATGCCATTAATATAATAATATTTTTTTTTGAATTTTATACCCTTCACCCCTCTCATTTTAACCTTTTCTAAAACCACATTTTATACCTGTTATGCTGACAAATTTACTTCTCAAAATTTCCATCTTCTCTTCAAGAAATTCTCTTTTATTTTCTTCTAAATACCCAAGACTATTTATTTTATAATTTTATTCACATAAATGTAATAATTATTTATTTTATTCTTTTATTAACATACATGAAACCCATATTCCCTTTCTGTGGGTTAAAAATGACACAATGACCATGTTTTTAAGCACTTTTGAAATGCCATGATTTTGATATGAAACACGTTTTTATTATCCATGGGTTATTTATGAGATGTTTTATTATGATATATGTGTATAAAATTAATTAATACATATTAAGGGTGTGCCCGGATAGTGCTCCAATTCATTGGGTAAATAATTTAATCTTTAGAGATGACATGTTTTATGATACCTTGGAGAATAACCTTGGTAATTTTCATTTATGGCACCTCAGTGACAAAGCTTGGTTATATGATTAGGAATGTATACTTTAAATGTTGAATAAAAATTTACATGTTATGATTCATTTTATTTTTATTATGATTTACCTTATTTTTCATTTCCCATGCCTTAATAAAATTCCTCAGGTTCTTATTTTTATTTCTCATGATCACATGTACAGTGTTTTCCCTTACTCAGGATCATGCTCACCACTTTCCTTTGATGTATGTACCCATGATATGAGATGTATTAAATGTACTTAGGATTATACCATGAGGATGTATTAATGTGTATTTATAAAAATTTATTAAGTTTTCATTTATTATGTAACTTATTTCTTTGAAACTAAAATTTAAAAATATTCTATTTGTACCATGTAAATGAAATGTTTATGAAATAAAAATGAGAGATAACATAGTTAGTATCAAAGGATAGTTTAGTTATTTTTTGAAATCGGTATTTGAAATCTGTAGTAAGAACCATATATAAATGTTTAAAAATAGTAAAACAACTTGTTATTTTGGTGAAATATTAAGTAAGTGGTTTCTGAAAAACAAAATCCCTATCTAGATACGAACAAGAGGATGTGGCCCAGGAACCATTGTATCTAGGGGTAACACTAGAAAAAACTACTTTGATCTATACTTGAATGGGAACTGGTGCATGAAAAAAGGACATACTTTACTCCTAGGTGAAACTCCCTGGGGATATGTTTGGTTAATCAGAAGCTTTCTACAAACAATTATGAAGGATTTATAGAAAATGTATTTGTTGTTAAGAATAAAATATTTAATAATTATGTTTTAAGACCTAAAATTCCTTTAAAATTATAAAATTATTAAAATAAATACATTTCTCATAGGTTTTATTCATTTATAAAATGGAAAGAAATAGGAGTAACCATATAAACAATGAGCATAATGGACCATAACCTGATGACCCTCCGATGGAATCCAGAATGAAAAAATTTATGAGAATGATGAATCAACTAACTCGAGTTATGAACAATAACTTGAATCAAGTTGAGAGTCTATATTCACCTTTAAGGGAACAACTATCCATTGATTTCTTTATTCTTAAATGAACACCTCCTTTTAGTGGATCTACTGACCCATTGATTGTTGAACAATGGATAAGATCTATTGAAATGATCTTTTTTATACTCCATTGTTTGAAGTAATAGAAAGTTACTCTTCCTATATACTACTTAGAGGGAGAAACTGATCATTAGTGGACACTAATTAAAAACATAAAACCAAGAAGGGATATTGATGGTATGGAGTGGGGAGAGTTCAGGGGATCCTTTTTCAAAAAATATTTCCCCCATTCGATGCAAATGAAAATGAAGAAGGAATTTCTCAAGATGAACCTGAAGGAAAATGAATCCATGGGAAGTTATGAAATGAACTTTACAAGAATTTATTATTACACCTCTATCTTTGTTATTGATCCTAATAGAAATTTTGATAGATTATTTGGTGGAATAAGACCCCATATATGGAGGAATATAGTCAATTAAGACTATCAAAGCTATGAGGAGATAGTGTAGAGTGCTATGAAGGTTTAATATGAGTTCATTGGGATGAAATGGTCACAAAAATCAAATAAAAAGAAGATATATTTTGATCCAAACTTAGGGAGGAACTTTGATCAGAGAAGTGGAGGAAATAAATTGCAACTTCCTACATGCAAAAAACGTGGAAAGAAGCATTCAAGGAATTTATTTCTTGGGATTGAAAAATGTTACAAGTGTGGAATAAGTGACCAAATATCTTAGAATTCTCATAGTGAGGTGAAGCCTCAACTTCTCAACACTAATGAAAAAGGGAAGAAGGTGTAGGCCCATCCAAAAGTCCAATGCTTCAAGTGTGGATAGCTTGGGAACTTTTCTAACCACAATATAAATCAGAAGATAATGGATAGAAATCACTATCAACCTTATCATAGGCTAAGAGAGAAAGTTTGGGTATTTTTTTATCATGACAACTGAAGTAAAAGCTCCAAATTATGTGGTGGAATCTCTAATATTGACTTTGGAGAGAATAATATCATTAAAAATATAGTAGTCATTTCCATGGTGTAATTTGAAATTATACTAGGGATGGACTGGCTCTAAAATTATAATGCTAAAATCAACTAAAAAAGAAAGAAAATATCAGTAGTCTTGAATAGAAAACCTATATTTATTTTCAAAGTAGAGATATCATGACCTTATCTTTGTCTAGAATCACCACCCATATCCTTCTTTATAGATATGATCAGTGAAGTGGAAGAAGGAAATGAAAGTATAAAAATAGGAAATGTTCCCATCATTCATGAATACACTAAAATATTTTTTGAAGATTTACTTAGACCTACCCTAGAAATATAGGTAGAGTTATCCATTGAAATCATACCTTGATCCAAGATGATATCAAATACCCTATATAGAATGGAAAATGTGGAGCTATAGTAATTAAAGAAAAAACTTCAAGATCTTTTAGATAAGAGGTTTATCCGACTATGTGTGTCTCCTTAGGGAGCAAATATTATCTTTGTAAAGAAAAATGATGGATAAATGCATCTATGATTTGATTATAGATAACTTAATTGGATCATAGTGAAGAATAAGTACCCTCTCGTAAGGATTGATGATTTATTTAATTGGATTTAGGGGCATAAATTCTTCTCTAAGATTGATCTTCGATATGGTTATCATCAATTGGGAGTGAAGAAAGAAGATATTCCAAAGACTACCTTTGGATAAATATAAGGGAATTATGAGTTTTTTATTCCCTTAATTTTGAATAATTCTCCTACTATATTTATAGATTTGACTAATAGAGAATTTAAGGACTACCTTGATAAACTTTTGATAGTTTTTATTGATGATATTTTGATATATTATAAAATTCGAAAGGACCATGAGGATTATCTAAGGGTTATATTGAAGACTTTGATGAAGGAGTGGATATTTGTAAAATTCAACAAATGTGAATTTTTGTTACAACAAGTTGCTTCATTGGGGTACATTATTACCAATGAAGGAATCTCAATTAACCATACCAAGAAAAAAGTTGTGGAGGAGTGGCCTCTTCCTACAACAGTAACTGAGTTTTTCAGTTTCCTTGGTTTAGAAGGATATTATAGGATGATTGTAAAAAAGATTTCATGAATTTATAATCCACTAACCAAATTAACTCAAAAATGGGATAATTTCATCTAGACTAAGGAGTGTGAAGAAAGTTTCCATGAACTGAAGAATAGATTGGCTACTACACCTATGTTAACTCTACCCTCTATTGGAGAAGGATAAGTTATTTTTAGCAATAAATCTCTAAAAGGGATTGGGTACGTCCTCATGAAAAATGATAAGGTGATTGTATATGCATCTTGATAGTTAAAGTATCATGATCATAATTATCCAACGCATGAATTTTATCTAGGTGAGATTGTTTTTCTCTAAAAATATAGAGGCACTACGTTTATAGTGAGAATTATGATATATATATAGACCAAAAAAGTTTGAAATATATATTAAAAAAAAAGAAATTGAAAATGAGACCAAGAAGATTATTGAAAATTATTAAAGACCATGACTATTCAATTCATTTTCATCTTGGAATATCAAACAAAGTCATTGATGCATTAAGTAGGAAAGACCCTATTGTGTTGGAAATGATGAGGATTCAAGGAGATCCTTTGATCAAAGACCTAATAAAACTTGACACGAGAATCTTAAGAGAAATGGCATCTTAAAAACTATCCCAAATGATTTATCAAACATCGTTACTGGAGTATATCAAGAAATATCAAAGAAAATATCCCTAGTTACAAAATAAGATAGTGTCTATGAAGAATGGGAAGTTTCTTGAGTTCAACGTTGGTCAAGAAGGTTCACTTAAATTTCATACAAGACTATGTGTTCCATATATTCCATAGATAAAAAAAGAACTTAGGGATGATGCTCATAGATCTACATTATCTATACATTGTAGAAGAATAAAATTGTATAGGTACCTTTATCAACATTATTGGTGGGATAATATGAATGTGAGATTGCCAATTACACTAAAATGTGCTTAGTGTGTCAAAAAATGAAGGTGGAGAAACAACTTCCTAAAGGGGTATTACAACCACTACCCATACCAACATGGAAGTGGGAAAATATCACTATGGACTTTGTCACTGGTCTCCCATGAACATCCAAATAAAACAAGTTATATGGGTTATAATGAACCGAATTATCATGGCTGCCCATTTTAACATTTTTTGGGAAGATTTATCTCTTGAAAAACTTTCCAAGATATAGCTAAATGAAGTGGTGAGGCTACATGGGGTACCATTTTCTATCATTTTTGAACCTTATCCAAGGTTCACATCTAAATTTTGGATAAGTCTTCAACATGCTCTAAATATTGATTTGAATTTCAGTACAACATATCACCCCTAAACTGGTGGCCAATCTGAAAGGAATATTCAGATACCCAAGGACATGTTGAGAACATGCTCAATGGAATTTAAATATGGATGGTATGAACACCTCCCATTAGTGGAGTTATCATACAACAACATCTTCCACTCGATTATTCAAATGGAACCTATGATTCATAGTTTTACACTTACATACTTGTGGATCAAGAGATGTTGGTAGATTTCAATTCAGGGTGGTGATGTTTCTATGGTGAGGGGAAATAGATTTATTCATCGCTGGGGTTGTTTTATGGTTTCAGATAAGTTTTTATTACATTATTAAGATGATTTATGATGGTTTTGTTTTTATGGTAAGTGGTCTTCGATGGTGAGAAAGTTATTTCTTCTCTCATCGATGATGTTGTCACCCAGTTATGGTTAAATGGTTAATGTAGTGGTGCCAATTTCTTGGTCAGTAGTGTTTCTCTCTAGAGGGTGGATTGCAGGAGAGCCTTCCTATGGGTTATAGAGGAGGTGATACTAAATATTTTAGTTTCTCATGGTGGTGATTTTGAATGATGGTGCTGATATCCTAGTGAAGGTCCTGGTTTTCTGTTGAGATCCTTGTTTGCTATACACTCTTCTTTTGATTAAAGATTCTACTGTTCAGCCTATTTGATGTGGTGTGGTGGTATTCTATGAGGCTTTGGGATATGAATTTTGAGTGGAAATCAGAGGTATGAAGGTCATGGTTCTCTATTGTGATCCTGGTTTGCTATAAACTATTCACTTTCATCATGATTCTACTACTCACCCTCATCGGTGTGGTGTGGTGGTCTTTTACGAGGTCTTAGGATGTGACATTTGGGTGGACCTCAGAGGTGTGAAGGTAATAGTTCACTATTGGGAGCCTCATCTATTATAAACTATAATATTTCTTCATGATTCTACTACTCACCCTTATCAGTGTGGTGAAGTGGTCTTCTATGAGGTTTTGGGATGTGTTGTTTGAGAAGATGATGGTGTTCTCATTGGCGTGACCTAAGAAGTATCCATTCCTTCAGGAACTCAATGGTTTTTCTTTTTCTTCATCATTTTCTTATTGGTCCGAAAATATGGCCCTAGGCACTTCATCCATGATGAGATGTGGTTTCCAAATTTTCATTTGTGTTGGATTGGTGATTGTTTATGATCAATTATGATGTTTATGGTAGTTCCGTTGATGTTTCCTAAATAAGTGACTAGTGAGGATGACAAAACATGGTGATGGGATGTTCTTGGATCATAGTTTGATGCTGCGACAATATTGTTCTTGAGTGCAGCTAGTGAACAAGTGTCTCGTTTGAAAGTGGGCATGTGGAGGCATTGGTCTGGAGGGTGTTTTGGTGTGGTTTTTATTTATTTATATTCTATTGACTATATTTGGATTTGGTTTTTTGTGAGTTCTCACTTAACCTTAAAAATTGAATTTTTAATAAAAATAAAAAATGGATTTGAGGAAATGAAACCCTATGAAGCTATATATGGTAAGTAATGTAGAAATCGTACTTTTTGGGATGAAGTTGGTGAGATAAGGCTTCTTAGACTTGATCTCATGCAAGATACGATAAAAAAAGTTCATTCCATCCAACAAAAAATAATTTCGGATCAGAGTCGATAAAAGAACTATGCTGAAAAACATCAAAGGAACTTGGAGTTTGATGTTTTTGATAATTTTTCCTTAAAATATCACTATAGAATAGATTCATGTGGTTTGGGAAGAAAGGGAAGATTATACCCAGGTATATTATACCCTATGAAATCCTTGATCGCTTAGGAGTAGTGGCCTATCAGGTTCAACTTCCCCCAAATATAGCTCAAGTTAATGATGTATTCCATGTATCTCTTTTGAGGAAGTAAATACCTAACCCTTCACATGTATGGAATCTAGAGGTGGTACAACTGGAACATGACCTCTATTATGAGGAGAAGCTAGTGGAGATCTTGGATTGTAGAGACAAGGTTCTATGCAACAAGACTAACCACCTTGTCAAAGTATTTTGGAGGAACCATAAATATGAAGAAGCAATATGGGAACTAGAGGTGAAAATGAGATAGAAGTACCTACAAATTTTCTCAACTAAGAGAACGAGTTGAAATTTTAGGGATGAATTTTTTTAAGGGGGGAATAATATAACGACCCAGACTTCTTAAAAGACATTTTTCCCAAAAATGTGTGTTATTTTATTTTACACAATAAAATCATATCTCCTTAATAATGAAGTGGTCTTTATAGAGTATAAAGGGAAATGTGACCATTGATATTCAACCATTATAAGATCATTGGTAAATATGACCATTAGAAACTAGAGTGTTGGTAATAATTTTAACATTATAATTAGCGCTTATAAGTAAAAATGAAAAAGTATAATTAATGATGAACAGAGAAGAGATGAACTCAACCAGTAGAGTCGTGTCGTATGAAGCCCATTTTTCAGAACATGGGAGAGAGGTAGCACCACTGGGGTTCACCATTGAAAAATCCAAATTCTAGCTTCAATAAGTGAAACTTGAACAAAATATTCTATGGGAGAAGTTCAAGTTAGTAGAAATTACCACTCATATGATGTTAGCCGAGCCACCCCATGAATATATCACTATCGCACACCTTACCCTTAAGTCGTACATGGGTATTATAAGGGGTTAAATATCTAGGACTTAGTTACCAAAACTGTAATTCCATTGAATAAATAAAATTTTTATTCCATCAATTCCATTTTAAGAATAGTTTTTCATAAATATATCGAATATGATAAATTGATTTTCTAAACAAAAATTGTACTTTTGTGAAAAGATGTAAATTTATTATATTAAATTAAGATATTATCGAATAATATTTATTTTAAAGAAATAGTATGATAAAAATATTCTTATTTAAATAAAAAGGAAAAAATAATTTTATTATGTTGTTGAAAATTTTTAAGTGTCAGAAATTTTACTTTGCTTTTTCAAACCACTGTTTTTTTAATAAATAATGATTTTTATATTTAAAAGTCAATATTATCATACTTAGTGAATTTTTATGATAAAATAAACATCAGTTTTGAAATCATCACATCAAAATTAGGTTAGGGTGAATTTAAGATAATTTTGTAAAATACATTATTTTCCCATGAATAGTAAAAATACAGTTTTGGTTTTTCAGAATTTTTAATGACTTCATAATTATTTCATAATGATATAATACTTAATTAACCACAATCTAGGACCAAAATGTGTTGTTTTATGAATATCAAGTATTTTAATTTATTTCAATCAATTTCCAAACCTATAAGTTACTTTCCAAAGTCTAAAATGGAAACTTTATCATTAAAAATCTTATTTTGTGTAAGATTTAATTTTCCATGCCAAAATAAGTAATATAAAACGATTCTCAGTTCTTGTGGGTTAAAATAAAATAAAATATGTCCCAAATGTCCAAAACCATGGGAAAAAGCATGAAAAAACCAATGGTTTTTCATTTTCTTCAACCTAGATTTCCATGGCCTATATTTGTAAATTATTAATAAATCCTCTATTTTTTCAATAAATACCCATCCATTTCTCAATATCCTTTCACTCACAATCCATCCTTTATGAATATCTGATAGGTTTTCCTCCCATTTAGTCCCCTTAGGTTGTAATGACCCAAACCCCAGTAGCCCGGAGCCGATTCCTTACATTAATACATTAGCATAAGATATAAGGAATTACATACTATATGAAAAAATAGTTTAGTTTTCTTGGTAAACTAGATACATACTTTTAATCCACATTAAAATTTTAAATATAAAATACACAAAGAATTTCATTGAGTCTACCATTATTCTCTCTTTGTGTAACCTTTCATACCAGTCGTAAAATACTTCTCAGAATCCTAGGAAAAAATGTAACAAATGAAAGGGGTGATCTCAAATGTTCAGCAAGGGTAAGCATTTGATAGGATCTATGAGTAAATACGGAATAAAAAACATGTCAATATAAATAACTGATACACATTCCATTTAAATAACTACATTATCTAGGAAACTTAACCCTGAATATTATATCTAATCAAATAATCACATAGAATAATAATAGTGATAGAATTCATAATGTTGGACATCTCAACAGTCAATATCTATCCTAAAGATAATTACTATCAAGATCTATCCTCATTAATGTTTAATTATGTGGGTAGAAACCCAACTGATTTTTCTGAAGGTCTATCCTCCTGATAATTTAAAGCTGCTCATAAAAAAACGTGAAGCATTTGTCATCAATTGATTTCATCTCACGAGACCTACTAATGCATCAAGGGGCTATAATGGGACCCACCCATCACTTAATAACTCCAATGAAATTTTCATTTGAAAACATAAACAATATAAACATTCATATTAAAAAACTAGCATACGAAATGTGAATACTTTTACCATAAACTATGAATGATATAAAAATAGCACATCTATAGTCAAAATGATTATAAAACATTCAATAACATATGGTATATGGTATAAAAAGAGATAAAAAATAATTAAGTAAAATAATCAACAAAGGATGTTCACATATATGAAGATACTTTTAAATGAGGCCATTGGAAATTTATTGAGAAAAATGATCATTAAACATTCCAAAGTGTCCCATGCCACATTGAAACAATTAAATCAAAATCCCTATGACGGAATAACATTTAATGAAACTTATAAAATCATGAGAATATTTATATTCATGATATTATATATCGAAGGGTAGTACATACACCACACATAATGAATAAGTAGTAAACAAGGCATATATCTCAAAGAAGTAAAAGTGAGATGAGAAAACCCTTACCTTGTGTTTCATTTTGGGTGAACATAATTTAGGATCCTGTATAATGGTTTTAATAATGTTAATAAATTCTTGTAGAACCATATTAATATTTAGTATATAATATATGATCCTGTTATAATATATTGCTACCCGTTTTTTAGAAATCTTTCATTATTTTTATTATTTCGGGTGTTAATTTCCTAGTTTCCTAAGTAAGTTTTGATATGTTATTTGTCCTTCCTATTTATAATATCATGATTTAATAATATCAATAGTGGAGAAAAATATTTAATTATCATATATATTTTGTATATACTTATTTATAATAAGCCATAATATTTGGAGATAATAAATGAAATGAACCATTCATGCAGACGATAGGTCGTAAGTACGCATGAACACAACTTTCATTTCTTTATCATATTAAAAGAATGAAAATAAAATGATATATATGTATATTATAATTCTAGTATAATATTTATTTTATATACGTTACATATGATTGTTAAATCCATCTTTTATACATTCCATGTATAATGTGAACGAATCACGTCGCTTTGAGGAGGCGGTAGTCCACACTTCCACAAATGATGTTATCATATTTGTACAAAATGGAAAGAATAAGGGTATGTGTTATAAAATAATTACATAAGAATAAATACATAATAAATATCAAATATAACATATACAAACATAGTTTACATTATAATTCCCAACCATGAAAGGTGGTAAAGGATAATTGAATAATCATCATTTCATGAGATGATAGTTTATATGGAATTGTTTGTTAGTGCAGGTATAAAAATTATTATAAAATAATATAAGTATATTTTTTATATTGGTTTTTTATATAATAATGAAATAAGGAGAGATGAGGGGGGTGTAGAATGGAAATAAAATTAAATTGATTCAGGAAAGATGTTACCTCTTCTTTGGGAAACTTCTTTTGGTTTGCACCAAAGGGCTTCCTTAGATGGATTTATTCATAAAGGGATGATTATAGGATGAATATATTGAAGTTGGGAGATTATTTGGGTTGGTTTTGGTTGAGATATAAGGCTCAAAATGGTGTGAGTAATTGAGGGAGGAGGTGCCCCTTTATAATTGAGGCGAGGGGTACTTTTGGAAAATCTCAAACTATTAAATTAATATAGAATCATTTTATATTTAAAATGTCCCAAAATTGAGTTATTTAAAATATAATATGATTATGGGTCAAAAAAATATCAAAAAATAATATTTAGACAAGTTTTATTCATATTATTACCATTATATTTTGGCTTCAACCCTTAGTTAAACCCTTTAACTGTTATCACGACAACTTAACTTTTTTCTCCTTAAGGGTTAATATAGTTACTCTAATATACCAAAAGAGCCATAAATGGAATGTTTATGAAATATTTAACTTCATCCCAATAATTTTGATTAATTTTATATTTTATAAATTTTAGATCATTTAATAAAATAGTATTTATTTTAAAATATCATTAGTGTCAATTTTGACACTATTAATTACTTGAATTTTTAAAAATATCATAACAACATGATATCTTAGAACCCAATATTTTAACTAAAATCTAATATTTCAAAGTAATCTATAAAATTATTTTCTAACATTAATTTTATAAACTATATTTATTTTAATATTTTTAATATCATTTATTTTATTTTTTCATTAATTAAAAAATTACTGCATCATCATTGTGTCACATTTTAATTTGATTATTTATTTCCAAAAAAATATATATAAAAATATATAATAAATATAAAAATTTTATATTTAAAATTAATATTTTTATTCTAGGGTATCCTCCATATAACCACATATATATAATATAATACTTATTCAAACAAGAGTGTGACATATTGATCTTCCTTTAGAATAAAATACTATAAAATAATTAAAGTCATCCAAGTGGTTCAAAATGGTCATAAAATAAAACTAAGGATGATTTTGTTCTAAAATATATCATCCAATAAAATCAGTACACATATTAGTGTAATTTTATAATATTATTTTTAGCCTTAATTACCTAATTTACCCTTAACCATGGTAATTGAAATATTACTAGATTTACAATTCATATTCCCCAAAATAAAATAAACCTATTTAAATAATTTAGACCCACTGATTCAAATATGAAATCCATTTTTAAAATTTAAACATGGAAGTTTCATTAATTAATCTAGAAATAATATAAGTAAATTTTATATTCTTATTTAAAATAGGATTTATTATTTTTCAAATGGTATATATAAAATTTTCAAAAATATGATTTAAAATAGGTTCACTATTAAAAGGCAATAAAAATCCCTTTAGATAAATATTGGTTTTTATATATATAATTGGGTTTGTTTATATATTTTGCCTATAAAATCTATTGGGTGAATATAAAAAAGATTTTATTAAATATATTATATATATATATATTTCATTATTATCACTTATTAATTTTAATTAACATAATTTATAAATAAAAGATTCCTTTTGGAGTATAAAAATAAAAACATTTCCTTCATATTCAGTTGGTTTATATTTTATTTTCTAATTAATTAGTAATAAATGAATCCATATTATATTTTTATAAACCATATATTTTCATAAGTTAGTTAATATTATTCATAACTGCAAATTTAACATGTAGGTTATAATTGTATCCTTTAAATAACAATATTTTGTTGTTTGTTTAAGCTCATGGTTGTGTGAAACGCAAGCTATCAAAGAAATTGAAAAAAATACATACAATAAAAATATTGGAGTGTTACATTATCCCCTACTTCAATAAATTTAATACTCAATTTTTTTTAATTTGGGTCCGGTAATTAAGGTTTGGAAATTCAAAATACTTTTATTGAAATCCCACATCGGAATAGGGTCGATAAAACTTACACTTTAAAATAAATAAAGGGAAGTATGAAGGTCACCAGAGATTACAAATAGTAGTGTTACATGTAGGAAAACATGGAAATGGAAGAGAAATACAACTATTAAGTTCTAATGTAATGTGATGAGAACATGGTCATAAGAAATTTAATAATTACAAAGCTATAAATCTGCAATGATCTTAGGGACCATTTGATTAATCATAAAATAAGGTACTAGGATATATTTTTTGGGTTCAAGATACTTTCCCTAGAGTTGAATAATTAATTTACTTCATATAATAAGAATATAGGGAAACATACTTACTTGAAAAGTATAGTTTCATCACAAATTCATCTTTATATATCTCCAAAAGATAATAAAATTAAAAAACATTCTGTTTTTCTTAATTATATAGGGTTCCAAAAGTGAACTTATAATTCATATTTCATACCGTTTAAATAAAGAAAACAATTTTATACTAACCAAGATATAACATAGGCCACTAGTAGGTGATTCACCCTTGTCTCCCTTTGGTTGTGGATTCAAGTCTCATGACCTATCCAGATGCGACGGGTTGTCGCCCGACCCGTGTGTTTTCCATTTTCTAAAACTATATTATTATAACACTCTAGAAATAACCTTAATATATTAAACATTAAATATATTTTTTAAACCTTAGACAATAATATCCAATTTTCAACTTAATCCATTCCAACATTGAGACTCATCCAAAATACTTCTTTCCAAATTAATAGTCCCAAAAGGTCTCTAAATTTCTAAAATCAATTTTAACATAAAATTCTCCAAACAACACAATGTATATATTATTTTCCCATAAAAAATATTTGATGTCCTTAAAAACATTAATAAAAATGTTAATTATTTAAAATACCTAAATAAAAATTACTACAATAAAATCATTATTTATTTCATAATTATTATGATGAGTAAATCATTGATAAAAAACTCAAATGATATAATTCCTGAATCCAAACATAAGAACATTTGTAGTACCCCCGGTTTTTGGTAAGTAACCCTTGTTTTATGGTTTTTAAGTACATGAAGCATATGATAAATTATTGGGGAAAGGTTGGAGACTTTTAAAGTGTCAAAGGGAAAACGGTGGTGACACACGGGCTTCGCACGGTTTTCCCAAACCGTGTGGAATTCGTGCAGGTGGCATCAATTTGGATAGAGGAGACCTCATGGTGTGCACACAGTTTGGGCAAACCGTGCAAGGAGGCCATGCAGATTACCCCTTCCAAGCAGTGACTACCACACGATTAGCGCATGATTTGACTAACCGTGCGGACTAACCATGCGCATAGTCAACTTAGATCCTTTTTTAAGGATCTAATCCGTTTTATAATTAAAACCACTCGTTTTTGCTCCTAAATGTCCCTAACTCGGGATTTATCTATGGTGAAGGTGGGAGATCACTTACCAGGAATTGTGGAAGTGATCTGGAAGTTTTCCTTGGCGTTTAGAGGCCAGTTGATCAAGGTAAGTCTTGTTTCCTTGAGTTTTCTTAGATCTCCTTCTTCCCTCCTGATGGATCCTTAGATCTACGCCCAAGGTGGGTATATATAAGGTAGTGGATAACTTTTAAGTCATATTTTGGTCTTGTTGGAGATAAGGGAAGGAATATAAGGAGGTTTCTTGGTGTTTCGACCCGGTTCTTGGTTGGTTTCGCCTATTTTGTTGAGGTAGGTGGATTCACTCTCGATTAATCTTTCTTAGAACTTGAAGGCTTAGTTTCAAATTGTTTTCCTTGATTGAAATGGTTTGTTTACCTACTGTGAAAGAATGGTTGAAACCCCTTTTTAGTAATGGGTGATGGGAATTTTGTGTTTTTGGAAAGTGTTTGTTGAAGTGAATTTAAAATGGTGTTTTTAAACTGGTTGTGGTTTTACTGCTTGAAAGAAATGGTTTTCAATAAAAGTTTTGATGCTTTATTGAAAGGTTTTGAACACACTTGGTTTTGGAATGGATTTGCATGGGTTTCGTTGTGTGTTCATATGCATTGGGATGGATAAGGGTGAGAAGTAACCCCATCAAAAGGTTGGATGGATAAGGGCGAGAAGTACCCCTATCAAAAGGGACAGATAAGGGCGTGAAGTACCCCCGTCATGGTAGTCCACTAAGTGACGGCTTAGTGGAAGGATAACTCACCACTCGTGAGTATAGGGAGGTCTAGGTTGCATGAATGGTTGGTTGTGTGGATTTGTGAAATGGAATGAATGTGCTAAAATGGAAATGGGAATTTGATTGGAAACTTTTCTTGGTTGCTTTTCTTGAGAAAGATGTTTTTTGTTGGAAAATGGTTTTGACATGGAACTTATTATATTGTGAACTGTTTTGGAATTATTTTATATAAATTATTTTTTATAAATTTGCTATCATGTTTTATCTTAGAGGAATGGGTTGGGAAGTCATCAGGGAAAACCTACTGAGTTTCATTACTCACCCCCTGCTCTGGCACGTTAGTGCTTTTGCAGATGTCATATACCAGGATGTTGGAAAAGGTAAAACATCACATGTTTATAGCACTACTTCGTGATTTTTGGGGTGGTTCATGATGTTGGAGATTGGATCTTGTGGAGCATGTATGGGTTGTCGTCTTGTGATCTTTTAGTTTGTCGTTCTGTTGTTTACTCTGATTTAGGGTTGGTTTCCGCTGTGGTACTTTTGGTTGGTTTATGATAAAATAATTGGTTGGGTTATCTTAGCTTTTATCATTCATCACTTAGTCGATTTGTTTGGTTATGGTTGTTGGCTTTGGGATATATTATAAAAGGGTAAATCGTCCCCCACTTGTTTTTGAAACCCTTCGGCATTCATCTGTGGTAGTTGCATAATCCTGACCATGATTCGTTATCCCCTTTTTGGGTACATTCCTTTGACACATGATAAATTGATTTTTATAGTGTCCCATTTCTTTGTAGTGGGAGTATTGTACATTAGAAACCTTTTTTATTACCCTTTTAGTCACAAGCATGGTGTATTTTCTTTCTATAGTTGTTGAAAACTCCCATTCCTTTTAAGTAAGTACCATGGGTTTCTTTCTACAATTATCTCATGTGGGAAAGTACTTCTTTCCCTTATTCCCTTTATCCATATTTTTATTTTCCATACTCTTCTTATCTTTCCCCCATTCAAATACATATGACTTGGAGAATTAGTTACTTATCTTGTTAGCACATGATAGTATTTCATCAGTTGATGATAATACATGGGAGACAATTTTCCTTCAAAATGTTGTCTTAAGACCATAAAATATACAATACATCTTACTCTTTGGATCATGTGGATTGGTGGGGTTCAAATTACTTCTTATAGGCACGATTTCTAAATAATGGCATATACTAGATTAAATCATAAAATAATGTATAATCCCAATACTAGTGAAACACTTAACATAAATTGAAAATTTTATCCATAGATAATATCATAATCATAAATAAGGTTTCTTTGGGGATATATTTACTTTTAAATAATTTTTAATTGTTTATAAAGAAAATGTGAACTGTCCTAATCATATCCCATTGGAGTGTTAAACTAGATGCACAATAATGTCTGTTTTCATGTACTAGGTTACGCCGAGTCAGGCCTGACACACCTTGTCTGATTTGTTACCCCTTAGTACATATGTACTAGAACCACATCTAATTTCAGTATCCAGACATGGATGTATTTCTAGGAAGATCCATATAATATCTACCTTACCAAAATTTTAGTATGTTATTCTATGCTTTCCCTCAAAGTATATCTTAGGGTTATGTTTTGTAATATTTGTTTTCTAAATATAGTTTCCAAGGTTTCAACTAAAATTTCTCTGATACCAACTATGTTGACTCGAACCCTAGTAGTCTAGAGATAATTCCTTACTTAAATACATTGGTATAATATATAAGGAATAACATCCCAAGAGACTGAATAGTCAAACAGTCTTGGTAAACTAGATAGATACTTGAAATTCACATTACACTTTGAAACATAAAATATACAAAACATTTCATTGAATTTTCCATTATTCCCCCTTTATGTAACCCTGTATATCAGTCACAACATACTTCACGGAATCCCGGGAAAAAATGAAACATATGAAAGGGGTGAGCTCAAATTCTCAGAAATGGAAAGTTTAAATGGGAATCTATGAGTAAATATAAAATAAACAATATGGAATGTTAAATAACTGATACGCATTCTATTTAAATAATCACATGATCTAGGAAACCTAACCATGGATATTCTAACAAATTAAATAAACACATGGAATAATAATAATGATGGAATGAATAATTTTGGACATTTGAACTATTAAGATCTATCCTTAAGATAGTTGTTTTCGCAATCTATCCTCATGATAGTTTAAGTATATGGGTTGAAACCCATCTGATTTATGTTAAGATCTATCCTCATAAAAATTTAAAACTACTTGGAAACAAACACGAAGGGTTTGTCAACAACTTATTTCATCTCATAACACCTACCGATGCATCGAAGGGTAATATAAATCAACACCCATCACTTACTAAGTCCAATTAATTCCTCATATGAAAACATAAACAACATAAACATTCTTATTAAAAAACTAGCATTCAAAGTGTGAATACTTTAACCATAAACCATGAATTGTATCAAAATAGAACATCCACAGTGAAACAGATCATAAAACCTTCAATACAATATGGTATATGGTATAATAATATATAAAACTCAAGGAAATAAAATATTTTAACAAAGTATTTTTACATAGATGAATATACTTTTAAATGAGACCATTGAAAAATTCTTGAGGAAAATAATCTTTAATCATTCTAAAGTGTCCCATACCACTTTGAAACATTTAAATCAAAATTCCTATGATGGAATAACATTAAGTTAAACTTATAACATCAATAGAATAATGATATTCATGATATTATATATCAAAGGGTAGTATATACACCACTTACAAGGAATAAGTGATAAACAAGGCATATATCTCACAGAAGTAAAAGTGAGAGGAGAAAAGCATTACCTTGCATTTCCTTTTGGGTGAACATCATTTAACCTCATATATAACAGTTTTAAGAATGTTCATAACTTATTTTCAAGAACATATTAATATTAATGATATCATATATGATTATATTATAATATAATTTTACCCATTTGTTAGTAATCATTCCTTATTTTCACTATTTCAAGTGTTAATTGCATAGTTTCTTGAGAATGTTTTGAATTGTTATTTGTCCTTACTAATACTTAGATCATGATTTAATCATATAAATAATGTAAAAAATGATTTAATTATCATATATATTTAGTATATATATATATTAATAATAATCCATAATATTTTGAGATAAGAAATGAAATGCTTTGTTAATAGAGACGATATGACATATGTATTAATGAACGCTACTTTAATTTATTTGTCATATTAAGAGAATGAAACAAAAATGATATATATTTATATTATAATTATAGTAAAATATTTATTTCATATATGTTATATATGATTAATAAAACCATCCTTTATACATTCCATGTATAGTGTGAAAGAATCACATCGCTTTGAGGAGGTGGTAGTCCACACTTCCACAAACGATGTTATCATATTTATAAATAATGGAAAGAATAAGGGTATGTGTTATACAATAATTAAATAAGCATAAATAAATAATAAATATAATATAAATAATATATAAATAGAGTTTCAATCATAATTACCAACCATGAAAGGTGGTAAAGGAAAAAATAACAATCATCTTTTAGCAAGGTGGTAGTTCACCGTACACATAAACATTATGTTCACTACCCATTAGATAGAATTTTGTGTAAGTTCAGGTAAAACCCTAAGAATAAAAATATATCTATATATTTAGGATATGGGTGTTTTTATATAAGCACATAATAAGGAGAGTTTTGGGGGGTATAGAATGGAAATGAAACTAGAGAGCTTGAGGAAAGATGTTACCTCTTCTTTGAGTAACTCCTTTTGGTTTGTACCAAAGGGATTATTTGGATGGATTTATACCGAAATTAAGGTATCTTTGATGAATATAGGGAATTTTAGAGATTAATTAGTTAGGTTTAAATCAATATATAAGGCTCAAAGTGGAGTTAGGAAGTGGGAGAGGAGGTTCCCTTTTATAATTTAGGGGAGGGGTACTTTTGGAAACTCTCAAACTATTAAATTAATATAAATTCATTTTCTATTTAAAATGGATATAAAGTGATTTATTTATAATATAATATGATTATGGGTATAAATAATCCCCTAAAAAATAATTTTTATATAAGTTTAGGTCCTATTATTACCCTTATCTTTTGGATTTAACCCTCAGTTAAACCCTTTAACTCTTACCGTGACAACTTGGATTTTTTACTTTTTTAGGGCTAATATAGTTACTCTAAAATGACAAACAAGCCGTAAATGGACCATTTATTACATATTAAATTTAATCATAATCATTTGGAAAAATTTGATATTTTTATGAATTTTATATCATTTAATAAAATATTATTTATTTTAAAATATCATTAGTGTCAATTTTGACACTATTCATTACTCCTCTTTTTAAAAATATTATAAAAACATGATATCTTAGAAAAAAATCTTTTAACTAATTCCTAATATGTCAAATTAATATATAAAATTCATGGATGACATTAATTTAATAAAACTATATTTATTTTAATATTTTTAATATCAATTATTTGATTCTTCCATTAATTAAACAGTTACTGAATCACCATTGGGTCACCAATTAATTTAGTTATTTATTTCCTAAAAATTATAAATAAATTAAAAAAATTAAGATAAAATTTTTATATTTCAAATTACTATTTATAGTCGAGGTTATCCTCCAAATAACCATATATAAATAAACATAATAATTATTAAAACAAGAGTGTGACATATTAGACTTCCCTTAGAATAAAATACTATAAAAGACTTAAAGTCATCAAAGTGGCTCCAAAAGGACAAAAAATAAGTCTAAGGTTTTTTTTTGAAATTATATGATACAATAAAACAAGGACACATGTTAGGGTTGTTTTATGATATTATTCTTACCCTTAATTACTCAATTTACCCTTAACCGTATTAGTTAAAATATTACTAAATTTACTATTCATATGACCAAAAATAAAATAAACCTATTTAAATAATTTTTAAACAATAATTATAAATATTAAATTCCATTTTTAAAAATTAAAAACATATAATTTTCAATAATTAATCTAAAAATAATCCCATTGATTGAATGAGAAAATGAGTTTCAAAAATGAAAACGTTTAAAAGATTGAAATGTTTTTATATCAAAATTAAATGAAAAATTGATTCCAATAACATAAATATTTCTAAATAATAAAAAAACACAATTAAACTTTAGTAACAAAAAATAATAATTATTTAACACTATTAAATATTTTGATGAAAAAAGTCTTTTTTAATTAGAATTTTGTATTTTTTACTATTCATCAAAACATGAAACTTATCATAAAAACACCAAAAATATAATCAAAGTAAAATTTTATATTCCCTTTTAGAAGGGTAATTTTATTTTTACAAATATAATATATAAAAGTTTCAAAAATTGGATTTAAAATAGGTTCGCCATTAAAAGGCATCAAAACTTCCTTTAGAGAAATATAGGTTTTTGTGCATAAAATTAGATTGGTTCATATATTATGTCTATAAATACTATTTTTTGAATATAAAAAATATTTTATTGAATATAAAAAATATATATTTCATTAATATCATTTATTAATTTTAATTAATTTAATTAGTAAGATAAAAAACCTCTGAGATTATAAAAATAAAAATATTTCCTTTATATTCAGTTGGTTTATATTTTCATTTATAATTATTTATAAAAAAACGAAATCATATTATATTTTTATAAACCATATATTTTTATAAGTTAGTTAATACTATTCATAAATTCTAATTTAATAGCTAGGTCATAACGATAGGAAAATAATAATAATATTTAGTTTTTTGTTTAAGATAGATGTTGCGCGTAACATAAGATATCAAAGAAATTAAAAAACAGACAAACCATAAAAATCTTGGGGTCTTAAAAAATGTTTAATTAATCTCAAAAGGTTCTATTCCTCAATATCTAGGAGTAACTCTTCAAGGTTAGGGAAATCTCTGCTTCTCTTTTTCATTCAAGTTCCTTTTTTTATGTGATATGTCTTCCAATTACCAAATTATGTTATATTGTTTTCTTTATTTTATCAAATTATTTTAGTAAGAATATATTATGAATTTTATACCCTTTTAACCTATCATTTTACCATTTTCAAAAAAACATTTTATACCCATTATACTGCAGAATTTACCTCTCAAAATTTCCCTCTTCTCCTCAAACAATTCTCTTTTATTTTCTTCTTGTGAATACCTAAGCCTATTTATTTTACAAGGGTATTAAATAAAATTTAAAAATGATTTATTTGATTCTGATATTAGCATAAATGAAACCCACATTCCTATTCTATGGCTTGAAAATTTCATAATGATCATGTTTTTATGCACTTTTAAAATAATTGGATTTTGATATGAAACCCATTTTTTATTCTTGATGGGTTATATATGAAATGTTTGATTATGATATATTTGTATCACATTAATTAATACATATGAAGGTTGAATCCTAATAGTGATATAATTCATTGGGTAATGAATTAAATCTCTAGAGATGACATGTTCTACGATACCTTGGTGAATAACCTTGGTACTTTTCATTTATAACATCTCAGTGAAAAACCTTGGTGATATGCTTATGAATTTCGTATTTAAATGTTGGATACACATTTCCATGTCGTGAATCATGTTATTTTTATTATGATATTAATTATTTTCTATTTATTATTCCTTAATTACATTCCTTATATTAATATTTTTATTCTTCATGATCACATGTAAATTGTTTTCCCTTACTGGGCCTCATGCTCACCCCATTCCTTTGATGTATGTCCCTACGATATCACATGTAGTAAATGTACTTATGATGAACCCATAAGGATGTATTCAAGTGGATTTATAATAATTTATTATGTTTTCATGTATTATGTATGTTATTTATAATAAACTAAACTTTAAAATATCCTCTCTTTGTACCATGTAAATGAAAAGTTTATATAATAAAAAGGTGGGATTTAATAAACATGACCAACATAAACATTCATATTAAAATATTAGAATACGAAATTTTAATATATACCCCAATACATAAATATGATATAATTATAAGTCATCTAGAATAATATGGAGAATGGTATCAAAAGAGTACATCCCCAGTAAAATATAATATCCACCAAATAATATTGTCATACTATTAAAAGATCCCTAGAATATTTTTTGAGGAAAATTTCATTTTCAATTATTAAAAATATAAAAATATCCAATATATTAAAGAAAAAAGTTTTCTTTGAAAGGAATCTTTAAAACTTATAAAGTAATCTTCAAAGCATTGAGTGGTCTTAATAGCAGGAAATTTTGTTTATTCTATATACGTAAAAAAAATGTTCCTTTCATATATTTGGTAAAAAGTAAAAAAGTAACTCATATAGAAAATGAAAAGTGTATTATTTTGAATATTTTTATATAAATTCAAACATGGATAAAAATAAAATTTAAATAATCATAGTAGAATAGTAAAAATATTCCTAAAAACATTTAAATGAAAATATGGACATGTAAGAAAAAGATTCCTAGTTGAATAGAAAACAAAGTCAGTTTCTCTTATAAACATTTTTTTGGCCTCTTGAGTATGAAAGAGAGTAAAAGGAAAGAAATTTTTTTAATTTTCATAAATAACCATAGGATAATAAAATATATCAAGTTTATGAGTGAAATATCATATAATTCCCATAATGAATACTTAAACAGAATCAATCCTGAATAATGATGAGATTGTGAAATAAACCCTTACCTTTGGTCAGAATTTCTTTATAAGTAATTTTAGGCTATAAATATATTATAATTATATATAATAACCATATAAGTATTTATAATATCATGTATTCTCCACTTATAACATTTCAATACTTTTTTATTAATAATTCGTTTTTAAAATTGTCATTTTTGGTTGTTAACTGTTTCATTTTTTCAAATAAGTTTTGGTTTGGTATTTTTGGTATATTCATATTTCTCATGATTAAATAACATATAGGATGTAAATAATGATATAAATATCATATATATTCATTATATACATATTTTGAATCATACTTGAAATGTGGAGATAGAAAAATGAATTACACCGTTCATAGAGATGGTAAGACATACGTATGCATGAACACTGTTTTCATTTTTTAATATATTGAATGAAAAAAATGTTAATACTATTTTATATTTCTAGAATAATTATTTTATTATATATATATATATCATATATATTTATTAAATCTATCCTTATTACTATCCATGTAAATGTGAAATGAAAAAATAATCACATCGCTTCATGGAGGTGGTAGTCCACACCTATGCACGTTTGAGATTGTCGTTCTCTAATTGAATTGGATGGTAAGAAGGTAGAAATGGTATTTTAATTTTACAATAATAATTATTTAATAAATATAATATATATTTATTAATTCCATATTTAGTATCATCCAATAAATGTGGTGATGAAAAATGAATTACGCCGCTATATGGAGATGATAATCCATACATATGCATGAGTAATGTTTTTCGATTTTCATATGATGAAAAAGAGATGGAAAATGGTTTCCCTATAATAATAATAACATATTAGTATATTAATAATACTTTAGTTATTATTTTAGTATAGGAAAAACATTTTTAGAGGAAGTATTAGAAGAAATAAATTAAAAAGAGTTGTAAAAATGATTACCTTCTCTTAGAGAAACCTCCTTTGGAACCCTCCTTAAGGACCTTAGGATTGGTATTTTGGGAAGATTATCAGTTATATTAATGTTTATTAGGAATATTATAATATAAATGGGTATATTTTGGTCAAGATAGATGATTTAAAGTGGTGTTAAGAATTGAGAGAAAGGGGTTTCCTTTTATAAGGGAGGGAAATGACACAATTAGAATTTCTAAAAAGATTAGAACATAATTAAGTCATTCTCAAGAAAAATGATTAAAAATATATATATATTTGAAAAAAATGTGTTAAGGTATAAATATTCTCATATAATGAAATTTATATAGGTTTTTATATCATTTTAAACCATATATTTTGGTTTAACCCCATGGTTAACAAATTTTAATCTTAACCGCAGTAACAAATTTTTCAATCTTGAAGAGTTATAATTTTAATTATATGGTAAAAATTGGATGATAAATGGAAAAGGGAATGATTTCATAGAACATTTCTCATCCTAATTTTCTTATTTTATTATTTTTAGTATTTTAAAATAATTTAATAAAATATTTTTTCCATAAATTATCATTAATACCATTTTAACACAATTCATTTAATTTGACTTTAAAGACATCAAGATAGAAGATTAATTAGAATATAAAGATTTAACACATACCAAATATGTTATAATATTCTATAAAATTCCTGAATCACTATAAATCACCGAAAAAATAATAATTTTTGAGTTTGTAAAATTATTTACATGATTTTTCTACTACTTGCACAAGCATTGTGTTGGCACTGTGTAAAAATTTAATGTAATTATTTCGTCATTAAAAATTAAAAATTAGATTAAAATAATTAAAATAATTATTTAATATTTAAAATAAATATTTAAAACTGAAAATATCCTCTTTTTATTAATATGTAAAAAATTTAGAGATATTATAGTTAAGAGAGGTAAATTTTGGAATTTTATTTACTTTAAATAATATAAATGTCATTATCAATGGAAAATGACACAAATATGCCTTATATACGAATTTGATATGGAGATGGATTAATTTATCCTATCAATTGAAATTAAGTCATGTTTTTTTGATATTGAGACTTTATTTTATTGTTTTAACCATGTTTTACTCATTTTACCCTTACCGAGGAGATTAATATTTACAAAGGAAACTATTCATAATGAAAAAAATAAAAGGGAATTATTTAAAAAATTTGAACCTGATTATTTTAAATATGAAATAAATTTTCCATGATTCAATTCCTAGAATTATAAAAAATTAATTTTAATATAAGCATGTAAAACACAATGAAAAATAGTGTTTAGAAATATGCATTTTTATGCATAAAAAATTAACTTATATAAAAATAATGAAAATTTCTAGAATTAATTATATTATTATAAATAAAATGAATCATATGATTCTTTAATACTAAATTTTAATATAATATTACTTTTAATTCTAATGAAAAGAAATGACAATATTTAAAAAATGGTATTTTTTACTATTCATTAAAAATCAATCATTTCAGAAATATTTCAAAATTTCATCATAAGTTAATTTTGAGATGTTGATTTGAAAAATGGTATTAATTTAATAAAATTAAATTTATAAAATCTAATAATTTAGGTTTTAGTCACATTATTGAAAAAAACTATGTGCATTTTTCTATTATTTCTTTAGAAAGAGAAGCTTACTATAATTGAAGCCTGGGTGTCACATTATTCCCTAAAAAAAATTCTTGAAAATTTTAGAATATCACCTAAAAAATAGATTTGGGTAGTTCTTCATGACAACATATCTAGGATCCCACATTTCCTCTTCTATCTTATGGTTTCTCCAAAGAACCTTTTCTAGATGAGACATCCGATTTCTCAACACTTATTCTCTAGTGTCCAAATTTTGGATAAGCTCTTCACAATAAGATAAATTAAGTTCCTGTTTTATCTCATCAGAGATGATCACATGCATTGTATCTGGAATTTAATTCCTCAATAAAGAGATATGAAACACTTAATATACTTTATAGAGGCTAGGTATCATTTCTAAATGGTAAACTACAAATCTAATTCTTTTTAAAATTTTAAAAATTCTGATATACCATAGGCTCAATTTTCTTTTCTTACCAAATCTTATAATACACTTACATGATGATACTTTCAAGAAAACATAATCTAACAGTTGAAATTAAAAATCATTCCTTTAGTTATCAACAAAGTTGTTTTTACTACTTTAAAATTATTTAATATGGTTTTGAATAATCTTTTCCATTAATGTTGTCTCTTACATAAGTT
The DNA here is from genome assembly GCA_963277665.1 of Viscum album. Lineage (NCBI taxonomy): Eukaryota > Viridiplantae > Streptophyta > Magnoliopsida > Santalales > Viscaceae > Viscum > Viscum album. Next base: position 877,042,829 of record OY728123.1, read on the forward strand.
TTGGTCCTACAAGATTTCTTTCACCAACTCCATCCCAATAGTTGGAGTACAATATCTCTTTCTATATAATACCTCATGCAATGCTATTTGAATACTTGAAAAAACCTATTATTTTAGAAAAACTCTACCAAAGATATTTACTAATCCAACATACCTTGAAAGTCAGGTTAACAAGACCTTATCATGTATTTTAACATTTTAATAGTCCTATCAGACCACCCATCAGTTTGAGGATGATATGTCACACTTAAATGAGGCTCTGTATCAAGATAATTCTGAATAATTATCTACAATTTCCATGTAAGTAATGGACCATGATATGAATAAATTGAAAGAGGAACACAATTAATTCTTAAAACTTCATTAATATAGATTTAGGAAAGACTATCAAGTAGTAAATCTTATCTTATAGCGAGGAAATGTGCATATTTGGTAAGATGATCAACAATAAACCATATAATATCATTTCTTCTAGGAGTCTGGTAATTCTATGAAAAAGTCTATAGTAATGTCATTCCATTTACATATAGTAATAGGTATAGGTTTCATAAATATTCTAGGGTGTTGTCTCTCAACCTCCACCTATTAAAAAACTAATCATATTGATACATAATAAACAATTTCCCACTTCATATTATGCCAAAAAATGTTCCTTCATACAGTTATAAATCTTGGTGATACTAGGGTGTATAGAGAAATTATATATATTAAAATTATCTAATAATTATATTTTCAGATTATATATATATGGAACACATAAATGCTTTCCAAATTTAAGAACACCATATCTGTAAATAAAGTCATCCAACATCCCATCATTCACAAAATTAATTTTCTTTTGAAAATTCTCATTATTAATGTGATAAATTTTTATCATTTTCAATAAATATGGTTTAAAAATAATTTGAAAAAGGAGTGATGTTTCCCCTTCTTTAATAATTCCCATATCTATATTTACTAAATCTATGAACATATGATCCTTATCAATTCTCATCTTATTCAGAACTTTATGATCTTTCCTACTCAATGTATCTCCAAATTATTATCCTTGTTAGGGTGGTAGTGTATCACACAATATTAATTCTTTAATATCTTTAACTATATCCTTTTACTCATATTTATCTCTTTGTAAGAAGATATGTATTTTAGACTCTTATGATCTATGTAAATCTCACATCATTGGCTATTGAGATAATGTATCTATATCTTCAAAGAAAATATTATAACTTTCAACTCAATATCATGGGTTGGATATTTTTTTCACGTATATTTAATCACCTTTATTCATATACAACAACTTTATTATTTTTCATAATGAAACATCCAAGCCCCTTCTTTGATGTGTCACTATATATGAAAAATCCATCCCCTCCTGATGGTTATGTCAACGCAAAAATATTGATTAAAATCCCCTTTAATTCTTCAAAACTTTCTTTACATTCTTCTATCTATCGGAAATTAAACCCTTTATGTGTAAACTTGGTTAATGTGTTTGGTAATCTGGATTTTTTTGAATGAAACACCAATATTGACAATCTATTTCAAGGAAACAACATACCTTATTCATGTTTGTTACTATATTCCATTATTTAACAACCTTTTTCCTTGATGGATCAATATATATTCCATCCTTAGAGACAATATGGACATGAAAATTAAATCCATGAAACTAGAAATTACATTTTCTAAATTTACTATATAAATCATTTTCTCTAAGAGTATCAAGAATGATTCATAAATGACTCTTATTATGTTGATAACTTTTGGATCATACCAAGACATCATCAATAAATAATGAAAAAAAATTATCAATAATACTCTATTAATGTGATTCAAAAAAATAGAGGGTTTATTAGTCAATCCAAAGAGAATTACTAAAAACTCATAATTTCTATATCTCATATGAAATTATATCTTTAGAATATATTCCTTCCTAACTCACAAATGATGATACCCAAAACAATGATCTATCTTCAAGAAATATTGTGCTCCTTAAAGTTGATTAAATAGATAATCAATACGAGGAAGACGATAATTTTTATTCAAAGTGATGATATTGAGTTTCCTGTAATCAACACACAACCTCATAACCCCATCCTTTATTTTTAGACAGAACATGAGCTCCCCAAGGTGAAAAACTTGGTCATATGAATCCCTTATCAACACAATTCATGTAGTTATTTCTTTAACTTTACTAGATCCACAATTGTCATCCTATAGGGAGTCTTTGATATAATTTTTTCAATGGGGATGAGTTAAGTTGAAAACCCAACTTTATGATCAGGTTGATGTATAGGTAGTTCTTCAGGAAAGACCTCAATATATTCTTACAAAATAAGAACATATTATATCCTAGGGTTAACTTCCCCTTCCATAGGTTTTAAATTCTCTTCTCTCTAAATTTTGTTAAGTATAGCGACTAGAGGTGGATCTAGACATGATTCAGATGATGTAGTCTCTCCTTTGAAGATTAGAGATTCCATACCTTCACCAAAAATTATAATATCTTTTTCTCAGAAATAATTTTTTGCATTATATTTTGAAATCCAATTCATACCAAGGATTATATAAAATTCAATCACTGGTATGGTAATAAATTCTGAAAATAAATAACATTTATGCATCATAATGGGACTTGATTGAAACATCCTTATTTTTGTGAGACTTCCACTATAAGTCTTGATAGAAAACTCCCTAATTAAGGTGATAGGGAAATATATAATTTTCTTAGAAAATATGGAAGATATAAAAGAGTGAGAAGATAAATAATCAAATAAAGCATTAGATAAATTTGAGGCTATGATCAACATACCTACTACTAAATCTTTATGATATTCAACTAAATATTTAGTGAATACTTAAAATCGTCCATTCTCCCTCAGCCTTTTATGTGGAAAATTTCATTGAAGCATGGGAAAATATATTTTATAGTTCCCCATCACATTGCAATTGAAGAATTGAACATCAAAAAAAATTCTTTCTTGCCCTTTAAATCATGAGACTGATGGACTTTCTCTCAACACATGAAGAAAAATCCTATTTCCAACAAGAATGTTCCATGATGTTTCTTTCCACGTTTATTAAAAGTTTGAAATTACACCCTTACCTTCCACCCTTTTTCTTTATTTCCTTTTCCATAATGCTCATGAACCCTCTTCTTATCTTGATTTCCATAAAATTCATAAGACTGGGAGAATTATTTCTCTGTCTTGATAGTATATGATATTATGTACTCATATAATGATAATGTTTGGGAGACCATCACCCTTAAAAGGGTTGAATTTATCCCATCAAATAAATGATCAATATTACTGTTTCGATTGTGCACATAATCCAAAACATTCCTTGATAACCTTGTAAATTTGTCTTCATACCTAGAAATATTTCATCTTCCTTTTGTCTTAGACTCAAGAATTATCTCTTCATATTTTCTCATTGCTCGCAAGGAAAATATTTTTCCAATAAAAGAAATTTAAAATTCATACACTCTAGTTTTTCTATTTACTCTTTATCTTTAATGTTTTGAATTAATGACCACCATTGATCTGTATCCCTCATGAGATATTGAACTGCCATGAAAACCATTTCTATTTCATTACTTCTCAAAGAAAGAAATGCCTTCTCTAAAGAAGTTATCCATTACTCAGCTACAAGTGGATTTGTAGTATCATTGAATGATGAAGGTTTTTGATGAATGAAGCGGTCTAAAATTGTTACAAAACATTGTGGAATAGAAGGATGCTCTATACGAGCAAGGTTATTGGTTAAAACTTGAGTCAGCTACCCCAATATTGTTATAATTTTTTCATCTCCAACTGTAGCTTTAACTTCAACTTCATTATCTTTTCCATAAGGTAAATCCCAACATGGATTACGTGCATTGATATATTTTACATTAGTATTTCTATGCTCCATTTCTAAACAATTACATATACTATATTAGATCACAACATTATTAAACAAAATTTATAATTTTGAAATACTGAAATAGTTAACAAAAATTAAAAATTTATCTCATAACTAATCTCAGAATCCTAAACTTGATTTCTTTGGGAATATTCTATATTCATAAATATTTAAATTATTTCAGAATGGTTTGTAAATAAAATTTTGTGTAACCCAAACATACCCATCAGGAGTATTAAACCAAGTGCACAATAAGGAAACTTTCACCGTGCATCAGAATGATCTACAAGATATAATTAGCCAACTCTTTTTAGGGTTATTATCCCTAGATGCATCTTTGAAAAAAGCACATCCACTTGTAGTATACAGACAAATATGTTTTAGGAAAACCTCATTATATTACCTTACTAAAATTTGTTTTATGCTATGATATAATTAGACATATCCTTTGAGTTTTTCATATGGTTAGGTTCTCTAATCTATGTTTTCCTAAATCTAGTTCCCAAGGTTTTTACTAAAATTCTTCTGATACCACTATAACACATCTACTCTAGTATCCTGTATCTAGTGGTTGTTTTACTACATTAGTACAAAACAAAAGGGATTGCACCCCAAATGATCAAATAGTTTAGTACTCTTGTGATACTAGATACATACATGATTCTCACATTGCATCTAAAAACATGAAATATAACATAATAATTATTATTATAACTTTATTATTTCTTCTATTAAATCCCTAATTTCATTTATTAATCCCATATTAGTAACTTAGGGAAAGGAAAACATAATAAATGGTGAGCTTAGATGATCAGTAAGATAAAACATACAATAGAAGCTATCATAAACTAAATATAACATGAATAATATGGCCAAGATAAGAAATAAAAAAGTATTACATATAAATAATACCATAAAATGGGACTAAATCCATGGATAAATTAACAACTAATCATAGGGATAATAATAACTAGTTTCATAATGATAAAATGCATAATGTTAGACATCACAATCTTACCATCAAGTCTTTGTGCCAAGTCAACATACATAAATAGTTAAGGCGTATGCCAAATACCCAAACTAGTTTTCTCACGAGACCAATCGATTAATCTAGGGGATATAACGAGATCCTCCCATCACTCAATAATTCTAATGCATTCATCATATTAAGGGGGTGAAACTTGACCAAAATAAACATATCTGTTTAAAAACTAGCATAAAAAATGTTTAAATTATAACAAACCATACATTACATACATTGATATTACTTCAAAGTTGAATAATATTCATAAAAAATATAAAAAATACAATATATTACTATATAGGTATAGTGTCTTTAGAAATTGGGAAATATAAACAATTGGTTCATATGAAATCTTTATCTTCTCTCACTTATTTCACCATAGCTAGACCCATTTTTGACATATCTTACTTAATAACCTTATTTGTGACCTAGGGAAAAAACATATGAATGGGTGAACTCAGATGACCAGTTAGGGTAATAAATAGATATATCAATCATATCATAATCATAAGACATAATAATTTAACATTTAAAAATATTATTGTGCATATGAAGGATCATGATATCATCCCATGGAATAAATCCTGAAAGTTCATAAGAATCAATGAACGTAACCCCAAAATTCATAACATAAGACTTGAAGTTTTATGTAATACACATAATAATATAAAATCATTTCATATTAGTCAAGGCACATTGGAAGGACCATCATAGTGAACAAAGTCCATTATTGAACCTAGTTCACTCATCGTTCCAACCCTATTTTACTGAACCGATATCATTTCCCATTCCAACCATGTCTATATCATTAGATATAAATATTTACCCAATGCATTGGAGTGAGATATAGGTCCCACCCATATCATAATGAAATCATTCTTACATGTTCCATAAAAACATAAATCATTCGTCATAGCATAACCCAAGGAATAAAATGGGTTTCTTAAGCATAATTCCATCATAATCCATAAAAAAATGGATTTTATAAACATAATTACACAATAAAAACAATCGAACCATAGTAATATTAGGGATATAAACATAACCATATTTAAATAATTTCATCTTATATGGAAAATAATTTTGATAAAGCACTTGATATTAATTCTTGAGGAAAATATCCTTTGTTCTTCAAAACAAATTTCTTTTCTCAAAATGCCACGAAATTTTAAAAGAAAAGAATTTATTTGAAAATAAACTTGAAATCATGTAAATGAAGATTCATGGAAATAAGGTTTTACGAAAATGTAAATATCTATTCATGAAGTATAAGTAAAAAACATTCTCCTCATACTTTTGTTAGAAAAGTACAAAAGTACCTCATATTGAATAACGACAAAAGAATCATTTTATACCATTAAATAAAAATTAACCAGAGGGAAAAATTTACTTTAATTTTTTTATAAGAATTTATATAATATTAAATACTTTGAAAACATTCATGTGGATGATAAATATACCCCGATAAATACTTATGTGTAAACAATCTCGGATAATAATGAGATTGAAAAATTATCCATTACCATAGGTCCAGTTTCTTTGTATGTATCCAAAACTATTGTATAAAGATTTAAATAATGTCATTGAATTATTTAAGAATCATATTAATTTTTATTATATCATATATGATCATATTATCATATGTTTGTTAACATCATTTCATTATTACTTGTTGTTTGGGTATTAACTGCTTTATTTTCTTATGCATGTTTTGTAGAATACCTTATGGTTTTCCTTCATAGGTCATAGTTATATCATTGAAAAATGATATTAACATAATATATACCATATTTATTTATTATTTACATTTATATAATCACTATTTAATAAATATCATGTAGAATGAATTGCATTGCATCGTGGAGATGACAGATCATATGTACGCATGAGCGATGATATCATTCCCATATTTGTTGAATGGTATTTAATTGGTCGGTGTATAATATTTCATAAATAATATCATGTTATAATAATCATATATATTAATTTTTTCATCATTATACCCATCCAAGTATGGTGGTGTTGAAAAAAATATTACACCACGACGTGGAGATGATAAGCCGTATTTACACACTTGTGGTGATTTCATTTTTTGTAGGATGGATAAAAGGTGGAATATTATTGTTTCATAATTATAATAACATATCATTATATAAGTGATAATATATTTATTACTTTATAATGAAAAAAATCATGAATAGTAATTAGAAGAAGAAATAAATTTGAAAGAATTGGTAGAGGAGATTACCTCTTCTTCGACATCCTTCCTTTAAATCTCTTTTTAGAGCACTAGAGTTGGTATTTTAAGAAGACCAGAACCTCTAGAATGTAACTATGGAAGTTTAGAAGGTAAAAAATAATGGTATGGATTATATTTAAGGCTCAAAGTTATGTGAAGAGGTGAGGGAGGAGGTCCCATTTTATAATTGAGGTGATGGACACTTTTGGGATCTCTGAAAATATTAATTTATAATAAATTCAAACCCCATCCAAAAACCTAAAAAATGTCCCCATTTTGAACATGAGAGGATATAGGGATGTAATATCATAAAAAAATAGATTTTAGATAAGTTTTTATATTAATTTATACCTTATAATTTTAATTAACACTTAGTTATTCTATTTAATTTTTAACAGTGGTAGCAAATAATTCAATTTTAAAAGGGTGAAATATTTACTTATTTTATGTAAATTAGACCATAAATAAATAATTTAGAACATTTTAAACATATCATAATTATTATGTATTTTTAAAAATGTTTTATGATTTTTAAATAATTTAAGAAAACATTATTTTGATAAATAATCAATAGTGTCAATTTTTTGACACTATAAAATTCATTGATTTTCAAAAATATTAAGATAACAATTTAACTTTGAAACAACTTTTTTATTATATTAATAATAGTTCATGGTCTTCTAGTAAATTCATTAGACATATTAATTATCCAAAATTATATATATTTTAATATTTTTAATATCATTTATTTTTTATATTTACTAACAAAATAATTAATACATCCATTTTTGTGTAATTATTTAATATAATTATTTATTGTATTAAAAATAAAGAAAATATTATGATGAAAATAAATATACTAGATTTTAAAATAATATTTTAAATCAAATTTATCTTTTGGAAAATTAAACATTTAAAATGTTATACTTATTAAATTATGAATGTGACAACTTTAACATCACTTTAAATAAAATAATATAAGTGTCACAATCCCTTCTATAAGGCTCCAAATGGTCACTAACTCGACCCTTGGATGGTTATGACCGAGATATACTAGACCAATAATATTTGGTCCAGTTTTTGGGTCCTTTTATGGTTATTATAATTTTAATAAATTTTTATTGATTTATTATCAGTTAATTAATTTTTACATCATCAAAGTATAAGACTTTAAGGTAATTATTTATTTCATAAAAATTAAAAATAAATTTCCACGATAAATAAAATCACATTATATTTCAAATTATTATTTATAATTGAATTTATCTTATGTATAACCTTATATGAAAAATAATATAGTAATTAGAATTTGAGTAAGACATATTTAATATTTCTAAAAATAAAATACATTAAATGTCATAATCTCATCTAAGTGGATTCCAAAGGACACAATTTAGACACAAGTATGATTTAGGTAAAAAATAATTATCCAATTATTTTAATATAAGAGTTAGGATAATTTTATAATAGCATTCTTACCCTTAATTATCAGATTTACCCTTCTACCATATTAACAAAAATTACTGAAGTTACTATTCATAATGACCAAAAATAAAATACCGATATTTACATAATTTGGACCTACTTATTCCTAACATGGAATAAATTTTTCAAAATTAAAAACATATAATTTTCATTAATTAATTTAAAATTATTCCCATTATCGGAAAGAGAGAACAAGTTTTTTTAAAGTTAAAACATTGAAAAATATTGAAATGTTTTTACATCTGAATTCAATGTAAAATTAATGATATTGAAATAAATTATATTTAATAATAAAAATATATTCAATTTACACTTTAAAACAATTAAATATTATAATTTAACCATATATTGTTTTGATGAAAAAAGTTGTTTTCAATTAAAATTTAGTGTATTTTTACAATTTATCAAAATTTTAATGTTATCAGGAAAATATTAACAATTCATCCAAAGTAAAATTTTATATCCATCTTCTAAAGAACAAGTTTTTTTTCATATAAAAATTATTAATGTGTAAAAGTATTAATTTTAAAAGTGTTCGCCATTAAAAGGCCGTAAAATTGCCCTTTTAAAAATATAGGGTTTTATACATCAAATAGGGTTTATTCATACCCTATGAAAAAAATATCTATTGGATGAATATAAAAAATATTTTATTAATTATATAACATATATATTTCATTATTTTAATCTACTAATATTAATTCAATCAATTTATTAATATAAAAATACAAATATATAATTGATTTATATTTTTCATAAATAATTGGTAGCGAATGACTTCACAATAAATTTTTATAAGTTAGTTATATTTATTCTAGCTAAACTAAAAGGTAAGTTAAAATGGTTATTTTATACTAAGGTCATCTATTTGTTTGTTTAAACTCATGATTGCATGTAATGTAAGCTATTGAAGAATTAAAATTAGGGAAAATATTTCATGAAAACATCCAGGTGTTACATTCTGCCCACCTTTAACTAAATTTTATCCTCAAAATTCATAACTTAGATACAAACAGATGATGATATCTCTCCCCCTCATATCCTAAATATCTCGTATAGCGTCCTCAAATTGTTGGTTCCACCACAAAACTTTAACCAAGCAAGTTGTCCTGTTTCTCGGAACTTTTTCGCTACGATCCATAATCTTTATCGGCTATTCTTCATAAGAAATATATTTATATAGTAGTATGAATTCTGAGTTTAGTACATTTAAAGGATAAAGTATGTACTTTCTTATAATATATACACAGAACACATCATGAACTTGAGAGATATTTGGTGGAAGCACCAATCGGTAAACTACTTTCCCAACACGATCCAGAACTTCAAAAGGACTGATATACCTGGGGATTAATTTTACCTTCTTTCCAAATCTCATTACTCTCTTATAGTGAGATATTCATAGAATCACATTATCACCCACTTTAAACTCTAAGTATTTTCTTCGGATATCAGCATTAATTTTTTGTCGACTCTAAGCTGCTCTTATGAGTTGTTGAATAGATCTAACCTTTTCTGCCATTTCATCAACAAGATCAGGTCCTAATAGACTTTTTCACAACTTCATCCCAGAAATTTGTAGTTTTTAAATTCTATTCATAGAGGGATTCATAAAGAGTTATCTGAATACTATAGTGAAATCTATTGTTGAATGAAAATTCTACCAAAGGTAAGTGTTGATCCCCACAACCTTTGAAATCCATAGAGCAAGCCCTCAACATGTCCTATAGAGTTTCAATTTGCAAGGAAACAAACATAAAACATTACACAATATAGGACATTTTCTGGTCAAGGTTCTATAGGATTTTATAACCTTATATTTTTATCAATGTTTTATAAGAATAAAATTAAAAAAATACACCACATGCGCTAACTCTGCAAGCATAATGAACGCCGTTAGGAACTCCAATGAACCCATGAAAAATAATTTAAAAACATAAGGTGAGCAATTAAATTTTCCAGTAAGGGGATTTAATAAAATTAATAAATTCTTTTGAAACAATTTCATTAAATTGAACTTACATACTTAAAAGTGGATTTTCATATTATAAAAAATTTATTAAACCATTATTTTATCAAAATAATTATAATTGAAAGAACAATGGGATTTCTCCACTGAAAATAATAATTTTCTGGTGGGTCATTCATAATACTTGGTAGACCATAATAAAAACCATAATGTAGGGCCACAAGTCATATCACATATGGAACAGAGTTCCCTTAAGACATATAGGTTCACTCCCCATAACATCACACAACATTATAGTGAAAAATTTGAAAACATTTTATAGGGAGCTGCCTTTCTCAATCCTAACTCAAAACATTTCAAATATACATATTATTTTTTTTAAAAGAAAATAATATTTCTTGTCACAAACATAATCTTGAGAGTTTTCTAAAACAATTTTATAGGAATACATTGTTTAAAAAACTTCCACTATTTATAAGTCATAAATAAAATGGATAAATAAATATAATTTGTACTTGATCTAAAATGAATGAGATGTCATTTATAATTTAGTTGATGGACATAAAAAATTATGCATGACCTACTAAGAGGTGTAAATGCAATTTCTCATATAAAACGATGTCTAGTGATCATAAAATAATAGCTTGTTTAGTTTTTTCACATAAAATGATATCTATTATCATTTAAAATAAGGATACACATAAACATAAACCATAAATTGGTAAATTAATAGTAATCTAACTTTGAATATAGATTTTTGAGATAAAGATTAACCCTACTTAATAAATAAATTGAAATGCATATGTGCTCACACACACACACACACACATATATATATATACATATACGATACACATAAAATTATGTTTTTGAAAACACAAGAAAAGCTTTTGATAAATGATTTATCTTTGAAAATACTATCTTAGAGATAATTTTTTTAAAAAAACTTTAATTAATAAAATATGAATATTATATATGTACTTCATTATAATCAACACAAATTCAACAACAATAAAACAAAATTCATGCAATCCATAGACTTAGAATTAAAATTTAGATCAAAACCCTTACCATTTATTTTCTAAAAATAGGTAATTATATACACCCACACACACACACATGTACATATTTGTAAAAAACATATTTTTTATTGTATAAATTAATTAAATCCTAACAAAAATTCTCAGGAATGATGGATTTATTAATAATTCCATAAAACATAAATTTAAAATAAATATTTATTATCTAAAATTCTCAAGCGAAATAGGTATATATATATATATGTGTGTATAGAATTATATATACACATATATAAAATGGTGTATACACTTATATATATATATATAAGTATTGATGAAATCAAACATAAACAAATTGGATTCCTTAAAACATGAATTTGAAATAAAGATCATTCATCAAAAACTCTTAAAAAAATCAAGATAGGTATATATATATATATATTTGTATATACGCATATATATAAATAATTATTGTAAAATCAAAGATATATTTAACCCTTACAAAATCAATTTAAAATAATAAAATCCCTTATATGACACTGAACAACCAAAGAGGGAAGGCAACTCCCACCTGCTGGATGAACTTGAACCAAATGATAGGTTTGGTTCGAGACTTATGACCACGGAGAAGGGGTTATCCAAAGTCTCACTTATTTATAAAAAAATTTAAGTTGTTGTAAGATTATTAGAGAATTTTAGTTATTTTTATTATTTTATTTAAAACAAAACTAAATAAAGACCCTTATTTATGGGTCATACCATATTATTTCTATTTATTGTTTTTTTCTAACTTCCCATGGGTCTTGTATTCTACTTCAAATGTTTTTCTATTTTTTTATTTTTTTACAAAATTTCATGCCATCCTCCTGATATTATATATTATTATCATCAATTTTTTTAAATTGTTTTATTCTCCCTTTTTAAACTCATATTTTTATTTATTACACCACTTGTCACTCCTATCTCTCCACTCATAATCACTTTTCTTTTGGCTAATATATTACTTATTATTTGATTCCATCATTACAATTTTTATAATACTTGAATTTAATTTAAAAAAAACAATATCTGTTGTTTTTTTAAAAACTCATAAAATAATGTTTTGAATAATAAAATAAAATACACATATAACAAAATAATGATATATATTTATAAACACACACACATATATATTAAATTAAATAAAACAGATATATATATATATATTGATAATTATATGTATTTATAAACATATACTTTAAATAACATATAATTTATATAAAAAAGTAAAATATAAACAAAATATAAATTCATATATTTATAAAATATATTAAATTAAAAATAATAATTTTCTTAAAAATAAGTTTTCACTAAACTATTATTATTATTATTATTATTATTTAAACATTTTTAATTTAATAATATATTTCTTTTAAGTTATAAACGAAATAGAAAATTACTATTTTAATTTCTTGGGGTGTTACATTATTCCCCCTCTAAAGAATCATGCCCTCATAATTTGTTCATCAGACTAAAGAATTCTGAATTTATGCCTTTAGAATTAAGAAAACTAGGACCACTGAACTCTAAACTCTACCGTTTAGATGACAGCTAATTTCCAAAGATGTCTAACCCGTTCCTCTGATACCAACTGTAAGGACCTAGCCTTAAAACACTACACAATAGAGGACATTTTCTGGTCTAGGTTTTGGAAGATTATACAACCTTATATTTTTATCAGAGTGGTACAAGAATAAAATAAAATAAACAAAAGACACCATGTGTGCTAACTCCGTAAGCGTAAAAAATGCCATCGAGAACTCTAATGAAACTTGTGAAAAATAATTTAAAAAAATAGGGTGAGAAATTAAATTAACTAATAATGGGTTCTAAAACAATTAATAAATTCTTTTGAAAAAATTTCTTTAAAGTGAACTTATATACTTAAAATTTCATTTTCATAATATAAATAAATTTAAGAAAACTATTCTTTTATCAAAATAATTATAATTGAAAGAACACTAGGATTTCTCTATTGAAAATAATGATTTTATGGTGGTTCATTCATGATACATAGAAGACCATAATAAAAAATGTTATGTAAGTCCACAATTCATACCACATATGGAACAAATTTACCTTAAGACTTATGGGTTTACTCCCCATAACGTCACATAAAATTCTAGTGATAAGTTTGAAAACATTTTATATATACATGCCTTTCTCAATCCTAACCTAAAACAATTTAAATATACATACTATTATTTTCTTAAAAAATAAAATAACATTTCATGTCACAAACATAATATTTAGAATTTTCTACAACAATTTTATGAGAATCTCATATTTAAAATAACTGGCCCAATTTAAAAGTCATAAATAAAATGGATAAAGAACTATAATGTATACTTGATCTAAAATGAATGATATATCATTTATAAGTTAGTTGATGGCCATAACTAATTATATATGGAATACCAATAGGTTTAGATGTAATTTCTCACATAAAATTATAGCTTGTGCACATAAAATAATAGCTTGTTTAGGTTTTTCACATAAATGGTAACTTTTATCATTTAGAATAAGGCTACACATAAACATAAACCATAAATTTGTAAATTCAGAATAATTTAACTTTGTATATAGATTTTGTAAATAAATATTAACCCTCCTCAATAAATAAATTGAAATGCATATATGTTCATATATATATATATATACATATACTATACACATAAAATTTTGCTCTTAAAAACACAAGAAAACCCTTTGATAAACGATTTATCTTTCAAAATATTAGCTTAGAGATAAAATTTAAAACTAAACCTTTAATTAATAAAATATGAATGTTAGAAATATAGACACATTCATATAATTATATACTTATATATATATATATATTTCATTATAGTCAACACAAATTGACCAATAATAAAACTAAATTCATGCAAGGCATAGACATAGAATTAAAATTTAGATCTAAATCCTTATCATTTATTTTATAGAAATGGGTAATTAGACATACATACACACACACACAAATATATATATATATATATATGTATATGTGTATATTTATAAAAAAACATAATTTTGATTGCATAAATTAATTAAGTCCTTACATAAATCCTTAGGAATGATGAATTTATTAATAATTCCATAAAACATAAATTTAAAATAAATATTTATAATAAAAAATTATTAATAGAAATAGGTATCTATATATATAATTGTGTATACACTTTTATATAATTGTGTATACACTTATATAAATATAAGTGTTGATGAAATCAAACATAAACAAATTGGATCCCTTAAAACCTGAATTTGAAATAAAGATATTTCAAAAAAATAATACTAAAAAGAAATCAAGATATGTATATGTTTATATTTTTATATATAAATATATATAAATAATTCTTTCAAAATCAAAGATAAATTGAACCCTTATAAAATCAATTGAAAATAATTAAATCCTTTACATGACACTTGAAAACTAAAGAGGGAAAGCAACTCCAACCTATTGGAAGAACTTAAAGAAAAGGAGAGGTTTGGTTTGGGACTTGTGACCATGGAGGAGGGGTTCTCCTGAGTCTCACTTATTTATTAAAAAAATTATGTTGTCCTAAGATTCTTAGAGAAGCTTATTTATTTTTTTATTTTATTTAAAAAAACTAAATAAATACACTTATTCACAGGTCATAACTTTGTTATTATTTCTATTTATCATTTTTTTGTCTAACTTCCCATGGGTCTTATCTTCTTTCTCAATTTGTTTTCACTTTTTTGAATTTTTTTCTAACATTTCATGCCTCCCTCATGATATTATATATTATTATCGTCAATTTTCTAAAAAAATTTATTATCAATTTTTAAACTCCAACTTTTCTTTATTCTATCACTTGTCACATCTATATTTCGACTCATATTCACTTTTACTTTAGTCAATATATTACTTATTATTTGATTCTATCATTACAATTTTTAAAATACTTAAACATAATTTTTTTAAAAACAATAGGTGTTGTTTTTTTACAAAACTCATAAAAAAATGTTTTGAAAAATAAAATAAAATATATGTATAATAAAACAATGATATATATTTATAAACTCACACATATTTTTTTAAAATATAGAGGCTAATCACATTTTATTAAAATCAAGTAAAAGAAAGGAACATAAAAGAGTATGGGAAAACAAAGGTAAAACCCAAAGCGAAATCTACTTGTTTATCTTTTTCAATAGTCTTTCACTTAGCCTCCTTTATTCTTCTCGAATTACGTCCCAGTGAGACCTTCCACAACCTTGCCCCCAACCTCTAGATATCTTCCTAGGGAGAGATTTATGACTTTTTTAAAGAGTCTCAACATCAGTGCTTTTAGAATCAGAGCTATCCTCTTTTCGTTCCTTACCTTTGATAGTAGAAGCACCTCTTGTTGTCGCCATCATTCCCTAAACCTTTATTTCTTTAGTCGGATCCAAAGTATCACTATCAATAGTATGATCATTCTCTACAATCGATTTCACTGCCACCACTGGAGTGATGACTGAGGAATTTGACTTTTTTTATAGGATACCAGTTTAAATCCTCATTATCCACAACAGACTTTGAAGAATCTTGGATATTTTTAGAAATGATTGGAGATTCAGGTTCTAAAATTTTCTTACCCTTGCGGTCACCTGAAGTGTTCATCCATTCTTGTGAGAGCTGAGTAACCTTTTCAGTAACTTGTTTAGCTATAAATACTTCATTATAGATTTTATGGGTGGGACATGATTAAGGTTGTTGTAGAAAAACACCTTTATCCTTGTTAGATGAATCAACATTATGATCATTCGCCTCCTCAGAAAATATTTCCACCCAAGACTTATTACTCTCAGAGGTAAGGTGATGATCAAAATTTCCACTTAACTATTGTTATTATTATTATTTATTTAAACATTTTTTGTTAAATAAAATATTTCGTTTAAATTATAAACAAAATAGGATATTTCTATTTTAATTTCTTAGGGTGTTACAAAATTCTCTTCTCAGGCTGACCGTCTGTCTGAGGATGATAAGAAGTGTAGAAACATAACTCTGAATCTAGATCCTACTAAAGACTTCTCCAGAACTTCTTGGTAAACCTCATATCCCAGTTAGATATAATAGAAAGTGTTACTCCATACAATCTTACCACTTCCTTTACATATATCCAAGAAATATTATCAAGAGAGAAATCCTCTCTAATAGTAATGATGTGTACTGAATTCATAATATGATCAACTATAACCCATATAACATCATGACCTTTTAATGTTTTGGTAATTCTGACAAAAAATTCCATAGTGATGTTCTCCCATTTCCATTATGGTATGGGTAATGGTTGTAAGATCCCATTAGACTTATATCTCTCAGCCTTAACTTGGTGTAAAACCAAGCACTAAGAGACATATTCAACAAAATCTATTTTCATTCCCTCCCACTAGAAATACTATTTTAGGTCTATATAAATCTTTGTGCTTCTAGGATGTATGGATAATGAAGAACTATGAGCCTCATCCAATCACTAGTGGAAATCCCACCTATACCAATAGTTATTTACCAATAGTTTGAAAAAACCGTTGGAATAAAGAGGCTATACCAACGGTTCTGTGAAACCGTTGGTATACATTAATATAAGTTGGTTTTACCAATAGTTTTAGTGGACTATTGAAAAAAACCAGATCAATAGTCCACGATTCTTTTTAACTATTGGGATAAGCCTATATAAAATGCGACCCTCCTCCCATCCCGACTTCCCCTCACGTCGTGCCCCCACTTATCCATCATGAAACGCTCCTCTCCATCCTGACTCCCCCTCACCTCCGCTCTCATCCCCACTCCCCCTCGCCACTACTCCAATCCCGACTCCCCCTAGTCACCGCTCGTTGCTCTCCGTGCGCTCCCCTACTCCCATTCAAACTCCCCCTCACCGCTCGCCACTCGCCGCTCACTCACACATCCCCCTCCTCATCCTCCTCTAGTAGAGAATCCTCTATGAGGTCTCACATCCCCCTAGGTCTATATTTCTCTCAACAGACGCTTATCCCCCCTAGGTCGAGCTTTACCTCACCCAACGCGAATCCCCCTAGGTTGAGAAGGTCAAGCATCCCCTCTAGTGGTTAGACATCCCACCTAGATCAAGGATCCCCTCTGGTCGAGCATCCCCTTCTACATTTCTAGTATTATTTGGAAGTAAGTCCCTAATCTTCTTCTCGTATGATTAATTGATTTATTGTTTATTTTGAGTTTTGTTGATTCAATTTGTATAATTTCATATTGTTTCATTCATCTGTGATATGTGATTGATTTTGGTTTTCTAAAAACATAAAAATAGTTATAATTTTAGTGTTTGTAGATATAAATCATTGGAATTTCACATAAAATATACCATGAGAACATTATTTTTTTTCAATTTATATTATGATGTGTTTGCAGTTTCATAAAGAATATCATATTCTATGTGAAATCATTTAGAGCTCATAAATATGTTAAGAATATTTTATGTGTATAATTATTCATACCACTGATGCTTTTTGGATGTCATTGTCATTTGAATGGAGTGTTATAATTTGAAAATGAAAATGTTATCTAATGCATACTATTTTAATATGTACATGATGCATGTGAATGGAAATTGGTTTGTTGATAAATGTGTTGTTATTTTTGGATTCACATACAGTTGAATGGGTAACCATATTTTATTAAATTATAAAGTGTTATCTCGATGAAAAGTTCCCTAAAAATATGGAATTAACTCATGGGAAATGTGTTGAAACTTTTTTAGAGATGTTATTAACAATAATGTATTTTCATATTTTCTCCATGTTGATTTTTTCAATGGAATAACAACACTATATGAAGGATTGATTTTGAAAAAGTATTTTTCTTGAAGAAAAATATATATGTGAAGTGAGTGTTATGTTAAAGTTCCATTCGAGTGTTGTTTTATATCAACAAGTATGGTAATAAGGTGGGTTTATCAACTTCTAAGTTATAACATTGAATGAGGATTTTTTCTACTGAATCACTTTTCTTTGTAGCTCAAAATTGTTTGATTTTATTTGCACTTTATTATTTATCACATTTTAAACATGTTTATATTGAGGGGGTGGGGGGATGTCCAGGGGGTGGGGGTGTCCAGGGGGTGGGGGCTGTCCATGGGGTTGGGGGGCTGTCCAAGGGGGTAGGGAATGTCTAGTTGGGGGGGGAGGGGCTATCTAGGTGGTTGGGGGGGGGGGATTTCCAAGGGGGTTGGGGGTGTCCAGGTGGGTGGTGTGTGTGGGGGGGGGGGGGGGGGGTCCAGGTGGGTGGGTGGGGGGGTGTCCAGGTGGGTTGGGGGGGTGTCCAGGGGGTTGGGGGAGCTGTCCAAGGGGGTTAAGGGGCTGTCCAAGGGGGTTGGGGGTGTCTAGGGGGGGCTATCCATGGGGGTGGGGTGTCCAGGGGGTGGGGGTGTTCAGGGGGTGGGGGGTTGTCCATGGGGTGGGGGTGTCCAGAGGGTGGGGGTTGTTCAGGGGGTGGGGTGGTTTCTAAGGGGTGGGGGGGGGGGGGTTGCCCAGGGTGTTGGGGAGGATGTCCAAGGGGGTTGGGGGTGTCCAGGTGGGTGGGGGGTGTTCATGTGGGTGGGGGGCTGTCCATGGGGGTGGGGTTGTCTAGGGGGTGGTGGGGCTGTCTAGGGGATTGGGGGGCTATCCAGGGGGTGGGGTGTCCAGGGGTGGGGGTAGGGTGTCCAAGGGGATTTGAGGTTGGTTTATTCCGCCCTCTTTGTTTGACCCAATTTAATTTGGGGATTTTGGCGGTTTATGTGCCCATGAAAAATCTATATTAGGTATTAATTGCATGAATATGACTAATTTCATGATCGACTACAACCCAAATGAATGAAATTTTCCAAGATAATATAAACAAAAACAAGACAAACTAAATCTAATGGAAATGTCCCAAATAAACTTGTATCGAACAAAATCAAACTATGTTGAAACTTGAGCCAAACTGATTATATACCATTAATAGGAAGAGTAACTATTAATTAAAAGGAATGTACTATTTGATATTATTAATTTGAAACATGGATCTGTTTCCCCCTTGTTGCAGGAACATGATTTGACCCATGGGGTGTTTTGGTTCTTATATGTTGGGCAGTGATGTGTATAGTCATAGGAGATAGGTATGTTTTAGTTTAGTTTTTATTTTATTTTCTTTATTGCATTGGCCACTTAGGTATTTTACTACTTTATATGGACAAAGATTAGTTATATTCTGCAAAGGGGACAGAAGGGGTTCAGATTGATTCAGTCCACCAGCTTTGATCGGAGGTAAGATTTTATGGTTTCTACTTGTCTCACACCTCATATATTTGGGGATTTCAGTGTTTTTGACTCCATATTATGGTTTCGGTAGGGTGTTGGATTGTTTTGTGTTGGTTTGGGTGGATTTGGTTCTCTGCTTCCAATCGACGTAAGTATTTAATGCCGTTGGTTGGTTTCTCACTGGTTATTTAGCATCCTTTATGTGGTTTAAGGTTCCTAATATCCTTTGTGTAGTGCTTTGATCCCTACTCATTGGTTTCAAGTCGCTAAGTCAAGGGTGACTCGCCTACGTGTACATAGGTAAGTAAGTATATGTAGTTGGGTTCCCCCGTTGCGTGTATAGTCACCCATGACAGTGATTGTGCACGTATGGGGCTAGGTGTTCCCATGTATATATATATATATATATATATATATGCATATGCAGGTGAGTGGAGACTGGTATATGAATATAAGAATATGTGAAAGGATCCCCTTGCACATGCTCATGGCCATGCGGGTGTGTGCATAGGGGCTAAGTGTCCTTGCATGTGTGTGAAGGTGTGTATACCCAGTGGGGGAGCACAAACTTTTAGTTAGAAAGCCCCAAGAGCTGAAGTGGATGGCTTGGTTCCACCTTGAGGTAGGGTCCCTCTACTAACCTCTTTAATTCATGAATGCTTTAAATTAAATTTAGCTTCTTTCTTAATTCTACTTAACTATATTGAATTTAATATCTTGAATAATTGTTCTTTAATATAATTGTTTCATTTTATAAATAAAGTCATGTTTTTATAATAAAACCCCTCCAATAGAGGTGCACTGTGTGCGAAAACTCATAGTGATAGTTATGTTGATCTAGTTTCTTAACTTATTGCATTTGATTTTTGATGAATGATTTTCAGAATAAATGTTAAATATAATTAAATTAATTGTGTGATAAAGAAATGCCATGATTTTATAATAAAACCCCTCCAATAGAGGTGCACTGTCTTATAAACCAAAGAATAGTGATGATTATTTGTATCATGTTTATATTTGGTTTGAGTTTTCCATATGTATCTTGTTGGTGTTTGTTTTGTGGAATGTTAGTTTTTTTTCTTTGAATAATATAAATTGTCTTATCATACTCATTTAGATCAAATGACATTTCCCGAGTAGGCATATGTCTTGACCATGACACTTTCCTTTTCACCCTTTGAATATTATAAATGAAATTTCCATGTTTAGGCGAAGCGAATGAATTTGTAAATGGTTTGTTTAGGGTGTATGATTTTTTTCCATCGTTTTGATTCCCTTTAGACGTTGCATCATTGTTTCACTCACTACAACCTTCCAACAATCCCTTGTTATAACATATTAAATAGTTGATTTTTTTATCATGTTCCTTGTGACCTTATCTTATGGAAAAACTTGTTTTGGGTGTTTTTCTGGCCTCTTGGCCACCCCTTTGGGTGTTTACCCGAGCCTATATATCTAAAAACACTGATGGTGTCATTGTTTAACACAAATCAGTCTTATTGTGCTCCCCACTATAAGCTTCATCTTAACACCATTTTGGGTGTTTTCCTGACCTCGATGTACATCAATTTTTTTACATATATGAATTCTCCCATAATATTTGTGTTGGATCTGGAGATGTTAAAACATACTCAAATTCTTTTGTTCTCAAGGTGACTGAAGTTTTATTATTAGAGTTACAAGAAATGCATATACCATTGATAAGTAATACACTTGCATAATTTGACTCTCAATCAGTAGTTTCAACTACCTAGTACCACTTTTAAAAACAAAAAACAAAAAATATATATCTTTATCATACCACAATCCCGAATCAAGAGTCTGTTTTTTATAACATAAGATCGGTTTCTATAATGTGAAGGACAACTACATAGGATTAATTTGGAATCCTTTATAAAGAGCAATCAAAATTTTGATATCTATTATAGACATTGGTAAATAGAATAAAATTTTAAATAATACTTAAAAACTCTATATGATCACTAGTCCTCCCCACTTCATGCCATGACCACTTGGTTCCATGTTCTATAAGAGTGGAGTCCTATCCTGATTTTTCCATTCAAGGGATTCATCAACTGCATATGAAATTATATAACATGATTGATAAAAATAAGAATAAAATATTTTTTACTAAAATATGATTAATTAACTTCCTCAACAGATTTTATGAAACCATTTATGTATGGTTTTCTATTTTGTACTTGTACTTGTCCTTTAGAGTTTGATATTTTTATGATCCTGATGATTTGATGAGTGTTTTGACCCTTGTAGAGAAAATTATTCTACATTATCTTTTTTTACTGTGTGAGAACAGTAAAAGAACACACCATATATAGTGTAGTTGGAGATTTCTACAATAACGGGGAATCTGGTGGCTGATCAGCTCTGTGATAGTATTCCATGAGTCTTGTGATCAATGTTGAGACTGACTAATCACAATTTCTGTCGGCTGGGTGATGACCGGAATGTTGCCCCACCTCCTCCTGCTCCCTTCGCTCCTGGACGAAAGATGTTGCCCTGCGGATGTCGCTGGACCGGGCCAACAAGCCACGGTCACGCCACGGTCATGCCGCGGTAAAACCACGGTCAAGCCATGGTCACGTTGCGGTCACGCCACGATAATGCTGTGATTTGGCCCTACTCCAGGATGACACCCCATGGTGGTTCGCAGTCCTATTGGAATTCGATGTATGATACCTAGATAGAGTTTTAGATACATTACCCACCCATAGTTAATGGGGAGGAGGCCCTCATGTAGCAAATCTCTGGATCGAGTCTCTCATGAAAATATTTAGTCACCTGTAGACAACATTGGAGATGAGAGTGAAGCTTGCTACTTGTATTCTACAAGGACCATCTAAGTGCTCGAGGGACATCATAGTAAATGTTGGACAATAAGAAGACTTGAGAATAATTTTATAATGATATTTATATTTGGAAAATTTTCCTTCAGAGTTTGATATTTTTATGATCCTGATGATCTGATGAGTGTTTTGACCCTTGTATAGAAAATGCTTCTACATTATCTTTTTTTTTCTGTGTGAGAATAGTAAACAACACACACCTCATATGGTGTAGTTGGAGATTTCTACAATAATGGGGAATCTGATGGATGATCAGCTCTATGATAGTATTCCATGAGTCTTATGATCAATGTTGAGAATGACTAATAACAATTTTTTTCCAACAAGGCTATGGCCGGAATGTTGCCCCACCTCCTCCCGCTCCCTTCTCTCTTGACCGGAAGATGCTTCCCCACAGATTTCCCCTCACGCTGTGGTCACGCCGTGGTCACGCTGTGGTCACACTGTGGTAATGTCGTGATTTGTCCCTACTCCAGGATGAGACCCCACGGCAGTTCATATTCCTGTCGGAATTCAATGTATGATATGTATATAGAGTTTTAGATACATTACCCACCCATAGTTAATGGGGAGGGAGGACCTCAGGTAGAAAATATTTGGATCGAGTCTCTCATGAAAATATTTAGTCACCTGTAGACAACATTGGTGATGAGGGTGAAGCTTGATACTTGTATTCTACAAGGACCATCTAAGTGCTCGAGGGACATCATAGTAAATGTTGGACAATAAGAAGACTTGAGAATACTTTTATAATGATATTTGTATTTAGAAAAGTGTCCTTCAGAGTTTGATATTTTTATGATCCTGATGATCTGATGAGTGTTTTCACCCTTTTATATAAAATGTGTCTACATTATCTTTTTTTTTCTGTGTGAGAACAGTAAAAAACACACACCTCATATAGTGTAGTTGAAACTTTCTACAACAATGGGGAATCTGATGGATGATTAGCTCTGTGATAGTATTCCATGAGTCTTGTGATCAATGTTGAGACTGACTAATCAAAATTTATGCCGGTAGGGCAATGGCCGGAATGTTGCCCCGCCACCTCCTTCTCCCTTCGCTCCTGGCCGGAAGATGATGTCCCATGGATGTCGCTGGGCCAGGCCAACACGTCACAGTCATGCCGCGGTCATGCCACGGTCACACCGCGGTCACACACCATCCACCTGTAATCTAGCCCACACCAGCCACCACACCAACCCCACCCCCAGCCCCCACCCCCAGCCTCCTGCAAAACACTCATGCCTGCCCTCTACCACCTGCAAAACAGCCCCAACCACCAGTTCAAGCCCTCACCAGCCCCCAACCTCCTACATCCAAGCCCGCACTAGCCCCTGCCACATGCCCAAAACCCCCATCCACCTGAAATCCATCCCACACCAGCCCCCTTTCACCTATTCTAGCCCACACGAGCCCCCTTCCATCCCCCTACCGCCTGCCTTCCCGCCCGCACCAGCCACTCCAGTCTGCACCAGCCACCGCACCAGCCCCCAGCCTCCTGTATTCCAGCCTACACCAATCCCCTAACACCTACAAAACAACCCCATAACACCTTTTTTTACCCACGCCATCCTCCTTCCAGCCCCCTGCCACCTGCATTCCAACCTGCACCAGCCACTCCAACCCAAACCAGCCACAGAAACCAACCACAACAACCAAAAACCCCAGCCCCTGCACACCACCAGCCCGCACCCAGCTCCACAAAAAACCATCACCCCATCCACCAGAAAACCACTGCCACTACATACAGTCGAAACAACCAGCCTGCAAAACCAATACTCTAGCCCCCATCCTAACCACACCTCCATCACAGAAAAAATAGTAGGCCACCCCCAAAGGAAGCCAGCGAAGGACCTTTCCAATGAAAATTACTAAGGGTGGCTTCAATGGATTTGACCACTCTCTTGGGTAAAATGAAGCGATAACACCAATAATCTTTGATACTAAAAATAACTTATTGAACAAGTTGTAACTTCCCAACATAGGAGAGAGAGTTATTTGTCCAAACTTTAACTCTTCGAACAATTTTCTCTTCCAAGACCACACAATAAGAAGCTCTAATCTTGGAAGTGATGAGGGGAACTCCCAGATAATAAAGGGGAATATACCATTTCCTAAACCCCATAAGAACCTCAATATAATCACAAAAATCAAGAGAGATACCATCCGTAAACATTAGGTACTTCGAAAGATTAACATTCAATCCAGGCAGAGAAGAAAAAAGATCCAAAGCATGATTCAAGACTAAAACTGAATCCAAATCACCATAAGAAAAGAAGATAATGTCATCTTCAAAACAAAGGTGAGAAATAAAGGTTTTACCACATCGCTAATGAAACTTTTAAGCATATGAAGATTAAATAAGGGAGTCTAGGATGTGTGAGAAAAACTCCATGAAAATCACAAAAAGGAAAGGCGAAAGAGGATCCCCTTGCCTGAGCCCTCTTCTACCCAAAAATTATCCATTTAAACTGCCATTAATGATTACCGAGAACATTGGGGTAGAGACACATCTTTTAACCCAAGATGAGAACCTAGTCGGAAAGCTGAGCAGATCCAAAGCATCCCATAAGAAGTCCCACCTGACCGAATCAAAAGCCTTGAATAAATCGATCTTGAAGGCACACCTAGGAACCCCAGAATTAAGATGGTATCCCTACAATAATTCATGGGTAACAAGATTCTTAGGATGAATTGGTTTTGGTAATAAAAGGTAAGGATATTTTTATCTATTTTTATATTTATGACTATCTTAAGGTTATTTTTGTAACCATCCTACTAGAGGGTCCGTGTTATAAGTGCTGGAAGTCTATTATTCTGACTAAGCCAGACAAAGACTATTCTTGGAAAAGTTTCAAGGCATTGTTCATTTAGCATTATTTCATAATGAAGTGAAGGTACTAATGGATATATAATTTTATAGCCTCCAGTAAAGAGATGAAATAGTGTTTGAGTACAGAAATTAATTTATCCATTTGGTTCCATACATTCCTAATCTAGACTAGGAAGATTCCTTAATGGGTTGGTGGTTTGAGTAAATTCTTTAATGACTTGTCACTAGCTGTTTCTTCCTTTGGACTCCACTTATATAAATTGATTTTGTGATAAGCTATCAATGTTGACACAAGATTATTAGGGTCAACTATATTGTTGCACTTTTGACTTTTAGCCGATAGCCACTGTAGAACTTTTGAAAAAGGTGGCTGCCATTTACTGTAGTGACGTAGACTTCCTATTCGGAATAGTGGACCGTCTTCTCCATATGTAGTCTATTTTTGGGATAAGGTTTCTAACCTGCAAAACTCTGTAATTTGTGCTCCCAATTTTTAGTGAGAATTCTACCTCTCCGTGGACGTAGGGATTATTACCGAACCACATAAATTTGTGTGTTCCATGTTCTTTCTTTCCTTTTGAATTTTCTTTCATTTCTCATTTCTATCATTGTGACTCCCGACGATTATGCAAAAGGTATTTCATGTTTCTTTTATTCCTATTTATTTTATTCCTAGGTGTGGTGGAGGAATCTCCAATAAGGGAAAATGGAAGTGCTATGTTAGACCATATGAGCGGTGGTTTAAAAACTATATTTTTTTATTACCGGTTTCTTCTAGGATAAAATACATGGTTTTATATCAGTTCCAAAAAAGTGGGACATAAGAAACTTTGTTTTTAGGATCATCAGAGGTATTTTTTGTTAGACTACCAGATGGAGTCTAAACAATTTGAATATATTGGCTTACATGAATCAATTTAGACTACCAGATAGAGTCTTTTGGATACCGAATCCATTGAGGTGATTCATATTTGTTTTTCTATATTAGTTTATATCTTAACTATCCAGAATGAAATTTTGGCTGTACTGGGAAAACAGGAAGGCTATTGTGTAGTGGATGGAAGCCTCGGGCATGCAGGGCAGGGGGGAGGGTGCAGGTGGGGTGTCTAGGAGGAGATGTATAGGGGATGTCCAAGGGATGTCCGGGGGGGGGGGGTGTCGGGGGGTCTGCAGGGTAGGGGGAGGATGCAGGTGGGGTGTCTAGGAGGGGATGTCCAGGGGGTGTCCAAGGGCTTTCCCAGGGGGGGGGGGGGTTCTGCAGGGTAGGGGGAGTGTGCAAGTGGGGTGTCTAGGAGGGGCTATCTAGGGGGGTGTCCAAGGGCTATCCGGGGGAGGGGGTCTGCAGGGAAAGGTGCAGGTGGGGTGTCTAGGAGGGGTTATCCATGGGGGGTGTCCAAGGGATATCCGGGGGAGGGGGGTCTACAGGGCAGAGTGTAGGTGGGGTGTCTAGGAGGGGCTGTCTAGGGGGGTGTCCAAGTGTTGTCCAGGGGGGTGTCAGGGGGTCCGCAGGGCAGGGGGAGGGTGCAGGTGGGGTGTCTAGGAGGGGTTGTCCCAGAGGGTGTCCAAGGGCTGTCCGCGGGGGGGGGGGGGGGGGGTCGGGGGGTCTGTAAGGCAGGGGAAGGGTGCAGGTGGGGTGTCTAGGAGGGGGTGTCCAGGGTCTGTCAGGGGGGGCATCTCGTGGGGCTGTTCAGGAGTGGTGTCCAGGGGGGTGTCTAGGGGGATGGGGTGTCCAGTGGGGGGTGCAAGGGGGATGTCCAGGGGGTGCAAGGGGCCTGTCTAGGGGGAATGGGGGTGTTCAAGGGAGGTGCATGGGGGATGTCCAAGGGGGAATGGGGGTGTAGGGGGGGGGGTGTCCATGAGGGGTGTCTTGGGGGGGGGTGTCCAGGGGGAGGGGGTGTCTAGGGGGGTGTCTAAGGGGGAGGGAGTGTCCAGTAGGGGTGCAAGGGGGATATCCAGGGGTGAAAGGGGGCTATCTAGGGGGGCATGGGGGTGCAAGGGGGTGTTCAAGGGGGTGCACTTGGGCTATCCAGGGGGGTGAAAGGGGGGTGTCTAGGGGGGCATGGGGTGTAGGGGGGCTGTCTAGGGGGGCATAGGGGTGTAGGGGGTGTTCAGGGGAGGGGGATGTGGGGGTGTTTTTTTGAATTCTGTATATTGTATTGTCTACATGAGTGTTTTTTAAAATTCTCTATTTTCAGGTGTTATATTCATCATTGTATATTGTCTGTATGGGTGTTTTTTTTGTATTCAACATTATTTTGTAGGTTTGTACTATAATTCCAGAGTGGAGACAACTACCTGCTACTTGTTGGAATTACAGTACTGGAATTGGAGAGGGGAGGCCACTGGAATTTCATAGGAGGGGAGGAAACTGTATGCTGGTTCTAGCTGGTTGGAATAGGGGCTGGTAGGAAGAGGTGCCCATGGTTTTTTTTTGTGGAGATGAATTAATACCAACGGTTCATAGAACTGTTGGTATACAGATCGATTATTCTATACCAAAGGTTTGAAAACCATTGGCATACCTATATCGCAATGGTTTATTAAACCCATACAGCCCGGATTATGGAAATAGTTCACTTTGAATCGTTGCAATTGGTGTATACCAACGGTTAAAAACCGTTGGTGTAGTTGAATAAACCCACGTTTATTAACCATTGGGAAAAAAATTTTATAACGGTTAATACTAAACCATTGGTATTTTGAAAATCTAGATGACCTATCCCAACAGTTCAACTTGAATCATTGGGATATTGCTATCCCCATGCCTCACAACCCAACAGTTTACTGAACCATTGGGAAAGAAATTCCCAATGATTTTGGGGATTTTACCAACGGTTTGAAACAGTTGTTATAATCTTAATTTACAGTAGTGAATATATCCTTATTTAATTAGAGTATGGGAGGAATACAAACCCGGTTCTAGAACCTTATTATTTCATCACAATCAAGGTTGAAATAAAGAATGTTTCTCACCTTATTTTGTAGCTCTACATCTTCCTTCGACACCCCCTTAATATTCACTTGTATAGATGGTTGAACATTCATTTGAGAAAGATAAGATTTATCCCCTTCCTTTAAAATTTAAAGATCTATCATTTTTAAATCTATAAATATTATATCTTTTTAATCCTCATCATGGATAGTATATCATGACCCTTTCAAATCAAAGCATATACCACCTTGTTTGCTTTCCTAGGGTGGTAATGTATTGAGTAGTCGTAATCTTTAATCAAATCCAACCATCCGCTTTGGCACATATTCAACTACTTTTGTGTAGAAATATACTTTAAACTTTTATGATCATTATAAATAGCACAACTTTCACCATAAAGATAAGTCATCTATATCTTTAGTACAAATATTACAACAGCTAACTCCAAATCACGAGTTGGGTAATTTTTCTCAAAGATTTTCAACTGTCGCAAGGCATAAGCTATCATTATATAAGGCAGTATGAGAATAGGTGCACTGACTAAATTTACTTTTAGCTCTTCAAAATTATCTTCACATTACTCCATCCACATGAACTTAACTCCTTTACAAGTAAACTTGGTGAGTGGATTAGATAATCATGAGAAATATTTCATAAAATGTCGATAATATCGATCCAAACCAAGAAAACTTCAGATCTTAGTTACCATTGTTGGTTTTGACAAATTTTAATAACTTTTGGTTTTGTTGGATCCATATATATCCCCTCATTTGAGATTATATGACCAAAAAATGAAACATTATGAATCCAAAATTCACACTTGGTAAATTTTACATAAATATTCTCATTTCTCAGGGTCTTTAGTACAATTTTAAAGTGATCTTAATATTCTTCCCTTCTCTTTGAATAGATAATAATATCATCTTTAATGAATACCAAAAAATAATCAATATAGTCTATAAATACTCTATTAATTAGATCCATGAGAATAGTGGGGGAATTAGTAAGACCAAAAGACATCACTATAAATTCATAGTGTCCATACCTTGTAGGGAATGCAGAATTGTGTATATCCTTCTTCTTGACCCTTAATTGTTGATATCCTGAATGAAGATCAATCTTGGAAAAGTATTTAGCTCTTATTAGTTGGTCTAATAAGTCATAAATGTGGGGAAGATGGTATTTTTTTATATTTATTTTTTTAAGTTATCGATAATAAATGCAGAGTCTCATTGATCCATCTTTCTTCTTAACAAACAGAATTGGTGCACCCCAAGGTGACACACTTAGGTGTATGAATTCCTTATCAAGATTCTCTTGTAGTTTCTTCTTCAATTCCCACAACTCAATTGGGGTCATTCTATAATGTGTCTTTGAAATAGTCTTAACACCTGGTTTGAGTTCTATTGAAAACTCAACCTCATGATTCAGTGGAAGACCTGAAAATTATTCCAGAAATACATTATCAAACTCCCATAAAATTGGAGTATTCATAATATTGTGAGTTTCTCTCCAGCCATTTGAGATAAATAACCTTTATTTATATGGATCAAGACCCATAATATGGAATAAATTTTCCCTATAAGGTCATACACATCCTTGCATCAATAGATGATCATTGATTGATTTGGAATATGAAATGTGACTTTACTTCCTTGGAAGTTGATATGAGCGCCATATAGAGAAAACCAATCCATGCCAATAATCACATAAAATTACACTATAAGAAGGATAAAAATATTTTCAAGAATTACTTTACCACAAACATCAACTAGAGGAGAATTATAAAATTTTTATGCATGATTTGTTCTATTAGGAGTTGTCACAACTAACTCAACATCAAATTGTTGAGGTAATATAGTGATACCCTTAAAAAATTATTAAAAAATAAAAGATTAGGTGGATCCAAAAATCAAATAAAAAAATTTCTATATGAGAGTGGATGGTAAGTGAACCTTTCACTACTTCATTATCATACTCCACATCACAAATAGTGATTTCATGTGACTTTACTTTGTCTTTGGACTTAGGAGTTTTCTAACATCAATCATCATAAATAACCCTTGTATTAGGGAATTTATTGGAATAATGTCCCATTTCCTAGAACTTGTAACATTGAAGTGTAGGAGGTTTATTCTTTGTATCCTTTTCTCTATTCCAATCATTAGAAATATTTTTTCCATCACTTTATCATTCAACTACCTAATGAAATTATTTTACACACCTAAAACATTTACCTGTCCCTTTAAGACAATTTACACCATGTTTCTTTCCACACTTTGAGCATAAGGGAAAAATTATCTTATTTTCAGTGTGGTATTTATATTTTCCCTTGAATTCCATTTTTATCTTCTTATCAAACCCATAGGACTGATGGGTATCTCCAATCTCCATCTCAACCATGAGAGCACATCAAACAATTTCATTGTATCTATTAAAGTTTAGTATGGATAATGACCTTCGAAGACTTGATTTTATGCCACTAAATAATAGATCGATTTTAATATCAGGTTGGAAAATAATTCCAGAAGCATACCTTGAAAGTCTTGTAAAATTATCTTCATAGGTACCAAAAAATTCACCTTCACTTTTCTTAAGTTAAAGGAACTCCTTCTCCATATTTTTTTGAAGAATATGAGGAAAGTACTTATTGAAAAACAAGTTCATGAACTTATCCAATTCCATGAATTCAATTTCATCTATTTGACTCATATTATTAATAAGGATCCACTGTTGATCATCTTGAATCTCCAAATGATAGATTGCTAAGATGAGTTTATCATGTTCTGAACATTGGAGAACTGAAAATATCATTTCAGTGGTACTGATCCATTGTTCAAGCACAAATGGATGAGAAGAACCACTGAAAGAAGGTGGACACTACCTCATGAAGCACTCAGCAAAATGTTGTTCCATCCTTTGCTAATTTTTAAGTCCTTCATGATTCATAGCTTGAGAATGTTGTGTCATCATAGATATAATATTTTTCATTCCATATACAATAACATTTGTTTGCTCAGGAGGACAATCATTTCATTTCCTATCACATTCATCATTAACACAGTTCCTTCGGGTTCTATCCATTGAGTAAAACAAAGAATCATAGTGTGATCACCACTAATCATAATGGGAAAACCATATAATCATGATTAAAATTTCAATTTAGGAAACTTTAGTTTTTATACTAGGTTATTCAGGATCATTTCAAAAACACTAGGATTATACCGTATACTTAAACATATCCTTGGGGTTCTTACTAAGGTTTTCTAACCCTTGTTTCCAAAGGTTAATTATACCTTTCATCTCATACCAAATATAATGATCCATACTTTTCATACATTAAAATTACTTCAAAGCTAAATAATATTCATCACAAAATATAACAAATCCATGACAGGACTGTATAGGTATAATGTCTTTAGAAACTTGGACACATAAAAAACTGGTTCATAATACATCTTCATTGTCTCCCACTTATTTTTCCATAACTAGATACCTTTTTGACATATCTTACTTAATACCCTTCTTCATGACTCGGGAAAAAGAAACATATGAAACGGTAAAATCGTATTATTTTTAAGGGTAAACAAGGAAGTTATCAATCATATCGTAATCATAAGACATAAGAACATAACATTTAAAAATCTTATCCTGCATATGAAAGATCATGATATCTTTCCATGGGATAAATCAAGAAAGTTCATAAGAATCAATGAACGTAAATACGAAAGTCATAACATAATACATGAATTTTTGTGTGTAATATCCCGAAAATTCCGTATATATATTTTTTAATTATATAAAATTATTTCGAGACTGCGAAATCTGACAGTGCACGATTTCGAGGCCCGGAGTGTCCGAAATGATCCATCGAAGTTTTGTTGAGTTTTAATTAGCTCGCCTAAGCAGTTTTACTTAAAAAAGTGTAATAACTATTAAAAAGTTACTCGGATCATAAATCCGAACACACTGTTGCACTCAGGATGGCGGGTTTACCCTAGGTACGACTTAAGTTTAGTTGGCGTGAGCCTCCTGTGAGAAAACCCGAAATTGGCATAATCGTAAATAAAATAATTAAATAAAGTTATTTTAATTTTCAAATACTTATAACTCACAAATGATAACTCGGATTAAAAATCTGAGACCACTGCTGAACTCGTGAGGGTATGCTTTGTTTAGGCAGATACTAACATTGGCCGACGCAAGACACCAGTGAAAGTTAGATTTTGGCCGTAAATAAAATAATTAAGTGACAATTATTTTATCGTAAAATCAATAACTTTTAAATGGTAACTCGGATTGGAAATCCGAGAGTACCATTGGGTTTGTTGGGATTTGTTCCACTTAGGCAGAGCCTAACCTCGACCGACACAGGTCGAGGGTGATTGTTAATAATTTTACGAACTTTTTTTCGGGTACGTTTAGTAAACGCGCGAGCAATGTTTTGTGACTTTTGAACCGGTACTCGGAATTGAAATCTAAGGACACTGTTGAACTCGAAATTTCGATATTCTCTTAAGGAGACTTTTATCTCGACCACATTAGGTTGAGGGTGAAAGTTAGTTTTCGGACTTTTCGTGGGTGTGTTAAAAGAATAAAAATAAAATAAAACATCTTTTATTTTCTTTTTTTCTTGTGAAACCTCCCATTTGAATTCGGTGGTGGGGACCACCCGAGCTTGAAACCTTCCATTATGAAATTAATGGTGGGGACCACCTGACACTTGAACTCCCTCTTTAATGCAGAGGATGACTCTTGGTTTTCCCCCTGAATTAATTGTGCCAACTTAAACTTAATTGTTGTGCGAACTCAATTAGTTTAATTTATATGTTGGCTCCTCACCTTTATCAGGGTTGGGGGAATTGTTTGAAAGGATTGAACTTGGAGTGAGAGAATTGGAGAACACATTCTCCAACAAAGGATATTCTCCAACGAAGAACGAGGATGACGCTTGAGCCCAGATCGGAAGCGTCTTGCGGAAGCGATGAACACCGATGTCCCCTCCACCAACTTCTTCTTCCTCACGTCGTCTCCAAGAAACAAGGTAGGGGTTTTTAAAATGATTTAATCTATTTATTGATCCTTCATATTCTGAATTCACAATGATGATGGCCAAATGAATATGGCCAGCGTCCTGCACTTAAACTTTGCCTCTTCCTTTTTTGTTCACTGTGCGTTCTTCATACGTTCTTCAAAGCCAAATATTTTTTGACATAGGAAACACAGAGTTTTGCTAAGAGCGATATATGGACATGGAGCTCTCAACACAAGGATCGCGAATATTTGATCGTTTAATTTTTTGGGCTTGGAACGAAGCCGCAATGGCTCATAGAACAAATCAGCGGCTGACACCCAGTCAACCGCGAGGAAGGTGGGGTTGCATGCGTCTGTGCTGCCGGTTGAGCTAGAGGCCGCGACACATCACCACGGTGGAGCAGGGTAGCGGCCGACATCCTGTTGGCCGCACGGAGGAGTGGCGGCATGAGTCCGCTCTACCAATGGAGCAAGAGGTCGTGGCCAATTGGCCGTAGCGGAGGCTAAAAGCGGTCGGAATCCGGTAGGCCGCAGTGGATCAGCAGCGCATGACTACGCCACTGGGAGGAAGATCGTCCAGCTTTCCGGCCAGCCGCGCCACACTGGGTGGGACCCCCCAGCAGGTCCCGTGTTCCAACAGCCGAACGTTCTACAGTCCGGACGGGAAGAACAGGGGGCACCTCCCCCTGGGTGTCAGTCACGGCAGACCCCGCCTCGACAGACCGCCTACCGCACGGGCCAAACCGCAGTGGGTTGCACCCAGTGGGCCGCACCGTAGCGGGCCGCGCCACTAGGCCGCGCCACCGGGTCGTGCCAACGAGCTGGGCCAGACCGTCCCCTTCGCGAGCCAGGCCGGACCACGGTCCAACGAGCCGGGAACGCCAAGGCCCAGGCCATCTGTGCTGGACCCGAATCAGGCCGGGTTGACCAAAACCAGTTTAAGTCAACCTAGGTTGGGTCGGTCCGACTGGGTCGGACCACACCCGGGCCCATATTGACCCATTTACACCTTCGTGTCCATAACTTGTGAACCAGACTTCCATTTGATGAACCGTCTCTGGAACTGGAATCCTTGGATCGAGATGGTCCTTTTGCTATACTCCACTTGAGTTTTGGATATAGTTGGAGTATGGCCAGGTTGGGTTGGACCCTGAATCCAACCAGGCCCTCGGAGTGGAAATGCTAATAACATACAGACCGTGCATCCGATTGACGTGCCATCTGTTGCGTTGGGTCCTTTAAGACGTTACATATCTTTGGGATACTTCTTCGTGGGACTTCGGGGTAGTTGAGGTATGAACGATGACTTGGTGAGCGTTTCTCCCAAGCACGCTACGTGCGGAACCCTGTGACTGGCTGAGATATGATGACTGCTGAACATTTCAACTCAGAGTGACTCGACATGCCCAGTGGGGAGCGCCTCTATGTGATGCGGTAGAACCATGGTGGGGAGCGCCTCTATGTGATGCGAAAGACCCATGGTACTCGACAGGAGGAGTACCTCAGCAAGTCACGATGGGGAGCGCCTCTGTGTGACACGACAGACCCATGGTGGGGAGTGTCTTTGTGTGATGCGGTAGACCCACGATACTTGACCAGAGGAGTACCTCAGTAGTCCAAGATTAGTGGAAAGCACCTCTGTGTGACATGGTTGGCCCACTATACTCGATAAAGGAGGAGTTCTCTAGCAGCCGAGGTGTTCGATGATGTGACTGGGGATGTTACTTGTTTCTACCCCTAGAATAAATCATGGTGTGAGTTGTCTTTACTTTGTGCTTGTGATTGAGGTTATGCTATGTGATACTTCACATTCGTGGTGTTACCTTCATGGTATACTTCCCACATGTATGAGATAAGTAAGGCTTGATAACTTAGTTATATATATGGGCATATACCTAAGTAGAGTTGGGTTATTGCTTTGTGGTCTTTTCTTCGTGGAAATCTAGGAGACCTACGGGGTCTCGTGGTCCCTACTGAGGATTGTTTTACTCACCCCTGCATGGGTTACGCCCGCACCTTGTTGTGTTTGGTGTAGATGACATACATCATTGACTAAGAGGGTATCAGGATTGGAGGTAGCTCAGAGGTGGAATTTAGACGAGGAATACCGTAGAGACGACCGTTCGAGAGCTGTACCTACCCTTCAGGTAGGATCCTTGGTGGGTGTTCATAGGAGTTGTTTTCAGTTTTACTTGTACTTTTCAGTTTACATGTACTTTATAGTTGGTCTTGTATTCTGGCCCCTTTTACTTTCTATACACACCCTATTTACTATATAGTTTTACTTTGAGCTTGTATCCTGCTTTGTGCTTAGTTGTGTGAGTTTAAAGGTTATAAAGGCAATGCCTTCCCGTTATTAGGGAATACTTCTTTCGGTGCTAGTCGCCAGCCCCTGGCCTATGGAATGAGGGCTTGGGGTAGTCACGATATGAGCCCCGAGGGATGGGTCATGACAAATTGGTATCAAAGGAGTTCGGTTCTACAGAAAAACTAGGACACTGATCTTTTTTGTGAAGTAATAGGGTTAAGTGCTATGAGTGTGGTTTTCAGTTCGGGGAGTCTAGTGTTGGTGTGGTGGCCGAAATATCCATAAACCATGACCCTGAATTATGATTTCTGACTCAACGCATGAAAACATTGATTGCATGTGTTTTTGAAAAGATTTTTTCTTTTGATTTATTTGGAGTTAGATCACTAGGTATAACTTGATGACCATGGCTCACCTGTTCCTCATCAGGATTCCACCACAAAGACGACCACCGAGGTTTCCTGAGAGAGTACGAGATGATGGCCAACCGAGCGATGAGGCCTCGGTGCAAGGCCCTCTTATGGTGCTATCACCTTCGGGTGGTGTACCAGCAGTACCAATAAATGTTGGACGGGCATTGCCACCAGCCCCACCAGTAGAGGATGCACGCCGACTGAGCACATTTCATGAGTTCCAGCAACAGAGGCCTCTGAGGTTTCGAGGTGAGACAGATTCCCAGGCAGCTGAGGACTGGCTGGAGGCTATGGCTATAGTTTTCTACCAAGTTGAGAAACTGGAATAGCAGATGGTGGTCTTAGATTCTAGTCTTTTCTAGTGAGTGACCATGTGGATGGTCCGTATAGTGATGAGGCTTTAGTACGTGGGTTGTTGCCCGAGATAGTACCTTTGGGTAGTGTTTCAGCTATATCACTGCCCATTGGTTAGCCGTTACAACTGGAGGTACTGGTAGAGGACACATTTAGGCTTGGTTCCCTACACAAGTTTCAACATCAGATACCCCTCAGGTTATGAGGTGAGCCAACTCACAGGCAGATGAGGACTAGCTTGAGGAGGTGACTGAGAGTTCTCTAGAGCTTCTACAGCTTCGACAGGACAACATGTCGGTAGCTGAGTATTCATCAAGGTGTTCCGACCATTCCTGGTACTCGATGAATACGATATGATCAGTGCTTAAGGGATTAGACTTCTGAGCGAGATATCTTTAAAAACATCTGAGCCAACACTATTCCCCAATGCATTTCTATCTATGTTAGGGTGATAGAGAGAACCTTTTTGGTTGAATGTCCTTTAGGTGAGCGAATACAACCAATTAATGTTAATAGTATGAAATCCGGAAATTGGTTCCAGTCTCAGAGACTTGGGCATGTAAAAATGTTTCAGGAAGAAGAAGTGTTAGGTACAGATGAATCTGCAGTGTTGTAGATGTGGAAGCAGAGCTAGGAGAGCAGCCTGAGGTGGTGTACATTTCGACATGTTACAACCATCCCCCTTTGTTATCCCCACCAAGCTTATAGAGATGGAGGATAGGGGAAAGGAGTAGCTTCACATAGTCAAGGAGTGTGACCGAAGGGCTCTAGGAATGATTCGATGAATAGTCTATGTCTACTACTAGCTTCCATATTAATAGACATAGGTACCAATCATTCCTTCCTTCCATGAATCTTGTCCAATGCCTAGAGTTTCTGGTTAAGTCATTGACTTGACCCTCACGTCTAGAGATACCTTTTGGAGGAGACTTGATAATCACACTTATACCGACGGTGCGATCTGACCCTTGAGGTGAGAGTTTTGGTTGGAACCTCTTGGTGTCAATGTCGAGGCCTTATGACATTAGTTTGGGTATGACTGGACATCCATAGTTCATACTCAGATTGACTATATTTGGAAAAAGGGTTGTGGTTTACCTACAACATTGGAATGGGATTTTCCTTGGTTGAAGAAAAAGGAAACCCAAGTAGCATAGGATAAACTCTTGCATAGGAGGGTCTATCCGATCACTCTCGAGTCATCCAGACTTACCCTTGTGGCAGTAGGAGTTTTGAGTTTTCAGTTCCAAAGAGGAGTGGTAGAGCATGGGGAAATCTTTTCAAAATATGTTTCGAGGATTTCCTCCCTGAAGGGAGAGGGACATATTCTTTGGATAGGTACTAGTAGAGATTTGTACCCGACTTCTCCGGGGTAGAAGCACCCTTTCCTGCTTTGACGAAAAAGGGGGAGCCTTTCCTATGGGTGTAGAAGTCTCAGAAGAGATTTCAAGAGATGAGACAGTGAGTGACAAGTAGAAATATTATACCCATGACCTAGATTTAGCAGCATTGGTCTTTGTACTAAAGATGTGGTGACAATACTTGATGGATGAACATTTTACAGTCTGCTCTAGTCACAAGAGTCTCAGGTATATCTTCTCTAAGAAGGACTTAAACCTGAGACTACGACGATGGCTAGAGTTCCACCAGTATTGTGACTTTGAGATAGTCTATACTCCTCAGAAGGGGAATGTGGTAGCAGATGCACTCAGCAGGAGGTCTGGTCTTTAGTTGTTGAGTGAAGTGACAGAGCAGCTAGTCGCATTGCAGATATCCCTCATGGATAGATATGGATTAACATACCTCTAGTCTTTGACAGTCACCCCCACTCCTTTAGCGAGTCTGGGAAGCACATCTTGGGGACACCGACTGCGAGGATCGACGTGCTCAGTTATCCTCAGGGCAGGCACCTGATGGATTTTATGAAGGTGGGGAGCATGTCTTCCTCTTCAGAGGACGTACCATGATACCAATAGAGCTATTTGAGGAGGTGTTGAGGGAGTTCCATACGTCCCCTCTGGCGGTATATGCTAGTGTGGTGAAGATGTACCATGACCTTCAGTGTCAGTATTGGTGGCCAGGGATAAAGAAATCAGTGGTATATTTTTTTTGTCACCATGCCTCACTTATTAGCAAGTTAAAACCGCACAGAGCCGGAAGAAGTCTTATGCCGATAAGAGGAGGGAGATCATGTCTTCCTACAGGTCTCACCTGGACGAGGTTTGCAGAGATTTGGCCAGGGCGACAAGTTATCTCCAAGGTTCATCAGACCTCTCTAGATTCTTAGCAAACTGGGCGAGGTGGCATACCATCTATCTCTTTCCCCACAGATGCATCAGCTGCATAATGTTTTCCATGTGTCACAGCTGAGGAGATGTGTGCGTGATCCATCGCATGTTAAAGACCATGGTGAGATGGAATTAGACAATAGGGTGATGTTTAGGGAGGTTCTAATAGATATTGAGAATCGACAGGAGCAGGTCCTTTATGGGTGGTTGATACCTCTGGTGTGCGTATGCTGGCAGCACGAGAACCTCCAAGAGAGCACATGGGAGTAGGAGGCTCTGATTCAGGCTCAGTACCCTATTTTGTTTGTTTTGCCTTTTTTGTGTCTTTAAGGGAAATAAAGTCCTAAGGTGGAGAGAATGTAATGTCCTAAAAATTCTGTAATTTTTTTAATTATATGGAATTATTTCAAGACCGCGAAATCTGACAGCGCGTGATTTTGTGTCCAGGAGTGCCCGGAATGATCCATCGAAGTTTTGTTAAGTTTTAATTAGTGCACGTAAGAAATTTTCCTGAAAATGTTGAATAAATCTTAAAAAATTACTCAGATCAGAAATCTAAGGGCACCGTTGCGCTCAGGATGGAGGGTTTACCCTAGGCGCGACTTAAGTTTAGTCGGCGTGGGCCTCCTGTGAGAAAACCCGAAAATGGCATAACCGTAAATAAAATAATTAAATAATGTTATTTTATTTTCAAAATTCTTATAACTCAAAAAAGGTAACTCAGATTAAAAATCTCAAACCACTGCTTAACACATGAGGGTATGCTTTCTTTAGGCAGATACTAACATTGGCCGGCGCGGGGCACCAGTGAAAGTAAGTTTTTGGTCGTAAATAAAATAATTAAGTGACAATTATTTTATTGTAAAATCCATAACTTTTAAATGGTAACTCGGATTGGAAATCCAAGAGTACCGTTGGGTTCATTGGGGGTGTGTTTCACTTAAGAAGAGCCTGACCTCAATCAGCACGGGTAGAGGGTGACTGTTAATAATTTTACAATCTTTTTTTTTCAGGTATGTTCAGTAAATGCGCGAGCGACATTTTGTAACTTTTGAAC
This sequence comes from Viscum album, assembly GCA_963277665.1. Lineage (NCBI taxonomy): Eukaryota > Viridiplantae > Streptophyta > Magnoliopsida > Santalales > Viscaceae > Viscum > Viscum album. The sequence continues at coordinate 877,082,867 of OY728123.1, forward strand.
CGGTGCTCGGAATTGAAATATAAGGACACCGTTGAACTCACAACACCGATATTCTCTTAAGGAGACCTTCATCTTGAGTGCAATAGGTCGAGGGTAAAAGTTAGTTTTTCAACTTTTTGTGGGTGCGTTAAAAGAATAAAAATAAAACAAAACATCTTTTATTTTATTTTTTTCTTGTGAAACCTCCCATTTGAATTCGGTGGTCGGGAACACCCGAGCATGAAACCTCCCATTATGAATTTAATGGTGGGGACCACCCGACACTTGAACTCTCTCTTTAATGTGGGGGGTGACTCTTGGTTTTTCCACTGAATTAATTGTTCCAACTTAAACTTAATTGTTGTTCCAACTCAATTAGTTTAATTTATATGTTGGATCCTCACCTTTCTCTGGGTTGGTGGAATTGTTGGAAAAGAGAGAAGTTATAGGTAGAGATTTGGAGAACACATTCTTCAACAAAGGAGATTCTCCAACGAAGAACGAGGACAACACTTGAGCCCAGAACAAAAGCGTCTTGCGGAAGCGACGAGTGCCGACGTCCCATCCATCAACTTCGTCTTCTTCCTCATGTCGTCTCCAAGAAACAAAGTAGGGGTTTTTAATATGATTGAATTTATTTATTGATCCTTCATATTCTGAATTCACGACGATAATGGCCAAAAAAACATGGCTATCATCTCGCACTAAAACCTTGCCTCTTCCTTTTTGATTCACTGCGCGTTCTTCATGCATTCTTAAAAGCCAAATATTTATTGACGTTGGAAACACGGAGTATTGTTAAGTGCGATATATGGATGTGGATCCCTCGACACAAGGATTGAGAATATGTGATCGTTTAATTTTTTGGGCTTGGAACAAAGCCGCAATGGCTCGTGGAAGAAATTGGTGGCCGACACCCAGTCGATCGCGAGGAAGGTGGGGCGGCGTGCGTCCGTGCTGCCGGTTGAGCAAGAGGTCGTGGCCCATCAGCCGCGGTGGAGTAGGGAAGTGGCCGACATCCAGCCGACCGTGTGGCAGAGTGGCAGCGCGCGTCCGCGCCGCCGATGGAGCAAGAGGTCGCGGCTGAGGCCGAAAGCGGCCGAAATCCGACCGACCGCAGTAAAGGAGTGGCGTGCGACCATGATGCTGGGAGGAAGACCGGCTGGCCTTCCGACCGACCGCACCACACCAGGCGGGACCCCCGGCAGGTTCTGCGTTCCAGCAGCCGAACGGTCCACAGACCGTTCGAGAAGACCGGGGGGCACCTTCCCCCAGGTGTCGGTCACGGTGGACCCCGCATTGGCGAAACGCCAGCCAAGAGGGCTACACTGGAGTTGGTCACGCCCAGCGGTCCGCACTACAGCAGGCCGCACCACCAGGCCACGCCACCAGGCCATGCTAATGGGCCGGGCCGGGCCGTCCCCTTCGCGCGCTGGGCCAGACCACGACCCAACGAGTCGGGCCTGCCAAGGACCGGGCCATCTGGGACGGACCCAAATTGGGTCGGGTCAACCCAAAACAGTTCGGGTTGGCCCATTACAGGTCGAGCCAGGTCAGGCCGACCGGGTCAAACCAGACCCGGGCCCATATGGTCCCAGTTACGCCTTCGTGGCCATAACTTGTGAACCAAGCACCCGTTTGACGAACTGTCTATGGCATGAGAATACTTGGATCGATACAGTCCTTTTGTTATATTCCATTTTAATTTTAGATATGGTTGGAGTATGGCCAGGTTGGATTGGACCTCGAATCCAACTGGGCCCTCAGAGTGGAAACGCTAATTACTTACAGACCAGGCACCCGATTGAAACATCGTCTATTGCTTTGGGTCCCTTAGGATATGAAAGATATTTTTGATACTTATTCATGGGACATAGGGGAAGTTGAGGTATGACCGATTGCTTGGGGAGAGGTTCTCTCAAGCTCTCTATATGCGGAACCCTGCGACTGGCTGAGATCTGATGACTGTTGACCATTACAACTTAAACTGATTCTATAAGGCCCCAGCCTTAAACCTTACTTAATCTTGAGTTATTACAATATTAAAAATTGAGGATCTTTTCAGGTTTAGAGTTTTAGAGAATTAGATCATGAAACTTGCGTTACATTCCACATTTAAACAAAGTGGTTACATAAAAGACAGTATTCATTCTTCCCATCAACGGAAACATATTGAAAATAAAACATGGATTCTTTCTTGACACATCCTTGACACTATCACCACGTCATGTACCTTTCCCTTGACCTGTGAAAAACATTTCAAAAACTGGGGATGAGCATAAAAAGCTCAGTAAGGGTTATAAAAATATGGAAAGGAAACATGAGTTCATATATACATAATAATGAAATCATACTTTACCCATAAAACATAGCCACTTTAACATACCTCATCAAATCATGAATAAATCGTAGAAAACATAAGACATAAAGGTAACTTGAGTCATTCATAACATTATTACGTAGGGAGTAACCCTCTTGGTTACGTTTGGAATACCCATCACAGTATATTACCTAAATCTCTTCGGAGAAACCTTAACGTTACACTCCTTCGCGTTACCCAATGCATTGGAGAGCTATATCGGGCTCACCCGCCCTTAGTTTATCACGAAACCTCCTGTTTTAATAACAATGCCCAAGAACCATAACATAAATGTATCACATAAAACATGCATAAAGGAAATATAACATTTCCACATTTCAATCACAATATAACATTTTAGGATATTGAAATAATGAATCCATTAAAAAAACCATTTTCAAAACCATTTAAAACATTTAATAAAGAGATTTTTGAATCAAAGTGTCCCATAACACCTTGAAGATTTTAACATTTTAAACCATTAATATCCATATAAATAAATCCTTAAAACCATTTTGAAAACATTTATATTAATAAGAACAACTCATTAAAACATTTAAAGCGATATTTTGGTTAAAGGGGTTTTTACCAAAATTAGAGACACTTGAATATAATAATTGAGGAATAACATTTAATAAAAACTTTATAACATCATGAGAATAAAAGGATTCATGATATAATATTCCCAAGGACAGTATATACACCATATAAGAGTGAATTAGTGCATAACAACAATGAAGTCTCAATAGAGATGTAAAATGTGATGAAATCCCTTATAAAGAAGGTATCCTTAAATTTAGGATAAATCAATCTCAAAATTATGTTTGAAAAATATAAATACACCCAGTATAATTGGATATTAAGTGTAAAACAATAAAAGGTCACTCACACATATTCAAAGGATGACATATTCAATAACTACATGTTGAACCCAAAGAAATTGAAATTGGGTTAAGAAGTTCCCTTGACAGCCTAACGACGTCACATCAAAATGAGTTGATGAGAGATAAAAAGTGTATCTCATCACTTGGACATGAAACTTACATCAATAAGGATATATGAGAACATATCCCAACATAACAATATGTAAATTAAAATACCCAACAAAAGAAGTCTTTTAAAAAAGAGGAGGGTGAAAGGTTCCCTTACCGACTTGGGTATCTTTCAAAACATACACCCCATGAAAGAAGGAAAATAAATCATTGATGTAAATACTCATAAACGAAAGTATATTACACAAAGATTAGAATAATGGGCAGTACATACACCACTCAAAGGAAATTGTGGCAAATGTAGCATAAATCTCACGGGAATAAAAGTGAGATGAAAAATCCCTTACGAAAACTCGGCAGCCTAATGGCGCCACATAAAACTTACAAAAATGGATTGATGAGATAAAATAGGGTATCTCATCATATTAACTTAAAGTTTATAGAAAGAGGAATACAAAATAACATCCCACAACATAACAAAGAGGAGATTAAAAGAAGTGACATAAAGGAGAGTACTTAAAAAGAAAGAGAGAGGTTAGATCTCTTACAAAAATTCGGCAGCCTAACGGCGCCACTCAAAACTTCCAAAATGGATTGATGAGAGAGAATAGGGTCTATCATCACATGAACATAAAAATTACAGTAAGTGTAATATAAAATAACATCCCAATAAAATGAAAGATGATCTTTAGAGGGAATTACATAAAAGAGTGTACTTAAAAAAGAAAGAGAGGAGTAAGATCCCTTACCTCAAGTCCAACATGTCTTGTTCGTTTCTTTATATTCCTGAATAATAAACTTTGGTCAATTAATAATTGCCTAAGTACCTCCTTTAGAGATTATTATTCAGTTCATATCACATATTATAATGTTATAATAATTGTTTAATAATGTTAGTTCATATCAGACGTTTTTGCCGATGTTTGGTACATGAGTCAAAAATGAACTTGTTTGAAAAAAAGATTGCCCATGTAGTTATAAGTAACTAATTTCCAGAATATCATATATATCCAGTAAATATTCATTTCATACTATTCCATATCATTTGGAGATAAAAAACTAAAAGCACCGTTCATGGAGACGGTAGGCCGTACGTACGCATGAACGCTACTTTCATTTTTTGTCATATTAATGGAATTAAAACAAAATGAGATATATATATATGTTATAATTCCAGAATTATATCCATAATTTTTATGTAATATATTACATATATATCCATTATATATATGTACTTATAGTATTACATAACATTTTGAGATAATAAATTAAATGTACCGTTCATGGAGACGGTAAGCCGTACGTACGCATGAACGCTACTTCCATTTCTATTTCATATTTAATGGAATTAAAACATAATGATACATAATAGTATTTTAATTCCAGTATTGTATAATATATAATATCATTAAATATATCCTTTATACGTACCACATATGGTATTAATGAATCAAATCACTTTGAGGGGGCGGTAGTCCGCACTTCCTTAAATGAAGATATCACGTTTACCCAAAATGGAAACCATAAAGGTATGCCCAAAATGAAAAATACAGAAGCTTAAGGAAATCATAAACATATTATATATCATATATAAATATAGTTTCATCTTAATGGCCACCTTTGAAAGTGTTAAAAGAATGTTGAACAATCATCGTTTCGGGAGGCCGAAATTCACCATCCATGGAAACTGTATGTTCTTTAACCATTAGATGTAGGTGTGTGAAAGTGTAGCTCGAATACTTCTTATAACAACATCCTAGTATATTGAGGATACTGGATTTTTTACAAAAGAAAAGAATAAAAAGAGTTTAGGGGGTTGTAGGAGCAAAATAAAACAAAAGGACTCAAAAGAAGACATTACCTTAAAATCGGGTAACTCCCTTTGGTTTGAGCTCAAAGGCTTCCTTAGGAAGACTTATGCCCAAAGTGAGGCTTCAAGGAGTAATAGAGGGAAGTGGAGAGAAAAAATGGGCAGAGTTTGGCCGAGCCAAAGGCTTTGGGAGTGTGGTTAAGGAGGTAGGGGTGGGGGCCTTTTATAAGAGGATAGGAGGGGCACTCTTGTAAAGTTAAAAAATGTTACTTTATTTTCAAAAGAGTTTCGGATTTTAAAGGTCCCACATTGATTTATTTCTAGGATAAGGTGATAAGGGTTAGAAATCCACTCATACAATAGGTTTTGGACATGTTTAGGTCTTAGATATTACATTATCTTTCCATTTTATTTAAATCGTTAAATAATGAGGTCATCACTGCATCATCATGATGTCATAAATAATTTAATTTATATAATGTCTAAAAATTATAAAAAAATACTATGATGTAGGAAATATTTTTATCTTTAAAATGAATATTTATAGTCAAAAATCTTATTTGTATAACCCCATGTAAAAATTGTTTTAGTAAAACATTTCATGTTTGTCTCATTTTTACTTTAACTTTAAATAAAAAGATATTAATGTCATTTTCCAACCAAAGTGGCTTCATGGGGTCCCCAAGTTGACCCATGGGTTGTCTCGGTCGGCCATGACACATACAATGAGGTTAGGACATGTGTCAAGTTCATTTCATATTATTAAAACATTATTTTTACCTTAAACTACACTAATTACCTCTAATCGTGATTAAAAACTTAATAAGTTACTATTCACCAAAAAATTATTTTTATCCCATTGAACCACATTTTACTTATTAATGAAAACCATGTATGTCGGATTTTTGAAATTCAAAACACAAAGATGGAAAAATTTCATTTAAACAGAAAAATCAGTTTTTATAAGTACCACTTAGTGGTTTCACTATTCATCAAAAATTGAAGTTTTTCAGAAAAATCCCAAAAATTCACCCTAAGCTATATTTTATATTCTGAATTCAAAAATGAAGTCTATTTTACAAAATTCAAAACATATAATTCAAATTAATTAATTTAATAATTAATTCCCGCTGTCAGAGAAAATAGCGTGCTTTTATGAAACAATAAGTATCAAAAGTTTGACACTGGTTTAAGTCTGATTTCAAAGTGAAATTAATTCCAACGACCACTATTGGATTTAATGGTAAAAATATATTCTAATTTCACTTTAAAACCAATTCAAAAGATAATCTAATCATATAAATAAATTAGATTAAAAAGAGGTTTTGAATTAAAATACAACATTTTACACTATTCATTTAAAAAAATGAACTTTATCAAAAAGATACCAAAAATTTGCACAAAGTAAATTTTGATGTCCCAATTCTTAAGAAGAGTTTTATTTGGTCCAAAAAGATGTATAAGAGTGAAAAAAACTATATTTAATGACGGTTCTCCATCAAAAGGCGATAAGTGAACCTTTAGTGAAAACTAGGGCATATACGCCTAAAATCGAATTATTTCCATATTTTATGCCTTTATATTTTATTGGATAAATGTAAAAACATTAAAAAACATATATAATCATATTTTAGTTATTTCTATCCATTCTCGCCAATACAATGGCTACATGTTAACTACCATTTAAAATAATATTATTTTATTATTAGAGTGCAACGTAAGATTCCCAAGAAACTCGTTGTTGCGTGTTGGGTATGCCATCGAGCATAGTGTCTCCTTTAAAGTCATATTAATATTTTATTCACAAATATGGATAAATATGAAAATGTCATATTCTTTATTTACCCGGGGTGTTACATCCTTCCCCCCTTTTGGGAATTGCATCCTCGCAATTTTTAAAATTGAGCTTGGAAACATCCTTGAAAGTCCCACATCGGAACAAGAGTCGGTAAAACAATCACTTTAAAATAAAGAAAGACAAGTACATAGGTCACCCGAGTTAACCCATACTAGGATTCCATGTAGAAAAACATGGACATGGAGGAGAAAACATAGGGTCATGTTCTGATGGAGAGTGATAGAAAACATGTTTAGGAGAAAGTTAACAATAAGAAAATCACAAACTTGTGATGGGTTAAACGGTGTTGGGTTCCCCAGTAGGAAAAGTTAATAGAAAACATTTTTGTTTTAAGTTACTTTTTATTGAGGAATTTATTCATAAGGAAACATAATCACTTATCATGTTGACTTTCAACTTTTACTAGATTCCTTAATCAAACTCATATTTTTTCCAAAAGACGAGTATTTAGGGAGACCTGTTCGCATTAAGAGTACTATAATCAACTTCTAGAGAATCACCTAATCCACAAAAGAGAACTACATACATCCCATGTCTTTAGGCTTTAACAAAAACCAAAACTAGAAAGGTTAGTACAAGGTCAAATAATCCAAAAAAAGATAACCCTTTATAAAAATAAAATCTATTCTTAATCTCAAAATTTGTCCAACAAAACCCAAAGTTCAACAAGGACCATCCGATAAACAATTTGTCCATAAAATTCTTCAAAGTAAACCAATATAAGATTGAAACCCGAATATTTGAAGGATTTAGTCACATAGTCTTCCAAGTTAAATCGTAACATTTATCTCCAAACAATATCAGTTGCTCCTAAAGTCTCGTATTGAAAAGTAATTAACCTAATCACATATCCTCCATGATAGGTTAATCATTTTCATAAATAACCCAAAATCAACTTAATTCATAAAATCATCTAACTAAAAATAATCGTTCAAACTAACCAGGGACTTCACGTAGTCCAGTGGTAGGAAATAAATACCAGTCGCACTTTGGTTGTGGGTTCGATTCCCGCAGCTTTGTCCGACGCGATGGGTTGTCACACGGTCTGCGTGTTGTCCTTTTTCCAAAACTATATAATTCTTAAATCATTCCCCAAAAAGAGATAAAATCATCAAAAATAACCATAACATAATTTAACCTCAATTTTATCTCATGCCTTTCACTTCCATCATAACATATAGTAACCCATAATTACCTCAAAAGTAAGGATCATATAAACACTAATGGTTACCTTTATAATTATTACCTGAACTTCCACATCGATTGGTCATATCGTACATGATGCATTAAAGATCATACCAAGGTTCAATAGGTTGATCATGACTCCTTGATAGTTGGTTTAGAACAACCACGAGTTTCCTCATTGAATCCCCCATTTTATCTAGTATCTTAATCATAGAACCACCACAGTTTCCTTCAAACGTGTTGTCTCTTTGGTGCCTGCTAGATCCATCCATTCACTAAAAACATAAATGTAAGTGTGATTATATCAACAAAACCATCATGTACTAATGAGGAAGGTAAACACTAAGATACACTTACTCATTCACTTTATCTAAAACTAGGACTCTTTCTGAAATCCTAACCATTAGGGTAATGTCACTTATGCTTAAAGAATACCCTAACCTCTAAGGTTATCTAAACCGAACTTTGATACCAACTATAAGGCCCCAGCCTTAAACCTTACTTAATCTTGAGTTATTACAAGATTACAAATTGAGGATCTTTTCAGGTTTAGAGTTTTATAGAATTAGATCATGAAACTTGAGTTACATTCCACATTTAAACAAAGTGGTTACATAAAAGACAGTATTCATTCTTCCCATCAACAGAAACATATTGAAAATAAAGCATGGATTCTTTCTTGACACATCCTTGACACTATCACCACATCATGTACCTTTCTCTTGACCTGTGAAAAACATTTCAAAAACTTGGGATGAGAATAAAAAGCTCAGTAAGGGTTATAAAAATATGGAAATGAAACATGAGTTCATATATACATAAGAATGAAATCATACTTTACCCATAAAACATAGCCACTTTAACATACCTCATCAAATCATGAATAAATCGTAGAAAACATAAGAAATAAAGGTAACTTGAGGAATACATAACATTATTACGTAGGGAGTAACCCTCTTGGTTACATTTGGAATACCCATCACAGTATATTCCCTAAATCTCTTCAGAGAAACCTTAACATTACACTCCTTCGCGTTACCCAATGCATTGGAGAGCTATATCGGGCTCACCCGCCCTTAGTTTATCATGGAACCACCCGTTTTCATAACAATGCCCAAGAACCATGACATAAATGTATCACATAAAACATGCATAAAGGAAATATAACATTTCCACATTTCAATCACAATATAACATTTTAGGATATTGAAATAATGAATCCATTAAAAAAACCATTTTCAAAACCATTTAAAACATTTAATAAAGAGATTTTTGAATCAAAGTGTCCCATACCACCTTGAAGATTTTAAAATTTTAAACCATTAATATCCATATAAATAAATCCTTAAAACCATTTTGAAAACATGGATATTAATAAGAACAACTCATTAAAACATTTAAAGCGATATTTTGGTTAAAGGGGTTTTTACCAAAATTAGAGACACTTGAATACAATAATTGAGGAATAACATTTAATCAGAACTTTATAACATCATGAGAATAAAAGGATTCATGATATAATATTCCAAAGGACAGTATATACACCATATAATAGTGAATTTGTGCATAACAACAATGAAGTCTCAATAGAGATGTAAAATGTGATGAAATCCCTTATAAAGAAGGTATCCTTAAATTAAGGATAAATCAATCTCAAAATTATGTGTGACAAATATAAATACACCCAATATAATTGGATATTAAGTGTAAAACAATAAAAGTTCATTCACACATATTCAAAGGATGACATATTCAATAACTACATGTTGAACCCAAAGAAATCGAAATTGGGTTAAGAAGTTCCCTTGACAGCCTAACGGCGTCACATCAAAATGAGTTGATGAGAGATAAAAAGTGTATCTCATCACTTGGAAATAAAATTTACATAAATAAGGATATATGAGAACATATCCCAACATAACAATATGTAAATTAAAAGACCCAAAAAAAGAAGTCTTTTAAAAAAGAGGAGGGTGAAAGGTTCCCTTACCGACTTGGGTATCTTTCAAAACATACACCCCATGAAAGAAGGACAATAAATCATTGATGTAAATACTCATAAACGAAATTATATTACACAAAGAGTAGAATAATGGGCAGTACATACACCACTCAAAGGAAATTTTGGAAAATGTAGCATAAATCTCACGGGAATAAAAGTGAGATGAAAAATCCCTTACGAAAACTCGGCAGCCTAACGGCGCCACATAAAACTTACAAAAATGGATTGATGAGATCAAATAGGGTATCTCATAATATTAACTTAAAGTTTATAGAAATAGGAATATAAAATAACATCCCCCAAAATAACAAAGAGGAGCTTAAAAGAAGTGACATAAAGGAGAGTACTTAAAAAGAAAGAGAGAGGTTAGATCTCTTATGAAAATTCGGCAGCCTAACGGCGCCACTCAAAACATCCAAAATGGATTGATGAGAGAGAATAGGGTCTCTCATCACATGAACATAAAAATTAGAGTAAGTGTAATATAAAATAACATCCCAATAACAAGAAATATGAGTTTTAGAGGGAATGAAATAAAAGAGTGTACTTAAAAAAGAAAGAGAGGAGTAAGATCCCTTACCTCAAGTCCAACATGTATTGTTCGTTTCTTTATATTCCCGAATAATAAACTTTGGTCAATTAATAATTGCCTAAGTACCTCCTTTAGAGATTATTATTCATTTCATATCACATATTATAATGTTATAATAATTGTTTAATAATGTTAGTTCATATCAGACGTTTTTGCCGATGTTTGGTACATGAGTCAAAAATGAACTTGTTTGAAAAAAAGATTTCCCATGTAGTTATAAGTAAATAATTTCCAGAATATCATATATATCCAGTAAATATTCATTTCATACTATTCCATATCATTTGGAGATAAAAAACGAAAATCACCGTTCATGGAGACGGTAGGCCGTACGTACGCATGAACGCTACTTTCATTTTTTGTCATATTAATGGAATTAAAACAAAATGAGAGAGATATATATATGTTATAATTCCAGAATGATATCCATAATTTTGATGTAATATATTACATATATATCCATTATATATATGTACTTATAGTATTACATAACATTTTGAGATAAGAAATGAAATGTACCACATATGGTATTAACGAATCAAATCACTTTGAGGGGGCGGTAGTTCGCACTTCCTTAAATGAAGATATCGCGTTTACCCATAATGGAAACCATAAAGGTATTCCCAAAATGAAAAATACAGAAGCTTAAGGAAATCATAAACATATTATATATCATATATAAATATAGTGTCATCTTAATGGACACCTTTGAAGGTGTTAAAAGAATGTTGAACAATCATCGTTTCGGGAGGCCGAAATTCGCCATCCACGGAAACAATATGTTCTTTAACCATTAGATGTAGGTGTGTGAAAGTGTAGCTAGAATACTTCTTATAAAAACATCCTATTATATTGAGGATACTGGATTTGTTACAAAAGAAAAGAATAAAAAGAGTTTAGGGGGTTGAAGGAGCAAAATAAAACAAAAGGACTCAAAAGAAGACATTACCTTAAAATCGGGTAACTCCCTTTGGTTTGAGCTCAAAGGCCTCCTTGGGAAGACTTCTGCCCAAAGTGAGGCTTCAAGGAGTAATATAGGGAAGTGGAGAGACAAAATGGGCAGAGTTTGGCCGAGCCAAAGGCTTTGGGAGTGTGGGTAAGGAGGTAGGGGTGGGGGCCTTTTATAAGAGGAGAGGAGGGGCACTCTTGTAAAGTTACAAAATGTTAATTTATTTTCAAAAGAGTTTCGGATTTTAAAGGTCCCACATTGATGTATTTTGAGGATAAGGTGATAATGGTTCTAAAGACACTCATCCAATAGGTTTTGTACATGTGTAGGTCTTAGATATTACATTATCTTTCCATTTTATTTAAATCGTTAAATAATGAGGTCATCACTGCATCATCATGATGTCATAAATAATTTAATTTATTTAATGTCTAAAAATTATAAAAAAAATGCTATGATGTAGGAAATCGTTTAACTTTAAAATGAATATTTATAGTCAAAAATCTGATTTTTATAACCCCATGTAAAAATTGTTTTAGTAAAACATTTCATGTTTGTCTCATTTTTACTTTAACTTTAAATAAAAAGATATTAATGTCATTTTCCAACCAAAGTGGCTTCATGGGGTCCCCAAGTTGACCCATGGGTTTTCTTGGTCGGCCATGACACATCCAATGAGGTTAGGACATGTGTCAAGTTCATTTCATATTATTAAAACATTATTTTTACCTTAAACTACACTAATTACCTCTAATCGTGATTAAAAACTTAATAAGTTACTATTCACCAAAAAATTATTTTTATCCCATTGAACCACATTTTACTTCTTAATGACAACCATGTATGTCAGATTTTTGAAATTCAAAACACAAATATGGAAAAATTATATTTAAACAGAAAAATCTGTTTTTATAAGTACCACTTAGTGGTTTCACTATTCATCAAAAATTGAAGTTTTTCAGAAAAATCCCAAAAATTCACCCTAAGATATATTTGATATTCTGAATTAAAAAATGAAGTCTATTTTACAAAATTAAAAACATATAAGTCACATTAATTAATTTAATAATTAATTCCCGCTGTCAGAGCAAATAGCGTGCTTTTATGAAATAATAAGTATCAAAAGTTTAACACTGGTTTAAGTCTGATTTCAAAGTGAAATTAATTCCAACGACCACTATTGGATTTAATGGTAAAAATATATTCTAATTTAACTTTAAAACCAATTCAAAAGATAATCTAATCATATAAATAAATTAGATTAAAAAGAGGTTTTGAATTAAAATACAACATTTTACACTATTCATTTAAAAATATGAACTTTATCAAAAAGATACCAAAAATTTACACAAAGTAAATTTTGATGTCACAATTCTCAAGAAGAGTTTTATTTGGTCCAAAAGGATGTATAAGAGTGAACAAAACGATATTTAATGAAAGTTCTCCATCCAAAGGCGATAAGTGAACCTTTAGTGAAAACTAGGGCATATACGCCTAAAATCAAATTATTTCCATATTTTATGCCTTTATATTTTATTGGATAAATTTAAAAACATTAAAAAACATATATAATCATATTTTAGTTATTTCCATCCATTCCCGCCAATACAACGGCTACATGTTAACTACCATTTAAAATAATATTATTTTATTATTAGAGTGCAACGTAAGATTCCCAAGAAACTCGTTGTTGCGTGTTGGGTACGCCATCGAGCATAGTGTCCCCTTTAAAGTCATATTAATATTTTATTCACAAATATGGATAAATATAAAATTGTCATATTCTTTATTTACCCGGGGTGTTACAGATTCAACCGGCCCAGTGGGGAGAACCTCTGTGTGATGCGATAGACCCACAGTGGGGAGCGCCTCTGTGTGATGTGACAGACCCACGGTACGAGATAGGAGGTGTACCTCAACAAACCATTAGGGGGAGAACCTCTGTGTGACACGGGAGACCCATGGTTTTGATCCCCTCTGTGTGACATGGCAGACCCACGATACTCGAAAGGAGGAGTACCTTAGCAATCCAAGATTAGTGGGAAGTGCCTTTTTGTGATGCGACCGACCCACTGTACTCGATAGAGGAGGAGTTCTGTAGTAGCAGAGGTGTTTGACGATGTGACTGGGGATGTTACTTGTTACTACCCATAGAATAAATCCTGGTGTGAGCTGTCTTTACATTGTGCTTGTGATTGAGGTTTTGCTATGTGATACTTCAACTTCGTGGTGTTACCTTCGTGGTATACTTCACACATGTATGAGATGAGTATAGGTTGATAAATTAGGTATATGTATGGGAATATACCTAATTAGAGTTGGGTTCTTTCTTTTTGGTCTTTCCTTTGTGGAACTCTAGGAGACCTACGGGGTATTGAGGTCCCTAATGAGTATCATTTTACTCACCCCTGCACAGGCTACGCCCGCACCTTGTTGTGTTTAGTGTAGACGAAGGACAGTGCTGACTGAGGACGTGGGTATCGGGACTGGAGGTAGCTCAGAGGTGGACTTTAGACGAGGCGTACAGAAGAGACGACCATTCTAGAGCTGTACCTACCCTTCAGGTAGTATCCTTGGCGGGTGTTCACATGAGTTGTTTTCAGTTTTAGTTGTACTTTTTATTTTACTTGTACTTTACAGTTGGGATTTTATTCTGGATCCTTTTACTTTCTATACACACCATTTTTACTATAAAGTTTTACTTTGATCTTGTATCCTGCTTTGTGCATAGTTGTGTGAGTTTACAGGTTATAAAGGCAATGCCTTCCCGTTATTAGAGAATGCGCCTTTCAGTGCTAGTCGCCAGCCCCTGGCCTATGGAAGGTGGGCTTGGGGTAGTCACGACATGGGCCTTGAGGGATGGGTCATGACATTGTGGAATACACATGAGTATATAAAATCATTTCATATTAGTCAAGGCTCATTTCCAATACCATCATAGCGGACAAAGTCAATTTCTGAACTGAGTTCACTCCTCATTCCAGCCCTGTATTACTGAACCAAGATAATTTCCCATTCTATCCATGTCTATCTCACGTGATATAAATAGTTACCCAATACAATGGAGGGAGATATAGGTCCCACCCATCTCATAATGAAATCATTCTTACATGTTTTAGAAAAACAAAAATCATTAATCACAGCATAACCTAAGGAATAAAATGGGTTTCTTTAATATCATTCCATCATAATCCATATAAAACAAATGGATTTAATAATTATAATTACATAATAAACACAATAAAACTATATTAATAATAGAGATATAAACATAACATTATTTAAATAATGTCATATTAGATGGAAAATAATTTTGTTAAAACACTTGATATCAATTCTTGAGGAAAATATCCTTTCTTCTTCAAAACCATTTTATTCTCTCAAAATGCCGTGAAATTATAAAAGAAAATAATTTATTTGAAAATAAACTTTAAATTATTTAAAGTAAGCTTCATGGAAATAAGGTGTTATGAAAGTGTAAATATTTGTTCATTCTGTATAGGTTAAAAAAACATTCTCCTCTTACTATTTCCAAGAAAGTAAAAAAGTACCTCGTATCGAATAAAAACAAAATATTCCTTTTATACCATTTAATAAAAATTCACTAAAGGGTAAAATTGAGTTTAATTATTTTCGAATAATATAAATAATGTTACATACTTTGAAAACATGGATGTGGTTTATAAATATACCCTAGTAAATACTTACGTATAAACAGTCTCAAATAATAATGAGATTGGGAAATTATCCCTTACCTTAGGTCTGATTTCATTTGTATGTATCTGAACCTCATGTACAATGATTTAAATAATTTCATTGACTTATTTCAGAATCATAGTCTTCTTTATGATATCATATATGATCATATTATCATCTGTTTTTTAACAACATTTCATTATTACTTGTTATTCGGGTATTAACTACTTCATTTTATTATACATGTTTTGTAGAATAAGTTCCATTTATCATTAATAGGTCATATTTATATCATTAAAAATGATATCAAGATAATATATACCATATTTATTCCTTATTTACATTTATATAATCATTCTTTAATGAATATCATGTAGAATGAATCACATCGCATCATGGAGACGGTTGACTGTACGCACGCACACACGATGATATCATTCCCATATTTGTTGAATGGTATTGAATTAGTTGATGTATAATATTTAATAATTAATATCATTCTATAATAATAATATATATTTATGATTTAAATCATTATACCCATCCAAGTATGGTGGTGGTAAAAAAATAGATTACACCACGACATAGAGACGTTAAGTTGTACGTACGCACGCCTGGTGATTTCATTTTTCGTAGGATGGATATAAGGTGGAATATTGTTGTTTCATAATTATAATAAAATCTAAGTATATAAGTGATATTGGAGTTATTACTTTATAATGAAACAACTCATGAATATTAAGTAGAAGAAGAAAGAATTTTGAAATAATCGGTAGAGGGGATTACCTCTTCTTTGACGTGCTTCCTCTAAATCTCCTCTTAGAGAACTAGATTTGGTCTTTGAAGATAACAAGAAACTCTATAATATAACTAGGAAAATTTATAACAAAAAATGGTATGGTATGGCTTAGATTGAATACCCAAAGTGAAGTGAAAAGGTGAGGAGGAAGTTCCCTTTTATAATTGAGGTGAGGGGACTTTTGGGATCTCCAAAAATATTAATTTATAATAAAATCAACCCCCATCCAAAAACCTAAAAAATGTATCAATTTAAAATATTATATTACATAGGGTTGTAATCTCATCAACCATTATATTTTAGACAATATTTTCTATCAATTTAAATCTTATCATTTTAATTAACACTTAGTTATTGTATTTAATTTTTCACTAAGGTAACAAATAATTCAGTATCAAAAGGGTAAACAATTTAATTATTTTATGTAAATTAGAATAAAAATAAATAATTTATAATATTGTATACTATATAATAATTGTTAAATATTTTTAAAAATGTTTTATGTTTTTTAAATAATTGAATAAAACATTATTTTGATAAACAATCAATAGTGTCAATTTTGAAACTATTAAATTAATCGATTTCTAAAAAATATCAAGAAAAAAATTTAACTTAAAAAACTATTTTATTATATTCGTAACAGGTCAAGGTAATATGGAAAATTCATTATATATATTAATTATCCTAAATTATATTGATTTTATTATATTTAATATAATTTATTTGTTTTCTTTATTAATAAAATAACTACCACATAAATTTTGTCTAATTACTTAATATACTTATTTTTTGAATAAAAATTAAACATAAAATATTATGGTGAACATAAATCTACTATATTTTAGAAGAAAATTTTTAGTCAAATTTAACTTCTGTAAAATCCATCATTTAAAATGTTATACTTATTAAATTATGAATATGAGAACTTTAACATCACTTTAAATAAAATAATATAAGTGTCACAATATATTCTATAAGTCTCCAAATGGTAAATAAATCGACCCTTTGAAGATTATGGTAGATATATACTCGTCCAATAATATTTGGCTAAGTGTTTGGGTCCTTTTATGGTTATTACAATTTTAATAAAAATTTTTTTATTGATTTCTTATCAATTAATTAATTTTTACATCATCAAAGTATAAGGCTTTAAGGCATTGATTTATTTACTAAAAATTAAAAATAAATTTCCATGATAAATAAATAAAATTTAGATTTCAAATGAGTATTTGTAATCGAATTTATCTTCTGTATAACCTAATATAAAAAATGATATAGTTATTAAAATTTGAGTAAGACATTTAATTTTTCTATAAATAAAATAAATTAAATGTCCTAATCTCATCTAAGTGGATTCTAAAGGACACCATTTAGACCCAAGTATGATTTATGTCGAAAATAACTCATCCAATGATATTAATACAAGTATTATGGAAATTTTATAATAGAATTCTTATCCTTAATTACTATATTTACCCTTTTACCATATTAATAAAAATTACCGAAGTTACAATCCATAATGCCCAAAAATAAAATAAATCTATTTACATAATTTGGAACTAATGATTCCAAATATGGAATACATTTTTTAAAATTTAAAACATAGAAGTTTCTGTAATTAATTTAAAATTATCCCTCTTTTGAGAAAGAGAGAACAAGATTTTAAAAGTTTAAACATTGCAAAATATTGAAATGTTTTTACATCAGAATTCAGTGTAATATTAATGATAATGAAATAAATAAAATTGAATGAAAAATGTATATTCTATTTATACTTTAAAACCATTCAATATTATAATTTAACCATATAAATTTTTACTTTAAAAAAACTTGTTCTCAATTAAAATTTAGTATATTTTTACTATTCATTTTTTTTTTAAATTTATCAGAAAAATATTAAAAATTAATCTAAAGTAAATTTTTATGTACTGCTTCCAAAAAACAAGTTTTTTTGTAATATAAAAATTATTAATGTGTCAAAATAATAATTTAAAAAGGGTTCTCCATTAAAGGTCTCTAAAATAACCTTTTAAAAAATATAGGTTTTTTAAACATCAAATAGGGTTTATTCATACCCTATGAAAAAAATATCTATTGGATGAATATCAAAAATATTTTATTAAGTATATATATTTCATTAATTTCATTTAATAATAACAGTTCACTAAATTTATTAATATAAAAATAAAAATATGTAATTGATTTATATTTTTCATAAATAATTGGCAGCGAATAACTTCTCCATATATTTTCCTAATTCAGTTATATTTGTTCCCACTAACCTAACAGCTAGGATAAAATGGTAATTTTATGGTTATCTCATGGTTTGTTTAAACTCAAGATTGTATGTAATGCAAGCTATTGAAGAATTAAAATTAGAAAAAATATTTAATGAAGACATCCGAGTGTTACAAAAATTTACCCCAATCAAAAAATATAACAAAACCATAATTCATCCAGAATAATATGGAAAATGGTATCAAAAGAGTACATCCCTAGTAAATAATAATATTCACCAAATAATATTGATATACTTTAAAAATATCTCTAGAATATTTCTTTTTGGAAAATACCATTTTCAGTTATTCAAGATCTAAAAATTTTCAAAAATATTAAAAAAAACACTTTTTTGAAAAGAATATTAAAAACTTGTAAAAGAAAATTCAAATAATTGAGTAGTCATGATGGTAGGAAATTCCATTTAGGCAGTGTATTTAAAAAAAAATACTCCATTCACATTTTCATTAAAAAGAAAAAATGTACTTTTTTTAAAATGAAAAGAAGATTCCTTGGAAAAAATTTATAGAAAGTCAAAAATGGGTAAAAATAACTTCAAACAATCTTAGTAAAATAGTAATAAATTTCTTAAAAACATTTTAATGAAAATATGGACATGGAAGAAAAATATTTCCAACTAAATATTAATCAAAGTCAATTTTCCTTAAAAACATTATTTAGGTATCTTGAGTACTTATGATATGATAAGGAAAAGAAAAATTATAATTTTAAGAAATAAATGGAGGAGAATAAAATAGATTGGGTTTATGATAAAAATATTATATAATTCCCCCAATGGAGACCTAAACATAAATAATCCCAAATAATGATGAGATTGGGAAATAAACCCATGCCTCATGTACGAATTTATTTTAAGTACTTTTAAATTCCTGTATAATAAATTTAAATTTATTATAATTATATAATAGAATCATATACTTATAATATCATATATGATACACTTATAACATTTCAATGATTTTTTATTCATAATTATTTATTAAATTTTTTGTTTCTAAGTGTTAACTGTAGAAACCAAATATTTTATGGTATGTATATTTTTAAATTTAATTTCTTTGACAACATAGGTTTTAGAAAATATGAAGCTTAAATGAACAACCATATAAAATTAAATATCAATAATAGAATAATACCCTATACCAATGGTTTGGAAAATTTTTTATAGGTCTCCAAACTGCTGGTATAACCTATACCAATAGTTTGGAGGATCGTTGGCTAGTTTGGTGTTGGGATAGGTATATACCAACTATTCTAGGAAACTATTGGTATAGAACTATAACAAAGGGGTTTTCAAACCATTGGTATAGGTCATATGAAAAAACTATACCAATGGTTTCATAAAACCATTGGTATATGTAATGTCTCGGACCCGAACAGCCACCCAAACAGTGCTAAACGAGTCAGGTGTTACCACTTTAGGCGCATCTCCCCAAATTCCAAAGGCTGATGACTAGTAGCAGGGGTGTAAATGGTTATAGTGGGGAGGATATACCCTCTTGGAGGAAAATAAGGTACTGGTCTGAGCATACTAATAAAACATCCAATAGTAATAAACACTCAGCAGAATCGAACCAGACCTGCATAGTGGAAGCACAATCAATAGAAGACAAACCAGCGGAAGCAATATGGGGAAAAAGTGAAATGGGAAGTAAACAGAACAACCTATTGAACATTCTTTTTAACTACTAACAATAAATCATGCATTCACAACAGATCATACATGTCAATAAAAATGGCGCCCATGGATAAAGAACAGTATTTAAAAAATTAAGTAAGCATTATGATACAGTAAAGAAGAAAAAACAAAGTAAACTCCAGCTCGACATGACCCCAAGGTCTATACCATCTCCATGCAATAACTAATACAATATATCTCCTAAAGATGATCTCTTTTCTGCACATAAATCCATAAAGTCTACATGAATCCCGAAGGGCCCATGTAGGGTGTGAGATGAATCTCAGTAGGACACCACCCAATGGTGCATACCTAGTATGAGTGTTTAAGCAGGCATGTATTTATAAGGAAAGTAAAAAATATGATGAAAAATGTAAACACAACCTCCATTGGTGCTCAACAGCCACCAAGGAGCGTCACCTACTTCGCCCAATGTCGGAATCTTAGTCACGTAACTGGGCACCATGTGCCTCCTGACACAGCGTGTCTCAAGTACTGATGTCCTGATGGAACACCCAAACAATAGTAACTCAGGCTCGAAAGATCACATTTTCCCATGGCACAACAACCAGAGGAACAACAATGCCTGTCTATAAATAACAATCGCAGGAATAATGATGTATGTCCTCAAATAAATAACCGGAGGCAACAATGATATCTTCCCTCAATCTCATAATTCTGTAGCCTCATTTCTACTAGCCTAAGGCTCCTCACCTTTCATATGTCTTGTTATAGAAAGCACCCCAAACCAATAATACCTAAACAACAACTTTCAGGGGCCTCTACCCACACGATTGGTCAAAATCACCTCATTACGGAGTCAACCTATGTGCACACGACTCAAATCACGAGTGAGAGGTAATCACAAAATAAAGAACCCAAGCCACAACATCTATAAAACCTCGTGTCCCTATGACCATATCGCTAAAATTTGATGGCCTCTCTATGCAAGTATCCCGGGACATTCCCAATCTAACAGTTACACTGCCTCAGACCAATGTCCATGATTCCCAATCCTATGGTCAAACCACTCATGTAATCTGGGCCATGCCTAACCTGTGATCAAAATCACTCAAGAATATTCGGGCCATGCCCAACACAACCATAAGGGTTCCATCATATGCAATATCAAGAATAACACACACACACACACATATATAATCAAAATAATTACTTTAAAGAGGAAAAACAATTTAAACAGTTGATTTTCACTAGCTATGTATTGTCCCATACCAGCACTGAGGTATTGAAAGCCTCTAATAAACTTAATCATGCTTAAACACTTTAACTCATTAGTTTAATCAAAACAATTTAATTATAACCATTTTGGTATACCCATCCAAAATGCCCCATATGAGCAACTACCTCTAAAACAGCCTCGCTCAAGCATAACAAGGTAATAGAATACCCAAAGACATCTCATAAGGCATACGGTCAATTCAATATAAATAAACATGGGTATATCTCAGTACCCTATATTGCGCTAAAAAGACACAACCCCCAAATGACTACAAATACACAAAACAAGGTATGCACCACCCACCTTAGACACATAGACGTAGGAACGTATGATATCAAGATCCAATTTGAAGCTGATCTTTGTAAATCTACAATTTCATCGAATCCCAACAATTCTACTCAGATGGAAACCGTGGCGTGTGCGATGAATGAACACAAATAGAATAGGGTTCTTAGTTTTATCCTTCCTGATCTAATCCTGCAACCTTTGATGAATTGAATAATAGACGTTGGATGTAGAATCTAGGAGAAGAAACATTCCCAGCCTTCTAGAGCATCATAGTCAGAAAACAGGGAAGAAGAAGACAGTTTCAGAAATGAGACATGAAAATCTTCTATATAAATGAATAAAAATAAAAGAACACAGTGTGTATTAAGTAATACATGCCATGTAGTATCTTGTCTGTAATCTAACTTACACAGGTTTCCAGGTCATCACAAGACTTAGACGCATCACACAGGTCAACACACGGCTTGGACTTAGCTGGTACGCGGAGAGTAAAATACACCGCGTGTTAAGGAACACTACAAACCGTGCAGTAGATAATTTTCACATGGTCACCACATTACATGTAATTAGTTAGCATGTGGCCAGTACACGCCTAACATACACACAACGTATACTTGGGAGTACACATCGTGTAACCTGGCGATTTCTAAAAATACCTAGTTTTCCCCCTTTTTCTCAAAAACATTGTAAAATGAAAAGGAAAAGAAGACTTTTACCTCAAAGGACGAACTGAGTTCTTACATTATATGTAATTTAAAATGAACCATAGCTTGGTTTTGATCCCAACACCTCCCATTTATAATCTAACAACCTAACCACTAACCTAACATGACTTTTGTGCACATAATTTCATATATATAGATATATATGTATATTCATAATTATTTTAACTTTTGATTTATTTAATTTTATTTGACAAAATATTGAATAAAAAATATGTGTACCTATACCAACGGTTTTGAGAACTGTTGGTATGGGATCTATAATTTTTTGAGCTATACAAATGGTTTTGGTGAAACTGTTGGCATAAGGTGGAGCTATACCAACAGTTTGGCTAAAATCATTGGTATAGGTCAAAATTTGTGACTTATACCAATGGTTTTGGCCAAACCATTGTTATAGGTCCATATAAGTGACCTATACCAATGATTTTGGCCAAACCGTTAGTATGGTCCTATTTCTAGTAGTGTATATCATTATTTTAAAATGATTGTTATAACTTAGTCATTAAATTAGAGGGAATGAATAGTATTAACCAAATTATAAAATTTATATACTATATATTTAATAATTTTTTTTAACATTCATCCAAATGATTTTATATTCATAAGATTAGAATGAATCTAATTTAACGCATTAAAAGGCTATATTTTTTTTAAACACAGTTTAACCGCCTTTTAAATGGAACACTTATTTTAAAAATAAATTTTGAAACTTTTATAAATTATATTAAACAAAATAATCTTCATTTTTAAAATCGTAATGTCAAAATTATCTTAGGGTTAATTTTTTTTATTTTTTTGTAAATATTTATTTTCTAGTGAATTAGTAAAAAATACCATTTTTTATAAAACATGCATTTTCGTTATATTAATAGTATATTTATGATTTAAATAGTAGCCACACCTCTGAATGTATAAATAAAATTTAGGCATCTTATAAATTTTAATATGATATAATTATATCATAGTATAAGTAAATTAATGTTTTAGAAATTTATAATTTAGTGTCGATATTTTTATAAAACATAAATATTTATTTTCAAATTTATAATTAATATAATGATTTAAAAGAAAATTTATTTTCGTAAAATTTATACATAAATTAATAATTTTTTTCTTATTATTATAAGATAGTTTTC
Organism: Viscum album; assembly: GCA_963277665.1. Taxonomy (NCBI): domain Eukaryota; kingdom Viridiplantae; phylum Streptophyta; class Magnoliopsida; order Santalales; family Viscaceae; genus Viscum; species Viscum album. The sequence goes on from OY728123.1 coordinate 877,106,450, forward strand.
TAAGACCTTAGTTAATATTTTAATGTTTCATAAAAGTAGTTAAAATTTTAAAATTGGTTTTTTTGAATAAATGGTGATTTTAATTAAAAATTAAATTTCTCATACTTATTAAATTATTTTTATAAAATGGAATTCATTTTTTAATTCCACACATAAAAAAATGGTCAGGTTTATTTTTTTGGATTTTTTCTAAAATACTTGAATTTTTGGGGAATAGTAAAATACGGTAATTTATGCTATAAATACATTATAAGTTAAATACACTTTTTATTGAGTTATTTATTACCAAATATACATAATCTAGAACTACCTTTAATTAATATAATATATTTAGTGACAATTCTCATACTATTCATAATCTTTATCCAAAATAATAAGAAAATGAATAAAATATTCAAAACACCCCTCTCCTCCACTAAAAATACCACCCCTCACCACATATTATCCTAAGACCTATTAAGAATTGGATTTTTTCCAATTCATACCCAATATTCTTCCCAGTACTCTTCCATACATCCATGAGGTTCTGGTCTCAACAAAAGAGAAAAACCAATTTCCCTATGGTGGTTCTCAAGGAGAATAATTCAAGAGGTAAAAACCTCTTCCATTTTCTTTTATTTTACTATATTTATATCCATATAATCTATCCAAAATTTCCTGATAAATACATTATATTATATAGATTTTAATTTTATTATTTCAATGGAAAATAAAACATCAAGTCTCTTCTTATTTTCCTTTTATTTTAAAGATCTGATTTACCACCTTCATGGACAACGTGTATTAATTTTTCAATTTCACCTTCAAGGATGGTTATAAAACCATTTTTTATGGTTAAACCAGACTTTAATATGTATAATATAACTTTTTTAATTTTCTATAACAAATATTCTATAATATTAATTCATAACACAAAACTAACATGTGATGATCGAAAAAACTTAAAAATAATCTAAACAATTATCACTAACGTCTTATTTAATGATTTATCCTCACTACCAATAACTAAATGAATTATATAACCATTTAATATTATAAAAGATTATTAATAACATATAATTTCAATTCTATGAAAATATTTTCTTTTTACATGATCTTTTATATGTGCATAAAAGTAAATCGATCATGAAAACCAAGGAAACGAACAATCCTGAATGAAAAAATTGTATTTTATAACTCATAAAAATCCATAAATGAATTTAATAAAATTATAATAAATAAAATTCATGTATAAAAGTTTCTTAGTTAAATATTTAATGAATTTAATCTGTTTATCCAGGATATTAAGATCAAGTGAAAAACACTTACAGATATAAGGTAAGGGTTTTCTCATCTCACATTTATTTCTGTGAAATATGCCTTATCCACCACTATTTATTGTGTGCGGTGTATGTATACTACACATTGATATATAAAACCATGAATATATTTATCTTCATGGTATTCAAGGTCTTATTTGATTATCATTAATTTTATGGGACAAATGGTTCAATAGTTTTCAAAGTGGTAATGGATTCTTCCCAAACCTCCATCTTTTATTTGGGTTATGCTTTCTCTCTCTTTACCCCAATGTAATTCTTTATTATTTTTATAAAATTGTTATAAATTATATTTATATGTTCCAAAATATTTTATCCATATCATTTAATCTTTCTTTTATGGGTACATACTTGTTTTATAATGTTGTCTTTTCAATTCCTCTCGATAGAAAACCTGATTTAAGGGAACTTTCAAATTTCATACCCATTTTCAAGTACAACCCATAATATGTTTTAAGCCAAAAATATTTTTATAAAATAACTCTTTTTTTTCAGGAAAAATCATCTTATTTCATTTATGGTTTTATGAAAACATTTAATCCTTTTACTATTTTAAATACCCTTTAATATTTTCCCTTAAACCGCACTAAAGAGGGTTTTTTCTAAAAGTTCTTAAAACCTCTTCTTACATGTCTTCACTTAAGTTAGAAGTCATTTATGCCTAAAAAATAATTTCATTGTATTTAAATTTTATTTTCTGGTATATATATTTTTAAATCTTATTTTATGAAATATACAAATGATTTTCCAAAATAATTTTTCTTTCCAAAGTAAATGCGTATTTCTCTTAAGAATTTATCATTGATTTTATTAGAGTATTTTTGTCTATGATTGTGATTCAAATATTTAAAATCCTTATGAGACACTTTTATTTAAGGATAAATTTTTATATCAATTATTTGAAATATGAAGAATGAATTAGACTTAGTAAGTGACGGGAGGGGCCCACTATAGCCCCTCGATGCATCGGTAGGTCTCATGAGACAAATTAGATTGAGTTTTGGATGAGGCATTGATTTTATGTTTATGATGTTTTAATTTATGAATTTATTCATCATGATAATATTAATTGATATTCCATGTGATTATTCGACTAGTAGAATATCCATGGTTATGTTTCACTCTCATGTGATTATTTATGAAATTATTTAATAAGTTTTTATTCCTACTGTATTATACTCAAGATTATGTTTCAATGGATTGTGTTTTTATCTATTCACCATTCCTTATTGTTTATATTTATTTATGATAACTTCCAATATTTTTTTAACCTTACTGAGCATCTAATCTAACCCCTTTAATTTTTTTTATTTTTCCCCAAGAGGTGAAGATGTATATTATGGATGATATACATGGATAATCTAAGTTTTTATAGATATTTATAATAGAATTTTTATGTTATTTTTTCTTTTCAAGTATTAATGTAACAATTATATATGTATATAGTTTTCAAAATCGACAAAACTATTTGGTCCTTCAGGATGATATTTCCTTGTTTATTATAAAAATGTAATTAAGTAAGGCATCTGCTCTGGGATACTGGGTTCGGGGTTTTTACAATTGGTAATAGAGAAATTTTAGTAGAAACTTTGGAAACTTGATTTAGAAAACATAGATTTGGGAACATAACCCTAATATGGACCTTGATGATAAACATAGAAGAACATCCTATAATTTTGGTAAGGTAGATATTATGTGGGTCTTTTTATAAATACATCCCTATATAGATACTACAAGTGGATGTGGTTTTGGAATAGACATACCTAGGGGTAAAAACTTTGAAAAGGTTCATCGGGCATGACTCGACATAACCTAGTATATGACAATGGCCCTTACGACGCACATGGTTTGATACTCCTAGGGGATATGCATAAGATAATTCACATTTTATTTACAACCCATTATTAAGGATTTAATATAAAATATGTCCTGAAAGAAATCATGTTTATGATTATGAGATTAGATGCACATTTTTTTCAATTTATGTAAATATTTCACTAGTTTTGGGATTGTACAGTATGTTTCATAATGTCATAATCTAATCTACTGTATTCAATTATTTAGAAATAGTGCCTTGTAGAAGGAATTAGAACCGAATCAATGCACATAATCCAAAGAGTAAAAGAATGGTCATTTCTTTGATGGGTTTATGCCAGTATTTCAAAAGGAATAAGTCTCCCAAATATTCTCATCATATGAGGAAATAACATCATGTTATAAAAAGATAAATAAATATTTACCCAAGTCTTATGGATTCAAAGGGGAAGCAATAGAAGAATGAGAAATCTGAAAAAAGGGAAGAAGGTAAAGAAGTATTTTCCCACATGTGATAAATATGGAAGGAAACAGATTGGTATATTCTTAAGAGGAAAATTAGTTTGCTTAAAGTGTTGAGAAAAAGGCCACTATTCTCATTATTATAAGGAAAGGAAATAATTTTCCAATTTTCAGTGATTAAACTGCAAGGAGATGGGAAAATACACAAATCAATGTCTCAAGTATCAAATAAATATTTACAAAAGGAGGACAATAGATCCTGGTCAAGATTATACTACTACCATAGATGAATGGAAATGATTGATATTCTTATGTTTGGATTCAATAATTATGTTATTTGAGTATTTTATCATTAATTATTTGGTTATAGTAATCATGTGATATATAATGATTGCATTGGAGTTCTTATTCTTTTTGGAATTGGAATCATGTAACGAATAACATTGGTAATCAAGAGAAGTGATTCAGTTTTATGTTGGTAATATTGAAAACATATGACTTGGTTAAGATAACCTTAAATATGTGATTTAGGTTGATATAATATTCAATATATGTTAATGTGATATTATTGGTGACCATGAAGGTGGTTAGTGATCTGATGGTTTATGTTATGCTGGAATTATTAGATGGTTGGATTTTAGGACAAGCAAAGATTTTACTCTTGGAAGCTTGAATGTTCCATAAAGGTTTATAGGAGATTAAGGCATTCATATATTTGGTATGTTACAATAAAAACTAGATTATTTGGGTAATATTTAATTAATTTGATTTTTTAAATTTAGTAAGATTCGTTCTAAAATTTTTGGTTGTTGAATGTGGAAAAAATTGTTTTAGGAAAGTCTTAAGATTAAATACTTTTTTAAGGGATCAAGTAAAACATTGGAAATTACTATTTGTTAACAAAAATCTCTAAAATTAATGATTTCAGTAGAAATTTAAAGGTTTAAGGAATTACTTAAAGACCATATGATTCGTAAAAAGTGCTTCGGGTGTGAAAGATTCATCATGAATGTTCATTTCTAGGCATAAGAGATGTAGTGAAAATAGATTGAAGAAAAACCAAAGGATGATATTAGGCTTATGAAATGGAAAGGTATTAAGTATTTTTATCTTCTCAAGTGATTTTATGGAATGTAAAATAAACCCTCAACTATAGGAAAAATATTTTAGAATTAAAATGTTACCTTTTTACTTTTCTTTATGATAAATTAGTGTTCTTTTAACCTATCATAAGATTTACAGTTTTGTGATGGTTAAATTTATAATATCCATTTTCTCTATAACTCTCTATGATAACTTGATAGATATATTTTCTCTTCCATGTCCATGTTATCACTTTTCTCTAATTATTTCCTACCCAAAATCCTAGTTTTGTGATGACCTTATCATTTTTCTTTCCCTCTTATAAAGTGTATTTTTTATTAACCCTATTTCTGATTTGGGTTTCCCACAAAGGAATTTTAAATTATCAACCTTTGATTTTAGAAGTAGAATTTTAAATTGTGACGACATAATTTATTGTAGGATGAGAGAATGTAAAAACCAATGATTTTATGGTATGTCTCTTTTAAAAATTAATTTTTTCAACATCATAGGTTTCACATGATACCAATCTTAAACAAATAATGACATATAGTTAAATACCATTTAAAAAAAGACCATTATAACCTAGTAATTAAATTGGTAGGAATGAATAAAATTAACAAAATTTTGAAATTTATATATTATATATTTAATCAAATGTTTCTAAATTCATCCAAATGATTTTTAGGCATAATATAAGAATGAATCCAATTTTATGCACTAAAAGACTAATTTTTTTTGTAAATGCTGTTTTACCACCTTTTAAATGGAGAAATTGTTTTAAAACTAAATTTTAAAACTTTTAAAAATTTTATTGAACAAAATATACCTAATTTTTAGAATTTAAATATCAAAATTATCATAGGGTTAATTTTTTTTATTTTTTTAAAAAATATTTTTTTTCCTGTGAATAAGTGAAAAATACCGTTTTTTATAAAACTGTAATTTTCATTATATTAATAGTATATTTATGATTTTAATAGTAACCTAACCTATGAAATTATAAATCAAATTTAGGAATCTTATAAAATTTAATATGATATAAATATATCATAGTATAAGTAAATAAATGTTTTAGAAATTATTAATTAAGTCTTGATATTTTTATAAAACATAAATGTTAAAATTTAATTTTATAATAAATATAATTATTTAAAATAAAATTAATTCATAAATTAATATTTTATTTTCTTATGATTATTAGATAATTTTATGATACCTTATATCATATTTTAAAGTGCCATAAAATCAATTATAATTTAAAAATTGGTTTTTTTCAAATAAATAATGATATTAATTAGAAATTTCATTTATCATATTTAGAAAATTATTTTCCTAAAATATATTTTATTTTTTAATTATTCACATCAAAAAATGGTTTGGGTGAATTTTTGGTATTTTTTTAAAATACTTGAATTTTCAGTGAAGAGTAAAATACAATAATTTATGATATAAATAAATTATAAGTTAAATACACAATTACTTGATTAATTGATGTTGTAATAACCATAATATCAAACTAAAAATTATTATTTTAATATATTTATTGATAATTATCAAACTATTGATAGTGATTATAAAAAATAATAAGAAAATAAATAAAATATTTGAAAATCACCCCTCTCATCCACTATAAATACCAACCCTCACCACCTCTTATCCTCACACCTCTTAAGACTTAAATACTGTCTAATTAATCCAAAATATTCTTTCCAATACTATTCCCCTTTTCTAGGTGGTTCTATTCTCAGAAAAATACCAAAACCAATTTCCCTAAGGAGGTTTTCAAGAAGAATAATTCAAGAGGTAAAAACCTCTTTCCTTTTATTTTAATTTTTTTTCAATTTATTTTATTTTATTATCCTTACCTCACCTATTATTTAAAAAATGAATTATAACTACAGTATCTTATATATAATATAATTTTATTATGTCAATGTAAAATCCACCATCAAGCCTCTTCTCATTTTCCTTCAATTTTAAAGATTAAAACATCATCTATGATGTGCCAATTTACCACCTTCATGGATGACATGTTTTGTTTTTCAATTTCACCTTCAAGGCTGGTCATAAAACCATTTTTATACTTTAAAAAACTTTAATATTTTTAATACATATTACATAATGTTCTATAACTATTATATATACATAATATTAATTCATTACACAAAACTAGCACGTGATGATCGAAAAACCGCCAAAATAATCTATACGGTTATCACTAACGTTTATCTAATGATTCAACATCAATAAAAAAAACCAAATTACTTATATAAAAATTTAATATTATATTATATCATTAATTAAATATAATTTCAATTCTGGACAACTATTTTCATTTTCATGATCTTCCATATGCATATAAAAGTAAATCGATCATGAAAACCAAGGAAACGAACACTCCCAAAAGATAAACTTGTATTTTATAACTCATTAAAAGGTAAATAAATTAACTTAAAAAAATTATACTAAATAAAATAAATTTATAAAAGGTTATGAATTAATTAATTAATTAATTGATTTGATTTGATTATCCAGGACATTAAGATCATGAACAAAACACATTCACCCATAAGGTAAGGGTTTTCTCATCTCGCTTTTATTTATGTGAGATATGCCTTATTCACCACTATTTCATATGTGTGGTGTATTTATACTTCCCATTGACGTATCATATACTATATATATTTATATTTATGTTATTAAATGTCTTATTTTATTATGACTAATTTTATGGGGAATATGGTTTGACTGTTTGCAAAGTGGTAATGGATTCTTCCCGAACCTCCATTCTTCATTCAGGTTACGCATTATCTGCATTTACCCCAATTTAATTCTTTATTATTTTTATATAATTGTGATAAATTATGTTTCTATGTTCCAAAATCAAGTATCCTTATCATTTCATATTTCTTTAATGGGGAAATACATGATTTATAATGTTCTTTTTCAATTCCTCTCGATAAACAAGCCTGATTTAAGGGAATTTTAAAATTTCATACCCATTTACAATTACACTCCATAATAATTTTTAAGACTCCAATAATTTTATAAAATCACTCTTTCTATAATGAAAGACTATCATATTTCATTTCTGGTTTTATTAAAACATTTAATTCTTATTTCATTTTATAGACTCTTTAATATTGTCTCTTAAATCGCACTAAAGAGGCTCATTTATAAAGTTTCATAAAAAATATTTTTACATGTTTTCACTTAAGTTGGACATAATTTATGCCTCAAACATAAGTTCATTGTAATTATATTTTATTTTTTGGTATATACAGTTTTCAGTATGACTTTATAATACATACAAATGATTTTTCAATAGAACTCTTCTTTTCAAAGTAAAAGGGTATTTCCCTAAAATATTTATCATTGATTTTATTAGACTATTTTCATCTATGATTATGATTAAAATATTTAAAAATTGGTATAGTAAACTTTTGATTTAAATATATATTTTTAAATCTATTATCAGATATATGAGGAATTCATTGGTGTTAGTAAGTGACGGGTGGGGCCTGCTATAGGCCCTCGATGCATCAGTAGGTCTCATAAAACAAATTTGACCAAGTTTTGGCTAAGGCCTTATCCATTTATGAATACTTATTATCCTAGTACTTGATGTTATGTTTATGATATGCAACTTTATGAATTAATTAATTATGATACTAGTAATTGATAGTCCATGTGATTATTTGACAAATAGAATATCTTTGGTTAAGTCTCTTTCTCATGTGATTATTTAAGGAATTATTGAATTAGTTTTTATTACTTCCATGTTATAATGAAGATTATATTTTAATGTAATTTGTTTTTAGCTATTTACTATGAATTAATATTTATGTCTATCTATGATAGCTTCTTATGTATTGTTTACCCTTACTGAGTATTTGAGATCACCTCTTTCATATGTTTTATTTTTCCTATGGATCTAAAGATGCATATTATAAATTACATATAGGGATAATCTTGGAGTATATGGATGTTTACAATGGAGTTGTTATGTTATTTTCCTCTTTAAAGTTGTAATTTAACAATTATGTATGTATCTAGTTTTCCAAATATACTAAACTATTCGGTCCTTTGGGATGAAACATCCTTGTTCATTATGACAATGTAATTAAGTAAGGAATCAACTCTAGGATACTTGGGTTAAGGTATTTACTGTTGGTATCAGAGGAAGTTTAGTAGAAACTTTGGAAATTAGAATTATAAAACATAGATTAAGGAACATAACCCTTAAATGAACATTGAGAATAAGCATTTAGGAACATACAATAATTTTGGTAAGGTAGAAATTATGTGGGTCTTCCTAGAAATAAATCCCTCTCTTGATAGTACAAGTGGACATGGTTCTAAAACAAATGTACCTAGGGGTGAAAACACTGATAAGGTGTGTCAGGCCTGACTCGGTGTAACATGTTACATAACAACATGCCTTACTGTGCACCTGGTTTGAAACTCCCTAGGTATATGTTTAGGATAATTCGTATTTTCATTACAAAATAATATGAAATATATAATAGAGAATATGTCACAATTGAAACCTTATTTATGATTATGAGATAAGATACACATAATGTTTTTCAATTTATGTTTTATATTTCACTTTTTTGGGATTATAAAATATGTTTCATAATGTTAGGATCTAATCTAGTTTATTCCATTGTTTAGAAATGATTCCTAGAAGAAGGAAAGAGAACCGAATCAATGCACATAATCTAAAGAGTAAGAATGGTCGTTTCTATGATGGGTTTAAGCTTTTCTTTTGAGGGGAAGTAGTTTCCTAAATAATATCATCATATGATGAAATAAAATCATGTTACACTACAACGAAAACCGGGTTTAGCGGCGGTTTTGTGGCGATGGTTCGCAAAACCGTCGTTAAAAGTTTTCGCCGAAAGGTTTCGTGGCGGTTTTTTATAAACCACCGCGAAACCCGAAATTCATTTTAACAATCCCAACCCTTCTTCCCCCACCCCTATCATTGCCCCAAACCCCCGCTCCCTCCCTTCTTCCCCTAACCCCCCGGCGACCCGCAACCCTCGACCCCCAACGGTCCGGCGACCCGCGACCTCCGGTGACCCCGCGACCTCCGTCTCTGGCGACCCCGCGACCTCCATCTCCGGCGACCCGTCTTTTCCAGATATGTATCCATTTAACTAGGTTTTAAGTATAGAAAATTTTGATAGACTTCATGCATGGTGATAATATTGAGAATGATTGGTAGGTTATCGTTTCATTGGAGGTTTGAACATGGATTCAATGATTTATGACACAATAGGTTAATATTGAATAGTTATATAAATCCTAGAGTACAGAGGATCATAGTTGAAAAGATTAAATGGGTGTTATTATGGAATAAAATTTAGATTATGGATTGTGTAGTGGGGATATTTCCTCCTTTACATTGTTGAAAATAGGGAATGAGTGGGTTGTTATGGGACATGACTTGGTTATATGAAAAATGAATGGTTAGTAGTTTCCTTATGGAATGGAATATAGTTTTTAATCATGATCATGACATGGGGTTTGATGGAATTAAAAAATATCATGGGTAAATATTAAAAAAAATAAGCCTTTTAATTAATGGTTAATAGTTGGGAAAAATATGGGTGATGGCTGCATGGTTTGTCATTAAATATGATTAATATAAAATATAAATAATGTAATATGGTTGGTGAAATGAATCTATAAATGGGATAAATGATGAGGCATGATGGTAAATTATTCATCTTTATTGTGGATCTTTGTATAATATGTGGGGATGGTCATTGTGTTATAGTTGGCAGTGATGGTAATGTGAGGTAGTTGTAGTGTGGTGATTTTTACTAGCTATAGAAGTTCTATTTTTTTATTTATGTCTTATGTTGGTCTTGTGTGTGTCTATAAATATACTTAAATATTCTTATTTTTGGTTTTTGAATACATCCCACTTGAGTTAGATACCCTTCTCGAATCCTAGCAAGCTCTGGGTACTAGGTTGTTCCCCTAACATTCGGGTTGGTGAGGGAATGGATGCATGCCTACTCCCCCATCCCCACTCTCCGTTCTAGTTTTAGAATTATCTTTTATGTATTGAGGTGGGTAAGATCATATTTATAAAGTATATATTGAAATAGAAGACCCCAATGGTTATTTATGTGAAGGTAAATTACGTATTAGAAAACCCTTTGAGTCATTGATGATGATTATAAACTAGGTGCACTATAAGTCCCTATGGTGTATTGAGATAATGATATGATGTAAGTAAAATAGTGGAGTATAAGTTGTATTTATGGGATGGGATATTGTGGTGTTGATTTAAGGATATATATTAGAGGTTGTGCATGGTAGGTGGAGGGAATTAGGTTAATGTCCTTCATGATTTTGATTCCCAACAGTACTGGTTTTGAGAAGTGTTAATGATATGTGATATGTGATAGAGGCTATTGGCTAATGATGAAGTTATGGATAAGGTTTGTGGTATGGTTGTAATATGAGATATAGTATTCTATGGAATAAATGTTAAAGATATTGGGAGATTATGACATTTGATATTAGGGTGTGATAGTGAAAAAATTAAGAAATTGGTTTTAGGGTGCCTTTGTGTCATATTCATCTGATATTATTTTACTATGCATGATTATGATATTTAGTAATCGAGTCTTGGTGAGTATTTTCAATAGTTGACCTACTAGGTGCTTACTAGTTATGTTGTTTGTTCAATGATGTGTTATTATACTCCTTTAACTTTTTCATTGGAGGTATTGTGTATAATCATACTAAGGATACATATTATGATAACCCCCATATATATAAAAAATTCCAGATTCCTAGGATATTTTTTGTGACTAAGTTGGGTCGTACTATCTTTGTGCTTGGTGTTTGTTGCGAAATCACTACCGTGGAGATTTATTTGGTATTTTTATCTTGGGGTTTTATTTTTTTACGTATTCATTCTTTAAATTATTATTCTTGATTTAAATATATATATATATATATATATATATTATGATGTTGTTCAATGTTATTCTTTTATTATTATTGGTACATATGATGGTAATTCCTCTCATCCTTATTTTTTATACCCCTATTCTAGTCATCAACCCGGGGCCTCTAGGAGGTTGGATATGGGGGTCACTCTCATCTTTAATTTAATTCTAGGAAGAGTTTCCATTGAGGTTGTGTATTGAATTGACCCCGGTAACCCTCAAACGTGGTAACTGACCCATTCTGTTACATACCCGAAGGTTATTCCGGATCCTCGTGGGTTGGAGGCAAGCACCAATGCATCAAAAAACACAACAAAGGGAAAAATTTATCCCAACATGATCAAACACATTTCATATATGTATACACAAAATGAAAAGGAATGTGGAATACTAAAGGAATATATATACCATAATAGTCAAAAGACAGTAGAAAAGAACAATTAAAAAAGTAGTCAACATTTCGAAAACAAGCCTAACTACATAGACTAAAACCAAAAACTACTCCATGAGATGGTGTGGATGAACTCCCTCCATCTCACCACCAGCTACCCAAAACCAGCTACCACAAACCTCACCACCTTACTTCAGCACCTTTCCCTTCCCAGTATTGGAAGACATACAAATGTTTATGTACCCCTAAGGAGGTGCACAAGGTGTGAGCTAACAGCCTCCATAGGATCCCACCCGGGTGTTCCATATCAAGCCTCTATAGAACTATTCATGTATTCTTATTTTATATATAACATGGAATGATAAGCAGTAATGAAATTTTATAGAAAACATGGGTAAACATTTCCCTTTTTCCTAGTTCTAAACAAAAGTAGGTACAAAATGTATATCAATTATAACTCAGAAATCCAATCAGTACAAAATAAAATAAGAAGTAGAGGCATAAGTACCGAGGAACACTATAGTTTAGACTAGAAGAATACTTATACCATAATAAATCATGTGCACAATCCAATTCCTATAACACATGCCTAGGAAGAAGAGGAATACCCCATGAGTAAACCACCCCGAAAATGCTAATAGTTGTCCCCTAGAACAATGGGACTAGGAAACCAAGGAAATACCCATGAGAAAACCTCATAATAATAAAAAAACATGGATGATGGACTCAAGATAAACCTTCCACCTAAGTACCCAAGGTAACCTAAGTGCTCATTTTCACAAATAAATTTCAATATTTTAAAATTACCCATTTCATTTTCATTTATAAAAAATCATGGAAAAACATTTCTCTCAAAAAACCCTTCTTAAACAAATGAAAATAGTCATTCCAATTTGATATGTCAACTTATAAATTAAGAGAAATTAGGCTAATTATCATAGGCTAGAGATGGAACCACCTACCTCAAAGATCAAGTCACACATTCCCGTAATGGGATCCACCAACAATGAAAACCCAATGATGAAAAATAAGGCCCCAGAATATAATAAAAACATTAATATTGATATAAATTAGAAAATAAGGGGTTGGTGGAAAGGGAAAACACCAAATACCTCAAGAAAAGACATCCTCCGCACCATAACTAACCAAGGAATGGCCTCCATAATGAGATCTCCCAAAGGATCTAGAAGAATACACAAAGATTCAAAAACTTAGGCCACCAGATCTGATAATGTTACCCTAGGGTGCCACCATTATCAAGAGAAATGAAGAATTAGAAATATTTCTTACCCAGAGATATGTGACACAACTATAATAAAAGATCCAATGTTGAATGAATCAATCTATATGGATCATAGTCTCCCAAAATAACCCGAGAAGATCTCTAGGTAGGGATCCAAGGGCCTGGAGAAAAGAACTGAAACCAAAATAGCCACTCGCCTATTTTAAAAAAAACACGAGGGCCATTTGATGATGTTTAATACTATTACATTCTGTGAAATCCATGGTGTTCTAGTATGTTGAAAAATCCTTCACCTCAAATTCAAAATACATTATTTTAAAATTTACGATGTGAAACCACTCTTCCCGAGGTGTAAAATTTCACAGCATGAATACCCTTTCATTACTTGTATCTAGTAATAGTTACACGATGTGTAACCTAGTTATACAGAGTGAAAGACTTTTGAATCATGCAGGAAAAGCTGGTTAAAGATGAAAGTACAACAAATATCTGACTTCACCATTTTAGGTATCTTACCAATTCCTTCCTAGTCCTTTACAGACAATGGAAAAAAGGAAAACCATGAGAGGATAAAAAATACCTGATAGATCAGTAATAGTATCTTACAAACTCCCCACTATAAATAATTTTTGTCCTCAATAAGTCATGTAAAAGATGTAATCCATGGAAAAATATGAGTTCACTACTCCTTCATCAACGACTCGTGTTCCCAATTCTCATGATAATTTGATCCTTATTTCCATAGAACCCTAACCAATGGAATAAAATTCCCACAAAATACTTTCACTTGAGAGTCAACAATCTCAATTGGTTTCTCCAAAATAGAAATATATGGCTCAAATTCAATTTCTTCCCAACTTAGAATGTGAACGGGATCAGGATGGTATTTCCTGAGATGATACATGTGGAAACAATCATGAATACCTATCATAAAAACCAAAAATGCTAATCAATAAGCAACCTATATGAGCTTATCAGTGACCTCAAATGGTCTAACTAATCTTAGAGCCAACAGAAAAGAACAAATATCAATTCAAAATGTCTAACATATCTCTGTCTCTAACTCAACGACACCCTCATGAGGAACTCATGGAAGGTACAACCATGTAATATATATGGATAATAGATATATGAATATTTTTCTTTGGTTTATGAGGATAAATGGGACAAAACCATTTAATTCTTTTAAAAAAGGTATCATCACTCAAAATAAAAGATCACTTAAACCATATGCTTATTATATAAATAAAAGGTACTTGATTATATGTAATGAAAAGATAATAAGCATAATCCAATGAGGGGAAACTCTAGAAATGGGAACCCATGCATTGGTATTATATATTATTTATTTTGGATGGATGTTATAAATACCGACTGGTATCCCATTTCTAGATATGGAAAATAAAATAAAACATTTAATTGAGATGACCAAGCATGTGAGTATATGAGATGTTCAGGAAAGTTGTAGTATTTTTTGTGAGGGTGTGGAAGTAATCTGAGTGGACCAATGTATCTCATTAATGTAATGGGGATTGAAAGTTTTTTAGGCAACATAAATTTTTGATTGACATTGTTATTATAATTGTGTAACCCGATATTCTTACTACTCCTCAATGAGGTGTTCACGCTATCTCCTAGGGACTAGAATTGTTTGGTTTGTCTGGTCATGCTAAGTAAGTGGTAAATGTGATCAATAAATCATCTTTATTATATTATGCATACTTTATGATCAATTGGTCATATTTATTATATTATGATTATGCAATCTTACACTATCATATATTTTGTGTAGGCACATTGTGATATACATGGATAAAAGCTGGATCACATTACCGAGGAACACACCTCAGTATGTTAAAGGTTTGAATCAGTTTTCAGATTTTGCGATTTATAATCGATCCGTTGAAGGGAGAATAATATGTCCATGTCCTAAATGTAAATTTAGAACATGGTTGAAGAGAGATTAAGTTTATGAACATTTAATACTGAAGCAATTCCCTGGTCAATATTTGTGTTGGAATTGGCATGGAGAATCACTCAATACAAAAATATTGAGCACTGATGTTAATCCACAGAATGAGGTCCCAAGTTCATCGACAATGGAAAATGAAATGCAAAACCTCATAAATGATGCATTCGGCACTGCAAGACACCACCATCAGCATCAAAACATATCAGAACAACCAGAAGAGGGTGCTAAAAATTGCAACATGACAAGTGATGTTTTTGAGACTGTAACACAAGTAGATCAAGATTGGAACATATCATTGGATCCTCCTCTTGATTCTGTAGATACAAATGTAATGGAAAACTTCACTGAGAAAAATGTGTTTCATGATTTAGTTGACGATGGAAATCAAGAGTTGTATAGTGGGTGTTTGAAATATTCAAAGCTTTCATTTCTACTGAAGTTGTACCATATCAAATGTCTATGTGGAATTACAAATAAGTCAATGTCTATGATATTGGAATTGATTCGTGATGCATTTCCTGAAGCAAAAATCCCAGAATCTTTTTATGATATGAAAAAAGTTGTTAACAATCTTGGTCTGAATTATATAAAAATACATGTGTGTCCCAATGATTGTATGCTTTATTGGGGATAGGATTCAAGTAGACAGAATTGCATGAAATGTTCTTCTTATAGATGGCAGTCAAAGGGTGATGTTGGAAGTCTGACTGAACATAATTTCATGAAGAAGAAGAAAATGAACACACCTGCAAAGGTTTTGCGATACTTTCCTTTGAAGCCGCGATTGCAAAGATTATTCATGTCATCAAAAACTGCTGAACACATGAAGTGGCATTCTGTAGATAATAACAATGATGGGTTAATGAGACATCCACAAGATTCCCAATCATGGAAGACATTAGATTCATTACATCCAGATTTCTCTGCTGATCCTAGGAATGTTCGATTGGGATTGGCTGCCAATGGATTCAACCCATTTGGGACTTTGAGTACAAGTTATAGCATTTGTCCAGTTGTTTTGATCCCTTATAATCTGCCTCCGTGGATGTGTATGTAACAATCATCTTTTATCATTTCAATGATTATTCCTAGAAAAAAAATGCCTGGAAATGATATTGATGTATACTTGCAGCCTTTGATTGAATAATTGCTGGAGTTATGGAGTAACGGTGTTGAGACATTTGATGTTTCTTCTAAAACAGTGTTCAAAATGCATGCTGCTTTACTGTGGACCATTAGTGACTTCACTGGGCTTGGGAATTTATCTGGTTGGAACACTTATACGGGTATGGCTTGTCCCGTTTGTAACTTTGATTTTGAGCCCAAACGGCTACCTCAAAGTAGAAAATGGTGCTTCTTATGCCATTGAAGATTTCTTGATGCATCTCATAGATTTCGGCTGAACAAATCAAAATTTAATGGTTTCATTGATCGTAGACCGCCTCCAAAGTTGTTAGCCGGTTCTGAAATATTGACACAGCTTGAAAATGTTGAAACATAATTTGGGAAGGTTCATCATTTGAATGATAGCGGAAAACGGGTCCAAAGTGCATCGTCAAGTGAAATCAGAACACAACAATGGAAGAAAAAAAGTATATTCTTTAAACTTTCGTATTGGGAATTTAATTTGTTGCACCACAATCTTTATGTGATGCATATTGAGAATAATTTCTATGATAATTTAATTTTCACATTACTTAATGAGCATGGAAAGTCGAAGGATCATCTTAATGCTCACAAAGACTTACAAGTAATGAACATAAAACACGATCTCTGTCCAGATGAGAATGAAAAGTATGCTCCGACCATTTTCACAATGAAAAATATGGATAAAGATAAGTTCCTTCAAATTTTAAATAATTTGAAGGTATATGATGGGTATTCGAGTAACATCTCGAGGTGTGTTGAATTGAAGAATCGTAAGTTACATGGATTGAAAAGTCACGATTCACATATTTTGTTACAACAGTTACTACCATTGGCATTGCGTACATTATTACCTAAAAAAGTTACTGCTGTTGTACTCCAATTCTGCACATTTTTCAGGCAATTATGTGAGAAAGTTGTACATCCATTTCATCTTGACAACCTCCAGGAGAGGTTTGTATTGACTCTTTGTGCAATGGAGATGATCATTCCTCCATCGTTTTTACTATCATGATGCATTTAACTATGCATTTGGTTGAAGAAGCTAAATTAGAAGGCCCCGTTCATTATCGATGGATGTATCCAATTGAGAGGTATTTTATTTATATGTTTTCCAATTAATTAAACAATTTTTTACATTTAAATAAATGCATAATATTATTATTTTATTTCACAGATATATTGGGAATTTGAAATCATACGTGAGAAATAAAGCTCAACCAGAAGGCTCTATTGCTGAAGGCTATTTGGCCGAGGAATGTCTTACCTTTTGTTCAAGGTATTTAGATGATATTGAGACAAGATTTAATCAAGTTGGATGTGTTGACGACACATCAACTCAATCTCAAATGCATCAGAAATCAAAAATATTTTCTGCTATTGGCCGATCAGTTGGGAGGACCTCAAATGTGACACTGACAGAATTGGAATTATTACAGGCACATAGATATGTGTTGCTAAATAGTGAAATTGCAGATCCATTTATTGAAGAGTTGAGGATACAAACAAAGAGACGAACAAGAGGCTGAACACGAAATGAGAAAGATATAACGAAAGCTGTGAATAAAGAGCTTGTAGAATGGTTTGCACGACATGTAAGTTCATAAATATTGCAATAAATAAGAATATTAGTTTGACACATACAATTTGTAAATCTATTAAATTATATTTCTTTTTTCAGATCATGAATACTGATACTCGATCAGACTTGTCATAAGATTTGAAGTTTCTTTCTAGAGTTCCTATAAAGCAAGTTAGAAAGTTCGACGCTTATAATGTGAATGGCTTTAGATTTCGTATAGTTGATCGAGAAGTGGGTTTGAAAACAAAGAATAGTGGTATATTTACATTTGCTGAAGTGGGATACTATGGAAAGCTACATGATATTATTGAATTAAACTACCATGGACATTTTTCTGTTGTTTTATTCAAATGCAAATGGGTCGATATTATCAGAGGTGTTAAAAGAGATTCATTGCAATTTACTTTTGTGAACTTATCTCGCTTGATGGATGTTGGTGATCGTGAAATGCATGATCCATATATCTTAGAAATGAAAAAAATATGGTATATTATGTGAATGATGTTGTGGATGAAGGGTGGAGTGTAGTTACTCACGTAATACAAAGAGATTTGTATGATATGGGTGATGAAGTGGAAGATTTGACCTCTGAAATTGAATGTCATCAACAACAGGAAGCAGAATTATTTGTCCATCATGATATTGAAAATATTAGTCTTGCAAGGATGAATGAAGTGGATGAAGCAATGGAGCAGGAAATCGACATGATTGAAGGGGAAAATGGTTGTATGTACAATTATTCATTCATGCAGCAACCACTTATTTCATTTCTACAGTCATTCATTATCATTGTTATATATATTTTGTTTGTTAGTACTGGGAATCTATTATCTTTTTTAATTTTTTTTCTGCATAATTTTTTTGAAATATATATTCTGAACTTAATTTTATTTGATTAAATGACAGGAATGCCAGGGAGGAAGCGGTATACTATTTCTTCTAGTTCTGCGACGGATGCCGATCCATCTGGGTCACTCCCCACGACATCTGAGGCACCAGCTGCCTACACCCCCGCACCATCTCCCCCTGAACCATCTCTCACACCATCAGAGGGCCTCCCATTAGAGGCTGAGTCGTCCACTCCCCCTACAGGTGCCTCATCAGTTGGGCGGTGACAGACCCCTTCCAGTTCATCCTGGACATACTGGAGGGTCACAGTCATAGGTATAAATTTTAATTAAATAAATTTATTGCATTTTGTTTATACTAATTGGTTGCTCATTGAAGATGAAAAAAATAAAACCGTGGATAAACACTTAAAAATATCAGATGTTTGGAACTTGAATGGCGAAAAGATAGTCGTTCCATTTGATTCTTATGGGGTCCCTACAGATGATTCCGCGGGGTTACTTGGCCAGATTATAGGTCAGTTGGCAGCGGAGCCCATTTCCCTTCCCATTTCATATGATGATTGGATACATATGCCTCCAAACTAGAAAAATGAAGTTTTCAATTCTCAAATAAAGGTAATTTTATTACATTATGGTTTAATTGAATGTCATGTTACTAATATGTTCAAAATCAATTTCTGTATACAGATGTTCTTCCACTTCACAGTTGCTGATGTGATAGCACGAAAGTGGACTTTGAAAAATATTGGTAAAAATGGAAATATTTCAAATGGAGAATGTGGTGTGATGTCAACGATACTTCATTGAACTTGTAAAAAATGTATGACAAGCTACCCAGTGGGGTACCAAAAGAGCAGTGGAAAGTTTTTGTCGACAGGCATCGTGATGAGAAGTGGATGGTATTGAAATATATATTATTATATTATCCTCATTTTACATTAATACATGTATATGAAGAGGAGATGACATTGGATACATTACTGTTAAATTTCATTTTATTTATTTCAGGATCTCTCATGACAGAATGCATCAAACAGGGCGAAGCAAGTCATCCCTCACACGGCGGGCTCAAAAAGCTTTTCTAGAATCCGAATGTCATTGGTAATATTTTAAATATTTTAAATATTTATAATATAATATTATCTATTTAATATATTGAATTTTTTATTTATCTTTGCTTAATGCAGTCACAAAATTTAGGGCATGAAGCCTCCCGGACTGAACTGTGGTTGGATGTTCACATAAAATCAGACGGCTCTTTTGTTAATGAGCCTACCAAAGAAGTTGGGGTATGAAGTCAAATTTTTATTATAATAACTTATTATCAGTTTTTACTGTGTTAATATGTATTGATATTTGATTTATAGGTAAAAATTAAAGAACTATGGGATTCCAATCCTGGGCAGTCCTACTCAGTCTCCCAGGATGACCCGGTTGTTCAAGTCCTTCGGAAGGAGCATCCTAGTAGAGTGCGCGGGATGGGTTTGGGACCCATACCATCTGAGGTCTTTAGTAGGCCATCAGGGATTCTAGCCGCATCTACTCCTGGTTATATTCAGCCCATACCTGAAGATGCTCAGATGGAGATTTCTTCTCTACGAGCCATAGTTCAAGACCAAGGGGCTCAGATATCCGCTATGCAGAAAGCGTTGACTGATTTATATCAGCAGATGAGTAGATATGCCCCCAGTGGTAGTGCACCGAGTGGTGGTGAGCAGGTAAATCACAAAAAATCAAAATCATTTAGTTTGAAAAATTTTATTGGTTTTAAGTTTAATTATAAATATGAAACAATATTTAATTTTCAATATAATTTTCTTACAGGTGGAATTAGGAGATGGAGGTGGAGAGGGTGACGATGCATCATCAGACCATGAGTAGTATTGTTGATGTGTTGAACAAATATGGGAAAGGTTGGTTTTTATATATAACATGTGTTGTGTATGGAACCTTTAAAAAACCATTGGTCTTGGAGGAGATTCAGTGTCTAACCATGAATGATCACAATAACCTCAGGTGGTAAAGAGAATGATGTGTTTGTTTCATTGGATAGATCATCTATGGTAATTGGCTCTTTGATGTTTCTGTTGTAAATTCATCATTGGGAATTGGTCTCATTAGGGTGTTGCATGTCCAAACAGCCATGTTGAATGGATATCACTAGATCAAGATGGTTTTCTGAGGTGATTTTCATGATCATTAATAGTTTTTATGAGGCACGTAACCACATCACATGAAAACCAATGCAAATCCCTTCCCATGAAGCTTCCCTCTTTTCTAAATTTTATTTTATGAACATATTGGGAGATTGTTAGATGACATGTCATATGATAAAAAAGAATAATAAGAGGGGGTTTACATGATTAATTGGGCTATTTGATGGGGCTTCACATGATTAGGAACAGATCACATGAATTGCATAACCCCTTTGCATGATGTTCCTAGGGTCATGTGATTATGAGCCTCATTGAAGTTCACATGGTCTTTGTGACCTAGGTGATTAATCTATATGTATACTTTCTAGAATTTTCTTTCCTTTGGGTATATATTAATACCTATTCTTTGGGTATTTCTTTGTTCCTAAAATATACAATTCTCATTTGGCTAGCGTCAAAAAATTCCCCCCCACAAAAGTGATGTTCGAAGGAACAAGGACTCAGTTATGAGGTAGGAAATGACTTCATGAGTCTCTTATGCTTTCTCTGGTTGTAATTAAAAACATATTTTGGTCTTCTATAAGTCCATTCATATTCCTTGAGGTTCCCTATAAATAGGGGGTGAGAGGCTGGTCATTTGACCGGTGACATGAAGCTCCATATCTCTCAAAACCTCCTCTCTCGTGCGATTGTTTTGCAAGACAACTTTGCATGAACTCATCACAAGAACCATACAAGAGACCTAATCATGTGATCATGTCACTTGACCTCTTTATGTGATCACCTTGTCTAAATATCTCACTTAATCAATCCATGAACTAATCAATGGTAATTTATTTGAACTTTGATGCACACCCTTGGACATTAGTGTATCTTATGTGATTCGGTTGTCTCTTGAGGATTTTTTCATGATCTACTAATCTTTATGTGATTCATGTGACCTTCACATGGTAACATGATTATATGTATTAAGAAAAATCATGTTATCAAAAGATGTTTTATGGGTTATGTGATTTTCGTGACCTGGAATGGATCATGTGGTCCACGTAATGTTTTCCATGTTATGCACTTATTTTGTTTGATTAGCACAATTGATTCTCTCTTAATGGTTACATATCTTCTAATATATTCTCTATTCTCTTTAAATATGTCCTCTATTTCTCAAATTTCTTCTTATTTGGTAGACTGGAGAGACCTTATTTCCTGAAACCATATTGTCAATCATCGATACAAAGTATTTTATAACAATGATGTTTTAAAGGTTCTTATTCTGACTGAACATCAACCCATTTAATCCTCGTTCCTACTCCTTATAGACCAAAACGACTAGTAGTGATCCCTCCCCTCTCTTATTTGGCACATTTTGATCCATACACTTTAATCCTTTATGGAATCAAATATTTTCAATTTTGATCATCTCTAAACTATAAGTATAAATCCATGTGACCCCCAATCTCTTGTTTCATTTGATGTTATCTTGTGTTTCATTCTAAATCCATAATTTTAGGTATTTTGTATGCTTTAGGTATTCTTATTGAATTGGATAAACTTTTTAATCAACATTAAATGAAAGGGTGTTTATGAATATTGCGTAGGTGGTGCATAAATTTTCTCCTTATTAAATATATGTTGTATGTGTTGTTTGATGCAAAAGTGTAGAAGGGAAGGTAACAATGTATCAGGATGGAACAAAATTAGATTTCCTCATAGATGAGATTCAGGAAAGGTTTGGTAGGGCTGTGTAAGGTCCTCTGGTTTATAATTATTAATCATGTACATCCATGAATTAAATTGAAATTGGTGGTAGAACTTGGAATGATAACCAAGAGGGGTATGTATTAATGTGAAATGATAATATCTTGAAATTTATTTAAAGAAATTCCTCAATGATGGTGAATTATATACAACATAATTTATAGTGGAGATCTTACCCA
Organism: Viscum album; assembly: GCA_963277665.1. Taxonomy (NCBI): domain Eukaryota; kingdom Viridiplantae; phylum Streptophyta; class Magnoliopsida; order Santalales; family Viscaceae; genus Viscum; species Viscum album. Next base: position 877,129,384 of record OY728123.1, read on the forward strand.
AGTAAGAGTGACTTGAGTAAAATGATGTATATTTTTGGTTGGGTGTAATTAAATTCTTGTTATTACTTGGTTATTTAGTTGGGTTTCATTCCAATGATGTTTCTATATTGTTAATTAGGTTTGGCATAATGCTAACCATTTCTTTGGCATGCTATATAGGTTGGCTATTTTTTAACCATGTTGAACACTTTATAATAAGTTATATAAGATGCCAACTATCATTCTTATTGGTATATGGGTTGGGTGTGATTCCAACCAAATTTTTGTGGTTATGTAGGTTATACATGATTCTGACAATTTATCTTGGTTTTTACATAGATTGGGATTAATTCCAAATATTCCTATGACTTCTTATATGGGTTGGGTGCAATTAACACTAGTGTTCTTGTTAGTTACATGGGTTGAATGTAATTCCAACTATTGTTATTATTTATTATATGGGTTGGGTGTAATGTTAACCATTGTTATCTTCATGTATATATGTTGGGTGTAACACCAAACCTTCTATTCTTTGATAGTTGTGTTGGGTGTGATTAAAACCATGAATGTTTTTAGTACATGTGTTGGTAGTGATGTTAACCATGTTGGGTGTAACAAAAAACCTTCACTTCTTTGATAGTTGTGCATGTTATTCATCATTACGAGGATACATATATTTTTTAGTTTATCATGTACCATAAACCATAATTCCATAGTGAGTTGATTAGTTGATGGTTTCTAGGAACCAAAACTATTTATCTAGCCCATGGTGAGGTAGAAATTGGCCTATAAAATATTTTTAAGCTTGGGGGAATACTTCTATTAGTGGAAACATATGATGAATTCATTCCCGTTGAGAATGTTTGGCATGATAAATGGTTTCTTTTTTGGTTTGTTTTTCAGGGCATTGGTGCAGTATAAGCAGAAATACTATTTTTTTTTCGGGTCAGCATTTCATGGCGGTTTTAACCGACACTAATGTTTTACCACTTATAAATTTAGCGGTGGTTTAAACGGCCGCTAAATGTAATCGGCAATACACTTAGCGGCGGTTAACACCACCACAAAATCACGTCGGAATTAGCGGCGGTTTTAACCGCCGTTAAGCAGGCGCATGACACACCTGAATTTTGTGGCGACTATAGCCGCCGCTAATTAAATAGCCCTTAAAACCGCCGCCAAATTTACCAAAAACCACTGCGAAATGAGGTACTACGACACTTTTCTTTGACCGCTGCGAAATACATAAAACCGCCGCTAATAGATTTCTGACGCCCAGTTTAGCGGCGGTTTCTGTAAACCGCCGCCAAACCATATAGCGGCGGTTTAAACCGCTGCTATATGAAAAAAAATGGCCGCTAATAGGAGGTTTTCCTGTAGTGTTATAACAAGATATAAAAATAATTACCCAAGTATTATGGATTAAAATGGGAAATAATTAAAGAAGAGTAAAGAAATAAGAAAGATGGATAAAGGGAAGAAGGTAAAGAAGTATTTTCCCACATATAATAATTGTGGAAGGAAACACCTTGGTATATAATTAAGAGGAAAAAGAGGTTCCTAAAAGTGTGGATAAAATGCCACCATGATCATGATTGTATGGAAAGGAAATGATTTTACAATGTTCAATGCTTCAACCAGAAGGAGATGGGAAACTTCGCAAATCAATGTCTTAACTGTTAAAGGAATATACAAAAAAATAGGATAATGGATCATGGTAAAGATTATGATACTACCATAGATGAAGAATAATGATTAATATGCTTGTGTTTGGATTCAATAATTATGTTATTTGATTATTTTATCAAGAATTATTTGTTTATAAGAATCATCATATATATAAGGATTATACTATAGTACTTATTCCTTTTGGAATTGGAAACATGTGATGAATAACACCAGAAATCAAGTGAAGTGGTTATGTTTAATGTTGATCTTATTGAAAAAATATGGATTAGGAAAGATAACCCAGAATATTTGATTTATGTGGAGGTAATATTAAATATATTTTGATGGGTAGTATTGGTGATCCTAAAGGTGGTTAGTGATATAAATGTTTATGTTGTGATAGAATTATTAGAAGTTTGTAATTAAGGAAAACCGGAGCTTTTACTCTTGGAATCATGCATGTTTCATAATGGTTTAAAGGATATTAAGGTATTCATATATTTGGTATGTGAAAATAAAAGCTACAAGATTTAGGGAATATTATGTTAATTTTATTTTAGGAATTTAGTGACCTTCCTTCTAATTTTTTGGTTGTTAAATGTGGATAGAAAGGTTTTAGGAAAGTCTTAATATTAACTACTTGTAGAATGGATCAAATTAAAATTTGAAAATAATTTTTCATTAATAAAACATGCTAACCTTCTTGGTTTTAGTGAACATTTAAAGGTAGATCGAATTAATTAAGGAATATATGATTCGTTAAAAGTTCTTTAGGTGTGGAAAATTCATCATGAACATTCATTTATAGGTGTAAGGGATAAAGTGAAAATATATTGAAGCATGACCAAAGAATGGGAATACTCTTATGAAATGGAAAGGAATAAAGTATGTTTATATTCTCAAGTGTTTTTTTGGATAGTAAAATAAAACCTCATCTCTAGGAAAAGGATTTTATAAAAAAAACATTATCCGTTTACTTTTCAGTTTGAGAAATCAGTGGTCCTTTAAACGATCACAATATTTACATTTTTGTGATGGTTAACTTTATAATAAACATGTTCTCTATCACTCTCTATCCAAAATTGATTGTTATATTTTCTCATATATGTCCACGTTATCACTTTCTAATAATGATTTCCTACCTAAAATCCTAGTTTTTTGATAACCATCTAATTTACCTTTTCCTCTTGTTAAGAGGATATTTTATTAACCCTATTTCTGATGTTGGTTTCCCACAAATAATTTTTGAAGTACAATTTTAAATCATTTGGAAAAAAATAATTATAGGAGGGAATAATTTAACACCCCAAGATTTTATGGTAAGTCTCTATTTAAATTTTATTTCTTTCACAACGTAGGTTTCTAATAACACCAAACTTAAAAGAACAATGATATACAATTAAATATCATTATTTTAAAATGATCATTATAATATAGTCAATAAATTTATGGGAGTTAATATTACTAACAAAATTATGAAGTTTATATATTATATATTTAATCAAATGTTTTTACATTCATACAAATGATTTTAGAGGCATAAGATAAGAATGAATCCAATTTTATGCCTTAAAAGACTATATTTTTCTAAACGCAGTTTTAACACCTTTTAAATAGTGCACTTAAATTAAAAATAAAATTTTTACAGTTTTATTAATTCTTTAGAAAAAAAAATTTATTTTTAAAATCATAACTTCAAAATTATCTTAGGGTTAAATTTTGGTGTTTTTCTGAAAATATTTATTTTCCAGTGAATAAGTTAAAAATCCAATTTTTTTATAAAACTATCATTTTCATTATATTAATAGTGTATTTACGATTTGAATACTAAATTCACCTATGAAATTATAAATAAAATTTAGGCATATTATAAATTCTAATATGATATATTTATATCATAGTATAAGTAAATAAATTTTTTAGAAATTATGAATTAAGTATTGATATTTTTATAAAACATAAATGTATATTTTCAATTTTATAATTAATATAACGATTTAAAATAAAATTTATTTTCATCAAATATATTCATAAATTAATAATTCTTTGTCTTATAATTATAATATAATTTTATAAGACCTTAGTTAATATTTAAAAGTTCCATAAAATCAATTATAATTTTGAAATTGATATTTTTCGAATAATTGATGATTTTAATTAAAAATTAATTTTATAATATTTAGAAAATTATTTTTTAAAAATGGAGTTAATTTTTTAATTCTACACATTGAAAAATAGTTACGGTGAATTTTTGGGATTTTTCTAAAATACTTGAAATTTTGGTGAATAGTAAAATATGTTAATTTATGGTATAAATACATTATAAGATAAATACACCATTCCTTTATTCATTTTTGATGTAATAAAAATAATCTATAAATAAACTTCATTATTTTAATATATTTATTAATAATTATTAAACTTTTCATAATATTTTTCAAAATTAATAAAAAAATGAATAAAATATTCAAAAAACACCCATCTCCTCCCCTATAAAAAACCAACCCTCAACGCCACTTCTCCTCACACCTCTTAAGCATTGAATCTTGTCTAGTTCCTACCAAATAATCTTCCCAATACTATTTATCATTTACATGAAGTTATATTTTCAACAAAATACCAAAACCAATTTCCCAAAGGAGGTTCTGAAGGAGGAGAATTCAAGAGGTAAAATCCTCTTTCCCTTTCTTTTAATTACTTTTCAATTTATTTTATTTCATTATCATTACCTCACCTACTCTGTAAAAAAATTCATGCTAACTCTAATATATTATATATAATTTAATTTTATTATGTAAATTTAAAATCCACCATCAATTCTCTTATCATTTTCCTTTTATTTTAAAGAAGAAAACATCGTCCGTGAGGTGCTAATTTACCGCCATTATGGATGATTTTCTTTCATTTTTCAATTTCACCTTCAAGGATGGTCAAAACACTATTTTTTGGGTTAAAAAATAATTTAATATGTGTAATAAAACCTATTTTATTTTATGTAACTAGTATATATACATAATATTAATTCATAACACAAAACTGTCGCGTGATGATCGAAAATATGCAAAATAATCTAAACTATTATCAATGACATATTATATAATGATTAAAACTCACTAAAAATAAAAAAATGAATTATATTACCATTTAATATTATATATGTTCATTAATTACATACAATTTTAATTATCAACAACTATTTTTATTTTACATGATCTTCTATATGAATACAAAAGTAATCCGATCATGAAAACCAAAGAAACAAACACTCCCGAATGATAAAATTGTATTTTATAACTTATCAAAAAGGTCATAAATGAACTTGATAAAATTTTAATAAATAAAATTCTTTGATAAAAGGATCTAAACTAATTAATTAATGTATTTAATCTGATTATTCAGGACATTAAGATCAAGTATAGAACAAATTTAGACATAAGGTAATATTTTTCTAATCTAATTTTTATTTCTACGAGATATACCCTATTCACCACTATTTCTTGTGTGTGGTGTATGTATACTACCAATTTATGTATTTTATAATGAATATATTTATCTTTATTTTGTTCAATGTCTTATTTTATTATCATTAATTTTATGGGGGATATGGTTTGAATTTTTTCAAAGTGGTAATGGATTCTTCTCGAACCTCTATCTTTCATTCGGCTGACACTTTCTCTCTCTTCACCCTACCTTAATTCTTCATTATTTTTTATAATTATTATAAATTCTTCGAATATATTCCAAAATCATGTATCAAAATAATTTCATTTTTCTTTAATGGGTAAATACATGTTTTATAAGTTTCTATTTTTAATTCATCTCGATAAGCAAGCCCGATTTAGTGGAACTTTCAAATTTCATACCCATTTCCAAGTACACTCCATAATCTTTTTTAATCCACCAATATTTTTATAAAATATCCATTTTCAAAATGAAAAAATATCTTATTTTATTTATAGTTTTATACAAACTTTTAATCCTTTTACCATTTTAAAGACTCTTTAATATTTTCCCTTAAACCACACTAAATAGGCTTATTTATAAAATTCCTTATAAAATATTTTTAGATGTTTTCACTAAATTTGAACATAATTTATACCTAAAACATAATTTCATTGTTACTCCCTTTTATTTTCTAGGATATAATTTTATTCAATTTTATTTTATGAAAAATACAAATGATTTTCCAAAAGAACTCTTTTTTCCAAAGTAAAATAGTATTTCTCTCAAGAATTTTTCGATGATTTTATTGGAGTATTTTCATCTATGAATATGATTAAAATATTTCAAAGTGTTATGGGACAATTTAATTTAAATATATATTTGTAAATATATTATTCAAAATATGAGTTCATTAAACTTAGTAGGTGATGGGTGGGGCCCCCTATAACCCCTCAATGAATCGGTAGGTCTCATGAGACAAATTAGATTGGGTTTTGACTGAGGCCTAACCTATTTTTGTAGACTTATTGTATGAGAACTTTATAATATATTTATGATGTCTGAAATTATGAATTCCCTCATAATGATACTATTAATTGGTAGTCTATGCGATTATTCGACTAGTAGAATATCCATGGTTAAGTTTCTTTCTCATGTGATTATTTATGGAATTATTTAATCAATTTTTATTCCTTCCATATTATGTTAAATATTATGTTTTAATGAAATGTTTTTTTACCTATTCACCATGCCTTATTATTTATGTTTATTTATGATATATTTCTATATATTTTTTACCCTTATTGAGCATATGACCTCACCCCTTTCATATGTATTATTTTTCCCCAAGATGTGAAGATTTATATTATGAATGACATGTAGGGATAATATAGGAGTTTATGGAAGTTTCCAATGGAGTTTTTATGTTATTTGTTTTCATTTCAAGTTGTAATGTAATAATTATGTATGTATATAGTTTTACAAATCTACTATAGTATTCATACCATTGGGATGTGACTTCTTTGTTTATTATAAAAATTTAATTAAGGCATCTGCTCTGAGCAACTAAGGTCAGGGTATTTACAGTATCTGTTTCTATTTTCATGTAAGTTTCAGTTCATTAGTTTTGGTACCTGTATATTTATCATGATTTCATCATCTATAGTATGTTAATAATTATATAAATATAATATATATTCATTATAAATATATTTGGAATCATCCTTGTAATATAAAGATAGAAAAAATAATTACACCATTAATGGAGATGGTAGACCGTACATATGCTTGAATGATGTTTTCACTTTTTCATGGTTGAAATAGAAGAAAGGTAAATAATAATTGATATTTCTAAAATCATTATTATATCATATATATCATATATATTCATTAAATCTATCCTTTTTACCTTCCATGTAAATAGAATATGAAAATAGAACCGCATCGCTTCGTGGAGGTGGTAGTATGAACGTACGCATAAGTGACATAATGATTCTATAACCAAATAAGAAGGTAATAAGATAAGTATGATATTATAATTTTAGAATCATAATAATGTAAAAATATCATAAATATTCATCTATTACATCTTTATAACCATAAAAGTAAAGTGATTATGAAAAAAATATTACACCACTACGTGGAGATGGTAAGTTATATGTACACATGAGCAATGTTTTTCTTTTCTTTTTCAGAGGATGGAAAAGAGATGGAAAAAGAATATACCATAATCATGATATCATAAAAGTATATTAATGATATTGGAGTTTCTATTTTAGTATGGGTATAAAAAATTTAGAGGAAGTAAAAGAAGAAATAAATTCAAAAGATTAAAAAAAATTGATTACCATCTCTCAAAGAAATCTCATTTTGATCTCTACTTAAGGACCCTAGGGTTGGTATTTTAGGAATAACTACACATATATAATGTGGATAAGGATATTTACAAGAGAAATGGGAAGGTGTTGGTCAAGTTAGATGACTCAAAGTGGTGTCAATAATTGAGAGGAATGGGTTTCCATTTTATAAGTGGGGAAAAGACTAACTTGAAATATCATCATCCAATGAAATTTATACAGGTTTTGATATCATTTTAATCCCTATATTTTTATTTAACACATTGTTTAACCGATTTTCATCTTAACCATGATAACAACTTTTTCATTCTTAAAGGGTTATAATTTTACTTATAAGGTAAAAATTGGATTATAAATGGAGTTAAATGATATTTTCCACCATTTATCATTCTGCTTGTCCTATTTCAATATTTTTAGGATTTTTAAATAATTTAATACAATATTATTTTTCATGAATTATCATTAATGTCATTTCTGATACTATTCATTTAATTTTAGTTTAAATATGTAAATATAGAAGTGGAATTAGAATCTAAACCTTTCGCACATCCTTAATATGTTATTGTCATTTATAAAATTCATGGGGAACTATAAATCACCCAAAAATATTACATTTAGAGTTTTTAAAATTATTTACATGATTTTTCTACTTCTTGCTCAAGCACTGTATCAGCACTGTGTAAGCTTATAAGGTAATTATTTCATCATTAAAAATAAAAATAAACTAAAATGATGAAAATAATTATTCCATATTTAAAATACATATTTAGAAAAAAAATTATCTTATTTTTATTTTTATGTAAAAATTTTAGAGATATTATAGTTAAGAGAGGGACATTTTGGAATTTTATTCACTTTAAATAATATAAATATAATTATTAAGTTAAAATAAAACCAAAATTCCAAATATCTGAATTTGGGATGGAAATGGATGAATTTATCCTATAAAATGAAGCTAAGTCATGTGTTGGGTTTACATTCTAGACTAATATTTTATTGTTTTAACCACATTTTCCCCATTTTACCCTTATTAAGGTGATAAATATTTACCAAAGTTACTATTCATAATGAAAAAAATAAAAGGGAGTTGTTTACTAAATTTGAACAACCCAATTCATTATATAGTATCAATTTTTCAATATTAAATTCCAAGAATTAGAATAAATTAATTTTAATATAAATGCATAAAACACAATGAATTTGTTTTATAGAAAAATGTCTTTTTAATCATAAAAAAATTATATTATATCAAAATCAAGAAATTTACTATAAATCATTATATTAATATATATATAATGGATCATATGTCACTTTAATAGTATATTCACAATATAATGTGACTTTTAAATCTAATGAAAAAATGATAGTATTCAAAAAATCACTATTTTTACAATTCACTAAAAAATCAGTCATTTGAGAAATATTTCTAAATTTCACCCTAATTAATTTTAATATGATGATTTCAAAAATAAAATTAATTTAAGAAAATTCAATTTATTAAATTTTAGAATTTTGGTTTTAATCACTTTCTTGAATAAAAATTTGTGTATTATGCTACTATTTCTTTAGAAAGAAATTATTAGTTTTATTGAAGTTCAGGTGTTATAAATTTAGTCACCCAAAATAACATGCTCAAATTTTTAGTATCATTGATTTAAATCCTTTTGGAATATCATTATTTACATATAATGTCAATAATATTTTTAATGAGTTGATCTTTCGATAACTATTTTTCACCCAATATTGTAAACTGTTTACTATTGTCATGAAGTATTGATGCATTTTTGTTACATTTTCTCCAAATAGAAAATCAAAAACTTCATAATCAACTCTTATTATAGCTCTATGAGTTTCTAGAACTTTGGATTTTCCAAAGTGTGTTATCTCTAGCTTCTTCTAAATTCTATTTTCCATTTCATATGAAGATTTCTGGCTATAGTTGTTTCTATTTATAGAATATATTAAAATTATTATAATCTTTATAGTTTACTCGATATTCTAATTTTTCATCATGAGATAATTGAAATATATTATTATATGGGCCTTTATGGTTTCATGTCAGCATGATAAATTTATCAACTCTAGTATTGATGATATAATATTTCACACGGTCATGCTGGTAATCAGAATCATCTCTATCAATAATAGGTGATCTAGTCGGGTTTACATTTTCAAGTGTTCCAATTGGAACTCCTTCCATAATTTTTTTCCTCTACCAACAACATTAGAGTAAAGAAACTGAGGTGAAAATATGATAAAATAATGTATATACAAAATGATGTAAGATAGTCTCAAAATCAAGTTAACAATCTCCTTTATTACCAAATGTTGTCCCAAGGTATGATGATAAATAAAATATAAGAGGGGGCGTGAATTGTAGTTTTGAAACTAGCTTACAATTTTCATCCTCTCCACAGATTAAGATGCTTAATTTTTTGAATTACAAATGAATTCAAAGATTTATAATTTTCTCAAATTAATAGTGAAATAAAAAATCATAGTTATGGATTTATAAATAGTATAAAATATAGTTAACACAATGAAAATAAGAGGATCAATATTTTTTATTACTGATTAAAAAATTTAAAGCATTGAAACTTTAAACTGGTTGTTTTATTAAAACTAATACAATAACTAACTTTTATATAATTCAAGAGGGTATAAAAATGATTATCAATATTTTAAAATATGGATGAAACATTTAACACAATATAAATTTGAAAAAAAACACAAAGTATTGGTCAACAAACCAAATAATCCTTTAAAAAGATATTATTGAATTCACACTTTTAAACCAAAGTGAAAGGAAGATCTATAGACCTAATATAAGGTATCCATTATTTTGAAATTATTTTTATATATCCCTGATTTTATACCTATCAAAATATTTGTCTTCAGATCCCCAAAATCCCTTGACTATACCTGTCAGAAGAATCCCACTTCTATGTACTAGAAGTACTTGAGCTCTATCTTCTTAACCACATAATCCCTCTATCAGATGATCAGATTTTATGTCTTACTCCTTGATCATGTAGATTTGTTATATAAACAATTACAAGTAAAATTTTAATATATTTATAAGGAAAACATCACACAATGATAGCTCTTATAAGAAACACTTAGAAAGAAAATTATTGCATTGAACAAAATTTCTTTAAGAAATAAAAATTTGAAATTATTTAAAATGAAAAACTTCATGAATAATGTTGAATGTATATTTTTTTATTCTAACTTTCCAGTCATGTATTTATATATATGAAACATTAAAAAAACTTCAATGATTTAATTATTCAAAACTCAAAGTCAGTTGTAGCTGTATCGGAATAAACCTATTCATTATCTGAAAAACTCAGCATGTTACTTCATCTACTGATGGGTTTGATTAAATTTGCTAAAATACTTTTAAATATGATGGAAGTAATCTGATATTGGATATTTAGATCACCATATTTTAATAAATAATTTTAGATCTATGACATTTCATTTACATAAAGTTCATTTTTCATAAACATAACAACATAATTATAAACTTAAGTTAGATCATTTTTATATAATGTGTATTATGATTTTATAAATAAAGAAATAACTGAGTCATAGATTTAACAATATCCCCAATACATTCTATATAATTCTATAAATTTTCTGATGAAATTGGTATTTTACTACTTAATAATATTCCATCTAAAGAATTTATAAAGACACCATATGAGATATAAAATGGAAAGAATCCCTTTTTTTAAAATACATGGCTATGAATCATCCATGAGATGTTTTTTTTGAAAAATTTGATTTATAATTAAATAAATTCATTTTTTAATTATCTAAATGAGCCTATGGGGTATTATTTATATAATAATACTAAACACAAAGTGTTTGTGGATCGATATGGTGTTTTAGTGAAAGTGAACCCACGAATCGAGGAGTCATTGAGAGGAAAGTTTAATGTGAAGAAGTTAAAAATCCAAAAAAGGAAGTTTCCCTAAGATGAAAGTTGAGCCAGTTCCAAAAAGTGTTGTTGAGTAATAACTAAATCAAGTTACAGAAGAACCTAAAAGGTATGGTGGGATTTTTCGGTCATCCAATATTTATGGATTTTTTATTGAAAAGGGTAATGAAGTAATGTTCATATATTATGAGCCTAATAACTACCAAATGGCCATGAATAGTTTTTATTTTGAGAAATGGTAAGATGACATGAAATATATGATAGAAAACATGTACACTAACCAAGTTTGGAACTTATTGGATGCATTTTAAGGGGTGATATTCATAGGATATAAGTGATTTTTTGGGAAGAAGACTATCATGGATAAAAACATGTCTCTCAAGAAAGTTTAATTGGTTTTAAAAGTTCAAAAAAAACTTATGGTATTGAATATGAGGAAAACTTTTCTCTATTTATGATAATAAATTGTAATTAGAAAATGTTAGCCATAATAGCTCATTTGGATTATGAGATATATCAAATGGATATCAAAACCATATTCCTTAACTGGGATTTTTTCATGGACATATATATGATACAACCGAAAGTTTTTAATGTACCAAATATACATTCTAAAAATTTCAAGTTGAAAAAGTCAATTTATGGATTGAAGAAAGATTCTTATATTTGGAACATCCAGTTTGAAGATACAATCAATGAGTTTAGTTATGTCAAGAACAAATATGGATCTTGTGTATAAAAGCGGTTTAATCAGAGTGTTTTTTTATTTTTGATATTGTATATGGATTATATACTCCTCATTATAAATGTTATCCTTTACATTCTATAAAGTTATGGTTGGTAATTTTTTTTAATGAAATACACAGGTGAAGTAGCCGAGATAGTTGTTATGGATATCTAGAGAGACATATAGAAGAGGTTTCTTAGACCGAGTTAGGACACATATATTGGTATAGTTATAAAGTTTTTAACATGAAAAAAATCCTAGAAGTTATCTTTAACAACATTACAATGCATGAATCTTAAGAAGACTCAAGATCCTTATAAAGAGTTATAAAAGGTATATATAATTCCTTATGCATCTACCATATTATCTATCATGTATTCCATATTATGTACTCAACCAAATTTTTTTAATGCTTTGAGCATAACAAGTAGACTCCTAACTAATCCAAGTGAGGGTCATCAGATTGTAGTCAAGAATATTATTATGTAATTAATAAGAATTAAGGATGTTTTTTTGGTATTTATAGGATAGAATGAGCTAATTATAATGGGTTATACTAATGATAGTTTCAATTCCAATAATGATGATATGATATATCAATATGTTTTAATGTTTTTCCTCAATAATGGTGATATCGGTTTGATGAGTTCAAAACAAGACACTGATCAAAATTCATTAAGGTCAGGTTAAATATACTGGAATTAGACACATGAGATATTGGACATGATGGTAGTAAAATGTTTCATAATTTTATAATAAATACAATATCTATTTATCATTCATTCATGTGTTATATATATATTCCATAAAAAATTGAATGATAATATCTCCAAAAATAGTAAGACTTTGAGTTGTCTATAATTGATGATCATACTGATGTATTATGTGTTTGTGATGATTTGTAATGATTTTTATTATTAGTATCTTTATGAGATACAAATTATTCTCATGAGATGCTATACAGAGACTCATTATTTTTTCTAACCCACAAAAGTATATCTCATGGATTTCTATACATTCATTGATATACTTTTGGGGTGTATACTTATTATAAATCCCCATTGCCTATGGTTGTAATGATAATTACTATGTAAACCTTCATACGTTGATACTATTCTTATGTCACCCTTGAGACTGAGCTTATCAAGGGGTGGTTGGGAACATTTCTGACCATGTCGTCATTTGTGGTTAACTAAGATAAGATTTTTCATCTAGTATTCCATGTCTAAAATCTTGTCCCTCTACTGAATTAGAATGAGTAAATTCATTTTTGTACTTATTTAAGTGACATTTGATATGATAAACTACATGGATGAATGCCATGTGATGTATTTCATTCATTTATTCTATTTTATAGAATCATGCATTAATGAGATAGCCTATATTATATTAACATGTTCATTGTCTAGTGGTCTCTCAATGTCTAATAAAATGGGATTTTATAAGAACGTATAAAATGTATATGATACATCTTATTATAGAAATGTTTATATAGAGATATGAGTGTGTGCGATAATGATCACTCAATAACCCATTATAGCTTGATTAACACTGCCATTTCTCTAGAGGTATGACTTTTATTATATCTATGTATCAGGTAATTGATATTTTTTTCAATACTACAAAGGCCCGTAGGGACACATAATTGGGAATTAGAGTAAGAATTAAAATTTCAGACAAATTATTTGATCCAAAATAAAGAGAGTTTGATAAAACCATGTAAAACAGAGTTTATATGGATTCATAAACTATTTTGAATTTATTTTCATAGAGTTTATGGTATTTTAGTACCAATAGGTGATTTATAGATATAAACTAAAAGGTATAAATCCTATTTTATAATTAATCCAAATCATAATCCAAGGTATACATATGATACATATCATAGGATGCAATCTAGAAAAATCATTAAAGGAATTTGAAGTCATATAGTGCTAATATCATATTGTGCGATTCGACTTACGATATGAGATGTCATGGACATCAATAATAGCCACATATTCAAAATGGTTTTCCATTGGTTATGAATGAAATACTTCATTCATTTATATAATAAAAAACATTTTATAATAATTTAAATGTTTACCCATTATAATAATCCAATGGGGATATATTATGGGTAACACATGTCGACTATCAAATGCTAGCATTTGATTCTCAACATCCTTCATTAAATAAAGGGAGTCTATATAGAGGAGTACATTTTTTTTGGTTGGAGTGGTCATTATTCAAGCCATTTTAAAATATCTATTTATACATATTCTCCATTTTTCATTGAGGATAAGGTTCTTGCACACATTTTGAGTTTGATGGGTCCTTATGTAGTGTATGAGGTTTCTATTGGCTGGTGTACAATGTTAAAGAAACCTTAGGAGTCACACGACAGAGGTTTTCAGATGAAGAAAAGATAGAAAAAGAAGAAGAAGAAGAAGAAGAAGAAGAATAAGAACATGGACAAAATGATTGACATGGTTTAAGAAAAATACCTATATCCAAAGATAGGAATAACCACTTCACAATAATTTGGGAGAAAAATTAGAGAGATATCAGAGCTTCACACACATAAAACCCTAGCTTGTAATGAGTTAGTAAAGACAAAAAAACACTATGTGAGCAACTGCACAACAATTCCACTATGCTATAATGAATAATGAATATAAGTCTTCCCTACTATAGTGTTGCGACCACTCATGCACAAGCTACTATAATGGATGGTTGCAAGAAGTCTACAGATCTATAGTACTATTGTCTCCAATGTCTGAGTTTTTGTAGTATCGTGCCAATGTTTTCACCGCTACAGTGCCATGTCTGTGTCTCCTAGCTAAATCTTCTATTTTTAGTTAGAGTTTTGGTATTGTGTGTAGTATGGTCTTCTATCATTTGGACAAACAACATCCAAGAGGACCGGGGTACACCAAACAAAAAATCTCCCCCTTGGATCTTGATCTACTATTCTGACCTACTTTGATGCTACTGACTTAGAAAACTTAATTAATCTAACCTCCATTTATTCTTCACTCCCCAATTCATGATTTCCATTCACAACTTCAATTTCAATATTAATATTCATGAAATACCAACTTTTTTTACCTTTTGTGCTCCCATAGTGTCCTTCTATATTTGGCCTCTCATCCTTTATTCATCAGTGGAGTCGAAAGAATGAAAAACAGTGCCTCAACCTCTATATTAGAATTGTATTTATCAATATTCCTACTGAATTTTTGGTTTCATTAATATTATGTAATGTTATAAACCCATAATGTATCAAGAATTTGATAAAATGGTATTTTAAATTAATTTTCTTCATCCATTCCTGAAACACGGGGTTCTTTTCAAAATGTATCACACTATGAGTGTCATAGTGAAATACACTTTCCTATCACTTTCTACCCAGATCATCCAATAATTTCTTCAACCAAACCATATCCTTTCCATATTCTTTTATATGAATGTATTCTACCTCTATGGTGGATATAGACACCACCTTCTATAGTTGAGATATCCAGGTCTCTGCAGTTCCTCCACATGTAAATACATAACCTGTGGTACTCCTTCTACCATCAACATAACCTCCAAGGTAAAAATCAACATACCCCTATAATGAATTTCCCTTCCAAAATAATAGAGATACTTACTTAATTCCCTTCAAGTAATTCAGTATCTACTTAATAGCTTCCCAATGTTTCTTTTTTATAGTTAGACATGTACATACTCACAACTCCCACTGCATGAGAAATTTCAGGCCGAGTACAAACCATGGAATACATCAAACTTCCAATAGTTGATTCTTATGGATCCTTTTCCATGTAATAAAACTATTATACCATCTTCAATGATTGATATGATAATTTTACATGGCTTTCTAGATGAATAGAGACTTGGTTTTCTTCCTGCATGATGAATCTTATAATAACCTTTCCAATGTAGTCAGCTTGTAATAACATTAAGGTTCCAACTACATGCTCTCTCTTGATCTCTATCCTAAAAATATTTATGGCTTCTCCCAGATCATTCATTGCGAACTCCCAATCCATCTTCCCTTTTATCTCACCAATCTTATGAATTGAAGATCTTGAAATGATCATATTATCCACATAAATAAGAAACATAATGTATTCATCACCAAAATACTTGGTGTAGAAATATTGATCCCTAAAGCACTGTTTGTATTCATTTTTAGTCATAAATGAATCAATCTTTTTATTCCACTTACTAGGTTTCCACATCAACCCATATAATCTCTTCTAGAGTTTTTACACCAATTATTCCTTCCCAAAATCTATATATCCCTCTGTCTGATGCATATATATTTTCTCCTCAAGATATCCATGAAATATGGAAGTATTGATATCAATTAACTCAAGAGGTAAGTATTATGATGCCATAATTCTAAGAACCTCCTTAATAGTGGTAAAATTTACTAAAATTAATAATATTTTAGTGAAATCCACTCCTTCCTTCTATTGAAATAATTTCACCACCATCCTTGCTTTATACCTCCTCTTTCTATCATGTTCTTCCTTGAACTTATATACCTAATTTTTTTAAATGATTTATTTCTTTGTGGAAGAGGTGTGAGCTCTCAAGTGTTTTCACCACATAATAAGGAAATATCCTCCTTCAGAGACATCTCCCACTTGCTCAAATACTTTGACTAGATTACCTTTTAGAAACATTGTCGTTCTTCCCCATAAATAAATAAAAAATAATGTAAGGATGGTGAATAATTTTTCATAGGAATTTTTACTCTTGTTGATAACCTCAACTCCACTTTAGGAGTAGGATCCACTGGTTTTGGAATCACATGATCATACACATATTCAAGCTCCACTTGCTTATATAAATCTTATTATTTATTCCCATTATCATCCTTAAATGCATGAAGGTATTTTTATGTGATAACTTCATTAAATACCATATTTTGGATTATGATGACCAACTTTTTAAGACCATCCAAGAATGGTAACCAAACTCCTCATCACTATAGACAATAAAGAAACATGATTTGGACTTAGCATCAAGCCTATCCCCTTACATCATCATTAATATGTACATATTAAAATCAACCAAAGACTCATAAATATGAGAGTATTACCTCATTACCAGGCTAGATCTCCTCAGGTAGACATTATAATATTGTTATAGATGGACTCCTATTAATAAGATATGCTTCCATGTTTACATAATTAGATCAAAAGGTCTTGGGTAACCCTAATTATAGCCTCATGATCCTAGAAAATTCATTTAGTATCATATTTATTCTTTCATCTACACCATTCTATTGCAGTGTTCCTAGAATAGTCTTGTCCCACCAAATTCCATTATTTGAATAAAATTACCTAAACTCATTACTGCCGTACTTTCCACTATTGTCAGACCTTAATCATTTTATCTTCTTCCTGAATAATTCTCCACCATGTTCTTCCACTATTGAAAAATCTTAAACACATAATATTTTATTTTCATAAAGTAAACCCATACTTTCCTTGTTGAGTCATAAATAAATGTCACATAATATTGTGACCCTCGGAGTTAATGTACTGGTGTAGGAACCCAAACATTAGTGTGCATTAGTTATAGCTTCCAATCTTTTGATGTTCTCAATCCTTTCATAATAGAAAACTTCTTCTATTTTCTGAAGATACAATCTTCACATAGGCCAATATCCACTGAATTCAGCTTTGGTAGAAATAATTTTATTTTCATAACCTTCATCCCCTTCCCACTCATGTGTCCTAGCCTATAGTGACATAATTGTTAATCTCTAACAGCATTATCGATGTAAACATGTATATGAAAGTTTTTGTCATGTTGTATAGGGTACCATTCTCTGGTCCATGATCTATGGCCATATCTCCTTTGGTAATCTTCCATGAACCACCAGTGAACACGGTACTAAAACCTACATCATCAAGATTTCCGAAATAAGTAATTTTTTGTTAAACTAGGGATATACCTCACATTTTATAAAACCAGAAAACTCTAACTATTGGTTTTGATTAGTACATCTACTTTCCCCCTGATATTTAAGGGTTCATGATCAGAAAAATATACCTTTCCATAATTTATAGAAACTTAATTATTTTGGAAACTCTTCTTTGACATGGAATGGAAAGATGCCCCTAAGTCTAAAATCCAAGACTCCATAGGAATATCCATGCTCATTAGTATCACATCATCAGTTCCTTTAACCCCTATGTTTTCTGTATTGGTTTCAGGTTCATTTTATTTTTCTATGCTCTCCTTTTTGACATGTCCTTTCAGTAGGTAGGACCAATATTCTTTTCCTTGTCTCAAATATTTCCAATTAACTATGATCGTCCTCTATTATAATCTCGTTGTGCATATATTTCTCTTCCTTACATGTTCAAATAAGAACCATATAATCTTCCAAATTCTCTTATTTGAATATCCTCACCAAGGATTAGGTCCTACACATCCTTCAGAACCATCTTGGTATTCCCCAAGGAACTTCTCAAAGCAGTTAAAATCTCTTCCCAGCTATCATGTAATGAATACATTAAAACTAGTGCACATACCTCATCATCAAGAAAAATTCCCACAAATTTCGAATGACTTGTGATGGTGTTTAATTCATTGATGTGATTGATAATAGTCCTCCCTTCAACATTTTTAAATTTCATAATCCTTGCATTAGGTATACTTTGTTTGATACTGAAGGCTTAATGTACATATTTTCGAGATATTTTTTTATACCATTCATAATATTCTCATATCTAATGTCAAAAGCCATGTTTTTGTATAAAGTAAGCCTCACAACACCCAAAACATATTGATCTAGAAGATCCCACTCCATCTTCTCTACAGTCGTTAGTTTTACACCCAAAATCAATAAGTGAATCTTTTTATGGTAAATATTGTATTAAATCTACATCCTCTAGTAACTGAAGTCATTTCCATCAAAGTGATAAATATTCACCTTTCCTTCTTCCACTTCCATCATTCAATTTTAGAAATCCAAACTCATCCTCTAATACCAATTGTTGTGGAAATGTTGGGAGTCACATGACAAAGGTTTGTAGATGATGAAAAGATAGAAACAAAAGAAGAATAACATGAAGATATACATAGTGATTTATGTGGTTAGATAAAAAGTTATGTTTCCACAGAGAGTAAGAATCAATTAACTATAATTTAGGAGCACAATTCAAGGATATTAGAGTTTCATAAACATAAAACCCTATCTCCAAATGAGTTGATTAGGAGGAAGAAGAACTCTTCCACTAACTATACAACAAGCCCACAGTGCTATAATGAATGGTGGATGGAAGTCCACACTGCCATAGTGTTGCAGAAACTGAAGTCCAAAATACTATAGTGGCTGGGGGATAGATGTTTTCGGATCTAAAATATCACAATATCTAAATTCCATGTTGGTATAGCTACCATTCCAAACTTTTCACAGCTATAGTTCACTATCGGTGTTGTCTGGTCAGCTCTACTACAGTTGGTTTGAGTAATGGTTTGGTATGTAGTATGGGACTCTATAATTTTTCCCAACAACATTAAAAAGGATTAGGATACACCAAACCAACATACTACCTGTAGAGGTAAGATCTTGAGTTCTATTTCTCAGTGATCTTCCTCAAACATAATCTATTGAGATAGAGCATACTAAAAATGAGGTATGACAATCTATTTTATATTCTTAATTTACATGTTGATTTGATGATGATTAATTGAACTATTTATAGGGTTTCTTTTACAATTATGAGAATGATATGTTCTTATAAAACCCATCACAAATAATAATAGTATTCATTTCCACATTTCCTATAACATTGAAAATATCTATAAAATATTTTATTTTAATTCTAGATAATGTTTTGATAACATGATCAATAATTTTGTTTGGGAACATAATTAATCACCAATTTCATGTACTTTAAATGATAATATTTATCTACTATTTATTTATCATCATGGGTATATACAACCAAGAAATGAAAATTATTTCTAGTAAGTTTAAACTTTATTCAACCATTTTTATTTCCTTAGTTAAATTTATTTATTTCTTATAAGAATGCATAATATATCCATATATTTCATTTAAATGACACTCTAGTTGATATTCCTTACATATATCTCTTTCATGATTAACTAGATAAATTCTTTTTTATGGGATTTTCTCATAAGAAAAATAATAAATGCATATAACAAGTTAATCTCATTTTTGTCCATTTATTTATGGATTTCAATGTTAAATATTTTTTTTTTAATTTTAAAAAAATCAATGTTTGAATTTTACAACATGTTTCTCCTAAACCGTGAATGAAATATCCTCCTAAATTTTCAACTTTAAATTACAATCAAATAAGTTATTTGAATGTTAAGACACTTATCAAACATTCTTATGGGAGAAACTCTCTTTTCATATTTTAAAGATTCTATATTGAATTAAACTTCTTTATCAAAATAATCTCCCAAATTCTTCATATTTTCCTCAATAATAATGATCTTCTATTAATAATTCAATGATTTTTTCATGAAAAATCCCCACTTTTAACTTTATATTTTATTTTCTCGTGATAAACCAAAGGAAATTTGAGAATCATGATTTATTTATCATATAAAACTTATTTTTTCTAAAAATACAATTCATATTAGTTGTTTCCCTCAACTTTCTTATTTAGTATATTGATCTCCTTTAATCTTATAATTTTGACTAAGACATTCTTCTAACTCAGTTTTTACTATTAGATCCAGATATATATATATATATATATATATATATATATCATCACCTTTATCAACAATGATAGATGATTGATCATACTTATCACTTTTTAAATCATTTTCAAATTCAACATTAGCTATAATTTTTTTTATTTTTTATTAATCTCACCTTCATCATCAAAGTCACCTCCTTAACAAATATTTCATAGGTCCCAAAAGGGGAGATGAAAGTGGATGGGGGGTTGGGTGAATTATATTTTTAAAAAATATCAATGTTTAGTTAATATATTGTGAAATTTAGTTGATTAAGATATTTAGAAATTGAAGCCCAAATGATTAAGTTCACTGAGTGTGAGAGTGAAATTAGATATATAAATAATTGAACATAATGAATTTTATAGTAGTTTTGAAAAAAATTCCATTTCCAATCATAAAACTCAATAATAATGGAGTATGATACCCACTAAAATATGAGAGAGTCTTTTTTAATGGATAATCCTAAACCTATAATTTTATAATGGGAGAAATCCAAACACATACTTTTGATCAAGATAAATCCTAACCTCAAAATTTTGTTTAAAGTGCATCCCCAACTTATTTATTTTTGAAGAGATCAAGAAAAACCTATTTTACTACCTTTTGGTTAGGTGGTTATAATCAATATTACCTTTTAAGTGTGGCATTACACATAAGTGTTAGAGTATATCCCCAAAAAAATATTTATAAAAGAAATAAAACAATGACACCTTTGAATATATGTGAATACAAATAATGAGATAAGGAAGTTTATACTGGCCCTTTGGTGATGATGATTGATAAATTCTAGGCACTCCAGTGAAACCTAAGTAAAGTAGTGTGAACATTGAAGCTCCTTATGACCAAACGATGAAGTTAAATACATCATCACTTTATGTTGAATAATGAGTGTCACTTACTCCCATTAAACGATTCAACATATTGAAATAACCATGTTGAAAAAACTTTGGGAGTCACAACAAAAATGTTTTGCAGATGAAGAAAATAGAGAAAAAAATAAGAAGAAGAAGAACACAGATAAAAAAATTTACATGGTTCAAGAAAAATCTCTATATCCACAAAGATGCAGAATAAGTTCACTATAATCCATGAGCACAATTATAGTGAGGTCAGAGTTTCACAACCAAAAAAATCTTATCTTTAATGAGATAATAATGAAGATGAATCACTATGCCACCAACTCCATAGTAAGTCCACTATGCTATAATGAATGGGGGCTGGAATTCCAAACTTCTACAGTGCAGTGATCAACCAAGACCAAGATGTGATGGTGGCTGATGGCTAGAAGTATGCAGAGCTATAGTAACACTATCTCCAATGTTCGGGATACTAGAGTAATCATGACATTTTCTGTACTACTACAATGCCTTGGTGGTGCTCCTAGTTAGCAATAATATAATCTGTTAGTGTTACTAAAGTTCCCTAATAATTAGTCTACTAACCTTTAACTACAAGACCATCGGGGTAGGGGTGCATTTCACCATTGACCCCCCAATGAGCTCACCCCATGAGATTTTTAGTTTGGTGTGTAGTATATTCCATTAGTATTTGGCCCAAAATCATCCAAATGGATCAGGATACCCTAATCCAACAAACTAAACCATCAATGATAATATTCACTTTATGAAAATTCTATGAGTATTTATGAAATAATTATCGATAATAATATTAATGTGCATTCCATTCAAATATCTCGATAAACTTCATGACATTTAGAAGTAAACCATAATAAAAATAAATCAAATAAAAAAGATATCAATAAATACTCACTTAAATCATCAACACTCAAAGATACAAAAAACTACCGTGATTGTAACATATGGTAATTTTTTTAAGGTACTCCTCAACCCCTATTTTGATCCTGAATTTTTTGTGTTTTGTCTCAGGTTGTTTTCGGAATAATTTTGAAAATTTTGAAGAGAATTTGGGCTATGCACAGGTTTTCAAAACCATACACCCTTCTTGTGAAAACCATTCAAACCCAACCAGTGAGGTTTTTCACGGTTGGTACACAGTTTAACAAAATGTGTTCCCACCAAAGAGAAACCATGAAACCCTACCACCAGGGGCACAAGGTTTGATAAAATAAGAATCCTTGACTTGCTAACTGTGCATGCGATATTTAATTATTAAATTTTTTTTATAGAAATTCTTGAACCCCTCATGTAGACCACCACTTGACCCTAACTTGACCTATAATGATTTCCTAGGTATTGAAAGCTCTCAAGGGCCCATTTTGGATCCTCCAAACCATTTCCCAGGAGGATCGAATCTTGGAGAACTTTGTTCAACCTCCTCCAGGTATGTCAGTATTTTCTTCTTGACCTATCTTATTCTCTTCTTCTATCCTCTATAGGGTTTGTTAGATCTCTATATTGTTGGAGGATCTAATCCTTATTGTTGTAGATCTAGAATATAGGGTTGATTCTCAGATATTCATTACTGAAGTTCTTTATTTGAGTTTCCCATTGCAGATGTTTTGATTCGTGGTCTCGTTATCCCGAGGTAGGAGGATCTGTTTAAGACTTTCCAATTAATTTTACCCAAAATTTATTGATTTAAATTAAATTGTTTTAAATTAAATTATGAAAAATCAATTTATTGTGGATTTTGGTTTAAATTTTCTTTGTTAATATTTTTTTAAAATTCCAATTATAATGAATTGTGGCATGTTTGAGTAATTTAATGTAATGTTCTAAAATTAAATTGGGGAATTTAAATTGAAAAATTGAATTGTGAAACTAATTTGTGAAATTAATTTCAAATTTATGTTTGAAAAAAATGGATTAAAGTGTTTTGATAGAAATCTGTTGGTTTCATCCTAAAAAGGCATGATTTGTTTAAAAAGAGATTTTGGTTTTTAAATAGAAATTGGCATATTGAAATGGGAAAAAATTGGTTAATTGTATTTTGACTAGTTTTAAAGTAAATTGACCATTGTTGATTGTTTTTAGAGCCCATGCAAGCATAGGTAGTCAATGAATTGTTTCAGAAAACACTTTATTTAAGATTTAAAACTATAACAAAACATAGTCAATATGTCACATCCTATATGGAATTGAGATGAGTTCTCATTGACCAGTTTCTGAGGTATCTTTGTATACATATTATAGTGATCACTTATTCGAGTGTGTGAGGATCTCATAACCTAGAATTATCACACCTCTTGGAAGATAACCATGTTTCTCACTTTTGATTATTTTGATATATATTAAATTTTTGTAAACTATTTTTCTCATGAATTGTGAATTTATATAAACTATTTTGTATAAATTTTTTTATTACGCCATTGTTTAAATATTTCCATCAATTGAAATTTAAAGATTTATTTGTTTTAAATATGTTTTTGAACTACCATTCATGTTTATTTAAATTTGAAAGCTTTATTTGGTTAATTAATGTGTCATCTCATTATGGAATCCTTGGTGAGACAATATTGTCCTTTTTCTCACACCCTAACTATGCCTTTGGGTGAAAGTATATTTTCTTCTTCTAGGTTCAAGAAAGGGAAAATATCTAATTGGAGGTGATTATTATTGTATATCCTTGGGTCTTGGGGAGATTTGTCCATTGGGACTTGAGTTGATTTTTCTTATAGTACTTTGATGATATACTTTGGGTTGTTTATACCTATTGGGATTCTAGTAAAGTTCTTCATTTAGAATTTTTCTTTTGAGAAGAATGAATTGAATTAGTTTCTTACAATGTTTATATGGAAAAAATCATCCCCACATTTATCTTGTATGATTCCAGGTGCTAGTCACCAACTTATGGGGATTATAAACACCCTTCAAGATATGTTGAAATTGGATTGGTTATCAGAGTACCAGGGTATCTGATCCAGTTCATGAAAAAGTGGTATCAAAGATGTCAGTGAAGCATTTTACCTTGATGTTAGTATATAGTTGTGTAATCTTGTCGAGACTTAGGAGGTAGTTGCGATTGAGTGCCTGGCTATATCTCACTACAATGAGCGTTAAGTCACTAAGGGTGGTTCAGGAAAGATGTTTTGAGTATTAGTTTTAGTCTTTTCAAAGATTTTCATTTGGATACACTCAAATACAAATCTTGATTATATATCTATCGAAATTAATTTCCCTGCTTCTCTTATTTGAGTATTGATCTCTATGAC
This sequence comes from Viscum album, assembly GCA_963277665.1. NCBI lineage: Eukaryota > Viridiplantae > Streptophyta > Magnoliopsida > Santalales > Viscaceae > Viscum > Viscum album. Next base: position 877,154,367 of record OY728123.1, read on the forward strand.
ATTCTGACATATTCAATGTTTTCTAATGATGTTGTGTAGCATCATGAATCTGGGAATAATTTTGAATTAGTTTATGATTAAGATTTTGATGTACTACAATGAGAAAATCTTCATGTGTACCATAATCTATTTGAAGTTATTGTGTGTGATGTCCAATCTCTAGGACATGCACCTGCACCCATTCCTGTTCAGGCTCCAACTATGGAACCTTAGAGGGAAGACTTTAGGATTCATGCTTAGGAGTTACTTTTACAAAATACTAAAGTGTTTCAAGTCTCTAATGATCCTTTACTAGATTAGGATTGGTTAAGAAATATCGAGCTTCTGGTTGAGTTCTTTGAGATACCAGATGAAATCAAGGTGAAATGTTCCACCTTCAAGATAGAGGTACTGATAATAAGATTATGGGACACCATGGTGATGGAAAAGAAGCACAAGGTCTTATAGTGGATAGGAATTAATGTTCTTTTCACTGACCAGTTATATCCAGATTCGATAGTGTTGGTCAAGGCTTTAGAGTTTTTCAAACTTGAGCATGTTGAAAGGACTGTGACTGATTGTACAAATTTTTTTGATGAGATTGTGACTTTTTCACATGATATTATATCAAATGAGAAGATGAACGATTTTAATATTGATATGGGGCTTTGATCTAATATTCGATCTTAGGTTTTCTTTTTTAAGCTTCCCTCTTATAATGACGTAATGGACAGAGCATTGATGGTTGAAATGGAACTGGATGGTAAGTCATGGTTGATGGGATTTCCTTTTTTCCCCTAGTGGATGTTACGCGAGTTCCCATAAAGGGAAAATTAATAACTATGATTCTCTTGGTGGTTCTCGATAGTAAGGTTTTTATAGAACACTCATAGTTCTTGGAAGAGTCCCTATGATTTGTTACTAATGTGGAAAACCTGGGTACTCAAACAATTTTTCACTGAGGCACTAAAAATATGTGGTTCTTGTGGATGATCATGTTACTTGAAGAAGTTATTCTATGTATATTCTTCTATTTGTAGTGTAATAAGATCATCAATGCCAAAAATTACTGTGGTGCAATCAGATGCTTCAAAAACAAAGGGGTTATAGCCACAAGAATTAAGAATGAAGCTTCTTCATGCAGTGGAAGAATCTGCAGAGGAAGCAGATATGGGTTCAATGACCGTGAGAGGTACCATCAATATTATATTATATTTAGTGAGTTCTTTATTTGATACTAGTGTATCTCATTTGTTAATTTCAACCCATATTGTGAGTATTCTAAATCTTACTATGGATATTTTATCTCATGTGATAGATATTACTAATCCCCTCAAAATTAAGAGAGATATGGTTCTTCATTATCCCACATGTGTGTTCTCTTTATTAGAGATTGATCTTTCTTGAGATTTTCTGGTTCATGACATGAAACTGCTTGACTTCATTTTTGGGATGGACTGGCTCATTGCCAATGACACCAAAATTGATTTTAATCTTGACGGGCCACCTTTAAGGAGCCTGATGGGATAAAAAATATCAGAATCTTTTTATTGATATGAAACACATTTTGACTTATGCACTAGTGTTGACTCTTCCAGAGACCATACATGGCTATGTGGTCTTCTATGACGCATCAGGTTCGGGATTAGGCTGCATTATTATGTTGTGTGATCTTTTGTTTCCTATGGATATCATAATCTTAGGCCACATAAGAAAGATTATCCAACCCATAACCTTGAATTTTTAGTTGTGATGTATGCACTTAAAATTTGGGTGCATTACCTTTTCGAAGAAATGTTTACTTTTTATTCTGACCATAATAATTTGTTTATATATTCTCTCAAGAAGATATAAATCTCTACTAGATCCATTGGGTTGAATACCTTCAATCTTTTATACTTGACAACACTTATACCCTAGGGAAAGGTAATTTCATCACAGATTCTCTCAATAGGAAACTTATGACTCAGGAAGTGAAAGAATCATCAGAAGAGTGAAAATTGATGGCTCTTTTTTCACAGTTTCGTATTGGAGTCCAGGAATCTTTGATTGAGTTTTCGTTAGCCATTGTTCAGTTTAACTCCACTCTTCTCAAGATGATTCTTCAGGAACACTAGCTTGACGATGAATTACGTAGAATTAAATACTCTCTTTATGGTGGGGATACTTTTGTTGAGTGTTCATTCTCCACATAGGGTATTCTATGTTTATAGAAATGGTATGATATACCTTTTCCAATTAATAAAGCAGTGTTGGGGGATTTCCATAATTCACCATGGTAAGTGCACCCAAGAACCATGAAGATGTTCTATGACAGGGGCGATGATTATGGTGGTCTGGTATGAGATGAGGCATTGCTCATTTTTTCTCTCATTTTTATACAGTCTAATAGGTCAAGGTTGATATCTAGAGACCTTTAGGTTTGCTTCAGCTACTTTTATTTCCAACATGGAAGTGGGATGAGATATTAATAGACATTGTGGTTGGGTTTCCATGTATTGAGTGAAAGAATAATGTAATATGGGTTGTGATTGATTAACTGACTAAATCATCTCACTTTATACCCATTCATGATACAACCAAATTTCAACAGTTTGGAAGTCTATATGAAAGATATTGTTCGTATTCATGGTGTTCTATACATTGTAGTCTCTAATATAGATCCTTGGTTTACTTCTCTCTTTTTTATAGGCCTTCATGAGGCACTAGTATCTTAGGTTCATTTGAGTATGACATATTATCCATAGTCAAATGTCCAGACAAAAAGAGATATACAGATTCTTGAGGATAATCTTCGCACTTGCTTTCTTGACTTTGGTGGGGTTTGAGATAACCATTTGCGGCTGTTTTAGTTTTCTTATAATAGTAGTTAAAAATCCATGATCCGAATGGATCTTTTTGAGGCCTTTTATGGCCATCCTAGAAAATATATTTTGTGTTGGTTGGAGATCGGTGGAAGTTCCTTGGTTGGACCATGATTGGTTCAAGAGATGGAAAAAAAGATTCAGTTGATTCATTAGATAATGTTGATGGAATATAGCTAGAATAAATATTTTTTGATCGTTATTATAGGCCATTTGAATTTTTAGTTGGTGAATAGGAATTATAGAAAGTTTCACTTTGATTGGGTCATCAATGGAACAAGGGTCAAGGGAAACTTTCTCCTAATTTTGTTGTAGATTTTGTGTTTTTTGAGTAGCTGGGAAAATTGGATTATCAGTTAGAACTTCCTCTACAAATGACATCGATACATAATAGGTTTCATGTATCTTATCCATGAAAGTATATTTCTGATCCATATCATGTTCTAAGAAGGAGTGATCATGAAGTTAAATATAATTTATCTATGAATGAGAATCCAATAAGGATAGTTGACTCTGAAACTAAGGTACTTCATGGGAGAAAGATAGCTTTGATTCAAGTGCTATAGTAGCATGGTTCTGATACTCATTAGACTTGGGAGAGTGAGCCACTGATGGGAGAGGAATGACCTCATTTTTTTAACATGTAAGCATTTTAGCTGAATTTCTAGGGATATAAAGTTTCTCTATTGGGGAGGTTGTAACATCCTATTACTATATTATGGTACTAATCGACCCCCTATTTTGATAATGATTTAGTTTAGTTTCATCTTGGCTTGTTTCAGGAATAATATTGAAAATGTTTAAGGGATTTTGGGATATGAATGGTTGGCACATGGTTTTCCCAAACTGTGCACCCTGCTAGTGAAAACCATAAAAAGATAGACAGTGGGAGTTTGTATAGTTGGCACATAGTTTTCAAAGTATTCTTCCACAAATGAGTAACCATGAAACCCCACCATTATGAGAACATGTTTAGGTTTCACAGTTTTAAAAATTGTAAAACCCTACACCGCTAACCATGCATGGGAGATTTAGTTATTCTGAAAATTATTTAATTTTTTTGAAATCCCCATTTAGAACCCCGATTGACCCTAACATGACCTTTAATGATTTCCTAGTTCATGTAATATCTTAGGCTCCATTTTGGATCCTCTAAACTCTTTCCAAGGAATATTAAAGCTTAGAAAACATCATTCAATCTCCTCTGGGTATGTGAATATTCTCTTATTTTTCTCTCCAGATATCTTCTTCTCTCCTTCATTGGGTTTTTTAGATCTCCATATTGTTGAAGGATATAATCCCCATTGTTGTAGATCTTGAATCTGGGGTTGATTCTCAAATATCCATTACTGTATTCTTCATTGGAGTTTCCCATTGCGGGAGTTGTGATTTGTGATCCCATGATCCCAAGGTAGGTGGTTATACTTATGTTTTTTAAATTTATTTAACCCTATATTTATTAATTCAAATTAAATTACTTCAATTAAATTACGAAACAATATTTTTGGTTTGCAGTTTAAATTTTATTTGGCATGAAATTTCAGAAAAACCCCTAATTCTAATGAATTAGGGTGTGTTTTTGGAATTTTATGAAAGTGGTGAAATAAAATCATGGAATTTAAATTGTGAATATAAATTGTGAAATTGATTTCAAATTTTTATTTGAGAAGAATTTCTTAAATTATTTTTATATAAACCCATTGGTTTTATCCTGAAAGGGCATCATTTTATTAAAAAACCATTTTTATTTTTAATGTGAAATAGCATATTGAAATGGGAAAAAATGGGTTAATATTATTATGAACATTTTTAAAGTAAATTACCTATTGTTTATTGTTGTCAAATAACATGAAACCATATGTTGTTAGTGATTTATTTTAGAAAATATTATATCAACGCTTTGTATCTCTATAAAAACATATGTAGTAGGTCATACCCATGATGGGATGGTGATGGATCCTCTTTGACCAGTGTCTAAGAGATGTGTGTACAATATTATCGTGATAACCTATCAGAGTGCGCGAGGATACAAAAAATTGGAACTGTCATACCTCTTTGTAAATTTCTATGTTTCTCGCTTTTTATTATTTTTATATATATTCTATTATTGTAAACTATTTTACAGAATCCTTGTGAATTTATATAAACTATTTTATATAAAAATTTTATTAATAAATTGTTTAATTGTTTCCATCCATTGAAATTTAGATAATGATTTTTTAAATATGATTATTAACTTCCATGCCTATTTATTTAAAATTGAAAGATTTATTTGGTTAATTAATGTGGAATCTTATTATATAATCATTGGTGAGACCCTACAGGGTTTAGCTCACACCCTACCTATGCCTTTAGGTGTTTTTAGATTATCTTCTTCCAGGTTCAAGAAAGGGTAATTCATAACTTAGAGGTGATTCTTGTGGTAGATCATTGGTGAGTGGAGAGATTTTTTCCATTGGGACTTGGGTTGCCTTTTCTTCTGGTACTTTAATGATGTACTTTGGGTTTTTTATACACATTTTACTTCTGGTACGCTTATCCCTATAGAGTTTTCTTTTGAGAATACTGAATTGTATCTGTTTTCCATTGTTTATGTTGAGAAACCCATTCCCAACATTATCTTGTATGGTTCTTGGTTCTAGTCTCCAACCCAAGGGGGTCAGAAATTCCCTTCGGGTTATATCGACATCAGATTGGTTTTTTAGGTTACCAGGGTATCTGAGGTAATACATGACACTAACAATCTTGTTAAAATGGTGACTATTGAGCTTCCAAATAATTTAAATTTTAATTATCGATCATCATAAAATTAGATTAAGTCTACATTAAATTATAACCAACATTTCTTGTAGGAATCATAATGATCGCGTTTTTTAGCCATGATGCATTGTCTAAGAACTAGAATTTTTTCATATAAACATTGAGAACTCGATATCATCAAAAAACCTTTAACCTCCCATTGGATACATTTGGAAAACCATGAATAGACCACTATAATAGAAAATGGAATGGTGTTCAAGAGTATTCTACTTTTAATATAAACATTAAGAAAATTATATGCTCAAAATGCCTTTAGCCACCCATTACAACCATTTCAACAAACTATTTTGTATAGCAGCACTTGTGGCTTGTTCAAACTTCACTTGTGAGACAAACTCACTTACTCTATTGTGTGGTATCCTACATTTTTTCCATTTTAAACTTAGATATTGAATCTAAATTTTTTTACTACCATGACATGTCTAACCTAAAAATTCTCTCTTTAAGTAGAACATTTTTTCATAGGGAACTCTCTACTTTAATGTAACACCCCGAACCCTATAGGCTGGAGACGGTGCATTACTTGTGATATTGGAATGGTTAGAAGGAATGAAAATCCTGAAGGAATGATCAGTTTAATAGTCTTGAAGAAACTAGATACATAGATGTTACTCAAATTACATTGGAAAAGTTTGCAAAATACAATACATAACGAAACTAAAAACTGCATCCACAAGAACTCAATAAAAGATATCCTCATTGCCACCTGTTGAAAGTAAAAAATGAAAGGGGTGAGCTTAAATGCTCATTAAGGGTTAAAAATAGTGGAAGCATGAGTACAATAATAAGTGAATCATAATAAATCTAACATAATCAATATGTAATAGTGAATAAATGTATAACTAATTCCATTAATAAACTGAGAATGAAACTGTATCCACAGATTTTGTCATAGTGAAAACCTCATGGATAATAATAATAACTGATAATGTATAAAGAGAATTATTATTAATTGGATGTCATGTATCTGGAACATGAAACCATAATACCATAAAAATGGTTTAGTTCTATGGGTAGAAACCTGTTTGATTTTTTGAAACAAACTCGAAGGGTTTGTCGCAAACTGATTTGTCTCATGAGACCTACCGATGCATCGAGGGGATATATCAGGACCCACCCGCCACTGCATGTCCAAATCATTATTTATACATTTATTCAATACAAGAGCAATATGCCTTTTCATTATCCGTATAGAGTAGAGTATACAGATTCATCAATATTTCCTTAACTAAAATAACTTTCCAAATAATCACCGTATGTAAAATGGTATACGATTTAGACAACAAACATATCCATGATATGAGATTATGGGTATTTAATATAAATATAATTTCAAATGAAAATTGATCTCAAATGGGTAGTAGGTACCCCACATAAGGATTATTAGGTGCACCATAAAAAGTTAGTCATAACCAAATAGAAGTTGAGACAAAGTCTCTTACCACAATGTAATCAGTCGAATCATATGACCAGAACGTAATGAACATCAAATGAATCATTTAATAACATGAATATAAAGTGAATAATGTTATTTTTATATCAAATGAAAGTAAACTTATACCACATATATTAAATAAGTGGAGAACAATGAAAATCTCATAGAAATAAAAGTGAGACGAGAACCCCCTTATAAACATTTCGACATGGTAACGAGTGTTCTTGGAAGGGATTAATGAGAGGTAAAAGTTTATCCCATTATTTATATTTCATAAGGGTAGTATGGGGTAGGTGAGAAAACATACCCCATAATTAGTTATTAAAAATAAAAGAGCACAACATAGGGGAGATTCTTGAACAAAAGTGAGAGAGAGGATCCCTTACCTTATGCTTGAAGGCGTTCTTGATTGTTCTTAACAACCCGAATAATCAAATTTAGATTAATTAATTAATAATTCCAGAACATAATCAAAATTTAATTGATATGGTATAACCTTGTTATGTAAATTAATGGCCTTTTTTATGGGTTTAAGAGATTTAATTTTATTGTTTTGGAAGCATTTTCTTACTTGGTTTCATGATTTGTTTACTTGTATTCATGAATGGAAGTTGGTTTCAAATATGGTTAAACATCCAAAATTGTTAATATAAATTATTAGTGACATTAAAGAGATATAAATTATCTTATAATGATTCTGGTTATATACCATGAGAATGACTCATTCGATGAGTTAAAAATAAACGCTTGAATTTGGCTTAGCAGTTTTGTGCTCAATAAACTTGTTTTGTATTATTATTCCATATTATGTACGTGTAAAGATTCCAGAACATTATTCAAGATAAAATAAATATATTATAACCTATTTCAACCATAAATATGGTTTCATGACCAGTAATTAAGGAACGATTGAAGAATGAAACTTCATCATCCATGAAGGTTATAAATTGGAACCTCATGGACGTTGATTTCGTTTATAAAAATAAAAGGGAGGGAGTAATAATATTGATGATGGTTCCTCCATTCACATGATATAAATCCAGTATATAGATGATACTGGTGTTTTCATGATCATTTTGATAGAGGAGGTGAGGAGATGATAACAAATGAAGATAAATTCAAATGAAACTAAAAGAAAAAGAAAGGTGTTTTACCTCTTGAAATAACTTCCCCAAGAACCTACTTAAGGGAAGGGATTTTGGTCTCTTGGAAAGACCAAGAGCTTCCTGGTTGTGGGGAGTGACTAGGGATGGGTATTTGGGAAGATATTTGAAGATATTAAAGGCTTATAGGAGTGAAGAGAAGAGGGAGCGGTGATGTGTTTTTATAGTGGAGGAGAGGGGTAAATTTTGAATATTTAATTCATTATTTTATTATTTCCCTAAATACAACCAATAGTGTTGTTTCATGTGACCCATTATAGTAATAATTGCATGTGAGTTCTAACCAAGTATCCTTACATCACTTATGATGTCATAAGTAGTGTATTTAACTGATAATTTGTATATACGGTATTTTATCGTATTTCACTATTCATCAAAAATTCTAGAAATTCAGAAATATCCCAAAAAATTTACCCTAACCATTTTTGACATGTAGAATTCAAAAATGAACTCCATTTTTCAAAATTAATTTTCTAAACATTATTAATTTAATTTTTAAATAAATTCATAGTTAATTCTAAAAATAACAATCTTAAAGGTGCAATTAGTTTTTTTTCTCCTTGAAAAAATAATTAAGATCTCATTATCTTATTTCCTTAAGAAAATAAAATAATTTTATTATTTTCTATTCATAAGGGTCATATTACTATTCATATTACTATTCATAAGGGTATGTTACTATTCACCAAAAATCAAGTTTGTTCTATCAGACTCCAAATGACTTAATGATCACAACTCTAGATAACCATTTTTCGAAATCCAAAACATAGAAGTGGAAAATTTATATTTAATGGATAGGTTTTGACTATCTCATAAATAACCTAATGTTGTTTCAAAGGAAAACAGTGATGAATGGAATGTATTTAAGAGAAACATACCATAAAATGTTTGGGGTGTTATATTCAAAAAGCCATCCACTATGGTGTTTTGTAAAATCGAAAGTCATTTTTTATTTTCCTAAAATTTAAATAATTATTCAACCCACATGAACTCTATTTAATAATTTATAAAATACTTAAAATGAGTTTTCATAACATCAATATAATTAATAAGAAATTGTTGAACAAAAAAACCAATCAAAATATTTAACATGAATACAAAAAAACAAAAAAAATGATAAAACATGTTTTTGTTGAATATTTTTTGATTATATGTGATATAATTTAACCAAATTTATCCTTATTTGAATATTTAATAGAAATATGTATTTCTATCTTGAAATTAAAAATTCCATGAAAATTGGGTATTTCCCCTTTTAATTTTGGCATTATAATTTCATCAAAACATTTTTTGTTTATAGAATTTTGATGTGAAAGTTTATGAAATTATTATTCACTATTTTTTATACATTTATAATTAAGATCATGAAATCGAGATTAAACATTTTGAGGTAAAAAAATGGTCATTAATGTATAGATGGGGTAAATTCAACATATTAGACCTTTATTAACTATTTGGGATTTATATTTTTTATCTATGAATGGAATTTGATTAAATTTTACCATTTGTAATAGGATTTAATTCCATACTTTTAATTCAATTGGAGTAATGGATATTTGGCTTGATAACTCAATAAAAAAGTCATATCATGATAGAGTAACCATTTTTGTAGAATTCTACATGTTCCCTTATTTAAATTTGAAACCCTAACCCTCACAAACTCTATTAAAATGAAATTCGCACTCTTTGATAGGGTTAGTCTAATATTTTTAAATGTTTTTTAAAAGGGTGGTTCTAGGAAAAATCCCTATCCACTTTGAAGAAGTAATGTTTTGTGTAAATATCTCTTTTAAGAAGGCACTCCTATCCCGCTTCTACTTGGTGTTTGTCTACTTTTATTCTCATAACATCTATTTTTATTCAATAAAAATTTTATGTTTTTCTCTTTTACTCTTTTTATTTTTCTTCTTTATGCTGGAATATAAGAGTGGAGATGAGATTGAGTGTTTTACTTTCAAACTGTTTCTTATTAAAATCGTATTCACGATGATAATTACTCCCATAGAAGAGTAGTTATTTTTGTGGTCGATCTTATTCTTACATACTTTATTATTATTTTTGGAAACCAAATTCTTAGTTTAATTCATATAAATATGGTTAATCAAATTATTTTTTAAATTCAATACCCCTCAAATGATTGACACATTGACTACGAAGTCGGGATTGTGTGAATAGTTAGATAGATACATCAGTTGTCAAATATAATCAACTTGGGATTTATTTATAGGGTTATCATCTAATCCAAAAACTCAATACATTCTCATTTCCATAGTGAAGTTGATATCCTAATTTACTATCTATTATAAGTTATATTTTGGATCATAATTAAAGAAGGGTTCCATGATTGGAAGTATTAAAGTTCTCTTAGGGTTTGTGGTTATGCTTTCTTTCATAGGTTTCATTGTCAAAAAATTAGGGAACCAGAATTGAATGAATTTCATATTAAAGGATAATTATTAATGACTAATTAACTCATAAGATAGATTGATCACAATAATTCATGTTGTTGTTTTCAAAGTAATTGTTTTCTCTTTTGTTTCATTTTGTTTGGAAATCACTCAACCAAAAACCCTCTATTTTGAAGTTATTTTTATTATATTTTAATTGTTTCATTTTAAATGTTAGGGGTTTTGTAACTCACATTATCCTTAATATATAAGACCAAGGTCAGACATTGTTCTATGCTTATTACAATCCCAAATATTTTAGAGAGCATGTGTGACAATGCTCATAAAATTGGCACTGTTGTTAGGGATGAAAGAGTTTTTTTCAACCAATTTTAGGTAAGTTCTTTCTTAAACATTATAATTTTGTTTCTATTATTCTTTTATAACTTATTTTATATTCTTCCTTCCCCACATCTTCCTTTTCAGACCAATATTTTAAACCTCATTTGATGATATTATGATTTACTTATTTTTATGTCATTTTATCTCTCTAATTGAGGTCATGATTCAACCATGATGTTATTTTTGAACTAGAACATAAGGTTGAAAAAATATTAAAGGATCAAATCAGACCATATAAATATTTAGGAAGTGTCTAATTTAGATCGTTTAATTGCTTCCATCATTCTGATAGTAGTGATCATGGTAGCTCATCTCAAACAAAACATGATTTTCAAAAAATGGATGCAAATTCCAATGAACTTGAAATAAACATTCAAGAGTTAGCTTCACCTGATATTTATTATCTACAACATGCATTCTGTTCCATATCTCAACTAAAACATTGAGCTATAATTTGGGTTAATTAACATTCTTTATAAATTTCATGGCCTCTATAGTGACGATCCAAACAAACATTTAAAAGAATTACATGTGGTTTGATCAACCTATAAATAAAATAATGTGTCTGAAGACCAAATAAAATTATGGGAATTCCAATTCCCACTTGATGTAACTGAAAAATATTGGATGTATTACCTATAACCTGAAGATATTACATCTTAGAACAATTTGAAACATATTTTCTTATATATATTCCTTCCAACATCAAGGACCACAACAATTAAAAGGGATATTTTTTTAATCAAGAAAAAATAAGGATAGGAAATTTATGAGTACTGGGAGTGGTTCAAGAAGTTTTGTGAAAACTCCCCACAACACTAAATCAGTGAGAAACTCATCATCTGATACTTATTTTGTAATAGTTGGTTCCATTGACCCAATTAAATAGTAATTTTCAATTACCATTTTATGTATACAGTAAGATTTTCCTAATGTACATTTACCATTATAGTGTAGACATTTATATGTCCACTATTTAAGGGAAATTTCCATTAATTAATTATCATATCAAATGGTTATAAAATATCACATGATATAATGATAACCTTGAGATTCTATGATATTAATAATAAATATAATTCATATGGTCTAGATACATCATACTGACAGGACACTTTTTAGGTTCGTCTATCAGGTGTTGGGGGATCATAAGAATTGAGACTTCTTCTCATTAAGTTTTCAATTGGTGATCTTTGGTAGGTGAGATTATGAGTATAGACCCTCCAATTGGAAGACTACATGTTCTGGTGTCATTGGATGTTCATATCCACAAACATGTGTATTAGTATGCTGAATTGAGATCATTTTAAATGTGTGCCATTTGATCATATACTTTGATGCAAGGAAAAAACATCGTAATGAAATCATGGAGATGTAGCTTGTGTTTGGTTCATAATTGGTGGTATGAAATTGGTTGAATGATCAAGATATATTTTTTTCGCTTCCGAGTTGAGGAAGATCTCGAGCCTGGTTGATCAGGATGGTAGTACTTTCATAAGTCCTTATATAAGGTAGTCGAGGGTAAATCTATCTTGTTGGATGAATAAACAATAAAGTAAGAAAAGTATGATGACACATGTGTGCATCCCAATTTATGAGATATCTAAATACAAAGAGAATATATTACATAGTGTGTGTTCGTAGGTTGGTTGTCATTGCTATCACTATTCCTTATCACTTTATGGGCTTGATGGGTTGCTAGAATTTTCTCATGGTCTATGAATGTTATTCACTACTATCAAGATAACGTCCTTTATGGTCACACATAATAATATATTAAAGATTCCACCAAATTCTGGTGAATTGGTATATAGGGCGTGGTGGGCCCCACCGTGGGGTCCAATTGTTGTCCAAGTTATCGATCATTGATAAATAAATCAATTCATTATTTTTTATGTAAATAATAATCGGGTTAAATTTATTTAGTAAAATTATTCACAAGGTGTTTGGTGAATACATGAATAATATCATTTGAACAAATATTATTTTAATATTTGAGGTTCATTTAATATTATAGGGAATTATGACTTGAGTTATGTGGATCTAGTTTATCACATAATTAAAGGTATGTTATAAAATATAAATAATATTTATGATGAATTTTATTATGGCATAATTAATTGCTTATCACTAATTTAGTGGATGTTTAATAAACAGGGGTCAGGGAACCCTTTCATGGTATTGAGCATCCATTATAAATAAGAGGATAAATTCCCTCACACAATGACTATTCACTATGAATCCCTTAGAGCCTCTATATCCTCTCCTTCTTTCTAGAGAGTGATGCTCTCAATCCATGTGATCAGATCGAGCTTATCTTCTATCATCAAAGGAACATCGATGCAGTGACCGTAGGGGCAACGAATGCATCGTTGGATCTCCGCACAAGCACACAAAATTCAACGATCGATGCTCCAATGGGTTTTTTAATCATGTGTGGATGATCTAGAGGTATTTTTATATTAATAATTAGATAAATTATGACTATTGACAAGCATATATCGATCGTGGATTCAGATAAAAAATGGCATGTCTTCAATTTTATTTTTGTGATCTATTTAATTTACATGAGATACTTGGACATTAATGGGGCTTGGATCGCTGGAGATAAAATTTCCATAATCCTCACATTGTAAAATTTTAAATCCACATCCCAATGTATTTTTTCCATGCCCTAGTACCTTCAACTTCGATGAAGGTCTCACTCCCATGGATAAAATCATGGAAAATGTTGCACCAAGAGGAGAATTGGTTTAGAAAATCTTGATGGATGCTCAAGAATTAACTAAAAAGATGTAGAAAAACCCTAAAATTTAATGGTTGAGGTATAATTACTATAATATTATTATATTGGGTAAGTCCATATTCTCTTGAAAATTATTTAATTAATACTAATTTGGACTAATTAACCACTATGGTGAGATATATAGCTTTGGATTAAAAAGACTATCCACAAACTCTAGTGAATCTTTGTGGAATTTTTACTGCACCAAATCATCTAATATATTTTTTCCCACAACTTCAAGAGATAGTGGGTTAAGAAAAAATATTCCCAAGGATACCATTTCAACAACAACAACAAAAACCCCCACAAAATAATTTTTATTCTTTCACACCAACATAACATAAATGATGTAAATATCACTCAGATATGGTGCATGACTGTGGACAACAATAAAGAGACCCTTTTGAAAAACACTTCCTGAAACCTCCCCCTTACCAACAAGGTTTTCAACAACCCCAAAATATATTTGAATCCAAAGAATAAACATGTAAAAAAATAAGGGAATCCCCAACAAAAGGTAAATTCTAACACTAATGATATTTTGTATCAAATTGGTCTTAATATATTGAATGAGATGAAGGGTCAAGGTATGGAGTTGAGGGAGCTAATGATGAAAATGATCATGATTGAAACTTCCCACCCTGAAATGGTAAAAATGAACTCTAGAAACCACCCTATAACCCACTCTTAATCCCAATGGGAATGTTAGTGAAATCACATTGAGGATTGAGAATCAAATAGGTGAGTGAAGTGTTCCTACCAGTCCACCAATATTCACCAATCCTAATGAGATTCCACTATCACCTCTGGTGTCTAATAAACCAAATGAGAAAGACAAAGGTAAGAAGAAAATTTATAATATTTCTCCCAAACCCCTTGTATTTATAAATATAGTTGTACATTACAAAAATATGGATGTAGTGGTTATGAAAAAAGAAGTTTTGGACACATTAAAGTGCATTGAGATAAACATCCCCCTTCATGAGGCCATTAACAAAATCCCATGGTATGCCAATTTCTTAATGGAATTTTTTACCAATAAAAATTTTTATTATGAGAAACGATAAAATCAATCTTTGAAGGAATGTCTCAGAATTCATTACACTAACTCAAGAAATACCTAAAAAATGAAAGGATTTTTCTATATTTATTATCCCATGAACTATATGGAAGTTATACTTTCTTGATGCTTTATGTGATTTGGAATTCTCCATAAACGTATTACCTTACTCTATTTTATCTTCTTTATAGGTTTGTGAGTTGTTTCCAATAAGAGTGGTGGTGAAATTGGAAAATATATCTACACCATATACAGTGGTAGGCCTTGAGGATACACTTTTTTGGATAATAGAAATGACCTTTCCTATAAATATCTATATTATTAACATAGAGGAAAATCAGTTAAATTTTCATGCATCCATTATCTTAGGTAGACCATTCCTCAAAATTGACAAAAAAAATTAAAAATGTCCCTATGGTATAATTTCCATGGAGTTTGGAGATGAATTTGTGAGATTTAATGTTATGGATTCCATTAAGTACCCATCATAGGATCATTCTTATTTTTTTATCTTCTATTTTGAACCATCATGTAAAAACCCATTATATTTTAGAATTTTTTATATTCTAATGTTTAAGATCATATCCACACCTATTTATAATGAACAAAACTCTCTTGGATTTTATTTTGATGTGGATTCATGTTCTGATTCTGAGCTTATTCTTTCTAATTATAACTTGGATATTGAGTATGCTGATGGATTTGATATATTATCCTATGATTTTAATTATTTATATTTTGGGACTTATGTTAATTATGAACATATTATAGTTCTCTTGATGTATCCATGCATTTATCACCCCCCACATTAGAGATTAATCCATTACAAAAAAATATCAAATAATCATGCATGTTGAGTGGAGAGAGTTTACCTATTATAATTGCTAAAAATACACCTTTTGAACATGAATAAAAACATTATAATATTTTTAGGGAGAATAGTAGGGCAATTAGGTGGACCTTGACTAACATAGTGGGTATTGGCCCATCTGTTTTCATGTATAGGATTCTTTCGGAGGATAGACCTAAACTATTAAGGCAACCATAAATGTGACTTAATCCAACTCTTTTGAAAGTTGTTTAAAATGTTATAACATTTCCCGAGGTAGGTATCATTTATCCCATTTTATATTCTTAGTGGTTTAGTCTATTTAAGTATGTTCCTAAGAAACATGTTGTTACATTATTTATAAGTGAGGTAGATGTGTTAGTTCTAATGAGGATGAAATATATTTGGTTCATGAAAATTGATTATAGAAAACTAAATCAATCTACCTGAAAGGACCATTACCCCCCCTAAAATTCATTGATCAAATAATTGAGATACTAATGAAACACTATTTTTTCTTAGATGTATTTTCTGGTTAATTTTAGGTTCCTATTTATCTAGAGGATCAGGATAAGACGACATTAACTTGTCCATTGAATACATTCATGTGTGCGTGATATTAGATATTACCTTGGTTACGAATGCTTTTATAGATTCTTAATCATATATTTTAGAAATATTTCTCTACCTTTATCGTGATTACATCAAAAGGATTCTGGTTTTGTGTTTGATGATTCTTGTAGGGGTTCCTTGGATTCACCCCAATAAAATTACACCATAATGTAAATGGTGTTTCTTACTATCATATTTTCATTAGATAATTGTTTCTTATTTATTAGGATATAAAGTGGTTGTTTTCTCTAATCATAAATATTTGAGGTAACACTTAAAGAAACTAGATTCAAATAAACAAATTATTTTTTGGGTTATCCTTCTTCGATATTTTGACATCAATATAAGGGACAAGAAGGGGTCAAAGAACATGGTGTTTGACCACATGACTAGGATCACTCACATATTGGATTATGATACCCCAAACTAGGTGACACTTTGGGAAACATTCCCTAATGATAATACTTATTCCATCTCAGGTATAGATCCTTGTTATGACGATTTAGTGAATTTCTTGGTTGCATTTGAAATTCTTATAGACCTAAAGAAACACCAAGTTGAAAAATTGATGATCAAATCTAGTTTTTATGCATGGGATGATCCTTAAATTTAGAAAAATTGTAGTGACCAATTCATTAGGATATGTGTGCCTGATCATGATTTTAATTCTATTTTGAAATTTTTTCATACACTTACTTGTGGTGGATACTTTGAACCAAAAAGGAGATCTAAAAATGTCTTAAACTCTAGAATATAATGGCCTGCCTTGTTTCATGATGCCCATGTGATTTCTAAGTCATTATCTAGTTTCCAATACATAAGAAAGATTTCTAAGAGACACAAGATGCCCCAACAACCCATATTATTCTTTTAGAAATTTTATTTATATGGAATTGATTTTTTGGGTTTATTTCCTTACTCATTTTTTCCTGTATAATCTTTTAGCTATTTATTATGTTAGAAAATGGGTAGAGGCCAAGTCCACAAAGATTGATGATTCTCTTATCATAGTATCTTTTTTCAAAGCTTAATATTTTTGTAGGTTTAGAGTACCAAATGATATCATCAGTGAGCAGGGGTAACATTTTTGTAACTAAAATTTTACTTTCCTCATTTGGAAGTATTTGGTGACACACAAAACATCAACACCATATCACCCCCAAAAAAATGGTTAGGCCAAATTTAAAATTATGAGTTGAAGTAGATAATGGATAAAATGGTGCAACCGAACATGAAGGATTGAAGAGAGTTCTTATATTTTGAGATATGGGATTATAGGATGACATTAAAAACTTGAATTGGTATATCCCCTACCACATAATTGTGGGAAAGCATGCTATATTCCCATGGAGGTGGATCATCGAGAATATTGGCCTATAAATAATTGAAGCATGGACTTAACCAAAGTTGTAGATCAAAGGAAAATGAAAATTCCAGTGCTTTAGTATATTATAGTATCATCATACTAGAACTCATTGCTTGAAAAAGAAATATAAAAAGTGCCTCATGATAAAATATATAAAAAAGGGAGTTTCATTTAGGAGACAAAGTTATTATCTACAGTTAAGGACTGAAATTGATTCCTTGTAAGTTTCAATCCAGATGGTTGGAACCTTATGTTATATCTTATGTTTTCCCATATAGTGTATTGGAGGTCACAAAAGAGGATACTTGAAGTAAATTTACAATTAATGGGAAGTTGTTGAAGAAATACTTTGAGGTATTACCCACATATATCATTAATGTCACCACATTGAATGAGTCTGTCATCACTTTAAAATAGAAGGCTACCTATTACCCTCTCACTTTTATGTTATTTTTCCTAAATTTTATTATAAATTTCATGTTCATATTATTAATTCATAGATTCACATTGAGGTGTAACATTTTAGGTTTGGGAGATGGGATGATATTTTGGGTAGATACTTTATAATTTTCTTTTGGTGTTTTTCATTTTTAAATTATTGTTGTTTAAAAAAATTAATAATAATAATAGTAATAATAATAATAAAATCATTTCACGTGTTCATTACGTTCATGGAACAGATTGAGAATACATTTATAAGGACCTGGATCTAGGTATCCTTTTCCTTTGTTAGTTTTGGTGTTTGAGGCCCCTGTAGGAGGTTCCAAGGTGTTCATAGGGAAGGTAGGGGATAAGAAGGGTGCCAATACCTTTTTAGGAAAGGTTGTGGCATAGATCCATGGGCTATTCCATAGGCTTGGATTCTAGTAAGTGAATTTTATTTATATAAATTTTATATTAAAATGCATTGATTATCATTATTTAATTGACAATACATGCCTATGCACCTTATGGTTTCTCTGTATTTTTCAAGATGCAACTTATTATGAAAGTTTAGTTAAAGGAGAAAAAAATACAACATCTATTTTTTGAAGATGATCACAGAGCACTTAAAAATCACATAACTGATGATCTAAGGGAAAAAAGGTTTTTGGAGAAAAAAACCGACATTACACATCATGAACCAATAGAATTCATGAAATAGAGACACATCAGGGAGAAGAGGAAAGAATACATAAGTAAAGTACACATGTTTTGTGGAATGAACCATATGTGTCACACCGTGAAATAAGAGATGATGATCCATAAGACATCCTGTCGTGATTTCAGTGCATGTGGTGTAAGAATTACACATCATGTAATTATAACACATCCTTTAAAAAGGTCTGGATGGGATTAAAAAGGACATATTTGATGTATCTTCATTTTTTACATGATTTAACACCTGAGACCCACCTGTGAACACTTTTTAAAAAATCCTTTATGTCATTCATTATTACTCGAGCCCATATGGAGCCTATAAATGGAGGGACAATCTACTATTATGAAGGAGATCCTAGAGACCAAGTTTTGGAGTGAGAACCTACGATGTACAAGGTCGTCCCTAGTTTCATCTCTATTTTCATTATGATTTATTTTTCTTCTTTCCTTCTCTCTTATTATCTCATCACTATGATGAGTGGGAAAACCCACCTTATGCTAGGTTTATTTCATAGAAGGGGAAAGTTCTTTTAGATTTATTTCTTTTTCTTTATTCATGTATTTGGTTTACTGTTATTTCTTCAATCAATTTCCAATTCATTTTACTTTTTTAATAACCATTTGTATTTAAATTTGAATGGAACATTTAAATTGTACAACTAAAAACCCTAAAGGATACATGATAATCGTCAAATTTAGGGGAATCAAGTCTCAAAATGATACTAAAAAAACTTGATTAAATGAAATCCTAAATTACCAGATGAGGGGAAATATGGGATTTCCACGTAATGGAGGGGATACAATGACAATTTGATCTCCCTTGTCTCAACTTTGACACCACTCATGGATTAATCAACCTATTTTATAAAATAAAATTACACATGAACCCTGGAATATTAAAACCCAGACATTCTTTTCAAATCTAATTTAAAACCAATCAATCCACTTTTATTTGATATTTTGTTATACTAAAATCAATAAAACCCATCCATTCTATACCACTTTCTTAAATTTAATAAATTCAATTCTTTTGAAAACCTAATCAAAATAATTCACCGTATTCATGGGTTTAGCCTCAACCAACTTCTTTACTACATTTAATTAATTGAGTAGAATTGTTTGAGTATTTATAAATTTTATATTTTTATTAGACCCATAGGGAATTAACAATTCCCCATGGGTGTGTCAGGTTCTATGTCATAGAGGGACATGTTGTGCTATAGGGGTGCTTAGTAAGGGTACTGCCTTTTTAGGGGAAACTATTTTTTAGTGGTTGGCGATGGCGTAGGCCTTTCCTGGTGGCCATGGGGATGTGTGGAACAAGCAGCTACAACATAGTGGTTTTAAGTGTATATTTATTTTTAGGGGTAGCTGTGACACGATGCTTAAGGTTGAATCATAACCAGAGTTCCACTTTTATAGGATATGCCTATGGATATTGAAAATTTGGGTTTGATTGGTTGGTTGCGGCAGGTTATCCACCCAATAATCCATGGTCTAGTTGGTTTACGGTATGATATTAGAGGATGTGTTGTATTCCTCATTTTGTTAGTATCTTAAAAATACCCCTAGTCCCCAAAAATCAATTTTCTCCCACTTAAGTTTCTCAATACTTAGGTTCCCAACAATAGTTTTTTCAAATACTTTGAAGATCCTTTCAATATGGATTGATCCTGAATTCCCATGTTTGATGCATAGGGATCTGAGGTATGTTCTACCACACTTTTCTAATGGTTTCTTCTTGGATTGATCTTTTTTCCTCCTTTTTTGTCTTTCCATGTTATGGTGGTTTCTCCCCATCATTCTAATGGAGTTTCTTGGTTTTTTTTGAAAAAATCCTTAAAGGGATGCAATTTCTTACATGAGAGGTGGTCAAAGATCCATATTGGTGTTCTCCTTCTATTTCAAGAATTTTTGAAGTTATAGGTAAAGGATTCACATATTCTCCTATTTATTTATGATAAATTATAAATTTACCATGTTTTATCCCTTTATATGGTGGTGTAATTAATATAATAAATATTAAATAGGATTGAATATGAACTTGGTTTTTTTAGAGATCACTTGTTTTTTCTTTCGACCATGATAAAGACTTGTCACTTGATTAACTAGTTAGTGTTCTATCTATGATATTCTTGTTAGAAAGTTTTTTTATGATTAAGTTAATATTTTTAATCAATGAAATTTGTAAATAACATAAAGACGATATTTTTTTGGCATTTTATTAAGAAATAAATTAGAGTCATATTTAATAAAGCTGGTGTATCGTGTAAATTGAGTGTAATGAGAATCATTCAAATTGAATGTTTAAATGAAGTTGTTCTTATATTTAATGGATTTGATTAAGAATATAAATCTAGAATGATTGTTAATGTTAATGATATTAAAAAGACATGTTAATGAATCATAGTTCTTTAAATATTGATAAAAAAGTACAATGCTATAAAGAATTCTTGATTAGTTTAATAACATATTTTAGATGATGACATAGGTTTCCCATAGTTGGACCCTGTGAATAATGAAATGGTTAATTCAATAGGTAATAAAACCAATTTTTTTGGTAAAGATAAATATTTGGGGATGAAAATTCTGGTTTGTTTATAAAGGCTGGATGCCTTATGTTGGTGGCCATGGGATCCCATTTTCATGTAAAGGCTAAATTCCTTGATTTAGGTCCTTGATACCCTATTGACTATGATTATTTGTTTTATACCTTTTTTGTTCTCTCTTTTTGATCCTTATTATGTGATGTGATATTGGGATGTCTGATCCTAGGATTACCAATTATATATGGGTGGGGAAGCCCATATGGTGCTAAAATATTTGATGCCTATGATAGTGGGATGAATGAGGATATACATGAGGGTTTCATGGATGGAATTAGGATAATGGAATCATTTTATACAGTTATTTCCTTTTGATGTGATAAATCTAATATACTTTTTTTCAGTGAATCTATTTAATGGTTAGATGGTTGGGTTTCTTTATTTATCTGCATTCCTTTTCACACTACTTGAGGTAATTGGAGGTGCTTAGTTATATCTCTATTGATGGTACCTTATGATCTTTTTCTAGAGTACTTGGAATTATGGAAAGTTTTATAATGTTTTATAAATGAATTAAACCATTGGGTTGGTGTTTCTAGAATGAAAATGAGATGCTGCTCTTGAGAAACCATGGACTCAGTTTGGATTATGCCAGAAGTGCATGAACTTCACTTGAATGGTTTATAAAATGTAATTTGGAATAATGTTAATTATTTAATAATGAATTAATTAACATAAATGGAATGATAAAAAGGAAATAATAAATTTAATGCGAGTCTTCTTAAATGATTGTGTGCTTATAGGATATATAATCCCTAGCAGTGGTGACTAGGTGTCCATGTGAAGATAGCTATAGTGGATCCTTATACAAGGTTAAGTTCAAAGAATTTTTATGAGTTATATTATATCACGAATGTTTTTTGATTTTATACACTACCTAACCCATGTTGGTTAGGGATACTGACACATAGTATAATATAAGATAGTGTTTTCCCCAACATCTTGGTGGGAGGATGGATGATCGACTACAACCCCTATCCCTGCTATCTTCTCTTGGTAGTATTATGTGCTGCTATGCATGGTGCATTGTTTCTATATACATGTGTTTATAGGGAGGTGATGTATTGAGTTTATTTAAAATAAATTTATCTGTAGACATACCATCTAAAGGAATATTATAGGTATGATATGTATAGGCTGTGATAGATTTAATTACCTTACTCAGTGTATGGGTTGTGATGGCTTGAGGTATAATACCCAATGTATGATACATGTCATATGGGTTGTAGCGGATCATGGAAACTACTTAGTAACCATAAATGGAGATGTGGTTGGGATGATGTGATACACGAGAGACCAGGTGTCTTTGAGTACCCTCCTTTTGTAGAGAGATGGATCATGTCGTGTAATGTTGGGGCAGAGAGGCAAACTAGTGGGGAAGCGGTAATGGGGTAACCTTGTTGTTTTTTATTATAATATATTATCACTTGTATGTGGTTCTCGGAGAGTGTTATCCATGGAGAGTTTAGGAACTTTGTATAACTGTTTAAGTGACAATTTAGTTTATCTTATTGTTTATCAGGGTTTAGTATGATTTTTTTACATGAGTGGATCTGGGGAGGATACTACTAAATATATTTTTATACTCACCCCACATATATATAAAAAGTTTTTAGGAAAGAAGGAGAAGGTTGTCGATTGGGTTGGATATTACTAGCTTGTGGGTTTTAGGGGATTTTTGTTCTTCATGGTCACTATAAAGTTTACATTTTTGGTATTTACAGTTTTCATTTTAGTTGTTTTAGTACTACCTAAAATTACATGTATGCACTTGGGGTTTATTTTATCTTTATGAGTAAGAGTCGATTGGTGTATATATCTTATCTATCTCTTCTACATGTTTCTATTAGAGTGTAATGCCTCCCATGCATATGTATGATATAAAATCAGTGTTATTCTCAAACCTAAGACCTACCAGAGTTAGGAATTAGGTGGTCACTATCTCCCTTATCTTGTTGTCGGCCTAGGAGGGGTACTCTTTGGGGGGAGGGGGTTATGAAAAAGTGGTATCAAAGGCTTCTAGTTGAGTGATAGGATAAGAGGGAGTTAGACATAGGTGAGACTGCGTGGGTTGGTAGGGTAATGGTGTCAGGTAAGTTTAGTAAGTAATGTAAACATGATAGATTGGTTGAGACATGAGTATTTAGGTATCCCTATGATCTGATGTATAAACCTATTAAGTTTACAGATCCTAGTAAATTAAATGATACTAGTTATCGGGTAGAGACCTAGGAAAGGATCATGAATCATTCTTATTTGGGAATATGTTTGAAATGGGTAGATCCTGAGATATCTTAAACCTTAAATAATAAATAAAATTATTAGTTATTTGATATTAAATATTCTATATTCTAGGTTTAGGAGTCTCTAATCGTTTTTTCTTCTTTCATGCATGACTCCAGATCAATGTACTCTACAATTTTGCACTGAAGATGTTCTGTAGGATGTTCTAGTAGATAACTACAAATTTGAGGTTGATGATGATGAACGTTAGATAAGGACACTCTTATCGTTTTAGTTCCAGTCTTCATAAGTATGAGGGATCCATTTTGGACTCGGACATAGAGTAATGGTTAAAGGAGGTTGAGATAGATTTGAGTTTATCCATGCTTGGAAGGAGAACTGAGTTTCATTGGATTTGATGATGTTTCATGGGGTAGTGAGGAAGTGGTGGATATTTTTCCTTGGAGATAAAATGGTGTCCTTGATCTCTTAGAATAATTTCACGGACTAGTTCTGAGAAGAGTTTCCTTCCTCGGCCATGAAGGAGACCAGTCGCCAAGAGCTAATTACCCTTCGATAGGGGAGTTTTAAAATGTGGGAGTTTGGGATTTATTTTAGGATTCTTATCTGATATTATTTATACCCACTACCATATTAGGAGCCTATAGAAATACATTTTGAGGACACTTTTCATCTATAGATCCAGTTCTAGGTCACCCCATTCTTGTTTTTGAGATATCTTGAGGTGTTTTCTAGAGAATATTTGGTTGAGAGGATGATGAACATATCCAGAACATCATTATAATAGAGTCTTTAGGATTCCTCATGAGTAGATTTGTGGTATTAGGTTCCTAATTTCTATTAAATAAGAGTTTTTAGACAGCCATGTGTAGGTCCCATCTCTCATCATCTCATTTTTTGGGTGGTATATATCATGTCTTTTCTAAGGGATCTGATTTTTGTTTTTATTGTGGATGTTTAGTCCATCATCAATGAGAGTGACCAACCTTTCTAAGAAGTTAGTGTGAACTAGGTGTTCCATTTCAAGTTCCTTCATTGTGTTGGTTTCAAATAAGGTAGTAGCAGCATGATACTCTTGCTTGGGATCATCAGAGAGGAGATGGGGTAGGCAGAGGAAAACCTTAAGATGCTCCTCATCCTTAGAGAGAAGAGAGGGACCATGGAGGTGGTCATCATTATAGTCAGAGAGGATTTGAAGTATCCCATGGTCAAATTCATGTTTTTTTTCTCTAACTTGGTGAATCAGACATTGTTCAAGGTACCCTTTGATTTTTTTCAACATAGGTTCATACTTTGTTTGACTCAAGAGCTATGTACTAGTTCATGTCACCTTCTGTCATCCATTATTTAGGACATGAGGTGGAGAGACTTCTAGTGTCCTTAGAGTTGAATAAACCTATTGGAGTTTGAGACTATCTATATAGATTGTGTAGATATAGTGATCTAGTGCTGGGGTATCACTACTCTTTTAGAGACTTCTTATGTTCATGGATACAACTATATGATATCATCCTCGGTATGGAATGGATATATTTGGTGTGTTCTATTATAGATTACTTTAGGAGAAAATTTGTGTTTTATAAGATGCATATGGAGAGAAAGAAGTGTTCATTAGAGAGAGAGACCTTTATATGGGTTGGTGGTGTATTTTGTCATTGTCTTCCTTTATGGATGAGTTGATGCTGTGTTTATTGGAGGTTCAACCATCAATGTTTCACAGTGTTGTGGAAGAGTACAATGATGTTTTTCCTAAGGAATTTTTAGTGGTTCTACCTTGATGAAGGATCAAGTTAGGGATTTTTCTTCAGTCTAGAATTTATCCAATATCGATTTATCCATTTTTCATAGAGCCTTTTGAGTTTTGAGAGATATGAGTATAAGTTGATGATCTCTTGTAGTGGGGTTTTGTTCAGATGAGTGTGTTAACTTCGGATGCATTAGTTTTTTTCATGGATAAGGTTGATGAAAGTTTTTTTCCTTTGTATCTATTATCATCAGTTGGACCAAGTGACCACGAAGAAACACTATCCTCTTATGCATATTGAGGACTTATTCGATCAGCTAAAAGGAGATAGTTGGTCTTTAAATATTGATTTGCAGTTAGGATATCATCAAATGAAGGTAAAGTATGAGGGTATTCTGAAGACTACCTTCCAATTATGTCATGGGAATTAAAATTTCATTGTGATGTCATTTGGTGTGACAAAATATCCAGTCGTGTTCATGGATCTGATGAAGACAATGTTCAGGGAGTTTTTGGATAAGTTTGTGGCATTTTTCATCGATGGAATCCTTGTGTATTCCATTTTTCAGGAGGATCATGAATAAAATTTTTATGCCATTTTGGGAGTTCTTTATCATCAACATCTATTTAGGAAGTTATTGAAGTGTGAATTATGGTATTATGAAGTCTATTTCTTTGGGTATGTTCTGTCCTATCAAGGAGTAGTTGGCAGTCCTTCAAAGATCAAGAAAATTGTTTCTTGGATATCCCCTAAGACAGTAGAAGAGGTGTGGGGTTTCCTAGGACTTTCAGGCTATTATAAGAGTTTCATAACTGACTTCTATCATATTACAACTCCTCTAATATCCTTAACAAGTAAGGATTGAAAATTATTGTATAATTACTAGTGTCATGATTCTTTTGGGTACCTAAAAGAGAAGTTTGTTAGTGCTCCAGTATTTTATTTACAAAAAGAGGGAGTTGCATTTAAGGTTTCCTATGACATTATTCATCATTGTATGTTATGTATTATAATGTAATAAATTTTTTTAGGTTCTTATGGGTCTTGATAGTTACATCACCATAATCATAATTATGTTACCCATGATCTTGAGTTTGATGTAGTTACATTTTCCATTAAGTTGTGGTGACATTACATCATCGAAGAAAATTTTGTGGGTTTTACCAATCATAAGAGTTTGAGGTATGTAATCTACCAACATGACTTAAACATGAGACATCGATAGTGGATGTAATTCATGTAGGATTAACACTTCAATATTTCATATAAACCAAGAAAGGGAAACATTGCAGCTGATGAACTGATTTGTAAGTCACATAGTGAACTCTTGTATGAATCTAGATATTCCTAGAGAGTGATGGAATAACTCTCAGTGATGAATCTAGATATGGTATAGGTTGGGGGTATAGGTTGTCTTTTACAAATAACAATGCATTCATCTTTGGTTTATTTGGTGGAGGAGTCCCAGCTTGGGGATTTTGAGGTAGAGGCTTGGAGAGAATGGTTTTTTTGTATTGATGTCCTTAAGTGTGGGTGTGAGGATGAATAAAACCATGTGTTATTCCAGGGAAGGATTTTAATCCATTTTGTGATGTATGATATGGTTCTCCATGAGTTCTATAGTTCACCCTTAGCTGTACATCCTCATATAAAAAAGATGTACTGAGATATAAGAGGGTAGTTTTGGTCTCTTGGTTTGAAGTGCATAGTTACATAGTTTGTGTCCCAATGTTTGGTCAACCAGAAGGTGAAGGTTGAGCATCATGTTCTAGATAGTCTGTTCCATCCATTGGATGATCAATAGTATATGTGGGAGGACATATCGATTGACATTGTTATCAGTTTATCTTGAGCTCGGGGAGGATTTTATGCTATATAGGTGATAATGGAACATTTGATGAAATAATACCACTTCATAGTAGTGAAATAGTTGAGCTCAATGGAGGTTTTGTTAAGGAAGTATCCAGAGGATTTGGTGAGACTCCACAGATTCACAAAGATGATCATCTCCAATCATGATCCTCATGTTACCTCCAGGGTGTGGAGAGGTCATTATCATGCTTTTGGATATTTGTCATACATTATCACTGCTTCTGATCTGTAGATGGATGATCAAATAGAGTGGACTATCCAAAATCCTGAAGATATGTTGTGTTCTTATGTCCATGAGTTTGGAGTTTTTTTGGATATGGTACCTATCATAAGTTTAGGTTTATTACAATAATATTTTTCACTAAAATTTGGTATAATTCTGTTTGAATCTTTTTATGAATGACCTTTACATTCTATGTTGTGTTGGACTGGGGTTGGGGATTCATTAATTGACAGGCCAGAGCTATTGTATATCATAATAGATATGGTTTAAGTAATTCTTGTGAGGATGAAAGCAACACATAACTGTTATAAGTCCTATACTGATCATAGGAGGAGACCTATGCAATTTTATATTAGAGATCATGTGTTCCTAAAGGTGACTCATCATTGTGGCCAATGATGGTTTTTTCAAGGTAGTAATATTTATCCACAGTTTATTGGTCTTTTTGAGGTGTGGATTGAGTAGGATTCATGGCGTATCAGATATCACTTCCTGTAGAGACGAGCTAGATACATGATGTTTTTCATGTATCACATCTCTTCCATTACTTTCATAATGACTCTCACATCATTGATTGGGGTGATATCGATGTTGAAAATGATGTGACCTTCAAGGAGCGACCTATCGAGATCTAGGACCATCAAGAGAAGGTTTTGTGTGAGTGTGTTGTTCTCTTGGTTTGTTTCATCTAGCAGTATGGTGTCATGAAGGATTTTACATGGGAACTTGAGTCACATATACATGATAAGTAACCTGACCTATTTTTATTTATCTTTTCTCTTATAAAATTTCCTGATTGTTATTTTGGACCTTTTCTAGTTTATGAGATGGTTTTCTATTGTTTCTTATGGGGGTATGACACTCATTTTAGAGGTATCTCCCTCAGAAGAGTTTTAAGAGATATTTATTGATGTTTTGTGTATTTGTAGTTGCTTCCACTGAGTGTTGTGGTTTATTTCATATGATGGAGAGATTCTTGAGAGGTATCTCATGGGGTGGTTGTTCGGATGACCCCTTTTTAATCATTTTCTCCCAGCGTAGGCTTTAAATTTCTAATAATAAGAATGTTTTGCGAGGTATCTCATCCAAGAACCCAGAAGCAGAAAACATTTTAGTTTTTTAGTTTGAGTGTTGGAGGCCCCTAGAGGTGTTTCCAAGGTGTTTTGAGGGAATCTAGGGGCCAGGAAGGGTGCCACTTCCTTTTTAGGCATGGATACAATGTGGATCTAGGTACTATGTCGTAGGCCTAGGATTTATAGTGTAGAAGGACATGTTTCAGCATAGGGGAGATTGGGGCGGCTACTTCCTTTTTAGGGGTGGCTCTGTCATGGAGTTTGGTTATAACATAGGTCCTTCTTGGTTGTCATGAGGTTGCAACATGGAATAAAAAGCTACAACATAACAGTTTTGGGAGCTTTTTCCTTTTGAGGGGTAGCTATGACATGTTGATTAAAACCAGATTATATCCCCATATCCAATTTTACAGGATATTCATATGGATCTCACAAACATAGGTTTGGAATGATGTCTAATACATGGTCTCCTCCCACTATACCAGGGTATAGGTGGTCTGAGGTGTGGTCTAAGAGGTTGTAACGTGGTCCTCCTTCTGTTAGTCTACTTATAAATACCTCATAGTCCCCTGAAACCAATTTTCTACCCCTTATTGCACTCAAAAATTTGGCTCCCAAGAGTAGTTTTTAATAGGATTTGAATTCCCTTTAAAAAGGGATTGATATCAGCTTCCTATGTTCGATCCACATTGATCTGAGGTATGTTCTCCCTCCCTTTTTATCATTATTTCTTCTTATATTGATCTCATTTCCCCCCATTTCCTCTTTCCATGCTATGTAGGTTCCTCTCTATAGTTCTAGTGGAGTTTACTGGTTTTTTATGGCATGATGTACTTGGAGGGATGCAACTTATTATGGGAGAGGTGATTAGAGATCCGCATTGGCATTCCTCTTTCATTTTAATTATGTTAGAAGTTTGAGGTAGTGGATTAATTAATTATCCTATTTATTTACATGAAATAGTAAATTTACCATGATTTAGACCTTTGCATAGAGGTAAAATTAAATTAATAAATTTAAAGAGGATTGAAGATGAACTTGGTTTATGTTTAACAATCACATGTTTTTTCTTTCCACCATGACAACATTTTACCTATTGATTTACTATATAGTGTGCTATTTATGTTATGATTTCTAGTATGTTTTTATACTTGTATTATAATGATTAATTTATGTAATTTTTAAATAATATAAATCCATTTTTTATTGTAATTTTCTTAAAAATTAAACCAGTGGCATGTTTAATAAATTTGGCGTATCTTATAATTTTATGGTAATCAAATTTATGACAATTTCATGTTTAACTGGAGTTTTTATTCCCTTTAATGGAATCGATTAAGAACATAAATCCATAATTATTATTAATGTTAATGATATTAAAAAGGAATGTTAATGATTTTTTATTTAAATTTTGTTAAATCTAGAAAATTCTATAATGCATGTTCGAATAGTTTAATAATTTTTTTAGATAATGACTTAGGTTTCTTATAGTTTTAACCTATAAATAATGAATTGGTTAATTCAAGGTGGAATAAAAACTGGTTTTTTTATAAAGATAATTTTTTGGGGCCAAGAGTGCCTATTTCTTTTTAAATGTGGGATTCCTTATGTTGGGGGTCATGAGAGTCAGTTTTCATGTAAAGGCCAAATGCCTTGATTTAGGTCCAATTTTCTCTGTTGACTATGCTAGTTTTTTTGATGAATTTTTTGTTCTATATATGTGAGCCTTGTGGTGTGATGTGAGTCTAGGATGTATGAGCTTGGGATGACCAATAAGATATGGGCAGGGAATCCTAGATGGTATATTATTAATTGACACCTATGATGGAGGGATACATGGGGATATGGATGGGGGTGCTAGGGATAACATCAAGAAAAAGTAAGAGGTTGAATCTGGGATTACTCATTTTTTTGATAAAGCTGATATGCTTTCTTGTGTGTGAATCTGTTCAATGGAAATGTAATTGTGTTTCTTGTTTATGTGGACTCCTTTCCCCCCTTCTTAAGGAAATTGGATGTTCTTGGTTGTATATATCGTGGTGGTATATATATTTGGATAATTTCAAAGAGAAATTATAATTATAGAAATTCTAATAATGTTTAATAACTGACTTAACCCAAGAGATTGATGTTTCTATAATGAAAATGATATGCTACTCATTTGAAACCATGGAATCGATTTGGATTATGCCCAGAGGGCATGGAATTCACTTTAATGGTTTACGAAATGTAATTAGGAAAAATGTTAATTAATGGATAATGAATCAATTAAGATAAAGGGAATGATAAATTTGAAAAATTAATTTAATGTAAGTCTTCTTTAATTCTTGTGTGATTATAGAAAACCTAGTCCCTAGAAGTGGAATCCTGGTATTCAAGCGAAGATAACTACATTTGAGACTCGGACTAGGTTACTCACATAGTGTGGTTCTGAGCTATATTATATCTTGTATATTATTTTGGATTTCATATTCTACTCCATCCATGCTATTTAGGGTGATAGACACTGAGTGGAATATGGGAGGGTGTTTTCCCCAATATCCTGGTGGGAGGATCGATGAATGACTACCCACATAGACCCCACTCTCTTCTCTGAGTAGTATTATGCACTGGAATGCACAATGGTTAGCATACTCTTGTATGTGAGTAGAGGGATATGATGACTTGTAGTTCTTTCACACACATATATCTCTTGATAAAGTATCCAAATGAATATTATATGTATGACATGTATAGGATATGATGTTTCACTACCACAAAACAGGGCAAGGTAAGTGCTGCCCTTTATCAGCACTAAACAGAAAGCGCTGATAAAGGGGTATGCCTTAATCAGCGATTTTTTTAGCGCTGATAAAGGTTCCGTCGGTTTTTATTTAATAACCCTAACAGGCCATCCTCGCTTGCACGCGGTCAAGCTCTCGCAGAAGCTGAACCAGGCCCCTCGCCGCCGCGACCTCGTCCTCCTCCTTCCTCCTCCTCGTCCTACTCCTTCTCCGCCGCCGTCGCGGCCTCCACCCCCGCTCCTGCTACTGCGACTGCCGCTGCCTCTTCCGCATCCACCCCCGCTTCCATGACCACCGCCGCCTTTGCCGCCGCCGCTGCCTCTGCCTCTGCCGTCGCTGTCGCCTTGCCACCACCGCCGCATCCACCTCTGGCGCTGCCTCCGCCGCCGCTGTTACCATTATTGATATTCATTTTCAGGTAAATTTTTTTTCTACCGCTTGAATTGAATGTGTGAAATCCTGATTTAAGGTGTTATTGCAAGAGTCAATGGATTATTGATATTATTGAGTTCTTTATTTAATCCTTGCACCTCAATAAACACCTATTGAATCTTGTTTCATGGGTTATATGTTCCTGAACTCTTTTATGGACACCCCTTGAGTGTGCCAAGTAAAATTATCCCTTTAATGTCAAATTATTAACTACCCTGAACACCTATTTAGCTTATGTCAAAGCTTTTAAATGAGGTTTCCCTTGATACATGGGTATATAAATGGAATTGAAGACACATTATAGGTGTTTGGCCTAGATTCTTAATGGAATTTACCATGTAGTAAATTTTCATGTTGATTATGGCCCATTTTGAAGACCCTTTGAGCCTTATTAGTGAATTTTCCATTCTTGGTAAAATTGAATGTGTAATAATAATGAGGAGTGAATTTTACATGATGGATTTATTTTAATTTAATGAATTAATTAAATGAATTGAAATGATCTATAATGGGTTGAAAGGTAACACCATCTACTGCATGTTATATAGAATGATAATTGTGTATTTCATTTTGTTTAATGAAATTGTACATGGATAATGGGACATATGATATGTTTTTATCCATGTTTTGTAATATAAATATGAATGTGAATAATGCCTTACTTATACAAATGGTCCTAATTAAATTGATGGATGGTAGGTAATTCCCCATTCTAGTTAAAATTAAAGTACACCTTTATAGAGGATAACATAAGATGGTAAGGTAATTATTGAGAATATAGGAAAATCACACTCCCTTACATCGGGTGTTGAGTATAACATATCACACCACAAATACTAATAGGATGTTGGGATTTTTTCACCACACCAATTTCTTAGAGTTATTACACGATGGCTTACTCCCCATCCTGGGTTCCATCTAGTTCAAATTGTTCTATTCTTGATCACTATTATGGTTGGATTTCTTTTCTCGAGGTATGTGATGCTTCTAATTCCTATTTGGATTTGTTTGCACCTATGGTTTGAATAAAAATTAGTGATCAGATAGTGATTTCTATCAATAAATTTAAATTTATTTGCATAAATTGTCTTTTGGGGTTTGTGGGATGTGGTAAATGGTGTACTCGGTTTTATATTATTTTATTCTCATGGGTTTCCCCTATTTAATGATTTCTTTTCAGTTGGAAATCTCCTATGGTGTGCGCCTCTCCTCTGCCACGTACACACCTCTACCGTGTGCTTAATGACACCTTCATGGTGAGTTTTCTCCTGTTACTCATTGGTTTTCTCTTGTTCGCATATTATTACTATTTGATATTGATGGTTATAAAGTGAAATGTACGGGAAAAATGCCCCGCTGAAAATCGTGGTCGTTGGTGGTCCTTGTTTGTGCACTAAATGAATTGAATGTTGGTTGGTTCATGTTGAGCATTGGAATATATAAATTGGTAATATACGCATACTTGACTTATGAATGAACACCCCTGGATGATAAAACTTCTGTGATAAACCCTTAATTAACAAACAAAATTGAATAAGGGATGATTTGTAAAATCTAAAATTTTGATTGTTTGGTTTGTATGGTGTTGCGATTGAGGTGTCATGATTATAAACGATTCGTCCACCTAATGTCGTTTTCTAGGGGAATGCAGCAATAGAACCTTTGTAGGGGAACATGAATGGAACCAGAGATTGGGAAGGACTCAAACACTCCTCTGATAATTGGTAGATAGAGTCCCATTGGATGTTTTGGTCAAGGGAGGGGATGTTGTACCACCATGCATGAATGATAGTATAAGGAAGAGTATATAACATAGGTAGTCTGGATCCAGACTAGGGTTTAGGGGCTGGTCATATGCATGTTATGTAGTCTACTATGGATATTGTGGATTCTTGATCATCTACTGTCAATGGTACAATTCCTATATCATCTACCCTTTATTTTATTTTTTATAAAAGAGAATCACATTCCTTTTTTTCACTCTTTTTGTAAATTTTTTAGGCTTGGAGGTGTAAAGCTTGGATAATTTTATCACCATCGACACACTATTGGTATTATAGTCCAAGAATATAACATGTTTCAAGGAATGATCTCTAGATATTGGTGGTTATCATTTATTTTGTGAACCACCCATGCTTTATATGATAATATTTTATTTTAGTATTGTTATTGATTAGTTTGTTTTATAACAATCCAAAATCATTTGTTCCCAGATGAGAGTTACCTTTTTATCTCCAAAATAGAAAGATTTATTTTCACTTGGATGAGAGGAATCTTCTATCTAGTCATGTATAACCAATTCAATCTATATTGTATTTTCTCATGGCTCAAATAGACAGGCATATTGTAGATGTTTCTAGAATGTTGTAGGATTATTTTTCCCCAATGGCAGTACATTTTTAGGATTTTTTCACTGATGAGGTATAAAATTTACTTCTTAATAAAGAGATAAACTTTATAATCTAGTTAGTTTTGGGAGAAAATTCAGTTTCTATCACAATTTCTAAAATAACACCAAAAGAGCATCAGTTGTTTGAATTATAATTTGATGATATAGAATATAATGGTTTCATATGGCATAGTACTTTACCATGGGGTTTTATAGTTCTCTAAAATAGACGGTTGATTGGTATTTATTCTTTTGTTGGACTATTGGAGATTGAACCTGATGAGAGTCATGAATATGTATCCTCATCCATTCATTGATAGTCACATAGATCATATATGAGGTTATATGATCTTCTCCAAGATAGATTTGACATTAGGATACCATTAGATGAGTTGGACATTGATGGACCTACCATGGACTGCTTTTAGGAGTAGTTATGGCCTGTATGAATTTTTAGCGATGATTTTTGGTTTAACTAATGCATTGGTTGTATTAATGGACTTGATGAATAGGATATTTCATCCTTTTCTGGATCAGTGTTTAGTAGTTTTTTTCAATTAAAAATTAGTGTACTCCCAACCCATAGTTGATCTTGACCAACATCTTATCATCACCATGAGTACATTGAGATAACATCATATTTATTACCGTTTTCTCCTGTAACTCATTGGTTTCCTCTTGTTCACATGTTATTACTATTTTATATTTATGGTTATAATGTGAAATGTACGGGCTAAACGCCCCGCTGAAAATCGTGGTTGTTGGTGGTCCTTGTTTGCTCACTAAATTAATTGAATGTTGGTTGGTTCTTGATGAACATTGGAATATATAAATTGGTAATTTACGTATACTTGACTTATGAATGAATACCCCAGGATGACATGTGTTTTACATCACTCACACCATGTATAGATACCATAGAGACTTGATGTGTATAGACTATACACCCCTAGTGGTCATGTAAGGACTACACACCGTGTATTCCACAAAAATGTGATGCATAGCTGATTAATTAAAACATAATATTAGGCAAGTTCTCGAGATCTAACCCATAAAGACGATGAATATGAATAAAGAATGTATGAATTCCAATCAGTTGACAAAAGAGTATGAAGATGGCGTGAAAGAGTTTATCCAGTTTGCAGAAGATCATGCATGTGACCCTTCTCAAATCCTTTGTCCGTGTTTACGCTGTTGTTATTCAAGAAAAATTAGTCCAGAGGAGTTGGAAGAACACCTGATCTGTCACAGAATAGATCGAAGTTATACATGTTGGAATAAACACGGGGAAAAAACCAATGTAGGTAGTGACTCAGAGAACATGACATTTTATAGATCATCTGATATGATTAGAAGCGTGAACAGTGAATACATGAAACAACCTGAGATTTTATGAGAATTATTCTTTTTAATTTCTTTGATGTCTTCTGTTGTACGCTACACCAAGATTATCTTGTTCTATACACAACACTGTATTAGTTTGCAGTATACACAACACTATTCTTGGATTGTGTTACACACAATTTCAAGTTCATTTGATAGTAGTTATTCTACACAACATTGAGTGTATATATATATATATATTCAATGTATAATTGAAATAAGGTTGGATTCTATTATTTGAAACAACAAAGGAGTCTTGCATTACACACAACCTTGACTTGGCTTTCATTACACGCAATCACGACCTTCCTCGATAGCGTGTGTAGTACGCAATACCGAGTTTTACTAAATGAGATATTATTATAATATTATTATGAACTAGCCATTATGAATAGTAATACCAAATTTTTGAAATTTTATAAATTTTATCTTTCAAAATGGACTTCATTTTTGGATTCAGAATATCGAAATTATCCTAGGGTGAATTTTTGGTATTTTTCTGAAAAATTTCAATTTTTGATGAATAGTGAAAACACTGGGTTACTATTTAAAACCCAACTTTTTATTTAATTATTTATTTTATTTTTATTTTATGTAAAAATTGATACATTTTACCTATATAAGTTCAATGTAATTAATTGGAGTCATTTTATAATAATTTTAGATATATAAAAATTTTATTGAACTTTTCACCATCTTTTACCCACCTCCTAGGAGAATTTGGAAATTCACATAAAACTTAATTTTACCACTTCTGTGAGTGGAATTTCGAAAATCAGAAAGAAATGGTTAATATAAAGGACTAAAATGTGGTTCAATGAGATGAAAATAATTTTTGGTGAATAGTAACTTTTTACTTCTATTTACCATGGTTAAAAGTAAATAGGGTAATTATGGGTAAAAATGATATTATTATTACCCTAACACATATCCTAATTCTATTGGATAAGTTTAATTCGACCAAAAACAACCTTAGGAATAAAATATGACCATTTAGGTCCACTTGGAATAGATTATGACATTTATTAATAATTTATTTAAAGAAGGGTTAAAATAGTTAAAATCAAAGTATAATAACTAAATTATTTTTAATATAGGGTTATACATAAGATAAATTAGACTATAAATATTAATTATATATCTAAAATTATTTCCTACCTAATGGTATTTTGTTTATAATTTTTATACATTAAATAAGTTAAGTTATTTATTACACAATGGTGATGCAGTAATTACCTAAATAATGAAATATTAAAATAACTGATGTTATAAATACCAAAATAAATGTAATTTGAGACTTTTTATGAATTCCACAAATTTTCTAGGTTAATATTACATGTTAGTACTGAATTAATTAACTTTTTTTGAACTAATCAGGTTGTTATGATTTTCACAAAAATTCATTACCAAATAGTGTCAAAGTTGACATAAAATAGTTTTTAAAACAAATATTATATTATTAATTGTTATTATATTACTAAAAATCTAATGTTCGGAAAAGATACTTATATCATGATAGGTGTATCATTAATGGACCACTTTGGGGTCTCTTGGATGTATATGGTATGTTTATTAACTATATAATATAAAAATACAAAGTGACATAGTAAATGTCAATCTAATTAACTAAGAGTTAAAACTAAAAGATAAGGTTAATATAATGACCCAAACCTATCTAAAATATATTGGTTGAGAGGATTTAGACCCATCCCAACATTAGATTCGAAATAAATCAATTTGGATCTATTAAAAACCGAATATGAATTTAAAATAAAATAATATTTTTAGTTTTTCCTAAGTTGCACATCTCCTTCCTTATAAAAGGGAACCTCCTCCCTCTCCTCCTCACACACTTTTGAGCCTTGAAGCTCGTCCAACCCCTACCCATTTCTATTATCCACTTACCTAGAAACATTATGGAGGTTCTGGTCTTCTCAAAAGACCAACTCAACTTCCTTAAGAGGAATCTTAAAGGAGGTGCGTCAATGAAGAGGTAATCTCTTCTTCCAATTCTCTCAAGTTTCTTTCTTCTTCTACTTCTTCTTCTTTAGTTGTATCATTATAAAGTATTAACATCAGTATTAATTATATACTGATATGTTATTATAAATATAAAACAACCTTATTTCACCTTCTATCCATCCTACGGAAAATGAAATCACCATGCGTGCGTACGTACGAAATACCGTCTCCACGCCGTGGTGTAATATGTTTTCGACCACAACTTTACTTGGATGGGTATAGTGGTGTAAATAAATAACTATATATGATTATTGTAAAGTGATATTGATTCTGAAATATTATACATACACTTCAATAAAATTCCACGATCATGGGAATGGTATCATCGCTCATGCGTACGTACAGACTACCCTCTCCACGACGCGATGAGATTCATTCTCCAGGTTAACCATCCATGGCTGATTATAATATATATATAATAAGTAATCATGAAATATATGACATAATAATGATACTGGATTTATGTGTATATATATTTATGTCATCTACTTAATTCCATTCAATTCAACAAGAAAACAAAAACAACGTTCATGCGTACGTACGGCCTACCGTCTCCATGAACGGTGTATTTCATTCCATTTATGGATCTATCATATATATATGTATATGCTGAATATATATTATATATAAATCATGTTTTAAATTCTGGAATTAAGTAAATCAGGATATAAGTAATAATATCAAGAACAACAAGTCGATACACATACAATAAATGAAACGATTTTACCCAAATCGCTGATTTTACATCAAATTTACAAAAGAACAGGTAATCTAAAGTCATAAGTAAACCATATCATAACAGTGAATGTGATTCTGTAATAAGTCAATGACATTATTTAAATCATTATACAGTAGGTTCAGATACGTATGAAGCATATCCGACCTAAGGTAAGGGATAACTATTCCAATCTCATTCTTATCCGAGATTGTTTATTCGTAATTATTTACTGGGGTTATTGTTATCATCCATGTCCATGTTTCCTAAAAATGGATTCATGTATGTTTAAAGTCGTTTTTAAACTTTTTTGACTTTTACAACATGTAATGTAAGGAATCTTTCTTTTTTTTACCATACGAGGTACTTTTTGACTTTTCCAACCAAAGTACGAGGAGAATGTTATTTTTAACTTATACGGCCGGAACAGATTTTTTCGGTTTCATAACGCCTCATTTTCATGAAACTTCCTATACAATATTGCATGATTATTTTCAACAAAACCCTTTTATTTTAAAATTTCATTACATGGGTTATGCTATGATGTATGATTTTTGATTTTGTGGCACACAAAAGAATGATTTCATTATGAGATGGGTGGGACCTATATCTTCCTCCAATGCATTAGGTAAAACTTTATATCTCATGAGATATACATGGATGGAATGGTAAGTTAATCCAGTTCAGTAATACAGTTCTGGAATGAGGATTGAACTCGATTGAGAAAGGTACTTTGACCACTAAGATGGTCTTGGAAGCAATGCATTGACTACTATGGAAATCATATCATGTGCTTAATGGTTTCCACAATGACATGTTTTATTCCCATACTATTTTATCATGATTAATGTTTCTTTACGATCTATGCCTTATGTACTGCCATGTTTTATATCATTGCCCAAGATTTTGATGTTTAAACATTGTGTTCTTGTTTTTAAGTTCAAATGTATATGATTTTTTTATTTTATCCATGCTTACCCTTACTGAGCATTTGAGCTCACCCTTTATATGTTTTCTTTTCCCCAGGATTTAAATAAAAGTTTTAGGTAAGAAAACCAAAAGGGGAAGATCTTTATGAGAGATGTTGAAGATATTTCACCACGATTAGAAGATTACGTTCCTATTTTCCAAAGACACTAAACTATTACAGTCCTTGTGTGTCTGTTTTTGTTATGTATTAATTATTCTGCAAAAGTAATGTAATGTCCATTTACGTCAAGATTTGGGTCTCTACAGTTGGTATCAGAGTAAAGGTTTAGTTAACCTTTAAAAACTAGGATGCGAAAACTTTAGTGAGATCCCTAGAGATGTTTCTAAGGTATGTCTAGGGATGTCCCGAAGGTTAAGTATAAGTATAGGTTATAGTCCGAGAATTACAGTAATGATATTAGAATTAAACCAAAGATGTTAGATATCGAAGGTACGCCCCTTTTATTATGTTTTTTTCCTTAACATGATTTTTGCCTCTCACACTATTCTTTTTGGGTTTTAGACGATGGCTGGAACCCGAAGGAACCGTGTTGATCAATGTAATGGACAATGCAATGATTATATTCCTGAACAAACCAATGTTATGGGAGATGGAGTGAAAAATCTTATTGCTATACTTATGCAAGCTATGAATCATTCTCGACTTCTGAATGAGCAGATAAGGGAAGAATATTCTATTGAGTACTTCATGAGGCAACGCCCACCTTCTTTCAATGGGTCTTCTAATCCACTTGTTTCTGAAAAATGGATCAGTACCATTGAAAAGATATTTTCCATACTTCACTTTTCGGAACATGGTAAAGTCATTCTAGTTGTTTACCATTTAGAAGGTGAAGCAGACCATTGGTGGACTCTAATTAAGAATACAAGGCCCCAAGATGAAATTGAATCCATGGAATGGGACGAGTTCAAGAACTTGTTTTCCAGTAAGTACTTCTCTCATATTCTTCGAACAAAGATGGAAAAGGAGTTCCTTGAGCTTAAGCAA
Organism: Viscum album; assembly: GCA_963277665.1. NCBI lineage: Eukaryota > Viridiplantae > Streptophyta > Magnoliopsida > Santalales > Viscaceae > Viscum > Viscum album. The sequence goes on from OY728123.1 coordinate 877,194,674, forward strand.
AAGGATGATAAATCTGTTGGTATATACGAAGCAAATATTATAAGGCTTTCACGGTATGCATCTAGATTTATCATCCAACTTGAAAGTAAAGTTGATCGATTCTTCAGTGGCTTAAAACCAAGTCTTCGAAGGGAATTAGCTATAAGAGACTTCAGTAGATATGAAGGAATTGTGCGTTGTGCTATCAAGGTAGAAATGGAAGTTGGTGTTACATATCCATCTCATGGTTTGGACAAGAAACGAAAGATGGATTTCAAGGATAAATCTTAGAACAATGGTGAAAAGAATATGAATGTTTCTTTATGCTCAAAGTGTGGAAAGAATCATGGTGGAGATTGTCTTAAAGGTACTAGAAAATGTTTTAAGTGTGGAAAAGAAGTTCATCAAGTAGCTGAGTGATTGAGATATTTATGTATTGGTCTATTGTGGTTTTCAATAATTTTATGGTACCGGTAACCATGTAAAGTGATTGAGATATTTTTGGAAAGAATATGATATGCGTATAATGAAGGGATAAGGAGAAAATGAAATGATTGATAGTATTCACGAGCTTATGATTGATATGAGGACGAAGTTATATCATGGTTTGAGTCTATATAATTTTTGGGATTTTTGTATGTGGAAAGTGTTAAATTTTGACAGCATTCATGTTTTCACTATGTTTCAATGAGTAATCATTTTTCAAGAGAATACATGATTAAGGTATTCACATGATTGGAATGTGACCAACAAGATATATGAGGGATAAATGATGGTAATCACATGCTTGGTTGATGACATTTATTGTAATCATTTTATTTATACTATAAGATTAGACAAAAGTATTTTCGATAAGCCTAAAGGTTGGAATGGACATCATATAGTATTGGTTAAGGATATAACTTTTTATTTCTGAAATGTTATGATAGTATAGTTTTAGAAAATGGACAACTTGCAGAACGGACGACAACCCATCGCGTCGGACAAGGCTGTGAGAATCGAACCCACAACCGAAGTGTGACATACCTTTATCGCCTACCACTGGCCTACAGGAAGTCCCTGGTTAGTAGAAACTAGTTTTATTATATTAAGCGGTATGATAGATGAAGTATAAGTCCATTTTTGGAACCACATATGATTAATCTCACCATAGATGGACTTATATATATATATCTTTTGCTAACCTTATGTTTGCGACAGATGGAATGACCTATAATTCTATCACATGATCTGCTAACACTTCACAAAAGACAAATTCAACTTCATTTCTTTAAGAGATGAAGTGGTAATTGTTCGAGGCACGAGCAACGTTGAGATTGTACCAAAATCAAGTAAGTATTTCTTTTAATTAAAAAATTCTTCAACTTTAGGGAAATGATATTGAAAACAAAAAAATGTTTCCCTAATTGTACTCATATACGATGAATCAGATGGTACCTTAGATCATCACAAATTTATGGCTTTGTGATTATTTGCGTTTTCATAGCCATGTCCTCTACCACTCTCCATCAGAACATGATGGTTAGATTTCTCTTCCATATCCATATTTTCACCTGTGTTCTCCTATGTGGAAACCCAGTAATTAGTTAATTTGGGTAACCGTTACATTTCATACTTTAGTTTTTAAAGTTAAGTTTTGTTATTCCATTTTACGATGTGGGTTTCAATTAAAGAAACTTTCAAGTAGAAAACCATTTATAACCTCGACGAATTTCAAGGGCGAAATTCATTTTAAGGGGGGTAGAATGTAATAACCTGAGATTTTATGAGAATTATTCTTTTTAATTTCTTTGATGTCTTTTGTTGTACGCTACACCAAGATTATCTCGTGCTATACGCAACACCGTATTATTTTGCAGTATATGCAACACTATTCTTGGATCATGTTACACACAATTTCAAGTTCGTTTGATAATAGTTATTCTACGCAACATTGAGTGTATATATATATATATTCAATGTATAAATGAAATATGGTTGGATTATATTATACACAACAATAAAGGAGTCTTGCACTACACGGAACCCTGACTTGGCTTACATTACACGCAATCACGACCTTCCTCGATAGCGTGTAAAGTAACCAATACCGAGTTTCACTAAACGAGATATTATTATAATATTATTATGAACTAGCCATTGTGAATAGTAATTCCCACTTTTTGAAATTTTATAAATTCTATCTTTCAAAATGGACTTCATTTTTGGATTCAGAATATCGAAATTATCCTAGGGTGAATTTTTTGTATTTTTCTGAAAACTTTCAATTTTCGATGAATAGTGAAAAAATGGGTTACTATTTAAAACCCGACTTTTTATTTAATTATTTATTTTAGGTAAAAATTGATACATTTTACCTATATAAGTTCAATGTAATTAATTGGAGTCATTTTATAATAATTTTAGATATGTAAAAAGTTTATTGAACTTTTCACCGTTTTTTACCCACCTCCTAAAAGAATTTGGAAATTCACATAAAACATAATTTTACCACTTCTGTGAGTGGAATTTCAAAAATACAAGAGACACCATTAATATCAAGGACTAAAATTTGGTTCAATGAGATGAAAATAATTTTTGGTGAATAGTAAATTTTTTACTTCTATTTACCACGGTTAAAAGTAAATAGGGTAATTAAGGGTAAAAATGATATTATTATTACCCTAACACATGTCCTAATTCTATTGGATAAGTGTAATTAGACCAAAAACAACCTTATTAATAAAATATGACCATTTAGGTCCACTTGGATTAGATTAGGACATTTATTATTAATTTATTTAAAGATGGGTTAAAATAGTTAAAATCAAAGTATAATAACTAAATCATTTTTAATATAGGTTTATACATAAGATAAATTCGACTATAAATATTCATTAGAAATATAAAAATATTTCCAACCTAATGGTATTTTATTTATAATTTTTAGACATTAAATAATTTAAGTTATTTATGACACAATGGTGATGCAGTAATTACCTAAATAATGAAATATTAAAATAATTGATGTTATAAATACCCAAATAAATGTAATTTGAGACTTTTTATGAATTCCAAAAATTTTCTAGGTTAATATGACATGTTATTATTTAATTAATTAACTTTTTTCGAACTAATAATGCTTTTATGATTTTCACAAAAAATCATTACCAAATAGTGTCGAAATTGACATAAAATAGTTTTTAAAACAAATATTATATTATTAATTGATATTATATTCTAAAAAATCTAAGGTTCGGCAAAGAAACTTATATAATGATATTTGTATCATTAATGGACCATTTGGGGGTCTCTTGGATTTATATGGTAAGTTTATTAACTATATAATATAAAAATACAAAGTGACATGGTAAATGTCAATCTAATTAACTAAGAGTTAAAACTAAAATATAAGGTTAATATAATGACCCAAACCTATCTAAAATATATTCGTTGAGAGGAGTTCAACCCATCCCCACCTTAGATTCGAAATAAATCAATTTGGAGCTATTAAAAACCGAATATGACTTTATAATAAAATAATATTTTTAGTTTTTCCTAAGTTTCCCCTCTCCTCCCTTATAAAAGAGAACCTCCTCCCTCTCCTCCTCACACCCTTTTGAGCCTTGAAGCTCGGCCAAACCCTACCCATTTCTCTTATAAACTTCCCTAGAGACTTCTTGCAGGTTCTGGTCTTCTCAAAAGACCAACTCAACTTCCTTAAGAGGAAGCTTAAATGAGGTGCGTCGAAGAAGAGGTAATCTCTTCTTCAGATTCTCTCAAGTTTCTTTCTTCTTCTACTTATTCTTATTTAGTTGTCTCATTATAAAGTAATAAAATCACTATTACTTATATACTGATATGTTATTATAAATATGATACAACCTTATTTCACCTTCTATCCATCCTATGGAAAACGAAATCACCGCGCGTGCGTACGTACAGAATACCGTCTCCACGCCGTGGTGTAATATGTTTCCGACCACAACTTTACTTGGATGGGTATAATGGTGTAAATAAATAACTATATATGATTATTATAAAGTTATATTGATTCTGAAATATTATACATACACTTCAATACAATTCCACGATCATGGGAATGGTATCATCGCTCGTGCGTACATACGGACTACCCTCTGCACGACGTGATGAGATTCATTATCCATGTTAACCATTCATGACTGATTATAAAGTATATATATAATAAGTAATCATGAAATATATGACATAATAATGATACTGGATTTATTTATATATATATTTATGTCATCTACTTAATTCCATTCAATTCAATAAGGAAACAAAAACAATGTTCATGCGTACGTACGGCCTACCATCTCCATGAACGGTGTATTTCATTCCATTTATCGATCTACCATATATATATGTATATGCTGAATATATATTATATATAAATCATGTTTTACATTCTTGAATTAAGTAAATCAGGATATAAGTAATAATATCAAGAACAACAAGTCAAAACACATACAATAAATGAAACGATTTTACCCAAATCACTACTTTTACATCGAATTTACAAAAGAACAGGTAATATAAAGTCATAAGTAAACCATATATGATATCATAACAATGAATTTGATTCTTTAATAAGTTAATGACATTATTTAAATCATTATACAGGAGTTTTGGATACGTACGAAGCATATCATACCTAAGGTAAGGGATAACTATTCCAATCTCATTCTTATCCGAGATTGTTTATTCGTAAGTATTTTCTGGGGTTATTGTTATCATCCATGTACATGTTTCCTAAAAATGGTTTCATGTATGTTTAAAGTCATTTTTAACCATTTTTTACTTTTACTACATGGTATGTAAGGAATCTTTTTTTACCATATGAGGTTCTTTTTGACTTTTCTGACAAAAGTACGAGGAGAATGTTATTTTTAACTTATACGGCCTGAACGGATTTTTACGGTTTCATAATGCCTCATTTTCAGAAAACCTACTATACAATATTGCATGATTATTTTCAACAAAACACTTTTCTTTTAAAATTGCATGGCATTTTGTGAAAAGAAAATGATTTTGAATAAGAAAGGATTTTTTCCTCAAGATTTCATTTCAAGTGTTTTATCAAAAATATTTTCCATCTAAAATGACATTATTTAATATGTTTATGTTTCAAGTATAATGTATCCATTATTTACATGGTTTGATTATTCTTATGATGAAATGATATCCATTTTTTTATATATGTATTATGTTATGATGGCATAATGTTTAAGAATCCCATTCTATTACATGGGTTATGCTATGATGTATGATTTATGATTTTTTGGCACACAAAAGAGTGATTTCATTATGAGATGTGTGGGACCTATACCTCCCTCAAATGCATTGGGTAAAAATTTATATCTCATGAGATAGACATGGCTAGAACAGTAAGTTAATCCGGTTAAGTAATACAGGACTGGAACGAGGAGTGAACGCGATTCAGAAAGGGACTTTGTCCACTAAGATGGTCTTGGCAGCAATGCCTTGACTACTATGGAAATCATATAATGTGCTTAATGGTTGCCACAATCACATGTTTTATTCCCATGCTATTTTACCATGATTAATGTTTCTTTATGATCTATGCCTTATGTACTGACATGTTTTATGTCATTGCCCAAGATTTTGATGTTTAAAAATTATGTTCATGTTTTTAAGTTAAAATGTATATGATTTGTTTTATTTTATCCATGCTTACCCTTACTGAGAATTTGAGCTCACCCTTTATATGTTTTCTTTTCCCAAGGATTTAAAGAATGGTTTTAGGTAAGAAAACCAAAAGGGGAATTTATTTATGGGAGATGTTTAAGATCTTTCACCACGATTAGAAGATTATGTTCTGAGTTTCCAAAGATACTAAACTATTACGGTCCTTGTGTGTCGGTTTTTGTTATGTATTAAGTATTCCGCAAAAGTAATGTAATGTCCATGTACGTCAAGATTCGGGTCTCTATAGTTGGTATCAGAGGAAAGGTTTAGTTAACCTTTGTAAACTAGGATGCGAAAACTTTAGTGATATCCCTAGAGATATTTCTAAGGTATGTATAGGGATTTCCCCAAGGTTAAGTATAAGTATAGCTTATAGTCCTAGAATTACGGTAATGATATTAGAATTAAACCTAAGATGTTAGATATCGAAGGTACTCCCCCTTTATTACGTTGTTTTACCTAACATGATTTCTGCCTCTCACACTATTCTTTTTGGGTTTTAGACGATGGCTGGAACCCGAAGGAACCATGTTGATAAATGTAATGGACAATGCAATGATTGTCCTCCTGAACAAACCAATGTTATGGGAGATGGTGTGCAAAATCTTATTGCTATACTTATGCAAGCTATGAATTATTCTGGACTTCCGAATGAGCAGAGAAGGGAACAATATTCTATTGAGCCCTTCATGAGGAAATGTCCAGCTTCTTTCAATGGGTCTTCTGATCCACTTGTTGCTGAACAATGTATCAGTACCATTGAAAAGTTATTTTCCATACTTCATTGTTCGGAACATGATAAAGTCATTCCAGCTGTTTACCGTTTAGAAGGTGAAGCAGACCAGTGGTGGACTCTAATTAAAAATATAAGGCCCCAAGATGAAATTGAATCCATGGAATGGGACGAGTTCAATAACTTGTTTTTCAGTAAGTACTTCCCTCGTATTCTTCGAAAAAATATGCAAAATGAGTTCCTTGTGCTTAAGCAAAAGGATGATGAATCTGTTGGTATATACGAAGCAAATATTATAAGGCTTTCAAGGTATGCATCTTTCATTATCATCCAACCTGAAAGTAAAGTTGATCGATTCTTCAGTGGATTAAAACCAAGTCTTCAAAGGGAATTAGCTATAAGAGACTTCATTAGCTATGAAGAAATTGTGTGTTGTGCTATCAAGGTAGAAATGGAAGTTGGTGTTACATATCCATCTCATGGTTTGGACAAGAAACGAAAGATGGAGTTCAAGGAGAATTCTTAGAATAATGGTGAAAATAATATGAATGTTTCTTTATGATCAAAGTGTGGAAAGAAGCATGGTGGAGATTGTCTTAAAGGGACTAGAAAATGTTTTGAGTGTGGAAAAGAAGGTCATCGAGCAGCTGAGTGTCGAAGTAATGGAAAAATGGTTGCTAATGATGTGAATAAATAAAAGACTACATAGAACGCACCACCAACACTTCAATGCTTCAACTGCAATGAAATGGGGCATTGTGCTTGTAACATCCCAAGGTTTTCTAAAAATAAATTGAAAATGATTGAAATTTTGTTTAAGGTATATATTTATAAGTATCCTTTAAACATAATTTTATTTCTTCTATGTTTTGAATTTCAAGAAACTGTCATCTACAATTGTGTTCAGTATGTTATTTAGAGTCTGATGGAAGAAACTTGTTTTTTTGGTGAATAGTAACATGCCCTTATGAATAGTAATATGAATAGTAATATGACCTCATGAATAGTAAATAATATTATTATTTTATTTTCCCATGGAAATAGGATAATGGGATCATAATTAATTTTCCAATGTTACATGAAACTAGTTGCACTTAAATATTGTTATTTTTCGAATTAACTGTGACCTTATTTAAAAATTAAATTAATAATATTTAGAAAATTATTTTTGAAAAATGGAGTTCATTTTTGAATTCTACACATCGAAAAATGGTTGGGGTAAATTTTTGGTATTTTTCTAAAACTCTTGATTTTTTGGTGAATAGTGAAATACGGTAAAATACCGTATAATCAATTTATCAGTAAAAATGCACTATTTATGACATCATAAGTGATGCAAGGCCACTTGCTTCGAACTCACTTGATATTTTCACTAATTAAGGATACTTGATTTGAGATTATTCATAGTCTTGATAAAAATATTATAATAATGATTAAAATAATCTAAAATACCTCCCCTCCTCCACTATAAATACCACCCTCACTCCCCTCTTCCTCCCACACCTCTCAAGCCTTGAGCATTGTCTAATTTCTGCCAAATTCCCTCCTCAATCTTCTTCCCCACGTCCTAGAGCTGCTGGTCTCACCAAAAGACCAAATCAAAGCCCTTAAGAAGGATCTCAAGGAGAAGAGATCAAGAGGTAAACATCCTCTTTCATTTTCATTCTTTCCTTCCATTTTATGTTATTCTCTTCCTTTCCCTTTGTCTTTTGTTGGGATATTTCATTAAATATTTCCCCTTACTATCCAAATTTTTTATGATTGATGAGATATTCCATTCCTCTCATCAATCTTGTTTTTATGAAATTTTAAGAGGCGTCGTTAGGCTGCCGAATTTTTTGTAAGAAATTTCTCATGTTTTATTTATTTCATGATTCCTTCCTCTTCTTTCTTCACCCCCTCTTATCCAAGAGGCATGAAATCTCCAGAATCATGTATATTCTGGATGTTTTCATGTTTATGGAAAATTACAAATCATTATTCCTCTCCTCTCTCACTTATTTAAAGAATCAAAAAACATTGTCCATTTGTGTCGAATTACCGATATCGTGGACGATGTATTTTCAATTTCCATTAATTATTTCATGTCTGGTCATGAAACCATTTATATGGTTGAACCAGGTTATAATATATGTTTTATGAATCATATAAGGTTCTGGAATTCTTTTGTACTCATGATTCAAACTTATAATACTAAATGAAATTGTAATTATCAAAGAACCACTTAAATTATCTAAACGAACATAATTAATGTTTTAACTTATAAATCATCATCGTATAAAGAACCGAAGTGATAAATGGTATAATTTATGGTACTGGAATTATTTAAATACTACTCCATTCCAATTCTGGAGTTTCACTTCCAATCAACAAGAATGATTCATCATGAACCGATCGTGAAAATCACAAAAGAACTCACCCAAAATAATGCAAGGAACAAAATACTAAAAAATAAGGGGTGAAATGAGGTTATGAAATGACCATATAAGATGTTATAAACATGAAAATGTTTCTGTAAAATACTAATAACACCCTTTTAACCATTATACAAGAGGTTTTAACAATTTTGAAGTAAGACAAACCCAAGGTAAGGGAATTCTTAACCCGATTTCCATTCTTTGGGTTAACCTTCTACTTTATAATTTATATGATATTTAAATTGTTTGTGTGATGGGTTCTGTTTATATTATGTTTAATTATGTGTATTTACAGAGTATATACATATTCCATCCACTCAATTAAGTCTCACTTCAAGTATATGATGTTTATAAGGGACTTTTCTTCTAAAATCCTTTTTTAAAATTCTGGTTTATAAGATTCAAAGGCAATGTTTTTATGCTATTATTTATGTTGTATGATTATGTTTTAGTTATTGGGAATTGTTTATGATGAAGGGTGGGACCTATATTTCCCTCCAATTCATTGGGTATGATTAAGTTTGAGGTCGGCCGTATGGTTACTCCAAGTGTAACTGCGATGGTTACACAAAGTAAGGTAGCCATGAGGGTTACAAATTTTAAGGTAGCCAAGATGCTTACAAGATTATGCAAGTAATTCCCCAATATACCTCTATGATTATAATTATGTTTGTGTGGATCTTGTGTAAATATCATGTTACACAGAGTAATATTTTATGGGTGTAAAGCATGTATTTTGAAGATGTTTTCATACGTCATGCGTATTCATGGACTAATGTGATTTTTCCTTCTTTTTCATACCTTACTAAGCTTTTGTGCTCATCCCAAGTTTTTAAATGATTTTTCACAGGTTAATGGATGAGTAATACAAGGAAGGAAGACATGTTAAATGTTGAAGAATTGTCGAGGAGTCTTGTTTTATGTTTTAATGTTTTATATTCTGAGGAAAATGGAAACTGATTTTATGGTATCCACTATGTAACAATGTGTAATGTTATGAATGTTTTGTCTTAATTCTCTAAAGATCTAAACTTGAAAAGATCCTAAATGTATAATGAAGTGTTTTCTTGAATAAATTCAAGATTATGTATGAAATAAGTTCGGGTCCTTATAGTTGGTATCAGAGGATGGTTTAGATAACTTTAGGGGTTAAGGTGATGCTAATAGAATACCATAAATAATTTTCAATCTATGTTTAATTTGTTATAGAATTTAAAGATTACCATGTTGCTCCATCTAAGAAATGTTTGTTTAGAATGGTTGTCCGCAGAAGGAACATGGATGCTGAAGAGGATAGACACTGACATAATGACATCCTTCCTGATCAACAGCCCGGAATGGTAGGGATTGGAACCGAGGAGTTTGTGACAGTAATGGCTCAGCTAACGCAGGAAATAAATGGTGGTGGCATCCATGCAAGAGTAAAAATAGAGGTACCCCAACGGAACATGACAGTGGTGGAACATTTTATGAGACAACATCCTCCTGCATTCAATGGATCTTCTGACCCAGTGGCAGTAGAAGGATGGATTAAATCCCTTGAAAAGATATTTGATGTTATGGGATGTTCGGACAATCAAAAGGTAAGTCTTGCCATTTATCGTTTTGAAGGGGAAGCTGATCAGTGGTGGTCAATGGTAAGGAATATCAGGGGTAGAGAGGATTTTGATTCCTTAGTGTGGGATGAATTTAAAAGTCTTTTTCTTGAAAAATATTTTCCTAAGGTGGTGCGACTTAGAATGGAGAAACAATTCCTTGAATTGAAACAAAAGGAGGAAGATTCAGTGGCTATGTATGAGGCGAACTTCACCCGACTGGCAAGGTATGCTCCAAATCTTATTCTGGATCTCGATAGAAAAATCAACCGCTTTTACTCAGGATTGAAGCCAAGGTATCGAAGGGCGTTGGCCTCCCGTGAATTCAAAAGTTACGAGAAACTTGTCCGATGTGCTGAGAGGGTAGAGATGGAGTTTGCTGACGATCACATGCAATTTGGAAACAAAGAGAAGAAGAGGTCCAATTGGAAAGCAATGGGTAAGAATCAACCAATGAAATCTGATGGTAAGAAAATACAGTTTCCAGTTTGTGAAAAGTGTAGCAAGAAGCACCCTGGGGAATGTCTTATCAAAACTGGGAAGTGTTTTAAATGTGGTAAGTTTGGACATATGGCCCGAGATTACAATGAAAATGATCCAAAGACTAATCTTGATAAGAAAACTGTAAAGTGTTTTAAATGTGGTGAGATGGGTCACTATGCAAATACCTGTGCAAAGAGGGATCCAAATGATGCAAAGAAGCCAGACTACAAGCAGAAAGGTGTAGTGAGATCCTTTGTGACTACGTCAGCAGATGTTGGGCCATCCAATGAAGTTGTATCAGGTACTTTGTTTGTTCACTCATATTTTCCTAAAGTTTTGTTTGATACGGGGTCTACACATTCCTTCATCTCTGAGGAATTTTCTAGTAAATTGGAAATATCACCTCAACAAATGATACCCTAACTTGTTGTTAAAACCCCAGGGGGAAATGTTATAGCAAAGAGGAATTATAAGAATATTTTTATTGTGGTATGTTGAAAGACTTTACCTGCAAACCTTGTTGTTTTACCCTTAGTCGAGTTTGATGTTATTCTGGGGATGGACTGGCTTTCTGATTATCATGCTAAGATTGACTGTAGAGCAAAAAAAGTTTTTTTTTCAGAAAGAGTTTCAGTTTGTATACAAGAATGAACCCATACAATTGATAACATATCAAGAAGCTGAGAAACTACTGAAAGATGGAAATGAAAGTTATCTAGCTCATATTGTTGAAAACAAGGGAACTATTCAAATTAATGATGTGCCAGTGGTAAATGAATACCTTGATGTTTTTCCTGAGGAGTTACCCAGTGTCATACCTAAACGAGAAGTCGAATTCACAATTGACTTAGTTCCTGATGCTAAGCCAATTTCAAAACCCCCATATCGTATGGCTCCAATAGAACTTCTTGAATTGAAAAATCAGTTGCAGGATTTGCTTGTCAAAGGCTTCATTCGTCCCAGTACTTCACCATGGGGAGCCCCTGTTTTGTTTGTTAGAAAGAAAGATGGTTCCATGAAACTTTGCATTGATTATAGAGCTTTGAATAACATCACTATTAAAAACAAGTATCCTTTGCCTCATATTGATGACTTGTTTGATCAGCTCCAGGGAGCTCAGTACTTTTCCAAGATTGACTTGAGATCCGGATACCATCATCTGAATGTGAAGGAGGATGACATCCCGAAAACAGCCTTTCGTACTAGATATGGGCATTATGAATTTGTTGTTATGCCATTTGGGTTAACTAATGCACCTTCTGTATTCATGAATCTTATGAATAGAGTATTTCATGAGTTCTTGGATAAGTTTGTGGTTGTATTTATTGATGACATTCTGGTTTTTTCTAAAAATAAAGAGGAGCATGAAAAACATCTAAGGGTTGTTTTACAAACATTAAAAGAAAAGAAACTATATGGAAAATTCAGCAAGTGTGATTTTTGGTTGCAACAGATTTCTTTTCTTGGGCACATTGTAAATAAGGATGGAATAACAGTTGATCCTGCCAAAACAAAAGTAGTTGATGAATGGCCAAGACCCACAAATGTTACAGAGATTCGTAGTTTTCTGGGCTTAGCAAGTTATTACCGACACTTTGTTAAGAACTTTGCACGGTTATCTAGCCCAATAACTAAGTTAACACGGAAAGGGGTTAAATTTTTTTGGACAGAGGAATGTGATGTTTGTTTTCAGGAACTAAAGAAGAGATTGGTGAATGCTCCAGTTTTGGCCTTACCTTCCCGGAATGGTGAGTTTGTCATCTATAGTGATGCTTCTTTGAAGGGACTTGGTTGTGTTTTGATGCAGAATGGTCAGGTAATTGCCTATGCTTCGAGACAACTTAAACCTCATGAGATGAATTATCCCACACATGATTTGGAATTGGCAGCTGTGGTTTTTGCTTTGAAAATATGGAGGCATCATCTATACGGAACCAAATGCCAAATATATACTGACCATAAAAGTCTTAAGTATATATTCACTCAGAAGGAATTAAACATGAGGCAGAGAAGATGGCTAGAACTGATAAAGGATTATGACTGCATGATTAATTACCATCCTGGAAAAGAAAACAAAGTAGCGGATGCCTTAAGTCGGAAAAATCATGCATCATTAACCATGCTTCATTTGGAACGTGATCTCTTGATTAATGATTTGATAAATTTTGGCTTAGAAGTTGTTGGTGCAGGGAATATATCTGTTTTGTTTCAGGTTTCTGTGCAGTCTTCGTTGTCAGACAAAATTATGAAAGCACAGAGGGAAGACCGTGAGCTACAGAAAAAGGTATAATTGGTTAAAATGGGCAAGTTTCCAGAATTTAATCTTGATAAAGATTGTGTTTTAAGGTTTGGAAAAAGGTTGTGTGTGCCTTGTGATTCCCAGCTGAAGAAAAGAATTGTTGTGTGAAGCTCATAGTTCTCCATTTTCTGTTCATCCTGGAAGTACTAAGATGTAAAGAGACCTTCGGGAGTATTACTGGTGGAATGGGATGAAAAGAGATATTGTTGATTTTACAATGAAATGTTTGACATGTCAGCAGGTTAAAGCAGAGCGACAGTTACCGAAGGGGATGCTTCAGCCTTTTCCAATGCCAAAATGGAAATGGGAGAATATATCCATGGATTTTGTGGTGGGACTACCAAAGACTTCTCGAGGTAACAATGCGATATGGGTTATTGTTGATCGGCTAACAAAGTCTGCTCATTTTCTTTCTATTCGAGATACAATGACATTAGATCAGCTTTCTCGATTGTACCTCAAAGAGATTGTCATGTTACATGGAGTTCCTCTTTCCATTGTGTCTGACCGACATCCCAGGTTCACTTCTAAATTTTGGAAGGGACTTCAGAAGTCTTTAGGCACAGAGTTGAATTTCAGTACAGCTTTTCATCCTCAATCAGATGGGCAGTCAGAGCGAACGATTCAAACTTTGTAGGATATGCTTCGAGCTTATTCAATGGACTATCAGGGAAGTTGGGATCATCATCTTTCATTATTTGAATTTTCTTATAATAATAGTTTCCATTCCAGTATTCAGATGGAACCTTTTGAGGCCTTGTATGGAAAGCAGTGTCAGACTCCTGTGTTTTGGGATGAAGTCGGTGAAAGAAAGTTGATGGGGCCAGAATTAGTAGAAGAAGTGGCTAAGAAAGTGAGGATGATCCAGCAACACATGAGGACAGCTCAGAGCAGGCAGAAACGTTATGCAGATAACAGAAGGAAAGACTTCTCTTTCAAGGTAGGTGACCATGTTTTCCTTAAAATATCTCCTTGGAAAAGTGTGATGCATTTCGGTAAGAAAGGGAAACTAAGTCCATGGTTCATCGGTCCTTTTGAAATCTTGGATAAAGTTGGAACAGTTGCATACCGTGTAGCTTTGCCTCCGAGCTTATTTCAGGTACACAATGTTTTTCATGTTTCGATGTTGAGAAAGTATGTTCCAGATTCATCACATATCTTGAGGCCGGAAGCAGTTCAGCTGGCAGAGAACCTTTCTTATGAAGAAAAACCGGTTCAAATTCTTGATCGAAGAGAACAGGTATTGCGGAATAAGGTAATCCACCAGGTAAAGGTTTTGTGGAGAAACCACATGGTTGAAGAAGCAACATGGGAGTCTGAAAATGCTATGAGGGAAAAATACCCTCAGTTGTTTAATAAGTAAATAAAATTGCGAGGATGCAATTTCAAGAAGGTGGGGATAATGTAACATCCCAAGGTTTTCTAAAAATAAATTGAAAATGCTTGAAATTTTGTTTAAGGTATATATTTATAAGTATCCTTTAAACATAATTTTATTTCTTCTATGTTTTGAATTTCAAGAAACTGTCATCTACAATTGTGTTCAGTATGTTATTTAGAGTCTGATGGAAGAAACTTGTTTTTTTGGTGAATAGTAACATGCCCTTATGAATAGTAATATGAATAGTAAATAATAATATTATTTTATTTTCCCATGGCAATAGGATAATGGGATCATAATTAATTTTCCAATGTTACATGAAACTAGTTGCACTTAAATATTGTTATTTTTCGAATTAACTGTGACCTTATTTAAAAAATAAATTAATAATATTTAGAAAATTATTTTTTAAAAATGGAGTTCATTTTTGAATTCTACACATCGAAAAATGGTTGGGGTAAATTTTTGGTATTTTTCTGAAACTCTTGAATTTTTGGTGAATAGTGAAATACGGTAAAATACCGTATAATCAATTTATCAGTAAAAATGCACTATTTATGACATCATAAGTGATGCAAGGCCACTTGCTTCGAACTCACTTGATATTTTCACTAATTAAGGAAACTTGATTTGAGATTATTCATAGTCTTGATAAAAATATTATAATAATGATTAAAATAATCTAAAATACCTCCCCTCCTCCACTATAAATACCACCCTCACTCCCCTCTTCCTCCCACAACTCTCAAGCCTTGAGCATTGTCTAATTTCTGCCAAATTCCCTCCTCAATCTTCTTCCCCACATCCTAGAGCTGCTGGTCTCACCAAAAGACCAAAATCAAAGCCCTTAAGAAGGATCTCAAGGAGAATAGATCAAGAGGTAAACATCCTCTTTCATTTTCATTCTTTCATTCCATTTTATGTTATTCTCTTCCTTTCCCTTTGTCTTTTGTTGGGATATTTCATTAAATATTTCCCCTTACTGTCCAAATTTTGTATGATTGATGAGATATTCCATTCCTCTCATCAATCTTGTTTTTATGAAATTTTAAGAGGCGCCGTTAGGCTGTCGAATTTTTTGTAAGAAATTTCTCATGTTTTCTTTATTTCATGATTCCTTCCTCTTCTTTCTTCTCCCCCTCTTATCCAAGAGGCATGAAATCTCCAGAATCATGTATATTCTGGATGTTTTCATGTTTATGGAAAATTAAAAATCATTATTCCTCTCCTCTCTCACTTATTTAAAGAATCAAAAAACATTGTCCATTTGTGTCGAATTACCGATATCGTGGACGATGTATTTTCAATTTCCATTAATTATTTCAAGTCTGGTCATGAAACCATTTATATGGTTGAACCAGGTTATAATATATGTTTTATGAATCATATAAGGTTCTTGAATTCTTTTGTACTCATGATTCAAACTTATAAGACTAAATGAAACTGTAATTATCAAAGAACCACTTAAATTATCTAAACGAACACAATTAATGTTTTAACTTATAAATCATCATCGTATAAAGCACCAAAGTGATAAATGGTATAATTTATGGTACTGGAATTATGTAAATACTACTCCATTCCAATTCTGGAGTTTCACTTCCAATCAACAAGAACGATTCATCATGAACCGATCGTGAAAATCACAAAAGAACTCACCCAAAATAATGCAAGGAACAAAATACTAACAAATAAGGGGTGAAATGAGGTTATTAAATGACCATATAAGATGTTATAAACATGAACATGTTTCTATAAAATACTAATAACACCCTTTTAACCATTATACAGGAGGTTTTAACAACTTTTAAGTAAGACAAGCCTAAGGTAAGGGAATTCTTAACCCGATTTCCATTCTTTGGGTTAACCTTCTACTTTATAATTTATGTGCTATTTAAATTGTTTGTGTGATGGGTTCTGTTTATATTATGTTTAATTATGTGTATTTACAGAGTATATATATATTCCATCCACTCAATTAAGTCTCACTTCAAGTATATGATGTTTATAAGGGACTTTTCTTCTAAAATCCTTTTTTAAAATTCTGTTTTATAAGATTCAAAGGCAATGTTTTTATGCTATTGTTTATGTTGTATGATTACGTTTTGGTTATTGGGCATTGTTTATGATGAAAGGTGGGACCTATATTTCCCTCCAATGCATTGGGTATGATTAAGTTGGAGTTCGGCCGTATGGTTACTCCAAGTGTAACTGCGATGGTTACACAAAGTAAGGTAGCCGTGAGGGTTACAAATTTTAAGGTAGCCAAGATGGTTACAAGATTATGCAAGTAATGCCCCAATATACCTCTATGATTATAATTATGTTTGTGTGGATCTTGTGTAAATATCACGTTACACAAAGTAAGATTTTATGGGTGTAAATCATGTATTTTTAAGATGTTTTCATACGTCATGCGTATTCATGGACTAATTTGATTTTTCCTTCTTTTTCATACCTTACTGAGCTTTTGTGCTCATCCCAAGTTTTTAAATGATTTTTCACAGGTTAATGAATGAGTAATACAAGGAAGGAAGACATGTTAAATGTTGAATAATTGTCAAGGAGTCTTGTTTTATGTTTTAATGTTTTATATTCTGAGGAAAATGGAAACTGATTTTATGGTATCCACTATGTAACAATGTGTAATGTTATGAATGTTTTGTCTTAATTATCTAAAGCTCTAAACTTGAAAAGATCCTAAATGTATAATGAAGTGTTTTCTTGAATAAATTCAAGATTATGTATGAAATAAGTTCGGGTCCTTATAGTTGGTATCAGAGGATGGTTTAGATAACTTTAGGGGTTAAGGTGATGCTAATAGAATACCATAAATAATTTTCAATCTATGTTTAATTTGTTATAGCATTTAAAGATTACCGTGTTTCTTCATCTAAGAAATGTTTGTTTAGAATGGTTTTCCGCAGAAGGAACATGGATGCTGAAGAGGTAGGCACCGACAGAATGACATCCTTCCTGATCAATAGCCCGGAATGGTAGGGATTGGAACCGAGCAGTTTGTGATAGTAATGGCTCAGCTAACGCAGGCAATAAATGGTGGTGGCATCCATGCAAGAGGAAAAATAGAGGTACCCCAACGGAACATGACAGTGGTGGAACATTTTATGAGACAACATCCTCCTGCATTCAATGGATCTTCTGACCCAGTGGCAGCAGAAGGTGGATTAAATCCCTTGAAAAGATATTTGATGTTATGGGATGTTCGGAAAATCAGAAGGTAAGTCTTGCCATTTATCGTTTTGAAGGGGAAGCTGATCAGTGGTGGTCAATGGTAAGGAATATCAGGGGTAGAGAGGATTTTGATTCCTTAGTGTGGGATGAATTTAAAAGTCTTTTTCTTGAAAAATATTTTCCTAAGGTGGTGCGACTTAGAATGGAGAAACAATTCCTTGAATTGAAACAAAAGGAGGAAGATTCAGTGGCTATGTATGAGGCGAACTTCACCCGACTGGAGAGGTATGCTCCAAATATTATTTTGGATCTCGATAGCAAAATCAACCGCTTTTACTCAGGATTGAAGACAAGGTATCGAAGGGCGTTGGCCTCCCGTGAATTCAAAAGTTACGAGAAACTTGTCCGATGTGCTGAGAGGGTAGAGATGGAGTTTGCTGACGATCACATGCAATTTGGAAACAAAGAGAAGAAGAGGTCCAATTGGAAGCAATGGGTAATAATCAACCAATGAAATCTGATGGTAAGAAAATACAGTTTCCAGTTTGTGAAAAGTGTGGCAAGAAGCACCCTGGGGAATGTCTTATCAAAACTGGGAAGTGTTTTAAATGTGGTAAGTTTGGACATATGGCCCGAGATTGCAATGAAAATGATCCAAAGACTAATCTTGATAAGCAAACTGTAAATTGTTTTAAATGTGGTGAGATGGGTCACTATGCAAATGCCTGTCCAAAGAGGGATCCAAATGATGCAAAGAAGACATACTACAAGCAGAAAGGTGTAGTGAGATCCTTTGCGACTACGTCAGTAGATGTTGGGCCATCCAATGAAGTTGTATCAGGTACTTTGTTTGTTCACTCAGATTTTGCTAAAGTTTTGTTTGATACGGGGTCTACACATTCCTTCATCTCTGAGGAATTTTCTAGTAAATTAGAAATATCACCTCAACAAATGATACCCAAACTTGTTGTTAAAACACCAGGGGGAAATGTTATAGCAAAGAGGAATTATAAGAATATTTATATTGTGGTATGTGGAAAGAATTTACCTGCAAACCTTGTTGTTTTACCCTTATTCGAGTTTGATGTTATTCTGGGGATGGACTGGATTTCTGATTATCATGCTAAGATTGACTGTAGACCAAAAGAAGTTGTTTTTCAGAAAGAGTTTCAGTTTGTATACAAGAATGAACCCATACAATTGATAACATATCAAGAAGCTGAGAAACTACTGAAAGATGGAAATGAAAGTTATCTGGCTCATATTGTTGAAAACAAGGGAACTATTCAAATTAATGATGTGCCAGTGGTAAATGAATACCTTGATGTTTTTCCTGAGGAGTTACCCAGTGTCATACCTAAACGAGAAGTGGAATTCACAATTGACTTAGTTCCTGATGCTAAGCCAATTTCAAAACCCCCATATCGTATGGCTCCAATAGAACTTCTTGAATTGAAAAATCAGTTGTAGGATTTGCTTGTCAAAGGCTTCATTCGTCCCAGTACTTCACCATGGGGAGCCCCTGTTTTGTTTGTTAAAAAGAAAGATGGTTCCATGAGACTTTGCATTGATTATAGAGCTTTGAATAACATCACTGTTAAAAACAAGTATCCTTTGCCTCATATTGATGACTTGTTTGATCAGCTCCAGGGAGCTCAGTACTTTTCCAAGATTGACTTGAGATCCGGATACCATCAGCTGAAGGTGAAGGAGGATGACATCCCGAAAACAGCCTTTCGTACTAGATATGGGCATTATGAATTTGTTGTTATGCCATTTGGGTTAACTAATTCACCTGCTGTATTCATGAATCTTTTGAATAGAGTATTTCATGAGTTCTTGGATAAGTTTGTGGTTGTATTTATTGATGACATTCTGGTTTTTTCTAAAAATAAAGAGGAGCATGAAAAACATCTAAGGGTTGTTTTACAAAATTTAAAAGAAAAGAAACTATATGGAAAATTCAGAAAGTGTGATTTTTGGTTGCAACAGATTTCTTTTCTTGGTCACATTGTAAATAAGGATAGAATAACAGCTGCTCCTGCCAAAACAAAAGTAGTTGATGAATGGCCAAGACCCACAAATGTTACAGAGATTCGTAGTTTTCTGGGCTTAGCAAGTTATTACCGACGCTTTGTTAAGAACTTTGCACGGTTATCTAGCCCAATAACTAAGTTAACACGGAAAGGGGTTATATTTGTTTGGACAGAGGAATGTGATGTTTGTTTTTAGGAACTAAAGAAGAGATTGGTGAATGCTCCAGTTTTGGCCTTACCTTCCCGGAATGGTGAGTTTGTCATCTATAGTGATGCTTCTTTGAAGGGACTTGGTTGTGTTTTGATGTAGAATGGTCAGGTAATTGCCTATGCTTCGAGACAACTTAAACCACATGAGATGAATTATCCCACACATGATTTGGAATTGGCATCTGTGGTTTTTGCTTTGAAAATATGGAGGCATCATCTATACGGAACCAAATGCCAAATATATACTGACCATAAAAGTCTTAAGTATATATTCACTCAGAAGGAATTAAACATGAGGCAGAGAAGATGGCTATAAATGATAAAGGATTATGACTGCACGATTAATTACCATCCTGGAAAAATCAAAAAAAGTAGCGGATGCCTTAAGTCGGAAAAATCATGCATCATTAACCATGCTACATTTGGAACGTGATCCCTTGATTAATGATTTGATAAATTTTGGCTTAGAAGTTGTTGGTGCAGGGAATATATCTGTTTTGTTTCAGGTTTCTGTGCAGTCTTCGTTGTCAGACAGAATTATGAAAGCACAGAGGGAAGACCGTGAGCTACAGAAAAAGGTAGAATTGGTTAAAATGGGTAAGTTTCCAGAATTTAATCTTGATAAAGATTGTGTTTTAAGGTTTGGAAAAAGGTTGTGTGTGCCTTGTGATTCCCAGCTGAAGAAAGAATTGTTGTGTGAAGCTCATAGTTCTCCATTTTCTGTTCATCCTGGAAGTACTAAGATGTACAGAGACCTTCGGGAGTATTACTGGTGGAATGGGATGAAAAGAGATATTGCTGATTTTACAATGAAATGTTTGACATGTCAGCAGGTTAAAGCAGAGCGACAGTTATCGAAGGGGATGCTTCGGCCTTTTCCAGTGCCAGAATGGAAATGGGAGAATATATCCATGGATTTTGTGGTGGGACTACCAAAGACTTCTCGAGGTAACAATGCGATATGGGTTATTTTTGATCGGCTAACAAAGTCTGCTCATTTTCTTTCTATTCGAGATACAATGACATTAGATCAGCTTTCTCGATTGTACCTCAAAGAGATTTTCAGGTTACAAGGAGTTCCTCTTTCCATTGTGTCTGACCGAGATCCCAGGTTCACTTCTAAATTTTGGAAGGGACTTCAGAAGTATTTGGGAACAGAGTTGAATTTCAGTACAACTTTTCATCCTCAATCAGATGGGCAGTCAGAGCGAACGATTCAATCTTTGGAGGATATGCTTCGAGCTTGTTCAATGGACTATCAGGGAAGTTGGGATCAGCATCTTTCATTAGTTGAGTTTTCTTATAATAACAGTTTCCATTCCAGTATTCAGATGGCACCTTTTGAGGCCTTGTATGGAAAGCGGTGTCAAACTCCTGCGTTTTGGGATGAAGTCGGTGAAAGAAAGTTGATGGGGCCAGAATTAGTAGAAGAAGTGGCTGAGAAAGTGAGGATGATCCAGCAACACATGATGACAGCTCAGAGTAGGCAGAAAAGTTATGCAGATAACAGAAGGAAAGACTTCTCTTTCAAGGTAGGTGACCATGTTTTCCTTAAAATATCTCCTTGGAAAAGTGTGATGCATTTCGGTAAGAAAGGGAAACTAAGTCCACGGTTCATCGGTCCTTTTGAAATCTTGGATAAAGTTGGAACAGTTGCATACCGTGTAGCTTTGCCTCCGAGCTTATTTCAGGTACACAATGTTTTTCATGTTTCGATGTTGAGAAAGTATGTTCCAGATTCATCACATATCTTGAGGCCGGAAGCAGTTCAGCTGGCAGAGAACCTTTCTTATGAAGAAAAACCGGTTCAGATTCTTGATCGAAGAGAACAGGTATTGCGGAATAAGGTAATCCACCAGGTAAATGTTTTTTGGAGAAACCACATGGTTGAAGAAGCAACATGGGAGTCTGAAAATGCTATGAGGGAAAAATACCCTCAGTTGTTTAATAAGTAAATAAAATTGTGAGGACACAATTTCAAGAAGGTGGGGATAATGTAACATCCCAAGGTTTTCTAAAAATAAATTGAAAATGCTTGAAATTTTGTTTAAGGTATATATTTATAAGTATCCTTTGAACATAATTTTATTTCTTCTATGTTTTGAATTTCAAGAAACTGTCATCTACAATTGTGTTCAGTATGTTATTTAGAGTCTGATGGAAGAAACTTGTTTTTTTGGTGAATAGTAACATGCCCTTATGAATAGTAATATGAAAAGTAATATGACCTCATGAATAGTAAATAATAATAATATTTTATTTTCCCATGGCAATAGGATAATGGGATCATAATTAATTTTCCAATATTACATGAAACTAGTTGCACTTAAAGATTGTTATTTTTCGAATTAACTGTGACCTTATTTAAAAATTAAATTAATAATATTTAGAAAATTATTTTTGAAAAATGGAGTTCATTTTTTAATTCTACACATCGAAAAATGGTTGGGGTAAATTTTTGGTATTTTTCTGAAACTCTTGAATTTTTGGTGAAAAGTGAAATACGGTAAAATACCGTATAATCAATTTATCAGTAAAAATGCACTATTTATGACATCATAAGTGATTCAAGGCCACTTGATTCGAACTCACTTTATATTTTCACTAATTAAGGCCACTTGATTTGAGATTATTCATAGTCTTGATAAAAATATTATAATAATGATTAAAATAATCTAAAATACCTCCCCTCCTCCACTATAAATACCACCCTCACTCCCCTCTTCCTCCCACACCTCTCAAGCCTTGAGCATTGTCTAATTTCTGACAAATTTCCTCCTCAATCTTCTTCCCCACGTCCTAGAGCTGCTGGTCTCACCAAAAGACCAAAATCAAAGCCCTTAAGAAGGATCTCAAGGAGAAGAGATCAAGAGGTAAACATCCTCTTTCATTTTCATTCTTTCCTTCCATTTTATGTTATTCTCTTCCTTTCCCTTTGTCTTTTGTTAGGATATTTCATTAAATATTTCCCCTTACTGTCCAAATTTTGTATTATTGATGAGATATTCCATTCCTCTCATCAATCTTGTTTTTATGATATTTTAAGAGGCGCCGTTAGGCTGCCGAATTTTTTGTAAGAAATTTCTCATGTTTTCTTTAATTCATGATTCCTTCCTCTTCTTTCTTCACCCCCTCTTATCCAAGAGGCATGAAATCTCCAGAATCATGTATATTCTGGATGTTTTCATGTTTATGGAAAATTACAAATCATTATTCCTCTCCTCTCTCACTTATTTAAAGAATCAAAAAACATTGTCCATTTGTGTCGAATTACCAATATCGTGGACGATGTATTTTCAATTTCCATTAATTATTTCAAGTCTGGTCATGAAACCATTTATATGGTTGAACCAGGTTATAATATATGTTTTATTAATCATATAAGGTTCTGGAATTCTTTTGTACTCATGATTCAAAGTTATAAGACAAAATGAAATTGTAATTATCAAAGAACCACTTAAATTATCTAAACGAACATAATTAATGTTTTAACTTATAAATCATCATCATATAAAGAACCAAAGTGATAAATGGTATAATTTATGGTACTGGAATTATGTAAATACAACTCCATTCCAATTCTGGAGTTTCACTTCCAATCAACAAGAACGATTCATCATGAACCGATCGTGAAAATCACAAAAGAACTCACCCAAAATAATGCAAGGAACAAAATACTAACAAATAAGGGGTGAAATGAGGTTATGAAATGACCATATAAGATGTTATAAACATGAACGTGTTTCTGTAAAATACTAATAACACCATTTTAACCATTATACAAAAGGTTTTAACAATTTTGAAGTAAGACAAGCCCAAGGTAAGGGAATTCTTAACCCGATTTCCATTCTTTGGGTTAACCTTGTACTTTATAATTTATGTGCTATTTAAATTGTTTGTGTGATGGGTTCTGTTTATATTATGTTTAATTATGTGTATTTACAGAGTATATACATATTCCATCCACTCAATTAAGTCTCACTTCAAGTATATGATGTTTATAAGGGACTTTTCTTCTAAAATCCTTTTTTAAAATTCTGTTTTATAAGATTCAAAGGAAATGTTTTTATGATATTGTTTATGTTGTATGATTATGTTTTGGTTATTGGGAATTGTTTATGATGAAGGGTGGGACCTATATTTCCCTCCAATGCATTGGGTATGATTAAGCTGGAGGTCGGCCGTATGGTTACTCCAAGTGTAACTGCGATGGTTACACAAAGTAAGGTAGCCGTGAGGGTTACAAATTTTAAGGTAGCCAAGATGGTTACAAGATTATGCAAGTAATGCCCCAATATACCTCTATGATTATAATTATGTTTGTGTGGATCTTTTTTAAATATCATGTTACAAAAATTAAGATTTTATGGGTGTAAAGCATGTATTTTGAAGATGTTTTCATACGTCATGCGTATTCATGGACTAATGTGATTTTTCCTTCTTTTTCATACCCTACTGAGCTTTTGTGCTCATCCCAAGTTTTTAAATGATTTTTCACAGGTTAAAGGATGAATAATACAAGGAAGGAAGACATGTTAAATGTTGAAGAATTGTCAAGGAGTCTTGTTTTATGTTTTAATGTTTTATATTCTGAGGAAAATGGAAACTGATTTTATGGTATCCACTATGTAACAATGTGTAATGTTATGAATGTTTTGTCTTAGTTATCTAAAGCTCTAAACTTGAAAACATCCTAAATGTATAATGAAGTTTTTTATTGAATAAATTCAAGATTATGTATGAAATAAGTTCGGGTACTTATAGTGCTAATCAATGCCCTAATCCAAGGGTTAATGATGATCGACGTGAGAAACCACTTAAGGCAAAGGACCAAGGGAAGTCACATGCGATCACTAGTGGCGATGTTGAATATGAAAACAATGTTGTGGAATGATTAAGTGTTTATGTAATGGGATTCCAAAATAACATTGTATATAGTATCGTGGAATATTGAAATATTTATGTATTGGTCTATTGTGGTTTTTAATAATTTTATGGTACCGGTAACCATGTAAAGTGATTAAGATATTTTTGGAAAGAAGATGATATGCGCATAATGAAGGGATAAGAAGAAAATGAAATGTTTGACAGTATTCATGAGGTCATGATTGATATAAGGACAAAGTTATATCATGGTTTGAGTATATAGAATTTTTGGGATTTTTGTATGTGGAAAGAGTTAACTTTTGACAACATTCATGTTTTCACTATGTTTCAATGAGTAATCATTTTTCAAGAGAATACATGATTAAGGTATTCACATGATTGGAATGTGACCAACAAGATATATGAGGGATAAATGATGGTAATAACATGCTTGGTTGATGACATTTCTTGTAATCATTTTATTTATACTATAAGATTGGACAAAAGTATTTTCTATAAGCCTAAAGGTTGGAATGGACATCATATAGTATTGGTTAAGGATATAACTTTTTATTTTTGAAATGTTATGATAGTATAGTTTTAGAAAATGGATAACCTGCAGAACGGACGACAACCCATCGCGTCGGACAAGGCTGTGGGAATTGAACCCACAACCGAAGTGCGACAGGCCTTTATCGCCAACCATTGGCCTACAGGAAGTCCCTGGTTAGTAGAAACTTGTTTTAATATATTAAGCGGTATGATAGATGAAGTATAAGTCCATTTTAGGAACCATATATGATTAATCTCACCATAGATGGACTTATATATATATATATATATATATATCTTTTTCTAACCTTATGTTTGAGACATATGGAATGACCTATCATTCTATCACATGATCTTCTAACACTTCACGGAAGACAAATTCAACTTCATTTCTTTAAGAGATGAAGTTGAAATTTTTCGAGGCACGAGCAACGTTGAGATTGTACCAAAATCAAGTAAGTATTTCTTTTAATTCAACAATTATCCAACTTTAGGGAAATGATCTTGAAAACAAAAAAATGTTTCCCTAAGTGTCCTCATATACGATGAATCAGATGGTACCTCAGATCATCACAAATTTATGGCTTTTTGATTATTTGCGTTATCATAGCCATGTCCTCTACCACTCTCCATTAGAACATGATGGTTATATTTCTCTTCCATATCCATATTTTCACTTATGTTCTCCTATGTGGAAACCCAGTAATTAGTTAATTTGGGTAACTGTTAAATTTCATACTTTAGTTTTTAAAGTTAAGTTTTTTTATTCCATTTTACGATGTGGGTTTCAATTAAAGAAACTTTCAAGTAGAAAACCATTTATAACCTCGACAAATTTCTAGGGAGAAATTCATTTTAAGGGGGTAGAATGTAACAACTTGAGATTTTATGAGAATTATTCTTTTTAATTTCTTTGATGTATTTTTTTGTACACTACACCAAGATTATCTTGCGCTATACGCAACACCGTATTAGTTTGCAGTATATGCAACACTATTCTTGGATTGTGTTACACACAATTTCAAGTTCGTTTGATAGTAGTTATTCTACGCAACATTGAGTGTATATATATATATATATTTAATGTATAAATGAAATATGGTTGGATTATATTATACTCAACAAAAAAGGAGTCTTTCACAACACACATCCCTGACTTGGCTTACATTACACGCAATCGCGACCTTCCTCGATAGCGTGTGTAGTACACAATACCGAGTTTCACTAAACGAGATATTATTTTGAACTACCCATTAGGAATAGTAATACCCAATTTTTGAAATTTTATAAATTTTATTTTCCAAAATGGACTTCATTTTTGGATTCAAAATATCGACATTTTCCTAGGGTGAATTTTTGGTATTTTTCTGAAAACTTTCAATTTTTGATGAATAGTGAAAACACTGGGTTACTATTTAAAACCCGACTTTTTATTTAATTATTTATTTTATTTTTATTTTAGGTCAAAATTGATACATTTTACCTATATAAGTTCAATTTAATTAATTGGAGTCATTTTATAATAATTTTAGATATATAAAAATTTTATTGAACTTTTCATCGTCTTTTACCCACCTCCTAGGAGAATTTGGAAATTCACATAAAACTTAATTTTATCGCTTCTGTGAGTAGAATTTTGAAAATTTGAGAGAAACGGTTAATATCAAGGACTAAAATGTGGTTCAATTAGATGAAAATAATTTTTGGTGAATAGTAACTTTTTACTTATATTTACCACGGTTAAAAGTAAATAGGGTAATTAAGTGTAAAAATGATATTATTATTACCTTAACACATGTCCTAATTCTATTGGGTAAGTGTAATTAGACCAAAAACAATATTATGAATAAAATATGACCATTTAGGTCCACTTGGATTAGATTAGGACATTTATTATTAATTTATTTAAAGAAGGGTTAAAACAGTTAAAATCAAAGTATAATAACTAAATCATTTTTAATATAGGTTTATACATAAGATAAATTAGACTATAAATATTCATTATAAATATAAAAATATTTCCTACCTAATGGTATTTTATTTATAATTTTTAGACATTAAATAATTTAAGTTATTTATGACACAATGGTGATGCAGTAATTACCTAAATAATGAAATATTAAAATAATTGATGTTATAAATACCCAAATAAATGTAATTTGAGACTTTTTATGAATTCCAAAAAATTTATAGGTTAATATGACATGTTAGTATTTAATTAATTAACTTTTTTTGAACTAATAATGCAGTTATGATTTTCAAAAAAATTCATTACCAAATAGTGTCAAAATTGACATAAAATAGTTTTCAAAACAAATATTATATTATTAATTGTTATTATATTCCTAAAAATATAAGGTTCGGTCAATATACTTATATCATGATAGGTGTATCATTAATGGACCACTTGGGGGTCTCTTGGATGTATATGATAAGTTTATTAACTATATAATATAAAAATACATAGTGACATGGTAAATGTCAATCTAATTAACTAAGAGTTAAAACTAAAAGATAAGGTTAATATAATGACCCAAACCTGTCTAAAATCTATTTTTTTGAGAGGATTTCGACCCATCCCCACCTTAGCTTAGAAATAAATCAATTTGGAGCTATTAAAACCGAATATGACTTTATAATAAAATAATATTTTTAGTTTTGCCTAAGTTGTCCCTCTCGTCCCTTATAAAAGGGCCCCTCATACCTCTCCTCCTCACACCCTTTTGAGCCTTGAAGCTCGGCCAAACCCTTCCCATTTCTCTTCTCCACTTCCCTAGCAACATTCTGGAGGTTCTGGTCTTCTCAAAAGACCAACTCAACTTCCTTAAGAGGAAGCTTAAAGGATGTGCGTCGAAGAAGAGGTAATCTCTTCTTCCGATTCTATCAAGTTTCTTTCTTCTTCTACTTCTTCTTCTTTAATTGTCTCATTATAAAGTAATAACATCAGTATTAATTATATACTGATATGTTATTATAAATATGAAACAACCTTATTTCACCTTATATCCATCCTACGGAAAACGAAATCACCGCGCGTGCGTACGTACGGAATACCGTCTCCACGTTGTGGTGTAATATGTTTTCGACCACAACTTTACCTGGATGGGTATAATGGTGTAAATAAATTAATATATATGATTATTGTAAATTGATATTTATTATTAAATATTATACATACACTTCAATACAATTCCACGATCATGGGAATGGTATCATCGCTCGTGCGTACGTACGGACTACCCTCTCCACGACGGAATGAGATTCATTCTCCATGTTAACCATTCATGACTAATTATAAAGTATATATATAATAAGTAATCATGAAATATATGACATAATAATTATACTGGATTTATGTATATATATATTTATTTCATCTACTTAATTCCATTCAATTCAGTAAGGAAACGAAAACAACGTTCATGCGTACGTACGGCCTACCGTCTCCATGAACGGTGTATTTCATTCCATTTATAGATATATCATATATATATATATATATATATGTATATACTGAATATATGTTATATATAAATCATGTTTTACATTCTGGAATTAAGTAAATCAGGACATAAGTAATAATATCAAGAACAACAAGTCGATACACATACAAGAAATGAAACGATTTTACCCAAATCGCTGCTTTTACATCGATTTTACAAAAGAACAGGTAATATAAAGTCATAAGTAAACCATATATGATATCATAAAAATGAATTTGATTCTGTAATAAGTCAATGAAAATATTTAAATCATTATACCAGAGGTTCAGATACATACAAAGCATATCAGACCCAAGGTAAGGGATAACTATTCCAATCTCATTCTTATCCGAGATTGTTTATTCGGAAGTATTTACTGGGGTTATTGTCATCATCCATTTCCATGTTTCCTAAAAATGGGTTCATGTATGTTTAAAGTCCTTTTTAACCATTTTTGACTTTTACTAAATGGTATGTAAGGAATCTTTCTTTTTTTTACCATACGAGGTACTTTTTGACTTTTCTGACAAAAGTACGAGGAGGATGTTATTTTTAACTTATACGGCCTGAACGGATTTTTACAGTTTCATAATGCCTCATTTTCATGAAACTTCCTATAAAATATTTCATGATTATTTTCAACAAAACCCCTTTCTTTTAAAATTTAATGGCATTTTGTGAAAAGAAAATTATTTTGAAGAATAAAGGATATTTTCCTCAAGATTTCATTTCAAGTGTTTTATCAAAAATATTTTCCTTCTAAAATGAAATTATTTAATATGTTTATGTTTCAAGTATAATGTATCCATTATTTACATGGTTTGATTCTTCTTATGATGAAATGATATCCATTTTTTTATATATGGATTATGTTATGATGTCATAATGTTTAAGAATCTCATTCTATTACATGGGTTATGCTATGATGTATTATTTATGAATTTGTGGCACAAAAAAGAATGATTTCATTATGAGATGGGTGGGACCTATATATCCCTCAAATGAATTGGGTAAAGATTTATATCTCATGAGATAGACATGGCTGGAACGGTAAGTTAATCCGGTTCTGTAATACAGGACTGGAACGAGGAGTGAACTCGATTCAGAAAGGGACTTTTTCCACTAAGATAGTCTTGGAAGCAATACCTTGGCTACTATAGAAATCATATCATGTGCTTAATGGTTTCCACAATCACATGTTTTATTCCCATTCTATTTTATCATGATTAATGTTTATTTATGATCTATGCCTTATGTATTGCCATGTTTTATGTCATTGCCCAAGATTTTGATGTTTAAATATTATGTTCATGTTTTTAAGTTCAAATGTATATGATTTGTTTTATTTTATCCATGATTACCCTTACTAAGAATTTGAGATCACCATTTATATGTTTTCTTTTCCCCAGGATTTAAAGAAAGGTTTTAGGTAAGAAAACTAAAAGGGGAAGA
The DNA here is from genome assembly GCA_963277665.1 of Viscum album. Taxonomy (NCBI): domain Eukaryota; kingdom Viridiplantae; phylum Streptophyta; class Magnoliopsida; order Santalales; family Viscaceae; genus Viscum; species Viscum album. Next base: position 877,225,063 of record OY728123.1, read on the forward strand.
CCTTTATGGGAGACATTTAAGATCTTTCACCACGATTAGAAGATTACGTTCCGAGTTTCCAAAGACACTAAACTATTACGGTCCTTGTGTGTCTATTTTTGTTATGTATTAAGTATTCCGCAAAAGTAATGTAATGTCCATGTACATCAAGATTTGGGTCTCTACAAGACGATTTTATGGAGGGTGTGATTATAGATGTGAATGATGATGAAGATATTATTGAGGAAATGACAAGGACAGTTGAAGATGAACTTCGTGATTGCCCGAAATTTTTTGAGAAGTTAAAGACTTGTGAAAAAACGCCATTGTATGTTGGTTTCACTAAATATACAACATTGTCAGCCGTATTGAAGCTTTATAATTTGAAAGCAGGAAAAGGGTGGAGTGACGCCAGTTTTACGGAACTACTTGCTCTCCTGAATGACATGCTCCCAGAAGATAATGAACTCCCAAGCCAAACATACGATGCCAAACGAATGCTATGATCAATGGGTATGATCTCTGAAAGAATACATGCTTTCCCTAATGACTGTATATTGTTTCACAAGGACCACAAATCACTTGAAGAATGCCCAAAGTGTGGTGATTCCCGATACAAGAAAGATGATTCTAGTCCTATAAAATTTGTATGGTACTTTCCAATCATTCCTAGGTTTAGATGCCTATATGGAAGTGAGGAGACTGCATGATAATTGAAATGGCATACAGATACAAGAATTAAATATGGGAAACTATGTCACCCCACAGACTCTCCTCAGTGGAAGATAATTGATCATGAGTATCCTGAATTTGGGAATGAGCCGAGAAACCTTCGTCTGACGTTATCTACAGATGGGGTGAATCCTTTTGGTTTTCAAAGCCACAGTCACAGTACATGGCCGGTTATGTTGGTAAATTATAACTTACCACCATGGTTATGCATGAAATGAAAATATATCATGTTATATATGCTTATATCAGGACCAAAACAATCGGGTAATGATATTGATCTTTATTTGTCCCCATTGATCGAGGATTTGAAAATATTGTGGGATTTAGGTGTTACGATGTATAATGCTTACAGAAATGAACAGTTCACTTTGAAAGCCATGTTGTACAGGACGATAAATGACTTTCCTGCTTATGGAAATTTTTTAGGATATATAATTAAAGGAACTCAAGGGTGTCCCGTTTGCGAACAAGGTACATAGTCAATTAGGTTGAAACATTCATAGAAAACCGTGTTTCTAGGACATCGCAGATTTATACCCCGACAACATAAGTACCGATCTTGGACAACATCATTCGACGGAAGTTCAGAGAAACGTACAACACCATCTCCACTAACAGGTGATCAATTTTTTGAGAAAGAAAATATTTGGACACTACTTTTGGTAAACCGTTTTCGATAATTCTTACAAAAACTGGATGAAAAAAGAGATCAGTTTTTTTTGAATTTCCATACTGGAAATGACTTTATGTCAGACATTTTCTTGATGCTATGCATGTTAAAAAAATGTATGTGATAGTGTCATTGGCACGTTGCTAAATGCACCCGGAAAAACAAAGGATGGAATTAAGGCTAGATTGGACATGGTTGAGATGGGAATACGAGAAGAGTTGGCACCAGTGAAGGGTGAAAAACAAACATTTCTTCCTCTTGCTGCTTACACTCTTTATAGGTAGGAGAGATATCAATTTTGAAACTTCTTTAATGATGTAAAGGTTCCCGAGGGGTATTCATCAAATATCAAGAACATCGTGTCAATGGGCTATTTAAAATTAAAGGGTATGAAATCACATGACTACCATGTTTTGATGCAATATCTAATTCCTATAGATTTACGTTGCATTTTGCCCAAGAATTTCCTTCATACATTAACGAAGCTCTGTTTCTTCTTCAAAGTAATATGCAGCAAAGTTATAGACCCGATGAAATTGCCAACTATGGAAAGAGAAATTTCCATCATATTATGTGAATTGGAAATATTCTTCCCACCGAAATTTTTCGATATGATGGTTCATTTGGTGAGAGAGATTCGACTATGTGGTCCTGTACATTATAGATGGATGTACCCCATTGAACGGTATATGAAGATTTTGAAAGGGTATGTCAAAAACCGAAGTCAGCCAGAGGGTTGTATTGCAGAGCAATATATTGTTGAGGAAGCTGTTTAATTTTGTACCGAATACCTGTTTGGTGTGGAAATCATTGGCCTACTGAAATCTCATCACAATGAGCGGCTTGAGGGTGAAGGAATTTCTGGAAGAGAGGTTGTCACAATCAATATTACAGATCGGGAGCAGGCCCACATTTACATTTTTCATAATAGTTTCGACGTTGAACCATATGTTCAAACCCACAAAGAAATTATTAGGCGTTTTAATCCTTCCAGGGCTGAAAAATGGATATCAGATACACATAATCGACAGTTTATAGGATGGTTTCGAGACCATATTTTTAAGCAGTTAGATGAAAATCCATACTCAATTTCAGAACGAATTCGATGGCTGGCTGAAGGAGAAAGTGTGTACGTATTATCTTACAATGATTATACAGTTAACGATTATACATTATATACTAATGAACATGATGAAGACAGTACCATGCAGAATAGTGGGGTTACACTTGTGGCTGAGGTGATGAATGTTTCCGGTGTTAAGGACAAAAATCCAATTTATGTGAATATGTCATACTTTGGCATCATCAAACGAATATGGGAGTTGGATTATACGAAATTCAAAGTGCCGATTTTTCAATGCAAGTGGGTTGATAACAGAAGTGTTGTTAAAATAGATGAATTAGGATTCGTGAAATTTGATTTTAGTAAGGAAGGGGAGAAAGATGAACCATTTATAATGGAATCATAGGCAGTACAAGTATTTTATGTTCCAGACCCCGTAAACCGAAATTTTTCAATTGTTCTGTTATCGACCAAAACAACTGAAGGTCCAGATGAAAGTTCAATGGAGGTTGACCCTTTTATAGGGACTTCACAATCATTTCGCAGCAGTCCCAATGTAGACGACGTTTTGTATGTCAGAGGAGACCACAATGAAGGAATTTACATAGTCGATAGAGGAGTCAACTATCTTCATCCTTTAAAGAAAAAAGAGAGAGTACAATAATCATGTTATTTGTTTATTGTAACATACATTGTGTTACGTTATGTTATTATCTGTTCGCTGTTGTTTTTATGTAATCTAAATTAAATATTAAACCACTTATGTAGATAATGAATTTTGTACCTGCTGATGTGCCCATTCCCGAGGCACAAAAGGTCTCTCAACCAGCAGCTGGTGGTCCCACTGCAGAGCAACAACGGGTTTCTCAACCAGATGCTGGTGGCCCCAGTGCAGAGCAACAATAGGTTTCTCAACCTGTTGTTGTTGGTCCCAATGCTGAGGTACAACAGGTTTCTCAACCTGTTGCTATTGGTCCCATTGCCGATGCTAGTGCTCCGAGGGAAGATATTGATGATACTTATGAGGAATTAGTAGGAAATGAAACCCTAAAAGCGCAAAAAAAAACAAGAGCATTGTAGTTTGATAGTGTTAGCCAAAATCCTTAAGGCAAAAGAAAAAGGCATCAAATTTGAGGTGGGATGGAATAAGCGAGGCCAACATGTTAACCCCAACAGATCCATATTTAGTAGCTACATTGGAATCATCACTCGACAATGCATGCCGATTGATGTACAGTCGTGGCACCATGTTGTCACCGGGCTGAAGACACTAATGTGGGAAGAGATTATGGTAACATTATGATATCATTTTTTTAATTTATTAAAATAAAATAAAATACCAAAACATTGACTTACTCTTCATCATCCATTGCAGAGTGCATTTATAGTAGATGCCTCTCACAAGGAATATGTATTAAGAGTTTCAGGAAGGATTCATAGAGGTTTCCGCACAATTTTAACGAAATATCATCTTGAAGATACAGAAGGGAAAATCAAGCCGCACCCACCTACTCTTTACGCACACTTGATATCATAAGGAGTGTGGGATGCGTTTAGCAACTGTCGTGGGGAGCATACTTTTTAGGTACATTGTGTGGGGTAATACGTTGTTTGACGTTTGCTTGTATTCATCACTCTGATTGACAATTTTTTATTTATGAAACAACTACTGAGTGATGAAAATAAAAAACGCGCAACAGAACCAGCGTACCCTTACCGTAAAGCAAGGATGGGGTATACTGAACTTGAGAAAAATTGGTACGTCTTTTAAATCTACCCTACTACTAGTATGTGACATAAAACAACACCATAACCATGTTTTTCTGTTTATATGTAGATTGATGAATCGAAATCGAAAGCCATATCCATCCCATGCCATGTGCTATGGAAGGAGGCTCGTGTAAATAAAGAGGGTATATTGATAGATGAAAACACACAAAAAGTGTGGGAAACATGTGTAAGTATGACATAATATAAATTTCATTTTCTTTAAATCTCTATTACATTAAAATAACTACTTATTTTTCTATATTTTCTATCTGAAATAGTCACAAGATTCAACAAAAACCACACCAGATGTAGACATACTTTCAGCAGCCTTGAAGCAGCCAGAAAAGTATGGTCGTGTCAGAGGTGCGGGTTTTAGGGTTACACCCCGAACATATTTTAAAAAACAAAAACAAGCGGGGGATCGAAATAAAAAAATGGAAAATCTGCAAGAACAATTATCTATTTTTCAAGAAGAATTACAATACCAGAGAGAGATGATAGAAAAATTTATGGGAGAGTGGAAAAGAGAAGAAACAACTCAACAACAACCCGTGCGTGATGATCTCACCCCATCCCCCACTAGCTTTGAGGTGATCTATTCCCTTAAAAAACCTGACTTAGATGAGGTAATCAATGTTTTAATAATTGGTTCTATGAAATGTGATTTACATAGACACTGATACCTTTCCTGTACTAATATTCCACAGGGTGAAAATGACTGTAATTTATATTTATCAACTCCCACCTATCGCCTTGTAGCGAGGGCTACGGTGTTCAATACAAAAAACGACATGCTACACAACAAACAGCTTCCAAAATATCTTCTTAGAGTGTCAATTAACGTATCTAATGAGCCGAGTGCTGAGCTACCTGTTCCAAATGACGATGATTCCATTCATACGGTTGAACAAGCTGTTGGAAAATTCATCGCATGGCCGACAGTTTTTGTAAAAAAACATGTCGACAAAAAGGTATTCATTTCCAATTTATTTTTCAAGCTGGACCTTTAATATTTAATTAAAAAAGGTCTGAACCGATGACTGTTATTACATAATGACAAAGAATGTGGGGTGAAACCAAATATCAGCTCAAAACTATCTCAAGGATCAACCAACCGATTGAAACGGTCTACTGAGAGCACCTTCACCCCTCTTATTCTATATCCACAGTTAATATCATTACAGGCTCATGTGGATACAAAGTTGAAAGATGACAGTACTCACATAGTTGATTTCTAAAAAGATATGTATGGAGAGGAAATATCAGATTTCATTAGTGCTGAAAATGTAAATTAAATCCTCAAGTATGAATGTCTAGGCACCTCAGTTGTAAATGTATACATGAGGTAAGTTTTCATGATTTGATTTTAAAAAAGCTGATATACTCTAATAATTTTGACTAAATACATTTTATATTTGTCGCAGACATTTATATGAAAAACAATTGAAGGGATTTCCCCATGAACAAAAATTTTGACTCGTTAGTCCTCACACCACATCTTCAAAAGACGAAATCGATTCTGATAAAGAGGCTGCAATAATGTCATCCCTGCTCAAATCGTTTGAAAACAAAATTACAGATGACAGACTCTTTTTAATACGAACAATGCAGGGGTAAAACTCTAAAATTTAATCATATCAACTATATTTTCATTTATTTCTTTACTTATTCCTTTTTGTATTTTTAGGGAGCATTGGATGCTGATTGCAGTCAATTTGGATACTTCAAAGATTTATTTTCTGGATTCAATGCATGGATATCCAAAAAACTGACCACACATGATGGCATTTGTTAATTTTTAATATACTAGATCCAACATTTTAAAACTAAACATCTAGTTATATAATTTATGTTATCTTTTAATGAGGATTCTGCTATGATAGGGCGGTGAATCCATATCATCTAATGCATGGAATGAATCCAGGGCATAAGGATGAGAATGCCTACCAGATCTACAACTGTAAAAGTATCTGGGTATATATAATAACATTTCACTATCCAAACACATATCAAAACAAATTACTTATTGTTGTCGATGTTTCTGTAGTGTCCAAAACAAACAAACAGAAAGGACAATGGTTATTATGTTTGTAAATTTACGAAAGAGATCGTATTTCATCAACAAACTAGCATCCCTGATGAGGTATTTTTGAAAATAATTATGAGTTCATTTAAAATATTTATTAATCCTTTGTGTATTTATATTTTTTCAGTACTACCATGACTGTCGCAAAAACTCATATTCAAAAGATCATATACATGTGTTTAGAAAAGAATGGGCAACATAACTGATGGAAGATTGTACACAAATAGGATGAAGGTGAATTCCTACTACTTATGTTATCTATATATGATCATTGATTATCCTCCAACCTTCTTTGTTGAATTGAGAATTCTCTGATGTATTGAAATCTTAATTTATTACTCAATGTTTTCTATCCTCAGATTTATATTATTGATCTTTGAACAAATCAATATTGAAGTCAGGCATGATGGTGTGCAGTGCATATGGGGTGAACGAAAAAAACACCAAGGATCAACAAAATCCATTTTCTGTATCTTGTTTGTTTGAACCTGTATTTGAGCACATGTGTTGTTGTTTGACTTGCACAATTATTTCTAGGTAGATGCATGAGATAATCGGTATCGTTGAGGGATTTTTTGGAACTAAAATATGTGCCCCAGGATAATTCAAGTAAGGGAAAGGCTGGTTGAGATGAAATCCAAGCTCAAAAGACCAGTACATCATCAAAAGAATCAACCCTGTGATGCACCATCATGTAGAATCTGGTCCTCATGATGTTTTGAGGTGTTTATGGAAGGTATGGGGAGTCTAATGAGCCCCATGGCCACCATAAATAATTTTTACAGACAACTCCACATGTTTTTTGTGCCTCGTGCCTCTTTACAAGGATCATGCCATTCACATGGTCCATCTTAGCACGTATGTCTCATTCATCCCATTGCTACTCTAGGAAGAACCTGAGAATCTGACAATGCATAAGCCCCACAAAACCCATACTCATCCAACCAAGAGTATTCCTTGTGTGAAGGGAAGCTAACCATGGGTAATACCCACAACATACCTCTTTTAAATATATGGGTTTTGATCCTTGTATTCTAAATAGGGTACGTAGGAAGCCTCCATGAGGTTAAATCCCAACCAATGGTAAACCATGGTGACCCCCTCACTGGGGTACACCTTCACTTATTTTCCCTCTTGTATTTACCTTAGTGCCATCCGAATAAGTCTTCAAAATGAGAAACCTTACCTTTCCTAGAGATGTACCTACCTAATCCACCTTTATAAGTGTTTTGATCCACCCAGGTCTTACATCTCTGTAAGACATTAAATCATGACCCTATATCCTTGTGGGATGTTAAACTCATGGAATACCACAAGTTAAACATGGGTTTCCATTAATATATTCAATATTAATGTTTAATCAGTCCTTATTAAGGTATTTTGGAGGTGTGGTTTTATGTTTTCCAGTAGATTTCGGAAGATTCCAAGCTTTATGTAGGTGATTCCATGCTTTTACATTATATGATGATTTTATTATGATATGTTTGCTTGCTAAGTTTACTATATGAAATGTTTGTGTGGTTAAAAATGTGTTATCAAAGGATTTTGGGGTGTGTATAGACTTGAAAGTTATTTTTAAAATGAATGCAGTTGTATTTCTTGTGGATTTTCATGCTTAAGTCTTTTAAATGTGTTTGAAGAAATGAGAAAGTTGTGTGATGGGTGTTTTCAGATGGATTTAATGTGTTTGTTAATTTTAAAGAGGGTTTTCTTATGATATGTAGAGAGTCTATATATGTGTATTTACATTGAATGAAAGTACATTAGAATGTGTTGATATATATGATGTGTATAATGTAAATTGAGCACAATTTCCATACAAGGTATTTTCTTTATGATGTGCAGGGGAAAGGGTGAGAGGGAAGGGGTGGTTTTCTGGGGGAGGGGGAAGGGGAAAAAGTGGTAGGGGGAAGGGTTAGGGGGTGTGTTGGGTTCTTTTGAAATATGTAGGGGGTGGGAAGGGGGTGTTCAATGTCCAGGGGGAAGTGCAGTGGGCAGGGGTGTGCTGGGGAAGGACGCAGGGGGTGTTCAGGGGGCAGGGAGTGTGTAGGGGTAGGGGGTGTGCTCGGGGGTGGGCAGTGTGTAGGGGGTGTGCTGGGGAAGGGGGTAGGGGTTCTTCTTTTTTATGGAATGGGGGGACATATATCCATGGTATTAAACTGTGGCTATAGGTATATAGCCAAGGTTTAATGTCGTTGAAAAAGGACCATCATTTGTATCCAATAACATCATGATGCTGTGGAATGGAGACCAAAATCCCTAATATTTGAAACCAAAGTTAGGGGAAGAAGGAGAAGAATATGAAGGAGGATAATAGGGTTGAATATATTCCACCACTCTTTTAATGTAATTGATAATATTTGATTTATCTCAAAATTAAGGGAGATATCCCATGGGGGAAGGGAGAAGGAGGAGAGTGCGTGTAAAGGATTTTGTTGAGTGGAATGAGGGATATACGAGGGTAACCCACTTTAATGGTTGATAGTGAAAATTTGTTAATTCCACTCATTAATTAGGTGAATTATTAGGCCTAAGGGTAAAATAAATCATTTTCCAACAATGTGGGAATCAATATACACACTCTTCTAATCTGTATAGTTTCATTGAGTGGATTACAATCCATTATTCAACCATATAGAGATACTTCCCCAAAAACTCATACCTTACACAAGTTCATCACATTATTTTACAAACTATTAACCATCAATGTGAGACCATCATAACCTTAGAACCAAACTGTAGGTTTATCTATTCCCCCTCGAATCATTAAATAGCCCATGTTCTACTAAACATTGGGCCATTTGATTATTATAGATGATTAGCCCTAACCATGCACCAATTTTGTTAATTGGTTATTTTATGTTGTGTGCCTCACTAGTATAATTCCATTTAGTAAACCCATTCCTTATTTAATTATTGTATTACTAATATAATATTTGTTTTATTATGTAGGTGAAATATTTTTCCTCAGTTCGAATGATTTGTTCAGAAACCGCCGCCATGGATGACAATTTTTTAGAGCGGATGGATGAAAAAAGGATGGAACATCATTGTTTTTTAACTGTTTGTTGGATAAATGTAATTGTAACCAAATTAAACATTGTTGTAAATGTATATAGAAGTGTGTTGTTTTTTATTCATGATTTCAAGTAAATGTATGTATCATTTTTATTCTTATGTGCTTTGTGTGTGGGTGTTGTTTGTGCTATGTGCAGGTGTTGTTTGTGCTCTGTGCAGGTGCTGTAATGTGTGCAGGTGCTGGGCAGGTTCTGTGCAGGTTCTGGTTTTGCACAGGATCTTTGGCCTTTATCAGCACTAGTTAAGCGCTGATAAATGGATAATATATCAGCGCTATTTTGAGAGCTGATAAAGGTAGTTTTTATCAGCGCTCAAAATAGCTCTGATATATTATACATTTATCAGCGCTGAAAATAGCACTGATAAATACTACCTTCATCAGCGCTTTCTTAGTGCTGATAAAGGGGACCCCCCCTTTATCTTCTTCGAGATTAACAATGCTTTTTTAGCGCAGTTAAAGGCCATTTTTAGCGCTATTATAAGACATATTTTTAGTAGTTTATTGAGTTACCTTACTCAGTGTATGATTTATTATGGATTGAGGTATAATACATGATGTATGATACATTTCATACAGGCTGTGGTGGATCCCAAAAACTACTTTGTTCCTATATATGGATATATTAATGGAAGGATGTGATGATGTGATATATGGGGTGCATGTTTTGGTAGTTATACCAGGTGTCTTAATGATGGATTCTTTTGGAGAGAGATGCACCAAGACGTGTGATGTTTAGGAAGAGTAGAAAATTAGCGAGGAAGTATAAGTGTCGGTACCCTTGTTGTTTATTAATATAATACATGATCTATTTTATGTGATACTTGGTGAGAGTTATCTATGGTGAGGATGAGAACTCAGTGTACATGTTTAGGAGATGAGTTAGTTTCACTTTTTTGTTCACATGGATCTATTATGATTTCTTTATATTTTTCATGTGATGCTTTGAGGAGGATCCTTCTGAGTATACTGTTATGCTCAACCCACGTATATATAAACTATTTTTAATGACAAAAAGATAAGGTTAGAGATTAGCCTGGATATTACTAGAACATGGTTGTGTAGGAGATCTTTGGGCTTCATGGTCACCATCAAGTTTACCATTTTGGTACTTGAAGTTTTCTTTTCAATTGTTTTAGAAATGTATGACAATATATTTATCCATTTGAGATTTATTTAATCCTTTTGGGAAATATTTGATTAGTGTATCTTTCTTATATCTCCATTATACATGTTTTTAGATGGAACTTCCTCCCATTCATATGTCTGACATACCATCGGTGCTAGTCACTAACCCAGGTCCTCCTAAAGGAAGGACTCATATAGTCACCATCTCCCTTATCCCAATGCCAGCCTAGTAGGGGTACACTTTGGGGGAGGGTGTTGTGACAGAGTGCTATAAAAGGATTTAGGTTGAGGGATATGTTGGATTTAGAGTTATACATAGGTGATACTACATGGGTTGGTAGGGAAATAGTGTCAAATAAGTTTAGTAAGTGACATAAACATGGGAGTATAGTTAAGACCCAGGTATTTAAGGACCTTATGATATGATGTTCATACCTTTTAAGTTTACCAAAACTACCAAAAAGAGATACTAGTGTCTGGGTAGAGACATAGGAAAGGATCATGCATTGTTATTCTTTTCACCAATGTTTTAAATGGGTAAACCTTGCGATAGTGTAACCCTTAAAAGAACAATTAAAATAATTAACTATTTAATGTTAAATTTTCCATTTATAGGTTTAGTTGTCTCTAACCATTTGTTCCTATTGAACGCATGGCTCTAGGATGAAATACTCAATAGTTTTTCTCTAATGAAATTCCATAGGATGCTCCAACATATCACCATAGAGTATAGGTCGATAATGATGAAAATTGGTGGATGAAACTCCAAGAGTTTTAGTTCCAGATTCAAAATAATTATGAGGGATCTGTTTCAGACTCTATCACAATGAACTACTTAGAGGAGGTTAAGAGATACTTTAGTTTGATTTATGCTCAAAAGGATCATTGGGTTTCATTTTCTATGAGGATTATATATGGGGCATTGAAGAAATAGTGAATCTTATTCCTCAAGGAACGTGAGGAGTCAATGGAATTATGGGAGAAGTTCAGGGTCCTATTTTGAGTAGAGTTTATTTATTTAATCATGAAGGCAGCCAGTCACCAAAATATTCTTAACCTTTATTTGGGAAGTTCCATCATATAGGAGTTTATGATCCATTTCTGAAAAATCATTGAAATTCTTCGAACCTTTTACTGAACGATGAGGTTAGGGTGAGGAATTTTGATGAGGCTTTTCATCTAGAGATCTATTTCTATTTCATATCGTTCATGTTTTCTCCATATCTTAAGGTGTTGGATAAATAATATATTATTAAGGAGTATATATAAAGAACTATATTTTCATGAGAGGGGAGTCATTGGTATTTTTAATAAATTTGATATGTGGTTTAAGGTTCCGAGTTTCTAGGATAAAAGTGTTTTTGGACACGTGGTGGTAGGTCTCTGCCCTCATTATATTTTTTCTTTAGGGGTGGAAACTATCAAGTATTTTCCAAGGGATCATATATAGATTCTATTATGAAGGCGATGGTAATCAGTGATGAGAGTGCCTTACCTTTCTATGAAATCAATATGTTCTAGGTGTTCCACTTCAGGTTCCTCTGTTGCGTAAGTTTCATACAAGGAAATAGTAGCAAGACACTCCAGCTTGAGATCACCAGAGAGAAGTTGTTTCTCATAAAGGACATACCCAAGATTCTCCTCATCCTCATATAGTAGATCATGGATATGAAGGTGGTCATTACTAAGTAAATATATGCCATGGAGAAAGTCTTGGTCAGCTTCATGCTCTAGCATTTTCAGCACTGGGTGATCCAGACATCGTTCAAGGTATCATTTTCTTGTTTTCTAGATGGGTGAATTATTTTTTTGATTCAAGAGTGACACAATCATTAATATAACCTACATTATTCCAAGATTTGGGACTTGAGGTGAAGAGGATTTTGGTTCCTTTGGATTTGACTGCACTCGTTGGAGGTCAAGACTGTATGTATGAAGTATGTAGAGATTGTGAGATAGTTCTATGAAAACACCATTATTTGAGAGACTTCCTATGTTTATGGATACATTAATATGACTTCATCCTTAGTATGGTCTGTTTGTATTCAGTATAGGATATTGTGGACTTATTCATGAGTAATTTTTTTTATATGATTTTGATGGAGATCCAATAGTGTTCATTGGTGAGAGATACCAAAAAATGGGTCAGAGGTGTGTTCTATCCTTTTCCTCCTTGATGGATGAGTTGATTATGTGTTCATTGAAGGTTCATCCATCAGTTTTTCCCAAGGTTTTCAAAGAGTAACCTCATGTTTTTATTGAGTAAATTATATAATACCTCCTTAATTATAGATCATGTTTGGGAATGAGGTACATCCATACATTTCTCCTATAAAAATGGTACTTTATAAGATGTCACCTTCAAATTTGTGAGAGCAATGATTACAAATCAATGATATATTGTAGTGGGTTTTTGTTCAGTTGAGTGTGTCTTCTTGGGGCGCACTATTTTTGTTCTTGAAGATTTCTGATTACATTTTATGACTTCGTATTGATAATCATTACTTGAACCAGGTGACAGTGAAAAACCATTATCATCTTCCATAGAATGATGAATTATTCGATCACATGAAAGTGGCTAGTTGGTTCTCAAAGGTCTATCTATAGTTATAACATCATCAGATGCAGGTGAAGGATGAAAATATTCTGAATACCACTTTTTGATGCCATTATGGGAATTATGAGTTCATTGTAATGTTGTTCGGTGTGATGAAAACTCCATCTATGTTCACGAGCTTGATAAATGTAGTGTTTAGAGAGTTTTTGGAAATGTTATTAGTGGTTTTCATAAATTAAATCCTTGTGTAGTCCACATATGAGGAGGAGGATTTAGAACATATGTGTGATGTTTTGTTAGTTTTTCATCATCATTAATTGTTTAGGATGTTGTTGAAGTGTGATTTAAAGGACCGTGAAGTCCATTTATTGGGGAATTTTGTGTCCCAACATGGAGTAGATCTGAGTCCTTCAAAAGATCGATGTAGTCATTTACTGGGAAGACCCAAAGACAATAGAGGAGGTGTAAAGTTTCCTTGTTCTTACAGGTTATTATAATAGGTTCATAGAAGAATTATATTATATTTTGACTCCCTTTATATCCTTGACCAAGAAAGACCAGACATTATTTTAGAATGACTAGTTTTAGGTGGATTTTGAGTACTTGGAGGAGATGTTGGTTAGTTCTCTAGTTCTTTATTTTCCATCATAGGGAGTTCCATTCAAGGTTTTATACGATGCTTCACATCTTGGTTTGGGTTTTTTCTGATGTAATAGGGATCAGTTATTTCATATTGGTTAGATTAATTATGTCCCCATGAGTGTAACTATGCCACATATTATCCCAAGTTAGTGGAATTTCCATTTTCCTTAAGGTTTTAGAGACACTATATCATTAGAGAGTCGTGGATTTTATCGATCATAAGAGCCTAAGGTATGACTTATCCTAGAATAAATTAAACATGTGACATCAATGGTGGATGAAATTATTAAAGGATAATGATTTTTAGATTTTTTATACATCAGGAAAGGGTAATGTTATAGCTGATGTACTGATCAAGAAGACACGTAGTGATGTTGTGTGTGAATATTGAGATTATTGGAGAGTGATGGTAGAGATCTCAGTAATTCATGTAGATATAAGAGAGGTTGGAGGCATATGATGTCTCTTTTATATGAAAGTGAAGTCTTATATAGTGTATTAGGTGGAGGAGTCCCAATGGGGGGATTCTGAGGTGGTGGTCTGGAGAGACCAAGTGGTTTTTGGTGATGCCCTTGATGGTTGTCCTAAGGATGAGCAACACCGAGTGTTGTTCTAGGGAAGGCTTTTCATCACTTTTTTGTTGCATGAGATGATTATTCATGAGTTATATATCTCACCCTTATCATTACACCTTAGAGAAATAAATATATACAGTGCTCTGAGACGGTATTTTTTGTGTCCTGGGTTAAAGCGTGTATATGAATATTTTGTGCCCCTATGTTTGGTATTCTATAAGGTGAAGGTTAGGAATCAAGTTCCTAGTGGGTTTCTCTAGACATTAGATATTACTAAGTGGAAGTGAGAGGATATATAAAGCATTAATTAATGTATCCTATCAACCATTCAATTTTATGGTTGTATTCTAATGTGTATAGAGACACTCGGATCGAATCCTCGATGATGATTCATATTTTAGAGTCAATTGTTTTTATGTTTTGTCTTATGAATGGGGGGTTTATTTGCAAAGATTAATTAGGTTGATTAATTGATAGAGTTTGATTAAAATTTTTAATAATTATTGGGGTGAGTTAATCATTGTGGATTTAATATTGTGATTTCCAGGATATTTTCAAAACTTTTCATTAAATTAACATCTACTTCACGAGTTGATTTCGATCAGAAGTCAAGATTGCTTTGGATTTAATCCAAGCCATAACTAGGGTTCTAATCATTATCAAATATCATTGAGAGAAGGTTCAATATTTCATGAACCCAAGTATATTTTTGGTTTTAATAATCGATGTAATCCACATGTCATAAATTTTTCATCAATCCATAGAATATTTTATTTGACATACACAATATTAATTCAAAGAATGTTTAAACAATATAAAGCTATCAATCACTCAACATACCAAAATTATGGTTCCCCAAAATTAGATATTTACTAAGAAATTTTGGTATTTAATAATATAGTAATATGTGTTTAGTGATTAATTAAAAAAATAATAAAAATAAGGGGATAATAAAAGATTTGTGCACCGAACACACACATGAATGGTGAAGAGAAGTAAAATGCACATTAGATTGAATGAGAAAGAGAAATAAGGGTTTGGGTTTTAACATGATTTAATAAAATTTAATAACGTTAATAATAAACTACATAATTTACATGAGAATAAGATATTATTAATAAATTTTCAATAACATTTAAAAAAATTACAATAAAACACTTACAAGATTACTAATAAAAAGAACAAAAAATAACATGAAAAAAAGAGAGAAGGAAGGGTATCTCAAATGAAAGAATGAGTTTGTAAGGTCACCCAAGTCCTTTGGAAAAGATTTTTTCTTTCTAATGTATCCTTCAATATTCAGAAATTCCAACCCCTTGTAAGGATAATGGGGGGATGCATTTATAGACCAAGGTGGTGGACTGTTTGAATTACAAAACTATCTTCCACATCTCTCTCCAATTTGAATATTCGTACAAAAAAATATCTAGACATATTCTTCATAAATGTTTTATATTTGGATGTTGGAAGTACACCCTCCAATGTTTTAGTCTATTGGTCTTTTTTAGCCAATGTTATGGTTGTTTTAGTAAACAATTTACTCCTTTCCATTTTCATTTTAAACTTTTCCCCAATCTAAATTTGAATGAATTTATGTCTATAAATATGCCCTTAAATCTGAATATTTTCTTCTAAAAATTTGGGATTATATATCTTTCCTTTCAAAAGAAGAAATATCATCTCAACTTGATGCATATATCAGGGGAAAATTCAAGGATTGTGTGTTGATTTTAAATACCGGACAAAATGGTGTGATTGAATTTCATGAATTAAATGAGACCTTCATTGGTTGATTTGGGACTTGAAATTTTAATACATGATTCATTTGAATAATAAATAACATATTATGAAGTTTAATAATTTTTTTTTCTTCTGGATTGAGCATATAAATTATATCTTCATGGATTTTCCAGTTTTCTCAACAAATTTGTTGGGCCTTATTGTGTGGTCTATATGGCCCTTAAAATTTCTGAATTTTCCTAAGATCTTTTCTAATTATAAGTTTTTATTTTCATCAATAACACTAAAAAGGAATAATATCATTTTTTTCATTAGTATTTTGAAATATATGATCAAAACATTAAGCTTTAGTTTAATTAAATGAACACAAACAATGCTCTTCTTATGTGTTTATGATCAAAACATGAAAATTTATTGGAAATTAATCATTTTAAGTGACAATTATTTCGTGGGAGTAATTTGATATCATGAATTAATATTTAATATAAAATAAACCATACATAGGCTTGTTTATTTCTTCATGTAAGTCAAATAAAAACATAACTAAATCCTTTTTACTCACCAATAAATATTAATATTTTGTTTTCTCTAATCAAGGGGGTATAGACTAGTTCACTCATCCATAATGAATTCCAGCACAAATTTTTATAGAAATAATGTTCTAAAATCAATTCATTTTTCATGATAAAAATTAAAAATGGAAAATGTGGGCACTCATAACTCACTCCTCTCATGATGATAAAAATTTATTACGGAGGTTCACTCATTCACAAACCAAATGTGAAAATATTAGATTTTTTAAGAGATATCAACCTTCATTACATATCCTAATGTGTAAAATAATAAATAGGAATTTTTAGGTGTTTTTAAATGGATACAGGATGTTAGGAATATAATGTTCAAAATAGTGGAAAATAGGGGTAAACGCTAACATGGAAAAAGCAATGCACAATTTTCTTAGATGAAACATGGAAAGAGATTGAAGCACATATTTACAAGGGAATGAATTTTTTAAGGAAGAAAAAAGAGGGAGAAAAATTATAGAGGGATGAAATAATGAAGTATGTACAAAACATAAAATTTCTCCCAATGACACAAGAAAATATGATTCAAGTGTTATTTTTTTCTTATTCCTTTCATTTTTTCTAAAGTTGTACTTCAAAAAGATCTCACACTTATCTCCCAACCCGTGTTTGATGTCCTCAAGAAACTAATTTTAATATTTATAACAAGATGAAGGGTTGAGGAAGATTTATTTTTGACCAGCCCAAGACACAACCCATTAATTTTTTTATTTTTTATTTTTTTGAATAATTTTAAATAACATTTAAAAAATTATATAAATGTTAATCTATTCAAAAAACTCACTGAAAGAAAACCTCTACCCCACACTTAAATAGACGATTGACCAATAGAATATGATGACATGTTGAAAATAAGAAAATGAGACCCAAAATGAAATCCATTCCCCCACAAATAAATTTCAATAAATTATACAGTGAAAATCCATGTAGATGTTAGGTGGGATAAGGTATTGGGATTGTAATGCATCTATAAATAAATTATTCATATGCTCAAATGGGATTTCAAAAGAAGGATTAATGTAAGATTAATGGGAGGATATTTTTCAATTTTATTTCTCATGTGGTTCAAAAAATTCCTCTATCATATTAATATACCCCAAAGTAGGAAATTTTGATCTGAGGTCCATAAACTCAAGACTCATAATTGGGGGTGAAAAAACACATTTTTAAAAGATGGTTATAGGTGGACATGGAAAGAAAGTTTAATTTTTTCTTCATAGTTAGGGATAATAATTTTACAAATCAAAAATAGAGCATTCCAAATTTATAATTCTGGATAGAAAATGCTTTATCCAAATTGATAATAAAAAAATTGTTTGAGATGAAAACAAGTCACTGGAATCCCCAAAAATGTTGGATTTTTTTTAAATTTTAATGGGGAGTAATTTGGACACTTTTTTTGTTTTTTTTAAGTTTTTTTTAGTTTTTTAGTGATTTTAAAATAAACACCCACACAAAATAGAAATAGGGAGAAATTTGTTTAATGAAAATAGTTTTAGAAAAAGTAAAAATGATAGAGAAAGAAGAAGAAATAGAGAGAGATAGAGTGAGAGAGATGGAGTTATAGGGAAAGAGGTTCCCCCTATATTAGATTTTGTGGGTCATCATATCAATCCAGAGGCGGGTCAGTGGAATTTTATGTGGTTCCTAGGTCATGTGTCCACTCTGGTGATGCTTTAGAAAATGACCATTTCCTAAAAGAGAATAAAAAAATCATTATCCACTAAATGAAAAACTAAAAAGTAATTAAAATTTCATAAAATTAAAAGAGAAATTGGGGTTTTCCTAATAAGAACTATGTTAATTTTTTCTACAGCTGGACAATTTTAGTGGACTACCCATCGTTTGATGATTGACACCATATTTTCTCAACTCTAATGTGCTTCCTGAAAACAATATCATTTGGGAGGCCTGATTTTTTATTAGATAATTTCTTCCCTTCCTTGTTGTTGTGCTTGAAATTAAATGGGGGTGTAAAGATTATGTGGGTATCCTCCCTTTGGTTTTCAACTTGAGGAATAATGGTGACCATCAAGGGTTGTTTTTCTATTCTTATAAGTTCACGAAGATTCTTCAATTCTGATGGTGCATTTATGTGTGGTTCAGAAAATATGAGATCAATGTATGAGATCCCAGTTGTTTTAAACTCATTTTTTCATATCATTCCAATGTGGAGTAATGAGGATCAAAGGGTACATGATACTTAATAAAATTTCCCAGATCAATAATATCAATTTTTTTCTAAATAATGGTCAATTTCAACCTCAGTAGTGACCACTTTATTAATAAGGGAACAAATATCCCAAAAATCAATGCCATCAGAAAAATATAAGAACATTGGATTAGGGATCATATCATATATAAGTGAACTTTTAGAATCATGGATAGGAAATAATGAATGTTTGATAATCTAATCTGAATTAATAAATGAGTAGACTAGTTCATTTTCCTCATTGCTATCCAAGTTGGAGTAGTGGAGATCAGAGGTGATATGGGATTCCAAAGAGTTTTCAAGATCCATTAGATTTATGGAGTCTATAAATGAGAGACCAACATCAACATACCCATTTATGACTTGGTTAATCATGGTGAAAATATCATCTTGAGGCATAAAAATCCCAAAGGCATAACATCATTCCTCAATTTGAATACCAAGAATAGAAAAAAAACCCTTGATAAACATCAATCTAATGGGTATCACATGGATTGAAAGATATTGAACTTGAAAATTTGGATTCCAAATTACATGGATAGGATTCCCACATAGACAAAAATATTAGTTCTTATTATTATAAGGAATTTTATTCTTAGAATTAGGGTAGATTGAGAAGAGGTCATCTCACCTTCCATGTCAAGGATATATAAATCACCTAGGAAGATAATATCCTTAACTTAGATGAGGATATCCTCAATTATTCCCTCATGGATAGTTGTGCCTCGATTGTCTAACAGGATGACAACACCTATTGGGTGTAAGGGACATATACCAAGGTAGTAGAAGGTGGATTTGGGAATGAAATTTATCGAGGCTTCTAAGTCTATGAGTGCATAATCAAAGTTGTAACAACCTATATGGCATGGAAGTGTAAAGGTCTTACGATCTTTTCACTTCATGGGTATGGACTGCTTGGTTGAAACATTATCAATGGTCTTAGGTTGTCTCTTATGGCTACACAATTACTTAAGAAACTTTTCGTACTTAGGGATTTGTTTTATGATATATAAGAGGATAATTTAGACTTCAACACATCTAAACATGTCAAGAATTTTTTGATCAGGTTCAAATAACTTCTTTGGATTAGAGATAGCTCTAGGAAAAGAAATTGGGTTCTTTAGAGGAATGAAAGGAGATAAGGTAGTGGATTGAAGTTCTTTTTCTATATTTTTTTCTTTTATTGTTCATGTTCAATGTTGAAAGTGAAATTATAGGATTTATCATGAGGCATATAAATCTTCTATCTAGATTGAAGTGAAATTGAACTTACATTTTTATTGGGGTTGGACAATAGTTGAGATGTGAGTTAGGAAGAATTGGTTTGTTGTTATTGGCTAAGGTGGGATAAAAGTTGACCAATTTGGGTTTCAATGTTTTTAAAAATAGAATGAGTGAATGAGTTAAGATCTTCCATAATGCTTTCCAATGGTTGTTTGAAAGAAGAGGCATGTACTTCATTGGGATTAACTTGATTTTGGTTCTTGGGAAAGTTCTTTTATTGGGTTGGGAATTGGGAAGGGTCATTGGGATAGTGAAATATTGGATGAGTAAGAGGAAGATTGATAATTTGAGGTTGAATAAAAAAAGTATAAGGTTGTTGGAAGTTACCACCACCTTGACCATATTATAATTGGTTTTCATTTTGAGTATGGGACTGAGGGGAATGATATGGGATAACCATACCTCATGATCGGCTTAAAGATATAAGAGAATAACTCAAAGTGGGGTTAGTTAAAGTTTCTAATGAACTGAAATAATTATTGAGGGTTGGGATTAGTCTGAGCATATTCTGAATTGAGATCCATTAGACTAGAAGAATTTTATGTTTCATCTTGATGTTGTGGAAATGTGTCTATTGGATGAGCTGGTGAGCTACAAATTCTACAATTCTTGATAGGTCTAGATAATAGATATTGTGGATAAGATGAGGTTGGGGATTTGGCATCCACCACTAGTTGTCTCACAATATTTTTAAGTTCACTCATCCACTTAGTCATCTTGTTAGGCTATATGATCAATTATATTGTACTTGTTTTGAATTGATCATGTGTTCAAGTATGGAATTTCTATGTGTTTTCATCCATATTTCTTCTGAGATCTCACGTAGTTGTAGGAGTTGTGTAAATAAGAGCACCACAACTTAAAACATGAATGAGAGTTCTATCCATAGATAATAAATCCTCAGAGAAGTATTGGATCAAGTGTTGGTTAGGGATTTGATGATGTGGGTAGGTTTCCACAATATTTTGAACCTCTCAAAATACCCATGTGGTGATTCATTAGAAAATTGATGGATACCACTTATTTTCTTTAGGATATTATAAGTATAAGAAGCAGGAAAGAATCTCTTTAAAAAGTTTCACCTCATATTAATCCATATGGTTATAGAACTAGGAGGGAGGTAGTAGATCCATGACTTGTTAAAGTTAGCTAGGGAGACAGGGAATGCTCAAAGTTTGATTTTTTTCTTCAGAAACCCCTTGAAGTTTCATGGTAGAGTACACCAATTGGAACTCTTTGAGATAAATATGTGGATCCTCACAGGATAGCTTGTGGAAATAAGGTTGAATATGAATAAAACATCATTTGAGTTCGAAATTAGTCTCAATATTTGGATATTGAATTCCAAGGGGTTTGTAATTTATATCAGGGGAAATGAGTTCTTTTAAGGTTTTCCCCTTAGATTGGCCATATCTAGAACAATTAGATGGTAAATTAAAAGTTCTTTATTGTTCTGGTTATCCATAATATTCCTTATAAGTCAGTGAAGTGTTCGCTCGATTTATGGGTCAAAAAAATATGATGGATTTTTTGGGAGGCTATGAGGCATTCAAATAAATTTTTAAAGGATGAGAAGAATTTTTTTTGTGTTTTATTAGATATTTTTTAATATTTTTTTTGGTTTTATTTTTAAAAAATAAAAAAAACTACTGACAATAAGTTTCACTATCCTAGAAATGGTTCCATTTTATGTGTGTCTGATTTTTTCCTATGAACCATTCAAATGTCCAGTGCTTTGGTAATGTGCATAGCAGTACTCAGGTTGAATCCTCGATGATGGTTCAAATTTTAGAGTCCATTGTTTGTATGTTTTGTCTTTGGAATGGGGTTTTTGTTTTTAGAGATTAATTAGTTTTATTAGTTGATAGATTTTGATTTAAAAATTTAATAATTACTGGGGTTAGTTCATAATTAGTTAGTTAATATTTTTATATCTTTGAGCTTTGTAAAACTTTTTATTAAATTAACATCTACTTCACGAGGTGATTTTGATCAGAACTCCCAATTGGTTTGGCTTTAATCCAAGCTGTAACTAGGGTTATAATCATTATCAAATATCATTGATAGAAGGTTCAATATTTCATGAACCGATGTATATTTTTGTTTCCAATAATACATGGAAGCCACATGTCCCAAATATGTCCTTAATACATAACATATTTTCTTTTACAAACACAATATTAATTCAAAGAAGTTTTAAATGAGAGAAATTTATCAATCAATTAACATATATATGTTATGATTCACCCCAACGAGAGATTTAGTCATCTATTTGGTTGGTTACTAATATGATAATATGTGTCTATGGTGTTGAATTAAAAATTGAATAAAAATAATGGGATAATAAAAGAGTTTTGTGCCGAACATACACATGAACGATGAAAAGAATTAAAACACACTTTTGATTGAATGAGAAAGAGAAAGAAGGGAATGGTTTTTAACTTGAATTTAGAAATTTTAAGAAATTTGATATTAAAATATATAAGGTAAATGAGAATAAGAGATGATTAATAATCTTTGATTAATATTTAAAAAAATTTATAGGAAAACACTTACAAGATTACTAATGAAAAAGAACAATAGAATAATATTAAAATAATGAGTCGAGGAACGATCTATCAAGTGAAAATTGAATTTTTAAGGAAACAAAATGATATTTTCAAGGTTTTTTGTGCCAATTTATCCTCATCTATTCTAAAATTCCAAACCCTTATAAGTAAAAGAGGGGAATACATTTATAACCCAAGGTGGTGGAATGTTTTCATCCCAAACCTGCCCATCCACTTATCTCACCAATTTTACAATTCATATAGACTAATATGGAGAAAAATTGTTATAAAAAGTTTTATATATGGATTTTGGAAGTACACCCACCAAATTTGGTGTACATTGGACTTTTTTTATCCAATTTTATGGTTATTTTAGTAAACAATGTACTCCTATCCATTTTTTTTGGAAATTTTCCTTGTTCTAAATGTGAATTAATATATCTCTATAAATATTCGGTTAAATATGAATCATTTAATTTAAAATATTTGGAGGATATATCTTGGCTTTCAAACTAAAAAATATCAGCTCAATTGGATGTCTATATCAGTAGAAAAGTCAAGGATTGTGTGTTGCTTTTCAATCCCAGACGGAATGGTGGTATGAACTTTAATAGATCAATTGGTCCACTTATTGGTTGATTTTGGACTTGAAATTTTTATCCTTGATTAATTTTAATTATAAGGAACATATTATGGAGTTTCATAAAATTTTGGCTTTGGGATTGAGCCTATAAATTATATCTTCTTGGTTGGTCCAGTTTTCTCAACGAATTTATTAGGCCTTATTGTGTGGTCTATATTAAACATAAAATTACGAAATAGGCCAAATATAACTTATAAATATATGTTTTATTTTTACTCAGGAAAGCAATAAAATAAGAATCACATTATTTTAATTAGTACATTGAATGATATGATCACAACATTCAACTGTAGTTTAATTAAATGAACTTGAACAATGTTGTTCTTATGTGTTTATGATAAAAAAAATGAAAACTGATTGAAAATTAATCGTTTTAAGTGAAAATTATTAGACGAGAGTAATGTAAAATAATTAATGAATATGTAATATGAACATATCAATGGTCATTGTTACTGGTTTATATCATTCTCTGGGAGGATTTGATGCTATATGGGTAATAGTGGATCATTTTATGAAATTATCCCACTCTATAGAAGTCAAGGAATGGAGCTTAATGGAGGTTTTGTTGAGCCAATATTTGAAAGAGGTGGTGAGACTCCAAAGACTTCCAAGGGTTATCGTCTCTTATCATGATCCTTGTTTTACCTCTAGGGTGTGGAGAGGTCTTCATCATGACTTTTCTCTCTCACTTATTCCTTATCACTAATTTTCATCGACATATGGATGGTTAGGAAGAGAAAATCATCCACACTCTTGAAGGAATTATGCGTTATTGTGTCTTATATTTTGTAGGTTCACATATGAGGCACCTAACCTTGGTAGAGTTTCCTTAGAATAATAATTTTCACTCTACTATTGGTATGACACCATTTAAAGATTTTTATGACCAATCTTACCATTCTCTATTATGTTGGGCTGGGATCAGAGAGTAAACAATTATTAGGATGATTATATTGTAGTGCTTGAAGAAGATGGTTAAGGTGGTTCATGAGAAAATAAAAGTAGTTCTTGATCATAAAAAGTCTTATACCTATCATAGGAGGAGTCCTCTTGAATTTGATGTTGGATATCATGTGTTCCTCAAGGTGACTACTCATCATGAACAGTGAAGGTTTTATCGGGAGAGTAATATTTCTCCTCATTTAGTTGGTAATTTCAATGTGTTGGATTGAGTGTGAGATATGTCATAACATATAACATTTACCCCGTATATGAGATTGATATATGATGTTTTTCACTTGTAGTAGATCTGCTATTACTACCTCTCACATCATTGATTGGAGAGAGAATTATGTAAATGATGTTTTGAACTTTGAGGAGAGACATGTGGAGATCTCATACTTTTATAATAATGTGTTTCATGGTAATTTTATTCCCTTGGTTCATGCCCTTTGGTGACACATTGTCATAGAAGAGATTACGTGGGAACGTGATTCACATATATGTGCTTATTAACCTAAGATATTTTTTGTTTACTTCTTCTCTTATAGTGTTTCTTTTTTGTGGAACTAGATCTTTTCTAGTTTATGATATTGTTTTCTCTTATAGATTATGGTGGCCTTACTATCATTTTAGAGATATCTTCCCCAGTAAAGTGTTAGGAGCTAGTTGTTTCTACTTAATGGTTTTAACTTGTTTTATCTAAGTGAGGTGGTTGATCACATATGATAGAGACATACATGAGATGTATATCACGAGGTGGTTGTTTGGATAACCCCTTTTTTATTCTTTATCTTTGTGTGTGGTTTTAAATTATCTAGGATGGTAATGGTTTGAGAGGTATCTAATGTAAGGACCTAGATCATGATAGTTTTTTCCTTTGTAATTTTGAGTGTTGGAGGCCCCTAGAGGAGGTTTCAAGGTGTTCATAGGGAAGTTAAGGGGTGGGAAGGGTGAAAACTCCATGTTAGTTAGGGTTGCAGCATGAAACCATGGGATTTATCACAGGCCTAGGTTTAGAGGCATGGAATTCCTTATTGAGGTATAAGGGATCTTTGAGAGGTTACTTCCTTTATAGGGATGACTGAGTTGTGGAGGTTGGTTGCAATTTTTTCCCTTCCTGGTGGAAGTCTATCTTGTGGAATAGGTGTCTATGGCATAACGGTTTCAGGAACTTAAAACTTTTGAGGGGTTTCATCCTTAGAGTGATGCAGTTCCTTGTGGTAGTGGTTATAAGAAATCAACAATGGAGTTATTCTTCCATTTGAATAATATTTGATGTTTGAGGTAGGGGATTCATTGATTCTCCTATTTATTTATGTGAAATCATAATTTTAACATGGTTTATCCCTTTGGAAGGTGTTGTAATTGACCTAATAAATATTAAACCAAATTAAATATGAACTTGGTTTATGTTTAGTGATCACATGCTGTTACTTTCCACCATGATAACAGTTTACCTCTTGATTTACTAAATAGTATTATATCTATGTTATAATTTTTATTATATTTTATTATGCTTGGATTAACATATCTAATTAATAAAATTTGTAAGGAACACAAATCTAGTTATTTTTTGGAATAAAATTAAGAGTTAAAGAATATGAATTTTTAATAAATCCGACGTATCTAGTAATTTTATGGTAATAAAATTGATGTTAATTTCATTTTTAATTGAATTTTTCTTCAAATTAATGGAATTTATTAATAAATTTAAGCTAGAATTCTTGTTAATGGTAATCAGATTAAAAAGGAATGTTGATGAATTTTTGTTCTTTAAATCTTGTTAAAGTTTGAAAATGATATAAATCATGTATGAATAGTTTGATAGATTGTTTTTTCATATTAATTAGTTTTATACAGTTATAACCCATGAATAATGAATTGGTTAATTCAATATTGAATAAAAATTTATTGTTTTGATAAGACTAGATCCTTGGGGTTGAGAGTGATTATTTGTTTATAAAGGATGAATTCCTTATATTGGGGGGTCGTGAGACCACATTTTCATGTGACGGATAAATGTCTTGATTTAGGGACAATTTCCCATGTTGAATATGCTTGTTTGTTTTCTTCCTTATGGGTTCTTTAGATGTGAGTCTTATATTGTGATGTGAGCTTGGGATGGCTAAGCTTTGGATGACTGATGAGATGTATGAGGGGAAGCCCATATGTTGTGGTATAAGTTGATACCTATGATAGAGGAATGCATGGGGATATTCTTGAGGGTTCTAAGTATGGAACTGAGATGATGGAAGAGTTTGAAGTTGTACTTATGTATTCATGTGATAAATATGGGGTTCTTTCTTTTGAGTAAATCTTTTTAATGGTCAAATGGCTAGGTTTCTTGTTTATTTGTATTTCTTTCCCCACTACTTGAGGCTGCCAGATATGTCTGGTTACATCTCTCTTGGGGGTATATTTGGATTATTTCCTAGTTGAACTAGAATTATTGAATATTTGATAATGTTTAATGAATTAATTATCTGATTTGGTTAGTGTTGATGAAATACAAATGAAATGCTACAAATGATAAACCACGAACTCAGTTGGGATTATTCCTAGTGGGAATGGATTTCAATTTTACGATTTTTGAAATATAATTTATAATTTTGTTAATTAATATATAATGAATTAATTAACATAAAGTTAATGTTGAAAATTAAATAAATAATTTAATATAAGCCTTCTAAAATGAAAGTATGCTTATAGGATATCTAGTCCCTAGCAGTGGCAGTTAGGTGTCTTTGTGACGATAGATATAGTTGATCCAAGGACTAGGTTATTCCCATAGTGTGGTCATCAGATATATTATAGAATTTATTTTTTGTGATTTCATATGCTACCCCACCCATGTTTGTTAGGGAGAACAACACCAAGTGGACTTTAGGAGGGTGTTTTTCCCAACACCTCGGTGGGAGGACGAATGAATGACTATGCCCTCTAGCCCCACTACCTTCTCATAGTAGTATTATGTGCTAATATGCATGGTGGTTAGATTTTACATATTTGTGGGTAGAGTTATGTGATGGATTGTGTTTATTTCACACACTTGTATCTACAGATATAGTATCCAAAGGACAATTATAGGTATGTTGTGTCTTGAGGTACCTTACTTAGTGTATAGGATGTGATGGCTTGATGTATAATTATCGATGTACGATCCATTTCATATGGGATATGGTGGTGCATTAATTTTTTAATATATATGAATATGTGGATGAGATTATGTGATGATGTGATGCATGAGGTGAAAGGTTTAAACTAAGATCAGTTGTCTTCGGGTTGGCTTCTTTTGAAGAGAGATGGCTTAGGATGTGCAATATTGGGGCAAAGTAGAAATCTAGCGGGGAAATAGTAGTGGGTTACCCTTATTATTTATTACTATAATAAATGATCTATTGTATGAGATAATTGGTGAGAGGTATCCATGGTGAGGCTGGAAATATAGTATACCTTTTTAGGTGATGAGTTATTTTCACTTTTTTTAAATGGGATTTAGTATGCCTTATTTATCTTTTGCATGAGAGGCTTTAGAGAGGATTAAAATGAGTATACTATTATTCTCACCATACACATATATAAATAATTTTCAGTTTAGTAGGAATAGGTTGGATATTAGGCTGGATATTACTAGCTCGTGGTTTTACAGGAGCTGTTTGGTCATCGTGGTCACTGCCGAGTTTACATTTTTAGTAGTTGAAGTCTTTATTTCATTTGTTTTAGTACTATATGAAATTAAATTTATGTAATTGGGATTTATTTTATTTTTATGAGTAGGTGTTGATTGGTTTATCTACCTTATCTCTCTATTAATTATATTTCTCTGAGAGGGTAATGCCTCCCATTCATATGTATGATATACCTTCGATGTTAGTCACCAACCTGGGGCGTACTGGAGGCTGGACTCGGGCGGTCACTATCTCCCTTCTCTCTTTTCCATCCCATGAGGGTACTCTTCGAGGGGTGTAGGTGACAACATGTTTTATTTTTCTTATATCATGGGAATCATTTTAATCTTGGGAAAATTTTCATCATCGACGGTTTATTTTAGTGAATATAGAAGTGGGTCAATGATATATTAGACTATTGTTTATAAATCCTTTGATAATTTTACATCATTCATTATGGAACTTTTGTTGTAAAATTATATCATTTAATCTCTCCACACAATTCACACATAATATTGACTTGTGAGTTTCTATTATCCAATTGAAGGTATAACTATGTTAAGTAATAAGTTTTTTATTATAACATGGTCTTTCCACACATTTTTTTATCTTCTGATAAATTTAACAATTTTACTAGATAGACCTATGCCTCTGTAAAAGATATTCGATTTTTCACACCTTAAAAAGAATAATAAAAAAGAGGTGACTGATAAAATGTACAACATGTGGGTACATATAGGCTGGAAGAATATGGTTTGACTTCTATTAATGCTTAAATGAGTGGGATTTGGAATTTAATTGTAAAATATGTTGTACAAGTTCGTTGGAATAAAATCAGGTAAGAAGAAAAATATTACCTAACCTAAATATATTATATAAATAGTGGAGAGATAAGCTTAAAATTATTAACACACACCCACATTGGGAATTTTTGGAATAATTGACTCATAACATGTTTCGACCTGATTAGTTTCATTGATCTCACAAGAGTTTGTTTTGATAAAATTTATGAGATATTGATTTCCTGATTTGTTTATATTGACTTGTTTTTGGTAATTCTTTATGGCAACCCAATATTTTAATACACTTTAATTCATGATTTATTACATAAATATACACTTAATACAACACTATAAGATCATGAGGCCTAGTTTCTTTGGGAAATTTGGTCCATAGAACATTAACTTGAAATATGGGTATAACATCATTATTTTAAAAACTCTGAAACATGACCTTATATTCCTTGGATCTTCTAGAGGTGCATGGGATAACCTAAGGGTATATATAATAATGGGGTGAGCTATACATACTATTATGGGAATAATAAAAACATAGAATAAGGTAAATTGGTAAATGTGTGCTAAGAGGTATGTCAAGGTAACATAAGAGGTTTGAGAATAAAACTCGTGAACAATGAGGCATGGTATAACATGGTAACATAAATGAAACATAGGAATGTGGTAACAAAATAAAACATGATATCATAAATATAAGACGAGGATAACCACAAATTCATCATAACATAAAGTTATTAGAATAACCTCTCACACACCATATGTGGAATCTCATGAGATAGGAACATTACCCAATGCATTGTACGGTTATATAATTCAAGGCCCATTAGTCACTTTTATATCATGTGCATGCATAAGTGTGACACATAGTTCGTAAAACATAAGTATGTATTACATCAATTTTAATCTCGTTATTATTGAGTGTGGGTTAAATACATGGAAATCCCAAATCAATTAATGATAGTTACATCTAGGTGAATACCCTTCAGTGTAAATGGGGATGGGTATTCATTCAAAAAATGTTCGGCATGTAAAATCACAAAATAATTTCGGCAAAAAAATGGGTTTACATAAAGGTTTATATAAGGAGTAAATGATAGATGAAGTGGTATCTCATTACTTGGGAATCATAAGGAAAGTAAGAGAGATGTGTGAAACATATCCCAACTTGAAAAATTGGAAATCAAAAGGTATGACAAAAAGAAAGTGCTTGAATAAAGTGGAGAAGGAGGTGATCCCTTATATTTAGATATAACTTCTTAAAGTGAGGGAGGAGAACCTTAAGATATTTGGGGCACCTTGTGAGGGATATAGAGAATTAATGGTAGGTTAAATTCATACTAAAGAGTTTTTAGTGATGATTAATGTGAGGCGGGGTGGGTTTATATAGAAAAAGAGAGGAGAATTCTTTATTAATTTCTAAACATAGGTTTACAACTCCATATGACAAAGTAATCAAAACCAACAACTTTTACATGGGTTTTCTAATGGTTTTTTCTAAAAATTAGTGGTTTTAATTAATTTATAAGGACGACAACTAAACACATTAAAATAATTCCCTTGGTTATGTGGAAGTGATCCATGTTTATAAAAAATTGATTTTAAAACATTAAAATAAAATATAGGTTTTGAATGATTAATTAAGGTTTCATCAAATTAATAAAATAACTTAAAAAACACATTATTTTAAATTTTAAATATAATTTCTTTAATGGAGACTATTTATAGTATTTATTATATCGCTTTTTGGATTTTTTATGTCATAATATATACTGTATAATTAAATCGTATTTAATTTTTAACTTAAAATTCAAATCTCTTAGAAGATTATGAAAAATAAACCATTTAATAATTTAGAAGTGATTATTTAAAATATAATTTTTATTTTATCAAAATAATTATCTAAATATGAGAATTCATAATTTTATATCAAAAAATCAAAATTTAATGAAAACTTCTTTTTTTATAATAACGATTTTTGGACCCTTATAAAAATTTACATTTGACTTTATAAAATTATATTATCATTTGTATTATATAAATATCACTAAATAATAATATTTTATTAAAATATAATTTATTTCCAAAATTCTTGAATTCATCAAAAATAGTGTCTTCTTTGAAACTATATATTTCCCAAAAATACAATTTGTGTTTCATCATATCAAAATCTTATTTTTATAAAACTCATTATTTAATAATCTAAAAAGTAATATCAAAAATGGATAAATATAACCATTACTTTATTGAAAATAGAGTATAAAAATTTATATTGTTAGGGTCTAGATACATAACCCTTTATTATACTAGTGAATTTCTTAAGGGTAAGGCATGTGAGAGTGAGATTTTATTAGGATGGTTCAACATACATGATTTGGGATTTGATCTCAATAAAGTTTAAATTATCCAAAAAATGGTTTCATTCATGATTTAGTTGTTTAATATTGTCCTGATGTTGGTCAAGTGAAAGGCCTAGTGATTTCATCTACCTAAGAAGCTCTGATAAATGTGTTGCATATGGTATGATCCTATGGGTCTAGGAAATTGCTTCCTTTGTCTATAACAGTTGGAATTTATTATAACCCTTACTATATGATAATCATAAGATCACTATATAATGGCTACACTATTAATGGTTATAATGATTAACGGAATTTTAAATCTAACATGATATAACTTATAACAGTCCAAAATAACCAAAGTAGCGACTATGTTTTCTATAACTTCATTTCATAATAATGAATTTAACCTTCAAAAAAGGAATTTCATTTATAAAAGTTTGGGGCATTTTATTCTTCCCCCATTAAAAAATTTTCTCCTTGAAATTTTTATTTTTTACACTAAAATAGATGAGGGTAATTATTTTTCATTTCCGATTTCGGTTCCCTTGTCTCTTCCTCAAACTTGTAGTTTTTTCACAATACTTTTACTTGGTGATTTTTCTTATTTCGTACAAATTTTTATATATGATATAATATCTTTAAAATATTCTCCTCATATGAATTATAATTTTCCAATAGTTCCACAACTTTATTCAGTACATGTGAGGGGTCTAGTATGTACTTCCTCAAGAGTGATACATGAAAGACATCATGTAATTGAGATAGGTTAGGTGGTAGTTCTAGTCGATATTTCACTATTCTGATGAAATCAAGGATATAATAGGGGATGATTTATCTTGGAATAATATTTCCATTCTTCCCAAACATCATGAATTTATTCCATGGTGATATAGAAAGGAAATATTTATCTCTAACATCAAACTTCAGGTTCTATCAATGATTTTATACCTATTTTTCTATCAACTTTATTCAGATTTCATATGATGATGAATGGTTTAAACTTTCTCTATCATTTCTTGGATAAGATCAGGTCCCATATGATTCCACCCTTTAACATCATCCCAGCATGTTACAATCCAACACATCATCCATACAGAGCCTCATAAGGTGTCATTTTAATTCTAGAATGGAAAATATTATTATATGAGAACTCCAACAGGGTAATGTATTGGTCCCAACATCCTTGGAAATACATTGAACATGATCTCAGCATATCTTCCAAATATTGAATGATTCTTTCATATTGACCATCCATATGAGGGTGATAAGAAGTGCTAAATCATAGTTATGTATCTATAACTTACTTAAGGCTTCTCCAAAACCTTTAGGTAAACCTTAAATATCGATCATATGCAATAGATAGTGGAACTCCATGTAGTCTTACTACTTCACCTATACATATCATGGCATGTTGTTCAAGAGATAAATCTTCCTTGATAAGAATGAAATTCTTTGACTTGGTAGGGCGATCAACTACCACCCACATAATGACCTGTCTTCTGTGTTTACTTTTATAGACTAAATGTCACTTTAAGGTGTAAATATTGACTTTATGATGTAATAGAATCAGAAAAACATTTACGATTTAAAAATATTTTTCATATTGAATATTACACCCCTAAAATATTTACATCATAATAAGTCCTTTTACACTAAAAGAGGCATGCATCAACTGGTTTTGCACTACACCATATTTCTCCATGTCAACTATAGGCATAATTAGATTTTGTGTTCTTTATATAAAATATGTTCATTAATAGGAAATTACAAACATGAATTTAGATTCGATATTTTAGAATTAAAGTGTTTTGTGTTATGGTAATTAAATGAGGAGATTCCTCTTGCAAGGTAGATCCTCAATGATCTCCTATAAATTCATACCCTCCCTCTCTTGGATTGGTAGAAGTCATGGAAACCTAGAAGTGCCACAAAAAATATCTCCCTCACCCTAAACAGTATTCCCAACCTCCTACACTATGAAGCCACAACTCTACACTATGGGGGGACACCCAGAACCATTCTTGCACTTAAGCCTTTATTTTTTGCTATAATAAGTTTGATGCTTCTTTTACATCATAGAACTTTCTTTTATACCATATGTAATGTGAGGCTGGTCTCACACCATAAGCTATATTTTTACGTCGTAAATAGAGCACTCTTCCAATTTTCTAATGACATTTTATCCGACCTTGAGTTAGTTAGATAAAACATTTGTTCTTGTTATCTCATCTTACCCTAGAACTTTTAACATGATGGTTTGGAAGAAGTTCTAGGAGTTTTTGGTGTGAGAGTGTGATTCAGTTGGTGTGTGTATGTGGATTCTTCATCAACACCTTTGAAATTTTTTGACATGGATGTCAAAAACTTGTGGTAGGAATTTACTTAACATATTGGGATCTGGTTTACACTTTTTTCCATGAATATTATTATGTATTGGAGATTAGACACCATGCTTGATTGTGATCTCATGTGGGTGTGTGTGTCGCCTGTACTATATTCTATGATATATTCTTTCCACGAGTGATATTAATGTATCTTATTTCCATGTTTTATTATGATCGCATGCTGTTATGTATGCTTCTATATAGTCATGAAGATATACTATTCCTACTTACGTGATTACCATTTATATGTTACCACGCCTTTGTAGTTGTGAGTGGTACTTGAGATATGTGGACCTTCGTGACATATTATCCCTTTCTAGGGGTTTGTGCTAAGTTGTTCTTTTTGAAATGTGAGACTTTATCATAGGGTAGAGGTATGATGTAGCCATACTACAGTGTTTCTCATGCTCTCAAGGTAGCATTTATTTGTAAACTAAAATTCACTATGAGGAACCCTGATCAATGGATTTCTTGGTATTCTTGATTAATAGGATTCTAGGTAACATGAAATTATTAATGGATAAATTAATTCAGGTTTCATGGATACACAACACCATTTGGATGTCGTACAGGGGTTGGTTTTTTTACTATCGATTTATTCCTTTATCTTCTGGCATGGAGTTGAAGCAGGTATAAATGAGGGTTTATGGCAGCTTTTTTAGTGCACAACTGCACAGATTTGGATTGTATTTTTATGATATTACACATTTATTATCATTATGGCATGAAATTTTTATACTTGAGAACATCAAACATATGGCGCATTGGTTGTGTCCTACTTAGTCTTGTACTCACACCCTACTTGGGAATTTTGATGTGTTTATAGATTTCACGATGGATCCAGTGAAGGGAAGGGGCCTAGTGGTGGAATGTTTAGCAGAGGAGGATAGATTTAATATTGGAACATGATGGATTATGTTGGACCCAAAATTTATTATTTATTTATTTATTCACTTCACTTACTTTAGATAGGATTTCCACATTAGTAGCTCTTTTACATATATGACATGTATTCCATCTATTTTGTTTTTTTCATGGTTACTCTGATATTTTATTACTATTTATTATTTTATTATTGATACAATGATATTATACAAAATGTATAGCCTCTCCATTGATGGGATCAAACCCTCATTGCTATTTGGTACCCTCTTGCATAAAGGGATATGTGCATGATGTTATGTGACCCTCAGGTTGGACCCAGTGGTTGAGTAGGGGTGTTACAAAGTGGTATCATAGGATCCAAATTTTACTAAATTGCCTTTTATATCACCTTTATTTATGATAGGATATAAAAGAGTTAGGATGGTTACACTTGGGAAGGGGAATTATGTTAGTTCTTGGATAACACGTTATAGTGGACCTCTGGGTTTCCATTAAAACTAGGAATTTATATTTTGTTGTTATCATTGATTAAATTCAACTTGTGTAATGCACAGGATGTTGATATGTAATTTATGGAATTTATTTCATGTTCATGGATCATGATTAGTAATGTAGGTTTTCATTCCACACACACACACACAGATATATATATATATATATATATATATATATATATATATGTTGTTATGTTGTACAATTTCTCTTTGATTAACTACCTTGATTTGTGCTATATGTTCTGGATAGTCTTCATTATTATGTGATATATATATATATATATTCTGTTTTGATATATATATATATATTGGAAATGATGAGCAGAAATGATAATGCTATTTTGTTAGTAAAAATATATATGATGGCTCTGATTAACGTGTGGGGATGGAAACCATGGTTAGAGATAGGAGGTTTGTACCTTGGATTGAGGGTAGAATCATAGGATAACATTTTCTGATCCCATAGACCGATTAAGAAGTGTTTATAATTTTTCTTCTATTGTAGAAGATGACTCATCACATATGTTTAGTGGGATCGCCAATTGAACAGGCTATTTTGGATATTGTTCCCAGACCTTCCCTTGTGGTTTCATACAGTGGTTCCTTACAATCCACCTCTAAAATCCATGGTGGTATATATTAAGGATTTCTAGATCTAGAATCCCCCATAATTTTATGGTATTGGTGGAATACAAGATGCTAATGATTGGATGGAAACCATAGATATCATATTCGACATCAATGAGACACTGTCAGATAGGAAGTTGAAACTGGAGGCATTCATGCTGTAGGGACCTACAAAGAGTTGGAGTTGTGTTATGGACCAAGATGATTAACGAGAGGTACTCTCATGGGAGCTCTCTAAGGAATGTTTTTAGAGAGTTCTTACATGAATCAATAAATATCAACTGAGCACATAAGTTCATGGAGTTACAGTAGATCTCCATGATAGTATCAGCATACTACACACATTTTACCAATGGGTTCCTCTTCAAGTGACAGGAAGAAGAAAGCTAGGGACTTAAACAAGATCACTAGCATGCAAGTGATGTAGATTTCAGTCTATTTAGATTCTCCTAGAGGAGACCCACGATGTATCAACTATGGAATGTTTGGACACTACATTCAAATCTATCCAGCACCCTAGAATATATGTTATTAGAGTGGTAGGATTTGACACCTCTAATGATTTTGAACCATAATTTCTACTAAGTGGTGATGAAATCCATGATCAAAGAACCATAGGTCCAATAGAGGTGCTCTGTAGTGGTATCATACTTTTCATGTTCCTTAGGGGAATCTTTTTAGATTAGATCCATGCTGTGTATATTATATGTATAAGAATCAAGCAGATGGTGGATATGGTATATCTATAATTTGATGTACTATCTTGATCACATCCACTGTGTCTACTTCTTTGTTCAATACCAATGCATCACATTCTTTTATAAGTGTAAAATTAGTTGATGGTCTTGACCTACCAATCATGTTTATTTTTATGTTAGTCTCCCTTTATACACCATTGGGAACAAAAGTGCACCATCTCTTGTGATGTCTATAATTCCTTATATTATTCACTAGTTATTGGTATTTGTGGTAATTTATGATATTGGCGATGATGAACTTTGATGTGATTCTTGACATGGATTTCCTGACTACCTTTTTAGATCCCATAAATTTCTATTAGACTCACATTTTATTCACTTAACTAAAGGGATAAAACTTCTTGATGACCAAAGAATGTGAACTAGGTGTGGGCAGAGTTGGACTGTACTTGAGTCAGCTTGGGATGATCATGGAATAGATGGTGGGATTGTCTCTATTGGATGATCTTTGGAAACCCCCCATATATCCTTCAAGTCATAGATCTCTATCAAGATGTTTTTCTAAATTATTTATTAGGAAAACCTCTTTGATATAGGAGTTTACTTTGAGTTAGAGCTCATACCATGTGTGTCTCCCATTTTGATACTCCCATATCATATAGAATATATTAAGCTAAAGGATCTTAAGATATAGTTGGATTAATTGGAGTATAAATTCTTTACAGACTGAGTACTTCACCATGGGGTGGTCCTGTATTGTTCTTTAAGAAGAAGGATGGTAGTATTCAACTTTGCATCAATTACCAAAAGCTAAACTAGGTGATGGTTAAGAACTAATATCTCTTTACTAGGATCAATGATTTTTTTTATTAGCTATGGAGAGACCAATGTTTCTCCAAGATTGATATTTGAGCAGGCTATCACTAGTTTCGAGTTAGGGAGGAGGATATTCTGAAGACGGAATTTTCTGAGAAGTTATGGATTATATTAGTACTTGGTGAAATAGTTGGGGATTATGACCACGTTTTTAGTGTTGATAGATCTCATGAATAATATATTCCATCAAAAATTTCATCATGGTGTTCATTTACGACATCCTTGTTTACTTACTAACTCCATAGAAACATACTATTCAGCTAGATATAGTCTTGAGTATTCTTTGAGCACACTGGCTATATGCCTAGTTGTCAAAGTGTTAATTTTTTATTCAAGTGGTAAAGTTACAAGGACATATGGTGTCTGAGATAGGTATATCCATGGAACCAAGGAAAGTTGAGGCATTCATGTCTTGAAAATGACCCCAGAACATGTTTGAGATCAGGAGCTTCCATGGTTTATCAGGATATTACCAACTGTTTATCCCTGACTTATCCAGACTATCAGCAACCATGACAACACTGATTAATAAAGGAGTAAAGTTCCTTTGGTATGACTAGTGTGAATATGTTTTCCTTGTTCTAAATAGAAGGTTGAATACACCTCTAGTACTTACACTCCTTGAGCCTCAGATTAGTTATGCATTGTACTGTGATGCATCGAGCATTGGTCCGAGGGTTGTACTAATGTAGGGAAAAAATTTAGTAGCCTATAGTTATGAAATATTATTTGTCCATGAGCATAAATACCTGCACATGACTTGGATTTGGCTAATGTGATTCACACTTTGAATTGTTTGAAACACTACCTCTTTTGTGAGATATGTTTTTATCTACATGAACTTTAAGAGACTTCAATACATCTTCAAATAGAGGGAATTGAACCTAATACATAGGCACTGGGTTGTGTATCTATAAAAATTAAAATTTGATATTTAATATGAACTTATTAAGGGTAACATCAATGTATATGCACTTAGTTCTAAGACACATGTCCACCAAGATCTTGGTGAGAGACCCTTATAAGAGTAGTGGAAATTAATGATATTATTGGCTAATTAAAGGATGGATACTATAGAGGATTAGGGATAAGCTTATCTTACTCCTTTGGTAGTCAAATATTCTCTTTTGTGTTATATAAAGGCTAGAGAGGAGTCAAACTTAGAGTGTGATACAATGAGTGAACAACTAGCTGGTGGTGACTCGATACCTAGATGGTCAGTGGATGAGGACAATACGATCTTGGTACATGGGAGAGTAGTTGTCATTTTTTAAACCAGAGAGTAGATATTAGTTGATTACCATACCTCTAGATGTGTATTGAATCTTGTAGAAATAAAAATATACTACAACTTCGAGAAGTAGTCCCAATAGCTAGGGATGAAGAGAGACATTGTAGGGTTCATCTCTTGATTCCTCACCCATCAAAGGGTAAAGGTTGAGCACTAATGTCCTAGTGGTTTTATCTAGCCACTTATTATACCTATATGTAAGTGGGAGGATTTCATGATAGACTTTGTGATGGGGTTACCCAGGAACCCATGGAATCATGACACAGTTTGGGTGGTTGTTGATCGGTTGAAAAATGTTGCCCATTTTTACCGATCAGAGAGACCCAATCAGTGGAAGAGATGTGGAATTTGTAAAAATATGAGATTATAATCTTACATGGAGTTCCCTAGTGAATTTTATAAGAAATAGATTAACATTTTACATTACGGTTTTGGAAGGTCTTGTAGAAGGACCTAGGGACTCAATTGAGGTTCAAATTATGAAAAATTTATGCTTTAAATTAAAATTATGAAATATATTCTTATAAATTTAATGTCATTAATTTAAGTAGTTTATTTATTGGTTTAATATATTATTTAATTTAGTTTAACCAAAATTATTCATATGTTTTTTATAATTAAAAAATAGGGATTTGTATAACTATTTATATATATTTAGATTTAAAATTATATTGAAAATAAGATCTCTCTTGAGTAATGATTATAATGCAATGAGACATTAGGTTGTAATTCAACTAGACTGTGGGATGTGACTCTATTTTATAGTGGTAGGGTTTTCCACCCATCATACCTTACATTCTCTTATATAAAACATTGGTTTTGAATAATTTAAATCCATTACATTAACGGGTTTCATGTACCTTATGCATGTGATTCATATAGATATATATTGGATATTATAATTAAAATTTTCACTATGGATTCCAAAATCAAATAATTTACTTTATAATTTTAATATATTTTCATGTTTCATTTATAAAAAGTACATGACATGCATATATTAAATGATGAGATTATTGTATATATATATTTTAAAATAATAAGTAGTTTAATTATTTACAAACCTGATATATGTCAAGAAATAAAATATCAAAATTAGTAGGTTATTACAATTTTGGGGGCACGTGAATTATATTTTGTAAAGAATTTTGGGAATGGGTGACACTAATAGTATTATATGTCCATATCCAATTGTGATCTATTGGTTTCCCTTGTTTGGGTGACACTAATATGATTAGGTTATAAGATTAATAGTGTTGGGATAGTTTATTAATTAATTTTCTCCAATATTTTTTGAACACAACTATCCAAGAATTATTTTTGTTATAAATGACATGATTGACAACCTACGTAACAAAGTGATGAGATAAAAATTCAAGAA
The DNA here is from genome assembly GCA_963277665.1 of Viscum album. Taxonomy (NCBI): domain Eukaryota; kingdom Viridiplantae; phylum Streptophyta; class Magnoliopsida; order Santalales; family Viscaceae; genus Viscum; species Viscum album. Next base: position 877,264,735 of record OY728123.1, read on the forward strand.
TAATTGTAGCATAATGAAATATGAATATTTTTACAAATAATAGATATTATATAACTATCCATCATTTTAGTGTGAGTATATAGAAATATTTATCAAATAATTTGTAAAACATGATACCCACTCAATAAATATTTTATATTGTAGATTAGATTGGAACTAAGCATATAATTATTTTTTAAAATTATAATAGGTTGGTTTTATAACATTTTATTTTAGTATTATAACTTGATAAGTGTTTATAATTATAGGGAGAAAAATCTTGACCATAAATAATTGAATATTAAATAAATTAATTTATCTAATTCCAATTCATGGAAGTTAGATATTATTTGTGCATCAAACATCTGTTTTTATGTGCAGAGACTAAAAAATGGAAAAAATCGGGCAAGGATAAAGCAAATATATATGTTGTAAATAGATAAAGGGTTTCTACGTTGGAGGTTGGTATTTATGAAATAATCCCACCTAATAGATTTATTCTATAATTTTAAATCTATTAAAATTTTATTTTAAAAAATGTTAAATTGATTTCTGTTTATTAATTGGAAAATGAAGGATCTTCATTCACGATTAAAAGAATATGTTGTTCTATATACATGAATGGAATGTCTTATGGGATAGGAATAATGTTTAAATATTTATACATTATAGATAAGGATAATATAATATACAAAATTGTAAATAAAAATGTAAATTTAATGATTCAAATAAGGATATATTATTATTTAAATAAGGATATATTATTATAATAATTTTATTAAAAATAATTTGATATTAGTGAATAATGATTAATTAAATTGGCCAAATAAATGTTTAGTAAAAAAGGTAAAATAACACATTTTACAGCAAAAGGTGAATGAACTAGTGTGTAAGGCCCCAAAAAATTGAATACTATGCTCAAAATATTGCTTAACATGAAACACAATGCATTAAGTGAACAACAATATACAACTAAAATATGATTATGTATTGTAACATTTATCACCTTGCCATTAGATTGGTGGGAATGGATAGGTTTATCCAAATTATGAAAAATATATATAAAGGTTTTATATAATTGATAAGTAATCAGTTATAAAACCCTAATATTTTTTGGTATATATCTTCTTAAATAAATTTAATTTATTCGATATCTTACATTGCATGCAACACCGAGCTCAAAAAAACAGTTATATAGTATTAAAAATTAGAATGACTGTTTGAATAGTAATGTGACTCTTAGGAATAGTAAAATGGTCCTTAGAATAATAAAATCACCTATGAAAGTATAAATAAAATTTAGGTATCTCATAAATGAAAATATGATATATTTATATTATTTAATAAGTAAATAAAATTTTTAAAAATGATAAATAAGTTGTTAGTATTTTTATGGAATGTAAATGTTTATTTACAATTTTATAATTAATATAATGATCTAAAAGAAAATTTGATTGCATAAAATATTTTTATAAATTAATGTTATATTTTCTTATAATTATTATATAATTTTATGAGACCTTAATTAAATTTTCAAAGTGTCATAAAATTAGTTATAATTTTAAAATCGGTATTTCTCGAATAAATGATGATTTTCATTAGAAATTAAATTTATCATATTTATAAAATTATTTTCATAAAATTGATTCCATTTTTTATATCTACTTTTCAAAACATGGTTTGGGTGAATTTTTTGTATTTTTCTGAAATAGTTGAATTTTTGGGGAATAGTGAAATACGGTAATTTACAGTATTTAACATTTTAATCCAAATACATGATTTTTTAAGTCATGGATGATGAAAGAAACCATTATTTCAAATTCACATGCACTATTTACTTTACTTATACACAATAATCAACACTACTAATAGTCTTGATCCAAAATAATTAGAAAGTGAATAAAATAATACAAAACATCCCTCTCCTCCCACTATAAATAACACCCTCACCACCCCTTCTCCATAAACATTATAATCCTTTAAGATTGTTTAAATTCTTAACAAATAACTTTCCAAACCTATTCCCCATGTCTAAGACATTATGGTATTACTAAAAAACCAATGCCAAGTGTCTTAAGGAGGTTCCCAATGAGACAATATTCGAGAGGTAAAATCCACCTTCTTTTTATTTTAATTTATTTTCTTTTATTATCCTCTCCTCACCTAACCTATCCAAAGTGGCATGGTAAATACCTTATGATATATGTATAATTTAATTTTACTATGTTAATGGAATACCCATCATCAAATATCTTCTCCTCTCCTATTTATTCTAAAACTGGAAACATCGTCTGTGAGGTGTCGATTCACCACCTTCATGGATGACGAGTTTTTTTATTAATGCCTTCATGGATTATCATAAAACCATTATTTTGGTTAAAAAATATTATAATATGTTTATTAAAACTTATTTAATGTTCTTTAATGGTTATATAAACATTAAAATAAATAAAACAATACTAGTGTTTATTGGTCTTAAAAACCTCCATAATAAACTAATTATATTTCATTAACATTTTATCTAATGAATTATCCTAATGTCAAAAAATAAAATGATATATGGGAAAATTTAAAATCTTGTAATTATATTAATACCAATTCATTCCACTTCTGTAGAATTATTCCAATTTGTAAATAACTTCAGTAATTATTCACAAGAGTACCAATCATGAAACCATGAAACAAATGCTCTCAGAACAACGGAATTAAACATTATAACTCATCAAAATGTCCATAAATGAATTTTATAAAATTATAATAAATAAAATATATGTTTAATAGCTTATTAAATAATTAATTAATATAATTTTATTATCAAGGACATTAAAAATAAGTTTAGAACACTTTTAGACATAAGGTATGGGTTTCTTGTCTCACTTTTACTTTTGTGAGATATACTCCTTATTAAACACTTATTTATTTTGTCCAGTGAACTTCCCCTATGATATGTCATATCAATAATCTCTTTATATTCATGTTATTAAAATTTTTATTTTATTATTATTAATTTTATTAGGTATTCAGTTCGAATGGTTACAAAGTGGTAAGGGTTTCTCATCTCACTTTTATTTCTATGAGATATACCTTATTCACCACTTATTTCGCTTGGGTATTTTATGTATACTTGGATTTTGATATATAATATCATGAATATATTTATTTTTAGGGAATTAAATGTGATATTTTATGATTATAAATTTTTAGGGGAATATGGTTCGACTGATTACAAAGTGGAAAGGGACTTATTAACTCAATTTTCATTCATTAGGTTAAACTTATATTTAATTGATTATTTAATGCTATGATTATGTGTAAAATGAATTTTGATTATATTATTTTTTTTATTTCCACTTCTTTTATGTGTATTTACAGTAAATACACATAGTCAATTCATTTTATTAATGATATGATCATTGTAAGGGACATTGTCTTAATTTTATTTCATTGAGGAATATTTTTGATGTTATGCACCTATTTCATTTTCTACAGTTTATATAATTCCCCATTTTTATTCATAATCACTATTCATTGAATTTTTTATTAAATATCCATATTTCTCGTTTCAGGGATATGATTATTTCCTAATCTGTATACTAATTTTTAATAAGGTGTTTATATTGAAAGTTATTTAATTAACTGGGGAAATAATGTTAAATCCATATCTTTTACTCAATAAAGATATTTATTTTAAGGAATACTGATTCATGAAATAAATAAACCATTTCTATATTTGATTAAATCTATGAACATATAGACATAAGTGGTGCCTGAGTATAGATTTCCCATCGACGAATCAGTAGTGTCATGAGATGACAAAGTTGGCCAAATTAAATGGGTCTTACCCATAATGATTAAACTATATTGTGAAAGGTCTTAATGGTAAAGATACGATGATGCCTAAGATCATGAAATCCAAAAAAATTAATCATTTCCTTCATTATGATTTTAGTCATTATTGTCCATTAGATTTTCACTATGATATTATTCGATGATTCAGATTGTGCTCATGTTATTGATTAAATGGGATGTATTTTAGTTATATATATACCTTAACATATTGATTATGTTTCATTTATTATTTATTGATGAAATATTACATGGTATTTAACTCTTACTGAGAATATGATCTCACCCTTTTATTTTTTCTCCTTTCCCTAGATTATGAAGATGAAAGGGTTTAATGAGTTCAAGGATGAAATTACATTCCTTTGTTATATTTTATATTTGATTTTCAATTTAATAATGTTTACATGTATGTATCTATTTCTTTAATACTACTAAACTAATTGGTCTTTGGGATTTGAATCTAGTAACTATGCCAATTTAATAAATTAAGGCTTTGGCTTTGGGCTAATATGGCTTGAGTCTTTATAATTGGTATCAGATAATGTTTATTAGTGACCTTGGGAATTAGATTTTAAAATAAACATAACTAACATGAGAACTATAATAATTCCTTATTATATTTAAAAACTTTTACCATTAAAGGAATTTAATTTCTATGGCTCAATACTCAGGATGATTAGGGGGTAACTCAGTGTGTTCCATTATTTAGTGATGAAGCATAATGGAAAGAAGGGGATCAATGAACAAAAAAATGTAGGGATTTACCTAATGAACAATCCAATATAGTTAGTGTTGGAGATGATAATATATTGACTATATTAATATAGCTCAATCAGGTTATGAACAATTACCATACTTCACCTATGTTGGATTTTTATAATTTTTTAGAAACCCCCTTATTTTTGTGGGGCTACTAATCTAGTGGTATTTGAGTAGTAGATAAAGTCCCTAGAAAATATATTTCAGGAATTGGGATGAAATGAAAATGAAAAGTTAGTTCTGGGAGTACATTTTCTTAAGGAAGATGTTTATCAATAGTGGTCATTGATCTAGAATACTAGGGAGGAAGATGGAATAGGATACATAGAATGGAAATATTTTAAAGAAAATTTATTTGAAAAATATTCCCCTTGTGAGGAATAAACTAAAATGAAGAGAAAATTCCTAATCTTAAAGAAGAATGAATAAGAGTTTTTTAGATTACGAGGATACCTTTACAATACTAGACAGGTATGCAAAAAATTATATATGTGATTTAGAGATAAATATTGATCATTTTTTTGAAATCCTTAATCCAAAACTCTGAAGGGATTTGGTTTCCCAAACTTTTTCATTATACGATGAAATAGTACTTTGTACCATCAAAATTAAGAAGAAATTTCTAGATATTATATATTCATTAGAAATTAAGAGAATAAGAGGTCGTTTGAGAACCATGAGAAAGGTAAAGAACCGAAGAAGAATGAGGGAATGAAGGATTTTAAATATTGTGAACATTGTTGGAATTAATATCCATGAAAATGTATGAAGGGAATAAGAGTGTGTTACAAGTGCGAGTACATGGTTAATATGTATCATGAGTGAAATTGGAAACAAACTAATGATATTGTAGAGACCCGAAGCCTGACGTACATGGACATTACATTACTTTTGCGGAATACTTAGTTCATAACAAAACACACACACAAGGATCGTAATAGTTTAGTGTCTTTGGAAACTCGGAATATAATCTTCTAATCCTGGTGAAAGATCTTCAACATCTCCCATAAAGATCTTCTTTTTTTTACCTAAAACCTTTCTTTATATCCTGGGGAAAAGAAAACATAAAAGGGTGAGCTCAAATGCTCAGTAAGGGTAAAAAAAAGAAATATCAATCACATAATTTTCATAAGAACATAACATTTTTGGAAATCTTAACCTGCAAAAGAGATCATAATTTCATAACATGGGATAAATCATAGAAGTGAAAATGAGATCATAACTTAAAACATTACTCATTGTGTCATACACACATAATCATAGAGAATCATTTCTTGTTAGTCAAGACTCATTGCCAAGACTATCTTAGTGGACAAAGTCCCTTTCTGAATCGAGTAATCCTCGTTTCAGTCCTGTTTCACTGAACCGGTATAACCTACCATTCCAGCCATGTCTATCTCATGAGATATAAAATCTTTACCCAATGCATTGGAGGGAGATATAGGTCCCACCCATCTCTTAATGAATCCTTTCTTATGTGGGCCACAAAATCATAAATCATACATCATTGCATAACCCATGTAATAAAAATGGGATTCTTAAACAACATGACATCATAAAACCATTCATATAAGATAAAGGAATTCATAAACATAATTCCATCACAACATAGTCAAATCAATGTAAAAATATGGATAGAAACAGAACCCTTTATTATCTTATATGGAAAATAATTTTGATAAAACACTTGAATTGAATTCTTGAGGAAAATATCCTTTCTTCTTCAAAATCAATTTCTTTTCACAAAACATCATGCAATTTTAAAAGAAAGAGATTTTATTGAAAATTGTCATGAAATATTTTGGAGGAAGGTTCATGAAAATAAGGCTTTATAAAACAGTATAAATCCGTTCGTGCCGTATAAGTTAAAAAAAAACATTCTTCGTACTTTTGTCGGAAAAGTCCAAAAGTACCTCGTATGAAAAAGCGACAAAAGATTCCTTTCATATTCTTTACTAAAAACTCACCGAAGAGTAAAATTGGATTTAAAATATTGTAAGTTGATGGAAACAATATTACATATTGAAGGAACATGGATGTGGATGATAAAATACACCCCAGTAAATACTTACGAATAAACAATCTCGGATAAAAATGAGATTGTAGTATTTCCCTTACCTTAGGTCCAATTTGCTTCGTATGTGTCCGAAACTCCTCTTCTTTGAAGTGCCTCTTTGAGACCTCCTCTTAGGGCACTAAAATTGGTCTTTGAGGAAGACCAGAACCTCTAGGATGTTTCTAGGGAAGTGGAGAGGATAAATTGGCAGGGGTTGGCCGAGCTTGAGTGCTCAAATTGGTGTGAGGAGGAGGGGGAGGAGGTGTCCTTTTATAGGGGAGGAGAGGGGCACCTTAGGAATATCTCAAAATATTATTTTATATTAAAGTCAAAATCGGTTTATAATGGTTCCAAAGGGTCTTATTTCGAAGCTAAAGTGGGTATGGGTCGAAATCCTATCAACCAATAGGATTTAGACAAGTTTAGGGTATTATTTTAACCTTATCAATTAGATTTAACTATAAGTTAAATAATTTAACTTTTACCGTGTCTTTTTGTTTTCTTTCACTATATGATTAATAAACTTACTATAACATGCCAAACGAACCCCAAATTGTATATTATTAATACATATATCCTTATCTAAGTCATTTGGCCGAACCTTAGATTTTTAGGAATAAAATAACAATTAATAATATAATATTTGATTTAAAAACTATTCTGTGTCAATTTTGACACTATTTGATATATGATTTTTGTGAAAGTCATAACAGAATTATATGTTCGAACCAAGTTTATTAAATCAACACTAATATATCATAGTAACCTAGAAAATTAGTGGAATTCATAAAAAGTCTTAAATTACATTTATTTTGGTATTTATATTATCAATTATGTCAATATTTCATTAATAAGATAATTACTGCATCATCTTTGTGTCATAAATAAATTATATTATTTGATGTCTAAAAATTACAAATAAAATACCATCATGTAGGAAATCTTTTTAGATTTCTAATGAATATTTATAGTCGAATTTATCTTATGTATAACCCCATATTAAAAATGATTTACTTATTAAACTTTGATTTTAACTATTTTAACCCTTCTTTAAATAAATTAATAATAAATGTCCAAATCTAATCCAAGTGGGCCTAAATGGTCATATTTTATTCCAAAGTTTGTTTTTGGTAGAATTACACTTGTCCAATAGAATTAGGACATGTGTTAGGGTAATATTAATATCATATTTACCCTTAGTTACCCTATTTACTATTAACCATGGTAAAAAAAGTAAAAAGTTACTATTCACCAAAAAATTATTTTCATCTCATTGAACCACATTTTAGTCCTTGATATTAACCGTGTCTCTCGGATTTTCGAAATTCCATTCACAGAAGCGGTAAAATTAAGTTTTATGCAAAATTCAGTTTTTAACCTACCACTTAGTAGTTTCACTATTCATCAAAAATTGATGTTTTTCAGAACAATGCCAAAATTTCATCCCAAGCTATATTTCATATTCCGAATTCAAAAATGAAGTCTATTTTACCAAATTGATAACATAAAAGTTGCATTAATTAATTTTATAATTAAATCCCGCTGTTAAAACAAATAACGTGTTTTTAAGAAACAATATCTATCAAAAGATTGACACTTGTTTATGTCTAGTTTAAATGTGAAATTACATCCAATGACCAACATTGTATTAAATTGTAAAAATATATTCTAAATATACTTTAAAACCACTCAAATTAATGATTTGTCACTATTAATTATTTCGATTAAAAAAGTTGTTTTTAATTATAATTTAGTAATTTTTCACTATTCATCAGAATATGAAAGTTATCCGAAAAGTACCAAAATTTCACCTTAGGCTAAATTCGATACTCCGAATCCAAGAATGAAGTTCATTTTGAAAAATAAGATTTACAGAATTTTAAAAAGTGGTTATTACTATTCATAACGGCTAGTTTTAATAATATTTTAATAGCATATCATTGTTTCGTGAAACTCAGGATTACGTACCACACACGCTATCGAGGAAGGTTGCGATTGCGTGTAATGCAAGGCAAGTCAAGGATGCGTGTTGTGCAAGCTCCTTTTGGTGTAGCGTACAACACAAGACATTAGTGAAATAAAAAAAAGAATATTTTTCATAAAATCTCGGGCTGTTACATTCTACCCCCCTTAAAATGAATTTCGCCCTCGAAATTCGTCAGGGTTATAAATGGTTTACTATTCGAAAGTTTCTTTAATAGAAACCCACATCGTAAAAGGGAATACCAAAACTTGGCTTTAAAAACTAATGTATGAAATGTAACGATTACCCAAATAAACTAATCCCTGGGTTTCCACATAGGTGAAAATATAGATATGGAAGAGAAATCTAACCATCATGTTCTGATGGAGAGTGGTAGAGAACATGGCTATGGAAAAGCCAGTAATCACAAATCCATAAATTTGTGACGATCTAAGGTACCATCTGATTCATCAGGTATAAGAGAACTAGGACAACATTTTTGGTTTTCAAGATCATTTCCCTAAAGTTGAAAATTTGCTTAGAATAAATACTTACTTTATTTTGGTACAATCTCACTTTTGTTCGTGCCTTGAACAATTTCTACTTCATCTCTTAATTAAATGAAGTTGAATTTGTTATTCGTGAAGTGTTAGCAGATCATGTGATAGAATGACGGGTCATTCCATCTGTTTCAAACAAAAGGTTAGCAAAAGTTATTAAATATACATAAGTCATTCTATAGTAAGATTAATCATATATGGTTCCTAAAATGGACTTATACTTCATATATCATACTGCTTAATATAATAAAACTAATTTCTACTAAACAGGGACTTCCTGTAGGCCAGTGGTAGGCGATAAAGGCCAGTCGCACTTCGGTTGTGGGTTCGATTCCTACAGCCTTGTCCAAAGCGATGGGCTGTCGCCCGTCCTGCAGGTTGTCCCTTTTTCTAAAACTACGTTACTATAACATCCCATCAATAATATCGAAAATCTTCTATTCTTAAACAATACTAACTTATGTCCAACATAATCCAGTCTAATCTTTAGGCTTATACATAATACTGCAGTCCACTCTCATAATATAGTGACATCGATTACCAGAGATTTAATACTGTCGTTGATCCCCACATATCATAAGATATGTCTTGTTGGTCACATTCCAAACATTCAAAGTCCTTAATCGTGTATTCTCTTGAATACCTTAGTGAAAACATGAGTGCAGTTAAAAGTTAACACTTTCCACATACCAAAATCCTCAAAATTCTATATACTCAAACCATGATATCACTTAGTCCTTATATCAATCATGAGCTCATGAATACTATCAAACATTTAATTTTCTCCTTATCCCTTCATTATGCGCATATCATCTACATTCCAAAAATATCTGAATAACCTTCATGGATACTGGTAACATTAATCATATACTTTCAAAACACAAGGAAAGACAACAGTGTAACAATCCATAGATGTCTCTTTATTCCAAAATTACACATGATAAACATGTAATCATGCCACTACATTCTCAAACCATTGACCGAGCTTCAAAAATTCTTTCATCTCACATATCATTTGTAGTCTCTTCATCATCATCCACATAAATACTACCCATATGACCATACTGATTCTCTTCATGAGTCTTTCCCTTAGGGCATTTGTTTGCATAATGCCCATACATTCCACATTTAAAACACTTAACCATTTTTGATGTCGTAGCAATACCATTATCCTCATCCATGGTGTTAACCGACCCTTTTCCTTTGCACTTACTTGCTTTGTGTCCTTCTTTTCCACACCCAAAGCATCTTCCAGTTCCCTCGAAACATTCTCCTTGATTCCTCTTCCCACATGATTTACATAGGGGAAATTGAACTTTCTTTCCTCTATGATCATCATGAAACTCCATCTTTCTCTTATTAGCTGAGTCAGGAAACTTACCAAATTTTACTTTATTGATCATATTATGAGATTGCTTATTCGGAATAATAATGATGTTTGGACTTCCAAATCCCATTTCATTATGAAGAATATCATTCCATTGTCCATCATATTCTCCATTATCGTGAATCATCTTGTTTCCATCCATTTTCTAAAACCCAAAAAGAATAGTGTGAGGGGAAAAAATCATGCTAGGGAAAACAACATAATAAAGGGGGAGTACCTTCAATATCTAACATCTTAGGTTTAATTCTATGATCGTTAGCGTAGTTCTAGTACTATAACTTATACGTCTACTTAACCTTAGGGACATCCCTAGACATACCGTAGAAATATCTCTAGGGATATCACTAACGTTTTCGCATCCTAGTTTCCAAAGGTTGACTAAACCTTTCCTCTGATACCAACTGTAGAGACCCGAAGCCTGACGTACATGGACATTACATTACTTTTGCGGAATACTTAGTTCATAACAAAACACACACACAAGGATCGTAATAGTTTAGTGTCTTTGGAAACTCGGAATATAATCTTCTAATCCTGGTGAAAGATCTTCAACATCTCCCATAAAGATCTTCTTTTTTTTACCTAAAACCTTTCTTTATATCCTGGGGAAAAGAAAACATAAAAGGGTGAGCTCAAATGCTCAGTAAGGGTAAACAAAAGAAATATCAATCACATAATTTTCATAAGAACATAACATTTTTGGAAATCTTAACCTGCAAAAGAGATCATAATTTCATAACATGGGATAAATCATAGAAGTGAAAATGAGATCATAACTTAAAACATTACTCATTGTGGCATACACACATAATCATAGAGAATCATTTCTTGTTAGTCAAGACTCATTGCCAAGACTATCTTAGTGGACAAAGTCCCTTTCTGAATCGAGTAATCCTCGTTCCAGTCCTGTTTCACTGAACCGGTATAACCTACCATTCCAGCCATGTCTATCTCATGAGATATAAAATCTTTACCCAATGCATTGGAGGGAGATATAGGTCCCACCCATCTCTTAATGAATCCTTTCTTATGTGGGCCACAAAATCATAAATCATACATCATTGCATAACCCATGTAATAAAAATGGGATTCTTAAACAACATGACATCATAAAACCATTCATATAAGATAAAGGAATTCATAAACATAATTCCATCACAACATAGTCAAATCAATGTAAAAATATGGATAGAAACAGAACCCTTTATTATCTTATATGGAAAATAATTTTGATAAAACACTTGAATTGAATTCTTGAGGAAAATATCCTTTCTTCTTCAAAATCAATTTCTTTTCACAAAACATCATGCAATTTTAAAAGAAAGAGATTTTATTGAAAATTGTCATGAAATATTTTGGAGGAAGGTTCATGAAAATAAGGCTTTATAAAACAGTATAAATCCGTTCGTGCCGTATAAGTTAAAAAAAAACATTCTTCGTACTTTTGTCGGAAAAGTCAAAAAGTACCTCGTATGAAAAAGCGACAAAAGATTCCTTTCATATTCTTTACTAAAAACTCACCGAAGAGTAAAATTGGATTTAAAATATTGTAAGTTGATGGAAACAATATTACATATTGAAGGAACATGGATGTGGATGATAAAATACACCCCAGTAAATACTTACGAATAAACAATCTCGGATAAAAATGAGATTGTAGTATTTCCCTTACCTTAGGTCCAATTTGCTTCGTATGTGTCCGAAACTCCTCTTCTTTGAAGTGCCTCTTTGAGACCTCCTCTTAGGGCACTAAAATTGGTCTTTGAGGAAGACCAGAACCTCTAGGATGTTTCTAGGGAAGTGGAGAGGATAAATTGGCAGGGGTTGGCCGAGCTTGAGTGCTCAAATTGGTGTGAGGAGGAGGGGGAGGAGGTGTCCTTTTATAGGGGAGGAGAGGGGCACCTTAGGAATATCTCAAAATATTATTTTATATTAAAGTCAAAATCGGTTTATAATGGTTCCAAAGGGTCTTATTTCGAAGCTAAAGTGGGGATGGGTCGAAATCCTATCAACCAATAGGATTTAGACAAGTTTAGGGTATTATTTTAACCTTATCAATTAGATTTAACTATAAGTTAAATAATTTAACTTTTACCGTGTCTTTTTGTTTTCTTTCACTATATGATTAATAAACTTACTATAACATGCCAAACGAACCCCAAATTGTATATTATTAATACATATATCCTTATCTAAGTCATTTGGCCGAACCTTAGATTTTTAGGAATAAAATAACAATTAATAATATAATATTTGATTTAAAAACTATTCTGTGTCAATTTTGACACTATTTGATATATGATTTTTGTGAAAGTCATAACAGAATTATATGTTCGAACCAAGTTTATTAAATCAACACTAATATATCATAGTAACCTAGAAAATTAGTGGAATTCATAAAAAGTCTTAAATTACATTTATTTTGGTATTTATATTATCAATTATGTCAATATTTCATTAATAAGATAATTACTGCATCATCTTTGTGTCATAAATAAATTATATTATTTGATGTCTAAAAATTACAAATAAAATACCATCATGTAGGAAATCTTTTTAGATTTCTAATGAATATTTATAGTCGAATTTATCTTATGTATAACCCCATATTAAAAATGATTTACTTATTAAACTTTGATTTTAACTATTTTAACCCTTCTTTAAATAAATTAATAATAAATGTCCAAATCTAATCCAAGTGGGCCTAAATGGTCATATTTTATTCCAAAGTTTGTTTTTGGTCGAATTACACTTGTCCAATAGAATTAGGACATGTGTTAGGGTAATATTAATATCATATTTACCCTTAGTTACCCTATTTACTATTAACCATGGTAAAAAAAGTAAAAAGTTACTATTCACCAAAAAATTATTTTCATCTCATTGAACCACATTTTAGTCCTTGATATTAACCGTGTCTCTCGGATTTTCGAAATTCCATTCACAGAAGCGGTAAAATTATGTTTTATGCAAAATTCAGTTTTTAACCTACCACTTAGTAGTTTCACTATTCATCAAAAATTGATGTTTTTCAGAACAATGCCAAAATTTCATCCCAAGCTATATTTCATATTCCGAATTCAAAAATGAAGTCTATTTTACCAAATTGATAACATAAAAGTTGCATTAATTAATTTTATAATTAAATCCCGCTGTTAAAACAAATAGCGTGTTTTTAAGAAACAATATCTATCAAAAGATTGACACTTGTTTATGTCTAGTTTAAATGTGAAATTACATCCAATGACCAACATTGTATTAAATTGTAAAAATATATTCTAAATATACTTTAAAACCACTCAAATTAATGATTTGTCACTATTAATTATTTCGATTAAAAAAGTTGTTTTTAATTATAATTTAGTAATTTTTCACTATTCATCAGAATATGAAAGTTATCCGAAAAGTACCAAAATTTCACCTTAGGCTAAATTCGATACTCCGAATCCAAGAATGAAGTTCATTTTGAAAAATAAGATTTACAGAATTTTAAAAAGTGGTTATTACTATTCATAACGGCTAGTTTTAATAATATTTTAATAGCATATCATTGTTTCGTGAAACTCAGGATTACGTACCACACACGCTATCGAGGAAGGTTGCGATTGCGTGTAATGCAAGGCAAGTCAAGGATGCGTGTTGTGCAAGCTCCTTTTGGTGTAGCGTACAACACAAGACATTAGTGAAATAAAAAAAAGAATATTTTTCATAAAATCTCGGGCTGTTACAGATATTCAATTCTTAAATTTCAATTAAATGGGGAAATATTGAAACTAATATCCCTAGATCCATGAGAATCTACCATATAAGAGAAAAATGGGAGATTTATAAGCTTTTGTGATCACTATAACTGAGGTACAAGTTCCCAATGATGTAGTTGCAGGTATGTTAATCATATCTTCAAATTTATCCAATGATTTACATGATTCTGGATCATCACACTCTTTTATATGTACCCAATTTTTCATTAAAATTAGATATTTACCATTTGATTTAATAAGGGAGTTTTCATTCAAAACTCATAAGGGAAGTCTGATTGCAACAAATACATGTTGATAAGTCCCCATTATGTTATATAAACATGATTTATTTGTTGAATTTATAATTATACCTATGGTTGAATTTGATATAATCCTTGGTAAAAACATACTATCAAAATATAATTCAAACATTTATTACCAGAAGAAGGAAATTATGATTTGTGAGGAAGATATATAATTCCTTATCTTTGGAGTAGAAACTTAATCATCTGATTCCTGTCTAAATCCACCCCTAGTAGCTATACTGAATGAAATTATTAGGGAGGAAGAGAAAAAACATCTAGTGATAAATAAGGTAATCTTAAAATTGAGGATGTACCTATTTTACCATAATACATTGATTTATTTGCTGAGGAATTACCTAGACACCCTTAGAGCAAGGAGTTGAGTTTTCCATTAATATAATCCCTGATGAAAAACCAATATCAAAGACTCCCTATAAAATGTTCATTGTGGAATTAATGGAGTTGAAGAAAAAACTAGTGGAGTTGAGTAAGGGATTTATTTTCCCCAGTGTTTCTTCATGGGAATCCCTTATTCAATTTTTATGAAGAAATATGGATTCATGAGGCTGTGCATTGATTATAGATAAATTAATGAAATTATAATAAAGAACAAGTATCTTCTACCTCTTATGGATGATTTATTTGATCAACTACACATATATCAATATTTTTCTAAGACTGAACTTCGTTATGGATATCATCAATTGTGATTAATAAAAGATGACATTCCAAATATAGATTTTCATATGAGGTATGGACATTATAAGTTTATAGTAATTCCATTTGGATTGACTAATGATCCCTCCGTTTTTATGGATTTGATGAAAAAAATATACAAGAAACATATTATGATTTTGTTTTGGTATTCATTGATGATATTCTGGGATATTATAAATCCTATGAAGACCATTAGAATCACTTATATATCATTATTGAGACTCTCAAGAGGAAAGTGTTATATGGTAAATTTAAAGTGTGAATTATAGCATTAGAAAATTTATTTTCTTGGACATATTGTCTCTAAGGATGGAATCTCAGTTGATCCAGTGAAGATAAATCTAGTCCAAGAATGGGATACACAAATAAACAGAAATGAGGTATGTAGTTTCATTGGTTTCATAGGTTACTATAGAAATTTCATTCTGATTTTTTCATAATTGGATAGCCTATTAACCAAGATCACATGTAAATGGGTTAAGTTCATGTGGACAAAATAATGTGATATTTTTTGAAAAATTTAATAGAAAAATATTCAATGATCTAATTTTAAATCTACGATCAAGAAATAATGGATTTTTGATATATAGTGATGCATCAAAGAAAGGACTAGGTTGTGTCCTTTTGAAAAATGATAAAGTTACTGCATATGCATCAAGGAATTTGAAGATTAATGAACAAAATTACCCAACTCGTGATATTGAGTTAGGAGCCATAATATTTTATCTGAAGATATAGAGACACTATATCTATGGTGAAAAATATGAGATATATACAGATCACAAGAGTTTGAAATACATATTTACATAGTAAGAACTCAACATGAGGAAAATATAATGGATCAAGTTACTCAAAGATTATGATTTCTCAATATATTACCACCCATGAAATGAAAATAAGGCAGAAGATTCATTAAGCATAAAAGTTCATGTACTTCTAACCCAAATGATTATTGAGAAAGATCCAATGTTCATAGATTTAGTAAATATGGATATGGAGATTATTATGTAAGGGGAAACATCGCTCATTTTTCAAAGATTTTGAAACCATATTTATTGGAAAAGATAAAAATATATCAATCAGATGATGAGAAATTTCTTAATAAAAATAAAGTTGTTAATAATGGAAAATTGGAAGGATTCGTTTTTAAAGATGGTATTTCTAAAATTTGGAAATAGGATATGTGTTCTAGTAATATTTTAGCTAAAAATTAAACTATTAGATGATTATCATATCTTAAATATCTCTATACACCATGGTAGTACCATGATGTATATAGATCTGAAGAAAGATTTTGGTTGAAATAGTATGAAGTGGGAAATTTATTACTATGTGTCAAGATGCCTAGTTTTTCAACAAGTGAAGGCTGAGAGAAATCATACTAGAGGATTCATAAAACCTCTAACTATTCATATGTGTAAGTTGGATGATATTATAATGTACTTTGTCACCGGACTCTCAAGGTCAACGAGAAGGAATGATGAGATATGGTTTATTTTTTATTTTCTCACAAAATCAGAACATTTTTTTTAATAAGAGAATATTTAACTCTTGAGCACCTAGAACGACTCTATATTAATGAATTTTTAATAATTCATGGTGAACCTCTATCGATTGTTCCTAGTCGATATCCCCATTTAACATCAAAATTTTGGAAGAGTCTTCAAACATATCTATATACTGAGCTTCATTTGAGCATCGCCTACCATCCTCAAACCGATGGAAATTTGAAAGGAAAATTCCAACATTGAAAGAAATTTTGAGATAATGTTCAATTTAATTTTGATGTATATAGGATCATTATTTACCTTTGGTATATTTTTTCTACTATAATAGTTTCCATTCAATTATTCAAATTGAACCATATGAAGCATTATATGGAAAGAGATTCCAAACTTAAACTTGTTGGGATGAAGTTAGTGAAAGGAAAATTATTGGCCCAGAACTTACTGAGGAAACAATAACGAAGGTAAATAATATTCAATATCATATTAAAGGAGTTCAAAGTAGAAAAAAAATTTATATTGATAGTGAGATAAACGATTTATAATTTCATATGGGAGATCATGTATTTATACAAGTATCTCCATGGAAGGGTGTCATAGTGTTCAGTAATAAAGGGACACAAATACCTACATAAATTAGACCCTTTTAAATTCTAGAAAGAGTTTGAGATATATCTTATCAAGTATTAATGCTACCATGGTTCTCCATAGTTCATGATGTGTTCCACATATCATTATTAAGGAAGTATATACCAGACACACCACATGTACTCACCTATGAAGAAATAGAATTGGAACCTAAATTTTCTTACTATGAGAAGCCTATCAAGATTTTGGACACTAGAGACTAAGTATTGAGAAACCATATTACTATATTGGTAAAAGTTCGTTGAAGAAACTATAAAAGTGAAGCTACAACATGGGAACCTGAAGATGTTATGAAGAAAAACCACCCTAATCTTTTTAGAAGGTAATATCCATGAAAAATTTCAAGGAAATTTTTTTCAAATGAGTGATGAATATAACACCCCATGATTTTATGGTATTTATCTTCTTAAATAAATTGAATTTATTTGATATCTTACATTTCATGTAACACTGAGCTTAAATAGATTGTGAAATACTATTAAATACTAACATGAACATTGGAATAGTAATATGATCATTATGAGAATTAAACTGGCCATTAGAATAATAACATCACCTATAAAAGTATAAATAAAATTTTTGTATCTCATAAATGAAAATATGATATATTTATATAACGAGATAAGTAAATAAATGTTTTAGAAATGATAAATTAAGTGTTGTTTTTTTAATGTAAATGTTTATTTATAATTTCATAAATAATATAATTTTTTAAAATAAATATTACTTTCATAAAATAGATTTATAAATTAATATTTTTTTGTCTTATAATTATAATATAATTTTATTATACCTTAATTATTTTTTAAAAGTGTCATAAAATGAGTTATAATATTAAAATCAGTACTTTTCGAATAAATGATTATTTTAATTAAAAATTAAATATATCATATTTAGAAAATTATTTTCATAAAATATAGTCAATTTTTGAAATCTAAAAATAAATAAAATGTTTAGGGTAATTTTTTTTGTATTTTTATGAAATAGTTGATTTTTTTGTGAATAGTAAAATATGGTAATTTACGGAATTTAACTGTAAAGACATGTAAATTTCAAGGAAATTTGTTTCTTAATTTCTTTGGGATTTTACGAGTACACAGTTTCTGACGGTACCAGATTCCGAGGCCCGGTGTGCCCAGAATCATTTTCTGAAGTTTAGCTTGGGTACATTCACTGAACGAACGAGCGGGTTTTCCTAACATTTGAACCGGTGCTCGAAATTGAAATCTGAGGGCACCGATGAAACCGCAGCACCAGTAATTGCTTCAGTTGACCTTTTTTAGAGTTTTGTTTGCTCGGGAAGAGTTGTTTAAAAAAATGTGGTTTAAGTGTTAAGTAAATAAAGTTGTGTCACAACTTTATTTCTCTATGTTGTATAACTTCCATGTGTGAGAATATCCTAACACCTCTTGTTAGGATATTAATGAGGTGGGTCCCACACGATCCCCACCCCTTCAATTTCATCTAACTCCTCTATCCCTCTTAATGTTGGCAACCCCCATTTATTTTTTAAGTCATCCACTCTCCCTCTTTAATTGCATGCCAACCCCCACATTAAATTAATTGATATAAGTTATTCAATTTATTTAATTAAGAGTTTTAATTTTGAACCTTTGGAATTCATGGCATGGGTTAATAAAATAAGGATGAACCTTATTTTATTTGGGGTTGATTTTGTTGTGAGAGGATTGGGGAAGAAAGCTCTAAGTTTGAAGAACGTGAATAACGCCAAGGCTTCGACGAAGAACACAGTCACTGCAAGGAGAGATCGACGAGCCGTCTCTTCTTCTCTCCGTAGCCGGTGTGTGACGACGTTCCCTTCTTGGATGCACACCATTCCATCTTCTCTCCACGTCAAAGAAAGGGATACAGCACTTCCTCCTTGTACGTTCTCCATCGACGTATACGGAGCTTCATCATGTGACGCCGTTTTCCGCAATGCTAGCTTCCACGAACTTCTTCGAGGTATGGGTTGTTTTTACATTCAGAATTAATTGACGTACTTCGTTAATTCTTTGGCCGCCTGTTATCAAAATAACGGAGGAGGTCGGACCGGATGAACACGGCCGAACCTCCCCCCTTTTGTTGTTGAATATTTTGTGTCTTGGAACGGAGGTGGCGTGGTGTAAAAGCACCGCGCGGGAACGAGGTATATCGTGGTGAAGGTGCGCGGCGCCGTCGCGCCGCTCCGGTGAAGCTGAAGGAAGCCGCGACCAAGAACGGGCCATGGTGGAGGGGTGTGCGCCGTCGCGCTGCGCCGGATAACCGTGGAGGGCCGCGGCCGGGGTGGGCTGTGGCGGAGGGGCGCGACGCCATCGCGCCGCGCCGGTCGGACAAGGGTCGCGGCCTAAGGTCGCAGCAGTGCAGAGGAGGGCGGTCGGACCTCCATCTGCCGATGCATCAGGGGGGTGAGACTAGAAGGTCCCGCGGCAACAACCAGCTGGCCATTACGGCCGGCCGGATTCCGGAAGTCCAGGGGGTCGTAACCCCCGACAGGTGGCATAGGCGGCCCACCCCCCTCCCCCAAAGGGGGCCATTTTCTTCAATCACGGGGGGCAGCACCCACCCCCCCACCCCCCTTCTGCGCCGCTCGGTCACAGACCGAGCGCCCAGCTGGGCCACGCCCAAGTGGGTGGGACCCAGACCCGGGTCAGGTCGATCCAGTTCGGGCCAACCCAGGGGGTCTTGGGCCGAGTCGGTCCAGGCCCAAAACCCCCTAAAATCGGACAGCTACATTCAGAGGCCCATAACTTCGTCTACAGACCTCCGATCGACGTACCGTTAGTTGCGATGTGAACCTTGGATTGAGACGGTCATTTAGGTATATTACACTCAAGGTTTTGGAGAACTTTGTGTATGAACATGTTGGTTCGAACACGAAACCAACCAGGCCCTCGGAGCGGAAACGCTTATAACTCGAGCTCCGGACGTCCGATTGACGTGCCGTTGACTTTGTTGGATTTCTCTTAGTGAGACGGTTCTTTTGGATGACTCCGCTTGAGGTTTGGATGCAGCCAGAGTATGGTCGTGTTGGTTTTGACTTAAAAACCAACCGGGCCCCTGGGACGAAAAAGCCAATAACTCTCAGATCGGGCGTCCGATTGACGTGTTGTCTGTCACGTTGAGTTCCTTTTGATGAGATGAAACTTTGGGATACATCAACTCTGGACTTCGTGTCAGATGATGTATCGAACCCCTTGGCTCATGGAGCGGACCCTCCCGGAATTGAGCAAGCTGTGTGCGGGAGCCCTTGAGTTGGCTGCGACGAAGATGACGTCTACTGTACTAGGATCCTCTGTGGGTTCGATGACTGTGTTGGGATCCTCTGTCGGTTCGATGAAGACTTCTACCGTACTGGGATCCTCTCTGGGTTCGACGACGACGTCTACCGTACTAGGATCCTCCATGGGTTCGACGACGACGTCTACCGTACTAGGATCCTCCGTGGGTTCGACGACTACGCTGGGATCCTCTGTGGGTTCGACGACGATGACTACTATACATGGATCCTCCATGGGTTCGGCAGCGATGACTTATAAACAAGGATCCTATGTGGGTTTGGCAGAGTGGATGATTCATAGGCTACATCTAATGATCTACACCCCTCTTTGGAAGTAGTATACATGTGTGAGTTGAGTCTTGACTTTCAACCATTACCTTGAGTATGATTGTTTTGTTGTCCTTTGTGGACTGGGTTACGCTTTCCTTTGTGGACTGGGTTATTCTTTCCTGTGTGGACTGGGTTATTCTTTCTTGTGTGGACTGTGATGTACTTGGTCTCGAGTGTTGGATCCGAACAGGAATTGTTGACTTAGGTATATGTATGGGAATATACCTAGGTTGTGTTGGTTGTTACTTCATGATTGCATTCTTTCCTTTGTGGTTTATCCTTCATGGATTCTGGGTGACCTTAAGGGGTCTCGGGGTCCCTACTGGGTATCGTATACTCACCCATGCATAGGCTATGCCCGCACTACATTGTGTTGGATGCAGATGACATACAACTTTGATCGTGGTGGAGGCTCGTGGAGCTGGACAGTACCTAGAGGTGGACCACTGGGCGGGACGTACACGGAGCGGACGGCTGGACCCAAGGAGCTGAGGAGACAATCTGTACCCACCCTTCAGGTGGGGTTTCTAGTGGATGGCTCGGTGTTGCTTCTTTAGTTTACAGAAGCTGTACTTTCCTTTCAGTTGTACTTTACTTTCAATTGGGTTTGTATTCTGGCCCATTTACTTTCCAGCACTTACTTTTGTACTCAGTTTACTTAGTGTTTACTTCATCTTGCATACTTTGTGGTGTTTGTTTACTTTTTAAAGGAAATTACTTCCCTTTTATCAGGATTTACGCCTTTGGTTCTAGTCGCCAGCCCCTGGCCTATGGAAGGCGGGCTTGGGGTAGTCACAGCACAGGCCCCGAGGACGGGTCATGAAATTAACACTTTATGGAAAATACATTATATTTTAGTCATAGATGATGTAAGAAACCATTAGTTATAAATAACATGAACTATTTACTATAATTAGTCACCAAAATCAACACTATTGATAGTCTTGATCCAAAATAATAAAAAAATGAATAAAATAATCAAAAAAACCCCTCTCCTTCCACTATAAAAACCACCCCTCACTACCCCTTCTCGTCACACCTTATAAGACTTGAATATTGTAACAATTATTCCCAAATCCCTTCACAATCCTCTCCCCCATGTCCAATACCTTCTGGTCTTACCAAAATACTAAACCCAAGTATCTTAAGGAGGTTCCCAAGGAGACTATATTCGTGAGGTAAAATCCTCCATCTTTCTCTTTTAATTCCTTTTATTTTCTAATCCTATTTTCACCTACCCTATAAAAATTGTAATAGTAACTTTGGTATGATATATATACTGGTATTTTATTTTCTTAATAGAATATCCCTAAAAAACATCTTATCCTCTTTTCTAAATTCAAAGAATGGAAACATCCTTTGTGAGGTGTCGATTCATAGCCTTCGTGGACAATGAGTTTTATTTTTTCTTTACCACCTTTAATGATGGTCATAAAACTATTTTTATGGATAAAAAATATTATAATATGTGTTTTAAAACATGTTAAATGTTCTCAAACTAGTATATAAATTCATTATTAAATAAAATGATACTAGTTCGTGATGGTCGTAAAAACCACCTAAATAAACTAATCATCTTTCATTAATTTTTTATCTAATAAATCATCCCCATGTAAAAAAATGATATATGGGAACATGTAAAATCTTTTAAGTATATTAATGAAATTTCATTCCAATTTTGGAGAATTATTCCAACTTTACAAGGACTTCTGTAATTATACAAAAGCGTACCGATCATGAAACCATGAAATGAACGCTCCTGGAATAACAAAATTAAACAAAATAAATCATATAAATGGCCTTAAATAAACTTAATAAATTTATAGGAAATAAAATATATGTTTAATATGTTATTAATTATTTAATTAATTTATGTAATTGGATTATCCAAGACATTAACTACCAGTGAATAACGCTTTCACACATAAGGTAAGTGTTTTCTGTCTCACCTTTACTACTATGCGATATATTCCTTATAAAAAACTTATATATTTTGTGTGGTGTACTTACAATTTGTTATATAATATCATGAATCTCTTTATCTTCATGGTATTAAATGTTTAATTTTATGATCATTAATTTTATGGGTCTTAAGGTTCGACTGGTTACAAAGTGCTAAGGGTTTCTTATATCACTTTTATTTATATGAGATATGCCTTATTCACCACTAATTTTTTATGTGTTGTGTATGTATACATAAATTTTTATATATCATATCATTAATATATTTATATTCAGAGAATTAAATGTTTCATTTGATGATTATTAATTTTATGGGGAATATGGTTTGACTGATTACACAGTGGTAAGGGATTTCTTAACTCAAATTTCATTCCTTGGGTTAAACTTCTATTTCATGGATTATGTCATACAATGATTATATGTAAAATTAATTTGATTATATAATTTTATATTTATAATTTGTATGTGAATTATTAGTTAATACACATAATCTATTCATTTGATTAATGATATGATCCTTATAAGAGACTTCATCTCAATTTTCTTTAGTTGAGGCATATTTTTTTGTTATGTAGCTATTTCCTTTTCTATGGTGTATATAATTACACTTTTTATTTATGATAATTATTAATTTAATATTTCATTAAATATACATATTTCTTGTTTTAGGGATATCATTATTCCCAAATCCTTATACCATTTTTTCATATGGTGATTACTTTGAAAGTTATTTGATTTACTAGGGAAATAATGTTTAGTCCATATCTACTACTTAATATGGATTTTGGTTGATAAGGAATATTGATTCGTGAATTAAACCAACCATTTCAATATTTGAGTAATGATTTAGACATACAGACATGGGTGGGGCCCAGTTATAGTTATCCACTCAATTCATCGGTAGTCTCATGAGATGAAAATATTAGCTAAACTAAATGGGTCCTTACCCATAATGATTAAACCGTCTTGTGGAGTGTATTGATAGTAAATATACCATGATTCCTGAGATCATGGAATCAAAATTATTATGAATTTACTTCATTAACATTTTATTCATTATTATCCATGATAGTTTCACTATGATATTATCCATGGATTTAGATTATGCTCAAGTTATTGATTAAATGGAATATATTTCAGTTATATATATACCTTGCTATATCGATCATGTTTCCTTTATTATTGATTCATTAAAGAGTTAATTGTATTTAACCATTACTGAGCATCTGATCTGACCCTTTTATTAGTTATCCTTTTCTCAAGTTATTAAGAAGAAATTACTGAATGAGTTTAAGGATGCAATTGCTTTCCTTTGTTGTGTTTTATTTTTGATTACCAATGTAATAAGGTTTCCATGTCTGTATCTAGTTCTTCAAGACTAATAAACTGATTGGTCCCTTTAGATTTTAATATTTTATCTCTGCAAATATAATAAATTATGGATTTGGCTTTGATCTACTGGGGTCTAGGTCTATACATCAATATTCAATAAAATCATTTTATACCTTAAAAATATGTTTTATTCAAAAAATAGCTTATGTTATATTTTGTGTGTGGAAATTATTACTAAATTTTTACAATTTTAGAAATTTTATTTTAAAACATAAAAATAATTTTATAAATCAGGATATAAAAATAAACTTAGGGTGAAATTTTGATATTTTTTGAAATGATTTGTTTTTCAGTTAATAATGAAAAAACCGTTGTTTCAAATACTTCCATTTTTTTAATTAAATAAATTAATTTAATATTACCATTATATTTTTTATTTAATATTAAATTTAATCATGATCTATTTTACTTTTAATAATCTAATAAATTCTATTATATTTATATATAGTCATGATTTTTTATAAGATAATTTTATGCTTAACAACGAATCTTTCTAAAAACTATTTTTTGTTGTGCTTTACATATTTATTTAAAAATTTATTTTTTCAACTTATATAAATTTAATCCTGAAAAAATGGATACCATATTGAGAATCATTAGGTTAAAAGTTTTGTAAATAAGACCCTTTTATTTTTTTTTTCATTTTGAATAGTGACTATATTATATATTCTTTCACCTTGGTATGGGTAAATTAGGTATTTGAGGTAAAAAAATGTGATAAGGAATTAAATATCAACCTAATACTTGAATTTATTTTCTTTTATGGGATTAATTTGGCCATTTCCATAAAAACTTATAATATATTGAATTTTTCTACCATTTAACCCTGCCAATGACATTTATATTATATAATGTAAAGAAAATTCCAAAATATCACTCTTTTGATTTTAAATTATTTTATATGTTCACATTAGGATAATAATATGTTATGATTAAATATAAAATATTATTTTAAAATTTATTAATTTATTTTTATCATGTTAATTTATTTATAATTTTTAGTTATGGAATAATTAGATTAAATACTTACGCAACATAGACATAGTGTTTATTCAATTAATAAAAAAATAAAATAAATTAAATTAAAAATATTAAAAGTAATACAATATGGGTGAATTACTATGTCCCATGAATTTTATTGATAACTATAACATATTATGTATGATTTAATGTATTATATTTTAATTTCATTTTTGTCTTGATGTTTTTAAATTCAAATTAAATAAACAGTGTTGAAAATTACATTAATGATATTTTTTGAAAAAAATATTTTATTACATTATTTAAAAATCCTAAAAATATTGAACTTGGAAAATATGGATAATATATGTTTGATAATACCATAAATTTCCCACTTATTTTTCAACTATCCTTTTATGGTAACTTTTTTGGATTCTATCGTGTAAAAAACTTTGTTATCATGTTAATTGTCAAAAGGTTAACACGGGGTAAAAAGAAGATAACGGTGAAACATCACCTAAACTTGTAAAATTGTATTGTATGATAGGATTTAGACTCATAATAATATTATATTCAAATTATGTTAATTATGATACATTTTTATTTGAAAAATAATTTATATTAATTTAATACTTTAAAACTTTTCAAGAATGCCCCTCCCCTCACTTATAAAAGGACACCCATTCTCTCATTACGTTACACCAAATGTAGAAACCCAGATCAACAAAACCATGGCCATTTATATTATAGACATCCTTATCCAAGTTACAGCGGTTTTGGTCTTTCTAAAAGACCAACCATAGGTCTCTTAAGAGTATATATAAAGGAAGTCTACTGAAGAAGAGGTAATCATCCTTACTGACTCTTTCAAATTTATTTATTGTTGTACTTAATTTAAATCTATTTAATATATTATAAAATAATTAATATATCCTCATAAATATACTTATAAGTTATTATGATTATATTACAACCATTTTCTACCTCCTTTCCATTCTATGGAAATTGAAAACATCACCTGTGTGTATGTATGACTTACTGTCTCCACGTAGCAGTGTAATTTTTTTATCATCATTTTAAATGGATGATTATAAAGATAGAACTAATTAATATATAGGATATTTATGACATAACTATTCTTATATAATTTTAATATAATATCTACCTTCTTACCTTAAAATTATTTGGAAAAGGATAATGTCGCTCATGTGTATGTGTGGACTACCACATTCATAAAGTGATGCGATCTGTTTTCCATTTATTCTTTACATGGATAGTAATAAAATAATATTTAATGAATATATATGATATTTATATTATTATTAACATTAAAATATTTTTTAACCTTAATCAAAGTATGAGTACTAGGACATTTATGATAAAACATGCATGAGAAAATAAAGAATTTAACACTCAAAACAATGATAATATTAAAATATCATTAACGAATGGGTGATAATATATTATAAGAGAACCATACTTGATATTATAAATATTAATGTTTTTATTTTATAAATTAGTAACCTGTTTAAAACTAATATACATGAGTTTAAATCATGCTCATCTAATGGGAAATGTGAGGTAAGGGGGTTCATAACGCAATTTTCATTCATCATGTTGCACTTATTCTTCATTAACTATGTTATTCCATGATTATATATGAGATTAACTATGATTTTATTATTAATTATCTCAACTTGTATTTTTATTTACATTTTTTTAAACATAATCACTTAATTGATTAATTCTCACTTTATTGATATGATCTTTGCAAAGGATTTCGTCTTAATTTTCACTCTATTGATACATATTTTGTATTGTGCACATATTTACTTATTTGTGGTGTATATATTTCCAATTTTATATAATTAAAATGATATTTATTTATTCATTATTATTAATGTTTCTATTCAAGTTATTCTTTTAAGGGGTTATAATTTAAAAGTTTCCATATAGTTAAAAAAATCTTATATTTTGGGATTTCTCTTATTTTTGTTGGAGGAATATTATAAATTATCCTTTATAAGATCCAATATTATTATTATAATTTATATATTTAAGTAAATTCCATATTTTATTCCAAATTTTACTCTATTATGAACTTATATCAAGCAATGTAATATTTAGAATAAAAGGTGATATTATTTCTATTTTTAATAAAAAAAACTAAAATAACCAAATTATTTACTCAAAATAATTTATTAAGTATATTTAAATATATCTTATACTTCTTAATTTTTTTGAAATAAATCTTTTTAATTTTTTTGAAATCTTCTTTTTTGAAATTATCTACAAAAAGTCTAAAGGAATGTTTTTAATGTATATAGTGTTGGCAGATTTTACCGAAGCCATAACAGTTTTACATTCTTTTCAAATTCCACAAGTTTTAAATGTTTTTACAAAGAAAATTATTTAATTAAATATTATTTTAATATTTTTATTCCATTTTCTTTATATATATAAATAACATGATTTTATTACAAAACCAATATTTTTTATGAATTGATGGTTATATTTTATATCTTAATAATTTGGTGGTCGTTAACTTTATCTTTAAACATTAAATTTATTTTCAAAACTGGATGTTAAATTTATCTTAAATATACATATTATTTTTATCATGAATATGATTATTTCCAAAACTATATACAATTTCTAAATATCGTGTTTACTTGGAAATTTATTTGATTAAATAATGAAATATTGATGTTATGTATTTTATATTCAATATAAACATTTATAGGTAAGGAATATTGTTTCTAAATTAAATTTATCAATCAATATATAAATAATTAATTATAAATATAGTGATGGGTTGGCAAGTCTCATGAGATAAACCAATTGGATGACCTTATTAAATGGGGTTTTGTGTATGTCTTCCCATAGTTTGAACTTTTTTAGTAATTTGTATTGATGGTAAATATATCATCGTGTATGATATCATTATGTACAATATTAAGAATTTACTTCATTGAGAATTTAGTAATTATTATCAATGATATTATTGTATTGATATTATACATGTATGCATTTTGTGCTCAAGTTATTGATTAAAGGGCATTTTTTCCTTGTTATTTACCTTTCTATATTGATAATTATTTATTTTATAATTATATATTTTATAATAATTATCCTTTAATGATCATTTTATCTCATGATTATTTTTTCCTTTCCGAGGATTTTAAGAATAAAATTTTTAATGTGTTTCAAGGATGCCAAAAAATTTCTTTTTCTATTTTTTATATTTTATTTCCAATGTTAAAAATGGGAATCATATATGTATCTGGTTCTTCAAGAATACTAAACTAATTGGTCCTTCATGATGAGATCCCTTGTATCTTAGTCCAATATAATATATACTCACTCTAGGTCATAGGATCTTGGGTTTTTATTGTTGGTATCAAAATAATTTTAACAGAGAACTAGATTTAGAAAAACATATATTAGGGAATATTACCTTGTACAAGAAATTGATGACTTGAATAATTGTAGGAAAAAATTGTAAATGTTTTTTTAAGGTAGAGATTTTGTGGTTTTCCTATAAATGAATCCCTATCTAGATATTAAAAGTGGAAGTTGGTTTAGAATATGTGCATCTTAGTGTAATGACCCAAAAAAGAGTTGGTTGAGTATATATTGACCATCATTATAGTGCATGTTGAATGTGCCCCTAATACACACCAGGTTTGACACTCCCAAGGGATATTCATGGTTGAACTAAAATATTATTTATGAACCATTATGAATGATTTGAATAGATGTTAACCAAGAATGGAATATGTTAAACCTACGGTTTCATAGAGTAAAAAGAATGTGTTATGATTTAGACATCCTATGAATGATATTTCATGATTTCCCACTAATATTATTGTTTCTCATACTATGATTTTTGGATTTAGCTAATGTTTAAAACCATAAGGAACCATGTTATTGTTGAATGTGATGGAAAATGTGGTGATTACAAGAAAAAAATGGGATGATGGTTGGAGTGAAAAATATTATGAATATAACTAATTAGTTATCAAAATATATGATTAACAACTTGAATATTAATTATCTCTCAGACTCACCAAAGAACATAAGGATAGAGTTTTCTAAGATCTTAGGTGGTGGAGACCATGGAAGAAAAAATGTTCAATTACCTTTATTTCAAAAATTTCAAAAGAGACACCCTGGAGAATGTATTAAGAGACTGTGAAAATTATTTATGCATTGAAAAAAGGGAATATATCAATGAATTATCAAGTAAAAAAGAAGAGTGTGATGTAAGGAAATAAATTCCATACTATAGCACCATTTATAGTTAAATTTCATATATGGGGGATTATGGGAAATATCCAAGTCAATTCCCTAATCCAAGGGTCAACTGATAGACCAAGGAAAGTCCTATTTCACCAATAATTAAAGTGTAAGGATTGATGTATTTATATAATGGGATTTGATAATTATGTTATATAATTGCAATATCAAAGATATTCTGGTTATAAGAATCACAAAATATCTAAGGATTGGTTTTTAGTAGTTTTAATTTAAGGTTTTTAAATCATATATTTAATGGTACTAATAAAAAAGACAAGTGATTTAGTGGCGAGGTGATATTTTTTAGAGAAAAATGATTAAGGGAATAATAATCCTTATTAGATGATTGGCATTGATTATGTAAATTGAATAGTATTAGTAACCTTGAAATTGGTTTGTGATTTGATGTCTCAGTGATTTAGGTTATATTTGAAGAAGTTTATTGTATTTTTGGATTAATGGAATATATTCAATAGTTAGAAATATTATTTTATGAATAAATATTGTGTTAATTTTTAAATCATAAAATATTTCATTGAGGTTTTTTAATGATTCGGATTATTAGTATGTTTTAAGAGAATATATGGTTAGTGTACTCACATGTTTGGAATGTGAAATTATGAGACACTTTATGTTTTATGGGTTTAAATTTTTGATCGAATATTTAATATTATTTGGTTTTGAAATTGGATAGAAATATTTTGGAGCAGTATTAAGGATAACTGTTAGTGGAATTAATTAAGTTAAAATTTGAGTTTTATTATTGATGTTTTTGAGATAAATGAATTATATTTATCCATAATGAATAACTTAAGCTAAAGATTTTGGTTTTTATGAATATTTAGTGAATTGAGGATTATATTTTTATTCTTTTATGGATATTATAATTCATTAAAAGTTAATTTTAGTGATTCAGGTAATGAAAGTTAATCCTGAATATTTATTTTTTGGAAAAACTGATGAAGTGGAAATTAATCAAAGAACAACAAAATGATGAAATTATTATTATGAAATGGAAATAAATCAAGTAAATATATTTTCCTATGTTCTTTATCATGATATTAAATTAATTCTTCTACTTTTAGAAAGGGATCTTGAAGTAATTTTTTTTTGAATTTACCTTCATTTTAGATAAATTGATGGTCTTTTCACCACTCACTAATATAGGGTTTTGTGGTAGTCAACTTTCACTTGACCATGTTCTTTTTCACTATCTATTGGTTATTGGTTATTATTTTTATCCTCAATGTCTATAATTTAACTTCCCACTAATTTTATCTATATCTGGGAACCAAAATATGCGGTATTTCAGGTATCCTTTTGGTTTTTCACTTTTCCTTTTCAAAAGAGATTTTATTATCCCTCTATATGATTTGGGTTTGCAACACTGGTATTTAAAAATATTGATCCTTTGATTACTGATATAAAATAATGAGGGAAAAATTTATTTAAGGGTGGTATAATATAAAACCCCAAAAAATTAGAATACTACGATCATTAGCTTTCTTAACACACAACACTGTGCATTAAGCGAACCATAATATATTAATAAAATATTAATATTTATTGTAACCGTTATCACATAGCTATTAGAGTTTTGGGAATTAATATGTTTAAACACATTATGAAAAAAATATATAAAGATTTTATATAATTTATAAGTACTCAATTTTTAATAAAATCAATTTAAACTTTAAAAAATTAATTTTCTTCAAAGAATGTTTTATTTCATTTTTGGGCATGGAAATTATAATTAATTTCCACAAATTTTAGAAATTTTATTATATAAAATATAAATTATTATAGAAATAAGCATATCAAAATTAACTTAGGGTGAAATTTGTGGATTTTTCTGAAATGATTGCTTTTTCAATGAATAGTGAAAATTCCAATTTTAAAAATATTGTCATTAATCTTCATTAAATAAAGTTATTTAAAAGTACCATTATATTTTGGAGTTGATATTAAAGTTAAATATGATCCATTTGAATTGTAATAATGTTACTAATAACATTTTAATCCACAATATTCCTGATTTGTATATAAGTTAATTTTTATACTTAGAATGCCTTTTTCTAAAAATTGTTTTCATTACGTTCTATGAATTTAAATTAAAATTGATTTATGATAATTATATAAATTTAATCATAGAAATTGTATACCATATTTTTAATCATGAGATTTAAATTTGGTAAATAATATACTTTTATTTTTAGTCATTAGGAATAGTAACTGTAGTATATATTTTTCATCTATGTGATAGTAAATTGGGTTATTGAGGTTAAAAATAATGTGATAGGGCACTAAAAATCAACCCAACACTTGAATTTATTTTAATTAAAGAAAATTCAAAAATATCACTCTCTCAGTTTTAAGTTATTTTATATGTTGACATAAAGATAAGAATGTGCCATTAATGAATATAAAATCTTATTTTTAACATATTTAATTTGTTTTTATCATGGAAATTTATTTATAATTTTTATTAATTGAATAATTACCTTAAATGATTATGAAACACTAACACGATAATTATTCAATTAATAGAGAAATTTAAAAAATTATTTTAAGTAATACAATTTGGGTGAATTATTTTGTCTCACAAATTTTATAGAAAAATATACCATGTTAGGGATGTGTTAAGGTATTATATTCTAATTACTTATTTTTATTTATGTTTTTAATGTCAATTTAAATGAATAGTGTCAAAAATGACATTAATGATTTTTTATGAAAATAATTTTTCATTAAGTTATTTAAAAATCATAAAAATATTTAACTCAGAAAAGTGAGATAATATATGGTCAATTATTTCATCCCATGGCCATTTATAGACAAATTGTATTTTATAATAACTTTCTTGGATCCTATAGTGCAAAAAAATTTTGTTATCATGATAATTTTTCAAAGGGTTAATGGGGGGTTAAAACAAAGAGATAAGGGTGAAATTATCACCTAAACATGTCAAAATTTTATTGGATAGGATTATTTAGATTCATACTTATATTACCTTATAATAATATCAATTTGGATCCATCTGTATATGATAAATAATTTATATTAATTTAATAATTTAAGAAATTCCTAGAAATCCCCTCCCATCTCTTATAAAAGGACAGCCCTTACCTCATTTATTTACCCCACATTGATCAACCTAGCTAAAAAAACCTTAACTATATGTCTTGTAAATATGACTATACAGGTTTTAGAGGCAATGGTATTTCCAACAGACCAAACTTATATCTCTTAAGAGGATATCTAAAGGAATTCAACCAAAAAAGAGGTAATCATCCTTACCGACTCTTTCAAATTTATTTATTCTTATACATCCTATAATTATATTGTACCCATTAAAAAATTATAAATTCAATATCATCAACACAATGAGATGATATTATGATTCTGGTACAATCATTTCCACCTCTTTTCCTTCCATTGGAAAGAGAAAACAACATTTGTGTGTACATATGACTTACCGTCTCCGCATAGCATTGTATTTTAGTTTTCCTTGCTGTTTTACTTGGTTGATTATAAAGATAAAAATAATGAATATATATGGTATTTATGAAATAATTATTTTTGTAAAATTATAACACCATATCTACCTTCTAACCTTACAAATCATTGAAAAATGATAACGTCACTCTTGCGTA
Organism: Viscum album; assembly: GCA_963277665.1. Classification (NCBI taxonomy): domain Eukaryota; kingdom Viridiplantae; phylum Streptophyta; class Magnoliopsida; order Santalales; family Viscaceae; genus Viscum; species Viscum album. The sequence goes on from OY728123.1 coordinate 877,298,076, forward strand.
TGTGTGGACTACCACCTCAACGAAGCAACATGATCCCATTTTAATTTTTTATTTACATGTATGGTAATAAGGATAGATTTAAAATATATATATATATTATTTATATCATGATTAGAATTATAGATATTATGGAACCACAATCCAAGTACATGGACCAGAACTTCCAAGACAGAACATACATGAGAAAATAATGTTATTAACACCCGAAACAATGATAATAATAAAATATTTTTAAGGAATGGGTAATAAGATGGTATAATAAGACCATATATGATATTATAAAAATTAATATATCTCTATTATAAGTTAATAATATGTTTAAGACCATTACACAAGAGGTTAAATGTTACACCCCATGGTTTTAAAAATAAATTCAAATGGATGAAACTTTTTTAAGTAGACATTTATAACTAGACTTTAAATATAATTTTTCCACTTTTAGGTTTTGAATTTTGAAAAATGGTCATCTAAAATTGTGATGAGTAAGTTATTTGGAGTCTAATGGAACCAACTTGATTTTTTGGTGAATAGTAACATACCCTTATTAATAGTAATATGAATATAATATGACCCTAATGGATAGTAAATTTTATTATTATTTTATTTTATTAAGGATTTCAGATAATGACAACTTGATTAATTCTTCAAGGTGTTAAAAATTAGATATATATTTAAAATTATTATTTTTGAATAAATTATGATTTTATTTAAAAATTGAATTAATTATATATAGAAAATTATTTTCAAAAAATGGTGTTCTTTTTTGAATTCTACATGTTGAAAAATAGTAATGGTGAATTATTGATATTTTTCCGAAATCCTTGAATATTTGTTGAATAGTAAAATATGATAAATTACGATAAATGTTAAATATCTTTATTACTGCAACGTAGGTGATGAAATGATGATTTAATCTCACTTGGTTCGAACTCACATGAAATTATTACTATTTTTGGGTCACATGAATCAAGACTATTCATAGTCTAGATCAAAAATATTAAAATAATGATTAACATAATGATTAAAATAATGTAAAATCCCTCCTCTCCTCCTCTATAAATACCTCCCTCATTCCCCTCTTCCTCTCACACCTCTCAAGCCTTTATCATTGTCTAGGTTCTTCCAAATCCTATTCAAAAGGATCTTCCCCATGTCCTAGAACTGTTGGTCCCACCAAAAGGACAAAAACAAAGGCCTTAAAGAGGATATATAGGAGAAGAGATTAAGATGTAAGAATCATCTTCCTTTTTCATGTGTTTTCTTTACAATTCCTTTATTTTATTATACTCTCTTTCCCTCCACTTATCCAATAGGTATGAAATCTCTAGAATCTTATATATTATATATTTTATATTCTTCATGTAAAATATTTATCATATTTCTTATTCTCCTCTCCCTTTTATTCTAAAAATAAAGACACCGTCTGCGATGTGTCGATTTACCAAAATTGTGGACGATGTGTTTCTAATTTCCATTACTTCCTTCAAAGTTGATCAGAAAAACGTTTTAATGGTTGAATCATAATGTAAAGTGTATTTTTAAACTATTTTATGTTATTTAATGATCTTATATGCATAAAATTAAATTTTATAATGAAATAAGTTCATGATTATTGTGGAACCGCAAAAAATGATCTAAACAAACATCATTAATGTTTTATATAATTATCCATCATCATATATAATAACAAAATGATTTATGGTATAATTATTTATTTTTTAAATATATTAATACCATTTCATTCCACTTCTGAAATTTCATTTCCATACGACAAGAAATTCAAATACAAACCGACCATGGAAATCATGTAAAAACTCACCCAAAACAATAGAAGGAACAAAATACTAATAATTAAAGGATTAAATGATGTTATGAAATGTTAATATAAAGTTTTATAAAAAAGAATATGTTTCTTTGAGATATTAATAACACTCTTTTAACTATTATATAGGAGGTTTAAATTAGTTTGAAGTAAGAAAAACCCGAGGTAAGGGAATTCATAACCCGATTTTCATTCTTTGGGTTAACATTCTACTTCATTATTTATGTGGTATTAAAATTGTTTTTGTGATGAATGTTGTATATGTTATGTTTAAATATTTTTATTTATAGTTTATATACTTGTTCCATCCACTATATTAAGTATCACTTCAATTATATGATATTTGTAAGGGGATTTTCTTTTAAAATCCTCTTTTAAAATTCTATTTTACAAAATACAAAAGCAATGTTTTTATGCAATTTTTCATGTTTTATAATTATGTTTTGGTTCTTGGGAATTGTTTATGAAGATTTATGGGACCTATATATCCATTAAAATCATTAGGTATGTGTAAGTTGGAGGTTGGACGTATGGTTACTCCAAGTATAACTGTAATAGTTACACAAATTATAAGGTAGCTGTGAGGGTTACAAATTATAAGGTAGATGAGATGGTTACAAGATTATATAAGTAATTAAAAAAGATACCTTTATGGTTATATTTATGTTCATTATGTTTTTGGTAATCTCATGTTTCAAAAAGTAGGTATATATGGTTGAGAATTATGTTTTTTTTAAATTATTTCATGCGTTTACAAGTATTCATGGGCTAATGTTTTCTTTTCTTATTTTTATATCCCTTACAGATATTTTAGTGATCATTCCAAGTTTTTAAATGATTTTAAAAGGTTATAAGGTTTTGTAAGACAAATAAGGAATCCAAGTTAAATTTTATGAATATTTTTCAAGGAAATCATGTTTTACTTGAAAAGTATTATATTTTGGAAGAAATGGATATTGTTTATGTGGTATCTTCTCTATATGAATGTGGAATGTTATATATTTATTATATCCCAATTATCTAAAAAATATAAACTTGTAAAGATCCTAAATATTAAAGTAAGTTATTTCTTGACTAAAATTCAAGATTATGTAATGTGATAAGGCTAGGTCCTTATAGTTTGTATCCAAGGATGATTTAGATAACTTTAGGGGTTAGGATGATGTTAATAGAATACCATAAATGATTTTTTAATTAATGGTTAATTTTTAATGATATGGAATTTAAATATTACCATGTTGCTATAACTAAGATATGTTTATTCAGAATGGTTTTCCATAAAAGAAACATGGAAGCTGAAGAGGAGAGGCACTAATCAAATGATATCCTTCTGAATTTGTAGCCTAGAGAAGTAGGGATTGGAAACAAGTATTTTATGAAAGTTTTTTCTTAGCTGATGTAGGAAATAAATGGTGGTGGAATCTATACAAGAGAACAATTAGAGTCACCACAATGGAACATGACAATTTTGGAACATTTTTGAGACAACACCCTCCTCCTTTCAATGGATCTTTTTACCCAGTAGTCGCTGAAGGATGGATTAAGGCCCCTAAATAAATATTCAATGATATGGGATATTAAAATAATCAAAAGTTGTGTTTTTCCATTTATTGTTTTGAAGGTGAATCTGATCAGTGTTGGCCAATGGTAAAAAATTTCAAGTATAGAGGAGAGATTGATGCCTTAGAGTGGGATGAATTTAAAAGTATTTTTCTTGAAAAATATTTTCTTAAGGTGGTACTAATTATGATGGAGAATAAATTCCTTGAATTTAAGAAAAATAAGGAAGATTAAGTGGTTGTGTATGAAGGAAAATTCACCCGAATGATGATGTATGATCTAAATATTATTCTGGATCTTGATAGAAAACTAAATCACTTTTACTCAGGATTAAAGACAAGGTATCAAAGGTCATTAGACTCCCATGAATTCAAAAGTTATGAGAAACTTTTCCGATGTGCTAATAGGGTAGATATGGAGTTTGTCGATGATCATGTGCACTTTGGAAATAAGGAGAAGAAGAGGTCCAGATGGTAAGAAATGGGTAAGAATCAACCACATAAATCTGATGGTAAGAAATTCCAGTTTCAAGTTTGTGAAATGTGTGGAAAAAAGAACCTTGGGGAATGCCTTACCAAAATTAGGAATTGTTTTAGATGTGGTATATTTGGAAATATAGCATAATATTATAATGAAAATGATCCTAATACTAATCCTGATAAGAAAACCGTAAATTGTTTTAAATGTGGATATATGGGTCATTATGAAAATGCATGCCCAAAGAGAGATCCAAATGATGAAAAAATACAGAATATAATAAAAAAAGGTGTATTGAGATTCTTTATGACCAAATTTTGGTCCATCAAATGAAGTTGTATTATGAATTAAAGAAGAGATTGGTGAATGATCCAGTTTTGGACTTGCCTTCTTAAAATGGTGAGTTTGTCATCTATAGTGATGATTCATTGAAGGGACATGGTTGTGTTCTAATGCAGAATGATCAGGTAATTTATTATGCTTCAAGAAAACGAGAATCACATGAGTAAAATTTACCACACATGATTCTGAATTGGAAGCTGTGGTTTTGGATTTGAAAATTTGGAGGCATCATTTATATGGATCCAATTGTGAAAAATAAACTAACCATAAAAGTATGAAGTATATATTCTCTCAGAAGAAATTAAACATGAGGTAGAAAAGATGGATTAAATTGATAAAGGATTGTGATTTCATGATTAATTACCATGCATAAAAAGTAAACAAAGTGGTTGACGCCTTGAGTCAAAAACATCATGCATCATTAACCATGTTACGTTTAGAACATGATACCTTGATTAATGATTTGATGAATTTTGGATTATAAGTTGTTGGTATAGGAAATACCTCTATTTTGTTTCATGTTTCAGTGAAGTCATAATTATTAGACAGAATTAGTCAAGTGCATAAGAAAGACCATGAGCTACAGAAAAAGGCTGAATTGCTTAAAATGGGTAAGTTTCCAGAATTTAACCTTGATAATGATTCTATTTTAATATTTGGTAAAAGTTTGTGTGTGCCTTGTGATTCCCAATTGAAGAAATATTTATTGTGTGAAGCTCATAGTTCTCAATTTTCAATTCATCCTTGAAGTACTAATATGTACAGAGACCTTCTGGAGTATTATTGGTGGGATGGAATGAAAATAGATATTTTAGATTTTACCATGAAATATTTGACATGAAAATAGGTTAAAGTAGTGCGGCAGTTACAGAAGGGGATGCTTCATCCTTTTCCAGTTCAAGAATGGAAATAGAAGAATATATCTATAGACTTTGTGGTGGGACTACCTAAGACTTCTTGAGGTAATAATTCTATTTGGGTTGTTGTTGATCTGCTTAAAAAATCTGCACATTTTCTGTCTATTCGAGATATAATTTCATTGGATTAGCATTCTCGATTGTACCTCAAAGAGATTGCTAGGTTCCATGGAGTTCCTATTTCCATTGTATCTGACCAAGATCCTAGGTTCACTTCTTACTTTTGGAAGGGCCTTCAGAAGTTTTTGGGTATAGAATTGAATGTTAGTATAACCTTTCATCCTCAATCAGATGGGTAGTCAGAATGAACGATTTAGACTTTGGAGGATATGCTTCGAGATTATTCAAGGGACTACCAGGGAAGTTGGGATCAACATATTTCTTTAGTTGAGTTTTCTTATAATAAAAGTTTTTATTCGAGTATACATATGAAACATTTTGAGGCCTTTTATGGGAAGCAAGGTTAAACTCCAGCTTTTTGGGATGAAGTCGGGGAAAAGAAGTTGATGGGACTATAATTAGTAGAGGAAGTGGATAAAAAAGTGAAGATGATCCAGCGAAATAGAAGGATAGTTCAGAGTAGATATAAATGTTATGTAGATAATAGTAGGGATGAATTTTCTTTTGATTTAGGTGATCATGTTTTTCTTAGAATCTCACCATGGAAGACTGTTACGCGTTTTGGTAAGAAAAGAAATGTTAAGTCTGTGATTAATTGGACCTTATGAAATCATAGAGAAGGATGGACCAATCACCTACCGAGTACATTTGACTCTAAGTTTATCTTAGGCAAATAATGTTTTTCATGTTTTTATGTTGAGATAGTATGTGCCGGATTCATCTCATGTTTTTGAGCCCCGAAGCAGTTCAGCTGGAAGAGAACCTTTCTTATAAAGAGAAACCAACTCAGATTCTTGATCGAAGGGAACAAGTATTGTGAAATAAGGTAATCCACAGGGTAAAGGTTTTGTGGAGATACCACTTTGTTGAAGAAGAAACATGGTAATATAAAAATGCTATGAGGGAAAGGTACCCTCACTTGTTTAATATGTAAATAAAATTGTGAGGGCGCAATTTCCAGATGGTGGGGATAATGCAACACCACAAGGTTTTAAAAATAAATTGAAATTCATGAATCTTTTTTAAGTAGATTTTTATAACTATCCTTTAAACATAATTTTTCTGCTTCTATGTTTTTAATTTTAGAAAACAGTCACCTATAATTGTAAATAATAATTTATTTGGAGTCTAATGGAACCAACTTGATTTTTGTGAAATAGTAACATACTATTACGAATAGCAATATGAAGAGTAATATGACCCTAATAAATAGTATATTTTGTTATTATTTTGTTTTCTTAGGATTTAAGATAATGAAAACTTGATTAAAATTTCAAGGTGTTAAAAAATGAGTTATAGATTTACAATTGTTATTTTTGAATAAATTACGATTTTATCTAAAAATTAAATTAATAATATTTAGAATTTTTTTTTTGAAAATAGAGTTTATTTTTGAATTCTATGCATTTAAAAATGGTTATGATGAATTTTTTGTATTTTTTTGAAATTCTTGAATTTTTTATGAATAGTAAAATACGATAAATTACGATAAATGTTAAATACTTGTTTTACAACATCATGGGTGATTCAAGGCTGATGTAAGCTGAATTGGCTCAAAATAACATTAAATTATCACTATTTTGGGTCACATGAATCAATAATATTCTTAGTCTTGAGAAAAAAAATTAAAATCATGATTAAAATAATGTAAAATCTCCCTTCTTCTCCATTATAAATACCATCCTCACTCCCCTCTTCCTCTCACACCTCTCAAGCCTTTTGAATTATATAATTTCTACCATATCCCCTCCACAAGGCTCTTCTCTACATCCTAAATATTTTGGTCTCACCAAAAGGCCAAAACCAAAGGCCTTAAGGAGGATCTCAAGGATGAGAGATCAAGAGGTAAGAATCATCTTCCTTTTTCATGTGTTTTCTTTCCAATTATTTTATTTTCTTATACTCTATTTCCATACACTTATCCAAGAGGTATGAAATCACTATAATCTTATATATTATTTATGTTATCATATACATGTAAAATATTCATCATATTTCTTCTTCTCCTCTCCCTCTTATAATAGAAATAAAAACACCATCCACGATGTGCTGATTTACCAAAATCATAGACCATGTGTTTCCAATTTCCATTAATTCCTTAAAATATGATCATAAAACCCATGTAATGGTTGAATAAGAATTTAATGTTTATTTTTTAACCTATTTTATGTCCAGGAATGATCTTATATGCATGAAATTAAATTATATAATGAAAAAAGTTCATGATTATCGAGGAACCACAAAAAATGATCTAAATAAACATCATTAATATTTTAACTAATGGCCCAACATTATATATCATAAAAAAATGATTTATGGTATTATATATTCTAGAAACATATGATTACCATTTCATTAAACTTCAGTAATTTCATTTTTATACGACAAGAAAATCAAATACTAACTGGCCATAGAAATAATGTAAAGAACACACCCAAAACAATGGAAGGAACAAAATACTAATAACTAAAGGGTGAAATGATGTTATGAAATGATCATATAAGGTGTTATAAACATGAATATATTTCTTTAAAATATTAATAACACTATTTTAACCATTATACGTGAGGTTTAAATGAGTTTTAAGTAATACAAACCTGAGGTAATGGAATTCATAACCTGATTTCCAGTCTTTGAGTTAAAATTATACTTCATTATTTATGTGGTGTTAAAATTTTTAGTGTGATGAATTTTTTTTACATTATGTTGAATTATGTTTATTTACAATGTATATACATGTTCCATCCACTCCATTAAGTATCAGTATTCAAGATAAATGTTTTTATGAAATTTTTCATGTTCTATGATTATGTTCTGGTTCTTGGGAATTTTTTATGATGAAGGGTGGGACCTATATCTCCCTCCAATTCATTAGGTATGTGTATGTTTTTGGTCAACTGTATGGTTACTCCAAGTGAAATTGCAACAGTTACACAAATTGTAATGTAGCCGTGAGGGTTACAAATTATAAGGTAGTTGAGAGGGTTAAAAATTTATGTAAGTAATGCCCCATGATACCTTTATGGTTATATTTATGTTAATTATGTTTGTAGGAATCTCGTGTATCAAAAATTAATTATATATGGGTGACAAGTATGTTTTTTTAAATTATTTCATGCGTTTACAAGTATTCTTTTTTACAAGTATATTTTTTTGAATTATTAATGAAATTGATATGGATAATTAATTGTTGAATTAATTATGTAATGAATGCTAACATGGTAATTTATATGTTAATTGAAGAATGAAAAAATGGTTATTCTAATATGTGATGTGTGAATGGTAACATAGGTATTCAGGTTTGAAAGACAACATGGTCATTTATTTTTGAATTAAATAATGGTAACAAAGTCATTCTATTGTGAAATGTATGAATGGTAACATGGTCATTTAGTTGGGAAGTAAATAATGGGAACATGGAAATTATATTATGTAATGTGTTAATAGGAACATGGGAATTAATTTATGAAATAAATAATTGTAAAAATGGAATTTTGAGATACTGTATCAATTGGGAATACTTTGGGCTCCTACATGAGCCGAAGCATGGAGTAAGGTATGGGTGTATGTCAGAACCTAGGAGTTATGTGATTAAATAAATATTTATTTACAACATGACAAATTTTTTACTTATAAATTGTAATTATTTTATTTAGACATCTATATACACTATTATTTGACTTGATATCATTTTAGACATCATTGGTGGTGTCCTGTTGAGTTTTACTCTCACCCTACTCGGGATGTCTGATCGGTACCCAAATAGAATTTGTGTTTTCTGGATATGTTAAGGGAAAATTCCTTAAGTTAGATGGCTATGTTGGTATGAAGCTTGAATGAGGGAACGAACTATGATTCAGGACCCCCTTGGAGAGTCGTTATTGTCTTTATTTTGAGTTTTATTTTATAAATTTCACACGTATATTAATGTGGCATTTTTTTTAGTTCGATATATAATTTCCTTATTTTATTATATTTGTTTTTTGGTATTATTTATGGAAGTATGTTATCGTATTTTTTTATGCTAGTGTATTTCTCTAATAAAATAGGGTATAGTCTCCCCATGATTGACTTATCAAACCCTCACTTCTAGTCATTAGCCTATAGCATAAGGGGACGCATGACTGAGGTTATGTGGTGTTCTGGATTGGGGAAACAGTGTGTGGCACCTAGGTTGGGACATTACGTTAAGATTCCCTTGAAACAGTAAATTTATTTTGATAATTAGAAATTAAATTTCTCTTAAATATCTAAATTATTTTTATCATGGTTATGTTTATTTTCTAAACTATATATTATTTCTACATATGGTGTTTTACTTTAAAAGTTATTTGATTGACTAGGGAATTATTGATATTCAATATTCTTTATTCAAATAGACATTTGTTGATAAAAAATTTGGTCTATCAAATAAATTTATCATTCTATATTTGAGGAATATATTGGAAATGAACTAATGATAGGTACCTAAAATTATATAGCCCCTCGATGCATTAACATGTTTTATGAGACAAACAAGTTGTTTATCCTTTTTAGATGGGTTTTTGGTGTATTCCCACATATAGTTTAAACTTCCTTGGGATAAGGTTTTTATGTTAAATATATCATGTTAAATTAGATCATAACATCAAATATTGATCATTTCCTTCATTGAGAATTTAGTTATTATTATCCATGAGATTACTTCATTGATATTGTACATAGATGCATTCCATTATTAATTTATTGATTAAATGGGATGTGTTTCTAGTTATTTACCTTTGAATATTTATTATTCCTTATTTACTCATGATAGATTCTGATTTATATAACCCTTATTAAGAATATGATCTCAAACTTTTTTTATTTTCTTTCCATAGGATATGAAGATGAAATCTTTGAATGATTTTCAATGATGCCAACAAATTTCTTTTGTTATGTTCAATATTTTATTTCCAATATAAAAATGAGAATCATGTGTGCATATGGTTCTTCAAGACAACTAAACTTATTTAACATTCAGGATGAGATCCCTTGTATCATATGATAATGTAATAATTTAGACACCAAATTTGGGTTACTAGAGTTGGGGTTGATACATAGGGTCTATTAGAATTATTACATAGTGATATATATGGGACAATGAGTACATAATAAAGTGGTGGGTATATGTACTTTATAAATTTTATTAGGGAATTTAATTCATAAGGCTATGTATTTGTTATAAAAAAAATTTTGAAATCATTAAATTATTCTAGGTGCATAAAAAGGTATATAATTAAAATAAAATGAGTATGAAGATAGTTTTATCATATCTATGTATAGAATACTTAACTCAGGAGATTATTTATCTTCAAATACATTGTATAAATGTTTCACAACTCAATCACTTAGGTTCACCCCTATGTAATGTTGTATCTAAAAGAATGAATTTTACACTATTTAATATGGTATGGTTGATCATGGGTCTATTTAACCATACTATATATTTATAGGTTTATTAATTTTAAACATATAATTATTTTACATAACCAAATTTCATATTAGGAAGTTTTAAATACACTATAAGATATATTGGAAATGAATTATCCTTATTTGAATCTCTTAAAAATTTAGGGGTGAAAATATTATATGAAGTGTAATGTTTCAGATAAACGTATCCCTCAATATAGAGAATACTTATTTGTTTGTAATCTTATGGAAATTATGGGATATTATTTATATCATCTTATTGAGAAAAACATGTTTATAACTTATACTAAAATATTTCATTGGAAGGAATATATTATTAAAAGACTCAATAGGAGAAAAATTAAACTTAGTGAAGTCGAAATCCATCAAATACGAATAATTCCAGAGATGGAATATGATATAGTTAAATAATAGGTTTTCCAAAAATAAACTAATTATATATCACAACTACATTATATGTATTTAGGATTCATTAATTATATAATAATTATAAATTCTTGAGGTGAATGGTGATGGTTTTGAGTATATAAATTACTAACTTACAACAAACATAGAATCTATCGATGGTTCATATTATAAAAATTAGTTAGTGGGTATGAAATATGAAATGAAATATATGTATAATAATCATGTAAGGAATTTGATTGCACTAGCTAAATGGATAAAATTAATAGGGTAGAAGTGGGTTTTTTGAAAGAGAACTAAAATATATTGTACATATTCAACTAATAATGATATCTTATTGGTGATATATTAAAAATATTATGGAATTTACAATGAAAATCCTTATTACTAGTATCTATGATTAAGAGCATTAGAAGTTTTATTTCTATAATAATTTATTATGATTATGGAATCTACTAAATAGATGGAAAAACTACCTTCTTTTTAAAAAATATCTTTGAGTATGTGTATATGATACACTAAAAGTTTTTGATGATCTAAATGGTTTAGATAAGGTATGAAAGTATAAAAATTCCATTCATATATTGGATCAAAAAGCACTGAGTTAGAATATATTTTTTTCATAATAAAATCAAATCATTTTGTGTAAAAAAATGAAATGATTCTTGGGTATATAAATGGTATAGTATATGCATTATCACATTCATGGTATTTTATATAGATGACATACTACTTAGAAAAAAAATGATATCCCTTATATGAAATCTAAAAATTATTGGTTGGGAAAATTATTCTTGATGAAATATAATGTGATGCAACCTATATATTGGCTACAAATATATTTGAAGATAGATCAGAGTGATTTATTTTTCTAAGTCAGAACACATTGATTAGTAAAGGGATAAAAAAAATTTATCATGGATAACTCCATTATGAGTTTTATACCTATGTTTCATGTTGTGATTATTATATATTAAGATCACATAAGAGATTATACAAATTGTTTTTTTGAGGGATAATCAGTGTGGATGGATTATTTTTAATTAAAATATTTTTCCCTCTCTTACTTCTACACATACTTGGTTAAAGTATTTCCCATTGTTTTACATACATTTTAGTAATAATTCATAATTATAATTAATAAATGAAAATAAGAAACATTGTGATTTCTTTACAGGGTTTTCCTCCTTGAAGGATGTCTAATTTTGTAGTGTATTGTGGTTATTATCCCTTATAAACATAAATAATATTTGATTATCGTGAAATATCTTGGTAAAGGGTATATACATGGATATATAATATCAACACCAACTAGGTATATTAAAACCACCAAATTTTACCTATGTTAGGATATGTCACTAGTAACCCCCCCCCCCCCCCCACACACACACACACACTAAAAAACAAAATATCTGGCTTTATCCTTTTGAATTAGATCAACCGTAAATGTTTTGGTAACTCCTATTTTTTCCTTCTTTATAAAAGTAAATCATTATCAAGGGATACCTAAAAATCATTTATAAATTTTTATATAATAATATCACATATTATAATCCTTAAATATTTAACATTTTCATGTAGTATATTTAGATATATCTAGGTTGCTTAATTCATATTCTTGTTCCCTTTCAATGAACATGAATGGAATATTTATCAAAAGTGTCAAATGTATGTAGACCCAACATTAAAAAAATATTAAATGATAACAACATCAGATCTCAAATATTTTTTATCCCTTTACTTTATCTATGTATTTATAGTATCGTGTGAATATTTTGTCCAAAATTCTTAGCACTTGAATTCTACTGAAATATTATCCTTCAAACCTCCATTAAGCTCAATATTCAAGTCTCGTTTAAAACTAATCACAGATAATTCCATTTAAATATCCCAAATACTCAACCATTAAATCCTAATAAAAATACAACTTTTTAATAGCCTTATATCTCATCAATTTCTCCAAAAATACCATATGCACATTAAACTTCATAACTACTTGAAGACATATAGTTTTATCATCAATTCATGGAAACATATAATATGACATGAAAATCTCACAAAATTAATCTCTTAATTATGAACTAAAGTTTTTCCCTTTCTGTATGAAATTATTGTCTCTTAAATTCCAAAACCAACTTCAGTTGGTAGTTCTCCTCAAATTGATTTAATGTGTGATTTATTCTTCACAGCAAGAAAAATCATACATTCTCACTCATTACCACCAATATCATATCTTACTAGATCATGAGTAAATAAATTTTAACATCATGATATTTAATATTTAAGGAACAATATAACATCTTCTGGTATAAATCTTATTTCTAGATATTTATTTTCTAAAAATTCCTGTTAACTTTTAAAAATATTCATCATCTTTGAATTTTCCTTAATGATAAAAATTATATATAACAAAAAATATATTACATATCATATTATCCTTAGTAATTTATCATATTTATATTAGATAAAATATATTTCATAACATAGAGAACATATTACATATCTCTCTGACCGTTTTGATATTTCTATATTTCTCATATAAAAAATATATTATGTAACATACCGAATATATTACATCTCACATTTGGAAAACACCTTCAGGTATGAATATCCATCTTGTTTGAAGATATTTTTTTTGGAATATATTGTATTCTATTGGGTGAAATTTTGGTTTGTTAGAGTTTTTTGGGTATGTACATGGTTAAGATCATAGTTAGTTCAAACTGTACAGTCCATACCTAAAAACCAAGATACTTTTTTGTGAGTTCTAAAGGAGGGAACACAGTAAGGTGCCTATTTATTTCAGACCATAGGCGATTTCTCCTCAAACCATGAAACATGGAAAACATTCATTTCACATGGTTTTTGTATGGTTTTTCATTCAATGTGGTGAAACTATGTGGCTTCTCTGGTTACTTAGAAAGGGGTGCACATTTGAGACACTATTTTCAAAACTGTGGGGAAAACTTTTAGAAAAAAATTAATTAATATAATTTTATTATTTTATCAGACCATATATCCCTCTTCCTTGACTCATTCATCTTCTAGTGGATTATTTTCTCAACATAGGAGACTCCTCAAAGAGATTTTGGATATTACTTCCCACCTGATGTTCAATTGCAAGGGATACTTGGGGGTCAGATCTAGTTTTTCAAATGTATTCCTCCATTCTTTGTTATTATTTAAGTTATTCTCCTTTATCTTGAAAGAAAATCCCACATAATTATTGTAATATCGAGTGTTTGAAGTGGGTGGTTTCATCTAAATTACATGTTTTAGGAATTGTAAAAACTTTTTTATTTCTAAACATGATTTCTAAATTTTCAATGGCATGATCTATGATACATTGAAATGTTTGTGTCATGTTTTTTATATAAATATTTTTCCAATTTTTATTTTATAAGGTAATGGTGAGAACCATAGTTTTTGTTAGTCAAAATGGATTTCAAACCATAATTTTGGTGAGAAAAAGGGATTTGGATTGATTTTTGAATTAAGATACACCATAAGAAAATGATTTTAAATGTTTTGTACATTAGATCCTTCGATACATAGCTAGGAGTATTGAAGATACTTGTTTCCATGGTTAGTAGGGGGATTACACATCAAAGAATTCTTTTCTCCTTTAGATGTCATTCCAAGTACTAGTTTACATGACATTATAGTGGGAATTAGACTTTGGGATATTCTATTTCACCTTTGGTCATTATTCTAGGGATAGGTTTTGTTCACACTAGTCATGATTTACCATTATATGAGAAACCTAGCTATCTTGGACCGATTTTATCCTAGGGGTATTTTCCATTTTGATTTTATTTGATGTAGTTTTGATGCATGATTTTAAATTGATAAATGGTTTGTTTTGAAGTTCATGGAAACTTTTTTATATGAAATTGTTTAAGAAAATTTTAAATGTGTGATTTTCCTTATTTTTAAATTGTTTGTGAAAAACTATATCGCATTGCTTGTTTTATTTTAAAAAGGATAATATTTGGATTATTTAACAATGATTTATTATGGAACACTTGGTGGTATCCCACTAAGCTTGTTAGCTCACACCCTGCACACACCCTTGGGTGTATGTAGACCTTGTTTTATTTTATCCAGGAAAGGGAAAGGAACCATAATTAGGTGATGAGTGTCATGGTTATCTAGACTTGGGTTTCTTATAGGGATCTAGTGGGACATTTCCCTTATGGAATACTGATATACTAGTTTTTACCTTTTTTACTTTCGGTTTTTTTCTTGGATCATGTACTTGTATTTTGGATTATTGTTCCTTTTATGTATCACTTCCACAATTGTGACTATATTTATGAAATATTATTATGTTCCTTATTTTTTATATATATTACATGTTGGTTTTTGTTAACTAGTTGGGATAAATCATTCCCAAATGTTTTTTTACGCCTAAGTTCTTGCCACCAGCCCATTGGGATTAGGAACACCCTTTGAGTCTTATTGAAAATCAGTTTGAAACCTAGATTGATAAGTATTATAGGATGGTTTATGAAAAATTATTATCAAAGGATACTTTTTTGTTAAGTTTCCTTATCTTTATATGTTTGGTAGACATAAGATAGGATTTTTAGGACTTAGGGGTATGTTACGAGTGAGAGTGGAGCTTACTCTAATTTTAATGAGCCTTAAGCTACCACAATATGTTTTGAAATGTTTCTTTTATAATGAGTTTTTACTCCATCTCATAACATTTATTATTTTGTTTTGATTCAAAATGTGATTTATTACTTGTCTAATGGCTTGCTTTCATTTATTGATATAATACCAAGACTCTTAGAATAACTTCTAATATTCCCCAATATGGTTCTATAGATGATTCTCTACAAGGGAATTGAAGAGCGTGGCCGATTTTCGCCTATCGACCGGTCAAAGTTCTGGTGCTCTGCTAATATGTATAGCAGCACTCAGGTCGAATCCTCGACGATGATACTTTTTTTATAGTCGTTCGTTTTTCATTGATTGTATTTTGATTGGGGGTTTGTTTGCAGAGATTAATTAAGTTGATTTATTACTGATTCTTGATTTAAAAATTTGATAAATATTGGGGTGAGTTCATCAATAGTTAGTTAAGCTAGTGTAATCCATGAGCCTTGCTTTGTATTGCATTAATTTAACACCCATGCCACAAGTTGACTTTGATTGGAATTCCTAAGTGTTAAGGCTTTAATACAAGCCTTAACTTAACTAGGATTATAATCTCAATCAGTACTGGATTGTTGTAGTGTATTTATGGTTCCAATAATCCATGGAAACCACACGTTAAACAAAACAATTCATTAATCCATGACATGCTAAGTCCAACATACACAATGTTAATTCAAAGAATACTCACTGAGCAAAAGCTCTCAATCGCTTAACATAACTAAATAATGACTCACCCCAATGGAAGATTTACTCATCCATTGAAATGATTAGTAATCTGATTATAATGATTATGATGATAAATTAAGAAGATAATAAAAATAAAGGGATAAGAAAAGAGCGGTGCGTCGAACACACACACGAAATATTTTGAGAATCAAAATGGAACTTCAATTGAATGGGGAAGAAAAATAAGGGACTGTAATTTAAATTGATTCAAACTATTTTAAGGCTATTAATATTATAATACATAAGGTGGATGAGAATAAGATATATTCAAGAAGAAACTTGCATTAAAAACGAATTACAAAAGAAAGAAAATACAAAATTACAACAAAGAAGAACACAAAAGTAAAAAGAAACAAAGAGAGGAGGAGAGGTCTCTCTTGTTGAAACAAGATCAAAGCATATCCTCCCAGGCCCTTGTCAAGGATCTAGTAATTCCAAACATCCTCCTTAAGTGATGAAATTCCAACCCCTTGGAAGGAGAGGAGGGGGATGTATTTATAGCCCAAAGAGTGGACTGTTTGCATTCTGAATATGTCCCTCTATTTAACCCGAATATTTACCAATCTAGACAGATGAATAACGATCTTGTGTATTCTTCAAAAATGTAGCTATAGACGTCTTCTGTCTACCCTCAAAATCTCGAGGCCATTGGAATTTTTTAGCCAATGTTATTGCTATTTTATTAAAAAAAATCTAAACTGTCCATTTGTATCCATGACTTTTCAATGGATGAAATGTGAATGGATTTTTGAATAGTAGGATACCATAAAATCCGGCAAGTTTCTTCAACAACGTTGGCCGGATATATCTTCTCTTTCACACTGCAAATTCTCAGCTCAAGTGGATTTATAGATAAGGAGAAAAGTCCACATTTCTGTGCTGATTTTAATTCTCGTCCAGAATGGTGGGCTGGACTTAATAGAATAATTTGGGCCACTTGTTGAAGACTTTGGGCTTTGAAATTTTTATCCAAGATGACACATAGTTTCCCCCGAATTATGGTGGAGAATAAACCGTTTTGGACTTTTAGATTGAGCCCAGTAAATCAATATTCAAGGCTGGTCCAGTTTGTTTACAGATTCATTGGGCCTTATTGTGTGGTACATATAAACCTTCAAATGGCCTAATTGACTCATGATCCCTTCTAATGAAATGTTCTAAATTGAAATAGGAATCCTAAAAAACAAAAACCATGAAATTTGGATCATTATAGTAATAGTTATAGATAATACATTAAACTGACTCAAATATGGATTTATTCAAATAGTGCTCAAAATTATATTTAATATTAAAATATGAATATTACACACAAATTATTCACTTTTCATATAAAATCAGTAAAGTGAGTTAATAAAATGTAATGAATAAATGAATAACATCAACTCCCCCACACTTAGGATTGTGCATGCCCTCATGTGCAACAAATATAAAAACATGACAAAATCATTTTCACTCACCAACAAATATTAAAATTTTATTTTTTACCAATCAGGGGAGGTTCAGACCATTTCACTCATCCATATTGAATTCCACCACAAATTGTTACAGAAATAATGTTCTAAAAACCATTTATTTTTCATTCTTAAAATTAGAAATAGAAAATGGGGGCACTCAAAACTTACTCCACTCAAGATGATAAAATTAATTTATGGAGCTTCACTCATTCACCAACCAAAAGTGAACATCTTAAGGTTTAAAAGAGCTCTCAGCTTCCATTATACATTCTAAAGTGCACAAGAATCAAGAGGACTTTTTAGTGGTTTTTCTGTGGCTATGGGATGGTAGGATTATAATGTCCAAAAGGGTGGAAAGATGGGCTAAAACACTAACATGGATAAAACAATGCACAATTTTTTTGAAACTGAAACATGGAAGAAAATGGAAACACATTTTTACAAAGTAAAAAATGAAGCATGACACAAAAGTGGAAGAAAATTTGAATGGGATGATAATATGGAATATTTACAAAACACAAAGCTTCTCCCAATAATATTAGTGTTCCTTTTTCTTTTCTTTTCTTTTATTTTTTTTGTATTTTTTTGAAAGTTGAACTTGAAATAGATCTCACACTAATCACCCAACCCATATTTGATCTCCTCACGACACTAATTGTAATAGTTATAACAAGATCAAAGGTTGATGAAGAGTGATTTTTGACGTAACCAAGACACAACCCATTCTTTGCATTTTTTTTGTTTTTGATTGATTTTTTTTTTGATTTTTTTTTGAACAATTTTCAATAGTATTTGTAGAAAAGGACGTCAATATGAGTCCATTACAACAAAACTCACAAAATTATAACCTATCCCCCACACTAAAATGGATTCTTTCCCTCAAGCATATGACAACACGTTGAAAATCAAGAAAAGGATACCCAAAATGAAATCCATCCTCCCCACACTTAAATTTCAAGAAATTATGCAATGTAAATCCATGTAGATGTTGGGTGGTACAAGGTATTGGGCTTGTAATGTGGCTATCAAAGAAAAGGTTTACATAGGCTTGAAGGGGCTTTCAAAAGGAGGATTAATGTAGGGTAATGGGAGGCTATTTGGGAATTGTGATTCTCATGAGGGTAAAAAAAATGCCTCTATCATATTAATGCACACCAAAGTAGGAAATTCAGCTCGAAGGTTCACAAACTCAAGACTCAAAATGGGGGTGAAAAACACACATTTTGAATAGATGGTCATAGGTGACCTTGGCATGAAAGCTAATGATGTTCCTCACGGTAGGGGTAAATCATTTTCCAAATAAAAAATTGGTCATTTAAAATTTATTGTTCTTGACACAAAATTCTTTATCCAAAGTCATGATGAAAATTAAAAAATTTTGAGATGGAAACATGTCTTTCGATTCCCCAAAAAGGTTTGATAAAATTTGAAAATTTAATGGTGAGTAATTATGACTCTCTTTTTTTACCTTTTGTATTTTACTATTTTTTTTAGTGTTTTTTTAATACATAGTCCCAAAAAAGAGAAAGGTAAAAATAAATGGTTCGATAAAGAAAGTGGTAAAAAATAAAAGAGAGAGGAAGAAGAAGAAATAGAGAGAGAGAGGAAGATAGAGAGGGAGAGTTAAAGGGAAAGAGGTGCCCCCTGGTTTGGATTTGCTGGGTCTCCATCCAGTGGTGGTTCTATTGAAGTGGATGGGGATTCGATGGAAGTCGACGTGGTTCCCGGATTGTGAGACCTCTCATGGTGATTCTTTAACCGATGTCCATTAACCGTGAATGTCCTTTTTGAAGAGGGGTCTTGGAATTGCACTACACCAAATGGGTAAACATTAGTAATAACAAAAGGACCTTCCCAAAGAGAATTAAGCTTACCTGGGTGAAGTCGGAATCGAGAATTGAAGAGCATTACCTTTTCACCTTCATGAAATACCTTTCTCAGGATGTGTCTGTCATGGAGTACCTTAGCCTTCTCTTTTTACAAATTGGAATTCTCATAGGATTCAAGTCGAAGCTCCTCCAGTTCATCCAATTGCAATAATCTTTCTTCACCATATTTTTCACAATCAAAATTACATGTTTTCACAGCCCAAAAAGACTTATGTTGGATTTCAACCGGTAAGTGACACACTTTACCAAAAACTAGCCTAAAAGGAGACATCCCAATGGGTGTTTTATAGGCAGTTCGATAAGCCCAAAGTGCTTCACCAAGTCTCTCAGTCCAGTCTTTTTGGGTGGGCTTAACAATTCTCTCAAGTACTCTCTTCACTACTCTATTAGAAAGTTCATCCATGCCATTTGTTTGGGGGTGATATGCAGTTTATGTTTTATGTACAACCCCATTCTTTTTCAAAAGATCTTCCATGGTTCTATTACAGAAATGGGTTCCTAAGTCACTGATCAAGGCATGAGAAGTGCCAAATATTTGGAAGATGTGGGTTTTGAGGAACTCACTAGTAGTATGAGAATCATCCTTTCTTGTGGGTTTGGCCTCGACCCACCTAGAAACATAATAAACTGCAAGAAGAATATATGAAAATCCATTGGAAAGGGGGAATGGTCCCATGAAATCAATACCCCAAACATCGAAGATTTCACAAAAGATTAAGGGATTTTGGGGCATTTCATTTCTTTTGGAGATTATGCAAAACTTTTGGCATGTGGGACATGATTGACAGAACTCATGTGAGTCCTTGAAGAGGGAAGGCCAGAAGAATACATAGTCTAGGACCTTTCGGGAGGTCCTTTGTGGTCCAAAGTGGCCACCACCAGGCATTGAGTGACAGAATTCTAAGATGGAATAATATTCATCTTCATCAACACATCTCATAATTACCATGTCTACCCCAGTTTTCCAAAGTTTATTTTCTTCCCAAAAATAGTATTTTGAATCACTTTTGAACTTCATTTTTTGTTCTTTTGAAAAATTTTCAGGAAAAACACCAGAAACCAAGTAATTTAAAATTGGGGCATACCATGGTAGTTTTGGAGTGAGAGATTAATGGTGCTCAATTGGAAATTCAGGATCAATGATTTCAGAATGAGGATAATTAGGAATTCTACTCAAGTGATCAGCCGCAGGGTTTTCTTTTCCAGGTATATCTTTGATTTCAAGGTCAAACTCTTGGAGCATTATAATCCATCTTATTAGCCTTGGTTTGGAATCAATTTTCTTGAGTAAGAACTTAATAGCATAATGGTCTGTGAAGATGATGATTTTGGCACCTAAGAGATAGGGCCGAAATTTATCTAAGGCATAAACCACAGCTAAAAGTTCCTTTTCAGTCACAGTGTAGTGAGATTGAGTTTCATCCAATGTTTTTGAGGCATAATAGATGGAATGGGGAATTTTTTCTCTTCTTTGACCAAGAACAGCCCCAACGACTCTATCAGAAGCATCACAAATCAATTCAAAGGGTAAGGACCAATCTGGGGGTTGGATTATTGGGGCAGATGTAAGATCAGTTTTGAGTTCAATGAAGGCTCTCTTGCAAACCTCATCAAAATGGAAAGTGACATCATTTTGGAGCAAACGAGTGAGTGGGAGGAAAATTTTACTGAAGTTATGGATGAATCGCCGATAGAAACCAGCATGACTGAGGAATGAACGAATGTCTCGAATAGAGTTGGGTTCAGGAAGTGATTGGATCTTCAATTTTGGCAGGATCGACTTCAATACCATCTTTTGAAACTATGTTCCCTAGAACAATCCCATTTGAAACCATGAAGTGGCATTTTTCAAAATTCAGCACAAGGTTGCATTTGACACACTTTTTTAGGACCAGAGAGAGTGAATGTAAGCAGGATTCAAATGACTCACCATAAATGGTAAAGTCATCCATGAAGACTTCCTTGCAGTGTTCTATTAATTCTGAAAATATACTCATCATACACCTCTGGAATGTTGCAGGAGCATTACAAAGGCCAAAAGGCATTCTTCTATATGCATATGTTCCAAATGGGCATGTGAAAGTAGTCTTTTCTTGGTCCTGAGGTGTGATTGGGAGTTGTAAGTAGCCGGTGTATCCATCAAGAAAGCAATAGTGTGACTTTCCGGCCAATCTTTCTAGCATTTGATCAAGGAATGGAAGAGGGTAGTGATCTTTTCGGGTTTCAACATTCAATTTCCTATAGTTGATGCACACACGCCATTTGTTCTTCACTCGAGTTGTGACTACCTATCCATGTTCATTTGTGACAACAGTTATCCCACCCTTCTTAGGTACAACTTGAATTGGACTAACCCATTCACTATCAGAAATTGGGTAGATAATACCAGCTTGAAGAATCTTGGTGATCTCTTCCCTAACTACCTCAAGGATGAGTGGATTGAGTCTTCTTTGTGGTTGTCTAATTGGTTTGGATGATTACTCAAGATGGATGTGATGCATGCAAAGGGAAAGTTTGATTCCTGGTATGTCATCTAGGGTCCAACCTAAGGCCTTTTTGTTTTCCTCTAACACCTGAACAAGTTTGGACTCCTCGGTTTCAGTATGGGTGGCAGAGATAATGACAGGATATGAGTGATCATGGAAGAGGAATGCATATTTCATGTGTGCAGGAAGGGGTTTTAGATCAGTATCATCTCTCATTTGTGGTTTAGACATCTCAAGAATGGATGCAGGGACATCAGTTGCTTCAGATTCATTTTCCTTAATACTGTCCAAGGAGGAGTAGTAGAGATCAGAGTTGATGTGGGATTCAAGAGAGTTTTCAAGTTCCTCTAGATTGATGGAGTCTATGAATGAGAGGTCCACATCAACTTCACCATTTATGACTTTTTTAATCATGGTGCAGATTTCACAAGATCCTTTATCATTAGAACATGAAGAACATGGTGGATTGGGGTTCGATTGACTCTTATAAGTGTCCTTAGAATCATGGATTGAGAATGCAGAGTGATCCTCAGATGGGTATCGCATCACTTGGAAAATGTTGAACTTGACCAGTTGGTCACCGAATTCCATGGATAAGATGTCTAAATGGACCTCAATCTTGGTTCTCGCAGTCATGAGGAATGGTATTCCTAGAATTAGGGGATATCGAGAAGAGTTTGTCTCACCTTCCATGTCAAGGACATAAAAATCAGTAGGGAAGATAAGATAATTGACTCGGACAAGGACATCCTCAATTATTCCTTCAGGACTGGCTGTGCTTCGATTGGCTAACTGAATGAAAACACTCGTTGGGTTCAAGGTACCTAGACCAAGGTTGGAGAATATGGATTTGGGCATGACATTAATTGAGGCTCCTAGGTATATGAGTGCATCATCAAAGTTCGAATAGTGTAATCCAAGAGGAGGATTGTTCCTTTGAGGTTGAGGAACAAAAGGATATGGTTGATGGAAGTTACCACCACCTTGACCATATTGAAATTGGTTTGGATTTTGAGGAGGTAATTGAGGGGGATGAGAGATGGGATTACTATACCTCAAGCCTGGGTTAAAGGTAGAAGAGAAAGTCTCAGAGTGAGGTTGGTTGAAGTTTCTACCAAACTGACCTGATTGTTGAGGGTTGGGGTTCCGCTGAGCATATGCTGCATTGAGCTCCATTGTTCCAGATGAATCGGATTGATCCTCTTGAAGTTGTGGACATGTGTCTGTTGGATGAGCAGGGGAGCTACAGATTCCACAATTCTTGATAGGCCCAGGGAATAGTGACTGTGGAGAAGATGAGGTTGGGGCTTTGGTAGCCACCGCTATTTGACGCACAAGACCTGTAAGGTCACTCATCCACTCATTCATCTTGTTAGGCTCTATGGATTGATTATCTTGGGCTTGTTTGACTTGAGCATGTTCTTGAGTATGGAATTGTTGTGTGTTTGTAGCCATGTTACTTAGGAGATCTCTTGCATCTCCAGGAGTTTTATCAACAAGAGCACTGCCACTTGCAGCATCAATGAGGGTTTTCTCCATATCCAATAACCCCTCATAGAAGTATTGGATCAAGATTTGGTCAGGAATTTGGTGATGTGGGCAGGTTGCAACAAGATTTTTGAACCTCTCCCAGTACTCATGGAGTGATTCACTTGGGAACTGACGAATACCACTTATTTCCTTTCGGATGTAAGCGGTACGAGAATCAGGAAAGAATTTTTCTAGAAAGAGATGCTTCATGTCATTCCATGTAGTTATGGAACCAGGAGGTAGGTAGTAGAGTCGTGACTTGGCAGAGTCAACTAGGTAGAAAGGGAATGATCGGAGTTTGATTTGTTCCTCAGAAACCCCTTGAGACATCATGGTAGAGCACAACACTTGGAACTCTTTGAGGTGTAGATACGGATCCTCACCAGCTAGCCCTTGGAAATGAGGTAGAAGATGAATCAAACCCGATTTGAGTTCGAAGTCATCCTCTATGTATGGATATTGAATACTAAGAGGCTGGTAATTCATATCAGGGGAAGCAAGTTATTTTAGAGTTTGTTCCCTAGGATTGGCCATATCGAATTCAATTGGCAGGGCAATGATTGGTTATTGGGTGATTTGGTTATCCCTAATGGTCCTCCTAAGTCGACGAAGAGTTCTATCAATTTCAGGGTCAAACAAATCTGAGTGATTGTTTGGGAGGCTACGGGGCATTTAGAGAAGTTTGGAATGGTTGTGGATGGAAAGTTTTTCTCTTTGTTTTGTTTTTCATATTTTTTTTGTGTGTTTTTTTGTAATGATTTTTTTTTTGTTTTTTTTACAAAAACCACAACTAACGACTACTTAAAGCACCATCCCCGGAAACAGCGCCATTTTAAGAGCGCGGCCTATTGTCGCCTATCGACCGGTCAAAGTTCCGGTGCTCTTCTAATGTGTATAGCAGCACTCGGGTCGAATCCTCGGCGATGATACTTTTTTTATAGTCGTTCATTTTTCGTTGATTGTATTTTGATTGGGGGTTTGTTTGCAGAGATTAATTAAGTTGATTGATTACTGATTCTTGATTTAAAAATTTGATAAATATTGGGGTGAGTTCATCAATAGTTAGTTAAGCTTGTGATATCCCTGAGCCTTGCTTTGTATTGCATTAATTTAACACCCATGTCACAAGTTGACTTTGATTGGAATTCCTAAGTGTTAAGGCTTTAAAACAAGCCTTAACTTAACTAGGATTATAATCTCAATCAGTACTTGATTGTTGTAGTGTATTTATGGTTCCAATAATCCATGGAAACAACACGTTAAACAAAACAAGTCATTAATCCATGACATGCTAAGTCCAACATACACAATGTTAATTCAAAGAATACTCACCGAAAAAAAGCTCTCAATCGCTTAACATAACTAAATAATGACTCACCCCAATGGAAGATTTACTCATCCATTGAAATGATTAGTAATCTTATTATAATAATTATGATGATAAATTAAGAAGATAAGAACAATAAAGGGATAAGAAAATAGCGGTGCGTCGAACACACACACGAAATATTTTGAGAATCAAAATGGAATTTCAATTGAATGAGGAAGAAAAATAAGGGACTATAATTTAAATTGATTCAAACTATTTTAAGGATATTAATATTATACTATAGAAGGTGGATTATAATAATATATATTCAAGAAGAAACTTGCACTAAAAAGGAATTACAAAAGAAAGAACATACAAAATTACAACAAAGAAGAACACAAAAGTAAAAGGAAACAAAGAGAGGAGGAGAGGTATCTCTTGTTGAAAAAAGATCAAATCATATCCTCCCAGGCCCTTTTCAAGTCTCTACTAATTCCAAACCTCCTCCTTAAGTGATTAAATGACCACCCCTTGGAAGGAGATGAGGGGGATATATTTATAGCCCAAAGAGTGGATTGTTTGCATTCCAAATCAGTCCCTCCATTTGACCCGAATATTTACCAATCTATACAGCTGAATCACGATCTGGTGTCTTCTTTATAAATGTATATATAGATGTATTCCGTCTACCCTCAAAATCTCGCGGCCATTGGAATTTTTTATCCAACGTTATGGCTATTTTACTAAACAAATCTAAACTGTCCATTTGTATCCATGACTTTTCAATGGATGAAATGTGAATGGATTTTTGAATAGTAAGATACCATAAAATCCGGCTAGTTTCTTCAACAAAGTTTTCCGGATATATCGCCTCTTTCACAATGTAAATTCTCAGCTCAAATGGATTTCTAGATAAGGATAAAAGTCCACATTTGTGTGATGATTTTAATTCCCGGCCAGAATGGTGGGCTGGACTTCATAGAATCATTTGGGCCACTTGTTGAAGACATTGGGCTTTGAAATTTTTATCAAAGATGAAACATAGTTTACCACGAATTATGGTGGAGAATAAAACGTTTTGGACATATGGATTGAGCCCAGTAAATCAATCTTCAAGGCTGGTCCAGTTTGTTCACAGATTCATTGGGCCTTATTGTGTGGTACATATGAACCTTCAAATGGCAGAATTGGATCATGATCCCTTCTAATGAAATGTTCTAAATTGAAATAGGAATCCTAGAAAACAAAAACCATGAACGTTGGATCAGTATAGTAATAGTTATAGATAATACATTAAACTGACTCAAATATAGATTTATTCAAATAGTGCTCAAAATTATATTTAATATTAAAATATGAATATTACAGACAAATTATGCACTTTTCATAAAAAATCAGTAAAGTGAGTTAGTAAAATGTAATGAATAAATGAATAACATCAGTAATACTCTAATTTATTAGAACCTTATTGAGGATATAGTATGAGTAGTTCATATAGTGGAATAAAATATACTTATTTCTTAAACTCAGGCTAGGGAATAAAAACCAGGAGATGGAGGAGGAAAATATTGTGCTTATAAATTTCTCCACTAGAATTCACCATCCATTTTGGAGATGAATAAACCTCATAAATTAAATGACTAGTTGGATAATATTGAGTAGATATATGAAATATCATAAAATCTAAAATATATTAAGTTGAAGTGTTCCATTTTCAATATTGAGGGAGCGAGTAAGATGTGGCAGGACCTGTTAGTTTAGGTTAAGAAACGTGAAGGATTGATGTGAAAATAAATCATGAGAATATTATTATAGTAGTTATTCCTAGAATATATGGATAGGGAGAAGTCTGTGGAGTTTCTATCCATTTAGTAGAGTGATCACTCAATGAAATAGTAAGTTATTTGTTTTTCCTAATTGGTTAGTTTTTTCATGATGTTGTGATTTTTTAAGGATAAAATATTCTAGATGGTTTTGAGAATGGAAATTAAATATCTATTTTTCATGTAGAATCATGTCGCCTATACAAAATTTTTGTATAGAGCACTGATGGAAAAATAGATATAGTGGGAAAGTCAATTTTGGTTAGTCCTCCTTCTCTACCTAGTGGAATCTTTAGTGGCTCACATGGGAAGAAGTATAAGTGGAACAAGACTTGTAGAGGTGGTGGTGGTAGATCTATGTAACATGATTCATCAATACTATAATTTCATTTTTCCTCTAGTCCATTAACTAGATACCCATGTCGAAATATTGGTAACACTAATCATTATTGTTTCTAACCTCCTAAGATCAAGACTTCTTGTATCTTACTATTTCATTTTCAATGGATTTTTTATTTTTTTACCTCATTATGGATCTAGTTCAATATGTCCAAAGGGAACTATAGTGTATTCAAAAGATTTTAATTTTATAGGGCTCAAATCATAGGCCTCTGGAGTGAATTAGTTTCAAACAATAGAGTAATTTCTTATGGATGTTGGCATGGTACCAATGAGAGTGAGAGGTATGATATTTATTACATCGTCTATAGAAACCAATTTTGTTTGATACAAGTTTATATCATTCCTTTATCGATACCAATTTTTTAGTTCTTTTTAAATTTACAGTGTAACTCATGTCATTTATTATGGAAATGAAGACACCTCCTATGAGGAAAAAGGAGCAGGGTTTTCGATTCCCCAAATGTTTTCTCTCAATCTATGATGTTGACATAGTTTCAAATTTGTTGGTTCCCAACCTAGATAACTTTAAACCTTTCATTGGGATGGATTAATGGGTTTTCTGTTAAGTTAAGGTATATTTCTATCATTGAAATGTATACTTTACTACCCATGATGGGAATTACAGGGTGTTTTAGGGTGAATGGGATCCAAGGTCTCCTTGAACAATACCTCATAATATGAAACTTGGGAGTTTGATTTCTAATGTTATAGTTTAGTTTGGGGATGAGCCCATTGGTTTTAGTCTTCATTTACTGGTCAGGTATTTTATTTAATTATTCTTGAATGTCTTCCCCAGTATTCCTCCAGTAAGATAGGTGGAGTTTTCTATCGATCTGGTTCATGAAACTCAATTGATATATATTCAATCCTATCATATTTATAGAGTTTATTATTCAAATAGATAATAGGAAAGTGAAGGGTTTTATTAATCCTATTGTATCACCTTGGAAAAATCCTATACTTTTTTTCCAAGAAGGCTGATGGAACTCTTCATCTTTATACTGATTATGAGAATCAGGATTGGGTGAAAATTAAGAATAATTATACTTTATATATATCGATGGACCATTTGATCTATTGAGGGGTGAAAATTGGTTATCACATATCAACCTCTAATCTTGTTATCATAATCTCAGAGTGAAGGAGTCAGATATCCTGAAGTATGATTTTAGGAGAGTTTATATCCACTTTAAATATCTTGTTATGCCATTTATATTTATTAATGCTAATTTAGTTTTTATATCTTTGGTGAATAAGATATTCAACCATTATCTTGACACTTTTTTATGGAATTTGTGGATTTTATCCTAGTTTATTAAAAATCCTGAGAGGATAATTAGAATCATCTGAAGATGGGTTTTGGAATCTTGTGGAATCACCCTCTTTATGTTATTCTATAAAAATTTGACTTATGGATTTTGGAAGTTAGGAACTAAGGACATGTATTTTCAGAACATGGAATCTTAGTTGATCTAGGGAAGGTGATGGCTATTTTGTTGTGGGAGGATCCATGTAATGTATTTGAGATATGAATCTTCTCGGGTTTAAATGGTTGTTATTTAATGTTTATGAATGACATTTCAAAAAATGCTTCATCATTGATATTTCTTACTAATAAAGTGGGGATATTCCAATGGGATGTAAAATGTATGATTTCCATTGATTAATTCAAATGAAATCTGACATCATCCCCTATCTTGATTTTACTATAAGATGGTCAAGGATTTGTGGTTTATTACGATGCTATGGGTTTAGTTTTGGGTTGTGTGCTTATACATGTAGATAATGTAGTGGTATACAAATCATTTCATATTTAAAAACATGAAAATAACTATCCCATTCACAATATTAAACTTTCTACAGTTTTGTATGATCTTATGTATACTGACCCTACATTTTTGGGGGTAGGTTCACTTTTTATTTTGATCATAATATTCTAGGATATATCTTATCATCAAAGGATTTGAGCCTATGATAGAGA
Organism: Viscum album; assembly: GCA_963277665.1. NCBI lineage: Eukaryota > Viridiplantae > Streptophyta > Magnoliopsida > Santalales > Viscaceae > Viscum > Viscum album. Next base: position 877,327,435 of record OY728123.1, read on the forward strand.
ATATGAGTGGAATACCTTTAGATGTTGGACTTTGGTATCAACTACACCCATGGAAAGGGGAATGTTGTTTATAATGTCCTTAGTGTAGGAAATTTCCCTGTTAGGATGTCTTGAAATCTAAGGAGGAATAGAATATTATGGGACTCTTTGATCAAATTCCCCTAGAGTTAAGGAAGGATGAGATACATATGATTCTATCCAATGTTATACTGAAGGAATTTTTCCTTGAGTTGATTCATTTGGAGAATTATCATGATTATGAGTGTAAGAAAATTAGGGATCCTTATATTATGGGGAGAGAATATATAGATGGTCACTCTCTTCTAAAGGGATTATTTTCTTAAGGAGTTAGTTTTTCATCCTAGTATCTATTAGGAATACCATTATATAGTATTGTCATAGTTATTCATGGGATGTTAACCCTGGTACTAAAAATATGTATTGTGACATGAAGTGTTAGTTATGGTGGTTAGGAATGAATCGGGACATAACTAACTTTGTGTCCCATTGTTATTCCTTCCAGTAGATTAATCTTGATAACCAAATGAATTCTAGTCTTTTTCAATATCTTACTATTTTGTTTTGGTGATGGGAAATGGTATCCATGTATTTCATCATTAAATTACCATGAAATCCATGAGGTAAAGATTTTATCTAGTTGGTGATTGATCGATTGAATAAGTCAGTAAACTAGATTATGATTCAGTACACTGCTAATGTTGAGGATTTGGAGAAACCATACATACAAGATTTTGTTAGGTTATATGGGGTGATGTATGCTATTTTATCGAATAGAGAACCCAATTTAACTTCCTTGTTTTAGAAGGGTCTCTAGGAGGAAATGGGGATTTAGGTCAAATTGAGTATGATTTACCATCCTCAAATAGATGGCCAGAAAGAGCATGTTATTTAGATCATAGACGATATGATTCATTATTGGGTACTAGATTTCAATGGATATTGGGATATTCATTTGGGATTGGTTGAGTTTTCTTATAATAATAGTTACTAGTCTTCTATCAAAATGGATACTTTTGAGGCTCTGTATAGTCATCCTTGTAAATATACTATTTGTTAATTAGATGTGGGATATGCTTTGCTTATGGGGTTATCATTTTTTCAGATAAATCGATGAAGATTAAATTTATACATCAATGTTTGGTGATGGATTAGAGTTGGAATATATATTATGGAGACGGTCGATGTTTTCCTTTGAAATTCATAGTTGATTATGAGGGTTTCTTGAATTTATTTCCTCAATTGGGTCATTTTCAGCTTTATAAGAAGATAAAGTTGATTCCATGATATATTTTCGACTATTTGAGGTTGTTGAGAGGATTGGGAAGTTGTACTGTTAGTTTTCAGTTCTATCTTAGTTGAATTATAGTTATGAGTTATTAAACATATCTCAATATAACAAATATCATCCCGATCCTTCAGATCTGTTGAATTGAGAGGAGATTGCTCTGGAACTGGATGTGTCTATTGTTGAGGAACTAGGGAAATTATTGGTTTCTCTATAGAAATACCTACATAGAAATTCAATTCTATTAGTCTGGGTATTATGGTGGTATAGAATAGACTCTCATGAGATTTGGGAGCAAGAATCATTAACGATGGATCTTTTTAGATCAACCTTCCATGGTTAGACTTATTGGGAGAAAAAAGTGATATGGTGGGGAGAATTTCTACATCCCAACATCAATTTCAGGTATGAATATACTTTTTTTACTATATATTATTTTGAGATTGTCTTGGGTCATCTCAGGTGAAATTTGGAGTTTTTAGAGTTTTTTGATCCTATACATGGTTAGGCACATAGTTAGTATAAACCATTCAAAATGAAGTGCTTAGGGTTTAGTTACACCACTAAGAAGGGGGTTGAATCAGTGTTGATTCGTACAATTTTCCTTTCTTTTGAAATTAACCCCAGTTTCCCTATTAGGTTCTCATCCACTCTAATGACAACTGAAACTATTCTAAATGTAGTAACAATAAATAGCATAGAAACATAATATTTTTACAAGCATTAGTATAAATATGAGCATACACCTTGTTGTGGTAAGTTAGAATCCCCAATCAAACATTCTCTACTATAATCACCATAGATTACAAGATACATTTATTCACTAGAACATAACCCCAATATAATTTCCAAAGTCCCACCGGAAATATAGTTCCACACTTTCTGTTAAAAAATTATTACAAACCCCAATAGAAATGATCACTTATGAATGTTGGATTATTCTATAAAAATTGAATAATATATTTTCTTTTGAGCCTTCAAGATAGAAAAAATAACACATGCTCACTTTTTGAAGAGCACCACTGAACTCGTTCTTCCTCAATATCTAAATTTTTACTTATCAAAAATATGTTTTTTATATAGTATGTGAAATGATAATCATGTGAATAAAATAATTATTTTATAACACCTCCACACACTGTCTATGTAAAAACTTTTACTACTTCACTAAATGATATTTTTACTGCAATAAAAATGTATTTTATTTGAAAATATGCTCTATAGTTCAGTGAACACACTCTATATTTATTAACTATGAGTGAAAAATAATTTCCACCGAAAATCATCTCTTCACTTCAACACACATGTGCAATCACATCATGCTTTATCTAGGAATCAACCTAGTATTTATAAGAAATAATTCAATGGTTATTAAATAATTTATTTCATGATAATTATTAAAATGTGGTAATAAGTTTAAAGTGGTTCAATGGTCATCATATAACATCTTTGCATATCATTTTTATTCTTCTTCACATAAAATTTTTATTCTATTTCACAAACATTCACATCAAATAAATTTTTCAATATAGCATATTTGTTGACTCAACCAAAAATAGTAGTATGCATAGAATTTTATGTTTTATTCATTTTCGTATCACATTTCCTCATACCATCTCTCTCAAACCTACCATGTATGATAACTCACACCCAAAACTGAGAATCATAATTCTATTAGCGTTAATTAATGGCCCAAAACCCTTTGTTCTCAAACTCATACATACTCATACTATATTATCACTCATTTATAGCTTCATCAGGCAATAAACTAAAAAATAGTAGTATGTACAACAATGTATGTGCTATGCGAATTTTCATATCATTCCTAGGTTCATTCACATAGTATTTTCATAACCATTTTTTCATATTGAATGCATGAATTACAAAGGATATATGGTTCATCCACATGCTGTAATTATCATCCAAATAGTATTTATTCTTCCAAAAATATTTAATCCAATTTTCTAATCAAGCTCTCAAATAATTTTTATGTTTTTTGGTAATTTATACTTATCTACATTTCAATCTCCGGAAGTGATTTTATGATCCCGCACTACTTCAGATTACTTTGAGTTTTCTCAATCTGCAAACCTTTTTCTACAAAAGGATCATACACATGGAGGTTAAAGATGATCAATAGTTGTGAATGGATGACTCAAATGAAGCTAATCATATGACCAATGTTATTTCCATTTTTTAATGGATGTGGGAATAGTACCCACATAACATTTTTCCCACATAAAATTATTCCTCTTTCTTCATGGTAGTTTGTTTCCCAAGAACCACTACTACCTCATTGAGATGTCTATCAAGAATTAGCACTGGTATTCACTGCACACACCTCCTCATCTTCAGATCTAAGGTTACTGGCCCACATTTGTGCACCTCCATGAATTCTCTCTGCATGAATGGTCCCTCTGTTATATTTTAGTCCCCTTATACATGTGGGAGTTCCTATGGGACTATAAATAACTCTATCATAGTTTATCCGCCACGTGAACTCCTTGGAAGGCTCTCTCATGGAGACTGACCCTAAGGGTCCCCCAAATAGTGGTTGAAGGATATCCTTGGGGGATTTTGGTTAGCCCCATTTTTTCGTAAATCCTCATTCATATACATAGAAAAAGTATTGAAAATATAAAACCAAAAATGATTTCCATGCGAAATTCTCAATCTCCATCTTCTCAAATCACCAAGAAAAATAAAATTTTGAGTGTTCTTCATTTCTTTCTCCAATGTTGATGTAAAAAAATTGAAAATTCCATAGAACATACTTTTCTAGTTAAGATTGATTCATAAAATCATCACATTTATAACATGAAGAATTTTCCTTTCATGACATCCAATTTCATAAGATGGATCCATAAAATTTTATAGGCATCACCAATTTATCCATAAAAATAATTCAGGCATCACTACTTCATCCAAACTCACAAAAACATATTGAAAAAACTTTTAAAATAAATGAAACACTAAGGTTCAACATAATTCATCCATAGAAACTATGAAACATGTCTTTTAGTTCTAGTGGAGACTGTAGGGTTAGGGTCACTATTAGTTCAAATCATAAGGGACTTCTCAAATCATATAGCTATGGAACAAAGGAACTTATTAGGGTTGGATCATGGTTTTTAAAATCATATGGAAAAATCATGGGGCTTCTCTAGTATCCCATAATGGGGTACCAATACTGGAAATAAGATCTATGCCAACGGTTTTGGCAAACCATTGGTATAGTTCACTTATATGGACCTATACAAACAGTTTGGCCAAAACCGTTGGTACAGGTCACTAATTTGGACATATACCAATAGTTTTGGACAAACTGTTGGTATAGGGGGACATATACCAACGGTTTGGGGAAAACCGTTGGTATATTTCCACAATAGAGACCATATACCAACGATTTTCCCCAAACCGTTGGTATATGCCCTCCCTATACCAATAGTTTGTCCAAATCCATTGGTATAGGTCCCAAAATCAAAGAATCCATGCCAACGGTTCTCAAAACCATTGATATAGGTCTATACCAACGGTTTTGAGAACTGTTGGTATAGTTACATGTATTTGTTAAGGAATATTCTTATAGAGAACATTAAATAAATCAAAATTTAAAATATTTGTGATAATACATATATATATTTATGAAATTATGTTCACAAAATCCTAGTTAGGTTAGTGGTTAGGATGTTCAATCATAAACTGGAGGTATTGGGATCAAAACCAACTGGATGCTTCTTTTTTGAAATACATATACCAACAGTTTTATGGAACCGTTGGTATAAATTTTTCATATTACTTATACCAACGGTTTTGAAAACCATTGGTATAGACCTATCCCCACGGCTTACTTTGTCATGGTTCTTCAAACCATTGGTATAGGATATACCAACGGTTTGGAGGCCTATACCAACGGTTTCAAATCGTTGGTATAGGGTGTTTCTCTACTAGTGTACACAGTTGGTGAACAGTTTTACAAACAGTGGCCAAGTCATTTGACGTGAATTAATTAATTTGATTTTTTAATTTTTATACAGAATACACATTTGGTTTTTTGAATTATTCTTATGGTGGATTACTATTTTTTCTTGAGAGACTCCTCTTGGGTATTTTGGTGACTCATTACCTCCAAATGTTTGATTTTAATAGATCTTTGGGTGTTAAAACTAGTTTTTCAGATGTATGCCTCTGTTATTCATTTTTCATCATCACTTTTCTATTTTATCTCCTTTAACCTTAAATGAAACCATATATTGGGTATGTTGAAGAAATATCTAAGGTTTTTGATATGATCAAATTGGGTTTCTTATAGATTTGTCATGTAACAGGGAATTTTTATCCAGATCTTATTTTATTAATATGTGTAATTTAGGGATCACTGGGGTAAGTGATTTCACTTGTTTACTTTGTTCTATAAATTTATGAAATTGATATTATTAATTGGTAATTATTGTTTTAGGATATTTTATTTTTTTTAGAGACATCGTATTCCTTTTGCGTGGAGATACCATGGAATTGTTAGAATACTAAGGGTTTAAGGTGGGTAATTTCTTTTATTAAAGTATTTATTTTATGAACTACACATTCTTTTTTATTTAAAAAATTGATTTCTAAATTGTTAATGGAATGGTTTATAATTTATTGAAATCTATGTGTGTTGGTTTTGATATAAAATTTTCCCCCTTTTCATTTGATAAATAAAGGTTGAATTTCAATGAACTATTGGATTTCTTGAATAAAATGGATTTCAAATCATGGTTTTGGTGAGAAAATTGGTTTAGATTGATTTTTGAAATGTGATATTCCCTTTGAAAGTGATTTAAAATGTTCATCACATGGGAACCTAGGGTACTTAGGTGGGGGTTCAGTAGGGACTTTTTTCCTTGATTAGTAGGGGGAATAACATGTCTAGGTATTCCTAAACTCCTTGGGTCATCATGTTGGGGACTATTTTACATGACATCATTGGGGGGATTACACATTATGGTATTACTTTACTCCTTCAGTCATTATTATGGGGATAGGTTTAGTTTGCACTAGTCATGATTGAACATTATACGAGAAGCCTAGATATCTAGAACCTATGTTATCCAAGGGGAACTTTATATTCAACTTTTCTTTGATGTGGATTATGATTCATTATTTTAAAATGATAAATGGTTTGTTTTTTAAGTAAATTGAATATGATTTTAAATGAAATTTTTATGAAATTTTAAAAAGTTTTAATTTCCTTATTTTGAATTGTTTTATGTGAAATTATATATCATGATTTGTTTTCCTTAAAAAATGAGCACATCTAGATTATTTAACAATTTAATATTATAGAAAGCTTGGTGGGATCCCACTAGGCCTGTTATCTCACACACTAAACATGACCTTGGATGTGTGAAGACCTTGTTTAATCTGATATAGGGAATGAAAATTCCATACAAAAATGCAACATGTTTTATGGTTAGCTGGGATTAAGTAAATAGTCGTGAGATAAAGGGATGTTTCCCACTTAGAACATTAATATATTGGTTGTTACCTTTGTACTTTTGGTTTTTTTTCTTAGATCATATACTTGGATTTTGTATTTTTTCCTTTTTTGTATCACTATCATTGTTGTGAATCTATTTATAGCATATTATTATATTCATTCTATATTTAAATATAATATTTTTTTTATAATTATTTTGGTGAAATAATTCCCAGTTTTTGTGGGATGATCCTATGGTTATATCCAACCCATGGGGATCATAAATTCGTTTTAGAAATTATTAAGAGTTGGTTTGGAACCTAGATTGAGGGGTTGTCTAGGTTGTTTTGAAACATTTCAAATCTTAGTGATCTAAAGGAATTTCTAATATTCTAGGTCATCTTAATAAATGTCCTTCATATAATCTAGAGAAGATCATACCTATTTATGGAGAGTCTTATACTTTGTTAAATTTCATTTCTTTTTGGAATATTATTTATCAAATATAGTATGATATGTAACTCTTTAATCTATGAGGGTTATTTTTTAAATATTTGAACCAAGAAAATATATTACACATTAGTAGAAATTTTCATATTTCTAATAAACATCAACTTAGAATTACCAGATTCAAATCCATCTTCCTCAACTCAACTAAACACAACTAAAACAAATTAAATAATTTAAAATAACTTTGGAATACATTTAAATTAGCTCCAAAATAGTAGAAAAGTTAATGTAGAAAATAAGTACTCCTTAGAGTATCTCAAAGAGTTTTCACTACCTCAACCCACCTCCTCTCATCTTATAGAATCATATAAATATAATATTGATAGAAGAATACATTTATACATGTTATTACCTAGGATTTAACTTCATAACCAGCCTTTTATACATCCTAAGAGAGATAAAAAATCCAAAAAGACAAATAATCTATGGAACCCTTATCTAAATTCATAAAATCTATTAAAAAATATTCATATTAATTTCCAAGTAGCTTACTCACGTTAATTATATCTTCCTAAGAATATATTTTAGATGATATAATAGGAATATTCCTTATTCATTCATGATCATTTCATACCTCCAATAAGAATAAGACAATCATAAAATTTTGAAAACAATACTATCAGTAATTCATAATTTTCCATGTGAATGGATATCAATGATATCTAATTTCAGAACTTCTTGTTTCATATTAATAATGATAGTTTCTCAATAACTTCTTCCAACACCATGAAATAATATATATTTTCAAACTAATTTACTATGTTCATGTAGAAAACCTGGATTTAGAACTTTAACCCATCTTTTAAAAAACATTCTTGGGAACCTCAAACTTCCTTCAAATCTTTTCAACTTTATCTCATATTTAAATCATGAATATATACTTCATGATCATTAAAAAAGTAGAACAAACACATTGTGGGTTCAATAATCACCAATTTTTATTTTTTCTAAATACCTACCATAGAAAATGTATGTCAATGTACAAATATATAATCTCCATTTTCATCTCTATTTTCTTAACTCTCACCCTTATTGAAAATAAGTACAATTAACATGATAAAGTGTGCAATAAATTATCTTAAAGTAATGTTCCATCAACTATTTATCTCTAATTATATATTATCTATGATCAATGTATAAAATAAGAGTTATTAATCTAAACAAAAAAGACATCCATTATAAAATTAGAATATGATACCAACTAATTGAAACCAATTAATATTTTTCTTAATGGCTATCCAAATATTTGCATGATGAAAAAATTTATACCAATTGATAAATATATTCTTTTAATAATTACAACCTAAAATTACTACACCCATTCAACACACAAATTAAAAATATTCAAATGTAATTGGATATATTTAACTTTATAAACCAGCCTTGGATTTTCTTTTTGACTTTTATGTCATTAATTAAATCAATTTTCATCCAATAACAAAATAATTTAATTTTTTAAAACAAGGATATGAGAATATAAAAACATACATATTTAATGACTAAATTTAATTACTACTCTATAATTAAATATTTTTATGAAATTATTTAATCTAGTGTCTTTTTAGAGTCCCCAACCCCCCTCAAGGGATAAACTCTATCTTCACTTCATCATGGTTGACAATTTTAACAAGATGCACTTCAATATATAAAATGTTTGATTATTACAATCTGGTGACTTATTATTTTCTATCATGTTTTAAAAATATGCTCATTTTTATTATTTATCACCTTAAAAACAATCATTACTATAAATTATTTTAATAGATAACACAAATACACAACAAAATAGATAAGGAAAAAACTGGAACACCTTTTCATGTCAGTGAGATCAGTAAGGATGATAGTTTATTCTCAACTAGAGTTCTCGTTTATTTTATAATCTAGCTTTGAAAGGTTATTTTCATGCTAGATCTTCTTATTTTCATGTCACTAATCTTCTTAAGAAACATAATATCTTTACTTATTTCAAAAAATTATTTGTGTATAATATTCTTCTTTGTATTTTCTATGAAGTCATAGGCATCCTGTATTGCTAGGTTCATCCTCTTTACCATCTCAATTTGGATTGGAAACATGATTAAATAATTATTTGAGATGTTTCTAGATTGAATGCACCTTCTACATAGTTCCTTACAAGGCCTTAAGTCGTTATTTCTTAAAAAAATCTCATGAAATTCATTTTCATCAAGAGGAGATACATATTTTCCATTAGCACTTAACTTCTATTATGATTTCTCTTTCTTTATTTCTTTTTCCAATTAAGTTGGCCTCATGATCATTATATCACGATGAAATTTTATGATATATTTCTCTTCCAATAAATTTAATTATATTGCTTGGAATACACACAACCCGAAGTTTAAATGAGCCATAATATAGAATATCATTATAACCTATTCCTTAAATTAGTTGATTGAATATACATAACCCAATTTTGATACAAATATGTATATAGGTTTTATATAAATTAATAATATTTATAAATAAGAAATCAATTTTTAGTAAATTCATTATATGATTTTAATATATATTTTTTCTATAAAATGGGTTTTATTTCATTTTCTTGTGAAAATAATATAATTAATTTATGAAAAATTAAAAAAATTAAATTTAAAATATGAAATTAATTTTTGAAATCAACATATAAAATTTATCTTAGATTGATTTTTTTATATTTTTCTGAATAGATTGATTTTTTTATGAATAGTGAAGAATATTATTTTTATTGAAAACTATATTTTATTTCAAAGTAATTAAAAAGTTTTTTTGGATTTAAAATGGTTTTAAAAGTAACATTTATTCATTTATATTAGTAATAATTTTATTAATATCATTTTAATTAAATTTAAATGGTATTTTTGTATAAAAACTTTTTATACTTGAGTAAACATTTTTTTTCAAAACTTATTTTCATCACATTTTATGTGTTAAATTTTAAAATTAAATATACCACTTCAATGAATTAAGTTTGATAAAATTGATTATATAATTGGAATCATAGTATATAAATTTATTATTGATTTTAATTTCATTCTTTTTCATTATGAATAGTAAAAAACAATAAAAATGTGTCATCATGGTTAAGGTTAAAATGGGTTTACTGGGGGGTTAAACCAAGAGATAAGGTTGATTTTTCTAATCAAATTTTTATAAATAATTTTTTTCTACTTATTTTGATGTAATAATTTCTCACCTTCTAATATCTAGTCATTTTAAATCATTTTGATTGATTATAACATTATTATATTTTAATCTTTTAAGAAATGCCAAATGTGTCCTCTCTCACTCTTATAAAATGATACTCATCCTTTCTATTCTTAAAAACACTTTGAGACATACATATTGATAAAAAAACTACTCAATTATCTATTAAAATTCCCTATATGTGAATTATTGGTTCTGGTATTCTTAAAATACCATTCCAAGGGACTTTATAAATTGATCAAAAGGAGGCCAACTGAAGGAGAGGTAATCATCCTACTTAACATATTTCAAATTATTAATTATTCTACCTCATATAAATCTATTCTATTCATCATTAAATAATTATTATAATTATAAAATATATTCATAAATTTTATTATGATTATATAATCACCATTATTCACCCTTTTTTCTATCAAATGAGTAGTGAAAGTATCCCTCATGTGTACTTATAGACAACAACCTCCACATAACGACACAATTCATTTTCCATAACTATATTTCATTGATGATTATTTTGATGGGTTTATTTTTTATATATTATATTTATGAAATAATCATGTTTTTTAATTATAATATCATATCTACCGCCTAACCTTTTCATTCAATGGAAGACGATAATGTTTCTCATGTGTACGTATGGACTACTACCTCTACGAAGTGATATGATTTGTTTTTCATTTACACTTTAATTGGACGGTGTTAAGGATATATTTAACTTATATATATATATATATGTAATTTATGATATAATTATAGTTATTTAATGATAAAATAATATTTATCTCTCTTTTATTCTATTCATTATAAAATGAAAATAATGTTCATGCATACGTATGACCTACCTTCTCCATGAACTGTGTAAATAATTTTTATATATCTAACTTTTATGGATGATTAAAAAAATATGAATTTAATGAATATATATGATATTTATATCATAAATAAAATTATTTAAATTATGGAACCATGGTCAAATTACAAAGACTGAAACTGCATAACCAAAACATTCGTGAAAAATGAAACATATAACACCTAAACATGATGAATTTAATATGTAATTATTAATAAATGGGTATTGAAACATTATAAGTGGATAATATATTATATTATAATTATTTAAATTATTTTTAGAGAATTATAATAAATTTAAATTTATTACACAGGATGTTAGAGAACATTAAATGTAAGTCAAACATGAGGTGAAGGATTCATGCTTCTATCTCATTTTAATATGGATTGTTTATGATTTAATTTATATTGAAGAAAATTATATGATAATTTTATAATAAAAAGATTTAATTTTTTCCCCTCTATTTATCCATAAAATTTTCAAGAAACAGTACAATTTCCCTTCTTTGGTATTTAAAAAAATATAGAATTTTTTTAGGTAAAATAGACTCTATTTCCCCTTTGGATGAGAATATTTTTCTTCCATGTACATGTTTTATTTAAAATGTTTTCAATATTGTTTTTATTATTATCATATGATATTGAAAACTCATTTTCACCCATGTTTTAATTTATATATTTTTTAAATGAAATAATATTTTTATTTTCAAAATGAGTTACTTTTTAATTTTAACTTAAATTGTTAAATGGACCTTTTGTTTTAAATTACATGACATAAAACAATTTATTACTATCATGAACCCTCAATGATTTTTATATTCCTTTAAAATTTTCTGAGTTTATTTTCAAATAAAAAAAGTCCTTAATATTTTTGAATTTTTAAGATTATAAATAAGTTTTTTCAATAATAAAAGGTTATTTTCCTTAATAAATAGACTAGTGATCTTTTAAAGACATTTATACTCAATGATAATATCATTTGATATTACTTATGATTTACTGGGGATATGATCCAATGATTCCATCATTATTATTTATATGTTTGGTTTATTATTATTATGAGATTTTTACAAAACCTTTTTATTTTCCATATATTAAACTATAATGATATAATGGGTGTTTTATGACCTAGTGGCGTACATATGAATGGATTATGATTATGTGATATATGGGATCATATGTTTATAGACCTCCAATGCATTGGTTAAAGATTATTATTCCACGATTTCAAACGGTGCATGCGATGTTATCCAAATCTAAAAAGAGGGTGCACATGGGTTATCCTATGCTCGAAAGAGGGTATATGGGATGTTATCCCAAGTTTGAAGCGAGTACATGGGTTGTTATCCCATGAGTAACATTCTTTGAAGCTCTTGGTGGGTATTATTAACATAATATTTCTATTATTATGATTATTCCACGCCTTATGGAACTCTTATGACACGATCTTATGATATATTATGTTCTCATGGCTCATGCTATTTTATTACTTTATGATTCATGTCTTATAAACTACCTATCATTTTTTCATGAATTATGTTTACTATATAATAATTGATAAGTATGGGTTTGAAAGGTTTATATCATGTTTCTATACCCTTATGATCAAGTTATGTACAAATTATCATTGATAACTCCCTTGTTTACCATTAATGAGCATCTAAGATCACCCTTTATTATTTTTTATTTTCCCCATGACAAGAAGAATGATCTTAAGTATAATGTGATTAAGAAGGATTATAGTTGTGATGTAATATGTTGGATATGATTTAGATCACTTATGTACCAGTTGTTTATATATCTATGTTTATAAAGACACTTAGTCATTATAGTTTTGGTATGGATCATAATGTTTTAATGAATATTCATCTAATTAGATAAAATATTTTCATATGAAATGTATGTGTAACTATAGTTGGTATCAAAGAAAGGTTTAGTAACTTTTGAAATCTAGGATAATAAAATTTTAGAGAGAACCGTTAGGATTTTTCTAAGTATAAGAGAACATCATAATTTATGGTAAATAAAGAGGTGTGATTTTCCTAGAAAATTCCTCTTTGTCTAGATAATAGTTAGTGGATATAGTTATAGAACATATAAACCAAGGGGTAAAAACTCTAAATAGTAATTATTGGGTAATAAATATATCATCTTTGATGCACAATGAGTGGTCCTATGACTACACACTTGGTTAGACACTCCAAAGGGATATGATTGGGTTAATTCAAAATTTCATTATAAATCATTGTGATGGATTTCAATTGATGATGGCCATGGATGGACTAGGTTAAACATGAGGTTTTATAGATTTAAAATACAGGGTTATGATTTATACTTCCTATGAATAATTTTTCATGATTATAAATCTTCTCACTATGATTGTGGTTGCTTACACTATTTTTTAGTTTTAGTAAATGGATGGAAACTAAATGAACCATATTAATTCTGGATTTGATAGAAGATGCAGTGATTTTACTTTAAATAAATTAAATGTTATGGTTATTGAAATTAAAATTATTGTTTCTATGCTTTTGTAACTTTCTAAAACATGAATCATGCTAATATTTCAAATAATAAAATTAAGGTAAAACCCTATGTGGAGTCCTTCATGAGGCAACATCCATAATTTTTTAGTGGGTATACTAATTTAATAGTTCACTGAGAAATATATCAATACTAGTGAAAAGATATTTTCCATTCTCTACTGTTTAAAGTCTGAAAAATTCATTTTAGTTTTCAATTATTTGGAATGAGAATAATATATTTAATGGAGTATCATTAAGAACATGAGAAAATATGAAGAAATTGAATATATATAGTGGTATGAGTTTAGATTATATTTTTCATATATTAATCTCCTCATATTCATTATATAAAAATTGAGAAGGAATTCCAAGAGATAAGGAAGAAGGATGTTGAATCCATTAGTACCCATGGGAAAATTTTTACAAGAATTGAAAGGTACACTCGTGATATTATCATTGAACTAGAAAGTGATATTTAATGATTCTTCAGTGGATTAAAACCAAGTCTATGAAGGTATTTATCCGTAAGGTACGTTAGTAGCTATAATGAAATAATTCTATATGGTACCAAGATATAAATGGAGATTGGATCCACCCATCAATATCAGGATTTGTTTATAATAAAATAAAGATGAAATTAAAAAGAAATTTAAATAATAAAAATGATGGATAGAATAATATGAGCCTTCTAATATTATATAAGTGTGGAAGGAGACCTAGAAGAAATTTTATTAAGGGGAACAATAATTTATTAAGAATGGAAATGAAGGTAATTGAGAAATTGAATGATGAAGTGATGTGAAGAAGTTTTTTAATGACACTAATAGAGAGAGAGCTATAAAAAATGTACCAACCACACTCTAGTGTTTCAATTACAAGGAGTATATTAATTATGCTAACTGTTTCTCAAATATGAAGGTTAATGATGATTATGGAAGTTAATAATATCTCAATTACAAAGATAATGGAAAATATCATGTGATCTGTATTGTTGATGTGGGGTACAATAAAAAAATGGTGAAAGGTACACTTACTATCCACTCCTGAACTACCAATATATTATTTGATTATAGATCAACACACTCTTTTATATCTAAACAACTTTCTAAGGGTTCCAAAATACCACTTCAATGATTAGATGTTTAATTAGTATTGAAAACTCATAATGGTACTATCATCACATCTTAAGTTTATGATTATTATCTAGTTTAATTTTATAAGAAATTTCTTCCAATTAATATCATTATTCTCTCTTTAGTAGAATTTGATATTATTTTTGGAATAGATTGAACTTATTCATATGAATCCCATGTCAATTATTAAGGGAGGGGAGTCACATTTTATATTCCAAACCATCATTCGATCATCTATCAGTGAGATGATAAATATTAATAGACGATGGAAATTGCATCCATTTTATGGGTCATAATTTCTATTTAAAATGGGTGTTTATCTCATATGGTTGGGGAGAGACTCAACACCAAATATATTCCCATTGTATGGGAGTTTTTTGATGTCTTTAGAGATGAATTTCCAAATCTTTCTCTGAATCGTGATGTTGATTTTTCAAAAAACCTCATACTTGGTCCTATACCTATTTCAATGACTCCATATAGAATGGCCCCAATTGAGAGTCACGAATTATTGAAGAAACCCCAAGTGAATCTTGATAAAGGATTTATCTGGACAATTACATCACCCAGGGTTGAACCTATTATTTTTTTTAATAAGAAAGATGCATCAATGTGACTCTGTATTGATTATCAGGAACTTAACAAGATCATGATCAAGAATAAGTATCCTCTGCATTATATTTGTGATTTGTTTGATCAATTATGAGGTTCTCAATATTTTTATAATATTGATATTCAATATGGATACTATAAATTAATGATAAAAATTGAATATATATATATATAAGACAACCTTCTGTATGATGTATAAACTCAATTAATTTATAGTGATTCCTATTGGCCTTACTAATACCCCCATTATTTTCAAGAATTTAATGAATAGAGTCTTTATACATTACCTTGAAGAGTTTTTTGAATTATTTATATAAGTTATTACTATATATTTCAAAAGAAAGGAAGAGCATTAAGATCACTGGAGAATTGTACTAAAGACCCTAAGAAAGGAGGATTTGTATGACAAATTTACCAAGTGTTAATTTTCGCTACAAACAGTTTAATTTTTGGGTCATATTATCTCAAGAAAAGGTATATCGTTGGATCCTTCATTGATGGAGGTTATTAAATATTTTCCTAGACAAACCAAGGTTATTGAAAATTTTAATTTTCTTGGTTTGGATGGATATTTTCAACGATTTATAAACAATTTATCATGGATATCTAATCCACTCAACAAGTAACCTAAGAAGGGAGTTATATTACTTTAGATTAATGCAAGTGAGGAAAATTTTAAGGAACATTAGAGAAGGTTAGTCAGTACACCTATGATTATAATAACCTGAGGTGGAGAAGGGTTTGTGATCTATAGTTATGAATTTGTGAAGGGACTAGGATGCCTCCTCATCCGTAATGATATAATGATAGCTTATTCATTATCAAAATTAAATGTTCATGAGAAAAATTACCCAACTCATGATTTAGAGTTAGCTGCATTAATTTTTTCATTAATTACACGAATAAATTATATTTAAGGTGAAAGGTGTGACATTTATACTAATAATAAAAGTTTAATGTATATATTCAATTAGAAATAGTTAGATATTCACCAAAAAATATGGCTGGATTTGATTAAAGATTATGACTACCTAATACAATACTATGCTAGGAAAATAAACAAGGTTGTAGATACTCTGAGTCAAAATGATCGTATAAGATTATATAATATTAAAATCAAAAAATATATAAAAATTTGAGATTTTAAAAGGATGTATTTAGAAATATTAAAGGGATAAATCTTATCTTTCTCACATGAGTGTTAAACCAAAAATACAAGAGAAGATTTAATAAGCACATAAGCAAGATATAGAGGTACAAAATAATGTGAGAAGTGTTCCTGAATTTAATATTGATTTTGATGGAATGATAATGATTAAGAACCGAGTACATGTCTTATCAATTTCATATTTGAAGGAATTGTTGGATGAAGCTCATAGTTCATTATTCTCTATTCATCTAGGAAGTATGATGATATATAGAGATCTAGAAGAGTATTTCAGGAAGGATAACATGAAAAGAGATATTTCAGATTATGTATATTGGTGATTGGTATGTTATAAATTTATGTTTTAGATATATTATTATAAGGGGATACTATAACCATTACCCATATCAAAATTGAAATAAGAAAACACCACTATGTATTTTTTCATCAGACTCCCCAAAAACTTCTGAAGTCCATAATCCTATTTGGGTTATAGTCCACCATCTTAAGAAATCATCACACATCATTCCTATAAATGATGATTTATCTCCTGATCAGTTTTCAATGATATATATTAAGTAATAGTTAAGGTTTCATAGAGTACCATAGTCTATTGTATCTGATTGAGATCCAAGGTTTACCTTGATTTTATGGTGAGGTATTAAGAAAACTCTAGATTCAGAGTTGATTTTTAGTATTGTTTTTCATCCACATATAGATGGTTAGTCTGGTAGAATGATTTAAAACATGGAGGATGTGGCGAGGGATTTTTTTGTGGATTTTAATAGTGGTTGGTATCAAAACCTTCCACTTGTTTAATTCTCTTATAAAAATAGATTTCACTCCAGAATTCGTATAGATCCTTATAAATACCTATATGGAAAGAAGAGTATAACTCTAAAATAATAGGGTGATGTTAGAGAAATAAATCTTCTAGAACCTGTTATAGTTGAGGAAATGGTAGTGAAGGTTAGAGTCATTCAACCACACATCAAGGTAGCTCAGAGTTGATAAAACAATTATGTTGAAAATCATTGGTGAAATCTAGAATTCAAATAGGGTGAGAATATATTCCTATTAATTATTATATGGAGGAAGTTTATGGGATCAGAAAGAATAGAAAGATGATCCTTAGGTATATGGGACAATTCAAGATTCTTATTTGAACAGGAATGGTGGATTATTACTTGGATATTCCACCAAACCTCTATCAAGTCCATGATGTGTTCTACATATCTCTCTTGAAGATATATATAGCTAAGGTGAAGACCCAAACCTTAGTATCTTGAAGCTGGGGGCTACCTAATTATATTGGTATATGATACAAGTAATTACATCCCAAATGACCAAATAGTTAAGTAGTATTGTTAAATAAGGTAAAAACTTGAAATTAACATTATAATTGAAAACATAAAATGCACAAAGGGTTTTCTTGGATAAATCCATTATTCTATGCAGTGTATCCCTGGATATCATCACAAAATACTTCTTTGTATCATGGGGAAAATAAAACACAAGTATGGGGTGAGCTCAGATGCTCAATAAGGGTAATAATTCATCATAAGATGTCATGAATAAATAAGAATAATCAATATGGAAAGGTAAACAACTAAAACAGTTTCTATTTAATCTAAAAACTGAGAAGAATATGGAAGAAATAATTAACAATAAAATAAATCCATATAAATAATCACATAATATTGAAAATTATCGATTGATATTCTAAATAATTTAATAATTACAAAGACATTGATAAATAATATGAAAATAAAGGAATTCATAATATTGGACGTCTGGAACATACTGTCTAGGCCTTTCATAAGATAGTTTAAATATAGGGGTAGAAACCCATCTAATTTGGCCAGTTTTTTTTGTCTCATGGGACCTGTCGATGAATTAACGAAGTTATCTATAACTGGGCCACACCCATGACATAATAAGTCCAACTCATTCCTCAAATTAAATGGGTGAAACATAATAAAAATAAGGATTATTATTGAAAAAATAACATAAAAATTTTAATACTTACCCTAGTAAAATAAACAAAATAATAAATCATCCAGAGTAATATGGTGAAGGGTAATAAAGTTTTACATCTTCAGTCAAAATGAACATTAACCATCCAAATAAAAAAAAATATATAAATAAAATATATCCCCAATTTACTATAATTATAATAAAGTGTTGATGTTATTTATGAATATAAATACTTTAAAATTTTCATTAAATATATTTTTGAGAAAAATAAACTTTTCACTTTGAATGCATATTTTTTTAAAAAAGTTAAAAAATATTTTGAAATTACTTTTCTTTGAAAATATCATTTTAAAACTTGTAAAATAAGCTCTAAAAAATTAGTTGGTTGTGATAGTATAAAACTCTATTAATTTCATACACATTAAAACAAATATTCCATTCACATATTCAGTCAAAACCATATAGGATATGTTTTGAAAACTATATGATGGTTTATTTAAAAAAAATTGTAAAAAAAGGGATAAAATTTATTTAATAAATTATTTTTCAAATGTTAAAAATATTTGGGAAATTTTTTTTATAAAACAAGGATTTTGAGGAAAATATATTTTCGACTGAAGAGATAAATAAAGTTGGATTTTCTTAAAATCATTTTCTCAATAATTTTAAGTACCAAATAGTTAGAAAATGCTACTATAACTTGAAATAATTCATTAATTACTATAGGATAAGAAAATATATTGAGTTTAAATTATAAATATAAAATAATTTCCCTAAGTTATACATAAACAAAAATAATCACAAATAATGGCGAGATTGTGAAATAAACCCTTACCACTTTGGTAACTTTTGAATCGTAATCCCCATAAAATAAAAAATAAAAAAATGAAACTTTATATAACATAAATATAAATAGATTAATGATCTAATATATAAATTGGTTAATATATATAGCACATAAAGGAATAATTAGTAAATATGGCATATGTCTCACAGAAGTAAAAGTGAGACAAGAAACTCTTACATTAGGTTCTACTTACTTAGTAAGTGTGTAAACCTACTATGTAATAAATATAAGTTTATTATAAATATATCAAATAAACATAATAATATATCTAAAAATATATATGATTTACTTGTAGTCTTTTATCACCATTTTAAAAACAATTCTTTGTTAAATCACTGTTTTAGGTGAAAATTGCTTTGTTTTTCATGTATATTTTAGTTTAGTAATTTTGGTCCTTTTAAATATATCATGGTTAAATAATATCCATAATTTTAACCATGATAAAAATATCATATATATCCATTATATATATATTTATAGAAATATATTATTGTTAAAGATAGAAAATGGATTACACCACTCATGGAGATGGTAGGCTGTATATACACGTGAAAATTTTTCATGTTTCTTCCCCATAGATGGAAGGAAAGAAAATAAATATTAATAAATCTTTAAACAATAATTATTATGTAATATATATCATTTATATTAATATAATACATCCTTATTACTATCCACGTAAAAATAAAATGAAAACACCTCACATTGATACATGGTCCACCAATACAACTACTAAGATTAATTTTTTATTTCCAAAGTCACTTTTGAGGAAAATTGGGAAACCATAAAAGTTAAAGTCTTACAGCTTTAGGTGTAGTAATAAATTAAAAATTCATTAATAGTGAGACTAGAAATATTGGAATTTCTTACCCGGTATAGCTCCCAATGAAAGGCATATGCCATTGTATCTAGGTCATCTTTGACAAGGTAAGAAGTTATATGTGATATTATATTTTAAAAAATATTTTTTAGATCATAAATATCATATATATTCATTAAATTTAACCTTAATACCTTACATGTAAATTTTATGTGAAAAAATAATCACATCGCTTCATGAGGCAGTAGTCCGCCCTACACACTAGGGACATTATCATATCACTACAGAATTGAAGGTAAGAAGGTATACATGATATAAAAATTAAATAAGTATAATAATTTTATAAATATCTTATAAATATTGTAAATTCAATATTATAACATTTCTTTAAAGGTGGGTATGGAAAACGAATTTCATCAGTTTATGAGGCGGTAGTTCACCGTTCACGATCGACGATTTCATTTTCCATTTGAATGAATTAGATATGGATTTGGTTTATAAAATTAAAATAATAAAACCTATGTATATATGGGATACGTTTTATATTATATTATCATAGCTTAATAAGTCTTAAATTTGGTGTAATAAAAAATAATACAAATATGAAAATTTAATTATTTTACATATTCTTTGGAGAGTCTTATTAGTAGGGATTCATAATAAAAATAAGGATTATATGGTGTGTTAAGGGAATTTATAGAGGTATTTTGGTTTGTTTTTTCTTAACCAAATGGTTATGTATGTTTTAAGAAGGCATGAGAGGGGGTGGCCTTTTATAAGTGGGGGAGCGGACACACATGGAATTTTTTAAAAGATAAAGTGATACCCATGTGTTTCTCATTCCAGAAGCCTAAAAATGGGTTATTATCAAACCTTATATGTTATAAGGTCTGAATATGCACATAAAAATGTTTTTAGAAAATTATTAGGTCATTTTTAATGCTAATATTCTTAGTATTACCCCCGATAAACCTGTTTTTACGCTAACTATGATAATAAAATTTTATTTTTTTACGATAAATTATGGTAAAAAATTATATTTATATTATTTTATAATATAAATTATTATGATTAAAATTATGAAATCTATTTTTCCAAATTCAATTCACATAATTAGAATAATTCAATTTAAAATTAAACTGTAAAAAGTGATAAAAGATCGATTTTCCAAAGAGAAAATTTTGATAAGTATAGAGTGTTTTCATGTAAAATCTCAATATAAAATTTATTAAAATGGAATTAATTAGTTAATTTTTAATATAATGGAACTTATTTTACTTTAAAAACAATTTAAAATATATTTTTACTTAGTAATTAATTTAAATGAAAATTAATGTTTCAATGAAAATCGTTATTTTAACTATTCATTAA
Source organism: Viscum album (assembly GCA_963277665.1). Lineage (NCBI taxonomy): Eukaryota > Viridiplantae > Streptophyta > Magnoliopsida > Santalales > Viscaceae > Viscum > Viscum album. The sequence continues at coordinate 877,349,197 of OY728123.1, forward strand.
AAAATTAATCTTTTCATGAAATTATCACAAATTCACCAAAATAAAATTTTGGAATGTAGATTTTAAAAATTAATTTTATTTTTTAAAATAAATATTCTAAAATTGGTAATTATTAATTTTCAATTATGTATGGAATACATGACAAAACCGCCTTTCAAAAAAATATAGTTTTTCAGAAAACATTTCTTTTTATTTAAAATGGTTATTATTTTATTTATAATAAATATATGACCATTGAATATATTATATACATGTTAAACCTTATAATTTTTATAATTTATTTATTTCTATTCATACCCTCCATCTTAACAGGTAGGTTATAATGGTCAGGTTTAAATAATAATATTTTAAGAGAGTATCGCATTTTGTGCAAACCTAGTGTTGCATTCATTTCAAGATATCAATGATAATGAATTTATTTAAAAATAAATATATCTTAAATTCTATGTGTGTAACATTAACTTCAAATATTTTTATTGCGTGTTATATACACTATAGAATATGATGTTCCTCTTTTAAAATATCGGGGTGTTACGTTCAATCCCTATAAATAAATTGCATCCTCGAAATTTAATATTGATCAAAATAATAAAGGGTTTTACATTTGAAAATAAAATTATTGAAATACTACACCATGATATGGTTTAATAAAATATCCACTTGATAAGAGATAAAGTGAAGTACGTATATCATCTATAATAATCACATAACTAGGTTTCCATGTGGGAGAACGTGGGTTGGAAGTGAAGATATAGGCATGGAAGAAAATTGTAATGCTCAAATAATAATGGAGGGTGATAGAGGTCATTGATCACAAGAAATTTAATGATAAAGAGACAGTAAAAACAACAAATCCATAAATTAGTGATTAGTTAAGAGACCATTTTATTCATCAAAAATAAATATTCTAGATTTATATTTTTGTTTCATGATCCTTTTCAAGGAGTTTATGAATTACTTTACTATATAGATTGAGAACATAATAAAATATACTTATTGGATATATTTATATTTTATAGGGAAACTTTCATCCTTTTTGTGGTTTTATTAATTCCTACTTCATCTCTTACTCTAATAAATTACTATCTAATATATATTTTTATACTCGAAGTACTAAAATTTAAATTTTACACATCATTAGATCAATAAAAGAATGAAAAGTCATTCCTCCCATCTCTTGATATTTTCCCAAAATAAAAATTTTATCACATGTTATCCAATATAATACATTAATCTCTAACACCTCAATAGAAATTCCCAAAATTCAACTTAATCCATTACATAAATGTTGAACCTTAAGACTCTACCAAATATTTCGGACCAAATTATATATGCAAAAATTTTGAAGTTTATTAAATCAACATAATATTCACTAAAAATATAAAGTAGATATTAATGTCACATTCCAGATATGTGAATACCTTGATCACCATAAAACCTTAATTATACAAGCATTCTTCCACAAATAAAATCTTAGGTTATCGAATCTATTCCATAAATCCAAACATGAAGTAAACTACAGAAAAGATGACATAAACTATAAAATCCCTAATCAATTTAAAGGTCACAAATACTATCCCATAAAAAGCAATTTATCATTATTATCTCAACATAGATTACATATTAATAGTTATCTTCCCCAATCATGTGTTTTCTAAGAAGTCAAAATTTCTAAAGAATCACTTTTCTTGGTCATCGATACCATTTTACATTTTATTTTAAATCATTTAAGAAAAAAATACTATAGTAAAATACTTATAAATTTCATAATTTTTATAAAAAAAATATCATTGATAAAATAATAAAATTAATTAATTATTGAATAAAAATACACAATAACTTTAATCATTCTACTTCGGACATAGTAATAACAAAATCTTATGTTTGAACCCTTAGCTTCTTCTAAGGTATATTCCCTTGATGATTTAGGAATCAATTTACATAGCACCCCATATCCTTAAATATTAAACAATAAACACAAATTTTTTCTTTCTTATACTTAAAAAAACAAGCATGGTGACATTTATCTCAACATTTATAGAAAAAACTCAATCCTTTCATGCAAGAACTAGGGTGTTTCTTTCTACGATTATCACCTCGAAAAAAATCCTTCTTTAACTTCTTCCATTTATTCATATTTTTCTTTTCCATACTTTTCTTATCTTACTTACCTTTTAATACATAATCATTATAGAAATATTTATCTTTCTTTATATTACATGATATTATGTCATCGTATGTTGATATTATTTGGGAGACTAGTTCTCTTTGAAAGAATAGATTAAAACCATTAAGGAACTGATCAGTATTACTCTATATATTACATGAATTGATATGAATCCCATTCATTGTTCTTGGTTATATTTCTAAAAAATTTCATACACTAGATTATATCATAACATTATTTATCATAATGTATAATCTCAAAAACTAGTGATAAACTTAACATAAATTAAAAAATGATTGGATCATAATCCCATAATCATAATCATAGTTTCACTGGGAATGTTTTCAAATAATACAAATATTTTCAAATGCATCATAATGGTTTGTAAATAAAATTCGATTTAACCAAAGAATATACCCTTGTAATTTCAAACTAGGTGTGAAGTAAGGACCATTATTTTGTATTAGGTAACTCTAAAGTCAAGCCTGATGCACCATTTTTGGATTTATTACCCCTATATACATATATGCCAGAACCACATCCACTTATATTATCTATATATGGATGTATTGATTGGAAAACCACATAATATCTACCATGACAAATCTTTAGGATGTTATACTATACTTAGACTTATCCTTAAAGTAATTTGTAGGGTTATATTCCCAAATATCTACTTACCTAAATCTAGTTCCCAAGGTTTCTATTAAACTTCCTCTAATTCCATCTATAAAGACCCTCACACCTGTAGCTCGGAACCATTGGTTATTTTATTACAATAGTATAAGATACAAGGAATCATATCATGAAGGACCAAATAGTTTATTACTCTTAGTAAAATATATAGAAACATTAAATTAACATTACAATTGAAATCATAAAATAAAAAAGTGTTTTCTTTGTGAATTTCATTATTCCTAATAGTGTATCCCTACATATCAATCAAATAGAACTTCTCAGTATCCTGGGAAAAATAAAACTTAAGAAGGGGGGTGATTAGATGATCGGTTAGGGTAACCATATAGTTCAATCTATCATTAACATAATAAGAATAATCAATATGAAAATGTAAATAACTGAAACATATTCCATTTAAGAAATAAACTAAGAATAATACAACAGAAATAAATGGCGATCAAATAAATCCAAGTAAATAATCACATAATCTTAATACTTATTCATAAATATTTTAACTAATCAAATAATTAGATGAATATTGATAACTGATCATATGAGTGAATTCATAATGTCGGACATCTGAATCATACTTTCAAGACATTTCAAAAGAAATATTAAATTTAGTGGTAGAAAACCATCTAATTTGGCCAACTAATTTGTCTCAGGAGACCTATCGATGCATCGTTGGACTATTTATAATCAGGCCCCACCCATTAATTATTAATTCCAATGCATTCATTATGTAAATGGTTTGAAACATAATAAACCTAAAAATTATATTGAAAAAGTAGCATAAAAATGTCAATACTTACAAAAATCAAATAAATATAATCAATAAACCATCTAGTGTAATAAGGTGAATGGTAATAAAATTGTACATCATCAGTCAAACTGACCATAAAACATACAAATAAAGTGTTAGGATTGTATCAATACAATATATATCAAGTGGATTATAAGTAAAATAAAATGTTTATGTTACTTTTGAATAGAAATACCATAAAAATGACAATAAAAACATTTTTGAGGAAAATGGAATTTTCATTTGAAAATATATTTCTAAAAAAATATTCCAAAAAATATTTATAAAATAATTTTCTTGGAAAATAACAATTTAAAAGTTGTAAAATAATATTAAATACATTTAGTGGTCATGAAAATGGAAAAATATTTTCATGTAATACAAATTAAAACAAATATTCCGTTCACATTTTTTATTATGCCAAACGTGACTTGTTTTGAAAATGATATGAATAATTCTTTCAAAACATTTTGTAAAAATTTAAAATAGGTAAAAATTTCTCTACTAAATAATTTGAAAAATGTTAAAAAATTTGAATTTTTTTTAGAAAACATTGATTTTGATGGTAAATGATTTTTGACTAAAGATAGAAATAAATAAATATTTTATTAAAATCATTTTATCAATTATTTTGAAGTACCAAAGAGTTGAAAAATGGTACTTTAGATGAAAAATTTCCTGAATAACTAGAGGATAATAAAAGATATCGAGTTTGAGATAAAAATATCTAATAATTCCCTTAAGGTAGACTTAAAAAATAATCTTGAATAATAATGATATTGTGAAATAAACCCATACCACTTTGGTAACTTCTGAATCGGAATCCCCATAACAAAAATAATCATCCAATGAAACTTTAAATACTATAAAGATAAAGATATCTATGATATAACATATCAAAGTGGTAGTATGTACACCACGTAAAGTAATAATTAGTGAATATATTATATGTATCCTAAGAGTAAAAGTGAGAAAAAACCCTTAACCATGATATAAATATTATATATGATAAACATGTATTTGATTAGAGTAATCTATTAAATATATAGATAGAAAAAGTGTTACACCATTCATGGAGACAGTTTGTTGTGCATACGCATGAACGATTTTCATGTCTTTTTCTTGATGGATGGAACAAAAGAAAAATAAATTTTAACTAATGTTTATAAAATAATTATTATGACATTTATAGAATTTATATTTATTCAATACATTATTATTACCTTCCATGTAAAAGTAAAATGAAAAATATTTCACATCACTATGTGGAGGTGATAGTCCACAAGTATACACAATCGATGTTATTTTATTCCAATTAATTTAAATGTAAGAAGTTAGATGTGATATTATATTTCTATAAGTATGGATATATTATTAATATCACATAAATTCATTAAAATTAACTAAACTACCATTCATATAAAGAATAAGTGAAAAACGAATCACATCTCCTCAAGAGGTTATATAGTACGCCATGCACACGATTGATAGTTTCATTTCCCATTTGATAGAGGTGGAGATGAATATATGTTATTTCATTAAAATAATAACATCTCATTATATAGGTTGTACTGGTGTTATTATATTATAATTTTTGAATAAGGATTTAATGAGGTGGAAGAATAAATATGGCAAATATGAACATTTAATAATTACACATCTTCTTTGGAAAGCCTCTTTTTGTTTATAGCTAAAAACTTATTAAAAGGTATTCCTAATAAGAATAAGGATTCTATAATTTCCTAATGTAAATAAGGAAGGTATTTCGGTAGGTTTTGGTAGATGGTTTTGGATGTGTGAATAGGGGAGGAGAGGGGTGGCTTTTTATAAGTCGGGGAGATGACATAAGTGAAATTTTTGAAAAGATAAAGTGATACCCACATGGTATCATACCTAAAGACTAAAAAATGGTTCATTATCAAACCATAAAGGTGATAAGGGAGAAATATTTCAAAAAAATGGGGTTTGAAAAAGTTTTATGTCATTTTCAACTCTCATATTCTTAGTTTAACCCCCTCTCTAAGCCTATTTTTTTACCAAAACTATGGAAATTAAATTTTAATATTTTCACTATTCATTATGACAAAAAATTAAGTTGAAATTATTAGATCATATAAATGAATATCATTACAAATAAGGAATAAATTTTTTAAATTCAATTAACATAAGTGGCATAATTAAATTTAAAATTAAATCACATATGCGACGAAAGAGCAATTTGTTAAAGGGAAAATTTTGATAATATAGAATGTTTTAATAACCAAATTCAATAATAAATTGATTTTAATGACCTAAATTAGTAATATTATTGTATAATTTAACTAATTTTACAATAATATGAATTTATAATATAATTTATCATTGTAAATAATTTTAATAAAATGATATTTTTAAATAAAAATCAGTATTTTTTAAAATTTATAAAAAAATAATCTTTTCATAATGTCATACAAAATTCACACAAAATTCACAAAATATTTATAAAAAAAATAATGTTTTGTTGAAACCTAGTGTTGCGTGAATTAAAATCTATCAAAGAGATTGAATTTATTCAAAAATAAATATATATTAATGTCTTGGGCTGCTACATTTTATTCTAAGCTTGGTCTTACGTGTCATATACACTATCTAATATGATGTTCCCTTTTTTGAAATCTTAGGGGTGTTACACCAGATCCTTCACATGTACTAAAGTTAAAATATATACCACTAGATCATGATATTTCATATAAATAAATACCATTTTAAATCTTTGATCATATAGAAATATTTACATAGAAAAATACTTCACATCAGGTTAAAGTTCTCTAGAGGAATCAGAAATTTGAAGAAGCTACATGAGAACCTAGGGATGTGATGAAGCAGAGACCTAATCATTTATTTGTATCAAAGTGACATGATTTTGAATTATAAATTCATTTTAAGCATGTAAAATTTAACACATAAGGAATTTATGATATATTTCTCTGAAAATAAATTATTTTTTTCTATAAATTGCGATACATGAAACCCCGAATCCAAATGAACCGTAATAGTGAATATCGTTATAACCTAGCAATTAAATTGGAAGAATGAATAATAATAAAAATATTTTGAATACAATATTTATAAAGTTTTTAGAAAAATTAAATATATTGATAAATAAGTACTTTATTTTTAGTAAAGTAATTATATTCTTTAAAAATACTTTATCAATAAAAATGGATTTTATTGACTTTTGGTGAAGAAATAATATAATTAATTTAAAAATATTTTAGAAAATGTATTTGAAATAATGAAATTAATTTTTTAAATAATAAATTAAAAATTATCTTTGAGTGAATTTTTGAGGATTTTCTGAAGATACGGGTTTTTCAATGAATAGTAAAAATACTATTTGTTATTGAAAACCCTCTTTTCATTTTGTGGGATTAATTTTAAATTACATTATTTTTCTTCAATGAATTGAATTTGATAAAACTAATTCCATATTTATAATCATATTGTCCAATTTTTTTAATTATTTTAATTTTATTTTTGGTAAAAATAAATAGTAAAAATAGTAAAACAAATTCGATGCAGTTAGGGTTAAAACTAGTTTACCGGGGGTGGTTAAACCAAGAGATAAGGGAGACTTGGCCAATTAGAATATTATAAATCCTATATTATGTACATATTTTAACCTCATCCTATCAGTTCTATAAATATATATCCATTTCGAATCATTTTTCTTGAGTTTGAAATTGTTATATTTTAATCTTTTAAGAAATTCAACATGTGTCCTCTCCCCTACTTATAAATGGAAATATGTCGTTTCACTTATTTTCACCACTTTTATCCATCACGATAAACCAAAACCTTAAACTATTTCTTATAAATATTCATAGAAAACAATTATAGGTTATATTATTCTTAAAAGACCATTCTGAGGGTCCTTAAGAAAGGATCTAAAGGAGACCACATGAAGGAGAGGTAATCATACTACCTAACCTCTTTCAAATTTTTTTATTATTCTACCACATATAAATCTATGTTATCCATAATAAAATAATAAATTCAGTAATATTAATATATTTAAATTTTATTATGATTATGTAACCAACACTATTTACCCTCTTTTCTATCAAATGGAAAGTGGAAACAATGTTCATGCATACGTGTGGACTACCACCACAACATATCGATACAATTCGTTTTCCATCACCATATTTCATGTATGGTGGTTATGAGAGGTTTAAATTTTATATATGATATTTTATAAATAATTATGATTTTTTAATTATAATATCATATCAACCATTTTACCTTCTCATTCGATGGAAGATGATAACATTACTCATGCATATTTGTGGACTACCACCACCACAGAGCGATGTGATTCGGTTTTCATTTCCAATTTACATAGAAGATAATAAGGATAGATTTAATGTATATATATGTTATTTAAGACATAATTATGGTTCTTTAATGATAATATAATATATTTTCTCTTTCATTCTTTTCATTATAAAATGAAAACAATGTTCAGGCGCACGTATGACCTACCATCTCCACGAACGATATAAATTATTTTTCTATCTCTATATTGTATGGATAGTGAAATATATTTATATAATGAATATATATTATATTTATACCATAAATACAATTATGTAGATTATGGAACCATGATAAAAGTATAAGGACTTGAACCAAAACACCAAAGCCTTTTTGAAAAATAAATCAATTAACACTCCAAATCAATCATTTTCATAGGGATTTTTTAATAAATAGATGTTGTAATGTTATAAGTGGATCATATATAATATGATAAGTATTCACATGGTTCATGTATAGAAGTGTAATAAATTTAAATTTATAACATATGAGGTTTGGGTAAAAACAAAATTAATGTTATAATAAATCATTTTCATATCATATTTATATTCAATGATTGGATTTTTTTAGATTTCTATTCATTATAATAATATTAGGAAATTTTTTAGTCAAACGAAAAAATAATTATTTCTAACAAAATTAGGGTTTTTATGCATTAAATGGTTTTATTTATAAGCCTTATTTCAAAATTATAAGATTTTAATTTAAAAAAATGAAATGAAATTTTAAATTCACCATGTTAAAAATTATCTTAGGATAAATTTTTGAGAAATTTTTGAAAAGTTTAATTTTCAGTGAATTATGAAAATATTGATTTTTAGTGGAAAATTCATTTTATTTTCAAGTATTTAAAAGGTAAAATTATATTTTATATTTGTTTTAAAATATAAATATCCTTTTATAATTAAAAAAAATCCAATTAAGGTCTTTTTAATGAATTATATACTTGAATTTGGTATAAAATAATTTTTATTCTTAAATGACATTTTTCTGAAAAACTGTTTTTCTTCGCATTCTGCAGTTTATTTTTAAATTAAGTTATTCCAATTATAAAAATTAAATATTTAAAAATTAATTTCATAATTATAATTATGAGATCCAAATTTTGTAAACAGTCACATTTTATTTTTGGTCATTATCTATAGAAAAAATAGTAAATCATTATTTCCACAATAAAGGTAAAATGAGTTAATTTGGGTTAAAACCAATGTGATATGGATTAAAATTCATTTAAATGATTTCCTTAATTTAAATATATGAATATATTTCATCCATAACCATTAAAACTTAAAACATATTAACTTTTTTTTCCATTTAAATTCTAATTTTACCTTTATAATAATTAATTAAAAGATAAAGTAAAAAAATACCACTTTCTTGCTTTTAATATGTATATCATTTTGTGATAGGGATAAAAACAAATTATGTTTGGTTATAAATGGTTCTTATAAATATTTTTTAATTTTTTTATCATGTTAATTTTTTATATATTTAGTAACGATAAATTCAGCTTAAATTCTTATGCAACGTCGACTCTCTGCTTATGCAAGTAGTTGAAAAATCAAGTAAATGATATTAAAAACACCAAAACTAATATTGTTTAGATTATTTATAGTATCCCATGAATTTTATAGATAAATATAATATTTTTGGGATATTTTTATTGTTTATTTTAAATTAATTTTCTATCATGTTGTTTTCAAATTCTAATTAAATGAATAGTTCCAAAAATGACATTAATTATATTTTATAATAAAAAATATTTTATTAAATGATTTAAAATTCCAAAAATAATACTATATTCAGAAAATTTAATGGGTTATGGTTTAAAATATCTACCAAGGTATATTTATTTTTCATTATTTCTTTTATAGTGACTTTCATGACCATTAAAGTGTAAAAAAATTGGAATCACCATAATTATAAAAAGGGTTAACGGGGGTTAAAACAAAGAGATAAGGGTAGGAAAATAATAAAAAACTTGTAAAATTTTTTTTCATGTAATTAATTCAACCCATTATAAACTTATATTAAAATTATATCAATTTTGAGTCACTTTAACATGAAAAGTAATTTATATTAATTTAATACTTTAAGAAATCCTATGAATGCCCCTCCTCTCCTTTATAAAGAGTCACCTCCTATCATCTTCTACCCACACCATTTGAGAACTATATCTTGGAAAACACCTAACCAAATTCATTCCTAACACCCATAAACATGTTATATAGGTATTATTTTCATAATAATAGTAGCCTTAGTGGTATTCAGGTGTAAATAAATGATGGTTGTCTGAAGAATTTGTATAGTTTTTAACTGATGGTTTTAGTTTTATTTCTTCTTATAACTCCTTAAAATTTTATTACAAGATGATGAAATAATAAAACGAGTATATTAATATAATTAAAGGTTATTATGTTAATTTAATAACCTATATCCATATCCTCTTCCATCAAATAGGAAATGAATCTGTTTTTCATTAGTACGGCGGACTACCGCATCATAAACCAATGTAATTCATTTTTTATCACCACCAGTAAAAATTGTTTATAATGATGGATTTAATGTATATATTTTACATTAATAAAAATATTTTTAAAATTTTAAAGAAAATATAACATCTCATTATTACATTTTCACCCATTTAAAAATGATAACATCATTCATGTGTACGTGTTGATTACCACCTCCACAGAGTGATGTGATTCACTTTTTGTAACCACATCACATGGATACTATATATAAGTTTATTTAAAGAAATAATATGATATCTAAGATATAATAGTCATTGTTTTAATATAAAATAATACTAATCTTATTTCCATTATATTCATTGAAAAAGGGAAATGTTACTCACACATATATACGGCCCACCATTTCCATGATTGTAACATTCCTTATTTTTAAAAACAATCATTCATGGTTGGTTATCAAATTATAATTTATGTATCAAAATGATAATTATGTCATGATTAATATTATATATATGATATAATAATAACATATTTGACCACAGTCAACCTACTGATGTCATTCTAGATATATGAGTTGAATATTTCCAAAACATATGATGTGAACTTAATTCATTAAGTGATTAAATATAACATGGAAATAAAAAAATAAAAGGAATATTAAACCTATAAAGGTTCCTGATCAAGTAAATATTTTATATGTGTTTATTAATTAGGAATATAAATAACGTATGTGAAGATTCATACTCGAGGTAAGGGACACTTTTCTTTAAAAACCTCATTTTAAATATTTTTAAAGATTTATTTTATAAATCTCTTTACTCAACATAAATATTATTAAAATTATTTTATTGATGTATTTATGTGTACATGAATGAATTATAAAGGTTAGTTTTTACTTTATTATAAATATTTCAAAAGGAATATTTTTATGAAATTTTTTCACATTCATTACATATAGAAAAAGTAATGTTTTATTTTAACATATATGATGTCAAAAAAATTTCATGATACCATAACCATTATTTTATATTTTTTATTTATTTATAAGATTCCATGTTTTATTTAAATAAAAATCCTCCATCTATTTGTTATAGGAATTTTATTTTTAAAATTTGGGTTTCAAAGGAAAGGGATATACCAATATCTAAAAATGTTTTACTTATGTCTTTAAGAATATATTTTTATGAGTATGATAATGTAAATTCAATATTTTATGTATTTAATGAATTTTATGGTCCATAGAAATTTGTAATGATGAAAAAACATTATTTATATAGCTCATTATGATGGTTGAGCCAGATATATCTCAGGATGACATGTGAGCTAGATATAGCTCTCCAATGAATTAAATAATGATTATGTTCTCCAGAGAATTATTTTAGAAGTTGAATATAATAGTTATTCAAATTATAATGGTTCTAGTAAGGGTTATATGAAGATTATTTACCAAAGTAATCAATTTTTTTTTCATGGAAGTAGTTTGATTTCAAACAGTAAGCTAATGAACATTTATTTTAAATTAAATATTTTGTACCTTTTAGAAAAAAAAGTATATTTTTTAAAAACAATTATGGGTTCACAAGTTTTATTATATACTCTCTTGATTATAATTTTTCATTTATATTTTTTTGTAATGTGTTTTAAGAAAAAAAATGGTAATAAAACTAATTTCATGTGTAAGTAAATGATTATTTTAGCTCAAAGTTTACTATTTTAAAGGAAAACTCTCTTTTACGATATCATGGTTTTACAATAGATTACAATTTTCCTTTTTTTATGTCCATTATTAATATTTTTTATCATCACATACTGTAATTTTTATTTCAAAATTATTAATGATGAGTAGGAATAAAGAAGAAGTCAAGTTGAAAATCTGAATGATTTTCCATGAAATGAAAAGATGTTTTACTTTTAACATTTTTTATTTTGGAAAAAATGGATATTAAGTGGAAGTGTACAATTTATAATGTATTGGTTTATAATGTAAGATTAATGGCCTAATTATATAAAACTATAAACCCATAATTATCTTTAGGAATGCAAGAAATCAATTCTTGTTTTAAAAATGAAATTATGGGTTGAAATATGATTGAGTCCTTATATTTGGTTTTAGTGAAATTTTTTAGATAATTTTAGTAGTTAGGATAATGTTAATAAGTACCCTTAATAGATTATAATTTATGGTTATCATGATATAGAAGCTGAATATTACTATGTTTCTTTGTCTAAACAATGTCTCATCAGAATGGTTTTTCATAGATGTAATAAGGAAACTGATTAAAGAAGGTACTAGTAAGACAATATCATTATGAATCAGAAATATTGAATGTTTGAATTCTGAATAGAGGGGTTTATAGCTATTATAGATTAGTTAACACGAGCTATAGTTAGTGGTGGTATACTTGTGAGAGAGAAACCATTTTCACCACAAATGAACATATCTATAGTGGAAAAAATCATTAAATAATACTCTCTAAGATTCAGTGGATCATATGACCTTGTGGAAACTGATTGATAGATTAAATACCTAGAAAAGATACTCAATGTCAATGGTCTTTTAGAGAACTAAAATGTAACTCTTATTATTTATATTTGTTAATTTTAAGTCAAAAAGTGGTGTTCAAAGGTTAATAAGATTAGGAAAAGAGAAGATATTGATACCTTCTAATGGGTTTAATTTAAGAATATTTTCCTTAAGAAATATTTTGCAAAGGATGTTCGAATTAGGATGTAAAACATTCTTAGAAATGAGATAGTGGGAGGAATATTTATTGGTCACGTATGATGAAAATGTCACCTAATTGGATATTTACACACAAAATTCTATCTTGGATATTGATTAAAAAAATTAATCACTTTTTATATAGGATTTAATCCTAGGTATTAAATGGAATTGGTTTCCTAATAATTCAATATTTATGAAAAAAATTAATTGATGTGCTGAAAAGGTAGAAATTGAGTTTTTTGATGATCATGTATTCCATGACAAGAAGAAGAAGAAACGTTCTAGATATAAGGAAACGTGGAATCATCCATCAAAGAACCCTTAGGTAAAAAAAATAACTTCCATATTTCAATAAGTTTTGTAAAAGGGACCCTAGGTAATTTATTATAAAATATATAAAGTGTTTTAAATGTGTAATGTTTATACATATGGATCGTGACTGTAAATAAAATGATAAAAAAATAATGAAAATATGATGGTGATATGATTTAATTGTAATGAGTTTGTTCATTATGTGAGTAATTGTCCAAAGATAGTAATGAAGGAAGTAAATAATCATGAAAAAAAAAGTAAAAAAGGTGGGGAAAATCATTTGAAACTACCATGATTGATGTTGGGTCATCAAATGAAGTAGTGATATCTCCACAGAGTGCATTTTTTTGAACGATTGTTCTTAGGCCAGGGTACCATCAGTTGAAGGTGAAGTAAAAAGATATTATAAACACAAAAATTATGACTAGATACAAGAATTGTGAATTTATAGTTATACCCTTTGGGTTGTCTAATACACTAGTTTCATTCATTGATCTTATAAATATAGTTTTCTAGAAATGTTTAAATTTTTTTTTGGTTTTTTTTATTAATGATATATTGATATACTCTTAATGTCATGAGGAACATGAAAGACACCAAAGAATTGTTTTCCAAACCTTAAAAGTAAATAAGTTAAATGGAAAATTTAGTAAGTTTTAATTTTGGTTAAAACATATTTATTTTTGCGGAAATATTGTTTCTAATGATGAAATAACTGTTAACCCTAATAAAACTATTGTTTTTAAACATTGAAATGACCTAAAATTTCAATAGATATTCATAGTTGTATTGGATTGGTGGGTTTCTACCGACAGTTTATTAAAAAAAAATTTATTTTCTTGACCATTTACTAAGATAACTAAAAAGTAGTTAAATTAATCTAGATGAAAATTTGTTATTAATATTTTAAGGTACTGAAAAAAATATTAGGTATTTGCTTATTCGTTATGTCAACTGAAACCTTATGGGTTAAATGGACCAACACATGATCTATAATTAATTGTTATGATATTTTCTTTAAAAATTTTGAGGCATCATTTATATGGAGTAAAGAGTGAAATATATATTGATCATAAAATTTTAAAGTATATATTCACTAAAAAAGATTTAAACATGATGTAGAGAAGATGGATGGAACTGATTAAGGGTTTTTACTACACAATCTTAGAAAAGTAAAAAAGTAGCTGATGATTTTTTCAGCAAAAATAATGCTACATTAACAATTTTACATTAAGAACATGAACCTTTGGATAATTATTTAATTAATTTTGGTCTAGAAATAGTGAATACAAAAACTACATCTATTTTGTTTTAGGTGAATGTATAATTATTTCTACCAGAAAGAATTGTGTAACATAAGAAGGAGGACAATTTTTTATAGTAAAAGGTATAATCTGTTGATAAGGGTAAATTTCTGAAGTTTAATTTTGATGAAGAAGGTTTTATTAAATTTGGAAAGATATTATGTGCGTCGTGTGATTTCCAGTTGAAGAGAGAATTATTGAGTGAATCTTATAATTCCCCATTTTCTGTTATCCCTAGAAGTATTAAGATATATATAGTCCTTCAAGAGAATTATATATGGGATGGAATGAAAATAGATATTACTCACACTACAATGAAATGTTTGACTTTAAAATAGGTTAATGGAGTATAAAAATTACTAATGTGGATGCTTCCTCCTTTTCCAAGATAGAGTGGAAAAGGGAAAATATATCTATGGATTTCATGGTGGTATTTACTAATATATATCAATGTAATATTGTGATTTCGGTTATTATTGATTGATTGAATAAATATGTGAATTTCCTTCCTATTAGAGATATTATGTATTTAGATAATCTTTCTTGAATATATATCAAGACGAAAATTAGGTTATATAGATTTTTTCTCTCTATTGTGTCTAACCAGGATCCTAGGTTTATTTATAATTTTTTGAAAATTCTTCAGAATTTGTTGGGTACAAAATTAATTTTTTTTATATATTTTTTCATCCTCAATTTGATATACATTTTGACAGAATTATTTATAATTTAGGAGATATGATTTGATCTTTTTCAATGGATTACTAGGAAATTTTGGAATAATATATTTCATTAGTTTAATTTCCCTATAATAAAAGTTTTTATTACTATATAAAGATGGAACAATTTGAATATTTATATGGAAAGAGATATTATACAACATCTTGTTGAGATAAATTAGGTGAGAGAAATTTATTAAGACCATAATTAGTAGAGAAAATGTAAGATATTAGGTTTTCTCTTAAGTGATGGATATTTTGTTTTTTAGTTAAAATATTTACTTTTGACCAATTTTCATTTCCCTATGAGGTGAAGGGGGTTTTGGGGGTGTTCAGGGCTTCTTTGGATCCCAAAAACCCACTTTTTGGAAAAAATGGTATGTAGAATGGTTAGTTGAAATAATTTGAGGAAGGAAGAATTGTTTTTCTAACCGTGTGAGGCCTAGAAATTGGGCCTAAAGAGGCCACACAGTTTAAAGAAATTTTGCATATAGAGGCACACACTTGGGTGGGGGGATATGTAGTTTTTTATAGTGGATGAGACATATTTTTCAAACATGTTTTCCAAAATGTGTTCACTAACCATGCGAGGTTCCCCTTAAAGAAGCAAAGGGTGCATAGTTGCAACACTATTTATCCAACCATGTGGGAAAACCATTTAGCCCAATAATTCTTAGGGAAATTACAATTTTCCATTAAAACCTAACCTAACCCTTTTTCTCCTCTATTGAAAAGTTTTGAACATTGGAGGGATACATTTAATGCCAAAGAATAGATTTTGTTTCCATTTCTCTATTTGAACTCAGATTGGAACATCTTCATTCTCATTGCCTTTATGAAGGTGAGTTATTCATTCATCTTATGATATTATTCATTTGACTTGGTATTGATAAAGTTATTTAGGTGCAATCTAATATTCCCTATTTCCAGGTTCTCCATCCTTTCTTTATTCTTCTACTGATTTGGGTCGAATAAAATCTAATATTGTACAAGTCATCTACTATGGTATTATGTTAGGTGGTCTATATCTTTACCTTGGGGTTTGGTGTTTTATAAGAATAGTTTCCATTGTGACACACACCAGACCATCTAGCAGTACCCCTTTAATTAATTGAATAATTCAAGTGGACTAATTGGAACTTCATATGGATTCCCACTGGTTCCTTTGAGTTTATTGGAGGTTGTTGTCCAAACCTATTCCTCCCATGGTGTGTGATTTTTTATTTTACCTTTTTATTATACCACCCATGGGGTGTTCATGTGCTTTCCTAGTTAGATTATTCCCTATTGGAATTGAATTAAATTTAATTGAATGATTATGATAAGGTGTATATCCCTTAACATGTGATAATATATTATTGATTCTTTTAATTTCTTAATTAAATTTTAGAGTGATTATGGAAATGAGTGGGTAAACTAAATAAATGTAATTGATTATGAATTGATGATTGAAATGAATGAGAAGATATTCCTCAGTTAGATTACCTTAGATACTAATTCTATTAGATGTCATGGATGTTTCTCCCATGGATCTTGATTTTGGAAGTGGATTACTTGGATGAGATTTATCCTTGGGTCTTGATTCTATAGGATTCCTTGGGCCATACTACCCCAGGGATCTTCCTTACTTGGGCTCATAGTGGACATGCTCCTTGGACCCCACCCATGACTTTACCGAGTTTCCATCGAGATTATCTTCGGACTCGATGTGAATGCCTTGGTCTTTTATACCTTGGATCTGAACCTTCATGGTATGAAACTTCTAATTATACAACATGTTTTTGGTAGTGTTTTATACTTGGTTGTATGTCATGGATGTGGTGGATGTTTTTTCTATGTTTATCGATATCCCGGGTGTGGTTATTTGACTCCACTAGATAGACTAGACGATATCATTTAATTATTTCTATTTCTACTATTTCCCTTGTTTGTTGGAGCCTAAATATATTTTATAGGAAGCCTTGTCTGGCCTAACAGTATAAATTTATAGTTATTACTACTTTACTTTTTTTATTCATTACACACTACTTTATCTTGTTTTACGTAACACAGATTTATTATAGATTCCGTTGGTGGCAGACAACTAAGTGTTAACTAAAACCCTATTCAAGACACCATTGGTTACCTGAATAGACTTAATGGATGCAGGTAAGGACTTGGGTAACTTCCCATAGTATGATGCTTTATTTTTTCTATGATTGGGATAATGGGATCACATGAATGAGATATGTTCACGATGCTAGTCGGAGATAGTTCATTTTTTATATTTTTGGTATTTTGATACATATATTATATTATCGATCTATATACCTACTTTGGATTCTCTATATATGTATGAAATGAAAAATCATTTTATATTATATTATATTTGGAATTGTTATTATATTATTATATTGGATGTTTTTCTTGTATCTGGATGCTTTACTAATTCCGCTATTGACTATTATTATTATTCCACTCTATTAAACTCTGACATGAGAGAATAGCCTCTCTATAGACACACCCTAGGACCTCACTACTATTCGATTGCTTCTGGAATTTGGGGATATGTTCTTGAGGCCATGTGGCACATCAGATCAGGTTACCAAATATTGTCTTTTGTGTTGGGATGTTACAAAGTGGTATCAGCCCATTTATTCATGGGTTGTCTTACTATAAATAGACAATAGGAAGGGATTAAGAAGGATTTGAATTTGGTGATGAACTATGCCTAGGATTATCTAACCAATTTATAGGATAATTCCTAATTTCCTAAAATGGAAATTGTTGTTTTCTAGATTTTTCCTATATAAGTTGATTTGATTCCACTATTGGATGATACACTTTCTATTTGATGTTCTTATTGATTATGGATTTCATTGTTTCCTGATGAGATGATGGTATTCGTCTCATGAATCATTTTTGGCACATTATAAGATTTATATTCCATGAATTATGAAATTCCATTTAGGATGCATTTATCACAACCTGTCCCCCAGGGCTCGTGCCATGACTACCCCAAGCCCACCTTCCATAGGACTAGGGCTGGCTACTAGCACCGAAAGGCGTATTCCCTAAAATGTGAAGGACTTGCCTTTATAACCTGTAAACTAACACAAACCAAGAACACATCAAGATAAGAACACAAGTAAACTTTATAGTAAAAAGAGTCTGTACAATAAGTAAAAGCGGCCAAAATACAAGCCCAACTGGAAGGTGCAAGGAAAACTAAAAAGTACAAGTAAAACTAAAAAGAACTCCTGAGAACACCCGCTAAGGATCCTACCTGAAGGGTAGGTACAACTCTCAAATGGTCTCCTATGTGGTATTCCTCTTCTAATTTCCACCTCTGAGCTACCTCCAGTCCTGGTACCCTCATCCTTCGTTAGCGTTGTCTATCGTCTCCACCAAACACAATAAGGTGCGGGTGTAGCTCGTGTAGGGGTGAGTATAACGATACTCAGTAGGGACCCTGAGACCCTCAAAGCTCTCACAAAATCTATAAAGGATAAACCAAAAAGAATGAAATCAACTGAAAACCCTACTTAGTTATATTCCCATATATATACCTAAGTTATCAAGTATACCCATCTCATTCATGAGGAAATACAAGGCCCAACTCTTTTAGCAAAAAGATCAACTGTTCCACGGAGGAAAGATTACCATGAAGGTAACAACCCAAAGGTAAGTACCACAAATGTATGTAACACAAATGTAATACCACATAGAATAATACCATAAAGGTAAGATTCATCTCACACTAGGTATAACTTAGGTACGATAGTAAAGATGATTAGATTTAACTACTGAATCGTCTTACTCTGTTGAGAGGCAGACCCCTCGTAGGATCCAAAATCATCATACCCATGTAGGATCCTAGTACAACAGACCCACGTAGGATCCTAGAGAAGTCCCACATGGATTCATAGAGTTGGTCCAAGTGGGATACTAGAATACAGACCCACGTAGGATCCCAAATCACATACCCACATAGGATCCCTTTCTCATGTTACAGCCAGCCACAGGGTTCCCGCACTAAGCTCGCTTGATTCCAGGAGGGTCCACTCCTCAAGCCACATATCTATACTCCAACTTCTACGATGTCCCACAATGAATTATCCCAAAGGCCCACCACGTAATAGGGGTCTCAACGCAATAGATGGTGTGTCAATCAGACGTCAGGTCTGTAAGTTATTAGCCTTTTAGTACTGAGGGCCCGGTTGGATTCGTGTTCGATCCAACCCGGCCGTACCCCAACATTATCCAAAACTCAATTGGGGTATACCAAAAGGAACATCTTGATCCAAGGTTTCTTTCTCCATAAACGGTTTGTCAAACGAACACCCGTAGGTCAAGTTATAGTTGAAAGAGTGAAAGGGGGTCGAACCTGGTCTGGGTATGGTCCGACCCGGCCTGGGCCGACCCGAACCGCTGGGTCCGGCATGGCCCGCTGGGTCCGGACCGGCCTGCTGGCATGGCCCGAACCACTAGGCGGCCCAAACCACTGGGCGTCCTGCTGTATCCCATGGCTAGGTGGCCCCCACAGTGGGGTCCACCCTAGCCACCACCCAAGGGGGAGGCGTCCTCTGGGCACCCTGAATGGCTGGGCAATTCGGGTTGGGTGGTCGACCGACCAGTGCCTTATGCCACCGACAGCTGGAACGCGGGACCAGGGGTCCCGCTCGGCCCCTCGGCTGGACGTATGGCTAGCCCACCTGTGTAGCATGGGCATGCGTCACGCCACCACCGGCCGCTGGCAGTGAGCCGGCCGCCCCTCCTTTGCCACTGCGGCCTCGTGTCGTCGCCCCTATACGCCCGGCGACGGGGACGTGCGCCGCCACCCCCTTCACGTGGTCGGTCGTGCGTCAGTCACCGCCCTTGATCCACTATGGATGACAGGCCATGACCCTTTTCTGGTGGCGTGGGAACACCTCCACCACCGTCATGGCTGACCAGAGTGTCAATCGCTGCTCCTAAGCCCCCCAGTGTCGGTCGTCGGCACGGTCGCCTGCGACGTTCCTTGGGTCACCAGGTGTGCCCCAGTGGCCCGATCTTCATTCTGAAGATTCCATCACTCGTCTCGGGATGTCTCCATCGATTAAACACCACCAAAATCCACAAAGGTTGTAGATAGGTCAATTCTTGTTTGTTTGACCCGCACCCTCCATGTTAGAACGGTAGCAAGTGGTGTAGTTGTTCTTGATCCAAGAAGAACGACAAGAACATGGTAAGGGGTATACAAAACAACAACTCCAACATCGAAGATTTATTGACATCGATGAGGAGAGGGAAATACGGACATGTGTTCGTCATCCATGAAGATGTTCCTCATTAGAGATCCTTTGACAGAGTTCTTCGTTGGAGAAAATCATCGAAGGAGAAGAGTTCTTCCTCTATAGGGGGTTTCCTCCAACAAGATCCTCCACCAAGAGCCCAAAATAGGTGATAAAGATCCTCCCCCTTAATTTATAGGTTTAATTACTTCATTTATTGAAGTCATTAAATATTGGGGATTTTGCACAATTAAAAAGAAAGGGGTTGAAGAGATCGGGTATTCCCCACTGAGAATTCAAAAGAATTAAAAAGTTAAATAAAAATAAAGTTAGTTTATTTTTATTTCCACTTTTTTATTTCCCACCGATGGGTAGAAAAAATCAACTTCCACCCTTGACCTACTACGATCAAGGTGAAGGTCTCCTTAAGAAAATATCGGCACTGTAAGTTCAACGGTGTCCTCAGATTTCAATTCCAAGCACCGGTTAAAAAGTTACAAAAACCCGCTCGCATGTTTACTTAGAGAACTCATAAAATTCCCATATAATCCATTAAAAATTTTTACATGGAAAATATGGGTATTAATAGCACTACTTGGATGCATGAATTAATTATATGTGCCTTTTGTGATTTACCTTCTCTTTGTTAAATGATTTTTGCAGGAAATTGGGAAACATGGTTCGTACTTAGAGTGAATACTATAACTAATTTTTTCCTTATTAGGCTATAACAGACACCATAAGTAGTCAACTATAGAACATTGATTCATGGAGAATTATTCACAAGGATTGGAACATGTAATGGTGGGGATTAAGTGGATGCTAAATTTTAGTTCATGAGGTGTGTGAGATCTTATGGAACAGAAGTGGTGAACCATTCGATTCAACCATTTAAGGATAATTATGATTAAAATGTTAATTAAAATGGAAATTTAAAATTGTGAAATGGAGAACTTGACATTGACTCAGATTTTGAGTATGAATTAGTTAGTGTCTCAAGTAATTATTATGACTGATTATTTTTTAACTAGTCTTGGATTAAAGAGTAGGTAGAGGGGTGTGACCTATTTCTATGAAGGTTTTAACCTATCCTAATTTTCTAGATATGAAAAAATGGTTATTGATCCTTTCTTAGATGCATGTTTTTAATTGTAGAGAAATTACACTATGATGCCCTAAAGTCATATGCTAGGAGGGTGGTGACGACTATGTTATGGAGGTTGTGGTCCATAGGCTACTGATGGATCCTCCTACAGTTCTAGCTATGGAACTATCTATTTTACTAGACATAGGCTCTAAGTCATAGTTCTGTGAGAAGTTTTTATGCTATATGAAGACGTTTCTGGGAGCACCACAACCTACCTCATTTATGGAAGGGCTAACACGCATGTTCTTGTAGTAGCATCCTCCCAAGTTTTTAGGGGATGGTAGTCCACATGTTTTTGATCTATTCCTTGAGATGACCTTTTCTATATTAAAGAAGCTAGAGAAACCTTCTGAGGGGAGAGTGAAGCCCACAACATATATGCTTTTGGGGGAAGCCAAATGCTAGTGGGATGTTTTAACTAGGATTATAGGAAGTGAGATATAGTTTGGGGTGATTTTTAAACCATATTTTATGATTACTTTTCCATGAGACTCTAAGACTAGAGTGGGCTAGTGAGTTTATACGTATGAAGAAGATCGTGATGACTATTACCGAAGATTCAACATGATTTATAGATATAGAGTGTTTTATAATGATATATCTTCCTAATTAGGACTCGAGGGTAAGCTAATTCAAGGAAGGAATCAAACATGTTGTTTGATCTCTAGTCATTATGTTTAGGTTGAAGGCTATTATTGAAATAGTGAATCATGTGTATATTACAGTGCAGAACCTGATAGAAGATAGGGGTGAAAATCATAGCAGTATAGCCTATCAGCTCAGTGGTTTAGCTTCCAATGGAAGGAAGTGACATTTTGAGGCTTCTTATGATATTATTACCATACAAGTTGTTAGTAATGGTTATGTATCTGTATATCATTGGTATCAAAGATAAGAGCACATAAGGAATCAGTGTGGTATTGTCCCATTCGAGTGTTGAGATTACAGTGGGATTGGCCACATATTTTTTTCAGTACATTCCCTCTAGTATTTAATGGAAGGGGTCAACTCTAAATTTAGGTTTAGGAGTAGGTTTTATAGCTCTTGGTCTGGTTGGGAGTTAGAGAAGTATTAGTCATTTAGAATGAGTTGGGTTTCATGGTTGAGGAATCCAAGAAAAAATTGTTCCCAGATATAAAAGTGTGATTGGTATTGGTAATGAGGTGGTTTCATAAGGACTTGGATAAGGCTAGATATATTCTATATAGCCTTCACTTGGGGATCATAACACAGAACTGTCTATGGTGAGAGGTATGATCTTAGTAACTTCTACACTTATTTATGGTTTTTTTTTGAAACATGATCATCACAAAGTTTTATATCTATACCTATGGTGGAAAGTTATGGTCTTGTTGTTCTATTTTCTATGGGTGTTATAACACTCAATACTCCATTGGGAATCAGACCATAGAGTTTTTTCCAATGTAGGGGGTTCCCCCTTGAGATTGGTGGGTGTCACTTCATATGGAATCCTTTTTTTATCAAGATGATAAGTTTTGAAATCATTCTTGGGATGGACTAGCTAGTTTCTTATCATTCCTATATTTATTTCTATCACCTAAGGGTGACCTTCACATCATTAGAGGGAATAGTTTTTATTCTCAAAGTTGAATAGGAGGAATAGGTGAGCCAAGCTAGACAAGAGAATCATGGGATGGGTGGGATGATATTATATATTTTTATTTTATATCTAGATGATCAGGGATCATGTTAGGAAAGTTTCCCTATATTGGTTTATCTTTTTAGGTAAGTTTTCCCATATGAATTTTCTATTTTTCCTCCTTTTATAGAGGTTGAGTTCCTTATCAAGCTAGTTTTTGGAGTTTCATCGGTACTCATTCCTCCTTAAAGGATGGATATAATGGAGTTGTAGGAGCTCAAGAGGTAGCTAGAGGATTTTAAGTAAAATGGATTTATATGACCCATTACATCTCTTTGGGTTCAACATTATTTTTTTCAAAAAAGGAGGAAATTAACCTCAAAGTGTGTATGGATTATTGAAAATTAAACCAGTTCACGGTTAAGAAATAGTATCCCTTATCGTAGATAGAAGAACTTTTTGATCATCTATGAGGAGATCCAGTTTGGTCAAAGATTGATTTGAGATATGGATATCATATGGTTCATTTTTTATATATAGACACAGCTTATAAAGATATTCATAGTAGTTATGGTTTATATGAGTATCTGGTTATGTTGTTCAGGCTCATGAACATACTAGAAGTTTTCATGGAATTTATGAATTGAGTATTCTATTTTTATTTTGATTCTTTTTTTAGGTTTTTTTGGATGATATATTGGTGTATTATCAAAAATCAACATGACCATTACAAACATCTTAAGATCATTTTGGATATACTAAGAGAGAATCAGTAATATGCTAAGCTCATAAAGTGACACTTTTATATGGATAAGATTCACTTCTTGAGTCATATTTTCTTAGAGATAGGAGTATCTGTTGACCAAAAGAAGGTAAGAGCTATGGTTTCCTAGGAGAATCCAAAGAACATATTAGTTTGATAGAGTTTTATTGGGATATATGTATATTATAGTCATTTCATATAGGATATCTCAGGTTGAGTAGTGTCGTTCAAGGGCTTGACTAAGAATGGTGGGAAGTTTTTATGGTTCGATACCAGGGAGATAGCCTTTCAGTGGCTAAAAGGGAGACTGACTTTAGTGGTGGTCTTAATTCTTCCAAATCTGAGAAGGAGATAAACTATTTATTGTGATGCATCAGGTATCAATATAGGATTAGTTCTGATATAGGTGATGGAGTTATGGTGTATAGGTCCCATTAACTAAGGCCACATGAGAGGATTTACTCAATGCATGATCTTGATCTACCTACAGTAGTTCAGGATTTGTGCTATTGGAGATACTATTTACTAAGAGAGTGTTTTTAGTGTACATGGACCATAAAATCCTTAAGTATATATTTAAACAGTATGATATGAATTTGAGGCAGTGAAGGTCAGTTTAGTATTTATAATCTTTTTAATTTTAGCTTGTCTATATTCTGGGAAAGGGAAATGTCTTGGTCAACACACTGAAAAAGTGGACTCAGATACAGGTAGTTTGAGAGGCTAGTAGTGAGTGGAAGCTTATGGATTTATTTTTAGAGATTCACTTGGATGTGTAGGATGGTTGTGGTCAAAATTTTCTTTCATCCTTAATTGTGGTCTCTATCCTTCAGTACAGAGTAAATATGAGGTGTCTACTGGATTTTGAGGGTCTAGTCTTATGGGAGAGTGTGGAAGGTGAGTACCCACCACCTAGTTGGACTATTGGAAAGGATGAGATCCTTCTTATTCATGGATGTGTTTGGGTACCAAAAGACATATGTAAGGAGTTGATATAGGATTTTCATGCCTCAGTTTGGGCAGTTCATCCCAATGTTACTAAGATTTATTTTGATTTATGTCACCAACACATGTGGCCAGGGATGAATCATGATATATCTGGGTTCATTACGAGGTGTTCCACCTATCAGTATATGAAGAGATAACATTAGAGAATATCTAGACTTTTACACCAGTTACCCATTCCTGAGTGGAAATGGGGTGAAGTCATGATGGATTTCGTGACTGGTATACTATAGTCACCTCAAGGTAGTGATTACATTTGAGTTGTTGTGGAGAGGCTCACAAAGGTTTATCATTTCCTTCCAACCCAAGATAACATTAGTTTAGATGATATTAGAAGGTTTTATATCCATGTGATAGTGAAACTTCATGAGGTCCCTCAAACAATCATTTTAGATATGGATTCCCAGTTTATGTCTTGTTTATGGAAAATATTACAAAGGGTCATGGGTATATAGGTTCTTCTAAGAACATCATACCACCCTCAGAATGATAGCCAGTTAGTACACACGATTCATGTTCCTAAGGACATGTTGTGATCATTTTTTTCTAGATTTTAGGGGATCTTGGGAGGGGAAAATTTCCCTTGTTTAGTTCTCCTACTATAATAGTTACCAAGAGACTATACAGATGGAACTTTATGAGGATTTGTATGATAGGTCATGTCGGTCACCCCTATGCTGGTTAGAGACTGGTGAGGTAGCTTTATTGGGACCATGTCTCATGAAGGATACTTCAGAGTAGGTTCAGTTGATCAAGAAATATGTGGCTAATGTATAGTCTCAATATTAATATTATGAAAATCATCATTAATGACCTCTAGAGTTAGAGATCAGGGATCAAGTCTTTTTACATATCTCACTGAGGTTGGGACAATGACATTTCAAGAACCAAGGTAAGATTTCATCATGATATGTAAAGTTTCTTGAGACTATGGATAGATTTAGGTGAATGGCATATCAGTTTCAGCTACCTCAGTGGTACCGAGCAGTGGAAGACATCTTCTATTTATCTCAGCTGTACTATTATCACTCAAACCCATCTCATACAATATATCATGATGATTTTGAATTATAATAAGATGCATACATTAAGGATTACTCTATACATATCATTGATAGGGGAATGAAGGTTCTAAAAAGTCAGTTAGTTCTTTTAGTATAAGTTCTATGGTAGCACGACCATTACTAGGATGAGACTTGGGAGTGGGAGGCCGGCGTATATGCTCGGTGGCTGAATTTATTCTCATGTGATTCTTGAGCACACTTAAGAGGGAAATTTAGGGAAAAAATTATTTAAGGGGAGAGAATTTAAAAATCTCACTTTTTCTTGCAAGGTACATATTTTTTTGGTTTAAATGTTTAATTTTGACCTATTTTAATTTCCCTAGGAGGTAACAGGAGTTTCAGGGGTGTATGGGTCTTGTTCTAAGCACAAATCCCCACATTTTGGAAAAACCAGGCAGGCTGTATGGTTAGTAGAAATTCTTGTGAGGTAGACCATATGGTTTTTAACCGTGTGAAGCCTAGAAAATGTTCATAATTATTGTGAATGGTCTGAGGAAACCTTGTGGAATGATGTCCATTCCCATTCAAGGAGCTATGTAGTTTTTGAAAGTGTCCAAGACATGTTTTATATATGGTTTTCAAAACTGTGTCTACTAACCATGTGAGGTTCCCCTTAAATCAGTGATGGGTGCACAATTTGTGAATAGTTTGTCCAACCGTGAGACCGAACCTTGTAGCCAAGTAATTATTGGGGAAATTTCCATTTTTACCATAAAATATATTAAAACATAACTTATACCTTTTTATCCTCCATTAGATAACCTTGAGCATTGGACAGATCCTTTGAAATCCAATGAATAGCTTCTGATACCGTTTCTCTATCCAAACTCAGATTCAAAGGCCTTCAGTTTCATTTGATTCATGCTGGTGAGTTCATTATTACTCTTGTTCTATTCTTCATTTGAATTGGTATTGACATATTTATTTATGTGAAATTCAATAGGCCCTATTTCTAGGTTCTTGATTTGTTATTATTTTTTCTTCTGATTAGGATTGAATCAGAAGCTGATACTGAATGAGTTCTCTACTGGGGACCGATGGTACGTATTTTTACCTTTCCCTAAAGGTTTGTTTTTTATAAGAATTTTTTTGATTCACATGTTGAACCTTCCTTTGGTTCCCCTTTAATTAATTTAATACTTGATTTGGATGAACAGGAACCTTTTAGGGATTCCCAATAGTTCCTTTGAGTTTTTTGGAGTTTGTTTCTGTAACCTTGGCCACCCAGAGAGTGTGCCTTTGTATTTTATATTTTTATTATACCACATGTGGGGTGTGTGTGTGCTTTCCTAGACATAGTAATACCTTTATGAATTGAAATAAATTTATTTTAATGATTAGGAGAAGGTTTTCCCATTATACCTATGATAACATGATGTTGATTTATTTAATTATATAATTGGATTTTAGAGAAATTATAGAAATGAGTGGGTAAACTTATCAAATGTAATTGATTGTGATTTGATGATTGAAATGAATGAGATAATTTTAAATAGTAGTGGATTCCTTATTTATTTTACCTTGGATCCTAATTACATTATATGTCATATATGTTTCTCTTATGGATCATGACTATAGTAGTAGACACCTTAGATTAGATTGATCTTTAGGTCTTGATTCCGTAGGATTCCTTGGGCCTTGCTACCCCTTAGATCTGAATTTCTTGGGCTCATAATAGAAAAACTCCTCAGAACACACCCAATTCTTTACTGAGTTTCCACTAAGATGCTCCCAGGACTTGACAAGGATGTATTTGTCTTTTATACCATGGATTTATCCCTTTGTGGTATGAAACATTTGATTATACGACATGGTTTTGGAAATGGTATAAAGTTGGTTATATGTTGTGGCCATTGTGGATGTTTTTTCTATGTTTATATACATACCTGGTATGGATATTTAACTCTAGTGGGTAGACTACAAAATATCACTTCCTTGTTTATATTTTTAAGACTTCCCTTATTTATAGGATCCTGACTATCTTTTGTAGGGATCTTAGATTGGTCTGACAGTATCACATTACAGTTATTACTACTTTACCTATTGTATGCATTTAAAAAACATTAACTTTTTATATATAGATTATTCCACTATTGGGTACCTGGATAGGCTTCATGGATACAGGTAGGGACTAAGGCAATCACCCATTGTACGATGCTTCATTTGTGTTATGCTTATGCATAGGGGAGCATGGTACTGATCTAGGGTAATGATGATTGTCAGAGATAGTTTATTTTTGGTATTTTTGGTACTATTTTCATGTATTATACTGGATATATATATACATATTTTGGATGCTTTGTAGAGACATGACATGACACATTATTGTATATGATATTACTTTTTTTATTTTTATTATATTCCTATATTAAATGTTTTTCTTATATCTGGATGATTTACCACTTCTTCTATTGAGTATTAGTTTTATTCCACTATGTTACACTCTGAAATGGTGACATATTCTCCCCATAGACACACCTTAGGCCGTTTTTAATAGTCAGTAGTCTCTGGCATTCATGGAGATGAGCTTGTGTCCATGTGTCCCACCATCTTGGGGAAATGGATATTACCATTCAGGTCAGGACGTTATAGAAATAATAGAGAATATAAAGTTGATTTATTAGTACATGAGGATGGAATAGAGTATAAATAAAAGTTTTATTGGTAAGAAAATATGTTCAAGATGCATCTCATATTTTGAGCCCATAAGTAGTTCAGTTGGAAAAGGATCTTTCTTATGAGGAACAACCAATAAATGTTCTTAACCCTAGAGAGAAAGGGTTTTAGAATAATTTAATTTATCAAGTTATGTTTTTTTGGAAAACCATATGGTTGAAAAATTAATATCAGAATATGAGAATACTATAAAGGAACAATATTTTCACTTGTTTGAGTAACAAATAAAACTGAGAAGACAGAATATAAATAGGGGAGAAGATTTAAAAAAACCATAGAATTTTAGAAAAAATATTTTTTATATCTTATTAATATTCATTCACTATATTTTATAAACAATCATTCATTATATTAATATTATGTACTTTTCATTAAAAAGGAAAAAAACCTTATTTATAACCAAATTGGGTTTTTTTTGCATTGTATGGTTTTATTAAAATGATAGATTTGTAAATTAAATAATTTTAAGTAGAAAAAATTAACTTCACTTTTGAATTAATCATGTAAAAAAGTATCTTAGAATGAAATTTTTATAGTTTTTTTATAAGTTTTATTTTTCAATGAATATTGAAAAATAATTAATTTTATTGGAAAGTGTATTTTCTTTTAAATTATTTTTAAGAAAAATAATATTTTGTATTAGTTTTAAAATATAATTATATTATTTTGAGTAAAAAAATTCCAATTATGGTTTTTCTAATGAATATTATTATTTAATTAGGTATAAAAACTATTTTTGTAATTTATAGGCATTTTTCTGAAAAACTGTTTTCATCACATTTTTCAGTTTAATTTTAAATTAAATTATTCCACTTATAGAAATTGAATCTTTAAAAATGGAATCCATATTTTGGAATTAAGAGGTCAAAATTTAGAAAATAGGCCCCTTTTATTTTCATTCAATATGAATAAAAACAATAGTAAATTTTTGTTACCACAATAAAGGTCAAATGTGTTAATTAGGGCTATAAGTAATGTTATATGTATTCAATTTCATTAAAAGACTTGAATTTATTTCATTTTATGAGTCTATTTCTTCCATCATCATCCAAAATTCAAAAAAATGACCCTTTTTCATCTAACTTTAATTTTTACCATTTTAATATTTAAGTAATAATAATGTAAAAATATCAATTTCTTCCTTTTAAAATATATAATATTTTTTAAGATATAAAAACACATTATGTTCATTTATACATGTTTATTAGAAAAATTTACAATTTTTTTATCATGGTAATTTGTTTTTAATTTTTAATGATAATAAATTAACTGAAATTCATACACAACAGTGACTCATTGCTTGTGCAAACTATAGAAAAACTATGAAAATGATAATGAAAGCTCTAAAAGTATTTTTTTGGTGAGTTGTAGCAAACCAAAATTTTATTGATAAATAAAAAATATTAGGCATATATGAAAAGTTAATATTCTAATTCCTTTGTTTTCATGTTATTCACATATCCAAATTAATTAAATAGTTCAAAAAATGACATTAATGATATTTTATAATAAACAATATTTCATTAAATTTTTTAAAATTCATAAAAATAAAAACTTTGGAAAATTTAATGGAATATTTTAAGAATTATTAACCATGATCTATTTATGGGTCATTTATACATTTATAGTAACTATCTTAATCCCTAAAGAGTAAAAAACATCAATATCATTGTAATTATCAAAAGGGTTAATGAGGGGTTAAAAAAAGAGATAATGGTAATAAACTAATATAAACTTGTCCAATTTTTATTGCATGAGATTATTTAGACCCATTATCATCATATCATTGACTTATTAAAAATTTTAGTCACTTTAATATCAAAATTAATTTATATTAATTTAATACTTTATGAAATTCAAATAACACTCTTACCCTCAAATATAAAAGGGAACATCCTATCCTCTTTTCCTCACATGATTTGAGTACTCTATATTGGCTAATCCATGAAAAAATAAATTCCTAAAATCCCTATCCACATTATAGAGGTTTTATTTTTTGAGGAATACGAACAATAAATGGATTAAGGTGAAAATAAATGAATATTGTCTGAATAAGATGTATAGGTTTTTAACCAAATGTTTTAGTTTTATTTCTTATGCTCTCTCCTTCAAGTATTCTCAAAACATGATAAAATGTTAAAAAAATTATATTACATTTAATTATATTTTTTTATATATTTTTATATTTATAGAATATTTTATATTCATATCGTCTACCATCAAATGGAAAACAAAACTATCACTCGTGTGCACACTGGACTATCGCCTCAAAAAATGATGTAATTTGTTTTCCATAACCATCTCTCAAACATGGTTATAATTATGGATTTAATTTATATATTTTTTATTAATTCTATAGTTATTCTTTGTTTGTGATAATTTAACATCTAATTTCTTACTTTTCCATCCATTTAAAAATGAAAACATCATTCTTGCAAATGTGGGGATTATTACATCCACATAGGGATGTGCTTTTTTTTCATGACCAAATCACATGGATACTATATATAAAGGAATTTAAAGAAATAATATTATATTTATGATATAATCATAATTATATAAATTTAAAATGATACTTACCTTCTTTCCATAATTTTCACTGAAAAATTCAAATGTTACTCATGTGTATGAATGACCTACCATCTCGATGGTTGTAGCGTATTTAATTTTAGATAACCATATTTCATGGTAGGTTATAAAGTATAATTAATTTTTTAAAAATATAAATATTTCATGAAAATTTACTAGATATTATCTAATAATTACCACTTTGACCATAGTCAACCTACTAAATTCATTTTTGGATATATGAGCTAAATATTATCAAAACGTTCGATGTGAATTAATTGATTAAGTAATTAAAAATAACATGGTAAAAAATAAAATAAAAGGTATAATAAAAAAGTAAAAGGTTATTAAGAAAGTAAATATTTAACCAAACTTTATTATTCCAGATGATAAAGAACCTAGGTGAGGATTTAAACTTTAGGTGAGGGATACTTTACTTTAAAGAAATATTATGCCCTTTTAGGTAAAAGGTATGATTTTAAGAAAATGTTTTTATGGGTTCTCATGTTTTCTAAGAAACACTCATGATTATATTTTTGCCTTAATATTATCTTATAATGTGTTTTATGAACAAATTTGGCCAATAAAGATGATTTCATATGTAAGTAAATGATTATTTGAGCTCAATGTTTACTATGTTAAAGGAAAATAAATATATTTCATGATATTGTGGTTTTAAAGTTGAATAACATGTTTATTTATTCTTATTTGATGTACCTTAGTGATATTTTTATCCTCATCCCATATTTATAAATATTTTTCTTAGGTTTTAAGGATGATTGGAGAAAAGAAGATTTCAAATTGAAAAAATTTAAATAACCATGAAAAGAAAAGATGTTATAATTTTAAAGTCTTGTATTTAGGGGAAATGGATTCTAAGTGGAAGTGTCCTATTTTTAAGGTATGGGTTTGTTATATAAGAGATATAAACTAATTATCTAAAACTCTAAACATTAAAATATCTTCATGAAAGAAAGAAAATGAATTATTTTTTCCCAAAATGAAATTATGGATTAAATAAGGACCAGTTCCTTATATTTAGAGTGATTTCTAACAATTTGAACATGATGTAAGGGATTGTTTTTTCAATATCATATTTATAGGGACTATTTATGATTGAATTTCCATTAAAGGAAATTACATGCTAATTTTCGGAAAGGACTCTTTCGTTTTATTCTCCTATGGTTATACTTGAAAATTTTAAGTAAAAGAACCATTTTCATCTCTTAGGTACATAAAATAATTTGGAAAATGTTATTAAGAAAAATTGACTTTATTTCCTATTTAGTTAAGAATATATTTCTTTCAGGTAATTATTTAATTTAAAAAAATTTCAAGATATTTTTTATATTCTAATATATTTTTATATTCATTTTTACCCATGTTTTACTTCCTATTAACATTTTCCAAAAGGAATCTTATTTTCATTTTCCAGATGGGATACTTTTGACTTTTTACCAAAAATTTGAATGAAATATTTGTTTTAACATACATGGAATGTATATAATTCCCTTTCTTATTGAAAAAAAAGTTATTTGAATCATTATTTATTATTTTCCAAAGTTATTTTCAAATAAAATGATTTCCTTAATATTTACTAATTTTTAGATTATAAATAAGTGATTTTAAGATAAAAAGGTTACTTTCATTAATAAAGATTATAGTGATTTTTCAAAGACAAATTTTCAACTATTATAACATCATTTGATAATTATTATTTAGTAATGTGAATATGATCCAATGATTCAATCTTTATTCTTTCTCTCGATGGTTTATGATTATGATGATGAGATGTTTATGAAACCCATTTATTTTCCATGGGTTAATATATGATGATATAATGAATATTTTATAATTGTGTGGAACACAGATGCAATTATTTTACATTTAAATCAATTTTAAATATAATTTATTTTTTCAATAATTTAAATGAAAATTCATTTTTCAATAAAATTCAGCACTCTTTCGCTATTCATCAAAAAATAATCCTTTCATAAAATTATCAAAAAATCTACCAAAAATCTGTTTAACATGTAGATTTCAAAAATGAATTTTTTTCTTCAAATAAATTTTATAAAATTATTATAAACTAATTTTAATTTATGTGTGAAAAAAAACTAATCAACCCTTCATAAAAATATAGTTTTTCAAAAAAACATTTCTTTATCTTTAAAATAGTTATTATTTTATTTCTAATCAATATATAACAATTTCATTTATTTTATAAATATATTAACAATATATTTTTAATAAATTAGATATTATTATTTATACCCACCATATTAACATCTAGGTTATAATGGTTGTGTTTAAAAAATAATATTTTAAAAGATTATCATGTTTCCTTCAAACCCAGGGTTTCATGCATTGCAATCTATCAAAGAGATTAAATTAATTTAAAAAGAAATATATCTTAAAGTATATGGGTGTTCAATTATATTATAATCTTGGTTTTTTGTGTCAAATACACTATCAAATATGATGTTCCTCATTTAAAATCTTAGGGTGTTAAATTCTACCCCTTAAATATATTACATCCTTGAAATTTAACATTGATCTCAATAATCAAGGGTCTGATATTTTAAAACACCCTTCTTAAACTCCCACATCATTAAAAGGTTTAATAAAACATCCTCTTGATAAGAGTTAAAGGGAATTATAAAATTCATCTGGAATAATCACATAACTAGGTTTTCATGTTGGAGAACATAGGTGGGAAGTAAAGATATGGAAATGGAAGAAAAGTGTAATGGCCAAATAATAACAGAGGGTGATATAGGTCACTGATAACAATAAAGTGAATGATAAATAGAAAGTCAAAAACCACAAAACCATATATCTGTAATAAGTTATGGGACCATTTGATTCATCCAAAAGGATGATTTTATAATAATATTTTGCTTTCAAGGTCATTTTCTTAGAGTATATGAATTCCATTACAATCTAGACCAAGATCATAATAAAACGCACTTAATTGATATATTTTTATTTTATAGGCATAATTTCATCCTTTTTTATTCTTTGATCAATTCTTACTTCATCACTTACTCCAAGAAATGAATATGCAGTAGGAATTTGTAAACCTGAAGTAATAAAACTGATATTTAACAGGCCATTTTATCAACAAAAGAATGAAAATTCCTTCCTTTAGTCTCTAGATATTTTACAAAACTAAAATGGTTAGAAAAAATTATCCAATATAATAAATTAATCACTAATACCTCAATAGTAACTCCTAAAATTCAAATTAATCAATTTCTCAAATGGTTAATATTAAGACTTGTCCCAGATATATATGACCAAATTAAATATCCAAAAATTTATAAGGAAGTTCCTTAATCAACATTATATTCCCTAGAAAATATAATGTGACTATTAATTTTACATTCCAAATATGAGAATACATTGATCACTATAAAACCTTAATGAAAACTTGAACAATTTCAAAAATAAAATCTCAGGTTATCGAATATATTCTATAAATCCAAACATATTTTAAACTCTAGTAAAGATGACATATAACATAAAATCACTAATTAATTTTTTCATGACCCATCCCCCGGGGTTCGTGTTATGACTACCCCAAGCCCATCTTCCGTAGGCCAGGGGCTGACGACTAGCACCAAAGGCATAAATCCCTAAACTGGGAAGGTATTGCCTTTAAAACATGAAAACGCACACAAAAGAGTATGAGATGGAAGCAAAACACTAAGTAAAAATGTATACAATGATTTTTGCAAGTGGAGGGGCTGGAATATAAACCCAACAAGAATGTGCAAGTACAACTGAAAACAAGTACAACTGAAATGGGCAAAACAACTCAAATGTGAAGAGTAGCTCCTGGATCATCCACCACGGATCCTACCTGAAGCGTATGTATAGATAGCCTCCTCAGAACTCCACGTATGTCAGTATCCTATGCGTACTGACATGTCATATGGTCCACCTCTGGGTACCATCCATTTCTGGTACACTCAGCCTTGGTCAGCACTATCTGTCATCTGCATCCAACACAACGAGGTGCGGGCATAGCCCGTGTAGGGGTGAGTATAACGATACTCAGTAGGGACCCCGAGACCCTCAAGGTCTCATAAAATCCAACATGGATAAAACAAAAAGTACGAAATCAATAGATAACCTCACTTAGGTATATACCCATACATATACCTAATTTATCAAATAATTCATCTCAATCATGAGGTAAACACAAAAGTTAATGACTCTGCTCAACCAAGATTTTATTCTTGGGATAGTATCAATCGGAACCTTCAACTACTGGAGAAATCCTCCTCTATCAAGTACAGTGGGCCTTCCGTGTCACATAGAGGCACTTCCCACTGACCTTGGACTACTGAGGTACTCCTCCTGTCGAGTATCGTGGGTCTACCGCGCTCACACAGAGGCGCTCCCCCTCGTAGCCTGTTGAGGTACTCCTTCTGTCGATTATCATGGGTCTTCCATGCTCACACAGAGGTCCTCCCCACTTTGTGTCTTCTTGCGACACCAAGGTGCTCCCCATTGGGCCAGTAGAGTCACTCTGATTCATACGAACAGCAGTCGTTAGGTCTCAACCAGCTACTAGGTTCTCGCGGAAATGCTCACTCGTCTCTAGAAGATCCAATCCACAAGCTACCGGTCGATGCTCCAACTTCCATGAATTCCCACGAAGAATTATCTCAAAGGTTCTCCATGTCATAGAGGTCTCGACGCAACAGACGGCGCGTCGATCGGACGCCCGGTCTGTGAGTTATTATCCTTTTAGTCTCGAGGGCCCGGTTGGATTAATGTACGATCCAACCTGACTGTATCTCAACATTACCTCAAACTCTAGGGGGTATACTCAAAGGGACCATCACGCTCCAAGAAAACCAGCGCCGCTGACGGTTCGTTAAACGGTCGTCTGGTGCCAAAGATATATCCAAAGAAAGTAAAGGGGTCAGTAGTGGGCTCGATTCCGCTCCGACCCGGTTTGGGTCGACCCGGTAAGACCTGATGGGTCTAGACCAACCCATTGGGTGGGCCAACCTATTAGGTTCGTCCTGGCCCACTAGGCCCATCCCAGCATGCCGCGAGGGCAGTTTGGCCCGGGCTCGAGGTCGGTTCGGCCTAGAGCATCGCGAGGGCGTAGCTCGGACCAAAGGGTGTGGCCGGGCTGATTCGGCTGGGGCACCGCGAGGAGGGCCACAGACTGGCATGGGAGGCCGGCGCGACTAGGGTTCCGGTTCAGTGGGTTGGCGACCGGGAAGGCGAACAGGTGGCCGGGAGACAGCAGGGCAGGCCGGCAGGTAGGCTAGCGGGTGGCCGGGCAGGCCAGCAGGCGGCCGGGCAGGGTGCCAAGTGGGCTAGCGGGAGGTCGGTCTGGCAGGCAGGCAGCCGAACAAGGCCCCAGGTGGGCCGGCAGGCGGCCAGGTAGGTCAGCCGGTGGCAGGGCAGGGCATGGCCAGGCAGGGCACCAGGCGGGCTGGTGGCAGTGTGGTCGGGTGCACGGGAGGCTGGCAGTGGTACGGCCCATAGAGCCAGCTCGGTCGGGGCACCAGAATGCCATGGGGGTGGTGAAATTCGCAGAGGCCATGTGAAGCGTGACCTTTTCCTGTCCCTTCATCACCATTAACGTTGCTTCGTCGCCATGGCGAGAAACAACACAAACAAGAACGACGGAGGGGTCGGGCCATGTTGGTTTGGCTCGCACCCTCCAAGTTTTGGGTGGTAACAATCGGTTCATCAAGAAGTAAGAAGATGATCTTCAATTGTTTCTTTTCAATCTCCACAACATTTCTATTCCAACCGAAGGTGAGAATAAGAAAAGGAATATTACACAAATAAACCCCTACCTTTGTTCATCGATCGACGATGAAGTTACGGAAGGTAGACGAAGAAGATCGTCATTTTTCGCATCCACCGCATGTTTCCAATCCCAAGCTATGTTGGTTTGTTGAAAATGATGCAGTGGGTAGGTTGGTTGAAGACGTCCCACATTGGTTGAGGATCCAATGAAGAAGTCGAAGAAGTTCAACGTTCTTCGTTCTTCGTTGGAAGATGAATTTCTTCATTGGGAGCTTTCTCACAATATTACTCCTCTCAAATAACCCAAGTGAAAAGTTCTGCCATATAATAGATTATAGACTCTATTATTTCATTGTCAAGAATTCAAAAAGAATGAATTAATTACTTGGATCCCCTTAATTAATTCATGAGTGTTGGCACAAATTAATTAGGGGAGTTGGCACCAATTCTTTAGGGGAGTGTGGAGAGACTCTCCCTCATTAATGAGGGGAGTTGAGAGGTCAAGAGGATCTCCCTCATTAATGAGGGATATTTGAGAGGTTCTACTCTCCTCCCATTAATAGGGGGTTTATCCCCGTGTGGTCCCCACGTCGTAACCTCTCACAGGAGGTTAGGTTAGGGTGGGCCCCACCACTATAACCCCTCATGGGAGGTTAAGGTGTGGTGGCCCCACCTCTAACTTCCATGAGGAGGTTTTAACCAGCAAACACCCACATGGTGGCTCAAATAAAATAAAGTGAATCTCACATTATTTTATTACTTTCCACAAAAACCCAAAAACTATCTTTTATTCTCAACTCACTACCGTTTAAGTGAAAGTCCCCTTAAGTGAATACCGGCGCTGCGAGTTCAACGGTGCCCTCAGATTTCAATTCTGATAATCGGTTCAAAAGTTATAAAATCTCACTCATACGTTTACTGAACGTACCAGAATAAAACTTCAGAAATTGATTCTAGGAAAACCGGGCCTCGGAATCAGGCACCGTCAATTTTCGCGAACTAGTAAAATTTCCATTTATTTATGAAAAAAAAATCCATGGAATTTCAGGGTCTTTAAATTCTCCCCATCTCAGGTCTTTACGTCCCCGTAAGCTACAACTCGAACTAAGGGAACAAGTGGGGGTATTGAGCATGCATATGAGCCTCCCACTCCCATGTTCTCTCTTGGAGGTTTCTGTGCTACCAGCGAACGTGCACCAAAGGTATCAACCATCCACGTGGGACCCGCTCCTGTCGATCCTCAATCTCCACTAAATCCTTTGAAAAAGTCACTCCATCGTCGACATCCAACTCTCTATGGTCGATTATGTGGGAAGGTTCATGAACGTATCTCCTCAGCTGAGATACATGGAATATATCGTTCACCCAGTGCAACTGAGGTGGAAGAGACATGTGGTAAGCCACCTCGCCTACTCTGCTGAGGACCTGGAAAGGTCCAATGAATCTCGGAGATAACTTTCCGCCTT
Source organism: Viscum album (assembly GCA_963277665.1). NCBI lineage: Eukaryota > Viridiplantae > Streptophyta > Magnoliopsida > Santalales > Viscaceae > Viscum > Viscum album. The sequence goes on from OY728123.1 coordinate 877,388,059, forward strand.
GGCCAAATATCCGTAGACCTCATCGAGGTGAGACCCGTTGGAAGACGTGGTCGCCATCCTCAAACTCCAGAGGTCTCCGTCTCCAGTCAGCACATGAATTCTATCAGCTCTGTGTAGTCTTCATCCACTCCTTTATGGTCTGCACCTTCTCTATGGTAGCTCGTACCATCTCTGGTCCCACTAGTGCTGACTCCCCTGGGTCAGTCCAGCACAAGGGTTGTCACGACCCACCTTCACCAAAAGGAGGGAAGGGTCAGCAGTTTGCCAGGCCCTTCCTTCTTTAAGTTGAAGGAGAGATAATGACCCCCGAAACCCGCCTTCAATAGGTCCCGGAGTGGCGACTAGCACCAAGGGTATAGAAAATTCTCGCAAATGGAAGGAATTACCCTTTTTATTTTGTAGGATCAAAAGATAAGGAGAAGAAAACCCAACAACACCAAGGTGGAAAGAAAAGTAAAGCCAAAAGTAAACCATTCCCACATGCATGTTTCAAAAGGGAAAGCCACAAAGTGCAAAAAAGTGACTACAAGGTAAGTACCAAGAAGAAAAAGAAAAACAAACGCAACTGCTCCAAAAGTCCGAGCTAGTAAGGTCCTGTGTGATCCCCGAAGTCCTCCTGGAAACCTGAAAGCAGTTTTATATACGTAGGGTGATTATACAAGTACACTCAGTAGGGAAAACCAAGACTCTCGTGCACAAGTGGGGGAACGTACTAAAGTCCCGTGAGAAAAGGAGTAAACCAAACACCTAACAAGGAAAACTATCCATCCCAGGCCTCACCAAGGCTCACTCCCCAAATAACGCAAGTCAAGTAATATATATAATAAAAGCACATCGATGTTTGGGTACCCCACGCCACTTTCCCACTGGTTATTGAGACATCCTACGCATAGGACCAATCCCGCAATTCTTACCGCAGTCCCACTGCCACACCCGCCCGCACACACCTGGGCCACAACCACACGCAGTCCCACTGCCGAAACCCCGCCCGCACACACCTGGGCCTCAACCACACGCAGTCCCACTGCCGAATCCTGCCCGCACACACCTGGGCCTCAACTGTCACATGTAACCATGCCTGCAAACACCTAGGCCAGAACAACCACCGCCACGCCCGAAGACACATGGGCCTCATCCCGAAGACACTTGGGAAACCACCTGCCGCACACACCTGGCCAACCACCACAACACCCCGCCCGATGGTTCTTGGGCTAATAATGGACTTCAGGCCATCACAGCCTGCCCGAAGGTACTTGGGCTATCCGGGAAAGGGAGCAGAAAAGGAGCTAATAACCAGCCACTAAGGATAGTGTTGGGAAAAACACCCTTCCCCCATAAATGGGGGTGTTCGGCACTGAGTGCTCAACTTGGGTGGGGCGCGAATAAGAAACACAAAGCTACAAGTATAGATATAGGTAACAAACACTCACCCAAAGCTTAGGTTTTCCTAGCCAACCTACAGAACATAACACCACTGCGTCCGAGTCACAGTTCACGACCCTTGCCCACAAAACCATTTGTCCCATTCTTGTTTCACGTTCCGTCAAATGTTCAATTAATTTTAATCACTACTAGGCAACTACCATAAGCATAACCAAGGAAAGCGTCAAAAGTAAGGATCAACCAAAACACTCGCACCCGGTTCTGTCAACAGAGGATCTCTCCCCAATTTGTGATATCAACAAGTAACCATTCGGATTTAAAACTCACAACCACCGAATCCATACCAACAGGAGATCCCATCCCCCAAATTCACACAACCACCGAGAGTATAAAAGAACAGGGGATCCCATCCCCTCCACATTTCCAGCAATCGGCCTGAAAGGAAAACAACCAACCACCACTACCAACACAAGTCAGGGGTTTTCAGATTTAAACGACTTAACACACTCCATGATTTCAAATTCCGTGTGTTCTAAACCGGAGTTATCATAGAAGGGTTGATCCTGGTGCTTTCAATTATTCAGCCGGATATACGTGATTAACCAATTTCACAGCAGGAGTTCACAATTTCAGCAACCCATTTAAAACATCATGAGGGGGTTCATCAGTACACATACAACGACCACCAACGACCTCAATTTTCAGAAAACATAAACCAGCACAACTAAAAAGGATGATCACAAGATAAAGCATAAACAACGATCACAACCCCTTCCCCTTCTTTCTTTAGAACTTCGTTTATTATCCTCATTAAGGTTCGGTTCAACCAATTCCATAGGAACAAAAATAACGCCCACCCTGCATGATACACAAAAGTGACAGACGAAAGAAATTCCCTACGTGTTGATAGATGATCGACGTTTTGGCCGGGGGCGCGGAACTTTACGGATAACGATGCGGCGGTCCCGATGCACCAGAAGAGCCACGATCGAAGAAGGGGGAAACCACGGCCTAACCCTTAATTTATAAGAGCCGGGGACGGTTGAGATAAAAACGCTGAACAGCGTAAGACGTGGAAGTCGTGCGTTGACCACGCGGCTTGACTCATCATTAAAGGTGCTGAGTGGTTTAAACTGACTCATGAGCCGATTCAGTATTTAATTAAACTTTTGCGCGCGTTACTGGAACAACTTGGTAAGGCCGGGTGACGTCGGCCGGTTCCGCCGATCAGTCGCACCGATTGGTCTCACCGATCGGTCGCACCGATCAGTCTCACCGATCGGTCTCACCGATCGGTCGCACCGATCCATCTCACTGATCCGTCTCATCGATCGGTCTCACCGATCGGTCGTACCAATCCGTCTCACCGATCGGTCTCACCGATCGGTCGCACCGATCCGTCTCACCGATCGGTCTCACCGATCGGTCTCACCGATCGGTCTCACCGATCGGTCGTACCGATCCGTCTCACCGATCCGTCTCACCGATCGGTCTCACCGATCGGTCTCACCGATCCGCACCCCTTAAGGATCCAGATTTTTGGAAAAGGAAGGGACCAAGGGGGGGGGTCTGGGTCATCACATCAGATACCTCTTAAACGATTCTCGTCCTCGAGAATCACAAAAAACCAGAAGGAAAGAGAGGGTCCGAACAACCATCTTCGAAAGATACCTCTTAGGAGTGAACCTCTGCTAACTAAAAACACTCCCCTGTCAAGAACTAAGAAACATACCACGCCAAACCGCCCGGTCATGTGGGTTTGGGGAGTTTCCCTCTCCCATGTCAAGATATTATCTGCTTTGGGCGGCACTGACTCACCCGCACGGGTTCAATCGCATCCACCTTAATGCGTCTTGATTAGGGGTCGGGTTCCCTCTTCCATTTATCCGGGGATTTTCACACACAACAGAGGGAAATAAACCAGTACATTTCATAGCCAAAATTCAAACGTTCTACCACAACAAGTACAAAAGGAACAAAGCTCAAAACAACTCGGGGTATTGGGCACGCATCTGTGCTTCCCTTTCCCACGTACTCTCCTTGAGCCCGCCATGTCTCCACAACACACGAACTAAGGGAATAGCTCGCCCACGAAGCACCTTCTCCTTGCGATCCTAGATCATCACTGGTTTTTTTCCACAAAGGTTATGTCGTCCTCGATGTCCAGTTCACCCCAATCAAGGACGTGTGAATCATCGTGCAGATAACGACGGATCTGGGATACATGGAAGACATCATGTATCCTTAGCAGTGGAGGTAACGCTAGCTGATAAGCCACTTCGCCGACCCGCCGTAACACTTCGAAGGGTCCGACGAATCTGGGGGAAAGCTTACCCCCCTTGCCGAACCTCCGTTGCCCACGCCGAGGGGAGACCTTCAAGAACACGTGGTCCCCAACCTCAAACTCCAAGGGCCTTCTCCTGGTATCAGCATACGACTTCTGTCGGTCCTGGGCCGCCTTCATCCTTTCCCATATGAGCTGAACTTTCTCTGTCGTGTTCTGCACCACCTCCGGGCCAAGGATGCCTGCCTCTCCTACTTCGGTCCAACACACAGGTGAACGGCATGGCCTCCCGTACAAAGCCTCAAACGGGGCCATACCGATGGTAGAGTGGTAGCTATTATTGTAGGAGAACTCTACTAGAGGCAAGTATCGCACCCATGACTCTCCTGAGTCCAGAACACATGCCCGTAGCATATCCTCCAAGGTCTGGATGGTTCGCTCCGTTTGTCCATCTGTCTGGGGATGGAAAGCAGTGCTAAGGCGTAACTGGGTGCCAAACGCATGCTGCAATCCTCTCCAGATTCGTGAGGTAAACCGTGCATCCCTATCCGAGACTATAGACCTCGGAACTCCATGCAACTGCACTACCTCATTCACGTACTTTCGTGCCAAAGAATCCACAGTACTTGACTCCCTAATTTCCAGAAAGTGAGCCGATTTCGTCAACCTGTCCACCACCACCCAGATGGCGTCGCACCCTCCTTGGACCTTGGGTAGTCCCGTGACGAAATCCATTGAGATGTCGTCCCACTTCCACTCGGGAACAGCTAAAGGCTATAGTAGGCCGCCTGGAACCCAGTGTTCAGCCTTCACTTGCTGACATACTAAGCATTTAGCCCCAAATTCTGCCACCGCTCGCTTAACTCTGGGCCACCAGAACTGCCTTTTCATCCCCTGGTACATCTTGGTAACTCCTGGGTGCACCACTAGGGGTGAGTTGTGGAACTCACTGAGAACCTTGCCACGCATCACTCTTGGAACAAACAACCTTTTCTGGAAAAGCATCCGGTGCTGACCGTCCTCTGTCCATTCTCTTGGAGCATCGTCCTGGTCAACCCGATCACGCATCACTTCGCACTCGGGGTCTCCCCACTGAGACTCCTCCACTTGTCGAAACAGAGATGACTGCACTATCATCTGATATAGGCAGCCTCTGCCACTATCCATCTTCGCATTCAGGTGTAAGGCAGCCAACTCCTCCATTGCCTTCCAGGAATTTTCCGACTCTTGGACCGCATCCTTCTGCATCCTCCTGCTCAAGGCATCGGCCACCACATTGCCCTTTCCCTCAGTATAAGAGATTTCAAAGTCGTAGTCCTGGAGGAACTCCACCCATATCCGCTATCGCAAGTTCAAGTCCCGCTGGGAGAAGATATAATTCAAGCTTTTGTGATCTGTGAAGACCACAAATCATTCCCCGATGAGGTAGTGCCGCCATAACTTTAGCGCAAAAACGACCGCTGCAAGCTCCAGGTCATGGGTGGCGTAGTTACGCTCATGGGGGCGTAGCTGCCTGGACCCGTAAGAGATCACCCCTCGTTGTTGCATCAACACGCATCCCAGGACCTGTCCTGAAGCATCACAAAATACCTCATAGGCCATCCCTTCTTCTGGTAATCTCAACACTAGGGCACTAACCAGCTTTTCTTTCAGGTAGCTGAAGGACGACTCGCATTGCTTGCTCCACACAAAAACCCGGTCCTTCTTGGTCAAAGCCGTCAAAGGGGCTGCTACTCGGGAGAAGTTGGGTACGAATCTCCGGTAGTAACCTGCCAGTCCGAGGAAACTCCGGACTTCCACCACATTCTTGGGTGCTGTCCAAGAAACAACTGCCTCAACCTTTGATGGGTCGACTGCTACCCCCTGCTCAGACACTACGTGCCCGAGGAAGTGTACTTCTCGTGCCCAGAACTTGCACTTTGACAACTTCCCGTAGAGCTGGTGCTGTCGGAGGACTTCTAAAACTGTCCTTAGGTTCTCTGCATGGTCTTCTTCTGACCTTGAATAGATCATGATATCGTCGATGAATACCACCACGAACCGATCCAGGTACTCCCGAAAGATGGAGTTCATAAGCCCCATGAACACGGCCGGGGCGTTCGTAACACCAAAGGGCATGACCACGAACTCGAAGTTCCCATACCTGCACCTAAACGCCGTCTTTGGGACGTCGCTATCCTTTACCCTCAGCTGGTGGTATCCAGACCACAGGTCGATCTTCGAGAACCATCCTGCCCCTTTCAGCTGGTCGAAAAGATCATCTATCCTCAGAAGAGGGTAGCGATTCTTGATCGTTACCTAATTCAACCTCCTGTAGTCGATGCACAACCTGAGGCCACCATCCGCCTTCCTTGCGAACAAGACCGGAGCACCCCACGGTGACGTACTTGGACGAAGATAACCCCTCTTCATCGGATCGTCAATCTGTATCCGCAACTCCCATAGCTCCGAAGGTGCCATCCGGTAAGGAGCCATCGAGATTGGCCGAGAGCTGGGCTGCAGGTCTATCCCGAACTCGATATCACGTCGAGGGGGTAGAGTCGTCACCTCCTCAGGAAAGATGTCCATAAATTCACGGACGATCTCTGGCACTTCCACCATTTCCGCATCTACTGATTCTACCATCAGTTCTCTCAACAAGGAGAGGAGAGGTTCCTCCCTCCTGTTTCCCTTCGGACAGCTCCGCTCGCTGGTGAAGGTAACACGCTGGCCGTCCAAACCTGAGAACACCACCCTTCTTTGGAAACAGTCGATGACGGCGCACACAGAAAATAGCCAGTCGATGCCTAGGATGACATCGTACGGCTGAATCTGTAGCAGAAGGAGACCCCTAACCGACTGATGTGGCCCCAACATCAGTCTACATCCCCGACAAACGAACAGCAAGTCGGTCTGACCTCCAACTGGTGTGCTCAACACCAGGGGCACTGGAAGTCTCTCGGCATCTAGACCCAAGGTACGGGCTAGACTGGGTGCAACAAAGGAGTGTGAAGCTCCGGTATCGAACAAATCATAAGCAAGAGTGATAAACACATTGATCATACCTCGAACAACCTCTGGCCCTGTTGGAACTGTTGCCTCTGCGGCGTGTAACTGTCCACGCCCAGCTCCCCTGCCCCTCGGTTGTCGGCCACCTCCCCGACCACGCCCTGGTCGAGGTCCCTGGGGAGCGCCCTGAGGTCGGCCTCCTCCTCCTATGTCTGCCTGCGGAGGAGAGGGAGCTCGCTGTCCCTGCTGCTGCTGCCGGAAGGGTCTGGCTGGAAACTGCTGCTGTGGCGGATGCTGGGGATGACTGCCACTGCTGTACTGCACCCGATCGGGGCACTGACTCTGGAGATGTCCAGGGCTCCCGCAGATGAAGCACCGTGGTCCCGAGCCTGAAGGGAAAGAACGTGGGCCAGGGGATCGAAACTGAAACTGTTGCAGTCTGCTCCCTGCGGGTCGGAACCTGGAGGGTCCCGATGCTGGAGGCCTGGTGCTGACAGTCTTCCCCTTCGATGGTCCTAGCTGGATCCCTTCTCGTGACACTCCTCCCAGAGCATGCATCCTTTCCACCACTTCGGCCTTCTTCTGAACCCCTAAGTATGTCGAAAGGGTAAAGGGGGTAACAGCATACTGGAGGGAGGGTCGGAGCGCCTCCTCCAAACGTCTTGCCTGAGACTCCTCATCAGGAAAGAGGTCCGGAGCAAAACGTAGGAGGTCCTTGAACTTGATTCCAAGTTCCCTCACAGACATGCTCCCCTGCTGGAGGGAGAGTAGCTCCTGTCTCTTCTCCGCCTTCATTGTCGAGGAGAGGAACTCCGCCCGGAACTCCTTCTCAAAATCTGCCCAAGAAACCTCCGACTCTTTCCTATTCCCCAGGTGAAGCATCCACCACTGATGTGCCGCTCCTCGCATCTGGCTAACAGCCAGAGGAACCCAGTACTCGGTCGGGGCCCGAATCAGGATGAAGGCTATAACTAGATCCTCTAGCCAGCCTTCCGTCTTCATATCGGAGGTGCTGCCCTCATACTTTTCGATGGCCTGTTGCTGGAAGGCTCTAAGAGTCTTCTGCCACTGGTCATCCTCTTCCTCTCGATCAGCTCTCTGCCGATTGGCCAAGGTAGTCTCAGGGGCCTCGATCGCCTGTACCACACGTGGTCGCCTTCCAGGTGCCATAGCTGCAAGGTAAACAAGGAATGCCTAAGCCCAAGTAGTGCAGAATATCGTTCTTAAAACTTCTTAAGATTTAATTTATTCTTAATTCCCAAGACATCCCAGAACACAAGAACACAAGTCATTATGATGCATGTACCTTTCCTAGGGTCTCTACCCTGCAATCAGTGTGGCCTCACTTGGTCGTTCGGTAGGTCCAGAGTCCTTGCATCGGATCACGGGGGGCCCTAAAATCCCGTGTCCTAGCCGGTCTTCCCTGGCCTAATTCACGCTCCAAGGTCACCCAACACTGTTGCCTTACCATCCCATGCAACCCTCACTGTGCCTAACTCCATAATCTGTCCTATCTCTCAACCATCAGCCTCTGATACCATTCTGTCATGACCCGCCTTCACCAAAAGGAGGGAAGGGTCAGCAGTTTGTCAGGCCCTTCCTTCTTTAAGTTGAAGGAGAGATAATGACCCCTGAAACCCGCCTTCAATAGGTCCCGGAGTGGCGACTAGCACCAAGGGTATAGAAAATTCTCGCAAATGGAAGGCATTACCCTTTTTATTTTGTAGGATCGAAAGATAAGGAGAAGAAAACACAACAACACCAAGGTGGAAAGAAAAGTAAAGCCAAAAGTAAACCATTCCCACATGCATGTTTCAAAAGGGAAAGCCACAAAGTGAAAAAAAAGTGACTACAAGGTAAGTACCAAGAAGAAAAAGAAAAACAACTGCAACTGCTCCAAAAGTCCGAGCTAGTAAGGTCCTGCGTGATCCCCAAAGTCCTCCTGGAAACCTGAAAGCAGTTTTATATACGTAGGGTGAGTATACAAGTACACTCAATAGGGAAAACCAAGACTCTCGTGCACAAGTGGGGGAACGTACTAAAGTCCCGTGAGAAAAGGAGTAAACCAAACACCTAACAAGGAAAACTATCCATCCCAGGCCTCACCAAGGCTCACTCCCTAAATAACGCAATTCAAGTAATATATATAATAAAAGAACATCGATGTTTGGGTACCCCGCGCCACTTTCCCACTAGTTATTGAGACATCCTACGCATCGGACCAATCCCGCCATTCTTACCGCAGTCCCACTGCCACACCCGCCCGCACACACCTAGGGCACAACCACACGCAGTCCCACTGCCGAAACCCCACCCGCACACACCTGGGCCTCAACCACACGCAGTCCCACTTCCGAATCCTGCCCGCACACACTTGGGCCTCAACTGTCACATGTAACCATGCCTGCAAACACCTAGGCCAGAACAACCACCGCCACGCCCAAAGACACCTGGGCCTCATCCCGAAGACACTTGGGAAACCACCTGCCGCACACACCTGGCCAACCACCACAACACCCCTGCCCGATGGTTCTTGGGCTAATAATGGACTTCAGGCCATCACAGCCTGCCCGAAGGTACTTGGGCTATCCGGGAAAGGGAGCAGAAAAGGAGCTAATAACCAGCCACTAAGGATAGTGTTGGGAAAACCACCCTTCCCCCATAAATGGGGGTGTTCGGCACTGAGTGCTCAACTTGGGTGGGGCGCGAATAAGAAACACAAAGCTACAAGTATAGATATAGGTAACAAACACTCACCCAAAGCTTAGGTTTTCCTAGCCAACCTACAGAACATAACACCACTGCGTCCGAGTCACAGTTCACGACCCTTGCCCACAAAACCATTTGTCCCATTCTTGTTTCACGTTCCGTCAAATGTTCAATTAATTTTAAGCACTACTGGGAAACTACCATAAGCATAACCAAGGAAAGCGTCAAAAGCAAGGATCAACCAAAACACTCGCACCCGGTTTTGTCAACAGAGGATCTCTCCCCAATTTGTGATATCAACAAGTAACCATTCGGATTTAAAACTCACAACCACCGAATCCATACCAACAGGAGATCCCATCCCCCAAATTCACACAACCACCGAGAGTATAAAAGAACAGGGGATCCCATCCCCTCCACATTTCCAGCAATCGGCCCGAAAGGAAAACAACCAACCACCACTACCAACACAAGTCAGGGGTTTTCAGATTTAAACGACTTAACACACTCCATGATTTCAAATTTCGTGTGTTCTAACCCGGAGTTATCATAGAAGGGTTGATCCTGGTGCTTTCAATTATTCAGCCGGATATACGTGATTAACCAATTTCACAGCAGGAGTTCACAATTTTAGAAACCCATTTAAAACATCACAAGGGGGTTCATCAGTGCACATACAACGACCACCAACGGCCTCAATTTTCAGAAAACATAAACCAGCACAACTAAAAAGGATGATCACAAGATAAAGCATAAACAACAATCACAACCCCTTCCCCTTCTTTCTTTAGAACTTCGTTTATTATCCTCATTAAGGTTCAGTTCAACCAATTCCATAGGAACAAAAATAACGCCCACCCCGCATGATACACAAAAGTGAGAGACGAAAGAAATTCCCTACGTGTTGATAGATGATCGACGTTTAGGCCGGGGGTGCGGAACTTTACGGATAACGATGCGGCGGTCCCGATGCACCAGAAGAGCCACGATCGAAGAAGGGGGAAACCACGGCCTAACCCTTAATTTATAAGAGCTGGGGACGGTTGAGATAAAAACGTTGAACCGCGTAAGACGTGGAAGTCGTGGGTTGACCACGCGGCTTGACTCATCATTAAAGGTGATGAGTGGTTTAAACCGACTCATGAGCCGATTCAGTATTTAATTAAACTTTTGCACGCATTACTGGAACAACTTGGCAAGGCCGGGTGACGTCGGCCGGTTCCGCCGATCAGTCGCACCGATTGGTCTCACCGATCGGTCGCACCGATTGGTCTCACCGATCGGTCTCACCGATCGGTCTCACCGATCGGTCTCACTGATCGGTCGCACCGATCCGTCTCACCGATCGGTCTCACCGATCGGTCTCACCGATCGGTCTCACCGATCGGTCTCACCGATCGGTCTCACCGATCGGTCTCACCGATCAGTCGTACCAATCCGTCTCACCGATTGGTCTCACCGATCGGTCTCACCGATCAGTCGCACTGATCCGTCTCACCGATCGGTCTCACCGATCGGTCTCACCGATCGGTCTCACCGATCGGTCTCACCGATCCGCACCCCTTAAGGATTCGTATTTTTGGCAAAGGAAGGGACCAAGGGGGGGGGGGGGTCTGGGTCATCACAAGGGTGATCTGCAAGGTCGCCCGTATAACACCTCAAAAGGTGTCATCCCTATGGTGGAGTGGTAGTTGTTGTGGTAGGAAAAATCCACCAAATTTAAGTGATCCTTCCAATTGTGACTGAAGTCGAGGACACAAGCATGTAGCATGTCTTTGAGGGTTTGTATGGTCCGCTTAGTCTGACCATCCGTATGAGGATGGAAGGCAGTGCTCAGATGAAGATGCATCCCGAAAGCCTCCTGCAACCCCTTCCATAGCTGGGAAGTAAACCGTGTGTCACAATCGGTTATAATAGAAGAAGGTAATCCATGTAGCTGCACAATCTCTTGCACATAGAGGCGTCCCAAGCTCTCTACTGAACCCTACTCTCTGATCGGTATGAAGTGGGCCGACTGGGTGAGTCGGTCGATGATCACCCAGATAGAGTCATAACCTCTAGATGTACATGGAAGACTCGTCATGAAGTCCATGGATATCCCATCCCACTTCCACTCTGGAACCTCTAAATTCTGAACCAAGCATGATGGTACTTGGTGCTCCGCGTTCACTTGTTGACAAGTGAGGCATCGAGAGACAAACTCCACTACTGCCTTCTTCATACCTGGACACCAGTGCTATCGTCGAAGGTCCTGGTACATCTTTTCCACTCCTAGATGTACCACTAGAGGGGATGTGTGTAATTTCTTCAATACATCCTCTTGAAGTGACACTGGTACCATAGTACATCCTCTGAATAGGATGACGTGCTCCCAACATTCAGAAAATGAATCAGGTGCCTGCCCTGTGGATATCTGAGCATCTCATGTATCGCAGTCAGCGTCCCCATGTTGTGCCTCCTTGACTCACTAAAGAAGTGGGGGAGTGACTATAAGATACTGAAGAAAGGATGCTCCGTCTTTATCCACAAAGGATATTTGTAAAGCAGCCAGCTGCTTCATCACCTCACCTAGCAGCTGTATACCAGATCTCCTGCTGAGTGCATCTGCTATAACATTCCCCTTTCTAGGAGTATAGACTATCTCTAAGTCATAGTCTTGGAGGAACTCAAGCCATCGCCACTGTCTTAGGTTTAGGTCCTTCTGAAATAAGATATACCTGAGACTCTTATGATCAGAGTACACGGTAAAATGTTCGCCCATCAGATAGTGCTGCCACATCTTCATGGAGAAAACCACTACTGATAACTCCAGGTCATGGGTATCATAGTTATACTCATGTTGTCTCAACTGCCGAGAACTATATGCGATCACTGCTCGCTCCTACATCAGGACACACCCGAGTCCGGTCCCTGATGTGTCGCAGTAGACTACGTACCCTACACCTTCCTATGGAAGCCTCAAGATGGGGGGAACTAGTCAGCCTCTGCCTCAGCTCCTGAAAGCTCTGCTGGAATCTCTCTGACCACATGAAGGGTTTCCCCTTCTTCGTCAAGGTAGATAGTGGTGCTGCAACTCTGGAGAAATCAGGCACGAACCTTCGGTAGTACCCAGCCAAACCCAGGAAACTCCGTACCTTCGTCACACTCGTAGGTGTCTCCCAAGAAAGTACCGCCACAATATTCTCTGGATCAATTGAAACTCCTGCCTCTGAGATGACATTTCCCAGTAAGTGAACCTCTCAGATCCAAAACTAGCACTTCGAGAGCTTACCATAAAGCTAGTGCTCTCAGAGTGTGTCCAATACTACCTGTAAATGGTAGGCATGCTCCTCTTTAGTATTCAAGTAGATAAGAATTTCGTCAATGAAGACTATGAAAAAGTGATCGAGGTAAGACTGGAAGATCCAGTTCATGAGTCCCATGAACACTAATGGAGAGTTGGTTACGCCGAAGGGAATAACCAATAACTCGTAGTGGTTGTACTGACATCTGAAGGATGTCTTATGCACACCCTTGTCTCAAACTCTGAGCTGGTGATATCCTAATCTGAGGTCTATCTTCGAGAACCACCATGCTCCCTTCAGCTGATCAAAGAGGTTGTCAATCCTCGGGAGTGGGTACTTGTTCTTCACGGTCACCGGATTCAGGTGACGTTAGTCGACACAATGCCTCAAGCTCCCATCCACCTTCTTGGGGAATAGAATCGGGGTTGCCCAGGGAGAAACACTGGTCCAGATGAATCCCTTCTCCTGCAAGTCCTCCAGCTGTACCCGCAGCTCGCAAAGCTCCGCGGGATCTATACGATACGCTGGTGTAGATATAGGTGTCGTCTTGGGGTACAGGTCAATGTAGAAGTCCACCTATCTACGAGGAGGTAGTCCTAGAACATCATTAGGGAAAAAATTTGTGTACTGGTCCACCACTACAGGATATCTTGGACTCTCCACATCAACTGCTCTGAGGGTAAGGCAGGCCAACTGATGGGTGAACGGTCGTACCCTCCTCCAAGTAAGTATGTCCTACGCTGCAAAGGCTCCCTTATCATCGGTGAAGGTAAAACTAGTCCCATCTATGCAGAAAACCACACTTTGTTCCTAATACAGTCGATCTAAGCATGGACTGTAGATAACCAGTCAATACCCAAGATGACGTCGTAAGGCCTTGACACCACTACAAGGAGACCCCAGCCGAATCTCTCACCTCCTAGATTAAGCTCATACTGCCGGAACAAGTGTGTAATCATCAAGTCTTCTCTCGTAGTAGTCTCTATCCATAAGGATCAATCCAACGGATCCGTTGGAATCTCTGAGCTCTGAACGAGGGCCAGGGCAATGAAAGAGTGACTGAAACCTGTGTCTATAAGAACTGTAGTTAAGGTGGAGTAGACATAGATCGTACCTCGAATCATCTCTGGAATTCCATGATCGTAAGCCTCAGCTTCCTGAAGCTGATCTCTAGCATGTCCACCTGCTCCCTGCAGTTAGGGTGTACCTCCTGGTGGTGGTGGCGGTAACACCTTGAAATGTCTCCCACCGCCAACTGCATGGCCAGCTCCTCTGCCACATCTTCCTTCTCTCTGTAGACAGCCTCAATAAAAAATCTATCTCTACCTGGGCAGTCCTTCGACCGTCTGTTGATCCTTCAAAAGGCAGGACGGAAAGTCATGAGCCATGTGTCCATGCCCGCCGCATGAGTAACACTACCCACTCCTGGCATGTGTGTCTCTATCCCTGGTGCCATGTACAACCAATCCTGAGTCATGCGGTCATCCACCTATGAGTCTGGTCATCTTGGACCTTAGCGACATCTGTCTACTGTCAGCTGTAGAAGACTCCACTGCATGTCAACTAGTGGTGGGTCTCACTACTGGAGACTGCTTAGAAAGGAAACTCTCTATTAAGAGGGCCTGCTCCAACACCCCTGCCTGCGTCGGGATGCTGAGGGAGAACATTGAATCCCTGATCTCTCGCCTGAGCCCCTTCTCGAAGGTCTCGGGCCTGAATAATGGGTCCCACACCATATTTGTGGAGTAGAACGAGAGGTCGGTGAACCTCGCTGAGTATTGTGCCACTATCATGCTGCCCTGCTGTAGATGAAGTAGCTCCTGTATCCATACTGCACATAGGGTTCCTAGGAAAAGCTCATTCCGAAACAGGCTCTTGAAGTCTGCCTAGAGTAGTGTCGCCTCATTGTGGACCTGGAGCATCAAGCTCCACCATCTTCCTGCTACTGCATGTAAAAGGCTGGCAGCAAGAATCACCATGAAGTCAGCTAGTGTCCCTACCAGTTGGAAAACTCTCACCACAGCCTCCAACCAATCCTCAGCCGCCTGTGGGTCCATATCTCCCCTGAACCTGGGTGGCCTCTGGCACTGGAACTCATGAAACATGCTCAAGCGGCATTTATCGTCTCCTACTGGGACTGGTGGTGTTGGTGGCCCAACGAGGGGTGGTACTGCTGGTGCCTCCGCTGGAAAAGGGCCCTGCACCAAGGCCTCTTAGCTCAGTGGCCTACCTGTGCATACAACTCTCAGGGCTCTAGCTGGTCGTCCACGGGGAGGCATCCTGAAAGAAACAGATGCGACATAGTCAAAATATTATACCTGGTGAGCTGACCTGGTTGAGCTGACTTAAAGAAAACTTTTTAAAACACACATGCAATCAGTGTTTTTGTGCACTGAGTCAGAAATCAGAAGGCAGGGTCCTGGTGTATGGATACATCGGTTGCCACACCAACACGGGACTCCCTGAAATGAGAACCACACTCAGTACCCTTAACACTATTTCTTCACAGAAAAGAAATATTAGAGTCCTAAGTTCTGCGGTAGAATCGACTCCTCTGATACCAATTTTTCAATACCCGTCCCCCTGGGGCCCATGCTGTGACTACCCCAAGCCCACCTTCCATAGGCCAGGGTCTAGAGACTAGCCCAAAAGGCATAAATCCCTAAATTGGGAAGGCATTGCCTTTAAAACTTGAAAATTCACACAACAGAGTATGAGTTGGAAACAAAACACTAAGTAAAACTGTATAAAAAGAATGCTGAAAGTTGAGGGGCTCGAATACAATCCCAACAGGAAAGTACATGTACAACTGAAAAAAAGTACAACTGAAAAGGAAAAAATATCTGAAAGCTGAAGATCAGCTCCTGGATCACCCACCACGGATCCTACCTGAAGGGTATGTATAGATAGCCTCCTCAGCGCTCAACATCTGTTGGTCTCATCTGCTTACCGACACGTCATATGGTCCACCTCCGGGTACCATCCAGTCCTATTACACTCAGCCTCAGTCAGTTTTGTTTGTCATCTGCATCCATCACAATGAGGTACGGGCATAGCCTGTGCAGGGGTGAGTATAACGATACTCAGTAGGGACCCCGAGACCCTCAAGGTCTAACAAAATCCAATAAGGATAAACCACAAAGTATGAAACCAATATATAACCTCACTTAGGTATAAGCACATACATATACCTAAGTTATTAAGTAATCCACATCAATCACAAGGTAAACAGAAAAGTTACTAACTCAGCTCAACTAGGATTTTATTCTAGGGATATTATTAATCTGAACCCTCGGCTGCTAGAGAAATCCTCCTCTATCCAGTACAGTGGTCCTGCCGCGTCACACAGAGGTGCTTTCCACTAACCATGGACTGATGAGGTACTCCTCCTGTCGAGTACCATGGGTCTTCCGTGCTCACATAGAGGTGCTCCCCACCGTGGGTTTGTCATGCTCACATAGAGGCGCTCCCCCTCGTAGCCTGTTGAGGTACTCCTCCTGTCGAGTACCCTGTGTCTTCCGCGCTCACACAGATGCGCTCCCCACCGTGGGTCTGCTGTGACAACAAGGCACTCCCCACTGGGCCAGTAGAGTCACTCCGAGTCAAACGGTCAGCAGTCGTCAGGTCTCAGCCATCTACTAGGTTCCCACACATATGATCGCTCATCTCCAGAAGATCCGCACCACAAGCTATTTTTTGATGCTCCAACTACCCAGAAGTCCCGCGAAGAAGTATCTCAAAGGTCCGGCACATCATAGAGGTCTCAACGCAACAGACGGTGCATCAATTGGATGCCCGGTCTGTGAGTTATTAGCCTTTTAGTCTCGGGGGGCCCGGTTGGATTAGTGTATGATACAACCTGACTATATCTCAAATTTACCTTGAACTCCAGTAGGGTATACTCAAAAGGACCATCGCACTCCAAGAAAACTAGCGCCGCTGACGGTTTGTCAAATGGTCATCGAGTGCCAAAGATATAGCCAAAAAAGTAAAGGGGTCAGTAGTGGGTTCGGGTCCGGCCCCACCCGGTCGGACCGACTCGGCCCGACCCAGTATGGGCCAACCCGGTTTGGTTTGACCCGGTCAGACCTGATGGGTCTGGCTTGGCCCATTGGGTGGGCCCGCCTATTAGGTTCAACCCGGCCCACTGGGCCCAGCCCTGCTGGCCGTGAAGGCGGTTCGGCCCGGGCTCGGGGCTGGTTCGGCCTGGAGCATCATGAGGGCGCAACTCATCCTGGAGGGTGCGGCTGGGCCGGTTCATCCAGGGCGCCGCGAGGGGGGCCGCAGACCTTCTCGGGAGGCCGTCTGCGCGGCCAGGGCGCCAATTCGGTCGGGTGGCGACCGGGCAGGCCGACGGGCGGCCAGGAGGCAGCCGGGCAGGCCAGAAGGCGGCCGGGCAGGCCGGTAGGTGGGCCAGCAGGCAGTCGGGCAGGCCGTCAGGTGATCAAGTAGGGAGACAGGTGGGCCAGAGGGCGACCGGGTAGGCCAGAAGGTGACCGGGCAGGGTGACAGGCGGCCCGGCAGGCGTCCGAGCAGGGCGCGGCCAGGCGGGCCAGTGGGCGGCCAGGAAGTGCGCCAGGCAGGCCTGCTGCTGTGCGGCCGGGCGTACGGGAGGCCGGCGGCGGTTCGGCCCATGGAGCCGGAGTGGTCGGGGCACCGGAATGTCGTGGGGGCGTCACAATTCGTGGAGTCCGCATGAAGTACGGCCTTTGCCTGTGCCTTCTTCACCTTCAACGTTGCTTCGTCGCCATGCCGAGAAACAACACAAACAAGAACAGTGGAGGGGTCGGGGCATGTTGGTTTGGCCCTCACCCTCCGTGTTTAGGGTGGTAACAATCGGTTCATCAAGAAGTAAGAAGATGATCTTAAATTTTTTCTTTTCAATCTCCACAATGTTTCCATTCCAACCGAAGGTGAAAATAAGAAAAGGAATATTACACAAATAAACCCCCTACCTTTGTTTGTCGGTCGACGATGAAGTTGTGGAAGGTAGATGAAGAAGATCATCATTCATCACGTCCACCACACATTTCGAATCCCGAGTTGCATCGGCTCGTTGACGATGATGCAGAGGGTAGGTTGGTTGAATACGTCCCATGTCGGTTGAGGCTCCGATGAAGAAGTCAAAGAAGGTCTTCGTTCTTCGTTCTTCGTTCTTTGTTCTTCGTTGGAAGATGAAGTTCCTCATTGGGAGCTTTCTTGCAATAATCCTCCTCTCAAATCACCCAAGTGAAAAGTTGTTCCAAATAATAGATTATAGCCTCTATTATTTTGTTGGAAAGAATTCAAAAGGAATGAATTAATTACTTGGATCCCCTTAATTAATTCATGATTGTTAGCACAAATTAATTAGGGGAGTTGGCACCAATTAATTAGGGGAGTGCGGAGAGACTCTCCCTCATTAATGAGGGGATTTGAGAGGTCAATAGGATCTCCCTCATTAATGAGGGAGAGTTGAGAGGTTTTCTTCTCCTCTCATTAATAGGTGGTTTAGCCCCACGTGGTCCCCACGTCATAACCTCTCACGGGAGGTTAGGTTCGGGTGGGCCCCACCACCATAACCTCTCATGGGAGGTTAAGGTGTGGTGGTCCTACCTCAAACATCCATGAGGAGGATTTAACCACCAAACACCCACATGGCAGCTCAAATAAAATAAAGTGAAGCTCACTTTATTTTATTACTTTCCACGAAAACCCAAAAACTATATTCTATTCTCGACTCATTGCCATCGAAGTGAAAGTCCCTTTAAGCAAATATTGGCATTGTGAGTTCAACGGTGCCCTCATATTTTAATTCTAAGCACTGGTTCAAAAGTTATAAAAACCCACTCGTACGCTTACTGAACAAACCCAAACAAAACTTCAGAAATTTATTCCGGGCACACCATGCCTCGGAATCATGCACCATCAATTTTTTCGGACTTATAAAATTCCCATGTATTTAATAAAAACAAATTCCATATAATTTCCATGTCTTTAGAAATTTAAACATCACTAATATTATCCCAAAAACATAAATTTATCATTATTATCTCAACATAGATCACATATTATGTTTTATCTTCCCAAATCACGTGTTTTCTATGAATTTAAACTTTCTACTGAATCACTTTTCATGGTCATAAATACCATTTAACATATGATCTTAAATCTATAAAGAAAAATTATTTAAATAACATCCTTATTCATTTAATAATTATAAAAATAAAAATATCAATTATAAAATATTATTATAAAATAAGCCCTGAATCCAGAAACAAAATAACTTTAATCATTCCACTTCGATTGTAGTAATAAAATAAGCTTGACTTTAATCCCTTATATTATTCTAAGGTATATTCATTTAACTCTTGAATAATTAATATACATAGTGACACATCTCCTTATAGTTTAAACACTAAACATAAAATGATTATTTCTTACACTAACAAAAAAAATCTTAGTGGTCTTTATCTCCACATTTATAGAAAAATCTCATTCCTTTCAAGCAAGTAATTGGTTGTTTCTTTCTAAAATTATCATATTAGAAAATCCTTCTTTCCCTTACTCCATTTATTCTTAATTTTCTCTATATCCTTATTATTCTATTATTGTTTAATCCATAATACTTGGAGAATTTTTTCTATATATTTATAGCACATGATACTTTGTCCTTATATGCTGATAATGTTTGGGATACTAGTTCTATTTGAAATATTGGATTAAAACCATCAAGGAAATGATCAATCATACTCTTTGGATTAAATGCATTGATATGATTTCCATTCCTTCTAATAAGTTTTATTTCTAAATAATGGAATAAAATAGTTTATATTATAACATTATGTATCATAATGTAAAATCCCAAAACTAGCGAAACACTTAACATAAATTGTAAAATTTATGCTTTGATAATCTCATAATCATAAAAACAGTTTCTTTGGGAAAGCTTTTAGATCATCGAAATATTTTAAAATTATTGATGATATTTTGAAAAAAATATATGAATTAACCAAAGAATATCAAGAGGGATTGTCAAACTAGGGTGTAGTAAGGCCCGTTGTTGTGTACTAGGTAACTCTTGAGTCAAGCCTGATGCACGATTTTTGATGTTATCACCCCTATGTACCTCTATTCTAGAACCACATCCACTTGTATTATCCATATAGGGATGTATTGATTGTGAAGACACATATTATATACCTTAACAATACTTTATGATGTTATCATATACTTGGAATTATCCTCAAAGTAAGTCATAATTTTATATTCCTAAATAAATTTTTTCCTAAATCTAGTTCCCAATGTTTCTACTAAACTTTCTCTGATATAAAATATAAATACCCTAACCCTAGTATCCCAAATCTTGTGGTTACATTATTAAATTATAATATGATACAAGTAACTTCATCCTGAAGGACCAAATAGTTTAGTGGTCATGATAAACAAGATACAAGTTTGAAATTCACATTACAATTTAAAATATAAAATACAAAAGGTGTTTTCGTTGAGTATTCCATCATTCCTCATAGATTATTACTGCATAGCATTCAAAAAACACTTTCTGGTACTCTGGGGAAAATAAAACTTAATGAATGGGTGAACATAGATGATTAGTAAGGGTATGTATATAGTTGAAGATATTGTGAATAAGTAATAATAATCAATATGGAAATGTAAATAACTAAAACAAATGTCATTTAATCAATAAAATGAGCATAATAAGGTAAATATAAATGATTATCAAATTAATCCCTATAAATAATTACATAATCTTGAAACTTATACATATATATTCTATCTAATTTAATAATCACATGGTCATTGATAAATGATCTCATAATGAGGGAATGAATAATGTTGGACATTTGAAACATACTATCAATAAATTTCAAAAGATAGTTTAAATATATGGGTAGAAACCCATCTAATTTGTCCAACTAATTTGTCTCATGGGACCTGTCGATCCATCAGGTGACTATTTATAGTCGGCCCCACCAATTACATACTAAGTACAATGCATTCCTTGAATGAATGGGGTGAAACATAATCAACATAAACATTAATATTTGCGGACTAACATACAAAATGTAATACTTACACCAATCAAATAAGAATAATCAATAAACCATCATGTGCAATATAATGAATGATTATAAAAAAATTTATACTTAGGAAAACTGACAATAAACTATCCAAAGAAAGAATAAGGATAATATTAATACAACATATCCCAATTGGAGCATAAATACAATAAAAGGTTGATGTTATTGATGGATAGAAATACCATAAAATGGATATAATTTTTTTTAGGAAAACAGCCTTTTAATATGAAAATATTTTTTCAAAAAAAGTTTACAAAATATTTTGAAAATAATATTATTTGATAATAAACTTTGAAATTTTTTAAAATAATCTTTAAAACATTAAGTGTTCATGACATTTTAAAACTCTATTCATGTCATAAACATTAACAAAATTCCGTTCACATTTTTGGGAAAATCCAAATAGGCCTTGTTTTGAAAATGACATGGAGACTCCTTTAATTTTTATTTAAAAAGTCAAAATGGGAAAAATCTTCATAAATAAATCATTTGAAAAAGGTTAAAAACTTGTTTTGAAAACATATTTAGAAAACATGGATTTTGATGGAAAGGTTTTTTTAACAAAAGAGATCAATAAATAATATTTTATTAAAATAATTTTCCATGCCATTTTAAGTACCAAAGGGTAAAGAAATGAAACTATTACATGAAAAATTCCATGAATAACAAGATTAGAAGAAAATATATTGTGTTTGAGATATAAATATAACATAACTCCCCTAAGGTAGACTTCAAAAAAATATTGAATAATAATGAGATTGTGGAATAATCTATTACCACTTTGGTAACTTTGTAATCCAAATCCCCATAAAATAAATAATCTTCAAATGAAACTTTAAATACCATGAAGATAAATGTATTCATGATATAACCTATAAAATGGGTAGTATATACACCACATTAAGAGATAATTAATGAATATGATGTATGACTCAAGGAAGTAAAAGTGAGACAAGAAACCCCTAACCATGATATAAATATCGTATATATTCAATATATAAGTATTTAGAGTAATCAATCAAAGTTAAAGATATAAAATGGATTACACCATTCATAGAGATGATAGAACGTACATATGCATGAATGTTGTCCCTATTTTTCTTGAAGTATGAAAAAAAGGAAAATAAATTTTAAATCATATTTATAAAATTATTTTTATTTTATATATAGAATTTATAATAATTAAATAAATATTTATTACCATCTATATAAAAGTAAAATTAAAAATATTTCACATCACTATGTGGAGGCGGTAGTCCACACGTATACACGAGCAGCATTATTTTTTCCAATGCATTAAAAGGAAAGAAGTTATATGTGATATTATATTTTTATAAGTATGTTTATATTATAAAAATCACATATATTCATTTACTTTAACCTTACTACGTTTTATGTAAAGTGTAATTTAAAAATGAATTACATCGCTTCAAGAGGCGATAGTTCGACATACATACGATCGCCAATTTTGTTTCCCATTTGATGGACATGGAAATGGATCTTGTTTATTTTAATTAAAATAATAACATCTCAGTATATAGGATATTCTGGTGTTATTATAATAGTATTGTTGAATAAGGTTTTAAAGAGGTGAAAAAATAAATAAAACAAATAGACACATTTAAGAATTTAACTTCTTCTTCGGAGAGCCTCTTTTGGTTTATACATAAAACCCTATTAAGAGTGTTTAACAATAAGAATTAGGTTTCTAAGAAGTTGGAAAGGAATTATGGAAGGTTTTTTGGTATGGGTTTTCTAATCTAAATAGTTTTATAAGTGAGAAGAGTGGAGGAGAGGGGTGACCTTTTATAAGTCGGGGAGAGGATACACATGGATTTTTTAAAAAAAAATAAGGTGATACCCCCAATTTTCCCATAAAAATCCTAAAAATAGATCAATATAAAACATTATAGTTTATAAGGTTGAAATATGGTCTAAAATGGTTTTTGAATAAGTTTTAGGTCAATTTACCCTTATATTCTTAGTTTAACCACTTTTGTAAACCCATTTTTTCCATAACTGTGGTAATTTATTTTTACCCTTTTCACTTTCCATTACTGAAAAAATCAAGTTTAACATATTAGATAATATAAATTATTATTATTCCAAATATATAATATATTTTACAATTTCATTTCACATAAGTGGCATAATTCAATTTAAAATTAAATATAAAACATGATGAAAGAGGGGTTTTACAAAGAGAACATTCCTATAAGTGTATAATGTTTTAATATAAAAATTAAATATCAAATTGATTAAAATGACCTAAATTAGTTAAATTGTAATATCACTGAACTCATTTTTCTTTAAAAGTAATTTAAAATATATTTTAACTTTGTAAATAATTTAAACAAAAAATAGTTTTCAATAAAAATTAGTATTTTTAACATTCATCAAAAAATTATATTTTTCAAAAAATTATCAAAAATTCACCCAAATATAATTTTTAACATTTAAATTTAAAAAAATAAATTTATTTTTTCAAATAAAGTTTCTAAAAATGGTAAAAAAATAATTTTAAATTGTGTGTGTGAAGTGTGACTAATCCTCATTTTAGAAAAATATAAATTTTTAGAAAACATTTATTTCTCATTAAAATGGTTTTTATTTTATTTATAATTAATATATAAACTTTTAATTTATTTTTTACATGTGAAAACCATATAATTTTCATAATTTAGTTATTACTATTCATATCCACCATCTTAATGGCTAGGTTATAATGGTCATGTTTAAATAATAATATTTTAAAAGAGTATCTTCTTTCATTCAAACACGGTGTTTAATGGATTGAAATATATCAAAGAGATTGAATTTATTTAATAAATATATATTAAAGTCTTGGGATGTTACATTCTCTTCTACATTTGGTAATGTTTTTCATATACACTATCGAATATGATGTTCCTCTTTTAAAATCTCGGGGGTGTGACACCAAATCCTTCACATGTAATGAACATAAATATATACCACTATATAATGATATTTCTTTTGAAGAATAATCGATTGAAATACAGGATCATATATAAAAATTTATATTAAAAAAGACTTCCCATATGGTTAAAGATATCTATAAGAATCAGAAATTTGAAGAAACTACAAGAGAACTCGAAGATGTGATGAAATAGAGATATCATCATTTCTTTGTATTAGAGGGACCTAATTTTGAGTTATAAATTCATTTTAAGGGGGTAAAATGTAACACATAGAGATTTTATGATATATTTCTCTTTAAATAAATTTAATTTTTTCAATATATTATGATACATCAAAACCCTGAATCTAAATGAACCATAAAAGATAATACAGCTATAAACTAGCTATAAAATTGGAAGAATTAATAAGGATAAAAAATTTAAAAAATATGTATAAAGTTTTTAGATAAAGTAAATATATTAATAAATAAATACTTAATTTTTAGTAAAGTCATTATATTCTTTAAAAATAACTTTTTTCCTAAAAATGGGATTTATTGCTTTTTGGTGAGTAAATAATACAATTAATTTATTCCACTTTACTAAAATGTTTTCAAAAACAATGAAATTAATTTATTAAATCATAAATTCAAAATTTGCTTCAAGTGATTTTTTGAGAATTTTCTAAAAATATATATTTTTCGATGAATAATGAAAAATACTGTTTTTATTGAAAACTATCTTTTAATTTAATGAATTTACAAATATACATTTTGTTTTAAAATAGATTCAAATTAAAATTACTTAATTTAAATTATTAATAATCCAATTATGGTCATTGGAATTTTTTATATATTGGATTTTGGTATAAAAACTTTTTATTCTAAAGAAAACATTTGTTTTCTGAAAAACAGATATTCATAGCGTTTTGTGGGATTAATTTTAAATTAAATAATTTCACTTCTTTAAATTGAATTTGATAAAATTTATTCCATATTTTAGTCACAATTTCCAAGTATGTTAGTGATTGTGATTTTATTTTTGGTCATAATAAATAGAAAAAAAGTAAAAAATTGTCATTGGAGTTAAGGTTAAAATGGGTTTACTAGGGGTTAAACTAAGTGATATGGGAGATTTTTCTGATTATAATTATCTAGATCCTATATTATGTACATATTTTAATTTCATACTATTCAACCTTTTAATATCTAGTTTTTTAGGATCATTTTTCATGAGTATGACATTGTTATATTTTAATCTTTTAAGAAATTACAAGTGTGTCCTCTCCCCTTCTTATAAATGGACATCCCTTATTTCTCTTCTTTACACCACTTTGAGCCATGTAGCTTGACCAAAACCTTACCAATTATATTATAAAATTTTATGTATTCAAATTAGTGGTTTAATTATTCTTCAAATACCATTCTATGTGTCCATAATAAAGGATCTAAATGAGGCAAATTGAAGGAGAGGTAATCATCCGACCCAACCTCTTTCAAATTATTTCTTCTTATACCTCCTATAAATCTATGGCATCCATCATAAAATAATAACTTTGTACCATAAATATATTTAAATGTTATTATGACTATGGAACCACCACTATTCACCCACTTTTTTATCAAATGGGGAGTGGAAGCATTACTCATGAATATGTGTGGACTATCGCCTAAACATAGTGATAAAATTAATTTTCCATCACCATCATTCATAGATGGTTATTATAATGTTTTTTAAGGTTTTTATATTATATTTATGAAATAATTTTGATTTTGAATTTATAATATCATATATATATATTCACCTTCTTATCTGATGTAAGATGATAACTTTGATCATGCACACATCTGGACTACCACCTCCAAGAAGTGATGTTATTCGTTTTTCATTTCCAATTTACATATATGATAATAAGGATAGATTTAATGAATATATATGTTATTTATGATATAATTATGGTTCTTAAATGATAATATAATATTTATCTCTCTTTAATTATTTTCATTAGAAAATAAAAATAGCATTCAGGCATACGTATGACCTACTGTCTCCACGAACGATATAAATTAATTTTCTATATATACCTTGTATGGATGGTTATAAATATTTATATTATTAATATATATTATATTAAATCATAAATAAAATTAGGGAGATTATAGAACCATGATCAATGTATAAGGACCATAACTTCATAATCAAAACTTTGATGATAAATGAAACAATTATCACATGAAAATGGTGATTTAAATAAGGATTTATTAATAAATGGGTTTTGAAAAATTATGAGTGGATAATATATGATATTATAAGAATTCACATGATTCTAGTATAGAATGACAATAAATTTAAATTTATTAAATGAGGTTTATGTGACAAATCAAAAAAAAATTAGAATAAATCATTACATATATTATTGATATTCACTAATTATATTTTATATAGTTATATTCATTATAAGAATATTAAGTAATTTTTTTAGTGAAATGGAAAAATTCATATCTATAACCAAATTGGGTTTTGTCAAGAATTATCTAATTAAATTTAAAATATTTATTTATAAATTATATGATTTTAGTTTGACAAAATGAACTTAATTTTTTAATTCACCATGTCAAAAAATATCTTAGAATGAATTTAAGAGAATTTTATGAAAAGTTCTATTTTTAGTGAATAGTGAAAATATTGATTTTTGTTAGAAAATTAATTTTATTGTCAAGTATTTACAAAGTTAAATTTTATATTGGATTATTTTTCAAATATAATAATCCTATTTTTATTAAAAAAATAAAATTATGGTCTTTTTAATGAATTGTATACTTGATTTTTTTATAAATATATTTTAATACATGAAATGAATTTTTCTAAAAAATTATTTTTTGTCACATTTTTTGGTTTAATTTTAAATTAAATTATTCCAATTCAAGAAAATTAATATTTAAAAATTAATTCTATATTTGGAGTTATAAGGTCCAAATATGGTAAATAGACCCCTTTTATTTTTTCTCGTTATGATTAGAAAAAACAATAAATTTTTATTACCACAAAAAAGGTAAAATGAGTTAATTAGGTTTAAAATTAATGTCGTACAGATTAAAATTCATTAAAAACATTTATTTATTAAATTATATAAGTATATTTTATCCCTATCCATCCAAACTTAAAAAATATTACATTTTTTCTATTTAACATTGAATTTTACCTTGATAATATTTATGCAAAAGGTAAAGTAAAAAAATGTAACTTTTTTATTTTAATATATATAATATTTTTTGATATGGATAAAAATAATAATGTTTGGATATAAATGGATATTTTAATGATGAATTATTTTTTTTATGATGATAATTTTTTTAGTTTCTATTAATGACAAAATTACCTTAAATTTTTTCGTAACATTAATTTAGTGCTTGTTCAAGTTGTAGAAAAATCAAGTAAATGATATTAAAAACACCAAAACTATCATTTTTTCAGGGATTTATAGTTTCCCATTAATTTTAAAGATAAATATAATATTTTAGGGATATTTTAAATGGTTATATTCAAATTGATTGTTTCCATGTTGTTTTCAATGTCTACTTAAATGAATATTTCCAAACATGTTATTAAATATATTTTATAATAAACTGACTTTTATTAAATGATTTAAAATTAATAAAAATTATATATTTAGGGAATTTAATGGTATATGGATTTAAATATCAAACATGGTATATTTATTGGTCTTTATTCCTTTTATAGTAACTTTATTTGTCACTAAATTTTAAAAAAACATTAATATCATCGTAATAGTCAAAAGGGTTAATGGGGGTCAAAACAAAGAGATAAGGGTAGAAAAATTATATAAACATGTCTAAATTTAATTGAATGATATTAATTCAAACTAGTATCACCCTATATTAAAATTCTATCAATTTTGAGTGACTGGAACCTAAAAATTAATTTATATTAATTTAATACTTTAATAAATTCAAAGAATACCCCTCCCCTCACTTAAAAAAGAGAACCTCCTCTCCTCTTCTCCAAACACCATTTGAGAACTATATATTTGAAAATACCTAACAAAATTCATTCCTAAAACCCCTAAATATGTTATATATGTCTTATTTTGGGCACTTTACCAACCTTTTAGAGATTAAGGTGTATAGAAATGAAGGTTTTATGGAGAATTTGTATAATTCTTAAATGAATGTTTATGTGTTTTTTCTTCTTCTACCTACTTAAAATATTATTAAAAAAAGGACGAAACAATAATAAAAAATATCTCAAATATACTTATATGATTACATATTAATGTAATAACCTATATTAATCTCGTTTTCCATGAAATGGGAAATGAAATTGTTGTCCATCTGCATGGGGGACTACCACCTCACAAAACAATGTAATTAATTTTCCATAACCACCTGTCAAAACATGTTATAATGATATATTTCATTTATAAATATGATATGAATGAAATTTTTATAAATTTTTAAATATAATATATCATCTAATTTCTTACCTTTCCATCCATTTAAAAATGATAACATCATTTATACATATGTGTGGATTACCACCTCCATGAAGTGATGTGATTTGTTTTTTGTAACAACATCACATGCCAAAATGTCCAGAAGGCCTTCAATTTTTATTGATTTTTGAAAATCCCCCTTTCAAGGGATGAGGGGGAACCCTTAAAAGGCCCAAAGTATTATGTGACATTACATGACCCATAGGACTTATGAAATAAACACAAAAAATACAACTTAAAACTGCCCCTCCCTAGAAAATGTCATGTTGTCAGCTATCCACCTTCACGTGGATGGCATGATAGCTATCCTATGCAGAGCTGTACAGGCCTGGTACCATTAGAAATTATATACCCTATCCATTATTTCATGATTAATATTATGGATATTATATAATAATTACCTATTTCACCATACTCGACATACCAAATTCATTATATATATATATATGAATTGAATATCGTCAAAACATATGATGTAAATTTAATTGACTGAGTAATTAAATAAACAATGGAAATAAATACAATAAAAATGAATAATAAACAGAAAAATGTTGTTAGTAAATTAAATATTTAATATAATTTTATTATTTAGGAAGATAAATAATGTATGTGATGAGTTAGACATGAGATTAGGGGTACATTACTTTAAAAACCTCATTTTAAATATTTTTAAAGATTTATTTTCTAAATATTTTTAAAGATTTCTTTTCTAAATATTTTCCCTCCAAGTTAATGTTCTTGAAATTATTTTATTTATGTATTTATATGGACATGAAATAATTATAAAGGACAAGTTTTACTTTCACACAATGGTTTTCAAAAATAGTATTTTTATGAAACGTTTTCACATACTTTACAAATAGAAAAATAAATTTTCTATTTTAACATATATGAGTTCAACAGATTTTACCACTACCTTAACTATTATTTTATGTTTGGGATTCCTTTATAATATTCCATGTTATTTAAAGAAAACCCCTCACTCCCTTTTTTCTAGGAATTTTAGTTTTGAAAATTGGGTTTTAAAGGAAAGGGACAAATCAATATCCAAAAATGTTTTACTTATGGGTCTAAAAGGAAATTTATATGAGTATGATGATGGAAATTCAATATTTTATGTAGTTTATTAATTTTATGAATTTTATTTTCCATGTAAATGATTTATGATTTTGAATGATCATAATATATCTCATGATGATGGGTGTGCACAATATAGCTCATGATGACATGTGATCTCGATATAGCTCTCCAATGAATTTAGTAATGATTATGTTCACTAGATAATTATGTTATAAGTTGACTATAATGGTTATTCCATATATAATAATTCTTTTAAGGGTTATTGTAAGTGTTCTCTATGTATTATTTCCAAAGGTAAGCTAAAGATTTTTCATGGAAGTTGTTTGATTTCAAAAGGTAAGCTAATGATCTTTTATTTTAAAGGAATGTTTATGTCCATTTTGGTTAAAAAGTTATGACTAAAAATGTTTTTATGGGTTTATATGTTTTCTTATATACTCTCATGATTATGATTTTTACAATATATTTTCTTTATAGTTTTTTATGGAAAACTTTGGGAAGTAAAATTGATTTTATGTGCAGATAAATGATTATTTTATCTCAAGGTTTACTATGTTAAAGTAAAACACATGTTTATAATCTCATGGTTTTTAAATGGATAAAAAAATGTGCTTTTTTATGTCCCTTTTTGAGATTTTTTTTCCTCATCCCATATTTTAAAATTTTTTAACAAGTTTTAATGATGTTTATGAAAAAATAAGAAGTCAATTTGAAAATATTAAATATTTTTCATGAAAATAAAACATTTTTTTAATTTTAACATTTTTCATTATAGAAAAAATAGATTTTATGTAGAAGTGTCCAATTTATAATGTATGGGATTATTATGTGATATTTATGACCTAATTAAATAAAAATCTAAACCTAAAAGGATCTTCAATAATGAAAGAAAATAGATTCATGTTTTAAAAATGAAATTATGGATTGAATAAGGATTGGGTCGATATATTTGGTATTGGTGGAATGATTTAGATAATTTTATAGGTTATGATAATGTAAATAAGTACCCTTAATTTATTATAATTTATGTTTATCATGATATGTAAATTGAATATTACAAGTTTGATTCATCTAAAACATGTTAGATTGGAATGGGTTTTCACAAAGGTAGTAAAAACTTTGATATAAGAAGGCACCAAGAATACAATATCCTTATGAATCAACAATCTGGAATGATAAAAATTTGAATAGAGTAGTTTTTAGTTATAATGAATCAATTAACATATACTATAAATGGTGGTGGTATATGTGTGATAGAGAATCAATGTTCACCTCAAATAAACATATATATAGTAGATAATTTCATGAGACAACACCCTTTATTATTCAATAGATCTTCTGACCTAGTGGAAACCGATTGATAGATTAAATCCTTGAAAAAGATACTCAAAATCAAGTCTTGTTCAGAGGACTAAAACATAACACTTATTATTTATCATTTTAAGGTGAATTAGATAAGTGGTGGTCAAATATTAATAAATTTATATAAATAGAATATATTGATACCTTTTAATGGGTTTAATTTAATAATATTTTCCTTAAGAAATATTTTCCTAAGGTTGTTTGAATTATGATGGAAAGAATTCTTGGAAATGATACAGAGGGAGGATGATTTAGTGGTCATGAATGAAGAAAACATCACCTTACTAGAGAGTTACACAAAAAATGTTATATGGGATATTTATAATAAAATTAATTGCTTTTACACATGTTTGAATCTAATTAATTGAAGGACATTGGTATCCCCTAAATTAAAAATTAATTAGAACATTATTTGATATGATGAGAAGGTAGAAATATTGTTTTCTGATGATCATGAATTACATGAAATGAAGAATAAGAAAAGGTCTGGGTGTAAGGAAATGTTCAAGAACCCATTAAAGAAATACATAGGTAAAAAATAAAATTTTCATATTTTTATAAGTGTGGAAAAAGGAACCCTAGATAATTTCTTATAAAATCTATAATTTTTTTCCAATAAATTTTTTTTGGACATGTGTATTGTGAATACAATTAAAATTATGAAACAAATAATGAAAATATTATGGAAATATGATTTAATTTTAATGAGATAGTTAATTATGTGTCTACATATCCAAATGTAGTAATGAAGGAAGGAAATCGTCAAGATTAAAAGTAAAATGGTGTGGAAAATTATTTGATTATAATATGGTTGATTTTTGGAAGTTTAATAAATTGGTGATAGCTCCATGGAGGGAAATATTATTTAAATATTGATCTTAGGTCAGGGTACCCTGATCACATCACAATTCACTATTTCATTTTCACCATTACACCATTGTGCTAAACTAGTTTTGTATTGAAAATTATAAAACTAATAACAAATTGCACTTAACTTTTGATTAAATTATTTTTTGTTTATCATTGTTAAAATTGGAAATATTACTTGTTTTCTTCATTTCATTATATATGGAGGTGTTTTGGAGGGTCGAATATGATCCAAAAGGAAAATGGGTTAAACTGCATGGAAGCCCAAGGACACATATCCACTATTTTTCACATTTCTCTAAATCCCCATATCCAAATGGGTAGAAATTTTGTTGAAAAATCCAAAATTAAAATAGATAAAACTCATCTCAAGTAACCCAATCCCAATTCGTCCATATGTTTTCCCATCAGGACTAATCTTTCAAAGACACCAAATCTACTGGGAGTCAAAATTGGTGTGTTGTGTTTCATCAATATCTTAATTTTTAGGCCTCCAAATGATTCCAGTCATTCAGTGGAGATAGTAAAGAGGTGGGGAAATATTTTTTTAGTTTTTTAAAAGCATACATAATTACATTTACCAATCTAAACCCAAGATACAAGTGGTATTACCAAAACTAGGTGCCCAAAACCACTTCTAATTTTGGTTATAAAAAGGCACTATGGGAACGTCATTTGGAAGTTTGGTCAAGGAGTGAAGTGATGCTGATTTGTAGTTAAATAGGATTAGTCTCATCATCCTAGAAGTTCTGGAGGCCTCTATCCTCATAGGGGGATCAATAATGAAGAAGGATTTCCACACGAGCTTCCTCCTCCCCTCAATGATGGGCTAAATGGTGGGTGATCATTGCGAGGGAGCTACAAACTTCAAAATAGAGTTATGAAACATAATTATATACTAGTTTTGTGAATTTTGTGGTTTTTAATTGTTATTTATTATGTATCTTATCTTTGTTTCATGCATTTCATTAAAATCCTAGATAATTCCATTTTCCAATGAAAAATTGAGATACAAGTGGTATTACCAAAACTGAGTGCCCAAAACCACTTCCAATTTTGTCTATAAAAAGGCAGCATGGGAACCTCATTTAGAAGTTTAGACGTGAAGTTAAGTGCTAAAAATTTATAGTTCTATAGGATTAATCTCATCATCCTAGATGTTTTTGAGGCCTCTATCCTCATAGGGGGGTCAATAATGAAGAAGGAGTTCCACCCGATCTTCCTCGTCATCTCGATGGCGGGCTAAATGGTGGGTGATCATTGTGAGGGAGATATACTCTAGAAAAGGGACTTTCAGAACATAATTATATACTATTTTTGTGTATATTTTGATTTTTAATTGTTCTTTTTTATGTATCTTAATGTGTTTTGATGCATTTAATTGAAACACTTTTTCTTTCATAACTGATCGTTGTGAAATTCTAAGTGTGTGACTTGTGTTTTTCTAATTAGACAACATATGACTCATCTTATTTCCCAAAAATTTGAGATTTTAGTGTTCCATGAAAAACCTTAATTCATGATATGGGGCTGGAACTTGACTATACGATTGTTATGTCAAGGTTTAGTCCAATTTGCATCATTTTACGGATGTGGGTACACAAGATCTTGGTTAGCCCTCAATCAAAGGAATACACCAAAACCCAATAATAAATTAATAACAAGTAACTTTTCAAGTGGTTTAGTAACTTATCAGTGATCACATACTTATCATATATTTTCAAATATACTTCTTTCTCGACTATTAAACTCTTTAAATTAAGTTAGTTTCTTAAAAAAATTCAAAACAACCCCCTCTTTTAGTAATTTTTATTAAGAATACACACTCTATACAAATCAATTCTCTTTGAGAGATAACCTATGGTATTTCCTATGCTATAAATAAACCATAAAATAATAATTAATTTGATGTATCATGAAAACATGGTCATACCATCAGTTGAAGTTTAAGTAAGAAAACATTCTAGATAAAACATTTCAGACAAGATACATGCATTATGAATTTATATGTATACCCTTTGGGTAGTCTAATACACCAATTTTATTCATTGATCTTATGAATGGAGTCTTCCATTAATATTTAAATAATTTTTTGGTTTTGTTTTTTAATTATATATCAATATACTATAAAAGTCACAAGGAACATGAAATACACTTAAGGTTTTTTTTAAACATTAAAAGACAATAAGTTATATGTAAAATTTAGTAAGTGTGAATTTTGATTGCAAAATATTTCTTTCCATGGGAATATTGTTAATAAATATGGTTTAACTATTCACCCTAATAAAACTAAAGTTTTTTTATAATTAAAAAGACCTAAAAATTTTATATAGATTCATAGTTTTAATGGATTAGTGGGTTACCAATAAAAATTTGTTGAAAAAATTTCTTGGCTATGTAGACCACTGACTAAGTTAACTCAAAAGGACTTTAATTTATTTAGATATGAAGGTGTTATGATTATTTAAAGGAACTAAAAAATATATTCAAAATGATCTAGTTTTGGACATTCCCTTTAGGAATGGTGACCTTTTCATCTATAATGATGCTTCATTAAAGATACTTGGTTGGGTTCTAATTCCAAATGATTAGGTATTTGCTTATGATTTATATAAATTGAAACCTCATGGGTTAAATTGACCTATACATGATCTAGAATTAACTGCTATGGTGTTTTCATTAAAAATTTATAGGCATAATTTATAAATAGTAATGTGTGAAATATATACTGATCATAAAAGTATAAAGTATATATTCACTAAAAAAATAAAACTTGAAGTAGAGAATATTTTTAGAACTGATTAAGGATTATGTATAAACAATCATAGAAAACAAAACAAAGTAGTTGATTCTTTGAGTTGTAAAAATAATGCTACATTAACCATGTAACATTAGGAACATGACCCTTTAGATGATTATTTAATGAATTTTGATCTAGAAATTGTGTATGCATGAACTACATATGTTTTGTTTTAGGTGATAGTATAATTGTTTTTCCCAAAAACATTTATGTAATCTTAGGACTATAATTATTTATTAGAAAAGGTTGAATTCATTAATAATGCTAAATTTACAGAGTTTAATATTGATGAATGTTTAAATGTTTTAGTAGTATATGAGGATGTATTAGAGAAGGGAAAAAATCTATTTAAATAACTAGAGGAAAGATCTTTCTTTCGAGGTATGTGATAATATTATTCTTAAAGTATCTCCATAGAAAAGTTTTATGCATTTTGGAAAAAAGGGAAATTTAGTTCCATGGTTAATTGGACCATATGAAATCCTAGATAAATTTGGATTAGTTTCATATCATGTGTCCTTACCTCCAAGTTTATCTCAGGAACATGACATATTTCATGTTTCATTATTAGGAAAATATGTTCAAGATGCATCTCATGTTTTGAGCTGAGAAGTTTTTCAGTTGGAATATGATATTTTCTATGAGGAAAAAACAGTAAATATTCTTAACCATAGAGAGAAATTATTTTAGAATAATTTAATTCAACAAGTTTTGTTTTTTTTGGAAAAACCATATTGTTGGAAAAGCAACATGGGAATCTCAAAATACTATAAAGGAAAAATATCCCCACTTGTTTGAGTAACGAATAAAAGTGAATGAACACAATTTTAAAAATGGGAGAATAATGAAAATTCCTAGGGAATTTTAAAATAAAAAATTTCCATATCTTATTAATATTCATTGATTATATTTTATAAATTTATATTAATTATAATTATATTAGGTAATTTCTAGTCCAAAGGGAAAAAACTTATTTATAACCAAATTCGGTTTTCATGCATTAAATAGTTTTAATAAAAATATAGGTTTAAAAATTATAATATTTTTATGTGAAAAAATGAACTTCACTTTTGAATTAATCATGTCCAAAAGTGTCTTAGGATGAAATTTTGAGATTTTTTTTGAAAAGTTTGATTTTTCAATAAATAGTGAAAAATGTTGATTTTTATTTGAAACTGTATTTTATTTTAAAGTATTTACAAAGAAAAATCATATTTTTGGATTATATTTAAAATATACATATATTATTTTTATTAAAAAAATCTAATTATAGAATTTTTAATGAATTTTATACTTGAATTTGGTATAAAACTATTTTATACTTAAAAGGAAGTTTTTTGAAAACCCATTTTCATCTCATTTTTCAGTTTATCTATAAATTAAATTATTCCACTTGTAGAAATTGTGTATTTAAAAATTTAATCCATTTTTGGAATTATGAGGTCTAAATTTGTAAAATATGACCCTTTTATTTTCGGTCATTATGAATAGAAACAATATTAATGTTTTGTTACCATGATAAATGTAAAATGAGTTAAATAGTGTTATAACTAATGTTATAAGTCCTCAAATTTTTTAAAACATAATAATTTAAATTATTTTATGAGCCTAGTTATTCTATAATCATCCAAAATTCAAAAATAGAACTGTTTTCCATTTAACTTTAATTTTTACCTTTATAATATTTAATTAAAAGATAAAGTAAAAAATGTCACCTTCTTGATTTTAATATCTATAATATTTTGTGAGAGGGATAAAAATGCATTATTTCCATTTATAAATGTTTGTTTCAAATTTTAATTACTCTTTTATCATGTTATTTTTTTTAAAAAAAGTAGTGATGATAAAATTACCTTGAATTCTAACGCAACGCTAACTCAATGCTTTTGAAAATAATAGAAAAATCAAGTAAATGATATTAAAATCCCTAAAAGAAATATTTTTTTAGGTGAGTTATAGTGAATAAAGAATTATATATATATATATATATATAATATTATGGATATGTGAAAGCTTTATATTCTAATTCCTTTTTTGATGTGTTGTTTTCAAAGATAAATTAATTGAATAGATCAAAAAATGATATTAATGATATTTTGTAATAAACAATATTTTATTAAGTGATTTAAAATACATAAATGTCATAACTATGGACAAGTGAATTGGATATATTTATAAATATTAACCAAGAACTATTTTTTGGTCATTTTTACTTTTATAACAACTTTCTTGACCCCTAAAGAGTAAAAAACATTGATATTGTTTTAATTACAAAAGGGTTAATGAGGGATTAAAACTAGGAGATAAGGGTTAAAACCGAATATTAACTTATCAAATATTTATTGTATGAGATTATTTACACCCAATGTCATCATATAAATTAATTATAAAATTTTTTGGTCACTTGTATATGAAAATTAATTTATATTAATTTAATTGTTTATGAAATTCAAAGAATGCCTCTCCCCCACTTATAAAAGGTCATCTCCTCTCATATTTTCCTCACACTATTTGTATACTCTATATCATCCAATCATGACCAAAATAAATTCCTAAAATCCCAAAATACATTATATAGGTCTATTTTTGGGATGAATACCAATCTTAGCAAGATTAATGTGTAAAGTAATGAAGTTTTTTCAAAGAGGTATAGTTTTTAACCAAATGTTTTAGTTTAATTTCTCTGTCTACCTACTTAAATTATTATTAAAACATGATAAAATATTAAAAAATTATTCTAAATTTATTTATATTTTTTATATATTTTTTTATATTTATGTAATATTTTATATCTGTATCGTCTTCCATCAAATGGTAAACAAAACTATCATTCATGTGTACAACGAACTACCGCCTCACAAACTAATGTAATTTGTATTCCATCACTGCCTCACATAGATGGTTATAATAATGGATTTAATATATATATATATGTGTGTGTGTGTGTGTGTGTGTGTGTGTGTGTATGCATATATTATTCATGTAATATTTATAATTTTTAAGGATAATATATCAACTAATTTATTACTTTTCCATCTATTTAAAAATGATAATGTTGTTCATGAAAACGTGTGGATTATTACTTCCACATAGTGATGTGATTCATTTTTTATAACAACATGACATGGCTACAATATACAATTGTATGTAAAGAAATAATATTATATTTAGAATATAAACATAATTATATAAAGTTAAAATAATAATTACCTTATTTCCATCAAGTTTATTGAAAAAATCAAATGTTACTCTTGCATATGTATGACCTACCATCTCGAGGGTTGTAGCATACTTCATTTTTCATAACCATATATAATGGTTGGTTTGAAAAGTATATTTTATGTATTAAAAATATAATTATTTCATTATTATTTTTTAGGATATTTTCTAATAATTACCTCATTGACCATAATCAACCTACCAAAGTCATTTTGTACATATGAGCTGAATATCATCAAAACATCTGGAATGAATTTAATTGATTAAGTAATTTAATATAATAGGATAATAAATAAAATAAAAGGGATAATTAAATTTAAAATATTTTTAAGTAAGTAAATATTTAACATAACTTTATTATTCAGGATGATAAAGAATGTATATGATGATTAAAACTTGAGGCAAGGGTCACTTTACTTTAAAAACCCATTTTAATTATTTATAAAGATTTGTTTTATAAATAGTTTTCTTCCATGTCTATATTCATAAAATTATATTATTTATGTATTTCTCTAAACAATAATGAATTATAATTGAAATTTGTTACTTTATGTACAAAATGAAAATCGAATGATTTATTTTAACATATATGACATCAACACCTTTCTTTATTACATATCTATTATTTTATATTTTGGATTAATTTTTATGATTCCATGATTTCTTAAACGAAAAAACCTTCTTCCCTTTGTTCTGATAATTTTAGTTTTAAAAAATGGGTTTTAAAGGAAATGGATATACCAATATCTAAAACTATTTTACTTATGGGTTTAATGGTTTTTTGATTTTGATGATGGAAATTAAATATTTTATGTACTTGATACATGTTATGGTCTTTAGAGATTGTTTAAGATAATGATCGAGTCTTATATAGATCATCATGATTGGTGGGACTGATATATATCATGATGTGGGTGAGATCGATATAGCTCTCCAATGAATTGGGTAATGATTATGTTCTTTGGAGAATTATAATGGAATTTGAATGTAATAGTTATTATAATTGTAAGGGTTATTATAATTGTAAGGTTTATTATAAGGGTTCTTATATGGGTTCAATAAATATGATTTCCTAATAATGAACATGAATTTTCTATGATTTATAATGAGTTTTCAAGTAAATATTTTTATTTTTAATGATAATCCAATAATATTTTCTTAAATTAATGATGATGACCTTTTAGATAAAAGGTATGACTTTAAGAAAATGTTTTTATGGGTTCTCATGTTTTCTAAGAAACCCTAACGGTTATAATTATTCATTTATATTTTCTTATACTTTTTTTATGAAAAAATTTTATTAGTAAAGCTGATTTCATGTGTAACTAAATGATTACTTGAGCTCAAATTTTATTTTATTAAATGAGAAATCTATTTCATGATATCATTGTTTTAAAATAGACTAATGAGTTTATTTCATCTTTTTTATGTCCCTTGCTGAGATTTTTGTGCTCATCCCACATTTTTTAATTTTTTCAATGATTTTAAGGACGAGTAGGATCAAATAAGAATTCCAATTAAAAATATTAATTTTTTTCATGAAAAGAAAATGTGTTTTACTTTTAATGTATTTTATTGAGGTAAAATTAATTCTAATAGGAAGTTTCTAGTTTTTAAATAATGAGGTTGTTATAAAATATATATGGCCTAATTCTCTAAAACTCTAAGCCTAAAAATATCTTTAGGATTGGAAGAAAATGAATTCTTTTTATCGAAATTTAATTACTAATAAAATAAGGGTAAGGTCCTTATAATTAGAGTGATTTTGAGGCAAGTAAAAAATGAGGTAAGAGATTTATATTTAAATCTCAATTTTATTAGGATTATTTATGATTGAATTCCCATTTAAGGAAATTATATAATAATTTTTCAAAAAGACCCATTAATTTTATTCTTCCCTGGTTATATTATAATTTTTCAAGTAATACTACTGTTTTTATGTCTTTGTTAGTTAAAATTACTAGGAAAATGTTTATAAGAAAAATAGAACTTATTTACACTTTGGTCAAGAATTTTTTTCTTTTATGTACATGTTTTATATAAATAAATTCAAATTTTTACTTATATTTTAATATGATATTTTAAATTCATTTTTAACCATGTTTGAATTTATATTAAAAATATTCAAAATGAATCTTATTTTCATTTTTCACATGAGGTACTTTTGAATTTTTACCAAAAAATGGGAATATAGTATTTTTTTAACATACACAGAATGAAAATAATTTCATACCTTCCTAAATAATCAATTCTTTGAAGATTTATTTACATTTTTTGAAGTTTATTTTCTTTTAAAATTATTTCATCAAAAAAATGTTCGAGTGATATTTTAAAGACATTTTTCATCTATACTAACATCATTTGTTAATAATTTTTTTCTATTAGGAATATGATCCAAATATTCCATCCTAATTATTTCTCTAGATGGTTTATGATTAAGATGATGAGATGTTATTGAAACCCATTTATTTTTCATGGGTTAAGATATGATGATATTATAAATGTTTTATGATCTTATAGTATACATATGAATGAATTATTATTATATGATAGGTGGGACCATAATTATATAGAATTCCAATTCATTTGGTAATGATTAATGTTCTACGAGCTCAATGGGTACATGGGAGTTTTTCCCAAGCTCAAAAGAGGGTACCCTGGAGGTTTTCCCATGTCTGAAAGAGGGTATGTAGGAAGTTATCCAAAACTTGAATCAGGCACATAAGCAGTTAGACCAATAAAAACATGTTATGAATTTATTGGTTGGTATCTTTGACATAATATTTCTATGATTATGATTATTTCACACCTTATTACACTATTTTAGGAAATGATCTTATGTCAATGTTATGTTCTCATGGATAATGTTATTTGATTTCTTTATAATTCATGTCTTATGAAAAATGTCTTTAAAATAACTTATGCTCGTGTTATATTTAAATTACCATTGATAACTACTTTATTTATCATTATTGAGCATCTGATGTCACATTTAATATATTTTATTTTCCACAGGATATGAAAAATTATTTTATATATGATGTGTATAACAAGGGTGTTATTTGTGATGTACTAAGTGGTAGACAACATAGATCACTTATGTACCAATATTTTACCTATCCAGGTTTCCATAGATACTAAACCTTTATGGTTCTAGTGTGGATCATAATTTTATATAATGAATATATATTTAATAAGATGTAATATCAATGGATGAAAAGTATTGGTCTCTATAATAATTTATTCTTTTAAATAATTATAAACATTACTGAGGATTCCACATGGTTTCCCCATATTTTTTTCTCAAAATTATTAATCATACTTTTCTATGGTATTGATATTCTATTCTCCTCCATTGTGTTTACATCAATACCAATAAATACGAATTTCTTTAAGAAATATAATTTTTTCCTCTATTTCCATAATAGAATCATATCTTAATTTTTTATGTGACACACTTCTTATAAATCTTTAGTTTACATTGAATAGCATTATTCTCTTGCTTATATCCTCAGGTTGACTCCTCAATATTCTTTACTAACTTCTTGGGAATATTATCTTCAGTACTTTTCTTCAACTTCTTTCCTAAAGGGATTTCATCTCTTATTATATTTTGTTTCCTTCCTATGTCTAATGATTTGGATATACTATTGGAATATTTCTTCAGGAATATATCTACACAATGACCAATTCCATTTCATCTTACATTAAACTTATAAAAACATTTAATTCTATTTTAAATATTAGATTTTATTTATTATTATATGAATATTTTTATATAAATATTTTTATACAACTTGAAATTGGCTTTCAAAATCTTATAAAGGTTAAAATATTATTCCTACCCTCCATAACATTTTTTCCTAAAGTAGTAACAACACTAGAAATATCAAAAAATTATTTATTTATTCTATAAAGATATAATCTTGAAAGAATTTAATTCTTGATGTTTTTGTAATGTTTTATTCTTTAGTTGGGATTAAATTGAAAAAACATCTTATATACTTTATAACATTCACCAAAGAAGTAGTGATGGTTTTCTCACTAATATTATTTATCCATTTTGTATAGATTTTTTTAAAACCTATACTATACATGAAACCATAATTAAAATAAACATAATTTTAAAGAATGGATAGTGTATTATGATTAAATCATTATATAGACTGGTAATTAGGTGATTATAGATATTGATTATGAAAAAAAATTATGAGGGATATAGAGGAAGTCATGGATGGTTCAAAGAGAATCCAAGCCAAAATAGCTCAACAATCCACCTAAGGGTTTGTGTTCTCAAAGATGAAAACCTTTGTGAATGTGTGGTTCCTCATGAAGGTTTCCCAACCACTATAGAAGTTGAGGTAGTAACTTCTTCCCAACTTATGTTACTTTTTGGAACTTTATGCACCGATTCAAACCTTCATGAAATGTATTTTCAAGGGTGTGTTCTTCACAAAATTAACCTCCCCTCCTTCGTAACAACCATAAATACCTCCCTATATATCACTTTTTAGAGGAGGTGGCCCTTGTACTTTTGAAAAAGGTTCCAAATTTTCAAAACTCTAACCTTTTATTATGATAAAGGAGATGTATTATCATAGGTATCCATATATCATGTAATATCCTAAATGGGTTGTTGAGGACATCAAACCATGGTAGAGATTCCTTAAGTCACATTACCTTTGAGTTAGAAATAATTCCTTTATAGATCTCATGGTTTCACAAGATAATTATCTTTCCTGAAACAAACACCATGGGAATGAAAAATTTACTCTAAGGAAGTTACACCAGGTTTCATGAATGATACACCTTTATGAGAACTTTTCCCTTCATGAGAACCATGAAATTCATGAGACCCATTCCATTCAGGAATCCTTAAACCTTTGATAACCCCCAACCTCCCTGAAGCCCATCCACCATGCCTCTCTATAGAACCTCTGTTCAATAAAAACCATTATAAAAAATTTGAGTGCCTATAGAATCTATACACATCTTCAATTGTTATATATGCACCCTATATTTCCGTATGAATGGTACCATCAACCCTTATGTCTGTACCCTTTACTTCATGCATGTCTTAGACCATTTCCTTAATTCTTAATCATAATAATTTGTACCCTAATGCCACTTACTCCTAAGAATATGCACCCTAATACTAGGATCCCCATTTCCACTTTAATTTGGCAGTGTTTACACCAAAACCACCCAAATGTTTATGTGAAATAGGAACATAATTCCATAAGGTGGCATCATCAAGGAAAAATACCCACCATTCTTGGTATGGAGGTATTATTCCAGATCATTCTCTCCTACTTGGAAATAGTATCCTGAGTATAGGTCCTGAAAATGTTTGAGCCATGTCTCATAAAACTAAAAATCCCCATTTCCTAGTCATAAAATGTTAAACTATTCAAAAACTTTATCGAAACATGATATAAAACCATATCCTTACCCTTTCTGGTGAATACAAAATTCCCCACGTATGACTCAAAGGGGATGATCCCACACCTCTTACACTGTGTGATGAATACAAAATGCCAGGTACATGGAACGCATAGGATGAAACCCTATCCCAAACCGTAGGATTTGACTCCCATTTTGGGATTCTTCTACTTGTAATCCCCACACAATCACTCGTTGATGCTCTTTCTATGACATAATTATCCTTACCACATGATGTTAAACTACATAGACCAATCTCATCATATTACCTTAAACTATTGAATAAAAATACATGGATTTTTATCCCATTTTATTAATAGGTTATGTATGAAAACTCCCTAAGTTTCAATCCCAAAATCCTAATATATCTCGAGTACCTTCTAGAGTTTTAATCCCAATCCACCAACATTCCCATTATGTATGCATGTATCCTCTATAGAAGATGGAAACTCTAAAGTACGGTCAATATTCCACCATGATAATGCACTAAAATAAACCTACTACCCAAAAAAATGTTAAACCTATTACAAACCTATCCCCACTATATATTAATCCTATGACTAACCAATACCCATAGGAAATTAAACCTATGATCAACCCATCCCCATAAGATATTAAAACTGTGACCTACCAATCCACACAAAACATTAAACCCATGCCCGCTGAAATATTTACCCTATACAATAGATATGGTATTCCAAGTGTAAAAGTAACCATATGAAATACACCCTTGGCATCAACTACACAATGGTTGGCACAACATACCTTGGGTTTTATGCCTAAGATTCCTCAAACAAGAGATTCCCTTAAATTCAAAGAGGAAGGTTTTACAAGTCCCCAACATTCCCAATATACAAAAATGATCCGATATTCCCAATGTTACTATATACTCCTACAAATATTTCTTTCCCTATCAAGAAAAAATCAGTATAATTAACCATCATCTTC
Source organism: Viscum album (assembly GCA_963277665.1). Classification (NCBI taxonomy): domain Eukaryota; kingdom Viridiplantae; phylum Streptophyta; class Magnoliopsida; order Santalales; family Viscaceae; genus Viscum; species Viscum album. The sequence continues at coordinate 877,431,940 of OY728123.1, forward strand.
CCTGATATGGTGCTAGGAATGAGTTTCATGAACATGAATCAAAATTATGAGGGTGACTTGAACTAGGAAACAAGCTCCATGGAGGAATCTATATAAGGATGAAATGATATCCTATCATCCTGTTTCGATCAAGGATACAACATCACCAACCATTGAAATAGAAGCTACCCCATTTGGAAATAAAAATTTCATGGAAACAATACCATGTCTGTGTGGCCATGATATAAAGCACCATAAATAAAAATGTTTAACCCAGTTTGAAACTATTATCCTTAAAAATTAATGGGTTAGTAATGTTAGGGGAAATCATAGTTTAGAATGGCCATATATAGACATCTAACACCATGATCATACCCAACAGATAGTGGGCCCAATTTGGAACTCATCTCCTACAACTGGGGAAAGTGAAGGTCATTGGGAATCCCTGATATAATACATCATCAATATAGATCCTTCCTCTAACATAGAGAAGGAAGAGAGAAATTGGGAAATTTGGTTATAACTTTCATGGTATATTTACTGATAGTTGTCTCTATATATCCACAAGACTCAAGCCACAACAAATGTACTATGACCCACCACCAACAGACATGTCAGAAGGGGGGATAACAGTGCGGCAATCCCACACCCCTATGCTCCAACCATGATTACCTTATCTCCCATAACTACCAATATCCCTTTCACAATCTCCATTTATGAGCTTATCCAATGGAGGTCCATCAATGCCCTTGTTTTTTAATACATTAAAGAAAGGGTCATCCCAACTAGGGATATGGTCCAAAAAGATCAGTAGGCCATGAAACCATGCTAGCACCACCCCCCATCAGGTCTGTATCAATGTTTTCCATTTGATCATATACTTTGATGTAAAAAAACCCATGATAATGAAAACACGGGGAGGTATCTTGTGTTCGGTGCGTCATTTGTGGCATGAAATTGTTTGAATGATAAAGATAGAATATTTCACTTCCGAGTTAAGGAAGTAATTTATCTCAAGCCTGGTTGATCTAGATAGTGGTACCTTCATAAATCCTTAACTACGGTAGTCAGAGGTAAATCCATCTAGTTAGATCAATAAATAATAAATAAATAAAGGACAATGACATAAGTCCACATCCTTCTTTATGTGATATCTAAATAAAAATAGCTTATATTACATAGTTTATTTTTGTAAGATGGTTATCATTTCTATGACTATTCCTTATCTCTTTAGGGGTCTTGATGGGTTTCTAGACTCCACTCTTAGTCTGTGAATAGTATTAATTGATGATGAGATAAGGGCCTAGAGGTCCACACATAATAACATATTCATGAAACTTCCCTATTCTGGTGAATAGGTATATCGGACATAATGGGCCCCACCATGGGGTCTGAGGGTTTTCCAAGTATTAAAAATCATCAAAAAATAAATAAATTCATTTTTATTTGAGTATAGAGTAATTGGGTTGAATTTATTTATTAAAAGTATTCACAAGGTATTTAGTGAATAAAGGAAAAATATTATACGAAATAATATTATTTAATATTCAAGGTTTGTTTAATATTAGATATAATTTTAACTCGAGTTAATTCTTGGATTTTATGACGTAATGCATTTATTATATTATAATTATGTGATAAAATATAAATAATATTTATGATGTAGTTTATTTCACCGTAATCATTTATTTATTTATTATTTAGTGGTTGTTTTATTTACAGGAGTCTCGGAACCCTTCTCGGGTATTTGACTCACCCACTATATAAGCATGAAAGATGTACTAAATCAATGCGATGTCCATTCCAATATAATGAGATCCACAATATCATAAATCTTTCTAGATAGAGGATATCTCTCTCTGAGAGACTGATCCATGAATGTTTTTGATAGATCAAAGTCATGAGATCGAGGTGATTGTGTTGATAGTAAAGTATTCTTCGGATTTATGCTCTAGCAGCTAGAATTCAACAAATGGTGAGTGTGATGACTCTTAGAGAATGTGTGGACAATCTATAGGGGTTTATATTCAGATCCTTTATGCAACAATCACTGGAAACAATCTACATTCGAACACACCACAAAATCAAATGAGGTACTTGTTTATTTAATTTATGCACTTCGAATAATTCATGCTAGATCCTAATACCTCTATCAGGGGTCATATCTTTAGAGATGAAAAGTTTTTCACCCAGTGATGAAAAAATTTAAACCCAAAAAACATCGTCTTCCACTTCATGCCCTAATAACATTATTGGTTGATCGCGTGACTTAGCTACGACTGCACCATGATCGGACACACCTCTCTGGGGACTTACTTCAGCCATCTGGTTCTTATCCATTAGGTGTTCAGAGCATACTTTCTAACCAAAAATATAGTGTATTCAGTACTAGGATATCCCTAGTGCCTCAGCCAATGACACCAAATATGCTTCATTCTAAATAATGACTCTCATCAAGAAAAATTGTACCACTTATATGGAAATACAATTTGCAAAAACACATTTCTGACATACCAACAAGGCTGTAAATTTTTGAGGTGATACACATGTAAAAGGAGATGTGTGAGTCCCTTATCAAAGACATGAAGAACCCCCTTCAGTTTCATATTATGGTAGCTTCCATCAAGGATTATCATGCTTAGGAAGCAAAGTCGGAGGAATGTTAAGCTGCCATTTCCTTCTCCATAGAGGATGAGGGTGCTACCATTCAGAGGAAAATATGGTCGTTATATATTATTTTCCAGTTCAATGGTATGGAAATCAACTGTTTCCTAGTGGATACTGGCTTTGGGAATAATCTCATACTAAAAAAGATGATAAAAAAACTAGGTCTAATAGAAGAGGATATGATCCCCTCTAACATAAAAATTTATGGTCATGACAAGAGTGAACAGAATATTCATGGAAATATTCATATAAATACAAAATTAAATGTCTTAGTGGAAAGAATAAAATTTATGGTACTCTCACAAGATACCACCTTTAACATGTTTTTGGGAAGACCTTATCTCTATATACACTTAGTGGTCCCCTCTTCATACCATAAGTGCCTCGAATAATCCCTTGATGGTCGAGTATGTGTACTCCAGGGGGATGACTCTCCAACAAAAACTTTTGAGTCACCTTACCTGGATATCAGGTAGTATAAAAGGGAGGGAAAACAACCCCAAAATGATGGGTTTGAGTGTATAAAATACACTAATGACAATAAATCCACTATTTTAGACCCTTTTGAATACCTGAAATATAGATTTCTCCACCTGATCTATTAGTTGGAACACAAAACACTAGACCTGGGAAGTATTTCATAGTACCCATGAAATTAGAGTGCTAATTTATTACCTCAGACTCCTACACTGGACAAGCCTGGCCAGTACTGGAAAACTGCACCCCTATATAGTATCGAGAAGTTCTCCCTATGGCCATCGATCCCTGACCTTCCCACATGCTCCAAAAAGCAGGACTGACTCGATGGACTTCGACCCATCATCATTACATTGATGTCAAGAGTGGATATCACAACCAAAAACCATGTCATTGGATCTAAAGTTTTCGGATAGTTTCTTTCTTTCTTTGAATGTCACACTCAGAGGGTAAAGAGGATATAGAGGAAACCCCTTTCCTTCAAAGTGGGAATATCCACCACTGTTGATGAGTTGACATAGGTAAAACTTTACATTGGGGAAGATTTGAAACTTACACTGATAAACATAGCTATGCCTTCAGAGGAACAACAGTAGTATGTGTCCTTGAAATAACACTATGACAGGTTCACCTAGATCTATAATTATATTCCAATACTCAATCCCTAGATTTTCATTCACTTACTTCTCCTTCCATTAGGTTACCTCGGGTTCAAAAAACCTCTCTAAAATATTTACCCCTCCCATTATTCCATGGTAAAGGATGAATTTTAAAATATTATTAAGGAAAAATTCATCAAAGAGATCCAGTACCCTAGGTGGTTAGCCAACATTGTTATATTAAGGAAGAAAAATGGGAAGATCAAATTCTGTATCAACTTCTAGGGCCTTAGCCACCCTTTCCCAAAGGAATATTTTCCCCTTTTGGTGATAGAGCTACTCATTGATGCTATGGTTGGGTTCCAATATCTCTCCTTCATGGATGGATATTCTAGGTACAATTAGATCCCAATGGCCCCTAAGGATGAGGAGGAAATTTTCTTTTAGGGAACCCTAGGGGACCATCTTCTACCCAGTGATTCATTATGGTTTGAGGATTTCTAGATCCACCTACAAGTCAGCTATATACCATATCTTCAAGCCTCTAGTCATGAAACTAGTGGAATGTAACATGGATGATTTGGTGACGATGTCTTTCCAAAACCAGGACCACCTCAAGGACCTTGAGAATGTGTTTGACTTCCTCTTCTCCTATCACTTGAAGATGATCACCTTGAAGTTTGTATTCAGGGTTACCTTTGTATTGTTTCTTGGAATCATCAAAAAATATAGAGGCATCAATATCATTCCTAGAAAAATCAATTATATCAAACTATTGCCTCGTATATGCAACCTTTATGTGTTGTGAGGAATCAAAGGCCACTTATCCAATAGTCACATATTTATTAAAAAAATTCATCAAGTATAATCCATTTTTGAGTCTCATGGAGAAAGGTGTTTCTTACTAGTTGGATGTGGATTTCTATTACAATTTCGAGGAAATTAAGTAGTATCTTCTACGACCCCCATTCATGATTACACCTATCCCATAAAAGACTTTGATCCTTTATGTGACCACCATAGAATAGTATTTTGGTACCCTTATATAATAGAATAAAAATTAAGGCACGGAAAACAACCTATATCATTTCAACTGCATGCCCCACGACATAGAGACCGGATATTATCTTATCAAAAAGAGTTACCTTATGATAGTATTTGTAGTGAATAAGTTGTGGAATTAACTATAGCACCATAAGATATATATGGTGTCCCATGTTGACACATTATGGTACATCCTCAACCTCCCCATGTTGAAAGGGAGACTAGTGCACTAGAAGGTAATATTGTAGCAGTTTGAAAGAAGGTTTCTTCCCAAAAAAGATGTTAATGGAGAAGAACTAGTAGATTTCATAGCTACACATATGAACCCTAAGGAACTTCTCTTGGGTGTTTATTTCCTATATAAATCCATTATCTCAGTAGATTAGGTTTTACCATGTTGGGATATTCATTTTGATGGTGTCTCCTAGTGCCTGGTAGCTATAATGCTCAACAACTCCAAGATCAATAGAGTAGGCCTGGGGATTGTCTTCATCACTCCTTTATAATTCATCTAGCTATACTCATTCCTATTATCAAAATGATATACAAAAAATGAGAAATTTTATCAGGAACATATCATTGGTCTAAAGTTGGCCCTCAAGATTGATTTTCCCTACTTTCATGTGAAGAGAGAATCATAGATAGTTTCCAAACAGATCAAAAGTGACAATATTGTTAAAAAATAAGAGCTTGTTCCCCTTATTGAATGTATTATACCAATAATGTAAAAATTACCTTCCAAGACTAGTGTAACTCATTTACCTCTATTTCATAATAGACAATATGATGCTTTGGCTGGCCTGGGGGCATCACTTATAGAGCTCAATCAATATGATTCGGCCATTCTTGTGAAACACCTAAGGTTCATCACCCCCTAGACCTCATATGACAAAAATAAACATTTATATTAGCTGGAAACTGGTACTTCTATTCCAAGTCCATAAAATTCCCCCATGGTCAAGGAAATTATTGATTAGATGAATCCCTTGGTTTAGTGTCTCCATCACGATATCCCCGTCAGGCTAGTCTGAGTGTGAGTAAATCCACTAGAATGAAGTACAATTCACCCTCTAAATTTTCCCCAAAATTGAAAAGACTATTCATAGGCATGGTCTCAATGAAATTATTCTCTAGTGAATTCAAGGGGAGGAAATACATTAGGTCTTGAAAGAGGCCCATGCTAGATCCTATGGGGTGCATCAAGTAGGATTGAATCTATCTCACCAAATTCATATGTTGGGTTAATTTTTTCCCATTATGGTTCATTATTGTCTTGAATTCACCAATATATATCATGTGTTCAAAATTTATTTCAATTTTATGCACTAACCCCCAAAGTTCCTCCATACTGCCAAATATTCTGGGCCCTTTATAGTTTGGCGACTCGACGTTGTGGGTCTCTACATCCTAATGAAAACTCAATAGTGTAGATTCATTCTGACTATAATGGATTTCTTCTCAAAATGGGTATAATTGGTTCCCCTAAAATAGTTATAACCTCATCCATGATCGAGATCATGAACTCCCACATCATTCATCAGTTTTAGGTTCCACAAACTATTCACATGGACAATGGTACAATCTTTTAGGCTGCTGAGCTGAAGAAATTTTATGGAATGTAAAAAATATAGCCAAACCATTATCACCACTATAATGAACATGTTAATGGATAGATTGAGGCATTTAAAAAACCCCTCTAACTTTCTACAGAAGATGGTGGGCTAGAACAAAGAGAGTTAGCCCTATAAACTGTTTAATTCCCTTTGTCCCTATCGAATGACAACTTGAAGTTCCACCTAGACAACCTTATTTTCTCTAATATATAAAATATATGTATTGTTACCTATTGAGGTTCTATTTATCTCACTATGAAAGATTTAATATGACTGAATGATTCCATACATAACAATGAAAGGACATCTTGTAGAGTTAGAGGCCCTCGAGGAAAACAGTCTCTAGGTGCTACATAACTTAGAGAGTAACCAAAACATGGTAGAATAATCATTAAACAAGAAGGTTCTCATATGATATTTCCTTTAAGGTTTAATGGTACTCGATCATAGAGAACCAATGATACCTATTAAGAAAATACCAAATCCAAAACCCAAGTGGAAAGGATCTTACATTATCCTTAAGATGTACTCCAATTGTGTGTTCTTGGTAATAACCATAGACATGGATCACATCACACCTACCACAAAAACCAAGTTTCTCTAAAAGTACTTCATTTGAAACCCTTTTGGTCCAAGATTTATGAGCATAAACCAGTAGAATCCATAGTCTGAGCTATATGAATTTAAACTAGAAATTATAATGTCCTCAACACATGATGTTAAACTATAGCCTTACTCTATATATAAAACATAATATTCATCACATGGAAGATGTGAGATGACCAAAACCAATATCCTCATCACATGATGTTAAACTATAGCCTTACCTTATTTGACCAACATAGGATACCTCGCATGGGAAATGTGAGATGACCAAAAACAATGTCCTCAACACATGGCATTAAACTACACCCTTACCCTATGTGACAAATGTAGGATATTTCACATGAAAAATGTGATATGACCAAAACCAATATCCTCATCAGGTGAAATTAACTGTACCCTTTCCCTATATGAGAAAAATAGGATTTCTCACATGAAAAATGTGAGACATTTCCATGTCCTCATTGTGGGATGTAAACCTACCTAATACCATGTATCCTCACCATAGTGGATTCCATTCCCTACCCTTTGTAATGGCCTCCTGCTATTCCTCGATTATATAACTACATGTATATTGATTCCTCATCCATGGGATATGTAGTGATTCCAAAACCTTTTGTCTTCAGGGTTAGATAAATATTTTATCTCCCTGAATGAGGTTATATTTTACATTAATCAATTATAGACCTCTTACCCAAGGTGAAAAAACCAACCATGGGCATCTACATCAGGTGGAAGCCCCAATAAAGACCATAAAACCATTAGTGAATTAATATTCCCCTCTGACTTGACATGAGGAATAATAGGAAGATCATTGTGTGATCCCAACACACAACATCCTAGTGTATGGTGTCAAATTGTAACCATACCCTATGAAATGAACATGGGATGCACTGTGTAATAAATGTGGGATGCCTCATGTAATATATTGATTCATTGTTTATCATAATTAATGTGTATTGTTTTTCATTACTTTTTTATATATTGAATCATTTCTCTTATGTTGAAATAATTCCCTCTGACTTTTATTGATAGCCAGGTGCTAATCGCCAACCAGTGGGGATTAGGAACTCCCTTAGGGCTATGTCAGGGCCAAATCAAGTACTTGTGTACTCATGTATTTTGGCTAATTCATGATAGATGCATGTTTTGAGATATATCTTATCATTTATTCTAATTATCTATTTATGATCTCATGTTTCTATAACATGTTTTATTTTTATCATATAAGGTATTTTGATATTTTGTTATGAAATTTTTGTCTTACTCATTTTCTCCTTTAGGTTTATGATATAATACTTTATGATTTTAACCTTACTTGGAATTTGAGCTCAACCATTTCTTATATTATCATTCACAAGGTTATGAGGATGATTGTATCTAGTGAGGTTTCTATAAAGGGTTTAGAGGATCATGATTATGAATACAATTTTTCAAGTTTGTAAAATAATATATTTATATATAAAGTCTCCAAGAAACTAAACCTATCGGTCATTAAGTTGGGAGACTATTTTTGAGAAGTATTAATTAAATCATTAAATTATGGTACTATTCATGTCATGTTTATATTGGTTCTCTATAGTTGTTATCAGAGGTGGTTTTAGATATTTTTGAGATTAGTTTTGTTATTTTAGAGATTAGTCTCGTTATTCTGGGGATTAGTTTAGAGAACCTTAGTGAAAAACCTAGACCTTAATCTAAGTATAGGATAATATCCTAAAATATTTTAAAGTTATTATTATTTGTATTTCCCTTATATTAAATCCCTATCTAATACTATCAATGGATATGGATATGGAAAAGATGCACCTAGGGGTAATCTCCTTGAAAAGGGTTGGTCAATCATTGACTCGATTATCACCCTGATGCATGATGAGTGGGACTAATACTACACACCTAGTTTGATACTTCTATTGGATATGCTTTAATTGGTCATATTATCATTACAAACCATTATAAATGATTTATTTCCTAGTTACTTTGAGTAATTAATATGAGGAACATAAGATATACAAACTTAAATTAATCTAGGAATAAACAAGAGAGTCATAATATTAACCAAATATGACATAGTTTAAATGAAAGTATCTTAATTTAAAAATATGGTGTTTTTTGAGAACACATCATAATTATTGAACTTTCATATTCATATACTTTAATTCTTTTAGATATTATCATAACTTTTTTGGATTTATTATTTGGTTGGATCAAGATTGAGGAAATGAAGATTTGAAAGGTATGACCCTTAGAACTCCTAAGAAACATATTTGAGATAAGTAATGTCATTGTCTTACTAATTATAATGAGGTGGATATATTAGTAGAAGATATATGTTTAGTTTATCATGGATCTCTTAGATTCTTCCTTTAGTAAATGATAATTATAATTTTGAGGATGCAATTTATTTAAGTGGGGAGAATGTCATGACTCGAGATTTTAGATCCTATAAAATACAAACTATGTTCTACAACTCGTGTCACAGCCTCCAAACAATGTAAAAAACCAAAAACTATTAAAAATACATCATTAATAAATCTATAATAAACACTAATATCAAAAACCACTAATAGTTATTACCTTTATAAGGTAAATAATTTAGGTGAGTTAATATTGAAAAGATAATTTTCAATAAAGATTATTCTCTTTATATTATATATTTTCTTTCAAAAATAAAAAATAAAAAACTTTGAATTTAAATTTACAAAAATAAAATTCATTTTTGAATTTTTCACTACACTATTATAATAAGCTATATTTTTTAGATTATTCTAAAATAATTTGTTTGCTTGTGAATAGTGAAAATAATTATTTTTCTAATACAATCATTTTTATATGACTTTGAAGTTTTTGAAAAAAATTCATATAAAATTATATATTATAAATTAAAATAAATCATTAGAAAATAATGTGTTGAATTTAAAAACCCATTCTCATCATTTTGAAAATTTAGGTTGTGTTTTAATGAAAACAATTGACTATTTTTTTAATTAATTATCACATGGAGAAATTATGTTTTTGATTTATTTTATTGTTAAATAAATAATATTTTAATTATAATTGTTATTTTTAATTTATTTGAATCAATTTAATTAATAATTATTTTCTAATCATAAATATATTTTCTTAAAAATAAACTTATTTAAAAAATTAGTTTTTATGCGATACATCCTCCAAAATTAAGATAAATTCCCCTACATATAGAACATTAATTTGATAAAATTATTATTATATTTTAGATAATAATTTTAATACAATTTAATATGATTGATACCATTTTTAGTGATAAAATTTATATTACTAGGTTTAATTTTCATTGACATGAAAATGGTGAAATAATTATTTTAAAATTATTATATTATTAATACCAAGGAATTTATAAAAACTAAAATAATTTAAAATAATTTAAATAATGAATTTAAAAAAATAAATACATATTTTAACAGTCATTTATTTGGAAATAAATATTAAATAAGATTAATAATCCATAACGGTCAAATTTTATTTTTTATACTAAATCTGTTTTTTCTATACACTATCTATTTTAATTAAAATTTAATTTTATAATATTTAGATAATTTATTGGATTAAATTTAGGTTAAATTTAGTTCCATGACATCCAAAATTTTCATATGAGTAATTTTATATTTTTAATAAAACTTAAAAATCACTTAGTTAAAACCCAGTTACGTAGTTTTAAAGTAATAGAGTAAAATGTAAAAACTTAACGGTAAAAACCAAAAAAGTTGTTTAAAAAATGTGTTGAAATAATTTATGGAGCTTATATAAACCAAAAAATAACTCCCAATAAATTATTTAGACACTTTTTTTCCATAAACCTTGGAATAGTGTCATGGAATTATTAAAATATAAATTGTGTTTCCAATGTGCCCATTTCATCTCTTATAAAAGGTGATCACTTAATACCTTTCAAATACACACCTCTAGTTCAAATTACTCCTTTTAAAATCATTAATTTTAATATTAATAGAACCATATCCCACAAAAATAATCCCCTGGTCACTCATATAATTTCTTATCCCTTCAATTTCAAGGGAACTTTCCTGGAAAAATCCAGTCTCCAATGTATATATTATCTATTTCGTATGTTTATCTTCTTAATATTAATCTCTAGAATATGTTATCACCATAACAATATGATGAAATCATAAACATAATTATAATTATATCTTCATATATTAATGATAAAACCCTCAATTATTTATTTTTATCCACTTAAAAAAATATAAATTCATTCATTTGTGTGCATGGACTACCGCCCCCATGAAGAAGTGTTTTTTTTTCTAATAGTTTTTTCATTATATATCCAAAAATATTAAAATATTTTTCAATATGATAAAAATATTAAAATAATAATGTTATGATTATTTTATAAATAAATAATTTAAAAATAATCACCTCCTTAAACATGCTCACCAATCGAGTTAAAGTGTGTTCACGTTTGGGTTGGTTTAACTACTTACATGAACGTGCTATAAAACTCAATTAATGATGTATATAGGAACATAAATAAATAATTTAATTGTAATATAATAATAAAATAATGATTTATTTATTTTTCTGAAAATATTATATTATTTATTTAACTTATTATTAAAGTACCTTTTTCGTTCACTAAAAAACACCGAAATAAGACAACATTGATTCCATTTTCACACAGCGTAACTAAAACACTTATAGAATCATATAAGAGAATTATAAATAAATAATATATATATATATATATATTAAACTAAATTAAATTATATATTAATTATTAACTTGGTTTCAAAGTATGGGTAACAACATCCACACTATTAAACATGTGCAACGAAATTAGAGTTATTAACAACCGATGGTCAAAATACGATATGACTAATTAATGTAATCATGATAAAAAAATTATTATAAGGATTATAAAAGGAAAATATTCATGATTAATGTTATCCAGTTATACATTAAGTTAGTTTTTTTCATTTTTAATGAGGTTATAGAATTATCAACTAAGAAACAAAATAAGTTAATCGATTTTTGTCTTTGTTTACCTTCATTGAGACATTATTGCTATTATGCACATATTTCTATTTGAGTGGTGTGTATACTTCCTATATGATTCTTATACCATGAATTAGGTCTTCATTCATGGTATTATAAGTTCAATTTAATTTTCATTATCCTTCAATAGTTTTTATTCTAATGTTACTCAAACTCTATGGACTTATTCTCAACTTCCTCCAAAAAAATGAGATATATTAAATTTGATAATCCTTCTAGGGAAATTTTATTTTCATTAATTATAAATACTCTATGTAACATCCTACTCCTCCTCATTGGATTGAGTTGAGGAAGAATTTCTACTTGGCCTTAAGTGACATCCCCAAGGTGGAAAAGGTACGCAATAAATTCCAAGGGCTTCAATAGAATTGGGAGATGATTTTCCCTTTGAGAAATAAAACAACCCAACCAATCTCACCATAAAAATATAAACACTAAATGGTGAATAACGAAAATGTATGATAACTCAAGATGATACCATTGATATCAAAACCGAACTACAACAGAGTGCCACAATGGAATACTGCTAACATCAAAGTATAAAGTAGAATACAAAACCAACAAAACCCAAAGACTCCAAAGACATAACACCACATCTCCAAACATTACCTACGCTCCAACTCCAAAAAAATCCCAAGTATCATGAAGCACCATTAAATAATTGTGATTCTTTCCCTTTACCTGTATCTAGATAAAAATATATATAAAAAATCACCAAAGTGAAAAAGTAGGGGTGAGTATTGAAACTCAGTAGGCTTTCCAAAAATGACTTCTCTACTAACACCACTAGGATAGAACATGTTAGAAAATTCATATAAAAATTTATATAAAACAACTCAAAAGATTTTATATAAAAATATCAATCAATTTCTATAGTAAAATAGTTTTATCAAATCAAAAACAATTCCCATGTAAGGTAACCAAACAAGTAATTTGACTATTTAATCAAATTAAAAAATTTCATAACCTATTCCATTTCACATAGCTACAAACACACACACTCAAGCAAAAAATCTTGGTGTTTCCATTGATGCTGGAAGTTCACTTCCATAACCCATCACTCGATGGTGGTACCTCTTGGTCATTGTCAATCACATTCAACTCATGCTTAACCATTCAATCCAGCCACATGCCAATCCATCTTTGACAAACCATTTAAAAAAACTATCCTTTTATTGAAAACACTTTTCCCTGCATCAAAACCAACCAACCATTTTAAAATCATCAACTTAATATCGTGTTATAATTTTCACTTTCCACTAAAACACCCAATTTGTACAATTCCATAAACCATCACTAAGATGGTTTACATCAAGAATTTCACAAAAATTTCAAAATTAATTTAAGTAAAATAATCAATATAAAACTTGTCTATAAAGTTATAACAATATGAGTTGAGAGTGAATCCAACAACCTCGTATATTATGGGGAATAAGAAGAAAGACACTACTTTTTCAACAAAACAAGGTTGAATATCCAAAACCCGCCTTAGATCTCTTTACCTGACATCAAAACAACCATATATAACCATGATTAGCATAAAAAACCATAGATCTATCTAGAACAGACTATATCTAAGAATCTGAGAGTGGGAAGAGAAATAGATATAAGGAAACTACCAAGAATGAAGACTTGGGAAGGGAATCCTGATTCAACTCTCCAAGAAAATCCTTCATATCGCTTCATATTCAAAGGGGTGAGACTAAACAACATTTATGAGGAATAAAACCCGACTTAGGGGAAAAAATAGTGAAAAACAAGAGTCTTATAGGTGAAAACAAGTGAGATCAAATTTTTAGGATCACACTCTTAAACTATGCACTATTTGTCACATGATTAGGCCAACTATGTTCTGACTATCGGATATCCTCTACCTCATGGAGAACCTTGAATGGTTGACCCACACTGTTAAGAAAACCATGTTCCAACCATGGAGGAGCCCTATGCCTCACTTTTCATAGTTTTTCTTGGTGGCTGCATGGTATAGGAAAATCATGCACCTAACTGTGATCCTGCCCAAAATCCCATGTTTCACTTTGCATAGTTTTCTATTGAAGTTTCATGGTTTCCACTAACCTGATCAAACCATACACCTTTATAAAATCCCCTGAAACATTCCAAAAGTCTTCCAAACCCTCCCAAAATTCACCCAAACCCATTACTAAAATAAAAATCATAAAGAAAGGGTGAATTAATTGAAACCTAGGGTGCTAAATTCTCCCCACTATTAGAATTTCCAACTTTAGAAAGTAGAGAACCATCATTTTCCAGAAAGAGTTATGGCCAATGCTCGATCATTTCCATCACTTGTTCCCACTTTTCTTCCTAAATTTGACCATGTTTCCACAAAACCCACACTAGACCGATACTTTTCTCATGAAAGACTTTATCTTACCTATCCAAAATCTACCCTGGCGTATGAACCCATGAGGAATATAGCTCTTGCTCAATGTGATCCCATAAAATCACATGGTCAGGATCAGGCTGATACTTTTTCAACTGAGATACATGAAACACATTATTCACTATACTGAACTGTGGGGGAAAATACAATCGATATTCCACCTCACTAACTCATTAAAGTATCTCAAAAGGGCCTTTGTATTGAGCAAAAAACATGTACTAATTCCCAAAATTATGATGCCCAAGCCTTGGAGATATTCTCAAGAACACAAGATCACTCAACTACAATGAGAATGGATGTCGATGATGCTTGGCACACAATTTTTGACAAGTTTGTGTCGTCTCTATTCTTTTCCTAATCAATTGAACCTTATTAATTGTCTATTGAATAAGGTTCAACCAAACTAATGGGGTCTCACCTGTTTCCACCAAAAAAAAGTGGAGAACAACAAGGAAACCCATATAATGATTCAAAAGAATCCATATATATTGAGGCATGGAAACTTTTTTTATACAAGAACTCCACTAACGGTACGTGATCTTCCCATGAGCCATGAAAATCTATAACATAAGCCTAAAACATGTTTTCCAATGTTTGTATCAACCTTTTAGATTTACTATTAGTCTGGGGATGATATGATGTACTCATGGTCAACTATGTCCTAATGGATTACTTTAAGGATTTCCAGAAAAGATATGTAATCCTTGGATCTTAGCCTGATACTATCAAAAAAGGTACATTATGCCTCTTTACCCCTTCTTGGATATATATTTTAGATAAGTCCTCCAACATATGAGATTTGAAAAAGGGATGAAATAGACTAGAGTTTTGAGTCTATACTCTATCACCTAAATGGAATCATGTTTCTGAACCATTTTTGGGAGACCTATTAGAAAATACATGGTTATCTACTCCCATTTCATAATAGGAATAGGTAATGACTACAACATACATGATAGTATTTGATGCTCTAACTTAACCTATTGACAAGTTAAGCATCTCAAAAAAAACTCAACCATATTACTTTTTATACTGGCCCTCTAAAAATGCGGTTTCAATGACATATACATATTTTGTGTTCTAGGATGAAAAACCCATCTCAAATGCTGGTAATCATGAATAATTTGTTATAGAGAAGGAATATGTATGACTATCCAATTTTGAAACCACAAAACAAAACTCCCATCCATCCTTCATCCCTCAATGGCCTCCCCACCATTGAGTTTTGAACTCATAGTAACCAATTTTGAATTGTATTACTATTCCACCTTAATTGTATCAACTAAATCAGGAACCAAATAAACTATAAATAAAACTGAAAATTCACTTCATTAGTTACATTCCATGTTCATTTCTGCTTTTAAGGACATCAGCTACCATTGGTCTAAAGTCTATTTTTCAAACTGAGTATAATAATTTTTGCATGATGAATCTATCATTGAATTTTCTTTTACCCAGTGTCTACATCAAGTAAAAGTTAATCATTTAGATATGCTTCATCCATATTCTTTTTCTTAGATTCAAATGCATTTTTAAAAAAATATGTTTCAAGCTCTTATGATCTGTAAAAACAGTAAATTAATCACCAAAGAGGTAATGATGCTAGGTATTAAAAGTATGGACTATGATAGATAACTCCCAATCAAGTGTTGGGTAGTTATTCTCATGAAATTGTAACTTTTTTGAGCTATAAGAAACCACATTATATCCTTGAATGAGAACACTTCCCAACCCAGATCTCGAAGCATTATAATACACCACGTTCCCTTGTCCAGAATCTAGAAATATCAAGATCGGTGTTGATGTGAGGTGAAATTAAATCTCTTGAAAATAATTATAACATTCATCATTCCATTAGAATATAAAAATTTTCATTTTAAAATCTACCATATATGAATATATTTGTGATAAATCATGAAAAAATGGTTGGTAATAACCAGCTAGACCAAGGAAACTGTATGTCTCGAAAACAATCTTTTGAGGTTTCCATGAGATAATAGATTGTATCTTTTATGGATCAACATAAAGACCTCTTTTAGAGATTATATGGCCAAGGAGACATACTTATTATATCAAAAAATCACACTTTTATTGTTTGGAATACAGATAATAATCTTGCATGATTCCCAACATTGTCACAAAGTGTTGCTCATGCTTAGCCCTTTTCCTTGAACACACCAATATTTCATCCACAAACACCACCACAAAATAATCTAGATACATTTTAAGTATCCAATTCATAAATTCCATAAATAAATTTGGTGCATTTGTAAGACTTAAAGGAATTAGCACATTCTCATAATGTCCATATCTACTCTTGAGATCTTTCTTCGGAATATACTCTTTCTGAAATAATAATTAGTGATATCCTGATCATAAGTCAATTTTGATGAACCACTATGCACACATAAATTAGCCAAACATATTATCAATTCATATAAGTGGATACCAATTATTTATCATGAGTTGGTTATGCTTTTCATAATACAAACAAAACCGAAGAGTTTTATCTTCCTTTTTGAAACACTACTAGAAAACTAACCTTTACCAACGGTTTGGAACCGTTGGTATAGGCCTCCAAACCGTTGGTATAGCCTATACCAACGGTTTGGAGAACCGTAGCCAAGTAAGCCGTTGGGATAGGTCTATACCAACGGTTTTCCAAAAACCGTTGGTATAGACCTATACCAACGGTTTTGGGAACCGTTGGTATAGGTAATATGAAATCTATACCAACGGTAATGGAACCGTTGGTATATAAATTCAAAAAATAAAACATCCGCTGGGATTTGATCCCAGGACCCCTCGTTTATAATCGAATGACTTAACCACTAAGCTAACATCACTTTTGTAAACATAATTTCATAAATATATATATGTATTATCATAATTATATTAAATTTTGATTTATATAATGTTCTCGGTTAGTGGATCTGGAAAAAGTAAAGAACCTATCCCAACGGTTTTCAAAACCGTTGGGATAGCCCTATCCCAACGGTTTTCAAAACCGTTGGGATAGGTTCTGGTTGGGTGTAATGTTGTTGGCCGAATGTTGAATTTTTTTGATGCTTTTTCCCAACGGTTCTTGAGAACCGTTGGGAAAGAGTGACCTTTCCCAACGGTTCTCCCAAACCGTTGGGAAAGGGGTGGGAAAGGGGGGTCTTTCCCAACGGTTCTCCCAAACCGTTGGGAAAGGGGGGGTCTTTCCCAACGGTTTGGGAGAACCGTTGGGAAAGGGGTGGGAAAGGGGGTCTTTCCCAACGGTTCTCCCAAACCATTGGGAAATACCCCCCCTTTCCCAACGGTTCTCCCAAACCGTTGGGAAAGGGGTGTTTTGAGGCCCCTTTCCCAACGGTTCTCCCAAACCGTTGGGAAAGACCCCCCTTTCCCAACGGTTTGGGAGAACCGTTGGGAAAGGGTGTATATAAGTGTTGGGAAAGATCTGATTTCCAGTAGTGAAAAACAGGATCAATGCTACCCACATATATGTGCTCGGCCTAATAAACCCTTTTCTTTCAAACTCTTCTAAATATACATTAAATTCCCTTAATTTTTTGGTTCTATCAGATAATATGGAAGGTAAATAGTAATAGTCCCATAAAGAAGATCAATCGTGAACTTCACTTCTCTTGTGGGTGGAAACCCTAAGAAAGTTTCAGGAAATAAATCTAGAAACTAATTAACAAGCACTAGAAAAATGTTATTCTTGATATCTTACTTCGATGCCAAAGTAAATTCTACCAAATTGTATGAGATCATTCCAACTGATAGTTCCAACAAGCACATTTCACCTACCTTTAAATTCGGGTATCTTCTAAAGAGATGCTCGACACCATCCTCATTTGTAAAACTAACTCTTTAGGTTTAAGATTTGATGTGAGGCTTGAACATTATAAAAAAATCTTACCTAGGATTATTTAATAGACATAAATATCTATCACAAATAAATCCCATATCAAATTAAGTCTATCAAGATTTATAGAACATGTTTTACACATAAAGGCATGCCATTCTCTTTGACCAAGTAGAGTTTTCAATTTTAAAATAGAAGGAATCATCTCAATATTTAAATGAAACAAATCAATAACATGAGAAGAAAAAAATAAATGTGATGCATCCATATTAAACAAATATTTCATAAGGTTAAAATTCAATAGAATCATATGACTCACTATTGATGGTCTAGACGGATCATCCACAACAACTTTCTCAGCTCTATATAACTACTTACTCACTACACTCTATTGTTTGTTACCATGTTTAGATTTCCCTTGTTGATTAGTCATGGTATTCCTAGAATCACCATGGATAGCTTTTTTCTACTCATGATAGTGATTCTTTTTCCCTTATCTCACTGAATTATATGACATCTGTGACACATGATATGTGTATTGAACACCAGACCTTGGAGCAATGAGAAAATAGCACTGAAGATGACCCATATGGTTTCAATTATGGAATTCTCTAGAAGGTTCTATAAAATCCCACTTTATGTGGTCTAAAGATCCACATTAAAAACATCCTGGCTTGCTCTTATGTTTTTGTGGAAGATGCACTGATCTAACCATCTAATTCTAACCTGTCCCACCACATTGAAAATAAGTGTCCCTCTTCATCTTGCTCCCAACATTAGATTTACCACTATTTCCCATAGGTATAAACACTCTACCTATACCCATATCTCCTGAGATTTCATTTTCTACCATTGTCTCTCTATTTAACATCTCTTTATAATCTGTTATACAAAGTATGAAAATCTTCGAGAGAATCTACCATCTCATCCCTGATTCAAAGATGCGTGATTTCAAGGATGTACTTGAAGAAACTATGGTGAAAATAAGACTAAATTTATAAATATGTCTGTATAATCTATCACAAATAATATCTCCTTATTTAATTTTAAAAAAAAATTCGTTCTCTTAATCCTAAACATTTGAGTATAGAATTTTTTGTTGAAAATTTCTTTAAAATAATCTGATGAGATTCCTTGGTATAATTTAGCCTCAACTATAAAATCTCACTATTGGTGTGAAATATCCCCAAACATATATATTAACAACTTGAATTTCATCTCTGTGGGTGTTCCAAGGAATTCAATGATTTGATTCGTCATATTCAACCACACATATGCTTTATCTAGTTCTAAATCACCCCGAAAGATGGGTGGATTCTACTTCTAGAACTGGATGAAATGATTCACTTGCCTTGGTTCACCACACCAGTTACCTCTATCCACATCTTCTAAATATTTGGACTATAATATGAATTAGTTATTGGTTCACATGTGTCTTTTGTGCATCCAAATTCTTAGAGACTTCTTCTTGTTGGCTTCTTCTATGCCTACCAAGTTCCATTTCTATAACACAAAAATGGAAGAAGTCTCACTCTCCTGCAACTGAAGTCCTAAAAATATCTAATTCTACCACATCACATACCACAACCTTACTTTAAAAAACTATACATTTCCATGTCTAACTAGTTTTTTAAATTTCCCCATGATTTTAAAAATAAACCCATTTTCAAAATACCCATATCATGCCTTTTTCAAAATCTCACATTTGAAAAGAATTTCAACACTTATCAAAAATCAAAAATTTTGCACCAAATAATATATCATTACTCAAAATGAAATACACACTCCTAGTGGGAATCCATTTCTAAAATTCATTTCATTCTCATCTCATTGGAAAAACCCATGACAATGAGATTACCAATCATATAATTGTCTCCAAAACACTTATGTACCCAACTCCATGGTAACATGATGTTTAGGATAAAATGGTTTGCTTCATCATTTTATTCTCCACTTTTCAAGTCTCAGCAATCCTACTCTTTATACCATCCCAAATCTAGAACTGACTAGAATGATTTTTAACTCCAAGACTGAAAAACTCATATCACTTTTCCCAAAAGATATGAGGATTGACCAATACAAATTCCACTTGTAAGTAAATAACCTAAAAAGATGATACCACTTTTCAAAATTAAATATCCACCAATCATGACTGATAGAATTTGTAATATCCTACCCATCCTCATTGGCTTTAGTTGAGGAGAAATTTCAACTTGTCCTTAAGTGAAATCCCCTAGGTACCAAAGTCTAGTAATAACTTCCATGAGCTTCAATACAATTGGGGGATGATTTGACCTTTGAGAAACAAAAAAAAACAACCAATCTCACCATAACAAGATAAACACTATATAATTCATTATTATGATATAAGATAACTCAAAATAATACCATTGATATTTAAACCAAAATACAACAATGTACAGCAACAGAAGACTACTAACATAAAAGTACAAAGAGGAAGACAAAACTGAGAAAACCCAAAGACTCTAAAGACATAACACCATGTCTCAAAACATGATCCATGATAAAAATCCACAAAACAACACAAGTATCATGAAGCACCACTAAAGTAATGTGATATTTTCTCTTTACATGTATCTCAACAAACAATATCTTCAAAAGAACCAAAGTTCCAAAGTAGGGATGAGTAATAAAACTCAATATGATTTCCCCAAATGAATTCCCTACTTACACCAATAGGATACAATATTTTAGAACATTTATATGAAAAAACTGAAAATAGTTTATATACAAATATAAAATAATTTCCATAGTAAAATAGTTTTTTGAAAACAATACCAATTCCCAAGGAAAGTAACTAAACATTTCATTTAACCATTTAATCAAATTCCATGTTGGAATAATCCATTCTCTAGTACATGGCCACACACACACTCAACCATGAAATCTTGGTGTTACCATTGATGGTGGAACTTCATGTCCATAACACAACCCTTTTATGGTGGTACATCATGGCCATTATCCATACCATTGAACTCATTCTTTACAATTCAATACAACCACATGAAAATCCATATTTTCCAAACCATTTCCATAAAACTATACTTTTATTGAAAATACATTTTGATGCATTGAAACCTAAAAAAATATTTTAAAATCATCATTTTAAAATCATGTTACCATTTTCACTTTCCACCAAAACACCCAATTTTCACAATTTCATAAACTCTCACAAAGAATATTTCTATAAAGAATTTCACAAAAATTTCACAATTAATTTCAAGAAAAAAATCAATTTGAAACATGTACTTAAAATTATAATAATATGAGTCGAGATTAAATCCACCTGCCTTAGAGATTGTGGAGACTATGAAGAGAGACACTAATTCTTCAACAAAATTGGGTTGAACCTCATAAAACCCTCCTTAGATCTCTTTATATATCATCAACACAACCATATATAATCATTATTGGAATAAAAAACCATATATCTATCCATAATGGACTATATCTAAGAATTCAAGAGATGGAAGAGAAGTAGATCTAAGAAAAACTACAAAAAACAAAGACTTTCCAAGGGAATCGAGCTTCAACGCACCAAGAAAAGCCTTCATATAACTTTTTATTTGAAGGGGACAGACTCCAAAACCTTTGGGAAGAGTAAGAACTAACATAGATATGAAAATGGTGAAAAATGAGAGGCTTATAGGTGAAAAATAGTGATATCCAATTTTTTTAGGATCTCACTTTTAAATTGTGCACAGTTAGTCACATAGTTAGGCCAACCGTGCGCTGACCAAGCACCAGTATCTCCATCAAGGAGAACCCCACATGTATGGCATGTACTTTTATACAAATAGTATGCTAACCATGTATAATCCCTCTTCCTCACTTTTAATGGTTTCACCTGGGTAGTCGTACAATCTGTCCAAACTGTTCACCTAACCAGGCGCCTACCCAAAAGACCCTATTTCACATTACACGGTTTCCTGTAGGAGTTTCATAGTTTCCACTAACCATTATCAAACTTCACACCTTTATAAAATCCATATAAAAATTGAAAAATTATTCCAAACCCTCCCAAACTTCACCCAAACACTTTACATACTTAAAAGCATTAAAAAATGGGTTACTTACTAGAAGTCAAGGGTGATAAACTATATCATTTTATTATCCTCTCGATATCTTCATTAGACATAAATTTCTCTTAAAATCATTTTAAATTTGATGTTATAAAATATTCTAAACATTTTGGGTTTTCAACAAGGTTATTTAATAATGTTTAAAAGGTTCTTCAATTCCTTTCGAAAGAAAAGTTTTATCATCAACTCCACATTTTATTTTAATAAATTTTATTACTTTTTCAAGGTTTATTTATTAAATATTCTTTTTAAAGAGTAAACTTTTTAAACTTATTTTCACTTACCGTTTTGAAAATTTTATGTCTTTTTGAATTCTCCATTATTAAAATAATATTTTAAAAGTAAAATTTTTAAAATTATTTTCACTTCTATTTTTGAAATTTTTTTATATTTTTCAATTCTTCATTATTAAAAGATTCTATTAAATGTAAAAATATTAAATGTATTCTACCTAACCTTTTTAAAGACTTTATATCATTCTCAGGTCTCCTTTATTATATATTATTTTAAAATTACATGTTTTCAAAGTATTTTCACTTATCCTTTTTGATAACCATTGGGTATTTTTCAAGGATCCATTATTAAATATTATTTTTAGTAATTAAAATTTACAATGTATTTTCACTTCCCTATTCGGAAAATATATATATTTTTTTTCAATTATCAATAAATAATGTACTCTTTTAATAGTAAAATATTTCAATGTATTTTCACTTATCATTTTGAAAATTTTATATCTTTCTCAACTCTCATTTATTAAATATTCTATTAAAATTATAATTTTTAAAAGTATTTGCACTTAATTTTTTTGATATAATTTATATATTTTGAAGGTTATTTTATTTGGGACTATTTATAATAGGGTTTTAAAAAATTATTCACTATTCCTTCTCTAAAATGTGTTTTTAAAAGTTATATAAACTTAATCTTTTAAAAAAATGTTTTAAATGTTTTGTGAAAACATTTGTATTTTAATATATATTTACCATCCAAGGTTTTTCTCTCATGAAGTGATGTTTTGATCATCCACTATATGTTATTATGATATAAATCCTATTTTAATATGAGATTTTTTGATATTCTATGATCTTTTAATTTTATGTTATGAAATGTTTTTGGATTGTTTAAGAAACCCATTATTTTTCATGGGTTTATTAAGATATGTTAATGATTGTTTTTTAAATGGCACATGTATGTATGGATAATGAATGTTGGAGTCCTATATCAACATTTAATACATTGGTTTAAGATTAAGTCCAAATATAAAGGTTATATAAGATAATTTACTATAATAAAAAGTGAATATGGGAGGATTCAATACCATCCAAAGGGTACATGGGAGGAATTATCCTAAGTACAAGGGTACATGAGAGGATTTATCCCAAGTCAAAGTGGTGCATGAGTGGTTTTATCCTAAGGTCTATGGTATGCAATAGGATTATCCCCATCCTAAGAAGGTATATTTATATTTTTTTTATGATTTTTCAATTGTTTTGGTTGTGTTACATCCCCAAGTTATGTATCTAGTTATAAAAACATTTCAGAATGCATTTCATTTCCATGAAATGTTATTTTATCATGATTATGAAATATTTTTAAAGTATTAAATACATTTATGTTATGATCATATGTTTCATGATTATTGATATGTGTTTTGAGATAGTTTTTATCTTTTATGTTAATGGTCTCTTTATAATATAATTTTTCTCTAACCTCTTTTATGGTTATCATCTAAGTTCATTTGATATTTTTTATAATATTTAGGCCTTACTCATGTTCTCCTTCATGTTTATGGTCTAATACTTTATGATTCATTTTTACCTTATTGAGAATTTCATCCCACCCCTTTCTTATGATTTTATTCCCTAGGTTATGAGGTTTATTGTATCATGTGAGAAGTATATAAATGGTATACAAAATCATAATTATAGATAAAGGTTTGAAAATTTTATATAATAATTTATTTATGTAGATAGTCTCTAAGACACTAAATATATTTTTCCTTGAGTTGTGTGACTATTTGTGAGATTCATTAATTAAATCAATAGATTATTGTACTACTTATGTGATGTTTATTTTAGGTAGTTGTAGTAATTATGGTTTTTTTCATTTATGAATTTATCTTTTTATCATCAATATATCAGGAACCTCAGTTTTCTAATATTAGGTCTAATTATATTCTTTTGGTAATATATTTTTTATATTCATTGGTTTTAGTTTAATATCATGGGATTTTTTTCTTATGATTTATTTGGTTTTCTTTTCATTTTGAAAATTTCTTACTTAGTTAGATGAACTAACAATGTATGGAATGGTCATTCCAAATTCACAGGTAGGATTTGTTGTTTCTTTGTTTATTTATCTATTGAAACATTTCCCATTAGTTGATATTAGATTACTTGTAAATTTTCATCATCCTTGGTTATTGGGAATGCACCTCAGACCATGGAATGTGCATTTTTAGGTACCTATATTTGGGAAAGAATAGGTTGGTTTGTGACATAACAAGAATATGATATTAATACAATATTGACTATAACACAATCTCTTTTTTATCCTTTTACATTTGAACGGGTCTCAAAAATATATAATGACATTACTTCCTTTCTTATATTAACAATGATAGTACCTCAGTAACTTATTCCAACACTGAGCTACACGATATTCTCTAAACTAGTCAACATATTACTTATAGAAAACCTATCTATGGAACATCATACCACATTATCAACAACATTATTAGGTACTTCCATAATCCTTATAAGTTGTTCTAGTTCATCTCATATTGACATCATGAATATATACTTTAGAGTCATTGACGATAAATACAACACAAACAAAAAGTGGATTTAACATTAAAAAGTATCAATATACATTAGTTGAGATAGAAATTTAATTCAAGAATGAAATTTTTTTTAGTTTTTAAATAGGATAAATCATGTATGCTGTGTTTTGTACACAAACATGTTTCTTTAATTATTTATAATTATTTTGGTTGGATCATCATACGATCAACATAGTAGAAGTAACACATTGAATATCCCAATCTATCATTATGAAAATAGTATGAAGTGATGAACATTAAATATGAAATAGGTTTAACTTAAATGCACTGTTCTACATCCATCCAAAACATGACTGATTATGATCTATAATTATCACCAAAATACAACCAAAAGACTCTCAAATCCATAAGGATGAAACAAACCATTAGAATTATCATATCCTCTGAGAGGATACCTTGAACTCTTATAGTTTTCATGTACCTTCTTATTTGAAGAAATAAGGATCACTATGAGAGAAGATAGCTTAAAAAATTTCTAGGAAATGTTATACTACACCAAGACAAGGATATCATCCTATATATAGGATCCCTTTATTTAATAAATAGATTTGAGGGTGGTATTCCATTTCATGGGAGTTGACATGTGTTACATATAATGTAGTATAGTTGAGAATATAATAATTTGAAATTTTTAAATGATTATAATTAGTTATGTGTTGAAATAAATGATTCAACTCATTGATTCACAACCAAAAGAAACTAAGTATGATATTTGGTAAGGACTATGCACTTGATATTGTAAGTCTATATCTATGAAATTTATTATATATATATATTATAGGTTATGAATTTGGGTACATCATAAAATATGATATACCCATTTTAGTTCTTATCCATTAATCTCCCAATTACACAAAAATACCATGATGACTTTATGAAAATCTTCACTACCATTTTTGAATCCCTATATTCTCTTTTAGGTTGTGTTTATCAAAATCTATTCATTTTGGAACAAAAAAATTTCCCAAAATTTAATCCTTTTTATCACGTATGACCATGTGGCCATTTGAGCCATTGAATCGTTGGTAATAAGTATGAAATCCCAATTTCATAGATGTAAGTGAAGAGAAACCATAATAAAAATGTTAGTGCTACTCAAGATACGAATGGGTCTTGTGTGATCTTGATCATACATACTCATATATCCATATGTACACTTCCACCATGAGATACATCATATACATAAAAATATAATATATTTTTTCCATTACATAGAGTGACCACTAGACTGGAACATATTCATCCATTATAAGTCACCTCATACATTCATGATTCTATAAAATAAACTAACCAGTATGAATGAATGTATCTCCATCCATTTATCCATGTATCGATGCACATCACATGTCACTCATAAAAATATTTCCATGAATTTCCTTAGTCTAATTCAATCAAGGTGTAGATGTCATTTCTTTTCATATAAGTGGAAGCATCCCATATTGGTTGAACTCTAACTGATGAAATGACCTACAACATACCCAATAACTCCCAAATTGCTAATCTTCAAGGATTGTGTAATAAAGGAACCAAAGTAAGAAGGTTATCATGATAATTATCTCTCAAAACATTGGTAATGAGTATTCATTATAGGCATACACTACTATTGAGATCAATTATAGTATGACAATCAATGTGATATAATTTTTTGGGTTAGTAGAAATAATAAATCATGACTAATTAAATCAAGAGTCTATTATTTCAATCACAAAAAATTATTCATATCCATTAGAATATTTTAATCATAAAATATTAATATGTCATTAAAACCAATAATTCTCTATAATTATTAATGATTAGAGACAACTCAAATTCATAGTTTGAGTGAATATTATCATTCCACTATTAATTTGATACAAATTACGCACACAAAAATTAATGATAAATTGATATTTCCATTATTATTAAGTCATGATATATTATATAAAAATTATATCTAGTATCTCATTTATTTAATACCAAGAGATTCAAAATCATCATCACATTTTTTCTATATTAATGTATTTTTCAAAGGATATTCTATGTTTTAATATATAACCACTGATAAAATATTTATATAGACCCTATAAATGATTTTTTTAATGATATTGTATTTAATAAGGGTGTGTTTGGTCCTTTTGTGAGACTAGGGTTCCCTTTACTATGTAATAGATCTATTATTTCCATAGTTTATCTTGATTTATCCATTAATTATAGTACTAAGGTTCAATTTCCTATATAATAGCTCCATTAGTTCCATAGTTCATCTTGATTTCTCCATTAATTATAGGAACTAAAATAAGTTCAGATATGAGTTTATTGATCCAAATTATTTCCTTCACAACATCTGATTTACTAATATACTCTGCCACAGTTGTCGATTACACTATGAAGGCTTGTTTGGTAATATTTCATTTGATAACTCCACCATTTTTAAAAAACACAAAACTAGATTTAGATATTATATATTCTTTTTTAGATTTTAAACTAGAATTAGTGTAACCCTTTTCAAAGGGATTATCCTCTCCTCCAAAGACTATGATCTTATGCTTAATACTTCTTAAGTACTTAAGGATGTTCATGAAAAAAAATCCAATGAATCTCACCAGGATTAGAGTGTTATCTTGCTATTATGATTAAATAATGAGAAACATTAATTTAAGTACACAACATGAAAGAATGATGGATATTATGATAGATGAATAAGGAATCATATCCATCCATTTTAACTATTTATATGGATTTTGAATCATTTTAAGATTATTTCCATGAAAAACTTATAAAAACCCTTTCTCAGAGTTATCTATTCTAAAACACTTTAGAACTTTACCAATACATTTTTTTACTTAGTTGAAGAATAATTTTATACCTATATCTATAGATATTTATACTAAGTATATAGGTTGTTTCACACATGTATTTACTTGAGAATAATTTTTCTAACTATATGATTGAAAATTGTAAAGTCATGATATCATTTTTTATAAGTATGTTATCCACATTAAATGTATAAAATACAACAACACTCCCACTAATCCTATTTTTTCTCAAGAATAATCTATGTTCTTAATCAAACCAAACTCTTTAATTACATCATTCATACTCCAAGAAGGTTTCTTTAATATAAAAATAATTTATTTCAACTTGAAAACCTTAGGATACTCACCTGGAGCTTTAAAGACTTTGGATTGTATCATATATTCGTCTTTGACTAAATTACCATTAATAAAATTTGGTTTTACATCCATTTTATATATCACATAATCATAATAAACTGCTATAGAAAACAATATTTTAATGGAATTTATCATAAAACTACTGAAAATGTTTCAATATATTTAATATGATGATTTTTTAATAACCCTTCTCTATTATAAAATATTTATAGGTAGAAAGTTTAATTTCCATGTTAGTTGTTTTTTGAAAAAAACGCACTTGCATCCTATGGATCTCACCCACTCATGTGTATCCACCATGTCTAAACATGGTTAGTGTAAAAGTATTATATATCATATTTCATGGCATTTATCCATTTTAAAGAGTTTTAACTCTCAATGGACTCTTGGTAGGTAGTATGTTCATTTTTTATAAACATCACATAAACATAATTTTCAAAAATAAATAAATATCTTATAGTATCTTAAGGAATCCAACAAGACCTATAATTTTTTTTGTATAAAATATGTCAGTTCTTCTTCTAGAACTCTTTATGGGACCATTCAAACTTATATATCCAAAACACTTCTTTTTTATTGGTTTTGAACTTTCCTAAGTTTGAATTTCATTTTATTTAATCCTCATCTAATATATTCCTTCTCATGGAATATAGTAAATTAGGATATAAAAACATTATTCCTAATATATTTATAGAAATAATATTCCTTACTTTTCTTTTTGTAATCAATAAATAAGAATTTGTGATACTTTGAAACATGTTTACCATAGGCCAAATGAAATATGTATTCTTTTTAACCCAAAATTTTAAAAAATAAATATTGGGATATTTCTTAGTCTATATCTCTATTTGTGTCTTTGTGAATACTTTAGAATTAATTCTATTAAATTGGAATACATCAATTTCAAGAGTATATTTAGAGAATAAAATAATATGGCCACTCTGAATCATCATAAAATGAAAAATGTCTAACATGATACAATTAATCTTCATTGACAAAGAATACCACTATGGTATACTATGAGGAATAAGTAGTAAAATAATTTCACAATCTCTCATATGATTCGTGAATTTCTTATTAACGTATTCGCCACCCCAATAAAATTGGTAATATTAATACTTTTTCCCAAATTGATTACATACTTCATTATAAAACTCATCAAAATTTTCAAAATTTTCAAACTTTTTTCTAATTATAAACATATAACTATTCCGACAAAAGTTTTCCTTAATGGTCATAAAGTACTTAGATCAATCACTTTATTGAGTACCCATTATTCTACATAAATCACTATACTTAAGATCTAATAGTCCATGATCCCTTTCACCTTTCCATAAAATGGTGCTTTGTTCATTTTTCATATTAACAAGATTAATAGTTATAAAAAAATTCATAATCGAGTGATTCAAACAATAAAAATATATATAGTCTATGAATACATTTATAATTTATATATATAGGGAAATAATGATAAATGAAAGTGGGGTTATAATTAACCTTTACTCTCTTATTCATAATTTTTCAGATAATATTATCTGTATAATAATTTTATAAATAATTTATGAAATTTCATTTTATATAAATCATTTCCTTCATATATATAGTAAAATTATAGTTATTAATAAGGAATGAAAATCCCATCTTGTCTAAACTAGATATAGAAATCAAATTAAATGTTACAGTAAGAAAATAATAACAGTTTCTTAATTCCAAACTAGTAAACTTGGTAAACTTAGATCATAAGTATTGACTTCTAATGTGGAAAATATTACCTGTTTCCAACACATATATATACTTCACCTTTATTCAATTCTCTACCATATCTGATTATATGTTTATCAGCATAATTGTGTGAAGAACCCCCAATATCTAATACCCATGATTCAGAGTTGTATAAATTGATTTCAATAATATTCACATTCAAATTCCAATAATTCATATCATTGAGAACACTTCTCAACCTATGATACAAATTTAGAATATTATTCATGGATATAAGAGACCTAGAAATTATAAACATGATACATTCTGTAATCTACAAAATATATATCTATTTGGGTGAGTATCATATTTTATACCTTTACATTAAGTAAATTTAATTAAAGTACTCCCACTATAATTATAACTGCATAAATTATTACCTTTCATGGGATAAGATCTATATTTAAATAATAAATGGTTCCACTTATATGCTCCTCTCACTACAAAGTTATTTAGGTAGGGAATTATTCCAATCATATAACATATGAATCTTGGATAATTAAGTGGAAAACACTTTGAACAAATCCATCATACATATATCAACATAACACTATTCCCTTGGTATCCTAACTCCTAGGGTTTCCAAAAAAAGTTTCTTCAAAATATTACAACATGATTATGTTCCCTAACTCTTAGGATTATCCATTTCCACCATACCATACACAAGATAATCCATGGGAACCCTACTTTGGAAGAACCTACCAGTTTAAATGGACAAGGTCTTGAAATGTGTTTTCTTTAGAATGAATCTCACACTTAGTATTTTAGGGGTTTTATTTTAAAATTTTCACTAATTTATTATACATCACATGAATATTTTATCCATAAATAATGAAATAAATTAAAATTTTATAATCTCACGTATTATTCCTTTATTTATGAAGATTTATAATGATTTAGTTTTGGAATCCCTATTCCATCTACTAAATTAATATTTTCAAACCATGTTATTGTGTATCTCTTTACACAACTCATAGTTTGTGTTACTTAGCTAATGATAGAAGCTAAACATATTTTCCCATATCTAAATTCATCATATGGAAAATATTTACAAACAATTCATGTAAAGGTTTATAATATTATTAAATTATCAATATCTAAATTATAAAGCATGTAGTCATCAATATCTAAAATCTCTTTTTCTAGAACAAGGAAGAAGCCTCTTGGATTGTGGGATGTTTGAACTAATTTTAGTCTTCCCAAAGATACTTTACTCAAGAGAGATTCCAATTCCATCAAAAATATAATTCCTAATATGTATAAAATCTATTCAATAACTAAATATAATATAATAAATTTAATTACATACCAATTTCAATGTATATAAAAAACAAATCTTATGTTTAGTACCTATAATATAATTTAGGGAATGATAATTTATAAAAGTAAATTTATCATTTAAATTAAATCATACAAATATTCACATTCTGTAAACAACTTATAAACATTAATATTAAAAAAATTATTTAAAAAAATGATATATTAATTTGAACTTTTAATATTTTATATAGGGATGAAAATATCCTATTTACAAAGCTTAAAACCTATATTTTATAAATGTTTTATAAACTACAAGCATTTTTTAAATGATTCTTTTTTCACTTTTAGGGGTGTGTCATATATTTTTAGTGATGGTGTTTTTTCCATCATAATCCACAATTTGGAATCTTATATCTATATATTATATAGGTTCTAATGATAGGTCATCTTATGTGGATGCCAAAAATAAATACATAGGTGATATTGATCCTTAAATAGGTACTAGTCATAAGCCATGTTATGCCTTGGGATGATCATTTAATCTAATATATATTTACCTCCCTTACTTATGTGGGAGTTATATTATATCTAATTATATGATGAATACTAACTATTTGATCCTATTTCACCTTACACAGAAAACATTACTGACTCTTACATGTACAGTTCTCCTGGACTATATGGTTCCACTAAAAAATTATACATGTTCTATTGGTATATCCTATATAATTATGTGACCAATGTAGTGATGTTTTTATTTAATCATGACTCTATGCCACATGGGATACATTAAAACTATATTTCTCTTATTACTAATAAATAAAATGAAATTGACATTGAGGACTTTAGGCTGGTTTATCGTTGAAATATTGTCCCCAAAATAATCTATAAAGTCTTAGGGATCAATATGGGAAGAATTGTTAGATATGTCATCACCCCAAATTAGTTTGTATTTTTTCATGGTAGAATCATTAAGAATTTTCTACTCATAGCATTGGATAGTTTTAACCTTATGAAGAGAAAATTAATTGATGGAATTTTTTTCCAAAAAAATGATATTTGTAAGGATTTTTACACACTCAAATAGAGTTTTATTTTTTTTCCAAATGAGATTTTGTTTTCAAATTCTTTCATTAGATTAATGAGGAGTATTTTAAAATCCACTAGGTTTTCCATCCTTTTAAATGGATTTCCTGGGGGTTCCTTTAATTTCACTTGGTGTGTTAGTTAAGGAGACCCACTTTTAGGCATCCTTTTTTCTATAGATGAGGAATGAATGAATAGATGCATAAATGATATTTATTAGGTTAGAATATATCAAGAAATCAAGGCTGGTAGAGGAATCAATACTCTATCACATATTCTCTATGCTGATGACATCCTCCACTTTAGACAAGATATAAGGAGAATTGTTACTACTGTTAAAGGTTTTGTTTTCTCATTATGAATAAGTGTAAGGTCAATAAGTTGGAACAAATATTTCACGGTTTTGGGGGATATAGTTCCTGTTACTAAAGAAAATAGGGTCATGAGATATCTAGGGTGGAAAAGGAGAACCCTCCCTTTTTTCTATCTTGGAATACCATTGTTTATGGGAAAAGTGAGAAGTTTTCATCTTGGAAACATAGGCTCTAAGATTATTAATCAACTTGATAAATGGAAACGTAAGTCAATTTCTAAATATTTAAGGCTATGATTATTGAATTTAGTGATTGCCACTAAATTTTTGTAATCCTAGTCAATTTATAGATGGCCTAGAAGTCTCAATATTTATCTTCAAGCCCTGATCATAAACTATATTTGGACTTTATATTCCCATGAAAATAAATTGATAACTATTTCTTGTAAATATTTCATTAATCACATTAAAATGGGAGGTTTTGGCATTATGGACCTCAATATTTTCAATGATGGCCTTTTTAATAAATTCACTTGGAATATATTTATGTCCAATGAAATTTCAATTGATTTCCTTTTAAGAAGGTTCAAAAATAATTTAATTTTTTGAAATCCTTATTATATAAAATATTTTTTTGGAATTCAATCAAGTCTTCTTTTAATTACAGTATGAGAAACTCTAAATAGTTGGTAAGTAGGAGATCTACTCTAAACTATTGGTGATCCAACTAGATGGAAAGACCACCCAAGGACATCATGGATGTCCCTGATAATAGGTAGATGTAGAATATTTTTTATTTTCTAGAATCCTATAGAAGTTACAATGTTATTGTCCCTCAAAAATTAAAAATTTAGATATATAGGTATGTATTTATGGACAGTGAGACCTTTATTTGGAAACTAAACAAGAATGGACAATATAACACAAAATATTATTATAAAATTAGGTGTGATGGTTCTATTATGACAACATAATGGATGTTGGAGATTAAGTATAATTTCATCCAACCTTCAAGGATTTTGTTTATATAGAGAATATGGAATAATTTTTTTCTCACCCATTATCAATTACAGAGATCTGGAAAACATATTTTTTTAGCATACTTCTTATACTTGAGGGCTCGGGAAGATGAACAACACTTTTTTTTAATCTTTGACCAGAATCTATGGATATATGTTAGAGATTTATTTGGAATAAACACATATCCATACTATCATCTAGGTGATCTTATGGACTTCTTATCATGGCTGGGAAGAGTGAGAAGGTACACAATCTTCTTATAGTGGCTATGATTTTTGTGATTGATTTGGTTTGGAATTCAAGTAATGAAGTGATGCATTACAAATAGAATCCATCCATGCATGATAATATTATAACCATTTATAGAGATATATTTTCTGATTCAAATACTTAAATAGGGGATATTATTAAAAACCTTTATGACCTAAGTATATTAAGGCTTCTAGGTGTTCATGGAAGGCCTAAAAACCCACCTGTCCTTAAATATGTCGATTAGATCCCACAAATCTCATCATGGATAAAGGTCAATGTGGATGGTGCAACCTATTTCACACCTGGAACATCAAATTGGGGAGTTTATTTCCGTTTTCACCATGGATTTATTAAGGGTTGGTGATTCTCACTCAAATTTACCCAAGAGATGAAGGTAGAACGGTCCTTGTAGTCCAGCTTGGATTATCGAATCCACAGAGACCTAAGAAGTAACCTATAGACACGCACATTCTAAGGACTATTTTTGGATATGAAGTGGCCAACTTTGGGTTTATTTTAGATGGTTTTAAGTGAACTCTAAGAGACTTAAGTGAATTCAATTTAAAAGAATGAGTTGATCCTAGGTTATCGCTCGGGGTGGATTGGACGTATTTCCTTTTTAATGATTTCAATTTCTTATATTTGAGATGGGTTCATTTAAGGAGATAAAACAACATCATCACTTACTAGTTTAATGAATACACTATTTAATACTAATCACCTATACACTTTAAGGATCAATGTTTTGAGCACTTCAAGGTAAAGGTTCGTATTAGCACTTAAAGTGTGTGGCCTTAAATTCAACAAGGACGATGGAGTTTAAAAATCATCAAATAAAAATCTCAATTAAAGAAGTGATTATACATTAATGAGGTGATAAATAACATCCAATACAGCCCCTTGATAATCCCTTGGATCAACCCATAAGTGGGTTATCCCTCCATTGATTCTATGGTTTCAATGGAAGCGGAAAGTAGACACATGAGGGAGGAAATGGAGAAGTAAAAAAAACGCAATAAAATAACAATCACTCCACCGTTGTGTGATAATCTCACAAGTTTTGGTATGAAAAATTTCACACCTTGAACCAACGGTATCAAAGTGATAAGGATAAGAACAGAATAATAAGAGAATAAGAACTTTTATTAAGAAACAAGGATGAATTAAAACAACTTACATGTGAAGGAAGAACATTACAAAGAGAAATTGGCAGCATAACATTAAGATGAAAACAAGCTCAAAAATTATCAACTCCTCCACCACCACTGACTTAAATAGTAATTTTGGAAGCCTTGGGTCTAGCCTCCAACATTACAAAGCATCCCACTTGATTATGGTAGGCCTAGGGTGGTGGAAAGTTTTGGGAAATAAGACTTTTCCGCCCTTGACCCGAAAAGGCATCCAGCTTTCATACACCGAACAGATGCGCGTGAAACACCTTCTAGATGGCCGAATTTAGGTGGGCCATACAAGAAGTAAATTAATATCCGAATTTCCCCTAACAGACTGAAAAATATCATCCCAAAAGGAGTTATGGTTATCTAGATATGGGTTAATTGGTGAGCTTTTTTTCTGGGCCGCAGAATCTGGCCCAGAATTTTATCTCTAACTTGGGCTGCCTAAATGACCACCATGGAGGCCGAATTAGCATTATCTCCTGAAGATTTATTTGTTCCTATAAATTTATTCTAGAATAACACGAAATTTGGGATTAATTGGGCCTTTATGTTGGGCCCCACAGTCTCATCAGTGGCCTGGTGTTCAATCTGCCTTCTCCAGAATTGCTTGCTTTCATTGCCAAATATCTCCATCATCCTCCATGAATTATCCATTGATCCCTAAATGAAACATGTTCATATTTGAGTGTAGATAAATTATAAAATTAAAATATGTATAATCAGATGAATCATTTGGTACTTTAAATGATGTTCAAAAATGTACCACATAATAGTGCATTTTAAGAAGGTATTACAATCATAATGTGAAATGATGTTCAAAGTGTAAAATGCACTAAAATGGTGTTTATGAATAATAAATAACATGAATATTATATATATTACCAATAAATATTAGCATCATTTAGTATCTAATCACACCCCCCAACTTGAGTTTTTCTAGTCCCGAGCAAAATATATCTCAACAATATGAAATTCGAATTTCCTTTTCCAAAAAACATTTTAATACACAATGATAACCAAAAAACCTTATACCAAACAATCATGAAACCCATAAAAATATTTTAATACAAGATAGTTTCATAAGAAGATCCCAATCTCAAGCCCATTCCTTTGTTCAAATTCATTGCCATATTTCATCCAATATCATTTAAGTATGAGGATGTGTTGTGCATCACAATAGACATGGGGGTTCATCTTTATTCAAGGGGGAAATTACGAAAGCTCTAGGTGGAATCACATTTTAATATTAAGATGAGTATTCAATTTTTTTTGTATAATTTTTTTGTTTTTTTTTGTTTTTTGTTTTGTTTTTTTTTTGTTTTTGCAATTTTGCCATGGTAATTGAAGTTGCACTCAAAAGAGTCAACCCCTGTAGCGAGACTTTGCCGATGACTCCCAAGCTCAGAGACCTTAGGGCACCAAGTGAAGCCCACATACTCGGGCATCATCTCGAGTTGACTCAGTCAAAAACAAATTCAAATCACCAAAAATAGAGATAAAATTACTAACTCTGGGCTAGACAACTATGGAGTCACGATCCCCAAGTGCCGAAAGCCACGCATTAGGTCATTTCATTTCTCTACGTGCATTTTTTTATTTTTTTTTAATACTCATATTAAACTAAAATGATCACCAAACCTATGTTATTTATTTAGGGGACCCCATGAACTCAAACTAATACCCCACTATCCAAAGTACGTGCATTTTGATCTTTTTTATTTGGATGAAAATATAAATGATGAAATATCACATTGAACAACCACACTTTCCAAAATCTATGCTCATGAAATTATACACGAATTAAAATCAGAATCAGGGTATGCTAAATTATTTGATATTCAGTTTCAAAGTGTGCAATGTGTATTACCATGTTCAAAGTTAAAGGAATTTTTCCTTCCATTTACACTTTTTTTTTCAAATCATTCATTTGTTTTTGACAAAAAAGAATTTTTTTATTTTATCTCCCCCCAACATAAAACAACACTATCCCCAGTGTTTGAAGAAATGAAAATTTAGAAGGAGTAGAGGTAGATAATGGAAGTTGAAAAGGGAAATTGAAACTGAGGATCATGGAATGAAATCACCTGGTGGTTGAAGTTGAAGTTCTTGCTGCTCCAAATTAGTCCTTTGATCTCTTGGGGGATGTAGGCACCTCCTTGATTGAACATGTATCACCCAAAATAGTACCTAAACAAAAATAAGAACAAACCAGACAAAACAAACAACACAACGACTTATTTAATTCCAAGTATCATCATTTTTATGGTTTTTCATGTTTTCTATTTTTTTTTAAATCAAACTAATGATACATTGTCTTCTTTTAATTTTCTGGGTAAGGTATTACTCAGGGATCACACCGCGTGACACGGATGAATACGATGCTCCTCTTTCGTACCCATCCATACTCATAATAGAAGAACAGGTCAATAGTCTTTTTTTAAATATAAAAATGATTAATTAATCCTATTTTAAATATAAAGTTTTACTAAAACAAAAAAATGATAGGAAACTTGAAAACCATGGGTTGCCTCCCATGCAGCGCTTTGTTTAACGTCGTTAGCCCGACATGGACCCTAAATCTATCAATTTTTTTCTTATTCATAGGTTGGCTCAGTTAAATCAACCACTATTTCCTGTTTATTGAATGATTCAATGGATGGTTTTAACCTTTGACCATTGACCTTGAAAATGTAACCACTTGTGGGATCTTGAATCTCTACTACCCCATGGGGGAATACATGATGCACTATGAAAGGTCCTGACCATATAGACCTTAAATTTCCCAGATGTAAATGAAGTTTTGAACTATACAAGAGCACAAGTTTTCCCAGTTCAAAATGTTTGACCTTGATATTCCTATATTGGTAGGCTTGAACTCTTTCTTTATTGATCCTTGAATTTTCATAAGCCTCCATCATTAGTTCCTCCTGTTCATTGAGATCTAATTTCCTTTTTGTTAAAGCCAATGAGAGGTCATAATTCATTTTCTTAATTTCCCAAAAGGCTTTATGTTCAATCTCCAATGGAAAATGGCATGCTTTTCCATAAACCAACCTATATGGTGACATTCCTAGGATGCTTTTGAATGCTGTACGATATGCCCAAAGAGCATCCAAGAGTTTCTCGGACCAATCTTTCCTAGAAGGATTGATATTTTTCTCAAGAATTTGTTTGATTTCATGATTGGCTAACTCAGCTTGACCATTGGTCTGTGGGTGGTAAGTAGTGGAAACTTTGTGATAAATTCCATATTTTTCCATGAGTGATGAGACTGGATGATTACAAAAATGAGTTCTACGATCACTTATGAAAGCCCTAGGAATTACAAATCTAGAGAAGATGTTTTCTTTTAGGAATCTAATCATAGTTTGGTGATCATTGGATCTTGTGGGAATGGCCTAAACCCATTTTGAGACATAATAAACAGCTAAGAGAATGTAGAGGTATCCCCTAGAGTTTTGGAAAGGACCCATGAAATCAATTCCCCAATAGTCAAAGATTTCAACCACTAAGATGGGAGTGAGTGGAATTTGATTACTTTTTGTGATGGACCCTACTTGTTGACACCTAGGACAGCTTTGACAAAATGTGTAGGAGTCCCTTGAAAGGGTGGCCCAGAGGAGACCACATTGAAGAATCTTAGAAGATGTTTTATTAGAGTAAAAGTGACCTCCACATGCCTCACTATGACAAAATTTAAGGATGGACTCTTGTTTAGATTCTGGAACACACCTCCTAATGACTTGGTCAGGGCAGAACTTATAGAGGTATGGATCATCAAACACATAGTTTCTAACATCAGAAAGGAATTTCCTTCGAGCTTGAGTCCCTAAGAATTTTGGAATGAATCCTTTCACTAAGAAATTTTCTATGTTGGCATACCAAGGGAAGTCACTCACAGAGTATAGGTGTTCATCAGGAAATGAATCAGACACAGAAAGTTGATTGGAGTTATCTTTTAATTCTATTTTAGAGAGGTGACCAGCTACAACATTTTCAACACCCTTTTTATCCTTGATTTTGAGGTCAAATTCTTGTAAGAGAAGGACCCACCTAATCAGTCTAGCCTTGGCATCCTATTTTTGGAAGAGGTATTTTAGTTCAGAATGGTCAGTGAACACAGTGATGGGGGATCCTAAGAGGTAGGACCTAAACTTCTCTAAGGCAAACACAATAGCAAGTAACTCCTTTTCAGTGGTGGTGTAGTTGATTTGGGAATCATTTAAGGATTTTCTTGCATAAGCAATGACATAAGGAGTTTTATCACAATGTTGTCCTAACACATCTCCTACAGCAAAGTCACTGGCATCACACATAAGTTCTAAAGGAAGGTTCCAATTTGGAGATTTCATAATGGGAGGAGAGGTGAGAGAGGATTTGAGGGTTGATAATGAACCCTCATAGCTTTCTGTCCAAACAAATGGAGCATCCTTTACTAAGAGAACACAAAGGGGACGGGATATTGAACTAAAGTCCTTGATGAATCTTCTATAGAAACTAGCATTTCCTAAGAAATACCTCACTTCCTTGACAGTTTTGGGTGATGGAAGGTGACGAATGATGTCAACCTTTGCTTTATCAACTTCAATCCCCCTACTCGAGACCATATGGCCTAGAACAAGTCCCTCTTCAACCATGAAATGGAATTTTTCCCAGTTTAGGACCAGATTCTTTTCTTCACATCTTGACAAGACTCTCTCCACATTCTGCAGACATCCCTAAAATGTATCCCCAAACACAGAGAATTCATCCATGAAGACCTCTAGAAAATCCCCTACCATGTCTGAGAAGATTCCCATCATGCACCGTTGGAAGGTTCCTGGGGCATTGCATAACCCGAAGGGCATGCATTTGAAAGAAAAGGTTCCAAAAGGACATTTGAATGTAGTCTTCCCTTGATCCTCTAGGGAGACCTCAATTTGATTGTACCCCGAGTACCCATCTAAGAAATAGTAGAAGGCATGACCCGACACTCTCTTAAGGACTTGGTCAATGAATGGTAAGGGGAAATGGTCCTTCTTGGTGAATGAGTTTAGTTTCCTATAGTCAATGCAGACCCTCCATCCACTACTCACCCTTGTTGGAAGAATCTCTCCATCCTCATTGGTTATCACTGTGATTCCAGCCTTTTTTGGAACCACTTGGATTGGTCTCACCCATTCACTCTCAGCTATGGGATATATGATACCGGCTTTCAACAATTTCAGAAGTTCTTTCTTTACTACCTCCATGATATTAGGATTGAGTCGTCGTTGAGGTTGACGACATAGCTTTGAATCAGATTCCAGAACAATCCTATGAGTCCTGATAAGTGGGTTAATCCCACGAATATCAGAAAGGGTCCAACCAATGGATTTCTTATGCTTCCTAAGGACATCTAGAAGAATCCTCTCATGATTTGCTTGAAGAGAAGAAGAAATGACAATAGGATGTGTTTGATTGTCCCCTAGGAAAGCATACTTGAGTGTAGCAGGAAGTTCCTTCAATTCAAGATCAGGTTGGTTCAGAATTTTAGCAGAAGATTGGGACATTGGATCAAGATCAATTTCTTTTTTTAGAGTTTCAGATAGGATTGATTACTCACATGTAGAAGTTTCAGCTACTAGATTGGCTTGATCAGATTTAGGGAAGTAAGTTGGAGTGGTCTCCATGAAAGTGGTTTCCTGAAAGGTTTCACTGATTGTTGGACCTAATACTTCATCATAAGAGCAATTTGAAAATGATTCAAGCCAAGAAGATAAACTTCCTTTATATGAACAAAGGAAATCAATCTCATCCTGACTTAAACATTCATTAAATATTCCTTGATGTTCCATGGATTCATTATCAATGCTTCATATCATGTTTACTTCATGAATGTCCTCATCATCCCCTATTTGTGAGCTTGCATTATAGATGTTCAAGTCTAGACTCATGTTCCCAAAGATGATGGTCATGTTCCCATTTCGAACTCGGATAACGGAGTTGATTGTTGCAAGAAAAGGACGGCCAAGGATGATTGGGGTTTGTTCTTTATTTTCTAAGTTTGGATGGATGTCAAGGACAATGAAGTCAGCAGGGTAGATGAAGTTTTTAACCTTTACCAAAACATCCTTTAAAATCCCCTTTGGAACCCTAATTCTACGATCAGCAAGCTGAAGTGTGACAGATGTGGGTTGGAGCTCTTCTAGGCCTAACTGGCAGTACACAGCATATGGGATGAGATTGACACTAGCACCTAGGTCACACAAGGCCTTGACAACTTTTCTTTCTCCTAGTTCAACATTGATGTAAGGGAAACCTGGGTCTTTTAACTTAGGAGGAATGGTCCCTTGAATGGTGGTACTCACATTAGCAGCCAAAAGGACTTTGTTTTTATGTGAAAATTTTATTTTAAAAGTGCACAAGTCCTTAAGGTACTTTGAGTAGGAAGGTATGGTTTGGATTGCATCGAGAAGAGGAATGTTCAACTTGACTTGTGAGAAGATTTCCCTCAATGTTTCACTCAGTTCAGGCTTGGGTTTCCCCCTCATGTGTTGAGGAAATGGTGCAGGTTGTGGGGTCGTTTGTTGAAGAGTTGTTTCCTTGAAAATGTTATCAGTTTCCTCAGTTTAATCTTGTGGTTAATTTGAATTTTCATCCAAGTTTTAATCTTTAGGTGGGTTATGAATTAGTTTTTTAGGTTTCTAAATTGATTTCCCACTTCTTAAAATAGTCACAGCCTTTAGTTGTTCATGAGTTGTTTGAGCACAACTTGACTATCCCCTTGAAGTTGAGGATGGCACCGCCTGAGTAGGCATGGGTGACTTTCCAGTTTTGATGGTTTGAAGTTCTTTTTTTAGGGAAGAGACTTATGATTTCATCCTCTCCATTTGTTTGCACAATTATTCTAGTAGGCTTTGTGGAACAGTTTGGGTTGGTTCTTGAGTAGATTGGTTTATCCCAGGGGGATATTTTGGAGGTGGGATGGTTTGTTAAAAATGGACCGGTGGCTATTGGTATTGGATAGGTTGGGTTTGGAACTAGTTATGGGTTTGGTAGTTTTGATGGGGGTAAGGATTTTGTCCCTGTGGTTGGCTAGGTTGTTGTTTATCTTTCCAGCGGAAGCCTGGGTGGTCGTTATACCTTGGGTTGAAGTTGTTTTGGTATTGAGGCTTTTGAAAGTTTAAAGAATTTACTTCCATTGGGGTCCTCCTAAAAGAACATCCTTGATGGATGGAATGGTTGTGCAGTTGTCTGTCTTATGGTCATGTTTGTCACAAATTGTGCAAACAGGGTCAATAGTTTGGATTTTATGGACTTTCCTAAGGTCTATCTCTTCAACCTTCCTAGTGAGTGATGCGAGTTTAGCCCTAAGGCTTTCCTCTTCTCTAAGTGTATGAATTACAGTAGTTATTTGTGGCTTTTCAGAATAAGGTGAAGTTCCCCATGTTTGGTTTTGTTTAGAAAGTCTTTCTAGATACTTGTAAGTATCATTTGGGGCTTTGTTTTTAAAGGTTCCATTACACATCATGTCAATGGATTGTTTGTTCCCCAGACCCAACCCTTCCTAGAAAATTCTCACTTGTTCAGGAATAAAAAAATCATGGTGTGGAACCATGTTTAGAGTGTCTTTGAACCTCTCCCATGTTTCATAGAATGACTCTCCCTCTTTTTCAAAAAAGTTTTGGATACTCTTTTTAAGTGCAATTATTTTGGGGTGGGGAAAGTATTTTTTGTAGAATTCTCTTTGTAGTTGGTCCCAAGAGTTTATGGATGATGGTCTCAAATTGTTTAGCCAATTTTTAGCTTGATCCTTTAAATAAAAAGGAAATAGCCTAATCTTAGTAGATTCTAGTTGATGTGGGGGACACATGGTTTCTACAATGTCATTGAACTCCTTAATGTGCAGGTATGGCATCTCGGACTCCATTCCATGGAATGTGGGAAGGTGGTTTAGGATATGGGGTTTAAAGATGTAGTTGTAATCTCTTAGGGAATTGTGTCTAATGCATGAGGGGGAATTGGTCCAGGAAGGTGCGAGGTAGTCATTCATGGTTTGATCAATTGCATTCCCCAATTTTGGGGCTGCCTTATTTGGGTTTCCATTTTGGTTCCCACCCGGGTTTATGAGTTGGTTTCTTTGAAGAACTTCCATTGAAATTGGCTCAATTTTGGAATCTAGAGTATTAGGAAGATTAGGATCTAATGGAATGAGTTCCCTTGGTGTAATTGACTCCCCAACCCCAGGACTATCCACCCTAACTAGACGGTTTGATTGATCGCGGGTGTAGGCGGACATGCGCCAAAAGAAAAAAAACGAGAAAGGGACAAGATAAGAGAATTTGGATGAGAAAAAAAAAGAAACGGGGGAGAATAGAATGGGTGTTTATATTACTTACTTGGGTCCCTGGAAACGGCACCAAAATTTGTTTCTGGCTCAAATTT
This sequence comes from Viscum album, assembly GCA_963277665.1. Lineage (NCBI taxonomy): Eukaryota > Viridiplantae > Streptophyta > Magnoliopsida > Santalales > Viscaceae > Viscum > Viscum album. The sequence goes on from OY728123.1 coordinate 877,475,607, forward strand.
ACCCAAGAGATGAAGGTAGAACGGTCCGTGTAGTTCAACTTGGGTTATCGAATCCACAGAGACCTAAGAAGTAACCTATAGACACGCACATTCTAAGGACTGTTTTTGGATATGAAGTGGCCAACTTTGGGTTTATTTTAGATGGGTTTAAGTGGAATCTAAGAGACTTAAGTGAATTCAATTTAAAAGAATGAGTTTATCCTAGGTTATCGCTCGGGGTGGATTGGACGTATTTCCTTTTTAATGATTTCAATTTCTTATATTTGAGATGGGTTCATTTAAGGAGATAAAACAACATCATCACTTACTGGTTTAATTCATACACCCTTTAATACTAATCACCTATACACTTTAAGGATCAAAGTTTTTAGCACTTCAAGGTAAAGGTTTGTATTAGCACTTAAAGTGTGTGGCCTTAAATTCAACAAGTACGATGGAGTTTAAAAATCATCAAATAAAAATCTCAATTAAAGAAGTGATTATACATTAATGAGGTTATAAATTACATCCAATCCAGCCCCTTTCTACTCCCTTGGATCAACCCATAAGTGGGTTATCCCTCCATTGATTCTATGGTTTCAATGGAAGCAGAAAGTAGACTCATGAGGGAGGAAATGGAGAAGTAAAAAAAACACAATAAAATAATAATCACTCCACCGTTGTGTGATAATATCACAAGGTTTGGTACGAAAAAGTTCACACATTAAACCAATGGTATCAAAGTGATAAGTAGAAGAACAATATAATAAGATAATAAGAAATTTTATTAAGAAACAAGGCTGAATTAAAACAACTTACATGTGAAGGAAGAACATTACAAAGAGAAATTGGCAGCATAACATTAAGATGAAAACAAGCTCAAAAATTATCAACTCCTCCACCACCACTACCTTAAATAGGAATTTTGGAATCCTTGGGTCGATCCTCCAACAGTACAAAAAATCCCACTTGATTATGGTAGGCCTAGGGTGGTGGAAAGTTTGTGGAAATAAGACTTTTCCGCCCTTGACCCGAAAAGGCATCCATCTTTCATGCACCGAACAGACGCGCGTGAAACACATTCTAGATGGCCGAATTTGGGTGGGCCATAGAAGACTTAAATTAATCTCCGGATGTCCCCTAACAGACTGAAAAATATCATCCCAAAAGGAGTTATGTTTATCTAGATATGGGTTAATTGGTGAGCTATTTTTCTGGGACGCAGAATCTGGCCCAGAATTTTATCTCTAACTTGGGTTGCCTAAATGACCACCATGGAGGACGAATTAGCATTATCTCATGAATAGTGATTTGTTACTATACATGTATTCTAGAATCCCACGAAAGTTGGGATTAATTTGGCCTTTATGTTGGGACCCACAGTCTCATCAGTGGGCTGGTGTTCAATCTACCTTCTCCAGAATTGCTTGCTTTCATTGCCAAATATCTCCATCATCCTCCATGAATTCTCCATTGATCCCTGAATGAAACATGTTCATATTTGAGTGTAGATCAATTATCAAATTAAAATATGTATAATTATATTAATCATTTGGTACTTTAAATGATGTTCAAAAATTTACCACATAATAGTGCATTTTAAGAAGGTATTACAGTCATAATGTGAAATGATGTTCATAGTGTAAAATGCACTAAAATGGTGTTTATGAATAATAAAGAACATGAATATTATATATATTACCAATGAATATTAGCATCATTTATTATCTAATCAGTTGGTTTCATCATTATATTAGAATTGGAATTACATACGAAGCTGAGTTGTGGTCCATGAGTCATGTTATCAAGCATATTGTTCATCAAAACTAGAACTCCCTATGGATTGAATCATATTCTATACTTTATGTTGAGGCCCTCAAACCATGAATGTTCTTTGAAGAATATTACCTCAATAGATTTAATGACTTTAAAATTTCAATCACATCATCTTGATTGTTTTACATGTATATAGGTAGGCGAATCAAGTGGAAGATGCTTTGTTAAAAAGAGAAATAAAGGAAACATTCATGATGTGATCTTTTAGGATCCCAAAATATTGTTCACCAATTTTGGATGTAGACGTGTTGGGTGATATTAACTCTCCTTTATAAAACCCCTTATAATACTTAACATGACTTGTTATTTTTATTAATAAATTTGAAGATCAGCATTTTCTAGATCTTAAATATTCTTGGTTTAATAGATTATGTCACCATTATCATTACATGGTCTATTTTCATGTAACATAATATTTTTTCATAGCCTATGATATCACCTATATCATAGTTTATAGAATAGATAAATACTACATGTTTTTAATTTATCAAACCTTATAATAAAAACCCATCATGCACTACAACTAAAAAAACATAATCATGAAAGACATCTAATTTATTAAATTAAATCACATTATATCTTACATTATGATATGGATTGAAATATATTATGATCTCCATGTTATTCATGATCAATGTTGGAAAACATGTTGGTTCAAAGTTAATCCTCGATTCAATACAATTGATGGTCATTTTAGGATCATCATATTAATGATGTAGTATGAGTAACCCATTAAATAGCCCTACATATTCTAATAAAACTAAAATACATTGAAAACATGAAATATAAAACAAATCTATTCTATATGTAGTGTTCATTATATATTCCAGTTATGATGGAGTCCTATTAATCCTGATCACCTAGTGACAACAAACAAAGTCTTACCTCCATAGGGATGTTAGTGGCCACTAGAATCCTTATATGATACAACATGATCCTATAGACTCATACAATTCCTTAACACTTCTTAATTGATGAAAAAAGTGAAAAATGAGAGAAGAGAGTTTCATTAAATCCTAGGTGGTGTAATATTATCCCTACACGAGAGACCATTATATATATAGGCTCCCTTTATTCAATGAAATGTTTTGAGGGAAATATTCCATCGCATGGGAAATAAAATGAGTTACCCATAAAGCATTCCTATTGATAATACAATCACCTGAACATTTAAAAGTTTTATAATTAGTTTATGTAGCCTTAAATTAATCAATATGTTGATTCACAATGGAAATAAACTAATTAAGAGATGTATAAGTATCCTTTCATAAAATATTGTAAGCACGTATCTATGATATGCATCATATGAATATAATAGTCTATGAATAAATATATATCATACACTAAAATATACATATTTTAGTGCATATCCAATACTTTGATCATAACTAGTTGAAACTATTTAGATCTTAATGAAATCCATTAGATTTATATAAATAATATCCTTAAGTACTTGAGAAGGAATAAGGATGTTTAATTGGTCTTAATAGGTGATTAATAACTCATCTTAAAGGTTTTTTCTGATTCTAGATTACATACTAACAAAGATGATTTTAGATCTCAATATGGATTTTTATTGTGACACAATGGTGGAGATATTACCATTAATTGTTCTAATAAAATATTGATTTTTAGTTCTAAAATTAGTTTTGATTAATTTTCTATATCATTTATTATGATTTAATCTATTTAGATCTAGATTATTATTAATAAACAAGTGGAAGTTCCTAACATTATAGATCCAATAGAGCTCTATTTGTGGTATTAATGGAGCTATTATTCAAGTTAAGGAATCCTAATCTCACCAAAGTAAAAAATATTTTCTATAAAAATACTATCTTATTAGAGATATATTTTATAGGGGTGATATAAAGTTATACTTAGTTGATATAAAGGATAATATATAAGTTCCATTGAAAAAATAATTAGCACCTAAAAGACATGATGGTAATGTAATCCCCTTGGGTTTTTGATAATTCAAAGATAAGATCAAATATATTTGGGTTTTTCTTGAATACAAATCTATCATATAAATCTTATAACATGTCTCATGGGTTTATCATAAATGGAAATTTAAACTTTATTATTCATTCATGTGGGGTAAATTTATTATATGAGAGTTGAATGATAATTAACCTTACAAGGAAAATATTTGAATTTACCCTAATTAATTTTTTTCATGAAAAGTCATTATTCATTAGAAAATGTAAACATCAGTGTGACTATAATCTTATATATATATATATATATCATTATTGAGACACTAGTGTAACATTTTTTCAAGAATAATCTGTGATGGTATAGTACATGGAATATTTAATATATTATCTTTGATATACAGTTGGATGTATACAAAATAATAATACCCATTTAATGAGGATAAAGGGTCCCTATATATGAATAATCATACATTGATTCCTTTCTTATGATAATATTTAGGTTAATTTAAAAATGAATTATTGGGTAAGATAATGGTCATATAATGGTTTTTTCTTAACCAAGATGGAATATTTAATCATATATAATTAGAATGAAATGTGGTCCCTTGATCAAATTAAACTTGAGAAAGGAATGACCGTGTTTAGTTGAGTAACAATTGATTTATTAATCTACATGGATGAATGTCATGTGACATATTCATCTAGATTGATAAGTATCATTCAAGAGAATTGATAATTTATATGTTATTCTATATAATATTTATACGTTACATGTCTCAGGGATATATTAAATGTCTTGGAAAATGGGATTATATTATTTTTCATATGATTCATAGGGATATATCATATTCACATATTAGTGTGGAGATATGTGTGTTTGATGGAGATCATGCCAGATCACTTTGTATCATGAGTGATAATGAATATTTATTAAATTAAATTATTTTCTTATGGTTATAAATTGATTATTCATAATAATTTTCAATACAAAATTCACCATAGGGTTATATATAACACTCTAGAAAATGGATTTATTTTAGTAGAAATCATTTTTCAAAAAATAAAGTTTATGATAATTTATATAAAAGATTTACGATATTATTTATCAATTTTTTGATAAATATATATAACATTTATAAGTATTTAGTGTAAGTAAGAGACAAAAATTTAAATGTGACCAAATATTATATCATGATATATGATATGTGTTTTATTTTATTATATGATATGAATAAAATGAGGGAATATGTTCACAATATAGAGAAATTACATGAATTGATTTTCTTTCTATTGATGATGATCTCAGCTTCGTTGGCACAAATATACTATGATATTGTACTTATTAAGTTATAACTTAATTTAACTATTCCATTATCATAATATTTAAAAATGATCTTAAATTTTATAATTAATAATGAATATAGAATAAGGTTAAATAATAATATTTTTAATTGCATCAACATAGTGTAACAATTGTACATTAGTTATAGAATCTTAATACTCAAAACATATCTTCACATGGCATCAATTACACTTCTAGATTACCAATGTTTGAAAAATATTGATGAACTATAAAAGTGAACTATTTGGGGAATTATTTTCCCTTAAAAGGAACAACATATAAGGAAATATTAAATAACATTAATGTAAAACAATTTCTATAAAAAATCATTCATTAAAAGATAAATTAACAATATAAAAATAATGTTATTTTAAAAATCTAATTTTGACGGAAAATAAAACCAAAATCATGTAAACATAAGAAAAGTGTGATTTAGACCCTAAATACACGAAATCCTCTTACCATATCTCTATCATGGATCTAAGACTCACTATTTATGAATAATGAAGTCTTTATTTTGATTGAATTATGACCAATAATTCCAAGATATTCATTTAGTTTCACATATAGGGGGTGAGTATAAACTTCTTATTATTTTCTCAATGACTCTAATTTAATCCCAGGTATTAGTAATCTAAATATACAATTCCTGTGAAATTTTTATAATGATTTTTTAAATAAAATATAAAAAACATATACAAGAAAAAGCACCCTTATTATAATAGTAAATAAGGTAAATATATTTTTAAATAAAATCCATCATTTAGTTCAAAAAATAAATAAAGAGAACCTAAAATTTAATAAAAAATAATAATAACACCCACATGTCTAAAAAACCCATTGTATTAAAAATAATATTATTTTCCATTAATTATTCTAATATAAATACTGAAACCCTAATAAGAAAAAGCAACAACGCATTTCATAATCCTCAATATATTAGTTTTTCCCTGACCCTCAAGGCCAAACATGAGGTTTTCCATTACAACAACATGCTCATAATGAAACATTAGGTTTTCCATAACATGACCCCCATGGAGGAATATAATGTTTCCAAAACATGAACCTCATGATTAAACATGAGTTTTTACCTATGAACATATTCATGAAAATGATTTTGTTTTATCGAAAAACTTTAATAGAAAATTCTATAATTTTTTTAAATAAATACATCATTAAAAATATATCAATTTTTTGTTAAAAACATAATTTTATAAAAATTATAACTGATAAAAAATAATTTATGAATAATCATTATTTACAAATCCATCAACAATTCATATTATAACTAGAAAAATATAGGAATCAATAAAATCCACCTACCTTGATTCACATCCTTAGAATGTCAAAAAGTACTCAATATAATGATATTAAGAAAATAAGGCAATATGCCCTATCTTCTAGATACCTAAATTAAAAAAAAATCAAATACCAAATGAATAAAACATCAATTAAAATAATTTTGACATGACATGTGTTTATTTGGAATGAAATAAATTTCTAATCAGTATAAAGCATTCTATTTTTACACACCCCTTATATAACTCACTTTATTATGGTTTATAATAATATAGGACAATAGAAGGAAATACTATTTGTTTCACGACCCTCGAGATTTTTGGTAAAACCTCATGCGAAATTTCATAATATTTTATTTTATTTTCTCCAAAATTATATCATAACAAATACATGTTTTTATATTTTGAAATGTATTTAAATTCTCTGAATACATAATATTAAATATAATAAATAATTAATTCTATATACCTTGATAATCCCAAAAAATTATATAACTTCCAATAAATATTCATCATAAGGTCGACCATCATTGAAAATAGAGACATCTCGAAGAAAAGGAATATATGATAAGTGTTTCAAAATATAGAGGACCATTGTTCTATATAATATAATTTTCTACTCCCTCTCTAATTAATCTATCATTTAAAAGTCCCTCATAAAAGGAGTTAGTATTTTATTTCTCATTATAACTATATTCTCCCTTAATAAAATTTATATGTCGGACCACTTCAACTAACATGGTGAAAATATCTCTCTAAATCCATTAATTAACCATAATAATTTTTTGGATAACATTTTCAACATTAAACTACACTAATATATTCCTCACATGTAATTAATAAAAATATCTTCCATTAATCAAAAAGTAGTGAAAATGTACCATAATTAAATAATTAATATTATATGGATAATTTTACCATTCCCATGTAAAAAACATTAATAAATGAATCCAATTTAGTCTCCACATATATTTAGAAAAATATTAAATATATATGTTACAATTCTCCCCACCATAAGGAGTTCCCACCCCTAGAATGTAAATTGACATACCTAGAATTTTTTTTCCACTATTGTTGCAAGTTATATTCCATATACAATATTTATTATTTGATTTCACTATGTTTACACAACATTTTAACAATATAAATTTTTGAAATCCTTAAAATGTTCAATATTAGTATGGAATTTTCACAAGTCCGTGGATGAAATTCATATGAGGTTTTAAGTCAACCTAATTCAAATTAAGAATATGATATGGATCAGGTACTTATATTAAAAATTGATACACATAAAAGACATTATGAAACACATCATATTGTACCCACGTATCATGGTAATAATTTCATAAGTTTCATATTCCTTTTGTGTATTAACTAAGGGGACACACACACAAAAACATCACCACCTACAGTGAATTCCAAGGGTAATATACCTCTATTAATATATGAATCTTGTATAGATTTATACTATTTACATTAATTTTTGAATTATATTATTGTATTTTTTTACTTCTTAGAATCAAATTGATTCAACAAGTTACTTTTTCTAGGTTTCCACCAAACATTATGATTCCTAGAAAGGCCTATTGTATAAATATTTAAATGGTTCTGTACATATTTAATCTTGATAAAATTTATTATAGTAAAATTATATACAGATAAATAATATTATAAAGATCATGAAAAACCATGAACACATTCCTGAATAATGTACTGTAAAATCTAGATAACCTATCTTGTCTCCAAATTTATTTATGTATGATGTCTTGTAATGATTTTTAACTAAGTAAATTTAATATTATGAATTTATTTCATGAATCTCTTTGTAAAATAAGGATAACTATTTAAATAATTTATTTTTTCACTACATGAAATTAAAAATCTTCATGGAAATATATCCCAGTAAGATCCTCAACTAAATGTGTCTCCTGAATAGGTATAAAAGTATAATAATTTTATGATTTGATATTCCTCCTACCATAAAATTCCAGACTTCAAGGGTGACCTAGGAAATCCAATTAGAAATATTATTGAATTTTTTTTACACTTATATATTGTCACTAGTAAAGGTTTAAGCAACCCTACTAGAATTTGGTTCTCTGCCTTCAAATACTGGAAACCTAAACATCAGGGTACATACTGAAAAATATTTTTCTCCATGATTGGACACCAAAACAACCACTAAATTTCATGTAACATAATTTTAATCATTTGATATACCACATAAATTGAATAATTAAAGATCCTCTTAAATTACCTCATTAATTTTATATGAACTACTCATTTCTTGATATTAAAATTCGGGTATCATAATATAATTCACCCATTATTGGGGTTTACACTATAAAATGTGTCTACCTTTCACTTAAATTATTAATAAAAATTATTAATCTTTCACTTTTTCTAAAAAATCATAAGTTACATTAAAATTAGAAATAACTACAAAATTATCATTTTCATATGTATTTAAATGTAAATCTACAAAAAATTCCATTTATTGACACTAATTTTCTACTTCCTTAACTACTTGAGTTTGAGTTTTTATTCTAAAATAATAATATAGAAAATTTTCCTTTCTTAGTGAATATTAGAACTCAAAGACAATTATTTGAAGATACTATACCCACCTTCTCTACCACAAGTTGATATATTATTATAAGAAGATTTACTTATGGCCTTTATTATTAATATACACCATGAACTTCTCGATAAAATGACAATGTATCCAACTCTTAGATGAATGAATTGCTAAATATAACTTTATATCATGTATATGATACTTTTTTTCATTTAGTTTTGACTTCTAATATCTATATGATACAACTTTGCCTCATTTCATAGGTACATCACATAAAATTAGTCAATAAGTAGTGAAATACACTTAATAATGTTTTATATACAATACGCAGATAATAAATTTCAATGAATAAATCATCCCTTTACTTCTTTAATGAAATTTTAATCTTCTAATTCTATTAAAATATAAATTCTTTTTTAGTTAATGTCATTTTTATTATAGTGAACTTATGAAATTCTTGGATGAAACTTTAGTAATACCAAAGAAGACTACGAAAGATATGAATTTCAAAGTCATTTTTAGGTTTCATCTAAGATATCACAATCTTCACTTAATCAGGTTCAATGAATATTTCATTACCCAAGAAACAATTCCAATTAAAAATTACCTCCAAAATCTTAAATTGATGTTTAAATAACTTTTTGTATAGTTTTTTCTTGTGAAAAAATTCATAAAATTGCTTTTAGATGTCACTGTTGGTTAACTTTTTTTCTTAATTAAATCAATATATCAATCATAAATAATATAATAATTATTTTGGATATTTTGTAAATATTTTTTTTTAAATCCATGAAAACTACAAGTACATTAGTTACTTGAAAAGGAATTACCAATGATTTAAAATCACTATTTTGAATTTAGAAATCTATCTTTGGAATTTCATCTTCCTAAACCCTTAATTTGTAATATCTAAAGTGGAGATCAATTTTAAAATTCATTGGACTCCCTTTAATTGATCAAATAGATAATAAATATGGGGTTAAGGATCATTAATCTTTATCATCTAATGATTGAATTTATAGTATTCAATACATAACTTAAAATTACTATAAAAATTCTTAGAAAATGACACTAGTGCTACCCAAGGTGAAATTCAACTTCAAATAATCATATCTCTCCTAATCTTCTAAAAAACATCTTTTAATCTTGCTACTCTACTGGTGCCTCATGATAAGAAGTTAGTTAAATTTTATTCAACGTATTTAAAAATAAATTAAAAATTATACTTATCTTTTCATATGTAATCATAAGAAATACTTAATAAGTACATTATGATACATAATAATTGACACTAGATGTTTGAGTTGGTTAACTATCTCCATTGATTAAATAAATAAACCAACCAATTGATAATATATTCAAATAATATATCAAACAATAAGAATAAATCATACTTTATTAACATCCCAATACTCTTGGATTGTATGAAAAACTTTATCGAATGAAATAAAAAGAAATTTGACTATAATAGTTTATTTAAGCCTTGTACAAGATAAACTAAAACCTGAAAATGATAAGATCGTATATTTTCATATCAAGGACAATAAAATATCATGATATTTTCATATATTCTTTTGTAATTTTATATGATATAAATTTTAATCCATCATAATTTATTTTACCCAGCTGAGTATTAATTATCATAGTGTAAGGGATTAACTAAATGCTCAACATCAAATGTTCTATTAAAATTATAGATATATAACAAGGATATTATATCATATATAAAAATTTAGTAATGTTAATTTAAGAAATCAATATAGTACATCGAAAAGTGGAAGGACTCACAAATTTATTAAACTTTTCGGTCGTCTTATTAGTAGTAAAAATTTACCCTGTTTTCTTTGAGATCTTTCATTTTTACATGTGTTCCTAGCCCAAAATAATTTAATTTATTAACTTTTTTTTCTTATTATTATGTTATATTGTATTCACCTCCACTATACACTCAATAGAAAAAACTAAAAATTATCTTCAAATGACCCACATTTCTAGACTGATGAATAGATTATGGCGTTTCTATATAATTAGTATTTACACGAACCTTTCATCTAAATTGGTAGTAATAAGTGAGATTCCACCCAATGCATTCTGGGTACTATAGCAGCACTGTAGTAGGTACTATTTGGTACTATAAAAACTAGAACTATTCACCCGTTTTAGACTTAGAGCCACTGGTTTGGTCCTTAGGTCCTTTAAGGCCTTTGGGCTACCCAAGGCATTCGGGCCATTAAGTCTTGCAGGCCACCTCAACGCCTTCAGGCCACCTCAAGGTACTCGGGACACCTCAAGGCCTTCGGGCCACATGACATGCCGATGAAATCAGACAAATTTACAAGGAATAAGTATTTCGATGAGGATCAAAGTAGGCTCATTCACCATAGTGGAGTTAGCCAAACTTGGAATAATGAGAGGGTATGGCATTGTCATCAGTACGAGGCCTATGCATCTCTGTAAAGGACAGCTAGTCAACCAGCCATACGATGGTGGAGAGTTGACATCACAATATATGTTGGGGAGGGGTAGTTCTAAGTTTTATAGTTTGGGATGATTTCCTCTAAGAACTTTAGGTCATTTAATTTTTACTGAGCCTAATGTCCATGTAAGGGCTCCCCCCCAAACCATTAAAATGGGTATTATCAAAATAAATAAAAATGAAGGCCTCTGGGTCATTCGAGAAAAAACAAGTGAAATTCATCCTTTTAAATAACTTGAGGATATTTTTATAGGTTTCCTATAAAATTCCTTCAATATCCAATTATATCATCTATTATAATTATTTCCTCTACTAGGTTATAGAAGAAAAGTTTTCATGCTATGCATCTTTGACATGTTTTCTTCCTCCATAATTTCCCTACCCACAGCATTGGAATAGTACTTTTACCAATATAATCATCTTAAAAAATGATAATTAAATAACTTTTTAAAATAGTTTCATTCATGATTCTTGTGTAGTATTACTTCCCTTATTGATTTATCATATTTACAATATGGTCTATAATATAAAATTCAAATATTTTGGTTTTAGGATTCCATAAAAAACTAGAAAATACATTTTCTTTTATCCTACCATTATTCTAACCACTATAGTCCCACACGACATACAAATGGTGAGGTATATTTTTTCAAAACCTCCATAGATTAGTTTATATCTCTTCACCTGTCATTATTAGCTTCCCTAACACTCTTCTAAATAACTTCTATAATCATACTCACAAGATTTTGATCTATATGATTATTTTCCACTACACATTTTCATCATCCAACATGAATCCTTTTTTGTATAATATTATAAAATATATAGTGAATTTAATTTAAAATAAATAATCAATATTCTATTATAATGTATATCTATGTACATATCGATCTTATTTTGAAATCAATCATATACTATAATAATCAGACAAGTTTTTTTATAATTTTTTTTTTCAAAACAACACTGAAAATAATTATTCATAGATTCATTGGAAATAAAATATTGAAAAATATTTTTATGTTATATAGTTATATGAAATATGTAATGATATATAAACAATTTAATATCTTATACCATTATGCAAATACTCTTAGTATAACTGAGAACACAATATAAGGTTTCTATTATCCTTTATTCCACTCAAAATTCCTGGTATCACGATGTTCTCTATAAAATGGTTAGATATATATTTTTATTCATACATTTAATATTTCAACTATTATATTCTCTATTATTTAAAAGCTTCCCAGAAGATAACTTGAAATGACACTTTGATAATATTTTGTAATGAATTGACCAAAGTACATATAACATGTAACTTGAAATGAATATACACATGACCTCAAGTGTGGTCCTTTACCACCAGATCTTGGAAACTAGTGTTAGGGAAAAAAGATAAACTATTTTAGGTGAAGAACCCATAAAACATGTTAAAATATATTTTATTTGTTGTCAATTTTTTTGAGAATAATTAGAAAGTGTTTGAGAATGTTTTTAGTTTAATTAAGTATGTTGAAGTTGTTTAAATAGGAATTGGTAAGTTCAGAGATGAGTTTTGGCTATTTGAGTTGATATATAAGAGAAAATTTATTTTAAACCTAATATATAAGATCTTATGAGAGATTAATTTGAAATGGTACCAAGATAAAAAATACTAACCAACTAATATAAGAATAACTTTTGGATTTTTAAAGGATATATAAAATATCATGTATAATATATAATAATAACTTAGAGTATAAGTAAGAATAAAAATATGACACATAATATTAACAAAAATGTTTAAAAACATATGTAAGGTTAATTTTTAGGAAATTTATGACCAACCAGTGGCTTTAACGTATATTTAAGATATTTTAGAAGTATATGTAAGAGTAAAATGGTTTTACCATGTGTTACTTAATAATAAGTCATGTGATGATTTGATACTCATAATGATTCAAATATCATGATTCTAGATGATTATAAAGTAATTAAAGAAATAATTTTTGGTGTTGGGATTTAAAGAACAATATTACACCTTGAACTAAAGCATTTAAAAACAATTGTTACTATATGTTATTATAAATAAATAGAGATGAAGCTATAAATTTTATATAATTATCAATGAGGAAGATGTTAAGAAGAAGCTAATAGTTGAGGGACAACAAATTAGGATGATAAAGTTGTGATTTGTGAGGATCTAATAATAAAAATTGTGTATATTCAAAAAGTAAATTCTTGGACTCCATTTATGAAGTTTGATGGTTGGATATTTTTTTATAAAGAATATTTTACCAATATCAAATATAAAGATCTTGATTTCATGTATTTAATATATTTTCCAAATTAAAATATTATTAAATATCCACATGATCAATAATGAGCTTATAAGGTGATGATTTGATGATAAAAATATGTAAAGATAATTTATTGAGATAGAGACCAATGATATATTTCTATATGTAAATCATTTTGAAATTAATTTTATAAAATCTATATATATCTTGATTTCATTTTGAATATTTTGAATTATTAGGATAAGACTATTATATTGGTACTAAAGAAACCCATATTTTAATAAATGCCTTTTAAATTTTTGTTTAAACCCCATTTTAAAAAATATTGATCCAATATAATGAATAGTTGGGTGATCTGGGGGTTGGGAAACAACCATTTTGGTTAATGATGATACATTCCCTCTAGTAATCAATTTATTATTTTAGTGATACATTTGTGTCTCACACTCAACATAGACATATAAAGGATATAGCCTCTAAAATTGGGTGGGGGATTTTAAGAATCATTGGTGTTTTTATTTGTGTTAATTTCTATTTCATGTGGATAGGGATGATAATTTTTTGACCTAGTAGTTCTTCACTTTAACCCATCAAAGAAGTTTATTTAAAATAAATTGTAAAACATGGAAATACTAAATCAACCCCTTCTTAGTGTTAAATAAATGATTGTATGGGAACTTCAATTGTTATCTAATACTAGGTTTCCTTTAAAACATCATGTTGAATTTAAACTCTTTCAATAATAGAGGAATACTTAATTTTATAGTGTTAATTATCATGGATAGAATAATATTATGAATCCTTACTTCCTCCCAATTTTCCTAGAGATTACTGAAGCTACCACTATTGGTATTACTATAATTGAGAAATATGGTCCAATGAGAAACATTGATAAAATAAATCTAGAAGTTGATGGAAAGGAAAAAAATTCCATCCTAATGTCCATACACCATAAGGTTTATAGAAATTTTATGGTTCTCAAAACTATTAATTAAATTTAGGATAAAAATTAAAATATATTTGAAATATGTATTAATGTGAATGAATTCTAATTGTAAATATAGAGAGTAATATTTAAATATGGGATGATGGATGATAATGAAATTTTTTATGACTATTTTATGAGAGTAAATTTAATTTTTATAAATTTTAGTGTATTTGGATTCACACCAAAAGATTCTACCATGTTTAATAAGCAATTGAGGAAATTTAATGATAAATTTTATGTAAAAAATATCATATTTATAAGATAGAAACTTTATATGTTTTAGAATATTACTATTGTATATGAAATAAGAAGGGATCTAGTTTTCAAAAATAATCACACAAACCAACAAGAATACCTAGTATATTGATACCTGAGTCTGTCCTAACATATCCCAAAGGGTGTTCCCATTCCCCACAGGATGGTGACTTGCACCTAAGATCATATCAAGAATAAGAGGAAACAATTTTATACACAAGATAGTGTATGATAAATGATACAAAATGGTATTCCAATACTCTTCAAGTATAAAACACTAAAATAAAATAGGTGAAACATTACCCTAAAAGAACATCGTCAAAGGAACAACATCTATCAAGGAGAAACTCAGAAATCCAATGTATCGAATGGATCACATCTCCATCATTCACCTAGATCATTTAAGTCCCATGAATCAAGTCGACCCACCACCTCCAAGTGGCGTTTTTCCATTTCTTGGACCTAGCATAGGATAATATAAAAATACTCAAAGGAAAAGTTTGGGTTTGAGCAAAATAGACCAGTAGGGTCTCACCAAGTATTCCATAATAAATTATATAACAATAAACCATTTATGATTTCAACTAAAATAAAACAATTTATGGCATGGTATTGATATATTTTCAAAAAAATATGCTTTCAAATTAATAAGACAGAAAATACATTAAAACATGATTAAATGAAAAATTTTATATAAAAAAGTTGAAATGAATAAAATAGTTTTATAATCAATAGAATGTATAATAAATTCAAACAAAACATATAACCATGCTTATAAGACCTATATTACATTATTTCCTATAAATAGGATCCTCACACTTCTCAATCAGAATCATGGATCAAGATAGATGTTCACACTCAAATAAATACCACATTAGGGGACCTATTATGGGAATCAATCTATATCCCATTAGGGTACCCGTCAAAAGAATTCATGCCTAATTTGGTTTAGTTGGTGCTTTTATCATTAATCCATTACTAGGGAGTCAAAGTCCCAAAATACTTGTCCTAATCACCCACTAACTACTTGGGCTCACTTGTGCTTCAAATAATTAGTTAATCAAGGTAAATCAATCATTTCAAATCATTTCATCATTTCTAGTTCAATTTCCCAAATTTAGTTTTCAACATGCCTTTTTCATTTCAAAACTATATCATAGGATTTCATCAAATTAATTTCTTTCAAAACATATTTTATTTTATGAAAATTTTCTCAAGAATTACCATAAAATAATTACATAATATCCACTATAAATTTATTCCATAATTAATCTAAAAATACACCAAAAAATTCAATTACATTGAAACTGGGGGTTTTTAATAATTATATTCCCTCTTTAAGTCAAAAATAAAATCATCTAAAATATAGGTTTTTAAATAAATTAAAATTTAATTTCAAATATATCAATAAATTTGGGTTTTAATTATAGGTTAAATAGTTATGGAACCACCTACCTTTAATCACACGACCAAATCAACACTCGCAATAGTAACGCCAATGATAGCAAAGGTGAAGTAGATTAATAAATGAAACCTATAATATTGATCCATGAAAATAGTGATTAGATCCATAAATGAAATGAGGATCTAAAACTATTTTAGTAGGAGAGAACATGATATTTTAAGAAATCACATGAGAGTATAATAACTCACTAGAAAGAGATCCAACACAATCATATATGCTTTTATCTTCCAAGAGATTGGGTTGGAATAGTCAGAATCATCTTTTAAGATCCTACAAATACCATAGTATAGTATTAGGGTTAAATGGGGGTGTTTAGGGGTTAAACTTTAGTTCTTGTTATTTTTTAATAAAAATTTCATTGGAATTTAAAATAGCATGCATGGTTTGTTGTACGGGATGCATGGTTAGTAGTAACTCTGCACCCAAACTGTGAACCCCTACTGGTCTTCTGGATGGGGTTAATGGTTTATCCACACAGTTAAACTAACTATGAACCAACCATCAAAACCATCACTATCCAAGGGTTCATGGTTTTGATGGTTGGCCACAAAGTTTGGAAAACCTGTGAGGCCCTTTCTAGTTGTTCACCCTTGGACGCATTATTTTTTGGGAAAAACCACACAAATTTCCTTAACTGTGCACTAACTGTGTAAAACCCAAAAAGTTCCAAATTTATCCAAATTTAAAATGAAATAACCCAAGAAAAGACACCATCAAGGTATGATAAAAATGGTCAATAATTTACAAAAATAATGTAATGATGTATTACAACCTCCTCCCCATAAACACTCATTATCCCTAGAAATAATGTCAAGAAGATTCCATATCAATGAGATGAGGCCACTAATCAATGAGATGAGTCCAGTGGTCTCTCATTAGTTCCTAATGATCCCAAGTCCCATGAAAATCAGAAACATACTTCCATAGAATAAAGGCCAATGGTATCTTCTTCCCACAAAGAACTTTTTTTTTCCAGAATCAACAGTCCTGACTGGATGAGCAGTCACTGAAAAATTGGGTTCAATATCACAATATTCTCAACTAAGGACATGATAAGGGTCTTAAATATAATTGTTGATCTATGATACATGAAAAACATTTTTATTTAAGTCAACTATGTTATAATTTATAAATAATGAAATAGTTTCCCCACATTCTCAACAATATTAAAAGGATCCACAAACCTCTGTGCAAGCATTCCAGGTTTACCAAGTCATCAGTGACCAATACAGGGTGAAAATATCATGAATACCAGGTCACTAATAGAGAAATCAAATAGTCATTTAAAAATATCATCATAGGATTTATAATTACTCTGCACAATCACCATTATCTAATGAATCATGTAAATCTTCACTGTTGTCTCTTGGACCAATATTTGTCTAACTAAGGAAGTTTCAATAATTTCTATCCAAAAAAGAGGAGGTCTACATGTCCTGCCATACAAGGCCCCAAAATGATCCATTATGATAGTGTTCTAATTACTATTTTTGTAATAAAAATTATCTAGTCCTAAATTTTCATCCCACACTCCACCAAATTCTAGAACGTAAGCACGTAGCATGTCCTAAAGAATCTGTATATCTCATTATATCAGTCCATCTATATGTGTATGATATTTCATTCCTAAAGGTACATGGGACCCTATTTTCTCCTAGGGTCCTATAAAAAATGATATATAAAATGGCGTTCACTATCAGATAATATAATAGAAGTAACTCTATGTGAATGGATAATGTCATTCACATAAAGACTTCATAAATGATAAAATTTGGTTGTATTAAGATAGGGTATAATGTGAGCTAATTTGTTTATCCAATATATCACAACCCATATCACATTCTTATTCTAAAGGTTAATTGGAAACCCAATCAAGTGATCCATAGAAAGCTCATACTAGTTTCAAGTTGACATAGGAAGGGTTTAATGAAAACCTAAAGGTTTTTTGTGCACAATCATAAATTCCTAAAAGGTATAATAATGAGAAACATATCTAGGGATGTATTGTATAATAAAATTCCACCATAATCATTTCTTTATATCATATAACATTTTCATGGTACCTAGCTTCACTGCCCATTAAGAATTATGACAATCACTTATCATGAATTTTCCCACTGGAAAATGTACAAGGTATTGGTTATAGAAACATATGATACAATATAAAGAGAACAACAACTCAATAATGGTATCCCCACTATAATAAGGGTACTTAATTACAAAAAGTTCATCATTAAGATGATTCTCCTAAATAATCATCTCAAGAAGAGTGGATTTCAATTGAAAAAATTTCAGAATAATCTCGATCACAACCTCTTGGACTCCCAAATTCATCTGAGCAAAGGGAGACATCAGATTCCACTCTTTTTATGGTTATTTCATGGCCTCAGTAATAATTTTCTTACTCAACACATCCACAATGACATTTAACTTACCAGGGGTGTAGGAAATGTCAAAATAAAAAGATTACAGGTACTTCACCTGACACCTCTACCAAAGATTCAAATCATTTGGAGAGAATATTTAACTCAAAATCTTGTGGTTAGAATAAATGTTAAAAAATTCTCTAAAAATTTAATTCCACCAAATCTAAAGAGAATACACCACAAATACAATTTTGAGATCATGGGTTGGAAAATTCTTTTCATGTGACCTATGATATCTAGAACCATATGATACTATGTGATTACCCTTCATTAGAAGGTATACCAAACCCAAACCCGATGCATCACAAAATACAACTTAACCTTTCCCATACTCAGGAAGATTCAACACTGGTATAAAAGTAACAATATGTTTCATATCATAAAAATGACTATAAAATTTAACATCCCACAAGATCTTCACTCATTTCTGAGTAAGAGCGATCATTAGAGAAGCTGACTTTGAAAAATCATTAACAAATTTACAGTAATACCCCATTGAGCCCGAGAATATTCATATCTCAAAAACATTACAAGATTTACCAAATTTAATAACAGACTTTAACTTATTAGGATCAACTAAAATACCATTTTAGATAACATGTTTTATAATAAATTCACTTATTTAATCCATAAATTAAATTTCAAAATCTTTTCATAAAGTTAGTAATCTATCAATATTTCCATAACTAATATCGGTTGATACATATGATCCTACCCTGCTTTGGAGTAAACCAATATGTCATCCTAAAGACTACCATGGATGAGTTGTGGTTCTAATGTAATATATAGTTCATAAATTCCAATAACACTTCAGAATAATTGGTAAGACCAAAAGGTATAAAAAATATACTCATAATTTCCATACCCACTCTTGAATGTGGTCTTATGACTATTAGATTATATAATTCTCAATTGGTGATAACCATATTGAATATAAATCATTAAGAATCACTTTACCCCTTTAGACTGATCAAAAAAATCATTAATCTGTGGAAATATATACTTGTTCTTTACTGTAACCTTATTTAGCGTTGAGTAATCAATAGAAAGGTGAAGTGTCACATCAGTTTTCTCTACAAATAGAACAAGAACTTCTCATGGTGAAACACTTGGGAATATAAATCCTTTATATGAATGATCATACAAAATGATCTTTGACACTTTCAATTCAGATAGTGTCATATGGTAAGGGAGAATCAATACTGGCTGAGTTCCAGGTACTAAATCAATAGAGATCTCCACCTTTATTACAATAGTAAATCAAGAGAAATCATACGGAAACACATCAGAAAACTCAATGAAAAATGGTGGGAGATCACTACTTAAGGACTCTCACTCTAAATATAAATACAATTATGATAATTCACTACCCAACTTTGGAAAAGAAGGTTTATATCTACTTGACCTTGGGTCTCATTATCACTAAAAAACATGGAACATTACTTTAGGTGTAGTAAAGGAAACCTACTGAAGATAACAGTCAATCCAAACCTTATGAGTAGTCGGTATATCCATCCTAAAAATCATTTCAAGAGGTTTCATGTATAGTACTAGAAAATTATTGGTAATATCAATCTTATACATAGAGAAAATTAAAGGGGTACATCGGAGACCTTAATCTCTCTTTGTTCTTAGGGGTGTAGTAATATCCATTACATAAGACAAAAGCTCCATACGACGATTTAGTAAATCAAAAACATGAGTAGATATGAATGAGTGAGATTCACCATAATCAAATAATGAAGTTAATAAAGATGAATCTATAGTGATGGTACCTCTCATAGTTGATGGACTCACATAAGCTTCCTCTGCATACTCTTCCACTACATAAAGAAGATTTGTTCGGAATTCCTATGGCTAGACCCCCTTAGTTCTTGAAGCATCTAATTGGACTGTAGTACTTTTAGGAGATTATGATCCCATTTTACTACATGAAACAGAAAATATTTCTCAATATTTATGCATGTGACTTGAGCATCCAAACACACCATAGATCTTGGGTGCTGCATTGAAAACTAGTTTTGAATTCTGAAATTTCCCACACTGAAGGAAATTCATAGGTCCTATTCCCAATACTGAAGGAGGTATGGATGATGCCAGATTTCTAGAACCACTATGATACTAATCATGCTTTATCTTTCCTTTAAAGGAATTAATATAACTTCCACTGGGAGAAGAAGGAACTCCCATCAACCCTAAATTACTATCCAGATTAGTCTTATCCATCAACGCTCTATCCAGTATGTCAGTATAAGAACTGATCTATAGAATAAATACTTTATATCAGATATTGGATCTATGAACCATAAAAAATATTCGAGGATTAAGTTTATCATTCATCACAACATTAGGATAAAGTTTAACAAGCTTAGAAAAACAATTTACATACTCTGTCACAGTCCTATCACCCATCTAGAGGCTGAGAAACTCCATGGATTTCACCAAGAGAATAGATTTTTGATAAAAAATAATCAGTTAAAATAACTATAATGTCCTTCAAATCCAAGCCATCATATTTATTTTTCATCACCATCGAATCTCACCATATCCTGTTAGGATATTCTTTCTTGAAGTTAGCTCCTTTTAACTTAATAGAATTAGGCATTTCCAAGAACAAAAAAAGCAACTCAATCTTTTTCAAAAAATCATTATCCTCTTGAAGATCATTTGTGTCTTATAAAATTAGTGTTTTCTAGTAAATAAAATCTTCATCATGATCTATTGTGTCATCCCTTTGAGGTTTCAAAATTGGTGCTCAGATAGGAATGGGTGCATGTACTTTTCCAAATGCTTGGACAAAAATCACCACTATCTCAAAAAAATTATATTCCATTGGAGGATTTAAATTTTATGGTTAACTAATATATTACTATAATGTACTTTTAGAATGTCTTATTAGAGGAATTATTCTATAAAAAATCAACATAAAATGATAAAAAATCGGTAAGGATATGTATATCAATAAATCAATCTAAAGTTACAGGGATATCAAAGTACATAGATCATTTGGGAAAATACTAGAACCTAATAAAAAATTCCAAAAATACACTTTTCCCAAATACCAATGGTGAAATAAGGCTTATTAAGGTGATATTTGTCTAGGAAATCATTCACAACTACCTCCTAAGTCCCAAAAATTCCACCACCTATCTACTGGGAAAACCCAACTAACTAATGACTTGAAGGAAATATGTACAACCAACTCCTGTGAAACTATTTTTCATGAAACAACACAATTAACCTTGTATAATGATACTTGAGCCAGTCCTAACATACCCTGAAGGGTATTACTAATCTTCACAGGTTGGTGACTAGCACCTCACACCATATTAACATCAATATAGAATAGTTTTTCCTCAATACAGTGGATGGTAAATGATACAATATGGTATGCCAACACTCCTAATATAGAAAGTAACAAAATCAAATAGATAAAACAATATGCAAATTCAAAACAATCCAATACACAAAATTTATCAAGACAAAATCCATAAATCAAATGTAACAAGTGCGTCATGTCTCCACTAGTCACCTCCATCACTCTAAGTCCCACAAATCAAGTATGCCTTCCACCTCCAAGTGGTGATCTCCCTTTGATTGGACCTAGTGTAATATAATATACAAAAACCCAAAGGAAAAGATAGGGTGTGAGATAAATATTCCATTAGGGTCTGAGCATGTGTTCCATATGAAATTCCATAATAATAAACCATTTATGATTTCAATTTAAATAAAACTAGGCAGGTCATGGAATTAACATATTTTAAAAAAAAACATGATTTCAAATCTATAAGATGGAAGATACATTAAAACAGGATTAAATGAACATTTTAGATAAAACATTTATATTAAATATTTTTCATGAATAAAATATTTCTATACTCAATTGCATGTATAATCAAGTCAACAAAAAACAATACACCATGTTCATAATCCCTATAGTACGTTAGTCTCTTGAAATAATATCCTCACACTTTTCAATCATCATCATGGATCAAGATAGGTGTGCACACTTAAATCAACACCCCATTAGGGGACCCATTAGGGTAATCAATATACACCCCCTTAGGGGACTCATCATGGGAATTCATAATGAATTTGGTATAGTAATTTTTTCATCATCAATCCATTTCTAGGGAGTCATTATCCTAGCGTGCTTTTCCTAATCACCCACTAACTACCTAGGATCACATGTGCTCAAAATAATAAATAAATCAAGGTAAAATCAATCATTTTAAATCATTTCATCTTTCACAGTTCAATTTCCAAAATTCTTTTTTCAATGTGCCTTTAAATTTAAAAACCAAATCATAGTTTTTCATAAAATTCATGATTTTAAAAACATCTTTAATTTTAAACCTATTCTCTCAAGAATCAACATAAAATCATCCCATAAAATACACTTTCAATTCAAGCTATCATTTTTTTTTCTCAAAATCCACCCATCAATTTCAATTCCATTTAAATTGGGGAGTTTTTACAATTGAATTCCCTTTTTAAATCAAACATAAAATCCTCTCAAATTATGGTTTTAAATTCAATTAAAAAATAATTTCAAATAAATCAAGAAATTAGGGTAATAATTGTAGGGAAAATCCTTATAGAATCACCTAGAATCAAGGCGATGGAGATCAAGAATTTAAACCTAGAATCAAGATCCATCAAAATAGATATTATATCCATTAATAACATGATGATCTGTAAATATTAAATGTGGAGAGAATATTACATCATAAAAACCACATGAGAAGAGAATAACTCATTGGAAGGAGATCAAAAACAATCATCAGTTCTTTGATCTTCCAAGAAAAGGGGTTTAAGGAGTAAAACTCGCCTCTTGAGGGCCTCTAAAGAACAATGAATCATATTTGGGTCTAATGGGGGTGTTTAGGGGTTAAATTAAGGGTTCTAGGATTATTGATAAATATTTAAAGGGAATTAATAACATTGTTCATGGTTTACTATATGAGTCATATGGTTAACCACAACTCTGAGCCCTAATTATGTGCCTTTATTGGACTTATGGGTGTGTTTTGTGGTTTGGATGTATATTTAAACTAACTATGTGAAAATCATGATTTAACATACTATAAAAGGTTTCACGTTTTGGAGGGGAAGCGACATTGTATGAAAAAACTATGCACCCCCTTCCAATAGATCAACTATGGCTACCTGTTTTTCTTGGCCAAACCGTATAGTTTTCCATAACAGTGCACCAACTATTCATAGCCCCAAAAAGTTCCAAAATTTTCAAAACATCATCCAAAACAATTCGGTACAACCCCCCATATGGTATGATAAAAAAGGTTCATAAAATACATAAAATCATGTAATGAGATGTTACAAATAAGATCAAGGAGGAGAAAAATGTAGCATTAAATCCATGGAGAATCCTAAAATCATAGAGTAGCAATAAGAATTAATAGATGATTCTAAATATGTTAAATAAAATGGTGAGGTGTATGATATGATCCTTTGTCTCATTATCAATAACTTTGAAAAGGTAGTTAATTAAAAATTTAAGCTTTTTTAAAATTCATTAATTGTGGTATAATTAGACATTTTTTAGTTTATTGTCTAAATTAGAAGAATGATGAAATTGTAGATGATGGTCAAGGAGATTTTATTCCAAATAAAATTTATAATAAATAAAAAATATTTTTTGATGGGAAGAATAACATTTCGAAGATCAAGGGGAAATGTATAATGAGTAAATAATACATTGAAAGATCTTCACAAATCATTGAGTTAGGAGATGAATTAAAAACTTGAAGTCATCAAAGTATAATGGAACATATTAAAAAACATAAAGAAACCATATGTATTGATAAATATGGTGAAGAGAATTATATTGTGCACATGTTGAAACCTCAACATAAGGCTTGTATAGAAAAAAAATGAAGATCAATAATGAAATCAGTATGCTAAATATAGAGGCTAAAATGAAAAAGGAAAATATAGATGATTTAAAAATGAAGGAAGATGATTTCATTAAAGAACTCAAGCTTCTCAAAGGTGATAATTTTAGAAAAATACTAAATGATAAAATATTTTGATAAAAAAATTATTTCAAAGGAAGAGGATATAAATAAAATATATTCAAGGTATATTGATTCTATAAACAGTCTAAAGAAGATGATTGAAGTTATAATAAATATTTGAAAGTATAATCTAAATCATATGAATCTTCTATGATTATTTTCCCAAATATGAAGGTAAAATATTCTTTTTTAAATAATGATTTTATTAAATATATTTTAAATAATAGATTATATTATAATGTAAGAAATTATTTGGTTAATAAATGTAATGAAACAACTTGGGATGTCCATCATCAGACTCCCGAGATGGTTTTCCACATACCCGAGGAGCATCCCTAATCCCCAAGGATGATGATAGAAATAAGGTGTATAAAATGAAATAATTGGGGATGGTTTCACCCTCAAGGAACCAAATATAAACAAACAATAAAGTCATATCAAAGTGAAAAAAAGGATAACAAGATCATCGAGAGCTAACCATTTAATAAAAATTTTAAAACCCTATAAAGGAATCTAAAACAAAAGAAAAGAAAGACCAAAGAAACTGATACAAAACTCAATCATATCGGTTCCACAAAATCAATGGTTTGATCACCATTTCCATGTGACAAAAAAATCACCACCATGATCCCAAAAACTATTCACTCCCCAAGGATGACAACACTAGAAACCAAACCAAAATCCAATACCTAGATAAACCTTCATAAAAAATTAATACTACATAACCACCAATGTGAGTATGTAGGGTGTGATCCAAATCCAATAGGATACAACCATTATTCTCATTCATTTATTTTATAAAGGTAAAAAATAATTAGAGTTTGAAAACAAGGCATGAAAAAATAGGGTTTCATTCCCTTTCCCAAAACATAGATTAAATAAAATTGAAAGCATACACATTTATAAAGTGTTTAATTTTTAAAAACATTTCAAAAATATGGTTCTTTTCTAAAATAATAGAAATTTCAAAGAAAACAAACATTTGTCCTCAAACATAATACTTTTTAAAACTAAACCCAAACATGGTTTAAAACATTTCAAAATAATTTCTAACAAAACAAACACTTTGAAAACCATTTCCCCATTTCTCCTTTAAAATATTGCACACACCCAACTCACGGTGAACAAGGAAAAAAGGGAAACAATAATGATAACACAACCATAAAAGTTCACAAGTAAATCTAATAAACTCATGGAACCAACTAGCCAACGTCAAGGATAAACCATTTGAGGATCAATATATCAATAAATTCCATCTAGTAAATAAGAAACACACATTCCAATATATATAAAAAATTCATAAAATATGATATATATTATTATGAAACATTATAGGTAATAATAAGACATCACAATACATGAAAGAAAGGAGGAACTAATATCTATAATTAATGAAGTCACACACAATCATCCACATAGTTTGTCTCGAATATCCTCATCTGTGAAACCCCAAAATAAATTCATTAATCTCTACTTGGGATGACTATCCAGAGCGTAATCTCAACTAGCCATATCAATGTACCACTAATTACCACCTATTAACATATGTATCCTCATGTAATAGTAAATGGAGGTGTTCTATGAGTAAAAAAAGTAATTACATGACAATAAAAAATGCCAAAGGGTTAACACCATAATCACATAAATCCCACCTCCCAATTCCATTAAAACGTGCCTCAACCCATTATCACATCATGAATCAAATCACAAAATCCATTACATGGATAAAATAATCATCATCGTTAAACAAGGGGGATCAAAAAGGGCACAAAAAATATCACATCACAAATTTCCATTAGAGACTTCACTTATATCATATATATTTGTAAATACCTGTTCAAAAAATTTAAGGAATTTGAAACAAAAAATCTAAAAGAAAGCATGATTATCAAAAATAAAAACCAAAAATACAAGGGAAATCCCATTTTTTTATAAAATAACCCATCCATTTTAATATCAATCAAACACATTAAAATAAAAAGGTAACCAAATTTAAAATCACTTTTTGGATTACATCCCTAGGAACATGTGTTTTTTCTCAAAAAAACATCTTTGTAATTTTATCAAACATGTAAAATGTATAAATACCCATTTCTAACAAAGAACCATTTTAAAAATGCAATTCAACCCATTTTTAAAATGAAAACCAATAAATTTTATGAAAACAATTTAACAAACCAAACCTATATGACCCACACCATCATTATCTATGTTAAAAATGAATTTAAAACAATAGTTATTAAAATAAATCTTAAAAAAACCAAATTTTATAGAAACACCTACCTAAAGTAGTGGAACAATATTTCCTTTGATGAAATCCCTTAGAAATAGACTCTTACTATGACTTACAAGCATATACAAGGAAAATATCTAATTTAGCATAGCCCTAGTCATGAAAATAGCCAAAATAATGGACACTTGGGTTAGTGGATAAGGGTAAAATGGAAAAAACCCCATGAAGGCGGAGAAGTAAGATCTAACATTTCAAACTGGGTGAAGAATCACCAAGATATCCATCCAAAATACACTTATAGGAGCTTTGGAGAGTAAGATAAAACCATAAGAGGCCTCCAAGTTAGGTGGAAACAAGTGAGGAGGCCAAGGGAAGAAACCCCGCTTAAAAGAACCCAAAAGGCCAAAAATAATCCTATTTTAGTGAGTTTTATGGTTTACCTATATGAATAAAAACACAATTTGGTAACTATGAATATCCCCACTATCAATGGTTGAACATGCTGCACACTTAGGCTTCATGGTTAAACTAATTGTGTGCCTTAACCATGTGACCTGGAAAAGAACCCAAATTTCACCATTTTCCTCCCAAAATACCGTCAACTAATGGGGATAAACAATCCATCAAATACCCCCAGATTAAATTGAAAATAGGTGTATCAAAAACTCCCCATCATGCCACTTTCTACACCCCAAATTTTTCGAGTCAATATGAAATTAAAAAAAAGAACAAGCCACAAACCACACTTAATAAAGCGAGGCGAGTTAGATGATTAAGTAATACAGAGGTACCTAGGAAGAAACACAAGAGAAATAGTGATTCCTCAAAACAAACCCACCAAATTCACAAATATATTGAATGTATACAATAAAAATATAACCACACTCACTTGTACACTATCTAAACATGAAATGGAGACCGAGCATGGGTCTCCCCACCATTTATAAATATCTTAAATGGTGTTACCAAATAAAACACCACAAGAAGACCTTCGTTATGAGTAATAAACTCCAAAAAGATCCAATGACCACTTAGAAATAATCTATCACTTCATTATAGTAAAACCAAACTCAAAAAACTCTCAAGACCAAAATGGTCAATCCATCAACTAGATTAACACTCACCTAAAAAAGGGATAACCATAAGGAATCCCACAACAAGAGATAAAATGGCTCTTAACCTAGGTCAGTATAATATATAGGTAAACTAGGACATCAAATCATTACACCATCCCACAGTGAACCCCACAAAGAAAGCACCATCAAGTGCTCAAACGATCATAGAAACATTTTCCCAATTACCTGCATACCAATTAAAAATTCACTTACACTCATATCAACAACAATATGACATAAAAATAGGTAAAAACATAAGAAAAAAACTAGAGGATTCAAAATAATATGCCCCAAATAATGAGTCATGCACTCAGGATCCAAAAATTGGGACAACACATAGGATATAATGAAATAACACAAACCAAAATAATTAAAAATCCAATACACACACTCGCATTTCACAAAAAATCACTCTCATTTGGTTTAAATACACAATCACTCGAAAATAACTTTTCTAGCCCTCAACCCCATTTGAAAACCCCCAAAAGGGAACTATTTTCTAAAATAAAACCTGAAATAAACCAAAACCTATTTTTTCCATTATCAAAACATTTCCCAAAAATAATTCAAATCACAATATCCTTTTTTCAAAACCCAATATCCAAATCATATTAAAACTCTAATTTTAAAGTGAATTAAATCACCACTCACCCATTCCATTTAGTAAAATTTTAAAGATCCTCATTTTAATGTTTTAAGTACCACATTAAACCATTCATTAAAAACCAAGATCTAGAAATATGAATTGAAAAAAAAACATCTTTCAAATGATCTTTCAGAAACCCAAATAGAAATAATTTCAAAAAGAAAAATTATTTTTCCTTTGGAACCCCCGATGAATTAAAACACCCCTTTAATTTTTCACCAAACTTCCTAATTTGGGATGAAACATTTTGAAACATCACACCCTTTTTAGAAATTATTTACCAGTAATTGAGAAATCACCTCAAACTTAAAACCAACACTTGTATTACCCAAAGAAAACTTTTTCAGATTAAAACACACACCTCACAATTCATTTCATGAACTTAACTAGCCTAAGACCCATTCAATGTTCCATAATAATTTTAAATAAACTTTTAAAACCTAACACTACTTCTCATTTCATGTCTCACATGAATTTCCAAGTGAAAACAATCTTTCAAGAAAAACAAATAAATTCACCTTGAACAGATTTTAAAAACCAAAACAATCCAACAAAAAAGTGTTAAACTCTAATACTAGGGAATTATAAAACTACTAAGAACTCATGGAACAACATTCATAATAGAGGTGGTTAAATCCTTGGGAAAATAGTCACTAAAAGAGAACCTCTAAGAAAAACTCTCTCTCATCCCCCAAGACATTTATTGGAGGCATTTAGAAAAAACACAAGACATGAGCCCATCCACCCATGCTCCTCAAACAACAAAAGCATCACCATAACCAAGGTAACTAAGAAAAACACAATTTAGAGACATCCTTTGAAAATAAATTTCAAACAAATTTCAAAACAAACTTTAAAATATCAACCCATCACCGAGACCCACTGGTCTCTAAATCCATTTAAACCAAGGGTCAACCCCCTTTTATTACAAAACAATCATATAAATTTTCATAAAATGTAAATATCACACAAATTTACAAAAACATTTCAAACTCATCTTCTAAATAAACCATATCATGGAAAACACTATCATAAACCAATTATTAAAAACCAAAAATTAAGAATTAAAGTGTTTCAAAAAAATCTACCTTTTGAACTAAAATGATTTTCAACTTAACAATTTTTCTTAGCCAAGTTTAAAAAGAAAAAACAACTAGTTTTCAAGCCACTATGAACTAGTTTTAAACAAAAAAACACATCTTCCACTCTAAAAACAAATTTTCCATATCAAAAAACAATTTTCCACTTTTAATAACAATGTTTCCATGGTAAAAAACCAATAATCCCAACCCATGTCTCATTTAAATCCAAATTCAACCACATAAATTTCCATATAAATAAAAATTAATACTCCCCTATAGGTTACAAATCCAATGGAATACTCTATTGGAGTCAATATAGAAATATAAGTAGTAAAAACAATAATTCTTTAGGGGAAACTACAATGTGCATGGTTTGGCCACACGAGCTAGTAACAATGAACCAACCATGGAATAGATTCTTTCAGGGATTCATAACCATGTAGCAAGGGAACTATATGATTTACTAGACTATGAGTTCTAAATATACAACCTTGGTAAATTCACTATTTTTTTCCTTTAAAACAAAAACTGACCCATGAGATTACTGGTACACTCAACAGGAATCAAATAATCATCTCAACACATTGAAAATATATCAAAATTTCAAAATATGAACACAAGATCATGACTCAACACTACTAAAAAATCGGGCATTAGCAACTGTCATTGGCGGTCGCTATAGGCCTATAGAGACCGACCAGCGCCTGCCATTGGTGGTCGCTTCAACTTCGTCATTGTAGGCCAATAGCGATCACCAATGGAGGTCGCTATAGGTGGCCGAAATTCCGGCCTTAAGCGACCGCTTGGCGGTCGCTACCCTGGGAAATGTTTTTAAAAAAACAAATTCCTACTGAAAGAAATATATATATATATATATTTATTAAATAAAATATATATATCTATATATTAAAGAAAATATTTATATATATAATATTAAATAAAATATTTTAAATATATATATATGTAATATGTTTTAAATATTTTAATATATATATATATATTAAATAAATATATATATAATATTAAATAAAATATTTTTCATTTTTTTAATGAAATGTATGAATTGTGTTTTTTTTCTTCACGGTGCAAAATCAGAGATAAAACAAGGTAAAAATCATAAAAAAATGGAAAACAATTTCAAACAGCATAAACATCAAGATCGTCATAAACAATAAATGATAAAAATGCTTCAACGATCCGAGCAGGTCCATCCATTTCAATCTTCTGCTTCAATAAACCTACAATAAGACAAAAAAACAACAAAACAAAACAAACGTAAATTGGAAATAATTATTCAGTTATTATATAAATATAATAAAATTAAATATGATATCAAATCATAGTGATATAATAATTTAAAACCCCCAATTTAAGAAATGATATCATTTCAGGTCATTCAGAGCACGTTTTCTCCGAATTCGACCGTCTCACGCCGTTTTTGGTGTTTTATGACACCGGAAACGCGTTTCTAGTCACCGCCGTCAAAAAACATCTTTTATTGACGTGCCGTCAGCACAAACATTTCACAAATCACACAACGGCTATTTTCGTACGGTTTCATGGCATTCCGAGGTCGTTCGGGTGGTTTTGACCCCCCAACGTGCCATTTTAGCGCGCGCTGAGCTGCTGAAAACCACACAATTGGTCGTACTGCGCGCACCGCACGTCCGATGGGTGTTCTGTCTCCTCCTACATGTCACGAATAATATTCCTAGTGTTTTTGTGTGGTTTCAGGTCATTCGGAGCACGTTTTCTCTGAATTCGACCGTCTCACGCCGTTTTTGGCGTTTTATGACACCAGAAACGCGTTTCCGGTCACCGCCGTCAAACGTCACCTCCGATTGACATTCCATCGGCATGAAAATTTCAAAAATAACACAACGGATATTTTCGTACGGTTTCATGGCATTCTGAGGTCGTTCGGGTGGTTTTAACCCCCCAAAGCGCCATTTTAGCGCGCGTCGAGCTGCTGAAAACGACACAATCGGCCGTACCGCGTGCACCGCATGTCTGATGGGCGTTTCGTCTCCTCCTACACATCAAGAATAATATTACTAATGTTTTTGTGTGGTTTCAGGTCATTCATAGCACGTTTTCTCCGAATTCGACCGTCTCACGCCATTTTTGGTGTTTTATGACACCGGAAACGCGTTTCTGGTCACCGCCGTCAAAGGACACCTCCGATTGACGTGTCGTTGGCACGACCATTTCACAAATCACACAACGACTATTTTTTTATGTTTTCATGGAATTCTGAGGTCGTTCGGGTGGTTTTGACCCCCCAACGCGTCATTTTAGCGCGCGCCGAGCTACTGAAAATGACATAATCGGTCGTACCGCGTGCACTGCACATCCGATGGGCGTTCTGTCCCCTCCTACACGTCACAAATAATATTCCTATTATTTTCATGTGGTTTCAGGTCATTCGGAGCACGTTTTCTCCGAATTCAACCGTCTCACGCTGTTTTTGGTGTTTTGTGACACCGAAAACGAGTTTCTGGTCACCGCTGTCAAACGACACCTCCAATTGACGTGCCGTCGGCAAAAACATTTCACAAATCACACAACGGCTGTTGTCGTGTGGTTTCATGGCATTCTAAGGTCGTTCGGGTGGTTTTGACCCCCCAACGCGCCATTTTAGCGCGTGTCGAGCTGCTGAAAACGACACAATCGGCCGTACCGCGCGCACCGCACTTCTGATGGGCGTTCCGTCTCCTCCTACATGTCATGAATAATATTCCTAATGTTTTCGTATGGTTTAAGGTCATTCGGAGCAAGTTCTCTTTGAATTCGACCATCTCACGCTGTTTTTGGTGTTTTGTGACACCAGAAACGTGTTTCCGGTTACCGCGGTCAAACGACACCTCCGATTGAAATTTCGTCGGCACGAACATTTCAAAAATCACACAACGGTTGTTGTCATACGGTTTCATGTCATTCTGAGGCCATTCGGGTGGTTTTGACCCCCCAACGCGCCATTTTAGCGCGCGCCGAGCTGCTAAAAACAACACAATCGGTCGTACCGCGCGCACCGCATGTCTGATAGGCGCGTCGTCTCCTCCTACACATCATGAATAATATTCCTAATGTTTTCGTGTGGTTTCAGGTCATTCGGAGCACGTTTGCTCCGAATTTGACCGTCTCATGCTGTTTTTTGGTGTTTTATGACACCAGAAACGCATTTCCGGTCACCGCCATCAAACGACACCTCCGATTGACATGTCGTCAGCCCGACCATTTCACAAATCACACAATGGCTGTTGTCGTATGGTTTCATGGAATTCCGAGATATTTCGGGTACTTTTGACCCCCCAACGCTCCATTTTAGCGCGCGCCCAGCTGCTGAAAACGACACAATCGGCCGTACCGCGTGCACCGCACATCCAATGGGCATTCCCTCTCCTCCTACACGTCACGAATAATATTCCTAATGTTTTTGTGTGGTTTCAGGTCATTCGGAGCACGTTTGCTCCGTATTCGACCCTCTCACGCCGTTTTTTGGTGTTTTATGACACCCGAAATGCGTTTCCATTCTCCGCGGTCAAAGGACACCTCCGATTGACGTGAAGTCGGCACGAACATTTTACAAATCACACAACGGCTGTTTTCGTATGGTTTCATGGCATTCCGAGGTCGTTCGGGTGGTTTTGACCCCCCAACGCGCCATTTTAGCGCGCGCCGAGCTGCTGAAAACGACACAATCGCCCGTACCGCACTCACCACACGTCCGATGGGCGTTACGTCTCCTCCTACACATATCTAATAATATTCCTAATGTTTTCGTGTGGTTTCAAGTCATTCGGAGCACGTTTTCTCCAAATTCGACCGTCTCATGCCGTTTTTTGGTGTTTTATGACACCGGAAATGCATTTCTGGTCACCGCGGTCAAACGACACCTCCGATTGATGTGCCGTCGGAACAACCATTTCAAAAATCACATAACGGATGTTGTTTTACGGTTTCATGGCATTCTGAGGTCGTTCGGGTGGTTTTGACCCCCCAACGCGCCATTTTAGCGCGCGCCGAGCTGCTGAAAACGACACAATCAGCCGTACCGCACACACCACACGTCTGATGGGTGTTTCGTCTCCTCCTACATGTCATGAATAATATTCATAATGTTTTCATGTGGTTTCAGGTCATTTGGAGCACGTTTGCTCCGAATTCGACCGTCTCACGCTGTTTTTGGTGTTTTATGACACCGGAAACGCGTTTCCGGTCACCTCCGTCAAATGACACCTCCGATTGACGTGCCATCGGCACGACCATTTCACAAATCATACAACGGATTTTTCCGTACGGTTTCATGGAATTATGAGGTCGTTCGAGTGGTTTTGACCCCCCAACGCGCCATTTTAGCGTGCGCCGAGCTGCTGAAAACGACACAATCAGCCGTACCGCGCGCACCGCACGTCCGATGGGCGCGTCGTCTCCTCCTACACGTCACGAATAATATTCCTAATTTTTTCATGCGGGAGGGCTGTCCGGGGTGTGGGGAGGGCTGTCCGGAGTGCGGGGAGGTTGTCCTAGGTGCGGGGGGGCTGTCCGGGGTGCGGGGAGGGCTGTTCGGGGTGCGGGGGGCCTGTCCTGGGTGCGGGGAGGGCTGTCCGGGGTGCGGAGAGGCTGTCCTAGGTGCGGGGGGCCTGTCCGTGGTGCGGGGAGGGCTGTCCGGGGTGCGGGGAGGGTTGTGCGAGGTTGGGGGGGTTGTCCGGGGTACGGGGAGGGGCTGTCCAGGGTGCGGGGAGGCTGTCCGGGGTGCGAGGGAGCTGTACGGGGTGCGGGGAGGGCTGTATGGGGTTTGGGTGGGCTGTCCGGGGTGCGGGGAGGGCTGTTCAGAGTGCGGGGAAGGTTGTCTGGGGTGCGGGAGGGCTGTCTGAGGTGCGGGGAGGGCTTTCCGGAGTGCGGGGAGGGCTGTCCAATGGGCCAGGGGCCTACAACAAATAAACATTATGAATATCAATAACAACCCCACCATTAAAAGCAGAAACACACCTCGTGAATATGATGTGTCATGCGTGTTCATCACTGACCTCCATCCGGTGGGCCAGGGGCCTACAACAAATAAACATTATGAATATTTTCATTTCAAAAATAATTTAAATTAAATAAATAAATACAGTATAAACCTGCGTCGTATGATCCCCTGCACCATCACCTGGACGTACATATTCCCGCAGTGCTCTAACCTCAGCAGCCAATTGCGCATTTGCCTCCTGGAAGCCCGTAGTTGTGCCTCGAAATCTGAAAACTGTTGTGTCTTCTAAGCAACAGCAGGACCGACAACTGCAGCGCGTGACACTACAGAACGAGGAATCCCTATTCCATAGGTCAAACTATATCCATGCCCGTCCCGACCAATGATGCGATGAAAAATCTCATCCCTTCGCATGGGAAGTTGTCGCTGGTCCTCTGGCAGATGTTCTAATTCAGCTTCAAATTGAGCTTGTGAAATATTTAAATATATATACATATATTAATATACAGATTTTATGTAAGTATTGGTAATGAGTACAAGCACTTACTATCAATGTTGTAGCCTCTGGATCATTGCGATCACGAGTCCTCATCCACACCGATATTTTATCAGTTGGTGCACCTTGCTCCCGCAACTATATATGAATAGAATATAAACACAAAATCGTATTAATTAAAAAAATTAAAAAATGAATAATAAATACCTCATGTCGGATCTGAGACACGTGAAGAGTCCCGAGCCTGTGAGGTGGTCCCTACAACGCTCGATTCTCAGAATGGTGTGTAGACACCTCCTACATTCAATTCATTCAAATATCAAAAAAATCACACATTCTTGAAAATATATATACCAAAATAAATATACAAACCGCAACACCCTCAGTAGACCAATATGCAACTAAATCACACCACTGAGCTGGGAGGACACCTCTCGGGACTTTTTCCAGAATGTCTGGGGCACCCACATTTGGTACCCAGTGGTCCCTCTTGACTTTGCCTTTATAGTATTTCCACATCTTATGGCATTTTATCATACACACTGGCTGAAACTCATCGGGACATACTTTCAAATTTTGCTATTAAAGAAAAAAATCACATATGTTATTGTTGTTTATACATAGGGAATAAAGTAAAATGGTCTTCTTACCTAAACCTCCCTCCAAAGACGATCTAATGTGTCCTGAGGGATAGAAGCCCAGTCACGCATGGTCAATGGAAATCGATGTGGATCACGTATGATATGACCCAGCTTAAGAATAAATGCAGGGGCATTCTGTCCCATAGGATGAAATACCTCATCAAATGAAACATCAAAAGTCGTGTCGGAATTCCATGATAATATGCCACGACCAGGGCCTCTCCTGCGAGAGGAAGAAGCAGTCGAGTTTGATCCTGTTGAAAACAATTTTATATACAAATTGACAGATGTTATAAATATATATATATATATATGTGTGTTTATTAATTACATAAAAATAGAGACAATGACATTCCAACAGACCTCGACCCTGAGACGTAGATGCCTCAGATGGATGATGTGGATCTTCTGCCTCTTCCCCTGACATGCCTGCAGTCATGGAAAACATTAGTAATGGGACTATCCAAAGTGTCCAAATGATAAATTGGATTGTTTTTAAAAAAAATAAAACTTGTACAGTTGTTAATCAAAAAAAATGGATTGAATAATTATTTGTGAATGAATTTTAAAAAATCAGAAAGTTCACAAAACAGATATACAAATTATGTACAAAACCAATCAATGCATAGACAAATTTCAAATTGAATTAATAAAAATCCAAGAAGCACATGAACCAAATGAAGAATACCTAAATGGGAAGATACACCGACAATAACATCAATATAACATGAGTTAAATCACCCTAAATATTTATAACTGAATAAACTTCCAAAAGTGAGAATTAAAACTTACAAGGATTTATAAAATGTTTAGATAATTTATGATATCTTAGGCTGAATAGCGGGAAAACAATTATACCTTTCATTAAGCATGGAAATCGACTGTTTATCCTTCAACATCCGCTCTGACCCAATAAATATCTTCTCCATGTTGAACTGCGGTATGTTGATCAATCTGTTAGGAAACAAAAGGAATAGTCTCAGGTTCATCTTGTTCAAATACAAACACTACTCGCCGAGACATTTTGACAACAACTTGCCAACTTGGATTCGAAGGCAAAGTAACAAAGAATACTTGTTCCGCTTGTGATGTAAAAATGAAAGGTTCATTATCAACTCGTTCATTTCTGTATAACATATAGTTAAAATTCACCAATGAAAACTGATATTGAGCGACTTTAGATCCACGCACTGGATCAACCCAATTGCACTTTAACAATATGTACTTCAACCCGTGTGTGTATACAAATTCAATGATGTCTATCAATTGACCATAGTAATAACCAGAATCGACAAATGGACAACTGATTCCATTGTTTTGTGTTGCTCGTTTGTCGTCAACATCTTTAATGCGAAATCGAAAACCATTAGCATCTATAGATTTATAACGACGAGCCGTTATAGATGGACCCTCAGCCAGTTGGATAAATTCTTCAGTTAGCGTGGGGTCCCCTAACTCCCTCAGCTTATGAACCTACATAATTCATAGAATTCAATAATGATATATGAAGAAAGAAATTATTATAATACTTCACTCATAATGAAAATCAATTTATACGTACATAATCCTTGAACCAATCATGAAATGACGCATAATGAGACAATTGAATTTGCAACTCAGTCGCATGATACATATCTTATTTTATCTCATTAATGTGTTTTCTGCAAATGATAACGCGATGTTTAAATGATCAACTTATGCAAACAAAACATGTAAAAGTTAAACAATAAAAGTGATAAGATACTTACTGCATTAATGGTGCAACTGATGGAGTATTGAACAAGATATATCGATGCGCTTGTATCCACTCGATGTTGTCCATATCATATGTGGTTCCTTCTCCAACTGGACCATCCTGAATCCGAGAGGGCTTATCTAATTTTGTTTCAACATCCGTAAGATATTTTTCACAAAAAGTAGTACACTCATCCATCAAATAACCATTGGCTATTGATGCCTCCGGACGAGCTCTGTTGCATACAAATCGTTTCAATGTACTCAAATACCGCTCAATAGGATACATCCACCTGAATTGCACTGGACCAGCAGCCATTACTTCATCAGTTAGGTGCGCTGTCAAGTGGACCATAACATCGAAAAATGAGGGGGGAAATAGTTTCTCAAAGTGACAAATCATAAGTACAATTCGGTTCTGTAAAATTTTTAAATCACTCATTCGTTGATTTCTTAAAAAAAGCTGTCTAAAAAAATTACTCATCTCAATCAACGGCTGAACAACATTGGGGGATAAACAATCACAAATTGCGATTGGAATCAACTGCTGAAGTAGTATGTGATTGTCATGACTTTTAAACCCTTGCAATGTCTTGATCGTCAGATTCACACACTTTGAAATATTAGAAGAGTAACCATCAGGCATCTTGAGCATCTTCAAAATGGAAAGAAATGTCTCCTTCTCCTTTGTAGTCATCGTATACTGTGCAGCAGGCATATATGCCCTGTTTCCCTCAGCTAACTGTAAATGCAACTGTTTCCTTAAACCCATTTCTTTCGAATCACGGCATGCATTAACATGGTCCTTTGATTTCCCACTAACACCTAAAATGGTCCACAATATGTTATCAAAAATATTTTTTTCAATGTGCATGACATCCAAATTATGCCTCAGCATGTTAGTTTTCCAATACGGAAGACTATAAAAAATACTTTTCTTTTTCCAATTGTGACTGTGCTTCCTACCCACAGCTCGAATATTATGTACCGAAGGAGCCACTAAATCCTGAATTTCATATACCGTGCGGATGTTTTCTTCCTCAATCTGCGATAACATTTTGACTCCTGTCATGATCTTTGGTGCTGGGATGAACTCTCTAGAACCATCAAATGCCACTATGTCCTTTCTGAACCAGTGCTGAGGGGGGAGAAAACGTTTGTGACCCATGTATGCCCATTTTTTGGAATGCTTAATCCATACAGATTTTTTACTTTTGTTGCAACAAGGGAAAGAAAATTCCCCTTTTGTACTCCATCTTGATAAATTTGCATAAGCTGGGAAGTCATTGATTTTCCACAATAAAGCAGCCTGAAGTTTGAACATTTCATTCATTTCACAGTCATAAGTCATCACACCATCACCCCAAAATTCATTCAACTCATCAATCAATGGCTGAAGGTAAACATCAATCTTATCCCCCAGACTTTTAGGTCCATCAATAAGAGTGGAAAGTAATATAAATTGTTGCTTCATACAATGCCACGAAGGAAGATTATACGGAACCAACACCACGGGCCATGTGCTATGAGTTGCACCAACCATAGACTTGAATGGATTGAAACCATCTACTGCCAATCCCAATCGTACATTACGAACATATTTGGAAAAGTCAGGATGTCTCTTATCAAAATCCTTCCATGCATGAGAGTCTGCCGGGTGGGTTAACATATCACTTTCATGAACTCTTTCTGCATTCCATATCATTAAATTAGAAACTTTAGATGACATAAAAAATCTTTTCAACCTTGTTTTAAGGGGAAAGTAACGCATTTGATTTACAGCAATCGGTTTCCCATGTATCACAATCTGACTTTAATGAGTCTGATTTCCCCTGTTCTCTTTCCACCTGGAAGCACCACAAACCGTACAAATATCCAAATGGACAGTTTCCTTTATAAACAACATACAGTTGTTTGCACATGCATCTATGGTCTCATATGTAAAACTTAAGTTCTCTATCAGCTTACGAGCATGGTAATACGACTCGGAAATCTTAGCGTCGATAGGAAGAACCTTTTTCAATAACACCAACAGCATGTCGAATGATGTGTCTGACCAATGATTCAAAGTCTTCAAATGCAACAAATCCACGATAAATGACAATTTATTGTAAGAAGTGCATCCAGGATATAATTCTGTTTTTGCATCATCAATTGCTTCATAAAACCTCCTCGAATCACGATCTGCACCAGAGAAAAGATTTATCTCACCGGTCTCAGGATTCTGGATGTCAATGCCTTCAGGATCCAACCCACGTACCATTTCAGTAAGCATTTAATGCATTGGATCATTCATCTTTGCATCAACATCCATCTGAACTGCATCCGTATTTTCACAACGAACATATTCTTCTTCATGATGATTCCAACTCTTATAATTTTTCAGAAACCCATTAAATAATAGGTTCTCCCTCACAGTATCTTGTGTGAATTGATATCTATTAGCACATTTTCTACATGGAAAACTAATATAGTCACTTTCAAATCCTCTGGTGAAGTCAATAAACTGCATAATTCCATTGAAATACTCTCTAGATGTTCGATTTGGAAGATCAATCCAACTCTTATCCATAATAAGATCCCTATAATAAACATTTACACAAGACTTATTACATTTTAATTTTTCATATCAAATATATTTAAAATAAATACTAATTAATTATTTTTGAACCATTTATAAAATAATAATGTAATTGAAAGCCCATTTCATACCTGATTGTGCTAAAAACCTGGAAGGGAGGGGAGCCGAAGGCGGTGCTACGAGGGAGAGGAGAGGCAGCGATGGGGAGCTGGAGCCGGGGCTGGTGCGGCGAGGGAGGGGACGGTGAAGGAGGGGACGGGTGGCGGTGGTGCGGCGAGGTAGGGTACAAAGATGGAGGGGAAGGGGGTTGGCGGGGTGCGGGGGGGGGGGGGGGGGGGGGGTTGTTCGGGGTGCTGGGGGGGAGGGACGAGGGGGCTGAGGGCGGAGGTCGGAGGCCGGAGGGGCTGGAGGCCGAAGGCCAGACGGCGGCCGGAGGGCTGCCGAGCTGCCAGAGGCGGGTGGCGGGAGGCCTGAGGGCAGAGGGAGGCCGGAGGGTGGCCGTAGGGCGGAGGGCGGCCGGAGCCGGAGGGCGGAGGGCGGCCGGAGCTGGAGGGCAGGGCAGAGGGCGGAGGGCAGCTAGAGGGCAGCCGGAGGAGGGCGGGGCCGGCGGAGGGCGGCTGGAGGGCAGCCGGAGGGCGGCCGGAGGGCGGAGGGCGACCGAAGGGTGGCTGGTGGAGGGCGGGGCCGGCAGAGGGTGGGGCCGGCGGAGGGCGGCCGGCGGCCGGCTGGAGGGCGGGGCGGCGGAGGGCGGGGCGGCGGAGGGCGGGGCGGCGGAGGGCGTGGCGGCGGAGGGCGGGGCGGCGGAGGGCAGGGCGGCGGAGGGCGGGGCGACGGGGAGGGCGGGGCGACGAGGAGGGCGCGCGGCGATGGGGAGGGCATGGGCGACGAGGAGGGGGGAAGGGTTCGGGGGGGCTTCGTGAGAGGAGGGAGGGTTCGGGGGGCGCAAAAGCCTTTTTTTTAGGAAACATAGTGACTGCCATTGGCGGTCGCTATAGGTAAAGGGGCTCAAAACCCATATTTCTAGTAGTGCAAGCCTGATACACCAATGAAAAGTTAAGATTTAGTGTGTCAAAGAGCTATCCAGGCCCTTGACCACACACTATACCTAATACCTAATGAAAATCCTAGTCTCTAAACTACATGGACACACCTAAAATAAAAAATAAGTTGGACTCTAATAACATTTTAAAACAAACCATTCTGGGGTATCCATCCATTAGACTCTAGATCCAACCTTCCGAAAACCCTAGGAGAATCCCCAATCCCCCTATAATGATGACAAGATTCAATGGTACCAAATGTAACTGTTGGTGATGGTTCCATTCTGAAGAAACCAAATATAAGAAAACATTAAAGGAATAAAAATGTAGAAAAAAATAAGGGCCAACAGTATCATGTCAAATAACTAACCATTTAATACAAGGTTTAAAAAATTATAATAGAATCTAAATGAAAAGAAAAGGAAGAACAAATAAATCAATACAAAACTTGAGAAAACCAATTACATGCAACCAATGGTTTGATCACCAAATCCTTGTAACACACAAGTCGCCACCATGATCCCATCAACTATTGGCTTCCTAAGGAAGGCAACACTTAAAACAAACTCAAAATCCAAGATATGGAGAAACCTGCAAAATAAATTAAGACTATATACCCAATAACATGAGTATGTAGGGTGTTATACAAAGCTAGTATAATAACACAATGATTCCAATTATTTTATTTTATAAAATAAACTAATTATTCTAGTTTGAAAAAAATGCATAAAAATAGGTTTTCTTTCCCTTTCCCAAAACATGGAATAAACCAAATATAAAATTTATACTTTCTTAAAGTGTTTGATTTTTTAAAACCATTTCAAATGGATTACACCTTGCTAAAATTATTTAAATTTCAAATAAAACCAAACATTTTTCCTTAAAAGTCACACTTTTGAAAATTAAACCCACACAAGGTTTAAAATATTTCAAAAGAATTTCCATCAAAAAACACTTTGAAAAAAAAATTCCCCATTTTCTATTTAAAATATTACACACACCCAACTCAAGGTGAATAAGTAATAATGGGAAACAATAATGATAACATAACTATAGAATCTCATAAGTTAAGGCAATAAATAGATACAACCAAATAGTCAACATCAAGGCTAAACCATAATAGGATCAACATAACAATAAATTGCATCAAATTAATAAGAAAAATACATGCCAATATATGTAATAAAAGGCATAAAATAGGATATATATATCATGAGGAAACACCATAGGTACTAATGAGACAAAAAAATACATGAAATAAATTTGTACTTAACTATTAGTAAGAAATACAGTCACGCACAACCACCAACTGATTTTCTCTCAACTAGCCTCATCACCAACAACCCACTAGACAACGTGTGACTCTAAACTAAGGGTGACTAGCCATTTCATAATGTCAACTAGTTGTATAAATGTCCCACTAATTCCAACCTAGTAACCTCAATCTCCTTATAGAATAATAAATAAAGTTGATCCACAAGTAAACAAAGTCATTACATGAAAATAACAAAGCCCCATGAGCTAACACCAAAATCACATCCATCCCACCTCCCATTTCCTTTATAATGAGCCCCAAAAAATTATCAAATCATGAATCACATCATAACATCCATCACA
Organism: Viscum album; assembly: GCA_963277665.1. Lineage (NCBI taxonomy): Eukaryota > Viridiplantae > Streptophyta > Magnoliopsida > Santalales > Viscaceae > Viscum > Viscum album. Next base: position 877,518,670 of record OY728123.1, read on the forward strand.
TTGATAACATAAACATCATTAATAAATAAGGGGGATCAATAAGGGAACAAAAAATATTACATCACAAAGTTCTAACCAGACCTTCACTTACATAATATAAAATTGGAAATTCCTTTCTAAAAAAAATTTAATTCATGAAATATTCCAAAATAAATATTTATTATCAAGAATCACAACTAAAAATCCAAGGAAAACTCCATTACATTTTATAAAAAACCTCAGTAATTTTAAAACAAAAAAACCTATAACCCAAAATAGAACCCACTTTACAAATCATATTTGGATTAAAACAGCATAAAAAGTGTTTTTATCAATGAAACCCATCTTTGAAACTTTATCAAACATGTAATGTGCATAAAATACCCTTTTCCATAAAATAACCATTTTAAACAAGGAATTCCACCCATTTTACATATGAAAACCAAAAATGTTTAAGAAAAAAATTAACAAACCAAAACTAGATAACTCGCACCATCATTATATAGGTTTAAAATAAATTTAAAACATTAAAAATAAATGGAATGCTTAAATAAATATAAATTAAATGGAAATATCAGCCAAAAGTTGTGGAACCATGTCACCTTAAAAAATCCATCAGAAAAAGTCTCCTACTACATCTCACAAAAATCTAAAAACAAAATCCCCAATTTACCACTACCTTTGGAATGAAAATAGGGAAAAATGGTCACTATGGTTATTGAAGAATGGGAAAATGGAAGATAACCCAAGAATAAGGAGAGAAATGCTTTAACCTTTCAAACTGAGTGAATAATTACCAATAAAACTCTTAAATATCTATTCTGAGGAGCTTTTGAGAGGAAGAGAGGGCCATGGGAGGCGTCCAAGTTAGGGGAAAATGAGTGAGGAGTACAAGGGAAGAAAACCCACTTAAAAATAACCCAAAACATAAAAAAAACTCATCTTACAGTGGGTTTCACAGTTTAACCGGATGGTTAAACAAAACACGTGGTGACTGTGAAGATCCCCACTGTCAAAGGGTATACATGTTGCATACTTAGACTGCATGGTCAAACTAATTGTGCACCATAACTATTTGAACTAGAAAAAGTCCCCAAATTTCTCCATTTTTATCCTAAAATACCTCTAACTCAAGGGATAAACTTGAAGGAAATGGGGCCCATAGTGGAATCCGATGGACCATGGAATTTAAAATTTCTAATCATCGGGATGACGAAACTTGTCGCCATTGATGACTTGAGCTCCATTAACGTCTGAGGTTCTTGTGTAAATTAAAAGAGCATGGAAATAAGACTAAGAACATACATGTTGAGATATTAAGGCATGATCGACTAAAACTTTTCATTGGTGATATTCACTTGAAGGATCCATAGAAGTATCCCTCTAAATCATCCACACACTCTTCAAAAATCTACGGGAACATCGATCATCGAATTTTGGGCGCTAGCGTGGCAATTCGATGATATCTTTAACATCCCGATGATCACTGCAATTCTCTATCTTCGATGCTTGATGGTGAAACTTCGATCACCACTTGAGAGGGAGAGACTCTCCCTCCAGAAAAGGGGTAGGAGATAGAGGCTCTCTTTCATAAATGAATGAATAGTTAATGGTGAGAGAGACTCTCTCTCTATTTATAGTGGAGTTTTTAAATACTTGGTTGGGTTCCCTAACCCCCGTTTATTTCAACGTCCACTAAATAATAACTATGATGAACTAAACTGCACCATAAATATTATTACAAATTTATAACATATTTTTAATATATATATATATATATATAATATTACGTGATAAAAACGATCCATTTAACTTGACTCGTCATTCCCACTTAATATTAAATGAACCTTGAATATTAAAATAATATTTTTTCAATTAATATTTTATTGTATTTACTTAACTCATAAATAAATTGAATAAATTCAATCTCAATTATTCAAAACTTGATTAATAATGAACTTATTCATTTTCTTGGTGATCGATACCTTGGACAATACTTGGACCCCATAGTGGGGCCCACCACGTCGAATATACATATTCAACTAAATAGGGAGGATTCTTGAATACGCTATTGTGTGCCACCCTCTAGGACGTTATCCTAATATAAGTGAATAAAATCCATAAACCAAGAGCAGAGTCTTATAACCCATCAAGGCCCATAATGAGATAATGATAGTCATAGCAATAACTACCAACCTATGAACACTGATTGTGTACTATAATCTCTTTTTCTTTAAATATCTCATAAAGAAGGATGCACACTTGTGTCATCACCCTTTTTTGCTTTATTATTTATTGATCTATCTGAATGGATTTACCCTTTGACTACTTTGGCCAAAGGCATATAAAGGTAGCACCATCCTGATCAACCAGGCCTGAGATATATAACTTCCCAAACATGGAAGTGACAAATTATTTCTTGACCATTCAACCAATGACATTCCACCAATGATTCACCCAAAACAATCTACCTTTCCACGATTTCATTACCATGGTTTTTTCCTTGAATAAATGTATGCAATAAAATGGTACACACTGGTAATTATCTCAAATCAGGAGACCAATACCCATGTTCATATATAGGAACAACCAATGACACCCAAAACATGTAGTTTTACTACTGACATATCTCTCCTCACGATCTCACTACTAAAGATCACCAAGTGAGAACTTCCTGAGAAATAGTACCAATGATTATGAGCCCCCATCACGTGATAGTCAGACATCAACTATTTCTAATCAGTATGATTCATTTAGACCATATTATCTTTATTTAATATTAATTTCATAGTATCTTGAGGTTCTAATTATAGCCTGGGATCTTCTATAACCTTTTTATATGACAATTAATCTAGTAAATTATCATTAAACAGTGGATGTAGAAAATTATACACTTTAATGTTAAGTATACATCATTTATAACTAACTGTATACATGATATGATAATCAAAAGTATTGCATAGTTGGGTGTAGGGAACCCACTATTTCAACACTCCCACATTCACTAGAGCCAAATTGATAAGTATACTTGTTAGCTACTCATATGATGAAGACCATGTTTCTACATAGTAATGGCTTTAGCTGTTGGGACGGCCACATTTCTGCCGCATTGAAATTTTTCTATATGCGACCTCAACTCCTTGAGTAAAAATTATGAAGAGATGGTAACCCCTAGTATATCCATTTTTTACACTAGAAAAACTTTAAATCTTGGCTTGTAATAATATCATAATTTACATTATTATAATATTTTACTTACTAGGTGTGATTCCAATAACTGGAACATATTGTTGCATTTAATAATTTCTTCTTATCTACCTTAGATGCTGCAATGCACTCAGTATTTATATATATGACTGCCACTATCTTTTAAGAGATTGAATCGCTCGTCGCCTTATCCTAGATTGGATACTAGATCAAATTGATATAAGTAAGACTAGTTTGTTCGCCATCATAACTAGTATCCTTCTTCTCCACATAACATGTACATATCATTTATAATTGCTGATGTAATGTATGATAGTTCTGACTGCTTAACTTGCAGTACTTTGGGATATAATTGACATCTACCTACTATAAATTATATCTTAGAAAAATCAATTTTTTGTACATATCATGGCATAAGTGATTGATCCATCGCTTAAGATTATGGAACTCAACTCACAACTTTAATCGCATCCCATGTTCCAAACATGTCAACCTAGAGTGATTATGCCATGTGACATTGGAAACAATTCTTAACTTGAATCGTTCCAACTTATATTTTTCAATACCATATCACTATATGTACGATCGACTAGGTACAAGAAACCATGATATCTACATCATTAGATCCCGTTCCTTAGAACTTAGTTTCCTACTTTAATTCAATCACTGTAAAATTACTTTTATCTTGATCTTAGCTAACTGTAAGAGAAAAATTTGTTTTCCATATGTTGCCAAACATATTTCTCTTAGAAAACTATGCTGCTCCCACAAACCTCTTGTAAACACAAGGAAAATATTCATTACAAATTAATTATCTAAGATCTTGATGCTTACTTTAATATAGAACTAGATTTTAGTAACTTGCAACTAATATTGGAATTTTGTGATATCATCATCTCTTTCTGGTTCCGTCATATAGACACCTTCCATGAATGTTGATATTGACCACCAATGTCCAATTAAATTATCTTAGAAGTTAGCTGTGAAAAGTAAAATTCTAATGGATTTAGGTATACTGACTTGGTATAACCATTGAAGCCTTATTGGTACCGCACTTGTACCATCTATGTATCATCTCATTTAAATACCCACCATTGTATTTTATGTATAAGCCCCTTTGCACTTTGATACATGGAATCCATTATTTAATTTTAATTGATTTTTTGAATATTAACTAATTTCCATATACTACTACTTGTAAGAATTATTATTCACAATGAATAATTTATCACCAACAATAGGGAACTCAAAACAATCATCATGGTTTTTAACCATACTACATAGTAGGTTTATCTAGAACACTCCTATTCCACATGTACTTGTGGAACTTGTTCATATGCCAACCATTTGTGCATCTCAAACATTGACTAAATACAAGTTAATCCAACTCCCATTATCTCTAATAGAGATGTTCACCCTTTTATAGAAAGGATTTCTATCACTTTACTACCACTTTTCTTTCTTAGGGATTTATATAATATCCTAAGAAACTGTTAGGATAATTATTTAGATGCATAATGTGTTTAGCTTGATGCTAGTTTGTTTATGTCCTAACAAAATCATTGCATATAAACACATTTCATATGACATAATAGATTACCATCACACTATAACTCGTATGATATCCATTTTTCATTTTTATTTTTCATATATGTTATGGGATTTTGCAGTTATTTTCAATGTACGTCTTGAAATATAATGGAAGTTTCTGCAAGTTGTAACATTAATACTACTTACATCATATAACATATGCATTTAAGAATTTCTCCACACTAAATGTTTGTTGATCAATGTTAATATATAAGACTCATCATCAATCCTCCTTATGAACATAAATTTTGTTATGTAGATAAGGTAATGTATGTTTAGGAATTAATCCATGCTATATTATCATGATCAATGAATGCTTGGTCAATATATTATTCGGCATTCTGATCTAAAAAACTCATATCTTCTGACCTTGCTGATACTCCACTATTACATTCCTTAATAGCATAAAGGAATATAATGAAGTATTTATACCGTTATCTTTCCTTTGGAATAGTTCATGCTCACTTGATGAAATAATTCGATAAGCTTTGTGACATACCTTTATTTTTAAAGGTTTCTTTGTTCAAACTAATGACATCAAAAATACCAAAGGTGTTTAACTGTACCAATCCTAAAAACCATACTGGGTACATCTTTGACATCCACTTAGTTTTTCTTAACAAATAATTATCTAGCCACATCTTGGTAAAAGTCTTACATTATTATATTCATCACTTATTGCCTATGATTCAAGTACCACTTAACTTATTTGATGAGTATGAGACACCAATAACAACATTAATTCCAAAACATGGAATAATGTCTCATTATGTCCATATAGAACATGAGATAATTGTTTTGGTTATACTCAACGACTTGTTCAACTAGAATCATTCACTTGGCAATAAAAGTTATGTGTTTCTCACCGCTGAATTAGGAATCACCCTTTCTCAACTACTTAGAGAGGACACCTTACTTCTAGTAATGTTTCTATACTTATTTGGTTACTATATTTCAATAAATATATGTGAAGAGAATATTGTATTTAATACCCAAAAAGTATGTCAGAAACAATACTTTTATTTGATGAATATACACTGAAGAAGAAACATGTTCTTTCTTATTCAATTCAGTTTATTGCATATTGAACTTCCATAAATTAGTTCAAATATGTGATGAAAATAACCTCTTGTTAAATAACCAACTTATTTTATTTAAAGAATAGTATAAAGGTTGTTTTGATGTAACTTTTCATTGGTCTTTTTGCATTTTCTTCTAATTTATTCTCCATAAGAACTAAAGACGGTACTTTCTTTAATATTATTATTACTTGGAAAACCTTACCTCAAAGATAATGAAGCGTCTACTCCATCCTTTTCGTTTTTACTCTTAAATGAAACTGGAGTAATTCTTTGTAATAATGATATGTCATTAAAGTTCATAGTATGCCTTTCATGTTTACATGAAGCCAGTGTAATCATCACATTAAAAAACATGCTTCACTTTATCCTCACAAACTTCTTGAAGATAAGACTACATGCGATATCATCTATGTCATGATGTACTGACCATAATTAACATTGGACGTTAATGATAGCATTATAATAGAACGATCATATTCTAGATTCGTGAGTCTCTTGTAAGCAATTTTACACCCACGCTTCCTGAGGTGGCTTAACAGGATGGGACACCAACACCTTGAATTTCCTATATTGTAGTAATGTGCACAAGCACTTGTACTACACTTGGAAATTCATGCTAGTTTTGATATTAATTTTTTCCAATATTTATCATTGTTTTATTGTGGTATTACGCGTCATTTTCTACAAAAAATAAAAATTTAGAAGATAAGTACATTCATGTGATTACCAGAATAGACATTACTGATTAACTTAATCATCAAATATCTCCCACTATTTTTATCGAATTCTAGGAACTCTTTGTACTAGAATTGGAATACTCTGTCACTTGATTATTCTATTAGAAAGGATCCCTAAACCACCCCTTATAGTCTATAAGCTTTGGCTACACCACTACTTAGAGGTTTCAAGGTAGGGGTTTGGCATGCCAACCGTATTAACTCGTAGTTCCTTGATCTGTTGAGTGAAGTCCCAGCTTCTAAAATCATTACATGATTTACTCAACACATGCCTCTAAAATTTAAAAAAAAAGCTAGCTTTTGTGATTTCTTTGCAATAATTTTAGTTAATTCAACTCACAACCCTCATAAGAACTCCCCGATAGAAAGAGGCACCCTCAGCCTTGACATGACCAATACCATAAACACTTAATTTTGTTTAAACTTGAATGATGAAATGTTGTAATGAATTAATATTACTTTGAGAGTTTTTTGTTTTTATCTTGACGAATATAATGCATTTCTGTTAATTTTTTTCATCTATGTTGTCAAGCTCACAAATGAACATTAAAAGAAAAACACACATCACTTCTTTACGCATTTTATTATTTATTTTTTTTATGTATTTTCCTGCAGTTTTAAAAAGCATAAAACAATAAATAAATGCATAAAGGTAAACTATTACATGACTAGTCTTGAGCATCTAAACGAACTAGGGACATCATATCTGAGTCATCACTTGACTCTTGATGCATCCCACCTCGTCTTGTATGTCCGCTTCTCATTTGGAGTATCGTCCTGTCTTGGTAGAGTCTGCATCACGTCTTGCAATATTGCCTCATCTTAGCAGGGTCCACATGACGTCTTGTATCGTCTTGATCAACGTACACCACCTCATCTTGACGGGGTCCACATCATACACCGTCTTCGTCTGAAATATTAAAATACTCACATGCAGACGAGGGGAAGTAGGGGTGTATATGTACATCAAATGTAATGGATACACAGACCCTTATTTAAATTAACCGAAAATAAAGACAATGCACATACCATTATTTAACTAAACAAAAACATCGAACACAGTTAATTAATTAATTAAGTAAATGTAAACATAAACGGGTTGGTGATCAAGACCAGTATGCGGGTAAAATAAAGCGCGATAAAATGAAATTGCATTAAATAAGTATGAGAGTTTTTTAATTATATTAACTTAATTAAATAATTCAAATAATTTAATTATTTTTTGGTCCGCTAATTAACTTAATTTTAATGCCAAAATTAAATTAATTATTTCATTCAATTTATTTACCAAAATTAAATTAAGTTGCCTTGGGTGTTAAAAATTATTTTTAAATAATAATTAATATATTAATTAATTTAATTTAAAGCTAAAATTAATTTAATTAAATAAAAGAATTTTGATTAATTTAAAACTGATCCGACCACAAAACACCACTCTCACCTATTGCAGGTCACGCAGAACTTGCTAACTCTGGTAATGGAATGAGAAAATCTCATTCTTAGCATTTTTAGGCTAGACAGGTCTACCCAAACCAGTTCCGGGTTGGGATAACCCACCTAGATCACTTTGGAGGCATTTCAAGTCCTGCAAAAGATACCTCATGCTGCAACCAACTCGGAAGGATCGAGGGACCAAGATATGGAACTGTTGTGCCAGATATGGCGGCAAAACACCTTGGAGGGCGGTCACTGACACAGGGGAGGGTGGTCCGGGCAGAGCTCATCGAAGAGGGTCGGCTGGGCTGGTGGAGGACGTTGTGGTTTGGCAGATGGGTGACCGATCGGGCCACGAGGCACCGAATCAAGCATGGTGCCCGCTACAAAAGCAGAAGGCAGTTCGAGACCTGTCGGTGGGAGCAGGTCGGGGGAAGGCTCTCGCGACATCTGAGGTGGTGCGCCATTAGGCTGGTGTGGAAGTACTCCAGGTGGCTGAACCCATTTTGACGGCGGGGTCCAGGTCGTGCGGGCGGCGGAGGAAGCCGCAGAAGAGGTCCGAGGTGGGGCTGGCTCTAGTTAATGGAGGCGGGACGGCACCGGGGCGAGCTGGCGGTGCTACGTATAGGGGTGGCTACCAGACGGTCCAAAGGGAAGGTCTTGCCTATGCTAGAAGGAGGCGTCCGCGGGTCCCTGTTCATGGGATGAAGGAGATAGTGGGGCCGAGCCACCCCACTTGATTGACCCCATTATTTTCTTTTATCGCTTTTCCTAAAGTCCAAGTCCCTTTTATTTAGTTTGGTTTTGTGTGGAGAATTCCACACATACAACCAATCCCTCATCCAAAATTGTCTTGTGTAAGATTTTTCTCACACTTTACAATGAATTAGAATTAATATATTACTAATAAAGTTATTATAATAAAATAACAATTTATTATTATATTATTATTATTATTATATAAATACTCTTATATTAATAAAATTATTATGTAAAATATAAAATTGTAAAATTATAATTTGTGCATAACTGGAATTATTTCTGATTAGGTGACACCAATTGAAACATGGTCAGTTCTAGAGGATGAATAATAATTTTAAAACCCTGGATCAAATCATAAATTTGATCCATATCAAAAATTCCGAATGACCATAACTTGGTTGTTCGAAATCGGACCAAAGTGCAGTTTGAACCATTATGAACAAAATTAGAACCTATAATTCATTTAATGAAATTTAATTTTAATTTGGATTAGAAAAACTACATGGTATCTCTAATACCAATTGAAGGAATCGAGACCCACAGAGGAAGCCGATGGGATGAAAATTTTAAAATTTTCAATCGTCAGGATGACGGAACTTGTCGTTGTCGAAGATCTGAGCCCCAATAAGGTCCAAATATCTCACATAAATTAAAAGAGTCCAAAAATAAAACAGAAAACATACCTATTCATATCTAAAGGTGCGGTCGATTGAAACTCATTATTTGTGATTATCTCTTGAAGGATCCATAGCAGGATCCCTTTGGATCATCCACACGCACATCAAAAATCCACGAGAGCGTCGATCATCGAATTCTGGATGCTAGCGCAACAATCCAACAATATCTTTGATGTCCCAACAATCACTGCAATCCTCTGCCTTTGATACTTGAAGATTGAACTTGGATTGCCACTTGAGAGAGAGAGACTCTCTCTAGAAATCGAGAGGAGAGAGAGTCCCTTATTCATAAATGAATGAATAGTTAATGGTGAGAGAGTCTCTCTCTTTATTTATAGTAGAGTTTCAAAATACAAGGTTGGGTTCCACAACCCCCGTTTATTTCAATGTCCACTAAATAATGACTATTATGAACTAAATTGCACCATAAATATTATTAATAATTTATCAAATACTTGTAATATATATAATATATATTACGTGATAAAAATGATCCATTTAACTCGACTCACCATTCCAGCTTAATATTAAAAGAACCTTGAATATTAAAATAATATTTGTTTGATTAATATTTTACTGTATTTACTTAACTCATAAATACATTAAATAAATCCAATATCAATTATTCAAAACATGAATAACAATTAATTAATTTATTTCTTTGTTTATCTATACCTTGGACAATACTCAAACCCCATGTTGGGGACCACCATTTCCAATATACCTATACAACTAAATAAGGTGGATTCGTGAATACGCTATTGTGTGTGACCCTCTTTTCCCTTATCTCGATAGTAGATAATAAAATACACAGACCAAGAGCGGAGTTTAGAAACCCATCAATGCCCCTAAAGAGATAAGGATAGTCATAGCAATGAATACCAACCTAAAAAAACTGATCGTATACTATAATATCTTTGTCTTTAAATATCTCATAAAGCAGGATGCACACTTGTGTCGTCGCCCTTGTATTGATTTATTATTTGTTGATCTATCCAGATGGATTTACCCTTTGACTGATTTTTCCAAAGACTTATAAAGTTTGAACCATCCAAATCAACTAGGCCTAAGATATACGACTTCCTAAACATGGAAGGGGCAATTTTTTTTCTTTACCATTCAACCAACGTCATACCACCAACAACGCACCCAACACAAGATACCTCACCAAGGTTTCATTACCATGGTTTTTGCCTTGAATCAAAGTACCCAATCAAATGGTACACACAAGTAATGACCTCAAGTCAGGAGACAAATACACATGTCCAAAGATAGGAATAACCAATGACCCTAAAACATATGGTGGTCCTATTGGTGGGTCTTTCTTCATGATCTCACTACCATAGATCACCATGTGCGAACTTCATGAGAAGAAGTCTCAATGCTTAGGAGCCCACAACACCTGATAGTCAAACATCAACCGTGTCCAATCAGTATGATGCATTTAGACCATATGACCTTTGGTTAATATTAATTTAATAGTGTATCAAGGTTCTCATTATAACATGGGATCTAATATAACCTTTTGATATGAAAATTAATCTTTGAAATTACCATTAAATAGTGGATGTAGAAAACTCTACACTATAATGGTAAGTATACATCATGTATAACTAACTGTATACATGATATGATAATCAAAAGTACTGCATAGTTAGGTCTAGGGTACCCACTATTTCAACATAACCATCTATCAAATACCCCCAAATAAAAGTGACAGTAGGGGTTTCATAATAAAAATCATGAAAAAAAATCCAATATTGAAGAGAGTTTGGTGAAATTTGAGTAGAAAAATTTCCTAAAGGAAAAGGAAAAAAAGGAAGCTCATGATGTACTTACACATCAAAAAAATTCTTCGATATAAATTATATTATCATGGAAAATTAGGATTCAATGGTTATTAATGGTTTTATATAATATATGAGCATAAATATTTTGAATGTTGGTATAATATGTCTTTTTTAGAGTCATGGATGGAAATAATTTTGAGGGATTTATCCTAAGAGGATAATATATAACACTAAGAAATGAAAGTTAGTGAGTCAAATTCACTAAATATATACACTGAAGACATATTGATGATTTAGAATGAATATATAGTAGATGTAACGAACAAGGTCATTATGTTGAAGAATTTATGAATACTATTCTATGAACAACACATCAAGCTATTGGAGTTGAGAAATTTCGAATAAAAGGAAATACATAGAATTCACTTATTATTTAGGAAGTTATTAAATATTTAAAAAAGAGTAAGATATAGATTCTTTATTGTGGCTATTAATCCCACATGAAAAGAGACACAACAATATTTAAGAACATAGAAGGCCATGATAGAGGTTTTTTTTCTTTTGGCAATGATAGTTCCTTGAAAATCAGATGAGGTGGTACGAATAATATTGAAGCTCATAAATTGATGTATAAGAATGTTTTATTTTTTGATGGGATCAAACACAATATTTTAATTGTTATATATTTATGTTATTATGATAATGAAGTAATTTTAAGGATAAAAAATTATATTATAAATAATCTAAAGGATAAAATATTTGTCACTAAGGAGAGAAGGACTAATGGTAATCTATTTCAGAATGAAGACATAAGTGAGTCATGTTATTTTAGTATAGAGTATAAAAACAAGATATAGAATAACATTCTTCATCTTTTTATACAATTTTTTATGAGGTATATATATAAATAGGAATCTATGAGGTATTTTACCATGTATAAAAAAGAATTATACAATATTTTTGAGGCTTGAAAAAAAATAATAACAGTGCATGTAAGCTACAAAAAGTGGAGATACAATCCAGAAGGAAAATTAAGTTAATTAATTATATCTTATGTGGGATAATAAAAAAAATTCAACCAAATATTATTTTTTATATCATTATATTCATTTATCATTTCATTTGGAATAAAAATTTAATTTTTATGAAACACAAATATGAAGATGTATAGAAATTAAATGGTTTTAGAAGTGATGTTGAGAAGGATCTAGGAGTGTTTATTAGATTATTTAAAATTTATAATGGAAGACAGTAAAATAGATATGGTTTTTATGTGTATATATATAAATATATAATTAAACATGAGTAAAATATTCCTTCCACACCACAAAAAAACGTAGTTGTTGGGAGGAATAATATAAAAGCCTTATTGAAATGGGAATACCAACATTAGTTGAATTGAAACCATCAAAGTTCCTTTGGAAAGAATATATTTGCATATCTATTTATATCAATAATAGATGCTTAATAATTCCTTCATAAAATATGACTAACATTGACATTTTTTTCAATAAGAATCCATCAATGATATTCCTTAAAGTATTTAGTAGTCTATTGTTGATAATAATAAAAAATTCCGATCTTGGAAAGTTTGATTTCAAAGAACAAGAAGGGATTATTATAGGACATTTATCCAATGTAAGAGGAAATAAATATTGAAATAAGAGACTGAAAAAGATGGTAGACTGTTAGGATGTTAAAATTAAATAATATAAGCCCATATTTGGTGGCATTCATGATAAAAATATTAAAAATATTGATGAATACAACATATATAATTAAAAAAGGTGAGTGAAGAAGAAACAAGAAATGGATCAAACATTGTTAATGTTGATTAAAATCATGATAATGATGATAAGGGATCTTTTATAAATTAAAAGTAGAATTATCAAATATTGAAAAATGATATTGAATATAAAAATATATTTGGATATCTAGAAGAACTAGTGCACACTAGAAGAAAACTGATATTTAATAAGAAAAAAATTATTTTTTCACAAATTAAGCCACATTTAGTTGTGGAAGATATTGAACAAAAAAATAGATAAATTATATGAATAAAGATCTACATTAAATTGAAATGGATCCTAATTGGGAACTTTATCTAATAATCAAAGGAAATATTATCATTGGAAAAAAATTGTTTTTCAGAAAAAATCTCAATTAAAAAGAGATATTTTGGGATATAAGGACATATTAGTATGAAAAATATATTCAAAAGTTGAAGTAATTGATTTATAAGAAAAATTTGGACCTACTTAAATTTTTAGGTCATTCGAATGTTATTTGTTTTTATTTCACAAAAATAATACAATGTTTATCTAATAAAGGTGAAATATGATTTCTTGAATGAAGGTCATGAAGAAAATGTATTTATTTAGTAACTTAAGGATTTAACCTTGAAAATAGTAACATATAGGTTTTATTATGAAAGAAGGATGCTTTTGTAGGTGACATGAAGTATCATTTTGAGTTATCAGGGAAAATAAAATGATATTTTAAGATTTTTATGTTAGTCAAAATGGGATTATTTTTGAGATTATAGGTTGTGAAATGTAGTAATTTTATTTTTATATTATTTGAAAAACATGACACAAAATTATTGAAAATATTTTTTATAGAATATTCAAAATAAGTGACTACATGTATTATTATTGGGGAAAGAATGAGTAATGATTTTTATTTGTGAAGCGTAATTCAATTTTTTTAAAAGTATAATTATATGACTGTTATATCAGAAATAATTAACTTAACTTAGTTTATGAAGTGGCATTTTGTGAAAGGTTTCATTATGATCTAGAATAATCACTTATAAAGTCTTCATGAGAATAATCAAATAAATTAATGGGATACTGAATCATGGTTTTCTATATAAAAGAGTATTTTATATTAATCCATTTGGTTTTACTGATGCTCATTGGTCCAGAATAATCGATGAAAAAAAATAAACATAAGGGGGAACTTTAATTTTGAGGTAGTTTTGTGAGATTATTGTTCAGGTTAGCACTACAAAAAAAGTAACACTTAGTATTTCATAAAATGAGTATGTTCATGCCACATAAGTGCATAAAAACTAATAAATATAATTTATTACATAAAAAAATGAACGTTAATGTTGAAATACCATTGAGAATAGGCTGTGATAGTCAAAGTACCACTGATCTGTTAAAGAATCAAGGGGAAGGCTCTAGATATAAAAATATAGCTTTTATATTTAATTTCATTAAGCATAACGTTTCAAATATATATGCGAGACATGAATATATTTCCACATTGGATTAAATTATAAATATTTTTACAAATTGAATTTCAAGGGATGGATTTTAAGAGTTATGGATGAAAATACCAGTTTAACCTTTCCCTCTTACTTTAAGAGTTCAGGAATGGTCCAAGAATCCTTTTGGTTCTATTATCAATATTTTATAAAATAATATAAATCATGATATATCTTGGTGAGGACTTTAAATCTAGTTTTACTATTCAAAGGGGGTGAATATTTAGAGTCAATTAAGGGGGATAATCTCTCATTCACTACCCACAATTTACTTCTCATTTCTTAACAACAATACTTTATCCAGAAGTGTGATGTTAGGAAATTTCTAAATAAGAAAAGCCTATGAAATGGAGTGAGTTATTATAGTAAAAAACAAATATGAATGGTGTTGTTTAATAACACATTTATTTTGTTGAAGGATGTCATAAATAGATTTTAATAAAAATTATAAAGTGTTTGAGAATGTTTTAGGGTTTAATTGAGGATACTGGAATTGTTTGAAGATAAATTGAGATGGATGGAGATGAGTTCTAGGAGTTTGAGTAGATATATATGAGTAAGTATTTTTTCATTGTATAAGTAATATATGATTAGAAATATATTATAAAAAGTATAGAGATAAGTAAAATTAACCTACTAATATGTAATAATAACTATGAATTTATTAAGGACATATAATATCTCAAATTTAATACATAAGAATAACTTTGAGTATATTTTTTAATAATATGATAACATGTAAAATTTAATACAAATCATTATAGATTATTTTAGATCACATTTGAGGATAAGTAAAAGTAACCATTGGATTTATCTAATACACAATATATTTAAAAGGTTCATATAAGAGTGAAAACAATTCTTTGGAGATATGAAATATTAAATTAGATGATGGTTTTGTTGTTGTTTATGATTCATATATCATGATTCTATGTGAATAATATGTGATTCAATCCATTATTTTTAGTGATGATATTTAAAGAAAAAGATTGAAATGTCATATTGAAATTTGGACCATACTTTTTTTCATGTGAGCATGGATATGTGGAAAAGAAGTTATTGATTTTATATAAGTTTGAATGAGGAATGTGTTTAAGATATGTTAGGATGTGAGGGGAATTAAATGGGTAATATCAAGTGAGGATTTGTGAGTATCATTGAAAGAGAATTATATAGATCTAAAAATTAATGTCTTAGACTCCATTTATGAAGGTTAAAGCTAGAATATTTTTCCATGAATAATATTTGACTATTTTTAAATGTGAGGATCACGATTCCATGATTTTTATGGAGTTTTAAAATCTGAATATTTGATAATATCCAAGTGAATAATCATGAGATTGTAAGGATAATAATTACAGATGAAATTAAGGGGAGAGAACTTATTGAGGGAGGGATCAATAATCTATGTCAATCTATTTAATCATCCAAACACCAATGTTAATGAATATATATAGAACTTGAAATCAATTTGAATATTTTAAAATATAGAGAGATGATATTTTTATTAGTTAATTCCATTCTTTCATTCATTGTACATTTTTTCAATTCTAGATTGAAAACTAGTGAAAACTAGATGGATCCAATATAAATAATAGACAACAGATTTTTATGGGAAATATCCATTTGGGTTAAGGTTGATACTTCCATTATTTTAATAAATTTCTTATTTTACTAACACATCTATGTCTTGGATTTGACCTAAATAAAATAAGGATGTAGTCACCCACCTTTGGGAGAACCTTATAAAAATTTGTTGTGCCTTGTTTTCCTTTTCTTTTTTTTATTAAAAATGGATGGGGATGATAATTTTTAAACTGAGTAGATTGTTTCTTTAATTAGTGAATTTTGTTTCTTTAAAATAAATTATAAAACTAGTAACATTGATTAAACCCCCCTTTTCAGTTTTATCTAATAGAGTTGTGGCACACTTTAAAGGGGAATTATTTTCCATTAATGTATATTTACTGAAAGTAAAGATTAAATCACATGTATACAAATCCTCTTTTTATTAAAAACCTATGTTTAAATTATATATTCACAGTGGAAGGATAAATATTTTTAAATGTAAAAAATTAATGGAAAATAAAACAAGGTATCATATTGAAATAAAAATAGTTGTTCAAACCCAAAATACACCATCTAATCAAACTATATATCCAACATGGATCTATCACTCACCATTGAAAAAGAATTTAGTCACACATGTCTATTTATAATTATCAATAATGTCTATATATGCACTGAGGTGCATATATTGGGGGAGAGTATAGAATTAGTTGGATTTCCCTTATGAATCTAATATAATACAATACAAGAGAAATCCAAACATGAGATTCATTTGAATAGTTTATAAAAAAATTTAAAAAATAGTTTATAAAAAATTCAATGAAATATCCCATTATTCTAATAGGTAATAGGGTTAAATCCATTTTAAATTAATAGTAACTTTTAGTTCATAATATAAACATTAATAACCCACTATATAATAATAATTTTAATGGTAACACCCTAATTCCATAAACCTAAACCCACTATATGAAAAATCATGTGGTTTTTTACTAGATAATACAATGTTTATAATAATACCATGATATGAAAATATAAATTTTACATATCAAGTATCTTAATTATAGAGGTTTTCCATGACCATCGAGGCAAAAAACATATTTATTATACAATCATATTGAAGAAACATGGAGTTTTCTATAAAATAACCCATAAAATGGAATTTTAAATTTTTCTATAACATAATATGTGGATAAAACATGAGGATTTCTATAAAAAATATTTCATTTTAATAAAATATAAAAATTATATAACATACTGGACCAACACACTCGAAGGACACTCGAACCGAAACATTATCTATCCTTAGGTGCTACACCCTATATTCCATAGGTTATTGACTATCAGAGAGGGACTCGAACAACCATGGGAAGAAAATTTCCAATTATGAAATACTTAATGGTAATGCCTAAATATACTAAAAAATAAGCACAAATCATCCATATAACTAACATACCCAAAAACCATAGAAGAAAAATAGAGATCCAAGGGGAAATAACATGGTCTAATATACAAATATATAAAATTTATATAATAAAACAACACATAATATGGTAATCATAGAATAAAAAAATACATGACTAACATCATTTCCAAATATAGAAACTGGAATGTCCCCTTATATAATATGTATAAAATAAAAATCTAAAATAATATTAAATGGCCTCTGACCCAACTTACTCCTAAACTATTTCTAAATCTTCTACCAGTGATACATTTCTCATTAGAATATATAAATCTAGCTATAATCTAGTCCCTATAACAAAAATTAGAACATAAATGTCTACCCATGTACATTTAAACTCATGTTCTGTATATAGTTATGAGAGAGTTAAATGTCTTAGTTGGATTTCCCCCTTAACTTGAATCATTTAATTATAACGAAATCATTTATTCATGTGAAAGTATATGGTAAATAAAACCCAACCCAATCCAAAACACAACCCATGAATTCTCATATAAATCCATACCCACGTTCTATCATTCCCAAAAGAAATATATACCCCATAGACTCAACTAACACTACCCAACTCAAGATAGGTCCTACATACTTCAAATCAAAGACATGTATACCCTCATATCCCAGTAAGTGTTTCCACATAGTCTCTCATATATAATTATATGATATCCCAAATATGTTTCACTCTATATCCATAAATAATCTATGAAAGTCCAACCTAACCCATCTAAATTCTCCCCACTAGTCAAATATCAAAACCAAAAATATCATGGGAAATAACTATTGCATAAAGAATGTTCATTATAGAAATTCAAAGAGTATCCAACCATCAATGTAAATCATAGAAAAACAATGAGACCAATATCATCTGAATAAAAATTATATTATAAAAAAATGTAAACAATAATAGGTCTGAACCATATGAAATAAAAAACTTATCTCTCTCATCTTATCCCATCTCATATCATTAGTCCTTTCTAGAGCTATCTACCAGAATATCCATAGATTAAATCCTACACAACCTCATAAATCACGTGTCTTATTTTGGGATGGATCCTACTACATGATACTATATCACCACATATTCTTAATGATCCCTCAGATTTTATAACAATGAAATCATCCCACTGATCACTCAAGTAGTTTATCAATGCCATTTTCAATAAGTGCATATCATTTATATGATGTTACCATAGGTACAAACTGAGTGGATGAGGGTATGCTCTATCACCTACATACAATATATCTTATTCATATCCCTCCACCATATCACATAGATCCTATTTATCCTCTATGTGATATATGGGCTATCAACTATTAGAGTACCACTACAGCAAGTCTAAAACTCAACTTAGAAAAAATAAATTTACGAGGCCTTATAAGAAAAGTACTAATACATCTTGATCTAAATAAATAAAATTGAGGTGTTTTTAAACATAAATCCCTAAAGGGTCTTTTCCTTTCCATGGGTTCCTTTATGTATGTATCATAAACTCAAAGGCTTCATGCCTAGTTACTCTATATTATACTGTGATAAACCAATATCCCTATAGACAAAACCCACTCTGTTTTTATCAACTACACTATGAATGAAACCAACTCACCTCATAATCAAGAATCATGATCCATAAAAAATATTATAACTATATAGGAATTATAGCCTTTGAATTCAATTTTAGTCATCAATTAAAACATCATATGGACTCTCTCCCACCACTATCACTAAGCTCAATCAAGAGGTCACTCTTGAAAGGACTATGTACAACAACCACTCATAAATATATGAAATACTTCTCATTGCGTATATTTAATAGTCTCACCCATGGATCAATAAAATATCAAGTTATCCTATACCATTTAAATATTGTCTCATGACTAGATAACTACTCATGTGTGGTCTCTTATTCAAGGATACACAAAACACCAAAACTCACTCCAAGTTGTCAAGAAAAAAAATGAGTTTTAAAGATCAAACATATTTCCAATTAGGTAACTCACATGGTCTTCAAAATAACCAACTATTAAGAATTTCACTAGACCAATAAACTATGTCCAACCAGCCATCACAAAGAAATTGGTTCTAAGATAGTACCTATTCTATCATGCACTATCGTGTAATAAGAGATAAAATGACTAGATACAAAAAATCTAGAGGTCTCCGATAAGAATACATTCTCTATAAAACAATTCCTCACCGTCATGAGGTAAATATGACTAAATAATTTATCAAAATAATATCACTTTGCGTTCCTTTAAAATAGTAGTCAATACCCCATTTTATAAATCCTTTCAAATGGAATCACATACCAAATTTCACACTCAATGGGGTGGATAAAGCCTAGTGAAAACATCTTTTTAAGATACATTAGTATAATTTGGAAAAACCATTTCAAAACCTTAACTTTAAATTACCTTTTCTATTATGAAATTCAATTCAAAATCCATTTCCTATAAAATTATAATTTAAAAGGAAAAATCATTTCAATTTAGAAATCCAATGTCAACCAAAATCTATTTTTTAAATAGCCTTTAATATTAAAAAACATTTTCTTTATAAGACAATCTATGACCCCAAACAATCTATAAAATGGGCCATCGATGCTTAGTCGACTAAGGAACCAACAAACAAACCATATAACAAGATATATTGTCCTTCAGTGACTATAAAGTTGAAGTTATCCCATCTAATTTATGTGGTGATATCACAAAATGTTAAAATTTCATGGTCATTATTATTATAAAAGCACACTTGGATAAAATGACCAATTGGAATTACCAAAAAATCCATAAAATCATTGGTCTCCATATATAAAGTCCACATACACCAATCATCTGTCCATTTGATAATCCAATGACCTAACAAATACTTTCTACTACAACCAGTATCTATCTCATAAATAAAAATGAAAATTTAGTAATACATAAATTTTAAATATAAACATTTAATTGAAATGGATCATGAATAACATACTAAGAATTAATATGATACCAAAACCCGAAGAAATAAGGTTTGATCCAATTACATCACACAACAATCAAACATTGAAAATTAAACCAGATTAATAATACTAAATTAAACATAAATTTAATTAAAATATTATAAAATACATAGAATAAATCATTATCACACATACCTCAAGATAAAATACATGCAGAAGTGTGAATCCATACATACTTATAATTCTCTATAATCCACATATAAAATCATTTTATTTAAGAAGTTATTACTCCATGATTTAGTAAAATAAAACATCAAACAATGGGGCTAAAACACAAAAATTTAAGGATAAAAAAGAAGATGACTAATGGAAGAATATGTAGAATAATCTACCATAGATTGGTCTAATGAAATGCCTTTGAATCACCTAGAGTAAGGGGAATAAAATGGGGATAAAATTTAGAGCAAAGGGTTGGATCCCACTCTCATACATTCTACCCAAAAATAACCCTAGAGCGGAGTTTATGGGAAAGAAGATGGGATTACTCCTTTTTAATCAATTTAAAAATGGTTCATGGGGCCCACCAGGAATCACATCCCTACCTAGTCTGGATATTAAAACCAAACCATGAGTTATATTATAATTATACATAGACATTAACATTATGACCTAACCCTTAAAGGATTGGTAATAGACATATAAAATCAAACACTAACATTTGGAAACAATGTAAATATTAATCGCACATGAAAACTATTTACTAGTGAAACAATACATAGTGGAATATCATGAATTTTAATATATACATACCACAACTACATAAGTACAAAAATAATAAAATGAACTCCATAATACAAATAACACCCTATAAAATTACCCACATATCACTAATTAAACATCCTCAACTAGTATTAGTCAACTTACGCCACTCTACCCAACCAATAATGAAATAATATTAGAAATATGTAACCCAATAAACATAATTTACACATTCATTAAGATGAAAATAAAGGGAGTGGATACATTTCCCAGTAATATTTTCATGATTCTCTTTAAGGACCCTATGTTTGAGAATAACTTCCATGCAACAAAATCATTTTATAACACTTTCCCTACCCATGGAAATATATAAAAATACATAAGTAATTTAAATATAAAAATAATAAAAAACCTTAAAAAAATTAAAACCATTACATAATAATAATAAGTTTTTTAAATCTAACAACACAAACCTAATTTAGTAACCAAAATCAATGGGATAACATAGACCATTTATAACAACAAAAACAGGTGTCACTAAATTTTTAGTGGAAAAAGTACCCCAAAAAACACTTTGTGCTTACCAAAATGGCCTCCAACCCCATGTGGGGGCTTACCACCACATCACATCATCATTATTTGGTGAGTTCCACGTAACCAAGTGAGTGTTTTGAAGCCCCATTTTTAATAAATCACCAATAAAAATTCAATAATATAAATCAATTACAATTCCTAACAATAATATCCACCTACAACTCAATGCCATAGGTGAACATTTACAAAAACTATGAAAACTAATGCACAAAAAAAATAACATCAACTATGAAAATCAATTCAAAAAATAAATAACATCAACTACATAACCCAATGAACAACCCAAATAACCTAAAACATAAAATTTTGTTTCACTTAGGAATCTTCTTATTGATTTTTTTGATAATTTTTGGTTGAAAATAAATAGAGGATGGGTGTTTTGACATGAGGTATGACAAGATTATGGTGAATAAATCATTAAATAGATATAAATAGTGAGACTTGTGAAGGACAATTTATCAAATATGGATATGGTTACCATCAATGGACATATATTTGGGGAATGGTGTTATGTTGATAAACATTCATTTTTTGGGAATGGGCATGGAAGATATAATGAGGAATCATTCAAGATACTACCATGGATATATAGATTTTTTTATGAATGATAGACTAAATTGATATTTCTATATATCAAGGTCATTTAATTTAGGGGTCAAGAATTGAGGAGGAGAATAATATTTTGATGGAGATGATTAGTTTAGTGTAAATGAGGTGAATTACATGATTTCATCTTTTCTAGGGTGTTTAGATAAGTCTTTACATAAATGTAATCAATTAGAGATGGATATTGTAATTTTATGGAAATTTAAGTCACATTAGTTATTTAAGAGTTTCCTATACACTGGCATATTTAAAAAAGATGCGAATAGAGGAGTTTATGTGAATTTTGGATGATATTTAAATTTGGAGGAATTCTTTTTTGAAATGACATATTTAATATATACTTTCGAAAGTCATGTTTAATACCAAATTTTGAAATTGTTTGTTTTGATGGGTGAATGGGCTGAAGAGGTTCGAGAGTGAATTATGAGTAAAACAACATTTCATTTATGTTGTGAAAAAAAATTCTGATCATTAAAGGCAATTTTGGGTACACCAAATTTTTTTGAAGGGTTGGATAATGTTAAATGGTATTATAGTTTTTATACAAGGAATGTTTTGTGATAATAGTGAAAATATTAAACTAGAATGGGGTATTTAATGTGGAAATAAGCATAAGTATTTTCTTGGTGTGCTGATTGAAATTTGGTATAAAACCAGGCTGCCTATAAATGGTTTAGAAGAAGTCATTTTAATATTTATGTGTGCTTAATTAAAATAGGATGTTAGAGATAAAATATTCCATGGTGTAATTTTTTTTTCCTATCATTATTTCAAGAGATGAACTCAAATGTTGATACCAGGCATAGAAAAAGAATATTAATGATGTGTTTTCTCATAAACGTAATATGTTGTGATCCAGAACATTCTATTCCATAGATGGTCTTTATTTGTTTTATATTGATGTTTTAAATGAAATATATTTTCAACATTATGTAAGAGAACATGTTGTGGAATACATAATCATTTTCCGAGCTACAACCCAAAAATGGTATTTCAAGCAATGTCCATTCCACGGTGGACCAAAATTTAAAAATATGAAATATTTTTTTGAATTGAAATATGGATAAAGTGGATTTTTTTGGTTTATTCATGCATCAAGCATCCATACAAGGATCCCTAAGATATGTATTTATACAGTTATTTTCCAAAAAAATTTATAAAGTCAAAACTAACTCATACATGGAATGAATGATTTTTACTTCGACTAAATTCATTATTGTTGTTGTAAAACATCAAATGAGATGATGGTTGATATTAGAGATGTATGTATATGGGAGATCCTTCATTCATAGTGTCTATATTTTCTTTATTTGAGACCTTGTCCAATTATAATGAATAAAGTTAAATGGTTAAGATAGAACCATACTTATATCTATCTTAATATGAAATTTGATATATCATCTTTCAATGATAAAATGGTGGGAAGAGTTGTTGTCTATGTACAGTATGCTCTGGTAGTGCTGATATTTTCTAGAAACTTTGGTCATGGATCCTCATTGTCGGTGGAAGATAATACACTACTTCATGGTTTTATCTTTTTCAATGTAAGAGGAATTAATTATCTTGTGTTGAAATGGATGATACTATTATTGTTAAATTCATCAAGAATTAGGAATCATTCAACTCATCAATATCCTATATTATTTGGGAATTCACCATGAAGATAAAAGATGGTATCATTTTCTCTCAAACTAGAAAAAAAGTAAATATTTTGGCTGATTACCCTACTTCATATTATCATTCTACAAGTTTTTTTGAGTTATTCTATGCTCCAAGGAGTCTCCCCTCACCATTCAAGTGGTTTTATATGGTTGATTCTTTGATACATAATTTTTTTCATCCATATAAATGGATGATTTTTTTGTTCTATCTTCGGTTTCTTGATTTTTTTTAATTTGAATACAAAATAACCATTTTGGTTAAAAAAAGGCTATTTTCATGACACAAAATTATGTGGGACACATGGATAAATCATGGATCTTTGAGAAATATTGCGTGATTCACAATATTTATGGTCAGTCTCGGGCTCAAATATGCATAAATAAATATCTATTAGCTATCCTAGAAGATATATGTAGAGTAAAAAATATTAATTATCTACTTTAGAGAAAGGTATATGTGAATATAATTCCTAACATTTAAATATATAGAAAATATGGATCTTAAATGATATATTTAATTTAAGGAGTAAGAATTGTTTTATCAAATATGGTATTTTAGAGAAGAGAAATCGATTATCATATTTAGTATATTGGTGTAGAATAATAAAAATTTGTAGTAACATTATCCTATTTATTTAAGATGGATATCTATTATAATATGTAGTTTTTAAACATGGATTTGACCTAGGATTACTCTTATGTAAAATAATCTTAATATATATGTGTTATTGCAGCTACTATGATCTTGTGTGGAATGCATAGAAAAAACTCATATTGATAGATGATCACATCCACCCTTGGAGAATTCAATGAAAAAAAACATGCATATAAAAATATCTTTAAATATCGAGTTTTATTTAATTATATAGAGTTATAATTGTTTATTTTGAAGATTATCTCATGATTATTAATTGAAAAAAACTTCCCCAAATTAGTGTGTGGAGTAGAAGTAGAGGGAGTGTCCCTTGAGAGGTATTTCACTATCCTTAAGCTCTTATAATTAAAGTGATAATTGGCTTGAAGTAACCATGATTTATTTTTTAATTCTCCGAGTGTGATTATAGTGGATTTTGGAACATTAATACCTCATTGAAGTGTTCTCCTTAAACATTACGCAATGCTGACGAACCAAGAAAAATCTCTATGTGCTTGTGCTTCTGATTTATATTTCTATATATGTGTTGAATGATTCAGTGAGAGAATAATCCAGATATTTTTATATTTAATATGTTCCTTTAAATAAGGGAATATCATTTTATTTTATGTTGATTATATAAAAGGAAATATTATAATTTAGAAACACCTTGATTAACCACTATATCGGGGTGAATTCTTTCAACTTAGTCCAAAAAAGTGGCATCAGATAAAATAGGTTTTGATTTTCTAATCAATCATCTAAATATATGTTTATAATTTTTTTACATATGGATTTTATGATGAAGTATCCTATGTTTAATGGAAAATAATTTATTTATATAAAAATTATATGTATTGGTTTATATAATATTGGGTTGATGAGGTCATGGAGTATGTACATCAAGAAACAAATTTGATAAAGAAAAAGAATTTGTTCAGGATACAAAGACATAATTTTTTTAAAACTATGGTATCTCTAATAGGGTATCATGTAATCCATTCATTATTCAAGTTATTTTGATATATAGTATCTCTAGGAAGAGATCTATGGGAAATTATTAAAGGAAAATAATTTCATATTAGCTACCTTAAAAGTGGATTTCAAATCATATGTTGATAATATATTATTGAATGAAGCTAAAACAATTTCCTAATGCTTAAAGTGAAGATGAATAAAAGAAAGAATAATAATTCTCTAAAGAATAAATTCACCCTCTCTAAGTTATGTGTGATTAATATCAATGCTAAATATGTTTATAACATATTTTTTTGGAACATATTTGAAAATACAGAGATTTAAATACCCTTATTGATATTAAAGGGAACTATAATAATAAATAAGATGCGAAAATTACAAGTAGTTTTCAAACAAAAAAATATTTCTTTCGAAAATAAATTTATTTTATAAAAAATACAAGGAAATTTGGATCAATGGGAAAAAATATTTATTGTGGATTTCGTTTCCATGTCTGAATTAGTGTTGAAGAATGTGTAGTTAAATATGGAAGACTTATAATTGAAGAAATCAATTGAATAAATAGATAAAAATACGAATTATTAAAATGATATTTTAGGGAACTTTCATGAGAATTGAAATATATAATGGACAAAGATAAATAATTGAATGAAATTATTTTCCATCCTAAGACAAAACATGATGGGAGGAACAAATTCCAAAGAAAAGCTTTTTCAGGAATAAAATGACGACTGCATAATTTAATGAAAAGGATATGAATATCATGGGGAATGAAATAATGTTAAATTAATTGAAATGGGATTATAATGTGGAGATCACTCCAATGAATCTTTCATTAAGTGGAGTTCATAAGGTTTTAAATATGGAATCAATTGAAATATGGGAGAAAATTTCTCAGTCTATTGGAGTTGTATTATTACAAAAGGTGGAATTGAATTGATACTTCTTTAAAAAAATTACACACTATAAGTGTGTGTGTGGAAGAAATAAGGTTCAGTGATGGAAAAAGACCTTTAATACCAACATCTCAACTAATACAACATTTCAAAAGGTATAACCTTATTGGTAGATGTTATATTTATGCTAGGAATAGTAACATGGAAAAATATTTCATTAAGGTTAGAAATAAAAATTATAGGAGGAAAACACCTATTCATATATCAAGGAAAAGGAAAGAACAAAAGAAATAAAAATCAACTTCTTTGGAAAATAGAATAATGATACTGATGAGAAGTGAGGATACAATGGGATGAAAGTTGAATTGTGGTGACTCTATCATTTCCTTGTAAAGATTTATAATATTTTATATACTATTTTCTAAGCTAGGTGTTGAGATATCATGGGATTATGGTGTCTGGGGAGGTTCGGTATTGATAAGATAAAAATATTAAAAATATTTAATCATGCATGAATATTTTTTCAAAAATAATGGAAAAACTTCCGAATAGAGCCTTGGATTGGAAATTTGAGACTGCACATAAATATGGAATGTGGGTTTTACCCTAGGCATGATATAATCTTTGTATACTCTAGGTATTTGGATTAACTGTAGTCATTAATGGATTACTAATTTAATATATTGATTTATTATTTATTGTATCACCCTGTCCTAATATCCTCTATTTAAACCAAATTATGGAAAATTCATAGGGTTAGTTTCATAACACTGGGGATTTAGAGGGGAGCTGTTTGTGGAGAATTCATGGACGATCAATAACAGATTGTGCTTTGGCGACCATTGTGCTAACAGAGCTTGTGGATCTTGACAAAAAAATGGACCATAACCATTCACCATCATTGATCAACCCAAACTCAATTTAGGGAATTTTATTTGTGTGGATTTAACCCATTTTTTATTCACCCATGTCAAACATGAATTGATTACCTAAAAAATTAATTCATAGGTTAATCATTGATTATGGGTATTTATTTATCTTCCTATAAATTGGAATTTTTTATTACATGGATTATTATTCATAATTCGTCTTTATAGATACAAAAAATTGAGAAAACTTTAAAAATTTCCAAGGTTTGTTCCACTTATTGTGTTTTTTGCCTTTCTCAAACCATTAATCATATGTTCTTCATTAGTGTTTCTTTGGATGATGGTTTGACAATTACCCGATAAGCAATCATTTTGAAATCACTCTTTAGAACAATAGATTGATGACATAGGTTCGGGTGTGAGATCAATGACACTATAATTGTGAATGATGATGATAGGGGTGTTGTGATTATATTGGGAGACCCCACATTGTGTTTAGGCATGCGACAATGGTTTGGTGTGATAGAGATCAATTCCAGAGTCGATTTTATGGCTGGAATTCAGACACCAGTGACGGAGATGCTCAGTCAAATTAGATATTCAAATCATGGGTAATATCCATGGTGTAATCCAAGGAAATAGTGGCATGGGATAATTCATGAATATTTCTTGGAATTTTTTAAAAATGGTAACTACACGACAATTAGTCCAAAGAACACATGTTGTGTGGGACCCTAGCTGCGTAGTTAGGGTTTCAAAATAATAAAATATCACATTTTGTAGGGGTTTTACCGCACAACGTGTGACCTATGGATGGAATCTTGTCATGTAGCCCTGGGGTACATGCTAACAAACCTAGCTAGGCACACTGGCATGACCAAAGTACATGAGCATGACACAATCTTCAAATACGACCTGGTACATGAGCAGAAAAAAAAGTACACGGACACGACCAAAGTACATGAACATGACCCAATGTACATAGGGATATACCAAAGCACACGAGAAAAAATAGATCAAGAAAGGAACACCTTGTGATCCTAGTACAAACTATTTATTTTCTCCAAGTATGTTTGAGTTCTATTTTCCCATCAATGTGGACCATTTTCCTCAGGGTATGTTCCCTCACTCCATCCTCATGAGGGTAGAGTGAGGCATCATGTTATGAGTATATAATTTTATCCCCTCTGTAGGATCAGTCTCAAATAGATTTTTAAGAATCCATCAGTGTATCATAGGGTGGGATCCTCTATCACATTTTCTCCAGTATGTGAGGTTTTAGTAATTAGCATGACCGACATACTCGGGAGTTGATCCCCTACTTAGTAGGTTATTATAGATAGGTCATGGTATAACCCATAGTCCCTACTAGAGATCCCCTATATATGTATAGATCACCTTTTCATTCCATATTGTACTTATTCATGGAATGGAATAATGATAATGAGCTCTTGCATGAGCACCATTAGTGTTATCAGGATTGTGGAGTGAGTTCTCCTAAATGAGCCTTACATTGAAACCTAAAGTAGGAATCCTAGGATGGAAGTACAGTTGTGACCTTACCTCAATACATAGTGTCTATGTTGATTGTATCCAGTTTATTATTGTTATTTTTGATATTATTATTGACATGAATTTATGATAATGAGATGATTACTCCCCTGATGATTTATGTTTGGTGATTTTAGGGTGTCCCTCTAGGTATTTTTATACTCACCCATATATGGGATCTACCCACACATTTAATTTTTTAAACAGAAGACAAGTCATTTGATGAGGACCTAGGTATACTAGGAGTGTGTAGAGAATAGTTGAGTTATACTAACTATGGTTTATACTAGGTGTTACATTTGATAGTAGTCCCCTCCATCTAAAAGGTTGGACTTCCTTTATAGTTTTGGGGGGTTTATATTTAAACATTTATGATTTTTATTACCTTTTCATACTATGATTGTGGGATATAAATATATTCACGTGTGTTGGCATTGGATGTATTTTATATTTCAACATGTTTTTTTGTGGATTGGAGATTTGTGTGTGCCTATAGGTACCTTAGTCTAAGGTCACTCATGTGTGTGATATGAATACTTGGTGTTAGTCATTATCCATTAGATTATTGGAGGTGGGCTTCAGGTGTTTAAATTAGCTCCTCGATGTCTAGGAAGGCCCTAGTTGGTAAGGTTTTGATAGATTGGCATTAGAATAGTTTTCATTTTAGGATCATATTTTGGATATTTTCTAGCTATGAGATTGGTTTTGGAATTAGAGAAAAAAATTTAATGTGTTTTGAGTTCATCTCTGAGGCCTGGGGATCCAGTATTGGTGAGATGGACAATGTATTTATTCACCATAACTCTGATGTACTACCTTTTTACTCTATAGATGTAGGAACTATTTATAGGAAAAACATTGTAACATGCATCATATAGAAATCATTTGTGGTTTCAATATCCTTCCAGAGTCATCTCCCCAGATATACTCCTAAACATGGTATATATTGTCTATTTCAGGATGTCTCTATGATGATTTCTAGCCAAGATTCTATAGTAGGATCAAAAGGATGATCCAAAAAGTGATGAGGAAATAATACAAGGACCTATTCAGGATGAGGTACCTTCAAGTTGTTTTCGAGTCATTCCTCCACATATTGAGTGGCAGGTTTCAATAGTAGTACAAGCAAATGAAGCACACAGGTTGAGCACACTTCGTGAGTTTCAGAGGCAAAAACAATCAATTTTTAGGAAGATCCATACCTCTATGAGATTGAAGACTGTATTGGGGTAGTTACATGAGATTTCACCTTTTTAGGGCTACTCCAATGAATATGGTATTCATAATGGGGAGCCTTCTTCATGGCCCCAATGGGTGATGGTGGAGTCTGGTGACTATGTCATATGATGATACAACTCTTTCATGAATATAGTTTGAGTTTATTTTTCATATAGTATTTCTATCTAGCTATGTTGAGAGAAGTGCGCATCCAAGATATTTTTTATCTCTATCAGGGCATCATGATAGTATCCAAGTATTCATCGAGGTTCACTAACCTCTCATGATACTCTATGGATATGGTTCAAGATTCATTATTTCAGGAATGAACATTCATGAATGGTATCTAAAGGGATATCTCAGATAGTGTGATACCTCTTTGAGTTCATTAATATGATGGGGTGCTAGAATATTCTTTGGTAGTAGAGATCATTATAGGTCAGTAGACACTGATAGTTGGTTTTGGTAATTGGCACACAGGAGCTAACACTTAGAGAGTGGGGAGTCAATGGTATCTGAAGGGATATATGAATGTGAGACACTTCAGGAAGTCATATCATGAAATAGGTTCTATAGTTCAAGGAAGTCATGATGATTATAGTCAGAAAAGGGAGAGGCGGTGCTACTCTTGTGATGGATGGGAACATCTCATACAGGATTGTCCGACCCGCTAACAGCTAATAGAGAGATAGTGGATAGACTACATAGGAAGAGGCAGCAGTATGACCAGGGTGTTCCACAATGTAGTGTACATGGAAGAGAATTTGGGATATAAATAAGGGGTGGTAGTCAATTTTATCCATTGCCACCACCACCCCCCAAGTCATTCACGATAGGCTCAGGGAGCTGGTGGTTATGGACAAGGATAGTTCTAGGAAGTGGAGGCCTACAACCCAAAGTCTCTAAGGATGATTAGAGGAAATATAGGTATGTTTTATACCTTATCTATAGTACTTATAGACATAGGCATAAACCAATATTTTCTTACTACTTCCCTTATTTGAGAAATATATATTCCAGTTAATCATTTGGCTCAATTGTTCCATTTGAAGACTCCTACTAGAGGAGGTTGCAGTGTGTTTATCTAGTTAAGGAGATGTTTTACTTTTTAAATTAGAAGGAAACCCATGAAAATATTGATGAAATCATATATAGTATTATACAACCAATTACTCACTGGTTGGATAATATTACTCTTAGAACAACAGATGCTATAAGCTATTTGCTTCCTGTAGTGGTGGAACAATACGAGGATGTCATCCTTAAAGATGTATTGGTATTTCCTCCCCACAATTACATCATCTTATTCCTATAATTAAACCTAGGTAATACCTCAATATTGGTTCAAATATATTAGATATAACTTTCAGAGCTTCATGAGTTGAAAGTGTAGTTGGAGGAGTTGCACGTGGAGGTATTTGTCGGACCCAGTGTTTCCCCCTACGAAGCCCCAATGTTGTTCTCTAATAATGTAACAACCCGAGAATTAAAGTTTCGTGTAATGATATGTTTCCCTTTTAGTTGGACCATCTTGCTTTAAAAAGAAAATGAAAATAAACGAAAAACGTAACAACAAGCATGAATGAAACACTCCTTTATTAAGAAACATGACGTTTACAACTTCCCACAATCAAAACATCACTAACCAAGGATTCCAACCAAAAATCCGATTACAACGACAGGAAGACTGCTTAGAACTACTAGGAGCCCGAATATGCGGTAGGGATTCCGAACATCCATCATAAGGAACATAAGAATGGCTGACGCCACCGCGACCGTGCTCAACACCAAGGGGATCATGCAAACCATCTTCCGTTCTTCTTCGGTCACTTGGGTAAGGGACACCCGAGACCAAACCCTTTTATAAGCACCAAAGATGACCGTTGGACCTCAAACGGCCACAAATCTGACCGTTGGACCTCAAACGACCACCAATCCGACCGTTGGTACCCAACGAATCCCATGTTCATTCTGACCGTTGGGAGTAAAATGATCGGAATGATAAGTGGACTGTTTTTCTTTAATTTTTTTTAAATGACACCAACGTTAATTACCTTTTGTTTTCCAAAATAAGAATTTTATTCTATGTTTCAAATGGAGAAAAATTAATATTATTGTCTTCTTCCACTATACTTTTTATTTGAACAATTAAATATTTGTTTTTCTAGTTATATCAAACCTGTTGGATTTCATTTATGAGTTTGCATCAAAATAGATACCTTATTTCTCGTATGATTAAACCTTTTATTAACTATTTTAGAAACTACGTCAAATAATGGTTTATATCACTTGTGTGTTTTGTGGTGATAATATTTTCACCAACACACTTGTATGTGTGATAAAATATAGTTGCACTAAATGATACCTTCTAATTAAGAAAATTAGGATAGTTAACTAGCAGGGGAAATTAAAATATATACTTGTGTCATGTTTTAATGAAATAGTATGTAATTAATAATTAAGGATTAATAATAATGTCAATCTAATATTAATTTTTGATGTTGCAAAAATATATATATATACATATAATAAAACGTTTTGATTAAATCAATATATATATATTTTTTTAACCAATGATATATTTTAAATAAGAATGGTTTAATAATAATAATATAAATTAGTCTTGATTAAATTAATTTACAAAAGACTTTTTATTAAAAAAAAATGAATGTTAATGTAATCTAATAAATTAATAATAACTTTATTAATAAAGCAATTCTTTTTTTTTGGAAAAACTGTAGAGAACCGCGTTTTTTAAACAGTGGTGAAACTCCCAGGCCGTCCGATCCGGCTTCCCTGATCGCAGTCGTCCCTTCTTTTAAAACCGCAACACCCCTCAGCCGTCCGATCCCTCCCTCATTTAATCCCAGCCGTTCATCGCGTTTCGCGTTTTTCTTCTCCGCGGTTTCTTCTTCCTCGCGCCGAACCAGCAGCACACAGCTGCTGTTTTCTTTTCCCTCTCCTCATGTCTTCGTCCAGCAAGTGGACCCGGCATCGCCCTCTTTTTCCACGCGGTAGGAGCGCCTCGGACTCGGGATGCCTCGGCCGAAGACTCCTTCCCTCCCCCGAAGTCTTCTTCTTCTGTGTTGTTTTTTTTAAACCCTCTGTTGCACCAAAGGCCGAAGGATCGGCTCCCCTGAACCTCCAGACCCGTCGCTGCTCCGGCCTTCCTCCTCCTCCTCTTCGTCGAGTTCTGGTAAGGGTCTTTTGTTTTTTTTAGTTTGTGTAAATACTGGGTTTGTATATAGTTATATATATACATTTATACTGGTTATATATGTATATATATAAATTCTACGTTTATACCATCTGGATCCCGTAGTTGCACCCTACTCCCCCTCCTCTCTGGGTTGAGGTAAGGGAGAAGCCCTTTTACCTTTTTTTTGAGGTTCTTGAGTTTCGGTTTTCTCTTTTTACATATATATATATATATATGGTTTGTATATATATATATATACGTTTTCACCTGATGTTAGTATAACCAAGTCCACTGAATCCACTTACCCCATTTATCAATTCCTGTCCTCCTCTCCAAAGGTAAGAGGCATGATTGTTTGTTTTCTTTTTAGTCATGTTTGAGTTTCGGAGTATATATATATATATATATATATATACATTTATATACACATAAGAATAAGAGTATATATGCAAAAAAATAAAATTCTTCTTTCGTGTTTATAACCCTGATTTTTATTT
The DNA here is from genome assembly GCA_963277665.1 of Viscum album. Classification (NCBI taxonomy): domain Eukaryota; kingdom Viridiplantae; phylum Streptophyta; class Magnoliopsida; order Santalales; family Viscaceae; genus Viscum; species Viscum album. The sequence goes on from OY728123.1 coordinate 877,552,631, forward strand.
CGCCTATAAACATGGAGGTTTTGGGTAATTGCACAAACATGAAAAATTATGCAAGTATACGAAGTATATTGGTAAATGAATACATGTGATTATTTAGATGTGTATGTACACCAACGTGTACTTGGTTTTCTTATCCTTTTGTGATGAATTTATGGGTTGATTGGATTTAAAAAAAAATCATTCTCAAAACTAAGAATTTTCATTTATCATTGCTTCGGACAATTAGGATTTTCTTAAAATGGATAGTATGGGTTGCATGAACTTTTACAAATGCATTCATGTATTAGTAGGTGTGTTCTCATGTGATAATGGAAGAGTTTACACAAATATACATGATGAACTTGATTTTGCACTTTGTAAACCTCAGTTGCCAGTATTAAACGCCTAGGATACCTATTTATCATCACATGTGTAATTAATGGGTGACCATGCTTTAATTGGGAATTTTGATGTATGGAATATTAAGTGTTATGTTTAATTTATTAAAACCCATGTGAACTTTTTATGTGCACGAAGCATGAGCATGCATGTCTTAATGTTTTAATGAAAGGGTCCTGTTTTAATTTCGGTTGAGTTTTTACAAGAATCGGTTGTTATATAAATATGTATATACATATAAATCATTGTGAAAGTGAATTTTAAAGCAACGACATGTTTTCAAGATAGAAAACTCCAGTGAAAATATATATGTAATTAAGGCAAGCTTAAAATGTTTTGGAAAATTCGGTGCTTGACCGTAGTAAACAGGAAGGAATCGGGGAGTGAACCCATCCTTCGTTAAGTGGGTATGCCCAGACAGCCTTCAACGATTTCAAGCGACCTCAGCATGATGTTTTAATTTTAAAAGCTTGCGTATTACTTTCACAGACACTGGATTATTCTTATGAAATTTTGAACGTAGTTATTTTATAAAATGATATAGTAAGTAATTTAAAACTATGTTTTAAAAATGATATTTATTGAAAGTATTTTCAACTCATGGAACCGAGAACTTTCATTTATCACTGCTTGGGGTAAATGAGGAATTTTGTGAAAATGGGGTTTAATTAAGAATGCATGAAACCCTATGAACGAATGGCCACGTCAAGATATGTAAGGGATGTATAGGACTACATGTGACGGGTGCGCCCGGAATTATATAGCGCTCCAATGCATTTGGTAAAGCAAGAGTCTCATGAGACGACCATGTGCGACGGTCTTGGCAGTTAGCCTTGACTTGTGCTAAAGAAACAGGGCGGGCAGTGAGCCTCGACCTGTTAAGTATGTTATACGGTCATGATGAAAAGTCATGACAAAGTCCAGGATTATACATTCCCTCTGCATGTAATGATAAAGGTTACCAGGGGTTAGTTCAACTAACAGGACAACCCCTAGTTGAAAGCTCCTAAGATTATGAAAATGTACTTTATGTGACAAGAACTGTTTTTCATATGGTAAATTGTTAGAAGAACTGTTTTCTACTCACGAACCATGATATGCATGTTTTACTGCTTAGCCATAGAATTTCCCTTGGAATTAAAGTAATCTTGTTTTAACATTATGCATTGCTTACTCTGTTTATATTGCGCACTCTTATCATGTTTACACTAAAGCTCATTTCAAGTACGTGCTTCTTGTGCAAGTGGATTTTCAAAGAAAGATGGTTTTTTCTTATTTTAAGAAATGATAATGTTTTGATTTAGAAAAGTATTTTTATTCCTTTCAAAAGGTCTGATTTAAGAAAGATTTTTCTTGAAAATGTTTTAAAACCCCCTTTCTGGGCATTTTTGCTCACCCTACGTTTTGTTTAAAATTTTTTCAGGCACGGTTAATATGAATGAAGCTAATCAGTAGCAGCTGGTTTCCCAGAATCCCGAGCCTCACGATCCTCTGTTGTGATGAGACATGATATTTTATTTGTAAATGATGAAATGTTAAGTGTATCATGTCTCATTAAGCACCCCGGTATTTGGGGGTCGTTATAGTTGGTATCAGAGGATGGGTTCGGGAAACTCTGGAAAACCAGGTGATATAAGTATATTGCTAAGACTAATTAAGTAAAAACGTTATGATTTTCAGATGGGTGATGTACCTACTGACCTTCTGTCACTCCCCACCGAGGCTCTAGAGAACATTATATCTCTAGTCAGCCGTGAAAACTTCCTGAACTATGCTCACATTCGCATGACGTGTAAGCACTTGTACGATGTGTCGAACTCATCTAGGGTGCTTAGTCTCCACCGGGGAATAGGGATGGACTATCTCCTAATGATGATGACTCAGTTTCCCTCGTATTCACGTCGAGGAAGGTACCACGAAGGACTCTTCCGAGTGTTTACGGCTGGAGAGGAATTTGGCACAATGCTAGATAACCCTTTCCAAGAAGCTACTGCTGCCGGAGATCTTCGAGCGACTTATCTGTGTCAGGTCCTGCACTATGGCTTATGGGGCCAGTTAATGGACTTCGGAGCGTTGGAGAATGAGTCCACACGAGTGTCTCTTAGGCAAGAAGTGTACACCGACGTTTCCCAACTCCACACCCCTCACGCGAAACTCAAGAGGCGCTATAAATGTCCCCATGAATTTAGTCCTGTTTGTTCTTCCTGTGTTTGGTTTGTGGAGTTAGAGAGTTTCGCCTCTCTTTGTAGTGTCTGTCTGGAAAACTCAGACTTTAATGTGTAAACCTTCTTAATTAAAAAGTTTATGATCTCTTTCTTCTTAGTGTTGTTAAGTGACCTCTCTTGTTTACCTTTTCTTCCAGATGGCAAGTCAGATGAACCTCTCGTCTCTGCCTGACGAGTTAATAGAGGTTGTCTTGATCAGAACTTGTATGGTGGACTTTCCCTCTTTTCTCCACCTACGAGGGTCCTGCCAACGTTTTCTGGATATAGAAAATAGTCCGGAAATTCTCCGCGCGTGTCAGGAGAATGAATATGTGATCCACCTCCTTGCCACCACCCAGCTCCCCTACTATAGGCGAAGGGGGAGATACCATGAAGGGATTTTTCAATGTTTCTCTATGGCACGAAACTTCTCCGCCAGAGCCTGCTTTCTCATAGCAGCTCAGGACGGCAACCTCAGAGCTGCCTACATGTTCCAGATCCTGAACGTCAGCCTTCTCAACCGCGTCATCCCCCTCAACTACCTCGAGCGTAATGAAGTTCGAAGGGTTACTAGGGGATTCGTCCGCTCAGACGTCTCAGAGTTGTTTATTGCACGGGCCTCCCTGTGGAATCCTGTGTGTAGTGCCCATGATCAGGAGCACAGGTCTTATTGCTCAAAGTGTATCTGGGTCAGGGAAACAGCGGAGCTGTGTACCAGTTTAGGGGTTCCGTTAACCGAGCCAGGCCTTCAGTTTTGGTAATGTTGTGAGACCGAAGTCTTTTTCTTGTCTTTTTACGAATAGAATTGCGAGGATGCAATTCTTTTAAGGGGGAGATAATGTAACAACCCGAGAATTAAAGTTTCGTGTAATGATATGTTTCCCTTTTAGTTGGACCATCTTGCTTTAAAAAGAAAATGAAAATAAACGAAAAATGTAACAATAAGCATGAATGAAACACTCCTTTATTAAGAAACATGACGTTTACAACTTCCCATAATCAAAACATCACTAACCAAGGATTCCAACCAAAAATCCGATTACAACGACAGGAAGACTGCTTAGAACTACTAGGAGCCCGAATATGCGGTAGGGATTCCAAACATCCATCATAAGGAACATAAGAATGGCTGACGCCACCGCGACCGTGATCAACACCAAGGGGATCATGCGAACCATCTTCCGTTCTTCTTAGGTCACTTGGGTAAGGGACACCCGAGACCAAACCCTTTTATAAGCACCAAAGATGACCGTTGGACCTCAAACGGCCACAAATATGACCGTTGGACCTCAAACGGCCACCAATCCGACCGTTGGTACCCAACGAATCCCATGTTCATTCTGACTGTTGGGAGTAAAATGATCAGAATGATAAGTGGACTGTTTTTCTTTAATTTTTTTTTAAATGACACCAACGTTAATTACCTTTTATTTTCCAAAATAAGAATTTTATTCTATGTTTCAAATGGAGAAAAATTAATATTATTGTCTTCTTCCACTATACTTTTTATTTGAACAATTAAATATTTGTTTTTCTAGTTATATCAAACCTGTTGGATTTCATTTATGAGTTTGCATCAAAATAGATACCTTATTTCTCGTATGATTAAACCTTTTATTAACTATTTTAGAAACTACGTCAAATAATGGTTTATATCACTTGTGTGTTTTGTGGTGATAATATTTTCACCAACACACTTGTATGTGTGATAAAATATAGTTGCACTAAATGATACCGTCTAATTAAGAAAATTAGGATAGTTAACTAGCAGGGGAAATTAAAATATATACTTGTGTCATGTTTTAATGAAATAGTATGTAATTAATAATTAAGGATTAATAATAATGTCAATCTAATATTAATTTTTGATGTTGCAAAAATATATATATATACATATAATAAAACGTTTTGATTAAATCAATATATATATATATATTTTTAACCAATGATATATTTTAAATAAGAATGGTTTAATAATAATAATATAAATTAGTCTTGATTAAATTAATTTACAAAATACTTTTTATTAAAAAAAATGAATGTTAATGTAATCTAATAAATTAATAATAACTTTATTAATAAAGCAATTCTTTTTTTTGGAAAAACTGTAGAGAACCGCGTTTTTTAAACAGCGGTGAAACTCCCAGGCCGTCCGATCCGGCTTCCCTGATCGCAGCCGTCCCTTCTTTTAAAACCGCAACACCCCTCAGCCGTCCGATCCCTCCCTCATTTAATCCCAGCCGTTCATCGCGTTTCGCGTTTTTCTTCTCCGCGGTTTCTTCTTCCTCGCGCCGAACCAGCAGCACACAGCTGCTATTTTCTTTTCCCTCTCCTCATGTCTTCGTCCATCAAGTGGACCCGGCGTCGCCCTCTTTTTCCACGCGGTAGGAGCGCCTCGGCCTCGGGATGCCTCGGCCGAAGACTCCTTCCCTCCCCCGAAGTCTTCTTCTTCTGTGTTGTTTTTTTTAAACCCTCTGTTGCACCAAAGGCCGAAGGATCGGCTCCCCTGAACCTCCAGACCCGTCGCTGCTCCGGCCTTCCTCCTCCTCCTCTTCGTCGAGTTCTGGTAAGGGTCTTTTGTTTTTTGTTTTAGTTTGTGTAAATACCGGGTTTGTATATAGTTATATATATACATTTATACTGGTTATATATGTATATATATAAATTCTACGTTTATACCATCTGGATCCCGTAGTTGCACCCTACTCCCCCTCCTCTCCGGGTTGAGGTAAGGGAGAAGCCCTTTTACCTTTTTTTTGAGGTTCTTGAGTTTCGGTTTTCTCTTTTTACATATATATATATATATATATATATGGTTTGTATATATATATATATATACACGTTTTCACCTGATGTTAGTATAACCAAGTCCACTGAATCCACTTACCCCATTTATCAATTCCTGTCCTCCTCTCCAAAGGTAAGAGGCATGATTGTTTGTTTTCTTTTTAGTCATGTTTGAGTTTCGGATTATATATATATATATATATATATATACATTTATATACACATAAGAATAAGAGTATATATGCAAAAAAATACAATTCTTCTTTCGTGTTTATAACCCTGATTTTTATTTCGCCTATAAACATGGAGGTTTTGGGTAATTGCACAAACATGCAAAATTATGAAAGTATACGAAGTATATTGGTAAATGCATACATGTGATTATTTAGATGTGTATGTACACCAACGTGTACTTGGTTTTCTTATCCTTTTGTGATGAATTTATGGGTTGATTGGATTTAAAAAAAAATCATTCTCAAAACTAAGAATTTTCATTTATCATTGCTTCGGACAATTAGGATTTTCTTAAAATGGATAGTATGGGTTGCATGAACTTTTACAAATGCATTCATGTATTAGTATGTGTGTTCTCATGTGATAATGGAAGAGTTTACACAAATATACATGATGAACTTGATTTTGCACTTTGTAAACCTCAGTTGCCAGTATTAAACGCCTAGGATACACATTTATCATCACATGTGTAATTAATGGGTGACCATGCTTTAATTGGGAATTTTGATGTATGGAATATTAAGTGTTATGTTTACTTTATTAAAACCCATGTGAACTTTTTATGTGCACGAAGCATGAGCATGCATGTCTTAATGTTTTAATGAAAGGGTCCTATTTTAATTTCGGTTGAGTTTTTACAAGAATCGGTTGTTATATAAATATGTATATACATATAAATCATTGTGAAAGTGAATTTTAAAGCAACGACAAGTTTTCAAGATAGAAAACTCCAGTGAAAATATATATGTAATTAAGGCAAGCTTAAAATGTTTTGGAAAATTCGGTGCTTGACCGTTGTAAACAGGAAGGAATCGGGGAGTGAACCCATCCTTCGTTAAGTGGGTATGCCCAGACAGCCTTCAACGATTTCAAGCGACCTCAGCATGATGTTTTAATTTTAAAAGCTTGCGTATTACTTTCACAGACACTGGATTATTCTTATGAAATTTTGAACGTAGTTATTTTATAAAATGATATAGTAAGTAATTTAAAACTATGTTTTAAAAATGATATTTATTGAAAGTATTTTCAACTCATGGAACCGAGAACTTTCATTTATCACTGCTTGGGGTAAATGAGGAATTTTGTGAAAATGGGGTTTAATTAAGAATGCATGAAACCCTATGAACGAATGGCCACGTCAAGATATGTAAGGGATGTATAGGACTACATGTGACGGGTGTGCCTGGAATTATATAGCGCTCCAATGCGTTGGGTAAAGCAAGAGTCTCATGAGACGACCATGTGCGACGGTCTTGGCAGTTAGCCTTGACTTGTGCTAAAGAAACAGGGCGGGCAGTGAGCCTCGACCTGTTAAGTATGTTATACGGTCATGATGAAAAGTCATGACAAAGTCCAGGATTATACATTCCCTCTGCATGTAATGATAAAGGTTACCAGGGGTTAGTTCAACTAACAGGACAACCCCTAGTTGAAAGCTCCTAAGATTATGAAAATGTACTTTATGTGACAAGAACTGTTTTTCATATGGTAAATTGTTAGAAGAACTGTTTTCTACTCACGAACCATGATATGCATGTTTTACTGCTTAGCCATAGAATTTCCCTTGGAATTAAAGTAATCTTGTTTTAACATTATGCATTGCTTACTCTGTTTATATTGCGCACTCTGATCATGTTTACACTAAAGCTCATTTCAAGTACGTGCTTCTTGTGCAAGTGGATTTTCAAAGAAAGATGGTTTTTTCTTGTTTTAAGAAATGATAATGTTTTGATTTAGAAAAGTATTTTTATTCCTTTCAAAAGGTCTGATTTAAGAAAGATTTTTCTTGAAAATGTTTTAAAACCCCCTTACTGGGCATTTTTGCTCACCCTACGTTTTGTTTAAAATTTTTTCAGGCACGGTTAATATGAATGAAGCTAATCAGTAGCAGCTGGTTTCCCAGAATCCCGAGCCTCACGATCCTCTGTTGTGATGAGACATGATATTTTATTTGTAAATGATGAAATGTTAAGTGTATCATGTCTCATTAAGCACCCCGGTATTTGGGGGTCGTTATAGTTGGTATCAGAGGATGGGTTCGGGAAACTCTGGAAAACCAGGTGATATAAGTATATTGCTAAGACTAATTAAGTAAAAACGTTATGATTTTCAGATGGGTGATGTACCTACTGACCTTCTGTCACTCCCCACCGAGGCTCTAGAGAACATTATATCTCTAGTCAGCCGTGAAAACTTCCTGAACTATGCTCACATTCGCATGACGTGTAAGCACTTGTACGATGTGTCGAACTCATCTAGGGTGCTTAGTCTCCACCGGGGAATAGGGATGGACTATCTCCTAATGATGATGACTCAGTTTCCCTCGTATTCACGTAGAGGAAGGTACCACGAAGGACTCTTCCGAGTGTTTACGGCTGGAGAGGAATTTGGCACAATGCTAGATAACCCTTTCCAAGAAGCTGCTGCTGCCGGAGATCTTCGAGCGACTTATCTATGTCAGGTCCTGCACTATGGCTTATGGGGCCAGTTAATGGACTTCGGAGCGTTGGAGAATGAGTCCACACGAGTGTCTCTTAGGCAAGAAGTGTACACCGACGTTTCCCAACTCCACACCCCTCACGCGAAACTCAAGAGGCGCTATAAATGTCCCCATGAATTTAGTCCTGTTTGTTATTCCTGTGTTTGGTTTGTGGAGTTAGAGAGTTTCGCCTCTCTTTGTAGTGTCCGTCTGGAAAACTCAGACTTTAATGTGTAAAACTTCTTAATTAAAAAGTTTATGATCTCTTTCTTCTTAGTGTTGTTAAGTGACCTCTCTTGTTTACCTTTTCTTCCAGATGGAAAGTCAGATGAACCTCTCGTCTCTGCCTGACGAGTTAATAGAGGTTGTCTTGATCAGAACTTGTATGGTGGACTTTCCCTCTTTTCTCCACCTACGAGGGTCCTGCCAACATTTTCTGGATATAGCAAATAGTCCAGAAATTCTCCGCGCGTGTCAGGAGAATGAATATGTGATCCACCTCCTTGCCACCACCCAGCTCCCCTACTATAGGCGAAGGGGGAGATACCATGAAGGGCTTTTTCAGTGTTTCTCTATGGCACGAAACTTCTCCGCCAGAGCCTGCTTTCTCATAGCAGCTCAGGACGGCAACCTCAGAGCCGCCTACATGTTCCAGATCCTGAATGTCAGCCTTCTCAACCGCGTCGTCCCCCTCAACTACCTCGAGCGTAATGAAGTTCGAAGGGTTACTAGGGGATTCGTCCGCTCAGACGTCTCAGAGTTGTTTATTGCACGGGCCTCCCTGTGGAAGCCTGTGTGTAGTGCCCATGATCAGGAGCACAGGTCTTATTGCTCAAAGTGTATCTGGGTTAGGGAAACAGCGGAGCTGTGTACCAGTTTAGGGGTTCCGTTAACCGAGCCAGGCCTTCAGTTTTGGTAATGTTGTGAGACCGAAGTCTTTTTCTTGTCTTTTTACGAATAGAATTGCGAGGACGCAATTCTTTTAAGGGGGAGATAATGTAACAACCCGAGAATTCAAGTTTCGTGTAATGATATGTTTCCCTTTTAGTTGGACCATCTTGCTTTAAAAAGAAAATGAAAATAAATGAAAAACGTAACAACAAGCATGAATAAAACACTCCTTTATTAAGAAACATGACGTTTACAACTTCCCACAATCAAAACATCACTAACCAAGGATTCCAACCAAAAATCCGATTACAACGACAGGAAGACTGCTTAGAACTACTAGGAGCCCGAATATGCGGTAGGGATTCCGAACATCCATCATAAGGAACATAAGAATGGCTGACGCCACCGCGACCGTGATCAACACCAAGGGGATCATGCGAACCATCTTCCGTTCTTCTTAGGTCACTTGGGTAAGGGACACCCGAGACCAAACCCTTTTATAAGCACCAAAGATGACCGTTGGACCTCAAACGGCCACAAATATGACCGTTGGACCTCAAACGGCCACCAATCCGACCGTTGGTACCCAACGAATCCCATGTTCATTCTGACCGTTGGGAGTAAAATGATCAGAATGATAAGTGGACTGTTTTTCTTTAATTTTTTTTTAAATGACACCAACGTTAATTACCTTTTATTTTCCAAAATAAGAATTTTATTCTATGTTTCAAATGGAGAAAAATTAATATTATTGTCTTCTTCCACTACCTTTTATTTGAACAATTAAATATTTGTTTTTCTAGTTATATCAAACCTGTTGGATTTCATTTATGAGTTTGCATCAAAATATATACCTTACTTCTCGTATGATTAAACCTTTTATTAACTATTTTAGAAACTACGTCAAATAATGGTTTATATCACTTGTGTGTTTTGTGGTGATAATATTTTCACCAACACACTTGTATGTGTGATAAAATATAGTTGCACTAAATGATACCTTCTAATTAAGAAAATTAGGATAGTTAACTAGCAGGGGAAATTAAAATATATACTTGTGTCATGTTTTAATGAAATAGTATGTAATTAATAATTAAGGATTAATAATAATGTCAATCTAATATTAATTTTTGATGTTGCAAAAATATATATATATACATATAATAAAACGTTTTGATTAAATCAATATATATATATATATATTTTTAACCAATGATATATTTTAAATAAGAATGGTTTAATAATAATAATATAAATTAGTCTTGATTAAATTAATTTACAAAATACTTTTTATTAAAAAAAAAATGAATGTTAATGTAATCTAATAAATTAATAATAACTTTATTAATAAAGCAATTCTTTTTTTTGGAAAAACTGTAGAGAACCGCATTTTTTAAACAGCAGTGAAACTCCCAGGCCGTCCGATCCGGCTTCCCTGATCGCAGCCGTCCCTTCTTTTAAAACCGCAACACCCCTCAGCCGTCCGATCCCTCCCTCATTTAATCCCAGCCGTTCATCGCGTTTCGCGTTTTGCTTCTCCGCGGTTTCTTCTTCCTCGCGCCGAACCAGCAGCACACAGCTGCTGTTTTCTTTTCCCTCTCCTCATGTCTTCGTCCATCAAGTGGACCCGGCGTCGCCCTCTTTTTCCACGCGGTAGGAGCGCCTCGGCCTCCGGATGCCTCGGCCGAAGACTCCTTCCCTCCCCCGACGTCTTCTTCTTCTGTGTTGTTTTTTTTAAACCCTCTGTTGCACCAAAGGCCGAAGGATCGGCTCCCCTGAACCTCCAGACCCGTCGCTGCTCCGGCCTTCCTCCTCCTCCTCTTCGTCGAGTTCTGGTAAGGGTCTTTTGTTTTTTGTTTTAGTTTGTGTAAATACCGGGTTTGTATATAGTTATATATATACATTTATACTAGTTATATATGTATATATATAAATTCTACGTTTATACCATCTGGATCCCGTAGTTGCACCCTACTCCCCCTCCTCTCCGGGTTGAGGTAAGGGAGAAGCCCTTTTACCTTTTTTTTGAGGTTCTTGAGTTTCGGTTTTCTCTTTTTACATATATATATATATATATATGGTTTGTATATATATATATATACGTTTTCACCTGATGTTAGTATAACCAAGTCCACTGAATCCACTTACCCCATTTATCAATTCCTGTCCTCCTCTCCAAAGGTAAGAGGCATGATTGTTTGTTTTCTTTTTAGTCATGTTTGAGTTTCGGAGTATATATATATATATATACATTTATATACACATAAGAATAAGAGTATATATGCAAAAAAATACAATTCTTCTTTCGTGTTTATAACCCTGATTTTTATTTCGCCTATAAACATGGAGGTTTTGGGTAATTGCACAAACATGCAAAATTATGCAAGTATACGAAGTATATTTGTAAATGCATACAAGTGATTATTTAGATGTGTATGTACACCAATGTGTACTTGGTTTTCTTATCCTTTTGTGATGAATTTATGGGTTGATTGGATTTAAAAAAAAAATCATTCTCAAAACTAAGAATTTTCATTTATCATTGCTTCGGACAATTAGGATTTTCTTAAAATGGATAGTATGGGTGGCATGAACTTTTACAAATGCATTCATGTATTAGTAGGTGTGTTCTCATGTGATAATGGAAGAGTTTACACAAATATACATGATGAACTTGATTTTTCACTTTGTAAACCTCAGTTGCCAGTATTAAACGCCTAGGATACCCATTTATCATCACATGTGTAATTAATGGGTGACCATGCTTTAATTGGGAATTTTGATGTATGGAATATTAAGTGTTATGTTTACTTTATTAAAACCCATGTGAACTTTTTATGTGCACGAAGCATGAGCATGCATGTCTTAATGTTTTAATGAAAGGGTCCTGTTTTAATTTCGGTTGAGTTTTTACAAGAATCAGTTGTTATATAAATATGTATATACATATAAATCATTGTGAAAGTGAATTTTAAAGCAACGACATGTTTTCAAGATAGAAAACTCCAGTGAAAATATATATGTAATTAAGGCAAGCTTAAAATGTTTTGGAAAATTCGGTGCTTGACTGTTGTAAACAAGAAGGAATCGGGGAGTGAACCCATCCTTCGTTAAGTGGGTAGGCCCAGACAGCCTTCAACGATTTCAAGCGACCTCAGCATGATGTTTTAATTTTAAAAGCTTGCGTATTACTTTCACAGACACTGGATTATTCTTATGAAATTTTGAACGTAGTTATTTTATAAAATGATATAGTAAGTAATTTAAAACTATGTTTTAAAAATGATATTTATTGAAAGTATTTTCAACTCATGGAACCGAGAACTTTCATTTATCACTGCTTGGGGTAAATGAGGAATTTTGTGAAAATGGGGTTTAATTAAGAATGCATGAAACCCTATGAACGAATGGCCACGTCAAGATATGTAAGGGATGTATAGGACTACATGTGACGGGTGCGCCCGGAATTATATAGCGCTCCAATGCGTTGGGTAAAGCAAGAGTCTCATGAGATGACCATGTGCGACGGTCTTGGAAGTTAGCCTTGACTTGTGCTAAAGAAACAGGGCGGGCAGTGAGCCTCGACCTGTTAAGTATGTTATACGGTCATGATGAAAAGTCATGACAAAGTCCAGGATTATACATTCCCTCTGCATGTAATGATAAAGGTTACCAGGGGTTAGTTCAACTAACAGGACAACCCCTAGTTGAAAGCTCCTAAGATTATGAAAATGTACTTTATGTGAAAAGAACTGTTTTTCATATGGTAAATTGTTAGAAGAACTGTTTTCTACTCACGAACCATGATATGCATGTTTTACTGCTTAGCCATAGAATTTACCTTGGAATTAAAGTAATCTTGTTTTAACATTATGCATTGCTTACTCTGTTTATATTGCACACTCTGATCATGTTTACACTAAAGCTCATTTCAAGTACGTGCTTCTTGTGCAAGTGGATTTTCAAAGAAAGATGATTTTTTCTTGTTTTAAGAAATGATAATATTTTGATTTAGAAAAGTATTTTTATTCTTTTCAAAGGGTCTGATTTAAGAAAGATTTTTCTTGAAAATGTTTTAAAACCCCCTTACTGGGCATTTTTTCTCACCCTACGTTTTGTTTAAAATTTTTTCAGGCACGGTTAATATGAATGAAGCTAATCTGTAGCAGCTGGTTTCCCAGAATCCCGAGCCTCACGATCCTCTGTTGTGATGAGACATGATATTTTATTTGTAAATGATGAAATGTTAAGTGTATCATGTCTCATTAAGCACCCCGGTATTTGGGGGTCGTTATAAATAACATGGATGGAATCATGAGGTTGTGTGTAGATTAAAATAACCTAAATGAGGTGATAAAAAAGAATAATTATCCTCTATTGAGGATCAATGACCTCTTTGACAAGCTGAGAGGGACTAGATGGTTCTCAAAGATTGACCTCAGATCAGGTTATCACCTGCTCTGAGTACGAGTATACCAATGATGGAATTTAAATGTATCTATGGTCATTATGAGTACCCAATGATGAGTTTTAGAATGAATAAATCCTAATTAGAGTTCATGGGACTAATGATTAGGATCTTTCATCCCTTCTTTGATCAATTTTTGGTATTCTTCATCGATGACATCCTAGTATACTCAGACTCAGAGGGGGAGCATGTGAGACATCTAGGGATGGTCATAGACATAATTCCATAGCACTGTCTTTATGGGAATCTCTAGAAGTGTTAGTTATGGATTTGAGAGTTTTACTTCCTAGGACATGTCATCTTAGTAGACGGTGAAATAGTGGACCTGAAAAAGGTTGAGTTAGTGCTAGATTAGGAGACACCCAAGAGTGTGATTGAGGTAAAAATATTCCTTGGGTTGGCTGTATACTATTGGATATTTTTAATTGATTACTCCAGGATATCGGCACCCTTGGATACATTGACCCAAAAGGGGTATCCATTCAATTGGACAAAGAGGTTCCAATAGGCTTTCCAAGAGATGTGGAAGAGGTTTCTTAGTGACTCCGTCTTGAGACTTCTAGAGTAAGGTGTTGATTAGGTAGTATTCTATGATGTCTCTAGAACAAGTATTGGTTGTTCTCTTATGTAGAGGTAAGAATTGGTCACCTGTGGAACCTGGTAGTTGAGACCCCATTACTAGAACTACATGAACCATGATTGGAGATTCTAGTTGTGGTCGTATACCTGAAAATATGGTGACATAATCTTATGGGTGAATGATTTATCAATTATTCGGTCCACAAGAGTTTCAAGTATATCTTATAATAGAGGGTTATCAACTTTATTCAGTGGAGTTGGATATATTTCCTACAAGATTATGACTTAAATATAGTCTATACTCCTGGGTAGGGGAAATTGGTTGAACATTCTCTCAGTAGAAGATATTGTTTGCAGTTATTGAGCATAGCATTGGAAATAGTTAACCTCATTGTTGTTTTTCATAGTAGATGAGAATGATGCGGCTTAATTCTAGTTGATGGTTGTTATCACATCCCTTCTACAACGTGTTATGGTGGGTCATCATGAGGATACCAATAGTGAGACCTTAATTTCTTAGATATACATTGGACACGATTCTAATGGATTTTATCAAGGTGGTGAGAACATTATCCTTTTCTATGGATATAATTTGGTACCATCAATGTAACATGATATGGTTTTCAGGGAGTTTCATGTGTTCCCATTAGTGTTACTTCTAGGTGTGTAAAATATGTACCAAGACCTTCAACATCATTTATGGTGGCCAAGAATGAAGAAGTGTATAGAAGATTTTGTCTCTCGATGCATCACTTGTTAGTAGGTGAAGACTGAGAAACAAGTTCCAGTAGGTTTGTATCAACCCCTAAAGGTGATAGAGTGAAAGTGGGATGATATGTCTACAGAAATCATTATGGGACTCCCATGATTATCTATAGGACATGATGAAATCTAGGTGATCATAGATTGACTCACTATGTTATTCCACATCCTCACTATTAAAGAGAATTTTCTAGTTCATAGCTTGGGATGGATTTATGTACAATATATAGTCTAGATCCTTGGAGTTCACAAAACGATCATCTCAAACCATGATGCTTTCTTGGCATCACAATTATAGTGAGGATTTTAGAAGGCCTTTGGGACCCATCTGTGTTTGAAAACAACATTTCACCCCCAAATAGATGACCATACTAAGAGAACCATTCAGGTTCAGAAGGACATGCTATGGGCTTGAATGTTGGACTTTGTCCATAGTTGGGAGAATCACCTACCCTTGGAGGATTTTTCATACACCAACAACTACCATTACACCATAGGTATGGAACTATTAAAGGAATTATATGTGAGACCCTATAGGTCACCACTATGATGGATTGATCTATGGGATTCTATGCTTATTGGGTCATAGTTAGAGTGAGAAATAAAAAATATGGTGCATATCATCTAGGAGAATATGAGGACTACCCAGGTCCATCATAGACTTATATGGACTGATGATGGAGGCCTTTGAGTTTGATGATGGAGACCATGTTTTCTTGAAGGTCTCTCCTCAGTGAGGGTTACAAATATTTGGCCAGGGAAAAAAGTTATATCTGAGTTGAATCATCCCTTTTCAGATATTTTCTAGGATTAGTGAGGTGTTTTTCCACTTATCCATACCTCTATAGTTAGAACGAGTTTATGATGTCTTATATGTGTCATAGCTGAGGAGGTATGTGCATGACCCATTTCATTTTATTTATTGGGGAGAGATAGACATTGAGGATTGATCAGACTTTGTAGAGTAACCAATTTAGATCGAGGATCAATAAAAGAAGATCTTACATGAGTGAGTGATCCCCTTGGATTGTGTTTGATGGAAGAATATGAATCTTTAGGAGAGAACCTGGGGGGTGGGAGAACCAGATGTGATCCAAGTACCCAAATATTTTTGAGTAGGCTTTTTTATTTTTGATATGAAAATCCCAATGGTGGGGGGAATGTAATGGATCTATTTTCACCTTGTAAAGATTTTAAATATTTTAAATAAATTTTCTGAATCTATGGATTGAGTTATCATAAGATTATAGGGCCTAGAGAGGCTCAGTATTGATATAATGTAAATATTAAATATATTTTATCGCATATGTGCAATATTTCTAAAATAATGGAATAACTCATGAATGAGGTCTTGGATTAGAAATATGATACCTTCATTAAATCTATAACATGGGTTTTAACCTAGGTGTGACATAATTTTTTTATGCATCTGGTATATGGATTAAGAATAGTCATCGGAGGATTAGTAATTTAATAAATTATTATATTAAAATAATATTTATTATATCACCATGACCTAATATACTATATTTAAAACCACTTATGGAAAATACCTAGGGTTATCCTCATGGCCCTAGGGATTGGGATAGGACTAGTTGGAAGATAATTAATGGGTGATCAACAACAGATTTTGGTTTGGTGATTGGTGTGCCAATATAATTCATTGATCTCATCAACGATAATGGACAAGAACCATTCTCTATCAATGATTGATCCAAACTTGATGTAAGACATTTTCTTTGTGTATATTTATCCTATTTCTATTTCACCCACATCAAACTTGAATTAATTCCCTAAAAAATTAATTTTTCAATCAATCATTGATTGCGAGTACTGATTTATCTTCCTATAAATAGTATTTTGTTATTTCTTTGACTACTATTTTTTATTTTTTATTATAAAAAAATATATTTATGCCATCTAGAACAACAATCTAGGTTCTTTCATCTTGTTGTGTTCTATGCCCTTATCACACTATTTTGTTGTAATGGTGGGAACCCTAGACCTAACATGAATAATAATTTTTGATTACCATATCATGTATAAAGTGAGTTATGCATGATATATTCTTACCATAATAGTGTTTATATTACTGTTTCCACTATCTAAATAGTATTGTTAAAAAATTATTTGTCATATCAAAAGGTTATAACAGGTCTCAGACTATAAAAAGAACCTTGAGATAATAAGACACTAATCTTAAACATATGTCTTATGTTCTAGATACCTAATACCAAGAGGAAACAGTATATGTCTGACTATCATGTGTTAGGGGATCATAAGAATTGAGATTTCTTCTCATGAAGTTTGCACATGATGATTTCTAGTTAGTGAGATCTTAAAAACAAACCTACCAATAGGAACACTACATGTTTTAGGTGTCATTGGTTGTTCCTATTTACAAACATGTATATTGGTCTCTTGATTTGAGATCAATATCAATTTTTTCTATTTGATCATGTACTTTGATTTAAGGAAAAATCCATGACGTTGAAGTCTTAGAGAGTTATCTTGTATTAGGTGTTTCATTAGTGGTGTCGCATTGGTTGAATAATCATGATATAATTTGTCACTTCTAATTTTAGGAAGTTATATCTTGAGACTATTTGTGTCACACCCCAACCTTGGATATTTTATTTTTTTATTTTTTATTTTTTGGTTGAGGTTCGGATTGAGTCCCCAGATTAAACTTTTGAGTTTTTGAGTTTTAGGTGAAATTTTGGCATGCACATGGGTAGCGCATGGTTAGTAGAAAATGTGTGTCCCGGCTGAGGTAACCATGTGGCAGGTCATGGAGTTGGACAAAAGCTACCACATGGTTTGATCAGAATAAGTCAAACCTTTCGGTTTGGGTTTTTAGTCATTATCCTCTTGGATTCTAACCAACACACTATTGGTTCATGGTTTGGAAAATTGTGCGACCAAACTGTGAGTGCTTCCAAGAGTTTTAAAACTTTAAAATTTATATTCTACCCTCCCCACTTTTTAGAAGCCTTTGGGTTTTCATCCCCCATATGATTATTTTTTTTTGTGCGTGAAGGGGTCCCAAACCCCCCTTCTCCATGGCTCTTCTTCCTCTATGGATCCATCCTTGAAGTCTCAATGTGTGTTTCTTAGGGTTTTTGGTTGATTTAACCTTTCTCTTATTCTTCCCTCTTGATTTATTGTGTTTTCTTATGGGGGTTTCCTCTTGGATAAACCCTAGGGGTTAGGGTTTGTGTATGATTCGATTTCATGGATTTATGGGTTTGAGGATTGTTCCTCGGGCTTGGATCTCTCTTCTCCGGAAGTTTTGTTGCATCTACACTCCGTTGAGGTAGGTGTTTCCATTATTTTCCTTTATGACTCATTCAATTGATGCTTGTGGATCTTTAAATAACATAAAAAATGTATTTCACATGATTGTGGTATGTTTTCCTTACTTGGTATTATATTTTCATGTTGCCAAAAATTAGTGGAAGTTTTTTTTAAAAAGTTTATCAAATTATGGTACATAGTATGCACATTAGGTGTTTGTTAAATTGTCAATAGTTATTTTAAAGAGAAATCGTGTGGTTTTAATGGATTTTTCCCTTGTAAAATATTTTTATAGTGTTTGTGAAGCATGAATTAGACTTCGTATAATGAATTGGGGGATTTTTTATGATATTCTCATG
Source organism: Viscum album (assembly GCA_963277665.1). Taxonomy (NCBI): domain Eukaryota; kingdom Viridiplantae; phylum Streptophyta; class Magnoliopsida; order Santalales; family Viscaceae; genus Viscum; species Viscum album. The sequence goes on from OY728123.1 coordinate 877,571,072, forward strand.
TTTAGATTGTGTGTTGGTTTGAAATGAAATTGTGTTTCTCTAAAAAGGTTATGGATTCTATCTTGGGATTTCATGTGTGTGCCATTGGATATAAGCACTTCCATATGTGTACAAGACATTTATGGATGTGCTAATAAATGATAATGTCCCTGTTTAACTTAAAATACTTAGTTTTAAAAATAATCAACCTTCCTTCTAACCTATTTAAAAAGTTACTTTATACCTACAGGTTATCTAAATGGTTAATAATATCAAAGGGGATTGAAGATGTTTTTAAGTGTTATTTTTGAAATGATGTCTCATGTGGTACCTTAAAATTCGGTTGGTTTTCAAATGGTATGAAATCCCGTTTGGAACCTTTAAGCATGTTGTGTTTCCATGATGGTTTTGAAATGGTGCAGGAAAAAGGAACTGAGCATGAAATATTAAAGGCCTATTGGGAATTATATACTTCATAGTGGTGTTTCATGTTGATTTTTGGAAAATGATGTGGATGCTGCTTTGTAATGTATTTGGGATTTAGAATTTTGTGGCATTTTTGGCACTTGAGATGAATTAGGACTTTTTTTAAATATTTATGATGTGAAACCGATTGGAATTATAATAATTTTTTTGAAATCTTGTGCGATGTGATGGCCAGGTTGGCACTTGTGAAAGGTTTGTTATATGACAGGTGTAACGACCCCAAGTTTTATCAATGAAAATTCTGTTCTTATAATCACATTTGGAAACACAATGCCAAATCATGCTTAAATGAACTACTAAATACGATGTGATCTTTATAGCCTAGCTGTTAAACCTAAACTTTCCACTTCTGTATTTTTAATTTTGAAAATCTGAGATACACAATTGTGATCAGTAAGATATTTGGAGTCTGATAGGACAAACTTAATTTTTGCTAAATGAAAACTTACCCTTATGAATTTTAATATGACCCATATGAATAGTAAATCATCTAAGTGAATATTAATCATACCAATGATAGTATAAATAAATTTTATCCATCTTATAAGTGACAATATGATATAATTATATCATAGTATATGTAAATAAATATTTTAAAAATTATTAATTAAGTCTTTGTATTTTTATAAGTCATAAATAATTAAGTAATTTTTTTATTAATTGAATAATTTAAAAGAAAATGTATTTTCATAAAATGTATTCATAAAGTAATATTTTTATGTCTTATTATTTTAAGATAATTTTATGAGACCTCAAGTATTTTTTCAAAGTGTTATAAAATCAGTTATAATTTTAAAATTTGTATTTTCTAAGTAAATGATGATTTTAATTAAGATTTAAATTAATCATATTTATCAAATTATGTTCATAAAACAGAGTCCAATTTTTAACTCAACAATTTGAAAAATTTTTAGGGTGAATTTTTAGGATTTTTCTGAAATACTTGAATTTTTGGTGAATAGTGAAATTTGATAATTTATGAAATATTCTAAATAAGTGAATTCTTTGCATCATGTTTGAGTCATGGATGATGTAAATGGCAATTGGTTTGAACTTACATGCATATATTACTGTATTTAGTCAAAATATAATCCTCACTATTTCTTGTCTTGTGGAAAAATAATAAACTAATGATTAAAATATTGAGAAAACACCCCTATCCTCCACTATAAATACCACCCCTCACACCCTCTTCTCCTCACACTTATAAAGCTTAAATACATGTTTATATTATTCCCAATAATCTTCCCTAGTCCCTGACCCACGTCCATGATCTCTTTGTCTCATCAAAAGACCAATCCCAGGTGCCTTGAGGGGGATCTTAAGAGGAGAATTCAAGAGGTAAATCCTATCTCTTTTATTTTAATTTCCTATCAATTTCAATTTATTTTCTTATTCTATACTCACCTACCTTCATAAAAAGGTTATGATAACTCAATTACCTGAAATATACTGGAATTATATCATGTTAATGGAATATCCAACATTAAACTCATCCCTCCCTCTCTCTTATCTTAAAAATGAATTTGTCGCCTGCGAAGTGTCAATTTACCAACATCATGGACGATGAACATTCATTTTACATAAACATATTCAAGGATGTTAATAAGTCTATGAATTGGTTAAAAACATACTGTAAATTGTATTTTATATCTCTTTTTATATTCTATACATAACTTATACTCATGATACTAAATTATAAAACAAAATGAGTTTGTAGCGTTCAAAAAACGGCCAAAATTAACCTAAAACAATCATCATTAAATTTTATCTAATGAATCATCCTAATGGTATATAACCAAATAATTTTGTAATATCATTTAAAATTATATAATATCATTAATAAAATATAATAAAAATTCGTTATTTTCATCCTCATTATAAATGAACTTCCATTCAGGAATACAAAGTTAACCGATCATGGAAACTATGAAAATGAATGCTCCTAATGATAAGATAAAACTCTATAACTCATCAAAAATAACATAAATAAACTCAATAAAACTGTAATAAATATAATTAATGTATAAAATGTTTTTTAATTTTTAATTAATGAATCTAATGTGATTATACAAGACATTAAAGTGAAGGAATCATTCAGACTTAAGCTAAGGGGAATTCTTGAACCCAACTCTCTTTCTTTCGGTTTTCCCACCTTCACTCCATTTTCATAATGGTTATTCCCTAAAAATCATTTATTCATCATTATATTACCTTTTCTAGGATATAAATGTTTTCTAGTTCAGTTTATTACAAACACATTGTTTTCCAAAATAACTCTTCTTTCAAAAAAACACACCTTTTACTCCTCAAGATTGTTTCCTTCACTCAAGGATAATGATTCTTATATCAAGTATGTTATTCCCTATTTCATTTCAGAACCCAAATTTTATGAATTTATGCTTATGAAATGAAACCCATTACTTTACATGGGTTAATATATGTTCAAGATTGATATATATTCTATGTGGAATGCATGATAATGTAAATGTTGTGATGTGACGGGTGTGCCCGGAATTATATAGCACTCCAATGTATTGGGTAATGTGAAGAACCTCTTGAGTAAAGTGAAATATTTGTCATCATGATGTTATATTTGTTTATAACTATGTTTGGTATTTTAACACTAAGACATGATGTTTCATTTTTATAAATTTCCATATTCCAAGTCTTATTTTAATGATTCCTCTCATGATTAAGATCCTATGCCTATGTTATGATGATGATGATTATGCTCACCCCAGGTTATATAGTATTATGTTCTTATCTATCCACTCATTGGGATTTTATCTCACCGCTTTTTGATTTGTATCCTCATGTGACTACTTGTACTAAGGATAATTCAAGGTCCATTAAGAAGCTAGAGATGAAGGAATTAAATAAATGTTTATGTCTATACTATAAATGTAATGTATGGTCCGAGATTTACCAAGACAATAAACCTTTGGATCCCCTTTCTATAATGATTTTATTTTTTTTATTTAAAATGATGTAATAATTATGTAATAAAAATAAAGGTGCTATATTTGGTATTAGATGATGATTTTGTTAATTTGGGTATTAGGATAAGAGAAACTTAGTGAAAACCTTCACTATGATACTAAGTATAAGTAATCACATAAAATTCATTACTAAACATCAGGATCCCACAAGATATTCCTTTATAATTAATTTCACAAAGGAATAAATTATTTATTCATGACTTATTGACTTATGTTTTGTTATAACAATTTTCATTTTAGAAAATGGTGGGAACTAAGAGAAATCAGTCCCACAAATTATGTGAGGGAAAATGCATCGATTGCTCGACTAGAATCCCCAATTCTTTGAGAGGTGGAGTATAAAATTTCATGGAAATGATTACCCATATATCTTAGGTTATTAATAATATACTAAATAATGTGGAACATACTCCTTCGCTTAAGAGGGAGCAACTGGCTATCGAGTATTTTATGCAGCAACGACCACTGACATTTAGTGGATCTTCTGATTCACTAGTTACAAAATAGAGGGTCAACTCAATGGAGAAGATATTTTATATGCTTCACTATTATGAGATGGAGAAGGTGAATCTGTGTAACACCCCAAATATTTCTAAAAATAAATATAAATTAATGGAACTATGTTTTAAGTAGATATTTATAACTAGCCTTTAAACATAATTTTTCCACTTCTATGTTTTGAATTTCAAGAAACTGTCATCTACAATTGTGTTCAGTATGTTATTTTGAGTCTATTGAAACCATCTTGTTTTTTGGTGAATAGTAACATACCCTTATGAATAGTAATATGAATAGTAATATGACCCAAATTAATAGTAAATATTATTATTATTTTGTTCTCTTAAGGATTTAAGATAATAACATCCTGGTTAATTTTTCATTGTGATATAGAAGTTGTTATAGAATTAGAATTGTTAATTTTTGAATTAAGTATTCTTTTATTTAAAAATTAAATTAATAATATTTAGAAAATAATTTTCAGAAAATGGACTTCATTTTTGAATTCTACACGTCGATAAATGGTTAGGGTGAATTTTGGGAATTTTTTTGAAACAATTGATTTTCAGTGAATAGTAAAAAATACAGTTTTTAGTTTTGGTGTGTTAATGACATCATTAGTGATATAATAATGATGTCATAAATCTGGTAGACTATTTTATAGTTAAATAAAATGTGAGTTGTCCCAAGTGGCTTATACCATGGGAAAATACCATGTTCAAGGCCATGGTTTTGCAAATACCACCCATGAGGTGTCCCTTGGAAATTATTAAAATATTCCCTTACTTTTCCTATAAATATCAACCCATTCCTTCATTAACATCATTCCCAATTACTCCTCAAAGAAGATATAGCCTCCTTACCTTAATATTAGTCCTCCCAAGGTTTCCTAAATCCCCCAAGGTCCCAACCTTCAGGATCTAAGAGTTACTCTACAAGGTTAGAAAATTCTCAATTTATTTCTTTTCCCATTCAAGTTCTCTTTTATGTGGTATAACTTTCAAGTTTCTATACCATGTTATTGTTTAATTATTATTATTGATCTAATATTTATTATGATTCATTTATATATGGGTGACCCTTGTCCCCTCTCTTTTTAATATTTTCTAAAACCATGGTGCGTAGCCGTTAGGCTGCCGAATTTTTGTCAGAGATTTATCACTTTTTCTTTTATTTTGAGTTCCTTAATTATTATTTCATCATATATCTTTACCCAATAGGCATGAAATCTTTATAAATCATGTATATTCTGGATGTTATCATGTTTATGGAAAATTCCTCATCATTATTTTTCTCCTCTTACACTTATTTAAGGGATAAAAACATTGTTTGTGATGTGTCGAATTACCGACATCGTGGACGATGTGATTTCAATTTCCATTAATTCTTTCAATTATGGTCATGAAACCATTTATACGGTTGAACCAGGTTATAATATATGTTTTATGACTCATCCATGGTTCTGGAATTTTTTTTGTACTCATGGTTTTAATTTATAAAACAAAATGAGGTCATTATTATCAAAGAACAACTAAAATGATCTAAACGAACATCATTAATGTTTTAACTTATGATCATCCTCATATTAAACATCAAAATTATAAATGGTATAAATTATGGTATTGGAAATATTTAAATACCATTCCATTCCAATTCTGGAATTTCACTTCCAATCAACAAGAACATCCACCATGAACCAATCCTGGAAATCATGTTAAGAACTCACCCAAAAACAGTACAAGGAGAAAAATACTAACAATTAAAGGGTGAAATGATTCTATGAAATGATAATATAAGATGTTATAAACATGAAAATGTTTCTTTAAACTACTAATAAAACTATTTTAACCATTATACAGAAAGTTTAAATAGGTTGGAAGTAAGACAAACCTGAGGTAAGGGAATTCTTAACCCAATTTCCATTCTTTGGGTTAACCTTCTACTTAATTTTTTATGTGCTATTTAAATTGTTTGTGTGATGGGTTATGTTTATATTATGTTTTATTATGTTTATTTACAGTATATATACATACTTCATTCAATATATTAAGGCTGTCTTCAATTGTATGATATTTATAAGGGGCTTTTCTTTAAAAATCCTCTTTTTAAATTCAGTTTTACGAAATTTCAAAGCAATGTTTTTATGGAATTATTCATTTTGTATGATTATGTTTTGGTTATTGGGAATTATTTATGATTAAGGGTGGGACCTATATCTCCCTCCAGTTCATTGGTTATGTGTATGTTGGAGGTCGGCCGTATGGTTACTCCAAGTGTAACTGTGATGGTTACACAAATTGTAAGGTAGTTGTGGGGATTACAATTTATAAGGTAGTTGAGAGGGTTACAAGATTATGTAAGTAATTCCCCAAGATACGTTTATTATTATATTTATGTTCTCATGTTTTTTGTGGATCTTGTGTAAATCTCACGTTACACAAAGTAAGTATATATGGGTGGCAATAATGTCTTTTGAAAATACGTCACGAGTATTCATGGACTAATGTGCTCTTTCCTTCTTTTCCATACCTTACTGAGATTTTGTGCTCATCCCAAGTTTTTAAATGATTTTTCATAGGTTAATGGATGTGTAATACAAGGAAGGAAGCCATGTTAAATGTTTAATAATTGTTAAGGAGTCTTGTTTTAAGTTTTAATGTTTTATATTTTGAAAAAATAGAAACTATTTTATGGTATCCACTCTATAATAATGTGTAATGTTATGAATGTATTGTCCTAATTATCTAAAGATATAAACTTGAAAAGATAATCAATGTAAAAGGAAGTGTTTGCTTGACTAAATTCAAGATTATGTATGTAATAAGGTCAAGTCTTTATATTTGGTATCAGAGGATGGTATAGATAACTTTAGTGGTTTGGGTGATGTTAATAGAATACCATAAATGATTTTCACTCTATGTTTAATTTGAAATGTTTTAGCATTTAAAGATTACCATGTTGATTCATCTAAGACATGTTTGTTCATAATGGTTTTCCGTAGAAGGTACAGGGATGTTGAAGAGGAGAGGCACCGACAGAATGACATCCTTCCGGAACTACAGCCCGGAATGGTAAGGATTGGAACCGAGCAGTTTGTGACAGTAATGGATCAGCTAACGCAGGTAATAAATGGTGGTGGCATCCATGCAAGAGAACCAATATAGGTACCACAATGGAACACGATAGTAGTGGAAAATTTTATGAGACAACATCCTCCTACATTCAATGGATCTTCTGACCCAGTAACAACTGAAGGATGGATCAAAGCCCTTGAAAAGATATTCGATGTTATGGGATGTCCAGACAATCAAAAGGTAAGTCTTTCCATTTATCGTTTTGATGGGTAAGCTTATCAGTGGTGGTAAATGGTAAGGGATATCAGGGGTAGAGAGTATTTTTATGCCTTAGAGTAGGATTAATTTAAAAGTCTTTTCCTTGAAAAATATTTTCCTAAGGTGGTGTGACTTAGAATAGAGAAGCAATTACTTGAATTGAAATAGAAGGAGGAAGATTCAGTGGCTGTGTATGAAGAAAATTTCACCCGACTGGAAAGGTATGCTCCAAATATTATTCTGGATCTTGATAGAAAAATCAACTGCTTTTACTCAGGATTGAAGCCAAGGTATCGAAGGGAGTTGGAATCCCATTAATTCACAAGTGATGAAAAACTTGTCCGATGTGCTGAGAGGGTAGAGATGGAGTTTTCTGATGATCATGCGCATTTTGGAAAAAAGAGAATAAGAGGTCCAGATTCCAAGAAATGGGTAAGAATCAACCAAAGAAATCTGATGGTAAGAAAATACAATTTCTAGTTTGTGAAAAGTGTGGCAAGAAGCACCCTGGGGAATGTCTTAGCAAAACTAGTAAGTGTTTTAAATGTGGTAAATTTGGACATATGGCCTAAGATTGTAACGAAAATGATCCAAAGAAAAATCATGATAAGCAGACTGTAAAGTGTTTTAAATGTGGTGAGATGGGTCATTATGCAAATGCATGCCCAAAGAGAATTCAAATAATGCAAAGAAGACATACTACAAGTATAAAGGTGTAGTGGGATCCTTTGTGACTATGTCAGCAGATGTCAGACCATACAACGAAGTTGTATCATGTACTTTGTTTGTTCACTCATATTTTACTGAAGTTTTGTTTGATACGGGGTCTACACATTCTTTCATCTCTGAAAAAGTTTCTGGTAAATTGGAAATATCACCTCAACAAATTAGACCCAAACTTTTTGTTAAAACACTGGGGGGAAATGTTATAGCAAAGAGGAATTATAAGAATCTTTCTTTTGTGGTATGTGGAAAGACTTTACCTGCAAACCTTGTTGTTTTAACCTTAATTGAGTTTGATGTTATTCTAGGAATGGACTGACTTTATGATTATCAAGCTAAGATTGATTGTAGAGCTAAAAAATTTGGTTTTTAGAAAGAGCTTTAGTTTGTATACAAGAATGAACCCATACAATTGATTACATATCAGGAAGCTGAAAAACTATTGAAAGATGGAAATAAAATTTATCTTTATCATATTGTTGAAAACAAGGGAACTATTCAAATTAATGATGTGCCAGTGGTAAATGAATACCTTGATGTTTTTCCTAATGAGTTACCTAGTGTTATACCTGATCAAGAAGTAGAATTCACAATTGACTTAGTTCCTGATGCTAATCCAATTTCAAAACCCCCATATCATATGGCTCCAATATAACTTCTTGAATTGAAAAATCAGTTGCAGGATTTTCTTGACAAAGACTTCATTCATCCTAGCACTTCACTATGGGGATCCCCTTTTTTGTTTGTTAAAAATAAATATGGTTCCATGAGACTTTTCATTGATTATAGATCTTTTTATAACATCACTGTTAAAAAAAAGTATCCTTTTCCTCATATAGATGACTTGTTTGATCAGCTCCAGGGAGCTCGGTACTTTTCCAAGATTGACTTGAGATTTGGATACCATCAGCTGAAGGTGAAGGAGGATGACATCCCGAAAACAACCTTCCTTACTAGATATGGGCATTATGAATTTGTTTTTATGCCATTTGGATTAACTAATGCACCTACTGTATTTATGAATATTATGAATAAAGTATTTCATGAGTTCTTGGATAAGTTTGTGGTTGTATTTATTGATGAAATTCTGGTATTTTATAAAAATAAAGAGGATCATGAGAAACATATAAGGGTTGTTTTAAAAACTTTACAAGAAAATAAACTATATGGAAAATTCAGCAAGTGTGATTTTTGGTTGCAACAGATTTTGTTTCTTGGGAAAATTATAAATAAGGATGGAATAACAGTTGATTCTACCAAAACAAAAGTAGTTGATGAATGGAAAAGACCCACAAATATTATAGAGATTCATATTTTTCTTGGGTTAGCAGGTTATTACAGACGGTTTGTTAAGAAGTTTTCACGATTATCTAGCTCGATAACAAAGTTAACACAGAAAGGGGTTAAATTTGTTTGGATAGAGGAATGTGATGTTTGTTTTTAGGAACTGAAGAAGAGATTGGTGAATGCTCCAGTTTTGACCTTACCTTCCCAAAATGGTGAGTTTTTCATCTATAGTGATTCTTCTTTGAAGGGAATTGGTTGTGGTTTGATGCAGAATGATCAGGTAATTGCCTATTCTTCGAGACAACTTAATCCTCATGAGCTAAATTATCCCACACATGATTTGAAATTGGCAGCTGTGGTTTTTGCTTTGAAAATTTGGAGGCATCATATATATGGAACCAAATTCCAAATATATACTGACTATAAAAGACTAAAGTATATATTCACTTAGAAGGAATTAAACATGAGGCAGAGAAGATGGCTTGAACTGGTAACGGATTATGACTGCACTATCAATTACCATCCCATAAAAGCAAACAAAGTGGCAGATGACTTGAGTAATAAACATCATGAATCATTAACCATGTTACGTTTGGAACATGATCCCTTGATTAATGATTTGATGAATTTTGGCTTAGAAGTGGTTGGTGTAGGGAATACATCTATTTTGTTTTGGGTTTCAGTGTAGTCTTTGTTGTCAGACAGAATTAAGCGAGCATAGAAGGAAGATTGTGAGCTATAGAAAAAGGTAGAATTGGTTAAAATGGGTAAGTTTCCAGAATTTAACCTTGATGAAGATTGTGTATTAAAATTTGGAAAAAGGTTGTGTGTGCCTAGTGATTCTCAGTTGAAGAAAGATTTGTGGTGCGAAGCTCATAGTTCTCCACTTTCTGTTCATCCTGGCAGTACTAAGATGCACAGAGACCTTCGGGAGTATTATTGGTGGGATGTAATGAAAAGAGATATTGCTGATTTTACTGTGAAATTCTTAACATGTCAATAGGTTAAAGTAGAATGACAGTTACCAAAGGGGATGCTTCAACCTTTGCCACTGCCAGAGTGGAAATGGGAGAATGTATCCATGTACATTGTGGTGGGACTACTAAAGACTTCTCGAGGTAATAATGATATTTGGGTTATTGTTGATCGGCTAACAAAGTCTGCACATTTTATTTCTATTTGAGATACAATGACTTTGGATCAGCTTTCTCGATTGTACCTCAAGGAGATTTTTAGGTTACATAGAGTTACTATTTCTATTGTATTAGACTGAGATCCCATGTCCACTTCTATCTTTTGGAAGGGAATTCAGAAGTTGTTGGGCATAGAGTTAAATTTCAGTACAACTTTTCATCCTCAATCAGATGGGAAGTCAGAACGAATGATTTAAACATTGGAAGATATGATTCGAGCTTTTTCAATGGACCATCAAGGAATTTGGGATCAACATATTTCTCTAGTTGAGTTTTCTTATAATAATAGTTTTCATTCCAGTATTCAGATGACACCTTTTGAGGCCTTGTATGGGAAGTGGTGTCGGATCCCAGCGTTTTGGGATGAAGTCAGTGAAAGAAAGTTGATGGGGCTGAAATTAGTAGAAGTGGATGAGAATGTGAGGATGATCCAGCAACACATGAGGACAGCTCAAAGTAGTCAGAAAAGTTATGCAGATAACAAAAGGAAAGACTTCTCTTTCGAGGTTGATGACCATGTTTTCCTTAAAGTCTCTCCATGGAAAAGTGTGATGAGTTTCATTAAGAAATGGAAGCTAAGTCCAGGATTCATCGGTCCTTTTAAAATCTTAGAGAAATTTGGAACCGTTGCATACAACGTATCTTTTCCTCTGAGTTTTTTTCAGGTACACAATGTTTTTCATGTTTTGATTTTCAGGAAGTATGTTCCAGATTCATCACATGTCTTGAGCCCAGAAGCAGTTCAGCTGGAAAAGAACATTTCTTATGAAGAGAAACCATTTTAGATTCTTGATCGAAGGGAACAGGTACTTCGGAATAAGGTAATCCACCAGGTAAAGGTTTTGTGGAGAAACCACAAGGATGAAGAAGAAACATGGGAGTCTGAAAATGCTATGAGAGAAAAATAACCTCAGTTGTTTAATAAGTAAATAAAATTGCGAGGATTCAATTTCAAGAAGGTGGGGATAATGTAACACCCCAAGTTTTTCTAAAAATAAATAGAAATGCATGAAACTTTTTTTTAAGTAGATATTTATAATTATCCTTTAAACATAAATTTTCTACTTCTATGTTTTGAATTTTAAGAAACTGTCATCTATAATTGTGTTCAGTATGTTATTTAGAGTCTATTGAAACCATCTTGTTTTTTGGTGAACAGTAACATACCCTTATGAATAGTAATATTAATAGTAATATGACCCTAATGAATAGTAAATTTTATTATTATTTTATTCTTTAAGGATTTAAGATAATAACATCCTAGTTAATTTTTCATCGTGATACAGAAGTTGGTATAGAATTAGAAATGTTAATTTTTGAATTAAGTATGCTTTTATTTAAAATTAAATTAATAATATTTAGAAAATTATTTTCATAAAATGGAATTCATTTTTGAAATATACACTTCGATAAATGTTTAGGGTGAATTTTGGGAATTTTTCTGAAACAATTAATTTTTCAGTGAATAGTAAAAAATACAGTTTTTAGTTTCAGTGTGTTAATGACATCATTAGTGATATAATAATGATGTAATAAATATTTTCGATTTTTTTATAGTTAAATAATATGTGAGGTGGATCAAGTGTCTTATAACATGGGAAATACCATGGGCAAGCCCGTGGTTTTGCAAATACCACCCATGAGGTGTCCATTGGAAATTATTAAAATATTCCCTTACTTTTCCTATAAATACCAACCCATTACTTAATTAAATTCATTACCAATTCATCCTAAACGAAGAACTGGCCTACTTAAATTCATATTAGTCCTCCCAAGGTTTAATCAAGCCCCCAAGGTCCCAACCTTCAAGTTCTAAGAGTTACTCTACAAGGTAAGAAAATTCTCAATTTCTTTCTTTTCCCATTCAAGTTCTATTTTATGTGGTATAACTTTCAAGTTTCCATACCATGTTCTGGTTTCCTTATTATTATTGATCTAATATTTATTATGATTCATTACTGGATGTGTGACCCTTGTCCCCTCTCTTTTTAATATTTTCTAAAACCATGTTGCGTAGCGGTTAGGCTGCCGAATTTTTGTAAGAGATTTCTCACTTTTTCTTTTATTTTGAGTTCCTTCCTTATTCTTTAATCATATATACTTACCCAAGAGGCATGAAATCTCCATAAATAATGTATATTCTGGATTTTATCATGTTTATGGAAAATTCCTCATCATTATTCTTCTCCTCTTCCACTTATTTAAGGGATAAAAACATTGTCCGTGATGTGTCAAATTACAGACATCGTGGACGATGTGATTTAAATTTCTATTAATTCATTCAATTCTGGTCGTGAAACCATTTATATGATTGAACCAGGTTATAATATATTTTTTAGGACTCATCCATGGTTCTGGAATTCTTTTTTACTCATGGTTTTAATTTATAAAATAAAATGAGGTCGTTATTATCAAAGAAACACTAAAATGATCTAAACAAACATCATTAATGTTTTAACTTATGAATCATCCTCATATTAAACGTCAAAATGATAAATGGTATAAATTATGGTACTAGAAATATGTAAATACCTTTCCATTCCAATTTTGGAATTTCACTTCCAATCAACAAGAACATCTGCCATGAACCAATCCTGGAAATCATGTTAAGAACTCACCCAAAAACAGTACAAGGAGAAAAATACTAACAATTAAAGGGTGAAATGATGTTATGAAATGATAATATAAGATTTTATAAACATTAATATGTTTATGTAAACTACTAATAACACTCTTTTAACCATTATAAAGTAAGTTTAAACAAGTTTGAAGTAAGACAAACCTAAGGTAAGGGAATTCTTAACCCGATTTCCATTCTTTGGGTTAACCTTCTACTTCATTATTTATGTGCTATTTAAATTGTTTGTGTGATGGGTTCTGTTTATATTATGTTTTATTATGTTTATTTACAGTATATTTACATACTCCATCCACTCTATTAAGTCTCTCTTCAATTGCATGATATTTATAAGGGGCTTTTCTTAAAAAATCCTCTTTTTAAATTAGGTTTTACGAAATTCGAAAGCAATATTTTTATAGAATTATTCATGTTGTGTGATTATGTTTTGGTTCTTGGGAATTATTTATGATGAAGGGTGGGAACTATATCTCCCTCCAATGAATTGGGTATTTTTATTTTGGAGGTCGACCGTTTGGTTACTCAAAGTGTAACTGTGATGGTTACACAAATTGTAAGGTAGCTGTGAGGGTTACAAATTATAAGGTAGCTAAGAGGGTTACAATATTATTTAAGTAATTCCCCAAGATACCTTTATGATTATATTTATGTTAACATGTTTTTTTTATATTGTTTAAATCTCATGTTACACAAAGTAAGTATATATGGGTGACAAGAATGTCTTTTGAAAATACATCACGAGTATTCATGGACAAATGTGCTCTTTCCTTCTTTTCCATCCCTTACTGAGATTTTGTGCTCATCCCAAGTTTTTAAATGATTTTTCACAGGTTAATGGATGTGTAAGACAAGGAAGGAGGCCATTTTAAATGTTGAAGAATTGTTAAGGAGTCTTGTTTTAAGTTTTAATGTTTTATATTTTGAAAAAAATGGAAACAGTTTTTATGGTATCCACTCTGTATTAATGTGTAATGTTATGAATGTATTGTACTAATTATCTAAATATATAAACTTGAAAAGATCATAAATGTAAAAGTAAGTGTTTTATTGACTAATTCAAGATTATTTATGTAGTAAGGCCGTGTCCTTGTACTCTGGCCATTTATCATCTAGATTGGGAGGCCAGACAATGGTGGGAGTTGATTAAGAACACCAAGCTAAGGGACGAAATTGAAGAGATGGAGTGGGAAGACATTGAGATAATGTTTCTTAATAAGTATTTCCCTAAAACTCTTTATATAAATATGGGGATAGAATTCATATAACTAAAGAAAAAGGAAGTAAAATCTGTCATATCCTATGAAGAAATTTTTACTAGCCTTGCAAGGTACGCTTTGGGTTTTGTTAACAACAATGATAGAAAAATTGATAGATACTTTAGTGGTTTAAAACCATAACTTCAAAAGAACCTTGAAATTCGATACTTTGGTAGTCATGAAAAAGTTTTTAGATATGCTCTCAAAATTGAGATGGAGTTTGGAGAATGTTCCCATGTCTATGGTGATAAGAAACTAAAGATGGAGTTTTAATATGGAGGATCTAATGAGAAAGGTAGAAAGAAAACTCAACCACCTACATGACAAAAATGTGGGAAGAATCATCATGGGAACTACCTCAAAGGTATGGGGAAATTCTTCAAACGAGGGAGTGGGGGTCACCAAGATAAATAATGTCGAAAAGACATGAAAATAAAGGAAAATGTGGTGGAGGAAAGGAGATCACCACCTTTGGCCCAATGCTACAATTGTAGTGCGAAAGGGTACTATAAAATCTAGTTCACTAAACCTTGAGTCCTCAAGGATAATTAGCATCATCAGCCACCAAAACCAAAGGAGAAGGGGAAGGATTATGCCATCACTACTTCAAAAGTGGAGAAAGATATTGAATTTGTACAAGGTATACTTCCTATTCACTCAAAAATGGAAAATGTATTATTTGATTTTGGTTCTATGCGTTCCTTTATATCTTTCATGTTTGCTATAACTATTGAATTGAAGCCCTAAAACCTTTATATAGAGATATTTGTAAATAAAATATGTGGTTTAATCATTACAACCCATGTTTTGGAATCTTATCTTATTGGTGTATATGAGAATATTCTTCCATAAAATCTCGTGATACTTCCATTAGTGGAATTCGATTCTATACTAGGGATGGATTGGATCTATTTATATAGAGAAAAAAATAAACTATTAGGAAAAGGAAATATATTTTCATATTTTGAACCATCTCATGCTCCTCTATAAATTCAAGGAAGATCATGAATCTCTTTTGAAAAATCCTTCAATGGTGTGGGTGTTGATTCCCTATGAAGAAGCATACCTCACTCAAATGGTTGAGTCAAAGGAAAGTGTCAACATAGAAGAAATTCATGTCATGAGGGAATATAGTGATGTATTTCATGAAGAGTTATCCAGAATACCCTTAGATCATGAGGTAGAGTTACCAATAGAACTAATACCCAAAGCTACTCCAAACTCGAATTGTCCCAATAGGATGGATACTATCGAACTTGAGGAGTTAAATAATTAGATGCAATATCATTTGGACAAATGGTTCATATGCCCTAGTGAATAACCATGGGGTGCACTGGTGCTCTTTGTCAAGAAGAATGATTGATCAATGCGGTTGTGTATCGATTATCAAGAACTCAACAAGATCACCTTAAAGAACAAGTATCCTCTTCTAAGGAATGATGACTTGTTTGATCAGTTAAGAGGATATTGATACTTCTCAAAAGTGGATCTTTTTTCTTGATATCATTATCCAAAGGTGAATAATGAAGATATTCATAATACGGACATCCATACAGGGTATGGGTTCTATAAGTTTTCTGTGATGCCCTTCGGGCTTAATAACACCCCCAAAATCTTCATCCATCCATCCAAATTAACTTTTTAATTTTCAAACACTTTTAGGGGGGATGTGAGAACCCTACAAAAAGGAAGTCAAGCATCAAAGGTTACGACAGACTTATCAAACAAAAGTCTAATTCAATTTGAGTCTCTTTCCCTAAGCAATTTCCAGGGCAGGGAATTTACCTGGCAGTCGGGTTCTTCCCCTAAGTGTTCTTCATAGTGCCTTGCTAGATACTCCCAAGCCTGCATATATTCTGCTTTGCTGATCTTCTCCATGTTGAAACCTCTGATCAGAATTCAGTCCTACTTGTCAATCCAACCAGCTTGCTCTTCATAAACTTCCACTTGGATAAATCTTACCATCATTTGATCAATATCTTCCATCACTGCCTTAATCACTAAAACATCCTCCTTCATGTCTTCACCATAGTGCATGAGGAGTTCCAGATGGGAATCCAACTCCACCTCCTTCAGACTATGATGGTCATCAGACCGTGTTTCACATTACTGAACAATATTTATGGATTTGATGAATAGAGTCTTTAGAAATTGCCTTGACAAATTTTTTATAGTGTTTATTGATGATATTCTCATCTAATCCAAGATTAGGGAGGAACATGAAGAACATATAAGACTTGTGTTCGTGATATTAAGGAAGGAGAAGTTGTATTCCATGTTCAGCAAGTGTGCCCTTTGGATGTAACAAGTCACATTCTTGGGACATGTGATCACAAGTGAGGGAATTTCTATGGACCCTTAAAAAACAAAGGTAATTGAGTAATGAACCAGACTATCTAATGTCATAGAAATCTATATTTTTCTTGGATTAATAGTTTACTATTAATGTTTTTTTGAGAATTTATCATGATTTTCAATACTTCAAACTAAGTTAACAAGGAAATGAGTAAAGTATGTTTGGATGGAAGAATGTGAGGAAAGATTCAAGCAGCTAAAGATGAGACTGATCACTACACCTATAGGCACATTATCGAGAAGTATAAAAAGTTTTTTGATATTTAGTTATGCTTCCAAGAAAGGATTGGGTTGTATAATCATAAAAATGATAATGTGATGGCCTATAACTCATGGAATTTAAAGATCCATGAGTAGAACTACCCGACACATGATCTAGGGCTAGCTTCTGTGAATTTTACCTTGAAAATATAGCGGAACTACCTTTATGGTGAGAAGTGTGATATATATATCAATCCTAAGATCCTAAAGTATATATTCACACAAAAGTATCTCAAAATACATTTAATGAGATGGTTAGTGCTAATCAAACACTATGATTTCTCTATTCACTATCATCCTTGTAAGGAAAACAAGGTAGTTGATCCTCTAAGAAGAAAAGAACCCGCTACTCTATCCATGTTGCAGATTTAGAAAGACAATATCTTCATTGATATGAAAAGGATGGATTTGGAAATCATAACAGAAAGGAATACATCCTACATTTCCCAAATGATTTGTCAACTATCTATCTAAGAGAAGATCCCAAAGGGATGATCCTGAGTTTCAAAACAAGGTGAATACAGTAAAGGAAGGAAATATTCAAGAGTTTCGTATCAATGATGATGGTGTAATTCGGTTTGGAACAAGGATTTGTGAGCCTTCATCACCTAGGATAAGAGGTAGTAATTGGAAAATTCACATAGATCAACTTTCTTTATCCGCCCTAGGAGTACCAAGATGTACTATGATCTCTGAAAAAAATTCTAGTGGAACAACATAAAGAAGGATATTGCATAGTATATCTCAAGGTACTTAATATGTTATGAAGTTAAAACTAAGAGAAATAAGTCCAAAGGGATGATTCATCCATTTCCTATACCCATATGGAAATGGGAGAATGTCATCATGGACATTGTCACAGGTCTCCCGAATACATTCAAAGGAAATAATGTGATATGGGTTGTGGGGGACCTTCTCACCAAGACTGCTCATTTTATTGATATTTAGGAAGATCTCTTGCTTGAACAACATGCTAAGATATATGTTATGGAAGTGGTGAGACTACATGGGGTTTCACTCTCGATTGTCTCGGATCATGATCTTGGGTTCACATATAAATTCTGGAGGAGTCTTCAACATGCCTTGAGTACTAAAATTAATTTCAGCAAGCCCTATCACCCCCAAACTGATGGCCAATTTGAAATGACTAATCAGATGCATGAAGAAATTCTAAGATCCTACTCATTAGAACTCAATGGTGGATGGGATCAACATCTCC
Source organism: Viscum album (assembly GCA_963277665.1). NCBI lineage: Eukaryota > Viridiplantae > Streptophyta > Magnoliopsida > Santalales > Viscaceae > Viscum > Viscum album. Next base: position 877,589,301 of record OY728123.1, read on the forward strand.
CATTGGTTGAGTTCTCATACAATAATAGCTTCCACTCGAGCATTCATATGTCTCTATATGAAGATTGGTATGGAAAGCGATGTTCAACTCCAACATGTTGGGATGAAATTGGAGAAATAAAGCTACTTGGACCTGATATTGTACAACAGATGATAGAAAAGGTTCAATACATCCATCAACATATCAATGTTTCTCAGATTCAGCAAAAGTGCTATGCAGACAACTATCGAAGGGACTTGGAGTTCGATGTTGGATATAAAGTCTTTCTTTGAATATCACTATGGAAGAGAGACATATGGTTTTGAAAGAGAAGGGAAACTTATCCCAAGATATATTTTATCCTTTAAGATCATTGATCACATAGGTGTCGTGGCCTGTCAGTTTTCACTTCCACCGAATATGGATCAAGTTCATGATGTGTTCCACATATCACTCTAGAGGAAGTACATACTAGATCCCTCACATGTATTGAACACCAAGGTGGTACATCTAGAAGACGATCTATCTTATGAGGAGCATACAGTAAATATTCTTGACCAGAGAGATAAGGTTCTAGGAAACAAGACAACACACCTTGTCAAAGTGTTGTAAAGGAAACATAAGTATGAAGACGCCACTTAAGAACCGAAGGAAGTGATGAACGAGAAGTACCCTTACCTTTTTTTTAAACTAAATTTCAAGGGAAATTTCTAAAGGGGGGAAGAATGTAATGACCTAAAGTTTTATCAATGGAATTTCCCTTATTATAATCGCATTAGGAGACATGATACCACATCATTTTTAAATGAACTACTGAATACAATGTGACCTTTATAGACTAGCCCTTAAACATAATTTTTCCAATTCCTTGTTTTTAATTTCGAAAATCTAACATACAAGGTTGTGAACAGTAATATATTTTGAATTTGATGGGACAATCATAATTTTTAGTGAATGGTTAAATTACCCTTATGAATAGTAATATGACCCATATGAATAGTAAATTAACTAAGTGAATAGTAATCACACCAATTATAGTATAAATAAAATTTATACATATTATAAGTGACAATATGATATAATTATATCATAGTATAAGTATATAAATATTTTAAAAATTATTAATTAAGTGCTGGTATTTTTATAAGTCATAAATAATTAATTACAATGTTATGATCAATTTAATAATTTAAAAAACATTTATTTTCGAAAAAATTATTCATCAATTCATATTTTTATATCTTATGTTTTTAATATAATTTTATGATACCTTAAGTAATTTTTCAAATTGTTGTAAAATCAGTTATAATTTTAAAATATGTATTTTCCAAGAAAATGATGATTTTAATTAGAAAATAAATTAATAATATTTAGAAAATTATTTTCATAAATTAGAGTTAATTTTTTTAATTCTACATGTTGAAAAATTGTTATGGTTAATTTTAGGTATTTTTTGGAAATATTGAATTTTTGGTGAATGGTGAAATTTGATAATTTACGAAATTTGCTAAATAAATGAATTTATGCATCAAGTTTGAGTTGTGGATGATGTAATTGTATATTTTTTCAAACTCAAATGCACTTATTTATTTATTTAGTCACCATAATCTTCACTATTTCTTGTCTTGTTGAAAAATAATAAACTAATGATTAAAATATTGAGAAAACACCCCTCCCCTCCACTATAAATACCACCCCTCACACCCTTTACCCTCACACTTATAAAGCATAAATACTTGTCTATTCTACCCAATACTCTTCCCTAGTCACTTCCCCATGTTTAGAAGCTCTTTGTATAATCAAAATACAAAGCCTAGGTTCCTTTAGTAGGATCTCAAGAAGAGAATTCAAGAGGTAAATCCTCTCTCTTTTCTTTATAATTTCCTTTTAATTTAAATTCCTTTTCTTATTTTCTCCAAAAATACCTTAATCCAAAGGGAATGATAACTAAATTACCTTACATATACTTTAATTATATCATGTTAATGGAATATGCAACATTAAACTCCTCCATCCCTCTCTCTTATCTTAAAAATGAAATTGTCACCCGTTAAGTGTCAATTTACTGACATCAGGGGTGATATACAATCATTTTACTTAAACATATTCAAGATTATTAATAAAAACATCAAATGGTTCAAAATATATTTTAAATTGTATTTTATAAACCTTTTTATGTTCTATAAATAAAATATACTCATGATACTAAATTATAAAACAAAATAAGTTCGTAGCGTTCGAAAAAATGCCAAAATTAACCTAAAAGTCATAATTAACTTTTAGCTAATGAATCACCCTCATGGTATATTACCAAATTATTTATAAGATAATTTAAATTTTTTTAATATAATTAATAACATAGAATAAAAATTCTGGATGTTCATCCTCATTATAAACAAACTTGCATTCAGGAATACAAAGTGAACCGATCATGAAAACCACGAAAATGAATGTTCTCGAACGATGAAATTAAACTCTATAACTCATAAAAAAGACCATACATAAAATAAATAAAACCATAATGAATAAAATTATTGTATAAAAGGTTATTTAATTGTTAATTAATTAATATAATGTGATTATATAGTTACTTAAAGTGAAGGAAGAATTCAAACTTAAGTTAAGGGGAATTCTTCAACCCAACTCTCTTTCTTTGGGTGTTACCTCTTTAACTACATTTTTAGTATGGTTATTCCATAAAAATAATTTATTCATCATTATATTACCTTTTCTAGGATTTATATGTTTTCTACTTGAGTTTATGATGAACACATTATTTTCCAAAAGAACTCATCTTTCAAAAAAAAAACACACGTTTTACTTCTCAAGATTGTTTCCTTCACTCAAGGTTAATGATTCTTATATCAAGTATGTTATTCCCTATTTCACTTGGTAACCCAAAGTTCATGAGTTTATGCATATGAAAGGAAACTCATTCCTTTACATGTGTTATTATATGTTCAATATTGATATATGTTTTATGTGGCATGAATGATAATGTAAATGTTGTGATGTGACGGGTGTGCCCAGAGTTATATAGGGAAATGTAAATGTTATGATGTGAAGGGTGCACCCAAAATTATATAGTTCTCCAATTAATTGAGTAATTTGAAGAACCTCATGTGTAAAATTAAATATGCGTGAACATGATTCTATTTTTGTTCACAACTATGTGTGGTAGTTGACCACTAAGACATGATGTTTCATTTTTATGAATTTTCACATTCCAAGTATTATTTTAATGATCCCTCTCATGATTATGATCCTATTCCTATTTTATGATGATAATGATTATTCTCACCCTTGGTTATAGTGTTTCATGTTCTTATCTATCCTCTTACTGGGCTTTTAACTCAATCCCTTTTGATGTATATCCTCAGGTGACTACTTGTACTAAGGAGAATTCAATGTCCATTAAGAAGCTAGAGAAGAAGGAATTAAAAAATTGTTTATTTATATGTTGTAAAAGTTATGTATAGTCCTAGGTTTCCCAAGACACTAAATATTTGGATCCTCTTTGTGTAATGATTTTATGTTTTTTGTCATTAAAATGATGTAATAATTATGTAAGAAAAAGTAGGGTCATTTTAACGGGAACCCATGTAGATTGTAACGACCCGAAATTTTGAATAAATCTTGTTTCCTAATTTTATGTGTTATTTTTATTTTATTTTTATACTCAAAAAACTGTTTCATTTGATAACATGAGTATAATTAAAATGATACCATTGGTTTTTGACTGTTATATGACCATTGGTCAATATGACCGCTGGAAACTAAACGTTTTGATTATTGTCTCTAAATAAAAGTAATCTTGGTTAATTAATATAGAAAGAAGATTCGATGGCCTCACCCAGTAGTCTTGGACCGATCGAAGCCCATCTAACAGAACTTGGGAAGGAGGTAGCACCACTGGGCTTTGCTTTGGACCAAACCCAAGTTGAACTTTATCGTGTGAAGCTAGAACGGGATCGCCTTCGCGAGAAGTTTAAACTGATAGAAATTACTACTCGTGCGATGTTGGCCGAGCCTCCCTCAGATTCTCTAACCTTAGCACACCTTACACTTAGGTCCTATGCTGGTGTGATAAGGGGATATGTAAGGAGAACATAACTGCCTTGTGTAATCCTTTGTTTTAAATAAAAATTGGGATTTATTCTTATGATGAAGTTTATGAATTTTCAAATGACCGGATAAATATAGTATGCATATCTTTGATGAATTTTAGAAAAAGGATATTTTAAAAATGGTTGTGTAAACCTTAAATAATTAAAAATGTGTATTTATTTTCGAAAAATGGTCTTCTACAATTATGTTCAGTACGGAATTTAGAGTCTAATAAGATCAACTTAATTTTTGATGAATAGTAAATTATGAATAGTGATTTTATGCTTAGGATTAGTAATGTGACCAAATGGATTAGTAATCTCACTTAAAGAAAGTACTAATATAATCTAGGCACCTTGATTTAAGTAATGTGATTCAATAAAATGGTTAAAAAACGGTTTCATAAATTATTATTCAAGTATTAGTTTTTTTGGGTGAATAGTGTTTTTTAATTAAAATTTAAATTAAAAATATTTAGAAAATTATTTTTATAAAATGGATTTCATTTTTGAACTCAGAGCATCGATATTATGTTAAGGTAGTTTTTGGGGTTTTTTCTAAAAATAATGAATTTTCGGTGAATAGTGTATTTATTTAAAAAATAAATTAAAAATATTTAGAAAATTATTTTTATAAAATGGAGTTCATTTTTGAAATCAGAGCATTGATATTTGGTTAAGGTGAAATTTTGGTATTTTTCTGAGAAAGTTGAATTTTCAGTGAATAGTAAAAATACAGTTTTAGGGTTTCGGTATGTTTAATGACATCATAACTGTGTCATGATGATGACATGAGATATTTTAAAGGATGTTCGACTAAAGAGGATGAATTATTGTGTGGGGGTACCCATGTGGGCTAACTTTATGGGAAGTACCATGGGAGGGCCCATGCTTTTGAGAAAACCACTTTTGAGGTGTCCCTTGGCCATTAATGCCTTGTCCCCTCACTTTCCCTATAAATACCAAGCCCTCCTCTCATCTTTTCGACTCCAAAACCATCCTCAACGAAGTTATGGTCTCCTTACCTCCCAAGGAGTCCTCCCAAGGTTCCCCCAAGCCCTCAAGGTCCCAACCTTTGAGTTTTAAGAGTTACGTTTTAAGGTAAGGGATCCGACCTCTCTCTTTTATTTCAAGTAATCTCTTTTACGTCATTCCTTTTATGCTTCATGTTCTTATGTTGGAGGATGTTCTTTTATACTACTCTTACTGCCCTTTTTATGTTCATATAATGAGAGATCCCCTCTTTCTCTCATTATTTCGTTTTATGAAGTTTTAAGTGGCGCCGTTAGGCTGCCGAAATTTTTGTAACGGAATCTTTCTCCCTTCTCATTTTTCAAGATCTTTTTTCATGTAAAGTATTTCAAGTTCCTTTTTATTATGTTGGGGTATGATCTCTAAATTTATCATACTGATCTTTTATGATCATATGATGAGAGACCCCATTTGATCTCTTCAATTCAGTATTTTGAAGTTTTCAGTGGCGCCGTTAGGCTGCCGAATTTTTAGGGGATTCTTTCACCCTTCTCATTCTTTTCAAAGTTTCACTTTCATGTCAAGTCTTTCAAGTTCCTTTTTAATTATGTTGGGTAATTATCTCTATATCTATCATACTTAACTCTTATGTTCACATGATGAGAGACCCTATTTGATCTTTTCAAATCATTTTGTTTGAAGTTTAAGTAACGCTGTTAGGCTGTCGAACTTTCATAAGAGAAATCTAATTTTTGTCTTCCTTCCATGTTTTTCATTTCAAATGGCATGCACTTGAAATTTCATTACCATGATCATGTATCCTTCTTATTCTGTCCATCTACTGTTTTATGGGTCATTTATGAATGTTTGACCCATTTTCCCTCTCTTTTTAATGTCTTCTAAAACCTCGTAACATAGCCGTTATGCTGCAGAATTTCCGTCTCAAAATGTCTCTCTCTTTTTCTAAAGTTCTTTTATATTATTAAGTGAATACTCAAAGATCTTTCTTCTAAAGGGGTATTCACATATATAACAAAATGTTCTATTTTAAATTATGGTATTTACATACATGAGACCCACCTTCCATTTCTGTGGTTTTTAAAGTGACGTAAAGATCATGTCTTTAAAGCAGTTTTTAAAACGTTGTGATTATGAAATGAAACCCATTTATTTTATGCTATATGGGTTATTTATGAAATGTTTGATGATGATATATGTGGATCACATTATAATAAAGACAAATTTAAGGGTGCGCTCTGATAGCGCTCCAATGCATTGGGTAATGATGTAACCACTAGAGATTAAAATTTTCACGATACCTTGGTGAATAACCTTGGTAATTTTCAAATGACACCTTGGGGATGGACCTTGGTGATATGTTCATGATTTTCTATGTTAAATGATGTAGCCAAATCTTCAAGTTATGAAAAATTTTTATTTTTATTATGATATGCCTCATGATTTCATTTTCATTCCTTAAAGTTCTTTTCATGACTTTATTGATGTATCTCAAGTTCATATGTAAAATGTTTCACTTGTTTCCCTTGCTGGGCCCTCTGCTCACCCTTTCTTTTGATGTATGTCCCCAGGTTATGAGATGCAGTAATGAGCCTAGGGTGAACATGAGGAGAAGACTTTCAAGTGTTTAAGAAGAATTTTTTATGTTTTCATGTTTTAAGTTCCTAGTTTCCAAGACACTAAACCTTAAAGATCCTCAGTTTTGTAAAATGTAATGAAAGTTTATGTGATAAAAAGGCAGGATTCTATAGTTGGTATCAAAGGATGGTTTAGTTATTTGTGGAAATTAGGATATGAAAACTCTAGGAATAACCCTATAGAAAAGTTAAAAAAATAGGAAATCTTCCTGGTATTTTGGTGAGTATTGAGTAAGGGGTTGCAATGAAAATACATCCCTGTCTGGATACGAGCAGGTAGAGGTGGCTCTGGCACAGATGTACATAGGGGTAAAACCCGAAAACACCACTTTGAGCTAGACTCGAATGAGAACTGGTACATGAAAACGGGCCTTGCTGCACTCTTGGTTACGACACTCCTGGGGGATATGCTTTGGTAAATTCATAAGCTTAGTATGAACCATTGTTAAAGGAACAAAGATAAAATAAAATAAATATTTACATAAGAATATATGATCATGGATAACCTATATGGGAACCTAGGGGATCACAAGTTAGGGTATACTTTTCTTCTACAAGTTATCCTTATATGCTTTCAGTTTCTTTTCATGATTATTGGCTAAGTATTTAAGCCCCTATTTATAGTTTCTTTTCTTAGTTAATGGCGGGAAATGGAAGAACATGTCCCAACAACCAATGTGATAGGAAATGCTATGATTGCCGTATTAATATGACAGAGATGATTAGGGGATTAAAAGATGATTATTATTTTGGAAGATGTTCACTATTTTGAGGACCCTATATGATCGAGGTAAATAGATTACTACGGTATTTTCATTGAGGAGTAAGGTTGACTTATATTTTGAAGAATTAATGAATTTAAGGTGGACTTATAGTAATGTAGGTTACTTATGGGAATGATTAACCTATCTTGGGTAAAATATGTTTAGGTTAGCTACATTTTTTATAAGATGTTAGATGTGGTTGATGTTGTTTGGAGATGAACAATGAAGTTTATTTTGGAAGACTATGTTATCAAATCCCTCTTGTATTTGGGTTTCAATCTTAGTTTGGTTTATTTTGAGGAATTTTAAGGACTGTTATTTATGGGATGGTCTATGATGAACTTTGGGTAGTACCATGGAACTTTGAAGATTTAAAAATAGTTTCCCTTCCTATGGGATTCTTTCTTTTTGAAGAGTTGTTTTACCTTACCCTTTCTGTTTTGGGAAAATGTTTAAAGATAGAAGAAATAGATAGTTAATATTTTGTGGATTATGTGATTCCCTAGAAGATGATTCTTGTGTTTTGATGAGACCAAGTAGTTTTGAATGCTCATCATTGGGAGAAAAGATTAGTTTTGGTAGAAACTTATTAAAGGATGAAACTCTACATGAAGGTAGGTATATTTTCTTATGTTTTTGTTCTATGTAGTAAATTAATTCCTCAAAATTATGAAAAGGAACGTAAAAAAAAACGTTGTTGGTTTACATTTCCTACTAGGTAATCAATGACCGTTTACACACATCATAAGCTTGGGATTTTCTTATGGTTAACTTTCTCCTAACCATGTTCTCTATCACTCTCCCTTAGAACTTGACCCTTTGTTTTTCTTCCATGTCCATGTTTTCCTACATGGAATCCCAGTGTGGGCTAACTCGGGTGACCTTCATACTTCACTTTCTTTCTTTTAAAGTAATAGTTTTACTGAATCCTTTTCCGATGTGGGACTTTCAATGAAATTTCAAAACCTAATTTAAAAAATTGTGAGGACGCAATTTCTTAAGGGGGGAAGATTGTAACGACCCGAAAGTTTGAATAAATCTTGTTTCCTAATTTTATGTGTTATTTTTATTTTATTTTTATACTCAAAAAAATGTTTCATTTGATAACATGAGTATAATTAAAATGATACCATTGGTTTTTGACTGTTATATGACCATTGGTCAATATGACCGCTGGAAACTAAACGTTTTGATTATTGTCTCTAAATACAAGTAATCTTGGTTAATTAATATAGAAAGAAGATTCGATGGCCTCACCCAGTAGTCTTGGACCGATCGAATCCCATCTAACAGAACTTGGGAAGGAGGTAGCACCACTGGGCTTTGCTCTGGACCAAACCCAAGCTGAACTTCATCGTGTGAAGCTAGAACGGGATCGCCTTCGCGAGAAGTTCAAACTGATAGAAATTACTACTCGTGCGATGTTGGCCGAGCCTCCCTCAGATTCTCTAACCTTAGCACACCTTACACTTAGGTCCTATTCTGGTGTGATAAGGGGCTATGTAAGGAGACCATAACTGCCTTGTGTAATCCTTTGTTTTAAATAAAAATTGGGATTTATTCTTATGATGAAGTTTATGAATTTTCAAATGACCGGATAAATATAGTATGCATATTTTTGAAGAATTTTAGAAAAAGGATATTTTAAAAATGGTTGTGTAAACCTTAAATAATTAAAAATGTGTAATGATTTTCAAAAAATGGTTTTCTAAAATTATGTTCAGTACGGAATTTAGAGTCTAATAAGATAAACTTAATTTTTGATGAATAGTAAATTATGAATACTGATTTTATGCTTAGGATTATTAATGTGACCAAATGGATTAGTAATCTCACTTAAAGAAAGTATTAATATAATCTAGGCACCTTGATTTAAGTAATGTGATTCAATAAATTGGTTAAAAAATGGTTTCATAAATTATTATTCAAGTATTAGTTTTTTCGGGTGAATAGTGTTTTTTAATTAAAATTTAAATTAAAAATATTTAGAAAATTATTTTTATAAAATGGATTTCATTTTTGAACTCAGAGCATCGATATTATGTTAAGGTAATTTTTGGGGTTTTTTCTAAAAATAATGAATTTTCGATGAATAGTGTATTTATTTTAAAAATAAATTAAAAATATTTAGAAAATTATTTTTATAAAATGGAGTTCATTTTTGAAATCAGATCATTGATATTTGGTTAAGGTGAAATTTTGGGATTTTTCTGAGAAAGTTGAATTTTCAGTGAATAGTAAAAATACAGTTTTAGGGTTTCGGTATGTTTAATGACATCATAACTGTGTCTTGATAATTTCATGAGATATTTTAAAGGATGTTCGACTAAAGAGGATGAATTATTGTGTGGGGGTCCCCATGTGGCCTAACTTTATGGGAAGTACCATGGGAGGGCCCATGCTTTTGAGAAAACCACTTTTGAGGTGTCCCTTGGCCATTAATGCCTTGTCCCCTCACTTTCCCTATAAATACCAAGCCCTCCTCTCATCTTTTCGACTCCAAAACCATCCTCAACGAAGTTCGGGTCTCCTTACCTCCCAAGGAGTCCTCCCAAGGTGCCCCCAAGCCCTCAAGGTCCCAACCTTTGAGTTTTAAGAGTTACGTTTTAAGGTAAGGGATCTGACCTCTCTCTTTTATTTCAAGTAATCTCTTTTACGCCATTCCTTTTATGCTCCATGTTCTTATGTTGGAGGATGTTCTTTTATACTCCTCTTACTGCCCTTTTTATGTTCATATAATGAGAGATCCCCTCTTTCTCTCATTATTTCGTTTTATGAAGTTTTAAGTGGCGCCGTTAGGCTGCCGACATTTTTGTAACGGAATCTTTCTCCCTTCTCATTTTTCAAGATCTTTTTTCATGTAAAGTATTTCAAGTTCCTTTTTATTATGTTGGGTTATGATCTCTAAATTTATCATACTGATCTTTTATGATCATATTATGAGAGACCCCATTTGATCTCTTCAATTCAGTATTTTGAAGTTTTCAGTGGCGCCGTTAGGCTGCCGAATTTTTAGGGGATTCTTTCACCCTTCTCATTCTTTTCAAAGTTTCACTTTCATGTCAAGTATTTCAAGTTCCTTTTTAATTATGTTGGGGAATTATCTCTATATCTATCATACAGAAGTCTTATGTTCACATGATGAGAGACCCTATTTGATCTTTTCAAATCATTTTGTTTGAAGTTTAAGTAACGCCGTTAGGCTGTCGAACTTTCATAAGAGAAATCTAATTTTTGTCTTCCTTCCATGTTTTTCATTTCAAATGGAATGTCCTTGAAATTTCATTACCATGATCATGTATCCTTCTTATTCTTTCCATCTACTGTTTTATGGGTCATTTATGAATGTTTGACCCATTTTCCCTCTCTTTTTAATGTCTTCTAAAACCTCGTAACATAGCCGTTATGCTGCAGAATTTCCGTCTCAAAATGTCTCTCTCTTTTTCTAAAGTTCTTTTATATTATTAAGTGAATACTAAAAGCTCTTTCTTCTAAAGGGGTATTCACATATATACCAAAATATTCTATTTTAAATTATGGGATTTACATACATGAGACCCACCTTCCATTTCTGTGGGTTTTAAAGTGACGTAAAGATCATGTCTTTAAAGCAGTTTTTAAAACGTTGTGATAATGAAATGAAACCCATTTATTTTATGCTATATGGGTTATTTATGAAATGTTTGATGATGATATATGTGGATCACATGATAATAAAGGAAAATTTAAGGGTGCGCCCTGATAGCGCTCCAATGCATTGGGTAATGATGTAACCACTAGAGATTACAATTTTCACGATACCTTGGTGAATAACCTTGGTAATTTTCAAATGACACCTTGAGGATGGACCTTGGTGATATGTTCATTATTGTCTATGTTAAATGATGTAGCCACATCTTCAAGTTATGAAAAAGTTTTATTTTTATTATGATATGCCTCATGATTTCATTTTCATGCCTTAAAGTTCTTTTCATGAATTTATTGATGTATCTCAAGTTCATATGTAAAATGTTTCACTTGTTTCCCTTGCTGGGCCCTCTGCTCACCCTTTCTTTTGATGTATGTCCCCAGGTTATGAGATGAAGTAATGAGCCTAGGGTGAACATGAGGAGAATCCTTTCAAGTGTTTAAGAAGAATGTTTTATGTTTTCATGTTTTAAGTTCCTAGTTTCCAAGACACTAAACCTTAAAGATCCCCAGTTTTGTAAAATGTAATGAAAGTTTATGTGATAAAAAGGCAGGATGCTATATAGATGGATTTACCTATATGGGTTATAGTATAGGTGGTGTCAATGTATGGGGTGGGCAAGTGCCGTGGTGGTAGGTAAGGCGAGTCACACATTCAAGGTACTCCTACTTACATAGTGTACTATTACCATTGGTTTCCTAGGTTCCTTTTAGATGGTCGAGTGATGTTTTATTATCAACCTTGATTAGATGGGTCAGTACCCACATGATGTCTTTGAGGCTAGGTGGTTTGTGTTACTAGTGAGCCTAGTTTAGAGAATTTTTTCGGTTATAGGCTATGGATATTCACTATATTCCAGTAGGTGAGTCCAGACCGAGTACATCCAAGGATCACTCTAGGTATGTTTAGGAAATTCCCATGGTCACTATCTGTATTTGAATTTTTATTTTCTACTATACTTGGTTTCCTATTTACACTGCTTATTTATTTTCAACATGACTTGGAATCACGTTGTTTGTATTTTACTTTGGGTTCAGGATTCTAAAAATGATTAACTATTTGAATTAATGGAAATTTGAGGTGTGATGTTTCAAAAAGGTGAAGTTGTTTTATTTATTGAAAATGAAAAAAACGTATTTTTATAACTGTAATTCAAACTAGTGTTAATGGACTATTTTTGGGAAAGTAAACATATGTATTCCTTGGTGAATGCCTACTGAGATGTGAAGTTCACACCCTACTTATACCATTCGGTGTCGGTAGACCTAAGATGTTTTGTAGGTCCAGATTCTTTGGTTTGAGTGGTCATCATGGGAGAAGGTTGTCCTTATGGCTGGTTGGTTTGTGGATGGTGGTAACCATGAGGTCCCATGGATATCATGTTAGTGGAATTCTGGTTTCGTATTCAGTTCCCAGTTGTTCAGTTGTACTTTGTTCCTGGATCAACTATATATTTATTTAGGATTAGTTATTGGTTATTTCTGTGTGATCAGTTTGTTTAGTTTATTTATTTGATCATGGATTATTGGGATTAAATCATTCCCACATAGAATATATTTGATTCCCAACACTAGTTTCCAGTCTATGGGGATCGGGAATTCCATTCAGGCCATGTATTGAATCGGTTCGGATGTCGGGTTAGATGGAACTCCAGCCTGGTTCATGAAAAAATGGTATTAGAGTAGGCCATTTATTTTTGGGGTGTCAGGTAGATTGAAGACTAGAATTTTCAAGGCTCATGAAGTAGGTTTTGGGTTGGTGCCTGATCACTACCACTCATGAAGAGACCTGAGTTTTCAGGGGTGGTTCAAGAATTGAGTCCTTATCTTGTTTTGGTTTGTTTGGGTTTGAGGAATGAAAATAGAGGCATTTCAGTGTTATGTTGTGATCTCACATGGATTAGTGACCCATGTGGAGTTTGAGTACATGGTTCATGGTCCACTTAGTGTTTATTCTTACTTGGGACATGGTTCACTACCATCTCCTTGAGTTAGGCATAGACACTAGTTGCTCATTTTGGTAGTTTTATGTGGGTTGTGTTTTGTTGTGGTTTCGGAGGGTGTGGGTGAGATTTGGAAATAAAAATAGTTTTGAGATGGAAATTATTTCTTTGAAACTATTTTAGATTGGAGAAATGGGATTTAAAGAAAAAAAATTTGATTAAAAATTTGGAAAATGTTTTTGGTTTTGATAATTAAATGGTAAGTGTGACCCTTTTTACTCATTATGAAAGTTCACAGATGTGTGGGTATTTGTGGAAAGTGCATGTAAGAACACGTGGATGTAAATTTAAGGGCACATTTTTTATGGTTCATAGGATTCCATGGGTGACTATTTGAGATAAATGGTACTGCTTGGTTTTCCAAAACTGGATTTTGTTTTAGAATGTGGGTTTTGTTTTGTGAAAAGTGGCTTCTGTGTTCAGATAGTTTCCTTGTAAGAAGCTGGTTTTGAAATTAAAATGAAAATGGGATTTTTTAAAAGATCATTTTTGGTTGTGTATGTATGTGTTTGGATCTTGAGCCAGTTTTTTGGCCCAAGATTTTATTTTGGACATGATTCAGTGGGATTTTGATTTTTGGATTTGTGTTTTGATGTTCAGAATATGCTGACCAGAAAATTCCCCAAGTTTTCTAATGAGTCATGCTCATTTTATGTTCTTTCTTGGTTGTTTCTAGACTATCTTGGTGATCTAGGTCCATTAGAGGTAGTGGAGTGGCTTAAGGAAGTTGATAGTGTCTTCAAATTATTGAAAACTCCCAAAGTTGTTTGGGTTTGTGCTATTTTGGGTATATTTGAGGTTCCATATTTAAATGAATGGGAGTTTTTTTCCCACCATCTATGAAAATTGGGATGACATGGGATGTGTTTAAGTATATTTTAATCTGATGGGTTATACCTGTGGAGGTGAAGATGAAGTAAAAGGAAGAGCTCATGAATGTTTTGTATGGAGAGAAGATAATGATGACCTACGTTGAACATTTCAAGAAGCTGGTCTCCTTTTCTATGGAGTTCGTGTCATAAGATATGAAGAAGACTTCTTTTTTTATTGGGGGTCTTCTTCTAGATACCATGGAGCAGGTCTTCTCTTCCGAGGACCTTTATTTTGAGAAGTTTTTGGATTAAGTGTTTTCAACTGAGTTGATTTTCGGAGCATATAAAGTTGGTAATCTAGCGTCTCTTGATTCTCGTGAAGGTTCCCCATATGGTGAGGTATGCATGTTAGAGGAACCGGTATTTTAGGATGATCCTTGGTTCTCTCTTCTATTTTGTCAGACTAGTCAATTGTGTGCCACCAATGTGGCCAGTTTGGGCATTTGAAGTTGTCTTGTAGAAATCCTCCAAAGACATTCCATTGTTGTGTCTATCTATTTTATCTGGATAAGTTTTGTAGGAAGTATCACTTTAAGAAGAAGTTTTTATCAGAGGATGTCTACTTCTAGCTGTGAGGCAGAAGATGCTTCAACCATCAGGGCTCTAACTATAGGCCTCAGAGTGAATCTCACACATAGTTAGGAATCATTAGGGTGTGGGGAACCTTGGTTTAGTTGTTATATCCCATGTTGGGGTGGATATGTTTAAAGTTTCATTGTTGTATTTTTTTTCTATTGTTGTAATTTCATCATTTCATTGTAAAAGTGTGATGGATATATTCTATAATTACTAGAGTAGATGTGTTTATTTGAATGCGTCTCTTTAAATAAAATGTTCTTCTTGAGTGTGCTTAGACCTTGTTTGGGTTGGTCTTTTTTTAGTTATGCTCATTTGGAGGTGCTTGAGTTTTATAAAATTTATGGATGATGGTTATGTTTTTGTTAATCGAGTTCAATTTCTTTTCATGGGTTTATCCCCTTATGTTGGGGATTTGACTGGTGTGGGAAATTTTCAGTTTTGGTGATGTTGTTGTTTCACTCATTCTAAGGAGTTTAGGTTTGTTGTGTTGTGAGTTCCCGGTATTGGAGGGGGTTTTATTTAGTTAATTTGGAAATGTTTATGTTAGTTCCCTCATTTCCATGCTGGTCACCTCAAGGTGGTGTTAATTTGGGTTTTAATGTTGCTTGTGTTAGTTGAGTTCTTATGGTGGGGAGAACCCTCTCGTGTTCTCCCCTCATTCTTGTGATACAGTTTCTTCTTGATAGGTCGGGTGTGACTTGTGGACTGAAAGGTCACACTGAGGTTTGTGGTTCCTTTCATTTGTGATTGGGAATGGATTCAAGTTTTGGTTATCCTTTATCTGGGTGAATTTCTTGGGAATGAATGTGTCTGTGGTGGAGAGAATTGTCAAACCCAAACTTTTATATTATATTATTTTATTCTTTTTTGGGATTTTGATGTTTTGGTGTGGGTTCTGATTGAGTCCTCGACTTAAAATTTTGAGTTTTTGATTTTGAGGTGAAATTTTGGCCCATACAAAGGTAGCACATGGTTAGTGGAAACCATGTGGCCCAGCCCAGGTAACTGTTTAGTAGGTTCTGGAGTTGGATAGAAGCTATCGCACTATTTGAGCATGGTAAGTCAAATCGTGAAGGTTAGCCATGTGGTCATTCTCCCCTTGGATAGTAGCTACCTTATAGTTGGTGCACAATTTGGTAATTGTGTGGCTAAACCGTGCGAGCTGCCCAAATTTTTAAAAATTTAAAATTCCTATTCTACCCTCCCCTCTTTTTAGACCCCTTTGGTTTTTCCTCCCCCTTGCTCATTTTTTGCGCATGAAGGGGTCCCAAACCCCCCTTCTCCTTGAATCCTGTTCCACCATGGATCTATCCTTGAAGTCCCAAGGTTAGTTTCTTAGGGTGTTTGGTTGATTTCCCCTTCATCATCCTCTACTCTCTTGATTCTATGGTTTTCCTTGTGGGGTTTTTCCTCTTGGATGAACTCTAAGGGTTATGGTTTGTGTATGATTTGATTTCATGGATTTTAGGGTGGGATTATTATGTCTTTGGCTTGGATATATCTTCTCCCAAAATGTTGTTGCATCCACACACTGTTGATGTAGGTGTTTCCATTATTTTCATTTCCAAATCATTACTTTAATGCTTTTGTATTTTTAAATAATATAAAATTTATTTTTCATGCGTTTGGTATGTTTTCCTTCCCTTGTAAGATTTTTTCATTTTTCTAAATTTTTTTGAAGTTGTTTTTACAAGGTTCATCTAATTATGGTACATAATATGCACATAGGATGTTTGTTATTTTGTCAATAGTTCCTTTAAAGATAAATCATGTGATTTGAATGATGTTTTCCCTTGGAAAATATTTTGATAGTGTTGTTGAAGTGTTAGTTTGACTTCGTATAAGGAATTGTGTGATTTTTAATATGAGATTCTCATGTGTAGTTTGTGTGTTGGTTTGAAATGCAATTGTCTTTCTCTAAAAAGGTTATGGATTCTATATTCAGATTTCATGTATGTGACATTGGATGTAGGCACATCCATATGTGCCCAAGGTTCATGTATGGATGTTCCAACAAATTATGATTGCATTGTTTAACTTAAAAGAATCAATTTTAAAAATACTCAACCTTTTCCCCTCCCCTATTTCTCAATTTTCATTAAGCATGCATGTTATCTAAACAGTTCTTATTCTCAAATGGGATTGAATATGTTTTTATGTATTATGTTTGAAACGATGGACCGTTTGGTATCGTAAAATTTGGTTGGTTTTCAAATGGTATGAAAGACCATTTTCCACCTTTGAGCATGTTGTGCTTCCATGATGGTTTTGAAGTGGTGTGGAAAAATGGAATTGAACTTGAAATATTAAAGGTCAGTTAGGCATTATATATTTCATAGTGGTGTTTTGTGTTGGTTTTGGAAAATTATGTGGATACTTCTTTGTAATGTATTTTGGATTTAGAAGTGTAGGGACCATTTGGGAGTTGAGATACATTAGGATTTTTGTTTTAAAACTTGTATTATGTGAAACCAATTGGCATTCTAAGGCGTTTTGTGAAATGTTTTGAAAGTTTGTGTGATGTGACAGCCTGACTGGAACTTGTGAAAGGTTTGTTATATGGAGGACACCCCTATACTGGGATGTCTCTTTATGAGTTATCATATAGGTGGTGTCAGCTTATGGGGTAGGCAAGTGTGGTGGTGACAAGTAAGGTGATTAATGCAGAGAGGGCCTCCTACTTACACAGTGTATTATTACCATGGGTTTCATGGAAATATTTTAGAGGGTTGGGTGATGATTTCTTATCAAACCTGATTAGATGGGTTGGTACCCCTTTGATGTCTTAGAGGCCAGGTATGTTGTGCCACTAGTGAGGTTAGTTTAGAGTAGCCAGTTGGTTATATACAATGGATCTACACCATATGCCAACATGTGAGTCCAGACTGAGTACGTATAGGGATTTCTCCAAGGATGTTTAGGAAATTCCCACAGTCATTATCCATATTTTCTTGTTTATTTTTTGTTTCAATTGGTTTCATATTTATGATTCTTATTTATTTTGACAATGAATTGGTATCACGTTTTTTTTTAGTTTGGGTTTGGGATTCCAAAATGATAAACTATTTGAATTAATGGAAATGTGGCATGTGTTGTTTCAAAAAGGGGAAGTTGTGATGTTTATTTAAGATGAGAAAAAATAATTTCATAACTATATTTAAAACAAGTATTAATGGACTATTTTTAGGAAAGGAATCATATGGATTCTTTGGTGGTTGTCTACTAAGTTGTGAAGCTCACACCCTACTTGTATCATTTGGTGTCGGTAGACCCCAGCTATTTTTGAAGGTTTAGGTTCACTAGTTTGAGTTATCATTATAGGAGCTGGTTGGGTTTGTGGCTGGTCATTTTGTGGATAATGGGGACCATGAGGTCACATGGAGACCGTGTCATTGGCGATCAAGTTTTGTATTTTGTTCTTAGTTGTTCAGTTGTACTTTATACCTAGATCAGTTGTATATTTATTTATGATTAGTTGTGGGTTATTGTTGTGCACTAAGTTTTTTTAGTTTATTTGTTTTATCCTAGTTTATTGGGATGAAATTGTTCCCACTTAGATTATATTTGATGTCTGACATTAGTTTTCAGCCCATGGGGATTGACAACTCCCTTTGGGCCATGTCTCAGACCAAGTCGGATGTCGGGTCGGATGGAACTATGTCCTAGTTCGTGACATGTTGATTATAATGGTAGTACCTTCATTAAATCAATGGTAATGGGAGTTGAAGGTATGTTTGTCCAGTTATATCAACAAAAAAATAAAGCAATAAGGAATGATGACACTAGTTATACATCATGCTTTATGAGGTACTGTAAGTTAAAGAGATTTTCTTACACAGTACATGTTTGTAGGATGGTTGTAATTTCTATGAATATTCGTTATCTCTTTAGGGACCTTGATGGGTTGCTAGAATTTGCTCCCGATCTACGAATAATATTCACTATTATCGAGATAAGGGCCTTGAGGGTCACACATAATAGAGTATTCAAGAGTCTTCCGAATTACGGTGAATAGTTGAATATGACATGGTGGGCCCCACCATGGGGTTCGAGTGTTGTCCAAGTATTATGAATCATCGAAAATAAATCAACTCATTATTATTTGAGTATTTAATAATTGGGATGAATTTATTTATTAAAAATATTTACATGAATTTAGGTAATTATATGGAACAATATTATAAAAAAAAATATTATTTCAGTATTCATTGTTTATTTATTATTGAGGGAAATCAAAGTTGAGTTAATGGATTAGTTTTATTAGGTAATATATTTAATATATATTACAACTATATGATAAAAATATAAATGACATAATGACATAGTTAGTTCTTCATAACATTCCATTTATTTCTTATTTAATGGATTTTACTTATATGGTGGTTGGAGAACCCTTTCTAGTTAATTGTGTTTCACTATATAAGTAGGGGATGACAATATTCATGGGAAATATTCATAACCACAAATTTGAGAGATTCTCTCTCTTCTTCCCCGCATCCAAGAGGGATAGAGAGAGAGAGAGAGAGATCTTCCATCCAAGGTCCATATCTTCAATCTTATTCACGGATCAGTGGGACAGGATCATGGTTATCATCGTTATGTCGAATTACTCATTGGAGGTATATTCGAGCACCCGGAATTTGAATATTTGCATGCACAAAAATTCTTAAAGTGTGTGTGGACGATTTAGATGGTTTCGAGCTCAGATCCTCTAGGAAATGATCACCTGCGACGTGCGATAGAAGAACACATCTTTGATCCAAGGAAGGTATTCATTCTTTTATTTTTTTTCTTATTAAATTGATGTGAGATCGTCATACCTCTATCAGATATTTGATCACCATATATGACAAAGTTAAATCACCCTAAAAATGTAAAATTGTAAATTCCCCACCCTTTGGCTTCCGCTGTGTACCACAATACCTTCAATTGACATCAGAAGGATCACATGAATTCTCTAAGTTAAGAAAAATTAATTTGTATTAAATTATGTAGAGGTGTTTAATTAGGTTCTGAAGGAATTGATCGTACATTTATCCAATTCCTGATGACCAAGTTATGTCGATCCAAAATTTTTAATAGAGATTGAAAATGCGACTATTGTGGGTTATAATTGAGGAAAAGTATAAATATATATTTTTGAGGTTTTATTTCGAACATTTAATTCTGGTCAGATCCAATTACAACAATTTTTTTTCTCCTAAATGTTTTCCCTCCAAATGAATCTTTTCAATTTTAATAAACCTATTTTCCTGGAGTTTTGAAAATTTCATGTAAAGATTCTCAAGGGGCGGTGGGGCTTGAATTGTTGAGAGAAAGTAAAACACTATGGAGGCCTCCACCATGTCCAGCTGTCACCATGATGTTTCTGCCTGTAATGCCACCCAATCGAGGTATGTGGCCTCTCTAGTGACCACACAACGAACCGCTAGACCATCATAAGCACTCATTCCCACTGTTGTATGGCCTCCCCACCAAGTCCACTCCATCCTTGTGGTATCTGCTACTTTTAGACGTTGCCATCACCTCCATCTGATATGTGGCCAGTCCAAGCATCGACCTCCCCTCGAGTGTCGTGCGAGGTAACCCTAGTCGGGATACCCTTTTCCCACAATCAAGCTACCCAGGAACCCCCTTCCACATTCGGTTCTACTAGGTGGATCTGAACCCCATGATACCGTGAAATCATGCTCTGAACAAGTTTTCCATACCCAAAATAGGTGGGTTCTCATGGCCCAAAATAGTCCAGCCTAGCATTATCCTGACCTAGAATGACCCTATGTGGGTTAGGGCCAACCCATAATGAACCCGAGCATGTTTCTGGTTCCTATGAATTTTATTGTAATCCAAGATATTAATTATTTAATTTTATTGAATTTAATAAAAAAATAATTATTTTAAAGATTAATTAATTTGGGTCAAAATTAATTTAATTTTTATTTCAAATTAAATTAATTGAATAATTTAATTATGTAATTAAAAATTTAATTATTTATGGTACCGAACAGAGTTAAATTATATTAATTTAAAAACAATCCATTTAATTTATTGAAATTTCCCCCAACTTAAATTTATTAGAGTTTAATTTTATTATGCATTTATTTGATATATCAATTGATTTTGAGTAGTGACCAACCTATTATATGTGTGAGTTAATTTATATAAATATTTATTACAATTCTATTTAATTTCTATAATAATTATTTATTTATCAATAGTCTATGCATCATCCACTACTATAGATTTTACCTTTAACAACGTGAAAATCGGATTTTAACAGTGCTAAAAAGGCGATGTTAATCGCACCGATGATAAAGGCTTAGACGCCTGCAATCAACTATTAATATAACAACACAACCAGAAGCAAAAAACATGAAATTTCAAATGATATATACAAAATATAATTTCAAAAAATTTATAATTTCAAACGATGTTATACACATTTAATTGACATCATGAATACAAAAATTTACCACCATGGTATATACAAAAAAAACACTTATATTTACATTTAAAATAAAATATTTTTTATAATTATATTTACAATTATCCATGAAATATTATAAAATAATAATGTTTCATCTTTTGACACCCGTCATCCTTACTCAAAAATATCTGCCCATGATATCAGTTGCTGAACAAATCAACACAATCCGAGAAAAAGATTCCACCTATATAAGAAATCAAATATTATGTTAGTAATACTATAAAGAAATAAATTAGACATTAATATGAAGGAATACATTAATAAAATTTCAATATTTAATAAAAATGACACATTTAGAGTTATACCGGTCACACATTGCATCCTATTGATGTGGGGTTGATTCCTACACATCAAAAATGAGTTATGGATCATTGTATTAAAATATCAAAACAATCCGAATCTGTTTATTCGGTTTCAAGTATGTCACTCTTTATTTTACTAAAATTAATTTCAATTTTAAATAATGACACATTTAGAGTTATACCGGTCAAATTGTGTGTTGGATTGAGGTTCAACTGATTCCAACTTATCATAAACTATTAAAACAATCTGAATGGGTTTGTTCAGTTTTCAGTATGACATCTCTGTTATTTTATTAAAATTTCATTTCAAACTAGAAACACGCATTATGAATCATATTGGTCACATCATGTGTTGGTTTTATGTGAGACTGCTTCATACACACCAAAAATAACTCATGAATCATTTTCCAAAATTATCAATATAATTGGAGCGTATTTGTTTGGTTTTTAGTGAGTGACACGTTTTGAACTAAAATATCAATTTTAAACTGATAACAGAAACTTGTAATCATACTGGTCACACCGTGCGTCGGATTGAGGTATGATTGACTATTACACATCACAAATGACTCATAGATCATTGTCCTAAAGTATCTAAAAAATTTGAATGCATTTGCTCATTTTTCAGTATGTCACTTGATGTTTTTACTTAAATTAATGTTAATTTTAAATAAAAAGATACACTTTGAGTTATACCAACCACACCATGCATTGTGTTGAGGTGAGGCTAACTCCTAAAATTCAAAAATTAATCATTATCCAAAATTATCAAAACAATCCAAATTCATTTTCTCAATTTTCAGTATATCACTTGCTGTTTTTACTTAAATTAATGTCAATTTTAAATAAAAAGAGACACTTTGAGTTATACAGGTCACACTGTGCATCGTATTGAGATGAAACTAATTCTAACACATCACAAATGACTAATAGATCATTTTCCTAAAATATAAAATAATCCAAATGTGTTTGTTAAGTTTTCAGTATATCACTTGTTATTTTTACTTAATTTAATGTCTGTTTTAAATAAAAAGAGACACTTTGAGTTATACCGACCACACAGTTTGTCGTTTTCAGATGAGGATGATTCCTACACATCACAAATGACTAATAGATTATTTTCCTAAAAAATAAAAACAATACAAATGTGTTTTCTCGGTTTTCAGTATGGCAGTTGTGTTTTTTTACTAAAATGACATTTCAAACTGAAAACACACATTTTAAGTCATACCGGTCGTATGGTGCATCAGTTTGATGTGAGACTGCTTCATACCCCTTACAAATGACTTATGAATCAATTTTTGAAATTATCAAGACAATCAAAGCATGATTTCTTGGTTTTCAGTGAGAGACACTATTTAAAGTAAAATGTTAATTTTAAACTGATAACAGACACTTTTAATCTTACCTGTCACATTGTGCATTAGATTAAGGTATGGTTGACTCATAAAATCAAAAACGACTCATGTATCATTATACTATAATTTCAAAACAATCAGAATGATTTTTTTTTGTTTTTAGTATGTCACTTGATTTTTTTACAAAAATTAATGTCAATTTTTAATAAAAAGTGTCACTTTGAGTTATACCATCCATACCATGCATATTATTGAGGTGAGGATGATTCCTACGCATCAAAAATGACTAATGGAACATTTTCCTAAAATATCAAAATAATTCTTATGCGTTTTCTCAGTTTTTAGTATAGAAATAATGTTTTTTTTACTAAAATGTCATTTCAATTTGGAAACACACATTTTGAGTCATACTGGTCTCATAGTGCATTAGTTTGATGTGATATTGATTCATAAACATAAAAAATATCTTATGAATCATTGTCCAAAATTATTAATACAATCAGACTACGTTTTCTTGGTTTTTAGTGAGTGACACATTTTGAACTAAAATGTCAAATTTAAACTGATAATGGACACATTTAGTCATACCAATCACACCATGAGTCAGATTTAAGTACAGTTAACTACTACACATCACCAATGAATCATTTATTTTTTCCTAAAATATCAAAATAATCTGAATGTGTTTTCTCAGTTTTCAGTATGTCACTTATTTTTTATACATAAATTAATGTTAATTTTAAATAAAAAGAGACATTTTGAGTTATGTCGACCACACGATAAATCATATTGAGGTGCAGCTGATTTCTACACATAAAAAATGACTCATGGATCATTTTTATAAAATATAAAAACAATATGAATGAGTTTGATTTTTTTAGTATAGAAGTTGTGTTTTTTTACTAAAATGTTATTTCAAACTAGAAACACGCATTTTGAGTCATATCGGTCGCATCGTGCATCTATTTGATGTCAGACTGCTTCATAAAAATCCCAAATGACTTATGAATCATTATCCTAAATTATCAAGAAATCAGAGTGTGTTTTCTTGATATTTAGTGAGTGACACCTTTTGAACTAAAATGTCAACTTTAAACTGATAGCAGACACTTTTAGTCATACCGGTCACACCGTGCATCAGAATGAGGTGAGATTGAATCATACACATAAAAAATGACTCATGGATAATTTCCCTAAAGTATAGAAACAATCCAAACATTTTTGATTAGTTTTTAGTATGCCACTTCTTGTATTTACTTAAATTAATGTCAATTTTAAATAAAAAGAGACACTTTGAGTTATACGGTCCACACCGTGCATCTTATTGAGGTGCGGTTGATACCTACACGTCAAAAATGACTAATAGATCAGTTTTCCTAAAATATCAAAACAATATGAATGGGTTTTATCAGTTTTTAGTATAGAAGTTGCGTTTCTTTTCTAAAATGTCATTCCAAACTAGAAACATGCATTTTAAGTCATATCGGTTTCATCCTATGCCGGTTTGACATGAGACTGCTTCATACTAGTTAAAAATTACTTATGAATAATTTTACTAAATTATAAAGACAATTGGAGTGAGTTTTCTTGGTTTTCAGTGAGTGAAACATTTTTAACTAAAATGTAAATTTTAAACTGATCATGAACACTTTTAGTCATATCAGTCACACCAAGCGTCAGATTGAGGTTAGGTTGATTCTTAGATGTGAGAAATAATGCATGGATTATTTTCTTAAAACATCAAAACAATTAGAATGCATTTGTTTAGTTTTAGTATGTCACTTGTTGTTTTTACTTAAATTAATGTCAATTTTAAATAAAAGGAGACACTTTGAGTTATACTAGCCACACCGTGCATCATATTGAGGTGCAGATGACTCCTACATGTTAAAAACTAATCAAAAATTATTTTCCTAAAGTATCAAAACAATATTAATTCATTTTTTTAGTTTTCAGTATGTGGCATGTCATTTTTACTTAAATTAACCGAAATTTTAAATAAAATGACACAATTTGAGTCATACCGGCCACATCATGCATTACCATACTTTCCATTGGATTTATTTTTCAAAATGGAAATACTTCATTGTCAAAATTTATCACTTTCCTTCATGTTCCCTCCACTTCCATTGAAGGAAAGTGATAAATACCGACAACCCAAGGGCGACAAGGTGTTGAGGGAGAACAAGTGTGAGAAAGACATTGTCTGCATGATTATTCAAAAATTTAATTTAGATTATGTTAATGTAGTAGAGAGAAGATAATATTATGAGTAAAAACATAGTATATTAAAAAAAATTACCTTCTCATTGAATTCTGGGTTTCATTCTCGAAGTTATATCTCTCACAAGCATGAACATCTTCAAACGAACCACCCCAACTCAAACAATTGAATCCACCTGTATAAGAAAACAATTCTTATATGAGTAACAATAAAAATAAGTAAAATAAAAATAACTATAGAAACAATTCACTACTTCTATGGAAGTCACATATTCATGTTATTTGTGTACATTCTTCCATCAGGTATGCTGCTCATTTGTTTCTGAGCACATCTATATCATCTTGTAAATATGAGTTTTTTTATAGTAATAGTAGTACTAGAAAAATATAAATACATAAAGGATTAATAAATATTTTAAATGAAATGGTAATTATCTTCAAAAATACATCTTCAGGGATGCTAATTTTTTTATGGAATATGATCTCTCTCATAAATTTACAAACATAATAACCACAATATTTTCCATTGGTTTGTTTTAAACACTGTAGAAATATAGTGGAGAATAAGTAATTTGTTTTGATATGTGCTTGGATAGTGAAATATTTTTTTATATACCCTGATACTTATCCATTCGTATAACTTGTCTTCTTTCTTGTCCTTGTCCCCTTGCCTCGTTATTTTTTTCAAGATTATCATACACCACCAAATCATAACAGAAACCTCATTAAAAGATAATATAAATTATATAATTTGATGTTTAGTTATAAAATTTTGGATGTAGTGTATTACTTATTGATGAAATCCACCATGTGTGGATGGTTTTTTGGGTATCCATTAATTGAATCTTGGAAATAAATCATTGGAGTATCCAAATGTACTATAATGAGCATCCAATGCCACCTAAAAACATAAAAAGTAATAATTAATAAAATAAATAAAAATATATTTGATATAATTAAATTGTAGAGTTGTAAACAAAGTTTATAATATAATTTTTTCTATGAAATGATTTGATCATACATCCACTATTTCATCCTTTTTTTCAATTTATTTATTTTTTCTTCTATAGAGGAGATACAAGGATTAGAAAGTTTGATTTTTTTTAATGGGAAAATCCATTCAATTGTTTTTCATATATACGTCTGCCAAAATTTTGAAATTTATTTAGTCATAATTAGCACATTATATCATCTTTTGGAAAATAAAATCATGAAAAAAAACCTCATGTATACATTTACTACTGACCTTTAAATCCAATCATAATTGGGGATTTCACTTACACTCTCAACACCAATGAAGTCTTAATATTTATCTCTATACATATTTTCTTCAAAATAAACCATGTGATTACAACCATCTTTTAACTTTGTATCCATATGAACCTCTAATGATATTAAATGCGAATATAGAATGGGTAGATTGATGGTTGTTTGGGTAGATCTCTTCAATCGGTTTGTCGATCCCTTAGATGGTTTTTGAGGTGGTATTTTGTTTCATCCCCTTATCTTAGTCCTTCTATAATAACATTCATCAGTTCAATCCTTTTTTCATTAATTTTTAAAGGTTTCTATTGAAAAGTAAATTATAAATGAGTACCACCTTATCTGCATGCTTTTATAATACGTGCCAACCATGCGATGAATATTCCAACAAATATTTTGACCATATGAACTTCTCCCTCATGAATTCAAACAGGTATCTCGGTGGTCGGCTCATGGGCTACGCTAATCAAGACTCACACATGCCCTGTTGGAAGTGGTTTTCTATATAGAATGTTGTTTTGGGTATTGAATATAGTAACCCTCACTATAAGGTGATGGGTGGGTGTTGGCAGATACAAATCACAATCATTATCACCCTATAGAATATCAGTACAAGAAAGGTATCATTGTCTGTCTTTTTCACATTTCGTAGAAATATTTATTAGAACATTGATATATGTAGATCTATTCCTCCAAATCCCCCTAAAGGAATATAATCATGACATCAATTTGTTCTTGAAATACATTTAACCTTTCCATGGTGTTATTATCTATCTAATTGTATTCCCTATATAATGTAATTTATTTCCTAATTATATAAAAATTTAAACATAAAAGATTATGGAAAAAAATACATGTCATATGTCCTTTTAAAATTATATATAAAATCACAGTTGAAATCCCATTAAAAAACCAACCATTTACACAAATTACTCTATAAAATAACACACCTTGTTGGCCCATAGATATTTTTGGCCACTATATCTGACTATAATGGTTTTAATTATCACAAATCATGTCATATATTAACATATATCATACCTAATGTGAGATCCTAAATTATATTAAAGCATTATCTTGAATATCATATCATTTCAATCATATAACTATTAATTTGTGTTTATGTCTAAACAAGCTTATAACTGATTATCTATGTATTCTTATGGGTATTAACACTCTCTAACTTTGCCGAACTATGAGACAGATAGAACATCTAAAATTATCTAAGTATGTGATGTTGACACTATTGGAAGGACTCACCATTGCACATGACTCACCGACGCAGATGACTCACCATTTTACATGACTCATCAAAGAAGATTACTCACCCTTGAAAATGACTCACTGACGCAGATGACTCACCGTTGAATATGAATCATCAACACAAATGTTCTACCATTAGTCCAAGTGACCTACTGTTGCATAGTGCTACCAACTCAAGGACTTAATGTCAGATGAAATGAGTCACCGATAGATCAAATGTCTCATTGACTGAAGGAATGACTCACCATTTAAACAAGTAACTAATTTAATGAGTCATCGATGTATGGAAAGAATGAAATAATGACATACCGATGGGTTGAGTCACCAAAAGAAGGAGATATTGATAGACGACTCACCGATAGACTATTTAAATCTACATTTATTAATATTATTTATAACGGGCATATTTGGTTCATTTAATGATACTAACATATTTTATAATCCTTTTTAGAACTTTTAGAAGATAGTACGAGGTACGATGAACCTATGCATGTGGAAAGAACATGCTCTTTGTTGGACCTCAAAATTAAGAAGCATTTTTAGAGAGAGAATAAAAATAGAAGAATGTAAGCGATGCATGCATGTGTGCAAGAGAGACATGCTGAAGAACATATGAAACTCTCATGAAACTACTGTAAATTCAGAAACAAAAATAAGAACACACGAGGCAATCTCATTCAAGTTTCACATTAAATTGAAGAACTACTTCATCATATCAAAGAAGGATAAGATTATACCTGCAGAACCATGCATGCACCTGGAAGCCAAAATATGACACACTATTTTGTGTCATCATTCAGAAGAGGAATCAAAATTCATATTAGCTACATCTGAAGAGTCAAGATCTATATCTTAAGACACACGAAGCCCTCAAAATCCTTTCTCATATTTTTTTTGCTTTGTTGTGTTCTTTTTTTACATATCTTTAAGAAGTGTGTGTATCTATCTATTAAGAACACACTATCTCTTGTATCAAACTGAAGGATACAAGATATCCTTCCAATCATACCTTCTTACACCTCTTACTCCCATGGATAAGTTTGGAATGGATCCTTGTGTGACCTGGTAGTTTGTACCCATGAATAACTGTGGTAGAGGTCTTGTGACCCAGACTGCTTTTGTGTTGTTGTAAACCATGATCTAGGGTGTGGATCAAAATATTTATTAATTTTAGCTACTTGGTGGCAGGTGATCACCAAGTGGAAAGGATTAAGTCTCTTCTTGAAACTGCACCTCTGGTTTTATCTCTGTGATATTTTTAGCTATTAGTTTTACTCAGTTTGATCACATATTTCATAAAACTAAATTGAACTCGGACAATTAGTCTTAGAAAGTGTTTATAACTCTATTAACATATTAGTTTAGTTTCAAAATTTCTATTAATTATCAAATTGATACAACTAAGAACTAGTCACTATTTTGAGAAATTAATCGAACACTCAAGCTGTTATAAATTCACTACTGGATAACTAGGCAACTAAATTTTAAATATCGGGGGAACATCAAATTATACCCTTTTTAATAGAAATTTTTATAGATACTCAATTCACCCCCCCTCTTGAGTACTCTACTCTGAACAACATTTGGTATCAGAGGATATAATAATTTTCAAATTTCAATGCTTTAAAAAAAATTAACTGTGATTTTAGTTGTATTTCAATGATCTTAAATTTTTTGATAATACTAAATTTTTATCTCTTTAAAATCTTGTTCTAAAATTTTATTATGGATAATAGTCTGGAAAGTGCTACTACCTGCATAACTCTATTCTTTAATGGAACAAATTATGCACAATGGATAATTAAAATGAAAATTCTATAAGAAAGTATGAGTTTTAAAATTTGGTCTTCAATTGTAGATGAATATAAGATTTCTGCTACTACTAGAACCACATGGGATGAACCAACTAAGACTGCTTATCAAAATAATTTTTAAGTCATGAATGACTTATACTATTCTTTAGGAGATGAATAATTTAACAGAATTTCTGCATGTAAAACAACCCATGAAATTTGGGATACATTTTCTATTTCACATGAAGGAACATCTAGTGTTAAGGAAATGAAACTTCACAAATTTACTATTAAATATGATAACATTAAAATGAATCCTAATGAGCCTATTTTTGAAATGTATTTCTGGTTTAATGATTTTTAGAACACTATCTCACTAGGAAGAGATGTTATTGCCAAAGAACAAATTTTGAGGATTCTCAGATGCTTACCTAATAGATGGAGAGGAAATTTTACATCAATTAGAGAATCATGTGACATCAGAAAATTACCTATCAAAGAACTCATTGGAATAATGATGATGTATGATGAAGATCTAAAAGTCAACAAAGAAGAAGAGGATGAACCTAAGAGAAAATCTTTATCCTTAAAGACTACTACCTCTAAGAATAAGGAAAAGGAAAAGGTGCTAGCCTATGTTGAAAGCTCCAGTAATGATGAATCAAAATCAGATAGTGATGAAGAGATAGATCAACTGGCTAGAAGATTCAATAAATTCTATAGGAATAAGAATTTATTCAGGAAGCCCAATTATAAAAAAAGATATGATAATAAGGGCAGCTGGAAAAAGGACTAGAAAAGAAATGAAAAATTAAAGGAGATTGTGTGCAATTAATGAAAAAGGAGAGGACATGTCAAAGCTGACTATCCAAAATTAAAATACAAAATTAAGTATGAAAACAAAGATAAGAATTATAATAAATCTATGAAGGAAACTTGGAGTTCCTTTGAGGATAACTCTAGTGAATCAACATCATCTCATGATATGAAAGATAACATGGAAAATATGTGTTTTATGACAAACACATATGAGTTGACCTTATATTATCTTGCATACAATTTTTATTATTCTGAAAATGAGTGTGATTCTAAAAATATGACATGTGATGAACTATTTTAATACTATAAGATGCTGGAAGACACTTATAATGAACTAAAATATAAATATAAATCGTTAAAGAAACAACATGCCTTCACTGCAAATATTTAATCTGAACTTACTACTGAAAAGGAAAATAATTCTCAACTAGTCAAGGAAACAAATGAATTAAAAATGTCTAATTATAAATTGAAGAAAGATCTATAAAATTTTACCAATGAGAAAATAACTCTTAACCATATTCTTGGTAAATAGATAGCTCTTAATTACGCTTCTGGTATTGGATATCATCCTGGATAGAGAAACCTATCTAAAACACATTTTGTAACTAAATCTGGAAAATCTATTCTTCTACCCAAAAATCAAAATTCTATTATTAGTACTAGTTTGTAAAAATCCATTTCTAACTTTAATATTTTTGATGGAGGATATGTCACTTTTAGTGACAATGCTAAAGGAAAAATAATTGGCCTAGGCCATATTGGTAACTCTAACTCAGTTTAAATTTCTAAATAACTTTTTATTGATGGATTGAAATATAATATACTTAGTATTTCACAATTATGTGATGATGGATTTCATGTTAAATTTTAAAATATTTATTTCTATGTTTTTAACTCTAAAAATGGATTGGAATTTTATTCTTTAAAAATTAAAATGTATATTATGTTAACTTATATTTTTTAATTCATCAAATTTTTTTCTTAATTAAGTTCCTTTAATAAAGACTCTTAGTATTGACATAGGATATTAGGACGCTTTAATGTACACTCTCTTAAAAATCTTACTAGAAAATTTCTAGTCAAGGATCAACCCAAACATGAGTCCCAAATGACAAAGTTTGTAATCCTTGGCAAAAGGGTAAACAAAACAAGATATATTTCAAATAAAAGAAAGATGTTTCAACTTCAAAACCTTTATAGTTGGTTCCCATGGACTTATTTAGACCATCTTGAGTTCCCATTTTAAATGGGAAGCACTATGTCAATGTTCTTGTGGATGACTATTCTAGGCATACTTGGACTTATTTCTTAGATCACAAAAGTAAAGCATGTACTTACTTCAACATGTATGCTAAAATAATGGAAAATCTAAGTGGACGTAGAATAAAATCCTTTAAAAGTGATAATGGTCGTGAATTTTAAAATCAAGACATTGAATTATTTTTCTCACACAATGGCTATAGTCATAACTTATCTTCCCCTAGGACACCTCAACCAAATTGAGTTGTGGAAAGAATAAATATAACCTTACAAGAGATATCTTGAACAATTCTTACTGAATATGATTTACCTGTTTACTTTTGGGATGAGAATATAAATACAGCTTGATACATAATTAATAGTGTCTTAATTACACATATCCTCAAGAAGACTCCTTATGAGCTATGGAACAACAGAAAACCCAAAGTTAGTTATTTAAAAGTTTTTAGTTTAAAAGTTTATTTCCTTAATAAAAAAGAAAAATATTGACAAATTTGCATCAAAGAGTGATGAAGGAATCTTCCTAGGTTACTCAACCTCTAGTAAAGTCTATAGAGTCTTTAATAAAAGAAGCAACTCTGTGGAGGAATCAGTGCATATAAAATTTGATGAAATAGATCCAAATGAACTTAATATATCCCAAGACAACCTTGAAGATGATATGCCAAACCTAGTCATAAATGAAAAATCATCTAATCCTTTTTTCAAGCAATCTATTAAATCAAACAGTTCTGCAAATTCATCAGAATCTAAACATGATGAACACGGACCTCTAGATGAATCTGAAGTTACTAGCCCCTCCTTTTCTAGAACAATTATAACTATCAAGAACAATCTTTTAGATTATGTTGTTGGAATCTTAGATAAAGGGACACAAACATGAGCTTCTCTTAGAAATCAGGTTTAAAATCAAGCCTTTTTGTCACGACTTGAACCTAAAAACATCAATGATGAAATTAAATATGAATTTTGGGTGATGACTATGCAAGAGGAACTTAACAAATTTGACGGAAATAATGTTTGGAAACTTGTGGATAGACCCAAGGACACCCTGAGCATAGGCACTAAGTGGGTGTTTAGGAATAAAGTAGATGAATTTGGTAATATTGTTAGAAATAAATCTAGATTAGTTGCACAATGTTATAGTCAAGAATAAGGCATTGAATATGAAGAAACTTTTTCACCTGTTGCAAGACGTGAGGCTATCAAAATCCTACTTTCTTATGCCACACATCTTAATTTTAAACTTTATCAAATGGATGTTAAAAGTGCATTCCTAAATGGGTATATAGTTGAGGATGTTTTTTTTGAAAAATCCCTTGGTTTTAGAAACCCTAATTTTCAAAATCATGTATTCACATTATATAAAGCTTTATATGGTTTTAAAAAAAGATCCAAGAGCTTGGTATGAAAGATTTAGTAGTTTTCTTATTTCCAAAGTTTTTACAAAAGGAATTGTTGATCCTACTCTTTTTTATAAAACAGATTTCTAAAGATGTTTTAGTTGTTCAAATATATGTTGATGATATTATTTTTTTATCTTCAAGAAATTCTTTATGCATTGAGTTTTCAAAGATGATTCAAAATCAATTTGAAATGAGTTTAATGGGTGAACTAAAATTCTTTCTTGTATTTCAGATTTTTCAAAATAAATAAGGTATCATTTTAAATCAAAGTAAATACGCAAAAGATATTTTAAAAAGATTTGGCTTTTATAACATTAAAATTAGTGACACTCTAATGATTACTACTTGTAAGTTGGATCTTGATAAAGATAGTAAATCTTTTGATCAAACCACTTATAAACGAATGATTGGAAGTTTTCTATACTTGAATACTAGTAGGCCATATATAATGTTTAGTGTCTGCATGTGTTCCCATTTTTCAGATAATCCCAAAGAATCTCACTTAAATTCCATTAAAAGTATTTTCAAATACCTCAAACACACTATCAATTTAGGATTGTTTTACCCTAGAGGTCAATCATTTGATATAGTGAGTTATTCTGATGCTGATTTTGGTGGATGCAAGTTTTATAGATAAAGAACCTCTGGGACATGTCACTTTTTGGGAAAGTATTTGGTTTCATGGTGTAGTAAGAAAAAAAATTCTATTTCCTTATCTACCGTTGAAGTTGAATAGATAGATTCTGATAGCTGTTGTGCACAAATGTTTTTGATGAACCACACTCTGCTATACTATGGATATCAATTTAGACATGTATCTATAAATTGTGACAATACAAGTGCTATTAACATTTCTAAGAACCATGTTTCTCATTCTAGAACAAAACATATTGATGTAATACATCACTTTTTGAGAGATCATTATCATAAGGGTTATATCACTTTAGAATTTATTGGCACTAAATACCATCTTGCTGTCATATTCACTAAGCCATTGAACTCTGAAAGAATGAATTACATCAGACATGAGTTAGTAATGATCAATCAGTAAGACCTTGTGTTTCCTCTTCATTGATCTTTTTCTGTGAAGTATCATGCCGACACCATTGTCATGCCAACACAGTTTTCATGCCGACACCATTGTCATGTTTACAATATTTTCATGTTGACATTGCTATCATACCAACCCTGTTAGTGTTATACAAAATTTATCATGTCGACTCTAACGACTCACTATTTCTATATTTTTTATGTTTTTAACAAAATGACATTGTTTCATTAATTTTGTTGAACCCGGTTCACAATTTTATGATTTTGTAATTTCAAAAGCCCTAAATGATATAAATTTGAATCGATCCACTCAACTTCTTTACCACTACTATTTCTCAGCTGCCGCTCTATTTCTTTACGCCAAACCTTTCACCTTCTAACCTCTTGACTAAACTGATTAGAATGACGCATATGAAGAGAGCTCTTGAAGATGGTGAGTCTCGTGCTTCCAAGAAATAGAAAGGTGAATCGAAAAAATATTCATCTCCAATAAATCCTTGTCTAGAAAACCATGTTTTATCCTCATAGAAAGAATTCCTGGTGGAATGGATCTTTGAGATCAATTCATTGTTGTTAAAGGTGCTACAAGATCAAGGATGGCTTGATTAGTTCGCAAATAATGACATTGTCTTCTACCCAAAGTTGGTACATGAATTATTCATAAATATGGAACTTTTGTTGGAAAGAATTGATGTTTGCTGAGTCAAGTCAATAGTAAAATAGAAGAGAATCTTTTTCTACTCAAGACATTGGGCTGAATTTCCTAAGTTTCCACACGCAGTAATGTTTGATTATTTTTAAGGAACTTCTCCACTAGAAAGTGATTTCTTTTGTTACGAGACAACTCTGAAGGATCTAAATGGAAATGGGGAACATAATATACCCATTGCATCATAATTAAATGGTGAGTGTAGAATTTTATTTATGTTTATTCAACACTAGATTATTTCATGGAAAGGGGACTTTGCTTCTCTCAAATATTAGGATGTATACTTGGTGTATTTTCTATAGAAAGGAGTTAAATGGAATCTATGAAGATATCTGATGGTGCACATAAATGAGAAGATAAATCTTGGTTTTAAATCAAATTTTCATTTCTACTCCAGAATGATTTCATCAATGTTAAAGGAGAATAGTTGTGTATGTGAATTTGATGATGTTGTAGTTAGTGAATATATTGAAATATGCTTAAGTTCTGACATCTGTAAGAGAATGAAAATTATCTTAAACCTAGGGAGGAAGGAATGGGTTGGTGATGAAGATAGACTGTATGAATAGTTCAATCATATAGATCATCCTGTTATACCAAGGAATATAGTGGATCTTGGCCTTAGTCTAAATAATCAAGTAGTCTATTCTTCAGATGAGGAGGAGGATCATGCTACTCATGTCAGAGATGTGGGATCTCCAATTGCCGATAGAAGTGACCAATGCAAAAATGGACAAACAAAAAGAGTTTTTGTTCGACCTCTAAGTCCTCTTTTGAACTTAGATTCTCATGAACCTATTTTACAATATACTATAAGTGATGAAATAGAAGTTGTAGGAAGTGTAGTATTTGTCAGTGAATCCAGTGAAGAATAAGATAAAGAAGATGAAGCTGGTAGTGTTGAAAGGGGTTCATAATTATGTAGATAAGAAGAAGATGATAAAGTTTATGATGAAGATGATGATGAAAAGGATGAAGATGGTGATAATGAATAATTTAGTGAATGTAGAAGTGATATTGAATCTGATCATCCAGATCGGAATCCATATGTTTTTTGTATGGAGAGTGTTGAAGCTAATGATGGTGCATCTGTTGAGGGTGATGTTCAATATGAAAATGTTTCTCCATATAAACTAATTGCTCAAGATGTATATAATTGAAAAATAACTCTACATAAGGAGAATCAACCTAGAAAGGAAGAATTAAGTGAGGGGGATAAATCTTTCAAGAATGATGAAACTGAGGGGGAGCCTCAAGGAAGAGTAAATCAAGCCGATTAAGAGCACCAAATTGGTAGATTAAGGCTTGATACTATTACTTATCTCGATTATGATATTATAGATGGATGGGTGAGGAATCCTAGGTATGTGGAACTATTATTAGATTATGAAGATTGATATGATGATGTTTTTTCACTTACTATAAGAGAACCAGTGGATGAACCCCTTCACCTGGAAGTCGTTTAATTGAGCCTTATTCTCTCATAGATCTACATGATCCACCATATATGGTGGAATATATATATTTTCCACACATTGTAAGAGAACGATCATAAACTCAACCTATCCCTTGGGTGGTAACCTAGATAAGTCCTTGGGAAATACATCTAGGAACTTGTCACTGACAGTAAGACACACTGGCTGATGTTTCTCTATATCATCCACAATTACTCTAGAAAAATGGGTTATGATTCTACCCAGCTATAGAAATATAGGTCTTACACAACTAGTTTTCATATCCAACTCTCCAATATAGACATAATCATCACCCTTTAAAAATATAATTCCACCCATCAACAAAAAAAATTGATATAATAGATACATCACTACATGGGGGGTTTTAATTATAGTCACAAACTAGACTCACAATTTTCATGTCACTCAAATTTATTATTTATCAGTTATTATAATTTTGGATTAATAAAAGTATATCAATCTAAAATTTACTTATGTAGTTCATTTTTAATGGAAATGAAAATTGACCAAATGAGATTCATTATCTGATACAAATAATAACATTGTGTAAATAAAGATTCAATGTAAAATTTTTTAAGAATTCAATAATGAGAGTCCTTAAGATACTAAAAAGATATTTATTACCAGTCTAATTTCAATCAAATGAATATGTTTCTTTTACCCAATTTATTTGTAGGATCTATAGAGTTCATCTGAGGTATCCTAGATCAACACCCAAAACATCCTTGACTATATACCTATTGTAAGGTATCAAGGTCTAATCCCTAATATTCATTGATTATTATCTAATGGTGGAAATATATATCTCATGCATTGAGAACCACTTCAATATGTTGATCAACGACAACTCTACAATAGAAATTCATCAAACATGATGATTTGTACAATATATATTCTAGCCCTAGAATCTCATCAATTTCCTTTGGAAATAGAAAAGTTACAAACATGGAATTGATCATGGAAAATTTTACAATAAGAAAATAAAAAATAAATACTATGAGCATTACAAGAATATTCATAGTGGTAGCACCTGAGGAGATCGCTTCGCAAAAGAGGTGGGTTCACAAAGAATAAGGGCTTCTTAGTAGAGGTGGGGTGTGGCAGCAGAGGTGGGGTTTGTGGAAGAGGTGGGTTCATGATAAAGGAATGGTTCAAGGTAGAGGTGGGGTTCAGTGCACAGAGGAGGTGAAGTTCACAGTAGAGGTGAGGTTCGCAGTAGATGGGTTCATCGATGGAGGTGAGGTTCATGACAGGGGATGGCTTAATGGTTGTAGATGAGGGCTTCACGGTGGAGCATGGATTCATGATGGTAGAGGAGGACGAGGAGCGTACAACTGAGGAGGAGGATAAGGAGGAGTCAACGACAGGGTTCGACTTCCATGAGAGCTTGAGGCATGCAAGGGAAGGAGGAGACTGTTAGGGTTTATTTATCAAAGAGGGTAAACCTTTTATCAGCGTTAACTAAAAAGCAATAATAAATGTATGTTTTATCAATGCTAAAATAGAAAGCGTTCATAAAACTATAAAGATAATAAATTGTTTATATATATATATAATTATATGTATAATAAATAAATAAATATCTATTTATAATAATAACAGTAAATAACTATATATTTATTTATACATATATAATAGATGTATATTTATTTATAAAAATTGATTTATAATAAAAAAATTATTATATTTATAATCATATATAATTAATATATTTATTATATTTTATATAATTATTTAAATGTATCTATATTTATTTAGAATTATAATTGTAAATAATTGTATATATTTATTGTAATTTTATAATTATTTAATAACTATAAATTTATATATAATTATTTATTGTTATAATAATTATATATTTATTTATAGTTATAATAAATTTATATTTATTTATAGTTATAATAATAATAAATAAATAAATATTTATTTATTTCAATAATTATAAAATTATAACAAATATATTTATGACATTTATAATTTTATAAATATATATAATCAATATATTTATTATAATTTAATAATTATTTAAATATATCTGTATCATTTAGAATTCTAATTATAAATATTTGTATTTATTTCCTCAAATTTTAATTACTTGATTTGCCCGCAGGGAAAAGGTGAGTTGTTTACTAGCTGTGGCTTCCTAACCCCGAGGTTTTAGGTTCGAGTCCCTCATAAGGTAACATACACTATATGACATTATAACCTCTCATGGGCCCCTCTACCTCGTTGGGAACTTTCCTAAGCCCAAATTTGTCCACTTTGGGCCTCACTGGGGATGTGTGGCGCGTAGGTGGTGATGCCGCACCTATACCTCATCACCCAAATAAATGTTTTCCCACTTTATGTTGTTATAACATCTCATGGGCCCCTCTACACCACTGGGAACTATACTAAGCCCAATGTTGGCCACTTTTGGCCTCACTGGGGATGTGTGGCACGTAGGTGGTGAGGCTGCACCTATACCTCCTTACCT
The DNA here is from genome assembly GCA_963277665.1 of Viscum album. Lineage (NCBI taxonomy): Eukaryota > Viridiplantae > Streptophyta > Magnoliopsida > Santalales > Viscaceae > Viscum > Viscum album. The sequence continues at coordinate 877,627,805 of OY728123.1, forward strand.
GAATACACGTTTTCCCATGGGGCATGAGTGAGTTGGTTACTGGTGGTGGCGTCCTGACCATGTGGGTCTGGGTTCGATTCCCTCACAAGTCAACTTGCACTATATGCAATTATAACCTCTCATGGGCCCCTCTACCCCGTTGGGAACTAGCCTAAGCCCAAGGTTGGCCACTTCAGGCCTTGCTAGGGATGTGTGGCGTGTAGGTGGAGAGGATGTACCTTTACCTCATTACTCGAATACATGTTTTCCCATGAGGCACGAGTGAGTTGGTTATTGGTAGTGGCATCCTGACCCCAAGGTTTCGGGTTCGAGTCCATCAGAAGGAAATGCACACTATATGCCATTATAACCTCTAAAGGGCCCCTCTACCCCATTGGTAACTAGCCTAAGCCCAATTTAGGCCACTTTTGGCCTTGATGGGGACTTGTAGCACATAGGTGGTGAGGTCACACCTATACCTCGTTACCCGAATACACATTTTCCCACAGGGCATGGGTGAGTTGGTTACTGGTGGTGGCGTCCAGACACCAATGTTCCAGGTTCGAGTCCCTCACAAAGCAACACACACTATATGCCATTATAACCTCTAATGGGACCCTCTACCCCATTGGGAACTAGACTAAGCCCATGGTTGGCCACTTTGGGCCTCGTTGGGGACGTGTGGCACACAGGTGGGGAGGCCGCACCTATACCTCATTACCCAAATACATGTTTGCCTGTGGGGCATGTGTGAGTAGGTTACTGGCAGTGGCGTCCTTATCTTGAGGTTCCAGGTTTGAGTCCCTCGTAAGACAACACACATTATATTCCATTATAACTTCTCATGGGCCCCTCTACCCCGTTGAGAACTAGACTAAACCCAAGGATGGCGACTTTGGGCCTCGTTGGGGACGTGTGGCATGCAGGTGGTGAGGCCGCACCTATACCTTGTTACCCTGAATACACATTTTCCCATGGGGCATGGGTGAGTTGGTTGCTAGTGGTGGCCTCCTGACCCCGAGGTCATGGGTTCAAGTTTCTCACAAGGACATGTGCACAATATGACATTATAACCTCTCATGGGCCACTCTACCCCCTTGGGTACTGGACTAAGCCCAATTTTGGCCACTTTGTGCCTCGTTGGGGACATGTGGCGCGTAGGTGGTGAAGCCACACCTATACCTCGTTACCCGAATACACATTTTTTTGTGTCCCTCACATGAAAACACAAACTAGATGCCATTATTGTTGCGTCGGAAACAGATTGGTTTCAAATATAAACTCAGTTGCGACAACAAAAATTTGTGAGAATCACCAATGTAAACGAAGCGCCAAACCAAACAGCAGAATAACAAATATGGACACAAATTTTAATGTGAAAAACCCTCCTTTCGAAGGATTAAAAAACCACGGGGCAACTCCGAGAAAATTCACCATGAATCAGAGAGTACAAAAATCCAAGTTAAACCCAAAACTTGAATCGAAAATACAGCATAAAAACCTGTGCGAAAAACCACACCCTGATATGCCTTCGTTGCCTCTCTGATAATAGTCTGTGACAATACGTCACCCTTTAGAGATCAAAATCGAACTTGCAGCGTCATTGCAACACCTCGTTGCACAACCTGATTTGCCGCTGCTCGCTGCTGCCCACGCCCTAGAAAACAGTTACCCAAGTATTTGCTCTCCTTGGGTTTTCGCGCACCACCAATTGTTCTTCCCTTGATTCACTGCTTCCCCTTTAATAGGCTCCCATATTCCACATATCTTGATTGAAAAGGAAATCTGAAAATATCTCAAAAAGATATCATGAGATATTACCTGAATCTTATGCTGGCAGATACACAGTGGAAGAATCTTGAATTTCTAAAAAATATATATATCTTCCAATCTAAAAGATACATCATATCTAAAAAAAATGGAAACACCCATGTGTGGGATGAACCCCAACAATCTCCCCCTTCAGCCCATCGAAGAAAGAGATCGCATCCAACAAACTCAGTTGGAAAGAAAATCGTTTGGTATCGCACCAACAACCATCCTCTGTAGAAAATATGGCATCCCTCTTTTGCATCTTTGAAGGAAACCTGAAATCTCCCCCTGCAAAAAAAATCCAAATGCCGAAGTCTTCTTCACACTTATGTCTGCACCGCTAATACCAGAATCAACAATATCTGGCTCCCCCGTAACTGTGATCGCCACATAATCTGGAGCACCTGCAGGAATTACTTTCTCCCTCTGCTCAACATCATTCGAGGAGTCAAAAACACTTAGCGCATCACCTCGATCTTTGATTTCCATTCTTTCTTCAATAGTGGCACTCTCTGAAGAAAAAGAATTAGGTGTAAGATCTGAAACACCTACCATGACAAGCTTCGGCTTCCAAACCTTCTTCAACTTAGTCGACGGTCTTCGACTTATGCACGACGATCGCCACTGCCACAAATCTGACGAAGTACTCTTCACAACTGGATTCGTCACATCACCGCATGCCTTTACATCTGTCCTATAAAGCATGTCATCCATTTTTCCGCGCGCATAAACCATCGATCCTCTGGACAAATTCCATATTCCACCGCTAAACGAACTCCTAAATCCATCAGTATCAAGAGAACTAGCAGATAACAAATTATGGCGAATAACTGGCACATGTCACACATCCTTCAATGTCAGTGTACAACCTGCATTCGTAGTGATACAAATATCACCAACACCAATGACATCAGAAGAATCTCCATTTCCCATCTTTAATCTACCAAAGTCACCTTCTTCATATGAAGAAAATAGCCCATTCTTTGGTGAAATATGGTATGATGCTACTGAATCAACCACCCATTCAGTGTACAAATCTGATCTGCGACAATCAATGCCAACTGAAAGTAAATCACCCTCACCCTGAACAAGACTTACGTCGGTATCCTCAGAATCTGTGTCGTGCGTCTTCTTTTCCTTCTTAAGCTTTTTCAATTCATAGCAGCGTCTCTGCACATGACCCTCCTTATTGCAAAAGTAGCACATGACCTTTCTTCTTGTCTTTGACTGACCTCTCTGACTACCACATCCATCTGCCACAGCCAGAGTACCACCATAACCTGAAGATTCACCATCATTGGTCTTTCTTCGATCTCATTCATCAACAACGATGAAATCACATCATCTAACATCAGTGTATCCTTCCCGAACAATAGTGTGGTGACGAGATTATCATTTAAATAAGGAAACGAACCCAAAAGAAGCAAATCCTTTTATTCTTCTTCCATTTCAACAGGTACCGCATTACCTTTATCATCAATCTTGACCGCCACTGAGGATAGCTCCGTCAGAAGTTTGGTGAACTCATCCAGATGGTTACCTAAATCTCCATTCTCTGGCATTCGCAAACGATACAGCCGTTTCTTCAAATATAAACGATTTGTGAGGGATTTTGATTTATACCTACTTTCAAGCTTCGCCCAGATCTCCTCCGGATCTGTCAGATTCATCACTTCCCGTAGTGTATTATCACCCAAATACATCTGAATCTTGCTTGTCGCCAACTATCGCATATCCTGCCAATCATCATCACTCATCGTCTCCGGCTTCTCTGATTTTTTCTTCAACACCTTCGCTGTCTTCTCACGGACCAAAATATTTTTAACTCTTTGCTGCCAAAGTGTAAAATCATTTTTCATGTTGAACAGTTCAATGTGAGCAGAAATCCCACGGAGTGAATCCCCCATATTAATCAGCAAGAAAACACGGATAACCTCCTATGATACCAGATGTTGCATCGGAAACAGATTGGTTTCAAATATAAACCCAGTTGCGACAACAAAAATTTGTGAGAATCACCAATGTAAACAAAGCGCCAAACCAAACAGAAGAATAACAAATGTGGACACAAATTTTAACATGGAAAAACCCTCCTTTCGAAGGATTAAAAAACCACGGGGCAACTCCGAGAAAATTCACTATGAATCAGAGAGTAAAAAAATACAAGTTAAACCCAAAACATGAATCGCAAATACAACATAAAAACCTGTGCGAAAAACCACACCCTAATATGCCTTCGTTTCCTCTCTGATAATAGTCCGTGACAATACGTCACCCTTCGAAGATCAAAATCGAACTTGCAGCATCATTGCAGCACCTCGTTGCACAACCTGATTTGCCGCTGCTCGCTGCTGCCCACGCCCTAGAAAACAGTTACCCAAGTATTTTCTCTCCTTGGGTTTTCGTGCACCACCAATTGTTCTTCCCTTGATTCGCTGCTTCCCCTTTAATAGGATCCCATATGCCACATATCTTGATTGAAAAGGAAATCTGAAAATATCTCAAAAAGATATCATGAGATATTACCTGAATCTCATGCTGGCAGATACACAGTGGAAGAATCTTTAATTTCCAAAAAAATATATATCTTCAAATCTAAAAGATACATCATATCTAAAAAAATGGAAACACCCATGTGTGGGCTGAACCCCAACAATTATAACATCTCATGGGCCCCTTTACCCCATTGGGAACTGGCCTAAGCCCATGGTTGGCCACTTTGGGCCTCGCTAGGGATGTTTGGTGTGGAGGTGGTGAGGCCACACCTATACCTCGTTACCCAAATAAATGTTCACTTGCAGGGATAGTTGAGTTGGTTACTAATGGTGGTGTCCTAACCCTGAGGTTCTGGGTTCGAGTCCCTTGCAAGGAAACATGCACTATATGCCATTATACCCTCTCATGGGTATCTCTACCACATTGAAAACTAGCCTAAGCCCAAGGTTGGAAACTTTGGGCCTCATCGGGGACATGTGGCGCACAAGTGGTGAGGCCCCACCTATACCTCATTACCGAAATACACATTTGTTCTTGAACTGGCACAAGATCCCAATTCCAGGATGATGAATAAAGGAAAGATGGCTGATGCTTCTGCACAATCTATGAAGCAAATGATATCATCCTCAACTAGGCTAGTTGCCTCAGCCCCTCCCATTGCATCAATGGATGATGATGGTTTTCAGCTGGTCGCATGTAAGATGAGACCTCATCCTACGAATATGTAAGATGATACAATTGCATCTTTAAATATTTTTGAGGTGCTTGAAACACCCATGGGAAGTGTAGGACTTACCCTTATATATAAACATAAGGAAGTGGTGACTTCCACTAATATTCATTCATAGGTTAATATTGTTTAGAATGTTCTTATGATTTTCCCTGAGGACAAGATGAAAGGGATTTGGAAACAACCCAAGACTTAGAAAAGTGGTCGTCACCCAAAAAGTCTTGAACAAGGATGAGGTTGTGCCGAATGGGCTGCTGAACGAGGATGCCATCTCACTTTGGGGAAAAAAGATTTGGGAGAAATATTCTATGATTCTCAACCAAAAGACCTCACAGTCAGAGTGGGAATCTGATGATGACGCTGATACATTTGATCATGATTAATGGGATAATACTTGTATTTGCCTGTAGTCTTCCTTTCTTTGGATGAGGGTATATGCTATGTTTGACCCTGTCCTATCTTTTTTCTAATGCTTTTTCGTTTTTATTTTTCAAATAAATTTTAGGAGCAGACTTTCCTATCTCCTGAACCTTTTGGTAAAAAAAATAAATATAAATATTTGTATATATGTATAAATATTTTTCTGTATTTATAAATATATTTTTATAATTATATATATATATAATTATAATTATTATAAATATATTTATCACAATTTTAAGTATTTATGCAAACATAATAGCTTTATGGGAGCATGAATGAATCATATACACCGAGTAAAGTATAGATCATAAAAAACGAGTCATCATATATATGGGCAACATGAATAGTAATGAGGGTGTAATGTATAAATGAACATTCATGATAAATACATAACATATAAACGTCAATTATATTCACACATCAGTTGACCAAAATCATTGGAAACATGTATATATATATATATATAATTATAATTATAAATATACATATTTAAAAATTATGTATATATATTGAAAACTTATTTATATATAATTATAAGTATATAATTTTAAATATATAAATATATAATGATATAAAGATATAAAGATATAAAGATATAAAGATATAAAGATATAAAGATATAAATATATAAATATATAAATATAAAAATATAAAAATATAAAAATATAAAAATATAAAAATATAAAAATATAAAAATATAAAAATATATAAATATATAAATATATAAATATAAAAATATAAAAATATAAAAATATATAAATATATAAATATATAAATATATAAATATAAAAATATATAAATATATAAATATATAAATATATAAATATATAAATATATAAATATATAAATATATAAATATATAAATATATAAATATATAAATATATAAATATATAAATATATAAATATATAAATATATAAATATATAAATATATAAATATATAGATATATAAATATATAAATATATAAATATATAAATATATAAATATAAATATAAATATATAAATATATAAATATATAAATATATAAATATATAAATATATAAATATATAAATATATAAATATATAAATATATAAATATATAAATATATAAATATATAAATATATAAATATATAAATATATAAATATATAAATATAGAAATATAATAAATATAATAAATATATTTATTATTTAATGAAATTTATTATATATATTAGAATTATTGAATAATATATATTAATTACAAACATGAATTTTTATTTAATGTATACAAATAAACATTATTTTTGAATATATATATATATAATAATTTTAAATAAATTAAGAAGATTTTTTTATTAAAAACTTTTTCTAGTGCTAAAAATCGCACTGATAAAGCCCCCCCTGATGAACGCTTTCAGCTTAGCATTGATAAAACTAAACGCATCCCTTGCTCGGATCTGTCGTAGTGTTCTATTTTTATTCAATATGTATAAGGGTTTGCACATCTATTTCATATTTGTATATATGTTGTGCATCCCGAGCCCCTCTCTCCATTGAACGAGTACATTTGTAATATTAATGATGATGCTATTAGACATGGACAATGTCAAGATGAGATGGTATCCCAAATGAGATATAGAAATACCGAACCAAGGTCGAGCTATGATATGAGCCATATCCGACTCTAGTATGATTCCCCTAGGTCACAATTGATATATTGAGTTTAAATGGATCAATGTTTATTAGATGCTCAAGACCAGTCAGGTAGTTTCTTTATTTTATGAATTTCATATTATTTTATCCATTTTCATGTCAGTAGGAAACACATAAAATAATAAATAGAGAAATGCATAAAGACACGATGAATGTATTCTATTGATGCACGTTTAGTTGTGAGCACAAAAATATAGAATGAACATAATTAATAGAAAATGATTAGATTCGTCATGAAAATATTAAAACTCCCTCAAAGAAATATTAAGTCATAAACACCTTCCGTCACTCAAATTTGAACAGAACCATGTGTACATGGTGCTTGTCATCCAAAGTTGAGAGTGCCTCCTAGTATCGAGGAATTCTTATGAGTATGATTGGTTGACTTAACTGAAGTTTGAAGCAAAGATGTAGTCAACATTATCTTGTTATAATTTTAGATTAAAGCGTTGAGTAAATCATGTTTATGATTTAAGAAGTTGAGACTTCACTCAACAGATTAAGGAGACATGAGTAAATGTAGCTGACTAGTCAAACACCTACTTTGAACTCTTCGTTTAGTGGTGTAGCCAAAGATTGTAGACTATGAAGATAGATTTCAACATTAGAAAAAGATTGAATTTATCATTATTTTTGAAAAACATCGATAATTTTAAATTTAACAACGTTTATCTGAAAACATTGGTGTATATATATATATATGTACACACACACCTAAAACATATATTTATAAATTAAAACACATATTCATTTTAAATTTATCCACATTTTTAAGAAAATGTTACTTTTTAGTACTATTTTTACCAGTGTTTTAAAACATTGCTAATTATATATATATATATTTATAATTATTTTAAATTACATATATATAAAAATAAAAAAATTAATTATAATTATATATATTTATGTATATAAATTTATATTTACATAAAAATATATCGACCTATATTTAAATATCATAATATATATATACAAGATATATATATATATATATAAACATATAAACACATACATATTTATATATGTATATATACCCAAACATATATATAAATACATATGTATGTATGTATTTATATATATGGGTGTGTCTGTAAACACACACATGCATATATATAAACACACATGCAAACACACAGACAGACAGACATACACACCTATATAAACAGACATATATATATACATATATAAACATACTAATTATTTCTTAACATGACTTGTTTCCCATCCCAAATCAAAAAATCAATGTTGACGAGGTATCACTCAATCTTAATGGGTGTTTCAGTTTCATAATATCCTATACTAGTAATAAATAATATATATATATACATAGATATATACTATATTTTTTTTAATACTGATATATATTAATATATATATATATAAATAAATAAAAATTGATAATTATATATATATATATATTTATATACAAAGACGTTAAAAAACATTTAAATATCATAATATATATATATAAACACACACACACACAAATATATATATATAAACACACATATATTTTAAATTTAATCACATTTTTAAGAAAACATGGCTAATTATATATATATATATATATATATATATAAACACAAACAAACACATAAACACACACACACACACACATATTACTTTAATCATATGCATATATATATATATATATCAGTGTGCATGTCAATGGTTGCTGCCCCTGTGGGTCTCTGTGAGGTCTCAAGTTTGAGTCTCGTTGCGTTTTTCCCTACATTTGCGTGTTTCATGTTTTTATTTGTAATATAGTGTATTTTCCCGCGTCGGTGTAAATATATATTTATATATATATATAAAAGAAAGTGCACACATATGACACACACACACACACACACATACATATATATAAATACACATATACACATATAAATATATTAATATATATATGAACATATATTTATTTATAAAAACACATATATATTTTAAATTTAGTCACATTTTAAAAAATTGTGGCTAATTATATATATATACATACATAATTATAAGTCTATTAATGTATATATATATATATATATATAAATGAAAATTTATAAATATAATTATATATAAATATATACACACATATATATTAACACACACACAAACACACATGCACACACATGTATAAAATATGAACACACACTCACACACACATATATGTGAGTATAAAGATATATATAATATAAATATATATATAAACATATATATATGTATATATTAAATTATATACACATATATATATATAATATTAATTTTTTAAATATGAAAATCTATTAATATATATATATATAGAATAATACATTTTAATAAAAAAATAATCTTTAGATGGGTCGGTTTGGTCCTTCGTTGAGGATCCTTAGGTACAGGCATCAAATCCTTTTGGCAGTGCATGTAACAGAGGCGGGGGAGGAAAAGGGCGGTCGTACAATTGGTGGTGTGTATTATATGTGTTTGATGGAGCAGGGAAGGGAGGAGAGTGACTGTGTAGTGTGCATATCTAATTAAAGAAGGGAGTGGGGGGTAGGGGAGTGCTGAGGGAGGTTGTGCTGCTAGCAGCATGTATGTCAGATGGAGGCATGGAGCTAGGGTGGGAGAAGGGTAGATTTGTTGTTGTTGGTGAGCATGTTTTATGGAGGCAGGGATCAAGGGAGTGTGGAAAACACAAAATTAAAAAAAATTATTTTAAAAAAATATGTGGGGGAATTAAAAGAAGAATAAGATTCTTTAAAAAAACAACAGATTTAAAGAAACAAATACCTTTTTAAAAAACATTAGTAAATGAGGTATTTCTAATTACCAACATTTATAAACATAGCTAAATTAGAGAAAAATCATTTTTTTGATAATTTTTAAAAACATTGGTAAATTGATTAGTGATATTTTAAAACATTTATAATCCAAAAAACGTCACTAATTTACATTTTTTATTGAAAAAATCATTTCCACTAGAATACTCAAGTTATTGAGTATTCTAAGTCCAATAGTGAGCGCTACTAGAGTTTGAAAATATAGTGGGATAAATTTGATGATTAAATTAATCAGTAATGTCTAACCGTATTGAAGATAAAAGTACCGATATGTTAGATTGTTTTGTAGAAAATGGTATGTAATACCACAAGCACATTGTGATAATTATTGGGAAAATAACATGTCCAAACTGAAAAATGTTTCCATGAATAGTATCGACACCAGCACAATGTACTATGATATCAGGAATTCAAGGTGATGGTGTCCCCAATACATGTTAAGACTCCTCAGGAAGCGGGAGTGAGAAAATTTCTTACAGGAGACTCATGTATGATGCATATAATGGTTTTTTCAGAACGTTATCATCAACGTCCAATGTGAGTTATGAATACTAAATAAATACATATATGATTACACATATTGTCTCATCTCAAAGATGCTTGGTATGTGAATGTGATGTGAAATATGAATGGGTGATGATTACATAGGAGAAATGTATATATGAAAGATGGGTCATGATCTTTCAGTACATCCCCTTCTTATATTTTTATCACCCATTCAATCAAATTTTGTTTAAGATTAAAAAATGAATAGTATTGAGAAAACACTTCATTAACTTTTACACAATGGTTCTATTTGTATACAATAACTAAAATAAAGTATAATATTTATATTCTTTTGGTTAACAAGTTGAAACAAAAGGAAAAAATGACATTTGAATGTTTGACACCAAAGGAACATTTGAAGCATCCTTCAATGAAATGATGATGGTTATTGTACATGAGTTTATTTTCTTTTCATGTAATGATATAAATCTATAAATGTTTAAATGTGTTTAAATGAATTAAAGAAGTAATTAATCACCTCTTCTTTAAGTATATTAATCAATTTTAGGTAATGTGTGTATTTTACTTCTTGGTTATTGAATACAATATACCTAAAACATATGTTTATTTCAATACAATAACAAGGTAAAAATATGAATGTCATAACAAGTAAGGTTAATTCTCCAAATGGTTAAGAAATGGTTATTTCTAAGTTATTGGAGAGAATTACACTAATTCTCACTACAACACTTATTGATTATATTTGAACTTTTGTCAAGTATTACCATAACATTAATCTCATGTTTCCATTGGACACAAGGAAACAATATTCCAGTTTTGGAATGATTTTTTTTAATGGTGTCTTATACTAAAATAAAGGTTTAGTATTTCTTGAATCATTGTAAATAACTGATGAATATAAAAATATAAGACTTATATACTAATTTTCAGAAATATAATAATTTTTCTAGAAAAAATATGTAGTTTTCCAGGATATACACATCATACTTTTGGAATCTTTGGAGTTAAATACCTTAGGTACTATCAAAGAAAATTATTTACTTAGTTTTAAAAAAATAAAAATTTATAAATAAAGGTAATCCAAAAATCTATTGAAATTAGATCATCTTGAGAGTGTGAACCGTTCCAAGAATAATCTAGTGGAAAATACACCTCATAATATTCCTTTAATTTTGTTTATGGAATGTGAAAGTGAATAATGATATATGCATGGTTAGGAGATATGAGTATCATCAATATGGTATACTAAAGAATATATTGACCAATAATTCAATGATCATTATAATATTACATTGAGTAATTCCAAAATTAACAATTCGTTATACACATCAAAGTCATGATGTAAGTAAAAGAAGTATCAATGTTGGAACTTATATTCATTGTAAATACTTCTATTATTTTTCCAGACAGGCATCTAAAATAACAAAATTATCCCATAACAACATGCCAACTATAATGAAAAATGAATATCATATGATTTATAATATGAAATAAATCCATCATGTCATAAGAACATGTGTTTAGATGCAAAGTGTTTATTAATGATATAAATAAAATTAGGTAAATAAAAACACAGTGTGTATTTAAATTTTTACCCTAAAGTTATTATAGGTTATTTTAAAAATCCATATGATATAAAAGTGATAGTCAAGTGTTGGACTATATATGAAAACCCACCTTTTTATTACTTAATTATTTTATTTCATTAAATAAAATTTAAATATTCATAAGATCTTTTGGTGTTTAGTGTCTTAGAAATTAGGCACATAATACATGAAAAAGGCATATACATAAAAATAAACATTTTTATAATCCACATTCTAGAATTCATCATAGTTTATTCCATGGTTACTCTTACTGCATCACATATCCTGGGAACATACATCAAAGAAAGGGGTGACCATAAATCCTAGAAAGGGAATAAAAAAAGGAAATACATAGCGTGGGAGAAAGAGGAATATGAATAAGGAACTATCATATAAATATGAGGCATGTAATAAAATAAAAAACATGAATCCTAACATGTAAATGTGTCCAAAAAATAAAAATGAGACATTCATAAACATATCACCAAGTTTTATCACTATGGTGTCATAAATCATAACTACCAAGGATGTCCACCAAGGTATCGTAAAACATGTCATATCTAAATATTAATTATTTACCCAATTAATTGGAGTTATATTAGGGAAAAACCTACACATTTATTAAATCATGTGAGCCACATTTAACATAAAGGAAATTATTTCATGAATAACCCATGGAAATAAATAATGGGTTTCATATCAAAATCATTGCATACAAAATTCTTAAAGTCTTGAACATAAAATCATTTTTAACCAAAGAAAAGGGAATATGGGTTTTATATATGTAAATCCAATAATAGATAATATATTTATACATCTAAGTGATTACCCAAGGAAATGGAAGCGGTTTGGGTGTTCAAAATTTGAGAATATTTCATGAAAAATAAAAAAATTCATGAAATGGTATCGAAAACATAAAAACATACAAAATGGATTATGGGAAAAGAATAATGAGAGAGAATGGAGGTCTCCCATTGGTAAAACATAATTTTAGAAGTATATGGAATATCAAAAAGTGTAGAAAAAGTAAGATTCCTTGATATTTATAAGACTCACAAAATATGAGTACTTGAATGAAAACGGGAGAAGTGGAGAATTAAATTAATTCGGCATAGTAATGACATATGTATACAATATAATGAGAGGTAACAAATGATATATCATTCTTATAACATCAATTAGATAGTAAAGTGAATTTTATAAAGACATAAAAACATAACCAACTTATATTTAAAAGGATAAATAAATAGAACAATATTGAAGTGAAAGGAAAAGAGATAGAGAGATCCCTTAATTAATTTTAGAAGCATAATGATAAAAAAATTGATTAGAGGAAGGTATAAATAGAGAGAATGGATGTACCCCATTAGTAAAACACAATTTTTTTAGTATATGGGAGATCAAAAGTGCATAAAAAGAAAGATTCTTTGACATTTAGAAGACTTATAAAATAAGAGTACTTCAATGAAAAAGTGAGAAGAGGATAATTACCTTACTTCAACATAGTAACAAATTTAGTAAATGATATAATTAGAGGTGATAAATGATATATAATTATTTGGAAATAAATTGCATAGTTTAGGGACATGTAATAACATAATACAACATGAATAGTTGGGAATTTTTAGATCATGGTATAATAATCATATATATTCATTATATAAATATTTAAAATCATTCTTAATAGGTAGAGATATAAAAATGAATTTCACTATTAATTGAGATAACATGCTGAACGTATGAATGAACGATGTTTCCAATTTTCATCTCATGGAATGAAATAAAGTTAAATAGTAGTAAACCTGTAAATAATATTTATAATATTTATATATATCATATATATTCACAAAGCTAATCATTATTAACATCCATGTGAAATATAAATGAAATGTTAATAACATCGTATATGAGAGACTGTAATCCATATGTACGCATGAGGGACATTATCATTTTCTAAAATATTGGATGAAAATAAGGTAAATATGATATTATCATTATAGAAGTATAATTTTGTCATAAATATAATATTTAAACATTAAATTCATCACAATAATCATCTATATACTATTGAGATGATAATTTAATTGGATCACTACATGGATATGGCAATACAAATGTATACATGAGCAATAATTTCACTTCTTATTTGATAGGAAATAGGGTTTATAATGGCAATTTCATAATAATTATAACATTTAATAATACTGAGGATAATAAATGTATTATTTTGTTATAGATAACATATATGTATAAGATGTATAGAAAGTAGATAATGAAAGTTATTTGATTGAGAAATTACTTATTATTCAAAAAAACTCCTTCATGTCATCTATAAAGGGAAATAGGGTCGATCTATTGGGAATTAAATAACATATATTAATCAATATGTTCTATAAAACTAGTCATCTATTCCACAAAAAAGATTACATTTAATATATTTATCTCACGGATCATGAATTTCCATTCATTTTAAAATATGGAAATAACTACTTGACACTCTCAAAAACTCTATAGACTATCCACATTTTCCACCATGGATGTATCAAGTAAAAAACATATAATATTACGTGAATGGTAATTCAATATAGTCAACACATTGTGAATGCAAAAATGTATGGGATGGACCAGTATCAAAAAGGGTTTCCAACAAAGTTATGTTGATCATGACTATACATATATTGGTATTTGGCCCCTCACTATAATTTTTTAGAACCTAGTATACTGAATAAACTCAATCTACCTCACCTATATGGCCTTGTGCCTAAAATGAATAACTCACATGAATAATCACCATATGAGGTGTCTAAACATATAAAAACCCTTCTTTTTTATTTAACATTAATACTTTAATTATTACATAATACTACACTTATTACAATTTAGATGGCCGATAAGTATAGTGTCTTTGGGAATTAGTTACATTATATAATAACATAAAACCGAGAATATAATATCCTCATTGAAACTTATTTAAAATGCTCAAAATACTCCTTCAAACATAAAACTACATGAGATAACTTGGGGAAATACAAAAGAATGGGATGATCTATAAATTCCAGTAAGGAAATAAACATGGAATTGGTTAATGATGTTATAAAAAATTAATATCAATAGGGAATAAAAGGAACCTGGATAATAAGGCACAATAATGCATGATAATCATAATATGGGAAATGTGACAATGGCTTAAAACACTGAATCATAAAAATAAGTCAAGGATAAATATTCAAATAGTTTATGGTGGACAGATTCCCATATAAGAATTAGGTACGCCCCTTTCCCAACATGATGTTCATGATACTAAACATTACCCAATTCATTGGAGTGATATCTGGGAGCACCCATCATAATTATTTCATTCTAATTCTTAAGTGTGCCACCTAGATTAAGAAACCAGGATTCATCATCATCATTATTTATTCCATGATCAAGGAATGTTGATTTCATACATGTAACTCCCCAATCAATAATTATATGTTCAAAGAGTTTAATACCATTGATAGAATAATTGGTATGATATTCACTACCTATTTTTTTTGGCATGGAAAATCGCGTTGAAATTTCGATAGCATAACATCATTACATAAAAGCTCATAAAAATGGTTGATGAGAGAGAAATGGGTATCTCATTTTTTGTATAGAAAATGGGAAGTAATATGTACATGAAATTTCATATCCTATCATTAAGAAATTTAAATATAATACATAAGCTCATAAGGAATATTGAACAAAGAAGAGAAGTTGAGGATCCCTTACAAAATTTCAGCATTGTAATTGGTGTACTTAAAGGTTCATGGCATGTCAAAATGAGATTGAAGGGGGATCCCATTTTGTTTATAAATATAATGTAATGTAAGGGGTATATGGATGAAAATATACCAACATTATAAAATGAAAATTAAAAGACATAGCCTTAAAGGGGTTCTTGATAAAAGATGATAGTGGAAGATGCCTTATGAAATTTCCGCATAGTAAAATATTCATTAAGGGTTAAAATGAGAGAGGTTAAGTGATATATCATTCATAAAAAATAAATATGACAGTAAAGGAATTATTATTACTGAATTAAAATATAAAAAATTTAAATTAAGAAGACTATTTTCAAAGAATGTTCTTGAATTGAAAGGAGGAAAGGAAAGAGAGGATCCCTTACTTGAGTGTGTGACTAAAAAGGCTTGAGAGGGGCTTCTTGAGATATTGGGGGCTCCTTGGGGGGACTATAGGGATTTTATGGAGGAATATGGATGTGCTCCAAGTATTTTCAGTGAATATAAATGGTATCTTGGGTGGTTTTATATTGGAAAATAGGAGGATTTCTTTATTACTTTGGTTTTGGACTCTACATAATAAAATATTAGTAACAAAAAACCATCCCATGGTTTTTCCAATGTCTTTAGCCAAATTTAAGTTATTTGAATTATAATATAAGGTAAAGGGATTAAGATAATAAAATAATTCCCATTATTATGTGGAGGTTAGTCATACTCTTATAGAAATGATTATAAAAACCTTAAAATATATTAAATATTTTGGAATATTCATAATGGAATTATAGAATAAATAAAATAATATGAAAAATAAATTATTATAATGATAAAACATATATTTGTTAGTTTATAAACTTTATAGTATTTATTACATCACATTTAGGTCATTTTGATGTGAAAATACAAAAAATTATATTTATACGTATTTAATTTTTTTAATCGAAAATTCGACTCTCCCAAAAATTTTCAAAAATTTCACCGTTGAATAATTTCGACATTATGATTCCAAAAATAATATTAATATTATTTAATTAATTTTCTAAATATATGAATTTTAACATTTAAAGTAATAACAAACTATTATTGAAAAGTGATGGGTTTTTGGCAATAACACTTTTTTGAAAACTAATAAAGCCATACATTTGAATTCATAAAAAACATATGTTCATTTATATTTGATAAAAAATATTTAATAAAAATATCTTATTAAAATATTTTTATTTTCCAAAATGATTTAATTAATTAATTAATTAATTTAATTTTAATATTAACCAAAAATATAATTTTTTCTTTATTGTATCAAACTAAAAATCATTTACAAAGTAAAAATAAAAAGATGAAAATATATTTATTATTATATAAAAAATAATGTAAATATTCATATTTGTAGTGTTTTGATACATATAAATTTTTTACACCCATAAACTCCTCAAGAGTTTGGTGTGTGATGGTGGTACTTTCATGGGGTCATTCGGCAAACATGGGTTGGGATGTGATCTCGATGAGCTTGAACTTATCCTGTAAAAGATTTTGATCATGATTAAGTTCTTAGATATCATCTTGGGCTTGGTCAAGGTCAATTACCAAATATTATATCTCCCTATTAAGATCTAATATATGGGCTTCATAGGGTATGATCCTACTAGTTGATGTCATCAATTCTTTATTATGTGTCAATTGGATTGTTAAAACCTGATATTTATATTAATCATGTGATCACTATTAAATAGATATATTGTCAATGATAATTATTATTAATGGTCAATAAAATTTGTTAGGATAAAACCAAAGGATTTCATGTGTTTTCTATAACCATATTACTTAATAATAATTTTAATGAAATCAAAAGAAAAATTTTATTTATAATAGTTCTTGACGTTATAATCTTCCTTTGTTTAATAAATTGTGTCCTCTCAATTTAAAAATGGATTTTGAAGGATATTTTTTACACTAAAAAATATCTTTATTGAAAACCCACATCTTAAAAGGGATTAATAAACCATCCTATTGAGAAGTGATAAAGGGATGTATGAAGGTAATCCCATAACGAGGTTTCTATGTAGGAGAAATTTAGTGGGAAGTGAAAACATGGACATGGAAGAGAAAACTAACACCAATAAACTAGTTGAGTGTGGTAAATAACTTAGTCACGAGAAGGTCCATGACCACAATACCATAAATCTGTGGTGGATAAAATGACCAATAATCCACCATAAATAACCATAATATAAAAACATTTTTATTATGGAAGAATATTTTCATAAAGCTAGGTTATTCCTTTATCATCTAGAATGTAAATATAAGGAAATACACATTATTGAATTTAATTTCCACTAAAACATCATATTTTTTTCCAAATGATGAAAACTGAATATTAATCTTTTTTCTTAAAGCACTATAAATTTATAACGGATCACATAATTCACCAAAGGATAAAAATCTATTCTTATAAATAAAAAACGGTTATTATAATGTTCCATAATACCTTAATATATAAATCTAAAAAATTGAACAAATATTACCAAAGGTTCAATACAGATCATTCCTTAAATAAATAACCATATATAACACTAATATTCTCAAAATTACAGATTTTTTTACCCTAATGTTTTCCTGAAACCCTTTATCTCAAAACTTTAAAATCATAAGATCACTCATCTCAGATAATCCTAATAGGTATATATGAACTATAAACAAATAAAAAATCTTTACAATTTTAATTAATAACCAATAAATAAAAAATATTTTATCCTATAATATGTTTCCTAAATAAATATAATACAAAAAATCCATCTTATAAATATTACAAAGTTGTCTCAATGATTTTAAATAGAATAATATCCTTAGACATATCATCACAAGCCTCTTTAAGTTTGTCTGGAAATCAATAACCTATTAAGGGTTATCAATCCACTAATCACACGTCTTCTAAAATATCCATTTATCTTTATATCACATTTATAGGAAATCGCCACCATTAACTGTAAATTTCAAGTACTAAAAGAAAAAACAAAACTACGGTACATTACTTTTAAGTTTCATGATTCCTATATCCAGAATGTCATTGGTATACCACTTCTATAACATAACTCTCATATACAAATACATAAAAACTTTAATCTTTACACTTTAATGATTTATATAAAAAAGGTAATTTCTTAGTCCCACAAATTTAAGATAAATACATGTGATTATAGTGTTATAATGTTCATACCAAATAACAACTGTACTCCACCTTGTACTTTTACAGAATCGAATGGTGATTCATTGTATAAAGGGTGAGTTATTTCTCCTAGACATATATATATTGTTTTATAAAAGGGAAAACGTAATATAACTTGGATAACATCAAGTTAGACTAATGGAATACTGATAATATTTTCTGGAAGAACATTCCCTTAAACATCAATATGTTATAAAAAATCTTTGATGCTTTTTGTTAAATATTTTCATGTGGTGACATGATATTCTTAGAAAACATACAACAATATTCATAGGGAAGGAATTGAAATTCAACATGACATATACTAAATGTAAATTTTTCATCATGATCCATCTCAGCATAGGAAATTTCTTGTTCCATCTATCTTGAATATTGTTGATGATAATCATGATTCTCAACCCATAGAATAGAGCATTGTCATGGATAATTCCCAACTTCTCCATGTTCATGGCATAGAGCTGTATAAGGTACATTATATTGTAAATTATTTTCATCCATCACATTATCAATTTTTTCAAAGAAATTGGACACTTTTTCCATATGTTACTGCACTTAAAACCACTCCCACTTCCTTCGTGGAATTTTCCTTGGCAGCTCTCTCCACACATATTGTATAAAGAAAACTGGGACTTCATTCCATTATCACCATTTCTAGATGAAATTCCTATGCAGAATCCATAGTTTCAGGTATGAAGCCTTTTTTATACCTTTTAAGTATATGGAGTGGTTGGGTAATGTTTGGGAGAGTTTGGAATGGGTTTGGAAAGTTTTGGAGGACTTTTTAAGGCTGCACGGTTTCAGCACTATTAGGGGAAGCCATGCATGAATCCTAGGTAACTGTGAAATATGTCACTATTCAGATAGTATCATTTTCATGGTTACCACACAGTTTGTCAAACTGTGCGAGCTAACTATGTGGCCCATTAAAAATGGTTTTTAAATGGGGTTAGTCAGGATTTTCCCTAAATCACCCATTTATTCTCCCATATGAACCCTATATGGAATTTCTTCTTCCTAAGGGATAAGGGTGCTCTCCCACTCATTTTTGAAGTATTTGAAGGGGTTTTAAGGTGGTTTATCTCATGTAAGTCTTCTCTTTTGGATTCTTTGTGGATTCCTCTAGGTCTTCTCCCTTCCCACTATTGGTTTTCTAGATCTACATCCATTTCATGTAGATCTAGATTTTTTGTTTCCTTAGGTGATGATTTTATGGATATTTTATAATAGGGAAGGGCATATAGAGTGGTTTTGGTGGTGAGTTTGTCCGTATTGGTGGTCTGGTTGCTTGTGGTTGATTTCTACGAAACCCTAAATGTAGGTTGCTTCTCTCTCAATTCCACTTTGTTAGAGCTTTAGGCCTTATTTGAAATTAATTTATTTTTCTTGAAATTAATTTTGAATATTATGTGAAAATATTGATGGAAACCCATTGGGTTATCATTTGGGTATTTTGGGTGAAATGGGATGTTGTTACAAAAAGGGGCTTGTTAAGTGATTTTAAAATGTAGATTTTAATATAGGTTTCTTGTTTTGGTTTATGAAAATAGTTTGGGAAAATGGTTTTCAATAATAATGTGGTTTATTGAAATGAATTTTGGAATGGAAAATAGATAAAGGGTGTTTCAATAAATGGGTGATTTATTGAAGTGATTGGAATGTGTTGGAAATGGTTGTGTGCATAATGTGTGGCCAAGGTGTTTTATGATTTTTTAGTTAATTTTTATGGATTGTGTTGATTTTTTTTTAAGTTGGAGATAAGTCTCACTATAAAAGGTGATGGACAGTGGATGGAAGGGCCCCCATTATGGATAAGTGGTTGGGAATTACCACTAGTTTGGAAATGTAGTAAATAGGTTTGGACTGGAAGTTCCATCATGGTTGTTTTCCTTGTTGTGTGTTGCTATGAAATATGAAAATTGGTTATGATAATGTGTTATGGTAATATTTCTTTTGGAATAATTGTAGCTTTCACTTGTTTGAAATGGATTGGTAAGGGTGTCTCTGGCTTATCAGTAATTGTTGAACTATTTGTTGTTTTATATAAATTATTTTATATAATTGTGCTAATGGTTTTATCCTAGGGGTGTGTGTAGGGAAGTGACTTGGAGAAATCCTACTAAGTATTATTACTCATCTGTTCTTTGGCACTTTGGTTATTTTGAAAATGTTTTATTTCGGGACATAGGTAACATTAAGGCATCTCATTTTTCTATCAGTTCTTTGTGATTCTTGGGTGGTTTGATGGTGCTTGGAGCATGGAGCTTGTTGTGGAGAAGTGGAGGGTACCTTGGTTTACTTTGGTTCTCTTGTCTAGTCTTCACCTTAGCGCTCTAATTGTGGTTTAGTATGTCTTGTTTGTATTGGTTTTTGTGAATTTTTATGGATTAGTTTAGTTTTCTTTTGGTACTATATGGTTTGGGTTACTATGTTAACATGCATCATGTAGTTTTTGTTAGTAATGGCTTGTTTTGATGGTTGGTTTATCTAAAGGTAAAATTGTTCCCTAATTTATTCTTGAAGCCCTCAGTATTTATTATCAACCTTTGGCACCTTGGGAACATCGCTTAAAGAATATTATCACCTCATCACCTTCTCAAGTCAATGGAGAAGGGGCGGGGCGTTACAAGAGGTATCAGTTTGTTCGGTCCTTTGGCATTAATTGTTGGTCTTGGTGTTGACATTTGTTCATAGTCCATTCATTGAGTCAGGATAGTAGCAAGGAATAGGATTATCAAAACATGGAATGTATAGCATAAAAGGACATATTTAACCCTTTTATGATGAACATAAAGTTACCATGGAGTTGGGTACATAGGTGTTTTGGAGACAATTATAGGCATTGGATATCTCATTGTTGTGGGTGTAGACAATGAGATGAGCATGGCAAGCATGGTAAAAATTAATTCCCTATAGGATTCATATTTCATTTGGTATAATGACTTATGTTATGGTATGAATATATTTATTTGTATAAAATCTTGAAATTAATTAAAACGTGTGGATTTGAAATGTGAATGGTTGTGGTATTTTGAAGATGGGTCAATTTTCAAAACATGGTGGATTTTTCAGAAGAGTGAAACATGGGAAATGTGACCTTGTGGAAAGCCTGGTTGTGATGGTTGTTATGTAATTGAATTTGAATCATAATCCTTTTTTCTATGGATGTGGGACTTATTGATTTTTTGTGTTGATAGAAATGGCACTGTTTAAGCATCATAGAGACCAACCAGAGGAGGCTGCTAAAAATATGGTTTTAACTGAGCATCAGGTGAACCAGTAGCTAGTGCAGATTATAGTGAAATATTCCCATGCTATGGAAAGTGGGAATAATATGGATGAACCAAATCATTTGGATTATGTGGTTGAGTTTCAAATGTGGAATCCCCCCATTTGTGGGGCTGATTCGGAGCCAGAAGGGGCTGAAGCATGGATGAAAAGAATGAATTGGGTTTTTTCATTCTTGGGAACACTAGCAGAGCTGAAAGTGAAGTTATCCATGTACATGTTAGAAGATATTTCCCTTTAGTGGTGGGAGATTTAGATCCAAGCTACGATGGACTAAGGTGAGACATGGGAGGGTTTGGAGGAATTTTTTAACAAACAATTCTACAATCATATATTCAGAATTCAAAGAACAATATATTTCTTCCATTTGAAGAAGGATAAAATTTCAATAATGGAATATAAATCTATGTTTATGAACTTAGTGTGGTTTTAACCTGAGGGAGAAGGTATCAAATCCTTGAAGTCATGCACTTTTGAAGCAGGGTTGAGGTAGAAAATTCAATCCAAGAGAGTAGTGTTGTGTATAAATGATACCCATGGATAATATTGGGAACGTGAACACTGGGTTCAAGTAGAAGATGGACTCTTATTTCCAGGGTGGGAGAATGAATCAGAATCAGGAAAAAGGATCTAAGAATCTTCCTCCAAAGACTCAGAGTAAGCCAAGATGTTTTCAATGAGGCTCTACAAGACACATCAAGTGGGATTTTATGACACAACCTCGAGCATGTCATAACTATAAGAAGATGGTCCATCTTCAGTGGTATTGCTGTAATGATCTGAGTTCAGGTGTTCATGACACTCCTCAAGGGTAGAAAACATGCTATGCCTTGACAGGATGGGGGCGACATCATACTCCTCATCAGCATAGCAGAGTTAGTCATGGTGATTCTTGAAATACCATGACACCTAAGTAGGGTAATAAAGAGAAGAGTGTATTAAGCAAGTAGTTGTTTGGAGTTTAATAGGTTCTGATGAATGATTAGTCAGGACCATCCAAGGTGTGAGGTATGGTTCTTTTGAATTTGACGTTGTTGTAATATTTTTTTGAGGCGGGTGCTTCCCACTCTTTTATTTATTCTCGTGTAATTAGTTTTCTAGTTCTAAATATAGATATGATTAAATGTATTTTAAAACTTCATGCTCCTCTGGGTCAATGAGATTGTTGAGCCATCCTATATAGAGTGTGTTGCTAAGTTGTAGATGACATTGAATTGATGTGGGATTTTTCAGTACTTGAGATGGATTATTATGATATAATCCTAGGAATGTATTGGTTGGAAATGTTTAAGGCCCACATCGATTTCTATGTGTGAAAAATTAGTTTTATGATGGAGGATAGCATTGAACACCTCTTTAGAGGGAAGAAGAATGAAATGTTGGGTGTAACAGATTATTTTGAACCAGCTGTTGGAATGATCTCATTTGAGTTAGCAGATTTTTTGTTGGCATCAGTGGATGGTGTTGAGAAGAGTGTTCTCCCGACAGTTGTGGATCAGTTTCTAGATGTCTTTCCCAAATAATTCTCAGGGTTTCCACCCGTGAGAGAAGTGGAGTTTGTGATTAATCTCATTATGGGGACCATTCCTATCTGAAATTAATATTACTATATGAAACTTTCATAATTGCAGGAATCGAAGGTTCAGTTGGAGGAGCTAGAGAACAAAGGGTTCATCTAGCTTAGCACGTCTCTAAGGGAAGTGCCGACTGTTTTGTTAAAAAGGTGGATGGAACTATACGGCTCTGTTATGATTATCATAGACTTAATTAGGTTACAATAAATAATTTATATCCACTTCCATGCATTTATTATTTGTTAAAAAATTTGATGGGAGCTCAGTGGTTCCCTAAGATGGACTTGAGGATAGGGTATCATCAATTGCGGGTTAGGAAGGAGGATATTCCCAAAATAGATTTCAGAGGTAGATATAGCCATTATGAGTGTGTGGTTATTCCCTTTGGTCTAAAAAATTCACCATTGATTTTCATGGAATTGATGAATCAGATATTTTAGAAATATCTAGATTCTTTTGTGGTGGTATTTTTTGATGATGTACTGGTGTATTCAAGAACAAGGGTGGAGCATGAGAAGAACTTGGAGATAGTGTTGTGGATCTTGAGGAATTATTGGTTTTATTCCAAATTGTGAAAGTGTTAATTTTGGATACAGGAGGTTCATTGTCTTGGCCATGTTATTTTTGAGAAGGGTGTTTTAGTTGATCCAAAAAAGATAGAGGTTGTTATCTCATTGATACCACCAAATAATGTTTTTGAGATATAGAGTTTCTTTTTCTTATCTAGGTATTATCGACCTTTTTTCCCGATTTATCATGATTGACCTCACTAATGACAACTTTGACAAGGAATAATGTTCCATTTAAATAGGATGAGCAATGTCAAAAATGTTTTGAATAGCTAAAGGGTCACCTTACATCAGCACCAATATTTGTTTTTCCAGAACTAGGGAAAGGGTACATGGTATATAGTGATGCATCAGGATTAGGGTTGGGGTGTGTTCTCATGCAAGGGGATCATGTGGTTGCATATGGATCACATAAGTAGAGGTTTAATGAGATAAACTACCTGAAACATGATTCAGAGTTGACAGTAGTGGTTCATGACTTGTGAATGTTGTGTCATTATATCTTCATTGAGAATTTCATGGTGTTTACTAATCACAAGAGTTTAAAGAATATTTTATCACAAGGAGATTTGAACTTAAGGAATAGGAGATGGATGAAATATCTTTAGATGTTTGATTTTGACTTAATGTACACAATGAGTAGGTGAAATTTGGTGGCATATTCATTAAGTAGAAAATTGTATGCTCATGTGGTCAAAAGGTCATCAGATCATTGGTATTTGATGCCAGTCATATCCCACAAGTGGTTGGAATGTGAGGACATGGGTGACAGAGTGGTCTTATCTTCAGTTTCATTGGTTCTGAACTTGGTTGGTTTGGTTAAAGAGGCACTTGAATTTGATTCTGAGTGTATGGTGATGAAATAGAATCTCAATGGCAGTGAGACCATTAAGGGCTCAGAACTGAGTGGAAATTCCGTTTTGTTCTTCTTCAGAATTAGATGGTGGAACCAATTGCTTATCAGGAGGAAATTCTCAGGTATTATCATTATTTTAGGTGGGTATTCCATCCTAGAATTCAGAAGATGTATTTGGTGTTGAAAGCATAGTTTTTTGGGCTAGTATGAATAGGGAAGTGGCCGGGTTTGTTTCAAGATGCCTGAATTGTCAGCAAGTCAACACAAAGAATCAGCAACCAGTAGGAATGTTGCAATCTTTTCCTATTCCAGTGTGGAAGTTAGAACAAATAGTGATTTATTTTGTGAAAGGTCTCCCATGACTGGTTAGGAAACATGATGACATATTGGTGATTGTGGATGCCCTCACAAATATAACCCATTTGATCCCGAATCGTGATTTGAAAACAGTGGAGGATCTATCCAAAATCTATATCTGGGAAGTGGTAAAGAGGGATGGTGTTACAATTTCCATTATATCAGATATATATCCAATGTTCACTTCTCTTTTTTGAAAATCCTTATAGAAAGCCCTTGGGGCACAGTTGATGATGAGCATGGCATATCATCCTCAGACGGATGGCCAATCCAAGGGGATGATACAAACTTTTGAGGATTTTATAAGGTCTTGTGTGATGAATTTTGGTGGTTCAGGGGAGTATCACTTACCATTGGTGGAGTTATCCTATAATAATAGTTATTAGAATTTAATAAATATATAATTGTTTGAGGCATTGTATGAGTGTCTATTCCGTTCTCCACTATGTTGGGAGGAAACAGGTGAGACTTCTATGATTGGACAAAGATTTTTCAAAGAGACTAAAAAGAAGATCAAGTTGATCATAAAGAGGATAGAAACAAATCAATGTCATCAAAAATCATATGTATCCATCATATATGACTGTTGTCATTTGATTTGGGTGATCATGTGTTTTTAGAATCTCTAATAGGTTGGGACATCGTCGGTTTAGAAATTAGGTTAAGTTATCTCCAAGTTATATTATACCCTTTTAGATATATGAGAGGAATGGATAGGTGGATCATTGATTGGATTTTCCAACATGGTTTAGTGTGGTGCACAATGTGTTTCATGGATTGTATTCGAAAACGTTTTTCCCATATCCTAACCACGTAATTCAATGGGGGTCATGTAGAGATAGATCCGGATACATATTTGGTTCACGTGCCAGTGTGGATTGGGGATAGGCTATATAACATCTTATGTGGGAAGAGCATTTGTTTATTTTGGATTTTCTGGGAGCATGGTCAGATTCAGTAGGAGGCTTGGGAGCGGGAGAAAGATATGGCCGAGCAATGGCCAAATCTCTTTCAGTAAATAGATGTTTCTAAACATTTTGAGGATGGAAATTCTAATGGTAGGGAGAATGTATCTCCCCTAATTTGAGGTACGTGAGCTTTTTATACCTTTTTTTGTATATAGAGTTGTTGGGTAATGTTTGGGAGAGCTTGGAATGGTTTTGGGATGTTTTGGAGGAATTTTTAAGGCTGCATGGTTTGAGAATTATTAAGGGAAGCTGTGCGAGAATCCTAAATTACCGTGAAATATTCCATTGTTCGAACAATAGCATCCACATGGTTATTGCACAGTTTTTCAACCCATGTGAGATAAACTTGAAGCCCATTAAAATAGTTTTTTTAAATGGGGTTAGTCAAGATATTCCCTAACTCACCCATTTCTTCTTCTGTATAATCCCTACTGGGTATTTCTTCTTCTCAAGGGCTAGGGACTCTATCCCACTCATTTGGGAATGATTTTAATGGTTTTAAAGGTGGTTTGAAGTCGATTCATCTCAAGTAAGTCTTCTATTTTGGATTATTTTTGGTTTCCCCAAGATCTTACATCTTCCCCCTCTTGGTTTTATAGATCTACTTCTATTTCATGTAGGTCTAGGGTTGTTGTTGTATCAGGTGATGATTTTAGGGATTTTTAATCATAGGGAAGGAGATCTAGAGTGGTTTTGGAGGATTGTTTGTCCAGATTTGTGGTGCGATTGCCTGTGGGTCAATTTTGATGGAACCCTAATGGCAGGTGGCTTCTCTTTCGATCCCACTTTGTTAAAGTGTGAGGACTTGTTTTCAATTAAATTTTTTTCTCGAAATTAATTTTTAATATGATGTGAAAATCTTGGTGGAAACCCATTGGGTGATGATTTGGGGATTTTGGGTGAAATGGGATATTATTGAAAAAAGGGGCTTGTTGTGTGATTTTAAAATGTATATTTTAAGAGTGGTTTCTTGGTTTGGTTTATGAAAATGGTTTGGTAAAATGGTTTTGAATTAGAATTTGGATTATTGAAATGTATTTTGGTATGGAAAATGGTTAAATGGTGTTATTAATAAATTATAGATTTATTGAAGTGATTGTCATGTGTTGGAAATAGTTGTGTGCATAATGTGTGGCCTCAATGTTTTATGATTTTGGTTGGTTAAGTATTATGTATTGCATTGATTATGTTGAAGTGGATGAGAAGTATCACTATAAAAGGTGATGGATAGTGGATGGAAGGTCAACCATTATGGATAAGGGGTCGGGAAGTACCACTAGTTTGTAAAAGTAGTAAACGGGTTTGGATGGGAAGTTCCACCGTGGTTGTTTTCCTTGTTGTGTGTTTCTACGCAAGTGGAAATTGCTTATGAAAATGCGTGATGGTGATATGTATTATGGAGTATTTGTGGATTTCCCTTGTTTGACATGGCTTGTTAAGGGTGTGTTTGGCTTATCAGTAATGGTAGAACTATTTTATGTTTTATATAAATTGTTTTATATAATTGTATTCATGGTTTTATCCTAGTTGTATGTGTAGTGAAGTCCTTTGGGGAAATCCTAATAAGTATAATTACTCACCCTTGCTTTGTCACTTTAGTGATTTTGTAGATGTTGTATTCTAAGACATAGGTAAGAGTAAGGCATCTTATTTTTCTAGCATTTCTCCACGAGGCTTGGGTTTTTTTGGTACATAGACCATGGAGCTTGTTGTGGAGCAGTAGAGGGTGCCTTGGTTTTCTTTGGGTATCTTGTCTAGTCTTACACATAGTGCTGTGATTTTGTTTTGGTATGGTTTTGTTGTATTGGTTTTTGGGAATTTTTATGGATTAGTTTGGCTGTATTTTGGTACTATATGGTTTGGGTTGCTTTGTTAACATGCATCATGTAGTATTTTTTGGTAATGTCTTGTTTTGTTGGATGGTTTATCTCAAGGGAAAATCATTCCACAATTTATTCTTAAAGCCCTCAGCATTTATTTATAGCCTTTGGCGACTTGGGAACGTTGCTTAAGTTCTAGTAGCACCTCACCTCCTAGTCAAGACAATGAGGAAAGAGTGGGGTGTTACATCCTCGATATGTCATTTTCCTCTTATTTTAAGTATTTGGGCACTAAAAATGACTAGATGTTAATTGCTGTTTTTGATAGCTGGTTTTGAAAAATAACAAGATGTCCTATATGATCCCCACCATGTAAGACATCTTATTTGGGAATTCCCCACATTTCCCTTCACATTGGTTGTTTACTTAGTTACTGTTTGTTCCCTCCATTGGCTAAAATGAGGGAAAAAATTAAGTATGAGTATACACAAACCAGAATCCCAAAACATTGAAGGGATAGCTTATAAATGGAATTTATTCCTTAAATTATGAATTTTCTTCTTCAATCTATGTTATCCAGAATCTATTTACTAACATAGACACATATAAGAATTTTTCCCATAATAATTGTTAGTAAGGATCTTATGAATTTATCAAATAATTTCCATGAGGAGTGTCAAACCAAGTATGAAGTAAGGCACATTATTGTGTACTAGATTACCCGGTGTGAGGCCCAGAACACATTGTCAGAGTTGTTACTCCTAGGTATATCTATTAAAAAACCCTTTCCATATATAGTATCCAGAAAAGGATGTATTTCCTTGATAAACCAATTACACTATACATACCAAAATTTAGGGAAGTGTTCTTATAATTATTCAATCCCAATGTATTTTGCTATATTTCTATGATCGTAATCCCAAAAAAACTATACTTTTACTTTGATACCAACAATAACAATGATGCTCTTTATTTCACATTAATAATTAATTTATTACATAAGACTAAACCTAATAAAACCTAGATGATGAATAATTATAGTGTGTTTTGGAATTAGGTACATTACATTACAA
Organism: Viscum album; assembly: GCA_963277665.1. NCBI lineage: Eukaryota > Viridiplantae > Streptophyta > Magnoliopsida > Santalales > Viscaceae > Viscum > Viscum album. The sequence goes on from OY728123.1 coordinate 877,657,308, forward strand.
AATCAAATAAAAAATACAACATCTTTATTGAAAACTTCTTTAACATGCTAAAAAAAACTCATTCAAACTTAAAACAACATGGGATAATCTGGTGACATACATAATAAAGGGGTCAGCTATAAATCCCATTTTGGGAATAAACAGGGAATAAGTGATATGTGTTAGACAATATCCATCTCAATGAGGAATAAAAGAAACATGAATAATAATGCATGATATAGCATGATAATAATAACATGGTTAATGAGGAAATTACTTAATGCACTACATCATAAAAATAGGCCAAGGATAAATGCACCAAGAATTTGTGGTGGAAAAAGTCCCATAAAGGAATAGGTACACCCATGTACCAACATGAAGAATCATGATACTAAACATAACCCAGTGCATTGGAGCACTATCTGGGTGCACTCATCATAGTCATTTCATTCTCATGCTCAAGTGTGCCACATATATCATAAAACATTGATTCATACATCATTATAATTTATTCCATGATCAAGGAATGTGAATTTAATACATGTACACCCCAAATATATATATATATTTATGTTCATAAAGGTTTATACCCTTGATATAATAATTGGTAAGGTATTCACTACACAACTGTTTTTGGCATGGAAAATCACGTTGAAATTTCAGCAGCATAATGATGTTACTTAAAAAATAATAAAAATTATTGGTGAGGGAGAAAGGGGTCATTCATTTTTTGTAAATAAAATGGTATGTAATGTGTACATGGAAATTAATGTCTAATACCAAGTCATCCTTGTCGAGTCCCAAGAACATCTTGATGGAAACTCGGTATAGGCACTGGTGGGAGTCGTAGGATCATGTGTACCATATGTCCTACGTGAGTCCAAGAAAGCAAGATCCAAGGGTTAGAAAACCCTGAGACATCCCAGGGAATCAAGACCCTTGGAGAATTCTCTACCCAAGGTGTCCACTACCATGTCCCAGATCTGTGGAGAGTCGTCTAGGGAATCTATAAAAAAACTTGCATTCATTCATACCATTTAATAAGTCAATGTCATACTAGTCTACCAAAAAATGTAATCAATTTTATTCAATTCTATATAATGTTTATACCCATTAATTTAATGTATTTCATTACAAAAACATCTCATGAGAATACCCACTCATGTATTCCATTTCCATTTAATCAAGTCACCTGGGTATACCCACCCATTTATCATCAATTTCAATTATACATGTGACATGGGTAAACACACCCATTTAACACCATTCACATTTTAAAATATTCCATGGGTATACTGACCCATTCAATTAAATCAATATCATCCATTTAACACATCACATGTAACATAACTCATTTGATCAATCCAACAATTAAATAATTCAAGTTCAATATAATAAATCAAATTAAAGGTGTAAAACTATAATCTAATCATCCCATGAAACCCATTCCACTTATACATATCATCTTATAACAATAAAATCCCAAAGCACACCCACTGTGTGGTTCAACATGGAATAAAAAAAATGAATTTCCATAAGGTGAACCCCAATGGGTGTCCTTGGTTCTAGAAATGGGTACCAACACATCACAACACATCCTATTGGAATCCCTAATAGGTATGTCAACATCTATTGTAAGTAACCCGTTCATAATTGGGGCCACATCAGAAAGTCCATTGGGTGGTGTAACATTCGATAATTCTAAAAAAATACCAAATTATTAATGAAAAGTATAGATCACCTACCCTAGCTCAGTAGTGGAGTTCTCATCCAGTATCAAGTCATGATTTAACTCGGTTTAAGAGAAATCTCAATAACAAATGAATAACAGGAAATTATGGCTTATGAGAATAAATCCAAATAGAACAATCGATATACATAATATTCGAGAAAGGATAAAAAGGAATATAGATCTTACCATTGTGGATCAAAGGAGATGAACTATGCTTGAATCAGAGTTCGGATAGAGAGTCGATCTAAATTCCATGAATAGTCACCTTTGAGAGCTTCCAAAGGCCCTCCTTGTTGTGCATAGAAAGAGTAGAACTTATGTTTCAGAATCCAAATTTTAATTTAATTACAAATTATAAAATTCCAGAAATACAAAGGCTGAATAGTTTAGACACACAGTTTAGAAAACCATGTACCGATCGTGCACATTTACAGTAGTCCAAGGGGCACCCAAACCGTTTACACGCATAGTTTAAAAACTCCATGAAAAATGTACGCTAGGCCTCCGTCATGTTTCTAAAAAATACCAGACTGGTCAAAAGGGTGTTTGAATCCTCCAACACTATTTCCTAAAACTGTGAGGCTTGTATGCCCCCTCTATTCAGCCTTGCACGACCTAGTCAAACCTTGCATCCTGTCTTGCATGGTTTGCACTAATCATGTGCCAGAAAATTTTTAGCCCAAAACCTAGTTCTGGGGACCAAAAAAGCCACAAAAAATTCCAAAAAATCATGAACGAGTTGGGAACTCAGTTAATGACATATTTAATCATTAAAACTAAAAAATAAGGGATCTTACCTGATACAAAAAATTGGGGGGTCTTACCATCTTCTCCCTTATGTAAATTTGACCCTAGATTTCTCTCTGAAGGGTGGTCAAGATTCTTATAAGAAAAAATATACCCACTGATCATGTACCTCAGCCTCCCCCTTTGAAGTCTTTTCTTATAAATGGTTATTCTTCCATAACACACATACATGGGGAACTGCCCGGCCTTATAGAACCTTAGTGCTCTTATTGACTATAGGAATCAGACGCTCCTTAAAGGATACATCAACTTGAAGCTCAACCTCCTCATAATGGAAAACATGATATGGGTCTGAATGATAACAGCGTAGCTAAGATACATAGAAGACGTCTTTCATGGATCAGTACCTCAAAGGTAACTACAACTGATGGGCTACCAAACTTACTCTCACCTGAATCTCAAAGGGCCCGACATATCACAATGAAGGCTTACCTTGTCTCCTGATTATCTTGTGTCTCGATCTCGGTGAAACACATAATAAAACATGATCCCCAACATAAATTCCATAGTACATCTTATGCGACTATTGTTTGACTTCTATCGAGATTGTGCAGTAGCCATCACTTTCTAAATCAACTGGACCTGCTCAGAAGTCCCCTACATGATATGCGATTCTAGTAAAGCTACCTCACCTACCTATAACCAGCATAAGGGATATCATAATGGCCTATCAAATAAATCCTCAAATGTTTTAATCTTTATAGTCTCCTGATAATAGTTTTTGTAGGTGATCTCCACTAGGGGGATGTGTCTCTCCTAAGAGCCCCCAAAATTTAGGATGCATGCTTGTAACATGTCCTCTGGAACTTGTACTGTATTCTTTGATTTCCCATCAGTATGAGGGTGGTGTGTTGTTCTCAGAAGAAACTACATACCCAGTTCCATATAAAAACAATTTCAGAAACGATATTTAAAGAGGGTGTTCCTATCTGAAATGATAGTGCTTGGAACCCCATGAAGTTGCACTATCTCATGAATGTAAAACTATCCCTTCTCATCAACATTTAAGGTCTCCTTGATCATAAGGAAATGAGAAACCTTCATTATGATATAAAAAACAACCCACAAAACATTTTTACCTTGAGGTGACCTCGGTAGTCTGGTCATGAAATCCATCGCAACATCATCCCATTTCCATTCTAGAATAGGGAACTTCTATAAAATCGCGGTTAGTTACTGATGTTCTTCCTTCACCTTATAATATATGGAACACATCGTAACAAATCATGAAACTTCATGCTTCATTCTTGACCACCAGTAATTATGGTGAAAGTCATGGTTCATCTTGGGGACTCCAGAATGTACTATCCAAGCTGAGACATGAAATTCCTGCATCGGCTCATCATGCTTGTCTATTGGAACCCAAACACATCCATGGACACATAGGATCTCTTCCACACCTATGGTCTACCCAGGTGATGGATCCTCACCAACCACACTCTCATGTAGTACTAGGACCTTAGAATAAAATATCTACATCATCTTTAATCTATCTATTATGGTAGAGGTCACAACTATGAAAGATAAATTAGTCTACTCCTGACTCTCGTGCACCTAAAAGTACATCTTAGAAATCAAAGGCATAAGATTCCACTCGCTACTAGACTTCTGCACTGCCTATATATGTTTCCTCCTACTCAGTGCATTGACCAGTAAATTTCCTTGATCAGACAAGTAAGAAGCTTAATGTCAAAACACTATAGGTAATACACCCACCTATGATTCCTCAGATTTGTATCACGCTGTGTAAACATAAACTTAAGGATTTTATGTTATATCTACACCAAAAAAATTCTCACCCATTTAGTAATGTCTCCAAAAATATAAATCATGAACAAATGTAGCTAACTTGAGATCATGAATCGTGTAGTTCCTCTCGTGAGTACTTAGCTACCGAGCCTCATACTCCATAACTATATCTCCCTACATCATCACTACACATAGCCTGATACCTGATGCATCAATATACACACTGTAGCTCTTTTACAACTCCATAATATCATGATCGGTGCTAATTCCAAACTTTCTTTTATCTCTAAAAAAGATGGCTTGCAATAATTTGACCATACAAACTTCACACCCTTCTTAGTGAATCTATTTAACAATGCCACTAAGCATCATTAATCCTTTATAAAATGATTATAGTAACCATATAGCCCTGAGAAAATACTTATGTAAAAACATCCTTGGGTTGTTCCTAGGAAGCTACATCTCTCACCTTCTCAAGATTTAATAATACTCATGTCACCGATATGATGTGACCTAGGAAGTGAATTTGATCCATCTAAAAGTTTCACTTTTTGAGCTTAGCATATAACGAATTCTCTCTCAGTGTATTCAAAATGATCTCACTATGGTGGGAATGGTCGTGTTGATTATGAGAATACCCCAATATATCATCTAAAAAACCACTAAAAAATGTATGTAAGGGTCGAACATTTGGTTAAAAAAATCAATGAACACTATTAATGCTTTTGTGAGACCGAACTACATAACTAGATACTCATATAGACCATACCTACAACAAAAGGCTATAAAAGGTATGTCTACAAGTTGAACATGAAACTAGTGATATCCTGACCTTATATAAGTCATCATGAATAGTTAGGATCCCCAAATATGAATATAAATGTCATTTATCCTTAGTAAGGGATATCTATTTTTAACTGTCATCTTGTTCAATTTCATATAATCCATGCATAGCATAATAATTCCATAAGACTTTTTTTTGCATAAAAAGACTAGAAAACCCCACAGAGAAGTACTAGGGAGAAAACAACCCCTCACCTCCAAATCCTATAGAAGCCTCTTGAGTTCCTAAAAATCCACCGTATCCATCCTATAAGGATGAATGGATACTGGAGATGATCCTAGAACTAGATCTATGGATAACTCCACCAATATCTCTTGAGGTAAAAAAGAAAATTCACATTGGAACACATCTCTAAAGAGATCAACCATTGGAGTAAAGTCTTCCTGACACAATACCTGATCATCTATATATAAACTAGTGATATGGGCTGTCATTCTACTCATCCCATAATTCTTGGGTCTATCTATTCTTTCCTAGATATCCTATTCACCATTGTGAGAATACACTTCACCCTACGGTGATGTAAAATTCACCCTCCGGTGATAGAATTCAACATAATATCAATAAGGTACTCGCCAGTCCATCATGAGTATGGAATCAACCCCTATCATCTCAAGGAAATAAAAGCACCAGATGAAGTGACATCCACCAAACTCAATGGGGAACACCCTACACAGGCACACATTTTTTGTTTTGATTCCCAAAGGGTTCTATAGCATCATGAAACCCTCAAAAGGAAAATAACAAGCCCAATGATTTTTATCACTTATGAAGATATTAAATTGTGTGATTCATCTATATATAAAAGAGTAGATGGAATAGTGGAGGTTATTATGTTTTTACCTCTCACTATAGATGGTTCATCACCCTTCTCCTTAGGGTTAGGTTGTACAGAATAGAACTGGCATGCACCACGACCTTGTGAAACAACCTCACTAACCGAAGTACTCCTTCTCTAATGTCATGGTGTATTAGTTGTATGGATTCCTTTGTAATGACCACTACTCCCTCATCATGATATCCTAGCACTTGTACAACTCCATGACTAACAAAATGATAAGGAACATTCTATAGAACCTATTGTTAGAGATAACCGCATACCAATCACACCTAGAGGGAAGGTCCTACAGAAATGATGCACGTTGGCCACCCTACCAAAATCTTGACACTTGATTGGGTGATGGTCTCCTTGAATCTTCATGTGGCCTCACCTACCACATGAGTGAAAAAAACTAAGCTTCCAATACTCATATCATGACTAAAACTCATCTCACCAGAAGACTCAAAATTATGCTTCCTGCCTGATGACTTAGAACAATTGGGTTGAGTAACAACACTTCCCTATTAAGTTCCCCTGGCCTCTCTCTGATTCCTTTGTGTAATCAGTGCTTAATTAAAAAAAATTTCAACTCTATAAAGCTTTTTGAGTACCCCATAACTGTCATCTTACCCTGCTCTAGATGCATATACTCACTAGTCCACTCTACCTGTAGGGTTGTGTGGTAAAAGTATTCATAGAATTGGGTCTGAAAATCTGTCCAAACCATATCTTGCAGCCCTTTATCCTGGTTCAGAAAATCCAACCAGTGCTTTGCTTATCCATGTATCATATATATGGAATGACTGACCCTCCTCTCTGGAGGCATCTCAAGATAATAGAAGATAACTAATATGGTTACAAGCCACAGATCTGCAGAATGTGGATGACATCCCTCAAAAACATGGGAGGATGCTACTTCTGGAACACTAGTGTCAGCTCATCTATAGGAAAGGTAGGATACAATGCTCCCAAGAATATATGGATATAGTGAATGAGACCCTCAATGAACTATTCATCAACACATGTGTCTGGAAAAACTGTTAGTTCCATAACTGGAAATAAAGGATGATCTTCTTGTATCCCATGGACCACCACTTATGAAGTGTGATCTCCACCTCCTTCTCAGCGTAATACTTGATTTATTCATGGTGGCATGCCTCTGATATTCTAAACACACTTCTATGTTAAGAAAGAGTTCAAAACTCACATCTCAAAAGATAGGGAAAAGAAAAAACTTCCTAAAACCATGCTATAACCCACAACTTGCATCTACATCTAAGGCTGTAAAAGATCAATCACAACACAACTAGAAAAAAATTCCTCTTTCCCACCCACAAGTCAGGTCTAGATAATGTTTTAGTTCATCATTTTAGGTTTCCATTTATTTTCCACTTTAACTAACATTCATGTTATATTTCATTTCACAATTCAAATTTTCAAGGGGTTTAACCATAGGTTTAACAATTCTAAATCCAAGAGGTCCCATAACACCTCTTGAACCAAAAACATTATCCCCATTAAATATATACATATAAAAATAACTTTAATAATAGAATTTTTACTAGTGAGTCATTTCTAAGTCCATAAGGTCCAATAAACCATAAGAACTTAAAGATGGTGTAACTCCTCTATCCACTGCACAAAATCTATCACAACAGAAGATATAGATATAAGAAAACCCATCACAACAAAAAGTAATGAGTAATTTATCCAAAATGGCATGACATAGGGCATGGAATGTGACTTATAAAAAGTTCATATATAATTCATGAGATGGAATACCATCATCTCATCAGGTTGCAATAGAAATAACTCCCACAATTATATCAATAGTAATAGATTAAATCAAGTTCATCTCTCAATGGTGAAATCAAACCAACTATAATAGTCAAAATCCTAGAAATAATAATTTCATTGAATAAAATTTGGCTTCTCCCTATATGCGGGGTAGATACTCCCAAGAACAACTTATTAAAATGTTTGATTTCCTTTCTATGCATGTCTATTATCACCGAATAGTAGTTCAAACTAGAAAAGACTCCACTCTAATACCACATTGTAACATCTCGAACTCTGATGCCACTCAACAGTGCGCTAATATTAGTTGGTCACATGAGCACATCTCCCCAAACACAAGAGGATGTCGAGTTGAAGAGATGGAGTAGGCGATTCCTTGGGAGAATATTCCCTAATTACCAGATTATATCACAGTAGAAGTCAATCACATTCAATAGTAGAAGTAGATAAACATGTAGACAAAAGGAATGTAAGAAAGACAGGAATATATAACAAATCTTGAACTATCACAATTCAATTATGCAGATGATACATTTATCTAGAAATCATCCAAAATATTTATATGGAAATGTAGTATAGTATAATTTTACAAAGAGAAAAAAAAGTCCAAAAAGTGTTTGAGTAGCATCGCAAGCCTCAGCTTGGTCCCAGACTCCCCTTCTCTAAAATAATGATCAATAACCTATGTTAGGGAGCTTTCCCCTACTATCATCTACAACCATATAATCTATTTGGGTCCCCAAGTAGGACCAAACTGTGTGTGGGATAACATCCTACTATGTTACCACCCAGAAGTCTATACAGATCTAAGCATCACAATGAAATATTATAAACAAGTGTAAGAAATAAGTAATGTTACTGTGAATTCCCAAGGCTTATATCTTCTACAAACAAGTAATACCAAACAGCCTCTCAAGGATCCTTGGAATAAGTGTCAGATCCTAACAAGGAAGCTACAAGTAATATAAACAATAAACATGGCCTCACCTCCCATCCATCCACAACTTTTCCAAACCACCTTGTATTATAATGAATCCATATCCAAATTTTGCAGCCTCTCATTCATCCCTAGTGTCATATATCCCCCAATCATGTCGTATAGTGATGTGTAGACCACAAAGGTACAGATCCAAAGTGTTGAAGACAAATAAATCCTTGTCGATCCCTATGATCATCTCAATGGAAAATCAGTATAGGAACTCTTTTGATTCCAATTATCATATGAACCAAGATGTTCAACACAGTTCTAAGAAAGTCAGATCCAAGGGTTAGCAAAGTCTGAGGCATCCCACATAATCAAGAACCTTAGAGCATACTCTATCCAATGTGTCAACTACTGCATTCCATATCAATGGAGAGTCTTCCATGGAATCTATATAAAATATTCATTCATTCATATGATTTAACAATTCAATTCCAAATAATTCTACCTACAAATATAATCAATTTCAGTAAATTCTATATAATAAGTATACCAAATCATTTAATAAATTTCATACCAAAAACATCACTTAAGTATTCCCACTCATGTATTTTATATCCATTTCATCGTATCATATCGTTATACCCCCCATTTATCATAAATTTCAATTAGACTATCACATGGGTATCCCCACCCATTTATCACCATTCACAGTTTAACATATTCCATGGGTATACCCATACATTCAATTAAATACATTTAATCCATTTGACACACCATGTTTAACATAACTCATTTCATCTATTCAATAATGAACCAATTAAATTTCAACATAATAAATCAATGTAAAGAAGGAAATCTAACTCCTAATCATCCCATTAAACCCATTCCACTTATAATTGGAATCCTATAATAAGGAAATCCCAAAACACACCCCTTGTGTGGTTTATCTTGGAATAAACATTGAATTTTCTTAAGGTTTACCCCATTGGTGACCTTGGTTCAGGAAAAAGGTTCCATCGCATCACAACGGACCCAACGGTAATCCCTAATAGGTCTGATTATATCTATTTCAAGTGACCCGTTCATAATTGGGGCCACTTCGAAATGTCCGGTAGGTGGTATAAAGACTGATAGTACTAAAAAAATTACAAAAAAATTATAGACCACCTACCTTAGTTTAGTAGCGGAGGTATCATCTAATATCAAGTCTTGATTTGACTCAATTTAGGAGATATTTTAAGATCTGACGAAGAACGAAAAATTAGGCCGTATTACCCTAAATCTGAATTTTACAATAGATATCTAGAAGAATAAATAAAGGCTAAAAAGGGATGTAGATTGTACCATTGTGGATCCAATGAGATGAACCGATCCTGAATTCGAGTTTGGATGAATAGTATATCTGAATTCCAAGAATATTCATCTTTGAGAGCTTCCAAAGGGTCTCTTTTTTGTGCATAGAAAGAATAAACTTAGGTTTTAAAATAGAAATTTCAATTTAATTATAAATTATAAAATTCAAAAAATACAAGGGTTTCACCATTTGGGAGAATTATTTGGAATACCATGTATTGATCATTCCCGGTTCCTATAGGACAGGTGTCACTTTCATGGTTTACAAATCATTCGGAAACCGTGTGCTAAGTCCCTATCAAGTTTCTGCAAAAAATATTAGATTGGTCACATGGTAATGCACCTCCTCCAACCCAGTTTCCTCAAATTATGTGGCTTGTACACCCCCTTTGTACAGCCTTTAATGGTTTAGTCAAACCATGTGGCCTACCCCTCATGGTTTCCATGAACCGTGTTCCCGGACATTATGGTCCAAAACCCTGTTTTGGGCCCCAAACAAGCCCAACAGACATACAAGACACCCATGATCATGTTGGTAAATTACCTAAGGCCATATATAAAAATGAAAACAGAAAAAATGGGATTCATTCCTAATACAAATACCCAGATTCTTACAATCAATATCACATGACTTTGTACATTTGAATATTTTGTTGGAGAATATAATGACTTCCAACTAAATAATACTTTAATGTTCCATGATTGTTGTTGAACTAAAAAAATAGATTTATATTTTTTTCATTATGAATTGTGTCATAAATCTAGATTTAAACATTCAATAATTAGTGCATCATTAATTAATTTCTACATACCAATGAAACACAAGAAAGACATCATCACATGTTGAGTTTTGAATAATGAATGACGATTAAAGAAAAACCCAAGAATATTGAAGTGAGTAATTCTCATAAATGATAAAAAATGAATATAATTATGTATTTTTGTCTATTCATAAAGATTCCATCACATATCTAGAAGGGGTTAAATTAATTCCAGTATTTTAGGAAGACTATATTTCTACCAATGATTATAAAAAATACCTATGAGTATTTTGATATATAATTGTTCATGAAAATTGTAAGTTTAAGAAAAATTGAAAAAAAATTTATGATGAGAAGTGTATTAGGGAAAAGGTTAATTATTTGACATTTCATAGCAATAATGAATCTAGCTGAGAATAGATTAAAATTATATATGGATAGTTTTCTTTTCAATAACCTTATTTTATAATTATGATACAATTTTAGATAATTCAACTAATTATCCATTGAAATACATTAATGATTAATATTTTTTATATAATAATTGAAAAAATTTATTATGATTTTGAAACTAAATTTGATGATATTCCATGGAAATATGAGTTTAATTAAGATTTCATAAATTAGAAAATGATTTTCTTTGAAGTATTAATGATGTTTTTAATGCTTTAATAGAGTTCTTGTATTCTATGTGATGTTGGTAAACAAAATTAAATATATTTCATAGAGTCAATGAATTAAAAAAGTTGTGTAGTTTACTAATATTTTTAATATTCTTAGGATGATTTAAGAGGTATTATGATGAGTTATAAAAATACATTAAAAGTCACTCATCGATATGTAATAAATTTATATGATATTTTTTTTTGATATGAAACATTATACAGTGAATAAATTTTATACTTTTTATAGGATATGATGAAATGATTAAAATGGAATTAAAATTATATTATGTGTAAAATATTTGGAGTATATGTAAGATTTTTTGTAGAGTCATATATAATAACTAAGATTTTTCCATTTAATGAAATAAAATAATATATCACAACAAATAATTTTATCTATGATAGTTTTGTTTCTTTTTATCTCTTTATTATTATATGTAAGATATGATAATTAATTATATATATATATATATATATATATATATATTGGGTATGTAAAATAATTTGAATGAAAAATTTAGTATTGTAATGAGTTCTATTGGGTTACCTAAATATTGATTAGAGGAATCATGAATAATAATATATTTATTATAGGTGGATTTTTTGTATAATAATTACATGATCTATATTTACTAAAAGGATTATATCATTGGAAGATAACTGAATATTTTTTTGGAAAAACTGAAGAATTACAGTTGCTCAGTCTAATCTATTCATAAATTTTGGAGCATCAATTTTCTACAGTATTACTCCATGATTAGAGATATGTTTTATATGAAAGAGGTTTACATTATGAAGAAGAAAAACTTATTTTAAATACATGTGTGGGTGAAAAATATGCCAATGATTATTCTTTAAATTAATATGAAATCAAAATACATGTTAAATCTATTCTATAATGCATTATTAATATAGTATTGTGAGATTAAATCATGATATTGTATAAATACATTCATAAGAATGAAATAAAACCCTAAAACATGATTATATCCATTTAAATATACACTATCATTGTATAATATCATAACAACATGGATTTATAATTCCTATTTTTTTAAAGATAATGTTTTAATAAATTTTTTATCTTACAATTATTTAAAAAAAGGACTTATGGATATAATATTTATGATTAGTTTAAATATTTTCTAAATACCATTATTTATTAAGGTTTAAAATGATGATATTGGAGGTTTATAATAGTTATGTAAGGATAACAATATCCATGAGAGATGTACAGTATATGAAAATATAGGAAGGAGTAAAAGATGTTATTTAGAGGGAGATAGAGGCACAAAGATATAATCATTATAGAAATAATTTAAATCAATGAAATTATATATATAGTGGTATATAAATTGATAGATCATTATAGTGTGTCAAATAATAGTTAATGATTAATATAAGTTGATTTTTTTTAAATATATCATTTTTAATGAACATTGTGAAACCAACCTATGAGATCTCAATATTTTGAGGATTAAAGGAGTTATTGAGATTACTATTAAAGACTATTTGTATAGAATAAGAACCCCTTTAAATTTTATTATATATAGTTACTAGATAATATTAATACAATTTAAGAGAGGCACAATCATAAACCAGTTATCACACTTCAAAGACAGACAACCAAAAAAATATCTAATGATGATGAGCTTGTTTGTGTTGGAGTTAGAAAAGTAAAAGTTACAACTTTAATGTTTCCTAGTTATTTCTAAGAAAATCAGTTCATGGAAAATTTTTTTGATGATAATTTAAAAGTTAAAAAAATAATTTTATGTAACCTGAATAAAAAACATTTTACACAAAAAACATAGTAATAAATATTGGTAGAAAACAATTTTATCTAATTATTTTGTGGAAGTAATTCTTATTTCCTTTTTATAATTGAAATCATGAAAATTGATGGTGAATATAAAAAGGGATAATGATTTCAATTTTCTATATATGTTTAAAGGTAAGAGAGTGGAAATGGTTTAATTGATAAAAAATAAACCACCCAAATTAACCCACCCTACCCCTCTAAATAACATGGAACATAATTAGTTGAATAATAATATTTATTATATCTATTTTTTCATGTATCACCCTGATATTTTTTTAATTGTTTCCATATATAATTTTGTAGTTTTCTAAAATTATAATCCGCATCGATTTTGAACACAACGTGATATAATATTAAAATATTATTTAATTAATGTGATATTTAAAATCTAGCTATTAAATTAGAATGTATGAATATGAATATAAAAATAATGAGTATTATGTGTTTTATAGATGAATAAAATAAATTCATTTTTTTATTAAGTGACTATAATCTAAAATAAATGTTATTTTATAGTAAATGAATTTTTTCATAAAAACTATTTTTAATGCATGCATTGTATTTATTATCTTAAAAAATTACATTAATAAATATTATTGGATGATTTTAATTGAAATAATATAATATATACAATATAAATCATTTTATATTTCATTTAATATTTTTTACTTCACCTAAGATATGAATAACTCTAGTTTTATTCCTCAAAGGCTCTTTTTATATAATGTTATTTCATCGTATTCTACTTAGTTATTCTTAAACATAAATTTTACAATTTTATATTAAATTTATAAAAAATGAATATCAATTTTGAAATAAATATTTCATTATTATCTTACTGTTAATTTTATATAATTTTCTGAAATTATTACTTGTTAAATGAATATAAAAAATTAATTATTTTTATTAAAAATTGTATTATCATTTATGGATTTTAAAAAATTCTATTTTCTTAAATTTGTATAAATGTTAAATTAGTGAAATTATGTTATGATTATTGCAATTTATACCATTTTAATTAATTTCATGTTAAACATAGAAACATGAAATTTTATACATTTAAAAACTTTTTCATTGGAAAACTACATTTTCGTCATCTTTGTGGTTTTAATATTAAATTAAAGTGTTCCACTTATATGTTATGAATTTGGTAAAATGGAATCCATATTTTGAATCATCATAATTATTATTATGTTCTGAGTAAAAACTAATATTTTTCATAATAAATATAATGAAAATAAAAAAATAATTACCTTTTTTATGGTTAAAACATGTTTTTAACAGTAACACGCACTTCTATTAAATTTTTTTAATAGACACATTACATTTATTTGAGAAATTTGATTTCATATATTTAATAATTTCATAAAAATTATGTAATAAGGATCATTTATTTTCATTCATAATGGATTATTTTTCTATGTAAATAAATAAAAACCAGTTACCTTGGTGAATACTAAAACCGTAAGCGTAAGTAATCGTATAGGAAAAAGAAATAAAATATATAACACATGTTAATATTTATTGTGGTGGAGTTTGGGAATGAACATAATTTCCTTCCACTATTATATTTATCAGATTTTTTAAACATTATTTTTGACTGACTTCTATTATTGAATAGTTTTCAGTAATTATAGAAATTTTAGTCATCCCCAATTATAAAAGAGAATCCCCTCCACTCACTTATTCAACCCACAAAAAACATATAGCTAAAAAAATATGGAAATAAATCTAAAACATAAATATCCACATTCTAGAGAAACTAGCCTACCCAATACACCTACCCTGGGGTCCATAATTAGATATTAAATGGAGGTTTTTCTAAGAGAAGGATGTTGTCTCCAGTAAGATCTTTAGTTTTACGTATCCTCTTAATATCAAATTCATGTATTAATAAATACAATTTAAAAAATAGGAGTATATAACATATATTAAGATTTTATTATGTTTATTTTATAACCTAAAACTATATCCTATTCAATCAAATGGGAAATGAAACCATCGATCACATGTACGATGAAGTCCCACATGACGAACCGGTATAATTTGTCTTCGAGCACCACCTATCATGACTAGATATAATAGTGTATTTAATATATATATATATATGTGATATTTATAAAATAATTATATGTATGTGATGTTAATATAATATCTACATTCTTGTAATCTAATCTATTAGAAAATAATGTCTCTCGTGCATACATGTGCTCAACCACCTTCATGAAGCGATAAGATTAATTTTCATTTTATTTTAAAAATTGAGAATAATAATGATATATATTATTGAAAAATATTATGTGTATGATATATTAATTATTCTTGAAATTCTAATTTTTTATTTATCTTCCTTTCATAACATCAGTCAAAAAATTGAGAACATTGTTCATGCGTTCGTTCATAGAACCATCTCCATGAATGACATAAGTCATATTTCAATCTATAAATTTAGTTCACAATATTTAATACTTATATAATTAATTTATATGTTATTTACATCCTTTTTAAAATTATAGATATTATAAAAACATGATCAATGCATAAGTACTAAAACTACCAAACAAAACAAATATTTAAAAATGTAGTAGTTATAACCCAAAATAATGATTTTAACAAAGAATTATTAATAAATAAGTGATAAAATATTATAAGTAAATCATATATAGTATGATATATTTGATTATGTTAATGAAATATATGTATAATAGATATATATTTATTATAAAATAGGATCAATCATATATTGTAAAATTTGAGCCTTGGGAAAATGGATTTTCATCTCACATTTATTTATGTGAGGCGCATTCCATATTCACCACCTGTTTCCATTAGGTGGTGTATATAAAATCTATGGTTTTATTTAATTATGATACTTATTAATGTTATTTTTATTTTTTATCTATCAATTTTTCTTTTATTAACAGAGCTTATTATTCAAAAGTTCCCATATTTCTATTGGTTTTATATTACAATATCATTATCTTTTGTATAATTTTGATTATTTTTTAAATGAAAAAATTTCATGATATACCTAAAAATATTCCATAATTTTTTCTTATACTATGGTTATTTATGTATAATAAAATTTTTCTATTTTTTCATCCATTTAATTACTCAAGAGACCAAAACAATTTTTATAAGTATAATCAAATTTAGTTCTCTATTTGGTCTAAAATAATTTCTCTTACATGGCTATGTTATATAAAAATTATTCCAATAATGTTTTTACTACTCTAAAATTAATGACTAAGGAAATTTTTACCCTTATTTGAATTTTATCTAGAAAAATGTTTAAAAATAAATATTATGTTATATTTTCAAACTAGTTTGTTTGGAACTTTTTTAAATGTGAAAGGAATATTTGTTAACGTATAATTCATATACCAAATATCATAAAAGAATGGATGCTCAATCCCATGAGGCATCCTTGATATGTTTCCGATTTTATTTTTAATGTAAAATTATTTTCAAAATATTTTGTGAATTTATTGTTTAAAAAAATTTATGAGAGATGGATCTTATCATCAAGAATGATTTAATGATATTTTTATTTAATTAATATTCATAAAGGACAACAAAATTTTGTGTTTCCGTAATTCCATAGAGTAATTGAACAAATTTTACTATCCATATTATTATTTTTGGATATTTTATCATTATAATGATGTGATATTTATGAAACCCACTTATTTTCAATGTGTTATTCTATGATGGTTTTATCAAATGTATATGAATCCCAATTTCATTAAATATATTATGATATGAAGATATGGTTATTGTGAAATGATTTTATGAAACACATATGTACAGTTTTCATTAATTTATGTGTGGTAATATAATTATATATCCCTAAAAATTATCAAATGATATAAATATGGGAAACTTATTAATATTCTTGATTTTATATTGGAAACAAGTCAGTTTGATTGATTTTCTATGGGAAAAAAATATATGTTCTCTATAACGTATATGATTAAGGTGGTGATTTTTGATCTGTTATGATATTAAAAAGGTAAATATCCCTGATCCACTCTGATTTAATGGTATTAGAAGTTATCCCTGAAATATGAAATGGTTTCTATAAATTTTGTGGTTACACATTTATATTACATGAATATATGGTTCATGATTTATTTTTTATGATTTCTAACTCTTAGGATTAATTTATTTTGTGATTTTAATGTTTTTTTGCATGAATCATGTATACACTCTATGATAGGATAGCTATGAACTTTGAAACCAAGATTCATGATCTAATACCCTTATGATAATGTTATACTTTAATATTATAATCATTTAATATCTCTCATGATTACCCCTATTAGAAATCTATTCTCACCCTTTCTTTTGATTCCATTCCCCAGGTTATAAATAATGATCTTAATTTGTTTATGTTTATGAAGAGTAAAATATCTTAAAATATTTTTGTGATATATTATTTATTTATCCTGAAATTATAATACTATGTATCTAATATCCATTGACACTAAACTTTTACGCTCATTGGGTGAATATTTTAGAAGTGTATTCAATTTTCATCTGAAAAGATGTAATATTTATATATAGAAAGCATGTTTCATTATAGTTGGTATTAGAGAAGGGTTTATTAAATATTTGGATATTTTTATTTTATAAAATTAGTGATAACCCTGAGGATAAGTCAAATTAATGGAAATTTCCATGTAATTTTTTTGAAGTATAGAGAGTGGTTTTAAAGGAATTATATTTCTATATGGATGAAACAAGTTTACAAGGATCTGGAATAGTTATACTTATTGGTAAAAACTATGAAAATGGAACATTGGGATTTTAATTGATAATCACCTGGTGTACAATAATAGGCCTAATTGGATATCTATTTTTTCACTTCTAGGGGAAAGGTTTTTGAAATTCACAATATCTATATGTTCCATCATGAAGGATTCAAATAGAAGAGGACCATGAATAACCTTGGATAATTATATGAGAGAATGAAAATAATTTTTCATGATTTATACATCCAATAATTTATTTTTCATGGCTATGGGTTTCCCCGTTATGATTATTGTTAGTCACACTCTTCTTTTTTACTTTTAGTCATTCAAAAGAAAAAAAATACATCATACTAACAATAAATATAATGGAAAATGAAATAAGTTTCCAAAAGAGAAACCAAATGTTGTGGGATTTGGAATGAATAATACTATTTCCATGCTAACAAAAAATTATCATGTTTTGAATCATATCATTCAACAAAAGAGAAAAGTACTGAACAGTTATTTTTTAGTCCTTTATGTGGAAACATCCATCTAATTTTTTTATGTCCATAGATACACTAGTTTTCTATGTAATGGATTAGTAAGTGAAATGATATTTTTTGATCTCTTGTGTTTGGAGTAAAAAAATTCATTTAATCGATTTATCATTTTGAATGTGAGGCCAATAAATATGGACTCTCATTAAGAATAGGATTCAACCATATTAAATTTATTTCATGGAGTGGAATGAGTTTAATAGATTATTTTATTGATAAGTAAATTATTCATCCTATTTTTTTGGAATTGTATAATTAATTATATGAGTTTTGAAGAGGTATTTCTAATTTTTTGTACTTATTAGGAAAACAATAAAATACATATATGGAACTCTTTTGATATTACCATCTAACCTTAAGGTTTGGTTGGTCAAATATTTACTGTACAAAAAAAGGCTTCAATGGGTTTCATCCATAATTGAAATTAATAGGTATGGATAAATATTTCAATGATCCCTTATGATAGAAATGGAATTTGATATTCCCACCATTCATATGGTAATGATAAATAAATTATTATCGAGTCTCATGAAATTTCATTAATTCACATGATGGTAAGAACATCCGGGAATTTACTTGCCACAAGTATGCTATGAAACATCATGGGAACAACTATATTGGATATAGGAGGTGCTATAAATGTATAAGGTAGGGTTATAAATCCCTTTAATGTTGAAATATAATGAATGAGATGGGTAATGAAATAGAAGATAAGAAGACACCCACAAAAACACTAACCATGAACCAATGATTAGAATGTAATGAGTATGTGAATTTTCCAAATGAGTGCACAAATCTAAAGGGTAAAGATTTTAATCAACCTCAGAAACCTCTTAATATCAAATACAATGTGAAATTATATTCATTCATGATATCTATAGTTTTTTTGGAGGATGATATGGTGAAAGGTAAAACTATTATACACTATAGAACACCTAATGACTTATTTTATTCTATCTCTACCTAATATTTATATATAATGAATATGAAATGGGTATTTAATTACTATCTCAAATAATAGATATTGATATATTGGTGAAAAATTATAATTTTATGACATTCACATCTATTTTTTTAAAATCCTCTCTGATCGAAGATTGTGGGAACATGATTCGAGAAACATTTGTGATTCTCCATTTAGTTTAATTTTATATTAGTATTAGAATGGGATAGATTACATTATATGGTCCCCATACCAATTTCAAATGGATGGAATTTCTATTTCATATTATAAATAGACACATTCTCATTTATCATTTCAAGGATGAATAGAAACTTCCACTAGAAATTGATTTTTTGTATGGGTCTACATTAATATTCAAGTGAAGTTTCTATCTTAGATGGGTGGTAAAAAAAATTCCTTATATTCTAACTATGCTAGAGTTTTTTGATGTCTTTATAGAAGAGTTCATAGTATTCCACTAAATTCTGAACATGATTTCTTAATGGAACACATAAATAGTGATACACCTATTTCAAAGAACCCATTTGGAATGGCCCCAATTTAGATAAAATATTGGAAAATTAAACTCTATGAGAATCACAAAAAATGATTTATTTTAACAAGAGTATCACATTAGGGTGTGCCAATTATTTTTGATAAAAATAAATATGTATTTTTGTTACTCTATATTTATTTTCAGGAACTAGAAAACCGAATAATAGAAAAATTTTCCTACGAACCATAAAGATGAATTTATAGATCAATTGATTGGAGATCAAAATATTTCCAATATTTACCGTTATTATGTATATAAAAAATTTATCATCAAGGAGGATATCCCCAAGAGAAAATTTTTCTCGTAGGCTAGGGTTTCGTCCTCCAGTTTTCTCCCTACCCCCTCCTCCGGCGTGGCGCGGTGTAGGTCGATGTCCTTTGCTCGGTGTCGGCGTGCCTCGGTTCTGTTCCATTCCAGTCGCGTCTGCCTTGATTTGGTTTAGGTGAGGCCTTGGCTCCATTTTCATCTTCAAAGGTGTAGATCCCACTTCAATTCTTGCGGATGTTCTGGCGTGGGTCCATCTGGATCACTGGCTTGGCGAAGGCGTGGATTTGGCTTCGATGAAGGATTTGGCATGGTTTCGTCTTCGACTTTGACGGGGATTGGCAAGTTCCAGACGTTCGGCTATTCATGTGAGGATCAGAGATGGCCCCAGTGTTGCGTGGAGGGGGCGTGATTTTCAGTTCTGGATTACGGATTTTTGTGGTTTTCTTTCAAGTTTGATTTTAGTGTTTATTCTTATGGTGGTGTTTGTGGTTAAGAGATGGAGGTTTAGTTCATTACACAATATGCGGAGTCGACTGGATCGTGGTTGTGCTGCGGTGTATGCGGATTATGGTGCGGTGTTCGGACGACCTGATATTCCTCATTCTGGTTTCCTTATCACTCTTTGTGGATGTACTCTTGGGTCATCTAACGTCGCTGGAGGGTTTGGGAATTCTCCGACTGGAGTCCGCTGGCGGGTTGTGGATTTGGGATGGTGTTGACGGTCGCACCGGTGGGAGTTCGAGGAGACCAATTATGTGGTTTGTCTTGCTTTTTGGACATTCGTGCTTCCTGGTTCGTGGTTCCTCGGCCTTCTCCTATGATTTCAACTCTAGCTTGAATGTTTGTCTACTTGAATATTGAATGGATTGTCCATCCATTGTGCTTGATTGTTGTTTGTTGTGAAGTCTTGTATGTTTGAAGTGGTGAAGTGGTGAAGTCATGTTTGGTTTCTCACTTTTTCCTCAAAAGTGTTTGCATTATAATAAAAAAATCAATTTTTAGTCAGTATTAAATATTACCATAATCAGTTTATGATAAAAATTATTGATGATATTCTTTTATATTCAATGAGAATTTAAAATAATGAAGATCAATTGATAATTTAATTAAATACCATGATGAAGGATAATTCTTATAAAAAATTTACCATAAGTGAATTTTATTGAGAAATTGATACATTTTTAAGTTATATAAAATCAAGGGAGAGATATATTTTGATCCATCAAGGATTAATGTTATTGAACATTAGACCAGACCAACCAATGTGAATAATATATGTTTTTTATTCATTTGGATGGATATTATTGATGGTTTGTGGAGAAATTATAATTACCATCTAATCCACTATCCATGTTAATTATGAAAGATCCATTGTTCTTTGGGGAAATTAATGATGATAATTTCAGTGAATAGAAGAGAAGGTAAGCTACTACACCTTTTTATACTTTTCCCTACAATAGAGTAGGGGTTAAAATATATCTATTTTTCATCGATGAAAAAACTAGTATGAAATGACATGAAGAATTATATCATTATACATCATGCCACCCATCATGTGGTGGTTCATGATCATAATTTCACAACAATTAATTTTGAGTTTTATATGGTACTTTTTTAATTAAAGATATTAATACATTATATTTAAAGATAAACATGTAATATATATACCGATAATAGAATATATATATATATATATATATATATATATTCACTCAGATTAATATGAATATACGACAATGAAGATGGATGGAGTCAATGAACAATCATGACTGCTTAATACATTACCACCCAGAAAAGGAGAATGAGGTGGCTATAGATTTGATTCAAAAGGATCATGCTTGCTTATATATGATGATGATACAAATAGATATATTATTTCAGTATTTTTATAACATTTATCTATAGATCATGATGGAAGGAGGGATATCTTATATTTCTTAGATTAATTTTCGTAACTATATCCCTTTGAAGATTAAAGAGGCCGAGAAAGAAGATTTAGAGTTGTTGATGATCGTATGAGACGTTCCTAACAAAAACCTTTATTATGATGTAAGATAAGGGTAATGAACTATGTATGTATTTCATCCATATAAAATTTAAATAAGGAGTTATTTAAAAAGGCTTATAGTTTTTGATTCTATATTAATCCTAGAAGTAAAATGGCATATAAACATCTAAAAGAAAATTTATGGTTGAAAAACATCAATAGATTTACATTATAATGTTTATTGTTTCTTTTTTATGTCATCATGTTATTTTCGATATCTAAAACCTATAGTTATATTAAAAAATACCCATTCTATAATATAAATAATGGGAAATCAATTTAGATTTTTTTTATCATACTACAAAAATATCTAAGGTCCATAATTCAATTTCCATCTAATTGATCTACTTATAATGATAACACATATAATTTCCATCATTTAAGTCTTATCTCCGTAGTATCATTCCTAGATACACATTATGGATGTTATACGGATTAATGGTGTACCACATCATATTATATTTGATTGGGAAAATATGAATTACTCAATGTTCTTGTGAAGTCGTCATAAATACCTTAATACAGAGTTGGATTTCGGAACTACGTATCATCATCTGAAAGATGGTCAATTTTAGATAACCATTCAAAATGTAGATTATATTTTGATATAATATTCCATGGATTTAAAATTTGGTAGGGATCAATACCTTCCTTTAGTCAATTTCTTTTTATAAAAATATATTTTACTTAGGTGTTCATAAGACTCCTTAAGAATATATCTATTGAAATATGTTTAGAAATCTATAGTGTTGGGATGAAGTTCAAGAATATATGATATGGGGAATTGATATAGGTGATGAAACAATAGATATGGTTAGATTTATTCAATAGACCATCATAATAGCTTAGAGTAGATATAAAATTTATACCTATAATTGCTGATGTGATTTGGAATGTGATGTTGGAGAGAATTTTTTAATAATAATTTATCAATTAAATAACGCTATGTGATTAGGAATGAAATTTAATTTGGGACCTATATATAATATACCTTCTAAAATTATTTCCCATGAAGTTATGTTTGATTATCTGTTTTTTCTTCTATTGAACCTCTCTCTTATTCATGTTTTATTCCATGTATATCTTCCGAGGAAGTATATATCTGATCCTTCACATGTATTAAACCCATAAATAATAAAAATAGAGTTTTACATTTCATAGGAGTAATATATAGTAGTTATTTTGGACAATAAAGAGTATTTTCTATGTAATAAGACCACACACATTTTCAATGTGTTGTGTATAAACCACCAATTCTTAGAAGATACAACAAAACCTAAGGATATGATGAGGTAGAAGTATCCTTTTTTTATTAGTGTAATTTATGTTAAAGGAAGATACTAATTTTACTAGAGTTATAATGTATCAACATGAGATTTATTAATTTTTTAACATTTAATTTCATCAATATATTTAATTACATGAAACATTGAGTGTAAATATAACATGATATACAATTAAAACATGATTATTTAATGTTATAGTAATAGGTTATATGTTAAATTGGATATTATTATTAATAATTACTAAATTATGAAAATTATATGGTATAAATATGTATAATATAAATACTTTTGTGATCAATTGATTTAAAATGAAAATAAAAATCATTATAAGATAATGAAATGTTTTTTTGAAAAACTTTTGTTGTTGAACGTATTCTGTTGTTATCATAATAAATTAAATTAATCTCTATTATTTCATGATTTAAATGTCAATAAAAATTATATTTTCAATAAATTTTTTATAATTCCTCAAATATTTATTATTCATGACCAATGAATAAATCCAATTTGTTTCCAGAAACTATATTTTCAAAAAAGTTGATTCATCATGTTTTGTAGAATTATTTTTAAATTACATTTTCATACTATTAATTTTTTTTGAAAAATTAACTTCATTTAAAAAAAAAATATGTAAAAAATTTCTTACATTGAATCATTGATAATTTTATAATGATATTAATTTCTCAAATAATATTGAAAAATATATATTTATATTGAAAAATTACTTTTAATTTCAAGCATTTACATAGTTAAATTTTGAATTAATTTTGTTTAAAAGTAACATTAAAAGAATAGTTAAACTATTAATCTAATTCTGACCATTTTAATTAATTACATGATATATTTTTCTTCATGAAATTTTATACTTAAGAAACTGTTTTCTTTTAAAGACTACCTTTTCATCAAAATTGTGGGTTTAATTTTGAAATAAATTATGAAATATAAATGATTTGAATTTGGTAAACTTTATTAAATATTTGGAATAATAATAATTAATATTAGGTAAACCTGAAATATAATTTTTTTGTAAAAATTAATAGTAATAATATTAAAAATTAATTACAACTCTTTAACATTAAAATGTGGTTTGGCGCATTACATGCGCTTGGGTTGAAATTAATTTTACACACCCATATGAAATTTATTTGAACAATTTGATTTAATATTTAGAATATTTTTTTTCCAAATAATCAAATAATTATAATTTATTATTAGACTTAACTATTTAATTTTGTGTGTATATAAATAAAAAAAGTTACTATGGTGAAAACTAAGATGAAAAATGCAAGAAAACATAGAGGATGTGAGAATAATTTTTTTAAAAAATGTTTATTTTTTGTGTTTGGGGTTTGGATCAACTATAAATTTCCCCAATAAATTATATATCAATTTTTAAGGAACATGGGTTGATATTGACTTCCCATTATAGAATAGTTGTATGTATTTACAAAAAATGCCACTCCTCCATAATAATAAAAGCGATCCTCCTCTTCTCACTTATTCACACATGTTTAGCAATTTATCTATATATAAAACTTCCAAAATATCTCCCCAAAATTATTATCCATGATATAAATCTTCTAAAATTATTAAAATTCCAACCCTGGTGTCCTCAATATGAAATCAAAATGATGTTTTCTAAGGGATATTAATTATCTTCACTATGAACTTTCTTTTTTTACATCTCCTATTTCCATATTCATTCATTTATTAATAATTACAATATAAATATCACAAAATTTAAAATATACCTATATGTTATTAAATTTTTTAATAACATATATCTATCTTTTTATCCTTCAAATGGGAAACAAAACCCTCGATCGTGTGTATATTGGACTTCCCCCTCACAAACTAATGCAATTCATTTTCCATCAAAACCACTGAAATTTGGAAATAATTAAGGATTTAATTTATATATATCATATTTATGACTTAATTATTATTTTGGAATTATAAAATCATATCTACCTTATTACCTTCAAATATGTTTGAAAAAGATTAATTCACTCAGGCATATGTGTGGACTACCACATCCACAAAGCGATAAGATTCATTTTTAATGTTATTTTGAATCAGATAGTAATAAGTATGGATTTTATGAAAAAATTTTATTGATATTATATAATAACTATTTTTAAAAGGTGAATTATTATTTTCCTTTATTTTATTATATCAATCAAAAATTGATAATAGCGTTCATCCATATGTATGATCTACCTTCTCCAGGAATAGATTTACTCATTTATATATCTCAAACATTTATGAATGACTCCAAATACTTATATAAATAATATATATGATATTAGTACCTCGAATATATTTTTTAACATGATTAAACCATTATCAATATATATTGGATGAAACTACCAAACCAAAACATTCCTGAAAAACAATGAAGTTATTACCCAAAATATAGAAAAAAACAAATGATTGAATAGAAATGAGTTATAGAATATTATAA
The DNA here is from genome assembly GCA_963277665.1 of Viscum album. Taxonomy (NCBI): domain Eukaryota; kingdom Viridiplantae; phylum Streptophyta; class Magnoliopsida; order Santalales; family Viscaceae; genus Viscum; species Viscum album. The sequence goes on from OY728123.1 coordinate 877,683,418, forward strand.
TTAAATCTCATATGGTATAACAATGGAGGATTAAATAAGTACAATGAATGTCAAAACTCAGGTTAAGGTATTTTGTTCTAACTTTTGATTCAGTGAGAAAAATGATATATTCACCAATTGGTTCTTTAATATGATGCATATAATATTCATGAATTAAATTTTGGGTGATTATTATTATAAAAATGGTAATTTAAATATCTATATTATGTCTTTATTTAATGGGGAATATGAATCAAAATTTAATTAAGTGTTAAGGGTTTAATAACACAATCTCATTATTTTTTTTAAATTGATTATGATTATGTTGATGATTATGAAATTTTCTAATCTACCACAAAATAATTCAATGAATTTTTATTCTACACTGGTTATTTATGGAGAATAAAGTTTTTTTGTTCACATTCCTATAATTATTTAAACAGTATATAGAAATAATATTTTATGGAATAATGAATTTATTCATCTCTTCGATCGAAATTCCTTTCCTTTCAATGTTTATGTTTTAAAAAATTATATCAAGAATGTTTTTACTACTCTCCAATTATTTATTAAATAAATATTTACCATTCAATGAATTTTTTACAAAATTAGTTAAAATTAATATTTTGATAAAAGTATTAATGTGATCGTTTAGTAATTTTTACAAAAAATCTAAAAAAACCATTATTTTAACATTTAGATCATGAATGGAATTTACCAAAATCATTTCCCCTTAATTATTTGTAGATTCAATGATATGTTTACAATGTTACCATGAATTTGAGCTATGATGTTTCAAAAGGAACAAACCTATGGAAACTAATTCAATATTTATAGTCTAGTTATCTTCCATGGTACGTTGGAGGAGACATTAACACTATTATGGAAGCTTCAGAAAGAAAAGATGAGGTTTTGGATTATCCATCAATTCCATGACAAAATTCAATGATTTTATAGCCTCTACAAGTTTTCTAGATATGGGATTCTAAGTGAATAAAATTTTATAGTGTGACAATATCAAAGGTGAAAGGAGGATTTGGAGTAGACTTGACGAATTTCATTCGAACCTGAATGGAATGGAAACATTTTCTATAACCTCAGTCACTCACCGAAAGTGATCTTTGTCTGACCACTCTCATCTAATAGTGACACTCATGCTGGGAGACCCTTGGAGTAGAAATTTATTTTATTAATATTTTTGGGACAAGATGGGTAGATAAATTGAAATGTGTAAAACATATTAGGAGAGGGTGAAGAGGGGTATGGATTGGATCATCCACATAAAGAAGTTACAAGGTTTGAGTAGAAATATTTGGGAGATGATGCCAGCTTTCAAATGTGGTTAAAATGTTTTTTGGGTTTAAAATTACATTGAATATATATAGGAATACATCCTAGATGGATAGGAAGAATCTGAATTCTTCTTACTTATTGAGAAGAAGAACACACTTGAAGAGAAAATCATGAAGATAGAAATGGTTTATAGTAAAAAATCAAGAGAAACATGGGTAAATGTGATGGATAGAAACACCTCTTATTTTCTAGAATTTTTGAAAGAGAAAAGTGTTATCATGATGATAAATCTTAAACTTGATGATGGGTCCTTTAGCTCAGATGTAGCACTAGTTGGGAAAATGGAAATGGTTTTTTTCAAACGTATTATGGAACGACTGGACTGATTCAATAAAGGAAGAAAAATGAATACAAGTGGGAGAGGGGTCTTTGATGAATTTAAATCAAAGAATAGTGAAAGATAGGGAAAATCATTCCTTGATGGAAATATATAAGTAATAAGAGGTAAATAAATCATTTTTCATCATGAATTAGTTGTGTTCCCCTGGTCTTGATGGTTTCTTGAGAGCATTCTATATTGAATCATGGGACTTTATCAATGTAAAAGTGGGAGAGGCCATGCAGTAATTAATTAGAGCTTGTTCACTAAATAATACTACTATAAATTCCAGTGTTTTTATCATTCCTAAAGTGAATGACCCCACCACTCTAAATCAATTTAGAAAAAAATTTCTATAAAAAATTCTTAAAATCTCCTTATAAGACTCCTCAAAATTCATCTTTTTAGTTTCATCAGAAAAATTATATCCAAAGAGAAACATGGGTTTGGGCAATATAGAAGCATTCATGGGGCTATTAGTATCACCAAATAAATGGTTTATAATCATAAAACGATATTTGGGTCCATTTTTATGATAACATTATATATGGAAATGGACTTTGATAAAAGATAATGGAGATTCATTTTATTGGTTATAAGGAAACTCAGATTCCAGGAGTGGTTTTGTGACTTATGCTTCAGGTGCCATGCCTCTCCGTGGATAACCATATATCTAAGAGTAAAGGATTTCATTTTCATTAAATAAACCTATGGTGTAAGTAAATGTTACCCTTTTTTCCACTCTATTTATCATATCTCAGGAGGCACATTATATAAAGATTCATCGAGGAGTTGTGGATAGGATGAAGTGGCCCTATAAAAAATGGTTATGAAATGGTCATGTATCTCAACTCATGTTTATTGATGATATGATGTTTTTCATTAATGGTAAGAAAAGATCAATATCAGGGTTTATAAAATTATTTCAACATAAATATAGATGAGTTTATAAAGTTTCAATCAGAGAAAGAGAAATTTGTTCATCTCTAATAAATTCTAAAGAAGATTTAGAAATGAAATTCAATTCAAGATGAGCATACAAGGGAGAAAACTCTTGTTGGTTTATCTCGGTGACACCATATTCAATGGTAGAGCCAAAGAGGTTCTATTTGATAAAATCATCATTTAGATTATTGGGAAAATACTCAGTTATAATAATTATTTTCTCTTGTTTTGTGGAAGAATCACATTGGTTAAAAATGTTCTTACTTCAATATATATACATATTTTATCCATATCTATGAAAAAAGGGTACCATCATAAAATTAGAGGATTTCATGATAGATTTTATAGGATTCTAATCAAATTTTTTTTGGTGTCATTGGTATTCCGATAAATGAATGGAAAATCTAGTGGACAAAGGTGGTATTGGATTACAAATGTGAAGGAAACCATTTAACTCATACATGCTCGGTTGGATTTTGATATCCTTAAAATGGAACTCCTTATGGTAAAATTTCATGTTTTACTTGTATGGGAATGATTGGAGGGGATGGTCTATTCAACCTATGAGGTTGTCATTCCTTACACAATGCATGATAGAACGAATGGAGAAGATGTTGGGGGGGATGTTCAATGGATTATAGGGAGGGGAAAAATCAACGTTTAGAAGATTAATTGAATATGTGAGATAAATTATTTTACATAGTGTCCACCTCAAAACATATAAATCAAGGAAGAATATCTACATCCATCTTTCCTTGAAATAATTCTAAATTGAGATCACCCGACCACTTATGAAGGCATCAGATAAGTCAATGGAGAATAAAGATTTATTCTAATTAGATGAAAGTCCTACAGGTTCTTTGGTCATGCTTTCTAGATTCAAATTCATATCTTTAGTGGTATGGATCCTTATAAGTCGTAAATATGGTTGAAGGAAATTCTTGGTAAAGTCAATTTTTTTACTTTGGAGATTACAAATTCAGGTGATCCCAACTGATGAAATCATCGTGAAAAGTTGAGTTTTCCTGACCCCACTATATCATTACTACTAAAGGCTGTAATAGGATAAATCATGGGATATATTATTCTAGTGTGAATTATAGAGTGGGGTTTTTGATTCCCTATGACATTGGATGAATTTGAATATCAATATTTATTCAATATAAGGTATTCTTGAGGCCTTGTTTTAGGGCTCGGGATAGCAGGGGGTGGAGATGAGGGTGCATGGAATAGTATTTGCAGTAGCATGATGGATTATATCGAATGATAAGAACAAATAATGGGAAGGTATTAGGAATTATACTATTCATTTCTAGGTTCAAGTTAAGCTATTGGTGTTATCATTGGGGACATAGATCAATGGTGGAATGAATTCTTCATCGCTATATAAATTTATACATGTATCCTGATTGAACTCAAAATTCAATCATGGTATACAAAGAATATGGGTCATATGGGAACCTCTAATAATAGGTTCAAAACTGAATAATGATTATTCATGTCTTGATGGGGAGATTATATTGTGAGGAATGGTGAGAGATTATAGGGGGTCGATGATTTAGGTTTTTAGATCATTTTCCCTGCAGGTAACTCGATTTGTTCGGAGGCCAATTCCATATCCACAGGTCATCCCTTTTTTCATTTCTTTAACCTCAAAAATCATGGATGTTGAATCTAATTATGTGGTTTTGGATAGTTTCCTTGAATAGAAGGATGATTTACCTTTGTAATTGATTTAAACTTTTAGAAATTACAGACCTTAAATCAATTAGAATACTCGTATCAGGAAAATTTTGATAGAAGGTAATTGTGAGACTAATGTGTTAAACAGCAAAGGACTCAAGAGAGTCTGATTCTTTACACAAATTTATAGTCTTCACCCAATGATTTTATGATTATTTTTAGGAATGATGATATAATTCTCAACTACATTCAGCCTCCTTGGTATTGTTTTCCTTTTATGCAAGTATTCTGGCATGCCATTCCTATATAAAATGTTAATTTTCAGTCAGTGAACATTTCTCAACCAAAAGGTGAAATAAACTTAGTTTTTCACAAAATCATTCTTTCAATATTTTTGACAACCAAAAAAAGCTTAAATGGAAATATTATTATAATACTATCATCATCATCAAACTAAATTTTTATTATTTTCTAAAACAATTTTATATAAAAATGCGTGAAACCAAATAAGTCAGAACTGTGGTGTGTTACGCACCAAAAGAGCCCACAAAATTGTTAAAGACGAGACATGGATTATTGATATGAGACAACCTATGTAACTCCTAGGGATGGGTATTTATATAGTTCTCTAGATCATCATTGATATGGTATTCAAAGTGATTAGCCATCTTGTCCCATAACATTATATATTCATCCAAACTGATCTTTCATTTGTTAACACCTCGAGCTAAGATGTAGTATTTCTTATTAATCCACAATGTTTTCTCTTCATTAGTAAAAACATAAAGGATTATATCATAAATTCTATTGACCTACTCCTTCATTACATTTATCCGAAAGACTTATTTAGGAATTTCCTCCTTATAGAGTCAGGTATGCTCCACACACTCTCTTTTTTATACTTATATATCCCTTATTATTACATCCTGATATTCAAAAAACCCTGGTTTATAGACATGTTTAGTAGCTTCATATTCAGACCTCCTATTATCCTCACTTGAATCTTTCTCCCCTGCCTCACCAAACTCTTGATTATCCATTTAAATTCTTGTTGTTTTTGGTCGGTTTTGTTTCAATCTCACCATGTTATCATGGGGATCTCATTTTGATCGTCCTAGATAAGTTCGAATAATATTTGTGGGGTCTTGGTTTTCTCCCTTTTGAACTAGAAATTTTTTGGATAGTAGGATCCCTTTCTTCCCCTTGCTTCATCCATTTCCAACATTCAAGCCCTACTCCTAAACTATATTTTTTTTATATCAGTATCTTTGTCACTCTGCTCCGTGTTTTCATTGGACCTTGACCCGAGATGTTTCTTTTTCCATTTTGGAATAACTGTCTGCCACACTTCAGAGTATACAATTTGTTTCACATTTATAATAAATAGAGAAAAGAGGATTTGATTCTATCTGAATCTTGGAACATCTTTCCTCCCATTTAATCCCTATTCCTTGGCAACTAAACTCTTTTGTCCTGAATACACCCAAAGAGAATGAGGTGGTCTGGACTCAGAAGCCGTTATAACGTCAAATTTGGACCTAGTACCAGATACAATTTCCTATTCATTGAGTATTATTCCAAACCTAACTATATCATAAAAGGAAGTAGAATCCCATAAATGGATGGGGTTTATGAAGGAATGATAATATAATTACCCTAAATTAAAATTAAAAAAATATCTAATAACAATGATTGTGTATAACAAACCATTACTATAGATTTCTGATTTGATGAAAATTTTCAAACCAAATATAGTATAAATTTAACATTATTTTTAATCTATATCATATTTATATTTATTACCATCCTTTTTTTCAACTTTCATATATTCCTTTTTACACATTTACTCATAATTCCATATTAAATTAAATGATTTAGGTGTTAAATATTTTGTTTCTTATGCATTGTATTATTAATAGGATGTTTTCCTTTCACTTTGTTCATGATTAATTAATATAGAAGATATTGTAAACGTTATATTTTATCATGTTTATAAATTAAAAATACCTTTATAACCATCCATGTATAGTTAGTAAAATTAAATACTTCATTTCTGGGATATTGTAGTTGGTATATATATCGGAGTAACATTTTTTTAAATGCATGAAAATTGAATAAATTAAATAAAATTTTACCATTTCATAATAATAATGTTATTAAAAATATCAAATATATTTACAAAACCTATCATTATGACCATCCCTGTATGGTGGAAAGAAAAATAAATTCACATCACTTTGTGGAAGTTGTAATCCACACATATTCAGGAATGAAATACACATTTTATAACAGATGGGAGGTTCATAAGGTTGAAAATATATTTTCTTTATTAGATCATAGCAATTTCATATCTATAATATATATCAATTTAATCAATTTGTATAACCATCAATTAAAGGATGTGATTGAAAAATAAGCAACATCATATCAAGGAGATAGTAGTACATATATAAAAATGATCAATATTTTCATTTTCTATAGGATGTAATTGATATTGAAATTTTTTTCCATAAAAATAATAAAATTTTAGAATAGTAAATATAATGATTAATTATGTTAGTATGATTAAAATATATTTTATGGATTTCGAAGATTAAATAAACTTGAATAAATTGGCCATTGATTTATACCGCCTTCTATGATATCTTAATTTTTATTATACCTTAACAATTATATGATTGGGCTTATATGGAGATAATAACCGATCTGAAATTATTTTGAGATCAGTAAATAATATTTATACAATTTTTTTGAGCTATTATGATGAGGTGGCATGGATATGTGAGGATAATATATTCCCCTTAATAAGTAAACTGGATGACACTCTTGTGAATATTAATTAATTTTAAATATTATATTCAAATTATCCTAGAACAGGATAAAATATAGTTTATATATAAATATGACATATATTAATGTTCATTTACATTCACCCTATTAAATTTAGGGATTTTTTGGATATTTGAAGGTGTGTCTCTAAATTTAACCCATCATTTAACTCTTTTCCTTTAATCATTTTAATAAAAATTTAACTGGGTAATTAATAATTATGAAAAAATATGTTATCATCTATACATAATATTGATTATTCAAATTAAAAATTTTTAATCCATTTTACAAGATTCGGGTTTTAGAGGTGAAAAATTTGATTAATTCACTTACGAAACACACAATAATCAAACTTCACTTAATATTTAAAATTCTAATCATATGTTCATAAATACAAAATGATATTTTTAAATTATTTATTATTTATATTAAATATATAATATTCCTCTCAAAATGGTTATTCAAAATTTAATTTCATCTATATACCATAAGGATTTCATAAAACTGCATGTGTTTTTAAAAATACTATATTTATACTATAGTGATAAAATAACAGGATGTTTATTAGAGAATATTTTTTAGATTTTTTACCTACTCTTATTGAATTTTAGGTATTAAAATTCACAACATTAATATAATTACCTCTCTGAAATTGGGATATATATTATTTCATATGAAAGTGTGGGTAATCTGTCCTCATATATTTTTTGGATCCTACATTTCCATCATTAGATTTTCATTTATCCAAATAAAATTCACCATTAGAGTTGTATAATTCATAAAAACTAGATTTAATATGACAGGAATCTAGAAAATCTATTCATTATAAGACTACATATGATCCTACTCTATTCTATGAGTGGTGTGTATAAGTATTGGATCTTTCATGTATTCCCCCAATAATAAATAATTGATGAAATTATTTCCATAAATGTGTTATGGATACATATAAAATTGATATTTGTCAAATAAAATACTCTAAAAAAACAAAAAGGCCTAATATACCTAGATTGTAACATCCACATTTTATTAAATCTTATACCAATATTTCTTTGAGTTAATGTTAAGAATAAAAAATATCCCCATTAAATTCCTTGTCCTTTCTTTGATTATCAGTTTACCTATTTTAATTACATTGATATAGTCTAATTATGTTATGAATTTTCCATAAATTGATATATTCCTCCTCTTGGAGTTCTTGAAATACTAGATTCCTTTCTCCATATTCTTCCTTGAATAAAGGAGTAAGACATAACTTCCCACAAAATGCACAGTATGGTTCCATATGGATTCATGAATTAATGCTATTATTTTATACGAATTTCAATAGAGGAATATACTAGTCCCATGATCCATTAATTTCAATTGATATTGATATAGTAAGTTTATATAGTGTCTAAATATTTCATTCATATTGTCCATCATTTTCGTGGTGATAAGTTGTTTTCTATTTATCATAGAGTCAACATCCCTTTTAATAAAAATTCATAATTTATAAATAAATAAGGGGTAATCACTAGATATAATTTGTACAGGCACACCCAAATGTCCCACACTATCGTCAATATAGATATAGGAAGTGTGGTAATGAAGTATATCTTCCATTACTGCTAAGAAATTTGCATACATTGTAAAGTGAATGATAATTCCCATATATAATCATTCTTCTTAATTGTCTCTGGTTTTACAAGGGAAAAGTATATATTATATTTTCATAATTATATATTTTTATTGGAAGATTATTCATGTCACCCTTATGATATTTGCATTCAATATTTAACTACTAAGAAATTATGAATTTGGACACATAGTCTTTGGTTTCCCTCTTTATATCATCTTTCCATTGTGGTTCTCTTAAATAATTGTATATGATTTTTTCCCAGGGTGAAAGGAGAAATTTGAGATTTTTTATTTGGATAGAATCTCCATATTTAATTATAGTATGGATAAGACACATAAAAGTTTCACCAACATCAACAATCTAAAATTGGAGATGAATTATGAAAAGTTCTGATCATTATGAATATTAATATTCAATATTAATTATTTACCATTATATACAGATTTCATTATATTTTCTTTTAAATAATGCTTATAAATTTCAAATAATAAGAATGATATTACCAATTTATGTAAAAATTCATTATCTAACTCTACTAAATCCATGAATATAGGATTATTTTTAATTCATTTAATGGTTTAAACTCAATAGAATCTCTTAATAAATTCATCATCCACCATATTATACTTTTTATGGTGGTAGTATATCATGAAATTGTAGTCCATGAGTAAATCTGCCCATAGTCATTTCCTAATTTTGGGAACATTATGAGATATTATGTACATAATTCTTTTTTTTGTACAAATATATGTTGCAGATTTCAAAATATTTATTTTCAAAATTTTTTTTAAGAAAATAATTATTCCACTAAAGTCATGATCCTGAGTTGGATAATTCTTCTCATTGATTGATACTTTCCTTGATATGCTATAAATGACTCTATCATTTCTTATATAAACACTACCCAGTCCTTTCTTTGATGAATCATAATAAATTACAAAACATTACTTTCCTAATTTCAAAGTCAACAATTTATAATTAACCAATATACAATTTAAATCATAAAAAATTCTTCATTTCCCTTAAAAACGTGAAAATGACTCCATTACATGTCAAATTGGACAACAAGATGATCAATCAAGAAATAATTTCAAAAAATCACTAGTATTAACATGAAAACCAAGGATAGTAAGATAGATATCATAAGACTCTAGGTTTTGGCTCACTATATACTAGATAACCCTAATGTGTCCAGTTCTATTGAATAACTAGATACTTGCAGTTTTAGATTAAAAGGAATGAAGTAATTTTATTCCTTTTTCTTATGACATTAATACATATTAGGACCCAAGATGATTGTGGTTTGAAATATATTACCTTTATTAAATTATGAGTGATACATGGATTTTAATTTGGTAATTCAATTCAATTCAAAATACAAGTGAGAAACTAGGGACTCTAAATAATTCGATAACATCAATAGATTTCTGGGCTTTCATTGAGGGAATTACTCTTTTGAGAATAACCTAGTCAGATAAATATAAACTTGGTACAGGAAGGTCCTAAATATAATGTTTGGTAGTAAGATTGATAGAGATTTTTCCAACTAGGCCTCTTTGAAATCTTGGATCTCGAACTCATTTTTTAAATTGGATAGAATAAATTCAATCCATCATATTATTATCATGTGTGTCATGGAAAATAAATTGAAAACTTGTCTTCCCTTTATGTTTAACAATTATTAGGAGCTTCATAAGGTTTGTAAGAATTTTTTCATGCACATATGGTCCTCAAAGTTTTATAAGGGAAATGAACGTGACATTATTCTCAAGCATAAACTTCTCAATATGAGTTAAATTAGTTGAGAAGATCATGTTTTAGTTTATTATACGTGAATGTTTCTTTTCGTGAAGCTAATTAAAACAAATATAAGAGTGGATCACTAGTAGTGACATTTATATAAACCTAGAAAATGAGTATCAGGTTTCATCTAGTCTCAATATTTTTTGAAATATCAAAAATAGGATTCAACAAGATACATTTACAAACATGTAGCTAAATGATGGGGATAGATACACAATTTTAATTAATTATATTTAAAGTGTTAGAAAGGGTAATTGGCCTCTATCTATACTGAAGTATTGTGCATAGTTCATGGATCAATGGAAAAACCTTTCTGATCATGTGATCTCATTCATTATGAATATCCTCAATGGGACCATAAGTAATTCTAATTTGATTGATCGTATCATTTCTGAATTTGTTCATTATAAGCATAATTCCATGTTAACATCAATGCCTTTTTAATTATTGATTACATTTGTTGTCTTCATACTTAAAGTTTGATGCGATCATTCCCTTCATGGTTTCAAACAAATTTCATTCAAACCATCTATGAAATTATTCAATATGAGGTATATAGGCTGATCACTTTTTTTTTTCAAATGTGGTCCTCTAAAAAATGGTGTAATTGACTAATTTATTGTTCTCATTCCGAATTGGGAGAATACAAGTGAATTTATCTCTTTTAGAATGTTGGTTATAGTTAATACCATTGGTAAAATTAGAGGTATAAATATAATTGTATGCTTAGAAGAATAGAATATAATATTATAACACTGAATTAGTTTGGATTTGTTGAAGGGATTACAATACAATATTTCCTTATCATATACTCATAATGTGTGAATATTCACAAGGAACATATTTAGTGTAAACACATTTCATTGATTATTGATATCAAAAAATCATTTAAGACTATGTATTGGGACTCAATTTGTAATGTCATTATTAATTTTTTATTTTATTATGGATTTGTTCAATGGATAATAAATATTATACGATTAGAACACATTTAAATTTTTATTAATAGATATATTGAGGTATACTTCACATCTTAATGATGGGTTATATAAGGATATAATCTTTCTACCATTATATTTTCCATAATAGTGGATTTCCCTAATAGGAATTTTCTAAATATTGTGGATAATGGTATGTTGAAGACTATTAGGGATGTTATAGATTTATTTGATCATTTACACCAATTTTATATAGATGTGATTATATTTAATACTAAAGGGAAAAAACTAATACTCTAAATATTAAAAATTACATCCTATACTATGATTTAGTTTTGGGACCCTAGATCAACAAGAATAAATATTTTATATTTTATGGGAAAAATATTTCAGAAAATAGAAATGTGGAAATTATTAGTAAACTAGGAATCAAAGGAGTATTAACATTTACTTACTTAGGTTCCATTAATTTTGGGTATTACCAAAAGCTTTTAAATTTTATGATATCCTTGGTCAGGTTCGAATACTCTTGTAATCATGGAAAGTTATGTGTCTTTAAATTGTACCAATAATGTGCCTTGTGAAGAATATTCTTGTCTCCAAATTTATTAACTCATTTATGGAATATAAAATGCACATAAATATTCTCTTGAATATTAAAACTTCTATAAAAAACATTTTTTAGAGTGCTTCAATACTTTAAAGAATGATAATCACCATACCTTTCATGTAATGTTGTCAACCTTATACTATTGGAAGGCATGGAATTGATAACATTTTTAAATTAGTTTAGTACCTCAAATATCACTTTATTTGGTTAATGATCAATTAATAATTAGAGTCTCTTGTATTTCTAAGATCAAGATTATTAGTAATGGTGAAATATTGGGACATGAATTATATTGAATACTTAGTTGGACTGGCCATATCCATAATTTCATTAATATCCCATTGGATTGTTTATATGAATTTATCAAAAAATATTTTATGATAATTTGAAAGTATTTCCAATTTTGGATCTTATTATCTCCTCTAAGATAGATCACATCATCAATATTATTTTTATCAAGTACCAGATTTAAAACATCAGAAAACTTCCTAGTTTTATTATGTTTGATGTGATAAATTATATTTTCATAAATCCGGATGAAAATATGATTTTGGAACCTACAATTAATGGTGTGATTACATCAAGGATATATTATAGAATTTATAATAGTTGGTATTTTTATAGTTATATTAGTATATTCAATGATATAAGGATGAGTCCATAAAAATTCATGTTTGTCTGAAGGATGAACATCTTTAATCTCCTAGTTGATGCATGCATTAAATCAGTGAGATTTATTTTATGATATATGAGCATATTGTTCCACCAGATAAAGTAATATCTTAATCATATTTTTTTAATTTGTGACACTTCTTCAACTTTATGGAATATGTTCTTTTGAAATGTTTGATGGATGACTTCAATAAGCAAGTTCAATCTAGGATTTGATCAAGGTGTGCTTAATCAATTCATTTTCAAGAAGATAATGAATCATCACATAGTGTATAGTGATGAATTATTTTATGTTATATAGTTTAGTATAAATTGGAGTATGAATGATAAAGTTCCAATTAGAAATAAATATGTTATGACTCCAATAATTTTGGATCTCTATAGTGTGAACTCTTTCCAAAAATATCATTGTAACAACTCTATTCATAATATTTTTTAAATAATTTAGATATTATAGGTAATTAATGCACTTAAAAAAGAAACACTGGATTTCATATGGAACTCATCATTTATTGGATGGATATAGTGAAAAAGTATAGTTCTTAAAAGAGAAATCTCAAGCCTGTAGTCTTTGGTGTCCTGCCTACAATTTTTTTTTTCATTTTCTGAAAACCGGTTTATGGGTGTCTGGTACCCATTACAGATCATGAGGCGGGCAGAACCGCGGTCAAAATTCAAAATAGCATCGCAATACAAAAACATTATATAATTCAAATATCAAAAAGCCTTTCACGTGCCATCTGCGATGTACACCCGCCTTGATTCGTGCACCCATCCTTCAATCATCTCCACCGTAGCAACACCGGCGCGACCAAACACCGGAACTGTTGTACGTAGCAATGCATATGAGAACTTCAACCTTAACCCACAGCTTCAGATCAAAGGTTCATCCAACCCCAAAACCACATACATCGCAGAGAAGCATAAACCCTTCAATTGGGGAACAACTGAAGAAGATCTCAATCAGATCCATCCATGCCATCACCGCCATAATATTCATCGCCTCACAGTAGGTACGAAAAGTCACAGAAAACATTTGAAAAGAGAAGGCATCACAATTCCTTCGCAAATTTCAATCAACCAAAACTTCAACACATTCAAACTTCATCTCGCCAAGATACGAGATGGAAGGGAGAATCAAAATCATTTCTGAACTGGTCATGAGAAAAACCACAAAATCAAAAATGATTTCATCAAGAGAAAAACCGTACCATACAGGGAGCACCACTGCCTGCGGAACCCCTCCTTCAAAGTCCTTTGCAAAGCTTCTGCAGAGGATCACAAAAACTTGGGTTTAGGCTACCAAGATCCCCCATCAGCTCAAACCAAAACAAAATCCTATCGCCGCCATCTGTTAGATCCACATAAACAACGTTCAACCTCCAAACTCCTAGATCTGTGGATGAAGTGATGATAACAAACCACCGGGGCTGGAACTCAAGAGCATATTCAACACCGTGTTGCAGAAACAGACACCAGTGCGCGCCAATCGAGCCAACACAGGGACAAAGTAGCAAAGAAATCCCCACCTCGAACCACCGAACCAGGGTGGAGAGGCCGAGCCGTTTTGGGGTGAAGGAAGGAGGCGAGAGAGAGACCCTATCAGCGCAACGCGGTTCCCCTTACGGGCTTCGCTTTGGTGTAGTTTTTAGAAACCATAATGGTAATATCATGGGATTCAATTATGGGAAATGTAGAATTGAATCACCTATTGTGGATTAAATGCATGGATTGATCAAAGTGTTATAAATGATTGGAAAATGATTATGGAAATATTTATTGTTTGAAATTAACTTTACATCAATCGTGAAATATATTAGATATCATAATTATCAATTATTTTGTAGATGGATGTACAATCGTTAAAATTCTAGTATTTTCTCTCAATCATTAATTATTTTATCAGTGAATCTTTTTTAGAGGTAAATTACATTTTTGATTGACTTGAAAATAATAGGGTCATATATGAGAATCTAATTTCTTATATGGTGTTAATTAAGGATTTGATGCCTAACATTCAAATAAAATATTGTAAAATCCATTCCTTCAGAATATTTTAATTTTTTGTTTTTTCAAAAAATGTGGATTAAGTGTAAGAAAAATTTTCAAATGAAATATCAAACAGTATTAGATTATCAGATAAAATATGTGAGTGAAAAGAAAATTTATTATGAAAAAATTCACAAATAAATAATTTTTAATATAATTCAATTTCACAAATTTTTTATAGAATAATTTATATCTGTATCTTATCCACATTATGAGTTTTAGTGTATAAAAATATATCATCAATTAAAACCCACATCATGTTAACAATATAATTAGTTAATAATTTATTAATCATATCCATAAAAATAGATGGTGAATTTATCAATATTAAAGATATTATATTATTCTTATAATTTCCATACTATGTATGAAACATTACCTTCATTATATCATATTTCATCACAATTAACCGATGATAACCTAACTAAATATCGATCATTGAATAATATTGACCTCCTCGATATTGATCTAATAAGTCAGAAAATCAGGAAAAAGGATACATACTAATTATAGATAATATATGTATACCCTTGTGGACCCATCCTTTTTTAAATAGGAAAAGGGATCCTCTGGGTGAATCAATAAGAAATATCTATCCCATTCCACATAACACCTACAATTGTTTCTTAAAATCTAACAATTATATTTGTGTAATTTTATATGAATGTTAGATAATGTTTCTCATTAAATATTATTTGAATACAAAATTTAACTTCATGTTTGGGTGGATGTCCTAGTAATTATTATAGAAATAAATGTATGATTTCCTTAATATTATATGAATCCATTGTCCTTAGTATTATACTCCTATCAATTGGTATACATTTCTCTTTAATGCCACCATTAATTTCATTATGTAGAGCTAATTATGGTTCATTTTATTGATTTGAAAAAAAATCATTCACACGAAAACATGGGATTTTATACCCCTACATAAATTATAATATTATTCCATAATAAATAAATCAATAAGTTGTAAATGGGAATAAAATCCATACTATGTATTATGGGAATATATATTATGGGAACGAAAATGAATTTAGAAATGGGGACACATCTTTGCATCTAAATAAGACTTATTGATATGTAACATCCCAAGTAAGTAATGAGTAATAGATAATTTTATCTGTGTCTATTAATTAATTATATAGTGTTTTAGAGGCTTAAAATGAAAATAAATCCAATCTTAAGCATGGAATACACTAATATTCTTAAAAGATTGTTTTACTGCCTTTTGATGGCAAACCCTTTTTCAATCAATCTTTTGACAATTTTATAAGCTATGTTTGTCAAAATAAACTTATTCTTTATGATTGGGACATCAAAATCTACTTTGTGTGAATTTTTGGTATTTTTCTGACAATGTTCATTTTTTAATGAATAGTGAAAGATACTGCATTTTACATCAAAACTGATTTTTAATCAAATTTATTTATATGATTAGATTATGTTTTGAATTGATTTTGAAGTGAAATTAGAATATATTTTTACCATTTAATCCAATGGTGGTCATTGGAATCAATTTCACTTTGAAATTGGACTTAAACTGGTGTCAATCTTTTGATACTTATTATTTCATAAAAACACGCTATTTGCTCTGACAGCGGGAATTAATTATTAAATTAATTAATGTGACTTATATGTTTTGAATTTTGTAAAATAGACTTCATTTTTGAATTCATAATATCAAATATAGCTTAGGGTGATGTTTTGGTATTTTTCTGAAAAACTTCAATTTTTGATGAATAGTGAAATCACTAAATGGTAGTTAAAGAAACTGATTTTTCGTTTAAATGAAAGTTTACCACTAATGTGTATTGAATTTTGAAAATCCGACATACATGGTTGTCATTATAATGTAAAATGTGGTTCAATGAGATTAAAATAATTTTTTGATGAATAGTAACTTATTAAGTTTTTAATCGCAATTAGTGGTAATTAGTGTAGTTTAAGGTAAAAATAATGCTTTAATAAAATGAGATGAGCTTGAAACATGTCCTACCCTCATTGGTTGTGTCATGGCCGACCAAGAAAAGCCATGGGTCAACTTGGGGACCCCATGGAGCCACTTTGGTTGGGAAATGACATAAATAACGTTTTATTTAATGTAAAAGTAAAAATGACACAAACATAATATGTTTTACGAAAACAATTTTTACACGGGGTTATAAAGATCATATTTTTGATTATAAATAGTCATTTGAAATCTACAAAGATTTCCTACATCATAGTATTTGTTTTATAATTTTTAGACATTAAATAAATTAAATTATTTATGACATCATGATGATGCAACGATGACCTCATTATTTAATGATTTAAATAAAATGGAAAGATAATGTAAAATATAAAACCTACACATGGAAAAAACCAATTGGATGAGTGGATTTAGAACCCTTATCACCTTATCCTATAATTACATCAATGTGGGACCTTTTTAATCCGAAACACTTTTTAAAATAAAGTAACTTATCTTTACTTTCCAAGAGTGCCCCTCCTCTCCTCTTATAAAAGGCCCCCACCTCTACCTCATTTCACACTCCTCAAGCCTTTGGCTCGGCCATCCCCTACCCATTTACTCTCTCCACATACCTCTCCTCATCCTAGAGGATTCCCTTTGGTCATAATCCTTTCAAAGGAAGCCTTTAGGCTCAAATCAAAAGGAGTTACACTTTTTAAGGTAATTCATTCTCTCATGTTCATTTGTTTTATTTTCCTTCTCCAACCCCCTAAACTCTTTTTATTTACTTATTTTGTAACAAAACAAGTATATTAAATATACTAGGATGTTGTTATAAGATTTATTCTAGCTACACTCTCACACAACTACATCAAATGGTTAAAGAACATACGGTTTCCGTGGATGGCGAAATTCTGCCTCCCGAAACGATGATTGTTCAGTACTCATTTAACACCTTCAAAGGTTTCCATTATGATGTCAATATTTTATATATGATATATAATATGTTTATTCTTTCCTTAAGCTTCTGTATTTTTCATTTATGGCATACCATTATTGTTTCCATTATGGGTAAACACGATATCTTCATTTTAGGAAGTGCGGACTACCGCCCCCTGAAAGTGATTTGATTTGTTAATACCATATGTGGGATGTGTAAAGGATAAAATTAATTATATTATATATGTTATTATACTGGAATTATAATATACTCTTATATCATTATGATTCCATTCCAGAAAATACGAAATAGAAATGGAAGTAGCGTTCATGCGTACGTACGGCTTACCGTCTCCATGAACGGTGCATTTCATTTCTTACCTCTAAATGTGATGTAATATTATAAATACATGTATATGATGAATACATATGATATATATGTTATCCAAATCATTAATATCAATCTGGATATAACGAACCTTTGACCAAATTAACAACATGTAAGTGTAAGAAGTCTATTTTTGACTTAAGAACCAAATACCGACAAAATGAACATTATTAACTTAAATGATTAAATTATGTTCATAACATGGTATAAAAGGAATAATGAACTTGAAA
Organism: Viscum album; assembly: GCA_963277665.1. Classification (NCBI taxonomy): domain Eukaryota; kingdom Viridiplantae; phylum Streptophyta; class Magnoliopsida; order Santalales; family Viscaceae; genus Viscum; species Viscum album. The sequence goes on from OY728123.1 coordinate 877,701,736, forward strand.
AAGGTTCTTAATCAAGTATAGATTAACTCAAGTTTATTATTCAGGAGATTAAAGAATGGTCGGGTCAAGTCGGATACGAGGTATGGGACTTCGTCTCAATCTCCTTTCATTGAGGCATATTTTGTTTTATACACAACCTTCTTTTATACGGTGTATTAACCCCTTTGACTTTTACGTTTATCCAAAAGCAATATTTTTTATACGAAGCGTTTTACTAAACGACAAAAGGGAATGTTTTTGTCGTACGTATGCGATTACATTATGTTCATAACATGGTATAAAATTGAGGTGTTGGAGAACAAATCATTCTTTCATTACATTTTATTCACAATAATCCTGTCCATTATTTCAAAACATGAAGAAAAAACCCATTCCATACAACCATGTTTTTTTATTATTTCCATAACTATTATATATCCAAAAACACATTCATCCCATATACCAATTTATCATATTTTTTTATATAGTGCTCAGTCACCTGCTTTATTCCATTATTTTCATTTAAAAAAATATGGAGGACATTTTAATTGATGGTTCTTAATACCACATCTTGGTATACCTAAAAAATCATTATAAATTAATGACGTTCTAATGAAAATATTTATCCAATTATATAAGTGATAATAATTTCTTATGACATTTATAAACATATCTAAAATTTAAGTTTCTAATTTTTTAATGATAGATTTATATTTAGTAATATTTTCCTCCCCATTTTACTTACATTAGAGAATTGTCTTTCCACTTAAGATCATTACATATGAGTTTTTTTAGAATATCTACTTAAAATTATTTTCTACCATACTCTATATCTCCACCAAATCTATAGTTTCTTGGATTAATAATCCCAATTGATCAATATATCCATTTAGATGATAAAAATCCATGACAACTTTCTCACTATATCTACATATGAAATCATTAAATATATTCTATAGGAAAATGATTCATTACCCATAAAATAATGGATTATTATTGTCATTGAATGATGGGCATCATCAAAAAATAATTGGTCCAATATTTTTTTGACCAAATAGGGAATCAATAGGTTTCTTTAAATGTGAAAAGTTATTGGTCATAACTAGATTCAAATAACCCAATATTTTTTTAATAAACTCTTATATAGAACATTCCTCATTTACTTAATAGACTTGATCATGAGATAAATCTCTACATGGTGTAAGGGGGTAGATAATGTTTCTCTTCCACCCTCTAGAATCCATTTCAAAAAATAAAATATACTATATTAGCTCATAACATTTTCAATATTCAATTATAGAATATGATTAGAATAAATTATTAATATTCTATAAGAGTCTCTAAAATATATTTTGGATTACCATACAATTTTCAATATGTTCAACCATGGTCCATCCAAATCAAATTTTTATTCAAAGAAAGAGAAAACAAAACCAAACGAAACAACCAAAACAACCAAGGGACCCTGGGAATTAGGGGTGTCGAAAATAGTGAAAGTTGAGGGCATCCCCTATAAGTAAATTAACTCACTTTGGTTTCAAACTATTGATAGGGAGAAGACTAGTGGAGATGGAGCTCTGGGCCTCCAAGGAATCCATGTGATCTGAAACCTTATTACCCTTGCGCCAGGTATGAGACACTTGGATGTTGGTTCCAAGTAAAGCTCAACATTTCCTCACTATATAAGTGATAGAACAAGGTGGGGAACCTTTACCTATCATCACATTATGAAGGATCCTAGAATATGTCTCCGCCTGGGTTAAATCAAGCTTCCCCTGCATGCAGAGGGAAAGCCCCGTGAACATTGCCTTGGCCTCAGCCAAGAGAAGGGTACCGTTTCCAAAGAAGGATGAAAACGCCATGACCGCCTCCCCCCCTGGGCCTCAGACCATGCCCCCTCCCCTCATCACCCCCAACGCGCATGACCTATCTATATTCAACTTGAGACCAGAGCCGGGGGTTTCCAGCACACCCACTTCCTCTACTAAACCAGGGAGGGGATAGTGGAAGGGACACTAACCTCGAGAAATCTGGAAGAGGGGGCCTCCTTCCAGTCCTTGATGAGCGAAGACAAATCCAACAAAAGGAAATGGGTTTGCGCGATAATGGACCTAACAGCGGGAACATAGCCTTCATACCTTTCTTGATTCTTGGATTTCCATAAGCTCCACCATCCTGCACTGAAAATAACCGAATGAACCATTCTATCCTTATCATTACCATACATACCTTTGAACCATCTCTCCAAAAATGTTGTGGTGTGCTTATCTTGGTAGGAGAGTGTCAGGAAACCCCCGAAGCAATGCCACACTACAAGAGCCCAATACCCCTCAAAAAATAAGTGGTCGGTACTCTCTTCCCAACTGATGATGCAGCAAGGGAACCTGGAGGCCAAGATGATACCCAAAATTCTGATGTTCTCGTCCATAGCCAACGCTGAGTTCCTGATGCACCAAGTGAGAAAGTTAAACTTTTCTGGGATCTTATGGCACCACATGACTCCGATCCCACCTCCTGGAGATCCTGACTTGAAGACAGCCTACAAAAATCTCTACAGGAAAAGACCCCCGAATAATATAGGGTGAAAACACATTTGTCTGGGTCACCGGTAAACACAATGGACTCCAGAAGAGCCTGTTGGTCGCCATCCAATATGGCCTTGGTAAACCTGGGATGCTGGGAATCTTCATTAAGAGATATAATCGAGGCAGGGCAATCGGGGAAAGCTAAAACTGAGCCCATCCAGTTCTTGTGCCAGAAGAGGAGGTCTCCTGAACCAACAATCTAGCGAGAATGAAGACGAAGAGTCTGGACCAAGGGAAAATTTTTCACCCGAAACGGAGAAGCATGGCCGCGGGAAACCTCCATACTTCCACCGCAGAGCATTTCCATGGACTTTCTCCAAAGAGATCACTCATCCATAATTTCCTAGGTGAGATTTCCATGCATGAAAAGAATCATACTCTAGAGGCTCTTCACGTTGATCCCACCATCCTAGAAGGGCCACGCCATCCTGCTCCACGCAGCCCAGTGTCTCTTTCCTTCAGCCTTTGCATCCTAGACAAAAATTCATAGGATTTTATCAATGTTGTTGATCACACCTTGAGGGATGTTGGAAGAAGCCCAAGCATTGATGGGAATAGCAGACAACACACTGTTCACCAGAGATATTCGACCTCCAAAAGACAGGAACTGATTTTTCCAGTTAAGGATGTGACTAGTGATTCTACTAACAACATGATCATAATATTTGATACGAAGACGAACTAATGAAATGGGATAACACAGGTACTCCATCAGAAAGGACCCATGCTGCATGTCCAGACGATTACACAGAGAGGTCACCCGCCCTTGAGAAATTTTATTTGAGATGTAGATGCTGCTTTTGGAGTTGTTGATGACTTTCCCTCCCCAGTAGAAATATTCATCCAAAATATCCTTGATCCCGTGAACCGCTCCCCGACCACCATTGATGAAAATAAGTGTGTCGTCGGCGAACATTAGATGGGACACCGTATGTACGTTCAGCTTCCTCCAAAGAGGAAGAATGCCCCCTTGGGATATTCCACCATTGATAAGGCTAATGAGAGTGTCCTGTGCCAGGATAAAAATGATATGAGAAAGAGGGTCTCCATACCGGAGACCTCTCGTTGCCTTGAAGAAACCATGAATCGTCCCCCTAAAAGAGATATCCAACCACTAAGAACTGAAGCTCATGAAAAAGAGGTCCACTGCCTTGGCTAAAAACCCAATACCCAATAGAACTCTGTTGATAATACTCCTTTCCAGCCTGTCATATGCCTTGTTCATATCCAATTTGATCGCCATGTTGGATCCATGGGTTTTCATACTGATGTCTATAACCATCTCTTAAGAAATATCAATTTCTCCCTGGATGGAGCAAACATTCACAAAGACGTGTTGCGCAAATGAAATCCACCCCGGTAAAAGATTGGACAACCTCTGATTAAGTAGACATGCAAGAATTTTGTAAGGGAAGTTGCAGAGACTCACTGGTCTATAGTGTGTGAGGGAAGAGGGATCTTTGATCTTAGGAACGAGCACAAGAGTTTTAGCACTTGCCACCCGAGGGAGTCCTCCACCTCTGAAGAAGTCCTGCATTGCACCAATGATGTCTTGCTTCACAACATCCAAAACCCCTCTGTAAAAAGAACCAGGAAAACCATCAGGACCGGGAGTGCTCTCCAGATTGAGCCTCTGCATGGCTGCATGTATTTCATCCTCGCTAGGAATTTCCTCCAAGACCTCGTTGTCCCAATTGGACACCACAGTGGGAATCAACTCCCACAACCCTGCATTTCCCCTGGGATACCCGCTGGACATCCTCGGGTTGGGGCCAGCAAGCAGGTCCTTGAAGAAAGTGAGCGCCAAACTCCCGACCGTGTCATAATTATCTGTATAGGAGCCATCCTCAAGTAGTATGTTAGGCGAGGAGAGGCACCTTCTCTATCTAATGCATGAATGAAAATAAACAGTGTTTTTATCACCTTTATTAATCCATTTCACCCAGGAGCGGTCCCAAGCCATCCGTTCCTGTTTGAGAAGCTCCTCAGCCCATCACATCTTTTTTCCCACAAGTTCTTCAAACACCGAAGCATCCCATTCCCTTTCCAGGGAATATTCTAGACTTTCGATGCTCAGTTTAAGGCCTTCCAAGTCATGATCGGGTGGATGTACCCTCCTGGACCACTCAATTAGCCCATGTTTCAGCCTTTACAATTTTCTACGAAGATAAACCCACGTATTCCCTTGGATAGGAGACCCCAATAGTTCCTTCACAAGACTCTGATAGTCTTGGATCCATGACCAATATTGGAAGAATCTAAAGGACTCGTGGATATCCTGCTTGGGAAATAGAGACACAAGAATAGGTTAATGGTCAGAAATACCTCGGGCTAAATGCTTCACCTTAGCCTCCAGAAAGGAGGTGACCGACTTGTGGTTAGCCAAGCAGTGATCAATCCTACTCCAACAGTGCCTTCCTCCCAATTGGTTATTGCACCACGTATACCTGTCTCCAGAATAACCTAGGTCGAGGAGACCCTTTTCCACCATGAAGAGAGCGAAGTCTAGAGCTCCCTGGCGAGGGAAGAACCCTCTAACTTTCTTCTCCTTGGGGTCAAGAATGGAATTAAAATCCCCCACAACATACCACAGATGGTCCTCCGGTTCAAACAACTCGAGCCCCTGCCATAGTCTTTTGCGGGTCTGAGTATCGCAGCTGCCATAAACAAACGAAAGAAATAAACTCCCCCCCTTCAACACTTTTGTGGTGAGATATTGATCCCTAAAATATAACAAATGAATCGATACATCCTTATTTCAAAAAATCCAGATATTCTTGTTAGTCAGATCTGCATGCATGGAGCCATACAAGCGCACTTTGCGAATGAAATCCTTGATCTTCTCCAGGTTTTGTTTTTGCTCAAGCACAACAACGATACACACCTTATGTTTCTTAACTTCCGAATCTATTTTGTCTGACTTCACCCGGGAACCAAGGCTGTGGGAATTCCAAACTAACAGAGATAACATTAAAAACTAGGGAGCCCGGCTTTGGCCCCAGGCTAGTCGGTCTTCAAACTGTGTGGATATTGGCTTCCCCTATGGTGTCTCAACTGGGCCCGGGTGCACACTCCTCGACTCTGAACATTGGGAGCCGGTGCTACAAACGAAGTGGGAACAGATAACACCGCATACCTCCCCTTCTCAATCTTATGAGGGGAGAGGAAGGATACGTTCTTCTCTACTAGCCCCGCCGCAACATCCGCAACAACGGTCTCTGAAGAACCCCTTGGAACGACACTGATCTTGTCCTCTAAACCAGCCTCACAAAGAAGAGGGACCCGAGGCCTGCTTCGCAAGGCTTCATCCTCAACTGAATCCTCTAAATAGATGATCCGCAAAGGTGAACACTTCAAACTCACCTCCGAGGGAGGAGAAAGGGGGTCCATGAGCCATTTCCCAAACCATTATTTTGAGCACACCTGGCCATGGAAGAGAAAACTATCTGCAAGGGCATCGAAAAATAGAGGGGAGGCCTCGACCTTGAAAGATACCAGATCTCGGCTAGGGGAGGCCAGGCGAGCTGTAGGGAGGACCACCCGAGGCTCGACATCAGAAGAAACTGAGGGGGCCCGGATAGCTACCAAAGAAACACCAGCCTCGCATGGGAGGGTAGACTCTCGACCTCATGTGCTGAGAGAATTTGAGTTCCCCTGCAAAGAAACCCTTCGATCTAGATGCGAACTGCCCCTCATCTTCTTCCTGAACTACTGCCTAGAATGACCCTGAAGGCCACAAGAAGAACAGTACCTGGGGAACATAGGAAAGGAAATGTCCTTCACCCGATCCACGATATCCCTGACCTTCAAAGATACATTCTCAGGAGGAGACGATGAAAAGTACAAATCAACGCAAATTCTAGGAACCAGGATGTCTTCACAAGAGAGGGTGTGATCGTCTACACACAAGAAACCACCAAGAGAGTCCTCTATTGCCTTCATAAGAGCACCATTTTGGAAAGGTAAAGGCAAGCTAGGGAGACCCAACCGAACCGCGGCACGAGGGCTTTACTTTCCCTTGTGAGCCTCCATAGACCATGGGGACAGACTGAATCTCCATCTCCCGAAAGATCTTGGGGCTTTGCACCATGCAGAAATGAAATCTGCCTCTGACTCTAGCACCAAAAAATAGGAATGATAGTGAATCACAGAGATATGCACCAGACCCAGCAAACCTCACGATACCACGAAACGTTTTAAAGCCTGCAATGAAGGTTTCTCTACCCCAAAGAGAGCTATTAGGGTCCACTAGAGACAGACAGCCGCCTCCGCAAATGCCGCCGATGGGACCTCCAAAGAAACACCAGCGCTGTCCCTGGAGACCGTTGTAGAGAATGGACGCACATCCAGAAAAAATCTCTTCACTCAGGACGAACCACATATGACCTCACGAATGGATGCCTGCTGATAAGACCGAGCGCCATCAGAGAGCTCTGAGATCCGGGCATAGGCGGACACACTGGGATCGAAGAACAGAGGAGATAAGATCACTACCTGAGCCTCACCGCCTGGGGGAGCAACGGGCGGGAACTTTTGAAAAAACTCCAGTGCGTGAGGCATGTTCTTTTGGACCATCCTCTTTCCAGTTCAACCATGGCATTTTAGATATAGTTCACAAGGATGATATTAAAATAGATCTAATACCAATTATAACAACACTGACCCCAAAAACCCAATGGTATTATTTTACTTTCAAATTGTTAAATGATACAATATATCATATCCCATAGGATCAAATATTTTTGTTTTCTTGAGAGGCTATAAACACAATATATTCTCACAATAATTTCAAAAAAAACATGAAAATACAACAAAATATAATAGTGATATGTTTATTATTTCTTCTAGAATATCACTGTTAAGCATTTTTTGTTCTATATTTGGTAATATATGTAATGTAAAACATAATAAATGGTGATCAAATATGATTTGTATAGGAAAGAGTACAATAGAAGATATCAAGGTATAAATAAGTCAATAATAATATGGTAGAGATAAAAAATATATTGAACTCATTAAAGTGGAATATATCCATGGATGACATAAGAACACAAAAAATCACATGGACTACAATAATTGGTTTCCTAATTATATAATTCATAATTTCATATATCATAATCATACAATTATTACATTATTTTAAGATATAATTCATAAATTAGTAATTCATTTTCTAAATACTCTTGCTAATATTTCTCATGAGACATGAGGATGCATCAAAAATCAGTATAATAATAGTTACTAGTATCCACTAACTATGTCCAATTCATTCACCATAGTGTAGGAGTCAATACAATACATTATAATCATACATTAGTAATAAATATCCACATTTGGAAACAAGCATATGGAATGTAAATTTTTTCCTTTTAAATAGACATAAAAACATGATCATAATCTATCTAGAGAAATATGATGGATTGTATCATTAGAGAACATATCATGTGATGTGTATGAATATTTAATATATGGTTAAAAATATGGAATAAACATCTTTAAATATATTATAATGTTTTATTTAAAACAATATGAAATGCCATTTTACATATGAAATAATTATTATAAAAAATTAGAATAAATAGAACAATATTTTCATTGAAACCCCATCTAAGAATATAAAGTTGTCATGTTAATTATTATAGGAATTAATGATGAGAAAATGTGGGCACTAACTAAACATTGAAAAAAATTATTTTCCCTATTTTATAAAAAACCAATATATTACATGTATAGTAAAATATAAAAGTATTCCACTAATAACATTTAATAGTAAGTCATAATTAACTAAAACTAAAATTAAGAAACACTTAATGTATACATGGGAACATTATTAGAGTAATATAATAAATATTTATATATAAATAAAAAACTATTGACAAAAATAGTGAAATGAAGTCTATTTTTCTTAAAAGAATTATATCATTGGATTTTATTACCAAAATTAATTGAAATTGAGAAAATGCTTAAAACTATAAATAAAAAGATAATAAGAATGGGGATGACCTCTACATGGGAAATAACATATAATTGTACTAATATATGTTTAAATAGTAATAGTCATGAATAAAAATGAGATAATAGAATAAACTATTTCAATAGATTCCCATTGGGATAGATGTGTTCCCAAAACCAATATTGTAATTTAATATTTATTATGAATCTATATAAGATTCATGTTTCTATTTTTCACTTTTATGTCACGTATTTTTAGAACCTATTTACCCATTCACTAATGAATATTTTTTAAAATCATTTGTTTAATTTTAAACTATCTTGATTCATATTCATATTTTTATTTCATAGTTCTGGTCCATAAACCATGTTTATAGTTACACCAAATCCCAAATCATAAAACCATTATAATTTTCATTTTAATAAATTCAAAATACATTTAGAACAACCCATTTATGGTTATTATTAAAAATTAAACACATTATCTCATGGAGACAGTAGTCTATACATACACATGAGGGCATTTTAATTTGTCTATTTTTTTTAAAAAGGAAGTAATATTGATAATTATTTATCAATACATAATAATAAAAAAAATTAAATATCATAATTATTAATTAAATATATCTTTATTATAATCCTTATAAAGTTTAAATAAAAATGTATCACATCACTTCATGGAGGTGGTAATCAACTTATATGTAATAGATACATTATAATACTCCAATGATTTAGAGGATAAGAAAGTAGATAAAGTGATATCATTTATAAGAATAATTATTTTATAGATATCATATATATCCCTTAAATCAATCAATATAACTATCAGGAAATGATATGAGGAAAAGTATAGATAATTTAATTATGGAAACAGTTGTCTGTACAAACTCATAAGAGTTGTTTTAATTTTAAATTAGATGGAATGGACATATAAAATAGTTTTTACATCCACATAATAACATTTGAATATTTAAAATTATTATATTAGATTAATTTGTGATTCATAGAGTATATTTGAATGAGGTAGAATAATAAATAAACAGGAAATAATTCAACTAAGGCTTATACATCCTTCATGGATATATTGATTTGATATACACCTTAAACATTACATTAAAAGAATACTAGTGAGGTCGAGACCACTAATAAATGAATAGAATATTTATGAAGGAATTTTTTAAAATCGTTATTGATCTATGGTCCTCATTTTTTTGAGAAGTTGTTGGAGGTGGCACCCTCTTATAATTGAGAGGAGTGACACTTTTCTAAATATGAATAAATTTTTAATATAATAAATATTATTTTCATGGAAATTGGATCAAATATAGACCAAAATGAAATTTGGGATATTGAATTTTTTATATACATTTATCAAATCGAATTAAAATAAATATTATAGGTATTTTATATTTTATCTCTTAGTTTAACCCCTTTTCTCACCCTTGTAACTGTTAACAATGGTGATAAATGACTAAAATAGTAACTATTAATTATCATAAAAATAAATTTTTATATATCTAGTAATAATTATTATACTAATTCTAAAATATGGAATCTAGTTTATATTTTTCAATTTATACAGGTAGTAAAATAATTTATTATATGATCACCAAACACAGTGAAAAATAATTTCATTAAATACTGTGTTTTTAACTATAAAAACACTTTTCGACCAAAATAATTCATAGAGTTGGTTCTTATAGACAATATTGTTTTATTAACAAGTAAAGTATATTTATATGACTATAAATATTACTCAAAAAAGATGGTAACTTTTTATTTTAATTTGAAAATAAATGAGTTGAAAATATAAGTTTTATTATAGTAAAACATCACTTTTGGTTTCAAATTTCAAACCTATGATTAAAAGTGAAACATAGTTTTTTTAATTATTATATTTTACATATCAAAAAATATTTCTTATTTTTCATTTGTTTTGAAAAAAATTAATTTCATTTTTTATCATAATGACGTCACAAAAGTTATAATATTTGTAAAATTTATTTTTTCACTGTTCACCAATTAAATAAATTATTATATAAATATATCATATATTTATGAATATAAAATCCAAAATTATATTCGTTAAATCAAATTAATTTTATAAATTTTATATATTTTATATTAAAATTTAACCAGGAACAATTTCTATTTTAATTATAAAATAAACAATTGTCCAATGGTCAATATTTTAGGGATACAATGTTTATCTCTTATGGTAGTGTCTATTGTTTTATTAATGTGGTATACAATATTGATAATAATTCTAAATATTTATATACAACAATTAATTTGATAAAATGGATATTTATGTGATTAAATGTTTTCTATATTATATCAATATTAAAATGTCCCAACTTTTATAGGTTAGATTCTAGAAAAGATATTATATAACATGAATAGTGATGATTTGGTGGGAAAATCCTATATTGAGAATAAAAATATACCTAATACCTCATTTATATCATAATAATTAGATAAATTATAGGTAATTGATATTTCAATCTATAATTTTCCAATTTATAAACAAAGAATAAAAATGTAAGAAAGCATATTTGGAAAATCGCATTATAATATATATGATCATTAATACATATACATGTTAATTACCACGTTGAAATTTTCCAAATGTGTAGAAATTTTTTTTATAATTAGGAAAAATAAAATAGGTTATTAGTGAAATTGATTATCATTTTGAAATAATGAAGTCAAAAAATATCAAAGTGAATTGGTAAGTGTAAAACTCAAAAAAATCTATTTGATTCCAAAAGTGATCCCAATTTAATGTATGTGGATCAATACTTTATAACTGAGAATGATTATCACAATTAAATAATGAAAAAAGTATAATAATTTAATGTGTAAGAAGATAATTTTGAATCATTGGATGATAATAAAAAATATGCTATTAAAGTTATGTGTTTTCAATTGAGGATCAATGATGAAAAAATAAATGATATTGAAAAATAAAGAAATGTGAAACCCAAATGAAATATTTATTTTGGTATAAAAAATAGCATGTTAATGAAGAATAAATATTGTGGAGGATGATAAAAAGATCCTAAATATGATGTATCTTATTATGATGGTGAAATTGTCATTTTTTGGGTAAATATATATGTGTGTTCATAAAAGACTAAATGAACGGTTTCTACCTTTCATACTTTGTATGATGATATTTTTTTTAAAAAATCCTTCGACATTGGTAAGATGGGTTGGAAATAAATATTTAGTAAACCCAATATTGGTATATTAAATGATAAACCATTCACTTAGCAAAATTATCATTTGGATAATCTTGTTTTAATACATTAAAAATGTTTAATATCAAAATCTAAACAATGATAGATGATGAAAAATATTGAGTAATAAAACACAATGTATATGTTGGATAAGAAAATTTTTAGAACAATATTTTCCCAAATTAATCCAGTTGGAAGTTAAAATATGATAATAATTTCCATGTAATCATGCTAAACTAATTGATTCAATGAATAAAAGAATAATATTTAATTGGTAATTCTTAGTTCAATAAAATTTTCAAGCACAATTCACATAGAGGATGAATGAATATTCAGAGAAACAAAACATGTGTCTAATTAATATGGTGATAGAACACCACTATGTAGAGAATAAATTAAGATAAAGAAGGTATGTCTCCATTAAATATAAAAAAATTAAATATAGTAACAAAATTACTCCTAAATGTTTCAAAAAGTTTTCATCAAAAAAATTGAATTGAATATTATTCTATTATCGGTGAATATGACACACTAGGGTCTTTAAGAGACATGTCCCAATTATTAGTTTTTATGGAGTAAATCCATAATATAAAAAAGTAACAACATGAGATTTTAATATATAACATCTTTTAAATGAGTCAAATGTGTTTTATAATATTCACCACACGCAACACCAATGTTTATAAAAAATGAGATATATTTAGATAATATATATATATATATTTAATTATGTCTATTAATACATATACATTTAATCATAGGGAATGGATATTATTCGATTATTTATCAAATATATGTATAATTTAAATAAAGGTTAAATTTAATATTAATTAATATTAATTAATTTTAAAAAAATAAAAATAAGATAATATATTGTTTAGAAAGGAATTTTTATAAAAAACTACTTTCTATGGGATATGAATTTATATTTCATGAAACACATGAAAAATTATGATAAATTATGGTAGATATTAATAATTGGTTGATATATATTTTTTTAAAATAATATGAAACGAGAATAATAATTTTTAATATTTGAAAATTTCATTTTCAAATAAAAAAACATTTTCATTATATATTATGATTTATTCAAATATGTTTTTTTCATAAATACTATAATTTAAATGTTAATATAATAAAATCATTATTTTATCTAGAATTGATATATTATAATATGTTTAATTTTTGGTATTTTTTTTATAATTTGTTATTTAGGGGAATAATGAAGAAATAATAATATTACTAAAATTTTCATATTTTATGAAATTAAAAAAATACAATAATGGATTAAGTTATTTTGATTACATTATATATATATAATATAATTTTATATGTAAAATTATTTAATTAAAATTAATATTTATTTATAAACCCTATGACTATCTTTTTTGGAAACATAAATAATCTTTCACTCAACGAATATGTTTTTATTTGATTATATTATAATTTTCATTTCAATTTTTTTGAAATTGAAATGATCAAAATGGATTTTATATTTTAGATGAAAATGAAAATATTCTATATAATGTTTAATTTGAATATTTTTCTTAAAAATATTATTACAATGATTGATGTTAGAGACCATGGTAATAGTAAAATTGTTATTTTCAAGGAAATTCATTTTTACTATTGTTTAATTGGTATTTAATAAATTAAATTGAGATGTTTTAATTGATTAGTATAATGATAATTTTTATTACATATATATATATATATATTTATTAGTAAAAATTTATTTTTAACCAAATCCTAATTCTAAAAAAGAATACATAATGATTAAAACAACATTTTTCAACCGAAAATTATTTTCCTATATATAACACCTTTTAACTAAAAGTTAATTTTCTCATATCTAGAAGTTGAATTAGATAAAATTAAAACTAAATTTAGGATTCCTCTACATAATTTTTTAGAGGTGTTATTTTATATTATTAAGAAAACATAAATTTCTTACCTAAAACTTGTTAACATGGTAAAAAAGAGAAATGTTAATACCTAAGAACAAATGAAATCCAATATGATTAAAACATAACTAGATATACTTGGATGCATCTTTCATCAAAATATATCACATAGAAAGAAATTATTTTATACTTTTCAAGTCTCTAGACCATGAATAGTTTAATGATATCATTGAAAAATATTTGGTGTTCACCAATGAACATTTTTAACTTATTAGATGATAATTTTGAACCCTCCACACTAAACCCATTCAATAAAATTCCATCCTGAATCCATAAAATTTGGATCCTCATAAAAGGATATGTAATAATCATAATCATTATTTATAAGTTAGTTATCCTAATCTATTCATTTCAAAGGATACATTCATAATAAATTTAACAGTACCAAGGAGAGTATTACCAGTTAATTACAATTTCATCTTAATATTTATATTCCAAACCAACTCTATCCAATTAAATATTATAACCATAGTATCATTGTTATTTTTATATGGAATAATGTATTTTAATAATTTTAATTTATTCATTTTAATCCACTTATAAAAATAGAAAATGTTATTCATGTGTTGTGCAGACAATATGGGCCATAATAAAATGATTTTCATAAAAACCCCAACACAAGTAACCTACATCCAGTGCCTACTATAATACATTGGAATATATAAAGGGGTAAAAATAGTAATTGATCGATCAATTTTGTTGTCAGTGGGACCCATATAAACACATGATACCTATTTCATATTGGGAATAGAACATAAAGCATAACCAACAAAAATGTTTGGAATCCTTGAATCTCATTCAAAAAATTATCCTTTATATCACATGGAATAGATAAAAATAAGGTTGATATTATATGTACAAAAATTGGTTTGTATAGTGTAAAATATAATACATTAAATAAGAATATTCAACGTATACAAGGTGAATAATTGAAAACACGTTATATTTAATCAGAAACTTGACTTACATGATTAGATAAGGAATAATCACTATATAAAGTTAAATAGCTAAACACATATTTAATTTAATCAATAACATGATAAAAAATGTATCCGATGATAATATAAATGAAAATTATCTTAGTGATAATAATAATTAAATTCTCAATTAAAAAAATTATTATGTTTGGGCATTATTGTCTCATACAGAATGATATTTATACTATCAAAAACCACTATAATAAAATTTGAAACTACTGGAAAGACTCATTTAATTTGGCCAAATAATTTTCCTCAATATACCCATTGATGAATCCAGGGTCTATTTAATTTTCCCAACCCATCACCTGAATTTATAATTAATACCTCATATATTGATTGATCAATTTAATTCATGAATGATATGCTTAATCTATAAATATAAATATTGAGTGAATAATGCAAATAATTAATATTTCCCTAGTTAAATGAATTACCTTTATCGTAAAAAAATGAATGTTCCAATAATATATGTTTTTCAAATTGATCATACCCAACATAAAATTAATTTATATATTTATGAGAAATTTAATTTCTAATGAAAAATGATCACAATAAACTAATTATTTCAGGAGAAATTTTATAATCACAAAATTATTCAAGAGATTAGAGGTAAAAATTGGTTCATTAGGGATATAATATTTTTTAATAAAATAATTTTCTTTAGAAGAATAAAAGGAATGGCAGTGAAATATTAAAATAAACATTCTAATTCGTTTTCTTATTATGACCATTAAAAATATATATAAGAAGATATATTTTGAAAAAAATATTATAGTAGTCGTGAAGTTTGTTATCTCTATATTCATAAATTTGTTTTTTCATTTTTTCAAAAAATACGCCTTCAAAATATGGTTAAAATACTCAGTTAAAACACACTTTAAAATTCAAGGATGACATGAAATATCCTTAATAAGTATTTTTTTAAATAATAGGATTTTTAATACCAATTTTTGATATCATGGAAAAGGAAATATATATGTCCATTACAAATAGAAAAAAATGAATTTTTCTTTTAAACATTAATTTTCCTAATTCAAGTACCATATATAGTAAAATTTTTAATAAAATATGGGAAATCCATAAATCTATGTTGGATAGAGAAATTATTTAGGCTTATGATGGACTAATGATAAATTCCTTCAATGAGAGTAATAAATATCTTAAACTAATGTGTCATTGTAATATAGTTTCTTACCACAATTTTAGTATTCCAATTTTAACCCCATAAATTAATAAACATGAATTTAAAAATTTACCATATTTAAAAATAGTTATTAATGATAGAGATTACGAAGTAGAATTATTTACATCACAAAAAGTCAATATGTTCCTTTTAATAAATATGTCTTAATGAAATGAAAATTGAGATGAAATCCTTTATGTTATGATTATGTTTCATTAAACATACATTAAATATCATTATAATGGTTTTAAATCCATTATTAATTTATACTATAACCATGTTATTATTTTTATTGTCATATGTGATCATTTTGTAACATCTCATCATGTGTTAATAATGTATAGACCCAAAGCTTGATATACATAGACATTACATTAATTTTTCAGAATACTCAATACATGACAAAAATAGATGCCCAAAGACTGTATTAGTTTAGTGTCTTTGGAAACTCGGAACATAATCTTCTAATCATGGTGAAAGATCTCCAAAATCTCCCATAAATATCTTACCTTTTTGATTTCTTACTTAAACCTTTCTTTATATCCTGGGGAAAAGAAAACATAAAAAGGGGAATCTCAAATGCTCAGTAAGGGTAAACAATGATAACATAAAAACAATCCATAAACATTTGAACGTAAAAACATGAACATAAAACATCAAAATCTTGAGCAATGACATAAATCTTGATAGTACATAAGGAATAGATTATAAAGGAACATTAATCATGATAGAATGGAATGGGAATAAAATATGTAATTGTGGAAAACCATTAAGAACATTATATGATTTCCATAGTAGTCAAGGCATTTCTACAAAGACCATAAAAGTGGACAAAGTCCATTACTGAACTGAGTTTACATGCCATTCTAGCCCTGCATTACTGAATAAGATTTTACTTTTCATTATGGACATGTCTATATCAAGAGATATAAATCTTTACCCAATGAATTGGAGAGAGATATAGGTCCCACCCATCTCATAATGAAATCATTCTTACGTGTGCCACAAAAAACATAAATCATTCACCATAACCCAAAGAATAAAATGGGTTTCATAAACATCATCCCATCATAACATAATTCATATGAAACAAATAGATACCATTTCATCATAAGAAAAATGAAACCATGTAAATCATAGTGACATTATACTTGAAACATACACATATGAAATAATTTCATCTTAGATGGAAAATGGTTTTGATAAAACACTTGAAATGAATTCTTGAGGAAAATATCCTTTCTTCTTCAAAATCATTTTCTTTTCACAAAATGCCATGAAATTTTAAAAGAAAAGGATTTTTTTGAAAATACTCATGAAATCTTGTAGAGTAAGCTTCATGAAAATAAGGAGTTATGAAACCGTAAAAATCAATTCATGCCATATAATTTTAGAAAAACATTCTCCTCGTACTTTTAACGGAAAGGTCAAAAAGCACCACGTATGGTAAAAAAAAGAATGATTCCTTACATAACACAAAGTAAAAGTCAAAGTGGGGTAAACATGACTTTAAAAATACATGGAATAATATTAAAAACTTTATGAAAAATATTTTTATGGACCTAGATGAAAAATATAACCCCAGTAAATACTTACGTATAAGCAATCTCGGATAAAATGAGATTTGCAAAATTATCCCTTATCTTATGTCCAATTTATTCCGTATGTGTCTGAGACTCCTGTATAGTGGGTTTAAACATATTATTAACTTGTAACTGAACCATAATAATATTAATGTTTTCATATATTATTCACTTTTGACTTTATATTAACCGCTCTTTTGTCAATTCCATGTTAAAGTAGCGTTTTGGGTAAAATCGTTTTATTTATCATCCGTTTTTTGACTTGTATTTTTTCATATGATCACTTAGATCATGAATAATTACTTAAATAATGTAAAAAATGATTTATATATAATATATATTCAGAATATACATATATATAATAGATCGATAAATGGAAAGAAATACACCATTCATGGAGACGGTAGGCCGTACGTACACATGAACGTTGTTTTCATTTCCTTATTAAATTGAATGGAAGTAAGTAAATAACATATACATAAATACAGTAGAATTAATATTTCATATATTTCATTATTATTTATTATATATACTTTATATCATTCTTGAATGGTTAACTTGGAGAATGAATCTCATCGTGTCATGGAGACGGTAATCTGTACGTACGCACAATCGATGATATCATTCTCATAATTACTGAATGGAATTAGAGTGGATGATATAATATGTCAGAATTATTATCATGTTATAATAACCATATATAGTTATTCTTTACACCATTATACCCATCCAAGTAAGGTGGTGGTGGAAAAACAGATTACACCACAACATGAAGACGGTATTCTGAACGTACGCATGCACTGTGATTTTGTTTTTCGTAGGATGGGTAGAAGGAGAAATAGGGTTGTTTCATATTTAAAATAACATATAATTATAATATTTATACTGATGTTATTACTTTATAACGAAACAACTAAATAAGAGTAAGTAGAAGAATAAAGAAACATGAAAGAATCGGTAGAAGAGATTACCTCTTCTTCGGCGCGCCTCCTCTTAACCTCATCTTAGGACACTAAAGTTGGTCTTGAAAGAAGACAAGGACCTATAGTAGGTTTATAGGGAAGTGGAGAAGTGAAACTGGCAGGTTTTTTCCGAGCTTGAAGGCTCAAAATGGTGTAAATAGGAGAGGGATGAGGTGCCCTTTTATAAGAGAAGAGAGGGGCACTTTTGGAAACCTCAAAAATATTAATTAATAATAAAATAAAACCCCACTTAGAAACTTCCAAAGTGACTCAAACTTGTATATTAGGTAATATTGGGTTGTAATATCATCAAAAAAATCAAATTTAGACATATTGGGAAATTATTTTAAACCTTGTCAATTTGATTTATCCTTATTTTATTTATTTAATCCTATTTGTGGTAATAATATTCTAAATTTGAAATTGTTATAAATACATACTTATATGTGGTAAATTTCCCATAATTGGATAATTTATAACCTTTTAGACCATATAATTTTCAATTTTTATTTTTTTAAATATTTTTGTGATTTTTAAATAATTTAATAATATGTTATTTTTATAAAATACCAATAGTGTAAATTTTTACACTATTCAATTATTTGAATTTAAATAAAATACACACAGAGAATATATTCGAAAAAAAATATTTAATAGGTTCCTAACATGTCATATTAATCTATAAAATTCTTGGAGCATGTTAATTAGTTCATATATTATTGATTTTAATATTTTTAAAACCATTTATTTGATATTTCTCTTAATAAAATAATTAATACAACATTTTTGTATAATTATTTAATATAATTATTTGTTGTATAAAAATTAAAAATAAAATAATATGATGAATATAAATCTAATAGAGTTCATAAGATTACTTTTAGTAGAATTTATCTTCTAAAATACCCAACTTTTAAAATGATATATTTATTAAATTATGAAGGTGACAAGTTTGACATCATTTAAAATAAAAAACTATAAATTTTATAATCACTTTTATAAAGCTCCAAATGGTCAAAAATTAGACCTTTGGATGCTTATGGTTCATACGTACATGACCAATAAGTTTTGGTCAGGTTTGTTGGCCTTTTATGGGTATTATTAGTCCAATGAAAACTATATTATTGATTTTTCCCTAAATAAATAATTTACGCATCAGTAATGTATAAGCTATTAAGATAATTATATATTTCTTAAAAATTACAAATAAATTACCATGATAAATAAAAACATTTTATATTTCAAATGAGTATTTATAATCAAATTTATATTCTATATAACATTATATTAAAAATAATTTAATTATTAAAGTTTGAGTGAGACATATTTCACTTTCTTTAAAATAAAATAAATTAAAGGTCTTAATCACATCCAAGTGGGTTCCAGTGGATTTAATTTCGACCCAAATATGCCTTATGACAAAATATAATCATCCAATTATATTAAGACAAGTGTTAGGGTAATTTTATAATATTATATTTACCCTTAATTACCCGATTTACCTTTAACTATGGTAAATAAAATTTACCGTAGTTAGTATTCATAGTGTCCAAAAATAAAAATTATCCTATTAACATAATTTATACCTACATATTCCAAATATGAAATCCATTTTTCCAAATTCAAATCACAGAAGTTTTAGAAATTAATTTAAAATTAATCCCATTGTTAAGAAAATGAGTTTTAAAAGTTAAAACATTGCAAAAGATTTAAATGATTTTACCTATGAATTCAATGTAAAATCAATACTAATGACATAAATTATATTATATGGTAAAAAAATATTCTATTTATACTTTAAAACCATTAAATATTATAATTTAACCATATAAATTATTATGATGAAAAAAGTTGTTTTTAACTAAAATAAAGCGTGTTTTTACTATTCATTAAAATATGAAAGTTATCAGAATAATATGAAAAATTTATCCAAAGTAAATATTCATATCCTTATTCCAAATAAGAATTTTATTTTTTCAAATTGAACTTATAAACATGTCAAAAACTAGATTTAAAGTTGGTGCTCCATCAAAAGGCACAAAACTGCATTTTTTGAAAAATTCTTATTTTACCCGAAAAATTTATTTTGTTCTCATACTATGTTATAAAAATTTTTAAAATGAATAATAATGTTATAAAAATCAAAATATATTTAATAATATTCCTAACGGCTAGTTCATAATAATTTTATAACAATATATCATTCTTTAGTGAAACCCGATATTGCATACTACACACGCTATCTGGGAAGGTCGTGATTGCGTGTAAGGCAAGCCAAGTCAGGGCTGCATGTAGTGAAAGCTCCCTTTGGTGTTGATTATAACATAATAAAAACTTATTTCATTTATACATTAAACAAAATCTATACTTAATGGTGCGTAGAATAATTTCTACAAAACGAAATTGAAATTGTGTGTAACACGAGCCAAGAATAGTGCTGCGTATACTGCAAGCAAATACAGTATTGCGTATAGTACACCCTAATCTTGGTGTAGTGTAAAATAGAAGAAATCATAGGAATTAAAAATAATATATCTCATAAAATCTCAGGGTGTTACATTCTACCCCCCTTAAAATGAATTTCGCCCTCAAAATTTGTTGGGGTTATAAATCATTTACTACTTGAAAGTTTCTTTCATAGAAACCCACATCGTAAAAAGGAATACTAATACTTAATTTTAAGAAGTGAAGTAAGAAATGTAATAGTTACCCAAATTAACTCATCACTGAGTTTCCACATAGAAGAACATAGGTGAAAATATGCATATGGAAGGGAAATATAACTATCAACTACTGATGAAGAGTGGTAGAGGACATGGCTATGAAAAATCCAACAATCACAAAGCCATAAATTTGTGATGATCTAAGGTACCATCTGATTAATCAAATATGAGGGAACTAGGATAACATTTTTGGTTTTCAAGATCATTTCCCAAATGCTGAAGAATTTTTGAATTAAAAGAAATACTTACTTGATTTTGGTACAATCTTACCGTTGCTTGTGCCTTTTAAAATTTCCACTTCATATCTTAAATAAATGAAGTTTAATTTATCTTTTACAAAGTGTTAACAGATCATGCGATAGAATGATAGGTCATTCCATCTGTCTCAAACATAAGGTTAGAAAAAGTTATATACATAAGTCCATATATGGTGAGATTAATCGTATATGGTTCCAAAAATGGACTTATACTTCATATATCATCCTGATTAATAAAATAAAAATAGTTTCTACTAATGAGGGACTTCTTGTAGGCTAGTGGTAGGCGATAAAGGCCTGTCGTACTTCAGTTGTGGGTTTGATTCCCTCCACCTTGTCCGACGCGACGGGTTATCGCTCGTCCTACAGGTTGTCCTTTTTCTAAAACTACAATATTATAACATTCCAGAAATAATATCAAAAAAAATTTCTAGCCTTATACAATACTATCTGATGTCCAACATAATCTATTCCAATCTTTAGGCTTATCCAAAATACATCTGTCCAATCTCATAGTATAAAGAAAACGATTACTTGAAAGGTCACATAAAAAGCACGTGAATACCATCATTTATCCCCCATATATCATATGATATATCTTGTTGATCTCATTCCAAACATTTGAATACCTTAATCTTGTATTATCTTGCAACATGAATTACAATAGAATCTTTGTGAAAAAATGAATGCTGTCAAAATTCAACTCTTTCCACATACCAAAACCCAAAAATTTCTATATACTCAAACCATGTTATCACTTTGTCCTTATATGAGATAATTAATACTATCAAACATTTCATTATCTCTTTATCCCTTCATTATCCACATTTCATCTGCTTTCCAAAAATATTTCAATCACTTTTCATGGTTACCGGTACCATATAATTATTGAAAACCATAATTAACCAACACATAGATATTCCAATATTCCATAATACTATAAATGAGATTCCATGATACTATTTTGAAATCCCATTACATAAACATTTAACCATTCCTCAACATCATTATCATACTCAACATCAAAAATTGTGATCTCATGTGACTTCCCTTTGTCCTTTTCCTTAAGAGGTTGCTCACATCGATCATCATTAACCCTTGGATTAAAGAATTGATTATCATAATGCCCCATTTCCTTGCACTTGTAGTAGTGAAGTGTTGGTGGTGTGTTCTCTGTAGTCTTTTATCTATTAACATAATTAGCGACCTTTTTCCAATTACTTTGGCACTCAACTGCTCGATGACCTTATTTTCCACACTTAAAACATTTTCTAGTCCCTTTAAGACAATCTCCACCGTGCTTCTTTCCACACTTTGAGCATAACGAAACATTTTTAAACTTTTCACCATAGTTTTGAGATTTTTCCTTGAACTCCATCTTTCGTTTCTTGTCAAAACCATGAGATGGATATGTAACACCAACTTCCAGTTCTACCTTGATAGCACAACAAAAAATTTATTCATAGCTACTGAAGTCTCTTATAGCTAATGCCCTTCGAAAACTTGGTTTTAACCCACTAAAGAATCGAAAAACTTAACTTTTAGGTTGGATGATAAAGCCAGATGTATACGTTGCAAGCCTTGTAAAATTCACCTCCTATATACCAACAGATTCATTATCCTTTTCCTTAAGCTCGAGGAACTCATTTTCCATCTTTGTTCGAAGAATATGAGGGAAGTACTTGTTGAAAAATAAGTTCATGAACTCATCCTATTCCATGGATTCAATTTCATCTTGGGGCCTCATATTCTTAATTAGAGTCCACCACTGGTATGATTCACCTTCTAAATGGTAAATATCCGGAATGACTTTTTTATGTACCAAACAACGAAGTATAGAAAATATCTTTTCAATGGTACTGATCCATTGTTCAGCAACAAGTGGATCAGAAGAGCCACTGAAAGAAGGTGGACGTTGCCTCATGAAGAATTCAATAGAATATTATTCCCTTCTCTGCTCATTTGGAAGTCCAGAATGATTCATAGCTTGTGTAATTATAGAAATAAGATTTTTCACTCCATCTCCCATAACATTGGTTTGTTCAGGAGGACAATCATTGCATTGTCCATTACATTGATCAACACGGTTCCCTTAGGTTCCGTCCATCGTCTAAAACCCAAAAAGAATAGTGTGATAGGAAAAAATCATGCTAGAAAAACAACATAATAAAGGGGGAGTACCTTCCATATATAACATATTAGGTTTAATTCTAATATTTCTACCATAATTCTAGGACTATAACCTATACGTATAATTAGCCTTAGGGACATCCCTAGACATACCTTAGAAATATCTCTAGGGATCTCACTAAAGTTTTCGCATCCTAGTTTCCAAAGGATAACTAAACCTTCGCTCTAATACCAACTGTAGAGGCCCAAATCTTGACGTACATAGACATTAAATTAATTTTTCAGAATACTTAATACATGACAAAAACAGATGCCTAAAGACCGTATTAGTTTAGTGTCTTTGGAAACTCCGAACATAATCTTCTAATCATGGTGATAGATCTCCAATATCTCCCATAAATATCTTCCCTTCTTGTTTTATTACCTAAAACCTTTCTTTATATCCTGGGAAAAAGACAACATAAAAAGGGTGAGCTCAAATGCTCAGTAAGGGTAACCATTGAGAACATAAAAACAATCCATAAACATTTGAATGTAAATACATGAACATAAAACATCTAAATCTTGAGAAATGACATAAATCTTGATAGTACATAAGGAATAGATCATAAAGGAACATTAATCATGATAAAATGGAATGGGAATAAAACATGTAATTGTGGAAAACCATTAACCACATGATATGATTTCTATAATAGCCAAGGAATTGCTGCCCAGACCATCATAGTGGACAAAGTCCATTACTGAACAGGGTTTACATGTCGTTCCAGCCCTGTATTACTGAACTTGATTTTACTTGCCATTCCAGCCATGTCTATCTCATGACATATAAATCTTTACCTAACTAATTGGAAGGAGATATATGTCCCACCTATCACATAATGAAATCAATCTTACGTGTGCCACAAAATAAACCTAAATCATTCATCATAACCCAAAGAATAAAATGGGTTTCATAAACATCATCCCATCATAACATAATCCATATAAAAAAAATGGATATTATTTTATCATAAGAAACATGAAACCATGTAAATAATAAGGACATTATACTTGAAACATACACATACGAAATAATGTCATCTTAGATGGAAAATGGTTTTGATAAAACACTTGAAATGAATTCTTGAGGAAAATATCCTTTCTTTTTCAAAATCATTTTCCTTCTACAAAATGCCATGAAATTTTAAAAGAAAATTATTTTGTTGAAAATAGTCATGAAATCTTGTAGAGTAATCTTCATGAAAATAAGGTGTTATGAAACTGTAAAAATCAATTCATGCTGTATAAGTTAAAAAAACATTCTACTCATACTTGTAATAGAAAAGTCAAAATGTACCACGTATGATAAACAAAAGAAAGATTCCTTACATAACACAAAGTAAAAGTCAAATGGGGGTAAACATGAAAATAAACATACATGGAAGAATATTAAACAATTTATGAAAAACATTTTTATGGACCTTGATGAAAAATATAACCCCAGTAAATACTTACGTATAAGAAATCTCGGATAAAAATGAGATTTGAAAAATTATCCCTTACCTTATGTACAATTTCTTTCGTATGTGTCCGAGACTCCTGTATAGTGGGTTTAAACATATTATTAACTTGTAACAGAACCCTAATAATATTTATGTTATCATATATGATTCACTTTGGACTTTATATCACCCGTTCATTTGTCAATTCCATGTTAAAGTAACATTTTGGGTAAAAACTTTTCATTCATCGTCTGTGTTTTGACTTGTAATTATTCATATGATTACTTAGATCATGATTACTTACTTAAATAATGTAAAACATGATTTATATATAATATATATTCCACATATACATATATATAATAGATAGATAAATGGAAATAAATACACCGTTCATGGAGACGGTAGGCCGTACGTACGCATGAACGTTGTTTTCGTTTCCTTATTAAATTGAATGGAAGTAAGTAATTAACATATAAATAAATAAAGTATTATTAATATGTCATATATTTCATGATTATTTATTATATATACTTTATATTCATTCTTTAAAGGTTTACTTGGAGAATTAATCTCATCGCGTCGCGGATACGGTAATCCGTATGTACGTACGAGTGATGATATCATTACCATAATTATTGAATGGAATTAGAGTGGATTATATAATATCTAAGAATTATTATCATGTTATAATAACCATATATAGTTATTCTTTACACCATTATACCCATCCAAGTAAGGTGGTGGTGAAAAAACAGATTACACCACGGTGTGGAGACGGTATTCCGTACGTACGCACACACGATGATTTCATTTTTCGTAGGATGGGTAGAAGGTGAAATAGGGTTGTTTCATATTTATAATAAAATATCAGTTTATTAGTTATACTGATGGTATTAATTTATAATTAAACAACTAAATGAGAGGAAGTATAAGAATAAATAAACTTGAAAGAATCAGTAGAAGAGATTACCTCTTCTTCAATGTGCCTCCTCTTAACCTCCTCTTAGGGAACTAAATTTGGTCTTGGAAGAAGAACAGGACCTCTAGTAGGTTTCTAGGGAAGTTTAGAAGTTAAATTGGTAGGGTTTGGACGAGCTTGAATGCTCAAAATGGTGTGAAGAGGAGAGGGATTATGTGCCCTTTTATAAGAGAAGAGAGGGGCACTTTTGGAAACCTCAAAAATATTAATTAATAATAAAATAAAACCCCACTTAAAAACATAAAAAGTGACTCAAATTAATATATGAGGTAATATAGGGTTGTAATATCATTAACCAATCAAATTTAGACATGTTGGGAAATTATTTTAAACCTTATCAATTTGATTTATCCTTATTTAATTTATTTAATCTTATTTATGCTAATAATGTTTTAAATTTTAAATTGTTATAAATACATACTTATATGTGGTCAATTTTCCATAATTGAATAGTTTATAACATTTTATACCATATAATTTTCAATTTTTAATTTTTTAAATATTTTTGTGATTTTTAAATAATTTAATAATATGTTATTTTTATAAAATACCTATAGTGTAAATGTTGACACTATTCATTTATTTGAATTTAAATAAAATACACACTGAGAATATATTCGAACCAAAATATTTAATAGGTTCCTAACATGTCATATTAATCTATTAAATTCCTGGAGCATGTTAATTAGTTCATATAAAATTTATTTTATTATTTTTAATACCATTTATTTGATATTTCTCTTAATAAAATAATTACTACAACATTTTTGTATAATTATTTAATATACATATTTTTTGCATAAAAATTAAAAATAAAATACTATGATGAATATAAATCTAATATAGTTCATAATATTACTTTTAGTCTAATTTATCTTCTAAAACACCATGCTTTTAAAATGATATATTTATTAAATTATGAAGGTGACAACTTTGACATCATTTAAAATAAAAAACAATAAATGTCATAATCGCTTTTATAAAGCTCCAAATGGTCCAAAATTCGACCTTTGGATGCTTATGGTTCATAGGTACACGACCAATATGTTTTGGTCTGGTTTTTGGGCCTTTAATGGGTATTATTAGTCTAATGAAAACTATATTATTGATTTTTCACAAAATAAATAATTTATGTATCCTTAATGTATAAGCTATTAAGGTAATTATATATTTCTTAAAAATTACAAATAAATTACCATGATAAAGAAAAACTTTTTTCCTTTCAAATTAGAATTTATAATCTAATTTATATTCTATATAACCATATATTAAAAATACTTTAATTATTAAATTTTGAGTGAGACATATTTCACTTTCTTTAAAATAAAATAAATTAAAGGTCTTAATCATATCCAAGTGGGTTACAATGGATTAAATTTTGACCCTAATATTCCTTAGGACGAAATATAATCATCCAATTATATTAAGACAAGTGTTTGGGTAATTTTATAATATTATAGTTTCCCTTAATTACCCGATTTACCTTTAACTATGGTAAATAAAATTTACCGTAGTTACTATTCATAGTGCCCAAAAATAAACAGTAGCCTATTAAAATAATTCAGACCTAATGATTACAAATATGGAATCCATTTTTCCAAATTCAAATCACATAATTTGAAGAAATTAATTTAAAATTAATCCCGTTGTTAAGAAAATGAGCTTTAAAAGTTAAAACATTGCTAAAGATTGAAATGATTTTACATATTAATTCAATGTAAAATAAACGCTAATGACATACATTATATTAAATGGTAAAAATATATTCTATTTATACTTTAAAACCATTCAGTATTATAATTTAACTATATAAATTATTATGAGGAAAAAAGTTATTTTTAATTAAAATAAAGCGTGTTTTAACTATTCGTTAAAATATGAAAGTTGTCAGAATAATATGAAAGATTTATCCAAAGTAAATTTTTATATCCTGATTCCAAAGAAGAATTTAATTTTTTCAAATTGTGCTTATAAACATGTAAAAAACTAGATTTAAAGTTGGTGCGCCATCAAAAGGCGGCAAAACTACATTTTTTGAAAAATACTTATTTTACCTGAAAATTTTATTTTGTTCTTATACGATGTTCTAAAAAATGTGTAAGATGAATAATAATGTTATAAAATTCAAAATGTATTTAATACTATTCATAACGGATAGTTTATAATAATATTATAACAATATATCGTTGTTTAGTGAAACCCGGTATCGCGTACTACACACGCTATCGAGGAAGGTCACGATTGTGTGTAATGCAAGACAAGTAAGGGTTGCGTGTAGTGCAAGATCCCTTTTTTTGTTTTGTATAACATAATCAAAAAATATTTCATTTATGCATTAAACAAAATCTATACTTAATGTTGCGTAGAATAATTTCTATAAAACGAACTTGAAATTGTGTGTAACACGAGCCAAGAATAGTGTTCCGTATACTGCAATCTAATACGATGTGGCGTATAGTACAAGCTAATATTGGTGTAGTGTACAATAGAATACATCACAGAAATTAAAAATAATATATCTCATAAAATCTCAGGGTGTTACAAATAATATCTCATTTTTATACATGTTTGAGTGTTAACTACTTTGTTTTCTCATTTGAGTTCTCTCATTAAGGTCTTGGTTCTTGTTAATGGGATATATATACATAATATCTATATTTATATTAATAGAATAAATATATTTTTTTTTCATTAGATACATTTTTATGACCATTACATAAAGTTATACATTGAAAATTAATCACATCACTTCATGGAGACGGTAGGCCATACACACGCATGAGCAATGGTGTCATTCAATTAATGAGAAATGATTAATGAAATAGGTTTTATATTAATTTTAAAATATTAACATATTTTCATATGATTCCTTTATACATATTATTTTCATTATAATGTCTATCCATGTTAGTCGATAATATAAAACATATTTCATTAGTTCGTGAAGTTGTAATCTGTCATAAATATGATTGATGGATTTGTTTCCCATTTGATGGAGAATAATATGGATAAATATTTTCCCATAATACTAATAAAATTTTATTATATTCTAGATACTTCTATTTTTTATATTGGATGTGTTAATACAAAATTTATGGTGGTTAAAGAATATAAAAAACCAAAAAATTCATTAAAAATATTACCTTCTTATAGAGAAACCTCCTTTAGATCTCTTCATAACGACCTTAGAGTTTGAGTTTTTGAAATAAAATCAAATTTATAATGTTTAAATTGATATTTAGGATATATATGTGATGTTTATTTTCATGAATAATTGATTGATAGGATTAGATTTTTGAGGGTAGGGAGTGCCCTTTTATAATGTAATTGGAGTGGTATTTTTGTAAATACAAAAGTCACTCTCAACCCATGTGCCGCCAAAATAGATAAATAATGGATTATATGGATGAAAATTTCTATACACATATTAAAAACATAAAATTAAATTTTCTTTAAAATTTTCATTCCTTATCCTCTGAGTTTAGTTAATTTTACCATTTTTTTCACCATGGTAATTAGTATCTAATCTATATAATTTATCTTTGATGGCTAAAATAAAATGTGTATTATTAGTTAGTTTTTACCACTTATTTTATTAATGAAATAAAATTTATCAAATAAAAAATATATATATATTTTAAATTAGTTGTAAAAAAATCTCATGAAATTCAGAAATCTTCATTTTATCTATAGAAGAGGGGGTTCATTTTTAATTTATTAACTAATCATTATGAAAAAAATTATGTTGAACTTATAACCTAATATAAATTATGTTTATTCCAAATATTAATAACATTTGTTTATATTAAATTTACATAAGTGGTATATTTTTTTTAAAACCTTCAGATCGTGTAAATTTGTTTTTCATGAAATTGAATTTTCATGTAATATAAAAATGAAAATTATATAACAGTTTTTTTAAAATAGATTATTGTACCACTATAAAAGAGTCTTTTGAGTTACATTATTCCATCCATCAAAAAATGTTTTGTCAAAATTTTCATCTATACAACCATCTAAATAAATGAGTTTTGTTTTTCTTCATAACATCCACTATTTCACACATTTTTTCTTTCATTTTATGATATCTCCAAAGTACCAATACCAATACAGTCATCTAAATATTCAATTCATTTTATCTAGTATCAATAATCATGATAGGATCATTACAATAAGATATATTATGTTCCAATTCGATTTCTTCATAGTTTAATAGATATGAAAAGTGTGGAATATACATTATTGACAATAATATACAGAACATGTCATGTACGGTAATCCATAGATCCAATTCTTTCAATAATTTCAAAAGCTATGATGTATGTGGGGATCAATTTCTATTTCTTACTTAACCTTATAGCACAGTTCCATGACGATACATTAAAAAAGAATAATTTAATACTTAAAAATCCATATCATTCCCTCAATTATCTGAATAAAAATTTTTCATACTTTTATCTTCATTAATATGATCTAAAATAATCCTTATCTTTTTCATTTTATCTTCAAAAAATTCTTGGCCTAATTTTTTTATTTCAGTCACTTCATCCCAATATGTTTGAGTATAACATTTATTTCCATATAAATCTTGATACGGTTCCATTTGAATAAATAAATGGACGCTATATTGATAATAAAACTATACCAAATGTAAATAATTATCCCACATACTTATAAAATCAAATGATAATGATATTAGTTTGTCATTCAATGTTTCAATAGTCCTTTCATATTTTCCATTAGTTATAGGATGGTTGGTGGTACAAAAAATGAATCTTATTATGCTGATTATTCTAAAAACACATCTAGAGTTTCAATGTTAAATGGGGATCATTGTCACAATCAACAGAAATATGTGTTCCATGAAGTATTAAAAATTCATTAAAATCAATACTTGTGTGGTTCTCAAGGGTTAAATCTTATCTTATTGAATATAGATGTGTGGATTTGGTTAGGAAATGAACAACGAAACATATTTCATCATTCATTCTAGGATTCTTGGTTAGTCATTCAATAATGCCCATTGTAATGTCTTAAAAATACCACACAGGATTCAGAATAGGTTTCATGACTCCTCTATGGTGTAGTATCTCATTATTCACATGATAAAAAGATGAACATATAGACACATAATCTTCAATTTCCCATCTCGTGGTACCCCACCAAAATAGTATGTAAAATCCCTATGAATTATAGGCCTACCATGGTGTATATATAAATTGTTGTTATGAAAATCATCAGAAAGTTCTATTTTTATCTATTTTCAATATGTAACACATAATCTATTTCCAAAATATTATAATTAAATCATTACAAATAATTTTATCCAACTTCCTATCATTATCATTAGTATTTTTCATTAAAATATTCTAATAATTAAATTGATATATTTTTATCTTTTCTAAAATATACTATTTTGCAATAATTAGAAAAATGGGTGATGTATACCCTTACATAATAATAACCAATGACATAAAAACTATATCATCGAAAATAGTATCCCTAACAATACAAATTCGGGTATGTACACTATGATCTTTTAGACACAGTGATTATGCTACCTTGTTTTCTGTTCCATGATGATAGTGTATTGAGAAATAATAAACCTTGAGTAGCTTCAGCCATTTTCGTTTCCTCGTGTTGAGATATTTTTCTGAAAATATTTATTTTAAGATCTTATAGTCCATACATATCTCACATAATTCACCATACTAATAATTTCTATACATAATTGATGTAAATATTATGGCTACCAACTCAATATCATGTTTTTGAGTGTCCTCATCATGATTCCTTAACTTCCTCAGTGGATATGAAATAACATTAGCATTTTTTATAAGTATAACAAAATTCATATATCATTCTATTAATGTATTTCATAGACCCATCATTTCTTGATGGTATTATCAATATTAGAAAATTTTACAATATTCTCTATAAATCTTCAATAAATTCTTCAATATCCATTATCCATATGAATTTAACCACTTTATTCATAATCTTTGATTCTGAGTTATCCAATCAAGAAAAAATATAAAAAAATCAGCTACAGTATCCTATCGATCCAATGGAATTACATACCTCAGTTAGGTTTATTTGGGTAGGACATTCTCTAACCACCTTTGCCTTCATTGGATCAAAAATCATTTTATCATTCGAGAAAATTGTGATTAGAAATAAAAAACCCTAAATCATGATATCACACATCCAAAATTTCCAATTTAGTAATTTTCTTATAATATTCTAAGGAAAAATACACAAGTGTATCTCAATGTCTTAAAATATTTTAGAATATATAAATATATCATCAATAAACACTAACAAATCATCTATATATTACTTAAATACTCTGTTCAATAGGTCAATAATAATAGAGGGTACATAAGTTAATCTAAATTGTGTTAATGCAAACAATTAATGTCCATAACTCATTCATATTTTTTTCTTCTGAATTACATCAATCATTACTCATAATTAATGATGCCCAAAGTGAAGGTAAATATTTGGAAAATATTGATCACTACTAATTTGATTAAATAATTCATCAATGTGAGAAAAATGATACTTGTTCAATATCATAATATCATTAATTTTATTATAATAGATAAAAAAACTCATGGATCCATATTTCTTCTTAATGAATAGAATAGGGTCTCCCCATATTGAAACACTGTGGATAATAAATCCCATATGAAAAAACTCCTATAATTATTTCTTCAACTCCTATAATTCAACATTGTCCATTATTTAAGGATATTTTGATATAGTTCTTACATTAAGATTTAAACTGGTGGATAACTTCTCTTCAGGCTCTAGTGGATATCCAAGTAATTCCTCAAGAAATAAATTAATGAATTCATTTACATATGGACATACCCAATTTAACTATTACCTTTTACATCCATAGTTTTTTTGTCTTTATCACTAAGAATATCATTCAAAAGAGCTACTAGGTGTGGTTATAGACATCAATAAGATGATGAAGTCTCTGATTTAATGATAAGGATTTCAATATTTTCATCATGAATCATAATTTCTATCTCCTTGTAAAAATATTTTCATAATAATTCTTTTCCATAAAAAGTATTATTTCAATTTCAACTGAAGATATGATAAAAATTTCTACAAATAAATAATGTTTATGTATAATAATTGAGACTTCATAACACATACTTGTTTCCAGGAGACTTATAATTGAAATTTTTACTAAAAACAACCTTTTATGGTTATGGGGGAGTATCTAATGTTCAAAAAAAAAAATAAGTTACATAAAAATGAGTGAGATGATCCAGAACCAAACAAATCTTTGATTAATATGATTTTATGATTATATTTCAACCACCACATCAATGGAAACATACACCCCAGCTATAGTTAGGGAATAGGATCAGCCTTTTACACATTTTCTTTTACGTGTTATATTCTCTTTATATTTTGGAATTTGGTTTCAAAAATTCCAAATTTCCTACCATTTATTGAACTTTATAGACGTGGAAACTTTCTATAAATTACATTAATTAGGAAAATGAACATTTTCATCACATTGGCTAAAACTTTGATACCCTTCCATAATTTTATATGGTGTATATTCCTTCAATTTTAACATGATATAAATTGTATCATCACCAAATTATTATTTGTTTCATTCCATTTTCTTTGTATTCATAAAACCTCTTATTCTCTTCATTCCACTTGAAAATATAGGATCATAAAATTCTTTATTTGTTTCGATAATACTTAAAACTATTTCATAACATGATGAAAAATATTAAGAAACCAGCACCCATCAAATAAATTTCATAATCACTAAAATAAATGGTAAATCATTAATTTCATATTGTGAATGTAATCTGTATAATATTTGGCTAATATTGTAATGTTATCCTCATACCACTAAAAATATTTTTCTTGATTTTTTTATTATAATGAGAAAATTTATCTTTGTTAAATATTATTATTCAAGAGGGAAATATTTGTTGAACAATGATTTTTTAATTTCATTCCATTCTTGGTGTTATGAGTCCACTGCATCCTTAGTATTATGGATCACTAAAAATAATTAATCTGGATCACCTTTGATACAATGCACTACAAGTATAACCTTTTACTATTAATCATATCCCAATGCCTTAAATATTTTTAATTGAATATAATCTATTTATCAACAACCCCTAGATAAGTAGTCCCACTAAATTATAGTGGTTTCTATTACATGAAATGATCCTTAAAAAAATAAATTTTGGAATAATATATTTCTTTATTCAGGATTTTTTATTTAATATATACTGAGTAAAATAATTTAATATAGCCTTGATATTCGTAGATCAAATAATAGATATATTTTTTCTCATAAGTTAAATATATACATTAGTTATAAGTATTGATATCCTTATTTAATCTTAGAGAAACTTATAAATAATGGGATATACTAGATTAATTCATGTCATTTTTAATTTTATGTCATGAAAAGTATTTTTAATTACTGTGTAATATATAACATAAACTTAAAATTTATTTAGTATTAATCTTGGTAACATAAAATTGGTTTCAATAGGAATATCATTCAATAATAAAAAGTATTTACAAATCCGTCATAAGGGTTTATATAGAAAATAAAAATTATCTTAAGTATATTATGTGAAAGTGTAAAACTAGGTGTGCATTAAATACCATTTTCATTTACTAGGTGATGAGCAAGTAAATTTCCAATTCTACATTTTTAGAGTTATTACTCCTTGGTTCAACTATGCCAAAACAATAATCACTTGTTGTATCCAGACATAGATTCATTGATATAAAAAACAAAATATTCTCTTACATACCAAAACATTATGTTTTTCTACTATACATATCCTCAATGTATACTATAGGATATGCTATCCAATATATTTTTTCCTTAATCTAGTTCCCAAGGTTTCTACAAAACTAACAATGATACCGAATATAATAACACTGACACCTATAACTGAAAGTTCATGTATACTTTAATACATTGGCATACGTAAATTAAGTAAAATCTCAAAGAACCAATCCATTTAGTAGTACTGGAGAACCAAATATATAAATGATACCCATTTTTACATTGTAATAGAATAAAAAATCAACAATTTTTTTTTGGATTCCTTAAAACTCATATAAAGATTTCATCATCATATACCAGAAAAAAATAATGGTGATCTCAAATGATCAGTAAGGGATTTGTAAAATGGAATTTATCATGAATGAATAAGAAAAAATCTATATGGAATAGTAAATAACTATAAAAAAATAATTTTAATCAATAACATGAAATACATTATTAGATAAGGAATATTTAATATGGAAATGTAAATAACTGAACACAAATTCATTTTAATTAAGAACTTAATCAAAAAATTAATCCATAGATAATATTTATGAAAATAATCAAATGGATAATACTAAGTTAATTATGAAGGAAATAAATTCAAAATATTATATTTCATGATCTCAATCATCATGATATATATACTCTCAAGACCTTTCATGAGAGAGTTTGAAATAATGTGTAAATAAACATTGAATATGGTAAAATTATTTCCTCATATATTTAATCATTTATTTACTTCATGTAAAATATGCATTTTCTATAAATATCAGTATTGAGTGAAGAATTCCAATTTTAAAATATTTCAATATTTAATCAAAAAACATTCAACATAAATATATTATGTTGGAATGGAATATGGTTTCAGAGAAGAGAAACTATATGATACATTGATTATGGATGTTTAATGTAAATATATTTTCTAATAAAAAATGATCACCATAAATTGATCATTTAATGATAGATTTAACAAAAGATACATTATTTATAAGATGAGAGGTGACCATCATTTCATCGGGAATATATTTTTGTGAAATAAAATCATTTCATATGGATTAATAGATGGAATTTAAGTGTAATATTAAAATAATAATTTTTAAAAGTTTTTTACTTCTAAAACCATTTAAATATTGTATAATAATCTACATTATGTAAAATCTTTACAATGGTAGGGATGTTCGTTATCAGTGTATATGATAAAAAAATCCCTTTAAGATATCTTTCAAAAATAACACTTTTGAAAAAATGAATTTATCATCAATTATAGAAATTATTAAAAATAATGGTTAACTAAAAAATTCCCGAATATTTTTTTTGTAAATAATAGTACTTTTTTAAAAAAAAAATTGGAAAAAATGGACAACAGAGAAAAAAGTATATTTTAAAGAGAAATTGAATAACTTATTCATTAAATATTTTTTTAATCAAGTAGAAAACGTAGAAAATATTTATTATAATATTGAAACACCATAAATATATAGTTTATTAGAAAATTATGGGAGATTATGAAGGTTAAATGATAATATTATTTCTATAAGAGTAAAAGAAGTACCAATAGAAATTGAGATTGTAAATTAGATTCTTACCTCTTGTGTAACCATAAAATTTAAATACATTGGAATAATTAACATGAATTGAAAAATTAAAAATAATTATTAAATGGTTATTTTTTTAAAAACATTGGGGTAGTGTATACACCATGTAAATGTAAATAGGTTCCTATTTACAAATATAAACAATTGAAATGGAAATTTAGATGAAATCTCATACCTCAAGTTTCTATTTTGATGAAAATTATTTAACATCATATATAATGGTTTAAAAAAATTATTTGTTTATAATTAACCATATTAATATTTATTATATCATATATGATCCTTTTATAACATATTATCAATTTTTCATGAATAATATTTAATTTTTACCCTCTTTTTGGTTGATAATTTCATTGTTTTCAAATGTATTTTTTTTCATGAATATCCCCAATCTTGTTTATGGGATATAAATTCTTCATCTACATAATAATATTAATGTTTTAATTATAAAATTTTCCATTAGGTAATTTTCAAATCCATTCATTAATTTTAGACATAGAAAAAGAATCACTTCACTTTGTCGAAATAACAGGACGTACATACACATGAGAAACAATATCATTTCCCTATTTGGGAAAAGGGTAATTAAATAGATGTATTTTTATTATTCATAATTAATATCTGATGTTATTTATTATATATATCCATTATTTACAAAATTATTACTATCAATGTAATTCAGTTATGGGAAACAAATTACATCAGTTTTCTACGTGGTAGTCCTCTATGCACACAAACGATGGATTTGTTTCCACTTTAATGAAGTGAAAAATGGATAAGTATTATGACATCATCATATTAACATATTGGAATATGTGATATATATTTTCTATTATATTTATGTTTTTATCTCATTATTTAATTTTGTAAAATAGTAAATAAAAAATAAGGTGCTTTGTTTAGATCGTTACCTTCTCTTAGAGAGTCCTTATTTGGATATCCTTTTATGTACCCTAGGATATGATTTTTTACATAAACCATCCCAATGGGGACTATTATATGACTTTCCCTACCTTCCCCTAATAGACTAAGGGCTAGTTATTATCACCATGTAAGTATATCACTCACATGGGATGCCTTCGCCTAAGTACCTATACACACACACACACACACACACATCTATATGCCTATACAATGATTAAATGTAAAAAAAATTGAATAAACATGCTTGTATACATACAAATACCACAACCATAGTACAAAAGGAAGTAAAAAAATAGGAATGGCCAAATACAATCCCAAAAAAAAATTTGAAACCCATTTCCATCCTGAAAGTAAAACCTTTACTACTATCTGAATCCTATTATAACACAACTCAGTATATCTGGTCGTACTAAGAATCATTTGGTCCTAATCCATCAAGGACCCTATCAAATGGTCAATCTTATACATAATACAAGGATCATATCGGAAAAGAATGTATAGGGGTTATTATAATAATACACAATTGGACACCCCAAAATCAAAAAGAATACAACAATTGAAATATAGTCTATTCTATTGAGGAATATGTCTATAACACATATACTGAGAATATTTAGATAAACTCAAAAAAGACACATAATCTAAAGGAAAGTCAAAACCGTAGAATACTAGACTAGGATCCCATCTCAAAGGATCTAAAAAGAACTAATCTAGGAGAACACACTTCTAAGTATGATATCACTGATAATATCCATCTGAGATGTAGAGCTCGGATGGTCTCCACATTAAAAGAAAATTTCCAAGGTCTGAAGAGAATATTATACATAGATGAGTATTTCCCAACCCCAATTTCCTAGAGTTGGTGCCTTATTTGGATACATTGGCATATAAAAAAGGAATATGAATCCTAAAGGACCGAGTAGTTTAGTATTATTGGAGACATAATACATACATAGGTTCAACATTACAACTTGAAATGAAAAATAACTTAGAAACTCCTTAGACAACTTCCATAAATCCTAGGTTATTTCAGCATGTCATTCGTAATAAAAATATTCATGTCCTAAAAAAATTAAACATAATAAAGGGTTGAGATCAAATGATTTGTAAGAGTAAGAAATACAATAGAAGATAACTTAAACATTAGACATGGTGAATAATTGAAAACACATGCCTTTAAAAATAAACTTTTATATAATATGGAAAAAATACGAGCTAAGTAAATATTTCCATAATATAACATAATCTTGGGTATTATACTAGTCAAATAAAAACATGAAGCATCAATAATATATTCATAATGGGGGAATGCATAATTCATTACAACATAACCATACCGTCAAGGCCTCATGCTAAGACCATAAGTAATCATTTTGTCAATGCCTTGTTCCATGACCATTGTTTGTCTCATGAGACCAACTGATGCACCGAGGGGCTATAGTGGGACCCACACAACACTTAGTATGTCCAATGCATTCCTTATATGAATGGGTATAAACATAAACAACATATATATTCATATTGAAACTAATATATGAAATGTAAATAACTTTCCCCGAACATTGAGCATAAACACAAACCATTCAGAGTAAATTGTTGAATGGTTTAAAGATAGAACATCCATATAAAAAAAAATCATAAACCATTAAATTAAATATTTTAGATTATACCATGAAATATTAATCCCAATAATACATAATAATCAATAAGAGTGTTGAAATAGATGAAGATACTCTTATAAAATCTTCAAGTAATTCTTGAAATAAATACTCTTTTACTTTGAAAAGAAGAGTTATTTTGGAAAAATATTTTTATAAAACTAGAAGTGTAGTAATATATTATTTTCATAATAAAATGTGTAATATATTATTTTTATCATAATTATTTTTAGTTCATTTATTCCCTTCCTGATAAGTTATTATATTGAATTTTGTTGTTCTGCAATGTTTGTTTTCTTTATT
Source organism: Viscum album (assembly GCA_963277665.1). NCBI lineage: Eukaryota > Viridiplantae > Streptophyta > Magnoliopsida > Santalales > Viscaceae > Viscum > Viscum album. The sequence continues at coordinate 877,741,067 of OY728123.1, forward strand.
TTCATAATCAGTTCACTTGTTCTTAAGTAACAAAGTTCATGTGGAATGGATGTAAATCTATATAATTGAATTAGAATATTATTTATGATCATATATAGGAGTTATGGGTCATTTAAATAATTTAGATACATGGAATGAGGATGAATTATTATATAGAACTTTAATGATAACTATTTTAGTTAATTTGTGGATTTTGATTACAACGAACTCATTTTTCTTTATAACTTAATACCATTTGTACAAAGAGATTAAAAAACAGTATATAGGGTATATTACATATATAATAATCAGGTTCAACCATAACAAGAATGGTTTCATGACCATAATTGAAAATGATAATAAAAATCAAAATCCCAATGTCCTTGAATGTGGTAAATTCACACATCTCGGATGGTGTTCTTGCTACTAGTATAAAAGAAGGTAAAAGGAAGGGATGATGATAACCTATTCCACTATCATGAAAAAATTAAAGTACATGTAAGGTACTGGAGTCATCACAAAATTTGGATATTGATAGGTAATAATAGCAAAAGAAAACAAATGAACTTGAAAGGAAACACAAAGAATTAAAAAGAGGAATTTACCTCTCGAACCAAACTTCCTTGAGAGCCTCTTTAAGGGAGAGGTTTTGGTATTTTTATGAGACCACGGATTTTTGGACGTGGGAGAGGATGTGGGAGGATATTTGGACAGAATTTGGAGAAGGAACAAGGCTCTAGAGGAGTGAAGATAAGAGGGAGTGAGAGGGGGTTTTATAGTGGAGGAAATGAGAGTTTTCATAATTTTTTAATCATTAGTTTATTAATTTCCCTCAAGACCAGAAATAGTTATAATTACATGAAAAAGAATAGTGATAAACACATTTTATTTCGAACCAATTGGGCTTACATCACTTTTGATGTCATAAATAGTGTATTTAACTAATAATTTGTATATATGGTATTTTACCGTATTTCACTATTCATAAAAAATTCAAGTATTTCAGAAAAATACCAAAAATTAACCCTAACCATTTTCCTTCATCTAGAATCCAAAAATGAAGTCCATTTTAAAAAAATAATTTTCTAAATATGATTAATTTAATATTTAATTAAAATCATAATTTATTCTAAAAGAATAGTTTTAAAACATTTATTTACTTATTCCAAATCATAGGTATGTCGTACTTCCACTTGAATATTATTTATATACCATCATAGGTAATGTTAAAATTCATTAGTGTATATAACTATTCAGAAGAGCATGTTACTATTCATAAGGGTAGGTTATTATTCACCAAAAATTATGATTTTCTTATCGGACTCCAAATAACATACTGTTCACAACAACGTATGTCAAATTTTTTGAAATTCACATCATAAAACTAAAAAATTCTGTTTTAAGGGTCACATAAAAATTAGTAATTAATTATGTTGTTATTTTATGTGATTATGACGTATTTATAAGAAAGGAATTTCCATTGAAGAAATATTGGGTCGTTACACTCTTCCCCCCGTTCAGAAATTTCACCCTTGAAATTTCATTTTACAAACTAGGCCAAAAACAGGTGGGGATACTTTTCCTTTATTTCTTCCTCTAGTTCCAACATTTAATTTTCATACTTATGGTTTATCCATAGTACATTGACCAGATGAGTATTCTTGTTGCGTAGAAATTTGTCTCTAAGATCCAAGATTTTCACTGGATGCTCCTCATTGGAAATAGCATCCTCCAACTGTACCACCTCTGAAGAGAGTACATGTGAAGGGTATGTTATGTACTTCCTTAAGAAGGATACATGTATGAAATCATGTACTTTATACATGGTAGGTGGAATTTCCAGTCGATAGGCCACAACTCCAACTCGATCAAGGATCTCGAAGGGGCTGATATACCTGGGACTTAGCTTTCCTTTCTTCCCAAACCTCGGGACCTTATTCCATGGAGATATGCATAGAAATACTAGGTCTCCAACTTTGAATTCATGGTCTCATTTATGGTTATCTTCATAACTTTTCTATCGACTTTGGGCTACCTTGATATGCTGTTGAATGGTTTTCACATTCTCCACCATTTCTTCAACCATTTCAGGTCCTAGTAGATAACGCTCACTGACTTCATCCCAACATGTCAATGTTCTTAACATTTTCCCAAAAAGGGCTTTCTATGGTGCAATTTAGATTCTCGATTAGAAACTGTTGTTGTAGGAAAATTCAACTAGTGGAAAATGTTGGTCCCATAATCCTTTAAATTCCATAGAACATACACTCAACATGTCTTCCAGTGTCTGAATAGTCTGCTCTGATTGGCAATTAGTTTGAGGAAGATAGGCCGTATTGAAGTTCAGGTCATTGCTTCGATCATGTTGGAGACTTTTCCAAAACTTCAAGGTGAATATAGGATCATGGTCGGATATAATAGATATTGATACTCCATACAGCCTTACCACTTATTTGATGTAAATCCGTGCAAGTTGATCTAATGAGAGGTCCTCTCGAATCACGATAAAGTGAGATGTCTTTGTAAGACGATCCAAAAAGACCCATATAGCATTGTTTCATCTGGATGTCCTTGTAAGTCTAGTGACAAAGTCCATGGTAATGTTCTCCCACTTCCATATTGGTTTGGGAAGTGGTGGAATCACCCCCTCAGACTTTTTCCTCTCATCCTTCACTTGTTGACATACAAGGCACTTTGATGTATATTCAGCAATCTCCCTTTTCAAATTGTCCCACCAAATGTTTTCTTAGAGATCTCGATACATATTTGTGCTACCAGGGTGTATAGTGAAATTAGAGCCATGAGAATAATCTAATAGTTAACTCTTTAGCTTGGGACTACTAGGAACACAAAGCCTCTTTCCGAATTTCAAAATGCCACCTTCATATGTGAATTCCATCAACTTCCAATCTTTATAGCTTTAATTTTCTTATGAAACTCATCATCTTCAGCCTAAGAACATTTTATCCTTTCTAGTAAATAAGGTTTGACAAAATTTTGGAAAAGTAGTGATGTGTTACCTTCCTTGATAATTCCCATATCCATCTTTACTAGATCTATGAACAAAATATCCCTTTCAACTCTGATCTTATTCAGAACTCCATGATCCTTTCTGCTCAAAGAATCTACTACATTATTTTCCTTCCCTAGGAGGTAGTGTATTGTGCAATCATCACTACAAAAAATTCCACATTTACCAATGCTTATATCCCAACGGTTTAGATAAACCATTGGGAATGTCTATGTATACCAACGGTTTTCTTAAAACCGTTGGCATAGAAGATTTTGTAAAGTTTTTTACCAACAGTTTGTACAACCGTTGGTATAGGCCTTATTATAGTAGATTTTTACCAATGGTTTGTGTGAACCATTAGTATAGGCCTTACTATACATAAATTCCCAACGGTTTTTAAAAACTGTTTGGAAAGTTTTCCCCTAAATGCATATCGGGCGTCCAGTTCTGCCTCCCCTCGATTGCAGGTCCCCCTCCACTCGATTGGTGCCCTAAATCAAATCTCCTTCTTCCCTATCCTTAAAAACTTCTTCCACTGATATATCCATCTTCAATCGAGGAAATTGTTTCTTCTACAATTCAAATCTGTAAATGATAACTTGGTTTTGGGGTCCTGCAACTATTTTTTATACCTTGGTTTTGTTGTTCTACAACTATTTTTTTTCTCTTTTGATCTAGCAGAAAGGAGATCTCTGTGGATATTAATCATGGTTGTGGGTGATCATTTAGGATGTAAGATAGTATTCCTTTATTTTAAATGATATAAATAATAGTATTATTTATTTATGTTCAATTTTATTATCTTTGACAAATTATGTTGTTTAATAAGTTGTTTTTAATGGTTGGAATAATGACTATATGGTATATGGGTTCACATGGTTTGTATAAGGGTTCACATGGTGTCTAAGATAATCTAGTGTCCTGGTAATGTACACAGAGTACATGAATTTTATAGCCATGTAAATATACATGGTGATCCCTTATGGTGAAAAGTATGTTTAGCCAAATGGGGTGACTAAAACGTCCTATTTAAACATGCCTTTGTTTCATGGGTATGCCCATATGATGCGTTGGACATACTATAGAGTGGGTAGTAATTAGCTCACCCAAAACACTTTCATCCTTGAAATCCAAGACTACCTGGTTAAATGGAAGAATCCATGTTCTAATGACATGCCTAAACTGGTTTCTAACTCACCTCACTTAAACATAAACTAGAACACTAGTTAAATGCAAGAACTCATCCTAAACATACACTATAACATTGGTTAAATGCAATAACCCATACTTGTTACTAAATTAGATATAAATATGGATAAAAAACCATCATTAATGAACATACCTATAATGCATAGGCTTTTCACAAAACTCATATCCCTTAAATGTCATGAAATTCCAGTAGGCACTGATATAAAGTTGTCATGTTTACAGGTGGAAGCTTCATAGATTTGGATAATATATTCTCAGAACTATAGATTGGAACCCCATTTAGTGTATTGAGGTCAAAACAACTCCACACATGAAAAAGAAGATCATTATCCATCAATAAAACCAATGTAAATATATAAATGGTGATTCATATCAGTATCATTAATAGATTTCCTTAGGAATTATTAATCCATTAGGGTGTTCTCCCGATACCTCCCTTATTGGCTTTCAAATTCAATTATCCTCATTTAACACCACTTTTAGGCATCTCTTCATTTAAAATTATTTGTTGGTTATAGGATATTCTGAAATCTTTATCTGCTATATGAGTTGGAGCTATTTAATTAGAAATTTCAAAACCCTCCACAAAAATCCTACTTCGAACACTTTAATTTTCATTTCTAAACCCACCTATTTAATTTTAGAAAACTCCAAAGAGTCACATTAAATGTGAAAAAATGAATTTCTTCTTCATTGAAGGCCGTGAACAACATAAAAATTGCAAAAAATATGTCATCATTTTTAGCATTTGGAGTAGAGGAATAATATTTTCATTTGTTTGAAGTGAAAAAAATCATATTTAAGGTATTTTTAATTTCAATTTCATGTTTTTAGGGTGGGGAGGGGGAGTGTGCATGTGGGTTGGGGGATGGGGTGGGGTGGGGGGGGATGTCAAGGTGGGGGGGGGGAAGGGCTGTCCAGGTGGGTTTATTGTTGGCCAAGTGTCATAACCATTATTTAATTATGAGGTATTTTTTATATTTTTTTGTTATTTTATTTTTCCCTTGTATTTAATTCAATGATTTTAGAGGAAATATAGTATTTTTACCCAACAATTTGTGGTTCATGGTTGGCACATATTTTAGTGAAATGAACAACATTTTAAGTGAAAACAATAACTGACATACGGAAAACTGACCAAATATCCATGCTCTCTCAATGTTTCCAGATGCCAAGGTGAGTCACTTGGTTCGCAGGATTTCTGACAATTCCTCGCTTCTCCTCTCTTTGTCTCCAAGGCAGGAAACTCAAGAAAGGTTCAGGTTTATGAGCCAATGGAGTGGTGTATCAGGTTATCATCAGATTGTGACAGAGATATGGGGGGACTCAATCCAAGGGCACACCTAGGTTTCCATTCACAACAAGCTGAGGAGGTTAAAGAAGGGGTTGCAACAGTGGGCCAAGTATATACCACCTAGTGAACAGAATTTGGAGGAGCTCAAGAGGGATGTGGAGCATTTGGAACCCAGTATGGAAGAGGGTTTGGATGACTCAATTTTCTCTTAGCTCTGTGTTAAGAAGAGTGGAGTGGTTGACTTGATCCTTGCCCAGGAGAACCGCGCATGGGAGAGAGCAAAGATCAAGTGGCTTCGTGAAGGGGAAAAAAATACCGCATAATTCCATGCTTGCATAAAGGAGAAGAGGAGGCCTATCAAACCAAACATAGTTCTGGAGGATGGATCATACACTGACGATGGGGATGTGGTCGAGGAGATGGCGCACAATTTCTTCAAAGACCTCTTGGCAGGCCCAAGCTCGACCATGCCAAATGGATATCCGGTAGGGGGTGAGGAGTTTTGGGGAGAGGATTGTACCCTCATCTCAGATCATTTCAATGATGCACTGGAAGAGATACCGGGGGAAGAGGAGATTCACAACGCCATGATGAGGCTCAATCCAAAGAGCGCTACGGGCCCCAATATCTTCCTAGGCTCGTTTTACAGGGAATCTTGGGAAGTTGTTAGACAAGATATCATCTCTTCTATCCAAGACTTCTTTCATGGCGGTGGCCTACTGTAGGTGGCATGCACTACTTCTCTGGTTCTTATCCCAAAGATCAAGGATCCATCCTTTCTCAGCCACTATAGACCAGTAAGCTTATACAATTTCCATAATAAGATACTGGTTGGTATTCTTAATGCTAGGTTGTCTGAGCTTCTGCCCCGGTGGATATGCCTTGAACAACATGACTTTTTAAGAGGCCGAACAATTTAGGGGGCTATTGTTCTATTGCAGGAGATGCTGAGGGACCTCAAAATCAAAACCCATGGCTCAAACATAGCAATTAAACTGGACATGAATAAGGTGTATGACCGAGTGGAATGGGGATACATCAACTGGGTACTCGCCAGCATGGGGTTCTCAGCTTGGGCATGCGATATCCACTTTTGTTGTTTTAGCTCGACAAGGATGGTTGTCTCCTTCATGGGGAAAACCCACAATTTATTTAAGGGGGTCTAAGGCCTTCGACTAGGGGATCCTATCTCCCCTAGAATATTCATCATAGTTCAGGACCTTCTTAGCCGGATGATCAATAGAGGCATTGCCAATGGGGCCATTCGGCCCTACTAAAGGAAACTGAATCTCCCATTATCTTCCCATCTGATGTCTGTTGATGACAGAATTATTTTCATTAATTCTAGGAAGAGGTCGATGTGGGGTATCAACATAATTCTGCGGGATTACTGTGGCTGAAGTGGCCAAGCGATCAACAAAGACAAAATCTACTTCTATATCTATAAAAAATGTGATGAAAGGAGGATGAAACATATGAGTAATAGGTTGGGGATGAATCAGGGGTCTTTCCCAATGGAATACCTTGGCACACATCTATCCCCTGGTAGGACAAGAATACCAGATTTTGATCGGGTGGTGAGTAGGATTGCAGGACATGTGCTCAACTGGAAAAACTATTTTCTGTCCTTTGGGGGTCGGATTTCCTTGGTCAACAGTGTCCTAACAGCGATCCCAATTCATGAAATGGATTCCACTAATGTCCCAAAGGGGGTCATTAAATCCATTGACAAAATACTATCGGGTTTTATTTAGGATGCTCAGTTGGAGGGGAGGAGACGTTGGGTGTCGTGGGAGAGGATGGCGAGGAAAATTCAGGACGGAGGGATCAACTTGAAAAGTTTAAAAGACATTTTACTATGGATTCATGCGAAACTATCTTGGGAATTGATTGAAGAGCTTTCTCTTTGGGGGAAGATCATGGCTCGAAGTCTGGGCGGGAATGAGCACAAGGAGCTCATGCAAGGTTCCCCCCTCTCATCCTCCATTTTCCACCATCTTCCAACTCTACAACACAATTCAAAATGGATCATAGGAGAGGGTAGTATCCAGTTTTCGCACAAAAACTGGGTTGGGGAAGTGATCAGATACCCCGGTTTTCCTGCTCCCACAATATCCTTTAAAGAGGCGAGCCTTCATCCTTGTTTCATCAGGTTAGTCCTGATGGGGAGGTGGGGGGGGGCTATGTTGGTTGGGGGTTGTGAAGGGGTGAGGAGAATTACTACTGGAATAGTGGTTTTCATAAGAAGATTAAAATGGGTGTAAATAATGTTTGAGTTATTGAAACTGTTATTCAACTCTACTGGAAGATTTTTGTCATATGAAGATTGATATATAGAATTGTAGTACATGACATGGTTGGAAGAGTTTGATGGATTTATTTGTTTCTTTTTCTATTTCAGGTGTTTTTATGCTGTTTTATGTATGTATGTTTGTTTTTTTTGTGCTATTTTTTATGTAGGTTTATACTGGAGGGGCTACTGGAGGGTCTGTTGTGCAATAGTTCTGGAAATACACAATACCAACGGTTTTAAACTATTGATATACTGTAAGAAAACACATTCGGATTGTGTTGATAATTTAGGAAAACTATCCATGGGACATTTGTGACATGTACAGGTCAACCCCGCCTCAATCTGAGTCACCGTGTGGCCGGTACCACTCTAAGTGTCTCTCTTTTGTTTAAAATGGACATCATTTTAAGTGAAAACAACAACTGGCATACGAAAAACCAACCAAACACATTCGGATTGTGTTGATACTTCAGGAAAATGATCCATGAGTCATATTTGACGTGTAAGAGTTAACCCCACCTCAATCCGAGGAATGGTGTGGCCGGTATCACTCAAAGTGTCTCTATTATTCTTAAAATGGACACTCTTTTAAGTAAAAACAACTAGCATACAGAAAACCGACCACACTTATTTTTATTGTGTTAATAATTTAGCACAAAGATCCATGTAACATTTTTGATGTGTATGAGTCAACCATGCATCAATCCGAGGCACGATGTGGCTGGTACTACTCAAAGTGTCTCACCTTTATTTGAAATGAACAACATTTTAAGTGAAAACAACAACCGGCATACGGAAAACCAACCAAACGCATTCAGATTGTGTTAATACATTAGGAAAACGATCCATGGGACATTTTTGACATTTTCAAGTCAACCCCGCATCAATTCGAGGCATGGTGTGGCCGGTACCACTCTAAATGTCTCTCTTTTGTTTAAAATGGACATCATTTTAAGTGAAAACAACAACTAGCATACCGAAAACTGACAAAACGCATTTGGATTGTGTTGATACTTTAGGAAAATGATCTATGAGTCATGTGTGATGAGTATGAGTCAACCCTGACTCAATCTGAGGCATGGTGTCACCGGTATCACTCTAAGTGTCTCTCTTTTGTTTAAAATGGACATCATTTTAAGTAAAAACAACTCGCATTCGGAAAATTGACCAAAAATATTCAGATTCTGTTGATACTTTAGGAGAATTATCCACGAGTCATTTATGATGTGTACAAATCAACCCCGCCTCAATCTGAGGTGTGGTGTGGTCAATACCAATCAAAGTTTCACACCTTTAGTTGAAATGATAAACATTTTAAATGAAAACAACTGGAATACAGAAAATTGACCAAACACATTCAGATTCTATTGATATTTTAGGAAAATGATCCAAGGGTCATTTGTGATGTGTACGAGTCAACCCCACCTCAATCTGAGGCGTGGTGTGCCTGGTACCACTCAAAGTGTCTCACCTTTATTTGAAATGATCAACATTTTAAATGAAAACAACAACTGGCATACAGAAAACCAACCAAATGAATTCATATTGTGTTGATGCATTAGGAAAACAATCCATGGGTCATTTGTGACATGTACGAGTCAAACCCTCCTCAATCCGATGCACGGTGTGGCCGGTATCACTCTAAGTGTCTCTATTTTGTTTAAAATGGACACTGTTTTAAGTAAAAACAACTGACATAGGGAAAATAGACCAAACGTATTTGGATTGTGTTGATACTTTAGCACAATGATCCATGTGTCATTTATGACGTGTACGAGTCAACTGATCCTCAATATGAGGCCCAGTGTGGCTGGTACCACTCAAAGTGTCTCACTTTTATTTGAAATGGACAACATTTTTAGTGAAAACAACAACTGGAATACAGAAAATCAACCAAACGCATTTGGATTGGGTTGATACTTTAAGAAAATGATCCATGGGTCATATGAGACGTGTACGAGTCAACCCCGCCTCAATCTGAGGCATGGTGTGGATGGTATCACTCTAATTGTATCTTTTTTGTTTAAAATGGACATTATTTTAAGTAAAAACAACTAGCATACAGAAAACCGACCAAACGTATTTGGATTGTGTTGATACATTAGCACAAAAATCCATGGTCCAGCCTAACACAATCCAATTATCATGTGAAGAACTCATACTCCTATTCTAAATCACATGACATTTAATACACCAAGGACAACTATATTCCCCAGGTCACACAATCTTGTTGATACAAACCCATTATCATCATTACTAAGTTCAAAGACACCCACCCCAAACCATGGGATATTATATTTGTGTTTGGTTGAATTCATTTTTTCATTTCCTTATTTTGGGTTATTAGCTTCTAATTTCTGAACTCAATCGTGTATGTGTTATAAAAAATGAAATTTTGTATGTTTTCTTAATTCTTTATCAAATATAATTACGTATTCATTTTTTAATGTATTGTATTCATGATTGATTATTTCATTGTATTCATAATTGATTATATAATTTCCTACTGTACAATTCACATAGCAGCACACAGAGCAGCTGGCTGCTGTGTGAACTGTACAACTAAGCCTATGACAACAGTTTTAATCCTTTGGTATAGGTTTTGTGTGCAGTTTTTACCAACGGTTCTCTTAGAACCGTTGGTAAAAACCTTATCTCATCTCTATTCCAACGGTTTACATAAAACCATTGGTATAATATAGATTTTTTACATATACCAATGGTTTGTTTGAAACCATTGGTATATGTCTATTGTCACAGCTTACTTGGCTATAGTTTGTAAAATCGTTTGTATAATTTATACCAACGGTTTTACAGCCTATACCAACGGTTTTCAACTGCTGGCATACCTTTCATTTCTAGTAGTGTATAGTCTTTGAGTAGCTCAATCCATCTTCTTTGTCTCATGTTGAGTTTGTTTTGTGAGAATATATATTTTAAACTCTTATGATCTGTATATGTCTCACATTTTTCGCTATAGAGGTAATGTCTCCAAATCTTTAGAGTACAGATTACCACTGCTAACTCAAGATCAGTAGTTGGATAGTTTTTTTTGTGAATTTTTAACTGCCTAGATGCATAGGAAATCACTCGATCATTCTTCATAAGGACAAAACCAAGTCCTTTATTTGATGCATCGCTATATATAACAAACCCATCATCCCCTGATGGTAGGTTTAGGATCGGATCATCCACTAACCTCCTCTTCAATTCTTCAAAAAATTCATCACATTCCTTTTCCCATAAAAACTTAACCCCTTTTTGTGCGATCTTGGTAATTGGGTTAGCTAAATGAGAGAAGTTCTGAAAAAAATTCTGATAATAACCTACTAAACCAGTAAAACTATGTACCTCAGTTATGTTCGTTGGAGTTGGCCACTCTTTCACAGCCTTTGTCTTCGTAGGATCTTCCAATACTTCATCCTTAGAGGCAATGTGACCCAGAAAGTAAACTGATTGGAGCCAAAAATCACACTTTCTAAACTTCCCATATAATTTATTTCTTCCAAGTGTCTTCAGAATAGTGTGAAAGTGATTTGCATGATCTTCATGGATCTTAGAGTATACCAGGATATCATCAATAAACACCACCACAAAGTCATCAAGATATTACTTGAAAACTCTATTCATCAAATCCATAAAAATAAAAGATGCATTAGTTAGTCCTAAAGGAATTACTATAAACTTGTAATGCATATACCTAGTTCGGAATGCTGTTTTTGGAATGTATTCCTTCCTCAAAAGCAATTGATGATATCTAGATCGAAGATCAATCTTCGAAAAATATTGGGCTCCATGAAGTTGATCAAATAAATCATCAATTCATTGCAGAGGATACTTATTCTTTATTGTAAATGCATTGATTTCCCTATAATAAATGCACAATTTCATGGATCCATATTTCTTCTTCACAAAGAAGAAAGGGGCTCCCCATAGAGAAACACGGGGTCAAATAAATCCTTTATCACTCAATTCCTCTAGTTTCTTCTTTAGTTCCACTAAATCCATAGTGGCCATTCTATAATGGGTCATTGATATGGGCCTTGAACTAGGAATTAAGTCAATAGAAAACTCAATTTCCCACTTTGGAGGATGTCCAGGTAAATCCTCTGGAAAGACATCAACATATTCTTGTACAATAGTTACATCTTATATCTATACTTTCATCTCCTCACCTATATTTTTTTCATTCCATTCCTCCCCAATAATTTAATTAAGTAGAGCTACTGGGGTGGATCTAGATGAGAATCAAATGGAGAGGTTTCTGTGCTAAAAATAAATGACACTATACCATTCTCAAATATTGTAACTTATTTCTTCTTGCAATAGATCTTCGCATCATAATTTGATTTCCAATTCATACTGAGAATTATATCATAGTCAACCATTGTTATGATGAAAAATTTAGAAACTAAATCATGTTTATGTGTCATGAGGGGGACAAATCAAGATGCCTTGGTTGCAATGATACATTCACTAGGGGTTTTGACTGATAACTCCTTTATTAAATCAAATTGGACATATCTAATTTTCCTAGAAAACTTGGAAGATATAAATGAATGTGACAATCCAGAATCACATAAAGCATTGGCTAAGTTTGATGAAATGATCAATGTACCTACCACTACTTCGTTAGGAACTTCATCCTCGATAGTTGTTACCACATAAGCTTGGCCTTTCTCCCTTTACCTTTGTTGGGGAACATTTCCCTGATGCATAGGACATTCATGTGCATAATGTCTCATATCATTTCAATTATAGCACAAAACATTGGTAATCCCCTTACAGTCCCAAGATAGGTGGCATTTTTCTCTGCACTTGTAACAGACTCTCATTCCCTTCAGGCAAGTTCCTGGGTGTTTCTTCCCATAATTACTGTATGATGGAAATTCAACTCTTACCTTCTTCCCTATTTCCTTATTTCCCATCCCAGAGTTTTTAGCAGCCCTCTTCTTCTCTTTCTTTCCCTTAAATTCATAAGACTTATAGAATTCCTTTTCTATATTGATAGAACTTGAAACTATATCTTCATATGATGAGAAACTTGTTAAGACTAGATCCATTCAGAGGAATTCCTTTAAACCATCAAATAATGGATCAATTTTTATCCTTGGATTATGTATATAGTCCACAACATGTCTTTACAGCCTTGTAAAGTTGGATTCACACTTGGAAACATTTTCATACTCCTTATGCCTCAGATTCAATAATTTCTTCTCGATATCTACTCATTGTTCATGAGGAAAATATGTTTATAAGATGATTTCATTAAAATACCTCAATTATATCTCTTCTATTTCTTCCTCTTACTTTGTGTTTTGGATTAATGACCACCACTGATCTGCATAACCCGTTAGATGATAAAAATTACTTGACAACATTCTCTCTTTCGCTGCATCCCAAAGAGGGAAATATCTTCTCAAGGCAACATATCCATTTCTCTGCTACAAACGGATTTTTAGTCCCAATGAATGATAGAGGTTGTTTTCACATAAAGTGATCTAACATAGCTCCTCCACATGGTGGATCAAGATGCTCCAAATGGGTAACGTTATTATTTATAACGTGAGTAAGTTGTCCCAGTATAGTTATGAGTTGCTCAGCACCAGTCACAGTTCCAAAGCCAACATCATTATCTTACATTAGAGGGAAATCCCTACAGGGGACACATGCATTTGTGAAGTTCCCATTCCTTCCACTATATACCATCTCTATATAATGGAATACATTATATTAGGTTATGAATAATAATTTATAATCTTAACATAACAAAATACTTAACACAAATAGAAATCTTATGCATGGCGAATCCCATAATCTTAAAAATGGTTTCTTTGAAGAAGATTTTACATTTAAATTCTTCATAATGGCCTGTAAAGAAAATGTGAATTATCCTAAGAATATCTCCTGGGAGTGTCATAACCAAGAGTGAAGCAAGGCCCATTGTCGTGTACCAGGATACCCTGGGTCAATCCTAGAACTCCTTGTTAGAGCATTCACTTCTAGGTACATCTGTTCCAGAGCCGATTCTACTTGCTCGTATCCAGATAGGGATGAATTGCATGAAAGATCCACATAATCTATTCCTTACCAAAATACCGGAACATTCTTGTATGTTTCTCCTCAAATACTATCTTAGAGACTCTTCCCTAATCTATGTTTTCTAAATCTTGTTTCCAAGTTTTCTACTAAACATCCTCTGATACCAACTGTAAGGACCTGACCCTAGTCGCCCAGAGTCGATGTCTTATTTTTCTACATTGGAATATAAATAAAGAATATGAATCCTGAAGGATCAAGTAGTTTAGTATTATTGGAAACATGATACATACATAGGTTCAACATTACAACAAGAAATGAAAAACTACTTAGAAAATCTTTAGACAACTTCCGTAACATCTAGGTTATTTCATCATGTCATTAATAATAAAATTATTCATTTCTTGAGAAAACGAAACATAAAAAATGGGTGAGCTCAAATTCTCAGTAGGATTAATCAATACAGCTGAAGATAGCTTAATCATTAGACATAGCGAATAATTGAAAACACACGCCTTTAAAAAAACATGAACATAATATGGAAAAAATATGAACTAAGTAAATATTGCCTTAATATAACATAATAATGGGTATTCTAATAGTCAAATAACCACATGAAGCATCAATAATATATTCATAATGAGGGAATTCATAATAAGTTACAACATAACCATACCATCAAGGCCTCGTTCCATGACCATAAGTAATAATTTTGTCAAGGCCTTGTGCCATAACTGTAGTCTGTCTCATGAGACCTACTGATACACTGAGGGGATATAGAGGGCCCTACCTGAAACTTAGTATGTCCAATTCATTCCTCATATGAACAGGGATAAACATAAACAACATATACATTCATATTGAAACTAATATATGAAATTTAAATAAACTTCCCCGAACATTAAGCATAAACACTAACCATTCAAAGTAAATTGGTGAATGGTTTAAAGATATCACATACAGAGAAAAAATAATCATAAACCATTAAATTAAATATCATAGATGATACCATGAAATATTAATTCCAATAATACATAAGAATCAACAAGATTGTTTAAATAGATGAAGATACTCTTATAAAATCTTAGAGTAATTCTTGAAATAAATACTCTTTTACTTTGAAAAGAAGAGTTATTTTGGAAAAATATTTGAATAAAACCAGAAGTGAAGTAAGATATTATTTTCATAATAAAATGATTTATTTTATAAATATAATGGTTTCCAAAAACATATTATAGATTTCCCTTGAAAATAGGTAAGAAATTGAGATATTCCATTGAATCAGGCTTGTATTTTAGAAACAATTTTGAAAGATCCTTTTAAAATATGTAACTATACATAAAATAAGGAAATATTATGGTTGGTAAACATATATATAACCCAAAAAAATAATTTTTGTGGAGTACATAATAATACACAAGAGTTTCATTGAGGTAATAGACAATAAAAGTAACAAGAATGAAAATGGATGTTCGTGTGATAAAACCGTTACCTTAAATCCGAACGTGTTCTAATCTTGAAATTAAGCTCCTGGAATATGAAATTATACTTATTAATAACTTATTTATGAACCTATTAGGAATGTCTTTAGTTTATAATAATTATTTTTAGTTTATTTATGCCCTTCTTGATAAGTTATTATATTTAATTTAGTTGTTCCCTAGTGCTCGTTTTCTTTATTTTCATAATCATTTCACTTGTTCTTAAGTAATGGAGTTCATGTGGAATGGACATAAATCTATAGAATTGAATTTGAATATTATTTATGATCATATATAGGTGTTAGTGGTCATTAAGTAATTTGGTTACATGGTATGAGTATGAATTATTATATAGAACTTTAATGATAACTATTTCAGTTAATTTGTGGGTTTTGATTACAATGAACTCATTTTTCTTTATAACTCAATACCATTTGTACAAAGGGATTACAGAACCTTAAATAAGGTACATTACATATATTATATTATAGTTAAACCATAACAATAATTGTTTCATGACCATAATTGAGAATGATAATAGAAATTGTATGCCCATCGTCCTTGAATGTGGTAAATTGACACATCTCGGATGGTGTTATGGATACTAGTTTAAAAGAAGGTAAAAGGAAGAGATGATAATAAATTATTAGACTATTAATAAAAAATTCAAGTATTTCAGAAAAATAACAAAAATTAACCCTAACCATTTTTCAACATGTAGAATCCCCAAATGAAGTCCATTTTTCCAAAATAATTTTCTAAATATGATTAATTTAATGTTTAATTAAAATCATAATTTATTCTAAATACAACACTTTTAAAACATTTATTTACTTATTCCAATGCATAGGTATATCGTACTTCCACTTGAATATTATTTATACACCATCATAGGAAAAGTTATTATTAATTAGGGGTATATCACATTCATAAGGGTATGTTACTATTCATAAGGGTAGGTTACTATTCACCAAAAATTATGTTTTTCTTATCGGACTCCAAATAACTTACTATTCACAACTGTGTGTAATAAATTTTTGAAATTCACATCACAAAAGTGAAAAACTTATGTTTTAAGGGTCACATAGCACTTATTAGTTAATTATGTTGTTATTCCACGTGATTATGAAATATTTATAAGAAACAAATTTCCATTGAGGAAATATTGGGTCGTTACAAGGATCAATACTAAGGAAATGTGGTGATACCATCAACTCAATCAAGATTAACCCGCTTAGTAGAGGATATCCTCCCACATAGTGTTGGTAATAATGATACCAAGAACTCCACCTAGGGAATGAAGATGAATAGTGTATATCACTCTGTATCTCTTTAAGGGATTTTGACTACTCTATGCTGAAAGTCATGATGAAGTGATCATATTTATAGGAGTAGGAGATGATTCCATAACAACCCTCATGGAAAGTACAAGGGGAAAACACCATAAGGAAGATTGTCTAGAATATAGTGGAAAAGGGCTCAAATATTGGTATAATAAACTATATAGTGTGTAAAAGAGTTACACATCATCTCCCTTTATCCTCTGTCATTCTCATGTAAATGGACCTTGTTGCTTAGATGTGTCTGTGTGGAAGTATACAATGTGTAGGATGCCTGTGTAGTCTACCAATATTCAAGTACAAGAATCTCTCATATGTACATGTTATCATGTTATAGAAAAAAAATCATCCCATGTCATGGTCTGGGCGATGTCCATGTTGGGGAGTCCACGGTGTGCTCCAACCCTTGTACTCCAACCCTTGTTTATGTACCCTCCTAGGTACATGTCATGTCTCTGGGGTGAGACCATATGTCATGTGATAGGTTCTTGTGATGTGTGATACTTATGATTCTCCTGAAACCCTAGATGCTACATTGAGGCCCCCACACTGTGTGTATATCTAGATTACATGTTATGTAACATAGATTTTCATATAAATATAGATCCAGTTCCATGATTCCTGACCATTGTTCTAGCATTAGATCCAATGATATTTTTACTACATAATCACATATCGAGGCTCGTCGATTCATTCCATCACTAAATAAACAAGATTTTTTCCATTGATCCACTTGGAAAAGGGATCAACTTCATTCATTGGTTCACATTGAAGAACATGATAATTCGGTACCTATGCCATTCAATTAACTTCCATATCTTTTGTTTCACCACTTTCATGCTTTGATCATACCGAATCTACGACAATGGATCATTGATCCATGAAACAGGGGATCAATGATTGACTAATCAGGAAATGTTGAACCCCAGTACAAATAAAGAATTCTAATGTTGAATTATGAACTATGGGAGAAAATCACAGCAGAAAATGAGAGGAATGAACATCACTCAATGTTCATGTCAATATCGATTCATTCACTTGAGAATAAAAATGAGTAAATAAAAAAATAAAAAAATTCCACCAAACTCACCCTACAATAAAAATGTCATGAAAATACACATGATCCTTGGGTTAATATGTTGGCCGATTGATCCATGTTCATTGTAAGAAAAAAGAACAGGGAAGAAATCCAAAGAATACAATGTTGATACCTTGATTTGGATAACTAACTGATTAATAATGATTCACTATTATTGTGGTTGGAGATATCCTTCAATTCCATTTTATTTTGGACTTTGATCCTCAATCTGGTCATATTTTTCCAATGGAATCTCATTCCATGCCCTCCAAAGGATATCCAATGAATTGCAGGGTCATGCAGATCGCCCTAAAAATTTTCTATAAGTATTTATTTAAAAGAAGAGAATTAAGTTGTTTTGTTTATGCAGCAATGAAAAAATAAATAAAATAATTTAACTAATTCATTCATTTATTTTAAACCCAAAACAACTTTTCAACAAATGACCTATGTCGAAAAAGGACAAGTCATGGATAGGGTAAACCTAATACTCTAAAAACAACGATGCCCTTAGATTTATAATGCAATAACCCATTAAGAAGTTATTCAACTTTTTACCTAAAACTATGTGTGTGTGCTATGTAATATATTTAATGTATTTAAATATTTATTTCAGCCACATCGGGCCTCAAAATCGAATTTCATATCAGTGCATAGTCTCGAAAATAATCCATAAAATATCTCCAAACAATAAAAAATAATCTAAACAATATCCAAAAATAATACATGTAAAATCTATGTCATTTCATTCTCCCCCACCCCCTCATGGGTCTTTATTACCCCAAAATTGGAAACAATGGATACTCATAAATTTGTGGGTACACAACACAATTATGATCCTCCTGGTCCAATATGATCTCTTGGAGATTCTCGTGCTACCACCTAACATGGGCAAAAGGAATTGATCAACCATATATGATCCTCTCATACTGATCTTTGATCTATCACACATACTCAGCAGAGGTAGTGTAATGCCCCAACCTTTTATGAGTTGAATTTATCCCTTATTATAGTAATTTCATATAGTATAAATCACATAAAATCACTTAGAGACCATAACAAAAACAATATAAATGAATAATTAATTAAATGAGAAGTATTTTTGGATGTTAAGAAACCAATGCCGATTAAATAGTAACTTGACCTTATGAATAATAGTATTAAACTTATGAATAATATATATGCCAAATGAATAGTAGCCTAACTATTTAATGTATAAATGAAATTTTGGAAACTTATAAGTGAATTTATAGTTTTCATATATCATAATCTATAATAATAAATTATTTAAAATTTATTAATTAAGTGTTGGTATTTTTGTAAGCCAAAAAAATTTATTTAAACTTTTATCATTAATTTAATAATTTAAAAGAAAATTTATTTTCTTAAAATGTTTCAAAAATTACTATTTTTATGTCTTATGGTTTTAATATAATTTTATGGGACCTTATGTACTTTTTCTACGTGTTATAAAGTTAGTTATAATTTTAAGAACTGTATTTTCAAGTTAAATGATAAATTTAATTAATAATTAAATTACTCAGATTTAGGAAATTATTTTCATAAAATTGAGTCCATTTTTTGGATTATTCACAACTAAAAATAGTTAGTGTGATTTTTTGGGATTTTTCTAAAATACTTGAATGTATGATCAATAGTAAAATATGATAATTTACAATAAATGCTAAATACCTGAATTATGGAGTCATAAATAATTTAAGGCTGATTTAAGATAAAAATACAAAACTATAATTCTTTATTTTAATATATTCAGTGATAATTCTAAAACTATTCATATTCTTGAGCCTAAATAATAAATTAATGAATATAGTATTGAGAAAACACCCATCTTCTTCACTATAAATACCACCCCATTCCCTATTCTCCTCACACTTATCAAGATTTTATCTTTTCCTAAATTCTTCCCAATACTCTTCCCAGGTCCCTCCCCCCACATCCAAAATCTCTTGGTTTGATCATACTACCAAACCCTTTCCCCTAAAGAGGTTTTCAAGGAAGATATATCCAAGAGGTAAAATTCTCTTCTTTTTTCTTTTAATTCCTTTTAAATTTGACTTATTTTCTTATATTCTCCCCACCTTATCTGATCCAAATGGAATAATAACTCCATTATGTGTGATATAATGGAATTATATCATGTTAATTTAATATTCATCATTAAACCACACACACACTCTCTCTTTTATTTTAAAAATTAAATCATCGCCCGTGATGTGTAAGTTTACCGACATCATGGGTGATGCATATTTATTTTCCTTTAACACCTTCAAAGATGTTAATAAAACCATTAAATGGATAAGAGAAGATTTTAAATATTATATTATAACCATATTTATGTTCTATAACTAACATATATACTTAATTCTAAATCATAAAACAAAACAATTTCATTGGGATTGAAAAACTGCCAAAATTAACCTATAACGATCATCATTAAATTTCTTCCAATGATTCATCATCATACCATATAAAAAATTATTTATAAGATCATTTAAACATATGTAATATAATTAATAACATATAATAAATATTTTTTATATTTATTCAAAATTTACACCAACATCTATTCATGTATACAAGTGAACCGATCATGAAAAATAAGAAAAAGAACACTCCCGAATGATGAAATTAAACACTATACCTCATAAAAGGCCCATAAATAAACTTAACAAAACCATAATGACTCTAATTCTTGTATCAGAGGTTATTTATTTGTTAATTAATAAATCTAATGTCATTATATAAGTCATTAATGTGAATAATGCATTTGGATACAATGTAGGGGAAATTCTCGAACCCAACTCTCTTTCTTTGGGTTTCCCTATTTCACCACATTTTATGTATGAATATTCCTTAAATATAATTTCTTCATCATTATAGTACATTTTATGGGATATAAATGTTTTCTACTAGAGTTTATAATGAACATAATGTTTTCCAAAAGAACTCTTCTTAAAAACCAAACCTTTTACATCTTGAGATTGTTTCTTCTTCACTAAATGTTGATGATTCTTATATCCAATATCTTATTCCATATTTCATTTGGGAACCCAAATTTTATGAATATATGATTTATGAAATTAAATCCATTCTTTTCCATGGGTTATTTTAAGTTCATCATTGATATATGTTCTATGTGGCATTCATGATAATGTAAATGTTATGATGTGACGAGTGCGCCCAGAATTATATAACTGAATGTAAATGGTATGATGTGATGGGTGCCATGGAAATTATATATAGCTCCAATTCAATGAGTAATGTGATTTATCTCATGAGAAAAATAAAATATATGTGAACATGATTCTAACTTTTTTCAAAACTATGTGTGGTAGTTGACCACTAAGATATGATGTTTCATTTTTATTCATTGTCGTATTCACTGGATTTATCTATTTATTCCTATAATGATTATGATGATGATGTTATTATTATGCTCACCTCATATTATATTTTTTCTTTTTATTATCAATCCTCTTATTGGGATTTTATATCACCAATTTTTTATGTATATCCTTAGGTGATTACTTATACTAAGGAGAACACAAGGGGCAATAAGAAGCTAGAGAGGAAGGAATTAAATAAATTTTTATGTTTTATTTTGTAAATTTTATGAATGTTCCCAGTTTTACCAAGACACTAAACCTTTGGATAATGGTTGTGTAATGATTTTATTTTTATTACCATTTAAATGATGTGATTGTAATGTAAGAAAATGTAGGGTCTCTATAGTTGATTTCAAAGAATGGTTTAGTTTATTTGGGAATTGGGATTAGAGAACCTAATTGTAAAACCTTAGTATGAGACTAAGTATAAGAAAGAACCTAATATTTTTTTTAGAAAATGATAAAAAAAGGGATCCGACAAGATATTCTTTTAGAATTAATTATAAAAAGTAATAAATTATTTATTCATGATTTGTTGACTTATTTTTTATTCTCAATTTTTTTATAGAAAATGGTGGAAACCAGGAGAAACCAAGACAATAAAAACTGCAAGGGATAATGAAGTGATTTCTTGAATGACATCCCCAATTATTTTTGAGATGGAGTTAAAAAATTCATGGTGATTCTTACCCATATGTCTCAGGTTTTGAATAATAACCTAAATAATCTTGAAATAACACCTTTAAATAAGAGGGAACAACTGGATATTGAGTGTTTTAGGATGAAACGACCACCAACATTTTGTGGATCTTCTAATCCACTGGCTATGAAACATTCAATCAAATTGATGGAGAAGATCTTTTTTATGCTTCACTATTCTAAGACAAATAAGGTGACTCTGGAAATTTATCGTTTAGATGGAGAGGCTGATCAATGTGGGGATTTGATTATGAACACCAAGCTAAGGGATGAAATTGAGGATATAGAGTGGTAAGACATTAAGATACTGATTCCTAACAAGTATTTAAATCAAACTCTTCATATAAATATGGAGATATAATTTATAGAGTTGTGTAAAAGGGAAGTATAATCTCTCATGGCATACGAAGAAAATTTCACAAGGCATGCATGGTATTCTTCATGTGTTGTTATTAATAATGATAGAAAAATTGGATGATTCTTTAGTGGTTTAAAACCACCCCATTGAAAGGCTCTAACAATATGAGACATTGGGATTTATATAGAATTTTTCGATGTGATGTCAAAGTGGAGATGAAGTTTGGATAATGGTACTATGGATATGGTGATATGAAATGAAAGATAGGATTTAAATCCAGAGCATCCAATTAGAAATGTGGAAAGAAAACTAAACCACCCACGTGTTAAACATTTTGGAAGAAGCATTATGGGAACTCTCTCAAAGGGATGGGAAAATTATTCAAGTGTGGGAGAGAAGGCCACCAAGTTCATGAATGTCAAAAAGATATGAGGAAGTAGGACATTATGGTTGAGGAATGGAGTGAACCACCCATGGTCTAATGCTACAACTCACTACTCGAATCCTGAACTTTCCCAACGCTTCTATACCAACGGTTGTAAAAACCATTGGTATAGGCCCCCTATCCCAATGGTTTGGCCAAACCGTTGGGAAAACCCACTAATGGTATGGTTTTCCCAACGGTTTGGACAAACCTTTGGGAAAAGTCCATGGATTTCCCAAAGGTTTGGCCAAACCGTTGGGAAAAGTCCTTTGGATATGGCTTTCCCAATGGTTTGGCCAAACCATTGGGAAAAGTCCCTTGGCTATGGTTTCCCAAAGAAAAGTCCACCACTTTTCCCAACGGTTTGGCCAAACCGTTGGGAAAGGGTGGGCACCTATCTTTCCAAACGGTTTTGAGAACCTTTGGGATAGGTTTTATGAGTACATTGGCCGAATATCTTTGAATACATAAATATATAAATTACATATAAATATATATATATATATATATATATTTATCCTAATATATTCACAAAGGATACTCTAGGATAGTGGTAAAGTCATTGATTTATAACGTGGAGGTTGTGGGTTCAAACCTCCACAAGAACTCATTTTTATATATTTACCTTTCCCAACGGTTTACTCAAACTGTTGGGAAAGAACTAGGGAATTTTTTGCCAATGGTTCAAGGAGAACCATTGGTAAAAATTATGCCAATGTTTGGCCAAACCATTGGCATAGGTTAATTTTACTAACCTATACCAACGGTTCTTTGTAAACTGTTGGGATAACTTTTTCCAACGGCTTACTTCCCAATGGTTTGCAAAACTGTTGGTATAACATATACCAGCGGTTCTGAAGGCTTTCCCAACTGTTCAGAACTGTTGGAAAAGACTCTATTTCCAGTAGTGACTGTAGGAAGGAA
Organism: Viscum album; assembly: GCA_963277665.1. Taxonomy (NCBI): domain Eukaryota; kingdom Viridiplantae; phylum Streptophyta; class Magnoliopsida; order Santalales; family Viscaceae; genus Viscum; species Viscum album. The sequence continues at coordinate 877,764,605 of OY728123.1, forward strand.
GGGAACTATGCATGCCAGTTCACTAAACCTCAAGTCCTCTAGGGTAATCAGGGTCAACATCCACAAAATCCAAAAGATAAAGGTACGACTTAATCCATTACTATTGTGGAAGTGGAGCAATAAAATGAAGTCATACAAGGTATACTTCATATTCATTCAAGAATGGAGAAAGTATTATTTGATTATGGTTCTACGCATTCCGTTATATGTTACAAGATTTCTGGAACTATTGAATCGATACCTCAAAACTGTTAAGTATATATATCTATAAAAACACTACATGGTGAAGTCATTGAAACCCATGTGATGAAGGTTTCTACCATTAGAAAACGTGGTAAGATTCTTCAACCGAATCTTGCAATACTTTCTTTGGTGGAATTTTATGCTATAGTGGAAATGGATTGGCTGTCGTTATATAGAGTACATATGAACTATTGTGAAAATGAAATATATTTTTCATATTCCAAACCATCCCATGATCCTCTAAAAATTCAAGGAAGATCATGAATCAGCTTTGTGAAATCCTTCAATGGTGTGGGTGTTAATTCCTTATGAAGAATCATACCTTGCTCAAATGGTTGATTCAAAGGAAGGTATCAACCTAGGGGAAATTCTAATTGTGATGATATTCAATGATGTATTTCCTAAAGAGTTACTTGGAGTTTCCCCATGTTGTGAGGTAGAGTTCTCAATAGAACTCACACTCGAATATACTCATATCTCAATGTGTCCCTATAGGAGGGATCATATCGAACTGGTTGAGTTAAAGAAGCAGTTATAAGATCATTTGGACAAAGGGTTCATACTCCATAGTGCATCACCTTGGGGTGTTCTAGTGATCCTTTTCAAGAATAAGGAAGGATCAATGTAGTTGTGTATCGATTATTGGGAAATCAAAAAGACCACCATAAATAATAGGTATCATATTCCTATGATTGGTGACTTTTCGATCTGTTGTGAGGAGATCATTACCTCTCAAATGTGGATCTTTGGTCTTGATATCATCAGTTAAAGGTAGAGAAGAAATATATTTATAAGACTACCTTCGTACTAGATATTGGTGCTCTTAGTTTTTGGTGATACCCTTCAGAACTACAAATTCCCCTGAAAGCTTCTTGGATTTGATGAATAGAGTCTTTAGAAATTACCTCGAATAATTTTTGGTAGTGTTTATAGATGATATTCTCATATGCTCCAAAATAAAGGAGGAACATAGAGAAAATATAAGGTTTTTATTTGTAACGTTAAGGGAGGAGAAGTTATACACCTTTTTCAGCAAGTGTGAATCATGGATGCAACAAGTCAAATTATTGGTACATGTGATCCCAAGCGAGGGAATTTCTATGCACCCTTAAAAAACAAAGGCAATTGAGGAATGGCCCATACCCTCTAGTGCCACGAAAACCCCTAGTTTTCTAGGAATAGAAGGGAAATACAAACATTTTGTGAGAAATTTCTCACTATTATCAAGTTCTCTAACTATGTTAACAAGGAAAGGGTAAAGTATGTCTTGATAAAAGATTGTGAGTCATGATTTAAGGAGATAAAGAGAAGTTTGATCACTTCACCTCTACTCCCATTACTGAAAAGTGGAGAATGTTTTGTGGTATATAGTGATGCTTCAATGAAATTACTGGTTTTTTCACTATTGAAAAATGATAATTTGATATCCTACACCTCACTAAAGTTAACGAACCGTGAATAGAACTACCTGACATATGATCTTGAGTTAGAAGTTGTGGTTTTGCCTAGAAAACTTGAGGCACTACCTCTATGGTTACAAGTGTGACATATATACTGATCACAAGAGCCTAATGTATATATTAACACAAAAGGAGCTCATAATTCATCAAAAGATATGGGTAGAGCTAATCAAAGACTACGACTGCTCTATTCACAATTATCATTACAAGGAAAACAAGGTAGCTGATTCCCTCAGAAGAAATGAACTTTCTACTCTATCCTTGTTTTGGATTTTGAAAAATACTATCTTCAGGGATATGAAAATTATTGATTTAGAAATCATAATAGTAGGGAATACATCCTACCTTAACCAAATTATTTCCCAAAAAACTATCTAAGAGAAGATTAATGGGGCACAAAGGGGTGATCCAGAGTTTCAAAAGAAGGTGAATGCATTAATTGAAGGGAATCTGCAAGAGTTACATATCAATGATAATGATGTGATTTGGTTTTTAATTATAACTTCATCACCTAAGATAAAGAAGGAGATATTTTATAATACACATAGCTCAACTTTCTCTATCCATCCTAGAAGTAACAAGATGTACCGTGATCTCCATGGGCAGTTCTTGTGGGTAAATATGATGAAGGAGATGGTAGAGTATATCTCATGGTGCTTGGTATGTTAGTACATTATAGAAGAACAAAAAAATTACAAAGGGATGATACAAAAAATTATTATACCCATGCAGAAATGGGATAATGTCACTATGGACTTTGTCAGGGGTCTCTCGAATACATCCAATGGAAACAATGAAATATGGGTTATAGTTGTAAAACCCTGAGATTTTATGATACATATTATTTTTAATTTCTTTGATATGTTTTTTACGCTAACCCAATATTATCTTGTAGTATATGCAACAATATACTTGGCTTGTGTTACATGTTAAAGTGACCTTCCTCGATAGCTAGCGTGGTACGCAATACCGAGTTTCACTAAACAACGATATATTATAATATTATTATGAACTAGAAGTTATGAATAATATTAACTGAATTTTTAATTTTATAACATTATAATTCATCTTACACATATTCTAGAACACTGTATGAGAACGAAATCAATTTTTCATATAAAGGAAGTATTTTTAAAAAAATGCAGTTTTGTTGCCTTTTGATGGAGCACGCATTTTAAATATTATTTTTGACAAGTTTATAAGATAAATTTGACAAAATAAACTAATTATTTTGAATCATGATATAAAAATTTACTTTGGATAATTTTTTCATATTTTTATGATAACTTTCATATTTTGATGAATAGTAAAAATACCCTAATTTTTACTTAAAAGAAACTTTTTTCATCGAGATAATTTATATGGTTAAGTTATAATATTGAATGGTTTTAAAGTATAAATATAATATATATTTACCATTTAATATAATTTATGTTATTATCATTAATTTTACATTGAAATCATAGGTAAAAACATTTCAATCTTTTGCAATGTTTTAAACAAAAACCCATTTTTTTCGACAACAGGATTAATTTTAAATTAATTACTACATAATATGTGTATTCAATTTGGAAAAATTGATTCCATATTTGGAATCATGATGTCCAAATTTTGTAAATTGGTAACTTTTATTTTTTAGACATTATGAATAGTAACTACGGTTAATTTTATTTACCATAATTAAAGGTAAATTAGGTAATTAAGGGTAAAGATAATATTATAAAATTACACTAAAACTAGTATTAATAAAATTGGATGATTATATTTCTCCCTAAAACATACTTGGGTCTAAATGGAATATATTTAAACCCACTTGGATGAGATTTAGACATTAAATTTATTTTATTTAAATGAAAGTGAAATATGTCTCACTCAAACTTTAATAATTAAATTATATTTAATATGAGGTGATACAGAATATAAATTCGATTATAAATACTCATTTGAACGCTAAAATATTTTTCTTTATCATGGTAATTTATTCGTAATTTTTATGAAATATATATTTACCTTAATAGCTTAATCATTAATGATGCAAAAAATATTTATTTTTTGAAAAATCAATAATATAGTTTTTATTAAAATAATAATACCCATAAAAATGCCCAAACACTTGACCAAAAATTGTTGGTAGAGTATATCTAAACCATAAGAATCCAAGGGTCAACTTTTTGATCATTTAGAGCCTTATAAAAGGGATTATGACACTTATATTATTTTATTTTAAATGATGTCAAAGTTGTCACCTTCATAATTTAATAAATATAAAAATTTATATGTTGTCGTTTTAAGATGATAAATTAGAGTAAAAGTATTCTTATGAAATATATTATACTTATATTCATCATAGAATTTTATTTTTAATTTTTATGCAAAAAATATGTATATTAAATAATTGTAGAACAAATGTTGTAGTAATTATTTTATTAAGAGAAATAGAAAATAAATGGTTTTAAAAAAATTACGATTAATATTATATGAACTAATTAATTTTCTCCAAGAATATTTTAGATGAATGTGACATGTTACAAATCAATTAAATATTTTGGTTGGAATATATATTCTGTGTGGATTTTATCTAAAATCAAATAATTGAATAGTGTTGAAATTGACACTATTGGTATTTTATAAAAATAACTTATTATTGAATTGTTTAAAAATCCCAAAAATATTTAAAAATTGAAAATTGAAAATTATATGGTCGAAAATGTAATAATATATCTAATTATGGAAAATTTACAACACATAAGTAAGTATTTATAACAATTTAAAAACTGGAATATTAGTACCACAAATAAAATTAAATAGATTAAATAAGGATAAATCAAAATGATAAGGTTTAAAATAAACTCAAAACATGTATAAATTTTATTTGATTATGGTATTACAGCCCTATATCATCCAATATTCTAATTTGAGTCATTTTTTGAGGTTTTTAGGTGGGGTTTGAATTTATTATAAATTAATATTTTGGAGGTTTCCTAAAGTGCCCCTATCCTCTCTTATAAAAGGGCACCTCCTCCCTCTTCTCTTCACTCCATTTTGAGCTTCCAAAATCGCCCAAAACCTGCCTATTTCCCATATCAACTTTCCTAAAAACATAATATAGGTCCTGGGTTTCTTAAAAGACCAAATTTAGTGCCCTAAAAGAAGGTTTAGAAGAGGTGCGTCGAAGAAGAGGTAATATCCTTTACCGAAGCTTTCAAACTTATTTCTTCTTCTACTTCCTCTATATGAGTTGTTTCATTATTAAGTAATAACTCCAGAATCAGTTTTATACTGATATGTTATTATGAATATGAAACAACCATATTCCATCTTCATTCCATACTATGAAAAATGAAGTCACCACGCCTACAAACGTATGACCTACCGTCTCCACGCCATGGTGTAATCTATTTTTCATCACCAACCAACTTTGATGGGTATAATAATGGAAGAAATAATTATATTTTATTATTTTAAAGTGATATTTATTCTGAAATATTATAAACTGTACACTTCTATACAATTCCACAATCATGGGAATGATATTGTCGCTCGTGCGTACGTACGGCGTACCGTCACCACGACGCGATGAGATTAATTCTCCATGTTAACCATTCAAGAATGATTATAAAGTATATCTAATAAATAATCACGAGATATATGACATAATAATTCAAATAAATTTATGTATATATATATATATATATGTTTAAACCCACTATGAAATATTTTTGGACACATATAGAAGAAATTGGACCTAAGGTAAGGGGTAACTTTGCCAATCTCGTTTCTATCTGAGATTTTTTATTTGTAAGTATTTACTAGGGTTATATTTATCATCCATGAGAATGTATTCTAAAACTGTTTTCATAAAATGTTTAATATTCTTCCAAGTATGTTTAAAGTCATATTTACCCTTTGTTGACTTTTACCACATGGTATGGAAGGAATCCTTCTTTTGTTTACCATACGAGGTACTTTTGGAATTTTCCAGCAAAAGTACGAGGGGACCATTTTTTTAACTTATAAGGCATGAATTAATTTTTATAGTTTCATAACGCAAAATTTCCATGAAGCTTCCTCTAAAAGATTTCATGATTATTTTCAAAGAAATTATTTTCTTTTAAAATAGCACAAAATTTTGAGAAAAGAAAATGATTTTGAAGAAGAAAGGATATTTTCCTCAAGAATTCATTTCAAGTGTTTTATCAAAACTATTTTCCATATAAGATGACATTATTTAATATGGATATGTTTCATGCATAATTTCCCTATTATTTACAAGTTTTTATTTTTTTATGATGAAATTATATCCATTGTTTTATATGGATTATGTTATGATGGGATGATGTATATGAAAACCATTTTATTCATTGGGTTAGGATGAATTATTTATTTTTATTTTGTGGCACACAAAAGAATGATTTCATTATGAGATGGTTGGGGCCTGTATCTCCTTCCAATGCATTGGGTAAAGATTTATATCTCATGAGATAGACATGGCTGGAATGGAAAGTAAATCTGGTTCAATATTACAGGGCTGGAATGACAAGTAAACCCAGATCAGTAATGGACTTTTTCCACTATGATGGTCTTGGAAGTAATGCCTTGGCTACTATGGAAATCATATCATGTGATTAATGGTTTTCCATAATTATATGTTTTATTACCATGCTATTTTATCATGATTAGTGTTCCTTTATGATCTATGCCTTACGTACTGCGAGGATTTATTTCACAACTCAAGATTTTTATGTTTAAAATTTATGTTCATGTTTTTAAGTTCAAATATATATGGTTTGTTTTATTTTCTCCATGCTTACCCTTATTGATCATTTGAGATCACCATTGTTTTGTTTTATTTTCCCCTGGAAATAAAGAAAGGTTTTAGGTATGAAAACAAATTGGGGAAGATATTTATGGGTGATGTTGTAGATCTTTCAACATGATTAGAAGATTATGTTCTAAGTTTACAATGACACTAAACTAATATGGTCATTGGGAATCTGTTTGTGTCTTTTATTATGTTTTCCACAAATGTAATGTAATGTCCACGTATGTCAAGCTTGGGTCTCTACAGTTGGTATTAGAGCGATGGTTTAGTTAACCTTTGGAAACTATGATGCAAAAACTTTAGTGAGATCCCTAGAGATGTTTCTATGTTATGTCTAGGGCTGTCTATAAGGTTAAGTATAAAGTATAGGTTAAAATCCTAATATTATGATAATGATCATGAATAAATTAGGATTAAAACTAAGATGTTAGAGATTGAATGTAATCCCCCTTGATTATGTTTTTTTTCCTAGTATGATTTTTGCCTCTTACACTATTCCTTTTGGGTTTTAGATAATGGATAGAACCCAAAGGAACCGTGTTAATGATCAATGTACTGGGAAATGCAATGATTGTCCTCCTGAACAACCAAATGTTATTTGAAATGGAGTGAAAAATATTATTGCTATACTTACACAAGATATGAATCATTCTAGACTTCCAAATGACCAGAGAAGGGAACAATATTATATTGAGTCCTTCATGAGGCAATGTCCAACTTCTTTCAGTGGGTCTTCTAATCCACTGGTTACTAAACAATGGGTCAGTACCATTGAAAAGATATTTTCCATACTTCGCTGTTCGGAACATTAAAAAGTCATTAGGGCTGTTTACAGTTTAGAAGATGAAGCAGACTAGTGGTGGACTCTAATTAAGAATATAAGACCCCACGATGAAATCGAATCCATAGAATGGGATGAGTTCATGAACTTATTTTTCAATAAGTGCTTTCCTCATATTCTTTGAACGAAGATGGAAAAGGAGTTCCTTGAGCATAAAAAAAGGATGATGAATCTTTTGGTATATATGAATAGAATTTTACTAGGCTTTCAAGGTATACATCTGGATTTATCATCCAACCTGAAGGTGAAGTTGATCGACTCTTCGGTGGATTAAAACCAAGTCTTTAAAAGGAATTAGCTATAAGAGACTTCAATCGCTATGAAGAGATTATGCATTGTGTTATCTAGGTAGAAATGGAATTTGGTGTTACATATCCATCTCAAGGTTTTGACAAGAAACGAAAGATGGAGTTCAAGAAAAAATATCAAAACTATGGTGAAAAGAAGAAAAATGTTTCATTATGCTCAAAGTGTGGAAAGAAGCATAGTGGATATTGTCTTAGAAGGAATATAAAATGTTTTAAGTGTGGAAAAAAAGGTCATCGAGTAGATGAGTTCTGAAGTAATAGGAAAACGGTAGCTAATGATGTGAATAGAGAAAAGACTACAGAGAATGCACCACCAACACTTCAATGCTACAAGTGCAGAGAAATGGGGCATTATTCTAACCAATGCCCTAATCCAAGGGTTAATGATGATCGACATCAACAACCTCTTAAGGCAAAGGACAAAGGGAAGTCACATGTGATCACTATTGGCGATGTTGAATATGAAAATGAAGTGGTGTAATGATTAAGTGTTTATATAACGAGATTCCAAAATAGTGTTGTGGAATCTCATTTATAGTATCGTGGAATATTGGAATATCTATGTATTGGTTTATTGTGGTTTTCAATAATTATATGGTACTGGTAACAATTAAAATTGATTGAAATATTTTTGTAAAGTAGATGATATGCACATAATGAAGGGATAAGGCGAAAATAATATGTTGGATATCATTAATGAGCTCATGACTAATATAAGGGAAAAGTGATATCATGGTTTGAGTATATAGAATTTTTGGGATTTTGGTATGTGGAAAGAGTTAGATTTTGATAGAATTCATGTTTTCACTAAGTTTCTATGGTAATTCCTATTTCAAGAATACATGATTAAGGTATTCACATGTTTCAAATGTGACCAAAAAGATATATCTTATTATATATGGGGGATAAATGATGGTATTCATTTTCTTGTTATATGACCATTCTAGAAATCGTGTTCTTTATACTATGAGTTTGGACAAAATTATTTTGGATAATACTAAAGGTTAGAATGGATTAATTTGGACATCATATAGTATTGTTTAAGGATAGAACTTTTTTCGACATTATTTCTGGAATGTTATAATGGTGTAGTTTTAAAAAAAGGACAACCTAGAGGACGAGCAATAACCCCTCGCGTCAGACAAGGCTATGAGAATCGAAACCACAATCGAAGTGGGACATGCCTTTATCACCTACCACTAGCCTACAAGATGCCCCTAGTTAGTAGAAACAAATTTTATTTTATTAAGTGGTATGATAGATGAAGTATAAGTCCATTTTTTGAACCATATACAATTAATATCACCATATATGGACTTGTGCTAACCTTTGGTTTCAGACAGATGGAATGAACCATCATTCTATCAAATGATCTACTAAAACTTCACAAAGGACAAATTCAACATCATTTCTTTAAGATATGATGTGGAATTTTTTCAAGGAATGACCAACGGTGAGATTGTACCAAAATTAAGTAAATATTTCTTCTAATTTAAAATTTTCATCTTTAGGGAAATGATCTTAAAAACCAAAATTGTTGTCCTGGTACCCTCATATCCGATGAATCAGATGGTACCTTAGATCATCAAAAATTTATGGCTTTGTGATTTTTGGCTTTTTCATAGCCATGTTCTCTACCACTCTCCATCATAACTTGATGGTTAGATTTCTCTTATATATCCATTTGTTCACTTATGTTCTCTAATGTGGAAACCTAGTGATGAGTTAATTTGGTTAACCATTAGGTTTCATAATTTAGTTTTTAAAATTTTGTTTTAGTATTCCTTTTTACAATGTGGGTTTCTAGGAAAGAAACTTTCAAGTAGTAAACCATTTATAACCCCGACGAATTTCGAGGGTGAAATTCATTTTAAGGGGGTAGAATATAACGACCTGAGATTTTTTGAGACATATTATTTTTAATTTATTTGATATATTCTGTTGTATACTACACCAAGATTATCGTGCAGTATATGCAAAAATATACTTGTCTTGTGTTACATGCAAGAGCGACCTTCCTCGATAGATTGCGTGGTACGCAATACCGAGTTTCACTAAACAATGATATATTATAATATTATTTTGAACTAGCTGTTATGAATAGTATTAACCACATTTTGAATTTTACAAAATTATAATTCATCTTACAAATTTTCTAGAATATGGTATGAGAACAAAATCAATCTTTTGTATAAAGGAAGTATTTTTCAAAAAATGCAGTTTTGATGCCTTTTGATGGTGCACCCATTTTAAATCTAATTTTTGACAAGTTCATAAGATCGATTTGACAAAATAAACTAATTATTTTGAATCAGGATATAGAAATTTACTTTGGATAAAATTTTCATATTTTTATGATAACATTCATATTTTGATGAATAGTAAAAATACGCTAAATTTTACTTAATTTTTTTTTTCATCCAAATAATTTATATGGTTAAATTATATTATTGAATGGTTTTAAAGTATAAATATAATATATTTTTACCATTTAATATAATTTATGTCATTATCATTAATTTTACATTGAATTCATAGGTAAAAACATTTCAATCTTTTGCAATGTTTTAAACAAAAACCCATTTTTTTTACAACAGGTTTAATTTTAAATTAATTACTACATCTTCTATGTTTTGAATTTGTTTAAATGGATTCCATATTTGGATTTAGGAAGTCCAAATTGTGTAAATTGGTAAATTGTATTTTTTAGACATTATGAACAGTAACTACGGTTAATTTTATTTACCACAGTTAAAGGTAAATCAGGTAATTAAGGGTAAAGATAATATTATAAAATTACCCTAAAACATGTTTTAATATAATTGGATGATTATATTTCTCCCTAAAATAAACTTGGGTTGAAATTGAATCTATTAGAACCCACTTGGATGAGATTAAGACATTTAATTTATTTTATTTACAGGAAAGTGAAATATGTCTCACTCAAACCTTAATAATTAAATTATATTTAATATATAGTTATAAAGAATATAAACTCAATTATAAATACTCATTTGAAATATAAAATATTTTTTTATCATGTTAAATTATTTGTAATTTTTAAGAAATATATATTTACCTTAATAGCTTAAACATTAATGATGCAAAAATTATTTATTTAGTGAAAAATCAATGATATAGTTTTTATTAAAATAATAATTCTCTTAAAATGGCCCAAACACTTTACAAAACCACATTGGTCGAGTATATCTAAACCATAATCATCCAAGGGTATACTTTTGATCATTTTGAGCCTTATAAAAGGGATTATGAAACTTATATTATTTTATATTAAATGATTTCAAAGTTGTCACCTTTAAAATTTAATAAATATAAAAATTTAAATGTTGTAATTTTAAGATGATAAATTCGATTAAAAGACTTATTATGAAAGATATTATATTTATATTCATCATAGTATTTTATTTTTAATTTGTATACAACAAATAAGTATATTAAATAATTATACAACAAAAGATGTAGTTATTATTTTATTAAGAGAAATATCAAATAAATGGTTTTAAAAATATTAAAATAAATATAATATGAAATAATTAATGTTCTCGACGAATTTTTTAGACGAGTATGACATGTTAGGAATATATCAAATATTTGTTTGGAATATATTTTCTCTTTGGAATTTATTTAAAATCAAATAATTAAATATTGTCAAAATAGACACTAGATATTTTATAAAAATAACATATTATTAAATTTTTTAAAAATCCCAAAAATATTTAAAAATTAAAAATTGAAAATTATATGGTCGAAAATGTAATAATGTATGTAATTATGGAAAATTTACAACACATAAGTAAGTATTTATAAAAATTTAAAAATTAGAATATTATTACCACAAATAAAATTAAATAGATTAAATAAGGATAAATCAAAATGATAAGGTTTAAAATAAAATCAAAACATGTCTAAATTTTATTAGTTTATAATATTAAAACCCTATATCATTTAATCATTTAATTTGAGTCAATTTTGGAGATTTTTAGGTGTGGTTTGAGTTTATTATAAATTAATATTTTAGAGGTTTCCAAAAGTGCCCCTCTCCTCTCTTATAAAAGGGCGCCTCCTGCCTCTTCTCTTCACTCCATTTCGAGCTTTCAAAATCGGCCAAACCATGAAAATTTCCCTTCTAAACTTTCCTAGAAACATACTAGGTGTCCTGGTCTTCTTCAAAGACCAGATGTAGTTCCCTAAGAGGAGGTTTAGAAGAGGCACATCGAAGAAGAGGTAATATCCTTTAACGAATCTTTCAAACTTATTTCTTCTTCTACTTCCTCAATATGAGTTGTTTCATTATTAAGTAATAAATTAAATATAAATTTTATACTGATATGTTATTATGAATCTGAAACAACCATATTCCAAATTCATTCCATCCAATGAAAAATGTTGTCACCATGTGTGCGTACGTACGACCTACCGTCTCCACGCCGTGGTGTAATCTGTTTTTCATCACCGACCTACTTTTATGGGTATAATAATGGAAGAAATAATTATTTATTATTATTGTAAAGTGATATTTATTATTAAATATTATACACCATACACTTCAATATAATTTCACAATCATGGGAATGATATTGTCGCTCGTGCGTACGTATGGCTTACCGTCTCCACGATATGATGAGATTCATTCTCCACGTTAACCATTCAAGAATTATTATAAAGTATATCCAATAAATAATCATGAGATATATGAAATAATAATTATACTTTATTTATGTATATATATATATATTTCATTTACATCCATTCAATTTAATAAGGAATCAAAAACAGCGTTCATGCGTACATATGACCTACTGTCTCTATGAACAGTGTATTTCATTCCATTTATCGATCGATTATATATAATAATATTTTGAATATATATGATATATAAACCATTTTTAACATTTAGGAAGTAATTAATCATGATCTAAGTAATCATATGAAATATTACAAGTCAAAACACATATGATATATGAAACGATTTTACCCAAAACGCTATTTTAACATCGAATTGAAAAATAAACAGGAAATATAAAGTTATAGGGAATCATATATGATATCATAAATGTTATTATTTTTCTGTTAAAAGTTTATAATATGTTTAAACCCACTATTCAGGAGTTTCAGACACATACATAATAAATTGGACCTAAGGTAGTGGGTAACTTTTCCAATCTCATTTCTATCCGAGATTGCTTATTCGTAAGTATTTACTGGGGTTATATTTATCATCCATGTCCATGTATTCTAAAACTATTTTCAAAAAATGTTTACTATTCTTCCATGTATGTTTAAATTCATTTTTACCCTTTGTTTACTTTTACAACATGGTATGGATGGAATCTTTATTTTGTTTTCTATACAAGGTACTTTTTGACTTTTCTGACAAAAGTACGAGGAGAACTTTTTTTAACTTATATAGCATGAACGGATTTTTACAGTTTCCTAACACATTATTTCCATGAAGCTTCCTCTACATGATTTCATGATTATTTTCAATGAAATTCTTTTCTTTTAAAATTGCATGGCATTTTGAGAAAAGAAAATGATTTTGAAGAAGAAAGGATATTTTCCTCAAGAATTCATTTCAAGTGTTTTATCAAAACTATTTTACATAAAAGATGAAATTATTTAATATGGATATGTTTCATGTATAATGTCCCTATTATTTACATCATTTTATTTTGTTTATGATGAAATTATATCCATTGTTTTATATGGATTATGTTATGATTGGATGATGTATATGAAACCAATTTTATTCATTAGGTTATGATGAATGATTTGTGTTTATTTTTTGGCACACGAAAGAATGATTTCATTATGAGATAGGTGGGACCTACATGTCCTTCCAATGAATTGGGTAAAGATTTATATCTCATGATATAGACATGGATGGAATGGAAAGTAAATCTGGTTCAGTATTATAGGGCTGTAAGGGAAAGTAAACTCAGATCAGTAATGGAATTTGTCTACTATGATGGTCTTGGCAGCAATGCCTTGGATACTATGGAAATAATATCATGTGCTTAATGGTTTTACACAATTAAATGTTTTATTCCCATGATAATTTATCATAATTAATGTTCATTTATCATATATTCCTTAAGTACTTCCAATATTTATTTCACAACTCAAGATTTTGATTTTTAAACATTATGTTCATGTTTTTAAGTTCAAATGTATATGGTTTGTTTTATTTTCTCCATTATTACCCTTACTGAGCATTTGATATCACCCTATTTATGTTTTCTTTTCCCTAGGATATACAGAAATGTTTTAGGAAAGAAAAAAAAAGGGGAAGATATTTGTGGTTGTTGTTGAAGATCTTTCACCATGATTAGAAGATTATGTTCTGAGTTTCCAAAGACGCTAAACTAATACGGTCATTGTGCGTCTATTTGTGTTATGTATTAGAGTTTTCACAAAATTATTGTAATGTCCATGTATGTCAAGTTTGGGTCTCTACAATAGTGTACTAAATCACAAATACTTTCCACTTTATCACTATTCGGGAAGATATCACTATTCCACTTTATCACAAATACTTAAAAATTTTACAATGATATATGTGAAGGAAGTGCTGAGACTGTATGGGGTTACACTCATGATTTTCTCTGATTGTGATCACATGTTCACATAAAAATTTTGGAGGAGTATTTCAAATGATTTGAATATTGAATTAAATTTCAGCATGACCTATCACCACAAAAATGATATCTAATCTGAAAGGACAACCCAGACACTCAAAGATATGCTTTGAGCTTGACCATTATAATTTATCAATTAATGGTATAAACATATCCCGTTGTTTGAGTGCTTATTCCAAAATATCTTCCACTGAAATATTCAAATTTTTCAATATGATTCTCTATATAAAAAATGATGTAGAACTCCAACTTGTTGGGATGAATTTGGTGAAAGAAACCTACATTGACCTAATCTTTCACAAGAGATGACAGAGATTGTGCAAACCATTCAAAACATATCAAAGCTTATTAGAGTTGGAAAAAGTGTTATGATAACAACCGTTGAAGGGGATTCGAGTTCGATATTGGAGATAAAGTCTTCCTTAAAATATCAGTATGGATGAGAGTCATGTGGTTTGGATGAAAAGGGAAGCTAAGACCTAGGTACATTGGCCAATTTTTGATCCTTGATTGCAAAGGAGTCATGGCCTATCATCTTGCACTTTCACCAAATATGGCTCAATTTCATGATGTGTTCCACATATTACTTCTAAGGAAGTACATACCAGATCTATCATATGTACTGAACTTAGAGGTGGTAGACCTGGAAGATGATCACTCTTATAAGGAGAAAATCAAAGACTCTAGTCATGAGATATTCGATTCTATGAAACAAGACAACCCAAACTATAAATGTTTTTTGGAGGAATAATAAGTATGAAGAAGAAACTTGGGAACCATAGGAGGAAATGAAGGATAATTACCCACACCTATTTATGTAAAATAGAATTTTGAGGGAAGATTTTCAAAAGGGGGGAAGAATGTAATGACCCAAAAATTTATCAATGTTTTTTTCCCTTATTATAGAAATGTAATATAGTATAAATAACCTAATATTACTTAGATACCATAATATAAACATTATAAATGATGAATGAATGAAATAATAAGTATTTTTGGAAGTTAAGGATCCCATACCGATGAAATAGTAACATGATCTTGGGAATAATAATATAACCTTGATGAATAGTAAACATGCCAAACGAATAGAATCCCCACCCATGAAAGTATAAATAAAATTTATAAATCATATAAGTAAAATTATGGTATAATTATATAATAGTCTATGTAAATAATTTTTTTATAAATTATTATTTTAATGTCGGTGTTTTTGAAAGCCACAAATATTTACTTACAATATTATGATTAATTTATAAATTTAAAAGAAAATTCATTTTTATTAAAATGTCTTCATAAATTAATATTTTAATTTATTATGGTTTTATGATATTTTTTTGAGACTTTATCTTAATTTTCAAAGTGTTATAATATTATTTATATTTTTAAGATCTATATTTTCCATATAAATGATGATTTTAAATAAAAATTAAGTTACTCAAATATAGAAAATTATTTTCATAAAATGGAGTTCAATTTTGAATTATACACATTGAAAAATGGTTAGGATGATTTTTTTGGATTTTTTCGAAATAATTGAATTTTTGATGTATAGTAAAATATAATAATTTACAAAAAAAGATAAATACATGAATTATGGAGTCATAGATGATGTAAGGATGATATAAAACAAAATATAGAATTATTCGCCATTATTTTAATATATTTAGTGATAATTATAAAACTATTCATAGTCTTGAGCCAAATTTATAAATTAATGAATATAATATTGAGAAAACACCCATCTCCTTCACTATAAGTACCACCCCTCACCCCCTATTCTCCTCACACTCCTCATGCTTTGAGACATTCTTAAATTCTATTCAATAAACTTCCTTAGTCCCTCCCCTATATCTAGGAGCTATTGGTCTCATCGAAAGACCAAAACCTTTTCCCAAAGGAGGTTCTCAATGAGGATAAATCCAAGAGGTAAAATACTCTTTTTATTTCTTTTAATTCATTTTAAATATCATTTTTTCATCTATTATCCTAAAATTATATTATCTAAATGTCATAATAACTTAATTATTTTTGATATAATGTAATTATATCACGTTAATGTAAGATTCATCATTAAGCTTTACCCTACCTCTCTATTATTTGAAAAATTAAATTGTCATCTGTGTTGTATCAATTTATCAAAATTGTGGGAGATGCACTTTTATTTTCCTTTAACACCATCAAGGATATTAATAAAAAGATTAAATGGTTAAAAAATATTTTAATGTTTATGTTATTACCATATAAATATTTAAACATATATATAAATATATAAATATGAATCATATAAAAAACAAATATATAAACATGAATCAATTAAAAACACATACATTAAAATTATATATATACACATATAAAAAATATGAACATATAATAAAAAAAATCAGTTGACCATTTATTCAAAAACATATAATCAAAGAAAATAAATATACAAAATAAACATTCATATAATAAATAAATACAGTAAAATATAATAAATGAACTCACCCTTTATTCATAAACATGTAATCAAAAACATGTATTCATAATTTTATTATCAAAATAGATAATTATACAATATAAACATTAATATAATAAATAAATGAACGTAATATTAAAAATGGATAAAATATTTATGTAATAAAATATAATAAATTACATTAAAAATAATAAACATTTGTAGAAAATTCTAAATAAAGAAAATTAAAAATTAACTCAAAAAAAAGTAGATGAAAAAAATATATCTAGTATACATAGGGGGAAAACAATTTTTAATTAACCTTAGATTACATACAAATTAGTGGAACTGTGTTCAATAATAAATAAATGAATAAAATTTAAATCTCAAACATATAATAAATCTTTAAACAAATAAAATAAAAAAAATCAAAAAAATAAAGATGAAGGATGTATATAAAAAATGAACATATGTAGATAAAAAAACAGTAAAAGACCTAAATTTGAGTGTAATTAAGTGTGAGCCTAGTTGAAAAAAAGATCAACGACAATGATTATGGAACTCGAAGGAAAGATATTGAAAAACTATGAAATAACGAAATGTAGTTTAGTATAGTAACATGAGAATGAAACAATTGAAAAGTCATAGAATCAGGGGATGAAAAACAATAAAAGGAGGAATCTGGATGAAAAAGTGGAGGGAGGGTGTTTGAGAGTCATGAAAATTGGGGTTTGGGATTTTTGGGTTCGATAGAAGGAGTTTCACAATACACAAGTAATGTTTTTTAAAAAAAATTAGATGTTTTTATTGTCATTTTTATCATAGTCGATATTAATAGAGATATTTAATGTTAGTAATAATAATAACATATTTCAAAACATAAGGGTTCCAAAATTAGTTACCAGAATACCCAATGTTAAAACCTCAATGGTCAGAATTATCACCTTAGTTTTTAGTATAACCGATGTGAAAATGCTAACAGTTGGTGTTTTTACATTGATAATACTAATAAACGACATGAAAACCCCACTTTTCTGGTATTTCATGTCAGTTATATTAATTATCAACTTAAAAACCCTGATCATCCGAGATTTATTTTCGATTACTAATAACAAATGATAAATCTTCGATGTAAAATCTATTTTTTTATTCTAGTGCATTTATCATTCTTTTCACTGATAAATATTGACCATTACTAGTTTTTTTAACTTATTTATAATTATATATATATATATATATATTTTAATATATTTTAATATAAATTATATAAATAAATGTAAAAATATATTTAATATAATTCTAATTTAATATCATATATATATATTCATATTATATAATTTATAATATATTTATAATTAAATATGTGAGTGTTTATATATATAATTATAATTCAATATCTATATTATAAAATATATTTATATGTAGTATATATAAATATAAATATAAATATGTTAAAATGTTTTTACAAATAAAATGTATATTTAATTATATAAATCATATTAGAATAAAAATGTATTATCAATGTTATTTTCATAATTTATTTAAAAATATATTATAATTATATTAAGAAATAAAAATATGTATTAATATATTTAAATACATTAGAAATATGTATGTGTAAATATAATATGTTTTAAATTTATTTAAATGTTAATATATATGTGTGTGTTTGTTTGAAAAAATTATATCATAACAAGAATATGGTAGAGCCCAAATGACATAACCCATTTATTAAAATAATGTAAAAGGGAAATAAGGGAAGATGGGTATAGATATGATAGAAACTGCCCTCATCAAAAAAATAAAAGCAGTCACATTGTGTCAAAGACACCAACTAACAATCACCAAAAAGTCAAAATTAACAACTCGGGATTAGGTACCCATATTATGATGGGAAACTCATCCACCCCAATCATGAGGATGTCGTTCCCTCAAGTTTTTTACCACTACCAAGTCCAAATTTCAATCATCCAATGACATATCAATATCTTCTTTAATATCAACCTTCATATCTCTTGAATATTGCAAGCCGACCTTTAGTGTGGACGAATATCCGATATTCAAAAACCATATTATAATCTCTATTGATTTACCCTAAAACCATTACACATTAAGAGCATATAAAATGGAATTAGATGCATCTACAATAGGGTTGGGGGATTCCCTTTCATCAATAACATTCATTAAAATTCTCTAACACCTCAATAGCCTCCTTCAATATTGCTTCATATTTACTAGCACTTCATTGTTGACCATTCTCATTATATTCAGATTCAATCAACTCAAAAAAGATTATAGACCTTAATAATAACCTTTTATGATGATCCCAAGCTTAATTTTCTTGATTTTATAACACCAACTATAAAACATGAAACATATAAAATAGCCTACCCATTGAGCAGTAAACTAGTGTCCCTAACATCCTTGATAGGGGCTTTGTGCCTCACCTCAGAATTTTCATTCACCAGATACATAACTACTTATTCCTACTCCAGTTGAGTAGTGAAATCCTATTCAACCTAATAAAATATGGTTGTAGTAACATCATTAGATGTTCTAGAAATAGGATCATTCACTCTCCCATGAGATCCAATATGAGAGAGGGGAGCAACTTCAGTTCTTAGTGATGCTACTTTACGAGTACAACAGCCCAAACATAATTCTATTTTAAACTAGAGATGTTAGTAGACTACCTAGGAATTGTATCAAGTGAATAAGGGCTAGGAAAATGAGAATACCTATTTTTAGAAATAGGGGAACCACTAAAAAATAAATTATAGTTTCACCAGTCTTTACCATCTCCTCTGGGGCCTCATCCAATTTTTTCCCCTAATGCACCACCCCCTTTATCTGTGTTCGTTGTCCCTGGTAAGAAGCACCTCCTGTGATACTATCATTAATAAACCCACATGACCATTGTACATCTTTAACAGCTACACCCACAAGTTTTTTTGGAGACATCATCCTTGAGAACCTTAGGTGACTTAGTGTTGTATCTATGACCAACACTATCCACTGGTAATTCTTGCTCAGAGGTAGTGGACACCTTCATGATGTGTCATTTCTTAGGAGGTACCTTTTCATCCTATATAGATACATTATATTTTCCCACAATAATCATCTTTATCTATTTTAAATATGTTTATAACGTGGAAT
Source organism: Viscum album (assembly GCA_963277665.1). NCBI lineage: Eukaryota > Viridiplantae > Streptophyta > Magnoliopsida > Santalales > Viscaceae > Viscum > Viscum album. The sequence goes on from OY728123.1 coordinate 877,784,528, forward strand.
ATAAGTTTTTTACTTTATTAGGGCCATAGAAACAATATTGATCCTCTAGTAAGTCAATATAATCCACATCAACACGACTATTGAATTTTTTTTAATGTTTCAAATAGTCATTCACATCACCCCATATAATTCTAACACCTTAGGCTTTTGAACCACCTTAATCTAGATCATTTTTAACCTAAAAGGAAGTATATGAATCACCAATGATATAGTTTTGAGTAGCTTCACCAAACACCACATTGTCATAGGTGGTAGACATTTCCTTCCATTTAGTTTTCAAGAATTATTTTTTCCTTAAATAAAAAATCCTATGGTAGAGGCACTAAGATTAAGCTGGTTAGAGGTACCATAAGAAAACTTATTAACAGTAGGTCTGATGGTGACCCTACCATCCATAACATCATCAAAAGTATTTTTATTAAATTTAATCAATGAATTACCAATTTCAATAATAGTTGTGTACTTTCTCCCCAATCTGCATCTATCCGACTCATGTCAAAATTTGTTACATAGGGAGAAAATCATAGATTTTAACATTTATCAGTGTTATGAACAATAAATTTATAAGGCTTATAAAATAAAGGAATATTCAAAACTTCAATAGTAATATTAAAAATATTATCCTTGGAAACTAAGATAATAGTCTCATGCAGGGTTTAGAAAAGGCCAATTTCAACAAGGATTTGATCAAATTTCCCAAATCATATACTTTTAGTTTTTTGATCAATCTTAATCATAACACTAGAAGTGGATGAAACATCACATAAATTTTTTTGGATTCCAGAAAAACCTGCTAAGACCTTTAATTTTGATCCATACTTCAATAATTTAATTATTGGTCAATATTGAAGAAAGGATCCCATTTTTGAAGCTTCAAAGTGCATGAATAAGTAGTGATAAAACTAGATCCCTATGCTCGATACTTGAAGTCATCCAAAGGGAATAGATGATGGAAAAACCCTACCCAATGGATTAAATTATCAAATCACATGACACCAAAATCTCATCTAGACATCATTTCATGAAATCAAAGTGCCATATCTGATCTCTTATTGAAATTTGTTGATAGATTATTGAAAACCCACATTCCTAAATATTCTCATTGTGGAAACACTAATCTACTTCAAAAAAAGATAAAGATAATTTCTTTTTAATGTGTTTAGTCAAATCTAAAGCCTCGTTCATATGATTCAAAATCATTTTAGAATGAATAATATTAAAAGAAAATGGGTCTTTTGAGTCCTTCATATCCATTGACGGGTCATGAACCTTCAAACCAAGATAATATCAATCAAGGGATCTCATAGATGCTTCATCAATCAAAGGAAGAAAAAAACCCTCTATGTAATTAAAATAAAAATCAATAGGAAATACCATTGAAAATAAATTATTGAGTCTCTATTGAATAACCAGGGAAAATCTCCCAACCCAAACCATCATCACCAAATCCAAAAATGATATATCACATTATAGAAATCTGGATATGTTCATTATATATTTAATTATATAATGTTTCATCATATGAGTCTATATCTTCTCCCATGATTAGCTCGAACAATATATCTAATGAATCTTCAATCACTCTTCTCTTGAGACTTCCTCTTTATCTGGATGTATTTGGGAGAGTGTCAGCTCTATGACCTTTCTTACTATAGACACAAAAAAATCATAATTAGACTGAAATTTTCATGTATGCATCCCATATTTTTTCCTTTAGGTTTTCTCTCACATATTTATGGATTCTATTTGGTCTATTAAATCCCTTAGATTTTTATAGAATTTTACCTGAAAATCTACTTGATGATTTTATTTTACCAAATAATTTCTATAATTTCACGTGTGATCTCTTTCATTCACACTGACTATCTTGACATTGTGTTTTGAATGATCTTTGTTAGGTTTTTCAATGATCCTGTCTGGTTGGACTACACCCACATCTTCCTACAGCATCCTATACCTTTGGGTAATAAGAATAACTCATATATGACTTATTTATTACATCATATAAGAAATATCTCTACATAAAATATAGTCTTATCACAAGCCTAATTTTTTTCTTCTCTAACTCCCAATGTATCCACCTAATATTAACTTTGGGAAAGGAGAGTCATCAATGCGTGGTGAAAAATATCAAGCCATATTCTTAGAATTTTCTAGACAATGACATCTAATAATATGCTTGATCTCATGGTCCAAGAAGATAATACCAACACTGAATATAATAAAGGTATTCTTTAAAATAAAACATGTCATTGATTTAGATCTTGGTTAATGTTTTTCTAGATTTTTGTTCCAATTATCTATCTTGACCGAGAATTGATTCTCCCATAAACTCCTTTTTATGGAATTTATATACTACTGATATAACATCAATTGAGAATATAATATATTCCTAGATGACTACTCTCACTTTCGAGTGCCTTAGTAGCATATCCAAAATCTCCCCGCATTAACTCTCATGGTAGCCCCTATGAAATGGAGTGCACTATATATGGTCTATGAATATAAACCAATAGATAACATGTAATATAGAAGTCATAGATCCCATTAATCTATGGTTTCTACATGATCATTTTTGAAATATACCTTTAAGATCTTCCTATATTGAGGAACATATTTTGGATATTTTTTCCTGGGCCTATATTATTCTTGAATATAGGTTGGATATGAGGGATTGGTTTCCCTATTAATCTTCTGAAAACAATCCTTGAAAATTAATGTATGTTATTAATAAGGTATTGGTTTCTGAGATATTTCCTACCATACTGTCATTACATACCAAGGTTTTACGTTGAGTCATTCGGTGGGAGATGGATCAGTCTCTCTTTTTCCTTGTTCTCTTTAATTTTGGCTTGTAGTTAATCTATATTCTTGATCCTTTCATTTATTTTTTTAGAAACGTTCAATACAACCATATTCCCATTTATCCCAAGTAATAATATCATTGGTCTAATTCTGGTATTCCTAAATACTTTGAGGAATACTCAAAATTTCATCCTAATATTCTTGAGCTTCTATTACTACTTTATCTAAGTAATAATCTATGTAAATTATCCTTATATACTTTCCCTTTTTGTGTCTCTATGTGGATTCATATCTAAGAAAGTGTCTTATGAATAATTAGATGCTTCTCCCCGAAGCATTCCCTTTAAGTCTATTCCTAATATCTTTAATATTTTGTCTATGAACAGATCCTCTTATGACCATATTTTACTATTCAATGAAAAATACTTCACCTTCTCGATATTCCAATTTCCTTTCTAGGTTTTGGACTTACCACTTCTCTTGTCGAAGCTATGATTCATTACTCTTGATTTTTTCCTTCAACTCCTCGAGATTATCATGATTTTTCTAGGTTTTATCCTTAACACAATTACATTAGGTTCATTTTGGTAAGATAATCTAGCTTCTATAATTTGACGATACTTTCTAGGACAAATATAGTTCGATTTTTTCTTGTAATACATTAACCTTCCTTATAAATGTTTCTACTCATAATAAAGACCTTTAACCATGGAATCAATGAGTTTCTAATTGGAATATCAGTTGAAGGAGCACTTTGGATGGCTTTATCCCCCCCACACTACACTTTGATACCACCATCAGAGCATGGGGGGGGGGGGCAAAACCATCCATACTGTATCATTAATGGACATTATAGTAATAAACTCCTATATTACATGGTTAATGTGTTTATTATGGTAAAAAAATGTTTAAATGGGAGGTTATGGTATTAAAAGAACAAAGGAAGGTATACTTGTCTTATAAAGTATCATAATATTCTATAAGCTAAATTATCCAATGAAAATAAACTCAGAGTAATCGAGTTAGAGAATTATCCTAAAAAACTCCTGAAAATATCAAGGAGTTGATGGTAGAAATCAATCAAAATGAATCTCATCGTCAATAATCTAAGTGGTTAGTCCAAAACCTAGAAAGGATGCTAGGGGATCCAGAATGAGACATATTTTTCTTTTAATAGTTTAATATGGATTGAATAGGATGTAGTTTTGGACAAAATATTTTAGATATTTGGAATAGGACTGAATAGAAATCATCATGAGAAGCTTCTAATAATCCAGAATCCACTACCTCAGATATGAATCCACACAAAGATACAGAAAGGGAAAGTATATCAGGAAAATATAATATAGATGATTACATGTAGCCTTTAGTCGGAGAAGAACAAGAATATTAGGAAGAAGTTTTGAGTATTACTTATAGTATCTAGGAATACAAGTGACAGATCAATGATATTATTTCTCAGGAGAAATGGAAACATTGAGATATTAAATGTGTCTCTAAAAACCTAAATGAAAATATCAAGAAAATATATACCTAAAAACTAAACTCCAAGATAGTAATAAAAATGAATAGACTAATATATCTCCCACTAAAGGACTCATTGTAAAACCTTAGGATGAAAAGATAGTATGGAGTGAAATCTTCCAGAAACTAATCACTTGGGAATGACATAAAGAATCATTCAAGTATTTTTTTTATAAGATCAATAGGTAAACAAATCCCTCATATTCTATCTATATTCAGGGAGAATATAGGACAAGGAAGACACGTCTAGAAGGTGTTACCCGATATGGGATGATCCTAAATCGAGATCATGAAATGGATTAAAGAGCATCCATAGATGAATAGGATCTGGACCATTGATATTACATGATACAGTAGTTTTAAAGTCATATATTAATAATAGTGTACTCAATTTCATAGGGGAATCCTTGAGATGTATTGCATGGAAATTTTTGGATATGATTATAAGGCTCTGTAAAGTGAGATTCACTATCCAGGAAAAAATTACATTCTCAATTGAGGTTATACCAGCACTAGTTGATTTCCTTAAACAATATTTTCCAGTAAATTCACTAGTTGGTCGAGATGGGGAATTTGTAAAAAATAGATAATATTTAACAAAGATCTAAATCCTTACATGTGTTATTTTGAATAATACCTTTTCAAAGGCAGTCGGATTGAAATGTTTCACCATGAAATAAAGACTCATGTTTCCCAAAGATATTTTTTTTGGATAATCTGGGGGTTTAAGAAAAAACAATTAGGTAGTTGATAAGTCTATACAGTATGAAGAGGCATTTCTTGTAGGAGGCAATCAATATTCTATATATGCGTTATTCTTGTTTCCCAAAGGTAGAAGGTTTTTCAGGAAGATTTTTTGTTGTCTAACAAGGAAGGATCTTGGAAAAACCCAAAAAATATCATCCATTACATAATTTCAAGATGTTCAGTGTGAATGAAATATATCACCCAAGAAATAATGGAAATGATTTGGTAAAAGAGAATCATCAATTTTATTTTCAATTATAAGGCCATAAAAATATAAGAGATTTCATAGACTAAATTTAATCCAAAAATATGTGAGTGAAAACTTTAAGGAAAAATTTGAGGAGTGTCCAAAATTCCCAAAAGGAAAATCTCAATCAAGTTGTGATTGTTGTGGGTTCTACGGGAAGAAATGTCATAGAGATGGCACTTTCTGAGATGTATACAAACAAAGAGGAAGTCTTATTATAATAATGATATAACATTCATTATATATATTGTTTGAGCCTATATTTTGAGAATATATACACTCATATGATGAAATATTATATTATTTATATTCAAAGTACTCAGAGGTAGAAGACTCCAACTCATACGAGGATTAAAAAAATAACCCTATTTTGAGCCATCTTTGAATATCCATGATTCTAATTGGGGCTAGTATACCTAAAGACTCTCCTAAACTGGTAAACTTATTCGAGATGGAAGGTGATCTATTACTTTATTCAGAAACTAAAATCCATTTAGAAGGAAAAGGTTTCCATGAGTGGAATATGTAGAGAATTAATTAGTATGTGGTATACCAGAAGTCTTGGGTACTATGTTAAGAAATGACCAATATCTTTAAAGAGGAAGACACAATTGAAGTCTATAAAATAGATAGAGGATTATTTATAATGCATTTTATAAAAGCATATAGGGTTTAAAAGGCTATCCAAGAAAATTCTTAGTACATGAATTTGGGAATAATATATACTGGAGTAGATCCCCTATCCAGAAAAGGACATGATCTACCGATCGTAATTGTAATGGTGGATGGATGTTTAGCTAATTTATATAATTCCCTATTAGGAGGAGGATAAGAAAAACTACATATAGGATTTGTATGGTTAAAAGTGATCCTATATCTACATGTATTACTTATAGACATAAGTATTAATAGAATTAAATAAGTAAACATCAACATAAGAAACTGGAAGAAGATGTTGGGATTTCTACCAGACAGAAGATTTGTTAGAGTAATTACTCAAATTTATATAAAGTTGTACAAAACTAAGATTCCATCTCTATGGAAGGGAGTGTAAATATTTATACATCTTTTCCAATATTAGGGAATGCCAACTTGGGAAATTAAACCATAGGTGGTAAACACCAATAGGATAACTTTTCCTAAAGAACATCTTTTATCATATATATAATAAGAATAAAGGCATAATATACTTCTTCTAGATGTTATTGAACATGTAAAAAATAGACTTCTCATCTCTTGTATCAAAGAAGATGAAGATTATCTTAGATAAGAAGGATCAAGATCGGGATTATTTGATTTGAATATATATGTTTTCAAATTAGAAATACTAGAGAACCCTTTGGAAAATTCAAGGAAATCAATTGGAAAATATGAAGGTATTTTAATATAAGCACCTAGAACATTAATTTCTTGAAATATAGTCAGACAAACGACTATTCGATTACGTATCTATTAGGATGAAGAAACTCATAAAGGATATATGGGATCTTTATTAGTCATTGAAAATTTAGAGGAGTAGGATACATTAATAAAACTAAGTATTAATGAAACTACATTTATTCCACTTGTTGATACAGGATGTAATTTATCTTGCTTAAGAATTTTAATTATAGTTTTAAACTAGGAATCTATAGATTTGAAAGTTATTGTTGGAATTAATTCAATAGTTTTGATTCAAGAAGTAGAAATGGATGATCATATTGAAATCAATGGAATAATATTTTTAGAGCATATGCATTGTTTTTTTCCTCAATTTACTGATAAATTATTGATTTAAAATCTATTCCTTATAAGATATCATCCTATAATGATATTTTCAGAACGAATTATCCTCAATAATTATATAATTCCAACGGATTTTGGTGAGGCTAAAATGGTTCCAAAAAAGTAAGTACCTCTGGTTAAAGTGAAAAATATACAATTGAGGATAAATAAAACGACCGAAATATTGAGAAATAGAATGAATTGCTTTAATTGAATGTACATATAATTAATGAAGACGAGTTATTGGATAAGATAAAAGATTATTTATCATAAATTTATTCAAAAAATCCTCTGAAATCATGGCATAAGAAAATTACAGAGGCTTTAATCACACTTAAATATCATAGTACTATGGTTAGAAGTAATAGATTTTCCTATATAGATGAGATGGTTATGGAATTTTAGAGACAAATTCTAGAACTAATTAGTCCAACATTAATCAGGCATAGTGAAATTACTCATAGGAGTGCGTCATTCCTAGTAATGAATCATGATAACAAATATCATGGTAAATTTAGAATGGTTATTGATTATAGTGATATTAATTGTTCATCAAACGATGATGGATACAATCTTCCTAATGAGGAGACATTAGAAATAAGTATTAGGAATGAAATTTCAATCATATATTCTATTATTTATTTCATGTCATGTAATGTCCTGGATTTCCATATTTTTTTTTAATTATATGGAATTATTTCGAGACTGCAAAATCTAACAGCACGCGATTCCGAGCCCCAGAGTGCCCAGAATGATATGTCGAAGTTTTGTTAATCTTTAATTAGCGCACATAAGAATACTTCCTTAAAAAGTGGAAGAACTATAAAATGGTTTCCCAGATCAGAAATTCGAGGGCACCATTGCATCCAGGATGATAGGTTTACCCTAGGTGCGACTTAAGTTTAGTCGACACACGCTTCGGGTGAGAAAACCCGAAAATGGCATAACCGTAAATAAAATAATTAAACACATTTTTTAATTTTCAAATGCTTATAACTCATGAACAATAACTCAGATTGAAAATCTGATACCACCACTGAACTCATGAGGGTATTATTTCTTTAGGATGATACTAACATTGGCCAGCGTGGGCCACCAGTGAAAGTTAGTTTTTTGCCGTAAATAAAATAATTAGATGAAAATTATTTTATTATAAAATCCATAAATTCTAAACGGTAACTCAGATTTAAAATTAGAGAGTACCATTGAGTTTTTTGGGGCGTGTTTTTCTTAGGCGAATCCTAACCCCGACCGGCACGGGTCGAAGGTAAACGTAATTAATTTATTGAACTTTTTTAAGGTACGTTTAGTAAATGTGCATGCGACATTTTCTAACTTTTGAACCAGTGATCGGATTAAAAATCCAAGGAAATCATTGAATCCATAGGGCCAGGATTCACTTAAGGGAGAATTTACTTTGACTGTAGTAGGTCTGGAGAAAAATCCAGTTTTGTGACTTTTTAAAAGAAATTAAATAAAATAATTTTATTATTTTATTTTTCTTTCATATCCTCAAACGGACAAGAGGTGTGTGGGTCCAGTGATGTGGCAAGACAATAAATGGATTTACTTTCTAACCCTAAGTAACGATGTCATTGGGGAATTAAAAAGGTTCCTAATTTATGATCCCCCATTAATTCTCTACGTCGTTACTTACTGTCCCCCTCTTCTATATATATGGAGCTTGGGGGGAGGTATCAGCACAACTTCACCAAGAAACAAAGTGATGAAGGAGCTTCACAATGCCGAACCCTTAGAGGATGGAGTTGATCCCAGCGGGAGGTGATGGGTGACTCCGAACCACGAACCGAAGGGTGACATACGAGTGACATTGTTGGGAACCTGTTGTGGGAATAAACAATACGACCCACCTTCAAGTGCGGATGTTATTCAATGGGTTTAAGAGGTAGGGGTTTATTCATTTATGAATTTTAAATGATTTTCCTCTTCCCTATTCTTGAATAATATAAAGAACGCGGGTAAAATGACTAACGGGTTGACCCGCGACTCATTCGTTTTTGCTGAAGGTTGTTGCTGGGTATATTTGTGGGGTTTATCTTGAATTAAATTCCAAGAGTTTTTTTTTGAACCCTTTATCCTCCCTTATGTTACGAGATAACGCGGAGGGTGCGGGCCTAACGAACCTGGCCTGGACCCCCCGCTACTTTGTTATACCCATGCGTTCTCCATGGAATACCGCCAGCATGGCAACCCCAACCAGCTACGAAGGAGGCAATGCGCGACCCACACCACAAGAGGAGACCACAACGGTCATCGGAGTGGTCGACACCGGCAGACCTCAGAGGAGATGCAGCGTGCTATCGCACACTTCCATTTATCAAGGGTGGATTGCATCTCGTCATCCGCGAAAATTGGAGGAGGTAGCCAACACCTCGGTCAGCCGTAGAAAAGAAGGGCAGTGCGACCAGCGCACCACCGGTGTGTGAAGGGGCCGCGACCAAAGACGCGATGGAGGAGATGAAACTCATGACTCCGGTGGGTAATGCAGCGACTAGGTGGCGCCCAAGTGGCGTCGATGCTTCAAAGGATTAACATCCTTTGTCCATTCGGGATTCTGGGGGAGCGGCTCCCCCGAGCCGCCATGCGGAAGCCCCACGGGCCACGCCCTACACGGTCGGGCCGCCCTCCAACGGGTCGCCGCTAGTGGGTCGGGCCACCCCTTTTTCCGGTAGGACCACCCCTTTTGCAGGCTGGGTCGGATCTCTATCTAGTGGGACGAGTCCTCTACGGCCTAGCCTAGACCAGGTCGGGCCGGGTCAGACCGGACCCGGGCCCAACCGGGTCTAGAAACACATAAAGGACCTTATCATTAGAACCGGATGTCCGTTTGACAAACCGTATATGGTGTTGGGATCCTTGTATTGAGATAGTCCTTTTGAATTACTCCATGAGTGTTTTTGAGAAACATGGAGTATGTCCGGGTTGGATCGTACCCGAATCGAACTGGGCCCTCAGCACTAAAATGCCAATAACGCACAGACCGAGCGTCCGATTGACATGCAGTCTGTTAAGTTGGAACCCTTATGGTGTAGAAAATAATTAGGTTGATCCTTTGTGAGACTTTGTGCCAGTTTTAATATGACCGATGAATTGAGTAGCAGTTCTCCCAAGCACGCTACATATGAAACCCTACGACTGGCTGAGACTTGACAACTGCTGATTTTTTGACTCTGTGTGACTCGACGGCCGAGTGGGGATCACCTATGTGTGATGCGGAAGACCCATGGTACTCGATAGGATTTGTAACTCAACAGGCCACAGTGGGGATTACCTCTATGTGACACGGCAGACCCACGGTACTCGACAGGAGGAGTACCTCTGCAGGACACAATGGGGAGTGCCTCTATGTGACGTGGTAGACCCACGGTACTCGACAAGAGGAGTACCTCCACAGGCCACGATGGGGAGTGCCTCTGTGTGATGTGGTGGACCCAAAATACTCGATAGGAGGAGTAACGCAGTAGGCCATAGTGGGGAGAACCTCTGTGTGATATGACAGACCCACAGTACATGACAGGAGATGTACCTTAGTAGTCCAAGGTTAGTGGGAAGTGGATCTGTGTGACCCGGTAGGCCCACTATACTTGATAGAGGAGTATTTCTCCAATAGCCGAGGTTTCCGAGGTGTCCGACGTTGTGACTGGGGATGTTTCTTGTTATTATACCTATAGAATCCCATGGCTGGCTATCAGCATTCATAGCGATCATGTTTGGGTCAGCATCATAATCTTGTTTCTCTGATTTGTATACCTGGTTTGAGCTGAGACTCTAATTGAGTTGTGTCTATTGCTTTGTGATTTGAGATTGAGATCATTGTTTGTAGTTTTTCTTGTGGAATCCAGAGAGACCTTTGAGAATTTCGGGGTCCCTACTAGGTATTGTTATACTCACCCATACACGGGCTTCGCCCGAACCTTGTTGTGTCTTGTACAGATGATGAGTAGTTGGCCTGATGTTTGAGGGAGCCCAGATTGGATAGTGCACGGAGGTTGACCATTTGGTGTGACGTGACATGGGGACTACTGATCTTGAGTTGTACCGGCCCTTCATGTAGGATCTATGGTGGACAATCCAAGATCTGATTTTCACCTTTCAGCAGTTTTTTAATTTTCAGTTGTACTTGTACTTTTCCAGTTGGGCTTGTATTTCGACCCCTTTAATTTCAGCACTCTTTTACTATAGCAGTTTACTTCACATTTTCTTCTTTCTGAGTTCTTCTCTATGAGTTTTTATAGGTTTAATGGAAATGAATTTCCATTTTAGGGGTATGCCTTTCCAGCACTAGTCTCCATCCCCTGGCCTATGGAAGGCGGACTTGGGGTAGTCACGGAATGGGCCCTGAGGGATGGGTTGTTATAAAGTGGTATCAGAGGAGTCGTTTCTACCAAATAACTAGGACTCTGATCTTTTCTATGTGGCAATGGTGTTGAGTGTTATGAGTGTGGTTTCCAGTTTGGGGAATCTAGTCTTCGTGCGGTGGCTGACGTATCCATACACCAAGACCCTGAATTCGTATTTCTGACTCAGCGCATGAAAACAATTTTTGCATGTGTGTTTTAAATGTTTTTATTTTGATATATTTGGAGTCATCTCACCAGGTATAACTTAATGACAGTTTCACACCTGTTCTTTATCAGGATTCCACCGCGTAGACATCCAGCTAGGATTCCTAAGAGAGTATGCGATGACAGCCCACCATGTGGTGAGGCTCTGGTTTAGGGCCCTTTTACTTTGTTGGCACCTTCAGGTGGTGTACCAGCAACACCGCCACCCATTGGGTAGTAGTTACCACCATCCTCACTGGTGGACAGTGCACGCCGACTGAGCATGTTGCATGAGTTCCAGTGGAAGAGGCCTCCAAGGTTTCAAGGCGAGGCAGATCCCCAGGCTGCTAAGGACTAGCTGGAGGTTGTGGCTAGAGTTTTCTGCCTAGTTGGGACACCAGCAGATCAGATGGCGATCCTAGCTGCTGTTCTTTATCAATGTGTTACCATGAAGATGGTCTGTGTGGTGATGAGGCTTCGATACATAGACCGTTACCCAAGATAGTACATTCGGGTACTGTTCCAGCTATATCACTACCTGTTGGTCAGCAATTACAACTGGTTGTACCTGTAGAGGATACTTGTAGGCTTAGTTCCTTACACATGTTTCAGCATCAGATATCCCTCAGGTTCCAAGGTGTGCCTGACTCCCAAGAGACTAAGGACTGGCTTGAGGAGGTCGTCTAGTTTCCATCTAGCCAGGGCATCATATGATCAGATGGTGGTAATGATAGAGAGCCTTATACGTGGATCAGTAGAACAATTCCAGGGTTTATGTTACCCTGATCTTGCGAAGAGGTGACTTTTCTATGGACAAGCTTGAGAACCTTCCTCAGAGAAGGGTGTCACTTTCCATAAAGAGCTAAGGTATGAGAGTTCCCTAGAGCTTCTACAACTTCGGTAGGACGATATGTTGGTAGCCGAGTATTCGTCGAGGCGTACCGACCATCCTAGGTACTCGATGAATACAGTATGGTTAGTGCTTTAGAGCTCAGACCTCTAAGCGAGGTGTGTTTAGGGAAAACTGAGCCAACACTATTCCTCTATGAATTCCTACTTATGTTAGGTTACTATAGGGAACCTTTGTGGTTGAATGTTCTTTGGCTGAGCAGATGCAACCAGGGAAGGTTAACAGTGGGGAAGTAGGAAATTGACGCCGGTCTTAGAGACTTGGGCTTGTAAAATGTTTCGGGAAGAGGAAGGTTTAGGGACAGATCAATATTCAGGGTAGCAGACGTGGAAGTGGATCTAGGAGAGAATCATGAGGTGGTATACATTTTAACAAGTTACAACCACTACCCCAATATGGTCCCCACCAGGCTCAGGGAGCTGGAGGACAGGTAAAGTGTGTAGCTTCATGCGGTCAAGGAGTGTGACCAAAGGGATCAAGGAATGATTAAAGGTATGGTCTGTGTCAACTACAAGGTGTCGTTTTAATAGACATAGGAACTAATCATTTCTTCTTTCCACAAATATTGTTCAAGACCTGGAGTTTCTTATTAAACTGTTGATATGACCCTTACGTCTGGATATACCTTTGGGAGAAGACTTGGAAATTGCAATTGCCGATGGTTTGATCAGACCCTTTAGGAGAGAGTTTTGGTTGGAACCTCTTGGTGGCAGCTTCAACGCCTTACGACATTAGTTTGGGTATGGACTGGACATCCACAGTTCATACTTAGATTGGCTGTATTAGGAAAAAGGGTTGTGGTTTATCTACAATATTGGAATAGGGTTTTCTTTGGTCAGTGAAAGAAAAGGAAACCAAGGAAGCATGGGATAAACTCATGCATAGAAGGGTGCAGTAGATCACTCTTGAGTTAGCCAGACTTACCCTCGTGGTAATAAGAGTTTTCAGTTTCCAGTTATCAATATGAGTGGTAGAGTGTGGGGACATATTTTCAAAAGTTGTTTCTAGTATTACCTCCTAGAAGAGATAGGGTCTTCTACTTTGGTTGGGTACTACCGGAGTTTTGAACCAGGCTTCTCTAGGGTAGTGGAACCCCCGTTAGCTTTGACAAAGAAGGGGGAGCCTTTCCTTTGGATGGAGAAGTGTTAACATAGCTTTCAGAAAGACCTGAACACGAGGCATCAATGATGGCTAGAGTTTCTCCCAGACTATGACTTTGAGATAGTCTATACTCTTGGGAAGGGGAACGTGGTGGAAAATGCACTCAGCAGGAGTTCTGGTCTATAGTTGTTGAGTGAGGTGACATAGCAGCTAGTCGCGTTGTAGAAATCCTTCGTAGATAGAGATGGAGCAGCTTACCTCCAGTATATGGTAGTCACTCCCCCACTCTATCAGCGAGTCAGGGAGGCACAACTTGGGGACTTTGACTGTGAGGCTCTACATGATCATATATCCTCAGGACATGCACCTAAAGGAATTTCTGAAGGTGGGGATAACATCATCCTCTTTAGAGGACATACCATGGTACCAGTGACTCTACAGGAGGAGGTGTTGAGGGAGTTCCATACATCCCCTCTGGCGGTACATCCTAGTGTGGTGAAGATATAATAGGACCTCTGGCATCAGCACTGGTGGCCAGGGATAAAGGAATAAGTGGAAGAGTTTGTATCACGATGCCTCATTTGTCAGCAAATGAAGACTGCACAAATTTGGTAGAAGTCTTGTGCAAACAGGAGATGGAGACCCTTGGGGTCTGAGGAGGGAGTCCATGTCTTCCTACGGGTCTCACCTTGATGAGGATTGCAGAGGTTTGGTTAGGATGACAAGCTATATTTGAGGTTCATAGGACCTTTCTATATTCTCATCAGAGTTAGAGAGGTGGCGTATTGTCTATCTATGTTCCCACAGATGAAACATGTGCATAATGTTTTCCATGTGTCACAGCTGAGGAGATGCGTGCATGACCATCTCACATCATCGACCATGGTGAGCTGGACTTTGACAATGTGGTGACTTTTACGGAGCTCCCAGTGGAGATAGAGAATCGATAGGAGTGAGTCCTTCGTGGATGGTCGATCCCTCTGGTGCGAGTTTAGTGTCATCACTGGGACCTCCAGGAGAGCGTATGGGAGCGGGAGGCTTAGATTCATGCTAAGTACCCTCATTTGTTTGTTTTGACTTTATTTTGGCTTTCAAGGATGTAAATACCTAAGGTGGGGGGAATGTAATGTCCAAGAATTACTATATAATTATTTTAATTATATGGAATTATTTCGAGACCGAAAAATCTGACAGCATGCGATTCTGAGGCCTAGAGTGCCCAGAATGATCCGTCAAAGTTTGCTAAAGCTTTAATTAGCACGCATAAGCAGTTTTCATTAAAAAGTGGAATAACTCTTAAATGGTTTCTTGTACCTGAAATTTGTGGGCACTGTTGTGTTTAGGATGTCGGGTTTACCCTAGGTGAAACTTAAGTTTAGTTGGCACAAACTTCTGGTGAGAAAATGTGAAAATGGCATAACTATAAAAAAATAATTAAATAAAGTTATTTTATTTTTCAAATGCTTTTAACTCATTAATAGTAACTCAGATTGAAAATCTGAGACCACCGCTAAACTCATGAGAGTATGATTTCTTAGGATGATAATAACATTGGCCGGTGTAGGAAACCAGTGAAAGTTCATTTTTGGTCGTAAATAAAATAATTAAGTGACAATTTTTTTGTGGTAAAATCCATAACTTCTAAACAGAAACTTGGATTGAAAATCCAAGAGTACCATTGAGTTTTTTGGGTTGTGTTCTCCTTAGGAGATGCCTAAAACTGACTGGTGTAGGTCAAGGGTGAACGTAATTAATTTATTGAACTATTTTAAGGTACATTCAGTAAACACACAGGTGAATTTTTATAACTTTTGAACTGGTGCTCAGATTAATAGTCTGAGGGAACCACTAAATCTGCAGTGCCAGGAGTTTCTTTAGGGATACTTTACTTTGACCGTAGTAGGACTGGGGAAAAAGTTATGTTTTGTGACTTTTTAAAAGAAATGAAATAAAATTATTTTATTATTTTATTTTTCTTTCATATATTCCAATAGACAAGAGGTGTGTGGGGCCAACGATGTGCCAAGACAATAAATGTCTTGACCTACCAACCCTAAGTAACGACATCATTGGGGAATTAGGAAGGCTCCAAATTTATGTTCCCCCATTAATTCCCCACGTCGTTACTTACCCTCACCCTCTCTTAAATATATAGAGCTTGGGGGGAGGTACCGACACAGCTTCGCGATGCAATGAAGTGCTAAAGGAGCATGCGACGCCGGACCCTTAGAGGATGAAGCCGATCCTAGTAGGAGGTGATGGGTGACACCAAACCATGCACCGAAGGGCGATGTACAAGTGGTGTCATTTGGAACCTTTTGCGAGAACGAATAACATGACCCACATTTAAGCGCATAAGTTCTCCAATGGGTTTACAAGGTATGGGGTTTATTTTTTTATGAATTTTAAATGATTTTACTCTTCCTCATTCTTGAAAAATATGAAGAACACGGGTCCACTGACTAATCGGTGGACGCATGACTCATTGGTTTTTGTGGGAGGTTGTTTCAGGGTATCTTTGAGGGTTTATCATGATTTAAATTCCATGATTTTATTGAACCCTTTATCCTCCCTTATGTTATGAGCTAACATGGAGGGCACGGTCCTAACGAACCTGGCCCAAACCCTCTGCTACTTTGTTTTACCCTTGCATTCTCCATGCAATACCGCCAGTGCGGCGACACTGACCAGCTACGAAGGAGGCAATGCACCAACCCACACTACAAGAGGAGACTGCGATGTTCATTATAGTGTCCGGCACCGGCTGGCTGCAAAGGAGGTGGGGCGAACCATCACACGTCGTTGGTGAGCAAGTGGGGACCATGGATCGTCAGCCGCAAAAATTGGAGGAGGCTATCAGAACCTCAGCTGGACGTGGAAAGGAACGGCAGCGCGACCACCGCGCTGCTGGTGTGCGAAGGAGCCACGACTGAAGCTGCAACATATGAGACAGAACCCGTGCCTCCAGCGGCTTCCGCGACGACCAGGTGATTCCCACGTGGTGCCGCCGCTTCAAAGGCTAAAAGGACTTTGGACTTTTGAGATTTTGGGGGAGTGTATCCCTTGAACCACTGGGCAGAAGCCCTGCGGTCCATTCCATATGTGTCCAGGCCTCCCTCCTACAGCCTGCCACCAGCAGGCCGGGTTGCCTGGCCAGTGGGCCGCCGCCTGCGGACTGGGCTGCCCTTGTGGGCCGACCCATTTGTGGGCCAGGCTAGGCCTCAGTCTAGCAGGATGAGTCTGTTGTGGCCCTGCCCAGACCGGGTCGAGCTGAGTCAATCTGACCTTGTCGGATAGGACCCGAGCCCAATTGGGCCAAGAAACGCTTAAAAGGCCTTATCTTGAGAACCAGGCGTCCGTTTGATGAACCGTCTATGGCGTTGGGATCCTTGGAGTGAGACGGTCTTTTTGACTTACTCCATTAGAGTTTTGGATTAACTTGGAGTATGGACGGGTTGGATCATACCCGAATCGGATGGGGCCCTCGGAACTGAAATGCCAATAACGCACAGACCGGGCATCCGATTGACATGTCTTCTATTACGTTGGAACCCTTATGACGTGGAGAATCATCGGGTTAATACTTTGTGAAACTCTGTGCCAGTTGTAATATGACTGATGGCTTGGGGAGCAGTTTTCCCAAACACGCTACGTACGGAACCCTACGACTGGCTGAGACTTGACGACTATGGATTTTTCAACTCTATGTGACTCGACGACCTAGTGGGGAGCACCACTGTGTGACTCGGAAAACCCACAGTACTCGACAGGAGGAGTAACTCAGTAGTCCATGGTGGGGAGTGCCTCTGTGTGACGTGGTATACCCATAGTACTCGACAGGAGGAGTACCTCAACAGGCTATAGTGGGGAGCACCTCTGTGTGATGCGGAAGACCCACGATAATCTATAGGAGGAGTATCTCAATAGGAAATTATGAAGAGTGCCTCTGTGTGATGCGGCAAACCCACGATACTCGACAGGAGGAGTACCTTAGCAATCCAAGGATAGTGGGAAGAGGCTCTGTGTGACCCGGCATGCCCACTATACTCGATAGAGGAGGAGTTCCCCAGTAGCCAAGGTGTTTGACGTTGTGACTGGGGATGTTGCTTGTTACTATCCCTAGATAATCTTGTGGATGGATATCATCATTCATAGTGATCCTGTGTGGTCAGCATCATAATCATGTTTCTCTGATTGTATACTTGGTTTGAGCTAAGACTCTAATTGACCTATGTCTATTACTTTTTTCTTTGTGATTGATATCATGCTTTTTGGTTTTCCTTATGGAATTATGAGAGTCCTTTGGGGGTCTTAGGGTCTATAATGGGTATTGTTATAGTCACCCATTCATGGGCTTCGCCCATACCGTTTTGTGTCTTGTGCATATGATGAGTAGCTGAGCTGAGGTTTGAGAGATCCAAGACTGGACGGTGCTCATGGGTGGACCATTTGGCATCACGTGACGCGGGGAATACTGATCGTGAACTGTACCTAACCTTTAGGTAGGATTCATGGTGGATGATCTAGGAGCTGCTTTTCACCTTTCACTTATTTTTTACTTTTTAGTTGTACTTTTACTTTTCCAGTTAGGCTTCTATTATGGCCCCTTTACTTTCAACACTATTTTACTACAACAGTTTACTTCATAGTTTCTTCTTGTTGCATTCTTATTTTTGTGTTTGTACAGGTTTAAAGGCAATGCCTTCCCATTTTAGGGATACACCTTTCCAGTGCTAGTCTCCAGCCCTTGGTCTATGGAAGGCTGGCTTGGTCGAGTCACGGTATGGGCCCCGAGGGATGGGTCATGACAAGTCAGGATATTGGTAGATAAAGATCAAAGAGGATTCTATACTACTAATATCATTTACAACACCGTTTAGCTTTTTTGAAGGTATAGTTATTCCATTTTGACTCAAGAATACACCAAGAATGTTTTAGACAAGAATTGACAGGAAAACCAGTATATTATCATAATTTATGGTAGTATATATTGATTATGTTATCATATTTATTAAAAATATATAAGAGAGTATAAAAGAATTACAATAGGTTGATTAAGTGTTCAGAACAGAAGAAATGAAACTTTAAGAAAGAAATTTCATTTGGAGCCAATAAAAAATTGAATTCTTGGGATTGAAAATCCAAGGAAGTAGAGATAATATTCAACAGTATATTAAAAAAATGATAAAAACACTCCTTTAAGAGCATATAGATTTTAAGACAATACATATCTTTATTTATATATTATGTTATGACAAATCATAAGTAAGATATTTAGAAAAAAAATAATAGTACAATTACAAAGAATATTTTCTAGTAAGGTACCACAAAATTGGAAAGAAGATGATTATAAAGTAATCATTATTTTGATGAAAAAAGTATATAACCTCCCCTAATTGGAGTGTCCATAAGGGAGTGAAGAAGAACTTATATTGGAAACAAATGAACCAGACTTATTAAGGGTTTGTATCCAAAATATAAAGAAAAAATATGATGAATGTATCATTAAATACTGGAGTGGAAATTTTAATGGGTCAAAAAAGAATTATATTGTCCATGAAAGATGATTTCCTATAGTCCTTAAAGGTATTATGGATATTGATATTTTTATGGAAAAACCTTTTACTATAAGAAAAGATAGTTCCAATATAAATAATTTAATGAGAAATAAATTAATATTTTTAACTAGGAATGATTAGTATGGTAGAGTAATGAATTAAAATACTATAAAATTAATATAGAACATTTTAAGGAAAATATAATGTCCTTCCAAATGCACTCACACACTTCTTTGGCCCTTGTAGGTGCAATGGAAGAAGGTAGAAAATTGAGGACATCTCCAATTTTCATTGATAATCATTCTGTGGAACAATTCTCAGTTAAAAAATAAATGAAAGACAAATATCATAAAAGGAAAGGGATTATAGAATATAATATTCCTTAGATATAGGGATCTTCATCTAGTAAGGTTGAAATATCATAATACTTTGGTTCCTCAGCCAGGAATGCTGAAAAATCCTGAAATGATTTAAAAAATATCCTTATATAGAAATCATAAGGATAAAATACATATTGAATGCTTTATATGTGGTTAGAAAGTCCATTAAAAAACTCAATGTGAATAAAATCTGAGAAACAGGAAGGCTCAAAAGAACCAAAAGGTATAAAAAAATGAAATATCTAAAAGAAAAGATAAAACTATTTCTTAAATTTGGGCTGATCAAGTAGAAGAATAAAAAAATAAGTAATAAAATTATCATAAATATATAGATCAGAAAAATTTTCAGCTAGAACTAGATGAAGAGAGTTTAGATGATGATCTAGATGAGGATCACAGTCCTACTAAGGAAATATGGAAATATTTTCAAAGGATTCCAAATATTGTAAGGAATAAATCCACAACTATCTATAATATGATACATAAAAATAACGATGGTCGGGTATCGAATAGAGTTCTAAACAATGTTTTAGACATTCTTGGAGAATTTAAAGACCTTATGGAGGATTATAAAAAATTTGATCAAGATATGATCAATATTATCACCACTGAAAAGATTGGGATGAAATTCCAAGTTTAATGTCTTTTTGAAAAATTTGAATAGATAAGTGAGACGAGTGGAATAATATCTAGTTCTAAAAAGGTTTTGTAGAAAGTCAAGAATAGGGATTATAAAGCATCATATACCAGATATGACATAAGAACTTGAAGAGTTCATCAAATTTGATAAATCATTCAGAATGGAATCATTTAAATTATTATGATTTTATAAAATAAATTTCACCTTCATTTTGGTACCAAAAATGGTAAGGAAAGTTCTAAACAATGAATATCCCTGTTTTATATGTTTGGATTCACACATTGAGCCCATTATATTAAAATATAGATTGATCATGTTATGGAATATGTACCCAGGACACTGGACTAAAGGACTTGTCTAGTATGCAAGCTAAGAATCATAGTATTGCAATGAAGATCAGATGAAGTTATGTTTGAATGAGTGAATCCATGTTTTATGAGTATTTATTTAATTGAATCAAAATCAAAAATTAGAGATTGTATATTATTTTTAAGAGAAAATGTGTCAGTCTCTATCAACTCTAGATACATGTAGCCTCAAGAAATGGAACATCTAACAGACTTCATAGTGGAGTCAGACACAATTCATAAAGAAATCAAGATATAAAATAGACATAAATATGATATATTTATGGTCAGAGACCGAATACAACATGCCACTAAATAATTGATAGAAATTAATGAGTTATAAAAATAAGTATTGTATGGTGAAATGATTGATGCTCTATATAATTTGGAGGGATCCTAGGTTCTGATCTAGACACGCATCATATCTTTCATGGATGATAAGATAAAATTCAAGATGTAAATTACATATTTCATTTTTAGTGTGATGTGTGTGGTGGATGTTTAATGGTTTTTTACTCTATCATTTCCATTTTCTTTTTTTATTTTCAAATTTATTTTCTCTTTGTCGAAAGTGTGCATTGTAAGTCATATTTGAGCTATCTTATCTGAAAAGCTATGCCCAGAGGCCTATATAAGGGACCTATGACCCATTTTTTCAAGGAGATGATTTTGAATAGAAATAATAATGATTTCAAACAATCTCTATCTATATTCTCTCCAAATCCATCGTGTTATTCCTGTAAATAGATTCCATAAAACGATCATGCAAGTTAATGAATCAAGACAATGCACTGATTCAGTGGAGTTTCTAGTAAGAATCTACTGTATTCCATAGTTTAATTTCATTATTATGAGCAGAAATTTTTAGAAGGAAGGTTATGGTATTAAATTAAAAAATATAGCTATATCTAGTTTAGAATGTATCATTAATTTCCAAAAACCATATTATCCCATGAAAACAAACTCAAAGTAATCAAGTTAGGAAAAAATGTAATGACCCAAACTTTTGTTAATGCAATTTCTCCCTTTTTGTAGTAATGTCATAATCACATAAAATCACCTTAGGAAACACAATGCCACATCATGCTTAAATGAACAACTACGTGACCTTTAAACCTAAATTTTCAACTTATATGATTTGAATTTCAAAAATATGACATACGTGGTTGCGATCAGTAAGTTGTTTGGATTTTGATAGGGAAATATTATTTTTTGGTGAATAGTAACATACCCTTATGAATAGTAATTTTACCCTTTTGAATAGTAATATGACACTTATTAATAGTAAATTTTCTAATGAATAGGAACCTTACTAATGATAGTATAAATAAAAGGTATCCATCATATTAGTGATAATTAGATATAATTACATTATAGTGTTGGTATTTTTGTAAGTCATGAAGATTTAATGACAAGTTTAATAATTTAAAAGAAAATTTATTTTCATAAATCTTCTTTATAAACTAGTATTTAGATGTCTTGTCATTATATGATAATTTTATGAGACCTTAATGAATTTTTCAATGAGTTAGAAATGCATTTTTAAATTTAAAAATTTGTATTTTTCAAGAAAATTATGATTTTAATTAAAAATTAAATTAATCATATTTAGAAAATTATTTTCATAAAATGGAGTTCATTTTTTAATTCTACACATTGAAAAAAAATTTGGATGAGTTTTTTTGATTTTTTCTAAAATACTTTATTTTTTGGTGAATTGTGAAATTTGGTAATTTAAAAAATATGGTAAATAAATGAATTTCTACATCATGCTTGAGTCATGGATGATATAAATTTACATTTTTTCTAACTCACACGCACCTATTACTTTTTTTAGTCACAATAATTCTCACTATTTCTTTTATTGTGGGGAAATAATAAATTAATAAATATAATATTGATAAAACTTATCTCCCCTCCACTATAAATACCACCCCTCACAACCTCTTTTCCTCACACCTCTAAAGCCTTGTTCCTACTCAAAATTATGCTCAAATATCTTTAAAACCTCCTCCCCCACGTCTATTAGCTCCTGGTCTCAAAAAAAATTCAAAAATCAGTCCCATAAAGAGGACCTCAAAGAAGATATATTCAAGAGGTAATTTATCTCTCTCATTCCATTAAATTCCTTTCAAATTCCATTTATTTTGTTCAATTATCCTCAAAATTATATTATCCAAATGTAATTATAACTCAATTATGATTGATATAATGGTATTTCATAATGTTAATGGAAAATTATTCACTATAATCCTCCCCCTCTGTGTTTGTTTATAGAAATAAATTTTTTTCCTATGATGTGTTAATTTACCTACATCTGGGGCGATGCAATTCCATTTTCCTTCAACTCCATAAAGTATGTCAATAAAACCATTAAATGGTTGAAAAAAGAATTTAATATGTATATTTTACCCCTTTAATATTCTTGAAACAACTTTTATACATAATACTAAATGATAAAACAAAACATGTTCATTGTGATCCAAAAACTGCCAAAATTAACCTAAAATCATAATAATTAAATTTTATCTAATGATTCATCTACAAGGTATATAACATGATTCATTAAAAGTTCATATAATCTACTTTAATATCATTAATAACATGTAATATCTATTCTGTATGTTTATTCATGTTCCACATGAACTTTCATTCATGTGTACATGTGAACTGTTCATGAAAACTAAGAAAAAACACTCTCATACAATGAATTAAAACTCTCTAACTCATCCAAAGAACCATAAAAGAACTTAATAAAACCATAATGAATAATTTTCATGTATAAATGTTTATATAATTTTTAATTAAAGAATATAATGTCATTATATAGGACATAAAAGTGAATAAAGTGTTCAGACATAAGGTAAGGGGAATTCTCAAACCCAAATTTATTTCTTCAGGTTTTCCCTCTTTCAGTCCATTTTCAGTATGGTTATTTCTTAAAAATAATTTATTCATCATTATATTACCTTTAATGTGATATACATGTTTTCCACAGGAGTTTATGTCAAACATAATGTTTTCCAAAAGAAACCTTCTTTCTAAAACACACATTTTACTTCTTACTCAAGGTTGATGATTCTTGAATCAAGTATGATATTACCTATTTAATTTGGTAACCTAATGTTTTTTAATGTATTGTTATGAAAAGAAACCCATTCTTTTAGATGGGTTAATATACGTTCAATATTGACATTTGTTCAATGTGGTATGCATGATAATGTAAATGTTGTGATGTGATAGGTGCGCCCAAAATTGTATAGCACAATGTAAATGTTATGGTGTGACGGGTGAACCTGGAATTATATAGGGATCTAATTAATTGGGTAATATGGAGAAAATCATGTTTAAAGTGAAGAATGAATGAACATAATTCTATCTTTGTTCACAAAAATGTGTGGTTGTTGACCATTTAGACATGATGTTTCATTTTTATGCATTGCCACATTCCAATCCTTTTATTAATGTTTCCTCTCATTATTATGATATTATGCTTATGTTGTGATGATAATGATTATTCTCATCCCATGTTATGTTTTTTCGTGTTCTTATATATCCTATTAAGGGGATTTTAGCTCACCCCTTTTTGATTAATATCCTCAGGTGAATACTAGTAATTAGTAGAATAAAAGGGCCAATAAGAAGCTAGAGAAGAATGAATTAAATAAATGTTTATGTTTATGTTGTAAAATTTATGTTTGGTACTAGTTTTCCTAAGACACTAAACCTTCAGTTCCTCTTTGTGTAATGATTTTATGTTGTTTATCATTAAAATTATGTGAAACTAATATAAGAAAATAAGGGTCGCTATAGTTGATATTAGGGGCACAGTTTAGTTAATTTGGGAATTCAGATTAGAGAACCTTAGTCAAAACCCTGGTATGAGACCAAGTATATGTATTAACAAAAAAAGCATTTCTAAACATAAGTATCCCATAAGATATTATTTTACTGTTTTTTGCGCAAAGGAATACATTATTTATTCATGATTTTTTGACTTATGTTTGTTTTAACCTTTTCTATTTTAGAAAATGGAAAGAAACATGAGAAACCATGCCAAAAACCCATGCAAGGGACAACACAACAATTTCCCAAATGACATACAAATGCTTTGGGAGGTGGAGTTCAAAATTTCATTGCGATGCATACACAGTTGTCTCAGGTAAAGGAGGATGTTATAACATTTAATGAATAATCCAATCCACTAGTTTTGGAATGGTGGGTTAACTCAACGGAGAATATATTTTCTATGCTTCCTTGTTCTGAGATGAAAAATGTGACTCTATCCATTTATCGTCTCGATGGCGAGGCCGAACAATGGTGGTGTTTGATTTAGAACACCAAGCTGATAGAATAAATTTAATACATGGAGTTGGAAGACATTAAGATAATTTTTCTTAACAAGTATTTCCCATGAACACTTCTTACAAAGATAGAGGTCGAATTAATAGAGTTAAAGCAAAAGTATAGAGAATATATCATGATCTACAAATTGAATTTCACAAGGCTTTCAAGGTATGCTTTGAGATTTGTTATAAAAAATGATAGAAAAATAGATATATTCCATAGTGGACTAAAACCACACCTTCATAAGGATCTTGAAATTCAAGACTTTGAGAGTTGTAAAGAAATTGTTCAATGTGATCTCAAAATAGAGAAAGAGTTTTGAGAATAAACCCAAGGCTATGATGATAAGAAATAAAAAGATGGAGTTTCATGCTGAATGATCTAATGAAAAGGGTGGAAAGAAAACTCAGCCACCCACATATCAAAAATTTGGGAAGAATCATTATGGTAATTGACTCAATGAGATGGGGAAATGATTCATGTGTGTGACAAAAGGCCACAAAGCTCAAGATTTTTGAAAAGAAATGAAAAGGAAGGAGAATGTGGTGGAGGAAAGGAGAGCACCTCCCATGGTCCAATGGTACAACTGTAGGGAGAAATGGAACTATGCAAGATAGTGCACTAAACCTCGAGCCCTTGAGGATAATCAGTGTTATCACCCACCAAATCCAAAGGAGCAAGGGAAGGATTATGTCGTCACTACTGTATAATTTGAGCAAGAATATGAATTCGTACAAGGTACACTTTGTATTCACTCAAAAATGAAAAAATTATTACTTGATTTAGGTTCTATGAATTATTTTATATCTCTCAATATTGCTAGAACTATTGAATTGAATCCCTTAAACCTTGAATTTGAGATATCTATAAAAACACCAATTGGTGAAATCATTGAAGCCATGTGTTGGACTCTTCTCTTGATGGAGTATGCAGGAATATTTTTCCAGAGAATCTCATGATATTTCCCTTGGTGGAATTAGATGCTATAATGGGAATGGATTAGTTCTTGTTATATAGAGCACATATAAACTTTTAGGAAATGGAAAATATCTTTTCATATTATGAACCATCCCATGATCCTCTAAAAATGCATGGAAGATCATGAATCTCTTTTTGAAAATTCTTTAATGGTGTGGTTGTTGATTCTATGTGAAGAGGCATGCCTCACTTAAATGGTTGTGTCCAAGGAAAGTATTAACCTGGCCGAAATTCCCATCATCAAGGAATATAGTGATTTATTTTATAAAGAGTTACTCAAACATCCCCATGATTGGGAGGTATAGTTCTCCATAGAACTCATACCCAGACCTACTCCTATCTCAATGTTTCCCTATAGGATGGATCCTATCGAACTGGAGGAGTTAATGAAGAAGCTACCTACGCATTTGGGAAGAGGGTTCATATTCCCTAGTGCATCACATTATGGAGAATCAGTGCTCTTTGTGAACAAGAAGGATGGAAAAATGCAGCTGTGTAACGATTATTGGGAACTCAACAAGATCACCATAAAGAACAAGTTTACTCATCCAAGTATTGATGACTTTTTTTATCAGTTAAGTGGAGATCTGTACATCTCAAAGGCAAATATTCTTTCTAGATATCATTATCTAAATGCAAAGAAGGAAGATATTCATTAGACTGCCTTTCATAAAAGGTATGGGTACTATGAGTTTCTAGTGATTTCTTTCAAACTTACTAATTCCCTTGAAATCTTCAAAGATTTGATGAATAGAGTCTTTAGAAATTACCTTGATTTTTTTTGGAAGTGTTTCTTTATGATATTCTTATTTAGTCCAAGAGAAAGGAGGAACATGAAGAAAATATAAGACTTGTGTTGGAGGATTTAATAAAGGATAAGTTGTATGTCGAACTCTGCAAGTGTGACTTTTGGATGAATCAATTCACGTTTATGGGACATGTGATCACAAGTGAGGGAAAATCTGTGGACCCTTCAAAAAGGGTGATTGAGGAATGGCTCAGACCCTCACTATTTCTTGTCTTGTGGATAAATAATAAATTAATGAATATAATATTGAGAAAAATCATCTCTCCTCCACTATAAATACCACCCCTCACAACCTCATTTCCTCACACCTCTCAAGCCTTGTGTCAACTCCAAATATTTCTCAAATATTTTCCCAAGTTCCTCCCCCATGTCCATCAGTTGTTGGTCTCCTAAAAAGACCAAACTCCCCCCCCCAAAAGAGGATCTCCAAGAGGATATATTCAATGGGTAATTTCTCTCTCTAATTCTTTCAAAATCCTTTCAAATTTCTTTTCTTTTCTTATATTATCCTCAAATTCCCTTATCCAAATGTCATGATAACTCCAGTTTGATTGATATAATGGTATGATATCATATTAGTGGAATATTTTTCATTATACTCCTCTATCCCTCTCTCTCTTTATAAAAATCAAATTATTTCTCGTGATGTGCTAATTTACCTACATCATGGGAAATGCACATCCACTTTCCTTCAAATACTTAATAGATATAAATAAAACCACTAAATGGTTGAAAAATGATTTTAATATGTATTTTTAACCCCTTTTATGTTATGGAAATAACTTTTATACATAATACTAAATGATAAAAAATGTTCTTCGTGATCCAAAAACCACCCAAATTAACCTAAAATGATCATCATTATATTTTAGCTAATGATTCATTCACATGGTATATAACATAATTAATTAAAATATAATTTAAACTCATTTAAGATCATTAATATCATGTTATATTAGTTCTGGATGTTTATCCATGTTCTACAAGAACTTCCATTCATGTGTATAAGTGAACCATTTATGAAAACTAAGAAAAAGAATACTAAAAAACAATGAATTTAAAATCTATAACTCATAAAAAGGGTCATAAAAGAAAATAATAAAACCATAATGAATCATTTTCATCTATAAAAGGTAATTATATTTTTAATTAATGAATCCATTTTCAATATACGAGATATTAAAGTGATGAAAGTGTTCAGAAACAAGGTAAAGGGGATTCTAGAACCCAACTTTCTTCGGGTTTTGCCTCTTTCAATCCATTTTTCAGCATGGTTCCTCCTTAAAAATAAATTCTTCACTATTATATTACCTTTTCTGGGATATACATGTTTTCCAATGGAGTTTATGTCCAACATAATGTTTTAAAAAAAGAACTATTCTTTCAAAAAACACATCCTTTACTTCTCGCTCAAGGTTGATGATTCTTGTATCATTTATGATATTCCCTATTTCATTTTGGAACCCAATGTTTTTAAATGTATTCATATTAAATGAAAGCCATTCCTTTACATGGGTTTCTATATGTTCAATATTGATATATGTTCTATGTGGCATGCATAATAATGTAAATGTTGTTATGTGATGGGTACGCCTGGAATTATATAGCATAATGTATATGTTATGATGTGATGGGTGCGCTCAGAAATATATATCCCTCCAATGAATTAGGTAATGTGAAGAGACTCATGAGTAAAGTTAAGTATGCATGAGCATGATGCTATCTTTGTTCACAACTATGTGTGGAAGTTTACCACTAAGATATTATGTTTCATTTTAATGCATTCCCACATTCCAAGTCTTTCCTTAATGTTTCCTCTCATGATTATGATCCTATGCCTATGTTATGATGATAAAGATTATTCTCATCCCAATTTATATTGTTTAATGTTCTTTTCTATCCATATACTAGGAATTTATATCACCCTTTTTAATGTATATCCTAATGTGACTACTTCTATAAGGAGAATTCAAGGGCCAATAAGAGCTAGAGAGGAAGTAATTAAATAAATGTTTATGCTTATGTTGTAAAAGATATGTTTGATCCTAGTTTTCCCAAGACACTAAACCTTTTTATCCTTTTTTTGTAATGATTTTAGGTTTTTTATCACTAAGATGATGTACAATTAATGTAATAAAAGTTTTATAGCTATAAAAAACCCAAGGAAACTCACGAAAAGCTCAAGGAGTTGAAGGTACAAATCAATCATAATAAATCCCATTCTCAAAAAGACAAATGTTTAGGAAAAAAACATGGAAAGGAAACTATGAGATCCAAAAGGTGAAGTATTTTTCATTGAACAATAAAATATGACCAAGTGGAGATCTCATTTTGGAAAAATTATTTCAGATATTTGGAATAAGATTGATGGGAAAGCATCAATAGAAGATTCTAATTAGTAAGAAGATATTGTCTCATATATAAATCTACACAGAGATACAGAAATGGAAAGTATATCGGGATTATATAATATAGGTGATTACGTGTGACCTTTAGTAGGATAAACTTAATAATATCATGAATATGTTTTGAGAATTTCTCAGAGTATCTAGGATTACCAGAAATAGATCCATACAATTTTTACTAGGGAGAAATGATAACTTTGAGATACTGAATGTGTCTCAAAAACCTGAATAAAAATACTAAGAAAGTTTATGGCTAATAATATAAACTAAAAGAGAAGAAGAAAAATAAAGAGACTAGGTCATCAACCACCAAAGGATTCAGTGTAATACCCTGGGAATCAAAGACAGTTTGGTAGGTAATCTCTAAGAAACCAATCAATTGGGAATGAAAAAAAGGATTGTTCAAGGATTTGTTTTAGAAGATTAATATAAAATCCAGTCCCTTATATCCTACCTATATTCAAGAAGAATATAGGCCATGGAAAACACATCCATAAGGTGGTTATCATCATTTGATGATACTAAAGATATATTGGTAAAAGGATCCTAAAGTATCCACAGATAAATGATCTCTAGACCTTCTATATTACATGTTATCAATTGGTTTATATTCATAGACCATAGATAGTGCATTTAATTTCATAGTGGAAACCTTGAGAGCTAATGTAGTGTGATTTTGGGATAGGCTTCTAAGGCAATCATAAGTGATATAAGTTATCCTCTAATATGTTACATTCCCAATTGAGGTTATTCCAATAGTTGTTGATTTACTTAAAATGGAGTTTTAGGGAAATTCACTGGTTGATCAGGATGGAGAATTGGTATAGAAAGCCAGAAGATATTTTAGCAAGATCCAAATATATGACATATGTTATTTTTAAGAATACATTTGTAGGTTTTTTCATTGGTATTATCTTATTATATATGGAGATCATTTATATTCTCTAGATTTCTTTTTCTAGAAACATTAAAGAAGTTGGTCTTAAATTTTTCACCAAGCATTGAAGGGTCATCTTTCCCAATGTTAATATTTATAGGATACTCTAGGATTTCAAGAAGAAAAAATTAGTTAAGTGATAATTCTATATTATATGAAGAGGAATGTATTGATGGATGTATGAAATATTACATATATGAGTTCATCTTGTTTCCCAAAGATAGACGGTATTGTAGGAAGATATGGGTGTGGTATAACCATGAAGTAGCTTGGAAAACCCCAACAAAGAATATTCAAAACACAATTTTGATATGGTTAGTGTGAATGAAATTTATCACACAAGAATGAATAAAAAATATTTAGAAAAATAACATCATTATTTATATTTTCAGGTATAAGGCTAGAAAAATCAAAGAGATTTCATAGACTAAATAGAATCCATAAAGACGTGAGAGAAAAAATTAAGGAAAAAATAAGGTAACTATTACAAATTACCTAAAGGAAAATATCTATCTACCTGCGATTTTTGTTGGTTCTATAGGAAGAAAGGTAATAGAGGTAACACTCTCCCAGATGTAGACGAACGATGATAAAGTATTAAGATAATAATGATGGAAGATTCATCATATATATTGTTCAAGCCTATCAAGTGAGAATATGTAGACTCATATGATGAAATTTTATATTATTTATATTAAGATTACTGAGAGGTGGAAGACTCAGGCTCAAATGAGGAAGAAGGAAATAACCCTATTTTGAGCCAACATGAAATAGCCATGATTCGAATAGGTGCTAGTACACCTAAATACACTCCAAAATAGGTTAAGGTAGAAGAGTTATATGGTGATCTAGTGCATTCATTAGATACTAAAATCCATTCAAAATGAATATATCTGCAAGAATGGAAGATTCCTAGATTTTATTGGTCTAAGGAATAACATACGGCTTGGTTAACATATTGATACATGAAAAATATAATCAATGAAGATATAGTTGGTGTTTGTAAAATAGATAGAGTATTATTTATAAAGAATTTACTAAAATCAGAAATGGTTAGTAAGGATATCCAAAAAAAATCTAAGTATGTGAATTTTGAAATAATTCATATGGGAGTTGATCCCTTAGTCAGAAAAGGATACAATCTACCCATCTTAATTATAATAGTGAATGAGAATTTAGCCAAATGTTCAAATTCACTATTAGAAGGAGTATGAGAAAATATGCATTTAGGAGCTGCATGGGTTAAGGTGACCCCATATTTTCATGTAGTAATTATGGAAAAAGTATTAGTAAAAATCAAGTTTTAAATATCAACACAAGAAACTGGTAGAATATGTTGGGATGTACACCCAAAAGAAGATATTTTATAGTAATTACTCATCTTTATGTGACGTTCTAAAACATTGGTAGAAAATCTCTAAAGAATATAGTGTAAATATTTATACATATTTTCCAACATGAAAGGACATAAATTATAGTAATAAAACCAAAGGTGGTAAACCCAAAGAGGCTAAATTGGCCTAGAGAATGGGTTTCACCAGATCCAGAGGAAAAATGACAATAGGAGAAAATTCTTCCAACAATTAATATATTAGTGAGAAATAGACTTTTCATCTATGAGATCAAAGAAGATGATGATTAACTTAGATAACAAGGATCAAGATCAGGATGATTATATTTGAACATAGAACATTTCAAATCTGAAATACTAGAGAACCCTTTGAAAAATACCAGGATCTGAATTAGAAACGATGAAGGTACTTCTATAAAATCACATAGAACATTAATTTCTATAAAGATAGTTGAAAAAAATGACATTTCAATTATTTATCTTTTATGATGAAGAAATTTATTTAGGAAATATGATATCTTCATTACTCACTGAAATTATAGAGGAGTGGGATATATTAGTAAAATTAATTATTAATAAACCTTCAGGAATTTCCCTAATTGATACAAGATGAACTTTCTCTTGCACAAGAATATGTTTTTTAGGTCTAACCTAGGAATCCACAAAGTTTTAAGTTATTGTTGGTAATAGTGTAGTCGTTCTAATTCAATAAGTTTAAAAATGGTTTAGATTGAACTCAGTGGAAGAATATTTATAGAGAAGATGATTTGTTTTATTAATAAATTTCTAGAAGACTTCTTGATTGAAAATTGATTCCTTAGAAGATGTCATCCTATAATTATATTTTCAGAAGGAATTATCCTAAAAAACTATATGATTCCAAATTCTTTTGGAAATTCCATAATGGTTCTAGAAAAGAAATTATATGTGATTAAAGTGGAAAAATATCCACATGAGAATAGAGAATACCACAAAATATTGAGAAATAAAAATATATATTTGGATTCAAAATTCTATAGATTAATAAAGAAGATGCCTTGGTTATGATAAAATATTATTTATCAGAAAATTAGTGATGAAACCTTCTACCATTATCAAATAAGGAAATGACTGACTGAAAATTAACTTTTTTATTATCAAAACACTTTTGAGGAAAAAGTGAGAAACTGCAAAGTCCAAACATTACAACAAAATAAAACCATGAAATAGGATAACCCAAGACAAGAATATTGGATCTGCCCCTACCTAACGATAACATCATGATGACATGCTTTCACCATTGCATGACTGCTCGACTAGCTGTCCCGTGTAGGGGTTCACGGGCACGGAAATGATAGAGGCAAAAATCACCCTTAATAATCTGAGTACCATAGTTAGAATTATGGTAATTTCCTTTCTAGATGATATGGTTAAGGAATTTGAGAGGAAAATTATAGAACTAATTACACTTATATTAATTATGTATAGTGAATGTCCTAACAGGAGTGAGACATTCATAGTAATAAATCATGATAAAAAATAGCATGGTAAATCCAGAATGGTTATTGATTATAATGATATTAACAGTACCAAAAAGGATGATGGATATAAAATTCCTAATCAGGAGGCTTTATGAAGAAGGATCAGGAATGAAAGGACAATGGTATTTTATAAGATTGATATCAATTCAAGATATTGGTAGATAAAGTTTAAATAGGAGGCAATGACACAAAAAACATTTACTATTATAGTTGTCTTATTTTAATGGATATTTATACCATTTGGAATCTTTAATTCCATTGGAATATTCCAGAGAAGAATGGACAAGAGTTGATTATCATAGTTCCAGGGGAGGTCTTCGCATCCTGGTTTTTTTATTTTTCTTAATGGTTGAAGGTTCCATCTCTGTGATGGATGCGCTAGGGTTTCTCCCTCTAGTGGTGGTTTTTGCTTCGGACCCCTCTGTGCTCCCTACGGTGGTACCGTGGATTCCTCTCTTGCTGTGGATTTTCTCTATGGGCTGTCGTGGTTGCTGATTCAGAGCTGCGGGTGTAAGACCGTGTTTTCGCCGGCATACTCTCCGTAGCGTCCAGGTTTGTTCTCAGCAGTTTCGTTGGTCCTATAGGGAGGTCTCAGCTTCTGCTGGTTGCCACTATCCCACTGTGGTTGAGTCGTTTGAGGATCATAAGTGACATTTCCCAGCGATTGGGTTGAAGACTTTGGATTTTCTGGTTCATTTTTCAGTGGTTCTAAGATGTTTGTGAAATCTATGTTATTTTCCATGTTTTCTGGTTGATTTGGCGACGACGGACGCCGGTGAAGCTCGCCGGCGCTCCGGTGATGTGGTGCTCGAGGCGGTGCAGGCTCACGACTCGAGGGTTTGGTGATGATGGTGAATAGCGTGATGGGGACGTCGGTCCAGCAGACGAGGTGCTCCGGAATGTGTGATGGCGGATGGAGATGGGATTTAATGTTGAGGGTTCTCGTGGCTCGAGGTTTCCTCGGGTCCTGTAATTTTTATTTTGAATTGATATGTTTTGGTTACCGCTTACCCATAAAGCGAGTTTATTAAAAATCCAAAAAAATAGAATTTTCAGTCATAAAAAATATTATTACTAATACAAAGAATTCTATCCAGTAAGGTACCTTATAATTGGATAGAAGAATATTCTGATGTATTCATAATTTTGAATAAAAAAGGATAGAACATAGAAAAAATGAAGTATCTATATGGGAGTGAAGATGAACATATATTAGAAATAGATGCATCAGAATCTATATGGTATTGTATCCTAAATATAAAGAAAAACTACGATTAATGTATCATTAGATACTGGAGTGGTTATTTTAAAATAGTTGAAAATAATTATCTTGTCTATGAAAGTGAATTTCATGATGTCCTTAAAGGAATTAGGTATAAATATATTTTCATGGGAAAATTTTTTATAATAATGATATATAGTTCTTTTATAATGAATTTCACAATTTATAAATAAAAAAGGATAACCCAAGAACGATTATTATGGTGGAGGAATGAATCTAAATACAATAACTTTAAAATATAAAATATTAATGGAAATATTAATTTCATTCTAGATGAACTAACACACTAATTTGACTCTTGAAGGTGTAATAGAAGAAGGTATAAAATCAAGGAGATGTTTAGTTTGTATTGATAATCATTTTGTGGTATAATTCTAACATATCAAAGAAATTGATGATATTTCTCAAAAAAGTAAAGGGATTATAGTATAGAATCTACTTTTGAAATATGGTCCTTCATAGAGTAATTTTAAATTATTAGAAAGCATGGGTTTCTCTTATGACAATGCTAAAAAACAAACATATGATTCAAAAATATCCCTAGATAGAAATTCTAAGGAAAATACACATGTTAAATTCTTTGTATGTGGTCAGAAAGACCATTAAGATACTCAATGATCAGAAAATACAAGTAACATGAAGGCTCAGAAGAACCAGAAGGTAGAAACTAATTGAGGATCTAATAGAAAAGATAATCCCATTTCTAAATGCTAGGGTGATAATGTAGAAGTATAACATTAAATGAAGTAAAAGTATCTTAAAGAACTTGATCAACAAAATTTTCATCAGGAACAAGATCAAGAGAGTCTATATGATGATCTATACAAGGATCCCAATACATAAAATAAAATATTGAAATATTGGCAAAGGATTCCATATTTCTCATGGAATAAATACACAACTGTCTATAAAATTTTCCCTAAAAATAAATGTTATTATGTATTTAAGATAGGCCTAAATAATTTTTAGACATGTTATAAGAATCTGAAGACATTATGGAGGATTATAAAAAGATTGACCAAGATATGATCAGTATGATCATCACTAAAGAGATCAAGATGAAATTCTAAGTTTTTAGTCTTCTATAAAAAGTTAAATGGATCAAAGAGATGATAGTGGAAGATTATAAAGTTTGGAAAAGGTATTAGACATTATGATGAATAGGGATTCAAAATCTCCATATTCCAAATATGGAACCAGAAGAGTTCATTGAATTCCATAAAGCATTCAGAATGGGATCAGTTCAATTCTTAAGATTTATTAAAATAAATTCCACATTCAATTGGGTACCAAAATGGTAAGGAATGTTTTAAACAATTCATATCCAAGTTTGTTATGATGGGTTTCACATATCAAACCCCTCATATTAGTAGACAGATTAATCATGTTATGGAATCTGTACCTAAGGAACTAGACTAAAGGACCTATCTTGAAAGCATTCAAAGAAACATAATATAGAGATGAATATTGTATAGAGTTTAGTTTGAATAAAATCTATTGTGAGGGAATCCAGATTTAATGGAGTGTTTATATAATTAAATAAAAATCCAGAAGCATAGATTATATATTCTTTACAGGAGACAATGTGCTTGTCTCTATCAACTCGAGGATATGAAACATGCAGAAATGGAATATTTGGTAGAATTTATAGTGAAGGAAGACACAATTTTTGAAGAACTCAAGATATGAGAGGGACATAAAGAAGATATAATTATTGTTAGAGAACAAATTGAACAAGAAATCAATGAATTGATGGAAATGAAAGAGTCAAAAAAAGAAGTCTCAGTTGGTGAAATTATTAATATTATATAAAATTTGGAGGGATTGTAGGCACTGATCCAAACATGCATCATATCCAAAATGGATGATTGGATCAAATCATGCATTTCAATTATAGAGTTTGTTTTTAATGTGAATTTTGTGGTGGAAGTTTTGCGGTTGTGAGCTCCACATTTTTCTTTTGTATTTTTCCAAATAGTGCATTGTAAGTCACATTCGAGCTAGCTTCCCATGCAAGCTAATACCAGAGACCTATACAAGGGACCATAGAACCATTTGTTTTGGGAGATAATATTGAATATAAATTAGAACAATTTAAAACACTATCTATCTACATTCACTTTAAATCATTTGTGTTATTCATGTGAAAATATTCCAAGAAATGATCCTAAAAGTTAAACACAAGTAATAACCTTATTCTTTTTGTGGATATTGCTTTGTTGGTGTTCTTACAAGCTTTTTTTGTAGCCTTTCTGGATTCCCAAAGTGGAATAGTATAGGTAACCTTGTCGGAGACACCATTAGTGGTATCTGAGCACTGGATTAATTATATAAAGAATATATATATATATATATTTATATTTATATTAACGTATCAATATTTCAGTATTTTTAGATTAATATATATATATATATATATATTGGTATTTTAACCTAGATCCTATTTGACGTGACATGAAAATATAATGATGTGACGAAGGTAAAAAATGGAGAATATAAAATGGGGGGGGTCAATGTTTGAGGTAATGGTATTAGGTCGAAAGCCCGCAACTACAATTCATCACTGATCCCAACCAAGGCTGTGAGGAAGGATCCCCTATAGAATAGGCCAAGTCACATTAGGGTTTTCCTTATGTGTACACACAGAC
The DNA here is from genome assembly GCA_963277665.1 of Viscum album. Lineage (NCBI taxonomy): Eukaryota > Viridiplantae > Streptophyta > Magnoliopsida > Santalales > Viscaceae > Viscum > Viscum album. The sequence goes on from OY728123.1 coordinate 877,821,392, forward strand.
ATATTACAAAAAATATATATTAATATGTAATCACATAAAAAGAAATGTATATATATGAACAAATATATAAATACATCATTATATAAAATATGTATTTGATTATATTTATATTAATATTTATATATATATTAATATAAATATTATATATATATAAATTAATATAAATATTATATATATATAAATGTACACATACCCACAAATATAAAAATAAAAATATATATAATTATATAAAAATTAAAGCAAAAGGGGATAATGGTAAGTGTGATTTTGGAAAATGTGAGAGATTAGAGTTCAAACCTCATTGAGCTGAAATTGATTGTTAATAATCGTGGTGTTGTGTGTGTGGATTAGTAGGTGCTACATGATGGCCCTGAGATGGTGTGGTGTGTAGTTTTTGGAATTATAAATATTATTAAATATTTTTATAAACTTTATTAGCGCCATAGATTAGTACTGATAAAGGTTATCTTTTATCAATGTTTTTTTAATTGATAAAAATGTATGTCTTTTATTAGTGATGAAAGTATGAGTTTTTTAAAAGCTCTAATAAATTTCATTTTGAGAACTGATAAAATTTGGAGTTATAATAGTGTAAGGAACACTATGATGATAGTTAGTTTCGTTTATATATTGGTTCATGTTTGATTACTTTTTTATATTTCTCATGATTCCATAAGTTATTGAATTATGGTTTTATGATTAAACCTACAAGGTTTTTGGATGTTTGGAAATATTAATTCTCCAGTGAGAAAGATTGGGGTTTAATATGAATTGTTGAAAATATTTATAAACTATTTTTATTCCAAATAACTTTGGTCACATGGTTTGTAATAGATCATACATTGGAATACATGAGAGTAGTTTGGGGGGATCTTGCTGAGTAAACTGTTACTCAAACATACCCATATATCTCATTGTGTATGTAGTTGTTTCTTTCCATGATGTAAGAAAGAGAAAGGATACATTATTTATTGATGATAGATAATATCTGTTATGTTTATGGTGGGATATGACCGTGTTTGGTTGGGAATCACTGGAGGAGTTAAATGTCTTGGATGGATATGTGTCAATCATGTACTTGTTGTTATTATGTATTGGTTATTTCTTTATTTCATAAAATATTGGTGTTCTAGAGAAGATGTTTGGCCCCATAAGGGGTGGATTGAGGATTTTACAATATTAGAGTTGGTGGTGAATTAAGTACACCTCTTAAGAGGGAACATATACCTCTCCCATCATAAGGCATTTTTATTGGGAAAGTAAAATAACGGTGTGGGGGATAGTGGGGACAAAGTTGAAAAATACTGTTATTTTTGGAGGTCTAGGATGTTGTAATTATACTAGGATACATTTTGATTTTCTTTTATTTAGTGGTTTTTATGTTTTACTTTTCACCAATAGACTTTTCATACTTTTATATTCCACTAGACATACATTTATGCTTACAATTGAAATTTCTTCAATATTTTAATTTTATTATTTTAATCATATGTCTTGAAAGAAATTACTTTGATATGTGTATGCATGTCTAAGAGTTTCATGGCCTTATTTTTCAACACCATCCATAGGATAATTGGATGAAGGAATAAGATGTCTCCCTTTATCATATTTATTGTACATGAATGGGTTTTTGTGGGGTCAAGATAGTGATAGAGTGACATCATAAAGATGATTAGGATGATGTTTCGAGAAGTGAAAGGTGAGGTTCTAATGGTAGATAAGGCAGTAATATACCTGAACCTAGTATGTAATGTAATCTTGGAAACCCAAAAATGGATTTAGTGGACCCATGATATTCTATATAAGAACTGCAATCATTTATTTATCATTTTTATAAGAGAGTGTCCTACCTAGATAGTATTATTATAGGTTGGTACCAGAATCATATAGGCCAAGATGATTGTGTGTTCTTATAGAATGACAGTTTACATGGGTAGAACTAATGGAATTTAATCCATATTACTAAAATTTACATCCTTAGCCCAAGTTTTATTAAATATTATTTAATTTTTATCATCTTGTTGTGTGTTTATCATCAAAGGGTTACGTGAGAGGAGGGGTAGCAGCTTGAACCAGTTCACCAAAGAGTTTTTTATGACCAATAGGCCTTGGTATGTTCTTTGTTACATATTAAGTCGCACATATTTTCAAGGTATGAGATATAATCCTCGGATCATGAGATTGAGCACTAGTTAGAGGAGGTGGATATACAATCTTTGTTGGTTCATATGGTAATTGAACGTCATGTGCCTTTAGATGGGAACTTGGTGAGGGGATCAATGATGTAGTGGTGGAATTACTAGAAAAATATGTTATAACCATGATTTTTTGTCCGGGGTTCTCTTGATTATTAATTATTAATTCAAAATTATTAATTTAAAATTATTAACTATTAGCAATTAATTATTATTAATTGAATTTCTATTATTTTTTATAAATAATTAATTAATTATTGATTATTCATTATTCATTATTTAATAAGAATAATTTATTATTAAATATTAATAGGTTTTGATTTTTATTCAGTAATTATTGTTAATCATCAATAATTAATGGTCAATAAATATTTAATTATCAATTATTTATGAATAATAAATAGTTATTATAAATATTTAATTATTGATATTTTTTTATTAATTAGTAATTATTAATTAGTAAATAGTAATTATTGATTTTAATTATTTATTATTAAGTATTTATTATTTATTTGTCAACAAATATAAATTATTTCTCATTCATTATTTAAATTTTACTTTTTAATATTTCATTACTAATTTTTAGTTAATAAGTGTCAATTATTATTAAATAAAGATTATTAACCATTAATAATTAATTTTAAATTTTAAATTTTTAAACATCTATTATTAATTATTAATTATTACCACATCATCCAAGGGAGGAGGAAAAAGAAAATGAAAACTAATAAATTATTATCAATTATTAAATAAATATCTATTATTAAATTTTATCAATTATTACTTAATAATTAAGAATAAGTTATTATTTAGAAATTATTGTAATATATTAGTTATTTTTAATAATTTATTATAAATTATAAATTATAGATTATTTATCATTTATGAATTATTAAACATTATTTTATAATTGTTGTTATTTATAAATATTTAACAATATTTTATTTCTGAATACTAATTATCCCAGTCCACACAAATTGAATCCACTCTTGGGCCGGTATTGAAGATGATAATGGTCCATGAAACCCATCTCCAATAAGCCTTGATTTAGCGACTAGCACCAATAATATAAAACCCTTATAGGGAGTCAATTACCTAATAATTCCCGAGATTATAAAAAACAATCACTAATCAACCCCATAACATAAATAATAAAACTCAATCAATAATGTACATAAATTTCACATAGAAAAAGGTCTCCATATAAAATACCAAAAACCTTCCTATGGTAGTGACACCAACACCGGACATGATCTCCATGTTCTAGTATCGTCCAACCCGATCACCAACATCCTCTCAAAAACCAATAAAAAAAAAACACACACACACACATAGATATATATATATATGGGTGAGTACATAACTATATTATGTAGGATCCTCCAAAAAACCTCGCATGCATATATGGTGAAACCCTCCTATCATGGCTGTATTAATTTTATTTAATTTTGGGTTACATTAATTATTCATGGTGATTTCATGGATTTTTGAGTTCTTGGGTGAGCGTCGAAGAAGGGTAAATATGACATGAAAGTTAGGGGTGGATAAAATATGTATACCATGCCACAACCTTGATAATTTAAACATGTAATGGGATATTTCTATTTTTTAAATTTTTAAAAAGGGATGGAGGCCATGACATAAGGTTGAGGTTGTGTTGTGGTGGGTGTTGTGTATGAGTGTGCGTACGGGTCAGGGAGGGGCTCCACACTACATTATTTATTTACACGCCATAGTATACAAGTGCATATGGTCATAAAACCTACCCATTAGAGGTGATCCATGCCACAACACGGAAGGTTTCCATATAGCGGGAATCCAGTGGGGACACCACGCAACTACGGGGGAGGATGTATTGTTTATCATTTCTTCCTGTGTTTAATTTGTGGTGAATTTTCAAATATTTAACTTTTAATTTATAGGAAATTTATCCCCTTTCACCCCCTTCCCCCATGTTGGATCATTGAGGAAATCTCAATTGAGATCTCTCCCTCCCTATTCTTTGATACCAAACACCTTATTCACTGATTTCAAGCATATTGGAAGGTCGGTCTATCCTTATCCATTTTTATCCTTCCTCCTCCATTTACCTCTTGATTTTATTGAAATTGGAAACCCTAATCCCCATGTTTAATTAATTTATGTTTTGAGTTCACTGAATCATGGGGTTTTTCATGGATTGGGATTGTGGAGGCTATATCCTTTCTCTATTTTGCTGTTGTCATCAAAGGTGACTTTTTTTCAGTGATTGAATCAGGTGTTTCTATGAAATCTCCATTATATTACATTTCCTCAAATGAATTAGTGTTTTAATTTCTTTTAAATAGATTATAAATGTATATGGTGATCCAATGGCATTGAAAATGGGTTTGCAATGAGTTTTGTACCTATTATCAAAAGGCATTCATATGATTTGCTAATTTTTATTTCAAAATTGAATATTTGTGAATTATAAATGTTTTATAAAATTCCTAAATATATTTTTAATGGTAAATTTTGATTTTTAAAGGGGTTTTTGGCACCAGTTTATTTTCAAAGAAAATATTTTATGGATTTAATGCATTTTTATCAAAACGGGTGTACTAGGCACATGAGAAATGGTTTTATGGCATGTTTTTCATGTGGTTATTTTGAATGTGATTCTTAGAAAAAGGTTTGGTTATAAAAGTATTTCCAATACTAATTCCATCACTTGGCCTTAAATAACATTTTAAAGTGAAATTTTATAGAAGATAAAATTACTTGGCATTCCATGCCAGTTTGGAAATTCCCGCTTCACATTTTATAAATGAATTATTTTATGACCGTGAGACCTTCTTTTGAGACCATTATTTATTGTTATTCTTTACATTATTCCACTATGGAGGATGTTTCATATTATTAATTTATTATGTAATGATTTGGAATGTATGAAATGAAATTTGTTATTTATATTTAGGTTTTAAGATGTTGGATGAGGTTTATTTGAAAGTGTTTCATTATTTTTGATTATTATAACGATTTCATTACTTATTTCTTTTTTCATGTCCATTGATTGAAATCATGGGATCCTATACAGCTAAGTATATGGTTTGGAAGAGTTTTATGTAGCTTAGTGTTGGGAAGACTGTTAGAGGATCATGTTACATGTCTTTTCAGTGTCCCCTAGTTTTTATTTTCTCACATAGAACCATCTTCTAGTTATTTGACCTTTATTATGACTCATTTATATCATGGTTCCTATGATACTTTTATTTTATTTTTAACCATGTTTTTTTATTTGTAAATAATTTCCAAAATGGTTTGGAAAGTTTCATTTATAAATTGATGATGTAGTTATTTTTGAAGAGGTATTTGTGAAGTTATTTCACGAAAATATATAAGAAGAATTTGTTTTTCTTTGATATATTTTGAAATCCCTATTTTCATGGTTTGAAAAAAAATTTATTGTAATTATTTTTTTAACATTTAGGTTTGAAACATATGCTTTTAAACTGGATGTTCCCCACTATTAGAAAGGCTTATTTTTTTGGGTTTTGAAAAAGGAAAGTAATAGAGTATTCCATTCATTTCCTTCTTGAAAAATCATTTAAAAGTGAAATATATTTTTATTATTTATGTAAAAACAATTATTTATAATATTTTTTAATAAATTTATTGAATATAATCCTTAAAGCGGTCCAACACTATTTTTTTATCTCACCTAGTTTATACACCAATGCGTGGGTGTGTATTCAAACTTCATGACTTCTCTCAGGTTCCAAAATTTATATCCCACTAATGGGATGTTTTTTATGGTCCATTAATGGATTTTATAGATATGGTGAGTGACTAAAGGTCATAGGGTGATGTTTGAGAGTCTCAAGTTGTGGTTTTTATTTTTCAAGGAATGTTTAACCTACTCAATAAGCTATTGTAGATTTATTGTTGTATTTCCTATTCTATGTGTAAGAGATATATTTTATTCTGTTGTGTATTTAAAAATGATATGAATTATGTTTTTTTATGTCTCATTGAATGTTTTTTATGTTGTGACTTTTTTGGGTTTTTACTAGTTTGTATCTAATTATTTTATATTCATGGATGTCCATCATATAGATAGGAAATATAGGATTAGTAGCATTTTTACTGAAAATTTATATTATTGTGGGAAGATGGAATCATTCTCAAGTTTTTTTCTTGATATCTAGGAACTTGTTGTCAGCTTTTGGGGATAGATAACACCCTTCTTTCCAAGTGGTGGGTCAGGCCATGTGGCATTTCAGTTTATCTCGAGTCATTTAATTGAAAATGGTTTTAGATCTAGGTTCTGAAGATAGACTACAATCATGAACCATTACCTTGTTATTTAGAAACTGTGTTATATTAGAGATAAGATATTAGAACTTGGGAGGTTGGTGCAGGTAGAGTCTAGATAACTCTTTCTCACCTTGAGAATTTATTTATCTTATATTTTTGGGATTTAGTCTTCGATTTGATTGTTTTTATTTGATTATGATATGAGATAGTGTAATTTTGATCCTTATTGGCAAAGTATGAGTTTCCTAGGGGGTGTTATTAGAATTTTTGGATGGAAATATAAAGGTTATTAGAGGCATAAGGTGGAATTTCAGGTCTTAATAAACCATTTAGTGACCAAAAACATGATTTTGGAAACAATTTAGGAACTATTTCATGATTGGTGCCCATACCATCAAACTATATGAAAAATTTAAGCATAATTCTACATCCAATTTAGTTCTATTGTTTATACCTCCTTATACCTTGATTTTATTAATTCATTTTGGTAATGTTAAAAGAATGAATATGTGCATTGTGATATTTTTATTTGGTTGAATTGGGTTTTTTGTTATGTCTTGTGAGGTTATCTTACTTATGTGATAGTTGTGAAATTGTTTTTGAGTGTGAAAATTAAAATTTAAGAAAAATGTTTTTGGTTGAAAATTAGGCCTTGTGACTTGTTTTTAAAGTAAACTTGGTCATTATACAATGTTTTTAGAATTGATAGATTTCAATATGAAATTTGAGATTCATTTTTATTTCAAAATCAATTGATGAATTATTTTTAAAGTATTTTGGCTCTCTTATAGAGTGTTTTAAATATGAGTAATTTTAAAATTTAAAGGTGGTATTTTGAATGTGTTTTAAAGGGTTTTAAGAGACACTGTATTTTTAAATAATGAATAAATTTAAAATATTTGATTAGGTTCTGTAATTGATGTAGTTAGAAAGATTTATTTTAGTTTTATAAAAGATATGAAATATTTAAATGGTTGTTAATTTTTATTTTAAAATGATCTTTTAGGACCCATTCTTAAGGGACATGGATTTTAAAATAAAAATTTTAAACATGTTTTTCATTATTTGGTGAATTGTGTATTTTTATTTTTCCTTTAGTTTATAATATCACTATTTTATGTGGATTAAGAAACATGACTGGGTTGGGTTCCTTTATTGTATTCTTTATAATAAGACTCCAAGAATCTCTTGAGTAAAGGTAAATTGTTTATCTTTAAGAGTGAAACCTTTCTTCTTTTTGGATATTCACAAACTCTGAATGGAGGGTAAAGATTTGTTTTATCCTCATGGAAGTGTAGTAGTGCACCTTATAATTATTCAAGGTAGAAATTTCATATAACATGTAATCGGGGACTATGTAGGTTTATTTGGATAGACTGGTCCAGTGATCCATGGAATGATAACCATGGGAAGAAAAGTCTAGGGTGCATGTTTGAATTTGGGGGTGATGATATGTTTTGGTATTCTTACCCTGTGAGTTTAGAGAATTTATGGTTTTAAGGTGGATTTTTTTGGTTTGTTCATTAGATGATCTATTAATTGTTTCTTTTTGAGAATTTCTCTTTTGGGATGATCATGACTCATTAACTTTTTATGACATGTTTTTTTAATCGATTAGAGATATGCACGATGTCTGGTTTGATTTATTGAACATTGGGATGCCTTGGGTGTGTTTATAGGTAACATGGGTTTGGTTTTTCCAATTAGACTATAGGGGATACCTGGTTGAGACATTAAATTGGGTTCACCATAAGTTGGTGTAAAATAAATTTGACCCAAAGTTTCCCTCTAATGCAGTTTGATGACCCAAGGTTAGAACCATATTGTTCATTGTTGAGGTATGTTCTCAAATAGTGCATGATTTGGATATTTTATGATGTGATAGTTTTGGTGACTCTATCATGTAACCTTTGGATGTTCCTTGATTTTAAAGTCTTTCAAATATCCTTTTGAATTATGTACCCTTTATAGAATCTGGGTTTGTTTCTTGATTGATCATTATAGTTAGTGGAATTTTGTGGTTACCATGATTGATTTGTTGAATCATAGTTGTCTTAATGAAACTATCCTCATAGAAATGGTTTTACGTGCCTTCACAATTTTTGATGAATTCTAGATAGTGGGAAAACCTATACTGGGTCTCCATCATCCAGTAGATTCTCATGTAATAGTTTTTTATTGGATCTCCCTTTAGGTTTTTTTGAGAAATATATCCCATAATTTTGAGGATTCATTTCAAGGATTCATTCATGAGGTGCATCTATTTTTTTCCATCAAACTTTACCTAAGTCGTTCCGGTAGTATAAAGTCTCTTGGGTGGGTGAATTGTGGCACCCACATATCACCACTGTATTAATTTTACTTAATTTTGGCATAATTTTTTGTTTTTTGGTGTTTCCATGGATTTTTGGGTGCTTCAGGGAGTGTTGGAGAAGAGTTGGGGTAACCCAGAAGTTAGGGTGGATACAGGATATAGCCCATGTTTTAACCTTGGTAACTGTGGCATGATATGGGTTGTGTCACATTTATGAATTTTCATAAATGGAAGGAGGCCAGAATGTAGGGGTGAGACCGTGCCTTCGTGTGTCTTGCATATGATTTTGAATAGGGGTGGGGGCGGGGGCTCTACACCACAACATAGAGGGACAAATCATATTTTATAGGTGATTAGGGTCATCATACCTTCGTGATGGAGGCTCTTCATACCATAATTTGGGAAGCTTCACTATGGTAGAAGTTTGGAGGGGTATCCATGTCATAAAATATGAGGCTTCTCCATGGAAGGTTTCTAACTCGGTTTCATTTTTTTTTTTGAATTTATAGTTTACCCCCATTGGATTTTTAGGGAATTGGGAAACTTTCATCCACCTTTTCCTCTATCATCCACTCATGGAGAGCTCAAGGGAGGTCTCTCCCTCCCTCTTCTTTGATTTGGTGCCCAACATTCATCAATTCCAAGAGGACTAGAAGTCTGGTATCTACTTCTCTATTCTTATCCTTCCTCCACTATTTCTCTTTTATTTTTATTCCATATTGAAATCCTGATTCTAATGTTGGATGAATTAAGGGTTTGATTTCATTTAATCATAGGGATTTTGATGTCATATGCTTTCGGAGGTTGTATCCTTACTCGAGTTTTCTATCATCATTGAATGATACATGTTTCTAGAAATTGAGGTGGGTGTTTATTTGAAATATCCCTTATATTAAATGTCATGAAATACTTAACTAGTTTAATTTATTTCTTATGAATTATAAATGAATGTGGTTCCCCTAAAGGTCAAGGAAATGATTTTCAGCGTGTCATGAATAGGGATTTATATGAATTCGTTACTATGATTTATAAATTGAATTCTTGTTCTTGAAAACTATTTTCTAAAATGGATAAATGGATTTTGAAATGGAAATTAGGATTCTAAAAAGAGTTCTTATCATTAGTGAATTTTTAGAGAAAGGATTCTATTAATTTATAGAGTTTGTTTTTCTCAAAAGGGTTGTGTTAGTCCTGTGAGAAATGGTTTTATGTTTTGTTTTCCCTTATGGTAATTTTTAAATTAATTCTTGGAAGAATTTTGATTTTCAAATGGAGATGAAATCCTGTTTTAATGACTTTGTTTCAATGAACGTTTTGAAGTGAAATTTTATGGAAGGTATATTGTCTTTTCCTTCTAATCTTGTTTACAAAGCCCTGTTTTCAATTTTAATATTGATTTCTTTTATGATCGTGAGGCTTAATTTGGAGCACATTGTTATCTATTACGATGAAAATTATCACTCTAAATGGGATGTTTCATATTGTTCTTATATTATGTTATTTCATGGAATAGATTAAATTAACTAGGATGTTTCTTGTGTGGGTGTAGGAGATGAGATGATTTTTATTTGAAATAATTTATGATTGTTGATTCTTATTATGGTTTCATTCCATTTTTCTTTATCTCCTTCATTTATTGATATCATGGATCCTAAGTATATAAGTAGAGTATTTTGATGCGTGCTATAATATATTGGTGTGTGAAAAATGGTTAGTTCCCCTAAGAAATCTTTTCCCTCATATATGTTGTTTATATAAGATCGAAGTGACTGAAAGGGAATTTGATATGGTGGTTCAGATTTCCTATATCGGCCCAATGAGGGATCCAATGATCGAATAATTATAAAATTAATGTTGGATCCTATTTATTTTCCCATTATTATTAGTTCCCATTATGGATTACTTTAGGGGATCCCATTCCATTATTTGATAGTATCTCAAATCTTGGTTTACTCACATGGAATCATCTTATAGTCATTTCACTTTTATTATGCCTCATTGATTCCTTGGTGCCTATGATACTTGTATTTGATTCTAGTCTATGTTTTATTTACTTTTAAATTGTTTCTAAAACGGTTTTGAAATTTTAATTTATAAAGTGAACTGTTATTTGTTTTATGAGTGGTATTTGAGAAGTGATTTCTGAAAAATAGGTAATAAAGGTTAGATCTTTTTAGGTATTTTGATAGACATATTTTTATGGTTTGACGTAAATTTTAAATTAAATATTTTTTTTAATTTTTGGGGTTGAAACATATGTTTTTAAACTTGATTTTGTACATTTTTATAAAGAATTTTTCTTGTGTATTTTGAAAAAGTAATTTAATAAATTATATTTTGTGTTTACTTTATGCATAGTCATTTAAAAGTGAAAACCAATTTTTCTATACTATTTGAAAATTATTATTTATGAGTTGTTTTATGATGGGAATCATATAGACTCCTCGGTGAGATCCTACTTGGAATATTTTTCTCACACCCTTCATATAGAACATTTTGTGGGTGTGTGTATAATGTTCACATTCTCTCTTAGGTTCCTAGGTTCTGAACTCATTCATCGAATGTTTTTTCCAGTCCTTTGATAAATATTGTGGCCATGGTGAGTGATCAAGGGTTACAAGGGGATGTTTGAGAAGTATCTGAGGTTGTATTTTTTATTTTTTGGTAAAATCATGTATCGACCAACTCGGTCATTTATTGTACTTTTATTTTAGTCTTTTTAATTTTATATGTATAAGAGATATTTTATTCTTATATGTATTTCCAAATGGGATTAACCATGTTTGTTATTTACGTATCATTAGATTCTTATTATCTTGTACCATGTTGGTTTTTTTATTTTTTCTATCTACTTGTTTGATATGAATTTATGTAAAACTTATGGATAGGTCAAGCCAGATTATCCATAGTTTCTAATAATAATTTTGTTATTATTAGATTTTTAAGTCATTCCTAAGTGTATATTATTGACTCCCAGGTAAAAATTTCCATCATGTGGGGATCGAGAACACCCTTTGTGCCTATTGGTAGATCGAGTCAAGTGATGTGTCAAGTCAGCTCAGGTCGTTTCATTGCATATAACTTTTTACAACAACCCCAATGAAAACATATTACCACATCATAATAATATTCACATATCCACAACTATATTTCATATCAAAAATTCACATCCTCACCACAATATGGTGACCTAAATATGAAATACATCAACCACATTCCCTCATTTCACTATACACATCCACCACCTTAAATCACACCACAACTATATGTTAAACACTAAAACCCCAGTACATTATGCCCTATAAATCATAACTTCAAGCCATAATTGTATATAACAAATCTAAAAGAGAGATCTGGTAATAGTTTATAGTCTACCATTCATTCCCTCTACAACCAAGATGTGTGGGAGACACCAAGAGCCCACAATCCATAAGGAAATAGCTTAGGTTATCCAACTTAGGTGGTGGCGTGTAAGAAATAAGATAAAATACAATCATATAATAACCTTACACAATGCCTAATATAAGGGAATACTATCCTAAATAATAACCAACCACACCATACCTACATCTACCCATAATTTTCATACATAAGTATTACATATAATTATATAAATATAAAGTACATAATATTAGGATCAAGACCAAAATCCAATAGGTTTAGTGTCTTCAGAATCTAGGATACATAAATAACTTGTTCATAAGAGATCTACATCATACCCCAATAAGTTATTTATAACTAGAACCATTATTATACATATCATACTTAAAAAATTGCTTCATTAAATGAGTAAAGGATACATAAAAATGGGTGATATCATATTCTCAGTAAGGGTAAACATGGAATATATATATGATAACTTAAGAATAACATGAGCATAATGGTATGAAAACATGAGATTATTATTTAAAAACTAAATATATCATATAATAGATAATAATATTGTCTAATGGAATAAAGCATGGTAGTTCATAAGATATGAATCAAAATGGAATCAAATAACATGATCCACGAGAGAATAAAATTGTCATAATACATAAGTTTGTGACATTCACAAAATCATAGAAAATAATTTCATTAGTCAAATATCACTACCAAGAATATTATAGTTGATTGGTTTCACTCCACATTCCATCATAGCATTAGTCAAGGTTCATTCTGATGACTATAATAGTGGATAAAGTTCCTTATTGAACTAGGTTCACTCTTTATTTTAGTTATTATTATCTCCTGAGATATCTATCTTTACTCAATGCATTGGAGGTCAGTAAAATTTCGAGAACAACCATCACATAATAGAATTATTAAATAAGTATTCAAAAAAAATCATAAAAAATTTATTATATAATAACCCATGGAAAAGAAATGGATTTCATAAAATTTTCATCATTCTATTATAGTATAAAATATGGAGAAGGAAAGAGTTTCATAAATGTTTCATCATAACATAATTAATGCATGAGAAATAAATGTGTTTGATATAATCATTTATACATCATCAACATAATAATACATAAAAGAATGAATGTGTATGATATAATTGGATAATATCCCCAATGAATCATAAGTAACCTCAAAGGATGTTATCATAAATGAAAAATTCCTTTAAAATATCACTAGAACATTTCTCTAGGAAAATACACTTTTAGCATTGAAATATATTATTAAAAATTAGAAAATTTCACAAATATTAAGGGAATGTTTTTATTTTAAAATAAACTTCAAAAAAACTTAAAGAAATAATCAATGGATTGGGTGGTCATGATAGCGTGAAATTCCATTTACGTCTTGTATGTTAAAACAAAGACCATGTTCATATTTTCTGTAAAAATTCAAAAGTACCTCATTCTAAACATGAAAAAAAGATTAATATTAAAAAAAATTAAAATTAAATAATGGGTATAAAGTAATTTAAAAAATCAAAGGATAATATAAAAAACACTCATTAAAATATTTTCATAAAACATGGATATGGAAAAAATGAATTTTTATCGAAGAGAGAAATAAAGTATATTTTAATTAAAAAACCATCCCTTCGGTATCGTTAGTTATTAAAGAGAGGAAAATGAAATGAAAAAAATTAAATATATATACATAATCATGGAATAATAAAATTCATGTTATTATTTAGATATAGGTCATAAAATTTCATCATCATAAACAGAATCATAAATATTCCCTACAAACAACGAGGTTGTATAACAAATCTCTTACATTAAGTTAGAATTAATTCAAAATAAATATAAAATCCTTTATAATAAATTTAAATTTATTATTATTATATAATAGAGTAACTTATATACTTATTATATCATATATTATCTACTTAAAACATTTTAAAACACATTTCTTAATAATTTTTTATTAAAATCGTCATTTTTAGGAGTTAATTATTTCATTTTTCATGATAATTTGTGTTTGATAGTTCCAATCCTTGTAATTTTATCATGGTTACATAATATATAGAATACTAATCATTATATAAATATAATTTATATTCATTATACATGTATTTATAGTCATCCATAAAGGGATGATATAGAGAAATGAATTACATCGTTCATGGAGACGGTAAACTGTACTTATGCATGGATACTATTTTAATTTTCTAACAAAAAGAATAAAGGAAAGATAAATATTATTTTATATTAAAAAAATAATAATTATATCATAAATAACATATATATACCTGAAATATATATTTATTTTCAAATAAGGAAAGTGCAAATGAAAATAAATCATATCACTTCATGGAGATGGTAGTCCACACGTACGCATGAGCGACATTTTTGTTTTCGAAAAGACATTAAGGTAAGAAGGTATATATGATATTATAATTATAGTGGTAATATTATATCAAAAATATCATATATAAAAATTAAATCCATCATAATAATAATCCATGAAATATGGTGGTGGTAAATAAATTGTACGCTATGTTGAGGTGGTAGTCCACAAGTACAAACGAGTAATACTTTCACTCTCTTTTTGATGTAGAATATGGTGTATAATCTATGTTAAATACTCATAATAACATTTAGTTATACTTAGGATAATTTATTTATTATTTTAAGATGAATATCACATATTTAGATGAGGTAAAAGAAGAAATAATATGAAAGAGGTCGGGTATGATGATTACCACTCCTTTGGTTGGCCTACTTTAGATCATTTCTTAAGGATCATTGGAATGGTATTTTAAGAATACCGGAACCATTAATTATTGTATAGGAAACTGTATAAGATAATTGAGATGGGTTTTTTATGATCAATATTTCTCAAATTTTTGTAAAGATGATAAAGGAAGGGGAGCCTTTTATAAGTGGGGAAGTGGGAACACTTGGAATTTCTTAAAATATTAAAATATAATAATGTCATACTCAAGAAAAAATCTTCCAAATGGATAGAGAATAATATTTTGGATATTATGATGCTTTAATATGGTCATAAAATAGGATTTAGTCATTTTTTATTTGAAAAATTACCCTTATCTCATGGTTTAAACCCCCCAGTAAACTTATTTTAACCATTATCATAGTAATGAATTTTAATTATTATTACCATTAATTATGACATACAATTTTGTTTGAATTATTATATAATATTAATAATTATGATTAAAATATATTTTATATTTTATTAAATTCAATCCACATAGGTGGATTAATTTATTTTAAAACAATCCTATAAATGAAATGAAAAGTGATTTCGAGAAAAATTGTTTTCCCAAGCATAACAAGTTTTTATACACAGAATTCGTCATAAAATTGATTCAAATCACATTAACTGAATTATTATTAATATAAATGACTATTTTTGTAAATAATTTTTAAAAAAATAAAAAAAATTAAATTCTTGAAACAAAAAAGATATTTTTAAATAAAAAATCAGCAGCTTTCACTATTCACTAAAAAGTCAAAATTTTCAAAAATTCCTCTAAATTTTATTCTATGATAATTTTAAAATGATTAATTCAAAAATGAAGTTCATTGTTTCAAATAAATTTTCTAAAAGTGGAAAAAATTAATTATATCATTTTCTCACAAAAATAAATAAAAACTATTTTTAAAGGAAAATTTATTTTTAAAGTATATAAATACTTTAATAAAAATTAAGAACTTATTTTTTAATATATTTGATTTATCTATAAATATTAAATGTAATTTTCGAAAAAAAATTATTCGCATTTACTCTACCAATTTAACAACTATTTTATAATGTTATACAATATTGTAGTTCATTTAGACTTAGGTTTGTGTGTAATGCATGATATCAAATAAACTCAATTTATTTGAAGACAAATATATCATAAAATATTAGCGTGTTACATTCTACACCCACCATAAAATGAATTTATCCCCTAAAATTCCATTAATATGATTCAAATAATTTTTGATATATATATTTCATTATATCCTCTGGTTTCTAAGTAGGATCTTCCAAATTCTTGTTCCTCTAGAGAAAATTAACCAGGTGCATAGACTTATTCCTTAACACTTTATCAATACGATCTGAGATATAAAATGATTTTTCTTTATAAGAAGTATAATTTTCCTAGGTTACAACCTCATATTTCATTACATGTGAAGTAACATGTTTGTACTTCCATATAAAAGATACATAGAATACATCCTGAACCTGAGATAGGTTCAATGGAAGAAAAAAGAGATAAGATACCATCCATTCTCAATCAAGAATCTCGAAGCATCAAATGTACCAAGGTATAAAATGTTAATTATTTCTAAATCTCATAAACTTATTATAGGTTAAAATTTATAGGAATTCCTTTTCACTAACATTAAATCCCATTTTTCACTAATGGGTTTCAGCGTGACTTTTTTGTCAATAATAAGGTGCCTTAATATTCTTGTGAACAATTATAACCTTCTCCACTATTTCCTTCACTAACTTGAGTCTCGATAGATTTATTTTTCTAAATTCATACCAAAAAATTGGATATCTAGACTTATTTAAATAGATGGATTCATAGGGATTCATATTAATGAGTGAGGGAAGTGCTTTATTGTAAGAAAAATTGGCTAGAGGAAGGTGTTGACCCCAAACACCGCTGATATCCATAGAATAATATCTCATAATATCCTATAGGGTTTGAATGGTTCTCTGATATTGAAAATCAATCTTGGATGACAAGTAATAAATAAGCATAACTATAAATCTATATCTTTTTGAAGACTTCTAAATAACATCGAGTTAAACCTCATATCTTAGTCAGATAAAATATAATTTGGTACTATATGAAAACTTACCAATTCCTTTATATATATCTTGGAAATATGATCAAGAGATAAATCTTATCTGATTGAAATGAATTGTGCTGAATTTATAAGATGAATGAATACAACACAAATAGCATTATGACCCTTATATGTTTTTTGAGACATTTTCACATTTCTATTCCAGCATGGGTAATTGTTGTATCATCCCCTTCAACCTCTATCTCTAAACATTAACTTGATGACATACTAAGCACCAAGATGCATACTCTGTAATATCTCTCTTCATTTTTTCCCGCTATAAATATTCTTTTAGATCTCTATACAAATTCATACTTACAATATGAATAGATAATGATGAGCTATTAGCTTCTTCCAATGAATCATTCTTCAAATCCAATATGAATGAGACACATACACAATTCATGAAAATTATTATTAAATAAAAATCAATTCCGAACTCAAGAACATTTCATATTTTTTTTCAAATCTATATCTTCCCTTTGTACTTCTTTAATCATCACCTGGATAGATGGTTCAACAATCATTTGAGAAATATAATATATCTCTAATTCATCTAATAATTCTATATCCATCCTTTCCAAAATCAACAAATATTTTATCTTTTTTATCTATATAATATAAAAGCTAGCACAATCCTTTCAAATCAAAGAATCATCCACTTTTTTTCACATTTCAAAGGTGATAGTGTATTGAGAAGTCATAATATTATATCAATTACAACAATTTTCTATTAACCTGATTCAACTCTTTCTGACATTATATATACTTTAAACTCCTTTGACTAGTGTATATGCCACAACATTCTTCAAAGATATAATTACACCATATCTCAAATTAAATAACCATCGCAGCTTACTACAAATCATGAGTTGTGTAATTTTGATCATAAACCTACAATTTTCATGACACATTAGATATAACCTTTTCATTCTTCATGTGTAGACATTATATTACCTTCTTTGATACATCACTATAGATAAAAACATTTCTCCACTATTAGGTTGGGTAAGAATAGGTGCACTGAGTAATATTCTCCCAAGTTCCTTGGAAATGTTGTCACATTCATCTATCCAAAGGAACTTCTCTCCCTTCTAAGTTAATATGGGGAGTGTATTAGACACCATTGATTAATTCTAAAAAAAGAATCAATAAAACCCATCCAAACCAAGAAAACTACATATCTCAATCATGGTGGGAGGTTTGGGATAAAGTTCAATATATTCCATCTTTTATGGATCCTCCAATTTACCATCACCTAAGAGTGTATGACCCAAAAATGAAACTTTCAATACCCAAAGTCACAATTTTTAAATTTTTATACAACTTGTACTTAAGTTACTAAGTACAATCCTCAAGTGATATTTTTTGTCTTCCTTAATATTGGAATATATAATATTTTCATTTATAAAGACTACCAAAAAATGATTATAGAAATATATAAAGACTATATTCATTAAATCCATGAAGATAGAGGGAGAATTAGTAAGACCAAATTGAATGAGTATAAATTTATAGTGTCCATACCTCATACATAAGGCTGTATTGGCTATGTATTCACTTTTTACCATCAGTTGATAGTATCTATATCGACGATCAATCTTTGAAAAATATGGAGCTTCTCATAATTTATTGGACAAATCATTAATATAGGGTATATGATACTTATTATGTATTTTGATCTTATTAATTTCTTGATAATAAATTGAGAGTTTCATTGATCCATATTTATTATTAAGAAAAGAAAATATTCACCCCATGGTGGCATACTTTTCTGAATGAATCCCTCATTAAGATTTATGTGTAGTTTCTTCTTTAATCACTGCAACTCAAAAGGTGCTATTCTATATGGAGTCTTTGAAATATGTGTAGCTCCAAGTATGTTTTATATTGAAAACTAAACATTGTTATTTAGAAGAAGAATACAAAAATTTTCAATAAAAATATCAACAAAATCTCATACCATAGGCATATCTTCAATTTTTATTTTCTCCCGAACCATCTGAGAAAAAACACACCTTTTGAATAGGAATAAAGACCCATATAATGGATGTAATTTCCAGTGGAAGTTCATATTTATACTCACACAAATATATGATAATAGTTTTGTTTGAAATATCAAATTTTAATTACCTTAATATGAATTTGATATGGTATTTATGTAAGTAAATTCAATCTATACCTAAGATAACATCAAATTAAACAAGAGGTAGAAAAATGAGATTTTTAGGATGCACATTCCAAAAAACTTCAATAGAAGAAGAATCATATACTTTAGAAGGGATCATCAAACCATTAATGGTTTTATAAAACAATGTGTGACATTTTAAAAATGTATAAAAATAATGTAAAAATAAATATAAAAACTATAATGGGGTTGGATCAGATAGAAGAGTATCTGTCTGGGTATAAACAGACCCTGGTTTATATCCTCCTAGTTGACTCATTTCCTTCCATTTTCTCTAAAACAAAACCACAAATTGTTTTTCGTTTATTTAAATTTATTTATCTTTATATAATTAATAAAATACCAAAATAATAGTAAAATTCTAGTTGAATAAATTTTACTCTAGTAATTGTGGGAAATTAGTGAGATTGAGCCGTCATCACTTTATGGTCCTCCATAAGAACTAGGGTGAAGCTTGTTCCTTATATTTTAAATTTAAAAATTAAAAGACATGTAAATTTATGTAAAATATATGTATATATATTTATATAAAATATAAAAAATAATAATAAAAATGAAAATAAAAAAATAATTTATAAGCATCAAAATAATAATAAAAGAAGATGAAATATTGAAGTAAATGACGTGTTTCCATGAACATACATGTTGTGTAGTCAGGGTTTTAAAAAATTGACCCCCTTTCCCTAATAAAAAAATCCACGTGTCCCCTCCTTTATTCTCATATTTTCCTGAGTAAACTATGGTTGGAAATCATCAATCTGAACCTCCAAGATTCTATAACACCTCCAATCTCTTGTATTTAGTTCTATGATCCATGCCAGTTATCATATGACACTTATTTCATATTTTTAATGGTTTTTGTGGTTTTAATTACATATGGTGGATTATTGGATGAAAACTAGTAGTAAATTGGAACATGTGAATAAAACATGACGTATACTTTGGAGCATGTGTAAACAATTTTCAATACCAAATTTGAAAAACACATGATGTGTGTGTTGGGGTCATGAAAAGTAATATCCATTTTTAAATAGCCAAGAACATTGTGTTTTCATAAAATATTACACACATGGTTATCATGTTCCCATTCATGGAATTTAGTATATTATAAGTATCATATTTTTCTACCCACAAGTCCACATGTTTTGCACACACAATTCACTGCTCGAGTACCTAGTTTACAACACATAATGGGTGCATTCAGTGAATTCCATATACTCACTGCATGACTAAGTTTCACTTTTTGTGTTCTATTACACCACAAAATGAAATCCGTTTCAAATATATAATATTCACACATCTCACACATTTCACAAACTATATTACTTCACATAAATGAGGAGTTGGGTTTTTTATCCAACATACATAGTTTTACCCCATGCTTTCCTAACACACCATTTACTCTGGGCTACATGCCTCATACATTTCAATTAATTATTTTCTTAATTTTTTTACTTTTCATTTATTTTATTACTTTATTTTCAATTAATTTTCATGGGACCATTAAATTAAAATATCACTCTATGTTATGAAGGTATCACCTGAACTCTTAAACAATAGAGGATTAGTCCATACTACGCATTTTGAATATGAAGGAAGTGGGGGAGAATCTGGTAGTATACCTACCAATATCATAGCCCTGGGCATTAAAAATACTTCCTCTAATGGTTTTATCATCCACATTTTCATCTATATCATCCTCCCGAGCACTGTCCGTTAAAGATAAAGCACATCCTCCACTTGTTTCCATGCTATCAGATCTATCTACTTTTATAGGTGGGATATAATCTTGACCATAACTAGTGGATTAAGATCATAATTTGACCCCTACCATACCTTTATGTATAGGATACTTGACCAATTGACTTTATTTTATCAATGAATAATTTATTTAAGCAATAGGTTTCTCAAAAATAGTACACCAGAGTTGTTGGGACTCTTGGAGGAGATGGAGAAGATCATAGACCCCACACATATTCTCGACCTCTTTCAATTCAACAATCTTATTTACTGAGATTTATTTCTAGAGTTACTGACCAAATTTGAGTTTTATGAACCATAATATTTGGAGGATCTGATTTACATAGAGTGACTAGTCTGATTCCCTCTAAGAGTTAGTTTCTTTCTCCTACCATGGGAGAATCTGACTGAGGGCATGGGTTTTATCTCTATGACACCACCCCAAGGCCAGTTACCACCCTAGCCTTCCCTAATTGATATGACCTTCTATCTATGTTGTGGATTCTTTCCAAATGAAATTTCTAATATTATTCTAACTCACATTAGACCACCCTAATTATTTTTACCACCTCCCACCTCATCCACCGATGTTTTAATACCATATTGTTTACAAAACATTAGAACATGGGTGTTGTTTCTATGAACGATATGGATCTCCTGACGTATATCTCTATATATTATTACCACAAACTCCATTACTTTTAAACAAACTACTTTCATGACGTGGTGACTAGCCATTAGGGAAAATGAAACGGTGGATTTAATTCCACCCATTTAGCTTATCACTTAGGTATTTTTGATACATATACTCTAAAAAATATTTTAATTATCCCCAAGAAGTTATATTTTATTATCCACACTCATGTATGTGGTTGGTCCATAGAAATTGTTTCATCCACATATAGAAGCATCCCACTACTGTTGTGGTGACTAAGGACCCAAATTCCCTTAGGGTTTCTACTAATCTGGTACCTCCACCAACACCACGTGAAACCCCACCACTAATAACATCTCTATATACCCCTTTATTTACTACCCCATCCTCTTACACTAATCAAACATCCCCCAATGAGCTTCCCACCTATGACCAATCCAGAACCCACCAACACATGTTCCCTCATCAAACTCACTAGTCCCATATTTGATGGATTTTATGGATCAATACATACATCAGACATAGGATATTTTTTAACACATTCATGATATAATTGGAATTCTACATCAACCCTTATGACTTCCATTTCTAAATAAATCATTCCCCCACTCCGATAAATATTTTACCGCTACCTAGGGTACTCCCTCATCCACTAAAGAGGTGTTCATGGTTATCACATGTGATGAATTGGGTGAGTAAAATGTCCTTATTCATCAGGATAGTGCTGATCAATCCCACTAATAGACCATAAACCAATTAAGTGAAACTTCATTGGATTCCCTTCCTCATTCCTATGACGTGGCTATTAAAGAAATTGATTATTTGAAGGTGACTCAATGACTATTTCTACCCCTTATTTTCATTATGTATATCTCTTTTATTTATCTCATTGATATGCTTGGTTTTCTTAAAAATTTAATTTCCTTTTCATCAAAATTCTCTTATTTTATGGATCGTTTTGAACCTATTGTATTCTCACTACTTGTTATGGGAATATCTAAGTGAATTTTTCCTATCCTTTAAGATCTCTACCACCCCAAGGAGTATTGTTTTTCATTTACATTTTCCCTTCTTTTCTTAATTCACTCCATTCATTTCTTCTCTAGTCTTATATAGCCTTATAACACATATCTTTTATCATACTTACTATTACACATGAAGGACTATGTGAAATATTATGTTTGGGGGGGGGGATATTGACATTGTAGTCATTTTACCTTGGTCTAATCTTATATATTTTATTAATGAAAATAAATAATTTGACACGTTGGAAATTGTATTTTTATAAATTATGATTAAAAATATTAAATATGTAGGTTTAATTTTTAAAATTATCTGAAATTTGGATTTTCAATGTTTTTTTGAGGATTATTGATATAATTGTATTTTATGATATTATTTCCAAGAAATTTTTATTTTTTAGATTTATTATTTTTATCCATTCCCTAACATGGTTGAACCATATTTTATTATTCCCATTGTTGATAGATATTCCCAGACATTTTAAAATACTCTTCCATCTACCCTCTTTCTTGAGATATTCTTAACATATGCATAACTACTAGAAATTGTTAGTTTGTATCATCAAAAAATGAAGATTTTGAAGCATATTAAAATGATTGAGGAATTTTATTGATTTATTTATAGTCCATTTTACCTGAAGACCAATCCTGACACATGATAATTTGTAAACCCCATAGAGACCATGATTTTTATTGATAAGAACGCATATTAATAGCATAATTATCCTCTATAACATTATTATCTAATATTGTTGCATGATTATTTGGTTACACCTTAATGAGGGATTCTAGTGATTCATGGTCTCATTGGGTGAGAGTGTCATGAATTAATTGTGGGGGAAGCCTCACTTTATCATTTAAGGAAAACAATTTAAAACCCATCATTCAATGCTCTTATGTAGTCATTATAATAAAAAAAATCTAAAAAGAGGAATAAAATATTTCATTTCATTTAATGTTTGGTTTTAGAACTTATGAGAATGGGGAGAAGGAATTTAATTTAATTTTATTTGAATAAAGTTAAATGAGGTTCTATTTTACATGTAACTTTATTTGAATATTATGATTTATATTTAATGAATTTAACTAGCTTTTAATGCCTTTGATTTGATTTTTTACATCATTTCTCACTAACCCTTAGCCTCAAAGTCCCTAAAACCTTAATAAAAGTCCTCATAATTTTTTTGGTTTAATTTATAAGTGGATATTTATATTATTTTCAAGATTATATATATAGTGTATATACTTGAGTTTGATCACTACTATGATTAAATGACCTTGAGTGATGAGTGAATTTTGTTTATGTTATGTTGATCATAAATGGAATGGGTAATTATGAAAAGTTTAATAATGTGAATATAATATAATAACATTTATTTAATTGAAATTATACATGAGGAATGATTATAATTATTCTAATTGGATGGGCTTTATTTTATTTAAATTTAAAATCATAGCCTTTTTATTATAAGTATAATTAAATAAAAGTATCCCTTATTAGTGCCTGAATTATTTTTTATCTGATTTTAAGATTTTTCATAAGGGAAAGAAATTGACTATGTGTAGGGACGTTTAATGAACCCAATTTGTGTATAATATTTTGGTGTGTCTTATTGAGTAAAAAGTAATATTTTGGTGTGTTTTATAGAGCAATGAGTATGTTTATAATGGATATATATTCTATATAGTTAAAATTATTCATTTAAGTATATAGTTCTAATTTTTAGTTTTTCATCATTTTGTCGGCTCTATATTCCATGTAGCCCAAAATACCACTAGAAGATGAATGAAAATTAAATGGGGCATATTAGATTACCAATTGGGGGAGAAAACTTTGAATTCATGGTTGAACAGAGTATATATAGTGTAATTTGGTACACACAATGTAATTTATTTTTCTATAAATTTGGATTATACATTCTGAATTAAGGGATTATGTGGCCTAGGGGAGGTGTTCACCTTCCACAAACTCAATACCCCTAAACAAGTAATTGTTCTTCTTTTCTCCCCATTAACAGTTTTTTTCTTCATCCCCTATTGGTTTTATGGGAAGGGTTGAGTTTTTTCTTAAAACTTTCACCATTCCCAATGTCATTAGAGGGTATATTTCTCACATTGGGGTTTTAATTAGACTATAGATATATTGTAAAAATGATTTGGGTGTGTTTATAAGGTGAACTAAGAATAACATACATACATATTCTATCATTTAGAAAAATAATCATACATATCACAATAATACACACCCCTACATAGTAATGTTTTAGTGTATTTAGAGACTAAATACATAATAAACTTATTTCACGAGATATATTTAACATATAAAATAAGTTTCTTCTATGAGAGAATAATCAAGGTATATAAGATAATCATTTTAACATTATACCCAATAATTCATAATTTATAAATCATGAGTTGTCTCATAAGGATTTTTCATAAAATATATGAGTCATTAGTGTTAAAAAACCTAATTAATCAGTCACAATCCCTGAGATAATATCATAAGATTAAAAATATGATATGTGGTTGTGGAATAAATATAAGTATAAGAAACCCTAGGATTTTGGAAAATGATAATATTAAATAAGTGTATTTAATATTTTTTGAACATAACAACAATTTCTATGAATCATGTTGTAAACATGATAATAATTTCCACACATCATTTTGTAAACATAAATAAATTTCCGACTCATCAAATTGTGAACATAATAATAATGAATATACATAATAATGCTTATATAAAGAGACATAAATCATTAACCAATGAATTTGAGGGATAAATAAGACCCCTTCAATCACATTATGATAAACCATACTTATGTATGACACAAGATAAAAAGAATATTAATCATTCATCTAAAACTTAATTAACCCCTGAAAAAGAGATATTTTTCTTGAATATTACTTTGAAACGTCATCATAAGACACACAGTGAATGTATTTGGATGGTATCATTACATAATATCACTATATAATAATAATAATCAATAATGTTTGTTAACATAAACATAAAAAATTTTTATAAAAGCATTACAAATATATTCAAAAACAAGAAGAAAAATATGTTTCTTTAGGTGACTTTTAAAGACAAAAAATCCCTAGAATAAATTTAATAGTATTTTTTTAAGTATATAAACATACAATGTAATATTAAAAAAAATAAGGTTCACGGTGGTCAGAAAATGTGGTCAAGTGATAAATCTAAAAAAACACGATTTTCACACCTTTATAAAGAAAGTTAAAATGTACCCTTACTAAAAAATTGAAAAATTACTTTATAAAACTATTAAAAAAAGTAAAAATAGGCAAACATTACCTTAAATAATAATTTTATTAAATATATGAACATTTTTTAAAGAATATAAAATATTTACACTTGGAAGAAAAATATTCTTGACTAAAAAAAAGAATAAAGTTGGTTCTCCTTAAAGGAATTCATTCAGTAGTATTGAGTACTAAAGAGGGGGAATATGGAATGAATACTTGAAAAACCAAGAAATAACCAGAGTAGAGGAAAATTTATTGGTTATAAGAGAGAAATAATAAAAAATTATCCAAATTTAAATTTAATCATAAACAATTTCGAGTTAAAAATGAGATTGTAAAAAAAACATTACCTCAAACTTATCCTTGGATGGAAATGTTATAACCTATTATATAATAAATTTAGACTTATAAAAAATATTAATCAAAAACCTATTTAAATTTTTTTATGATATAAAATTCACTTATATTTTCTTAGTACTCATTTATTAAAAATTATTCAATAAAATTAATATTTTGGTGCTAAATGTTCCATTTTCCATTAATGTTTTGATTTACTTTTTCTAGTAATTGTGACTTATTCATAGTTATAGAATATTAATCATGTATTAAATATAATATTTATTTATTATATCCAATTTCATAACCATCCATGTATGGTTGTCATGAAAAATGAAATACATCGCTCTATGTAGGGGCAATCTGTACATACATGAAGACAATGTTTTCATTTTTGAACAGATGGGAGAGAGGGGTATTAAATAATAGATTAAATTTATAGAATTATAATTCTATAAGAAATATTATATATATTTACTATATATATCTATATAACTATCCATTATAGGTGGTGGGGAAAATGAAATACATTGCATCATGGAGGTGATAATCCAGAAGTTTTTCGGAGCGATGTTTTAATATTCTATTAGATGGATAGAATGTAAAAAATGGTTTTCATATAACTATAATTAAAATTTAGAATAATAATATTTCTGTTTAATTAAATTATTATGGAAATTTAAAATTTGGAGGAGGTGGTAGAATAAATAAAAATTGAATGTGCATGGTTGACATGATTACCTCATTGGGTATCCTCCTTTGGATCTATCCTTATGCCTTCCTATTTTGGAATTTTTCTGATAAAATACACTTTATGATTTGTATAATAGTGTTTTAAATTGATATTGTAAGATTTTGATTGAGATAAAGTTCTCAAAGTGTGTGAATAAGTGAGTATAGTAGGTTCCATTTTATAAGTGAGTGGAGTGGAACCCTTATAATGACCCTTAACTTTAAAATAATATAAATTCATTTTCTAATAAATTGGAATAAAAAATAAAAAAAATTAATATAAGGTAATTTGAGGTATAAATACACTCAAAAAATAAATTAAATATGAGTTTTTTTATATCTGAATCTTTATCCCATAATTTAACCCCTTTTAACTATCACCATGTTGACTTAACTTTTAACATGATAGATTATGTTTGTGGATTTAAATGAAATAAAAATTAAAAAAATTAAAAAATATATAAACATGATGATAAAAAATTTGGAATCCATTATATAAGATTCAATTTCCAAAGGTGGTAGAAATTAATTCTAATATCCTTATACAAAACATGTGAAGACCATTTTTAGAAAACAATGTTTTTTTGAAGCATAAAATTAAATAATTATTTTTTACATTCCTAGTAATTTAAATTATATTAATTTTAATTTATTTTATTGATTATATTATCTATAAGCATTCTTAAAATTATACATGAAAAGTTATTAGTTTAATTTATTAAGGTAAAAAAATCATTTCATGAAAAATATCTCTTTTTACCTTCAAAAGATTTTATCTTCATTTCCATCCATTTTATATTCAATATATGAATTATTATTTATTTTTACACATTTATATACAATAATTTTCCATAATTTTAAAACTAAAATTTTGAGAAATTAACTTTTAAATAAAAAATATATAATAAAATAATGTTTATAAACAAAAAAATTATATTTGGACACAAATTATAAAAATTATATTACTGAAACATTTCATAGATGTCCTTAACAGATTTTATTAATTATAAATTGAATTTTATAAATATATTTATTGATATAATTCCCATAAAATATTAAATCTCCTAAAAAATACATAACTCAACCAAAATAGTTCAAAACAGTCTCTTTAGAATCAATTGTATTTTCTTAAGTGAATTTGACCCCATTTATTTTAAAATGTTATTTATTTACCAATTTAATTTAACTATGTTGTATTGTATCCCATTTTTTGTTGTGGTAAATCACCATTCACTTAATATTGGTGTTGATTTCATAAGAAGCTATCGAGCACAACAAATTAATTTAATATAACAAAATATTATAAAATTATGTGGTGTTACAATTTCTCTTTGATGTGATTTTTATTTCATAGTTCTTTTTCCAAATTTAATTAAAAATTAATTTCTTATGTTTCATTTGAAAAATAATGGAATGGGTGAGGAAAACCAATGAAATTATAGTGTTTCAACTCATGACCAATGGGTGAGTACATTCACGCTATTTTAGTGTTTTTGGTAAAAATAATTTATTAAGGAATTATTCACCAGATCAGGTGGTAAATTTATAAAAGACACAGTTAATTTTTATCTGACAAAGAAACAATTAAGAAATTTATCCATCATGGTAAATGATTATCATAAATAATTTTATATGGTAAAGGATGAATTTATAATAAACCCTGATAAAAATTAAATCCCCTTCATATTCATTTATTGTTTATGCTCTTTGAATATTTTATTTCTTCTACTACTTTATTTTGGGTATTGGTTTTTGTTTTAATTTTTCCCCTCACCATAAATCACATGAATATTCTACTAAAAAACACCATCTTGTGACTGAAACACTAATTCATTATGGGTTCGGCCCTAATACTCTAATTCTATAGTATAGTGAGATAAATAATCTAGAACACCTCATGATGGTCATGATAAAAAACTAATATAATGATGATGGCACTAAAAAATAGATCATTAGGTCCTTCCCAAATAAACAATTTCAAATCTAGTCTTAAAAAGAACAAATAATTACCCCCCAACATTCACCAAAACAACCACATTACAATATAACACAAAACATAATCACAATACCTCACCACCAATATCACTCTAACTAAAAATTGATATTCACAGAAAGGAAAATGGTAAAAATAAAAATATTTGTACTGAATCACACTAACTAGTTTATATTTAACCAGATTTCCAAATCAATTCAATATCTCATGCATTAAACATATTAACAAAGAGTCTACATTTCCACATCAGTTATTTAGTTACAACTTTTATGTTTTTATTTAATTATGAATTATGGTTAGTAATATCAATATTTATAATAAAAGGTTTTGCAGAATCTCATATCAATTAACAAAGAAACAAAGAGATTAAAATGACATAAAAATCACTTAAAGTACAAACACACTAATACTAATTCAAGATGTATAATATTTTATTTCATTCACATATTGAAATTATTAACTAATTATGAATAATTATAAATAAAACTGTAAAAATAAACAACAAGGAAGAATCAAATCCATATACACAGTAGATTATGAAAATAATAATATGATGGAAATATCATGGAAAACACACAAAGCGCAAGAGAATCACTTTTCCATTTTTCATTTTATTTCAAACTAGTTTACAACTTTATATGGATAATTCAACTACCCACACAATGAAAAAAATCATGTAAATTCCTCATTCACACATGAACATAAAGGAAAATATTTGAATCATATACCTCAATCGATTCTTTAATCAACATAACGTAAGAGTTGCGAAGAACTGAAGGTTAAAAACAACTAAACTCAAAGCAATAAACCACCATAGCTAGCCACATCAACAACACATCATAAATATGCCAAAACAACACCAAACTAAGGAAACCCTATTTTCATATCCAATCAAAAATAATAACATAGGGATTGGGTAAAGGTATAGAGAAAAATAGGGAGAGAAATACAAATTTGATCAAAGGATCTCAATCACATGAATCTTAGAAACAAAGAGATACCAAATAATGACAAAAAATATATCAAGACATCCCTTAGGGAATCTAGGTGTTGAAAAAATTTGAATGAAATTATGAAAATTTTGGAAGGTACCCAAATTTATAATTAAAATTAGAAAATAGAATATCACATCACAATGAAAAGGGTCTTGCCATTATAGTGGACCAATCCAGAATTCATGGCATGACCCTACCTAAATATCAAGGAGTCAAACCCTCAAGATTTAATGGATCTATGGAATGTCATGACCCAACTAGAATATTCACACTACAATTCTTGAACTTCAATGATCTATGGAACCAACCTTGGCCATAACCTCAATCTTGATAACTCATTTCATTCTCAAAATGGTCCAACTCTCTCCACCACAATGTAATGCATCCCCAAAAGATAGAAGAATAAAATAATCCATTCAATACATCCACATCACTGATAATCCATTCATATTAAAATAAGTACTCTTCATGATACAACATAATACACTACACCATAATAGATCCCTTGAATCCATACCTAAAAAAACCTTGAGAATCTCAATGCTATAAACTAAAAAAATCATGTTCCGACCAATGAAAACCATCCAAATAAAAAGACACTAAAAATCACGACTCATGCTCTACACTAAAAAATATATAATCACACTTAAAGTGAGGCAATTATGGTGAATCACAGCATACTATTAAAATTATGCTTTACCAAGAAACTAATCACGACACAATGTGTATGGGTCTTGACACAACCAATCCCCTTAGATAAGAACTCTACCTTTTTCCCCATAATAACATTTAAACTCCCTATAAACACCCCACCACCCATAATATACAAATTAAAGGACTAGAAAATAATCTCCATTCAAACTAATAATAAATTAGTTATTATGAATTTAATATTTCATTTATTTTTTATTTGAATAATTTTTTAGGCTTATAATAAAAATTGAATACCATTTATAACATATTAACAATAAAATAATCTACTTTTAAAACTTAGTAAGAGCATATGGTGTAAAAACTTATTTGGTGCTAATAGTGTAAGGATGGGTGACCTCCTGATAACATATTGTGTTATATCTATATATGATGAAATAAATTATAAATAACTAACAAAATTGTTTTTAATAATAAT
Organism: Viscum album; assembly: GCA_963277665.1. Classification (NCBI taxonomy): domain Eukaryota; kingdom Viridiplantae; phylum Streptophyta; class Magnoliopsida; order Santalales; family Viscaceae; genus Viscum; species Viscum album. The sequence continues at coordinate 877,852,494 of OY728123.1, forward strand.
TATTTACTAGTAATAAATTTTAAAAATTAATAGACTCCAAAAAAATTATTTTATCAATACATAAGGTTATGGTTACTAACAATAGATTTGATAATCCCAAACATAGTGCATGAAACTTCAGGTCATGTTGAAAACTCCACAAGGCCTCAAGTGTATTCCCCGATCAATAGAGGATGATAACATGTATTTAGGGATAACCTAATGAATAGGAAATAATTTTACCTCAAATAATATCAAATTACATGTGAAAATAATGAAATAACATTAAAAATATAATACCAACATTAAAAATACCATTTAAGGTAAATCAAGAAAACAAAGTATTATGAAAAATTAAAGAATAATGTCCCAACAAGACACAAAATCGTAGTAGATGAAGTTTATTTTATATTAATAGTCTACCTCTTCCTTAAATGTATGTTCAAACACCACTACATCCACTATGAACTCAACTTCTAAGATCTATTTCCTAGGGACATTTGAGCCTTTCCATTATATATATCGCATCATAAGTTATCTAGGCATACACGAAGATGTGTGGGTAGTAGTTACTATGAATACCAAATAATATTTCCTATAACACACCAAGTATTTAAAAATTAATTTAATATTGAATGCAATGCACATGACACTAAGTCTCTATATAACAACACTTTGTTATTATAATAATTTAAAAAAATATTTATAACCTAGAAAATAAACTGAACATTTCCACTTCTCTAAATTGAATTTAAAAAATGGACATACATGGTTGCAGTCAGTAAGATATTTTCGAGTCTGATGGGATCAACTTAATTTTCAGTGAATAATAACTTGACCCTTTTAATAGTACGTAATGCTACCCTTATAAATAGTAATATGAACCTTATGAATATTAAATAATCCAAATGATTAGTAACCTCACCCATGAATTTAAAAATAATATTTATGTGTATTATAAATGAATGTATAGTATAATTATATTATAGTAAATAAATGTTTTTAGAAATTATTAATTAAGTATTAATATTTTTATAAAACATAAATGTTTATTTTAAATTTTATAGTTGATTATAATGATTCAAAATAAAACTATTACCATAAAATAGAGTTCATTTTTGAATTTGTCATGTTGAAAAACAATTAGGATGAAATTTTGGGATTTTTCTGAAATAGTAGAATTTTTAGTGAGTAGTAAAAAATACAGTTTTTAAGAAAATACATTATTTTTGTGATAACATCAAGATATATTGATGATCTAATTTTTTTTAAACTTAGGGAATAAATAAACAATGATTATATAAGAGAAACTATATATAAATAAATTAGAACATATAAATTATATTTTTCTTGGTAATTATAAAAGAACCATTATCATTGTCGATGCAGTATATGTGCCGCACTGAAAAATCACATTTAGTTACTTAAAATTATTAATTATGATCTAAAAATTATTTTGATGACCTTTTTATGAATTATTATGTATAATTTTTGTTTTTTCCAATAAATTTCAATTTTATAGTTATATAATATTAATCTTATCCAAATACATGTGCAAAATTATGCAGGGAAGAAAAATACAAAGTAACAGATATTAGAAGTTTTCTTGACATTTATATGAGTGAATATATATAATGAAAGAGTATATAATTTTATTTTAAACCTAATTAATTTATTTTGAAGGTAGTAATTTTTTTTAAAAAATTTTATACATAAAATCACTAACATTAATTCTTATGCAATGTTGATGCAATACATGTACAAGCAGAATAAAAAATAAATAATTATTTTAAATAAATTTATAAGAATACATATTTGACCCATAAACTATATAAATTTACTTAAATGTTTCTGTTTAATCAAATTTATCTTTTTCATTAGAATTGGGGACATTTTTTACCCACATGGATTGAATTAGTCTCTTTTAATTATTTTATTAAAATGAATGACAATTTTTTCACACTATAATTTTCATTTAGTATTTTATTTTAACACGATGTTTTTCAAATGGTTTTTTCAAATATTAGTAGTCATTTTAAATCTAATAGAATTATAATTCTCATATAATTTTACTTTTAATTTTTAGTTAATATATAATTACATTAATGGATTGAACAATTATGATGCAGTAAATATTTAATTATGGAATAAATAAAAATAATTATTTTAAAAATATTAAAATAAAAATAATATGATATTTTCAAATCAATTAATGATTTATAAAAGAACTTATAATATGTTTATTATATCCTAAAAATTTTAATTATAATTTAAACTTTGTTTTGATATGCTTAAAGTCATGATTGTGAATATTTTTTAATTTGACAAAATACTTTTTCAATGAATAAAATATTTTATTAAATTTTTTAAAAATAAAAAATAATAAAAAAGTCAAAAAATTATAAGATTCATTCTAAAATTGGATATAATATGACTTTTAGGCCTTTTATAAGTCTTAAAACCTATAATAAGGTTTTTATATTTAAATAATTTGAGTAATTCCTTTGTTACCCCTCGCCTCAATTATAAAAGGAGGCCCCCATCCTTCACAAATTTTTATCACCTTAAGCATTATATCTAAAATAACATTAGAAAAATTCCTTCATCTGCATAACTTAACACATTATAGTGCTTATGGTCTCAGAAAATGAGCACTTCCAAGAGCCTTAAGGAATCATCAAATCGAAATTTTTAAAATGTAAGATTCTGTCATCTTCTATTTCAAATTATTTCTCACATCTAAATTATCCCTACATATTATCCAATGATTCATGACACATACATAAAAATATATATACTGTAACCTTTTCTTTTTGTTTTAAAATCATCATAAAATCTCTCATCTTATCCTTTTATTCTTAAATAACAAAATCGGTGTCTGTGGTGCGGCAATTCAATACCTTCCTTGATAATGATTCTTTATTCTTTATTTCCCTTTTACCGAAATTATGAAAAGTTTAAATTAACATGTATTTGTTTAAAATTATATAAATATATATATTATATAACTTTATTATGATTATTTATTTTTTCATGGAAGACCATAATAAACTGGCCTTGGAAACCATGAAAATAACGCACCCAAAACAATGGAAATAACAAAATATTATTAATAAATGGGTAGAAAATGTTATAATAATATTATTTATGGTATTATAAACCTGAGTTTAGTTTTGTATTAAATTAATAACACTAATTTACCCATAATAGTTGAGTTTTGAACAAATTTGAAAGAATTTGAACCCGAGGTAAGGGATATCTTAACTCAATTTCTATTCATTGAGTTAAACATCTATCTCATTGGTTATGTTTTTCCCAGAATATGTGTGAATGACCTATGATTTTTTATACATTATATCCAATTATATTATTTGGATTTATATTTTTCACACAATAATTATTTCATTTATTTTTCATCAATCTAATGATATGATCTTTATAATGGTTTTCTTCATGAACCACCATTTTCATTCGGGTTATGCTTTCTTCCTCTATAAACCAATGGGATTCTTCATTATTTTAATATAATTATTATAAATTATATATATATGTTCCAAAATCATATATCCATATCAATTCATCATTATTTTATGGTATAATAAATTTTTTACAAGGTTCCCTTCTTAATGCTTCATGATACATAATCCCAATTAAAGGGAACATCTGGATTTGTTACCCATTTTCATATACCTAATATAATTTGTTTTAAGAACACATTATTTATCTAAAATAACTAAATTTTTCCTAAAAATCTATATTAGTTCATTTTTGGTTTTATACAATGTTTTTTCTCAATGAACTCATCTTTTCAATGTAAAAAGCGTATTTCTCCTCAGAATTCCTGGTGATTTTGTAAGAGTATTTTCATCTATTTCAACACCCTTATTGATAATTATGTTTAATTGGTATTAATATTTTATAATATAATCTACCATATTTTGTTTAATGGTTTAATATTAGTTTCATTTGGATGTCTTTTCTTAATACTATTCACCATATTACTTCAAATGGTTAGGGATTATGTTTATGCAAACGAGCCCGTACCTGAGTGGTAAGGGATGCTGCTTGGAATGCCAGAGACCTAGGTTCAAAACTGGGTAGAGGCAAATTTTCAGGTTACTATAGCAGTACTATAGCATTTACTTTAGTAGTTACTATTCAGTACTGTAGCATCCAGAACTATTCCACCAATTTGGGCCTTTTGGCCACCGGTTTTGGCCTACGGGTCTCAAGGGACTTCGGGTCATCAAAGGAGTTCGGGGCACAGAGACCACAGAGTATCCTAGTTCACACAGAATAAGCCCCAAAAGAGTATCAGAGTAATAATAGTAGTATCCACCAGAAGTAGAGTTGAAAAGATTGGAAGAATGATAGGGTCTGACAACCGCCATCAGGACCATGCACCGTGCAGCTTTGTATGAGGCAATACTAGCCAATAAACAATGCAAGGTGGGGAGCTAGTTGATCAATGATACAGAAGATGGGGAGGGGTAGTTCAAGTGGGGTGGGCCTATGGGTCATGTATTTGGCATGGTATGCCTCTGGCTGTTCAAGTCATGTATTGCGGGTCAGTCGAGCCTTGTGCCTTGGGCCTACGGGTCATGTACAGGTTCCCCATTAACCCTTCAAAGGGGGATTATCCATAATAAAATAAAAATGAAGGCCATAAGGCCATTCATGTTTAGTGATTATGCTTAATGATTGGAGAAAGTTATTTACATTTAATATATTAGTTTCAATGTGAATATATATTTTAACTATTTTCAACCATTTAATATGAAGAATTTGTTGGACTTAATAAGTGATTGGTGGGGCCCGCTATAGCCCCTTGATGCATCGATAGGTTTCATGAGGCAACCTAGATTTGTTTTTAACCATGGCCTTACCAATTTATTATATTCATGGAATGAAGCCTTGAAAATAATATATTCTTAGCATGAATCCTTGAAAATAATATATTATTGGCATGAAGCCTTCAAGGTATTGTTTTGATATACATAGTAATGCACTTCATTCATTATGAATCTAGTAATTGATAGTCCATACAATTATTCTACTAGTATAATATCCCTGGTTATATTTTATTATGGAATTATATATTCATCTTTCATTTCTTCCATATTATGCTAAAGATTATGTTTTAATGGAATGTTTATTTTAAGATATTCACCATGCCTTATTATTTAGGCTTCTTCTATATTACTTACCCTTACTAAGCATATGAGCTCAAACCTTTCTTCTGTTTTATTTTCCCTTTGGATATGAAGTTGATTATTATTAATGACATAATGGGATAATTAAAAGATATGAATGTTTACAATGGAATTTATATTATATTTACTTTCAAAGTTGTAATAAAAAACTTATTTTTTTATCTAGTTTTCGAAAACTACTAAAATATTCAGTCCATAAAGATATGACATCATTATAGTCATACCAATGTAATAAAGTAAAGAACTGGATCTAGGCTACTGGGGTTAGGGTCTTTATAGTTGGTATCAAAGGATGTTTAGTAAAACCCTTAGAAACTAGATTTAAAAAAAATAGATTATGTAACATAACCCCAATATTGAATTTTTGGATAAGAATAGAAGACCATACTAGAATTTTGGTAAGGTAGAGATTATGTGGAACTTCTAAGAAATAAATCTCGATCTAGATATTATAAGTGGATGTGGTTCTGGCATAGATTTTCCTAGGGGTAAGAACTTCAACAAGGTATCCTGGGCCTAACTCAGGGTAACCTGGTTCACGAAAACATGCTTTATAGTGAACCTATTTTGACACTCCTAGGGGATATTATTAGGATAAGTCACATTTTATTTACAAACCATTATGAAGGATTGAGAAGTAAATATATCCCCAAAGAAACCATGTTTATGATTATGAGATAAAATATGAATAAAATTTAAATTTATGTTAATTATTTTTCTAGTTTGAGATTATACATTTGGATTCATAATATAATATCGTTTATTCCATTATTTATAAATAGCACCTAGTGGAAGGAATGATAACTATATCCACTCATGTATCCCATGTAGGTATTTCCCCCCTATGCAAGATAATGATGTTGGTATTGGAGTTGTGACTGGTGCTGAGAAACTTATAACTATACTGGGATAACTAGCTTGGGTTATAAACAATAAGCTTACCCATATAAAGCATCCTGATCCACAATGTGGAGGAAAAATTCTAGATCGATTTATGGGACAACATCCTCCATCATTCAATGTGATTAAAGACCCATTTGTAGCTAAAAATGGATAAGTTCTTTAGAGTATATATTTATAGCTTTGGTATGTAACGAGTAAGATAAGGTTATCAGGGAATTATATCATCTCTAGGGAGATGTGTATCGATGGTGGTTATTATTTCAAATCATAAAGGATGGGGAAGAAATTGAAAACATGGAATGGATGGATTTTAATGAAATTTTCTTGGATAAATATTCCCTTCATGAATATCATGAAGATATAGAGAAATAATTATTGAGTCTGAGATAGAAATAGGATAAAAATATCGCTAAGTATGAAGACAACTTTTCAAGGATAACAAGTCATGTCGCGGACTACATACGTAATCCAGGGTGCAAGAGTAATCCTTTATTTTATAGTCTTAAGAAATGTATAAAAAGGGAATTAGTCTCCAAAACATTCTCATCATGTGAGGATATAGTATCTTATGCTATCTAGATAGAGAAAGAATTCTCCAAGTCTTATGGTTTTGAAGGTAAATAAGAGAAAAAAAGGACACCGGAGAAAAATACGGATAATGGGAAGAGTGGAATGATGAATTTTTCAACATGTGATACTTGTGGAAGGAAACACCTTGGTACATTCTTAAAAATGAAATGATGTTTTCATCATCTGTGGTGAAAAAAGCAAACATTCATAGGATTTCAAGGGAAAGAAAAAGTTTTCATGTAACGACCCAAAAATTTATTAATGAAAATTCCTATTGATCTAAATAAATGCCTTATTATGTAAAATGGTTATATAAAATATGAACTTATTTGGTTTTGTGGATTTCCAAATATAGTTAAGAATTTTTACCATTGCTAATATAGCTATTGAATAGTAAACTCATGATTAGTATAAATATAGGTCTATAACAAATCCAATTTACTCTGACAATGGAAGTGATGGCCTCATGTAGTAGAATTTCTCCAAAGGATTCCAATTTTTCAGAGCTCAGAAAGGAGGTGGAGTCACTGGGCTTCTCTCTTGACCAAACCCAAGATGAGCTTCAACACGTTAAGCTTGAATGGAACTGCCTACAGGAGAATTGAAAGTTGATAGATATTAATACCCAAGAGATGTTATCCAAGCCACCCCAAGAGTCTATCACCATCACACACATTACCCTTCGGTCTTATGTGGGTGTTATAAGGGGTTGTGTAACAAGACCTAAGAACTATGATTATGTGTATTATTTTTTTATAGAATAATGAATATACATTTATTTTATTATTGTTTCTTTGTAAATTGTATTTAAATCACAAACAATACTTTTTGATAATATTATATTAAGAAATATATTTTGTTGCATTAATGGATTTTTGAATTTAATAATGTTTTAATAAAATATTATTAATAAATTAATTTTAATTAAATATAAATTATTGTCTAATTTTTATGAATACAATTATGATTTTAAGGTTTCAAAATTGTTTTTGTGAAAGCCCATGAATTTTTGATAAATGTCGGTTTTTATTTTTAAAGTAAAAATTAACATATTTTGAAAATTATTTAGATAAAAGAAATATTATTTTTGGAATCATTATGTCGAAATTATCCAATGTTGAATTTTTCACAATTTTTTGAGACAATCGAATTTTTGGGTAAAAAATTAAATATCGTTTGATTATATAATATGTTTTAAAATATTATAATGACCCAATAGTGATGAAATAAAATAATATAAATTAGATGTTCGGCCAATATAGGTTTTTACCATTAAAATAATGTTATTTTAGGTTTGTTTTATTTATTTTAAAAATCATTAGTGGACCCTCTAAGGCTTATAAAATATTTTAACCTTTAAAATTTTTTCCTTGAGAGTGTGAGTCATATCCACATAATAATGCCTAATATTTTAATAATTTCAGAAATTTTACATATAAAATAATTTTTTCCACCCCCCTTTGGAAAAAACTGTGGGCATAAATGATGGGATGCTTTGTGGTTTGGATTAGTTTAATGTGTGGTGTCCAAAACCTAAATAATAAAGAATTCCCTCTCTTTTCCTATATAAACCCAACCAATATCCCACTTCCTCTTCACTAAATGCCATTGGATCTTGACCAAAATCTTCCCTACTCTCTATATAATCCTCCCAAGGTGCCCCGATCTCCTAAGAAGCCTCTCTCAAGCTTCTCCCAGGCCTTTGAGATCATACTTCCAAGTAAGGGATTTCTTCCATTCTCATTTTTTACAAGTTCATTTATGTTGTTATACCGTTTTAATTTCAATTAAAAATGTTGCGTTATGATTTCACACCTCCCCTATACTTTCCTCCTTGTGTTTTAATGATGATATATACCTTTTATCTCTCATTAATTTCTCCCATGTACACTGGTTATTATGCCAAAATTCCTTAAGGGATTTCTCTCCCCTCATTTACATTAAAGCACTTCTTTTATATTATGCATCTAAATTCAATTTCATTGGTTGGTACATGTATCTATATGAACCCATTACATTCCATTTAATGTAAATATGACGAGACAACCCTTTCTATCTTATAAACAATTTTTATGAATTCTTATGTCACACCATTATGCTGGTGAAAGTGCACGAGGATTTTCCTAGCCAAAGTCATTGTGAATACCATGCCCATTTCTTTATAAAGGCTATTCACCTTTATTTATATTTACATATTGAATATAGAGTTTCATTTATTGATTCCAAATTCCTTTATCAAGGAATAAATTATGATGTTCAATGAATCCATGATATATGGTTCATGTGGAACACTTATGCATGAAATGAAATGATTAATAAGGGTGCACCCTAATATCTCTCCAATGCATTGGGTAAATATTAGTATAATGATAAGTCAAGTGCAATGAGGGTTTACTCATTCTAAATCAAGTGAAATTAGGGTTTTATAATGCTCCATGTGCAATGAGCCTTGGCTCATGGTAATATCATGTTAAATGTTGATGCCACATTTCCATGTTATGATAACCATGATATATCAAGACTTTATGTTCATGTTTCTCTTGTGCTCCATTTATATTCCTATTGCCTAAATTGTATTTTATTATTCATTTTATGCCTTGTTTACTCCCTTACTAGGCTTTATAGCTCACCCTTTTCTTATACATCTTTTCGGGTTATCCCATGCAATGCTAAGTATGAAAGAATGTGTGTGGTCATGTAAAAGAAGTTTTCAATAAAGATGTCTATTTCATGTTTTAAGTTGTTATGTAATGTTCCTAAGACTTAATGACACTTGACCTCTATATCTTTTATGTTGAATCAAGTGAATTTTTTATGTAATAAAATATGTTTATGTGTGAAATAAAGAGCAGGGTGAGGTTGATGTCTCAGTCCCTCCAATTGAGTGGCTATGGATTTCTGTAGGAGAAGAGTTCAGATGAAAGAAGAGGGTGGTGTTTGAATCATGGCCATCATTTTGCTTGGGATGTCGCGGTCTTGGACATTTGGTTTCTGGATGCCGTCGTGGGATACAGGTGAGGAAAACTATGATCAGTACTAATGAGGGAGTTGAGGTACAGGTTGATCCCGTTGTGCACCATCAGGTATGGGTTAGTATTGGTTTGCGTGGGAATGTTCCTACGGTGATGGAACAAGAGGAACCAGTAGCTGAGTCAAGGGAGAATCAGCTCTAGCTGTAGTGTCCTATGACTTCATCAGTTGAAGTAAAGAAGGTGGTGAACAAGGAGGCATAGCCACACGTTGCTGATGTTCTTTCCCGTTTAAAACGCGATTTGGGTCTGAAAAGAGAAGCATAGGAGGGTCCCTTAGTAGTGGTTAGGGTGGATCTCCTTGTTACACCCAACTCAACCATGGAAGGGGTGGTGATCTTGACAGGGAGTAATGTTCAAGATCCTGATGTCTCTCATGTTCGAGGTTGGGAGGATTCTAACAAGGATTTATAGTTCATGGGTCATGTATATGAGAAAATTGATGGATCTGACACGGTAGAGGGAAAGCCCTTGGGGGTTGCAACAGAACCTATTGGAAAACAAGGGAGGCAAGACGGTGTGAGTTTCCTAGGTACCTTAGACCCAAACACCCTCGGTGCCAAAAATACTGGGCCCGTGGGGAAGGAAATTGGCCCAGATAAGAAGGCAGGTAGGGTGGTGTCTCTAGGTAAGCAGAGGTCCCCCAAAGAAGCCATGGTGATAACATTGGGGAACCGTTTTGATGGTTTATAAGTTAATGAACCTACATTATCTCAAGAGGAGGATTCTTCAGATAATGATAGCTTTATCCAACTTTCACTAGATTCCATGGACCACTTTCAAGGGAAAGGTCTTCAAATCATTAAAAGGAAGAAAGGGGAAAAAGGCAGTAGAGACCCAGGAGAATGTATCGTGGTTGGGGAAAACCAAAGGGACGCAAAGATTAATCCCACTTTCCAAAAACCAATGGAGACTAGGTCAGCCAAGAAGGGTAGAAATATGAAAAGTAAAACTCTAAAGAAGGGGTAATGTGAAAAGGATGGGTAATGTTTGAAGCTTATCCTACACTATAAGGAAGAAATGCTTGAATAAGAGGTACGACCCAATGTATCAGAGGAGGAGATTAAAAGGATTTATGAATGAAGGCTGCTAGTGGATTCCAATGAGGAGCAAGAAATGTGGTTAGATAAACAAGATCGAATCCTAGCCCGAGGATTCAATCAGAGTAAAATCAACTTAGAGGAATTCATTCACACAATGGAACAGATGATCACTCAATTTGAAGATCTTATCAGAGAGGATCCAGATACCCAGGTTAGTACGCTACACTGGGAACTTTTTAGAATAGCTGAGTTAAGTAATCTTAGTTTGGTGTTTAATAATTTTGTGAGATCTTTTAGCACGTAGTGGTGCTTGGTTGTGAACTTCGGTTTCCCCATTTCTCCTAAAAATGGATTAATAATAAAAATTTAAATTTGGATGAAATAAAGAGTAGAGTTGTTATAGTTGGTATTAGAGGGAGGTTTAGTTATTTTTGGGATTAGGATTATAAAACTCTAGTGAAATCCTTAAGGATAAGACTAATAATAATAAAAACATCCCTAGATTTTGGTGAGTGTTGAGTAAGTGGTTTATCAAGAAAATACATCCATGTATGGATAGGATTAGGTAGATGTGGCTCTGTAACAAATGTATCTAGGGGAAAACCCGAAAATATCACTTTGAGCTCAACTCTAACGAGAACTGGTGCACAACAACAAGCCTTTCTACACACTTGGTTATGAAACTCCCAGGAAATATGCTTTGGTAAATTCATAATCTTAGAATGAACCATTATTAAGGGAATAAAAAAATTCCCCTAATAATATATGTCGGGAAGTAGATCATGGAATACATAGATTCAAGCCTATAAATTCATAAGATAAGGGAATAAAAGTAATTTATAAGTAATCCATTTTTTTCTTTAGATTACCCTTTATGTGTTACCCCTAACTTTCCTTTTATTCCAACCAATGGTCGGTAATAGTAGGAATCGGGATATCAACTGATGCAAAGATCACTTTGATGACTTTTCTAATGAGATGCCTAATCTGATGGGAGTAGGAATTGAGAACTTTGTCATTATAATCTCTTAGTTAACTCAGGTTTTGAATAGAAACAAGCTTCAAGAAGAACATTCAATCCCCCTAAGAAAGAACAAGTCACAATCAAGAGCTTCATGAGACAAAGGCCTCATAATTTTAATGGATCATATGATTCCTCAATCGTCAAACTATGGATCAAATCCATTGAAAAGTTCTTCTCCATCCTTCAATGTTCCGAACAAGAGAAGGTTCTTCTAGATTCTTATGGTATAGAGGGTGAAGCTGATCAATGGTGGAAATTGATAAAAAATACGATGCCTGAGGAGGAGATCGAGGTATTGGAATGGAAGGATTTCTAGAAAATTTTTATTGATAAATATTTTTCGCACACCCTCCGACTTAAGATGGAAAGGGACTTCTTTTCCCTCATAGAAAAAGATGGAGAATCTGTCAAAGCATATTTGGAAAACTTCACCAATCTTGCATGATATGCCTCCAGCTTTTTCATTACCCCCAAATGCAAGGTTGAATACGTATTCGGTGGGATAAAAACTAGCCTTTAGAAATACCTAGAGATCTGTGAATTCAAATGATATGATGAAATTTTTTGATGTTCTTTGAAATTTGAAATGAAGATCGGCGAATCTTAGGGGTATCATGGGGATAAGAAACAGAAGTTGTAATTCAATTCTAGTCGTCCGATGGATAAATCCTATGGTGTTAAGAAAATACAGCACCCCACTTTCCAATTTTGTGGAAAGAAGAACCTCATAAATTAATTGAAGGGCAAAAGGAAATTCTTTAGGTGTGGAAGAGAAGGGAACATGACCCTTAACTACCCACAAGAAAAACTTGTGGTTGCAACAGAGGAGAGGAATGCTCCATTCAAACCTCAACGCATTATTCATTACTTCAACTGAAAATAACCAGGGAACTTTGCAAGCCTATGCCCTAATCCAATGGTTTTCATAGGAAACCCACAACATCCAAGGCAACAAGGGAGAGATTTTTCCATCACTACCACCAAAGTGAACCCCGACAACGAAGTGATGATAGGTATGATAGTTATTCATTCAAGAATAACAAACATACTTTTTGATTCTGGTTCTATGCATTCTATTATATCCCAAAATATTAGTAGAACAATCCAAACATCCCCACAAATCATGGATGTAAAGATGTCAGTGAGAACGAAAAATGGGAAACTCATTACAAACCATGAATATAACTACTCCCCTATTACAATTTTTGGATTGAACTTCCCAACAAACCTCATCATACTTTCTATAGTTTATTTTGATGCAATTATTAACATTGATGGGATTTCCCTATATAGATCCAACAAAAAATGATGTGAGAGGGAAATCACTCTCCATGTAGCGAATCAACCCCTAATTCTGTAGAAGTGCAAGGAGGAGGATGAATATTCCTTATCACCAGCATCTCAAGCATAGATATTAAAGCCCTATAAGCACACGTATCTGGCTCATATGATTGAGTCTAAGGAAGCAACCATCCTTGAAGACATGCCTATTGTGAGGGAATCCAATGAAGTGTTTCCTTATGAATTGCTTGGTCTTCCTCATAGAAGAGATATTGAATTATCAATTGATCTTATACCTGGGGAATTTCCAATATCCAAGAATCCATATATAATTGTTGTTGTGGACCTTGAGGAGTTGAAGAAACAACCACAGGAAAATCTAGACAAAGGGTTTATACACCAACGTGCTTCACCATGGGGTGAACTAGTCCTCTTCATCAAGAAGAAGGATGAGTCAATGCACATTTTCATTGATTACCACGAGCTCAAAAAAATCACGATAATGAATAAGTATCCTATACTAAAAATTAATGAATTATTTGATCAACTACGTGGAGTACAATACTTTTCCAAGTTAGATCTGTAGTTGGGATATTATCAAGTTTGAAGAAGGAGGATATACCCAAGGTTTCTTTTCATACAAGATACGGGCACTGTGAATTTATAGTAATGCCTTTTGGATCCACTAATGCTCTATAAATCTTCATGAACTTGATGAACATAGTCTTTAGAGATTACCTCAACAAATTTGTGGTAGTCTTTATAGAATATATTCTAAAATACTCCAAAACCAAGGAGGTGCATGAGGAGAATCTAAGCACTGTGCTAGTGTAAAGACCTAGAATTTCCATTTAATTTTCTTCAAATAAATTGAAATTTGACAAGTCCGCAAAACTTTATGGTGCATGATTCTAAGGCCTGGAGTTCCCGGAATGAATTTATGATCTTTTTTTAGTACATTCAGTAAAAGTGAGAGCGGGGTATTCAATCTTTTGAAATGGTGCTCGGAATTAAAATCTAAGGGCACCGTTGAGCTAGTAGCCCCGGTATTCACTTAAAGAGACTTTCACATTTACGACAATTGGTCGAGGGTGAAAGTTAGTTTTTGGGTTTTATGTGAAGGAATAAAATTAAAATAAAAGTGTGTGAAATTTTATTTTTATTTGCAACACCCATGTGGGTTTTGGGAGGTGCGGTCCACCAGAAGTAAACCTCCATGTGGAAGTTGGTAGTGGGGACCACCAAACCTTAACCTCCCAAGAGAGGTTATGGTGGTGGGGGGCACTCGAGCGAAACCTCCCATGTTTAATTTAAGAGGTGGGGACCACCCGAACCTCTTAATGAGGGAGAAACTTCTCAACACCCACATTAATGTGGAGGAGCCTCTTGAGCTTCATCTATATTAAATTGTGACAATGCATCACTTATTATGGAAATGTAAATTAATTGGCCTGATTTTTTTCAAATATTAAGTAACAGCGTCGTTAGAATTTAGGAAGGTTCCTAATCAATGAACCATCATAAATTCCATGATAGTTACACGACTCTCCCCCTCTCATTTATATATAGAGCTTGGGAGAATGATTTTGGATGGCTTCACAAAGTGACGAAGAACTGGTAAAGTGCCACGATGCCCAACACTTGGAGGATTATGCTCTCCAATGAAGAACACTCCACCGATGAAGAACGTCGACCTCCTTCGACTTCTACCTTGGAAGCACCTTGCGGAGGCAACCGACGTGGGATGTCTTCGATGACCGTAATACCTACTTGCGTTAACATCAACAAGGAAACGGGGTTGGGGGTTTATTTTCATGATAATATTTTCCATGATTTCTTTTGCGGTTTGGGAAAGAATCATTGCGGAGGTTGTAAAGTTTGAAGTTCATCGTTCTTCTTTCTGGTTGAGCCTTATGCTACCACTCTAAACGTAGAGGGTGTGGTTCAAACAAACATGGCCCGACCCCCTCCGCCATTCTTCTTTGCGGTGATCTTTAGAATGAAGAAAGGCAAAGAAGGCAACAAAAGGTGATGAAGGCAACGACGCTCCGCCACCCACGGCCTCCAATGCTCTGCGCAGCTGCCGAACCGCCACCGTGCTGAGCCGCTGAGCCGATCTGCCATCGTACCGAGCCACCGAGCTGAGCTGCCTTCGCCCCTCACGGTGCCCCGACCAAACTGGCCGGCGCCCCTGACGAACCGTCCCGCGCCCCTCGCGGAGCCCATGCCGAATTGGCCCGCGCCCTCAATGGCACCCCGGCCGAACCCTCCCACGCCCTGGCTGAACTAGCCCAGCGCCCCCGAGGCACTACGACCGAACCTGCTTGTGCCCTCGTGGCACTGCCATCATACCGAGCCGCCCCGCAGCACCCGTGGCTCCACGGCCCTCGTGACCCTCATGGCTTGCCAGATCCCCAACAGTCAGGGCCGCATCACGGGTTGGGCCTGACCCAGCGGGTCAGGCCAGGTCGGTCTGAACTGGTCAGACCGGACCTGGGCCCACTATGACCCATTTACGCTCCTTTGGCCATACATTTGGCACCAGACATCGGTTTGATGAACCATCAGTGGTGATGGAAATCTTGGAGTGATACGGTCCCTTTGAGTATACCCTAATGGAGTTTTGGGTATAGTTGAGGTACGACCAGGTTGGATTGAGCACAAATCCAACCGGGCCCCCAGGACTAAAAGGCTAATAACTCACAGACCGGGTGTCCGATTAATGCGTTGTCTATTGTGTTGGGACCCCTTTGATGTGGAAGACTCTTGAGATACTTGTTCGTGGGACTTCGTGACAGCTAGAGTATCGACCAATAGCTCATGGAGTGGATCCTCCTGGAGACGAGTGAGCGTAGTGCGGAGACCTAGTAGCTGGTTGAGACTTGATGAATGCTGACTGTTTCGACTCAGATTTACTCGACTATCCCAGGGGGGAGCACCATGGTGTCGCGACAGACCCACCGTGGGGAGCGCCTTGGTGTTACGACAAACCCACGGTACTCGACAGGAGGATTACCTCAGTAGGAACCGAGGGGGAGCGCGTTTGGTGATGCGGTAGACCCACAGTGGGGAGCGCACTTGGTGACGTGGTAGATCTATGGTATTTGACAGGAGGAGTACCTCAGTAGTCCATGGTTAGTGGGAAGCACGCTTGGTGTCGTGACCGGACCACTGTACTCAATAGAGGAGGATTTGTCCAGCAGCTGAGGTTTTGACAATGTGACTGGGGATGTTACTTGATACAACCCCTAGAATAAATTCTTGGTTGAGCTGAGTCAGTTTTCTATGTTTTCCTCGTGATTGAGATGGATCACTTGATAACTTTGGTATATGTATGGGCATATACCTAAGTTGGGTTATCTGTTGATTTCATTTTTTGTGGTTTATCCTTGGTGGTTTTTGTGAGACCTTGAGGGTCCTGGGGTCCCTACTGAGTATCGTTATACTCACCCTTGTACGGGCTATGCTTTCACCTTGTTGTGTTGGATGCAGATGAAGAATAGCACTGACGGAGGCTGAGAGTACCAGAACTGGACTGTACCTAGAGGTGGACCATACGACATGTTGATACGCAGAGGAGACAGACGGACGTGGAGTGCTGAGGAGGCGATTTATACCAAACCTTCTGGAAGGAACCCCGGAGGATGATCCTATAGTTTTCTTTCCTTTTCTTTCAGTTGTATTGTATCACTGTTGTACTTTTACTTTCCATTTGGGCTTGTATTCTAGCCCCTTTTACTTTTAGCAGTCTTTTGTTATACAGTTTACTTGGTGTTTCGTCCAGTTGCGTTCTTCCTTGTGTGTGTGTTTACAGGTTATAAAGGCAATGCCTTCACAGTTTTAGATAATTACGCCTTTGGTGCTAGTCTCCAGCCCCAGGCCTATGGAAGGAGAGCTTGGGGTAGTCACGGCACAAGCCCTGGGGGATGGGTCGTGACAAATTGGTATCAAAGGAGTCAATTCTAAGGTAGAACATAGGACTCTGATCTCTTTTTTTCTATGAAGCAATAGTGTTAAGTGTAGTGAGTGTGGTTTTCAATTCAGGGAGTCCAGTGTTGGTGCAGTGGCCAACGTATCCATACACCAGGACCCTGACTTATGATTTGAGAATAAATGCACGAAAACACTGATTGCCTATGTGTTTTCAAAAGATTTCCTTAAGTCATCTCACTAGTTCAGCTCACAAGTTATAACTTTTTGATCGTGGGGCACCGGTTTCTTTTCTAGATGCCTCCACACAGATAGTCGGTTAGAGTTCTGAGTGTTGTACACACTGATGGCCCACTGAGCGACGAGGCCTTGGTACAGGGCCGTCTTCCAGTAGAGGCACCGATGGAGGTACCAACGGTACCACTCCCTGTTGGGACACCGATGCCACTAGCCCCAACAATAGATGACGAACGCCACTTGAGCGCGTTGCGCGAGTTCCATCGCCAGAGGCCACAAAGGTTCAGGGGAGAGATGGACTCACATGCGACTGAGGATTGGCCATAGGTCATGGTGAGAGTTTTCTGATTAGTAGGGACACCGGCCGATTTCATGGTGATCGTTTCTGGCAGCCTTCTATAAGAAGCAGCAGGAAAATGGTGGAGATTGATGCTCCTTCTCCATGACGAGGTGACGCTTCTCTGGACATAATTCAAGAGCCTGTTTCTGACAGAGTTAGTTCCATCGAATCTTCGTGCAGTGTCCATTCTAGAGTTACTTCATCTGCAGTAGGGCAGCTTGATAGTAGCTCAGTATTCATCGAGGTTTACTAACCTCTCACGTTATTCCACCGATTTGGTTTGGGCCCCTTTCTTCAGGGCCCGAACCTTTGAGCTGGGACTCAGGTGGGAGATCAAGGCTTCGATGATCTCACTCAGTATCCCGATGCAGGCGGGGGTGTTAGAGAGAGCCCTCTTGGTGGAATGTTTCCTTGATGAGCAGTCACCAGCAGTGAGACCCACCACCAGTCGTCATGTAGCGGTGTCTTCTACAGCTGACATTAGACATATGTCGCAGAGGTCTAAGAGGACCATACCTACAGGTGGACGACCGCATGACTCAGGATTGGTTGTGCGGGGCACCCGAAGTGGAGACATACATTCCAGGAGTGGGAAATTTTTCACATGTGGTGGGCAGGGTCACATGGCTCGTGACTGTCTGACCCTCTGTTAGGATAATTAGTAGATGGTCGATAGACCGCCCAGTCAGAGACATAGATTCGATCAAGGTGGTTTGTAGGGAGAAAACAGACATGGCAGAGGAGCTGGTCGTGAAGCTAGAGGTGGGTAACGATTCAAGATGTTACCACCACCACCACCAGGAGGTCCACCCCGATCACAGGGAGCCGGTGGACAAGGGAGAGTTCTACTCCAGGCAGCTGAGGCAAACGATCATGGTGCTCTAGAGATGATTCGAGGTAAAATCTGTGTCTACTCCACCATAGTTTTAGTACTTATAGACACAGGTTCCAGTCATTCTTTTCTTTCCACTTCCCTCGTTCAGAGCTCATAGATTCTGACTTAGATGTTAGCTCGATTCTTACGGATAGAGACTCCTACAGGAGAAGATTCGACAATTAGACACTGGTGCCGGTAGTGCGAGCTTACTATAAGAGGCAAGAGCTTCCGCTGGGATCTCCTAGTAGCACCGTCGAGGCCTTACGACATCATCTGGGGTATGGACTGGTTATCTACATTCCATGATCAGATTGACTATATTAGGCAAAAAGTGAGGTGTGTCCACATAGATGGGACCATGTTTACCTTCACTGGTGATAAGAGAGAATTTGCAGCGTAGGATGGAGTTACCCAGAGGAGAGTGTCATTGATCACTCAACAGTTGGCTAGCATTACCCTCAGAGCAGTTGATGTAGAGAGTCTGAGCTATCCTGTAGTGGTGGACCAGTACGTGGATTCCTTCCCTGACGATGTTTTGGGTGTACCTCCTCACAAAGAGGTAGACTTTTACATTGACTTGTTCCCCGGTACGACACCTATATCTACACCAGCATATCAGATGGCTCCCACGGAGCTTCGTGAGCTGCGGGTATAGCTGGAGGACTTGCAGGGGAAGGGATTCATCTGTCCCAGTGTTTCACCTTGGCCAGCCACAATTCTATTCCCCAAGAAGGTGGATGGGATCTTGAGACTTTGTGTCGACTATCATCACCTGAATCAGGTGACTGTGAAGAACAATTACCCACTACCAAGGATTGACGACCTCTTTGATCAGCTGAAGGGAGCATGATGGTTCTTGAAGATAGGCCTCAGATTAGGCTATTACCATCTCAGAGTTCGAGATGAGGATGTGCAGAAGACGCCATTAAGATGTTGGTACAACCATTACAAGTTCTTGGTTATGCCATTCGGTGTAACCAACACTCCAGCAGTTTTCATGGGACTCGTGAACATGATATTTCAGCCATACCTTGATCGATTTGTATTTTTCTTCATAAAAAACATACGGATCTACTCGATTACTGAGGAGGATCATGCCTATCATTTGTAGGTAGTACTAGACACACTCTAAGAACACCTGCTTTATGGTAAGCACTCGAAGTTCCAGTTTTGGATTCGAGAGGTTCACTTCCTAGGACATGTCATATCGAAGGCTGGAGTAGCAGTGGATCCAGTGAAGATTGAGGCGGTACTTGCTTGGGTGCCACCTAGGAGTGTGACGGAGGAACAGAGTTTCTTGGGTTTGGCTGGTTATTACCGGAGATTTGTGCCAGACTTCTCCAGAGTTTCATAACCACTATCAGCCTTGACGAAAAAGGGGGAACCCTTCGTGTGGTAGGGGAGATGCCAACAGAGCTTTCAGGAGATGAGGTCGAGTCTGATTAGTGCCCCCATATTGAGGCTTCCAGAGAAAGGCATAGTGAATGTAGTCTACTGTGACACATCAGAGACCTGGCTCAGATGTGTCCTAATGCAGGAGTGAGTAGTGATCACATATGGTTCTCGGCAGTTGAGAGAACATGAGTAGAACTATACTACCCATGACCTGGAGTTAGCAGCAGTGGTCTTCGCCTTGAAAATGTGGCAGCACTATCTAATGGACGAACTTTTTACCATGTACTCTGATCACAAGAGTCTCAGGTATATCTTCTCTTAGAAGGTCTTGAAACTGAGATAGAGACATTGTCTTGAGTTTCTCCAAGACTATGACTTCGAGATAGTATATACTCCTAGGAAGGGGAATGTTGTTGCAGATCCACTCAGCAAGAGATCTGGTATACAACTGCTAGGCAAGGCGACGGAGCAGCTGACCACATTGTCGATATCCTTTGTGGATAGAGATGGAGCAGATTTTCTTCAGTCTCATACAGTCACTCCCCCTCTTCTTCAGCGATTGAGGGAGGCGCAACATCGGGATGCTGACTGTGAGACATGACTTGCTAAGATATCCATAGGACATGCACCTGATGGATTTTTTGAAGTTGGGGAGCATGTCATCCTCTTTAATGGACGTACCATGGTACTAGTGTCACTTCAGGAGGAAGTGTTGAAGGAGTTCCACACATACCCTATATAAGTACATCCAAGAGTGGCGAAGATGTACCAGGATCTCTGAAGTTAGCACTGGTGGATGGGAATGAAGAAAACAGTTACAGAGTTTGCTTCACGGTTCCTCACTTGTCAGAAAGTGAAGGTAGAGCATCAGGTACTAATAGGCTTGGTTCAGCCCTCAGAGGTCCCAGAGTGGAAGTGGGACGGGATATCCATGGACTTCGTGAAAGGACTTCCACGTACAAGAAGGGGACATGAATTGATTTGGGTGATCATCGACCGACTCACAAAGTCGGTCCACTTCTTACCGATCAGAGAGCAGGGTTCTGTAGAGGGATTTGGAAGCCTCTATATGCAGAAGATTGTGCAGCTACATTGAGTACCTTAGATGCTTGTCTCCAATTGTGATGTTTGATTTTCTTCCCGACTATGGAAGGGGTTATATGAGGATTTTGGGATGTAGCTTCATTTGAGAAATGCCTTCCATCCGCAGACAGATGGTCAGACCGAGCGGACCATTCAAACCCTCAAGGACATGCTACGTGCTTGTGTCCTCAACTTTGGACACAACTGGGAGGATTAATTTCCGTTGGTGGAGTTTGCGTACAACAAAAACTACCACTCCACCATTGGGATGGCACCTCTTGAGGTGTTTTACGGGAGACCTTATAGATCACCTTTATGCAGGATTGACCCAGGGGAGTCAGCACTAGTGGGACCAGTGATGGTACGGGCTACCACAGAGAAGGTGCAGATCATCCGGGTGTGGATGAAGACTGCACAGAGTAGGAAGAAGTCGTATGCCAACAGGAGATGGAGACCTCATGAGTTCGAGGATAGCGACCATATCTTTTTACAGGTCTCACCACGATGAGGTCTACGGAGTTTTGGACGAGGCAGAAAGTTATCTTCGAGATTCATTGGAGCTTTTCAGGTTCTCAGCAGAGTTAGAGAGGTGGCATACCACTTATCTCTTCCACCTCAATTGCACTGGGTGCATGACATCTTCCACATATCACAGCCGAGGAGATACGTGCACGAAACTTCTCACATCCTCGACCATGGGGAGCTGGACGTCGATGATGGGGAGACTTTTACGGAGGTTCTAGTAGAGATTGAGGATCGACAGGAGTGGGTCCTTCAAGGACGGTTGATACCTCTGGTGCACGTTCGCTGGTAGCATGGGAACCTCCAAGAGAGGACATGTGAGCCGGAGGCTCAGATGCATGCTCAGTACCCCCACTTGTTTACCATGTTTGAGTTGTGGCTTACGGGGACGTAAAGCCCTAAGGTGGCGAGAATGTAAAGACCCAGAATTTCCATGTAATTTTTTTAAATAAATGGGAATTTTACGAGTCTGCAAAAATTTATGATGCATGATTCCAAGGCCCGGAGTGCCCAGAATGAATTTCCGAACTTTTTTTCAGGTACGTTCAGTAAATGTGCGAGCGGGTTTTTCTAACTTTTGAAATGGTTCTCGAAATTGAAATTTGAGGGCACCGTTGAGCTCGTTGTGCCTGTATTTTCTTAAAGAAAATTTCACCTCGAAAATAGTTGTTCGAGGTTGAAAGTTAGTTTTTGGGTTTTACGTGAAGAAATAAAATAAAAATAAAGTGTGTGACATTTAATTTTTACTTGCAACACCCATGTGGGAGTTGGGAGGTGGGGTCCACCATAACTAAACCTCCATGTGGAAGTTGGTAGTGGGGACCACCAAACCTTAACCTCCCAGGAGAGGTTATGGTGGTGGTGGCCACCCGAGAAAAACCTCCCATGTTTGATTTAAAAGGTGGGGACCACACGAACCTCTTAATGAGGGAGAAACTTCTCAACTCCCTCATTAGTGAGGAGGGGCCTCTTGAGATTCCTCCATATTAAATTGTGCCAACACACCACTTATTATGACAACATAAATTAATTGGCATGACTTTTTTTAAAATATTAAGTAACAACGTCATTGGAATTAGGAAGGTTCCTAATAAATGAACCATTATAAATTCCATGACCATTATATACCTCTTCCCCTATAATATATATATATATATATCTTGGGAGAAGGATTTGGGATGGCATCACCAAGAGACGAAGTGCTGGTAATGTTCCGCGACGCCCAACACATGGAGGATTATGCTCTCCAACGAAGAACGCTCCACCGAAAAAGAACGCCGACCTCCTTCGACTTCTTCCTCAAAAGCACCTTGCGGAGGCAACCAACATGGGATGTCTTCGATGACCTTACTACCTCTTTAAGTTAACGTCAACATGGAAATGATGTAGGGGGTTTAATTGCATGATAATACTTTCCTTGATTTCTTTTTCGGTTTGGGAAAGAATCGTTGCAGAGGTTGTAAAGTTTGAAGTTCATTGTTCTTCTTTCTTATTGAGACTTATGCTACCACTCTAAATGCAGAGGGTGTGGACCAAACAAACATAGCCCGACCCCCTCCACTATTCTTATTTGTGGTGATCTCCAGAATGAAGGAAGGAGACGAAGATGATGAAGGTGACGAAGGTAACAACGCTCCACCACCCACAGCCTCTACCGCTCCACGCTGCCACCGAACTGACACCGTGTCGAGCCGCCTTGCCAAGCAGCCGTTGTGCCAAGCCGCCGGGTCGATCCCCCGCCCTGAGCCAAGCTGCCCTCGCACCCCGCGGCGCCCCAGCCGAACCGGACCGTGCCCCCCTATGGTGCCCCGACCGAATAGGAATGCTCCCCCCGCGACACCCTGACCGAATGGGCCCCGCGTCCCCCGTGATTCCCTGGCCGAACCAGCCCGCACCCCTCACGGAGCCCCGGCGGAACCGGATCGCGCCCCACGCGACGACCCAACCGAACCGCCCCACGCCCCCGCGACGCCCCCACCAAACCGGCCCCCGCCCCCCGCGGCACCCCGACCGAACTGCCCCATCACCCCCCCCCCCCCCCCGCGGCACCCTGACTGAACTGGCCTCGCGCCCCCGCGACGTTCCGGTACGCGGCCTCGCGACACCGCCGCCGTGCCGAGCCGGCCCATGGCACCCACGGCCCCTCGTGAACCTCTCGGCTTGCCAGATCCCCAGCAGACCGGGCCAAATCACGGGTCTAACCTGACCCATCGAGTTGGGTCAGATCAACCTGAACCGGGTCGACCCATGCCAGGTCGGGCCGGGTCGGTCCGATCGGGTCAGACCGGACCCGGGCGCACTATGACCCATTTACGCTCCTTCGGCCATATCTTTGACACCTGACGTCCATTTGACGAACCATCAGTGGCACTGGAAATCTTGGAGGGAGATAGTCCCTTTGAGTATACCCTACTAGAGTTTTGGGCATAGTTGAGGTACGGTCAGGTTTGATCGAGCATGAATCCAACCGGGCCACCAAGACTAAAAGACTAATAACACACAGACCGAATGTCCGATTGATGAGATGGTTATTGCGTTTAGACCCCTTTGACATGGCAGACCCTTGAGATACTTCTTCGTGGGACTTTGTGACAGTTGGAGTATCGAACAGTAGCTCATGGAGCGGATCCTCCCAGAGACAAGCGAGCGTAGTGCGGAGACCTAGTAGTTGGCTGAGACCTGATGAATGCTGACCGTTTTGACTCGGAGTGACTCGACTGGACCAGTTGGGAGAACCTTTGTGTCACAGAAGACCCACAGTGGGGAAAGCATTGGTGTCGTGGCAGACCCACGGTACTCGACAGGAGGAGTACCTCAGTAGGCTACGAGGGGGAGCACACTTGGTGACGCGATATACCCACGGTGGGGAGTGCGTTTGGTGACGCGGAAGATCCACGGTACTCGACAGGAGGAGTACCTCAGAAATCCAGGGTTAGTGGGATGCACGCTTGGTGTCGCGGTAGGCCAACTATACTCGATAGAGGAGGAGTTATCCAGTAGCTGAGGTTTCGAAAATGTGACTCGAGATGTTACTTGATAGTACCCCTAGAATAAAATCCTGGTTGAGCTGAGTCAGTTTTTCTGTGTTTTCCTCATGATTGAAATGGATCACATGATAACTTAGGTATATGTATGGGCATATACCTAAGTAGGGTTATCTGTTGATTTCATTCTTTGTGGTTTATACTTGGTAGTTTTTTTGAGACCTTTTGGGTATCAACGTCCCTAATGAGTATCGTTATACTCACCCCTGTACGGGCTATGCCCGCACCATGTTATGTTGGATGCAGACGACGAACAACGCTGACTGAGACTGAGAGTACCAGGACTGGACGGTACCTGGAGGTGGACCATACAACGTGTCGATACGCAGAGGAGATGGACAAACATGGAGTGCTGAGGAGGCAATATGTACCTACTCATTAGGTAGGAACCCCGGAGGACGATCTAGTAGCTATCTTCCCTTTTATATAAGCTGTATTGTATCACTGTTGTACTTGTACTTTCCGGTTGGGCTTGTATTCTGGCCCCTTTTACTTTCAGCACTCTTTTGTTATACATTTTATTACTTGGTGTTTCATCCAGCTGTGTTCTTGCTTGTGTGTGTGTTTACAGGTTATAAAGGCAATTCCTTCCCAGTTTTAGTTAATTATGTCTTTGGTGCTAGTCTCTATCCCCTGGCCTATGGAAGGCGGGCTTGGGGTAGTCACGACACGGGCCCCGGGGGATGGTTCATGACAACTAGATACCTTGATAAAGGGGAAGCTCTTTGCAAAGTACAAAAAGAGTTAGTTCTTGTTGAAGGAGGTCTCATACTTGGGTCATATCATCACAATCAATTGTATATCAATGGATCCCTCCAAGATAGCTACAATTTAGGGATGTATGAGGCTAACATCGGTGATAGATATCCCTAGCTTACTAGGGTTAGCTAGATATTATTACTGATTTGCGAGAAATTTCTCATGATTGTCAAACTCTCTTAACAAACTAAATCAGAAGGGATTCATGTTTTTGTGGAGTAATGAATGCAAATAGAGCTTCAAGGAGTTTAAAATGAGGCTTATCACTGTGCCTGTTCTCACATTACCCTCAAGTAGAGAAAGTTTTGCGGTGTTTATTGATGCTTTGAATAAGGGTATGAGTTTTGTGTTGATGAAAAATGAAAATCCCATTGCCTATGATTCAAGGAAATTGAAGGTTCATGAGAAAAACTATCCAACACATGATCTGGAGTTGGATTTAGTAACATTCACTTTAAAAATTCAGTGACATTACCACTTTAGGAAGAATTGTGAAATATTTATAGATCAGAAAAGCCTCAAGTATATATTAACATAGAAAGAGTTGAACATACACCAACGAAGATGGTTAGTACTGATCAAAGACTATGACTGCTCAATCCATTACCACCATAGGAAAGAGAACAAGGTGGTGAATGCTCTAAGTATAAAGGACCCAACAATTTTTTCATTGATGATAATTTAAAAGGACCCAATATTCTTATATTTGATGAATATGGACATGAGAATCATAAAGAAGGGAATATAATTAATCCTTTCACAAATGATTTCTCAACCATCTCTTTTGGAAAGGTTAAAGGATGCTCAAAAGGATGACGTGTGAATTCAAAAGAAAGTAGAAGCTATCAGAAAAGGGGAATCCTTGGAGTTTAATATTAATGAAGAAGGAATTGTGAGATTTGGGATAAGACTATGTGTTCCATCAAATCTAGATTTAAATAAATAACTTTTGGATGATTCACTTTGTTAAAATTTCTCCATTCACCCTCGAAATAGAAAGATGTATCGAGATATATGAGAGCATTATTGGTGGGATAAAATGAAGAAGGATATAACTTGGTATACATCAAGGTGCCTGGTATGTAATCAAGTGATTGCTGAGAGGAATATGTCTAAGGGGATGATGCAACCATTACCCATACCAACATGGAAATGTGAAAAAATCGCCATGGAATTTTTCACTGTGCATCCGAAGACCTCCAAAAGAAACAA
Source organism: Viscum album (assembly GCA_963277665.1). Classification (NCBI taxonomy): domain Eukaryota; kingdom Viridiplantae; phylum Streptophyta; class Magnoliopsida; order Santalales; family Viscaceae; genus Viscum; species Viscum album. Next base: position 877,878,935 of record OY728123.1, read on the forward strand.
TTCTATCTGGGTCTTTTCTGGATCATCTTACAAAGACTTCACACTTAATTGAAATTCAAGAGGATTTCTCATTGGATCAACTGGAACAAATATACATCCAAGATGTGGTAAGTATGCATGGAGCACCACTATCAATTGCATCTTATCGAGATACAAGATTCACCTCTAAGTTCTTGAAGTGTATTCAACATTCACTCAATACTAAGTTGAACTTAAATAACAATTATCATCCTCAAATTGATGTCCAATCTGAGCAGACTATCCAAACACTTGAGTACATCTTGAGAGCATGATCAATGGACGTCAAAGGAGGATGGGATCAAAATCTTCCTCTAGTTGAGTTCTCTAAGAACCACAATATCAACTAAATAATCCAAATGGATCCTTATGAATCCCTTTTTGGTAAGAGGTGGATAACACTGACATGTTGGGATGATATTGGGGAGCAAAAACTTCTAGGTCCAGAAATGGTCAAAGAAATGGTTGAGAAGAATTAGACCATCCAGTAGCTCATTAAAGTTACTCATAGTTGAAAACAAAGTTATGTTGATAATCATCAAGGATACCTAGAGTTTGATGTCAGAGACATGGTATTCCTCCACATATCACCATGGAAGAGAGTTATGAGATTTTTGAAGAAGGGAAAGCTTATTAAAAGGTACATAGGCCCTTTTGAGATCTTTGGTCACATTCGAGAAGTGGAATATCGACTAGCACTCCCACCGAACCTATCTCAAGTACATGATGTATTCCATGTATCACGTTAGAGGAAGAAAATACCTGAACCATCACATATACTCAATCCATAGGTGGAACCATTGGAGAATAACTTATCAAATGAAGATAAGTCGATGAAGATCTTAGATTGTAGGGAAAAGGTTCTACAAAATAAAACAATGCCTCTCATCATTGTGTTTTGGAGAAACCACATGTTAAAAGAGGCAATGTGGGAACCATAGGAAGTGATAAACCAGAGTTACCCTCATCTTTTTTAGTGTGGGAAAATGAATTTTTTTACGGTGAAAATTCTTAAGGGGCGAAGATTGTAATGACCCAAAATTTTATTAATGAAAATTTCTCTTGATCTAATTAAATATCTTATTATGTAAAATAGTTATATAGAGTATTCCCTTCTTTGGTTTTATGGATTTAAAAATACTATTAATAATTGTGACCATTGCTAATATAGTCGTTGAAGAGTGATCACATGATTAGTATAAATATAGGGATTTAACAAATCCAACTTAGTCAGATAAATGAAGCAACAAACTCATCCAATAGAATTTATTTATTTGAAGATAATTTGTCGGAGTTTGGAAAGGAGGTGGTGTCACTGGCCTCCGCTCTTGAAGAAACCCAATCTTATCTTCCACACATTAAGCTTGAACGAAACCGCCTACAGGAGAAGTGGAAGTTGATTTATATTACCACCCGGGCAATGTTATCTGAGCCACCCCAAGAGTTGGTTACCATCACACACCTTACCCTTAAATCTTGTGTGTGTGTTATAATGGGTTATCTAACAAGACCCTAGAACTATAATTATGTGTATTATTTTTGTATAGAATAAAGAATATATATTCATTTTATGATTATTACTTTGTAAATAGTTTTTAAAGCACAAATAATACTTTTAGTTAATATTAAATTACGAAATTTATTTTGATGAATTAAGTGTTTTTTGAATTAAATAATATTTTAATAAAATTTTATTACTAAATTAATTTTTAATAAATATAAATGATCATATAATTTTAATGAATACAATTGTGGTTCTTAAGGTTTGAATTCTTTTTCGTCAAAGCCTGGAATTTTTTGATAAATGTCAGTTTTTATTTTAGAAGTAAAAAATTCAAATATTTAGAAAATTATTTAGATAAAATTAATAATATTTTTGTAATTAGGTTGTCAAATTTATCCAATGGTAATTTTTTCATAATTTTCTGATCCAGTCGAATTTTTGGGTAAAAATTAAATACAGTTTAATTATATAATGTGTTTTATGACATCATAATGACCAAATAGTGATGTAATAAAATATTATAAAAGGTATTTTAGACCAATATATGTTTTAACATTAAATTCATGTGATTTTATTTTTGTTTTATTTGTTTTAAAAAGATTTAGTGGACCCTCTACAACTTCTGAAATATTTTAACCTTTTAAAATGTTTTCCTTGAGAGTGTGACTCACCTACACATAAGCAAGCCTAATATTTAAAGAATTTTGGACAAAGGCCATATAAAATAATATTTTCCACTCCACTTTTTCCATAAACAATGGTCAAAACTAGGGATGGTTTGTGTTTTTGATTAGTTTAATGTGTGGTGTCCAAAACCTAAATAATAATGAATTCCCACCGTTTTCCTATATAAACCAACCCAAGCTCCCACTTCCTCCTCACTAAAAGAAATTTTAGCTCAACCAACCTCTCCCCTCGTCTATCTAGAATCCTCCCAAGGTCCCCCATGCTCCCAATAAGCCACTCTCAAACCTCTCCCAAGCCTTTGGGATCACACTACCAATTAAGGGATTTCATCCTTTCTCATTTTTCCAAGTTTATTTATATTGTTATACCGATTTAATTTCAATTAGAAATGTAAGAATATGATTTATCACCTCAAATATAATTAAATACTTATGTTTTTAGAATGAGATACCCATTTATCTCTAATTAATTCCTCCCATGTACACCAATTACTATGCTGAAATTACGTAAGGGGTTTCTCTCCCCTCATTTGCATTAAAGAACTTATTTTATATTACGCATATAAATTCCCTTAAATATGTTGGTACATATATCTATATGTCCCCCTTACTTTCCATTTCATGTAAATATGATGAGACACCCCTTTCACTCTCATCAACCATTTTTATGAATTCTTATGTCACACCGTTATTCTGCTGAAATTGCACCACAATTTTCCAAGCCAAAGTCTTTGTGTAGGGAATTCAATGCCCATTTCACTATCAAGGGTAATCACCTTTATGAAAATTTACATATTTATTATAGAGTATCATGTATGGATTCAACATTACTTTATCATGGAATAAATTATGGTGTTTAATGAATCCATGTTATGTGGTCTATGTGGCACACTTATGCATGAAATGAAATGATTAAGAAGGGTGTGCCCTGATAGCACTCCAATGCATTGGGTAAAGATTAATATCATGATATGTCAAGTGAAATGAGGGCTTAATCATGTTAATTCATGTGCAATGAGGGTTTACTCATTCTCCATGTGCAATGATCCTTGGATCATGCTAATATCATGTTAATGTTGATACCCTATTTCCATGTTTTGATAACCATGCTATATCATGCCTTTATGTTCATGTTTCTCTTATGATCCATTTATATGCCCATTTCATAAAATTTACATTATTATTCATGTTATTCCTTGTTTACACCCTTACTAGGCTTTATTTATCACCCTTTTCTTATGCATGTCCTCAGGTTATCCCATGCAATGCTATGTTCGAAGGAATGTGTGTGGTCAAGTAAAAAAAGTTTTTAATAAGATGTGTATTTCATGTTTTAATTTGTTATGTAATGTTCCTAATACCCAAAGACACTATACATATTGATCTTCTATGTTGTATTAGTTGATGGTTTTAGGTAATAAAATATGATTAAGTGTGAAATAAAGAGTAGTGTTGTTATATTTAAAATATCTAATGATTCAACTATAAAGATATGGGGCACTATAAAAAGTAATTCCTTAAGCACCAATGGAATATCCCCCAATAGAATAAAAGGGATCAAGTAAAATATTATGTTGTTACTATAGTCAAAGTGGAATAATTAGAGTGTTTTTTAGATTCATGAATTATATTGTACTGTAGTACTTCTTTACAAAATTTGATGAATGTATGTTTTATAAAAGTTTAAAAGAAATAAAGGTATTAATATGTTTGGTATATGATAAGATGAGATAATTTATGTTGTTTTGAGGAAAATGTGATATTAAGAGAACTTTCTTATAAATCTTTAAACATTAAATTTTGGAAAAAAATGTAATCTGGTTACTTTTCCTTCTATGAAATCAATGATATTTTAATTGATCTTAGATTTATGGTTTTATGATGTTTAACTTTCTAATGACCATATTCTCTATCACTCCACATCAGAACCAGATTTTTATATTTCTCTTCTATAGCTAATTTTTCACATTATGCTAATGTTTCTCCTATTCTAAAGACTAATTTTGGGGTGACCTTCGCATTTCTCCTTTGCCTCTTATTAAAAGGATGTTCTATTAACCCTATTTAGGATGTGGGTTTACCGTGAAGGAATTTTCACAAATTATCCTCTTTTTCTCAAAGTGCAATATCAAATTGTGAGGATACAATTTATTGAAGGAGGGGAGTATGTAACACCCCAAGGATTTAAAAATAAATTTAATATAGAATGTAATGAACAAGACACTATGTCTCTATGAAACAACACTTCTTATTATAATTATTTAAACATGATAGTTATAACCTATTAATTAAACATAATTTTACACTTTTGTGAACTGAAATTAAAAAACAGACATACATGGTTGCGATTAGTAAGATTTTTAGAGTTTGATAAGATCAACATAATTTTTTTTGAATAGTAACTTGCCACTGTTGAATAGTAATGTTACTTTTATAAATAGTAATATGACCTTTATGAATAGTAAAACATCCAAATGGGTAGTTACCTCACCCGTGAATTTACAAATAATATTTAGGAATATTTTAAATGAAAGTATGATATAATTATATCATGGTAAATAAATGTTTTACAAATTATTAATTAAGTATTAATTTTTTTTATAAAACATAAATTTATTTTTAAAATTTTATAATTAATATAATGATTCAAAATAAAATTATTTTCACAAAATAAAGTTAATTTTTGAAATCTACATGCCGAAAAATGTTCAGGATTAATTTTTTATATTTTTCTGAAATCATTGAATTGTTAATGAATAGTAAAAAAACAATTTTTAGGAAAATATGTTATTTTTTTGTGACAGTGCCAAGATATATTTACGATATAAAATTTATTAAACTAATGGAAAAATAAATAACTAAGTTATAAGATAAATTATGTATATAAATAATTCAAGACATATAAATTATATTTTTCTTGATAAGTATAAGTGAACCATTTTCATTTTCGACGTAGTGCTAGCGTCATGATGAGAAAGTCAATTTTGTTCCTTAAAAATAATAATAAAGGGTTAAAAATTATATTCATGACCTTGTTATTAATTATTATGTATAATGGATTTTTTGGATAATAATTTATCATTTTATATTTATATAATATTAATCTTATCCAAATACAGGTGCAATACCTGTGTAGGGCAAGAAAATACACAATCACAAAATCTAGAAGTTTTCTTGAAATGTATATGAGTGAATATATATAGTAAATAAATATATAATTCAATTTTTAATCAAATTAATTTATTTATAAAATATTTAGTTTTTAAAAAAATTATTTAATAAATAATAAAGATTAATTCTTTTGCAATATTGATGCAATGCTTGTACAAGTGGAAGAAAAAAAATATATTTTTCTTAATTAAATTTATAAGAATATTTAATTGGCCCATAAAATATATAAATTTAATTAGATGTGTATGTTTTGTCCAATTTCTCTTTTTAATTTGAATTGGGAACATTTTGGACCCACATGGATCACATTAGTCTCTTTAAATTATTTTATAAAAAAGAGAGACAAATTGTTCGCACTATAATTTTAAACTAGATTAGTATTTTAATATTAGGTAATCTAAAAGTGTTTAAAAAACGAATATTTTCTTGAAATATAATATAGTTTTATTTCTCATAGAATTTTATTTTTAATTTTTAGGTAATATATAATAACATTAATTTCCTGAGTACTTATGATATTGAAAATTTTGAATTAATGAAAAAATCAAATTAATGATTTTAAAAAAAGTAAAATAAAAATAATTTGACATTTTTTAGTCAATTAAAGATTTATATACGTACTTATAGTATGTAGATGATATAATAGAAAATTTAATTCTATTTTTAAAATTTGTTTTAATTTTCATAAATTCAGGATTTTGAATAGTTTTTATGTGAAAATATTATTTTTCTATGAATAAAATATTTCAATTAATTATTTAAAAATAAAAAAATCATGAAAAATCCAGAAAAATTATAATATTCATTATGAAATGGGATTCCCTTTGATATTTGGGAATTTTTAAAGTCATAAACTTTATAATCGATTTATTATATTTTAATAATTTGAGTAATTCCTTTGATACCCCATAAATTAAAAATGGAGGATCCCTCCTTCAAAAATTTTCATCACCTTAACAATTATTTATGAGATAATATTTAAAAATTTACCTCCTCCTCATACCTTACCACATTTTAGTTCTTATAGTATCACAAAAATACAACTTATGAGATCCTTAAGGAGGTCTTACAAGAGAAATTTTCAAGAGGTAACATTCCCTCTTCTTATCTTTCAAATTCATTCTCACTTCTACCTTATCCCTACCTCTTATCCAATTATTTCTGAAAACTATAGGATAAAATATATACTTGATTTTTTTTGTGTTTATGGTAAAATAATCATAAAATCTTTCATCTTATCCTTCTTTTCTTAAATAACTAAATCGTCGTCCATGGTGTGTCAATTCAATGCCTTCATGGATGTTGATTCATCATTTCCCTTTAACCGAAATCATGGATAGTTTAAATTCACATATAATTGTTTCAAATAAAATAAATTTATTTTTTTTATCACTTATTCCTTTTTTCAAGGAATACCATAATAAACCAACCTTGGAAACCGCGAAAGGAGTGCACCTGAAACAATGGAAATAACAAAATATTATTAATAAATTGGTGGAAAATGTTATTAGATGATTATGTAAGGTATTATAAAGACAATTTTAGTTATTTAATAAATTAATATAAATATTCGATCCATTATACAAGATGTTTGAACAAATTTTTTGGAATTCAACCCTGAGGTAAGGGATATCTTAACTCAATTTACTTTCACTGAGTTAAACATCTATGTCATTGGTTATGTATTTTAATGAATATTCATGACTTCCCAATATTTTTTATATACTTTATATCCAATTTTATTGTGTGGATTTATATTTTTCATACAGAATTATTTCATTGATTTTTACGCACCCTAATGATAGGGTATTTATAATCGTTTTATTCCTTAGCCTCCATTTTCATTAGGGTTATGCTTTATACATCTATACACCAATGTGATTCTATATTATTTTTATAAAATTATTCTAAATTATATATATGTGTGTTCTAAAATCATATATCCAGAAAAATTCATTATAATTTTATTAGATAATAAATATTTTACAAGGATCCCTTCACAACCCTTCGAGATATGCGAGCCCAAATAAAGGGAACATCTCGAATTCTTACCCATTTTCAAGTACCACCTATAATATATTTGAAGAACCCATTATTTTTCTAAAATCACTAATTTTTTCATGAAAAATTATCTTAGTTCATTTAGGGTTTTATAAAAAGTTTTTTAAAATTACTCTTCTTTTCTATGTAAAAAGTATATTTCTCTCAACAATTCCTCTATGATTTTATAAGTGTATTTTTATATATTTCAACACCCTTATTGATAATTATGTTTAATTGGGATTAATATTTTATTATATCATCTACCATATTTTTTTGAATGGTTTAAGATTAGTTTGACTGTGGATGTGTTATCTTGATTCAATTTATTATATTACTTTGAATGGTTAGTGATTATGTTTACTAATTGGGAAAATTTATCTATATTTCATATATTATATTAAGTTTTAATGTATATGTTAATTATATCTCACCTATTTCATATGGGGAATGAATTAGACATATTATGTGATGGGTGGAGCCTTTTATAGACCCTCGATTCATCAATATGTCACATGAACAAAATTGTATATGGTTTTGGATGAGGTCTTACCCATTTACTACATTATTGGAATAAACCCTTGACAATAATATATTCATGGCATGAAGACTTGAAAATAAAATATTATTGGCCTGAATCCTTGAAGGTATGTTTTATATATCCATATTTATGTATTTCCCTCATCATGAATATAGTAATTGATAGTCCATGTGATTATTCGACTAGTATAATATGAATGGTTATATTTTATTATGAAATTATTTAATCATATTTTATTCCTACCATATTATGCACAAGATTTTCTTTTAATGGAATGTTTATTTTTAAGTTATTCACCATGCCTTATTACTTATGCATCTGCTATATTACCTACCCTTACGAAGCATCTGATCTCCCCACTTTGTTATGTTTTATTTTCCATGATTATTCAAAGATGAAAATTATTATTGACCTACTGGGATAATCTAGGATACATGAATATTTCCAATTGAATTTATATTTCATTTCTTTTCAAATTAGTAATATAAAACTTATGTTTGTATCTCATTTTCCAAAACTACTAACTGTTTGGTCCTTCGAGATATGACTTCCTTATAACTAAACCAATGAAATAAAGTAAGGCATCAACACTGGGATACTGGAGTCGGAGTTTTTACATTTCCAAAGATTAATCTCATAAAATCACATTCATACCAATTCCCAACCATGAATAAAATTCCATTAAAAACATTTCATCACATTGAAAAAACAATTTATCATAACCTCGGATAATCCAATAAAATAATGAAAATAATGTAGTAAAATATTTTCCAAAACAAGGTAACCCTTATAGGTTCCACCACAACATATATCTCATAATTAAGAAAAATATTCAAAGGAAAAATGATTAATACATATGAAGATAAAAAAATTTCGTTCATATGATCATAACATACACCTAATATAGGTTATCGTCTACCTGAGTGGTTCTTAAATTTCACATCCTATATAATATATATCACATCAAAATTATAGAACTTCATGTACATACAAAATACCTTACCATTTTACTCAATATTTCTCAATAATTTCTCATATCCAATAAATTATTTATGCCAAACCATTTTACTTCTTGAAAAATAGTTAACCAAAAAAATTCTTCAAACCCCAATCTGCAATTTAAACAATTTAAGATACCTAAAAACCATTTCTACCCAACACCATTCCCAAAAACAAATAATATGGTTTAACCCAAAACATAATTTCTAAGCTAACTCCATTAGTTTAACCTAGAACCCAATTTCCAAACCAACTCCCTTAGTTTAACCTAAAACTCATTCCTAACCCAAGGTGTAAAATCTAGGAAATACGCCAATTATAATAACAATTCAATCAATTATTTTAAAATTAAAAATGTATTAAAATGGATTGACATAAAAAAATCTCATGATCATGAATTATAATCTCATAAGGAGTGAATAATATAAACCAATATTAGATAATTATTAGGAAATGATCTCAAAACCCTTAATATAATGTCAGTAATCATGTTCTAATCCTGTCAACACTAGTAATGAGAGTATGTGATCATAATTCTTATATTATTGTTTTAAATACAAAATCAAAATACCATGATATAATCCCATGATATAGATTTGTCCAAGATAGAATATATAAACTAGAGAAGAAATAGAGAAATTGAAGAATATGTGAGATCACAGAGATCAAAACTTAGATCTGATGTCAATTTGATTGATCTATGAGATTAAATAATTTATGATGATAGAAAATCACTAATTTTTCTATCAAATAATCTAGGGATTCCCCAAGTAAAATTAGTGCATTCAGTGTGGCCAGTGGGAGGTTATTTTTTTTAAAGTCAAATAGTGAAAATTAAACCTAACTACATGGTCAAGTGACACAGTAATCTTAGACTGTGAATTTAAACCATCTCTAACCAAAAAAACATTACTGCATGAAAACATTGCATGCTCACATGTGACTATGCACCTATTATATACTCACCTCTACCTACCCAAGTGACCAATATAGACATTATTCATAGTCCCCATGATAGTTTACATTGACCATGAAATGTTCACTATATCCATAAAAACTAAAACAAATGAAACAAAAACCATAAAAACTGAAAGGGGTACTTACCAATAAATCCAAATACATTAAAACGTTCCCCACCATAGAAATTTTTTTCATTGAAAATTAATCAGGATTCATTTTAATGAAAAAAATCTATCATTTTTTTTGCTTCAGATCTGCTCCCTCCCATGTGTCCTGTAGAATAAAAAAAGATACTGCAAAACTGAAATTAATAGAATACAATTTCCTCTTAGGATCTTATCATATATATCATAAATCTTAATTTTATTTTCTAAAAAAGTTCATGTATAGATTTAAATCCACTACATCATATTAAATAACATGGGATGTGTTTAGTTGGTAATTAAACAGCCTAGATATGTAGAAAACATCATACACATAGGCATAATTAAATGGAAACTCCAAGTGATAAAAAACATTTACAATTAATAGTACAAACTCAAATAGACCCACATATTGATATGCTAAAATCCCCTAATTCATGAGTTATCTTTTTCCCAACCATAGGAACACACAAATAAAGGCTTGATCTCCAACTACAAACTCTAACTATCATTTTAAATGACCAGTATAATACTTCTGTCGAGACTGAGTTTCCACTAACCAATTCCTAATTATGTGAAACTAATCCATTATACCTTAAACTAAGCTGGGTCCCAAGAGTGATCTATCTAGTAATTCATACCAACATAATAGTTATTGGAACAGTCTTACATAAAACTCTTCAAATATATCCCTCTGAATTGATTCTTGTTAGATATTATTATTGATGAATTTAACCGAAGGTATATAATATTCTAAAATATAAAACACAAGATCAAATAATGTCCTCTAAATTTTGTATTGACCATCTTGTATACTCATCTGTTTAAGTGTGATATGATGTACATAGATTTATCAAAGTACCCATCACCTTATGAAACCATATCGAAAATATCATAGTAAATAATGGATATCTATATGACAAGATTGATAAAGTATCTCTATAAATCTCAAAAATCACGTCCATATATAGCTTACCTAAGTCATAATATAAGAATATTTCCATAATAGTAAATAATTGGTCTGACCTTGTGATTTGATCTAAAATCACTCATATCACAATATGTTTTCATGATGATTTTAGAAACCCAGTTACAAAATCCTGCACAATATCCTCCCACTTCCACTTCCTCAAATAAAAAGGTTGAAAATGCATTAAAATTCATTGATTCAATACCTTTATCTGCTAATATTCCATGAATAAAGATATATAATCAATTAATTCTCTCATCAATCCAACCTACAAGAAATTTCATATAATGTCTTAACACATATTTACCATTATGAGATGAACTACCCAGCTAAATTTAAGGAACTCAACCATAAAATACTTCTTCAAAATCAATGGATCTTTCACTATATCATGAATATAAATCATTCTATAAATCACTATCAACCACCCATCTATGGAAACTCCCCATTTACTGGGTCACTGTTTTTCATATATTTAGAATCAGTGTTATATCATTCAATTACTTGGATCAAACATGTAAATTTTACATTGATCTGATGTAACATGATGTCCCTTCACTCTTAATGAGATTCTAGATAAGAACATACTCTCAATACACTATAGGAAAACTGAATATTTTCAACGGGATCCCGTTGCAAAAGGTCTTTTGCGACGGGGCTCCGTCCCAAATCGCCCGTTTCCGAAAACGGCGTCGCAAATAGGTGTTTTTGCGGCGGTCCCGTCACAAAAAGAGTATTTGCGACGGTATTTTCTGTAGATACCCAAAGCTTGACATACATAGATATTACATTACTTTTGCAGAATAGTTAATACATAAAAAAACAGACACACAAGTACTGTAATAGTTTAGTGTCTTTGGAAACATGGAACTTAATCTTCTAATCGTGGTGAAAGATCTTCAACATCTCCCATAAAGATCTTCCACTTTTTGTTTCCTTACCTAAAACCATTCTTTTAATCCTGGGGGAAAATAAAACATAAAAATGGTGAGCTCAAATGCTCAGTAATGGTAATCATGGATAAAATAAAACATACCATATACATTTGAACTTAAAAACACGAACATAATTTTTAAACATCAAAATCTTGAGAAATGACATAAAACATGGAAGTACATAAGGCATAGATCATAATGGAACATAAATCATGATAAAATAGCATGGGAATAAAACATGTAATTTTGGAATCTATTAAGCACATGTTATGATTTCTATAATAGCCAAGGCATTGCTGCCAAGACCATCTTAGTGAACAAAGTCCCTTTCTGAATCGAGTTCACTCCTCATTTCAGTCCTGTAACACTAAACCAGATTAACCTACCGTTCCAGCCATGTCTATATCATGAGATATAAATCTTACCCAATGCATTGGAGGGAGATATAGGTCCCACCCATCTCATAATGAAATCATTCTTACTTGTTCCACAAAATAAACATACATCATTTATAATAACCTAATAAATAAAATGGGTTTCATAAACATCATCCCATCATCACATAATCTATATAAATGAAATGGATATCATTTCAGATTAAGAAATGTGAAACCATGTAAATCATAGAGACATTATACTTGAAACATGCACATATTAAATAATGTCATCTTAGATGAAAAATGGTTTTGATAAAACACTTGAAACGAATTCTTGGGGAAAATATCATTTCTTCTTCAAAATCATTTTCTTTTCAAAAAATTTCATGCAATTTTAAAAGAAAAGGATTTTGTTGAAAATATTCATGAAATATTTTGGATGAAGCTTCAGGAAAATAAGTCTTTATAAAACCGTAAAATTTTTTTAATGCCGTATACGTTAAAAAAACATTCTTCTCGTAGTTTTGTCGGAAAAGTCAAAACGTACGTTGTAGGGTAAATAAAAGAAAGATTCCTTCCATAACATGGGGTAAAATTCAAATGGGTAAAAAGGAATTTAAACATACATGAATAAACTTTTATAAAACATGGACATGGATGATAGCAATAACCCCAGTAAATACTTACGAATAAGCAATCTCGGATAAAAATAAGATTTGCACAATTTTCCCTTACCTTAGGTCCGATATGCTTCGTACGTATCCAAACCTACTATATAATGATTTAAATAATTTCATTGACTTATTACAGAATCATATTCATTGTTATTATATCATATATGTTTCACTTATGACTTTATATTACCCGTTCTTTTGTAAATTCATGTTAAAGTATTGTTTTGGGTAAAATCGTTTCATTTGTCGTTCGTGTTTTAACTTGTAATTATTAATATGATTACTTAGATCATGATTACTTACATCCAGAATGTAAAACATGATTTATATATAATATATATTCAGAATATACATATATATAATGGATCGATAAATGGAAAGAAATACACCGTTCATGGAGACGGTAGGTCGTACGTACGCATGAACGCTGTTTTCGTTCCCTTATTGAATTGAATGAAACTAAATAGATGAACTTACATATATATATATATATATACATAAATATAGTAGCATTATTATTTCATATATTTCATTCTTATTCATTATATAAACTTTATGATCATTCATGTATGGTTAACATGGAGAATGAATCTCATCGCGTCATGGAGACGGTAGTCCGTACGTACGCACGAGCAATGATATCGTTCCCAAAATTATATAATTCGAGTGAATGGTATAATATATCAGAATCAGTATGATGTTATGATAACCATATATAGTTATTCTTTACACCACTATACCCATCCATGTAAGGTGTTGGTGGAAAAATAGATTACACCACGGTGTGGAGACGGTATTCCGTACGTACGCACGCGCGATGATTTTGTTTTCCGTAGGATGGATAGAAGGTGAAATAGGGTTGTTTCATATTTATAATAATATATCAGTATATGAGGGATACTGATGTTATTACTTCATAATGAAACAACTAAAGAATAAGAAGTTTAAAAAAGAAATAATCTTGAAATAATCGGTAGAAGAGATTACCTCTTCTTCGACGCACCTCCTTTAAACTTATTCATAGGGCACTAGGGTTGGTATTTGAGAAGACCAGTACCTCTATAAGGTTTCTAGGAAAGTGGGGAAGTGAAATGGGCAGAGGTTGGCCGAGCATCAGGGCTCAAAATGGTGTGAGGAAGAGAGGGAGGAGGTGCCCTTTTATAAGGGAGGAGAGGGGCACCTTTGGAATCCTCAAAAATATTAGTTTAATATAAATTCAGACCCCACATAAAAACCACCAAAAATGACTCAATTAAAAGATTATATGAGATACGGTTGTAATATCATCAACCAATAAAATTTAGACATGTTTTGATCTTATTTTAAACCTTATCATTTTGATTTATCCTTATTTAATCTATTTAAGTTTATTTGTGGTAATAAAAGTATAAATTTTAAATGGTTATAAATAATCACTTATGTGTTGTTAATTTTCCATAATTGGATACTTTATGGCATTTTCGACTATATAAATTTAAATTTATAATTTTTAAATATTTTTGTGATTTTTAAACAATTTAATTATATGTTATTTTTATAAAATAACAATAGTGTCAATTTTGACACTATTTATTTATTTGAATTTAAATAAAATCTACACAGAGGATATATTTGAAATAAAATATTTAATATATTAATAAAATGTAAAATTTGTCTAGAAATTCGTGGATCAAATTAAATAGTTCATATAATATTTATTTTAATAATTTTAAAACCATTTATTTGGTATATCTCTTAATAAAATAATTAGTACAACATTTTTGTATAATTATTTAATATACTTATTTGTTGCATAAAAATTAAAACTAAAATCCTTTGATGAATATAAATATCAAATATTTTATAATAATAATTTCACTTGAATTTATCATCTTAAAATAACAACATGTAAATTGTTATCTTTATTAAATTATGAAGGTGACAACTTTGGAATCATTTAAAATAAAATATTATAAGTGTCATAATCGCCTTAATAAGGATCCAAATGGTCCCAAATTTGGCCAGTGGATGATTAGGGTTTATATATACACTACTAATAAGTTTTTTACAGATTTTAGGGCCTTTTGATATGTATTAATATTTCAATAAAAACTAAATTATTGATTTTTCACTAAATAAATAATTTCTGCATCATTAATGTATAAGATAATAAGGTAATTAAATAACTCTTAAAAATTACAAATAAATTACCATGAAAAAGAAAAACATTTTATCTTTAAAATTAGTATTTATAACAGAATTTATATTCTGTATAAACTTATATTAAAAATACTTTAATTATTAAAGTTGAGTGAGACATATTTCACTTTCCTTTAAATAAAATAAACTAAAGGTCTTAATCACCTCCAAGTGGGTTCTAATGGATTCTATTTCGACCCAAATATGAATTAGGACACATTATAATCATCCAATTGTATTAAGACAAGTATTAGGATAATTTTATAATATTATATTTACCCTTAATTACCCAATTTACCCTTTACTATGGTTAATAAAATTTACCGTTGTTACTATTCATAAAGCCCAAAAATAAAAAGTAGTCTATTAATATAATTTCGACCCACTGATTCCAAATATGGAATCCATTTTCCCAAATTCAATACACAGAAGTTTTAGAAATTAAATTAAAATTAATCCCGTTGTCGAAAGAAAACGGGTTTTTGTTTAAAACATTGCAAAAGATTGAATTTATTTAACCTACGAATTCAATGTAATGTCAAGGCTAATGACATAAATTATATTAAATGGTAAAAATATATTCTATTTATACTTTAAAACCATTCAATATTATAATTTAACCACCTAAGTTATTATGATGAAAAAAGTTGTTTTTAATTAAAATATAGCGTGTTTTTACTATTCATTAAAATATGAAAGTTATCAGAATAATATGAAAAATTTATACAAGGTAAAATTTTATATCCTGATTCCAAATAATAAATTTATTTTGTAAAATTGAACTTATAAACATTTCAAAAACTAGATTTAAAGTGGGTGTGCCATCAAAATGCGGAAAAACTGCATTTTTTGAAAAATACTTATTTTACCCAAAAAAATTTATTTTGTTCTTATACCATGTTCTGGAAAATGTCTAAGATTAATAATAATGTTATAAAATTAAAAAATGTAGTTAATACTATTCATAATGGCTAGTCCATAATAATATTATAACAATATATTGTTGTTTAGTGAAACCTGGTATTGCGTACAACACACGCTATCGAGGAAGGTCGTGATTGCGTGTAATGCAATCCAAGTCAGGGTTTCGTGTAGTGCAAGACTGCTTTTTTGTTGCGTATAACAAAATACATTGAATATATATATATATATACTCAATGTTTCGTAGAATAACTACTATCAAACAAACATGAAATTGTGTGTAACACGATCCAAGATTAGTGTTGCGTATACTACAAGCTAATATGGTGTTGCGTATAGCACAAGATAATCTTGGTGTATCGTACAACAGAATATATGAAAGAAATTAAAAAGAATATATCTTATAAAATATCGGGTTATTACATTTTACCCACCTTAAAATGAATTTCTCCCTCGAAATTCGTTGGGGTTATAAATGGTTTTCTACTTGAAAGTTTCTTTAATTGAAACCCACATCGTAAAAAGGAATACCAAAACTTATCTTTAGAAGCTAAAGAATGAAACGTAACAGTTACCCAAATAAACTAATCACTGGGTTTCCACATTGGAGAACATAGGTGAAAATATGGATATGGAAGAGAAATCTAACCATCATGTTCTGATGGAGAGTGGTAGAGAACATGGATATGAAAAATCCAACAATCACAAAGCCATAAATTTGCGATGATCTAAGGTACCATCTAATTCATTGGATATAAGAGCACTAGGACGAAATTTTTGGTTTTCAATATCATTTCCCTAAAGTTGAAAATTTGAATTAGAAGAAATACTTGCTTGATTTTGGTACAATATCACTGTTGTTCATGATTTAAATAATTTCCACTTCATCTATTAAAGAAATGAAGTTGAAGTTGTTATTCGTGAAGTGTTAACAGATCATGTGATAGAATGATGGGTCATTCCATCTGTTTCAAACAAAAGGCTAGCAAAAGTTATAAGTCCATCTTATGGTGAGATTAGTCGTATATGGTTCCAAAAATGGACTTAGACTTTATTTATCATACCTCTTAATAAAATAAAACTACTTTCCACTAACCAGGGACTTCCTGTAGGCCAGTGGTATGTGATAAAGGCCAGTCACACTTCGGTTGTGGGTTCGATTCCCACAGCCTTGTCCGACGCGATGGGTTGTCGCTCGTCCTACAGATTGTCCTTTTTCTAAAACTACATTACTATAACATCCCATCAATAATATCGAAAAAGGTTCTATCCTTAAACAATACTAACTTATGTCCAACATAATACATTCCAATCTTTAGGCTTATCCATAATATTGCAGTCCATTGTCATATTATAGTGAAAACGATTACTAGAGATTTTATATAACAAGCATGTTAATACCATCTTTGATCCCAATATATCATAAGATATGTCTTGTTAGTCACATTACAAACATTCGAAGACCTTAATCATGTATTCTCTTGAAAAATGAATACCCATTGAATCTTAGTGAAAACATGAGTGCTGTCAAAAGTTAACTCTTTCCACATACCAAAACCCCAAAATTCTATATACTCAAACCATGATATTACTATTTCCTTATATCAGTCATGATATCATGAATACTATTAAACATTTCATTTTATCTTTATCCCTTCATTATGCACATATCATCTTTTTTCTAAAAATATCTCAATCACTTTCCATGGTTACCGGTACCATAAAATTATTGAAAACCACAATAGACCAATACATAAATATTCCAATATTCCACGATACTATATAAAACATTATTTTGGAATCCCATTACATAAACACGTAATCATTACACAACTTCATTTTCATACTCAACATCACAAATAGTGATCGCATGAGACTTCCCTTTATCCTTTGCCTTAAGAGGTTGCTCACGTTGATCATCATTAACCCGTGGATTAGGGCATTTATTAGCATAATGCCACATTTCCTTGCACTTGAAGCATTGAAGTTTCAGTGGTGCGCTCTCTTCAGTATTTTCTTTATTCACATCATTAGCAACCCTTTTTCAATTACTTCAACACTCAGCTACTCGATGACCTTTTTACCCACAATTAAAACATTTTCTAGTACCTTTTAGGCAATCTTCACCATGCTTCTTTCCACATTTTGAGCATAAGGAAACATTCATCTTCTTTTCACCATTATTCTGAGATTTCTCCTTGAACTCCATCTTTCGTTTCTTGTCCAAACCATGAGATGGATAAGTAACACCAACTTCCATTTCAACCTTGATATCACAACGTACAATTTCTTCATAGCTACTGAAGTCTCTTATAGCTAATTCCCTTTGAAGACTTGGTTTTAAGCCACCGAAAAATCGATCAACTTTACTTTCCAGTTGGATGATAAAGCCAGATGCATACCTTGCAAGTCTTGTAAAATTTGCTTCGTATATACCAACAGATTCATCATCCTTCTTCTTAAGCTCAAGGAACTCCTTCTCCATCTTTGTTAGAAGAATACGAGGGAAGTACTTATTGAAAAATAGGTTCTTGAACTCGTCCCATTCCATGGACTCAATTTCATCTCAGGGCCTTGTATTCTTAATTAGATTCCACCACTAGTCTTCTTCACCTTCTAAATGGTAAACAGCTAGAATGAATTTATCATGTTCCGAACAGCGAAGTATGGAAAAAATCATTTCAATGGTATTGATCCATTGTTCAGCAATAAGTGGATCAGAAGACCCATTGAAAGAAGGTGGACGTTGCCTCATGAAGGAATCAATAGAATATTGTTCCCTCCTCTGCTCATTTGGAAGTCTAGAATGATTCATAGCTTGTGTAAGTATAGAAATAAGATTTTTCACTCCATCTCCCATAACGTTGGTTGTTCAGGAGGACAATCATTGCATTATCCATTACATTGATCAACACCGTTCTTTCGGGTTCCAGCCATCGTCTAAAACCCAAAAAGAATAGTGTGGGAGGCAAAAATCATGCTAGGAAAACAACATAATAAAGTGGGATTACCTTCAATATCTAACATCTTAGGTTTAATTCTAAGATCGTTAGTGCAATTCTAGGACTATAATCTATACGTATACTTAACCTTAGGGACATCCCTAGACATACCTTAGAAATATCTCTAGGGATCTCACTAAAGATCTCGCAACCTAGTTTCCAATGGTTGACTAAACCTTTCCTATGATACCAACTGTAGAGATCCAAAGCTTGACGTACATAGATATTAAATTACTTTTGCAGAATACTTAATACATAAAAAAAAATAGACACACAAGGACTGTAATAGTTTAGTGTCTTTGGAAACTTGGAACGTAATCTTCTAATCGTGGTGAAAGATCTTCAACATCTCCTATAAAGTTCTTCCAATTTTTGTTTCCTTACCTAAAACCATTATTTTAATCCTGGGGGAAAATAAAACATAAAAAGGGTGATCTCAAATGCTCAGTAAGGGTAATCATGGATAAAATAAAACATACCATATACATTTGAACTTAAAAACATGAACATAATATTTAAACATTAAAATCTTGAGCAACGACATAAAACATGGAAGTACATAAGGCATAGATCATAATGGAACATAAATCATGATAAAATAGCATGGGAATAAAACATGTAATTGTGTAATCCATTAATCACATGTTATGATTTCCATAGTAGCCAAGGCATTGCTGCCAAGACCATCTTAGTGGATAAAGTCCCTTTCTGAATCGAGTTCACTCCTAGTTTCAGTCTTGTAACACTGAACCAGATTAACCTGACGTTCCAGCCATGTCTATATCATGAGATATAAATCTTTACCCAATGCATTGGAGGGAAATATAGGTCCCACCCATCTCATAATGAAATCATTCTTACTTGTGCCACAAAATAAACATACATCATTAATAATAACCCAATAAATAAAATGGGTGTCATAAACATCATCCCATCATCACATAATCTATATAAAAGAAATGGATATAATTTCAGTATATTAGGGATACTGATGTTATTACTTCATAATGAAACAACTAAAGAAGAAGAAGTTGAAAAATAAATAAGCTTGAAATAATCGGTAGAAGAGATTACCTCTTCTTCGACGCACATCCTTTAAAATTATTCTTAGGGCACTAGTGTTGGTCTTTTAAGAAGAACAGTACCTCTATAAGGTTTCTAGGAAAGTTGGGAAGTGAAATGGGTAGAGGTTGGCCGAGCTTCAAGGCTCAAAATGGTGTGAGGAAGAGAGGGAGGAGGTTCCCTTTTATAAGGGAGGAGAGGGGCACCTTTGGAATCCTCAAAAATATTAGTTTAATATAAATTCGAACCCCACATAAAAACCTCCAAAAATAACTCAATTCGAATATTAGATGAGATAGGGTTGTAATCTCATCAACCAATAAAATTTAGACATTTTTTGATCTTATTTTAAACCTTATCATTTTGATTTATCCTTATTTAATCTATTTAAGTTTATTTGTGGTAATAAAATTATAAATTTTAACTGGTTATAAATAATCACTTATGTGTTGTTAATTTTCCATAATTGGATAATTTATGACACTTTCGACTATATAAATTTAAATTTACAATTTTTAAATATTTTTGGGATTTTTAAACAATTTAATTATATGTTATTTTTATAAAATAACAATAGTGTCAATTTTGACACTATTCAATTATTTGAATTTAAATAAAATCTACACAGAGGATATATTCGAACTAAAATATTTAATAGATTCCTTACATGTCAAAGTTTTCTAGAAAATTCATGGAGCACATTAAATAGTTCATATAATATTTATTTTAATATTTTTAAAACCATTTATTTGGTATATCTCTTAATAAAATAATTAGTACAAAATTTTTGTATAATTATTTAATATACATATTTATTGCATAAAAATTAAACATAAAATCCTTTGATGAAGATAAATACCAAATATTTTATAATAATAATTTTAATTGAATTTATCATCTTAAAATAACATGTAAATTGTTATCTTTATTAAATTATGAAGGTGACAACTTTGGAATCATTTAAAATAAAATATTATAAGTGTCATAATCGCCTTAATAAGGATCCAAATGGTCAAAAATTTGGCCAGTGGATGATTAGGGTTTATATATACACTAAGAATAAGTTTTGTGCAGATTTTGGGCCTTTTGATATGTATTAATATTTCAATAAAAACTATATTATTGATTTTTCACAAAATAAATAATTTCTGCATCATTAATGTATAAGATAATAAGGTAATTAAATAACTCTTCAAAATTACTAATAAATTACCATGACAAAGAAAAACTTTTATCTTTAAAATGAGTATTTATAACAGAATTTATATTCTGTATAAACTTATATTAAAAATACGTTTATTAAAGTTGAGTGAGACATATTTCACTTTCCTTTAAATAAAATAAACTAAAGGTCTTAATCACCTCCAAGTGGGTTCTAATGGATTCCATTTCGACCCAAATATGACTTAGGACAAATTATAATCATCCAATTGTATTAAGACAAGTATTAGGATAATTTTATAATATTATATTTACCCTTAATTAACCAATTTACCTTTTACTATGGTAAATAAAATTTACCGTTGTTACTATTCATAAAGCCCAAAAATAAAAAGTTGTCTATTAAAATAATTTGGACCCACTGATTCCAAATATGGAATCCATTTTTCCAAATTCAATACACAGAAGTTGCAGAAATTAAATTAAAATTAATCTCGTAGTCCAAAGAAAACGAGTTTTTGTTTAAAACATTGCAAAATATTGAATTTATTTAACCTACAAATTCAATGTAAAATCAAGGATAATGACATAAATTATATTAAATGGTAAAAATATATTCTATTTATACTTTAAAACCATTCAATATTATAATTTAACCACATAAGTTATTACGATGAAAAAAGTTGTTTTTAATTGAAATATAGCGTGTTTTTACTATTAATTAAAATATGAAAGTTATCAGAATAATATGAAAATTTTATCCAAGGTAAAATTTTATATTCTAATTCCAAATAATAATTTTATTTTGTAAAATTGAACTTATAAAAATGTCAAAAAATATATTTAAAGTGGGTGCACCATCAAATGGCGGCAAAACTGCATTTTTTGAAAAATACTTATTTTACCCGAAAAAATTTATTTTGTTCTTATACCATGTTCTAGAAAATGTGTAAGATGAATAATAATGTTATAAAATTCAAGAATGTAGTTAATACTATTCATAACGGCTAGTCCATAATAATATTATAACAATATATCGTTGTTTAGTGAAACCTGGTATTGCGTACAACACACGCTATTGAGGAAGGTCGTGATTGCGTGTAATGCAAGCCAAGTCAGGGTTTCCTGTAGTGCACGACTCCTTTTTTGTTGCGTATAACAAAATAAATTGAATATATATATATATATATACTCAATGTTTTGTAGAATAACTACTATCAAACAAACATGAAATTGTGTGTAACCCGATCCAAGATTAGTGTTGCGTATACTGCAAGCTAATACGGTGTTGCGTATAACGCAAGATAATCTTGGTGTATCGTACAACAGAAGATATGAAAGAAATTAAAAAGAATATATCTTATAAAATCTCAGGTTATTACATTTTCCCCCCGTCGCAAATGGGTTTTCATTTATATATAAAAAAGGGATTTGCAATGGGCCGTCGTAGATATATTAGTTGCGACGGGTTTTTGACCCGTCGCAAATGGGAAATTTAAAAAATATTTTTGATGAAGGTATTTGCGATGGACCTTCGCAGAAATGTTTTTACGACGGGTATTCTTCCCGTCGCAAATGTTACAGTAAAAAAATTTTACGATGGGAAATCCCGTCGCAAATATTCCTGTCGCAAATACTAAAAAAATAAAAAAATAAAATAATTAATACAAATCGTATAATATTATATAATAAAAATAATAATAATAATAATATAAAAAAATTCTATTATTATAATATAAATAAAAAAATATATAAAATATACTTATGAAATATTAATATAAAATAATAATAATATGAATATAAATAATATATTATAATATAATAATACTAATATTAATAATATAAAAAATTAATATAATAATATTATTATTAAATTATGTATATAATAATTATATTAATATTAATAATATAAAGAAATTATATTATTATAATATTAATAATAAAAAATATATATAATATAATTATGAAATATTAATTTCAAAAAATAATAATAATATGAATATAAATAATATAATATTATATATTATGAAATATTAATATCAAAAAATAATAATAATAGTACTAATATTAATAATATAAAAAATTAATATAATAATATTATTATTAAAATAAACATACATATTTATGAAAAAACTAATATTAATATTTTTAATATTAATAAAATTATAAAATTATAAACTTCTCAATATTAACAATAAATATAAAATATTAAAAGTAATATTACTAAAATAAGCAAACATTAAAAATAATACTAAAAATTAATAAAATATTAAAAAAAATAAAAACAAATTAAATCATGCAATATTCATACCAATATGAAAGAGGAATTGTAAACAGTTAATATGATAATAAACTACGAACTCAAATGTTTATTACATCTAAAAAAATCATTGGGGGGTGGATAATCTGGAGGACCTGGAGGAGGTGGTGGAGGAAACTCCATCCCTAAACTATGAGTCAGACGACGCATATACTCCATCTACACCTAATGTTGCTCCTCATATCGACGTCTATCCTCATCCTACTGCTGACGCATATGCTCCTTCCATCGACGCATCTTCTCATCGTGCTGCTGAAGCATCTGCTCCTGCCCCTGACGCAAATCCACTATAAGCTGACTCTGAGCATGCAGCTGCTCCTGATACTGTGAGGCAGAAGTTGATGTCTCTCCACAAGCTCCTCTCGAGTTGGACGCCGACATCGCAGCAGTACCATAATAAGATGTAGGAGTCAAATGAGAGCCGATACCAACTACTCGTCCTTTTTCGAAGCCATACTAGGTCACCTGCATCCATGTCATCTCATCAAAATGGTGGGCACTAGTCTGATCACCTGTCTCATCTTGACTCTCAGCCTGTGTCTGAGAGGTCGCGAACTCATATAACTCCTTAAGTTTCAATTATAAATTAAAATAATGAAAAGATTATATGCATTTAATTTGCATACTGAAAATAAAATAATAATGACCACAATCTGACGTTGGCGGTCACCTCTAATCTCTCCAGTATCCGGATCAGTCTACATCCTCTGATAAACGCCGTACATCGTAATACCGGGATGCTCGGCTTCCTATATGAATATAAAATAAACTGTTTATATTTAAAGTTGTATAAAATATTAAAAAAAATAACTTACCAGATGCTCTCTATGCACACTGAATGTACGACTACCGGCTCGATGCGTCACCTCTTGTCTCCCCCGATTCTGTCTACCCAATGCAGATCTCCTCTAAAACCCACCACCCAATCAGTGTGTACATAATCCATCCCAAACGTGCGATGAAATGTACTCTGGTCGGTGGGCTCTATAATACTCATCAAATTCTGTCACTCCGACTTTCTTCACAGCAGTCTTTCTCAAAATATGCAAAAACTGACGAAAACGGTTACGCATAGACACCACCCATGCCGCGTGGATAGTGGCACGCATGCTCTCGTCGATGGGATACCATAAACCCTAATATAAAGTTATTAATGAATTAAATTTCAAAATAAATAATATTTAATTATGTACCAGCCAATGATCGAACATGGCCGCCTGCACATCAGCGGGAATCTGATCCCATGTGAGGCAGGGGTGAGAAAAATAATTGCGCAAGATAGCGCTCCCCTGTCCAATAGTTATATGGGTAAAACTGTGAAAAAAGAACAAATAATCAAACAATTAGAATATAAATAAATTATAATAAATGATAACTAAAATACAAAGGTTACCATACCACCTCATGTGCACATCGAATCCAAGAGGTGGACGTCGCTCCGGGATAGGATCTGGAATCATCAGTCTGGCAAGACCACGCCCCCTCCAAGTGCTTCCTGTAGTGCCAATAGCCTGAGGGTCAGATGACTCAAGAACCTCATTATCCATAGGTAGATCATCCTCCAGCAACTGACGAAACATTTCCGAGTCCATCTGAAACATGAAACGATTGTTATTAGAAAATAGTTGAAAATAACTATTATGTATAGATATATATTTGTTATGATTCTAACCAGCATTTTACTATGTCAATGTTCATCTTCATAATCGTCTTCATAGTTTTCAATTTCAATGTCTTTATCTTTCTCATCAACATCATCAATTTCCATATTAGTTTCACTTTCATCATCTCTTGTCATTTTAAATTCAGTTGTAACATCATTAACAACATCGTCACCATTGACCCTTAACTGTGGGGTGTCATCCTCGATATTCATGTCTCTTTGTGAAAAAGATTTGTTTTGAGGAGTATCCTAAAAATTTTCATTTCCTTGCACTTCAGTGGAACCACATTCCATTTGGGTAAACTGATTTTCTCAAGATTTAACTCTTATTATACTTCACCAATCATCCAACTCTTTTGCAGTAGCACAATATTTTTCATAATAAATTCGATGTGCCTGATGAGCCAATAAAAATGGTTCATTTACTGCAAGAAGACTTTTTTGTTTAATATCAACAATTCTATGAATCATATGAATACGCAAGCCTCTCTCAGTATCCATCCATCGACATTTAAACATTGTTACATAATTCTGTCCCAAATAACACAGTTCAATAATTTCTTGAA
Source organism: Viscum album (assembly GCA_963277665.1). Classification (NCBI taxonomy): domain Eukaryota; kingdom Viridiplantae; phylum Streptophyta; class Magnoliopsida; order Santalales; family Viscaceae; genus Viscum; species Viscum album. The sequence continues at coordinate 877,904,826 of OY728123.1, forward strand.
GAATGTCGTAAAAGTTAACATCAATATCTCTATGATGTGATCCCTTCAAACAAACACCACTATTCATTGTTTTTTTATTCCCCATATGCATGTGTATGAAAGTGATAACCATTCACCACATATGCATTATAATATTTAACCATTTTGGATGGTGGGCTACTTAATATACACAATCAACTATCAATCTTATCAGCATGTACAGATACTTGAAAATTTGTAAAAAATTTATCACTATTACAAGTAATAAATTGATTTTATATGTAAAACCAAAAAAGAATATATGTTACCAGTTTTTTAAACCATTAGGCAAATTTTTATTGTCGACGTTCTTCTATGCTAGCTGTTGTATTTTGTGGAAATTGTTTCTTGATATGATCATTATATAACCTAAAAATACAATATAATTAATTTACTGTAACCGAATCTATAGAATAAGGGATAAAATCACTCACTATACAATTGGGGACATTTCTTCACAGTTGAGTAGAACATATGTATGAGCTCTATGATGTTCATCATCTGAAAGCCATCAATCATGAACTCCACCAAAGCCAAGTTCGGGCTGATTGAAAACTGATAATTGATTGTTCATATCGTCATCAACATTCCCCTCGTTCCAGCCCATGTGGTTAAATTTTGAGGGATATTAAGATTAAAAATAACGATAGCAGAATAAAGTAATTTCCTCTTGCAAATAAGTTTCAGCAATTGAGCCTTCAACTGATGCTTTGTTATAGACTTTTTTCTTCAATTTCTGCATGCATCTCTCAAATGGGTACATCCATCGAAACTGAACTGGACCTCCACATTTTGCTTCATGTGGAAAATTTAATATCAAATATTCCATTGAGTCAAAGAAAGCCGGTGGAATGATTTTTTCCAGTTTTCATATAATTACAACAACAGCTTCTTCCAGTTTTCTTAGTGTATCGTAGTCTGTTGTCACCGCACACATGTCTCGGAAAAAATATGATATATCTGTTATCGAATCCCAATTCTTAGAATTCAACAAACCTCATAATCCAATAGGCATAAGTATTTCCATTATAACATGACAATCATGACTTTTTAATCCGATAATATGACCATTTTTAACACATCTGCCCAAGTTGGAAGCATAGCCATCTGGAAGTCTCAAATCTGCAATCCCTTGAAAAAATAATAAGCGACTCTCTTTGGTCAGTGTATAAGCTGCTTTTGGCTTCATTAATCTCTGTGATCAGACATTTTCAAACAATTCAAGTTCTGGTCGCCTGAAAATTTGGGCAAGATCTAATCGTGCCTTTACATAATCTTTGGTTTTACCCGGTGTATCCAAAACTGTATGAAATAAATTATCAAAATAGTTCTTCTCAATATGCATGAAATCCAACATGTGTCAGACCAACAAATCAGACCAATATGGTAGATTCCAAAAAATGCTTCATTTTTTCCAATTATGTTCTTTCCCAAAGCCATGAATTTTCAGTTTGTTTATTATCGGTCCAAAAGTGATGGAAGGTAATGAAAATAAAACTGATTGTAACTCTGTACCTGAGATCATTTTTGGAGGTTCATCTCTTTCAATTCTCCCTTTTCTGAAATGAGATTTATTCCTTTGAAAAGGATGATCGATTGGAAGAAATATGCGATGACAGTCAAAATAGCAAGGTTTCTTTCCATTCACGAGCATAAATGCTCTGTTGTCTCCCATACAGTAAGGACATGATTTTGGACCATGTGTAATCCAACCAGATTACATGCCATATTCCGGGAAGTCACTAATTGTCTACATCAAAGCAGCTTTCATTACAAAATTTAGTTTCGCAGCAGCATCATATGTACCAACATAATGACTCCACAATAAATTTAACTCATCAATCAATGGTTTCAAATAAACATTAATATTAATTTTCAAATGTCCTGGGATTAATAATGTCAAAAGATATAAGGCTCTTTCATCAACATCCATGGAGGAAAATTGTATGGAGTTATAAAGACAGGCCAACAGGAATACTGACTACCAAAAGATCCAAATGGACAAAAACCATCAGTAGAAAGACCCAATCGCACGTTCCAGGATTCTAAAGAAAAAGACGGATGCACTTGATCAAAATGTTTCCATGAATCACCATCATATGGATGAATCAAGCGTTTACCATTTGAAATATTGGTTTTGTACCATGATATCATTGTCGCTGTGTTCTGAGACATAAATAAATGCTGCAACCTGGGTGTAAGCAGGAAATATATCAACTGTTTTACAGGAATCAATCCAGACTTCCCTGATTGAGCTTCTTTATACCTCGATTGTCCACATGTGGGAAAACTATCCAATGACTCATTTTCACCAGAATATAAGATGCAACCATTTGAACATGCATGGATCTTCTGATAAATAAGGCCCAAATTACGAACTTGTCTCTTGCTCTCATAATAATTAACAGGCAGCACATTTCCATCAGGTAACAGAGCTTTGACCAAAGAAAATATCTGATCAAAACAGTTATTTGACATTCCATTATCTGATTTAATAGCCATAAATTTTGCAACTACTTATAATTTGCTTATCTTGCATCCAGAATATAATGCATGCTCAACAGACCTGAACAACTCAACAAATTCAAATGGTGCCAACTCGGGAGGTAAATCAACATTATCCTCGATTTGAGTTTGTTGAATGGATGACCCTGCAACATCATGTACTAAATTCTGAAACCGTGATAGATCCGGAATCAAATTATTAGTATATTCTCTGGAACTACGTTCTCCCTGTTGATACCAAAAAATATAATCTGATTGAAAACCATAATGCAAGAGATGTTTCCCAATGATGTCAAATGTCTCAAACGTTCTTAGAGAACATTTTTTACAAGCACACTTATTTGTCCCTTTTGAAACAAATTTCGGGTTTGATGATGCAAATGATAAGAAAGCTTCAACACCATCAACATATATAAGATTTAAACTAGATCCGTTTGGATTTCTACACTGATTTATCCAAGGATGATCATCTAATAATGATTGATATCGATTTAATTATTCCATATTCATATATATGTTTCTACAAAATTTAAAACCATTACTGTTGTTAAATAATTTGATATAAGAAAAACAATATCCTAAAAAGAGAAGATACATAATTACAGTTATTTATTAGTAATTAACAATAATTATAGGTGACACAATTAGTTTGTAATCATCCCCACTAATTATTATTAATTTAGCAATACTTAGTAATACTTGGTAAAATGAAATATGCTTGAATAATGAAATAAAATTTTGTAATCATCATTGTGGAGATTATATTACTAATTATTCTTATTTGTTTGCAACGGATTGGCAGCAGCTCTTTTTCCTGACGACTCATCTCCTTACAAGGAGATGATTCGTCAGGGAAAAGAGCCTCTTTTGTCCGACGATTCATCTCTTTTTAACTTTCTCCCGACTGAAAAATTATAAAAAACTTTCTCTAACATACGTTAGAGCACATTTTTCATATTTATTTCAGTTGGAGAAAGTAGCAAAGATATGAGACGTTGAACAAAAGGTATCCGCTAATCCACTGGAAATTGTGCCAATTTATAACCATGTACTTCAATTTATTTTATTTTTGATTAATTATTACTAATTATTACTAATTATTACAAATCTCAATATTTCCAATAGATTTTTCTCTATTCTTAACATGTTCAAATCTTAAAGAGTTGTCAATTTTTAGGTTATTCCCAATAAAAAGCTTGCATCAACCATGTCCAATTTAAACTCTATAATTGTCCTTACATGGTTGATCACCTCGTAAGTAGTGTTGCAATAGAACGACATAAGTAATTTCGTTCTCGTCTTTAAGAATCATTTCACATGACCATTTACATATATCATTCTTCCTTGAAAAATTAAGATAACTTCAGTATATTTCCCTTAATTTTTCAAGAAATAATGGTCTATGTAAAAAGTCATGTTATATGATTCTTATAGATGAGAAAGACATGACTTTGGTTGTCCTATTGCAATGCTGCTTCCGAGGTGATCAACCAAGCAAGAATAATTATAGAGTTTACATTGGACACGATTGACACACACTTTTTATTGGGCATAACCTAAAAATTGGCGACCCTTTAAGATTTGAACATGTTAAGAATAAAGTAAATCTTGTTGAAAATATTGATAATTGTAATATTTTATAACTTTTTTATAATTTTAATAATATTAATATTTTTTATAAATATTAAACATATAATAATAAAATAATTATATTACTAGTATTATTTAATTATTAATATTATATTAATATAATATTTTATATTAGGTTACTATTTATGTTACTAATTATATTACTAATTATGTTACTAATTAGTAACAAACGTGATTGACCGCTTATCTACCTCAATTTTCTTTTCATTTTTGCGTTGAGGTTGACAGGAAACTACTACCTCCACATGTAGTATTTCCTTTTACTTTCAAAATTATAAACCTCCTCACCTCTATACTGGCGAGGAGGTTGATAATTTTGACCGTAAAATCAAATATTACATGTGGAGGCAGAAGTTTCCTGTCAAGCCTCAACACACAAATGAAAAGAAAATTGAGGTAGATGAGCGGTCAATCATGCTTGCTAATTGTTTCTTAATTATTTTTATATGTTTCCTAATTGTTTTTATTTGTTTCCTAATTTTTTTTATTTATTTCCTAATTATTTTTTTGTTTCCTAATTATTATTATTTGTTTCCTCATTATTTTTATTTGTTTCCTAATTATTTTTAATTGTTTCCTAATTATTTTTAATTATTTCCTAATTATTTTAAATTGTTTCCTAATTTTTTTAATTGTTTCCTAATTATTTTTAATTGTTTCCTAATTATTTTCAATTGGTTCCTAATTATTTTTAATTGTTTCCTAATTATTTTTAATTGTTTCCTAATTATTTTAATTGTTTCCTAATTATTTTAATTGTTTCCTAATTATTTTAATTGTTTCCTAATTATTTTAATTGTTTCCGAATTATTTTAATTGTTTCCTAATTATTTTAATTTTTTCTTAATTATTTTAATTGTTTCCTAATTATTTTAATTGTTTCCTATTTATTTTAACTATTTCCTAATTATTTTAATTGTTTCCTAATTATTTTAATTATTTCCTAATTATTTTAATTATTTCAAAATTATTGTTTCCTAATTATTTTATTTTTAATTGTTTCCTAATTATTTTTTTTAGTTGTTTCTTAATTATTTTATTTGTAATTGTTTCATAATTATTTTATTTTTAATTGTTTCCTAATTATTTTATTTCTAATTGTTTCCTAATTATTTTATTTCTAATTGTTTTCTAATTATTTCTAATTAATTAAATCTAATTATTTCCTAATTATTTGATGATTATTTTAATTAAATATAATTATTTCTTAATTAATTAATAATTATATAATTATTTCTAATTAAATATAACTATTTCTAATTATTTCTAATTAAATATATTTATTTCTAATTATTACCAAAACATCCTCCGGGAGTGTCGAACCAAGAGTGCAGCAAGACCCGTTGTCGTGTACTAGGTTACCCCGAGTCAAGCTCGAAACACCTTGTCAGAGTTTTCACTCCTAGGTACATCTATGTCAGAGCCACCTCTACTTGTTCGTAACCAGACAAAGACTATTTGGTACAACCACTGAATCTAATTATACTATATAGCTAAATAAAAATTCTATTAAAAAAATTAAAATTAACAATTAAAAATAAAATTAATAATTAGAAATAATTTAACCATAAAAAAAATATAAATACCTTTGATATTTTAAAGTAGTTTTCGCCTCCTAACTCCTTCTATGCTCTTCTCATAAGAAAAAATTAAAATAAAAAAAAATTCTACTTGAAACAGAAATTTAAAGAGAGAAAGGAAAAAAGAAGAAGAGAGATCTGAATGATTTGAAAAAAAGGGATGGGGTATATATAGGAGAGAATATTTACGACGGTCTTATTTGCGATGGGAGACCCTCGCAAATACTAGTATTTACGACGGTGTACCGTCCCAAATACCTTCGCCTGCATTAATTACGGGCGGCGGTTAAAAGGGTTTTTGCGACGGGCACGTCGCAAATATCTGCTTTCCGACATACCATTAGCGACGTGCGGATATCCCCATCGCAAATTTCTATTTACCACCGCCGGTATTGGCGACGGGCCTCGTCGTAAATACCTTCACCCGCATTTAATACGGGCGGCGGTTAAAAGGGTTTTTGCGACGGGCCCGTCGCAAATATCTGTAGGCCGACATACCATTAGCAATGGGCGGATATTCCCATAACAAAAGCCTATTTACTGCTGCCGGTATTGGCGACGGGACCCGTCGCAAATAACACCTGCTGAAGAGTGTTTTGCGATAGGTAATTGTCCCGTCGCAAATAGTATTTACCACCTCTGGGTACTTGCGACAGAGCGAAGGCCACCGTCGCAAATAGGCTTCCCACGTTTTGGTGCGCAAACCGCACCATACCTATTGCGACGAGGCCTGTATTCCAGTCGCAACTAACTAACCATTTACGGCAGACATATATTCCCGTCGCAAATACGCTTTTCGTCGGATTTATTGCGACGAAATTTATTCCCGTCGCAAATAACCCGTCGCAATAATCGATTTTTCCCGTAGTGATACTATACTTTTTTATTCCTCCCCTCTCCTTTAAATTTTTTATTCAAAAAATCAACCACAAAATTTAACATACTTATTTTATAAGATAACATGAAATTGAATGTCTTCATATATTCCACCTATATTCATTGCCTTAGTTTCATATCCCACTAAGAAAATATTCACCACAAACTATTGTAATCCAAATATCCTATTAACCACTCACTAAATAGTCAATGCCTACAAATCTTCAATACATGAAGATCATATGTGGGATAGTTATTCTCACGTGGTTATAAATTCCTAGTCCCATATACAAGCACATCATCCCCTTTTATGAGAAAAATCCCTAGGAAAAAATCTAGATGTATGGAAATATATGGAGAACCATTCCCTAGTATCATCCAAGAACAACTATGAGGCATATATTATCCTACTCTTTGTATCTTCAAAATATTCTTTTTTACTTCATAACCTATTCAAAATTTATGCCCTTCCTGGTCAATGTAATCATCAAATATGCTAACATTGAAAAAACATAAATGATGCATTGGTAGTATCATTCAAAACGAAGAAAAATAATTATATCAAAGACATTAATAGGATACTTTGAATATATTCATGCCATAAATATTTCTTGATCCACTGAGACATTATTCTTAGAAATATTGTAAACCAAGAAATTGAAATTCCTCATCCAAAATTAACATTTGGATAGATTCAAATAAGACCTTTTCACTCATATAATATATATAATAGTATTATAAATCTTATCATGATCCTATTTGGATCTTGAAAAATTCAAAATTCCATCCAAAAAAATATAAAGAATAAGTCATGGTATTTATGGAAGACATGATTCATCAATGGAATAGAAATACTTTGAGTGATACTAACCAAAAAAACATCACTAATAACTCATAATGTATGTTCTAACTCATAAATGTTGTCTTCCAAATGTCTATCCCCTTCACCCATAGTTCGGGGTAACCTAATCAAAAATAGATATTCAAAACAAATTAACTCCCTCTAACTGATCAAATATATCAATAATGATTTTTAGAGGATATTCACTCTTTACTATAACCTGATTCAAATTTTGGAAGTTAATACACAACCAAAAACTAGCATCATAATTCTTTGAAAATAGATTTGGTTATTCACATGGAAAAAAATAACCCTCTTTCACTCCAAATCCTTCAATTAAATATTTATCTCTTAAAATTACATGGGATCTATTTAATATAAACGTAATGATATTAGAATCTTGAATGGTAAAAAATCGAAGGATAAATGAACATATCCCTCTACTAAAATCCCAAATAATTATTCTAGGAATATATCCATGAAATCTCTCACCACTACTAGAAACTGAAATTAATACCAGGATATTACAAATAAAAGAATCTACCAAAGTAGTTGACATGTTAAAAAATTAATGTATTTAATGATCATTCCTTCCAAATTGGTATGAATGTCCCATTCCCCTTTTAATGTGTGATCACTCCACTTAGGTGGAGTAAATGAAAACTTCAACTCATGGTATTTGACATGGGCCCTGAAATTCACCATCCAATCCATCGTGATTGTGTTAATGAACATGTCCATATCTCTAACAACGAGGTACCATAATATTTTTCATCATTAATCAAAATTAAATAACATGGACACTTAGATGCATGCTCTACCCTTATTCTCGAAGGAGTATCAATCTATAAGGAATAAGATATTAACGCTACATGAAAATTTTATTGAACTGCAACTCATGTAGATATGAATGAACAATATAATCCTATATCAATCATACAATAGAATAAAGTAGAAGCAAAAAATAATAGTACCTCTTGATTTTGTGGGTTCTGACTCACACCCCTTCGATATATGCCCGAATTCAAATAGCTTCCCCTATACCTTATGATCATGACCCTGAGGTGAATTTCCACTCATTATTACATGTAATTGAACTCTATCATACAATATATTATATATAGATATCATTGATCCATGTAACTCATTAAAACCTCCAACACTAGAACATCAAGAAAAAAATCACATAGATTCTTCAAATACCCATGCTTCCCACACTAATATCATTTCTAAGGATTATTAGGATAATTGAACTTAGTTTATATTGTAATGACACACTAATAACACACAAGATATCTCCTTTATTAAGAAGAAGTTGATATTATTTATTTCTCTTTGACAAATACCCATTAAGAATCATCCCACATCCTCTTATTCCCTCTATAGAAATTATTTCCTCCCCCAAGAAAGGGAATAAAATAATTTACATCCTTCACACCCATCATGCCTACTATAACCATCACTATTTTATCTACTGCTACTATGATGAAAGGTAAATCAATTAGAATCACCCCCGATGAGATCTTTGGTAAAAGATTCATCTATAACCATCAAACCATGAGACTATTGTTGGTGATTAAATTTGACGAAAATTTCACCAAATATTTAAGGAGATAATCATATTCCAACATTATAATATTCCCCTATCCAACCCTATGAAATCCTTGTATTTTCTTAACTTCATTTTTTTCAGCATAAAAATACTAAATAAACATCTTATAGAAGACTACCCTTGTTAAATCTTTATATATATTCACACAAATCTCTATCTTCACCCATTTATGAGCTAATATTTCAAGCATGTAAGTAGTTAAACCCAACTTCATCATATTAAGGGTATTGAGAAACTAAAATATTTAGTTAATCCTATTAAACTAATCCTAATATTCTTTTATTTTTTATCACCCCTAAACATGAGAAGATTCTCGTTTTGTAAATATAAATCATGACCTTCTTCCTTTTGTTATTCCATATATGACCCCTTCCCATGCATCTCTACCACTTTAATGGACATGTTCGAAAGTTCCAGAACACTCTTCACATTTTTAAATCATTACTCTCGAAAATACTAAAATCCTATATTTCTATATTCTGCCTCATGAATAGACTCATTATACAAAGGTATCTATATGACAAAATAAGATATATAAAAACTACATAAGGCGCTATGTAAAAACATCTTCCATTAAAACCATAAAACCTAAAAAAATTCAACTGCAATTCTGTATCTAAGTGTTACTGTTAACCCTATAGTTATTCTTTCACAATAATACATCTATAAATAAATAATATAAAATTTTAAAAATATTATTTTAAAACTAAAACACTTTCAAATCCTTTTGAAATCTATTTAAAATAAAATTTATGTAAGGAAACCATTTTTAAAAATCTAATGCACATGTATTACAACCCTATACATGCCTATCATGATGCATGAATACATCACCCATTAGAACCTTCCATGGTTGTAAACACCTACATGGAACATCATATCAATATCATATAAGGTATCATTCTACCAAAACTACTTGGTAACTAAAGTATCTCCATAAATAGGTTAACTACACCTTTTTGGGTACCTCTTGAGTTATCACCACCTTAGTCTCCACACCTACTGAATATATAAGATAAACCCTTTAAAACCTCTATTTGATAGCAATTTTTGAATACCTATAAAAGAGAACCTGAATACCAAGGGTGAGTTAAAGCCATCGCAAGGCCTCAAGAGTCTTCACCAATCACCATAGGATAACAAATAGAGCCAGTGGATAATAAATCACTAGGGAGTGATTTTTCCTCAATGAATAACTAACTACATTAGAAAATAATATACATTAAATTAAAATCCAAATAAAAATCAAAAAATACCAAATAAGTTAAATCAACAAAATATATCACATAGAAAATTTAAATCAAATTATTGTCCCAAAAACACATGAAAACCTAGTATAAAATGCCCATACTATGTAAATGGTTCAATTCCTCCCCCAACGTACAGTCAAACATCACTACTTCCACTATGAACTCATATTCAAAGATCAATTATCCAAGAACATCAAAGCCTTAACCTTACCTAAATCATGATATAATATATCTACACATACATTATGATTTTTGGAAATGAGTGAGTATGAATACCTAGTAATATTTCCCCTGATCACTCTTATGTAATAAAAAGTAAAAAAATTCATATCCATGAAACTGAAGGTTATGAGCAGTATATAAAACATTCAGGCATGTTCCCAACAATGTATTTTATCAATTTATTTTGATAAAATCTTTATAAATTCAAAAATAAACCCCATATTCTTCATAGAGTGAATCTCTTCACATATAATTTATATTTAATTTAAAAAAAATTACCCTAGCTTGAACTTTATTGCATTAATTCTTGATCAATCCAATTTATGATCACATAATATCATCATTGTGGTGAATAATCTAAACTTTTATTCCTCCAGTGGTATCCACACATGCTCCAAAAACATTAGAATGTCACCATTGGTATTATAAGTACCATCACGTAGGAACCAATCACATTTTATTATTCATTATTGAGAACAACAAGAAGTCTTTCAGTCTTGAAAGAATTATTCTCTTATTATCTCAGTCTTGGGAGGGATAAAGATTGTATCACATTCTTGAGATCACTTTTGAGTTGTTATCTTGGTCTTGAGATAATTCTATTGAGTTGATTTTTTTGCACAATAATTCTACCTACCCTATAAAATGATATAAAATGGAATACATAATCAGGGATAAATATATATTTTTTAATTTCAATAAGTTCCTTCATTAAATATTATTTATAAAATATTCCCTATTTTGAAAGATATTATTATTATTATTATATCCCATTACTTGAACTAACTAATTAATATCTAAATATCATCTTATAAAAAAATAGTCTATATAAATTATATTATATAAAATAAATAATTTCTGTCATGCCCTTAAATTGGTATGTCAGTCCACCTCAAATTTTATTGAACCTTGAATTATATATATTTATTTAGGTAAATAAATAATTTTTTACCATTAATTTAATAGAAAATAATTATTATATTCACTAATCTTATGAATAAATATTTATTAAATTATTCATGTAATTGAATATATTTTTTAAGAAATAAATAATTATTTATTTTCTTGCAAAATAAAATTGAGATAAATAAATATTATTTATTTTTATCTCATAAATAATAATTATTTAATATCCAACTCACATACATTCTAAACTAGAATATATATGTGGTGATAAAATTAATGTGATCAACCCAAATTGAATAATTATTAATCCAAAAGGCAAGAATAATATTTATTCTTAATATTAAATTTTAATAAAATTTAACTGAAATACTAGATAAACATTGTATGTGACCTTATAGGCCTCTTTCTCATCTATATTATGTGAACTTTTCTAAATTAAAATATTGGCATTAAGAAACATGATAGGGAACCCATAAATAAATATATTAAAATAATAATTAAAAAAATTCAGACAAATTCTTACTATGTAATATTATCCTTTTGTCCCAATATCTCATCAATGGGGTTTCATACTTCGTCTCATCAACCTATATGTTTGATTTATCTTTCTTTATCTACCACAAATAAACTCATTGATGAAATAATTTTTCCATGGATTTAATCAAATAATTCTATTTCAACCAAAGGTCTAGAGATATAATAATCTATTAACATATAAAACAAAAATCATTTCTTGACTTATTCAATTAATTTCATATCTCTTATAATGAACCCATCCATTTTGGACTCACCACATGTATATGTCATCATGGTTTTAATCAATACATTAATGTAAATGATTAATTATATACATTAATAAAAATATCCAGTCCAATGACCAATACACATGTCTACATAAAACAATATCAAATGACACAAATAACATATGGAATTCTTATTGGTGGTTCAGTCCTTGAAACCTCATCTCTTGAAGATTACCATGTTTTAAATTCAAGAGTTGAATCCTCATCTTATCATAACAATATAATACCAAAAATTTGAAGATTATTTTTTTTCCTTTCAGAAAGATTTATTCTAAACCATTGGACATATGTTTAAGAAAATATTTATAGCATTTCAAAGTTCGCATTATAGTGGGGAAATATTAAAACCATTCAATGTGAAAAATACTCTAAGGACATTATCACATTAATTTTACAAAGAAGAATAATCATCATGTGATAATATATTTATTAATATTCAGGAAATTGAATATTCTAGTAATTAAATGTATTTTGTTAGTTTGTTCTAAGGAACAAACTATAACTGTCCCCCACTTTCACTAGATCCAAATGAAAATTGTCAAGTTAGGTTTCAAAAGATTAATATGATTCTGCTAAGGTATGTATGTAGTTTATGGGACTCCATGTTCTCTTATAAAAATTTCACTTACTATGACTTCATTCCTTTTAAAATATCAATCAATAAATGATATCATAGAGTAATGAATTTTTTACTCTATTATAAACATGGAATACTTGTTAATAGGAAAGTCTTGAGAACTATCACTACTGGAAAAATGATTTTTCCCAACGCTTCTATACCAACGGTTTGTCAAACCGTTGGTATAGGTACCCTTTCCCAACGGTTTGGCCAAACCGTTGGGAAAGGTTGAATTTTGGAGGCCCTTTGCCAACGGTTTGGGAAAACCGTTGGGATAGGCTACCCTTTACCAATGGTTTGCCAAACATCAAAAACAAAATCACTAGACTTTTCCCAACGGTTCTCAAAACCGTTGGGAAAAGTCTAGGCCTTTCCCAATGGTTTTGAGAACCGTTTGGAAAAGTCTAGTGATTTTTTTGGAATCAACCTACGGAGAACCTTATATATATCAAAATTTAAAATAATTAGAACAATACATATATATTTTTATGGAATTATGTTAACAAAAGTCATGTTAGGTTAGTGGTTAAGTCTTTCAGTTATAAACTAGAGGTCCTGGGATCAAATCCCACCGGGTATTTCTTTTTTGAAATACATATACCAACGGTTTTGAGAACCGTTGGTATAGATTTCCTAATTACTTATACCAACAGTTTTCTAAACCGTTGGTATAGACCTATTGCCACGACTTACTTGCCAACGGTCCCCCAAACCGTTGGTATAGGGTATTTTTCCAGTAGTGTATCTTGGTATAATTACATATCATGAAAAAATAATTTCTAAAATACTTATTAAACATCATCAGAGACTGCAACATTCTCAGTCTATATTGATATAGTAACCACTAGAAGTAATAAGTTTATCACTCATATTATTTATCCTTACTTTGACACTTAATCAAATTGATCTGAAAGAAGAATAGTTTTCTATCCACTTGATAACTAGAATTACAATTTCTCCAATTACCAAGAACTCATCCATCACAATTTCACAACTACAATTGTAAAATTTTAACTACAATTATATGTTTTTCTAAAAGTTATATTTGATATTTTCTCATTATTATTTATGCATTTGAATTTTAAATCATCAATAAATATTATAACATATGATATATATTAAAAAATACTCTTAGGAATATGGAATTATATTCATCATAAAAAAATATTCATGTGCTTTCGTACATTAACTTTGAGAGATTTCATTCCATGTAACTTAGAAAAAAATTCGATCTTGAATTATTCCATCTTGAAATTCTTAAATACCCTATCAAATTAAGTACCACGACTTGATCTGAGAAAACCCATAGATTTATTATTTTTATATTCTTTCCTATAATTTGGGTTTATAAAATATTTCATTCTTATATAAATATATTTCCTTCATCTTAAAAAACTATAGTACTTAATATCTATTTTCCATATGTTATCAACATAATTTCCTTAGAAAATTATGGAACTCTCATTAACTTCTTATAGGCACATTTTACAATTTTATTCTAATAAAACCAAAATATTATGATGTCATTAAATAAAAATTATATGATATTGTTTCTCTCTTCAATCAATAAATGGATCTCAAGGTATAACATACCTTATTAGATTTATTTGGTGTCACCAACCCTTATAGTTGCATCATATTGACATATTACTTAGAATTTCATTCAAGAAATGTGGTCTTAAAATATAATTCCAAATTACATGATCATATAAGGTTTTTATGATATGTAAAATTCTAATGTATTTAACATGGAAACTAGTAAAAGGGTTTAAACCTTCAGTAAACAATTGATCCATGTTAGTACCTTCCATGTAAAATTTATTGATGAATACTAACCACTGACTATACATTAATTAGAGAAAATAATAAAATTTTGAAATTGATTTTGGTATATAGAATCCATATATGAATCTATATGAACTATACAAGCTTATAATTTTTTCATTTACTACATTGTTATAGGATAAATTATTATTATGGAATAATATATCACCTTAATTAGTGAATATAAAACCACCACTTCGGTTTTAACTTTCTTATATAGTTTGTTTCTTTAGAACAACTCATTTAACTTGAATTTTTGAGTTTATTACTCTTATAGTAACTCATCTGCATCTAGATCCATGACTTCATTGAACTGTATCAAACTCTCACTTTCTAAACATATATGTTATTCTATTTTATATTTTTATTTATGATCTTGACTAATTCCATTATATCTTATGGACACTAATATACTGGGTAGATATTTGATAATTAACTAGGATGAACATAGTGTTTTAATAAATGTATCTGTGTTTTATATGATTATATTTAACAAATTGTTCTCATCAAACACGTGAAGTTGTGACCAAACACAATCCCACCATATTGTAACTTCTATGATCTAAATCAGTCAATAAAGTTATAATATAGTAGGATGTTATAATATTATTTATGAAAATTGTATTGAATGGAATTATAGAAGACATGGAATATATTTAAGACTTCTCGTCTATCATCTCTATATTGCCATAACATCATTTGTGTGTATAAGATGATTCTAATTTAATAATTTATCCACACTATATTTAAATGATTAATGAATACTTGGTTAAGATATTCTTTTACTATCCCAACTAGAGTATTTTATATCTTTTACAAAGTTTATTTATTACATACATTTTAATTTTTTTAAATCTTATAATTTAATCTCATGAAGTATATGAATTTACCAGTATCTTCAACTTAGAATAGTTCTTCAGTGTCTTGTTGATCAAACTTTGGAAGCTCTGTGTCTATAAATTTTTATATAAATGTTTATTTCTCTAAAACTATATAAGTAAATATTTCAACTAACTAATATTTTTAGTACCTAAGAGTAAAAACACTCTTCTAGTAACACGATTGAAAATTAACTTTAGTTTTACTTAACTAAGAATTATCCTAACACAACCCAGTATGAGTCTAATATTTTATAGTCATAATTGGTTGAAGATTTGGATATATATGATTTAAGTATTACTAAACTATTAAGTATGATGTTCCATACCAACATTCATTTAAAAAATGAAATAATGTCACATCAAGTCTAGAACTAGACAGTAAGATTATTTTTTTAGTAATACTCAATAAAATACAATAGTTTTACAAGAAACAATCTACCTAGAAATCCAAAGTCACGTGATTCTCTTTAATGACCTAGGAATCAATGAGCTTTAGCTACATGAAGAATTTTCCTCACGTTTTAAAATATTTATAAACATCCACTATTCATATATTTGAATAAAAATATGTTATTTTTAAATTATATTTAATACTTAAGAAGTAAAACCAAAATATTAAATGAAATGATGAATATATATGAAAAAATAAGCTTCTTGTTTCTTCTTCTTCAATTCATTATAGTTCTTCTCAAAGTTACCTTTCTTTCATATATGATGAAAATAGCCCCATATTCATTGTTATCTCTCTAAATCCTTATTATCTTTGAAGTAAATTATATAGGATCCATTGAACTTGTTATTTTACTAGTATTTTTAACGTTGTATTTCAATTCATTCACTATAATTGGTAAAGAACTATATTCCCTCTAATTTCCATGAACCAACCTGGTTCATTTCTAAATAGGACACTCATATCAGACCATAGAAAGTATTTAATTGTGTTCCCAATCCCCACAGGATAGATATATGTACCTGGGCATCAAAGAATCACCTTTGGTAATGAATTCACCCATAAAGACATAGAAACTATGATTTTTCAAGAAGATGGAAATAAAAAATATCCCATAACATAACATATTTAAAAAAAACTCTGAAAACATACATAACATTACAAGATAGATTTAAATATATAGAATGAAATAATAGAAGTTCTATAGAATCAATACAAGTACTGGTCCAAGGTAAAAAAACTAAGGAAAATAAATGATTTGAACACACTATATAGGACTCATGGGTTAACATCCCACAGTGCCACCGACATATTATAAACATGAACTAGATCAGATACCCACCACAATGAGACATCACCTTTAACTTTATTATATAATACATCATATAGTCTTCATACTCCCATTGGTTGTATGCGTGCTTTGAGCTTAGTAACCTATTGGGGCCTCAACAAGTGTTCCATAAGAATATTTTATTATATAAATCAATTAAGATGAACTTACAAAAATAAATTAGTTAAAAATAATATTTTTATAATATTTTATAGATTATGTAAGATATCCACTTTGAAATAGGTTTAAAATAAAGGTTTGAAAATATATTATCACTATCTTCAAAAATATGAAAATCAACCATAACATAAGGGTTTAAAAATAATTTATGCATAATCTATTTCACAAATATGAATCAATGGAAAATGTTCAAAATAAAATTATTTATAAAATTTTAACACCATGGTAAAGAGTCATAAGATATAGAAATTCAATTTTTTATAATACCCTCACCACTCAAATAACCAATGAAAAATAACTGTGTGTGCCAAAACATATCTAGAACACAGGATTATAAATTAGAGATCACCATATTGTATCTCCATACATTACCAATTTTATGTTATAGTTTTTGTAAAAATCCAATTTTGGGGAGGATAACCATAACTTGTTGTTCTTTTCTATGTCCACCTGCCTAACACCCCATATCCCATGGGTTTTACCCATCTCACAGAGGCACTATTTTCACAATTCCAAATCATTTTAAAGGGGAGATTGATAAATAAAAAAACTGATTTATCAAATCAACATAAACATCCTCTCAAGTGGGCATAAACATTCCTATAAACCATTTTCAGCATCAGCTAATTTTTCAATTTCAAATAGATTTGAAGAAATCAATACCAGGCCTTTCAATAATAAAAACCCTCTTTATAAAACAAAAAAGAAAGAAAGATTCATATTATAAATCCTTTTTAGGAAACCACCTAACTCAAACACATGGTATAATCATTAATTGGATAAAATGTACAAAATAAGGGAAAAGAGTGATCTTGTAATGGGAGAGGAACCCAAAAAACAAACTCCTATCAAGAATTATAGATCTGAAGAATCATAGGCACTATAGAACTATAGGGAATGAAAAACACAACATAGATGGTAAAAATCATGAAAGATGATATAACTATAATCTCCCAACCTTAAACATTACATTATCATGAGTTTTAAGTAAATAATTAATCCTTTTAAATTTTTAGGGTCCCTCAAAATTAGAGTTTTAGAGAATTAGGCCATCACCCATACATAAATATATGTTAAATCACAGTGTGGAGACTTTCATTTAGTATCAAGTTTCACAAAATACAAAAAAATTAATATATATATATATTTTTTCATTTCATGAATTTTAATAACAATTTTAATCTTAACCTCACCCTTGTCCCTAGTCTTCCTTAAAACCCTGGGGAAAAATTTTTAAAAAGTAAGATGAGTGCAAAAATCTTATTAAGGTACATATAAAAATAAAAAAAAGAAACATGTTAGTCCATCAATACTTATAAAAAAATTTCATTTTCAAAAATATCTTTGGGACCTCAATAGACATTTTCTTACCAAATAAATCAACTTCTACACCAAAATATTGTCATAAAATATTTCGTAAGAAATATTAAATGAATACTAACAAAAATAATGGATTATTTTCAATAATGAAAAACTCATAATGTTTTTTTAGAAAATCTATACATTTCACCCTTAATAAATATATTATACTATCTTTTAAACAAAAACTCATTAGCTTACCTTTGTAAATAATAATATTTCCATAAAATACACCTAGAAAGTATAGATAATTCTTGTTGGAAACTTAGGAAATTATCTTTATAAGAACCATTGAAAGTGGAATAAATAATATGGTAAAGTTACAATATAATTCTCCAAATTAAAAAATTATAACCCAAAAATTGGGGAGATATATTGGGATCACCCATTCTAGTTTTATAATAGAACCACCCATCCTTAGTTTATAACAGAACCAAAAATCATCGCAAACAATTACTAGAAACCATAACATAATCATAACACATTAAAACTTTCATTTACGTTATAATAATCACAAAAATTTTATTTTCATCCATAAGAAAACATTTTCAAATATTGAAATATCCATTCCATTTAAAACCATATTGGAAAATTTCTAAAAAAAAGTAAAAAAGTTTTTTTGGAAGAAAATGGTAGATTTTAAGTGAATCCAAACATTAATAATGGTTATGATGGTGGAAAAACTGTTGATTCTATATATGTTAAAATAGAACATTACTTCAAAACCTTTTTAGAACATTTTTTATAAAATACATAAAGAGATTAATTCTTAAAAAAATTGAAATAATGTCAAAAGTTAAAAAATTTATTTCATGACTAATTAATGTATATATAAATAAAAAAAAATAATTTTAAGAATATGGACATGGGAATAACATATTAAGAAAATAAATCTTTAAACATTTAAAATGAGGTTTTTAATATAAAATATACCTTACCTTAATTCCAAAATTTCACGTGCTTTCTTATAAAAATAAATAATAAATAATGTTAATTATTTACTTTATTAATAATTTCCTCATTTTTATTTTTCTATTTATTTTATTACCATGTTATAATCAATTACATAATCAATTAATTTCACATTGAATGTTTTGATGATATTTGGTTTAAATGTCACAAAATGAATTCGATAGATTAACTTTTGTAGAAGAAGACATTATTACATAATCTCCAGAATAATAATCACGAAATAATTATAATTTATATGTATAAATTATAATTTTAAATAAAACTATGAATGGTGGTTATAAAAAATGAACTATGTTACAACCAAGGAGATGGTAGGTCATACGTTTGCATGCGTAACATTTCCATTTTTTGAAAAGAAGAAGGGAATGAAAGTAAGTATTTTTTATCTTTATAGAATTATAATTAAATCATAAATAGCATATTATTTATTTAAATACACTTATATATATAATACGTGTGAGTTGTTTATGAAAAACGAATCATATCACTTCATGGAGCTAGTAGTCCACCCATACACATGAATGAGGTTATCATTATTAAATGGATGGAAATATAAGAAATTAGAAGTTATATGATCATTTTATAATGATAAATATTTCATTAATACGATATATATATATACATTAAATATATCCATATAACCATTTGTGATAGGCAGTGATGGAAAATAAATTACATTAGTTTGTGAAGTAGTAGTCCACCATACACACGAACAATGGTTTTGTTTGTGGTTCGATGGAAGAGAAGATAGATACAGGTAATAAAATTAACATAATAAGATATATTTATATATAATATACTTATTTTATTATCTAATAATTTTTTAATATTATTTTTTGAGATATAATAATAAATAAAATGAAAATGATCAGTTAGAAACAACACATTTTCTTTGAACAACCTCTTAAGGTTTATAACTAAAGGCTTCATAGATTGATTTTTCCTCAAAAAAAGGAATAAAAAACATTGGGATGGATGTAATTAGGGGATTTTTTATGGATTTGATGTGATATAATTCTCAAAAGGAATGATTAATGGAGGATAGTTGGTTCCCTTTTATATGTGAGGATGTGTTTATTCTCGGAATTTCTCAAAAATATTAAATAAAATATATATCATAATCATTTCAAGTGGAACAAAGGCACCCCTAAATTAAAATATAAAGAAATATGTGGCCAAAATAAACTCATTAAATGACATTTATATAGGTTTGTCTATATTTTATTCCTTGTCTCCTAGTTAAACCATTTCAAACTATATTTATCCTCAATCACAATAACATAAATATTACCATGAAAATATAATTAGATGAAAAAAATAAATAGGTAATTTTGAAAAAAATGGACATGATGATTCAATTTTCTTATAAATTTATAATGTTTAGATTTTATAGGTGGAAGAAATTAATTTTAATATAAGAACACAAAATGCCTGAAAAATAGTTGTTTTGGAAAATACTTGATTTATGTGAAAAAATCAATTTACCTTGAAATTAAGTAATAAATTGGTTTCAATGAAATTTTGGTCAAATAATAAATAATGAATATTTTTATGCTTTTGTATTAATCCAAAATTGAATTAAATCTTCAAACCATGTCATTAAATGCAGAGACCCTAAAAATTGAATAAAATATAACTTATCCTCTAAAAATTGTACCCTAGGTCCCAAAATTGAAAGTAATGTTTTAAAATACTTTATTTACATATTTAAATATATACTTGATCAAAAAAATCATCCAATATGATAAATGAATCTTTTTAGGTAATGTTAACCCTTTTATCTTTATTTTAACCCCTAAAAAACTTGTTTTAACATTAATTGTTGTAATATATTTTGTTTTTTTACTATTCATTTTCACAAAATTTAAGTTGAACCTATTCAATTATATTAATTATGAAGATTAAAAATATGGAATCTATTTTATCATATTCAATTAACATTATTAGTGGAATTTAATTTAAAATTAAACCCACATAATGCGATGAAAAGCAATTTTTCAAAAAATTCCATTTTATGTATAATTTTTTAACAAATAGAAGAATAATTTGGATTATAATGAAATTAAATTGATTAATATTAATAAAATTTAACTAATTAATGTTTAAAACTAATTCAAAATTTAATGTACCAATTTAAATAATTAAAAATAAAATATAGTTTTAAATAAAAATATGTATTTTTTACTATTCATTAAAAAATAGAACTTCATAGAAAATTCTAAAAATTTAAACATGAAATAATTTTGATATGATTATTTTAAAAAATTATTCTTTTTCAAATTATAATTTTAATATTTTGAAATAATTATTTTAAATAAAACTATATAATACATGAAATCCGAATTTCATTAAAAATATTTTTTTTTTATTTTTGACAAAAAAATACATATTATTAATATAATGAATATAAACCAATAAAATATAATTAATTAATGGTAATACTACATTAAAATTATATATATTAACATTACCTAGGATTTTACAATCTTTAACCATTTTGGAAATTGCATCATCGCAATTTTAATACCTACATTAACAAGTGATGATATCTTTCCCTCAAAGAATTTTTAGATTTTTGTGTTTCTTATTCAACTATATAATTTTTACACAAAAATCTAACATGGTCAATTACCTTATTTTTTAATAATTTCTATCTTTATCCAAGAGTTTAAAAATTATATTCCCTATAATAAAGTTCTTCTTCCAACTAAACTACTTTTGTGATTGAAACATGAGATGTATGAAACAAATATTTTCATAAAAAACATGAAATTAACCATATATGTGAGATAAAATCAAAGTAAATTCCAATCTTTATGAAATTGATCAAATTTATCATGGATTTAATATGGCCTAATAAACCATTGGTTCATCATCCTCTTTTCACCAGAACTCATAAAACATTTCCATGGATATAATTTAATAAAGGCATGACCACCTACCTCGAAAGAAAGATAATTAATCAGGTTATCTACATGAATTTTTTCCTATTATGATCTACCAGCATGTACTGTTTAATCTTTTTCACCTTATTAAATTTTTCTTATACCAATTTTTTTTGAAACAATATTCTTACCTCAAATTCATCCAAACATGATGGAGTCTGACACTGATTTATATATAATAACTCAAATGGTGTCATTTTTATACAATATTGGAAACTATTATTATAAGAAAACTCAATCAAAATTATTTGTTGATCAAATTTCCCTCATAAACCATTAAACAATATTTAAGAATATCTTCCAATGTTTGATTTTTTTTCTTATTGTCCAAATAAATTTGGTTGAAAGGCTGTAATGAAATTTAATTCAATACCGATGAATTTTTTAGTCTTTTCTAGAAAGTAGATGTTAATTTGGGATCACGATTAGATACAATGGAAAGAGGGAATCCATCTAAGCTAATTATATATTTAAAATAAAGACAATAAATTATATCTGAAGATATATCATTCTGAATGTGGTGAAAATGAGATGATATATTTAGTTGATCAACAAGTACCCAAATCACATTGTTGTCTCAAGATGTATTCGATAACCCCAAAATGAAATCCTTGGATATATTATCCCATTAATATTTTGAAACTGGAAAATTATCCATAACCCCCTTTGGTAATTTTTGTTTGGATTTATCCTATTTACAAGTCAAACACTTCATATTAAAATCAATAATATCATTATGTATACCTTCTCGCTAGAATTTTTTTAATAGTCTTTATACATTTTTATGTTTCCAAGATGAAAAAATAAAGAACTATAAGCCTCACTCAACTATTCAATCTTTAACTGTGGGTCACATGGAACACATAACATTTTTATATTTCAAATAAACACATTATTTTTCAATATTAAATTCATGAAACTGACCTTTCCTAACCAATGATAACTTTTCCTATAACTCATGGTATTCCTTTCGAGAATGATTAATTTTGTATAACAGAGAAGATTGTAGTTCCACTTGAAAGAAAATAGATTTACTTCTTGTATTAAATTTTTTTTATCCAATATTAATCAAATACTTTAGCAAAGGATCACATTCTAGACATATTATATTTAATATAACACTATATTTCTTACTCAAAGCTTAAACTACATTGTTTTATTTACCTAGATGGTAATGAATTGTGTAGTGATAATCCTTTTTCAAATCCATCCATCTCCTATATCTCATGGTTAACTATTTTTCACTAAATATATACTTTGAGATATTATAATCAATATATATTTCATACTTTACTACATATAATTGATATACCCTTATTTTTAATGAAAACTCTATATCTTGTAATTCAAGGTCATGTGTAGGATAATTTTTTTATGAGGTTTCAATTTTCCTAAAGCACAAGTAACTTATTGATCATTATACATTAAATAAAAACCCAATATATTAAATGAAGCATATTTATAGATAAATATGTCAAAATTTCTAGATGACTTCTCTAAATCATAATCATTTACTAATATTATTTTCAATTTCCTGAAAAAATAATCATATTTATTGATTGAGATAAACCTAAATCATTTTCATGTTAACTTAGTGATTTGGATAAATAAAAGTGAAATTTTTTCGAAACAAATATTATAATATATATCTAATCATTGAAAACTGAAAACATTTTATACCCTTTTAGGTCTTGTTTATTAATCATCCATTTTGGTTTTAGAAGGATCAATAGTTATGCCGTCTTTATTTATAACTAGTACTCCACCCGTGTGATGCACGACACTATAAAATAATTCTTATTATTAATTACAAACTAATATTTATAAAACATAATTGTTTATACTAATATTGAATATATTTGAAAAGAAAATGACATACATAATGAAAAATAAAAGTTACAGAAATTGAGGAACAAAATTTAGATACTGAGCAACCTTCTGTATAAATTTAACAATGAAGGAACCAACGGTGAAACAGAATGAAAATTAATAAAAAATATATTGAAATTATAAATTTATTCATAGAAAAAAATTATGAAAATATAATTTGTAGATACTTGAAATAGGTCAACAGTGAAACAAAATCATGGTAAGATAACATCAATACAGTTTCACCATTGACATAGAAGTATGAAATGTAATTTAACAATGATAAGAGAACATCAATACTGTTTCAGTAGCAGATACATGTTTGAAAACATAAACAAGAACCATGATTTTAAAAAACATCGGGTGTGCAGATCAGATTACAATTCATGTCATCAAAATGTGCAGTCAAAAGCCTCCCAGTACCACCATGCATCATTGATGTAGAGTAGAAATTTTTCATGTTTGTTGATAGTTATATTGATCCCTGCAATCTATAATTAGAAATGAATGTGAGTAAATGAGACATACTAATATGAAAAAATAACAGGTTAATCCAGGGAAGTCAAAAAAATCATGTCATAATAAAATGGATTATTTGTTTAATAATTTATAATCAGATAGTATTGGTACATATTAATGGAATAGAAGGAGGAACATCTTGATACAACAAAATACAATTTGAACATAGATAGTCTATTTAAGGTGTAATAAGTATTTTTTTAGTAATAGTAGCTAGTGATTAATTATTTAAATGCATTGAGTGTCTCCAATAACAGGAATCCACTTTATTCATTCTATATACATGTATCCATGAGGGCACTTATTAGAAACATATAATTTAAAAAATATATATACAAATAATTCCACAAATAAATGTACTTAATTTACCTATTTGCAACATTAAAATAAATAGAAAAACAATATAATGCATACAGAAATAACTTTATATGAAAAAAGTAAAAAACTGATTATATGTATATGCTTTTATACAATAGTTAATGAAATCAATGTACTGGAATATGTAGATCAAACATTTAGAAAAGTACAAAGTGATAATAAAAAAAGGATTATACATCTGAGAAAGGATTCGTTGAGCAGTGCTTGAGTTGAGGGTTTGTCTCCATAACATACTTGATTGTGGTGTTTGAGAAGATATTGCCCATAGTAGCAGTCAATGATCAGAGCTGCACCAAAACGATGCACTACCATCAATGACGTGCTGGTGTGGTTGATTTTCTAATACCTAAAAGCATCAAAATGGTAGTCCTATAGTAAAGATCAACTTCCTAATGTATTACCACTAAAACAGAACAATATGTTAATCGGTTAAAATAAATATGAACCAAATAACAGAAAATAATAGAAGAGAACAGAATAAATTAGTAATGTGGCATATAGAACGTGTTAAAATAGTTTTATTCAGTCTTTTCCCCTTCCTTCAATCTGTAACTTCCATATCATCCAATATTAACATTTCACTGATTGGGAAGTTCCCCTTATTGAAAACTTTGTGGTTACCCCTCCCATATTAATGAAGCAGTAACTAATAGAGCACTAAGTTGAATATGTACATGTGATTCCATTCATAGATCTAAGATAACCACATACAGATTTGGCTATATGTGAGGTCCCATAAAAAGAGCAGGAGTTTGAATCTTGTACTAAAGTATGTGAACCTAGAGGACCGTCTATTAGGGGCTTCCAGTCACTTGGAGTTCCCATTTCATCATTGCTAGATCGAGTCATAGAAAACCTAGAAGAAATATACCCATCAATATGTCCCTTACTGGCTAGTTACATCTACTCCAGTGAAATTAGAAAATGATGTGGATATTCTCGACAGAAAACCTGGTGGAGTCAGCCATGAAAAATTTTCAGTAAGAGGGCCATGGCACTTATAGTAAGGAAAAAAACCAAGAATTCAAATACCATTGTTTTATTGCTACGATACTCGCCCGGGACCTCAATCCAGATAAATGATGTGGATGTTCTCGATAGACCAACTACACACAAATATAGGCATGAACAGGATATAGAAGGGAAATGGTATGAAAATGTCACAACAAAGATAAACATTGAAAGCATTGCCGAATAATTTTAAAACAGAAGGATTATGAAAGAGTAAGGGAGAAGCTAGAAATATATTTGATGATATCATGTGATGTTATCATGCTAATATGTTGATGTGTTTCGAATGTATCAGATGATTCCTAAATATGCAGCTTCCATTGCATGATCTCAGATCTCCTATGGGTGGAGTTTTCAATGATTATTGGGTGCGGTGTGTTAATTGATATGTATAGGATTCTATGAAAGTTGAGTAATTTTACTACAGTTGATGGTGGTGGTGAGCTAATTTGTATAGTGTAGAAACATTAAAAAACTATACAGCTCACGTAAACCTATTTTATTAGTAACAATCTCAAATAATTAAACTTTATTATGCCTTATAACTCAAAATTTCACAATCATGTTGTATAGATCAACTCAAATTCTGTACTACTGAGAAAAAAATGTCCAGTGTAGTGGAAGAAAACCATCAGAATTGTAAAATACAACATGCTTCATTCTCATCTGCAACACCAAACCATCCAAAAATGTTTAAGAAGATTCAACTAAAGCAGTTCACAATTAACATGTTCTATTAGTAACATACTCAAAAAATAGACACTAATATGTCATCATAGGTCCCATAAATTAAAATGTTGCTGGGGACACAATTGAAACAATGAATTATTGCTCATGAATGCCCCTCAAGAAACCATAAATCACTGATTGAAAAGGCCTTGAACAATATATAGTGTATCTGCATGCTAAACACTTTCTTTATAGTGTAGATCAGTTTCAATTACATAAGTGTCCAAATAATTGGTATGAAAATGACTGGAAACTCACTGCAATCATTGCAGCATCAAGGCCGCCATCACTAAATTTTTGAAGACCAATTCCATCACCCTAGAGAACAACCTCACTATAGTAAATATTTTAATTTGAAATAACTGCATTTAAATGATAATGAGAAAAGAAATATGAAAGAGTAAGCATTAAAAATATAAATCTGAATAGGAAAATGAATCTAGAATTTGACACCTATGGAAGCGTAATGCATCAAAATATAGAAAGTATTATTCACTCAATACAACAAATAAGAGAACTAATTTCACTTCAAAATTATTCAAAGAAATTCACACAATGATCTATAAATGAGATTGAAATAGTCCATAAATTTTATGATGGTTGCATCTACAATTACAAAGTGTATGTCCTCTAGTTAACATGAGATCATACATGGTAAAAAACATCTCACATAATAATCCTCAGAAATGTCCTTTATAAAAAGCCATGTATCTGGAATGTAAAGAATGATGAAGTATTTACCATGATTATTGGAGAATTTATGAGTCGATTAAAATCCCTGTATCAGGAAACATGTCAAAAATCATGAAAATTAAAGAAAAATGGACTATTTACCATGATTAATGGACCCATGGTTTGTAATTCACCATTTAAACTCATGGAAACATAGGATAATGGATAAAGAATCACTAAAATAAATTGAATCAACCTAGTTAAAACACATCATTACACAATGGGAGTGAATTGAAATACATGTGACAGGAAAATAAAATATCATAATGAATTTAACAATAAAATATTTGTGGAAATTAAATAAAAGTTATTTTAAATTATAATTCATTACCAGTGAAACTCTAAAAAGAAAAAAGGAATGGTAATATCATAATGAATTTAACAACCAAAGATTTTATGTTAAAAAATTACAACGTGTTTAATAAAGTAGTGTGCAATGTGCATGCAGTCTAGCCAAATAAGGAATGTTTTGGGGGTAATTGGATGGAATGTCTCCATGTAAACCTGTTATAATATCAGTAATCTGCTGAATGATCTTTGGATCTTCATTGTAGTTGTCATAGCATCGACCCCATATTGGGTGTCTGCAGACCTCTGTTAAAGATGGGGTGAAGAGGAATCTAATTAGAAAAATCACCAATTATAAATAGATTTATCCCAGATTCTATGCAATTTGATGGAAAATTTGATTTGGATAATTACACATATACATGAATCAAATGTGAACTGAATTGTAGTGGCTCTGACTACAAGAGTAGTTGCAATTGTAATCTGATTCAAAATTTCCTGATCCCTGCATGGAAAGAGGCAGGAACGCATTATTGATGGTTGAACACATATAGAACCTCTATTTCCCTATAGTAAAACCACACTGCAAGAGACTTCAGTTTATAAGTGAGACTATATATAATACATTATTTCCGGTTTAACACATATAGTACCTATTCTTAATCATGTAACATCTCATACTCCTCTAATGAATCCACCTCCGAAAAGAAAACCCTATAAAATATAGGGAGAACCCTAACTACAATGATTCCTTTAAAATAGTGGTTTATCTACACTACTACTGTAGTGACTGAATTCTTACATTGGTTAGGAAATTTGGAACCATATATTATCTAAAAATATATTCTTTTCATTTCCAACATCCCTGCTATACTAATCTCTATATAGATATTATGTAAATATATGAAATACAGTTCGATATCTGTATATAGACATTAAAAAATGTCTTTACATAGATATTATTATATACACTTTCTGGGCAGTCAATCTATGTACACGGATATGGTGATGAAGCCCCCTTACATGCAGGCATCATTTATGCCTTTTCCATAAATATATATAATACTTTAAATGTCAGATGCTTCATGTACTTGATATAAAATTAACTTTGATAGCCTATAATGATTTAAATTGTTTGAAAGCAATCAATATAACAGTGCGAACCCAAATTAATAAATATACAACCATAATAAGGGACCTAACCTAAAGAAGCAGCAAAAATTGGTACAGAATTCTGATATCTGGGCACAACTTGATGTGCTGTTTGAATAGAATGTCAAAGTGAAATCATCAAAACAATTAATATTTTAATATAGAGTCTATAACCAATGAATACACACATTTTATTGAAATAATTGGGTTATTCACCTATGTGTTTAATGAAATAAGAAATAAAACATTAACATAGGGCAGACGGTAGTATTTTATATAAAAATGAAAAGTTACACACAAAAAAATAGGAAAAACACATAAGAAAACTTTTAACTAATTGAAAAATACTTTATATAAGTGAATAATTTGAAGAATTAAACATGAAAATTATAGATTTCATTAATGAAATACATTAAAAAAATTGGAAATAATAAAAAAATAAATGAATCTAAGAGAATTATGACAATTTTAATGTCTAAGATGGATAAAATTACAATAAATATTAATTGATAATTGAGAAGTAGTCAAACTACAAAACTTTTATAAAATTCTCCCCACCAAACCCTTTTGTAATGCACATTTCAATACCGTTGTCAATATTATTTCCAATGCTGATTGACCTGAAAGCATAAATTAAATTAATGAAATTATAACAATACCATGTGGTTCCTTAATGACAAGAGTGAAGAAATTAATTTTAATCTTGCAAATAATAAGATATCACAATTTGATACTTTTCAATGCCATTGATGTTGGAAGATGAAGAAACATCACCTAAACTAGAGATTTCACCCCTACATTGAAAACATTATACAACCAAATATGAAACCGCATCATATTATAAAAATTTGAAAATGGGGAATGAGTAGCTAATTCTAAAAAATTAACCTTCTAGTCATGAAATGAAAAATGCATTACTGGTCACTCAAACAGTGGGTTCTATAATTCTTTAACCTCTATCAGAGAAAAAGATCCCTAAAAATTTTGACAATTTTAATGATTGTGATGGATTAAATTACTATGAATATAAATTGAAAATTAAAAAATGTTTGAATTACACACCTTGTATACAATTTTTTCCGCCCAACCCTTCTCTAAGGAACATTGAAAAATAATTGTCGGTATTCTTTCTAATGATTCTTGTCCTGAAACCATAAATCAAATTAATGAAATGATAATAATACCAAGTAGTTTATTGATTCAAAAATTAAACATATAAATTTTAATATGGAAAATAAAATGATATCACAATGCTAGTGATGTTGGAAGATAAAGCTTCATCACCTAAACCAAATATGTAGCGACTCGGGTTTTTGGCCCTGTCAGGCTTTGGATTATTTCTACGAAGAATTCCAGAGCTAGGCGCGAAGACGGCGTGCGATTCTGAGGCCTGGTGTGCCCGGAATTAATTTTATAAAAATATTAAGTATTTTTATACTATGCACATGGTGGGGGTGTGATATCTCCTAAACAGTAGATTAGAACGAAAATCTGAGGGCACGGTTGCGTCCAGAACGTACCGTTTACACTAGGTGAGGTGCAAACTTTGTGGTCACGGGCCTGCGGTGAGAAATGCCACCAGGGGCGTTTTCGTAATTAAATGGAGAAGTTAGTGTGCGAGCATCGGATCAAATAACTTCTGACTGAGTCTTGGATGGAAAATATGAGTCCTCCATTGCGTTCAGAATGGCGCGTTTACCCTATGGGTGACCTTATATTTGTTCGCATCGGGTGTTGGGTCTGAGGCGGGTTTGGCGCTGACGGGCGGCTGATATAAATATCAGTGCCCCCACCCCTTTGTCGTTCCTCTCGACGTTCTTCGCCGTTCTTCACCACCACTCCACTGAATCGAGGAAACAAAGCGCCCACGAGCTCGGAATTCGATGGCGGACGTTCCAGGAGCATGCAACGGAAGCTCTGCAGCGCGGATCTAAGGCAGAACGTCGGCGTTTCGCCCGCGAGGTAGGCGGATTTGAGTTTTAAACCCCGATTCCATTTTTGCTGCGTTTTTCTGCAAATTGAAGCTGTAGCACTGTAGATCGAGTCCCAAGGGTCTTGTAGACGCCTCCGGATCGCAAAATAGACCACCGGGGTGCCCCCGACGGTCCGAGGAAGATCCGCCGGCGCGGCATCTGCGTGGCGGCGCCGGCGCCGGCGGTGCGCGACGGAGGGCCGCCGGCCAGGGCCGGCCGGTCCAGGCCGGTCCGGCCTCTTTTATCATACGAGGGTCTTTAAACCCCCATATCTTGCAATCCGGGAGCCAGATTCGCGTGTCATTTACGGCGACGCGTCCCTGACAACGAGGCGAACCCTCCAGTGTGGGTTTGGGGGTTTAAATGTTCAGGATCATGGCCCGGGATCTTGAAACGTCGTATAAGATATTATTATTTTATTATTTTACGACTTCGGGCCATTGTAATTTTTACCCGGAGCGTCCGATTGAAGTGCCGTCAGTGGCGTTGAGACCCTGAAGGTACGACGGAATTTTTGAGATGGTTTCCGGGTGTTGGGACTGAGAACGTGGTGCAAGCCCCATGAGGTTGAGTTTTGGCGTTTGTAGAGAAACATAGTTTTCGCACCAGGAGTCCGATTTTGGCAGATGATTAGTCGTTCCTGTGTGTTTTTCTGAGAGGATCGCAATGGTGCGATCCATTTGATGTGTTTCTAGATCGAGGCATGGGCCCCACCCGAGCTGGATTCAGTGAATAGTACCTTTTACACTGGGTGTCTGTTTCGGACGAGCGAGTAGTCGATTCCACTTGTTTTTCCAAGGGGATCGACGTGGTATGGTCCGCTCGATGGGTTTCGGGATCGTTGTGTGGGCCCCGCACGAGATAGCTACGATGAGTAGTGCCTTTTTCACCGGTGCTCCATTTCGGGTGAGTAAACAGCCTATCTTGTGTGTTTTTCCGCGTAGATCGTGATGGTGGCCTCGGTATTGGCCTAGGAGGTGCGCAATTTGGCGTTGTGGTGGGTTGCTCGGGTTAGCGACGTTTGGACCAGCAGTGGTTGAGGGTTCTCCCTTAGTTCGTTCCTACGATCGTTCGCTCGGAATCACAACCTTCGTATAGGGTTGTGATCCTCTCGATGAGATGTTTAAACTGTTAGAGTTGTGGCATCTCTCCGGTGGGCCCGGAGCGGGATCCACTATCATCTTTACCCTAGATCGGGCTCTTGGTATCGTTGTGACTGCTTATTCAAGGGCGGTGATCCCCTATCTAGCAGGTTAACCCCGTAGGGTTTGTGGCTTCATCGGGAATATGATCCCCTACGCGGTGGGTTGTGCTCAGTAGGGTTGTGGCATCGTCGGGTATACAATCCCCTACTTAGCCTGAGGTTTATAGTTGGGTTTCGGTATCATTGGTTATACGATCCCCTACTCAGCGCTTGGTGTCGGTAGGGTTGTGGTATCTTTGGTTATGCGATCCCCTACTCAGCGCGTGGTTTCGGTAAGGTTGCAGCATCATTAGTTCGATCCCCTATATCATGAGTTATACCAGATAGGGTTCTAGTATCGTCGTGACCACCTTTATATGAGCAATGATCCTCTATCTGAGTGATGTGCTTCTGTCGAGCGCCAAATCGGGTTTTGGTATCCCCCAGTGGATCTTGGGTGTGATCCCCTATCTGTGAGAACTACGTATGCCAGATCGGGTTGTGGTATCCCCTAGTGGACCCTGGGAGTGATCCCCTATCTGTGAGCTTCGTATACCGGAGTGGGTTCTGGTATCCCCTAGCAGACCCTAGGAGCGATTCCCAATCCGAGGAGTTTGGTGGTTATGTTGTTTCAGCGAGGTTTCCTCAGTGATGCTATCCGATGAGTGTGATCTCTTGGGTGAGCTTATGAGAGGTTTGTGAGAAACCCGATGGAGTGTATCTCTCAGATTAGTGTCATCTGGGATAACAGTGAGCATGGAGTGTTCTCTCCTGGTTGTGGACAGTTGCTGGCATTGAGGTCGGTACCTCTTGTGGCTTTGTGGCGTGAGCTGAGTTTATCTAGTTTGTTTAAGGTGTATGTATGGGAATACACCTGAGCTGAGCTGACCAGTTGTTTTTAGCCGAGGATGGTCACGATATGGAGTTTCTCTCTCCTATGGGTTCCCTCTGGCTGGGATGAGCGGACGGTTTCCTTTCAGTTTCTCTCTTTTGTTTTGGGTTTTTGGGGTGCCTACTGAGTATGTTTATACTCACCCCTGCACGGACTTTGCCAACACATGTTTGTGTCTTGTGCAAACCACATGCCTTTCGACGAAGTCCCAGGAGGACCCGGAGCAGGCGGAGCTTAGTGAGCAAGTTGACCAAGGTGTTTACCGGAGCTGTGCCGAGGGAGCTTTCCGGTGGGTGTTTGTGGAATCATTCCCCTTCTTCAGAGCAGGTTGGACGTGCTTTGTAGTTTTATTTTGGTGGGCCCTGTTTTTTCCTTTGTACTTCTGATGTACTCTAGTTGTGGGATTGTGTATGCATGCATTTACTTTTCAGTTTTCTATATCTTTGCACTATTTCATGGAGCTGTTTGTGGGTGTGTGTGTACAGGTAACTTAGGCTAATGCCTCCCATGTGTGTGATAGCCTACACGGTGCTGGTCGCCAGCCCCTGGCCTATTGGAGGCGGGCTTGGGGAGTCGCGGCCCGAGCCCCTTTGGGTCGGGTCGTGACAGAGTGGTATTAGAGGAGGTTCCACCTTTGGGATCTCAGAGCGTAGCTGGTCTAGCTGTGAGTTTGGTTTGGGTTTCATAGCGGCAGTGTTATGATGTTTCGAGTTCGGATTTTAGGCCAGGGACTCCAGTGTTGGTGAGGCGGCCAATGTATCCATACACCAGGACTCTGATAACCTTCCTTTTGACTCGGGACATTCATACACTGGTCACAGGGACATAACGGTACATGCATCATATAGGACTGGGTTTTGGGTTTTCCTTGTCCTTTTGGAGTCAGCTCTCCAGATATACTCTTTGACTCTGGTGCGTTTTGAATGTATTTCAGGATGCCTCCACGATGACAGCCAGCGAGGGTTCCGTGGTAGGATTGTGCTGATGATCCGCCCCGTGCAGAGGCTGTGGAGCAGGGTGTGGGTTATGAGGTTGCACCTCCAGGTGGTCCGCCAGTTAAGCCACCACCTGTCAAGCAGCTGGTTGTGCCGACAGTGTAGTATGAGGTTGCACACAGGCTGAGTACGCTGCACGAGTTCCAGAGGCAGCGACCTCTGAGGTTCCGGGGTGATCCAGACCCCTACGCAGCTGATGACTGGCTCGAGGAAGTCACCAGAGTTTTCCGCCTAGTGAGGACACCTCCAGACCATATGGTGGTCCTAGAGGTGAGCCTTCTGCATGGTTCGGCCGAGCGATGGTGGAGTTTGGTGATGCAGTCCCTTGGCGAGGAGACGCTCACGTGGGCAGAGTTTGAGCGGCTCTTCAGGGAGGAGTTATATCCCGTGACACTGAGGTCAGTGCGGATCTAGGAGCTTCTGCAGCTTCGACAGGAGGGCATGACCGTGTCAGAATACTCAGTGAGGTTTACAGAACTGTCGTGCTACTCCCTGAATATGGTTTGAGACCCGTTCTTTAGGGCTCGGACCTTCGAGCAGGGCTTACGCAGGGACATCCGAGCAGGTGTGGTTTCCTTGTGCCTTCCCACCTATGTTGGAGTGCTGGAGCGAGCGTTGGTGGTGGAGAGTTTTCTGGCTCAACAGATTCCCCATGTTTGTGTTGGGCACGTGAGGGCTGAGACGTCGGCATCTGGTAGCCGACGACAGAATCAGGGGTCTGGACGTGGGCGCCGTTTCAGGAGGCGACCCCAGGATGGAGGATCTGAGCCTCAGGGCTCACAGGGCTCGCAGGCCAGTTTTGGTCAGCCGCAGGCGAGGCGGTGTAACGCTTGGGACGGTCGGGGACATCTTGCTAGAGATTGTCTGACCCATTGTGCTGCGGAGAGGGAGCTGGTCAATGGACCGCCTTGGCAGAGGCAGCGTCTCAAGCAAGGAGGTCTGCAGGGCGACGGACGTGGTGGCAGAGCGGGTGCAACAGGAGGAGGTGGTAGGCAGTACCAGATGCCACCACCCCCACCCCCAGGAGGTCCATGCCAAGCTCAGGTAGCTGGTGGCTGTGGGTGAGGACAGCTGCATTCCCTGGAGGCTGTTGACCCAGAGGCACCGCGAATGGAGAGAGGTATGCCTTGTGTCCTTTCTACCTTCTGCAGTAGTTTGATAGACACTTTTTAGTGGTACTTTTTACTTTTTGTTGCTTTCTCGAGTTTTGTTCAGGGCATTGGTAAGACCCTGTGTGGGTGTTGTTCGACGTGCTTCAAATGCATGAGAGAGAGGGCTCCTTCCCCCACCGAGATGCGTTTATGTGACGCGATTAAAACCGTGTGGGCGAGTCAGTGCCGCCCAAAGTGGATAGTATCGAGGTGTGGTGGATGAGTCTCTATGACTTAGGAGTTCGGGCAGGGGTGTTAGTTGGTGAGCTCACTGGTGTGTGAGACCCAGTTGAGAGTCCAGTCGCTTTCCTTGTGCTTAGGGATTTTCGGGGACGAAAAGTTCTGGGGGGTGAGGATGTAGCGACTCGGGTTTTTGGTCGTGTCAGACTTTGGATTATTTCTAAGAAGAATTACAGAGCTAGGCGCGAAGACGGCGTGCGATTCCGAGGCCCGGTGTGCCCGGAATTAAATTTATAAAAATATTAAGTATTTTTATACTTTGCACGTGGCGGGGGTGTGATATCTCCAAAATGGTAGCTCAGAATGGAAATCCGAGGGCACGGTTGCATTCGGAACGTGCTGTTTACCCTAGGCGAGGTGTAAACATTGAGGGCGCGGGCCTGCAGTGAGAAACGCCACAAGGGGCGTTTTTGTAATTAAATGGAGAAGTTAGTGTGTAAGCGTCAGCTCAAATAACTTCTGAATAGAGTCTCGTATGGAAAATCTGAGTCCGAAGTAGCGTTCAGAATGGAACGTTTACCCTAGGGGTGACCTTACCTTTGTTCGCATCGGGCGTCGGGTCCGAGGCGGGTTTGGCGCCGGCGGGCGTCTAATATAAATATCAGCCCCCCCCCCCCTTTATCGTTCCTCTCGACGTTCTTCGCCGTTCTTCACCGCCGCTCCGCTGAATCGAGCAAACGAAGCACCCACGAGCTCAGAATTCGACGGAGGACGTTCCAGGAGCATGCAGTGGAAGCTCTGGAGCACGGATCTAAGGCAGAACGTCGGCGTTTCGCTCGTGAGGTAGGTGGATTTGAGTTTTAACCCTCGATCCCGTTTTTTCTGCGTTTTTCTACAAATTGAAGCCGTAGCAGTGTAGATCAGGTCCTGAGGGTCGTGTAGACGCCTCTGGATCGCAAAACATACCACCGACGCGACACCGGCGCGGCGGCGCCGGCGCGCCGGCAGCGCGCGGCGGAGGGCCGCCGGCCAGGGCGGGCGAGCGGCGACGGCCGGTCCCGGCCGGCCGGTCCAGGCCGATCCAGCCTCTTTTATCATACGGGGGTCTTTAAACCCCCGTATCTTGCAATTTGGGAGCCAGATTCGCATGCCATTTGCGGCGATACGACCCTGAAGACGAGGCGAACCCTCCAGTGTGGGTTCAAGGGTTTAAAGGTTCGGGATCGTGGCCCGGGAGCTAGAAACGTCGTATAAAATAATATTATTTTATTATTTTACGACTACAGGCCGTTGTAATTTCTTCCCGGAGCGTCTGATTGACGTGCCGTCAATGGCGTTGAGACCCTGATGGTTCGACGGACTTTTTAAGATGGTTTCTGGGTGTTGGGACTGAGAACGGGGTGCGGGCCCCACGAGGCCGAGTTTTGGCATTTGCGGAGAAACGCAGCTTTTGCACTAGGAGTCTGATTTTGGCAGATGATTAGTCGACCTGTGTGTTTTTCCGAGAGGATCACAATGGTGCGATCCGTTCGATGTGTTTCTGGATCGAGGTGTGGGCCCCACCCGAGCTGGCTTCGGTGAATAGTACCTTTTTACACCGGGTGTCCATTTCGGACGAGCGACTAGTCGATTCTGCTTGTTTTTCCGAGGGGATCGTCGTGGTATGTTCTGCTCGATGGGTTTCAGGATCGTTGTGTGGGCCCCGCACGAGCTAGCTACGGTGAATAGTGCCTTTTTCACCAGTGCTCTGTTTCGGGTGGGTAAGTAGCCTATCCTGTGTGTTTTTTCACATAGATCGCGATGGTGGCCTCGGTATTGGCCAAGGAGGTGTGTAGTTTGGAATTGTGGCAGGTCGCTTGGGTTAGCGATGTTTGGACCAGTAGTGGTTGAGGGTTCTCCCTTGGTTCGTTCCTACGAGGGTTCGCGCGGCATCACAACCTTCGTATAGGGTTGTGATACTCTCGATGAGATGTTTAAACTGTTAAAGTTGTGGCATTCCTCCGGTGGGCCGGAGCTGGATCCTCTAGCATCTTTACCCTAGATCAGGTTCTTGGTATCACTATGACCTCTTATTCACGGGCGGCGATCCCCTATCTAGCAGGTTAACCCCGTAGGGTTTGTGGCATCATCGTAAATATGATCCCCTATGCGGTGGGTCGTGCTCAGTAGGGTTGTGGCATCGTCGGGTATACGATCCCCAACTCAGGATGAGGTTTATAGTAGGGTTGTGTTATCGTTGGTTATACGATCCCCTACTCAGTGCTTGCTGACAGTAGGGTTGCAGTATCATTGGTTATGCGATCCCCTACTCAGCGCGTGGTTTCGGTAGGGTTGCAGCGTCGTCAGTTCGATCCCCTACATCGCGAGTTATACCAGATAGTGTTCCGGTATCATCGTGACCACCTTTATATGGGCGATGATCCTCTATCTGAGTGATGTGCTTCTGTCGAGCGCCAGATCGGGTTGTGGTATCTCCCAGCGGATCCTGGGTGTGATCCCCTATCAGTGAGAACTATGTATGCCAGATCGGGTTGTGGTATCCCCCATCGGACCCTGGGAGTGATCCCCTATCTGTGAGCTTCGTATACCGGAGTGGGTTCTGGTATCCCCTAGCAGACCCTAGGAGCGATCCCCTATCCGAGGTGTTTGGTGGTTATGTTGTTTCAATGAGGTTTCCTCAGTGATGCTATCCGATGAGCGTGATCTCTCGGGTGAGCGTCTGAGGGGTTTGTGGGAAACCCGATAATGTGTATGTCTCGGATGAGTGTCATCTGGGATGACAGTGAGCATGGAGTGTTCTCTCCTGGTTGTGGACAGTTTTTGGCGTTGAGGTCGGTACCTCTTGTGGCTTTGTGGCGTGAGCTGAGTTTATCTTGTTTGTTTATGGTGTATGTATGGGCATACACCTGAGCTGAGCTAACTAGTTGTGTTTAGCCGAGGATGGTCACGAGATGGATTTTCTCTCTCGTATGGGTTCCCTCTAGCTAGGATGAGTGGACTATTGCCTTTCAGTTTCTCTCTTTTGTTTTGGGTTTTTGGTGTGCCTACTGAGTATGTTTATACTAACCCCTGCACGGTCTTTTCCCGCACATGTTTGTGTCTTGTGCAGACCACATGCCTTTCAACAGAGTCCCAGGAGGACCCGGAGCAGGAGGAGCTTAGTGATAATGTTGACCGGGGTGTTTACTGGAGCTGTGCCGAGGGAGCTTTCCGGTAGGTGTTTGTGGAAGCGTTCCCCTTCTTCAGAGCAGTTTGGACGCGATTTGTAGTTTTCTTTTGGTGGGCCCTGTTTTTCCCTTTGTACTTCTGATGTACTCTGGTTGTGGGATAGTGAATGCATGCATTTACTTTTTAGTTTTCTATATCTCCGCACTTTTTCATGGAGGTGTTTGTGGGTGCGTGTGTAAAGGTACCTTAGGCTAATGCCTCCCATGTGTGTGATAGCCTACTCGGCGCTGCTCGCCAGCCCCGGGCCTATTGGAGGCGGGCTTGGGGAGTCGCGGCTCGAGCTTCGTTGGGTCGGGTCGTGAAAAAATATTATACCCCTATAGAGAAAACATTAAACAACCAAACATGAAACCACATCATATTCTAGAAATGTGATCAAGGGGCATGAGTAGATAATTGTAAATAAAGAACATTCCAATATTGAAATTCAAAATGCATCTGTTATCCCTCAGAATGTGGGTTCTATAATGTTTTAACCTCCATCACACCAAACCCTTTTCCCTAAACAATATAACAATTAAATCAAGGATCTAAAACACATTTAATAATGACATGATCCTAGCCAAAGGAAAAAATAAAAATAAAAATCCCAACAAATGTAAATTATAGAAGCAATGAGATATGAAATGGGGTCAATCATTCCCAAGATGATGGAAATGGGAGGTAAGAGTTTAAAATTTTGAAATTAAGAAATCCTATCATTTGACTGAAATCTGAGGGCAACCGAGTTAAAGAAAAAAGAGGTGGAGAAGGCATAGGCGGAGCAAGCGGAGGTGGATGAAAAATATACTACAAAATATGATGAAACATTGTAATGAAACAAATGAATTATGGGCCTATACATTTAAAGAACAAACCAAAAACATTTGAATTAAATATAACTGATATAACAACTCAAAATTTAAATCACATGAATAAAATGGGAATGAGTTTTTTATAAAAAATCCAATTTCATTTTAAATTTTCTCTGGTTGATAATTAAAACAATTACATATTTTATTATTAAAAAATCAGCTTCATAGTAGAGTAATCATGTAAAAGATCATGCATGGACATTACATAACTATTTTAAATTTCAAAAATAATCACAAGATATAATAGTTGAAATCCATGAAATCTATAAATGAAAGAAGAGAAAATCACAGAGGGAAGAATCCAATATTATGAAAACATCATCTCTCTGCTGAATTCGATCTGTTTCTGCCCTCGAGACTGTGTTATGAATTGAAGTTGCAACACTGGTAAGTGAAGCCTCTATATCTATGAACACTAGCACCGATTTCAGCATCTTCATAAAACCCAGTAGGAAGATAAACTACGTAGTTTAAAAATAAATATTTAACCCAAATCATAATAGTGAACATTCCGAATAAGAGTTGTATACTATGAATGTATCAGAAAATCATGTTCTATTACAAATAAATCATGATGGATAGAAGGTTGAAAATTTATACAACATTATGATAATATAACTATTGCAGATATGTGGAGTCGTCTTCTTTCCATCCAGCAAGGGCAGGGGTGGTTCGATGTAAAGTGAGACGCAGAAGGAGATGGGGTTGAAGAAGGGGGCGGGGAGTGAGGCAGTGTCAAGTGGGGTGGAGGAGGGATTCAGGGAGTTTAGCGGTGCAGAGAAGG
This sequence comes from Viscum album, assembly GCA_963277665.1. Lineage (NCBI taxonomy): Eukaryota > Viridiplantae > Streptophyta > Magnoliopsida > Santalales > Viscaceae > Viscum > Viscum album. The sequence goes on from OY728123.1 coordinate 877,945,067, forward strand.
GGGGGGGGCGAGGATCGACAGATTCAGAGAGGAGGAGAGAAATCTAGGCTAAGGAAGATCGAAGGTGGAGGTGGAGGTAGAGGCTGGTTGGAGAGTGAGTCAGGGAGGAAAGAGAGGATATTCAGGAACCCTAATAAGAAAGAAGGAAAAACAGTTGCTGGAAGAGAAGAAAGAAGCTCACAGTGGGAACCCTAACAGGGAGGGAAGATTGGTGGCAGCGTGGCCGGAGGATCCGGAGGTGGATCATGTGGAGGCAGATCTCGTAGAGGCGGCGGTGGGATTGGAGAGGATGGTCGGGAATGGGAGCGGGATAGGAGAGTCGGGGAGCGGGATAGGGGAGTCGGGCTGCGGGAACCCTAGCAGAAGCAGAATAAAATCCCGAGCGAGGGGGGGGGGCATACCACATTTTTTTGTGGATTTGGAGGTAGAATTATAGGTTTTTGGGTGACTTGGAACCATGAGAGGGTGACACGTCAGCTGGAAGGAATCCAAGTTTAGTATAGATAGTAGATATGTCCAAGTAATGAAATCAATTGTAACAAAAAATCCTAATTAAAAAGTTCTCAATATGAATTCATTTATTTAAGGTTTTCCAAATAATCCATTTATTTTTTTCTTGATCATCATAACTTTAATAATAAACTAAAATATTTTTAATAAACGCAAAAACAATATTATCCAAATATTCATGGAAAATAATATACCTAAGATTAATTAATACATCTAGAGAATTCATTTTATAAAAGGGAATATCAACAAACTTTTAATTCCCTTCACTAGTATGTAATTTTTTCTTAGGTATGTCATCCTCATTCACCTTCAGTTGATGGTACCCAGACTTGAGATCATCCTTCAGAAAATAATAAGATCCCTAGAGATAACAATACAATTCATCTATATGAGGAATAATATAATTATTGTTAATAGTAAAGTTATTCAAATTTCTATAATCAATGGAAAAACTCATGAAACTATATTTATTTTTTATAAAAAAAGAATCCCATGTTTAAGTTCTCGGACAAATGAAACATTTATCAAGTAACTCATACAAATTATTTTTCAATTCTATAATATCTACTCGATCCACTCGATAGTGGAGTTTTGAAATTAGCTTAGCATCATTAAATAATTCAATCAGGTATAATTACAGGTAACTCATTAGGGAAAACATCAAAATATTCATTTACTATTGGGAAATAATTAATCTGAATAGTTTCCTTTTTTTAATCAACCTGAGCAAGGTAACTTTAATTTCCATATCTTAACATATTATCATCTTCTTGATATGTTATCAAAGTTATGAATTGCTTTTTATATACAAATGGAAGCTCATTTTGGAAAACAAATTAGTTGTACCTATAATCTATCTTATCATGGTAAACTGAAAGCCAATCATTCCCCAAAATAACATCAAATTCTATAATAAGAAATTCAAAGATATTTATAGGAAAAAATCTTCATTATATGGTTATATGAATATTTTTGTAAATTCTTGTTTCCTTAATTCTACACAATGGTTTTTACCTAAATCGTTATTTTCATTTCATGAGGTGAAATTATCATTTTACCAAAAAAATTCATATAAATTAATGAATCTTTAGACCCCGAATCATAAAATAAATTAGGATAATCTAAATAAATAATAAATTTACATGTTACCACTTCATTCAATCTCCCAACATCTAATTATTTAGTTTTAATGGCTTTCACTGCACCATTGTAAATATAAACTTGTTTCTTCTCATCATTAATCCACTTATTCAAAAACACATCTGCATAATGACCAATATCATTACATTTAAACACCTCAATTCATACTTATATGAATTCTTCTTTTCACTACCAAAATATTTCTCTTTAAAATAAATATCTATATTCCCAAACGTCCCACATCAAAAGAACCTTAATGATTTTTTAAGACATTCACCAGGGTTATTTTTACCATAAATATCACAAACATAAAACATTTTTTTCTTACCTTTTGATTCCTTTGATAGATTATTCCCTATTTTATTCCATCTAGATCTCTTATTCTGATTGTTTTCATAGAATACATCACCTATGAAAAAAATACATTTCAATATTCTCAAAAATTGATCAACTTTCTCATAAATTTTGAATTCACAGGAAGTCAATTCCCTTTGATATCTTGGCTTCAATCCTGAGTAAAATTGATTAATTTTATTATCAATATCCTGAATAAAAAAATTATGGGGCATGCCAATCAAATGACTTTTTCTTCATACAAACCCACTAATTCTTCCTCCTTTTACCTCAATTACAATAACTTATTTTCCATCCTATGTTGAACAACCTTAAGAAAATACTACTCAAGGAAAATATTCTAAAATGTATCGCAATTTATGGTGTCACCTTCTTATCTTTCTCTAGTATTCTTAACTATTTTCCAACATTAATCAAATTCGCCATCAAATTAGTAAATAAAATATTCACATTTTTAATGACCTAAACAACTCATGAATTTGAATATCATTTCTAGGTATTTAATCCCTCCCTTAGCTTCCAATGGGTTGTAATATCCAATGAATGATAATGGTGTTTTCTTATAAAATTATACACTATCAACATGCTCCCCTTTGGTAGATCTGGTTTCTCTCTAGCATAGATTCCACTACTATTTATAGTCCACATTAACTGGTCCATGTCTACAACAAAATACTTTGTTCCAATTACAAACATTCAATGTTGTTTATTTGGAAGGTTATTTTCCTTTTACTATATTCCAAATTTAGCTTCCATGTTTCATCTATGGAAAATAATTACGAATAAACTTAGATTAGATGAATAAAAATGGTAATCATCAAATTATATATCATTTAAACATAACCATAAATTTTAATGTCTCAAATTGATTTATTAACATTATCCTTAACTCATATCTTATCTAAAAATTTCCTCAGATACCAACTATAAGGACATGAACTTAAACATTACATAATCTTGAGTTTTAAGTTAATAATTCATCCTTTTACACTTTTAGGATGTTTAGGGTTCAATGTTTTATATAATTATTTCATCACCCTTTTATAAATAAATATTAAATCATAATGTTGACCCTTACAATTTGTTTTTATTTCTTTCAAAACACAAATATTTTAAGATATAACAACTTTTCATTTCATGAAATATCTTCAAAATTTTATAATTACCACATCCCTATCTCTAATCATCCATAAAACCTAATGAGAAACATTTTAAAATATGGGATGAGAATTAAATTCATATTATTGGAAATATAAAAATATAAAAAGAAACATGTTAGACCACGAATACATATAAAAAAATTGTCTTTTACTAAATAAACATTGGGATCTCAATAAAAAATTTCTTAGCTAATAAATCTACTTATCTTACCAAGTATTTTCATAAAACATTTCGTAATAAATATAAAAGAAAAAAAATACATTAAAATTTTCATTACATTCGTGAAAAATTCATAATTTCTTTTCCAAAAATATTTACATTTCACCCTTAAGAAGGGTCAAATACTTTCCTTTGAACATATTCTCATTAGGTTACCTTGTGAAATCACAAGATTTCTATAAAACCCCATAATAATAATAGATAAAAAATGTAGGTAACTTGGGTAATTATCTTTATAGTAACCCTTAAAATTGGAATAAACAATATGTTTAACATCTAATATAATTCTCTGGGGAACATAATGATTACCCAATACATTTGATAGCTATATCAGGCTCACACATTCATAGTTTCTAACCAAACCACCCATAATTGGTTTATAACATAACCACCAATCATCATAAAAAATTCTCATGAACTATAACATAATAATTACACAAGAAATATTTCATTTTCATCATCTTACTAATAAAAATATTCATTTCACCCATAATAAAACATTTATAGATATTGAAATTTACATTCCATTTAAAACCCATTTTAAAAATACCTAGAACAAAGGGAATGAGATTTTTATTTTAAAAAATCTTGACATATTATAATAAAACAAAATCATAAAATACTTTTAATGTTGGTGATAAAAACCACTGATTCCATATATGTTAAAATATAACATTCATTTTAACTTTTTATCAAAATGTTCAATATAAATTTTTTAAAAAAATTTACTTTTTAAAACCTTTTAAAGAAAGTAAAATGTGAAAAAAAGTTCCTTTATGATTCATTCATTTCCATAAAAATACTTCAATAAAATAATTTTAAGAATAATCAGATGGAAGAAAAATATTTACAAAATGAACCTTTGAGACATTTAAAACCCGAATTTTTAATGTAACGTATCCCTTACCTCAAGTATGAATTGTCATGTATGTTGTTTATATTCATAATTTTTTTAATTATTCACTTTCTAAAAGAGATTTTTCAATTTTATTATTCATTTTATTTTGTTACCATGTTATAATCAATTACTTAATCAATTCTATTCAAGTGAGATATTTTTATGATATATGGTTCATATGCCCAAAATGGTTTCTATGGGCTGATTATGGCCAAATATGTCCTTATTCCATAATATATAGAATAATAATAATAAAATAGTTATAATTTTAATACATCAATTATACTTTTAAAAACAACCTTGAAATATGGTTATAAAAAAATGAACTATGTTATAATCATGAAGAGGGTTTATCATATATACGCATGAGTAACATTTCCATTTTTCAAAGAGAAAAAGGGAAAAAATTTATGTATTATTTTATATTTAAATAAATTTTTTATCTCAAAAAATAATTTTTTTAAATACACTTATATATAGCATTTATGTGATGTGATTATGAAAATAAAATCACATCACTTCATGGAGGTGGTTGTCCATACATACGTATAGACGATGTTAAAATTATTCAATGGAAATAAAGGTAATAAATTAGTTGATAAATTATCTTTTTATAATGATAAATATGTAATTAATATCATATATATTCATTAAATCTATTATTATTACCATCCATGATTGGTGGATATGGAAAATGAATTACATCGGTTTGTAAGGGGGTAGCTTTTCTTACACATGAACGATGGTTTCATTTCCCATTTATTGGAAGAGGAGATTTATATAGGTTATAAAATTAAAATAATATCATATATATATATATGTAATATATTTGTTTTATAACATAATGATGTTTTATGAAGATTTTTGTGAGATAAAATAAGAAATAAAAAAATGCTCGACTAGAAACTATACATCATCTTCAGAAAACCTCTTTAGTTTCATACCAAAACCCTTCCATGGATGGTTTTATAATTAAAATATGGTATCTAGGACATGTTTATGGTTGTAAATAATGTATTTGGGTAGATTTGTTTCTGATATAGAGTGCTAAAAATGTGTAAGATAGGGAGGAGAGGAGGTTTCATTTTATAAGTGATGAGAGGGGTGTTATTGGAACTTGTCAAAAAATCATGTAATATATCTCATAATCCTGTCAAGGGAAACCAAGTAACCATAAATTAAAATATCAAGTGTTATAAGGTCAAAATAAACTTAAAAAATCACATTTATACATGTTTGGGTTATATTTAAACCTCATATCCAAGATAAATAATTTTAAACTCATTTTACCCTTAATTGTGATAAATTAACTTTTACCGTGATAACATAATTATATGTCCAAAAATAAAAGTGTTATTTAAAAAAATAAACTTGATGATTAAATTTTTAGAATAAATTTTAGCAGTTTCAAATCTTTTGGTGTATGAAATTAAACTAATTATAAGAACACAAAACGAATGAAATTTTTTTTTTAGGAAAATACCCTATTTTTTTGTAAAAATAATTTTACCTTGAAAAATATTAATAAATTAGTTTCCAAGATTTTTTTGTTATATAATTTAAAAATTTTATTTTTATACTTTTATATCAACCCCGTAAATAAATAAATCTTCAATCCCTGCCATTAAATATAAAGACACAAAAAATATTTTTTAATTTGAATAAAATATAACTTATCTTCTCAAAAGTCATGATTGGGTTCAAAAATTCAAAAGTATTGATATAACTAAATTTTTTTTACTCATTAATTATATAAATGATTTATGAAAACTCATCCAATAGTATAATGTAATTGTTTAGGTAATTCTAACCCTTGTCTCTTTAGTTTAACCCCCCAGTAAACCATTTAAACTTAATTTTGGAAATGATTTTATTGTGTTTGTTATTCATACTAGAAATAATAAGTTGAAACTATTACATTTTATTATTAATTATGATTCCAAATATAGAATTTATTTTTTCAAATTCAATACATAGAAGTGGTATAATTTAATTTATAATTAAACCCGCAAAACATGACAAAAAATGGTTTTCTAGAAAAATTCCTTTCAAGTTTAAAAATGTTTTCATACCAAATTCAAGGATAATATTTATTAAAATGAAATTTATTTTATTACTATTAACCAAAATTAAGTAATTAAAACATTAAAATAATCCAAAATTGAAATTTCCCTAGTAAATACTTGAAAAGTGAAGATATATTTCAATAAAATAATTTGTATTTTTCACTATTCACTGAAAAGTCAAGATTCTCAAAAAATTATCATAAATTTACCCTAAGATAATTTAGATATAAATATATAAAAAATTAAATTAATTTTTTCAAATTAAAATTTTAAAATTTGGAAATTATGATTTTAATTAAAAGCGCATAATATATGAAAACCCAATTTGGTTAAAACTAATGTTTTTTATTTTAGATTTCAAAATTATTTAATATTATTATAATGAATATAACCTTATATAGTCTTATTAAAAAAAATTAATAATATATGAGAAATATTTATCATAATATAACCTTGATTTTTGTAAGAACCAATTTCCGATATGAACCCTTGAAGATCTAGGGAAACGCCCTGCCAAAATTACACCGTGGGTGAAGGGAGGAAGAAACCTAGTCTAGAGAGATGATTCTAGATTCAATATTGGAGAAAATAATTAAATAATATGATTAAATTAAACCAATTAAAATTAGTAAAGAAAATATTTTAATGTTGGTTATTATTGTTTCATGGTGTGAATAAAGATTCACACTGTGAATATATCCCAACTTGATTGGTTCAAGGTGTTAAAAATTTGTTCATGACATGAGCCACAAGTTATATAAATTGGGCTCAATTTCTCAATAAATCACAACCATTCATAAATGAAATCATTGATTCATGTCGTGAATGTCTTTAGCAGCAGTGCTGTAACTTATTCAAAGAGCCAAAAACACCAAACCATGGGTAAACTGAAAAAGAAATTGAAAAATAAAATTTCAAAACCATTTAATAAATGAAAGAAAAATCATTATGTGACAATATCTCCGCCATATATTTTTATATCCCCATAAATCTATGTTGAAAATGTGTAATCCAAAATGAGGTATGGTCACTACTACATCACATTGGATTCTAACTCCCACATTTCATGATAATATTTCTTATGCTTCCATACAAATCAAACCAATGAAATAAACTTTCTATAGAATATCTTTTCATGTTATATAATAATCTAGATGGATTTCTCAACTATTGATATGTCTAATTTTATGTTAAGTTCCTACTAATTAAATTTATGAGAAGGTTCAGCATGATATCTCTTGATCTAATCCACATGAAATACATCAGGACAAGTAGTTAATAGAGGTGGTAATTCCAAATGATATGAAACTTTTCCAATCCAATTGATGATCTCAAGAGGACCCACGTATCTCAAAGATAATTTCCCTTATATCCCAAGATATCAGTGTTCCAATCTTTCTAAGACCTTAAATAATACATGGTCACCAACTAGAAACATTAAATCAAGGTTCCAATGATATGTAAAATAATTTTTTGACTATGATCTATCACCAAATCTTGATGAATAGTTTGGATTTTGTTTTTATTGTCATAAATAATATTCATCCTAACCAATGAAGCTTCACCGATTTTAGAAAACAAATATGTGACTAACAATGTTTTTTATAGATTTATTTTAAAGGATTAATTTTTATGGATGAATGGTAACTATTATTATAATCAAATTCAACCAGTCTCAATTGGTAATCCTAAGTAACTCCAAATCCCTTAAATCAACCATGGATCATATCCTCTAGAATATAATTTTCTATCATTGTTTGGTCATCTATTTGAGGATGGTAGGTATCTTGTCAACCTAACTTAAGATCTCATCACCTCCTAGAGGACATTATAAAAATTAAAGGTAAAAGGGGGGATCTTTTTGAAATGATAGTTCAAGAAACCTTGTGAAACCTTAAATCTATTGCATGTATACATTTACCAACTCATCAACCTTAGTTTTATCTTAGATTTTTTTAAAATGAACATGATTAGTTAATCATTAAATCACTCTCCATATATAATTATTTACTCTAGGAGTCCATTGTAGTTCAATCATGAAAATCATGGACACTAAATCCCACTTCCATACGAACATACAAAGAAGTTGACATTAACTAGGAGGCTTTTGGTGCTCGGCCTTAATTTCTGACACATATAATAATGATATATGAAATATTCTATGTCCTAATTTAAATAAATCATCCAAAATTGATTCTTCAATTCATAATATATCTTAGTTGTTTCTAGGTGAATGAAACACCAAGAGAAATGAAACTACTCCATCACTACCTTTCTCAAGGTTTAAGGAACAATACACTGGTTCCTAAAACATAAAACACCCTCCATAGTGATAAGCCACTTAGTGATGGTCTCCCACTATATAAATAATCCATTGTACTATGTAATTATAGAAAAAATTACCACTCTTATAAAATAAACTTGATAAGCGACAATTACAACTATATACTCACCAAAAAAACATTATTCCCTTCATCATTTACATACAAGTGTTTTCTAGAAAAAAGTTAAATGAGGTTCCGTTCATCCTTGGACTCCATCATAACTTGAGAGTGAAAATTCCTTTTGAGGGCATCAAAAAAATAATTCCCCTTTCACATGTTGTAGGAAATGTAAACGTCAAAATATTTAAGGTACTCCACTCACCACCTCTCTTTTAGATTCAGGTCCATCTAATAAAAGATATAGTTCAAACAAAAATTAGAAAAGAAATTGAAGCTTTCCTCAAAAGGTAAAGTCACTTAATTTTGTGGGTGTGGATGATTGCAACAATATCTAGGTTATTGGTGGGGGTAATTATTCTGATTCAGAAAAATTTGAAAAAAACCGTACATCACAACATGAACACCTTTTATAAGAGCACAATAGAAGCTTTCACATGAAGCATCAAAAGATACCATGCATCCTTGTATGAATTTTTACAAGATAAGGAAATAATCTGAAGACAAACACTATTAAAATTCACCAAAGGAATATTGAAAACACAAATACTAAGAAAAAATCAATCCATTTCTAGTGAACTCTATAAACAAAAATGCCAAATTCTAGAAATACTTTACAAACCACTTGTAATATCCTACCAGACCTAAGAATCTCATATTACTGAAAACATTTCTTGGATATTCCAATGACATGAAGTCATTCACTATATCAGTTTAACTAAAATTTCATTATTTGAGACCACATTTCCTATGAATATAACTTCTATTATCCACATGAGACACATTGATAAAATGGATTAAAGGAAGTGGTCTCTCAAGATTCTCAAAACAGTTCTCAAATTAAACTCATGATCTTCCTCATTTCTTCAATAAAATTGTATATCATCTAAGAATACCATGATGAAGGAATCTAGTTACTAATGAATTGTGTGGTTTATTATTTCCATGAAAACTATATGATATTTACAAAGACAAAATGGAATCATCATATACTAAAAGTGATCATACCACATCCTTAATATATTCTTTGTAATATCAGACTACATAATCATGAGTTGATGGTATCTAGAACAATGATTTATTTTTGATAACCACCTTTCCCCCATTTATTTGGTCAAAAAATTCATTAATTTAGGTAAAAGTGTTTTTTCTTAATCATATCTTAATTTAAATCTTAATAATCAATATGAAACCAAATATTTCCATCAACCCTCTATGTGTGGAAATTTGGGGTATCCTATAGTGATACAATTGGAAAGATTAGACTCTTAGATTCTAAATCATCCAACTTAGTCATTAACTATTTATATTCTTCTAGTTCCATGTGGTACAATGTTATATTTATTAAATAGGTCCTTGTTTCTAATTCATTGATAACTCCACTTATCTCTTTAATGGAAGACCAAGAAAGTCAGTTGAAAACTTCTTAAGAAACTCCTTGACCATATTAGGCCCCGTATGACTGGACCTCATATCCAATTCTATTTGAGACACAAGGGGGTTACCATTTGGTTAAATAAAATACACCCATTTATGACAAAAAATTAAAAAATATCTATGGGAAACCATCCATACCATCTTGATAATGAAATAAAAGAGATCAATATCAATAAATAATAACACCTATGTTAACTTAAAATAAAATACGTAAAAGGTATGTGATGGGAATTAGAAATCCTACAACCTTTTCTTTTTGAGAGGTGTTTCTATCTCAAATAACATATTATATGAGTTCCATAAGGATATTTGAATATTCACACAGTGGGGTGACATAAAGGAGTGAGTGGTACGAATATACAATAGAGTAGACTCTATAGATGATGTAATACAAATTTAATATTCTAATAATTTTAGGGCCCACCTTGATCTAATTTGGAAACCTAGTCACTACATGTAACTACTTTATCCCAAAAAGATTCATTCTTTTCATTACAACAATACAACTAAAAACTAGATGCCTTGGAAGAATCTAATTGAACCACTAACCATCTTGAAGGTGAAGATCCCTAAGCATTATAAATGTATGAGAAGTCCTGAAAAAACACATTGTTTATGAACCATTCATCCACATGAGAGGAAAAAATTTCATTATGCTGAGAAATAATGCTTTTTATTCTATATCTTTCCACACTGATCAATCTCAGTCATAAATACAATATCCAAAACCTCAACATATGTGGAAAGTTTCGAAATGAAAACCTTATAATGGATATCTAATCATAGTACAAATTTAAGCCTTTTAGTTTTTAGAATTTAATTTAATAAAATTTCTTTCAGGAAAATGGAATGTTAGGAAAAACAATTGGTATATACCATTACTGTCCGGTCACCTTTTTGAAGAGCGAGTAACTCCACAGACTTAGCCAAAACTTCCATATCTAGGTAAAAATATAGAGTAAATATGGTATTAATTCCCTTATAATAAATATCCTCATGATTCTTTTATTGAATCAATAAATCCCCCAACTTCTTCTAGGGACATGAAAAGATAGTACACTTTACCTTAATATAATCTAGAGTCTCCAAGATGTCAAAAATCCTTTCAATTTTTCCCAGCCAGTCCCCCACTTCCTTTGGATCATTTATCCCCTGGAAGGATGGAATTTTTTTGTAGAGATAATGTTAGTATCAATTCCTGTCATCATCCTTCTCTAGATACATATCTCTAACATGATCTAGGAATAGAGATTAATCTTTATCATTATAATGGATTGAGGTCACTATATCCTCAACAAGATTATAATAAACAAGAGGATTTTCCCTTAGATGTTATCTATAGTACCCTTCTTAGTATTCTGTTGAAGTATTTTAGGATGTATGGTACAAAAAAACACTATAGAAAGATGATAAATCTTTGAATAAGGAAACAAGATGAATAAAATCTAAAACAAAATGAAAACATAACACAAAAAAACACATTCTGGATATCCTTCAGAAATTGATAGCTCACCATGGTGAGTGATAGACCGTAACATGCTCTCAACCTACCCCATTAGTCTTGATAGTTAGGAATCCAATCTAAAAATACATCCAAAATAAAATATACTAAAATCCACCATTTATACTAATTTTTCATGAACCCACCTAAGTTTTCTCCTAATAGTACACCCAATATATCCCATGTTAAGACTTGAAGGGAGTTCATAATCCCCCCAGGCTAGAAAAAAACATCTCTACATCAAAGAATCACCTTTGGTAATGATTTCACCAAAAATAAATAAAAACCAGGATCTATTAAGAAGAAGGAATTAAACTATATCCCAACACATAACATAAATAAAATAAACACTAAAAAAATACACAACATAACAAGGTAGATCCACACATAGAGAAAGAAAATACATAAGTTCAACATGAATAATTCTAGTACTAGAATAAGGGTTAGAAAAATAGAATAGAAGACTGAAACATGTCCCCATGTGACTTGAGGGTAAACATACAACTGTGCCACTACCATAACATAAACATGAAATAGCTTGAATACCCACCATTACTAAGTGGTTCCTTTCCATTTCCAACAACATACATAACACTATATATACACACATCCATTAGGTGTATACAAGGTGTGAAATCAAATTCCTAGTAGGGTACCACCAAGTTCTCAATAAGAATACTTTATTTTATTAATAAATTATAATCATTTTATAGTAATAAAATGTTGTGAGATAAGATTTTCATAATCTTTCAAAAAACATGCAAGATACCCACTTTGTAATATTTTAAAAAAAATCATGAGAATAAATTTTCACAACCTAAAATAATACATATAAATCAACCATTCCATAAAAGTTATAATATAATATATGTATAATTTTTTTTTAAAATATGAATCAATGTCCAATGGAAAAAGTAATAACATTTATAATTATTTATAACTGTACTAAGGAGTCCTAAGGTATAATATGATATGGTTAGATAGGATTCTCATACCTCAAATGGCTATAGAAAATAAGAGGGTGTGCACACACATAGTTAGAACGTAGTCCTAGGGATTGGATATCTCCATCACATGTCTCTTAGCCTAAAAAATGGTTAGTTAGAGACTTCAGAAATATAAAATTCTATAGAGTCCAACCACAACTAGTTGAGATCGTCTAAAATTACCAACCTAAAACCTAGGCTCCCATATTTTTCCCCTATCATAGAGGAACCATTTTCAAAATTCCAAATCATTTCAATGGGGAATTTCATCAATTGAAATCCATTTTTATCTAATCAATAAAATAGGCACAAAACATGGCACTAACATTCTTGTAAACCATTTTCACCATCAATTCATTTTCTATTTTCAAAAAAAATTATAAAATAAAAACTATTCATTTTAAAACATTTAAACCTCTTTTCATAACAAGTAGGAATTCAATATTCATATAATAAATCATTTTTATGAAATCACCTACAACAAATACTTTGGATAATTATAAATCAAAAGAATCACAAAAAAAATATAAAAGGGGACTCTTAGAATATTAGAGGAATCCCCAATACAAAAAAACTAATCAAGACTTTTGGATACAAAAAACACTGAGCTTCTATATCCTTATAGTGAATGGAAAACATTATAGATAATGGAAAAGATCATGAAAGATGAGAAAAAACATTACCATGAAGAACCATTGAATTTTTAGGGAAAATCCACACCAAAATAACACCACATGTGAAGGGAAGAAGAAGCCTAGTAATGAGATACTATTCCTAGTTTGAGAATAAAAAAATGTGTAAAAAATATGGTTAAATAGAACCAAGGGAAATGGGGAAAGAAATTTTTTTAAAGTTAGGCTCGGTGGGTTCATGAATTGAACCAAGATTCAACATGTGAATCTATCCAAACCAAATTGATTCAAGGAATGAAAAGGTGGTTTGTTCCATGAGTCACTATTTATATAAATAGGGATCTCCTCCTTAATAAACCATGACCATTCTTGGTGTAAATAATTTAGTCACACTATTAATGTCTATAGTAGCAATGTTTCCACTCTTTCAAGAAGACAAATCATGAAAATGATAGGTAATATCGAATATAATGGGAAAAATAAAGTGATAAAATCATTTCATACATAAAATAAAAACTAGGATATGAAATTAATCTTTTAAAAAGATTCAAGAGTTGATTATATAAACTATTCATCTTCTAATTAATAATGAATAAGGATATTACTAGTTTTAAGGATAATAGTATGATATTAATGGGTAATTTCATATCCACATAGTATCCCAACATAGGAAACTAATCAATATACCTAAATATATTGAAGTAGATATCACTATCTAGGTACTGAACATCTAATTTACATTTTTACATTGCATTAATAATCTCTTTTAACTTTATTCTATTTTTATCCCTTTTAACTTATAGGATATGAGTTATCATGGTGTATGAATCTATGCCTTTATGCTGAATCTTCATCTATCCATACATATCTAATAACCTGATGAAATGGATCTTTCTATCATCCCCCATATATATCTAGTGAAAAACATTTTCATCATTTCTCACTCATTGAGGTGTTTGAACATGTATAGGCTCTTCCAACACTTAATAAGAAATTTCATATAGTAGTGTAGTGAATAAATGACTCCACCACTCATGGAAGTTTGTTCTATTGAGGATATATTCTTTAAAAAATAATGATCATAGTGTTACTATGGGTTTTATTTCTATTTTCCATAATAGGTGAAATTATATTCTATAACTATATTTTGATTCCAAGTGTAACATAATAAATAAATTTTTATTTGTAACCCAGTATTTTATCAAATTTCAAAATCCCACATAATTTTATTTAAAATATGATGTCACATGGATAATGTAGTGTAAAGTATTTATATTCCCCATCTTATAGCCTAAACAAAAGGACTTACCAAAGTATTCAATTGTATTTTGGTAGGTGGTCTTTCCAATAGCATTGAATCATAGTTCCTTGATCTATTGAGTAGTATCCCCCCCCCAATACTAAAATACTAAACTTTTATTTCATCAACACTTGAATCCAAGTTAGGTTAAGTATTTTTATAGAAACTACTCTTGATTCTCACATCATAAATTTGACCAAAAAAATTCATTAGGACTCCATGATAAATGAAAGTGTATTGATGGGGTCCAAACCAACACGTTGATCTATGGTTATATTCCAAGTTATGTAATGGAATTCGTTATCTGACATAATATTTCTTTATGGGATTTTTATTTATCTTATGTGTAAATATTATTTATTTCTTCCCTTACCTGATTTTTTATATTATGGAAATTTTATATAATTAATTAACCATGTTTAAAAAAATAATCTACACATAATAACTTTGTTTAATTTAATTTTTCATGCTTATTAATTTGTTTAGTTTATGTGACCATGTTTAATCATCAAATAAAAATTGGATCACATGAATAAATATATAACGACACTGTTAAATAATAATAATATAAACATGTGATATGATCATGAGATTTTAACTACTGGTTGGTTTATTGAGAAGAATATAAAACAAACCTTAACTGAATTTAAATGACTCCTTACTCAAATACTTGGATTGAGTTGTAGCATTCCTCCTTTAACTTGTTTACCTCCTTGGTCAGTTTCACCACAAATTGATCTTGAAACATATCATCATACCCTAAGATCATTCCTCTATATATGATTACTCACTCATATACATGGGGTACCAAGGGTTTACGGTTAAATAAAATAAACTATGGATACTTAGGCTCATACATAATAAGTGAGGAAAGGATGATACAAAAATTACCATATTTAATTTAGTAATTAATTTAGCATAAACTCATGAAATAAAAAAATTAAACAGAAACCCAACACATACATATTTCAATCAACCTCATGATTAACAAAAACATGCATTGAGAATAAATTTAAACTTTCTGAAATTCATTTCAATTCATTCTTTATTATGAAAATTTTCTCAATTTAAAAAATTAATTTTTATATTAATTATGTAATAATTTTATCTTAATTATATGTCAAAAAAATCCTTAAGATCATCAACCTATATAATTTTAAATAAATTAAATAAATTAATTTAAATTTAAAATTAATTAATACATGGAATGTACTAGCATGTAACATGAAAAGCACACTGTTGTTCATATTTAAATTCTACATAAAACTTATTTTACATGGTATATACTTGAGGCAATACCACATGTTTTATTATAAGTATTATTAAACCAATTTAAGTTTAATAGTTTCACGGTGTGTATCGTCACTCAACCCAACATGTGACTAATATTGTGTATATTTATTTTTCATATACTGTGTACTTACACGAAATGTTGTGATATACCTGGCATGTTATTCCAAGATTCAAACCATGAATTATTTATGGTGTGTATTAACACATAACATGCCTTCAATATACATGGTTTGCACCACTGGAAATTCCTGTGAAGTACACGACATGGTTGAAAATCATACAGAACGTGTATTTATAGAATAATATAGAAAATAAATAATTACATAACTTTATTCCAAAAAAACAACTAAATTTCTCTTAACATGTAGTTTATGTGGAATACCTTGTAACATGAGTTGTGAAACCAACATTATGTTGTGAATTTAGTCTCGCTTCACTTAATCCTCCACGCATTGATTCATAAGAAATACTTATCTCAATGGGTACCATTCATGAGTTACATGGCATGTATAACTAGAAAAATTTTATGTATTCCATGTTGGTTTACCATTAAAATAAACCCAGGGACTCAACATGTAATCCAAATAGGATATTTATTATTATAAAACATGTACACCAACTACATGTCATGAAATCTCTTCTAGATAATGTTTCCTGGATAGAAGTCAATATGAAATATGTGTGTATAAATTAAAAATCATGTAATTTGACCATATAGATTTTGTAATTCATGAGGGGTTAAAACCATTTGGGGTTATACAATGTGTACTGCAATAACAATCCTTATAACCCTATCCATATGTATTATTTATAGTGGTCAATAATTCGGGGTTTTGTGTAAATCTATTCACACATTCACATAATAGTGTTTTCAAGATGAAGGAAATAATACTCAGATGACCAAGCATAAATCATTTAATAAAATAGATGTTTTTTTGTATTTGATTAGTTTCAATGTTTTTAGGGAAGTAAGATTGTCAACATACAGACTTCCAATGAACAGAGTAATCAGACATAGGTGACTTCACCTATAAATCCTATGATGAGTATTTAATGTCATTAGATAGTGATGATTAGATTAATATAATTGGTCAAAGTTCACAAAGATGTTGTTCATCATGGGAGGAAACCAAATGACTTGGGTTTTTCTTAGTGATTGTTTTTGGGCAATTCTATTGGATTTTTAAGTGTGTATTGGTAGTTTTCCAATTCAACATGAGGTTAACCATGAATTCAAAATGTTTTTTAAACAAGTTAACTAGATATAGACATCTATAAATATGTGTGGTGGAATAGATTTGATGGTATGACTATGTGCATAATTCATATACTGAACACTATAATGTATATTATTTCATAGTTCTCTCATGGATGTTAGACATTCATCCAAACTTCATAAATATTGTTTATACTTTTTTTAATTTTTTCTGTGAAGTGTATTTTAGATATTTTTTGTGGTGATTAGGTGGGATATCATCCTAGTTCCCATGCATAGATTTGATATAGGTTTTTATCATAAAAAACTATTTGCAGTGGCATTTTGGGACTCTCTGCTACATATATTGGAGCGATTAGAATAACATTCATTCGGTGTAGATTGTTGTTGCTAGGTCTGTCTGTTGGGTGGAATAGATGGAGTGACTCCTTAGATCTCCCTATAATTGGTATCAAATGGATTGATTTTACTTCACACACAATATTTAGGTTTTTCTCCCACTATTTTTCATGTTATTTGATTTAAATTGTTTTTACTTTTATCTAAATAATGACTTTAGAGGAATGAATGGTTTCTATCTGTATGTTTTATGGACTAGAATTTTTCTTTTTGAGATTGAAACATAGTGATATTTTGATACAGAATGATCTGAATGATCATTTTATGGTAAATTATTTAAAGAAAGGTATAATATTGAATTATTGTAGTCATATAGGAAGGAATTATCCTTTTTCAAAATATATCTTTCTTAGAATATTGATTTCAAATTTACAGAGAATAAAACAATTGCATAAGTTATGCAATATTTAGGTAACATGTAAGAAAATATAAAAACTCTTAATAAAATTTTCATTATGTAAAGGTTTTTCACCTTGACATTTCCATATGGAAGGTGTACAACCATGAACATGAATAAATTCAATATTATCAGATGGTAGATCAAATCATTGAAGGACGCTTTCACAAATTATGTTAAGGATTTTCTTATTCTTTCCTCATATCCAGAGATTTGATATTTCATGCTAAAAAAGTAAGTAACTATAGCAGGAAGGCTGATCATATGTTTGATGAAATTCAAAACATGATCTTGAATGAGGACTTTATGTGGAATCATGTTTAAAATTTGTCCAGAATATCTCTCAATGCTACTAGATGAGGGCGTTCACCTCAATGGAAGGACTATTAGAAGATGAAATCATTAGAGGATAAGTCCCATCAAATAATTCAAGTAAAATTAGATGGTTCGGGTCCTACATTATGGATTTATTGAAAGAAGGAACATATTAAGAAATATTATAGGAATCATTTGAAGACTACCACTTTTAGATAGAAAAGATCAGTTAGTATAATGGAAGGAGGTTCTAGTTTGATATTTAGTATGTTCATTGTAGAGGATTCATGGGTTATTAACATTGGTGAGAATTTTCATTCAACTACTGAGAATCAGTTCTTATCTAATTATCTACCAAGAATCTTGGGAAGAGTGCATCTAGAGGATGATGAAGTTTTGGATATAGTTGGGAAATGTTATGATAGAATTCAAATGAAAAATTTATGTTTCTTGAGATTGAATGATGTTAGAAATATTTTAGGTCTCCAGAAGAACCTCATATTTGTGGGAAAACAAGATGATGTGGGTTTTGTAATGATTTTTTCAAATAGAGTTTATAATATCAATATAGGGTCCATATTTATGACTTTTAATGTAAAAAATAGAACCTTTTACTTGACGGATGGAGTGATGAAATTGTTTCAATTTGAATGACTTCATCAGGTTTTCCAAAAAAGTGGAACTGTTTGTTTTTTCACCTAATTGAGAAGAATATGAATGTTCTTGGGGTGTAGGGATTACTTAAAATAGATGACATTAACCTTATAATATGTGAGAGAATTTTTTATAGTGAAATAGAAAATAGTTTATCTTTACCTATATGGTATAAATTCAAGCAATAAATTTTTTTAACTTCTTCAATATTATGATTAAGAGCTAGCCTATTTCACTCAAATAGAGGATCATTTGACTTTGAACCATTATTGATAATGCAAATCAAATGTTCTTGGTTTTATTCTTATATAATAAATCTAATTTGTTTTGGGATTATTTTAGTGTAACGTTTTTTATGATAAAGAGAGTAATTTTTTGGAAATATCTATAGACATGAAATGGTGGGGAATACACAAAAAAAACATCTATAACATCTATCATAAAAAGGGAATCCGGAATGAGAATAATATTATAGGTAATCAAAAAAATAGAGTATCTGGAAGGATGAATCAGACTTTGATAGAGAAATATTAGACTATAAGGCTTCACTTTATAATACCTAGGGGAATTTGTGAAATTCCAATAAATACATCATTGTATTTAGTGAAGAGAGTATATCTTTAGAAATGGGATAAGAACTTCCAAAGTAACAATGGTATGATAAGAGACCATATGTGAACCATCTCAAAGTATTTGGAAGTGTTTCATATGTTCATATCAATACTAAGGGCATAGATAAAATGGAAGAAAAATACAAGGTGTGTTATATTCTACGACATGGTGATGAGAAATTTAGTTATAAAGTATTAGATGATTAAAAAAATAATATAGAGTTATTATTTTTTTATTTAAGGACTTATATAGAAAGATTAAAGTTAAGATGATGAAGAGTTTGAGGTGAGATCAACTAAAAAAGTTTAGGATGATCAAATAGAGGTTACTGAATATAATTCTTGTATAGAAACATCAAGGAAAACATAATAGGTTGTATATTTGATAGTCTGGATATCATACAGAGGATTATAACATAGATTGCTATCGAAAGGAGAAATATTTGATAGCAATATACCAAATAGAGTCAGTGAATATGGATAACTATTGTGTAGTGATGTTCAAATAGAAAAACGTGAGGTTTTTCTTGGAAGATTTTCTCATATCATAAACAAGTTCTGAGGTTTAGAGATGATGTAAATTTATTTCATGTAATTGATCTTAGGGAACAAAACAATTTGGAAGAGGTAGATACTCTTAGAGACAAAATTCCATGAAATTAATCCATGAAAGATGAAATGAATTCCTTAAATATACACAATACATGGAAGTTTTCTAAACAATGAGAAGGAATTATAGATCAGATGAAAAACATGTATTTCATTTGAAAGTGAAATCTAACGGAATAAAGTGGTATAAAGCATGGTTGGTGGGAAAATGTTTTCATCAAAAAGAATGGATTGAATTTTATGATTCTTTTTCACCAGTGGTGAAGCACACAACCATTAAAATAGTGTGTATAATTATTATTTTATGATAATTTACACATTGATAAGATGGATTTATAGATATATTTTCTTCATGAAGATTTTGTTGAATAAATTTACATATTTCATCCCAAGGGTTATGAAGTTCATACAATGGAGGACTTTATTTTTATATTGAAATGATTTTTTTACATATTGAAGTAAACTCAGTGATTGTTGAATTTTATGTTTGACACTTTCATGCTTGAATAAAGTTTCATTCTCCGTGATTCTAATTATTATTATTATAGTATGTAATGGGAAAATGTAACATATATTATATTATTCTTATATGTGGTTGATATGTTGACAACTGGTCTAGATTTCCATCAGATTGTGGAAATGAAGAGGAATACTTCAAGAAGGTTTTAGATGAAAATCCTTGTGTGGGAAAAAATATCATAGGGATATGATTTTAAATGGATAGGAAATCTGGCACATTTGTTTTATCCAAAAAGGAATATATAATTAATGACCTCGAAAGATTTGGAATGATCAGTTGTAAACCAATCTCAAACCCATCATGAGACACTTAAAACCTTCTAAAACATAGGCATCATCAATGGATGGAGAAGTAAATTTTACAGGTGAGGTTACTTATGCTCCTCCTATATGAATTTTTATGTATGAAATTGTTTATACTTGACCAGATATTACATTTTCAGAGGGATTTGTTAGTTTTTTCATGTAGAATCATTTTAGGAAAAATTGGGAAGATGTAAAATGTATCAATTGATACTTTGAAAGGTTAGAGGATGCATCATTATTTTTTATTGATGATGATTAGTTTAAAGGTTGTATAGATATAGATTTTATTAGATAAATGGGCTCATAGAAAAATACTATAGGTTTTTTAATTACTTTTAGTGTAACTATAGTTATCCAGATGTCTCAATGGAAACCAGTTATTACATTATCTATAGAAGAATTAGAGTATGTTGCAATAAATAAAGTAGGTAATGAGTTGATATAGTCGGTGCACTTGTTGAAGGAACATAGAATGGTATTAGATATAGGGATGTTATTTTTGTGATATTTATAGATCCATTCATCTTTCTCACAATCCAATGTTTCATATTAGAATGAAACACATTAACATGAAGTATCAATTTATACAAAGTCTTCTAGAAGATAAACTTTCATATTTGAATAAGGTTATTGGGAAGTAATATCTTATTGAATATGTTTACAATAGTTATAGTTAAACAATTACAAAGTAAAAAACATGCCTCAGTTGAAATTGGCTTATCGGATAGGGTAGAGGAAACAACATCCTTCATATAGAAGAAGAGATCAAGTGGATAGTCAAAGAAGGTTGTTCGCAAACAATTTCTATGTGGGGTATTATTGTGTTTTTAGAAAAAAAATATCATGACTTCACCACATAAATGTTTCCCATATAATGGAAATTTGACTAATATAATCAGATAGAGTTTATCAGACAACCTATGCATATTTTTTCCAATTGATCAGTTTCTAGGTTTTTAGGGAAAGAAGGATGTCACTAGATAAAATTCTAAAAAATAGAGTCATCATATTAAGATTATTGGATATAGGAATCCTATGGTGAGGCTTTAGTTTCATTAGAAAATAATTATTGAATAGGTATCATTAGATAGAATTTTAATAGACGGTGTTCATTAAGGGATTCAACTCTATTCATTGTTTTTTTCAGGGTGAATGGAAATTGGTGGTTCCCACATATGGTTCAACATTTTATTGGTAGTTTACTAGGTTAGAAATAGGTTGACCATGAATCTTATAGGTCAATGAAAGTGGATGATTATATAGAGACCTCTATAAAGAGGTGTTGTAGCCTAATTCTGATGGTGTGAATGTGTGTGTAGTTCTTATACTGAATAGTGGAATTTTTTGAAAAATATTATAATAATTTTTAAAGTATAGAGGAATTGAGAATGAGTTTTTTATTTTTTTTATATCCTATAATTAAGATGTTTGCAGTGTTCTCCCATAGATTTCGGAAAATAATATGAACCACATAAATCTTGTTTTTCCATTTTGTTTAGTATTTTTTTATAATGTTTTTTCAAAATTTTATAGCGATACTATAGCCTCTCATCCTAGATATAGTTCACAAACGTTGGAGACTTGGTTATCAGCCAAAACTCTATCAGGTGGATTTATGGAGCTCTCTACTATACAAGATGGAGTGATCAGATAAACATATATCTAGTGTAAATTATGTTATCCATGTTTTTCTATAGGTGAATTGGATGGAGTACCTCCTCGAACCTCCGTATAAATATGTGCCATGTAATGATGTCGCATATTGATTTTACACATGACGTGTGATGATTGAAGTGAAATTCCTTTGGGTGGTTTTCCATGGGTACACACTATGTACTTTTCTGTTACACATTATGTAACTATGTCACTTGGAAAATATCCTACACACATTAATATGGGATATTTGAGCATTATTTATATATTTTTGGTATTTTATTGGTTAAATAAAACATAATGATCATGTTTTCTAAACTATTGGAATATGTAATAAAAATTGGAAATGAATACTAACAAACCAAATGAAAAAATTGATGAAAAAATAATAATTAATTAAAATTTAATATATGGCCACATTGATACAACTTGAAGGTTTAGGGAACAATAGAATTGGTCAAGCATGAAAATAATATTTTTTTTCATTATTTTATTCATTTAAAATCCTTAAAATTTGATGAATAAACCAAAAACTTTATATTGAGAGGATTTTTCCAATATAATTTATAATTAATTTAAATATGGAATTACTTTAGCTTAATAATTCTTTCATTTTGTATTGCTCAATTGTGTTTCTACTCAGGTAATATCATTTTTGTGATTAATAATCTAAACAGTAATTACTCCAGAAATATCAAAACATGCTAAAACATATCATAATCTCTACATTGGTATTTATGTGCTATCACAGAGGAACCAATAATGTTTTATTTTTTATTATTGATTCCAATAAGAATCCTTTTGATCTAAAAATAAATAATATCTTATTCTCTTAGTCTTGAAAGGGAGTACGAGTATTTTCAATAATTCTAAAAAGATTTCTTGAGCGTTTTTATTGGTCTTGATATAATTCTCATTGTTGGCTATATTTCATACAATTGTAACACCAAAAAAATTTAAATTATAAAATTTCCTTTAAATCCTAATGTGTTCAGTATCTCACTTCACACACAACATTTAATGACAATAGACTATGTAATAATATTTAACCATTAAAATTTATCCATAAAATATCTTGGTAAAAATAGATGTAATGAAATTATGAAATATATATAAAAATAAAAATAAAGCTCATTATTAAGACTAAGACATTGATAAAATTCAACTAGTAAGACTGATTTATTCTTTTAAATGTAAACTTTCTAAAAATTATATTTCATGCTCCTTATTTTAATATAATTAACATATATATATGTTATTATCTATATGAATAATATTTTAACACAATTTTTTTTGTATTTTTTATGCAATAAGAATAAGAATATTTAATTTTTTTTAAAAAATTATTTTCCTCTAAAAAAAGTTTACATTATATTTTTATGATCTTATTTAAAAGGTAAATTCTCTATTATTATAATTTTAATTTTTAAAAATATATTTATTTTCAGATTCATCATGTTAATATTATCTTAATATGATTTTTGGTTATTTTTATGAAATAATATATTTTTAGTTGAATATTGAAAATATTGTTTCTACCAAAACTATAACATTATAATTATTTAAATAGGATATAGATGTGTATAAAACAATATTATTTTCAAAATAATTATTTGGGAAGTAAAATATTTTGTTTCAAGAATACTATGTTGAATTTAGAAAACCTATTATCAATATTTTACGGACTAATTAATATTTTCCAATAAAAGTAATTGATTTCGTCTTTTATTTTAATTAAATATTATTTTGGTAAAATTTCGTTTTTCCTCACATTAAAATCCCAAAAAAATTACTGGTTTTAGAATAAACATATTTATATCATGAAAATAAATTACATTGATACTTTTACACTACATATAAATTTTATGATTAAAAATACACTTTCTAAGAATAGGTTTTTAGATGCGACATGAACTAATATTAAAATTGATTTTATTACAAATGTAAATTTTATCTAATAAGACTTATATAATATTTGTAATTAGTAGGACCAAAATATATAATAATTCACATTCTATTTTAGGAATTAAAATTATATTACTTAATTAAAAGTTAGTTACCACGGTAAAACCAAACATGGTAAAATTGAAAATTCTAAGAGTAAAGGACTTAAAAAATGTGTGAAAATTAATGTTTGAGGGATCATAAATATTATATATTCCCAAAAAATATATTATCCATTTTTTTATTTTTATAAACTTCTGAAACTACTTCTCTCTTTATATTAAATTGAAATATTTAAAAAAAAATTAAATCTCACCACTTATAAAAACGACCTCTCACTACCACTTTAAGGGTACAGTAAAAATTCATCATACACTTTCTAATATATCATTCTTTCCTAATCCTATAAATTTTTTCTTTTTTCCTTGAGACTATAGTCACAATATATTTTCTTAATACTTCCATTTCCAAGGAGTCTTCCAAGGGAAAAACCAAGTCCTCAATATGAATACGTTTGTCCTATTTTCTTTCCTTTTCAGTCTTAATTTACCAAATATAATTTTATTATTTCTATATAATTACATAATTATTATTTTTTATAATTAATTTTATTAATATAATGTAATAACTATTAAATTCCTTTTCCTTTTCCCATTAAGAAAAACAAATAACAACATTCATGCATTGTGAAGAGTACTGCCTCCATGAAGCGAGGACTTTTGATTTTCAGCAACATCTATATTTTTGGGGAATAATGGTTAAATTGAAGATTAAATCTGAAATATATAATATAATTATTATTATTAATATAAAAATCACTATCCACCTTTTTCCCCTCTATTTCATCGATAAATGAAATCATTAACCATGCATTGTTCGGACAACCTCCTCCAGGAACTAAATTATCTTTTTTTCATCTAGTTTATTTCTTATTTATTAAAAATAATCAAATATAATTCAAAAACATAAATTTATTTATATATTATCATCAGGATTATATAAAAAGGATATTATTAAAAAATCAAACCAATTTTATAATAATAATATTTTAGTAATTATGGTATGTTTTTGTTTGGATGAGTCTAAACACCTACTTGAAAAAAGTTGTTAAATAATGACAGGTATTACTATGAGAACCCAATTACTAATAATATTGTATATAAATAAGTAAATAAATATTTTATTTTTATTTTTAAAATGTAACATTAATTTTAAATTCATTAATTATAATATCAATATTCGATTGTGAAAAATTACTGAAACATAATCATCGAAAATTTCATATTTAAAGATCGTAATTATAAATACCATAGAATTAAATCATATCATTCGAAATAATTAGAAAAAAATTATTCTATTAAATTTTACTATATTTTTACAATTATATCTGGTAGAATAATTAATAACAACACCACTACTATGAAACTAGTTTGAAACGATCAAGATTACTCATACATGATATTGAAAATAGTTAACTACTGACTAATTTACATTTAGAGAATAATAATCAACAATGTTTATAAAAGGATATAAATATTTATTAATATAGTTATATAATTTATTATTTTTATGGTTATCTTTGTTTTACATAATGTTCTAGAACATTCAACTAAGAGGGGAAAAGGTAATGGTTTCTTGTTGTAAATTTTCACCCCTTGAGACATATTTCATATTATACACCCTATTTTAATTAGAATTATGAACATACTATCCATTTCATATTTTTATCATTATCCTATAAATTTTAGTTGTATTTAATGTTTCATTTTAAATCATATATTTAAATGGTTTTTTACATGAAATTTTATAATGTCGTAATGGTTTTTTGTCTTATTTTTAACTCCCTCAGACATGTTTGATGTTATGCACCAGCAATTGTTTTAAATGGATTATTCACTGACCTATTTATTTGATGTATAAAAATATATCTTATTTCATGAAATTTTAAAGTCCATTTCATGATATCCCTGTCATTCTCTTTCATTCTTACATTGTTAATACCATGATGATTTTTTCAGCAATCTCATTGTTGAATAGAGGTTTATTTTGAAAGATAATACGTATAGGATGTTTATATAATTTTTTATCTAAAAACACTACCATTTTATTCTCTTATATTTTTTATTTTTTTTTACATGCATTTTCCATATTTCATTTTCCCCCTTGGCTCAGTATTTACCTGTTATAAAGAAACTAACCCTACATAGGCTTTTTTGATCAAGAACCTCCATTTTTATATGTTCACATTCATTATATGATTCTTATAATTCCCTAATATATTCCACCAATATTAATTAAGTTAATTTTAAACTAAATTATATTTTTAAATGTTTAAAAAAATTATTTTTTAATATGGGTTGTTTTCATCAAAGTGT
Organism: Viscum album; assembly: GCA_963277665.1. Lineage (NCBI taxonomy): Eukaryota > Viridiplantae > Streptophyta > Magnoliopsida > Santalales > Viscaceae > Viscum > Viscum album. The sequence goes on from OY728123.1 coordinate 877,972,003, forward strand.
TAAAAGAAACCATTTTTAACATTGTTTGTAAACACAAATTTTCCCTACCATTTTTATTTTATATGAATATTTATATATAAAATATCATGGTTACTAAAAGAAATTATTTTTTCTCATAGTTTTATAAAATATTTCTTTTAATGTTTTTTTAAAAAATCAAAGATATTTCTCATTTCCAAAGTTATTTTTCTAAAACTCCAAAAAAGTTTTTTCATTTATGTCATTTTCTTTAGATATATCATATGTTTGATAAAGTATATTATTTAAATGATACCATTCACTTTATTTATCATGATGGATTATGTAATTCTCTTTTATATTAATGAAATGATACATAATTACATTTTTCATACCAAATCATCCTCTATTATAGGCATGGTTTTTCTTCCAATGTCTTTCTTCTGTGAATACTCTATATATTATTTCATTAAATGAAGGGTGTTTAACTATTTTCCACACATCTACTAATTTTAGAAATTAATGACATAAAAATATTAACCTTTATCTATATAATTTTAGTTTGAGGGAAGCCTACATAGAATTCTATTCCATTAAATGATTGAGGAACTATTGAAAATAATAATATTTGTTATTCTGATATAAATGTTTATTGATTAGATAGGAAAGATTATTTTTTATTTTTTAAAAATCAATGTTCTTTAATTGGATGGGTTATAATCATGTTATCCCTTTTATTAACATGGGGAAAAGTATTAACAATTACAACTGCTTATTCATTCCTAAGGAAAGTTTATTATTCATTGTATAGATATCCATATCAATATTATAGTGAATTAATTGGACATAAATAAGTGACATGAGGGGATTAGTATTATATATCCCCTCAATGCATCGATTGGTATTATGAGACAAAATTATTGGGTATTTGGTATATGTCCTCCCAATGTGTGAAAAACGTGTTGGTTTCAAAATTAATGAAAATAATGATATCTTTGATGTATTTTCAATAGAATGAATAATGTATTTATTGAGGCATTAATTGTCAATATCAAGATGAAGGTCATTATTAATTCCATCCCTATGAATTCAGTTATTTTTATCCATGTGATTGTTTACATTATTATATCATCCATTGATTTATTTCAAAATCATGGCATCCATTATATGGAATTATTTCCCAATTATTTTTTACTATCAGATTATTCAGGTATGATAGCTTCTGATATATATTTTCCCCCACTTAGTTGTAGAGATTAACTATATTTTGTTTCCATTTCCAAATATTATGATGAAAAATATTAAAAATGATATTTCTAAAAGAAAATACAATTTTTGGATAATTCATGGTAGATGTTGATGACTTATTATTGGTTATGTAGTTTCTTATATGGGGAAAAATATTCTTTAGCTGAGAAAGAAATTCTATTTATTAGATTATTTTTTCCTTAATTATATAAATCTATAAACCAAAAATGTCCTTCAAAAGTATGTGACTCAATATTATTTAGTGATATTGTAATTACTAATGGTTAAAATTGGGTTACTTAAATTCATATCAAAGACAACATGTATTGAATGTATTTATGAGCACTACATTGAGGAGTTTGGGTTAGGGTGCAAGATTACTATCAAAGGTATGTTTAAATAACATTATTGGTTAGTTTGTTAGTTGATGATAATTTTATTATTGATATGTTAAGGTTGATCCAAATTTTAAAGGTATATAAAACCCTATAGGTTAGTTCAGGTAATATTGGATATTTTGGGGAATGAGATACGATAAATTCAGTAAAAACCATAGAGAAAAATCTAAGTAGTAATCCTAAGTATTGTATAAAATACAAATTTTTTTGTAAAGTATATATTGTGTGGTTCTAATAGTCATTACATCTTTGTCTGGATATTGGAAATTGGATACTGGTATGGTGCAAATAGACTTTGGGGTAATCACCCGAAAAAATGATGGTTCGATATGAACTCAATCCAAATTCTATTTTATGATTAGTAGGCCCAAGACAACACACATGGATCGACACTCCTTGGTCATACGCATTAGTTAATCAAATTATATTTACAATCCATTATAAAGCATTCATTATGTTAAGTAATTAGGTTGAGTAATATGAGAGAACCCAACCTAACAAATCCAAGATTAAATAGAGAGTGATTTATGTTGAACTAAAGTCTAATATAATAAATAAAAAGAGTAATAAATTTTAAGGTTTATTTTTTCATGTAATTATCTTACAATAATCCTATTATGGTGTTAATTTTTCATCACTCACTATTAACTCCATTTGGAGTTTATAATTGTTGAATCCTGAAGGAACCAAGTTAGTAATGGATTCCATATATAATACATAGATTATCCTAATAACAAACCTAATCACATAAGATCTATATTGAGAGATCATGTGAATGTTACAAACAAGACATTTGGGATTATTATTAACAACATGAGCTTAGTTGTGTTTCCAAACACACAAAAGAAGAGAAGGATGTGGTATTATAGAATTCCAGGTGATGAATATGTTGAAGGGAAGTTGATTCAATTTACATCATGTCAAGAATGTGGTAAGAATCACTCAGAGGAATTCCAAAAGGAACTGTAAGATTCTTCATGTGTGTAAAATGATAGAATAGAGAAAAATATAACCAATCAAAAATGAGGCAATAGGGTAACATGATAGAGGAAAAAAATGCGTCTCAAGCTATACATAATATATTAATGTAGGAACCTCATTTTATATTATATATTATGCCATTATTATTTTTAAATACCGTTAACTAATTTTATTAGTAAATGATATTTAAAATTCAGATTATGAAATTTTATTAAGAGGGGAGAGTGTAAACCCCCAAGAATTTAAATTATATATCTTCCTTTTAAACATAATTTTTTCAATAGATTGCATCAAAGATAGAACCAGACAATAAAGAATGGATAAATGAAATATAAAAATTAATATATAGTTATGTAATTGGTGGGTAAAAATAAATCTAACAAAAATACAAAATATATATAGATATAAAAATAAAGGTCATTATTAAGGAATTGATGAAATTAAATTAATATATATAATTTATCATTTAAAATGAAACCACTCTACAAATTATCCTTAATGGGACTAATCTTAATATGGAAATATATAGAATATATTATTTTAATAAATAATATGTTAATACAAAATTATATTTGTAAATGATAGGAAATAATAATAATAATAATAGTTAATATTTTTTAAGAAAGTTATTTTTCCTATGAAGACAGTTTTCATTATATTTATAGGTTTTTATTTAAATGTTAAATAATAAAATTTGATAATTTTAATTTGAAAAGATAGAATTCATTTTAATATTAAGCATTTAAATATTACCATAATATGATTTTTTGGAAATGTTAGAAATAGTGTATTTTTAGTTGAATAGTTAAAATGTCATTTTTACTAAAAAATATAACTTTATAATTATATAATAATTTCCTAGAAGTTTATAAAACCATATTATTGGTGTAATATTGATTTAATTAGTAAAAAATATATTTTTAAAATATTATTTTGTATTATGAATACATATGATTTCCATTTTAAGAACTTAAGTAAAATTTTCCAACAAAAGAAAATATTTTTGGTATTTTCTTTAATTAAATATTATATTGATAAAATTTATTTTCAAATTTATTTTAATGCCAATTTTTTTTTATTTTTTTATAATAAACCTATTTATATCCTTAAAATCCATTAAGTTGATAATTATTTCCTACACAAAAATTGTAATATTAAAAATACACTTTTTTCAAAAAGAGCTTCTTACGTGTTACATGCATAAATGTTAAAATAGATTTTTTAACACATAAAAGTTTTATCTGGTAAAAATGATTCAATATTTTGGATTAGTAGGTACAACATATATAATAAAGTTCATTTAATTTTTATTCATTAAATTTAAATTTCTTAGGTAAAAATTAGTTACCACAATAAAACCAAAAATGGAAAAAGTGAGCATTCTAAGAGTATAACACTTCAAAAAAAATAAACATTATGTATAAATTAATTTATATGATATTATCATCCATATACCATACCCTAATTCCATTATTATCCATTTTCAATCTTTTAGACATGTGAAACATGTGCTCTCTTTATATTAAGTAGAAATATTAGTAGAAATGTCATTCACACCATAAATAAAATGGTCCTCTCACCACTCATTCAAGACCACCATAAAAATATGTTTTATACTTAAAAATATACAATGTTTTATTCCCCTAAAATCCTATACCTTTTTATTTATCCTATATTCGTGTTAGATTGGCATAAGACCTCTATTTCGAAGGAATATTCCAAGGGAAAGCCCAAGTCTTTAATGTGAGTACTTTTTTCTTAACTTATACTCATTACATTCTTTCTTTCTAAAAATTAATTTTATAATTTATAAAAAAAATAAAATTATCAATTTTTGTATAATTAAATTTATTATTCTAATATAATAACTGTTAACAACCTTTTCTCTTTTCCATTAATAAGAAAAATGTCATTCATGTATTGTGCAGACTACCGCCTCCACGAAGAAAAGAATTCTATTTTTTCACCAACTTCGCTATTTAATGGTTATAAGGTGTTGAGACCCATTTTTCATTATAATAAAATAAATATTCTATATATATTTCTATATCCATGGGAAAAGACGACATGCGATTCAGAGGTTCAGTAAGCTTGAAATTAATTTTATAAAAATATTAAATATATTTTATATTAACCATACACTATTTCTTAATGAAAATGGGATAACCCTTTAATAGAATATTTTATCAGAAATATGAGACCATATTTGGGTCTTGAACTTGTTTTTTTACCATAGGTGTTGTCTAAAATAGGTTGGCGTGGGGTGTTCAGATATCTTGCTCGTTGGTGGTATGTTCAATTGATTTATTAATTAACTAATTCATTCATTAATTAATTTAACCTAACATGATCTACATTTAAATATATAGTTATGGAAATCTACCTAAGGCTAACCTCATAACTCTAGAATATCCAAGAGATTTTATTCATTCCTATTTCTATTGGAAAATCACTATGGATGGTGATGATACTTTATATCAGAGAAGATTGGGATGCAGTGAACAGAAAAATAACATATATTCATTAGAGTGTGCATTATTCAATGACCAATGATCACATATCCAAGTAGTACTCTTAATTTTTTTCTTTATCCCCTTTTTGAGTAAATTGATAGAGTGGATCAATCCCCTTCTTTGATCTGCACCAATTGTGGACTGAGCATTTACCTGTGTACGAATTAATTTGGTTATTAATTTCTTTTCTAACCCTAAATATCCTCTTTCATAATCATTAGACAAGAGCACATGTAAATGATCCTTAAAAGCTTTCTATGGTTCCTTAACCATGAATTGTTTTGCGTTCCTCACCAGCAGAACATCGCGGTCCTTGTTCGACGTAGTCGAGCAGTACCATGCCCGATTGGACCCCAAGACTCACGACGAAAAAATGTAAGAGGGGTGGATTAAAGAATAAGGGGTGTTTGCGGATATATTATGGGATTTTGGTGATCAGTTTTTTGATCGAAGATCAAATCATCCCTAATGGAATAAAACTGAGGTGTACAGGACATGCTAAGATCCACCAAAGATCAACATAAACTGATTTTCAGCCACTGGATGGCTGAATAAAAAGATCCAAACTAGATCCACAAATCTCAGGTGAAAATAAGGTGATATCTACTTGTTCATGGAAAGAGACATGGGAAGAACCCCATGTGAAGAGGCACGCCTTGTACTAAACAACATAAACATGGCTTTGATATATGGACATGACCAAGAACACATGATGGACCCCAAGGTTCATGGTCATTCCGTGTATATCCCCTACACGTCTTGTATCCCTACATGGTTGGTGAGACATGTACCACCATGAAAATGGCCAGAAGAATGAATGGTAGCACATGTTTTGTGGGTCCCCTACATGTCGTTTGCCCCTAGAATATTTTTTATGAAACTTAAAGCTTCTTTGTATCCTTATTTTGGACTCATATATTGGCCCGTGAGTAGACTGTCTTGAGTTTTTTTTAGCATAAATGGTTATGGATTCATTGATTGTGGATTTTGGGATACGATGTGGAATATTTTGGAAACAACTCTTTGTTAGGTGATGCTCAACAATAACAGTTATCATATAGGATCACCAGATACTTCTTGAGTTAACCCTCTAGTTGGGAAGGGAAGGGGTCCCCAATGAATTTTAGAGTGGAACCATCCAGTTGGAATAGGGAATGGGTCCTCTATAGACATCCTGAATGGAACCCTCTAGCTGGGTTGGGCATGGTTCTTTTACCAAATTCTAGAGTAGAACCTTCCAGATAGGATGGGAATGAGTCCTCTACTAACTTCTAGATTTGAACCCTTTAGCTAGGCCATGGATGGATCCTCTAACAACTTTTAGAGTGGATCCCTCTATCTAGGATGGGAATGAATACTCTACTGACTTCTAGAGTTGAACCCTCTAGTTGGGTTGGGAATGGCCCCTCAAACACAGATTGTAACCCTCCTATTATACAAGGTAATGAGTCCTCTACCTATAGATTTTGGCCCCGCGACTCTGCAACATAGTGATGAGGCATGGATTTACTTAGACAGTAACTTTTGGGTAGACATGTGAGATGTTAGTAATCATTGATGGAATCTTGAGACTATTGGGAACTCTTCTTCTTGGGATGATCTAAGCGATAGTGATCCCCTTTCTATCTCTTTTTTTATTCTTTTAATGGATATATATAAATATGTCTATATCTTGGAGTTGGCTACTTTCCTTCCAAGGATTGCGATGATGTGTGGGGTATGTTTGGTGATTTCTGTGTTTAGATTCTCATGGTTTGATGAGTATAATCTCCTACTATGGGTGGAAAAGACTTGATATGTAGTTTATCTAATCAGTGTGATGATCCCCTTATGCTTGGGTGATGTTACCATATCTCTGGTTTGGGTTGATCTTACTCTTGTTTACTATCTAATATCTTTATATTATTATTGTGTCTCTTACTTATACCCCTTAATAATTATGGGTGTCCTACTAGGTATGTATATACTCACCAATGTATGCTTTTTTCCCACATGTGTCATGTCTTATGTCATTGATAGATAGGTCAATAGTGACTTTAGAGGAGATTTGGGATACCAGGTACTTTAGACCACATACGGTGGTCATATCCTAGAGGTAAGGACTTGGGATCTCTCAGTGTTCTACTTTACATTTTTTCCAATTGGGACATCATTTTGGTTGGTAATTTATGTTCCCCTTTACTTTTTTTTACACTACTATACTCTTTTTCTATCTAGAGGATTTACAAGCATGGTTATTTACTCAGTTTTTTTTCATCTTTTAATATTTATTCTCTATATTTATTAATATATTTGAATATGTGGGTTTATACAATTAATTATTCAAAGGCCTCCCCATGTTAGTTATTCCTTCGATGCTAGTCTCGATCCTCTAGTATATATAGTCCGTCTTTGGGTAGTTACATCTCAATAACTTGTATGGGTAATGTAATTAAAGATTGGTATCAACGGTGGTTCAATCCATGGGATGATGGTTGGAGTTGTCCCCTTATGATAATTTGGTTGGAATTAGGAAAAAAGTGTTAGAGTGTCTCAAGCATGGCTCTCAACTCATGGAATCCAATGATGGTATGGGCAGTCAATGTATCCATTCACTGGGACCTTGACTACATTCTTGTTGACTCGGCATACTGATACATTGGTTGTATGGATCAATGGTATATTTAACTTATAGTATTGAGTGTTTAACTGTAATTATTAATTCAACACCCCATTGTGGTTTATATATCCTTAACTAATAGTGTTATGTATTGATAAATTTTAGGATGCCTTCACGTTGATAGCCAACCAGGATACCATATCCAGATAGTGAGGAAGATCTAATGAGTAATGAGGCATTAGTTTAGGGTCCACCCCACCGGCCATTTCCTCTTGGTTATAAGGTATCAAAACCCCAACTTTTTGAGTAGTAGATCATCCTATCAGAGCATGATAGTGATACACACTGAGTTATCCCGCTTCACAAGTTCAAATGCCAAAGGATACTGAGGTTCTATAGAAATTTGGATCCATAGGTAGTAAAGGATTTCCTAAATTCAGTGTCCATGTTTTAACACTCATATGGACACCAAAAAATCAAGTGGTTTCACTAGAAACCAGCCTCTTCTAAATAGTAGTTGGGTGCTTACAGAGTGTTATTACCTAGATGAATGATGAGTTGACACCCTTATGGTCGAATTATAGAAGTTGTTCCCGGAGGATTAATACCCCTTGTTCTATTTTATGGGTTCAGATTCCAGAGATTCTAGAGATATTATATGGATGGATTTTAGTGTTTTAGTATTTTTTAAGGTTCATTGACATTACTGAGTATTCCCTTAACATGATCTATGATGGTTACTTCCATGCATGAAATATTGTGCAAGGACTCCGCAGAGAGATCTATTCCAGAATGGTTCCCATTTGTATCCCCACCTATTCTGGGGAGCTATTGTGGTCACTAGTAATAGAGATATTCTTGTCACATGGATTCCAGACAACTGAATCTGGGAGGGGTATTATAGAGTTGAGTCTTCTTCAGTAGCTAGTAGGTTCTAGTTAGCGAGATATCAGTACAAGAGATTTATTCATGGCAGATTCAGGTTCATGGGCATGCAGTAATAGGGAATCAGAGAAAAAAAGTAATAAAAAAGAGTGTTGATTCTATTATTGTGATGGGGAGGTCAAATAGCTTGTGACAATATGACCAGATGTTCTCAGGAGCGTAAGTATGTAGCAGATGGACCGCCCCGACATAGGAAACACTGTCATATGTGATCTCCTAGGTGAGGGTAGGTAGTCTCTAGAGTGTTGGATCTAGAAGAGGGGGTGTTTTGGGAGGTGGTCATTATTATGAGATCCTTACACCACCATGACAATGTAGCCCACATTAGGCTTAGATAGCTGGTGGTTAGGGCCATGGACAACTGAAGGCTTTGTATCCTTATAACCCTGCAACACAAGAGATGATTAAATGTACGATTTGAATTAATTATACACTTTATTAAGAATTATTAGACATAGTTATTTGTCATTACTTCATCTCTATACTTCTATTTCATGATATGGAACTCCTAGTTGAGGATCTATCCCACCAACTTCATCTTGAGGTTTCAATAGGGAATGATTCTTCCATATATTTTATCTTCCTATTGTGTGAGGCATCTCTTGGTGGAGAGAGGTTCATGTGGGACCTTATGGTCATCACAATTGAACCCTATGATGTGATCCGGGATATGGATTGTTTTCCATGGTCCAGTCCAGGATTGACTATCACAACAGACAATTTAGATGCCTACGCACTAATGGGATGAGATTTACCTTTATGGTTAAGAGAGATCTCATAGTGGGACAAGTGGGTTCTGTGAGAAGGAGGTTGCAACCCAATACCCATGAGTTGGAGAGTATATCCCTTGGTGTACCATGATCTTTAGACCTCTATATTCCTTCAATTGTGGAGGATTATATGGATGTTTTACATGAGGAATTTCTGAGACTATCCCTGGGGTGGTAGATGATGTTTTTCATCGACTTACATCTCTACACTTCACTGATATCTTATTATGCATATCATAGGTCCCCTACTGATCTCTAAGTGTTGTTATTGTAGTTGGAGGACCTTCAAGAGAGGGGTTTCATCAGGACTAGTGTGTCCCCTAGGAAGTATAAATGTTGTTCATGAAATAGGTGAATATAATCTTACATCTTTTACTAGATTATCATCACACGAATCATGCCACAATAATGAACAAGTACCCCTTTCCAAGAATTGACGACCTATTTGATTAGTTTCGAGGTCCAAGATTTTTCTCCAAGATCATGCTCTAGTATGGCTACCACCAGTTGAGGGTTCTCAAGGATGATATTCCAAAGTGGGAATTCAGATGCCTCAATGGACACAATGAGCTCCTAGTGTTTCCTTTTTGGGTGAAAAATTCCCCAATCATGTATATAGCCAAGACGTACAACCTTACTTGGACAAGTTTTTGGTTTTTTCATTGAAGACATACTCATCTACTCTGTATCGGAGGAGTAACATGCATAGAAATTGAGGTTGGTTCTTGATTTTCTTCCCAAGAACCATCATTATAGAAATATCTCGAAGTTCTAGTTATGGATTAATGAGGTTCAATTTCTGGAAAATTTCATTTTTGAGGATGGTTAATCCATGGACCCAATAAACATCAATGTAGTGACTTCTTGGGAGCTACCCATAAGAGTGTTATAGGAAAGAATATTTATAGGCATAAAGGGGTACTATAATAGGTTTGTGGTAGACTTCTCTAGAATTACAGCCTCTTTCACTACCTTGATAAGAAAGTGTCGTCATTTACCTAGATTAAGTATTTCCATAGGGCCTTTGAGGAGTTGAGGTTGAGGCTGACAAGAGATCCACTTTTGAGACTACTCGAGGAAGGCATGGACCTCTTAGTGTATTATGATTCCTCAAGAGCTAGGCTCAGGAATGTATTGATGTAGTGGTAGGAAGTTATTGCATACTATTCTAGGAATTTGAGAAATCACAAGAAAAAATACACAACTCAAAAACTAAATATGGAAGTGGAATTATTTACCTTGAGGATGTGGAGGAACTACCTTTTAGGGGAGAACTTTGTGGTTTACTTAGACCATCACAGTCACAGGTATGTCTTCACATAGATTGACATGAACCTGAGACAACATCATTGGATAGTGTTCCTATAGGACAATGACTTTGAGATAGTATATAATATGAGGAAGGGAAATATAGTATCATATTCACTTATTATGGAGTTCCAGGCTCATTTAGTGAAAAAGTATTCTATGTAGTTGGCTTCCATGCAATTTACCTTGGTGGAGCAGGATGGTACAACTTTTATTTTTGTCCATGATGTTGAATCCACTTCACATGAATGTAAGAGAGTCTAAATTGGGAGACATAAACTATGAGATATTTCATATGAATATATCCATAGGTGTTTCACCATATGGATATTATGAATGAGGGAATTAAAACATATTTTTCTAGGGATGGACAGTGCTTCCAGTCATGATGTGGGAGGAGGTAATGAGATAGTTTCACACTTCTCACCTAGCTGTATATCTTGGTGTGGGGAAGACGTACTAAGACCATCAGTGGATGTTTTGGTGGTCTATTATGAGAGAGAGAAAATTTAAGTTCATATCTCGATGCCTCACCTGTCAATAGGTGAAGGATGAGCATTATGTTCTAGAAGGTTTCTTGAATCCCCTTGAGATCCTTAAGGGGAAGTGAGATGACATATCGAGATACATTGTGACATGACTTCTATGCATAAAAAAGGTACATAATTCCATATGGGTGATATTTGACCAACTCATGAAGCTGACACACTTCTTTTCTATCTGGGAGTATAGTTTGGTTAATTTGTACGTACAAAATATCATTTACCTCCATGGTTTCCCTTAATGATTGTCAACAATTGTGACAAATGGTTTATGTCATGATTATAGAGAGGCTTGTAGGAAGAATTTATGACCTAAATAAAGATTTTTATACCCTTTCACCCCTAGACCAATGGGAATACTGAGTAAAATATCATGGTGTTGTATGTTATACTGGTGTCATTCATGTTAGACTTTTTCCAGAGCTAGGAGGATCACTTAACCTCAGTGGCGTTTATATACAAAAACATTTACCACTCTACTATCATCATGGAATATTTTGGGGACCTATATGGGAGACCCTGCAGGTCACCCTAGTTCTTGAATGATATCGATAAAAAATCTCTTGTGGGCCCATAGATGGTGTTGGTTATGATAGAGAAGGCCCAAGTCATCTGTGAGAAGATAAGAATTGCCTAAAGTAGGAAGAATTCTTATGAAGTTCATCATTATGTACCTCTGGAGTTCTATTTAGGAGAACAAATTTTTCCATAAAGTATCTCCACAATGAATATTGTGAAGGTTCTTCTAGGGAGGCAAGTTATCCCTAAGGTTCATCAAGCCATTCGAGATAATATAGAGGGTTGGTCAGGTTTTTTACTTCCTCAACCTATCCCCACAACTGCATTAGGATCATGACATCTTCCACATTTCATAGCTAATGAGATATGTGCATGACCCTACACACATCATTGACTGGGGTGATCTAGACATCAAGGATGGAGAAACCTTTGTGGATAACATGATAGATATTGTAGATCAATAGGAGTTAACCCTTCATGGACATACCATAACCTTGGTTCACATGTTATGTCTACAAAGGAACATGTAGGAGAGTTCCTAAGAGCTGAAGAGATAGATACGGGCTTAGTAACTCAAGTTGTTTTCATTTTTTTCTATAGTGGATGAAAATTTTTAATGAGGGAATGATTTAGAGACATATTTTTACATTTTAAGACTTTGAAATATTCCTATATATTTCTAGTTCCATGAACTAAGAAGGCATGTGATTCTAAGGACCAATGTACCTAAAATTATTTTTATAAAAATATAAAATATATTTTATATTATGTGCATGTGCAGTTTATTAAAGAAAATGAGATAACTCTTAAAAGGACTCTTGGATAAAAAATCTGAGACCACAATTGGGTCTAGAACACATTTTCTACCCTAGGTGGAATCTAAAATTTTTCACTGAGGGGCATTAGGATATCATTCTTATTAGATATACATTTAGATATTTAATTAATTATTTAATTAATTCATTCATTTCAAATAACATTATTTTCCTATAAGTCTATGGTTGTGGAGATTGGCCTAGGATTAAACTCATAACCCTATAATTTCCATGTGATGCACTTTCTTCCTCATTCCATTATAGAATCAGCTCAAACGACGATAAAAATATGGATTAGGGTGGATCGGGATGTAGTGAAAGAAACTACTTCCTCCATTCATTAGTGGGTGCATTCTTTGATGGAAAATTATCCAATAACTCGGTATAACCCATCAATTTATGGTTTATTCCCTTTTTATTAAATTGATTGTCCAAACCAATCCCCTTCTTTGATCTACACCAATTGTGGCCCAAGATTGCACTTGTGTACTGATTAAAGTGTTTCATAAATTATTTTCTAATCATGGATAAAACCTTTATTGTTAGTTGGAAAATAAATATTGGTAAATATAACTAAACATTTTTTTTGGTTACATTATCCCCTAATTGATTCACATTATTCATCGGTAGGACCTTACAGTCCCAGTTAGATGTTGTCAAGAAGTACCGAGCCTGATCGGACAACTTGGAATCATGAATAAACAACATAAAAGGGAAGTATTGATCAATCAATGGTGTTTAGAGATAAATTATAGTACATTAGAGATTTTTTGATGATGTAAGATCAAATATTCACTGAATGAATGAATACGAGGTGTGTGGGACATGCGATGATCCTCCAAAGATCAATGGAAACCAATTTCCTGCCACCAGACAACCAGAAACAACATATCAGGACTAGATACACTAATATTAGGTAGATATGAGGTAATATCCTGCATTAGAATGGTTCGATTAGAAGTGTTGAATGTGGATCTGAGAATATAGAAATATCCTGACTACACACCATATAGTTCGACGAACACACAACATGTCAGGCCCTGGCTGCGATGGCTAGGGTTTTGGAAATTCATAAGGATGGAAAACTATTTATAATCTCTACATGTAGTGTACCCCCTTTCCTATATGCTCAATACATGTGGTGGAGCACACAATCATAAAAACGCCATGTTCCTTAGTATATGAGAAAGACTTGAGACACAGGCAACACCCTGTGTGATAAAAAATGAAAGTGGGATCAGTAATAAATTTGGACGTGATAATTTAAAAAATAAAAACCATTTTATCAAATTCCATTTTATTAGTGGCAGAAATTAATTTAAAAATAAACCTCAAAACTGTGATGAAAAATGATTTCTCATAAACATGTAATTTTCATAAAAAAGATGATATTACTTTAACTCTACGATAAGTAATCATAATTATTTGAATTTAAATTCACACACACACACACATATATATATAATCTATAATTTTAACTTAAATAATTCATCATTATGAATTATATTAATTAATTAAAATGGAAAACCATTATGCACTTAAAAATATATTTCAAAAAGATGTCCATTTTACCTCTAAAAGATCATGTATTTATTTTTATAAAATTAATAATAAATACATGGAAAATAAAAAATATTATCAAAAAATATTATAAATAAAATTAGCACTTGATAAATACCACATTTTCAATTATTCCTAATATCTTCTTTCAATGGTAAATTAAAAAAATCATTTTAGGATTATTTTGACATTGTAAGATCAAAATCGATATTCATCATATAAAAATAAATTTTTTTCTATTAAATATTAAAATTTACATTGTACTATAGTTTCATTAAAATTAAATGTTCACTCCTTATAATTTAAGCTTTGGTTTTACATTATTTCCTTCATCAAAAATTTATTCCTCGAAATATTCTTGAAAATTGCTTTCTAAACAAATGAGGTAGGTTCTTCTTCATAACATCCGTAGTTTCCCACATTTATTCCTCTATTTTATGTTTTCTAAAAGGTATCTTTACCCATAAATTCATAAATTTCAAAATAACTTGTTCACTATTGTCAAGAATATGGATAGGCTCTTCACAGTGTAATTATAATGTTTGAAATTTATTTCTTCAGAAGTGAAAATATGTGTTCGGTGTAAAATATACTTTCTTAAAAATGGGATATTGAATACAACTTGTTCTTTAGAGAGGCTCATTGGAATTGAAAAAATTGTAAACCGTATATAAAATTATATTTATAATTTCAACATTTTTTATGAATCTTGGGTTCATTTTTCCTTTCGTACTGAACATTATAAAAACTTTATTGGAGATACTTTCAAGAAAACATGATCTCCAACTTCAAATTCAAAATCCTTCCTTAATTCACTTATATAATTATTTTTTCCATCATTTAGCTACATAAATATGGTTTTGAATAGTGTTTAACTTTTTCATTTTCTCCTCAACAAGTTCTCATCCTATAATCTACCTTTTACTAACTTAATCCCAATAGTTTGGATTATGGCATCTCTTTCAATATAATGCTTCATATAGTTCCATTTGAATACTATAATTAAAATTTTATTATAGGAAAACTCAACAAAAGTTAAATAATGATCTCACATACATTTGAAGTTAGTTGATACTAACTTCAACATGTTTTTTTAATGTTTTAATAGTCCTTTCAAATAGTCCATTAGTTTGAGGATGATGTGTAGGCTCAAATAGAGCACGGTATGAAGTACCTTATGAAGACTCTTCTAGAATTTTGACATAAATAATGGATCATGATTAGAAAAATTTGAAATAAGTATATCATGAAGTCTCATAACCTCATTAATATATGTTCATAAAAGAAAAAAAGTGGAAAATATTATCTTATATCAATTAAATCTATGGATTTGGTAAGGCGATCAACAATAACCCATATTGAATTTTTCTTCCAAGGAGTCTTTGTTAATCCTGTGAAAAGTATAGAGTTATATTATCCCATTTCCATATAGGAATATTTAGATGTTGCATGAATACTCTAGGATATTTTCTCTAATCATTGACCTATGGAAAAACCATGCAGATTGATACATAATTAACAATTCACCACTTCATATTATCCAAAAAAATATTCCTTCTAAAACCTAAAAAACCTTGTTCTACTAGGGGGTATCAAAATATTAAATCCATGAGAATAATCTCATAATTCCAATTTAATATAAGGTATAGATGGAACACATGGAATCTTTCCAAATTTTAGAACACCATATTTATAAACAAAGTCTTCAAATTTCCCATCATCCACGGCTGAAATTTTCATTTGAAAATTCTCATCATCGGGATCATAAATTTTTATCTTTTCCAACGAAGATGGTTTTGAAATCATTTAAAAATTGAATGATGTTCCCCATTCCATTATAATTCCTATATACATATTTACTAAATCTAAGAACATAAGATCCCTATCAATCATAATTTTGTAAAAGAATCCCTGATCTTTCCTACTCAATGTATATCCTAACTTTTTTTCTTCCCTAAGTGGTATTGTATTGAGAAATCAAAATCATTGAGTATCTCGATCCATTTCCTTAGACTCTTGTTGAGCTATTTCTTTGAAAATATCAATTTTAGACTCTTATGATATGTGTACGTCTCAAATCCTTCACCAAAGTGATAATGTATCTATATCTTCAAATGAAATATTATGACTAACATCTCAAGATCATGGGTTTCATAGTTATATTAATAAGTCTTTAAATACCTTGATGCATAGGAAATTACTTTATCATTCTACATAATGACATAACCAGTTCCTTTCTTTGATGCATCACAATATGCCAAAAAATATATAACTTCCTGATGGTTGATTCAGTATCAATATTTTGACCAATCTCCTCTTTAATTATCCAAAACAACCTTTACATTCCTTTATCCATATAAACATAACTACATTATTTTTAATCTTGGTAAATGGTTACCTAATTCAAAAAATTGTTTCCAAAAATCACTGATAGTAACCTACCAATCAAAATTAACTACATAGCCCAGTTATGTTAATTAGTGTATGTATTTATTCAACTACTTTTTTCATCACAGTATCAACGAAGATACTATCCTTTGAGACAATATGTCCAAGAAAAAAACATTTAATAGTTAGAATTCACACTTACTAAATTTACCTTATAAATATTTCCCTCTAAGAGTCATAAAAATGATTCAAAAGTGATTGTCATGGTCTTAAAATATTTTATAGTACCCCAATATATAATTAATAAATACCACAAAAAAATTATCATGATATTACTTGAATAATATATTAATTAGATCCATAAAAATAGTGTGTGAATTAGTTGATCCAAATTGAATTACAATAAACTTGTAATGTTCATACCTCATTAAAAGTGTTATTACTGGAATATCTTCCTTATTTAATCACAACTAATGATACCCATAATGATTTTAAATCTTTGAAAAATATTGAGCTCCCTGAAGGTCATCGAATAAATTATCATTATGTGGATAAAGATACTTTTACTTTATAGTTATAGAATTTATTTCCCCATAATCAATATAGAGACATATAGATCCATCTTTCTTCTTAATGAATTGAATAGGGTTCCTCAACATGAAACACTAGGGAATATAAATCCCTTATCACACAACACATGCAGTTGTTTATTTAGTTCCATATCCATAGTTCCCATTCTATAGAGAGTCTTTGATATAATTCTTGCACAAAGGATTAAATCAATGGGAAACTTAGATTCATGATATGGTGGATATCTAGGTAATTCCTACGGAATCACTTCAATGTATCTATATTCAATTTGAAGATTAAATTTCCCATCTAAATATTTCATCTATTTAAATTCTCCAAGAATCTCATATTGATAAATAATAATTTTTGGATCTAAACATGACCTAAATGATAACGTATCCACTCTAATGATAATGAATTCCACATATTCATCATGAATTATAATTTCCTTCTCTTAGAAATAAAATTTCTCATTATATTTTGAAATCCAATACAAACCAGGAATTATAAAGAAGTAAACTATAGGTATAATAATCAAGTGTTCTAATAATGGATGTATATGTGTCATAATGTAAACTGACTAGAACATCCTTACTGTGGTAATATTTCCACATGATTTCTAGACTAAAAACTCCCTTCTTAGTGTTCATGGGAAATATTTTATTTTCAATGAAAACATGGAAGATATAAAAGAGTGTGATAATAAAGAATCAAATAAATTATCCACTAAATTTAAGTCTATGATTTAAGTAAGTTCCACTACATATTTAAAAATTTCTAAGCCATTTATAGTGATAAAAAAATCACGACCTTCTCACCATAGACTCTTTTGTGGTAGGTTCCCTTGATGTATAAGACATTGGTTCGAATATTTTCCCATTTATCTATAATTTCATCAATGGATAGCAACGGTTTCTTTCTTTCACTTACATTCATTATTATGATGGACCTTATCTAAACACTTGTAAAAAACTCTCATGTTCTTTAATCATTTTCCAGAATGTTTCTTTCCCCAATTTTCACATGATAGATGTTACTTTATTTCCTTTTTTTGATGTGTTCCATTTTTATTGGTGCTCAGATGACCTCTTCTTCTCTTGATTTGCTTTAAAGATATAGGATCTAGAAACATATTTCTCTATTTTGATGGCATGTTACAATATATCATCATATGATGACTTTTTTTGAGAAACTAGTGCCCTTTAGAGGATTGTATTAAGACCTACAAAGAAATGGTTAATTTTAATTGCTAGATTACATATGTAATCTATATAATACATCTCTACTATTTTAAAGGAAACATCAAAATTAGAAACACTTTTCTCTTCCATTTACCTATTTTGAGTATCTTTCTCTTCATTTCTATTTATTTCCCACTAGGGAAATATTTTTTGAAGAATGTAACGTTAAAATGTATCCACTCCATATGAATTATTCCATGTTCCTCCCTAGTATTTTGGATCAATGAACCCCATTGATCAACATATCCTTTAATAAAATATACTTTCAGTATAACCTTTTCGCTTTCATTGCATCCCAAGGCTAGGAATATCTTTTCAATGGACTTAATTCATTACTCAGCTACTAATGGAAGAGTTTTTATTCGAAAAAATGGATTATTTTGTCACATTAAACGATCCAATAATGGTGTATCATGTTTTAGAAGATCATGATTCTCTATACGGGAATGGTTATTTGTCAAAAACTTGGTCTACTATGATCCTCTAAGCTCCAACAGTAATTGTATTATATTTCTTAGTATAACAATACCTATATTTTCCATGAGTATTTATACCATTATTTCAGTTAGAACCCATTTCTAAACAATAGAATAACTTGAATTATATTATTAAATTATGAATTTTCAACCATAATATATAACTAGTGAAACACATAACATAAATTGAAAATTTTCCATAAATAATCGTAGAACCATAAACTAGGTTTATTTGTGAATATTTTCAAATCATAAAAATATTTTTAAATCATTCATAATGGTTTTTAAAGACCATGTGAATTAACCAAATCATGTATCCCATGAGTGTTTAACCAAGTGTTCATTCTCAATCCCACTTATCATAGACCATTTATGATCGAGTTAACACCCAATCCACCCTATTTAGGGTTTTAACCCCTATATAAATTTATTACAAATCTTCATCTACTTGACACTATCTGGATAGGTATTTATTAATAGGAAAACAAAAAATGTCTACTTTACAAAAGCTTATGATATTAACCTATACATAGACTTATCCTTAGAGAAATTCACAAGGCTACGTTCATTAATCTATGTTTTAAGGATTAAAAAATATATAAATGACAATAATAGGGGGTGAATTATATATTAAAAACATAAACTAACTAAAATTAAAAAACTATTTATTATGATTTATCATAATCAGATATCATCTGATGATCAGAGTTTTTATATCAGACACATTTTATGTCCCAAAAATAAGAGTTTTGAAAAATTTAGTCAAATAAACTTTGTAAAAAATCTATTGTATAAAATAATAACTTATTAAAACAAATAAGAAAAAACATTGATTAAAACAAAATTAAGAAAAATATAAAAAAAATATGTATAAAATATAGATACTTTTTATCCTTAAGAATGAAGGAATTTGAAAACCCTAACTTTTGGTATCCGTGGTTTTCAACTTAACCATAAGGTCATAATGATCAGAATTAGCTCTGTCTTCCTATCCCTAGAAGCCCGTGACTATACTCATTGGAATCCATAGTTTTCATATCCTTGGAAGCCCTTAATCAAAGCCTAGATTGGAAACAATTAATACATTTCAAAAGGTTCTAAGGAATTTACCATCCTCACTCAAATTTATAAGAAAAAAATCACTCAATATTTACAAATCATAGGCAACAAGATGGTACACCAGATAAAGCTTTAGATGGTTTGATTCATAAAATAATGAGTTACTATATCATTGAATACACCTTTATTTATAGGCACGTATCCGGTGGTTATATTTTATGATTTTAAAAGTTAGTTTCAAAATCCTAGGATGAGCTGCATCTTGAAATTTCATTTTGTTCTGTACATCCTCAATCGATTTCATTTTCATAGCATCATAACAATACTATAAAAGTATTCCATCTGATAAAAAGATTCTGACCATCTAATTATAAATTTATTATTCTTATGGAATAAATTGTTTTTATTACAATGGATCAAAACATGATTAGTCCAACAGATAATACTTTTTCAATCGGATATACTAGACTATGTCAATCCGATGGACTAAACATCATCAATCCATTAGACTAAAATTAGTTAATATGATGGACTAAATGAGGCCACTTTGATGGTCTAAAATTCATCAATTCTATAGACTAAACTCAATCACTCATATTGGCTAAACTAGGTCACTCTGATGGACTAAACTTCAATAATATGATAATCTAAATTCATTCAATCTAATGGAATAAAATAGGTCACTCTGATGGACTGAAATTTTTTATCTAATGGACTAGACTTAATCTGTATGATGGAACAGAATTAGTGTAAAAATTTATATTCACTATTTTATAAATATTTTTGTGTATGTTTGAATAAAATTATTTCTACAAAAAAAATCACTTAGGAAATATAAATATAATAAAACATAGTTTTAATAAAGCATGTTTTGATTTTCAAAACTAAGCATAGAAAGTGTATAAAGTAAAAATTTTAACTCGATAATATCCCCCGTTTTGAAAATAACAAAACACAAGACTTAAAAATAAATGAAGTAAATTTTAAAAAACTTATAACCTGGTTATATTTTTAAGAACATAATTCTTTTCTTATTCTTAAAAACACTAATCCCCTTTTCTTTCTTATCTTCCCGATCATTATAACTCCATTTTTTCAAAAACAAATTACCAAAAAAATAGTACATTAGTAGTTTAATGCCTTCTTAAATATAAATAATCCATAATAAAATCTCTTCCAATAAATTATCTTTCAATAAATTATCCCCCTTTGTTATTTTGAAAATGAATATCGATGGTACTAAGTAAATGAAATGTTAGAGAAAAAAAACAAGAAAAATATTATTTTAAATAAACATTCATCTAATAATATATAAGAATAATTTAACCATCGATGTTTAGAAAAATATTTAAATATAAGATATATGGAACATGATTTATTCAAATAAATATTTATTAAAAAGTTTTATTTTTACAAAATTAACAGTTCATATAAAATCAAACATTCTTCAGAAACTACTTTATAATGAATTTCATATTTCTAAAATCATCTTGATTCATCTTTGATTTTTCATCTGATGATTTGAACAAACCAATATTCTCTTAAAAAACATGAAACCATATAACCTATTGTTTCAAACATATAAACTAATCATCAGGAATTTGGATTTTTCTATTTTCAACTTTCATATTCATAACTTCTTCTTAGAGATGTAAATTATTTTTCTTGAGATCCAAGATTTATTAAACTTGATATTATAGAAAAAAATGAACTGATCAAAAACATTAAACATCTCATAAATATCTAACAAAATCTTTCTAAAAGAATTTGTAATATCTAATGATAAATTCTTAACATCTTCAATTTGGACATCATGAGACTTTAAGTCTCTTTCTGTATCTTTCAACCATATTAAAATATTATTTATCCTACTATTTTTCCTCAGAATCATCTTTTATGTATTTGAAATTAGTTTCATTTTGTAAAATTATGTAATCTTGTTATTTCAAAGAAATATAGTTTTCTAAAAAATAAAATATTTTTTGAATGTGTTTTAAATTAGTTTCTATATTGGATAAATATGGAATTGCATTATCAAGATTCTTCAATGGTTAATTAAAATAAGTAAACTTTTCTTAAACCCTTTAATCATATTGATTGGATAGATAAAAGGTTCTGTTTGATGAGATATTATAAACATGGCATCTAGAAGGTCCAACATCTAATTTTTATTTCTTATGTTGTCTCACTTTCACAACATATGATACTTTAAATACATCAACTTTCTTATCAGATTTTCGTTTGATAACATTGTATGAGATTTTTTTCCAGTTCCTTCCCCAATATCTATTCTTTATCTGAATATTCTAATTAAACATCTTTTTCTTATTGAGAATTGAAAGATGAGGTCTCCAAAAAACTATCTTCTTATTCTTCTTCTTCTCCTTCTTTTTACTCTGAGTATGATTTTTACTCTTCTTCTAACCCTTTTTCTAACTATCATTCTAACTTCTCTTCAATTATAAAATCCACCTTCTTGGTATTATTCACACATTCATGAACATGAACTTTAACATGTTCTAAAACATATTTTTCACCTTTAATTAATTTAATTTCTCCTTTTTCAAAAGATAAAGGAACATTAGAAGTCCCGACATGTTTTTTCTAATAGAATTGGTTGAGAAATATCAAACAAAGGATGTATCGGTTGAATAACTGAAAAAAGGGAAATCAAAATTGCACATTCATCATCCATAGCATGAATGTCTCTATGAGATCATTCAAATCATTTCATAATCCGTTCAACAAATTAATCATTAAAAAAATCTATTCTTTTACTATTATTCTTCTATTCATCTTTTAAAATTTCATTAGATTTATCCTTTAAGGATAATGCCTCAACCATATAAAAACCAAACACTATATCACCATTATTCTTTTCATATTTCCATTTCATTTATCCTATATACATCTCATTATACATTTCTTCTAAGTTATTTTTCAGTCTTGCTGGGGAAGAACAAGATTTTCTTTTTTCTTGAACTTTTTTATTTAACTTTAGTACTTCAACATCATAGGTGTATTTGTCTGATTTTTCGATAAATATTTTCAGATATGGAAAAAAAATAACTTCATTCTAGAAATTTTTTCTTCACTAATAAAAGAAACATTCCCCGTAATATTAATTTCTCGATTCTAAATCTTCCTCACAAACATAAAACGCACAAAATTTTCTTTGATGAAACATGGAAAGAAAAAAATTCTAAACTTCATAGGACATTTCATAATAGATTTAATCAACATACAAACAACCTTCACAAGATTGAACTTTCTTATATTCACTAAAAAGTCCAAAACTAAGATATCCAAAACCTTAAATGTACGTCAATCCCTTTTTATAAATAATATTCCCATGCATCCATAGTGTTAGAAATCGTTCATATGGTTTTAAATGGATCAGTTTTATAATATTTTCATAAGATGGAAACAAATTTGTCTCAAGCTTATAATTTTCAAAACTACCAAGCTTATCTGGAAGCTTTTGGGTGACTAAATATGCCTCTTCTTCAAAATTAACTTCTACCAAATATGATACTTTTTTAATATTAGGATTATAAAATTCATAAAAAATTTTGAACATAATAACCTCTAAATCATCTAGAACACTGAAATCTACTGAAGAATAAAACTTCTTCACTATCACAGGATAGTGAATATCAAACTCTTATTTTTTCGATAGACACATTTTCCCAATATTTAAATAAATAACTTAATTTAAAAATGAATTAGTATTATGAAACCATGAATTTTAAATCATCCTATCCTTCACCAATTATCTATTCCCAATTTATTCAATTTAATTCATTTTTAAAAGCAATGATTAATATTACTGATTAGATGATAAACAAACATATTAAATGGATGCTCAGTGATCAAACACACTAGTAATTTGAGGGTTGAGGTTCAAGATTAGTATGAGAGATCGTGGTGGTATGTGGTGACCCACATATGTATTTATAGGGTAAGGGGTGAGATTATAACTTCTTTGAATATGAAGTCTCCAAATAAAACCTATATCTGATCTGATGTTCGATATTTATCCTCCAAATTTTTAAATACAAATTCAAGATAGTTAATGGTTTTTAACAAGAAAATTATTGGAAGAAATAATTATTTGTAAATAAAAACTATAACATTTATAAAATGAAATTTAAAGTCCAAAAAAATATAATGTAAACAACATAGAAAATTTTATTTAAGGATAGTAAAACTAGATATTATAAATTACATATTGGAGTAAAATTTAATATTTATATGAGAAATGCTTAGGTAATAGTTATTCTTATTTTTATAAAATAAATTTTTTCTGATAATATTTTTTTGAAAAACTCATAAAAACCAATTACTTTAAATAAATTAAATGATTTCAAAAAACCAATTTTTATTTGGAAAACTATTTCTTGAAAAAACATTGTTTTTAGAGAACCTAAATTTTTTTAGAAAAACTAATTTTTTTTTTGAAAAAACACGTTTTTAAAAAATATAAGACATATATACTCACCCATTGAAAAAGAGTTCACTAATTTAATGATATGGATAGGAAATAAGTAGACATGAATTATCAATTAGTATTGACCATTCCTAACCTCTCTTTAATATATTAAAATCTATCAGAATTTAGGGGTTTAGTAAATATATCATCACGTTGTTTTTGTGTGCCAAAAAATTATAAAATAATATCCCATTTTTGTGTGTGATCCTAAAGTAAATGGGGGAGTTATAAAAATGTTCTTATCTCATGAGTGATGCTCATGCTTTTTAATTAAACCAATGAAACTTGTGTTATCACACAAAATTGTAGTTTTACTAAAACACAAGCCAAATTTAGTGAGTGTGGGTTGCATCCACAATAGTTGAGCCCAATTAACATCCAAATTTTACATATTCGACCTGAGTAGTAGAAAGTACTATAGAATTATATTTCTTATAAGAAAAATAAACTAAATATTATCTTATGAAATGAAAAGTTATATATATACTTTTCATGTCCATTTTACATCCACTAAATTCAACATCCGAAAAACATTCAAGTTCTAAATGATTTCTAGAAGTGAAAATACTCCTAAATCAATAATTCACTTAAGATAATGAAAAATTCATTTTAAACCCATAATATGATTCACCTTTGTATTAGCTTCATATCTTTCACACAAGTATATAGAAAACATTAATTCTGGATGACTATCACTTAATTATAGTAAACTAATATTAATTCCTCAAAAGATATTTTGATCAAATAGTTTCCCAAATTAATCTATATCTAAAGCCTTTGATGACTTATAGGAGTACTAATACTTTTGGAATTTTTATATCAAAATTTCTTAAGAATATATTTTATATACACATGATGAGGTATAAAAAAGCCTTCTAGTTTTTGTGATATTTTAAAAACTAGAAAAAAAGTATGTTCACCCATCATGCTCATTTCAAACTTAGATTTCATAAGATCTAAAAAGGTATCTAAAGGATATTTTTTATTTGATCTATATAAATTTTAATAATTAGGTTTTTATTAGAATCCTTTTTAATAAAAATCTTCGGATCTGTGGCTCCCTTACCAAAAAAGGTCTATAACAAAAATCCATTTAATCTATCATACCAGGCTGTAGGAGATTTTTTACAACCTTAAAGTTTCTTAGTAAGTCTAAATACATGGTATGTAGATATTGTATTTTCAGTACCATGGGTTATTATACATAAAATTCCTTTTATTGAAACCTATTAAGAAAAGAATACTTCACATCTATTTGAAAAAAAATTGAAGTTCATAAATGCTACATATGCTAGAAGAATATAATTAGCTTTATGTATATATAAAAATGCCTAATTTTCTTTATAGTTTATTCCCTATTGTTTATTATAAACCTTTTAAATTGGTTTACATTTATTTCTAATTATAATTACATTTTTATCACATTTATTTTTAAACCCCCATTTTACTCCAATTACATAAGTATATTTAGGTCATCCAACAAAAGTTCAAACTTGATTTCTTTCTAATTCATTTAGTTCATCTTACATAGATTTTATCAAATATTCATCACATAAAGCATCATTGGGAGGCTTATTATAAAATTATAATAAAAAGTTTCATTTTTAAACTTTATTTCGTAATGAACTTCTAGTTCTAAAAGGGTGGTCTGTATCCCCAATGATATTATCACTAGGATGATTCAGAGAAATCAACTAGTTCTGTGGGTTTATAAAACTTATTTCTTCAATAATAGGTTGAAATTATTATTATGTTTGAACTTCAAAAAAGTTTTATCTATTTTTTCTCCCATAATATGAACTTTTAAACCTGGGTTGAAAATCATTTTTTTAAATAACATTTATAGATGTGAAATGCGGTTGTTTGAAGACAAAGGGATCAATTCCATCAAATTTAACACTGCATGTTTCCTTAATTGTACTTTTGTTTTTTAATAAATT
Source organism: Viscum album (assembly GCA_963277665.1). Taxonomy (NCBI): domain Eukaryota; kingdom Viridiplantae; phylum Streptophyta; class Magnoliopsida; order Santalales; family Viscaceae; genus Viscum; species Viscum album. The sequence goes on from OY728123.1 coordinate 877,998,325, forward strand.
ATTTATAATCCTTACTATTTGTATAATATACATAAAATATTCCATCATCTTATTTTGGAGAGAATATATTTAAATTATCTTTAGTATTTATAATGAACACTTAGTATCCAAAAACAATGAAGAAAGAAATATTTGGCTTTCTTATTGTCATCAAATAAAATAGAGTTTTATTTATAAAAGGTCTTATTAAAACATGATTTATAGTATATAAGGATGTAATAAATATTTTATCAAAAAAAATATTTTTCAACTAAGGATTCACTCACCATGGTTCTCATAATTTCATGAAAAATTCTAATTCTTATTTTAATGAATTGTTTTTCCTGTGGAGTTATATATAGTGAAAAATTATGTATTATACCCTTTTATGGAAAAATGTTTAGAAATTAGAATTTAAAAATGCTCACCAATGATCACTAAAAATATTTATTAAGGATATATTTTTCTCTTTATTAATATAGGCTAAAATAATTTTAAAACAGAAAAAGTATTCTAATTTTTTTCTAGAAAATAGACACATGTATATCTATTGTAATCATCAACAAAAAAACATAGTACTTTTCCCCTGATATCTCAAATTTTTTTAGGATCAATTAAATCCATATTCACTGACTATAAATCATCATAAGTTGATACTTCACTAATATCTTCAAAACATTACTTATGTTTATTTCCAAAATAACAAGGATCACAAATTTAGAATAATCAAACATAAGTACTTATAGATATTTCAATAGTATTTTCATAGATAGATTATCTAAAGTTATAAAGTTAATGTTTCCTCATATTCTTTTTTATAACCAAGATTGATCTTTTGTTGTAATAATTCAAGGTATATCTCAGCTTCTAATGAATTGTAATTTAAGTGTGTAAATATTATCTTGCCTATTAGCAGAAATAAAAAATTCATATTTTGAACAATGAATGGTAAATTTATCATTCTTAAATTTTATAATATATTCCTCATCAGATTATTGTCTTATGATAATAATATTTCTATTAAGGCCAAAAAAACATAACATTTAAAATCAAATCATTACCATAAAGAACAATATTACCTATTCTAATAATTTCTCCATAAACATTGTCACCGAAGGTAAATTTAAAACATTTAATTTTAATAATATTCTTGAAGAAATCCTTATTCCTAATAATATTCCCTGAACATCCACTATCAATGTACAAAATTTTTTCTATTAGAAAAATTATTATATTCTTGAAATTAATATGATTCTTATTGGGGAACCCAAACCTTCTTGGGTCCAGCATTATTAGAAAATAAAACTTTTATGATCCAAATCTATCCAACTATACTATGTTAATCAATTTAAAATTCTTTAGAAAAATGATATTTTTTAAAGCCTAAAAAATTTACATTATTTAAAGAACATATATTCTTCTAATATCCTCCACTTTGACATTATTTAATGAATGGGGAACGTTTTTTTTAACAAAATTGTTGTTTTGAAAAAAAATTATTAGTAAACCCCATTATAGACACATCCATATGAGGATTTATCTGTCTGCACATTTTATCAAAACTTTTTTTAGAATTACTAAACTTTGATAGTAATTTTTCTAGATATGAATTTTCCTAATTTAGTTTCACAACTATATTTTTATTACATTGGGAATGGGCATGCGATTGAGGAAGAACTATGTGCGATTATAAAGGCGATTAGGTACGCGGTTCATTATGGTTGGCGTAAGTTATGGAAAGAGTCGGATTCCTCGGTTGTAGTGAAGATTTTGAAGGGCCGGTCGAGGAATGTCCCATGGAGGATTCTATCTGTCTAGATAAAATGTCTTCACCTTGCTGAGAGGATTTTCTGTGAGGTCTCTCATGTATACAGAGAGGCCAACCAGGTTACTGATGCTCTTTCCAAAAGAGCGATTATGGAGGCTAGTTCCAGATGGTCCTTTGTGTTTCCAAGTTATTGCAGTGGTCTGGTGAATGATGATAGTGCTGGGATTGTTTATAGAAGGTTTTTTAAGGCTCCCCTTATTTGAGTTGTATTGTACTATTTACTTTCTTTATAAATAATTTTGTTGGGAGAAGGATCCTCCTGTCTCTCAGACCTTTTGTCTATAATTATTTTTATAATGTACTATAACTTCCACTAGCACTCCTTGTGTATTCCAGTTTCATAATTCTCTTACCATTATACATGTAGAACTTCTTAGAATCCCTATTAGAATTCATATCCTTCTTTTCTTTTCTCTTAGGATTGGGACTATTTGGTCTTATATTATTATCCTTATTGTACTCATAAAAAATCAATTCATAAGATTATTCCTTTTTAATTTTTATCCTTATGAATATTATTATAATTATATCAAATGTATTTCATCCCATAAATCATGTTCATTCTCTTAGAAAGATTATCACATTCTTTGACTGTTTAGAAGAACTGCTCTCTATTTCAACTTAAAAATTATTTTTCTTGTAAGACCTGGAAACTTTATCAGCTAAATGAACTTTATTAGAGACATTTTAAGTTTTATAAAATGCATATAATCCATTTTATTATTCATCTTTCTAGTATATATCTTTATTATACCCTCATACTATATGAGAGTTTCAATTAAATCATCCAAGGTCAAATTTATTGTCCTTTTGTATCATCTAAATCAATTCTTCTTGACTCCCATTCTCTAGGAATAATTTCAATTATATTTTATACTATCATTCCATTAGTGATATCCTTTTCATGAAAAGATTATAAACTATTCAAAATTTTCATAAACCTATGATGTGTCTTAGAAATAGATTCCCCAAGAAGAAAATAAAAAACATGATAATCTTCCTTTAGCATGGATCTTCTACCCTCAATCAATTTATAAGTACTAAATTATGTAACATAAAACCTTTTCGAAATATTATTTATAAATTCACAAGAATATATTTGAATATAGACATTTCTTATCATAGAACACAACAAAATATTTTTTACAGTAAAATTCAGTTCATACTCAATCTCTTATTAATTTGTAAAAGTAAAAACTTCTTTCTCACGGATTTTATAATTTTCAGTAAGCATAAATTTTTTTATACTCTAGTATTAATAACAAATGTTTTCATTATCTCTCTCCAATACTCAAAATATACCCCATTGTAAATAAATTGTCTATTGGGATTAACATTCTCAAGAGTTCTAATATTTAATCTTAACATCTTTATAAAAAAATAATTCTTCCTCAAAATAAAAATTAGTGTATAATAGTTTATAAAAAACCTATAAAAAAATTAAAACCTTAGAAACTTTCATAAAATAAAAAAGTAAGAACTTGAATTTTATGTTAGAGAACCTTCTATGATAACAATTTTAGGACTGAAAAGTATATCAATTGTTACAAGTGGGGTGAATTTTAGTTTAAAAAAATCTTACTAAGAACCAAACCCTATTTATTATGTTTAATAGGACTCATATATTGTCTGATGATCAAATTTTCTATATCAGGCACACATTAAATTTGGGAAATCATATTTTAGAAAAGTTTTTTAAAATAAAATTATTATAAAAATTATAATTTCTAATAATAACTTGTTAAAAAAAACAAGTAAAAATATAGCTCAAAAAATTAAGAATAAATTATAGTAAGATTTATAAAATATTTTTACTCTTTAACCTTAATAGTTAGCAAAGTCACAAACACTAAATTTGGGTATCCTTGGTTTTTAACCTAACCATATGATTTGTCTTTCTACAATAGGTGTGACCATGATCAAAATGATAAGAATAAATTTTTTATTCATATCCCTAGAATCCCTGAATCATCCTAATAAGAATCTATATCCTTATTATGCCTTGAATCCCTCGATCTAAACCCATATGAACCAGGAAAAATACAATTATAAAAGGTTCTATGGAATTTACAATCCTCACTTGGATTCCTTAGAAAAAAATCTCTAAATATTAAAAAGTGTAAGTAAAAAATATTTTACAGAATGGAAGGCTTCAGTTGTTTTGAGTTATAAATTAATCACCTCGTGGATCATCAAACACACCTATATTTATAGAAATCTCTCCAATGGTTATATTCTATGATTCTTGGATTTTTTTTCAATGAATTTTGATGAGATCCAACTTGACATTTACGAATTTTCTACACAACTTCTTCTGATGTCATTTTGATAGCATCATCACAATGCTATGAAAGTATTCTATCTGGTAGAAATGATTCAAAACATCTGACTATAAACTCAATTATTTTGATGTAAGACATTAATTTAGTCCAATAGTTCAAAACATGATTATTATGATAGATGAGAATTTGTAAATTCGATGGACTAGACTTTTTCAATATAATGTACTAAAATTTTTCAACCTGATAGAAAAAACTCAGTTAGTATGATGGACTAAACTAGGTCACTCTGATTGACTAACCTTCATTAATCTAATGGAATAAACTCATATAGTCTGATTAACTAAACTAATTAACTCTTATGGACTATGCTTTGTTAATTTGATAGACTAAACTCAGTTAATCCCATAGACTAAACGTGGTCACTATGAAATAATAAAGTCCATCAGTCTAATGGACTGGGCATCATTAGTCTTATTGTCAAGACAAAGTGTAAAAATATTATATTCATCAATTTATAAAGATTTTTTTTGATTGATAGAATAAAAAAAATTCTACAAATTTTTTTTAAAAGGATTGGTAATTATAATGTTAGTAAAATATAATTTCAATAAATTGTATTGTGATTTTCAAAACTATGGATTTATAATGTATAAAGAAAATCTTTTGGCTCAATAATTTATTCCAAAATCCAATACTCGAGGTCTCTATGAAACATTTTATGATACTAAAATTAACAACCCTGACTCTTGTAAACCATACACGGTGTCTAATTTTATATATTTTCATAGGACAAAAGGGAACACATCGATAATTACTGATCAACTTTTCATTCTTGAATAACATGATACATACATGATTCCCATTTTACATTTAGCATAAAATATAAAACATAAAAAATCTAATATTCTGACGGATCATACATCCAAGGGAGAATACGGGGTGGTGGCATGGCCAGTGTCCATATGGGATCAGTGGTTCTTGGTTTTTACTCTTTTTATAGGGCTGGAAACTCACTACAGGCTGAAGTGGAGGCCTTGCTTAGTGGCATGGTTTTATGATTCTCCAAGAAGATCTGTGATTGAGATGTATTAAATGATTATATGGAGTCCCTCAAAGGCCTCACCCCCACTCCTTGGTATATCACCTATTTGATCCAAAAAATGTAAACATTATCTATCCCTTGATATTGAGCTAGTACATACATGGCCTGAAGCCAATCAGGTTGCTGATTTTTTGGATTCAAAGGCTTCCCAAAAGGTCCCCCTCATGGTGTTTTATAGTTATGGTTCCCTTCCCCCTAAGGGTATAGACATTTCCATTGTTGATGCCTTGGGCCTCCATTTCTATAGACCCCCTTGACGCCCTAATGTAACTGTGCACTTATTTAATGAAAATATTTAATTTCAGTTCTTGCCAGAAAAACAACAACTTGAACAAGAAATAAATCCATGGAAAATATCAATTCAATAATATCAAGGATAATAATTACTAAATTCCCAATGATGGAAATGAATAATGTCATATTTCATGTTCAATGTCTTGTTCGAAGATATTTTCAAATATGGGTAAGTATAGACTAAATACCCATTTAATAAGTCTATCCAATTGGTTTGTCTCTTAAAACATGTCAATTCATCAAGGGGATATTAATAATTGGGACCAACCCATATTTTCATGTCTAATGAATACCTCGTATATATAATGATAAATTTAATTCATAAAAAAATTCCATATTAAGAAATATCTATATTGATTAAATAATATAGAATGTTAATATTTCTCCAATCCTTCAAATAAATTTCAATGTAAAACAGCTTGTATAGAAATGATATACAGTTTAGGAAAAAGACATATCAATGAAAAAAATAATATGTACATGGAAGATAAATTTATTATTTGATTAAGTATGATGCTAAGAAAGTGAATGTTTCAAGATAATGCTAATGGCCACAAAATTTATCAAGAGATGAAAGATTATGACCAATTCATCTAAAATATATATTTTGTAATAAAATAAAGACTTCTATAGAGTAGAAGAAAATTAAATTAAAATTTTTAAAATAAATTTTTATTTAATAATTTCATTTGTAAAATAATTGGAAAAATATAAATGAATATTAATATCATAAACAGTATATGGAAGTGGTAAAATCTATTAATGTGGTATATATCAAAAACAAATATTCCATTTGACTTTTTAAAAAAATAATGTGAAAATGACACTTTAGAAAACAATTATAAATATTTTTTTAAAACCTTGTAAAATATTTGAGGAAAATATAATATTTCCTTAATAAATCATTTTATTAAATAAAAATTAATTTTTTTAAAACAATTTTGCAAATTTGGACCAGGTAGTAAAACATACCCGATTAAAAAGAGAAATAAGATTGGATTTTATTTTAACATTTTTATTGCTAGATTAAAGTATAAAATGGATTAGAATTTAGATGGAAACATAGAAAATCATTAAATTTCTAGAGTATAATATATATATATATATATATATATTATGAATGATGGATTATAATATTCCTTCAATGAAAATATAAGAAGTCCCTAAAAAATGAAATTGTAAAATAATGTCTTACTTATATGGTTACATTTCAATTATAACCCACTAAAAGTATAAACGTGAATTGAAACTCAAATTACCATAAATAAAAATATATTATTGTTATATAAATCAAATTATTATTATATAAAACACATTAAATAAAATATATGCATAATACAAAATATGTGTCAATAGAGTGGGAGTTGAGACGAAATCCCTTACCTCATTGTTCCACTTAGTTGAACATTATTTAAGATCATATTTAATAAATTTACATTTATTATAATAACATAATGGAACCATATAATTTTCTATAATATCATTTATTATTTACTTATAACATTTTATCAGTCATTTTTTAACAATTATTCATTATTATCTATGTTTTGGGTGTTAACATCTTCATTTTTTATTTTTGTTTCATCATTGATGTTCTAGTTCCTGTAGAAAGGTAATTATTTCACCATATATAGAATTATATTCATTTTATAAAAATACTTTTTATTAATTAGATTCCTTTTTATAATCATCCATGAATAGTGGTAATGAAAATCTAACCACATCGCTTCCATAGATGGTAACCCACACATAGACATGAGTGACATTTTTATTTTCCAGTGGCTATAGAGGTAAAGAGTTAAGTTTTATTTTATCATTTAGAAAATAAATTTATATTATATGTATCATTTTATTTATTTAAATACACCTATATACACTATCTATATGAGGTGGCGATTGAAAACAAATTACACCGGTTCATAATGTGGTAGTTCACAGTACACACGAGCGATGGTTTCCTTTCCCATTTTATAAAGAAAAAGGTGTGTAATATTATAAAATAAATATAAAACATCTAATTATATTTTAGATACTTGTTTTATTATATTTTAATGGTTATGAAATTATTTATGGTGTTAAAAGAAGAATAAAGTGTCCATCCAAGATGATTACCTCTTATTTAAAAAATAACATTTAGGTCTCCTCTTTAGGACGATAGGATTATTATTTCGGGAAGAAAATAACCTCTATAACATGTATATTTATGTTGGGGATTATTTTTTTTCTTTTTCAAGACAATTGGTTCAATTTGTGTGAAGAAGTGAGGTGAGGAGGTCCCCTTTTATATGTGAGGGAGAGGACACACAAGGAATTTTACTAAAGATTAAAATATATTAATGTTCTACTCAATAAAAATGGATTCAAAATGACTTATATTTGAATTTGATAACCATATGGTTAAACTAAAACCACACAATGAGGTTTAAGAAAGTTTTTTATGTTATCTTGAAGCCTTAACCCATTATTTTTAACACTTTTAACCCATTTTACCCTTAACCGTGGTAACCAATTTTTACCGTCTTTACTATTCATAAAGACCAAAAATGAACATGACATATTTAAAAACATTGGAAATTATTATTCAGAATATGGAAACCATTTTATAAAATTCCATTTCCAAAAGTGGATGAAATTAATTTAAAAATAAACTTATAAAATGTAATGAAAGACGAGTTTTCATGAAAATGAAAAATTCAAACCTAAGATGATCATACATTAACTCTATGACTTTAAATGATAATTATATCAATTTATATTGATATAAATAGATATATAATCTATACATTTCACTTAAATCATCATCATTAGTAAATTTTTTAATTAATAAAATTGGAAAAACATTACGCACTAAAAACATCTTTTAGAAAAATACCTCTTTACCTCCAAATGATCATATATTTATTTCTGTCAAATTGATAAAAATACATGGTTAATTTAATATATTATCAAAAATTATTATAAATTGGAGTTATATTATTTACATAATATATTTTCAATTATGTAGGTTCCAAATTCATTCGAAGTGCAGGGGGGACAGTGCCCAACATTGATTTTTTCCATAGTCAATGAACAATCTGGGATTTATGTGATGATGAAGGCTGTAATACACATAATTGAGTCAAACAAATATGATAAAGGAATAAAAACCTGGAACCAAGAGTCCAGATCAGTATGTTTTCATTATAGTTAATTTAATTAAATAATAATTACCTACATGGTGATTCTTTCATTGTTGATGCATCCAATGACAGATATGTAGTGCACCTCCATTGAGTTGTAGAGATCAAGGGTATATATCCTCTAGTGGTGATCCACACATGATTGAGGAATCTCCATACATTGATGAAGGAGTCTCCATGTGCTAGCATAGATGATCCTTACGCTTGTGATGTCCACCACCGATTGCCTTGAGAACTGCTTCCAAAGAGTTCTCTTTTAGCCAGTGGAGGAGGATCTCTCTCATTACTGAGAGTGTTCTAGGAGAGTGATGAACCCTCTAGGATTGAGATATTTTCTCTAATTCATTTTTCACAACACAATAGGTGTATCTTGGATTTTCCAAGGCTAATAAGATAATAATATAACCAAGCATTTAATTCACTATGGTAATAAATAATTTGTATATGTTCCTTAAATATTTTATTAATCCTAGTAAACCCCCCCCCCCCATGTAAGATAAAAAGGAAACACTATTATTTCCTGAAATGTACATAAATTGTGTGTTATAATTAAATATTATTTATTCAAATAATGTAATGACCCAAATATTTATGAATGAATTTCCTTTTATTTTAATTAAATATCTTATGGATATATAAAACACATGCACCCCTTTTTTTTATAATGTCCAATTGGATTTAATGACGGTTAAGTATCATTACCATTGATAACATATCTATTGAATAGTGATCACATGACTAGTATAAATATATGGTTTTAACAAATCCTTTTTTCATGGAAAAAGGATGTGATGGCCTCGACCATTAAAATTATACCCTATGAATCCCATTTATCAGAGCATCCTAGGGAGATAGCATTTATGGGATTTTCGCTAGATCAAGCCCAAGCTAAGATCCAACAACATAAGAATGAGTGAAACCATTTACAGGAGAATTTCAATCTCATCGAGATCACGGCTGAAACCATATTCACCGAACAACCCCAAGAAATTCCCACCATCGTACACCTTACTCTTAGGGAATATTATGGTGCAATAAAGGTACATGTATTAGGACCCTAGCATTATGATTTTTTATAGAATAATGAATATACTTTCATTATATTATTTTTACTTTTTAAATGATTTTCTAAATCAGAAATAATATTTTTGGTTAATATTAAAATTCAATTAAGGAATCTATTTTGTTGAATTAATGTATTTTTGAAAAAAATAATATTTTAATAAAATATTATCATGAAATTAAATTTACTAAATACGAATGATCATATAATATTTATGAAGTCAAAAGTAACTTTTATTAAGGTTTGAAAACTATTTGTTTCGAAACCTGTCAATTTTCAATAAATGTCAGTTTTTATTTTAAACATTAAAATTAACATATTTAGAAAATTATATAGATAAAATTAATATTATTTTTGGAATCAGTACATTGAAATTAACCAATGGTTAATTTTTCATTATTTTCTGAGAGATTCAAATTTTTAACTAAAAATTAAATACCGTATAAATATATAATGTGATTTATAACATCATAATGAACCAATAGTGATGTAATAAAATACTATCAAATTATTATTCCGAAAATTATATGTTTCTATAGTAAAATAATTCTATTTTATATTTGTTTGTTTTATTTTAGAAAACTTTAGTGAATCATCCAAGACTTATTAAATATTATAATTTTTTGAAATAGTTTCCTCGAAAGTATGACCCACCTCCACATAAGAATGGAAAATATTTTAATATATTTGGTACATTTATTTTTAAAAAAAATTATACCACTCCCATTTTTTATAACCCATGGGAAAATCATGGGATGATTTGTGTTTTTTAGTATTTTAGTGTGTAGTGTCCAAAACCAAAATAATAAAAAATTCAACCACATTTACTATATAAACCCACACAATCACTGATTCCTCTTCACTAAAACTCCTTTAAACTCATCCAAACTCATCTCTATACTCCTTAGAGACCTCACAAGGTCCCAAAATCTCCCATGAAGCCTCTCCTAGGCCTTTAGAGACACACATCCATGTAAGGGATCTTCCATCCTCCACTTTTATCAAACATTCATTTTATGTTATGTATTTTAATTTCCTTTTATTATATATTTTTATATGTTCATAAATACTACCCTTACTATAAGTTTTATTTTTAAATAATAATATCTTCCTTTAAATCTCATTGATCCATCCATTATCCTTCATATACACCTGTTACTGTGCCTTAATTTTATAAGGGATCCTCACGATCCTCTCTTTCTTTCAATTTAAGAACCTTGTTTGGAATTATTCTTTTTAATTACAATTGGTTATATTTTCAACATTTTATAATAAATTATCTTCTATCAATTTTATTTTATTTCAACTATTTATCATTTATCCACCCACATTTTGACCCTTTCTTAAGCTCTTATTATGCTGAAATTCCGTAAGGGATTTCTCTCTTCTCATTTCCATTCAAGCTCCTCTTTTATATTATGATTCATAACTACCATTTTTTATATGTTGGGTTATGATTTTTCATGATCCCCCAACTTTACATTATATTTATAAATGATTATATATTCCTTTCACTATCATTAATCCCCCATATGATCCTTTATGTACACCTGTTACTATGCTGAAAATTTCATAAGGGTCCTTCCTTTCTCAATTTTTGTCCAAGTTTCCTTATATTTCTATATAAATTTATTTTCAATTAAATATTATGTGGTATGTTTATTATCCTCCCCCATACTTTCATTATTTTTTTAATGATTATATACCCCCTTCTCTTTCATTAATTCCTCCTGTGTACACCAGTTACCATGCCAAAATTCGGTAAGGGATTTCTCTCTTCTAATTTCCATTAAAAATTTCATTTATATTATACATCTAAATTCCATTTCATATATTGGGATATTATTTTATATTACCCCCTTACTATCCATTTCCTATATAAATTATGAGAAACCATTTTATTCCCCATCAACTCGTTTTACGAATTTTTATTTGAAGTCTTTATGCTACTAAAATTGCACTGCAATTTTCCATGACAAAACCATCATGTTGTGAATACCATACTCATTTCTCTTTAAAGGGTATTAAAAATTTTTCTCATTTACATATTGATTTTTTAATTACATTTATTTATTCCACATTCCTTTTTCGTGGAATAAATTATGATTTTTAAGGAATTTGTGTGGTATGATCTATGCAGCCCACTTATACAAGAAAATGAAATGATTATGATGTGTGCACCCTGATAGCGCTCCAATGCGTTAGGTAATGTTTAGTATCATGATAATCGTTGTTAAATGAGTGTTTAATCATGATAATTCATCTGAAATTAGGGTTTAATCATTCATATTCAAGTGTAATGAGGGTTTACTTATGAAAATCCATGTGCATTGATCCTTGGCTCATGCTAATATCATGTTGTACGTTATTGCCACATTTCCATGTTATGAACATCTTTCTATATCATTCCTTTATGAAAATGTTTCCTTTATGCTCTATTTACATCCCAATAGAATAAAATTTATTTTATTTATCATATTATAACATGTTTATTCCCTTACAAGTCTTTATAGATCACCCTTTTTTTGTGTATCTCCTCAGGTTATCCCATGAAATGCTAAGTACGAAGTAATTTTGTGGTCATGTAAAATAATTTTTCAATAAAGATGTGCATTACATGTTTTAAGTTGGTATTTAATGTTCCTAATCCCCAAATACAATAGACCGCTCAATCTTCTAATTTTTATTAAGTGTAATTTTATGAAATAAGTCAAGTTTAAATATGAAATTAAGAGCATGGTTGTTATAGTTTGTTTTAGAGGATAGGTCTAGTTATTTTTGGGATTATGATTTGAAATCTCTAGTCAAAGCCTAAGGATTAAGTAAAAGTATAAAAGAAACCCTAAATTTTTGTGAGTATAGAGAATATCATTTATCAAGAAAATACATCCCTGTCTGGATACAAACAAGTAGAGGTGGCTCTAGCACAGATGTATCTAGGTGTAAAACCTAGAACACCACTTTGATCTAGACTCGAATAAGAACTGGTGCATGAAAATGGGCCTTACTACACTCTTGGTTCCACACTCCCGGGGGATATTATTTGGTAAATTCATAAGCTTTGTACGAACCATTATTAAGGGAAAAAATCCAATAATAATATACATTAGGAAGTATATCATGGATAACTTTTATTAAATCATAGAAATTCATAAGCTAAGGAGATAAATGAAATTTATAATTTATCCCTTTAATGTCATTGGATTCCCCTTTATGTGCTTAATAGTTTAAAATACTTACTCATATTTTTCCTTTTATTCTATCCAATGGTTGTTATTTAGAGGAATCAGCCTACAAACCGACGTGAAGATCAATGTGATGATAGCCAAAACGTGATTCCTAATCAGATTAGAGCTCAAGGACACATCGTGAATATGCCAAACCATCTATCAAAAATAATTATTAATAATTGGTACTTTGTCTAATAGCTAAAGTATTGATTGAAAAATAAGATGACATATCATGAATGTCCAACTAATAAAGGTGATAAGGGAAAGAATACCCAATTTATTTGATGCACATGTGTGGAAAGAGGCACGAAGGGAGATGTCACAAAGGGAATATGGGATGTTTTAATTGTGGAAAGGTAGGGTACAATGTAGCCAATTTCTGTGAAAAAATGGATAATTTGATGAATGAAAACAAAGTTCAATATAAGGAATCAGATACAGTTTTATTCCATAAATTTGGAGACATCGGGCATTATCTAAGATGATGATCTATTTCAAGTGTTGAGAAGCATGATGAGAATCAACAATCTCCATGATCAAGGGAGAATAGAAATTCCTTTGATAATATGGGAATATATGAATGAATTACATGTAACCACTACATCAAATTAGTATATATCATAATGTATTTAAATTCATTTCCTATAATAATATCTTTTATGTTTTCTAAGAACATTGAGTCCCCACCAGAAATGTTATTAAATCATTAGGTAAAAACTTCTATAATTATTGTATCACATGTTAATGTTTTCGAGAATGTTCTTATTGAAAATATTATAAGTCCACCTTTGATAAAATTTGAATCAAAATGAAAATTCAAACCCTATGCCTCAAGGAAGTTGAAAATTCATGATCAAAACTATCCCACGCATGATTTGGAGTTGGCAGCTGCGATCTTTGCATTGAAAATCTGGTGACATTATCTCCTTGGGGAGAAGTGTGAAATATATATAGATCACAAAAGTCTCAAATGTGTATTCATATATAAAAAGATGAATATTCGCCAATAAAAATGGTTAGATCTCATTAAGGATAACTATTACCCAATCCATTACTACCCTGGGAAAGAAAACATGGTGGCAGATGCTCTAAGTAGAAAAGAACCAGAAATTATATCATTCATAAAAATTGAAAAGAATCAAATATTCTTACATTTGATGAATATTGACATGGGAATCATAAATAAGGGAACATCATCAATGCTTTCACAAATTATTTCACAACAATATCTTTTGGAGAGGTTAAAGGATGCTAAAAAATGATGTGGGAATTCAGAATAAAGTAGAAACTATCAGAAAAGGGAAGTCCATGGAGTTCAATGTTAATTAAGAATGAATTCTGAGATTTGGGTCAAGACCATGCGTTCTATTAAATATAGAGTTAAATAATTAACTTTTGGGTGATGCACATAGTTCTAATTTATCTATTCACCCTGGATACAAAAAGATGTATCGAGATCTCTAGGGGCACTATTGGTAGGCTAACTTAAAGAAGGAGATCTCTAAATAAACATTAACGTGCCCAGTATTCTAGAAATTGAAGGATGAAAGGCATAATTCTAAGGGGATGATAGAATCATTACCCATACAAACATAGAAATGGGAAAACATCACCATGGACTTTGTCACTAGACTTCCAATGAAATCTAAAGGAAACAATGTTATATGGGTTGTTTTGGATCATCTTACAAAGACTGGACACTTCATTGCAATTAAAGATGACTTCTCATTGGATAAACCTACATAGATATACATTAGAGAAGTGGTAAGGCTTCATGGATTAACACTATCAATTGTGTTCGATTGAGATGCAAGATACACCTCTATTTTCTAGAAGAGTCTCCAATATGCTCAGAACACTGAGTTAAACATCAGCATGACCTATCACCCTCAAACTGGTAGCCAATGTAAATGGACTATCCAGAAACATGAGAACATGTTTAGATCTTGCTCAAGGGACTTCAAAGGAATATGGGATCCACATATTCCTTTGGTGGAGTTCTCTTACAACTATAGTTTCCACTCAAGCATCCAAATGCCTCCTTATAAAGCCCTTTATGGGAAGTGGTACAGAACTCCATCATATTGGGAAGAAGTTTGGGAATGAAAACATATAGATCCAAAAATGGTCGAAGAAATGGTGGATAAAGTTAAGAAAATCTAGTAACACATTAAAGATGCCTAGAGATGACAAAATAGATATGCTGACAATCGTCGATGAGACCTATAGTTTGATGTTGGATACATGTTATTCTTTCACATGTCTCTACGTAAGAGAGGTATGTGATTTTGGAAGAATGGAAAACTTAGTCCAAGGTACATCAACCCTTTTTAGATCCTTGATATCATATAAGTAGTGGCCTATCGACTAGCACTCCAACCAAACCAGTCTCAAGTACATGATGTATTCCGTGTATCACTATTGAGGAAGACATACCAGGCCCATCACAAGTACTCAATCCAGAGGTGGTACCATTGGAGAATGACCACTCCTATGAGGAGAAGTTGGTGAAAATATTTTATCATAGAGAAAAAGTTCGATGAAATAAGATGATTCTCATTGTCAAGGTATTGTGGCGAAACCACAACCTTGAAGAAGAAACATGGGAACCAGAGAAAGTGATGAATCAGAGTTACCCTTGTCTTTTTAATGCGTGGAAAGTAAATTTTGAGGGCTAAATATCTTAAGGGGGAAGGTTGTAATGACTCAAAAATTTATGAATAAAATTATATTTATTTTAATTAAATATCTTATGGATATTGGAATAACATGAAATCATTTTTTTATTATATAAAATTGGATTTAAATGACCCTTAAGTATCTTTACCGTGGATAATATAGTCATTGAACAATGATCACAGGACTAGTATAAATATATGGTTTTACCAAATCCTTTTAACACATACAAAGGAATTGATGGCCTCAAATCGTAGGATCATACCTTATGAATCCCATTTATTAGAGCCTCCAAGGGAGATAGAATTTCTATAAATTTCCATAGACCAATCCCAATATGAGATCCAACAACTTAAGCATTTGAAAAATTGTTTATGAGAGAAGTTCAAGATCATCAAGATCACAACCCAATCCATGTTCACCGAATGACCCCAAGAAATCCCCACCACTGCAAAACTTTATCTTAGTGAATATGATGGTGTAATAAAGTGATATGTATCAAGACCCTAGCATTATGATTATTTTTTATAGAATAATGAATATACTTTCATTCTATTATTGTTACTTTTAAATGATTTTTTAAAGCATAAATAATATTTTTGGTTAATATTCAAATTAAATTAAGGAATATATTTTGATGAATTAATTTTTTTAAAATATATATTATTTTAATAAAATGTTATTATTAAATTACATTTATTATATATTAATGATCATATAATTTTTATGAAGTCAAAAGTTACTTTTATGAAGGTTTGGAAACTATTTTTTCCAAAACCCCCCAATTTTCAATAAATGTTGGATTTTATTTTAAAAGTAAAAATTCATTTCTTTTAAATTAATTATATAAAATTTATATTATATTTGAAATCATGACATTGATATTATCCAATGGTGATTTTTTCATATTTTTCTGAGATATTCGAATTTTTGGGTAAAAATTAAATACTGTATAAATATATAATGTGTTTTATGACATCATGATGACACAATAGTGATTTAATAAAATATTATTAAATTGATATTAGTCGAAATATATGTTTTATCTTCAAAATAATTTTATTTTAGATTTGTTTGTTTTAGTGTATAAATCATTGGTGAATCCTCCAAGACTTATTAAATATTTTAAGATTTTAAAATAATTTCCATGAATGTATGACTCACCTCCACATAAGCAAGGGTAATATATTAATATATTCGGACCATAACCTTATAAAATAATTTATAACACTTCCCTTGTCTTGAATCCTTGGGAAAAAATCATGGGATGGTTTGTGGTTTTGAATATTTGAGTGTGTAATGTCCAAAACCAAAATAATAAAGAATTCCCCCACCTTTGCTATATAAACCCACTGAAGCACACATTGAACTTCACTAAAACTCCTTTAATCTCATCCAGACTCTTCTATATACTTCATAGAGACCTCCTAAAGTTCCTCCAATCTCCCAAGAATCCTCACCCAATCCTTTGGTGTCACACATCCAAGTAAGGGATCTTCCACCCTCCTCTTTTATCAAGAATTACTTTCATGTTATGTCTTTTAATTTATTTTTTTCATATGTTGGGATATGTTTATACACACTCCCATTACTTTAAATTTTATATATAAATAATTATTCTTTACTTTAACTCTAATTAACCCATCCATGATACTTCATATACACCCATTACCATGTTGAAATTTCATAAGGTATCCTGGCCTTCCTCTCTTTATTTCAATTCAAGAACATTGTTTGAAATTAGTCCTTTTAATTTCTATTGGTTATATTTTAATCCTTTTATAATAAATTACCTACTATAAATTTTATGTTATTTCAATTATTTAACATTTATCCTCCCCCATTTTACCCTTTCCTAAGCTATTACTATGCCCAAATTCTTTAAGGGATTTCCCTCTTCTCATTTCCATTGAAAAAAATCTTTTATATTATGATTCTTAAATTAGATTTTTTATAAATTGGGTTATGATGATCCATTATCCCCCTAATGTAAATTTTATGTATAAATTATTTTATCTTCCTTTCACTCTCATTAATCCCTCCCATGATCCTTTAAGCACATCTGTTATTATGCCAAAAATTTCGTAAGGGTTCCTACCTTCCT
This sequence comes from Viscum album, assembly GCA_963277665.1. Taxonomy (NCBI): domain Eukaryota; kingdom Viridiplantae; phylum Streptophyta; class Magnoliopsida; order Santalales; family Viscaceae; genus Viscum; species Viscum album. The sequence continues at coordinate 878,016,062 of OY728123.1, forward strand.
CAAATTTTGTCCAAGTTTCCTTGTATTGTTACATCCTTTTATTTATTATTAAAAATGATGGGGTATGTTTTTGAACCTCCCCCATATGGAACATATTTTATTTTAATGATGAGATACCCCTTTATCTCTCATTAATTCTTCCTGTGTACACCCGTTGCCATACGAAATTCCGTAAGGGATTGCACTCTTCTCATTTCCATTCAAGAATTTATTTTATATTATGCATATAAATTAAATTTATTATGTTGGGATATTATATTATATGATACCATTACTATCCATTTATTTTATAAATTATGAGAGACCCATTTCACTCTAATCAACCCATTTTAAGAATTTCTATTTGACGTTGTTATGCAGTGGAAATTTCACCACGATTTTCCATGCCAAAATCATCATGTATTGAATACCATACCCATTTTGATATCAAGGTTATTCACATTTTTGATAATTAACTTATTGGTTTGGTACATATATGTATGTATTTCACATTCCTTTCTCATTGAATAAATTATGATGTTTAATTAATCCATGTTGTATGATCTATGTGGTGCACTTATATGTGAAAACAAAATTATTATAAAGGGTACGCCCTAATATCACTTCAATGCTTTGGGTAATAATTATTGTCATGATTCTCTATGTGAACTGAGGTTTTAATCATGCTAATTTATGTGAAATAAGGGTTTACTCATGATAATTCATGTGCCTTTAGGGTTTACTCATGCTAATCTATGTGTAATGATCCTTGAATCATGATAATATCTAGTTGTACATTGTTCACACATTTCCATGTTATTAATATCATTCTATATCATTCTTTTATGTTCATATTTCTTTTTTTCTCTATTTAAATTCCTATTGACTAACATATATTGTCTTCCTCATGTTATTACATGTGTATTCCCTTACTGGGATTTATATCTCCCTATTTTCTTATGTATGTCCTCAGGTTATCCCATACAATGCTATATACAAAGGAATGTTGTGGTCATGTAAAAGAAGTTTTCAATAAAGAAGTTTATTTCATGTTTTAAGTTGTTATTTAATGTTACTAATCCCCAAGAACACGATACCCCTCGATATTCTTAGTTGTATTAAGTAAAAGTTTATATAATAAATCATGTTGGAATATGAAATAAAGTGAAGGGTTATTATAAATAATATTCAATATTATTATTTCTCAATGGACCATTAAACTCGGCCTATCAATACCCCTAAATATTTATTAATTATTCCACCCAACAATATATTCTCTCAAATAACTAGTGATAGAATAAATATGATCAGGCATACATAAATAATTATTAAACCATGACTGGGTATAATATTCATTCCATTTGATAAATAATAAATTATTTAACTAAGACACTAGATACATGTAGTGTGTGACCCTGTAGGCATCTTTCTCAGTGGAATTAGGGAAAACTTCCTAAAGTACATGGTTAGCATCTAAGAACATGCAAAGTAACCCATATAGAAATATTTTTATGCCATAATTAAATGTCACCACATACGAATGCTTATCGTGTAATATAATCCCTTTATCAGAGTATCTCTAATCGAGCAGGTTGCATGCTAGTTCCATCAACCTATATGCTCAATATCTATTTATTTTACATTCAAGTAATAGAACATTCCTATAGAACACCATGACCATGTATTTATTCATGATATATCATTTTCTTCTAAGGGCCTGAGATATTAACTTATGTTAGTGAAAATAAGGGATAAATATTTTCTCATATTATTCATTAATTCAATATTACTCAGGATGCACCCAACATATTCTACCTTACAGCGAACATCTGTCATCACATTTTTCATCAAAACATTAAAGTACGTGACTTATAATATCCATTAACAATAATCTTAATGTATAACGACAATTACACACATCCATAGATTGGAACATCCAATGACACTTATAAATGTAAATTTCCTATTGTCGGCTCTCGTTCTCGTAATATCCTATTGGATATCACCAAGGGAGTACACCATGAGGAGGTGCCTCCAAGAGCTATGAATCTCCACCCAGGACAGCCTATATCATTTTTGTCCCTCAAATGATATCATTCAACCATATAAAATATATCCAAGAATAGTGTCATAGCACTTCCGAGTTCTCATCATAGCAGGGAACTTCTATGACCATTTAGTACAAAAACTACACTTTGGATAGTATCACATGAATTGTTATGCATAAGAATAATCATGATGTGATAAGGAGTTTATTCATATTCAAAACCATTAATATAAGCAATCATAAAGTAAAAAAGAAGTTGGTTATGGGGAACTATCTCCAACATATTTCCACTTTAACTAGATCCAACTACTAATGACCTTAAATCCACTAGCTCTCACATGATACTCAGGATTCTTCTAAGATATTCCATTAATCAAGGGGTTCACCACATTTCCTTCTATGGATACTCTTCTCAATTAAACTTCGCCCCTGTCATAAAAATCCCTCAAGAGGTGATACTATTGAAGTATATACTTTTTCTGTTGATGTGACCTTGGCACTTTTTCTAGATCCGCCATTATAGTATTATCACAATAAAATGTGATAGGTTCTTTAATTCTAGGTACCACATCATTCTCTAGGAAAAAGTTATGAATCCAAATCTATTACATGGAAACATAAAAAGATGGAATATACTCAGACTGCTCTATAGAATTAGTGAAAACTAGCTTCTTTGAATTCTTCCAGCTCACAGCTCCTCTATTAAGGTAGAAAACATATCCCAATTGCAACTTCAGACTATTCTGATCTATCTGAAAACCATAATCAGCATACCCTCTGATGAAAAGCTCATTTCATCCTCCATAAACATGAAATATGTCCTTATTTCTTCAAATATACGTAATAATAGTCTTAACACTAGTCAAATGTTGTTCTCAAAGATATTCTAGATATTATCCTACCGTGCTCAGTGCATATGCATCATCACGTCTAGTACATAACATGGCATACATGATAGATCTAATCACTAAAGTGTATGGGATCTTACTCATTCTATATTTCCCATTTTGTTTTTGGGGACACATTTTTAGAGAAATATGTAAACCATGTGACACTAGAACCAATCCCTTCTTGTATTGTTCCATACTAAATATATTTAGTATCTATTCAATATATGTACTTTGGAATAGTCAAATTAGCCTCCTAGATTTATCAGGAATGATCTTGATCCCTATAATGTAGGCTTATTCTCCTCTGTATTTAATGGAGAAGAACTTGTTCAAATATTCCTTAATAGATTGTAAGACTATTATGTCATTTCCAATAAGTAATATGTCATAGACATATACTAATAGGATAATGATCGAATTCCCACTAAACCTTTTATAAACACATGGCTCACATATATTTTTAATGAAACCAAATTCTTTTATGGATACACCAAATCGAATGTTCCATGATCTAGATGCTTACTTCAATACATAAATAGATATCTACAACTTGAAAATCCTTTTGGCATCACTTGGTGTCACAAACCATCCTATTTTTTTCATATAGATATCTTCCTGAATGTTACCGTTAAGGAATGCAGTTTTTACATCCATCTGCAAAATCACAAAGTCATTGTAAGAGGCTATGGATAATATGTTTCTGAGAGATTTAAACAAGGAAACTGGTGAAAAGGTTTCACCATCGTCAATTAATTAATGTTTTTAAACCCTTTATCCACTATAATTGCTTTATCAGTACATAATTTACCTTTAATGTCCATTTTCCTATTGAATACCCATTTACACTCCATAGGATTTACATCAATTGGTGCATCAGCCAGATCCCAAACTTGGGTTTGATACATGGAATTCATCTCACAATACATAGTTTCTATCCATCTTACAGCTTCTTAGCTCTCTATTACCTCCTTGTAGGAGAGAGGTTCTTCATTTACCAACAATATTGAGTCACCATCCTAAGTGAGAAGAAAACCATAACTCTCTAGTTCCCTTACCTCGCTTACACTCCTACATATTACTTGTGTTTCAAGAACCACTTCTTCCTTGGGGACCTGTGGAAATTGTTCCTATACCAACTCCTTTGTTTCTTGAGCATCAATTTCATTGAAGTTAATCATTCTATCACTATCCATTTTGAGGATGTGATATCTCTCAAGAAAGAAGGATTGTATATAAATAGTCAATTTCTTGTCTAAGGGGTTGTATAGGTTTTATCTCTTTGTTTCCTTGGGATACTCTATAAATATACACTTCATGCCCCAGGCTGCTGGTTTTTTGCTGAAGAAATCCATAAAATATTCCTTGCATCCCATACATTTGTATTCAATAAAATGGGTTTCTTTCCACTCTATTACTTAAAGGGAATTCCATTTTATGGTTTAGTTGGTACTCGGTTTAATATGTATATAATAGTTTGTAATGCATATCCCCACAATGATAAAGAATGATTTTCAGGACTCATCATTGGCCTTATCCTGTTCAACAAGGTATGGTTCCTCCTTTCACTAACATCATTACATTGTGGTGTATATGGTGGAGTGAGTTGAGATTGAATCCAAAAACTCCTCAAGAAAGTTGATGAATTATTTGTTAAAATATTCTCCACCTTGATCTGATTGAATCCTATTTATATTATTACCATGCTAATTCTCTACTTCTGTTTTTAATTCCTTGAATTTATCAATGGTCTAATACTCATACATCATTAAGAAAATATATCCATATCTACTCGAGTCATTAGTAAAAGTTATGAACTAAGAATATCCACCTCTATCCTATAATTGAAATAGTCCACACACATCAATGTGTACCAATCATAGAAGCTCTATGCCCCTTTCACCATGTTCACCAAATGGGGGTCTGGTCATTTTACCATGTAAGAAAGTGTGACGTCTATCAAGCGATTTTAGCTTAGAAGAGTCTAAATAACCATCTTGAGAGAGATTTTTTAGTTGAGTATCATTTACATGAACATGACGGTGATAACACAACTGGTTGTTATATCAGTAGTGAGAACCTGATTTTTTTATTTCCCACACTTTTTTTCATATATTAATACATACATTCCATTATTTAGATCTTTCATACCATAACATATGTTTTCCTTATAAATGAAATAAATTTTATTTATGAACATGAAAATAAACCCATCTCTATCTAAACATGATTTAGAAATTATGTTCTTGGTAATAGTTGGTATATAATAACAGTCACGTAAAACAAAAATCATCATGTTCTGTGATGAAAGGTGGTAGTCACCAATAGAAAGAGTATCCAGCCTCACACCATTGTTAGATTTCAGATCCACATTTCTTCTATAAATATTCTGAAATATACTTGGTTCCTATATTTTAATATTAATGTGATCACCAAAAGTTGTATCTAATACCCAATGTATTGAAATGGAAAGATTTCACTTGATAATGAATGCACCTTTGGCTTCATCTTACCTCTAGGTATAGTTCCTCTTCCAGTGGCCTAACTTTCCACATGAAAAATGCACTGCCTCTTTTTCCTTTCTCAACCACTGGATCTTCTTCTTTATATTTAGATAGTGGTCTGGAGCTGTAGAATATTTATATATATTATGCCCCTATTCCGTGTCCTTCCTCTTCTTATTCACCATAAGGATGGTGGTTTTTTCATGCCCCATTTCCTTATCCACTTGATAAATCAATGTCAGAAGTTCTGATAGGCTCTTCTCTTTATTACTCATATTATAATTCACAATAAAACTAGAGAAGGCCATTGGTAGTGATTACAGTATGATATTTTCACACAACTCATCCCGTAATTTAATCCCTAAGATGTCCAGATGCTCAATGTATCCGATAAGCTTAAGTACATGAGGCCTAGCTGGCCTAAACTCTCTAAGCTCAATGGTGAACAGAGCATTGGAGATCTCATACCTCTATTATCTCACCTTCTCTTAATTGATATCCCAATTTTGATACATCATGTTATAAGATTCCATTTCTTCATGTTTCTTTAAGATATAATTCGACATGGATGATAACATGAAGCAATGAACATTTGTATCATCATTTAGATGTTTCTCATACAAAGAGAGATATTCGTCACTTGCCTCATTTCCAGGAATAACTAGTGAAGGTTCTTCCAGTATATATAATTTCCTTTCATGGTGAATGATGGAACATAGGAACCTTTTCCACTCATGGAAATTTGTTCATGTGAGAAGGTTTTCCTTATCATGTATGGATCAGAATGATATATTTGATATCATTTTTAATTCCTTTTCTATAAATACGATGATCATAGATTTAGAACTTTATCTGATAAATTTAGACAAATAAATAAAAAATTTATTTATCAGTCACCCAATTTTTTATCAAGACCCAATATCCCCCACCGTTAGCTTCAGAATATCAAATTTCATTGAAATTATAGTGGAAATGATCGAGATCCCATTTCATTACCCTAACATTGGATGGTCAAGAAACTAAAATGGTTATAGGTAGGCATCCCAAATTCATACTACATTAACTCATTGTTCCTTGATCTGTTGAGTGGACTCCCCAATCCTGAAATCATTAATTTAGATTTCTTCAACCTTTGCCTCTCAGTTACACCATGTCCTACTTTGATAGTCATCCCTTGATGTCATCCATGTTAAGTCAACCCAAAACCTCAAATTATAATTCCTCTATAATTGAATGTACCCCAAATTTGGTTGGTTAAGAACTTCGAACTATGGTTTGATTCTAACCAAAGTAATGGAAGGCTTTACCGACATAATATTTTATTGAGGTATTTTATCCTTTATGTGTAAATTTCCAATTATTATCTTCTCACATGATTTCTATGATTATGGGGGGTCATTTAAGTGATTAACCATGCCTTTATATAATATTTACGCATAAACTAGTTTATTTTAGTTCCATATTTTCATGATTTTTAATTCATTAATTATGTGATCATGAAAAAACATTCATAATGAAATAACCATACAACTAACAGAATTAAAATAAAGGGTACAATCATGAGATTGTTTAAATGGTTAGTTTATCTTGTGGTTGATAAAATAATGACTAACCTAGGTAAAAAACACCTTGATCCATTTATGGTTTGTGTTTACATCTTTCCACATGTCCTCCTTTGTATCTCCTTTGATTGGTATCACTTAGACTCCTTACTTGAACCACCTCCACTTGTTTGGGAGCTCCATCCATTACATACGCTTTTTCTCACATGTAGGTGAGGGGTGAAAGGGGGGTTTACAAAAAAGAAACTTTGGAGATGTAGGCCCTACATATTAATGGGGAGAGAAAGCATGTATGTCAAATATTTAATTTATTAATAAATTAAAAGGAAACCAATCACATACCAAGGTCTAGTCTAGCTCATGATCATCCACATGCATATAGAAAATTAGGGATTTAATAAAAATAGCATTAAATTATTTAATCATTCTTATTTAAGGTAAATCACTCTTGAATCAATTAATTATTATCTTTAATTAATTAATATTTTTATCTTAAACCTTTTTTGAATTTCCATGATATTATCATCAATTGTAATTTAAAAAAATTAATAAGTTCATTGAAAAATAACTATGTACATAAATTATACCTTGGAGGTAACCCTGTGAATACAGATCCAAAAATACCCAACATGTATTATACTTGTATACACTTTATTCTTTGGGACTAGCATGCACATAGAATTATAACTATAATACCACTCATTCATGATGTATAGATCTTGAATATTATGCAGATGTTAATAAAACAGACACACACACACACACACACACACACACACATATATATATATATAAGTCTATCACTTGAAGTGTCCCGGCTTTATTCTCACACACAAGTACATGTCTGAAGGGTTACATAATATAGAAAATTTTTAATCTGTATAACTGGTAATAGTACATGACGTGTAGATATGATCTACAAGGCGTGGAAATTCTACACCATCTATCTGAAGTACGTGCCTAAGGACTCGACAAGTGAGGCATACTTCGTAAATCTAGGAGTACACGACTTTTCCCATGTTCCACAAGCTATGTTGACTCTGTGTTACATGGTCACCTATCAAGTAGATCATGTATGGAATACACAACCCGACCCTAACATGAAAGGGACTACATGACATGTTCAGTGGGATACAATGAATTTCATCTAGCTGACCCTGCGCCAGTCTGTCATGGTCAACACGCAGTGTAAGAATTAACTACACCACATTTCATTAAAGCACAGGGGTTGAGTAATTTTCGAACTACTCCCAATGCATTGAACACAACTACATGGAGTGTACTGCTGTGTTACCTGGACAGAATCCATGGAACCTCCAGAAGAGATGCTCGATATAATTTTAATCATAAAATTAATTGTTCATGTTAGATATATGAGAAACAATAGAGGAAGAAATTTATAACATCATTCGTATTAAAAACGAATGATTAAACTTTAATTGAAAAACTAAATTATAAATATGCAAATCAATAATGATTAATAAATAATTATAAATAATAGTATGCTTACTCAAATACCACTTGTAGTTTTCAGAAGCACTAGAAGCATGGGAGGGATGGTGCCCCACATTGATTTTCTCCATATTCAATGAACAATATGGGAACTATGTGACAATGAACGATGTAATCCTTGGAATTGAATCATATATATAGGAAAATGGAATAGAAACCCCCAAAAAAGAGAGAGGATAAACATATTTGGAATATAGTTAACGTAATTAAATAATAATTAACTCTAATATAATTTATTCTTCATTGATGCATCAAACAAAAAATTTGTAGTGTGATTTAATTGTGTTGTAGAAATCAAGTGTATATCTCCTCTAGTGGTGATCCACATGTGCTCTAATAATCTTCAAACATCAAATAAGGAATGTCCAAGTGCTATCATGTATGATCCTTGTTCTTGTGATGTCCGCCTTCGATCACCTTGAGAACCATATAAAAAGATTTATCCTTTAACCGATGGAGGAGGATCTCTCCCGTTCTTGAGGACATTCTTGGAGAGGGATAAAATATATAGGCTTCATATATTTTCTCTAATTACTTGGGCACAACCCAATAGGCATCTCTTGGATTCCCTTGGATAATAAAATAATAATATAACTAGGCATTTAATTCACTACAGTAATAATAAATAATTTTCACAAACACCTTAATTATTTTATTAATCCTAGAGAAAAATCCATGTCAAATAAAAATAGCAACATTATTATTTTTTGATATGTTCTTAACATGGGAGTAATAATTAAATATTATTTAATCATATAATATTAAATAATTTTATTTATCACTGGGCCATTAAACTCATTCTACCAATCCACTTTAATATTTATTAATTTTTCCACTCATTATATATTCTATTGAATAACCAGTGATGGAATAAATGCGATCAGGCATACATGAATAATTATTAAACCATGGTTGAGAATAATATTTATTAAACTTGTTAAATAATGAGTTATTTAACTGATAAAATCGATACACTTAGTGTGTAACCCTCTAGTCCTCTTTCATAGTGGCATTAGGAGAACCCGTATAATGTACATGGTTATCCTCTAGAAACACACCACAGTACCCAAAGAGAAAGAAGTTAACGATGCAACAACATGTCACCTCATACCAACTCTTATCATGTAATATAATCCATTGATCACAATATCTCTAATTGAGTAGGTTTCATGCCAGTGCCATCAACCTATATGCTCGATATCTCTTTCTTTTACTTTAAGAAAATAGAACTTGCCTATAAAAGACCATGGCTATTGATTTATTTAGGATATATAATTTTAATAAAAGGGTATGATATATTAACTTCCCTTAGTGAACAGAAGGGATAAATCCTTTCTAGTATTATTCAGTAATGCAATATAACTCAAGACACAACCAAAGTATCCTACCTCACCATGAACATCTTCTGTAATTTTTTTCATCAATACATCAAAGTACACAACAACTAATATCAATTAATAATAATCTTAATGTATAAGGACTAGTATACATGTACAAAGATAGGAACATCCAGTCACACATATAAATGTGGATTTCCTACCGTCGGGTCTCATTCTCATAATATCCTAATAGATATCACTAAGGGTGTACACCATGAGAATGTTCCTCAAAGTCTTATAAGTCTCCACCCTTAATAGATTGTATCATTTGTGTCCCTCTAATGATATCATTTGGCCAGAGAACATATATCCAAGAATAGTGTCATAGCACTTCTAAGTTCTCATTATAGTGGGGAACTGCTATGACCTTTTAGTGTAACGGCTACTATTGGGACATTATCACATGCAATGTTACGTAGAATAACAATCATGATGTGATAAGGAGTTTATTTATATTCAAAATCAGGAATATAACATATAATAAAGTTCAAAATAAGGTGGTTCTAGGGCACTAACTCCAACAAATTATTTATAAAATCTTATTTCTAAGGGAAATTATGAAAAATTCATTCGAGTATTATTTTGAAATATAAAGTCTAAAATAAATATTCTTCCTATTAAATTATAATTTTGGGACATGGAATATTAAAGTATGAACTATACTATAGTTTCTTGAAAGGAAAATTTCAATTAATATAATTAATGCTTCGGAGTTTCATTCTTCCCTCCTTTAAAAATTTAATCCATAATTTTTCATGGATATCAATTCCTAAAAAATGAGGGTTTTTATTATTCATAAAAACCTAAGGTTACCACATTTAGTCCTCTATTTTAAGATTTTTCCAAAGTATATTTAACCCATAAAGGCATTAAATTCCTCAATAATTTTCCCATGTTTTCATGAATATTTATAGGCTCTTGAAATTAAGATATATCAGGTTATAATTCTGTTTATTTAGTTGTGATCACATGCTTTGGGTCTGGAATATAATTCATTAACAATGGGATATGGAAACATCATTTACTTTAGAGTGGTTTGGGGTAATTTAAAAATATTAATCCACAACTACAATTATTTCTAGAATTTCAAAATATCCAATATACCTAGGGATCTTTTTTCATTTCTTACCAATCTTTACAACACCCTTCCATGGGTATACTTTCAAGAAAACATAATCTCCCCCTTGAACTTATAAATATTTAATTTGGTTATCAGAATAACTATTTTTTCTTATTTAAGCTGCTTTAATATGGGTATGAATAGTATTTTCCTTTATTATAATCTCATCAACAATATTTGGGCATATGACCCTAATTTCCCTAACTCTATCCCAATAAACTAAAGTACAACATCTCATTCTTCATAATTCTTCATAGGGTTCCATTTGAATACTTGGGTGGAAGTTATTTTTATATAAAAATCCAAAAAAACTAAATTATAATACCTCATTCATTGAAATTCAAGTGATCATGAAATAAAAAATGACTTTTAATGTTTGAATGGAACTTTCAGACTATCCATCTATTTGAGGTTGATAGGAAGCGCTCAAATGAAGCTCTATATTAAGATACTTGTAAATATTTTTCTAGAATTTCATTGTAAATCTTGGATCATGATAAGAAATGATTATAAGAGGAGAAATATAAATTCTTATAAATTAATTAATATAGAGTTGTATAATATGATCAAAAGGTAAATATTCTCTTATAGTTAGGAAATGTGTGAATTTGGTAAGCTTATCAACAATAACCCAAAAGGAATAACTATTCCTTTGAGTCTTGGTAATATAGTAAAAAATTCCATAGTGATATCATCTAATTTACACATAGAAATATGTAAGGTTTCATGATTCCTCTAGTATACTATCTCCTATCCTTAACTTATTGATAAACCAAGTATCTTGATATATAATTAGCGATTTATAACTTCATATTAGATGACAAAAAATGTTCCAACAAATCCTTATACATCTTGGTGCTACCATGGTGTATATAGGAATTATAAGTATGAGTAACCTCTAATAATTATATTTTTATCTAATGTATATATGGAACACAAATCCTCTTTGTAAATTTTAGAACACAACCTTCACATAAGAAGTTATCCATTTTCCATATCATTTTCAACTTAAGTTTAATTTTTAAAATACTCATCATGAGGATGATAAATTTTTTATTTTTCGAATAAATGTGGTTTGAAAATAATTAGAAAAATGACTGTTGTTTCCCCTTATTTAATAACTTCTATATATATATTTAATAAATTGATGAACATAATAATCTTATCAATCATCATTTTGGATAGGACTTCATGATATTTCCAAATCAATGCATATGATACCATATTTTTCTTTATTGGGTGATTGGGTATTGAGAAATCATAATCCATGAGCATCTTGTGTCATAACCTTTGTATCATGTTGATATCTTTCTATGAAAATATTTATTTTTGACTCTTATGATCAGTTTATGTCTCCCATGATTCACTACAGTGATAATTTATCTATATGCACAAATAAATAATTACAGCTACCAACTCAAAATCGTGGTTTGGATTGTTCATTTCATGATTTGTTAACAACCTTAATGAAAAGACAATAACTATATCATTTTGTATAAGGACTTAAGAAAGTCCTTTATTTGATGCATCACTATATATTATAAATCAATATCTTTCCAATGGTAGAGTCAATAATATATCATTAATCAATAACCTCTTCAATTCATAAAAACATTCTTTACATTTAATTTTATATATAAATTTAACTCCTTTATATATAGGATTGGATAATAGGATATCAAGTAATGGAAATGTTTGATCTAATCACTGATAGTAAACTTACAATTCATGGAAAATACGTACCTTGGTTTTTTTAATTGGTGTAGTCCACTATTAAACTTCCTTTGTCACGACCCGCCCTCTGGGTCCATGCCGTGACTACCCCAAGCCCGCCTTCCATAGGCCAGGGGCTGGCGACTAGCACCAAGGCGTAAATCCCAACAAAAAGGGAAGGCATTGCCTTTGAAAAGTAAACAAGCACCACAGAGTAAGCAAGCGGAAAAGTAAACACTAAGTAAGAACAGAGTACAACTGAAAGTGCGGAAAAGTAAATGGGCCAGTATACAAACCCAATGTAAAAGTAAAGTACAACTCAAAAGGGAAAACAACAACTGTAAAGTAAAAGCCGCTACACCGAGCTGTCCACTGGAAATCCCACCTGAAGGGTGGGTACAGATAGCTCCACTGCTCCTCGGGTCCCGCCGTCCGCTCCGAGCACGTCCCGCCTAGTGGTCCACCTCCAGGTACCGTCCTGCTCTGCAAGCCTCATCCAAGATCAACGATCTCCGTCGTCTGCAACCAACACAACGTAGTGCGGGCATAACCCGTGCAGGGGTGAGTATAAGCTACTCAGTAGGGACCCCGAGACCCTTGATGGTCTCTCGAAATCCACAAAGGATAAACCACAAAGAAAGGTACAATCACGAAGTAACAACCGACACTGCTTAGGTATATGCCCATACATATACCTAAGTCATCATTTTCAAATACGCTCCAACCTCCGAGCCCAAGTACAACTCAGTCCACACAGGAAAGTAAACGTATTCCACACAGGAAAGCAAAACGTAATCCACACAGGATAGCACAACACAATCCACACAGGAAAGCAACAGGATTCAGCTCACACAGGTATACTTCTTCAAAGGAGGATAAAGATGATCTCTGATCCATCTAAGTCGTCGGACCCACGAAGGATCGATAGGTAACTAACCCCCGTAAAGACCCACACAGGATCGGGCCCACACAGGACCTGTAGCACTGATCCACGTAGGATCGCTAAGTGCTGTAGTTGTCGTCGTCGAATCCACACAGGATCTCTGTACTGTCGTCGTCGCAGTCACAGTAACAGTAGCAGTAGCAGTAGCAGTAGTAGTCACAGTCGTAGTCAGCACTAGGGTTCCCGCACACAGCAAGCTCGTTCGGAGGGTCCGATCCACGAGCCGAGAGGCTGATACATCAACTGTCACGAATTCCAGAGTTGATGTATCCATAAGTTCCGTATCGTCAACAGGAACTCAACGCAACAGACGGCGCGTCGATCGGACGCCCGGTCTGAGAGTTATTGGCTTTTTCATCCTAGGGGCCCGGTTGGTTTCTAGGGAAAAACCAACCCGACCGTACTCCACCTACGTCCAACCCTCGGACGGAGTATGCCAAAAGATCCGTCTCACTAAGAGGAACACAACAAAGCTGACGGCACGTCAATCGGACGTCCGCAGCTCAAGATATGAGCGTTTCCGCTCCGAAGGCCCGGTTGGTTTCGTGTACGAACCAACCCGGCCGAACTCAAAGTTTTCCAAAACCCTGAGTGTAATATACCGAAACGACCGTCTCGATCCAAGGATCATGTTGCCGCAGACGGTTCGTCAATCGGAGGTCCGTAGCTCAAGTTATGAGCAAAAGAACGAAGTTGTCTAAAAAACGGGGGGTCCGGGTCCGGGTCGACCCGACCCGGGTCCGACCCGGTCCGGCCGGTGGCGGCGCGGCCTGGCGCCGCTTGGTGCCACGCATGGGGGGCATGGCCCCCGCTTCCCAGCTGGCGGCGCGGCTTAAGCCGCGCCTTTTGGAGAACCGGCCCCCTTCGTGGGGGCCTGCTTGAGGAAAACCGGGGGGCCGCCTGCCCCCCTTAATGAAACCAGCCCCCCCTCATAATGGGGGGGCAAGTGACCTGGCCGGGGGAATTTAATTCCCCCGGTCTTTCACCTTCTGGCTGGTCCACCTGGCCGGCCGGTTTTTCTTCAACGGGACCGGCAAAGCCGGTCCCCTTCCGGTTTCCGACGCCGGCGGCCCAGCGAGCCGCCGGTCTTCTCGTCCCGCCGCGGCCCGGAACCGGCCGCGGTGTTCGTCGTCTGGCACGGTGCGACGGCACCGCACCATACAGTCGCGGCCCCGCTCCGGCCGCAGCGTCTTCGGTTCCCTTCGACGCGGCGCGACGGCATCGCGTTCATGATAATCCTTCCACGGCGCGACGCGACGGCGTCGTTTAAATAAGTCGGGCGATTCCCGCGTGGTGCGACGGCACCACGCCTTCTCATTCATCCACAAGATTATATAAATAACCAAGAACAAAGGAGGGGGAATTCGGCCGTGTTTGTGCGGTCCGACCCCCCTCTCGTTAGATGATAACTCTTAAATATTTAATCACAAGATTATCATTCTAGAACCAAGAATGAGAGTAAAGAAATAAACCACAACAAACCCCTACCTTGGGTTCAAGTTCGAAGATCATCAACGACCCGCGGAAGACAACGTCGCGGAGGTCGGGCGTCGCGGTAATCGTTCGTCAAATCCGATGAAGAAGAGGTACGTCCGAAGAGGTACGTCGTTGCCGAATCTTCGTAAGCCGACGAAGGAAGTCCAAGGAGGAAGCAGCGTTCCCTTTCGTTGACACGGAAGGCGTCGTCGATCTTCGGAAACAACCGGCTACGAAGAAGAGAGGAGCGGCGTTCTTCGTCGGAGCTCGAAGGTTCTTCGCGTTCTTCTTCAAGATTGAAGAAGAAGAAGAAGAAGAAGAAGAAGAAGAAGAAGAAGGCTTCAAAACTCTCAAGAGGCTAGAGAATTCTAACCAAATAAAATAAGCTAAGAGCTTATTTTATTTACTCAACCAAACCTTTTTGAATTTCAAAGGTTTGAAAAAGTTTAAACAACTCAACCCAATTAATAAGCTAAGTTGTCAATTTCATTTAAAAGGGGAGTTAAGGGAGTTTTGAGAGGAGATGAAAATTGGGGTTCATGTGGGCCCCACCACACTTAATCCTTTCAAGGGAGGTTAAGTGGGTGTGGGTCCCACCCCTAACTTCTTTTGAGAGGAGTTAACCAACAAGTAAGAAAAATAAAAAGTGTTCCACATTTTTATTTAACTTCTTATAATTCTCCCAAAAACTAACTTTCGTCCCGCAATAAATGCAACTTCGGAAAAGGTCTCCTTAAGAGAATATCGGTGCTGCGAGTTCATCGGTGTCCTCGGATTTCAATTCCGAGCACCATATCAAAAGTTAGAAATTCCCGCTCGTTCGTTCACTGAACATACCCGAGCCAAACTTCGGAAATTGATTCCGGGCACACCGGGCCTCGGAATCAGGTGCCGTTAGAAACCGCGCTCTTGTAAAATTCCAAAGAAAATTAAGAAAAAATTTCCCTTGAATTTTACAGGTCTTTACATTACTCCCACCTCAGGGCTTTACGTCCCCGTAAAGATACATCAAAAACTAGGGAAACAAATGAGGGTACTGAGCACGCATCTGAGCCTCCAGCTCCCATTTGCTCTCCTAGAGATTCCTGTGCTGCCATCTGATGCGCACAAGAGGAATCTATTTCCCACGTAGGACCCGCTCCCGTCGATCCTCTATCTCCAACGGGACCTCCGTAAAAGTCGCCTCATCGTCAACGTCAAGCTCCCCATGGTCAATGATGTGTGTTGGGTCATGCACCTATCTCCTCAGCTGGGATACGTGGAAGACGTCGTGCACCCAGTGCAACTGAGGTGGCAGAGCCAGGCGATAAGCCACCTCGCCAATCCTGCTGAGGGCCTGGAAGGGTCCGATGAAGCGCGGAGATAACTTGCCGCCTCGGCCAAATCTCCGAATACCACGTCGAGGTGAGACCCGCAAGAAGACGTTGTCGCCATCCTCGAACTCTAGTGGCCTCCGCCTCCTGTCAGCATATGACTTCTGCCGGCTCTGAGTTGTCCTCATCCGCTCCTGGATGACCTGGACCTTCTCTGTCGTGGCCTGGACCATCTCCGGTCCCACCAGTGCTGACTCCCCAGGGTCTGTCCAACACAAAGGAGATCTACAAGGTCGGCCGTACAACGCCTCATACGGTGCCATCCCGATGGTGGAGTGGTAGCTGTTGTTGTACGCAAACTCCACCAAGGGTAGGTGGTCCTCCCAGCTACGACCAATGTCAAGGACACATGCGCGGAGCATGTCCTCGAGAGTCTAAATGGTCCTCTCCGTCTGACCATCCGTCTGAGGGTGAAAGGCTGTGCTCAGACGTATCTGCGTCCCGAACGCCTCCTGTAACCCCTTCCAAAGTCGGGAAGTAAAGCGGGCATCTCGATCGGAGATGATAGATGATGGAACACTGTGGAGCTTCACAATCTCCTGAACGTAGAGACGTCCCAAGCTCTCCACTCAGCCCTGCTCTCTGATGGGAAAGAAGTGTACCGACTTGGTTAGTCGGTCAACAATCACCCAGATGGAGTCGTGACCTCTGGAAGTGCGTGGAAGTCCAGTCACGAAGTCCATAGATATGCCGTCCCACTTCCACTCTGGGACCTCCAAGGGCTGTACCAAGCCTGCTGGTACCTGATGCTTTGCCTTCACCTGCTGGCTGGCGAGGCATCGAGAAACGAACTCTGCCACTGCCTTCTTCATGCCCGGCCACCAGTGTTGTCGTCTGAGGTCCTGGTACATCTTCGCCACTCTAGGATGTACCGCCAAAGGAGAAGTGTGAAACTCTCTCAGCACCTCCTCTCGGAAAGTGACTGGTACCATGGTACGTCCTCTGAAAAGGATGTCGTGCTCTGCTCCAAGGGAGAAACCATCAGGTGCCTGTCCTGAGGATATCTGTGCACACCGTGTCTCACAGTCAGCGTCCTCACGTTGTGCCTCTCTGACCCGCTGTAGTAGTGGAGGGGTGACTGTGAGAGACTGGAGGAAGGCTGCTCCATCTCTATCCACGAAGGATATCTGTAAAGAGGCTAGCTGCTCCGTCACCTCCTCAAGTAGCTGAATGCCCGTCCTCCTGCTGAGGGCATCGGCTACTACGTTACCCTTCCCAGGAGTATAGACTATCTCAAAGTCATAGTCCTGGAGGAACTCGAGCCATCGCTGCTGTCTCAGGTTCAGGTCCTTCTGTGAGAAGATATACCTGAGACTCTGATTATCGGAAAAGACTGTAAAGCGCTCGCCCATCAGATAGTGTCGCCATGTCTTTAGAGCGAAGACCACTGCTGATAACTCCAGGTCATGGGTAGCGTAGTTCTGCTCATGCGGCCTCAACTGACGTGATCCATATGCGATCACTGCCCACTCCTGCATCAGAACACATCCGAGTTCGGTCCCTGATGCATCGCAGTAGACTACGTACCCTACTCCTTCCTCAGGCAACCTCAAGATAGGTGCGCTGGTCAATCTCTGTCTCAGCTCCTGGAAGCTCTGCTGATATCTGTCTGACCACACAAAGGGTTTCCCCTTCTTCGTCAAAGCTGTGAGTGGTGCTGCAACTCTAGAGAAGTCTGGCACGAATCTCCGATAGTACCCAGCTAATCCCAAGAAACTCCGAACCTCAGTCACGCTCCTGGGTGGCTCCCAAGCTAACACAGCCTCGATCTTCGCAGGATCCACTGCAACTCCCGCCTCAGAGATAATGTGTCCCAAGAAGTGCACCTCACGTATCCAGAACTGGAACTTCGAGAGCTTACCATAAAACTGGTGCTCTCGGAGTGTGTCTAGTACAACTCGCAAGTGATAGGCGTGCTCCTCCTCAGTCGTCGAGTAAATCAGAATGTCGTCGATAAAGACCACAACAAACCGATCGAGGTATGGCTGAAAGATCATGTTCATGAGATCCATGAACACTGCTGGAGCATTGGTTACACCGAAAGGCATAACCAAGAACTCATAGTGGCCATACCGACATCTTAAGTCCATATTCTGCACATCCTCGTCTCTGACTTTGAGCTGATGATAGTCTTCCCTAAGGTCTATCTTCGAGAACCACCGTGCTCCCTTGAGCTGATCAAAGAGGTAATCAATCCTCAGTAGCAGATACTTGTTCATCACTGTCACCTGTTTCAGGCGATGATAGTCAACACAAAGACGCAAGCTCCTTTCTGCCTTCTTGGCGAACAATATCGGGGAAGCCCAGGGTGAAATACTGGGTCGGATGAACCTCTTGCCCTGCAAGTCCTCCAACTGTACCCGTAGCTCTCGAAGCTCGGCGGGGGCCATCCAATATGCTGGAGTGGATATCGGGGCTGTCCCGGGGTACAAGTCAATATAAAAGTCTACCTCTCTGCGATGAGGTAGCCCTAGAACATCATCGGGAAAAACGTCCACAAACTGATCCACCACTGCAGGAAAACCAGGACTCTGCACGTCAACTGCTCCAAGGATGAGGCTAGCCAACTGATGAGTGATGGGATGTCCTCTCCTCCGCGGAAGTCCATCCTGTGCTGCAAAGGCTCCCTTCTCACCGGTGAAGGTGAACCTGCTCCCGTCGGTGCATACACATCGCACCTTGCGCCTAAAACAGTCAATCTGCGCATGGACCGTAGATAGTCAATCCATGCCCAAGATGACGTCGTAAGGCCTCGACGCTGCAATAAGAAGATCTCAGCCGAAGCTCTCGCCTCCTAGAGTGAGCTCACACTGCCGGCACCAGTGCGTAATCGTCGAGTCTGCTCCCGTAGGAGTCTCTAGCCGTAAGGATCGAGCCAACGGCTCTGTCGGAATCTCCGAGCTCCGAACAAGGGCAGCGGCTATGAAAGAGTGACTCGCTCCTATGTCTATAAGAACTGCAGCAAGGGTGGAATAGACACAGATAGTAACTCGAATCATCTCGGGTGCACCGTGGTCGTAGGCCTCTGCTGCCTGGAGCTGTGCCTGTCTCTGCCCGCCAGCTCCCTGTGGTCGGGGTGGACCTCCTGGTGGTGGTGGTGGCAGAGCCTCAAAGCGTCACCCACCACCTGCTGCTCGGCCAGCTCCTCTGCCTCGTCCGCCTCCTCCCTGCGGACCGCCACGGTCGACCCTCTGCCTCTGCCTTGGTGGTCCCCCAACTGTCTGCTGCTCCTCGGCACGGCGGTTCGGGCAGTCACGAGCCATGTGGCCCTGCCCGCCGCACGAGTAGCACTGTCTGCCTCTCGAAAGACTGGCTCTTCGCTGTGTGCCCCACACTGTTGAGCCAGTGTCCTGAGGTCGTCTGCCTGAGGTTCTGGTCTGTCTGGACCCCTGAGTCATCCGTCGACTACCTACTGCAGATGACTCTGCCACGTGCCGCCCTGCGGTGGGTCGCTGCGCTGGTGTAGACTCAGCAAGGAAGCTCTCGATCAGAAGGGCCCGCTCCAGTACTCCTGTCTGAGTCGGTATGCTGAGGGAGATCAGCGATGCCCTGATCTCGTGTCTCAAACCCTGCTCGAAGGTCCGGGCCCGGAAGAATGGGTCCCGTACCATGTCGGTCGAGTAGCGTGAGAGACCAGTAAATCTCGTCGAGTACTGAGCGACCTTCATGTTGCCCTGCCGTAGCTGAAGAAGCTCCTGGATACGCACCGCACGAAGGGTGGCTGGGACGAACTCCGAGCGGAAGAGGCTCTCAAAGTCCATCCAAAGAAGAGATGCCTCATCGTGCACCTGGAGCATCAAGCTCTACCATCGTCCTGCTGCTGCGTGTAGTAGGCTCGCAGTGAGGATCACCATGAGGTCTGCTGGTGTCCTCACTAGCCTAAACACACGTACCACTACCTCCAGCCAGTCCTCAACTGCCTGGGGGTTCGTCTCCCCACGAAACCTGGGTGGTCGCTGGCGCTGAAACTCATGCAGTGCGCTGAGGCGACGTGCATCGTCAGCGGCTGGTGCTGGAAGCATCGGGGGCTCGGAGGGTAGAGCTACCGCCGGTGCCACTGCTGACAAAGGGCCCTGCACCGAGGCCTCGTCGCTCGGTGGGCTGTCGTCACACTCGACTCTCGGAACCCTAGCCGGCTGCCATCGTGGGGCCATCCTGAAAAGGAAACAGGTGCGCCACGGTCAGAACAGTATACCTGGTGAGCTGATATAAAGTAATCACAAAGAAAACTTTGAAACACACACGCAATCAATGTTTTCGTGCATTAAGTCGGAAATCAGAAGTCAGGGTCCTGGTGTACGGATACGTCGGCCGCCGCACCAACACTGGACTCCCAGGACTGATAACCACACTCAATACGCTAAACATTATTGCTTCACATAGAAAAGATCAGAGTTCGCGGTAGAACCGAACTCCTCTGATACCAATTTGTCACGACCCACCCTCGGGGTCCGTGCCGTGACTACCCCAAGCCCGCCTTCCATAGGCCAGGGGCTGGCGACTAGCACCAAGGCATAAATCCCAACAAAAAGGGAAGGCATTGCCTTTGAAAAGTAAACAAGCACCACAGAGTAAGCAAGCGGAAAAGTAAACACTAAGTAAGAACAGAGTACAACTGAAAGTGCGGAAAAGTAAATGGGCCAGTATACAAACCCAATCTGAAAGTAAAGTACAACTCGAAAGGGAAAACAACAACTGTAAAGTAAAAGCCGCTACACTGAGCTGTCCACTGGAAATCCCACCTGAAGGGTGGGTATAGATAGCTCCACTGCTCCTCGGGTCCCGCCGTCCGCTCCGAGCACGTCCCGCCTAGTGGTCCACCTCCAGGTACCGTCCTGATCTGCAAGCCTCAGCCAAGATCAACGTTGTCCGTCATCTGCAACCAACACAACGTAGTGCGGGCATAACCCGTGCAGGGTTGAGTATAAGCTACTCAGTAGGGACCCCGAGACCCTTGAAGGTCTCTCGAAATCCACAAAGGATAAACCACAAAGAAAGGTACAATCACGAAGTAACAACCGACACTGCTTAGGTATATGCCCATACATATACCTAAGTCATCAATTTCAAATACGCTCCAACCTCCGAGCCCAAGTACAACTCAGTCCACACAGGAAAGTAAACGTATTCCACACAGAAAAGCAAAACGTAATCCACACAGGATAGCACAACACAATCCACACAGGAAAGCAACAGGATTCAGCTCACACAGGTATACTTCTTCAAAGGATGATAAAGATGATCTCTGATCCGTCTAAGTCGTCGGACCCACGAAGGATCGATAGGTAACTAACCCCCGCAAAGACCCACATAGGATCGGGCCCACACAGGACCTGTAGGCGCTGGTTCACACAGGACCGCTGAGCGCAAAGACCCACACAGGATCGGACCCACATAGGATCGGGCCCACACAGGACCTGTAGCACTGATCCACGTAGGATCGCTGAGTGCTGTAGTCGTCGTCGTCGAATCCACACAGGATCTCTGTACTGTCGTCGTCGCAGTCATAGTAACAGTAGCAGTAGCAGTAGCAGTAGTAGTCACAGTCGCAGCCAGCACTAGGGTTCCCGCACACAGCAAGCTCGTTCGGAGGGTCCGCTCCACGAGCCGAGAGGCTGATACATCAACTGTCACAAAGTCCAGAGTTGATGTATCCATAAGTTTCGTATCGTCAACAGGAACTCAACGCAACAGACGGCGCGTCGATCGGACGCCCGGTCTGAGAGTTATTGGCTTTTTCGTCCCAGGGGCCCGGTTGGTTTCTAAGGCAAAACCAACCCGACCGTACTCCACCTGCGTCCACACCTTGGGCGGAGTATTCAAAAAGATCCGTCTCACTAAGAGGAACACAACAAAGCTGACGGCACGTCAATCGGACGTTCGTAGCTCAAGATATGAGCGTTTCCGCTCCGAAGGCCCGGTTGGTTTCGTGTACGAACCAACCCGGCCGAACTCAAAGTGTTCCGAAACCCTGAGTGTAATATACCGAAACGACCGTCTCGATCTAAGGATCGCGTTTCCGCAGATGGTTCGTCAATCGTAGGTCCGTAGCTCAAGTTATGAGCAAAAGACCGAAGTTGTCTAAAAAACGGGGGGTCTGGGTCCGGGCCTACCCGGCCCGACCCCCCCTGGGTCGGCCCGAACCGGGTCGACCCGACCTGGGTCCGACCCGGTCCGGCCGGCGGCGCGGCGGCGGCGCGACCTGGCGCCGCTTGGTGCCACGTGCGGGGGGCATGGCCGCCGCTTCCCAGCTGGTGGCGCGGCTTAAGCCGCGCCTTTTGGAGAACCGACCCCTTTCGTGGGGGCCTGCTTGAGGAAAAGCGGGGGGCCGCTTGCCCCCCTTAATGAAACCACCCCCCTCTCATAATGGGGTGGAAAGTGACCTGGTCGGGGGAATTTAATTTCCCCGGTCTTTCACCTTCCGGCCGGTCCACCTGGCCGGACGGTTTTTCTTCAACGGGACCGACAAAGCCGGTCCCCTTTCAGTTTCCGACGCCAGCGGCCCGGCAAGCCGCCGGTCTTCTCGTCCCACCGCGGCCCGGAACCGGCCGCGGTGTTCGTCGTCCGGCGCGGTGCGATGGCACCCCACCCTACCGCTGCAGCCCCACTCTGGCCGCGGAGCCTTAGGTTCCCTTCGACGCGGCGCGACGGCGTCGCGTTCATGATAATCCTTCCACGGCGCGACGCGACGGCATCGCGTAAATAAGCCGGGCGATTCCCGCGTGGTGCGACGGCACCACGCCTTCTCGTTCATCCACAAGATTATATAAATAACCAAGAACAAAAGAGGGGGAATTCGGTCGTGTTTGTGCGGTCCGACCCCCCTCTCGTTAGATGATAACTCTTAAATATTTAATCACAAGATTACATTCTAGAACCAAGAACGAGAGTAAAGAAATAAACCACAACAAACCCCTACCTTGGGTTCAAGTTCGAAGATCATCAACGACCCGCGGAAGACAACGTCGCGGAGGTCGGGAGTCGTGGTAATCGTTCTTCAAATCCGATGACGAAGAGGTACGTCCGAAGAGGTACGTCATTGGCAAATCTTCGTAAGCCGACGAAGGAAGTCCAAGGAGGAAGCGGCGTTCCCTTTTGTTGACACGGAAGGCGTCGTCGATCTTCGGAAACAACCGGCTACGAAGAAGAGAGGAGCGGCGTTCTTCGTCGGAGCTCGAAGGTTCTTTGCGTTCTTCGTCAAGCTTGAAGAAGAAGAAGAAGAAGAAGAAGAAGAAGGCTTCAAAACTCTCAAGAGGCTAGAGAATTCTAACCAAATAAAATAATCTAAGAGCTTATTTTATTTACTCAACCAAACCTTTTTGAATTTCAAAGGTTTGAAAAAGTTTAAACAACTCAACCCAATTAATAAGCTAAGTTGTCAATTTCATTTAAAAGGGGAGTTAAGGGAGTTTTGAGAGGAGATGAAAAGTTGGGGTTTGTGTGGGCCCCACCACACTTAATCCTTTCAAGGGAGGTTAAGTGGGTGTGGGTCCCACCCCTAACTTCCTTTGAGAGGAGTTAACCAACAAGTAAGAAAAATAAAAAGTGTTCCACATTTTTATTTAACTTCTTATAATTCTCCCAAAAACTAAATTTCGTCCCGCAATAAACGCAACTTCGGAAAAGGTCTCCTTAAGTGAATATCGGCGCTGCGAGTTCGTCGGTGTCCTCGGATTTCAATTCGGAGCACCGGATCAAAAGTTAGAAATTCCTGCTCATTCGTTCACTGAACGTACCCGAGCCAAACTTCGGAAATTGATTCTGGGCACACCGGGCCTCGGAATCAGGTGCCGTCAGAAACCGCGCTCTTGTAAAATTCCAAAGAAAATTAAGAAAAAATTTCCCTTGAATTTTATGGGTCTTCACATCCTTTTCATTTATAGGATTTATAGAGATTATATCCTAGGAGATAATATGAAAATAAAAGAATCTTTCAGAATCTAGAATTCAGACATGGTAATTTTTTTGTATAACTCTTTTTCTCTAAGAGTATTAAGAATTGTTCTCAAGTGATTATCATAGTCCTTGTACATTTTAGATTAAACCAAGATACAATCAATAAATACCACTATAAAATTATAAACATATTCCCTAATTAACATGTTCATCATACCCATTAAAATAGAGGGTGTATTGGTCAATACAAATTGAATTACCATAAACTCAAAATTTTTATACCTCCTTTAAAATGTTGTTTTTGGAATATATTTATAAAAATAGAGGGTGAATTGTTCATCCATGTGAGGTATATGATGTGTTTTTTTATATTAAAAGAATTTATGTCCATATAATCAATTCACAACTTCGTAGATCCATCTTTTTTCTTAATGAAAATAACAGGGGATCCCCATAGTGAAAAACTAGGGGTATAAATAAAAAATCACAGATATCCTATAGTTGTTTCTTCAATTATAATAACTCCACAGGGTTAATTCTATAGGGAGTCTCTGATATAGGTCTTTCAATGGCGGTAAAAATAATAAAAAAAATCAAATTCATGATTTTGTGGATGTCTATGTAATTCCTCGAGAAGTACAACAATGTATGAATTTTCAATATCAAGATTACCATTCTCATCCATATATTTCATATAGTATTATTCCTCAAGAATATCATTCTAAATAAATATTGGAGGTGAATATAAACATGACCCAATTGATGAATTCTACCCCCTAAATATAAGGAATTCCACATCTTCACCACAAATCACAATTTCCTTCTCTTGGAAATAAATTTCTAAATTATACGTTTAAATCCAATTCATACTAAGGATTATATAAAAACATATTTATAATAACTACATTTATAAATAGGGTATTCCAATATGTAAAAATGGGAACTGACTAATATATCCTCACTATGGTATGATTTCCCCTTGACCTCTTTTATGTTAAGTTTCGTTCATGTGTATGAAATAGGATTCAATAATGCCCCATTTCTGTATAGTTTAAACCTTGGACATTAGTGGTATATTTATTTAACATTCATCCATTATCTAGATGAAAATTATATCTACACTTATAAAAAACTATTTTGACCATCAGTCATTTTCTCATATGGTTATTTCCATAATTTCACATGATGGAAATCGCATCCTTTCTTCCTTCTTTGAAGAATTCAATTTTTATTGCTTCTTATTTGGCCTCTTTTTTTCTTCATTTCATTTAAATAAATAGGATATATAAAATTATTTATCAGTTTTGATGGAATATATTCTTATTCCATCACATGATGATATTGTTTGAGAAACCAGTTCCCTTTGAAGGCATTTATTAATCCTTTTAATGAAATGTTCAGTTTTGATTTTCAGATTACATGTGTATTTGTAGCATACTTGGTAAGTATTTTAAAGGTATACTCCTACTCTATAACACTTTACTATTCATTATTAATTATACTAGGTAACTTTATCTTTATTTTAGTTCATTACTAACAAGGTAAATATTTATCAAATAATGTTACTTAAAATCTCTATATTATATATGTTCTATTTCTTCTTCCTCCCTAGCATTATGGATCAGTGACCATCATTTAATAAAATCGTATTTAATATTATAAAATTTTAGTATAACCTTTTATCCTTCATTTCATCAAGTTGATACAAATATCATTTCAAGGGACTTAATCCATTGCTCAACTACCAGTGGATTAGTAGTTCAACTAAAATATAGAGGCTTTTGTCACATGAAATGATCCAATATAGGTATATCATTTGATGTAACATAATTTTTATCTATATGTTCAAGGTTATTATTAGTAACCTATAAAAGATTCCCTAATATTGTAATGATCTTCTTAGCTCCACCAATTGTATTGGATTGCTAAGTAGGGAAATCTATACATTGTCCATGAGTATTAATACCATTATTTATACAATACATCATTTCTAAAAAATGGAATAAAATAAATTTGAACATAACATTATGAATTTAAAATAATAGTATATAATTGGTCTAATTATTAACAAAATTTAAAAATTGATGCATGGATAATATCGAAATAATAAACTTAGCTTCCTTGGAAATATCCACAAACCATAAAAATATTTTAAAATAATTCATAATGGTTCATAATGTGTGAGTAAATTAACCAAAGAATATCCATGGGAGTGTATATCCATTTGTACAGAGTTAGTACCACTAATTGTGCACTAGTGACAATTGTGTTAATACCCAATCATCCCCATTCTGATTTGTTACCCCTAGGTGCAGTTGTGACATAGATCCATCCACTTTCTAGTATCCTAACAAGGATTTATTTTCTAAAAAAACCATAAAATATTTAATTTACCAGTTCTTGTGTTATTATCTTATACTTATACTTACCCTCATATTCTATCTTAGTATTATGTTCTAAAATCTATTTTTCATAAATCTGGTTTCCAAAGTTTCTACAAAACCTCCTATTATTCAAACTGTAACAACCCAACTTTTGTAACCTAGAGCTGGTGTCTAATTTATTACATTAGCCCAATATACAAGTGATTATATCATAATGGACTTGTCAGTTTAGTGGTATTGAAAAACTAGACACATACATGATTCCAATTTTATATTGGAAATAAAATATAAAACATAACAAAATAAAATATCCATCATCCTTAAAACTCTTTAAAATATTCCTTCTTCATATCATAGGGAAATGAAAATAAAATAAGGGCTTGTTCAAACACTCGGTAAGGGTTTCATACAGTGTAATCAATCATGATTAAATAACTAATAATCAATATAGGATGGTAAATAACTAAAAATGCATGCCATTTAATCAATAAATTGAGCGTCAAATACATCCATGTATAATATAAATGTAATAATATCATGGAGAATAATAACTAAATTTTCAATGAAGTAAATGAATAATGTCAGAATTCATGATCAAATCCATGTTCCAAGATATTTTCATAAATGGGTAGGTATACACCAAAAACCCATTTAATAATTTTCTCCAACATGTTTGTCTCATGAAACCTATTGTTCCATTGAGGGGTTATCTTTAACCGAGCCCCACCTATAACTGAATTTATAAAGAATTACTCATATGTTGAATGATAAATATAATTCATAAACAATATTCCTTATGAATATATATATATATTAAGTAAATAAGATAGAATTTTAATATTTCCACTATCAATAAAATTACTTTCATAGTAAAACACCCTATAGAGAATTATTGTACGGTTTAAGAAATAAGTATATCCATGATATAAAATATATGTATATGGGAGATAAATTTAATTTCTAATGAAAGATGATAATAAGAAATTGAATATTTCAAGAGAAGTTTAATAACCACCAAATTAATCAAGAGATGAAAGACGAACATAATTTCATCAAAAAATAGATTTTTTAATAAATCCAAGTATTCTAGAGATTATAAGAAAATATATGTGTAAAAATTGACATAAATTTCCATTAAATAAAGTAAATTATAAAACAATGAGAAACATAAATAAGAAGATAAATAATATAAAATAATTAATGAAGAAGGAAAATATGTTAAAATTGTGTATGTTAAAAAGAAACATTCCTTTGTATTTTTTGGAAAAAGAAAACTGAAAAATGATCCTTTAAAAAAATTTAGAAATATATCTTTAATATATTGTTAAAATTAGTGGATAACATCAATTTCCCATATTAAATAATTTTAGTAAATAGAAAAGTTTTTTAAAAGAATTTTGAAAAATATGGATACAAAAGAAATATATACCAGATCAAATGGAGAAAATATGTCAGGTTTTATTTTAAACAATTCTTTGCATGAATCGAGTGAGAAATATAAGAATATTTATAATAATAAATGTAAACCCATTAAAAATCCATAGGATAAAAATATATGAAGATTATTAAGGATGGTTTAGAATATTCCTTCAATAAAAATATAAGTTATCCAAAAAATGATATTGTAAAATAAATTCTTACCACTTTGGTAACTTTTCAATTGTAAGATCTAGAAAGATTAATATTGAATTGAAACATTAATTTCCATGAATAAATATATATTCATGTTATATACATCAATGAGGATGTATATTCACTATATAAAAGAAAATAGGTGCATAATACCAAATATGTCTCAATGGAGTGGGAATTGAGACGAAACCCCCAACCTCACACTTGCACTTTGTTGAACCTTAATTATTATCAATTATAATAAAATTATATTTATATTAATTATATAAAATAAACATATAAATATCTATAATATCATATATTATCCACTTACAATTTCATATCACATGTTTATTAACAATATTTCATTATTATCATTGTATGAGGTGTTAAGATCTTCATTTTTCATGTAAGTTTCATAACCAATATTCCAGTTCTTATGAATATGTTATAGTTTCATCATCTAAATAATTATATTAATTTTATATAAATTATATATTTTTCATTAAATACATTTTTATCATCATCCATGCTATGTGGTAATGAAAAATGAACCACATTCCTTTGTTGAGGTGGTAATCCACATGTTCGCACAAGCGGCGTTTTCATTTTCCAACAGATATGTGGGAAAAGAGGAGAGTAATATTTTTTCATTTTATAATGAAAATTATATCATAAATAAAATTTTATTTCTTTAAATTTTCATATATACACCATTCATGGGAGGGGTTGACGGAAAACAAATTACATAAGTTCGTGAGGTAGTAGTTTGTCATACAGATGAGCGATGGTTTTTTCCCATTTGATGGAGAAGGATATGGATAAATATTTTGTGATAAATATAAAACAATATTATTATTAGGGATATATTTTATATAAAATATTATAATAGTTAATATATAATTTATGGTAGTGAAATAAAAAGAAGAATGAAAGTATGTAGTTCAAATGATTACGTCTTCTTGAAAAAGATCCTTTAGATACAATCTTAAGGACCATAGTAAGAGTATTTTGGGAATATCAGAAGATATAAAACATGTATAAGATTTTTGGGATATATTTTTTTAGTTTTGGGTTGATATAAATTTCTAAATAGCTGTGAATAATTGAGGGGGTCCCTTTTGGGGAGAGGACACACTTACAATTTTTTTAAAAATTAAAATATATTAATGTCATACTCATGCCAAATAGATCCAAAATTACTCATATCTAAAGTGGATAAGGTTATGGACCAATTAAAAAAACCAATGAGGTTTAATAAGTTTTTCTATGTTATCTATAAGCTTTATCTCTTCATTTATAACACATTTGACCAAATTTACCCTTAATCGTGGTAACCAATTTTTACCATTTTTACTATTCATAAGGACAAAAAATTAAAGTGAACTTAATAATAAATTTTGATATTATAATTAAAAATATTTAAAAATATATATCAAATTCCATTCCTATAAGTGTCGTAAATTAATTTAAAAATAATCCTAAAAAACTTGATAGCAATAATATTTTATGAAAATGCATTTTTCATGCATAATCTAATTATAAATTAACATTAAGACTATTAATAATCATTATAGGATTTTAAATAAATATATACATATATATGATATATAAATTTCACATTAATCATTAATATTTAAGAATTTTTTTAATTATCTATAATGGAAAAACATTATAAACATAAAATTGGTTTTATAAAAATATCAATTTTTACCTCGAAATGTTCATGTAATTATTTATATCAAATTAATGATCATTAAATGGTTTATTATATATTTTTTCATAAATTATTGTATATAAAATGAGGATTAGTTAAATACTACATTTGCAATTATTGATAAAATCTTATTTCTAAAGGGTAATTTTAAAAAACCATTCTAAGATTATTTTGAATTATTAAATTTAATATCATCATTCATCCTATAAAATTTTAATTTTTGTGACATGAAATATTAAAATTTGAATTTCACAATAGTTTTATAAGAATAAAAATTTCACTAATTAAAATTACAGCTCAGGTGTTACAATATCTTACCCCATCACTATAAGAAACATTAGATAATTTTTAGGAAATGCTGGATTATATAGAAGATTTATTAAAGACATCAGAAAAAATAATTACCTTTAATCAAGATGCTGAAAAAGGAGACTGACTTAGTTTCTTATGATCCATATATGAAAACCTTTGATATAATTAAATAAATCTTAACAAAAACCCCTATGATATTTCCAATATTATGGGAGATACCATTTAAAGAGTTGTGTCATTCCTTAAACCAAGTCATGCGATTTGTGTTGTCTCAAAGGACTGATGGGAACTCATATGTGATAACATAAACATAAAAAACCCTAACAAACATAAATCTAACACAAAAAAACATATGAGTTTTTTATATCATTGTTTATTTATAAAAATTATATTCATATTTTATAGAAAAATATGTCACCATTAATTATGACCATAGAAACCATAGATACATGATTAAGATAGTCAATTTAATGCCAAGATTGGTGATATGGATGATTCTGTTAAATGAGTTAAACTTGGAGATCAAATACATGAAGGGTTGTGAGAACATGGTTGTAGATCACATGAGTAAATTTCCCCTCACTATTGAGATTGAAACACCTATAGAGACAAACCTAGATGATTTCAACCCTGGTGAGTAGCTATATAAAGTCACTAAGGTATCCTAGTATGCTAATATGGTGAAATTATTTTCCACATCAATGGTACATCCCTTATTTTATAAGTATTGTACTCTTAAGTTTAAATTTTAGACAAAAAATTATGTTTGGTAAGATCTTAATTTTTGGAAGATTTGTAGTGACCAAGTGATTATGAGAAGCATAGCTGAAGAAGAGGTAAAATTTATACTTTAATTTTTTATACACTTTCTTATAGTGTCCAATTTGGAAACTCAATAATAGCCAATAAATTTTTAGAATATGGTTTTTTCCATTAATTTTTAAAAACTCTCATGATTTTTTCAAAATAGTTCAAAACTACTAAATTAATGAAGGAATTTTTAAATGGTGGGAAATTCCCCCAATAAGTTATGATTTTTCATAAGAAATTTGATGTATTAGGATTAGATTTCATGGGTTTACTTCTAGTTTCTTTTTGATTTCCCTGTATCTTATTTATTTTATATTTTGTTTCTAAGTGAATTGAAGCACAAGAAATCCAAACTAATGATAAAAGAGTTTTTATTGAATTTTTATGATCCAATATTATTTTTTATAGGTTTAGTGTTCATTGAGAATTAATTTGTAATCAATGAACTTTTTTTTGAAACAATAACATGGAAGAAATCATGAAAATTTAGGGACTACACCACAAGGCTTCAAATTCCTATCAACCATAAAAAATCGATATGCTGAGGCTTCAAATAGATAGATCAAGTGGATTTTTGAAATTGAAGTACAAACCAATTAGAAATACAAATACAAAATGCTAAAATATGAAATATATATATTCTGGACTATTTTCAAAACCCGCTACGTTTTTCCCCTTCTATAATTTTTTATTGAAAGAGTTGAAGCATTCTTGTGGAGCTATAACATAAATTCAATTGGGGTATGAGGAGAGTTAACCAAGAGTTAAGTGTGGATAGAGAGAAATGGAATCTCCAACTGATGGCACTAAAAGATCTAGGGAGGTCAAGATACTAAAATTCCATGTTGTATAATGTGAAATATAAATCTTTCCATGAAACGATCATCTAAAAACAAGACATTCATGTGGGATACAAAGTGATACAATTAACCTCAATAATGAATCACATGTTTGGTAAACATTGTTTCAAGCGGACAAGACATTTTTGGTAACTAATATCTTCCCATTTAGTGTATTTTAAATAAAAAGGGATGAATCACAATAGATATTTTATGTGAATGGGTAGTAGATGATGTAATATCATAAATAGTTTTGTAAGGAACAAGTGGATGTGTCCAAAATCATCTCTACTTCTTATGATTAATGACTTTCAGGTTGTCTCTTTCCTTCACCCTAGTCTCTATAACTACTATTTAAATATATTTTATTTTGAAAAATTGCATGATCAAATTAATTTACGTTGTGTCTAAGATATGTGTGCAGGATTTAAAGAGGCAGATTAGAATATAAATATTTTAATCCATCTATTATTCATTATTTCTATTTCATGGAGTTATGAATCAAAATAAAAAATAAAAAATATGTTTTAGAATTTTTAAATTCAATTTTCAAATTGGTTTTTATCTATTTTTAGTTTCTTGGGGTCATTAAGATGGAAAAACTCATGTTTCTATATTTCCTAACCTACAAAAATTATTAATGCTAGAGTGGAGGGATTCACTGATATTGTAAATGTTAAAATTAGATATTGTTGAGTGAATATTCCTTTTTCATAGAAATTATGCATTAGAATTATGGTAATGGGTTGTTAATGAAATATATCATGGAAGAATAAAAATAATAGTATGAAGGAACAATAAATTTGAACTTGAACTTAAGGGACCTACTCATTTTGATTGATTATCACCTTATGGAGCCTCCCTAAAAGTAATGTTTGTATCTAATATAAAATATTGTAAAAAAGTAATATGGGAACTGATCTATAATCCTTATTAAGTTAACCTAGTCACATGTGTGTGTGTGGGTGTTATCCATCAAATAAGAGTAAGAGTGACCAAAGCATCATCTACCCAATAATTAATTCTATAAATTTACTATTACAATTAGACATGGGGGATGATTTTTAACCTGGGATGGTTTATTTTTGGGTTTAGCTACTTCTCATATATTAAGTCCCTTTCAAAAAAATGGATGAGAAAAATTAAATATGTGCTAATTGAAAATGAGGGTGAAAAGGTTTGGGGAATTATAAACTTGAATAAATAATGGGAAGATTTAGGAAGTACCAAAGAAGTTATAAAAGGGGCATTATAAAAGTAATCTCGGGGAAGAGCGATTTGTGCGTGGTGCGTCTTGTTATGATATTAATTATACTATGATATATTCCATTTGAAAACCTAAAACTAGAATGTTTTCTAAAATTAAATTGAGGAAACTAGATTAAATTCACCATGGAGGCATAATACTTGCAATGATGCAAGGATATTTGTTTAATTTCATTTTTTATTTGTTTTTGAACCTAACCAAGACGATCTTTTAGTTTGGATAAATTCATTATATTACATAGGAGTGAGATAGTGTCAGTTTGGGGGTGATGGGAACCAAGAATTTCAATTTTTTGAACTATTTTATTAGTAAATTAAAGTAAATATTTAGTTAGAACATTGGAAATAAATTTATTTTAGTTACTTTTATGAATATATAATTTAAATTATTAAATGGATTAAATATTTAATTTTAGTTATTGTATTCATTTGGGAATTTATTTAAAAGCGCTAAATTTATTTTGTGAATTTTGGAATCAAATTAATAACAATAATTTAATTTATTTATTAATTGTTTTAAATTAATTTTGAATAAAATGGTATAATCCTTCAGTTTATTGTTATTGAAATTTTTTATAAGTTCAGTTTGTGGATAAAAATTATATAGGTAGGAGCAGTTTCATATGTATTCCATCAAGATAGTGTGTAAGACTTTCCAGGTCTCTTCGTATGGAATTGAAGTTGCATAAAAATGGAAAAGGGGCATCATGTATTACTTTTTTCAAGCCTTTATGTTATTCTAAGCCTATGTATGATGTTTCCAAGAGGCATATAATATTTTACTCATCCTCTCTAAGCTGCATATGATTTTTTCCAAGACTATATGACATTCTCAAACCATATATTACTTTTCCTGAAAACATATAAGTTATTCCACCCATGTTGACATTTTCTCTGTGTAGAAAATTTCCAAGAAGCATATAATATTTCCCCCTTGTCCAACCCATATTATGTTTCCTATATCCAGAGCCTCATATGATATTTTCCACCAC
This sequence comes from Viscum album, assembly GCA_963277665.1. Taxonomy (NCBI): domain Eukaryota; kingdom Viridiplantae; phylum Streptophyta; class Magnoliopsida; order Santalales; family Viscaceae; genus Viscum; species Viscum album. Next base: position 878,050,384 of record OY728123.1, read on the forward strand.
CCATATGAAAGTTTCTTTCACTTTGATCCGGTATAATGTTTCCTCTGTCGGTTGTATAATTCCACCATGTATGAATTTGAAACATTGAAAATTTTCAATCCATATAATATTAATAATGGTTATTTATAAATTATTTTTTTCAAAGCCACAAGTCTAAATTGTATTCCTCTAGTATAAAAATATCACTCATGGATTCTCATGATCTTCCAAATAGAACTCATCCAATCAAAGAATAAGGTATCGATCATGGATCCAATCCATGATGAGAATGTTAAAAAACCATGAATGGAGAATCTTAACCCTTGAGCTATTTATATATATCCATCAAAGGAATATAATTAGTAAATAGAAAACCAAGAATATTTTGGAAGCATGGCATTCTATCAAGAAAGAATGAGTATATTTTACTCATGTAGAGTATGGAACTATTCAATTCCCCAATAGGATCTTAAGCATCTATATATTATGTCGATTATTCATTGCTAAAAAAGAGGGGTATTCTATTGAATGATATACTAATTTTTATCTGTTTATGTATTTATTTTCATTTCTTTTATTGGAATAATTATCTCTAGTTATAGAATACTAAAACATTAGTGGTTGATCCATGGACATTACCCATACCCATGTTGATGAATTTGAACATCAATTTAGAATTATAGTCTATTAATTTTAAAAGATTGGATTTATTATTATAAACACTAGGAGAATTATATTCTCTTGTACACATAAACTCTTATTCTATCATTTTTAGATTGCACACACAATCCACCTAGATCATCATCACTGTCAATGATGGTCAGTAGTGGGTTGATTCAAGAGTATTTGATGATATAAAATTAATTTTCTAGGAATGGATAGGGATTGTAGTGGTTATTTCCTTTCTCTATTTAAATTTAAGCAACCAGGTGGGGATAATTTATTGAAGTTTCAACTGATTATATAGAGAACAAGAGAGTAAAATTTAATGATGGTTTTAATATTCATGTGAGGGAATATATGAGGTTAGAAAACTAATTTCTAAAACTAATTTCAAACTAATTATTTTTTTCATTGATCACAACACATTCACTGTTCTTTACACATGCTAAAACCACTCAAAAATGAAAATACACACTATAAACACCCCTTTATCTGAGGAAAACATGTGTCCCACTAAAAAATATTTTAACGTGGGTTCAAAAAATTGTATATTAGGATCCTTGTGACTGGATCCACATCAAAAATAAGTAACCAAAAGGGGAATTCCACCCAAATTTTTGGAATGATCATTCCATAGATCATAGGATCATATATACACAATAATAAATTAAAAAAACAGAATAAAAAATCAATAAATTGGAAAACATAACTCCTAACCAATAAAATAAGTCTCATACGAATATCCAACGAATACCAACATCAATAAGAAATATTTAAATACAACCCAATGAAAATAAAAAAAATAATGTGAGAATTTATATAATGACATGGTGTAATATATCATAAGCGATATACATAAACAATAAAAACAAATAAATCACCTCTCATAATCTACATGAACCAATTAAATCAAACAAAGTTATTTCCCACAACATTCTTGCACCAATGCCTAAGGATTATCTATTAACTCCATGTGGAACATTATAAATAGTAATATGATAGGCATGAGAAAAAAATCACAACTGATCTTCCCAACATACCATGTATAACCGTAAAAATATATATTTCACTATAATATTTAATAAAACATTAAATTTAATATTTTCAATTTCTTTTAAAATTAGAAAAAAATTATCATCATTTGAAACAGTTTCCTTTAAAACACGGAGTTCTCACATTTTAAAAATAAAATGGTCCTTAATGGATTTAAGGAAAATAAATATTTAAGATTAGTAAATATTTTAAAACATTTCTTTGAAAATTCCAAATCAATGGAAAAATAATGGAAAAGTCTAATCCTTTGAAAATCCTATTTATTTTAATTAATTAAAAAGAAATTGATAGATTTATTTCTATAAAAACCCCAATTGTGATAAAAATAAATCAAAACAATCTCTACAATAACAAGGAAGGATCACATAAAATAATTATAATATAATTATTATATAAATTGAGGAATCAAAACCATCATAATGTAGTCATGAGCTAAAAATAATGGTAACACCTAGGAACCCTAGATAAAATCTAGAAAAACACAATAAAAAATCCATATTATCGGTTCCAAATATTATTCACTACCTAAACACTAGGTTTTACACTAATATGTTCCGACTGAGAGAAAAAACTCATATAATCATACTATAGTCTTATCCTAGCGACACTAGACACTATGTTATCATAAATAGTGTCATATTAATACCTAGATTTCTCAATTAGCTACCTATGGTTTCCCATGACCAGAAATATAGGTAAGAAATAAATATATAACAAGAAACATATATACAAATAGAAAAAATATCAAAACACAAACTCACCAATGAACACCCTTCATAGAATCAACCCCATTTTCTCCAAAAAATGAAATATGACCACATTATCATAAATCCATTAAGAATTCATTAATTACACCATATTTAATTTCAAACACATAATAAGAGGGGAATAATTCAAGGGTCTATTTTATTTGGGAAAAACATTTAATGTGGTTCTAATAAGGCCTTAATAATATCATTTGGGAAACTAATTTATAAAATTACTCTTTGAGAACAAAATCACATAACCTAGTAAAAGTAACTTAACTAATCAAAATAACCCAAATACAATTTTTGAATAAGTCAAAAAAAACCCTTAGTTTTTAAAAAATTCATCAAAACATAATTATTTCTTCCTTAGAAATCATTTAAGAATAAAATAAACCTTTAAATCATAATTTTTTATAAATATTCTTTAAAGAATTTCATCTATCACTTGGATTTCATGTAAAATTGATTTAAAATTTATGAACATGGAAAAACATGAAAACCTTTCAAGTAAAGTGTATTTTAAGAGAAAAAAATATTTTAAAATTTAATCGTTAAATATAATTCTTACCATCATTAAATTAATTAAAAATATAATGAAAAGAAGATATAATTCATGGGTCTTTATTTAAAGGTTTTTACATAGAGTAACCTACCTCAACACATCACTTACTCAAACACGATACTAGTAAACCATAAAAATGTAAGATAAGACCTTAAAAGGATTTTAAAATACCTAAAACAATAAATCCCTATGTTAAATTTGAGTAAAAATAAACCCAAGGTCGCTGAGTCCATTTTAAGGAAATAAAAGAAGAGAAAAAGGAAGAAAGAGCAGAAAGGGAAGAGTTTATACCAATTTACCTTGAAGAATACACCTTAAAAGTTGTAGGGAATCATGAATAAAACCAAGAAGGAGAGGATAACTAACATAGAGAAGAAACATTGGGCTGGGAACTCAAGTGATAGGGAAATATGAGGCCATAAGGCTTCAATTAAAAGTGTAAAATAAGGTAAATTCAAAATTTCTAATGATTTAAGAAGTTCACATCATTTAGATTTTTGATTTACCAAATTGTATAACCCTCACTAAACAAGTCCATAATAAGCTGCATGGATTATCAAAATAGTTTATTAAATTTTGTGTCAACCATGTGTAAGAGTCCCATTCATAAAATTATTCTACATGATTTGGCCTCCTGATTTGAAAAACCATTCATCAATAATTCAATCATATTTGAAATATTATGTAGGTTTTTCTGGACCGAGTCACGCAGTTTTTAGTACCTATGTGTGAACCAGGTGACATGCATAACTACCCCATTTTATCCCACTTCTAAATAAAAAAAGACTTGAAACTTGGGGACAAGGATAAAATTCAATAAATTAAAAAAATGTTGAGGAAACATGATGTTGATGTGTGACCTGAATCCCTTAAGTAACTAATATTTCTAAATGACACAAGATAAATAAATAATAACTTAAAATTAATTCCCACATATGATCATGGCATACACCCAATATAGGTTTTCACCGAGTTGAGTGGTTCCTGAATTTAAATATTTTACAATCCAAATCACACCCAAATTATATAACTATATGTCTATCTCAAAGACTTGATTCTTCCATCTATATATAGCACTTCCTGGTCATTTCTCATACCTAACATATTCATTAAGAAAAACATGTTTTACTTTATAGAAAATATTTTGTAAAAAATAAGTAATTAAACCCCAATATTAAATTTAATCAATTCAATATACCTAAAAATTAATTTTAATCAAAAACCATTCACAATAAGAAAATCCCATGTTTTACCCAAAAACCACATTTATAAACCAACACCCATGGTTTGACCCAAAATTCATTCGAAACCCAAGGTTGATTTATATATATATATAAATAATTATAAAATAAATTCAAATAATTATTTTGTAATCATGCATGTAGTGAAATTACCTAAAATCGAACCAATCACATGATAATGAATCACAATCACATAAGAAGTAAATAAAACACACCTACTTAAGATGAATATCATTTGATGATCACAAAAACCTAGATTCAATGTCAGTAATTAAAATATAGTCCTCAATACCATAGTTGAAAGAAATTGATATTTTGATTCTTCAATTAATAATTTAAAACCATTTTACAAAGATTTATTTTTAATCTTTATAGATAGATCTATCAAATAAAAATAAATAATTGAAGGAAAAAATAGAATGATCAAAGAACAAATGGGATCACTAAGATTAATACTTGGATTTGAGGTCAATTTGACTAAAACCTAAGAGAAAAGAATCATTTTATGATGTATAATCTTCAATTATACTCCCATTAAACCCTAGGGTTGTACCAAGATAAATTACTTTATATTAAATTAGGTTTTTGAAATTAAAATTAGGAAATCGAAACCTGACTGTAGGATCAATCGGGACTGTGCACTAATCATACGGGAGACTCTAACCATAAAACTTTCACTACATGGTTACATTTAATAGTCAACCAATACTATGAAATCATCTCTAACTCCCCTTGTAGCCTACATAGTCTGGATTTATGGTCTCTAGGACTGTGCACCTCAATCGTGTAGTTCTTAGTGCACCTCAATCGTGTAGTTCTTAGTGCACCTCAAAAAACTAAAAACCCAAGCTAAAACCCACTAAAGTTCAAAATAGGACTCCCCTATCAAACCCATGACATTAAAATATTCATATACATACAACTAAACAATAATAAAAATGGGCCACTTGATCATATTCCTCAAAACTTACATGGTTTGGGGGATTATTACCATAATTTTTTCGTGTTATAATAAGCTAAATTTCTATTAGAGTGGGTAATTTATCTGTTATATCCAATCAAGTCATCGATATATTGGACTAATGTTTGGGTTGATTTTATAAATTAGGTCATGTTGGTGAATCTTAGAGTTAAATTTAAGTAAAATTGTTTATCTATTTAATAGGGGGTTCCAATTTATGTGAGTGTGATATCAGATTCCTGAGATTGTTACATTATTCTATAGATATGTAGCCTGATGTGGATCCTAGGCATGAGAACATTGAGGTATATCATCAAAATGATACCCAAATACTTATATGTAATCTAGATATAAGTTATAATATTAAGGTTATTAAATGAATGGAGATATCAAAGAAGCTTTTTACTAGGATCAGTTTTAGTTTGGAGGTGTATAAGTAGAGTAGTGTTTATAGTAGATTTGGAGTAAGTATTTTTCTTTAGTTGAAAAAATTATGTTGTGATATGATTATGGATGGCCTCTCTAAGAACTATATTAGTCATAATATTGGGTAATTTTAGAACCTATAATGGTTTCTAATGTTTAGTTTGTTTCATTTATAGTGGTATAGGGAACATTTTCCTTGAGTTTCTATATTTTTTAGAAGGCTATTAGATATAAGAGTGTAGTACGATAATAGATAGTCATACTAAAAAGTATTAATAGATTCATTGTATTTGGGTTATCCTCTTGTTAGTTCATCAATATAGTGAGGATGTGATTGAGGGTAGATTAGATAGGAATTAGACAATTGTATGTTCAGTATCCAGATCTATGAAAAGATATAGGTAGATATTAGGGTCCTCATGGTGAAGCAATTGGGTGGATAAAATTCCAATTCACTAAGGTTTATAAGATATAGGGTCTAAAATTCATGAAATGTGTGATATTTTTTTCTAAACTCTTTCTTATATGTTATAAGACACTAGTGTGTCTCATTCTTTTATTATTCCAACCCTCTCCCATAATTTTTCTTTATATATAAAGAGTTTGATTTTATCTCTTGAATTATGGATGCTAGTTAGAGGATATTATAGATTATTGGATATTTTTATAAAATATGTTCTTTTATTTAGGAAATATTGTTTGCCTTTGGAAACTTTATTTCTCTATATCCAGCCTTACAATGTTATTTTTGGGGATGATTGACTATGTTAAGAAAAATATTGTGCTGTAAATTATCAACATGGGGTTGTTTTCACAAGTATAAGTGGGAATAATTATTTTTTTTATTAGGAGTATAATAAGTTATCTAGATCTAGTTTTTTCATTATCTTATCTGATCACAATTTGTGAGACTTCCATTGGGTATAGTTGAGGCATAAGTCGTATAGGTTCATTTTTTTGTTTGATAGTTCACAGATTTTTTCTATGATAAGGTATTAAGTGTACCTCCATTATATAATACTGAGTTTAGTAATATTTTCATTATAGAACTATTATTATATTTTAACCTCTTTAAAAGATGGTATGTTAGTTATTTATTAATATGTATTCCCTGGTGGTTTCCTATGGAGATCCCATGTGTGTGGTGATGATGTTGGTTACTGGAGAATATGAGTTTTGGTTAGTATCTGATTATATGTTTTTTATTTACATAATGGTGACAATTAATTTTTTATGATAATAACCACCCAAGTTATAAAAATATGGTTGTGATCCATCATCCAGTTGTGAGGATAACTTCATATAGCTAGATGAGTAGTTATAACACTCCATATTTTTAGAATTTAATTTAGGTGAAGTAATTGCGGGATATTTATCAAATTTAGTTCTAATTTTTTAGGATAGTAAATATTGTGAGTTTTGTGGATTTGAAATTCCAAAAATGGAAATCAGGAAAATATATTTAGAAGTGGGGAGATTTCTAGTGACTTTGTGAGGGAAATAAGAGAAAAAATGGGGTTTTTAAACCCTTTATCATTTTTGTAATGTTTTTTAAATAGTATTTGGAGTGTGTAAATTATTACAGTTTTCCAAAAATGAAAATTGTGTCAACTCATGCTGTGAAAAGGTTTATGAACCATGTAAGAGACAATTTTTTTAATTTAAAGCCATTTATTTTATTTGTCTTCACTCATTTTCACTATTTTTTCTCTCTCTTCTTCCTCTCTCATGCTTACTCAACGCCAAGGGTGTATCTTTTTCATTTGGCTTTGATTCTTAGGGATTTTGGATTTATTATTTTATAAATTAAATGTAAATATTTTTTTATTTTCTACTTTATCATCTCATATTGACCCCCTCTTATAATTTTGGTGGATCATTTTCTTGGGATTCAAGATCTGGATTTCACCAAAGCATGTTAAAACCCATTAAAAGATTGGGGATCTAGTTCATGGAGGTGAGATGAGGATTAGGAGAATTATTTTCATACCACTAATTCATTTATTTATATCATTACACCACTTTTTCTATTTTTCCCCGTTTTGGTCAATTTTTGGTGATTTTTTTATATAATGGTTATATAAATTGGGGATTATGATTTAGGGTGGAAATTTGAGGATTTTGTGCTCATGGAGGGGAATAGATTAGATTATTGGAGTAATCCAAAGTAGCTAGCTCCTTAAACATCTTATTAATATGGATAAACCTTCCTTGGATTTATTTTATTTTAAAATAATTTTTTTAATTGCCTCTTTGATCATTATTGGTATGGTTTAAAAGTTTTTTAAATACATATTTCAATATTATGTTGAGATTATTCTCTATTTTTTTTTGAAAAGTATTTTAATCTATATTTTTTATTTTTTTACCTCATTTTCTCTCATTTTTCTCTTCCTTGATCATGTATCATACTTTCACAACCATAAAGGGATCAATCTTTTATTTGAATTTGTTTCATGGGGATTTTATATTTTTTAATTTATATATTAAAGGTATATCTCTAATTTACCTACTCTCAACTCTTATTCTCTCCCCTATATCATTTTAATGGCACACTCTCATGGGATTCAAGATGGGGGTTTCTCTAAAACATGGAGAAACCCACTCAAAGAAATTGTTTTTTTATAGAGGTGAGATGAGTATTAAAAAGGGTATTTTCAAAATGTTTCTGTATTGATCAACAAAATCATGCCACTTGGTGAGTGTTTCCTCGTTTTGGTCAATTTTGGGAAATTTTATGAATATATGGTTTATATAAATCATGGATTTTTATTTAATGAGTGACATATGAGGAATTTCATTTATATTATAATGACATTGATTAGTTTATTAAGGTTATACAAGTTAGTGTGATCTTTTCCATCCCATTAATTTGGTTTAACATTACTAATTTCTTCCCAAATAGATAGTTTAAAAGTGGGTGAACTTACGATTTAAAAAACTATTACAAAATATATACCCTTTTAATATAGTGATAGTTTTCATGGATTAAGTATGTGTCCCTACGAATGTTATAAAATTAAATATATAAAATAAATTAATAATAAAATGGAAATGAGTATATTAATTTAGAATATGAACATGTTATGAAATAAAAAAATTATAAATAGAACAATAGAACATAATAAAGTACAAAATGTATAATATAATGCTGTAATGGAGTTTTATATTAAAATCCTTAAGTCCTATAATAATTTATTAAACAATGTCTATACCAGTTTCTATCCCTATAAGTTCTTCTTTGTTAATCCAATGTTACAGGAGGATCGATACCTTGATTTGAAAGTACATAGGATTCAAAAGAAGAAATTTTTAATTAGTCCATTAGAAGAAATAAGTCCTTACCCTAATTACTCTTCAACCAAAAGATTTAAAAGGTCAATCTCTTAACTAAAGATCTTATTTGAGCAAGTATAGGAAGTAACAATTCCTTATCATTATACTTCTTTAACCAAAGGAAATTAGAATAAGTATATAAATTAAAATTGAAATATATTAGAGATTTTACAATATCCACACGAAAATGGAAACACCAATAACACTTTATAATAATAAACAAATGGAAGCACCCTAAAATAAAGATATTTTTATCAGATTCTCCTCAATTTTTTAGCGCATAAAAACTCTATACTCAAGTCCATGTTTTCTATTTAAAGGAATTTTATAACTAAATTTTTATGAATCTTCAAATTTCTACTATCACTATAATAGATTTGGATAGTCCTCAAAAACATATTTTTTTTATACTTGGTTTAGTTTTAGATTTTGATATGTTTCAAAATGACATGATTCAACATGTACATGATTTCTAATGAGATATCTAGTTGAAATTCAAATTTAAACAAAATAAAATAAAATACATTAAGTAAATTTTAGTGAAGTAAGAAAAATGTATTTTGATTTATCAAGAATAAGATCTTAAATATTTCATTTAAATAAATGATTCAATAGTATCCCACTTTTTGATAATAAAAATACTCAACAAGAAGTTACGTTTAAATTAATAAGTAAAAAAATATAAAAGTAAATAGAATATTTTGTTCTGCTTATCACCTTATTAAGTTTTAATTATCAAAAACACTCTTTAAAGTATCTAACAATTTCATTTTTTATTAATTTAAATATCATGTTTTAGTATTTATGTGGTTTCATTGATAGACTTTATGATGTTATAAAAGTGTATTCAATGGTTTCTTGGTGATATTTTTAAAGGTTTAAACTTGTAATAATTCATGGTTTAAGAAGTTAGAATGATGTTAGAAGACCTATAGAAGGCCATTAATGGAAGTTAAGAAGGAATTTATTCAAAATGAAGGTAGTAAGAATCACTAGGTAGTCACTGTAGTGTCACTAGGCAACATGTGGTATGAATATTAGAACCCATATCCTCTAATATTCGACTTTCAAATCAGTGGAGGAACACTAGCTAACTGGTGATAGTAAACAAAACATAGAGTATTCTAGATGGCTTACTAGATAGCTGATGGGATTGTCTGGATAGCAAGTGGAACCGATATTGAAAATTTTTATAGTCATTAAATATTGATAAAAAAGTCTCATCTCATCTCATTGTATCCCTAAATTGATAAATGAAAACAAAAACAACTATGAAGTATTTAAATAAACCCCTTGAGAGGATCTGAATCTCAACTTATCAACCAATTGACAAAGCCAAATCTCTACAATCACTAATTTACTCTTAATTCCAAATTTCTATCCATTACAAAGTGTTCACTATTTCCATTCAGGAGTGTGATAATATTGTAAAATTCATTTCACTCCTAAATTTTCCTCATTCATTCATTGTGATTATTTTATCTATTTTAGAGAATCTATAATGTTCTTAAATGAGAATGATTCTATAAATCCTCTCTATTTTCATATCCTTATTCTATTTTAGTTCTCACTACCTTTTAATTTTTGGGACTCAGTTTTCTTTCCAAAACCATTAAAAGGCACGGGATAACATCAATTTTAGGTTTCTATGTATAGCCATTAAAAATATAAGGTCAATTATATTACAGTTTATTTCTATAACTAATTAAAAATAAAAGGTTTTTTGTATATTGACTACCATTAAATACAAAAGACTAATACATTAAACACTTACAAAATTAAGGTACGATATTTAGTAATCCATAAAATAACATTATCCAAATTCTTTTATCAAATCATGGTCACTATTTTATGTTTTCATTCTTTAAATATTTCATAATGTCATTCTTATACTTTCATAAATCAACTCTATTAATTATTCAAATTATGAATCGTTAATTCTTATATGTTTATACTGTAATAAAGGTATATAGTTATTCAATTATGATTTATATTTTTTATTATTTTTATAAGTCTTAAAAATATTTTAATTATCATAAACCTTTTAAAATTAGGTTTTTAGTTTTTAAGACTTTAATTATTACTTTGTTTTATAGAGGGAAATTTGAACCTCTTTATATCTTACCTTACTCATAACAACATTTTATATCCAATGGATATTTAATTGTTTTAAATATTGTTTTCATTGTTTTCAGTTCTTTGAAATATTTTTTCCAAAATCAATAAATGGTTTGTTTTGAAATGTTCTTTTTAAAATGAATTTCTCAAACACCAATGGTTATCTCTAATGACACTCTATGGGTTGTGCTCCCTATTTATGGTTACAATTATTATTATTAGAAGAAACATATGTATAAATTTTCTTTGATCAATTTTATATACAATATGGGAGATAACTATGAATGATTATACTCCTACTGCTGAAAAAGAAGAAAAATGGACTCTCGATGATATTTATGCTTTAGAATTAGATGATCTATCAATTAATAACTTTAATTTTGGTTTTGATAAAAATGGATCTAATCATATTTTTACATTCAAAATATCTCCTGAAATATGGAAACTCATTGAATTAACTCATGAAATAATGAACAATGTTAAATAAACATGATTATATATGTTTGGAAAATTCTTTGAGAGTTTTTCTATGCTTCCTAACGAATCTATTAGTTAAATGTTTATATGATTAAACAACATTTGTAATGGTTAAAATGATATTATTGACACTATTTATATAAAAACAGTAGTTAATTAAATCCTTTGGGTTTTACTAAAGAATTAATTTCCATAATTCATCACGATCAAAGATGATAAAGACATAAAGAACATGGTGGTTGAGTAGTTCATAAAATCTCTCATGAAATGTGAGAAAACTATTAAAATACAAGTTAACAAATAGAAAAATGAGGTCAATGAAACTAAAAATAAAATCTATTTCAAGGAAATAAATTATTACACTTTTTGCTATGAAACCAAGATTGCTTATCTTTTCAAGAAGATGGAAATATACATGAAAAAGAAATATTTTTTGACAACGCTTAAAAAAGGAAAATCAAGAAACGGAATTTACATTATTTGGATAAAAAAGTGGGGTAACATTGAACCATATTATCCCTTTAATAATAAGAACTATTAAAGAAATAATTAAATTTAGAAAGATAAGAAAGTTTTAAAATGGATTATTATAGAGTATTCAGTTTCATAAAATGAATTAAGTGAGGAAATATTTAAGTTACTCATGGTTAATATTAATTATAATAATATTTTTTAGAATAAGGTTCAAAAGAGAAAAACCCCAATTAGATACTTGGTATATAGATATAAGTTTTTTGAGTCATATGTGTGTTGATCCTTCCAAATTCATTCATCTTAAAGGCATCGATGGAGGACATGTCACATTTAGTGATGATTTAGAAACTGAAATCACCAGTATTGGTAAAATTGGTTTCTATAATTATACTTTAATTAAATTTGTTTTATTAGTGAATGGATTGAATAATAATTTTCTAATTTATTATTCAATTATGTGATAGTGTTTTTATTATTACTTTTGAAAATTAATTTTGTAGAGTTTATAAATTATATGGTAAAACTTTTATTTACCACACCTCATTTACATAATGTTAATATTATATATTTAAAATCTATGGTAAGTTAAGTGTCTAAGTGCCCAAGATAATGAATATTGGCTTTGGAATCCATTCCTAAATCATTGTAACATTCACTCTTGTAAAAATATCAACAATAATAGAATAGTATGAGATTTACCAAATACATTTTTAAAAGATAAAATAGTTAGTGAACCTTTATAACATGGAAATAAATACAAATATTAATTCAAATATAAAACAAAGTTTCCACATAAAAATAATTATAACTAGATCGACCTAACCTTTTCTAACCAACTCAAGTTGCTAGTATAAAAGGTAAATCTTACATATTTTTAATAATCAATGATTTTACTATATTTATGTAGGTCTTATTCATAGTTATTAATAGTGAGGCATGTAAATCCTTTATCAACTTTTTAAGAGTTATAATAATGAAAAAGTCCAAAAACTATTATCCTTTAGAAGTGACCATGGTGGAAAATTTAATAGAATAGACTTTGATGAGTTTTTTCATTATAATTTTTTTCCTGATTTGTTCTCCACTCCAAGAACACATTCACAAAATTAGGTTGTCAAAATATGATTTGGGACTCTCTTGAATGGGTTTAATCTACATTAATTATTTTAGTCTGAGGTGTTCAATATTTCATTCAATATCCTTAAACATGTTCCCGTAAGACCCATATTAATAAAAACCCCTTATGAACTTTGGAAAGGAAAAATTAATAAACTTCGATTCTATTAATGTTTTGGTTGTAAATGATTTATCCTTAACACTAATGATAATCTTGGAAATTTTGATCCCAAATAAAATAAGGGTACATTTATTGGGAAATAAAACTCAAGTAAAGCCTATATAGTCTTTGATATGAGGGAAAATCCTTATAAGAGTCAATTCACATCAAATTTGATGAGAATCCTCCTAAACCTCACCCTAAAATTGATAATGATGTTCACTAATCTAGTTTAACCATACCTAAACCTCTATCTTCTAAATAAATTGAACACATTATAGGACCACCTTCTACTCATTTAACTATGGAATGGGATCAATCCAAAGACTATTCCCTTGATAATTTTATTGATGAATTTTAATATAGATTTCATACTAGAAGGACATTCATAAATAAGGCTTAACATTAATATTTTCTCTCTCACTCTAAACCTCAATTCCCTAATGAAAATATTAGTGATAATAATAGGATACTTTTAATTAAAGAGGAGTTGAAATATTTAAATGAATAATTTTTGGACTCAAATGGAATAACCTGATAATCATAAAAATTTTATCACCTCAAAAATTTGAAATACTATGCTTGAGAGATTTCCTAGCACACAACAATGAGCATTATGTAGACCATGATATACTATAATAAAGTTATAATTTAATGCAAGTAAAATAATATATCATTTAATATTTAATGTATGAATATAAATAACCACATTATAAAAAATATATATAATTATTATATAATTTAAATACATTGAAAATTAGTATTAAATTTTTAGTAATGGAATTTTATTCCTCAAAAATACCTTTTATTCAAAAATAGTTTTTATTGATATTTTATCAAAAATATTATAAATAATCTATACCAATTTTTTTAATATTTTTATAAAAATATTTATTTTTAAGAGAATATTGAAAAATACTGATTTATATGGAAAATATTATTTTTGTTTCAAGAATTTAAAAAGTAATATTTTATTTTATTGTGATTTTAATGTTAAATTAGTTCTATTAAATTATATATAATCTAATTATGTTAATTGGAATCAATTTTATGGTTTAATTTTTAATAAAATAATTGTTATACTTAAAAGGAATTTTTATGAAAAACAATTTTTCACTGTATTTTTCATTTTTGTATTAAATTAATTTATTCCACATATAAATTAAATATATAAAAATGGATTATATATTTGGAATCATGATTGGATATTTTTAAATAAGTCCCTTTAATTTTTTTATTATAATTAGTAACCATGGTAAATATTTGTCACCTCAATAAGGTAAAATGGAAAAATAAGGATTAAACAATGAGATATGGTCTCAAAATCAACCCAAAACATGACATTATCCTACTATATTGGTGGAGTTAGGAAGTTTACATCAATTTGACGAATATATGGCTACATGGTTCCATATTTATTTAATTATGACCTTTATATTAATTTAATGAAATTATAAATACAAAATGTCACTCTCTTGAATGTAATATCACTACAATTTGTATATAAGGGAAAAAAGAGTATAATTTAGGTTATAAATGTTTAATTTAAATATAAATAAACTATTTTAATCATAATAACATATTTCTAATTTTTAGTTATTAAATAATTACCTTAAATGCTTATGCAACACAAATATAGTATTTATTCAATTAATATAAAAATAAAATAAATTATTTTAAAAGTATTATAAGTAATAAAATTTGCGTGAATTATTATGTTACAAGAATTTATTAAATAAAATAAAATAAAATATATGTGAAATGTTTTGTAATGCCGTGACCCTAGAATCCTGGAGTCGGAGCATTATTTTAATACATTGGCATGATACAAGGAATCATGTCCTGAAGGCCGATCAGTTTAGCCTTCTTAGAAAATAGATTACATACATGAAATTTAAATTATAATTTCCAACATAAAACACAACATAGATAATCCTTAAAAAATTCCATTATTCCCCTAGTTTAACCTTAAATATCAATCATAAAATGCTTCTTGGCATCCTGGGAAAATAAAACATAAGAAAGGGGTGACCTCAGATGCTCAGTAAGGATAAAAAATATAACAGAAGCTATCATAAATAATCATAAACATTTAATTCAAGGTAAAAAATGAAAAAAAAGTCTTTTAAAACATTATCCTTAGTGTAATATAGAAAAATAAATCAAGAATTACCATATAAACATCCACATGGATATTCTACAGGTTGAATAATCACAAGTAAAATCAATAACTAATCTCATAATAATAGAATGCATAATTCCAAATATCTTAACCACTAATTCAAGGCCTCGTGAAAAGATCATACACAAATATTATGTCAAGGCCTTGTTCCAAGACACTAGTTTGTCTCATTATTTATACTGATTCATCGAGGGGCTATAGCGATCCCCTACCATAACTTACTAATTCCAATACATTCCTCTTATGAAAATGGTGAAACATAACATAAACATTCATATTAGAACTAACATAGGAAATGTTAATACTTTAACCATAAACCATGAATTGTATCAAAATAGAATATCCATAGTAAAACATATCATAAAACCTTCAATAAAATATGGTAGCTTGTATCATAATAAATCATCTTCAAATGAGCATAAAATCCAATAAAGGATGTTGACATAGATGAAAATAAACAAATAAAATCCTTAAAAATATCTTGAGACAAATACCAATTTTTATTTGAAATCATTTATTTAAAATTATGATCACTTATAAAAGAGTAAATTTTAAAGTAAATTTTTGAATAAAAGTGTTACATACCACTTTGAAACTTTTGAAAAGAATTATCATTTTAGAAAATGTGTGTCTATATAAATAAATCCTTAAAACCATTTTGAAAACATGGACATTAATGAGAATGATTTAGAATAATAAAAAATGAAAACATTTAAAATGATGTTTTAGTTAAGTATTCCCTTACATAAAACCTTAAAAATATTCATTTTGAAATAATTTTTAAGAAACACAAAAATGGATGATAAATATGTCCCAGTAAATACTTACACATAAAAAATCACGAATAATAATGAGATTGCCAAATTAACACTTACCTTAGGTCTTATACGCTCTGTACATGGTCAAAACTATTGTATAATTTTTTGAACATATTATTAACTTATATCAGAATCATAATAATATTTATTATATCATATATGAATCTTTTATGACTTTTTATTACCCATTTATCAACAATTCTAATTTAATGTAACATTATGGGTAATAATCGCTTATTTTATTGAACATGTTTTGTCTTGTTATTCTTGATCATACTACTTAGATCATGATTTAATTACATAAATAATGTATAATATGATTTATATATCATATATATTCATAATATAAATATATATAATAGAAATATATATGAAATGGAATACACCGTTCATGGAGACGGTAGGACGTACGTATGCATGAACGTTGTTTCTGTTTTCTAATGATATTGAATAGAAGTAAGTGATAGAAATATATGTAAATAAATAAATATATATATATATCATTACATTATACTTATTATGTCATATATTTCATAATTATGAATAATATATATTTTTTATAATCATTCTTGGATGGTTAAAGTGGAGAATGAATCTCATCATGTCGTGGAGACGGTAATTCGTACGTACGCACGAGCAACGATATCATTTTTTAATGGTTAAATGGTATGGAATTGTATGGATTATGAATTTTACAAGAAAAATATAATGTTATAATTATTAATTACATCCATTATATTCATCTTTATACCCATAGAAATAAAGTGTACATGTAAAACAATTTACTCCACAACGTGGAGATGGTAAGTCATACGTTTGCATGCATGGTGATATTGTTTTTTATAGGATGGGTAAAAGGAGGAATATAGTTTTCTAATAATTATAATAATATCTTCAAATGTTGAATATATTGTATTTATTATTTTAGTATGGAAACAATAGATAAAGAGGATGTAGAAGAAAAAAATAACTTTGTAAGAAGGGATAAAATGATTACCTCTTCTTCGAGTGTCTCCTTTTGATTTGAACAAAATGACTCCTTAGGATGGATTTATGCCAAATTTGTAGCCTATAAAATGAATTTAGGGTGGTTTGGAGGATATATGGGCAGGTTTTGACTCAGCCAAATGGATTTGGAGGTTTGAATTAAAGAGAAAGGGAGGTTCCCTTTTATAAGAGAGGTGAGGGGTACATTTGAAAAAACTTGAAATATTAATTTATTATAAATTAATGTTCAGTTTATAATAGCTCCAAAGTAATTTATTTCAAGAAAAATATTATTATGGGTCTACATCCTCTCATACACTTTTTTTAGACATGTTTATTTCATGAAATTAACCTTGCCTTTTGGGATTTACCCTTAGTTAAAAATTTAACAATTATTGTGTCTTCTTATATATTTAAAATACAGGGTTAATTTAGTTACTATAAAATTCCAAGAGAACCTAAAGTGGAAATTTATGACATTTTAATATTATATAATTCATTTTTCTAAATCTTATATTTTTTAAAAAAATTTATATCATTTAATAAAATAGTATTTGTTTTAAAAACTCATTTAGGTCAATTTTGACACTATTTAGAAATTGATTTTTGTTGAAGTAATAAAAAATTGATTACTTAGAAAAAAAGTAATTAAATCATCCATAATAAGTAAATTTCATACATAAAATTATTTTATGGCATCAAAATTTTCAAATGACATTT
The DNA here is from genome assembly GCA_963277665.1 of Viscum album. Taxonomy (NCBI): domain Eukaryota; kingdom Viridiplantae; phylum Streptophyta; class Magnoliopsida; order Santalales; family Viscaceae; genus Viscum; species Viscum album. Next base: position 878,068,406 of record OY728123.1, read on the forward strand.
ATTTTAATATTTATTTATTTATTTATTTCAATCACTCATTAATAATGTAGTCATTGTATCATCATTATGTCATAAATAAATATATTTATCTAATGTATAAAAGTTATAAATAAAATACCATGAAGTAGGAAATTTTTTTATCTTTATAATTAGTATTTATATTCAGAGATATCAGTTATATAACCCTATATTAAAATTGTTTTAGTAAAAGATACATGTTTATGTTATAATTATCTTTACCTTAAATTAATTCTTATAACATGTCATTATCACACCCAAGTGGTCCCATGGGGTCCTAAAATCGTCATATGTATTCCCATGTCCAGGAACATATCATCCAATAGGATTATGTTTTGTACTCTTATTTACCTGATTTACCCTTTAACCATGGTAAATAAAAATAATTACTGAAGTTACTATTCATGATGTCAAAAAAAATAAAAGGTACCTATTTAAAAAATTTGGACCTCATGATTAAAAATATGGAATCAATTTTCCCAAATTCAAAACAAATAATTTTCAGAAACTAAATTAAAATTAATTATCATTGTCAAAACAAGAGAGTGGGTTTTTAAGAAGTAAAAACTATCAAAAGATTGACATGTGTTTTTATCCAATTTAAATGTGAAATTACATCCAATGACCTAAACTATATTAAATTTTAAAAATACAATCTAACTATAATTTAAAACCACTAAAATGTATAATTTAACACTATAAATTATTTTGATTAAAAAAATTGTTTTCAATTAAAATTTAGAATTTTCACTATTTATCAAAATGTGAAAGTAATCAGAAAAGTACAAAAAATTGATCAAAATGAATTTTTATGTTTGATTATAAAGAAGAATTTATTTTCATCAAATTTAATATATAAAAGTTTCAAATATTGTATTTCAAAAGGGCTCGCCATTAAAAGGTGGAAAGCCCTGTATTTTTTGAAAAATACTTCTTTTATCTGAAAATTTGAATTTTTCCTTATATAATGTCTAGGAAACACATAATATGAATTTTAATGTTATATGAGATATATAAACTTTAAAATTTGGTTAATAATATTCATTATCGCTTTTTAAAGGGCTATTTAGATAGGTCGTGGTGTGCTTGAACACAGTGTTGCGTATATCACACGCTATTGAATTATTTAAAAAGGAAGTGTACCATGGAAGCTCGGGGTCTTACATTATCCCCTCATTCAATAAATTTCATCTTCACAATTTATGTTCAATATTGAAAACTAGTGGTTTCACATTTCAAAATATATTATTTGAAATCCCACATCTAATAATGGATTAATGAGGCCTCTATTTTAAAATAAAGGTATGTATGAAGGTTAGTAAAAATAACATATACTAGTGTTACATATAGGAATACATGTACATGAATGAAAAATATAACCATCAAGTTTCAATGGATAGTAATAAAGAATATTATTAGGAGAGATTTAAAAATCTGAAATACATATATCTATGATGATACAAGGGACCATTTGATTCATCATAGATGAAAGTACGAAGAATTTTTTTTGGTTTTCAAGATTCTTTACATAAAGTTTAAGAACATGAAAAGATATTATTACTTGATTTCAATGCAATATTAGCATTGGTCTTGCATTGAAAATTTTCCATTTCATCTCTTATTCAATAAAATGATGTTGAATTTTTCATTTCTGAAGTGTTGGAAGATCGTACAATCCATAAATAGAATGAAAGGTCATTTCATCTGTCTCAAAAAAAGTTTGCGTGAGTTATCACATATGAATATTTTTACTTATAGTTATATAATACATTAATCAAACGAAATTCAACTGGGGTATAATATATACTATTCATAAATAGATAATCTACCAAAAACTGAAAATATACATCTTTAGTAAGAGGTGAACCAAATAAAATTAGCATTTATATGCCATATCTCATAGGGTATTTATTGGTTCTCACATTCCAAAAATTTGAACAACTTCATCATGTATTCTCTTATGTCATGGTAACATCCTAAGTTATCAGATAGCCTTATTGAAAACATGAATATTTCCTTGTTCCAAAACACAGTGAATTATTCTTTAATCCCCAAAAAGTTGTATACTTTATCCATGATAGCATAACCCTCATGTCAACAAATCCATAATTAGTTCTCAGGAAACTAGCATCATCCAATTTACTTATTAAAATCCAACATATCTTTATCCAACCATAATTATATTAACCTAAAGAACATATTAAGGGTTATCTTTACCTTAATCATATGTTCTCCAAATATAATCTTACCCTTAAACCAATTTTATTTTCAATTATAACTATTCAAAATATCCTTGAAAATATTTAGCAGAAAACATAAATTGAATACTCCTTATATAATTCACTTATTCATAATTCTTGGATCCAAATACCTAAATACTTCAATACTTCCAATTTTTCATGGAATATGTCCTTCTTTGGTTTAGAGGTAGACTCTTATGTATGGGAATTGAGTTGGGTAATTCCCATGATTTCCATAGATGATACATTGAACACTATAATAATTAGTCACTAAATGCCCCTTTTTTCTAAATAGATAACATCTGCCCATCCATTTTAGGTATTCCTCAAGGTTCATCTTCCCTTCCTCTTGATATGTAGGAAACCAAATATTCTTTCCTCTATGATTCTTAAAATTTGAACATTTATAAATGTTCATATTCCTCCTACACAATGGGTTAGGCTTGTCATCAAAGATCACAATGTTAATTATAGATCCTGATAACAGATTCTGCATAATCAAAATATCTTTCTCTCCAGTCATTATCCAATTTTGTTGTTCAGAATCACCATATTTTCCATCAAACTCAATGTTAGTCCAATTCCTTCTAGTTTCCTCTGTTAACTAAGACCAAAAAGCATAGGTTGAGGAACATATCTCATTGAAGAAAACCACAAAATTAAGGGAAGGTACATTAAAACTATAACAACATAGGACCAATCCTAGGTTATCCATGAACATTACCAAAATTATACATTTTCTAAATCTATTTCCCAGGTTGTTGCTAATCTTCCTCTTATATCAACTATAATGCCCCGACACCAGAATCATGGATTCGAAGAATTATTTTAATACATCATCATGATACAAGGAATAATGTCCCGAATGACTGATTAGTTTAGTAGTCTTGGAAAATAGACTGCATACAGGAACATTACATTACAATTTATAACCTAAAACACAACATATATAATCCTCTATGAATTCCACTATTCCCCTAGATTAAACCTTCATATAATTCATAAAAACATCTTATCATCCTGGGAAAATTAAACATAAGAAAGGGGTGAGATCCGATGCTCATTAAGGATAAACAATAAAGTGGAAGCTATCGAAAATAATCATAAACTTTTACTGTAAGGTTCAAAATTGAAACATAAGCCTTTTAAAACATTATCTTCAACATAATATGTATATAATAAATCAAAAATTACCATATAAACATGAAAATGGATATTCTACTATTCGAATAATCACATGTAAAAGCAATAGCTTATCTCATAATAGGGGAATTCATAATTCCAGACATCTTAACCACTAAGTCAAGGCCCCATGCCAAGACAATACACAAATATTTTGTCGAGGCCTTGTGCCAAGAAACTATTTTGTCTCATGAGACCTACCAATCCATTAAGTGGCTATAGCGGGCCCCTTATCACTTATCTATTCCAATTCATTACTCTTATGAAAAGGGTGAAACATAACATAAACATTCTTATTAGAACTTGCATATGAAATGTTAATAATTTGTCTATAAACCATTGTAGACACCATGAAATGTGTTCCATGCAGTTTTCTATAGAGTGAAGATATGGTTATGACATAGGCAAAAAATTTCAAGTATGATTAAAGATGTTTTCACCACGAAGGAAGAAGATGCATGATAGATTTCTATATGCCAAAATACTACTCCATACCAATGGATAAGTGGAATGATTCCCCCATCCAAGAGGAGGAAGTGGATTTCCAAGATCAATGATGAAAAGTTGTCAACACATTAAATTCAAAATTTGAGTTTCTTTCTAGAATACATGATGTATTTTCCACCTAAATAAGTGTATAAATCATCAAGACCTTTGATTTGACTGGTTGCAGAGCCCAAATAAACTTACGGATCTAATGTTATGGAACTCAGAAGACGGATAAATTTCACAAAGGGACCTAAGTGGAGGACCTGCATGGAGGACCTACGCTGAAATATAATTTTTACACACCAATGTAGAAGAGCTATGCGGAGGACCTACATAGAGGACCTACGTGGAAAAATTCCCATCAATTAGGTCCCCTTCTTTCCTATAAATAGGACCCTTGGGATCCCCATTTCAAAGAATGAAAAACTGGAAGGACTTCCTGAAGCTCCCATTGCATAGCTCTTTCGCCTAAATCCCTCAAATTGTCTCAGGTGGCTCTCTAGAAACATGAGAGAATAGATAATTAGAAGGGATAAGAATGTATTGAAAGTTTTTCATAATTTGAATCACACATAGCCTTGGTTCCCCTATGTAAAGTTTTTTTCAATTGTCCTAAAGGCCTACACGACAAACCTGCACGGTACAGCTACGTGGATTACCTACCCGGGGTACCTACGTGGCATACCTATGGGGTGTATCTATATGGTATAGTTGTGTATAAGGCCTACATATCAGCTTAGGTACCCTCTTTAAGGCCACTCATGACAGGGTATCTCCTTTCTTTGTTCCCTTATCTGAAAGGGACTAAGTTGAGGCTTCTACCAAAACCTCTTGACTTATCAAACCTTTGGGAAATGCACATTTGCATGTATCCTTTTTGGGCTTTTATATATGGAGTCATAGGTTTCCCAAATTTGTTTCACAATGGTTTTAGGATTCATGGAGTGTCGGTTGGATTGTATATCCGGAGTCACGTGGACCTTTCTCCCAGGAATAGGGTTGGGATATTATTGGTTTGGAGGATTAGGGTTTTGATTCTGTCTTCCTTGTTTCATCTCTATGACCTTGAACATCAGGTCACTGGTAGGGAAGGTACAATCCATGATTTTTTTTTCATGATATCAAAAGATAAGTCTCCCTCCCATAACGAGATCCACTAGGGCAGTCATCCTACTGTAAGCCCCTAACCTTTCAAGTAGGAGGTTGCAGTCTTGTTATTCTCTACTTCCATCACCTTCACTCCTTCCATCCATTGTACCCTTGTCCAATGTAATTTGAAGAAATATAAGGTTTTTTGCCTCTCCATCTTCATGGGTCACCTCGAGCACATCCACCATTACCGGTGTAGGCATGTGCCCTCTTCCACTAGCGGAGGAGGAAATGTGTTGGTGCCTTTGTTGAATCTTTGACATCATCTTGTTTCTCACACTAATAATGGCACACGTGGGATTAGAGAATTGTTATAATCACAACATTTTCACAAGGACATAAACTATGAGAACTCGGATTCCTGTTCAAACCTGGATAGGTAGGATACCTGCTTGAAGGTCCGAGCTCAAATCGGTGAACTTCCAAAAGGGATAACCCAATCATGTCCCTTTAAATTGGAAGCTCTTATTTATAAGCCCCCAAAAAATGAATGAACTAGGAGAACTCTGATTCCCATCATAATTGAGATGTGAAAGAAGATTTCTTAGGGCTCGACCTCATTGGATATCCTCTCCAGGAATCTAAACTTAATTCCATTAATCTGGGAATCCTCTTTAGGAATAAGCCCCAAATTAGGCACCCAAATAACCAAGGAAACCTCTTCTGGATATAAGCCCAAATTCATTTCTCTCAAAGGACTATACTCTCCTATGAGACTTATTGAACTAAATGGGATTTGATTCCCATCCACATGGGACACATAGGAAACCTCATTGAAGTTCAAACCCAACACTTCAAATCAACCTTGTTCTTCTGGGGCCATATTCCTAACAGGGTATAATCTTACTTGGAAACCCATATCCTTTCCAAGTCCCTTGGGCTGCTTTGGCTTAAGTCTAACACCAAACATTGACTAAGAACCTTTCTCTTAGATGTACTTACCACATGATATTAAACTATATAATTAGGTCCTTATTACGTGACCATAAAAGGTATGATGTGTCACATTAAGTGGCAAAAAACTATGAGGGTTATGATTCCTTTCACAAGGATGTGTAGGTAGCCCATTTTATGGGTACAATCCCAATATCAAAACAAACCATAATCTCCCTTGACAAAAATAAATTCCAGAGTGCCCCACCGACTGGATTCAAAACCAGTATCAAGATAGCGATGATTAAAAGAATCTCTAAATAGTATATAATAGGACACCATTGATGGAGAACCTTGAATACATACAAATATCTCTGTTAATTAAGAACCTTAAATAGATACAACTGAATCTAAATTTCACACATGTTAATAAGTGATTACAAATTCCAAGGGAAACCTATGATATACTTTTTGAGTTAATAATGATTCATGAAAATATCTTAAAATTATATAAAGATTCCCATATAAGATAATAATTCCCCCTAAAAGGGTGGGATGAGTCTGACCTCCCATCCTCTCGACCAATGCATATTCTTAAGTATCATAAAGTTCAAAGTTAATGAACTCTGGCCTTTGGAAAGAAGGTCCCTTTTGGATAAATAACTATTGGGTGTTTCTAGTTCCATGATTAAATCCAATGGAAACTACCTGGAAGCAGTGATTCTTAAACTAGAACACATGTTTCAAGGAACTACGAAACAAAAATGGTGTACACGACATGATTCCTTAACCAAGTTAATATTTGTACCCAAATGTTAGGATAATATAAATTGATAAAGGAAGGCCATACAAAGAAATAAATCATGCATATATCCATCTAAAATATATTTATTTAATGGAGTTTATTGTTGTTCTCAGTTTTTTCTCAGAACTCCCTTCACTCGAAAATGGGTTTCTTCATGTTTTCAACCGTGAATGTCCCAACCGCTACCCAAGATGGATCCTCAATCAAAGGAAGGACGTCATCACCCACTCTGCATATTCAATGTTGGGTCTCTAATGTGATCGTAAGGGAGTACTGTTGGCACAGTATTATTCCAACCTTGGTGGCTGTCCGGCATTATCTCTATGTTAATAACAACTCCCGATCGTCTGTTCAACGATGACCAATGGTCAAGAAGCAGACAGTGAAAACCACCATCTTCAATCATTTCAGGTCCTTATTCTTAGAAGGAAATAACCATTCCCTCTTCTACTATAGGGAGGTGGATAAAGAAGTAACTCAGGGCCTCAATTCAAATATACATGGGTCCTTCATGAAAACTCCCACCAATAATAGTTACTAGAAGAATCGCACGGTAGTGAACCCCCAACATGATGGGGGTGTAACCTTTGGGCGTTTGACCCAGGTCTCTCAGACCAGGGCATGAAAGAAGATCTAGCAAGGACAACATCTGGTCAACAAGGATATGGTTCTTACCTTTTCCCCCTATGTAGATATCCATTAACCTAACTTGATGGCAAACAACGAGCAGGAACATACACCCATTCATCCAAATTCTACAGCCCAGCAGACTTGTCTGGAACTGACCCACCAATCCCACTGGGTGAATCCAGCAGAGTACCGTGAACACACATATACACCTGTTTACAAATTATCAGCCAGTCAGTAGGCTTTTTTGACTGCATTTAAGGAAGCCAGCCAATCAAATTTGGTGGAAACTCGTAAACAGGAACATACACCTGCTTACACTCACCAATTCTACCGGCAGTATCATCTGCCATTATTGAAGGAAGTTCATCAACTATGTTCGACAGAAAATATTCAGCAGACACCTACACCTTCTAGCATTCATCCATCCTGCCAATAGTCCCATTTGGCAGCACCTCGAGAAGTCAGTTGGAATGCTCCGACGAAAAATCTGGGACAGACTCAACTCTCTTACCCCATACATGAGTAGTTTCAATATCCAATGACAGTAAATGAAGGTCAGGAGTAGGCACATACACCTACTCTCAATACATAATGTGTGTATATTCCCATTCCGGCCCCTAAAATGACCAAAAATATCGTAACAATGGTGAAAGGGTAGGAATAAATTCCTACCTATATTCTGGAAGCATGGTAGAATATCATAACAACAACTTCAACAGTACTAGGGGAATAGACACATAAATTTTTCCTCACACCTGGTATGACACATCAGCATGATATCCCAGAACATATACATACTTCTCCTTCATTCCATGAGGGTTATGGGGCATACTCCCCCATATCATACAAACAACTGGATCGAGAACATGCACCCTTTCCAATTGAAGGTAGTCACCCCGTTCTGATGACCACTCCAATGTAGGTGCATAAACCTTCCCATGACAATCACTTCTACTATAAAGTGGCCCCAATTAAGTGTAATAGATCATCTAAGAAGAAGTCTCTCCAAATACAATTAAAAAAAAAGAGACAAGATGCAATATAGATTCTCTTAATGTGGGAGTTCTTGAGGCCCTCAGACATTTATCTGTTGTAGCACAAGATCCTACCATCTCATTACCAAATTATGGGAGTAGTAGTAGTAATTATTAAGTTACACATTTAACACTTCATCAGGAAGGTTTGATAAATGAAAATTAGGTCAATCTAGATAGCCTATCTTTGGATGAGATCCACGGAAACCATCCATGTGGTCAGAAGACCAAGGATCAATATGATTTATCCCTTGCTATAATCCACCATGGTGGTCCTCCATATGATGGAATTCGTTACGAATGTTCTCTCTTTAGTAGTATTTCATATTATCAAGATAATTCTATAATTGTCAATGTAGTATTGAGAAAGACCTCTTATCTCGAGGCACTTTCCAACACAGGTCTAGTCATGTTTTATACTTTTTCATTAATAGGTGAAATACTTTCACAACCCGAAGATATATTAAGGGAACATCCATTCTCTAAATCTCCCTTGGGTCATTTTTCTTCCAATACAATAGAGGAAAAAGTGAATGATTCCATTATTTTTAATAAGAAAATCGAGAAGCGTCCACTTTGGTCAGACCATGTGGATAGACCTCTTGTGAAAGATGATGAAGATATTTTAAACATGAGAAAACAATTGTCTAAAGGAGAAGTACCAGTCATGTTCTGGCCTTTGGAAAATTGTCAATACAACATTCTAGAATTTATGGTAGAATATTGCATTCATGATGTCCACCTCAACATATGAAAGACTATTTGTCATTTGAAAACCAAAGTATTACCATATGATGAATATCAAGATCATTTAAAGGTCATATAAGGATTACAATCCCAAATTAACTTGGCATATCTATTAGTTTCCTGACACCCAAAGGTTGAAAATCAGTAGAGAACCCTTCAACATGAATGCCTCAATGCTTTAGAGAGGATACAATAGTTATTTTCTAATACCCCATCTGGTGTTTGTATCAGAGGATGAGGTTCACATGGAGTATTGCATTTCACTACACTCCAGAATCAGCAAAGCCTACCAAAAGTGGTCTCATGAACTGTTATTGCCCACGGTTGGCTACAATCAACAAGTTTTGTATGTAATCAAATATACGCTCAAGAACATGCCTCGAATAGCTCTCATCAGAGTCAGACCCAAATAAAGCAAGTTGTTTAGTTACTTTTTCATCAAGCATCTAAGAATCTTCAGTAGGCCACCCGCTTAGAGGATTTCAGACATCATAAAGAAAAAATGTCTGAAATTGAACATTGATCTCCTGAAAGAGGTGATTTGAGTGGATTTCAGATAATTCACCCAACTATTGTTTGAACCAAAATTTGAAAAATCAGAAGAGCAGTTGTGCGAATCTCGTCAATAGTAGTTCAAGATCCATCCCAAAATTCAGGGCTGGGGAATTTTTTAATTCAACCTTTGAATTCAATAAAAATTGTTCAATGGTTTGAAGAAAAAGAATAGGAAGAGCCCTGGCCTGCATGGATGGGGGTTTTTCACATCTACAATCCCCTCCTCAATTAAGGTTAGTTGTCTCCCGATTAGGGAAGAATTCACAAAGAGAGATCATAGTTGAACTATCCAAGGATTCCCTTCAGGCAACTGAATAACAAATAGTTCACGAGAATTCATCATATAGGAGAGCAATGTATCGTTGAAGATACAAAGAAAGAAAATGTTACAAATATAATAAAAGAATGTCATCAATTCATTATGGGTCAATAAATGTCATTAACACTATTACAGAAGATCCTCCCAAATATGAGTCTAGTTCAGGGGAATCAGAAGAAGTTCTTATCCATAATACGTTGCACATTGAAGCAAATGAAGGAGGTGTGCATATATGAAATCAGAGGCTTACTAGGAATCTAAGAATGCCCTCAAATAATAAAATCCCACCCATTAGAAAGGTTTCTAAAAAGGGGAAAGGTAAATGTCAGATCATGTCTCACTTTTCCACTAGAGAAGTTCAATCTCATTCACTTGAAGAAATATTTTCACAGCAAGAAAGATGAGATGAAAGAGTTGAAAAGACTCAATATTGAGTTACTTCGAAGTAGAATTTCTACAGACATACTCCCCATGAAGATCCTCAACATGCACATCCTATTAGAGCTCCCAAAGAAAGAGGATTTGTGGTATCTATATATGCGGATAATTAATTCCCTCCATTTGGTACACAGCTAGGGTAGGATCAAATATATCATTATAGTCCTATTATCGTGGGTTATCCAAGAAAAATACCAGCACCACTACCAGTGGTTTTTTGGATGTTTCACCAATTCAATCTCTAGCTACTATACCTGTATAGGTCCCACCTCATCCGGATAATCCCCAAATGATTATGAACAAAATTGAGGCATTAAAAACTTAATTGGAAGCTATGTATGAATGGTGTGCACCAGTTCTGCCAGAAAAGAGAGTATACCCTGAATGAGTGGATCTGAATACTTCTCTTCCAAACATTGTCAAAACTACATTCCAAATATTTAATGGTTTGAGAGATCCAAAACAACACTTAACAAATTTTATTTCTTATTGTGATTCTAATATGGGGACTCCTCGGCAACAAGAATCAGTAAAGCTTGGGTTCTTTGTGCAGCCATTATAGAGACCAGCTTTTGTCTGGTATACAAGTTTGTAATCTCGATCAATTACTATATGGGAAGATATCTGTCAGGAATTCCATCTTCAATTTAGTTCAACATTTCCAAATACAACAGTTCTTAATCTTACAAATTTTAAACAAATTTAAAATGAAAGAGTTTCAGATTTCATTGCTCAATGGAAAAAAATTGATATATTCCTTAAATCTGTCACTCCCTCAGGAAGAATTTATTCCAATTTGTGTAGAAAATATATGTGATGAGTTACATAGACCATTGATCCCTATGAAATACACAGGAGGGTTCCAAAACCTTTCATCAATTTCAGAATAGGTGGAGGATTCCATTGTGGAAACTAAAGTTAAATCCTGTGTAATTCCATTATCTTCAGGAAGGAGTACATGGAAAGCATATGATACTATTGTCACAATCATGAAATCACTTTTACTTACTTCCACATGAAATCCATAATCATATTGAAGGAATATTCCACCTGAGCCTCAACAGTAATGATAGCCTCAAGAATCTGATCAAAGAGATCAATGGCAGAAACAGTTTGAGGAGTTAAAGAACAATTTTTATTCTTTCTTCAATGAACAAGTTACTAGTTACTTCATCTCAAATCTGAAAATAATTTAGTTCAGATTCCAATTTCAAAAAAATAAAACAAATAAGGAGATGAGGATCTTCTAAATTATTTTACCTTTCACCAGATGTGGAGGCATCCCATTATAGAGTTTTTTGTTTTTAAGGACCTCCAAAAAAATGATAGACTATGGAAAAGTGAAACTGAAAAGTTCATCAGCCCAAGTAGCATGTTTTGCTGCTGCTGATCCAGAGGAAAAAGTAAAATGGTATAAATTCAAAGGTAAAAATGAAGAAAAATATGATGATTGGGTGATCAGGAAAGTGATCAACCGAACTCATTCCATTCAAAAAACACAATTGAAAAAACTGATTGTGTCTTCTTCCACTCCCACCACAACAAAACCACCTTCATCAAAAGGTCAATCCTCAATGAAGCAACAAGATCAGAAGGATAACAGGCAATCAAAATAAGGTGATCGCATGTCAAGACCAAAGTTTTCCTTGACTTTGGAAGATTTCCTTATATCGATTTCAAAATAATGGGAACCTCCCCACAAAATGGCACAACCAGAACAAACCTATCAAGAAGAATTCTCATTATATGAAGAATTGATCTTTGGTTTTGTTAACGTTATCCAAATAACAGATCCCTATTCCAATAGTGACTCTGATTTTAATGATCCTGATTTCCCATTACCTAATTGGGTAACTAGTGGAAGACTCCAAGGTTGAGGATATAGGGGAATACGTGGGTATTCTAGAAGCCATTATTTTAACTCTACCCTTTCTCGAACTGTACATGTGGTAGAAACTCCTGGAGTGCCTTTAAGAGATCTCAAAAAAACAAGGATATTCTTCTACACATGATAGTTTTAGTCTTTACATGATTATTTTCGAGGTACTATTAGAGGTTACACCATCTTTATCTCAGCATGTAGATAGACCCAGTCAGTCCAATCTACCAAATCCTTGATTATTTCCAGCTTCTTCTCTGACAAAGGGTACATATACATCAGGACCGTCATCTTCAAAGGAACCTACAAAACTACTTCTCCATGATGGGAAATGTAGACCTCTAGACCAAAAGTATGATTTTTTGAAATAGCTACCCCATGTACCAGTCATGTTTTCAATTTTGGACTCCTTGAATCTGTCAAAAGATCTTCTAGAAGAACATATTGAGTCTTTGTCAAGTCCTCAAGAGTTTTAAACTGAATTTGATTCTACAGAGGTATATTGTATAGAAAATGATCATGATTAATGTCATGCAGTTATATTTTTTATGGATGAATATGAATATTATGTTTTACATGGACATATCAGGCCCCTGTATCTATCTGGTAGGGTTAAGGACCTAGACATCTGATGAGCCTTCATTGACAATGGATTAGGATTAAACCTCATTCTTGTTGGTAAAATTAATTTATTTGGCCACAATGAATCTAATTTATATAATTACACATTAATTTTTCAAGGTTATGATAAGAATGAGTAATAACCTTTGGGCAAGATTACACTCAAAACTCTATTCGGAGATCTTGTGTCTAATTCAGATTTTATGGTTGTCCATCAGGACACATCCTTTAACATTCTTATTGGAAGGCCTTGGCTACATAAACATGAATCCTTAACTTCTCCATACCACCATTGTATCAAGTAATATTTCAATGATCAAATTGGAACATTTTATGGTGACAATGCTGCGTTCAAAACGTGAGAATCTCAATACATTGAGGCGGAATTTTATCACACAAAGGGAACAAGGTCTGTAATAAAGGAGGCAACACAGATCAATGCTCCAAATGGTCTGGAAAAGATCCCAGAAAACCCATTCAAACATTTGAGTTTATATTTTGTGTTTTCTATGAATCAAATTGAAAGGCTAAACCCAAATCTGAACACTCATGTCGTGAATTCCATAATGTCAATTGTGGAAATAGAGCCTGATAACATGACAGAAATTGTTGATTTACCAAGCAGTGATGGAATCTTAAGTGGAGATGACTTCATTTCCTCCACTAAACATCAGAAAGTCTTTTCTTCATCAATCATACAAGAAGAAATTGTATCAATACTAGAGGAAGACAAGGGTGTTGATTCCCAACTCATTATATCCTCTTCAACTCTCTAGAAAGACTCTTAATCATTATTAGGGTTAGAAATGGTTTCCTTTGATTTAGTTTTTTAAAATACTGACTTTTCCCTTAGTTATGAATGTTTAGATTCATTACCCACTGTACAAGTAGAAATAGAAGAAGTGACACATAATGAAGAAGAAGAAGAAGATATCAGGGATGCTCCTCCCACATTTTAGGAAGGTGTCTCTACCACTTTCAATGAGCTCAAAGAAATAATTCTGGGTATAGAAGAAGATCCACACCCACTCTAATTAGTGTGGCCAAAACATATGAAGACAAAGATATGTATACCTCATTTCTAAAGAAAAATTAAGATATATTTTCTTGGAATTAAACATAAATTATAGGTCTTAATCCTGATGTAGCCACTCAACAATTGGGTTTTACAGAAGAACATGAAGGATTCAAGAAGGCATCAAAAAGAACACACCCAACTCATGCCTCTAAAATTTAAGATGAAGTTGATAAGATTATCAAGGCTAACATTTTTAGGGAGGTTCAATATCCAAAATGGTTGGCCAACATTATACTATTAAAAAAGAAGAATGGGAAATTCAGAGTTTGCATTTATTTCATAGATCTTAAGCAGAATTTTTCTAAAATGATTTTCCAGTTTCGATCACTGAGATTTTAATTGTTGCAATAGTTGGATATGAAGATCTTTTCTTCATGGATGGTTACTCTAGGTAAAATAAAATCTACATGGCCCTAGAGAATGATGATTCTACAACCTTTATAGCCCATCAAGGTGTGTCTTGTTATCGGGTAATGCCCTTTGGATTAAATAATGCAGGTGCAACGTATCAACGTTCCATGCACCATATCATCAAACCCTTCTTAGGAAAATTTATTGAATATTATGTGGATGATTTGGTGGTTAAATCAAGACAATTTTACGATCACTTGGATGATCTAGATACCATATCAAATAAACTTCGACAATATAGTTTTAAGATTAACCCCTTGAAATTTTCTTTCAGGGTAACCTCAAAAAAATTATTTGGTTTCATTGTATTCCATCACGACATCAAATTTGATCTTGAGAAAACAAAGGTAGTCCTTGGCATGTCACCTCCTTGAAATATGAAAGAATTAAGAGGACTCCAAGGACACTTGGCCGATATTCAGTGCTTTATCATGAATTTGGCAGGTAAGTGTTCTCCCTTCACTAGATTAATGAAGAATGCAGTCACCTATCCATGGACTGAAGACTACAAAGAAGCATTTGATACCCTCAAGAAATATCTCTAGATTCCACTGGTATTAATGTCACCTTTTGATGGAAGACCGGCTATTCTCTCTATTATAGCTTTAGATAGATCAATGGGTTACTTCCTTTCCCAAAAGAATGATTTCGGGAATCAATATAACCTTTACTATCTCAGTCGAACTATAATTTACACCGAGACTTGATATTCAAATATCAATAAGTTCTTCCTGGTATTAATCTTTGCATTTTAAAAATTGAGGCACTGCCTGAAACATCATGAGGTCCAATTGGTGTCTCACAATAATCCACTAAAATGTATCCTTCGTTGTCCTATGCTAATAGGTCATTTGGTATGATGGTCAGTTATTTTGCAATAATTTGATATCCATTTTGTACCTCATAAGGCAATAAAAGGCCAAGCTTTGGTGGATTTCCTTGCTGAGCATCCATCTGTAGAAGATACATCATTGAATACTGAAATTCCTAATGAATAGGTATTCTCTATTCAAGATAATTCCTTAACATAGGAAATGTACATTGATGGTGCCTCCAGAAGTTCAATAGGGAAAAGAATTGAAAACCCTAAACTCAAAAAAGTTGGGTTAGGAATTATACTTATCTCCCTAGAAAATAAGTGTTACCTTATTCCTTCTTATTTTCAGAAGGCGGTACTAACAATGAGGTATAATTTCAAGCTCTCATCACAGGCTTAGAATTGGCACTTCAGGTACAAGTGAATCACCTGAATGTAAAAGGTGATTCGTAGTTGGTAATCAAACAAATCAACGGGGATTATGATATCAGAAAAGAAGATTTAATAACTTTGTGTGATTACATCGGAGGGTTAATAGATGAATTTCCCTCAGATCTAACATTGTCTTATGTCACACTATCAAAAAAACACCCAAGCTGATCCACTAGCTAATTAAGCTATAACCCTGGATGATCCAAATCGGGATGATAAAATCATCAGTATTTCCCATCATCATGGGGCCTCACCTTTTGTTCAAACTAGAATAGAGGGAATTAATGAAATTATCCCTATTTCTGATCTATATGGTCATACCATAGGATGGATGATACCCATCATGGAATATCTTCAAAATTGAGCACTTCCACTAGGTAGAGATGAAAAAGAAAAGATCCAATGATGGGTAGCCAATTTTTCTCTTTATGACAGTAAATATCACCAGATGGTCCTCTATAAATGAGGCTTTTATGGAATCCACTTCAGGTTTTTTGATGGATAAGAAACTATAGCTGTCTTGAGAGAAGTACATTTAGGAGCTTGTGGTGCTCACTAGTCTGGGACTAGGCTTTCTGATCAAATTTGAAGGCCTAGATACTTCTGGCCTTCAATGATGCAGGATTTCACAGATTTTACCAAGAAATTTCATCTCTTCCAAGTGCATTCCAACTTCATGCATCAACCCCCGGAGTTGCTACATACACATAAATACTCCTAGCCATTTTCTACATGGGGAATGGATGTATTAGGGCCTTATCCTCCAGCTATGGATAAGCAGTTCAAGTATATTCTTACTACTACGAACTTCTTCTCCAAATGTGATAAGGCAATACCTCTAAAAAAATTGGATCTAAAAGCATTGTTATTTTTTTTTCAAAACTAACATCATCACCAGATTTGGTGTCCCTAATACTATATTGATGGACAATGGCATTAATTTTTTTTATGTTGAGGTAAAGAAGTTATATCAGGAGCACAATATCAAATCCAACCATTCATCGCGCTATCATGTTGTGGACAATGGACATATGGAGGCCTTAAATAAGAACATATCAAATACACTCTAGAAGATGGCGGATAAAGATAAGAAATCATGGCCTGATAAACTTTTGCATGATTTATGGGAATACGGAACTTCTACCCATACTGCCACTCAGGAAACCCCATATTCATCGATGTACGACATAGAAATAGTTTTTCCAATTGAAACTCAATTGCCTTCACATAAAGTTGCAATTTGTGATGAGTTTTCTATAGATGAAAAGACTCAGAAATGATTTGATGATCTAGAATTATTAGACAAAAAAAAATATTTCATTCTTTGCATCATTTAGATGTCTATCAGAATAGAGTGTGCTCCTTTAATAAGAAAGTTCTCCTCCATTCCTTTCATCAAGAAGAATTGGTATTGGTCCTCAGGACTCCAATGATACCACGAAAGAAAACTCCAAAGCTAGAGCCAAAGTGGTAAGGACCTTATTCCATACATAAGGTCTACTCAAATGGAACTTATTCCCTAATATCAATGGATGGATATATTATTACAACTTCAACCAATGTGAGATTATTGAAGAAATACTTTTTGTAACTCCACATAAATGTCCTCCATGAATGACTCTAAACTGCACAGTACAAGGTTCTTTGTCTCAAGACATTAAACTGCCTAACAACCATAAGCATCCATGT
This sequence comes from Viscum album, assembly GCA_963277665.1. NCBI lineage: Eukaryota > Viridiplantae > Streptophyta > Magnoliopsida > Santalales > Viscaceae > Viscum > Viscum album. The sequence continues at coordinate 878,085,812 of OY728123.1, forward strand.
TGTACGATGATAAAATGCATTGCATCATTATCCTTTTTGCATGACATTAAACTGCATGACATCATTTTTCCTCGTTACATGACAATAAACTGTATGGTTAATGTTTTATCTATTTTGACGTTAAGAACTTCCATGTGCAAGCATCATTAACATCATTACTACTCCTTAGTAGTACATGATTCCCTTTATTCCCTATGTCAGAATAATATCTTCATAGGAAGCTAATGTTCAAGAACTACGTTTGGCTTTATTCTCATCAATATGAGATACATAGGGATGCCGGGATCTCCAATCTTGGGCCCAGCCACCACCACATTTTTTTATTTCCCTTTTCCTCCTATGTATGAACCAAATCTATACAGAGTGCTCTTTTAAGATACAAGACTTGAATTTCATACCATCTTGTATCATAAATTTAAATCATTCTTCTATAATATGTTTAAATCCCCTTCCTCCCACATCAAACTCGATTGGTGTGAGAAATGATTTTTCAAGAACTACGTTTTCCTTTATTCTCATCCATATAAGATACGTAGAGATGCATATATCTCCAATCTTGGGCACAACCATGATAACCCCCCCCCCCTTTATTCTCTATGTTAGAGTTAAACTTGTATAGGGAATGTTTAAATAACTACATATGGCTTGATTCTCATCTATATGTGATACTTAGTGACCACTAGGTTTAATTCCTTGGTCCAACCACAACATAATATTGATTAAAAGGAAATAAATAGTCTCTATTTTACTAGTGATTCAGATCTATGTAAAGGACTTCAAACTCATGTCCAATATTGATTCAAATATTTCTAATGGGCATTGAGCACAACCCCCTTCCATATTTCACACTCTTAATCTTGAATATTTTTAGATCATTATAATCTTTCTTATGGTTTTTTGTGACATAGTCTTAGATATTAGAGGACACTTTTGCATGACAATGCAATACGTGCCACTAGGTGGCCTTGCATAAAATTTTTCTACATAATGGGTCTGTCAGTCAGAAGATTCTACTAGTTGAATTTGTAGCATATGCCCTATTTGGACCTGCATAATACAACCCCCGTAATGGTTTTTTCAAATAATGGTAATTTCTTTCTTAGTTAAAGTGACTTTCCCCCCCTTAAACTTTGATTATAATATATAAGAATCTGTATTTTAAAGAAGTTATTCATGTATATTTGTCCCATTACCTTTCTCTCAATCTGAAAGTATTCAAGACCATGGTTTACACATTTTCCTCTCCATGTGTTAAATGAAATATGAAATAACCTTGGATCACTTGGACACATATCATATATTGTTTCCATTTTTGGTCCTTGTATTATGAACTAAAAACTAAAAAAACCATACTCCCTATGTTTTGGTCAAAACATTGTAGAAATAATATTCCTCCGATTCTTTTCAAATCATGATTGGAAATACCCTCTCTATATTCAGGTAAATTTCTTCACAAACCAAACTCTATGCTTTGGATAATCTAAATCCCCATAAAATTTCTTTGGATTTTAGAAATAGAATGTCAAACTTCTGAGAGATCTTTTTCCTGACTATGCAGTATGTGCCCTTAGGTGGTCTTGCATAATTTAACTACATAACAGGACTGTCTTTCAAAAGATACTACTATTTGGCTATGCTGCATATGCCCCAGATGGCCCTGTATAATATATCCCCTATAATATGTTTGTGAAACAATGGTAACATCTTTCTTAGAAAAGAATTCCAATAATTCCATTAGACCTTTTGTTCACATATCATTATTTGAATTAATAAATTCCTAAATCACGGTTAACATTTCTTCCCTTCTATACCTGAATATGGTAGTATGTTTCCAAAAAAAAATATCTGGAAATTGGGAGAGTCTCATACCATTGGTCAAAGCTAAAGACCTTAAACTAAATCCACCCAATGTCCTCACTACATGACTTAAAATTTCACAGTACAATTTCCTCACTACATGACTTAAAACTACACAGTACAATGTCCTTACTGCATGACTTAAAACTACACAGCACAATGTCCTCATTGCATGACATAAAACTGCATAACATGATATCAGAAATTCTCTTATGTGAAAAATTTTAATCATTCCTTATACACCAAATTTTTGTAGAATTTGGTTTCCTATTCATGAAATATGTCAGCATAGATAACTCTTTATTCATAAAATCCCTTTCCATGTAAAACCATAATCTTTGGTCTGGAGTCACCCAAATCTTATTTTCTTTTGTCTATTAAAAATAAAATGTTAACTTCCTAAGAGATCTTTTTTCCCGACTATGCAGTACATTCCATTAGGTGGCCTTGAATAAGATGCCTACATAACATGACTTTCAGTCAAAAGATGCCACTATTTGGCGATGCAACATATGCCCTAGTCAGACCAACATAACACAAACCCATAATGGGGTTTTCAAATAATGGTAGCTTTATTCATGGAAGTGACTTCACTTATGTTTATAAAAGTTTTAGATTTGGTGACCATAAAAAATAATAACTCATGATTCCCCTTTTAAATCTTTAAACAATATTAGATCAATTATAAGACACTGAATCTTGTATGGGATCTAATTTCCAAATTTATGGTCAAAGATATTTGACCTTAAACATTATCCCATTCTAGTCCAACATGCATGACTCTAAACTAATAATAAAAAAGACATGGTACTCACCATATTAAAACCCTGCAAGGGAACTCTGGATGAAATTCAATGTCTCAGCTCTCTAGACCAACATTTTGTATGGTTTAGGAAATATTGAGCAATAAAAATTCAAAAGACACAAAGTATTTAGGGTTGTCCATATGACCGTTGCAATAGTAAAACTATGATCACAAGCCCTACGACTTAAGAAAATATTTGAGAATCCTTCCAAAAATGACATAGCTCTAAATCTTACCAAATGACGTTGGAATGCATCAATGTGCCCTAATTTTACCTTAGAAAAATATTATTTTCGTTCTAAATGAATCATATTCTAAGGGCGGTCTTTTGTAGACACTATGAAATCTGTTCCATGCACTTTTACATAGAGTGAATATATGATCCTCACATAGACAAAAAACGTCATGTATGAGTAAAGATGTTTTCAACATGAAGGAGGAAGATGCAGGATAGATTTGTATGGGCCAAAGTATCACTCCATACCGATGGATAAGTGGAATGATTCTCCCATCCAAGAGTAGGTAGTGGACTTCCAAGATCAATGATGAAAATGTGTTGACACATTCAATTCAATTTCTGAATTTCTTCTGAGAAGACATGGTGTATTTTCCACCTCGATAAGTTTAGTACTCTTCAAGACCTTTGGTTTGACTGGCCGTAGAGCCCAAACATACTTACGGATCAAAAGTTATGGCACTTGGAAGATGGATAAATTTTACAAAGGGACCTAAGTGGAGGACCAAGATGAAAATATTATTTTTACACACTGATTAGGAAGAGCTACGCAGAGGACCTACATGGGGGACCTGCGCGGACAAATTCCCTTTGACCAAGCCCCCTTCTTGCCTATAAATAGGACCCTTGGAATCCCCATTTCAAATAATGAAAAAGTTGAATGACTTCCCGAAGCTCCCATTTCATAGCTATTTCACATAGATCCCTCCAATTGTCTCATGTAGCTCTCTAAAAACATGACAGAATAGATAATTATATGGGATAAGAATATTTTGAAAGTCTTTCACAATATGAAGCTCGCATAGGCTTGGTTCCCCTATGTAAAGTATTTTTCAGTCATCTAAAAGGCTTACGTGGCACACCTCCATGGTAAAGCTACCTGGCTTACCTATGTGGCGTACCTATGTGGGGTAACTATGTAGTAGAGTTGTGTATAAGGCCAACATATCAACTTAGGTACCCACTTTATGACCACTCCTGGCAGGGTATCTTCTTCCTTGGTTCCCTTATCTGAAAGAGACTAAGTTGAAGCCTCCACCAAAACCTCATGACTAATCAAAACTTTGGGAACAGTACATCTTCTTATCTCCTATTTGGGTTTTTATATCTGTAGTCAGAGGTTTCCCACATTTGTTTCACAATGGGGTTAGGATTCATGGAGTGTATATAGGTTTTTATATCTGTAATCAAATGGACATTCTCTCAGGAATAGTTTTGGGAAGTTCCTAGTTTGGAGGATTAGGGTTTGGGTTATGTCCTCCCATTTTCATCTCTAATACCTAAAACCTCAGGTCTTTGGAAGGTAAGATATGGTTCATGCTTGATTTTAAATTAAATAAAAGTAATATTCTCCCTCCCCTATCGAGATCCACTAGGGAATCCATCAAGATGTAAGCCCCTAACCATTCAAGTAGAATGTTGCAGTCTTGCACCTCTCTACTTCCATCTCCTCCACTCCTTCCATTAATCGGACCCTTGTCCAATGAAAATTGAAGAAAGGGAAGGTTATTCGCCTCACCCTCTTCTAAGGTCACCTTGACCTCATCCACCATTACCACTGTAGGCGCTCTCCCTTCCACCAGTGGAGTAGGAAAAGTGTGGGTGCCTTTGTTGAATCTTTAACATCCTCTTATTTCTCACATAGAGCATGAATCAAAAGGGAAGAGAGATTTGTTATGATCGCAACATCATCAAAAGGACTTGAACTAAAATAAATCTAATTCCTGTTCAAACCAGGATACGTAGGATGCCTACTTAAAGTGTAACGACCCGGACCCAGCCAGCCATCCGAACAGTGCCGAACGGGTTGGGTGTCACTACCTTAGGTGCACCTCCCCTGAATGCCGAAGGCTACCGACTAGAAGCGAGGGTCTGAATAGGTATAGTGGGGAGGCTATACCCTCTCATAGGATCATAGTAAGGGTATTGGTCTGAGTATAACAGTAAAGATGCAGCGGAAAGAAAGACTCAGCAGAATCGAACCAAACCCGCATAGCGGAAGCACATTCAATAACGATAAACAGCGGAAGCAATATGTATAAACAACATCAGCGGAAATGAACACAACAGCATAATGATAACATGTAACTACTACTGGACAGTAAAACATGCATCCAAAGCAGTTCATACACAACTGAGTATAAAAAGAGCGCCAATGGCTAACCAGCAGTAGCTACAAAATAAAGTCATCATGCTAATACGAAAAGGAAAAACTAAACAGATTAAACTCCAGCTAGACATGACCTAAAGGTCCATATCATCTCCATTCAATAACTAACATAACCCAGCTCCTGAATCTGGCCTCTTTCCTACACGTAAATCCATAAACTCTACACGCATCCTAAAGGGCCCGTGCAGGGTGTGAGACAAATCTCAGTAGGATACCACTCATCGGTGCGTACCAAATATATGTGTTTAAGTAGTCATGCATTTACAAGGAAAGCGGTAAACAATACAATGCACAAATAAACACCAACTCCACTGGTGATCAACATCCACCACGGAGTGTCACCTTCTTCGGCCAACACCGGAATCTCTATCGTGTAACCCGGCACCAAGTGCCACCTGGCACCTCGTGTCTCAAGTACCGACATCCCGAAGGCACAACCAAAAATAGTAACCCGGCAGCATGTGCCTCCTGAAACCTTGTGCCTCAAGTACCGATGTCCCGAAGGCATGCCCTAGAATAGTAACCTGGCAACATGTGCCTCCTGACACCTTGTGTCTCAAGTACCGACGCCCCGAAGGTACGCCCATCCCCTGAAGGCTCCTCACCTCCCACATGGATTTCTACAGAAAGAACCCCCAACCAAAATACCTAACCACAACTACAGAGGCCTCTTCCCACACGAGTGGTCAAAACCACTTCATCACGGATTATCTCTGTGTGCACACTACTCAAAGTCCTGGGTGAGCGGTAATCACCAAAACAGTACCTAAGACACCAACATGTCTGACACCTCATGTCCCTGCGACCATGTCGCTCAAGTTCGATGGAATCGCCATCCTAGTAACCTGTGCCATGGCCAACCTGACAGTCGTACTGCCTCAAGCTGATGTCCATGACGCCCAATCCCATGGTCAAAACACCCAAAGTAACTTGGGAAAATCCACAACCTGTTATCAGCATCACTCAAGCGTAAACAGCCAAGCCCAACACAACCCAAAAGGGTTCAGCAGATGCAATCCAGCAATTGCATATATAACATATTCAAACAGAAAACATAAACCGAAAAAACAAACTAAACAGTTGAATTGCACTCTACCAGGTGTTGTCCCATACTAGCACTGAGGTCTTAAATGCCTCCAACAATTTATATCAGACATCAATAAATTAAACAAACTGTTTATAACAATAACATTTCAATTAAAACCATTTTGGCGTTCCCCATGAAAAATTCCCCGACGAGCAACGACCCCTCACCCGGCCCTGCTCACGCAAACTAGTAACCGGGCATACCCAAAAGCATCCCATAGGTCCCATAAGCAATACAGTATGAAAAAGTAGATAAAACATGTCCCGCTCAAAATACCTGAAAATGCACTGAAGGCCGCATCACCCAAACAAATACGAAAACACAAAAAGAAGTATTCACCACCTACCTGAGACTCGCACGATGATAATGCTCCAGTAACACCCGCCAATTCGGTCTAAAACACCGTAAATCTACAACAGATTCAATACCGTTAAAAAACCTATAACTCATTCTAGAACGAATATCAGAAAAAACGGACAAAGATAATTTGAGTCCTTACCGAGGTAGTTCCAACGCATCCAACCGAGATCAGATCTGACTTCGGATGAAGAACCGGGAAGCAATTGAAGGTTCGACCAATTTGAGGGAGGAGGTTCTGTCCAGAATCGCAAAACAAGGCTACTTCCCTTTTTAAGTGAAAAAAGAAAGTACACGACGTGTACTTTAGGAATACATTCCATGTATATTTCATTTAACTGTTCATAAGACAGCAGGATTCCACCAACTTACTTTCTGAACCTTCCGACATGAGTACACGGCGTGTACCTAGGGGTACATGGTGTGTACTTGGTTTCTCTTCTCTTACTCACCGACTTACCCACATGCCAAGTATATCTCTCATACATGGATAGACTACACTGCGTGTCCAAATGGAACACGGCGTGTCCCTGGTTCTACCCAGCCAACAGGCCTACACGCCCTGTATGTCCTCACACGGTCAGGGGTATACACAACGTGTTCAAAACTACAGGCCGTGTAGTAAAAAAATTTACACGGTCACCACACGGCATGTACTTGACGAGCACACGGCCGACACTCACTTAACATATACATTGCGTGTACTTAAAAGTACATAGTGTGTAGTCTAGAAATTTCCGGAACCTTCTCATTTTCTCCAGTTTCCTCAGAAACCAGTAAAAAATTCAAACAGGGTTGGGATTTTGACTCGTTCCAAAAACCCGGGTTCTTACAAACTCCCCACCTTAATGTAGCTCGTCGCCGAGCTACCAAAAGAAACCTGAAGTTGGCACCGATCATACCACCCCAATCAAAATAACTCAAACTTCACCGGTCGCAAAGGTCCCAGCTAAGTTCCTCAAGGGGGGGGGGGGGCTCCCCACCTTAGGAACTAACTAACCTGGTCTCAACCCAACAAAACATAAAGCAAACAGGGTTTGCTAACCTGTTTTCCGGACGCATAGTCCTCCCGTGACGCATCGTCACACCTGCACCCCATTGGTTCTCCTATGTCGCTTCTAACACCCAACATATCCCACACCGCATCAGTGTCCACCTCCATGAGGTCCCGGTGCGATCACCTCAAGTAATCCGCATCATCGATGCCCCGATTCCCACAACACCTCAAGTAACTTACATCCTCGATGCCCTGAAGCTACGCATCTCATACATATATATATATATATATATATATATATATATATCACGCACCTGATATGGTGCCAATCCCACTGACTAGCATCTAGTCAGTCCACAAAGATCATGTGCACCACGTGCACTCAAAATAGACATGCCTCTACAGGTCATGCCAAAAAGGAAACATGGAGATCACAGTTACACCGCGGTGTACCTCTAACCGTCATCGGCTCACCTGCCTACTCAGCCTCTGGAAGCTCTACAGCGTGCACCTGGCCGGAAACACGGCTTCCTGACACCTGACCTCCCGATGCTTCTCCAGTCTCTGGCCACTGACCACTCAGCTGGGTCCTACCATCTCTATCACGACCTCTGCACACAGCTGAACCTCGACTACCCTCTCCGGGTACCAAAGCTGAACCAACTCCAGATGTTGTAGTCTATCCCGGTCCCTGCCTGCCGGCTATCTAAGAAGGCTGCTTGTAAAACTTCTCCAGATGTCTGTCCTGTCCACATGCCTAGCACTCCTTCGGAGGCCTATCGCACTACACCCGAATATGTCCCGGCTATCCACACTGGAAGAAAATCACCAAAGAACTCCCACGAGGTGGTCTAGCAGAATCCCTGGCCTAAATGCCTTGCTCGAACTCATCCCGTCCTTGTTTCTTGCTGTCCGAGCCATCACCTGAAGCTATCACCCTGACCAAGCGAGATTTCTCTCTTTCGTTGCCCTCGGCTATGAGTGCCTGATTCACCACTTTGGAGAAAGAACCCATCCTGAAGATGTTCACCTGGACCCGGATGGTTTGTCATAATCCATCCTCGTAGCGCCTCACCCTAGCTGCGTCACCGCTCACCATACCAGGTGCAAAGTGAGAAAACTCTATGAAAGTAGCTGCGTAGTCCATAACAGACATGTCTCCCTGCTGAAGACTCAAGAACTCTCGAGCTCTCTCTACCCTCAGTGTCTTCAGGTAGAAGTACTCAAAGAACCTATCCTCGAAGACCTTCCATGCTAGTCCCTCATGCCTATGATCATGTACCTGTACATCCCACCAACGCTTCGCCAGTCCTCTCATCATGTACGTCGCTAGCTTGACCCTCCGCCCTGGAGGCCTCTCGAGCTGCTTGAAGATCATCTGCATGCTCTCTATCCAGTTCTCAGCCGCCTACGGACCACCCTCACCCTGAAAAAGTGGCGGGTGCTGCGACTGGAACTCTTGGGTCAGATATTCCATAGATGGCTCTGTACCCTGTGCGCCTCTGTCAATCCCCTGCAAGACACGTGCCAGGCTCGCTTGGAGCTGATCGTTGAGCCACGACCCGAATGATGCCAAACCCGGTTGTTATCCTGCCTGCACTGGATCCTGAACCTGATCCTGTCCCTAGGCCTATACCTGCGGCTCGTGCTCTGCCTGTACCAAATTCTACCCCGGATCCTGGGGCACTGTATCTCTCCTGCCTGACACTCCATCGTGTCGTGAAGGAGTAACCCTGTGAATATAATAAATGGCCAGATAGCCCATACATATATATAACAATATATTCTACATAGGTACGTAAAGCAGTAAAAGGTAGTGCATAACAACTACCCTTACTCCCCCTCACTGCAACCCATGCCCCATGGCATCTTGGCCTCTTGGCCTCCTTACCCGCCTTCAACCGAGCCAAGTATCAAAATTACCTAGGGCCATGCTCGTCCTGAAAACTCACGTTGCCTCAAAACAACGACCAAGCCGCCCAATCCTGACAGTTACACTGCCTCAGTCATAGTACCTGCCTGCTCTCATAAGATTCAGAATCAAATATCCCGCAACATGCAATTATACCAAAATATAAAGCAGGGCATACATATTTCCACAACTAGAAATTCTATTAGGAATTTCACCAATTCACATTTCAAGCAGATAAAGCATGGCAATTGATTTTTTTTCACATGGCATTATCACTTCACAAAGCATACGTGCAATTATGAAATTGAAAAACCCTATAAATGTGCCTATCAAGAGCCAAGAAAAGTAGCCTCGCCATACCGGGCCAAGGTCCAATTCTCCCTTACCGCACTGGGTCAAGGGTCACATATCACAATCAAAAACATCACACATCACATGAGACACCAAGGTGGAAATCATATAAACTGTAATCTAATCAAAAGAAAACAGCAATTCCCACCCATGGAAACTAGGTCCATCCCTCGTACCTGGGGCTGCAGGCACCCAAGTACAAGTTGGGAACCCAGTTCCAGTAACAACAACTTATCCCCAGTCTACCATATCCCAAATAGTAAAACCAGTAGAAATAAAAAGAGAAGTCTAAATCTCATTAGTAGCTAGATAAACAATGCTACTAAATCCTTGTCAAGAACCCCTCTAATACCACTTTGTAACGACCCGGACCCGGCCAGCCACCTGAACAGTGCTGAAGGGATCGGGTGTCACTACCTTAGGCGCACCTCCCCTGAATGCCAAAGGCTTCCGACTAGCAGCGAGGGTCTGAATAGGTATAGTGGGGAGGCTATACCCTCTCAGAGGATCATAGTAAGGGTATTGGTCTGAGTATAACAGTAAAGATGCAGTGGAAAGAAAGACTCAGAAGAATCGAACCAGACCCGTATAGTGGAAACACATTCAATAATGATAAACATCGGAAGCAATACGTATAAACAACAGCAGCAGAAATGAACACAACAACGTGCTGATAACATGTAACTACTACTGAACAGTAAAACATGCATCCAAAGCAGGCCATACAAAACTGAGTATAAAAAGGGCGCCAATGGTTATCCAGCAGTAGCTACAAAAATAAAGTCAGCATGCTGATATGAAAAGGAAAAACTAAACAAAGTAAACTCCAGCTAGGAATGACCTCAAGGTCCATACCATCTCCACGCAAAAACTAACGTAACCCAGCTCCTGAATCTGGCCTCTTTCCTACACGTAAATCCATAAAGTCTGCACGCGTCCTGAAGGGCCTGTGCAGGGTGTGAGACAAATCTCAGTAGGATACCACCCATCGGTGCGTACCAAATATATGTGTTTAAGCAGTCATGCATTTACAAGGAAAGCAGTAAACAATACAATGCACAAATAAACACAAACTCCACTAGTGCTCAACAGCCACCATGGAGTGTCACCTACTTCGGCCAACGCCGGAATCTTTGTTGTGTAACCTGACACCATGTGCCACCTGGCACCTCGTGTCTCAAGTACCGACATCTCGAAGGCATGACCAAAAATAGTAACCCAACACCATGTGCCTCCTGACACCTCGTGCCTCAAGTACTGACATCCCAAAGGCACACCTGAGAATATTAACCCGGCACCATGTGCCTCTTGACACCTTGTGTCTCAAGTACCGACGTCCCGAAGGCATGCCCATCCCCTGAAGGCTCCTCACCTCCCACGTGGCTTTCTACGGAAAGAAACCCCAACCAAAATACCTAACCACAACTACGGGGGCCTCTACCCACATGAGTGGTCAAAAACAACTCATCACGGAGTATCTCTATGTGCACACTACTCAAAGTATCGGGTGAGCGGCAATCACCAAAATAGTACCTAAGCCACCAACACGTATGACACCTATTGTCCCTACGACCATGTCACTCAAGTCCGATGGCATCGTCATCCTAGTAACCCAGGCCATGCCCAAACTAACAGTCATACTGCCTCAAGCCGATGTCCATGAAGCCCAATACTGTGGTCAAACCACCCAAAGTAACCCGAGAAAATCCCCAACCTGTGATCAGCATCACTCAAGCATAATCGGCCAAGCCTAATGCAACCCAAAAGGGTCCAGCAGATGCAATCCAGAAATTTCATATATAACATATTCAAACAGAAAACATAGACTGGAAAAACAAACTAAACAGTTGAATTTCACTCTACCAGGTGTTGTCTCATACCAGCACTGAGGTATTAAATGCCTCCAACAATTTATATCAGACATCAATAAATTAAACTAATAGTTTATAAAAATAACATTTCAATTAAAACCATTTTGGCGTTCCCCGGCCAAAATGCCCTGACGAGCAACGACCCCTCACCCGACCCTGCTCATGCAAACTGGTAACCAGGCATACCCAAAAGCATCCTAGAGGTCCCATAAGCAATACAGTATGAAAAAACAGATAAAACGGGTCCTGCTCAAAATACCCGAAAACGTGCCGAAGGCCGCGTCACCCAAACAACTCTGAAAACACAAAAATAATTATGCACCACCTACCTAAGACTCACACGATGCTACTCCTATGGTAACACCCACCAATTCGGTCTAAAACACGGTACATCTACAAAAGATTCAATACCATTCAAATTCCAATAACTCATTCTAGAACTAAAATCAGACAAAATGGCCAAAGGGGAATCAAGGCCTTACCAAGGGGGTTCCAACGAATCCAACCGAGATCAGATCTGACTTCGGACGAAGAAACAAGAAGTAATTGAAGGTTCGGCCGATTTGAGGGAGGAGGTTCTATCCAGAACCTCAAAACGAGGATACTGCCCATTTTAAGAGAAAAATAGAAAGTACATGGCATGTAATTTAGGACTACACGCCATGTATATTTCATTTAACTGTTTTTAAGATGGCAGGATTCTTCCGACTTACTTTCTAAACCTGCCAACATGAGTACACGGCGTATACCTAGGGGTACACGGCATGTACTTGGTTTCTCTTCTCTTCCTTGCCGACTTACCAACACACCATGTATATCCCTCATACACGGCTAGACTACATGGCATGTCCAAATGGAACACGACGTGTCCTTGGTTCTACCCGGCCAACAGGCCTACACGCTATGTATGTCCTCACACGGTCGGGGGTATACACGGTGTGTTCAAAACTACAAACCGTGTAGTAAGAAAATTCTACATGGTCACCACACGACATGTACTTAGAGAGCACACGGCCAACACTCACTTAACATATACCCGGCGTGTAGTCTGGAAATTTCTAGAAACTATGCATGTTCTTCAGTTTCCTCGGAAACCAGTCAAAAATTCAAACAGGGTCAGGATTTTGACCCGTTCCAAAAACACGGGTTCTTACATAAAGGCCCGAGCTCAATAGGGTTCCCTTTCAAAAGGGTTCATGCAATCATGTCCCCTCAAATGGGAATCTCTTATGCATAATCCCCAACCATGATGAATTAACTACAAGAACTCTAATTCCTATAATAATTAGGATACTTAGGAATCCTTCTTAGGGATTGAGCTCATTGGATATCCTCTCCAAGAATTCATCCTTAATTCCCTTCATTTATGAATCCACCTTAGGAATAAGCCCCTAATTAAACCCCCAAATCACCAAGGCATCCTCTTCAGGAAGTAATCCCAAACTCATTTCTCCCAAATAAATATACTCTTCTATGAGACTTATCAAACTACATGGGATTTTATTCCTATCCACAAGGGATATGTAGGAAACATCCTTGAGGTTAAAACCCAACACTTAAAATCAACCATGTTATTCTTGGGCCATATTCCCAACAAGGATTAATCTTACTTGGAAACCCATATCCTTTTGGAGTCCCTTGGGTTGATTCCTCATAAGTCTCAAACCAAACTTTGACTAAGCACCTTTCACTTAGATGTCCTTACCACATGATATTAAACTATACAATTAGGTCCTTGTCACATGAACTTAAAAGTTATTATGTGTCCCATTAAGAGGCACTGAACTATGGGGGTACTGATTCCTTTCATAGGGATACGTAGGTATCCCATTTTATGGGTACAATCCCAATATCAAAACAAACCTTCATCTCCCTGGATGACAATAAATTCCATAGTACCTCAATAAGTGGTTTCAAAACTAGTATCATCATAGAGGAGATTAAAAGAATATATAAATAGTATATGATAGTATACTATTTATGGATAACCTTGAATAAATATGGATATATCCAATAATGAAGAACCTAGAATACATATGGATGACTCTAAATTTCAAATATGTTATAAGTGAATGAAAATTACAAGGTAAACCTATGTTATACTTGGTGAATTAATAAGGATTCATGCAGATATCTTAATTTTATAAAGAGAGTCCTAGAGTAGACAATAATTCCCCACAAAATGGTGTGATGAGTCTAACCTCCCATCATCTCGACCGAGTCATGTTCTTAAGTATCGTAATGTTAAATATTAACGAATTAACACATTTGGAAAGTATGTCCCTTTTGGATAAAGGACTATGGGTTGTTTCCGGTTCCATGAATAAATCTAAGGGAAACTACCAGGAAGTAGTGATTCTTAAATTAGAACACACCTTTCAAGGAACTACGAAACAACAATGAACATTATCGAAATAGCACATCCACAATCAAACATATCATAAAACCTTAAATAAAATATGGTAACTTTTATCATAATAAATCAACATTAAATTAGAATAAAATCCAACAAAAGATGTTGAAATAGGTGAAAATAAACAAATAAAATCAATAAAAATACCTTGAGATAAATAACCATTTTTCATTGAAACCATTTATTCAAAATTATGATCACTTATAAAAGAAGAAATTTTAAATATATTTTTGAATCAAAGTTTCCCATACCACATTAAAACTTTGTAAAATAATTATCATTTTAATAAATTCATGTCCATATAAATAAATCCTTAAAACCATTTTGAAAACATGGACATTAATGAGAAATATTTAGAAGGAAAAACCGTTAAAAAATTTCAAATGATGTTTTTGTTAAGAATTACATTACATAAATACTTAAAAAGATTCATTTTGAAAACATTTTTAAGAAACATGGACATGGATAATAAATATTTCCCATTAAATACTTACGCGTAAACAATATCGAATAATAATGAAATTGTGAAATTAACCCTTAACTTAGGTCTGATACTCTCCGTACATGTCTGAAACTTTGGTATAATTTGTTTAAACATATTATTAATTTATATTAAGATCATAATAATATTTAAGATGTCATATATTATTCTTTTATGAATTTATATTACCATTTTATCAACAATTCTATGTTAATGCAACATTACGGGTAATAATCAGTTCGTTAATTGTACGTGTTTTGACTTGTTATTCTTCATCATGTTATATAGATCATGATTTACTTACTTCAAGAACATATAATATTATTTATATATCATATATATTCATAATATAAATATATATAATAGATTGATATATGAAATTAAATACACCATTCATGGAGACGGTAGGTCGTACGTACGCATGAACACTATTTCCATTTTCTTATCGTATTGAATAGAAATAATTGAATAAAATATATGTACATATATATATATATATAATTATAGTAGACTTATTATTTCATATATTTCATAATTATGAATAATGTATATTTTTCATAATCATTCTTGGATGGTTAAAGTGGAGAATGAATCTGATTGCGTCGTGGAGACGCTAAGCCGTACGTACGCATGAGAATCGATATCATTACCTTAACGGTTAAATGGTATGGATTTGGATGGATTATGAATTATAAAGAAAAATATCATGTTATATTTATTATTCAAATCCATTATATTCATCTTTATACCCATATAAATAATTTGTACATGAAAAACAATTTACACCACGGTGTAGAGACGGTAAGTTGTATGTACGCACACATGGTGATATAATTTTCTGTAGGATGGGTAAAAGGAGGAACATGGTTATATTTTAATTATAATAAAATTTCACAATGTGTAATATAATTTATTTATTGTTTTATTCTGTAATCAATATAGAAAGAGGAATTAGAATAAGAAAAGAACTTTGAAATAAGGGATAAAACGATTACCACTTCTTCAGGTGTCTCCTTTTAATTTTCACAAAAGGAATCCTTAAGATGACTTTATACCATAAGTGTTGCCTTTATAATGAATTAATGGTGGTTGGTAGGATAAATTGGTTGGATATTCTTGGTCTAAATGGATTTGGAGGAGTGAATTAAAGAGAGAGGGAGGTTCCCTTTTATAAGAGAGGTGAGTGGTAATTTTGAAAAAACATGAAATATTAATTTATTATAAATTTATTTTAGGATTATAATAGCTCAAAAGTAATTTATTTAAACTATAAGATTATTATGGGTCGAAATTCTCTACAAGAAATGATTTTTGTGCAATTTACGTTCATGAAATTAACCGTATCTTTTTGGATTAACCCTTAGTTAAACAGTTTAACACTTACCATGTCTTCTTCAATTTTTATAATATAGGGTTAATTTATCTACTATAAAATTAAAAGAGAACATAAAGTGGATCATTAATGAAATTTTTAACATTATCTAAGTTAGTTTTCAGAATATTTTATTTTTAGGATTTTTTATATCATTTAATAAAATAGTATTTGTTTTAAAAACTCATTTATGTTAATTTTGACACTATTTAATAATTAAGTTTTATTAAAGTAATAAAAACATTATTAATTAAAACCAAAAGGCATTAAATCATCCCTCATATGTCTATGTAATCCAAAAAATTCGTTTATGACATCAAAATTTTCAAATTGCATTTATTTTAATATATATATATATTAATTTATTTGAATCATTCATTAATAAGGTAATCACTGCATCATCATTGTGTCATAAATAAATATATTTATCGACTTTTTAAAAATTATAAATAAAATATCATGATGTAGGAAATTTTTTTATCTTTATAATAAAATATTATATTCAGAGATATCGTTCATATGACCCTATAATAAAAATTGTTTAGTAAAATATACATGTTTATGTTATAATTATTTTTACTTTAAATTAATTCTTATAACACGTCCTTATCACACCCAAGTGGTCCCATGGGGTCCTCAAATAACCCTAAGGATTCACATTGACGGGAATATCTAATAAAATAGGATTAGGACATGTGTTAGGATAGTTTAATATTATTATAATATTATTTTTTACCCTTATTTACCTGATTTACCCTCTAACCATGGTAAATAAAAATTATTACTGAAGTTACTATTCATAATGTAAAAAAAATAAAAGGTACCTATTTAAAAAAAGTGGATATTATGATTTCAAATATGGAATCTATTTTTCCAAATTCAAAACACATAATTGGAAGAAATTAATTTAAAATTAATTCCCATTGTAAAAACATGAGAGCAGATTTTTAAAAAGTAAAAACTATCAAAAGATTGACATGTGTTTTTATCCAATTTAAATGAAAAATTGCTCAAAAAGAACTAAACTATATTAAATAATAAATATATAATCTAATTATACTTTAAAACCACTCAAATGTATAATTAATCTCTATAAATTATTTTGATTAAAAATTTGTTTTCAATTGAAATTTAGTATTTTCCCGAATTCATCAAAATATGAAAGTTATCAGAAAAGTACCAAAAAGTCATCTAATTTAATTTTTTATGACCCTCTTTTAAAGAAGAATTTAATTTCCTCAAATTTAATATATAAAAGTGTCAAATATTGGATTTAAAAAGGGTTCTCCATTAAAAGGTGGAAAAAACTGCATTCTTTTGAAAAATACATCTTTTTTCTGAAAAATTACATTTTCCCTTATATTGTGTCTAAGAAATAAATAAAATGAATGTGAAAATTATCTGGGATATATAAAATTTAAAATTTTGTTAATACTATTCATAAATGCATTTGAAATGGCTAGTTTGATAGGTTGTGGTGCGCTTCAACTCGACGTTGCCTACATCACACACTATTGAATTATTTAAAAAGGAAGCATATTATGGATGCTTGGGGTGTTACATTTTCGATATTAAAATTCCATTGAATTCATTTCATTTACGAATTCGAGTTATGTGAATAGTTCTTAAAAGGATATTAATTGTATTTTATGAAAAATGTCTTTAATTAAACTATTTAAAAATCATAAACAATTGCAAGTGGACAAGTATGATAAAAAAATATTAGAAAATGTAATAGATATATCATTTATGATCCAATTTTTACCTTATAAGTAAATTTACAACCCTTTATGATTGAAAATTTTGTTACGGTGGTTAATACTATAATTGGTTGACCAAGTGGCTAAACTAAATTATAAGGTTTAAAATGACACCGAAACCTAAATAAATTTTATTTGAAGTGGATATTTTTACCATATAATTTTTTATTTGAATTATTGTATATTAGGATAAATGTTTTATGAAAATTAATTAATTGTATTTTAATATATTTAGAAATTACAATTTTGTATTTTCTCTCTCTTATAAATGGACACCCCTTTTCCTCAATTATTTGCACCACATTCAGCCATATTTGTTAAAAAAATCATAAAAATGTATTTATTAAAATCCCATATCCACTTAGTATATGTTATAGTCTTCATAAAAGACCATTCCAAGGGTCCTTAAGAATGAATCCAAAGGAATTCTGCTGAAGAAGATATAATCACCATAACCAACTCTTAAAAATTTATTTCTGCTTCTACATACTCTAAATTTCTTATAACCATCCTAAAATAATAAACCCATTATAATAAATATACATAGGTGGTATTATTATTATTTTATAACAATTTTCTCTATAATTTCCACCCAATGAAAAGCGAAAGCATCGCAAGTGTGTACGTACGACTTAACATCTCCACATAGCATTATAATTCATTTTTTCACCTATTTACTTTAATGTTTATAAATATGGAACTAATGAAAATATATTGTATTTATGAAATAATTATTCCTTTAAAATTATAACATCATATCTAACTTCTATCCTTTTAATCTATTGGAAATTGATAACATCGCTCATGCATACGTGTAGACTACCACCTCCACGAACCAATGTGATCAATTTTTTATTTAAACTTTACAAGGATGATAATTATGATCGATTTAATAAGTATATAAGGTATATGTTACATAATAGTTTTTTGAAAAGCTGAATTGAAATTTATTTATTATTTATTCAATCCTTTGAAAAGTGAAAACAACTTTCATGTATATGTATAATCTACCATCTCCATGAATAATGTAATTAATTTTTCTATCTCCAAATTTGAAAAATGATTATATAAATGTATCTAATGAATAAATATGATATTTATGAAAATATTATAAATTTTTATAAAATGAAACTATAACCTATCTATTAGAACCAAAATATTTGTTATGAAACATACATGTGAAAACTAGGTAGTAAATACCCAAAGCAATGATAATATCGAAATATTGTTAACAAATTGGTGATAATATGTTGTAAGTGGATGATATATGAAATTATAAATAAAAACATGGATATGTTATAAATTAAATACAGGTTTAAAAACATTATATAGGTGGATAAAATTACTTACAAAGAAAATCAATCTCGGAGTAATTTATTTCTTAACTCAATTTCCCATAATTGGGTTGTATTTATACTTCATTAACTATTTTATGCTATAATTATGTGGGAAATTTCCTTAGATTAATCCTATGGTTATTTTTCGATATTACATTTTTTTCATTTCATTTTTCTTTATTAAGTACTCAAGATGCCAAAATAATTTTTTTATGGAAAGCTGGAAATTTTTTCTTTCAATTGGAAATATTTTTCATCCATGTCCACATTTTATTAAAAATGTTTTGGAGAATGTTTTTCCTATACTATAATTTTTTATTACTGTCATTTTTACCCATGGTGGAATTTTTAAAAATTGTTTAAAAGGAATCTTATTATTATTTTCTAAAAAAATCATATTTTATTAAAGGTGTAAATAAAATATTTTTTAACATATACAGAATGAAATGTTTTTCATGCCATCATGAATAATATTTTATTTTAAGATTCCTTTATGAAATTTCATGATTATTTTCAAATAATTTTTTTTCCATAATATTCTGGAAATGTTTTGTTTCAAAAATTAATTTTCAAAGTGAATATAGTATTTTATTGAAGAAATTTTTTAGTGATATATTTATGGTATTTCTCTTCATCAATGACCAAAAAAATATATTTTACCTATGATCCACTAAATATAAGTTGTAATGATATCAACCTTATTTTTTCTCTAGATAGTTTAGAATCAGATTGACTTGGGAAAGTATTGAAAATCCATATTTTAGTTCTTCCAATACAAATATTTATTGAATTTTAATTAATGATGACTAAGTCATATTTTTTATTCCCATGATAAATACATTGGACTTATTAACTGATTGGTGGGGCCTTTTATAACCCCTCAATTCATCAGTAGGTCACATGATACCAACTAGTTAGGGTATATGGTTGAGGTGTTACACATTTGTGTAAGATGTCTTGGAAAGAGACCTCAACGATATTTTTAGGATATCCATAATTATGAATTACACCATTATGAAATAAATTATTTATGTCTATGTGATTATTTAAATATTTATTATATCAATGCATAAGTTTAAAACTCATTTGATTATTTACATTTCATTATTTTATCATAATTTATTCTTGCCATATTTTTCTTTAGGCTGATATTATTGAATAAATGGAATGTTTTTTTAATTATTAACTTTTAAATATTAATTATTCCTTATTTATTCAATGATTTCTTCCGCTATTTACATTACCTTAAAGAGAATCTTTGATCACCCTTTATTTTTTTCCTTTCCCTAGGATATTAATAAGGAATATTTGAATGGGTTTAAGGATATAGAATTTTTTACTTTCACTATGTCTTTATATTACAAATATAATGTGATATTAAATTATGTATCTAGTTTACCAATAATATCAATCTATTTAGTCCTTCAAAATGAAATCTCTTATATCATATGCCAATGCAATAAAGTGACCAACGATTTTGGGATACTGGGGTTGGGGTATGTACAGTTGGTATAAAATAATGTTTAATTTAAACCATAGGAACAAGATTTAGAAAAACATAGACTCAAGAACATAAACCAATGATATACTTTAAGGACAATATAACATAATAATATTTTTCAATGGAAGAAATTATGTGGTTTTTATAGAAATATATACCTTTCTATATACTACAAGTGGATGAGGGTTTTGCAAAAAGGTATATAGGGATAATTACCCAGAAAAGAGTTGGTAAAATATATATCAACCATAATTCTTGTGCATGGTGAGTGATCCATTACTTTTTTGCCTATTTTGACACCGATAGGGGATATACTTGTGTTAATTCACATTTTATATATAAATAATTTTGATTAATGAGATAATATAACCTATGGAAACCTATGATATTCCATAGTGATATGAGAGAAACCTAAAGTGTATTGGGTTGATAAGTTTAAGGTTGATCATAAGTTTAAATTAAAAGATTCCCCTTTTAGGTTTTATGTAATAGGTTTTTAATCTAATTAAAGATATATTGGGAGTCATTTTTGGGAATAAAACCATTTTTTAGTCTATATTTAATTAAAAACATTATTTTATGAATAATACTTTTATATTTTATGGACATAATATTAATGTCATTAATTCCCATTATGTTTAATTAGAATATATAATTTTCTTATGGATGTATGATGATTCAAGATATTTATGGAAATAGTTAGAATATTTTAGGGAGTATATAAATAAGGTATATACATTTTTTTATACGAACTAATGAGAAAATTATATTTTTGGAGAAATTAGTTAGGTTTATATTAAAAAATTATTTGATCAAATCCTACAGATTATTAAGTTTTGAATTTGGTGAGACATATATTTAAGGGAAGTATAGGTTAACTAATTATTGAACAGATTAAGTTATACTTAGCGAGTTATTTTTTAGGTTTTATAGATTAATGTATTATATTAGATAACATCTTATAACCATTTTTTTTTAAATACATAGATACAAGAAGAAATACTTATAGATTGTGTGCTCTATTAGAAGTTGGTTTTAGTTCTTTAAGAATGAAAAATTAATCATGAATACTAATCCTTTGAAGAATAATATTTGATTTTGGTGTAAATTGATAAAGGGATGAAATTCTTCTTTTAAGGTAAATATATTTCCTAATGTTTTCAGTCTAGATGGTAAAATAATTTATTAAATATCATAAAAGGATCATGATAAAAAAAATTCCTATTACATTCATTCTTAAGGAATCAATAGTCTTTTTATACCTTATTTATTTATGGGTTTTTGGTCGTTAACATTCTCATGAGAATTCAATTTCTTATGATCAAAATTATCTACCAATATTCATCATTTTTAAGAATTTTTTTATTCTATGTCCATATATTAAATTCCCAAAAAAATCTTCGATTTGGAAACCTACTTATGTGTTATTCCACATGACTTTCATATTTATCTTCACCTCTTTTAATAGTAAGTTTCATTACCCTTTTTATGATGACTATTTTCAACATAGGTATTTTGACCTTTCAAAACTTTGATTACTGGGAAACATTTTATATTTCAAGGGAATAATCTATTTAAGGGGATATAATGTAATACCTTAAAAACCTAGAATATTATTCTCAAAATATTTTTAAACAGACAATATCAATCTTTATGTGATCCAAGTTATACAAATAAAATATTATTATTTAAACATGAATGTTATAACATAGTTGTTAAAATTATTTTTATGAATAAGAAAAAAAATATAAAAAAATTATATAAAAGTTTTATATAATGAAAATACATTTATAAATAAGCATTTAATTTTTAATATTGTAAATTTATACTTCAAGAATACATTTTGATAAAAATAGTTTTTATTAATTTTTATGAGAAAATAATATAATAAATTTCTATAACATCTAGAAAATTTATTTAAGAAAAAATATTTATTTTTTTAATCATCTTGTAAAAATTATTTTAGATTTATTTTTTGTGATTTTTTTAAAATCGATTGATTTTCAAGTGAATGGAGAAAAATACAAATTTTTAATTAATTTTTTATTTTTATTTCAAGCATTTACAAAGATCAATTTTATTTTAAAATGGGTTTTAAGTAAAATTAGTTTTATTATATTATTTTTAATATAATTTTGTTTTTGTAATCAATTTTATGATTGAATTTGGATTAAAAACATATTCATACATAAAAAAGACATTTGTTTGAAAAAATGTAGTTGACTTCATTTTGTGAATTTATCTTAAATTAAATTCTACCACTTCTATAAATTGAATCTTGGAAATGGATTCCATATTTGAAATTAAGAGTTTATGATTTTCTAAATTGGTAAAAAAAATTATGAATATTAATCCTAGAAAATATTTTTCACCTTGATAAGGGTAAAATGGCTAAAATGTATAAAATCGTGAGATAAGGTGTCAAAATCAACCTAACACTTTCCTTTATCATATATTATGAGTGTATTTGATCACTTTACATCCCAATCTCAAATATACTGGAACATGGGTCTATATTTCTTTTATTATGAACTTTATATTAATTTAAGGAAAGAATAAATACAAAAGGTCACTCTCTTGAATTTAATATATTTAATGTTTTTACATGAGGATAAAAAGAGGAAAATTTAGACTATAATTTTTTTTAAAAGATAAATAATTTTTTACCATGGTCATTTATTTATAATTTTTAGTGATTTAATATTTTACTTTAAATACTAACGCAACATAGATATAGTATTTATTCAATTATTAAAAAAATAAAATAAGTACTTTTAAAAATATTAATATTAAAACAATTAGGGTGATTTATTATCTTCCATAAATAATCTAGATAAATAACATATTAATTATTTTTGAAAGGTTAAATATTAAAATTTCATTATTATAATTTCATTTTCAAAATCAAATTATTTTAATAGTTCATAAAATGGCATTAATAGTATATTATGACAAAATTATTTCATTAAAAATATTTAAAAATCATAAAAAATAATTAAAGAGGAAAAATATAATGAGATGTGGTCTAAAATTTAATCTATTTTTCATTTATGAGGCAAGTTTTACCATATAAGTAAAATTATAACACATTAAGATTTAAAAAGACATTATCACGGTTAATGTTAAAATTGGTTAACCAATGGGTTAAACCAAAAGATAAGGTTTAAAATGACACCAAAAACAATATAAATTTCACTATATGAGGATATTTTAACCTTATAGTCATTTATATTAATCTCTTCACATTTTGATAAATTTTTCATAGAATTACTGTATTATATTTTAATCTTTTTAGAAATTTCAAGTGTGTATTTTCCCTATCTTATAAAAAGAAACCCATTTATCTCAATTTTACACACCACTATAAAACATGTATCTTGACCAAAACCTCTGAATTTATCTTCTCAACTTCCCTACCATGTAATTAGACGTGATTTTATTATTAAATTACCATTTTAGTGGTCCTGAATAAGGAATCTAATGGAAGTATACTGAAGAAGAGGTAATCATCTTTACTGACTCTTTCCAATTTATTTCTTCCTCCACATCCTCAAAAAAATTTATACCCTTCTGCAAATAATAAAAAATGTATAATAAATATTTTTATATGTTATTATGATTATGGAATAACCATCCTCTATCTATTTTCCATTCTTTGAAAGTTGAAAACATCGCTTGTGTGTACATATGGATTACCATCTTCACATAGTGTTGTAATTCATTTTTCATAACCTCTTTAATATAATGGTAATAAATTTGGAAATAATTAATATATAAATGATATTTTTGATATAATTATTCCTCTAAAATTATAATATCATCATTACCTTGTACCTTTTAATTCTTTGGAAAATGATAATGTCACGTGTACATACATATGGATTACTACCTCCATGAAGGGATGTGATCCATTTTACATTTATAGTTTAAATAAATGATAATAAAGAAATATTTAATGAATATATAAGATATATATGATATTATAATTATTCTATAAATTTAAATTATAATTTACCTTTTTCCTTCCGTCTAAATGTGAACGTTGCACTCATGCATACGTACGACCTACCATCTCCAAGAATGATATATTTAATTATTGTATGTCCACCTTCAAATAATGATTCAAAAAATGTATATATTGAATAAATATTATATTTATAACATTAATATAATTATATATGTGATTAAACTGTAACCAATTCACAAGAACCCAAAACATCAGTGATGGAATATTCACGAGAAAACAAAGTAGTTAACCCCCGAAGCAATGATAATAATAAAAAATTATTGAAAAATGGGTGATACTATGTCATTATTAGATCATATATGATATAATAAATATTAATTTGGTTTTTTATAAATTAATAAAAAGTTTAAAATTGTGCTAAATGAGGTTAAAAGCACTTATAAATCAAGTTTGGCCTAAGGTAAGGGATTTCATAAATTAATTTTCAATCGTCAACTAATACTTATACATGATTTACTATATTATCTCGTGATTATGTATGAAATGACCTATGATTTTATTATATTTTATTTTCATGTATTTTTTATGTATTTATTTTTTCACACATAATCTCTTCCTTGATTAATTCTTACATAAACGATATGATCTTTATAAGAGTTTATTTCATAATCTCACTATTATTTAAGATTTATTATTTTTAAGTCTTTAACTGGGGAATTTATATTATCATTATATCGTAAACCAAATCTATTTACATAATCTCTATTTATGTTTTAAAATAATAAGTTTTCCTCTCATTTTCTCTCATAAGTACTCAGGATAAAAAAAATTATGTTTCTAACGAAAATTGACCTTGTTTTTTAGTTTGGATTATTTTTCATCCATGTCCATATTTTCCTGAAATTTTTTTGATAACTATTTCTACTCTTTTAAAATTAATTATTAATTTCCTTTATAATGAAATATTAGTTTTATAATTTTTTAAAATGAATCTTTTTTCATTTTTTAAATGAGACAACTTTTATCAAAGGTGTTGGAAGAATCATTAATTTAACGTATACTGCAGAATTTCTTTTACCATATCTATAACTAGAATTTTATTTATAGCTTCCATTAAAAATTCTCTATATTGTTTTCAAATAAATTTTTTTTGATAATATTCTATAAATTTTAATTTTTTATAACTAATTTACAAAGACAAAACTGTATTTTCCTCAAGAATTTTTTAAATGATCATTTTATTGTATTTCTATTCATCATTGACAACAACTATTTATTTTACTTATGATCAAATAGGGATATTTTTTAATGATAACATAATTATTATTTCTCAAGATAGTTTCTAATTGGTTATATTGGTAAAGTATTGAAATTTTATATGCTAATTCTTCAAATATGGAAAGTTATTATATTTTTTGAAATACTGATTAAGTGGTATTGTTTATTCATATGATGAATGAATTGAAATTATTAATTTATGGGAAAGGATAGTATATCCCCTATATGTAATGGAATGTTTCATGAGACAAATTAGATTGGGTATTTGGATAAGGCCTTACCCATTTATAAAAAAATGCCTTTGCATGAGGCTTCAACGGTGTTTTGAAGATGTATGGAATCATGCATTCCAATATTATGAAATTATTTATTGATGTCCATGTAATTATTTGAATAGTTATTGTATCCATGGATAAGTTACAATCCCATATGACTATTTATATAGAGTTATTTTATCATCATTTATTCTTACATTGTTATTTTTCTTAATAAATTTATTGATTAAATGAAATGTGTTTTCAGTTATTCACTTTACCATATTGATTATTACTTATTTATTCCAAGGTATATTTCAATATTTGCATTAACTTATTGACTATTTCATATCACACTTTTTTTACATTCCCTGAGAGTTTATGAAGAAATCTTTGAATGATATTAAGGATACAGAATTTTTACTCTCGCTATGTTTTATAATTACCAATGTATTATGAGATTAAAGTATGTATCTAGTTAACTGATACTAACAAACTATTAGTTCCTTTATGATGTGATCACTTTAATCATATTCCAATGTAATAAAGTAACAAAAAAATTTGGGTTACTTAATTGGGGGAATTTACAAAATAATTTTCACCAAGTGGGGTTTTTGAAAGAAGCATGATGAAAAATAGAATTATTACCCTCTACAAAGATATATTGTTAATAAAAGTTCTAATTATAGAGAAGTTATTTATTATAGTGAAACATTTTCACCCATTTCAAAGATAAAATCCATTATAATATTTTTTTAATTCTCAACTAGTTTTAATTTAAAACCTTTTCAAATGGATATCAAATGTTATTTTCAAAATGGTTTTATTTCAAGAAATGTTTTTTTCGGTCAACCACCATGTTTTCAAAATCCTAAATTTCCAAATCATATTATCAAGTTACCCATATCTCTTTATCTAATAAAAACCATCATCTTTGGTATGAAATGTTAACTAAATTAATTTATAAAATGGTTTCAAAATGGGAAAAGATGACTCCAATACTATTCTCAAAAATTTACAAAAGGATTTAATAATTATTAAAAAAATTGTTGAAACTTTTATCTCCAGATCCAATAGATAATCTATTTGTAATTTATTTTTTTATTTAATTAATAATGAGTTTGAAATGAGTTTATGGGAGAACTAAAATTCTTTCCTGGTTTTTAAATTTCCTAAAATTCTAATGATAAATTTCTAAAGAAAAGTAAATACACTATTAAAAATTCAAAAATGTTTTTCATGAAGCGTGATAAGGAAATTATAAAACCTATGAGTAAAAAATTTTATTCTATAAATGTACATATTATATAAACCCATAGACAAAAAGATTAATATAAGTATTATTTGATGACTACTTTACCTTACTACAACCCCGCTAGACATCATGTTCATTGTTTTCTTTTGTGATAATTTTCAATAAAATCCAAAAAAATATCATTTGAAAACTCTCAAAATTATGTTTAGATATTTGAAAGGAACTAAAAACCTTATATTATTTTATCCTAAGGAAACTTCTTTTGAACTTACATTTTTTTCTAAGGAAAATTTTGTATGATACTAAATAGATTGGAAAATTACTAGTGGGAATTTCAACCTACATGGAAAATCCTTTGTCTATTTGAGTGGTGAGAAGAAGAAAAAATTATCTTTCTACATATATAGAAAAATACATACCCTATATATGTTGTTACTCCAAAATTATATAGATAAAACATACTCTCTTAGACTTTGGCCTTACATATGATCACATCCCTATCACGTGTGACAACACTTGTGTGACAAGTATGTCTTAAAATCCAATCCAATGCCCTCATACTAAGAAAACTAATCTAACACACCCCTATATCCAATATAACTTTCAAAAAGTTGATACTGTTCTTGAATTTTTTTTCCACCAACCATTAACATGATAATATCATCACTAAACCTGATCTTCTTGATTGATTTTACTTAATTAAAGGTAATTTGGGTATTATTATCTTTTGATACATATATCATAAATTTAGAAATCTTGATTTTTTTAATTTATTTTACAAATTAATTTCTTTTAAAAAATAAAATATTTTCTTTCTTTTAATTCTTTTTCAAATTTTTCATAATTTTGGAAATGTGAGTGTGGTGTACCATGTGGAAAAATTCACATCTCTATACAGAAAAGTGGATGTTTTTCTAAATTATAAGAACTAAATGTTTATTACCTCAAAAAGGTTTATTTGGATTCTTAGTTTGGTCTTCAGCATAGGTACGAGTAATGGATTTTTATTTTATACGTAGTTTCAAATTCATGGGGAACATTTTATGGTTTGTTAACATAATATTTTTTAAACCTTAATGATGGAATGAATATTTTATATATTTACCAAAAAAATTATTTCATTATATACTTATATTTATTGGATACTAATATTTTTAATATATTATTTAATGGGGATCTAATCTTGTGAATAATAAAATTATCCTATATGATAAACCCTTTTTTGTAAAAAATAATCAAAATTTTTACTAACTCTTGAGGTTTTTAGAAAAATAATTTTCTAAGGTCTAATTTCCCTATTAATTTTTATTTAAAAAAATTATTTTATATAGCCATTTAATGAAAATTTATCTTTCTAAATTTTATTTTAAATTCAATTTTATTTTCCGAATTTTATTTTCTCTCTATTTAAAGATAATTAATGATAGTAAAAATAGTTTAAAATTTCTACTTTCTCTTATTCACTCTAAACCCATCTATAAACTATTTTGGATAATCTCAATGGTAGAAAAATGTTGTATCATTGTATTATAGGGGATTTTTATTGTTTTGATGGATAATTGATGTTTTTTTACTTTGTTAAGAAAAAAATTCTAAAAATTATCTTATTATTATTATTGGTATATTATATTTTCATTTAAGTTCTTTGTGATATTAAAAATGGGGGGATATTTTTTTTTCTTCTCACCTTATTATGTTTTACTAATCAAAAACACTCTTTATGGTTTCTAATATTTTTATTTTAAGTGAATTTTAGTCTCACATTTCATTCATTAATGATTTCGTTGATGGAATTGATGAAATTATAAAAGTATACTGAAAGGCTTATTAGTGATCTTAATAAAGTCATGTACTAGTTGTAATTCATGATTTAAGAAGTTTGAATGATGTTGGAAAACCTATAGAATACCATTTAAATAAGTTAATGGGGAACTTGGTGAAAATGAAGGCATAAAGCAGCACTAGATAGATGGTGAAGTGATACTGGCTAGTTTGTGGCATGTAAAATATATCCCTTATCCTCTAGCAGCCTACTAGCCAGCTGGTGGAGGAATACCAACCAACTATTGATAAAAAAAATAGAACAATGAGTGTTATAGGATTCCCACCAGCTTGTAGGTGGGATCGTCCCTGTACCTAGTGGATTTGATCTAGAAAATTCCAAGGAGTATAAAATGTTAGTAAAAAAAGTATTAGATATGCTCATTAAAACCACAGATCATTCCAATATTTCCCCAACCCCTATGATGCTTATAATTAACCCCATGGTAGGATTTTCCACTCACCTTCTAAACCAATTAAGAACACCAAATCTCTACAAACACCAATTTCTCTCAATTCCAAAGTCCTATCAATTCTAATGTGCTCTATATTTCCAATAAATGTTGTGATCATATTATTAAACTAATTTCACACATGAATCCTCCTAATTCTCCCATAGTGTTACTTTTTTATAAATTTGAAATAATTGAGAGTGTTCCTAAACAATATTGTTTCTATAAATCCAATCTCTCTTTATATCTTTCTTCTATTTTAGTGTTCACTAAATTTTAAATTGTGGGACTCGGGTGTCTTAATAAAAACACTAAAAGGAAAGCTGTTACTTTTTTTGAGGTTTCTCACTAGAGAAATTAATAATATTTGGTCAATTTTAATATATTTTATTACTATAAATAATTAAAGAGTATGGGATTTTACGTATCCTGCCTACTATTTCAAAAAAGGGACCAAAATAATAAACCTTTATAAAATTGGGGTAGGTGACGTAGGGTTCATAAAATATACTTTTCCAAATTCCATTATCAAAATAGGTTATTATTATTTTGTACTTTAATTATTTATTAGTATTTATATAAAAATTAACCCCTCCAACTCTTGTAATTTTACCCTACTATGACTTACATTTTCTTATTCTTATAAAATAACTCCCCCTTAGAATATTATCTATTAAAAAAATTCTCACCTTCTAAAAAAAGAAAAGTATCATTTTAAACATTCTCCAATTTTATGAGTTTTAAAATGAAACATGGGAATGATAAATAAGGCAAATTTCATATAATTTTTTTTCAAAATGATACATAAGAACAGAATATAAAATAAAGCTAATAATTTATTTTTTATTTTCAATATCTCCAATACATTTATATAGTTATTTCTTCTTCTTATCCAACCCCCAATACTTCTATGTCAAATTAATAACCACCCTTTCCAAATGTTGAAACACATCTTTTAAGGAATCATTTCACTACTCTAGACTCTGAAAATAATTTTCAAGAGTCTATAATATTTCCCCATGATTTTACAATGATTTAAAAATTAATTAAGCTACTATAAATCCTTATATTAATATTATTTGATATATTAAATTCATTCTTTCATATGAATATAAAAAAATAGAGGAGATCTTTATATTTTGAATTTTTGACTTTTTTTATGACATTTTTATTCTACCATAGGATTCTTATATATTTTTTTATATCTAATATAAATAATAAAAATTGAGATATAAAATGGTAATTTTTCACCTAAAATTATAACTATATCCCCATTTTTTCATATTTAACAATAAATTGGTTCAAAAAGACTCACCAAGGTTTTTTAACATTATTTTAGGAACAATATGTTTTAATCTATCAAGACTTGACATTTTTTTATGTATATCCTAAGAATATTTAATTTATTCTTTCAAAATTTTAATTTCATTATATTATGATGTTCCATTAAAAATAATAACTAATTCTAATTCTATTTTGTCTCAAGATTATTCTTCATGTTGATTCTAACTTCTAGCTTATTTAACCTACTTCTCCACCTCCTCGTCTAACATTAATAATCAGGTTTTATAAGAGGAAAGAGATTCATATTATTATCTCTTATACTTGGAAGATTTTTCTGTAAAATATGCTAAATATGAGGATGAATTATTATCATCCAAAGGTGTAAATGGATATAAAGTAACTTTTCCTTCTTCTAAATGAGTATCCTTGTCTCCTTTTCTCAAATAGTGGGGGTGATATGGAATCAAAATATTATTGAACACTGACCTGCTTATCCTTTATTTTTTTCCTTTATTAATAGAATAGGAAAGTAGTTTAACTTATTTCTTGGTAACTCTAATTCATCTTCTTATTTTTCCTAGATGACGATGGGCAGTTAAATTTGAGGTGACTAAAGCAATACATACATAAATATTATATCATTTTATATTGATATTAAAAAATCATAACTTTAACTCTCCAAAACCATAATGTTATAGTGTCTTTGGAGTCTAGATAAATAATAATATTATTTCATAAAATATCATCATTATCTACCACAATGTTTTTCTCATAGAGTACACATCCTAGACATATGTTTCTTAAAACCCTCCTTCAAAACCTATTGTAATGAAATATAAGAAAGGGTTGGATCATTTTTTCAATAAGGGTAAACATAATAGAAATAAATAAATGAGAATAAATGATAATAAGATAAGTATATGGATATGATAACATTGTCATAACTTATTAATGTTATAGTCAATGAAATTTTATCCTGAATCATGTCATAGAGTTTTTTCATAACAAAAGACTTGTTATATGAGCGTAGAGTCATTAAAGATCAATCACGATCTCGGATAACATATCATAAGCATGAGAAATAAATTTTTGGCATACACATAAGTATAGAAAATCATTTCCTTAATCAAGTATCACTGCCATGACTATCATATTGTATTGGTTTCCCTCCCTATTTTATTATTTCCTTATTCATGGTTCACTCCATAGATAATCATAATGGATAGAGTCCCTTATTGATCTAGGTTCACTCTCTATTATAGTTCATATTGTCTAATGGGATATCATTTATTACCAAAAGCATTGAATGGATATCTAATTATAGTCCCACTCATACAAAGAAAACTAGATATATACATACCCCAAGATAAAAAAAACATTCATAATTTCCTCAAAACATAACCCACAAAAAGGAAACGAGTTTCAATAACATTTTATTGTTTCATTATTTAAAAACCCACGGAAAAGAAATGGGTGTCATAAATATTTCCATATAAAAAATGAACCTAAAGGAATGAAGCATGATTCATAGAATCATCCTTATATCATCATCGTCATATGATATATAGAGAAATAAAATGTATTTTCTCATAATATAATATCCCTAATGAATCATAAAAATCAATAAAGTATGTTTAAATAGAAGAAAAATAACTTTAGAAGAGAATTTGAACATTTCTTTGAAAAGAGGGAAACAAAATTTTTTATAATTAAAAAAAAATCCCAGAAAGGTGAAAAAAATATATTTGACAATAACCTTGTTAACATTAAAAATATTATTCAAATAAAATAACAGTCAGGATTGTGAGAAAAGTCTTTCATTTTTTATATGTTAAAACAGTTATTCCATTCACACTTATTGTAAAAACTCATAAATTGAATCTTCAAAAAAACATTTTAAAATTCACTTTTTATAACATTAAAATGAAATTAAAATATGTTTAAAAATTAATTTTAAAAATAGGTAGATTAAAATAGGTAACATTATTGAAAACCATTTATATTACACGGACATGGATAAAAATGTTTAACGACTAAAGGGGAAATATGGTTGTTTTTTCTTAAAAAATTATTTTTTATATTTTTAAGTACCAAAGAGAGGAAAGAAGTAAAAATACTATAAAATTTTAGGAAGAACCATATTATAATAAAATATATTAGTTTTGAAGTATAATGATCATATAATTTCCATCAATAGTAATTTTACTTAAATATTCCCAAGAATAAATGACATTGTAATATAAACCATTTACTAAAGTCCCATCTTAATTAATAATTGTTCAATAATAATTTATAAAAAATATTTACTTATTATAAATATATTCTATAATAATCTTCATACATAACTAATGATGTATTATTCCTTTATAAATTCCAATTATCCTTTTATTAACTTTTCTTTATTAATATAAATATTCAATCCAAAACTAGTCTGTTTTCCATGCATGTTTAAGTTTGATAGTTCAAATACTTTCACTTATGAAATTGTTTTTTCATCTCTATAATATAAATAGATTAATAAGTATAATATTTATTCATTATATATAGTTTCATAACTATTCATATAAAAAGATCAGGAAAAATTAATTACACCACTTCGAGAAGATTATAGCCTTTATATAAGTACGAGTAATGTTTCAACTTTTTGATGGAGGGAATAAAAAGAAAGAAAAATATTAATTCACATAAAAAATAATAATTATAAAATAAATATACTAGATATTAATTAAATCAATAATTATTACCATCCATGTATATAGTAAATGAAAAATTAATTGCATTTGTTCGTGGAGGGGGTTGTCTACACGTATGCACGAGTGGATTTATTATTTTCCAATGGAAGAGGAGGAGAATTAAAAGTGATATAACATTAATATAAAAAACTTTTAATTATATTAAATATACTTAATAAATCAATTTAATAAAGTTATAGTACATTTAGAAGATCTTTTAGAAGAAATATACCTGAAAAGGATCAGTAAGAACATATACTTCTTCTTCATGTATTCTATTTTGAGAAGAAACTTAAGGCTTATTGTATAGGTATTTTTGTAAGAATAGAACATCAAGGAAATGTATAAGGAAGTTGGGAGTGTATTGTTTTATATATTTTTGGATATAAATGGC
Source organism: Viscum album (assembly GCA_963277665.1). NCBI lineage: Eukaryota > Viridiplantae > Streptophyta > Magnoliopsida > Santalales > Viscaceae > Viscum > Viscum album. The sequence continues at coordinate 878,119,755 of OY728123.1, forward strand.
TCTATAATTTTGGATAATAGAGGAGAGTAGGTTATCATTTATAAGTGAGGGGAGTGGAACTCTTGTTAATACTTAAAACAATAAAATATAATAAAGTCATATTCAAGTGCAAGAAAAAACAATATAGATGAAATTTGAATATAATATAATTTTTAAAAAAATAAAAAGAAATTATATTTATGAAATTTTCTTTACCCTTATCTATGTAACCTCCCAAAATTCTAAAATAAGAACATTGTATTTGATAACGCGTATGACACGTAACACTAAGCGTGTAAGGGAATATAATATCATAATAATTTATAATATAAGTCCTATATAAAATAAATTTCATATATTATATATCTTTAAATTCACACTATATTTAGTTATCTTGCATCACACACAATAATGACTTTCTTTGATGACTTGTGTTACACACAAGACAGAGTTTTATGGAACAAGAATATATTATTATTATATTATCATTTAATATAATAAGAATTAATGTATTCATTAGATTAGTGGTTATGAATATTATTAACTAAATTATTAAAATATATGTTTTATAAAAATATAAAATGAATTCATAGGTTACCAACTAATTAGAAATGAATTTAAAAACCAATATAAAAGAAATGTTTTAATTCTCACAAAGGTGTTTTATCCTAATAAATTAAATTAATTAATATTATTGAATTATATTAAATAAATTCATATTATATACTCAATAAATATTTTTTTATATTCATCCAATAGGTTTTTTAAGCCTAATATAAGATTAAATCAAGTTTTATGCTTAAAAGTTTTATTTTTCTAAAAATAAAATTTTGTCACCTTTTAATGGAGAACCTATTTAGAATCCAATTTTTTGTAATTTTATAAATTTAATGTAACTTAATAAACATTATATTTTATATTTATATATTAAATGTAGGTTAGGGTGAATATTTGGTATTTTCGGCGAGGTTATATTTTTTTGATTAACAGTGAAAAATACTGAATTATAATTTAAAACTTCTTTTCGCCTAATTTATTTATAAGGTTAAATTATATTTTTTATTGTATTTAAAGTTAAATTAGATAAATATTATATTAATTAACCAAATTTAGTTTATTTTAATCAATTTAACTTTAAAATTTCATATAAAAATGATGCAAACCTTTAAATATTTTTACATTAAATCTCCACTTCGTCATCCCGTCTACGGGATTAAATTTAAATAAATTTCTACCAATTTTATAATTTTAATTGAAAAAATGGATTTCATATTTTTAATGAGAATAATTTATAATTTTTAGTAATTTTAACTTAATATTTTTACCAAAAATGTTAATGGAAGTAATTAAAATTAATTAGAGTGATTAAGGTAAAATTAAGCTTAACAAGGGACTTAACCTTAAACTTAAGGGAAAAAATTACTTAAAAACTTATACAAAATAAATTTTCTATCGAAATTAAAAGTATATAATCCCTTTTTATAATTTTATACATTATTGGATCTACTTTTAATATGTAAAATGTGGGTGGAATTTCCTTTTCAAAAATTTACAAGAATTCCACTCCTCCATTATAAAAAGGCACTCACCCCTCCCACTTCATAACACCTCTAAAGCCACAATGCCTCAGAAAAAATCTGTTAAAATAATATCCTAACATCCCTAACCTCAACCTATATTCCTCACATTGTTCATAAATCCAACCAAGGTGGTATTTTGGTATAAACCAAAAGGAGTTACAAAAAAAAGGGGAAACATTCTTCAATGATAACTTTCATTTTTTTCCTTCTAGACCGCAAAAAATATTATTATTACATGATAATATAATAAATTAAGTATACTAAATATAAAAATATTTTATTATTAAAATTTTTCTACCAATACTTACACACACATCCATATAATGGGTAACGAGCTTACCCTTTATGTGTACGGTGGACTACTTCCTCACAAAACGATGTCTTTCGTTTTTCCTTTATCGCCTATCATGGTTAGGAATTATGATGGAAAATTTGTTTATATATTATATATGTGATATTTATTATGTAATTATTCTTCTTTAATTTTTATATAACACGTTATTTCATTATTTCTATTTGGTGGGAAAACGATAACATCGTTTGTGGAAGTGTGGACTGCCACCTCCTCAAAGCGATGTGATCCTTATAGACTAAACATTGAACACATAAATGATAGTTTTATTAAAACTATGTTACACGTATGAAATAAATTTTATTATGGAATTATAATATACAAATAAATATATATCATTTACTCTTTATTCTTTTAAATATGGAAAAAAATGAATGTAGCATTCAAGTGTACGTGCAACATACTCTCTCTATGAACGATGCATTAAATTTCCTATCTAAAAAGTTTATGTATTACTATAAATAAAGATATACTAAATATATAAAACATTTATGTTATGGTTTAAATTTTGGAGATGATGAAATCATGATATAATTAATATGAACAAAAATAACAAGTAAAAATATACCCAACAAACGAGGAAATTAACATCTGAAGTAGTAAATATAATGAAATATTATTAACAAATGGGTAATAATATATTATATAAAGTTAATATATTATATTATAAATATTAGTATGGTTATTTTATAAACTAGTGACATGTATAAAACCTTTATATAGAATGTTAAATGATTTTCCCCTGAAAGGAAACACAACATAATAGATTTTCATCTCACTTTTTACATATGTGAGTTAAATGTCATATTAAACACATACATTTTTTGTCATGTATATACTTTCCATTTTAATATAGTATATCGTGAGTCTTTTTATCTTCATGGTATTTAAATTTTTTACTTTTAATTATCTCATCCAAGGGGTTTTTACTTTAAAATTATCAAGTGGTAAAATATATCTTTATTATGAAACAATAAATTCTTTATGACCATTTTATATTAAATTTACATATTCTCATACAATGGATATTATTATTTCCTAAACTATATACCATTTTTACATATATTGGTCAATTTGATAATTATTCAATTATCTGGGGAATTATTGATAAATCCATATCTTTAATTCAATATAGACATTTGATAAGGCACATTGTTCATGAATTAAATAGATTGTTAGATAAATTTGGAATTATTTGTATAGATATGATATGGGTGGAACCAATTTATAGATATCCCCTCAATGAATAATTAGTCTCATGAGGTGAAGCAGTTGGCCAAATTAGATGTGTTTTTACCTTATATATTATATCATCTTATGAAAGGTCTTGATGGTAAAGGTACAATGTACTTAGAAAACATGGATCCCAATAATTAATCATTTTCCACATTTAGATTCAGTTATTATGTATACCTGAGATTTTGATTTGAAATATCTATGGATTCATTTCATTCCTAGTCCATTGATTAAATGGAATGTGTTTCAGTTATTTTCTATACTATATTGATTATAACTTATCTAGTTATTTTCATTGATTTTTTTCTTGGTTATTACCTTGTCATATTGTTTATCCATTCAGTTTATTGATTATATGGAATGTGTTTTTAGTTATTACCATTCTATATTGATTATTCTCATTGATTCATTATTTCTTCTACTATGATTAACACTTAATGAGAATTTGATCTCACCCTTATTTTATTTTCATTCCACATGAATAAAATAAATATACTAAAAAATATGAAAGGATACGCTATATGGAATAAATTTTTTATCCAAAAGGGAAAAATATGTTGTAATTAATGTATAAATTTGTAATACAAGACACATATACATATCTAGTTTGAAAATAGTACTAAAATCTTCAGTTCTTTGGGATTTTATTACTTTTAATCCTTCCAATATAATTATAGTAGACACTGGCTCTGGACATACTTAGATCATGGTGTTACAATTGGTATCAAAGAAATTTTATCAGCAACCTTGAAAACACGATTTAGAAAAAATAGATTATGGAACATATCCTAAATATAGACTCTGAGGATAAGTATAGAAGAACATCCTAGAAAATTGGTAAGGTAGAGATTTTTTTTGTATTCAAAGTAATAAATCCTTGTCTGGTTACTACAAGTGGATTTGGTTTTGGAAAATATGTGCCTAAGGGTAACAACTCCAAGAAGTTGCATCAGGCTTGAATCGAGTGCAACCTAGTACACAATAACTAATCTTACTATGCACCTGGTTTGGCACTCCCAGGGGATACGCTTAGGATAATTCACATTTTCTTTATCAACCATTATGAAGGTTCATTAAGTAATGATATCCCAAAAAGAAACCATATTTATGATTATGAAATTAATTATGCATAAATTTTTCAATTTATTTTAACAATTATAAAAAGTGCATGATTTTATGAGCTAATATAGTATATTCCATTGTTTATAAATGGAACCTTGGAGGAATAAGTTTATCAATAATCCTAGCCAATGTAGAGGTTTCCTTACTGATAATGTTAATGTATATAGTGTTAGAACTGATAAATTTATGGATATGTTAGGCTGGTGTAATCAGGTTATGACACATAAACTTTCTTGGATTGAGTAACATTCACCACAATGAGATTCTCTGATATCAGTTCCCTTTATGGGATAGAGGCCCCCATAATATTTTGGTACTAAAAACCCAATGGTGGGAAAGCAATGGATTAATTCTTTGGAATATATATTCATTTCATTGGGATGTGGTGAAAAAGAAAAGGTTACACTGGTAGTGTATTTCCTAAATGGATATTTTGATCAATTATGGTCTTTGATCCATAATACTAGGTAGGAAGACAAAATAGAGCTCTTGTAATGGAGAAACTTTAAGGATATAATATTTAGAAACTACTTCCCTCTTGATAAACAAACGGATATGAACATAAAGTTATTTAGTTTAAATAAAAATGTAAAAGAAAATGTTTTAAAGTATGAAACTAACTTTTAAAGGTTATCAAGGCATGTTGTGGATTTCATAAGAAACACATAATACAAGATTGACCATTTCTTAAAAAGACTTAATCCAAATCTCCAAAGTTAACTGGTGTTTCAAACCTTTTATTCATAAAATGAAATAGTTTTATGTTCTGTCAATATAGATAAATAATTATCCAACACTTATGGCTTCAAAGGGAATAAATAGAATTAGAGAATGGATGAGAAAATAACAAATAAAGTGAATAAGAGAAAGAAGGATTTTCCGACATGTAATAACTATTGTAAGAATCACCCAAAAATGGTTAAAAGGATTTGGAGTATGTTAAAAGTGAAAAGAAAAGGATCAACAAGAAAATGAATGAATAGGAAAGAAGTAAAATGATGTTATTCAATGTTACAACTGCACGAAGATGGGGAACTATTCAAACTAATTCCCTAATTATGAAGGAAATATACCTCATAAGAAGCTAAGGGATCAAGGTAAATATATATTATTGACACAACCAAAGTGAAATGATCAATGTGATTATCTATTTGGATCTTTGAAATACGTTGTAAAAGTATTTTATTAATGATTTATACATCATATAATTTTACTGTAATACCTTTTTATTAAATATTTGAGATCATATGTTAAATGTTAACAAAAAAAGTGATTTAGTATCACGTTAAAATTTTTTTATAAAAAATAGTTGAGGGAAGTATATGCCTTAATATGTTCATGATGTTAAGATAATTATGGTGGATAAATATATTGGTGATATGGGTAAAGTAAATTGTATACATTTAATTACCATGGAAAAAATTCTAAAGTGTTAGATCATAATCTTTTGGAATGGTTAACTATTTATGAAATGGTTTATGTAGAACATTGTATGTGATTTTAGAGATTGATGTATTACTTCACCATATGTTGAAACTTATTCAAAGATATGAAATATAAATAGTTTAGGCCATATTCAAAGATAAATATTGTGTTTATTGAAATGTATATTTACATATATTCTTAGAGAGTGAAATAGTTTTTTAACTTTAGGTAAAAGGGTCTTGGAATAAAAAAGATTTCATATTATCATCAATGTTGATGATATCAATTACCTTTACTCACACATATGGTTTATGGATTTGTGGTAATAATATTTCTAATGGAAATTTTCTCCATTAATTTTGATCAAAACTTTATAGTTTTATTTTTCTTTCATGTACATTTTTCCACTAATGTTCTCCTATTTGAAATCCTAGTTTTATAGTGACCTCCACATTTCCTTTTCCCTCTTAAGAATATGCGTTGTTAACCCAATTTATGTTGTTGGGTTTTCAACAATATTATTTTCAAATAACAATCCCTCAAATACTATGATCGTGTTTAAATTGAGAGAACATCATTCAATTAGGGTGGGAAGAACCTAGCACCTAAAAATTATAAAGTAATAAAATTGTATTTCATATCATTAATGAAAAAAAACACAAAGCTCATAAGGGAATATAATATCTTGAGGCTTTAAAATATAATTACTATTTTAAATAAATTTATTATATTTTTAATCTTTTAATACATGTTGTACTGAGTTATCTTTCATTATACACAATAATTACTTTCTTCAATGACTTGCGTTATACAAAAGAAAGAATTTTATCGAAAATCAATTTATTATTATTATATAACCATTTAATATAATATGATTTAACCTAGCCATTAAATTAGTGGTTATTATTATTATTAAATAACTTATAAAAATATGTGGTTTATAAAAATAAAATATGAATTCATAGGATACCAATTAATTAGAAATAAATTTAAAAAAAATATCAAGGAAATGTTTTTATGCTCATAGATGTTTTTTATCCTAATAAATTCAATACCAATGAAATATAAATGTTTTATATTCTATTAAATATTTTTGATATTCATCCAATAGGTTTGATAATCACAATATAATAATAAATTCAGCTTTATGCTTAAAATTTTTATTTTTCTAAAAAAAACTATTTTACCACCTTTTAACGGAGAAAATATTTTAAATACAATTTTTGAAATTTTATAAATTTAATGTTCCATAATAAATTTTTATTTAAAATAAAAACAAAAAAAATATGTTAGGGTGAATGTATTTTATTTTTCTGTGACGTTTCATTTTTTTATAAATAGTTAAAAATGTTGAATTTTAATTAAGATATGCTTTTCTAAAATTTATTTATAAGTATAAATTCTATTTTTGATCCATTTTAATGTTTAATTAGATCAATGAAATATTAATTAATCCAATTTAAGTCATTGGAATTAATTTCACTTAGAAATTGAATATAAAAACATACCAAACATTTTGAACATTTTTACTTTAAAACCCCTCTTTGTCATCCCATCTGTGGGATTAAATTTAAAATAATTTCTACCACTTATGTGATTGGAATTTGTAAGAATGGATTTAATATTTTTTATCATCATAATTTATAATTTATTATAAGTTGAACTTAATTTTTAACCAAAATTATTATTGAATGTAATTAAAATTAATTTCATTGCTTAAGGTAAAATTAAGTTTAACAAGGGACTAAACCTTAAACTTAAGGGACAAAATTCCATAGAACATTATTCAAAAGTCATTATTAATTAATATATCAACAATATAATCCATTGGATCATCTTTTTTCCACTATTTGATCAACTTTTCATAGGAAAAAATTCGGTGGAATTGCCTTTTTTAAATTTAAAAGAATTTCACTCCTCCTCTACTATAAAAAGGCACACCCCCCCCCCCACATCCTCAAACCACTCAGGACACATTTTATCAAAACAAAATATCCTCAAATAAGAACCCAAAATACCTCCCTTAAACCTTGAATCCTTAATTTTGGCATAAAGACCACTATAGAAGTACTTTGGTATAAATCAAAATGGGTTACCTCAAAATGAGGTAACATTCTTCAATGATCACCTTCATTTTATTTCTTTATCCAAACCCTAAAATATTCTTATTTCCTAATTATATAATAACCTAAATATCCTAAATATACTTATATGTTTTTATTATAATTTTTCAACCTACACCTACACACACTTCCATATAATGGGTAATGAACATACCATTTATGTGCACGGTGAACTACCACCTCACAAAATGATGTTGTTCGTTTTTCCTTAACCACCTCTCAATGGTCTGGAATTATAATGGACACATTTTTATACATGATATATATTATATTTATTATGTAGTTTTTTTTCTTAAATTTTTATATAACACATACCTTATTTCATTCCATTTTTTTAATAACATAACATCATTTGCGGAAGTGTGGACTACCGCCTCCTCAAAGCAATGTGATCCGTTTACACTATACATGGAAGGTGTAAAAGATGGTTTTATTAAAACTACATGAAATATATTACATAAATATTATAATTTAATTATAATATACATATACATATATATCATTTAATTTTAATTATTTTAAATACAGAAAATAATTTAAAGTATTGTTCATGCATACATACGGTCTACCATCTCCATGAATGGTGCATTTCAATTCATATCTCCAAATTTTAGGGTTTATTATAAATAAATATATACAGAATATATATATATCATTTACATCATAGTTTACATTCTGGAGATGATGAAATCATTATCTAGGTAATAGGAACCAAAATAATCAGTTAAAACATACCTGAAAAACTAGGAAATTAACACCCAAAATAGTGAAAATAATGAAATATTATTTAAAAACTGGTAAAAAGATATTATAAGAAATTAATATATGATGTTATAAATATTATTACGGTTTTGGTATAATTTAGTTACATTTTTAAAACCATTATATAGGAATCTAAATTTGTTTCACCCAAAAGGAAACACGAGGTAATGGATTTTCTTCTCACTTTTTACATTTGTGAAATAAATGTCATATTCAGCACTTACTTTGTTTGTGTGGTGTATCTACTACCCCCTTTTGATATATTACATCATTAATCCTTTTATCTTCAAGGTATTTAACTTTTTTACAATGAATTATCACATCTAATGGGTTTTGCCTTGAAAATTACCAAGTCGTAAAACTTATCTTCGCAATATATCTGAAATGCCCGAAGGCCTTATTTTTTTATTGATTTGATAACCCCCTTTAAATGGATGAGGGGGAACCCTCAAAATTATCATAGTATTATAGATTACATGACCCAGAAGCCTTAGTAATTATAGAAAATATACATAGAAATCCTCCTCCCAGTTTCTTCATCATGACATCAGCTCTTCACCTTCGCATGGCTATTCAGCTAGGCTTCCCATACAAGCATAGGCTGGTCCCGATGAAAATAACATACCCTATATTTTTTATAAATCCTCATAGCTTATAATTTGGTGAATGCACCTACTCTGATCCCCATCTGGAGTTTTCTCTTTATAGAGTCTTTCTGGTCATTTAAGCACAATTTCAGGTGGCCCGAAGTCCTTGAGGTGGCCTGAAGTCCTTGAGGTGGCCCGAGGGCCTTGATCATGAATATGTATCATTTATTCAATAATGATTTTTGTTAAGGAACGTTTACCATGAATTAAATACATCATTAAATATAGGATGAATTCGTTTAATTGGTATGAAATGGGTGGGCCTATTTATAGATAGCACTTCGATGCATCGATAGTTTAAAGAGATGAATCTGTTTGGAAAATTATATGGGTTTTTACCTGATATGTTAAATTTTCTTGTGAATGTTCTTGATAGTGAAGGAATCGTGTTACTAGGAAACATGGATTTAAATAAGTAATCATATACCTCATTTATATTTATTAAATATTTATCAATGATATTTTTCATCAACATATATATGGTTTCATTTCATTCTCAATTATTTGATTATATGGAATGAGTTTCAGTTATTTTCCATTCCATGTTGAATATTCATTATCCAGTAATTTGAATGAATTTTCTTTAAATTATTCCCTTTACATACTATTTATCCATTTAATTTATTTATTATATGGCATGTGTGTTCAATTATAACCTTTCCATAGTTTTTGTGATCATTGATTCACTATTTCTTCCAACATGCTTAACCCTTACCAATAATTTGAGCTCACCATTATTTTATATATTTTCCCCAAGATAACAAGATGTTTAATAATAATGATAAGCAATAATATGCTATATATAATAAATATATTCACCAAGAGAAAACAAATATATGGAAATTAGTTCATTAATTTTTAACAAAAGTAAAAGGACACAACCTTCAAATTATGTAATATTATGAATTATTTTAGAATTCACTTATTTACATTCCAAAATATCATTTTAGTTTAGAGTTTTGGAAATTTAGGACATGATTCATATATATAAACTTATAAGAATAAAAAGTATATACTACTAAAAATCCATTTTTTCATAATACAAATATGTTTTTAAAAAAAACATGAAATCTATTCCCAAAAAGTATTCTCTACATTCATATTAGATTTATTTTTTCTCTTAACCATCCTTAAACCAAGTGAAATAATATTTTTAAACTTGAGACGATCACAAAAAATCACAGTAAGTTATATAAAAATAAGTAGATAAATTGTTAGTACATGAATACTTATAAACATATGGAATCATTTTCACAAACACATAATTATCACCCAATATATATCATATAGTAACCTTGTTAAAACATGATATTTATATAGAACATAGAAAACCTAAAAATACCATAAAGGTAACTTGTAGAACTACTTAAAATTTTAAACATCATGGATATAGTATGATTTATAACCCTCATGGCTACCTTACAATGTAACCCTCACGGCGACCCTATAATGTAACCCTCACGACTATATTATGATGTAACTCTCATGGATACCTTATGGTGTAACCATTATAGTTACACTTGGTGTAAGCATATGTTCAAACTCCAATGTAATCAAACCCAATGAATTGGAGGGATATATAGTCCCAACCCTTTATTATAAACAATTCCCAAGAACCATAATCATAAAATAATAATACTTTCATAAAATCTTCCCATTTTAATTTAGTAAAAATATAAGTTTATGAGAGTATTTTAAAAGAAAAGTATCTTAAAATGTCATATAATTGAAGTGAGAATTAGTAAAATGAAGTTAATATGTGTATAATGTATAAAAACACATAATAAAACATAATATTAACAAAATTAATCACACAAATAATCTTAGTACCACATAATCAATGAAGTATAATGTTAACCCAAAAATAGAAATTGGGTTAAGAATTCACTTACCTAGTGTTCGTCTTAGTTAAAACATGTTACAAACTCATGTATAATGGTTTAAAGAGTGGTATTAACATATTAATGAACCATATTCATATTTATAATTACTTATAATATATTCTCATAACATCTTCCAACCCATTTATTAATAATATTTTGTTATTTTAATTATTTTTGGTGCATTTATTTCATGGTTTCCATGGTTCGTTTATTATGGATTTTCTTGTCGAAAGGGAAGAAACACCAGAATTCAAATTGCGTGATATTAATGAAAATATAGGATATTAAATGGTATTATCTATAATTTTTTATATGGTATGAGTATTAATCATTATATAAAACATTAGTGATGACCGTTATTTATTTTTTGTGAATTTTGATCATTACGAACCACTTTTTGTTTTATTAATTAGTATTATGTATAAAAATTGGTTCTAGAACATAATATAACATATAATATGTAAAATATAATATTATTGAACCATAATAATGGTTTTATGACCAGATTTGAAGGATTTAATGGAAATTCAGAATACATCGCCCACGATGTCGGTAAATCGACCCATCACGACTCATGTTTTTATTTTTAGAATAAAAAGGATAGGAGAAAACGTATGATGATGAATTTTTTCATATACATGATAAATTTACATTATATATAATATAATTTTGTTTCTATGACTCTTTGATAAGTTTATAAAGAGACTATAAGAAATGAGAAAAGAATTTAAAATAAAATATAATAAAATGAACAAGCATTTTTAGCTCTTGAATACTCCTCCTTGAGAACCTCCTTAATTCAATTGGTTTTGGATTTTTGGAGCCTTGTATTTAGGGAAGATCCTTGGGATGGATATTGAAAGGAAATTGAGCAAGTTACAAGGCTTTGAGGTGTGAGGAGAAGAGGTGGTGAGGTATGGTATTTATAGTGAAGCAGGGGTGATTTCTCATTATTATATTCATTGGTTTATTAATTTGGATCTAGACTATGAATAGTTTGATCATTATCATCTAATATATTAAAATAATGAAGTATAGTTTGAGATTTTGGGATTACATTAGACTTACATCAACTATGATTTAATACATCATGCATTTAGCTTATATCGTAAATTATCATGTTTCACTATTCACAAAAAGTTATGTATTTTAGAAAAATCACAAAAATTCTCCCCAATCATTTTTTTGATGTGTCTAATTCAAAAATTAACTACTTTATTTGAAAATATTTTTCTAAATATTAGAAATCTAATTTTAAATTAAAATCATAATGTATTCGAAAAATACCAATTTTAAAATAATAATTTATTTTATAACACTTTGAAAATTTAATTAAAGACTCATAAATATATCTTACAATCAAAAGAAAAAAATATAATAATTTATGAATCTCTTTTATGAAAATAAATTTTATTTTAAATCATTAAATTAATTAAAAAATTCTAATTAAATATTTATGACTTCAAAAAATACTAATGCTTAATTTTTCATTTCCAAAACATTTATTTACTTATTCCATGATAGAAATATATCATTATTACACATAAAAAATTCTATTTATACTCTCATAGGTGATTTTACTATTATATTTTCCATATTACTATTCATTATAGTTATGTTACTGTTCCTATGGTCAAGTTTCTATTCCATCTGGATAAATTCCATAATTTCTATAAATACCAATTATTTAATTATACATTTATAAAGAATTTGACTATTCAATTATTGAATGAAAAGAAATTATTTTATAAGTACTTTGGTTATTACATTCTCCCCACTTTCTGAAAATTTCATCCTCACATTTTTCATTTACATAATAAATAAGTGAGGGTGCCTTTCCATCATAGCATTTTCAGATTCCCATGTTCTTTCTTCAACCATGTTGTTTCTCCACAATACCATAACCTGGTGAATTACCTTATTCCTCCATACATTCTCTCTATGATCAATAATTTGAAAATTATTTTCATCATAAAGAAGTTTCTCTTCTAAGTGAACTAATTCTGGGCTAAAAACATGAGATGGATCTGGCACATACTTTCTCAACATCGAAACATGAAAAATAATGTGAACCTAAGATAAAATAGGAGGCAAAGATAATCTATAGGTGAATGGTCCAACTTTTTCTAGGACTTCATAAGGTCCAATAAACCATGTACTTATCTTAAATTTCTTACCAAAATACATAACACCTTTCCATGGTGAGATTATAAGAAACAAAATGATCATCTACCTCAAAAGAAAAGTCTTTCCTCCTATTGTTTGTATAATTTTTTTGAATGCTCTAAGATCTAATCATGTGTTTATGGGTCATCTGCACTTTCTCATCCAATTCATCTACTAATTGTGTTCCCATAAACTTCCTTTCCCTGAATTCATCCAAAAATGTTTTAGTTTGGCACTGCTTTCCATATATTTCACAAAAAGGTGACATATGTATGTTGGAATAAAAACTATTTTTATAAGAAACTCAACTAAAGAAGTATGTTTATCCCAACTACCATAGTAATCCATTGAACAAACTTAATGCATGTACTCCAAGGACTAAATTTTTTGCCTGGTCTATCCATCATATTGGGGATCAAAAGCAGTGTTGAAATTTAATTTTTTACCCAATGACTTCTGAAGGCCTTTACAAAATCCAGAAGTGAAACATGGATTATGGATTGGTATAATGGAAAGAGAAACACCATGTTACCGGGAAATATCTTTGAGGTAATGTCGAGAAAGTTCGTCCTAAGACAAAGTATCTCATATTGGAATGAAATGTGTAGATTTAGTGAATTGATCAACAATAACTCAAATCACATTATTTCCTTGGGAATTCGTTGGTAGTCTCACCATAATGTTCATGGATATATTTTCCAATTTCTACTCTAGAACTAGAAAATTATGAATCATTCCCCTTTGGTAGTTTTCACTCTTCTTTCACCTATTGACATTTCAAACATTTCATGGTAAAATCTAGAATATCTCTTTTCATTCCATTCAACTAGTAACACTCCCGAAGGTCTCTTTATATCTTAGTACATCTAGGATGAACTAAAAATAGAGAACTATGAGTTTCAGACAACAATATTTTCATCAACTAAGAATCATATGGCACACATAATCTCTTTCCAAATCTTAAAACACAATTATTAACAATGTTTAATTCTTGAAACTTATTCATTTTAACTAGTTATATATTTTCATCTAACTCACAGACTTCATTATGCACTTTCTTAATTAAGTCTAATTGAGAAAACTACACTAACACCTGAAACAAAATAAATTAATTTCCTACACCAAAAACTTCAAGCCAAAATTTATCAAATAATTAATCAAGGGGTGATGTTCCAAATGTAACATGGTTAATGTTGTGGGATGCTTTCAAATTTAGGCATCTACCACATCGTTTTCTTTTCTTAGATGGTAATTGATCGTATAATCATAATACTTTATCAGTTAAATCCATCTTCTTTTCCTCATAATTAAATATTTTTGAGTGAGTCTATGATTTACAATTTTATGGTCAGTATAAATTTCACATTTGGGTTTGTATGAATTATGCCTCAAAATTTTCAAAGTGAAATCCATAGTTGGTAATTCCAAATCATGTGTGGGATAATTTAACTCACGATGTTTCTGTTGTCTAGAATTATAAAAAATTACCAAATCATTCTTCATCAGAACATAACCAATTCCCTTTAAGGAAGAATTGTGGTAAATGAATAATTCACCATTTCTGGAAGACATGGCCAAAATTGAAGCATTCACCAATCACTTATTTAATTCCTGAAAAAATGTCATAGTCTTATGTCCAAATAAATTTAACCCCTTTCATGTTTATATAGTTAGTATGACAGATAACCATAAATTTTTTTTAAAAAACTATCATCAATAACCTTATAATACAAGAAAACAATGAATCTCTATAAAATTTATAGGTCTTTTCATTCATCAACCACTTCTGTTTTTATAGGATCAACCGTAATTCCATACTTATTTAAAATGTGCCCAAGAAAAGAAATATGTTTCAACCAAAAATCACAAATGAAAAAATTTTCATTTAACAAATGTTCTTTGAGAGTTTTCAAGAAAATCCTTAAATGTTTTTTAGGATCCTCATAACTTTTATAAAAGACCAAATTATCATTAATGGAAAAAAACAAAAACCTTATTCTAATATTCATGTAATATTATTTTCATAAGATCCATCAATATAGCATGGGTATTTTCCTAAAAGAAATGGAACAACAACAAACTCATAATGCCCATATCTTCAATGAAAATATGTTTTCAAGATGTCATCCTCCTTAACCTTCAACTAATGGTACCCAAATCTCATGTCAATATTGGGAAAATACTGAACTCCCTAGAGTTGATCAAATAAGTCATCGATATGAGATAAATGAGACTTATTTTAACATTAATTTTATTCAAATATCTATAATCAATGAAATTTTTTATGGAACCATTTTTATTTTTAATGAACAAAACAGGATAACCTCATGGTGAAGTGCAAGAAAAAATGAATCCTTTATCAAGAAACTCCTAAAACTGAATCTTCAATTCAAGAATCTCCACTTGACCCATTAGATAAGGGGGTTTTGAAATTTTCTTAGCATTAGGAACTAATTTAATAATAAATTCAACATCTAGATCATGTATGACAATAGGAAACTCATTATAGAAAGCATCCAAGTGTTCATTTACAACTGGAACATCATTAATCTGAACAGTTCCCTTGTTTTCAGAAATATGAGAAAGATAAATTTTATTTCTATCTTTTAATAGGTTCTCTTCTTCCAGATATGTTAACAATTATATGGGTTCCTATTTAATACAAACTGAAACTCTTTCTGAAAAAAACCTTTTTCACTCTACAATCTATCCGAGTATGATAAACATAAATCTAATCCATACCTAGAATGAAAATAAACATTATTAAGAGAAAATAATAAGGTAGGTAATTTCATTCCATATAAAACAATATGAAAGTTATTATAATTCCATTTTGTTGTAATATTTCACCTGGTGATTTAACTATAAGTTCTGGTCTCTTTTTAGGTGGTGAAATTTCTAATTTACTATATTATTTATCAGAAATAAAGGAATGTGTAGACCCCATATCAAACAAGACATCAACAAAATTTGTGTAAACAAAAAAAGTACCTAATACCACTTCATTGGTTGACTCTAAATTTGGTGATGTAGTAAAAAAGGATCTCACTACACCTTTCTTATTATAATATAGTTGTTTTATATCATTTGAATCTTTCTTTTGGTACGTATTTTCATAATGTCTTATATCACCACATTTAGAACATTTTATAGTTTTCTTGTCAAAATTAATATTAAGGTAATTTTCATGAAAATATCAGGCCATATGTCAAATATGACAACATCACAAACACTTCCAAATATTGTTAAGGCATTCCCAAGGGTTTTTTTACCACACTTTTCACAAACTATAAACTAGAATTTGTTACCTTCATATTTCATTGAATGGTTCTTACCCATCGTTTCCATCTACACTGCTTCTTCTACTTATTTTCAAATTACATGTGGTCATTAGAAAATTCCATTTCTACTCTATTAGAACATTTGAAAGGTTTCTAATAACTTTTGAATTCATGGGATGCTAATCCCCTATGATATCTTAGCTTCAATCCTAAGTAAAAACAATTGAACTTTCTATCAGGATCCTGAATAATATTTTGAGTGTACCTTTCTAATCAGGTGAAGTTTTCTTTATCCACACCACTGAATCCTCCCCCTTTTGTTTCAATTCAAGAAATTTCTTTTGTATCCTAAGTTTAACAACATTAGGAAAATATTTTTCAACAAAAATATTTTTAAATTCATCCTATTCCAAGGTCTCAATCGCATCATTATTCCCGATATTATTTACCATTGACCACCACTGGTCAACATCACCTTCAAAATGATAAGTGGAAATGCTAACCATTTGATTATCTAAACACCCTATGACATCAAATATCTTATCAATTGGTTTATTACATCCTTAATCTTCCACTGGGTCAGAATATCCAATAAATGAAGGAGGTTGTTTCCTCATAACATGTTCCACTATTATCATGTTCCTTTGTGGTAGATCTAGTATTTATCTTGCATGGATTACAATGTTATTTATATCTTGAGTCAATGGAAAAATTATTATTAGAAAATATTCGTTTACAATTCCCACCATTCCATATTATAGATTTGAAAAGATATCATCCTCTTAGTGCCTTCTTACTTTAGCTTCCCTATTTCATCTATAGAAAACCATTCCGAACAGACATATCTTACATGAAGTAACATGGTAATATTTAAATTCTATATCATTTAAAAAAAGGTAAAAATAGTTAATGGTATTCTATTAACATCATCCTTACCAATAAAATTATCTAGACCATTCTCTAATACCAACTATAAGGAACTGAACTTAATGATTTAATCTTCTGGTAAATTCTTTTATAATTCACTTCTTTACATTCCCAATGATCTTTTTGTTTTATAGTTTTTGAAAGATATGACATGATTCATACAAATAAACTCGTAATCATGCAAAGTTTATACTACAAAAACAATATCTATTTTTTATAATAAGAAATTTTTTAATGAAAAACATGAAATTTATTCAAGAAAAGTCTTCACAATATTCATCTTGGATTCTCCTTTTTTATAACATATCCTTAAACCCTGTGAAAATAATTTTAAAAATTGATATGAAAACAAAATATAATATTATGGGAAATAAAAAGGAGAGAAACAGTTAGTACATGAATAATTATAAATAGATGAAATCATTATCATAAATACATACTTCTTTCCCAATATGTATCATATAGTTTCCTTGTGGAAACATGAGATTTCCATAGAACATAGAAAACATAAATAATACAATAAAGGTAACCTAGGTTATTGATTACCTTAGATTGTAACTATCATGGATATTGTATGATTTGTAACCCTCATTACTACCAAACAATGTAACCTTTGTGGCTACCTTAGGATGCAACCCTTAAGGCAACCTTTTGGTGTAACCATTACAATTACACTCAGAGTAACCATTCTGTCGATATCCAACATAAACATACCCAATTAATTGGAGGGAGATATAGGTCTCACCCTTAATCATAAAAAATTTCAAAAAACCATAATTAAAAATTAATATACTTGCATAAAAATTTCCCTTTTGAATTTTGTAAAAATAGATATTTAGAAGAGGATTTTATGAGAATAGTCTCTTACAAATGTCAAATAATTGAAGTGAGAATTAATAGAATAAAGGGAATACATGTATAAAATGTAAATAAACATAATAAAAAATAATATAAACAAATTTAATTATACAAATAATCTTATTACAACATAATCAATGAAGTAAAAGTTTATCCAAAAGAATGGAAATTGGGTTAAGAAGTTTGTTACCTCGGGTTCATCTTACTTCAAACATGTTCAAACCTCTTGTATAATGGTTTAAATAGTGTTATTAATATATTAAAGAATAATATTAATATTTATAATTACTTATATGATATTCTCATAACATATTTCATCCCATTTAGTATTAATATGTTGTTATTTTCATTGTTTCGGGTGAATTTATTTCATGGTTTCTATGGTTTATTATAGATTTTCTTGTAGGAAGGGAGAAAAACAACAGAATTGAAATTACATGATATTAATTAACATACATAATATTAAATGTTCTTATATTTCATTTTTTATATGGTATGATTATGAATCTTTAAATAAAACATTAGTTATGAACATTAGTTTCTATTGGTGAATTTTAATCATTACAAACCAATTTTGTTTTATTAATTAATATTATGTATAAACATAGGTTCCAGAACATAATGTAACATATAATAGGTATAATAAAATATTATTTAAGCATATTAATGGTTTTATAACCATATTTTATGGAAGTAATGGAAATTGAAAATACATCACCCTTGATTTTGGTAAATCGATACATGAGGGACAATGTTTTTATTTTTAGAAAAAAAAATAGAGATGAGAAAACGTATGATGATTAATTTTTACAAAAACATGATGAAATTATAGTATATATAAGATAATGTAGTTTTCATTACTATTTTATATGTTTAGGTGAAGTGAGTATACTAAAATAAAAAATAATTAAGAAAGAAATAAAATAAAATAAAAGCAGATTTTTACCTCTTAAATTCTCCCCCTTGAGAACCTCTTTAGGTCCCATGGTTTTGGCCTTTTTGTGAGACCATTAGGTATTGGAAATGGGGAATATTATTTGTAAGGTAATTGGATATAAATGAATAAATATATAAGGCTTTTATATATGAGGAGAAGAGGTGGTGAGGGGTGGTATTTATAGTGAAGCATAGGGGTGTTTTCTCATTATTATATTCATTTGTTTATTAATTTGGCTCAAGGCTATGAATAGTTTTAAAATTATCACAAAATATATTATAATAATGAATTAAAGTTCAACATTTTAGGCTTACGTCATCTTTACATAATCTATGTCTCAATAAATCATGTATCTAGCTTATATCATAAATTATAGAATTTCAATATTCACAAAAAATACAAGTATTTCAGAAAAATCCCAAAAATACAACCCAAACATTTTTCAATGTGTAGAATTCAAAAATGAACTCCATTTTTTAAAATATTTTTTTAAATATGATAAAAAAATAATTAAAATCATAATTTATTTTAAAAATAAAAATTTTTAAAATTATAACTAATTTTATAACACTTAGAAAAATTAATTAAAGTCTCTTAAAATTATCTTATAATAATAATCCAACAAAATAAAAAATTATGGAACTATTTTATGGAATAAAATTTTATTTAAAAATATTAAACTAATTATAAAATTTTAATTAAATATTCTTGACTTACAAAAATACCAATGCTTAATTTACCATTTCCAAAACATTTATTTACGTATTCCATGATATAAATATATCATTGTTACAATTAAAAAAATTATTTATACTCTCACAGGTAAGGTTACTATTATATTGACTAGATTAATATTCCTAATGGTCATGTTACTATTCCTAAGGTCAAGTTACTATTCCATTAGTGTAAATTACTTAATATATATAAATACCACTTATTTCATTATACATTTATGAATAATATGACTATTTAATTATATAATGAAAAGAAATTATTGTATAAGTGTCTGGGTTGTTACAAGAACACTCATGTATGTATCTTATTTACCAAGACTTAAAAACTCTTCAGTCCTCTTGGATTTTATTCCTTTTAATAATTCCAATGTAATGGTAGTAGACACCGATTATGGGCTTATGGGGGTAAGGGAGTTACAATCTATTTAGTTTGACCTCTCTTTAACCCTTTTAACATTTACTATAGTAATGAATGTTTAGCTTGGTAACTACTCATAATGACCAAAGAATAAATTGACAATAATAAAAAAAATTGATATTATGATTCAAAATATATAAACTATTCAATAATATTCAATTTATATAAGGGGTATAAATTCTTTTTAAAATAAGTGCACAAAATGCAATAAAAATTATTTTTAGAAAAAAATATTTTTAATTATAAAAATAAATTTATTCTTATTCCTTTCCTACTAAAAACAATTAGATGAATATTAAAATATTTAATTGAATATATTATATACACATTTCATTAATACCATTCATAAATAGTGATTAATTTAATATGTTAAGATAAGAACACATTATTCACATAAAAAAGTTTTTTAGGAAACAAAATCTATTTTTTACTTCCTAATGAATTTATTTTAATTTATAACCAATTTATAACCAAATAATTCATTTTATATATGTGTAAGATGATATTTTTCATAATTTATTTATTTTTATTCACACCCTCTAATCCAACAGTATGGTGACATTAGTAACATTTAATAATAATATTTTAATTGTATATCTTTGTTTGTTTAAACTCGGTGTTTCATGTAAAGAAATATATCACAGATATCAAATTTATTTGATGATAAATATATCATAAAATCTTAGGGTGTTTTATAAGGGATCAATGATACTTTATTTTTAGAAATTTTTCTTTCTCCTTTTGTCTCTCCATTTCCATATGTTTTTGAGCTTATAACTCAACTCTTTTATTTTCATCTTATGTACTTATTTTTATAGTCTATTCCATAATTTTCTTATGCTCAGTATTGCTCTTATCCAAATAAAATTTCTTTTACTCTAACTCAAACTATATCTATTGAATTTATTCTTCATATTTCATCCTAAATTTTTATATGAGTAGGGAAATATTTTATAATATTTTTTGTTTGAGGTTTCAATAACTATTTTAATTTTTTATTAAGATATAATTTTGTTACTTTGGTTATTTTAATAGTACAATCAATAACAACATTATATTTTTTATTTTCATTTGGAAAATCCATGGTTCAGATCAGTTTAGTTTGTTCTTTGTTTCTAAGCTTTATATTTTTTCAAAACTTCTTTCCTATTATATTAAACATAGTGTTTTTTGATTTGAATATTATCAATTAATTGAGAGACCTCAATTTACTCATCACTAGAGAGATTAAAATTCAATGCCTTTGCTTCCCTAGGTAACTCACTAGATAAATTCTCTTTTGAAAGTTCTTTATGTTGAACATGTATAAGATGTTCATTTTAGCTCAAAAAAAATTCTCTTTCCGATTATATTCATTTTTCATCTTTGTAATGGTTTGTGTTGTGAAATTATTTTACCAAAACATTAAAACCTCCCCCAAATATACACCTCCATATTGAATTATCTTTTTCATGAAAATTGTATTAATGATACATTGGTATAGAAACATATTTACCTTCACAAATATTAAACCTAGAGCCTCTATGTTGTCCCACGTAAATTTATACTATTAAAAAACATTATTCTATATAATTATCGTTGAATGTAGATGTATTTTAATTTCACCATGTATCTTTTACACTTCCATGTAATAATAAAATATTGAATTTTAAAAATAATAATTCATTGTCCTACTCTATGATTTCATATGTTATGTGTTTTTTACTTTTTCAAAAACTCATTATTTATAACATCATCTTTTCTAAAATGTTCTATTTTGGTCTATATTTTTTGTGACTAAAATATATATTACCCTTGTATATGAACACCTATAACATCTACAAACTGTAATAAATTCATTTTAAACACATTCCCCTCAATTGTAAACATTTATATTTCATCTTCTATATATATTTCATAGGAAAATTATTGATAAAAGTTTCCAACTATTCTATTATAAAATAGATAGATATCCTACCATGGTAGAAAAATTGAATCATACCATGATTTTATGAAATATTTTTTGAAAAAGTTAATTTATATTTTTATATATCCTTTTTTACATGCAACAATGAGTTTCTTTATTAGCTTTCATGACACACAACATAGATTTTAAGTGAACTATGACATAATTTTATTTTAAATATGACCATAAGAAACTTATCATTAAATAA
Source organism: Viscum album (assembly GCA_963277665.1). Lineage (NCBI taxonomy): Eukaryota > Viridiplantae > Streptophyta > Magnoliopsida > Santalales > Viscaceae > Viscum > Viscum album. The sequence continues at coordinate 878,142,338 of OY728123.1, forward strand.
ATGGGTATGAATAGTGTTGAATAATTAATTAAATATAGATATAGATACCATACTAAATATAAATTTTTAATAAATTCTTAGTAAATAATCAATCAATTTTTATTAATGTAATTATATTCATCAAAAAATATTTCTCCAAAAATCAATTTAATTGATTTTTATGAGAATATATTGTAATTAATTTATATATATTTTGGAAAATGTATTTGATAAAATAAACTTAATTTTTTAAATCATTATATCAAAATTTAACTTATCATTAAATTTTCTAATTTTTCAGAAAATCTTGTTTTTTCCGTGAATCATGAAAAATACCGATTTTTATAAAACTATGATTTATTTTTAGTAAATTAAGTAATATAAATTAAAAATTGTGGTTTAAAGTAACATAAATATTCTTTAGTAACATTTAATTCAAATAATTACTTTTGAATCAAGATTATATTTTATTTCAACATAAGACTATTTTTTGGGTTTAAAGAAGGGGTTTTTCTGAAGACTATTTTAAAGTGAATAATATTTATCCATTTTAATTAATTAAAATAATAAATAATAAGAAATTATTAAAATTAAATTTATATATTATATATCAATAACTTTTAATTAATATCCCTTAAATTATTATTATTAGACATAGAGTTGATATAAAACTATCTTGTGCTTGAAAAAAATTCTCTTCTCGAAAATATACTTTTCCTCTGTGTCTGTAGGTTCTATTTTAAATTTAATTTTTGAATTTTTTTTAAAATTTATTTTAGAAACTAAATATAATTTTTTAAATAATAATTTATAAATTATATTATGGTGATATTTTTAGATTTTTCTAAATATATTAATTTTTTGATGAATATTGAAAAATACTGAATTTTAATTGAAACCGGCCTTTTCATTTAGATTATTTAAAAAGATAATTTATATTTTAATTGGGTTTTAAAGTAAAATTAGTTCAATTATATATCTAGTAATCAAATTTAGATCATTTTAATCAATTTTATATTGAAATTCGATATATAAACTTTGTAAACTTTTGAACATTTTCTTATTTTAAACTTATTTTCTCGTTACGTCTCTCGGATTAATTTTAAAATAAAATTTTCCACTTCTGTGAATGAAATTTGTCCAAATTGATTTAATAATTTTAATAATAATAATAATTTATATTATCTAATTATTTAGACATCATTTTATACCAAAATGAATAGTGAAAATAATAAAAATTATGTATTGTTTGTAAGGTAAAATGGGTTTTCCAAGGGGTAAACTGAACAGTTAAGGGTTAAAAATAACCCAAACATTCCAAAAATACATTTTTCTGAACTATTTCAACTTTATATCTTCTATTATTGAGAATTTTCCATTATTGGATCCTTGTGACATGAAAAATACATGGGTGGAATTATTTCTTTCAAAATATTACAAGTGTTCCACTCACCTCACTTATAAATGGTCACAACCACCCATCACTTATTCACACCTTATGACCATTTTTCATAAAATAACTACCCAAATAACATATAAAATTCCCTCATATCATCCTATATGCCTTATTTTGGATATATATCCAATTTAGAAGGCTTTTTGTGCATACCAAAGGAGGATATCAAAAAAGAGGCAACATTCATCAATGATCATTTTTATTTAATCACTTACTCCCCCTAATTAAATTATTATTATACAATGATGATATAAAAACCCTTATATAATAAATATACTGAGATTTTTTAAGCTAAGTTTATGACATAAAACCATCTTCACTTCCATAAAATGGGTTATGAAATCATCGTTCATATGTACGACGGACTACCTCCTCACAAACCGATTACATTCGTTTTTCAATTACCACCTCTCACGGTTGGATATGATGATGGATATAAATAATATATATTATATTTATAAAATTATTATATATATTTATTCATTATATCATATATACCTTTTTTACGTTCCATTTTTCAAGTGATACGATAATGTCGTTCAAGTGTTCGGAGGACTACTGCCTCGTGAAGTGATGTGATTCATTTTTCACTAATGATTTACATAGAATATAATAAAGATATATTTAATAATTATATGTAATATAAATGAAATAATTATGATATTCATGTCATATTTATAATTCATAAAACATAATGTATCATTTTATTTCTTACCTTTTCACACACTGAAAGATGATAACATCATTCATGTATGTGTAGACTATCGCTTTCCAAAAGAAATGTGTCTACCTATCTTCATCCCCACACTACATGGATGAAATTTATAAGTATATTTAAGTAAATAATATGGTATTTTTTAAATAATAATAAAAATTTAAGGATAATATATTACTTAACTCTTTTCCATATTTATTATTGAAAACACGGAAATGTTACTCATGCATACGTATGACCTACCGTCTCCTTGATCAAAACGTAATTCATTTCGCAAAAACAATATTTATTGATTGATCCTAACGATATAATGGAAGTATAAATATTATAATTATTTCATGTTTTTTATTCTCGAGATTATGGAACCATGATCATATTAATAGGACCTAAAATAAAAAATTAAAATATATACAAAAAACAATGAAGTTATTACCCAAAATGAGAATTTAACATTAAATTGTTAATAAATGAGTTATAAAAGGACATAAGTAAATCATATATGGAATGATATATTTAATTTTGGTTCTATAATAAATTTATAATATACATATATTTATTATATAGGAGTTCTAAATATGTAAGATGAAATTTGAGACTTAAGGTAAGATATTTCTAGTCTCTCTTTTATTTCTAGGAGACATATGTAAATTCACCTCTCATTTTTTTGTGTATATATTGGCCCCTTTACAGTATATATTTTTAAACTCATAATTTTAAGGATATTAAATGTTTCATTTGATGTTATTCTTTATTGCTACTTATGATTCAAAATATTACTAAAGCGGTAAGGTATTTTCTAGTTAATCTTTTATTTTTTGGAGACATATGATAATTCACCAATTGTTTATTTTGGGTGGTGTATATAATTCCCCATTTAAAATTTATATCATTAATAATCTTATTTTCATCATATTTAATATTTTATTTTATTTTATTCTCTATTGGGGTTTTTTATTCAAAATATTACTAAAGCAATATACACCTATCATCTTGTATGAGGTGTATATATAGCCTCTTTTACGTGTAATATCATGAATTTTTTTATCCTCGTGATATTTTAAGTTTCATTTATTTATATACCTTCATGGAGATTATGTTTCAATGTTTCCAAGGTGGTAAATATTTAATGTTACAATCTCATCACTTATCATGATTTTTTATGATTATTTTTTCGATAATAGTATCTTATGATACATATATCAAGGAACTCATGAATTTTCTTATCCTCAAGTAATTAATTATATTTTAAAGTAATAGTATATGTTTTTTGCTCTTTATTATTCAAAATAATAATGAAAATGTTTTTAAGAAAATCTGAATTTATTTGTCTCTTCATCCATGATTCTTGTTTCTTCCAAAACTGGATTTTCTAAAAATGTTTTAATTTTTTTATTATTCTCTTATGATTCTATAAATATGTGTTTACCCATGTTTGAATTAAAAAAAAATTCCATCAACACTCTTTTCTTTTTCTAAAAAATTCATCTTTTGATTTTACATAAATTGTGAAAGGGGTATTTCTTTTGACATGTACGACATGAGTGAAGCTTCTTATCATCATGACCATTATTTAATTTAAGGCTTCAATTATATGTTTTCAAAGTCTTTTTAAAATAATATTAATTTCAAAATGTTATAAGTTTTAAATTGTGTTTTTCAAATAATAAAAGATATTTCCCACAAGAAATTTTTTAAATGATTTTGAAATATTTGTTTATATGTTTTCAATTTTGTTTTCAAAGAAAATGATTTCCAAAATATTTCTAAAAGTTTAGTTTTAAAAACTGATTTTCAAACAAAGGATATTTACCTCCATTAATTTAAATTATGATTTATCTTTCAAAATAATTCTCCATCTAAGATGAAATACCCTAATGTTACATACACTTTACAGTGGATACTATCCAAGGATGTCATTCTTATTCTTTTTCTAAATGGTTAATTGTTATAATGACATGATGTTTACGAAACTAGTTTTTTACAAAGGATATATCATGAAATAATAATTATGAAAATCGCATCATTTTATAGAGGTTATGATATGATGAAATGGTGAAATGAATATGAAACCTATCACTTTTCCATAGGTTATAATATAATGATATATTTATGAAACCTATTTCATTTAATGGGTTATGATATGATACATGTTTTATGATCTTGTAAAACACATATAGATGATTTTCATTATGTGATGGGTGGGAACTATATCTCTCTCTAAGGCATTGGGTAAATATTTATATCTCATGAGATAGAGGCGGCTAGAACGAGGAGTGAACTCGGTTCAGTAAAGGACTTTCGCACCTATGATGGTCTTGGGTGTGAACCTTAACTACTATGATGGTTTGGCAAGTGAACTCGTTCCACTATGATATCCTCGAAATGGGCCTTGAATACTATGGAAATTATTTTTTATATTTATATTTATTCCAAAATAATTTGTATTATTTCAATTTATTCTCTCATGGCTCATGTTCATTTATTCCCTTATGATTCATGTCTTATAAAGGTCAAATCTTTATGTCATGACTCAAGATTATGATCTTTTATATGTGTGGTATGGTTTTAAAATTTTATTATCAAGTTCTCATACCTTTATGATCATATTTTATTACATATCTCTCTTTTTTACCCTGATTGAGCATCTAAGATCACCCTTTATTATGTTTGTTTTCCCCAGTTTCATGAATCAACCTAGTTCAACCCTGAACCGGTCACCCATGTCAATCTGTGGCAAGGACCGAAGGGCTTTCCTGATCCCCATGGGCTGGAAACTAGTGTTGGAAATTAAAAAGATAGAAAGAGGGAAAATTATATCCCAATATAAAGGAATAAATTGAACAAAAGAAAGATAAAAAATATCCAAATATATATATAACAATATCAAAACTAAACATCTTTTACATAAAGCAATAAATAAAAAAAATTAACAACAAAACCCAACTAAACCTAAATACACAACATATCCATGTAACCCCAAGGGTGATTCTATGATATCAAAACCAACCATCACCTATAGATATTTATACTGAGCTGGAAACAGCACTACAAGATAAAAACAAGAATAACTATTGGCTTGAGTGTTAAAACTCCTAGGTGTGCTTGAATAATCTATACCCAATGCACTTCAATTAAAATAAGATAAGTATCAATTTTAATTTTGATGTAAAATATATAAAAGTACAAATTTTCCACATATTAATAATTTTAAATCCAAACATGGTCCATTTTCATTTGTACCATTTAAAACCACACATTTATCCAAGTAGGAACCAGGTAAATTTCAAAAGATAAAGTTGATATTTCATTTATAAAATTGATAAAGAGTAAAAATCATTTCCAAAACCTTTTCCCACAAAACACTTTTAAATAGATTAACATTTTGGAATAAATACACACTACTCAAGAGGAAGCACAACAATCATACAACAAGGGAATAAAAATTAACATACAAGAGTAATGAACCAATAATGTATCACAATCATTCACTGAATGAAACTAAGTGCCAATAATCATGGGTGAAAGCTAGGAGCTCATGAATAATCCAAAACAAACTATCCATGTTGTTTTATCTAATAAATCTTTCCTCATTCAATGAAATCAATAACTCACACATTCCCAGACATACCCTACCTGGTACAGACTGAAGGGCCTAATCCCAAAACAATAATAACAAAATATATCCCCCTAGTATGGGATACTAGCTAGTGCATAAGCTAAGTAGTTTATCAATAATTCTTAGAAAATTCTTTCACTATGATAAGTTCCCATGTCAAGATGTATAAAGAATAAGGTTATCTAACCAATTCCAACCAAGCATCAAATAACATGCACACATATATTAACTCAAACAACAGGCATCAGCTGAGTCACTCCAAGGACCAACCTCTTTCTATATAACTCATAGGTCAGAAAGAAGTCCATACATAGGATCTCTCATTCCACATAATGTAAATGGGTCACAAGAATTCCACATTGAGGACATCCCATCCATTAAATTTGTATATAACTAGGAAAGACGACTATCTGAGGATAGTTTTAATACCAACCATTTTCAACCCTTTCACAAAAGTTCCAAACGGGCCTAAAAAATTCTTTAAGAAACCTTCCTTTTTCAAAGAACCAAATCACCTTTCAAAAAAGATGCAAATAAACCATTCTACATTTCAAAATCATTTCATAAAATGACCTTTCTGTCATTCATGTTGCATTTTCAAGTGAAACCATTTTTATTGAAATTTCAAATGGGCCATTGACAACCACCACATACCAAACCAATCTTCAAAAACCAAATAAACCATTCATTTAAATCCAAAACCACTTTTAAAACCCATTTAATGAACCCAAATCATAATTTCACACATCATAAACATATTTAAAAAATCCAAAAAAATCATTATAATATCACAAAGAACATGAAAAATACATTTGCGCATTATAACAAACAATAGGTGTGCAATATTTAGCCAAATGATTCCATTGATCGCATAACAAGGAAAACAACTTCACACACCGATTTTTTTTTCAAAGGACACATATCATTATTTATCATACAATGGAGGTTCAAAAATCAATAAACCAATGAATATTAAATTATAAAGGCAATTGAAAAGAGAAACCTACCTCAATTCCATGGTGCAACAACCACGCATGCCCAAAATCACACCATGATGTTTCAAAAGCAATTATTTATGAATAGGAAACCTAAAAAAATAATACCTAGGACATAAATGAAGGGAAACACAAACCACAGGTTCACATGACCATGGGAGAAAGAGACCTTAAGAGAAAATTGGAGAAAGTGGAAGATTGCGAATAGAGGATGAGGATTACCTTAAAGATCTAACAAAAAATCATAAAGGGAAATTAGATCCAAACCATGGGAGAGGAGGACAGGATAAGAGAGAAAGGGATGGGTTCTCTATGGGTTGCAAAAACTAGGAGAGGGGAGGAGGAGACATTTTCGTTAAAATTCTTGAGATAGAAAAGTTTGAATTTCAAGAATTTTTATATATGGGTAACTCACATAGTTTTTTCACACAGTTTATCAAATTTTCCGGAACTCTTATACAACTTACTGAAAACACTTGGTCCCTTTCATGGATTAGTTAAATAGTTTCTAAACTATATACCAATAGTGCCAAAAGCAGCTACTTTGGGATAGAAACTCCTTACACACTTAGTGAAAATTTTGAAAAATAGTACACAAGCCAAGTGTGAGGCCTCTACCTCCAAGACTAGAGCCATAATGTTTTTAGGATCATGTGATACTGTTTATCCAAACCATGTACATACCATGAACAAATAGAAAAACACCCCAAAAATAAAAAATTTAAACTCATCACACCTAAAATGAGAGAGCGAAACACAAGGAAACAAGCTAAACTGGAACAGAAGTAAAAAAAATATGGTTGTTCCAATTATCCCCACCATTAATGATTTCTTCCCCCATAAAACCAAAAAATATTCTTGTTTATTGATCAATGACTAAGGATTCCCACATTCTTGTGAACCAACCTCTTGAAAAAAAAACACCCAAAATACTGCCTAACAGAATTGATACCCCCTTCTGAAAACAAAACAAAAACTAAAACCACTTACTGAGAGACAACGGGAAAAAAATACACAACATCGACAACCATGCCTCATATATTATTTTTTGGCGTACTCCAAAACCCAATGTATATCTAAAATTAAAGGAAACTTGGAAAGCAACAACATCAAAGAATCCACTTATATCATACCAACATATCAAATTACGCCATAATCCCAATAAGGGAGGTTGACATGGACTCCCCGCAATTAGAAAATAACTAACACCAAATGGTTTTAATAGAAATCTCAATGAGTCCCACAATGGGTCTCCCCACACTTAAGGACCCACTAGCTTGAACCGATGGCACTAGCCAACACAGAAAAAACAATATGATACAATGCAAGATCATCCCAACATGGCTAACCATAAATTCTCCCACACAGGGTTACCAACCCCACCACATGGGTCTCTGGTGAAATAAACCCAAGACAAATGATAATTAAGATGTGATAAGGAAACTATAATAGAAAACCATAAATTTTATCCATTCCCACAATGATGACAAGATAAAAACAAGGTCTCTCACACCGTTTAGATTTTTAACGGCACGTGAGCTTCACTTTGGGGACTATGGATGGAGCTCTAATGTTTGAACCACCTCTATCATCACATCCAAAGTCCAACAATATCTGATTTCAAAGACAAAAATTAAATAGATACACATGGGATAAACATTCATTTAGAATGGAGAAATGTTCAGAGTTCCCAAAATAAGAACACACTTTCATTAAAAATAGGAGTTATTAGGAGATCCAAAACATATCCTTACATCAAAGAAAAAAATAGAACACCACTACAGATAACCTCTAAAATTAGAAGAAACACTAAAATAGAAAGGGACTTTAAACTGATCCCCAATAGAACTCTACTTCAGAAAACTAGCTCCATATTGCCTCCAAGAAACACCCCAACAGAATCATTACAAGGGGCCTAGGCTCCCACAAGCATAAAAATTATCATATGTCCTCATAAGTGGTCACTTCTTATGGTAAATATTTCCACACTTATGACACAAAACAATTACACACCTAGAAAAGGCTGATGAAAGAAGTCGAGGCCTTTTAATTCCTCAACCATCTACAACTACTTCTGGAAACTTCCCCACTTACTTACTAGAATTCCCCTCCTTTCTTATTGGAATAGAGGGAGGGATGAATTCCTCAAGAAACCCTTTAATCATAGTTAAAACATGAATGGCTTGGATCCCCACATCATTAAATGGGGATAGATTAAAGTCCAACACCTTCGACTGAAAATCAGAATGAAGCCCACACTCAAAATCTCGAGCCTTTGAGGAATCTTCTAAAACAGACTTAATATTGTCTAAAACTATTTCCAAAAATAGGTGAAAAAAATCCAAGACTGGACCATCACCCTACTATAGAAAACAATTCTCCGTTCCTTTCTTCGTCCTTGTAATTTGAGAAAAATACTAACGGATGAACAAAGCCATGAACAACTCCTAAGTATGACCTTCACAAGGATTATTTCGAGAGACCTAATTCCACTATTTCCATGTCATTCCTTTAAGAATAAAGGTATCAAAACTCACCTTTAAAGACTCAAGATACTCAATGAGGCTAAAGTTCCTTTAAATTTTCTATATCCACTCTTCCACTTCGAGAGGATCTACTTGACCATAAAAGAGAGATGGATTTAGTTTTTGAAACTCAGGAATGAAATCCTTATTTTGATCAAATGGAATTCCTCATAATGGGGGATTACCTATAACTGAATCATGAATATGAATATAATATATATGTTGGAAAAAACAAGGAAATAATAATATTATATCTAAATCAAAACCAACTCATCAATAAGAGTTCTCAAACTCAAAACATCACTCAAGAATCATTCCCAAAACATAAGAAAAATATCCATACAACCATAGGATTTCAAACTCATATCGAGCACTCGTCTTCCCCAATTATCATCTAACTATTTTCCACACATATCCATTCATGTGAGCACCCCAAGAAGTACCAAAGTTCAAAATACAATATTTCCATTTTCTGAAACAAAATATCCCATACAAGTTTTCACAATCTCAACCCACTCCACATTTTAAAAATTCACAAAAAAATTCAAACGATCACAAACCACAAATCAAAATAATAATTAAAAAAATCCATATATAAACCCACTTCATTATTCTAAAATAAAAACTCATGGATTCCATTAAAAATCAATTTTAACTCATTCAAAACATTTTTCATCAAGTCAAAAAAATCTCATTTCTTCAGAATCATTTTATTTCAACTCATTGCATCTCATTTAAACAAATTCAAAACCCAATTTAAAAAATTTCGGTTTTTCTAGAAAAACGATTTTAATAATCTCCTAATTTTGATTATAGAAACATTTCCACATTAAACCATTCTTATTTTACCCCAATGTTCAATTTTTAAAAATCCATTTTTCTAAAGTCTTCCTCATAAATTAATTATGAAAGTACATTTTTCTAAAATATTCATCATAAATTAATTTTGAAAATCCATTTTCTACAATTCCAAAACTATATTTTTCAAATAAAAAATTTAAAATTACAAGTAACTTAAAGAAGATCACAAAGGGAACTAGTGTCGATGGGTGACTTGACCATATGGTTGGTGGCCATATTCCAAGCACACCACTATGACTAAGAGTCTTCTAGGACAATGTTCCCATCTCTACATGGATTTCTAGGCCTTGTGAGATAACATAGAACATAATCCCAACTCCCTTTTTGTATCCCAAACACCAAAAAATCCATAAGAACCAATGAAACCAAATAAAACAGAACTTCCCATGGAAACCCAAGGTTCAGTATATAATGTTTTAGTTAGACACTCTATTATACCTATGCCCCAAGGTCTTGAAAATCCTACTCCATCTACCTTGACATACCCAAATAATATACGGTGCTTTGAAATCTAAGTCCTCAAAAGGCTGATCTGATTTGATACTCTTTTTTCATGAACTAACCTGGGTTGACCCTGAACTGATAACCCGTACCGATCTGTTGAAAGGCCCGAAGGGTGTTCTGAATCCCCATGGTCTAGTAACTAGTGTAATGAAATAATATAGTGAAAAAAGGTAATGATTTCACCCAATATAAAGGAATAAAATAAACCACATAAAGACAATCAAAGAACCCAATATATATATATATATATAATAATATCCAAATTGAACATCTTTTACAAAAATCTTGAAATAAAACAACTGAAGAAAAAACCCAACTGAACCTGACTACAAAAAATCTCCATGTAACCTTGAGGGTCACTCTAGGATATCAAAACCAACCATCACCCATGATGATCGATGCCATGATGAAACCAAAAACACAATCTAAAAACAAGAAGAATAATATGTGTAAGTATTAAAACTCAATTGGAATGCCTGAACAATCTATTCCCAATTCACTTCCATTAAAATAAAAGAAAAAAATATATTTCAAGTTTTAAATACAATATATAAAAGTAAACTTTTTCAACACATTAACCGTTTTAAATCCAAACACGGTCCATTGGCCATTCTAGAATTTAAAATCACACTTTTCTCCAAGGATTACCCTCATTATTTCAAAAGATAAAGGTTTCATTTCATTTATAAAGGATAGAAAGAGTAAAAATAATTTCCAAAACCTTTTTCTGCAAAACACTTTTAAGAATTTTAACTTTTTTTCATAAATACACACTACTCAAGAGGAAGCACCAAAATCATACAATAAAGGAAATATAAAGAAATGTACATGAGTAACCAACCAACAATGTATCAAAATAATTCACTCTAATCAACTATGTGATTCTATACATGGGCGAAACCAAGTAGCTCGTGAATAATATAGAAAATACTATACATGTTGAATCATCCTGGAAAGCATGACTCACTCGATGGAATCAATAATTCCCACATTCCTAGCCACAACCTACATGGTATAGATCGAGGGGGAAAATCCCATAAAAATAATAGCAAAATATATCCCCCTTTTATGGGCCACTAGCTAGTGTGTAGTATAACTAGTACAAGAATAATTCTTCGAAAAATCACTCACTATGCTAGGTTCCCATTTCATGATTTATAAGGAAGTTTGTGAACCAAGTGATTCAAACTGAGCATTAAATCACATGAATGCATATATTAACACAAACAACATGCATCACTCGAGTCACCCCAAGGACCTACCACTTTCCATATAACTCATAGGTCATAATGGATTCCATATTGAGTATCTCCCATTCCACAAAAAGTAAATGGGTCAGAATTATTCCATAGTGAGTGCATCCCACCCATTGAATTTTTATATTATATGGCTATATTATTTTCCTAGGAGAGTTTTCATACCAACTATTTTCACCATTTTCACAAAAATACCAAACTGGCCTCAAATATTCATTAAGAAACCATCCATTTTCAAAAAGACAAATCAACTTTTCAAAAATATTCAAATAAACCATTTACTATTTCAACATAATTTCATAAAATCAATTTTTTAACATTTATCTCACATTTTAAAGTTAATCCATTTTTATTAATATTCAAAACGGGCCATTAACCACTACCACATTCCAAACCATTCTTGAAAACCAAATAAATAATTCCTTTAAATCCAAAACCACTCTAAAATCCAATTTAATGAACCCAAAAAAATCATTTCACAGATCATAAATATTTTCAAAAATCTAAAAATTGTTCCGAATATCACAAATCACATGAAAAATCCAACCATGCATTATAGAAAACACTAGGTATAATTCCCCAACCTTAAACCTTACATAATCTTGAGTTATTACAAGATTACACATTGAGGATCTTTCCAGGTTTAGAGTTTTAGAGAATTAGATCATAAAACATGCATTACATCCCACATTTAAACACAATGGTTACAATAAAAGATATTATTCATTTTTCCCATCACCAGAAACATATTTAAAATAAAACATGGATTCTTTCTTGAAACTTCCTTGACACTATCATCATATCATGTACCCTTACCTTGACCTGGGAAAACATTTCAAAAACATGGGATGAGCATAAAAAGCTCAGTAAGGGATATAAAAATATGGAAAGGAAACATGAGTACATGTATAGATAAGAATCAATGAAATCATACTCTACTCATAAAACATAAGAACTTTAACATACCTCATCAAATCATGAATAAATCATAGAAATCATAAGACATAAAGGTAACTTGAGGCATTCATAACATTCTTACGTAGGGCGTAACCCTCTTGGTTACGTTTGGAATACCCATCATAGTATATTCCCTAAATCTCTTCAGAAAAACCATAACGTTTAACTCCTTCGCGTTACCCAATGCATTAGAGAGCTATATCGGGCTCACCCGCCCTTAGTTTATCACGGAACCACCCATCTTCATAACAATTCCCAAGAACCATAACATAATCGTATCACATAAAACATGCATAAAGGAAACATAACATTTCCACATTTCAATCACAAGATATCAACACAACACATTGATATAATAAAAACATTATGAAAACCATTTTCAGTACCAAAATAAAAGAAAAGTAAAACATAGTATTTATTTTTCATTTAAAAAAAAGGTATAGCTTGTAGAGGAAGCTGAAACTCAAATAATGGTCACGGCGGCGGAGAAGTCGTTGTCACCACATACGTACGACAAAAAAACAAAAAAAAATTCCTTTTTTCGTTTAGTAAAACTCTTCGTATAAAAAAATATTTCTTTTGAATAAGCATAAAATTCAAAGTGGTTTATACACTGTATAAAATAAAGTTGTGTATAAAACAAAATATGCCTCAATGAATGGAGATTGAGATGAAGTCTCTTGCCTCAGGTCGGACTTCACTCGATCATTCTTTAACCTCCTGAATAATAAACATGAGTTAATTTGTACTTTATTAAGAACATTTTTCAAGTTAATTATTCCTTTTATATCACTTATTACCATGTCATGAACACTATGTAATTATTTAAGTTAATAACGGTCATTTTATCGATGATTGGTACTTGAGTCAAAAATAAACTCTTTATAATTACAAGTTGTTCATGTATCCATTATATCCAGAGTTATACTCATGATGTAGATATCAGATATATCATATATATCCATTATATACGTGCATTTATAATATTACATAACTTTTAGAGGTAAGAAATGAAATGCACCATTCATGGAGACGGTAAGCCTTACGTACGCATGAACGCTACTTTCATTTCTATTTCGTATTTTATGGAATGGAAACATAATGATATAAAGGTATATTATAATTCCATCATAATATCATATATAATATCATTAATTACATCCTTTATACGTCCCACATATGTCATTAACGAATCAAATCACTTTGAGGGGGCGGTAGTCCGCACTTCCTAAAATGAAGATATCGCGTTTACCCATAATGGAAACCATAAAGGTATGCCATAAATGAAAAATAATGAATCTTAATTAAATCATAAACATATTATATATCATATAAAAATATGGTGTCATCTTAATGTCCACCTTTGAAGGTGTTAAAAGAATATTGAACAATCATCGTTTCGTGAGGCAGAAATTCACCATCCACGGAAACAGTATATTCTTTAACCATTAGATGTAGGTGTGTGTAAGTGTAGCTCGAATACTTCTTATAACAACATACTATTATATGGAAGATACTGGTGTTTTTACAAAATAAATGAATAAAAAGATTTTAGGGGGTTGGAGAAGCAAAATAAAACATAAGAACACAAGAGAAGACACTACCTTTAAATCAGGTAACTCTTTTTGATTTGAGCTCAAAGGATTCCTTGGGAATACTTCTGCCCAAAGTGACGATTATAAGAGTTAGAGACGGATGTGGAGAGACAAAATGGGCCAGGGTTGGCTGAGAAAAAAGATTTGGAAGTGTGGTTAAGGTGGTAGAGTTGGGGGCATTTTAAAAGAGGAGAGGAGGGGTACTCTTGGAAAGTAAAGAAATGTTACTTTATTGAGTTTCGGATTTAAAAGGTCCCACATTGATATAATTAGAGTATAAGGTGATAAGGGTTCTAAATCCACCCATCCAATAGGTTTTTGAAAAGTGTAGGTCTTATATTGTACATTATATTTTTATTTTATTTAAATCGTTAAATAATGTGGTAATCACTCCATCATCATGGTGTCATAAATAATTTAATTTATTTAATGTCTAAAAATTATAAAACAAATAATATGATGTAGGAAATATTTTTAGGTTTCCAATGAATATTTATAGTCAATAATCTGACTCCTATAACCCCATGTAAAAATTGTTTTAGTAAAACAATACATGTTTGTGACATTTTTATTTTATCATTAAATAAAAAGATATTAATGTCATTTTCCTACAAAAGTGGCTCCATGGGATCCTCAAGTTGACCCATGGATTGTCTTGGTCGGCCATGACACATCCAACAAGGGTAATACATGTGTCAAGTTCATTTCATATTATTAAAACATTATTCTTACCTTAAATTACACTAATTACCTCTAATCGCGATTAAAAACTTAGAAGTTACTATTCATAAAAAAATTATTTTAATACCATTGAACCAAATTTTACTTCTTAATTACAACCATTCATGTCAAAATTTTGAAATTCAAAACATAGAGGTGGTAAAATTTCATTTAAACGAAAAATCAGTTTTTTAAGTACCACTTAGTGGTTTCACTATTCATCAAAAATTGAAGTTTTTCAGAAAAATACCAAAACTTCACCCTAAGCTATATTTGATATTCCGAATTCAAAAATGATGTCTATTTTTCAAAATTCGAAACATATAAGTTACATTAATTAATTTAATAATTAATTCCCGCTGTCAGAGCAAATAGCGTGTTTTTATGAAACAATAAGTATCAAAAGATTGACACTAGTTTAAGTCCAATTTCAAAGTGAAATTAATTCCAACGACCACTATTGGATTAAATTGTAAAAATGTATTCTAATTTAACTTTAAAACCAATTCACAAGATAATATAATCATATAAATAAATTAGATTAAAAATATTTTTTGAATTAAAATACAACATTTTTCACTATTCGTTAAAAAAATGAACTTTATCAGAAAAATATCAAAAATTTACCCAAATTAAATTTCAATGTCCCAATCAAAAATAATAAGTTTATTTCGACAAATAGAGCTTATAAAATTGTCAAAAGATATATTTAAAAATGGTTTTCCATCAAAAGCCAGTAAAACAATCTTTTAAAAATATTAGTGTATTTCATGCTTAAGATTGGATTTATTCTCATTTTAAGCCTCTAAAACACGATCTAATTCATTAGTAGACATAGATAAAAATATCTATTATTCATTACTTACTTGTTATGTTACATCCTTCCCCCCTTTAGAAAATTATGTCCCCGCAATTTATTTACTTATCGAATAAGTGGGGGTATTTAGCCCTCATTGCATTTTCAGATTCCCATGTTGCCTCTTCAACCATGTGGTTTTTCCACAAAACCTTTACCAGATGAATCACCTTATTCCATAACACTTTCTCCCTATGGTCAAGAATCTGGACAGGTTGTTCCTCATAAGATAGGTTCACTTCCAGCTGAACTACCTTTGGACTCAAAACATGAGATGGATCTGGCATATACTTTCTCAACATCGAAACATGAAAAACATTGTGTACCTGAGATAAACTCCGAGGTAAAGACACTCGGTAAGCAACTGATCCAAATCTCTCCAGAATTTCATATGGTCCAATGAACCTTGGAATTAGCTTCCCTTTCTTACCAAATCGCATCACACTTTTCCATGGTGAGACTTTGAGAAAAACATGATCACCTACCTCGAAAGATATATCCTTCCTCCGGTTATCCGCATAAGTTTTCTTCCTGCTCTGAGCTGTTCTCATGTGTTTCTGTATCAACTGAACTTTTTCTGCCATCTCTTCTACCAATTATGGTCCCATCAGCCTCCTTTCACCCACTTCATCCCAGAAAGCTGGAGTTCGACACCGCTTCCCATATAATGCCTCAAATGGTGCCATCTGTATACTGGAATGAAAACTGTTATTATATGAAAACTCAACCAAAGAAAGATGTTGGTCCCAACTTCCCTGATAATCCATCGAACAAGCACGTAGCATATCTTCCAAAGTCTGGATTGTTCTTTCTGACTTCCCATCTGATTGAGGATGAAAAGCTGTACTAAAATTTAATTCAGTACCAAACGACTTCTAAAGGCCTTTCCAAAAGTTACAAAGTAAACCTGGGATCACGGTCAGATACAATGGAGAGAGGAACTCCATGTAACATGACTATCTATTTAAGATACAAACGGGAAAGTTGATGTAGGGAAAATGTATCTCGTATAGCAAGGAAATGAGCAGATTTGGTCAAGCGATCAACAATAACCCAGATTGCATTATTACCTCGAGGTGTCTTCGACAATCCCACAAAGAAGTCCATGGATATATTCTCCCATTTCCACTCTGGCACTGGTAAAGGCTGAAGCATCCCTTTCGGCAACTACTTCTCTACTTTAACCTGTTGACATATCAAACACTTCACAGTAAAATCAGCAAAATCTCTTTTCATTCTGTCCCACCAGTAATACTCCCGCAGATCTCTATACATCTTAGTACTACCAGGATGAACTGAAAACGGAGAACTAGGAGCTTCACATAACAACTCTCTCTTCAACTGTAAATCACAGGGCACACGCAATCTCTTCCCAAATCTCAAAACATAATCATTATCAATGTTGAAATCAGGAAACTTACCCTTCTGAACCAGCTCTACCGTTTTCTGAAACTCACTGTCTTGCTTCTGTGCTTGCTTGATTCTGTTTGATAGAGAATATTTCACTGATACTTGAAACAAAACAGAAGAACATCCTGCACCAACAACTTCTATGCCAAATTTCATCAAATCCTTAACCAAAGGATCACGTTCCAAACACAACATTGTTAATGAAGCATTACTTTTTCGACTCAAAGCATCATCCACTTTATTTTCTTTTCCCGTATGGTAATGAATTGTACAATCATAATCCTTGATTAATTCTATCCATCTCCTCTGTCTCATGTTCAATTATTTCTGAGTGAATATATACTTTAAACTTTTGAGATCAACATATATTTCACACTTTACTCCATACAAATGATGCCTCCAAATTTTTAAAGCGAAAACAACAACAGCTAATTCCAAGTTAGCTTAGTCATTGGACTAGATAACCATGAAAAATTTCTAAAAAACCTTCGGTAATATCCTGCCAAACCAAGGAAACTACGAAACTTAGTTACATTTGTGGGTCTGGGCCATTATTCCACAACCTTTGTTTTTGCAGGATCAACAGTTATCCCATCTTTAGAAACAATGTGACCACAGAAAGAAATTTGTTGCAACCAAAACACACACTTTCTAAATTTCCCATACAATTTCTTTTCTTTTAATGTTTGCAAAATAACCCTTAAATGTCTTTCATGCTCTTCTTTGCTTTTAGAAAACACCAAAATATCATCAATGAAAACAATCAACATTTTTCACCTGAGTCAACTGAGCCATCACTGCAAAAAACTGTTCAATTCTGATTCTGACCATCTCAGGATGCCGATTTAGAAGTTCATTTCCATCTGTATACCTTCCTAGCACAACTTACATGTTTCCTCTTTGAAAAAACCATTATAAACAAACATGTCTTAGATGAAGAAACATGGTAATCTTCAAATGCTATATCATTCCAATTTGACCATAAAAAAATATATTTTTGGATACCCATTTAATAAAATTCTAACTCCTAAAGTTATCTAAACTGACCTCTGATAACAACTATAAGGCCCCAGCCTTAAACATTACTTAATATTGAGTTATTACAAGATTACACATTTAGGATCTTTTCAGTTTTAGAGTTTTAGAGAATTAGATCATAAAACATGCATTACATCCCACATTTAAACAAAGTGGTTATAATAAAATATAGTATTCATTTTTCCCATCAACGGAAACATATTTAAAATAAAACATGGATTCTTTGTTGACACTTCCTTGACACTATCATCATATCATGTACCCTTCCCTTGACCTGTGAAAACATTTCAAAAACTTGGGATGAGCATAAAAAGCTCAGTAAGGGATATAAAAATATGGAAAGGAAACATGAGTACATGTATACATAAGAGTCAATGAAATCATAGACTACTCATAAAACATAAGCACTTTAACATACCTCATCAAATCATGAATAAATCATAGAAATCATAAGACATAATGGTAACTTGAGGCATTCATAACATTCTTACGTAGGGAGTAACCCTCTTGGTTACGTTTGGAATACCCATCACAGTATATTCCCTAAATCTATTCAGCGAAACCAAATTGTTTAACTCCTTCGTGTCACCCAATGCATTGGAGAGCTATATCAGGCTCACCTGCCATTAGTTTATCATGGAACCACCCATCTTTATAACAATTCCCAAGAACCATAACATAATCGTATCACATGAAACATGCATAAAGGAAACATAACATTTCCACATTTCAATCACAATATATCAACACAACACATTGATATAATAAAAAAATTATGAAAACCATTTTCAAAACCAAAATAAAAGAAAAGTAAAACATGGTATTTATTTTTCATTTAAAAAAAAGGTATGGCTTGTAGAGGAATCCGAAACTCAAATAATGGTCACGACGGCAGAGAAGTCGTTGTCGCCGCATACATACGACAAAAAAACAAAAAACATTCCTTTTGTTGTTTAGTAAAATACTTCGTATAAAAAAAGATTTCTTTTGAATAAGCATAAAATTCAAAGGGGTTTATACACCGTATAAAATAAAGTTATGTATAAAACAAAATATGCCTCAATGAATGGAGATTGAGACGAAGTCCCATACCTCAGGTCCGACTTGACTCGATCGTTCTTTAACCTCCTAAATAATAAACTTGAGTTAATTTCTACTTGCTTAAGAACCTTTTTCAAGTTCATTATTCCTTTTATATCACTTATTACCATGTCATGAACACTATGTAATTATTTATGTTAATAACGGTCATTTTGTCGATCATTGGTACTTGAGTCAAAAATAAACTCTTTATAATTACAAGTTGTTCATGTATCCATTATATCCATAGTTATACTCATGATGTAGATATCATATATATCATATATATCCAGTATATACATGCATTTATAATATTACATAATGTTTAGAGGTAAGAAATGAAATGCACCGTTCATGGAGATGGTAAGCCGTACGTACGCATGGACGCTACTTTCATTTCTATTTCGTATTTTATGGAATGGAATCATAATGATATAAAGGTATATTATAATTACATTATAATATAATATATAATATCATTAATTGCATCCTTTATATGTCCCACATATGGCATTAACGAATCAAATCACTTTGAGGGGGATGTAGTCCGCACTTCCTAAAATGAAGATATCACGTTTACCCATAATGGAAACCATAAAGGTATGACATAAATGAAAAATAATGAAGCTTAAGTAAATAATAAACATATTATATATCATATATAAATATAGTTTCATCTTAATGTCCACCTTTGAAGGTGCTAAAAGAATATTGAACAATCATCGTTTCATGAGGCAGAAATTCGGCATCCCCGAAAACAGTATGTTCTTTAACCATTAGATGTAGGTGTGTGTAAGTTTAGCTCATATAATTATTATAAAAACATCCTAGTATATGGAAGATACTGTTTTTTTTACAAAATAAATGAATAAAAAGAGTTTAGGGGGTTGGAGAAGCAAAATAAAACATAAGAACACAAGAGAAGACACTACCTTTAAATCAGGTAACTCTTTTTTATTTGAGCTCAAAGGCTTCCTTGGGAAGACTTCTGCCCAAAGTGAGGCTTCTAAGAGTTAGAGAGGAATGTAGAGAGACAAAATGGGTAGGGTTTGTCCGAGAAAAAGGCTTTGGAACTGTGGTTAAGGGGGTAGAGGTGGGGGCATTTTATAAGAGGAGAGGAGGGGCACTCTTGGAAAGTAAAGAAATGTTACTTTATTTTAAAATGAGTTTCAGATTTAAAAGGTCCCATATTGATATAATTCTAGTATAAGGTGATAAGGGTTAGAAATACACTCATCCAATAGGATTTTGACAAGTTTAGGTCTTATATTTTACATTATATTTTCATTTCATTTAAATCGTTAAATAATGTGGTAATCGCTGCATCATCATGGTGTCATAAATAATTTAATTTATTTAATGTCTAAAAATTAAAAAAAATACTATGATGTAGGAAATCATTTTATATTTCCAATGAATATTTATAGTCAAAAATATGACTTGTATAACTCCATGTAAAAAAAATTTGTAAAAAAATACATGTTTGTGACATTTTTATTTTCACATTAAATAAAAAGATATTAATGTCATTTTCCTACCAAAGTGGCTCCATGAGATCCCCAAGTTGACCCATGGATTGTCTTGGTCGGACATGACACATCCAATAAGTTTAGGACATGTTTCAAGTTCATTTCATATTATTAAAACATTATTCTTACCTTAAATTACACTAATTACCTCTAATCGCGATTAAAAACTTAAAAGTTACTATTCACCAAAAAATTATTTTAATCCCATTGAACCACAATTACTTCTTAATGACAACCATGTATGTCGGATTTTTTAAATTCAAAACACAGAGGTGGTAAAATTTCATTTAAACTAAAAATCAGTTTTTTAAGTACCACTTAGTGGTTTCACTATTCATCAAAAATTGAAGTTTTTCAGAAAAATACCAAAACTTCACCCTAAGCTATATTTGATATTCTGAATTCAAAAATTATGTCTATTTTACAAAATTCAAAACATATAAGTTACATTAATTAATTTAATAATTCATTCCCGTTGTCAGAGAAAATAGCGTGTTTTTATGAAACAATAAGTATCAAAAGATTGACACTAGTTTAAGTCCAATTTCAAAGTGAAATTAATTCCAACGACCACTATTGGATTAAATTGTAAAAATATATTCTAATTGAACTTTAAAACCAATTCACAAGATAATCTAATCATATAAATAAATTAGATCAAAAAGAGTCTTTGAATTAAAATACAACATTTTTCACTATTCATTAAAAAATGAACTTTATCGGAAAAATATCAAAAATTTACCCAAAGTAAATTTCAATGTCCCAATCATAAATAATAAGTTTATTTCGACAAATAGAGATTTTAAAATTGTCAAAGGATAGATTTAAAAATGGGTTTCCATCAAAAGCCAGTAAAACAATCTCTTAAAAATATTAGTGTATTCCATGCTTAAGATTGGATTTATTCTCATTTTAAGCCTCTAAAACACGATCTAATTCATTAGTAGACATAGATAAAAATATATATTATTCATTACTTACTTGTGATGTTACATCCTTCCCACCTTTAGAAAATTATGTCCCCGCAATTTATTTACTTATCGAATAAGTGGGGGTATTTAGCACTCATTGCATTTTCAGATTCCCATGTTGCCTCTTCAACCATGTGGTTTTTTCACAAAACCTTTACCAGATGAATCACCTTATTCCGTAACACTTTCTCCCTATGGTCAAGAATCTGGACAGGTTGTTCCTCATAAGATAGGTTCACTTCCAGCTGAACTACCTCTAGACTCAAAACATGAGATGGATCTGGCATATACTTTCTCAACATCGAAACATGAAAAACATTGTGTACGTGAGATAAACTCGGAGGTAAAGACACTCGGTAAGAAACTGATCCAACTCTCTCCAGAATTTCATATGGTCCAATGAACCTTGGAATCATCTTTCCTTTCTTACCAAATCGCATCACACTTTTCCATGGTGAGACTTTGAGAAAAACATGATCACCTACCTCGAAAGATATATCCTTCCTCCGGTTATCCGCATAACTTTTCTGCCTGCTCTGAGCTGTTCTCATGTGTTTCTGTATCAACTGAACTTTTTCTGCCATCTCTTCTACCAATTCTGGTCCCATTAGCTTCCTTTCACCCACTTCATCCCAGAAAGCTGGAGTTTGACACCGCTTCCCATATAATGCCTCAAATGGTGTCATCTGTATACTGGAATGAAAACTGTTATTATATGAAAACTCAACCAATGAAATATGTTGGTCGCAAATTCCCTGATAATCCATCGAACAAGCACGTAGCATATCTTCCAAAGTCTGGATTGTTCTTTCTGACTGCCCATCTGATTGAGGATGAAAAGATGTACTAAAATTTAATTCTGTACCCAACGACTTCTAAAGGCCTTTCCAAAAGTTACAAAGTAAACCTGGGATCACGGTCAGATACAATGGAGAGAGGAACTCCATGTAACATTACTATCTCTTTAAGATACAAACAGGAAAGTTGATGTAGGGAAAATATATCTCGTATAGCAAGGAAATGAGCAGATTTGGTCAAGCGATCAATAATAACCCAGATTGCATTATTACCTTGAGGTGTCTTCGACAATCCCAAAAAGAAGTCCATTGATATATTCTCCCATTTCCACTCTGGCACTGGTAAAGGATGAAGCATCCCTTTCGGTAACTGCTGCTCTGCTTTAACATGTTGACATGTCAAACACTTCACAGTAAAATCAGCAATATCTCTTTTCATTCCGTCCCACTAGTAATACTCCCGCAGATCTCTGTACATCTTAGTACTACCAGGATGAACTGAAAACGGAGAACTATGAGCTTCACATAACAACTCTCTCTTCAACTGTAAATCACAAGGCACACGCAATCTCTTCCCAAATCTCAAAACACAATCCTTATCAATGTTGAAATCAGGAAACTTACCCTTCTAAACCAGCTCTACCATTTTCTGAAACTCACTGTCTTGCTTCTGTGCTTGCTTGATTCTGTTTGATAGAGAATATTTCACTGATACTTGAAACAAAACAGAAGAACATCCTGCACTAACAACATCTATGCCAAATTTCATCAAATCCTTAACCAAAGGATCACGTTCCAAACACAACATTGTTAATGAAGCATTACTTTTTGGACTCAAAGCATCATCCACTTTATTTTCTTTTCCCGGATGGTAATGAATTGTACAATCATAATCCTTGATTAATTCTATCCATATCATCTGTCTCATGTTCAATTATTTCTGAGTGAATATATACTTTAAACTTTTGTGATCAATATATATTTCACACTTTACTCCATACAAATGATGCCTCCAAATTTTTAAAGCGAAAACAACAACAGCTAATTCCAAGTTAGCTAGTCATTGGACTAGATAACCATGAAAAATTTCTAAAAAATCTTCGGTAATAGCCTTCCAAACCAAGGAAACTACGAATCTTAGTTACATTTGTGGGTCTGGGCCATTATTCCACAACCTTTGTTTTTGCAGGATCAACAATTATCCCATCTTTAGAAACAATGTGACCACAGAAAGAAATTTTTTGCAACCAAAACACACACTTGCTAAATTTCACATACAATTTCTTTTCTTTTAATTTTTGAAAAATAACCCTTAAATGTCTTTCCCTCTCTTCTTTACTTTTAGAAAACACCAAAATATCATCAATGAAAACAACCAACATTTTTCACCTGAGTCAACTGAGCCATCACTGCAAAAAACTGTTCAATTCGGATTCTGACCATCTCAGGATGCCGATTTAGAAGTTCATTTACATCTGTATACCTTCCTAGCACAACTTACATGTTTCCTCTTCGAAAAAACCATTCTAAACAAACATTTCTTAGATGAAGCAACATGGTAATCTTCAAATTCTATATCATTCCAATTTGACCATAAAAAAATATATTTTTGGATAACCATTTAATAAAATTCTAACTCCTAAAGTTATCTAAACCGACCTCTGATAACAACTATAAGGCCCCAGCCTTAAACATTACTTAATCTTGAGTTATTACAAGATTACGCATTTAGGATCTTTTCAGTTTTAGAGTTTTAGAGAATTATATAATAAAACATGCATTACATCCCACATTTAAACAAAGTGGTTACAATAAAATATAGTATTCATTTTTCCCATCAACGGAAACATATTTAAAATAAAACATGGATTCTTTCTTGACACTTCCTTGACACTATCATCATATCATGTACCATTCCCTTGACCTGTGAAAACATTTCAAAAACTTGGGATGAGCATAAAAAGATCAGTAAGGGATATAAAAATATGGAAAGGAAACATGAGTACATGTATACATAAGAGTCAATGAAATCATACTCTACTCATAAAACATAAGCACTTTAACATACCTCATAAAATCATGAATAAATCATAGAAATCATAAGACATAATGGTAACTTGAGGCATTCATAACATTCTTACGTAGGGAGTAACCCTCTTGGTTACGTTTGGAATACCCATCACAGTATATTCCCTAAATCTATTCAGCGAAACCAAAATGTTTAACTCCTTCGTGTCACCCAATGCATTGGAGAGCTATATCAGGCTCACCCTCCATTAGTTTATCATGGAACCACCCATCTTCGTAACAATTCCCAAGAACCATAACATAATCGTATCACATAAAACATGCATAAAGGAAACATAACATTTCCACATTTCAATCACAATATATCAACACAACACATTGATATAATAAAAAAATTATGAAAACCATTTTCAAAACCAAAATAAAAGAAAAGTAAAACATGGTATTTATTTTTCATTTAAAAAAATGGTATGGCTTGTAGAGGAATCCGAAACTCAAATAATGGTCACGACGATGGAGAAGTCGTTGTCGCCGCATACATACGACAAAAAACAAAAAAACATTCCTTTTGTTGTTTAGTAAAATACTTCGTATAAAAAAAGATTTCTTTCGAATAAGCATAAAATTCAAAGGGGTTTATATACCGTATAAATGAAAGTTGTGTATAAAACAAAATATGCCTCAATGAATGGAGATTGAGACGAAGTCTCATACCTCGGGTTAGACTTGACTCGATCATTCTTTAACCTCCTAAATAATAAACCTGAGTTAATTTCTACTTGCTTAAGAACCTTTTTCAAGTTATTTACTCCTTTTATATCACTTATTACCATGTCATGAACACTATGTAATTATTTATGTTAATAACGGTCATTTTGTCGATCATTGGTACTTGAGTCAAAAATAAACTCTTTATAATTACAAGTTGTTCATTTATCCATTATATACAGAGTTATACTCATGATGTAGATATCATATATATTATATATATCCAGTATATACATGAATTTATAATATTACATAATGTTTAGAGGTAAGAAATGAAATGCATCGTTCATGGAGATGGCAAGTCGTACGTACGCATGAACGCTACATTCATTTCTATTTCGTATTTTATGGAATGGAATCATAATGATATAAAGGTATATTATAATTCCATTATAATATAATATATAATATCATTAATTAAATCCTTTATATGTCCCACATATGGCATTAACGAATCAAATCACTTTGAGGGGGCTGTAGTCCGCACTTCCTAAAATGAAGATATCGCGTTTACCCATAATGAAAACCATAAAGGTATTCCATAAATGAAAAATAATGAAGCTTAAGTAAACCAAAAACATATTATATATCATATATAAATATATTTTCATCTTAATTTCCACCTTTTAAGGTGTTAAAAGAATATTGAACAATCATCGTTTCATGAGGCAGAAATTCGCCATCCCCGGAAACAGTATGTTCTTTAACCATTAGATGTAGGTGTGTGTAAGTGTAGCTCGAATACTTCTTATAACAACATCCTAGTATATGGAAGATAGTGTTTTTGTTACAAAATAAATGAATAAAAAGAGTTTAGGGGGTTGGACAAGCAAAATAAAACATAAGAACACAAGAGAAGACACTACCTTTAAATCGGGTAACTCTTTTTGATTTGAGCTCAAAGGCTTCCTTGTGAAGACTTCTGCCCAAAGTGAGGATTCTAAGAGTTAGAGAGGGATGTAGAGAGACAAAATGGGTAGGGATTGGCCGAGAAAAAGGCTTTGGAAGTGTGGTTAAGGGGGTAGAGGTGGGGGCATTTTATAAGAGGAGAGGAGGGGCACTCTTGGAAAGTAAAGAAATGTTACTTTATTTTAAAATGAGTTTCGGATTTAAAAGGTTCCATATTGATATAATTATAGGATAAGGTGATAAGGGTTAGAAACCACCCATCCAATAGGATTTTGACAAGTTTAGGTCTTATATTTTACATTATATTTTCATTTCATTTAAATCGTTAAATAATGTGGAAATCGCTGCATCATCATGGTGTCATAAATAATTTAATTTATTTAATGTCTAAAAATTAGAAAAAATACTATGATGTAGGAAATAGTTTTAGCTTTCCAATGAATATTTATAGTCAAAAATATGACTTGTATAACTCCATGTAAAAAAAACTTAGTAAAAAAATACATGTTTGTGACATTTTTATTTTCACATTAAATAAAAAGATATTAATGTCATTTTCCTACCAAAGTGGCTCCATGAGATCCCCAAGTTGACCCATGGATTTTCTTGGTCGGACATGACACATCCAATAATTGTAGGACATGTGTCAAGTTCATTTCATATTATTAAAACATTATTCTTACCTTAAATTACACTAATTACCTCTAATCGCGATTAAAAACTTAAAAGTTACTATTCACCAAAAAAAATTATTTTAATCCCATTGAACCACATTTTACTTCTTAATGACAACCATGTTTGTCGGATTTTTGAAATTCAAACCACAGAGGTGGTAAAATTTCATTTTAAGGAAAAATCAGTTTTTTAAGTACCACTTAGTGGTTTCACTATTCATCAAAAATTGAAGTTTTTCAGAAAAATACCAAAACTTCACCCTAATCTATATTTGATATTATGAATTAAAAAATTATGTCTATTTTACAAAATTCAAAACATATAAGTTACATTAATTAATTTAATAATTAATTCCCGCTGTCAGAGCAAATAGCGTGTTTTTATGAAACAATAAGTATCAAAAGATTGACACTAGTTTAAGTCAAATTTCAAAGGGAAATTAATTCCAACGACCACTATTGGATTAAATGGTAAAAATATATTCTAATTGAACTTTAAAACCAATTCATAAGATAATATAATCATATAAATAAATTAGATTAAAAAGAGGTTTTGAATTAAAATACAACATTTTTCACTATTCATTAAAAAATGAACTTTATCGGAAAAATACCAAAAATTTACCCAAAGTAAATTTCAATGTCCCAATCATAAAGTATAAGTTTATTTAGCCAAATAGATCATATAAAATTGTCAACAGATAGATTTAAAAATGGTTTTCCATCAAAAGGCAGTAAAACAGTGTTTTAAAAATATTAGTGTATTCCTTGCTTAAGATTGGATTTATTCTCATTTTAAGCCTCTAAAACACTCTCTAATTCATTAGTAGACATAGATAAAAATATCTATTATTAATTACTTACTTGGGATGTTACACTAGGTGTTCAATATTTCACAAAACGATTCCATTTATGATATAATAAAGTAGAAATTACCACTTTGTACACTAAAAAACGTTTCGAAGTTCACATATCATTATTTATAATACAAGGGAGGTGAAAAAGGAAATAAAATAATGAATCTTAAATTATAAAGGTAAGAGAAAAGAGAAACATACCTCAAATCCTTTTTTCAATGACCACAAATGACCAAAATCACACCATGATGATTCCATGAGCCATGATTTATAAATAAGAACCCCAAACACAAAAAACCCCTAACATAAATTAAGGGAAACACAAAACCTAGGTCCACATAACCATGGGAGAAATATACTTCCAGATAAAATTGGAGAAAGAGGAAAAGGGAGAAGAGATGAGAAGGATTACCTTGAAAATCTTACACAAAATCTTATGTAAAACCTAGATCCTCACCATGGTAGAGTATAGGATTGGAGAACAAGTGAGGGTATATATATGGGTTGCAAAATCTTGGATAGGGGAGAATGAGGCATTTTGGGTTAAAAATCATGAGATGGAAAATTTATAATTTCAAGAATTTTTATATTTTGGAAACTTGCACAGTTTGTCTGTACGGTTTAGCAAGCAGTGCTCCAATGGTTCCCCCATTACTAGAAGCACCTAGGAACCTGTGTTGTTTGGATTCGTTGTTTCCAAAACATGTTCCAACAATACCAAATCCTACTGACCTGAGATAGAACCTCCTTTCATGCATTCCATGTGGTTTGACAAACCATGCCCAAGTCATGCACCATGCCTCTGCCTCCAACACTTGAGGCACATGGTTTCCTAGAGTATACCGCATGGTTTAACCAAACCATACATAGGTCATAAACCAAAAAAATCTCAAAAATCAAAATTTTACCCTATCACACCCAAAACTCAAGAACCAACCCCATGGAAAAATGCTAAACTAGAACGGATGTCAAAAACAAAAATCCAAGTGTGAACTGATGTTACAAAAAAAGATTTTTAAGTAGGGTTACTAAAGGGGAATAAATTTATGGGATACATTGAATATATTTCATGAATTGATAATATTTTTTCCATGTTTCTAATAGAACTAAACTTTTATGGTCCTCTCATATGTGTTCATGTAATGTAATGAATATTCATCTAAAAAACATAACATTCATGTATGAGATGTGTGGGTCACTATAGTTGGTATCATAGGAAATGTTTAATTAAACATTTATAATAGGATGATAAAACTTTTGTGATATCCCTAAGGATATTTCTAAATAAATATATCTGGATGTCTCTAAGGATAAATATAAGGATGATCTAAAGTATAGGAAAATGTATTGGAATTTTGGTAACTGATATAGCAAGGGGTTTCCAATAAATTACTTATATATCTAGATACTATAAGTGGATATGGATCTAAGACAGAGGTGATTAGGGGTAATTAATCCAAAAAGGGAACATTTAGAAGGACTCAATTTTCATCTATTTCACAATAATGGTCCTTACTGTGCTCCGGGTTTGGCACTCCTGGGTGCATATGCTTTAGAATTTCAAAAAATCTTTTAAAAATTATAATGAATGATTAAAAAATATGATGACTATGAATAACCTAGGATAAACCAATGGTGTCTTATATTAAAAATATAGTTTCAATATTTTGTCATCCTATAAGTTATTTTCATGATTATTTTGTTTCCCATTATGATTAGTATTTCTCACACTATGCTTTTTTTAAGTCAATGGTGAGAACTAGAAATAATTGGGTTGAAATTCAATGAGATAAAAAAAATTCCGATGAGTATTCAAATGCATTGATTATTAGTGTACAGTATGTTATGATTATTCTTAATAATTTATCACAATATATGATTTAAAATGTGCACCATAACCAATTCTTGGACTCACCAAATAAGAGAATTATAAATTTCACTAAGAGTTATGGTAATGGATACCATGGAGGTAGGATGATTCATTTTCCTATTTGTTATTAATTTGGGAATAATAACTGAAGGGAATGTCGTAGAGGGGTGGGAATATGTTTTGGGGGTGGAAAAAAAGACACAAAGTAAGTAATTATAAAGTAAAAATGAAAATTATGGTTAACATAATGGATAATAATAACGGTCTCCCCAAGATATCATCGATATTTGAAGGTTTTAAATGTGGAATGTAAGGGCCTTATGAAAATAAATGTTCTAGGTGGAAATATCATAAAGTAAATCAAGAAGGTTGTACGGGTAATAGTTATATTGATGACGGTGAGGAGACATTGAATGACATATTAAAGAAAATACGTATTAAGAAAAATGTTGATAAAGCATAGTTAATGGTTTGATAAGGAAGTATAATGATTTAAATGTTTATGTATTGAAATTAAAGAATTATGAAATATATAAAGAATTTTCAGTATAATTTTTTATTTAAGGATTCGAAAGAATGCATTGAATGGTGTTTATTCACTTGAAAAATGATTTAATAGAAAGATTATATTCATTGAAATCACATGAATAACAGAGTGATAACCCTTAATAGGTTCCTAATGTTTAGATAATAATTTTGAGAATAATTGATGACTAATATGGATAAATTAAATTGGATAGTATGGATTTCCTTGGAATTGATTACAGATTTTTTGAAAAAGTTTATTATGCTATCATTGATAGAGTTTACAACATTATTGGATATATAGAATAAATTCAATAATATGTGGTTTTATTAAATTAATAATTAATAATGTTAATTTTCAGTAAGGTTTTATGGTAATTTGGGGTGTTTCCATGTTTCAAGAGAATGCATGATAAAGTGTTCACATGTTTAGTATGTGATAATTGAGAGATACTTCGTGTTTTTTAGGTGATTAATGTTATGTTTATTTATAGAAATTTAATGACTTATTTATAAATTTTAAATTTTTGAAGGGTTTTAAGCTTAACCATTTATAGAATGGATTATTTTTGAACTTTGGATGAGGTTTTCGAGATTAATGTATTACTTCACCATATAAAGGTTTATGCGTATTGGATAACCTGTGCTAAACATTTTTTACGATGATATCTAAAGAAAAAAATGAATGAATTTTAATTATATTTATATAGATTATGATCCATTATTTCTTAAATCATAAAAATTCACCTACATTTATTATAATAAGCGATGAAGTAGAAATTGATCAAGGAACAATCAAAGGGTAAGATTGTGCTTATGAAATGGAATGAAAATCAAGTAATTATATCTTCCCATTAAAATTATTCAACTTTAGGAAAATGATCTTGAAATAAAAAATTTCCTGTTATCATAATGTTTTATGATATAAATGACTTTTTTCACACCTCTTTAGGTTTAGGATTTTTGTTTTTTAACCTTCTCTAGAACACCCTCTTTCTTATGATCAATGATCTCTATCACTCTCTATAAATGATTTTCTTCCATGTTCAATTCATTAGTTAACTTCTATGTTATCCAATGTATAAACCTAGTTATTAGTAACCTTAGGTAACCTTTATGTTTCCAACATTTTATTTTTTATGGAAGTTTTAATATTCATTTGAACGATGTCTGTTTCTATGAATGAATTTTCAGTTATTAAACCTTTTATAACGAGGTGATTTTTTAGGGTCAAAATTTTTTTAGGGGGGGTAGAATGTAACATCCTGAGATTTTAAGAATTTTTTTCAAATTAATTTAAACTTTTACATATATTTTATTACACACAACAATGAGTTTCTTTTTTAGTATTGGTTACATGCAACTCTGAGTTTTAGAAAAACATGATTTAATATTATTTAAAATATGATCATTATAACTTAGATATTAAATAAGCGAGTATGAATTGGAATAACTAATTTATGAAATAAATATATAAATTTCCTACACACTATATTTTTTTATAAATTATTGGTAAATAAACAATCAATTTTTAGTAAATTAATAATATTTATCAAAAATATTTTTTATTCAAAAATGATAATTATTTCTTTTCATGATAAAATATTATAATTAATTTATAGATATTTTATAAAATTTATTTGATATAATGAGCATAATTTTTTAAATCATCAAATAAAAAATAAGTTATGGTGAATTATTTTGATTTTTTATAAAATATTGACTTTTCAGTGAATAGTGAAAAATATAGATTTTTGTAAAAAAATAATTTATTTTAAATTAATTAATTAATTAAAATGAAAAATTGTGTTTTAAATTAAAATAATTATTATTTATTAATATTAAATCAATCTAATTAATTTTTAATCAACTTTATACTATATTTTAGTATAAGATTAGTTTTGGGTTTAAAAGGGGTTTTCTTGAAAACAATTTTAAGGACCATAATGTTTTTCCATTTTAATTAATTATTATAACCCCTAATGAGGAATGTTTTAAATTAAATGAATATATTATATATAAATAAATTTTAATTTAGATTCATACAATTATTATTACACATAGATTTAATATAAAATCATCATTTTCTTGAGAAAGTATACTTCTGAAAAACTTGATTTTTCATCAAGTCTACGGGTTTTGTTTTAAATTTAATTTATTATACATTTAGAAGATTTATTTCCAAAGATATAAAATCATTTTCTAAATCATCACATAAAAATTATATTATAATGAATTTTGTAAATTTTTCTGAAAAGATTCATTTTTTAAGGAATAGAGAAAATTAATGAATTTTAATTGAAAATTTTCTTTTACTTTAAATTATTTATAATGTTAAATTATATTTTAAATTGGTTTTAAATTAAAATTAGTTCAATTATATATCTATAAATAAAATTTGGTTATTTTAATCAATTTCATATTGAAATTTGATAAAAAACATTGTAGACTTTTGAGCATTT
Organism: Viscum album; assembly: GCA_963277665.1. Lineage (NCBI taxonomy): Eukaryota > Viridiplantae > Streptophyta > Magnoliopsida > Santalales > Viscaceae > Viscum > Viscum album. The sequence goes on from OY728123.1 coordinate 878,175,291, forward strand.
TTTCTTTAAAAACATGCTTTTTAATCGCGTCTATGAGATTAATTTTAAATAAGGTTTTCCAGTTTTGTGAATGGAAATTGGAAATTTATTACATATTTGGAATAATAATAATTTATATTATCTAATAATTTCATCTTAATTTTTCACCAATCGTTTATTTTAGCTGGTGGATATACAACACTTTTTACTTTTTATATTATCAGTATACTTTTTTCATGGTACTTAATGTTTAATTTTATGTAATGATTTATTTGGGATTATGATTAAAAATATTACTAAAGTGGTCAGGGATATTTGTCTCAATTTTCATTCTCTGAAACATATGTTTTTTTATGATCCAATATTATTGTATGGGGTGTATATACATCCCATTTTACATATAATATCATGAATTTATTTATCATAATGATATTTTCAAGTTTAAATTTATGATATTCCTTCACGAGACTTATGTTTTAAAGTTATCAAGGTGTTAAAGATTTCAAGTTATAATCTCATCATTTATCAATATTTTCTATTATTATGATTATGATAATAGAATATTATGATACATCTTTCAATAAACTCATTATTTTTCTTTTTATATAATCATTCAAGATTTTTTTTCATTTAATTTTACCATTTTCCACTCTTTAGTACTTAAAATAATTGATAAAATGTTTTCAACAAAAACCAACTTTATTTCTCCCTTCGGTCAGGAATCTGTTTTCTTCAAAAAAAAATCTAGAAATTTTTTCAAAATAGTTTTATTATTATCAGATTATTCTTAAAATGAATTTCTACCCATGTCTTAATTTTTATGAAAATAAAAAAAATGGAATCTTCATGTCTTTTTCTAAAAAATTGTCATTGGAATTTTACTGAAAATGTAAAAGGAATATTTTTTTAATATATACAACATGAATAAAGCTTCCCATTACCATGGCCATTATTTTATTTTAAGATTATTTTATAAATTTTAAAGGTTATTTTCAATGAAAATTATTTTCAAAATGCTTTATATTTTAAAATGTGTTTTTCAAAATTGAAATTGTATTTTCACCATGAAATCTTTAAAATAATTTTTAAATCAACCTTTATATGTTTTAAACATTATTTTTAAAGAAAATTATTTCAAAAATATTTTATGAAGTTTAGTTTTAAAATTTTATTTTCAAATAAAGGTTATTTCTCTTAAGAAACATTACAAGTGATTTATCTTTTAAAATCATTCTCTATATAATATGACATCTTATGAGATTACGAATGTGTTACTAAGGATATAATCCTAGGATACCATTCATTTTCATTCTCTAAATGGTGTATTTTTATGATGACATGATGTTTCTAAAACCTGTATCATTTTCCATGGGTTATATCGTGATATAATTCTAATGAAACTTGCTTCTTTTTCCTTAGGTTAAGCTATGACGAACTGATGAAGTTATTATGAAACCTATCTCTTTTCCTCATGTCATGACACGATGATATGTTTATGAAACCCATTTCATTTAATGAGTTATGATATGATGAATTTTTTATGATATTATGGAACACATACATATGATTTTCATTATGTAAGGGGTTGGACCTGTATCTACCTCCAATACATTGGGTGAAGATTTATATCTCAAAAGATAAATGGGACTGAATTAGGGAGTGAAAGTGGTTTAATAAGATACTTTTTCTACTATGATGGTCTTCGGAGTGAACATTGACTACTATGATTGCTTGGGAATTAAACCCACTCAACCATGATAGCCTTAGAAATGATCCGTGAATACAATGGAAATGAATTTATATACTTGTGTGCATACCACAATACAATTTCTTATGGTAATGTTTTGTTATCATGGATCATGTTCTTTGATTCCATTATGATTCATGTCATGATAAGTTCCAAAATTTATTCCATGACTCAAGATTATGATCTTTGACATGATAGATATGGTTTTAACATGTTATGTTCAAGTTCTCATACACTTATGATCATGTTATGCTTACATATCTCCCTTAATAACCCTTACTGAGCATATGAGCTCAACTTTTATTTTTATTTCCATTCCCAAGGTTATGAAGAAATATTTTAAAGTAAGATTACTAAAGGGTAAAATATTTTTTAGAAAAATTTTAGATATTTGTTGAATTATGAAGATTATGTTCCATGTTTACAAAGGCACTAAACTATTACAGTCCTTGGTCATGTGTTTGTGTAATGTAATGAATATTCATCTTAAATGATGAAATATACATTTATGAGAAGCCTGGGTCATTATAGAAATTTAATCCAAATTTTAGAGTTATATAATACATTTCAGTAAATATTCATGATTCTTATACTATTACAGATCAATTAGTATTCTATAGATTATCTCCATGGGATTCATATTATTCATATAATTTTATCAAGGAATTTATATAGTCTAAGATACTCAAAATATGGAACGATCACATACTATTTGAGAAATGTAAAATCATTGATATTTGAAAAATATGACATGTAATGATTATAAGGAAATTTATATATATTTTTCACATTCACACAATATAAAATTTAACGTTTTGACCATAGTATATATATTGAAAAACCATATGAATTTCAAGCATTGATTAAAAATATATGGATGTCTATATCTTCTTTATATAAAATATTATGAAATGATGATTCCATTGGGACCATAAATCATCAATTTAGAGGTAAGTTTATTACCTCTAAGATTTTAAACTCAAATTATAATGTAATAAATTAAATATGATGTTAAAAATATGTTACCAATATGTTATTCCATAAAATGAGTTTTTAATAATTAATATCCTTTTTAGAATAAAACTTCTGATATTTTTTTATATAAAATGATTTATTCTAGAATATATTCATATAAAACATCCATATAAATTCTCTAATTCTAAAATATATATAACCTTTTAAAAATTGAATAAATTTTATGCAAAAAATTTCATCCCCATTTTTGAGAGATTGTTTAATATAAGTGGTAAAACAAGAAAATGAAATTTGATTAATTTAAGCTAATGATTCCCATATTATATTTAATAAACTTAAATAATTTGGAATGAAGAGATTTATTAAGACTATTAATAAGAGGTTTTTTATATTTGATAAATTCAAGAATAAAATATCCCTTTTATAAATGTTCCTAAAAGAATTAGTGTATTAAATATATGTACTTATCTCATGAGTGATGTTCTAGACTTCTATAATGTAAAATAGAACTTGTGTTATCTCAAAAAATCCTTTTTTGAGAAAAACTATTTCCAAAATCAGTGATTGTGTTCTATAACCACTACAATTTTGAAAAATAACAATAAACTACTACATAATATACTTTATCAATAGAACATGTTATTGAATATTTTTCATTTCTTGATAAAGATACTAAAGACTCACCTAATAAGAGAAAAGTTTCAAATATTATTTTTTATCCCATTTAAAAACTCCTAAGTTTCCATCTCAATATCTTTTAAGAATACATTCAAATTCCCAAGGATACAAAATTCTGTGTTCTAAAGTTACCTTCAAATAATGGTGGCCTATTTAATAGATTTTAAATAGGATTATTTTGAATTGTCTTGAAATCATTCACATACGAAAATAGAGAACATTATATATAGTCAACTAATTTTAAAGTTATGTAAACTTATAATCATCCCTCCATAAGTCATTTAATCAACTTAATTATCTAACTCATTAAGATTAAGTTTTCATGAGATACCAAATTAAGTACTAATACATGATTTTTTTTAAACCAATACATTTATTTAAATCTATGGTGTACTTATGTTGAGATAAAATAACTCCTTTTAGTTTACAAGGAATTTTTAAACTAAGAGAGAGAGTATATTTACCTATTATACTCATATCAAATTTACTCTGTATAAGTTTGGAGAAACATTTATTGAGATGTTATCTTATGGATCCAAAAAAACATCATTGATGTAGATTTTTATGATTATTATTCCCTGAAAATATTTTTAAATTAATATACTTGGATTATTTTTCCTTCGGTAAAATGATTTTGAATAATAAATCTAGATAAATGATCATACTGGGCTCTTGGGTCTTGTTTCAGTTCATAAAGTTCCTAAGAAATTTTAAACACATGCTCCCAAAATTGATTATTTTTAAAATAAGGAGGTTATAATATATAAACATACCCTTGGATATATCCATTACGTAAGTAACTCTTAAGAACCATTTATAATAAGATAATATTTATATGAGCAATGAAGGCTAATATAATTTGAATATAATCATGTATAGCTACCCAATAACTGATTTCTTTATAATTTATGCCCTCTTCTTAATTATAGACTTTAACAAAAAAGTATAGCCTTATTATAATGTTTGGGTTCATTTTATCACATTTATTTTAAAAGACACACTTAGTTCAACAATTGAAAACATTTCAAGATGTTTTACCAAAACTCAAGCCTTTTTCTTCTTCAATTTATTAAGTTTCTCTAGCATAGTAATTATCCAAATTTCATCACCTAATGTATCATATGTTTAAGGTATGATTTTATATGAGAGGAAATATATTCATATTCATTCTATAAAAATAAAATGCATTTAATATTTGGTCAATATTACCAATAATATTATCAATGGGATGGTACATTAACAATATTTGATTAGTATGAAAAAAGGTATGTTGTTCCACATCTTTTTTATTAAAACCATTCAAAATCTTGAGTTATGAAATTTGTAGTTTTACTACCAGATATAAAATTTATGGGGTTTCATAGAAAAAAAATTTATATAAGTTCATAATTCTTACATTTAGAAAATAACAGAAAATGGATTAGTTTCATAAAACCTCACATGAACAATTTCTTCAACCACATTTGATTCTTTTTTATGGGACTTAATTATAGTAGAGTAACCATGAAAAATCTCTTCACGATATTTTAGATATAATTTTAAAATATTCCCTTTAATATTAATAATGAATACATTACATTTGAAAATGATAAAGTAACAAACTCTTGGTTTCCTTCTATTCTACATTTCTTAATGTGTTTTCTTTAAAATTGGATAATTAAAAATATGATCTATATTATATAAGGAAATATTAATGGATTCAACCCAAAACAATTATCAACTTAACATTCAAAAAATATATACTATATATTTTCTTGAAGAGATTTATTTCTTATTTTAGCAACCAATTATATTGTGGAGTTCCCAATATTGAAAAATTATGTTTAAATCTGTTCTCACTATAAAAAATTTATAAATAAATATTCTCATATTCCCCTCCATGATCACTCTAGATGGTAACTATAGGAATGTTTTTATTACTTAGAACTATAGATGAGAACTTATAAAAAATAGATCTCTTTATATTAATGTAAGAGAAATAAAACCCAATTAAATATAGTGTAATCATCCAAAAAGTTTATGGGATCATTTTAGATGTGGTCAAAACTGAGAGGGAGTGAATCAATGTTGGTGACTTATTTCCAATAAAAACCTTTTACCCTCACTTACCTCTGCACATATTTGATTAATGGATCTATATATCCTTTTATATACTCACCATTAATTTGTATTTAAGAAATTATAAATTAGATATAAACAATATAAGTAACACTATGACTTTTTAATGAGGTTCACCTCTTGGATGGATGACTGGATCCTTGGTGAATAGTGGATGTTATCCTACTCAAGAACTTCTTGTCTTTATTTTTATGATGAATCCCAAGATATTGTATGACCTTAAAAATGTAATACTGGAACCAACCAAATACAATGAAATAACCAAGTTGTTCTTCGAATTCATCACCATCTAGGAATCACTCTACATAATGAAAAATTCTATGTTCTCCTCTTAAATAATTTCATTTTGGAAATAAAAATACCCTTCTCAACTAAACAAATATGATCTTCTACCTATCTTTGTATTAATATCGAGAGTTTCCTTTATCCTTAAAATATAAGGGAATCATAGGCCCTTATCCTTATGATATAGAGATATCATGTGCTATGATCCTTAGTTCATATTCCTCATCCTATAAAATTTTCAGCAGAAGTAAAGAAAATATCTTTATCTCTCTCTCTATCTCTTTCCTTGTTCATCATCAACACACAAGATCATCCCTTAAAATTAATTTTGATTTACTCAATTATTCAACTCATATAATAAAAAAAATCATCACTATTTTGGGATATCTCTCTTCAACCCTCAGGTTCTTGACTTAGTAATATAATATCAGTTCTCTTCACCTAATCTTGAGCTTTCTTTTTCTCCCATTTCATAATCATAATCACATTGATATATTTTCCATATTTAAATAGGAAAAACTCCTTCAATATTGGTATAATGATCTTATAATATTTTAAGTCATTCAATAACATCCTCTATCTCTTTATTCTCAATTAATTACATTAAAATTTGTTCAAAATACTTATAATTATTATTCATTAACAATTAATTGAAGTATACATATATTTTCCACATATTCATGATTTATCATAAGTAATGGTGGTGAATCCTTTCTCTCACTGTACGAGATAATTACCACTTTTCTCCTAAACATTATGGTTGAGACATGGGACCTCTTGCAATGGTGTGAAATGGTATATAATATAATTATACTATAGTTTCAAACATTCATGGAATTGTATCATGATGTGAAAATTTCCCATAATAATATCTTCATCCCGCACAAACGCATGGTTTTTTCTTCATAGTTTGGTTTTTAATGGATTCATAGAACCATATTGAGCTGGTATTTCATCCTTATGATTTTTCATGTTTTCCAACATGCATTCCGCAATTCCCACGATGTTATAAACTATTTTTAACAAATATTTTTTAATCTCTATATTTCTTTTGTTATGGAATGTCCTTCATCATATTCCCATTTCATAGTCACCATGGTCTTAACAATTCTCAATGAAATTTATTTCATGTTTTTTCAACATGAAAAGGCCTTCCATGATCTACTAGATGAAATATCAATTTTATATTATGATTGATAAATCGTTACATTTTTCTTCCTAGAATGGACACCCTCATCATTATACTTAGCTAAAATTTTGTATTGATCATTTAACTATGATGTTTGTAACTTAAATAAAAACATAACATCATCTAACTTATCTATTGAAACTATATTCTGGAACTTCAAAATTTTAGATTATACCAACTGGTAGACCCTTATCTATCATATTATAACCTTTATATAATATTTCATAACTCTTTGGAATCACATTTTATCTCATGGATTTTCTATATTAATTTTGTTTTAACATAGAGTACATTTAGGAATTAAAAAACAACCTTTATGTATTTGGAGACTTTTCCATTATTTAAAACGTCTACTTTGACTGAAATTTGTATTTCAGGGGGTAGACTTTTCCTTTTCCAATTTTCCAAAATAGGTAACCCTTATGTATACATGGAAGTTTGAGTACATTACTAGATTTTAACCTAGTCTACTTAGAGTGAATTTTATATATCATAAAAATGGTTCAAAAAGGACTCTTATGTATTCCATGTGCCTCACTCTTCTATTTTTCTTAAAAAAATTAAAACAAAAAATAACCCCATATTTTTCTTATAGATTCATTTCTTTTGTTATCTTTTGGATGATAACTTATAGACTATTGAATTTATTAAACATACATTCTTCACTACTTCTCTTATTATAGATTATATTAAATGTATACATCTTCTAGAAATAGTTCTCCCAAACTTTATTTCTAAATATGGGTAATTTTATACATTCAATAATTCTTATTTCAAACCATTAAACTCCTTTAACATATCTAAAAAATTTCAAAACATTTTAGAATAACTTCAAGTAAACTTCAATAACCTCCATAATAATTACAAATAATTATATTAAAAATAAATAATCCTTAGAGTGTTTTAATAGTATTACAATAGATCTAAAAATTTAGTTCATATTCAAACAACATCAAAATATATTTATGTACCATATATCACTCTTCAAGATCAATAAATATAAGGATGAAACTCCACAACTAGATTTCCTGGTATCTTCAAAAAAATAAAATATACCAAAATCACCATACTATATAGAACTCTTCATGGAAAGTGATATTAAAAATCTGAGTGAATGAAACAGCCAGTCATATTAATTCTAAACTATGGGAATATAAAATAACCTCACATGTTCAGCAGTAGAATCCCCATCATCTTTAATCAGCTCTTACAAATGTTTATTCTCTATATAATATTATGATAGACAGTAACTCATACTTATCTTTAACATTTTCCATATTAAAGAACATATAAAAATATCTAATGGAACAACATCTTTTCTCATATGAATAATTTGAAAAATTCAATTTCAAGTTCCATGGTATTTCCTTTATCCTCATTCATAGTTCACAACTCAACACATGACAAAACCTTACTTGGGAACTTAGTCTTCTTATCATAAATATTAATGGGAACCCCATACTCCTTCCAAAATATTATTTTAAATACATATTTAAATCTTGCTTATTTCCTCTATTCTTATTTACAACAAACATCTCAACAAAAAATGGGCCCAATATAAGACAAAAATAATGTGTTTTCCTTTATTAATAATAGTTTTTTGGTCTAAAAAGATCAATGTGCACTAATTATAGTATCCTAAAAGTTTATATTTTATCAATAGGTTTAAAATTATTATTATGATGTTTTTTAAATTGAAATTTTCAAAAACTTCTAAAGAATTAAATATATGTTCTGGAAAGTCTTTTATAAGTTCCTTCTTAAAAAGCTTAGTAAATGTATGAACATTGTTGTTTGTTAAACATTTGTTCCAAAGCTAAAAATTATCCTCAATTTCACTAGACAAGGAAATTTTTGGTAGGTTAATTACTTTAATTGATGGTATGGTCATTATTATGTCAATTTGAAGATAATATGTATACTCTTATCAAACTTGTGGTGGTATATTTGTTATTCCTAAAATCCATGGATAAACTATCATTTCATAGTCATACTATACAAATATGGTTATGATTAAGACCTATAATAAAAAGAATATTAGAAATTAATTTCCCACCATATATGAAAACATCACATATACCAATGATATAAAAATTCGCATTGTCTCAATAAAATAGCATGCCCACTTTATATATTTGTATGTTCTAAAATATGGATTGGTTTCCTATCATGTTTTTAGAAATACTTCTATCCATGTACTAATTATTTTGATCTTCGATACATGTATATTTATCCTAAAATGTATACAATTAATATTTTGGTACCCAAACCTATTTGGACTCATAAATATTAGAAATAAATCTCTATGAACTCATATCTTCCTAACTATTTCTTGTTTAATAGGTGAAAATTACTTAGAAATATAAGACTTACTAATTATGGAAATGTAATTATTTCTCAAGGATTGTCTTTTTTTATTGACCTCCCCTTTGAAATGTATTACTAAAAGGATTTTTTTTAGAATGAAATAGTTGGAATGAAAATGAAACTTCCTTGAAGAAGAAAAACCAATTTTTAAAGATTCATTTAAAGGTTTCTCTATGTTTATATGTTTATCAAAATTTTACATATTGGTTGTAAAGTTAGATAAAATAATCTTTAGACTTTTAATTTCAGATTTCATTTTTACAACCTCATTCAAATATTTGTTAAGAAATAAAAAGGGAATAGATTTGAAATTCAACATTGAGGTATATTTTAAAATATTCTCATTTTCCTTGGAAAGATATGTTTTATGATGATTATATTTCTTCATCAAATTTTTATAATTTTTCTCCCAATTAACCATATATTATTCTATTTCATCAAATAATGGAGGATTTATTTATCATCATCCAATAAATAAATAGAATCTAAAGACTAGATAGATAGGGACTCACTAGAATTTTTCAATGAAGTATGATTAATTTCAATGAATATTTGAGATGAATCCAAAGACATTTATATTATCATCACATACAGATGAACTTTTGGAAGAACAGTCTTCAGTAGTACTTCAAGTGTTAGTATCCTTTGAGACTTTCATTCCCTTTTCATTTATCATCCATTTAGAATATTTTTCCTTCTTGAAATATTTATCCCTTCAATTTGTTCTGGGAAAATATGATTCTCAACATATCACATTAGTAAAATTTTTCCGTTCTTCCATTCTTCTGGATATTTCATATAAATCTTTCATATCCATCTTATTGTTGTTTTTCCAAAACATTTTCTTCTAGAACATTCTTACCATTATTTTTTTCTAACTTAGAAAACTCATATTTACTAAGATCAAAATGTTTATCATTGAAATAATATTTAAAAGTAGGATTTGAAGTTGTAGTTATATCAATATTATTGTAAGAAAAATAAAATAACTTCTTCATTTTTTCTTTCTCACCATATCGTTAAAAATTAATTTCATATTGAATAAAAATTCAAATAAGTTTTTCAATATTCAACTCCATAATATATTTTTTATCTTCCAAAAAATCCCTCTTAGAGTTACATTCATATGGAAGTATATAAATAATATTATCAAACATCTTATTGTATATAATATAATATTCTTAAAGATATTTTAAACTATTAATAATAGTTATAAACATTTGATAAATTTACACAAATGACTCTCTAGTTAATATCTAAAAACATGATAATCATCACAGAACATAGATATTTTAGTTTTCATAACCTTGGATTTTATGGAATGAGTAATTTATAACTTATTTTAAGTATCATTAGTAGACTGAAATAAATAAATTAGATTAAAAATATTTCTCATCATAAAACATAAAATAGTGTTCTTAACTTTATAATTTGATTGAAAATAAATATTCTCATATTGAATGAAATTTATAATAGGTTTATCTAGAATCTTGTATTCGCTAATTTTAAACTAATAATTTTAAACACCTTTATTCATAACACAGGTCCTCTATATATTTCTCTAATTTTCATAATTAGAACCATAAAATATAAGAGTTTGATTTAGATTAATATTCTCCACAGTTCCTATTATTATATTAACTTCTATAAAGAAATAGTATCTATTATATGTTAGTATAATGAAAATTATAGTGAATTTCATAATAAAAAGTGTTGTCCTAAATAATTATGTTCTGATAATGATAGATTATAAGTACTAAGTATGTGTCAATCTGAGCTATGGAAAATACAACCTAAAAAATCAAAGTAATAACATAGTATAAATATGCATAACAGTTGAAAATATGAACACATTCCAAATTAAATAGAATATAAATACTATAGGAGAGTTTGATAAAGTATAAATTATATAATGTCACAATGCAATGGGGTTTCAGAATCTAATTTTTAAGTCCCTTATAAAATATATTATTTAAATGATATCTAGGATCCTTTCCATATGGTATCTTTTCTTTTGACCCAAATCGATAAGATGAATAGTAAACAAATACCTATGTATGAAAATTATTAAAGATAACTTCTATGAGTAGAATATGATAAGTAAAAAGTCTTTATTAAGTAATTTATTTGATCAAAATATTAAAACGACCAATATCTTATCCCTAAATCATATTCAATCAAAGATTGGTAAAATAAATTTATTACCATGTGACCTCTTCAACCACGAGTGATCATAATAAAGAAAACTAATTACAATAAAAAGTCCATAGTGCTTTTATAAAAGCCTTAGTGAATCATAAATACCAAGACAACACTAAAATAACATCAAAAAAAATTCTCTAAAATATAGACATTTGTACCATCAGCATTTCAAATCATTATTGCATCAACACACTAGCCTTGTGCCTTAGTTTTATATTTATAAGTATTTTTTTGTAACTAAATCTCCATGAATCATGGGATTATGGTTGTCACTATAATGGATTCAAATTTATCTTATTAACATATTTCATTTTTACTTAGTTTAGGTTTAGTTCTGAGATTTTTGAGAATAAATAGTATTTAGAATTCACCTGATTTGGAAAGAGATATAAATTTCGAAGAATATTTTTCATAAATAAAAACATAAACAAACAAAAAGTAAATTTTAGTGAAATTATAAAATGGTATTTTGATTTATCAAAAATGAGATCCTAATTATATCATTTAAATAAATGAAACACCTACTAATATTTTTTCCAATTTTATAATAAATTTTTTCAATGGTCTATTTGATTATTAGTGGTGTGTTTCTTAATTTTTTCAATACTTCTTGTAGAATTTTATAGAGGTTATTCTCTAGAACTATTGAAAAAAGTATTTAGAATTCTCATTTGACACTTTCATAGATTAGTTATGATATTTAAAAACTAAAATTATTTTTATATATGAAAATAAATGTGTTTACTACATTAGAACCTTGGTTAGGTGTTTTTAAAATCTTGTTATTAATTTTATAGGAAGGTGAAGTTTTGATTTAGTAATGATTTGGTATATGTTTTAAATATTAATTTTTTTAAAATTGATTTATGGAATTGGTTATCTGAAATTATTTTTTGTGGTTATAATAATTAATAGGTATTTATAAAATACGTTTCCTTTAATGGATGTTATCCCATGCGAGATTGGGGTGGGACGGTCTTGGTGTAGTTTCATTTCCCAGCTAAAAGTCCAAAATAAGTGTCTTCAAGTGATTATGTAGGATATGGTAAGTATAGTGTGTCCTTAAAAGGGTCCTAACACATTTTTTAGCCATAGTTTTACTCAGGATATACTTTTTTTCAATCAAAGAAGTTTACCCTTTGGTAATTATACATTTAGATTTTTTAGTGGATTTTTCCTCTCTATTGGAAGTTGGTTGGGTTGTGAAAGATATAGGGGAAATATTTTTTCTTTTAATTTTTTTTTTAATGATTTATTATTTTAAGTGATGGTGTATGTGATCATGACTATTTATTCATTTTTTAAAATTGTTCATTTGTTAAATTTTTATTAAAAAATGATATATTTTTAAGTATTGATTACATTTTTTTCTTCTCTATCATGGTAATTTTATGGAGTGATATAGAGAAATAATACTAAGTCTATTGAAATACTCAACCTTTCAGGTGTACTTTGGTTCACATGAAACTATATTCTATTTTTTATTAAAATTGGGATAATTTGGAGACTCAACTTCTCCCAAAAATTTTGGAGATGTTTATGGACATCAGTTTTCCATGGAATTGGTGTTGGCCATTTAAGAAATTTCATTTTTTACTGTCTTTCTTATTTGTGATGAAATTTAAAAATTTGTTTTAATGGTTTTATTGTAATGTGATGTGTATGGATTCTTTATTTTTGTTATGTATGAAAATAATCCCACTTGTGTATTTTTGTTTATTTACATTAAAATTTGAATGTTTGGGGAAATCATTACCTAGTTAAATGGATTCATCCTTCGCCACTTATCAGCAACCCTTGATGATTTTGCGGAACATGTCAGAATTTAGTGGAAATCCATCTCAATTTCAAGGCAATTTAGGTTAGGTAATTATATTAGTCCATTATACCTACCCAAGTTGTGGTTACTGATAGATGGTTATGATGATGATTATTATTATGGATATGTTTATGGTTTGGAATGTTGGCCATTAGTGGTAACAAAATATGTGATCTTGGAAGTGGGATACTAGTGTGGAACACAAGATTTATGGTTTTCCATTCCTAAAAATATTTTGGTAGTGTGTTATACACACACATTGTGATTTAGAGATCATTATTATAGTGAGTTATGGGTTGATAAATTATTTTTGAATCTTATTGGGGATTTGTCTAGATTTATCCTCTATATTTTATACTCATGGATGTCTAAACATGTTTTGGTCAAACTGGTATAGTATTAGGATTGAGGAGGAACCTACCAAGTATTTTTATTATCACCCATACTTCTAATATATTTTTAAATAGATGTATTTTTTATAAATTTTAGCTCAGGTAATTAAGAGATTGTTGGTTTAGTAAGATGGTAGATATGCACTGTTGTTGATGTATACTGAGAGATATTTTAGGTTTTTTTTATTTTGTATTTTTTATGATTTTATTTTTTACATTTAGACTTCATATGATTTTATTTTCTATCTAAAATGAATGCATGGTTATACTTAAAATTTATTTTGATGTTTAATTTCATTATTCTGGTCATGTTTTATAAGGGAAATTATTATCATTTGAGTATAAGAGAATGTTTTATACCATTGTTTCTTAATTCAAGACCCTAAACTATTTGATATGATCTTGATTTTTCACCCTCTATCATTTTAATATCCCACAGAGGGGTCTTACTATGGTCAATTCTTTAGAGAACATGATAAAAAATATAACCAAAACTTATTTTAATCAAAATAAACTATTTATTAAATCAATAAATGAATATTCTAAAAATTTGTCAAGTTAAAAATGTTAAATTAAGTAATTTATTAATTGTATAATTAATTTGATTATTTTTGAAATCAATCATGTTAATTCCAGGTAGACAATTGATAATAAACACATTATACCATCAAGTAGATGAATCAATACCAATCATAAAATACATAAATGGTATACAAGGTATATGTATAAAACTACATATTGAAGGGTTTTAAAGGAAGTATCTGATATATTAAATATGTTCAGGTTTTTTATTAATAGTTCCATTGATAAATGAGTAAATTTTACTGAAATTAGGGTGTTTTTAATGTTTTATAATAGTATTAAGATTGAATAATATTTTGGAGATATCTAGAATAAAGTGAAGTAAAATGGAATAATTTTTATCATGGTGTAGTGTATACCACAATGTTGATCTTGTTAGGTTCAAAGTTATGAAAATATTTTTCTAGATAAGTAGTCAGATGTTATGGAATTATTGATTCTATATGTCTAATTTATGAATCCTGAATGGATATAGTGGATTGGAAATGAAAAATTATAGAATATCGGAACAAGGAAGACCGAAGTAGAAAATCATAAGAATCCTCGATTAGTCTGAATGGGTAATTATGTATATGGAACAAGTTTTTTATAATGTTTAACTATAGATATATATTAGAACCCCTCTAAAGTTACAAAAGAGTAAACATGTGGTGTTTACAGAATCATGTACTATTTATTGTATTGGGGAGTTAATGTGGTGGTTTTTTTTTGATTGAGTGAAAGGATTCCTATGAATATAGGCTCCAATTGGGAATAACCTCCATCAATATTGGAATATGGTGGCACTAGTTGCTCAGACTAGGCTCTATTATATTTTTTGGTGGATTTATCTATATGGAGTAATTTCAAAAATTGTGATCATTATTTGTTTCATGAATAAAAGTATTACAGTATCCCCACCCGATTGAGTAAGACTTAGTCTGAACCAGTAAAAAACATTGGTTTTTATTTTTATTTATTTCTTTCAAAAAATTTGTTTTGAATGTTTTTGATTGGATTGTAACAAAGTTTTTGTTATGGTGTAGTGACTTAGCAGTGTTATACCATCTAATTTGTAGTAATTCATTATCACAGGTAGGTTTTGTCTTTTTTATTTATGATATGTAAGTTATTAAGAATAACATTAGGTGATTTCAAGGTTTATTAATCCCAAAGAGCTATATCATATCATCAATTTTAGAGTTTTAGATGACCAAATTCTGTCCAAGGTGTTTCAGAGCTTGGTTCAATAGCATCATTCTACCATAAGCCTTGTAGAGTAATTTTGGCAAGAAGTTCGGGATCTCTCTTACATGTTTTAGAATTCAGTGGGAGTTTATTGATTCTATATGTAATGTAATTGTATGGGAATATATTCTATGTAGAGAATTTCTATAGAAATTATTTCATATTCTAGATGGTGTAGACATAATATTTTTTTACTATATAAGGATCTTTATTTTCGGTAAAATGGTACTAATCTAGTAGCGGTGAACATGGAAAAATAGAAAAGTCTTGATAAGAAATCAATGAGGATTATCTTAATGAAATTACCTCAAAACATGGATTATAATATCTTTTAGGTGAAGATAACTTCTCAATTTATAAAGTCACTTGTTGATATTTATAATAATCCAATAATAATGAATAAATTATTCCAATTTGGTAGGTCATTTGTCAAGATAATGTTTAAAGGAAGGCTGGAGTATGATCCTTTCAATGATTTAAAAATAATTCAAATTTCGTTGGAGTCACTGAATTTTAGTTTTGGGAATTTATATTGGGAATTAGTTTTATATTCATCCCTCCAGAAATCATGGGATGTGATGGTTATCGTAGTGAGTTACTGAATAAGTAAGATATAATTAGTTTTTTTAATATTAGATATCTTATTCTAAATGAGTAAATTTACTATATAGTAGATACAATAATATACCAAAAATGATTACATTATGGAAGGAGGGGGATTTTTAATATCACCAAAGAGTCACAAAAAAATTTACGGAATAAGGAGAAGGAGAAATTCCTTCTTAAAGGAAGGTGGTGTTCCCAATTATTGGTTTTATTGAAGTAAATTCCATCTAAATAAAGTTTCCAATTAGAAAAGAGTCAATTATATCAGATATTATTCAATAAGTTTATCCAAAATTTTCTTTTTGGAATATATGAGTGGTTTTTTAAGTGAATAATGTTCACATAAGTCTCAGATTATAGACTCTGGATCTTATTTTCACTCTACATATAAGAGAGGGAGTACTAGAAATTATATTTCCATAAGGTTTAGTAATGAGTATCTTTCATATGATGAGTCTCACAATATTGTGGGAAATGGGGATGTTACCATCTTAATAAATAATAGAATTTTGTAGTAATTTCAAAGAGTGTGGTATATACCTGGGTTAAATAATAACTTTTTTAGTAATTTTAGATGATGTTCGTTTCTATAGTAATTTTTTTGATAAATAATTGAATTTCACACACAGTTCCATGAGAGTGTCCAAAGGAGTGAAATATAGAACATTGTACTTAATGATAGTTTCTTAAGGGGTAATTCATGTGAGAAAAATAAATTTCTCAAAGTTGTTGAATAAACGTATAGGTCACATAAGTGAGAAAGTGATGAAATTCATAGCTACTAAAGTAATGGTAAAAAACTTACGCATGGATTATGAAACATCTGAATAATGCACCTTTAGCAAGTAGTTGAATGTGTCATTCCACAGAGAATGTAAGATGTTAAAGGACCAAAAGTTAGAGTTGATTAATATAGACATATGTGGGATAAGTGTTGTTTATTATCATGAATGATCATAGTAATATGTTACCTGAATCAATGATATAACAAAGAATGTGTGGGTTCTCTTTCTCAAGAACCATTTGGAATCATTTTCAACCTTTGTTTGTTGGATATCCATGGTGGAAAAGGAGACCAAAATCAAATTGAAATGTTTGAGGTTTGATAATAATTGGTAATATGAAGGTAGGTATTTATAATGGTTATGGAGGTGGAAAAGAATATAGTTAGAGAATATCATACCAAATACTTTGGAAAAAATATTTAGGAAGAGGATGAATATTACATTAGATGAGAAAAAAAAGGAAATATTATTCACACAGTTTATCCAAAGGATTTTTGAGTAGAATATGTGAATTGTTTTTGCCTAATTTTTGAACATAAGTTCTTCCCCATTGAGGTAAGAAATTTTAGAAGAATGTTGGTCTTAAATTAAGACTAGAATTTCCCATCTTGAAGACTTCGGTTCACTAACCTTTGTCCACATTGATTCCAAGGATAAGAAAAAGTTAAATTCTAAGTGAAACTGCTCGAACATAACCATCCGAAAATTAAAAAATTTATAGAAAATATCGCATACCTTACATACCCAACACCTTTTTAAGATTATAGTTTTAAAGCATTAGAAAATATATATTATATAACAAACCCATACTAATCTATACAATGGACATTTTTTCTATGAAACCAAACACTTTAAATGATACACTTACTTCACATGAGGATAAGATCACACAACTAGAAATAAACTTAATAATTTTTTATAATCAACATAAATTACTATAGAAATAATTATAAAATATGGGGTGGGAGTATAAATCTTGGTAATGATCATACAAATAAATAAAATCTATTTGGACATTGAAAATAATTTCCTTTAAACTAAGAACTTTGAGCCTGTATGAAACATACTTTCGAACATAAAAAATATTCATTTCTAAAAATATCTATTAAACAATCCTCTAAACATAAAATTTATTATTTTAAGAATCCTTGGAAAAAAATGATAAATTGTAAAAAGGTTATTTTCTTAAAATACAATCTTTTAATTCCTTGAATATTATAAACATTTATTAAAACCTTAGAAAGTTCATAAAATTTCTTTATTTTATGAAAGAAACATTTTTCTTTATGAAATCCAAATATTATCATTATAACTCAGAAAAATAATACAAAAAGCCTAAAATAAATCTTGATAAATTATATTTATCACCCTTTCAATCATTCTTTCAATGGAATAACTTAACCAACTATTTCAAATAAGCCATTGTGGAATAACATAACCAGATAATTCCAAAAAAAAATATATAGATAAAAAATCATTACCCAATGCATTATATATATATAAATATATCCCAATCTCACTCATCATCATAAATAATTCCCAAGTACCATAATTCTGAACAAAACATTTAAAATAATGTATTTTTTATCATAAATCTCACTAAAACTTCCTTTTCAATCCATAAACATTAACTTCAAAACCAAACCATAAAAAGAAAATTATTTTCAAAGAAACCACAACACAATTAATTTATGAGAGACCACTAGTGGAAGATTTAAGACAAATAATTTAGAATGTAAAATATTAGTTTTAAATGAAAATGATATCTTTACATAGAGTCTCTTAGTATACTTGAATCATCCTTTAGGATCACCTTAGAACACTAAGGACTCTTGCAACTAAAAACCAAATGTTGGGTATTTAGTTTACAAGAGAGGGGATATGAGTGGATTAGGTATGGAAACCACACCAAAGATTTTTTGATACCAGATAAAGAAAGTACCCCATTTTATATACAAAATCACAGTTTAACTTCTATAATTAAATAAGGCATGAGATTTTAATATTATCAAGATAGATATATGAAATTTCTTTTTAACATTATCTATTATCATCATTGAATTTCCTATTTAACAAAAAAATATAATTCCATTTAATGTGATTATCATTGATTTTTAATAAATTTTTCCATAATTATCACATATTGAACCCAAATTCACATAACATATAACTATTCTCAGATCGTGAAAGTTTCAAGATATTTCAAATATATTTACTTAATATTTTTTCCATGTTTTAATTATAAAATATTTCATATGATTTCATAATTTTTAAACTGATCGTAAATAAAATACAATAATGGGTTAATGAACCCCTTTTCTATTATGACTATAAACATACATCTCATTTAATATGATTTATAATTCAATATTTTATAATTATTCTTATCAAAAAAAATCATTCAAATCGAATCTCACCCTATTCTTAAATCATTTTAATTTGACTTCAGCATTTTAAAATTTAAAACCATCTCAACATCTTCTTATCTGATAAGATATTTGATTTCTTCTCTACACATAGCTACACATATATATATATCTAATTTTCATAAAGGTAAATATGAATTCATTAAGTACTATTTTAAGAATTTATTTACATTATAAGGGACAAAAATATTATTCATAAGTTACCATTTGGATCATAAAAAATGAATTTTAAATGTAATATATAATATATCTGAAATTTGAGTTAAATACAATTGGAAGTTAATAAGATAATGTAATGAGTTCCATAAATAGAGGGGGTGGAAGATACTTCATGTTTCAAATATTGTAGAGTTATCGAAGAATGTAACTCAAAGATAAGGATGGATATTGAATGAAGGAAGCTTATGATTATAATATATGTTAATTATATGGTGGAGAGGATGAGTTGTGTAATTAAATCTTGATAAAGAACTATAGTTTAGAAGTTGAATATAATCAGAAGTTAAGGTCATAATTGAAATTTCTTAAGAGGGTTTAGGAAGTTATAAATCCAAACCATGACTTGAGTATAAGGATCACCTCATGAGTTTAGTTCTCATAAATATAGTAGATTCATGAAAGATAATTTCATAATTAGAATTGGAAAATGAAAACTACATAGGAAATATACATAAAAGTAATTATGATCGATTTATAAGGGTCATGTTGTGAAAAATGAATCATAAAATAAGAAAACAAATAAGGAAATGGGTAATATTCATTTCTACCAGAGGATTGAAAATCTCGAATAGTCCCTTTATATAAAAATGTAACCATGGCCAGATATACTAAATAATAGAAATTACCTTGATGGATTAAAGTAAGTTTTCCAATACATAAGATTCATTCTTCTCAATGTAAGAGTCATCACCTGCTCCTCATAGGGAAGGTAATTTTGCAAAGTCATAGCCTATGTAAAAGTAATATGAAGAATATATAAGGGTTATTGAGAGTTGAAAAATATAAATTTAAAACATAAATAACCTTCTTATGATATGTAATATATTATAAAGAACATACTTAGGATACTTAGTATATTTTTATTTTCCAATTATTCATATGTAATATTTTTTTAACTTCTAATGATACAAAAAAATTTACTTAAGAAAGTTACATCAATATTCATATGTAATATCCTCCATCCCACATATATAACGTTTTTGATTTAGGTATATTTTCAAACATTCAATACATAATGTTTTTTACTTTTCCATATTTTTACCACCATCCAAATATAAGATAATTTTTAATGAATTCATATGATCCTTGACAATATTTTCCCTAAAAAAATATTTTGAACTAGAATAATATTAATGATAAATGATAAATAATTTATATTGAAAAATAATGATATAAATAATAGATATCATAATGAAAATACCTTTAATAAATCAAAACTCATGTTTTTTTAAAATTTTATTAAAATCTTTCTAAAATTTAACTAACTTCAAAAATAAAAACTCATAACTAACTTAATAAAAAAATTCACTAAATTATAATAATAATTTTCAATATAATTATTTAAAATTAACAAAAAAAAACCCCATTTATAAAATATTAAATTGTATATTAACATGACAAATTTTTTTGATCATAAAATAAAATATATTGTGTGATAAGGTAAATTTTACAATTGGTATTTATTTGGTTATGCAATATCTTATGGGTCGCAAAGTTAACATATAAATTTTAAAATATCAATTCATATAATTATCATTAATAAAACAAAAAATAATTAATAAAACAAAAAATAATTAATAAAATATTAAATGGATTTATTCAAATTATCAAATCATATCTTATCTCTTTTTTCCTTATATCTCATAACTAGTACCCTCAATTACTTCTTTATCAAATATATAACACCTGCCCAAAATGGTTATATTTCCTCATTAAATAATCTAACATATGATTTTCTTATTTCAATATCAAAATGATTTTTATATTTCTCATTATTTTACTTATGTATATAATTATTTTTATTAGATTCAGCATTATAATATATTGAAATAATGTATATTTCAATCCTTTTGTTCTTTTTTTACTTGTTATTATATCCCCATTATAGTTACACTGATCATATAGAATATATTCATTCCTTGGTAGGTAATTTTATGTAATATTATTCATTAATGTTTTATACCTAAATTATTATAAAAAATTATAAATATATTTATAACAAAAATTTATTTAATAAATTTATAATACTTTCTAAAACATGTGTTGTTACAATCTCCCCCTAATGAAATTTCATCCTCAAATTTTAACTCTAAATAAAAATATCACTAATTAAAAACTTTTTTACAAACACTTAAAGCATATAAAATTATCTATACTAAGATTCAATGAATTTATTATTTTCATTAATTTTAATTAAGAATAATATTATCTAAATATGGATTTAATAGGGGTTTAAAGAATCAATTATCAAATAATTCATACCTTCACTAAAATCCCTAATTTTCATGGTTCTTTCGTTCCTGAAGTGCAAGGGTCCATGCAGTGAAACAATGTTTTAAATTATTTTAAAAATTATCTGATTCCCTCATCCAAGTATAGTTGATAAAATTTGGAATAGGTTGGTGAAAATATTTATATTGTTTTACAAAATTTTCATTTTCAAATTGTAATTTTAAAACATATGTGTGAACTTTTTATAACAAACCCTTATAGAATTGGATTTAAAATTTTAAAAATGTGGGGTTTCCTAAACTTATATGGTGTTTCCAAAGAGACCAAAACTTAAAAAAAAGTATATATAGGTTTCTTAAATATCACCCTCGTCTGTAGTTATTCTGAAATCACAATGTAATTCACATTTTTATGATAATATAAAAAATTTAAAAATACCTAGATAATATTTTTCTTATCTATAGATATGATAAATTTTGTATTTTAAAATCCGATTGTCAACGAACCATGATTAATAAAACTTACAGTGTATGGATTATGTTTTCTATATATCATATATATTTTTCAAGTGACTTTAATGTTGAAATTTTTTTAAAAAAAATTGTCATAAATTTATGTTAATAATCATATGTAAATCATCTAGAGGGGATATGAATGTTTTTTCAGTTTTCTTTCCCTCCAACTTGAAAAATTTCCTTTGATAAATTGATAAAAAAATATTATTTGAAATTATTATCTACAAAATCAATCACCTATTAACTTTACTATAGAATAAATAAACCACTCATTAATTATTCTTACTTCTTTTCCCCCTTTTCCAAGCATTAATTAAAACCAATAGTTTATTAGATTTAATTATCTAGTAAATCATAAGAAACCATCCTATAAAAAACATAAAACAAGAACACCAAAAGTGTAATCTTGGATACTTTAATAATATCCCTTCAACTAATCCCAAAAAATAATATAACCCTAAAAAGTATCTAGAATATTCATCTATGAATTTGAGACCTAAAAATTAAATAACAAAATGGTCATATATTCTCTAAATTAAACATATTTATTTTCCAAAAAATTATTGAACCTCAAATATCACTAATTGTTTTTCAAATATATATGAATATTATATAAAAAACATAAATCATCATGACATAAAGCCATAATTATATTTGTTTCCCAAAATTACTCAATCATTATCCCTTAAATAAAATCACATACTAGCCAATAAGTTTACATATATAACTTATTCTTGTAATTCTAAAAAAATACATAAAAGTTCATAAAAAATACCTTTAATTAACTTATCACAAAATAACTTTTCAATTTCTAATAGTATCTATAATTTTCAACTTATTTTACAAAAAAATATAACAACTCTTTCTTAAATAACCACAATTTTCTTAACATAAAATCACATACTATCCCTAAAAGTTATCTATAACTAAATCATGTTCTCTTCCTAAAACTCAATAAACATGTCTCAAAAGATCATTTATCACCTAAAATTCCAATCATATAATACCTCAAAAGATTTTATACCCATTTCAATTTTATTAGAAATCATAAACTTATTAACCCATGATAGTATTTAATACTCTTAAATTATCCTAAACCAATAACATCTTAATCGCTAATGTTATTTAAACCCTACTATAATACGAAATTTAATACAATGAAAATAGAAATCCCAAAATTAAATGATTTATACTAAATATTTAATCAAAAAATACCCACAACATCTTAATGTTTAGAGTTTTAGAGAGTTATAAAAAAATAGTACATAATTGCCCAATAAAAATCCAACTAATGGAAATAATGTTTATTATATTTTAGTTGTAATTATATTCTTATCCGAAATTATAGATTGGTTTATAATATAAATTCCTTTAATATAAAGATAATACCTTTTAAAACTTATGTTCTCACACTAATTCTTGAGTGTGTTTCTTTATAGGTTATGGAGAACAAGACATTGGATTTTAAATCAAGGATAATAACTTATAGAAGGTTATTATAATGTGTTATTTTATCTTCAATAAAGATATATTGTTGAAAAAATAGAAACAATGTAAAAATCATAGATGAGATCAAGGAGTCATCAAAAGTTCTAGTTTGACTGGATGAATGTCAAGAGTTTAGGGATGTTCTGAAAGATATAGAGTGTATATAATTTATAGAAACAACAAACTATCTAAAAGAATTTTTTGATAGAAGTAAATTTATAATGTTTTTTTTACAGAAATAAGTACCAAAAATATTAATAAATTTGGATAGTTAGGGAAGAGCTCCATAAGGTGAAATAATATATGTAGTGGTTCTAAAAATTGTATATTCATGAGGGAATATATGGAGCTATTCCAATATTGTGAACTAAGTGTAGAGATAATAAGTGACTTACAATATTTTATTCTCATAGATGATGGAAAGCTTGAGATCCTAGAAGAGGGTTCAAGTCTGAAAGAATTAAGTAAGTGGGAGTCATCCATGAGGTATGATATGGATTACATAAATGTTATTAAGACATGGGAGCTAATGGAAAGACCTACTATGAGAGGATTACTTTATAAAAACATGGTTTATTTGTTAAAGGAAGAATAAAATGATAGAAATATTTATAATTAAATTCTTTTATTTACATAATTTTACAAAATATTATGTAATTATTTTTCAAGATCTTTTAAATAGATATTAAACACATGACTATTTGGATGCTACCTAGAATTGTTACCATGGAAGGGTTTCATCTAGAATAGTTTCATAAGGAAACTTTATATCTTCGTAAATAATTAAATAAAATTATTTACATAGATTGATTGGAATGTTTCATGGATAAATGGAACAATAATCATGTTTGTATGATAAAATGGATGATATGAAGAAAAAACCATGGTAATTTAAATGAAATTTTAACAGTTTTATAATGGAATGTAAGTTCATCTAGAGAAAGTTTTATCATTTTTGTTACCAAATGTTGTATGAAGATTAGAGTTTTATTATCCTAATTCTCTATATTGATGACACAATTATTGTTAGTATGGTAAAGGAAATGATTTATGAGATGAAGGATAAATTTTTTAGAAGCTTCAAGATGATGGATCTCTATTGAATTGTGAGAGAACTATGTTTTGGAATATTATTCCTGAATTATTGTAATTATATCTAGAAGGTGGTGGAACATTTTATAATTATCAAGGAAACAATGATTATCACTCATCTAAATGAACATTTTATATTTTTCAATGAGAATTCAACATGAATGAAATTTGAGGATGAGATTAGGGAAAAGGTTCATTTTTCATCAAAAATAGTAAGTTTGATGTATTACATTGTCTTTACATGGTTAGACATTATCCATGTAGTGGGATAAGTTAGAAGTTTCATGGAAAATCCTAGAAGATGGAATTGGGATTTGATAAAGTGTATTATCTTGTATCTAAAAAGTTCTAAAAAAATTCCTTATTTTATAATGTATAAATATCTATATGGGTTTTTAGATTCATACTTTTATAGAGATATGGATACATATAAGAGAACTATGTGATAATTTTTCACTTTTAGAGGCATGGATTTTAGTTAGATGTAAAAACATAAACTGGTAGTTTCACTTTAAACAATGGAAGTAAATTATGTTTCATCCGTAGAAGATAAGAAGGAATTTATTTGGATGAAGGGGATAATTAAATATTTTAAAAGAATGAGATCGAATGGTGGGTAATTTTATAGCTCATAAATTTTGAGTCATTGGGCCAATAATCTATTATTTAACTCCTAAAAAATATCATTTAGTTGAAATGTTTATTTATTAATAAGTTTTTGGAAGATATCATAGTAAATCTATAAATGATAGATGGATGTCTGTGACATTTCATGTTTTGGACCAAGTGTAATTTTCCAAATGAATTTTAATTTTAGCATTTGGTTGACAGAATGTTATCTAAAATGATATTTAGAATATAAATATGAGCCTTATAGAACCTAAAGTTGTTGTTTCTAGTTAATATTTACCATTTGAGTGGTTTCTCAGATGTTCAGTTGAGTTTTAAAAGCATCGAGGATTGAAAGTGAAAATGCTTTTAGAAACTGCATGAGGAGCATGGTTAATCTAACCAATTGAATTAACCATATGTATAAGGACCCGGACTAATTACATACATAATCTTGAATTTATTCAAGAAAAAAATTCCTTTTACATTGAGGATCTTTTCAAGTTTAGAGCTTTAGATAATTATGACAGCACATTTATAACATTACACATTATTACAGAGTGGATACCATAAAAACAGTTTCCATTTTTTCAAAATATAAAACATTAAAACATAAAACAAGACTCATGGAAAATTATTCAACGTTTAACATGGCTTCCTTCCTTGTCTTACCCATCCATTAACCTGTGAGAATCATTTAAAAACTTGGGATTAACACAAAATCTTAGTAAGGTATGAAAAATAAGGAAAGAGAACATTATTCCATCATTACTCATAACGTATGAAAACATTTTCAAAAGACATGATTTTCACCCATATATACTTACTCCGTGTAACCTGAGATTACACAGGATTCACAAAAAAACATGAGAACATAAATATAATCATAAAGGTATCTTGGGGCATTACTTACAGAATCTTGTAACCCTCTCGGCTGCCTTATAATTTGTAACCATCACGGCTACTTTAAAATTTTTGTAACCATCGCAGTTACACTTGGAGTAACCATATGACCGACCTCCCACATACACATACCCAATGCATTGGAGGTAGATATAGGTCCCACCCTTCATCATAAATAATTCCCAAGAACCCAAACATAATCATACAACATGAAGGAGGCTCACCTGGAGGTAACAATAATGCAGATGGATCCAATTAATGCAGCCAATGTTTCAGAGGTGATTCAGGGACCTTGTGAGGACCAAGAATCCGGTGGGAAATCCCAGTGTCTGGCTTTGAGAGACACCTCAATGCAACTTCGATACATGGGAACATGCTATCAACAGGAAATAGCCTCCAAGGTGGCAAGGTGGGTCATACAAGCGACCCTTTCTTATGCGGAGACGGCTATAGATGGGAGATTAAACATGGACCTTCAAAATTGGTTTGCAGTGTTGGGTGATGATGAATGCCATGATAATGGGGATGTAAACAGTAATGAGGCTTCACATGAAGAGTATCACTTGGTAGATGTGGGTGAGTCCCAAGAGAAGATGGATGATGTTCTGGATGTCCCTACGGAGCCCAAGGAAGTGGCCATTGTAGAGGAATATCTAAGATCATCCTAATGGAAGGACAAGTTCATTACTACATATTATGATGGTTTTATCAAGACCAACCAGAGGGGGAAACGTAGGAAGAAGTACTCTAACCTACCCAGTCCTCCTATCAAGAGGTCTGCAAGTAAGAGCAAGCAGCTGCCAAAGGATACTATAACTGTGAACAATTCGGATGCAGTGGTCAACTCATATAGTGACTCGGTGTGTGCAAGCAGCGAGGCTGGAGTCCCTGATATTCCCTCAACAAAGAAAAGGGATCCTAGACCAAAATATGAGACAAGATCCGTTAGAGACACTCAAAAACATATATCATCAATGCTGGAACGCATGGATCTGCTTTAGCACTCAGATGAAGAAATGGGAGTGGAAGATATGGCTATGGGAGCATTGAAGAAGATATGAAGAATGATTCATGTGATCACTTCTAAGGAACAAGGTGAGTGGATTGATAGGAAGACTTATATTCTGCTCAGAGGCTTCAATATGGGAAAGATTAACATGGAGGAATTCATGAAAGCTTGGGACAATATGGCTCTTCAGTATGAAGGCATTTTGAAGGACTACCCTGACTCCCAGGAAAATTCTATTCCCTGGATATTGTTTAGGGAAATTGATTACAATCGGCTCAAATTGTTCTTCAAAAAATCTGTTGTTTCTTTTGGTGTTTAAAGTTATAAGGGTTCTCACTCCCCCCTTAAAAGTGTTTTTGAAAATAAAAAAGCAACGTTGGATGGATATTTTAAAAGAGGTTTTTGAAAAGGAAATCCACTTATAATTTACATAAAATTGAATAGAGAATTAGTAGAGTGGATGGAATATGTATATACACTATAATTAGATATAATTAAACATAATATAATCAAAACCCATCACAAAATCAATTTAAATAGCACATAAATAATGAAGAAGAAGGATAATCCAAAGAATGGAAATTGGGTTAAGAATTCTATTACCTCGGGTTTGTATTACTTCCAACTTGTTTAAACTTTCTGTATAATGGTTAAAAAAGTGTTATTAGTATTTTAGGGAAATATTTTCATGTTTATAACATCTTATATTATCATTTAATAACATCATTTCAACCTTTAATTGTTAGTATTTTGCTCCATGAACAGTTTTTGGGCGAGTTCTTAACATGATTTCCCTGATTTGTTCATGGTGGATGTTCTTGTCGATTGAAAGTGATATTACAAAATTGGAAAGGAAAGTTATTTACATGTTTCCATTACCTAAATTTATACCATTTATCATTTTTCTGTTTAATATGAGGATGATTCATAAGTTAAAACATTAATGATGTTCGTTTAGATCATTTTAGTGGTTCTTTGATAATAACAACCTCGTTTGGTCTTATAAATTAGAACCGTGAGTACAAAAGAATTCCAGAACCATGGGTGAGTCATAAAACATATATTATAACCTTCTTCAACCATATAAATGGTTTCATGACCATACTTTAAAGAACTAATGGAAATTGAAATCACATCGTCCACGATGTCGGTAATTGGACACATCACGGACAATGTTTTTATTCCTTAAATAATTGGGAGATGAGAAGAATAATGATAATAAATTTTCCATGAACATGAGAACATATAGAATATACATGATTATGGAGATTTCATGCCATATGGTTAAGAAGATATGAATAAAGAAAGAGAAAGGAACTCAAAATAAAAGAATAAGTGAGAAATCTCTTACAAAAATTCGGCAGCCCAACGGCTATACGACAGGGTTTTAGAAAACATTAATAAGAGAGGGGACAAGGGTCACCCATCCAGAAATGAATCATAATATATAATAGATCAATAATAAGAAGGAAATAAGAACATGGTATGGAAACATGTAAGATATACCACATAAAGGAGAACTTGAATGGAAAAAGAAAGAAATTGAGAATTTTCTTACCATGTAGAGTAACCATTAGAACATGAAGGTTGGGACCATGGGGGCTTAAGGAAAACTTGGGAGGACTTATATGAAGGTAAGGAGTCCAGAGATTCGTTGAGAGAGAATTGGTAATGAATTCAATGAAGGGAAGAGTTGGTATTTATTGGAAAAGTGAGGGATTATTTTAATAATTTTCAAGGGACACCTCATGAGTGGTATTTAAAAAACCATGGGATTTCCCATGGTATTTTCCCATGTTATAAGCCACTTGGGAAAAATCACATCTTATTTAACTATAAAAAAGTCTACCAGATTTGTTACATCATTATTATATCATTAATTATGTCATTAACACAAAAAACTAAAAACTGTATTTTTTAATATTCACCAAAAAATCAACTGTTTCAGAAAAATTCACAAAAATTCACCCAAACCATTTATCAATGTGTAGATTTCAAATATGAATTCCATTTTTTGAAAAGAATTTTCTAATTATTATTAATTTATTTTTTTAATTAAATCAAACTTAATTCAAAAACTAACAATTCTAATTTTGTAACTACTTCTCTATCACAATGAAAAATTAACCTAGATGATATTATCTTAAATCCTTAATAAAATAAAATAATTATAAAATTTACTATTAATTATGGTCATATTACAATTCATATTAATATTCCTAAGGGTATGTTACTATGCACCAAAAAAATAGGTTGGTTCCAATATACTCTAAATAACATACAGAACACAATTGTAGATGACAGTTTCTTGAAATACAGAACAAAGAAGTAGAAAAGTTATGTTTTAAAGGCTAATTAAAAATATTTACTTAAAAAAAGTTCCATACATTTCTATTTATTTTTAGAAAAAATTGGGTTGTTACATTATCCCCACCTACTGGAAATTGCGTCCTCGAAATTTTATTTACATATTAAATAACTGAGGGTACTTTTCCCTCAAAGCATTTTCAGACTCCCATGTTGCTTCTTCAACCATGTTGTTCCTCCACAAAACCTTTACCTAGTGGCTTACCTTATTTCTAAATACCTGTTCCATTCAATCAAGAATTTGAAATGTTTTTTCTTCATAAGAAAGGTTCTCTTCTAGCTGAACTGCTTCTGGGATCAAGACATGTGATAAATCTGGAACATACTTTCTCAACATCGAAACATGAAAAACGTTGTGTACCTGAAACAAACTCAGAGGCAAAGCTACACAGTATGAAACTGTTCCAACTTTCTCCAAGATTTCAAAAGGATTGATAAACCATGGACTTATATTTTCTTTCTTACAGTAATGCATCACACTTTTCCAAGGAGAGACGTTAAGGAAAACATGATCACCTACCTTGAAAGAGAAATCTTTACTTCTATTATCTGCATAACTTGTCTGCCTGCGCTGAGTTATCCTCATGTGCTGCTGGATCATCCTCATTTTCTCAACAACTTCTTCAATAAATTCTGGCCCCATCAACTTTCATTCACCGAATTCATCCCAAAACACTAAAGTCTAACACCGCTTCCCATACAAGGCCTCAAAAGGTTCCATCGGAATACTAGGATGAAAACTGTTATTATAAGAAAACTCAACTAAAGAAAGATGATGATCCCAACTTCCCTGATAGTCCATTGTACAAGCTCGAAGCATATCCTCCAATGTTTGAATCATTCGTTCTGACTGCCCATCTAATTGGGGATGAAAAGCAGTACTGAAATTTAACTCTGTACCCAATGACATCTAAAGTCCCATCCAAAAGTTAGAAGTGAACCTGGGATCTCGGTCAGATACAATTGAAAGAGGAACTCCATGTAACCTGACAATATCCTTGAGGTACAATCTAGAAATCTGATCCAAATACATTGTATCTCAAATAGATTGAAAATGTGCAGACATTTTTAGCTGATCAACAATAAACCAAATCGCATTGTTACCTTGAGAAGTCTTTGGTAGTCCCACCACAAAGTCCATGGATACATTCACCCATTTCCACTATGGCACTGGAAAAGGCTAAAGCATCCCCTTTGGTAACTTCCACTCTGCTTTAGCCTATAGACACATCAAACATTTCATGGTAAAATCAGAAATATCTCTTTTCATTCCATCCCACCAATAATAATCCTGAAGTTCTCTATACATCTTAGTACTGCCAGGATGAACAGAAAAGAGAGAACTATGAGCTTCGCACACCAAATATTTCATCAGCTGAGAATCACTAGGCCCACACAACCTTTTTCCAAATCTTAAAACAAAATCTTTCTCAAGGTTAAATTATGACAACTTACCCATTTTAACCAATTCTACCTTTTTCTGTAGCTCACGATCTTCCTTCTGTGCTTTCTTAACTCTGTCTGTCAAAATATCCTGCACTAAAACCTGAAACAAAAAAGATATATTCCCTGCACCAACAACTTCTAATAAAAAATTCATCAAATCATTAATCAAGGGATCATGTTCCAAACATAACATGGTTAATGATTCATGATGTTTCTGACTTAAGGCATCTTCCACATTGTTTGATTTTCTAGGATGGTAATTGATCATGTAGTCAAAATCCTTTATCAGTTCTATCCATCTTATCTGCATCATGTTTAACTCCTTCTGAGTGAATATATAATTTAGACTTTTATGGTTAGTATATATTTGGAATTTGGTTCCATATAGATGATGCCTCCAAATTTTTAAAGCAAAAACCATAGCTTCCAATTCCAAATGACGAGTGGGATAATTTAGCTCATGAGGATTAAGTTGTCTCCAAGCATAGGAAATTATCTGATCATTCTGCATCAAAACACAACCAAGTCCCTTCAAAGAAGTATCACTGTAGATGACAAACTCACCATTTCGGGAAGGTAAGTCCAAAACTAGAGTATTCACCAATCTCTTCTTTAGTTCCAAAAACCAAACATCAAATTCCTCTGTCCAAACAAATTTAACCCCTTTTGTGTTAACTTAGTTATCGGGCTAGATAACTGTGCAAAGTTCTTAACAAACCATCTGTAATAACTTGCTAACCCAAGAAAACTGCGAATCTTTGTAATATTTTTGGGTCTTAGACATTCACCAACAACTTTTGTTTTGGTAGGATCAACTATTATTCCATCCTTATTTATAATGTTCCCAAGAAAAGAAATCTATTGCAACCAAAAATCACACTTCCTAAATTTTCCCAATAGTTTTTTTCTTTTAAAGTTTTCAAAACAACCCTTAGATGTTTTTCATTATCCTCTTTATTTTTAGAAAATATCAGAATGTCATCAATAAATAAAACCACAAACTTATCCAAGAACTCATGAAATACTCTATTCATAAGATTCGTGAATACAACAGGTTCATTAGTTAATCCAAATGGCATAACAACAAATTCATAATGCCCGTATCTAGTATGAAAGGATGTTTTTAGGATGTCATCATCCTTCACCTTCAGCTGATGGTATCTAGATCTCAAGTCAATCATGGAAAAGTACTGAGCTCCCTGGAGCTGATCAAACAAGTCATCAATATGAGGCAAAGAATAATTTTTTTAACATTGATGTTATTCAAAGCTCTATAATCAATGCAAAGTCTCATGGAACCATCTTTATTTTTAACAAACAAAACAGGGGCTCCCCATGGTGAAGTGCTAGGATGAATGAATCATTTGTCAAGAAAATCCTGCAACTGATTTTTCAAATCAAGATGTTCAATTGGATCCATACGATATGGGGGTTTTGAAATTAGCTTAGCATCAGGAACTAAGTCAATTGTGAATTCGACTTATCGATCAGGTATGAAACTAGGTAACTCATCAGGAAAAACATCAAGGTATTCAATTACCACTGGCACATCATTAATTTGAATAGTTCCCTTGTTTTCAACAATATGAGCAAGATAAATTTCATTTCCATCTTTCAATAGTCTCTCAGCTTCCTGATATGTTATCAATTGTATGGGTTCATTCTTGTATACAAACTGAAACTCTTTATGAAAAACAACTTCTTTATCTCTACAATCAATATTATAATGATAATCCAAAATCCATTCCATTCCCAGAATAACATCAAACTCGACTAAGGGTAAACAACAAGTTTTGGAGGAAAATTATTTCCACAGACCACAATAGAAATATTCTTATAATTCCTCTTTGCTATAACATTTCCCCCTAGTGTTTTAACAACAAGTTCAGGTCTCATTTATTGAGGTGATATTTTCAAATTACTATAAAATTTCTCAGAGATGAAGGAATGTGTAGGCCTCATATCAAACAAAACTTTAGAAAAATCTAAGAGAACAAACAAAGTACCTGATACAAATTCATTGGATGGCCCGACATCTGATGATGTAGTCGCAAAATATCTCACTACACCTTTCTTCTTATAGTCTAGATTATTTGCATCATTCGGATCTCTCTTTGGGCAGGCATTTGCATAGTGACCCATCTCACCACATTTAAAACACTTTACAGTTTTATTATTAGGATTAGTCTTTGGATCATTTTCATTGAAATCTCGGGCCATATGCCCAAACATACCACATTTAAAACACTTCCCAGTTTTTCTAAGACATTCCCCAAGGTGTTTCTCACCACACTTTTCACAAACTGTAAATTTGATTTTCTTACCATCAGATTTCTTTGGTTGATTCTTACCCATTGCTTGCCAACTAGACCTCTTCTTCTCTTTGTTTCCAAAATGCACATGATCATCAGTAAACTCCATCTATACCCTCTTAACTCATCGAACAAATTTCTCATAACTTTTTAATTCATGGGAGGCAAACACCCTTCTATACCTTGGATTCAATCCTGAGTAAAAGCGGTTGATTTTGATATCAAGATCCAAAATAAGATTTGGAGCATACCTCGCCAGTCGGGTGAAGTTTGCTTCATACACAGCCACTGAGACTTCCTCCATCTATTTTAAATCAAGGAATTTATTGTCCATCCTAAGTCGCACCACCTTAGGAAAATATTTTTCAAGGAAAAGAATTTTAAATTCATCCCACTCTAAGGCATCAAAATCCTCTCTAACCCTGATATTCCTTACCATTAACCACCACTGATCAGCTTCCCCTTCTAAATGATAAATGGGAAGACTTACCTTTTGATTATCTGAACATCCCATAACATCGAATATCTTTCCAAGGGCTATGATCCATCCTTCAGCTGCTACTGGGTCAGAAGATCCATTGAATGCAGGAGGATGTTGTCTCATAAAATCTTCCACTATTTTCATGTTCTATTGTGGTACCTCTATTGGTTCTCTTGCATCGATTCCACAACCATTTATTTCCTGCATTTGCTGAGCCATTACTGTCACAAACTTCTCAGTTCCAATCCCTACCATTCCAGGCTGTAGTTTCGAAAGGATGTCATTATATCGGTGCCTCTCCTCTTCAGCATACTTGTTCCTTCTGTGAAGAACCATTCTGAACAAACATATCTTAGATGAAGAAACATGGTAATCTTTAAATTCTATAACATTTCAAATTAAACATAGAGTGAAAATCATTTATGGTATTCTATTAACATCACCCTAACCCCTAAATTTGTCTAAACCATCCTCTGATACCAACTATAAGGACCCCACCTAATTACATACATAATCTTGAATTTAGTCATGAAAAAATTTCCTTTGACATTGATGATATTTTCATGTTTAGATATTTAGATAATTAGGACAATACATTCATAACATTACACATTATTAAAGAGTGGATACCCTAAAAACAGTTTCCATTTTTTTTAAAATATAAAACATTAAAACTTAAAACTAGACTCCTTGATAATTATTCAACATTTAACATGGATTAAATCTATGTCTAACACATCCATTAACCTGTGAAAATCATTTAAAAACTTGGGATGATCACAAGATCTCATTAAGGTATGAAAAAGAAGGAAAGATCACATTAGTCCATGATTACTCGTAACGTATGAAAATATTTTCAAAAGACATGCTTGTCACCCATATATACTTACTCCATGTAACATGAGATTACACAGGATTCACAAATAAACATGAGAACATAAATATAATCATTGAGTTATCTTGGGGAATTACTTACATAATTCTGTAACCCACTCGACTACCTTATAATTTGTAACCCTCGCAGGTACCTTACAATTTGTGTAACCATCGCAGTTACACTTGGAGTAACCATATGGTCGAACTAAAACATACACATAACCAATGCATTGGATACAGATATAGGTACTAACCTTCATCATAAATAATTCCCAATAACCCAAACATAATCATACAACATGAATAATTCCATAAAAACATTGCTTTGAAATTTCGTAAAACCGTATTTTAAAAGAGGCTTTTAAAAAGGAAAGCCACTTATAAATTACATAAAATTGAAGAGAGACTTATTAGAGTTAATGGAATATGTATATACACTATAATTAGACATAATTAAACATAATATAATCAAAACCCATCACACAATCAATTTAAATAGCACATAAATAATGAAGTATAAGGATAACCCAAAGAATGGAAATCGAGTTAAGAATTCCCTTACCTAAGGTTTGTCTTACTTCAAAATTTTTTAAACTTCTTGTATAATGGTTAAAATAGTGTTATTAGTATTTTAAAGAAATATTTTCATGTTTATAATATCTTATATTATCATTTCATAACATTATTTCAACCTTTAATTGTTAGTATTTTTCTCCTTGCACTGTTTTTGGGTGAGTTCTTAACATGATTTCCATGATTGGTTCACGGTGGATGTTCTTGTGGATTGGAAGTGAAATTCCAGAATTTGAAACAAAAGGTATTTACATATTTTTAGTACCATAATTTATACCATTTATCATTTTTCTGTTTAATATGAGGATGATTCATAAGTTAAAACATTAATGATGTTCGTGTAGATCATTTTAGTGGTTCTTTGATAATAACAACCTCTTTTTGTCATATAAATTAGAACCATGAGTACAAAAGAATTCCAAAACCATGGGAAAGTCATAAAACATATATTATAACCTGTTTCAACCATATAAATGGTTTCATAACCAGAATTTAAAGAACTAATGGAAATTGAAATCACATCGTCCACGATGTCGGTAATTCAACACATCACGGACAATGTTTTTATTCCTTAAATAAGTGGGAGAGGAGAAGAATAATGATAATAAATTTTCCATGAACATGATAAAATCCAAAAAATAAGTGATTATGCAGATTTCATGCCACTTGGGTAAGATGATATGAAGAAAGAATGAGAAAGGAACTCAAAATAAAAGAATAAGTGAGAAATCTCTTACAAAAATTCGGCATCCCAACGGCTATGCGACAGGGTTTTAAAAAAATTAAGAAGAGAGGGGAAAATGGTCAAAAATCCAGAAATGAATCATAATATAGAATATATCAAGAATAATAAGGAAATGAGAACATGTTATGGAAAATCTAAAGATATACCACATAAAAGAGAACTTCAATGGAAAAGGATAGAAATTGAGATTTTTCTTACCTTGTAGAGTAACCCTTAGAACATGAAGGTTGGGACCTTGGGGGCTTGAGGAAACCTTGGGAGGGCTTTTCTGAAGGTAAGGAGGCCAGATCTTCATTGAGGGAGAATTGGGAATGAATTCAATGAATGGAAGAGTTGGTATTTATACGAAAAGTGAGGGATTATTTTAATAATTTTCAAGGGACACCTCATGAAGGGTATTTGCAAAACCATGGGCTTGCCGATGGTATTTTCCCATGGTATAAGCCACTTGGGACACCTCAGATATTATTTAACTATAAAAAATTCGACCAGATTTATGAAATCATCATTATATCATTAATGATGTCATTAACACACCGAAACTAAAAATTGTATTTTTTAACTATTCAAGGAAAAATCACATGTTTTAGAAAAATTCCCAAAATTCACCCTAACCATTTATTGACATGTAGATTTTCAAAAATGAAGTCCATTTCTTGAAAATAATTTTCTAAGTATTATTAATTTAATTTTTAAATTAAACCATACTCAATTCAAAAATTAACAATTCTAATTTTGTAACTAGTTCTATATGACAATGAAAAATTAACCTAGATGCTATTATCTTAAAGCCTTAATAAAAAAAATAATTATAAAATTTACTATTCATTAGGGTCATATTACAATTCATATTACTATTCATAAGGGTATGTTACTATTCACCAAAAAACAAGTTGATTCCAATAGATTCTAAATAACATACTTAACACAATTGTAGATGACAGTTTCTTGAAATTCAAAACATAGAAGTAGAAAAGTTATGTTTTAAAGGCTAATTAAAAATATCTACTTAAAAAAAGTTCCATGCATTTATACTTATTTTTAGAAATACATGGGGTGTTACAATATGTCCCCTTTTCTTAAGGGTCGTGGTTTTTTAACCATGAACCCTCTAAGGAATAATTAGATAACATGGTGCAGGTGTTCTAGGGTGAACCGCACAGGTTTTGCATGGTATATCCTAATTGTGCGCCAAGCACCCACCCTTAGTTAAACTTAACCAGAATCTATGCATAGTTAGGCACATGGTTTATTAAACCATTTATCCCTATCATACACCCCTTTTTAAAGGGGTATGCTTTCTGGAAGTGAATCCCACACAGTCGGTGCATGTTTTTCAAATGATGTGGATCTTTAAAGGTGATGATTTTATAGCTTTTTCCCTAGTATATTTTAAATGGTTTCACCTTTTATTATCCCCCAACATCCATGAATAGAAACCCCTATATGATAGATATCATATCCTTCTATATACATGGTGATATATTCACTATTTTTCATCTGATTTGAGTGATGTTCATCATGTTGAATGTGTATGAGTCTCTCTATAAATCCCCCATCCTTCTTTCGTAATTTATTTTTGTCTCTTTTAAGATATCTTTGTGATAGATAATTCTACATATTTTTATGAAAATTTTCTATTTCTTCTGTTTCTATCAAACCATCTTAATTCAAATATTGATATTGGGCTTATGGATAGTCCTAAGAATGAGGTAGGTGGTCTATAACTTTTCCCTTAAATTCTATCTTGTCTACAAATTACGTCATTTCACAGCACACCTGATTCTCCTTGCATTTCACTTTAAATGGAAATTAATTGTTTAAGACATAATTCCTTATGTTTTATTGTTCATATTATTTAATTTAAACCATTAGTGGTTTTTTACCTCACCACAAACCACCCCCTTAGGATGAGTTATATATACACTTTATCCTTATGCACCCTAGTGTAACTAAACCCCCTCTTGAATTTTTGTTTTAAATGATCATGATAATTATTCCTTTATTCCTCATGAATAACTTTTGAGGTGTGGTAGATAACACCTTAGGTAAGGGATGATTACTTGAAATAAATGAATTGAAATGATAAGATCTCCCTTTTTTAATAATAAAAGAACCTATGAGGTGAAATTTCTTCTTTAATAAAATGGGAAATGGAATGAGATATTTGAAATGATAAATGGGCATGGTCCTATTAGTTTATACGTAACTTGTGAGATGAAATTACTAATTACTTGTCCCTTCCTTATTCTTCACACCTAAATTGAGATATATAAATCTCATGGTTACGACCTATTTAATAAATTAGAAATACATATTGTTTAAATTTAAATGATTAAATGAATATTTTATGCCTTGAGTGATACTTGAGTTCCATTTTATAGAAAACCGTGGATGGTCTCCTAGGATAATTGAGATCACATATACCATGAGCGATACTCAGGTTTTGAACATGGAACACCTTGGATTTGTGGAGTGGTTACTCTTATTATATTACTCTATGACCAATACTTGGGATTCCTTTTCACAAACTTCCCTGGATAGGCTCATAGGCTAGATGTTTTTGACATACTCCTATCAATACTTGAGTTTCATTTTTATGGAATTTCATGGATGATCTCATAGGTAAGTAGGATGTTAAGAGCGATACTTGGGTTTCCTCATTACAGAACACCAAGGAAGGGCTCCTAAATTAGTGGTATTTCATGAATCCTTGGGTGATACTTGGGTTTGTCATTATGGAATGCCTTGGACAGGATCATAGTATACGTGGATTCTATAATGAATTTTTATTTGTTACATATATTTAGTGGTACTTTATTATTTGGATTTTGGAAATAACGCATTGAATCCCTCAAGTAGATTCTTGGGATTATGTCCCTTGTTTAAAATATAAACCATCGTTATATATTATGGTACTCAGGCATGTCATCCCTTAATTAGAATGTCAAAATCATTTATATTATTTCTCAATTGTATGCCTTGGAATTAGACCTTGGGTTCATTCCAGTGTATATATATTTATGTTAAATATTTTGGGATGTATGAATATATATACATGATTGAAGTTATGCTGAGACATTCTATCTTAGGCTGAGGTAGGTATGTTCGGTCAGGTTTCCTTGAGGAACCTAATCTTTACTTGTTTACTTTCATTTATTTATTTAATTATTTATATTGATATACTTTCACCCTACTATATTTTATATTCATAGACTATATCATGCTTTAGACAATGTTGGGGGTGGCCACTAAGTTTATATCAATCCATGTTTAGGACATCATTGGACGGGGGTACCTAAATAGACCACATGATTGCAGGTTCAGAATTATGTGTTTTTCTTTTTTTTGACCTTTGTACATGGGATCCTAGGAGCACTATATTAAGATGGATATGAGGATTCTCATGGGGATATCCCTTGGGGATTTTTTTCTTTT
This sequence comes from Viscum album, assembly GCA_963277665.1. Classification (NCBI taxonomy): domain Eukaryota; kingdom Viridiplantae; phylum Streptophyta; class Magnoliopsida; order Santalales; family Viscaceae; genus Viscum; species Viscum album. Next base: position 878,214,973 of record OY728123.1, read on the forward strand.
CTTTAGGAACTATATTTTTCACATTTTTTATGTATTATGTTTTAGTTATCTAGCCTAACATGGAAATTAATTGTTGTATATTTGTGTTTTCCATTTATTACCTTTTTAGTTATCATTATCTATTATAGTTTTTAATTTATTTATAATTATTACACTATATGTTTATTTATATCAGTTATACTACTACACTACTATATTTATGAGGGTATCATCTCCCCACTATACCATCATTAGACCCTCACTACATTTAAGTAGCCTCTATATACGGGGAGGCACACTTGAGTACATGTGACTAACTAGCTTGGGGAACTATTTCAGTGGCTCTTAGTTCATGACATGACAATTCATATCAGATGTTATTTTTCCTTCATTTTACTATTTTGGGAATTTGTACATATGTGACTAAGAGTTTGTAAGCATTTTGTAAATAGTCACATCTAGGATTGATTAACCCATACAGGGTGAAAATACCAAGTGTCCAGGGATGGGACTATTGTTCTTGTTGTTCATTATTACAGATGATTATGATTTCAACTTGATTTAATGGTCTACTTTTTCTGATTACTGGTTTATGATATAAAAAAATTTCTACAATTTCATAGATATGGAAAGGAAGTAGAATTACATGAATCATTACATGAACATAGAGATTCACATGAATGTCAGTTGATAATTGTACTAAAGATCCTAGTGAAGGATAAAATATTTGAAAAAATTATAAATTTTGAATTTTAGATGTAAATGGTTTCATTTTTTGGTTACATAATCTAAAGAGATGGTATATCAGTAGATCCATCAAAGATAGAGGCTATTGAATGATGGCCTAGAATAACCACAGTGATGAAGATCCATAGTTTTCTTGATTTAGTAGGATATTATCGATGGATTGTGGAGAATTTATTGTGACTATATAATCCTCTAACCAAGATAACTTGAAAGGGTGTGAAGAATAATTGTACAAATGAATGGGATGAAAATTTCAAGGAACTGAAGAGATGGTTGGTTAGTGCATATGTGCTTAAATTACCCTATATATGATAAGGGTTTGTAATCTATATTGATACATCCAAGATGTGATTGGGATGTTTTATTATATGGAATAACATGGTTATCTTTTATGCATCATGATAGTTGGAGATTCAGGATCAAAATTACTAAACACATGATTTGGAGAAAGCAGTGGTATTTTTTTCATTAAATATATAGAGGAATTATCTTTATAGAGAAAAGTTTGATATATATACCAATCATAAAAGACTGAAATATATATTAACACATAAGGAGTTGAACATGCACTAGATAATATGGTTAGAGTTTATAAAGGATTATAACTTCTCAATGCATTACCACCTTGGGAAAGAGAACAAGGTGATCGATTCTTTGAGTTGAAAGGATCATGCCAGATTATCCATCATTAGGATCACAAAAGATACAATATTTATGGATTTTCAAAGGATGGATCTAGAAATCATAAAGGAGGGAAAAATATTAACTTTCTCATATAAATTCTTGACCTTCTATCCAAGTGAAGATTAAGGAGGTGTGGGAGGAAGTTGAAGATAAACAAAATAAAGCTATAAATATTCTTCAGTTTAACCCTAATCAGAATATAATTATATGGTTCTGGAACTGTGTACGTGTTCCTTTTATACCAGATTTAAAGGAGCTACTAGAGAAAAGCTCATTGTTCTTCATTCTCTATTCATACTATAATTACAAAGATATATAGGGATTTGAAACAATAATTTTAATGGGATGAAATGAAGAGATATATCATAGATTTTGCATCTCATTGCTTGGTATGCCACCAAGTTAACACTAAAAGACAAAAGTCTAATGGGATGTTGCATCCATTACACACACCAAAATGGAAATAGAAGAACATTACTATGTATTTTTTTCATTGGACTACCCAAAACCTCTAAATGGTTTAATGCTATATGGGTGTAGTTGATCACCTTACAATGTCTACACACTACATAGCTATTAGAGAATATTTCTCTCCAGATTAGCCTACCAAGATATACGTTAAGGAAGTGTTATGGTTACATGGTGTACAACATTCCATTATATTAGATCGGGATATGATGTTTACCTCTATGTTTTGGTGAATTATACAGAAAACACATGATACAGAATTGAGTTTCAACACTACTTATAATTCATAGATGGAAGTTTAGTCTAAAAGAATAATTCCAACCCTATAGGATATGTTTAGATCTTGTTTTGTGGATTTCAAAGTTGGTTGGGATCAACACCTTCCTCTAGTTGATTTTTCTTACAATAATAAATTTCACTCAATAATTCAAATGAATCCTTATGAATCCCTCTATGGGAAGAAATTTAAATCTCCAATGTGTTGGGATGATTTTGGAGAAAGAAATCTCTTTTTATGTGAGATTTCAAAAGAAACGGCAGAGAAGGTTAGAACCATTCAACAACATATCAAGGAAGATCAAAGATGGAAGAAATGTTATGCTGATAATCATTGATGTAATATAGAATTTGAAGTTAGTGAAAAGGTATTTCAAAAAAACTCACCTTGGAAGAAGTTTATGAGATTTTGGAAGAAAGGGAAACTAATCCCTATGTATATCGGTCCCTTTGATATTTCTGATCATATCGGGACGGTAGACTGTCACTTGACACTTCCTCCAAATCTCTATTAGGTCCATCATGAGTTCCATGAATCTCTCCTGAGGAATTTAATACCTAAAAATTCACACTTACTAAACTCATAGGTCATACCACTGAAGAAACATCTTTCTTATGAGTAACAACCGGTTGAAATTTTGAATCGTATAGAGAAAGTTCTATGAAATAAGACCATTCACCTTGTCAAAGTTTGGTAGAGAAATCACCAATTAGTGGAAGCTATATAGGGACTTAAGGATATGATGATGTAGAAGTATACTCATTTTTTATACTAGATTGACAAATTTCAGGGTAGAAATTCATTTTAAATGGGTATAATGTAACACCCTGATTTTTTATGGAACATTTTTTCTATTAGAATGAATTAATTTTCAGTAATGTCATGCATTTTAATACATCAAACATTCCTTTAAAATGGCACAAAGTCAGCATATGAAACACTAACATAGAATACATTTCACGAAACACTGAATCAGAATACATTACATGTAATACTAAATCAGCGTATGTTACACACAATAGTGATTTGGTATACGTTACACGCAACACTGAGTTTATACGAAACATCATTTTATTTTTATAGTTATTTAAATGATAAAGCTAAAACATAGTGTTTAAAATTATTAATATTAATATTAATAACTAATTTTAAAATAATTATTATAATTATTTTATATAAATAGAACTTATTTATAATGAAAAATAAAAGTTTTTGTAAAGTCTTTATATGTTTAAAAATACAATTTTCTCAAATAAACTAGTTTTCATGTCCTTCTATAAGAAATATAATTAATTTTATATACTTTTAGAAATTAAATTTAAAAAAATAAGCTTCATTTTTTAATTTATAATTTCTAAATAATCTTAGGGTGAATTTTTGGGATTTTTCTGAGAAACATCATTTTTGGGTAAATTATGAAAAATACTGAATTCTAATTTAAAACTACTTTTTCATAAAATTTATTTATAAGGGAAAATTGTATTTTAAATTGTATTAAAACTTTAATTATATAATATTTTTGCATATTAATCCAATTTAGTTCATTTTAACCAATTTCACAATGAAATTTGACATAAAAACTTAGCAATCTTTTGATCATTTTTACTTTAAAAACTCGTAGTGTCATCCCGTTAGTGGGATTAATTTTAAATTAATTTCTGCTACTTCTATGATTAGAATTTGGAAAAATGGATTACATATTTTTAATAATAAAAAATTATAATATCTAATAATCTAAACTTAGTTTTTCACCAAAAATATTAGCCAAACTGATTGAAATTAATTATAATGACTAAAATAACAAATTGGTTAACAAAGTAATAAACCTTAAATGTAAGACCCAAAATGACCTAGAAACTTTCCCAACACCCATTTTCTGGAAATTATTAGTCCCATAACCTTATATTATTGAGTTTTTTAGGTTTTAAGGACTTTTTTAATTAAAATGTTTTGTACACCTATCTTGTTTTCAAAAATTCCAAGGGTTTCCTTCCCTCCCCTATAAAAGGTCACCACCCATCTCTCTTATTAACACCTTTCTGACCACATTGATTTGGTCCAAATTTTCCCAATAAACTTATAAAAATAAATACCTTACTTCTTGAAGCCTCAATGTGGGAATAAATCCTTACAATGAATCCATTTTGTACAAACCAAAAGGAGATAAATGATTAAGAGGTAACATCCTCCCTCAAACTCCTTTATTTTATTTTCATTCTTCATTCCCTCAAATCTACTTATTCCATGACTTTATAACAACACAAGTGTATTCAATATACTAGTATGTTTTTATTATAATTTTTCTACCTACACTTACACACACATCCATCTAATAGGTAATGAACATATTGTTTATGTGTATAATGAACAACTACCTCACTAAGCAATGATTGTTCATTTTTCATTTACCACCTCTCATAGTGGATATTATAATAGAAAATATATTTATATATATCATATATTATATTTATTATTTCTTTAAGATTCTTTATTCCTTTTACAATAATTATCTTTTTTACTTTCCATTTGGTGTAAATACGATAATTTTGTTTAAGGAAGTGTGGACAACTGCCCCCTTAAATCGAAGTGATTCGTTTTCACACTACATGGAATGTACTAAAGATGGGTTTAATGAAATTATATGATATATATTATATAATAATTCTACAGTAATATTAATATATATACATATATATACATATATTAATGTACTTTAATTCTATAAATACAATAATAAAAATGAAAACTGCATTCATGCGTATATACGGTCTACTGTCTCCATGAATAGTTTATTCCATTTCATAATTCAATATTATATAGTTTATTATAATAAAAATACTCAATATAAATTAAATTTATATCATTGTTTAAATTCTTGAAATAATTATACAAGTACAAGGACCAATGATATAACAAATTAATACAGAAGCAAAAAAACAAAGCGAATATTACTTGAAGCATAACCATAACAGGAAATTGCTAACAAGATAGTAATATAAAGTCACATTAAATACATATATGGTATTATGTATAGTAATATTTTTATTTAAAATATTAATAATTAATTTATATTTGTTATACAATATTTTTGAGTGAGTACAATGAGACTCAAGACAAATGGTAAGGGTATTCCATCTCACCTTTTATATTTGAGAGATACATGCCTTGTTCCAGACTTTATTATATTTTTGTGGTGTATATACATACCATGAATGTGTTATATTATATTTATTATTATATTTATTATTATTTATAAATCCATTATATGATATTTCTTTCATGGGTTTTTGGTTTCAAAACATTCCAAATCGGTAAGATATTTTGGTCTAAATGTGCCTTCTTCGAGACAGATATTTCGTTATGCACCGAAATTATTTTTCAAGGTTTATTTGACATATTATATCATGAATCTTATTATTTAATGATATTTTAATCTTCATGTAATTTTATTTTCTTACATGTAGAGTATGATCCCATGTTACTATGTGGTAAGAGATTATTGAAACAATCTCAGCGTATGTCGGGATTATTTATGATTATGATTCCATTTATGAAATCTTAAGATTCATATCTCCATAAAACTCATGAGTTTACTTAACATTTTTTTATTCAATATATATGCATGTATTAATAAAAAAAATTCACATTTTGGTACACAATATAATTAATAAATTCTTTTTAACAAAAATATAACTATATTTCTCTCTTCGGTCGGAAATCTGTATAGTTTCAAAAACCATGTTTTCAAAAATGTTTTCAATTTTTTACAAATTATCCTTGAAGGTAATTTTCAAGTAAAAATTATTTTAAAAATGTTTTAGGGTTTTCAATTATTTATTTATAAATTCTCAAAGTTATTTTTAAATAAATTTTTTTCAATACTTTTTCAATCTTTCCTTATGATTTTTCAAAGTGTTTTCAATGAAATGGTTTTCAAAATGTTTTCAAGATTTATTTATATGTTTTAAAATTTAATATAAAAGAAATTATTTTTGAAACATTTTCAATATATATGTTTTCAAATTGTTTTCAAATAAAAACGTTTTTTATAATTTTTTTCAAGATTCTTTAATTTGTTTTCAAGGAAAATTATTTTCAAAAAAATTTCCAGATTTCTTTATCAGATTCAAGTTTATTTTCCAGAAAAATATTTTAAAAATGTTTTATGTTTTAAAAATAATTTTCCAAACAATAAATGATATTTTCCTCAAAAATTGTTTTTAAAATATCTTTCAAAATTATTTCCAATCTAAGAAGACATTTGTTGGTGTTACTCATAACTTTATGGGTAAATGATTCAATATTTACCTTCATATTCTTTATTTGAATATATTATGGAATGATTTTTATAAAACCCCTTTATATTTCACAGGTTGTATTCCTTTGAAACCCACTTATTTTCATTGGTTACATCTTTTATGAAATTATTATGAAACTTTTATCTTTTTTCACAGGTAATGATATGATTGCATTTTTATGATTCCCATTTCATTTCATGGGTTATGATAAGATTGTGTATGATTTTGGGGAAAATGTATATATGATTTCACAATGATATGGGTGGGACCAATATCTCCCTCCAATGAATTGGTTAAAGATTTATATCTCATGATATGAACTATGATGGTGTTGGGAGTGGACCTTGACTACTCATATGGCCATAGGAGTGAACCATGACTACCAAGATGGTATGAGGAGTGAACTCATGCTACTAAGATTGACATAGAAGTGAACAATGACTACCAAGATGGTATAGGGAGTATACTTGAACTAATAAAATGGACTTAGAAGCGATTCCTTGACTACTATGGAAATCATTATTATATGATTATGTGTTTTCCACAATTCCTTGTTTTATTACATTTTTAAGATTTTTGGGATTATGTTCTTTATTTCCTTGTGATTCATGTATTATGAGATGTCAATATTTATTCCACGATTGATGTGTATGATCTTTGACATGCATGATATGATCTTAAATTTTCATGATCATGTTCACATATGATTATTCTCATGATTATTCTTACATATCTACCTTATTTACCCTTACTAAGGATCTAATCTCACCCCATTTTATGTTTCCTTCCCCAGGTTATGAAGATATGTATTATATTTAATATGGCTAAGAAGGGTTCTAGTCAAGAAAAACCTAGTGGTAGATAATGTATCTCACTTATGTAACATTTTTCATGTTTCCATTTTTCTAGATGCTCTAGACTAACACAGTCTTTAGGTGTATATTTGTATATTGTTTTTGGTGTTCCGTAAAATATATTTAATGTTCATGTATAAAAAGTGATGGTCGCTATAGTTGGTATTAGTGAAAACATTTAGTTATCCATTGGAATCTATGATAAAACCTTATTAATAACCCTAAGGACATGTATAAATGTAAGTATAAGGATAAGGAAAAATGTAGAAAAATGTCCTAGAATTTTGGTAAAGGAGAGAGTGAGTGGTTTCCTAGAAATACATCCCTATATGGATACTACTAGTGGACGTGCCTTTGGAACATATGTACCTAGCGGTAACAGCTCTGACAAGATATCATAGTCCTGACTCAGGGTAATACGGTATACGACAACAAGCCTTGCTACACACCTGGTTTGACACTTCTTGGGGATATTATTTGGGAATATATAAACTCTTCATAAACTGTTATAGAGGATTTTGAATATTATTTGGATATGAATAACCTAGGATAATCTTAAGGTGACATATATTAAGTAATTTTTCATAACATAAACATCCTATAAGTGACTTTTCATGATTATGTGGTTCCACATTATGATAATTATTTCTTACTCTATTCGTTTTTGATTTTTTCAATAGCTGGAACCTGAAGGAACCGTATTAACAATGATTATGATGGATAATGCAATGATTTTCCTCATAAGAAACTAAATACTAATGGAGGTGCAATGAAAAATATTTTTTCTATGATCGCATAACATTCTCAAGTTATGATTCTTGGTGGAATTATTATTGATCAAAAGAAGGAACAATATTCGGTTGAATACTTCACGAGGAAATTTCAACCATCTTTTAGAGGGTCTTCTAATCAACATTTTTTCTAAACAGTCATTTGGTACCACTGAAAATATATTTTCTGTCCATTAGTGTTCAGATCATGAGAATGTTATTCTGGCTATTTATCATTTAGTAGGTGAAGTGGAATAGTGGTGGACTCTAATCAAGAATACGAGGTAGTAAGATGAGATTGAATATATGGATTGGGACAAGTTCAAGAACTTATTTTTAAATAAGTACTTTCCTTGGATTATTTGAACTAATATAGAGATAGTTCCATGAGTTGAAGAAAAGGAATGATGAATATTTTGGTACCTATGATGCTAATATCACTAGACATGTGAGGTATGTTTATGAAATATCATCCAACCCGAAATTAAAGTTAATAGTTTCTTCAGGGGATTAAATAAAAGTCTAAGAAGGAAATTGTACATAAGATACTTTAGTAGATATGGATAGATTATTCATTGTGAAATCATGGTTGAAATGGAGGTTGGAGTCACGTATCAATCTCATGGTTTTGATAAGAAAATGAATATAATGTTTAAAGGAAAATATAAAACCCATAAAGAGAAAAAGATGAGATATCCTTTATGCACTAAGCGTGGGAAAAAGAATAGAGGAAGTTTTTTTAATGGTTCTAATAAATGTTTTAATTATATAACAGAAGGCTATTGAGAATTTGATTTCCAAACTGATGGGAATAATTTAACTAATTGTTTCAATGGAGAAAAAGAGGAAAAGAATTAACCCCTTGTGATTTAGTGCTACAAGTATACGGAGAATGTGCATTATTCTAACCACTTCCCAAACCTAAGGGATGGTGATGATGATCAGACTTTACAACCTATTATGCTGAGGGACATGGGTAAATCTCACTAAATCTCTATTTCTATTGAGGGGTTCGATAATGACATGGTGAAAGGAATACTTACAATCCACTACAGAATTGCTAATGTTTTATTTGATTCTAGATCTACCCACTCTTTCATATCTAATGATTTTTCGATGGTAGTTAATATTACACTAAAATGATTAGTCATGGAATTTTAAGTTCAATCCCATAATTCTATGATTATTGCATCCCAAGTCTATGATTCCTCTCAAGTTGAAGTTTGTGGGAATGTGCTTCTTGAAAAACTTTTCATTATTCATTGGGTTTAATTTGATGTCATATTAGGCATGGAATGGATTTATTTTCATAAATCCCTCATCAATTTTCAGGGAATGGAAGTTACAATGGATATTTCAAACCATCCTATGATATTCCATCAATGTGATTATAATTATGAACTTTTTGTGGAGATTTAATCCATTATATGGGTCTTAATTCCCATTCAGAAGGGCTATTTATCTCAAATGGTTGGGGATGAAATCAAAATTGATGATATGCCTATTTTTTTAGAATTTTTGGATGTCTTTAGAGATGAGGTGTCAAGAATTCCACCAAAATGAAAATTTAAGTTCTCAATATAACTCATACATGGTTCCACAACAATTTCAAAGACTCGTTATAAAAGGGCCCAAATTAAGTTGCAGTAATTGAAGAAGTAGCTCCAAGAAAACATTTATAAGGGATTAATTCAGCCAAGTGTGTCACATTTGTGTGCACCTATTATTTTATGAAAAATAAATATGGATTAATGAAACTCTACATTTATTTTTAGGTGTTAATCAAGATTATAGTCAAGAACAAGTATCATTTTCCCCATATTGATGACTTGTTTGATCAACTGTGTGGAGCTAAATACTTTTCTAAGATTTACCTTCATTATGGATATCGTCAATTGAGGGTCAAGAAAGAGAATATACCCAAGACATAATTCTATACAAGGTATGGACACTGAGAATATATAGTGATGTATTTTGGTCTTTCCAATTCCCCTACTATATTCAGGGATTTTATGAATAAATATTTTGAGATTACCTTGTTAGGTTTGTGGTAGTCTTTATAGATAATATTCATATAACGGTTCAATACATTACCACTCTAGGGAATCGAACAAGGTGGATGACACTTTGAGTTGAAAGGATCATGCTATCTTATCCTTGATGAGGAAAAAATATATAATATTTTTTTGATTTACAAAGGATGGATCAAGAAATCCTGAAGTAGGGGTAAATCTCATCTTTCTAAAATGAATGTTCAACCCTCTATCCTAGTGAATATTATGTAGGAATAGAAGGAAGATTTAGAGCTAAAAAAATTTATAAATGTTTCTAGGTTTAACCTTGATCAGGATGTAATTATAATGTTTAGAAATCGAGTATGTGCTCCTTCTATACTAGATTTATGAAATGAGCTATTAGAGGAAGCTCATAGTTCTTCATTCTCTTTCTGTACTAGAAGTACGAAGATGTATATGGATTTGAAAGAATAATTGTATTGGGAAGGAATGAAGAGAGATATCACAGATTCTATATATCATTGCATGGTATTCCTTTAAGTTAAGGTTGAAAGACAAAAGCCTAAATAGATGTTGCATCTATTACCCATACTGGAATGGAAATGGGAGAACATCACTTTGGATTTTTTTTAGTGGACTACCCAAAACCTCTAAAGGGTTTAATGCTATATGGGAGGTGGTTGATCACGTTACAAAGTCATCGCACTACATCAATATTAGAGAATACTTCTATCTAGATCATATTTCCTATATATACATTAAGTAAGTGTTAAGGTTTCGTGGAGTACCACATTCCATTGTATCAGATCATGATTCAAGGTTTAACTCTATGTTCTAGAAAATTCTATAGAAAGAACTTTATACAGAATTGAGTTTCATCACTTTTTATCATCCTTAGACAGAAGTTCAGTATGAAATAAGAATTTAAACCCTAGAGGATATATTGATATAATGTTCTCAGGATTTCAAAGGCGTTTGGGATCAACACCTTCCTCTAGTTCAGTTTCCTTATAATAATAGCTTTCACTCAAGAATTCATATGGAACCTTATGAATCCCTCTGAGGGAATAATTATAAAGCTCTAATATTTTAGGATGAAGTTGGAGAAAGAAACCTATTGGGAACTAATATTGATGATGAAATGCCAGAGAAGGTTATAAACATTGAGCATCATATCAAGGCAGATCAAAGTGAGTATAAAAGTTATTCTGATAAGCATCGATGAGATCTAAAATTTGAAGTTGGTGAAAATTTGTTTTTACAAATCTCACCCTGGAAGAAGGTTATGAGATATGGAAATAAATGGAAACTAATCTCTAGGTATATCGGTCAATTTGAGATTCTTTATCATATCAGGATGGTATCCTATCGCTTGGAACTTCCTCCAAATCTCTATCAAGTCCATGATGAGTTACATGGATCTCTCCAAAGTAAATATATACCTAACCATTAACATTTACTGAACATAGAGGTCATACTATTGGAGAAATATTATTCTTATGATGAATAACCAGTGGAAATTCTAGATTGTAGAGAGAAAGTTCAATGAAACATGACCACTCACATGGTCAAACTTTTACAGAGAAATCATCAGTTTGAAGAAGCTGCATAGGAAGTTGAGGATATGATTAATCATAAGTATCCTTATTTTTGGTACCATAATGAAAAAATTTTAGGGCGAAATTAGTTTTAATGGGGGTAGAATGTAACACCCTGAGTTTTAATAGACCATTTTTTTCTCTTTGAATGAATTAATTTTCATTGATGTCTTTCCTTTCACTAAGTCAAACTTTCCTTTCACACGACACTGACTCAGTGTATGAAACACTAACTCATCTTACATTATATGAATCACTAACTCGGTGTACGTTACACATAACTCCAACTTGGAATATGTTACATGAAACAATGAGTTTCTATGAAACATAATTTTATTATTATAATTATTTAAATGAGATAGTTATAACCTAGCAATTAAACATAGTAATATGAAAAGAAATGACTACTTTTCAAAAAAAATTATAATTATTTTATATAAATATAACATATTTATAATGAAAAATATATATTTTTTGTAATGTCTTTTTATGTTTAAAAATACTATTTTCTCAAATAAACTTCTATCCAAGACATTTTGTGAAAAACAATAAAACTAATTTTAGAAATTTATAGAAATTTTATTTGATAAAATAAACATCAATTTTTAATTTATAATGTCTAAATTATCTTAGGATGAGTTTTGGGGATTTTTCTAAGAAACCTTCTTTTTTGGATGAATAGTGAAAAATACCGAATTTTAATTCAAAATTGTTATTCATCTAATTTATTAATAAGGTTGATTTATATTTTAAATTGGGTTAAAAGTTTAATTAGATAATATTTTCTCCAATTAATCCAATTTATTTCATTGGAACCAATTTCATATTGAAATTAGGAATAAAAACATATAAAATGTTTGATCATTTTTACTTTAAAAACCCGAAGTGTCATCCCGTCAGCAGGATTAATATAAAATTAATTTATACCACTACTATGAATGGAATTTGGAAAATTGATTATATATTTGGAATAATAATAATTTCTAATGTATAATATGTTAAAATTAGTTTTCTACCAAAACTAGTTGTGAAATCGATTAAAATTAATTACAACAATTAAAAGAAAAATTCTGTCAACAAAGTACTAAACCTTAAATTTAAGACCCAAAATGAACTATACACTTTTAAAACACCTATTTTCGAGCCATTATAGGTCAATTATCCTTATATTATTGATCTTGGTTGGATATGGATGACTTTGGTTTGGTAAAAACCTGGGTACACCAAACTTTTTTTCAAAAATACAAAGTGTGCCCTTTCCCTCCCCAATAAAAGGCCACAACCTATCCCGCTTCTTAAAACCTCTAAAAACTATTAGGTTCTTACAATATCTTACTAATAAACTTCTAAAAATATCTCCATTCCTTTTTAAAGCCACAATTTTTGTATAAATAATTCCAAGGAATCCCTTTGGTTCAAACCAAAAGGAGTTACCCGATTAAGAGGTAACACCCTACCTCAAACTCCTTTCTTTTATTTTCTTTCTACACTCCATAAACTCTTATTATTCCATGATTTTATAAAAACAAAAGTATCTAAAATACACTAGAATTTTTTTATTATATGGTTTTGAAATAAAATTATAAACACATCCATCTTATAGGTAACGAACATATTGTTTATGTGTAGGGTGAACTACCTCCTCACTAAACAATGATTGTTAATTTTTCCTTTACCGCCTCTCATGTTGAAAATTATGATGGACAACATATTTATATATATCATATATTATATTTATTATGTATTTAATCTTCTGTATTACTTTTACAATGCATATATTTTTACTTTCCATTTGGTATAAATATGATAATTTCATTTGAGGAAGTGTGGACTACTGCCCCCTTAAAGCGATGTGATTCATTCACACACTCCATGAATGTATTAAGGATGGTTTTAGTGAAATAATATGATATATATTATATAATAATTCTACTATAATAATTATATATATACATATATTTCATGTACTTTTTTTATTTCAATATGACAATATCAATGGAAACAATGTTCATTCATATGTACGGCTTACCGTCTCCATGAATTGTGTATTCCATCTCATAATTATATATTATATAGATTATTATAATAAAAATATACTGAATATAAATTATATTTATATCATTATATAGATTATTTAAATCATGATATAAGTATAAGGACTAAATATATAACAAATTAGTAGACAAACGAAAAACAAAGCGAATATTACTTGAAGCATAACCTTAACATAAAATATCTAACAAGCGGGTAATATATAGTCATAATAAATAAAAATATGGTATTATATATAATAATATGTTTCTTTAAAGAATTATAATAAATTTATATTTTTTATACAAGACGTTTGAATGAGTTCGATGAGAGTCAAGACACAAGGTATGGGAATTCCATCACACCTTTTAAATTTGTGAGATACATGCCTTGTTCACCACTCTTTTCATTTGTGTGGTGTATATACCTAAATTGAATAAATTATATGATTATTATTCTTAAATTTATATGTATCTACATATCCATTATATTATCTTTATTTAATGGTTTTTTTGTCTCTAAAGTTACCAAATCGGTAAGATAGTTTTGTCTTAATTTTCCTTCTTTGTGACATATGTTTTGTTTTACATCTATATTTTTTTAGGTGTATTTGAAATGTTATATCATTAATCTCCTTATTTTCATGATATTTTAAGCTTCATGTAATTTCATTTTCTTACATGGAGAGTATGGTCCCAAGTTATTATGTAGTCAGATCTTATTGAAACAATCTCATCATTTATCGAAATTGGTTATGATTATGCTTCTATTGATGAAATATTATGATCCATATCTCAATAAATCTCAAGAAATTACCTATAATTTATTTATTCAAGATATATCCATGTATTAATTCCATTTCCACTATTTTTAACATAATATAATTAATAAAATGTTTTTAAGAAAATTTTTACTGTATTTGTCTCTTCGGTCGAAAATTTGTATTTTTTCTAAAACCATGTTTTAAAAAAATGTTTTCAAATGATCCTTAATGATTATTTTCAAGAAAAATTGATATTAAAATTATTTTTATGATTTTAAGATATTAATTTATTTTTCTTAATATTTTATTCAAAGAAATGGTTTTCAAAACTTTTTCAAGAATTACTTAAAAGTTTTAAAAGTGTTTTCAATGAAATGGTTTTCAATACTATTTCAATATTTCTTTATAATTTTTCAATGTTACTTAAAAAAATGGTTTTCAAAATATTTTCAAGAGATATGTTTTCAAAGTGGTTTAAAATAAAAAAATAGAATATTTTGAAGATTCTTTTATAAGTTTTCAAGGAAAATGGTTTTCTAAAATTTTTCAAGAATTATTTATAATTTTTCATGTTTATTTTCAAAAAAATAGTTTTGAAAAGGTTGTATTTTTTAAAAATCATTTTCCAAAGAATAAAGGATATTTTCCTGAGGACATGTTTTTAAAAGATCATTCAAAATTATTTCCCATCTAAGATTACATATTTTGGTGTTACTCATGCCTTTCTAGGGAAATGATTCAATATTTTCATTCAGACTGTTTCTATGAAGGGATTATGTCATTATATTTATGAAACCTATTTCTATTTCATTATTTATATGCCTTTTAAACCCTCTTCTTTTCAAGGGTTATGTTTTTGATGAAATTGTTATGAAACCTATATCTTTTTCAACATGTTATGATATGATTATATTTTTTTGATACCCATTTCATTTGTGGGTTATAATATGATTGTTTATGATTTTGTCACACACGTATGTATGATTTAACTATGAGATGGGTGGGACCTATATATCCCTTCAATTCATTAGGATAAGATTTATATCTCATGAGATAAACTAAGATGGTCTTGGGAGTTATGCTTGATAACTGATATGGCCATGGGAGTGAACCATGACTACCAAGATGGTATGAGGAGTGAACTCATGATACTAATATGGTCATGGGAGTGAACCATGGATACCAAGTTGGTATGGGTAGTGATCTCATGCTACTAATATGGAATTAGTAGTGATTCCTTGAGTACTATGGAAATCATTATTATATGATTATGTATTTTTAGCAATTCCATGTTTTATTCCTATGTTATGGTTTTATGGATTATTTTATTTATATCCTTATGCTTAATTCCTTATGAACTTCCACTATTTATGCCATGATTCATGTAAATTATCTTTGATTTGTAGGGTATGATCTTTTGTTTTCATGATCATGTTATCATACCCTTATTCTCATGATTATGCTTACATATTTACATTGTTTATCCTTATTGGGTGTCTGATCTCACCCCTTTTTATGTTTCCTTCCCTGGGTTTTGAAGATAAGGATTATGTTTGATGGGTCTAAAAAGGTTAATAATCAAGAAGAACCTAGTGGGAGATAACTATGATGTCTCGGACCCGGATTCCACTGAATAGGTTCCCCAATCCTAGTGGGTAACAAACCATCAAGCACATCTTCCCGAACACCAGAGGCTGCGAACTAGTAGTGAGGGGCTAGTGTGTGTCGATGGGAAGACTATTCCCTCATTAGAAGATTATAGCACAATGGATATAAAATAAAGGAATAGTAAACACCAAAAGAAATATATATTATATAAATAAACAGCAGAAGCAAACTGATTCAGTAGATAAACGAGATAAATAATAATTGTATCAACTGGAATAATGATGATGTAATGTCATGTCACTAGAAAACTAGAAAACATAGATATATGACAATAGGAAAAATAGTTCCACAAAGAAATGAAAACAAAGATAAATTCAATCATTCCGAGATCCAACTCATCCATCTACTATCAAGATCCATTCTAACAGCACACAATCATGTATTGGAAGTTGTATGCTTCCCTTTTTCAATACCCACAAGCATGTAATCTACTACGGGTAGCAAATGGTGCTCGGAGAGGGTGTGAGATAAATCTCAATGGGCCGCCACCAATGGTGTCTATAACTTCCGTCCAATGTAATGGAATATATAAGTGTGCTAGAATGCATATGTAAAGTAAACCAAGTAGTACAATAACTAAATACCCAGTACCTGGTTCATCCCTTGGTTGGTGTCCGAACATGTAACCATATCATTAATTAAGTAATTACCATTTAATGTTAATAGGTCACGTGAGGCATAGCCACCAATGGAATAACCTCATGATAGTATAAGTAGTGAAGTTCCAAATACATGACAAGGAAACCTGGAAGTGATATACAGTGAGGGAGTTCTAGGGTAATAACCAAGGAAACGTAAATCTCACAGAACACTAACTCAGCAGTATCTAAGTCTAGCTAAGGGTAAGAGTGTAATCCATGGAGCGTAATCCAAGGCATTCCACAATAAGGTGCCTATTGAGTCCAAGGTGATCAATCAAGGTTAAATGGGGTTATGAAAAGATAGGGCCCTATGGGATTTCACCATGGAACCTACTATCCCATGATGGATCCAAAGAGTGTATATGAGGTATCTTATAATAATGAAAAGGACCATGTGATCGTATACTGGGCATCTAAGGAATAGAGAAGAACCCGAGTCTAGGTGGGTATCAACATAATCAAACCACATCCTTGAATCAAAATGGGTTCCTGAGACCCAAGGTATTCTCATCTCATAATCCAAGGCGAGCTCGAGTCAATCCATTCCTATTTTATATTACAATCATTTAGTAATTAATTTGGTTCAAGTCATGTCTTTCATTAGTTTGGATATGTCAAGTAGAGTTGAAACCATTTACTTATTGGTCTAAGAATTTTATTCCATTAGTGTGGATAGGCCAAGTAGCTTTGCAACCATTTAATAAAGTCTTAATTAACAATTAAGTCAATTCAATTATAGAGGTTCACTCTGCTACCTTCCATTAACATGGAAAGGGTTTCTACGTACATGTAACCTTAATTCAAACTCATTTGTTAGGGCCAATATATATACATAGTATACTTTCCATTCCAAATTTCACATTTAATAATTAATTTTAAAGCACTTACCTTAGGCCTGTCAAATGGTGAGCAAACATGGTACATGACATTATGCGATTCTCTTCAATAAAAAGTCATTTATTATGGAAAGGCTCACCTTTAGTAAGGTTAAGAAAAGGCACACCCGAACTGTGGCTCAAACGTGTCAAAAACTCTAAAACCCCAATTATGGCATAACCTTTGACATGAGGCGGATTGAGTTTTTGGTGTAACCACTAACAACTAATCACATATTTAGAAAGATCACAACCATACAATTATATCAAGTATAATCATGGAATTTAAATTTAAGAACCAACTTCCAAAAAACTTGTTGGGACCTATAAAAACATTCCAAAAATAATGAACTTTAGGGTTGAGTTATAGACCACCCACATTAGAGTTTTACGAACCTCCTCCTCTGGTATCAGCCCTTGATTTTCCTCAGATTGGAGTAGATCAAAGAAAAGGTGAAAAATGCTCCTATGATGGTAACTAGGTCAAGAGTGAAAGAGGAGAATAAAGAATAAAGAGGACTCGAGTACTTACTGTCGTGCATCCAACATGATGAATGGGAGATCGATCGGATGTTGGATGAAAGAGATCTCTTAATCCCTAGATTTGGCCTTCAAAAATCTCCGAGTGGGTGAAAATGGAGGAAAATATCACGGGTTTATGAATTGGGAAGAATGAGGTGGATTAATAGATCATTAAGGAAGAAACTAGAAATTTCCCCAAAAAATATCATATGCACGGTTTTTCCGCACTATTTGTCAAACCATGTGCAACGCATGCATGGGTATCTGGGAAAAAGGGGTGCTCGCACGGTTAGGACACACGGTTATGCGCCAACTGTGAGAGGTGGATTTATCTGAAAAAAACACCATCTGTAGGGTTTACTCTAAACCGTGTGTAGAGTGTGTTTTCTCCAAAAAGATGGGTTTTGGGCTCTGAACAATCCCCAGACACCCTTGGAACCATTAAAACCTCATTAGGCATCCATATTAGGTCCAATGTAAATATTTAGACAAAAAATTAAAGGATCCATACATGATTGAAAAACCAAGTTCTTACAGTCTTCCCCCCTTAAAAGAACTTGCCCACCAAGTTCTCCTTCTAAGGGTAAAGAAACACTATATGAGAACAACTCTGGCCACTAGGCACATACATCGGCTTCCCTCTCCCAATTATCATCTTGTAATCAGTCGTGCTTCCATAGAACCTGTACGAGAGGAAAAGACTTGCCTCAGAGAGCCTTCGTTCTTTGATCAGTGATGTGCACTGGATACTCCTCAAATGTAGCATGGGCATCTAACTCAACTTCCTCGGGATCAAAGGTATGAGATAGGTAAGCATGATATTTTTGAAGTTGTGATACATGAAAGATATCGTGCATGGCGCGGTACCTATGATGTAGTATAAACCACTAGGATACTGGTCTGACTCACTCTAAAATTTCAAATAGCCTGGTGTAACAAGGTGATAGATTTCCCTACTTCCTTAACCTTCTATGCCCTAACCTGTGCGATAACTGAAGAAAAACATGATCCCCAACCACGAACTCAAGAGGTTTTCGACAGTGATTAGCATAATATTTCTGTCTATACTGAGCAGTAGTCATAGGATTCCTGATCATCTGGACCTGTTCTAAACTCTCCTGAATAGGACGAGGACTTAGTAGGGAAACCTCACCAACCTCTAGCCAGCATAAGGGTGAATGGCATGGCCTACCATATAAGGCCTCAAAATGACCCATCTTGTCACCTAAAAACTGTTATTATAAGATAACTCGATGAGAGGAATATGCTTCTCTGATGAATTATTGAAATCAAGGACACATGCTCAGAGCATATCCTCTAGAACATATATCTTCTGTTCTGATTTTCCATCACATTGAGGGAGAAAAGCTACGCTTATAAGAACCCGTGTCCCCATAGATTTCTATAAACCCTACCAAAATCGTGAAGTGAAATGAGCATCCCTATATAAAATTATAGTACATGGAACCCCTTGTAGTCATATGATCTCATGGATATAAAGTCTTCCTAGCTCATCAACTGATAAAACCTCCTGAGTAGGAATGAAGTGGGATGATTTTTTTAGTCAGTCAATGACTACCCAGATAGCATCGCTACCCCTCAGCAACCTAGGTAAGGTGACTAAAAAATCCATAGAAACATATTTCCATTTCCATTCTAGGATTGGAAGTGGTTGTTACAAGATTGCAGGTCTCTGGTGCTCCGCCTTCACTTGCTAAAAGGTGGAACACCTAGTGATGAAGCCTGCAATCTGTCGTTTCATTCCAGGCCACCAATATTGGTGTCACATATCTTAATACATATTCGAGAGGCCTAGATGACATGACCATTGAGAATCATGGGAATCTTTCAATAACTCCCCTCTCATATCTACAGGAACCCAGATACGTCCATATAAACATAGGGTGTCATCTATGTCCACAAAACAATCTAGGGTTGGGTTATCTATTAATATAATCTCACAGAGAACCAAACATTAAATATTTTAAAACATCTTATTATTCACATTATCAATGAGGGATGAGGTAACTATTAAGTTTGAGAGGTATGACTGCTCGTGAATATCATGAAACTCTAAGTTAAGTTCAAAAAAGAGGGTCATTAACATCCATTCATCACTGGTTTCCTGTATGGAAAGTGTTTGAGTTTTCTGACTCAGTGCATCAGTGACCACATTTCCCTTTTCAGGTGTATAGGCTAGCTCAAAATCAAAGGATTGTAGATACTCGACCCATCTCCACTATCTATAGTTCAAGTCACACTATGAAAAGATATAATTGATACTCTTGTGGTCTATATGCACCACAAAGTGCTCACCCAATAGATAGTGTCTCCCGCAACGTAAGGCATGGACAACTGCTGCTAGCTTCAGGTCATGTGTCTGGTAATTTTTCACAGGAGGCCTCAAATGCTGAGATTAGTACACAATGACTTTGTCTTCCTACATCAACACTACTCCTAGTCAAATTCTTGATGCATCACAGAAGACGATATAAACATTGCCTGGTTCTAGAAGAATTTGAATAGGTGTCGATACAAGCCTCCCTTTCAGCTCCTGAAAGGATTTCTCACAAGCTTATAACCATGTGAACATGACACCATTTTTTGTAAGACCATTAATAGGTGAAGTAAGATGAGAAAAGTCTTTTATGAAACACCTTTAATATCCAGCAATCCTTAAGAAACTTATAATATCAAACACATTCTTGGGATGCTCCCAAAAAACTATATCACTAAACTTTTTAGGGTCAAAAGACACTTCTGATTCTAAAATTATATAACCCAGGGATTGGACCTTGTCGATCTAGAAGTTACACTTAGAAAGCTTAGAAAAAAGCTGATTCACTCTCAAGGTTCTCAGAATGATCTCAAGATTTTTGGAATTGTCGTTACGAGTGTGAGAATACACCAATATGTAATCCACAAAGACCATGATAAATGA
The DNA here is from genome assembly GCA_963277665.1 of Viscum album. Taxonomy (NCBI): domain Eukaryota; kingdom Viridiplantae; phylum Streptophyta; class Magnoliopsida; order Santalales; family Viscaceae; genus Viscum; species Viscum album. The sequence goes on from OY728123.1 coordinate 878,236,104, forward strand.
TTCCAAAAAGGTGTGGAAAAACCAATTCATCCAATCCATAAAAATGTAATGTGCATTCATTAGACTGAACGGCATAACAAGATACTCATACAGACTATAACTACTACAGAAAGTTGTACGAGGTATGTCTGATGGTATGAATCGCACCTGAGGATAACCCGGTCTCAAGTTGATCTTAAATAAAACCTTTTCTCCCCATATATCGTCAAAGAGAACACCTATTCAAGGAAGTGGATACTAATTCTTGACTTTAAGATAGTTCAACCTTTTGTAATCCTTGTATAAATGAAGATTCCCTTTAAAGACCCGCAAATTTCAAGGAAATTTTTTTCTTAATTTTCTTTGGAATTTTACAAGAGCGCAGCTTCAGACGGCACCTGATTCCGAGGCCCGATGTGCCCGGAATCAATTTCCGAAGTTTGGCTCGGGTACGTTCAGTGAACGGACGAGCGGGTTTTTCTATCTTTTGAACCGGTGCCCGGAATCAAATTCTGAGGGCACCGATGAAATCGCAGCGCCGTTATTTGCTTAGAAACGCCTCTTCCGGAGTTGCGTTTGCTCAGACGTGGTTTTTTTAAATTTTGCGGCTTTAAGTCAGAAATAAAATAAAGTTTGTGCGACAACTTTATTTTATTTTTCACTTAAGCTGCTTGGAAGCCACTTGAAGTCACTTAAAGGCGGCTTGAGCTGAGTTGAACTGGATAGGATGCTATCCAGAAATATCCTACCCCTTGGTAGGATATTTGTGCGGTGGGGCCCGCACGAGCCCCGCCGTTTCTTTCGCTAAGTAACGCACCCGTGAAAACCCGTCAAAGTAACTGAAAAGTCAACCGACGCGTTTTCTTTAATTCTTAACAGACCATTTAATTGGGCGGTTTATTTCGTGAATTAAATGGACTGTTTCTTTCGTGAATTAAATGGGTCGTTTCTTTCGAATTGATGGATCGTTTCTTAACCGGTTTCGTGTGTTGGCATGTTTATAAAATAAGACCAACCTAAAAATCCTTTGAAAGGATTTGAGAGGATCTTGTTTCTTCATCTCCCCGCGAAGAACGTGAAGAACGCGAAGAACGCGAAGAACGCCGGCGACCGGAATTCGACGACGCACGCCGAGATCTGCGACGTCGACGAGCTTTACCCACGACGTTCTTCGGCGACGCCTCTTCTTCCGCAGCCGATTCTCGTTCGGCAACTAAGGTAAGAATCAGATCGTTTAAATTCTCCCTTTTTAAATTTTATTAACAACGGATTTAAATTAATTAAATCCGTTTGTTCTTGATCCGGATATTGGCGACGCGACGCCGGATACCGCAACGACGCGACGATCCCCCTTCTTCCGCGACGAGCAATCCCGCGACGATCCCTCGTTCGGCAACGACAGCTGCGAGGTAAGGGATGTTGGATTATTTTATCTTATTTTTCCCCCGTGTTTATTCTTTTAAAGTGAAGAACATGATCTCCGACAATTTTAATTTATTTAAAATTGTTGTTGATTATTCCTCCCGTGGATTATGACTAACGCGGAGGGTGCGGGTCTAGCGAACAAGACCCGGCGACCCTCCGCAGATCTCTTTTGTTGTGCGGATATGGCGGACGACGACGAACCGCGCGGCAGGGGCGATCTGTTGATCCCGCAGTGAAGGTCGGCCCCCGGGAGGAGCAACGGCGCAGACGGGAAAGGAATCGGGCCACCGGAGCATCTCCGGCGGCCCGCGGAAGGCGGCGGCGGCGCGGGTCGCCGGCGCGGCGGCGCCGGCGACCGGAGGCGGCGGCGCCCGGCGCGCCGCCGTGGAGGAAGTCCGCCGCGGCTGAAGCCGCGGCGGCGGCGGCGGCCGGTTCCGCGGCCACGCGGAACCGGGAACGGACGCGGCGGCCCGGCCGCGTCCGCGTGACAGGCGGCCCCCCGCGGGGCCGCGTTTCGTTTAAGCCGCGGGTCAAGCCCGCGGCGCCCTCCTTCGGCCGCTCGGCCGAAGCCGAGCCGGCCGGTCCGGTCGGCCGGGCCGCGCCCAGGCCGGACCGGACCCGGCCTAGCCGGGTCGGGCCGACCCGGTTCGGCCGACCCAGGGGGGGGGGGGGGTTCGGGCCGGGTCGCCCCGGGCCCAGAACCCCCGTTTCGGGCCCTCTTCGGTCTTTCGCCCATATCATGGGCCTGGGACCTCCGATTGACGAACCGTCAGCGGCTACGCGATCCTTGGATCGAGACGGTCGTTTCGGTATATTACACTCAAGGTTTCGGAAGACTTTGGGTTCGGCCGAGTTGGTTCGTACACGAAACCAACCGGGCCCTCGGAGCGGAAACGCTCATAACTTGAGCTACGGACGTCCGATCGACGTACCGTCAGCTATGGTAGTTTCCTCTAAGTGAGACGGAACTTTTGGCATACTCCGCCCGAGGATCGGATACAGGCGGAGTACGGTCGGGTTGGTTTTGCTCTGAAAACCAACCGGGCCCCTGGGACGAAAATGCCAATAACTCTCAGACCGGGCGTCCGATTGACGCGCCGTCTGTTGCGTTGAGATCCTGTTGTCGATACGGAACTTTTGGATACATCAACTTCGGACTACGTGTCAGTTGATGTATCAGCCTCTCGGCTCGTGGAGTGGACCCTCCTAAACGAGCTCGCTAAGTGCGGGAACCCTAGTGCTGGCTGTGGCTTCGACGACAGAGCAGATATCCTCCGTGGACTGCGACGACGACAGAGCAGAGATCCTTCGTGGACTGCGACGACGACAGAGCAGAGATCCTCCGTGGACTGCGACGACGGCAGAGCAGAGATCCTTTGTGGACTGCGGCGACGACTGTGCAGAGATCCTCAGTGGACTGCGTCGACTACTGCACTCAGCGATCCTACGTGGAACAGTGCTACCGAACCTGTGTGAGCTGAATCTTCTTTTTACCTTGAGCGGTGGAGCGCTTGGGTGTAGCGGCGGACCCGTGGTACTTTACAGTGGTGGTGCGCTTGGATGCAGCAGCAGACCCTTGGCGGTGGAGCGCTTGGTTGTAGCGGCGGACCCGCGATACTCTACGGAGTGTGTGCGCTTGGGTGTAGTGACAGACCCGCGACGGTGGAGACGCGCGTGCGGAGTACGGAGACCGTGTAGATGACTGAGACCTGACGACTGCTTGACCGACTCGACTTGGAGTGAGTCGACTAGCCCAGTGGACGGAGCGCCCAGTAGTTGGCAGCAGACCCACGGCGGACGGAGCGCCTGGTAGTTGGCGGCAAACCCGCGGTACTCGACAGGAGGAGTACCTCAGTAGGCTATCTGGGTGAGCGCCCGGTATTTGGCAGCAGACCCTCAGCGGACGGAGCGCCCGGTAGTTGGCAGCAGACCCGCGGTACTCGACAGGAGGAGTACTTCAGCAGTCTTAGGTTAGTGAGCAGTACCTCGGAGTCGTGACAGGACCACTATACACTTCAGAGATGGGGCTCTTCAACATTTACGGTTTCGATAATGAAAATCCTGGTTGAGCTGAATCTTATGTTACTCTCCTTTGTGGATTGTGTTGAACTATCCTTTGTGGATTTACTGTTTACTCTCCTTGTGGATTTGAGTCTTACTCTCCTTTGTGGATTGTGTTGAACTATCCTTTGTGGATTTACTGTTTACTCTCCTTGTGGATTTGAGTCTTACTCTCCTTTGTGGATTGTGTTGAACTATCCTTTGTGGATTTACTGTTTACTCTCCTTGTGGATTTGAGTCTTGCTTTCCTTTGTGGATTGAGTTGTCCTTGAGCTCGTGAGCAGAGCTAGAATTGGGGACTTAGGTATATGTATGGGCATATACCTAAGTCGAGTCAGATGTTACTTCGTGATTGCATCTTTCTTTTGTGCTATATCCTTTGTGGATTTCGGGAGACCTTCGGGGGTCTCGGGGTCCTTACTGAGTAGCTTGTACTCACCCCTGCACGGGCTATGCCCGCACCTTGTTGTGTTGGTTGCAGACGACGGACAGCGCTGATCACGGTTGGGCGTGGAGCAGGATGGTACCTGGAGGTGGACCACTGGGCGGGACGTGCTTGGAGCGGACGTGGGACCCGAGGAGCCTGGAGGCTATCTGTACCCACCCTTCAGGTGGGATTGCCAGTGGACGACACGAGGCCGCCGTCTTTTCTTCAGTTGCTGTTCTTTACTTTTTCAGTTGTACTTTACAGTTGGGCTTGTATTTCCGGCCCCCTTTACTTTTCTGCACTTTACTTTCCGCTTGCTGACTCTGTGTGGTTGTTACTTATAAAGGCAATGCCTTCCCTGTTTACTGGGATTTTACGCCTTGGTGCTAGTCGCCAGCCCCTGGCCTATGGAAGGCGGGCTTGGGGTAGTCACGGCACGGGCCCCGAGGACGGGTCGTGACAAATTGGTATCAGAGGTGGTCGGTTCTACCGCAGACTCTGATCGTCCTTTCTTTCTATATGAAGCAATAGTGTTTAGTGTATTGAGTGTGGTTATCGGTTCAGGGAGCCCAGTGTTGGTGCGGCGGCCGACGTATCCATACACCAGGACCCTGACTCCTGATTTCCGACTTAATGCATGAAAACATTGATTGCGTGTGTGTTTCAAGTTTCTTTGTGATTGCTTGTGTCAGCTCACCGGGTATACTGATCTGCTTTATGAAAGTCTCAAGTTTTCCTTGTGATTACTTGTGCCAGCTCACCAGGTATACTGTTCTGACTGTGGTGCTCTTTTTCTCCTTTTCAGGATGGCCCCGCGACGACAGCCAGCTAGGGTTCCGAGTGTAGGGCGCGACGGCAGCCCACCGAGCGACGAGGCCTCGGTGCAGGGCCCCCTGCCAGCAGTGGCACCGGCGGTAGCTTTACCCGCCGAGCCACCGATGCTGCCAGTACCAGACGCTGACGATGCACGTCGCCTCAGGGCACTGCATGAGTTTCAGAGCCAGCGACCGCCCAGGTTTCGCGGTGAGGCGGACCCCCAGGCCGCCGAGGACTGGCTAGAGGCGGTGGTACGGATCTTTAGGCTAGTGAGGACACCAGCGGATCTCATGGTGATTCTCGCGGCGAGCCTCCTGCAGGCGGCGGCAGGACGATGGTGGAGCCTGATGCTCCAGGTTCACGATGAGACATCCCTGCTCTGGGCGGACTTCGAGAGCCTCTTCAGCTCTAAGTTCGTCCCGGCCACCCTCCGAGCGGTGCGCATCCAGGAGCTTCTCCAGCTGCGCCAGGGCAGCATGACGGTCGCTCAGTATGCGGCGAGGTTCACGGACCTATCTCGCTACTCGACCGACATGGTACGGGACCCCTTCTTCCGGGCCCGGACCTTCGAGCAGGGCTTGCGACAGGAGATTTGGGCGTCGCTGATCTCCCTCAGCATTCCGACCCAGGCGGGAGTGCTAGAGCGGGCCCTTCTGATCGAGAGCTTCCTTGCTGAGTCTACACCAGCACAGAGACCCACCGCAGGGCGGCACGTAGCGGAGTCTTCAGTAGAAGGTAGCCGACAGATGACTCAGGGTTCCAGGCAGACCAGACCTACCAGTGGCCGACTGCACGACTCAGGCTCAGTTGTGCGGGGAAGCCGGGGTGGAGTCAGAGCCAGGCGTGCCGAGAGCGGGCAGTGTTATTCCTGTGGCGGAATTGGTCACATGGCTCGTGACTGCCCGACCCGCCATGCGGGGGAGCAGCAGACGGTTGAGGAACCACCTAGGCAGAGGCAGAGGTTCGACCGTGGCGGTCTGCAGGGAGGAGACGGACGAGGTAGAGGAGCTGGCCGAGCAGCAGGTGGTGGACGACGCTTTGAGGCTCTACCACCACCACCACCAGGAGGTCCACCCCGACCGCAGGGGAGAGCTCAGCTTCAGGCAGCCGAGGCCTTCGATCATGGAGCCCTGGGAGCTGATGGACAGGAGCAGAACTAGTGGATACATACTTTGTACTTCTGGTTCCTTGTTTCTTTTGTGTAGCGTCTTGTAATATGAGCTGCAATAATAAAAGACACATACCTTTGTGATATTTTTCGTTCCTGTCCTCTTTCGTGATGTTACTAGGAGATTCCGGTTTTGGCTGTTGACTTGACCCTCACTTGTGAGACGTCTACTGGAGGAGACCCAGTTACCACACACTGATGCCGACAGTGTGACTCAACCCTTGGAGGCGAGAGTAACGGTTGAATCTCTTAGTAGTAGCGTCGAGGCCTTACGACGTCATCCTTGGTATGGATTAGTATCATCCATGTTAGGATTGACTGTTTTAGGCAAAGAATGTGGTTCATCCAGGGGATGAGACCAGATTTCTCTTTTCGGAAAAGAAGAAATCTTGCAGCTCTTGTGGGACCTGTGATGGTCCAGGCCACGACAGAGAAGGTCCAGATCATCCAGGAGAGGATGAGGACAGCTCAGAGCCGGAAAAAGTCATATGCTGACAGGAGGCGGAGGCCACTGGAGTTCGAGGATGGCGACCACGTCTTTTTGCGTGTCTCACCTCGACGTGGTTTACGGAGATTTGGCCAAGGCGGCAAGTTGTCTCCACGCTTCATCGGGCCTTTCCAGGTCCTCAGCAGGATAGGAGAGGTGGCTTATCTCCTGGATCTACCACCTCAGTTGCACCAGGTGCACGACGTCTTCCACGTGTCTCAGCTGAGGAGATACGTGCACGACCCGACGCACATCATCGACTTGGGGGAGCTGGACGTGGACGATGGGGCGACTTTTGCGGAGGTCCCAGTGGAGATCGAGGATCGACAGGAGCGGGTCCTACGTGGGCGGTCGATTCCTCTTGTGCGCGTCAGATGGCAGCACGGGAACCTCCAGGAGAGCACTTGGGAGCGGGAGGCTCAGATGCGTGCTCAGTACCCCCATTTGTTCCCCTAGTTTTTGATGTATCTTTACGGGGACGTAAAGCCCTGAGGTGGGAGTAATGTAAAGACCCGCAAATTTCAAGGAAATTTTTTTCTTAATTTTCTTTGGAATTTTACAAGAGCGCAGCTTCAGACGGCACCTGATTCCGAGGCCCGGTGTGCCCGGAATCAATTTCCGAAGTTTGGCTCGGGTACGTTCAGTGAACGGACGAGCGGGTTTTTCTATCTTTTGAACTGGTGCCCAGAATCAAATTCTGAGGGCACCGATGAAATCGCAACGCCGTTATTTGCTTAGAAACGCCTCTTCCGGAGTTGCGTTTGCTCAGACGTGGTTTTTTTAAATTTTGCGGCTTTAAGTCAGAAATAAAATAAAGTTTGTGCGACAACTTTATTTTATTTTTCACTTAAGCTGCTTAGAAGCCACTTGAAGTCACTTAAAGGCGGCTTGAGCTGAGTTGAACTGGATAGGATGCTATCCAGAAATATCCTACCCCTTGGTAGGATATTTGTGCGGTGGGGCCCGCACGAGCCCCGCCGTTTCTTTCGCTAAGTAACGCACCCGTGAAAACCCGTCAAAGTAACTGAAAAGTCAACCGACGCGTTTTCTTTAATTCTTAACAGACCATTTAATTGGGCGGTTTATTTCGTGAATTAAATGGACTGTTCCTTTCGTGAATTAAATGGGTCGTTTCTTTCGAATTGATGGATCGTTTCTTAACCGGTTTCGTGTGTTGGCATGTTTATAAAATAAGACCAACCTAAAAATCCTTTGAAAGGATTTGAGAGGATCTTGTTTCTTCATCTCCCCGCGAAGAACGCGAAGAACGCGAAGAACGCGAAGAACGCGAAGAACGCCGGCGACCGGAATTCGACGACGCACGCCGAGATCTGCGACGTCGACGAGCTTTACCCACGACGTTCTTCGGCGACGCCTCTTCTTCTGCAGCCGATTCTCGTTCGGCAACTAAGGTAAGAATCAGATCGTTTAAATTCTCCCTTTTTAAATTTCAGTAACAACGGATTTAAATTAATTAAATCCGTTTGTTCTTGATCCGGAGATTGGCGACGCGACGCCGGATACCGCGACGACGCGACGATCCCCCTTCTTCCGCGACGAGCAATCCCGCGACGATCCCTCGTTCGGCAACGACAGCTGCGAGGTAAGGGATGTTGGATTATTTTATCTTATTTTTCCCCCGTGTTTATTCTTTTAAAGTGAAGAACATGATCTCCAACAATTTTAATTTATTTAAAATTGTTGTTGATTATTCCTCCCGTGGATTATGACTAACGCGGAGGGTGCGGGTCTAGCGAACAAGACCCGGCGACCCTCCGCCGATCTCTTTTGTTGTGCGGATATGGCGGACGACGACGAACCGCGCGGCAGGGGAGATCTGTTGATCCCGCAGTGAAGGTCGGCCCCCGGGAGGAGCAACGGCGCAGACGGGAAAGGAATCGGGCCACCGGAGCATCTCCGGCGGCCCGCGGAAGGCGGCGGCGGCGCGGGTCGCCGGCGCGGCGGCGCCGGCGACCGGAGGCGGCGGCGCCCGGCGCGCCGCCGTGGAGGAAGTCCGCCGCGGCTGAAGCCGCGGCGGCGGCGGCGGCCGGATCCGCGGCCGCGCGGAACCGGGAACGGACGCGGCGGCCCGGCCGCGTCCGCGTGACAGGCGGCCCCCCGCGGGGCCGCGTTTCGTTTGAGCCGCGGGTCAAGCCCGCGGCGCCCTCCTTCGGCCGCTCGGCCGAAGCCGAGCCGGCCGGTCCGGTCGGCCGGGCCGCGCCCAGGCCGGACCGGACCCGGCCTAGCCGGGTCGGGCCGACCCGGTTCGGCCGACCCAGGGGGGGGGGGGGGGGTTCGGGCCGGGTCGCCCCGGGCCCAGAACCCCCGTTTCGGGCCCTCTTCGGTCTTTCGCCCATATCTTGGGCCTGGGACCTCCGATTGACGAACCGTCAGCGGCTACGCGATCCTTGGATCGAGACGGTCGTTTCGGTATATTACACTCAAGGTTTCGGAAGACTTTGGGTTCGGCCGGGTTGGTTCGTACACGAAACCAACCGGGCCCTCGGAGCGGAAACGCTCATAACTTGAGCTACGGACGTCCGATCGACGTACCGTCAGCTGTGGTAGTTTCCTCTAAGTGAGACGGAACTTTTGGCATACTCCTCCCGAGGATCGGATATAGGCGGAGTACGGTCGGGTTGGTTTTGCTCTGAAAACCAACCGGGCCCCTGGGACGAAAATGCCAATAACTCTCAGACCGGGCGTCCGATTGACGCGCCGTCTGTTGCGTTGAGATCCTGTTGTCGATACGGAACTTTTGGATACATCAACTTCGGACTACGTGTCAGTTGATGTATCAGCCTCTCGGCTCGTGGAGCGGACCCTCCTAAACGAGCTCGCTAAGTGCGGGAACCCTAGTGCTGGCTGTGGCTTCGACGACAGAGCAGAGATCCTCCGTGGACTGCAACGACGACAGAGCAGAGATCCTCCGTGGACTGCGACGACGACAGAGCAGAGATCCTCCGTGGACTGCGACGACGGCAGAGCAGAGATCCTTTGTGGACTGCGGCGACGACTGTGCAGAGATCCTCAGTGGACTGCGTCGACTACTGCACTCAGCGATCCTACGTGGAACAGTGCTACCGAACCTGTGTGAGCTGAATCTTCTTTTTACCTTGAGCGGTGGAGCGCTTGGGTGTAGCGGCGGACCCGTGGTACTTGACAGTGGTGGTGCGCTTGGATGCAGCAGCAGACCCTTGGCGGTGGAGCGCTTGGTTGTAGCGGCGGACCCGCGATACTCTAAGGAGTGTGTGCGCTTGGGTGTAGCGACAGACCCGCGACGGTGGAGACGCGCGTGCGGAGTACGGAGACCGTGTAGATGACTGAGACCTGACGACTGCTTGACTGACTCGACTTGGAGTGAGTCGACTAGCCCAGTGGACGGAGCGCCCAGTAGTTGGCAGCAGACCCACGGCGGACGGAGCGCCTGGTAGTTGGCGGCAAACCCGCGGTACTCGACAGGAGGAGTACCTCAGTAGGCTATCTGGGTGAGCGCCCGGTATTTGGCAGCAGACCCTCAGCGGACGGAGTGCCCGGTAGTTGGCAGCAGACCCGCGGTACTCGACAGGAGGAGTACTTCAGCAGTCTTAGGTTAGTGAGCAGTACCTCGGAGTCGTGACAGGACCACTGTACACTTCAGAGATGGGGCTCTTCAACATTTACGGTTTCGATAATGAAAATCCTGGTTGAGCTGAATCTTATGTTACTCTCCTTTGTGGATTGTGTTGAACTATCCTTTGTGGATTTACTGTTTACTCTCCTTGTGGATTTGAGTCTTACTCTCCTTTGTGGATTGTGTTGAACTATCCTTTGTGGATTTACTGTTTACTCTCCTTGTGGATTTGAGTCTTACTCTCCTTTGTGGATTGTGTTGAACTATCCTTTGTGGATTTACTGTTTACTCTCCTTGTGGATTTGAGTCTTGCTTTCCTTTGTGGATTGAGTTGTCCTTGAGCTCGTGAGCAGAGCTAGAATTGGGGACTTAGGTATATGTATGGGCATATACCTAAGTCGAGTCAGATGTTACTTCGTGATTGCATCTTTCTTTTGTGCTATATACTTTGTGGATTTCGGGAGACCTTCGGGGGTCTCGGGGTCCTTACTGAGTAGCTTGTACTCACCCCTGCACGGGCTATGCCCGCACCTTGTTGTGTTGGTTGCAGACGACGGACAGCGCTGATCACGGTTGGGCGTGGAGCAGGACGGTACCTGGAGGTGGACCACTGGGCGGGACGTGCTCGGAGCGGACGTGGGACCCGAGGAGCCTGGAGGCTATCTGTACCCACCCTTCAGGTGGGATTGCCAGTGGACGACACGAGGCCGCCGTCTTTTCTTCAGTTGCTGTTCTTTACTTTTTCAGTTGTACTTTACAGTTGGGCTTGTATTTCCGGCCCCCTTTACTTTTCTGCACTTTACTTTCCGCTTGCTGACTCTATGTGGTTGTTACTTATAAAGGCAATGCCTTCCCTGTTTACTGGGATTTTACGCCTTGGTGCTAGTCGCCAGCCCCTGGCCTATGGAAGGCGGGCTTGGGGTAGTCACGGCACGGGCCCCGAGGATGGGTCGTGACATTCCCATCCTCCTTATTAGAAAAAAGCATGGGTGAACCCCAAGAGGATATAATAGGCCGTATAAATATTTTGGCCTTAAGGTCTACTATCTTCCGCTCATGATCCTGAAGCTCAATAGGTTCCATCCTATATGGAGGAATGGACAATGGATGTACTCCTCAAACAAGATCAATTATGAGCTCTACCTCTCTTAGAAGGTAAGCTAGAAAAGTAATCAGGAAAGACTTCCCTGAAACAATCAACAACTGGAGGGAAATCAGTTTGAAGAAAACCTCAATCCTCCATGAAATGATTTGTTATATGGGTGGTCACTCCACCTAACTCATGATGCTTCAGTCCATCTCTCCTAGCCTATACATCCCACTCACCTTTAAAAATATTACCTCTTCCCACAGTTGATGTAATAGAGAGAATGCAGCAATATCAGTCTATAAATTCATGATAGTAGACTAACCAGTCAATCCCAAGTATTACATTGAATCTATTCATATTGAGAAAAAAGAGATTCCACAATAAATGGTAACTTCCAACCTCAAGGGGACAGTCCCTGCACAAGTTTATGCCCTCCATATATATTCCCATTTGTGTATCAAGGGTCATTACACCATAGTGATATTGTATCTCTGGTCTAAGAAATTCCACGATTGATACAGAAATGAAAGAGTTTGAAGCACTTATATCAAACAAAGTTGATACAATAGTAGAGTCTACTTGAATAGTACCTTGTAGTATAGATGGTCTCGCAGCCTAATCCTCAGGTATCAGCTATAAAGCATACAACTGACCTGATCCATGACCCTATGAAATAAATGGACTACCACAACCATGACTGCTCTGCTGGCACTTATGGTGATCAGGTATCAGACTACCCTGGCCACGACCACCTCCTCGTCCAAACCAGCTAGTGCTATTCTAACTCCCAACCTGACGTAGTTCAAAAGAACTTGATCCTAAAGGTGGAGCTGAAATTGATATATTTCCACACGAAGTTGGTGGAAAGGTCCTGAAAAAGCGCTGAAGATGACCCATATGGCCACAATCTCAGCACCCTATAGGGTCTCTATAACATTGGGTCTTTTGATGCCCCATTATTCTATACTGATGACACATCATAGAGCTATCAAACTAGATACTTTTTCTGCTACTTTCCTGTCGAGAAACATCAAAGGAATCTTTCCTGCCTCAGGAGGAACTATTGGCATGCTGCGGCATTGATCCTTTAAGCTGGGTTCTCACATTTTCCCTCAGTTTCTGATTAGTGATAAGGTCTTGATAAACTATTTTAGAAAATTTAGGAAGGAGAAAGACATTCACCTAAGTTCAGATGGTGTATTGAAGCCCATCCTCAAAACATCTAGGACGTGAAAGCTCATCGTCGACTAGAAGCAGTGCGAAGCACTGTAAATCTGTGAAATGTACTGAATATTCCATAACTGACATAGAACACTTCTCGAGATGCATGAACTCTCAGGATCTGCTGGTTCTTAGTGTCTGAGGAAAGAACTTATCATAGAAGGCAGACTGGAAATCAACCCATAACATGCCCTGATGACGACCGGCCTGGGTAACCACATCCCACCAATGCTTGGCCAAATCCTGAAGAATGCAGATAGAAATCTTAAATCTATTCTCTAGAGGCATTTATAGATGCTCCAAGATAGATATAAAGGTATCTATCCATGAATGAGTAGCCTGATAACCGCCATCCCCCAAAAAACTAGGAGGAGGACGATGCTGGAACTTGCGGGTCAGATCAGCCATCGTAGGTGCAACATGTGGAGCATCTTGCAAGTACTGCATCAGATGCAAGATACTATCATGGACTTGGGAATTAGTGACTAGATCTTCTATAGTAGGTGGTTCCTCAAGTGGAACTCTTGGAAGTAATACTGGTGGATCAGGGCCCACCATGTCTAGAGCATAGTCGTCACCACCCTCCCGGTGAACGATACGAGGACGACGGAATGGCATTGGTCTAAAAATTCCAAGAACACACTTTAGAATAAGCTTAGAATCAAGGAGATAGCATCACTAATGGAATATGAACATATAAAAACTCACTACCCAAGGGATACTTCCCAAACTATTTTCTTAGACGGCTAGGTATCAGTAAGTCCTTAAGTATAAGTTTCATTTCATTTTGTAGTTAATTCTTAGGTTCACTCTTTTACCTTTCAAAAACATGAAAAGGATACATAAGTATGTACAACCAATCCATTTTATATTTCAGGATTCACTTTATAACAGATAGCCATTTTCGATGAATCAGCGCCCATACACCTATCACCAGAAACAACACCCATTTCATTATAGTATAATGGCTTGACTCAGTAAATTACTCATCCCAATCCATGAGGGCCCATACACCTCATGAATTGAGACATTAAATCACTCAATCATAGCCAATGTAATACAAGTACAATCAAACTACCACAACATCACTCCACAATCATAGTCATATCAAGAAATTTAATGTAGTGAGATGCACCTATATGGAATGGAAATATGCATGACATGTGAAATATAGGTGCCTATAATGATGCATGTAACAATGCTCTTTGCCCTCATATCATCAGGATATGAAAGAAATTGTAAAACAGAGTAATAATCAACCACACCATACAACATGTGTGTCACCAAACGGTGAAATAATAACAACAATAATAGGAAAAATTGAACAAAAACTTCATTTTGGGTAACTTTCCTTTTACCATGAACATGGGTTTGCAATGCCCAAGCACGACTTATGAAAAAGTCCCAAGCATTCTTATTCCCCCCTCTATTTTATCCGAATAGTAAAGAAAGAAGAGAAACCACCTCTAATACTAATTTGTGACGTCTCAGACCTGGATGCCACTTAATGGGTGCCCTGAGCCCGGTGGGCTACATGTCCTCAAGCGTATCTTCCTAAATTCCAGAGGATTCTGACTAGTAGTGAGGGTCTATGGTGTGTCCTCGGGATGACTATTCCCTCATTATTAATGTATAGCACAATGGAAGGAATATAAAAGAATAGTAAATAGTGGAAGCAATATAAATGGTATAAAAAAATAGTGGAAGCAAAACTGATTTAGTAAATAAACGAGATAAATACTAACTACATCAAATGGAATAATGATGATATAATTTCATGTCACTAGAAAACTGGAAAACATGGATACAAGATAATAGGCATAAGAATTCCATAATGTAACGAAAAAAAAGACTACTCCAAGCATACAAAGATCCAACTCAGTCATCTTCTGTCAAGCTCCATCCTAAAAGCACACAATCAATTATTGGAAGCTTTGCGCTTCCCTTTATCAATACCTAAAACCATTTAATCTACTCTAGGTACCAAACAGTTCCTAGAGAGGGTGTATGATAAAATCTTAGTGGGCCACCACTAATGGTTTCTATAACATCCATCTCGTGTAATGGAATATAGCAGTGTGCATGAATTCATATATAAAGTAAATCAAGTAGTATAATAACTAAATACCTAGTACCTTCTTCAGCCCTTGGCTGGTATCCAAACATGTAACTATTTCATTAATTATGTAATTACCATTTAATTTTAATAGGTCATGTGATTCATAGCTAGCACTAACATCGTCTCATGATAGTATAAGTAGTGAAGGTCTCAAGACATGACAAGGCAACCTGAAAATGATATCCAATGAGGGAGATACAGGGTAATAACTAAGGTAACATAAATCTCACGGAACACTAACTCAGTAGTATCTGAGTCCAGCTAAGGCGTAAGAGTGTATTCCAAGGAGTGTAATTAATGGAATTCCACAATAAGGTGCCTACTGAGTCCAAGGTGATCAACCAAGGTAAAATGGGTCTATGAAAAGATAGGGCCCTATGGGATTTCACCATGGAACCTACTATCAAATGATGGATCCAAGGAGTGTATCAGAGGTATCCTGTAATAATGAAAAGGGCCATGCAATAGTATACTGATCATTTGAGGAAAAGACAAGAACCAGAGTCTAGGTGGGTATCAACATAAGAAAACCGCATCCTTGAATCAGAATGGGGTTCCTAAGAACCAAGGTATTCTCCTCTCAGAATCCAGGGTGAGATTGATTGAGTGCATTCCAATTTTATATTTTAATCATGTAGTAATTCATTTGGTTCAATTATTTCCATCCATTAGTGTGGATGGGTCAAGTATTGTTGAAACCATTTACTTATTGGTCCAAGACTTTTCTTCCATTAGTGTGGATAGGCCAAGTAGCATTAGAACCATCTAATAAAGTCTTAATTAACCATTAAGTAATATTAATTAGAGAGGTTCACTATGCTAACTTTCATTGACATGGAAAATGGTGATATAAACATGTAAACTTAATTCACACATATTTTTTATGTCCATGATATTTATTTAGTATACTTTCCATTCCACATTTCATATTTAATAATCAATTTGAAAGCACTTACCTTAGGCAGGTCAAGTGGTGAGCTTACATGGTACATGAGATTATGTAATTCTCATCAATAACAATTCCTTTATTATGGAAAGGATCAGCTTTATAAAGTTCAAGCAAAGGCACACTCGAATGGTGGCTCAAATGTGTCAAAAAATCTAAAAAACCCAATTATGGCATCACCTTCAATATGAGGCAGATTGAGTTGTAGGTTTAACCACTAACAACAAATCATATATTTGGAAATATCACAACCATACGATTCTATCAAGTACAATCATGGAATGTAATGTTAAGAAATGGCTTCCAACGAAACCAGTGGGCCACACACGAACATTCCAAAAAACAATGAACTTTATGGATGAGTTCTATACCACCACCTTAGGGTTGTAGGATCCTTCTTCTTTAGTATTGGACCTTGATTTTCCTTAGATCAGAGTAGATCTAATAAAAGGTGAAAAAAACTCATATGATGATAACTAGGTCAAGATAGAAAGATATTAAGAACGGATAAAGAGTAATTGATTACTTATCATTGGGAATCCAATGTGATTAACGGAAGCTCGATCGGATGTCAAATGAAGGAGATATCGTATTCCCTAGATTTGGCCTTCAAAAAGCCCCAAATATGTGAAAATGGAGGAAAATATTTCTGGTTTACGAGTTGGGATAATGGAGTAGGATTAATATATCATTAAGGGAGAAACTATAAATTTACCCATAAAATTAGCCTATGCACGGTTTTTCCACATGGTTTGTCAAACTGCGCGTAAACCAAGAGGGAAGGCTCTGCCTGAATGGTTTAGTCTAAACGGTTTTTCAAACCATGTGAAACCCATGCACAACTACCTGGTAAAAAGGGGTGCTAGCACGGTTAGGCCAGACGGTCATGTTCCAACCATGCGAGGTGGATCTGTCCAAAAAAAAACATCCACACGGTTTTCCGAATCATGCGAAATTTTGCACGGTTTACTCTAAACCGTGTGCAGAGACTGTTCTCACCAAATATATGGGTTCTGGGCTCCCAAAAATCCTTGTACACCCTTATAAGATTTACTAACTCATTAGGCATCCATATAAGGTCCAAAGTAAAGATTTAGACCGAAAATTAAAGGATCCATACCTGATTGAGTAATCAGGTTCTTACAATAATGTAGCAAACTTATGTACTATTGTTCATGTTTCCATGTTTCCAAAGGCACTAGACTAATACAGTATTTAGTCATCTATTTGAATATATTTTTATGTATTCTGCAAAATTTATGAAAAGTTAACATATAAAAACTGAGGGTCTCTATAGATATCCACTTGGCTTACACTTATTTTAGTGACAATCACATCCTCTATTTTGATATCATCTCAGATACACCGAGATAGCACCGTTTATACATCGTGCTAAATTAAATATCATTGGTATTGATAAATAAACTCTATGAGATCTATGCTACTACAAAGTGGTTAGTTTAAGAGTTTGGTTTGTTCAATGTGATAATTTTGTTCCCAGGTAGGAATGCCTTGGATAGACTCACAGACCCCAGTCAATTATTTTTACTTTATTTTCATTGGGATTATTAAATGTTCTAATGCATGGATGTCTTGACTATATACTGACATATCACTGGTAAAAACTATATTATGGTCTACCCAGGATGATCTCCTTACAATCCAACTGATTAATAGGAGGTTACCATGAACCTTAGTTAGGATCAGATGAGAGGTTTTAAAAGTTTGATGATCCAAGTGTACCAGATTGGGTATACACCTTTCTTCGTGCTATCACATGACAACATAAATAAATTTTCTAGTCTAGAGACATTATCAAAAGTCAGGTATAGGCTTCTATGTATGTTCTTTAAGTTACCATGAGGTTCCTTGGAAAATTACAACATGTTCGGGAATGTGTTATGTTGGTCACCTAAGACAATAATAGTTTTAGAAAATATGTATAGAAGTGGTTTTACGTACATCCTCTTTCTTTGATGAATATAGTCGGTGGGGAACCATATCATAGAAAATCATCAGGATGAGGTGAGTATAGTGTGAGTCAGTTGATCTTTTTCTTGAAAAGTCAACTTGACCTAGATAAATGAGGTCTATGGGGATTCTTCCATTAATTTAAGATAAGGATCATTCTAAGAGCATCATTAGAACACTGAGGTCTTGTTAAAATAGACAATTTCAATGGTGGATATATTTTGATTCATAACCAGCATTTAAATTCTAGAAAATATGGTGTGAAAGGGACATAGGTTTGTTAGTGAAAGAGGTGATGGCATGATCAAGTCTCTAGTTTAGGGGCTAGGTAAGATTCATATCAATGTTTTGGTTTTTAATTCGAGTATTGACTTTTGTTTCTATGGATTATATACCATATACTTAAAGTGATATTTGGAGGTGGTTTGGGTATTTGGGAACACTACATGGTTAATTAAATAAAACTTCATGTCTTGAGTATGTGGGGTGTTGTTTTTTTTAAGGCTTCTTGGGGATGATAATTTCTATAGTGGGGAGGTTATAACATCCTTTGTTTTGCACTGGGTGGGATTTCCTAAAGGAATTTTAACTTTACTATTTAGTGGATGGGACATTGTCTAAACCAATATTATGAATCTAAATATGAGCATTGTAACACTGAAAGGTGTTGTTTTTAGTTAATTTTTACCAACCAAGAGGTTTCCCAAAAGTTTAATTGAGTTTCATAAGATTCAATCTCTTAAAGAACTGGTTTTTGAGAAATATCATGAGGCACGTTGTTGGTTCATGGTTAGTTTATCCATGAAGATCAACCTTAGGACTCCTTTTCTTAAGGGTAATGGTCTAATTTAACCATGAAACCTCCTAGTAATAATCATGTGATATGGTGTAGGGGTGCATTAGTGACCCGCATTGGCTTCGTATGGTTTTACAATACTATTCTCCAAAACAACAACCTTAGTTCCACATAACCAGTAGTTATGCATATTTATACACAGGATTTTTCAAACAATGCATCCCAACTGTGAACCCCTTTTAAACGGGGTCTGCCTTTGGGCAGTGAAGCTCACATGATTGGTGAACATTTTTTAAAACCATACAACTCTTTAAAGGGAGTTATTTTATAGTTTTACATTTATATATTTTAAAGGGCACCCCCTTTTCTTCTCCACCCATCCACGCACATCTTCCCCTTCATGGGAGCTCTCCTCTCCTCCTCTAGGAAGGGTGATATTTTCACCATATGGCCTCCAATTAAAGTGTTATTTATCAAATTGGAATTCTATCAGTGATTCTACGACTCCTCATTACTCTTTTTATAGTTTCTTTCACCATATTTGGTGATATCTTTGTGTGAGATAATTCACCCTATTTTTTGAAGCATTTGTCTATTTATTCGATTTCTCTTAAAATGGATTGATTAAATGGTTGATATTGGATGGGTAGACCATCCAAAGTATGAGGTGGATTGTATAACCCATTCTTCTAAATGTATATGTTTTTTACAAATTATGTTGTTGTGCGGCATGCAATATTTTCCATGTGTTTCACTTTAAATGTTAAACTAATTACGTAAAACCGAATTCCATAAGTTATATTGTCATTATGATTTAATTTAAACCATTGTAAGTTGTTCACCTCAACTAAAACCAATCCTTGTGGTGATTTATATATATTAATCCACCTCTATTCCTCCTTATGTAACTAATCCCCATCTTGGGGTGTTGTTTTAAATTCACATGATCATAATTCCTTACTTCCTATTGACAAGATTTTGAGGTGTGATAAATAAAACCTCATGTAATGGATGATTACTTCAAGTAAATGAATTTAAATGATAATATCTCCCTTTTTTAACAATAAAAACACCAATTAAGTGTGCTATATTCTTTAATAAAATGGTTAATGGAATGGCATAATTGAAACGATAAATGGTCATGGTGCTTTTGATGTATACTTAACTTGTGAGATGGAATACTTAAGTACATGGGCCTTCCTTATTCTTCATAGTTGAATTGTGATATATCATTCTCATGGTTATGGCATGTTTACTAACTTGTTCATCCTTATTATTTGAATTCAAATGATTAAATTAATATGGTATGCCTTGACCAATACTCATAATCCTTTTTACAGAACACCTAGATGGTCTCTTAGGCTGGTTTAAATCACATGTTCCAAGAGAGATACTTGGGTTGCTTATGTGGAATGCCTTCGATGAGCTCAAAGGTTACTCATATTATATGAAACCTTGAGTGATACTTGGGTTTCCATTTCATGGAACACCTTGGGCAGGATCATAGGATATATTTTTCCACACACACTAAGTGATACTTGGGTTTCCTTTTTACAGAACACCATGGATGGTCTCATAGGTATGATTGATGTTATGAGTGATACATGGGGTTATTAATTAGGGACATTAATTATGGGATCATTAATTAATGGTATTTCACAACTCCTTGGGTGATACTTGGGTCCCTCATTATAGGATTCCTTGGATGAGCTCGTAGGATGTACATATTCTATCATGCATGTTTATTTGTTTCATATATTTAGTGGTAATTTTTTATTTATATGTCAAACATGATGCAATGAATCCCATTATTATATGCATGGAATTATTTCCTTTATTTTAAATTTGAACCTTTATTATATATTATGATACTCGAGTATGTAGTCCCTTAATTAGAATGTGGAACTCATTATTATTATTTATCAGGTGGATGTCTTGTAATTTGACCTTGGTTCTATGTCGGTGCCTGTATATATGTGAAAAATATTTTCAAATATATGTATATATATGTGTGTGATAGAAAGTGTGCGGAGATTTTATGACTTAGGCCAAAGCAGGTATGGTAATCCAATTTTCCTTGAGGAACCAAAGCCATACAAGTTTACTTTTATTTATTTATTTATTTATTTATATTGATATACTCATACACTACCGTATTTTATATTCAAAAACTGGATTGTGCTTCATAAACCAATGGTGGTCACCTACTTAGTTTATTCACACACTGTCTGGGCCTCCATTACACTGGGGAACCCGAGTAGACCTCGTGACTCTAGGTATAGGATTATGTATTTTTCTTGTGTTGTAACCATTGTACCTAGGGGCTTGGGAGGATAAGACCGAGCTAGAGTTGAGAATTCTTATGGGGATAGACCTTGGAGATTTTTTCATTTATTTATTCACTATAGATTATCACATGTTTTATGTCTTTTATTTTAGTTATGTGGTCTCACATGGATATGCATTGCTTTATATTTGGCATTGGGCATTTCTTACTTTCTCAGATATCGTTATCTTTTGTTATAGTCCTTTATTTATAGTACTTATACTACCTGTTGATTTATATCTAATATAACACTATTATAATCTGATTATGAGGGTACATTATAACCATCATAATATCATTATAACCATGCTTCTATTAGGTATCCTCTATCATACAAGGAGGCACACTTGAGGCCATGTGACTGACCAGATCAAGGCACTATTTCAGTAGATCCTAGGTCGGGATGCTACCATTTCAAAATCTTGTATATGTGTTGACCAAGGTTATTTTCCAAGATATACTGAGTTGGTGTTGAGCCTCATTTAGGTTGGGATAACCATAATTATAGTGGGGTAACTATACAACTACAAATGAAGATTGAGAGATGAAGTGGATTTGCAGATATTGATGGAGGACTTGGTGGTGAAGCCTAAAAATGATTCCCAAGTGGTAGATTTTTGGATTCAACCATGTGAAAACGATTTTTTATCCAAGTGATTACATATTAGGTATAGAGTGATTCCAAAATTCCATAAATCTTAGATGGAGATGGTGGAGTTACAAGAAAAAATTCTATAAAACCAAAATAAGGAATTTGAAAATTATGAAATTTGAAATAGAATTGATGTGTATAAAGGGGGAAGTATAGATACCCCAAATTAATTTTATAAAGGTTAACTATAGTGATATGTTTGGATCACTCTAAAGTGACATAAGAGTAAACTCACAGATTTTTTGAAAGTGTGAATTGTTTGATGAAAGGATGAATGAAAGTGGTAAATGTATTTGGATGAGTGGAGGGATTCCCATGAAGTTAATATCTTAGTGGGAATAGTCACTATGGGGATCAGAAGATTGTGGCACTAGTTTCACCAAATGAGATCTTCTATATTGGTATGGTGGAGTCATTTTGACTTAGGAATGTTTATAACTGTGATATTATTTCATTTATTGAAAAAAAGTATCCCATCATTCCCCTAATATAATAGGATACAGTCTAAACCACATAAAAAAACTTGTTTTATAATTTTTCTTTTATTTCATATGATAATCATATTTCAAAAGTAATTATATGTTTTTTATCAAAGTGTATGTTATTCTGAAATTAATTAGGTGAGTATTGTCTTCTAAGTTCGGTTACATCATTAGTGTGGGTTCATTCTGGTTCTTTGTTTTCACTATTATTTTTTGGAGAATAAATTTTGATGATATAAAGGTTACTCAGGCCCAATAGTCTATGCATAGAATATGTAAATGGTGATTCTAGAGGTGAAATGTGCATAGAAGTTCTTGGTCATTGAGTATGAGGCTTTTTCCATACCTACAGATGAACTATAGGGACTATTATTTCGTAGTGGAGTTAAATCAATAAAATGGTGAAGGACCATGACTAAAATGAAATTTTGATTTTAATTATAGTCCCATATAAGAACCATAATAATTTTGTATGAAGTTTATTCCATACTGGAAGTCATGAGATATAAAACCATGACCGGATATCTATACAATGTGGATTTGTTTTCTAGAAATACAAATTCAAGATGAGGAGATAAAAAAATGTTATAGTTAATTAGAAAATGACTATAATTTGGAAAACATATATAAGAAATAGGATGTGAAATGCCAGGGTAAAAACTATAAGTTATGGCTTGAATATTATAGCATATTTGAGAAGTTTTTATCTCCATCAATTAGAACATCAATATATATTTTGGGGAAATATATTTTATATCCCATTCATTTTTAAAGATAGTTTTATTAGGATTTTTATTCTCGTAAAAAAATGAGATATTGGAGATATAAAAGGATATAGAGATAGATTTTATCTATAAAATTATCATGTAGTTTTATCCCTCGTTCATCTTTGGATCATTTATCCACTCGATGAATTGGTTGAAAGTCTTTGAAGGATGAAGGGCTAATTTTTTTTCGTAGATAGTTTTGAGACCAAAAAATATTGGGGGATTTTTTGGAGACAAAAATTCATCATGATGATGGAGTAATCCTTAATATTTAGTGTTCTTAAAAGGGGTATTCTTAAATAAAAGTTCAACTAAAGTGGATATGATAAGTATTGTATTTTATTATTAACATAACAACATAATTTATTAATGATTGAATCATATTCAATATTAATTAATTCATATTCTAGTTGAGGTGATGTTGTTTTAGGATCTTTTAATAGAAAGGAAAGATGTTGGATATTGAAAAGTGGTGTTTAGAGTTGTTGTAGAGGATATAGAAATAGTCACATTATATGGGTTTTGGTCATGCCATAAGGAACTCTATATAATATTAACCTATGTAGAGTCTTATATAGTGATTCCATAACAGTTGGGATCATGTTGTGATTATAGAAAGAATCTAATGATGTTGGATCTAGTCCTTAAAACCATGGAATTCAGGTCATAATGGAAAACCATGATTTTTTATGTTCTTGCTATTTTGGGAATAAGAAGTGGTTCTTCCCTAAAAAATAAAAGTTTCACTGCAATGAATAGGATGAAAAAATTTATTTATTGAGTTTAGAGGGATTATGTTGTGAAGAAGAGGATTGGATCATGGAGTATTGAATCACACTACAGCTTTCAAGACATGAATTTTGGGTTCCTCTCTGGATTTGAAGGAATTTCAGGGTTCACACCAAAATATATATGGTCCCACCATAATGAAGAGGTGGTTTATGAAAATGTTTTCAGATAACTAGATAGTCTCACCATAGATTGGTTGCACTACTACTGAAGAGGCCTTTAGCAGCATTGGCATTTATCAATGTTAGTAAAATGTGCGGATAAAGTCCATCTTTATCAGAGCTAAAATAAGCACTAATAAAGCGTACCCTTTACCGTCACTTTTTTAGAATAGATAAATGATACCCTTTATCATCACTTTTTAGCACTAATAAAGGTCCATTATAAAAAGAAATAATTAAACAAAAAATAAAAAAAAATAACTTCATTAATTAAATAATTATTCTTGAAAAACAAATGGAATATGCATATATATAAATTTTAAAAATTAATAAATAGTATATATTAAATATATAGATATGTAAAATGATTAAAGTGAAATGATTAAATAAATAAAATTTTAAAATGGGTAAATTAAGAAAAATATGATACATTTTATTATTTAAATAATTATTGATAAAAATGAATAAATTTAATATACATATACCTAGATTATAAATATTAATAAATAGTATATATTAAATATAGAAATATAAAATGAATAAATTGTAATAATTAGAGAAAAAAATTAAAAATGAATAAATTAATAAATTATTTAAAAATTAATTAATGAATCAATTATTAATAAAAATGAATAAGTAGAGTATATAAATTAATTAAAAATGTTAATAAATGATATATATTAAATATAAATATATAAAAAATTAATAAAATGTAATAATTAAAAACATATTAATGTATTATTCATTTTTAATGTTGTGTGATTTTTCAATTTATCATATATCAAATGTTGTTTGTCACATTGATTTCATGTACATATATATATGTAATTAATGCATTTTTATATACAAAACACATACAAATATATTTATTCAATTAATGAAATATTTTATAGAAACACATACACATAATATTTATGTAATTTATTCAAAATTTAGTATATTTTAGAATTTAATTATAACATGATACATTTAATATATTTTTATTTTAATTGGTCAATTTTGTTGATTTATTTTTAATACTATGATAGGGGCATTACTTATTCATTTTTAATATTTTTTATTTTTTATTTTATTTTTGAATTTGATAATTTTCTATTATTTATTTATATATTTATTTATTGGGTTTTAGTATTTTCAATATATCCTCATCCTTTCTTCTATATATGTATATATATATATATATCCATATTTTTTAGTTATTTATATTTAATTGATAAAACTTATCCAATTTTCCAATATTTTTAAAGTTTACCCACTTTGAATTATTCAATTTCACTCATTTTTACAATTCATGTATTTAAGATTATATATCCACTAATAATGTTAAAAATATATTTGGAAATAAATATTTATAAATTTATATTTATTATAGTTATAAATTTAGAAATTTTTAAATATTATAAATAAATAAATATAATTTTTTAAATAATTATTTATATAATTATAAATAACTAATTATATATATTTAAATAATTATAAATTTATAATAAATCTACTTAAATAATTATAATTATAAATATTCTATCACTTCTAATGTATTAGTGCTAATAAAGATCGATCTTTATCAGAGCTAAAAAATAGTGTTAAAAAATCTTTATCAGAGAGAAAATATTTGCGCTGATAAAGTTGTCTTTTATCAGCACTAAAAAAGCATTGATAAAAATTCCTTTTATCAGTACTTATCAATTTAGTAATGATAAAAGGGATCTATATCAATGATTTTTTTAAATCATTATTAAAAGTTTCCTTGGTCTATTTAAAAGAACCCTAACCGAGACTCAGTCACTCACGATTCTCAAGCTCTCATGGAACTCCCCTACTATCAGCGCAACCCCTCTATGTTCACTCGGATGAGTCAAGGCTTGAATCAAATTCATGTAATTTTCTACTTTTCCACTATTTTTTTTTATTTCTTGGGTTTTATGTTTTTTATTTTTACGATGTTCTCAACCATGATGAACCCTACATCTCATATCCTCAGCACTAAATTACAACATGTGGTTTTATTTAATATTTTCCTTCCAAATATAGTCATTTCGAAGAAAGATAAGGATGTTTCCATATGGTAAGGTCAGTCAACAAATGTGTATGGGAATTTATTTACAAATAAAATAGATTCTTTACTACACACTTCTGCTTTGGGCTGGAAACATAATACTTGATTTTCTAAAATCATGGAGCAAACTTCAAAAAGAAAAAGTAGAAAATTGTCTTATTTTTTCCTTCATGGTCCATTTCATGTCATGTGGCTTCTTCTCACTCTTATTTAACCAAACCACATCTAGAATCATTTTTATCTTTTATTCATTTCATTATCCTCTTTATCTCTACAATAGTTTCCACAACTTACAGTTCTTCTTCATATTATTCACATGCTCCTACTTTAACTACACAAGAGCTACTCTTATAAATTACAATGAAGTAATTCACATCTCCATAATTCTCTATTAATCCTAAATAATATTTCTAGTATTGTAACTCTCTCTATGAAATCATTAATCAATCTAAATCATTAGCACAAGAGTGAAAAATAGAAGAATCAGCTGGAATAATTCTATTGGACATAGTGGATAAGGACATTCAAGAATATTTATAGAATATTTAGTAGAATTCAGAGGAATATGACTCTATATGGATGTCACACCACAAAGACAATGAAAAAATCATCCAAACAATCGAGAAATAATCCAGAAGAAATTGAATCCCCCCTCCACATATAACCCCTTCCCGTATTTATTATTCTCGTCTACTTCCAACAGCCCCAAAAACTATATATATGAAATAAAAATTATACCCATTGTCATTACTAACATGAACCTCACCTAGAACCCCCCCCCCCCCACATTCCTATCATCATTTCTCTCTATGAAACCTCTCTCAATCCTTAAATCATTGAATTTATCATTCCACTATTTGGATTCCCAATTCAATCCATATAGATTACACTTCATCTTTTACAAAAAGTCCATGTTATAATTATCCTGAAAATCAGCTGGTTTTTTCATGTAGGTTTTGTGTAAAGCAGAAGCTTGTGGATGGAATGACCAACTCAAATTTTTAGTCATAATTTATAAATAATCATTTTTTAAAATTAATAAAAATTCACATACAATGAAAAATATAGATTACTTTACCAAAGAAAATATTAAAACTAGAAGAGGGTGATCATAAAATGTGTTTTATAATTAATTTATAAGTAGATATAGAATAACCTCAACATGTAATTACACTTTTTAATGGTATGGTCAACTATATTTCATCAAAGTAGTATTTCACTTTTGGATGAAATTGCATAATCCCTATAAGGATACACATGGGAACCAAAATCTATTAACATCATGGCAACCATAATATCTCTCTCTCACTCACTTACTTATACCTACACAATGTCACCCCTACTCTGTAAACTCATTCCAGCTTCATACGAGACCACTGTGAACTTTAACTCCATCTGATATTGTGAAAGAATCATACAACACAGAATAGTTCTGAACAACAAAAATAAATTTTCATAAAAAGGAACCTTAGGTTTCAAAAATAAGGTTGTGTAAATAAGGATTCTTTTTGTTAAGATATATATACAATAAAACACACTCCATGCATAAAAGTTCACAATTTCATGCCTCTTGGATGAAAATTTTTACTGTCATGAAAAGAGATATAATAATTAAATACTAATGTAAAACTAACCTTCACTACCTATATTTAATCCATCCTCAGATTCTTGATTTCATTCCATCTCTTGATGATGTATTACACTCCTTTCAAACGAGCCTTCCTCCCATCATTTTTGTTCCAATGTTCCTTGATCACATACCTCCTACTCAGATAGTATTCATTAATATCCATCAAATCCGCCTCCATGTATATGAATACTATTTATCCCAAACCATTCTTCAACTCTTTTATCCTTTCATCCTCCTCATTCACTACTTCCTCATAACACAAAAAATGGAACTTTCACATTAATCAAAACATAATGAATGGATTTGTTTGGTTTCTTGATATGCATTTTCTAATATGACTGACTCAGTTACTTTTGATACCAATTCATCAAAAATTGCTTTTATTTTAATTATGGTCACATTGGATTGTATTATAACTCCATAGTTAAACATACTTGGATGAGAATACTAAAAAGATTAGTGATCTCTTGAAAATACTTAGTGTAAACTCAACTTACATATCCCAAATAGTTGTTATAGAATTTTTTTGCTCGAGACTCATCCCCCATCTTTACTATATTGTTTTAAATACTTTGAGTAGTAGTCATCCAAAATGATCACTAGTACCAAGTATGGGATAACTTTTGGTTAGATTAGTTCAAGAAACATAGGTGGATATCTAAAAAAATATGGGATATAAATATCAAACAACAAAATGCAACAATAACTATTTAGGAGTTTTGTCATCAAGGAACTTTGGAACTAAAATGATGGAAGGAAGGCTAGTTTGAAAGAGGGATTCCAATCCATCATCAAGAGATGGAAGGCAATAAAGTGTTTAAGGATGGATTAGATAAAGGTAGTGAAGGTTAGTTGTACTATATAATTGAAGTAATATATCTCTATTCAATATAGTAACAATTCTCATCCATGATGAATGAAAATGTCAAATTTTATGTATGTAGTGTATTGTATTGATGTTATTCAAGAAAATTTAAATGTTTGAAAACTCATGCATCCAATGCCTTCTGAACATTATGATGTTACCAATCCCAAGGAAGAACATACTGTTGATGATGAAACTATGTAATTTTTAGGGGATCAACAATATTTTGAGGCAAAAAAAGAACAATGATGAAGCATCATAGTGGTGAATAAAACTATAAAGGCAAGAAGTTTAGGTATAAAATTTGAGGTTGGATGGAATCAACACATCAAACCTATTGACCCCAAAAAGTCAATGTTCATTAGTTATCTTGGGGTCACAACATGGAAAAATGTGTCAATTGATATTAATTCATGGCTCCACGTCCAACTTGTGACAAAGGACATCCATTAGAAAGATATAATGGTAATGTTACAATATACTTTCTCTATTTTACTAAAAAATTATATAATGAAATGTTGATTTCATTTTAATTATTCCATGAAGATTTCATTTATTTTAGAATATTTCCATAAGAAATTTTTCTTAATGGATACTAGAAAATCCCATAGAGGTTTCCAGACTCTACTTATGAAGTTACATCTTAGAGGTGATGAGGGGAAAATAATTCCACTCTTTCCAGTTAGTTATACACAAATTATAAAGTAGGAAACATGTAATAATTTCATCAATTGTCATAATGAGAAATCATTTCAAGTGCATTTCATTCTATAATATATCATTTGACATTATTAATTTTACCCAATGTGATTCAAAATTGTTAATTTATGAAATTGAAAAGGAGTGATTAAATTAAAGAACACAAATCTAAACCAACATACCCCTATTACAGATCAAATATGGGGTATGCTTCATTAGAGAATAAATTGGTATGTATTTTAAATCAATAATAAATGTTTAATTATGTGATATGAAAAAACATATGTTCCTTTATTTATATAAATATTAATGAATCAAAATCTGAAGCAACTTCGATTCCATGTCATGTACTATGGAAGGATTCTAGTGTAAATATGGAGGGTAAATTAGTTGATGAAAAATAAAAAAATGTATAGGAATCATGTGTAAGTATGAAATAATCATAATTAATTATATTTTATAACAATATTAAATAAAAATATTTACTAATTTTAATATTTTTTATATGTTTTAGACACAATAATCGTCAATGACTGTACCAAAATAAAATCTACTTTCAGTATCTTTAAGTTAGCCTAAATAATATGGTCGTGTTAGAGGATTAGGTTTTGGATTCTCTATATAAACATATTTTGAGAAGATAAAACCACATGAAGATACATATAATATGGTGAGACGATTTCAAACACTAATAGGCTCACTACAAGATATTATTTTGTAGTCTGGTTGGATGAACAATGTATAAGAAAGGATTAAAGTGAACCGACAGTAGAGAAATGATACTCACATAAACCCAATGATCCCACTATCTT
The DNA here is from genome assembly GCA_963277665.1 of Viscum album. Lineage (NCBI taxonomy): Eukaryota > Viridiplantae > Streptophyta > Magnoliopsida > Santalales > Viscaceae > Viscum > Viscum album. The sequence continues at coordinate 878,265,462 of OY728123.1, forward strand.
TGAGGCTATTCATTCACCCAAATTGCATACCTTACTCTATCTAATAAATTTTTTCATTACACTTTCTCCTAAATGTAAATCAAAAAACATCTGATAACTTTATATTTCTAAAATTATTCAGGGTATAGTTGTATGTGATTTCTATTTTTCAACACCCAAGAAGCATTGTGTTTTAATGGGTACAGTGTATAATATCCTAGGAGATCGTCTACACTATCAAGACCTCCCAAAATATCACATGAGAGTGGAGATTTAGGTAGCTAATGAGCCTACTACTGAGTTTCATGTTCCACTAGATGGTTTGGATATTACAACAACCATTGATAATATTGGAGCTTTTATAGCATGGCACTCTAATCTTATAAAGATACAAGGGGTATTTCATTAACAAATTATTTTATATGAAAAAAATTTAACAGTCGATGATAAAAGGTATGAATTGAGTTATGATAGTATGCATGGATAAAGTGGTGGAGAATGGAAGGTTGAATCAAGAAAATCTCGTTAATCGAACTAGAAAACAAAAAGAACTTCTAAGAGTACCTTCTCCCCGCCAGTTCCAGAGAAATATTTATTATCATTAAAACTTCATGAAGAGACCAAATTTAAAGATAAAAATATGTACTACAATATATATGAAGAAGAAATATATGGAGATTCCTTTAAAGACAGAATGGGTCTCGAGACTCTAAATGGGATTCTAAAGCATGAATGGTTGTGAGTCTCAGATGTGAATACATACATAAGGTATATTTTCATAATACATATGTTCCTATAGTGAGATAATATGTTTATTAAAGTTAATAACTATTCATATTTTGTATATAAATTTATAACACAACTATATAAAGGTAATATATTCTGAATAATGATTTTGATTCAATAATTCATGCATCATTTCTACGATAGAACTTACTTTGAATAAGAAAACAATTGAGAAGAAAAAATATGAGTTACTCAGAGAGTTTAATAAAAAAGCATCTGACGAGAGACTCTTTTTGATTCCTATAATGAAATGGTAAAACTCTAGAATATAATCACATAAAATATATTTTCAATTTTTCATAAATTAATTGTTTTTGTTTTTTAGAGCTCACTGGATGTCGTTCATAGTCAATATAGACACCCCAAATATTTATTTTTTGGATCCAATACATGGATATGAAACCAACTAACCACAAATTATTTGTATTCTGAATATTTAATACTCTAGAATCAAAATTTTATAGATAAAATTAGAATTATGTGTTGATTATGTGTTTTAACAAGAATTTTTTTATAATTGGGCAATCACTAAATATAGGCTAGATCATGGCCTGAAGTCAGTGTCTGAAGAGATAAATCCTTTGAATTACTAAAAATAGAAAAAAAATTAAGGTATATATAGAAATAGTTAACTATAAAAACATTTCACAACAATTTACTTATTTGTATTAATGTTTCTAAATTGTATGAAACAAGATAATGACATCTATTATGGATATTTTGTTTCCAAATTTCTAAGAGAATTAATAAATCATGAAAAGGAAATCATCCCTCAATTGGTAATTTAATAAGATAATTATAATTTCATTAAATATATTTCATAATAATTTTTTACATATATTTTCCAAATACTATCAATATTTGCGACAACCTAGATACTCAAAATAAAAAATAAATTTTTTTATAGATAATAGGGAGGCATATTTTTTGTCTGAAAGAATGTAGAAAAAAATTTGTGATTACCTTCTATGTTTGTGATATAATATGAGTTATGAACATAGAAATATATTTGGGGTGTGAATAACTAGTTTGAGAAGGCATAAATATTATTTTTTATCTCTTTCTCTAGGAGAAGTATAAAGGAGGAAATCAATTTGATTAGAATTACTGACTTAAAAACAATAAAATTGTTGGGGAATCACAAAGCTGAAGGGAGAGGTGGATGCAGAGGTAAAGGAAGAGGTGAACAAAGAGGTGGAGATAGTGTCAGAGTCACATACCAGTGTGGTGGAGGAGGCATAGGTGAAGACTGATGTGGATACTGAGGTAGAGGAGTCGACAAAGTGATGGCTTAAAAACAATAAAATTGTTGGGCAATGAAGTAGAATGAGGATCATACCATGATTGTCTTTGAGAATTTTTTTTAAAAAGTGCACACAAAACATATCATTTAAGATAAGATCCATTTTCACATATTTCATGTGAATTATTGAAATAATATTTTTCACTACATATTTAAGAGATTTTATAAAGGGTAGTAATCCTTCTGTAAGATCATTATGTGCGGGAAGCTTCAATTTCTCCACTACTGTTATTGAAGTAACATTTTTAAAACTCCCAATCATAAAACATGTATATAATATGACATAAATTTTTGAATAAATATGTGTTTAATCAACCACTAAAGTCAATAGGTGCAAGAAATAACTGTTGGATGAAAACCATAATTGATATATCATGGTCATCAATGAGGGATGGTGTCAAAGTGAGTGTTTTCAATTTAAAATTGACATTTTAATATAAAAAAGTGTCACTCAATAAAAAATACGAAAACATGCACAGATTATCTTGATTATTTATAAAAATTATTTATAATTCATTTATGACGTGTATGAATCATTCTCATGTCAAACCCACACACAACGCAACCTTTATGTCTCAAAGTGCTTGTTTCCAATTTAAAATTAAATTTTTATTAAAAAACAAGTAGCATTCTCAAAACCAAGAAAACACAATCTTATTGTTTTAATAATTTAAAACAGCGATCTGTAAGTTATTTTTTACATTTATGAATCATTATCACCACAATCTGATGCATAGTGTTACCGGTATAACTCCATGTGTGTATCTTATTCAAAATGGAAATTAATTTTTTTGGGAAAAAACTGACATACTCAAAACCGATCAGACACATTAGTATTATTTTTTTACATTATGAAAATGATCCATAAGTAATTTCTGATAAGTAGAAATCATCTACACCTCAATAAAATTCACATTGTGACCAGTGTGACTCCAAGTGTCTATTATCAGTTTAAAGTTGAAATTTTAATACAAAAACAATTTCACTCACTGAAAAATAATAAATCATACTCATAATGTCCAAATAATTTAGTAAAACTATTCATAATTTATTTTTATTTTTTTGTATTAATCGGTTGCATGTAAAACCCACACATGATGCCTCTTGTATGGATCAAAGTTTGTGTTTCTAATTTAAAATGAAATTTTAGGAAAAACACAAGTGGCATACTCAAAATGTTGGAAAATCATTCTAATTTTTTTGATATAATATTAAAAAAATCCATAATCCATTGGGTATGTGTATGAATCAACCTCACCGAAATTAGATGCAAAGTGTGGCTGGTATGAATCCTAGTGTGACTTTTTATTTGATATTGACATTAATTTTAGTCAAAAAAACAAATGACATACACAAAACTGAGAAAATGAATTCGGATTGTTTTTATACATTATTAAAATGATCCATAAGTAATTTTGGATGTTTAGGTATCAATTAAACCTCTATCTGATGCAAATTATGACTGGTATGACTCCAAGTGTCTATTATTAGTTTAAAATTGACATCTTAATACAAAAAAGAATCACTAACTAAAAATATATAAAATGTGATCGTATTGTCTCGATAATTTAGGTAAACTGTTCATAATTAATTTTTTATGTGTATAAATTATTCTCAGTTCAAACCCACACATGATGCCACCTATATGGATCAAAGTGTCTGTTTCTAGTTTGAAATGATATTTTAGTAAAAAACATAAGTGGCATACTCAAAATAAAGAAAACAAAATCCTAATGATTTGATAGTATAATAAAATGATCAATAAGTCATTTGGGATATGTAAGAATTAGTCACACCTCAATCTGATGCATGGTGTGACTGATATGACTCCAAGTGCATCTTTTTACACAAAATTGACATTATTTTTAGCGAAAAAAATAACTGACATACCCAAAAAACTGATCAAACATGTTCATATTTTTTTAGTAATTTAGTAAAATGGTCCAAAATTTATATTTTATGTGTAGGAATAGTCCGTAGATTAATTTAATGCATATTGTTACAGGTATGACTCCAAGTGTATGTTATCAGTTTAAAATTTATATTTTAATACAAAAAATTATCACTCATTGAAATAGAAGAAAACTTGCTCATATTTTCTTGATAATTTAGGACAATGATCCATAATTCATTTTTGATTTGTAAGAATCATTATCATGTCAAACCCACACACAATTATAATTTTATGTCTCAAAGTGAATGTTTTTTGTTAAAATGACATTTTAGTAAAAAACAAATGTGGAGTACTCAAAACCAAGGAAACACATTCTTATTGTTTTGGTACTTTAATAAAATGATCCATAAGTCATTTAGGATGTGTAGGAATCATCCACACCTCAATATAATGCATAGTGTGACTGTTATGACTCCATGCTCATCTTTTTCTTCAAAATGGATATTAATTTTAAAGAAAAAACAATTTACATACTCAAAACCGAGAAAACGAATTTGGATTGTTTTGTTACTTTATTAAAATGATCCATTATTCATTTTTAAAATGTCAGAATCATCCAAATCTGAATATGACACATGGTGTGACCAGTATGACTCCATGTGTGTCTTTTTATTCAAAATTGATAATAATTTTAGTGACAAAAAAGGGACTAACACAAAACTAAGAAAACACATTCAGATTGTTTTAGAACATTATAACAATGATTAATAAGTCATTTGTGACTTGTGGGAATTAGACGCACATCAATATGATGCACAGTGTGATTGTAATGACTTTGAGTGTTTCTTTTTATTCAGAGATGACTTTAATTTCAATAAAACAACCGACATACTCAAAATAAATAAAATGCATTTAGATTGTTTTGGTACTTTTCGAAAACAATACCTAAGTCATTTGTGAAGTTAATAGACCAGTCACACCACAATTTCACTCCTGGTGTGATTGGTATGACTTCAACTGTACCTTTTTATTCAAAATTCACATTAATTTTAGTAAACAAACAAGTGTCATACTCTATAATAGTGTTTTTTGTTTGTTTTTTGTTGGAAATTTCACTTCATTAAAATTCAGTATTTTTATCATATTTTGGTAATTTATATTTTTTTCTAGTGATTTAGTGTGTTGTTAAAACACACTTCATTCCCTGTTTATGGTGTTGTAGTGTGTTTTAGCATCACGTAGCAGTATTCTCCTTTATCGGTCTTACTAAATGTGTTAATAAAGGATCCCCCTATCAGCACTTTCAAAAGCACTGATAAATATCCATTTATCATCTCTTTAAAAAATGATGCTACAGATATCCTTTATCAGTGCTTGTAGAAGCACCGATAAAGTGATCCTTTATCAGTTATTTTAAATATCCAATAAATGAATCTTTATCGACAATTTTAAAATTGATGATAAAGGGTATCTTTATCATCACATTATAAAAGAGCTGATAAATGGTGTATTTTATTGATACATTTAAAAGAGCTAATAAAATTATTCTTTATCAGTGCTTTTCTTGCACTGATAAATGCCTTGGAATTTTAACTCTACTAAGGTTGTTAGCACTTTTATAGTGCTGATAAATGCCTATTATAGCATTGTTAAAGGCCTCTTTCATAGTAGTGGTTTTTGTTCCTTGAATGTGAGTATCACACCACAATTAATATTATCACATAACGATTCATTCATGAATTCTAAATTAGATTTTTTTTCTAATATGGCTTACTTTTGCTGTAAGTGTCATTCAAACTCAAATATTCAAGTTTCCTAATCTCATTTAAGGGTAAAGATAGGGCCTAGGTTGATCTAATAGCTAGAAAATAAGTGGGAGATTTTTAAGTGGTTGTTTTTTGTATTAATTTTAATTTATAATATATATTTGAATGGGGAATTCTTATTGATGTCCAAGGGGTGAGATTATTGATGAAGAAGAAGAATAAGAAAAATATTTTGAGTAAAATTTTTATACATGGAGAATAAAAAGAAGAGGAAGATGAAACATAAGATAAAAATAATTGAAAAAGGAAGTAACAAAACAACTTGATAGAAGTCTATCTGGGTTAAAGACTCTATTGTGGTTATATTTCATATTTTACATTATTTTTTATATGGGATAACTTTAAAGATAGTTAGTAAATATATTATATATCATGATTTCAAGGATAAACCATGTCCATTGTATCCACCATTTTGAATATATTGGATCATGTGACGATGGGTGATTCTTGATCATGTCAAGGATGTATCCATTCATTTTGGGTAGTGAATCTTTTAAAAAAATATCTATTTTTTGTGCATTGATGTGTGTGTGGACATTATAAAGTGATATTATCTTTCCATTTAATATTAGTTGAAGTGTTTGTTTAATATAAAATAAAATGATTTTACTGATTCACCACCCCCCAGTGAACTATCATTGTTCATGTTCATCATTTTCAAGTGGTGTCAGAAATTCCTAGGTTCCCTTTGAAGATGAATTAAATATTTATAGACTGGATAAAATAGGTTCCTCTATGATTTTATTTCTAAGTTATTATTATTTTATATTGGATGTCGATCATGTTATTTTTGTGAAGTGCAAGGAGTATTCCACTTTTGAAGATTAAATTTATTATATATTAAAAAAAATGATACCATATATTTTTTATCAATATAGTTGTTTTAGAGGATATTACTAATGGAATTATACCTCATGTTAAAGATTATACTATAAAAGTGGTAAATAGAAATAATTTGTATATTTATGGACATGCTCAGAATTTCATTTTTTCATCTCTTAAAAAAATCATTTTCTCATGGTATAATGGATTGCATCAGTAAAAGGCATTTGGGGTAAATTAAAAAACATTAATGAAGGTGATGTAAGTGAAGAAAACTAATAAATATGTTTATATATTGAAATTTAAATATATGATGATAAATAATGATGAAATTTTGGATGATTTATTTACTAGATTCAATTAAGTTTAGAGCATTGATCACACCACAATTTACTATTCATTTCTTTCCTTATACCAATGTGTTAAACTATTTTTTTATTCTAAATTATAAATATAATAATAATTTTAAATCATAAATTTATTTTATTTGTTAATTATAATTACTATTAAAATGGTAAATTTTATTTGTTTTTATGTTTTCATTATAGGATGAGGTGATTTAGAGAGACTAAGATAAAGATGGAAAAATGGGCCAAACTACATGGAAATAAAACCATATTTGAGCACTGATTTTTACGTTATAAAAAATTATTCATATAATTGGGATGAAATTTTTTTAACTAGATCTATATATTTTTTTGATATAAATCTTAAGAATAAACCAATTTATATTTTTCCTATATGGTGGCCCAAGTGATATGATCTATACGGAGAATATAATATGCTTGAAGTTAAGAGTACAACTCAGTATTTGGTATTTATCTCCCATTCTATAATTCAAATGGATATAAAATTTTATAGGGAGGTATAAAATAGGCCTTCTAACAACTATTATTTTCTTCCAAAATCTAGATAAGTTTGTTTACTAGTAAAAATCTAAGCCACAATTGGTATCTCCAAAATAGGTTTTGAAAGACGGCCTTCCACATTTCATATAATAAGGAACCTTAGTATTTTAATTTTTAAGCTCAACCAATGGGGTGAAGTGCTTCCATTTTATAGAATTTTATGGTTACTCTCATTATAGAATTTATATAGATCTATATCCCATAGGGATATCAAGTATGAATGTAGATTACTACTCAATCCTCGTCCTCATCTCAATAGAGTGTGAAATAGTGGGTGATCAATAAGAGGGAGCTACACACTAGGTGAGGAGGTTTTGACACTTTTTTTCTACTATTTTGGAGTGATTTTTTAAAAAAAAAAATTATATTAACATTTTTTAAATTTTAATGCATTGTTTTGGAATGATTAATTGAAACACTTTTCATTTTGTAAGTGACTGGCATCATATTTCAAATGGGAATCTTATTTAGTGTTGATCTGACAACCCACGAGTACTTTTTCTCTAACACAAACTTGAAATATCAGTATTCTTTAGAATCCCTAATTCCATGTTTATGTTCAAAACCTTTACAATGAAATAGTTATATTAAGGGTTGGTTCTAGGTGCAACATTATAAATGAAGAATAGAGGAATCAAGATCTTGATTACCCTCAACCATTGGAATTTAATTAAACCAATATTCATAAAAATGAATATCTAAGATGTATAGTTAAATTTCAATTGTCTCCTTCTCAAAAAATTCTCAAGCCCTCTTCCATTTTTTCTACTATTAAATTCTTTATTTTATAGATTTTATTTTGGAACATCATTTAAACCCCCATGTTTTCAGTTTTATTTTTGAATAATTTATAAAAAAAATACACACTTTAAACATTAAAATTTTCTTTATTGGTGACTAAGGGTCTAAATTGTACTCTGAAATCATCTTTACAACTTAAATAATTTTACATTTCATGGCATCTTAATAAACTTTTAGTGTAGTTTTTTGGGAGTTCTTAATATTTTTAGGTTTTTTCAATATGATCATTGTGTATTTTGTAAATATATGTATTTTTTATCTTCTCGTTTTATATATATATTGTGTTTTAATTTCTTTTCTATGTAAATTATATGCATTATGTGTTATGATCTAAAAGAAATATCACCTTTTAAACCCGAACCAGATAGGATCCTACATCATCAACACCATGACACACTGGAGGACTCTTTGTTGGAGGAAACACAACCCATCTACATCCATCTTATGAACCCTTATTCTTCTATAACTAAAGTTTAAAATGAAACAAACATATATAACAAAGAGGAAAATAAAATAACACCAAAGTAGTAAACTTCACCTTATATAGATATTCAACCTCTGTATATTCAAATACATGTATAGACCCTACGCTTGAAGTGCATGGACATTACATTACTTGTGTGGAATACTTAGTACATAACAAAAACACACACACAAGGATCGTAATAGTTTAGTTTCTTTGGAAACTCGGAACGTAATCTTCTAATCATGGTGAAAGATCTTCAACATCTCCCATAAAGATCTTCCCTTTTTTTCATACCTAAAACCTTTCTTTATATCATAGGGAAAAGAAAACATAAAAGGGTGAGTTCAAATGCTCAGTAAGGGTAAACAAAAAAATATCAATCACATCATATTCATAAGAACATAACATTTTGGAAATCTTAACCTGCAAAAGAGATCATAATATCATAACATGGGATAAATCATAGTATTGAAATGTAATCCCAATAATCATAACTTAAAATATAAAACTTTGTGGAATACACACAAAATCATAGAGAATCATTTCTTATTATTCAAGACTCATTTCCAAAACTATCTTAGTGGACAAAGTCCATTTCTGAACCGAGTTCACTCCTCGTTTCAGTCCTGTTTAACTGAACTGGTATAAACTGCCATTCCAGCCATGTCTATCTCATGAGATATAAAATCTTTACCCAATGCATTGGAGGGAGATATAGGTCCCTCCCATCTCATAATGATACCATTCTTACGTGTGCCACAAAATCATAAATCATACATCATCGCATAACTCATGTAATAAAAATGGGATTCTTAAACAACATGACATCATAAAACAATTCATATAAGATAAAAGAATTCATAAAAATAATTCCATCACAACATAATCAAATCAATGTAATAATAGGGATAGAAACAGAACCCTTTATTATCATAGATGGAAAATAATTTTGATAAAACACTTGAACTCCATTCTTGAGGAAAATATCCTTTCTACTTCAAAAACAACTTTCCTTTCTTAACATGTCATACAATTATAAACTAAAAGAAGTTGATTAAAAATAAACTTGAAAACTTATAGAGGAAGATTCCTGGAAATAATGTTTTCAAAATCCATTCATTCCGTATAAGTTGAAAAAAACATTCTTCTCGTACTTTTGTCGGAAAAGTCAAAAAGTACCTCATACGAAAAACGACATAAGATTCATTTCATATCTTTTACTAAAAACTCACCGAAGTGTAAAATTGGATTTAAAAAATTGTAGGTGGATGGAAAAATATTACATATTGAGGAAACATGGATGTGGATGATAAAATACACCCTAGTAAGTACCAAAGTATAAACAATCTCGGATAAAATGAGATTGTGATATTTTCCCTTACCTTAGGTCCGATTTGCTTCGTAAGTGTCTGAACCTCCTGTATAATGATTTAAATAATGTTATTGACTTATTCCAGAATCATACTTATTATTATGATATCATATATGGTCATATTCTTAGCTTCTAATTAGTAATATTTCATTACTACTTGTTATTCGGGTGTTTATTACTTTTTGTTCTTATGCGTGTTTTGTCGAATAAATTCTTATTATCCTCTTTAGGTTATCTATACCTCATTTCCAGAATGGTATTAGTGTAATATATATCATATTCATTCATTCAATTCATTTATATAATCATTATTTAATGAAGATCATGTATAATGAGTCGCATCACATCATGGAGACGGTATTCTGTACGTACGCACGAGCGAAGATATCGTTCCCATGATCGTGGAATTGTATTGTAGTGTATGTATACTATTTCAGAATCAATATCACTTTACAATAATCATATATAGTTATTATTTACACCATTATACCCATCCAAGTAAGGTGGTGGTGGAAAATAGATTACACCACGGCGTGGAGACGGTATTCCGTACGTACGCACGCGCGGTGATTTCGTTTTCCGTAGGATGGATAGATGGTGAAATAGGATTGTTTCATACTTATAATAACATATCAGTATATGAGTGATACTGATGTTATTACTTCATAATGAAACAACTAAATAAGAAGAAGTTGAAGAAGAAAGAATTTGGAAAGGATCGGTAATGGATATTACCTCTTTTTTTTATGCGCCTCTTCTTAACCCCCTCTTAGGGCACTAGGGTTGGTCTTTGAAGAAGGCCATATCCTCTAGGATTATTCTAGGTAAGTGGAGAGGAGAAAGTGGAAGGGGTTGGCTGAGCGTGAAGGCTCAAATTGGTGTGAGGAGGAGAGGGAGGAGGTGCCCTTTTATAAGGGAGGAGAGGGGCACCTTTGGAAAGTGTGGAAATATTATTTTATTATAAACTTATCTTCGGTTTCAAAAGGTCCAAAAATCATTAAAGATGAAGATAAGATGACTCATGGTCGAAATAAAATAATCCAATCAGAATTGGAAATGTTTTGGAAAATATTTTAATCATTATAATCTTATTTATTTAAATCATTTAGTAATGAGGTAAATATTTCATCATTATTGTGTCATAAATAATTTAATTTATTTGGTGTCTAAAAATTATAAAAAAACTATAATTATGTAGGAAATATTTTTATCTTTATAATTAATATTTATAGTCGAAAATATAATTTATATAACCCCTTATAAAAATTAATTACTAAAAGATTTTTGTTAATGTCAATTTTGTCTTTACATTAAATTAATTAATCCAAATTGTCATTGTCACTACCAAGTGGCTCAATGGGGTCCCAAAATCGACCCAAGGATGTCCATGGTCGGCCAATACTCATCCAATAAGGTTAGGACAAGTGTTAAGGTAATTTTAAATTATTATAATATTCGTTTAACCTTGAATTACCCTATTTACCTTTAACCGTAGTAAATAAAAAAAATTACCGTAGTTACAATTCATAATATCAAAAAATAAAAGTAACCTATTAACATAATTTGGACCCACTGATTCCAAATATGGAATCAATTTTTCAAAATTCAAAACATAGAAGTTGCAGTAATTAATTTAAAATTAATCCAGTTGTTAAGCAAACGGGTTTTAAAAGTAAAAACATTGCCAAATATTGAAATGTTTTTACCTATGAATTCAATGTAAAATTAATGCTAATGACATAAATTATATTAAATGGTAAAAATATATTATATTTATACTTTAAAAACAATCAATATTATAATTTAACCATATAAATTATTGCGATGAAAACAGTTGTTTTTAATTAAAATATAGCGCGTTTTAAGAGATAATAACTATCAAAATATTGACACTTGTTTATGTCTGGTTTAAATGTGAAATTACATCCAACGAACAACATTGTATTAAATTGTAAAAATATATTATAAATATACTTTAAAACCACTAAAATTAATAATTTATCACTATTAATTATTTTGATTAAAAAAGTTGTTTTTAATTAAAATTTAGTAATTTTCACTATTCATCAGAATATGAAAGTTATCTGAAAAGTACCAAAATTTCATCCTAAGCTAATTTTGATATTCCGAATCCAAAAATGAAGTCCATTTTGAAAAATAGTGTTTAAAAATTTTCAAAAAGTGGTTATTACTATTCATAATGGCTAGTTTTAATAATATTTTAATAGCATATCGTTGTTTAGTGAAACTCGGTATTGCGTACGACACAAGCTATCGAGGAAAGTCGTGGTTGCGTGTAAAGAAAACCAAGATAGTGTTGTCTGTAGTTAAAGATTCCTTTGATGATTTATATAACATAAAAACAAAATATTTTTCCTAAAAGTCTCGGGTGTTACATTCTACCCCCCTTAAAATGAACTTTGCCCTCGAAATTCGTCACTTTGTAACAAAAAGATGAGGATACCTCTCCCTCATAATATACTAAAGCTCCCACGTAGCATCTTCTAATTGATGGTTCCTCCATAAAACATTCACCAAGTGAGTGGTCTTGTTCCGTAGGACTTTTTCGCTACGATCCAGAATCTCTATCGGTTGTTCTTCATAAGAAAGATCTTGCTCCAGCGGTATAACTTCTGAGCTGAGTACATGTGAAGGATCTGGTATGTACTTTCTTATGAGAGATATATGGAACACATCGTGAACTTGAGAGAGATTCGGTGGAATCACCAATATTTAAGCTACCTTCCCAACACGATCCAGTATTTCGAAAGGACCGATATATCTAGGGATCAACTTCCCCTTCTTTCCAAATCTCATGACCTTCTTCCAGGGAGATATTCTTAAGAACACTTTATCACCCACTTCAAACTCTAGGTATTTTCTTCGGTTGTTGGCATAACTTTTCTGTCGACTCTGAGCTGCTTTTATGTGTTTTTGAATAGATCGGACCTTTTCTTCCATCTCATCAACAATATCAGGTCCTAATAGCTTTCTTTCCCCAACTTCATCCCAGCAAGTTGGAGTCCTGGATTTCTTCCCATAGAGAGCTTCATAAGGAGCCATCTGAATACTAGAGTGAAAGCTATTATTATAAGAAAATTCCACCAAAGTTACGTGTTGATCCCAACAACCTTTTAAATCTATAGAGCAAGCTCTCAACATATCTTCTAGAGTTTGAATTGTCCTCTCAGACTGACCGTCTGTCTGAGGATGATAAGCAGTGCTGAAACTCAACTCTGTATCCAGAGTATGCTAAAGACTTCGCCAGAACTTTGAGGTAAACCTTGGATCCCGATCAGATACAATAGAAAGTGGTACTCCATGCAATCTTACCACTTCCTTTACATATATCCTGGAAAGCTGATCCAGAGAGAAATCCTCTCTAATAGCGATGAAGTGTGCCGACTTTGTAAGACGATCAACTATGACCCAGATAGAATTATTGCCTTTGGATGTTTTAGGAAGTCCTGTGACAAAGTCCATAGTGATGTTTTCCCTTTTCCATTCGGGTATGGGTAATGGTTGTAACATCCCCTTAGACTTCTGTCTCTCAGCTTTAACTTGATGACAAACCAAGCATCGAGAGACATATTCAGCAACATCTCTTTTCATGCCATCCCACCAGAAGTACTCTTTCAGGTCCCTATACATCTTCGTGCTTCCAGGATGAGTAGAGAATGAAGAACTATGCGCCTCATCCAGCAGCTCCTTCTTTAATTCTGGGATAGGAGGAACAAAAACCCGATTCCTGAACTTTATTATCCCATCACAATCAAGGTTGAATTCAGAAACATTTCTCACCTTCTTTTGTAACTCTACATCTTCTTTCTGTGCCTCTTTAATCTTCACGTGTATAGATGGTTGAACATTAATTTGATAAAGATACGATTTTCCCCCTTCCATTATAATTCCAAGATCCATCCTTTATAAATCCATAAATATTGGATCTTTTGTGATCCTCATCATTGATAAACTGGCATGGTCTTGTCGACTTAATGCATCTGCCACCTTGTTTGTTTTCCCAGGGTGGTAATGGATTGAGCAGTCATAATCCTTAATCAGCTCCAACCATCTTTTTTGGCACATATTCATCTCCTTTTGTGTGAAAATATACTTTAAAGTTTTATGATCAGTATAAATGTCACACCTTTATCCACAAAGATAATGCCTCCAAATATTTAATGCAAAGATTACCACAGCTAACTCCAAATCATGAGTTGGGTAATTTTGCTCATGTATTTTCAATTGTCATGAGGAATAAGCTATCACCATATCATTTTGCATAAGAACACACCCCGACCCCTTCTTGGATACATCACTGTATATCACAAACATTTCTCCACTACAAGGCAGTGTGAGCACAGGTGCACTGGATAACCTTCTCTTCAACTCCTTGAAATTCTCTTTACATTCCTCTGTCCAAACAAACTTAACTCCTTTCCGAGTCAACCTGGTGAGTGGATTAGATAATCGTGAAAAATATTTCACGAAACGTCGATAATATCCAGCCAAACCAAGAAAACTTCGGATCTCAGTTACTGTTTTTGGTCTTGACCATCTTTCGATAACCTCCATTTTTTGCTGTATCTAGAGATATCCCATCTTTTGAGATTATGTGACCCAAAAATGAAACCTTTTGAAGCCAAAATTCACACTTGGTAAATTTGGCATAAAGATTCTCCTTTATCAGGGTCTTCAATATAATTCTCAAGTGATCTTAATGTTCTGTCTTTATCTTTGAATAGACAAGAATATCATCTATAAAGACGACCACAAATTGATCAAGATAGTCTCTAAAGACTCTATTCATCAGATCCATGAAGATAGCAGGGGAATTAGTAAGACCAAATGGCATCACTATAAATTCATAGTGTCCATACCTTGTACGAAAAGCCATCTTTGGTATATCCTCCCTTTTGACCCTTAATTGATGATACCCTGAACGAAGATCAATCTTGTAAAAGTATTGAGCTCCGCGTAGTTGGTCAAATAAGTCATCAATGCATGGGAGAGGATATTTGTTCTTGATAGTGATATTGTTAAGTTCTCGATAATCAATGCAGAGTCTCATTGATCCCTATTTCTTCTTAACAAATAGAACTGGTGCTCCCCAAGGTGATGCACTAGGGCATATGAATCCCTTATCAATATTCTATTGGAGTTTCTTCTTCAATTCCTGCAGCTCAATTGGGGCCATTCTATAAGGTGTCTTTGAAATAGGTAAAGCACCTGGTACGAGTTCTATTGAAAACTCAACTTCATGATTTGGTGGAAGACCCTGCAATTCCTCCAGAAAGACATCATCAAACTCCCGTACAATGGGCATATTCTTAATCGTGAGTTTCTCACCAAACATTTGAGATAAATAACCTTCATTTAGTGTAATAAAGACCCATAAGATGGAAGAAATTTCCACTGGAAGGTTATGTTCATTCTTGCATCGATAGACGATCATAGATTGATCTGGAATATGAAATGTGACTTCCCTTCTTTGGAAATTGATATGAGCTCCATATAAAGAAAGCCAATTCATGCAAAGAATCACATCAAATTCCACTATAGGAAGGGTCATAAGATTTGTAGGAAGCACTTTCCCACAAACTTCAATCGGGGAAGAATTATAAACTTTTGATGCGACTGTTGTGCCATTAGAAGTTGTCATAGCCAACTCAACATCTAATTGTTGAGGTAAAACGGTGATACCATTAGAAAATTCTTCAGAAATAAAAGAGTGGGTGGATCTAGAATCAAATAAAACATTTTCTACATTAGATTGGATGGTAAGTGTACCTTTCACCACATCGTTATCATACTCCACATCGCTGATAGAAATTGCATGTGACTTTACTTTGTCTTTAGCCTTAAGAGTTTGTTGACATCGACCATCATCATCAACCCTTGGATTTGGGAATTGATTGGAATAATGCCCCATCTCCTTGCACTTGAAACATTGAAGTGTAGTAGGTTCATTCTGTGCATTCCTTCCTTTGTTTGCATCATTAGACATCTTTTTCCCATTATTACGGCATTCAAATGCCCGATTACCTTCCTTTCCACATTTGAAACATTTACTTGTACCTTTAAGACAACTCCCTCCATGTTTCTTTCCACACTTTGAGAATAAGAAAACATTCATCTTCTTTTCACCATTATTCTGAGATTTCTCCTTGAACTCCATCTTTCGTTTCTTTTCAAAACTATGAGATGGATAAGTAACACCAACTTCCATTTATACCTTGATAGCACAACGCACAATTTCTTCATAGCTACTGAAGTCTCTTATAGCTAATTCCCTTTGAATATTTGGTTTTAAGCCACTGAATAATCGATCAACTTTACTTTCAGGTTGGATGATAAATCCAGATGCATACCTTGCAAGCCTTGTAAAATTCGCTTCGTATATACCAACAGATTCATCATCCTTTTGCTTTAGTTCAAGAAACTCCTTCTCCATCTTTGTTCGAAGAATACGATGGAAGTACTTATTGAAAAATAAGTTCTTGAACTCGTCCTATTCCATGGACTCAATTTCATCTCTTTGCCTCGTATTCCTGATAAGATTCCACCATTGATCAGCTTCACCTTCCAAACGATATATTGCTAAGATGACTTTATCATGTTCAGAACGTTGAAGAACTGAAAATATCTTTTCAGTGGTACTGATATATTTTTCAGCAACAAGTGGATCAGAAGACCCACTGAAAGAAGGTGGACGTTTCCTCATGAAGGACTCAATAGAATATTGTTCCCTTCTCTGCTCATTTGGAAGTCCAGAATGATTCATAGCTTGTGTAAGTATAGCAATAAGATTTTGCACTCCATCTCCCATAACATTTGTTTGTTCAGGAGGACAATCATTGCATTGTCCATTGCATTGATCAACACTGTTCCTTCGGGTTCCAGCCATCGTCTAAAACCCAAAAAGAATAGTGTGAGAGGCAAAAATCATTCTAGGGAAAACAACACAATAAAGGAGGAGTACCTTCAATATCTAACATCTTGGGTTACTGTAATTCTAGTACTATAACCAATACTTATACTTAACCTTAGGTACATCCCTAGACATACCTTAGAAATATCTCTAGGGATCTCACTAAAGTTCTCGCATCCTAGTTTCCAAAGGTTTACTAAACCTTGCCTCTGATACCAACTGTAGAGACCCTATGCTTGACGTACATGGACATTACATTACTTTTGTGTAATACTTAGTACATAACAAAAACACACACACAAGGACCGTAATAGTTTAGTGTCTTTGGAAACTTGGAACGTAATCTTCTAATCATGGTGAAAGATCTTCAACATCTCCCATAAAGATCTTCCCTTTTTTTCTTACCTAAAACCTTTCTTTATATCCTGGGGAAAAGAAAACATAAAAGGGTGAGCTCAAATGCTCATTAATGGTAAACAAAAGAAATATCAATCACATCATATTCATAAGAACATAACATTTTGGAAATCTTAACCTGTAAAAGAGATCATAATATCATAACATGGGATAAATCATGGTAGTGAAATGTAATCCCAATAATCATAACTTAAAACATAAAACTTTGTGGCATACACACATAATCATAGAGAATCATTTCTTATTAGTCAAGACTCATTTCCAAGACTATCTTAGTGGACAAAGTCTATTTCTGAACCGAGTTCACTCCTCGTTTCAGTCCTGTTTCACTGAACCGGTATAACCTGCCGTTCCAGCCATGTCAATCTCATGAGATATAAAATCTTTACCCAATGCATTGGAGGGAGATATAGGTCCCACCCATCTCATAATGAAACCATTCTTATGTGTTCCAAAAAATCATAAATCATACATCATCGCATAACTCATGTAATAAAAATGGGATTCTTAAACAACATGACATCATAAAACAATTCATATAAGATAAAAGAATTCATAAAAATAATTCCATCGCAACATAATCAAATAAATGTAATAATAGGGATAGAAATAGAACCCTTTATTATCTTATATGGAAAATAATTTTGATAAAACACATGAACTCCATTCTTGAGGAAAATATCCTTTCTACTTCAAAAACACTTTTCCTTTCTTAACATGTCATAAAATTCTAAACTAAAAGAAGTTGATTAAAAATAAACATGAAAACTTGTAAAGGAATATTCCTGGAAATAATGTTTTCAAAATCCATTCATGTCGTATAAGTTAAAAAAACATTCTTCTCGTACTTTTGTCGGAAAAGTAAAAAAGTACCTCGTACAAAAAACGACAAAAGATTCCTTTTATATCTTTTACTAAAAACTCTGCGAAGGGTAAAATTGGATTTAAACAATTGTAGGTGGATGGAACAATATTACATATTGATGAAACATGGATATGGATGATAAAATACACCCCAGTAAGTACCAAAGTATAAACAATCTCGGATAAAATGAGATTGTGATATTTTCTCTTACCTTAGGTCCGATTTTCTTCGTAAGTGTCTGAACCTCCTGTATAATGATTTAAATAATGTTATTGACTTATTACAGAATCATACTTATTATTATGATATCATATATGGTCATATTCTTAGCTTCTAATTAGTAATATTTCATTACTACTTGTTGTTCGGGTGTTTATTACTTTTTGTTCGTATGTGTGTTTTGTCGAATAAATTTTTATTCTTCTCTTTAGGTTATCGATACCTCATTTCCAGAATTTTATTAGTGTAATATATATCATATTAATTCATTCAATTCATTTATATAATCATTATGCAATGAAGATCATGTAGAATGAGTCGCATCACATCGGGGAGATGGTATTCCGTACGTACGCATGAGCGAAGATATCGTTCCCATGATCGTGGAATTGTATTGGAGTGTATGTATATTATTTAAGAATAAATATGACTTTACAATAATCATATATAGTTATTATTTACACCATTATACCCATCCAAGTAAGGTGGTGGTGGAAAATAGATTACACCACGGCGTGGAGACGGTATTCCGTACGTACGCACGCGCGGTGATTTCATTTTCCGTAGGATGGATAGATGGTGAAATAGGGTTGTTTCATACTTATAATAACATATCATTATATGAGTGATACTTATGTTATTACTTCATAATGAAACAACTAAATAATAATAAGTTGAAGAAGAAAGAATTTGGAAAGGATCGGTAATGGATATTACCTCTTTTTTTTATGCGCCTCTTCTTAACCCCCTCCTAGGGCACTAGGGTTGGTCTTTGAAGAAGACCAGAATCTCTAGGATTATTCTAGGGAAGTGGAGAGGAGAAATTGGCAGGTTTTGGACGAGCTTGAAGGCTCAAATTGGTGTGAGGAGGAGAGGGAGGAGGTGCCCTTTTATAAGGGAGGAGAGGGGCACCTTTGGAAAGTGTGGAAATATTATTTTATTATAAACTTATCTTCAGTTTCAAAAGGTCCAAAAATCATTAAAGATGAAGATAAGATGACTCATAGTCGAAATAAAATCATCAAATCAGAATTGGACATGTTTTGGAAAATATTTTAATCATTATAATCTTATTTATTTAAATCATTTATTAATGAGGTAAATATTTCATCATTATTGTGTCATAAATAATTTAATTTATTTGGTGTCTAAAAATTATAAAAAAATATCATTATGTAGGAAATATATTTATCTTTCTAATGAATATTTATAGTCGAAAATATAATTTATATAACCCCTTATAAAAATTAATTACTAAAAGATTTTTGTTAATGTCAATTTTGTCTTTACCTTAAATTAATTAATCCAAATTGTCATTGTCACTACCAAGTGGCTCAATGGGGTCCCAAAATCGACCCAAGGATGCCCATGGTCGGTCAATACTCATCCAATAAGGTTAGGACAAGTGTAAAGGTAATTTTAAATTATTATAATATTATTTTAACCTTGAATTACCCTATTTACCTTTAACCGTAGTAAATAAAAAAAATTACCGTAGTTACTATTCATAATATCAAAAAATAAAAGTAACCTATTAACATAATTTGGACCCACTGATTCCAAATATGGAATCCATTTTTCAAAATTCAAAACACAGAAGTTGTAGTAATTAATTTAAAATTAATCTCATTTTTAAGAAAATGAGTTTTAAAAGTAAAAACATTACCAAAGATTGAAATGTTTTTACCTATGAATTCAATGTAAAATTAATGCTAATGACATAAATTATATTAAATGGTAAAAATATATTCTATTTATACTTTAAAAACAATAAATATTATAATTTAACCATATAAAGTATTGTGATGAAAAAAGTTGTTTTTAATTAAAATATAGTGCGTTTTTAAGAGATAATAACTATCAAAAGATTGACACTTGTTTATGTCTGGTTTAAATGTGAAATTACATCCAACGAACAAAATTGTATTAAATTGTAAAAATATATTATAAATATACTTTAAAACCACTCCAATTAATAATTTATCACTATTAATTATTTCGATTAAAAAAAGTTGTTTTTAATTAAAATTTAGTAATTTTCACTATTCATCATAATATGAAAGTTATCCGAAAAGTACCAAAATTTCATCCTAAGCTAATTTCGATATTCCTAATCCAAAAATGAAGTCCATTTTGAAAAATAAAGTTTAAAAAATTTTAAAAGGTGGTTATTACTATTCATAACGGCTAGTTTTAATAATATTTTAATATCATATCGTTGTTTAGTGAAACTCGGTATTGCGTACAACGCAAGCTATCGAGGAAGGTCGCGGTTGTGTGTAAAGAAAACCAATCTAGTGTTGTGTGTAGTGAAAGATTACTTTGATGATTTATATAACATAAAAACAAAATATCTTTCATAAAAGTCTCGTGTGTTACAATACAAGTTCAAGAACCAAGATTCAAACTAATTTATGATCTAATTCACTTATAACCAAAATTTTGTTGTCTTTCTAAGAAGACCCACATAATCATTTAAAAGAATTTCATAATTTATTTACAACATTTAAACATTCAAATATATATGAGTAACATTTAAAACTTACATATTTACAATTTTTTAATGATGACACTACAAAATATTGGTTTCACTATGATAACTCCCCATTATGAGATTTTTCAGACATGAAACACCTTTTTCTTAAAAAATATTTCCAAGCCTCTTAAACTGAAACAATATGGAATTAAATTTTTAGAATAAATAAATATAATGGGAAAACATTTCATGAATACTTTAAAGGTTTTAAAATAATTCATTTAATTGTTTCCCACAAAAAATTGTGAGATAAAAGTTTTATAAAATATTTTTATGATGTTTTAATTCATATTTATTGTAATATGATTAATGTAGTCGAAGGTGGTGCTAGTGGGAAAGACTTTGATCACTGCAAGTACCCTCATTGAAATCATGGAATATAATTCTCAATGATTTGGTTTAAGGTCTAGTATACTCATAAGAGGAGTCTAAGATGTGCATAATGATGATTTTGAAAAGAATGTGGAAATGAAGTTTGAAGAGGTATGTACCCTACTCTAAAAACATTCTAGTTCCCAAGGGAATTCCCAACCTCCTCCTCTAATTCATTATGTTATATGTGCCTCTAACACCCACTATTATGACCACTTCTCTCAATTGAGAAACCCTTCTAAGAGTTATAAGGCAATCTTCCCATGCTTCCTATATAACCAAACCATAAGGAAATAACCATACTATCCATCCAAATATGGATAAAAAGATAATCAAGATTATAGATAATTAAGATATCCCAACTAGCCTCAACTATCATGGAACCACCCGGGGTAAGGTAGTCATCCTCCACCGCCACTAAAAAATCCTCAACCACCTCAAATGACTTTCCAAAAACCTCCTCAAAAACCAAATATGAGCTTAAAATTCCTAATGAAATATATTGGTGAAAATAAAATTCAATTACATAAAACAAACTAGGATTCCATACAAGATATGAGAACACAATTATGACAACTCACCAACTCAATGGGGAAAATACAAATTCTATGGTCAAGTAAGATTCCTTTACAAAAAATATTAAATCCTAATTATAAGGTAAATATTAGTTCCATTACCCCTAAAATTGGTATAAAAATTAAAATCAAAATTACCCTTCCATTAGAGTTATCAACTTTTGAGTAAACAACAATCCCGACCAACCCTACATATCTAAATTTGGAAAATAATTTTCCTAATATTAGTCACATAAAAGGAAAGGTAGTGTAAATTAATGAACCATTTATCCTAAAAAACCTCTTCCATTCCACCAAAGGACCACCCAACTAAAGAAACCAAAAGAAACTAAATTTGTTCCGGAAATATTGGAAACATTAAAAAAATTGTATGTTAACATTACATTAATTTATGTTGTGAATAAAATATCATGATATGATAATTTATTAAAATATATGTGTACACATAGAAGATGAATTTAAGGATATAAAAATTTGATCTTGGGGAGGAAATTATCCATATTGATCCTACCATCACATCACTCCAAATTTAAGGATCCTAGAATATTATCAATTCCATGTAACATAGGGGAGTATTTTTTTATAATTCCATGTTTTATTTGGGAGATTATATAAATGTGATGCCTCAATAAAATTTATTATAATGTAATTTTTATAAGATAAATGCAAATAAAATTTTTGTTCAACTAGAAAACCTGAGGACCATACAACCTACTAGTGTTCTATAGGATGTTCTTGTCAAGATTAAAATTTTATTTTTTCATACAAATTTTTAGGTTCCTAAAATTGAAGATGATAGGATAAATATACATGATCCAATTATATTGGGGATATCTTTCTTGAAAAATACCTAAACCATAATTACTATACATGATGGTACATTTTCTATGGAGCCTAGTGGATATATTTTCCACTTTAACATCCTAGATGAAATGAATCCCTAATCAAAAGAGAATTCATCTCATTAAGTTAGTTTAATTGATGTACCACCTTTTACTAAAAAAACTGGTATTCATTCACATGATTACCTTTATGAGTTTTAAACATTTATATACATTCTAGGTAATGATTTATGTGTTTATTTCTATAATTATGGTTTCTAAAAATTCCATGCATGTAATTATATTGATTATTACATACATATTGGTAGTTTTGATACCATCAATGATTATAAAATAACTATTGACATTGGATTTCCCACTGAGGAGAAAAATAATGAGTATATAGATGGTATAAATGATATTATTTACACAAAATCATTTCCTTTTATTCTCAATATACCTTCTCTTGAATTTAAAACACTTCCAAATAACTTAAAATATTATTTACTTGAGGGTGTCTTCTAATTACAAGTCAATATTTACCATAACCTCCCACTATGCCATGAAATATAGATTTTTGGCCATTTTAGAGAGTGTAAAAGGAAATTAGATAGAAGTTGGTCGATATCCCTAGAATTATCCAATCCATATTCATGCATTTAATTATCATTGAGGATAAGGATAAACAAGTAATAAAACCACAACATAGACTAAATACAGGTTTACTTGATGGTTTCAAAAAGGAGGTAATAAAACTATTAGCATTTGGGATTATATATCCTATCTCTAATAATAAATGGGTTTGTATAATAAAAAATTTACCTAAAAAATTGGTAATATAGTATTTCATAATGATGATAATTAATTTGTTCCCATAAGAGTGAAAATAGTTTTTGAGTTTTCATAGACTGCCATAATATTAACTATTTCACTCAGAAGATCCATTTTTCAATTCCATTTATTTACAAAAATTTTGGAATGGTTCATTAGTAAGACTCGTTACTATTTACTTGATGGATTATTAAAAAAACAAGATACATATAACCCCTAAGGATTAGGAAAGGTAAATATTTTTTTCCCATTTTTTACATTTTCATATAAGATAATTCCATTTGAGATATGTAATGTAATGGGTACTTTACAACCTCGCATGGTTTTTATTTTATCGGATTACCTAGAGCACTGGATGGAGGTCGCTGTGGATGATTTCACTATTAATAGTTCTTCCTTTGATGAATATTTTTAAAATAACATTTCTATATTTATTTTATTCATTAAAAAAATCTTATTTTAAATCATGAAAAATGTTATTTTATAGTAGAAAAAGTCATTATTTTAGGTTATTTTGTTTATAGGGAGGGTATCTTGTTTAATAAGTCAAAAATTGATGTTATTTATTCATTAAACTAACCTAATTATGTTTGCGATATGAATTATTTTTTAATAGAATTAGGTTTTTATTGTTTATTTATAATAATTTAGTAAAATTGTTGTCTCATTGTCTAAATATTTTCTAAAATATATGAATTTTTTTTTTATGAAAATTATAAAATATAATTTGAGGGATTAAATAGGTGTCACACTTCACCACCAATAATCCAACGAGAAATGTGGGATCTTCCCTTTGAAATCATGTATGACGCCTCCAACTATGTTTATGGGGCTATCTATTCCCAACAGGTAGATCACACCTCTCATGTCATTGAATACACAACTCACACTCTAGAACCAGCATAAGATAACCTCACCACAACTAAAAAATAATTCCCTGCAATGCTGTTCTCTTTGGATAAATTTCATTCATATCTCCTTTGGTTGAATGTAGTGGTGATTTATAACCATGATACAATTAAAATTTTATTCAGAAAGGTCAATTTTAAAACACACCTTATCTTATGGATTCTCCTACTTCAATAGTTCGATATTAAAATTAGGGACAAATGGAGAGTGAAAATTTTAGTTTTTGGACATATTATCCATATCCTCATTGTACTCAACATCTTCTTATATAATCAATTATTATTTATGAAAAAATTCCTTGATGATCATTTTTATATAATTCACAATATCATCCCATGGTTTGATGGCTCAGTGAACTTTTTGGTAGCCTCATATGCACCTCCTAAATATAATAAACACCAAATAGATACTCTTAGAAGTGATTCCAAGTCTTAAATTTGGTATGACATCTATTTTGATAAAATTTTAATAACCAAGTCATATGATGATATATTCCCAACCAGGATCTCACAACTGTCCTCGGATTTTGACACACTCTTTCTTATAAGGGTCACTTTGGTCCCCAAAGAACTAAAAGGAATGTCTTTTATTATGACTTATTTTAGAAAACATTATTTTAAGATTCTTATTAGTTTTTTTAGATTTTTCTAACTATTAATGGAAATGGATTGCATATAAAAGAAATTAAATTCCACCAATAACACTTTATTTTCACTAATATTTTTTTTATAATTGTTTAATTGACTTCATGTAGCCATTTTTTAATTCATTTGGAAACCATTGAATTCCTCTAGAAGTGGACTATGTGTATATATGGGTAAAATCGTGATCCACAAGGACTCATGACTCAAAGGTAGTTTTTAAACTTTTTAAAACCCAAATCTTCTAAATATTTGGATTTCTTATCTTCATTATCAGTGACTAGGGTTCTCATTTATTCAACCACACAATGCAAGCATTTTTACATCGGTATAGGTTCAAGTAGCTAGGGTTTACAAATTATCACCCCCAAAACTAATGCGAAATCTGAGGTTCATAATAGATAGGTAAAATAAATTATTGAAAAAATGTTTATTTCAATAGAAAAATATTTTAGTCTTAGACATGATGATGTTTTTTTGGATTACCATAATGATTTCAAAACTCCAAATAGTAGGCCACATTATCATCATGTATTTCTAATTATTGGTCGATATCCAGTTTAGATAGAGCACTTTTCCTATTTGGATATTGAATAATGGAATTATAATTTTTCTAGTTCATGTGATAAAAGGAATATATAGATTCAATAGTTAGAGGAAATATGAATAAATTCATATGAGAACCCCAAAAATATATAAAGAAAGAACCTAGGATTCCCATGACGGTCTCATCCTCTTCAGTTTCCTATTGCATATAAGGTCCTCCTTTATAACTAAAGAATCAATTTTCACCAAGGTATGTTTTATTTCCACCAGTTTGGTCTATATACTATAACCAATGTTTGTACTTTTGGCGTTGTATTGGTTAAAAATGAAGAAACTGAATAGTCAACCATCGTCAATGGGAAACAGCTAAATAAATTATATTAAATCCTTTTGCAGTCCCCGATATAGGAAATACACCATTAAAAATATATCTACCAATGAAACCCATAATTGTTTTCCCTTCCATCACTCATTATTTTAAATTTTACTTAGTACATTTCATATTCTAGGTGTGGGGTGGATACATTCCAGAATTATTTAGTCTTTTACCATTTTTCTTATTTTAATCTTTTTTCTAATTTTATTAATTTTTATCACCCTCTTTTTTTCTCACTTTTACTTTTTAATAATCATATTAAATTCCCATTTTATCAGGGAATTTATTGAAAATTCATGTGTGATTTCCATTTTTCATGTTTTTTAACATTTAAAGAAAATCAATTCTATTAATGGAAAATGAATTGGAACATCTAATTAATATTTTTGGGTGATTTTATGTAAAAGTGATTATTTTTAAATGATATAAATGATTTTATCTCTATAAAACCTTTGAAATTTTTATACTTTCTAGATAAGTATTTAATAATGAATGCATGTTATTTAATATCTCTACACCTCGTTGCACACAACATATAATGTCATCCTTTTATACTCAATTTAATGTATATATAAGTTAGGCTAATGTTATTTGGATTTTAAATATTATTTTTCAATAAATTCATTCCTTATATGACCACTTTCTCTACTATATCAGATTGAACTACGTGTGTGTGTGCCTATTATCCTATTGTTGTACACCATCAAAAATTAAAGAAATAAAACCATAAAATAAGTAAATAAAAAAATTTAGGAGTGATGAAATGTATAAAAAAATGGGGATAATTTGGTTAGGTTATTATGTTTTTACTTTTAATAATGCCTAAATGAGTGGGTTATGAAATATGATTACAAAGGGTATAGGGAAGGTTTAGTGGAAAGTATCTGGAAATTAGATAAAAAAATTAAATACTTATATTTACTAGATAGAAATTGGAAATATTGGAATGAATTAGTTGTCACACAAATACATGGGGATTTATTGTAATATTTTAATCATTTATTTTATTTCTAGGAAGATTATCAAGCATGTACTTGAATTTTATACTCATACAATTTATGAGACACTCAATTCCATTCTTATTGATATTAACTCTTTGGTGTGGTTATTCCATTTCTCACAATGATACCATGATTTAAAATTCCCTAAATATTAAATCTTCGTGAACTAGGGAATACCATTATTCATAATATTTTGAAATATAACTTTTCCAAAAAGTAAAAGTGTTCAGTTTTGGGGGTGTGATCGCACCACGATTCTCTATTATTTTTCACCCTTATAATACTATGTTAAACTATATTATATTTTATATTCTAAATATAATAATCATTAAAAGTTATAATTTTTCTCATTTAGTTAATGATAATTACTTTTAAAATAGTATCTTTTACTTTTTTGATGTTTTCATTAAAGTATTAGGTGATTTGTAGGTCCAAAGATGAAGTGGGAGAAAAATGAGCAAAAAAACATTGAATCCCAAGAAAATAAATTCATTTATTTGAAAATTATAAAATATTTTTGCCTCTAATTGAGATGAAATTTTGAAATTTTATCCATAAATATGTAGTCTTCAAATATTAAGAATAAACCTATTCCAAGTTCAACGAATAGAGGGCCCAAGTGATGTGATCTATTGAGAAAAAAGAATCTACACTATGTTAAGAGTATAGATCGATATTTTACATTATATCTCATTATAGAATTCCAATGGAAAAATAGTTTTATAAGGAGATATTTAATAGGCCTTAAAATAACTATTATATTTTGTCAAAGTCGATATAAGGCCATTTAACAATCCAAATCTGAGTCACAAGTGGTATCTTGAAAATATGGTGCCAAAAACCACCTTCCACTTAGCCTATAAAATACCACTTGGGATCCTCATTTATAAGATCAACAAAAGGGGTGAAGTATTTCCATTTTGAATATTTATTGGTTTACTTGAATAATCATAGAAATTGTTGATATCCCTATCCTCATAGGATGATCAAGGATGAAGATAGAGTTCTAGTCAAGCCTCTTACTCCTCCCTATAGAAAACTAAATGGTGGGAGATCATCAAGAGGGAGATAGACACTTATAAAGTGAGTTAAAACACTTTTTTCCTACTATTTTAGTGTGATTTGGGTTTTTAAACATTTATTTTAGTTTTATATTAACAAGTTTTAACTTTTAATACATTATTTTGGTATGATTAATTGAAACACTTTTTATTTGATAATGGATGGGATTGAGATTTCATATTGGTATATTGGGAAGTTATGATTGGAAAACACCATAGTCATTTTTCTCTCACACATACATGAGATATCAGTATTCTTTAGCATACCTCATTCCATATATAAGTTCCAAAACTTTACAAAGAAATAATTATATCAAGGGTTGGTTCTAGGTGCACCATTCTAAATGGAAAAGAGGGGAATCAAGATCTTCATTACCCTCAAAAAAGAATTTTATTATAGAAATTGTCAAAAAAATGAATTATATAATATGTTTAATGAACTTGTAATGATATCCTTCTCATATAATTCAAAAACCCTATTCAATTTCTCAACTATTAAAATATTTAATTGAGATATTTTATTTTGAAACATCATTTGAACCCCTTCTTTTCCAGTTTTCATTTTCAAAAGATTATTTAAAATACACACATTGAACCTTAAACAGCCCTTGAGAGATGACCTTTATTCTTAATACTATAAAATCATATATAAAAAATAACTAATTTAATGTTTCATGATAGCACCTTCAATCACCATCAGATTTTATTTTGATAATTTGAAGTATTCTTTATTTTTTGATAAGTTATTATGTATTTTTCTAGAGAAATGTGATGAAAATATTTTGAAACATGAATACTATGTTCCCGACACACATAAATTGAAGGATTTTCTCAATATATTTATTGATTTTTGAATGAGTAAAAAGCTTGTTTTAAAAAATAAGAGTAAATATGATATAGAAAATATCATTTAATGATTTTAAATAATATAATATTTTTAAAGTATTAGTTTTGTAACAATGGGATTCTAATGAAGAAGAATATGTTGATATGAAATTATAAAAACACATTCCTTTAAATTCAACAAGTGTGGGAAGATGGAAAATCAATTATCAAGGGAATACTCCACTCAAAATTCTCAAGTGTGAAGTTGTTATAAATTTTACAAAAAAAATTCCAAAGTTAAAGTAGGAATTATATTGTAAATATTTAGTTGGGAAGACATGGAGTTACTCAAATAAAAATGATTTATAATTAAACCACACAAAGTTTTATTTAAAGCCTAAAAGTAATTGTTTTTATAAACCCAATCATAAAATTTTCATTTCAAAGTTTCATAATGGTGATTATTGTTAAGATGAAGAGGAATTTTATAATTCCAAAAAAGTGGATGAAAATTTACTAATTTCAAAGTTCAATAAGGAATAATTAATTATTTATGAGAGCAGAAATGTTATAGATGATAAATAAATATATATGGAGTTTATGACAAATTTTTATCTCAATAAATTTATTTTAATGATTTAAAAATTGGATAAGGTGAATAATAATCTATACAAATATGGTAAAAAATCAATTAACACTGATAGATTACATGTTTAAAAATAGTAAAATGTGGTAATTGATACTGATAGATTAAATAATTTTCTCACTGAATAGAATAAATTAAATATTAGTGTTGGTGATATGGCTAAATAAAAGAAGATGTATCGTGAGGTTGTTTAAAAAAATTTGTTTAATCGTAGAATCAACTGGAAACATTTTCAAATATAAATTTCATAATTCTATTCAAGAAGCTATATAAAATTCAAATAATAATATTGTTGAAATGGTGGATCAAAACACTTGGGTGGATAAATTCTAATTTGTATAAAATAAAGACAATTGTCATAAATCAAATAATCTTGGGAATCTTGAAATAAAATAGAAAGCTATTTGAACTGGTGATCTGAAAAAATGGGGGAAACTGAACTAAGAAGAAGAAGAAATTATTGGGATTCGACCACAATTTTTTTGTGAAAACAAAATACAAGGTTTATAGTCATATTTTGGATGGAAAATAGGATTCTACAACTATATATTAAGTAGTGTTGAATGTAAAGTACTCATTTTATATCTATATCCAATATTGTGGAGGCTTTGGGAACCTAGAAAGGCGATGTTGGTTCAATCACTATAATTTATATGAAACTAAAATATATAGGAGGTAATGTTTTAGGGGTATTCAACCTACTTAAAGAAAACAATATTCAAAATAATATAAAAATTTTGTATTAAATATTTTGAAGGAGGTTTCAATTATTGTAATAAGCTTATAGAATTTGTGACCAATTGGGTTTTAATAAAAAAATATTATCTCACTATATTACCTTACCAACTAATTAATAATTTCAATACTCAAAATACGTAAAAGGAGAAAGATAAAGGAAATGATAAGGCATTGGTTGTTGAAGAGTCACTCAAATCATATCAAAAGAAACATCCTTTCATTTTGGATAGTGGATTCTATTCACATATGATAGGATATTTTAATCTCTTGAAAGATGCTAATAAGGTTAATGAAGGATCGTTGTGATTTTTTCATAATGGGTTGCTTAAGATAAAATGATTTGATTTATAAATCACTAGAGAAGATACATTTATGTCAACTAACACATTATTTATTCATAGATTGAAACATTACTTACTATGTGTGTCTTAAAGTTTTGATGATGGAAAATAAGTAGTTTTTTATAAGGATTAATGTTTGGAGAAGAGGTTGAAAGATGTATATGTTTTTGATGGGGGGATATTGAACTTGGGGAAACTTTTTTCAAGTTAGTAAAACTAAAAAATCAGGTTACTTAATCTTGAAAGAATAATATAAATTATGGAAATGAAGACTTAAAAACATTGGTCAAAATAACATGATTAACCTTAACTAAGTAAGTAATGTTACCGATGTTCCTTTATTGAAGAGAGAAATAATTTTGGTGTTATCTATATGTAAAAAATAGAATATTATTAACTCTTTATACAATAAATTGGGGATTTAAACATCTCACATATTCGATCTTATTCAATGAAATGTTTTTGGGCCTATCAGGATGAAATCATATAATGAAGATAAGTATTTTATTTCCATTATTAATGAATTTACTCATATTACATGTATGATATTTATTAAGAATAAGTTATAGGCCTTGAATAAGTTTAGTAGTTTTAAAATAAGTGAAAAAATGGGTATGGTTTCTCATTAATGAAATTATGGATAGAAAATGGTGTTGAATAACCATATGGTTAATTTAAATCTTATCTTAAAGAGTGTGGTAATAATCACAAATTAAACAAATCATATAATCTATATAAAAATGGTGTTATGTAAAGGAATGATAGGAAGTTAATGGAATTGGGTTATGCGGTATTGAAGGAATAAGATACGTCTTGATTTTTTAAAAGGTAATCTATAATCATAGCGGTTCAGATTAAAAATAGTTGTGTATATCAGCCTAATTAAAATATATATCCATAATAAAATTATTATAAGATGAGACTTAATCTCTAAATTCTTAAGGGTATTTTTCAACCCTTTTATTATCAAGGAAAAATTGAAAACTTGGGCACGTTCAAGGAAAGTGTTGTTGAAGGAATCCTCATAAGTTATCCTCCAAATGCAATAGTATATCATTTCTATAACAAATAAAAAATGAATATTTTGGATAATATTTATTTTAAAGTGTATTAACATTCAAAAAATGATGTTAGAAATCAATAATAATGTTCCATAAGTAAATATAATGGAGTGCAATTTATTGATAAGGAGGATGAAGTTTCAAAAAATAATGGAAATATAGAAAAATTACATGTGTAAGAAGATGATTAATAAATTTATAGTGATTAATAACAACATTTTCAACTTATTCTAGGCTACAAAAGTTTTTGGAGGTTCAGAGCATTATTATGACCAAAGAAACCTAATTCAAACTTGGAGAACTATGATTATAGTAACACATACCTCACTATTTTCTCAAATTGATCCAAAATATGTGAGAGAATAATTTGAGTATGAAGAGTGAATCAATTATATGAATGAGTTGTTATATCAAATTAAGAATAATGATACTTTGTAGTTGGTATCTATTCCAAATAACAATAATTTTATCATAAAAAGGTGGGTATTCCCTAAATAGTCAAATAAGAAAGGAGAGGTGATGAAAAAAAAAGACAGACTTGTGTAAAAAGGATACTCATAGGTGGATAAAATGGGTTTTGATGAGACTTTCGCACTGGTTTCTCGGACTGAGGAAATGAGAATGTTTATTCATATCACCATAAAAATAGTATATAAGATCTCTTAAATTGATGTTAAGTTAGCCTTCCTCAATAGAGAGTTCGAATAAGAATTTTACATTAAGAAACATGATAGTTTATTTCATAGAGAATATAAAGGATATGTTTTTAAGTTAAAGAAGGATATATATGTGTTTTAAAAGCACCAAGGTAATGTTATTCCATGTTATAAATTTTATTGAATTCACTTAAATTCAAGAAGTGAAGAGTAGTTAGAGACCTTTATATAAAATATAAGAAAGTGGTATCTCTAATTATAATTGTCTATGCATATTATATAATCTTTTTTTGATAAGACTAATGGGTTTTTGGGTGGTTTTATTTATATATTATGTAGTTGTTTTATATTTACATGCTTTGAGAGATGAAGTAATTATTAGGTCTACAATTTTTTCAAGAGAATGGTCATATTTTCCTTTTTCAAGATAAGTATTTTCAGTAACTTTTAAATAAGTTTAAAAAATAGAATTCAACTAGGTTTATAACTAAATTTTAATGGGATCTAAGAAATAAAGTGATGTGATGGAAAGTAAGTTGATTCAAGATATTTTATAAAGATTAATTGTAGTTTTATCTACTTTACTACTCCACAACTATATTTATTGTTTGTTGTTACATTAGGTGCTATATTTCAAAAGTGTTCCAAAATAAGCACATTTTCTAGATACCATGAGGATCCATAGATACATCAAAGGAATGGTGAAATATGGATTTAAATATAATAATAATGGAGTGGATGATCTCTTTGGATATACATATGTAGATTAGGTAGGAACTGTTGATGATAAAATATTAACATCTGGTGGAGTTTATTTAGGATAAATTTCTGTGAATTGGAATACAAAAGAAGAAAAATTGTATGACCTTGAGTACATTAAAGGTGGAATATACTTTTTAAAATCAAGATATAACCAATTTTATGTGGATGAAAACTTAATTGGATGATCTTAAAGTGGATGTTAATTTTTTCATATCATAGGATGTGATTATAAATATTCCATTAATATATCAATAAATAATGTTCAGAACTCTCGATCAAAGAAAATTGATATCAAGTAGCACTTTATCAAGGAGTTAGTAGAGTAAGGATTGTTGAAGCTATAATTTATTACAATAAATTATTAAATAACATATGTGTTAACTAAACTGTTACTAAAGGATTCATTTTAGAAAATGAGGTTGATTATGGAGTTAAACCTATATTTATTCATGGCTAAGGTATGGTGATTCAATCCCATATCATATTGAATTTGTATTTTTGTTCTCAAAAGGGGACTAAAAAAACATAAATTTAAATAAAATGGTTTTACTTATGGGGAAATATATTTAGGGGGTTTGAAAGGGTAAATTTATGAGTTCAATGTGTGTGTTGGAGAAATGTGTTAATTTTTATAATGATTTTTCTTGAGAATGCTTCTAGGATGTTTTTTTTAATATAGGAATATTTTAGTAGAATTTGAGTGAAAATTTAGAAGAACTATTTGGGAATTGAATATAAGTTACCCTAAGGGAAATATTTGGTATTCTTATTCATAAATATTGTTTCATTTATTAGGATCACTCACATAGTCTAATAATGATTGAATAATGATTCATTTATTATTTTAAATAATGATATATGTTCAATAGTTGAAAACAACCTTTTTTTAATTTGATATACGATATGGTTGAAAAAAATTCCAAAGGGGGATAATTGAGATCAAAAAATGTTGGGTGAGATTATTGAGACCTGAAGATGTTGTGTTGATAAAGCACCCCCTAAGTGTTGGTTTTTGTCAAATGTGGTTTTTTTGTGAAATGTGGGAATTAATTTGATTTTATTAGTGTTGGATTTTATTGTAAATAAATCGACACAATTATTCAATGAATGAATAATATTCAATCTCAATCAATTCATGATTTGTTTAATTGAGCTGAAGTTGTTTTAGGATCCCAGAAGATCATTGAATGAGTTTGGATGTTGAAAACTGGTGTTCGGAGTTGTTTAAGAGGAAAAAGAAACTATCATACTATGTGGGATGATTTTAACATTTCAATGCACTCTATTTAATTTTAATTTCTAGAGAGTTAGTGTTTTCCATTCCATAAAATTTGGGCTCACGCTATGATTTTAGGAAATAATATGATGATGTTAGATATAGTTCTTCATGGCATAGAAGTCACATCATAATGAAAATCCATGAGTTTTTATGTTCTTAATATTTTTAGAAGAAAAATTGGTTGCACCATGACATATCAAAGTCACACCACAAAGAACATGGATAATAAAATCGAGTGGATGAGGCATGATAATTTATTCCATGAATAAAGGGATTGTACCATGGATCACTGAATCATGATGTAGTATTCAAGTCATAATTTTTTTATCTGTCTAGATTTAAAGGAATTTTAGGATTGAAACTAAAATATATATTCTTATTCTATAATGAATATGTTGTTTTTGAAGTGGATGGCGAAGAATATGATGGGTGTGCTATGAATTAGTTTGTCGCATTGTGTATGTGAGTATTAAAGGATTTTCTAGGAACATCACATGCCCATAATATTATAAGAAACCAAATTAATGGTTAGATCTATCATCTTCATGTCAATATGAAAATTATGAAAATAAAAAAAATAAGTGTACCTATTATTTAGTTTTCTCTATCTCAATGGAGTATGTTTGAGTGAGATCACTAAGAAACAGCACACGATCACTTTACTCCAAGGGTAGTCCAGCGGTAAATAGAGGCCCTTTGTGATATAATATGACACCATGGACTCCAAAGGTGTGATATCACCTTATAGTTAATGAAAAATAGAGAATAAGAAGAAGAAAGAAAGATTAATATTGCCTTGAAGTATACCCCCATACACAAAAAAGAGGATTCAATCCCTTATATATACTCACTTCATTAAATGAGGGAAAATTAATAGTAGATTCCAATATTTAGAAGATGGAATATATTACTCAAAACATATACATATTAGATTATTATGATTATTAAATGTTTAAATGTACATAACATGTTATTAATGCCATAAATTAATCATTCCTTTTATTTATAACTTCTGTCAAACCTTTTTGATGATATAGTAGCATGGATGAACATGATATCTCTTATAATAGTCTAAATCATACAATATGATATAGGTATCAAATGCCTTAAATGATATGACCATATTTTTTATTATGATTTGAATCATATTAATATCATGGATTATGATATAGATAAATAATACAATGAAATTAATCATATTTTAGTGAACATCCAACAGTATTCCACTTACACTCAAATATCTTAAGGACGTAATGAAAAACCTGACAATAATTTTTGAATCCATCCAAACACCTTTGGACATTGTTTATAAGATAAAATTCATTTTATAATAATTACTTTATCTAAAATTTATTCCTTATTATAAGCCCTAATTTTGTGAATCTATGGTCCTTTTTAGAATTGAATCAAAATATGATCTTCTTAACTCATAAATTTAAGAATATAGTAGCCTCTAGAAAAACATCAGTGTTACTCAATCTATAATCGGTTATGTAATGATCTCTATAAGACACACTCTTATCTCTATATGAAAATTTCCACCATAAGATGCATCATATCGATCACATGTGTACCTATATAATCCATTTTTCCTAGACATTGAGTGACTAATAGACATGAATCATGTTAATCTAGTATAATTCAACTCATATATTCTTGATTATCTAAAATAGACATACTATATTGAATGAATACAGCACATATAATTAATACGAGTAGTTAAGAACATCATATGTCACTTAACTGAGAATGGACAAGAATTTCCTCATTCTAATTCAATGATGTCCCCAAATGTAATATTTTTCAAATTATAGGATGAATACTATATTGGTTAACCTCAAATAATGACATGATCAGCAACATACACAACCACCCCTTGATTAGCCCAACCTCAATGTAGGCATAAGAAATGTATAAAAGTATAAAGGTTTACATGATAAGTATATTTCAAAATTTAAGTAAGGGGTATTCATAATAAGAATGCATCCCTATGTATATCAATGACCATATGAAATTCTATGTGATATACTTTAGCAGGTTAGTCTAGATAATAGGTCTCAACTTATTGTCTTACTTTGTATGGCATACTAGATTCTACTCATGAGAATCTTAACTTATCATAACACCCTATAAAACATCATGATGATCACTGATTAGGATAACTAAAAATCATACTTTAAGGGGGTATTATCATTCCTATGGTCATTTAAAAACAAGTTAATTAATGATAAATAAGGATTAAAATTATTATAAAACAATGATAAATATTCTAACAATTAAATTTAACAACTCATATGTCTAATACCATGAGATTCAACATGATACTTATTCTTTTTCAATGTTAATGATTTTGTTAAAGGATATTTTAAATTTTCATTTATAGCCACTCAAAATATATTTACATCACAACCCTCAATGATCTCTTGCATAGGATGGTATTTTTGGAGGGGTTTTTTATCCTTTCACTACTACAAAAGAGACATTTAAAAATCTTGGCATTTATCAGTGCAATAAAAATGCGCTGATAAATTCCATCTTTATCAGCACTAAAATAAGCTTTAATAAAGGATTACCTTTATCAGAGTTTTATTTTAGCGCTGATAAATGATACCCTTTATTAGTGCCATATTTTTAGCACTAATAAAGGGTACTATTTATCAGTGATTTTTTTATCACTGATAAAGGTCTAGAATAAAATGAAATTATTAGACAAATAAATTTAAAAAAACTTAACAACTTCATTAATTAAATAATTATTGTAAAAAATGAATAAATTGAACAATCATATACAAATATATATAAATTTTAAAAATTATTTAATATTATATATTAAATGTATAGATATGTAAAATGAATAAAATTAAATAATTAAACAAATAAAATTTTAAAATGAGTAAATTAAACAAAATATTAAACATTTTATCAATTAAATAATTATTGATAGAAATGAATAAATTTAATAGACATATATATAGATTATAAATATTAAAAAATTGTATATATTAAATTTAGATATATAAAATGAATAAATTGAAATAAATAAACAAAATAAATAAAAAATAAATAAATTACAAAATTATGAAAAAATTTGTTAATGAAATTATTATTAATAAAAATGAATAAGTATAATATATATATATTAACTATAAATAGTAATAAATAACATATATTAAATAAATAAATATATATATATAATGTAATAATTAAAAACATATTAATGTCTTATTTGTTTTTAATGTAGTTTGATTTTTTCAATTTAATAGATATCAAACATCTTGTGTTACATTGATTACACATAAATATATATAAATATATATTTGTGTCATGTAATTAATGAATTTTTATATACAACACACACACACAAAATATATTTAATAAATTAATGAAATATTATATATAAAAAGAAACACTTAATATTTATGTAATTTATTCAAATTTTAGTATATTTTAGAATTTTATTATGACATGATACATTTAATATATTGAATTTTTAATCAGTCAATTTTATTTATTTATTTTTAATACTATTACAGGGGTATTTATTCATTTTTAATATTTTTTTTATTTTTGAATTTGATCATTTTCCATTATTTATTTTTATATATTTATTTACTATGTTATAGTATTTTGAATATATATTCATATTTTTCTAATATATATATATATCCATATTTTAAAAAAAATTAACATTTAATTCATAAAATATATCCATTTTTTCAATAATTTTAAAATGTATTCATTTTGAATTATTCAATTTCACTCATTTTTAAAATGCCTATATTTTAGATTATATATCCACTAATAATGTTATAAATATATTTCTACATAAATATTTATAAATAAATATATTTATAGATTTATAATTAATATATTTCTATATTTATATATTTATAATTATTATTAATAAATAAGTATTATTTTTTAAATAAGTATTTATATAATTATAAATAAATAATTATATATATTTAAATAATTGTAAAATTATATTAAATTTATTTGAATAATTATAATTATAAATCCTTTATCAGTAGTAAATTTTTAGTGCAGATAAAATGAATATTTATCAGCACTTTTTAGCTCTAATAAAGATCGGTATTTATCAGTGCTAAAAAATCATTGTTAAAAGAAATGTTTATTAGAGTTAAAATGCTAGTACTGATAAGGATATTTTTTATTAGCACTAAAAAAGAATTAATAAATATCCCTTTTATCAGTGCTTATTAATTTATAACTAATAAAAGGGATATTTATCAATGATTTATTGAAGTCACTATTAAAAGTGGTCTCGATCTATTTAAAATATCTGTAACCATTACTCAGTCACTCGTGATTCTCAAGCTCTCACAGAACTCCCCTATTATCAGTGTGATTCCTCTACATTCCCTCAAATATATCAAGTCCATAAGCCAATGTTTTTTACTTTCCACTTTTCCTCTATCGTTATATGATTTTTAGGTTTCGTGTTTTGCATTTTTTGTGCAGTTCTTAACCATAACGTACCCTACATCTCATTTCCTTACCACCAAAATACAATGAGTGGTTCTATTTTATCTTTTTCCTCTATATAAAATGGTTTTGAATAAAGATAAGGATGTTTTTATATGTCAAGGTCGGTCAATATATCTATATGGGCCTATATGGATAAATAAAATAGATTTCTCACCACACATTACAGCTTTGGGCAGGAAACATAATACCTGAGTTTCTGAAATCGTAGAGAAAATAATCAAATAGAAAAATCATAGAAATACCAATTTTTTTCTTCTCGGTCAGTAGCATCTAATGTGGTTACTACCCACTCTCATATAACAAAACAACATCTACAAATATTTTTATCTTTTATTCATTTCATTATCCTCTATGTTACTATAACAGAGTCCATAACCTACAGTTCTTCTTCATTTTATTCACATGCCTCCAACTGTTCAAGAGATTCTACTAAAAATTAAAATGAAGGCATTCACTTCTCCATCATGATCAGCTAATCCTAAATTATTCTTCTAGTAATGTAACTCTCTCAATGAAATCATAAAATGATTGAAATCATCTACTCAAGAGTGATAAAATAGAAGAATCAACAGGAACAATTCTATTTGTCATAGTGGATAAGGACATTCAATTATAATTATAGAATATTTAGTAGAAGTCAGAGGAATATGACTCGCTATGGTTGTCACACCATAAGGCCATGGAAAAAACCATCCAAAAAGTCGTGTTGTAACCCATAGGAACTCAAAGACCCCCTTCACCTACAACCTCTTACCCTATTTATTATTCTCATCTACTTCCAATATCCCCCAACAACTATACATAGGAAATTAAAATTCTACCCCTATCCATTACTAACCTGACCCTCACCTAGAAAACCCTCCCCCCACATTTCTACCAGCATTTCTCTGTGTGAAACCTATCTCAGTAATGAAATCATTGAATTTATCATTCTAGTATCTTGTTTCTTAATTCAATCCATAAATATTCAACTTTATCTTTTACAATAATTCCATGTTCTAATTGTACTCAGAACCAAATGGTTGCTTCATGTAGGTTTTGTGCACAGTAGAAGTTTGTGGATGGCATGACCAACTTGACTACCTAGTCAAAATTTATGAATAATCATTTTTTTATATTATTAAAAATCCATGTACAATGAAAACCGTATATTAAATTTTCTAAATAAAAATAACCGAACCCGAAGAAGGGGATCATCAAATGTGTTTTATAATTAATTTATAATTAGATATATAATAACCTCAACATATAATTATACTTTCTAATGATATGGTTAACTAGATTTCATCATACTATTTTCGCGCTGCTAGATCCACGTGCATAATCCCTCTAGGGATCCATATGGGAACCACAATATCGGAACATCTTGGGAACTACAACCCCTCTCTCTCACTCACCTACCTATACCTACACAATGCTACCCTTACTCTGTAAACTCATTACATCATCATAAGAGACCACTGTGAACTACATATCATATAATGTTATTAAAGAAACATACAACACATAATAGTTACAAACAAAAAATATATATATTTTCATAAAAAAGGACCATGGGTTTCATGAATAAGGTTGTGTAAATAAGTATTCACTGTGGTAAGATGTATATACAATACAATACACATCATATATAAGAGTCCACAATTTCATTCATCTTGCATGAAAATTGTTACTATATCGAACAGAGATATAATACTTCAATACTAAAGTACAACTAACCTTGACTACCTTTGTTTAACCAATCATCAAAGGATTGATTTCCTTCCATCTCTTGATTATGGATTGGACTCCCTCTTTTAAACTATCCTTCCTCCAAACATTGTGGTTCCAAAGTTCCTTGATGGCATACATACCACATGTATTGTATTCATTAATCTCCATCAAAGCCACTATCATGGATTTAAATATATTATTTTTCTGTCTGGTTTGGCAGACCAATGTATAAGAAAGGATCAAAGTGAAGTAGTGGTGAAGCAACGATCCACACATGAACCAAATGATTCCACTAGATTTTAGGCTATTCATTCCACCAACCACATACCTTACTTAGGATAATAAATGTTTTCATTACTCCTTCTCCTAAATGTGAATCAAAAAACTTCAGATAAATTTATATTACTAAAATTTTTTAGTGTACCGTTGTATGTGATTTATATATGTCAACAGCCACACACTATTTTGTTGTGATGGGTATAGTGTAAAATATCCCGGGAGACCAGGTACACTATCAATACCTCCCGAAATATCATATGATAGTGGGTATTAAGGTATCTCATGATCTGACTACTAATTTTCATATTCCACTTGATGGTCCAGATATTACAATGGCCATTGATGCTATTAGAGATTTCATATCATAGACGACTAATATTATAAAGATAAATGAGGTACGCCTTTAAAAAATTGTTTCAAATGAAAAACCTATAATAGTTGATGATAAAAGTTTTGAATTGAGGTATGATATTATTAATAGATAAATCGGTGGAGAAACAGAAGGTCAAATCAAGAAAATATAGTGAATCAACCACGAAAACAAAATGACCGTTTGAGAGTACCCTCTCCCATCCAATTCCATAGAAACATTTATTATTATTAAAACATCATGAAGAGACCGCATTTAATGATAAAACTATGTCTTACATTGTATATGAAGAAGATATATATGGAGATTCCTTGACAGGAAGAATTTTTCTCGAGACTCTAATGATATTCTCAAGCATGAATGGTTTGGCATCACATTTTTGAATACATACATATGGTATATATTCATAATAATTTGGTCAAAATAGTGAGATAATATGTTTTTTAAAGTTAATAACTATTTATATTTTGTTCAGGAATTTATATCACAACTATATAAAGGAAAGATAATTCGAAGAATGATTCAGATTCATTAATCCTTGTATCATTTCTATGACAGAACTTACTTTGGATAAGAAAACAATTGAGAAGTAAATTGATGAGTTAGTCAAAGAGTTTAATAAAAAATAATTAGGTGACATGCTATTTTTTATGCCTATAATTCAAAGATAAAATTCTATAATCTAATCATATAAAATATTTTTTTAATTATTTTCATTACTTAATTGGTTTTTTTAGGGTGCATTGGATACTTATCGTAGTCAATATGGACACCCTGAATATTTGTTTTTTTGATCCAATGCATGGATATGCAACCAACCTACCACACATAATGTGTATTTTGAATATGTAATGCACTAAAATCAACATTTTATAGATAAAACTTGAATTATATGTTTAGTATTTGTTTTAAAAATAATTTTGTTATGATAGGTTGGTCATTAAGTATAGTCTAGATCATGGAATAAAGTCAGTGTCTAGAGAAATAAATCTTGTGAATTACTACAATGGAAAAAAATTAAGGTATATATAGAAAGATTTATCTATAAAAACATTTTAAAACAATTTATTTATTTTTGTCAATGTTTCTGTAGTGTCCAAAATAATATAATCACATCGATTGTGGATATTAGGTTTACAAATTTATGATAGAAATCATAAATCGGGAAAAGTCTACCATCCCCTTGTAGTTGATTTCTGAATTTTATTACAATTTCATTTAATATATTTCATAATAATTTTTTTGTCCATATTTTTTCATGACTATAAATATTTATGAAATCCTAGATACTAAAAAGAATTAATAAATTTGTTTAGAGATGAGTGGGAAGTGTACATTTTTTCAGAATGTATGCCGAAAAAAAATTTAAGTCATTACCTTCTATGTTTTTGATAAAGTAGTTATGACCTTAGAAATATATTTGGGGTGTGAAGTATTAGTGTCAGATTTATTAAATATTATTTTTGATCAGTTTGTTAAGGAGAAGTATAATGGAGGAAATCAATTTGTTTATAAGCATTGTCAAACAAACAATAAAATTGATGGGAAATCATGGAGGTCAAGGTAGAGATGGAGGCGAAGGCGAAGGTGAAGGTAGAGGCAGAGTTAGATTAAAAGATCAATGTGGAGGAGGAAGTGGTGGTGAAGAATGAGGTGGATACCAAGTCATAGGAGGAGACTAAGATCTGGCTTGGAATCAACAAATTTTTTGGGTAGTGAAGTAGAATGAGAATCATACCATGATTGTGTTTGAGAACAATCGTTTAAAATTTTACACAACACTTTTCACTTAATATAACAGCCATTCTACACATATTTTTGGTCAATTATTGAAATTATGTTTTCCACCACTTGTTTAAGTAATTTTATATAGGGTAGTAATCCACCTTTATGATCATTTTTCTATGGAACCATCAATTTCTCCACTAGTGTTATTGAAAAAACATATATACAACCCCCAATCATTAAAAAGGTATATAGTCAAATATAAATGTTTGAATAAATATGTGTTTAATCAACCGCCAAAGTTAGTGGGTGTATGAAAGAACTATTAGAGTAAAATAAAAATTGTTATATCATTTTCATTGATTAGAGGAAGTGTCAATGTGTCTGTTATCAGTTTAAAATTGAAATTTTAATACAAAAAAGTGTCACTCACCAAAAATAGAGCAATCATTCTTGGATTATCTTGATAAATTAAGAAAATGATTCATAATTAATTTTTGACATCTATGAATTAATCTTATATCAAACCCACGCACAATGAAACCTTTTTGAGTCAAAGTGATTATTTCTAGTTTAAAAT
The DNA here is from genome assembly GCA_963277665.1 of Viscum album. Lineage (NCBI taxonomy): Eukaryota > Viridiplantae > Streptophyta > Magnoliopsida > Santalales > Viscaceae > Viscum > Viscum album. Next base: position 878,309,204 of record OY728123.1, read on the forward strand.
GAAATTTTAGTAAAAAACAAGTGGCATACCCAAAACTTAGGAAATCCATTCTGATTGTTTTTATAATTTAGTAAAATGGTCCATAAGTCATTTTTATGTATAGGAATAAGAAGCACCTTAATTTGATGCAAGGTGTGACCTGTATGGATCCAAGTGTGTCTTTTTTTTCAAAATTGACATTAATTTTAGGGGGCAAATAACATACTCAAAATAGAGAAAAAAATTCGTATTATTTTGTTACATTAGGAAAATAATCCATAGCTCATTTTTTATGTGTAGAAATCATCCACTCCTCAATCTAACACACGGTGTGACTGGTATGAATCCATGTGTCCTTTTTCAGTTTAAAATTGAAATTTTAATAAAAAAGTGTTATTCATTGAAAACAGAGAAAATGAACACAAATTATCCTGTTAATTTGGGGGAATGATTCATAATTCATTTGTGTTATGTATGAATATGTAAAACCCCAAAGGTTATAAAAATAAATTAAAATTCATGAAATACTAACACTTTGTTTTATGGAAAGGGTTATAAACTATCCATTAAACATAATTTTGCTACTTTTATGATTTGAATTTTGAAAAATGGACATCTACGGTTGTGAGCAGTAAGTTATTTGGAGTCTGATATAACCAAAAAAAATTGTGAATAGTAACATACCCTTATGAATTGTAATGTGAAACATTTATGAATAGTAAACCATGTTATTTTTTTTCTTAATCTTATAAAAAAAATGAGATCTTGATTAATTTTTCGAGGAGATATAAAATGAGTTATAGTTTTAAAATTGTTATTTTTTTGAATAAATTATGATTTTTTAAAAAATTAAATTATTCATGTTTAGAAAATTGTTTTCAAAAAATGGACTTCATTTTTTAATTCTATGCGTCAAAAAATGGTAAGTGTGTTTTTTGGGATTTTTCTGAGATAGAAGATTTTTCTATGAATAGTAAAAATATTGTTTTAATGTTTTCGAATATTTAATGAAATCATAATGATGTAATAATAATTTAATTATTTTGGTCGACTCTTGAGGATTAAAATATGATTTTATGTATCCCAAGTGACCAATACCATGGGAAAAAACCATGTTAAAGCCCATGGTTTTGCAAATACCACTAATAAGGTGTCCTTTGAAATTAATTAAAAACTCCCTCACTTCCACTATAAATATTACCCTCACCCACCTCATCCTATCACACCTATAAAGCTTTGATAATTTTAGAAATTCATCCCAATAACATTCCCAAGGCTCTTCCCAATGTCCAAGACCTACTGGTATCACCAAAAGTCCTAAACCAAATGCCTTAAATAGGATCTCAATGAGAATAGATCAATAGGTAAAGATCCTATTTCATTTTCTTGTGTTTTCTTTCCAATTATTTTTTGCTCATATAATCTATTATCATAACATTATCCAAGAGGAATTAAAGACCCATTATTAATATATTATGGATTTTTATCATGTTTATAGAAAAATTCAACATCATTCTTCCTCTCCTCTTTCTCTTATTCTAAAAATAAAAACATTGTTCCTAATGGGTCGATTTACAGACATTGTCAATGATGTGTCTTCAATTTATTTTAATTCCTTCAAATATGGAAGTAAAACCATTTTAATGGTTAAAAATGTTTTAAAATTATATTTTATTACTTCTATTATTTTCTTTATTTAATTTATATGCATGATATTAAAGGTATATGATGAAACAAATTCGTGATTATTGAAGAACCGCCAAAATGATCTAAACTAAAATCACTAATGATTTGTCTAATAATTAATCCTCATAACATATAACCAAAATTATTTATGGAATAATTTAATATTATGGAAAAATATTAACACCATTTCATTATACTTTTGAATTTTTCATTCCTTTCGATAAGAAAATATGTTAGGAACCAACCATGGAATCCATGTAAAGAATGCACCTAAAAAATTGTCAATAATAAAATATTATTAATTAATGGGAGGAATGATGTTATAAAATGATCATATAACGTGTTAAAAACATTAATATATTTCTGTAAAATATTAATAACACTCTTTTAACCATTATATAGGAGGTTTAATCACATTTTAAGTAAGACGAATCTGTGATAATGGAATTCATAAACCAATTTCCATTATCTGGGTTAATTTTATACTTCATTAATTATATGGTACTAATATTATTTGTGTGATGAATTGTTTTTTTATATCATGTTGTATTATTTGTATTTAAATTCTATACACATATTCCTTTTATTCTATTAATCTCTCACATCAATTATAAGATATTTTTAAGGGACTTTCCTTTTAAAATCCTCTTTTAAAATTCTATTTTACGAAATTCAAAAGCAATGCATTTATGAAATTATTAATTTCTTATGATTATGTTTTGTTTCTTGGGACTTTTATATTATTAAGGTCGGGACCTATATCTCCTTCTAATTCATTAAGTATGTGTATGTTGTAGTTCAGCTATATGATTACTCCAAGTGTAAATGTGATGCTTACACCAAAAGGTTGTTGTGAGGGTTACATTGTAAGGTAGTTATGAGGATTACAAATCATAAGGTAGCCACGAGGGTTATAATATAATTACTTAATTCCCTATTATACCTTTATAGTGTAATATATATGTTCCTTAAAGTTTTATGGAAATATCATGTTTCAGAAAGTAAGTATATAGGGTTGAGAAGTATGTCTATGCGAAATAATTTCATATGTTTATAAGTACTCATGAACTAATGGTGTATTTGCATCTTTTTATATCCCTTAATGATCTTTTTATGATCATCCCATGTTTTTAAATATTTTTCACATGTTATAAGGATGTGTAATATAAATAAGGGAGTCAAGTTAAATGTTATGATGATTTGTCAAAGAAATCATGTTAGTTTTTTAGGTTACAAATATTATGTTTTGGAAGAAATGGATATCATTTTAATGGTACCCACTTTGTATACATTTGGGTTTATATGAATGATTTGTGTTCAAAAATTCTAAATCTCTAAAACAAATAGATATTTGGGAATGTAAAGAAGTGAAATCGAGTTTAAATATCTATATTATGTAATGTTTAAGGTCGGGTCCTTATAGTTGGTATCAAAGAACAGTTTAGATAACTTTAGGAGATAGTATGTTGTTAACATAATACCATAAAAGATTTTTACATTATTTTTATGTTGAAATAGTTTATAATTTAAATATTAACATGTTTCTTCATCTACTATATGTCTTTTCAGAATGGTTTTCCACAGAAAAAATAGGGCATCTGATGTTGGAAGGAACTGAGAGGATGATATCATTCTGAATCCACAACTAGGAATTATGGGAATTGTAAACAAGAAGTTTGTGACAGTAATGGATTAGCTGATGTAGGAAATAAATGGGGGTGGCATCCATGAAATAGAACAAATAGAGCTACCACAAAGGAATTTGATGATAGTGGAACATTTTATGATGCAACACCCTCCAATTTTCAGTGGATCTTCTGAACCAGTAGCGGATGAATGATGGATTAAAGCCCTTAAAAAAAATTAGATGTTATAGGATGTTCATATAATCAAAAGGTTAGTCTTTCCATTGATCTTTTCTAAGGTAAAGTTGATTTTTGGTGGCCAATTATCAAGAATATCAGGGATAGATAGTATATTTAATCCTTAGATTGTGATGAATTTAAAAGTCTTTTCCTTGAAAAATATTTTCCTAAGTTGGTTCAATATAGTATGGGGAATCAATTCCTTTAATTGAGGGAAAATGAGAAAGATTTAGTGGCCGTGTATGAAGAAACATTCACCTGACTGGAATGTTATGCTTTAAATATTATTCTGAATCTTGATAATAAAATCACCCATTTTTACTCAAGATTGAAGCCAAGATATCGAAGGTCATTGGATTCCCTTGAGTTAAAAAGTTATGAGAAACTTATCTTATGTGTTGAGAGGGTAGAAATGGAGTTTTCTGATGATCACTTATACATTTAAAATAAATAGAAGAAGAGGTCCAGATTGCAAGTGATGGGTAAAAATCAATCAAAGAAATCTGATGGTAAGAAAGTTCAATTTCCATTTTGTGAAAAATGTGGTAAAAAAACTTGGGGAATGCATTACTAAAAAAGGGAAGTGTTTTATATGTTGAAAGTTTGGACATATGGCTATAGATTATAATGAAAATGATCTTAACATCAATTCTTATAAAAAAACATTAAAGTGTTTCAAATGTGGTCAGATGGGTCATTATGCAAATATCTTCCCAAAGAAAGATTTTAATGATGGAAAGAAGCCAGAAAATAAGTAGAAAGGTGTAATGAGATCCTTTGTGACTACGTCAGCAGATGTCAGGCCATACAACTAAGTGGTATTAGGTACTTTTTTTATTTACTCAGATTTTTATAATGTCTTGTTTGATATGGGGTCTACACATTCCTTTATTTTTGATAAATTTTCTCATAAATAAGAAATATCACTTCAACAAATGAGACCAGAACTTATTGTTAAAACACCAGGGAAAATGTTAAATCAAAAAAGGAATTTTATGAATATTCATATTGTTATCTGTGGAAATAAATTATCTGCAAACCTTATAGTTTTTCCCATAGGTGAGTTTGATGTCATTCTAGGTATGTATTGGCTTTTTTTTATCATGCTAATATTGATTGTAGAGCTAAAGAATTTGATTTTTAGAAAGAGTTTTAGTTTGTATACAAGAAATAACTCATACAATTGATAACATATCAGGAAGCTGAGAAACTGTTGAAATATGGAAATAAAAGTTATCTTGTGCATATTGTTGAAAACAAGGGAACTGTTCAAATTCATGATATACTAGTGGTAAATGAATTCCTTGATGTTTTCCCAAATGAGTTACCTGGTATTATACCTGATCAGGAATTTGAATTCAAAATATACTTAGTTTTTGATACTAAGATAATTTTGAAATCCCCTTATCAAATTGCTTCGATGGAACTTCTTGAATTGAAAAATCAGTTGCAGGATTTTCTTGATAAAGGATTCATTTATCCTAGAACTTCACCATGGAGAGATCCTATTTTGTTCATTAAAAATAAATATGGTTCCATGAGACTTTTCATTGATTATAGAGCTTTGAATAACATTAATATTAAGAATAAGTATCATTTTCCTCACATCTATGACTTTTTTGATCAGCTCGAGGGAGATCAGTATTTTTCCAAGATTAACTTGAGATCTGGGTACCATCAGCTGAAGGAGATGGAGGATGACATTCCAAAAACATCTTTTTGATCTAGATATGTTCATTCTGAATTTTTTATTATGTTGTTTGGGTTAACTAATTCATATGTTGTATCCATGAATCTTATGAATAGAAAATTTTATGAATTCTTGGATAAAGTTTTGGTTGTTCTTATTAATGACATTACGGTATATTCTGGAAGTAAATAGGATCATGAAAAACATCTAAGGGTTGTTTTGAAAACGTTAAAATAAAAGAAACTATTTGTAAAATTCAGTAAGTGTGAATTTTGGTTGCAAAAAATTTCTTTCTATGGTCACATTGTTTCTAAATATGGGATAATTATTGATCATTCTACAATAAAAGTTGTTAAATAATGGCCAAGACCCAAAAATATAACCAATATTCAAAGTTTTTTTGGTTTGGTAGGCTATTACTATATTTTTCTTGAAAAATTTACAAGGTTATCTAGTATACTGACTAAGTTAACCCAAAATGAGTTAAATTCATCTGGACAAAAGAATCTGATGATTGTTTTTAGGAATTGAAATGAATATTGGTGAATTCTACAGTTCCAACCCTACCATCAGAAAATAGTGAGTTTTACATCTATAGTGATTCTTCATTAGAGGTACTTGGTTGTGTTCTAAGGAAAAATTATCAGGTAATTTCTTATGCTTCAAGAAAACTAAAACATCATGAGTTAAATTATCACACACATGATTTGGAATTAGAAACGGTTGTTTTTGCTTTAAAAATTTTCATGCATCATTTATACAGATCCAAATGTGAAATATATACTAAACCCAAAACTTTGAAGTATATATTCACTCATAAGTAATTAAACATGAGGTAGATAAGATTAATTGAATTGATAAAGGATTATTATTTCACAATCAATTACCATCCTAGAAAAGAAAAAAAAGTTATAGATGTCTTGAGTTGAAAAAATCATGCATCATTAACTATGTTATGGATAGAACAAGACCCTTTGATTAATGATTTAATGAATTTTTTCTTTGAAGTTATTGGTGTAGGAAATTCCTCTATTTTGTTTCAGGTTTCAGTGCATTCATCTTTGTTAGACAGGATTTTCCAAGTGCATAAGGAAGACGGGGAGCTATAGAAAAAGGTAGAATTTGTTAAAATTGGTAAGTTACCAAAATTTAACCTTGATTAATATTGAGTTATAATATTTGGAAAGATACTGTGTATTACTTTTGATTCTCAACTAAAGAATAAATTATTGTGTGAATCTCATAGTTCACCGTTTTCATTTCATCCTGGAATCACAAAGATGTACAAAGACCTTCAGGAGTATTACTAGTGGGATGGAATGAAAAGTGATATTGTCAATTTTACCATGAAATGTTTGACATGTCAATAGTTTAAAGTAGAGTGGAAATTACCAAAGGGGATTCTTTATCCTTTACTAGTGCCAAACTAGAAATGGGAAATTATATCCATGGAATTTGTTGTGGGACAAACAAAGACTTCTCGTGGTAATAATGCATTCTAGTTTATTGCTGATCAACTGACTAAATATGATCATTTATTTTATATTTGAGATACTATGTCTTTGGATCATCTTTCATGACTATTCCTCAAATATATTTTCATGTTACATGGAGTTCCTCTTTACATTGTATCTGACCATGATCACAGGTTCACTTTTAACTTTTGGAAAGGCCTTCAGAAGTCGTAGGAATGTTATTTAAATTTCAGTACATATTTTCATCCTCAATCCGATAGGAATTCATAATGGATGATTAAAACATTGGAGGATATTATTAGATCTTGTTCAAGGGATTACCAGGGAATTTGGGATCATCATATTTCTTTAGTTGAATTTTTTTATAATAACAGTTTTCATTCCAGCATACAGATGGAACCTTTGGATTCATTATATAGGAAACGGTGTCAAAATCCAGCTTTTTGCGATGAAATTGGTGGAAGGAAGTTGATGGGACCATAATTAGTAAATTAAAGTGGCTAAGAAAGTGAATATGATCCAGCCACACATGAGGAAAGCTCAGAGAAGGCAGAAAAGTTATACAGATAATCAAAGGAAAGGCTTTTATTTCGAGGTAGGTGATTATTTTTTTCTTAAAATCACTCCATGGAAAAGTTTTATGTGTTTTAGTAAGAAAGGAAAGATAGGTCCAAAGTTCATTGGACCTTATAAAATATTGGATAAAGTTGGAACAATTTCCTACTAAGTATCGTTTCCTATGAGTTTGTCACAGGTACATAATGTTTTTCATGTTTCGATGTTGAGAAATTATGTTCAATATTCATCTTATGTTTTGAGCCCAGAAGTAGTTCAGCTAGAAGAGAATATCTCTTATGAAGAGAAACCTATTCAGATTCTTGATCAAAGAGAAAAAGTGTTTTAGAATAAGGTAATCCACCATGTAAAGTTTTTTTTTGAAAAAACCACATGGTTGAAGAATCAACATGTGAATCTGAATATACTATGAGTGAAAGGTTCTCTTATTTGTTTGTAAGTAAATAAAATTGCGAGGACACAATTTATAGAAGGTGTGGAGAATGTAACACCCCAAAGGTTTTAAAAATAAATTTAAATTCATGAAACACTAACACATTTTTTAAAGAGATAGTTATAAATTGTCCATTAAACACAATTTTTCTTCTTCTATGATTTTGAATTTCAAAAAATGGACATCTACGGTTCTGATCAGTAAGTTATTTGAAGTTTGATAGAACCAACTTTTTTTTGGTGAATAGAAATATAAGCTTATGAATAGTAATATGGAACTTATAAATAGTAAATCATAATATTATTTTATTTTCATAAGGTTATAAGATAATGAGATCTTGATTAATTTTTCAAGGTGATATAAAATGAGTTATAGTTTTAAAAATGTTATTTTTTGAATAAATTATGATTTTATTTAAAAATTTAATAAATCATATTTAGAAAATTATTTCCAAAAATTGAATTCTTTTTAGAATTCTATATGTCTAAAAATGGTAAGGGTTTTTTTTTGGTATTTTTCTGAGATAGATGAATTTTTAGTGAATAATAAAAATACAGTTTTAATGTTTTCGGGTGTTTAATGAAATCATAATGATGTAATATTTCTAGTCAACTCTTCTGAATTAAAATATGATATGAGGTGTCCCAAGTGTCAAATACCATGGTAAAAACTATGGTCAAGCCCATGGTTTTTCAAATACCACTAATGAGTTGTCCTTTGAAATTAATTAAAAACTCCCTCACTTCCACTATAAATACCACTCTCACCCCCTCTTCCTATCACACCTATCAAGATTTTAGAATTGTCAAAATTCTGACCAATTACATTCCCAAGGATCTTCCCCATATCAAAACCTTATAGTCTCACCAAAAGGCCCAAACCAATGGCCTTAAGGAGGATCTCAAGGAGAAGAGATCAAGAGGTAAACATCCTCTTTCATTTTCTTGTGTTTTCTTTTCAATTCTTTTCTTTTCTTATACTCTCTTCTCCTCCCCTTATACAAGAGGCATGAAAGTTCCAGTATTATATATATTCTGAATTTTTTCATGTTTATGGAAAAATTAATCTTCATTCTTCCTCTCCTCTTCTTCCTATTCTAAAAAAAACATCGTACGTAATGTATCGATTTACAAACATCTTGGATGATGTGCCTTCAATTTCCATTAAATCCTTAAAAAATGGTTGTCAAAAAATTAATGGTTAAGATAGTTTTTAATGTGTATTATATGACCTCTCTTATGTTCTATAATTAACTTATATTCATAATATTTATGTTATATGATGAAACAAGTTCCTGGTTATCAAAGAACCGCCAAAATGATCTAAATTAAAATCACTAACGATTTATCTAATGATTCATCCTCATACCATATAAAAAATTATTTATGGAATAATTTAATTTTATTGAAAAATATTAACCCCATTTCCTTCCACTTCTGGAGTTTTTCTTCCTTTCGACGGGAAAATATGTTACAAACAAACCATGGAAACTATGTAAAGAATGCACCTGAAACAATTTAAATAACAAAATATTATTAATGAATGGGTGGAACGATGTTATAAAATGATCATATAAGGGGTTATAAACATGAATATGTTTATGTAAAATATTTTTAATACTATTTTAACCATTATATATGAGGTTTAAGAATATTTTATGTAAGATGAACATGAGGTAAGGGAATTCATAACCCAATTTCCATTCTATGGGTTAATTTTATACTTCATTAATTATATGGTACTAAGATTATTTGTGTGATGAATTGTTGTTTATATTATGTATTATTATGTGTATTTATATTGTATACACATATTCATTTCATTATATTAATTTCTCACGTCAATTATATGATATTTGTTGGGGACTTTCCTTTTAAAATCCTTGTTTAAAATTCTATTTTACAAAATAAAAAAAAAATTATGAAATTATTCCTATTTTATGATTTTTTTTTTATTCTTGGGAGTTTTTTATTATGAAGGGTGTTATCTATATCTACCTAAAATGCATTTTTTATGTGTATGTTATAGGTCTGTCTTATGTTTACTCCAAGTGTAACTGCGATGGTAACACAATAAGGTAGCCATGAGGGTTATATTGTAAGGTAGTCATGAGTGTTGAAAATCCTAACATAGCCATGAGGGTCAAAATATAAGTAATTCATGCCCCAAGATACCTTTATAGTGTATATATATGTTCCTTAATGTTTTATATAAACCTCACGTTTCACAATGTAAGTATATTTGGGTGAGAATTATGTCTTTATGAAAAGATTTCATATGTTTGTAAGTACTCATAGACTAATGGTTTCTTTCATTATTTTTATATCCCTTGCTAATCTTTTTATACTCATCCCATGTTTTTAAATGTTTTTCATAGGTTATAAGGATGTGTAAGAGAAAGAAGGAAGTGAAGATAAATTTTATGAATATTTTTAAAAGAAATCATGTTGTTTTTTTGTGTTAAAATATTTATATTTTGGAAGAAATGGATATCATTTTAATGGTACTCGATTTTTATACTTGTGGGTTTATATGTATAAGTTATGTCCTAACATTCTAAAACTCTTAACCAAAAAGATCTTTGGGAATGTAAATAAATGAAATCTAGTTGAAATAGCTAGATTATGTAATTTTTAAGGCTAGGTCCTTATAGAATCAGTCTCATGTCAAACCCACACATGATGTCGTATGTACGGATCAGAGTGATTATTTCCTATTTAAAATGAAATTTTAGTAAAAAAACCAAGTGGCATACTCAAAATTGGGGAAATTAATTCTGATTGTTTTTATACTTTAGTAAAACTAACCATACATCTTTTGGGACATCTAATAATCATCCACACTTCAATCCAATGAACGTTGTGGCCTTTATGACTCCTAGTGCATATTTTTATTCAAAATTGAGATTAATTTCAGTGAAAAAAACAACATACATACTCAAAATTCAACAAATACATTTGGGTTTTTTATTAATTTAGGAAAATGATCCATAAGTAACTTTTTTTTAAGAATTATCCTCACCTCAACCAGACGCACGGTGTGACCGATATGACTTCAAGTGTTCATTATGAGTTTAAAATTTACATTTTAATACAAAAAAGTGTCACTCATTGGAATCTATGAAAACAAACTTAGATTTATTGATAATTTGGTACAATAATTCAAAATTCATTTGTGATGTGTATGAATCATTCTCATGTCAACGCCACACACAATGTCACTTGTATGTCTCAAAGTGTGTGTTTCCATTTTAAAATGACATGTTAGTAAAAATCACAGGTGGCATACTCAAAATGGAGGAAACAAATTATAATTGTTCTCATACTATCAAAAAATGATAAATACGTCATTTGGGACATTTATGAATTTGTTGTGCCTCAATCTGACACACAGTGTGACCAATACGACTCCAAGTGCATCTTTTTATTCAAAATTAACATTACTCTGAGTGAAAAATACAATTGGAATACTCAAAAACTAAGAACGATTTTTCATATTGTTTTGGTACATTAGTAAAATGATCCACCAGTCATTTTTGAGGCATTTGAATCAGTATCACCTCAATCTGATGCACGGTGGGACTGATATGACTCCAAGTGTCCATTATCAGTCTAAAATTGACATTTTAATAAAAATGTGTCACTCGTTAAAATATAAGAAAACAAGTTTGGATAATCTTGATAATTTGTTACAATTATTCCAAATTCATTTTTGATGTGTTTGAGTCAGTCTCATGTGAAACCCACACACGACACCACCTGTATGGATCATAGTGTTTGTTTTTAGTTTAAAATGAAATTTTAGTAAAAAACAAATGTGGCATACTCAAAACTGAGTAAACACATTATGATTGTCTTGATACTTTAGGAAAATGATCCGTAAGTCATTTGGGATGGGTATTCATCATTCTCACCTCAATATGACACATTTTGTGACTGTTACGTCTCCAAGTGCATCTTTTATTCAAAATTGACATTAATATTTGTAAAAAAAACTGACATACTCAAAATAGATCAAACACAATCATATTGTTTTGATACATTCTAAAAAATGCTACATAAGTCATTTTTGATGTGTAGGAATCATTATAACCTCAATCTGACCCACAGTGTGATGGGTATGACTCCAAGTGCATCTTTTTATTCGAAATTGACATTAATTTTATTGGGAAAAAAACAAATGACATACTCAAAACTAAGTAAACACATTCTTATTGTTTTTTTACTTTATGAAAATTATCTATAAGTAGTTTTTAACGTATAGGAATCGTCCTCACCTCAATTTGAAACATGGTGTGACTGGTATGACTCCAAGTGTTTCTTTTTATTCAAAACTGACATTAATTTTAATCAAAAAAACTAACATACTCAAAACTAAAAAAACACATTTGTATTGTTTTAGTACTTTAGGAAAAATAACCATAATTCATTTTTTACATGTAGGAATTAGTCACAACTCAATTAAATTCTCGGTGTGACTGGTATGACTCCAAGTGCACCTTTTTATTCAAAAGTTTCATTAATTTTACTAAAAAACAAATTACATACTCTATAATAGTTTTTTTTCTTGTATTTGGGTTAAAAATTATATTTCATTTAAATTCAGTATTTGCATCTTATTTTGGTAATTTCTATTGTTGTTTCTAGTGATACAATGTGTTGTTACATCACCCTACATGGCCTATTTCTAGTGTTGTAGTGTTTTGTAGCATCACATTTTAATATTACCATTTATTAGTGCTACTATATTGATAGATAAAGGAGCCCTTTATCAGTTCATTTAAAAGGCCTGACAAATATCCATTTAAAAAGTTCTAACACAAATAGCATTTATCAGTGCTTATAGAATTCCTGAAAAAGGGATCCTTTATTGGTGCTTTATAAAGCGCTAATAAATAAATATTTATTATCACTTCTAAAAGTGTTGATAAATGGTCTATTTACCAGCTCAACATAAAGGCACTCATAAATGGTGTCTTTTATCAGTGCTTTTAAAATATCAGATAAACATATGCTTTATAAGCACTTGTATTTTCACTCATAAAGCTTCCCTTTATGACTACTTTTCTTTTGTTGATAAAATCCTGGGAATTTTAACCATGCAGAGGTATTTAGAGCTTTTCTAGCATTGATAAAGGCCTATTATAGTGATTTTAGAGGCAAATTTTGTAGTAGTGTTTGGTGAGACCTAGGTTTCTTGGTTTTAGAAATAGCTTCATTGTTGTCACATAAGCTCAATTTCTCCTTAAATTATAGGAACTACCATAAGTTCAATAATGAAATTATTGATCCAAATATCATCCTTTGCAGTATCTGATATAGTGATGAATTCTTCCTCTATTATTATGTCCATTACAGTGTATTTTTTGGAACTTTTCCAATTGATGGATCCATCGTTAATGAAAAAACAATACAATATTGAGATATTATATCGTCTTTTTTGGATTAGGAGCTTTCATTAGTATAACCCCTTACAATGAGTCCATACTCACCCTCAAAGACAAAGTGTATTTCCTTAATAATTATTAAGTACTTAAAGATATTCTTAATAGTAATATAGTGACTCTCACTAGGATTTGATTGGTATTTTCCTGTTATGCTTGATGTATAAGATACATCGAGTTGAGTACATAACATGGCATACATGATAGATTTTATGGAATATGTGTGTGGAATCATATCCATCCTCTCGAAATATTTATATGGATCTTGAATATTTCTAATATTCATGCCATGAAATTTTGGTAAATCCCCCTACTAGGAGATATCCATGTTAAACTGCTCTACCAATATATATTTTTTGTCATAGTCCAAGAAACCACTAAGATCTATATAACACCTCGAGATTTTGTGAATTGTTTTTGAATTTATTTAGTTTTTTAATATTTTCACTTCATGCAACACTAAAAAAAGAATTTTTTTTATTATATAATATCACTAAGTTTGGATTATTTTATATGGAACACCAAGATAATCTTTCACTACACATAACACCGAGTTTGCTTGCATTACACGCAACACTGAGTTTCTACGAAAAAATAATTTTCTACTATAATTATTTAAATAATATAGTTTTAACCTTGTTGTTAGACATGTAATATGAATAATAATAACTAATTTTTAAATATTAGTTATAATGGTTTTGATAATGAAAAATATGATTTTTGGAAAAGTCTTTATATTTTTAAAACTACTATTTTCTCCAACTAACTACATTTCATGTCCTTCTATGGAAAATAGTAAAATTAATTTTAGAAACTCATAGAAATTTATTTTCATAAAATAAAATTTTTTTTAATTCATAATGAAAATTTCAACTTAGGGTGAATTTTTAGTATCTGTTTGTGAAGTTTAATTTTTTTATGAATAGTGGAAAATACTGCATCGTAGTTAAAAACTATGTTTTTTGTTTTAATAATTATTATGTTTAAGTTGATTTTAAAGTCAAAATAGATCAATAATACATGTATTAAAACAATTTAGGTCATTGGGATAATTTTCATATTCAAATTATATTAACAGATTTATTGATATTTTGAACGTCTCTTTTACGCACCTTCAAGCCACATCGATGGGATTGACAATAAACATATTTTTTTACTACTTCTTTGAATTAAATTTTCAAAAAATGACATAAAAAGTTGTAATAAGTAAGAAAATTATGGTATAATAGGATCAAAATAATTTTTTTGAATAGTAACTTTAGTATTTTTATTTTTCATGAGTAAAGGGTGAATCAGGTAAATAAGGGTAAAAATAATTTTATAATGTTATAAAATTACCCTAAAAATTGTCCTAATTTCATTGGATGAGTGTTTTTCGACCAAAATAAACCTTAGGTGAAAATAATAACCTTTTAATGCCACTTGGGTAATAATATGACATATATTATATTTTATTTAAAGATAAGTTAAAAATGTCATACACATAATTTTAATAACTAAATAATTTTTCATAATTGGGTTATAAATAAGATAAATTTGCCTATAACTATTCATTAAAAATATAAAAGTTGTATTTACATCATGGTTATTTATTTATAATTTTATAAAATCTATAAATAAATCAAATGGTGACACAATGATGATGCAGTAACTGATTTATTAAAGGAATAAATAAATAAATAAATGATATTAATATTATTAAAGTAAGAATCATTTTAAATATTTGATTCCATACACAGATTTTTTGGATGACTATGAGATTTTAGGGATGATTAAATATAGTTTTATCAAAGAAATAAAGTTTTTATGGTTTCTATAATAGTCAAATAATAAATAGTATAAAAATTTACTTAAACGAGATTTTAAAATAAATGATATTTTATTAAATGATATATAATTCATAAAAATATATATTTTGGAAAAATAACTAAGCTAATGTTAAATATATCATAAATTGTCCCATTGGGTTTTTTTTTTGTCAGTTTATAGTAACTGTATTAACCCTATAGTGTAAAAATACAAGTTGTCACAGTAAGAGTTAGATTGTTTAACTAAGGGTTAATGCCAAAATATATGGTTAATTTTGTGATCTAAACATGTATAAAATTAATTGGTTGAGGGTATTTAGACTCCTCCATATCTCAAATTCAAAATAACTCACTTTGGATCTATTTGAATTCGAAAATTAATTTATAATAAATTAATAGTTTTGGAGTTTCCTAAAGTTCCCCTCTCCCCTCTTATAAAAAAGAACCTCTACTTCTCTTTTATTCAAACATATAAAACCCTTTTTTTCGGCCAACCCCTATCCATTTATCCTCCCAAATTACCTAAATTCATCCTAGAGGCCATACATTGGGAAGAATGACAACCTATGGAGTCATGTTTTGTAAATCAAAAAGACACACTTGAAGATGGGGTAATTGTTTTACCAAATCTTTCAATGTTCTTTTCTTCTACTACTTCATTTTACTAAGTTGTTTCCATAATAAAGTAGTTACTAAATAATCTAATATTTTTTGATATGTTCTAATTATTATGATACAACCATATTACACCTTTTACCCATCCCTCGAAAAACAATATCACAATGCGTGTGTACGTATGACTTACCATCTCCACATCATGGTGTAAATTATTTTTCATTTATAATTTATTTTGATGGGTATAATGATGAATATAAATTATGTAAATAATGAATATGAAACGTTAATGACTCTATATAATTAATATACTATCCAATTCCATACCATTTAACCATTAATGGAATGATATCTTTGTTTGTGTGTATGTACGGCTAACCATATCCATGACGCGATGAAATCCATTCTCCATATTAACCATTGAAGAATGATTATAAACAATATATAATAAATAATCAAGAAACATATGAAATAATAATTCCATTGGAATAATATATATATATATATCATTTACTTTCTTCCATTCAATACAATATAAAAACAGAAACAACGTTCATGTGTACGTACGGCCTACTGTATCCATGAATAGTGTATTCCATTTAATTTATCTATCTATTATGAATATTTATATTATATATATTTATATATATAATATATATGATATATAACATTTTTTACATTTTTTGAGTAATTAAATCATTATCTAAGTAATAATATAAAAAATATCATGTTAAAACACGTACGATAAACAAAGTGATTATTACCCAAAATGGTGCTTCAACATGGAATTGTTAAATGAACGGGTAATATAAAGTTATAAATAAATCATATATAATGTCATAAATATTATTAAAGTTCTTTTAAAAGTTAATAATATGTTTGAAACCACTATACCAAATTTTCAGACACATACGATAGTAATCGGACCTAAGGTAAGGGATAATTTCACAATCTCATTATTATCCCATATTGTTTATACATAAGTATTTACTGGCGTATATTTATCATCAATTTCCATATTTCCTAAATATTTATCGTGAAATATTATTTATATCCTTCTAAAATTGTATAAATTCATTTTTATCCATTGGAAAATTTTTATTAAATGGTATGAAAGGAATCTTTTGTCGTTTTCAATAAGAGGTACTTTTTGACTTTTACAACAAAAGTACGAGAAGAATGTTTTTTAACTTATATGGAATGAACAGTTTTTTTTATTTTCATAATGCATTGTTTCTATGAAAATTACTTTACAATATTACAAGGTGATTTTAAAAAAAATTCTTTTCTTTTAAAATTTCATGGTATTTTTATAAAAGATAATGCTTTTTAAGAAGAAATGATATTTTCCCAAGAATTAATTTCAAGTGTTTTTTCAAAATTATTTTCCATCTAAGATGAAATTATTTAATAAGGATTTGTTTCAATTATATTATCCCAATTATTCCTGTGGTTTGATTATTTTTATTATGGAATGTTCTTTAATAATTCCATTTGTTTTACATGGATTATGTTATGATGGAATTATGATGATGAAACCCATTTTATTCCTTGGGTTATGCTATGAAAAATGATTTATGATTTTTTTGGAACATGTAATAATGATTTCATTATGAGTTGGGTGGAATAAATATCTCCCTCCAATGCATTGGGTAAATATTTATACCTCATGAGATAGACATGAAGGACCTTGTCTGGCAAGATGGTTATAAGAGTGAACTGTGACTACCAAGATGGTTATGTGAGTGAACCATGACTACCAAGAAGGTATGGGAAGTGAACAAATATTACTAATATAGACTTGTTAAAAATTATTTGACTAATATATATATCATTATTATATGCTTATGTGTCTTTCATAATTCAATGTTTTATTCCTATGTCATGATTTTATGACTCATGTTCTTTATTTTCTCATGATTAATTTTTTATGAACTACCAATATTTATACCATGAGTCATGTTTATGATCTTTGATATTTGGATTATGATCCTCTATTTTCATGACCATCTTCTCATATTCTTATTATCATGGTTATGTTTACATTTTTCTATTTTTTACCCTTGCTGAGCATCTGAGCTCTCCCTTTTTCTTATGTTTTCTTTTCCCCAGGTTATAAACAAAGGTTTTAGTTAGGGGTAATAAAGGGTAAGATCTTTATGGGATATGTAGAACATATTTCACTAAAATATAATAATTTATTCCAAGTTTCTAAAGTCACTAAACTAATACCGTCTTTGGGCGTCTGTTTTTGAATTATATTAAGTATTATGCATGAGTGATTTAATACCCATGTATGGAAGGAGAGGTTTTCTATAGTTGGTATCAGAGTGACAGTTTAGTTAAACATTGGAATCTAGGATGAGAAAACATTACTTTTGTCCCTAGAGATATTTCAAAAGATATTTCTAGAGATTTACCTAAGGATATGTCAAAGGATGAGTTAATGTTTTAGAAAATGTCTTAGATTTTGGTAAATGATAGATAATTTGGTTTCCAAGAATTATATATATATATGGATACTAAAAGTGATTATGGATCTGGAAGCGATGTTTCTAGGAGTAACAACTCTAAGAAGGTGTATCAGGCATGACTCAATCAAAACCTGGTACACGGCAATGGGCCTTTCTGCACACCTAGTTTGACACTCTTAGGGGATATTCTTTGGAAACTCCAAAACTATTCTTGTACCATTATAAATTATTTAAATAGAAGTTGTCTATGGACATACTAGGGTGAACATAAGGTGTCATATATTAAATAATTTGTCATAAGTTAGACATCCAATAAGTGGCTTTTTGTGAATATGTGATTCATCATTATTATAACGCTTTCCTACTCTATGCTTTTGGTTTTAGTCAATGGATGGAACCCAAAGGAATTGTGTTAATGGTAATTGTGAAGAAAAATGAAATGTATGTCCTTCAGATATGCTGAATGATATGGGATTTGGAAAGAAAAATCTTGTTGTTATTCTCACGCATATTTCTCAATCTATGAATCATGATGGACTTCCAAATGAGAAATGGAGGTAAAAAAATTCTATTTAATCCTTTATGAGGTAATTTCTACCATCATTCAATGGGTCTTATAATCTACTTATTGTTGAACAATGGATAATTACCATGGAAAATATATTCTCTATTCTCTAATGTTCAAAACATGATAATTTCATTCTGGGTGTTTATCGGTTAGAGGCGAAGCGGGCAAGTGGTGGACTTTAATCCAGAATAAGTTGTAGAAAGATGAAATTGAATCCATGGATTTGGATGAGATTAAGAACTTATTCTTTAATAAGTGCTTTCCCCATATTATACGTACAAAAATGGAGAAGGATTTTCTTGAGTTAAAGAAAAGGGATGATGAATCCATTGGTATATATGAATCCAATTTTATAATACTTGCGAGGTATGCTTCTGGAATTATCATCCAACCTAAAAGTAAAGTACATTAGTTATTTAGTATATTAAAGTGAAGTCATGTATGGGAATTAGCCATAAGAGCCTTTAGTATCTATGGATATATTGTTCAAAATGAAATAAAGGTTTAAATGGAGGTGGGAGTCACATAAGAATTTCATATTTTTGACATGAAGAGAAAGATGGAGTTTAAAGGGAAATCTAAAAACCTTGGAGAGGGAAAGATGAGCCTTCCTTTATGCTCTAAGTCTGGGAAAAATTATGGAGGAAATTTTTTTAAGGGGTATAATAAATTTTTTTAAGTGTATAAAGTAAGTTCATAGGGCTTTTGAGTGCCGAATTGATGGGAATAAGTTAGCTAACAATGCGAATGTAGAGAATGCAGCACAAAATACACCTCCCCCACTTCAGTGCTACAAGTGTAATGAAAATGTTCATTATGCTAATCAGTGCCATAATCCAATTGTTATCAATGATTATTGATGTCAGTAACCTCTTAAGGATAAAAAAAATGAAAATATCATGTGATCACTATTGGAAAAGTGGAGTACAACAACAAAGTTGTAGAATGATTGAGTATTTATGTATTGGAATTCAAGAATAATGTTGTAGTTGTAATTTTATGGTATTATGGAATAATTAACCATTTAGGTATTGTTCCACTGTAGTTTTTACTTAAGTATTTAAGAGAATATGTTTAATGGTACTAATAGTCATGAAATATGATTGAGGTAATATGGTGATTCTTTTTAAAAAAACACATAATTAAGGGAAGGATAACCAATAATATGATAATGATGTTGTGATAATGATATTTGGATAAAGATATATTGGATATGAATAAGTAAATTGGATGATACTAGTTACCAAGTAACTTATTAAATATTTATTAACATGTGGGTTATGCTATCATGGATGAAATTTACATCTTTTAGACTTAAGAATAAGGAAACATGCATGTTTCCAATAAGGATATATGGTAATTCATGTTATTTCCATGTTTCAAGATAATAAATGTTCAAGGTATTCACATGATTGTAATTTCAGAACAATGAACTTCCTTATGATATATTAGAGACAAATGTTAAGCCGATTTAGTGGAATTCTTTCTAAAGTTTTGGATTTTCACATTTTATAAGGATTGTGGGATTATCCATTTATGGAATGTTTAAGTTAAACTTCATATAATTTTGTGATATTAAAGTATTATATCACCATATGAGGATTTATGCATATTTTATAACTTGTTCTAACCTTTTTATTATGATAAATATAGATGGAATGACCTGCCATCCAATTTATGGATCTCATGATCTGCTAATGCTTTAGGAATGAAAAATTAGACTTTATTTCTTAGAATATGAGATGAATTATAAATTAATCTACAAACTCAAAAGGGGGAATTTATGCTAAAATCAAGTAAGTATATCTTCTCTTGATAATTCTTCAATATTAGGAACAGAATCATGATGTAAAAGGGTGTCATATTATCATCATTTTGTATGATATCAATGATCACTTTCATTCTTCTTTAGATTATGTTTTTTTATTGCTAAATGTTTCTAGATCACCCATTTTCTTGTGACCAGTGATCTTTATCAATCTCTATGACTGTTTACACTTTTAATCCATGCCTAAATCATTACTTATGTTCTCCTATGTGGAAACCTAGTTATGAGTTGCTTTACGAAACTAATATTTTACAAATTTTATTTTTTTAAGGAAGTTTTAGAATTCATTTTTATGATGTGGTATTCTATGAAAGTAACATTCAAGTGTTAAACCTTTGATAATCTAGAAAACTTTTGAGGGTGAAATTCATTTTAAGGGGGGAAGAATGTAACACCTCAAGATTTTGTGAATTTATTATTTTCAAATTAATTTAATCTTTTGATATTTTCACATCAAGAAACACTGAATAAATATTTTTTTATTATCTAAAATCATTGTGTTTGGATTATGTTATATTCAACACCAATGGAAGCCTTCACTACACACAACACTAACTTGTCTTGCGCTACACGCAACATCAAGTTCCTACAAAACAACACTTTACTATTATAATTTTTTAAATAAGGTATTTATAATCTAGACATTGAGATTGTAATAATAATAACAATAACTACATTTAAAATATTTTTTATAATGGTTTTGATAATGAAAAATATATTTTTTGTAAAGTATTTATATGTTTAAAACTATTATTTTCTCAAATGAACTGCTTTTCAAATCCTTCTATAAAAAATAATAAAATTAATTTTAGACACTCATAGAAATATATTTTTGATAAAATAAAATTTATTTTTAAATTAATAATGAAATTATTAACTTAGGGTGATTTTATAATATTTTTCTATGAAGTTTCATTTTTTTGATGAATAGTGAAAAATAGTGCATCGTGGTTTAAAACTGCATTTTTTTATTAAATAATTATTATTTTCAAATTGATTTTAAAGTCAAAATAGATAAATAATATATGTATTAATACAATTTATCAAATTGGGATAATTTTTATATTGGAATTAGATTAAAAAATTATTGATCTTTTGAACGTCTCTTTTAGCCACCTTCTACCACATCTATGGGATTAGCATTAAACATAATTTTACCAGAACAACGAATTGAATTTTTAAAAAGGACACACATAGTTGTAATCCGTCTAAAAATTATGGTCTAATGGTATCAAAATAATTTTTGTTAAGTAGTAACTTTAGTATTTTATTTACCATGATTAAAGGGTAAATCAGGTAAATAAGGGTAAAAATAATATTATAAAATTATAAACTTACCCTAACACTTGTCCAAATTTCATTGGATGAGTGTGTTTCAACCAAAATTAACCTTAGGTCTAAATAATAACCTTTTTAATCCACTTAGGAGATAATATGACATTTATTATGTTTTATTTAAAGATATGATAAAAATGTCATACTCATAATTTTAAAAAATAAATCATTTTTAATATAGGGTTATACATAAGATAAATTTGACTATAAATAGTCATTATAAAGATAAAATTTTTATTTAAATCATGGTAATTTATTTTTAATTTTATTAAATATACAAATAAATTAAATGGTGACACAATGATGATGTAGTAATTGATTTATTAAATGAAAAATAAAATAAATAATATTAATAATATTAAAATAAATATCATTTGAAATATTTTATACAGTCCAAAAAACGTTTTTGATGAATATTACATGTTTGAGATGAGTTAATATAGTTTTTTCAAAGAAATCAAGTTTTTATGATTTTTATAAAAATTCAAATAATAAATAGTGTCAAAATTGACATAAATGAGATTTTAAAGTAATTAATATTTTATTAAATGAACCAAAATTAATAAAAATATATATTTCATCCAACTAACTATTATAATGCTAAAGATATCCTAAATTATCCTATTGGGGTTCTTTTATAATTTTATAGTGACGATATAAACCCTATACTGTAAAAAAGAAAAGTTATCACGGTAAGAGTTAAATTGTTTAACTAAGGGTTAAAGCCAAAAGTTAAGGATAAATTGGTGACCTAAATATGTCTAAAATAAACTTTTTAGGAACTTTTGACCCATAATCATCTAAACTTCTAAATAACTAACTTTTTATCTACATAAAATCTAAAATAAATTTATAATAAATTTATAGTTTTGGAGTTTCCTAAAGTGACCCTCCCCTTGTTATAAAAGGTAACCTCTCCTTCTATTTTATTAACACCTATAAATCTCTTTAGTTTGCCAAAACCAAACCATTTCTCCACACAAATACCCTCAATTCATACTAGTGGTCATAATTTGGGAATAATTCTAACCTATGGATTCCATTTATAAAAATCAAAAGGAGACACTCGATGATGAGGTAATTGATTTACCAACTCTATCAAAATTATTTTCTTCTTCTAATTCCTTTTAATAAGTTTTTTACACACTAAAATAATAAATACATAATCTAATATATGCTGAGATTTTTTTATTGTTATTTTACAACCATATTACTCCTTTTACTCATCCTACAAAAAACAATATCATCTGGCGTGCGTATGTACAGCTTAGCATCTCCACGTTGTGGTGCAAACTGTTTTTCATTTATACTTTATTTCTAGGGCTATAATGATGAATATAAAAGATGTAAATAATGAATGTTAAGTGATAATTATTCTTTATAATTTATATTTCATCCCATTCCATACAATTTAACCATTAAAGGAATGACATCGTCGCTCGTGCGTGCGTACGGCTTACCGTCTCCACGATGCGATGAGATTCATTCCCCATGTAAACTATTCAAGAATGATTATAAACTATATATAATAAATAAGCATAAAATATAAGACATAAAAATTATACTAGAATAATATATATATATATATGTGTATGTATGTATGTATGTATGTATGTATATATATATATTTCATTTACTTTCTTCCATTCAATACAATAAGAAAAAGGAAAAAAGCATTCATGTGTATGTACGGCCTACTGTCTCCATGAACGGTGTATTCAATTTCATTTATCTATATGTTATATATATTTATATTATATATATTTATATTATATATATTTATATACTAAATATATATGATATATAAATCATTTTTTATATTTTTGTAGTAAGTAAAATATTATTTAAGTAATAAAATAAAAAATAAAAAGTCAAAACACGTACGATAAACGAATTGATTATTACCCAAAATGATGCTTTAACATGGAATTAATAAATAAATAAGTAATATAAAGTCATAAATGAATCATATGTGATATCATATGTCACGACCCGTCCTCGGGGCCCGTGTCGTGACTACCCCAAGCCCGTCTTCCATAGGCCAGGGACTGGCGACTAGCACCAAGGCATAAATCCCGGTAAAAAGGGAAGGCATTGCCTTTGTAAAGTAAACAAACACCACAGAGCAAGAAAGCAGTAGAAGTAAACACTAAGTAAAAACTAGGTACAACAGTAAGTGCGGAAAAGTAAGTGGGCCAGAATACAAACCCAAACTGAAAGTAAAGTATAACTCGAAAGGGAAAACAGCAACTGAAAGTAAAGATGCAACGTCGATCCGCCCACTGGAAGTCTCACCTGAAGGGTGAGTACAGATAGCCTCCACAGCTCCTCAGGTCCCACCGTCCGCTCCGAGTACGTCCCGCCCAGTGGTCTACCTCCAGGTACTGTCCTGCTCCGCAAGCCTCAACCACGATCAGCGTTGTCCATCGTCTGCAACCAACACAACGTAGTGCAGGCATAGCCCATGCAGGGGTGAGTATACGCTACTCAGTAGGGACCCCGAGACACCTGAAGGTCTCCCAGAAACCACAAAGGATAATCCACAAAGGAAAGATACAATCACAAGTAACATCCGACTCTACTTAGGTATATGCCCATACATATACCTAAGTCATCAATTCCAGTTCGCTCCTACCTCCAAGCACAACCCAGTCCACACAGGAAGCAAAATGTAATCCGAACAAGAAGCAAAATGTAATCCACACAGGATAGAAAAACACAATCCACAAAGGAAAGCAAAACAGGATTCAGCTCACACAGGTATACATCTTTGTATGACGATAGAGATGATCAGATATAGCCACTGATTCATCTAAGTCGTTGGACCCACAAAGGATAGATAGGTACTAACCCCTGCAATGACCCATGAAGGATCTGACCCACACAGGATCGATAGGTAACTAACCCTCGTAATGACCCACAAAGGATCTGACCCAGACAGGATCGATAGGTAACTAACCCCCGCAAAGACCCACACAAGATCGGACCCACACAGGATCTGTAGGCGCTGGACCACACAGGACCGCTGAGCGCTGACCCACACAGGATCGTACCCACACAGGATTTTTGGCACTGATCCAAGTAGGATAGCTGAGTGATGTAGTCATCGTCGTCGAATCCACTGAGGATCTCTGTACAGTCGTCGTCGTCGTCGCAGTCGCAGCCAGCTCTAGGGTTCCTGCACACAGCAAACTCGTTCGGGAGGGTCCGCTCCATGAGCCGAGAGGCTGATACATCAACTGACACATAGTCCAGAGTTGATGTATCCAAAAGTTCCGTATCGTCAACAGGAACTCAACGTCATAGACGGCGCGTCAATCGGACGCCCGGTCTGAGAGTTATTGGCTTTTTCGTCCCAGGGCCCGGTTGGTTTTTATGTCAAAACCAACCCGACCGTACTCCACCTGCATCCAAACCTCAGGCGGAGTTAACCCAAAAGATCCGTCTCACTTAGAGGAATCCAACAAAGCCGATGGCACGTCAATCGGACGTCCGGAGCTCAAGTTATGAGTGTTTCCGTTCCAAGGGCCCGGTTGGTTTTGTGTACGAACCAACCCGGCTGAACCCCAAGTACTTCGAAACCTTGACTGTAATATGTCGAAACGACCGTATCGATCCAAGGATCGCATTGCCGCTAACAGTGCGTTGTTCAGAGGTACGTAGCCCAAGATATGGTCAAAATACCGAAAGGGGTCCGAAAACGGGGGGTCTGGGCCCGGAACGACCCGGCCCCACCCCCCCTGGGTCGGCCCGAACCGGGTTGACCCGACCCGGGTCCGGGTCTGACCCGGCCCGGCCGGCGCGGCCCGGCTCGGCCTGGGCATGACTCGGCTGGTGTTGGCCGGGTGGTCGGCGGGTCGGCTCGGCCGTTACGGCCGAGCGAAGCAGGGGGCACGCTGTCCCCGCATAGAGAGACTGCGGCCCCGCGTGGGGCCGCCCTTTCCAGTGGACGCGCCTGGCTGTCATGTCCAGTTCCTTCCAGTCCCGCGCGGTCGCGGGACCGTGGCCTGCCGCCGCGGCTTCGGCCACGGTGGCTCCTCCCGGCGACGCACCGGGCGCCGCCACCCCCTGCCGCCCTGCCGGCGAGGCGCGCCGGCGGGCCGCTCCGTGAATCACCGGACGAGTTCTGGTGGTCGGAATTGCGTGTTGTTTTTGCCAAAGGCCCTCTCGGGGCCCGTCCTTTACTACGAGGACCTCAAAATGCCAGTGCAGCATGCTTTGTCATCACCCACCAATCCGCTCACCAAGAACGAAGAGACGGTGGGTTCGGACTTGTTCGTTGGTCCGCACCCACCGTGTTAGCGGTTTTAAAAAGGTATTCCGACAAATATTTTAAACATATGTCGTGGGTGTAAAATCAAAAGATTATGAATGCACCATTTGAAATCAAGTTGAGGATATAATTCACAAAGAATTAAAAGAACCGCAATCCCCTACCTCAACGTTGTCGTCGAACGTGAGTTCATCGCGAAATTAACCGTCGCGGAAGAAGAGGATTGTCGTGTCACTGAAGGGGCGTCGCGGAAGAAGCATCGTTGACATCGCGGTACACGGCGTCGCGTCGTCGATCTCCGAGGGTTCGGCGTTCTTCGTCTCCCTTCGTCGGAGGCCGGCGTTCTTCGTGTTCTTCGCGTTCTTCGAGAAGGAGGATGAAGATCTTCAAGCCTTAGAGCTTTCTCCAAATCCTCTCAACAAGCCAACCCCCATAAAACAAGTGTTGGTCTTATTTTATTCCCGATGCCAACAATTTGAAAATCATAAAAATAAACGAACAATTAATTCAATAAATTAATTGTAATGACTTAACTACCCAATTAATGATGTGTTTCTTAACTCAATTAAACGCACGGTTGACTTTCATTAAAAAGGGGGGTTGCGGGTTCGTTACTTAGGAGGGAAGAAACGGTGGGGCTCGTGCGGGCCTCACCTCACAAATATCCTACCAAGTGGGTAGGATATTGTGGGTTCCACCTTTTCCGCTTATCTTAGCTTAAGTGGCTTTAAGTGGAATAAAATAAAGTGTCGCTCCACTTTTATTTTATTTCTTAACTTAACCCCAAAAATTAAAAACCACACCCAAGCAAACGCAACTCCGGAAAAGGCGTTTCTAATCAAATACCGGTGTTGCGATTCCATCGGTGCCCTCAGAATTCATTTCCGAGCACCGGTTCAAAAGTTAGAAAAACTTGCTCATTCGTTCACTGAACGTACCCGAGCTAAACTTTGGAAATTGATTTCGGGCACACTGGGCCTCGGAATCAGGTGCCGTCAGAAACCGCGTTCTTGTAAAATTCCAAAGAAAATTAAGAAAAAAAATTCCCTTGAATTTTACGGGTCTTTACATTAATCCCACCTCAGGGATTTACGTCCTCGTAAAGATACATCATAAACTAGGGAAACAAATGTGGGTACAGAGCACGCATCTGAGCCTCCCGCTCCCAAGTTCTCTCCTGGAGGTTCCCGTGCTGCCATCTGATGCGCACTAGAGGAATTGACCATCCACGTAGGACCCGCTCCTGTCGATCCTCGATCTCCACTGGGACCTCTGCAAAAGTCTCCCCATCATCAACGTCCAGCTCCCCATTGTCAATGATATGCGTCGGGTCGTGCACATGTCTCCTCAGCTGAGATACGTGGAAGACGTCGTGCACCTGGTTCAACTGAGGTGGTAGAGCCAGGCGATAAGCCAGCTCGCCAATCCTGTTGAGGACCTGGAATGGTCCGATTAAGCGTGGAGACAACTTGCCGCCTCGGCCAAATCTCCGTAATCCATGTCGAGGTGAGACCCGCAAGAAGACGTGGTCGCCATCCTCGAACTCTAGTGGCCTCCTCCTCCTGTCAACATAAGACTTCTGCCAGCTCTGAGCTGTCCTCATCCGCTCCTGGATGACCTGGACCTTCTCTGTCGTGGCCTGGACCATCTCTGGTCCCACAAGTGCTGACTCCCCAGGGTCTGTCCAGCACAAAGAAGATCTGCAAGGTTGGCCGTACAACGCCTCGTATGGTGTCATCCCGATGGGGGAGTGGTAGCTGTTGTTGTACGCAAACTCCACCAAGGGTAAGTGGTCCTCCCAACTATGACCAAAGTCGAGGACACATGCGTGGAGCATGTCCTCGAGAGTCGGAATGGTCCTCTCTGTCTGCCCATCCGTCTGAGGGTGAAAGGCGGTGCTCAGACGTAGCTACGTCCCGAACG
The DNA here is from genome assembly GCA_963277665.1 of Viscum album. Lineage (NCBI taxonomy): Eukaryota > Viridiplantae > Streptophyta > Magnoliopsida > Santalales > Viscaceae > Viscum > Viscum album. The sequence continues at coordinate 878,337,175 of OY728123.1, forward strand.
CCTCCTTCAACCCCTTCCAAAGCTGGGAAGTAAAAAGAGAATCTCGATCGGAGATGATAGATGATGGCACACCATGAATCCGCACAATCTCCTTAACGTAGATACGTCCCAAGCTCTCCATTGAGCCCTGCTCTCTGATGGGTAAGAAGTGAGCCGACTTGGTGAGTCGATCTACAATTACCCAAATGGAGTCGTGACCTCTGGAAGTGTGTGGAAGTCCAGTCACGAAGTCCATAGATATCCCATACCACATCCACTCCGGGACCTCCAAGGGTTGTACCAAGCCTGCTGGTACATGATGTTCTGCCTTCACCTGCTGGCAGGTGAGGCATCGAGAAACGAACTCTGCCGCAACCTTCTTCATGCTCGGCCACCAGTGCTCTCATCTGAGATCCTGGTACATCTTTGCTACGCCAGGATGTACCGCCAAAGGAGAAGTGTGAAACTCTCTCAGCACCTCCTCTCATAAAGTAACTGGAACCAAGGTACGTCCTCTAAAAAGGAAGTCATGCTCTCCTCCTACGGAGAATCCATCAGGTGCCTATCCTGAGGATATCTGTGCACGCCTCGTCTCACAGTCAACGTCCCCACGCTATGCCTCTCTGACCCACTGCAGTAGTGGAGGAGTGACTATGAGTGACTGAAGGAAGGCTGCTCCATCTCTATCAATGAAGGATATCTGCAAAGCGGCTAGCTGCTCTGTCGCCTCCTCAAGTAGTCGAATGCCCGTCCTCCTGCTGAGAGCATCATCTACCACGTTCCCCATCCCAGGAGTATATACTATCTCAAAGTCATAGTCCTGGAGGAACTCGATCCATCGCCACTATCTCAGGTTCAGGTCCTTCTGAGAGAATATGTGCCTGAGGCTCTGATGGTCAGAAAAGACTGTAAAGCACTCGCCCATTAGGTAGTGTCGTCATGTCTTCAGAGCGAAGACCACTACTGCTAACTATAGGTCATGGGTAGCATAGTTCTGCTCATGCGGCCTCAACTAACGTGATCCATAGGCGATCACTGCCCGCTCCTGCATCGGGACACATCTGAGTCTGGTCCCTGATGCATCGCAGTAGACTATGTACCCTACTCCCTCCTCCGGAAACCTCAAGATAGGTGCGCTGGTCAATCTCTGTCTCAGCTCCTGGAAGCTCTGCTAACATCTGTCTGACCACACAAAGGGTGTCCCCTTCTTCGTCAAAGCTGAGAGTGGTGCCGCAACTCTGGAGAAGTCTGGCACAAATCTCCGATAGTATCCAGCTAGTCCCAAGAAACTTCGCACCTCCGTCACGCTCCTGGGTGGCTCCCAAGCTGGCACTGCCTCGATCTTCGCAGGATCCACCGTAACTCCCGTCTCAGAGATGACGTGCCCCAAGAAGTGGACCTCACGTATCCAGAACTGACACTTCGAGAGCTTACCATAAATCTGGTTCTCTCGGAGTGTGTCTAGTCCAACCCGCAAGTGGTAGGTGTGCTCCTCCTCAGTCGTCGAGTATATCAAAATGTCGTCGACGAAGACCTCTGATACCAATTTGTCACGACCCGTCCTTGGGGCCCATGCGGTGACTACCCCAAGCCCGCCTTCCAGAGACCAGGGGCTGGCGACTAGCACCAAGGCGTTTAAGGGAAGAAACGGTGGGGCTCGTGTGGGCCCCACCTCACAAATATCCTACCAAGTGGGTAGGATATTGTGGGTTCCACCTTATCCGCTTAACTTAGCTTAAGTGGCTTTAAGTGAAATAAAATAAAGTGTCGCTCCACTTTTATTTTATTTCTTAACTTAACCCCCAAAATTAAAAACCACACTCGAGCAAACGCAACTCCGAAAAAGGCATTTCTAAGAAAATACCGGCACTGCGATTCCATCGGTGCCCTCGGAATTCGATTCTGGGCACCGGTTCAAAAGTTAGAAAAACCCGCTCATTCGTTCACTGAATGTACCCGAGCTAAACTTCGGAAATTGATTTCGGGCACACTGGGCCTCGGAATCAGGTGTCGTCAGAAACTGCGTTCTTGTAAAATTCCGAAGAAAATTAAGAAAAAAAATTTCCTTGAATTTTATGGGTCTTTACATCATAAATATTATTATGGTTCAGTCACTAGTTAATAATATTCTTAAAACTACTATACAAGAGTTTCAAACACCTATGGAAGACATCGGACCTAAGGTAAGGTATAATTTCATAATCTCATTATTATCCAATATTGTTTATACGTAAGTATTTATAGGGGTATACTTGTCATCAATGTACAAGTTTTTTAAATATGTATTATAAAATATTATTAATATCCTGCTAAAAGCTTTTAAATTCAATTTTACCCATTGGTGAATTTTTATTAAATGGTATGAAAGTAATCTTTTGTCATTTTTAATAAGAGGTACTTTTTGACTTTTTTGGAAAAAGTAAGAGAAGAATGATTTTATTAACTTGTATGGCATGAACAGATTTTTACTTTTTCATAATTACTTATTTCCATGAAGCTTCATTTACAATATTACAAGGTTGTTTTCAAATAAATTCTTTTCTTCTAAAATTGCACATCATTTTAATAAAAGAAAAAAAATTGAACAAGAAAGGATATTTTTCTCAAGAATTAATTTCAAGTGTTTTATAAAAAAATATTTTCCATCTAATATGACATTATTTAATAATTATATGTTTCAAGTATACTATCTGTATTACTCTTATGGTTTGATTATTTTTATTATGTAATGTTCTTTAAGAATTACATTTGTTTTACATGCATTATATTATGATGGAATTATGTTTATGAAACCCATTTTATTCCTTGGGTTATGTTATGGTGAATGAATTATGTTTTTGTGGCACAAGTAAGAACTATTTCATTATGAGGTGTGTGGGACCTATATCTCCCTTCAATGCACTGGGTAAAGATTTATATCTCATGAGATAGACATAAAGTACCATGTCCACCAAGATGGTTATGGGAGTGAACCATGACTACCAAGATGATATAGGAAGTGAACCCATACTACCAAGATGTACATGGTAGAAATTCATTGACTACTATGGAAATAATTATTATATTCTAATGTGTCTTCCATAATTCTATGTTTTATTCCTATGTTTGGATTCCATGTCTCAAGTTCTTTATTTCGTCATGAATCATATTTTATAAAATTCCAATATTTATTCCATGATTCAAGTTTATGATCTTTGATATATAGGGTACGATATTATACTTTCATGATCATGTTCTCATACCCTTATTCTCATGATTATGTTTCATGTCTCTATTATTTACCCTTATGGAGCATATAATCTCGCCATTTTTATTATGTTTTCTTTTCCCCAGGTAATAAAGAAAAGTTTTAGTTAGGGGTACTAAAGGGGGAGATCTTTATGGGAGATATTGAAGATATTTAACAAAATTAGAATAATTTGTTCCATGTTTACAATGGAACTAAACAAATACAGTCCTTTGGCGTTTGTGTAATTTATTATGTAGTCCACAAACGTAATGTAATGTCCATGTACGTCAGGCTTGGGTTTTTAAAATATATCTATATAGATGTTCAAACCCAATATATAGGCTTCTTAAACAATTTACTTCATTGAGAAGAAATTTTATAACCACATATTTACATAATTTAGAGTTTGGACATCAATTTGGATGAGGATTATGTCATCCATATACAACTATAAAAACACCGTAACACTCCCACTAACCTGCTTCTATAATCAATAATCATCCACGTTCTTAATGAAACCAAACTATTTGATTTAATTATCAATCAAAATATTCTAACTCTAAGAATATTTCGTCAGTGTATAAATGGAAAATTTTAATTTCAAATCCATAGAATGGTAACTTTTCACCTAAAACCCCTCGGGTTGTATCATATACATATTCTAAACTTAATTCCCATTATGTAAAGTAGTTTTGACATCAATCTAATGTATATCATAATTATATTGAAAAAATATGGAAATAAATATTTTAATATACATTATCATTGAAACTCGAGAAAATTTTCTTCAAAGTCAATACCATGAATTTATTTGTAACCCTTTTCAGTTATGTGAGATTTATAGATATACACTCTAATATCCATGTTTTTTTATCTTATGGAAACCCCACTTGCATCCTAGGGGTATCTCTAGTTTAGGTGAATCTAAAAAGTTCTAAACTTGGTTAGTGTATATGGATTCTATCTCAAATTTCATGGAATTTATCCATTTCATAAAATAATAACTCCCAATGTCCTCCTGGTAGGTAGTAAGTTTATCTTTTATGAACAATACTTCATCATAATTTTCCATGATAAAACCATATCTGTTATTATTGAATCCTTATCAAGTAAAATACCTTTAAGGGGGTGAATCATGGAATTATAGTATGATCCTTGAATTTTTATCTTTTTCTATCAACTTGGGGAACACTTCAATCTCTCGGTTTCTTTCTCTCTAGAAAGAATAAAGTAGTAAATGATACAACGTATTTTACTTGGTTCACCTACACTATTCTACATGTAAGGATCATACATGAGAATGTGACTATGCGGTTAACATATTAAAATCACACTGCATAAATTTTTTCAAGTTTGGAGCATTCTCACTAACACTATTGGTTTACTTCCCTAAATGATTGGAAAGATCAATGATCTCCTATAATAGGTAACTCACTACTCCTCGTGATGTTATCTTCTTCTTCTAATAGTGGTGATGTAAATATATAACATATTTCATGTTTTTATTAAGCATATTTTTTTGAAACTTACGAACAGATATTGAACATCCATAACACCTCTATATTTGACATTATCTTTCTAGAGGCAATCTAGAATCACCCTCTAAATTTCCAGTGAGATCTAGAATTTACCTTTTCTCTACCTCTGTTTTTATGCGTATGAACTTCATCCCTAAATTTTATCCATTTTAAATCTACTATTCTATAATAATTCACTCCATTTCATTTAATTAAAATAATTAAGACCTTCAAAACACAACATAACCAATTAGAAAATGATGCTAACAAATTCTGTGGATACTCCAAAAACTGCATCGAATAACTTATAAATTTTTCTCACTCGAACTCTGAAATTTATTACAACACACCCATATATATTTCACCATGACATGGTGGTATTAAAAATTTTATTCAATGAATAACCATGATGGATTTATCCATTTCTATAGTTGGTTTCCCCATGTTTCACAAGTAGATACCCAATCCACCATGGTCACTAACATTCCCATAAAGGGTTTGGTTATTTTTTATAAGTGACTTCCAAGATCAAAATTATGGGCTTGTTCATCAAATCAAACCATAACCTTATTCAACATGTCCTGGATGAATTCACCATGGTGTGATCTAAGTCATAGCAAATAATTTCTTCACTGATTTGAACAAAACACCCAAATGCTACTTTTTTAAAACAACATCATCTTCTGAGAAAACATCCACCATTATATTTTTTTAAACACAACCCAAAAATGAGTAAGAGGGTATTTTTGCTAAAAATATCCCTATTTCGATTTTTTGACAACTCCCAAATATAACAACTCTAAAAAACTACAATAAAACACAACATCTTCAGCATTAAAATTATAGGTTCATGCATCAATGATTCACTAATCACAAAATCTTATCCCATGTAGATCACACTCAGTGTGAGAAAAAATATTTGAAAAAATATATTCTCATGAGAATATACCTTGAATCCATGGTCTTCAAAACTCTATCCAAAAAACTTATCCCTTTATTCAATAAGAAATAATACATGACTTTCAAAAAAACATGCACAAATTATTCTTGATAAAATTTTACCTCCCCCCCCCTTATCAATGAAACCAAAGAGATCACTTCTATAAAAGGTTATTGAGGGGGTTTAAAATATAAAAATTATTTGTAAAAGAGTGTAATGCCTAACTTTTGAGAGAAAATATATAGTAAGAGTGTTGTTATTTCATGATCCATTAAGGTAGATGGATTTGGTTGGACTCTAAGATCCAACTAATGTTTCTCAAATGCCACATTTTTAGTGCCTTTTTCATAACATACGCTACTTTATCTTGATATAAAACATGCTAAAATTATACCCAAAATTATCCTTTTTGAAATGATATATAATCTCAATGTTTTTTGTCATCAAATGATGTATTGGTTTTTTGATAAGGTTTATAGAACTTTATTTGTTGCACAAGATTAGAATATGATATATAACTTCAATTATTATCACATCTAGGGTTTTGTTTTTAGGTATTTAATTTTTTATTTTTGTTTTATATTTATTTAAAGGATTTACCAAGATATTTTAAGAAAAATGGTTGTTTCAAGTCAGATAATAGGTGGCACAATATTTCTTGAAATCATGTGTCAACCTAGTTGAAACTGTTCACCTTAGATAGTGGAATTGTCCAGGTTTCACGGTCTAGCACATGGGTATGTGACCATATATGGCTAAATGTGCACTTAGGATAGTGGATCTATCTGAGGTGCATGGCTAGGCTCATGGGTGTGTCCCCACTCCATGTAAACTATGCATCCTCTTTTCCCTTTGGACATAGGTTCTGTATAGTTAGTGCACAGTTTAGAAAACAATCCATCCAAAACATGTGGCCTACCAAATCTTTAAAATGTTTTAAATTCCTATTCTACCCCTCCCCAATTTTAATCCCAAATCCAACCTAACTTACCCCATTTATCCTCTCCATCCCTTGGCATGCCTTCATCTTCCTATACTCTCTACAGGGATTCAATATTTGGGTGGTTTTGGTGGGGATTCTTCAGGGAACCTTCAAGTAAGCCTTTACTTTCTTCTTTACTTCCTTCTTTTTGGTCTTTTTTTCTTTATCTCTTGGGTTCTCATTTCTCTAGTGGATTGGTTGACCTAAAGTGGGTTATACCTTGATTCTTTTGTTTGGATCGTAATAGATGTGGTGTGATCTTGCCTTTATAGGGTCTCTCTAGGGAGCGGTTGTGGTTTTCAAATGATTTCGAAAACTTTCCAAGAAAGAGGAAAGTGGTTCCATGCTTTAACATTGTTTGATGATTATAGTATTCTTGAAATAGTTTCCAAATTGGATCTATAAAATCTTTGGGTGGTTTTAAAGATGATTTTAAAGTATTTTAGTGTGCGTAAGGGTTTGATAATGATTTTCCTTTTAAAAAATGTTTTTCCATGTGTGTTTTTATGTTGGAATTTTTATTGAATAAGAGGTGTCTTATTTGGAATAGGGGATGAAATTGAGTACAATGGAATCCTAGGTATTTAGGTGGGAAGAATATGTTTAGTGTGTTAGGTGATTCAGTAGGGCTGAGGTTATGTCTCCCTAATAGGATTACATAGAAACACTAATTAAACATACATGTGATGTAGATTAGTGGCTCGATCAGGTCTATTATGCCCAGGAGATGGTTTGATCATCGAGAGTATAAGGATCCTAGGACCCTCCTAACCCTAGTTCCTTGGGGACTATTTTTGGTGCTCATGTTATTTTTACTATTCATATTGTTATCATATTTACTTTCCTTTTTAATTTTCAAAGCATGTTTTAATTAAAATTTCATATTTTTTTATTAAAAAACAACCATGTTAATTTGTAACTTAATGGTAATGCATGGAATCCCTTTTTCGGTATCCTACTAGGCATTTTGAAAACACCCTACATACACTCTCAGTTGTATGTAGAACATTTTATATCTGACCTAGGTAAAGGAAAGGTTCCTTATGGTGGTGATGGTGGATCTATGTGCTAGTGGTTTATCTCTTAGCAGGTGTTGATGGAGGTGGCATGAGGCTATTGACCCTCTAGTCACATGGAGGCTTGGTTGTATAATTTTTTCCTCTACCCATTTGTGTTTTTGGTTAAAACTATAAAATTTTTAACTCATGCTAGTCATGTTTTATGGTATTGGTTATTGGTTATGATGTGATGATTTATTCTTGAGAATTATTTATGGTTTATTGTTATAAGAAAAAATTCCCTCAAATGGGATTCTTGATTCCCAGGTACTAGTTGTCAACTTGTGGGGATCGAGAATGCACTTTGGGTCATGCCACATGATAGGTCGGGTGTTGGGTTGAGTGGAATCACTGCTTGGATCATGACAAAATGTAATAAGAGTAGGTTTTTCTCTTTATTTGGGTCATGTTATTTGGGAGAATCAGAATAGACCAGAGCTAGGACATTCAGGGCTTGAGGTTCTGTTTTCAAGTATGGTGTCTAGACAACACACCATGTGACAGACCTTGGATCACCATGGGATTTTTGGGGATTTCTTTGAATTGTCCTCTATATGTGATTTATAGGTTGTAGGATGTTCATGGACACCGAGTGGGGGGTGGAGTGGTTGAAATACTTTTGTGCTTGTTGTGGGTTTCTTTGATTTATAGAGGGGTTTTAAGGGTTGTTGTTTATGAAGACCCAGAACCTGTTCCTTTTTTTATAATTTACTTATTAATTAACAACCCAAGATCTCAAAGGTTTGGAGTTTTAGAGAGTATGGATACATTGGATAGTTCTAATTAAAACACTCATAAAAGAAGGAAAACAAAACTATTCTTTTTATTTATAAAGGAAAATACCATAAAGGTCCTCGACCACTCACTCACTTCTATATTTCCTTATTCCATGTGAAAAGTTGTTCTGAAAAATGTAGGGTGAGAAAAAAAGGATCATTAAGGGGTTTTTGAAACATGTGGAAACCAAACATGATTTTTTAATTCAACATAATATTAAAACATGATATATGGATTGAAAATTCAGAATTTAGAAATCCTGAGTACTCTTGAAAATAACCCCTTTTCTAATTAGATTACAACATAGAAAAGTTTTAGAAAATCAATTTCATCCATTCAAACAAATAATAATGATTTCACTTGAAAAATTATAATCATTCAAAAATAATTCACAAAGGCACCTTGGATCATAACATGATGTCAAATTTTACTTCCAAAACAACATAACATGGTGTAAATAGTCCCATGGTAGATTAGGTTCACTCCCTAATCTCATTGTGTGGTTGGGATACACCTCTTGCATAACATACTTGGCATATCATTAGATTTAAACATTACCCAATTCATTGGAGCATTATATAATTCTTGGTTCACCAATCACATGATTGGCAGAAGTACCATAAGGGTTTGGTTTCAATCCCCATCCCATTCCTTTATTCACAAAATATCCAAGTGCGATTCTTCATAATTAAAAACATTATACCTTTTATTTTAAATCATAAGTACCATGGATTTTCTTTAAAACCATGAGATTTCATATTCATTTCATAAAGAGGAATTACTTGGTTATTTGTTTGTCGTGATAAAAGTAGTTTTGCATGAATATAAATATGTATATATACATCTATATATATTTATATAAAATAGTTTCTTAAAAAATACATATATGTATATATATTTATTTATTTGTATACATTGATATTTGAATAAAACATGATTTGATGTTTATAAACATATGTATAGATATCAAAAATACTTTTATATAAAAAATGACACATGTATATATATACATTTATTTACACAAATATATATAAATATTAAGAATAAAATATTTTTAAAAAAATTAATACGTATATACATATGTTTATATACATGTATCTAATGATGTCAATTAAAAATATGTTCCTCCAAAAATAATATGTATGTTGATACATATATATATATATACAAGTTAGAAAAAAATGTTTTCATATGAAATGAAATATTTATATACCCATACAATTGTTTGAAAATAATGAGATTTTAACTTAAACATTAATTTTTAAAATTCGATAACTTCACTTGTGCTTATAAAGGCCTAATTATGATTCTTTAAACGCTAAAAATAATTTTATAATGAGAAACCCATGGGAAAACATGATTTTCAATAATAGATTATATATATATACACATACATATGAAGCATTACTATCAAAACAAAAAAAAATTAAAATCTAATAACATCCCTTTTATTTATAGGAGACCAATTAAGGATCTTAAAATATTCAAAATAATTTCAAAAAAATAAATATCATAGACTAAATAAAGTTTTCGTATAAAATTTTAAATGTAAGACCAACATGAATCATTGTGTAAGAATAGTTTTATAAACTAAAAATTATCCCCCTGATGATTATAAAATGATTAAAAACATTAAAAAATACCAATGAACTAAAAAAAATTCATATAGAAACCGTAGATTAATAAACAGTTTAAAATGTTTAAGCATAGTTTTAATAAATTTTCCCTTTCTGTCATAAGGTTATAATTCAAGATTAATTACTCATAAATGTTAGTAATTGACTACAACCAAGTGACATACAATATCTAAAATTTAGAAACCACATGAACCAATTGAGCATATTTTTCACCAAGAAATTTCATTACACATAAATAGTTCTGAAATAAATTAACTTCCTAGGAAAAGTTTGAAAATAAATAAATGAATGAAAATAAATAGTTCCCTTATTTAAATATAAACTTTAAAAGATAATATTTAAAACTAAAAACTTTTTTGATTTCGAAATAATCAAAAAAATGTTTGAAGATGTTGTAAAAGAAATTTCCTTAACTTAAATGAAGGCATGAAGGAACTTCAGTAATTGGTGTGTTTGAACCCACTGGGAAAAAAGAAAAACAAGTAGATAGTTTCTGGACATGTGAGTTGGGTTATGTTTTATGGAATAGGTGCGGCCTTATATAGATGTTCTTGTGTATAATTACACTAGAAGAGTCTGAAAAGAGTGATACTTTTTATCTTTTTTTTGACCAAACTGAATTTAAGAATTCCAATTAGCATTACCTATAATATTTATATATAGATAAGATGTGAAATGCAGACCAAAATAGATTTTCATAAATCACAAAAAAAAAATAGATTCACAAAAAAAATCAATGTGAAGTGTTTGGTCAATTAGAAATATATTACTGATAGTGATATAATATATAGATATATATATGTACCATCATTGTTGAAGTGATATTGGAAGATGAAAATGATGATAGAACTACCTCAAAACATTGATAAAACAATTTAAAATGATCATAATAGGGACATCCAAAATGATCCATGTATAAAAATTGAAAAATTATTAACAAAGAATTTGATGGAGAAGAAAAAGACATGTATATCATTTTAATCCCAAAAGATATTCTGACACCTAAAAAAGGAAAATAGACCAACACTAACCTCGCATATATTAAAGAAGATTTGAGATTGACACCCTTGTTATTGTTCAGATTTTGTTTTCAATCCTTACAATGGTACCCTGGTCGAACCATAAACTATGCCCGGATATCCTTTAACATCACTTGGACCACTCTCTCTAACGTTCAATCTCACTCGGACTCCCATGATGCAAAGATATGATGCACGATTTCTCTCTGGTGATTGATACTCTTCATATATATCGGATCTTGAACCCTTGGATGCACTCAGCTCAACTCCACCAAAACAAATCCCAACTCCATCACTCTATGACTCACCCCCCCCCCAACCCCCTCCCCCCCAAATGATTCCATGGATTGAATTCTATTTTTTAACTCATTTTCATTTCTATTTTTTATTCATTTTAGTTTTTAATACAAATATAAGATTAAGTTTTTATAATAATAGTATAATTATATTTATTAATATATTTATAGTTTTCTATTAACCAAAAAATATATTATACTTCATATTTAAAAATATAAAATCCAAATTTAATAATTTTGTTTATAATTACAATAAGATATATTTAGTTTATTATTTTTATTACAATAATATTTATTTTTTTTATGTTTTATACAATTCCTTTCATGAAAAATAATAATATATTAAAGACATTCAATATTATAACATAAGTTTAAATTAATAATATATGTTAACTTATTTTGAGAAAAATATATTTATTTAAATAAAATACTATTTCTTGAGAAGTGGTATTTTATAATTTGAATCAAGCCATATTTTAATTAGGAAAAATATCTTAGTTTCATAAATATTTTCTTAATCATTTCTTAATTTGATTAAAATTATAAAGAAATTATTAAATAAATACGAAATCAAAATAAAATTTTTATTTAAATTTCTTGGGATGTTACATTATTGATGAATTTTTTTTGGATGAAGTATTGATAGTTTTCTTGGTTCTATTATTTTTTGTTGCATTATATCTCCCTAGAGACTTCTTGTGCAACCACAATAAGGGGTTAGAGAGATTTCTCCCCCACTAGTTGATTATAGATTAGTGTAAGTTATGGTTTGGGTTATCTGGGCATTTGATCAGGGAGAGGGATTTAACCTTGCTCATGTTAAGGAAGCCGAACCGGGAACAAAAAAGAACAAAGATCGGGATTTTCTCAAGAAAATGTCTCCTCCCTTTTAGGGAATTAGAAATACCTAGGATGAAGAGGAATGGATTGAAAATATCAAGGAGATTTTTTGGTTTCTTGATACACCTAAATTGGTTAAAGTTAATTTTCCTTTATTTATATTGGAATGTCCTAGTATTAGGTGTTGATACTCAATGCTCCAGGATGGAAAGCATGAGTAGATGGGTTGGAAGGAATTCAATGTTTTCTTTAACAAGAAGTATTTCCTTAGGACTCTGGCCATTTATAATACTTGATAGTTTTTAGACTTCCATCATGGGGACCATACTATGTTGGAATACACCAAAAGCTTCACAGAGTTGGTTTTTTTCACGCTCGAGGTGGTTTCTAATTAGCAATTAAAATATCATCATTTTGAAATGGGGTTGTGGCTGTACATTCAGTCCCAAGTATTTTTTTAAAGCTAAATACATATGATGTGATAGTTGACCAAGCCCTAATTGTATAGATTTATCATTCTAGTAAGTATATATTTTTTAGGAAGCTCTAGTTGTGGGATAGGTCGGTGGTGATTTGTCTGAAAATAAAAGTAAGTGGGACAAGTAGGAAAATGGGGACGTCTTAGCTCGAACCATCCTTCTCGACCTCCCTCTTCTCTGACCACAGGTTTTGGGTTAGTCATATGCTACCAGCCTGGAAGTTCTGGGCATGTTAGGACTGTGTGTCTAGATCCACTTAGACCCTACCATCAATGTGGGAATTTTGGACACTCGAAGAGGTTATGTAAGATTAGTAAAATGAATCAGAGTGGTATATGTTTCTCAATACATAGGGAATTACCATCTTAGTCTGGTGCATCAAGGGATACGGGTTCCTGATATGTTGGCCATGTTGTCATGGCTAGATCCTTTTATGGGATGAGTTAGCTCAAGGTAGAGCTGCATGTTAGTAATTGGTCTTAGGTATTGGAATAGATGAAGAAAATTTATGCTATGAACCAGGAACCAGTGGAATCAGATGTGGGACCTACTATCATTTGAGTTGCTATTTTTATTGAAATGTAAATGGTTATCACTTTGTTCGAATGGGTTCTTCTAATTCATTTATTTCTTCCATATTTTGGATTTGTTGAAATTTTTGACCAATATTATTCCATATATGATTGTGTTAGTGATGCCTCTTGAAAAGAAGATACAATAGGGTTTCAGATGTCCACCTTTCACTCTCACTCTGTCAGGGGTTGAGATGGAATTGGATTTATTAGTTTTGGAAATGGACCTATTTGATTTGATACTCAGCATAGACTGGATGGTGAGTTTTAAGGTGCACATATATTTTTATCATTGATTGGTGAGATTCAGTGAACCCAATGATAGTATCCATGTATTCCAAGGTGAATGGGATCCTCGATTAGGGCGTGCTGGACCTCCACTTTTAGAGTTGGGAAATTGTATTATCTAGGTCTCTCCTCTTATGTTAGAGGATGATAGTAGAGATTTTGAGAATTGATTACCTCTGGTGCATGATGAGTTCCCAAAGGTTTCTCAAGATGATTTCTTGCATCTTCCTATAGAGTGGAATGTGGAGTTTTCCATTGATTTGGAATCAGTAACACAAAAAATATATGTTCCCTCATATTTTATGGCCCCAAGAAATTTAAGGGAAATAAAGATACAACTAGATGATTTTGAATCCAAAGGATTCATTTTCCCAAGCATCTCACCTTGGTCCCACCCTGTGTTTTTTGTTAATAAGGTTTACGGATCTATCTAGTTATGAATCAACTATCCAAATCTAGATAGGGTAACAATCAAGAATAAATACACTTTTCCTTGCATTGATGGCCTCTTTGACCAGTTCGGGGGGGGTGTGCTTCTCCAAGATCGACATGTGATCTGAGTATCATCGGGTTACAATTCAAGAGGAAAACATTGCTAATATATCCATTCAGAGCATGTATGGTCACTTCAAGTATTTGGTCATTACATTTAATTTAAAAATTCTCCAGTGGTCTTCATGGTGCTTATGAACCGAGTGTTCCATCAGTACCTCGAATCCTTTTTCGTGGAGTTTTTGGATGATATCATAGTCTACTCTGGGACTGAGGAAGAGCAAGGGAGGCACTTTAGTATTGTGTTATACACTATTTAAGATCACCATCTCTATTATAAGATCTCAAAGTTTACCATATGTATTTGGGTGGTAAAGTTTCTAGGCCTAGTGGTTTCATAATGTGGAGTTTCAATAGACCCCAAGAAGATCAAAGTTTTGATGTCATGGGAGAAACTAAGGAATGTCTTCATGATCCATAGATTTTTGGGCCTGGCTTGGTATTATAGGTGGGTTGTGAGGGATTTTTCTCATCTCTCTTCTCCCATGACCACACTTACCCAGAAATGGGTAAGGTTCAAATAGATCCCATAATGTTAGGAATATTTAGAGGATCTCAAGTGATGATTGAACCCTTCACCTGTTTTTATCCTACAAGAATCGTGAAAGGGATACGTGGTCTACTGTGATGCCACATGTATAGGTTTTGGGTGTGTGTTGATGCAGGTTGACCATGTGGTTTTGTATGGTTCTCACCAACTCTGACTGCATGAAAGGAATTATCTGACCCATGACTTGGAATTAGTAGCAGTGATGCGTGCCTTGAAGTAATGGAATCACTATCTATTTGGGGAGAAGTTTTTACTCTACTCAGACCATAATATCTTTGCATAAATTTTTTCCTAGAGGTATCTAAATTTGAGGTAGTATCATTGGTTCAAGTACCTTCAGGGGTTTGATTTTTATATCGTCTATACCCTGGAAAAATGGAATATGTATGTGGATTCCATAAGTATAAAGATACCGGAGAAAGCTATAAAAGAGTCATGTGATGAATGGAATATTATGAGAATATTTTCCTAGATGCTTCTAGAAATAAAGAATTATATTGGAGGTGTATTATTAGATAATTTTTAGCTAGAACCCTCCCTTAGGAAGAAAATTCTGAAATATCAACATAACGATGAGTTTTTCCCTCATTCTATGAAGCTTATAAATAGTGGGAAGCTCCCCAAAGAATGGTCATTTTCTTATGAGGTAGTTCTTTTCTTCAAGGTTTGCTTCATTGTAAATTTGTATTTATGAAAGGTGGGGATGTCAGACAGCCACCAGTCTCCGTGGTATGTTTATCCTGGCTCCACCAATATATTTTATGACATGCGTCACCATTTCTGGTGTCCCGGAATGAGGTGAGATATAGAGATCTTTTTATATAGGTGTTATACCTATCATAATGTTAAATTCAATCACTAGAGGACCTCTGTTTTTCTTCATCCACTGCACATTCCAAACTGGAAGTGGGGTGAGGTCTCCATGTACTTCACCGTGGTCTTATCTTGTACACCCCGGGGAAGGAAGTTTTTGTGTGTGGTGATCGATCATTAGACCAAATCATCCCATTTCATTCTGATCAAGGACTCAACCAAAGTGGATGAGTTGGGTCGGTCGTATGTTCAAAAGATAGTGAGGCTTCATAGTGTTCTATCAGATATTTTTTTAGATAGGGACCCCCATATTCCATCTCAATTTTTGGGAAGGACTTCAGAAGTAAATGGTGTCATATGTTAAAATCAATACGATTTACCATCCTTAGACTGATGGTGTGATGGAGTGAACAAATCAAATTTTAGAAGACATGTTTCGGGCATGTGAGTTGGATTTGAGAGTCTTGTGGGATAACCATTTGGGATTGGGGATCTTAAATATAATAATATTTGTCAATCCTCAATATGAATGGATCCCTTCGATTAACTATATAGTCAGTCATTTCAGTCTCCTTTTTTTGGATAAAAGTGGGTGAGACCTCCTTGATAGGACCAATCCGAGTGAAAGAGACATATGACAAGTTCAATTTGACTAGAAAATGATTTTTGATGGCATAGAGCCTCCATAAGTCTTATTCTCATTAGCAACATCAATATTGGAATTCTTATTTGGTGATTGAGTGTTTCTAAAGGTGACCCCTCATTTGGGTCATCATCATCTTGGTAAACAGGGGAAGTTGACCCCTAGGTATTCATACCTTTCGATGTTATCAAGAGAATTGGTAAGGTGGAATACAATTTAACTTTCTCATTCCAATTGACATTGATCCATGATGTTTTCAATGTCTCTCATTTGAATAATTATAACTCGGACCTGTATTAGGTGCTGAACAGGGAAGAATTAGAGGAGGAACACAATTTTTCTATGCTCAAGCGGACGATATAGATTGTGAATTACCAAGAGAATGTGCTTTGATTTAAGTCCATACCTTTGTTTTGGATCCTTTTGAATCATTAGAATGATGATCACAAGGCATGGGAGTAGAATTCATGGGTGGAAGAGCATTATCCACATATATTATCTTATCAGAATTCAGTTTGACTTTACAAGGGTGGAATATTTTCACGGTGGGGAGAATTGTCACATTCATGGTTCTATTTTGAGGTATTTTCTTTTTTTTTGTATCTTTGTTCTATGAATTTCCCATGATTTTTTCCGAAAAAAATTTATTTCTCATGATGGATAGTAGGTATCACATGGTTGGCACATGGTTAGTAGAAACTATACACTAGTCCAGTGGAAACATTGCACCTTGGACAGTGGCACTATATAGGCCGCATGGTCTAGACATGGTAATGTGGACCTCCAAGGATAATTATGCACCTAGGATAGTTCCTCTATCTGAGGTTCATCTCTAGGTTCTTTATCATGTTCCCCCTCTAGGAAAACCATTTGGCCTCTTTTCCGTTTGGATAGTGGTACTGTATGATTGGCGGATAGTTTGGAAAATCATGCAACCAAACTGTGTAACCATCAAAATCATTAAAAAGTATGAAATTCCTATTCTACCATCTCTTATTTTAACCCAAAATCCCCCTAACTCACCCCATTATTCCTCCCCAACACTAGGTATTCCTCCCCCTTCCTCTCCTCTCCCTTGGTCTTTAATATTTGGGTGGTTTTTGTTGGGATTCTTCAAGGAACTTTCATGTAAGCCTTTCATTTCTTCTCTTTTTCATTCTTATTGGTCTTTTATTCTTTCTCTCTAGGGTTCTCATTTATTGAGTGGTTTAGATAGCCTAAATTGGGTTCAAACTTAATTCTTTAGTTTATATCTTGATGAATGTTGTGTGATCTTTCCTTTATAGGGTCTCTCCTTGGTGGGGGTTTTGGTTTTCAATCAGTTTCCCAAAGTTTCTAAGAAATAGGTAGGTGGTTCCATGCTATACAATTATTTTATGATATTAGTATGATTTAAATTGTTTCAAAATGGGTTCTATAAAATTTCTTGTTTGTTTGAAACATTTTTTCAAAGGTTTTGGGTATGTGTGAGGGTTTCATGATGAGTTTCCTATTGAAAAAGGGGTTTGTCATGTGTGTTTCTTATGTTGACCTTTTGATTGTGTTAGAGGTAGGTCATGTGACAAAGGGGATGAAATTGAGAACAATGAATCTTATGTTTCTCAGGGGGAAGACTATTTATAGTATTTTAGGAGATTTGATAGGTTCGAGGCTTGGTCTTCCTAAACGGACTACATAACAACACTAATTAAATGTACATGTGATGGGGATTGGTGGGTTGAGAAAGGTTGTTTCACCTGAGAGAGGACTTTATCACTAAGAGTGTGAGGATACTTGGACCCCTCTAACCCTATTTTCTTAGGGATTTAACATGGTTCTCATTCTATGTTAATGATTTATCTTGTTATCATTTTTACTTTCCTTTTTAAATTTAAATTCTAGTTTTATTTTAATTTTCATATTTTGTTTTCTTAAAAAAACATGTTAATTTTCCAATTAATGTAAATTCATTTAATATATTTTCTTTTTATCCTACTGGGAATTTATCACTCTCAAAATACAACGTCCGGTGTATGTAGACCTTTTTATGTTTGACCCAGGTAAAGGAATCTTCCTCATGGTGGTGATGGTGGATCTATGTGCTAGTGATTTCTCTCCTGGAAGGTTTTTATGGAGGTGGTATGAGGGTGTTGACCCTATATTCACATGGACGATTTTTTATATAGTTGGTTCCCCTCTCCGTTTTGGTTTTTTGTTAAAAATGTAAAATATTTAACTAAAGATATTTTTTATGGTATTCGTTATTGGTTATTGGTTATGATGTGATGTTTTATTCATGAGGATTTTTTATGGTTGATTAATAAGGGAGAAATCATTCCCAAATGTGATTATTGATTCCCAAGCACTAGTTCCTAGCCCATGGGGATTAGGAATTCTTATTGGGCCATACCACGGGCTAGGTCCGATGTCGGATTGAGTGGAAGCCCTGCTTGGTTCATGAAAATTCCAATTTATTTAAGCTATTGTTTCATACAAAGAAATTGAGTGAATTCTTGTGTAGCTATAATATACTCAGCATATTTAGTTCTTAATGATATATAGTCTTTTTTTATTATTGATTTATAAAATGAAATAACTCCTAAGATAGAATACACCCCAAGATGTTTATTTTTAATCATCAATCAAACCTTCCCAATACACATCAGAAAATCTAAACAACTATTTTTTTAATTATCATTGTAAAACAATCCATATTACACCATGTGATTGATAGGGAAAACTATCCTTCTCATAAATTTCATGTTAATTTATTTTGAACCAATTTGATATCATTTCTCTTAACATATGGATAAAAAATTATCTATTCAAGTGGTAGTTAAGTAGAGTAAACTTAAAATAATTTGTCTATAAAGTGTGACATCAACCTATTTTCCTTTTACAAATTTTAATAATTTTGTATGGGTCTTGGTCAGAGTTACCATCATCCTCAAATTATCCATCTAAAAAAATTCAGCACCTCATTGGAATTTTTTTGAGAGTTGGAGATCACATCCTTTCATTAAATCACCTATAGACCAAGAAAAAAATGAAAATTATTCAATAAGATACACATAAAACTCTCACCTAATTAAAAAAATCTAGCATTGGGTTTCATATTAGCCTCTAAAGATAATATCATCCACACATAAAAGCTGCATCATCCACTTCTCCTTTTCTTTCTTGATATATAGTTTGTGTCCAACCCCTCCCCTATAAAATCCAATCTTCTTCAAATATTGGTCCAGCCTTGAGTACCATGCTCTTGGTGCTTGATTTATCCCATAAAAGGCCTTATTTAATCAGTATACTTTATTTTTATCATCGTCAACGATAAATCCATCCATATGATTAATGTAGACCTCCTCTTCAAGGAACCCATTGAGAAAGGATGATTTGACATTCATTTTTTACAACATGAATACTTTATCCAATGTCATGGCTAAGAGTAATCTTATTATTTCAAGTTATTCCACTGATGTGAATGTTTCATCTACATCAATCCCTTCAATTTGTGAATACCATTTTCACACAAGTTATGCTTTATTCTTTGAAGCCTTTCAATATTTATTCAATTTATTTTGGAATACCCATTTTGTACAGATGATATTATTGTCGTGTAGCCTCAAAAAAACATCAAAAGTATTGTTTTTTTATATTTGTTCAAGCTCACTATGAATATATTTTAACCAAATTTCATCCTTAGAAACTTCTTAGAAATATTTCTCCCACTTTAGATAAGAGAGACAATTGTTTCTTAGTCATTATCCATGTTTTTTGAATGGGGGTTGATCAATCTCTAACAATATTGTTTTCAGGGATTTTAGAGTTACTCGATCATCTACTTGAACATGTTGTTCTATCTATGTTTATATTATCATTAAAACTATTACAATAGTTATTTATAGTCTCCATAACTCATTTTTATCCATACAATTCGTCAAATATTTAAAATTTAGAAACATGATAATTTTTATATGAAACATGCTCACTAGAATTTGAACTTTGTTCCAGTTTCATTACTATCTACTCATTTTAAACAAAAAAACATCATTACTTACAATAATGTTTCCAATACTTTATTATATTACCAGAAGGGCATAGTATTTGATTAATACCCAAGGAAAATCTCTTTATCAACTTGGGTTTCAAACTTTTTATTCTTTTCTTTGTTAAGAATGAATCACTTACTTCTAAACACCTAGAAGTATTTAAGTGTAGGATTCTTTCCATACCAAATTTCATAAGGAGTTTTGTCTTAATTTTGATATAATAAGGATCTATACGATATGTATAGTTTTAATTGCATTAACTCTTTCTAATATTTATCCAGTAAGATTCTATCAATGATAATAGTATAATCCATGTCATTGATGATTTGATTCCTTCTTTCATGTACTCTATTATACTATTGAGTTCTAAACACTGAAACTTGGTGTTTAATTCCATTAACTTCTTGTTTTTCTTCCATTTGTATGTTTATAGATTTTGTACCATTTTTAGTGCATAAGATTTGAAATTTTACTCCAATAATATTTTTATCCAGACTCTGATATCATGTGATGAACTTAAACACTTCATATTTCACAACTATAAAAGAGGAATTTAACAGCACTGGTATTTTTCAGCACTACAAAAACAGTGTGGATAAATGGAATCTTTATCAGCACTGATAAATTTAATCTTTTATCAGTGATTTTTTTACACTTATAAATTGATCCTTTATTCATGCTATATTTTTCGCACTGATAAAGATAGATTTTATCAGTGATTTTTTATTGCCAATAATGGTTTGAATAAATAAAATGAAATAAATAAATAAATAAATAAAAATGAGTTCATTAAAAACATATTACAAATTTTATTAATTAAATAATTATTGATAAAAATAAATAAGTTGATTATACATTTTTAAATATTAAACATTTTATTAATTAGATAATTATAATAATTAATGTTAATAAATTATATATATTAAATATATAGATATATATTAATGTATATAAATTTGATTTATATATTGCAATATATTTATGTTCTTTACAATAAAATGTCATATATTTAGTGAATAATGGTTTATAATTTAAAATTAATATGAATTAAAAATAATGACTAATTTCATAGTGAAATGGACATATAATTTAATGTATCATTGGATTTTTCAATTTAACATAGATCAAATGTGTGTTATATTAATTTCACATATATGTAATTAATTCATTTTTATATATGATACACACACACAAAACTTATCCATTTTTTCAATATTTTTAAATTGTAATTATTTTTGATTTATTTAATTTCACTCATTTTAAACATATGTACATATGCATTCACTTAAAATTAGATATAAATTTTATTTTTCAAACATATTTCTATAATTATAAATAAATAATTATAAAAATATAATAAATATTTTTAAAAAGGAATATATTTACTATATTTATATTTATATTTATTTATTATGTATATATATTAAGTATATATATATTTACAATTTTTTATTTATAATTATAACTATAAATACTTTATCAATTCTTAAGTAATAAGTGCTGATAAAGGTTAGTCTTTATCATTGCTAAAAAAATCACTGATAAAATTAATTTTAATCAATACTAAAACATTCGTGATGATAAATATAGTTTTTATGAGCGCTTTTTTAGTGCTGATAAAAGTGTCTCGATCTATTTAAAAAAACTTAAATATTTTCAAACTCATCACGATATTAGAATATTTCTGCAAAAGCCACCCATTTTTGGCACTCCTCCCTGGTTAATTGAAGCTTTAATCACACCATTAGACTACCACTGATTTCTTGAACATCATCGAACAACTGATGTTCGATTGTAGTTAGGGTTTCTGAACTATATTTTCTTCAACCAAGCAAGGCAGGCCTTGTAATTTTCTTTATGTATTTTTCATTTCATTTTTGATTTCTTGTTCGATGATGTCACGATTTATGTGTGATATTGTCCATGTATACTATTTTTCTTTTAGATTATGAACAGAATGATTTGTTTATGATTCATAGTATAATTGAATACCATTTTGGATATCCAATTTTTTTTCTTTTAAAATTATTTTTTTGAATTAATTTTCTTCGATGTCTACATTTGTACCACATATTTCTCCAAAAGCTCAAGTCTTAGTTTTTAATTTATATTGATCATTGGTTGATTATAATTTCAATTCTTCCTTTTATATTTCTATATAGAGATCTTGTTCATTAATCCATATTCAATATTTTATATTCTTCTTAATACTAAAGGTTTTATAATTATAGTTCCATTGTGAATAAATATGTTCCATGTTCATTCCATGAATTTTTTAGGTATGGTTCCCCAACACGGAATCTATAATGTGATTTTTTTTTGAAATTTTTGAAAAAAAGGTGGTTTATTAAGGATGGGTTAAATCTTCCTATTACCTTTATAGAACCATAAAAAAAATTATTTCATTGTAAATATCAAATAAAAAATTAACTATTTCTTCATAAGAATCCATGATATCATTTTATATCATCCTTCATGTTGGTGGATAAATTGACCCAAAAAATAACATGTAATAATTAATGGATAATAATTAATATGAAGTTAATTTTATTGTAATATATTTATTAAAGAAGTATAATTATTTTATTTTGATTTTATTAAAGTTATAAATTTGTATTAGTAATAGGTAGTTGAAGAATCTAAATAGAAAATAAATATAATAAATTGTTAACTACATAAATTAAATCATATATTATTTTAAAATATTTCTTTTTATTGAATAATTTAGGACATCCTATTGATACTAGGACCTATAAAAAGTATAGTGGTTGAAAATTATAAAGATTATTTGTAGCTTATATTGTGGGATCATAATTTTAGTTGTTGTTCTGAAAGTTTGGTGGAGGGGTTCCTATATAATTGAGAAGGAGTTGAATTTTCTCAAATACCCATTCCTTAATGTGTGATAAATAAAAATATACATCTCATGTGGATACAATGTTAAGAAATAATACATATGTTTTGTGCATGACCTAGAAATATTAAGGGTGGGTATGCATCATGGAAAATTAAATAAGGATGAGTTTTCTATTACTTTAACCTTTGAATTAATTCATAGGATGACACCTTCCATAGTGAAGTAATTCTTTTCTTAAATCCAATTACACATTTCCTTAAAAATATTGAAATTATTTGAAACAAAGCTATAAATGTTGAGTTTCCCTTATTAAAATTATATATAACTTTCATCTTTTATAATTAATATCTTATGAGAATTTATTTATATATTTTACAAAATTAATCTTTTAGGAACCCAATAGGATGGATATGAATCAAAAATGGATTCATGTTATTCATTTAAAAAATGAGTATGAATATGGAGTTTAAGAGTTCATTAAGTTTGTAATAGAGAATATAGAAAACCCTTCTAAAATCCTATATCCGTGTTTATATTGTTTTTATTCAAGACAAAATAGTCCAAAAGAGTAGGAGAAATATTTTATTTTTCATATAATAGATCAAAGCTATTAATACTGGACTAAGCATAGGGAAAACTTAATGTGGACACCGATTGGGATGATACTATGGTTTATGTATCATTTGATATGAATACCTTTGAAAATGATAATAGAGATCACATGGAAGAAATGAAAATGGAAATTGAAGATGAACTTAATGACTATCCAAAGTTGTTTGAGGAGTTACATAGATGTTCTAAGAAACAATTGTATATCAGGTGTACTAAATACACAACATTTTCAGTTGTATTAAAGTTATATAATTTGAAAGTTGGAAGAATATGGAGTGACACCAACTTTACAAAACAACTTGGTATCCTGAATGATATGCTACCAGAAGAAATTTAACTACCATTCTGATCATATAACACTAAAAATGTTACTTTCAATGGGCATGATCGCGAAAAAAATAAATTCTTGTCTAAATGATTTAAAATTATTTTGCAAAGACCATGAATCACTCATAAAATTCCCTAAGTGTGGTGTGGATTGATGCAAGAAAAATGAATCAAGTCCTTCGAAATTGTTATGGTACTTTCCTATCATTCCATGTTTTAGAAGACTATATGGATATCAGAAAACCGTAAGACAATTAACATGGAATGAAGATACAAAAATTAAGGATTGGAATACATATCATCTAACAGATTCTACTCAATGGAAGAAAATAGATTATGAGTTTCTTGAATTAGTAAATAAGCTGAGAAAATTGTGTTTTGCATTATCTACAGATGGAATAAATCCTTTTGTTGTACAAAATAGTACTCACAGTATATGGCCCATGATGTTGGTAAATTATAGCTTTCCACCATGGTTATGCATAAAGCCTAAATTCATTATGTTGTCTCTACTTATATTTAGACCAAAGAAACCTGGTAATAATATTGATGTCGATTGGGATCCATCAATCAAAGATTTGAAATAGATGTGGGATATAGGTTTTACAATGTATGATACTCATAGAAGTAAAGAATTCACTTTAAGGTCAATGTTTTGTAGAATGATAAATGACTTCCATGCTTATGGAAATTTATCATGCTATAACATTAAAGGAATGTTGGAGTGTCCCATTTGTGAAAAATGCACCAACTCAGTTCTATTGAAACATTCCTTGAAGACTGTGTTTTTAGTACATCATAAATTTTTACCTCAAAGACATAAATACTAATATTGGATGACAAAATTCAATGGGAATATAAAATAACGTACAAAATTGTCTCTAGTAAAGGGCAACCAACTATATAATAAAGTAAAAAAATTGACAATTTTTTCAGTAAACCATTTTCAAAAAACCTTACAAAATCATGTTGGAATAAGATATCAATTTTCTTTGAGTTATTGTATTGGAATTTTTTGTATTTCAGACATTTTCTTGATGTCATGCATATAGTAAAAAAATGTATTTGATAGTGTTACTAGAACATTAATAAATGTTCCTAAAATTGAAATATGGCATTAATACTAGGTTGGACTTGATTAAAATGGGGATAAGGGAAGAGTTGGCACAAGAGAAGGGTAAAAGGTGGAATATTTTTCCTCCAATATCTTATACTCTATCCAAATAGGAAAATTTTCAATTTATATTTTTCTTACTAGTGTAAAAGTTCAACAAGGGTATTCCTCAAATATCAATAAGGTCGCTTCAATGACTAATTTGATGTTACAAGGACTAAAATCACACTACTGTCATGTTTTGATACAATATTTAATTCATGTTTCATTCTATTTCATTCTAAGTCAAAATGTATGACATACATTAACCAAACTCTACTTCTTTTTCAAATCCATATGTAGTAAAGTTATAGACCCAACAAAGTTTCCCATCATGAATAAAGATATTTCAGTCATATTTTGTGAATTAAATATGTTCTTCCCACCATCATTCATTGATATAATGGTCCACATAATGGTTTACTTGGTTAGAGAGGTTCAATTATGTGGTTCTATCCATTATAGATAGATGTTCCCCATTGAATGGTTTGTAAATATTTTGAAAGGGTTTATCAATAATAGAATTTGTCCATAACGTTGTATTGGAGAATGATATATTGTTGAATAAGGTATTGAATTCTATACCGATTACCTATCAGATGTTGAATGCATCGGCCTCCCAAAGTCTCGTCACAGTATATTCCTTCTGGACAAAGGGATTTCCGGAAGAGATAATATTATAATTACCATGAAATTTAGGGAGAAAGTGAACCTTTACATATTAAATAATACTTAATATGTGGAACTATACATTTAATCCCTCAAATAAATTTTTAGAGATTTGAATCTATCAAATGTTGAAGGATGGATATCAAATACACATAATCAATAGTTTATAGGATGATTTTGAGATCAAATTAATAATGAGTTATCTAAAAATCAAAATTCAATTGTTGAATGACTTCAATGGCTATCCAGAGGACCGAATGAAAATGTTATATCTTATACTGGTTTTTTAATCAATGGTTATATGTTCTATATAAAAGAAAACAATGACTTCAGTGGGATGAGAAATAGTGGTGTTACATTTGTGGCTAAAGTGATGCACATATCTCTTTCCAAGGATAGAAATAAAATTGATGAAAACATGACATTTTTTTCATTATCGAATAGATATGTGATTTGGTTTAAACAATATTTCAAGTGCATATTTGACAATATCAATGGAGTGAAAGTTGATGAAATGGGATTTTTGAAGGTGAATTTTAGTGTGGAAGGGGGAAATGATAAGTTGTTCATAATGGAATCATAAGCAATGTAAGTATTTTATGTCTATGGTCCAATAAACAATAATTTTTTGATTATCCTGCTGGCGACTAAAGCAAATGTCGAGTCAGATGAAAATTCAATCAAGCACGACTCTTTCATTGGGACATCACAATCGGTTCATGTTGGTCCCAATGTAGACAATGTGTTGTATGTTAGAGGGGACCATAAAGAGGGGATTTGGATTCTCAATAGAGGAACAAAATCCTTAAAACCTTTAAAAAATAAAGAGAGTTCAATGATAATGTAAATTTTTTTTTAATATATTATATTCGTCCTCATAATATTATATATTGTCTACTACATTAACATAAACTAAATTAAATGTTTGATAACTCGTGCATACAATGTATTATACACATGATGATGTTACCAATCCCTTTGAAGAACAAACTATAATGAAGTAAACCCTTTGGAATTATGTAAAGGTGATGTTACGATATACTTTCCCTATTTTACAAAAAAAATTAAATAATGAAACTTTGATTTAATTTTCATTATTGTTTTCAGAGTTCATTTATTTTAGAATATTTATATCCATGTTTCATGCCTTTGAAAGAAGAGAAATGACACTTTCTATTCTCAGTCATAGATTTCATCTTGATGTTTTCATAGAAAAATAATTGTCCATAGAATTAATGTATTGTTTCATATTTATGTTTAATTTATTTTTTAGTATTACTCACCTAATAATTTTTTCCTTATATAGGTGGATTATTTTATTCGAGTTTGGGTGGTTTATCCATCTTCCATGCCCTTTTACACCGAAACTTCCACATACTTCTTATCCCTCAAAACCCTTTCACCCTTATAGTGTTTCATTTATCACTTTAATTCAAGTTATCTCTACTTACTTTGTTGGAATGCCAACGATGGTTTCTTTTCTCACTTGCATTGATAATCATGATATTTTCATAGTAAAATTATTTTCTGTAGAATTATGGTATTGTATAATATTTATGTTTAATTTATTTCTTTTTGGTCTTAATCACATAATAATTTTTTTTATAAAGGTTGATTCTTTTGTTTGAGTTGGCGTGATATGTCCATATTTCATGCCATTTTTGTACCAAAACTTTCACAGACTTCTTCTCCCTCAAAACAATTCACCCATACAGTGTTTAGATTTATCACTTTCCTTAAAGTTCCCTCCACTTCTCAATCAAATATTTAATCTTGATATTTATACATTAAAATCATTTTCCATAGAATTATTGTATTATTTCATATTTATGTTTAATTTATTCATTTTTAGTATTACGTATAATAATTAATTTCTTATATAGGTGGTTTTTTTTGATTTTATGTGGTTTTTTCGAAGATACTCGTGCATTTTTAGTAATTCAATAAAGAAATTCAATTGACCAGTCTGAATCCAAGTACTTCTTTCTATTTAAAATTGATATTAGTTTTAGTAAAAAAGAAAATTGACATACTCAAAAATGAGAAAAAATATTCATATTGTGTTGATACTTTAATAAAATGATCTATAAGTCATTTTTGATGTGTAAAAATCATTCTCATCTCAACCTGATACACGATGTGCCCGATTTGACTCGATGTGTCCTTTATCAGTTGAAAATCAACATTTTACTGTAAAAAGTGTAACTCGACTAAAACAAAGAAAACACACTCCAATTTTATTGATAACTTAGGGAATAAATTCATAAATAATTTTTGACATGTTGGAATTAGTATCACATCAAACTGATACATGATGTGATCTATATGACTCAAATTACATGTTTAAAGTTTAAAAGGACATTTTAGTAAAAAATAAAAGTTACATACTCAAAATAAATAAAACATATTGATATTGTTTTGATAATTTAGTAGAATAATAAATAAGTCATTTAGAATATGTATGAATCATCTGAACCTCTATCTAATACATGGTTTGACTGGTATGACTCTAAGTGCACCTCTATTTAAAATTGATTTCAATTTTAGTGAAAAAAAATAACCCACTCAAAACCAAAAAAACAAATTCAGATTGTTTTAATACTTTATTAAAACAATCCATAAGAGATTTTAGATGTTCATGAATCATCCGCACCTTAATCTGACACATGGTGTGACCAATATGACTCCAAGTGTGTGTTTTTATTTAAAATTGACATCAATTTTAGTAAAAAGGTCAACTGAGCAACTCAAAACCAATAAAACACATTAAAAATATTAAAATAACTTAGTAAAATTATCCATAATTAATTTTTGACATATTGGAATCTGTTTCATATCAAACTAATACATGATGTGGTTGGAATGAGTCAAAAGTGTGTGTTTCCAATTTAAAATGACATTTTAGTAAAAATAAAAATAATGTACTCAAAAATGAGAAAACACATTCATATTGTTTTGATACTTTAGGAAAACAATCCATAAGTCATTTGGGAAGTGTAAGAATCATCCTCACCTTAATAATTTGTGTGGTGTGACTAGTATGACTCAAAGTGCATCTTTTTATTTAAAATTATCATCAATTTTAGTAAAATGGACAATTATCCTACTCAAAAATAGTAAAACACAATCAGATTGTTTTGAAACTTTATGAAAAAAATAAATAAGTAATTTTTGACAATTTTAAATTAGCATCACCTTAATCTGATACACAATGTTCTCATTATGACTCAAAGTGTCTGTTATCAGTTTAAAATCGATATTATAGTTCAAAAGGTATCACTCATTGAAAAATAATAAAATGTGCTTGTATATTCATGATAATTTATTAAAATTATTAATTTATAATTTTTTAAATATAGGAGTCCATTTCACATAAAACTAATACATGATGTGATCATAATGAATCAAAAACGTATGTTTCTAGTTTAAAATGAGATTTTAGTAAAAAAACTGACGTACTCAAAATTAAGAAAATAAATTAATATTGTTTTGATACTTTATTAAAATGATTCATAAGTCCATTAGTACATGTAGGAATTAGCCTCACCTCAATCCAATGTACATTGTCACTGGTATGACTCAAAGTGCATCTTTTTATTTAAAATTGTGATCAATTTTAGTAAAATGGACAATTGTCCTACTCAAAACTAAGAAAATGCATTTGGATTGATTTGATACATTAAAAAAATAATTCATAATTCATTTTTGACATTTAGGAATTAATATTAACTCAATCTTATACATGATGTTCCTAGTATGACTCAAAGTGTCTGTTATAAGTTTAGAATTGATATTTTGGTTCAAAATGTTCCACTCACTAAAAACCAATCTAACACACTTGGATTTTCTTAATAATTTATGAAAATTATTAATAAGTAATTTTTTATATGTGAGGATATTTTTTACATTCAACTGATACGCGATGTGATCAGAATGAGTTAAAAGTGTGTGTTTCCAGTTTAAAATGACATTTCAGTAAAAAAGACAACTGATGTACTCAAAACCAAGAAAATGCATTCATATTATTTCTATACTTTAGTAAAATGATACATAAGTCATTTGTGATGTGTAGGAATCATCTGCACCTCAATCTGATGCACGTTGTGATCGTTATGACTTCAAGTTCATCTTTTTATTTAAAATTGACATCAATTTTAGTAAAATTAACACTTTCTGTTAATTTATTTATTTATATTATTACTAACACAAGAATTTTTTACTTATACAGGTGCATGATTTTACTCAATAGGGGTGGTTTGTTTGGAAATTTCATGATTTGGGTCATTATTAAAATATAAAGGAACATTGATGTTTTTGAATGAATGCAATAATTTGTATTTATGAAATTTTATAAACCAGTGTTTGAAATTTCTATAATATAGTGTTTTTTATTGTCTTTGTTTTGAAATTTTCATTTCATTTAAATACAATATTGGGACTTGTTTTTTTTATATCTGGTGTGTTTCTGGTGATACAGTGTGCTATTACAACGCATTGTAGTGGTGTTGTAGTGTGTTGTTATAGCACACTGCAGTATGACCCTTTATTAGTGCTTTTAAAAAAGATAATAAATGACACATTCATTAACTCTTTTAAAAGATATGATAAATTTATAATTTATCATCACTTATATGAGCCCTAATAAATTACCCTTTATCATAAATTTTTTATCATTGATAAAGGACACCTTTATCGATGTTTGTTTAGCACTGATAAAAGACTAGGGCTTTTAACCTTGCTCATGTAGTAAGTGCTTGTTTAGCACTGATAAAGGCCATTTCTAGCACTGTTAAAGGGTTTTTTTGTAGTTGTGTTTGTGAGATATTACCATAATCCATGCCATTATACTAAAATAATTAATAAAAAAGACATATTAAATTTTTTTAATTTATGGATTTGCGTGAAATTAGCCCACATACATCCACATGTATGATACTGAGATGTTCTGATGACTTCGAATTCTTTGTTTTGTAAGTCTTTTGAATAATCCTTCCATTTTTTCAAGAATCATATGTTTGAGTGTGATCACAAGTATTCTTTGTTATATCTAAAGCTGTATTTAACTTTAATAGATTTTTCAAGTATTTGTTACACAAATGGACATGTTGTTTGTTCCTTAGTTCTTTATCATCATCCTTGAAAATCATACCCCAATTCTCTTCACCAAAAAGGTAAATATTCTTTTTTATTCATATTCCATGAAAAATAATTGAACCATCTATTTAGTTAATAATGAAAAACATATTTTTTAACTCCACAATATTCCCTGAGTCACATAATTAACAAACACTAAGAAGATTATGATTGAGGCCTTCAACATAGAGCACATATGTTCTCCTAAGACTATTATTTCCAATTATTAAATTATAGAATCCAATGATATTAAGACCCCCATCTAAGAAAAAATGAACAACACCGTCATATTTATATTTTGTTAACATAATCAGTTCTTTATTTCCAATCATGTGAGATGTGAATCTGCTATCCAAAATCTACAAATCTAACTTTTTTATTACTCTCAAAGAAATATCAGTAGAATTAGCCTTCTCATAATTTCTTTTCTTCACCCAAAATTTTTGTTCCATGTCTATTGATGATGGATGAACATTATTTTAGTCTAGGTTTAATAAGTTTTCTTCATATTTCAATACTGATAATCATTTTTTAACTTTTAGTTTATTAAATGAAGATTCCAACTATTGTTTTCCACCCTTCCACGATTCTCGTAGCACCATTTAAATAACACTTGATATGCAATATATATATATATTTATATTTATATTTATACCCAAAACCTTTATAACAGAAACAATAACCACCAAAATTAAATTCCCTGTCAAGATAGTTGTATCACTAATAGAGGAAGTGGTTGAATTATTAAAAAAATTTATTTTAGGTTTTTTTTTCCTTTTGGAACAACCTTCACCTACTGTTAAATATTTATTTTTCTTCTGAAAACAATAAAAACACAGATCCATAAGAACACAATAATTTACAAGGTTCACTACTAAAAATGAGTAACTAAATCCTTGGTATGGTTTGGAAACAATAAAATACCACAAAATCCACTAGAAAAAACATTTTGTGTGGAATATAATGAGTAGTATATTCCCTTACACTCATGTAGCACTATGATAAATACAAAAGTGTGTGTTATTCAAGTAGCATGAAATTATGTAAGATAATTTTTGTAACAAACATGTTATGGTGATATATGATCAACTTTCACAAATATGTTCATCAAAAAACATTCTTCACTTCCTTACCCAATATTAGGAAAGAACTTCCTATGGACTTCATAATATTACTCGGTATGACTTCCTATACCAATTCCCATGTATGATTACCCAATATTGAAATATATCCATTTCAAAATCCCAATGAAAATATTGTTTGAATATTCTTCCTCAGTCTAGAATATCTAATTAGAATTCCCAGCCTAATGATTCAGCTCGATGTGATGATTTTCTAAATATGAACTTCTTCTTATTCTGTCTAGTTATCTTCCTCAAGAAATCACAATCCAGAAACATCTTCACTTTTTAGAAATGAGGATAGTATCTCTCCTATTTAATGAATAATTCAAGTATTGGGAGAGTAAAAAGTACCTCCTCAATTTATAGTCAACTCAAATATGGTTTGGGTGGGATTTTGAAAATATTCCCCACTCAACCAAATTTCCTAAAATCTTTAAATCTCCTTAAATATCAAATCTATATTTGAATTCTTCAATTCCCTTTAATTTTAGATCTATCTTTAACTCATTCAATGCTTCTTGAATCTTTTTGAAATTTTAGATATCTTCTGAATTCTTATCATTATTCAATCTAATTCTGATTCTATTTTTAATTTCCTAATACAATTTCTTTATTACGATAAATGTATTTGGTCACTCCGAATTTCTTGACCCACTTGCAAAAAAATCATAACTAAGGATATTTACTTACATTATTGTGAACCAATTGAATGGTTATATTCCTATTCTAATATCTTCATTATGATGAAGACATCATATTCTAAAATATCTTGTTCTGTACCAAATGTGGAAAATGTAAAACATATGTCTGTTCATTATGTTGATTCATACCAACTGATGAAAACAAGAAAATTCTTCTTTAAACTCTTCCAGATCCAGGTCCCCATTTGACAGTACTTCCAAAAATATCAAAGAAATGTCATTATTCTTCTTATCTTTAGACTGATGATCTTGAATCTAATGAAGTTATCAGTTTCATCCTATGTCTATTAGATCATTCTATGATTCATTCTAACAATTGATGTTATCTTCAATACGATGGTTCTTTACCCACAAGTGAGTGTATTAATTGTTAAGGAAATTATTCTTTCTCTTAAACTACTTGAAAATATATCAGAGTTATTCTATCATGCTTAAACCAATTGTAAAACATACTAGTGAAACACTAAAATGTTATTTTTTCTTTTCTCTCGATCCAATTGATACCATATTAGATAAATAAAAAAATTCAACCAACAATTCATCTTGATGAAAATGGTTGACTACATTGTTAATCAGTCTCTAACTTTATTTTTATATTAGCCCCTAGAAAGTTTTATTCTTTCCCTTTTCATTGGTCCCATAAAATCCAAATTAAAACTATTCTACCTCTCATGATTATGATGGCTTACTGATTCCAATGGACCAATATCAGCACTTTCAACTTCAACAGCCTCTTTATATTCTGAACATGACACTCATCAACTTATTTCTCCAAAGATTTAAATATTTTGTATGTTGGTTTGAATAAAAACCATCACCTTTGGTTTCTCTCATTATAATCAAGCAGAACTTCCCTGCCTTCAAAAAATTCTGAATTTGATGATCTCACACCAATGATCTGAGACTAGAAGTATTTTACTTCAATAAATTCCACATTCTACAAACTTTATATTTTAACCATGACTTCCTTCATGACTTTAATTTTGTTGAAGATCCTCTACAGCATCATCTTATAATGGAATGTATTTTAACTTCCCATTATTCTAGAAACATCATTCCTTCTAACCATACCTGAATATGATTTAGAGAAATACCCTTTCTTTCATCAAGATAGTATCATAGGTTTTACAACATACTTATTATTTTTTGAGAAATAAAAAACAAAAAAGGATTTTCAGATTTTTATAGGGTCCACATTGATTCTTATTTACTTCCTCTTTATGATCATAACCTCGTTCTGGACCCAAGGTGAGTCTAGTTATCATTTTCTTCCAGAAAACCTTCTTCCAAATATGATGGAATTTCTTAAGAATTATGTGTCTGAAATCATGAATATGATGGTCAGTCCAATTTTCAACTTTTAAAAAGGTAATTGACTTATCTTATTTGACAAAAAAATACAATACACATCTAAAAAAATCTTCTTATTACTTATAAAAACCTTCTTCACCCAACATGGTCCCAAAAAACTCCCCTTTGGATTTTTTTGAACCAAGATTCATAAATCATTGATCTTTGTATACTCAAGGTATGGATTTCTTATCAACAATTCTAAGCCTACATGATCCAACTCATTTTAGGAAACAAGAATTATTGATATAAGAACTATGATTTCCAAATATAGTGATTATGAAACATAATCATCTTTTGTTCACATCGTTCTTCATCTTCCACTTTTCTTCTTAATGTTTCATGAAAACAAAAGTTTTCTACAATCAATCCAACAAATATTTAGAATAGTTCACACACCTTAATTCTAATATCACATCTTACTCACAACTCCCCCTTTCTACATGCATCCTTAAAAGTTTTATCACATGTTCTATTGATAGATTTATGGATCAATTCTACAACTTGAAAACATTATCCAAAGAGAAAAGGGGATAGGGGACAAAACCCCATACCACAACCTTGATTATAAAGAGGTTGGATTATCATGTTCAACCTCAATTATAAAAATATTCATTCGGTAAAGGTTTTGGGGAAATGTATGCAACTTGTTCTGATGTTGGAACATACTCCAGCTTCAATTAATTCTTCTCCACATGGTATTTGATGAAATGATATTTGATATCAATATGTTTTGACTGATAATATTATCTTAGATTTATTTTATGGTTTATTTCGCTTTAATTATCAAAACCCGTGATCAAGGGTAATTTTACTTCAGTAAGTAATTATTCTAACCGTTTATTCGTCCACATAAGTTGGGTAGCATCTTGAGTGGTAAAAATACTAATCTTCAGTCATACTAAGAGTTATGTAATTTTGTTTATTTATA
This sequence comes from Viscum album, assembly GCA_963277665.1. NCBI lineage: Eukaryota > Viridiplantae > Streptophyta > Magnoliopsida > Santalales > Viscaceae > Viscum > Viscum album. Next base: position 878,372,231 of record OY728123.1, read on the forward strand.
TTCCAACTAACACAACTTTTTCCTAGAAATAAAACTCCACCATATGTAGATCTTCTATCATCAACATTTCTGACCCAATCAGTATCCAAATACCTAAAAGATCAATAATTTATTATCTATCATACCTAATTCTGAAATTTTTGGTGCCTTTGATATATCTAAGAATTATTTATCGAATAAATAAATGTGATTATTTAATATTAATTGGTAATCTTGCACATAAGGTAACAACAACAAAAAATGTTGGGCCTTGAGGCATTCAAATATAAAAAGCTTCCAATCAGCTTCCAAAAATATTATTGATCAAATTATTTGCCTTCTCTATCTTTACTCAACTTGGTTCTCATTAAATTTGGTGTGGAAACTGGTTTCGAGTTTTCTATGCCAAACTTCTTGAGAATTTCCTTAGCATAATTTTCTTGGTAAAGAAAAATAGTTTTCTTATTTTTTTTAAAAAAATTACCCAATAAAGTATTTCATTTACCCCGTCATGGATATCTCAATCAAATTTTTAATCTCTTTAGAAAATGTTTTACAAGTTCTTCCATCATTCCCAACAAAGATAATTTCATCAATATAAACAATTAAAATGAAGGAAAATACCTAACTTTCCTTGATGTAAGGATTATTATCAACTCTTCCTTTATTAAAATTTATCTTCCAAAAATAAGTATCCAATTCAGAATACCATGATCTTGGATATTTTTTATCACATACAAGGAGTTCTTCAGCTTACACACATAACCTTCATCTTTCCCAATAACAAATCCACAAGGTTATTTAATGTAATTTTCCTTGTTAATATCCCCATATAGAAATGAAAACTTCACATCCATTTGAAAATAAATTGTAACATCGTTGTGTAGTAATATAAATAAAGATTCTGATTGTTTCTAATCTTTCTACTAGAGAAAATGTATCATCAAAATCAATGTCTTCAATCTGTGTGTAACATTTTCACACTAATATTACCTTATTCCTTATCACTTCACTTTCTTTATTCATCTTTTTTTGGAAAACCCACTTTGTACCAATAATATTTTTTTATCTAGATTGGGTATTGAGTTCTCAAGTATCATTATTTTATATCTTTTCCATTTATTAATTCTTGGATTGAACCCATTTTGGATTCTCAAAATCTTTATTTATATCATTTTCTCAACTTTTGAATACCAGGAAGTGTGTGTAACAAATTTTGATGTTCTTATTGGTTGAACCTTCTGATGTCGATCACTAATAATGTTATAATCATCCACTTGTTTCCTCATCCTAGGATGATATTTTAAAGTTTCTTTCTAATCACTTGAAATAGCTGAGTTTGATTATTCTTTTTGAGTAGGATTACAATTTTTAGTATCCCTATCAGGATTGTTAACAAAAAATTTGTTATCCTCCTCATCTTCCTTATCATACCGAGTATATTTATCTTCCTCATCCTTTTCAATAACCTTCACATCAAAAGAATAAACTATTATTCCTATTTATTTATTGAAACACAAATATCCTCTTCCTTTAAGAGCATATCCAAGAAACATTCTATCTTCACCTCTCTTTTCAAAAATTCCAAAATTTACACCTTTCTTATTTATGATGCATGGAATCCTAAAAACTCTTAACTGTTTCGTACTTGGAGTTCTATCATAAAAATATCATACGAAGTCATATCTGAACTTGGTATGTAGAAACATCATATTTGTATATACACAATAGTACTTGTGGATTTCCTTTAAAATTAATGTTAAAGACCATATTCAAGTAACATATTTCTCCCCATTCTCCCCAAACTTTTGTTCTTCCCATAAACAACCCCATTTTGTTGAGGTGTGTATAGTGAATTGAACTCATGAAAAATTTAATGATTCTTAAGATAACTTTCAAAGTATTCATTTATGTACTCTCCACCATTGTTAATTCTAAACTTATTCACTAGATACTCACATTCCTTCTCATCTTTCCTCCTAAAAGTTTTAAACATTTTTAGTGCATCTGACTTATGTTTTATATACATAACACATGTAATACGAGTAAAGTCATCAGTTAATTTTTGGAAGTAATTATTTCCATTAGTTTATTTTTTTTCTTATTCGACCAGAGATATCATAATAGATAAGTTCCAAGGGTATTTTTGAACAAATGCCTACTTTCTTATTTATATAATTTGTAATCTTTCTTTTTTGAAAAATAATGCAACCCCAATCTCTTATTCTTGACATTTCAGGAATTCCATGGAAACTATATCACTTAGATAACTTTATTATGCTTCTATAACATATGTTTCCCATCCTCTTATACCATAACTGATTCTCTTCCACCATTACTAAGTAATAAGAGTTTTGTATTTCACCAACTTGAAATAAATTTCCTTTTTTTACATTGGTCTCTTGTAACTATTTTTATATCTTACTAACTCTTCACAAAAAAACTTATATTTTTTGAAAGTAAGATTGTTTCATTTATCAAAAAGTTTTAAACACTTAGAAACATGTGTTTTAGCCCATCAACATACATATATTTCCTATACTTTAAATGTTCTTTCCGGATGATGGTTGATCTAACACCTTTGATTCTCAGATATTCAACATAGAAAAATGACATTATTTCTTATTTAAAATAATTTACCTTATTCAATAACATTAAATATATTTTCATATGATAAGAACACACACTATACAAGATCTAAGGTCGTTCTCCTTTTGTAACTTTTCGAGTGGTTTCTACTACAAGGGCTTGTTCTTTCCCTTTTTCTTTCTTCACCTACAACTTCTAAGAAATGTTCACAAATTTTTTGTATTCTGATAACAAACGAAGATATCCTTTTGTGATATTTATAGGTTTTTCACACCTTTTAAAAATAGATTCCAGTGTTTGAAACTTGGTTTCAACTTCTACACCAACCTTCTCAGGTTTCTTTTGAACATCATTCTCAGAAGTTTTCCTTTCTGGGGATTGACTCCCCCTCAAAATTTAACTTCTAAAATTTGTGTAATAGTTGTAATATTGTATGTTAAACTAACACATATTTTCTATGTGTTCAAATCCACCACAATACCAGTAGTATACATAGAAAGAATATTTTCCTCTAAAACTTCCATTCTGATTGGATTTGTGAACATGTTTCTCAGCAACCTTGTTGTCTTTCTTTTCGGGACTTTTTTAACCACCAAACTTTATGTTCTCAACCAGAATATTCTTTTTCAGCTCGATTTTATTTGCAATATTATTAGAAACAAAATAAATAGACACTTTTTCAGAAATGGAATATTTAGAAACATTTAAATTCTCAACTTTGTTGGTCTTGACCATATACATCACTTTCCCAGCTTTCTTCCTTTCAGAAACATTTATCACTTTCTAATCAAGAGAAACTTCATCTTTCTTATCAACTTTTGAAGGTAACTTTTGATCATTCTTGAATTCATCCTTACAATAACTTTCACCAACTTCATAGATAGTGTTTTTAAAACTTATACCTATCTTTTCATCTTTAGAAAGTTTTTATTGGAAAATTTATAACTCTTCTTATTTTTCCATTAGCTTTAATTCCAGATGTTAATTATGATTCTTTTCCTTCCCAAGAGACTTCTTCAAATAATCAATCTCTTTCAACATATTGAAATTCTCATTAAGAAAAACTTCTTCATTATTTGATGAGTAATTTTCATTTTTCAATATCCTGATTTCTTTTTCAATCCACCCAATCTTCCTCAAACATTATTTCAATTTTTCTTTAAAATGAAATTCTAATTGGGTTACTTATTATTAAGAACTAATGATTCTGAAATATTCATTATTAATTATTGTCATAAAATTATTCTCACCAACATGCTCAGTAGAGTTTTTCATATTCATATTAACTATCTTCTTCTTCTTCATCTTTAGAGAATAAACTTATCCTTTTGGATTTGGAGAATTTTCTATATTTCCCTCTAGAAAACGATTTATCCTTATCACCCTATTTTTTACACATCCTTCTTAGACTTCTTTATTCTTCATCACTATCTTCTTATTTCTTTCTTTGAGGATAATTAGATACAAAGTTACCAACGAGTTCATATTCAAAATAATTCAATGGAAGGTTCCCTTTGAATTTACTTGTACCTCTTCTCACATTTTTATAAAATAAGGATAAAAGTCATCAAAGTTTCTGCATTCCTAATTTTCAGAGTTAGAGTCTACGACATCGTCTTCCACTATAAATTTATTATACTTTTCTTTATTGGATTCCTTGAAATAAATTTCCCAATCAGCTTTTGTTTTTTCCATCATGACTTTCTCCTTTCTCATTTCATAAGTAATGAGAGTGTTGTGAAGAACATCTAGAGATAGAGTTTTAGGATCTCTATCTTCCAATGAGGGTACATTAGCAATAAACATTTCAGGAATAATTATTAATATATTTCTAATAAAAAAGAATCCACCAACCTTTCAACAAGACATATAATAGTGTGGACAGTTTCATTTACCCTTGTAAAGAATTCCAAAATAGATTCATACTCACCAATTTCCAGATCTTCGTACTTCAGCATCTATATTTTTTATTTTTACTTATTCACTTTTTTATTACCTTTGTAAATATTTTTTATCTTATCTGAGATACCTTTGGTACTGGAAACACCCTTCACCCATAAAACTCACTTTCAGAAAGTGATGAAAGTAAGGAATTCCTAGATCTTCCATCATTCTCAAGATTCATCTTAATAATAGATATAATAGGAACTTTATCATTAATAGGAGGAAAACCATCTACTGTAACTTCAAGAACATCACACCAAAGGAGAATAACATAATGATACATTCAATATTTCTAGATATGATAGTTATTACCATATAAAATAGGAATACCTTTAATGTTGACACAATTTTGATTCACCATCAACTTCAATTCAAAAATATAGTAAAGAATAAATAAAGGGAAACTTAAGCTCTAATACCAGTTGTAAATTCCCAGTAAGGATATTTGTATCCCTAAGAGAGGAGGGGTGAATCAGTGATATATTTTTCTTTTAAGTTTCTTTTCTTTTGAAACAACATTCACCTCCTATTGAATATTTCTTTCTCTACTGAAAACAAAATGTATACACATCCACAGGAACACAAGAACATAAAAGGTTATCTACTAAATAAGAGTAGTTATATCATTGATATGTTTTGGCAACAATATAATACCACACAATACTATATAAAACAATACTTTTTGTGGAATATAATGAGTATGATATTCCCTTACACTCATCCCACACTATGATCAATACAACATTTCATGTGCTTCAAGTATCATGAAATTAAGTAAGATACTTTTTTTAACAAACATGTTATAGTTTTCTTGAACAAATTTCACAAATATGTGCTTCAAAAAAATCTCCACTTCCTTACCAAGCAGTAGGCAAGAACATCCTCTAGACTTCATAATGACACTCAGTTTGATTTCCCAGTCTAAATCCCAATGTTTGATTTCTTAATATAGAAATATATCCCTTTCATAATACTACTAAAATAATTCTGAACTTCTTTTTCCTCAGTCCGAAAAACCTAATCTGATTTCCCAATTCGATGATTCATCTCGATATAATGATCTTCTAAATAAGAAATTATTCTTCTTCTATCCAGCAATCTTCCTCTGTAAATCACAATCCAGAAACTTCTTCTCTTCCTAGAAATTTGGATCTTCTCTCTCCTATTTTGAAAATAGTTCAATCATTAGGAATGTATAAATTAACTCCTCTATTTATAAGAGACTCAAATATAGTTTGGGAAGGATTTTGAAAATCTTCCCTGCTCAACCAAATTTATATAAATCTTCATCTCTCCTTCAAAATCATATCTATATTTAACTTCTTAAATTCCCTTTAATTTCATATATGTCTTAAACTCATTGAATTCTTCTTGATTCTTATTTGAACTTCACCTCACTTTTGAATTCTTATCATTCTTTATTCTGATTTTGATTCTGATTCTGATTTCCCAATACGATTTCTTTCTTAAGATTAATTCCTTTGGTTTCTCTTATTTTCTTGAACCACTTGAAAAAAATCAGATATAAAGATATTTCATTATGTTTCTCTAAAATAATTGAAATATTATCTTCTCATTCTGATTTCATCATTATGATGAAGACTTCAGATTCTTTAACTTGATTTTATGTGCCAAATGTGAAAAATGTAAAACATATGTCTTATCATTGTGATGCTTGGTACCAACTGGTGAAAACAAATATATTCTTCTTCAAAATCTTCAAGATTCTTGTACCCCTTTGAAATTACTTCTAGAAATATCTAAGAAATATTCTTCTTCTTCATTTATTATAACCGATGATCCTGAATCTGATGAAGTTATCAGTGTCAACCTTCGGCCGGTGGATTGGTCTCTACTTCATTATAAAAATCAGTACCACCTTCAATATGATTGATTTTGACCCACATTTGAATGTATCAATTATTAAGGAAAATATTCTTTCTCTTAACCTACTTTAAAATTTATCATAGTTCTTCCTTCATGCTTAACCTAATTGTAAAACATATTAGTGAAATACTGAATAATCTTGTTTCTTTTCTCTTTATCCACTAGATGAGAAATTAGAGAAACAAAACAATTCAACCAATAATTATTATTAATGAAAATGGTTGACTACATTATTGGTCGGTCTCTTGCTTTCTTTTCGTATTGGCCCCCATCGACTTTACTTATTTCCCTTTTCATTGGTCCCAATAACTACCAAAAAAAATTATGTCTCTGTTGATTATGATAGAATACCAATTCCAATGGACCAATATTATCAGCTTCAACTTCAACAACCTCTTTATTTTTTGAATATGATACTCCTCAACTTCTTTCTCTGAAGATTAAAATATTTTGGATTTTAGTCTGAAAGAAAACAAAAACCCTCAGTTTCTCTCATTACAATCAATAAAACCTTTCAAGCATTCAAACAAATCTGAATATAATGATCACACACTGATTATCTTGTATCATAAATCATTTAAATCAAAATCTTCCTACTACAAAAATTATCTTATAACCATGACTTCCTTTATGACATTGACTATGTTGAAGATCAGCTTCAGCATCGTCTAAGTTATAATGGAATGTATTGAAACTTCTCGTTCTTCAAGGAACATATTTATTTCCAAAAATAACTAAATATGATTGGTATAACTCCCCCTTTCTTTTATAAATCTATCAACACAAGTTTTAAAACATATTGATGATTTGTGATAAACAAAAAATAGCAAAGCATCGTTATATTTTTATCAGATCCAAGATAAATCTGATTTTATTCCTTATTACAATTATAACCTCATTCTAAACCAAAAGTATAATGAATGAGGCATAACATACATTGATATTACATCATTTTAGATGAATATTCAATATAATACAAAAATACATGCCAGAGGACCATAAAAGTTTAGTGTCTTTGGAAGCTAGGAAACAAAGTCTTCTATCCTTGTGAAAGATCTTCAATATCTCCCATAAAGATCAAAACCTTTTGTATTTATACCTAAAACCTTTCCTCATAACCTGGGGAAGGAAACATAAGAAAGGGGTCAGATCAAATGCTCGGTAAGAGTAAAAAATGGATCTATATAAGAATGATCATGATCTTAAAGGGTATGATAACATGATGAAAACATTATAATATCATACCCTTCATGTCAAAGATCATAAACATGATTCATGGAATAAATATAGGAAGTTCATAAGACATTAATAATAAGGAAATAAAGATAATGTTCTATGAAAGCATAACATATAAATAATACATGGAATTGTGTCATACATAATAATTGTGATATCATTCCCCATAAGTCAAGACACATTTCTATAACTTATCAGGTCACCTCATGGGAACTACACCCATAGGACGAGACACACCACCGTCCCTAGTCGCAAATCTTTCCTTGTAAGGGATCAGGTCTCCCCATCTTCCCTTAATGGATTGGGTTTCTCCATCTTCCATCATCATTGTGACTACATCCACTATGCGAGACAAACCGCCACCCCCAGTATAATTCATTTCTTTTTAAGGGATTAGGGTTCCACATCTTCCTATAGTGGATGAAGTCCGTCGACTTGATTCCCATCATTATCTCATGAGATATAAATCTTTACCCAATGAATTGGAGGGAGATATATGTCCCACCCATCACATAATGAAATCATACATACATGTTCCGAAATATCATAAGTAAACATATCACATATCATAACCCATGAAATGAAATTGGTAACATAATCATATAAACAAATCATAACTTTTGGAAAGAGACAGGTTTCAAAATCATTTCACCATAAACACAACCCATGAAAAGAAGTGGGTTTCAAAATCATATAACTTGTTAAAGAGAAATGGGTTTTTTAAACATATTACCCATAAAGAATAAATAGGTTTTATAAAGACCATGGAATTAAGCATAGCCCATTCATAGAAAGGATATTAATGGAACCTTTAGATCATTTCCTATAAGGTATGAGTAATATAAATATATTTCATCTTATATGGAAAATAATTTTGAAATATCTTCTAAAAATGTTTCTTGAGGAAAATATCTTTTTTTTTTAATTATTTTTAATACAAAAAACCATTTTAAAATAATTTTCTTAGAAAAGACCTTGAAAACTTATAAAGAATGCATAAAATCATTTTGAAAACCATTCTCCTTGAAAACTTTTAAAATAATCTTCAAAAACGTTTAAAACCATTTTTATTTGAAAACATATGAAAAATTGTATGTAAATCTTGAAAATGTTTTGAAAATAATTATTATTCAAAAGTTTTAAAAGAATCTTGAAAACTTTTTGAAAACCATTTATTTAAAATCACTTTGAAAACTTGTAATTAAGACTTGAAAATATTTTGAAAATAGTTTTCCTTGAAAACATATAAAAGATTTTCAAAACCATTTTGAAACAAATTTTCATTGAAAATTAATTTTGAAAATTTTTTAAAAAGGTTATGCTTTTTAATAATTCAAAAGGTTAGCTTCAAATAAATGATGGTGGGTAAATTCGTATATGTCGAATGAGGCCAAAAGAACATTCCTTTTCTATGGTAAAAAGGGTAGAAATTTTCCTTGTTCAAAAAATGACAATAAGATTCCCTTGAATATATTGGTAAAATAAAAAAAGGGTAAAAATTCTTTTTATACCTTATATTATAATGTATAATATTAATGTAAACCCTTTTTAGAAAAAATATATTTCTAACCTAAGAGAGGGTAAAGTTGGGCATTCCTAAAAACACTTTATTAACTATCTTATGTACCAAAGAGTAGAAAATGGTACCAATAAATGAGTATATCTTGAAATAATATATTAGAAGGAAAATCATGACTTTTATTGAGATATGGATCATAATATTTCACCAAATGAATCATTAACATAAACAATATCTAAAAGCAATGAGATTGTCTCAATACACTCTTATAACCTGGTATCTTGGGATCATAATCTCCAAGTAAGGAAATTAAATTACAGGAAGCATAGAATATAATGAAAAGATTTAGATTAATTATAATAAATTTAAAAATTAAGTATGTACACCTCGAAAAAAATTAGGTGCATAACAAAACTTAAGTCTCAAAGAAGGAAAATTAAGACAATACATTTTTATTGATTTGGTAACTTTTGAAACTTAAGCCTCATGAAATAAGGATCCTGAAAAGGGAATTTGAATACCCATAAATTTAAGTACAAGAAATTTTGAATAAAATAATGGCCATTATATACACCACACAAAATTAAATAGTGGATAACATAACATTTATCTCACAAAAATTAAAAGTGATATGAAATCCTCTTACCTTGTGTCTTAACACTCTCCGAAAACGTACAAGATTCATGTATAATAAATATATGTTTATTATAAATATTTTACATAATAATATTATTATATATATTACCATATATGGTTTGATTATAACCTTATATTACACTATTTTTAATTATCTTATATTAAGGTTTCACTTAGGGTAATATTCACCTTGTTCTTTGCATGTGTCTTAATCTGTTTCATCTTTGGTCCTTATACTTATATCATGATTCTAGAATGTAAAAAATGATATAAATATCAGTTAAATACATTATATTTGTACTATAATAATCTATATAATATTTGAGTATGAAATGGAATACACTATTCATGGAGACGGTAAGTTGTACGTACGCATGAACATTGTTTCCGTTTTTATTATCGTATTGAAAGAAAGTATGAAAATGACATATGTATATATATGTTTGTATATATATATCATTATTAAAGTACAATTGATATATCATATATATCTTATGATTTCATTAAACTCATCCTTAATACATTCTATGTGGTGTGTGAATGAATCACATCGCTTTGAGGGGGCGGTAGTCCACACTTCCTCAAACGAGATTATCATATTAACACCAAATGGAAAGTAAGGATATGTGTCATATAAAAAGAATAAAGAAGCTTGAATATATAATAAATTTAATATATTACATATATAAACATATTTTCCATCATAATGGCCACTATGAACGGTGGTAAAGGAGAAATGAATGATCTTCGTTTCGTGAGGCAGTAGTTCGCCGTACATAGAAACAGTATGTTCAACATCCATTAGATGGAGGTGTGTGTGAGTGTAGGTCAGAACCTTCACATAACAACATCATATTATATTTATAATATTTTTTTTACATAATAATTTAATAAATAAGATTGTAGGGGTGTAAAAGGAAAATAAAGGTAAGGAGCTTGAGAGAAGGCATTACCTCTTAATCAGGTAACTCATTTTGGTTTATGCCAAAAGGATTCCTTGAGAAGATTTATTGAAAAAGGGAGGATTCAATATCAAATTTAAGATTCTTATAAGGCTACTTGTTCATTTATTGGATGAAAATAAATGTTTTTAGAGTTTTGAGGAATGGGTAGAGGTGGTGGCCTTTTATGGAGGTGGAAAAGGACTCATTTGGAATTTTTAGAAACAAGTTAGGTGTGCACCTGTTTTTATCTAAAAAAGTATTACTAAACCAATGAAAACTAAATAATTTTATTTTTATAGCCTAAATATGGTTATAAAACGGGTTTTGGACATGTGTATGGGTCATTTGGGCCCCTAATTATAAGGTTTAGTCCCTAATTAAGCTTAATTTGGCCTTAACTAATGTGATTAATTTTAATCACTTTTACTAATCATTTTGGTTAAAAACTAACATGGTATTATTAGATTCTAAATATTGGAATTATAAAATGTTTTATGTAGGATTTTTAAATTTCACTTTGTAGAAGCTTCAAAATTAAGATTAGTGTTAATCCTATAGACAGGATGAAATAACAGGGTTTTAAAGTTGGAAAAAGTTCAAAATTTTGTTAAGGTTTTTTATTCAGTTTCAAAGTGAAATTGATTCTAATGAATTAAATTTTATTAATAGATTTAATACATATCTACTGTGAAATTAAAACATATTTATAATATCATTTATCAATAATAATTAATTATACAGAAAGGAATGCGGTTTTTAACAAAAAAGAAGTATTTTCACTATTCATTAAAAAATGAAGTTTCTCGGAAAAATCCTAAAAATTCACGCTAGGATAATTTAGAAATTATAAATTCAAAAATGAATTTTATTTTACCAAATTAAATTTATAAATGTTTCTAAACATAATTTAATCATTAAAAGCGGTTCATTCGAGAGCACAATATTTTTAACATAAACAGACTTTACAAAAAATCTTATCTTTTATTATAAATATGTTTCATTTATATAAAAAAACTATAAAAATATTTGGAAAGTAGTTATTACTATCCCTATAACTATATTTAATTTTTATGTTATAATTATATCATTTAATTAATTATATATGTGTGTGTGTGTTTCATCGAAACTCAGTGTTGCATGCATCGTTTGCCAAATCGGTGATGCTTGTAGTGCAAGCCAAGTTGGTATTGCATGTAGTGAAAGCCAAGATGGTATTTCATGTGAAAGGAATGGTTGACTTAGTGTTTTAATATATATATATATATATTTGTGTGTGTGTGTGTGTGTGTGTATGTATGTATGTATGTATATAACTATTTCCAATGTCATGTGAAATGAAAAAAATATTGAAAATATAAATTAATTTGAAAAAAATAATTCTCAAAATCTTAGGGTGTTACATTCTACTCCCCTTAAAATGGATTTCACCCTCGAAAGTTTTCTAGGTTATCGAAGGTTTAATACTTGAAATTTTTATTTATAGAAACCCACATCATAAAAATTGATACAAAAAACTTCCCTTAAAAGGGAAATTTGGAGCCATAATGGTTACCCAAAGTAACATATAACTGGGTTTTCACATAGAAGAACATAGGTTGGGAGTGAAGATTGTACATGGAGGAGAAGCATAAATATTTATAAGGATTTATTGAGGTTATAAATAACAAACAAGTGAATAATCAAAGGAAAGTTTAGGGCCTCAAAGTCATAAATTTGTGTGATTCCAGATGCCATTGGTTCAACAGAATTTAAAGTATTAGGACAACATTTTTTTGTATCGCTTTTAGATTATTGATAAATTCCTATAAACAAAATTTTATTCTTGGGTTGTTCTTTGAAAAATTTCAAATACATCCATTACCAAATGGAATTAATTTCTAGAAATTATTATTTTTGAATAAATCACTAAAATACACTTTTAATGGATCTTAAGACCCATAAAAGAATAAAAAGTCTAACAATTTGTCTCTTAAAAAAACAAAAAACACTAAAAATAAAAAGTAACACAACTATTTCATCATAAATATTTATTTATCATAAATATTTATTCATCAAAAATAAATATACATTAACCAGAACCTCGTGTAGGCCAGCGGTAGGTGTAAAACCCTTATCGTTCTTCGGTCATGGGTTCAAGACCCACGACCATGCCAGACTTCACTGGTTGTCACCCAATATACATGATGTCCTTTTAGGAAAAATATAAAAGATGGACATCCTGGAAATGAGTTTAATCACTGATTATCCTTTTAACCAAGGTTTTGAACACAAACTCAGTGCACAAATACTTCCTCTAAAGCTTAACTTAGACTTTTCATGAATAGTTAACATTATAACCCTTCTTAAATGTGAAAATCCAAAACATAGGAAATAGAGTCACTAAATCATATTAACATTGATTCCCATATATATCACAAATTATCTCTTGGTTGTAACATTCCAATCATATTAATACCCTCATCATATATTTTCTTGAAACATGGTAACAACCTGATTTTCCATAAATCCTTTTGAAAAACATGCATGCTTCCTCATTCCAATGTATATTGGATTTACTCCCTAAATTCAAAAATTTTGTAAACGTCATTAGTGGTAGAAAAAACAACCTATAAACAAGTACTTAATTGATTATAAGGTAATCAATACTATCTAATTTACTTATTAATATCCCATATTTCTTTATCCATAAAACATTGTCTTATCATAAATAATATATTAAGGGTTTCCTTACCTTAGAAAAAAATATCACCTTGTCAGTAAATCACTTCCCCAGTCCATAGGAAACCTTTGAAATAAACTGGTAAATACTGAGCGAAAACATAAGTAGAACAATCCTTGTATATTTCATCATTCATAACTTTTGAATCTAAATAAATAAATAATTTTATTACATTATCCTTAATCTATTAACAATAATAACCATTTCCTTTCACATTTCATCCATAGTCTTATCATTATCTACAATGTAACCATTACTCGAGCCACCTTGTTGATTCTCTTCAAGAACATTCCTCTTGGGATATTGGGTTGTATAAGGACCATTTTACCCACACTTAAAACACTTAACCTTCAATGAGGAATTAGAGAGACCAAAATTCTCATCCATTTTTTTAACCAAACTCTTCATTTTTCCTTGCAGTCACTTGATTTGTGTCCTGATTTTCTATAGTCAAAACACCTTCTTGTTACTCTAAGGAATTCACTTATATGATTCTTTCCACATTATTTACACAAAGAAAACCAAATCTTATTTCCCCCAAGGTCTTCATTACCTGAACTCTTAGGGAACTTCTTTTTTATCTTCCTTGGTGATTCCGGGAGTTGGTTAAGGTAAATATTGTTAATCATGTTATGTGAAAACTGATTAGGCGTGATCACAAAGTCTTTCACTCTATTTATCATCCCCCTTGACTTATCATCAGAAAAACATCCATCACATTCAACATTAATCAAATTACTTCCAATTACCACCATTGACTAAAACTATAATCATAGTGTGATCATTAGTAGAAAAAAATAGACATAAAGAAAAATACTTATAAGATGGATAAATCATGAAACCTTCCATAATCTATGACACCTTGGGTTTATCCTATTTTATTCATATATAACTTATATCTAAATCCTTTGTAATGGTTCATGAAGAGTTTTTGAATTCCTAAAGCATATCCCCTGGGAGTTTCAAACCAGGTGTGTAGCAAGGCTCCTTGTCATGTACCATATTACCCTAAGTCGAGCCCGGAACATCTTATCAGAGTTGTTACGCCTAGGTACATTTATTACGAATCCACATACACTTGTATTATCCATACATGGATGTATTTCTTAGAAACCACTCACTCTATCCTTTACCAAAATTCTAGGAAATTTTCCTAAACATTAACTCATCCTTATACTTAACCTTAGAGACATCCCTAGAAATATCCTTAGAAATAAACATAGGGATCTCACTAAGGTTTTCTCATCCTAGTTTCCAAAGGTTGACTAAATCTTTTCTTTGATACCAAATATAGCAATACAGGCTAAACATGCATGGATATTACATCATTTTAGATGAATATTTAGTACATTACAAAAATACATCCCAGGGGACCATAATAATTTAGTGTCATTGGAAACATGGAAATAAAGTCTTCTATCCTAGTTAATGATCTTAAACATCTCCCATAAATATCTCCACCTTTAATAGTTCTACCTAAAACCTTTCCTCATAACCTGGGGAAGGAAACATAAGAAAGGGGTGAGATCAAATGCTCAGTAAGGGTAAATAATTGAGTTTTGTAAGCATAATCATGATCATAAAGGGTATGATAACATGATCAAAACATTATAAGATCATACCCTTCATGAAAAATATCATAAACATGAATAATGGAATAAATCTTGGTAGTTCATAAGACAAGAATTATAATGAAATAAAGATAATATGTGATTAAATCAAAACATATTAATAAGAAATGGAATTTTGGCATACATAAACATGTTATATCAATTCCTGTAAGTCAAGATGAATTGCTAAAACTTATCAGGTCACTTCTTGGAAACTGCACCCACTAGGCGGGACACACCACCATCCCCATTCATGGTTTATTCCTTCCAAGGGATCGGGTTTCCCCGTCTTACCATAATGGATTGGGTTTCCCTATCTTCCATCATCTTGGTGACTACACCCACTGGGTGGGACAAACCACCATCCCTAGAATAAGTCCTTTCTTTGTAAGGGATCAG
The DNA here is from genome assembly GCA_963277665.1 of Viscum album. Taxonomy (NCBI): domain Eukaryota; kingdom Viridiplantae; phylum Streptophyta; class Magnoliopsida; order Santalales; family Viscaceae; genus Viscum; species Viscum album. The sequence goes on from OY728123.1 coordinate 878,387,693, forward strand.
GTTTCCTCATCGTCACATAGTGGATCAAGCTTTAAGACTTGATTCCCATAATTATCTCATGAGATATAAATCTTTACCCAATTCATTAGAGGGAGATATAAGTCCCACCCATCACATAATGAAATCATAAAAACATGTGCCATGAGATTATAAATAAGCATATCACATATCATAACCCATTAAATGAAATGGGTAACATAAACATGTAAAAATATCATAACTTGTGGAAAGAGATAGGTTCCATAATCATTTCATCATAAACATAACCTGTGAAAATAAGTATGTTTCGAAAGAATATAACCTATGAAAGAGAAATGGGTTTTATAAAAATATTATCAATGAAGAAGAAATGGGTTTCATAAAGACCATAACATTAAGCATAACTCATTCATAGAAATGATATGAATGGAACCATTAGAAAATTTCCTAGAAGGTTTGAGTAACATCAATAGATTCCATATTATATGGAATATAATTTTGAAATATCCTCTAAAAACGTTTCTTGAATAAAATATCTTTTCTTGTTTGAAAAATTATTTTTAATACATAAAACCATTTGAAAATAATTTTTTTATAAAATACCTTAAAACTTATAAAAAAGACATGAAATCATTTTTAAAACCTTTTTCCTTGAAAAATTTTAAAATAATATTCAAAACATTTTAAAAATAATTTTCTATGAAATCACTTGAAAACTTTAAAAGAAATATTAAAAATGTTTTGAAGATAATTTTTTCTTGAAAACTTATAAAAGAATCTTGAAAACGTTTTGAAAACCATTTCTTTGAAATAACTTTGAAAACTTGTAAATAAGACATGAAAATATTTTGAAAGTAGATTTCCATTAAAACATATAAAATAAGTTTGAAACCATTTTGAAAAAAAATCCTTGAAAATTAATTTTTTTTAAAAATATTAAAGATAAACATTTTTAACAATGGAAAAGGGATATTCTAATAAATTATAGTTGGTAAATCCATACATGTCATACAAGGTCAAAAGAACAATCATTTTTCACAGTAAAAAGGGTAGAAAATTTCCTTCTTCGAAAAATGATAAGAATATTCCCTTGAATAGATTTGTAAAAGAAAAAAATGGTACAATTGTCTTTTAGATATTATATGAGAACGGTATAATATTCTTGGAAACCCTTTTTAGAGAACACAGATTTCAGACCAAAGAGAGGGTAAGGTTAGGCTTTCCTAAAAACACATTCTTAACTATCTTATATACCAAAGAGTATAAAATGGTACCAATAAATAAGAATATCATGAAATTACAAAGGAGTAGGAAACTAGTTATTCTTCTTAATATATGGATCATAAAATTTAATCAAAGGAATTATAAACATAAACAATCTCGAAAAGCAATGAGATTGTCTCAATAAACTCTTATAACTTGGGATCTTGAGATCATGTTATTCATGTAATGAAAGGAAATTAAAAGAAGCATAAAATATCATGAAAATATTTAGATTCATGATATGACATGTAAAATTTAAGTATGTACACCTTGAAAAAAAATTTAGGTGCATAATAAAATATAAGTCTCAAAGAAGGAAAATTGAGACAAAACATTTTTACTAATTTGGTAACTTTTGTAACTTAATCCTCTTGAAAGAAGGATCACAAAAATGGCATGTTAATACCCATAAATTTATGTACAATAAACATATAATACAATCATGTTAATTATATACACCACATAAAATTAAAGAGTGTTGAACATAAAATTTATCTCACAAAAATTAAAAGTTAGATGAAATCCCCTTACCTTGTGTCTTGAAACTCTACGTACTCATAAAATATTACTTTATAATAAATATATGTTTATTATAAATATTTTATAGAATAATATTATTATATCAATTACCATATATTTTTTTATTATTACCTAATATTACCCACTTGTTAACAATCTGATGTTAAGGTTTCACTTTGGGTAATATTCACTTTGTTCTTTGCATGAGTCATAATTTTTCACATATTTGGTCCTTATACTTATATATTGATTCCAAAATGTAAACCATGATATAAATATCATTTATATGAAGTATATTTTTATTATAATAATATATATAATATAATATTATGAAATGGAATACATCATTCAAGGAGACGGTAAGTCGTACGTACGCATGAATGTTGTTTCCGTTTTTATTGTCATATTGAAAGAAAGTATGTAAATGAAATATGTATATATATATATCATTATTAAAGTATAATTAATATATAATATATATCATATAAGTTCATTAAATCCATCCTTAATACATTTCATGTTGTGTGTCAACGAATCACATCGCCTTGAGGTGGTGGTAGTCCACACATCCTCAAATGAGATTATCGTAGTAACACCAAATGGAAAGTAAATAGATGTGTGTTTTAAAAGGAATAAAGAAGCTTAAATACATATTAAATATAATACATGACAAATATAAACAGTTTTTCCATCATAATGTCCATCATGATCATGGGTAAAGGAGAAATGAACACTCGTCATTTTGTGAGGTAGTAGTTCGCCACAGACAGAAACAGTATGTTCAACATCCATTAGAAGGAGGTTGTGTAAGTGTAGGTAAGACCCTTTACATAACAAAATAATAGTATATTGAGGATATTGGTGTTATAATAGAATAATTTAATGAAGAGGGTGGAGTGGGTGGAGAAGTAAAATAATGGGAAGAAGCTTGAGAGAAGACGTTACCTCTTAATCGGGTAACTCCTTTTAGTTTTTCCAAAAGGATTCCTTGAGTAGTTTTATGCCCAAAGGGAGGATTCAAGGTTTAAGGGATATATATTGGTAGGATACATGGGTATATATATTACTAACTTAAAAGTTTTGAGATTTGTGAGTAATGGGTAGAAGTGGTGGCCTTTTATAGGGAAGGAAAAGGAACCATTTGGAATGTTTAGAAACAAGTTAGGTGTGAACATGTTCTTACCTAAAACAAGTCTTACCAAATAAAAAAAACTATACAATTTAAGGTTTATGTCTGAACTATGTACATAAAATGGGTTTTGGACACGTTTCTAGGTATTTTGGGCCCTTAATTTTAAGGTTTAGTCCCTAATTAAGCTTAGTTTAGCCTTAATTGTTGTGATTAATTTTAATCACTTTCACTAATCATTTTGGTCAAATATTAACAAGGTATTATTAGAATATAAATATTATACTGAACGTAATGGTGTATGTCAGATTTTTGAAATTATCTTCTCATAAGTGGAAAAATTAGGATTAGTGATAATCTTGTAGACATGACGAAATAACGAGGTTTTAAAGTAGGAAAACATTTAAAAGTTTGTTAAGATTTTATATTCAGTTTAAATGAGAAATTGATTATAATGAATTAAATTGTATTAATATCTATAAAAAATATCTACATTAGCCTTAAAATATATTTATAATATCATTTATAATTAATAATTAATTATACAAAAAGGTAATTTTTAACTAAAAAGCAGTATTTTCACTATTCGTCAAAAAATGTAGTTTCTGAGAAAAATCCAAAAACTTCACCCTAGGATAATTTCAATGTTATGAATTACAAAATGAAGTCAATTTTATCAAATTCAATTTATAAATGTGTATAAAATCACATTCATTATTAGAAGCGGTTCATTTGAGAGAATGATATTACTAACATAAAATGACTTTAGCAAAAATCATATCATTCATTATAAATATATTTTATTTATATAAAATAATTATAAAAAATATTTTTAAATACTTATTAATATCCCTATAACTATTTTTAATGGTTAGGTAATAATTATATCATTTAATTAATTATTTACATGTGTGTGTGTGTGTGTGTTTCATCGAAACTTAGTGTTGTGTGCATCGTACGCCAAGTCGGTGTTTCTTGTAGTGAAATCCATGTTGGTATTACATGTAGTGAAAGCCAAGTTGGTATTGAGTGTTAAAGGAATGTTTAAATTTTTGTTTTAATATATATATATATATATACACACACATAAAGAACTATTTCCAGTGTCATGTTAAATGAAAAAAATATTGAAAATATAAATTAATTTAAAAAAATTAATTCTCAAAATATTAGGGTGTTACAAAAGGTGAGTCTGATGATCCTTTTCTTCCAGAAAAATTTATTCCAAATATGATGTAATTTCATAATAATTGTGAGCCCAAAATCCTAAATATGTTGGTCAGTCCAATTGTCAAATTTTACAAAGTGAATTTATTTATCTTCTTTGACAAAAAAAAGACAACACACTTGTAAAAAAAAATTCTTCTTACTTCAAAAAACCTTCTTAAGACAACTTCTTCCTAAAATTAAAATAATTGGAAAAATTATAAATCATGTTTTCCAATTGTTTTTAATCTTGTTCTTGAAGATATATCATATAAATAGAACACACATATTTGGCTTTTCCCATATTTTCACAATAAAAATATCTAATTATTAACATTATATTGTTAACATTTAAATCTCCAAAAGTACCTTATTGAGTGATGTGAATATACACTTTCATTTGAGGAATTTATGTTTAAGGTTTAGAACCAACCACACCAATATTATTAATTTTATCATTCTCTATAACAGATTTCCCTTTGTATTTGAAACATTGTACTTATGAAATGTTAATTCATTCTATAGTAAATTCCTCAAAAAACATTATAACCATGAAGGGAGAAACATTGTTCGAATTAATCTATGTCATACTAGGAGTGATAATCCTCTCTTGATCCTTGCACATACCTTTACATTTCATTACTTATTCAACTCTTCAATTATCTTTGATTTTTCTTTAACATATTTAGATATCCCATCAATAATTCATGCTTGCTCCTCTACTTTGTGTTTCAAATAAATTTCTTTCTTGTAGCTTTCTAAATTTTCAGATTTAAGATTTTATATTTTAGATTTTGATTATTCCATATACTCCTTTTGTTACTATATATGTATTTTAGAGTCATAAAAAACTACACTATCATTATTTTTCTTGGCCCTCCAAACATAAATTTCTTCAAGGTATGCCTTTATTTCAAACTAAATATCAGCTTTATCAATGAAATTTATTTCATAATCACTATTGTTTTCTCAAGTAATATCAACTAGTGAATATTCATCGATATCATTGAAACCATGGACCTATTTAGCTTAACTTTCATCAGAGTTTAAATCTTCCTATGAGAGAAACTTTTTTATTTTGAAAACACTTTTCTTTCCCTTCACATCTTCCACATCATCCCTCTGAGATTTCTTAGGAGATTTATCTGTAAGATACAATTTTTACAAATTTCAAACAAGAAAGTGGAAGTTTACCTATAAATATTCATTTTCTTCTTATAAGTCTAGAGTAAGTAAAGTAAATAATCTCATAAATTTATTCTTATTCTAAAACTTATTTCACTGTGAGTTTCTTGATAGCCTTAAAATCCACTGCATAAGAATTTTACTTAACCTTGGACTCATTGTCTTCATTTCTCATCTCATATGAAATGAGAGTTCTATACAATACTTCAAGAGATATTTCCTTCACATATTAGTAATATATAACTAAAACCTTTTCATTAAATCAAGGATTAATTCTTCTTATGATTCTCTTCCCAATATTATCTTCATAAAGATCCTCATCAAGACTGTCCATATCTTCAAAAATATAATTTAGTCTATTAAAAAAGGTTTTGAATGTATCATTTGGAATCATTATCAAATCCTCATATTTATTCCATATAACCTATACTTAGGCCTAAAGAACGATTGAATATCCTTCGTAGATATTCAAAAAAAATCATGCATTGTATGAGAGGTTTTACAAGGCATTACCTTTGTGTAAATGGGATTGGCCAGTACACTTCCTAAGGCATTAATTGCCTATGAATTTGTTTCAAACTCTCTATAATCATTCTCTAAGAAAATATATACTATCCATTATCCTATATAATACCATACATGGAAACCATATAAACATCCATTCCCAATGATCAAAAATATTGTTTTATATAGATCTTAAATAACTGAAAGTTATTTCATTTAAATATAGGAATGCCTTTATGGTTGAAAATTGTTTCCATGCTTTTGAGAGAGATATATTTTTATCCAAATAAAACCTTATTTGGATACCTCTTGTCATTCCCTTAACAAAGAATATACTCTGAGTGGGGGTGAATCAGGGTATTATAGTATGATACTTTATTTTTTATCTTATTCTATCCACTTTAGAAACATCTCAATCTGTCCCTTTATTTCTCTCTAAAGTGAATAAAGTAGTAAATGATATATATGGTTTTAAAAAAAATTATTTGGAGGCAAATATGATTTTTCTTGGTTCACCAACATCGGCCTATATCCAAGGATCATGAATGAAAATGTTCCTATTCACAAAACATACTAAAATATTATTGCTCTAATGTTTAAATATTTGAGTGGTCTCACTGACCCTCCTGGTTCATTACCATGAATGATTGGAAAACACATAGATCTCCTATAAAGTGGAACTCATTTCCCCTCATGATGTTTTTTTTCTTCTTCTTAAAACAATGGTGATGTAAATATACACCATATGGGATGTTTCTCTTCACCAAAATTTTATAAAATTTCAATATAAAAATAGAGCTCCTGGAATACCTATATCTTGGGATTTCTCTATCTATGGGAGATTGGGAATCATCCTATAAATGTTTAGTGACATTTGGAATTTCCCTACACTCTACCACTATTTTCTTATGTATAGACTTCATCCCTAAATTGGATCCCTTTTAAATATACTCTTCCATATGAATTCACTCTATGCACTTGAATCCATGTAATAAAGGCCTTAAAACACTCCATAACCCTTTGTAATAATGATGGTTACAAATCCCATAGATACTCCAAAAACTATATCGATTAAAATCTAGATTTTTCGGACTCAACCTCCAACACATCTTGTAACATGCCCAAATAATTTCCACTATAGCATGGTATTCTTCTAAATTTTATTCAATGATACACAACTATGAATTTATCCATAAATATAGTAGGATACCATGTGTTTCATAGGTAAATTACCAATCCATCATGGTCACCAAAATTCTCATAGAGTTCTTGGACGTTTCACATAGGTGACTCCCCAAATCAAAACACCCACTGCTTGTCACAAACCAACCTAGGTCGGCCCTAAACCGGTCACCCAAGCCTCTCTGTGGCAAGTACCGAAGGGAATTACTGATCCCCACGAGCTGGAAATTATTGTCAGGCATCAAAAGAGTACAACGAGGGAATGATTTCTATTAATAAATAATAAAGAAACAAACAGTAGAAATAAACCAACCAGCCTAATATATTAATGGAACTAAACAGAACATCATTTATAAAAAAATATGAAAATACAAAAAACATCACAACTAAACCAACTAAACTAGATGACTAAACTATCTCCATGTGACCCCACGTGTCACTCTCCAACACAAAGATAAATAGTCATGCAAGGCGAATGAACTCAATCTGGAACCTTCACAAGGGATAAAAATAGAAAAGAACTATATGCATGAGTATTAAAACTCAGTAGTCTAGCCCGACAATCTATTCACAATGCACTTCCTTTAAAATACAAGAAACATCAATTTCAAGTTTGAACTAGAATATATCAAAGTATCATTTTCTACAAATTTTACTTAAAAAAAATTTACAACTCATTTCCCTTATTCATTTCAAAAACTATGTTCATTTGATTAGTGTGACATTGGTATTTTTAAGGGGAAAGTGATGTCTAAATTTTTCAGATTGTATAAAGTGGGATAAAACAATTTTATTTGAAAAAATTTTCGTAAGCCTTATTAAAATCAACACATAAATTTCAAAGAAAAATATTACACAAGAAGGTACTATAGTAATCACACTACAAGGGCAATGAAAATAATAATATAAGTATCTCATTTATTATTGAAAGCTACTAAGAACCAATAGACATAGTTGTACCTAGAAGATAAAGAATAATCAAGAAGATAATAATACCTGATACCACATCCCCAGTAGCATTCCACACATGATGAAATCAAAACTCTCAATATGCTCGGCCTCCCTAACTCAGGACAGGTTGATGGGAAATCCCATAGAAATAAACCCAAATATATCCACCTATTATGGGATACTGGTCAGTATGTCATATACTAGTGCAGTAATAATTATTAGAAAATTATCTCAATATTTCAGGTTCCCATGTCTCATTTATATAATGGGGGTGAGCCAACTGATGCCATCCTATCATCTAATCACACACACACACAGATATATATATATATAACAAATAAACACAACATGCATCACCTCGAGCCATTCTAATAATCAACTCACATGCTATAGAATAAATAGAAAATAAAGAGACTATATGGAGGACCTAAAATAATTTCTCATGAGTATTTCAGAGTGGGGAAATCCCACCCATTAAATAAAATAAGTCATCCGAGTCATACAACAGATTTTTTCATAATAAAACATTTTCACGGTTTTCACTGGCTGCTAAACAGGCCTTTAAACTTTTTACAAAATCAAAATTTATCAACATACAAAAATACACTATTTCTACAGGGGTGTAAACACACCATTTTCAACATCAAAACATTTTCACAATTTACTTAAAATATTCAGATTATACATTCAAGCCACACCCATTTTTATAAAAACACCAAACGGGCCTTTCGTCAGCCACACATTCAAAAACACCTTAAAACCCCATACTCATTTCTTTTTGAACCCAAAAAATGTTTGGAAACCATATAAGGAACCCAAATACATTATTTCTCAAACTAAAAATATATTTATAAATTCCAAAAATCATTTTATATCACATTTAGCATATAAAATCCAACCCTGGAATTAATCACACAGAAGGCATGCACTATTTAATAAACCAATTTTTATTTAACACTAAAAAAGGTGTAAAACACAAATTTTCATGCCATAATTTTATTTGAATTGTTGAACCATGTTCTGGATATCAAAAAACATGTGTTAAATCTAACATAACATTTTATCAAATACTTGGTGTGCACATTTTAACAAAACAATACTATTCATCAAGAAACAAGGCATAAACTACCATTTTGAACACAAAATAATAAAAACAAATGTTGAAAAACTAAACTTAGCATGTATATCAGGTATGAACAGAAAGAAAAATAAGAAACTAAAATAAAAAGGGAAAGTGCATGGGGAAACCTACCTCAATACCATGGTGGAATGGAAACGCACACCCAAAATCACATGCTGAGGGTTTCAAAACACTAGATTTATGATTCCCAAGATTAAATGACCAAAACCACCATAAAAACATGGGAAAATAGTACCTTGGTTCAAGAATGACCAATGGGGGAAAGTGAATACAAGAAAAATGAAAGGAGAAGGGAGATAGAGTAGAAAGGAGAAGAGATTGCCTTCAAGAAACTTTCCCCAAATCGAAGATATCTTAGATCTACACCAAAGGAGGAGGAGGAATGGATTAGGATGAAAGGGAGAGGGATACCTAGGTTTGGAAGAACCAGGTGGCAGTGTTTTGAGTGGATTTAGGTCCAAAAACCCTAAGGGTTCAAATTTTAAAATTTTAAAATTTTAATTCTAGGCAGACTCGCACAGTTAGGCCGCATGATTTATTAAATTGTGTGCCAAACCATGTCGTAGACACATGAGTGACTGCATGGTCAATCCTAAGAGACTTAATTCACATGCACCAACCATGTAGTAAGTTTTATACCTACCGTATGGTTACCTGGGTTTGATCGCATGGTTTATAAAATTGCGTGACAACCATGTGTAAGGCCTTTTTAGTCCAAACTTCCATGTTTTCTCCAAACACCCCAAAAAAACCAAAGATAAACCATGAGGAAATGACTTAAAAAATAAAACACATTAATAATCAACACCTATCACACCTAGAACCCAAGAAAAAGACTGGGATTCCCAATGAACCGGAACATAAACCAAAACTTAAAAAATCAGGTGTGACAATTCTCCCCACCATTAAGGCTTTCCATCCCTAGGAATCCATAACACATTCTAGTTGGTTGATCAATGCCTAAGTATTCCACATAAAAAATATCCAACATCTTAAACCATGAACATTTCACTCACCAAAAATGGAACTTAAGCCTCTTTCCCGAAAAAAAAAACAATAACACACAACTACATCCCGAGAATCAATGGAAGGATCAATAAATTACATCCACAACCAAGACAATAACCAGATTATTGGGCCTTATCCTAAAGATCCCAATGATCACCCAAATCAAAGAGCACTCACCAAGACCAAAAATTTCAAGGGAGGCTATAACTGACTCCCAACTATTAGAGAAAAACTAACATCCAAGAACATCTTAGGAGAAAACTGAAAGAGACCTGCGGTGGGTCTCCCCACCATTAATAACCAACTAACAGTGACCAAACAGGAATTCAACATGAACCAAGAACCAGGATTTTCCATATAGGCCAACCCAAAACTCCCTTACAAAGACCTATCATCCCAGGTCAAGAAGAAAGAAACAAGGACATTGAAACCACCCACCTCGTGAACAGAGGGGGTAAATATGATCCAACAACCTCCACATGAACCAAAAACCCCACCACAAGGGTAGGGGAGGGAGTAGAACCAATGATTGGACCACTGAAACCACAACCAACAACCACCCACCAATCTTCACCTATGGATGGATAAAAACCATGACTACAACTAATTCACATGGCCAGTCCACACTCTTGTAATTCCTAACTATGCACCAGCTTCACTTCGAGACCTATAGTTGGAGCTCCGATAGTTAAAGCATCTTTTTGAATCGTAGACATGTTTTAATAATCTCAATAAGAATAATTCATCACCTGATTAGATAAAATTTTAAAGACTATAAATATGGAAACAAAATCCACATTTCCACTAAAAAAAGGAGTTCATTAGGAGACTCGCAACATCTTTTACATTCCAAAAACCGGAACCCTATCGATATGACTACCACAAAAAATAATTCATACACTGGAAGGAAACATAAAAAATAAAACTTTAAACGAATTTACAACAACACATCACTTCTAAGGATTGCCACTATGATGCTTCATAGAAACACCACAACATAATTGCTGTAAGTGACCCAAGTTTCCACAATCATGGAAGGGATTAGGAGCATTCATACATGACAACTTTTTATGACCCATCTATCCACATTGATAGCACATAAAGACCTCATTCCCAAAAGGGGTTGATGAAATTTCTCATCGACATTTGATTCCACAACCTGCTCCATCAACTTCCAACCACTTTCTCATATCCTTACTAGAATCTTACCCACTACTACTAGGGATAGAAGGATAGAGAACTGCCTCGAGCACTCCCACCATTACATCTTCAACATGAAAATATCACCTCACCACATCGGCAAAAGAGGTTAGGTTGGACTTTGACACCTTCAACTAAAAATCAGTATGAAGTCCAACCTCGAAACGCTGAGCCTTCATGGAATTATTTATAGCATACCCTGAATCATAATGGACTAGATCTAAAAATTGATGGAAAAACTCCAACATTGATCCATCACTCTACTGAAAACACGCCATCTACATCCCTTTTTTACCTTTTCTTTCTCAAATAATTACTAATGAATGGACAAAGCCTTGAAAAACTCCCATGTAAGATCGTTATGAGGCTTGTTCTGAGACACTGACTTACGCCACTTCCATGGTGAACCTTCAATCATGAATGTTGAAAACTTAACCTTCAATAACTTGGGAAACTATATGAGGCTAATGTTCCTTTCAATCTTTATCATCCACTCTTCCGCTTCAAGAGGATCCTCTTGTTTATAAAACAGTGGTGGATCTAGATTCTGAAACTCAAGAACTAAATACCTTGGTTGATCAACCGTAAATCCCGCTAACGGGGAATCAACTGTATCAGCACTACGATCACCCATCAAAGATACATGGGGAAAACTACTGGACAAGAAAATCCAAGAACTAAATCAAGGTCAGCTCAACAGAAAAATCTTTAAGAACCAACACCTCATAGGTAACAAGATTTTAACATAATAAAACAATCCATTATAATATAAAAACATTCCTTTTTGAATATATATTTAATTTAAAACAAAATTTCTACGTTGATAACTCGTCATTAGTATTCCTTAGATTCTCACTCACATGAATGTTTTCATGCCACACCAGGAACCCATCCATCATTCCATACCGGGAATCCATTCACATTCCCACATACCACCATTCATGTAAGCACCCAATAAGAACACCAAGGCTAAAATAAAGCATTCTCATTTTCCAAAAATAACACATTCAACAAATTTCAAAAATCATGAACTTTCTAAAGGCTTACTAACCACCAATTCAAAATTATTTTTCAGATTCACATATCTAACCATTTCACCATACTTGAGAATAAAACCCCATATATTTTCATAAAAAATACATTTCAGTTTTATAAAAACATTTTCCAACATCTCACAAACCTAATTTAATCAAACCATTTGATTAAAAACTCACTATTTTTTCATTTAAAACAACTTCCAAAACAACCATTATCTTTTCATAAACCCCAAAAGGTCATTTTATAAAAACTCATTTTCTAAGATCTTCCACAAATTAAATTGTGAAAATAATTTTCCACCTTCCAAAATCTAACTATTATCATTAAAATACAACTTTACAAAAATCAAACATAAGGGGTTTTCAAAACAATTTTTCAGAATTCAAAGGAGAGCCAAACATCTCAAAAAGGGAACTAGTGTTGGTGGGTGACTTGACCATATGGTTAGAGGTCATATGCTAAACACACCACCAAACAATACCTAAAGGCCAAGAAACTAACAAAACTAGACTTCCCATGGAAACTCGAGGATCAAAATGATCAAGATTTCACGATTCTCTTCCAGAACCTACCCCTAGAGTCACTACTGGAAATAATGTTTTTCCCAAAACTTGTATACCAATGGTTCCTTTGAACAGTTGGTATAAGTGTTATTTAACAACGGTTTATGCAAACCGTCGGTAAAGATGGGTAAAAATTGAGTTTTCCCAATGGTTTGCTTAAACCGTTGGGAAAGATGGGTAAAAAATGAGTTTTACCAATGGTTTTATGAAACTGTTGGGAGAGATGGGTAAAAAATGAGTTTTCCCAATGGTTTTATGAAACCGTTGGGAAAGATGGAGTTTTGCCAACAGTTTTTAACAACCGTTGGGAAAATTTTCCCCCAAATTCGATAAGGCAGGAGACCCCCACCCCGATTCCAGAAGCCGCAACTCTAGATGCATTGCCTGACTCCGAGAATCCCTTGAGAAGTCTCAACTCTAGAAGCACTACCCAACTCTAGAAGCACTGCCAGATTTCTAAAAACCCCTACAGCACAGTAGAGAAATCGTTTCCCCTAATTTCCAGAAGGCACGCAATGAACCCTAACCCGAGTTCTTCCATCCGATCAGCTGCAACTCCCCCATCCAGGTTAGACTCTTTAAACCTCTTCCCAAATACAAACATAGAATCCCTCTTCCTCTAATTTCTACATTTATTTCAATATCTAACAAGATCGCATCATTTTTTCCTATTTTAGGGATTTTGGAAAATTTTATGATTCACACTATTTAGTATTGAATCAATAAATAATACATGATTGGTAGATGTCTGTGACTAGGGTTTACTTTGGTTTCATATATCATTTGTAACTAAACATATGAAATACTACCACTAATATGGTGATTCCACGAATCATGGGGCTTCCTCTTCTTTTGTTCTATATAGTTTGTAGTGCTGGTTTTTAATGTATTTTATTTTCTTATGGATTTATAGTGAATATGTATTGGGTTCCTTTGGTAATGAATTTTGGGTGAGTTATTCTTAAGTTCTTTTTAGATATCATTGTATTCATAAAGTGTGCCTAATTTTTTTGTTGGTGGTTTCGACTCACTGAGTGACTGTTTGGTTATGTTTTTATGATGCCAACGTTCAATTTTTTTTAATAATGAAACCTATTTATATTTTAATGATATAAATGAGTTGTTTTTAAATATATGTTTATAAAATAGGTAAAATGTTTTCTAAGTGGTTTATTTGGAAATTTACAAAGACAGATCCCATTTTTATTGTATTCTAAAATCTCATTAAACATATTTATACTTAGTGAATCCTTTATAAGTTTTCATACATGTTTGAGCATTACCACTAATATCCCATAGCTTAATACCATTTTTATATTGTGTATATATCATTATATTTTTTAATGATTTCACATCTTCCTTCAATAATGTCTTCCAAGGATGTCTTAAAAATCTAATAGCCACTTGAATGTTTTTCCATGCTTAAATAGTGTAATGTATTCCTGGAATAGTCAATTAATTTTTACATTCTAGTAAACCATGTTGATAACCTTCATGATTATATGATCTCATAGGTGGGTGTGGTGAATATTGATATAATTTTAAACATATGTATTGAATTTTGTTTTTATCTTCTAGGGTTTCAAATTCTGCAGTCGGGTTTTTTTAAAGTGATATACAGCAATGTTTTAAACACCTGCTATATATTCCTAATGGTTTTTTAGTAGTGGTTTAAACCACCACTATTTAAGGTCAATATTTGTTTACCGTTTTTTGTTTCAGCAGTTTTTTTCCATGAAAAAAAATGGTGAGGATATAATGGCGGTTCAAACCACTACTATATCCTTTCCATTTTTTGGCAGGTGAAACCATCACTAAAACCAAAAACGCCATTTAAAAACATTCTGTGACGATTCCCCGAAGTTGCCACTAAATTTATAGAACTAACATGAGTTGGATGCTGATGCCAATTTTAGCAGTGATTTTTGGAAACAGTCGTAGAACCATATATAAGCAATTTAAACTACCGCAAATTCAAAAAGAAAAAGTAGCTACTATCAGTCAATTTTTTTGTATTGTCCAATGCATGATTTGGAACTAGTTATAGTACCCCCTAGATAGCCCCGCCCACCCCCTCCCCCGTGGACTACCCCCCACCCCTTGGGACAGCCTGCCCACCCCCCTGGACACCTTGTACCCCCCTAGACACCCCCGCCACCCCCGCCACCCCCCTAGACACCCTGCCCACCCCCTAGACACCTCATACCCCCTGGACAACCCCCACCCCATGAAAAGCCCCCCCCCCACCCCTTGGACACCCCTGACCCCCTTGGATAGCCCCACCACTCCCATGGACAGCCCTCCCACCCCACTGGACAGCCCATGCCCCCTAGATACCCCCCCCCCCCACCCCACCCTTGTTGACAGCCTGCCCACCCCACCCCCTGACACCCGCCCACCACCCCATGGACACCCTCCATCCCCTCAGATGCCCCCCTGACACCCCTGACCCCACTGGACAGCGCCGTCACCCCCGTGGACAGCCCGACCACCCCCTGTGGACAGCCCGCCCACCCCCCTGGACAGCCCGCCCACCCCCTGGACACCCCAGACCCCCTAGACAGCCCCGCCACCCCCATGGGAAGCCCGCCCACCCCCCTGGACACCTCGTACCCCCCCCCCCACCCGAACATCCCCACCCACCCCCTGGACACCTTGCTCACCTCCTTGGACAGCCCGCCCACACAGCTGGACTCCCACTACCCCCCCCCCCCTGGACAGCCTGACCACCCCCGTGGACAGCCCACCCACCTGGACACCCCACCCCCTAGATAGCCCCCCACCCCCTGGACACCTCCGACCCCCCGGACAGCCCCACCACCCCCTTGGACACCATGCACCCCCCTAGACACCCTGCACCCCCCTTGGATAGCCTCACCACTCCCCTGATCCTCATCCTACTCCTCATCCTGATCTCCCTGAAGAAGTTAAAGTATAAAACCCATGTACTCTCAACAAGACCCTTAAGGATTATGTATTCATTGATCCACTTCGAATATCTTACTGGGAAATACTTAAATATAGGCATTAGAAATTTTGTATCTTATTTTCTTATATACACTGTATTTTGTTGTATTTCTTAATATGATTCTCATATAGAGTAATGTGTCAGTTATGCTTTTATTTAAAGTAAACAATATTCATTTACCTAAATATTTTTTTGATTGAACTTTAATATTATTTAATTGCTTTGAAATGAGTTATTTCAATTTTTTTACAAAATGGATAGAAGTTAGATGTATGAAACTGATTGGATTTCAACCGATTTTCAAAATAATTTGAACAGATTTCTATATTTTGCATTTGACAGGGCTTCAGATAGTGGTCGCATACACTGCCCATGTTCTAATTGTATTGTAAGACCTTGTTGAGTCATGAAGTAGTTATCTATCATATAACCAAATATGGTTTACAAACAAACTATTATGTGTGGTATCACAATGGAGAGAAAATGGAATCTCAAAATTTTGATGCTCCAAATGACAGGACTGAATTGGAGAGTTAGATATATGATCAGTTTCCATTTATTCGGCATCATGAGAAGGAAAGGATGTCCATCTAACAAGATTTTGATACAAACACACATGAT
This sequence comes from Viscum album, assembly GCA_963277665.1. Lineage (NCBI taxonomy): Eukaryota > Viridiplantae > Streptophyta > Magnoliopsida > Santalales > Viscaceae > Viscum > Viscum album. The sequence continues at coordinate 878,404,150 of OY728123.1, forward strand.
GGGTCCAATGAAAATGATGATGTTGATAGGGTGAAAAAATTGAATGATGTTGCAATGACTCCAGTATATTGACAATGTGGTAAAATGAAAAAGTTGGAATTTTTAATCCGATTGTTTCATGGGAAAACTATGTATGGGATTTCAAATACTGAAATTGATTACATTCCTACCTTCTTGAATTAATTACTTCCAGATGATGCAGATATTCCCTCAAACCACTATATGGCATGGAAGTTAGTTGATAAACTTAGATTCTCAAAAAAAATCATGCCTGCCCGAATGATTGCAGCTTATTTTGGGAGGAAACTGCTGAAAGAAATGATTATATCAAATGTGGAACCTCCCGATGGAAATCAAAAGATGATGGAACACCATCTCATGTTCTACAAAAAGTAATGTGGAACTTTCCATTGATCCCCATATTACAGAACCTTTTCATGTCTGATGAAATATCAGTAAAAATGTGATGCATGACACCGAGAGAAATAAGAATAATGAAGAGTTGGTTAACCCTACAGTTGGATTTTCATGGCAGATATTTAATGCTCGATATCCTGAATTTGCAGCCGACATTCGTAATGTGAGACTGGGTCTTTTATGTGATTGTTTTAATCCATTTGGGAAGATTCTTACTTCGCACATCACATAGCCGGTTTTCCTACACATTTATAACATTCCCCCATGGTTGTGTATGAAAAAGCCTTACACTTTCTTGAGTATACTGATATCTGGAACTTCTGATCCCGGTAATGATATATATTTATATATGCAACCTTTAATAAAATATTTGAAACTTCTTTGGGATGTGGGTGTACCCACATACGATGCATGTTTGAAAGATATATTTCAGATGCATGTTGTGCTTATGTGGATGATCAATGATTTTCTGGCTTATGCAATGATGTCTGGATGGAGCACAAATGGAAAATTTTCATGTCATGTTTGTATTAAGAATACTCGATCGAGAAGACTGAAATATTGTCGTAGTTTTAGTTTTATGGGACATCGACGATTCTTTCCAATGAACCATCCATATAGAAACAATCATTGAAGATTTGACAATACCATGGAGACTGAAGATCCACCTCAGCATATGTCTGGAACTAAAGTTCTTAATGAATTGAAAGATTTCAGTTATTCATTTGGGAATGGTGTAATGAAATATAGAAAGAGGAAAAATGTTTTCAATGATACATGTTACCATTGGAAGAAGAAGAGTATATTCTTTGAGTTGTCGTATTGGTCAACCAACTTGTTATGTCATTGCTTAGACGTAATGCACATTGAAAAGAATATATGTGAAATGTTTCTTTCAATTCTTCTAAATTTCAAGGGGAAGAAAAAATGAGATTTACGATCTCGGCGTGACTTGGTAGATTGGGGGATCAGACCAGAATTGCATCCTGTCTGTATCAGTGAAAATAAATGGAAGGTTCCATGTGCTTCTTATGTGATGACACCTGCTGAAAAAAATCAATTTCTGGAAGTGTTAGAGACTATTAAAGTTCCTGATGGCTATTCAAGCAATATATCAAAACGGGTCAATAGAAAAGATTTGATGCTGAAATCTTTGAAGACTCATGATTATCACGTTTTTTTGCATGATTTTATTACAATAGAAATCCGTCATCTCTTGTCCAATAATGTTAGAGTCTCAGTTATTCGGTTGTGTTATTTTTTTAGAGGTCTTTGTGCTAATAGGTTTTCCAAATCCTTCTTGCAAAAACTGTTGGCATAGAAACCATTAATTTTGTGTGAGTTAGAGAAAATATTCCCTCCATCATTTTTTACATGCATGTTGCATCTGGCTGTCCATATTCCAACCAAAATAATTCTTGGAGGACCCATTTCTTTCCATTGGATGTATCCAACTGAAAGAAACATGTGCACATTGAAATCATATGTTCGGAACAGGAATTATCACGAAGTTTCTATTGTGAACGGTTACATGGATCAAGAATGTATGGATTTCTGCTCAATGTATTTGTCTGATCTTACTACGAGAATAAACTGACCAATGAGAAATGAAGAAGAACATTATGGGCAAATTGAACCCAATTTTCCATCACTTCCTTAGACAGGAAGAATTCCGGGATCATATACATTGATGACATTAAGCCTTGAAGAGCGAGAGATGGTACATCGCATAGTGTTGTTCAATTGTGATTTGTTCGATGAGTATATCAAGTAAGTAAATTGTACATGTATCTCTTATCTTATCTCTTGTAATTTTAAATATTTGTTAAAATATTATTATTTGTATCTATAGGGAACATAAAGAATTGATATATAGAAATCATAGCTCTTTATCTTTGAGAAGGAAAGAGACTTTGCATAGAAAAGGGTTTTCTTCTTGGTTGAAATTAAAGGTAAAAATATTTCTGTAATAACTAAATAAAAATAATATTTAATTAAGTTTACTATTTGTTAATATTTCAGGTATCGATTTTTCCTGCAGAATTTGTTTCTGAGGAAATAAGAGCTTTGGATTTTGGTCCTAATACCACAGTTCGTTCTTGTAAATCACTTGCGATCAATGGATACAAATTTATTATCACTGAACGAGCAAGAAACATGAGAACACAACATGATGGTGTTATGCTAACTGCCACAACAAACTGTTATGCTAGTTTATCAGATAATAGACCTCATTCTGAAAATTTATCTTATTATGGAGTCGTGGAGAAAATAATAATTTTGGATTATTACTCGTATGGTCAAGTCATGATGATGAAATGTAAATGGTTTGATTCAATGACGAGGCAAGTCACCTTTATTGATGAATGTGGATTTCAATTTATTGACATGACTCGCACTCTTTCCACTGATGAACCATATGTATTGGAATCAATGGTGAAACAAATTATTTATGTCAAAGATCATCATCATCCTAAATTCAGTGTAATTATTGAAGTAAGTCGCAGACATGTTTTTGATGATGGTGATGATGAAGTTGACACTATCCCTACTACAATTGGAACCAATCCGTTTATTACTTAGGATGACTCTAATAGCTCAATTTTCAGAGTTGATTTTGAACTTGAAGTTGTGGTGGGAAATATATATAATTATACAGTCGTGTTCTCACCTACATGTTTCACCTACATCATTCATAGTGTGTATCCTAGTACTTACCTTCATACCACCATAAATCTTCTTTTTCTTTATGTTTTTTTATCAGAATTGTTTTTCTATATTTTTTTTGGTTTACACATTAGTTATCTATTTCTAATTACTTCCATATTTGTTTTCATTGCAGGAAATGACACCCATTGAAGAGAGGCGGTGGAAAAAGATGACCGAAAATAATCATCGCATGACACTGATGGGCATTCCTCCACTCATCCCTATTGTGAGTATTTTATTTCAAATATATATATTTCAATAAATTATAATATCATGTGTTTACTTTTGTGTTAAACTTTTTTTCAGGATCGACCCCCTAGACGAGAGATATCTGATGAGGAGCCTGATATTGATCCCAGTATAGAGGCTGGTGGTAGGAGGGGGTGGTGTCAGTGTTAGATGACCATCTGGTAGTCCCGGTACTGAGTTCGGTGGTACGAGGGCTCATGGTGAGAGAGTTAGATGATCCACTAGTCATACCTGATTGGATCATTCCCCTACCACATATGTATCTTTTATGCCCAATTTTGATCCTAGTGTGTCTTTAGGGACACACAGGATATTTTGGCCTCCGATGTTTACACTACCAGTTGGCCAGACGTCTGTGCCATCATCTTTTTCTTCTGGTTCATTATCTCTGGGCGATTATATTCCACCTTCTTCAACTCCTGCTCTGACACAGTATGTGGTAGAGGAGCATACACTGAGGGACACTCCACTTGTACAAGATATTCCTTCGGCTTCTGCACATCCAGTGATGCCCATTGATCCGACTACCACAGGTATATTTATATAACTCTAACAAATTTTTATACCAAAATTTGTGTTTATTATAAATTGTACTGATTTTTTTTTCTTTAATAATATATTCATCTACTAATAGGAGGTGGGGGAGGGGGAGTACTCACTTGCTTGTGGTATGGAACTTCTAGACACAGTTGATGGTTGAATACAATGATGATGGACAGATAATTGATAAATCTGGGTTGGAATGTTGGGGTTTTTTAGCGATGCTAGACAAATACTCCGACATCATTTCGGTCAGCCCTCTCTCTTGGAGACAGTTGCCACCTGAAGTCAAGGATAATGTGTGGGCACAAATATGGGTAAAAAATATATTGGATTTTATTTATTATTTTTTTGTATTTATATGAATTAATCTATTGGGTTTCATCTTCGGTATAACTTCCCTGATGGTGAAGGTGCACAACCGGCGTGTTTAAAGGATCTAGGAGAGATTTGGAGAGCTAATAAGCATGAGCTGTATGTTGTCTGGTGTGATAGAGTGGGCACGGAGTTGGAGACATTACCTATCATGGATGACTTCCCGATAGAGAAATATTGCCAAATGATTACCCATTGGGTGACTGTCAAATTTAAGGTATTAATCCCATTTGAGGTATTTAAATGACAGTTTTCATATTTTGCATTAATATTATCTAATTAATTATTAAACATTATTTAGGAATCTTCTGAAAAAAATAAAAAAAACATTGATTCAGAGCAATACCTCCACACTTTGGGGTGCACGACTATGTCAGATCATGAGAGACAGCTGGTACGATATAATTGTTTATAATTTTTCTTTAGGACTTTCCTTTTTTATTGTTTCATACATAAATTATGTGATTTATTGAATATTGAATATATGATTATACTTGCATTTTATATTGTTTCAATGTCATTATAGAAGCACAAATTGAATATTGAAGGACCTATCCCTCAAGCAAAATTGTTTTGCTCGAGTAGAAGGAAAAAATATGGAACTGCGGTTAATGAACCGACACAAGAAAAGATTTTAAGTTTTAATTTGTTTATTTCAAAGTTTAATATCTATTTTTAAATTTAATAATCTATTAATATTTTTACCAGTCTACTTTAGAGGCCCTTGATTCCCAGAAGCTTGACAATTTTGGGCCACACGATCATTTATATCAGGTTGACAGTCTGATAAAAGGGTCACAGGTTTGGAAGTGCAACTTCAAACGAGGGACAAAGAATTTATGAAACTGATGAAAGCTTTATCTTCATCACTTCCACCAGAAGCCAGAGTGGATTTTAAGACATTTATATCGTCGATGGGTGAATTATACAATGCACCAGGGGAAGTTTTAGTGGCAGTCGAGATGATTACATTCCTGGTGATGATGAGGATGCTGAAGAGGATGAGGGTGAGGATGAGGATGAGGATGAGGGCGAGGATGGGGCTGAGGGAGAGGATGGGGCCGACGATGAGCATGGGTACGATGATGAGGATGATGATGAGGACAGATATGGTGGCGAGGATGAGGCCGATGATGACAGATGTGATGGTGATGGTGATCAGGGGCAGATTGATGCATTACATTTTTGAATTCTGTATAACTCTTTATTTTTGAACCTGGTTTTTCACTCTGGTATGGATATTTTTGAATTCAGTATAACTCTTTATTTTCAACCAAATATGGAAGCACAATGATGTTATAATGGTTTGGAGGTGAGTGATTATATATGATATTTTATGGGTTATTGTGAGGAGTTTTTTACCCTTTAATTGATTGGTTCATAAAACATAAGTTGGTGCTACATATATTATGTAATTGGAATGGGTAAAGTAAAATGCTGGTCTCGGATTTCTGAGTTGGTTATTTGGATGGTATTCTCTATCATAAGTGGGTATATCTCTATTGAATATGGGTGTATTTTCTAATTGACTAATGTATTTATTAAACTGACCATGAAATACACATTTCTCACAATACGGAATCACCACAAAAAATCATAGATAGACACTACAAACCATAAGACTCCCATGCAAGACACCCCTTGAGGTAGAGTCCCTCTCGTAGCCTCTTTAATTTAAAAATGATTTAAATTGAATTTAGATTTTTTCTTAATTTTGTGTAATTATATTTATTTTAATATCTTGAATAAGTTTTCTTTAATATAGTTTTTTCATTTGATAAATAAAGTCACGTTTTTATAATAAAACCCCTCCAATGGAGGTGCGCTGTCTACGAAAACTCGCTGTTATAGTTTAGGGTGTGATAATTTGACTCTCAATCAGTAGTTTCAACTACCTAGTACCACTTTTAAAAACAAAAAATATAAAATATATATCTTTATAATACCACAATCCCGAATCAAGAGTCTGTTTTTTATAACATAAGATCAGTTTCTATAAGGTAAAGGATAGCTACATAGGATTTATTTAGAATCCTGGCAGGAAGATGCTGCCCTACGGATGTCGTTGGACCAGGCCAACATGCCACGGTCATGCCGCGGTCACTCCGCGGTCATGCCGTGGTCACGTCGTGATTTGGCCCTTCTCCAGGATGACACCCTGCGGCGATTCACAGTCTTGTTGGAATTCGATGTATGATACCTAGATAGAGTTTTAGATACATTACCCACCCTTCTTTCTGGACCCCAAATATCCCCCCCCCCCCACCCTCCTCCCTGGACCCCAAACAGCCCCCCGGACATCCCCCCCACCCTCCTCCCTGAACCCCGGACAGCCCCCCACCCTCCTCCCTGAACCCCGGACAGCTCCCCCTCCCCCCCCCCCCCCGGACAGCCCCCCCACCGAAAAAATGCATTGGGATTGTGTTGATACTGAAAAAAAAAGATCCATGGGTCATTTTTGACGTTTACGAGTCAACCTCACCTCAATCCGAGGCACGGTGTGGCCGACACCACTCAAAGTGTCTCACTTTCTTTTGAAATGGACAACAGTTTTAGTGAAAACAACAACTGGCATACAGAAAACCAACCAAAGTCATTCGGATTCTATTGATACTTTAGGAAAAGGATCCATGGGTCATTTTTCATGTGTAAGAGTCAACCCTGCCTCAATATGAGGCACGGTGTGGCCGGTACCACTCAAAGTGTCTTTCTTTTGTATAAAATGGATATGCTTTTAAGTAAAAACAACTGGCATACAGAAAACCGACCAAATGCATTCTGATTGTGTTGATATTTTAGGAAAACGATCCATGGGTCATTTTTGATGTGTAAGAGTCAACTCCGCCTCAATATGAGGGCCGGTGTAGCCGACACCACTAGAAATGTCTCACTTTTATTTGAAATGGATAAGATTTTAAGTGAAAACAAAAACTGGCATATGGAAAACCGACCAAAGGAATTATAATTCTATTGAAACTTTAGGAAAATGATCCATGGGTCATATGCGACGTGTACGAGTCAACCCTTCCTCAATCCGAGGCACGGTGTGGCCGGTATCACACGAAGTGTCTCACTTTTATTTGAAATGGATAGGATTTTACGTGAAAACAACAACTGGCATACGGAAAACCGACCAAACGCATTCAAATTCTTTTTATACTTTAGGAAAACTATACATGGGTCATATATGACGTGTGAGAGTCAACCTCACCTCAATCCAAGTGCCGGTGTGGCTGGAACCACTCGAAATGTCTCACTTTTATTTGAAATGGATAGGATTTTAAGTGAAAACAACAACTGGCATACGGAAAACTGAATAAACACATTCATATTGTGTTGATACTTTAGTACAAGGATCCATGGGTCATATGTGACATGTATGAGTCAACCCCTCCTCAATCTTAGGGCCTCTATGGCTGTCACCACTCAAAATGTCTCACTTTTATTTGAAATGGACAGGATTTTAAGTGAAAACAACAACTGACATACGGAAAACTGACCAAACGCATTCGGATTGTGTTGATACTGAAACACAACGATCCATGGGGAATTTTTGATGTGTACGAGTCAACCTCTCCTCAATCTGAGGTGTGGTGTGGCTGACACCACTCAAATTGTCTCACTTTTCTTTGAAATGGATAGCATTTTTAGTGAAAACAACAACTGAAATACAGAAAGCTGACCAAAGGCCTTCATATTCTATTGAAACTTTATGAAAAGGATTAATGGGTCATATGTGACATGTAAGAGTCAACCCCGCCTCAATCTGAGACACGGTGTGGCCGATATCACTCGATGTGTCTCACTTTTATTTGAAATGGACAGGATTTTAAGTGAAAACTACAACTGGCATATGGAAAACCGACCAAAAGCATTTGGATTCTATTGATAATTTAGGAAAACGATCCATGGGTAATATTTGACGTTTAAGGGTCAACCCCTCCTCAATCCAAGGGCCAATGTGGCCGGCACCACTTGAAATGTCTCACTTTTATTTCAAATGGACAAGATTTTAAGTGAAAACAACAAATGGCATACAGAAAACTGACCAAACGCATTAGGATTGTGTTGATACTGCAACACAATGATCCATGGGTAATTTTTGAAGTGTAAGAGTCAACCTCTCCTCAATCCGAGGTGCGTTGTGGCCGACACCACTCAAAGTGTCTCACTTTTCTTTGAAATGGACAGCATTTTAAGTGAAAACAACAACTGAAATACAGAGAACCGACCAAAAGCATTCAGATTCTATTAGTACTTTAGTAAAAGGATCCATGGGTCATATATGACATGTATGAGTCAGCCCTGCCTCAATCTGAGGCACGGTGTGGCCGATATCACTCGAAGTGTCTCACTTTAATTTGAAATGGACAGGATTTTAAGTGAAAACAACAACTAACATGTGGAAAACTGACCAAACGCATTGGGATTGTGTTTATAATACAAAAAACAATACATGGGTCATTTTTGATGTGTACGAGTCAACCTCGCCTCAATTCGAGGCGCGGTGTGGCTGACACCACTCAAAGTGTCTCACTTTTCATTGAAATGGACAGCATTTTAAATCAAAACAACAACTGGCATACAGAAAACCGACCAAAATAATTAGGATTCTGTTGATACTTTATGAAAAGGATCCATGGGTCATTTGTGATGTGTACGAGTCAACCCCGCCTCAATCCAAGGCACAGTGTGGCCGGTACCACTCAAAGTATCATTCTTTTGTTTAAAATGGATACGCTTTTAAGTAAAAACAACTGGCATATAGAAAACTGACCAAACGCATTATGATTGTGTTGATACTTTAGTAAAACGATCCATGGATCATTTTTGACGTGTATGAGTCAACCTCGCCTCAATCCGAGGCATGGTGTGGCTGACACCACTCAAAGTGTCTCTCTTTTGTTTCAAAAGGACATCATTTTAAGTGAATACAAAAACTGACATACTGAAAACTGACAAAAGGCATTCGGATTCTATTGAAACTTTAGGAAAACGATCCATGGGTCATATGTGATGTGTATGAGTCAACCAACCTCAATCTTAGGGACGGTGTGGCTGACACTACTCAAAGTGTTTCTCTTTTGTTTAAAATGAACAAGTTTTTAAGTGAAAAAACAACTGACAAACTTAAAACTGACAAAACACATTCGGATTGTGTTGATATTTTAGTACAATGATCCATGTGTCATTTTATACGTGTAAGAGTCAACCCCACCTCAATCCAAGGCGTGGTGTGGCCGGTATCACTCAAAGTGTCTCACTTTTATTTGAAATGGACAGGATTTTAAGTGAAAACAACAACTGGCATAAGGAAAACTGACCAACCACATTCAGATTCTGTTTAAACTTTAGAACAATGATCAATAGGTCATATGTGATGTGTACGAGTCAACTCTGCCTCAATCCGAGGAACGTTGTGGCCAGTACCACTCAAAGTGTATTTATTTTGTTTAAAATGGATACGCTTTTAAGTAAAAAACAACCGACATACGGAAAACTAACCAAATTCATTCATATTCAGTTGATACTTTATGAAAAAGATCCATGGGTCATTTGTGATGTGTACGAGTCAACCCCGCCTCAATCTGTGGCGCGGTGTGGCCGACACCACTCAAAGTGTCTCTCTTTTGTTTCAAAAGGACATCAATTTAAGTGAATACAACAACTGACATATGGAAAACTGACCAAAGGCCATCAAATTTTGTTGAAACTTTAGGAAAACGATTCATGGGTCATATGTGATGTGTATGAGTCAACCTCTCCTCAATTTGAGGGATGGTGTGGCTGGAACCACTCAAAGAGTTTCTCTTTTGTTTGAAATGGACAAGATTTTAAGTGAAAACAACAACTGGCATACTTAAAACTGACCAAACGCATTCAGATTGTGTTGATTTTTTAGGAAAACTATCCATGGGTCATTTTTGACATGTACAAGTCAACCTCGTCTCAATCCAAGGTGCGGTGTGGCCAACACCACTCAAAATGTCTCTCTTTTTTTTAAAAAGGACATCATTTTAAGTGAAAACAACAACTGACATATAGAGAATCGACCAAATGCATGCAGATTCTATTGAAACTTTAGGAAAACGATCCATGGGTCATTTTTTATGTGTATGAGTCAACACTGCCTCAATCTGAGGTGCGGTGTGGCCAGAACCACTCAAAGTGTCTCACTTTTCTTTGAAATGGACAACATTTTAAGTGAAAACAACAACTAACATACTGAAAACAGACCAAACGCATTCGGATTTTTTTGATACTTTAGGAAAATGATCCATGGGTAATTTTTGATGTGTACAAGTAAAAGCCGCCTCAATCTGAGGCATGGTGTGTCTGGTACCACTCAAAGTGTCTTTCTTTTGTTTAAAATGGATACACTTTTAAGTAAAAACAACCAGCATAAGGAAAACCGACCAAACGCATTCGGATTGTGTTGATACTTTAGGAAAACGATTAATGGGTCATTTTTGACATGTACGAGTCAACTCTGCCTCAATCCGAGGCATGGTGTGGCTAAAACCACTCATAGTGTCTCTCTTTTGTTTAAAAAATACATCATTTTAAGTTAATACAACAACTGAAATTTACACTCATCAACGCTAGTCGCAAACTCTTTTTCATGAGTTGGGTAGTTTCACTCATGGGGTAATAAGTGATGAGACTCCTAAGAAAATACCTTTTCACCATATATTATAAAAAATACATGTTCAATGCAAAATGCATCACAAATCATTACATACCCAAATCTAAGATCAGAAAAAAAAATATTTGAGCCAATTTCAAACACTTATTCAACTCTAATAAGTATTTCTTATACTATTCTGACTATTATAATTTGATGGGGAGGTGGGGGTTGTGCTGGTTGGGGGGGTTATGCAGGGGTGAGGTGAATTACTACTGAAAGAGTGGTTGTCATATGAAGATTGAAATGGGTGTAAATAATGTTTGAGTTATTGAAACTATTATTAACTCTACTGGATGATTGTTGTCATATGAAGATTGAAATAGGTAATTGTAGTACATGACATGGTTGGAAGAGTTTGATGGTTTTATGTGTTTTTTTTCTATTTTAGGTGTTTTTTATACTGTTTTAAATCTGTATGTGGTTTTTGTTATATTTTTTATGTAGGTGTATACTGGAGGGGCCACTAGAGGGCTATTGTGCAGTAGTTCTGGAAAAACACAATACAAATGGTTTTAAACTATTGGTATAACAGTTCTGGAAAAACACAGTACCAACAGTTTTAAACCGTTGGTATAACAGTTATGGAAAAACACAATACCAATGGTTTTAAATCATTGGTATACTTTGAGAGAAATTTAAAAACAATACCAATGGTTTTAAAACGTTGGTATGGTGTTTAGTATTCAATATATACCAACGGTTTCTTGAAACTGTTGGTAAAAATGTTATACAAACATATACCAATGGTTAGCTGAAAACCATTCGTATATCAATAAATATAGTGTGCTATACCAACGGTTTATAGAAAACTGTTGGTATAGGGATTTCCTCACGTCTTACTACCCTATGGTTTGGAAAACCATTGGTATAGGCTATACCAACGGTTTTCCAGCCTATACCAACGGTTTAAAACCATTGGTATAACCTTATTTTCCAGTAGTGAGTCCCAAAAAACCTACTCCATCTACCTTGACATCCCCAAATAACAAAGTAATCTCTGAAAATCAAGGTCTACTAAGAGACAACCTATTCTGATACAATTTTTTCATGAACCAAAGTGGGTAAACTTTGAACCGATCACTCGGTCTGATCTGTGGAAAGGCCCGAAGGGCATCCCCGATCCCCATGGGCCGGAAACTTTTGCCAGGCATCAATAGAGTAAAATGAGAGAATGATTACTCCAAAAAAATAATAAAGAAACAAATAGAAGAATGAAACTAATCATCCCAATAAATAAATGGAATTGAACTGAACTGAACATAATTTATACAAGAATCTAAAAATACAACAAAATAGCACAATCGGACCAACCGAACCTTAAGACCGCACTATCTCCATGTGACCCCATGGGTCACTCTCCAACACAAATATTAATTGTTTTCCAAGGCAAACGTACTCAATCTGGATCATACACAAGGGATAAAAATAGAAAATAACTATAGGTGTGAGTATTAAAACTCAATAAGCTAGCCTGGAAATTTATTCACAATGCACTTCCTTTAAAATAAAAGAAAAATCAATTTCAAGTTTTAACTACAATATATCAAAGTATTCTTTTCTATACATTTTACATAAAAAAGTACAACTCATTTCCCTTATTCATTTATAAAACCAGGTTCATTCCATTAGTGCGACACTCGTATAATCAAGGGGAATGTGTTGTCTAAATTTTTTAGATTGTATGAAGGGGGATAAAACAATTTTATTTAAAAAAAAAATCATAAGCCTTATTAAAATAAAAACATCACTTTCCAAGAAAAACATTACACAATAAGGCACTCTTGTAATCACACAATAAGGGAAATTCAAATAATCATAAAAGTGTCACATTTATCACTGCAAGATACTAATAACCAAAAGACGTAGGTGAACCTAGGAGATCAAGAATAATCTAGAAGATACTAATACATGAGACCACATCCCTGGTATCATTCCACACATAATGAAATCAAAATTCTCAATATGCTCAGCCACCCTAACTTAGGAGAGTCTTAGGGAAAATACCATTGTAATAAACCCAAATATATCCACCAACTATGGGCCACTGGTCAGTACGCCAACTACTAGTGCAGAAATTATTCTTATAAAATTATCTTAATATTTCAGGTTCCCATATCACATGTATATAATAGGGGTGATACAAATGATGTGATCCAGGCATCCAATCATATGTTTATATTAATCACAACAACCATCACCTCAATCCATCCCAAGAATCGACTCACGTGTCAAAGAATGAATAGAATGCAATGATTCTAGACTGAGGACCTCCAATAATGGTTCACAAGGATTCCACATTGAGTAAATCCAACCCATTAAACATAAAAAGGCAAGAGATTAATTCAACATAGGTTTTCATAATAAAAATGTTTCACCATTTTCACAAGATACCAAACGGGCCTTTAAACTTTTCACAAAATCAACATTTATCAACATAGAAAATCCACTCTTTCTAAAGGGGTTTAAACACACCATTTTCATCATAAAAACATTTTCATAATTTCTTTAAAATATTCAGATCACACATTCAAGGCACAACAATTTTTCTAAAAATACCAAATGGGCCTTTCATCGGCTACACATTCCAAAACACCTTAAAAACTCGTACTCATTTTTTCGTAAAACCAAAAATAGTTTGGAAACAATATAAGGAACCAAAAAAATTACATGCCTCTAATATATTTTTAAATTAAAACAAATCATTTTATATCACATTTAGCACATAAAATCCAATCAGGCAATTAATCACATAGTAGGCATGCACTATTTTACAAAATAATTCCTATTTAACAGTCGACAAGGTGTAAAACACAAATTTTCATGCCATATTTTTATTTAAATTGTAGAACTATGTTATAGATATCATAAAATTTGTGTGAAATCTAACATAACATTTTATCAAACACTCGGTGTCCACATTTTTAACAAAACAACACTATTTATCAAGAAACAAGGCATAAAATACCATTTTTTAATCAAAATAATTAAACCAAAGGTTGAACAACGATACTTAAAATATATAGCAGGTGATAAAATCAAGAAAAATGAATCTTAAAATAAAAAGGAAATTACATAGGGAAACCTATCTCAAAACCATGGCGGAATGGAAACACACACCCAAAATCACCCGTTGAGGCTTCCAAAACCATAGATTTATGAGGAATATCCCTAAAAGACCAAAATACCCATAAAAATATGGTAAAATTGTACCTTAGATCAATAATGACCAGGGTAAAGTAAATCCAGGAAAAATGAAAGGAGATGGGAGAGGGAGGAGAAAGGAGAAGAGATTACTTTGAAGAAGCTTTCCCAAACCAGAAGATCTCATAGATCAACATCAAAGAGAGATGAGGAATGACTTGTGAGGAAAGGGAGAGGTATACCTAGGTCTTGAATAACCATGTGGGGGTGGTTTTGGTAGATTTAGGTCCAAAATCCCTAGGGGGAAAAGTTTTAAATTTTAAAATTTTAATTTTGGGAAGACTCTCACAGTTAGGTCGCACAGTTTATTAAACCATGCGGCAGACACTGGAGCGACTGCATTATCAGTACTAACTGACAATATTTCTATTATACAACCATATGGTAGGTTTTATACTTTTTTCATGGTTACCTAGGTTCAGCCACATTGTTTATCAAACCATGTGCCAACCATGCAGAAGTCCTTTTTAGGCCAAACTTCCATGTTTTCTACAAAAAAAATACCAAATTAACCAATTATCAAACATGATGAAGTGAATGGACAAATAAAACAAAAAAAAACTCAACACCCATCACACCCATAACCTGAGAAAAAAACTTGGATTCCCAACAAACTGGAACAGAAACCAAAACTTGAAAAACTAGGTGGGACACTCCTATTAGTGTGGTCACCAACTATAGTCATAACCTTATTCAATATAGCCTAGAATAATTCATCACAATGTGATATAATTAATGTTTAATACTTGATTCACTAATTTGAAAAAAGTTCTCAAATTATACTTTGTTCATATAAGTTTATCTTTTGGGAAAAAACCTCCATCATAGTTTTCAATAAACACAACCCAAAATGCTTATGAGGTGACTTTTTCTAACTATTAGGATCCAAATAAATCCTAAAATATCTTTGAGATTATTGTGTAACTTGATTAATATCATATTCCATAACTCTTTATGGAACCATATCACTTTATATCATAGGAACACTTTTTATTTATTGGTCTTGAACTTCTCTAAGTACATGCTTCCTCTAACTAACACATTTATTTATATATCCATTCTCAATAAATATACTAGTTTTGTCCAAAAACACTTTTTTCTTAGATATTAAATAGAAATAATATCCCATAGTAAATTTTTTATAACTAAAAAATAATAATTTTTCTTGATTTTGTGTTATATTTATCAGGTAATATACATCGTACACATGCTTAACAACCCTAAATCCTTATAAAATAAAAGTTAATATGCATCCATTTCCATTTTTAATATGGTGACTTTAGGACTACTTTATATGGAATGTTTTTCAGTGGGAATTAAATATTTTTCAAACTATATACCCATAATGAAATAGGATGGTCACACTGGATCAATAGAAATCAAATCATGTCTAACAAGGTGAAATTACTCTTCTCATACACACTATTCCAATATGGTGTTCTGGGAGGTGTTAATTGTGAGAAAATACAATAATCTCTTGTATGATCGGTAAATTATTGTATTAAATATTCACCACCTTTATCTGAATGGATAATATTAATACTTATAACCATTTGATTCTGTACTTAGTTTTGAAAATATTTAACCTTTTCAAATATTTTAAAAATTAGTATCATAAGAAACACGTAACAATGGGAAAAAAATTATCAACAATGGTTATAGTGTACCTATAAACACCACTTGATTGAGTACTTATTATAACACATACATAACTATGAATAATATTTAATAGTCCACTAGCCCCTTCCCCTTTTCCATTAAAAGGTGCTTTGATAATTTTTCCAAATAAACAAGTCTTGAATGTGTCAACCTTAAACTTATTTTTTTAATTTTATTTATTGTATTATTAGTGTCTATAATGTAAAAACCATTCACCATATTCCCAATTCCATAAAAATCATTAATATATATATAAAAACCATTGTTCATAATAATGAATGAAAATATCATCTTTTATAAACAATATAAAGAAATAAAATTTATATTTATCTTTGAAACATAGTAAAAATTAACTAATTTTAGAAGCAATTCACTAATTTTACTCAGATCATAAGTTACAACCTCTATGGTAGAAACTCTTTCTTAATTTCTAATACATAAATCTAATACCCATTTCATAAAATCTATTCTATTTCTAAGTATGTATTTATTAAAACAAATGTGTGATGCTTACTTGGTATCCAATTACCATGAGTCAGAATTAGAGAAATTTATTTTATGATATTTTCATCCAAATTATTCGTATGATTCTCTTTGAGAAAACTTATGAACCTTATATACCAATTTATAATTATATTATTGTCCATTCCTATAAGTTAACTCAAAATGATAATCATGATTCATGTCATAATATACAAAAAATATATATCTATGGGTGAGTTTCATGTTTTATATCTTTTCATTAAGGAATTTTAATGAAAATACTTCCACTAAAATGATGATCTAACATATCTTATCTATTTAGTGGGGTAAGATCCATATTTCACCATTACTTATCCTAGTTAAGATTATAAAATAATTCATGATTGTCTCTGGTAGTAAATATAATCAATATTATAACATAAGACTCTTGGATAGTTGAGTGGATAACATTTTATCCCAATATATTATATAGATTTACTCAACTATATTTCTCTATAGAAAAAATAATTAAGTGTTACCAACTGATTATAACCCAAATCTTACATTAGATATAGATGCCTAACGGTTAGGGTCACTTATAACCTATTTTCCTTATATAATATAATTCATGGGCACCTAACGGTTATGTTAACACTTACTAAATGATTGAGGTCTTGACAAGTGTTCATTTTTGGATGGAATATCACACTTAGTATTTAATGGGTTTTATTTTTCTCACCATTTTAATATAAATCACATGCATGTTAAATACATAACTATTACATCACAAGAAATCTTTACTATGTCATGTTTTATCCCTATATGTATACATGGTATGAAAATTAATAAGAATTAATTTATCATATAAATTAAACCATACATAATATTATTATTATATAAAATATTTATATATAATAATATTAAAAAAGAAATAAATATATAAAAATTTTATTTATTTTCCAAGCATGATATATCAATATGAAAATTTTATGTTTTATTTAGGTATAAAAATATTTCATTTATAACACCTTATATATATATATATATATTTTATAATCAAATTATAAACTATAGTCATTTTTACAAAAAATATGAAAATTTTAATTTTTTGGCTTATGTTTTATTTTATGATGGATAATTAAATTATCTATTATAAGATGTAATTGAACCACAACATATGATAAGTATTATCCCTAAGGTCTTATCATATTTTTCATCATGCGTTATCATATAACATGGTGAACTAAAATAAATTTGCAAATATCACCATTACAATTCAATCATTTGTTTTATGAAATTTGAAACATCACTCATAGCCTTTGATAACTCTTATTATAGCCTACGACACCATGTAAAACCATAATATTTATGAATCATACACTAAGACTCGTTTTTTGTACCTATGAATAATAAAAACATATAATCACATATTGTGATATCTTGTATCATAAATAATGATAAAATGGTCTAATGGTTAACATTTATCCACATCATGTCATACCATATGATATTAACTTTTCACCATATATTAAACATTTTCTTCATAAAATCAATATAAAAACATATTGATTCAATGATGAATGTGGCTCTACTACCACTATTGGGTTTTATAGGAACATCATGTGATCATAAAAATGGAAGAAACCCGATGACTAGTTGAATCTATCCTCATCAAATTTACATGTAAATAAAGAACATAAAAAACAAATAACCATACCTTATATCCAGTTTTCCCTTTCTCAATGGAGTATTTTTAAGGGATAAATTTGAGAAATATCACTCAAGCTCTTACCTCCACAATTAGTACACTAGAAAATATAATCCTCATACACTATGAGAAGACTCCTCAGAATCAAAAGGTATAATAGAACTTTCTCTTAGAATAAAAATAAATAATATAGAGAGAGATAGATTTGACCTAGCTTAAATTATTCACACACACACACCAATAGGAATATCCAATCCTATAAAAAACTACATTCATTTAGTGATCGAATTCAATAATCGGTTTCTAATGTTTGGTTTTAAATATACATTAATCAAAATTTATACATGTTGTATTGTTATGATTGTTAAATTTTTCAATGATCATGACATGTTTTCCATGAAATAAATGATCAATTCTTTGATATATAACTGACAGAAAACCCATTCTGAATATGTGGTAGTACTGATGCACATGATATCTCATATCATAGGTCGAATCATACAATACGATATAGGAATCATATGCCTCTAATGATATGAACATGTTCTTTCATATGATATGGATCATATGTCTATCATAGATTTCAATATGGATGAATCATACAATATGATTCACCCTATTTTAGTGCACATCCAATATATATCATGTCATAATAAATATTTTCACATTAGGATTCATTCCTAATTCCAATTTTTTATGTGGCTCACTTGGTGCTTCAAGGGTAGCTCTAACTCAAGTATTTAAGTCTTATAATCACATATAAGGGTGGTAAAGAGTCATGTATTGATCTAATAGATAGAAAATATGTAGGATAATTTAATGTGGAATTTTTTATTTTTATTTTTATTTGTAATTTATATTTTAATTAGGAATGTTTTTTGTTGTATAATGTGGGAGAGTATAAATGAAAAATAATAAAAATAAGAAGTATGTGTGTGTGTAGTGTGTATACTGAGAGAATGGGAAAAAGAAGAAGAGGAATAATAATAGAATAATAAGAGAAAAAAATTAGAAGAAAACAACTATTTGATGGAATTTTATCTCATTTGAGGACTCTCTTATTATTATATTTCATATTGTACATCATTTATTTTATAGTAGAACATAATAAAAGTCAGGAGAAAATATATGTATCATGAGTTCAAGGATAAAAGCTGCTCATTATATCCAAGATATTGAATCTAGTGGATCATGTGATCAAGGTTGATTCCAAATCATGCCAAGAATGTTTCCATTAATTTTGAGTGTTGAACCATGTAAAATAAATTGTGTTTTTTGTGTTTTTTCATTGATGTGTGTGTGTGGATATTGGAAAATTATTTTATCATTAAATTTTTTAGGTTTTAGAGTTCATTTTGAAAAGAAATAAAAAATAAATTTATTTCATCGATTAACCCCAAAGTAAACACTTACTTTTTGTGTGGGTCCTTTTTAGATAAGATTATAAGAACCTATTTCATATTTTAGGTGAATCGAATTATTAGTTCTTGTGAAATAATTAGGGTTCAATAATTTTTGTTGGTATTTATAATGAAGGGTGATTAATCATTAAAATTATTTTATTTTTAATTCTAGTTTTTTTTTGGGTTTTGTTTTTAATTATTATTCTATATCTTTTCATATTTTAATAAACATGATCATTGAATTTTCAATTGATGATTTTTGTTTAATGCATGAACTAGTTTCTTAGATTCCTTATTAATGATGGAATAAGTTTGATTGTATATATTTAAGCATAGTTTTGGGTCACCTATTTTATAAATAGATCAAAGTACTTGATCATAATAAAAGAGGATTTTGGTAACTACAATAAAAATTCCAAGAATATGTATTTTTATAGATCCAGTTTTTATTACAACATGACTATCCATTAAATATTATATTCTTCTTTATCCTATGACCCTTGATTTATAAATTCTTAGTATGTTTTTATTAATAAAAGTTTCCTAAAATAGATTTAACTTTTGATTAATTCATTTGAATTGTGTGAATTGACTTTAAAATTAGGGTTTCATGTTAGGGATCACATGTCTTTATTGGTTCAACAACAGACATAAACTATATCGCACCATGGTATTTTTAGATTTAATAAATAGTAATTATAAACTCTAAACTTTATTCGTTGTGAGAATTAATGATGTCTCATGGGTGGTAAATATATGTGTCCAAAATAAAATGTAATGGATTTATAAAATTCAATACCATGTTATATTTTCATGATAGGTTTAATAAGAATAACATATAATTAAGAATATGCCTTATTATTTGTGACAACTGTGCTTTTTATTACAACTTACACATGATTTATTACATAAAACTTCACTTAATACAAAAAAGAAGATCTAGAGTTTTAGTGTCTTTGGGGATTATTATCATTACATAAAAACTTAAAACATGAAATACAACATCTTTATTGAAAACTTCCTTTACATGACCACTACATTCCCTCGTACTTAGCATTGCATGGGATAGCCTGAGGATATGCATAAGAAAAGGGTGAGCTATAAAGCCCAGTAAGGGAGTACACATGGAATAACATGAGGAGTACAATACATGTTAGAAAATAGGCATATCAATGGAGCATAAAAGAAACATGAACATAAAGGCATGATAAAGTATGATAATCATAACATGGAAATGTGGCAACAACGCTTAACATGGAATTAGCATGAGCCAAGGCTCATTGCACATAAAGCATGAGTAAACCCTCATTGCACATGAAGCACAAGTAAAACCTCATTGCACTTGAATTAGCATGAGTCAACACTCATTTCACATGACGTATCATGATACTATACTTTACCCAATGCATTGGAGCGCTATAAGGGCACACCCTTCTTAAACATTTTATTTCATGCATAAGTGTGACACATGGATCATAAAACATGGATTCATAAAACATAATCATTTGTTCCATGATAAAGGAATGTGGAATTCATACATGAAACTTTATAATCAATAAGTAAATGTGCATAAAGGTGAATACCCTTGATGGAGAAATGGGCATGGTATTCACTACACAATGACATTGGCTTAGAAAATCGGTGCGATTTCGGCAGCGTAACAGCGTGACATAAGAATTCATAAAAATGGTTGATGAGAGAGAAAGGTGTTACTCATCATATTTACATGTAATGTAAATTAAGGAGGTCATATAGATACATATCCCAACAATTGTAATGGAATTTAGATTTATGATACAAAAATATTGCTTGAATGTAAAAGAGGAGAGAGAAGTTCCTTTCGGAATTTCGGCATAGTAACGGGTGTACATGGGAGGCATTTAATGAGAGAGAAAGGGGTCTCCCATCATTCAAACAATAAGAGGGCAGTATGGGGGAGTCTTGAAACCATACCCCAACATTAATAATTGAAATTTAAAGGGCAATACAACTTAAAGAAAATTGACAAAAAAGAGAAAGGAAGAAATAACCCTTACTTGGAAGTGTGCTTCCAAAGGCTAGAGAGAGGCTTGTGAGAGGATTCTTGGGAGCTTGGGGCACCTTGGGAGGATTCTATAGAGAGTAGGGTAGAGGTTGGACGAACTCCAAGGGATTTTAGTGAGGAGGAAGTGGGATCTTGGGTGGGTTTATATAGGAAAGGTGAGGGAATTCTTTATTATTTAGGTTTGGGTCCCCTTACATTAAATTAATCCAAACCACAAACCATCCCATGGTTTTTGCCCATGGTTTTTGGAAAAGGGAAGAGGAAAACAATATTTTATAATGCCCAAGTCCTAACTTCTTAAAATAATAAGGTTGCTTATGTGGAGGTGAGTCACACTCCCATGAAAATTAATTTAAAAAGGCAAAGTGTTGAATATGTCTTGAGGGGTCCATTAATGCTTTGAAAAGTAAGTAAAACAAACCCAAAATCACATTATTTTAATGACAAAACATATATTGGCCGAACATAAGGATTATGGTATTTTATTACATCACCATTGGGTCATTATGATGCCATAAAACACATTATATATTTAAACGGTATTTAATTTTTACCCAAAAATTTGACTCTCTCAGAAAATTATGAAAAATTCACCGTTGGATAATTTAGACGTCCTGATTCCAAAAATGAAATTTATTTTATCTAACAAAATTTCTAAATATGTTAATTTTCACTTTTAAAATAAAAACCAACATTTATCGAAAATTCACGGGTTTCGACAGAAATGGCTTTCAAACCTTAATATAGAATTTTAATTGCATTCATAAAATTATAAGATCATTTATATTTAATAAAAATTAATTTAATAATATTATTATTATTTTATTAAAATATTATTTAATTCAAAAATCCCTTAAAATAGATTTCTTAATTAAATAATAACTAAAAACACCATTTGTACTTTAAAAACTATTTACAATGTATCAAAAATGACTAGAAATTATATTCATTATTATATACAAAAATAATGTACATGAATATAGTACTAATTAGTTGTTACATAACCCCTTAAAACAGCAGCATAAGACCTAAGGGTAAGGTGTGCGATGGTGACAGACTCTTGGGGTGGCTCGGATAACATCGCTCGAGTGGTGATCTCTATCAACTTCCACTTTTCCCGTAGACGGTCCCGTTCGAGCTTGACATGGTGAAGCTCAGCTTGGGATTGGTCAAGGGCGAAGCCCAAGGATGCCATCTCTTTTCCGAGCTCCGACAAATGGGCTTCGTATGGGGTAATTCTACTGGATGAGGCCATCACTTCTTTTGTCTGAGTAAATTGGATTTGTTAAGGTCCTATATTTATACTAAGCATGTGATCACTGTTCAACAACTATATTAACAACGGTCAAAAATCTTAACATAAAACCAAATAAGTTGACATCATATAAAAACATTTTTTTCATAAAGAGACATTTAATTAGATCAAGAGGGATTTCTGTTGATGAAACTTTGGGTCATTACAATATTCCCCCCTTAAGAATTTTTTCCCTCGAAATTTTTCCTTTTCCCACACTAAAACAAATGTGGGTAACTCAACTTCATCATATCCTCCGACTCCCAAGTTTCTTCTTCAAACTTGTGGTTTTTCCACAACACCTTGACGAGGGGCATTGTCTTATTTCATAGAACTTTTTCTCTATGATCTAAGATCTTCACTGGTTTCTCGTCATAAGAAATATCATCTTCCAATTGTACCACCTCAGAAGAGAGTACATGTGAAGGGTCCGGTATGTACTTCCTTAACAGGGATACATGAAAGACATCATGCACCTTGTCCATGGTAGGTGGAAGTGCTAGTCGATAGGCCACAGCCCCAACACGATCAAGAATCTCGAAGGGGCTGATGTACCTTGGACTTAACTTCCCTTTCTTTCCAAACCTTATGACCTTGTTCCACGGAGATATACGTAGAAACACCATGTCTCCAACTTTAAATTCAAGGTCTTGTTGACGATTATATGCATAACTCTTCTGTCGACTCTGGGCTGCCTTGATATGCTGCTGAATGGTTTTCACCTTCTCTACCATTTCTTCGACCATTTCTGACCCAAGCAGCTTACGTTCACCGACCTCATCCCAACATGCCGGTGTTCTGCACCTTTTCCCATACAGGGCTTCATATGGTGCCATTTGGATGCTCAAGTGGAAACTGTTATTACAAGAGAACTCAACCAGAGGAAGATGTTGATCCCATCCTCCTTTAAATTCCATTGAGCGCACTCTCAACATATCCTCAAGTGTTTGGATAGTCCGCTCGGATTGGCCATCAGTTTGAGGATGATAGGCCGTACTGAAGTTCAGTTCAGTATTCAGAGCATGTTGTAGACTCTTCCAAAACTTAGAGGTGAATCTTGGATCTCGGTCAGACACAATAGATAGTGGTACTCCATGCAACCTTACCCCTTCCCTGATATATATCCGTGCCAGTTGATCCAAAGAGAAATCCTCTTGAATAGAAATGAAGTGTGTTGTCTTTGTAAGACGATCCACAATAACCCAGATTGCATTGTTGCCTTTGGATGTCCTTGGATGTCGGGTGACAAATTCCACGGTGATGTTCTCCCATTTCCATTCTGGTATGGGCAATGGTTACATCATCCCCTTAGACTTTTGCCTCTATGCCTTCACTTGCTGACACACCAGGCACTTTGATGTATATTCAGCGATCTCCTTCTTCATATTATCCCACCAAAAGTTTTCTCATAGATCTTGATAAATCTTTGTGCTCCCTAGGTTAATAGAGAAATTTGAACTATGTGCATCATCCAAAAGTTCCTTCCTCAGCTCCGGACTTGATGAAACACATAGTCTTTTCCCAAACTGCACAATTTCTTCCTCATTAACATTAAACTCCAAGGATTTCCCCCTTTTGATAGCTTCCACTTTTTCTTGAATTCCCACATCATCCTTTTGAACATCCTTTAACCTTTCCAAAAGAGATGGTTGAGAAATCATTTGTGAAAGGATTGATGATGTTCCCTTCTTAATGATTCCCACGTCCATCTTCATCAAGTCAAAGAATATTGGATCCTTCTCAATTCTCATCATTGATAGAATCGTTGGATCCTTTTTACTTAGGGCATCTGCCACCTTGTTCGCTTTCCCAGGGTGGTAATGTATTGAACAGTCATAATCCTTGATGAGCTCTATCCATCTTCTCTGGCGCATATTAAGCTCTTTCTGTGTTAATATATATTTAAGACTCTTGTGGTCAGTATATATCTCACATTTCTCTCCATAGAGATAATGCCGCCAGATTTTCAAGGAAAAGATCACCGCCACCAACTCCAGATCATGTGTTGGATAGTTTCACTCATGGATTTTCAACTGCCTTGAGGCATAGGATATCACTTTATCATTCTGCATCAGCACACAACCTAAGCCCTTCTTTGAGGCATCACTGAATACCACAAAAAGTTCCCCACTTGTGGGTAAAGTGAGCACGGACATAGTGATAAGCCTCCTTTTCAACTCCTTGAAGATTTCTTCGCATTCATCACTCCAAGAAAACTTTACTCTATTTCGAGTTAGCTTGGTAAGAGGTTTGGACAATCGTGAGAAATTTCTCACAAATCGTCGATAATATCCAGTTAACCCCAAGAAGCTACGAATATCCTTTACCGATGTTGGCCTCGGCCATCCCTCAATTGCATCTGTTTTGGAGGGGTCCACAGATATCCCATTGCTTGTGATGATATAGCCCAAGAATGAGACTTCATTCAAACAGAACTCACACTTGATGTACTTTTCATAGAGCTTCTCCTTGCGCAAAGTCTTTAGTATAGTTCTTAAATGCTCCTTATGATCCTCCTTGGTTTTGGAGTATATTAGAATATAATCTATAAAGACTACAACAAATTTGTCAAGGTAATCTCTAAAGACTCTATTCATTAAGTCCATGAAGATTTCTGGAGCATTGGTGAGTCCGAAAGGCATTACTATGAATTCATAGTGCCCGTATCTTTTACGAAAAGCAGTCTTGGTGAAATCATCCTTATTCACCCTTACTTGATAATATCCCGACCGTAAATCCGCCTTGGAGAAGTATTGTGCTCCACGCAGCTGATCAAACAATTCATCGATTCTTGGGAGAGGATACTTGTTCTTTATCGTGATTTTTTTAAGTTCACGATAATCGATGCAAATCCGCATTGACCCATCCTTATTCTTGACGAAGAGGACTGGTGCACCCCATGGTGAAGCACTTGGGCGTAAAAACCCTTTATCCAGATTCTCTTGTAGTTGTTTCTTCATCTCTTCAAGCTCAACAACAACCATTCTATATGGATTCTTGGATATTGGTAATGCCTCAGGTATAAGTTCAATTGAGAACTCAACATCTCTTCTAGGAGGAAGACCAGGCAGTTCCTCAGGAAACACTTCTACGAATTCTCTCACAATAGGCATTTCTTCAAGGATGGTTTCTTCTTTGGAATCAATCATCTGAGCCAGATACGCGTGCTCATAGGGCAGTAATATCCATGCTTGATATGATGGATCTAAAGGAGATTCATCTTCCTCCTGACACTTGTAAAGAATCGGGGGTCGATTCTCCATATGGAGTGTGATTTCCCTCTCCCGACAATTTATGTTGGCTCTATATAAGGAAAGTCAATCCATGCCAATAATTGCATCAAATTCCACCAGAGGGAGTATGACGAGGTTCGTTGGGAAATTCAATCCACAGATTATAACAGGGGAGGACTTATACTCATGGGATGCAATGATTGCCCCATTTACCGTACTCACTGACATCTTTACTTCCATGATTTGTGGTGGTGCTGGGATTGTTCTACTAAACTTTCGAGATATAAAAGAATGTGTAGAACCTGAATCAAAAAGTACGTTCACTATTCTTGAATGAATAACTAGCGTACCTGTCACCACTTCGTTGTCGGGGTTCACTTCGGCAGAAGTGATGGCAAAATCTCTTCCTTGCTGTCTTTGAGGTTATTGGTTGCCTCCGATAACCCTTGGATTAGGGAACTGATTTTCAAAATGATATGGTTCTTTGCATTTATAGCATTGAACAATGCATTGAGGTTCGAACAGAGCATTCCTATCCTCTGTCGTAGCCGCGGGTCCTTCTTGCCGACAGTTAACAGCTAGGTGCCCTTCTCTTCCACACCTGAAGAATTTTCTCGTCCCCTTAAGGCAATTTCCAGGGTGCTTCTTTCCGCACTTTTGGCAAGTGGGGTGCTGGAACTTCTTAGCGCCATTGGATTTATCCATCGGACCGCCAGCATTGAAGTCTACCTTACGATTCTTTTCCCCATGATACCTATGTGATTCTCTGATCTCCATTTCGACCTTGAGGGCACATTGGACAATTTCCTCATAGCTGTCGAAGTCACGGATCACTAATTCTTTCCGCAAGCTAGGCTTTATCCCACCAAAGAAGCGGTCAACCTTGCATTCGGGGGCAACGACAAAGCCAGAATCATATCGTGAAAGCCTTGTGAAGTTTTCCTCATATGCTCCAATAGATTCTTCATCTTTTTGCTTGAGGGAAAGGAAGTCCCTTTCCATCTTAAGCCGGAGGGTGCGCGGAAAATATTTATCAAAAAACATCTTCCGAAATTCCTTCCATTCCAAAGCCTCGATATCCTCCTCAGGCTTCGTATTTTTGATCAACCCCCACCATTGATCAGCTTCACCTTCCATACGATAAGCATCCCGGAGAAACTTCTCTTGTTCAGAACATTGAAGGATGGATAATATCATTTCAATGGAGTTGATCCATTGTTGAACGATCGTGGGATCGGATGATCAACTAAAAGTAGGAGGCATTTGTCTCATAAAGCTCTCAATAGTGACTTGTTCTTTATTAGGGGGGGTTGAACATTCCTCTTGACCCGTGTTTCTATTCAAAACTTGAGTTAGCTGAGAGAGAAGCGTGACAGAGTATGCGATTCCCGCTCTCATTGGATTTGGCATCTCATTAGTACAGTCATCACACTGATCTTCACAACGGTTGTTAGCCTGAGTCCTCCTATTACCGGCCATTGTCTGGAATAAAAGGAAAGTTAGGGGTAACACATAAAGGGTAATCCAAAGACAAAAGTTGATGACTTATAAATAAACATTCATTTCCTTAACTCATGAGTCTACTGGCTTTAATCTAGGCTTTTCATGATCTACTTTCTAGCATATATTCTTAGGGGAATTTTTCCCTTAATAAGGGTTTATACTAAGATTGTGAATTTATCAAAACATATCCCCCGGGAGTGTCGTAACCAAGAGTGCAGCAAGGCCCGTTGTCGTGCACCAGTTCCCGTTCGAGTTTAGCTCAAAGCGGTGTTTTTGGGTTTTACCCCTAGGATACATCTGTACCAGAGCCGCCTCTACCTACTCGTATCCAGACAGGGATGTATTTGTTTGATAAACCACTTACTTAGTATTTAACAAAACTAAGGGATGTTTTTATTATACTTAGTCTTGTATCTAAGGATTTACAAGGGTTTCCTAATCCCAAAAATAACTAAACCTATCCTCTGATGCCAACTGTGACAACTGTGATTTTTATTACAACTTACACATGATTTATTACATAAAACTTCACTTGATACAACAAAGAAGATTGAGAGGTTCAGTGTCTTTGGGGCTTAGGATCAATACATAAAAATATAAAACATGAAATACAACATCTTTATTGAAAACTTCCTTTATATGACCACTAAATTCCCTCGTACTTAGCATTGCATGGGATAACCTGAGGACATGCATAAGAAAAGGGTTAGATATAAAGCCCAGTAAGGGAGTACACATGGAATAACATGAGGAGTACAATACATGTTAGACAATAGGAATATAAATGGAGCATAAAAGAAACATGAACATAAAGGCATGATAAAGTATGATAATCATAACATGGAAATGTGGCAACAACACTTAACATGGAATTAGGATGAGCCAAGGCTCATTGCACATAAATCATGAGTAAACCCTCATTGCACATGAAGCACGAGTAAACCCTCTTTGCACTTAAATTAGCATGATTCAACACTCATTTCACATGACGTATCATGATATTATACTTTACCCAATGAATTGGAGTGCTATAAGGGCGCACCATTCATAAACATTTCATTTCATGCATAAGTGTGCCACATGGATCATAAAACATAGATTCATAAAACATAATCATTTTTTCCACGATAAAGGAATGTGGAATTCATACATGAAACTTTATAATCAATAAGTAAATGTTCATAAAGGTGAATACCCTTGATGGAGAAATGGGCATGGTATTCACTACACAATGGCATTGGCTAAGAAAATCGGTACGATTTCGGCAGCGTAACGGCGTGACATAAGAATTCATAAAAATGGTTGATGAGAGAGAAAGGGGTTCCTCATCATATTTACATGTAATGGACATTAAGGAGGTCATATAGATATATTTCCCAATTATTTTAATGGAATTTAGATTCATGATACAAAAATATTTCTTGAATGTAAAAGAGGAGAGAGAAGTTCCTTTCGGAATTTCGACATAGTAACAAGTGTACATGGGAGGCATTTAATGAGAGAGAAATGGGTCTCCCATAATTAAAACAATAAGAGGGAAGTATGGGGGAGGTTCGAAACTATACCCCAACATTCATAATTGAAATTTAAAGGGAAATAAAACTTAATGAAAATTGACAAAAAAGAAAAAGGAAGAAATAACCCTTACTTGGATGTGTGCTTACAAAGGCTAGAGAGAGGCTTGTGAGAGGCTTATTGGGAGCTTGGGGAACATTGGGAGGATTATAGAGATATTAGGGCAGACGTTGGACGAACTCCAATGGATTTTAGTGAGGAGGAAGTGGGAGCTTGGGTGGTTTTATATAGGAAAGGTGAGGGAATTCTTTATTATTTAGGTTTGGGTCCCCTTACATTAAATTAATCCAAACCACAAACCATCCCATGGTTTTTGCCCATGGTTTTTGTAAAAGGGAAGAGGAAAACAATATTTTATAAGGCCCAAGTCCGAACTTCTTAAAATAATAAGGTTGCTTATGTGGAGGTGAGTCACACTCCCATGGAAATTAATTTAAAAAGGCAAAGTGTTGAATATGTCTTGAGGGGTCCATTAATGCTTTGAAAAGTAAGTCAAACAAACCCAAAATCACATTATTTTAATGATAAAACATATATTGGCCGAACATAAGGATTATGGTATTTTATTACATCACCATTGGGTCATTATGATGTCATAAAACACATTATATATTTAAACGGTATTTAATTTTTACCCAAAAATTTGACTGTCTCAGAAAATTATGAAAAATTCACCATTGGATAATTTTGACATCCTGATTCCAGAAATGACATTTATTTTATCTAAAAAAATTTCTAAATATGTTAATTTTCACTTTTAAAATAAAAACCAACATTTATCAAAAATTCACAGGTTTCGACAGAAATGGATTTCAAACCTTAATATAAAATTTTAATTGCATTCATAAAATTATAAGATCATTTATATTTAATAAAAATTAATTTAATAATATTATTATTATTTTATTAAAATATTATTTAATTCAAAAATCCCTTAAAATAGATTTCTTAATTAAATAATAACTAAAAACACCATTTGTACTTTAAAAACTATTTACAATGTATCAAAAATGACTAGAAATTATATTCATTATTATATACAAAAATAATGTACATGAACATAGTAATACTTATTTATTACATAACCCCTTAAAACAGCTGCATAAGACCTAAGGGTAAGGTGTGGGATGGTGACAGACTCTTGGGGCGGCTCGGATAACATCGCTCGAGTGGTAATCTCTATCAACTTCCACTTTTCCCGTAGACGGTCTCGTTCGAGCTTAACATAGTGAAGCTCAGCTTGGGCTTGGTCAAGGGAGAAGCCCAAGGATGCCACCTCTTTTCTGAGCTCTGACAAATGGGCTTCGTATGGGGAAATTCTACTGGATGAGGCCATCACTTCTTTTGTCTGAGTAAATTGGATTTGTTAAGGTCCTATATTTATACTAATCATGTGATCACTGTTCAACAGATATATTAACAACGGTAAAAAATCTTAACATAAAACCAAAGAAGTTGAAATCTTATAAAAACTTTTTTTCATAAAGAGACATTTAATTAGATCAAGAGGGATTTCCATTGATGAAACTTTGGGTCGTTACATTATTGATGTCAAATCTTCACACATGGTGGTTGAAGAGGATCCCATGGTGATAAGGAATAACTTCTCACCTCTATAAGTATTGGTTAACTACTATATAATACACTTTTATCAGTGCTATAATTTTATTTTATCAGTAATAAAAGTCATAGATATTATAAATGCCTTTAAAAGTCATATTCTTTTATCAGTGCTAAAAAATCACTAATAAGGGGATACATTATCGATGCCAGAATTCACATTGATAAAATAGACTTTATTATCACTAATTAAAGAAATAATTAAATAAATTCCAAACTAATATATAATTATAATAGTTATATCTAAAATATTGAGCAATAGATGACCAAAAAATAAAAAACTAATATGAATTTCACTAAAAATATCACATTAAACATAAAAAAAATTAAATATATATTTAACCTTTATTCCAATATAAATATTACATTAATTAATTTAAATCAAATAGAAATACATTGATCTAAAATTCAATCACAAATAAAAAATAATTATAACCAATATAGAAACCAAAATCTCATATCATGCCTTCTAAAATGATCAAACCAACCTCATACAAAATAAGTCTGTTCCTATAATAAAAATAATGTTTATTTTAATAATGGTATATAAAAAAATAAAAAATAAATTATAATTGAAATTATATTTAATATATTATAAATTTAAATTTAAATTATATGCAGTCACTTGCTACAAGTCACAAATGAAAAATGAATTATTGTCATTAATTATCATCACAATCAGAATGTGTTTGATCAGTTTTCATTATGTGCCCCATTTTTTGAAATAAAATTTCACTTTTATGTAAAAATATTCACTTTCAGTCAGACTATCCACACTATGTGTTATGTTGAATTGAGTATAATTCCTATACATCATAATAAAATCACAGATCAATTTAATAATGTTGTTGGGGAATGAAATGCAAAAAAATTGATATGTGCTTCTGATAAAACCACCAAATTCTCACATGTCAATCCACTAGAAGTTTTTCTTCCCTATAGACTAAGTGTATTAGAAGTTAAAAAGTCATTTCACCCTACCCACCACAAAAATTTCACCTTTCACAAACCTCAACACAAACATAGAAAGTAGCATAAGTGTAAATATTTAATAATACATGCAACAAAAGTACATAGATCAAGAAATGAACATATAAGATTAATTTGATTCAGAATTTTTTCCTACATGCATGAGATGAACCACTTCAACTTTTTATACTAACAGAAGTAAAAATATTAAAATCAACTAACAAAATAATCAATAATTTCCATTACATAATGATTAACACTTTGTAAAACATAGATGTATTTTATATTCCACTGGTACACATAACATGAATTACATCACAATTCTCATCATCCCCCACTTACTGTTATATGAAACTTCATTTGTTTATTCCGATCACACCACCTTCTCATATTCATGGAGGATCCTCTATATAGATTATTACTATTGATCACCCATAATGCTATTGAACCTGTAATAACTTATATATTCTTCCTTAAAAAGAATTCCTTTAAAGAGTTTGCCAATATTTTAGACCACCTTTGATTTCATCATAATATATGAACCTTTTATGACCTTACTTCCACTAAAGAGTGGAAATGTTGCTACCTTCACATTGAGTCCAGCCTCTTGACACTGATTAAAATTTTGTTGAATTTACTTCTAGTGCTCTGAACTTCTAATGGTATGAAAAAAATGATTCATGTCCCAAAAATCTCCCACTTGAATACTTTTTCTAGGAAAACAAATACGATAACACTTCAGAAAACTTCCTTTAACCTCTGCTAATAGTTTTCCTCCGCCTATTTCTTCTCTCATTCACCCAATCCCCACTAAGGAATGATGTTTCCTTATACTTTCTTGAGATAAAGTCTTAGTGTACATAACCACTAGATTTTTTCTATCATCAATATTTTGGCGATCTAATAACTTATCCTCTATTATATTTTTTATGAAATGGTACTTTGGGTTGATGTGTTTCATACTTTCATGGAAAACCATATTTTATCCAAGTGGATTACACTTTGGTTGTCACATAGAAGAATTTATCCTTCAAAAATTCTTCCCAATTACTTTAGAAATTGTTCCTGCCAAACCATATCCTTTCGAACAATCATTTATTCTACATACTCTACAATAATTATGTTTAATATAAATTGTTTATATAGCTATGAAATCCAACAGATTGTTATAAATATATACAAAAATAAAAATCTCATTGTGTTCCTCTGAAAATCTGAATCTACAACAAATTAATTATTAACAAATAATTATTGTGTATCTTACTCCCCAAAACAAATATCTTGATATTCTAATCCTTTCAAATATCGAACCATACACTTAACAAATTCCCAGTGTTCCTTTCTAGGGTTTGACATAAATCTACAAAAAAATACCACTAAAAATAAATGTACATTAAAGTAAAAAAATTTTAATACACAAACATTTTAATATCTTAAGAATACTGTACTTTCACCATGTACTGGTGCTTTTCTCCCATTATAGGTTCTTGATATTTTTATAGTTTAAAGTGCCCAAAAATATTGATAGGGACCAGTTTTTATTTTTCCATGATAAAACATTCAATGATATTTTAGATGTACTCTTTCTAATATTAAACAAAATTTCAAGCCTTTATATCTCTTAATATCATCATCCTTAATATATTATTATCCTTCCCATGATCATTCATCTTGAAACTTCCATAAAAATTATTCTTCAATTGCAGAATATTCCATTCATCTAGTTTAACAAGAAACATGTCATCAATATACTACATAAAAAAGATGAAAGTCTCATTATCCCATTTCTTCTAGTAACAAAGATAATCATCATTACATACATTAATGATTTATTATACTCTAAACCCATAAAATTTACAATTACACTATCATAGTGATTTCTTCAATCCATATAATCTTTTCTTCAATCTACATGCCAAATTTTGGTTACCCTATACTGGTAAACCTATTAGTTATTTCAGGTAAATATCTTTCTCCAAATCACAATCAAGGAAGGATATCTTACATCCATTTACTCAAGATATATATTTTTATATTCCATCATACATATCATTATCTAGATGGTTTAATTTTTAACTACTGGTGAGAGTATTTATAATAAATCAACTCCTTCCTTATATTGAAAAACTTTCATGACTAGTCAATATTTTTGTTTTTCTTACCACTATCCTCTTCCTTAATCGAGTAAACACGCTTATTTTAAAGTTATTTTTTACCCTAAATAATTTTAGTCATATCTCATGTTCTATCTAACTTTAATGAAGCCATGTCCTCATTAATAGATTAATCCCATTGTTTCAAGTCACTGAGTGAATATTTTTTCTCATAATATTTAGGTTCTCCTGCATTTAGTAAAAGTATAAATTTCATATCAGTCTCATTCCTCTAAAAAAATCTCCAAATTTTGGTTAATCTCTTCAACTGGATAAGTTTCTCTAGACTTCTCGGTTATACTCTTTTTATTGGTACCTAAACATTCAATGACCGTACTTTTGGTTCTCCAACTAAAGCGTCAATTTTCCTTAAACTTTCCGGTCTTTTTGATGGTCTTTCACCTAGATTTATAGTGCCTTCAACACCTGAATATGAGCTCTCTAGTTTTTTCAATATTCTAATGCTCTGATCAATCTGGGCTTTAACAATTTTATTTTATTCAACATCCTACTCCACCATGTTTTGGTCTTTTAATAGAACCTTTTCATTTAATATAACATCTCTACTTCAGATGATTTGTTTTCTTTCACCATCCCATAATCGATATCCATAATTTTTATCTCCATAACCAAGGTTAAAACATGTTTTGGATTTTGATTCAAGTTTTTCATGTTCATTAGAATTTACATGTACATATTCTAAACTACTAAAAAATTTAAGATGTTTAATTTATAGTTATTTTAAAGACTATTATTCCTCCAAAATTTCATGTCTAACTATCGATGTCAGACTTATGTTGATGATATATGCTGATGTGTTGACTGCCCCTACCCAAAGTTTATTAGGATTTACCAAGTGTGTCATCATGCTTTCATATATCTCTATCAAAGTATTATTAATTATTTTATTCATACCATTTTACTTTGGATTTTCAGGAACCATCTTCTCATGCCTTATTCCTTCTTTTTGGAAGAAGTTAAGGAAATTTAATTTTATGTACTCACCACCATTTTCTGTCCGGATGCATTTAAACATCTAGTCATACTAACTTTTTACTTATGGTTTCCATTGATTAAACACCAAAAAAATATAAAAATTATGTGTCAAGAAGTAAATCCAAAATTTCTATATATAATCACTAATGAATGTAAAAAAGTAAAGGCAGCAATCATAGTACTGAACAAGAAAATGTTCCAATACACATGATTGTGAAATCACTAAGTTTTAATTCATAGGCTTTTGAACATATATTTTGAAGGAAAATCTTCATTTCTTTACCAAAACACAAATTTCACACTTTAAATTTTTCATGTGATCAAGATTAAGTTTTCCCTTATCTTTTAGAACTTCTAAGTTCTTTTCACTTAAGTGACCAAACTTATAGAGGCATACTTCCAAATCATCAAAAATTATACTTTTGGAAACCTCCATCAAATCTGCATTTTTGGTCAAGTAAATGGTCTCATCCTTTAATCCTTTCAAAACTACCATAAATCTGTAGGTAACATTCCAGGCCCCATCAACAAAGCTAGTCAAATAGCCTACTTTAGGAAGTTTCCTGATGGAAATAAGATTCTTATGAAAACCAAATATTTTAAGAACTTGTGTTATTTTTAAGAATCCTTCATTCTTCATATAGATGATGACTTATTTTTTCTAACTACTAGGGATTCACTATCCACTAGATAATCTTTCCAAATATTCCCAAATACATAATTTACTATATATCTTTGATCTCCCATTGAATGATAGGATTCTCTAGATTTAATCATCCAGGCTTCTATCAGACTATTCCAACATAGAAAATAAATTTTATTTCTTTAATTTTGTTAAAAAAATCCAAACTACCAGATGTTGATGACATTATGATATTCTCATTATGACTCTTGAAATCCTTGTTGATATTCCCTTTATACATTTCAAACATTTAGGACTACAACAAGTGAACTTACTTCATCTTCTTTCTTAGGACTTTTCTTTCAATGGTTTATTCTGGTATACTTTCTTATAATGGGGTGAACTTACCCTTCATTCAGTATTAAGGGAACTACCAGTTGGTACGTGAACAATCCTTTACCAAATTTCTTTATTCAAGACTATGTTCCAGATATCATCAAATACCAAGTAAATTTTTCTATCAGAATTACTAAATTTATTAAATATAGTATCCCAACTCAATGAAAGTGAAGATAATAGTAGTAATTCCCATATATCATCATAAAAAGTTACATTTACTGATTGTAGCTTCCCACAAATATGGTTGAAGTCATTCACATGATCCATTACTAGTCTTTCTTCTGAAAACCTTAATCTGAAAAACCATCGCAATATGAAAACCTTGTTAACGATCATCATATTTTTATATAGATCCATCAATGACTTCAAAACACATGATGTTTTCTTCTTATCATGAATTTTGAAAACAACATTTTATGATGTATAAATTTTTACTAGTGTCAATTATTTCTTATCCAAGCATTCTCATTCATCTTTCTCCATTTGCATCGGCTTTACCCAATACATTAGGGATTTTATGTCCTTCTAAATCAAATGATCTTCAATATGAATTATCCAACATCTAAAAACTGATACATCAAATTTATTGATACGTTTATTCCCTCCATCAGATTCCATGCCTAAGATTATTTTAGTATATAGAACCATGTTCTTTCTAAAATACTTTTTGATACCACTTACTGGGGATGAACCTGTGAAAATATTATTCAGTCTTCCTATAAATCCAACAGATTCTCACATGTCAGTTCACCTAATGTTTTACTTACCCCTTGACTAAGTGTGCCTTAATTAGGAATTCATTTCACCCTACCCACCACAAAAATTATATATTAAACACACCTCAATACAAACATAGAATGAAATTAAAATATTAATCTTCAGTAATAAATTCAATAGAAGTTAATAAAGAAGTAAATAAACATGGGATATTAATCTGACCTAGAATTTATCCCACGTGCATGGGAGAAACCATTGAAAATTATTATATTAATAAAGTATAAAGATTGTAAGAAACTGAGAAAGAATCTATAAGATTCATTACAGAATGAGTAACACTCTCTAAAACTCTAATTGATTGTATATTCTACTGATATTATATGCATGCATCAAATTATTTTTACTGTCAATCCCCACTTCCTTTGATAGGAAACTTTAGCTGGTTATTCAAATGAAAATGCCTTCCCATATTCATGGATGATTCTCCATATGGAATCACTACTACAAAATTGGGTTTATCCATCACTAGGGTTTTAACAGTGCTAACTAAAAGCATTGTTAAACACCCCTTTTATCAGTTCTAGAAAAAGTGTTACTAAAAGGGGACATTAACAATGTTTTTTAGTGCTGTTGAAGGGGGTCTTTAACAGCGCTAATAAAAATGTACTTTTTCAGCACTTCAAAAAAGTGATAATAAAGGGGTGGTTGTTATCAATGCTTATAAAAAACACTAATAAATGGGGGTCTTTATCAGTGCTTTTTTAGAAGTTCTTATAAAAACCCCCCTATCAGTGTTTTTTAACTAGCGTTGATAAAGAGTATATTTCAAAAAAACATTAAAAATAATATATTAATATATAAATATATTTATATTGATATAAATATAATATATATTTTTTAAATATGTTTTAGATAAGGCTAAATATAAATTGACGCCTGATATATAAGATATTTAATGAAAATTTCTTATAAAGTAATTAAAAAATATTTTCAATTAATAATTCGACAATTATTATTGATTATTAGTTATTTAATAACAATTTAAAGATAAAATAATCCAAAAATTAAGAAAATAGCTAAATTAAGTTGAAAATGTAACTCAAACTTCAAACGGTCATAACTTTTGATTCGGGTGTTCGTTTAGGCTCTACCACATATCAAATTAATTTCTACGATGAGATATACTCCCTTTTTTATAGAGGTAAACTTATGTGACATTTTTCGATCCCAAAAAAGGCTCCAAATGCCTCCAAAACAATGTTTTTAGTTGAAGTACCCCAATTTTTTAAAATTCAATGGATTTTGAGCCTCATTTAAGGGGGTATTTTTTCCTTTTTCTATGGGATCTAAATATATTCCTAGAGCTCGCATTCATATTAAAATTATGGATTATGAATTTTATAATTTTTCATAATGAACTGTTATTTATAATGAAATATATAATAATATATGCATATGTTTTATATATTCCCACATAAAAAATTAATTTTATAAATAAATAATTAAATATATTTACATATAAACTATATTTCTAAATATATAAACCACATATAAATTAAAACTAATATTCATTTTAAAAGATATATATAAATATATATGTATTTTAAAAAATATATATAAACATATATACAAATATATGGATAAAAAATATTATGAAATATATAGAAATATATAGAAATATCATAAAATGTTAAACAAAAAAGTATAGGGGAGTGGATAAGGCGCTGG
The DNA here is from genome assembly GCA_963277665.1 of Viscum album. Lineage (NCBI taxonomy): Eukaryota > Viridiplantae > Streptophyta > Magnoliopsida > Santalales > Viscaceae > Viscum > Viscum album. The sequence goes on from OY728123.1 coordinate 878,442,414, forward strand.
TGTATAAGCAGGAGGTTTGATGTTCGAAACTCACTTGAGGCAGGGGCACATGTTGGGTGGTGGGGTTATCTAAAGCACTGATAAAGGGGTGGGGGAGCACTGATAAAGGGGATAAGAATAGATAGGGGGTGTGAAAAAAATATCCCCTTTATCAATGGTTCCTTATCAGTGCTACTAAAGGGGCCATTAACAGTGCTCAAAAAAGCACTGATAAAGTGGGCCTTTAACATTGCTAAAAAAGCATCGATAAAGGCCCCCTCTATGAGTTCTTTTTTAGCACTATTGAAGGGGCCATTTATTAGGGATTTTTATGATAATTATTAAAGCTAAACATTTAATATCTCTTAAATTATCATAACTTCTATAGAGCTGACAAAGCCCTTTTACTAGAATTGTTAATGGCCTGATTTGTAGTAGTGAATATCATTAGTGGTCAACCGTAAAACTTTTGACATCCACCAATTAAATTGGAAAACACTTCTAGATTATTACTTAATAATAATTCCTTCTAGATATATTTGTAACATTTTATACCTCCTTTTATGTCATTGGAAAATATTAATTTTTGACGACACAAATGCCACTAAATAGTGGAACTGTTACTACCATCACACTAAGTCTAATCTCTTACCACTGATTAAAATTTAGAGTAATGTTTTTCTGGTTCTCTAAAATTATGATGTTTTGAAATAATTATTTATATCCTAAAAAAAGTATCGATAAAATATAAGATCATGTTTTTTAGTTTAGAGTATATGGCATGAATTTTAGTCTATAATGACACTTTTAAACTGAAAACATGCATTTTTAGTCAATCTGGAAACATGATGTGTCATATTGGAGTGAGGTTGACTCCAACATGTCCAAAGTGACTCGATGGGAATTTTCCTAAATTATTAAGACAATTGGATCATGTTTTCTTAGTTTTGGAAGTGTGATATGTGTTGTGAGTTAAAATTCTACTTTTATACTGAAAACACACTCTTTGAGTCATACCAGCCACACTATGTGTTAGATTAGCAAGTGGTTAATTTTGAAACATTAAAAATAAAAAAATAGATCATTTTACAAAATTATCATGAAAATTTGAGAAATGATTATTTGTTTTGAGTATAGGACATTCATTTTGAACTAAAATATCACTCTTAAATGAAAATAAGAACTGTCATTCATATCGGTCACATTGTGTGTCGGATTGATGTGTGGTTAAATAATACAATTCAAAAATGAATTAATTAATGATATTTTTCCTAAATTATTAAGAAAATCATTATAAGTTTTTTCAATTTTGAGTATATAATGAGTTTTTGGAACTGAAATGTTAATTTTAAATTACAACACTCACTTTCAGTCATACCAGCCACATTGTGTGTCTAATTGACATTTTGTTGACTCCTATATGTCAAAAATGATTTATGGATCATTTTTTTAAAGTATCAAGATAGTTTGATCATGTTTTCTAGTTTTTGAGTTTGTGATAAATTTTTTGAACTAAAATTTCACTTTTAAATAAAAATACAAACATCCATCCAACTAATCACATTGTTTATCAGATTGATGTGTGGTTAATTCTTACACACACTAGTGGAAAAAATGTTTAACACATTGGCATTTTTCACGTCGGTTCTATATAACTGACATGAAAATCTTTAATGATCGATATATCACATCGGTTATTTTATAACTGACGTGATATATTGATCAGGATCCCTATTTTATGTTGGTTATAAAATAACCAATATAAAATATACGGAGATTAGCTTTTTTATGTCATTTATTTTATAACCGACGTGAAAATCGAATCTGGCGCACTTTATCACGTCAGTTATTTTATAACCGACCTGATAAAGGAAAGCTCGGTGCTTTATCACGTTGGTTATTTTATAACCGATGTGATAGAGGAAAGCTCAATGCTTTACCACGCCGGTTATAAAAAAACTGACGTGATAAAGCCAATCTCATCAATTTATCACGTCGGTATAAAGCGACATATATCACATCGGTTATAAAATAACCGATGAGATAAATAGTTTTATACGTCAGTTATTAAATAACCGACATTGTAAACATTAAAAAAATAGTTTATCACGGAAGTTATTAAATAACTGATGTGATAAAGTTTTTAAATGATTTATCACACCTTGTATTCAGTCATTCTGTTTTCTTCGATCGGGTGACCTACGACTCGTCTCTCTCGCGCAGAAAACCTTGAATCGATTCATCGAAGTTGTGCCCTCTAGCATCATTTTTCCAACATCATTCTTCATATTTATTATTATCAGATCTATCAGGTCGACTCACAACACTCAAGTAAGCCTCACACGACTCCTTTTCAGTTTTTTTCTGCGATGCCCTAAAATAATTTTTTGAGATGTTATTTTTCTTTGTTCTTGCTATCATGGTTAGTTTCATAGTGTTCATCTATACCATACTGAATTATTTTCTGGTAAAATAAACCTATGGAAGTGATATCATGCAATTTTATGATTTTTGTATGTTCTATCATGTGTGTGTGCACGTACAGGGGGTTTCCAAGGGGGTGGGGGGTTGTGCAAGTAGGTGGGGGTGTCCAGGGGGTTGGGTGGGTTGTCCAGTTGGGTGGGGGTGTCCAGGGGGTGTCAAAGGGGGTGGGGTGGTGTCCAGGGGGGTGTGGGGACTGTCCAAGGGGGTTGGGGGTGTCCAAGGGGGTGTGGGGGATGTCAAAGGGGGTGGGGGTGGTGTCCAGGGGATGTGGAGGCTATCCAAGGGGGGTGGGGGTTGTCCAGAGGGTTCGGGGGGTTGTCCATAGGGTTTGGGGGCAGTCCAGGGGTGTGTGGGGGGGGGGGGTGGGTCGAATGGGGTGGGGTTGTCCAAGGGGGTGGGTGGGTGGGGGCTATCCAAGGGGGTGGGGGCCTATCCAGAGGGTTTGGGGGGTTGTCTGGGGGGGCTGTCCAGAGGGTTGGGGGAGTCCAGGGGGTGTCCAAGGGGGTAGGGGTAGGGGTGGTGTCCAGGAGGGGTGGGGGTGTCCAAGGGGTTGGGGTGGTGTCCAGAGTGTTCGAGGGGTTGTCTAGAGGGTTTGAGGGTGTCCAGGGTGTCCATGGTGGTGGGGGCAGTTCAGGGGTGTGTGTGTGGAGGGGTACAAGGGGGTGGGGGTGTCGAAGGGGTGGGGGTTGTCCAAGGGGGTAGGTGGGGGCGCTATCCAAGGGGGTGGGGGCTTGTCCAGAGGGTTTGTGGGGTTGTCCGAGGGGGTTTTCCATAGGATTGGGGGTGTCCAGGGGGGTGTCCAAGGGGGTAGGAGGTGGGGGTGGTGTCTAGGAGGGGTAGGGGTGTCCAAGGGGGTGGGGCTGTCTAGAGGTGTGGGGGCTGTCCAGGGGGTGGGGGGCTATCCAGAGAGGTGGGGGGCTGTCCAAGGGGGTTTTGGTGTCTAGGGGGTGTTCAAGATGGTGGGGGTGGTGTCCAGGGGGTGGGGCCTGTCCAAGGGGGTGGTGGTGTCTAGGGGCTGTCCAAGGGGCGGTGGTGTCCAGGGGGTGTCCAAGGGGGTGGGGGTGGTGTCTAAGGGGGTGTGGGATAAGTGTCAGTTGGGATTGACTATTGCATCATGGTTTTTGAGATTATGAAATGACGATTGTATTGTTTCATGGATATTAGGCTATAATTTGTTAGTGTTGTTTAAGGGGGTGGGGTGGTGTCCAAGGTGGTGGGGGTGGTGTCTAAGGGGGTTTGTATAGTCTATGTTTGAGGTTTCCACTATGATTTTTAGGGATTCAAGCATTATGAAAAGATAAGGGGTGTTGCAATATGATTCTATTTGGTTATATATATATATATTGACCAATCATTGACTATGAGAAAATTATGTGTTATGGGGGAGACCATGTCGTGGTTTTCAAAGATGCACAATTATCATGACCCCATTGTGTCGTGATGATAGGATTTACACTGTGATTTTCTCCATCCAAGTTTTTATTTTAAATGTGATTTGATTCTCAGGTTTACTTCATTTTCTCCAATTTTCTATCAACCATTGGAGGCCCCATGGTTTTCTTGGATTCTAGGGAATTTCCTTGAATAAGTTACTTATTCCATGTTCTTCTTCCTTTATTCTTTGTTTCTTTTTTTCTTCTTCATCCACTTCTTCTTCTCCTTCATTCCTTCTATTATTAGGGATGTTTGGTCATTTTTAAATTGACGGTTTAATAGTAATTGATGTGTTCTATGGTTATTAGGAGGGGTGGGGGTGTCCAAGTGGGTGGGGGCCGTCTAGAGGGGTGGGGGCTGTCCAGGGGGTGGGGGGCTATCCAAAGGGGTGGAGGGGATTTCCAAGGGGGTGGTGGTGTCCAGGGGGTGTCCAAGAGGGTAGGGGTGGTGTCCAAGGGGGTGGGGGTGTCCAGGGGTTGGGGGCTGTCCAGGGGGTGTCCAAGGGGGTAGGGGTGGGGGTGGTGTCCAGGAGGGTGGGGGCTGTCTAGAGGGGTGGGGGTTGTCCAGGGGGTGGGGGTTGTCCAAGGGGGTGGTGGTGTCTAGGGGGTGTCCAAGGGGGATGGGGGTGGTGTCCATGGGGTGGGGCTTGTCCAAGGGGGTGGTGGTGTCCAGGGGGTGGGGGTGGTGTCCCGGAGGGGTGGGTGTCCAAGGGGGTGGGGGATGTCTAGAGGGGTTGGGGTTATCTAGGGGTGGGGGTTGTCCAGAGGGGTGGGGGGTTATCCAAGGGGGTGGTGGTGTCCATGGGTGTCTTAGGGGTTGGGGTGGTGTCCCGGGGTTGGGGGGTTGTACAAGGGGGTGGTGGTGTCCAGGTGGTGTCCAAGGGGATGGGGTGGTGTCCAAGGGGTGGGGGTGTTGTCCAAGGGGGTAGGGGTGTCCAAGGGGTGGGGGTGGTGTCCAAGGGGGTGGGGGTGATGTCCAGTGGGTGGGGGTGGTGTCTAGGGGGGGCTATCCAGAGGGGTAGGGGTGCTATCCAGAGGCTTCAAATCGTTAGGATCTGTGTAATTTTTAGTAGTGAATGTATACATATTTTAATATTTATACTTCATATTTCTTTTTTACATAAGGGTGAATTTCTTATCCAGTTACACCAGGATGTATTCTTTGTGAAACATAAGAAGAAATGATCAAAGATTAATTTAAAACTGTTATATCTAACTATATTTTCTTTTTAAAATCATATTCAAGCATATTTTTTAAAATACGCATAGATTTGTTTTATATTTAAAAAAAAATTACATTAAAATTATGATTTTTTTCATATAAACATATATTTGTCTCCTCTTAAAAAGATGTATAATTTTTTACATTTGTTATAGGTAATAATGAGTTGAAGTTGGACTACGGAACATCGAATGAGCAATGAATATGAGGAATGTGTTGATTCATTTTTTGAATTTTCTAAATGAAACGTTCCATGTACTGACATTTTTTTGTGTCCATGCCTGAAATGTTTGAATATGAAGAAGTTGAAAAGTAGAGAGATAAAAGATCATCTGATTTGTCATGGTTTTAATTCGAGTTACAGCCCTTGGATTTGGCATGGTGAAACTGGACAGAATGTAACTGATGATGATGATTCTCAAGATAGTGACTCCGATGTAATTGAAGAAATGATTCGCGATATTGCAGCAGCACAAATTGATATAGAACTGACAGTTTCACGTCTATATGGTGATGCTAAAAAACCATTATATCCTGGTTGTACAGATTTTACGGTTTTGTCGGCGGTGTTATGATTGATTAACCTGAAGGTGAAACATGGATGGAGTGACATAAGTTTTACAAAGATGCTACAATTGATGAAAGACATTCTTCCAAAAGATAACAATCTTCCAGATTCACATTATAAGGCAAAGAAAATATTATGCCCAATGGGATTGGGATACAAGAAAATAAAAGATTTTCCAAATGACTATATGATATATAGAAAGGAATATTAATTTCTGACAGTTTCCTAAATGTGGGACATCATGGTATAAGGTGAAAGAAAACTCACAGGCTGATGTAGAGATTACAAAGATCCCTTTAAAGGTATTTTGTTATCTTCCTATAATTCATTGTTTCAAACATTTTTTTTTCTAATTCACATGATGAAAAAAGGTTAAAATGGAATGATGATGAGCGGTTATGTGATAGAAAAATGTGTCATCCAACTGATTGTCCACAATGGAAGAAAATTGATGAGCATTATCCTTCATTTGGAAATGAAATTAGAAATCTCATACTAGGGTTGTGCACAGATGGAATGAATCCATACCGAACCCTCAGTAGCACACATAGTTCATGGTCTATTTTATTGGTAATTTACAATCTCTCTCCTGAAGTTTTTATGAAGCATAAATATTTCATGTTGAGTATAATGATCTCTGGTCTGAAGCAACCTGGCAATGATATTGATGTTTTCTTGTCACCATTGATTGATTATTTGAAACTTTTATGGGAGGATGGTATTAGGGTATGTGGTTCTTTTAAAATGGAATATTTTCAACTTCATTGAGGGATTTTTTTTCACTATAAATGACTTCCCAGCATATGGAAATTTGTCTGGATACAGTGTTAAAGGGCATAAAGCAAGTCTAATTTGTGAGTAATAGACTTCATATTTTCAATTGCATCATGGGAGGAAAATAGTGTACATGGGTCATTGAAAGTTTTTTTCAATGGATCACTCTTATACAAGACTAAAAAAGGCATTCAATGGCTCACAAGAATTTTTTATTGCTCCAAAACCTTTATCCCATGATCTTTATTTTGAGAGGGTGGAAAACCTTGATGTGACATTGGGAAAGACACATAAATATCGTAATGATAGACATATTTGGAAGAAAAGGTCAATATTTTTTGAGCTACCATATTAGAGATATCATGAAGTTAAACATAATATTGATGTCATGCACATGGAGAAGAATATTTTTGATAGTTGTATTGGAACATTGTTAGATATTAAAGGAAAGACAAAAGATGGGTTGAATGCAAGATTAGACTTACTATCAATGGGAATACGTTTGGAGTTAGCTCCCACTCCTAAGGGAAGATGAACATTTCTTCCCCCGGCTTGTCATATATTATCCAAGAGGGAGAAAATTAGCTTTTTTCAATGACTTCATGATATCAAAGTGACTTAAGATTATTCTTCAAATGTAAAAAATTTTGTCTCATTGAAGGACTTAAAGTTGATAGGTATGAAATCTCATGATTTTCACGTCATGATGAAAAAACTTCTACCAGTTGCATTACATGGAATATTGCCAATCCATGTAAGAAAGACTATAATGAAGTTATGTTATTTTTTGAATTCAATTTTTAATAAGGTGATTGATGTGAATTCTTTGAACATTTTGTAAAAGGATGAAATTTTTATAATTTTTCAATTGGAAATGTATTTTCCTCAAAAAAAATTTGATATAATGGTGCATTTAATGATTCATCTGGTTTGAGAAATAAAGCATTGTAGACCTGTATATCTTTGTTGGATGTATCCTTTTGAAAGGTATATGAAAATATTGAAGGGATATTTTAAGAAAACATATCGACCTGAAGCCTCCATTATTGAAAAGTATATTTCTGAGGAGGTTGCAGAGTTTTGTACGAGCTACTTGGCTGCGGTGCAGCACATAGGTTTTCCTCCATCTCACCATGAACGAGTTAATAATGAGGGAAAGGGGATTCATGGATGGAAATTCAAATCATTATTAGATGGACAGATGAAGAAGTTAGAATCATACATCTTAATTAACATAGATGATGCTCAACCGTATATCATATTTTATATTAATGAGTTGAAACAATGTCATCCAAAGAATAAAGAAATTTAGATTTTGAATGAGCACAACAACAAAAAATTTCATGGTTTAAAAAGACCTTTCTTGGTAGATTAGATGTATAAGAGACATTAAAATGGGTAGTTGGTGTTCCATGTTTAAATGTGATAACATGGTCCGGTTATGACATTAATGGCTATACATTTTATACGAAATCTCAGGACAACAGAAGTGCAATTCAGAATAGTGGTGTATTGGTGTTTGCAGAAGCAATGCATTTTTTGAGTGCTAAGGACAAAAACCCAATTTCTACATCAAGTGAATATTATGGATTGATTGAAGACATATGGGAGGTTGATTACATTAAAATTAAATTCATGTTTTTAACTGTAAATGGTTTATCGCTAACAATAGTATCAGACACGATGAATTTGGAATGAGAGTTTTTAATCTAAATAGATTGGAAGACACAGTTGTTTCTTTTATAATGGAAACACAATAAAAAAAATTCTATGTAGTAGATCAATCAGATAAGAAGTGGGTTGTTGTTTTACAAGGGAAAAAACAATATGTTGGTGATAATGAACTTGATAAAGATATTGATTTATGTGAGATCCCTACTTCCATGGAAAGATAAATAGAACATAATGATGTGCATGTTAAAGACATGGTTTGTTCCATAAGGAATGATCATGACGAAGGAATTTAGGAAAATAATCCATTTGTACATTCCTAAAATTACAGGTAACATTTGTTTATTTCTTATTTACATTTATTATTTTCATAAAATGTTAGATATTGTAAGTTTTTTATTTATTAAAACATGTATTAAAAAAATAAGTATAAGTTTTTTTTGTTTTAATTTTGTTTAGTTTACTTTATCATGTTTACCATTACATAAATTATATATCTATTATTTTTGTTTAGTGACAATTACTTTACCATGTTTACCATGTTTACTAGGTTTACCATGTTTACCATGTTTACCATCTTGACCATCTTTACCATCTTTACCATCATTACCATTGTTTAAAATTCTTACCATATTAAACAAGTTTACTATTACGTAACTTAGTACAATTTTCTATTTTCTGATTACATTAGTATTGTAATATTTGAACTTGTATATTTGTGAACTAATGTTTGTTTTTTTGATTTGAAAGATAATGACAGATCAATCAGTTGATCAACTACATGATTCTAGAGATGAGCATATGGGTCATACCTCTGGGGAGTAACATTCACATGATCCTATTGATGTTCCCCAATCTTCCTCATGTGATCCCATTAAGACAAAGAGTTCAAGAGTTGGTAAACTTGGGTGAAAAAATTTACCAAAATTATCACTTGCCCGTATGCAGGATCAGAGGATACTCATTGAGTTTGATGAGGATAATATTCCTAGAGGTCCAAATACAAAAAAAATTAATATTTTTGTATCAACTCAGGGTAAGAGAAAAGTAAGAATTTTGTATGATGACTGGAGAAGTGTGGACAAAGCGATAATCTCTCATTTGTGGGAGACAATTTTGGTAAGATCTTTTGTTGTTGTTTTCCTATTATTTAAATGTTTCTAGTATATATAATATGTTTAACCTCTTCTTTATCAGATGACATTTGATATTCCTGACACTGGAGGAGTTAGGAAGAAATGATTATCGATGGCTGCCAGGAGATAGAGGGATTTCAAATCAACCCTCACATCCGATTTCATTTTTGGTCATAAGAGTCATGACAATACATGTTGTATATATCCTTTCATAGATGAAGACACATGGAGACATTTTGTTGAAAGTAGGAGAAAAGATTCATTTTTTGGTAAGGGAAATGTAAACTTTTATAAGATTTCTTATATAAATGATCTTATTAATGTTTTTTAATGATTTATTATTCTTAATTTATAGAAAACAAGGAAATATCATCAGGAGATCCAATAAAAAAATGTATACCCTCATATTTTATCTCGAGGAGGGTATACATTATTGGAAGAACAAATGATGGCGTAAAAATTACAAAAACTAAGAGCTGATTCTTCAAGCTCTGGAGAGGTGGCCCCTCCACCCCCTCCATCTAGACATGAAAAATGGAAGAGTGCTTGGATGGGAAAAAAGGGAAATATCTTTCTGAAGATTCGAGAATTGTAGTTGAGAGGATTTTAAGATATCTATTTTATTTATTTAAGTTAACTATTTTCTTCATATAATTTAAATCATTACAGGAATTTTCAATTAATTAATATAGGATTCTCTTGAGGAGTACAGCTCGTAGGGGGTATTTACAACTGCTGGGAGGTAAGATATTTTATCTGCATTATTGGGAAAGCCCAAACATCCTGGTCATGTACGAGGATATCCGGTAGGTGTATCGGTAAGAAAAGTGTTCTCGCGTTCTTCAACTTCTTATGTTGAGGGTGTTTATAAAAAAAATAGAATCCTTGGAGGCTGAAGTTCATAATATTAATGCGACGATGGAGGAAAATATTGGAGAATCGGTACAGTCTTTGTTTGCAGACATGCAAAGACAATTTCAGACTACAGCTCCCACTCCTCCACCTCCCCCTACAGACCCCATTATTTATCCTCCACCTCTGCCAGTAGCTCCCACTCCCCCACCTCAGCATGTGGACCCCATGTTTTGCCCTACTCCTCTGCTGCATCTTCCTACTAATTGCGAGTTATATGTTGATGATCCTCAAGATCATATAGTTGCATATGGGTTGGTATATTGTATAGTAGATACAGTTCATCATCAACAATTAGAGGTAGAGAATCATAGGGTCGTTGTATAGGATATTATAGATACATCAGCTTGAGTACCATTACCTACAGATGTGGTGATAACAGTTGGACATAGTATCGTCCATTTTTTAACTTGGCCATCCAGACTTCTTTGACTCATTACCATAGAGGTATGTATGTTATATATTTTATTTTATTTTTTTATTAAATTTGTTTTATCATTTGAAAACTAATATATTTTTCTATTTATTTTTACAGGAATACTTCAAAGGTAAAGAAATATTGTATAGACAACAATAAAGACAAATTGATATGAAATCAGATACAGATTCTAGTAATTTTAATGGATTTTCAAGATATTCAAATTTTTTAGCGGATCATTATGAGTTTCCAATGGAATCTCATGTTTGTGGATGTGAAATAACTGTGGGAATTGTGAAAACTGATATCATGGAGCTTGTTACTAGAGATAAGTTGGGCATCAATGTTGTGCAAATTTTTTCCATGTAAGTCTTAACACCTTTTCCCGGCGTTATATTTATTCAAAATGTATACTTATGTTTGTTTTGTATTAGGTATCTTTATAACATTTGTGAGAAGAATGATAGGATAGATGTATATAGATTCATGGACCCACATTTTATTTCCCCTGAAGCATGTGCATTGGATGAGGAACAAATAATGTTTTATATTACTGAAAGACTTGAACAGAATATAGTTACACAATGTTGGATGATGCCTTTTTGTGAGAGGTATGAAACACATCTCTCTCAAAGAGTTCATTATCTTCTAACATAAAAACCCACTAACCTTAAATTTTATTTTATCAGTGATCATTGGATGTTAGGGGTTTTTTTCCCAAGGGAGAAAACACTTTAATGGATATTCTCTGTCCATGGTGATGTGTGGGAATGTTTTAAGAAAATTTTAGAAAATTAAGTTTCAATTTCTCAATAGTTTTATATATTATAATGAATTTTAAATTTACCCCATTCGTATTATTTTCTAACAAGGGATGGGTCTACTTTCGAAAAAACACAAAGAAAAGAAGTGCGAAGATCAAATATGTAAATGTAAAGGTAAATATCCATTTATAATTTGTACTTTTTGAATTATTACAAAAAAAATATATTGAATTTACAATCATTCAAACAGAATTTTTATGAACAAAAAGGCTCCATTGAATGCGGATATTATATGTTAAGATTTATGTATGAAATAATAACAACTGGGATAGTTGTGAACTTTGACCTGGTAAGATTTCCTTTTAAACTTTTCCATAATATTTCATTTGATTTATTCATTATACACGTTAACTACTATCATTTTAATTTGTATCTATTTGATGACCCTTAACCCTATAGTGCTCAAGACGTCAAACACATACAAGTGGAATGGTCAAATTATTTTATAGGTTTGATTGAATTTTAGTTGTTTGTAGTGTAAAATGTAATATTGAATATTATCATTGTAATTTTTTATTTGGTAGTCGTTTAGGTTGGATTTAGTTTTTTTTAAGTTTACATTGTATGTTTTGAATTTTATATATGTGAATGTTTAATTTTTCTCTACTTCATGGTTTGGTCTACTTATGATGGCTTTTCTGGTATGGATTCTGGTCTGGGGGGAGGGGTTCCAAGGGTGTGGGGGGGTGTTCAGTGGGGTGGGGGTATCCAGGGGTGTAGGAGGGATGTCCGGTGGGGTGGGGGTGTCTTAGGTGTCTATGAGAGTGGGGGGAATTTCAGGGGTGGGAGAGTTTCTAGGAGGGTGTAAGGGCTACCCAGGTGAGTGGGGGCTGTACAGGGGGTGTCTAGGTGTGTGGGGGTGTCCTGTGGGGTGAGGGGGTTTCCAGGGGTGTGGGAGGGTTTTCTAGTGGGGTGGGGGTCTAGGGTGTCTATGGGGATGGGGGAAATCCAGGGGGTGGGAGAGGAGGTGACCCCATCCCTCGGGGGGATGAACATCACTGGAAGGTACTCATCACTCCCACATGTGAAGCTTGAGCTCTCAAAATGTTTCACCAATGCTTTCTTCCCCTGTAAACACCATTAATTCTATCACTTTGATGCCAGTATAACCAGGGGAAAAGTTGTCATGTGTGATGGTGTTTTCCCTCTAGTTATACTGGCATCAAAGTGATAGAATGAATTATGTTTACAGGGGAAGAAAGCATCGGTGAAACATTTTGAGAGGTCAAGCTTCACATGTGGGAGTGATGAGTACCTTCTAGTGGCATTCAGTCCCCCGAGGGATGGCGGCACCTCCTTTCCCAACACCAGTTGTCCAGGGGCTGTCCAGTGGGTGGGGGCAGTCCAGGGGTGTGGGGGTGTCCATGGTTGTGGTGGGGGCTGTCTAGTGGGGTGGGGGGTTTTAGTCTAGTTTTGGTCGGTTTTTGGTTTGTTTTTGGTCTGGGGGTGTCCAGTGAGGTGGGGGTGTCCAAGGGTGTGGTGGGGGCTATCCATTGGGGTGGGAGGGTGTCCAGTAGGGTGGGAGGGATGTCTAGGCAAGTGGGGGGATGTCCAGGGGTGTCCAAGGGTGTGGGGGTAGTCCTGAGGGTGGGGGAAGTCCAGGGGTGTGGGGGTGTCCAGGAGGGTGGGGGATGTCCAAGGGTGTGGGGATTTGTATAGTGGGTGGGGGTGTCTAGGGGTGTGGTGGGGGTTGTCCAGTGGGGTGGTAGGGGGGTTCTGGTCTGTTTTGGTCTATTTTTGGTAACTTTTTGATCTATTTCAGTGGTGTGGGAGGGCTATCCAGGGGTGTGGGAGTGTTGTCCAGAGGGTGGGGGTATACAGGAGGGTGGTGGTTATCCAGGGGTGTGGGGGGATATCTAGGGGTGGGGGTAGTCCAGGGGTGTGGGGGTGTCCAGGAGGGTGGGGGTTGTCTAGAGGTGTGGGGGGATGTCCAGGGGTGGTGGCAGTCTAGGGGTGTGGGGGTGTCCAGGAGGGGGTGGTTTCCAGGGGTGTGGTGGCAGTCCAGGGGGTGGGGGCAGTTCAGGGGTGTGGGGGTGTCCAGGGGTGTGGTGGGGGCTATCCAGTGGGGGGTAGGGGGGGTTCTGGTCTATTTTTGGTAACTTCTTGGTATGTTTTAGGGGTGTGGGAGGGTTGTCTAGGGGTGTGGGAGTGTTTTCCAGGGGGTGGGGGTATACAGGAGGGTGGGGGTTTTCCAGGTGTGTGGGGGTCTGTCCAGGGGGTGGTGGGGCAGTCCATGGGTGTGGGGGGGTCCAGGGGTGTGGTGGGGGCTATCTAGTGGGGTGGGGGTTTGGGTCTGTTTTTTGTAACTTTTTGGACTATTTCAGGGGTGTGGGAGGGCTGTCCAGGGGTGTGGGAGTGTTGTACAGGGGGTGGGGGTATACAGGAGGGTGGGGGATTTTCCAGGGGAGTGGGGGCTATCCAGGGGGGTGGTGGGGTAGTCCAAGGGTGTGGGGGTGTCCAGGAGGGTGGGGGTTATCCAAGGGTGTGGGGGGTTGTCCAGGGGGTGGGGGTAGTCCAGGGGTGTGGGGGTGTCCAGGGGTGTGGTGGGGGCTGTCCAGTGGGGTGGGGGGGTTCTGGTCTATTTTGGTCTGTTTCAGGTAATTTGGATGGGCATAGCAGTGGTTTGGTTTTATTTAGAAAAATTGTTTTTTATGTCAGTTATTTCATAACCGATGTAAAAAATGCATTTGGATTAGTTTTAACATCGATTATTTGGAAATCGATGTAATAAATTCATAGGAAATGGTTTTTACGTTGGTTATTTCATAACCGACGTAATAAATTGAAATGTATATTTTTTTACGTTGGTTATAAAATAACCGACGTCATTGATATATTTTTATGTCGATTATTATATAACTAACGTTGGAAACCGCTTGACAGACAGGTTTATCACGTCGGTTATTTTTATAACCAACGTGATAAACGCTTCGGAGGAGTGCTTTATGATTTCGGTTATTATATAACCAACATGAAAGGGTATATACCACATCGGTTATTAAATAACCGACGTAATAAACCATGACTCTGAAGTGTTTTCCATGTCAGGTTTTTATCAACCGACATGAAAAATGCTTCGGATTTGTGTTATTTACGTCGATTGTAAAATAACCGATGTAAAAAACTATGTTTATAATATCTCCTGTAATAATTTCGGCCAAAAGTCGATGTTAAAAATTAAAAATAACCACCATAAAAAAAATTCTTCACTAGTGACATCACAAATGAATTATTGATATTTTTACTTGAATATAAGGAAGATTTGAGTTTTTTTATTATTCTTGACTATGTGATGAAATTTTTGAACTTAAATTTCATTTTTAAATAAAAACACGTTGTTTCAGTAATATTGGTCACACTGTGTATCAGAATGTTGTTTGATTTATTCTTACATGTAAAAAATGAATTGTGGGTTTTTTCTAAAGTATTATGGAATTAAGAGTGAATTTTCTTAGTTTTTATTATATGACACATGTTTTTCAAAATCATGGATACAAGGTATGCTTATTTTCATTTTTAATAGAATCTTTTTTTCATTTAAAGGGTGTGGGAGTTGTTTTGGGTGTTTATATAGGGGTTTCATTCTAGTGTTGGTTGTAGAGGGAATTAACATCACAAATACCTAAATTATTATGTAAATTCGTTACTAGTAACAAGAAATAAAATAGGTCCTAGGTGTAAAACATTTTCATATGATAAATTGGTTTTTACACCATAAATATGTCACTCTATATTTTTTAGCCTAAGGATATATATTTTTTAATGGACATGCAACATAAAGGATTTACGATATAAATCATGGTTAAGTCCATTGTTCCCACTAAGTTTTATCATATAGCATACAAGAATTTTTATCATTGGGTTTGTTCTTATCTCCCTAAAAACCTAGGCATCCTTCCAGGAAATTTTGGGTGATCTCTTATCTTTCATGTTCCTCTGTTAGGCACTTGATCTATAGTTTGGTTATGTTTCTTCTCTATGAGTAGTTGAAATTTAAACTTATTTATTTCTCTTTTTTGTGGTAGAAGAGTTGGAATAAGTTTATGGGGTCTATAATCATGTGATGGTCTATCTCCTTGATACCTTCTATATCTGTTTTGAAATATTCATCTAGATACCATCCCTCATGTTGGTTGTCGTGTGGCAGGCGTGTTTTTGGAGGGTCTCCATTGTTGTTTTGTAATCCTCGTAGTGTGTGGAAACCATTGCATGTAATTTGTAACTTGAGATTGTGGTAGGTGGTTCCATAGCTAGCCTATGTTATATAAACCATTGATTTATCTTATTTTCTAAATGGTTTTCTAAATAAATGGGAATGATTTATGAAATGGTTGATTTGTGTGTTTTTTTAAATGGGTTTTTGATCAAATATGATTTTCCTATTTTTTCGTAAAATAAAGGTGTTTTTAAAAGAAATGTGAAATAGTTTTTGAAAGCATGTTTTTAAGAGAAATGTTTTTTTGGTATTGTGAATTGTGTTGTAAAATGTGACAATCCCTTTGAAAATGATTTGATAAATGCAGCACATGGGAGCCTTGGGTACTTAGGTGGAATGTGTAGTATTAGGCATCATCCTCTTTTTATTGTAAGGGAGTTCACTTTATACGGTGGTCTTTTGTTCCTAGATAGAGACACATTTTCCTCTAAGACTTGATTGAAGTGGTATTAGGGTTCACTTTATTGGTAGTTCCAGTATTACATGGACTATGATGCATGGGTTTAAGGGATTTATAGTGTGCATTATTCATATTGATGTATGAGTGACCGGCCTAGATAGCTTGACTGTAAGTTATCCTTGCAGAATGTTTACTATTGTTATTTGGATTTTTATTGTTAGGATTTTTATTTATTTGGATTTGATATACCTATTATTTATTAATGTTAAATGATTGTGGGAAATATTCTTTGAAACTGTTTTACCTGGATTGTTTTTAAACTGTCAAAAAAGAACTATTTACCCTGTTTTGATATAAAAATATCTAACTTCTTATCATTCCAATATTTCTTTAAAGTGATAACATTATGATTATTTTATAGATACTTGATATAGAACACCTGGTTGGGATCCTAATATTCCTATTTATCTCACACCCACCATAAACCTTTAGTGATGGGTAGACTAAATATTGTATTTCAATGTAGGAAAAGGAAAGGTACCATAACAAGGTAGTGAGGTCTATGTCATATAGGTATATGTAGATTGTGGTGATATTGTGGGGCGTTTACTTTATATCGCATGTAGTAGTTGTTTCTTGTTTTGATCGTCCTTTTTGGTTGTTGGACTTGTACTTTATAGTTTTGTTTAGCTAATTTTTAGTTGTATCACTTCCTTTGTCACTCTTTTGGTTATCGTATATATTTATTTTCTTTTTCTTCCACTACTTATTTCCATTTTTTATATTTATATATTCCACATATCTTTTTTAGGTTTGGAAAATCATTCCCTCTTGTTAGTGTTTGATTTCTGGGTGCTAGTCTCCAGCCCATGGGGATCAGGAATTCCCTTCGAGTATGTGGTGGATCAGATCGTGTACTAGTTCTAGAGGGTATCATAGGTTGGTTCATTACAAATTGGTATCAAAGGTATGTTTTTCCTCAAGATTCCTTATTTTCATATGTATGGTATATAAGAGATAGGATTTTTGGGACTTTAGAGGTAGGTTGTGTTGAGTTCCAGACCATATCTTGCCATAACGAGCCTCAAGTTACCATGGGATGTTGGGATGTGTATCTCTTGTGTTGAGTTTTGATCTTAATCTCATATTATACTTATGTTTTTATAGTTAAAATTGATATTATCCTATTTTTTAGTCATTTCTCTCATTTTTGGGTTATAGTAACATGCCTCTGAGACGTCTGCCATGGGTTCAACTGGAGGGTGAAACGAGAGATGAACATTAAGGGAACCATTCTACGAATCATAATATTATATAGGATATAATTTGTTTAGTTAATTTAATTCACTATAATATACCATGAGTTTAAAACCTAACTATTGAGGCATAACCAAGATCTTGAGTAGACAGTGACTGGTCATGAGAGTTCTAATGTGAAAAGCCCTCATAATTTAGAGGTATGAATGAACCTCAGGAGATAAAGGATTGGATGTAAAAGATCAATTAGGACTTTAGTATATCAAATACTACTGAGGCTGTCATTTTGAATTACATGATGTTCAAACTCAAGGGTCCCATTAATCAGTGGTGGGATTCCATAGAATAAGAAAATCCACACATGGGATTAGACTGAAAGGGTTTCAACACCCTATTCTTTCAATATTTTTGTATAGTGTCTCTTATGGTGGAAAATTATATGGAGTTCCTCTACATTCAGTATGGAGAGTTCTTTGTTTTAATACATAAATCATTTTATAAAGATGGTTCATTTTTTCTCTAGAGGCAGTGATGAATGATCAGTTGAGATCTTAGAAATACCTATAGGGGTTACAACCAAATATCATATCACAAGTATATGTGTTGAATCATACCACCTACACTGACATGGTAGATTGGGAAATTATGTAAGATATGAATATGGTGGGAATGATTGGATCTTATATTACTTATCTTCCTCTCAGTGGTATTTTCAATCGTGTGCAATGAAAGAAGTGGAAGTGGAATGATAATCGTAGGAGTGGTGGAGGTGTTTCTCAGTAGTGGGTCCCCTAAGAACCATAAACTACATATATTAGTGTTCATTTAACTTTCTATAATTTTTTAAAGTAAGGAAACACTAGTCATACTTTCCTTGGGCCTATGAAGTTTGAAAATTCTAGTAGTCATCAAGTCCATCTGTAGTAGTTCTTACAAGATATGTCTATGCCTCATTATGGCTAGGGATCTTCATCTCCAAAGGCCGCTATGGCATAGAAATATTCTTAAAATTCTATAATTATCTAGCTATAATACATAAGAGTGAATAAACTTCATGTAGTGAATGATTATCTCTCATAGTTTGATGTGGGCCTAGTGATATTGAGAGGTACCATATATGTTGCATCTTCTATAGAAATCAAACTATTTGATATCGATGCCTCACACTCATTTATATCTTCCCATTTTGTTGATATTCTTAAATATAAAAAATACCTCATTTACGTTTTTATGGATCGATAAACTCCTCTTGGAAATAGGAAAGATCAGGGGTTCCAATATCTGTCTTGTTCTCTTTTGATATCTATCATGGATTAGTTTTGTATTTCTTGGTTTTTAATTTAAATTTATTCTATTTCATTATCATAATGGATTGAATATTTTCTCACAATGCTGAGATTTATTGTTATCATCGATGTGTCTCATTATTTACTTTATATGGGAGCTCTCAGGTTTTTTAAGGAGAGTGGGAACCAAGGTCTGGTCATGTAGGACCACCCCACCCAGAACTTAGTAGGTTTTTCTACCATTTCAATTGATCCTAATGATGTTTCCTCTCATATCAATATTCTATTAGTTTTTAAGGACTTCCCTGACATATTCCCAGATAATTTTTTTATCTTACTCTATAGAGGGAGGTATATGTTATGATTGATCTGATATCAGGTACTCACTTGATCTCAATACCCTATTATCATATGGAACCAGCTGAGATGAAGGAGCTCAAGATCCAGTTGGATGGTATGATGGAGAAAGAATATTTTCCACACTAGTGTTTCATTATGGAATTCCCCCATACTCTTTTTCAATAAGGATAATGGTTC
The DNA here is from genome assembly GCA_963277665.1 of Viscum album. NCBI lineage: Eukaryota > Viridiplantae > Streptophyta > Magnoliopsida > Santalales > Viscaceae > Viscum > Viscum album. The sequence continues at coordinate 878,461,531 of OY728123.1, forward strand.
ACTTAATTTTTGGGTGGACTATCTATAGTTGAACTAGGTGATGGTTAAGAATAACTACCATTTACCCCATGTGGATGATTTGTTTGATCAGTTAAACAGGGAAAGTGGTTTTTGAAAATTTATCTTCGATTGGGTTATCATCATCTCTAGGTGCAAGAGTCTGATATTCCAAAAGCCACATTTAATAGAAGTTAAACCATTATGAATATCATGTGATGGAGTTTGGTTTGACTAATGATCCTAAAGTTTTCATGGAATTAACAAACTTGATATTCCATTAGTATCTCAACACCTTTTTCATTGTGTTTATAGATGATATCTTGGTTTATTTGATATTCAAGCATGATCATACACCCCATTGGAATCTGGTTTTTGAAATCTTGAGAATCCACTAACTTTTTGGAAATATTTTGAAATAAAGTTTCTAGATCCAAGAAGTTATGTTATTAGGACACAAGATTACTGAGCATGGATTATCAGTAGATATTGAGAAGTTAAAGGTTGTTTGTTAATGGGAGGATCCACATAATTTATTTGAGATTAAGTGATTCTTATTTATTTTAGGATACTATAAGTCATTTGTCAAGGATTTCTAAAAATTAGTGTCACAATTAATTGATCACACCAAGAAAGGGTTAAAGCTGACACGGGATGTTAAGTTTAAAACAACTTTTGATTAATTGAAATGATTTTTGATATTGGAACTTATCTTGAAATTGTCTAAGCCCAGTAAGGGATATGTTATATAATTTTATTCTTCTAATTCTAGTTTTTGTTGTGTGCTTATATAAGATGATAAAATTTTGGCCTATGGATCTCATCAGCTTTAGTTGCATTAGAATAATTACCCCACTCATGATTTGAAGCATTCTGCAGTTATGAATGTGCTTAAGTGTTGGTGTAACTTTATTTTTGGGCATTTATTCATGGTATTTTCTGATCCAAAGAGCTTTATCTACATTTTTTCTCAAAAATACTTTAATCTTAGATAATTATTCATGTATGGTTTTAACCAATGTTTAGTTATCATCATCTCTCCTTAAGTTTGTTCTGTAGGGTCAGAAGTAGGATGATGAGTTTATAGGAATCATATAAACCATTTATGATGGGAAGACCATTCTGAGTTGGGATCTCTCTTATAATTACATTCCATGCTTCGAGTATTAGTATGAAATCCAAATATCTATAAGGAATTTAGTTTTTTATGAATATTATAGTTCTTTATGGTTCGTTTGTTCAGGCACTACGAAGATGTATTATGACATGATACAGTGATTCTGGTGGTGGAGTATGTAATGTGGAATTTTTTATTATGTGTATCAATATTACACCTACTAGAAAATAAAATCAGAGCATTTGAAACCTTATAGGTTTGTCCATCCTCATCTGGTATCATTTTGGAAATGGGATGAGGTGTTTATAGACTCAGTTGTTAGATTACCATAGACTCCATGAGGGAAGAATGTTATCTAGGTGGTGGATGATCGAATGATGAAATCTACTCATTTAATTATGATCAGATACATCACTAAATTTTAAGATCTGGGTAAGCTACATGTGCCGGAGTTCATGATGTTACGTTGGGTTCCCTCTACCATTGTCTCATATAAGGATCTCAGGTTCACTTCTCAATTCTGGAGGAGTATTCATAAGGCGATAGGGTATTAGGTCAGTCTGATTACAACTTATCATCCATAGATGGATTTTCAGACGGAGCATTTTATTCAGATCCTTGAGGATATTCTTCATGTCTATGCCTTGTATTTTGGTGGTTCATGGGATAGCTATCTTGGACTGCTTGAGTTTGCATACAAAAATAGTTAAAAGTCATCGAATAGGATGGCTCGCATCAATGGTTTTTATGGTCACCTATGTTTGTTGCCTCCTTGTTGGGAAGAGGTAGGTGAGGCCTCTCTTATGGGATCAAGTCTTGTTCAGGAGATGTCAGTGAAGATTTAGGATATACATTAATTCTTGGTTACATATCAGAGTTGGACGAAATCATATGCAGATCATCGATGTCATCCATTAGGTTTTTTTGTTAGTGACCAATTTTTCTTGAATGTTTCTCCTCTATTGGGTCATACTCTATAAGGCCCCATCCATAAACATTACATAATCTTGAGTTAATTCAAAAATTCACATTGAGGCTCTTTTTAGGTTTATATATTTTGATAATTAGTCCATAACTATTACATAATAAAACCATAGATATATAAAGTGGACACTTCCAACAGTATCCATTTCCTTCATAAGATAAAAAACTTTTAAAAAGAAACAAGGTCTTCAGGCCACCCAGGCCATCGGGTCAGTAAGGCCTTCGGGCCAACTCAAGGCATTCGGGCCACCTTAAGTGCAGATGCAAACTAGATGACCTATGAGAAACAAACTCTATAAGGAGGATGATCAAGGATCTTTCACCACAGCAGAAACTAAATGGATTGCAAGAATGAGAGGGTATGGAACCTGCCGTCGGGACAAGCCTATGCATGCACGGGAATGCCTAGCCGAACAGCCATGCGAAGGTGGATGATTTCACGATGAAGATGTTAGGGAGGAGCAGTTCCAAGTAGTTAGTCTAGGTTGTATGTAATGTTTGAAGCCTATAGGAAAATTAATTCCTCTAAAGCCTACGTTCCATGTAATACTTATGCCTACGGGCCTTGTAAGGGTTCCACCTCACCCCTTGAAAGGTGGATTATCAAAAATCAATAAAAATGAAGGCCTTCAGGCCATTGGAGGAAACAAGGTTTCTTTGCATGTTTAATCATCATAACTTTTCCTTGATTCAATCCTTGATTCTATTCTCCTTTAAATACTATTAAAACTTTTAAAAACTTTGGATGAGAACAAAAATCTCAGTAAGGGACATAAAGAGAAGAAAACCCATAGTCTAGTTAAAACATTGTAACCCATTTAATGTTATTTAAGTGGATGAAATAAAATATTTTCACATTAATAACACTCATAATTTTTTCACAAATAAAAACACTAAAACCAAAAATAAAGTAATTAAAACTCCTTTAGGTGACTAAGACTATCATATATATATAACCCTTTTAAACCCCTTTCAATGGGAATAACCATATGGATGACATACAATATTATTATTACCTAATGAATTGGAAATCTATAATGGGTATTACCCTTTATATAAGCTATATCAATCTCACCCATGAGCTATAATGGGGTTCATCCCTTTATATAAGCTATAATGGGCTCACCTATGAGCTACAATGGAGCTCAACCCTTCGTATAAGTTGTGTTGGGATCACTTATGAGCTATAATGGGGTTAAACCCTTCGTATAAGCTATATCGGGCTCACCAATTTCATATAATTCTCAAGTAAAATCTCATGAATAAAATATGTTCTTCACAAAACTCTTTTGAGAACTTCTTCTAATCCCATATAAAAAACATTTCTGTATAAAAATACCATTTTCATTTAAGACCCCATTTTCAATACCAATATACCAAAACAAATAAGGGATTTCTTTTCCTTTCAAAAACATTTGGGCTTATAGAGGAAGCTAAGTATCAAATAATAGTTATAGTGATAGAGAAGTCATTGTCGTCGTATACAAGAAAAACATTCCTTTTTTCATTTTGTAAAGAAATTAAAATGATTTGTATAAAAATATTCATTTTTGAAAAAATTGAATAAAATTCAAGCTAGACATAAAATGTACTATATAATCTATTTATATCCTTATAAATAAATATGTAAATTAATATCCCAAAGAAAATATTTGATAATTAAATCTTTAAATGTTCAAGGTGTCGCATACCACTTTAAACATTTAAATATTAATCTCCATGAATTAATACATTTACCAAAATAATAAATAACATTATTATATATAAAATATGGATATGAAATTTCATATTGGCTGTATATACACCTTATAAAATAATAAAGGTTCATATTTTCAAGAAATTCATCAATGAAAGGAGATTGAGACGAAATCCCTTACCTCGAGTCTAAAATGTCTCATACATTCTTTATCTAACTAAATAATAAACTTGGGTTAATTTTTAATTTCTTTATAACCTTTTTCATGTTAATTATTCATTTTATATCACTTAGTATCATGTTATAGAAATTAAAGAATTATTTAAGTTCATATTGAACATTTTATCGATATTTAGCACTTGAGCCGAAAATGAACTTGTTTATTATGTAAATTGTCCATCTAGTCATAATTCCAACATATCCAGAATATAAAACATGATATAATTATCTTATATATTTATTATTTAAGTATTTTTAATAATATTTAATGAAAAACTAAAAACATTGTTCATGGTGACGGTAGGTCATACGTACGCATGAATATTATTTTCATTTTTCCAATCGTATTGAAATAGTGAAATTAAATGAAATGTATATAATATGTATACATATGTAAAATCATTATATTAGAATTAATATTTATTTTATATCATATATTTTTACTAAAAAAATCCTTAATACATTCCATGTTATGTATGAACGAATCACGTCATTTTGAGGAGGCGGTAGTCCACACGTCCCCAAATGAAGTTATCGTATAACAAAAATATGAAAAGAATGAAGTTATGCTAAATATAACATATCCGGAATATGAAATAGGTTATAATATACATATTAAAATTTTATTTGGCCATAATAGTGGTTTTAAGACCATCCATGAAGGTGGTAAAGGAAAAAAGAACAAAAACATTTTTCACAGAGGCGATTAACCAACGTAACTTGGATAATAATTTTGTTTATTTTAAAAGAGGTGAGAAATGAAATGAATAAAAGTTATTAAATTAGAAACATAAAAATCCATTATATACATGATTCTTTAGTAATAATGCATTTATGGATGAAGGAGGTGAGGATAAAGTAGAAAAAGAAAATGAAATTTAGAGAGGTACGTTCACTACTGGAAAAATCACCTATACCCATAGTGTGAAAATGTGGATATATCCCCTAAAACCATGGGTATAGGTTATACCCACGGTTCCATAAACTATGGGATACTGAGGCATCGGTATAGAGATATACATGTGGTTTTATAGAAACCATGGGTATATCCCTGGATACTTCCATAATACCCACGGTTTAAATTAAACCGTGGGTACAGATAATTACACCAGACATAATATACCCACATTTATTGAACCATGGGTATAGATAATTGACTTATAAAAAAATGCAACCACACTAGATCACTTTATTTTGGTAAGGTTGAAACAAGGAATCCTTAAAATATCTAGGTTCTACAAAAGAAATATAAACTTTGGGTTTGAAAATACCAACCTTTAAATATGGGGTGATAGGATTAGAATTATGAGTAATTGAATGAGATGACTGGATAGAAGATTGCTCTGAGGTAGGAGCATTAGCAAGAGATTGTCTCAAATAATTCTCACCAAGAGGTTGTCCAAAAAAACTATGTTGTGGTGGGATGAGCACCAAGAGACTCATCAAGGGAAACTAAAGTAGCAAGAGGTGAACTAGGCTGAGGAGAAGAGGAGAAACCAGTAAGAAACGAACCATAAATTGAAATTGAAGAACCTTGGATATTAGAATCTTTAGTGATGGAAAAAGGATAATCCACTAAAATATGAAAGCAATAAGATTTGGATCTATTTTCAAAAAAATTGATTATGATAAATATGAGTGACAATGCTAAAAAGGAAACCAAGATTCTTCAAAGATAGCATGTCGTGAGATAAAAACACTTCCAGTTGAATCAAAACACCTATATCTGTTGAAGCCGCTTTGTGTTTATTTTGTATTCATTTTCAACGAAGGAGGAAATAATCATGATGTCAATATGTGATGAAAACGAGATGCTTGGAAAGAATTTGGTGTCCCTAAACTGGTTAATGAGATGAAATAGAGTACTGAAATCATGATACAAAAATGTGTGGAGCTCTGAAAAATGAATGAGGATTGGTGATGCATTTTAAATCTTGAAAGTTTGTATGTGCCACCATTTTTTACGTGACATTGAAATGAAATAATTTTATTTCATTGGAATAGCTAAGATTAATTGTATGATAATGAAATGAAGGTATACCATTAGAATAGTGGAGATCAATCATATGAAAAAGTTGGGTGAAGAAATTGCTTGGAGTTCAAGTGCATACTTTTTGGTAACCAATTTTATTTAATAGAGGAGTTTTGATCCATGGAGTGTGGATGATTTTGATCGGTTTATCTCTTTGAAAGTGTTTTGAATAATAAATTGTGACGCTTGTGGATCCACATTATATGGAAATATGTAAAGTGTTGTGAATAAAAGAGTTTTAACCCCTGCACTGCCTTCCCCCCTCCCCCCCCCCCCCCCTCACCCCAGCCCCCTAAACTGCCAGCCCTCCTCCCCTCCCCTCCCATCCCCTCCCCTCCCCCACCCTCCCCCTAGTCCCTACACTACATGCCCCCTCCCCATCCCTCCCCACCCCCTGCACTGCCTCCCCCACCCTTGCCCCCCCTCCCCCCAGCCCCCTGCACTGCCTCCCCCACCCAGCCCCCAACCCCCAACCCCCTACACTTTCTTCCCCCCTCCCCTCCCTCCTTGATTGATTTGGTGCGGTTTATTCTGAATTTTTTATCGATTTCTCAAGGTATGGTCTCTACTATTCTCTTTTCTCCTTTAATTCTTGTTTCTTATTGTTTTCCTCTTCTCCCCTTATTGTGTCCCTCTTTTAAAAAACCCTCAAATCAAGGGGGTCTCAAATTTATGTGTTTTGGTATATAGAGATTGTAAATATCGTGCAAAGGCCTATTATAATGGGATTTTTTGAAGGATACTTGTTTCCATTGATTTGAGGTAGTTTTCCCCTTGTATTGGCCTATAAATCTTAGAACTGTGATTTCTATCGTGTTTGAACTCTGGTATTAAAATAAAATGATAGTGCTAATTATGATTGAGGATTATTAGAGAGGATACTAGGTATATACTTGGTTTCCATTGAATGAAAGTGTTTCCCCTTTTTAATTATTGGTTTAAATCTATTTTAATTAACCATACATGCCAGATGTTTGATAAAATTCCTAAATGACACTTATTGATGTTTTTTGGTATTCTAAGAGATGTTTTGGGTTTCATATGTGATTTATAAATGTTTCATTTAATTTTAATCTGTTTTTGGTTCTTTTAAAAAGGATTCTGTAATTTTTTTCTAAATAATGTATTCAAGGCCTAGTTGAAACATTGAAAAGGGAATTTCTTCATAAAAATACCTTCAGAATACGCCCCTAGTCAAGTTTATTTTCAAATGTCTGGTGTTTTCCTTGATATAGGTCACATTTAATTTACTTATAGACTTTTGAGTAAGGTTTTATTACTAATAGGGGTGATCAAGGGTGAGTCCTTATTTATTTATGATTCATGTTTTATGTAATGAATTATGTATTAATTTTCATATTATTTTTGGGTATTGCTTACTGAATCACCCACATTTTATAAATCATGGGAAACCAAGTGTAGATAGTAGATTATTTGAGAACACATTCTACACTAGATTAGGATCATTCTATAACTAGTAACTCTTAGCATGGATATGCCTTTCTATGGGATTTTTCCACTCTATTAGGTCGATTATGGTATGACTGAGTGTTAAGGTAGTTAGATTTCATTAGGAATTCTGATATAAAGGGTTATTTTTAGTATTTTCTATACTTTACCCTTATCTCTTAGGTATTCCCATGATCACTCATACTTGTTTTATTTTATGGATTATGTTACCTTATATCTGTATAAGTTAATTGATATTTACATTGCCCTTGTTTTTATTACTGTATTTTTGTTATTATTATTATGATCATTGATATTAATACTTATTTTAAATTATATCAAAGATAAAATTTTTGTCTTTAAAATAAATGATTACCTATTTTGGAAGGGTTTTTGAATTATATTTACAAACTCTTTCACATATAACTTTTAAAGGAAAGTTCTCCTGGAAATTTTTTAAACTTCAGTTTTTAAAAAGGACTATTTAAACAGAATAAGGATAATGAATTGTGGTTGGTTTTAAATCTAAAACATAAAAACCTATGTTTTCTAAAATTTATTTCAAACTAGTTGGAAATTGATCTTTTATTTAAAGTAAATATATGGGGTGTAGTTTATTTGGCATTCCTACTGAGATTTGTGCTCAAACCTATCCAGATAGAACCTCTTATATATGATTCTAATTTATTTTTACATATTTTTATTTGGTTTCGATTCTTAATTATTTATTATACCATATTTGTACTTCATTTTTTTATAATCCTATATATTTGATTTTTCATGGATGTCCAATGTATGGATAGACCATGTCAGAATTTCTATAAAAAATAAACTAATTTATAAATCATATTTATTGGGTAAAATAATTATCATGAGTTTTTATCTGATTACTTTGGTGTTATCGTCATCCCATGGGGATCAGGAATGCCCATTGGGTATACATGGGCTCGATCAGATGCTTAGATTAGGGGTGGACCATAGTTGGTTAATGAAAAAATGGTTTCATAGACTAAGTTATTAAGGGGGTAGTCTCTATAACTCCCTTTTTATTTAGGAATTAATGGTATACTATAGATAGGGATTTTGAAACTTGAGAGGTAGGTGAAAGGAGTGCCTCATGAGATCTTCCTCATTCATAGCTTTAACTTGCGAGGGGATATTGGGAGTTGAGTCTTGGTTTTTGATTTTTCTATATTTTTTATCATGTATTATGCTCTGTATTGATGGTTTTTAAGAAAAATTAATGACGAAATATAGATTATTTAAATGATTTATATGATTTATGGGATTATAAAGGTAGTTAAACTAGTGTTACAAGATAAGATCATAGGGTCTGGTAAACCATGTGGATCATGGGTGAATAGTTTAGCATAACTCTAAGTGGAAAATACATGACTTCCCAATCAAATAGTTGTAACATCCCAATATTTTAATAAAGAAACACTATATTCAATAGCGTACATGTTACACCACATCGAGCTTAAATGAACAATTAAATATTATTATTTAAATGTTATAATTATAACCTGGCTGTTAGAATAGCATGTATGAATAGGATTAACTGAATTATAAAAATATGGTTTACACATGTATATATAATGAATTATTTTGTTCCTAATTAATTATAAATTAAAATAAACCCCTCTATGAAAATAAATGGAAATTTTTTTCTAAACAAACTACTTAAATGTGCACAACTGTGTTTTATAGAAATAAAATAAATAAATCACAATTTTTTATTATATTAACCAAATATATATATATATATAATATTCAATATAATTTTTAACATTCTTACTATGTGTTTTTCATACATGATATATTAACAAATCTAGTTTGACACGTAAAAGATGTATTTTTATAAAAAGATAGTTTTACCAACTTATAATGGAACACTTATTTTAAATCTAGTTTTTGATACTCTTATAAATTTTATTTGAAAAAATAAACTTCTTTTAAATAAAACTATAAAATTTTACTTTTGTTTAATTTTTTTTATTTTTATGATAAGATTCATGTTTTCATGAATAGTGAAAAATACTGCATTTTAATTGAAAATAGATTTTTCATATTAATAATTTATTATATTAAATTATATTATTGAATGGTTTAAAAGTATAATTAGATCCATTTTATATCATTTAATCCAATAAGGTCATTGTAATCAACTTCACATTGAATTTGGATTAAAAACATTTCAATCTTTTGAACGTTTTCACTTCAAAACTCGTTTTCTCATTCCAACAATAGGATTAATTTTAAATAAATTTTTTCCAATTATGTGTTTTTAATTTTGAAAAATGGATTCCATATTTGTAATTATAGGTCCCAAATTTAGTAAATAGGACCCTTTTATTTTTGTATCATATGGATTGTAACTTTATTAGTTTTTTTAACTACCACGATGAAGTGCAAATTAGGTAATTAAGGATAAAAAATAATATTATAAGTATTATAAAATTACCCTAACACGTATCTTAAATTTATTTTATGATTGAATATCGATAAAAGTCATCTTTTATCCAATTTTAAGGCCTCTTTTATCCACTTTTATGACTTTAATCATTTTATAGTATTTTATTTTAAGAAAAGTCAAATATGTCAAACTCGTGTTTTTAATAAGTATTACATTTTTAATATATATTTATTCAAAAAATATATTTAAATATAAATATTAATTTGAAATCTAAAATATTTATCTTATTCATGGTGTTTTATTTTTAATTTTTAATGAATGAATAATTAAATTAATTGTTTTCACAATGATGACACCGTAATTGTTTAATTAATAGAAATATAAAATAAATGTTGATAAAAATATTAAAATAGGTATACTTTTATGAATTTAATGTAATACGATAATTTTTTAGATTAATTGGATATTTTATATATGTTTTAGAAGTATTTTTTCAAATATATCTAGTTGTTTTGATTTTTTAAAGACAAAATAATGAATAGTGTCAAAATTGACATTAATGATATTTTAAAATAAATAATATTTTATTAAATGATATTAAATTTCTAAAAAACTAAAATTTGTTAAAAGAATTTTTATAAGACTTAAAATTTCATCAATGATTTATTTAATGGTATTTTGGAAAATTATAGTAACTATATTAACCCTCAAAGTGGAAATTACATGATATCACGGCAAGAGGTAAAGGGGTCAGAAAAGGGTTAAAACAAGAATATAAGGATTAAAAAATAAGAAAACTTGTATAATTTTCATTTGAGAAATTTATTTTGATCCATACTTATCATATATTATAAATAACTCACTTTTGATCCATTTTTTTAGAAAATTAATTTATATTAATTTAATATTTTAATGAATTCCAAGAGTGCCCCTCCCCTCTCTTATAAAATGGAACCCCTTTTATCTATTCATCACACTTAAAACCCTTTTTTTCAATATCTACCCAAATAAATTATTATAATCCTTAAACACATTATAGAGATCTTATTTTTTTCATAGAACCTTCCTTAATAGTCTTAAGGTGTTAAGCAAAAGAGGCAGTCTGAGGAAGATGTATCATTTTTAATCAAGTATTTCTGTTTTATTTCTTATTACACTTCCTTAAAATCTTCTTGAACCATGATTAAATAAAAAATAAAATATTATAAATATAATTATATTTTATAATGTTAATATCAACACCTCAATCCATCTCTAATTCCATAAAATGGGAAAATAATTTTTGTTTGTGTGTATGGAGAACAACTGCCTCGCGAACCGATATATTTCATTTTCCATCACTATCTCTCAATAATGGTTAAAATCATGGAATTAAAATTAATATATGATATTAATGACATATTTATCATTATTAAAATAGAATATATCATTTATATTATTACCTTTTCATGCACAAAACACGATAACGTTGTTTGTGCTTACGTGTGAACTGTCATCTCCACAAAGCAATGTGATTCATTATTCATCACCATATCACATGGATAATATAAATATAATTGTATTTTAAGAAATAATATTATATAGATTATATTATAATAATTATGTAAATTTAAAATTATATTAAACTTATTTTCATATTTATCATTGAAAAATTGAAACGTTACTCATGCGTACATATGGATTACCATCTCCAGGATTGTAATGTAGTTCATGTTTCATATCCATATTTAATGGATGGATTTAAAATTATAATTAATGTATAAAGTGATTATTATTTCATTAATATTATTCTATATATTATTTACTTATTACCACCTTGATTATTGACCTCATACCAAATTTATTTTGGTCTCAAGTACCGAATATCGACAAAATATTCGACATGAACTTAAATAATTCAGTAATTTTTATAACGTGATAATAAGTGATATAAAAGGAATGATAAAATTTTAAAAAAAATTCAATAAATTAAATAATTAACCTAATTTTATTACTCATTAATATAAATATTATACATGATGAGTCCTGCTCAAGGTAGGGGACTTCGTCTCAACTTTCTTTCGTTAAGGCATATTTTGATGTTACACATCTCTATTATTTTTTTAGGTTTATATAACTCTATAATTACATGTTATTTCATAAATTTATTTATTATTATGATAATTAAAGTTTTTTAAAATGTTAATCTTTCATGTGGTATAGGATTCTACTGATTACAAAATAGTGAGGGAATTATTAACCCAATTTCCATTCTTTGGGTGAAACATCTACTTCTTCATTATGTCATGATAATATTATGTATGAAATGACTTTTGAATATATAATGTTGTATTAGAGACTCGTGAAAATTGAGAGGATGGTTTCGAGCGGCGCTTCCTTTCCCCCGCATGGCGATTAGGGTTTTGTATTGTGCTTCTGTTCGCATCATTTCTCAATGGCAGATGGATTCCTCTTACCTGGGAGATTCAACTCCCACACACATGCTGCAAATGGCTTGGCTCGGTTTGATTCAAGGAATCCCAGAGATTTCAAGCCGAAGCCTTTTGAAACCAGTGAAGGTAATCGGTCTTTTTCTCTCTATAAAGGCTCATATGCAGGAATCTGAAAAAGAGGTTTTGTAGCACATGTTAAGGTTGATTCTGATGTTATTACTGAACGAATGGAGCTAGGTGCACATTCAATAATCGCGAGGTTGATATTTCTAAAAGGGACCGATCCATGGAAGATGGAATACCTTCATCAGCGACTTGCAGCCATCTAGGGTTTTGATGAATGGCAATGTGTGTCGCTTGGCAAGGGGTTTTTTCATCTGCTGTTCCCATCAGAAGAGCTAAAGTAGAGAGCATGGGGATTCGGCTCACTTTCATTCAAACCTGGTGCTGTGCACATCAGAGAATGGAATTGCAGCTTCAATCCAACTCAAATCGGTAACACCTCATCCCAGGTTTGGATTAAAATTTTTGGATTAAACTGGATTTTGTGGAATCCGAGGATTCTCTATGATATTTCCCTTGCCATTGGAGTTCCAATTAGGATGGATAAAGAAACTGAAATGGCTAGATTTGGTCATTTTTCTAGATGTCTTGTAGGAATTGATCTTTGTGCTACTTTAGTGGATAGAATTTACTTATCTACTGATGATGAAGAATTAGAACTCAGAATTGAGTTTGAGAGATTTCCAAAAAATTTCCATGACTACAAAATTATTGGACATGATGATGTAACTTGTAGGAAGGCGCTGTTTTATGATACCTGTGATAAAAGAGGGCATGACTCTAAATCATGCACTAATACTGGGAGGATGAAGCATGGACCCAAGAAACTGGATAACCAGAAGGGGGAATCCCTGAATCTTGAACTTGGGAACATTAATGTCCATCAAACTGTGAGTGAAACAAGAGAAAACCAAAATAATTCTGCTAAACCTATAGTAATTTTCTGGGCTGAAATAGTAGAAAGGGGAATTGAGTCTTCAGAGAAGTCTCAACATGTGTTTGGTATATTATAGCTTGCTCCTAATGTACAGGCTCTACATGGTAGTTTCGGTAATAACCAGCAAACCGGTTTGACTGATCAAAGTAAAACACCTATGCAGTTTGATGTTCCTGAACCCAATGTTGTTCATGCTGATAATTCCAATAATTAGAATCTTTCTACTCAAATGAAGTTAAGCCCAGAGAAGCACACTGAGATGGATTTTGTTCAACAACTAATCATTACTCCAATTGAAGCTCATGTGGATTTTTTTAATCAAAATTCCCTCACCGAATCATCCACTGTTGGGGTGGTTGAGATCTCAGCTCAACCAAAAAACCTTGATTGTAATCTTGATGATGGAATGAAACAGATTGCAGCACAATGTAGGCCTCACTTTGAGGCTGGAATCCAATCAAAGTAGGCTTCTACCCTGGTTTCTCCAGTTACCAACATGAACCTAAACCTTCAGAGTTCTGTTACTATTGCTACAGATTCTAGGAATGTTGCTAATTTTTCTACTCCCTTGGAGATACAGTCAACCGTGGATGGGGATTCGGCCAGCCCTAAAAAACAGGTGAGTATCTATCATAGGGAATCCTCTCACTTTTTGCCTCCATCAGCTATGCAGGTGGTAGTAAAAACAGGGAAGGATGATGAACTGAAGGAAGATGAAGATAGTGCTTGGCAACAGGTGATAACAAGAAGTCAAAAAAAGCGGCAAGAAAAGAGGAAAGGAAGAAGGAGGAAGAGCAAGCTGAAAGTTCAGATGAAGATGTGGAAAATTTGCTAATGCAAGATAAGGATATTGAAGAATTCTACACTATAAAAGGGAGAGGTCAGGGGTGCATCATTGTACAGGTATGGAATGAGATAAGAGAACAAGAACGAAGGATTGGAAACAAGCTGAGGAAAAAGCTTGGCCCCCGAAGAGGGGTAACTTGATATCTTTGTTGTTCTTTTCTTTTCAAAAAAAATATATAATGTTGTATATTAACTTATTTTATGTGTATTTATAGTGAATACATGTAATCAGTTTATTTTATTAATTCTCACTTTAATAATATTATATTTATAAGAGACTTTTTAACAAAAAAACATGTTTTTAATGTTTTAAAGATTTATTCTTATAAAAACTTATCTTTCATGTACATGCTTTAAAAATGGATTTTATGAATGTATTTACATAGAAATAAATGTTTTAAAATGGTAATTTTATAATTTCTCTCAAATGTTTTTAAAAAGGGGTCTTTTAAGGTTTTATGTGATGGAATTTATATTAAAAACCTCTTTTAAAGTTACCCTTCAAACTATTTTTACAAATTCCAAAAGGAATGTTTTTTAACTTATAATACATGAATGAAATTTCACTCATTCATGTTTATTTAATTTTTTTAGTTTTAATTTACAAGTTTACAATTTTATTTTCAAATAAAGTGTTTTTATTTATGAGTGTGTGACTTTGTAAAAATGAAATGTGATTTCGAAGTGGAAAAGTTCTTTTTATTTTATGCATGTTTTATGTGTTATTGTTATGTTATGGTTATTGGGAATTTTTTATAATTATAGGTGGTTATATGATAAATTGAGGGTGTTTGATACCATTATATCTCTCAAATTAATTTGGTAGTGAAACGAAGTTAACTGGTAGTGTTTCTCCTAAGAGATTAAAGGAATATATTGCATTGGGTATTAAAAATATAACCCTAAAAGTTACTACCAAGGTTGTAATGAGAGGTATAATAAATTTAAGAGTGATATTGAATTTATTCTATAAGTTTCCTTTTTTATTTATCTTTCTATAGAGTTTTATAGGAAATTTATGAAGGTATTGTGACTCTAAAATAATCCAATAAGATATGTAAGCTGAAAAATTACATTTAAAAAATCATCCAGGTCATGGAACATTCATTTTTATGAATCCATAATGGAAATTGGTTTTATAAAGAAAGAATATTATCCTTGTGTCTATTTTGTCAAATAAGAAGTTTATTTTGTCAAATATAACATATAAAGGTGACAAAACCCAGATTTAAATGGGTTTCTCCATCAAAATGCAGCAAAACTGTATTTTTTGAAAAATGTTTCTTTTATCCAAAAAAATTGAATTTGTTCTTATATCATTTATATAAAAGTTATAAGATGAATTTTAAATATTAAATTTAATATATTACATATATATTTCATTAATAAAATCCATTAAGAATGATTTTATTATTTTATGAACACACTTATTTTCATTTAAATAGTTTTTTCTGAAAAACACATCCTTTATATTCAATTGGTTTTTAATTTCATTTTTAATTAATTTTATAGAAAACGAATCATTATATAAACATTTTTAAACCCTATTTTAATAATTTAGTTAATATAGTTCATTCCCACAATTCTAACGGCTATGCGATAACTACAGCTGAAAATAATAATAATAATAATATATTATTTTTTGGTATAACTCAATCTTGTGTGCAACGTAAGACTTCTGAGAATCCCATTGTTTTGTGTTGGGTATTCTATCAAACATATAGTCCATTTAAGGTAAAATATAATTCATAAAAATTAATAAAAATGAAAAATTATTATTCTATAATTACTCAGGATGTTATAGTGCCATCTTGGATAACAAGGAAAGTTGTCTCCGAGATCTATTAGATTGTTTTAGGTCATTGAGCGACTTGGGAAGGTTGTGTATCAGTTAATATTGTTGTATCATTTGATATGTATCCATGATTTTTTCTACATATTTAATATTAGGAAGTACCATTCTTATCCCTCTCATGTTCTAAGTTGGTAGGAGATTAAGAAAGTATAGAAACCATCGCTTTGCATACATTAACATTACATATTTTTTGTGGAATACTTAAAACATTATAAAAATATATTCCCAAAGACCGTATAATTATAGTTCCTTTGGAAACATAGAAACATAAACACTAGAACATAATTGAGCTACATTATCTCCCACTAGGTTCTTCTTGACTATCACCCTTATTAGACACATTAAACATAATACATATCTTCATAACTTGGGGAAATAAAACAAAAAAAAAGGGGTAATCCCAAGTTCTCAGTAATGGTAAATAAGGGATACATTTAAGCATAAACATGATCATAGGCGAATGATAATGTGATAATAACATTAAAATATTATACCCTGCATATCATAAGATCATAAACATGAATCATGGAAAAAAGATTAGCAGTTCATAAGACATGAATCATAATGAAATAAAGAACATAATCCATGAAAGCATAATACAGGAATAAAACATGGAATTATGGAAAACACATAAGCACAGAATATGATTTTCTTACTATCTAAGGCATCACTTACAAGACCATATTAGTAGAATGAGATCACTCCCCATACCACCTTGGTAGTCATGGTTCACTCTCATAACCATCTTATTAGCATGAGTTCACTCCCCATACCATCTTGGTAGTCATGGTTCACTCCCATGACCATTTTAGTATTCAAGGTTTTCCCCCAAGACCATATTAGTCTATATCATGAGATATAAATATTTACCCAATGCATCGGAGGGAGATATAGGTCTCACCCATCTCATAATGAAATCAAACATTCTTGTGCCACAAAATTATAAACAATCATATTTAACCCATGAAAAGAAATGGGTATCATAAAAATGTAATCATATCACAACAAGTGGAAAGATATACAGGTTTCATAATCATTTCATCAAAATCTTAACCCATGAAAAAATTGGGTTTCAGAAGCATATAACTCTTGAAAGAGAAACAAGTATCATAAACTTCATATTATCCAAACATAAACCATTTACAGAAAGTGTATGAATGGAAACATTGAATAATTTCCCAATAAAGTCATGTGTAATACTAATTTATGTCATCTTATATGGTAAATAATTTTTATAGATCTTTTAAAAACATTTCTTGAAGAAAATATCGTTTCTTCCTTGAAAAAACTTTTTTAAACATAAAACATTTTGAAAATATTTTTCCTTAAAAAAAGCTTTGAAAACATTCAAATTGAAAATTTTTAAAACATAAAACATTTTTAAATACCTTTTCCCGTGAATATTATCTTAAAATATCATTTTAAAACATGTTTTTTGAAAAAAAATAGATTTCTGACTGAAGAGAGAAATACGGTCGTATTTTTATTAAAAACATTTCCTTAATTATCTTAAGTACCAAAGAGTGGAAAATGGTACTGATACATGGATATATCTTGAATAAAATTACGATAATGAAATTAATGTGTTTTATTGAGATATGTATTAGAATATTTTATCAAAATAATCATAATCATTAATGATGTTGAAAAGAGAAGAGATTATTTCAATAAACTCTTACCACTTGGTTACTTGGGATAATACTATCCATGTAAAAAAATAAAATTACATGAAGCTTAAAATATCATTAATTGAAGTAGATTAATGATATAAAATTTCAAATTTAGTATGTACATATTTTATAAAAATATATGTGTATAACAGGGCATGTGTCTCAAAGAAGGAAAATTGAGACAAAATGACTTTACCGATTTGGTAACTTTTGACACATAAACCCCATGAGAGAAATATCATAAATTAGATATGTAAATACCCATAAATTTAATTATAATAATCATATAACACATTCATGGTCAGTTTATACACCACACAAAATAATTGAGTGGTGAATAAGGCATTTGTCTCATAGAAATAAAAAGTGAGATGAAATTCTCTTACCTTGTGTGTTAAATCCCATTGTACTCATACAAAATTATTGTATAATAAATATAAGTTTATTATAAATATACCACATAAAATTTTTATTATATATAATACCATATATGGTTTTATTATGAATTTATATTACCCACTTATTAATAATTTTATGTTAAGGTTTCACTTCAGGTAATATCCTCTTTGTTCTTCGCGTGTGTCTTAATTTGTTATATATTTGGTCCGTATACTTATATCATGATTTAAATAATTTAAAAAATGATATAAATATCATTTATATTTATTATATTTTTATTATAAGACTCTATATAATATATAAGTAATAAATGGAAGACACTGTTCATGGAAACGGTTGGTCATACGTATGCATGAATGTTGTTTCCGTTTAATTATCGTATTGAAATAAAGTAAATAAATGATATATATGTATATATATTTATATATATAATTATTCCAATATAATTATTATATAATATATATCATATAAGTTCACCAAATCCACCCTTAATAAATTCCATGTAGTGTGTGAACAAATCACATCGCTTTGAGGGGGTGTTACTCCACAATTCCTCAAACGAAATTATCATATTTACACCAAATAGAAAGAAAAAAAAGACGTGTTATAAAAAGAATAAAAAAGATTAAATACATATTAAATTTAATATATTACATATATAAATATATTTTTCATCATAATTTCCACCATGAGAGGTGGTAACGGAAAAATGAATAATCATCATTTAGTCTGGAGGTAGTTCATCGTATTCATAAACAATATGTTTGTTACCCATTAGATATATGTGTGTGTGTAAGTGTAGGTATAACCATTAGAATAAAATAATCCTCTTATATTTAATATATTATTATTTTTATACAATTATTTAATAATAAAATTTGAGGGAGTGGAGAAATAAAATAAAATAATGGCGTTTGAGGGAGGGTGTTACATCTTAATCCAGTAACTCCTTTTGGTTTGCACCAAAGTGATTCCTTGGAAGGATTTATACCAAAATTTAGGATTCAATGAATAAGTGGGAGTTTTTTGGGATTTTTATTGGGAATATATTGGCTGAACCATTACGGTTTGAGAGGTGTGAAGAAGAGTGAGAGGTGGTGTCCTTTTATAGGGGAGGGAAAGGACACAATTGGCATTTTTTAAAACAAGTTCGGTATACCCACATTTTTACCTAAATAAAGTAATTAAAAACCTAAAAACTCAATAATTTAATGTTAATGGATGAATAATGTCCATACAATGGATCTGGTAAAATTTTTTAGGTCGTTTTGTGTCATAAATTTAAGGTTTAGTACTTTGTTAACCTAATTTTTCTTTTAATCATTGTAATTAATTATAATCAATTTAATTAATATTTTTGGTAAAAAAAAATAAGTTTACCATTTTATAAATTATAAATTATGATTATTAAAAATATGTAATCCATTTTTCCAAATTCCAATCATAGATGTTTCAGAAATTATTTTAAAATTATTTCGAGTGACAGAACAACACTGCGAGTTTTTAAAGTAAAAATGATCAAAAGTTTACTAAGTTTTTTAATCAAATTTCAATGTGAAATTAGTTAAAATGACCTAAATTAGATTAATTTATAAAAAAAGTATCTAATTAATCTTTTAAAAAAATTAAAATAAAATTTAAACATATAAATAAATTAGATGAAAAAGCAGTTTTGAATTAAAATTCAGTATTTTTTACTATTCATCAAAAAAATGATGTTTCTCATAAAAATACAACAAAATATCCTAATATAAATTATAAAATATAAATTAAAAAGATATGTTTATATTATAAAATTAAATTTCAAAATTTTTCTAAAATTAATTTTATTGTTTTTCAAAAAAGTACATGAAATGTAGTTCATTTGAGAACATAGTATTTTTAAACATATTTTGAATTTACCAAACAATTATATTATTCATTATAAATATGTTTTATTTATATTAAACTATTATAAACAATATTTTAAAAATATTTATTATTATTCATATTACTAAGTTTAATGGGTAGGTTATAATTATATCATTTATATAATTATAACAATAAAATGATGTTTCGTAGAAACTTTGTGTTGCATGTAACGTACGCCAAGTTAGTGTTGCATGTAGCGCAATCCAAGTAGGTGTTTTATGAAATATATATTTTACTAAGTGTAATGAAATAAATCAATTAAAATTAAATCATTCAAGAAAATAAAAAAATGGTCCATAAAAATTTAGGGTTTTACAATAAGAGCCAGATGTTTCTATTATAGAGAAACCAGTGGAAATCATTGAATAAAATGTAAAAGACTTGAATGTGAATTATACTCTATTTTTTCATGGTGTTATGGAAACACAGGATATATTCTCACAAGATTTAGGAGAATGACTCATCGGTGAGGAAGCAGTGGTCTCAGTAGTGGTCTCACCTCTTTCCAGAGCACCCTTCTTCCACATGAAGTCCCAGGGAAAGAAATTTATATAGTGGGGAGATTATAACATCCTAGTTAAAATGTATTCTCTTTTTCATGTTTAATATCATATTTTTCAGGTTTAAATGGTTTGGGAGTTTTTTTGGTTTTTTATATTGGGGTTGTAGCTGGTGGTTGTTGTAGATGAAATTTACATCATAAATCCCTAAATTGCAACATAAATTTATTATAGGTAACTAGCTGTAAAATAAGTCCAAGGTGTAACAAAATTTACACCATAAACTTTTTTATGTCATAAATATTTTTCTTATTATTTTTTAACCCAAGGAGATGTGTTTTTCAGCGAACATGAAACCTAAAAGATTTATGATGTAAATCTTAGTTTCACATCACAAGTCATTTACTCTCAATGGGTTTTATCACACCAAAAAATATAATTTATTTCATTAAATTATTTATTTGTTTCTTAGAACCCTATGAATCCATTCAAGTGGTTTTCAGTGATCTCCACTCTTCTAAGTTCCTTCATTTGGAACTCTATTTATGTCTTGGGTGCATTACTTCTATCTAGGTAAGTGAAATTTTTCCTAATTCATTATTCTTGGTTGTGAAAGAAATGTTGGGATATGTTTATGATATCTTTAATCATGTGATGATGTATCTCCTTGATCCCTTCAAGATACATTATGCGGTCTTATTCTAGATTTTATCCCTCCTATTGGTTATGGAGTAGTGGGAATGTTTCTCAAGGTCTTTTGTTATTTTTTTTCATTCCTCTTAATGTGTGGATCCCATTTAAGGTAGTGTGAGACCCAAGTTTGAGGTTGGTGGTTTCTTATATGGCCAATATTATATGCACTGTTGATTGATCTTGTTTTGAAAATGGTTTTCAAAATAAATTGGCATGATTTGTTAAACAGTTTATTTATGTTTGTGTGAATGGGTTTTTGAGAAAATATGTTTTCACTTATTTTGGTAAA
The DNA here is from genome assembly GCA_963277665.1 of Viscum album. Classification (NCBI taxonomy): domain Eukaryota; kingdom Viridiplantae; phylum Streptophyta; class Magnoliopsida; order Santalales; family Viscaceae; genus Viscum; species Viscum album. Next base: position 878,483,036 of record OY728123.1, read on the forward strand.
AGAAATGTGTTTTTAAAAGCATTTTGAAATGGATTTTGAAATGGGTTTTTAAATTAGGATTTAATGACAAAGGGTTGTTTGGTATTGTGAATTGTACTGTGAAATGTGAAAATCCCTTCAAAAATGATTTGATTAATATGACATGTGGGAGCCTTGGGTACTTAAGTGAATGGTATAGTATTGGGCCTCACCCCTTTATATTTTAAGGGTATTCACATTCTAAGGTGTTCTAATATTACGAGATAAAAATATATTTGTCTCAAGGACTTGATTTAAATGGTAAGAGGGTTCACTTTCTTGGGTTTTCCCTTGTTCCTTAAACCTTGATGCATGGGTTTCAGTGACATGTAGTGCACACTAGTTATATTTTTGTATGAGTGAGCAAGCTATACTGACCATAAGTTACACTTAGAATATTTTTACCATTGTGACTTGTCTTTTTATTTTCATATTTGTATTTCTTTGTGTTTGATATATGTAATTTTGATAGATGTGAAATTATTGTGTAAAATATGATTTTAAACTATCTTACCTAGATTTTTTTCAAACTATAGCAAAAGGGGAACTATTTACAGTTCTTTTGATATAAAAATGTGTAAGTTCTTATCATTCCATGTTTTCTTTAAACTGATCACATTTGAGTTATTACATAGAGACATGATATGGAAAACCTGGGTGGGATCCTATTGATCCTATTTAGCTCATACCATGCACACCCCTTCGATGGTATGCATACCTAGTACTGTCTTTTGATGGAGGATATGGTTAGGAACTGTAGTGAGGCTATAAGGTTTATTTTATCTGGGTATGGGAAGTTTATGGTGAGATGGTGGGGTGTTTTTCACATATCACATGGAGTATATGTTTCAATTTTTGGTAATCCTTTTTTGTTGTTGGACTTGTACTTTGGAGTTTGGTTTATCTAATTTTTTTTGGATCGCTGCCTTTTTCACTTGTTTGGTTATGGTATATATTTATTTTAGTTTCCTTCCACTTTAAGTTTCCATTGTCTATGTGTATATATTCCATGTATCAAGCTTCAAGTCAGGTGAAAGTGTTCCCTCTTGTTGGTGTTTGATGTCTGGGTGCTAGTTGTCAACCCATGGGGATTGGGAATGCCCTTTGGGTATGTGATGGACTGGGTTATTTACCAGTTATAGAGGGTATCTAAGGTAAATTTGTTACATGTTTTGAACAAATATGACACTTTTAAATGAAAAAATATATTAATTCATATCATACACATTATGTTTCAAATTCATGTACAGTTAATTTCTACACATCAAAAATAAATTATCAATATTTTTCCTTATATATAAAGAGGATATGATTGATTTTTCTCAATTTTAGTATGTGAAACATCTTTTGAACTAAAATTTCAGTTTTAAATGAAAACACACACTTTCTGTACTGACCACACCATGTTTTGGATTTATGTGTGATTTATTCTTACATGTCATGAACTAATTATGGATCATTATTTAAAGTATCAAGATAATTCAAGTTTGTTCTGTCATTTTTTAGTATGTGGCATGGGTTTTATACTAAAATGTCACTTTTAAATGAAAACATAAACTTTCAATCATACCAACCACACTATGTGTTGGATTGATGTTCGGTTAATTTCTACACATCTAAAATTAATTTTTTATCTTTCTCCTTAAATATCAAGACAATCTAAGTGTGTTTTCTCAGTTTTGAGTAGGTGATGCATGTTTTGAATTAAATGACATTTTTAAATGAAAAAATGAACTTTTGGTCATACCATCCTCACTTTGTGTCAAATTGACTTGAGGATTATCATTATATGTCAAAAAACAATCAAGGAAATGTTTCATATAGTATAAAGGAAATATGAATGGATTCGTTCAATTTTGAGTATGCGACACAAGTTTTAAACTAAAATGTCACTTTTAAAATGAAAACATGCACTTCCAATCAATTCAGTCACATTGTATGCCATATTGATGTTTGGTTAATTTCTACACATCAAAAATGAATCATAAATCATTTTCCTAAAGTATCAAGAAAATATGAGTGTGTTTTCTCAGTTTTGACTATGTGACACACATTGTGACAATTAATGTTGTTTTTATACCCAAAACACATACTTTAAGGCATACCGAACACATCATGTGTTATAATGATTTGTGGTTGATTACAAAACATAACACATTAATCATGTATCATTTTGCTAAATTATCAAGAAAATGTGAGGATGTTTTCTTGATTTAAACTATGTGGCGTATGTTGTGAGAAAAATTCTAATTTTATACTAAAAACATGAATTATGAGTCATATCATTCATATTTTATGTTATATTGACCTAAGTTTGATTCTTACATGTCATAAAATAATTATTAATATTTTTCATAAATTATCAATACAATCAGAGAAAGTTTGTTTGGTTTTGAGTGTGTGATGCAGTTTTTGTACAAAAATATAAATTTTAAATGAAAACACTCACTTTAAATCATATTAGATACATCGTGTATCATATTATCATGATTTTAATTCATAAATTTAAAACAAATATCATGGGTCTTTATCTTAAAGTATCAATACAAATTGTGCATGTTCGATAAGTTTTCAGTATGAAATGCACATTGTGAATGAAAATTTTACTTTAAAGGGAATGGATAGCCTCAAACATATTTTAAAAAACATGAAGGGAGTAGGAAAAAATGTTTAGAAGTGCCTAAAAGCTATTAGGAGTAAATTTATATAAGTGATACTTGCATTCCCAAATCACCTACTGCATTAAATTTAAAAACATTCATATATCTCAGTAAAACTATCTCTCCAACATGTTATTAAAATGTATTATGTCACTCATTGAACTTTTTTTTAATAATTTGTTATATTTATTTATTATTATTTTCCTTTTAATTACATTCCAAAAGTCTATGCCTCTGTCACATGGTTTATAGAAAACCATGTGACTGCCTTTATGTAAGGTTCTCTATATTTTATTATTTTTCAGGAATATTTGTTCACATTTGTAGCACATGATTTGGTCCAACATAATATGAGATATAGTATAAACTATACATGACCTGGGGTTCAAGGGAATGGGTGAATTGTAGGCACATTTCTATTATAAACCATGGAATAACCATTCATTTTCATCTTCAATTTAACATATTAATTTAACATAGTTGGCGTATAGATTCTCTAACCATGTGGCCAAACCATGCAGGTGCCCAAGTGAAACTTGTGGGAGGTGAATAGTTAGTAAATTGTTTGGTAAAATATGTGGAAAAACCATGAATCCTATCTATAACTAAAAAATGTTGAATTTATTTAATAATCTCTAACATGATTTTAACCCCAAATACCACATTTTTCCTTTCCTTTACATGAACAGCTCTTATCACCTCTTCCGTTAAATTTCCCTCCCTCCTTGATTGATTTGGTGTGGTTTATTCTGAATTTTTTATCGATTTCTCAAGGTATGGTCTCTACTATTCTCTTTTCTTCTTTAATTCTTGTTTCTTATTGTTTTCCTCTTCTCCCCTTATTATGTCCCTCTTTTAATAAACCCTCAAATCAAGGGGGTATCAAATTTATGTGTTTTGGTATATAGTGATTTTAAATCTCGTGCAAAGGGTTATTCTAATGGGATTTTTTGAAGGAGACTTTTTTCAATTGATTTGAGGTAGTTTCCCCCTTGTATTGGCCTATAAATCTTAGAACCATGATTTATATCATGTTTGAACTCCGGTATTCAAATAAAATGATAGTGCTAATTATGATTGAGGATTATTGGAGAGGATACTATGTATCTACTTGGTTTAAATTGAATTAAAAAGTGTTTCCCATTTTTAATTACTGGTTTAAATCTATTTTACTTAACCATACATGCGAGATGTTTGATAAAATTCCTAAATGACACTTATTGATGTTTTTTGGTATTCTAAGAGATGTTTTGGGTTTCAAATTTGATTTCTAAATCAAGCGTGAGTCTTTATTTATTTATGATTCATGTTTTATATAATAAATTATGGGTTTATTTTCATATTATTGTTGGGTATTTCTTATTTAATCACCCACATTTTATAAGTCATGGGAAGCCAAGTGTAGATAGTAGATTATTTTAGAACACATTCCACACTATACTAGTATCATTCTATAACTAGTGACTCTTAGTATGGATACACCTTTCTATGGAATTTTTCCACTTGATTAGGTCAAGTATGGTACGACTGAGTGTTAGGGTAGTTAGATTTCATGAGGAATTCTGATATAAAGGGTTATTTTTAGTATTTTCTATACTTTCCCCTTATCTCTTAGGTATTCCCATGATCACTCATAATTTTTTTATTTAATGGATTATGGTCCCTTATCTCTGTAGAAGTTAATTGATATTTATATTGCCCTTTTTTTATTACTGTATTGTTGTTATTATTATTATGATCATTGATATTAATACTGCTTTTAAATTATATCAAAGATAAAATGTTTGTCTTTAAAAAAAATGATTTCCTATTTTGGAAGGGTTTTTGAATTATATTTATAAACTCTTTCACATATAACTTTTAAAGGAATGTTCTCTTGGAAATTTTTTAAACTTCAATTTTCAAAAAGGATTATTTAAATATAATAAGGATAATGAATTGGGGTTGGTTTTAAATCTAAAAGATAAAAACCTATGTTTTCTAAAATGTATTTCAAACTAGTTGGAAATTGATCTTTTATTTAATGTTAATATATGGGGTGTAGTTTATTTGGCATTCCTACTGAGATCTGTGCTCAAGCCTATCTAGATGTAACCTCTTGTATATGATTCTAATTTATTTTTACATATTTTTATTTGGTTTGGATTCTTATTTATTTATTATACCATATTTGTATTTCATTTATTTATAAAACTATCTATTTGATTTTTCATGGATGTCCAATGTATGGATAGACCATGTCAGAATTTATAGAAAAAATATACTAATTTCTAAATCATATTTATTGGGAAAAATAATTCTCATGAGTTTTTATCTAATTCCTTTTGTGTTATCGTCATCCCATGGGGATCGGGAATACCCCTTGGGTATGCATTGCCAGGATCGGGTGCTTGGATTAGGGGTGGACCACAGTTGGTTCATGAAAAAATGGTATCAGAGACTAAGTTATTAAGGGGGGTAGTCTTTATAACTCCCTTTTTATTTAGGAATTAATGGTATACTAGATATAGGGATTTTGAAACTTGATAGGTGGGTGAAAGGAGTGCCTCATGAGATCTTCCTCATTCATAGCTTTAACTTGTGAGGGGATATTGGGTTTTTTAGTCTTGGTTTTTGATTTTTCTATATTTTTTATCATGTATTATGCTCTATATTGATGGTTTTTAAAAAAAATTAATGACGAAATATAGATTATTTAAATTATTTCTATGATTTATAGGATGATAAAGGGAGTTAAACTAGTAGTACAAGATAAGATCATAGGGTCTGGTAAACCATGTGGATCATAGTTGAATGGTTTAGCATAACTCTTAGTGGAAACTACATGAGTTCCTAATAAAATAGTTGTAACATCCCAATATTTTAATAAAGAAACACTATGTTCAATAGCGTACATGTTACACCACATCAAGCTTAAACGAACAATTAAATATTATTATTTAAATTTTACAATTATAACCTAGATGTTAGAAAATCATGTATAAATAGGATTAACTGAATTTTAAAAATATGGTTTACACATGTATATATAATGAATTATTTTTTTCCTAATTAATTATAAATTAAAATAAAACCCTCTATGAAAATAAAAGGAAATTCTTTTCTAAACAAACTACTTAAATGTGCACAACAGTGTTTTATAGAAATAAAATAAATAAATCACAATTTTTTATTATATTAATTAAATATATATTTAATATTAAATATAATTTTTAACATTCTTACTATGTGTTTTTCATACATGATATATTAACAAATCCATTTTGACACGTAAAATATGTATTTTTATAAAAATATAGTTTTACCAACTTTTAATGGCACACTTATTTTAAATCTAGTTTTTGATACTTTTATAAATTTTATTTTAAAAAATAAACTTCTATGAAATCAAACTATAGAAATTTACTTTGGTTTTGTTTTTTTATTTTTATGATAAGATTCATGTTTTCAGGAAGAGTGAAAAATACTGCATTTTAATTGAAAATGGATTTTTCATATAAATAATTTATTATATTAAATTATATTATTGACTGGTTTTAAAGTATAATTAGATCAATTTTATATCATTTAATTTAATATAGGTCATTGGACTCAACTTCAAATTGAATTTGGATATAAAAAAATTTCAATCTTTTGAACGTTTTCACTTTAAAACTCGTTTTCTCATTCCATCAATAGGATTAATTTTAAATTAATTTTTTGCAAATTATGTGTTTTTAATTTTGAAAAATGGATTCCATATTTTTAATTATATGGCCTAAATTTAGTAAATAGGTCCCTTTTATATTTGGATCATATGGATTGTAACTTTATTAGTTTTTTTAGTTACCACGATGAAGCGCAAATTAGATAATTAAGGATAAAAATAATATTATAAGTATTATAAAATTACCCTAACACGTATATGAAATTTATTTTATGATTGAATATCGACCAAAATCATATTTTATCCAATTTTAAGGCCTCTTTTATCAAATTTTATGACATTAATCATTTTATAGTATTTTATTTTAAGAAAATCCAAATATGTCATACTCATGTTTTTAATAAGTATTACATTTTTATCATATATTTTTTCAATAAATATATTTAAATATAAATATTAATTTGAAATCTAAAATATTTATATTATTCTTGGTAATTTATTTTTAATTTTTAATGAATGAATAATTAAATTGATTTTTTTTCACAATAATGATACAGTAATTGTTTAATTATTAGAAATATCAAATAAATGTTGTTAAAAATATTAAAATAGATATACTTTTATGAATTTAATGTCATACAATAATTTTTTATATTAATTTGATATTTTATAGATCTTTTAGAAGTATTTTTTAAAATATATCTAGTTCTTATGATTTTTTTAAAGACAAAATAATGAATAGTGTCAAAACTGACTTCAATGATATTTCAAAATAAATAATATTTTATTAAATGATATTAAATTTCTAAAAAACTAAAATTTGTTAAAAGAATTTTTACAAGACTTAAAATTTCATAAATGATTATTTAATAGTATTTTGGCAAATTATAGTAATTATATTAACCCTCAAAGTTGAAATTACATTATATCACGGTAAGAGGTAAAGGGGTCAGAAAAGGGTTAAAACAAGAATATAAGGATTAAAAAAATAAGAAAACTTGTATAATTTTCATTTCAGAAATTTATTTTTATCCATACTGATCATATATTATAAATAACTCACTTTGGATCCATTTTTGTTTGAAAATTAATTTATATTAATTTGATATTTTAATGAATTCCAAGAGTGCCCCTCCCCTCTCTTATAAAATGGAACCCCTTTTATCTATTCATCACACTTAAAACCCTATTTTTTGGCCAATATCTCCCCAAATACCTTCCTATAATCATTAAACACATTATAGAGCTCTTATTTTTTTCATAGCACCATCATTAATGGTTTTAAGGTGTTAAGCAAAAGAGGCATTCTGAGGAATATGTATCATTTTCAATCAAGTATTTATGTTTTATTTCTTATTACACTTCATTAAAATCTTCTTGAACCATGATTAAATAATAAATACAATATCCTAAACATAATGATATTTTATAATGTTAATATCATCACTTAAATCCATCTCCAATTCCATAAAATGGGAAAATAATTTTCATTTGTGTGTATGGAGAGCAACTGCCTCGCGAACTGATATATTTCATTTTCCATCCCTATCTCTCAATAATTGTTATAATAATGGAATTAAATTTAATATATGATATTAATGACATATTTATAATTATTAAAATATAATATATCATTTATTTTCTTACCTTTTCATGCACGAAAAATGATAACGTCGTTCGTGCGTACGTGTGAACTGTCATCTCCACAAAGCAATATGATTCATTATTCATCACCATATCACATGGATAATATAAATATAATTATATTTTATGAAATAATATTATATATATTATATTATAATAATTATGTAAATTTAAAATTATATTAAACTTATTTCCATATTTATCATTGAAAAATTGAAACGTTACTCATGCGTACATATGGCTTACCATCTCCATGATTGTAATGTAGTTCATGTTTCATATCCATATTTAATGGATGGATTTAAAAGTATAATTGATGTATAAAGAGATTATTATTTCATTAATATTATTCTATATATTATTTACTTATTACCACCTTGATTATTGACATCATACCAAATTTATTTTGGACTCAAGTACCGAATATCGACAAAATATTCGACATGAACTTAAATAATTAAGTAATTTTTATAACTTGGTAATAAATGATATAAAATAAATGATAAAATTTAAAAAAATTATCAATAAATTAAATAATTGACCTAATTTTATTACTCAGTAATATAAATATTGTACATGATGAGTTTTGCTCAAGGTAGGGGACTTCGTCTCAACTTTCTTTCGTTAAGGCATATTTTGATGTTACACATCTCTATTATTTTTTTAGTTTTATATAACTCTTCAATTACATGTTAGTTCATAAATTTATTTATTATTATGATATTTAAAGTTTTTTAAAATTTTAATCTTTCATGTGGTATAGGATTATACTGATTACAAAATAGAGAGGGAATTATTAACCCAATTTCTATTCTTTGGGTTAAACATCTACTTCTTGATTATGTCATGATAATATTATGTGTGAAATGAATTTTGAATATATAATGTTTTATATTAACTTATTTTATGTGCATTTATAGTGAATACACATAATCAGTTCATTTTATTAATTCTCACTTCCATAATATTATATTTATAAGGGACTTTTTAACAAAAAACCGTGTTTTTATTATTTTAAAGATTTATTCTTATAAATCCTTATCTTTCATGTAAATTTTTTAAAAATGGATTTTATGAATGTATTTAAATAGAAATAAATGTTTTAAAATGGTAATTTTATAATTTCTCTCAAATTTTTTTAAAAAGGGGTCTTTTAAGGTTTTATGTAAGGGAATTTATATTAAAACCCTCTTTTAAAGTTACCCTTCAAACTACTTTTACAAATTCCAAAAGGAATGTTTTTTAACATATAATACTTGAATGAAGTTTCACTCATTCATGTTTATTTAATTTTTTTAGTTTTAATTTACAAGTTTCCAATTTTATTTTCAAATAAAGTGTTTTTATTTATGAGTGTGTGACTTTGTAAAAATGAAATGTGATTTTGAAGTGGAAAGGTTTTTTTATTTTATGTATGTTTTATGTGTTATTGTTATGTTATGGTTCTTAGGAATTGTTTATAAGTATAGGTGGTTATATGATAAATTGAGTGTGTGTGAAACAATTATATCTCTCAAATGAATTGAGTAATGAAATGAAGTTAATCGGTAGTGTTTCTCCTAAGAGATTAAAGAAATATATTGAATTTGGTATTCAAAATGTAACCCTAAAAGTTACTACCTATGTTGTAATGAGAGGTATAATAAATTTAAGAGTGATATTGAATTTATTCTATAAGTTACCTTTGTGATTTATGTTTCTATGGAGTTTTATAGGAAACTTATGATTTCATGAGGTAAGATAAAGAGATTATGTTTTATGGGAGAAAAGTATAACTTTGTGAAAAAATGTTTTCATGGGTTCATAAATATTCATGGAGTAACGGTTTCCTTTCACTTATGTCACTTACTGAGATTTTTGTTCTCATAACAATTTTTAAAATTTATTTAATAGGTTTTAAGGGAGAGTAAAGATAGTGATGATATCAAGGAGAAAACTATGAATATTTTTCATAAAGATAAACCGTGTTTTATTTTATAGACATTTGTTTGGTGGAAAAAATGGATTCTAGTATAATTTTACTCCTTAGCTGTTATACCTCCTGAAGGTATCTCTTAAAACTCCCTCTTCTACCTCACTCTCTCTCTATCTATACAACTAAGGAAAATACACATATTTTTCTTTTAGTGAATGGGTGGTGTGAACACCTTAAAACGAAAAGAAGCCCCTTTATATCAGCCCACCTCTAGTGCATATCTGATATATATATATATATATATATAACCAAAAAATTATTTTGAAATCTATTTTGTGTTTTTCAGAGACATTATAACGGGAATGATTTGTCTGGTATAGAGCTTGTGGACCACTTTAAAATAGACAAATAAATTTATTTACCACTACTCATTGAGTTATCCAAGAATATTAGTATTTTTCATATAGACTTTTTGTGAGTAGTTATCATAATGAAAAACATGTATATATGTGGGTGTGTGTATCACTAAAGACCACGAAATAGTTGCATTAAAGGAGGAATATGGAGACATTTTATAGAATCAATTAACATTTTATTTATACCCTTTTTACCTCCTCTTTTCACATTAAAGAATCATCACACAGATCACCACATTTTTTTCTATCTTTCGAATGAAACAATAAATGTTATGTCTAATGGAATTACTTACAATTGGAATTTTATTTCATGTGTCCCACCATGTTTTAAGGATATTTATGTAATTAATTTCCATATATATAATTATATATATATAACCTACAAAAATCTCACTATAGTTCATGTGAGGAGGAGGAAGACAGCAGCTTAAAATATTTTCATAGCCTTGTGAGATTTGTTCAATCATCCCCACATATTGTGAGTCAACTGGGTGTCCCCTCTATGAAAAGTTATATATATGTATATATATACTCTATAGATATCCAATATTGTTCTGGAGGCTGAATACAGTAGGGTTTTGGCATTTTTTAATTTTCAATGGTGTGTGAATAAGGAGGAGATAATGATGTTTACATGATAAATTTAGTTTTAAGATGAACTTTATGTATATATTATATGTAAAGTTAATTTGTATTTTCCCTTACATAGAAACATGTTGTGTAAAGGTATAGTGTTTTAGAGTTTAAAACATGCGTGTAATTTATTTTGTGAGTAGTTACTAATTTTATATGCCCCACATCAAAACCATGGTCTATCCCTTGCTTATTTGTATACATGTATGTCATATCACAACACCGATGAAATCCATGGGGAGTCAGTAGTCTACCTTGTTCATTCATTCCACCCTACACGAATGGGGATAACTGCTCACAACAATCTTATGTTCCACCCCACACACTATACCTAACACCATGTGTGTCATTCCTATGATATTGTCCCTGCTCCTTTAGGTTGACAATTAAAATTCTACCAGAAGGAGCTGGATTGATCATACCTTAGGCTATAGGATGGTTAACCCATTTTTCTATTAAGATTCAATACTAAAAGTAGTGTTACTAAAAAAATTATTGTTTAAATATAAAATTAATATTTCAATCCAATTTATACTAAAATCCAATTATAAACACATTCCATTACATCCATTAATATTTTATATTTCATAATACAATATATATTACTTTTAAAGTATATTTCAAATTAATGTACTATAATAAATACTATATAACAGTCAATAATGTTTTTTACTTTAAATTAATATAATATTTAAAATAATATTTGATTTTCTATACTGTTTATATTTCTAGATATTATATTTCTATTAAAATATATATTTATCGATTACTATCACTTATCATCAAGTAATTCCAAATTACTTATAATTAATTTATTATATATAAGTTCAAAAAAAACTAACCACATGACATCTCATTAATGAAATAATAATATTATTTAAAGTATGTTTATTGAAATGTGAACATGTTATAAATAACTACATGTTTAATAAAAAACTATTTCATTTTATCTCTAAAATAAATATAGATGAATATTTTTTAATTAATTTACTCCATATTTCATCCCTTATTTGAAAAAGCACTATCATTACCCCCCCCCAACGATTGTACAATGATCATATTTTCTTATTTAAATGTGCATGTTTACTCTCCTCTTGTTTTACCTACAAAGATAATTCCTATAATTCCAATTATCCTTATTCTCTCTATAGTCATATTTGGATGGATTATCCTCATATTCGGTCATGATGACATGTTTTATAATCTTATTGTTTTTATTTTTATTTTAATATATTTTCTCATAGTTGTTGTAATTTTAATATTTACGGTTATATTTTTATCTCTATAGTAAATATAGACTTGTAATTTTAGGATAACTTATTTTCTATCTAGTTTGTAATATTTTATCAATAAAATATTGCATATTTTAATCTAGTTGGTTAACATGATAATAAAACATTATATATATACACACACAATCAAAATGGGGTTGTTGCATTCAACCCACTTAAATAAATTATGTCCTCATAATTTTAATTATCTAAGACATGATAAATTTTTACTTCCTAATTAATCACATAACAAATAATATTTTTCTTAATTATAATTACTTATATTTTGGTAAATATAATTTTTAAAGGAAAAATTATATGAAATTAATCCATTAAAAAAATTCATTTTAAAGGGTGTTATACTTATTCCTAAATTAAAATTAATGAAACCATAGAAAATTTATAGGGTTCCCTAATTAAATCACAAGGCCTTTCTAAAATATTATTTTTCTAAAATTCCTTCAATCGTTTAAAAATCTAATCTCAAAATCCACAAAATAAATTTCTAACTCATATATTATACTCAACTGGTATCATCATAAACCCAAAACTTATCTCAACATTTTCTTCAATACTATCTATAAATCCCCAGACCCATAGTCCTGGGTCAAATACCGAAAACACATTACTTCTTTTCTTATTTTATATAATGGCTCTAATATTAAAATAAGTGAATCAATTTGAGAAGTTTATAATTAAAAAATAAATCCAAATAATGGGTCACTATATTCCCAATTATATTTTTAGGTCCATAACTTTAGATAATGAGTAATTCTACTACAAATCAAACTTATACAAATTCTTTTAAGTGGGTATTTGTTTTCTCTTCACTATTACAAACTCTTTGAATGGAACTCCATCTTCACTCAAAATCCTTATAATCAAGAATTGACTTTATAATAAATCTTATTTATCTATAAGACCTATGAAATCATTTTAAAACTTAGGATATGTACAAAATCATAGTAATATTTTTTAAATAAATGAGAAAAAACCTCTTAAAAATACTTGAAAACTCGTTAAAAGTGTTTTATTTAAAAGAGAATAATTTAAAACTAATAAAAAAAATTAAATAAATTACCCTTAAAAATCAAATATCCTTTTTAGAAAAAAAAAATCATAAAATTAATTCTTTCAAAATTTTCTTTTAGAAGACATAAAATACTGAAGACATATTTCATCAAAATTCAAAACCATCAAAAACTTATAAAATAAAGAGTCCCCATCTTAAAAAACCAAATTTTACCTTTTAAAAATATAACAATATTTCCTTTTAAAATGAAATCCAATGATATTTATCAATATTAAAATTAATCCATATGGTCGTGATATTAACATCTCATGAATACATTTTTAGATATGAAATTCATTTATTTTTTTAACTTAAGTATTTTTTATTGAAAATATTTTTATTTCATTATTAATTTTTTGGTAGGTGTAATGTGAATTGAATTCTAAGTAAAAAACAAAAAAAAAATCATAATTCATTTTTTGAAAGGGTGATTCACATTGTGATAAGTTCATAGCATGAGATCACAACTCAAAGTGGAAGATGGAAGAATAAATGAAGCAAAAAAAGAATCTGGGTTGCAACATTCACACCATGACACCAATATTCATTGTGTAAATGTTGAATTTTTTAGAATTTAAAAAAAAATATGAAAATAAAGAGTAGGAATGGATCCCAAACTTTCACGGTGTGAAATATGTATTCGCACCGTGAACATGGGTGGCAAAAAATTTAAAGTTATGATTTTTTTTAGATTAATGATTGAGAAATATATTGACTCACTAGGGGACTCCTGGTATTTCCAAGATGAATTTAATATCCAAATTTATGGAATTAAATTCATGCAAAGGTTTAATCTATGTATATTAATAAGAGAGGAAGTTTTCATTGTAAAGGTAGAATATAAGCTAACCCTAGGTACAAAGTGTTTCCAATGTAAAGTCTTCTGGTAGATTTCTTTGACTATTCATTAGGATCATTTTTCTCTTTCCAATTTTATCACCATATCATGAAAAACATGAGGGGGTAACTCTCTATTTGTATCGGGTGATGTAAAAAATGGGTATTGTAATGAACCAACCCAAATACCCTCTCAAACCGGTACTTGATTCAACCTGTCACATACCTGAAGAGAATTCTTGATCCCCATGGGCTGGTGACTAGTTCCAAGAAATCACACAACAATAAAAGAGAATGATTTAACCTAAACAGAAGCAACAACATGGAACATATATGTATAAAAGAGAAAACAGTGGGAGAAATATATATTCTGTAACTGAAACTAACAATAGAAACCAAAAAACTCAAAGCAGCTAAAATCTCCAAGTACAAGTCTAAACATAAATGGAAAATAAAACCAGAACTGCTACTCCATGTGATAGAATGTAAAAACCCCACCATCTCACTACTAGCTACCCTAACTCAACTGACCAAAAACCTTGCCACATCAATGTGGCGCCTTGCCTTTCCCTACATAAAAATACATACAAAGGTCTAAGAACCATTGAAGGGGTACATAGGGTGTGAGCTAACAGGCTCAGTAGGATCCCACCCAGTTGTACCATAACAAATCTCTATACAATTAACTTAGGTATACTCATTTTAAATAAAAACATGGCATGATAGATAGAAAATAAGTTTTATCAAAGCATGGTAAATATTTTACCATTTTTTAAACAATTCTAAAATAAAGGAAGTTATATCAATTTCAAACATAATTTCCATTATAATTATTCAAAAACCAAAGCATTCATATTAAATCCAAGATAGTACAAATCTAAGCATAGTTAAATCATGCCAAGGAACTCAATAGTTCAGGCTAGTAGACTACTCATACTACAACAAATGACTAGTGCACAAAAAGTCCTTAGAATACATACATAAGGAGAAGAGGAACACCCCACGAGTGAACCCACCAACAATGTAAAGAACATGTCCCTATAACAACATTCCTAGGGATAATAGAAGATATCCAGGAGAAAAAATCATGATGGTAATATGTATGATGGATCTATGATAAACCATCCACCTATCTACTCAAGGATTCCCATGTGTTTTATTTCAAAAATAATTTCAATGACTTTAAAATACCCCATTTTTCCTTCACCAAAAACTAGGAAAAACACATTTTTCACAAATCCATTTACACACACAAAACAATCATGCTAAATTTATTTATAAATCAATTTATAAAAATAGGATCAATCCATTTCATCCAACATAGGATAGATACAGAACCACCTACATCAAAACTCAGGTCGCACACACCTGAAATAGGACCCATCAGCAAGAAGAAACATAACACCGACAACGGAGGCCCTATAACCAAGATCACACAAAATATCTTGAGATAAAAAAAAGGAAACATCACTACAAATCAATGGATCTGATAACAAAAAACAATGGTGTTATTGCAATTGAAGAAATTAAGAAGTAGAAATGCTTAATCACCTAGAGAGATGTGATCCACCCACAATGGTGATCCAATGCTGAATCAATCAATCCAGAATGAATAGATACTCCCAAAATCACTGTATAATCCTTCCAAGTCAGGAGATAAAGGATCTTCTGAATAATGAAGTAACATTTCAGCTGAGAGGCACTCTAAAATCCTTATTCATGACATTTACATAGCATGTAAAACCTTTACATTCCTTGTAATCAAAATTACTCAAGTATGCTAAAACCCCATATTTTTTTACTAAAATATAATCTTTAAAACATACATGGCATGTAACTCCAACATGGCATATAACTCCTACATGAAATGTAAAACTTTCACGTTGTGTACCAAGTTCATGGATTGTGTATGTCGACCAAGTAAATGTCATGTAAACCATTTACACATCAAATAATCTCCTAGCACACAGTAGAAAATCCATATTCTTACAAAAAACCCAAACTAACTTGGGTGTTCTCCTAACCTTAATTAATTTTACCCAAAAAAATATATCCATCCTCAGGAGTCCCAAGATGTGCCAAATTAATGAGAAAAACTATCAATGAGAAGGGAAATACTTAAAATATAGTAATGATATGCTACAAACTACCCACCATAATACTTTCCATCCCTAAGAAGTAATGTGGGAGAATGAATTCTGGTAAATAGGTGAGGCCATTTCTCGCTCATCAATGACTCGCACTCACAAGTATCATGAGAATCTGATCCATGTCTCTAAAAAACACTAACCAACAAAATATACTTCTCAAGACAGACTTTCACCTAAGATTAAATTATCTCAATAGGTTGTTAAACAATAGAAACATCTTGATCTAACTCAATCTCTTCCCAACTCATAATGTGAGAGTGATCAGGAAGATATTTCTTGAAATGTGATATGTGAAAAACATCTTGAATTATTGTAAAATGGGCTAGAAATATAAACCAATAAGTAACATTCCCAAGCTTCTCAATGACCTCAAATGGTTCAACATATCTAGGAGCTAACTTTTCATGTTTTCTAAGCTAATAGTGACCCAATCGAGGAGATACTTTCAAGAAAACCTAGTCACCTATAGAAAACAATGAAGGATAATTTCATTTATTCATATAAGTTTTTTTTCAACTTTGTCCTATAACCAGACACTAATTTATATCGTGTATCCTCTCAGAGTTCTCCTGAACCAAACTCAGCCCCACCAAAGAAGCTTCGCCCACTTCTTCCTAACAAAGAGGTAACCTTCACATGTGATCATACAAAGCCTCAAAAGGATCCATTCTGATTGAAGACTAATAAATATTGTTAGAAATGGACTCAACCAATCCCATATGGACGTTCCACAATCCATTAAAATCCATGACACGGAAATGGATCATATCCTCTAAAATATCTCTGAACATTTATCTATTAATGGTAAGTTGTACTCAATCTGGCTTGAGTCCCCATCACCTCCTGGAGACTACTCCATAACCTTAAAGTAAACCTAGGATATCTATTTGAAACAAAGATAGAAGTAACCCCATGTAACCTCATAAATTTCTTCATATACAGTTTACCCACATCTTCAACTTTTGCAATGTCATTGATCAGAACAAAATGAGCTTACTTTGTCAACTGGTCGATCACCGACCAGATAGCATTCCTCCATTGGGGATTTTGTGGTAATCCAATAAAAATTTCCATGGATACCAAGTCTCATTTCTAAATAGGAACCAGAAGAGGATAAATAAAACTAGAAGGTTTTATATGCTCTACCTTTATCTATTGGAAGGTGTAATAGTGGGACACATAATCAACAATGTCACACTTCATACCAATCCACCATAATCATCATCTCATGTCATAATACATCTTCATAGTTCATAGATGAATGAACCATGAAGAACTATAATAATCAAATAAAACTAAACTCCTCACTTATTCTATGACAACAAACTGATTCCCAAAAATGGAGTACACCATTTGAAGAAAAGGACCAACATAAAACGGTCTCCCTAGAAAATGGGGTTTCTTTAATTCCTATGAACTCAAAATCTTGATACGAAATATAAAGAATAGACTCAAATAGAGATGAATACAATTGAACACTGGTCAAAACTGTGCATAAAACATCCTCCTGAGAATCTATATGAAACTAATAAAAATTCCTTGTAAGGTTCTACTCTTCCTTCGATTCCATAATAACATGCGATGGTAATTTCCTACTAAGAGCATCTGTACTAACATTCCCCTTCCCTAGGGTGTAGGTGATATCAAATTTAAATGTCTAAATTAATTCCACCCATATCCTCTATTTGAGATTAAATTCCTTTTGAAATAAGATATAACTCAAACTCTTATAGTTATAAAATACTGTGAATCTTTCACCAAAAATATAATGTCGCCAACACTTCAGTTCATGCATAACTGCAGCAAGATATAAATCATGAGTGTAGTAATTCTTCTCATGTGTTCTAAGATAAATATAATTTTAATCCATTACATAATCATACTTCATGATCACAAAACCAAAACTAGTTCTAGAATCATCACATAAAACCATATATCCCTTAACAGGCTTAGGTAAGATCAAAATAGGATCTAATGTCAAAATTCATTTTAGCTCTTTAAAAGAAGACTAACACTTTGAATCCCATGATAATTTAACCCCTTTCTTAGTAAGAGTGGTCAAAGGTTACTCTAATTTAGAGAATCCTTTTAAGAACTATTAATAGTATCTAGTAAGTCCTGGGAAGCTCTGAATATCAAAGACATTTCATGGATTATCCCATGAAAACAAAGCCTTTACCCTCTCAGGATCAACTGATAAGTCATTCATAGAAATCATGTGCCCTAATAATTTCACTTCTTGAATCCAAAATTTTTATTTTTAAAGATTTATATACAAAAAATGATTCCTCAGGATTTCCAAAAACCAAACTCAGATGGTACTCATGATCACACTCGGATATTGAGTAAAAAATGTCATCTACGAACACTACCACAAAATTGTCAAGATACTTATGGAGTATCTAATTTATAAAATCCATAAAAACTTATAGATCATTCATTAGACTGAATGGAATCCCAATATATTTATAATGTACATACCTTCTCTTGAAAGCTATATTTGGTATTTCAGACTCCTAAAATTTGAGTTAATGATAACCTGATCAAATATAAATCTTTGAAAACAAATTATCCCCCTTTAATTGATCAAAAAAATCATCCACATGAGGAAAATGATACTTGTTCTTAACTATCACCTAGTTCTACTTCCAATACTCCACACATAATTGGATTGAACCATATACCATCTTGGCAAAGAGCATTGGGGATATTGAAGGAGAAACACTAGGGCTAACAAAACCCTTTTTAACTGGGTCATCCAACTAAATCATGATCTCTTTTAGGATTTTTGGTGGAATATGATAAGAAGTTACCTAAATAATTTTTGTACCAATCACCAGGTCAATGAAAACTCTACCTCTCTCTATGAAGGAATCCTAGATAAATCATCTGAAAAAACATGAGTAAAACCCCAAACATTAGCGGGAAGTTCAATGAAAAATGAAAATTCATCAGGCTCAACTGCAACATCATACAAAAAAATCCTAAGCTCTGTGCAGGATGGTCATGTGTGGCCAAACCTCAGATCCCAGTCTCCCTAAACCACCTGTGATCTCCCATAAACTATAAGAAATGATACAAACTAATGATAATAATCAACCTCATCTCGGTGAGAAAAAATCCAATCCATCACGATGATGATGTCAAAAAAATATAGATCATGAATAATAAAATCCCATACTAGCTCTGTATCAGCTATCGATACAACAGAAGGACATCGAAACCCCTTCTCTTTCTTCTTCACAAGAGTTTTATCTAACTCCATAACAAAGGACATGAGTTCTTTTGTAATGATAATCATATCAAAAAAATAGCCAGATGTAAATGAAGTGGAAGCACCAGTATCAAATAAATAAATTGCTATTGAGGATGAAATAAAGATGGTACCTCTCACAATTATTGGCATTGTATCTACCTCTACTGAAAACTCATCTAATGTATGAAGGTGATTCACTCATGAGTCTTATGGTTGGATACAGGTAGTCTTTGAAGCATATGACTATGCCATAGTAGTCTTTGGAGCAGACGATCCTTGTCCATATCGAGGAGTAGACATGTCCTGAAAGAACCACTGCAGATGACCATAACACACATAGTTGTTACACATCTTTTCTGGTTCAAGACAAGAATCCCATGTGTGTCTGACCTTTCCACACTAATAACAAGTCATAGGCACACTGTTAGTTTTAATAAAAGTTGACAAGGAGGCCTTCTACTAAGAACCACCTCTGTCACTCCTATGATGATCCTGATACTTTCTATTTTTCTCTAGTGTTCCACTGAAGTTGCCCCAATCTGGAAGAGAAGAGTCATAAGATCTAATATTTCATATTATATTCTTTTCTTCCATCATATCCTTATCTATTATCTTCGTATAGGTCGAAATATTAAGCATAAATACATGTGATCTGATATATGGTAGTAAACCCTGAAGGTACTTCTGAGCCTTCATCTGGTTACTCTTCACCACCTCTGGTGCAAAAAAAACCAACTCAATAAACTAATTAGCATATGCCGACACCACATGATCTCCCTACTGTAAAGAGAGGAACTCCAAAAATTTTATTATCATTAGTGAATTTGGACAAAACTAATAGAATAAGAGAATCTTAAAACCCTTCTAGTCTAAGACCATGTGCTTATCAGCATGTACCATGTAATCCCACCACCTCTTATTGGGATCCTCGAGTCAAAATACATCACACTTCACCTTGATACTCTCAGGTGTATCAAGAAACTTTAATATCTAATAAAAATTGTATATCCAGTCCTCTACCTCTTGAGGTTCATTTGTACCCTTAAAATATGGAAATTTCTCTTGAAATAGCTCTCATGATTGATCTATGTCTTCTCTAGCTCCTAGTTGTACCTCAATGAATATGTTTTGAACTTGTAGTAAATTCTAATCAACAACATGAACGACTCACACAATAGCTTCAATAATGTTCCGATCCATCAAAGGATTCCCTTGAGGATCATTAGCGGCATCCTCCTAAGGAAATCACAGAACACATCTCGAAGGCATACTACTACATGAAGAAATAAAAGAAACAATCAGGCGCTGAAACAATCTCAATTCAAACTTTAAAACCCATAAGAAAAAGTTGATATTATCATCAAAACTCAAAATAGGAGACACATCCCAACATCTCATGGTAACTTGAGTCTCATCATAGAAAGATCTGCAAGGAACTCGCTATAATATACCTCTCAAGTCCCAAAAATCCTCTCTTTATTCTACCATACATCCCAAGACAAGGACTCTTAAGGATACATCACCTTTAATAACAAACTTTAACGAACTGACCTGAATACCCTCTCAAAATGGTACTCAGCCTAACATGTTACATACCCAAAGGGCATTCCCAATCCCCATGGGCTAGATACTAGCACTCAGGCATCACACAAAAACCATAGGGAATGATTTTACCCAACCAAAAGCAATAACATGGATAATATATTGATAAAAGAGGCAATAATGGAAGAAATATATATTCCATAACTAAAACAAATAGTGGAAACCAAACAACTAAATGAAGCTACAATATCCAATTACAATTATAAACATTAAAGGATAAAAAAACTAGAACTACTACCCCATGTGATATCATGGGAAATCCCCCACCTTCTCACTACCAGCTACCCAGACTCAGATGACCAGAAACTCATGTTGCCTCATTGTGGTGTCTTGGCTTTCCATGCATAGAAATACATAACAAGTTCTACACACCTATGAATAGGCACAGAGGGTGTGATCTAACAGGATCAGTATGGTCCCACCTAGGTGTTCCATAACAAATCTCTGTAAAAATAACTCAGGTATACTCATTTAAAAAAACATAGAATGATAAGCAGTAAATCAGTTTTATCAAAGCATGTTAAATATTTTCCTCCTTTTCCAAAAATTCCAAAACAAAGTCTAGTATATCAATTTCAATCATAATTTCCATTATCATTTATAAAAAACCAAATAATTAATATCAAATCCAAGATAGTATAAATCCCAGAACAGGTAAATCACACCAAAGAACTCAACATGTCAGGCTAACATACTACACGTTCCACAATAAATGACTAGTGCATAACTAGTCCATAGAACACAATCCTAAAAAGCATAGGAACACCCTATGAGTGAACCCCCCCCAATAATGTTAAGAATAGGTCCCTAGAACAATAGGCCTAGGTATTATGGGAAATCCCCATGAGAAAACCTCCTGATGGTAATATGGACAATGTCTCAAATATAAACATTTCATCGACATACCCAAGGATTCTAATGTACTTAATTTAATAAATAATTTCAATTCTTTGAAAATACCCATTTTCCATTTACTAAAAACTAAGTAAAATCCAAAAAAAATAACAAACCCATTTACACACACTAAATAATCATTCCAAATTTATTTATATATCGATTTATAAAAACAAGAGCAATAAATTTCATCCAACATAGGCTATAGAAGGAACCACCTACCTCAAAACTCAAGTCACACATGTCTACAATGGAATCCACCAATAATAAGGAAAAAACACTAACAACGGAGGCCCAAGAAGAAATATCACAAAATAGATCTAGAGAGAAACAAAAGGAAACATATATAGGATCAATAGATCTAATAGTGCAACGCAACAGTGTTGTTTCAATCAAAGAAATGAAGAAGAAAAAAGGATTACTCACCCAAATATATGTGATCCGGCCAGAATGGTGATCCAACACCAAATGAATCAATCTGTAATGAACAGAGACTCCCAAAATCACCAGAGAATCCTTCTAGGTTGAGATCCAAAGGAGTGATGAATAATGAAATAACATTTCAACCGAGCAACACACTAAAATCCTTATTCATGACATGGAGTGTAAATCCTTTTCATTTCATGTAATCCATGACACTCAATTACACCAAAAAACATGTTGCATTTTTATTAAAAATTGGTCTTTAAAACTTACATGGAATGTAACTCTTATATGGTGTGCATTACTTTCAAATTGTGTACCAAGTTCATGATTTTTGTCTGTCGACCAAGTACATGTCATGTAAACCATTTACACATCATTTAATCTCTTATAACACATCAAAAAACCCATATTATTACACAAAAACCCCAAACCAACTCATGCATTCTCCGAAATTTAAGTCATTTTCCCCCAAAAAATGCTTTTCATCCTCATGAGTCCCAAGAAGCGCCCAATTAAAGAGGAAAACTAGAAAGGATAAGGGAAATACCTGAAATATGGTAATGGTATGTTACAGGGAGTGTGCTAGTGGATTTCTTTTCTATTTTATGTTCATGTTTGGGTTTCTATATTCATTTTCTATTCTTCCAATATTTCTCTTTTTCATTACATGGCCATTATCACATGAATAATAAATTAAAATTTATTGCATCAACTAATCCTCCTAAGTTACACATTACCACTATGTAATTTAGTATTATTATTTTTAAATAATGTATTAAGACTCTTAATTCATTGATAAACAAGAGTAATTGACCATATTAAAAGGTGGATTTCTATGTTAAATAGGGGATACCTAGATGGAGTGTAACTCCTATACAACATGTATTAATTTCACGTTGCGTACCAAGTTCAGGGTTTGTGTCTGTAGACTATGTACACGTCGTGTAAACCATTTACACTTCATATAATCTCCCAGAACATAAAAAAACCCAAATTCTTACACAAAAACCCCAAACCAACTCGATTATTCTCTAAACTTTAATTCATTTTCCCCAAAAAAATTCTCCCCATCATCAAGAGTCCCAAGACATACCCAATTAAAGTGTAAAACTATAAAGGAAAAAGGAAATACCAAAAATGCAATAATGGTATTTTACAGGGAGTGTTCTAGTGAATTTATTTTATATTTTATGTTCAATTTTGAGTTTCTGTATTCATTTTTTATTCTTCAAATATTTCTCTTTTTCATTACATGACCATTATCATGTGAATAAGAAAGTACAATTTAATGCATCAACTGATCCTCCTGAGTTACACAGGGACACTATTTTATTTAGGATGATTATTTTTAAATAAGGTATCAAGACGCTTAATTCATTAATAAACCTAAGTAATTGACCATATGAAAATGTGGATTTTTACGTTAAAGAGGGGATACCATGTAAAGACCCGGAATTTTCCATGTAAATTTTTTAATTATATGGAATTATTATGAGTCTACAAAAATTGATGACATCTGATTCTGAGGCCCGGTGTGCCCGAAATTAATTTCTAAACTTTTTTTTGGGTGTGTTGAGTAAACATGTGATCGGCATTTTGTAACTTTTTAACTGGTGCTCGGAATTGAAATATGAGGATATAGTTGAACTTGCAGCACCGATATTAACTTAAGGATACCTTCACCTCGACTGTAGTAGGTCGAGGGTGGAAGTTAGTTTTTTGGATTTCTATGGGAGAATTGAAAAAAAAAATAACTTTTATTTTATTTTTCTTGAAACCACCATTTTGAATCTTGGTGGTGGAGACCACCCGACTCCCCTTTAATGTGGGGAAACCCTTGGAATTCCACCAACTAATGTGCCAACATTAATTGAATTAATTAACTTAACTTAATTAATATTGGCACCTCACCTCTTTGTGGGGAATCATTGGAAAAGGGAGAACTTGGGGAGAGCCTTTGGAAGATCATCCTCCAATGAAGAACATCCTCCGGATCAAGAACAAGGAACCATCTTTGGAGCGTGTTGTGGGAGCGACAGACGTTGGCGTCTTCATCGTCTTCATATCCTTCCTCATGCCACCTCTAAAGAGAAAATGAGGTAGGGCGTTTATTTTGAGATATGATAATTATCTTTTTATTGATTCCTCATATACTCGATTCTCAATGATGATGGCCAAACAAACACAACCCTCGAACCACCAAAATACTGTGAACTTTTCTATTTGTTCTTCACATGTTCTTCACGTGTTCTTCAACACCAAATAATTAAGCGTGCTAAAAACACACTATTTTGTTGAGAACGACATATGGACGTAGAGACCTCGACCTGAGGATCACGAATATGCAGTGACCCATGGAAGAGGAGGGCGGTCGTCAACCAGCCAGCCGCAGTTCGATCAGGAGGTGGAGGAGGACGGCGGCTGGCACGCCGATCGGCCACGTGGAACTGGGTAGGCGTGTTTCCGTGTTTCCAGTAGCAGAGGAGGACATGGCCCATAGGTCGTGGTGGATAAGGGGATGGTGGCTGGCATGTCGGCCGGCCGCGTGGAGGCAGGGCGGCGCACGTTCGTGTCGCTGGTAGAGGATAGGGTTGTGGCTGCTTAGCCACGGCGGTGCACCCGCAGGGCGGCCGGCACTCGGCCGGCTGCGGGAGGACAGCGGCATCGTTGCGCCGCCGGAAGGAGAGTCGTTCAATCACGTCACACCATGTGGGACCCCTCTAGCGGGTCCCACAATCCGGAAAGTGGTGCCACTTGGCGCAGCTGGGTTGGCCGAAGCCAAACGGATTAATGGACCGTTCGGAATACTGGGGGGTGCCTCCCCCCAAGGTAGCGGCTAGGGCAGGCCCTTCCACGGTGGACTGCACCAGCCAGGCGGGTCGCGCCCCAGCGGGCCGTGCCGAGAAGGTTGCACCCCCCAAGCCATGCCGAGTAGTCCGTGCCCAGCAGGCCGCACTAGCGGGTTGTGCCTAGTGGGCTACGCCACACCCAACATAGGCCGAGCTCCACCCAGCGCGGGCTGGGCCGCCCCCTTTGCGGGTCGGGCCAGTCCGCGACCTAGCGGGCTGGGCCTGCCATGGTCCAGCCCATTTAGGTCGGACCCGGACCGGGTCGGGTCAAACCGAACTGGGTCAGCTCATCCCAGGCCAGGTCGGGCTGAGTCAATCCGACCAGGTCGGACCGGACCCGGGCCCATCTGGACCCAAATACACCTTTTCGGTCATATCTTGAGAACTGTGCATCCATTTGATGAACCATCTATGACACTGGATTCCTTGGATCAAGATGGTCCATTTGGTATACTCCACTTGAGTTTTGGGTAAAGTTGGAGTACGGCCAAGTTGGATCGAACCTTAATCAAACCAGGCCCTCAGAACGGAAATGCTAATAACTTACAGACCGGGCATCTGATCGACACATCGTCTTTCGCATTGGGTTCCTTATGACATGAAGAACCTTCGTGATATTTTTTCATAGGACTTCATGTCAGTTGAAGTATCATCCAATGGATTGAGTAGTGGAACCTCCCAGAATCAAGCATGATTAGTGCGGGAAACATGTGGCTGGCTATACTTGAAGAATATTCAGATCCTCTATGGGTCATATTTAGATCCTGTGTGGGTCAGAACTCAATGATCCTATGTTGGTCAGTGCATACTGATCCTATGTGGGTCATCTCCAGATCCTGTTTGGGTCATTTCCAGATCCCGTGTGGGTCATCTTCGATCCTATGTGGGTCAACAACATAGTTTCTCGACAAAGTAATTTGATCTAGCAATACAGCTAATCACCTATACTTCCATACTTAAGTTATACCTAGTGTTAGCTGAGTCTTTACCTTCATGATATTCTTATGTGTGGTGTTACCTTTGTGGTACTTACCTTTGTGGTGTTACCTGTGTGGTTCTTCTATCTTTGTGGTGTTACATGTGTGGTACTTCTTCCTCTATAGTGTTACCTTTGTGGTATTCTTCCCTCACATGTGAGATGAGTATATATTGATAACTTAGGTATATGTATGGGCATATACCTAAGTAGTGTTGATGGCTGTTGATTCATGATATGAGATTGAGGTATTGCTTTGTGGTTGATCCTTTGTGGATTCTAGGAGACCTTCGGGGGTCTAAGGGTCCCTATTGAGTATTTTTATACTCACCCCTGCATAGGCTACGCCCACACCTTGTTGTGTCTTGTGTAGACTATGGACAACGTTGATCGAGGATGAGTGTACTAGGACTCGAAGCTACTCGGGGGTGGACCTTAGTCGAGGCATATGGTAGAGATGATCATTTGAGAGTTGTACCTACCCTTCAGGTAGGGTCCTTAGTGGGTGTTCACATGAGTTGTTTTCAGTTTTACTTGTAATTTATAGTTGGGCTTGTATTATGGGCCCCTTTACTTACTATAAACACCTTTTTTTCTACATAGTTTACTTTTTGCTTGTGTCTAGTTGTGTGCTTGGTTTGTGTGAGTTTACAGGTGTAAAGGTAATGCCTTCCCGATTTTAGGGATATTCCTTTCTAGTGCTAGTCGCCAGCCCATGACCTATTGAAGGTTGGCTTGGGGTAGTCACGGTACAGGCCTCGGGGGACGGGTCGTGACAAATTGGTATCAGAGGAGTCGGTTCTACCGAAGAACTTAGACTCTGATCTTTTAACGAGAAATAGTGTTAACTGTTATGAGTGTGGTTATCATTTTGGGAAATCTAGTATTGATGCGACAGCCGACGTATCCATACACCAAGACCCTAACTTTTGATTTCTAACTCAGTGCATGAAAACAATGATTGTGTGTGTGTTTTTGAAAATTTTTCTTTGAGATATCTTTGAGTCATCTCACCAGGTATAACTCATTTACTGTGATGCACCTATTTCTTTCCAGGATTCCACCATGTAGATAGCCATCCAGGGTTCCAGGTAGAGTACGCGATGACAGACCACCGAGCGATGAGGCTTCGGTGCAGGGCCCCTTTCAGTAGTTGTATCATCAGGTGGTGTACCAGCAGCACCACTACCCATTGGGAAGCCAATGCTGCCATCTCCAATATCATATTGTGCACGCCGCTTGAGTGCATTACATGAGTTTCAGCACTAGAGGCCACTGTGGTTCGGGGCTGAGATGGATCCACGGGCGGCTGAGGACTGGCTGGAGGTCGTGGCTTGAGTTTTTCGACTGGTAGGGACACCAACTAAACTCATGGTGATCCTTGCTGCCAGTATTCTTCAGGAAGAAGCGGGCAAATGTTGGAGATTGATTCTCTAGGTTCATGAAGAGGTCACTCTCATCTGGGCGGACCTTGAGATCATTTTTTAGGGCATAGTTTGTCCCAGCGACTTTATGCTCTGTCCATATACAGGACCTTCTCCAGTTATAGTAGGGAAGCATGACTGTGGCTCAGTATTCAATGAGGTTCACCGACCTCTCACTCTACTCCACTGACATGGTGTGGGACCCTTTCTTCAGGGCCTGGACCTTCGAGCAGGGGCTCAGACGGAATATTAGAGCCTCAATGATTTCTCTCAGCATCCCGATGCAGGAGGGGGTGCTAGAGAGAGCACTCTTAGTAGAGAGCTTCCTTGCTGAGTAGTCACCAACAGCGAGACCCACCACCGAACATCATGTAGAAGATTCATCTGCAGCTGGTAGTATACAGATGATGCAGAGGTCCAAGAGGACCATACCAACAGATGGAAGACCATAGGATACAGTTTCATTTGTGCGGGGCTCTAGAGACAGAGCAGGACAGGCAAGGAGCAGGCAGTGTTACTCATGTGGTGGGTAGGGTCACATGGCTCATGACTGCCTGACCCATAGTATAGATGACCAGTAGACGGTCGAAGGACTGCCTGGGCCGAGGCAAAGATTCAATCGAGGAGGTCCGCAGGCAGTAGGTGGACATGTTAGAGGAGATGTCCATGCAACAGGCAGTGGTAAGCGATTCGAGTTTCTACCGCCACCACCTCTAGGTGGTCCACCCCGACCACAGGGAGCAGTTGGAAAAGGATGAGCTCATCTCCAAGAAGCTGAGGCCTACGACCATGGAAATCCAGAGATGATTCAATTTATGATATATGCCTACAACACCTTAGATATAGTACTTATATACACAGGTGCTAGTCACTCTTTTATTGCCACTGCCCTCATTCAGATCTCGAAGATTCCATTGGAGTCATTGGCTCGATCCTTACGGCTAGAGACTCCTAAGGGAGAGGATTCGATAATTAAACATCGGTGTTGTCAATGTGAGCATACTCTAGGAGGTGAGAGCTTTGGCTGGGATCATCTAGTAGTAGCATAGAGGCCATACAATGTCATCTTGGGTATGGATTGGTTATCTATAGTCCATGCTCAGATCATCTGTATTAGGCACAAAGTACGGTGTGTCCGCGAGGATGGGACCAGGTTTTCATTCACCAGCAAGAAGGGAACCTTTACATCATAGAATGGACTTGCTTGGAGGAGGGTGTATCCAACCACACATCAATTGGCTATCCTTTCCCTTGGAACGGTTGATGTGGAGAGTCTGAGCAATCATGTATTGGTGGACCAGTACGCTGATGTTTTCCATGATGATGTTCTGGGTCAACCTCCTCATAGAGAGGTGGAATTTTACATCGACTTATACCTCGGGACGGCACCGATATCTACACCAGCATATCGGATGGCTCTCGCGGAGCTCCGAGAGCTGTGAGTACAGTTGGAGGACTTACATAGAAAGGGATTAATTAGGCCCAGTGTTTCTCCTTGGGAAACCCTGATTTTTTTCACCAAGAAGGCAGATGGGAGTTTGAGACTCTGTGTGGAATATCAGCGCCTGAACTAGGTGACCATGAAGAACAAGTACCCACTTTTGAGGATTGATGATCTCTTTGATCAGCTGAAGGGACCACGGTGGTTTTTGAAGATAGACCTCAGATCTGGCTATCACCAGCTCAGGGTACAAGATGGGGATGTGCAGAAGACGACCTTCAGATGTCGGTATGGCCACTATGAGTTCTTGGTTATGCCATTCAGTGTGATCAACACCCCATAAGTGTTCATGGGACTCATGAACAGTATTTTCCAGCCATACCTCGATCGTTTTGTGGTAGTCTTCATCGATGACATCCTAATATACTCAGCTACAAAAGAGGAGCATGTCTATCATATTCAGATAGTTCTGGACACACTCTGAGAGCACCATCTTTATAGTAAGCTCTCAAAGTGGTAGTTCTGAATCTGAGAGGTCCACTTTCTTGGAAATTTTATCTCATAGGTTGGAGTTGCAGTGGATCCAGTGAATATTGAGGTTGTTCTTGCTTGGGAGACACCAAGGAGTGTGACGGATGTGCAGAGCTTCTAGGGTTTGGTCGGTTACTACCGGAGGTTTGTGCCTGACTTTTCTAGAGTTGTGGTACCCTTATCAGTGTTGATGAAGAAGGGGCAACCCTTCATGTGGTCAGAGATATGCCAGTGGAATTTCCAGGAGATGAGGTAGAGACTGAAGAGTACCCTCATCTTGAGGTTTCCAGAGGAGGGCGTTGGGTACATAGTCTACTATGACGCATCAGGGAATGGGCTTGGATGTGTCCTAATGTAGGGGAGAGCATTGATTGCATATAGTTCTCGGCAGCTGAGATAGAATGAGTAGAACTACGCTACCCATGACCTGGAGTTAACAGTAGTGGTCTTCTCCTTGAAGATGCGGTGACATTACTTGATGGGTGAACATTTTATAGTCTACTCTGATCACAAGAGTCTCAGGTATATCTTCTCTCAGAAGGACCTGAACCTGAGATTGCGGCATTGGATTGAGTTCCTCCAGGACTATGACTTCGAGGTAGTCTATACTCCTGGGAAGGGGGATATAGTAGCAGATGCACTCATTAGGAGATCTGATATACAGTTGCTAAGTGAGGCATCGGAGCAGCTAGCCGCTTTGAGGATATCCTACATAGATTGAGATAGAGCAGATTATCTTCAGTCTCTGACAGTCACTCCCCCACTTCTTCAGCGAGTCAGGGAGGCGCAGCTTGGGGACACTGACTGCGCGGCACGACGTGCTCATATATCAACAAGATAGGCACCTGATGTATTTTTTGAAGGTGGGGAGAACGTCAACCTCTTCAGAGGGTGTATTATGGAACCGGTGGCACTACGAGAGGAATTTTTGAGGTAGTTACATACGTCCCCTCTAGCGGTACATCCAGTAGTGGCGAAGATGTACCAGTACCTCCGCATCAGCACTAGTGGTTGGGAATGAAGAAAGTTATAGCAGAGTTTGTCTCTTGGTGCCTCACTTGTCAGTAATTGAAGGCAAAGAATCAGGTTCCAATGGTATTAGTTTAGCCACTAGAGGTGCCAGAGTGGAAGTGGGATGGAATCTCCATGGACTTTGTGATAGGACTTCCATGCACATCCAAGGGGAATGATTCCATCTGGGTGATCGTTGACCGACTCACCAAGTCAGCCCACTTCCTACCTATCAGAGAGCAGGGATCAGTAGAGGGCTTGGGACACCTCTATGTGTAGAAGATTGTGTGGATTCATGGGGTTCTATCTACGATTGTCTCCGATTGTGATGCACATTTTACTTCCCAGCTATGGAAGGGGTTGTAGGAGGCGTTCGGGACACAGCTTCGGTTGAGCACCACCTTCCATCCTCAGATGGATGGTCATACAGAGTGGACCATTCAGACCCTTGAGGACATGATGCATGCTTGCGTCCTAGATTTCAGCCGCAGCTAGGAGGATCACTTGATTTTGGGGTAGTTTGAATACAACAATAGTTATCACTCCACCATCGGTATGGCACCATTTGAGGCATTTTACAGTCGACCTTGCAGACCACCTTGGTGCTAGACTGACCTTGGGGAGTCAGCACTCATGGGACCGGAGATGGTACGGGCTACCACAGAGAGGGTGTAGATCATCCAAGAGCGGATGAAGACTTCACAGAGCAGGCATAAGTCTTATGCTGACAGGAGATGGAGACCTCTTGAGTTCGAGGATGGTGATAATGTCTTTATAAAGGTCTCACCTCGATGAGGTTTAGATTTGGCTGGGGCGGCAAGTTATCTCTCAGGTTCATCGGACCATTTCAGTTCCTCAGCCGAGTCGGCAAGGTGGCATACCACTTAGCTCTTCCCCCTCAGTTTCACCAGGTGCATGATATTTTCTATGTATCCCGGATGAGGAGATACGTACATGATCCTTCGCACACCATTGACTGGGATGAGCTGGACATCGATGATGGGGAAAAGTTTTTGGAGGTTCCAGTGGAGATTGAGGATAAATAGGAGCGGGTCCTTTGTGGGTGGTCAATACCTTTGGTGCACATTCGTTGGAAGCACGGGAACCTCCAGGAGAGCACATGGGAGTAGGAGGCCTAGATTCGTGCATAGTACCCCCACTTGTTTCCCTAGTTTGTGATGTGGATTTTGGGGATGCAAATCCCTGAGGTGGGGAGAATGTAAAGACCCGAAATTTTCCATGTAAATTTTTTTTAATTATATGGAATTATTACAAGTTTTAGAAAATTGACGGTGTGTTATTCCGAGGCCCAGTGTGCCCAGAATGAATTTCTAAAAAAAATTGGGTACGTTTAGTAAACACGTGAGCGGTGTTTTGTTACTTTTGAACCGGTGCTCAGAATTGAAATATGAGTACACTCTTGAACTCGCAGCGCCGATATTCGCTTAAGGAGACCTTCACCTTGACCATATTAGGTCGAGGGTGGGAGTTATTTTTTCATATTTCCATGGGAGAATTGAAAAATAAAATAAATAACTTTTATTTTATTTTTCTTGAAACCACCATTTTGAATCTTGGTGGTGGGTACCACCCAAAATCCCCTTTAATGTGGGGAAACCTTTGTAATTCCTCCAACTAATGTGCCAACATTAATTGAATTAATTAACTTAACTTAATTAATATTGGATCCTCACATCATTGTGGGGAATCATTAGAAAAGGGAGAACTTGGGGAGATCCTTTGGATGATCATCCTCCAATGAAGAACATCCTTCGGATCAAGAACAAGGAACCGTCTTTGGAGCATGTTGCAGGAGCGATAGACGTCGGCATCTTCATCATCTTCATCTCCTTCATCACGCCACCTCCAACGAGCAAATGAGGTAGGGGTTTATTTTGAGATATGATAATTATATTTTTTTTGATTCCTCATATACTCAATTCTCAAAGATGATGTATAAACAAACACGTCCATCCAACCGCCAAAATACCGTGAACTTTTCTATTTTTTATTCGTGCAT
Source organism: Viscum album (assembly GCA_963277665.1). NCBI lineage: Eukaryota > Viridiplantae > Streptophyta > Magnoliopsida > Santalales > Viscaceae > Viscum > Viscum album. The sequence continues at coordinate 878,515,728 of OY728123.1, forward strand.
TCTTCGTGTGTTCTTCAACACAAAATAATTAAGCATGTTAAAAACACAATATTTTGTTGAGAATGACATATGGATGCGGATACCTCAACCTGAGGATCATGAATATGTGGTCATCATATTTTTCGGGCTTAGAATGAAGTTACGGTGACCCACAGAAGAGGAGGGCGGCTGGCAACTGGCCGGTCGTGGTTCGAGCAGGCGGCAGTGGAGGAAGGCGACCGGAACGCCGGCCGGTCGCGTGGAACCGGGGTGGCATGCATCTATGCCACCGGTAGCAGAGGAGGCCACAGCCCATCATCCATGGTAGAGAAGGGGACAACGGTAGGCACGTCGGTTGGCTGCGTAGAGGCAGAGCAGCGCGCGTCCACGCTGCTAGTAGAGGAGAGGGTCGTGGCTGCTTAGTCGTGGTGGTGCACCCAGAGGGCGGCTAGCACCCATCCAATCATGGGAGTACAATGACATTGTCACACCACTAGAAGGATAGTTGGTAGGTCTTCTGGGTGGCTGCGTCATGCTGAGCGGGACGCCTCCGGCAGGTCCCGCAAGCCAGCAGGCGGCGCCACTTGGCGTCGGCGGGTTGGCGAAAGCCGAACGGTCCAATTGACCATTCAAAATACCTGGAAGTGCCTCCCCCAGGTAGAGTCTAGGGTAGTCCCCACCATAGTGGACCGCACCAGCCAGGCGGGCCACGACCTTGTGGGCCGCACCGAGTGGGTCAGACCCCTCGGGCCACGCCGAGCGGGCCGCACCCCTCGGGCCGCGCCGAGCAGGCTGCACCCAGCATCTTGGGCTCGCTGCAGTCCATCCCATCTAGGCAGGACCCGAACTTGGTCAGGTCGGCCCAGGTTGGGTCGGGCCGAGTCGGTCCGACCGGGTTGAACCGGACCCAGACCCATCTGGACCCAGATACGCCGTTTTGGCTATATCTTGAGAACCGAGCATCCGTTTGACGAACCATCTGCATCACTGGATTCCTTGGATTGAGACGGTCATTTTGGAATAAACTACTTGGGTTTTGGATAATGTTGGAGTATGGCTGAGTTGGATCAAACCCAAATCCAACCGGGCCCTTGAAATGGAAATGTCAATAACTTACAGACCGGGCGTCCGATCAATACACCGTTTGTCGGGTTGGATTCCTTATGACATGACAGACCTTCGTGATACTTCTTCATGGGACTTCATGTCATTTGAAGTGTCATCAGATGGCTTGAGGAGCAGAACATCCCGGAATCAAGAAAGCTTAGTGCGGGAACCCTGTGGCTAGTTGTACTTGAAGAATCTCCATATCCTGTGTGGGTCATCTTTCGATCCTGTGTGGGTCAGAACTCAGCGATCTTGTGTGGGTCATCTTATAACGATCTTGTGTGGGTCATCTCTAGATCATGTGTGGCTCATTTCGGGATCCTGTGGGGGTCATTTTCGATCCAGTGTGAGTCAACAATAGAGCTTCTCAACGAAGTAAGATGATCTAGCAATACAGCTAATCATCTATAATTTCATACATAAGTTATATCTTGTGTGATCTAATTATTTACCTTCATGGTATTCTTTTATGTGGAATTACCTTTGTGGTACTTACCTTCATGGTGTTACATGTGTGGTCCTTCTATCTTCGTGGTGTTACTTGTGTGGTACTCCTACCTCCATGGTGTTACCTTTGTGGTATTCTTCCCTCATGTGTGAGATGAGTATATATTGATAACTTAGGTATATGTATGGTAATATAACTAAGTATTGTTGATGACAATTTCTTTGTGCTATGATATTGAGTTCTTTCTTTGTGGTTTATCCTTTGTGGATTCTAAGAGACCTTCTGGGGTCTCAGGGTCCCTGCTGAGTATCGTTATACTCACCCCTACATGGGCTACACTCACACCTTGTTGTGTCTTGTGTAGATGACAGACAATGTTGATCGAGGACAAGGGTACCAGGGCTAGAGGATGCTCAGGGGTGGACCTTAGTTGAGGCGTAATGCAGAGACGACCATTTGAGAGTTGTACCTACCCTTCAGGTAGGGTCCTTGACGGGTGTTCACAGGAGTTGTTTTCATTTTTACTTGTACTTTCCAGTTGGTCTTGTATTCTAGCCACCTTTACTTACTGTACACACATTTTTTACTATATAGTTTACTTTGTGCTTGTGTTTAACTATTTTCTTGGTTTGTGTGAGTTTACAGGTTTAAAGGCATTACCTTCCTGGTTTTAGGGATATACCTTTCCTGTGCTGGTCGACATCCCCTATCCTATGGAAGGTGGCCTTGGGGTAGTCACAGAATAGGCCCTAGGGGATGGGTCATGACATACCAAGACCATGGATATTCTTCATCTCGACTCTTGAAAAAAACTTAGAAAATAAATTTAATTTCTCTCTGCTATCACAAAAACCTAGAAATTACAAAACCTGACACAGTCTCTCATATTTATATTTCCCTCAATTTTTTTCACTCATTCTCATTCAACCTCATTGAGTCACTTTAAATTTCCTAAAATCGATATTCATAATATCATGGGTTTGACCTTAAACTCTCCACTTACTAAAATTAATTAGTTAGCAACAATAGTTCAAGTGTTTTATAAATTATTAAATTTTATTCTCCCCATTGGAAATAATAACACCCTAAGACTATCCAGATTTCTGGAATTATTTCTAGGGTTAGATGAAAAGTAGATTTAGGAAATTTTTATTATCCTTTTCTTTTTACACTTGGTGTACTCATGATGAAAATTTCATATCTAACTTATATGCATGAATATTATACTCAATCCAAATGTAAAGGAATCCTTGAATGTAATCTCAAACTTGAAAGAAGTCTGAGGGAATAGTAAAAAAGCTGCAACACTGGCCAGAATAGAGAAAAGGGAGAATGTGGTGGGAGCTTTCCCAGAAAGAGATCTAGGGATAAGAACCTTTATATATTATGAAATAACCTTCAACATAGTTTTGTATACAAGTATTTTGGTATCACCCATCATATCCAACCACTTTAATATCAAACTGGTTATCATATTTATGATCTCCAAAACTATGAAATTCTTCGGTCTACTACATGATGATCTGAATCCACACTTAGAGAGTTCTCTTTAACGTTGTAATAAATTTCAATTCCAAAACATTTCTAGTGATTTGGTAAGACTTTTATTATTTATATTTTTATTAAGATATCATGTGTGGGAGTGGATAAAAATATTTCTATCTCATTCCATCATCATGTGGGATGAGTTGGTGGGACACTTTTTGACTTGTTTCTTCCATCCATCAAAATCTATGGACATTCATGTTAGTATTTAAAATTTTAATCAATGTGGAGATGAATTGATCTATAATTCATGGGATTATTTTAAATATTTAATTAAAAAATTATTTCATCATGTTATTGAAATTTGGTTTCTAATTCAAACATTTTACAAGGGTTTATCATAGGGAAATAGGTATATAGTGGATGTTGCATCTAGTGGATCATCAATGAATAAATTTCCCGAGGAAAGTTATAATTTATTGGAAAAAATGGAAATCAATTGTTTCTAGTGTCAAGGTGAAGAAAGACAAAGAATGGGTGTCTAGTCGACAACAACAATTGTATGGTATCTCATATAGAAGCAATGAACAAAAATATGGACACTATGATAGGCCAACAATAACCCCATCGTATGTACACTGAAGTGGTAAACTATTCTAAAAATAACTATAAAAATAATTTTTAGATTTGGAGATTGTAACAAAAACATGGACAAGATTATAAAAAAGGTGGACTAGGATTTCAACAAGTACCACAAGGACCATCTCTCCAGATCTAAATCCATACACTAATGGAGACCTTGGATAAATTCAGGACTATTACCAAGGATGTTATTAAAGAAATGAAGGCTTGTTCAAAATACCAAGGGGGGGAATCAAGGAGCTTAAGGATGAATCAAGAGACCAAAAGGCTATACTATAAAATCTGTAGTTACAAGAGAGAAAAATTAAAAATCAAATTAGAGGGAGAATGAAATGTATACAATCAAGAAACCTATAAGGTTAGCCATTAAGATATTTAAAGGCCATAACCCTAAGGAGTTTGAGAAAAATAAAAATACATCCCTTAATTAGTATGGTTTAACCAAAAAATCAAGAGAGGAAGGAATAATAAAAAGGTTTTAAAGAAGAGTCAATAAAAGAACCCCCAATATACAAGCTAGAACTTCCATTTCCATAGAGGATTAAACAAGGAAAATTCAATTCTTAATGTAGTAAGTTTATTGAAAATGTTAAAAAATAGAACATTACCATTCCTTTTCAACAACACCTCACTAATATCCATCATATGTGAAGTTTATAAAGGATATGGTGTCTAAAAAAATGGTATAGGAGAAATAGGCACAATCCCACTCATATAGGAGTGTTCAATTGTGGAATCAAAGGATCTCTTGGAGAAACAATAAGATCCTGGTAGATTTTATATTCCAATAAATATCAGGTTTAATGGGTTTTGGAAGGCTATGTATGGCTTAGGTTCTAGTATAAATATAATTTCATACAACACATTCAAGGGCCTAGGACTTAAAGATATGAAGACCATAAGGGTCACACTACAACTGGTGGATTCAATAGTGTAGTACCCATGAGGACTCATTGGATACATTCTGATCATGGTGGAAAAGTTTTAATTCTCAGTGGATTTTATCATACTATACATGGATAAATAAAAGAAAGTAATTATTCCTGGAATACCAATCTTGGAAACTGGAAGAGCATTTATTGATGTTCAAAGTGGTGAGATGTGTTTGAGAATTGAAATTGAGCAAGTGATTTTTAACATACATTGGGAAATAGGAAATTATGATGTGAAATATTATGACATGTAAGAGGACATCATGCCTGATCCAGAATAATTTTATATCACTAATACCAAGAAAGAAGAAGAAAAAATTGAGAAGAAAAAAGAAATTTGTAGGAAAATATTATCAACAATAGAGGTAGGATCGAAAAAGGGAAGTTTGAAGTGGTCCAATAGGTTTGGATAATCCAAAATTTTGATTCTGGTTTTTAATGTCTGAAAAATCACTAGTGGATTGGCCTAATGGAAGTAGAGTGGGTGTTTCCCATAATAAGAGTGAAGTTGATCTCATAAGAAGTAAAAGGGTAAACATACATGGAAAGATAACAAATAAGGTTGTTTTTAGATCAATACAAGGTATAATATTTCCAATATCCCATTACCTGAGCTAAAGAGGTAAGGTCATGCTAATGATGTTAAAAAATCACTTACAGAAGGAAAATTGAGTTTTTAGGTTTTTTAATTTTATATTTTTAGGTGTATTCACTCTCCCCCCAAGTATTTTTGAGCTATATTTCATCAAGACCTACACTTTCACTTATGTAATCTAATTTTTAGGTCCAAAATGAAGGCACTTGCAAGCAACAGAAAAGAAAATGAAGAGGTTTTATATAGTGGATTCACATCATGAGATTCATGTTCATGTTTTGAACCATTATAGAAAATAAACTACATAATAAAGTCATAATAATTGGCATCCACAATTTAAAGAACATCAATTCAATAGGGGAGTATGATTTTTAATTTTAGTATTTTCTATTACCCCCAACATTTCTATTTAGAAATTTTAAATTGTAAAATATATATCAGGTACTTGAATTTTTTTCTTTAATCATTTATCTAAGATACAAAAATATTATTAGGATAACCATCATTCCATGATTTAGAATTAATTTTCAATAAATTTTCATGAGTAAAATCAGGAAATGAATTAGTAAAGATAAATATATGGATTTTCTATTTGACAATTCATGATTTAGGAATATCAGTTAACTTATGTAAATATAATTTTTCTAATATTTTTCATGCTTTTAATTTTTGAAATTTTTGTTAATTGATTTATTTTTAGTATACATTGTCATGAGTGATTTTTCCAATTACATGTCCTCATTCTTGAGATATTTTCTGATCTAAATAATTACATTCTTTTCTTGAGAATATTTCTTGAGAGACTCAAGAATTATTTATTCTAAAACTTTCATTGAGTCTTGTCAAATATATGATTGTAAAAATTCACTTTTAATATGATTGTGGTAATTTTATTGATTAATAAATTTATCTTGAGACCCATCATTACAGTTTATCACATATAATCTATTAACATACTTTTTGGGGAGAAACCATAGTACAATCCTATCTTATACTTTCCTACCATACTCTGAATATTTTTCATGATTATCAAAAAGATGAGTGTGGTGGAGACGATATCCTAGTGGAAGGGATGTGAATATTGAAATAGATGAGTGTGGGGATTAATTTATGGTATATTATGAAGGTTCACAATTATTCATTCATTATACTTTTTTTATCACCCAATAAAAAATGGTTTGTGTCTTGAGTAATTGAAAAATCACCATTTATTGACCAATTTTCTTGTTATAACTATTATAAATACTATCATGAGGATATAATTTGGAGTTGGGTGGTGGATGTGAGATTTTTCCCAAGCATAAATTTTGAAGAAAAAAAATAAGAGAGTGGATCATTCATGTTTCTTTATTGATTTTAGACCTTTATTTGAGTTTTGGGGAAAGGGGAGATGTAATTTCTAAAGTGAGTATCTTCATTGAGATTATTTTGATTATCATAAAAAATTGCTTGGAGATTAACCTTGTTTTGAGCTTTACTTATTTTCAAATCATCATCCATAAACTCTGCATCCACAGATTTAATTGATCCTAATGGTTAGTCCCTCATGATTAGTTGTGTTTTTTTCTCTATAGGATATAGAAAGTAGATGCACAGCAAGCCTATGGTAAGGAACATGATTCAAGGTATGATAAAATCTTTATTTACATTTTTACCTTGATCAATGATCTAAAATAATTTAAAGAGAGGTAAATTAAAATTGGCATGTGCATTGATAATGAATTGAAAAAATATAAATGGAAGAAAGGATAGGTACAATCACTTTAAAATAGAAAGAGTAAAATTCATATTTGACTTTTTTCTTTTAAAAGTGATGAGTTGGTGAAATATTTCCATGTAACACCCGAACATTTAATTACATATTTAGTCACTTGATTCTTTTTAGTACAAGATTGATTTCAAGTGTGGTATAATTTGATATTAATATCTCATGCATACATTATTATATATGAGATTCATTGATTTTATCAACTAAATTATTTTTCCTTATAATATTGTATTATTTAATTCATATTTTGGTAGGTGACATATTAATTGAATTCAAGGGAAAAAGAAGATATGATCATGATCCATATCTTAAAAGGGTGATTCACAACATGAGGAGTTCATGGCATGGTTTCACTAATCGAAGTAGAATTTGAAAGTGGAAATGAAGAAAGAGGAATATAGGTAGAAACATTCACGACATACATGTTGAAATTTTTTGGACGTGAGAATAAACTATGAAAAGAAAGTTCTAGATTAGAGCCTAAAAATTTTACGACAAGAAAGCTACAGTCACACCGTGAACCTAGGTGATGAAAAATTTAATTTTTTGATTTTTTAATATTAATGATCGAGCTTCAAGATAAATCACTAGGTAACTCTTAGGTTTAATATAGTCACATTTAGTAGTATAATTTCTAGAATTAAATCTACTTTGGGTTGAATCTATGCCTATAAATAAGAGAGTAAGTTTTCACTACAAAGGGAGAATAGAAGATAACCCTAGGTATGAATTAATACCATTATAGAGTCTTTTTGTAGGCTTCTCCAACCATTATTTAATATCTATTTTATCTCCCTACTTTTCTCACCCTCTCATAACTAACATGAGGAGGTAACTCTCTATTTTTTGGTGATGTAACAAAGGGGGAGTGTGCCAGTGGATTGTTTTTAAACTTTATACTCATATTTGGGTTACTAAATTAATTTTTTATTCTTCTGAAATTTATCTTTATCATTACATGACAATTTTCACATGAATAATAAAGTAAAATTTAATTCATCAACTGATCATCTAGAGTTACACATGAACACTATGTAATTTATGATGATTATGTTTAAATAAAGTATCGAGACACTTAATTCATTAATAAAAATAAGTAATTGACTATATAAAAAAGGGTATTTCTAGGTTAAATTGGGGATATCATTACTAGGGATCTTCTTTGTCTCGATTTTTACAATAAACATGGAAAATATATTAAATCCTTCTCTACTAGAACACAAACTTGGAAATTACAAAACCTGGTATATTCTCACATATTGATATTTCACTCAATTTACTCCTCTTGGTCTCATTCAATCTCACTCATTCACTTAAACTTTACCAAAATATATTTTCAGTATCTCATGGGTTCAACCTTGAACTTTCCACATACTATATTTAATTAGTTAGCAATAATAGTTTGATTATATTATAAATTAATAAATTTTATTATCCCTATAGGAAATAATGATTCCCTATCACTGGAAAAGCCACCTAGGATATTTATGGGCTATATAGGTCCCACCCATCATATTAGTTGAAAAATTCCATTAATTTTTGGGTTCACTATCCTTACCTTGTTATCATTTACAATACCTAGGTGAAAAATTTTAATAAAATATCTTTAGTGTCCTGACTTTATCATAAATTCCATTGAAACATTTCTTTTCAAATACTCAGTGTTGATGTAAATATATTTTAAAAAATGAGTATAATATATAAATTCATGGTTAGTCGATGAGTATGCAAACAAAAGACTAATTTCCAATGGAATATTTTAAAATGTGAATTATGGTGGAGAAAAAAGTTGTTGTATGAAAGAAATTATTTTTTTATGGAAATCCAACTTTAATAAAACATTTAAGAGAGTGGGAGTTTTTGAAATAAAAAATCTAAGATATGAAATTATAATTTTAAAACTCTTAAAATGCTAAATTGAAAAAAAAAGGTATTTCTTTTCATGAAAGTGTTAAAAATTTTGAGAACACTTTTAAACATTAAAAAAATGGAAATTCTTAAAATAAATCCCCTAAAAATAGAGGTTTGGAAAAGTTAAAATAGAATTTTATTTTAAAAAATTTACCTTGTAAAAATTATTTTGTTTGTAAATTTAAAACAATAATTTTTAAAACATTTTTCCCTTACCTTAATTCTAAGAGAAAACCTTGTTGAACATTTCAAACTATCCTCCTTAGAATCTCTCCCTCTTAAATATATCTCCTAAAACTCACTCTATTTCCTTACCGTCTCTATTTCTATGTAATTAGGGAAAATACATATATTTTTCTTCTGATTATGGGGGTGGTGTGAAAACCTAGATAGGAAGATCAGTACCTTTATATAATCCCACCTCCACTTCATATTATATATATATATATAAATAAAAAGTATTTTAGAATCTATTTTTTGATTTGGAAAGACCTTCAAACATGAAAAATTTATCTCCTACATAGCTTTAATACCCATTTAAAATAGCCTAATAAATTTATTTACCCCTACTTGTTGATATATCCAATAATCTTATTATTTTTTATATATAATTCTTGTGAGTGATTCCCATGATGCAAAATGTGTATAGATATATATGTATCACTAAAGACCATGTAATTTTTTCATGAAAGGATGAATATTGATACACCTTATAGCATTGGTTAACATTTTATTTCTTTCCTTTACACCTATTATTCTCGCATCAAAGAATTGTCACAAATATCACGCCATTTTTTATTACTTCCAAAAGAAATGAGAAATATGACATGTAATGAAATTTATTTCAATTGGAATTACATTTCATGTGTCCCTCCATGTCATGAAGATCATACTATCACGACATGTCGTATATATATTCATCTATATATATATAACCTACAAAAAAACTCACTATAATTCAATTGTGGAAGAAGAAGACAACCTAAACTATTTTCATAGCCCTATGATCTACATTCGTACATCCCCACATCATATGAATTCACTAGGTGGTTCCTTGATGAAAAGTTATATATGTGTCTATATATAATCTATGAATATCTAGTAGCATGATAAGGTTAAAGATAATCGTGTGTTAGTAGGTTTTAATTTTGGATGTCGCATTAAGAGGGAGTATATGGTAATGTTTACGTGAAAAAATTAGTTTTAGAATAACCTTTACGCATGTCTTCAAGGTAAAGGTAATTTGGAGTTACCATTATGTAGAAACATGTTTCATAAAGGTAAAATAGTTTAGAATTTAAAGCACACATGTTTTTATTAATGAATATTACCCAAATTTACATATCCCACATCAAACTCATTGTTGATCTCATGATTCTTCATATACCCATACATCTAATAACAACGCCAATATAATCTATGAGAAGTCAGTAGTCTCCCTTGGTTGTTTGTTCCACACCATAGGGATAAGGTTGACCACCCACTATTATCCTATGTGCTTCCCTACGCACTACCCCTAACCGCATGTGTGCCCTTCGTATGTCCTTGGCCTTATTCCTTTAGTATGATGATAGTCCTACTACCTTAAATAGCTGGATTGATCTCCCCGTAGGCTACAAATTGGATGACCCATTTTTTTATTAAGTTTTAATACTAAATGTAGTCTTACTAACAATTTATTGTTTAAATATCAACTTAATATTTCAATCCAATTTATACTTAAATCCAATTATAAACACATAACATTACATCCATTAATATTTTATATTTCATAATTCAATATATATTTCCATCAAAGTATATTTCAAATTAATGTACTATAGTAAATACTATATTACTTTTAATAATTTGTTTCCCTTAAATTAATATAATATTTAAATTAATATTTCATTTACCATAATGTATATATTTCTAAATGGTGTATTGTTATTAAAATTGATATGTATCAATTACTATCACTTATCACCAAATAATTCCAAATGAATTAAAGTTAATTTATTATGCATAAGTTCAAAAAAATAACTACATAACATATCATTAAATAAATGCTAATATGTTTTGAAGTATATTTATTTAAATAACAACATGTTAAAAATAAATTCATGTTTATAAAACATATATTTAAATTTTGTCTTAGAAATAAATAAAAAATAATATTTTTTATTTAATTTACTCCATAACTTATCCCTTTTTTGAAAATTCCCTATCATCATCCCCCCACCCAATAGTTTTACAAAAGTCAATTTTTCATCTCTAAAGGTTAAAACTTCCTCTCTTATTATTTAATTGCAAATATGATTCCTATAATTTTTCTTATCCTTCTTCTCTTTATAGTTATCTTTTTATGGCTTATCTTTATGACTAGTCACAATGATCCATTCTATAATCTTGTTGTTTTTTGTATTTACTTTCACGTATTGTCATGTAGTACTTGTTAGTATGATATTTCTAGTTGTATTTTCATATCCATAGTAATTATAAACTTGTAATTTCAAGATGAGTTATTTCCTATCTACTTTGTAAAATTTTCTCAATTAAATATAGTGAAATTTAATCTAATTGTGAAACAAGATACTAATAATGTGTATGTGTGTGTGAATGAATACTTGGGAAGTTATATTATACCACCCTTAAATAAATTATATCCTTATAATTTTATTTATCTAAGACACGGTCAATTTTTACTTCCTAATTAAGCATCGAAAAAATAATCTTTTTATTAATTATAATTACTTAGAGTTTGGTAAAGATAATTTTTGGAGAAAAAAATTATTAAAAAATACCCCATGAAAAAATTTTCTTTTCAAAAGGTACTCAACTTATTCCTAAATCTGAAACAATTAAACCCTATAAAATCAATATGATTCCTTCCTTAAAACACAAGGTCTTTTTAAAATATCCTTTTGTCCAAAATATATTCAATTTCTTAAAATATATTTTCAAAATCATCAAAATAATTTTTTAACTCATAGATTATCTTCAACTGATATCATACTAATCCTCAAAGTTATCTAAAATTTTTATTTGATACAAACTATGAAGGAAAAAAACTATACTCCTCGGTCTGGTGATAAAAACATATTAATTTTTTTCTTCTTTTATATAATGTCTCTAGTAATAAAATAAGTAACCCAAATTGAATAGATTATAATTGCAACTAAAATTAAAATAATGATTCACTGTATTCTCAAGGATCCTTTTAGGTTTTATATTAAGATAATTATGATTTTGGTTATAAATAAAAACACATACTAATTATTTTAAGTACGTATTTTATTTTTTTTCTATTACATATTCCTTTAATAAAAATCCATATTCACTAAAAGTAGTCCTCATAATCAAGAACTAAATCCATAATATCTCCTACTCATTGATAAACCTTGTAAAAAAAATTTCAAAATTAGCATGAGTATAAAATCTCAGTAAGTGATTTTAAAACAAATGATAAAATTTATTTCAAAATTATTAAAAACTCCTAAAATGTGGTTTTTTTAAATAATTTCAACGTAATTAAAAAAATTAAAAAATTTACCAATCAAAATGAAATAGGGTTTTAGAAAACAATTTTAATAAAAATGAATTATTTTAAAACTTTCTTTTAAAATATATAAAATAATTAAGACTTACTTCTTTAAAATTTAAAACCTTTAAAACATTATAAAATCATGAATCCACTTTCTTAAATACTAAATTTTAATTTTGAAAAATATAAAAATATTTCCTTTTAAAATAAAATTAAATGATATTTAGTAATCTTAAAATAAAACCATGAGTCTACCTAGTACATTTAATGCTTATATAGGCCCCACCCATCTCATTAGTGGATAAATTCTTTTGAGGTTTGGGTTCACTCCTCATCCCTCATCATCATTTATAATACCCAAGTTCCAAATTTTAATAAAAAAAATTAGTAACTTTTATTTCTCATAAATTCTGTTGAATCATTTCTTTCTAAATACTCAAAATTAGTGTAAAGAAATAAAATGGAGGATAATATATAAATACATAGTTAGTCGATGAGTACATAGAGAAGGAGTGTTTTTTCATGGAATATTTTAAAACATGAATCAATATGCTGAAATAAGTTTATACATGAAAATAAATTATTTTCATAATGAAAACCATATTTAATAAAACAAAATGTAAGAGAGTGGGATTTTGTGAAATAAAAAATCTGAAACATGAAATTATAATTTTAAAACTCTTAAAATACCATCTTTGAAAATTAAAAATAGGGGATATTTTTCTTGAAAGTTTAAGAAAATATAAGAAAACTTTAAAACTTTAAAAAAATATAAATTCTTAAAAAAACACCCTTAAAAGGGGTTTTGAAAACTTGAAAACATAATTATTATTTTTAAAAAATCCCTTGTAAAGAAGGTTTTGTGTTGAAATTTAAAATAGAAATTTCTAAAACAATTTCCCCTTACCTTAATTTTTGTAACAAATCCCCATTGAACCATCCAAACTCTCCTCATTAGTAGATCTTACTACCCAAGGTATCTCCTAAAACTCACTCTTCTCCCTCACTCTCTCTCTCTCTCTCTATATATATATAACTAGGGAAAATACATGTATATTTCTTTTGTTGAATGGGGTAATGTGAACACCTAGAAAGGAAGAGCGGCTTTTTATATAGGCCCACCTCCATTGTATATCCAATATATATATAACCAAAAATTATTTGAGAATATTTTTGGTGATGTGTAGAGACCTTATAACATGAATTATTTGTCTTCTATATAGATTACAGACCCCTTTAACATAGCCTAATAAATTTATTTAACCTTGCTCATTGATCTATCTAGAAATCTTAGTATTTTTTGTACATAATTTCTTTGAGTGGTTCCCATGATGCAAAAGGTGTATGTATGTATGTATGTCTTTGTGTGTGTGTGTGTGTCTTTCTGTGTGTGTGTGTGTGTGTGTGTGTGTGTGTGTGTGTGTGTGTGTGTGTGTGTGTGTGTGTGTGTGTGTGTGTGTATGTGTGTGTGTGTGTGTGTGTGTGTGTGTGTGTGTGTGTGTGTGTGTGTGTGTGTATGTATGTATGTATGTATGTATGTATGTATGTATGTCTGTCTGTCTGTCTGTGTGTATGTATGTATGTATGTATCATTGAATACCATGAAATAGTTTAAACCTTATTGCATCGGTTAAAATTTTATTTCTTCCCTTTTCACCTATTTTTCTTTGTGTCAAAGAATCATTACACAGATCACACCATTTTTTCTTACTTCTAAAAAATGATAACAAATACGTCTAATGGAATTTCTTATAAATGGATTTTTATTTCATGTGCCCCACCATGTCATGAAGATCGTGTTATCATGACATTTCATATATATATATATATATAAACTGCAAACAATCGTATTATAGTTCATGTGAGGAGGAATAAAATGATGACTTAAACAATTTTCATAGCACTATGAGATTCATTTGGCCATCCCCATGTCACATGAGTCTGTTGGGTGGTTCCTCAATGTGAAGCTATATGTGTGTGTGTATGTGGGTATATATATACGTCATCAATATATAGTTGTGTTTTGGAGGTAGAAGATGATGGGTTGTTGTCAGGTTTTATTTTTCAATGGCATGTGAAGAGGGAGGAGATGATGACATTTATGTGAGAACATTAGTTTTAGGATGACCTTTATGCATATATTCTATGCAAAGGTAATTTGGAGTTACCCTTACACATAAACATGTTTTTAAATTTAAAATATTTTATAATTTAAAACATATGTGTTATATATTTTTTGAACATTACATTATTTTAAATGTCCCACATCGAACTCGCAATTGATCTTGTGCTTCTTCATACACTTGAATGCCACATCAGCACATTTATTAAAACCATAGGGAGCCAGTGGTCTCCCTCATTCATTCATTCCACCCTATAGGTCTGATTTTGACCACCCAAAACTATCCTATTTGTTTCCCTGTGCATAATAAATAACCTCATGTGTGTCCTTCATATGCCACTGGCCTTGTGCCTTTGGTTTAATGATTATCTGGTTGCCTTAAGCAGCCCACTTGATCTCCCCTTACGCTACATGCAAGTTGTAAAAAAAATTTATTAAGATAATAAAGTATACTTATTATCAATTTATTTTTTAAACATTAACTTAATATTTCAATCCAATTTATACTAAAATCCAATTATAAACACATTCCATTACATCCATTGATATTTTATATTTCATAATACTATATATACTACCATCACATTATATTTCAAATTAATTTACTATGATAAATATTATATTACTATCAGTAATAATTTTACATTAAATTAATATAATATTTAAATTAATATTTCATTTACCATAATGTTTATATTTCTAAATATTTTATTTCTATTAAAATCAATATTTATCAATTTCTATCACTTATCATCAAGTAATTCCAAATTATGTATAATTAATTTATTATCTATAATTTAAAAAAATAACTATATAACATCCCATTAAATAAATAATAATATGGTTTAAATTATATTTTTTTAAATGTGAACATGTTAAAAACAACTTCATATTTAATAAACATGTACCTACATTTTATCTTTAAAGTAAATATATATGAACACTCTTTAGTTAATTTACTCCATATATTATCCCTTATTTGAACAGTAGGGTAAGCGTATACAATAGAAAAAAATAGTAAATAGTGTAAGCATAATAAATAACTAAATAACCAAGTAGTAGAAGAAATAGGTAACTGAATACAATAAGCAAAAGCCTCAGAGTCTTGTTTTTGATACATATATGGATGCATGGAATGATTTTAATGTAGGAAAGAACTAGAAAATACAAGAATGATATACGTTCATTCAAAAGGAAACAAGAGGAAAAAAATAACTCCACAAGCATCTCAAAGCTAAGCTTGATCCTATTCTCATGGGCTCCAGCTAAAAGGTACAAGTCAACAACTAGTAGAAGGGCCTTTACCCTTTCCATTACCTACAATAACATAATATTCTCAGGTCCCAAGGGAAGACCAAGTAGGGTGTGAGATAGAATCTTAGTAGGTCACCACCATCGGTGTCTACATGTAATCCAAGTAGGCACTCATAAGTAAACAGTGTGAAATAATAAATAGGTAAGTAAAGTAGTGTAGAATAAATAAATAACCTCCCGACCAGGTTCCTAAAGGATACCTAGTGGGTGTACCTACTTTATCCCATGGCTGGGATGTCTGATCATGCCACTTTATATATATATATATATATAGTAATAGAAAATATATCTATATATAGAGATAAATATATCTAGGGGTGGATCTGGATGTAACTACCACCATCCAACCCCAAGGGAAGCTCTCACGGTCTAGCCCCTAACCCAAATCCAAGAGCTCTCGTAGTCTCTCGGAATGCATGTATTTGTATGACCGGGACGTACCCTATATCATCCATCATCGAGAATCTCTCATAGTCTTACCCCCCCCCAAAGGATTCTTAGAGTTCCTTGGATCCAACCTATATGGAATAATGATTTATCATACATATAATACATGAGGAATTTCCCCCTCTTATGTATCTCATTATTATTCATATGCATGTTCACATTAAACAATACAAGGTAAAGGCATTACCTCTTGTGTCAGGTTCTCAAGCATTTCACAAGAAACCAAGGCATGAATGAATATACCATAGGAAACATGAGGAAAAACCTCTCATCTGTTCCTTCAACCATAATCAAATCATTCATGGATTTCCATTTAGCGTTAGACATTTTACACCAGGCATGGACTAGGCATGGGTTCACCATCCATATATATATATATATATATATCAATTCCATTTTAATAAAATAATCCATTTCATGTGATTCCCTTTAAGTGGAACATGAACAAGGTAAAGTCCATGCCATCCCTTGGGAATATTCCATCAAACCAATTCATTGCAAAGGTTATAGACATATTACCCAATCCAACCTATACAATCCAAACATCTAATTTTCCTAATATGGAAAATTCTATTTTAAGGTATAGGGGTCAAGATTAAGGCCATGTAACAACCCAACTTCCCATTTGGTCAATTCCCAGTAAAGAGGGGAAAATCACCATTGAGGAACCTAGAATGAACTAATGACACATGATTTAAATTCTATTTCATTTAAAATCCAATCTGAAAGTCCAATCAGGTTCCAAGAATTTTAACCATTTAGACCAATATGACCAATTCTAAGGAGGCACACCTATGGGTTCCCCTATAGAGTATAAGTGATGTATAAACACCTAAAAAGCTCAAATTCACAAATATCAAGGCACATGGGTCATTTAAACATGAAGGAATCAACACAATAAAGAATCTAAACAAAGGTTGGCTCATGGCATGAAAGAATAAATATGAAATGGACAAAACTCAAATGGAAAACTACATGACCACCTACCTTAGGGTCATAGATGAAGACTCGCTTGAAATCAACCTCAGATTCAAAGCAGGTTGGAAGATATCTAAGTTTCAATCCAATTCCTTAAAAATATGGTGAATGATCTTGCATCTAAATAGCACAATAGATGGAAATATTAACTGAGGAAAAAGGAGTGAAAGAGGTTATCCTTACCTTAGGCTATCTGATGCTTCCTTTGGATCAAAGATCGATTGTCAGTTGGAATAGTAGCTAGAGATTAAAGTAAGAGGTATTTGGGAACCCTATAGGGGGAGAAGCCTTGGTTCTGTCCATTGTATGTGGGGTAAATAGAAAATTATATTTTAAGTTGAAAGAGAGTGAAAATGGTAACTTTTTTTCAAAACATGGGCTCACACAGTTTATGTGCACGGTTTACAAATTGTGTACAAACCGTGTAGATCCACTCTATTTGAAATAGCATTAATTCACGTGACCATGTTTCTAGGTCCACACAGTTGTAGACAAACCGGGTAGACTTACAGGTGCCCATGTCTGTAGTTATACAGTTTACACAAATCATGCCTCTTGGGTTGCATGGTTTCCACTAACCATGTGGACCAGCTTGTAGCCCGCTTTTCTGGACCTCTGAACTCTAAACCATCCCCGAACACTTCTCATACCTTCCCTAAGACACAGTATACCTTTACCATGATTAAGGGAAAGATTCAAAATGAAAAACTAATGATATGTACCTTATTCAAAAGTCGGGTTGTTAAAAACTCCCATCCTTATAGAAACTCATCCCCGAGTTGTCCTTATGAGGGTAAATAGTTATTTTCGATAAAGAGTTTTGGCCATTGTGTTTGTATATCAGCTTCCCGCACCCATGTCTCATACCGCACTTAGTCATGCTACCATATTACCAGTATAAGAGGAACGAATCTTCCTTCTACTGTCTTCACACTCAAATAAACAACACACACTAGATACTCCTTGAAGGATGCATCCATATACAATTTGACTTCATCTAGATGAAAGACATGGGTTAGATCTAGATAGTATTGTCGAAACTGAGATACAAGAAATATATCATGCATAGATCGATATCTCTGAGGAAGTGCATGCTCGTAATCCATTAGTACGACCCATTTACCAAGCACAAAGGGTCCAACAAATCTTGGTGATAGCATAACCTGTTTATGAATATGTCTATGCCCCAACCTTACTGAGAATTTCAATAAAACCCAGTCTCCATAATCAAACTCGAGAGGTCTCCAGCACCTTTTGGAATAAGAATTCACTGCAAAAAAAATGACAGCTTTAGAAGGGGTTATTTTTTACATTAGAAGGGGTTATAACCCCTTCTAAAGACATTAGTGGCAGTTGTGGGGAACCGCCGCTAATGTGACCGCCTACTGTTAGTAAAGGTGGGTGTGAGGAAGCGCTGGTGAATTCATAGTGAATTTAGTATCAGTTACGTTAGAGGGGGTTTAAACCCCCTCTAATGTTGCCTGAAATTTACCACATTAGAGGTGGTTATAACATAAAACACCTATAATCTTAGAGATTTAGGGGTGGTTTAAACCGCCCCAAAATCTTTGCCACCACTAGGGGCGCCATGCTTGACCCTTTGTTGACACCCCCATGACACCCAGAGCCCCCCGTTGACACCTCGTACACCCCCTCTTGACACACTCGGACACCACCGACAAGCACTGGGACACCACACTTTGTTGACACCCCCATGACACCCAGAGCCCCCCCCCCCCCACTGACACCCCCTCTTGAAACACCCGGACACCACCGACAAACACTAGGACACCACTAGGGGCGCCAAACCCTTTATTGACACACACATGAAACCCAGAACCCCCCCCCCCCCACAGACACCCTGGAAACCCCCTCTTGACACACCAGGACACCCCCCCCCCCCCCCCTTGACACCCGTGCCACCCTCTTGACACACCCGGACATGCTCGTATGCCCATAGCCCCGCAGAGCCCCCCGCGCACCCATAGCCCCGTGCCTGTCGGCCAGAGCCCCCTACTAACACCCCCTCTTGACACACCCGGACACCACCAACAAACATCCGGACACCAGTAGGGGTGCCAGACCCTTTGTTGACACCCCCATGACACCCAGAGCCCCCCGCAGACACCCTGAACACCCCCTCTTGACACGCGCGGACACCACCACCACCACCACCCTGACACCTGTGCCACCCACTTGATACACTCGGACACCCCCACATGCCCATAGCCCTACAGAGCCCCTCGCACGCCCATAGCCCCACACATGTCGGCCAGATCCCCCCGTGCACCCACTCGCGCATGTCCGCCCACCCTTGTCTTCCCAAGTCCTCACGTGCATGCCCACGCCTGTTCTCCATGCCCGCGGCGTAAAATGACATATGTGGGATTCGAACCCACGACCGGTTCCAGAAATTCAACCGTTGAACCACTAGTCTAGCCACATTTTCAAATATAATGTATGCTACGTTTTATTTATTTATATTCCAAATTATTATATTATATGATATTATGTGTGTGTGTGTGTGCGTGTGTGTGTGTGTTTAGAAATATAAATAATATAATATATTTGTATAAATATAATATATTTATTTATAATATAATATATATTTGTGTATAATATTTATATATAATATATATTTATATATAATTATAATATATTTGTGTATATTTAATATATATAAATACATATTTATACATATATTAATAAATATATTTATATTTATGTGTGTGTGTGTGTATTTGTGTTTATAGATATAATATAATTATAATATATATTATACATATATTATATCATCAACAAACATATATATACACACAAAATTAAATGAATTCATATAATTGCAAATAAATAATATAATTAAATGATATATATATATATATATCTACTAAATTAATTTATAATTAATATGTTATACTACAATATACATAAATTAATTATATAATACTTATAAATTTATTTACAATAAAATATTTATAATATAATATATAATATAAATAAATAATATATTTATATTTATATTTATATTTATATATGATTTTATATTTAATTTTGTCTAAATTATGTAAATTAGTATACGTACTCTAATATAAATGTATTTATACATAAGTATACAATAGAAATGTATTTATGTATGTGTGTGTAATAATAATATAATTAATTATTATATGATATATATATATATATACTAAATTAATTTATAATTAATATGATATACTAAAATATATATAAAATAATTATATAAAAGATATAAATTTATTTACAATAAAATATTTACAATATAATATGTAATATAAATAAATAATATATTTATTTTTATATTTATATTATATTTAATTTTTATTTTTTATAAATTATGTAAATTAGTATACATAATCTAATATAAATGTATTTATACATAAGTATACAATAAAATTGTATTTATATACGTGTGTGTGTAACAATAATATTATTAAACATTATATGATGCGTGTGTGTGTGTGTACGCACTAAATTAATTTATAATTAAAATGGTATAACACGATATATGTAAAATAATTATATAATATATATAAATTTATATATAATTAAATATTTATAATATATATATAATATAATTATATAAAATATATATGTATATGTAAATTTATATTTAATTTTTTCTATATTATATATATATTTGTATACATAATATAATATAAATGTATTTATACAAAAATATACAATAAAAATATATTGAATATAATATATGTATAATATAAATCATAATATAAATGTATAGTATTTATAAAACCATATATAGATTTTATAAATTTGAAAAAATATATTTATAATTACATTTATATTATATGTATACATTTTTTTATATGTATAAGTATTTGTTTAAAATATTTATATAATGTCCTTATATATATGTGTTATAATGTATTTAAATACATTTATATAATGTGGTTATGTAATATATACACACACACACACATGAACACACCCACATATATATTAAAAATTTTGAATTTATATGAGATATATTTTAGAAAATAAATAAAAAATTAGAGGGAGTTTAAAACCCCCTCTAATCAAAGGGATTTGCAGTGATTCATAACCCCCATCAAATTTCTTGAATTAGAGGGGGTTAACAACCCCCTATAATGTCATAAATTAGAGGGGGTTTTGAACCCCCTCTAATTCCATCAATTAAAGGGGGTTCAAAACTCCACTAAATTTCTTAAATTAGAAGGGGTTCAAAACCGCCTCTAATGTCATCAATTAGAGGGGTTAAAAACCCCCTATAATGTCATCAATTAGAGGGGTTTAAAACACCATATAATTTATTAAATTAGAAGGGGTTCAAAACCCCCTCTAATATAAGGGATTAACAGCATTTCATAAACCCCCTCTAATATCTTAAATTAGAGGGGGTTGTGAACACTCACTAGTTCCTTTAAAAAAATCAATTATATATATATCCAAAAAAATGTTATATATATATAGCTCCTCTAAAATCCAACATAATATATAATGCCACCAATTATTAAATTAGCAGTGGTTTTGATATAGCATGATCAAAAATCAAACCAAATATTAAAAAAATAATGCAAAAAAATTAGAGGGGGTTGTGCATAATCCCTATCTAATTTTTATAGAAAATGAATTTAGAGGGGGTTCATAACCCCCTCTAATTTTGATGATTATAGGGGGTTGTGCAGAACCCCCTCTAATGTTGCGGAAAATGAATTTAGAGGGGGTTGTGCAGAACCCCCTCTAAACAACCCCCTCTAATTTACTTTTTTTCGTAGTGTATGTTGTCTGGAAAGAGTTGTCAACATGTGTTTCCTGATTAGATGGACCTTCTCCATAGTATCCTACACGAGACGTGGTCTAAGCATAGCTGCCTACCCTACCTCTAGCCAGCACATAGGTTAGCAGTAAGGCCTACCATACAAGGATTTATAGGGATCCATCGCAATGGTATCCTAAAATTTGTTTTTATACGAAAACTTGATGAGGGTATTGTGTTTCTCTCAAGAACCCCCAAAGTTGAGAACACATGCACAGAGCATATCCTCTGGTACCTGAATTGTATGATCTTTTTGTCCACCGGTCTATGGGTGATAGGCCATGCTCAAAAGTACCTATGTACCCAAGGCCTTCTATAACCCCTACCATAACCATGGTGTGAAATGAGAATCTCTGTCAGAAATGATAGAATGAGGAACTCCATGGAGACATAGTACCTCATTGACATACATTATTCCTAGATCATCTATTGAGAAGGTCTCTCACATAGGTAACAAGTTTTAAACCTTTATCATATAATCAACGACAACCCACACTGCGTTGTTTCCATGGGGTGATTTGGGTATACTAATCACGAAATCTATTGAAACATCATCCCATTTCCACTCAGGATTGGACAACGGCTGAATAATCCCTATCGTACACTGATTTTTCACTTTTACCTACTGATAGGTAGAACATGATGAAACCAGCTATTTCACATTTCATGTTGGGTCACCAATATTGGTGTCATAAATCTCAATACATTTTGGTGACACCAGGGTGAACCTCCCATGATGAGGCGTGGAAATCCCTTATCTACTCCTCTCCAATGTCTCTTGGGACCCATACACACTCATGGAAAAATAGAGTATCATCCCCATCGACTGTCTGACCAGAATATGTATCTTCATCTGAAAAACTTTCCTATAGGACATGCCTTTAGGATCAGATAGCTTTCTCGACCTCATTCTAGAAGAGTATATGTCACCGCTAAGGCTAAGAGAATAGTTTAACTGTGGTCCTCCTAAACCTCAACATGCAACTCCAAGAATAATTCCATAAGATTATATTCATCACTAGATTCCAAAACAGCTTGATTTGGAGTCTTTCGGATCGGTGAATCCACTACTGAATTCCCTTTCCCTGGAGTGTAGGATAGCTTGAAATCAAATGACTGTAGGTACTCAACCCACCAACACTGCCTAAGATTCAAATCCCACTGAGTGAAGATGTACTTGAGGCTTTTTTGGTCTGTGTATAACACAAATCTCTCTCCTAGTAAATAGTATCTCCAACAGCATAAGGCATGGACAACTATAATTAGCTCTAGCTCATGCGTCAGGTAATTTCTCTCATTAGGCCTCAGCTGACGAGAACCATATGCAATGACTCAGTCATCCTGCACTAAAACAACTTCCATCCTGATACCTAATGTGTCACAATAGACTGTATAAGCCCTTATTGGCTTAGGTAGAATCAGTATTGGTGCAAAATTCAGTCTTCCCTTCATCTCTCGAAAGGATTCTTCACAAGATTCAGGCAATTATAATTTCACACCCTTCTTCATCAAGCCTATAAGTGGGCTGAAAGGCATGATAAATCCTAAATGAAGGGTTTGTAGTATTCAACAAGCCACAATAAACTCTTGATGTCAAATAAATTTTTGGGCTTATCCCAAGAAACTATGGCCCTCACTTTCTATAGGTCAAATAAAACTCCTAACTATGAGATGATATGACCAAGGAAGTAGACTTTGTCGGTCCATAAGTTTCATTTACTGATATTAGAATATAGTTGATTCTCTCTCATTGTATTGAAAATGATCTCAAGATGGGTTTCATGGTCTTGTCTTGATCGTTAATACACCAAGATATAATCCACAAATTCAACCACAAATGCATCAAAAAATAGGTGGAAGACCCAGTTCATAAGATCCATGAAGACAGCAGGTGCATTCGTGAGTCCGAACAACATAACCAAGTACTCATTAAGACTATACCTACTCCTAAAATCTGTGTGAGGTATGTCTGAAGTCCTGACATGTACCTGATGATAGTCTGACCTCAGATATATCTTTGAAAACACTTTTTCTTCTTAGAGATGATCAAATAGGTCATCTATTCTAGGCAATTGATATTGGTTCTTGATAGTCATTTGATTCAACCGGTGATAATCCACACAAAGACTAAGGGTAATGTCTCCCTTTTTGGAAAAGAGGACCATTTAACCCCCAAGGAGTAGTGCTAGGGTGTATAAATCATTTCACCTCTAGATCCTCAAACTGATTCTTGAGCTCTAAAAGCTCCTTAGGATCCATCCTATAAGGAGGAATGCTCACAGGTGTTGCTACTAGTATAATATCAATGGTGAATTCTACCTCTCACTCTGGAGGTAGAGCAGAAAATTCATCAAGAAAAACATCTCTAAAATGTTCCACTTCAGGAGAAAAACAGTGGGTTGTAACCACTGATCATCAAGATAAAGACTGGCGACATGTGTTGTAACACTACCCAACCTCAGTTTCTGGGGTCCTGATCATGTCACACTGACATCCCATTCTCCTTTATGCATGTGCATAATACGCTTTGGTGATTTAAACATCGCCCTATGATGATAATAGAAAATACAGACTCTACAGGGAACTACCGGTCCATCTTGATGATTACATCAAAGTCATTTATGTCAAAGAAGTACAGGTTTCATACAAAAAAGGTAACCTCCAACCTCATGGGGACAATTCTGAAAATGGAGAATGCCCTCTCAATGGATACCCAAAGGTGTATCTATAATCATAACTCCATGATAGTACTTGATGTCGAGGCCTAGACTCTCGGTTATTTACTCAGATATAAATGAGTGAGACATGTCTGTATTAAAAAATAAGACACTAAAGTGGAGGAAACTTGAATATTACCTCGTAATGTAGATGTTTTAGAACTCTTCTCCTACGAAATAGGCTAGACTTCATGTAATTGGAATGTAATATGGCCCTAAGTCACTGCATGACTACCAGAGCAGGCCCGCTCCACTGGTGCTAAGAATCAAATGTTTGGTTTCCTATTCCTCGACCACTACTTCAGCATGAACGACGAGTGGCATTCTAGCTACCTGACTATTACAATACTATTGACCCCACTCTTAACTGAGGAGTAGGTGAAGATCCCCATTCTCTAGGCACTATCAAGAATGTCCTACAGAAACACTAAATATGGACCATCCTGCTGCAGCCTCTACACTCCACTGGATCCTAAAAACACTACACTTTGAAGTTACCTACTTTTCCACAATGGTTTCATACAAGATAACTATAGAGGTAGTATCCTGACTACTACCACCTCCATGAAAAAACTCAAAACGCCCCTTTCTCCCAGATAAATAACCATTGGAAGCCATATGTATTGAACTACCCTAGATTGCACTATCAGTATGCCTCAAATTCTTCTCTTTAATTAGGGCCCGGTTGATGATTTTTGAGATAGTCTTCAGCCTGAACACGTCAACGTATTACTGGATGGTGTAACACATCCTATACTCAAATATCCTAAAAATTATCATATAATCATCAGCTATAAAGGGAGAAAATCATTGCAGCTCAGTAAAATAGGATAAGTAATTCATAACAGACATGATTCCCTACTGCAGATTCATAAACTCTCTAGCTTGGTCATCCCTTAGATTATGGTGAAATAAGTAGTCATATAAGATAGTATGAAATTCATCCCAACCAATATACCTATGTTTTCCTACCTAGATGATGAAATCCCACCACCTCTTGGCTGAATCGCATAACATGTAAGTATCTAGCTTGACCCTCTGCACTAGAGGCATCTCTAAATGCTCAAATATAGACCAGATCACTTCGATCCAAGATTATATAGCAAGTGGTCCTCCATCCCCTGAGATGTCGGTGGATTTTGTTACTGGGACTCACAATTCAACTCTACCATACTCGGGGTAGGTCATACTTCACCTTGCATCAACTGTATCATACTCAAGAAACCCTCTCGAAATTGGGCATCATAACCACATCTAGAATAGGAGGAGGATCCATAGGTGGCTCTATAGGAGGGATAACTAGCATCCCATGGCTTGCCACCTCAATAAAATGATAGTCACCGCTTTCAGGGTGCACGGCTTGAAGAAGCTATGACGACATAATGCTATAATGACAAATGAACATCTTGGAAGGGATTCAAGAAATTTAGAATATTGCATTCAGGAAATTAGGAAATGTACTAAATCCTTCTTATAAGAATACACATGCCTCTCTTAATACTTAAGAATCCATGACTAGACATTGGAATGGACCATAACATTCCATAAGAATGAATAAAAACCCACTACCCACTACGAACGATAGGTTTGGGTCAATTTTCTATGTTAGTCATGTGAAAGATGGTTATTCTCAGGTTATAATTCATTTACCAATTTAAAGTGTGATCCTTTAAAAATTTAAATAATTTGAAAAGTTTGAATCCAATGATATGAAATTTTTCGATTCATAAGGTTTCATACACCTTATGAAGAAAAATATGGCATTAACTTATATGTCACATCCATTTAAATTGTGATTATTCATATAATTATAGTGCTTATTAAATGGTTGAGCTAGCTGAAATGAAATTTTTCGATCCATAAGGGCCCACAAACCTTATGAATCAAAGAGTGTAACCCACTAAACTCACACCATAGTATGATCCAAAGTCCTATAAGAAATTTCCGCACAATTTTATATATAAGATAAGGCATAATGAATATGAAATAGTTAATGGTCACTAAAATTTAAACGTGACATGGAAAAGATGCATGGATTATTCATACTATGCTTTTCATGATGCATGATCTAATGTAGAGCCCTCATCTCATTGGGAAATAGTAAAGAAATCATAATTCTATTAACATCAGTATCAATAACATCACATGTCATGTGTATCACCCAACGGTGAAATCGTATCAATAGTAAATAGCAGAAATAATAACAATCATAAGTAGAGAAACTAGGTATTTACCCCATACATGGGTTCGCAACCCATAAGAACGGCTTATGACTAAGTCCCTAAGTGTTTCCCATCTCTAATCTATTGTATCCAAATAGTAAATCAAGAAAGGAACCGCTTTGATGCCGCTTTTTGACGTCTTGGACCTGGATGCTACTTAACCCATACCCCAAGCCTGGTTGGCAATATGAGCCCTAGAATGTCTCCCCATAAGCCACGGGCTACCGACTAGCAGTGGGGGTGTATAGGTAGTAAGGTGAGGAGACTATAACCCCATGTAGGAGTAAAATAGCGGATAAAACAAATAGTAAATAGTAGCGGAACTGTATACAATAGAAAGAAACAGTAAACAGTAGAAGAATAAAAAATAACTAAATAACCAAGAAACGGAAGAAACAAGTAATTGAGTACAATAACCAAAAGCCTAATAGTATAGTGTTTGATACATATATGGATTCATGGAATGTTGATAATATAGGAAATAACCATAAGATACAATCATATTATACAACGGTTCAAAAGGAAACAAAAGGACAAAAATAGATCCATGAGCATCTCGAGGCTAAGCTCAACCATATGCTCCTAAGCTGCAGCTAATAAGTACAATTAAACAACTAGTAGAAGGTCCTTTAGATTTTCTAGTACTTGCAGCAACATAATCTTATCAGGTTCCAAGGGTGGCCCGAGTAGGGTGTGAGATAAAATCTCAATAGGCCACCACCAATGGTGTTTATGTGTAATCTGAGTAGGATCTAGTAATTAAATGGTGTGAAATAATAAACAGGTAAGTAAAGTAGTGTAGAATAAATAAATAACCTTCCGCTTAGGTTCCTAAAGGATACCTGGTGGGTCTACCTACTTCAGCCTAAGGCTAGGATGTTTGATTATTCCACTTTATATATATATATATATATTAATAGTATATATATCTATATATAGAGATAGATATATGTAGGGGTGGATCAGGGTGTACCCAGCACCATCAAACCCTAGGGGAATCTCTCATGTTCTAGTCCCAAACCTGAATCCAAGAGATCTCACAGTCTCTTGGCATGCATGTACTGGCATGACCAAGATGTACCATCTCTCATCCATCACTGGGAAGATCTCACAGTCTTACCCCTAAGGACTCTCATAGTTCCTTAGATCCAGCCTATAAGGCATAATGATTTATCATACATATAGTACATGAGTCATTTATACCTATCATGAATTTCATTATTATTCATAAGCATGTTCACATTAAACAAGATGATCACAAGGAATTAACTCTTATGTCATATCCTCAAGCCTTTCATAATAACCAAGGCATGAATGAATATACCACATGACACATGAGGAAAACCCTCTCAAGTGTTCCTTCAACCATAATAAAATCATTCAAGGCATTCCATTTAGTATTTTACATTTTACACAAGGCATTGACAAGGCATGGGTTCACCATCCACACACACACACACACACATGCACATATATATATATATATATATATCAAGTCCATTTTAATAAAACAATCCATTTCATTTGATTCTCTTTAAGGAGAACATGAACATGGTAAAGGCTATGGAATCCCTTAGGGACATTCCATTAAACCAATTCATTACAAATTTTATATCCATCTTACCATAGCCAACCTATACAATCCAAACATCCAATTTTCCTAACACGGAAAATTACATTTTAATGTATAGGGGTCAAGAGTAAGGCCACATAACAACCCAACTACATATTTGGGAAATTCTAAGTAAAGAGGGACCAAGCACCATTGATGCACCTAGAATATACTAATTACACATGAGTCAAAGGCTATTTCATTTAAAATCCAACCCGGATGTCCAATTGGGTTTCAATCATTTCAACCATTTGGCACAAGAATGACCAATTATAAGGAGGCACACCTATGGGTGTCCTTATAGAGTATAAGTGATGTCTAAAACAAAACAAGATAAAATTCACCAATATCAATACATAAGGGTCATTTAGACATGAATTAATCAACACAACAAGGAATCTTGGCAAAGACCAGCTCATAGAGAGACGGAATAAATATGAAAAGGCCAAAAATCAAATGGAAAACTATGTGACCACCTACCTTAGGGTCGTAGATGAATCCTCGCTTCATATTGACTTCATATTTTAAGTAGATTGGAAGAGATATGGGTTTTATTCCAATGCCCTAAAAATAGGGTGAATGAGTTTGCATCTAAATAGCACAATAAATGGCGAGATTAACTAAGGAAGGAGAAGTGCAAGAGGTTAGCCTTACCTTAGGCTATCTGATTCTTCTTTCATATAAAATATCGATCACCAGATAGAGGAGTAGAAAGAGATTTAAGAAAGAGTTAATTTGGAACCCTATGGGTGGAGAAGCCTTGGTTCTTTCCACTAGAGGTAGGGGAAATAAGAAATTATATTTTAAGTTTAAATAGAAGAAAATGGTAATTTTTTCCCAAAATATGGGCTTATATAGTTTATGTGCATAGTTTACAAACCATTAAAAAATCATGTGGATCTGATCTATTCGAAATAGTAGAAGGTCGCACGGTCTTGCGCATGGGTCTATGTGGTTGCAGAAAAATCGTGCGGACTTACAGGTTCCCATGTCTACAGTCACACGGTTTTCACAAACTATGTGGTCTGGGTCGCACAGTTTCCACTAACCGTGTATCCCAACCTACATCCCACTTTTCTGGACCTCTGGGCTCCGAACCATCCTCGGATGCTCCTCAGACCTTCCCTAAGACATAGTATACCCTTACCATGATTAAAGGAAATATTCAAAATGAAAAATCAACAATATTTACCATGGTCAAAAGTCTGGTCATTACATTTAGGATGAGTTATTTCTTATATAGTTTTTAATATTATCTTAATAAAATATAGTGTAGTTTGATCTAGTTGTGAAACAAGATACTAACAAATTATATATATATATATATATATATGTACTCAAAATCAGTATTTTACATTCAACATCCTTAAATAAATTTCAGTCTTACAATTATAATTATCTAAGGCATGATAAATATTTACTTCCTAATTAAACAAAGAATAAATAATCTTTTTCTTAATTATAATTACATAGATCTTGGTAAAGATAATTTTCCAATAAAAATTTAAAATAAATTTATCCATGAAAAAATTTCCTTTTAAAAGAGAACTCTACTTATTCCTAAATGTGAAACAATGAAACCCTAGAAAATCTTTAAGGTTCCCTCCTTAAATCACAAGGTCTTTCTAAAATATCCTTTATCCAAAATAAATTCAATCACTTAAAATATAATCTCTAAATCCTAAAAATAAATTTCAAACTCCAAAATTATCCTCAATAAATAACATAATAATCCCCAAATTTATATAAATTTTTAATTTGATACTAAATGTGAATCCCCATACTCTCACTCTTGGGTATGGTACTGAAAACACTTTACTTTTTTTATTATTTTATATAATGACTCTAATATAAAAATAAGCAACTCAAAATAAATATTTCATAATTATAAATTAAATCAAAATAATGATTCACTATATTCCCAAAGATCTTTTTAAGTATAGAGCTTTAGTGAATTTGGAATTCTATTATAAATCAAAATCATTTTAATTATTTTGAGTATGTATTTTATTTTATTCACTATTATAAACTCATTGAATGAAACTCCAAATTCACTCAAGATAATCCTCATAATAGATAAATACCTTTATAATAGCATATACTCAATGATAATCCCTATGAAAACATTTTAAAACTTGGGATGAGCACAAAATCTCCATAAGGGTTTTTAAAAAAAATGAGAAAACCACCATTTAAAATACTTGAAAACTACTTAAAAGTATTTTCATTAAAGAAAAATGATTTTATCTTAATGAAAACATTTTAAAAAATTTACCCTATAAAATTAAATAAGTTTTTTTAGAAAAAAAATCATATAGAGAAATACTTTCAAATTTTTATTTGAGAAAACATAAAATATTGAAGTCTTATTTCTTTAAAATTCAAAACCTTATAAAATCTAGAGTTCCCTTCTGAAAATACCAACTTTTAATTTTGAAAAATATAATAATATTTTATTTTAAAATTAAATACAATTATATTCATCCAGATTAAAATAAATCCATGAGGCCACTTTGGATATTAAAGGTCTATATAGGGTCTTCTCGTCACATTAGTGGACCAAATACCTTGGGGTTTGGGTACACTCTCTATACCACATAATTTTTTACAATACCCAAGTTCCAAATTATTATAAAACATTTTTATTAGATTTACCTTATCTTAAATTCAATTGAAACATTTCTTTTAAAATACTCAATAATTGTGTAAAAATATTTTCAAAAAAAGTGGACTATATATAAATTTATGGTTAATTGATGAGTATGTAGAGGGAATAGTGTTTTTCCATGGAATATTTTAAAACATAAATGATAGTAAAGATACTCCATGAAAAAAATTATTTTCATAAGGAAAATCAATTTTAATTGAAAATGTAAGAGACTGGAATTTTGTGAAATAAAACATCTTAAACATTAAATGATCGTTTTTAATCTTTAAAATACCCTATTTTGAAAATAAAAAGAGTTTTATTTTTCTAAAAATTGTGACAGAATATGAGAACACTTTTAAACATTAAAAAATGGAAATTATTAAAAAAAATCTCTTGAAAATAGGGTTTTTGAAACTTTAAAATATAATTATATTTGAAAACATTTTTTCTTAAAAAGAGGGTTTTGTTTAGAAATTTAAAGAAGTAGTTTTAAAAAAATCCCTTACCTTAATTATACAACAAAACATCATTGAAACTTCCAAACTCTCCTCCTAAGTTGTTCTCCCTCCTGAAGTTATCTCATAAAAATCAATTTCCTTCCTCATTATCTCTATCTATCTTTAATTAGGGAAAATGCACATATTTTTCTTTTAGTGAAGTGGCAGTGTGAACACCAAAAAATAAAAAGAGTCTCCTTTATATAAGCCCACCTCCAATCATATCTGATGTGTATATATATATATAACAAAAAAGTATTTGAGAATATATTTGGTGATGTGTAAAGACCTTCTAATTGGAAATATTTATCCACTACATAATTTATGGACCCCTTTAAAATAACCTAATAAATTTATTTACCCCTACTCATTGAGTTATGTAATAACATTTTAATTTTTTGTATAGACTTGTTGTAAGTGGTTTTCATGATGAAAAATTTGTATATATATATATATATGTATCATTTAATACCGTTGACTGATTCATTGAGACATGTCAAATTGTTATTTATGTTTCCCTACTTAACATTAGTACAATTGTAAGAAGGGGTCAAACTCACAAGGAAGGTTATATTAAATCTAAAAAAATAATCAAAATATTAATAAAAGAACATAAAAAAGAAAAAATGATTTGAAATGTTGATTGGTGTGGTAAAGTATAAGATGAGTGAGCAGTGTAGTGATGAAGAAGAAACAAATGAGAATGAAAATAGGGAAAACAACCAATATAAGAAACTAGTAATAAATGAGTTGGGGTAAATTACAATTGTATATATTTGAAATTGATATTAATTTGTTAAGGCTTAAAAGATGATTTGGGAACCACTTCTAAGAAAATTTCAACCCATCTATCCAGAGGGTTAGGTATTAATAGGTATGTTTAGTAGTTTTTCTTTTACTGAATATACATAAGGAGAAATATATTGAATTTGGATCCACTAAGATAAATTTATATTTGATATTGGTGTGTTATTCATTGATTCAAATGCTCTGGTCACAAGATTTCGAGAAAAGAGTTCTTAATAGTTAGAAAACTGCATCCAATATCAATAGGTATTTATTATTGATTTTTTAGGAAGTTAAAAATGTAAGATGAGGTAAATTAATAACATATAATAATTAAAAATGGAAGAAAAAATAAAATAAACAAGACAAAAAAAATTATTTCCCCCTTCTAGGTTTTTAGGTGACAATTATATTCGAAGATTAAAAAATATTTATAAAATTCATATCCACCTATAGAATGATGATAAATGGAAGAATATGCTTATCTATTGAAGTGGTCTAGTCTCCAACAACAATGAATGCTTGGTTTGTACCTGTTGTTCCCATATGTGTGCTAGAGACCTTATCTATCTCCTCTTAATGGTTGATGATTAATTTGTATCCTTTTTTTCATAGGTCTTTCCCCTTTTGATTGAAATCATTCATCAGCTCTCACTCTGCATATCACCATTAATTTCTAATATTAAATTCCTAATCTCCATGTGTTTTTTGTTACTATGGATCATATTTTTCCTTAGGTGACTTGATAAAATCCCCCCAGAGAGTGTAGAAAACCTCATTTGCACAAATATTGATTCCACCAACTTACTTTTTTTGTATCTATTGTAAGTGCTCAATATTGCCTACTTTTCTCTTTAGCCAAGTTCCCATGTATAATATTAGCAAAGTATCTATTATCTCAAGCTTCATCAATTCCTAGATCATCATTTTCACTCCCCTTTGATTTTAGTTTAAATTTAGGCCCATTGATATAACACCTCATAACTTAAATAACCCCTAATTACCAGATTTATAACAAGGATTTCACATTATTACATTTTGTGGATATTTCTCGTTTAGAGTTTTATAGAATTTGGAAAAACTATTATTAAATTTAAACTCATGTTTCATTCAAAACACATTTTCTTATTTTAAGATAGGTCCCCATAATGTAATGATAGTCATTGATATAGTTCCTACTCAACCTTAATCACTGTGAAAAACATTTGAAAATATGGGATGATAAATACAAATCTCATCCATGGATATAAAATGAAAGGAAACCCACAAATAAATTTTAAATTCATGAGAACCCAAAAAGTATCTTTTCCCTTTATCATATTAAATCATGAGCTTAAAATAATCACTTACTCTTGAAAGAAACTTTTACCCAAATTTTTTCATAAAACATTTCAAAAGTAATCATAAAGGAAAAAATCATAATTCCAGATCATTTCTTAAAAAACATGAAATATTTTCCTTAAAAATAAACCATTACCCATAGGATATTATAAACATTCTTTTTAAATAAAGTCTCATTTTATTATCATATTAAATCAAATTATTTTCATAAAAACTGTCAATAAATAAAAAATGTAATATATATAAGGATAAAAATATAAATAATCACATGGATAACAATAATTTATATTATAATGATGAAAGTCATTACGTCAAAAATCATAATCATACCATCATGGACTTGCGCTAAGACATTATAAACATACCTTCAAGGCCTCATTCCAAGACAACATAAATAATTAGGTAAGCATACACAAAATACCTAGGATAGTTTGTTTTGTGAGACTTACTGATATATTAAGGGGTTATAAAATCCATGCTCATCACTTAATAATTTCAATGCATTCATCATTTTAAATTAATTAATAACAATTCAATACATAATCAACATAAACATTCGTATTGAACAACTACTATATGAAATGTTAATATTTTCTACAGTTAGTAAATAGAACTACATGATCATAATCCATCTAGAGAAATAAGGTGGACGGAATCATTAGATTATATCTCCAATAAATTATAACATTTTTCAATGGATATTGTCAAAGATTAAAATACCATTAAAATATCATTTGAATATTCTTTGAAAACTTGAAAAAAAATACCCTTTTATTTTGATAAAATTTTAAATGAAAATTCCAAAATATTGAGAAAATTAATTTATTTCAAAATAAACATGTAAAATTTAAAGTAATATTCATATAAAATTATATTCATGGTGATGGGGAAAAAATTTGTGCTATATATGTTAAAATAGAACATTCTTTGCACACTTTTGTAAAAAATTAAAAGTGAGTCGTATGGAAAAAAATTTGAAAAGATTGTTTTTAATAATTTTCAAAGAAAGTAAAAATTAGTTGAAAATGAACAATAAAAATATTTGAAACATAAATAACAATATTATTTAAATATATTATAAACATGGTCATGGAGGAAAAATATTTTGAAAAAGACATTAGAATAAGGTTTCAAAGGAAATTCTATAACACCCCGAGATTTTATGAGAAATATTCTTTTTAATTTATTTGATGTCTTGTGTTGTACGCTACACCAAGATTAGCTTGTTCTATACGCAACACTGTATTATCTTGTATTATATGTAACACTATTCTTGTCTTGTGTTGCACGCAAGAGCGACCATCCTCAATAGCGTGTGTTGTACGCAATACCGAGTTTCACTAAACAACGATATATTATTATAATATTATTATGAACTAGACATTATGAATAGAATTAACCACATTTTGAATTTTATAACATTATCATTCATCTTACACATATTCTAAAACATGGTATGAGAACAAAATAAATTTTTCGGGTAAAATAAGTATTTTTCAAAAAATGCAGTTTTGTCGCCTTTTGATTGCACACCCACTTTAAATCTATTTTTTGAAACATTTATAAGTTAAATTTGAAAAAATAAACTTATTCATTTCAGTAAGGATGAAAAAAATTACATGGGATAATTTTTTAATATTTTTCTGTTAACTTTTATATTTTGATGAATAGTAAAAATATGCTAAATTTTAATTAAAAACAACTTTTATCATCAAGATAATTTATATGGTTAAATTATAATATTTAATGGTTTTAAAGTATAAATAGAATAAATTTTTACCATTTAATATAATTTATTTCATTATCATTAATTTTACATTGAATTCATAGGTAAAAACATTTCAATCTTTTGCAATGTTTTAAATAAAAACCCGTTTCTTTCGACAACGGGATTAATTTTAAAATAATAACTTCATATTATGTGTTTTGAATTTGTAAAAATGGATTCCATAT
Source organism: Viscum album (assembly GCA_963277665.1). Taxonomy (NCBI): domain Eukaryota; kingdom Viridiplantae; phylum Streptophyta; class Magnoliopsida; order Santalales; family Viscaceae; genus Viscum; species Viscum album. The sequence continues at coordinate 878,551,573 of OY728123.1, forward strand.
TTGGAATCATAAGGATCAAATTGTGTAAATAGATAACTTTTATTTTTAGGCTTGATGAATTGTAATTACGGTAAATTTTATTTACCAGAGATAAAGGTAAATCGGGTAATTAAGGGTAAAAATAATATTATAAAATTACACTAAAACTTGTATTTATATCATTGGTTGATTATATTTCTCTCTAAAACATACTTGGGTAGAAATGGAATCTATTGTAACCCACTTGGATGATATTAAGAGCTTTAATTTATTTTATTTAAAAGAAAGTGAAATATGTCTCACTCAAACTTTATTAATTAAATTATTTTTAATATAAGGTTATACAGAATATAAATTCGATTATAAATACTAATTTGAAATATAAAATGTTTTTATTCATCATGGTAATTTATTTTTAATTTTTAAGAAATATATAATTACCTTAATAGCTTATATATTAATGATGCATAAATTATTTATTTAGTGAAACATCGATAATATAGTTTTTATTAAAATAAAAATACCCATCAAAAGGACCAAAAACTTGACCAAACATTATTGATCGAGTATATATAAACCATAATCATCCAAGGGTATACTTTTGTACCATTTGGAGCCTTATAAAATATATTATAACATTTATATTATTTTATTTTAAATGATGTAAAAGTTGTCCCCTTCATAATTTAATAACGATAACATTTTAAAAGTTGGTTTTTTTAGAAGATAAATTAGACTAAAAGTGTTCTTATGAAATCTATTAGATTTATCTTAATCATGGTATTTTATTTTTAATTTTTATGTAACAAATAAGTATATTAAATAATTATACAAAAATGTTGTAGTAATTATTTTATTAAGAAAAATATCAATGAAATGGTTTTAAAAATATTAAAATAAATATTATATGAACTAATTAATGTGATCCAAAAAATTTATAGATAAATATTACATTTTAGGAATCTATTAAAAATTTTGGTTTGAACATATATTCTGTGTGTATTTTATTTAAATTCAAATAATTGAGTAGTGTCAAAATTGACACAATTAGTATTTTATAAGAATAACGTATTATTAAATTGTTTAAAAATCACAAAAATATTTAAAAATTACAAATTGAAAATTATATGGTCTAAAATGTCATAATGTATCTTATTATGGACAATTCACAACACATAATTAAGTATTTATAACAATTTAAAATTTAGAACATTATTACCACAAATAAAATCAAATAGATTAAATAAGGATAAATCAAAATGATAAGGTTTAAAATAATTTCCAAAAATGTCTAAATTTTATTGGTTGATGATATTACCACCCTATCTCATCTCATATTAGAAGTTGGGTCATTTTTTATGTTTTTATGTGGGGTTTTATTTTATTATAAATTAATAATTTTGAGAGTTTCCTAAAGTGCCCCTCTCCTCTCTTATAAAAGGGCACCTCCTCCCTCTCCTCTTCACACCATTTTGAGCTTTCAAACTCGGACAAACACTGCCCATTTATCTTATAAACTTCCCTATAGTCATACTATAGGTCTTTTTATCCTTAAAATACCAAACTTAGTTCCCAAATAGGAGGTTTAGAAGAGGCACGTCGAAGAAGAGGTAATATCCTTTACCGATTCTTTCAAACTTATTTCTTATTCTACTTCCTCCATATGAGTTGTTTCATTATTAAGTAATAACTCCAATATCACTTGTATACTTATATGTTATTATGAATATTAAAATACCATAATCCATCTTTTATCCATCCTATGAAATATAAAATCACCATGTGTGCATACGTACGGCTTACCGTCTCCATGTTGTGGTGTAATCTGTTTTTCCACCACCACCTTACTTGGATGGGAATAATGGTGGAAATAATAACTATATATTATTATTATAACATGATACTAATTATAAGATATTATATCATCCACTCCAATTCTATTCAATAATTATGAGAATGATATCATCGCTCGTGCGTACATACAGATTACCGTCTCCACAACGCGATGAGATTCATTCTCCATTTTAACCATTCAAGAATGATTATAAAGTATATATGATGAATAATAATGAGATATATTACATAATAATGCTAATATATTTATGTTTATATATATATATATATGTCATCTAATTACTTTCATTCAAGTCAATAAGGAAAGGAAAACATCGTTCATGCTTACGTACGGCCTACCGTCTCCATGAACGGTGTATTTCATTTCATTTATCTATATTATATATATACATACACTGAATATATATATGATATATAAATCATTTTTTACATTCTATAAGTAATTAAATCATGATATAAGTAATAATATCAAGAACAACAATTCCAAACATGTACGATAAATGAAACGATTATTACCCAAAACGTTGCTTTAACATGGAATTGACAAATGAACGAGTAATATAAAGTCATAAGTGAATCATATATGATATCATAAAAATGACTCTGATTCTTGAATAATTCAATGACATTATTTAAATCATTATACAGGAGGTTCGGACACATAATGAAGAAATCAAACCTAAGCTAAGGGATTATTTTGTCTCACTTTCATTTCTATGAGACATATGCCTTAATCAACATCTATTTCTTTTGTATAGTGGTTATGATTCCCATGAATGTTTTATGATTTTTGTTATGAAGGATATGATATTAACATATCCATATAATTTTCTTTATTTTATGACATGTATGATTCCACCGATCATAAATGGTAAGGGATAATTTTGCAATCTCATTTTTATCCGAGATTGCTTATATGTAAGTATTTACTAGGGTTATATTTATCATCCATGCCCATGTCTTCTAAAATTGTTTTCATAAAATGTTTACTATTATTCCATTTATGTTTAAAGTAATTTTTACCCTTTTTGACTTTTACCACAAGGTATGGAAGGAATATTTCTTTTGTTTAACATACGAGGTACTTTTTGACTTTGTTAGAAAAAGTACGAGGAGAACGTTCTTTTTAACTTATACAGCATGAACAGATTTTTATAGTTTCATAACACCTTATTTACATGAAGCTTCCTCTACAAGATTTCATGATTATTTTCAATGAAATTATTTTCTTTTAAAATTGCACAGCATTTTGAGAAAAGAAAAATATTTTGAAGAAGAAATGATATTTTCCTCAAGAATTCATTTCAAGTGTTTTATCAAAACTATTTTCCATATAAGATGAAATTATTTAATATGGATATATTTCATGTATAATTTTCCTATTATTTACATGGTTTTATTTTATTTATGATGAATTTGTATCCATTGTTTTATATGGATTATGTTATGATGGGATGATGTATATGAAACCTGTTTTATTCATTGGGTTATGATGAATGATTTATGTTTATTTTGTGGCACACGAACGAATGATTTCATTATGAGATGTGTGGGATCTATATCTCCCTATAATGCATTGGGTAAATATTTATATCTCATGAGATAGACATGGTTGGAACAGAAAGTAAATCTGGTTCAGTATTACAGGGCTGGAATGGCAAGTAAACCCTGTTCAGTAATGGACTTTGTCCACTATGATGGTCTTGGAAGCAATGTCTTGGCTACTATGGAAATCATATCATGTGCTTAATGGTTTTCCACAATTACATGTTTTATTCCCATGCTATGTTATCATGATTAATGTTCCTTTATTATCTATGCCTTATGTACTACCAAGATTATGTCATTACTCATGATTTTGATGTTTTTTGTTCATATTTTTACGTTCAAATTTTTATGGGTTATTTTATGTTCTCCATGTTTACCCTTACTGAGCATTTGAGCTCACCCTTATTATTTTTTCTTTTCCCCTGGATATAAAGAAAGGTTTTAGGTAAGAAAACAAAAGGGGAAGATCTTTATGGGAGATGTTCAAGATCTTTCACTATGATTAGAAGTTTATGTTCCGAGTTTCTAAAGACGCTAAACTAATATAGTATTTGGGTGTCTGTTTTTGTTATGTATTAAGTATTCTGAAAACGTAATGTAATGTCTATGTATATAAAGTTTTGGGTCTCTATAGTTGGTATAAGAGTGAATGTTTAGTTAACCTTTGGAAACTAGGATGCGAAAACTTTAGTGAGATCCCTAGAGATATTTTTAAGGTATGTCTAGGGATGTACCTAAGGTTTAGTATAACTATAGGTTACAGTCCTAGAATTATGTTAACGATCATGAATAAACTAGGGTGAACCTAAGGTGTCATGGATTAAAGAATGTGTGATAAGTTAGACATCCCATAAGTGACTTTTCATGATTATGTGGTTCCTCATTATTTTAACTTTTTCTTACAATATGGTTTCTAGTTTTATTCAATAGAGGGAACGAGAAGGAATTACGTTAACATTGATTCCAATGGAAAAATTGGTGACTATGATCAACAAAATTGTGTAATTACTGGGGAGAAAGATATTATGATTATGCCGAATCAGTCATCACGATATATGATTAACAAGGTGAACTTTAGTTGTATTCCTAAGTCATCAAATAAGAGGAAGATGGACTTTTATGCATGTTCGAATGCTAAGGAACATAGAGGAAGGAAGATTAAGCTTTCTACATATCAAGAAGAAGGGAAGAAGAACCTTGATGAATACCTCAAATGGATGGTAATATATTATCTATGTGGGGAAAAGGGGTATAGAGTGATAGACTGTTATAGAGTTCAATGTCTTATCTGTGGAGAACATGGGCATTACCCAACTCATTGCCCTGACCTAAGAGGTTACTCCTAAATTGAGGAAGGAAATATTCCATGCCAATCATTGAAGTTGATGGATTGAAGGGATTATGTATTGGAATTCAAGAATAATGTTGTTGAGGAACTTTTATGGTATATTGAAATATCTATGTATTGGTCCATTGTGGTTTTCCATAATAATATGGTACTGGTAACCATGAAAAGTGATTGAAATATTTTTGGAAAGCAGATGATATGCGCATAATGAAGGGATAAAGGGATAATGAGATGTTTTATAGTATTAATGTGCTCATGACAGATATAAGGACAAATTTATAACATGGTTTGAGTATATAGAATTTTTGGGATTTTGGTATGTGGAAATAGTTAACTTTTGACAGCATTCATGTTTTCACTAAGGTTCTATGGTAATTCATGTTTCAAGAATACATAATTAAGGTATTCACATGTTTCTAATGTGACCAAAAAAATATATCTTATGATATATGGGGGATAAATGATGGTATTCAAATGCTTGTTATATGGCCTTTCTAGAAATCACTTTCTTTATAAAGTGAGTTTGGACAGAAGTATTTTGGATAAGCCTAAAGGTTGGAATGGATTAATTTGGAAATCAGATAGTATTGTTTAAGGCTATAACTTTTTTCGATATTATTTCTGGAATGTTATAATAGTGTAGTTTTAGAAAAAGGATAACCCACAGGACGGACGATAACTCATCGCGTCGGACAAGGCTGCAAGAATCGAACCCACAATTGAAGTGTGACAGGCCTTTATCACCAACCACTAGCCTACAGGAAGTCCCTCATTTGTAGAAATTAGTTTTATTTTATTAAATGGTATGATAGATGAATTATAAGTCCATTTTTGGAACCATATATGATTAACCTCACCATAGATGGACTTATATATATTTAATATCTTGTGCTAACCTTTTTTGTTATAGAGACAAATGGATTGACCTATCATTATATCGCATGATCTGTTAATACTTCAAGAATGACAAATTCAACTTCATTTCTTTAAATAACAGATGAAGTGGAAATTGTTTATGGAATAAAAAACAATGATATTACACTAAAATCAAGTAAGTATTCCTCCTTATGCAAAAATTCATCAACTTTAGGGAAACAATCTTGAAAAGCAAAAATGTTGTCCTAGTACCCTCATATCCGATGAATCCGATGCTACCTTAGATCATCACAAATTTTTGGCTTTGTGATTTTTGGCTTTTTCATAGCCATTTACTCTACCATTCTTCATTAGAACATGATGGTTAGATTTCTCTTCCATATCCATAATTTCAACTATATTCTCCTATGTGGAAACCCAGTGCTACATTACTTTGGGTGACTTCTATGCTTCTAACTTTCCTTTTTAAAATTATGTTTTAGTATTCCTTTTTATGATGTGGGTTTCTATGAAAGAAACTTTCATGTAGTAAATGATTTATAACCCCAACGAATTTCGAGGGTGAAATTCATTTTAAGGGGGGTAGAATGTAACACCCCGAGATTTTATGAGAAATATTTTTTTCAATTTCTTTGATATCTTGTGTTGTACGCTACACCAAGTTTAGATTGCATTATACGCAACATCGTATTAGCTTGTAGTATACGCAACACTATTCTTGGCTTGTGTTGCATGCAACAATGATCATCCTCAATAGTGTGTGTTGTACGCAATACCGAGTTTCACTAAACAATGATATATTGTTATGATATTATTATGAACTAGCCATTATGAATAGTGTTAACCACATTTTGAATTTTATAATATTATCATTCATCTTACACATATTCTAGAACATGGTATGAGAACAAAATAAATTTTTCGGGTAAAATAAGTATTTTTCAAAAAATGCAGTTTTGTCGCTCATTGATGGAACACCCACTTTAAATCTAGTTTTTGACACGTTTATAAGTTCAATTTGACAAAATAAACTTATTCATTGAAATAAGGATATAAAAATTTACTTGGGATAATTTTTTAATATTTTTCTGTTAACTTTCATATTTTGATGAATAGTAAATATACACTAAATTTTAATTAAAAACAACTTTTATCATCAAGATAATTTATATGGTTAAAATATAATATTGAAAGGTTTTAAAGTATAAATAGAATATATTTTACCATTTAATATAATTTATGTCATTGTCATTAATTTTACATTGAATTCATAGGTAAAAACATTTCAATCTTTTCCAATATTTTAAATAAAACCCCGTTTTTTCTACAACGGGATTAATTTTAAATTAATTACTACATATTATGTGTTTTGAATTTTTAAAAATGGATTCCATATTTGGAATCAGGAGGTTGAAATTGTGTAAATAGATAACTTTTATTCTTATGCATTATGAATAGTAACTACGGTAAATTTTATTTACCACAATTAAAGGTAAATCAGATAATTAAGGGTAAAAATAATATTATAAAATTACACTAACACATGTCTTTATATAATTGGTTGATTATATTTCTCTATAAAACATACTTGGGTAGAAATGGAATCTATTGTAACCCACTTGGATGAGATTAAGACCTTTAATTTATTTTATTTAAAGGAAAGTGAAATATGTCTTACTCAAACTTTATTAATTAAATTATTTTTAATATAAGGTTATACATAATATAAATGCGATTATAAATACTCATTTGAAAGATAAAATTTTTTTCTTCATCATAGTAATTTATTTGTAATTTTTAAGAAATATATAATTACCTTAATAGCTTATACATTAATGATGCAGAAATAAGTGCTCGTCGTCACGCTCGCCGGCCCTCTGATGCCCTAGATCCATGTCGTCGGGTCTCGCTCCCCCCTCCCAATAGGAGGGGGGAGGATCGCGTTCGTCATCATCTGAGAAAGAGGTTGAGTTCTCTCTGCCCTTCCTTGTATTTCTCTTTCCCCAAAAGCCCCAGATCTCTTTCGAGAGGCACCATAGCTATCTCTGCTTCCGGAAGAGCTTAATAGCGCTGAGGATCTGCTCAAATTTACCTTGGTGGCTCGATTTCGTCCTCATCAACCCTCGGTTGAAGTGTTTACAAGTTTTTCTCTGATTCCTGGAAGCTGAAGGAGCGAGAGGTCGTCGAGTTTCTTGACCTAAGACACATAATGGTACGCTTCGGCTCAGAGGAGGATTTGGTTTCCGCTTGGTCTAGGGCTCCTCGGAGGTGAGGGGAATCTTCCTTCTTATTATTCCGGTGGAGCTTTGATTTTCACATGCAGTGGGATCCCTCTTCGGTTGCAACTTGGGTTAGTCTCCCTGGACTTCCGCTTTCGTTTCAAAATCCATCTATTCTTTGTGCCATTGGTAATATGATTGGGAGGTATTTATGCTTGGATCAACAAACTGAGTCTGTGGCGCACCCAATTTGCCTGCGGATCTGTGTTGAGGTGGACGTCGCCAAGCAGCCTTTGCGTTGTGTCTGGATTACCGATGGGAAGGTATTCTGCTGGATGTAGGAGGTTGTATTTGAATCGTGTATGAAGTACTGTGTTGGATTTCGACGGTTTGGGCACCTAGAAGCCATTTTCCGTAATGCCAAGGTGGGTACTTTCTCTCGGGTGGTGGAGATGTAGTGTAGTGGTGGTTGCGACTTTGGCGTTGATGAGAGGATGCCTCATGTGATTGTGAAGGATGGCTTTGGGACGGTTCTGGTTGGGTCTGGGAATGTGAATGGGGATCTGGGTTCTCCTATGGAACCCGCACTGTGTTCCGATGATGGAGATTCTTCTGGGAAGGGAGTTTGTTTGGAGGCTTCCTGCACTGATTTGGCATTTTTTAAGGATATTTCTGATGGTAATTTGGAGAGGGAGATGAGGCAAGGTATTGATGCTGTTGTGCCGAGTCCTGGTTTTAGTATGAAGGTAGTAGAGGTGTCTTTGAACCCAACCGTGCTGCAGGTTTTTGACAGGTTGAGAGGTGACCTTGGTGTTGAGTCCCGAACTGCAGCAGATGGGGCAGGCCATATGCAGTTGGTTCCTATTACTCAGGAGTCTTTGGCCAATTCGGCTTTGGGTTCTAAGAATATGGGTACCCCTGTGACCTGCAAACGGTTTGAGAATATGGAATCTGAGGAGTTGTCGCTGATGCTGGAAGATCCAAAGATGGCTGAAGATGGTGTCTTGCAGGATGTTGTCACTAATACAGGGGGAGAAGTGCAAGCGACAGTGGAGAGGGAGCCTTCTGTTGATCATAGTATCTCTTATCGTGAGGAAAACATGAAATATCTTTCAATGATTGATACTAATAGTCATTTTGAGAAAGATTGGGGAGCCAATAATGGTTACCAAGAAGTGCATGCCTCTGGAAAATGGGGGGATCTTTTAGATAGTGAAAAGGAGAACAATAGTGGTAGGACCTGACTCTCTAATAGTGATATTGTTCTAGGAGAGAAGAAGAATGTTTCGGGGAATGAGAAAGTTGGGACTGCTCCGCCAAGGAGGAAGCAAAGGAAGGATTATTCCTCTATGCCGAAACTGATTACTACTAGGTCCTCTGCCAACAAGGGAAAAGGTATGCAGTCCTCTGACGAGCTCCTATATTTGGAAAAGTTAAATCTCAGAAGGAAGTATGTCAAGGCCCTGGCATAATATGACAGCTCGGAGTGGGAGTCGGCTACTGCAGATGAAGCAATGGATCATGGTTATGGAGATGGGAATGATTTCTATGATATGTAGCTGTTTTCATGGATTGTTTTGTTATCTTTGTGTACTTTTCTTTTATTTTAATAAATGGTCAGGGACTTTGTCTCTGGCTGAGCTTTCCTGGTATACATTAATGATGTATAAATTATTTATTTAGTGAAAAATCAATAATATAGTTTTTATTAAAATAATAATACCCATCAAAAGGACCAAAAACTTAACCAAACCATATTGGACGAGTATATATAAACCATAAGAATCAAAGGGTCTACTTGTGGACCATTTGGAGCCTTATAAAATAGATTATGACATTTATATTATTTTATTTTAATGATGTCAAGTTGTCACCTTCATAATTTAATAAAGATAACATTTTAAAAGTTGGTTGTTTTAGAAGATAAAATCAACTAAAAGTGATATCATGAAAGATATTAGATTTATATTAATCATATTAATTTATTTTTAATTTTTATGCAACAAATAAGTATATTAAATAATTATACAAAAATGTTGCAGTAATTATTTTATTAAGAAAAATATAAAATAAATGGTTTTAAAAATATTAAAATAAATATTATATGAACTAATTAATGTTCTCCACAAATTTTATAGATACATATGACATGTTAGGAATCAATTAAATATTTTTTTTCTAACATATCTTTTGTGTGGATTTTATGTAAATTCAAATAATTGAATAGTGTCAAAATTGACACTATTCGTATTTTATAAAAATAAAATATTATTAAATTGTTTAAAAATCATAAAAATATTTAAAAATTACAAATTGAAAATTATATGGTCTAAAATGTATTAATGTATCTAATTATGTAAAATTAACAACACATAATTAAGTATTTATAACAATTTAAAATTTAGAATATTATTACCACAAATAAAATCAAATAGATTAAATAAGGATAAATCATAATGATAAGGTTTAAAATAAATTCCAAACATGTCTAAATTTTATTGGTTGATGAGATTACCACCCTATATCATCTTATATTTGAAGTTGAGTCATTTTGGAGGTTTTTATGTGGGGTTTTATTTTATTATAAATTAATATTTTTGAGAGTTTCCTAAAGTGTCTCTCTCCTCTCTTATAAAAGGGCACCTCCTCCCTCTCCTCTTCACACCATTTTGAGCTTTCAAACTCAGAAAAACTCTTCCCATTTCTCTTATCAACTTCCCTAGAGACATACTAGAGGTCCTATACTTCTTCAAATACCAACCTTAGTCCCCAAAGAGGAGGTTTAGAAGAGGCGCGTCGAAGAAGAGGTAATATCCTTTACCGATTCTTTCAAACTTATTTCTTCTTCTACTTCCTCTATATGAGTTATTTAATTATTAAGTAATAACTATGGTATCACTTGTATACTGATATGTTATTGTGAATATGAAACTACCATATTCCATCTTTTATCCATCCTATGAAAAATAAAGTCACCACGCATGCATACGTACGGCTTACCGTCTCCACGCCGTGGGGTAATCTGTTTTTCCACCACCACCTTACTTGGATGGGTATAATGGTGTAAATAATAACTATATATGATTATTATAAAATGATACTAATTATAAGATATTATATCATCCACTCCAATTCCATTCAATAATTATGGGAATGATATCATCGCTCGTGCGTACATATGGATTACCATCTCCACAACGCGATGAGATTAATTCTTCATTTTAACCATTAAAGAATGATTATAAAGTATAATAATGCAACTGGATTTATGTGTGTGTGTGTATATATATATATATATTTCATCTACTTACTTTCATTCAATTCAATAAGGAAAGGAAAACAGTGTTCATGCGTACGTACGGCCTACCGTCTCCATGAACGGTGTATTTCATTTCATTTATCTATCTATTATATATATATACACACTGAATATATATATGATATATAAATCATGTTTTAAATTTTGGAAGTAAGTAAATCATGATATAAGTAATAATATCAAGAACAACAAGTCCAAACATGTACGATAAATGAAACGATTATTACCCAAAACGTTGCTTAAACATGGAATTGACAAATGAACGGGTAATATAAAGTCTTAAGTGAATCATATATGATATCATAAAAAATAATATGATTCTTGAATAAGTAAATGACATTATTTAAATCATTATACAGGAGGTTCAGACACATAAGGAAGAAATCAGACCTAAGGTAAAGGATTATTTCGTCTCACTTTATTTTTGTGAGACATATGCCTTAATCACCATCTATTTCTTTTGTATGGTGTTTATGATTCCCATGAATGTTTTATGATTTTTATTATGAAGGATATGATATTTACATATGCATTTAATTTTCTTTATTTTATGACAGGTATGAATCCACCGATCATAAATGGTAAGGGATAATTTTGCAATCTCATTTTTATCTGAGATTTCTTATATGTAAGTATTTTCTGGGGTTATATTTATCATCCATATAGATGTCTTCTAAAACTATTTTCATAAAATTTTTACTATTCTTCCATGTATGTTTAAAGTCATTTTTACCCTTTTTTGACTTTTAACACATGGTATGGAAGGAATCTTTCTTTTGTTTACCATACGAGGTACTTTTTGACTTTTCCAACAAAAGTACGAGGAGAGCGTTTTTTTTAACTTATACAACATGAACAGATTTTTACAGTTTCATAACGCCTTATTTCCATAAATCTTCCTCTATAAGATTTCATGATTATTTTCAACGAAATTCTTTTCTTTTAAAATTTCACGGCATTTTGAGAAAAGGAAATGATTTTGAAGAAGAAATGATATTTTTCTCAAGAATTCATTTCAAGTGTTTTATGAAAACTATTTTCCATCTAAGATGACATTCTTTAATATATATATGTTTCATGTATAATGTCCCTATTATTTACATGGTTTTATTTTATTTTTAAATGAAATTATATCCATTGTTTTATATGAATTATGTTATGATGGGATGATGTATATGAAACCCATTTTATTCATTAGGTTATGATGAATGATTTTTGTTTATTTTGTGGCACACGAAAGAATGATTTCATTATGAGATGGGTGGGACCTATATCTCTCTCTAATGAATTGGGTAAAGATTTATATCTCATGAGATAGACATAGCTGGAACGGAAAGTAAATCTGGTTTAGTATTACAGGGCTGGAATGGCAAGTAAACCCGGTTCAGTAATGGACTTTGTCCACTCTAATGGTCTTAGAAGCAATGTCTTGGCTACTATGGAAATCATATCATGTGCTTAATGGTTTTCCACAATTACATATTTTATTACCATGCTATTTTATCATGATTAATGTTCCTTTATGATCTATGCCTTATGTACTGCCAAGATTTATGTCATTACTCATGACTTTGATGTGTTATGTTCATGTTTTTACGTTCAAATGTTTATGGGTTGTTTAATGTTCTCCATGTTTACTCTTACTGAGCATTTGAGCTCACCCTTTTTATGTTTTCTTTTCCCCAAGATATAAAGAAAGGTTTTAGGTAAGAAAACAAAATGAGAAGATCTTTATGGGAGATGTTGAAGATCTTTCACCATGATTAGAATTTTATGTTCCGAGTTTCCAAATACACTAAACTAATACTGTCTTTGGGCATCTTTTTTTGTTATGTATTATGTATTCTGCAAAAGTAATGTAATTTCTATGTACGTAAATCTTTGGGCCTCTAAAAATTCTCTTTCTATGTGTCTTAAATAATTTTGTATGTTCTCTAACTCCCGAATAATAAAAATATATTAGTTTTATAGTTGATTAATAAAATTTTTCATTTTTACTCCATTATCATTATTCCTTTTTTTCATTTATTACCATGACTTATTTAGTTATTAGATCAGTTAATGTCAGTTGTTTTGAGGATGTTCGGTTCATAATCCCAAAACATATTCAATAGGTTGACCATGGTCAAAGGTTATATGGTTCCATAATCACTAAAATATTAATCATGACATTATTATCATGTTTATATACTAAATAAAATTTTATAATCATCCATTAAATGTGTACATGGAAAAAAAATCTCATCACTTTGTAGAGGTGGTAGTTTACACATACACACTAGTGACGTCATTTTTTAATGGGTGGGAGGGTAAGAAGGTAAGTGATATATTGTATTAATTGAATCATAATTATAACATTAATATCATAAATATTCTGTAAATATGACATAATTACCATCCCTGGGAGGCAGTGATGAAAAACAAATCACATCTCCTTGTGAAGGTGGTAGTCTGCACGTATGCATGAACGATGTTTTCATTTCCCATGGGATGAAAAAAGGAAATGAATAAGGATTGTTCCATCATCATAATAACATTTGGGTATATTAAAGAAAATAATGTTATTATTTTCTCATAGATATGATGAATTTTTTTGAGGTAGATTAAGAAATAAAATGAAAGAACTCGGTTAAGCATTATGCATATTATTTGGAAATCCTCCATTGGATTACACCTTAAGGCTTCTTAGGATGGTCTTATAGGAAGAAAAGAAGATATAGGAAGTAGATAAGGAATCTAAGAAAGAATTTTATTTGATATCTTGGATGAACTAAATGGATCATAATGTGTGATGAAGAGAGGAGAGGTGGTTCCCTTTTATAAGTGAGGTGGGTGGAAATCTTGTAAATACTTGAAATGTTAATATTTAATATGTGTATAACTCATGTAAAATGGATATAAAGTTCTATATATTATAAGATCAATAATATATTGTTGGTTCTAGGCATAGTATAAGTGTTACAGTGGAGGGAGATATATTAAATTTTCTTTTAATAATCTTTTCTAGAAACCAAGAGTGAGGATCTTTCACGTCAAATTTATAATTAATTTATTTAATAACTGAAGAAATAAATATCTGGGATTAGGAACTTTCTTCATTGATGATTTTTTATCATCTAAAAAGGCCCTTCTAGATTTCCTTCATTGCACTTGTGAAGATCCAAGGATAAAATCCCTCTAGCAGTGACCCACATGTTCTCCAATGGTCTTTGGGAAATGTCACTCATTTTCTGGGTGCTAGCATAGAGAATCAAATGTCTTGTGTTTTTCGTTCATGATTTCTCATTCTTTGTTATTGAAGAAACTCTCTCTTGAGTTTCTTGTTCTTAAGATGGAGAGAAGAGGATGAGTCGAGAGATAATTCATTGTGCACGACAATTATCTATTCCTAAACTTGGAATTGGTTTCGAATGCTTTACACAATTAACATAGTCGTCTATTTATAAAGCAATGATTTTGGTTATAAAATTTAATTTCATAACAGCCATTAAATATAATTATATCCATTAATTAAATCCCATGCCACATAATAATATTATTATTATTATTTTATAGTGCACCAAGTTTTGTAAAATGGATAAATAATATTTATCAGCTTGTAAATAATCATTTTATCACCGAACATGGTCTTGGTCCATTTGAACTCCTCTTTCATTTATTGAACACCCAAATAAATATTTTATTCTCTTAAATAAATATTTTATTCACAAATTAGTAAATAAATATTTATTAAATATTCAATAAAATAAATAAAAATATTTTATTCATAGTCCAATGAATAAATATTTATTTAATTTATGCGATCAATATAACTTGAATAAAATTATTACTAAATCTTTAGAATAAAATTTATTCCATTAATTAAATTCAAAAATAATTTTAACTGAGACCAATAGAAACACATAGTGTTTGACCCTCTAGGATTCTTTCTCATTGGCATTATGCGGGCTTTCCTAAAGTTTAGGATTACTGTCTAGCAACGAGTCAAGGAACCCAAGAGAAATAAATTAAAGTCACAACGACAAAAACCACATATGAACGCTCATTGTATAATATAGTCCTTTTATCACAATATCTCATCAAGATGGTTTCATAATGGTGTCACCAACCTATATGTTGGATACATCATTCTTTGACTATCTGAATAAAACTCATCATTACACCATGGCCATGTAATTTAGGGAGATGGTTCTATTTCAATCAAAGGGCTGAGATATCAACTTCCATAAATATTGATGGGAAAATCCTTCCTTGACTTATCCATCAATAACATGTCATTCCTGGCAAACCCAACATACCCTACTTCCCACCAACATATGGAAGGATGGTTTTCGTCAGAAAATCTAAGTACGCGAGTCGTGACATGCATTAATGATAATCTTAAATTCTAAGGACCATTACACATGCTCGTAGATAAGAATATCTGATGACACCAAAACATGCGGAATTCCTACTAGGGGGTTTGTTCTCATAATCTCTCATCTTGGATATTACCAAGTGCGAACTTCATGAGAAGAAGTATCGTCTACTTATGAGTAATTACACCTGAAGGTATATATACTATGTGTCCAATCATAGTATGTTATCCAAATGTAGAACTATATTAAGAATATTTTCATAGCACTTCAAGGTTCTCTTCATATTGGGGAACTACTAAGACCTTATCAATGCGACAAATACTCTAGGACATTATTACATTAAAGTCATGAAGAATAATGAATAATATGAAATAAGATGTTTAATTTAATATTTAATACATCAAATATTAATGTAATCAAAGTAAAAATAGTTGGTTCTAGGATACCAACTCTAACAAACTCCCACTTGGACTAGAGCCAACATTTTACGACTTTCAGTCCGTTAGACTTCACAGGATAATCATATTTCTACTGAGTCAAGGCTTTGGTCAAGGGGTCCTCCATGTTGTCTTCTGTGGAAATACTACTCACTGTAGCCTCACCGCTCTGAGAAAATCCCTCAAGAGATGATACTTCTTAAGTATGCGCTTCTTCCGCTGATGTGACCTTAGATCATTTGCGAGAGACACTGCTGCAGTATTATCACAATAAAGTGTGATGGGATATTTACTGCCAGGTACCGCATCAAGCTATTAGAAAAAAAAATCATCCAAAATGTTTCTTTAGCTGCCTCAGACGCCTTAATATACTCAGAATCTACTGTAGTTTCTGCGTCCACATCCTTCTTTGATCTCTTCTTGCTCCCAACACCTCCATTCAAAGTGAATATGTATCCCATTTGTGGCTTCATGTCATCTTGATTAATTCAGAAACTAGCATCTTCATATCCTCTAATAAATAATTCTTCATCTCATCTATAAACCAGGAACATATCCTTAGTAGTACATAGATACTTAAGGATAGTCTTTACTGTCATCCAATGGTTATCACCTAGATCATCTTGATATATTCTCACCGCACATAATGTGTAGGTGACATCTAATGTAAAGACCCAGAAATTTTAAGGAAATTTTTTTCTTAAATTCTTTGGGATTTTACAAGAACGCGGTTTCTGACGGCACCTGATTCCGAGGCCCGGTGTGACCGGAATCAATTTCTGAAGTTTTGTTAAGCTTAAATTAACGCGCGTAAGAAGTTTTACTGAAAAAGTGTAATAACTCTTAAACGGTTACTCGGATCAGAAATCTGAGGGCACCGATGCGCTCAGGATGGCGGGTTTACCCTAGGCGCGACTTAAGTTTAGTCGGCACGGGCCTCCTGTGAGAAATTCCAAAAATGGATTAACAGTAAATAAAATAATTAAATAAATTATTTTATTTTTCAAATGCTTATAACTCACAAACGGTAGCTCGGATTAAAAATCTGAGACAACCGATGAACTTGTGAGGGCATGGTTTAGTTAGGAAGATACTAACTTCGGCCGGCGCGGGCCACCAGAAAAAGTTAGTTTTTAGCCGCAAATAAAATAATTAAATGACAATTATTTTATTGTAAAATTCGTATCTTTTAAACGGTAACTCGGATTGAAAATCCGAGAGTACTGTTGGATTCGTTGGGGCGTGTTTCACTTAGGCAGAGCCTGACCTTGACCGGCGCGGGTCGAGGGTGACTGATAATAATTTTCCGAACTTTTTTTCGGGTACGTTCAGTAAACGTACGTGTGGGTTTTTCTATCTTTTGAACCGGTACTCGGAATCGAAATTCGAGGGAACCGATGGAACCGTAGCGCCGGTAATTGCTTAGGAAGACCTTTTCTGAAGGTGCGTTTGCTCGGGTGTTGGTGTAAAAAAAAGTGGGGAATAAAAATATAATTGTTTTATTTTTATTTCTTCACTAAGCGGTTTAAGTGAAAATTAAGTTGTGTCTCAACTTAATTTCTCTTCTCTAGGTGTTAGATCCTAGGTGTGGGAGTTGGAGTGGGACCCACCGGTTGTTAACTTCCCATGAGAAGATTAAGGGTGAGGTGGGGCCCACACGAGCCCCCACCTTTTCAAATTCCCTAACCCCTCTAAACTTTAATTGAGTGACTCCTCACCTCCCACATTAATTCATGCCACCTAAACACTAATTAATATGACAACTTAAGATCAATTAATTATGTATGTTAGGTTTTGAATTTTGAATTTTTGAAATGGATGGCTTAAGTAATAAAATAAGAGGTGTCTTATTTTATCTGGGTTTTCGCTTGTGGAGTTGAGTTTTTGGGAGAGTTCTAGTTTTTGAAGAGTTTCATCCTTCCACGAAGAACTCCATCCTCGTCGTTGAAGAACGTGAAGAAGGTCGGTGCCAACCTCGGCTTCCTTTTTCTCGACGCTTGACGAAGCGACGCCGTCATCCCGCGACAACGTCTACGGAACAACGGAGCTTTCCTTTTCTTCGTCAAGCAATCAACCTTTGTGAATCGAGGTAGGGGGATTAATTTGAGAATGGTATTATTCCCTTGGTTGTTCCTTATAAAACAAAGAACCCGGATCAACTCATCATTAAGTTGATCCGCGAAGAATATGTTTGCGGGTTGGGAATTCTTGTTTGCGGGGAAAACTGTAGGGGTTTTTATATATGTTTGAATTCGTTTTATTGATTCTTTATATCTTAAATTCACGACGATGATGACCAAATGAACATGATCATCGTCCTACACATAAACCATTCTCCTTTTTCTTTTTATTCTTCACGTGTTCTTTGTGCGTTCTTCAATGTCCAAATATTTATTGACGCTGGAAACATAGAGTTTTGTTGAGCACAATATATGGATGTGAAGCCCTCGACGCAAGGATCACAAATATGCGATCGTTTAATTTTTCGGGCTTGGAACGAAGTCGCAATGGCTCGTAGAAGGAGGCGTCCAAATATTTATTGAATCTGGAAACTCAATGTTTCCCTAAGCGCGACATACGGACGCGAAGATCTCGACCCGAGGATCGAGGATATGCGTTCGTATCTTTTTTCCGAGTTAAATTGAAGTCGGAATGGAGTGCGGAAGGATCTGGAGGCGCAGTTGGCGGGCAGCCAAAGGTGGTGGCCATGCGTAAAGAAGAGGAGGCGCTAGTTTGGGTGGTGGTGCGTTGCTTTTGGGTGTGTTAAGTTAAGAATTAAATTAAATTAAAAATAATAATAATATAATAATGTTATTATTATTTTCGTTGGGAAAACCGTATTTTGACGGTATCTTCTTCGTGAGACCTCGGTTTCACGAACCGTTAGTGGCAGTGCGACCCTGACTTCGAGACGGAATTTATGAGTCCAATATTGGATGTCCTTTTCGGGTTTTTGGATCGGGTACCCGAAACACTCATACACAATAGATTTAATATTATTATTAAATCTTTGACCCGCCATAACTCATGCGTGCGGGGTCCGATTGACTCGCCGTCAGCGGCGATGTGACTCTGTCTTTAAGACGGTCGATTCAAGTCTAATGTTGGATATTAAATTCTGGTTCGTGGCTCGGGCCCATGAAACACCGAATAATAATATTATTATTATTATTACGGGATCTTGTATCGGACATATCTCTCTCATACGGTGTCGGAATGACGAAACGTATGCAACGTTGCGACCCTGTAATTAAGACTGATGTTTTAAGACCAATTTTTGATATTTAAGTCGAGGTCGAGGCGCGGGCCCCACGAGGCCCGGTTCGCGCGTTTTGCGGTGAAATGAAACTTTTTCAGCGGCTATCCGTTTTGGACCAATGGGTAGTCCATCTCGTGTGTTTTTCCGTATGGATCGCAGTGGTGTGACCGGTTTGATTAACCAGTGTCATTTGAAGTACGGCCGGGTTGGTTCGAACCCGAAACCAACCGGGCCATCAGAGTGGAAACGCTTATAACTTAAGGACCGGGCGTCCGATTGACGTGCCGTCGACTTTGTTGGATTCCTCTTGATGAGACGGAACTTTTGGCATACATCACCTGAGGTTTGGACGCAGTTGGAGTATGGCCGGGTTGGATTGTACCCAAAATCCAACCGGGCCCCTGGAACGGAAAAGCTGATAACTTTCAAACCGGACGTCCGTTTGATGAACCGTCAGCGGCATTGGAAATCACGTTGAGAAACGGTCCCTTTGAGTATACCCTATGAGAGTTCGGGGTAGAGTTGAGATATGGCCGGGTTGGTTCGCAACCGGGCCTCTGGGACGAAAAGGCTAATAACTCACAGATCGGGTGTCCGATTGACGCGTCGTCTGTTGCGTTGAGACCCCTATGACGAGGCGATACTTTGAGATACTTCTTCGTGGGACTTTGAGATACTTGGAGTATCGACCTGTAGCTCGTGGAGCGGACCCTCCTAGAGACGAGCGTACGGAGTACGGAGACCGTGTAGCCGGCTGAGACCTGACGACTGCTTGACCGACTCGACTTGGAGTGAGTCGACTAGCCCAGTGGACGGAGCACTACTTTGTTTGGGTGAAGTCCCATGGCGGATGGAGCACTACTGTGTGACAGTGCAGACCTGCGGTACTCGTCTGGAGAGTACCTCTACAGGCTATTAGGGGATGTGCACTACTGTGTTTGGGTGGCATACCCCGGCGGGAAGCACTATTGTGTTTGGGTGGCTGTCCCGCGGTACTCAACAGGAGGAGTACCTCAGCAGTCTTAGGTTAGTGAGCAGTACCTCGAAGTCGTGACAGGACCATTGTACACTCCAGAGATGGGGGTCTTCAGCAGTTACGGTTTCGATAATGAAAATCCTGGTTTGAGCTGAGTCAATGAACTTTGTGTTTACCTCATGATTGAGATGGGTCACTTGATAACTTAGGTATATGTATGAGCATATACCTGGGTAGTGGTTATCCGTTGATTTCATAATCTTTGTGTTTCCTCATGATTGAGATGGGTTACTTGATAAATTGGGTATATGTATGGGCATATACCTAGGTAGAGGTTATCTGTTGAGATCTTCTTTGTGGTTATCCTTGTTGTATTTAGTGAGACCTTGAGGGTCTCGGGGTCCCTACTGAGTATCGTTACACTCACCCTTGCACGGGCTATGCCCGCACCTCGTTGTGTTGGTTGCAGACAACTGGCAGCGCAGACAGAGGCCGAGTGTTTGAGGACTAGACGGTACCCGGAGGTGGACCTCACGACGAGACAGTATCTGGTGGTGGACTTCACTATGAGACGACACTTGGAGGAGGTTGATGGGCGAGAGCATTGTGGAGGCTATCTGTACCTACCCTTCAGGTAGGATCCGTGGTGGGCGATCCAGGAGGTGCGTTATCTGTACCTACCCTTCAGGTAGGATCCTTAGTGGACGATCCAGGAGCTGCTTGTCACCTTCCGGTTGTTTTATCTTTTTCCTTGTACTTTACAGTTGGGCTTGTATTTCCGGCCCCTTTACTTTCAGCACAGCTTGTTTCAGTTTTACTTAGTGTTTTACTTCTGCTTGTACTCTGTGGTGTTTTCTTTACTTTTATAAAGGTAATGTCTTCCCAGTTATTGGGATTTACGCCTTTGGTGCTAGTCGCCAGCCCCTGACCTATGAAAGGCAGGCTTGGGGTAGTCACGGCACGGGCCCCGAGGACGGGTCGTGAAAAATTGGTATCAGAGGAGTCTGTTCTACCGCAGAACTTATAACTCTGATATTTCCTTTCTATGAAGCAATAGTGTTAAGGGTACCAAGTGTGGTTTTCAGTTCAGGGAGTCCAGTGTTGGTGCGGCGGCCAACGTATCCGTACACCAGGACCTTGACTACTGATTTCCGACTTTGTGCATGAAAACACTGATTGTGTGTGTATTTCCAAGAGTTTTAAAGTCAGCTCAAACCAGGTCAGCACACCAGGTATAAATTGTTTGACCATGTCGTATCTGTTCAGGATGTCTCTACGCAGACAGTCAGTTGGAGTTCTGAGATTGTACTCGATGGTGGCCCACCGAGCGACGAGGCTTCGGTGCGGGGCCCTTTTTACTATGTTGGCACCCTCGGGTGGTGTACCAGCAGCACCACCACCTGTTGGGCAGCAGATGCCAGCAGCTATACTAGCGAACTATGCACGCTGGCAGAGCGCGTTGCACGAGTTCCAGTAGTAGAGGCCTCCGAGGTTACGAGGTGAGGCAGATTCCCAGACAGAAGAGGACTGGCTGGAGGCGATTGCTAGAGTTTTCCGCCTAGCTGAGACACCAGTGGAGTGGATGGTGGACTTGGCCACTAGTGTTTTCCAGTAATGACCATGAGGATGGTCTGCATAGTGATGAGGCTTCGGTACGTGGACTGATTCCTGAGATAGTGCCTTCGGGTAGTGTGTCAGCTATACATCTCTACCTGTTGGTCAGCAGTTACAACCGGCGGTACCGGTAGGTGACACGTGTAGGCTTACTGCCTTATACGTGTTCCAACATCAGATACCCTCAAGTTCTGAGGCGAACCTGACTCACAGGTGGCTGAGGACCGGCTTGAGGTGGTGGCTGAGAGTTTTCTAGAGCTTATACAGCTTCGGTAGGACGACGTGTCGGTAGCTGAGAATTCATCGAGGCGTACCGAACATTCCGGGTACCCGATGAATACGATTCGATCAGTGTTATAGAGCTCGGACCTCTGAGCATGGTGTGTTTAAGGATATTCGAGCTAGCACTTTTTCCTCTATGCATTCCTACTCACGTTAGGGTGCTAGAGAGAACCTTGAGGTTGAATGTTCTTTGGATGAATGAATATAGCTAGAGAATGTTAGAAGTTGGAACGCAGCGAGCTGGTGCCAGTCTCAGAGACTTGGGCGTGCGAATGTTTCAAGAAGAGGAAATGTTAAGGACAGATAAATCTGCAGAGCAGCAGACATGGAGGTAGTGCTAGGAGAGCAGCATGGGGTGGTGTACATTTCAACATGTTACAACCCCCCGCCTTTGTTGTCCCTTCCAGGATCAGGGAGCTGGAGGGCAGGGGAAGAGAGTAGCTTCATGCGGTCAACGAGTGCGATCGAAAGGGCTCTAAGGATGATTCGAAGTGCGGACTTCGTCTTCTACTAGCTGCCGTAGCCACAGACATCGATACGAATCATCCCTTCCTTCCATGAATCTAGTCCTAGACCTAGAGTTTCCGGTTAAGCCGTTGACTTGACCCTCACGTCTGGAGATACCTTTGGGAGGAGACTCGATAGTCACACTTACGCCAACGGTGTGATCTGACCCTTGAGGCGAGAGTCTCGGTTGGGACCTCTTGGTGACAGTGTCGAGGCCTTACGACGTTAGTTTGAGTATGGATTGGGCAATCACTGTTTATACTCAAATTGACGATATTAGGCAAACGTCGGGATGGGTTTTCCTTGGTCAGCGAAAAGGAAACCTCAAGAAACACAGGATAAACTCGTGCATGGGAGGGTGTAGCCGATCATTCTTAAGTCAGCCAACCTTACCCTCGTGGCA
Source organism: Viscum album (assembly GCA_963277665.1). Taxonomy (NCBI): domain Eukaryota; kingdom Viridiplantae; phylum Streptophyta; class Magnoliopsida; order Santalales; family Viscaceae; genus Viscum; species Viscum album. The sequence continues at coordinate 878,574,552 of OY728123.1, forward strand.
GCAGGAGTTTGAGTTTCAGTTCTAATCAGGAAAGGGAGACCTCTAGAGTTCGAGGATGATGACCACGTTCTTATACGGGTCTCACCTCGACGAGGTTTACAGAGATGTAGCCAAGGCGGTGAGATATCTTCGAGGTTCAACGGACCTTTTTAGGTTCCCAATAGGGTAGGTGAGGTGGTTTACCGCTTCACCTTTTCACCTCAGTTGCACCGGGTGCATGAAATCTTCCACGTACCTCAGCTGAGGAGATACATGTTTGATCTTTCACACATCATCGACCTCAGGGAGTTGGACGTCGATGACAGGGCGACATGCACGAAGGTTCCAGAAGAGATTGAGGATCGACAGGAGCGGGTCCTATGAGGACGGTCGATTCCCCTTGTGCATTTTCGTAGGCAGCACGGGAACCTCCAGGTGAGCACATGGGAGCGGAAGGCTCAGATGCGTGCTCAGTACTGCTTTTGTATCCCTAGTTTTTGTTAAAGCTTTACGGGGACGTAAAGCCCTGAGGTGGGAGTAATGTAAAGACCCATAAATTTTAAGGAAATCTTTTTCTTAAATTCTTTGAGATTTTACAAGAACGCAGTTTCTGACGGAACCTGATTCCGAGGCCCGGTGTGCCCGGAATCAATTTCTGAAGTTTTGTTAAGCTTAAATTAACGCTCGTAAGCAGTTTTACTGAAAAAGTCTAATAACTCTTAAACGGTTACTCAGATCAGAAATCTGAGGGCACCGTTGCGCTCAGGATGGTGGGTTTACCCTAGGCGCGACTTAAGTTTAGTCGGCGCAGGCCTCCTGTGAGAAATTCCAAAAATGGATTAACAGTAAATAAAATAATTAAATAAATTGTTTTATTTTTCAAATGCTTATAACTCACAAACGGTAGCTCGGATTAAAAATCTGAGACAACCTTTGAACTCATGAGGGCATGGTTTATTTAGGCAGATACTAATTTCGGCCAGCGCGGGCCACCAGAAAAAGTTAGTTTTTAGCCGCAAATAAAATAATTAAATGACAATTATTTTATTGTTAAATTTGTATCTTTGAAACGGTAACTCGGATTGAAAATACGAGAGTACTGTTGGATTTGTTGGGGTGTGTTTCACTTAGGCAGAGCCTGACCTTGACCGGCGTGGGTCGAGGGTGACTGATAATAATTTTCCGAACTTTTTTTCGGGTACGTTCAGTAAACGTATGTGTGGGTTTTTCTATCTTTTGAATCGGTACTCGGAATCGAAATCTGAGGGAACCGATGAAACCGCAGCACCGGTAATTGCTTAGGAACACCTTTTCTGAAGGTGCGTTTTCTCGGGTGTTGGTGTAAAAAAAGTGGGGAATAAAAATATAATTGTTTTATTTTTATTTCTTCACTAAGCGGTTTAAGTGAAAATTAAGTTGTGTCTCAACTTAATTTCTCTTCTCTAGGTGTTAGATCCTAGGTGTGGGAGTTGGAGTGGGACCCACCGGTTGTTAACTTCCCATGAGAAGATTAAGGGTGAGGTGGGGCCCACACGAGCCCCCACCTTTTCAAATTCCATAACCCCTCTAAACTTTAATTGAGTGACTCCTCACCTCCCACATTAATTCATGTCACCTAAACACTAATTAATATGACAACTTAAGATCAATTAATTATGTATGTTAGGTTTTGAATTTTGGATTTTTGAAATGGATGGCTTAAGTAATAAAATAAGAGGTGTCTTATTTTATCTGGGTTTTAGCTTGTGGAGTTGAGTTTTTGGGAGAGTTCTAGTTTTTGAAGAGTTTCATCCTTCCACGAAGAACTCCATCCTCATCGTTGAAGAACGTGAAGAAGGCCGGTGCCAACCTCGGCTTCCTTTTTCTCGACGCTTGACGAAGCGACGCCGTCATCCCGCGGCAACGTCTACGGAACAACGGAGCTTTCCTTTTCTTCGTCAAGGAATCAACCTTTGTGAATCGAGGTAGGGGGATTAATTTGAGAATGGTATTATTCCCTTGGTTGTTCCTTATAAAACAAAGAACTCGGATCAACTCATCATTAAGTTGATCCGCGAAGAATATGTTTGCGGGTTGGGAATTCTTGTTTGCGGTGAAAACTGTAGGGGTTTTTATATATGTTTGAATTCGTTTTATTGATTCTTCATATCCTAAATTCACGATGATGATGACCAAATGAACATGATCATCGTCCTACACATAAACCGTTCTCCTTTTTCTTTTTATTCTTCACGTGTTCTTCGTGCGTTCTTCAATGTCCAAATATTTATTGACGCTGGAAACATGGAGTTTTGTTGAGCACAATATATGGATGCGAAGCCCTCGACGCAAGGATCAAAAATATGCGATCGTTTAATTTTTTGGGCTTGGAACGAAGCCGCAATGGCTCGCGGAAGGAGGCGTCCAAATATTTATTGACTCTGGAAACTCAATGTTTCCCTGAGCGCGACATACGGACGCGAAGATCTCGACCCGAGGATCAAGGATATGCGTTCGTATCTTTTTTCCGAGTTAAATTGAAGTCGGAATGGAGTGCGGAAGGATCTGGAGGCGCAGCTGGCGGGCAGCCAAAGGTGGTGGCCATGCGTAAAGAAGAGGAGGCGATAGTTTGGGTGGTGGTGTGTGGCTTTTGGGTGTGTTAAGTTAAGAATTAAATTAAATTAAAAATAATAATAATATAATAATGTTATTATTATTTTCGTTGGGAAAACCGTATTTTGACGGTATCTTCTTCGTGCGACCTCGGTTTCACGAACCGTTAGTGGCAGTGTGACCCTGACTTCGAGACGGAATTTATGAGTCCAATATTGGATGTCCTTTTCGGGTTTTTGGATCGGGTACCCGAAACGCTCGTACATAATAGATTTAATATTATTATTAAATCTTTGACCCGCCATAACTCATGCGTGCGACGTCCGATTGACTCGCCGTCAGCGGCGATGTGACTCTGTCTTTAAGACGGTCGATTCAAGTCTAATGTTAGATATTAAATTCTGGTTCGTGGCTTGGGCCCACGAAACACCGAATAATATTATTATTATTATTATTACGGGATCTTGTATCGGACATATCTCTCTCATACGGTGTCGAAATGTCGAATCGTCTGCGACGTTGCGACCCTGTAATTAAGACAGATGTTTTAAGACCAGTTTTTGATATTTAAGTCGAGGTCGAGGCGCGGGCCCCACGAGGCCCGGTTCGCGCGTTTTGCGGTGAAATGAAACTTTTTCAGCGGCTATCCGTTTTGGACCAATGGGTAGTCCATCTCGTGTGTTTTTCCATATGGATCGCAATGGTGTGACCGGTTTGATTAACCGGTGTCATTTGAAGTATGACCGGGTTGGTTCGAACCCGAAACCAACCGGGCCCTCGGAGCGGAAACGCTTATAACTTAAGGACCGGGCGTCCGATTGATGTGTCGTCGACTTTGTTGGATTCCTCTTGATGAGACGGAACTTTTGGCATACATCACCTGAGGTTTGGAAACAGTTGGAGTATGTCCAGGTTGGATTGTACCCAAAATCCAACCGGGCCCCTGGAACGGAAAAGCCGATAACTTTCAAACCATACGTCCATTTGACGAACCGTCAGCGGCATTGGAAATCATGTTGAGAAACGGTCCCTTTGAGTATACCCTATGAGAGTTCGAGGTACAGTTGAGATACGGCCGGGTTGGTTCGCACACGAAACCAACCGGGCCCCTAGGACGAAAAGGCTAATAACTCACATACCGGGCGTCCGATTGACGCGTCGTCTGTTGCGTTGAGACCCCTATGACGAGGCGGTCCTTTGAGATACTTCTTCGTGGGACTTTGAGATACTTGGAGTATCGACCTATAGCTCATGGAGCGGACCCTCCTGGAGACGAGCGTACGGAGTACGGAGACCGTGTAGCCGGCTGAGACCTGACGACTGCTTGACCGACTCAACTTGGAGTGAGTCGAATAGCCCAGTGGACGGATCACTACTTTGTTTGGGTGCAGACCCATGGTGGACGGAGCACTACTATGTGACGGTGCAGACCCGCGGTACTCGTCCGGAGAGTACCTCTGTAGGCTATTAGGGGGTGTGCACTACTGTGTTTGGGTGACATACCCCGGCGGGAAGCACTACTGTGTTTGGGTGGCTGACCCGCAGTACTCGACAGGAGGAGTACCTCAGCAGTCTTAGGTTAGTGAGTAGTACCTCGGAGTCATGACAGGACCACTGTACACTCCAGAGACGGGGCTCTTCAGCAGTTACAATTTCGATAATGAAAATCCTGGTTTGAGCTGAGTCTATGACCTTTGTGTTTACCTCATGATTGAGATGGGTCACTTGATAACTTAGGTATATGTATGGGCATATATCTGGGTAGTGGTTATCCGTTGATTTCATAATCTTTGTGTTTCCTCATGATTGAGATGGGTTACTTGATAAATTGGGTATATGTATGGGCATATACCTAGGTAGAGGTTATCTGTTGAGATCTTCTTTGTGGTTATCCTTGTTGTATTTAGTGAGACCTTGAGGGTCTCGGGGTCCCTACTGAGTATCGTTATACTCACCCCTACACGAGCTATGCCCGCACCTCGTTGTGTTGGTTGAAGATGACAGGCAGCGCAGATAGAGGCTGAGTGTTTGAGGACTGGACGGTACCCGAAGGTGGACCTCACGATGAGACAGTATCTGGTGCTGGACTTCACGATGAGACGACACTCGGAGGAGGTTGATGGGCGAGAGCATTGTGAAGGCTATCTGTACCTACCCTTCGGGTAGGATCCGTGGTGGGCGATCCAGGAGCTGCGCTATCTGTACCTACCCTTCAGGTAGGATCCTTGGTGGACGATCCAGGAGCTTCTTGTCACCTTCCGGCTGTTTTATCTTTTTCCTTGTACTTTACATTTGGGCTTGTATTTCCGGCCCCTTTACTTTCAACACAGCTTGTTTCAGTTTTACTTAGTGTTTTACTTCTGCTTGTACTCTTTGGTGTTTTGTTTACTTTTATAAAGGCAATTCCTTCCCAGTTATCGGGATTTACGCCTTTGGTGCTAGTCGCCAGCCCCTGGCCTATGGAAGGCAGGCTTGGGGTAGTCACGGCATGGGCCCCGGGGACGGGTCGTGACATCTAACCTAGTACATAGCATAGCATACATGACTGACACAATCGCTGATGTGTATGTAATCCTTTCCATTCTATTTCTTTCCTCGGGAGTTTGAGGACACGTTTTCTTGGAAAGATGAATGCCATGTGACATTGGCAACAATCCCCTCTTGGATTGTTCCTTACTAAATCTCTTCAGTATTTTTTTCAATATATGTACTTTGACTTAGGCTGAGCAACCTCTTAGATCTATCACAATGGATCTTGATCCAAATAATATATGTTTTCATACCCAAGTATTTCATGGAAAATTATTTATTCAAACACACCTTAACATACTGTAATACTGGTATTTCATTTCCAATAAGTAATATGTCATCAACATATACTATTAAGAAAATGACTGTACTCCCACTAAATCGTTTATAGACACAAGGATCACATTCTTTCATGGCTTCTTTCTACTTGACAACATCTGTGCCACTTACAGCTTCCTTGTAGGTTAGAGGATCATTATTATCAACTAATAATGATTAACTATACTCAGTAATGAGAAAACCATATTGTTTTGGTTTTATAACCCCTCTTGTACTCCTACGCGGTTCTTGTGTCTCTGGAACAATTTATTCTTCCACAGGGCTTTCTAGAATCTGGTCCTATACCAACTCTTGTGTGCCTTGAGCCTCTACTTCACCTAAGTTTATATCTCTCCCACTATCTATTTTTTAGATGTTCTCCCTCTCAAGGAATATGGCATGTCTTTATCTATAACCTTTTTATCTGAGGGTTATTATAGGTAATATCTCCTTGTTTTCTTGGGGTATCCTATAAAAGTACACTTTGTGCCTCAGGGTGAAAGTTTGTTACCTAAAGAGGCCATAACAAATTCTTTGCTTCCCCACACATGTAAATTCGGTAACATGGTTTATCTTCCACTCCAAAATTCATATGGAATACCATTTATCAATTTAGTTGGTACTTGGTTTAGTATGTGTGCCACTTTTTGTAACATATATCTCTAAATGGATAATGGAAGACTTGCATGACTCATCATTGATCTCACCAAGTCCAACAAGGTGTGGTTCCTCCTTTCGCTTACACTATTCCACTGAGGTGTGTAAAGAGGATTGAGTTGCGATAGGATCAAAAACTCTTGTAAATTATCAATGAAGTCTTGATTAAGATATTCTACACCACAGCCTGAGTGGAGTTTCTTAATATTCTTACCAAGTTGGTTCTCAACTTCATTCTTGTATTCCTTGAATTTATCAAAAAAATACAACTTATACCTCATTAAGTAAATATATCCATATCTACTAAAATCATCAGTAAAAGTTATGAATTATGAGTACCCACCCCTTGTTTCAACAAGAAATGGTCCACACACATCAGTATGAACTAATTTAAGAATCTCTTTAGCCCCTTCACTTTTCCCACTAAATGGGGCTTTGGTCATTTTTCCTTGTAAACATGTGTGATATACACTAAGCGGTTTTAGTTTTAAATAATATAAATATCCATCTGGATGTAATTTTTTCAAACATTTTTCATTTACATGACCTAGTCGGTGATGCAAAAGTTAGGTGTGGTATGAGTCATGTGAAGTAACTTCGTTATCAATTTCCATTACTTGGTTCATATAATCTAACATGTAAATACCGTTATGTAAATGTGCCTTACTATAAAAAATTATATATTTATAAAAGAAGAAAATTTTATTTCCAAATTTGAAAATGAATCCATCTGTATCTAGTTTGGATAGAGAAATAATGTTTTTGGTAACTAAAGGCACATAATAACAAACCTTTAAAACCAAGATCATTCTGGTCGGCAATGTGAGTTGGTAGTCCCCAATAGCTATAGAAGCAAGTTTATCTTTGTTGGATGCTCATAGATCTACCTCCCCTGGGTTAATTTTTCTGAATCTACTTGGTTCCTATATATGAATACATGTGTGAGACCCACAATCTTTATCCAATACCCAATTTTTAAAAATAGATAAATCGCACTCAATAACAAACACACCTAAATCTTACCCTTGCTTCTTTATATGTGTGTATTTTTTCTTCCAGTGGACCTTGTTTCCACATGTGAAACAAATAGAATCACATTCTCTTGCTTCCCCTTTGATCTTCTTCTTCTTGGAAGAGAATGAAGAAGTTTTGGGCTTAAGGCTCCTTGTTTTACCTTTCCATTTGTTCACCATAAGGATAGAAGTATTTTCATGCTTCATATCTTTATCAACTTGGTGAAGGAGGATAAGAAGATCTGGAAGAGACTTCTCAATGTTTTTAATATTAAAATTCACAAAAAAAATCTAGAGAAGCTCTGAGAGAGTGATTCCATAATGAGATTGGTGCCCAATTATTCAAGGAGTTTAAACCCTAGAACCTATAGGCGCTCAATGTTTCTAATGATCTTGACTACATGATTCCCAGTTGTGGAACCCTCTCTAATATTACTCTGAAAGAGTGCCCTGTAAATCTTAAACTGTTCCTGTTTAGCTCTCTCTTGGTAAAGACCACAAAGGTGCTCAAGCAAGCTATACGCATTCATATTTTCATGAGAATTCATGAGTTCACTATAAATAGATGAAATCATCAAAAAATGAACTTCAACTGAGTCGTTCATATGTTTTTCATAGACTAGGAACTCTTCATCGCTTTCTTCTTCAGTAGGAAAATCAAGCATTGAGGATTCTAGCATGTAAGATTTCCATTCATGGCATAGAACAACCTAAAGGCGTCTAAACCACTCCTGAAAGTTATTGTCGGTGAGGATATTGTCTTTATCCAATATTGATCATAGGGATAGTGTGGATGACAAACTTTTCATTTTATTCTTCAATTAAAAGATCATATTATTAGTACCTTTCTTGATTACAAATTTTGTGAGAAATAATAAATTAATTGATTTTATTAAATCTCCCACTATTTTACCAAGTCCCAATAGCCCTCACCATTGAACTTAGAATGTCTATTTGTTATGACATTTTAGTGTCAAGGATTCATATTCCCATTTTCATAACCCCAACAAGGGTTGTTCAAGCTATTTTGAAGGTATTTAGGTAGGCAAGTCTTTGCTAACTGCAGACTTACAGCTCCTTGATTTTTTGAGTGGACTCCCCAATCCAAAAATCTTGACTTGTATTTTCTCAACACTTGCCTCCAAATTACTCCAAGTCTAGAAAGGGTTATTCCTCTTAATGTAAAATGGTTAAGTCAACCAGAAACCTTCATAAGAACTCCCCTTATAAAATTAAGTGTCCCAACAAGGGTTGGTCAAACGCATAGTTCTATAGATTTTTTTTTCTTAATCGATTAATGGAAGGCTTAGTCTGACTTAATATTAGAATGAAAGATTTTATTTCATTATGCATAAATTTTTATCTTGTTTTATCATTTACATGTCTTATTAATATTTAAGTGGATGTTTACTTAATTAATTAACCATGTTTGTAAAAAACATTTACACATAATCAATTTTATTTAAATTTCATCTTTGGAGATTAATTCATTTATTTGATCAAGGTATTGCATCAATAAATATAATTTTAATGCATTAGATTGGAAATAAATAATTAATTAAATGACCCGATCATGAGATTATCTAATGGTTGATTTAATGAGAATACATTAAATCAACCTATGACCTTGGGGAAATAACTCCTTATGCTAGACTTGTCATGAGGTAAATCATTCAACATGTCCACCTATGTATCACCGGGTTGGAACCATTATGGTTCCGTCTTGAATCGTCTCCATGTGCCTTGGGATGCTCCATTAATTACAAATATTTATTACTCACATGCAGGTGAGGGGAACCAAAAGATTGGTAAAAGGGAATTACATAAATTTCCTTGGACACGTAGTTCTTACATAATAATGGAGGGAGGGATGACTCATAGGCCATCTTTTAATTTAATATTAAATAATTGAAAAACCATGCAATAAAATTAATTAAATAAATTCCAACACATACATAGGTCTTGGTCAAGCTCATGATTGGTTGTACATGCAACGAATACACAAAAATTAACTAGCAAGCATTCATTTATTTATTAATTCTTTATTATTAAGATGAATGCATTTATATTAATTAATTAATTAATTAATTAATTAATTCACTTTCATCTTAACGATCATCCAAACTTAATTGGAGATACTCATCAATTTAGCATTCATGGAAAATAAACGGAAAAACCATTAATGAAATATTTATTACAATAAATTAATTAAGAATTTAAAATTATTTAAAACCATTATTAAATTTTCAAACACACAACGGTGCTCCAATTAATAAAATAAGGTTTTAATGCTATAATTTTTCAAATTTAATGTATTTTTAATTTTTTTTCCATTAATGGGAGACTACATGGAGTGTACATCCAACTACACGTCATGTACCTTGGTTTCTGTATATCCAAGTCACACGCCTCGGGCTTTAGCGTGTTAACTCGACCAGACTACACAGTGTGTAAATGCCAACTACACACCCTATATCCACTTGTCACATGCCAGGTTGGCCCAGTCAACACACAGTGTGCAATAAAATCACCACGTGTTTTTAATTGCTCGATGCATCTAGATACAATGCACATTGGTATATAGTGTGTGCTCCGACTGCACATCGTGTAACCCAGCTTTACTGACCAAAGATTTGGCACTTCTCAATGGCATCTTCGGTCATTATTCATTTGTTCTTAAATATCTAAGAAAATTGAACACTAAACAAACATGATTAATATTTCAATAACATGTTAATTCAAACCGGATTAAAGAACGAATAACATGAAATGAAAATCTAACCATGATTGCGCATATATCAACAATCAAATAAATAATTATAAATTTAAAAATGACTGGTCTAATACCACTTATTGGTTCTGGGCACAGCAGAAGCATTACAGTGGAGAGAGATGTATTAAAATCTCTTTTAGTAATTGTTGCCTAAAACCAATAGCAAGGATCTTGAACATCAAATTTATAATTAATTTATTTAATATCTGAATAAATAAATACCTAGGATTATGAACTTTCTTCATTGATGATTGTTGATTGTCCAAAAAGGCCCTTCTGGATTGCCTTCATTATTTTTGTGAGGATCCAATGGTATAATTCCTCTAGCGGTGATCCACGCATGCTCTAATGGTCTCTGAGCAATGTCACTCCTTTTATGGGCACTAGCGCGGTGAATTGAATGTCTTATGTTGTTCATTCTTTATTACTCATCTTCAGTCTTGAAGAAATTATCTCTTGGGTTTCTTGTTCTTGAGAGGGATAGAAGCGGAGGAGTCGAGATAAAATTCATTGTGCACAACAATTCTTTATTCCCAAACTTGGAATTGGTTTTGAATGCTCCACACATTAAACAGTCATCTATTTATAGAGATGGGATTTCGATTACAAAATTTAATTTCATAACAGTAATTAAATATAATTATAACCATTAATGAAATCTCATGCCAAATAATAATATTATTATTATTATTATTTTATGGTGCGCCAACTTGTGCAAAATGGATACATAATATTTATCGGCTCGTAAATAATTATTTTATCACCGGACATGGTCTTGGCCTGTTCGAACTCTTCTTGTATTTATTAAACACTAGAATAAATATTTTATTCACTTAAATAAATATTTTATTCATAAACTAGTAAATAAATATTTATTAAATATTCAATAAAATAAATAAATATATTTTATTAACAGTCTGGTGAATAAATATTTATTTAATTTTTTCGATTAATATAACATGAATAAAATTATTACTCGGTTTTTAGAATAATATTTATTCCATTAATTAAATTAAAAAATAATTTAATCGAGACCAACGGAAACACTTAGTGTGTCATACACTTAGTGTATCACCTAAACTTTTATCAGATGAATTTCTTCCTTCTTATAGTAATTTCATATAGTATAAATCACATAAAATAACTTATATACCATAATAAAAACTTTATAAACAAAGAATTGATTAAATAATTAGTATTTCTAGATATTAAGGAACCTATACTAACAAAATAGTAACTTGACCTTTGGAATAGTAATATGATCCATATGAATAGTAAACTAGAAAATGAATAGTAACATCACCCATAAAAGTTTAAATAAAATGTAGGCATCTTATAAATTAAATTATAGTATAATTATATCATAGTCTAAGTAAATAAATTTTTTAAAAATTATTAATTAAGTGTTGGAATTTTTTTAAGTCACTCACTCTCAATTAACTTTTTTTATTAGAAGAAAGGAAAGTACATGAGCCACACCTATAGTGGGAAAAAATATTGAAAACCTAGAGCTTCATTGCTTATAATGAGAGAGCAGTAATTAAGTAAGGATACCATGTAGGAGTAAATTGTGAGGCCTTCTCTTAGGCATCCCTTACTGGCCAAAGTATTGGCCACATGGTTTGCTTCCCTCCAGATGTGCTCGACGTTGATGCCCAGGGTAAAGAAGTCCTTGCATTTTCTCACCAAGTAGCTAAGGTTCCAGGGACCACCTTCCTTTCCTTGAATCATCCTCACCAGGACTTGAGAATCTGACTCCACCACATCGACTTTGATGTTGTACAGCCTGCAAATCGAAATCCTAATAGACAAGGCCCTGACCTCTGCTTCTAGGGAACTGTCGGGGCCGAAGAATACATTAAAGCCCATAATCACTGATCCTCTGAAATCAAAAACAAGGCCCTTTCCTCTCATGACACCAAATTCATATGATCTATCCACATTCATCTTGAACTCCATTCCAGGTGGAGTCCATTTAACCCATCTCCCTAGACCCATTTCACTCCTAACATTTGCATCATGGAAGATCGTGGGAAGAATTATTCTAAGAGTAGTCGAAGATCCCCCACGTATAAGGGGACCAAGTTCTGCCACCCAGATCTTCATACAAACCTGGAAGTATGGAGCCGATAAGCCTCTACCTTCCTGTGCCTCGTTTCTACCTCCCATAGAACCCAACAAGCCACAATGAATAGGAGGTTGCGGGCTTTACATTCTACCCCTGATGGCCCGACCCCTAAAATCAACTGGCTAGGAAATCATTAATATTGCCATCGATCCCACACAAGCCCAGTTCCTACCTTAAAAGGTTCCATATTTCATGCTCCTAATTGCTATGGAAGAAAAGATTCCCTATGGTCTCCATTCTTGGCGAGGAACATCGCCAACAACGGGAGATGATGGAAACACCCCTCCTTTGAACATTTTCACCAGTGGGAATATCTTGATTCCTCATACACCAGATCAAAAATTCATCTTGACCAGAAACTCCTTGCACCAAATTTTGTCAACCCATGCATCTTGTTCACTACCTGCATGCAGTATATTAATATATTCCTGAGAGCTGAACAACCCAGAGGATGGTCTAGAAAAACACATTTATCTAGTTCCTCGATTAGACTGATGGTATTGAATAGGGTCTTCTACTGGGAATTCAAAATTGAGTTAATAAAACCTGGAAACTGGCTTGCCTCCCTGAACTAGATTCCTAGCATTGGATATCCAGGAAAGTCGAGAGTCTCCCCCACTCAGTTCGCGTTCCAGTAGTTGATGTCTCCTCTTCCCACAACCCATCAGATCTTATCCTTCATCACCTCCAGATGTTGAAGCATGATTTAGGCCATATTTGACATTTTTCTTCTATCATTACCCCATAGATCCCAATTTTTTCCTTACCTGCTTTTCATGAACTTTTCCCATGGTGATTTCCCTTTGATGAAGTCCCATTCCAACCTTGCCTGCATTGAATTCATGGCCTATGAGATACTGTGAAAATTGGCTCCTCCTTCTTCAATAGGTCATGCTATCCTTTTCCATGATGCCCAATAGTATCTCCTGGATTGGTTGACATCCCATATGAAAGCAGTTAGAATTTTTTCAATCCTGTCAATGGTTCCCTTAGGATATTTAATGATGAATAGGACATGCATTGGAATTGAGGCTAATACACTGTTGGCGAGAGTAATCCTCCCTCCAAATGAGAGAAATAAAATTTTTCAATTATGTATCCTCCCCAAGATCTGGACTATGATGTCCTCAAACAATGCCTTATTAATTATCCCATTGGATATTGGAGCACCTAAGTACACCATAGGAAGATGAGTCCTCAGCATTCCTAGTTTCCCTTGAATTCTCCTGCTGCGGGTGATAAAACACTTATTGGAAATAATGACACTGCTCTTCCTTGCATTGACTCTTTGGCCACTCCATTTTCCATAAATCTCCATTAGACTAATGAATCTAGCAATAGATTTTTGTCTACCATTAATAAAGAAAATCATATCATACGCAAACATAAGATGGGATATGAGACTAATCCCTGGCATGTTTCTATGTGGAAATCTTCCCCTCCTCCATACCATGATGATCATTTCTTGAGATTTCATCCCGTGCAAGAATGAAGAGGCTAGGTGACAAAGGATCTCCTTGTCTGACCCCTCTTATACTCTTGAAGAATCCAAAGACCTTTCCCAATAGAGATATAGATATCCAAGGGGATGCAAAGCATCAGAAAGAAAGATCAGAAGCCCATTATCTGAAGCCAAACCTCCTCATGACCATGATAATGAAACCCCATTCAAGCCGAATATACACCTTGTGAAGGTTTCGGGCGCAGCGGAAGCGCGTGGGTGGATGTTCCCACTTGGCTTTTTGTCACTAGCAATGATGAATCCGGGATCAATACGGCGATAAACGCCAGTCTCCACGGATCGAATCACAGAAAGAGACAAAGAAGATGGTTTGTCCCGGAACCACAAACAAGGATCGTTACAGGTTGATTATAATTAATTTAATTAATTATAAAGAAATACCTTTTGGGTGTTCTTTCTTCGTTGATGTTCTTGATCACGTTGTCGATGTGATCCGTCGTTGCGTCGCAGAAGCCAAGTGTAGACTCCCTCTAGCGGTGATCCACACGTGTACCTCGTATCTCTGGACGTCGCCAAAGGATTCTCTGGGTGCTAGCGTGGAGAAGCCTTTGCTTGTGTTGTCCGCCTTAGATCGTCTTGATCGGATGGAAGAGGATCTCTCTCGGTCTTAAGAGCGTTCTTGGAGGAAGAGGTTCTTTCGGCCTTGAAAGAATTCTCCAGAGATGTTGTGCACAATGATTCTCTTGTGTAAGAAAGGAGTTGGGGTTGTGAGGATATTTATAATCAAGTTTGAGATTGTAGAGTTATGACAATAAATAAACGCGTTACGCGTTTCATTTATTTCATTAACTCTTATTGAAAACCCTCATGTCGAATAATTAATTCCTTGACATGCGCTCACGCTGATTATAATAAATATCATTTAATAAAACGATATTATATCCTCAAAATCCCGACTGGAAAAACTACACGGCGTGTAATAATAAATACGCGGCGTGTACTTGTTTTTCATTGAAAACTACACGGCCTGTACATTAAATGTACACGGCGTGTATATCTTGTTTTCATTTATTCATTTCCTTTCCAAAATAAAACTACACGGCATGTACATTTAATAATACACGGCGTGTACTTGTTTTATTTTATTTTTCCTCCATCATTTAAAACAACTTAGGCTTCCTTGAATAATTATTAAACCACGTATGGGAATAATCTTTATTCAACTTGAGATACTTGGATACACTTAGTATGTGACCCTCTAGGCCTCTTTCTCGTTGGCATCAGGCGGGCTTGTCTAAAGTCCAAGATTACTGTCCAGCAACGGGTCAAGGCACCCAAGAGAAAGAAGTTGACGCCGCATTGACGTATCACCTCATACGAATGCTTACTGTGTAATTTAATCCCTTTGTCTCGATATCTCATCAAGCAAGTTTCATGGCAGTGTCATAAACCTATATGCTTGATCCGTCGTTCTTTGACTACCTGAAATAAACTCGTCGTTCACACCATGGCCATGGAATTTAATGCGACAGTTCTATTTCAATCAAAAGGCTGAGATATCAACTTCCATAAATGGAAGGGACAAATCCTTTCTCGACTTATCCATTAACAACATGTCACTCGTGACGTACCCAACGTACCCTACTTCCCGCCAACTGTCTGCGTGATGGTTTTCGTCAGTAAATCTAAGTGCGCGAGTCATGACATGAGTTAATGATAATCTTTCAGTCTAAGGACCATTACACATGCTCGTAGATAGCAATGTCCGATGACACCAAGACATGCAGAATTGTTATTGGCGGGTCTGTTCTCATAATCTCTCATCTTAGAGATTACCAAGTGCGAACTCCATGAGAGAGAGTCTCGTCTTCTTACGAGTACTCGCATATGACGGTTTGTATACTATGTGTCCTATCATAGTATGTCATCCAACCGCAGAACTTTATTTAAGAATATTGTTATAGCATTTCAAGGTTCTCATCATAGCGGGGATCTGCTATGACCTTATTAATGCAACAAATATTTCAGGACATTATTATATTATAGTCATGCAGAACAATGAACAATATATAATAAGTGAACATTTATGTAATCAAAGTACAAAACAGTTGGTTTTGAGGACACCAACCCTTACACCTTGTCCATGTCCACTTTGATCATAATGTTCGAGTCGGTCGACCTCTGGTTGATGTCATCGACCATCTCCTAGTAAATCCTTATCGCCCCTTGAATGCCTCTTCCTTTCAAAAATCCATATTGTTCTTCTGAGACCAGCCTTGCGATGACATGGTTGAGTCTCCTATTGATAAAGCATGAAAGAATTTTCTATGAAAAATCTCAGAGACAAATGGGTTTGTATTGATTAATGAAAGACGGGTCCTTGGTCTTGGGAATTAGAACCACCTTGGAGGCGCAGACTGCCCTATTGAGGCTTACCCCTCAATAAATCCCTTACTGCTTCTCCCACATTAGACCTGATGAGATCTCATGCATCCACATAAAATGAGCTTGGAATTCCGTCTAGACCAGGGGCACTCTCTGGATTCAAGCTACACATAGCCTCATTAATATCCTCCTCCACAGGAAGCGAGGTCAGTATGTCATTATCTGAGGATCCCACCAAACTCAGAATACAGTCCAAGAACTATTCCATGCCCTCCCCAATCAACCCTCCATCGCTAAGTCTGGGATTTCCAGCCAGTAGCTCTCTGATGTAATCCAACACCAAATTCCCCGCCACCTCCACATGCAAAGTAAAAGAACCATTCTCTAGTTTAATAATTATTTTCTTAACAACCCATCTCTCTTTAACACTGATCTAGAAGAAATCCATATTCATGTCTCCCTCCTTGAGCCAGAGGTTCCTGGATTTCTCTCTCCAAAAACTTTCCAGCTCGGGCGTTCTATCAGACAAAGAGTTTTGTTTTTTCACCAAAGCAGCAAAAAGGTCATTATCCCAGCCATCTGGGAGCCTCTCCACCATCCTTTCAATATCAGTGGCGATGACCCTCCCAAGTTGATATCCCTACCTGATCTGCCTGTCATCCACCTGATAATGTCTTTCTTTAACCGTTGCAACCGGCATGTTAAACCCACCCATGACACTCCTGACTCTTGTTTATCCCATGAATCTTGCACCATTTGAATAAAACCCTCCATATTCATCCAGTTTCTCGATTAAACGAAATCTATACTTCTTTCATCCTTCTTTAGCTAAACGAAAATCCGAGAGTGAACCGACAGAACCCTCGTGAGATGAGTGACAGATTCCTGTGCATAGGTTTCAATGCCTTGAAGGTTGGAAAAATACCTAGCATACTCAAAATTATCTTACTTCCTTTTCTATTATTGCACCAGGTATATTGATTCCCTGAAAAACCCAAATCTAGGAGGCCCTTCATGGCAATAAAACACTGAAATTCCTGTATGGAAACCACTGAGAAAGCCTCGCCTCCTCTCTTTTTGGATTCCTCTGCAATGGTATTGAAATTTCCCCCAAAAAACCAAGGCAAGCATTCAGGTTGAAAAAGATCAAGCTGGTAGCATAGCACCGACATCTCCTCCTCTATACAGCTTGCATAGATGAAAGAAAATAGAACCTATGATCCGCAGACACTTATTTTTGTGGATACATGTTGCCGAGAGGCATCCACCATTTCCACCGAGATGCCTCTTTTACAAAAAAAATATCCCAATGTGTTTGTTTCATGGAAATGCATGCATGCAGTCATGAAATCCCAAGCCCTTAGTGAAATATGACAATCGCTCCTTAGGTTGTTTGTGTTCCAGGGCAACAAAAACAGATGCGTTCAAATAGAAAGCTTCGCTATGAATATAGCCATTATTTTCCCAGTCACCCAAACCACAAACATTCTATATGATAACAGTTAACGTAAATTTAAGAAGAGATGGCCTTGCGGCCAGAAGAGAAACCTAGATTGGTAGTCAGCTTGGATGCAGAAATTCTTTAGCATGCGCACAGGTAATGCGCCCCTTCTCTGAAGGGGAAGATGCGGCCTCTGTGACTCTCCCTACTCTGACTTCCGAAGAATTCAAGGCTTCCTACATTTCTGACATCCCCCCAAGGGCGGCAAACTGATTAGAGGTACAAGCTAGGGAAGAGATCGTTGACCTATCAACCGGGGGAATGTAGGCTGGGAGCTTCACCTCTGGGGAGCACTGGCCTTTAGGGACAACATTTGAACTCGTTGAAGGAAGATCTTTGACCATAGAAGAATTAGGCTGAGACAAGGAACCTATCGGCACTGCCTTGAAAGAGGGATGCGCCAAGGGGTTGCACGGAGACTTCACCGGAATAAGTTGTCGCACCTCATTCTCTTTGAGACTCCGAACTCCAGACTCATCACCCACCCCCTCCAATGGGGACATGGAGATGGGGGCAAGATCCGAAGCAAAGCTGCCAACCTCAGGGGCTGAAGGGACCACTGGGGGCGGAGAGACACCACAGGAACGAGAAGGCGATGCAAGAGGGACAACCACTGGGGGGACCGGCATAGAAGATGGTGGGATAGGCGACTCATCTGACAGGGGTAGTAAAAGAGCAGTGTTGGATGCCTTTTTGTTAGAAGGGATCTGTGGCGCATGGCCCAGGATGGGGGGAATAGGGTTTAAGCCATCCACACTATTGGAAGGAGCCCCGTAACAGTAGGGGCATGGGGGCTATGCGGTGAATTTGAAAAACCCTCCCCTCCCAAAGGTGGCATGTTAGAACTAGGAAGATACGGGGAGGGGTCTGTGGGGAAGATGGCACCGAGATTGATTAAAAAAGCTTCACCGAAGGCCCTGAGGGAAAGGACTCTGTCGAACACCGCTCAACCACAGCACTAGATGCCACCGAAGCTTTGTTGCGCTTGAAAAACTCCAGTGATTGGCCATAAAGAGAGAAACCCACACAGAACCTTGGAAGATCTTGGAAAAAGATGTGTTTCCACCATGTGAGGTTTTCATTATATCTAAGAAGGAACCTCTACCGAAGAGGTTTAGCCAAATCCACTCCCACGCAGATTCGAGGACACGATGCTTCTTTCATGCGACCGGTATCTTCATCCAAGCAATGAAATGGTCTAGCACATTAGCAATCACCTGGAGAATTGAGGGGTTGTGGAAGGGAAATAGGAGGCTCGACAGCCTTAACCAAATCACTGCAGAACTAGCTTCCTTACCAAAGTGCGCCTCCCAAGACCACCTTGTGAGCGGGAACCTCCCGTTACCGCACCGATGCTCTTCCCTCGACCACACCTTGATGAAATCTGTTGGGGTGCAGCGGAGATGCGTGGTACCTCAAACACACAAAACAGAGCAAACACGAAGCAACACGCAAGATTTAACGTGGCTCGGCGATTTGCCTACATCCACGGGAGAATCAGCAGGGCGTCACTATATTTCTCTCTTCTCCGAATCTCGTTGGAGGATTACACTTTAAAATTACAACAGATTTCTCTCTTTATAAAGAGGAAGCAAACATGATTTTTCAACGGTTGTTGGGTAGATCATCTACCCATGAGATATCCTCCCTCCGCCTACTGCAGTCCACCAAGTCGGCTGCCCACCATGGAAGAAGCTGCATGTCTACGAAGTCGACTGCCGACAGTTTCTCTTCCCCGCTGAAAAATCAACCCCGAGTGGCCCCCACAAATCTCCCCCTCACGACCAATTTGGGGTAGAAGCTTGACATGCAGTCTCCTTGCAGGTGTCAAAAACTTCATCGGCAAAACGAACATGCTTCTTCACGTCAGATGACGTGGCACTTCCACCATCTTCACTCGAGCTCGGGCTGACTGCGGTCTCCACCAAATGATAGAACCCTTGGGACTCCTTACCAGTAAACTTCACTGCATCCCCGCGTGAGACTTCCAACACTCTACCTGCTATGGAAATCTTGAATCCTCCCGCATCGAGCTTACTCAATGATATCAAGTTCCGCCTCATCCTCGGAACAAATTTCATGTTAGCCTGTTTATGAACTCCTTCATCGGGTGTCTTCAATTTCACCGTCCCGACACCTCGAACCGCGCATGTTGACCCATCACCAAGTCTCACAAAGTCTCGCACCTGCTGAAAAGTATCAAATGTACCTCTCGTCGTACATATGTGTGTCGAGCTCCCCGAATCCAGAACTCATCCATCATCCTTTGGATTTTGAGCCCGCTCGTTCTTCCTTCTCAGAAATCGGCATTCCCACTTCATGTGCCCGTATCTTTTGCAGTAATGACACTGCACTTCTCCCTGACCAACTCGCTCATCTGAGTGCATGCTTCCCGTTGTCACGCAGATTTCATCATCTGCATATAATCCTGTGATGTTCACATCCTCTTCTTCAACTTTCTTCTTCCCAGCAACGTACCTTTTGCGTTCTCCACAATCACTTTTATAGTGACCCTTCTTCTTGCACTAGAAACACGTGATTTCTCTAGGATCACGTCCTCTGGATTTTGGCCGTCATTCTTTACCTCCTGACTGTCGATGTCGGCTCCTCCCACGCTGATCATCTCGCATCGCCATGATTTGCTCGTCTAAATGCATCACAGGTCTTTGGAATGCCTCTGAATCTTGAAGTGACGTCATCACCTCGTCCAACTTCAATGTCTCCTTCCCCACGAGCAATGCAGTCACAAGCCCATCAAATGAGCTTGGTAGTGATGACAAAAGCAAAAGCGATTTATCTTCCTCTCCAACTTTCACACCGAGCCCCAATAATTGCTTCAAGATCTTGTTGAATTCATTGGTGTGATCCAACAAATTCGCTCCCTCGTCCATGCGCAACTGGTACAATTTCTTCTATAGGAACAACTTGTTGGTCAGCGACTTCGCCATATACCGTTGCTCCAACTTCTTCCAGATCTTCTTCGGCGATGTCTCGTCCAACACCGAGTACTTTAACTCATTCGCCAGACATAGCCGAATTGTGCTGGCGACCCGCATCTCGAGCTCTTCCCAATCATCGGCACAAGTTGTCTCGGGCTTTTCTCCGATCAACGGTCTGATCATGCCCTGCTGCACCAAAAGATCCTTCACCGTGTTTTGCCACAAGCCAAAATTATTTCGACCATCGAACTTCTCGATATCAAATCTTGGTAGTGATCCGCCACCCGTCATCGTCATTGTCGCAAAACGCGATCACCACAATTGATGTCGCACCTCTTAATCCCTACCTGATAGAGTGCGAATTTTCAAAAACTAATCATACGGATGCGTCTGGAATGGTCGAAATAGTCGGAATCGACTCCTGGATCGCTGAAATCAGACACCAATTGACCGAGATATGGTCAAAACACGTTCACCGGTCCAGATCACCCGATGACGTGGCGCTGACGTGGCACGCCAGAGTTCTTGCCGGAAACTCGCCGGAATTTTCGCCGGCGTCGTGAACAGTTTCGTCTTCTCCGGCACGGTGGTACTATTCACCCGTGGGTTTGACCGAACTTTGACCAAGCCTACCGGGCTCGTTTCAACTCCGTTTTTATCGCCATTGGAATCGTCTCACCGCTCTCTTCACGGATCTGGCCTCGGAAAAATTTTCCGAACACTTTAAATTTTCCGGCCACCGGAAAATTCACCCTCGCCGCGCCGATTCACCTCCGTTCTCTCCAAACCCCCTCTGATATCACTTGTTGGGGAGCAGCGGAGATGTGTGGTACCTCAAACACACAAAACAGAGCAAACACGAAGCAACATGCAAGATTTAACGTGGTTCGAAGATTTGTCTACATCCACGGGAGAATCAGCAGGGCGTCACTATATTTCTCTCTTCTCTGAATCTCATCGGAGGATTACACTTTAAAATTACAACAGATTTCTCTCTTTATAAAGAGGAAGCAAACATGATTTTTCAACGGTTGTTAGGTAGATCATCTACCCATGAGATATCCTCCCTCCGCCTGCTGCAGTCCACCGAGTGGGTTGCCCACCATGGAAGAAGTTGCATGTCTATGAAGTCGGCTGCCGACAGTTTCTCTTCCCCGCTGAAAAATCCACCCCACATTGGGAGTGGCCCCCACAAAATATGCTCTTGAAAACAAATGAATGCAGAAGGAAGACCAAGAAAACACTGAGATCACAGCTGGAGCCTCCAAACCCTAAGAAGCTACAAAGGGTCTAAAGAAGGCCATAGTGGGTTTCTCACACTTGAACCTCACTATCAAAGACAATTGAAAGGCAGAAGCTTCACCAATCTCCTTGGATGATAGGTCCACTATCGGAAATGTTGCGGAATCGCCGGGAGTTGCAAATGACAGAAACAAGAAAATAAAAGAAAGAAAATCAACAAGAACACAACGATTTAACGTGGTTTGGGAATAATCCCTACATCCATGGGAGATTCATAAATTTCACTATTCGGGAGCACAAAATCACAGAGGATTTTCAGTAATAACCCTAGCCCGAAAATGGGCTATAAAACAATAGAGAAGACGATCACTATTCGAAAAATGAGTCTGCATCACTTCGGTGAACGGCGGTCAGCTTTGTCAAAAGCACTAAAGTGGCTGCCGAATGGAAGTCAAAAGTGCTACAGTCCAGTTGACCCTGAAGTTCGCACTGCTACAATGCCTGTCAGTGTCGGGCGGTCAACTCCGCTATAGTTGCGGGCCACAAGTATTCGGCCCAACCGGATCGGGAAACACCAATCCAACAGGAAACTCGTCTACCAGATCCACGCAATGGAGGCCAACTAAACCTATGGAAATCAGGGGGTATAGAGCAGGATGCTGATCCTAAAGGCCCGACAAGGACCTCCTTGAAGGACCGCACCCCTGGTAACCAGACATCCTGAGGAGACTCATCCCAGGAAGTCCAACGATGAGAAGGGAGGCTGCATCCATCCCTTTGAGGCAGAAGAAGCTTCACCGAAGCAGTCGGTGGAGGATCCGAAGACAATGGAGGAGAACCTATGGAAGCATCGCGAGGTAGGCGAAGTGAATCCATAAAGAATCATTTCCCTATTTAGTCTATTATTATTTTTGTATGTCATAAATATTTAATTACATTTTTATGATTAATTTAATAATTTAAAATAAATTTTGTTTTTAGAAAATGTATTCTTAAATTAATATTTTGATGTCTTATTATTTTAAGATAATTTTATGAGACCTTAAGTAATTTTTCAAAGTGTTATAAAATCAGTTATAATTTTAAAATCTGTATTTTCCAAGTAAATTATTATTTTAATTAAAAATTAAATTATTCATATTTAGAAAATTGTTTTCATAAAATATAGTTCATTTTTTAATTCTAAACATCAAAAAATGTTTAGGGTGAATTTTTGGGTTTTTTCTAAAATACTTGAATTTTTTATGAATAGTAAAATACGATAATTTTCGATAAATGCTAAATACAATTCTTTTTTTGTCATTGTTGATGGAAGGATGTTGTAAGAAACTTAATATCAAACCATCCTTATTTTAATATATTCATAGATAATTCTCAAACTATTCATAGTCTTGAACCAAAACAATCAACTAATGAATATAATAATGAGAAAACACATTTCTCCTCCACTATAAATATCACCCCTCACACCCTGTTCTCTTCACACCTCTCAAGCATTGATAATTGCAAAAATTCTACCCAATACTATTTCATAGAAATTTACCCACGTATATGAGCTCTTAGTCTCACCAAAATACCAAAACCTTTTCCCTAAGGAGGTTCTCATGCAGGATAAATCCAAGAGGTAAAATCTTCTTTCTTTTTCTTTTAATTTCTTTTCAATTTCATTTCATTTCTTCTCTTCTCCTAGCCTTATCTTATCTAAAAGGCATGATAACTCCAATATATTTGATATACTGTAATTCTATCATTTTAATGGATGATTCATGATCAAACACCTTTCTCTCACTCTTTTATTCTAAAAATAAAATCATTGCCCGTGATGTGTCAATTTACTGACATCATGGGCGATGCACTTTAATTTTCCTTTAATGCATTAAATTATGTTAATAAAACCATTATAATGGTTGAAACATATTTTAATTTTTGTGTTACAACCCTCTTTATGTTCTGTAACTGACAGTTATACATAATACTAAATCATAAAACAAAATGATTTCATTGTGATCAAAAAACCGCCAAAATTAACCTAAAACTATAATCATTAAATTTTATATAATTATTCATACCCATACCATATAAAAAATTTCTTTATTATATAATTTAAACTTATTTAATATTATTAATAACATATAATAACAATTCTGGATATTTATCTGCCTTTTACATGAACTTTCATTCATGTTTACAAGTGAACCGATCATGAAAACCATGAAAAGGAATGCTCTTGAATGATGAAATTAAACTCTATAACTCACCTAAAATTACATAAATGAACATAATAAAACCATAATGAATTTAATTTATTTATAAAAGGTTCTTTAATTTTTAATTAATTAATCTAATGTGATTATATAGGATTTTAAAGTGAATAATGCATTCGGACACTAGGTAAGGTGAATTCTCGAACTCAACTCTCTTTGAGTTTTTACCTCTTTCACTGAATTTTTAGTATGAATATTACTTAAATATAATTTCTTAGTAATTATATTATCTTTTATGGGATATACATGTTTTCTAATTGAGTTTATGAAAAACACAATTTTTTCCAAAATAACTCTTCTTTCAAAAAAAACACACCTTTTACTTATCGATATTGTTCTTCTTCACTCAAGGTTGATGATTCTTATATCAAGTATGTTATTCCCTGTTTTATTTGGGAACCTAAATTTTATGAATGTATGATTTATTAAATTAAACTCATTCCTTTATATGGGTTAATTTATGTCTAAGATTGATGTATGTTTTATGTGGTATCCATGATAATGTAAATGTTTTGATGTGACGTGTGCACCCGGAATTATATAACGTGATGTAAATGTTATGATTTTATGGGTGTGCCTGGAATTATATATCACTCCAATTCATTGGTTAATTTGATGTATCTCATGATAAAAGTGAAATATTTGTGAACATGATGCTATCTTTTTTCACAATTATGTGTGGTAGTTGACCAATAAGACTTGATGTTTAATTTTTATGCATTGCCACATTCCAAACCTTTTCTTAATGATTACTCTCATGATTATGATCTTATGCCTATGTCATGATGATAATGACTATTCTCACCCTATTTTATATTTTTTCATGTTCTTATCTATCCACTTACTAGGATTTTAGCTCACCCCTTTTTGATGTATATCCCTAGGTGATCGCTTATACTAAGTAGAATGTGAAGAACTCTAAGAATATAGAGAAGAAGGAATTAAATAAATGTTTATATTTTTTTGTAAACGTTATGTATGGTCTTAATTTTCCCAAAAAACTAAACCTTTGGATCATGGTTTTGTAACTCTTTTATTTTGTTCGTCTTTAAAATGATGTAATAATAATGTAAGAAAATCAGGGTCACTATAGTTGGTAACAGATCACGGTTTAGTTAATTTGGGAATTAGGATTAGAGAACCTTAGTGAAAACCCTTAGTATGATACTGAGTATATGTGAGCACCAAATAAGCTTTGATTTAGAAAATTATAAACATAGGGATTGAATAAAATAAGCCTTTATACTTAATTGCACAAAGGGATAACTTATTGATTACTTGTTGACTAATGTTTTGTTCTAACCTTTTCTATTTTAGAAAATGGTGGGTACTAGGGGAAACCATGATAAAGACCAATGTGAGGGATAATGCAATGATTTCCCGAATGACATCCTCAATGCTTTGGGAGGTGGAGTTAAAACTTTCATGGCGATGCTTACCCAGTAGTCTAAGGTTATGAACAATAATCTGAATAATGTGGAACATCCTCCTTCACCTAAGAGGGATAAACTAGATATCAAGTGTTTTATGAGGTAACAACCATCGATGTTTAGTGGATCTTCTAATCCACTAGTTTTGTAATAGTGGTTCAACTCAATGGAAATGATCTTTTCTATGCTTTACTGTTATGAGATGGAGAAGGTGACTCTGGTTTTTTACCAATTAGATGGAGAGGCCGATCAATGGTGGGTGTTGATTAAGAACACCAAGCCGAAGGATTAAATCAAAGAGATGGATTTATAAGACTTTAAGATAATGTTTCTTAACAAGAATTTTCCTCGAACTCTTAATACAAATATTGAGATAGAATTCATAGAGATAATTAAAAAGGAAGGTGAATATGTCATGAATTACGAAGAAAATTTCTCAAGGCTTGAAATGTGCACTTCAGGTTTTGTTATCAACAATGATAGAAAAATTAATAGATTCTTTAGTGGTTTAAGACCACACATTTAAAAGTCTCTTGAAATTTGAGACTTTGGGAGTTATGAAGAAGTTGTTCGATGTGTTATCAAAGTGGATATGGAGTTTGGAGAATGGTCCCATGGATATGGTGATAAGAAAAAAAAAATGGCGTTTTGAGTCGGAGGATCTAATGAGAAGGGTGGAAAGAAAACTCAACCACCCACACATCAAGAATATGGGAATAAGCATCATGGGAACTACCTAAAAGGGATGGGGAAATGCTTAAAGTATTAGATAGAAGTCCACCAAGCACATGAATATAGAAAATACATGAGAAAGTAGGATAATGTAGTGGAGTAAAGGACCACCACCCATGGTCGAATGCTACAGTTGTAGGGACCAAGGTCACTATACAATCCAGTGCACTAAACCTCAAGTCCTCAAGGGTAATCAGCATCGGCATCCACCAAAGCCAAAGGATTAAGTCAAGGATTATTCCATCACTACTGCTAAAGTAGAGTAAGAAAATGAGGTCATATAATGTACACTTCCTATTCACTTGAGAATGGAAAAATTATTATTTGATTCTGATTATATACATTCCTTTATATCTTGAAAGTTTTATAGAACTATTGAATTGAAGCCCCAAAACCTTGAAGTAGAGATATCTGTAAAAACACCTAGTGGTGCAATCATTGTAACCCAAGTGTTATACTCCTCTCTTGTTGACATATGTGGGAATATTATTCCAACAAATCTTGTGATGCATCTCTTGGTGTAATTTGATGCTATAATGGGAATGGATTGGCTCTCATTATATAGATCACACATAAAATGTCAGGAAAAGGAAATATCTTTTTATTTTCCAAACAATTCCATGATCCTAAACAAATGAAAGGAAGATCATGAATTTCCTTTGAAAAATCCTTCAAAGTTGTGGGTGTTTATTCCCTGTGAAGAAGCATACCTCGCTCAAATGGTTGAGTCAAAGGAAAGTATCAACCTAGTATAAATTCCCATCATAATAGAATACAATGATGTATTTCCTAAAGAGTTACCCAGAATTCCCTTGGACCATGAGGTAGAGTTCTCAATAGAACTCTTACCTAGAGCTACTCTTATCTCAAAGTGTCCCTATAGGATAGCCCCTGTCGAATTGGATAACTTAAAGAAGCAGCTACAAGAGCAATTGGACAAAGGGTTCATATTCCCTAGTGCATCACCTTGGAGTGCACCAATGATATTTTTCAAGAAGAAGGATGGATCGATGTGGTTGTGTGTCGCTTATCAGGAACTCAACAAGATTTCCATAAAGAACAAGTATCCTATTCCAAGGATTGATTAATTGTTCGATATATTGTGGGGGATCAACACTTCTCAAAGGTGGATCTTTATTCTGGATATCATCAGCTAAAGGTGAAGAAAGAAGATATTTAGAAGACTTCCTTCCGTACAAGGTATGGGCACAATGAGTTTCTAGTAATGCACTTTGGAATTACTAATACCCATGAAATATTCAAGTATTTGATGAATAGAGTCTTTATACATTACCTCAACACATTTTTGGTAGTGTTTATCGATGATATTCTCATATACTCCAAGATAAAGGAGGAACATGAAGAATATATAAGGCTTATGTTGGTGACATTAAGGAATGAGAAGTTGTACACCAATTTCAGCAAGTGTGACTTTTGGATGCAGTAAGTCACATTATTGGGACATGTGATCACAAGTGAGGGAATTTCTATAGACCCTTTAAAAACAAAGGTGATTAAGGAATGGTTTAGACCCTCTAGTGTCATGGAAATTCACAGTTTTCTTGGCTTAAAAGGGTACTATGGATGTTTTATGAGAAATTTCTCATGATTTTAAAGCCTGTTAACTAAGTTAACAAGGAAAGGGGTAAGGTATGTTTTGAGGGAAGAATGTGTGGAAAGCATCAAGGAGCTAAAGAATAGGCTGATCACTGCACTTGTACTCACATTACCAAAAAGTGGAGAATGTTTTGTAATATACATTGATGATTCAAAGAAAGTCTTGGGTTGTGTACTCATGAAAAATGATAATGTGATAGCCTAGACCTCACGATAGTGGAAGATCCATGAGAAGAACTACCTGATGCATGATTTAGACTAAGCAGCTGTGATTTTTGCCTTAAAAATCTAGAGGCACTACCTCTATTGTGAGAAGTGTGACATATATACTAATCACAAGATACTAAAGTATATATTCACACAAAAGGATCTCAACCTTCATCAAAAGATATGGTTAGAGATAATAAAATACTATGATTAATCTATTCACTATCATCCTTGAAAGGTGAACAAGGTAGTTGATGCTCTTATCATAAAAGAACTTGCTACTCTGTCCATATTGTGGATTGGTAAAGAACTTATATTCATGGATATGTAGAAGATGGATTTAGAAATCATAATGGTAGGGAATACATCTGAGCTTTCCCAAATTATTTCCCAACCATATATTCAAGAGAAGATTAAGGAGGCACAAAGGGATGATCTAGAGTTACAAAAGAAGGTGAATGTAGTAAAGAAAGGGAAGCTGTAAGAGTTCTATATCGATGATGATAGTGTGATTCAGTTTGGAATGAGGCTATGTGCACCTTCATCACCTGGGATAAAAAAGGAGCTATTGGAAAATGCACATATCTCAAATTTCTCTATCCATCCCAGGAGTACCAAGATGTATTGTGATCTCAGAGAACACTTATAGTGAGACAACATGAAGAAGAATATTGTTGAGTATATCTCAAGGTGATTGACATGTCATCAAGTTAAAGCTGAGTGGCATAAGTTCAAAGGTATGATGCAACCATTACCAATACCCATGTGGAAATGTGAGCATTTCATAATGGACTTTATCACAGGCCTCCTGAAGATATCCAAAGGAAATAATGTGATATGGGTTATGGTGGACCGACTCACCAAGACTTCCCACTTTATCGATATTCAGGAAGATCTCTCACTTGAACAACTTGAAAAGATATATATGAAGGAAGTTGTGATACTACATGGAATTCCACTCTCAATTGTCTCTGATTGTGATCTCAGGTTCATATCTAAATTTTGGAGGATTATTCAACATAATTTGCATACTGAATTAAATTTTAGCACGACCTATCACCCCCAAAATGATGGCCAATCTGAAAATAATATTCAAACTCTCGAAGATCTGCTAAGAGACTTCTCTTTAGAATTAAAAGGTGGATGGGATTAACATCTCCCATTGGATGAGTTTTTATACAATAATAGCTTCCACTCGAGTATTCATATGGCTCCATATGAAACTCTGTAGGGAAAGCAATGTAGAACTCCAACCTGTTGGGATGAATTTTGTGAATTAAATCTACTTGTACCTGATTTTAACACCCCCAAATGATAAAGGGTTAAATGAAAAAATGATATGACTCATGTCAACAAGGTGCAACTTCCTTTTCGGGAGCCTGTCTGATTAGAACTCCATAGTTAACCGGGTCCTGATGACAGCACAACCACCCCGCCTTAACATGGTCATCGGGTCCTGGACCACCAGGTACCACCAGTTGCCCTGAAAACACATGGTCCCCACCCTGGGGCCCACCCACGCACCCGAACGGTATTGTGCAGGAGATGACAAATAAGGTTTAAGTCATCCAAAAACATAACAAAGCTTTTCAGAGTTGAAAAAATAGCTATGTTGACAACCATCAAAGGGACTTGGAGTTTGACATTGGAGATAAATTATTCCTTTGAATATCACCATAGAAGAGAGTCATGTGGTTTGGAAGGAAAGGGAAGATAATCCAAGGGTACATTGGCCCCTTTGAGACCCTTGATCGCATAGGATTTGTTTCATATCGGCTTGAAATTCCACTGAATATGGAAAGGACATGTGTTGGCCTATGGGGACTTTCATTAGTTAGATAACCCATTTGGGCACGTGGGTGGGCCCCAGGGTGGGGACCACGTGTCTGCAGGGCAACTGGTGGTACCTGGCGGGCCAAGACCTGATGACCATGTTAAAGCACGGTGGTTGTGCTATCATCGGGACCTAGTTGTTACACTAATATTGTGCAAGAGATGACAGTGAAGGTTCAAGTCATCCAAAAACATAACAAAGCTTCTCAGAGTTGGAAAAATATCTTTGTTGACAACCATCGAAGGGACTTGGATTTTGACATTGGAGATAAATTCTTCCCTTGAATATCACCATAGAATAGATTCATGTGGTGAATGTAACATCTTCAATTGATAAAGGGTTAAATGAAAAAATGATGTGACTTATGTCAACAAGGTGCACCTTCCTTTTCAGGAGCCTGTATGATTAGAACTCCAAAGTTAATCATGTTTGTCCTGGAGTAGTGATCAGGATGGGTGACCTTATGGGAATTTTCCCAGGGTGTGTGTGAGTGAGGACAAAGCACACTGGAAAGGACGTGTGTTGGCCTGTGGGAACTTTCATTAGTCAGATAAACCATTCGGGTACGTGGGTGGGCCCCAGGGTGGGGACCACATGTCTGCGGGTCAACTGGTGGTACCTGGAGGGCCAAGACCTGATAACCATGTTAAGGCGGGGTGGTTTTGCTATCATCGGGACCCAGTTGTTACACTGATATTGTGCAAGATATGGCAGAGAAGGTTCAAGTCATCCAAAAACATAACAAAGCTTCTCAGAGTTGGAAAAATAGCTATGTTGACAACCATCAAAGGGACTTGGAGTTTGACATTGGAGATAAATTCTTCCTTTGAATATCACCATAGAAGAGAGTCATGCGGTTTGGAAGGAAAGGGAAGCTAATCCAAGGGTACATTGGCCCCTTTGAGATCCTTGATCTCATAGGATTTGTTTCATATCTGCTTGAAATTCCACTGAATATGGAAAGGACATGTGTTGGCCTATGGGGACTCTCATTAGTCAGATAACCCAATTGGGCACATGGGTGGGTCCCAGGGTGGGGACGATGTGTCTGCGGGACAACTAGTGGTACCTGGCGGGCCAAGACCTGATGACCATGTCAAGGCAGGGTGGTTGTGCTACCATCGGGACCCAGTTTTTACACTGATATTGTGCAAGAGATGACAGAGAAGGTTCAAGTCATCCAAAAACATAACAAAGCTTCTCAGAGTTGGAAAAATAGCTTTGCTGACAACCATCAAAGGGACTTGTATTTTGACATTGGAGATAAATTCTTCTTTTTAATATCACCATAGAAGAGATTCATGTGGTTTGTAAGGAAAGGGAAGCTAATCCAAGGGTATATTGTCCCATTTGAGATCCTTGATCTGATAGGGTTTGTTTCCTATCAGCTTGAAATTCCACTAAATATGGCTTAAGTTCATGATGTGTTTCATGTATCACTTCTAAGGAAGTATATACCAGATCCCTCACATGTACTGAAATCACAGGTGGTATAGTTGGAAGATGATCTCTCATATGAAGAGTAGCCAGTAAAAAATTTGGACTAAAAATATAAGGTTCTATACAACAAGACAACCCACCACGTCAAAGTGTTGTGGAAGAACCATAAGTATGAAGTAGCAACTTGGGAATTGGAGGAAGTGATGAAGGAGAAATACCCTCACCTATTTATGTAAAATGAAATTTCAATGGTGAAATTTTAAAAGGGGGGAAGAATGTAATGACCTAAACTTTTTATAAACGGAATTTCTTCCTTCTTATAGTAATGTCATATAATATAAATCACATAAAATCACTTATAGACCATAATAAAACCTTTATAAATGAATAATTAATGAAATAAGAAGTATTTCTAGATATTAAGGAACCTATATCGATGAAATAGTAACTTGACCTTAGGAATAGTAATATGACCCTTATGAATAGTAAACTAGCCAAATGAATAGTAGCCTCACCCATGAAAGTATAATTAAAATTTAGTCATCTTATAAATGAAAGTATGGTATAATTATATCATAGTCTAACTAAATAAATGTTTTAAAAATTATTAATTAAGTGTTGGAATTTTTATAACTCATAAATATTTAATTAAATTTTTATGTCTTATTATTTTAATATAATTTTATGAGACCTTAAGTAATTTTTCAAAGTGTTATAAAATCGGTTATAATTTTAAAATTTGTATTTTCCAAGTAAATGGTGATTTTAATTAAAAATTAAATTACTCATATTTAGAAAATTATTTTCATAAAATATATTTCATTTTTTAATTCTACACATTTAAAAATGGTTAGGGTTAATGTTTTGTATTTTTCTGAAATACTTGAATTTTTTAAGAATAGTAAAATATGATAATTTTCGATAAATGCTAAATACATGAATTTTTTAGTCATTATTGATGTAAGGATGATTTAATCACCTTAATATCGAACCATCCTTCATTATTTTAATATATTTAGAGATAATTCTCAAACAATTCATAGTCTTGAGCCAAAATAATGAACTAATGAATATAATAATGAGAAAACACCCCTCTCCTCCACTATAAATACCACCCCTCACACCCCCTTCTCCTCACACCTCTCAAGAGTTGATCCTTGAACAATACTCTTCCCTATCCCCTTCACCACATCAAATATATCTTGGTACCACCAAAATACTAAAACCTTGTCCCTAAGTAGGTTCTCAAGGAGGATCAATCCATGAGGTAAAATCCCGTTCCTTTTTCTTTAAATTTCTTTTTAATTTAATTTCTTTTCTTCTATTATCCTCACCTTATCTTATCCAAAAGGCATGATAACTCCAGCATTTTTTATATAATATAATTATATCATTTTAATTTAATATCCGTAATCAAACTCCTTTCTATCTCTCTCTTATTCTAAAAATGAAATTGTTGCCCGTGATGTGTCAATTTAGTGATATCGTGGGTGATGCACTTTATTTTCATTTAATGCCTTAAAGGATGTTAATAAAACCATTATAATTTTTTAATTATATTATAAATTACATGTTAAAACCCTCTTTATTTTCTATAACTAACAATTATACATAATACTAAATCATAAAACAAAATGAATTCATTGTGATCAAAAAACCGCCAAAATTAACCTAAAATGATCATTATTAAATTTTATCTGATGATTCATCCTCATACCATATAACCAATTTATTTATAAGATAATTTAAAATTATTTAATATAATTAATAACATATAATAACAATTTTTGATAGTTATCTTCATTTTACACAAACTTCCATTCATGTATACAAGTGAACTGATCTTGAAAACCATGAAAACAAATGCTCCTGAACAATGAAATTAAACTCTATAACTCTATAAATCATCTTAAAGGAAAGAAAAGAACATAATAAAACCCTAATGAATATCATTCATGTATAAATGGTTATTTAATATTTAATTAATTAATCTAATGTTATTATACATGATTTTAAATTGAATAAATCATTTGGACACAAGGTAAGGGGAATTCTCCAACCCAACTCTCTTTCTTTAAGTTTTCCCTCTTTCACCCCAATTTTAGTATTAATATTCTTTAAATTTAATTTATTCATAATTATATTACCTTTTTTGTATATAAATGTTTTCTATTTTATTTTATTACAAACACAATGTTTTCCAAAAGAACTCTTCTTTCAAAAAAACACACCTTTTACTTCTCGAGATTGTTCTTCTTCACTCAAGGTTGATGATTCTTATATCAATTATGTTATTCTATCTTTAATTTGAGAACCCAAAGTTTATTAATTTATTATTTATGAAATGAAACTCATTCCTTTCCATGGTTTAATTTATGTCTAATATTGATGTGCATTCTATGTGGCATGCATGATAATGTAGATGTTATGATGTGACGGGTGCTCTCAGAATTATATAGCGTAATATAAATGTTATGATGTGATGGGTGAACCCAGAATTATATAGCGCTCCAATTTATTGGGTAATGTGATGTATCTCATGAGAAAAGTTAAATATGCATGAACATGATGCTATATTTGTTCATAACTATGTGTGGTAGTTGACCACTAAGACATGATATTTCATTTTTATGCATTGCCACATTCTAAGCCTTTTTTTAATGTTTCCTCTCATGATTATGATCTTGTGCCAATTTCAAGGTGATAATGATTATGATCACCCCATGTTATATTATTCCATGTTCTTATAAATCCTATTACCAGGATTTTATCTCACCCCTTTTTGATGCATATCCTCAGGTGATTACTTGTACTAAGGAGAATGAAAAGAACTCTAAGAAGCTAGATAAGAAGGAATTAAATAAATGTTTATGTTTTATTTTTTAAATGTTATGTATGGTACTAATTTGAACAAGATTTTAAACCTTTGGATACTTGTTTCCTAACTCTTTTATTTTGTTCACCTTTAAAATGATTTAATAATAATGTAAGAAAAGTAGGGTCGCTATACTCTAGGATTCTTTTTCATTATCATTAGGTGGGCTTGCCTAAAGTCTAGCATTACTGTCTAGAAATGGGTCAAGGCACCCAAGTGAAAAAATATAAAGTCACAATGACTATAACTACATACGAATGTTCACTGTGTAATATAATCTCTTTGTCACAATATCTCATCAAGAAGGTTTCATGACGGTGTCATCAACCTATATGCTGATACCTCATTCTTTGACTATCTGAAATAAACTCATTGTTGCACCATGGCCATAGAATTTAGGGCGATGTTTCTATTTCTATCAAATGGATGAGATATCAAATTCCATAAATATGGAATTTGAAAATACTTATTTGACTTATCCATCAATAAAATGTCATTCGTGACACACCCAATGTACCCTACTTCCCTCCAACATATGGCATGATGGTTTTTGTTAGTAAATCTAAGTAAGGGAGACATGACATGCATTAATGATAATCTTAAAGTCTAAAGACCATTACACATGCTCAAATATAGGAATATTTGATGACACAAAAACATGTGTAATTATTACTAGTGTGTGTGTTCTCATTATATCCCATCTTTAAGATTACCAAATACAAAATTCATAAGAATAAGTCTAATCTATTTATGAGTACTCGCACCTAACGGTCTGTATACTATATGTCCCATCATAGTATGTTCTCCAACCACAAAACTATATTAATAATATTTTCATATCACTTCAAGGTTCTAATCATAGTGTGGAACTACTATGACTTTATCAACGTAACAAATACTCTAGGACATTATTAAATTCATGCAGAACAATAAACAATATGTAACAAGATATTTAATTTAATATTTAATAAATCAAATATTCATGTAATCAAAGTAAAAACAATTGGTTTTAAGATACCAAATCTAACATATATGTTCTAAATAACATCAACCAATATAATTTAGATAAGTTTAGGTTATATTTTAATCCTTATCTTTTAGTTTAACCACCTTGTTAACCTTTTTAACTTTAGTCATGGTAACAACTTATTCAATATTTAAGGGATATGAATTTACTTATAAATTGTAAAGTAACCCAGAAATTGTATGTAGATGACATTTTATACCATTTCCCATTCCATTTTCCTATTTAAATATTTTTTTTATTTTTAAATCATTTGATAGTATAATATTTAACATAAAATATCATTAAAGTCATTTTGAGGTAAATTCGCCAAGTTTGACTTTAAAGACATCAAGATAATAATGGATTGACTTTAAACTATTTAAACATAAAATTTAAATTATTATTAACCAAAAAAATTAATTCAAACCATAATTTATCCAAAAATATTACTTTTAATATTTTTTAAAGTCATCTACTTTGATTTTTTTACTACATGCGCATGCAATATGTCAGCATTGTGTAATCTTTTAAGGGAATAATACAATAAATAAAAAATAAAATAAAATTGATATAATAAAAATAAGATATTTATGTTCAAAATAATCTTTTAAATTTATTAATAACATATTTCTATCCCAATGAAAATATATACAATAAATTAAAAGCAAGAGAGTGTCCTTTTTTTAATTATCCTTTACTTAAAATAATATAAATGTTATAATCAAAGTCTAGTGGAAAGAAATTGTAAAATTTTAGAATCTTGGATTTTTATTATAGAAAAAACTTCATCCAATAAAATAAATACAAGCGTTTGGGAAATATTTAGGCCTTATCTCATAGTTTTAACCCTCTTTTACCTGTTTTACACTTACCATGGTGACATCATTTTTACCAAAGTTACTATTCATAATGACCAAAATTAAAAGGGTCATATTTACCAAATTTTAATATCATGATTAAAATTTTATAATACATTTTTAAAGATTAAATTTCTATAATTCAAAAAAATAAATTTTAATATAAATGCGTAAAACATAATGAAAAACTATTTTTATAAAAATGCGTTATTAAGACTAAAAATGAGCTTATAACAAAATAAAAATGATTATAATTATTTTATAATTAATTATATTATTTATAATTAAAGGATACTTATTTTACTTTAAGTCCAAATCCAAAACATACTGGGACTTTTAAATTTCTTTATTTAAAGAAAATAAATAACAGTTTAGAAAAAATCTGTATTTTTCTACTATTCACTCAAAATAAATCTTTTCATAAAAATTCAAAAAATTCTCCCAAATATATTTTTGATATTATGATTTTTTTAAAAATCCATTTTATCAAATTTATTTTCTAGATGTGGCATAAATTAATCATAATATCCACACACAAAATAAAATAAAAACTATTTTTGAAGAAAATGTATTTTTGAAGTATAAAATGAATTTATACACATTCCCCATATAATAAGGACCATTAGATGAATATTAATATGTTAGTTCATATTTTGAAATACCTCATATTATCATAATAATATTTTAAAAGTTATTAATTTATTATGATAAAATACACAATAACTTAAAAATATTTCTTTGGAAAAATATGATTTTAATCATATCAAATCATTTCTTTTTATAAAAAAATTAATGGTATTATAACCAATAACTATATAATCCCAACTTCCATATAGGTCCAGTGACTATATAATTCCAATGACTATATGAGTCCAACACTATATTACCTTCTTATATAATCTCACATAAATCCCTAAAATCCTTACTTCTCTCTCATCTTTCCAATAATAGTTCGGCTTATTTGAATTTTATCAATAGTTGTGATCTGGGTTAAGATATTAATTGTAGAACACAGGGATAAAGATTATATTCTAATAGTATTTTTATATATATTTTCATTTATTACAATTGTATTTTTTCTTCTATTGATTATTATAGTAGCCTAATAATGTATTAATTTTTATTTATAATTGTAATATTTTATCTCAATAAAAGTTTAAATGTTCATTTTACTTTGATATTTCATGTACCATAATCTATCAAACATTATATTAATTTAAAATAGAAATAAATAATGAATATTAGTTTGTTACATTCTCCCCCTCTTATAAAAATTTAATCCTCGCAATTTGAATTTGTTATCTTCGAAATGAATCTACCATAGTGATAAAATCAAATATAGATTTTTTTGTGAACTTTAATTTTTAGGTCAAGACCAAGAAACATATTATTTAATAAAATAAGTCCCCTATAAGACTCGTGCTTACAAATGAGTTTCTAAAATCATATTTTGATAGTTGATTATTACTTACAACATAAGATTTGATGGATTTAAGAAATTATTTACCATCAAGATAAATATTTTATAAAAATATATATACTTGATTTATTTTCACTTCATAATTGTAATTTCATTCTTCATTTGTGCTTCGATCAATTTTCACTTCTATCTCATCTCTTATTATAAACAATGAATATTCAAGATGAATTTTTCATGTATGAAGCACTAAATTCATCTTTTAACAAATCCCAAGTTCCACAAAAGGATGAAAAGTTTTTTTTTCACATTCTTATATATTAATCAGAAACCAAAAATTGTTAACATAAGTTAAGATAATATCCAATGTGAATAAACCTACATTTGAAGAAATACTAAATTAATCTATAAATCCTTTAAAATAACACCCAAAGTTCAACTTACATAATTACATAGGTAAATTACCTTAAAACTCTAAAAAATATTTATAACCAAGTTTAAAACCCAAAAAAATAAATATTTTATCACATATTCTACTGTATCAGTTTAATATTTATCTCCAAACAACATTAATCACTCATAAATTTACATAACAAAAATTTGTATGCACTAATCATATAATCTCTAAAATATGATAATACTTCCCATAAATATCATAAATCTCCATAGAGTCACAATAAAATAATATATTCTTCCAAAATATAAATCAACCATTATTATTCAAATAAAATCTCATCTTAGCCATAAATATTTCCATATACCTTAATCATATAATGTTCGCAATATATTTAAATTATTTAAAAATAAAATTAATCACTTATTAACCAATTCACTTTTTAATCACATGGTTATCTATATAATAAAACATATGTTCCCAAAATTTAATAACCATTTTATCTAATTAACCATAATTACCTTAACATAAAAGGTCTTATTAACCCTAAAGGTTATCAATACTTTTAAATTGTTGTCCGCAAAATATGAAAGTGCTATTCATCAAATAAAATTTTCACAAAAAAACATCTAAAAACAAGGGTTTTATTCCCATAAATTTCTCCTAAATTATCCTTAAACATCTTAAACTCTCATTACATAAAACCTCAAAATGAGTGTCTATACCATTAAACTTATGATCAAACTTAGACTTATTAACCCATGATGGTATCTAATATTCTTAAATTATCCCCATATGAATCATATTAACCTCAAAAGTTATCTAAACCTTTCCTACAATACCAAATATATCACTTTATAAATTAAAAAACCTATTATTATATGATTTATAACAAGGGTTTTAATTTCTTACATTTCAAGTATCTTTTCAGTTTATAGTTTTAGAGAATTGGGAAAAACTATTACATATCAAACCCTTATAATACAAAGTGCACACTTCCACTAAATGTCCATTTTATTCTACAAAAATGTGATTCTTAAATTGAAACTCATGTTTCATTAAGAACACATTTTCTTATTTTAATAAAAATCCCCATAATGGAATGATAGTTGTTTTTATAGTTACTAATCATCCTTAAACCCTGTAAAAAACATTTAAAAATATGGAATGAGAAATAAAAATATTATTAAAGGATATAAAAATAAATTAAACCCATTAATCCATTTGAAATCCATGAAAACCCAAAAGGACGTTTTCCTTTTCTCATACTAAACTTTGAGTTTAAAATAATCACTTACTCTTGAAATCAACTTTTTAACCAAATCTTCTCATAAAACATTCAATAAGTAAGAATAAATGAAAATTAATAATTCATTAGTATTTATATAAAAACATGATATCTTTTCCTTGAAAATAAACCCATATCTATAGAAGATTATAAACATTATTTTTAAATCAAAACTTATTTTCGTATCTTATGAAATCAAACGATTTACAAAAAAATCACCAATAACTAGAACATGAAATATATCCAATGATAAAATAATCACATGAATAAAAAAAATATTTCATAATGATAAAATTTATAATGTCATACACCATAATAATACCATCAATTCCCTGTTCAAAGACATTATAAACATATCTTTAATGCCCCATGCTAAGACAACATAAATAATTAAGCAACAGTACACGAAATTGTAAAGACCCGAAAAATTCAAGGAAATTTTTTTTCTTAATTTTCTTTGGATTTTTACAAGAATGCAGTTTCTGACGGCACCTGATTCCGAGGCCCGGTGTGCCCGGAATCATTTTCCGAAGTTTGGCTCGGGTGCGTTCAGTGAATGGATGAGTGGGTTTTTCTAACTTTTGAACCGGTGCTCGGAATTGAATTCTGAGGGCACCGATGGAATCGCAGCGCCGATATTTGCTTAGAAACGCCTCTTCCGGAGTTGCGTTTTCTCAGGTGTGGTTTTTAATTTTTGGGCTTAAAGTTAAGAAATAAAATAAATTGTACGACAAACTTTATTTTATTTCACTTAAGCCACTTGGAAGCCACTTGAAGCGACTTAAATCTTCTTAAGCTGAGTTGATGCGGATAGGGTGTTATCCAAAAATATCCTACCCTCTTAGTAGGATATTTGTGAGGTGGGGGCCGCACGAGCCCCACCATTTCTTTTCCGCTAAGTAACGCACCCGCGAAAACCCGTCATTATGAAAGTCAACTGACGCGTTTTCTTAAATTCTTAACGCACCATTTAATTGGACGGTTTTATTCGTTGAATTAATTCTATGAATTAATGGGCCGTTACTTATCTCTTTTTCGTTTGTTGGCATGTTAATAAAATAAGACCAACGCTTTTTCTCCTTAAGGGTTGTTTGTTGAGAGGTTTTGATAGAAACCTCAAGTTCTTCATCCTCCTTCGCGAAGAACGCGAAGAACGTGAAGGACGTGAAGAACGCCGGCCTCCGACGAAGAACGTCGAAACTGCGGAAATCGACGACGAGACGCCGTGTACCGCGACGCCGACGTTTCTTCTCCCGCGACGTTCTTCTGCGACGTTCCTTCATCCGCAACAAAATCTTCGATCATCCGTTGAGGTGAGAGATTGCGGTTCTTTAAATTTCTTTGCGGATTATAACAACACATGGATTTAATCGATATAATTAAATATGTTGTTTCTTGGTCCTCGAAGTTCGTTGACGCAACGCCGGATACCGCGACAACGCGACGGTCCCCTCCTTCCGCGACGATCAATTCCGTGAAGAACGTGTGTGCGACGACTTGACGAGGTAGGGGTTTGTTGTGAAACAATTTATATTCCCGTGATTGTTTATTTTAAAATAAAGAACCCGGTTTCATAAGAACAATTTTAATTTATTAAAATTGTTATTTTTTATGTTTTCTATGTGTTGATTATTCTTCTCGATTGTTATCGCCTAACGCGGAGGGTGTGGGCCAAACGAACACGGCCCGATAACCCTCCGCAGTTCTTCGTTGTTGTGCGGATTTGGTGGGCGATGAAAAAACGTGCCACAAGGGCGATTTGATGTTTCTGCAGTGAAGAACGGGACCTGGGAGGAGCAGCGGCGCAGACGGGAACAGAATCGGACCACCGGAGCGACTCCGGTGGCCCGCGGAAGCCACCGACGGCGCCCCGACGCGCCGCCGGAGGGAACCGCCGCTGCGGTGCCAGCGGAACCGCGGCTGAGTGGGTCCGAGGCACACAGGATGCGGCTTTTCTGCATCCGTTGACCAGGGCGGCCCCCCGCGGGGGCCGCGGAGTTGTCACGCGGGGGCAGCGTGCCCCCCGCGTTGCTCGGCCATTCGGCCGAGCCGAGCCGGGCCGGCCGGCCGCGCCGCGCCGCGCCCTGGCCGGACCGGACCGAGTCCATCTGGGTAGGACCGGGTCGGGTCGACCCAGTTCGGGTCGACCCGGTTCGGCCGACCCGGGGGGGGGGGGGGGGGTCGGGCCGGGTTGGCCGGGCCGGGTCTTCGGACCGTTTTTGGCCTTTTGCCTGTAACTTGAGCTACGGGCCTCCGAACGACGTTCTGTCAGTGGCGATGCGATCCTTGGATTGAGACGGTCGTTTCAGTATATCACACTCAAGGTTTCGGAATACTTTGGGTTTGGCCGGGTTGGTTCGTACACGAAACCAACCGGGCCTTCGGAGCGGAAACGCTCATATCTTGAGCTTCGGACGTCCGATTGACGTGTCGTCAACTTCGTTGAATTACTCTAAGTTAGACGGATCTTTTGGCATACTCCGCCCGAGGTTTGGATGCAGGTGGAGTATGATCAGGTTGGTTTTTCCTTAAAAAACCAACCGGGCCCCTGGGACGAAAAAGCCAACAACTCTCTGACTGGGCGTCCGATTGACGCGCCGTCTGCGACGTTGAGTTCCTATTGACGATACGGAAATTTTGGATACATAAACTCCGGACTATGTTTCAGTTGATGTATCAGCCTCTCGGCTCGTGGAGCGGACCCTCCCGAACGAGCTTGCTGTGTGCGGGAACCCTAGAGCTGGCTGCGACTGCTACTGCGACTGCTACTGCGACGACGACTGTGCAGAGATCCTCAGTGGATTCGACGACGACGACTACATCACTCAGCGATCCTTTGTGGGTCAGTGCTACTGATCCTGTGTGGGTCTGATCCTGTGTGGGTCAGCGCTCAGCGGTCCTGTGTGGGCCAGCGCCTACAGGTCCTGTGTGGGCCCGATCCTGTGTGGGTCTTTGCGGGGGATAGTTACCTATCGATCCTTTGTGGGTCAGATCCTTTGTGGGTCATTGCGGGGGTTAGTTACCTATCGATCCTTTGTGGG
This sequence comes from Viscum album, assembly GCA_963277665.1. Lineage (NCBI taxonomy): Eukaryota > Viridiplantae > Streptophyta > Magnoliopsida > Santalales > Viscaceae > Viscum > Viscum album. Next base: position 878,616,472 of record OY728123.1, read on the forward strand.
TCAGATCCTTTGTGGGTCATTGCGGGGGTTAGTACCTATCGATCCTTCGTGGGTCCGACGACTTAGATGGATCAGTGATCATCTTTATCGTCATTTGAAGAAGTATACCTCTGTGAGCTGAAACTCTGTTTTACTTTCCTTTGTGGATTGTGTTGAGCTATCCTGTGTGGATTTACGTTTTACTTTCCTTTGTGGATTGTGTTGAGCTATCCTGTGTGGATTTTACGTTTTGCTTTCTTGTGTGGACTGGGTTGTACTTGAGCTCGGATGTTGGAGCCGAGCGAGAATTGATGACTTAGGTATATGTATGGGCATATACCTAAGTTGTGTCGGATGTTACTTCGTGATTGTATCTTTCCTTTGTGGTTTATCCTTGGTGGATTCTGGGAGACCTTTGGGGGTCTCAGGGTCCCTACTGAGTAGCTTATACTCACCCCTGCACGGGCTATGCCCGCACCACGTTGTGTTGGTTGCAGATGACGGACAACGCTGATCGTGGTGGAGGCTTGTGGAGCAGGACGGTACCTGGAGGTGGACCACTGGGCGGGGTGTACTTGGAGCGGTTGGCTGGAACCGAGGAGCAGTGGAGGCTTTCTGTACCCACCCTTCAGGTGGGACTTCCAGAGGACGGCTCGACGTTGCGGCTTTACTTTTCAGTTGCTGTTTTTCCCCTTTCAGTTGTACTTTACAGTTGGGCTTGTATTTCCGGCCCCCTTTACTTTTCCGCACTTACTGTTGTACCAGATTTTACTTAGTGTTTAATTTTTACACTTGCTTACTTTGTAGTGCTTGTTTACTTTCCAAAGGCAATGCCTTCCCTTTTACCGGTATTTTACGCCTTGGTGCTAGTCGCCAGCCCCTGGCCTATGGAAGGCGGGCTTGGGGTAGTCACGGCACGGGCCCTGAGGACGGGTCGTGACAAATTGGTATCAGAGGAGTTTGGTTCTACCGCAGACTCTGATCTTTCTTCTATGTGAAGCAATAGTGTTTAGCGTATTGGGTGTGGTTATCAGTCCAGGGAGTCTAGTGTTGGTGCGGTGGCCGACGTATCCGTACACCAGGACCCTGACTTCTGATATCCGATTTAATGCACGAAAACATTGATTGAATGTGTGTTTCAAGTTTTCTTTGTGATTACTTCATATCAGCTCACCAGGTATACTGTTCTGACCGTGGCGCACCTGTTTCCTTTTCAGGATGGCCCCACGACGGTAGCCAGCTAGGGTTCCGAGAGTAGAGCGCGACGACAGCCCGCCGAGCGACGAGGCCTTGGTACAGGGCCCTTTGACGGCAGAGGCACCGGCGGTACCTCGACCCGCCGAGCTACCGATGCCCCCCGCCACGACCGCTGACGATGCATGTCGCCTCGGAGCTCTGCACGAGTTCCAGCGCCAGCGACCACCCAGGTTTCGTGGGGAGACGGACCCCCAAGCAGCCGAGGACTGGATGGAGGCGGTCGTACGAGTTTTCAGGCTAGTGAGGACACCAGCAGACCTCATGGTGATCCTCGCGGCGAGCCTACTGCACGCAACAGCGGGCCGATGGTAGAGCTTGATGCTTCAGGTGCACGATGAGGCATCTCTTCTCTGGACGGACTTCGAGAGCCTCTTACACTCAGAGTTCGTCCCGGCCACCCTCCGTGCGGTGCGCATCCAGGAGCTTCTTCAGCTGCAGCAGGGCAGCTTGACGGTCGCCCAGTACGCGGCGAGGTTTACCGATCTTTCTCGCTACTCGACCGACATGGTATGAGACCCGTTCTTCCGGGCCCGGACCTTTGAGTAGGGATTGAGACATGAGATCCAGGCATCGCTGATCTCCCTCAGCATCTTGAACCAGGCAGGAGTACTGGAGCGAGCCCTTTTGATCGAGATCTTTCTTGCTGAGACTTCTCCAGCGACGAGACCTACCGCATGGCGACACGTAGCAGAGTCTTCCGCAGCGGGCAGTCGATGAATGACTCAGGGGTCCAGGCAGACCAAACCCTCACGTAGGCGGCCTCAGGACACTGGCTCAGCAGTGCGGGGCACACAGTGCGGAGCCAGTCTTTCGAGAGGCAGGCAGTGCTACACTTGCGGCGGGCAGGGTCACATGGCTCGTGACTGCCCGACCCATCGTGCCGAGGAGCAGCAGACAGTCGAGGGGCCACCCAGGCAGAGGAAGAGGGTCGACCGTGGCGGTCTGCAGGGAGGAGGCGAACGAGGCAGAGGAGCTGGCCGAGCAGTAGGTGGTGGGCGACGCTTTGAGGCTCTACCACCACCACCACCAGGAGGTCCACCTCGACCACAGAGAGCTGGCGGGCAGAGACAGGCACAGCTCTAGGCAGCGGAGGCCTACGACCACGGTGCGCCCGATATGATTCGAGGTACGATTTGTGTCTATTCCACCCTTGCTGCAGTTCTTATAGACACAGGAGCGAGTCACTCTTTCATAGCCATTGCCCTTGTTCGGAGCTCGAATATTCCGACAGAGCCGTTGGCTCGATCCTTACGGCTAGAGACTCCTACGGGAGCTGGTCCGACGATTACACACTGGTGCCGACAGTGTGATCTTACTCTAGGAGGCGAGATCTTCGGCTGGGATCTTCTTGTAGCGGCGTTGAGGCCTTACGACGTCATCTTGGGCATGGATTGGTTATCTACAGTCCATGCACAGATTGACTGTATTAGGCGCAAGGTGTGATGTGTACGCACCGACGGGAGCAGGTTCACCTTCACCGGCGAGAAGGGAGCCTTCGCAGCACATGATAGACTTCTGCATAGGAGAGGACAGCCCATCACTCATCAGTTGTCTAGCCTCATCCTAGGAGCAGTTGACGTGCAGAGTCCTAGTTTTCCTGCAGTGGTGGATCAGTATGCGGACGTCTTTCCCGACGACATTCCAGGGATACCTCCTCACAGAGAGGTAGACTTTCATATTGATCTGTACCCCGGGACAGCCCCGATATCCACTCCAGCATATTGGATGGCCCTCGTTGAGCTTCGAGTGCTACGGGTACAGTTGGAGGACTTGCAGGGCAAGGGTTTCATCCGACCCAGTGTTTCACCCTGGGCTTCGCTGATTTTGTTCGCCAAGAAGGAGGACGATAGCTTGCGACTTTGTGTGGATTATTGTCGCCTGAACCAGGTGACAGTGAGGAAAAAGTATCCGCTACCGAGGATTGATGACCTCTTCGATTAGATCAAGGTAGCACGGTGGTTCTCGAAGATAGACCTTAGGTCAGGCTATCATCAGCTCAAAGTTCGAGACGAGGACGTGCAGAAGACGGCCTTCAGATGTCGGTATGGCCACTATGAGTTCTTGGTTATTCCATTCGGTATAAACAATTCTCCAGTAGTGTTCATAGGCCTCATGAACAGGATCTTTCAGCCATACCTCGATCGATTTGTCATGGTCTTCATCGATGACATTTTGATTTACTCAACGACTGAGGAGGAGCACGCCTACCACTTACATGTTGTACTAGACACACTCCGAGAGCACTAACTTTATGGAAAGCTCTCGAAGTGTCAGTTCTGGATACATGAGGTCCACTTCTTGAGGCACGTTATTTCTGAGGCGGGAGTTGCATTGGATCCTATGAAGATTGAGGCGGTGCTAGCTTGGGAGCCACCCAGGAGCGTGACAGAGGTGCAGAGTTTCTTGGGACTAGCTGGATACTATCGGAGGTTTGTACCAAACTTCTCCAGAGTTGCGTCACCACTCTCATCTTTGACTAAGAAGGGGAAACCCTTTGTGTGGTCAGACAGATGTCAGCAGATCTTCCAGGAGCTGAGACAGATATTGACCAGTGCACCTATCTTGGGTTTGCCTGAGGAGGGAGTAGGGTACGTAGTCTACTGCGATGCATCAGTGACCGGACTCGGATGTGTCCTGATGCAGGAGCAGGTAGTGATCGCCTATGGATCACGTCAGTTGAGGCCGCATGAGCAGAACTATGCTACCCATGACCTGGAGTTAGCAGCAGTGGTCTTCGCTCTGAAGACATGGCGACACTACCTGATGGGTGAGTGCTTTACAGTTTTTTCTGACCACCAGAGTCTCAGGTACATCTTCTCGCAGAAGGACCTAAACCTGAGACAGCGGCAATGGCTCGAGTTCCTCCAGGACTATGACTTTGAGATAGTCTATACTCCTGGGAAGGGGAACGTGGTAGCCGATGCCCTCAGCAGGAGGATCGGCATTCAGCTACTTGAGGAGGCGACAGAGTAGCTAGCCGCTTTGCAGATATCCTTCATGGATAGAGATGGAGCAGCCTTCCTCCAGTCTCTCACAGTCACCCCTCCACTACTGCAGCGGGTCAGAGAGGCACAGCGTGGGGACACTGACTGTGAGACGCGGCGTGCACAGATATCCTCAGGACAGGCACCTGATGGATTCTCCCTTGGAGCAGAGCATGACATCCTTTTCAGAGGACATACCATGGTACCAGTCACTTTACGAGAGGAGGTGCTGAGAGAGTTTCACACTTCTCCTTTGACGGTACATCCTGGAGTGGCGAAGATGTACCAGGACCTCAGACGACAGCTGATGTTATTAATATTTTCATGACTTATTATATTCCCCCTTTACTTATTTTATATGAAATGTGCATAATTTGTGTGAAATATTAATGTTTTAAAATTAAGTATAATATTTGAGCATTTTTAGAAGTAGTCAAATTGAGTCAGTTTAATGTTTTAATTATAAATATCACTATACTGATCCAAATTGTGTGGTTCTTGTTTTTTGGGATTATCCATTCAATATAAAACATTTCATTAGAAGGAACCATGATCCAATTCTTCCATTTGAAGGGTCATATGGTCCTCACAAACAAGACCAAAGAATCTGTGAACAAACTGGATCAGCCTTGAAGATTGATTTACTGGGTTCAATACAGAAGTCCAAAAAGCTTAACTATCCACCATAATTCGGGGGACACTACATGTAATCTTGGATAAAAATTTCAAGGCCCAAATCCAAATAAAAGGGGCCCAATATATGCTTTGAAGTCCAGCCCACCATTCTGTCCAAGAATTAAAATTAGTATAGTATGCATGACATATCTCATGATGTAAGCATGAAATCGAGCTGAGATTTTTCAGTGTGAAAGAGGAGATATAGGTGGCCGACTTTGTTGAATAAGTCATTCGGATTTGAAGGCATCTTCCTATTCCAAAATCCATTCACATTTTGGCCATCGAAAAAAAGCATGGATAGAAATGGACAGTTTTCCTTTGTTTAATAAAACCGTCATAACTTTGGCTACACTTGTCCAAATTCCTCCAAATTTTGAGAGTAGTCGGAGAACATTATTTTCTACAACTTTTAATAAGGATCTATTTGAAGATTCGGCTGTCTGAATAGCCAAATTGTCGATGCAAGTGGAGGGACAGATTGGGAATGCAAACAGTCCACTCCTTGGGCTATAAATACTCTCTCCTTATCTCCTTGAGAGGGGTTGGAATTTCAGAAGAGATGAGATCATATTGGCATGACCAAAGCTTTTCCAAAGTCTTGTGAGGACCTGCCATACTCAATTTTTCACTTGAGAGACCTTTCCTCCTCTCTTTGTTTTCACTTACTTTTGTGTTCTTCATTTTTGTAATTTTGTAAGTCCTTTATTTTGTAATTCTGTTTTAATGAAAGTTTCTTCTTCAATATATCTTATTCTCCTCCACCTTCTGTAGTATAATATTCATAGTCTTAAAATAGTTTGAATCATTTTAAATTATAGTACCTTATCTTGCTTCCTCATTCAATCGAAATTCCATTTTTGATTCTCAAAATATTTCGTGTGTGAGTTCGGCGCACTACTCTTATCTTGTCCCTTTCTTTTTCTTCTCTTTATAATTAATCACCATAAACATATATTACCAGATTAATAAACATCATAATGGCTGAGTAAATTTCTCATTGGGGTGAGTTTTAATTTAGGTATGTTAAGCGATTGAGAGCTTTTTCTCGATGAGTATTCGTTGAATTAACATTGTGTATGTTGGACTTAGCATGTCATGGATTAATGACTTGATTTGTTTAACGTGTGGTTTCCATGGATTATTGGAACCATAAATACACTACCATAAACAATATTTGATCAATATTAGAACCCTAAGTTAATTTAAGGCTTGGATTAAAGCCTTAACACTTAGGAATTCTAATCAACATCATCTCGTGACATGGGTGTTAATTTAAATGCAATATAAAGCAAAGCTCTAGGATATCACAAGCTTAACTAACCTAATGATGAACTCACCCCAATATTTATCAAATTGTTAAATTAAACATCATTCATTAAACATTTCAATTAAGCTCTGCAAACAAACCCCCCCCAATCAAAATACAATCAACTAAAAACAAACGACTATTACAAAGTATCATCACTGAGGATTCGACCCGAGTGCTGCTATACACATTAGCAGAGCACCGGAACCTTGAACGGTCGATAGCAAACAATCGGACGCACTTTCAAATGGTGCCTTTGCCGGGGATGGTGCTTTAAGTAGTTATTAGTTTTTGGTTATTGTAAAAAAAACCAAAAAAAATCAAAATTTTTGAAAAAAATTTGAAAAAAAAAACACAAAGAAAAACCCGTCTTCCTCTTAAAAATCATAAACTGAAAAAATAAAAAGGAAAACCCGTCTTCCTCATCCTTTATAAATCTCTCTGAATGCCCCGCAGCCTCCCAAACAATCCCTCGGATTTGTTTGACCCTGAAATTGATAGAACTCTTCGTCGACTTAGGAGGACCATTAGGGATAACCAAATCACCCAAGAACCAATCATTGCCCTACCAATTGAATTAGATATGGCCAATCCTAGGGAACAAACATTGAAAGAACTTGCTACCCCTGATATGAATTACCAACCTCTTGGTATTCAATATCCAAACATTGAAGCTGACTTCGAACTCAAATCGGGTTTGATTCATCTTCTCCCTCATTTTCACGGGCTAGCCGGTGAGGATCCACATCTTCACCTTAAAGAGTTCCAAGTAGTATGCTCTACCATGAAGGCTCAAGGGGTTTCTGAAGAACAAATCAAGATTAGAGCTTTCCCCTTTTCCCTAGCGGATTCTGCCAAGTCTTGGCTCTACTACCTCCCACCTGGTTCCATAAACTCATGGGTTGACATGAAGAGACTTTTCCTTGAGAAGTTCTTTCCCGCTTCCCGAACAGCTTCTATCCGAAAGGAAATAAGTGGCATCCGTCAATTCCCTAATGAATCACTCCATGAGTATTGGGAGAGGTTCAAAAAGATTGTGGCAACTTGTCCACACCATCAAATCCCTGACCAACTCCTGATCCAATACTTCTATGAGGGGTTATTGGCTATGGAGCGAACTCTCATTGATGCCGCAAGTGGCGGTGCTCTTGTTGACAAAACTCCTGCAGTTGCAAGAGATCTCATAAGTAACATGGCTGCAAACACACAACAATTCCATACTCGAGCACATGCTCAAGTGAAACAAGCCCAAGAAAATCAATCTATAGAGCCCAACAAGATGACTGAGTGGATGAGTGAACTTACAGGTCTTGTGCGTCAACTAGCGGTGGCTACCAAAGCCCCAACCTCATCTTCTCCACAGTCACTATTCCCTGGACCTATTAAGAATTGTGGAATCTGCAACTCTCCATCTCATCCGACTGACACATGTCCACAACTTCAAGATGGTCCATCTGATTCATCTAGTCCAATGGAGCTCAATGCGACATATGCTCAGCGAAACTTCAACCCTCAACAATCAGGTCAGTTTGTTAGAAACTTCAACCAACCCCACTCTGAGCCCTTCTCTTCTACATTTAACCCACCTCTGAGGTATGGTAATCCCATTTCTTATCCTCCTCAGTTCCCTCATCAAAATCCAAACCAGTTCCAATATGGTCAAAGTGGTGGTAACATCCATCAACCTTATCCTTTTGTTCCTCAACCCCAAAGGAACAATCCTCCTCCTGGATTCCACTATCCTAACGAGACTTCCCAATTCCCCACCCAATACAATCGCTTTCCCAAGAACCAAAATCAAGGCCAACCCAATTTGGGACAAGCCTCTTCTTCTAAACAACCATGGGAAAGTGATGTAGAGGATCTTGCTTCCTTCACCCGTTCTAGCCTCAAGAACATTGAAACCCAAATAGGTCAACTTGCATCCCACCTTAGCCAGCAACAACCATCCAATTCATCCCAACTCCCAGCTCAACCATTACCCAACCCTAAGGGTAATGTAAGTGCAATTGCACTTAGATCAGGAAAGCAAATTGCTATGCCCCATGCTAATTTCTCTACCTCCCCTTTCGATGTTGATCTAGAAAATGAAAAGAACAAAAAGCTGGAAAAGGAACTTGAATCCACTCCTTCACCTCCTTCCATTCCTCTAAGGAACCCAATTCCTTTTCCTCAAGCCATCTCCAAGCCTAAGAAGTCCTTTGAACCTAATCCTGAAATGGTTGACATGTTTAGACGTGTTGAAGTGAACATCCCCCTCTTAGATGCCATCAAACAAATCCCTAAGTATGCCAAGTTTCTTAAGGAATTGTGCACCCATAAGAGGAAACTTAGGAACATTGAAAATGTTTCAACCCAACTGTCCATTCCCATGAAGTGCAAAGATCCAGGGACCTTCACAGTTCCATGCCAAATTGGAAGTTCCAACTTTGATGATGCACTCATAGACCTAGGAGCCTCAATTAATGTAATGCCCAAATCCATATTCTCCAACCTTGGTCTAGGTCCCTTTCACCCAACGGGTATTGTCATTCAATTAGCCAATCGAAGCACTGCCAGTCCTGAGGGGATAATTGAGGATGTTCTTGTTCGGGTCAATGATCTTATCTTCCCAGCTGATTTCTATGTCCTTGACATGGAAGGTGAGACGACCTCTTCTCGATCTCCCCTAATTCTAGGAAGAACATTCCTCATGACTGCAAGAACCAATATTGATGTCCACTCAGGCATCTTATCCATGGAATTCGGTGACCAACTGGTCAAGTTCAACATTTTCCAAGCCATGCGATACCCATCTGAGGATCACTCTGCATTCTCAATCCATGATTTTGAGGACACTTCTAAGATTCAATCGAACCCCAATCCACCATGTTCTTCATGTTCTAATGATAAAGGATCTTGTGAAATCTTCACCATGATTAACAAAGTCATAAATGGTGAAGTTGATGTGTACCTCTCATTCATAGACTCCATCAATCTAGAGGAACTTGAAAACTCTCTTGAATCTCACATCAACTCTGATCTCTACTCCTCTACCTTGGACAGTGTTGAGGAAAATGATCCAAACCCATCTGGAATCCCTTCTCCTGCTCCTAACTTGTCTAGCTCTCAAATCAAGGCTGAAACCGATCTAAAACCACTTCCTTCACACCTCAAGTATGCATTCCTTTTCCATGATCCCTCCTACCCTGTCATTATCTCTGCTTCACTTTCTGAAACTGAGGAGTCCCAACTTGTTCAAGTGTTAGAGGAAAACAAAAATGCCTTAGGTTGGACCCTAGAGGATATTCCAGGAATCAACCCTGCCCTTTGCATGCATCACATCCATCTAGAGGAACCATCCAAACCAATTAGGCAACCTCAAAGAAGACTCAATCCACTCATACTTGAGGTAGTTAGGGAAGAGATTACCAAGCTTCTTCAAGCTGGTATTATCTACCCAATTTCTGATAGTGAATGGGTTAGTCCAATTCAAGTCGTTCCTAAGAAGGGCGGGATAACAGTTGTCACAAATGAACATGGAGAAGTGGTCACAACTCGAGTGAAAAACAAATGGTGTGTGTGCATCGATTATCGCAAATTGAATGCTGAAACACGAAAAGATCACTACACACTTCCTTTCCTTGACCAAATGCTTGAGAGAGTGGCCGGAAAGTCACACTATTGCTTTCTTGATGGTTACACTGGCTACTTCCAAATTCCAATCGCACCTCAAGACCAAGAAAAGACCACATTCACTTGCCCCTTTGGAACCTATGCCTATAGGCGAATGCCTTTTGGCCTTTGTAATGCTCCTGCAACATTCCAGCGGTGTATGATGAGTATCTTTTCTGAATTCATTGAGAATTGCATGGAGGTATTCATGGATGACTTTACCATTTATGGCGAGTCATTTGAATCTTGCTTACATTCACTCTCTTTGGTCCTTCAAAAGTGTGTCAAGTGCAACCTTGTGCTGAATTTTGAAAAATGTCACTTCATGGTTTCAAATGGGATTGTTATAGGGCACATAATTTCTCAAGAGGGTATCCAAGTTGATCCAGCCAAAATTGAGGTGATCCAATCACTTCCTGAACCCAAATCAGTTCGAGACATTCGGTCCTTCCTTGGTCATGCCGGTTTCTATCGGCGATTCATTCAGAACTTCAGCAAGATTTCCCTACCACTCACTCGTTTACTTCAAAATGATGTCACATTCAATTTTGATGAGGCTTGCAAGAGAGCCTTCATTGAACTCAAATCTGCTCTCACATCTGCTCCAATAATCCAACCCCCAGATTGGTCCTTACCATTTGAATTGATGTGTGATGCTTCTGATAGGGCCATTGGGGCTGTTCTTGGTCAAAGAAGAGAAAACATTCCTCATGTCATCTTTTATGCCTCAAAAACATTGGATGAAACTCAATCACACTACACTGTGACTGAAAAAGAACTTTTAGCTGTGTTTTTTTCCTTGGATAAATTTTGGCCCTATCTCTTAGGTGCCAAAATCATCATCTTCACGGACCACTCAGCATTAAAGTTCTTGCTTAAGAAAAGTGATTCCAAACCAAGGCTAATAAGATGGATTTTAATGCTCCAAGAGTTTGACCTTGTGATAAAAGATAAACCTGGAAAAGAAAACCCTGTGGCTGACCACCTGAGTAGAATTTCTAATTCTTCTCATTCTGAAATAATTGATCCTGAATTTGCAACTGAACACCTCTCATCTATCACTCCAAAGTTACCATGGTATGCCCCAATTGTCAATTACTTGGTTTCTGGTGTTTTCCCTGAATATTTTTCAAAAGAACAAAAAGAAAAGATGAAAAGTGATTCAAAGCATTATTTTTGGGAAGATAATAAACTTTGGAAAACTGGGGCTGACATGGTAATTAGGAGATGTGTTGATGAAACTGAAAAATCCTCCATCTTGGAATTCTGCCACTCAATGCCTGGAGGTGGCCACTTTGGACCACAAAGGACTTCTCGAAAGGTCCTAGATTATGGATTCTTTTGGCCTTTACTCTTCAAGGACTCACACGAGTTCTGTCAATCATGTCCCACTTTCCAAAAGTTTGGCACAATTTCCAAAAGAAACGAAATGCCTCAAAAGCCATTAATCTTCTGTGATCTTTTCGATGTTTGGGGCATCGATTTCATGGGACCTTTTCCCACTTCCAATGGATTATCCTACATTCTCCTTGCTATTGACTATGTTTCTAGGTGGGTCGAGGCCAAACCCACTAGGAAAGATGATGCTCAAACTGTGAGTGAGTTCCTCAAAACCCATATCTTCCATCGATTCGGAACACCACGTGCTTTGATAAGTGACTTAGGAACTCATTTCTGTAATAGAACCATGGAGTCACTTTTGAAAAATAATGGGGTTGTACATAAAACATCCACTGCATATCACCCTCAAACAAATGGAATGGCTGAACTTTCTAACAGAGAAGTGAAAAGAGTGCTTGAAAGAATTGTTAAGCCCACAAGAAAAGACTGGCCCGATAGACTTGGTGAAGCACTTTGGGCCTATCGAACAGCCTATAAGACACCCATTAGGATGTCTCCATTTAGGCTAGTTTTTGGTAAAGCCTGTCATTTACCAGTTGAAATCCAACATAAGTCATTTTGGGCTGTCAAAACTTGTAATTTTGATTGTGAAAAATCTGGTGAAGAAAGATTGTTGCAGTTGACTGAATTGGAGGAGCTTTATCTCGATTCGTATGAGAACTCCATTATCTACAAAGAAAAGGCAAATTCACTCCATGACAAGCACATTCTTCGAAAGGTATTTCATGAAGGTGAACAGGTAATGCTCTTTAATTCTCGATTTTGACTTCACCCAGGTAAGCTCAATTCTCGTTGGGATGGACCTTTTATTATTACTAATGTTTACCCATTTGGTGCAGTGTAAGTCCAAGACCCTTCTTCAAAAAGAACATTCACGGTAAATGGACACCGGTTAAAGCATCACCATGAGAGGCCATTCACTTCAGGTTCCACATCGACTTCTATTGACCCACCACTAGATGGAAATGGAGACCCACCAAATCCAAACCAGGGGGCACCTCTTTCCCTTTAACTCTCTCTCTCCTCAATCTCTCTTCTTCTCTCTATTTCTTCTTCTTCCTCTCTCCCTCTCATTTTTTTTACAACATTCTTCCACAACCTTTTTTTTTCTATTTTCTCTTTTGTGTGGATGTGTCATTAAAAATAAAAAAAATTAAAAAAAATTAATTAAAAAAAATGAAAATTAACAAAACAAAAGGGGTGTCATAATTAATCATCATAAAATATTGAAATTCTGTCCAACCATTTTGGGGAGTCAAAAGGCTTGTTTTAAACTCAAATATATTGAATTTTTATCTCAAACTTGGGTAAACAATTTTGTGTCAATAACAAACATTTTGAATGAACAATTTTTGGTGGAAAATGATTCTCCCCTACCATGAGGAATAACATTAGCCTTCATGCCAAGGTCATCAATGCCCATCTTTTTCATTGTGTGTCTTCACCACTGATTGTGAGTCTTGAGTTTGTGGACCTTCGAGCTGAATTTCCATCTTTTTTGTGCATTAATATGATAGAGGCATTTTCTAAGCCACATGAGAATCAGAATAGCCAAATAGCCTCCCGTTACCCTTACATTGATCCTACTTTTGAAATCACCTTTGAGCCTATGAAAACCTTTCTTTTTATAGCCACATTACAAGCCTAATACCTTGTCCCACCCAACATCTTCATGGATTTTCATTGTACAATTTATTGAAATTTAAGTGTGGGGGGGGATGGACTTCATTTTTGGGTGTACTTTCATTGATTTCCAATGTGTCATCATATGCTTGAGGGCAAGCATCCATTCAAGTGTGGGGGAGAGGTTGTAATTCTGTGAGCTTTGGGTTGTATATGTGTAATTGTCATATGTACAAAAGTCATTGAAAAGTGTTCAAAAAAAAATGAAAAAAAAATTATATTAAAAAAATGATGAAAAAATGAATGGGTTGTGTCTTGGTTGGGTCAAAAATCATTCATCATCAACCTTTGATCGTGTTATAACTACTAAAATTAGTTCCATGAGAAGATCAAACATGGGTTGGGAGATGACTGTGAGACTTGTTTCAAGCACAACTTTCGAAAAAAAGAGCAAAAAGAGAAAAAAAAGAACACTTGAATCATCTTGTATTGTGTCATTATTGGAAGTATTCCATGTTGTACATATTCCATCATCTCACCCTATTCCATTTTCTATCTCCCTCACTTTTCATTCATCACACATTCATGCCCTTGTAAATATGTGTTTCTATTTCCTTTCAAATCAAATTTCAAAAAAAATGTGCATTGATTTTTCCATGTTGGTGTTTTTAACCCCTCTTTTCCTTTGGACATTATATACCTACCGTCCCATAGCCACTGAAAAACCCCTTAAAAGACCTCTTGATTTTTTTACACATTAGATTTGGGAATGGAAGCTGAGAGCTCTTACAAACTCTTGATTTTCACTTTTTGTTGGTGAATGAGTGAACCTCCTAAAATACATTTTTATCATCTTGAGAGGAGTAAGTTTTGAGTTCCTACATTTTCTAATTCAAACCTTGAACATGAAAAATAAATTGTTTCTGATGCATTATTGTGAACCAAATTTGTGACGGAATTCAATAAGGATGAGTGAAATAGTCTAAACCTCCCCTGATTGGAGAAAACAAAATTTTAATATTTGTTGGTGAGTGAAAATGATTTTGTCATGTTTTTATATTTGTTGCACATGAGGACACGCGCAAATCTAAGTGTGGGGAAGTTGATGTTATTAATATTTTCATGACTTATTATATTCCCCCTTTACTTATTTTATATGAAATGTGCATAATTTGTGTGAAATATTAATGTTTTAAAATTAAGTATAATATTTGAGCATTTTTAGAAGTAGTCAAATTGAGTCAGTTTAATATTTTAATTATAACTATCACTATACTGATCCAAATTGTGTGGTTCTTGTTTTTTATGATTCTCCTTTCAATATAAAACATTTCATTAGAAGGAACCATGATCCAATTCTGCCATTTGAAGGGTCATATGGTCCTCACAAACAAGACCAAAGAATCTGTGAACAAACTGGACCAGCCTTGAAGATTGATTTACTGGGTTCAATACAGAAGTCCAAAAACCTTAACTCTCCACCATAATTCTTGGGACACTACATGTCATCTTGGATAAAAATTTCAAGGCCCAACTCCAAATAAAAGGGGCCCAACATATGCTTTGAAGTCCAGCCCACCATTCTGTCCGAGAATTAAAATCAGTATAGTATGCATGACATATCTCATGATGTAAGAATGAAATCGAGCTGAGATTTTTCAGTGTGAAATAGGAGATATAGTTGGCCGACTTTGTTGAATAAGTCATTCGGATTTGAAGGCATCTTCCTGTTCCAAAATCCATTCACATTTTGGCCATCGAAAAAAGCATGGATAGAAATGGACAGTTTTCCTTTGTTTAATAAAACCGCCATAACTTTGGCTCCACTTGTCCAAATGCCTCCAAAATTTGAGAGTAGTCGGCCAACATTATTGTATACAACTTTGAAGAAGGAGATATTTGAATATTCGGCTGTCTGAATAGCCAAATTGGCGATGAAAGTGGAGGGACAGATTGGGAATGCAAACAGTCCACTCCTTGGGCTATAAATACTCTCTCCTTCTCTCCTTGAGAGGGGTTGGCATTTAAGAAGAGAGGAGATCATATTGTCACGACCAAAGCTTTGAAAAAGGCTTTGGAGGACCTTCCATACTCAAGTTTTCACTTGAGAGACCTTTCCTCCTCTCTTTGTTTTCACTTACTTTTGTGTTCTTCATTTTTGTAATTTTGTAAGTCCTTTATTTTGTAATTCTGTTTTAATGAAAGTTTCTTCTTCAATATCTCTTATTCTCCTCAACCTTCTGTAGTATAATATTCATGGTCTTAAAATAGTTTGAATCATTTTAAATTACAGTACATTATCGTGCTTCCTCATTCAATCGAAATTCCATTTTTGATTCTCAAAATATTTCGTGTGTGTGTTCGGCACACTACTCTTATCTTGTCCCTTTCTTTTTCTTCTCTTTATAATTCATCACCATAAACATATATTACCAGATTAATAAACATAATAATGGCTGAGTAAATTTCTCATTGGGGTGAGTTTTAATTTAGGTATGTTAAGCGATTGAGAGCTTTTTCTTGATGAGTATTCGTTGAATTAACATTGTGTATGTTGGACTTAGCATGTCATGGATTAATGACTTGATTTGTTTAACGTGTGGTTTACATGGATTATTGGAACCATAAATACACTACCATAAACAATATTTGATCAAGATTAGAACCCTAAGTTAATTTAAGGCTTGGATTAAAGCCTTAACACTTAGGAATTCTAATCAACATCATCTTGTGACATGGGTGTTAATTTAAATGCAATATAAAGCAAAGCTCTAGGATATCACAAGCTTAACTAACCTAATGATGAACTCACCCCAATCTTTATCAACTTGTTAAATTAAACATCATTCATTAAACATTTCAATTAATCTCTGCAAACAAACCCCCCCAATCAAAATACAATCAACTAAAAACAAACGACTATTACAAAGTATCATCACCGAGGATTCGACCCGAGTGCTGCTATACACATTAGCAGAGCACCGGAATTTTGACCGGTCGATAGGCGACAATCAGCCGTGCGTTTCAACAGCACTGGTGGCCAGGCATGAAGAAGGCTGTGGTAGAGTTCGTTTCTCGATGCCTCACCTGCCAGCAGGTGAAGTCAGAGCACCAGGTATCAGCAGGCTTGGTACATCCCTTGGAGGTCCCGGAGTGGAAGTGGGATGACATATCTATGGACTTCATGAATGGACTTCCACGCACTTCTAGAGGTCACTACTGCATCTGGGTGATTGTCGACCGACTCACCAAGTCGGCTCACTTCTTACCCATCAGAGAGCAGGGCTCAGTGGAGAGCTTGGGGCGTCTCTACATTCAGAAGATTGTATGGCTTCACGGTGTGCCATCATCTATCGTCTCTGATCGAGATGCTCGCTTTACTTCCCGACTTTGGAAGGGGTTGCAGGAGGCGTTCGGGACGCGGCTACGTCTGAGCACCGCCTTTCACCCTCAGACGGATGGTCAGACGGAGAGGACCATTCAGACTCTCGAGGACATGCTCCGTGCATGTGTCCTCAACTTTGGTCGCAGCTGGGAGGACCACCTACCCTTGGTGGAGTTCGCGTACAACAACAGCTACCACTCCACCATCGGGATGGCACCATACGAGGCGTTGTACGACAGAACTTACAGATCTCCTTTGTGCTGGACAGACCCTGGGGAGTCAGCACTTGTGGGACCAGAGATGGTCCGGGCCACGACAGAAAAGGTCCAGGTCATCCAGGAGCGGATGAGGACAGCTCAGAGATGGTAGAAGTCTTACGCTGATAGGAGGCGGAGGCCACTAGAGTTCGAGGATGGCAACCACGTCTTCTTGCGTGTCTCACCTCGACATGGATTACGAAGATTTGGCCGAGGCAGCAAGTTGTCTCCATGCTTCATAGGACCATTCCAGGTCCTCAGCAGGATTGTCGAGATGGCTTATCGCCTAGCTCTACCACCTCAGTTGCACAGGGTGCACGACGTCTTCCACGTATCTCAGCTGAGGAGATACGTGCACGACCCGACGCACATCATTGACCATGGAGAGCTAGACATGGATGATGGGGCGACTTTTGCGGAGGTCCTGGTGGAGATCGAGGATCGACAGGAGCGGGTCCTACGTGGATGATCGATTCCTCTTGTGTACATCAGATGGCAGCATGGGAACCTCCAGTAGAGTACTTGGGAGCGGGAGGCTCAGATGCGTGCTCAGTACCCACATTTGTTTCCCTAGTTTATGATGTATCTATACGGGGACGTAAAGCCCTGAGGTGGGAGTGATGTAAAGACCTGAAAAATTCAAGGAAATTTTTTTTCTTAATTTTCTTTGGATTTTAACAAGAACGCAGTTTCTGACGGCACCTGATTCCGAGGCCCGGTGTGCCCGGAATCATTTTATGAAGTTTGGCTCGGGTACGTTCAGTGAACGGACGAGCGGGTTTCTCTAACTTTTGAACCGGTGCTCGGAATAGAATTCTGAGGGCACCGATGGAATCACAGCGCCGATATTTTCTTAGAAACGCCTCTTCCAGAGTTGCGTTTTCTCAGGTGTGGTCTTTAATTTTTGGGCTTAAAGTTAAGAAATAAAATAAATTGTACGACAAACTTTATTTTATTTCACTTAAGCCACTTGGAAGCCACTTGAAGCCACTTAAAGCTGCTTAAGCTAAGTTGATGCGGATAGGGTGCTATCCAAAAATATCATACCCTCTTGGTAGTATATTTGTGAGGTGGGGGCCGCACGAGCTCCACCGTTTCTTTTCCGCTAAGTAACGCACCCGCGAAAACCCGTCATTATGAAAGTCAACTGACGCATTTTCTTAAATTCTTAACGCACCATTTAATTGGGAGGTTTTATTCGTTGAATTAATTTTATGAATTAATGGGCCATTACTTATCTCTTTTTCATTTGTTGGCATGTTAATAAAATAAGACCAACGCTTTTTCTCCTTAAGGGTTGTTCGTTGAGAGGTTTTGATAGAAACCTCAAGTTCTTCATCTTCCTTCGCGAAGAACGCGAAGAATGCGAAAAACGCTGGCCTCCGACGAAGAACGCCGAAACCACGGAAATCGACGACGCGACGCCGTGTGCCGTGACGCCGATGTTTCCTCTCCCGCGACGTCTTCTGCGACGTTCCTTCATCCGCAACAAAATCTTCGATCATCCGTTGAGGTGAGAGATTGCGGTTCTTTAAATTTCTTTGCGGATTATAACAACACATATATTTAATCGATATAATTAAATCTGTTGTTTCTTGGTCCTCGGAGTTCGTCGACGCAACGTCGGATACCACGACGACGCGACGGTCCCCTCCTTCGGCGACGATCAATTCCGAGAAGAACGCATGTGCGACGACTTGACGAGGTAGGGGTTTGTTGTGAAACAATTTATATTCTGTGATTGTTTCTTTTAAAATAAAGAACCCGGTTTCATAAGAACAATTTTAATTATTAAAATTGTTATATTTTATGTTTTCTATGTGTTGATTATTCTTCCCGATTGTTATCGCCTAACGCGGAGGGTGCGGGCCCAAACGAACACGGCCCGATAACCCTCCGCAGTTCTTCGTTGTTTTGCGGATTTGGCAGGCGATGACAAAACGTGCCGCAAGGGCGATTTGATGTTTCCGCAGTGAAGAACGGGACCCGGGAGGAGCAGCGGCGTAGACGGGAACCAAATCGGACCACCGGAGCGACTCCGGTGGCCCGCGGAAGCCACCGGCGGCAGCGGCGCCAGCGGACCCGCGGCCGCGCTGGTCCGGCGCACACAGGACGCGGCTTTGCCGCGTCCGTTGACCAGGGCGGCACCCCGTGGGGGCCGTGGAGTTGTCACGCGGGGGTAGCGTGGCCCCTACGTTGCTCGGCCATTCGGCCGAGCCGAGCCGGGCCGGCCCGCGCCCTGGCCAGACCGGACCGGGTCCAGCCGGGTCGGACCGGGTCGGGTCGACCCGAGGACGGGTCGTGACACAAATACTCAGTCTAGTTTTTTATGAGACCTAATGATGCATTACTGGAACATAACGGTCTCATTACATTACTTATGAAGTCAAATAAATCCTTTATATGAAATAGATGAATAAAAATTTGATACATAATCAACATAAACATTCATATTGAAAAACTAGCATATGAAGTGTTAATATTTTCCCTAGTCAATAAATAGAACAACATGATCATAATCCATACAGAGAAATAAGTTAGATGGTTGCATTAGAATATATCATTAGTAAATAAAAATAATTATTAAATTATTATTACATAAATTAAAGTACCTTTAAAATAACATTCAAACCTTTCTTTGAAAACATGATAAAAATATCCCTTCCTTTTGATAACATTCTAAATAAAAATTTCCAAAATATTGAGAAAATATATTTCATTGAAAATAACCATGGAAACTTATAAATTAATATTCAAATCAAATAAAAATCATTATTAAAGGAAAATATGTTCAGGTCATATATTTTAAAAGAGAACATTTGTTTCACACTTTTGAAAAAAATCAAAAGTGAGTCGTCTAGAAAACACTTAAAAATATCCCTTTTAATATTTTGTAAATAAAGAAAAAAGTAGTTGAAAATAAAATTTCACAATATTTGAAACATAAATAAGAAAATTCATAAAACATTTTGTGAACATTTTCATGGAGGATAAAGATTTTTTATGGAAAACATTAAAATAAGGTTTTAAAGGAAATTCTCTTACCTCATGTCCCAAATCGTTTTGTATGTTCTATACCTCTTGAATAATAAAATTACATTAGTTTTATACTTGTCTAATAGCATTTTTAATTTTTATTGAATTATCAATATTCATTTTATTTGATTTATTACCATGACTTATTTAGTTACTAAATTAGTTAATTTTACATCAAACGTTTTGACGATGTTTGGTTCATAATACCAAAAAAACTTCAGTAGGTTGACCATGGTCAAAGTGATTATGGTTCCATTATATCTATAATATTATTCATGACATAATTATAATTTTTATATTAAATACCATTTTATAATCATCCATTAAATTCATACATGAAAAATGAATCACGTCGCTATGTGGCGGTGGCGGTCCACACGTACGCACGAGCAACATTATAATTTTTTAACAGGTGGAAGGGTAAGAAGGTAAGTGATATATTATCTTTAAAAAATTATAATTAGGTCATGAATATCATATATATTCATTAAATTAATCATAATAACCATCCTTGTGGGGGAATGATGAAAAACAAAACACATCGCTTTGTGGATGTGGTAGTTCACACGTATGCACAAGTGATGTTTTCATTTCCCATAGGGTGAAAAATGACATGAATAAGGGTTGTAACATCATCATAATATCATTTAATTATATTGAATATACTTATTTTATTATTTGAGAATATTTAGGACATAATTAGAGGAGGTACATGAAGAAATAAAATGAAAGAAATCGGTTAAGAGTTATACCTATTCTATGGAAATCCTCCTTTAGATTACATTGTAAACCTTCTTAGAATGGTATTTGAGGAATAAAAAAAGGTCTAGGAAGTGTTTAATGGACATAATAAGATATTTGGGTAGATATTGTCTGAAATAAATGGCTCATGAGGTGTGAGTAAGATAGGATAGGTGGTTCCCTTTTATAAGTGAGGTGGGTGGAAATCATGTAAATAATTGAAATATTAATATATAATATATGTCTAACTCATGTCAAATGACTCAAAAGATCCATATATTTTAAGATAAGGAATATAGGGACAAAATATGATTAACCAATATAATTTATAATATTTTAGATACCATTTTAATCCTTATCATTTCTTTTAACCCCCTCAGTAACATTTTTTAACTTTAGTCATGGTAACAACTACTTCAATCATTAAGGGTTAGAAATTTACTTCTATGGTTGAAAGTAACTCAAAAATTGTCTATGGATGATATATTAAACCATTTCTCAGCCCATTTTTTCTCTTTAAATATTTTTCTTTATTTTTAAATCATTTAAGAAAATATTATTTAACATATCAGGGGAGTTCAGGTACTGAGCATGTTTGGTCTTAAAAATTTAATAATTAAAATAAAAGTATTGTAAAAACAAATCATGTGGCACATAAAAGTACACCAAGACAACAAAGTGGTAAAAACACCAAAAAAATAAAAGGAAAAATACCTAGACCCATTTAATAGGCTCTAAGACCACGTCAAAAAAGGACTAAAGTCCCAGAAACATAACTGATACGGTCATGATGCTACATTGTTATCACCTTCTCAGTCGTACGATGCCATCAAATACCCAATATCATTCAAGATATATCTTGCTAACATTTATTCAGTGGGATTCCTTGGTTCACACATCCTACCCATGGTCGGAACTTGAGGCCAACTCGCGTCCCGAGGCTAGCATTGTCGGCATGAGGTCAAGCCATACATGTCATCCTGTGTCGTGCACGACACCCTGACACCAACCTGCCCCTAAAAATGCATCCCTAGGTCACCCCCATCCTGAGGTCATTATGTGAACACAATCGACTAATTCACACACATGCCACCCCAATTCTCGGAGCCAACATCTATCCAACCACACTGAGGTTGTCGCCTGCCTTCACCCGGTCTCCATCCCCTCATTCACAAGGTCACCTGCTTCAGGGTCGTTTCACAAAGTCACCGATTATCCAAACATCGTCTATGAGACCCCTTCTATAGACATACCAGAAACTCCCAAGAACAATTGTTTCCATCCCTAACCCCATCAACACCATCACCCCATGACCTAAGGTCATCGTTGTCATCTATATCATCATTGTTGTGCAATGAAGTGGCCTTGCACCACCATAGGATGTCGGCCTCGCTGCATAGCCTATCATTGCCAACCCCAAACACCATCACCAGGTCCCAAAATCTCCATGTCGCTTTGTCACTTGAGATCCATCACTAGCCTTAATCTCTCCACCATAAGGGTTCAATAAATAGAGATGCTTACACTACGGAAAAAATTGATATTTGTGACGGGCTATTTGCAATGGGAATAAATCTCGTCGCAAATACCAAGTCCAGGAAGCTATTTGCGACGGGGAGAAATGCCCGTCGCAAATAACTAATTATTTGGGACGAGGTTTCGTTGCGAAAACTATTTGCAACGGGGAGGTCTCTCCCGCAGCAAAAAATATGGGGCGGCTTGCACGTGAAACCGTGCGGCTTGTGCGCCAAGCCGCGCGGCTTGCACGCCAAACCGCACGGGGTTATTTGCGATGGGACCCGTCGCAAATACCCAGCGGCGGTCAATAACTTTTTGCGACGGGATGTCGTCCCGTCGCAAAAAAAACCGTCGGCAGGCACTATTTGCGACGGGACCCGTCGCAAATAACCTTTTAACCGCCGACTGTAATTAATGCGGGCGAGGGTAATTGCGACGGGACCCGTCGCAAATACCAGCATTTGCGACGGGCTTCCCGTCGCAAAAACTCTCGTCGCAACTAATCTAACCTATATATACCCCCATCCGTTTTTTTCCAAATCATTCAGATCTTGCTCTCTCTCTCTCTTCATTCTTCAGTTTCAAAGAAAATTTTTCTTTTAGTTGAAGTTTTTTTATTTAATAGCAATCGGAGGGCGTCAATATCTTCAGAATATCAAAGTTTAAGGTATTTATATTTTTTTATATTTATTTTATTTTTTTATGTTAATTTTAATTGTTGTTTATGAGTTCTAATTTAATTAGATTTCAACTGATTTTTAATTATATTTAGTTTTACTAAGTAATTGCTATTGTTAGTAATAATTATAAATAATTAGTTATAATTAATATTAATTAGATATAATTAGAAATAAATATATATAATTAGCAATAAAAAGTTATAATTAGTAATAATTAGATATAATTAGTAATAATTAGTTATAATTAATATTAATTAGATATAATTAGAAATAAATATATATAATTAGCAATAAAAAGTTATAATTAGTAATAATTAGATATAATTAGTAATAATTAGATATAATTAGTAATAATTACTAATAATTACTAATAATTAGATATAATTAGTAATAATTAGATATAATTACTAATAATTAGATATAATTAGTAATAATTAGATATAATTAGATATAATTAGATATAATTAGTAATAATTAGATATAATTAGTAATAATTAGATATAATTAGTAATAATTAGTAATAATTAGGAATAATTAGATATAATTTGTAATAATTAGATATAATTTGTAATAATTAGATATAATTAGTAATAATTAGATATAATTAGTAATAATTAGATATAATTAGTAATTATTAGGAATAATTAGGAATAATTAGTAATAATTAGCAATAATTAGGAATAGTTTGGAATAATTAGAAATAATTAACAATAATTAGGAATAATTAGGAATAATTAGGAATAATTAGGAATAATTAGCAATAATTAGGAATAATTAGGAATAATTAGGAATAATTAGCAATAATTATCAATAATTATCAATAATTAGCAATAATTAGCAATAATTAGCAATAATTAGCAATAATTAGCAATAATTAGCAATAATTAGGAATAATTAGGAATAATTAGGAATAATTAGCAATAATTAGGAATAATTAGCAATAATTAGGAATAATTAGAAATAATTAGCAATAATTAGAAATAATTAGCAATAATTAGAAATAATTAGAAATAATTAGCAATAATTAGCAATAATTAGCAACAATTAGCAACAATTAGCAATAATTATAAATAATTAGCATTAATTAGGAGTAATTAGCAATAATTAGGAATAATTAGCAATAATTAGCAATAATTAGCAATAATTAACAATAATTAGAAATAATTAGGAATAATTCGCAATAATTAGCAATAATTAGAAATAATTAGCAATAATTAGGAATAATTAGGAATAATTAGGAATAATTAGGAATAATTAGGAATAATTAAGAATAATTAGGAATAATTAGGAATAATTAGGAATAATTGGTAATAATTAGGAATAATTAGTAATAATTAGGACTAATTAGTAATAATTAGGACTAATTAATAATCAATAATTAGGAATAATTAGGAATAATTAGTAATAATTAGTAATAATTAGTAATAATTAGTAATAATTAGTAACAATTAGTAACAATTAGTAACAATTAGTAATAATTAGTAACAATTAGTAACAATTAGTAACAATTCGGAAGAATTAGTAACAATTAGGAGCAATTAGGAGCAATTAGGAGCAATTAGGAGCGATTAGGAGCAATTAGGAGCAATTAGGAGCAATTAAGAGCAATTAGGAGCAATTAGGAGCAATTAGGAGCAATTAGGAGCAATTGGGAGCAATTAAGAGCAATTATGAGAAATTAGGAGCAATTAGGAGCAATTAGGACCAATTAGGAGCAATTAGGAGCAATTAAGAGCAATTAGGAGCAATTGGGACCAATTAGGACCAATTAGGATCAATTAGGAGCTATTAGGATGAATTAGTAATAATTAGTAATAATTAGTCATAATTAGTAATAATTAGTAATAATTAGTAATAATTAGTAATAATTAGTAAACGAAATCTGCTTGGATAATGAAGGGAAAATTTGTAATCATCTCCACAACGATGATTACAAAATTTCCGTTCATTATTCAAGCAGTTTTCCTTTTGCTAAGTATTGCTAAGTATTGCTAAATTAGTAATAATAAGTGTGAGAAAGATGCAATTAAATGAGTTGTCAGACAAAAGAGTAGCTGTCAATCCATTGGAAATTGTGTCGCCCTTAATTAATGATAATTATTAAGTAGTTGTAATTATTTATCTTCTTTTTCAGATAGTGTTTTTATAATATCAAACTATTCAAAAATAGTGATGATTTTATAATTTATGTAGAAAAATATGGAAAAAGGAAGTCGACATCAGTCATTATTAGATGATCGAACTTGGATAAATCAGCACAGAAATCCAAATGGTTCTGGTTTAAATCCTGTCTATATTGAGGGTGTTGAAGCTTTCTTAGCATTTGCGTCATCAAAACCAGAATATGTTTCAGAAGGTACAATTACGTGTCCTTGTAAAAAATGTGCTCTGAGAATGTTTGACACATTTGATAAGGTTGGGGGACATCTCTTGTGGTTTGGTTTTCAACCAGATTATGTTTTTTGGTATCAACACGGTGAATGCAGTTCCACAGATGATTCTAATAACTTGATTACGGATCCATCACGATTTCAAAATTTAGTACATGATGTTGCAGGTCCATATATGCAACAAATAGAAACTCACGATGATATTGATTTAACTCCTGAGTTGACACCATCCAAATTTTATGAGTTGTTGAGGTCTGTTGAGGATGCATTATATCATGGTTGCAAGATAAGCAAATTAGAAGCAGTTGCAAAATTTATGGATATTAAATCAGATAATGCAATGTCAAACTACTATTTTGATCAGATATTTTCTTTGGTTAAAACATTGTTACCTGAAGGAAATGTGTTGCCTAAAAATTACTATGAGAGCAAGAGGCTGATTCGTAATTTGGGCCTTAGTTATCGGAAGATTCATGCATGTCCAAATGATTGCATCTTATATTCTGGAGAAAATGATTCATTGGATATTTGTCTCATATGTGGACAATCGGGTATAAAGAAGCTCAACTAGGGAAGTCTCGATCAATTCTAGTAAAACAGTTGAGATATTTCCCCCTTCCACCCAGGTTGCAGCATTTATTTATGTCTTAAAACATAGCGTCAATGATGTCCTGACACAAAACCAAGATTTCAACTAATAAAAGCTTGAATCATCCATCTGATAGTGATTCATGGAAACATTTTGAACATCTGCATCTATCTTTTTCTATAGAAGCCCGAAATGTGCGATTGGGTCTTTATACTGATGGTTTTTGTCCGTTTGGTTCTTATGGTAGTCAGTATTCATGTTGTTTTGTCTTTATAACTCCGTACAATTTGTCTCCATAAATGTTGATGAAGAAGCCTTATATATTTTTGACTCTATTAATCCCAGGACATCCGAAAATTAATATTTATGTTTATTTGAAACCATTTATTGATGAGTTAAATGCATTGTGGAGTAATGTTGTTAATACATATGATGTTTCTGCGAAAAAAAATTTAAAATTAAAAGCTTCATTGATGTGGACGATTAGTGAATTTCCGGCATATGGCATGTTATCTGCTTGTTGTACACATGGTCCGAAATCATGTCCTTACTGTATGAAAGAAAACAAAGCCTTTATGCCGGTCAATGGAAAAAAACCTTGCTATTTTGATTGTCACCATATATTTCTTCCAACCGGTCATCATTTTCAGAGGAACAAATCTCATTTCAGAAAAGGTATAATTGAAAGAGATGAACCTCCAAAGATGATCTCAGGTACAGAGTTAAAATCAGTTGTATTTTCATTACCCTCTATCACATTTGGACCAACAATAAACCAACAAAAAGTCATGGCTTCGGGAAAGAACATAACTGGATAAAACGGATCATTTTTTAGGATCTTTCGTATTGTTCTGATTTGTTGGTCCGCCACATTTTGGATGTTATGCATATTGAGAAGAACTATTTTGATAATTTATTTCATACAGTTTTGGATACACCAGGTAAGACCAAAGATACTGTAAAGGCACGATTAGATCTCGCCCAAATTTGCAGGCGACCATAACTTGAATTATTTGAAAATGTCAGATCACAGAGGTTAATGAAGCCAAAAGCAGCTCATACACTGTCCAAATAGAGTCGCTTATTATTTTGTCAATGGATTGCAGATTTGAGACTTCCAGATGACTATGCTTCCAATTTGGGCAGATGCGTTAAGAATGGTTATATACTGAATTAAAAAGTCATGATTGTCATGTTATAATGGAAAGACTTATATCGATTGGATTCAGAAGTTTGTTGAATTATATGATTTGGGATTCGATAACAGACATATCATATTTTTTTGGTACATTTGTGCAGAAACAACAGACTACGATGCGCTAAGAAAACTGGAAGAAGATGTTGCTGTAATTATATGTAAACTGAAAAAAATATTTCTGTCGGCTTTCTTTGACTCGATGGAACATCTGATATTACATTTTCCACATGAAGATAAATGTGTAGGTCTAGTACAGTTTCAATGGATGTACCCATTCGAGAGATGCATGCAGAAATTGAATAAAAAAATATGTAACAAAGCATCAGTTGAAGGCTCAATTGTTGAAGTTTATTTGCAAGAGGAAATTGCTTTTTTCTGCTCTCATTATTTTGAATCTCAATATCCCTCAAAACAGAATCGCATGGGGAGAAATGAGGGGAATTTTAATGATGAAATGGACAATCAATTAACAGTTTTTAATCAACCAAATCTTGGTTTTGGTGGAGTTCACGAATGATGGCTTTCAGATGATGAACATCACAGAGCTCATACATACGTTCTGCTCAACTGTGAAGAAATGACATCATTTTTCTTGTAAGTGATTCTATCACTTATTCTATAATTTTCTTAAAGTATTTAAACTTATTTTATTTGTAGGTTATATGATAATCATATCAAGAAACAACTTCCACAAATTACAGCAGCTGCTCTTGAAGAACGCAGACAAAAAAAATTTTCTCACTGGTTTCAAAAACTAGTAACATAAATTATTGATGGTTTAATATCATTTCCTTTTATTATTTATTATATTGATAATTGTTTTAAAAAATTTCAGGTGTCTCAATATGCTGATAAAATTGAAAAATGACTGTGTATATTGAGTAACCCACCATCCAAAATGGTTAAATCTTATAATGCATATGTGGTGAATGGTTTTCGATTTCATACACTTGTATATGGGGAATCAAAAAAAAATAATGAACAGTGGAGTTTTCTTGAGAGCATCACATCACAGAGAAACTGAAGTTGACTTTTATGGCATTTTGGATGAAATTATTGAGCTGTGTTATCTAGGACAGAATTACATAACAATGTTTAAATGTCAGTGGTTGGATACTGAAAGAGGTTTGCGTGTTCATCTGACTCATGGAATTATCGATATTAAATATAAAAGTCTTCTTGTAGTAAATGAACCATTTTTACTGGATCAACAGGCACATCAAATTTATTATGCAAAGTAATGTGCTACTTAAAGAGACTTGAGCGATTAGTGGAGCATAATAAAAATGAAATCTCAGGAAAATTAGTTTACTCAAACTGAATGTGGTTCCGCTGAAGTAGAAGGAATTGAAATTTTTCAAGAGACTACTCAAAATCCATCTGATTCACAAATAGAAGTGAATATCGATGATGACACCCCACAATTAAGGATCGATTATGATGAAGATGTTAATGATATTACAAATGAATTTGAAATGACAAGAGATGATGAAACTGAAACTCATATGGATATTGATGATGCTGAGAAGGAAGATGAAGACATTGACATTGACAACTATGGAGAAGAGGATGAAGATGCACATTAAAATAATTAAATGATGGTTATAATCATAACTAAAATATATCTATATATAATAGTTATTTTCAAATATCTGCTAACAACAATCATTTTTTGTTTTAGATGGACGATGATTTATTTCGTGAGTTGCAGGAGGCTGAGCTACCTTTGGATGATGAGGATGTGGGATCATCTGACCCTCAGCCTACTGGTGGTTCAGGAGGTACGCGAAATGGGCGCGGTCTTGCACAACTGATGATTCCTGACCCTATCCCCGAGCGACGTCCACATCTTGGTTTCGATCCATGCACATTGAGGTATGGTAACCTGTATATTTTAGTTAGATTTCATTAATTTATTTATATATATACTAATTGTTTTATTATTTATTCTTTTTTTACAGTTTTCAGCATGTAGCTATTAGACAGGGGAGCGCTATATTGCGCAATTATTTTTCTCAGCCATGGATCACATGGGAACAGATTCCCATTTATGTGCGACGTGACATGTTCCATCATTAGCTGGTATGTAAATAAATAATATTTATTTTGAAATTTATTTTATTAACAACTTTATATTATAAATTATTTTTAGGGTTTATGGCATCTTATCGATGTTAGCATGTGCGACGCTATCCACACGGCATGACAGGTTTCTATGTGTGACCATTTCTGCCAGTTTTTGCACAATTTGAGAAGGACAGCCATTAAGAAAGCAGGGGTGACCGAATTTGTTGATTCGTGTAGAGCCCACCGACCAGAGTACATTTCATCTCACGTTTGGGATGGATTATGTTTACACTGGTTGGGTAGTGGATTTCAGAGGAGATCTTCAGTGGGACGACAGAACTGGGGGAGACAGGAGGTGACGCATCGAGCTGGTATTCGTACATTCAGTTCGCATAAAGAGAATCTGGTAAGTATAATTTTAAAATATTTTATATAACTATAAATATAAATAGTTTATTTTATATTTCTGTAGGCAGTTGAGCATCCCGATATTATGGAGTTCGACGTTTATCGGAGGATGTACAGTGATCCATCCACTGAAGAGATTAGAGGTGATCGCCAGCGTCAGATTGTGGTTAGTATTATTTTTTTCAGTTTAACAATTAACTGCATATAATATTTTGACAATTTTAATTTTAAATTGGAATTAAAGGAGTAATATGAGGCTGCGACCTCTCAGACACAGGCTGAGGGTCAGGACAAGACGGCTGAGTAGACTAGTGCTCACCATTTCGATGAGGCAGCATGGATGCAAGTGACTCAGTATGGCTTTGAGAAGGGAAGATTAGTTGATATCGGCTCTCATTTTACTCCTGGTACTTATTATGGTACTATTGCGATGTCAGAGTCCCGCTCGAGAGGAGCTCGTGGAAAGGCATCATCTTCTGCTTCATAGTATCAGGAGCAGTTGCAAGCTTAGGCTGAGCATATAGAGACTTTGCATAAGCAGCAAGAAGAGATGTGTCGGCGGCAGCCGTAGTAGGAGCAGCATTACGAGGAGCAGAGCCGTCGATGGCAACAGCAACATCAGGAGCAGATGAAGTACATGCGTTGTTTGACTCGTAGTTTAGGGATCAAGTTTCCTCCACCAGCTCCTTCAGCTCCTCCACCTCCTCCAGACGACCCCCCCCAGTGATTTTTCTATGTTACAAACATTTGAATTAAAATTGTAATATGGATTATATACATTCTTTGTCTTTTATATTGGTGCACATATTACATAATTTAATTTTTAATATTTTATTATTTTATTATATTTTTTTGTTAATATTGAGAATTTTAATATTTTTTATTTTTTTATTGTTTTAATAATAATATTATTATTTTTTCATCAATCGTAATATTATTAAATTTTATTTTAAAAAAAAATTAATTTATTATTTGCGACGGGGCCTTTTGCGACGGGACCTCGTCGCAAATAGCCTAACTAAATATTTTTAAAAACATATTTGCGACTGGTAAGTAAGCCCGTCGTAAATAATTTGTTGCAACGGGACCGTCATAGAAAACGTTTATGTATATATAATACAAATAATCGGAAGATTATTTATGATGGGAAACATTCTCGTCGCAAATAAAGGTTTTTACGACGGGCCCGTCACACATAATTGTATTTGCGACATCGTTTTCTACAACGGGCTATTTGCGACGGAACCCCGTCGCTAAATCCTATTTGCGACGGGCTCTCATCGTAAATAGTCCGTCGCAATTAAGAATAATTCCATTAGTGTTAAATCCATCACCAAAAAATAATTTTCCTTGCACCCTTCAGGCCAACGATGCACCAATGTCACTCTATTACATGATCCCTCACGGTCAGCATTGAAAACTCTTGAAGTTCTCCATTTGAATTCATGAGGTAGATATGAAATTAGATCCATCTTAACTGATGAAACCTCTCACACATCCTCCTTAATTGAAGAAACCTCCCAAACTTTGTCGTCAGGGAATATGCCATCAATTTCATTACAAGGATCCACTCAATCATATTCCACCCGAGGATGCTTAGCATCGTATGTTGTGAACATCTCAAAGTGTCCAATGATTTCACTGTTTGGGATACACAACACTAGATTGTGATTTCTAGGGAAAATTCCATGGATTATATGAGATATATTATCCCCATATCTATTATTTAACATAAAATATCATTGAAATTTTTTTGAACTATTCACAAAATTTGACTTTCAAGATATCAAGATAACAATGGGTTTTGAATAAAAACTCTTTCACCAAAAATTATACATTATTATTAACCAAAAAAATTAAGGAAATCAATAAAATATCCAAAAATATTACTTTTAATTTTTTAAAGTCATTCACTTTGATTTTTATACTTCTTGCATATGCACTATGTCAGAATTGTGTAAGCATTTAAGGAAATTATACCATCACTAAAAATTAAAAATAAATTAATATCATAAAAATAACATATTTATATTCAAAATAATTTTTTATATTCTACCATTAATTCATTTTATCCCAATTACAACATATATGACAAATTACAAGCGAGAGAGTGACATTTTTGTAATTATCCTTTACTTAAAATAATATAAAGGTTGTAATCAAATTTAAATGGAA
This sequence comes from Viscum album, assembly GCA_963277665.1. Classification (NCBI taxonomy): domain Eukaryota; kingdom Viridiplantae; phylum Streptophyta; class Magnoliopsida; order Santalales; family Viscaceae; genus Viscum; species Viscum album. The sequence goes on from OY728123.1 coordinate 878,647,798, forward strand.
AGAAATTGAATAATTTTCGAATATTATATTTTTTTGGTTTAAAAAACTCATCCAATAAAATAAATACAAGTTTTAGGTATATTTTTAGGCTTTATCTCATAGTTATACCCCTATTTTAGCCATTTTACCCTTACCACGGTGACAACATTTTTACCAAATTACTATTCATAATGGCAAAAAATAAAATGGGTATATTTACCAAATTTAAACCAAATGACTCAAAATATGGAATTTATTTTTCAAGATTCAATTTCTATAAATGGAATAAATTAATTTTAATATAAATTCATAAAATACAAGGAAAAACAGTTCTTAGAAAAAATAAATTTTAAGCCTAAAAATGAGCTTATACAAAAATCAAATATGATTCTAATTATTTTGTAATTAATTATATTATTTATAATTAAATGAAAATTATGTTACTTTAATACCAAATTCAAAACATAATGGTACTTTTAAATTACACGATTTAAAGAAAATAAATAACATATTTGAAAAAATCAGTATTTTCCCATTATTCACTCGAAATCAATATTTTCATAAAAATACCAAAAATTAATTATAAGATATTTTTTACATGTTTTTTTTCAGATATTATATACATTTTATCAAGTAAAATTTCTAAATTTGGTAGAAATTAATCATAATATCCATGCATAAAATGAAATAAAACCATTTTTAAAGAAAATGTATTTTTGAAGTATAAAATGAATTTATACTCATTCATTATCTAGTAACCACCATTAGATGAATGTTAATATGTTTTTTTTTATATTTTTAAATTTTACATATTTTTATAATAATATTTTGATATTGATTAATTTAGTATGATAAAATACACAACACCTTAAAAATATTTCTTTGAAAATATTATTTTAAACATATCAAATCATTTCTTTTCATAACAAATTTACTAGTATTATACCCAATAAATATATAATACCAATGTTCATATAGGTATAATGGATATATAATCCCAACAACCATATGAGTCTGAAATGCACGGCCGATTGTCGCCTATCGACCGGTCAAAATTCCGGTGCTCTGCTAATGTGTATAGCAGCACTCGGGTCGAATCCTCGACGATGATACTTTGTAATAGTCGTTTGTTTTTAGTTGATTGTATTTTGATTTGGGGGGTTTGTTTGCAGAGCTTAATTGAAATGATTTATGGATGATGTTTGATTTACCAAATTGATAAAGATTGGGGTGAGTTCATCATTGGGGAGTTAAGCATGTGATATCCTTGAGCCTTACTTTGTATTGCATTAAATTAACACCCATGTCATAAGTTGACGTTGATTGGAATTCCTAAGTGTGAAGGCTTTAATTCAAGACTTAACTTAACTTAGGGTTATAATATCAATCAAAACTTATTTATGGTAGTGTATATATGGTTCCAATAATCCATGGAAACCACTCGTTAAACAAAACATATCATTAATCCATGACATATTAAGTTTAACATACACAATATTAATTTAAAGAATACTCATCGAGCAAATACTCTCAATCACTTAACATCACTAAATTATAACTCACCCCAATGAGATATTTACTCATCCATTTCGGTGTTTAATATTCTGGTTAAAATAATTATGATGATAAATTAAGAATATAAGAAAAAGAAAGGGATTAGTAAAGAGTGGTACGTTGACACACACACACGAACGATGATGATAATTAAAAATGGATTTTTGATTGAATGAGGAAGCGAAAGAAGGGAAGGGGATTCAACTGAATTTAAACTATTTTAGGAACATAAATATTAAACTACAGAAGGTGGATGAGAATAATAGATATTGAAGAAGTAACTTGCATTAAAACAGAATTACAAAGAAAGGACTTACAAAATTACAAAAACGAAGAACACAAAAGTAAGTGAAAACAAAGAGAGGAGGAAAGGTCTCTCAAGTAAAAACTTGAGTATGGCAGGTCCTCCCAAGCCTTTGGAAAGGCTTTGGTCGTTCCAATATGATTTCCTCTCTTCTGAAATGCCAACCCCTCTCAAGGAGAGAAGGGGAGAGTATTTATAGCCCAAGGAGTGGACGGTTTGCATTCCCAATCTGTCCCTCCACTTGCATCGCCAATTTGGCTATTCAGATAGCCGAATCTTCAAATATCTCCTTCTTCAAAGTTGTAGAAAATAATTTTGGCCGACTACTGTAAATATATGGAGGCATTTAGACAAGTGGATCCAAAGTTATGGCGGTTTTATTAAACAAAGGTAAACTGTCCATTTCTATCCATGCTTTTTTCGATGGCCAAAATGTGAATGGTTTTTTTAACAGGAAGATGCCTTAAAATCCGAATGGTTTCTTCAACAAAGTAGGCCTACTATATCTCCTATTTCACACTGCAAAATTTCAGCTCGCTTGGATTCTTACATCAGGAGATATGTCATGCATACTATACTGATTTTAATTCTCGGCCAGAATGGTGGGCTGGACTTCAAAGCATATGTTGGGCCCCTTGTTTTTGGATTTGGGCCTTGAAATTTTTATCCAAGATTACATGTAGTGTTTCCCGAATTATGGTGGAGTTTTAAGATTTTTGGACTTCTGGATGGAGCCCAGTAAATCAATCTTCATGAATAGTCCAGTTTCTTCACAGATTCTTTGGTCTTGTTTGTGAGGACCATATGACCCTTCAAATGGTAGAATTGGACCATGGTACCTTCTAATGAAATGTTTTATACTGAAATTAGAATCCTAAAAAACAAGAACCACACAATTTGGATCAGTATAGTGACAGTTATTATTAAAACATTAAACTGACTCAATTGAACTACTTCTAAAAATGCTCAAATATTATATTTAATATTAAAACATTAATATTTCACACAAATTATGCACATTTCATATAAAATAAGTAAAGGGAGAATATAATAAGTCATGAAAATATTAATAACATCAACTCCCCCACACTTAGATTTGTGCGTGTCCTCATGTGCAACAAATATAAAAACATGACAAAATCATTTTTACTCACCAACAAATATTAAAATTTTGTTTTCTCCAATCAGGGAAGGTTTAGACTATTTCACTCATCCATATTGAATTCCATCACAAATTTGGTTCACAATAATGCATCATAAACAGTTCATTTTTTCATGTTCAAGGTTTGAATTGGAAAATGTAGGCACTCAAAACTTACTCCTCTCAAGATGATAAAAATGTATTTTAGGAGGTTCACTCATTCACCAACAAAAAGTGAAAATCAAGAGTTTGTAAGAGCTCTCAGCTTCCATTCCAAAATCTAATGTGTACAAGAATCAAGAGGTCTTTTAAGGGGTTTTTCAGTGGCTATGGGATGGTAGGTATATAATGTCCAAAGGAAAACAGGGGTTAAAAACACCAACATGGAAAAATCAATGCACATTTTTTTTGAAATTTGATTTGAAAGGAAATAGAAACACATATTTTCAAGGGCATGAATGTGTGATTAATGAAAAGTGAGGGAGATAGAAAATGGAATAGGGTGAGATGATGAAATATGTACAACATGGAATACTTCCAATAATGACACAATACAAGATGATTCAAGTGTTCTTTTTTTTCTCTTTTTGCTCTTTTTTTTCGAAAGTTGTGCTTGAAACAAGTCTCACAGTCATCTCCCAACCCTTGTTTGATCTTCTCATGGAACTAATTTTAGTAGTTATAACACGATCAAATGTTTATGATGAATGATTTTTGACCCACCCAAGACACAACCCATTCCTTTTTTTCATTTTTTTTAATATAATTTTTTTTTCATTTTTTTTGAACACTTTTCAATGACTTTTGTACAAATGAAAATTACACATATACACCCCAAAGATCACAGAATTACAACCTCTCCCCCACACTTGAATGGATGCTTTCCCTCAAGCATATGATGACACATTGGAAATCAATGAAAGTACGCCCAAAAATGAAGTCCATTCCCCCCACACTTAAATTTCAATAAATTGTACAATGAAAATTCATGAAGATGTTGGGTGGGAAAAGGTATTAGGCTTGTAATGTGGCTATAAAAAGAAAGGTTTTCATAGGCTCAAAGGGGCTTTCAAAAGTAGGATCAATGTAAGGGTAACGGGAGGCTATTTGGCTATTCTGATTCTCATGTGGCTTAGAAAATGCCTCTATCATATTAATGCACACAAAAGATGGAAATTCAGCTCGAAGGTCCACAAACTCAAGACTCACAATTAGTGGTGAAGACACACAATGAAAAAGATGGCCATTGATGACCTTGGCATGAAGGCTAATGTTATTCCTCACGGTAGGGGAGAATCATTTTCCACCAAAAATTGTTCATTAAAAATGTTTGTTATTGACACAAAATTGTTTACCCAAGTTTGAGATAAAAATTCAATATATTTGAGTTTAAAACAAGCCTTTTGACTCCCCAAAATGGTTGGACAGAATTTCAATATTGGATGATGAGTAATTATGACACCCCCTTTTTTTTTGTTAATTTTCATTTTGTTTAATTATTTTTTTTTAATTTTTTTTTATTTTTAATGACACATCCACACAAAAGAGAAAATAGAAAAAAGGTTATGGAAGAATGTTGTAAAAAAAATGAGAGGGAGAGAGGAAGAAGAATAAATAGAGAGAAGAAGAGAGGGAAGAGATATTGAGGAGAGAGAGAGTTAAAGGGAAAGAGGTGCCCCCTGGTTTGGATTTGGTGGGTTGCCATCTCCATCTAGTGGTGGGTCGGCTAGAGAATTTGGGGATTCGGTGGAAGTCGAGGTGGTTCCAGGACAGTGGGAAGTTACCTGAAAAATAAAATTCATTATTCATCTAATGAAAATCTAAAAAGAAATTGAAATTTCATAAAAGTAAAAGAAAACATGGGTTGCCTCCCAAGAAGCGCTGAATTTATTTATCTACAGCTGGACAGTTGCAGTGGACTACCCATAGTCTGACGGTGGCCATCGTATTTTCTCAACTCCAGTGTGCTTCCAGAAAAACTTTTCCTTTGGATGACCTGATAATTCATTGGATAATTTCTTCCCATACTTTTTGGTGTGCTTGAAATTCAATGGGGTTGGAAAGAGAATATTTCTATCCTCACTTTGGTCTTCAACCTGAGGAATGATTTTATCCACAAAGTGATGGTTTTCTATTCTTGTAAATTCAGGAAGATGGCTCAATTCTGAGGGTTCATTTATGTAAGTATTAGATAACACAGAACTACAATATGAGATCCCAATTGTTTTTGACTCATTTATTTCATCACTTACTGATGTAGAGTAATGGGGATCAGTGGAGTCATAAGACTGAATACAATTTTCAATATCCTTTATTTCAATGTTGTTTGCCAAAGAATGGTCAATTTCAACCTCACCAGTGATCACTTTATTAATTAGGGTACAAATATCACAAACATCACTACCATCAGGACAATATAAACACATTGGTTCAAGGTTCACTTCACATATAACAGAATTTTCAGAATCATGGATAGGAAAGGATGAATATGGGATAATCTGATCTGAATCAACAAATGAGCATTCTAGTTCATTTTTCTCATTACCATCCATGTTGGAGAATTGGAGGTCAGAGGTGAGATGATATTCCAAAGAGTTTTCAAGATCCTTTAGATCAATGGAGTTTGAATTTGTAATGTCAACATCAATTTCACCATTAATCACTTGGTTAATGAGGATACAATATTCACAAACTCCTCTATTAGTAGAACATGAATAACATGATGGATTAGGATTCAACACACTCTTAGAGGGAGTTTCAGAAACATGGATTGAGAATGCAGAGTGATCCTCAGATGGGTATCGCATGGCTTGGAAAATGTTGAACTTGACCAGTTGGTCACCGAATTCCATGGATAAGATGCCAGCATGGACATCAATTTTGGTTTTAGATGTCATAAGGAATGGTCTTCCTAGAATTAGGGGAGATTGAGAAGAGTTCGTCTCACCTTCCATGTCAAGGACATAGAAATCAGCTGGGAAGATAAGATCATTAACTCGAACAAGAACATCCTCAATTATCCCCTCAGGACTGGCAGTGCTTCGATTGGCTAATTGAATGACAACACCCGTTGGGTGCAAGGGACCTAGACCAAGGTTGGAGAAAATGGATTTGGGCATGACATTTATTGAGGCTCCAAGGTCTATGAGTGCATCATCAAAGTTGGAACTCCCTATTTGACATGGAACCGTAAAGGTCACTGGATCTTTGCACTTCATGGGAATGGACTGTTGGGTTGAAACATTTTCAATGTTCCTAAGTTGCCTCTTATGGGTGCACAATTACTTAAGAAAATTGGCATACTTAGGGATTTGTTTAATGTCATCTAAGAGGGGGATGTTCACTTCAACATGTCTAAACATGTCAATCATTTCAGGATCAGGTTCAAAGGACTTCTTAGGCTTGGAGATGGCTTGAGGAAAAGGAATTGGGTTCCTTAGAGGAATGGAAGGAGGTGAAGGAGTGGATTCAAGTTCCTTTTCCAGCTTTTTGTTCTTTTCATTTTCTAGATGAACATCGAAAGGGGAGGTAGAGAAATCAGCATGGGTCATAGCAATTTGCTTTCCCGATCTAAGTACAATTGCACTTACATTACCCTTAGGGTTGGGTAATGGTTGAGCTGGGAGTTGGGATGAATTGGATGGTTGTTGCTGGCTAAGGTGGGATGCAAGTTGACCTATTTGGGTTTCAATGTTTTTGAGGCTAGAACGGGTGAAGGAGGCAAGATCTTCCACTGCACTTTCCCATGGTTGCTTGGAAGAAGAGGCTTGTCCCTGGTTCGGATTTCCTTGATTTTGGTTCTTGGGAAATCGATTGTATTGGTTTTGGAATTGGGAAGGCTCACTAGGATAATGGAATCCAGGAGGAGGATTGTTCCTTTGAGGTTGAGGAGAAAAAGGATAAGGTTGATGGAAGTTACCACCACCTTGACCATATTGGAAATGGTTTGGGTTTTGATGAGGGAAATGAGGAGGATGAGAAATGGGATTACCATACCTCAGAGGTGGGTTAAAGGTAGAAGAGAAGGGCTCAGAGTGGGGTTGGTTGAAGTTTCTAACAAACTGAACTGATTGTTGAGGGTTGAAGTTTCGCTGAGCATATGCCGCATTGAGCTCCATTGGACTAGATGAATCAGATGGATCATCTTGAAGTTGTGGACATGTGTCAGTCGGATGAGATGGAGAGTTGCAGATTCCACAATTCTTGATAGGTCCAGGGAATAGTGACTGTGGAGAAGATGAGGTTGGGGCTTTGGTAGCCACCGCTAGTTGACGCACAAGACCTGTAAGTTTACTCATCCACTCAGTCATCTTGTTGGGCTCTATGGATTGATTCTCTTGGGCTTGTTTCACTTGAGCATGTGCTCGAGTATGGAATTGTTGCGTGTTCGCAGCCATGTTGCTTATGAGTTCTCGTGCTGCTGCAGGAGTTTTGTCAACAAGAGCACTGCCACTTGCGGCATCAATGAGAGTTCGCTCCATAGCCAATAACCCCTCATAGAAGTATTGGATCAGGATTTAGTCAGGGATTTGATGGTGTGGACAAGTTTCCACAAGCTTTTTGAACCTCTCCCAATACTCATGGAGTGATTCATTAGGGAATTGACGGATGCCGCTTATTTCCTTTCGGATAGAAGCTGTTCGGGAAGCGGGAAAGAACTTCTCAAGGAAAAGTCTCTTCATGTCAACCCATGAGTTTATGGAACCAGGTGGGAGGTAGTAGAGCCAAGACTTGGCAGAATCCGCTAGGGAAAAGGGGAAAGCTCTAAGCTTGATTTGTTCTTCAGAAACCCCTTGAGGCTTCATGGTAGAGCATACTACTTGGAACTCTTTAAGGTGAAGATGTGGATCCTCACCGGCTAGCCCGTGAAAATGAGGGAGAAGATGAATCAAACCCGATTTGAGTTCGAAGTCAGCTTCAATGTTTGGATATTGAATACCAAGAGGTTGGTAATTCATATCAGGGGTAGTAAGTTCTTTTAGGGTTTGTTCCCTAGGATTGGCCATTTCAATTTCAACTGGTTGGATGAGGACTGGTTCTTGAATTATTTGAGTATCTCTTATGTTCCTCCTAAGTTGGCGAAGTGTTCGCTCAATTTCAGGGTCAAAAAAATCCGAGGGATTTTTTGGAAGGCTACGGGGCATTCAGAAAGATTTTGGAAGAAAGAGGAAGACGAGTTTTTCTTTGTATTTTTTCAGTTTATGATTTTTATGAGAAGATGGGTTTTTCTTTGTGATTTTTTTTCAATTTTTTTTTTAAAAAATTTTGATTTTTTTTTGGTTTTTTTTACAATAACCAGAAACTAATGACTACTTAAAGCACCATCCCCGGCAACGGCGCCACTTGAAATGCACGGCCGATTGTCGCCTATCGACCAGTCAAAATTCCGGTGCTCTGCTAATGTGTATAACAACACTCGGGTCGAATCCTCGGCGATGATACTTTGTAATAGTCGTTTGTTTTTAGTTGATTGTATTTTGATTTGGGGGGTTTGTTTGCAGAGCTTAATTGAAATGATTTATGGATGATTTTTGATTTACCAAATTGATAAAGATTGGGGTGAGTTCATCATTGGGGAGTTAATCATGTGATATCCTTGAGCCTTACTTTGTATTGCATTAAATTAACACCCATGTCATAAGTTGACGTTGATTGGAATTACTAAGTGTGAAGGCTTTAATCCAAGCCTTAACTTAACTTAGGGTTATAATATCAATCAAAACTTATTTATGGTAGTGTATCTATGGTTCCAGTAATCCATGGAAACCACTCGTTAAACAAAACATATCATTAATCCATGACATATTAAGTTTAACATACACAATATTAATTTAAAGAATACTCATCGAGCAAATACTCTCAATCACTTAACATCCCTAAATTATAACTCACCCCAATGAGATATTTACTCATCCATTTCGGTGTTTAATATTCTGGTTAAAATAATTATGATGATAAATTAAGAATAGAAGAAAAAGAAAGGGATTAGAAAAGAGTGGTACGTTGACACACACACACGAACGATGATGATAATTAAAAATGGATTTTCGATTGAATGAGGAAGAAAAAGAAGGGAAGGGGATTCAACTGAATTTAAACTATTTTAGGAACATAAATATTAAACTACAGAAGGTGGATGAGAATAAGAGATATTGAAGAAGTAACTTGCATTAAAACAGAATTACAAAGAAAGGACTTACAAAATTACAAAAACGAAGAACACAAAAGTAAGTGAAAACAAAGAGAGGAGGAAAGGTCTCTCAAGTGAAAACTTGAGTATGGCAGGTCCTCCCAAGACTTTTTCAAGGCTTTGGTCATGCCAATATGATTTCCTCTCTTCTGAAATGCCAACCCCTCTCAAGGAGATAAGGGGAGAGTATTTATAGCCCAAGGAGTGGACTGTTTGCATTCCCAATCTGTCCCTCCACTTGCATCGCCAATTTGGCTATTCAGACAGCCGAATCTTCAAATATCTCCTTCTTCAAAGTTGTAGAAAATAATGTTTTCCGACTACTGTAAAAATATGGAGGCATTTGGACAAGTGGATCCAAAGTTATGGCGGTTTTATTAAACAAAGGTAAACTGTCCATTTCTATCCATACTTTTTTCGATGGCCAAAATGTGAATGGTTTTTTGAACAGGAATATGCCTTAAAATCCGAATGGTTTCTTCAACAAAGTCGGCCGACTATATCTCCTCTTTCACACTGCAAAATTTCATCTTGCTTGGATTCTTACATCAGGAGATATGTCATGCATACTATATTGATTTTAATTCTCGGCCAGAATGGTGGGCTGGACTTCAAAGCATATGTTGGGCCCCTTGTTTTTGGATTTGGGCCTTGAAATTTTTATCCAAGATTACATGTAGTGTCACCCAAATTATGGTGGAGTTTTAAGGTTTTTGGACTTCTGGATGGAGACCAGTAAATCAATCTTCATGAATAGTCCAGTTTCTTCACAGATTCTTTGGTCTTGTTTGTAAGGACCATATGACCCTTCAAATGGCAGAATTGGATCATGGTACCTTCTAATGAAATGTTGTATACTGAAAGGAGAATCCTAAAAAACAAGAACCATACAATTTGGATCAGTATAGTGATAGGTATTATTAAAACATTAAACTGACTCAATTGAACTACTTCTAAAAATGCTCAAATATTATATTTAATATTAAAACATTAATATTTCACACAAATTATGCACATTTCATATAAAATAAGTAAAGGGGGAATATAATAAGTCATGAAAATATTAATAACATCAGATTCTAACAAATATATAATACCAACGATTATATTACCTTCCTATATAATCTCTCATAAATCCCAAAAATCCTTACTTCTCTCGCATCATTCCAATAATAGTTATACTTATTATCCATTAATCCATAGTTGGGATCAGGATTATGATCTTCCTGGAAGAACATGGGGATAAATATTATATTCCCATGGTATTATTATATATATTTTTATTTATTTTAATTTTATTTTTCTTACTATTGATTATTATAGCAGCCTCATAATGTATTAATATTTTTCTACAATTGTAATATTTTATCTCAATAAAAGTATCATGGTTATTTTTATTTCTATATTGTGTGTATCATAATCTTTCAAAAATAATATTCATTTAAAGGTAAAATGCATATTGAAATATCAGGTGTCACAGTTTTGGTTTTGGTTTCTCAATTTGATAAAGTTTAATCTCAGTTTCCAGTAATAAATCATCTTAAAAAAATGGATGAATTATCTTAAAGTGACATAGAAAATTATATTATGTGTTCCGCTAAAATTATCTTATGTAGGAATGGAAAGTGTAAATTATCTTATGTTGGTTGGGTGGAGAAAAATTTGTATGTGGGAATTCAAGAAAATATCATATGAGGACTACTTCCAAAATATCCTACGGGTCCACTTTTGAAAATATCATATAAGATTTATGTAAAATGTCAAATGGGTGAGGCTGGATTCCAATTATATTACAAAAATCACATGAAATTTAGAAAAGTAATATTCATATGGGAACTATTCAAAAAATAATTCTTACGGGAAAAACCAAAAGTTATATGAAAAAATGAGACTTTAGTAAAATTTAAGGAATTTCCAAACTTCATAAGATAAATCCTAGATATTTATTCAAAAAATTATATTTTATAAAATAACTTCAAAAAAATTATTACATCATCCAAATAATTTCAAAAATATATTTCAATAAACTTTAAAAGAACAATTAAAATTTGTTCTAAAAATACTAAAAATCATTGCATAGAACTTTAACAGAATTAATTCCAAAGTCAATTTTTTTAAATACCTTAAAAATAAATCCATTAAAACTAACACAAATAATAGATTATTTATTCTTTAAAAATATAGGGAAATTGAATAAAATAACATTTATCAATTAAACACCAAAAATCATCATTTTCATAAAAAAATCAAAGATTTAAAATTTCATCATAGCTAAATCGATATTCAACAGTTATTCAATTAAAAAACCTCTTCACATTAAAAAATTAATTAATTCATAAAAAAATATGAAAAAATGTATCCCAAAAAGGGATGCATCAAATTCCCCCATGGATAAGAAATTTATTTTCCTAAAGTAATAAATTTATCAATTTTAGTGAAATAAAATGAATATCAAGACTAAAAAAGTTTAATACCACATAGTTTCAATTTTCAAAAAGATTTTCTCCCATAGACTTTCTCAAGTATAAAAAAAGTGATTTCTCTACTCAAAACAAGTGGTTTTATTTAATTGAAACTTCCAAACTTCTTTTTATTTATAGGTGAAAAAACATAAATAATTTAACATAGAATAAATAAAAATAACAAGATAGATGAGTGAGAATAATAATTAAAAAGAATGAATAATTAACTCATCCATCAATAAAAGAATAAATAATGAAAAATTCAACATGCATTAGGATTTTCATTTCATATCTCATTTAAATTTATAGCTTACAAGTTTCAAACTCAATCAAAATTTTTAAAACTAATGATTATTGTAAATCCTAATCCAAAATTTTGACTAAAAACAAAAAAAATCAATAGAAAAAAGAAATTAATACACCCAATTAAAATCAATTGAAAAGTAGAAAATAATAACCTCTATAAAGAGGAAAAAATATCTCACACTTCAAGAAAAATTGACATCCACTAAAAATGAAAGTTGAAGCTTGAAAAATAGTCAATTTCAAAAAAAATAACAGTTTTTTAATGTGTATTCAATTAAATATTGATTTTCAAAAAAGACTTAAAACTAAACATTTTACCCAATGTTGGATCTCAATTTGGGAGAAACATTAAATTAATTTTATCTCAACCATTTTTTAAAAAAAATATAAGTTTAAAATCATGTTTTAAGGTCACAATATACCTCAAAACAACATGTTTTCCACACTATCAAAGCAACTTACAAAACCTAATTATAACTATACATGATTTAACTTTGAAAATAGACAAATAGATTTTTCAAATTAATTCAATACAACAAAATGTTTTAGTATTGACTCCATAAAAATTTTCATACAAGTTTTAGGTTTTTCAATTCAGTCTAAAGAATTTTTTAGGATGATAAAATAGGATTTGAGTTCTATTTAAAATGATTTAAAACAAGTTAAACACCCACAAGGTTAAGTTCATACAAAGTATAAAACTAATTCATGCATTTTAAAAAAAATTACCTTTCCCCCCACACTTAATTGAATGTATCATATTGAATGATAATGAATGAATAGAAATAAGAATGTATAATTTAATCAAAACTCCCCATATAAGGAACTTTAAAAAACTTTTAAATCCCAACCAAGAACACCTTACTTTTTTCATTAAATAAGATCCCCTTAGCTGGTCGGTTTTCATTTCCTAAAATTTGAAATATATTAACATTGGAGTCCTAATAATTAAGCTTATATTAAATAAAAACCATAGGTTATGTTTAAAATAAGTGTTATTTAGGTGGTTTCAACAAGTAGATACTTTTTAAATAAAAAAATGAATTCTTATCCTATTTGACAGAACACCGGAATAATTATCTTATAATGGAGAGTGGGAATCATAATTAAATACAATAATTAAATCATATAATAATTGATAGAATACAACAACATTTTATTCAATGTACAAAATTAAAAGAAACAAGAATGGACATGGGTTAACTCCCGTGTAGCATTACATTTTAAGTCCTCAGTTAGACTCAGTGAAGGTTTAGTTTTTAAGCATAAAGATAGCAATCAATCCCTTTGACTGCCCTTAAAAATAACTATAACTATCTACCCATTAAATAAGAAAGTCATATTCTCTTCACCTGTCATATTTACATCCCCATTGGCTAGAACTCTTAAGACAGTGAAAGGACCAAACCACTTAGTTTTGAGTTTCACAAGAAAACGTTTTAACCTAGAATTGAACATAAAAACCTTATGACCAACCATAAAGTGTCTATTTTGAATGATAAATTCATGAAAATACTTAGTAAATTTCATGTATATATTATAATTTTCATAGGATTCCCTTCTAATCTCCTCTAACTCACTCATCTCATGTAATCTTCTCTCACCAGTGGATTTAAAATCTATGTTTAAAGCCTTAACAGCCCAAAAAGACTTGTGCCGAAACACCAAAGGTAGATGGAATGATTTTAAAAATAGAATCCTATAAGGAGACATTATTATGGGGTTTTAAAAGAATACCTATTGGACCATAAAGCCTCATCTAAATTTAAATATCACCCCTTCATTGAACAAAAAACTATTTTCTCTAAGATCTATTTTAATTCCATATTAGAGATCTTAGATTTCCCACTAGATTGAGGATGGTAAGTTGTTCCAATTTTATACACACATACATAATTTTCTATTAAGGTTTTGAATTAAAATTTATTAAATTGGGTACCATTATCTGTGATAAAGGCCTTGGGAACACCAAATATTAAGAAATTGTTCTTTTTAATGAATTTCACTACACTATTAGTTTAATTATTTGGAAGAGTCGCAACCTTAACCCATTTGTACACATCATCTATAGACACCAAGATTTACTAATTTACATGAGAAGATGGTAAAGTTCCCATAAGATATATCCCCCACAAATCAAATATTTTAACTTTAAGAATTCTCTTTTGAGGTGGATCTTGTTTTTTACCAACATTGCATATTCTTTGACATTTATCACATACCACAACTAAACTTCTTGCATCCTTGAAAAGTGTAGGAAAATAGAATCCATCATGGAGAAATTTTTAGGTTGTTCTTTCTTTACTGTGGTGTCTTCCCCATAGTGAAGAGTGCCAGCCTTCTAAAATGGACAACATCTCATCCTCAGGCACACATATCCTAATTATTCCATCAACACGCCTTTTAAACAAAAAAGGGACACCCAAAAATTATTAATTAAGGATTGAAAAGAATTTATTTCTATGATTGTGTGTAAGATCCTTGGTAATGACTCCAACAGTTAAAAAGTTATTAAAATATACATACCAAGTAATTTTCTTCACTAAAAAGCAAGCATTTTTTCATTTGGGAAATAAGAATTTATCTCTCTCAAGTCATCATTTGGGGTATTTGGCATCCTAGACAGGAGTTTAGACACTACATTTTCAAATCCTTGTTTATATTTAATATAAAAATAAAATTCTTGCAATAAAATGATCCATCTCATCGATCTTGGCTTTGCATATTTCTTAGACAGTTATTACTTTTGGTCAGCATGGTCAGTGAACACTATAACTCTAAACCTAATTAAGTGTTTTCTGAATTTTTCAAGGGAAAAAAAACTACCAAAAGTTCCTTATCAGTAGTAGTGTAATTCATTTAGGTATCATCTAGTAACCTACTATCATAATATACCATATGTAACAACTTCTCTTTCATCTTCCCCAAAAAACCCCTATAACAAGATTACTCGCATCAAATATTATTTCAAAGGGAATGTTATAGTTTAGAGTAGTTATTATTAGTGTGGAAGTTAGTTTCTCTTTGAGAAGGTTTAATGAAGTTTAAGAACCTATAATAAAAAAAGGGCGTGTCCTTCACTAAAACATAAAAAAGGGGTCTTATGATCTTAGAAAAATCCTTGATAAACCTTCAATAGAAATCAGAATACCCTAAAAACCTAAGAAACATAACATTTTTAGGAGGGGTTAACTTTTAAATTACTTTAATATTATAATTATCAACTTATATACCCCTCTTCAAGACCTTATGACCAAGAACTATTCCCTCAGTGAACATAAATTGTCATTTTTTCATTTTAGAAAAGTTTTTTTCTCTTGACACCTAATGAAAACTCATTCTATATTTTTCAAATAAATTTAAAATGTGTTTCCAACTATAGAAAATTCATCCATAAACACCTATATAATTCTTTCAATCATATCTGAAAAAATATCCATCATACATCTTTGAAAGGTAGCTGGGTAAATGCATAATCCAAAGGGAATTATTTGGTAAGAAAATGTCCTAAAGGAGCATGTGAATGTAGTTTTATCCGGATCCTCTAGGGATACTGGAATATGGTTGTAACCAAAATAACCATCCATAAAACAAAAAAATATATTATCATCTAGCTACTCAAGAATTTAGTCTAAGAATGGCATAGTAAAATGGTATTTTTTTATTGGCATAATTAAGCTTCTAAAAATCGTTACAAACACTCCACTTAATTTATTTTATAAACTATAATTTTTCATTTTTTTCATTTTTTTAACAATGAAACATCCCTTATTTGGAAATACTTGGACAGGGATAACCCATGGACTATCAGAAATGTGATAGATGATCTAAACATCAATGATATTTATCACTTCTTCTATCACAACTTATTTTATGTTTGGTTTGACCCTTATTTGTCCCTCACCTCTCGATTTATAGTCAAGTTCCATAGGGATCCTATGAAAATATAATGAAGGGAAAATCCATTTGATATTAACTATAGTCCAACCTATGGTTTATTTTTATCTTTTCAAAACATCCAATAATTTTCCTTCTAGAAATTTCCCTAAATCAATAGATATGATAACTGTAAGTGAAGAGATATCACCTAAAAAATAACATTCCATGTAAGAGAGAAATAATTTTTTATCTAATTGTGGTGTTACTTATCTAGAAGGTAGAATCTTGTGTCTCAGTGGCCCAAGGTTTTCAATCTATTTCTTAAATAATGAATATTAGATAAAATAAGACTTATCTTCATTGCTATCCAAATTAAATAGCACCTCACAATTAGATTCCAAATTTGGTTTAATGATTTTTTCCTTAAATAAATGATCAAGATGCTACAAAAACTCACCCTCATAATCATAACATGGCTCTTTCTCCTTACTTTAACTGACTCCCATAAAAGTCTCATAAGGTGTGGGTCTTTTATTAACATCGTCAACCATTATTAGAAAAATATTATTCTCCTCATAAAATGGTTCTTATAATTCTAGTAGCTCATATACTTAGCATTCTTCAATTTGTGAATATACCTTGTATCTCTCAAAGACATTAAACTCCTCACTTTGTTCATCCAAATTGAATATTAGTTTCCATTTAACAACATTTCTGATAGCACCTACCATGGATATAAAAGTTCATCCTAAAATGATATGGATGTATTTAACACATTTCGTGTCTAGTATGAGGAAGTTGACCAGAAAAAACAGGTTCCCTACCCCAACAACAAGTCATCCACTCTTCTTAAGGGGTGTGTGATGGGGTGGTCATCCAACTGCAAGACCATTGCGGTGGGTGGTAGGTATCCCAATATTAGCTGTAAAAACAATGAATAAAGGATAAGATTTATGTTGGATCCAATGTCACAAAGGAAATTAACCTTTCCATTATTTTCAATGGTGCATGGGATCACAAAACTTCCAGGATCTTTGAGATCAGAGTGTATTCTATTTTGAACAACGACATTGCACTCCTCTATCAGGATGTAAGTGGAAAACTCTTCTAAGATTTTCTTGTTTGAAACAATTTTATAAACATTTTTAGATATGTTGGGACCTGAACTAAGGATTGAAGGAATGAGATATTAATCTGAAGCTTTTTAAATAGCTCAAGAAATCTAAGAAGTTCTGGTTGTTGGTAATTTTTCTTAATTCTCTAAGGAAAAGGATGTTTGGGGTAAGATTTTTTTGTAATTGTAGGCATTCACCTAGGTTCTTCCTTAATGTTTTCTTTTCATTTATTATTCTTAATTTTTTAACCTTTTTCCTCTTGTTTTTTAAGTGGGATGATAGGGTTTATCTCAATTTCCTTAGGGTTTTTCAAATTTCTAGATTCTGAGAATTATAGACATTGGTTTCTAGGTTCATTTAAAGTTTCATCTTGGGTTATTCTAGGTTCATTTTTGTCTTCATGTTGGGTTTTTAAACCACTCCTGGTGGTGAAAACCATGAAATTTTCCCTAGGGTTTATTTCAGTTGTGCTAGGAAGCTTCCCCTAATCTCTTGTATTCATTCTTGTGGCTATTTTTCCCATTTGTAGTTATAGATTATGCATCTTAGAATCCGATTGGGCTTTGTTAGATTCATATTGGGATATTTTTTTATCCTCCTTAGCATCCATACTTCTAAACATTTGATGTATGGGTCCTTCTATAATCCCTTGTAGATTAGAGGTTTCATCCCAAGGTTGATTTTGGAATTGTTTTCTGGGAGGCTATGAAAATCCAGGGGGAGGTTGTTTTAACATTACCTACTCTCTCTAAGGAAAATTAGGGTGGTTCATATACCCTTGATTGTAATTGTTGGAAAATGGGTCATCTTTATCCTGCATTCTAGGACCATACCCTATAAAAGTTGTATCTTCTAATGGTTGGGATGGCATGTCAAAATTGGGGCAATAGTTGAAGAGTGATCGAACATGCACTATGAGAAAAGGGGTTATTTGTGAGGGGTTATTTACGATGGTCTGAGCTCCCATCACAAATAGTTCATTTGATCAACTTATTTGTAATGAGATTCATTTCACATCATAAATAATTCTTTATTTTCGGTTATTTGTTATGGGAATGGATTTATCATCAAAAATACCTTTAGTGTGAATGCATGCCATGCGGCAGGAAGGTTTATTTGCGGCGGGAAACATATTCTCGTCGCAAATAATATACCACCAGAGTAGCATCTGTGACAAAACTAATCACAAATGATTTTTATATTGCCGCCACTAATTGCGACAGAACCCGTCGCAAATAATATGTTGGTAGTGAAGCATTTGCGAAGGGTTCCACCGCAAATGGTTTTATATCGTTGTCATACTTATTTATGGTGGGAACTATTAGCGATGGAACTCATCGCAACTAATCTAACCTATATATATGGTCACTCTAGAAATTTTTCAGCACAAATCTTCCACTCCTTTCCTTGATCACTTTGGTTTCTCTATATATAAATTCTGATTTTTCTTGGGATCTAATGCTCTCAAAATCACATCATTGTTTTAATTCCAATAAATCATCGTTACCAATATTTACCAATAATTAATAAAAATTAGCCAAAATTATCGATAATTTACCAAATTTAGTGATAATTAGAAATAATTATTGATAATTAGTAATAATTATCCAAAATTTGTAAAAAAATAAAACATTAGTTAAAAATAGAAAGAAAATACTGATAGTTTGTAAAAAAAATTAATAATTATTGATAATTAGAAAAAATCATTGATAATTAGTAAAAATCATCGATAATTAACAATAATTAGTAGTAGTTTACGATAATTAGTAAGTAATTAATGATAATTGGTATTAATTAATGATAATTAGTAATAATTAATGATAATTATCAATAATTAACAATAATTAACAATAATTAACGATAATTAACATTATTTAATGATAAATATCAATAATTCATAATAATTAACAATAATTCACAATAATTAACATTAATTAACAAAGAGAATTATTAATAATAGGTAATAATTGGAAATAAATTTCAATAATTACTAAAAATTAGTGATAATTAATAACAATTAGCCAAATTTATCGATAATTAACAAAAAAACCTTAGTAATTATAAAACATTAGCAAATATTAGTTAAAAATAGAAGAAATACTGAAAATTTGTAAAAAAATGTAATAATTACCGATAATTAGTAAAAAAATATCGATAATTAGTGATAATTAGAAAAAAAGACTGATAATTGTGATAATTAGTAAAAATGACTAATAATTACTGATAATTAGTAAAAAAAAACATTGATAATTACCGATAATTAGTAAAAATCGCTGATAATTTCTTATAATTAATGATAATTAGTAATAACTAACGATAATTAGTAATAATTAACAACAATTAGTAATAATTAACATTAATTATCTATAATTAGTAATAATTAGTTACAATTAGCATTAATTAATAGTAATAAGTTGTATTAATTAGTTGCAATTAGTATTAATTAGTTGTAATTTGCATTAATTAGTAGTAATTGGTATTAATTATAGATAATTAGTATCAGTTGGTAGTAATTTTCAATAATTAGAAAATAGTTTGTAATATTTAATTAATTAGTAATTTTTTCATAATAATTAACAATAAATAATAATAATTAGTAAAAATTTCCAATAATTGCTACTAATTAGCAATAATTTATAATAATTAGCAATAATTAGTATTAATTTTTAATAATTAGTATTAATTTTTAATAATTAGTAATAAAGACCAATAATTACTAATAATTAATAATAATTAGTAATTATTACCAATAATTAGTAATAGTTAGAAATAAATACTAATAGCTAGTTATAATTGGTACTAATGAGTAATAATTAGTTATAATTAGTACTATTTAGTAATAATTGCCAATAATTTCCAGTAATTTGTAATAATTACCATTAATTACCAATAATTAGTAATAATTCGTGATAATTAGTACTAATTAGTAATAATTAGTTATAATTACAAATAATAACCAATAATTAGTAATAATTAACAATAATTAGTAATAACTAACAATAATTAGTAATAATTACCAATAATTTCAAATAACTAATAATAATTTCCAGTAATTGGTAATAATTACAAATAATTACAAATAATTACCAATATTTATTAATAGTTACCAGTAATTAGTGATAATTAGTAATAATTTGTAGTAATTACAAGTAATTAATAGTAATTACCAGTAATTAGTAGTAATTACCAGTAATTAGTAGTAATTACCAGTAATTAGTAGTAATTACCAGTAATTAGTAGTAATTATCAGTAATTAGTAGTAATTACTATTAATTACAAGTAATTATTAATAATTATTAATAATTTCAACTAATTACCAATAATTAGTAATAAATACTACTAATTACTAATAATTAGTAACAATTAATAATAATTTCTAATAATTAGTAATAATTAGTAATAATTACTAGTAATTACCATTAATTAGTAATAAATACTAATAATTACCAATATTTAGTACCAAGTAGTAATAATTAGTAGTAATCAGCTGTAATTAGTAGTAATTACTAGTAATTTGTAGTAATTACTAGTAATTCGTAGTAATTACTAGCAATTACTAGTAATTAGTGGTAATTACCAAAAATTTGTAGTAACTTCTAGTAATTAGTACTAATTACAAACAATTAGTATTAATTACCAGTAATTAATAGTGATTACCTGTAATAACCATTAATTACTAATAATTTTTAATCGTTACAAACAAGTAGTAATAATTTCTAATAATTACGAACAATTAGTAATAATTATTAATAATTATCAATAGTTACCGATAATTGGTCATAATTAACACTAATTATTGATATTTTGTAATTAGTACTAATTATCAATATTTGATAATATATATAAGTACTTTTTAATTTTTTGATTTTCTAATTTTTTGGATTATCCATTCTATCAGATTAAACATGAGAAATATTTTTATTTTCTAGTTTTTAGTTAAATATAGAATAAGGAAGTAGAAAAAAAATTTATTTCAAGATCACGATTAGATAAATCATCACAGAAATCCAAATGTTTCTTGTATAAACCATGTATATACTGTGGTGTTGAATCTTTTTTATCATTTGTATCATCAAAACCATGATTCATTTCAAATGGGATAATTAAGTGTCCATATAAAAATGTGATCTATGGATATTTGAAACATTTGATAGTATTAGAGTTCATCTATGGCGTTCTGGTTTTTAGAATGATTATGTTTTCTATATCAACATGGTGAACATAGTTCCAGAGAAAATACTAATAGTTTGGTTTTAGATCCATCATGGTTTCAAACTTTAGTATGTAAATTCACTGGTCTATTTTTCAAAAAATAGAAACTTAGAATGATGATTCAAATCCTGAGTTAAAACCATCTCAATTTTTTTAGTCGCTAAAGTCCACTGAGGATTCCTTATATCCTGTTTGAAAGATAAGAAATTTTGAAACTATTGATAAACTTATAACTATTAAATCAGATAATGGAATTTCAATAGCTATTTTGATCAAATATACTCTTTGGTTAAATCACTATTACCTGAAGAAAATGTGTTATCTATAAATTTATATGTGATCAAGTGGTTGGTCCATAATTTTGGCCTTGGTTGTTAAAAGATTCATGCATGTTCAAATTATTTCATCCTATATTATGGTGAAAATGATTCATTAATTAGTTTTCTTATAAGTGGAAAAGCAAGGTACAAGGTATCACAATAATGGATGTCTGGATTGGTTCTTATTAATCAATTGGTGTATTTTCTACTTACACCCAAATTGTAGTGTTTAATTATGTCTCAGAACATAGCGTTATTGATGTGATGGAATAAATCCAATATTTCAACTGGTAAAAACTTAAATCATCCTTGTAATAGTGATTCATGGAAACATTTTGATCATGTGCATTCATCTTTTGCTTCAGAAGCCCATAACATGTGATTGGATCTTTCTAATGATTGTTTTTTTCAAATTGGTTCTTATGGTAGTTAATATTCTTGGTGGATCGACTTTATAAATCCATACAACTTACCTCCTTATATGTTGATGAATGAACCATATATATTTTTGACATTATTAATTCTAGGAAATCTAAAAAATAATATTGATGTTTATTTGAATTCATTTATTAATGAGTTAAATTTATTGTGGAGTAATAGTGTCAGTATATATGATTTTGTTGAAAAATTGAATTTCCCAATGAAATATGCATTAATGTGGAAAATTAGTAACTTCTCACCATATGGAATGTTATATGGATGGAGTAAACATGGTCCAAAATCATTTCCATACTATATGAGTGACAAAAAAGTGTTTATTCTCATCAATAAAAGAAAAACTTTTTTTTGACTCTCATTGTAGATTTATTCCTACTTACCATCCTTTATGAAGGAACATAAATAATTTTAGAAAAGGTACAATTGAAAGATATGGACCTATAGCAATGATCTCAGGTATTGATTTAAAATATACTCTCTTTTCATTACCTCCCATTACCTTTTGACCGACTATAAACCAACATAAAATAAATGTATTTGGGAAAGATCATAATTGGATAAAATAGAGTATTTTTTAGGATCTACTATATTGTTCTAATTTATTAGTCCTTCACATGTAAGATTTCATGCATATTGAAAAGAAATATTTTGATAATATATTTTATACAGTTTTGGACACACCTGGTAAGACTAATGATAATGTAAAGGCATAATTATATCTTGCCCAAATTTATAAGAATCCATAACTTAATTTATTTGAAAATGAAATATCACATAAGCTAATGAATCCAAAAGTGGATTATATAATTTTTAAATAAAATTGTTTATTAATCTGTCAGTGGATTACAAATTTGAGATTAACAAATGGATTTGTTTCTAATTTGGCTAGATGTTTCAGAAATAGTCATATTATTGGATTAAAAAGTCATGATTATTATGTTATAATGGAAATAATTATACTTATTGTATTTAGAGGTTTTTTGAATTCTTTGATTTTGGATGCACTAATAGAAATGTCATATTTTTTATGAGATATTTTGTGCTGATAGCAAACAATGATGCACTGAGTATGTTGCAAGAAGTTGTTGTTTTAATTTTATATAAACTGGAAACAAAATTATCGGCTTTATTTGATTCAATAGAACATTAAATAATACATGTGTCGTATAAATAAAAAATTGGAGGAATGGTACAGTTTTCATGGATGTACCCATATTAGACATGCATGCGGAAATTGAAGAAAAAATTATGTAATAAATATTTGGTTGAAGGGTCAATTGCATAAGAGTATTTACAAGGGGAAATTTCTTTTTTCTGCTCTCATTATTTTCAACCTGAATATCCTTCAAAACATAACTAAATTGGTCATAATGAAGTAAATGTTGATGATGAAATAAACCATCGATTATCAATTTTTAATTATCCATAACTTAGCTTTTGTGGAGTTCATGAATGATGAATTTCATATGATAAACATCACAAGGATCATACATATGTTCTTCTTAATTGTGAAGAACTGAAATGATTTTTATAGTGAGTGATACTTTTATATATTCATTATATTTTTTTTAAAATCAAATTAATAATATTTCATTTTTATATTACATAATGATTATAACAATAAAATGTTTCTACAAATTATAGAATCTGCTCTTGAATAATGTTGGTAAAATATTTTTTTCATATTGGTTTCAAACACTGGTAAAGTAAATTTTTTATGGTTTAATATATGAAATAAATTTAATATTTTTTATATTGCAATTTTTTTCAATTTTTCAAGTATCACAACATGCTGATAAAATGGATAATAAATTGTATATATTGAGTAACCCATCATCAAAAATGGTTAAATCTTATAATGCATTTATGGTGAATAGTTTTTGATTTCATACATCTGAATATGGGGAATAAAAAAAATAATTAATAGTGGTGTTTTCTTTATAGGATATCATCATGGATAAAGTGAAGTTTGCTTTTATTGAATGTTGGATGAAATAATTATGTTGTGTTATCTGAGGCAGAATTATGTGACAATGTTTAATTATCATTGATTTGATACTGATAGAGGCTTGTGTGTTCATTCATGTCATGGAATCATTGAAATTAAATATAAAATCTATCTTTCAGAAAATGAACCATTTATACTGGCTCATCAAACACATTAAATTTATTATTCAAATTATTATACTACTTCAATAGTATTAATTGACTGGTGAAGAATTATAAAAATTAAATCTCATTAAAATTAATTTATAAAAAGTGAAAGTGGTTTTTCTAAAGTGAAAGGAATTTAAATTTTCCAGAGAAAACTCTAAATACATATTTTCCATAAAGATACTTTGATATCGATGATGAAACCCCAAAAGTTTTGAACTGATGGTGATGATTATGTTTATGATGTAACAAATGAATTTAAAATAAAAAGAGATGATGAAGTTGAAGCTCTTATAGAAATTGATGATAGTAAGGAGGAAGATGAAGATATTGACACCATAAAATAGGAATATGAGGATAACGATAAAGAATGACATAATTAAACGATATTTATAGTCATAATTAATATATAATACCCATTTTTAATTATTTTCAAACATTATTTTCATGTTTCAAATGGATGGTGGAAATTATGATGAGATGATCTGTAGCCTCAAATATGTTTTACCTCCTAGTGATCAGCTTGATGCTTCATCATCTGACCTGTAGGTTGCTACCAGTTCATCATCAACTATGAGGGGTCATGGTCTAGCGAGATTGATGATTCCCGACCATATTTATGAGCGACGTCCACATATTGATTTCGATTCACTCATGAAGATGTATGTTCAGTTTTATATTTTATTTAATATTCATTAATTATTATTAATTTTCATTAATTTATTTATGTAATGATTATTTGATTATTTGTTCTTTTCTCCCAAATTTTTCCACTTATAGCTATTGGATAAGGGGTGTGATTCTATGGAATTATTTTTTTGGGTCATGGGTGGTGTGAGATCAGATTCACATTTTTGTTCATCATCAGATGTTTGATCATTGGATGATACATAAATATATATATATTTTTTTGAAATTTATTTAATTATTAACTTTATATTATTAATTATTTGTATTTTTTACGGTATCCTGTTAAAGATAACATGATAGCACTTATCTAGGAGTCCTATGATATCTATATGTGTGATCATTGTCATCAATTATTGCCTAATTTGAGGAAGATATCCATGTAGAAAGTTGGAACCATGGTTGTTGGTCAGTCATGTTGCACCCATCGATCTGATTACATATCATCTCATGTTTGTGATGGATTTTGATTCTACCAGATGTGAGATAGTTTTTAGAGGAGATCATCATCAGGTTGGTAGAACTGGGGGAGGAAGGAGGTCACGTATATATCTAGTAGTCGTGCATTTAGTACTAATTGATGACATATGGTAAGTAATTTTATTCAATAATTTATTTATACTTTAAATGAAAAATGTTTATTTTATATTCATATAGGCAGTTGAGTATCCCGATGTTATGTAGTTTGATGTTTTTAAGAGGATTCACACTGATTCTACCACTAGAGAGATTACTAGTGGCTGAAAATGATATATTTTTATCACTATATTTTTTTTTATTTTTAAAATTAACAGAAAATAATATTTTAAATGTTTTAATTTCATATTGAATTTAAAGGAGACGTATGAGGTTGTGACTTTTCACACACATGATGAGAGTCAAGATGAGACTGAGGGTCAGGACACTAGGGTGTAAGGATTTGATGAGGCATCATGGATGCAAGCGACTCAATATGATATCAAGAAAGGTTGAGTGGTTGGTATTGGTTCTCGATTGATGCCAACTATTTATTATGGTATTGTCGTATAGTCATTGTCCAATTTTAGAGGAGCTAATGTAGAGTCATCATCATCATCTACAGAGTATGAGGAGAATCTGTGAGCTTGGAATGTAGTTATAGATACCCTACATAGGGAGAAAGAGGAGATTCATCGACACTAGTAGTAGAAGGAGGAGCAATGACGTTGATGGAAATAACAATAACATGAGAAGATGATAGAGTATATTCGATGACTAGCGGAGGGTATAGGAATGTTTTTCTCTCCACCTGGTTCTCTGGATGACCCACCACCTCCATATTGATTGATATTTTATGACAACCCTACTTTTATTACAAACTTAAACATGATTTATTACATAAAACTTCACTTGATACAACAATGAAGATCGAGAGGTTTAGTGTCTTTGGGTCTTAGGATAATTACATAAAAACTTGAAACATGAAATACAACATCTTTATTGAAAACTTCCTTTACATGACCACTACATTCCCTCGTACTTAGCATTGCATGAGATAACCTGAGGACATGCATAAGAAAATGGGTGAGCTATAAAGCCCAGTAAGGGAATAAACATGGAATACATGAGGAGTACAATATATGTTAGACAATAGGAATATCAATAGATCACAAGAGAAACATGAGCATAAAGGCATGATAAAGCATGATAATCATAACATGGAAATGTGGCAACAACACTTAACATAGAATTAGCAGGAGTCAAGGCTCATTGCACATATAGCATGAGTAATCCTCATTGCACATGAAGAACGAGTAAACCCTCATTGCACTTAAATTAGAATGATTCAACACTCATTGCACATGATGTATCATGATACTATACTTTACCCAATGCATTGGAGTGCTATAAGGGCGCACCCTTCTTAAACATTTCATTTCATGCATAAGTGTGCCACATGGATCATAAAACATGGATTCATTAAACATAATCATTTATTCCATGATAAAGGAATGTGGAATTCATACATGAAACTTTATAATCAATAAGTAAATGTTCATAAAGGTGAATACCCTTGATGGAGAAATGGTCATGGTATTCACTACACAATGGCATTGGCTTAGAAAATTGGTGTGATTTCGGCAGCGTAACGGCGTGACATAAGAATTCATAAAACGGTTGATGAGAGAGAAAGGGGTTACTCATCATATTTAAATGTAATGGACAGTAAGGAGGTCATATAGATACATGTCCCAACAATTTTAATGGAATTTAGATTCATGATACAAAAGTATTGTTTGAATATAAATGAGGAGAGAGAAGTTCCTTTCGGAATTTCGGCATAGTAACGGGTGTACATGAGAGGAATTTAATGAGAGAGAAATGGGTCTCCCATAATTCAAAAATAAAGAGGGAAGTATGAGGAAGGTGAGAAACCATACCCCAACATTCATAATTGAAATTAAACGGTCAAAACAACTTAAATAAAATTGGACAAAAAAGAGAAAGGAAGAAAAAAACCCTTACTTGGAAGTGTGCTTCCAAAGGCTTTAGAGAGGCTTGAGAGAGGCTTCTTGGGAGATGGGGCACCTTGAGAGGATTCTAGAGAGAGTAAGTCAGAGTTTGGATGAACTAAAAAGGCTTTTATTGAGGAGGAAGTGGGAGCTTGGGTGGGTTTATATAGGAAAGGTGGGGGAATTCTTTATTATTTAGGTTTGGGACCCCTTATATTAAATTAATCCAAAACACAAACCATATCATGGTTTTTTGCCCATGGTTTTTGGAAAAGGGAAGAGGAAAAAAATATTTTATAAGGCCAAAATCCGAACTTATTAAAATAATAGGGTTGCTTATGTGGAGGTGAGTCACACTCCCATGGAAAACAATTTAAAAAGACAAGGTGTTTAATAAGTCTTGAAGGGTCCATTAATGATTTGAAAAGTAATTCAAACAAACCCAAAATCACATTATTTTAATGTTAAAACATATATTTTCTGAACATAAAGCTTATAGTATTTTATTACATCATTATGGGGTCATTATGATGTCATAAAACACATTATATATTTAAACAGTATTTAATTTTTACCCAAAAAATTGACTGTCTCAGAAAATTATGAAAAATTCACCGTTGGACAATTTCGACGTCCTAATTAAAGAAATAACATTTATTTTATCTAAATAATTTTCTAAATATGGTAATTTTCACTTTTAAAATAAAAACTGACATTTACCGAAAATTCACAGGTTTTGACAAAAATGGATTTCAAACCTTAATAAAAATTACAATTGCATTCATAAAATTATATGATCATTTATATATAATAAAATTAATTTAATAATAATAATAATAATATTTTATTAAAATATTTTTTAATTCAAAAATACCTTAATTTAATAAAATAGATTTCTTAATTAAATAATTACTAAAAACACTATTTGTACTTTAAAAACTATTTACAATGCATCAATGATGACAAGAAAGTATATTCATTATTATATAAAAAAATAATGTACATGAACATAGTACTGGAGATTTGTTACATAACCCCTTAAAACAGTCGCATAAGACCTAAGGGTAAGGTGTGTGATGGTGACAGACTTTTGGGGTGGCTCAAATAACATCGCTCGAGTGGTAATCACTATCAAATTCCACTTTTCCCGTAGACGGTCACGTTCGAGCTTGACTTGATGGAGCTCAGCTTGGGCCTAGTCAAGAGTGAAGCCCAAAGACACCACCTCTTTTCCAAGATCCAACAAATGGGCTTCGTATGGATCAATTCTACTGGATGAGGTCATCGCTTCCTTTGTCTGAGTAAATTGGGTTTGTTAAAGCCTTATATTTATACTAATCATGTGATCACTGTTCAAGGTCTATAAAAGCAATAGTCACAATTCTTAACATAAAACCAAAGAAGTTGACATTTTATATAAACATTTTACATAACGATACATTTAATTAGATCAAGAGGTATTTCCATTAATGAAACTTTGGTTCGTTACAATATTCCCCCCTTAAGAAATTTCGCCCTTGAAATTTTCCTTTTCCCACACTAAAACAGATTTGGGTAACTCAGCTTCATCATTTCCTCCAATTCCCAAGTCACTTCTTCAAACTTTTGGTTTCGCCACAACACCTTGACGAGGGTCATTGTCTTATTTCGTAGAACTTTTTCACTACGATCTAAGATCTTCACTGGTTTCTCCTCATAAGAAAGATCATCCTCCAACTGTACCACCTCAGAAGAGAGTACATGTGAAGGGTCTGGTATGTACTTCCTTAAGAGGGATACATGAAAGACGTCGTGTACTTTGGCCATGGTAGGTGGAAGTGGTAGTCGATAGGCCACAGCCCTGACACGATCAAGAATCTCGAAGGGGCCGCTATACCTTGGACTTAACTTCCCTTTCTTTCCAAACCTCATGACCTTCTTCCACGGAGATATGCGTAGGAAAACCATGTCTCCAACTTTAAACTCAAGGTCTCATCGACGATTATCTACATAACTCTTCTGTCAACTCTAGGCTGCCTTGATATGATGCTGAATTTTTTTCACCTTCTCCACCATTTCCTTGACCATTTCTGGTCCAAGCAGCTTACGTTCACCGACCTCATCCCAACATGCCGGTGTTCTGCACCTTTTCCCATACAGGGCTTCATATGGTGCCATTTGGATGCTCGAGTGGAAACTATTATTATAAGAGAACTCAACCAGAGGAAGATGTTGATCCCATCCTCCTTTAAATTCCATTGAGCATGCTCTCAACATGTCCTCAAGTGTTTGGATAGTCCGCTCGGATTAGCCATCAGTTTGAGGATGATATGTCATACTGAAGTTCAGTTCAGTATTCAAAGCATGTTGAAGACTCTTCTAAAACATAGAGGTGAATCTTGGATCTCGGTCAGACACAATAGATAGTGGTACTCCATGTATCCTTACCACTTCCCTGATATATATCTGTGCCAGTTGATCCAATGAGAAATCCTCCTGAATAGAAATAAAGTGTGTAGTCTTTGTAAGACGATCCACAACAACCCAGATTGCATTGTTGCCTTTGGATGTCCTCAGAAGTCTGGTGACAAAGTCCATGGTGATGTTCTCCTATTTCCATTCTGGTATGGGTAATGGTTGCATCATCCCCTTAGACTTCTACCTTTCTGCCTTCACCTACAGGAACACCAAGCACTTTGATGTATATTCAGTGATCTCCTTTTTCATATTATCCCACCAAAAGTTTTCTCATAGATCTCGATACATCTTTGTGTTCCCTGGGTGAATAGAGAAATTTGAACTATGTGCATCATCCAAAAGTTCCTTCTTTATCTCCAGACGTGATGGAACACATAGCCTTTTCCCAAATTTCACAATTCCTTCTTCATTAACATTAAACTCCGAGGATTTCCCTTTTTTAATAGCTTCCACTTTTTCCTGAATTCCCACATCATCCTTTTGAGCATCCTTTAACCTTTCCAAAAGAGATGGTTGAGAAATAATTTGTGAAAGTATTGATGATTTTCCCTTATTTATGATTCCCATGTCCATATTCATCAAGTCTAAGAATATTATATCCTTCTCAATTCTCATCATTGATAGAATTGTTGGGTCCTTTCTACTTAGGGCATCTGTCACCTTGTTCGCTTTCCCAGGGTGGTAATGTATTGAACAGTCATAATCCTTGATGAGCTCTATCCATATTCTCTGGAGCATATTAATCTCTTTCTGTGTGAATATATATTTAAGACTCTTGTGGTCAGTATATATCTCACATTTCTCCCCATAGAGATAATGCTGCCAGATTTTCAAGGCAAAGATCACCGCCGCCAACTTCAGATCATGTGTTGGATAGTTTCGCTCATGGATTTTCAACTACCTTGAGGCATAGGATATCACTTTATCATTCTGCATCATCACACAGCCTAATCCCTTCTTTGAAGCATCACTGAATACCACAAAAATTTCCCCACTTGTGGGTAAAGTGAGCACGGGCGCAGTGATAAGCCTCCTTTTCAACTCCTTGAAGCTTTCTTCACATTCATCACTCCAAGAAAACTTTACTCCCTTTCGAGTTAGCTTGGTAAGAGGGTTGGACAATCATGAGAAATTTCTCACAAATCGTCGATAATATCCAGCTAACCCCAAGAAGCTACGGATATCTGTTATTGATGTTGGCCTCTACCATCCCTCAATTGCATCTGTTTTAGAGGGATCCACATATATCCCATTTATTGTGGTGATATGGCCCAAGAATGAGACTTCCTTAAACCATAACTCACACTTTCTGTACTTTTCATAGAGTTTCTCCTTGCGCAAAGTCTCCAGTACAGTTCTTAAATACTCCTCATGACCCTCCTTGGTTTTGGAGTATATTAGAATATCATCTATAAAGACTACCACAAATTTTTCTAGGTAATCTCTAAATACTCTATTCATAAAGTCTATGAAGATTTTTGGAGCATTGTTGAGTCTGAAAGGTGTTACTATGAATTCATAGTGCATGTATCTTGTACGAAAAGTAGTCTTGGGGACATCTTCCTTCTTCACCCTTACTTGATAATATCCTGACCGCAAATCTACCTTGGAGAAGTATTGTGCTCCACGTAGCTGATCAAACAAGTCATCGATTCATGGTAGAGGATACTTGTTCTTTATCGTGATTTTGTTAAGTTCACGATAATCGATGCAAAGCCTCATTGACCCATCCTTCTTCTTGACGAAGAGGACTGGTGCACCCCATGGTGAAGCACTTGGGCGTATAAACCCTTTATCCAGATTCTCCTGTAGTTGTTTCTTCAGCTCTTCAAGTTCCACGACAGCCATTCTATATGGATTCTTGGATATTGGTAGTGCCCCTAGTATAAGTTCAATTGAGAATTCAACATCTCTTCTAGGAGGAAGACTGGGCAGTTCCTTGGGAAACACTTCAGTGAATTCCCTCACAATAGGCATTTATTTAAGGATGGTTTCTTCCTTGGACTCAATCATCTGATCCAGATACGCGTGCTCATAGGGCAGTAATATCCATACTTGAGATGATGGATCTAAAGGAGATTCATCTTCCTCCTTACACTTGTAAAGAATCGGGGGTCGATTCTCCATATGGAGTGTGATTTCCATCTCCCGACAATTTATGTTGTCTCTATATAAGGAAAGTCAATCCATGCCAAGAATTGCATCAAATTCCACCAGAGGGAGTATGATGAGGTTCACCAGGAAATTCAATACATAGATTATAACAGGGGAGGACTTATATTCATGGGAAGCAATGATTTCCCCATTTGTCGTACTCATTGACATCTTCACTTCCATGATTTGTGGTAGTGCTGGGATTGTTCTACTAAACTTTAGAGATATAAAAGAATGCGTAGAACCTGAATCAAAAAGTACGTTCACTATTCTTGAATGAATAACTAGCGTACCTGTCACCACTTCGTTGTCGGGGTTCACTTCGGCAGAAGTGATGGAAAAAGATCTTCCTTTCTACCTTGGAGGTTGTTGGTTGCCTCCGAAAAAATTTGGATTAGGGAAATGATTTGCAAGATGCCTCGGTTATTTGCATTTGTAGCAATGAACAATGCATTGAGGTTTGAACGGAGCGTTCCTCTCCTCTGCCGCAGCCACGGGTCTTTCTTGCCGACAGTTAACAGCTAGGTTCCCTTCCCTTCCACACCTAAAGCATTTCCTCGTCCCCTTGAGGAAATTTCCAGGGTTCTTATTTCTTCACTTTTGGAAAGTGGGGTGCTGGTTCTTCTTAGCACCGTTGGATTTATCCATCGGACCACCAGCATTGAATTCCACCTTATGATTCTTGTCCCCATGATACCCCTGTGATTCCTTGATCTCTATTTTGACCTTGAGGGCACATCGGACAATTTCCTCATAGCTGTCGAAGTCACAGATCGCTAATGCTTTCCGCAGGCTAGGCTTCAGCCCACCAAAGAAGTGGTCAACCTTGCATATGGGGGTAACGACAAAGTCGAAAGCGTATCATGCAAGTCTTGTAAAGTTTTCCTCATACGATCCAACAGATTCTTCTTCTTTTTTCTTGAGGGAAAGGAAGTCCATTTCCATCTTAAGCTGGAGGGTGTGTGGAAAATATTTATCGAAAAACATCTTCTGGAAATCCTTTCATTCCAACGCCTCGATCTCCTCCTCAGGCTTCGTATTTTTGATCAACATACACCATTGATCAGCTTCACCCTTCATACGATAAGCCACCAGGAGAACCCTCTCTTGTTTATAACATTGAAGGATGGAGAATATCTTTTCAATGGAGTTGATCCATTGTTCAGCAATCGTGGGATCATATGATCCACTAAAAGTAGGAGGCCTTTGTCTCATGAAGCTCTCGATAGTGAATTTTTCCTTCTTAGGGGGGTTTGGACGTTCCTCTTGACCTGTGTTTCGATTAAAAACTTGAGTTAGTTGAGAGAGAAGCATGACAAATTTCATGATTCCCGCTCCCATTGGATTGGGCATCTCATTAGTACAGTCGTCACACTGATCTTCACACCGGTTGTTAGCTCGAGTCCTCCTATTACCGGCCATTGGCTGGAATAAAAGGAAAGTTAGGGGGGTAACACATAAAGGGTAAACCAAAGACAAAAGTTGATGACTTAAAAATAAACTTTTATTTCCTTAACTCATGATTCTATAGGCTTCAACCTAGGATTTTCATGATTTACTTTCTAACATATATTCTTAGGGGCATTTTTTTTAATTACCTTAATAAGGGTTCATACTAAGCTTGTGAATTTATCAAAACGTATCCCCTGGGAGTGTCGTAACCAAGAGTGCAGCAATGCCCGTTGTCGTGCACCAGTTCCCGTTCGAGTCTATCTCAAAGCGGTGTTTTCGGGTTTTACCCCTAGGAAACATCCGTGCTAGAGCCGCCTCTACCTGCTCGTATCCAGGCAGGGATGTATTTGTTTGATAAACCACTTACTCAGTACTTACCAAAACATAGGGATGTTTTTATTATACTTAGTCTTGTCTCTAAGGCTTTACTGGGGTTTTCTAATCCTAATACCAAAAATAACTAAACCTATCCTCTGATACCAACTATGAAAACCATGATTTTATTACAAACTTAAACATGATTTATTACATAAAACTTAACTTGATACAACAAAGAAGATTAAGAGGTTTAGTGTCTTTGGGGCTTAGGATCATTACATAAAAACTTGAAACATGAAATAAAACATCTTTATTGAAAACTTCCTTTACATGACCACTACACTCCCTCGTACTTAGCATTGCATGGGATAACCTGAGGACATGCATAAGAAAAGAGGTAAGCTATAAAGCCCAGTAAAGGAATAAACATGGAATACATGAGGAGTACAGTAAATGTTAGACAATAGGAATATCAATAGAGCACAAGAGAAACATGAACATAAAGGCATGATAAAGCATGATAATCATAACATGGAAATGTGGCAACAACACTTAACATGGAATTAGCGTGAGCCAAGGATCATTGCACATAGAGAATGAGTAAATACTCATTGCACATGAAGCATGAGTAAACCCTCGTTGTACTTGAATTAGCATGATTCAACACTCATTGCACATGATGTATCATGATACTATACTTTACCCAATGCATTGGAGCGCTATAAGGGTGCACCCTTCTTAAACATTTCATTTCATGCATAAGTGTGCCACATGGATCATAAAACATGGATTCATTAAACATAATCATTTATTCCATGATAAAAGAATGTGGAATTCATAAATGAAACTTTATAATCAATAAATAAATGTGCATAAAGGTGAATACCCTTGATGGATAAATGGGCATGGTATTCACTACACAATGGCATTGTCTTAGAAAATCTGTGTGATTTCGGCAGCGTAACGGCGTGACATAAGAATTCATAAAATGGTTGATGAGAGGGAAAGGGGTTCCTCATCATATTTACATGTAATGGAAATTAAGGAGGTCATATATATACATGTCCCAACAATTTTAATGGAATTTAGATTCATGATACAAAAGTATTGCTTGAATGTAAATGAGGAGAGAGAAGTTCCTTTCGGAATTTCAGCATAGTAACAGGTGTACATGGGTGGAATTTAATGAGAGAGAAATGGGTCTCCCATAGTTCAAACATAAACATGGCAGTATGAGGGAGGTGAGAAACCATACCCCAACATTCATAATTGAAATTAAAAGGGCAAAACAACTTAAAGAAAATTGGTCAAAAAAGATAAAGGAAGAAAAAAACTCTTACTTGGAAGTGTGCTTCCAAGGGCTTGAGAGAGGCTTGAGAGAGGATCCTTGGGAGCTTGGGGCACCTTGAGAGGATTCTAGAGAGAGTAGGGCAGAGTTTGGATGAACTCCAAAGGCTTTGAGTGAGGAGGAAGTGGGAGCTTGGGTGGGTTTATATAGGAAAGGTGAGGGAATTCTTTATTATTTAGGTTTGGGACCCCTTATATTAAATTAATCCAAACCACAAACCATACCATGGTTTTTGCCCATGGTTTTTGGAAAAGGGAAGAGGAAAACAATATTTTATAAGGCCAAAGTCCGAACTTATTAAAATAATAGGTTTTCTTATGTGGAGGCAAGTCACACTCCCATGGAAAACAATTTAAAAAGACAAGGTGTTTAATAAATCTTGAAGGGTCCATTAATGCTTTGAAAAGTAAGTCAAACAAACCCAAAATCACATTATTTTAATTTTGAAACATATATTGTCCGAACATAAAGCTTATAGTATTTTATTACATCACTATTGGGTCATTATGATGTCATAAAACACATTATATATTTAAACAGTATTTAATTTTTACCCAAAAAATTGATTGTCTCAAGAAATTATGAAAAATTCACCGTTGGATAATTTCAACATCCTGATTCCAGAAATAAATTTATTTTATCTAAATAATTTTCTAAATATGTTAATTTTCACTTTTAAAATAAAAACCGACATTTATCTAAAATTCACGGGTTTTGACAAAAATGGCTTTCAAACCTTAATAAAAATTACAATTGCATTAATAAAATTATATGATAATTTATATATAATAAAATTAATTTAATAATAATAATAATATTTTATTAAAATATTATTTAATTCAAAAATACCTTAATTTAATAAAATAGATTTCTTAATTAAATAATAACTAAAAACACTATTTGTACTTTAAAAACTATTTACAATGTATCAATAATGACAAGAAAGTATATTCATTATTATATACAAAAATAATGTACATGAACATAGTACTGGCGATTTGTTACATAACCCCTTAAAACAGCCACATAAGACATAAGGGTAAGGTGTGCGATGGTGACAGACTCTTGGGTGGCTCAGATAACATTGCTTGAGTGGTAATCTCTATCGACTTCCACTTTTCTAGTAGACGGTCACGTTCGAGCTTGACATGATAGAGCTCAGCTTGGTCTTGGTCAAGAGCGAATCCCAAAGACGCCACCTCTTTTCCAAGTTCCAACAAATGAGCTTCGTTTGGAGCAATTCTACTGGATGAGGCCATCGCTTCCTTTATCTGAGTAAATTGGGTTTGTTAAAGCCTTATATTTATACTAATCATGTGATCACTGTTCAACGGCTATAAAAGCAATGGTCACAATTATTAACATAAAACCAAAGAAGTTGAAATTTTATATAAACATTTTACATAACTAGACATTTAATTAGATCAAGAGGGATTTCCATTAATGAAACTTTGGGTCATTACATATTTTTTTTACAAACATGTTATGATGAGTTTTTAATGAAAATATCATGTGTAATATTGTTATTAATTTAGATGTATATAATTTTATATATCTGTTTTTTCTAAAAAAACATTGTTTTTTTTATTTTTTATTTTTATTTTAATTTTTTTTTGATTTTTTTTTTATTTTTTCAGCTTATTTTCCACAGAATTAAATATTTATTCTAATAGGTTATTTGTGATGGATATTGTATTCTAATACAAATAACCTATTTTTATGGATATTTAATTCCATTTCAAGTAATAAATTATATTATATATATCAAAAAACCATTTTCGGTGGAATAATATCTCATCATCAAAAAAAACTTTTATGATTCCATTTATCGCCATAGGGAAATAGTAACAGGATCTCATCATTATTAAATATTTTTTATGGGATCCTATCATAAATAAATAAATTTAAAATTATGATGCCACATTTTTGGCATTTCTATCAAAGGATTTGGTTTTGAATTTGTCTTCTAATTTTATTTACACTTTGATTAGAATTTTGATTCATTAAGGCCTAGATTTGGTCCTTTATTTCTACAAGTTGAGCTTGCATTCCTAACACTGATCCATTAATGAAATCTCTCCTATCGAATCTTATCCTCCTAAAACCTTTTTTTAGTGATTTAAAGAAAAGGGTATCATATATTTTTCTAAGTTCCTCATATATTTTATCTATTTAGTTTCCTCCAATATATTGTTCTACTAAGTTCTAACCTAAAAGATACAAAACCTCATAGAGGGTATCCATAAAAAGATGGGAAGGAAGATAATGATGAATAAATTGACTAAGAAAGTAGTTAAATATATTTAAATCCTCATATAAGGACACTCCATCCTATTGGTAAAAGCTGGTGATTTTGTTTCAAAACTCTCCTTTAAGCCTTCTGGGTTAAAATTTTGTGACGAAGGATTCATAGAGTTGTTCCCAGGTTTCAAATATATTTTTATCTAATGAAAAAACTTAGTCCTGTCATTTCCCTTTATATAAAAGTTAAAAACTCTCATTTTTGGTCTCATATTCACTTAACCCCTAAAGTGGAAACTATTTCACTATGTTATAAAAATCCCTAATGAAGGTAAGAGAGTCATCATTATGAATTCCATTTAATGTGGGAAATAATGAGAGGTATGAGTGTTTTAATTCATAGTTTTAGGATCTTGGGGATATCCTAACACAAGGATAGTTCACTAACAATTGATGGAGTTTATGCTCCCTCATTATAGGTCTTCAGATGTTTTCTTGAATGATTTCAATATTTAGATCTATTTCATTCCCTATAGGGACTCTCTCTCTCATATATTCCATTTAGGGTTTATTTTTATTCTTTAGAGTACTTATATGTTTATTTATTTTAGGAATTATGGAATCTAAGTTCCTAATATTTGACCTAGTATGCATGTAAAAAATAATTCAAGATTGATAAAGAAAAAACAAAATGGGGTCATTTTTTTATTTTAGTTTTTATAGATTATTTGAAAATATATTTTTTTCTTTGATATTTTCAAATTTTCTTGGTCGTACAAATCCTTCCCTAATAATAATGGAAAAATTTGATCAGGTAGTTGAGAAAAGTCAAATTATTATTTATTTTTCCCTACTTAACACTAGTATAATAGTAATAAGGGTTCAAACCCTTAAAGAAGGTTGTTCAAAATCCATGAAAACAATCAAAAGCACTTAAAGATAACGCAAAAAATAAGAGACAATGATTTTAAATGGTGAGTGGTGTGATGAAATATGAAATGAGTGAGTGGTGTAGTGATGAATCATAAACAGTTGAGAATGAAATAAGGGGAAAACAACCAACAAAAGAAAAGAGTAATGAATGATTTGGGGGAAATTCTAATTGTCTCAATTTGACATTTATATTCCTTCATTCAGAATTAAAATATGATTGGGGAACCACTTATAAGAAAATTCCAACCAAACCATTGAGAAGGTTAGATCCCAACCGGTGTGTTCAACAGTTTTTCTACCACTGAATACAAAAAAGGGGGAAAATGATGAAGTTGGTTCCACCAATATCAATTTTTATTTGATCTTAGTGTGTTATTCATTGATTCAAAACATATAATCACAAGATTTCTATAAAATATTTCTTAACAGTTGAATCAAATACATTAAAGATCAATGGTTATTTATTCTTAAATTTTTATAAGGTAAAATTTGTAAGATATTGGTATGGAATAACATCCAAGAATTGAAAATGGAGTGACGAAGTAAAAGAAGAAAGATAAAAAAATTATTTCCCCCAGGTAGGTTTTTAACTGAAAATCATGTTTGAAGATTCAACAATATTCAGAAAATTCATATCCATAAATAGTAATGATAATTATGAGAATAAGGGGATTCTCTATCAAAGATCTTGAGTCTCCAACTCCACTAATTAAATGCCTTGTTTGTGCCTACTGCTTTTGTCCATGTGGTGGAGTCCTTCTCTTTCTCCTCTTGATGGTCAATGATGCATTACTCTCCTCATATACATAGTTATTTCCCCTTTTGAACAAAATCATTCTATGAATCTAACTCTGTAAAACACCATCAACATCTCCCATTGAATCCCCAGTCACCACATGTTGCGGGTTACTATGGATTTATTTCTTCATTAGGTGACTCAATCAAAGATCCCTCGTGAGTGTAGATATCTCCACATGAGTATATATTTATTCCACCAACTTACTTGTTTTATGGATTCATTGAGAGTTATTGAGCTTCCCTTCTTTGGTCTTTAACTGATCTCCTTTGGATAAGATTTTCATAGTCTCCATTGTCTTCAGCTTCATCTGTTCCCAGATTATCATTTTCACTCCCCTTAAATTTTAGTTTAAATAATGGATCATTGAGGTTCCACTTTCTCAATTTGATGAATTCCTAGCTCGGTATCCAATGATAAATCATTTTATGAAGATGGTCAAATTATTTTACAGTCATATAGGAAATTATCCTATGAATTATAATGAAATTATTTTATATGGGTATAGGAAATGTAAATTATCTTACAATGGTTGGGTGGAAAAAACATCTTACATGGGGAGTCTCGAAAATATTAAATTGGGACTGCTTCTAAAATATCATGTGGGATCACTATTAAAAATATCATACAGGCTTTCTGGAAAATGTCATATGGATGGGGTCGATTTCCAATTATCTTATGAAAATCACCTAAAAATTGGGAAAGTAATAGTCATATCAGAAGGATTGGAAAAAAATTCTTAAGGATAAAAACAAAATTCATACAACAAAATGAGACTTTACCAAAATTTAAGGCATTTCTATAATTCACAAGATAAATTCAGGATATTTATTCCACAACTTATATTTTATAACAAAACTTTAAAAATTTAAATTTCATCATCTTCATAATTTCAAAAATATATTTCAATAAACTTGAAAATAGAAAATAAAAATCATTCCAAAATTATTGAAAAATAGAACATGGAACTTTGATAGAATTAATTCCAAACTCTAATTTATTCAAAATCACTTAGAATTAAATCCATTAAAACTCACACAAACAATATATTATTTGTCCTTAAAAAATATAGATAAATTAAAGAAAAGAACATTTATCAATTTAGCACCTAAAATCATAATTTTCATAAAAATAAAAGATTTACAATTTCATCATAGATAAATAAATATTCAATATTTATTCAATTAAATAACATTTTCACATAAAAAACTCAATTAATTCATCAAGAATATGTTGAAAAAAATTATCCAAAAAATAACCACACCTACCATGAAAAAGTTGTATGAAAGTAGGAAGATGGTGACACTTTATATCATTGGTTAAAATTTTATTTCTTCCCTTTATGCCTCGTGTTCTTGCATTAGAGAATCATATCACAAATCACACCATTTTTTATTACATTCAAAAGAAATGAGAAAGTAGACATCTAATGGAATTTATTACAATTGGAATTTGATTTTAGGTTTCCCACCATGTCATAAATATCTTATTTTCATGAATATCTATATATATATATATACATACTACAAACAATCTCATTGTAGTTCATGCAAGGAGGAAGATGACGATGACTTAAACTATTTTTATATGCTTGTGAGTTCTCTTGACCATCCCCATGTCATGTGAGTTTGTTGGGTGGTTCCTTGATGTGAAGTTATATATATGTGTATATATATACTTTTTTGATGTCCAGTAGTGTACCGGAGGTTGAAGTAAATAGGGTATTGGTGGGTTTTAATTTTTGATGGCATGTGAAGAGGGAAGCAATGATGATATTTATGTGAGAACTTTAGTTTTAAGCTGACCTTTTATGCATTTATTCTATGTAAAGGTAATTTTAAGTTACCCTTACATAGAAACATGTTACATAGAGGTACAATGTTTTAGAATCTAAAATATACGTGTTATTTATTCTGTGAATAATATCCAATTTTATGCTTCCCACATCAAAATCATGGTCTCAGATGCCACATCACAACACTAATTAAATCTGTGGGGATTCAATGGTATCCCTCAATCATTCAGGCCACCCTACATGGATGAGGCTAACCACCAACAATTATCCTATGCATTGTGCCACACATTATGCCTAACCTCATGCTTTCACTTCCTATGTTGTTGTCTGTGTGCCTTTGGGTTGACCATTGGCCTACTGGTTTGATCTCCCCTTAGGTTATATTCTAGTTGACCTATTTTTTTATAAAGTGTTAATACTAAAATTAGTCTTACTAATAATTTATTGTTTAAATATCAATTTAATATTTCAATCCAATTTATACTAAAATCTAATTATAATCACCTTCCATTATAACCATTAATATTTTATATTTCATAATACTATATATACTACCATTAGAGTATATTTTGAATTAATGTACTATAATAAATACTATATTACTATAAATTATATTTTTACTTTAAATTAATATAATATTTAAATTAGTAATTCAGTTAGCATAATGTATATATTTTTAAATTTTATATTACTATTAAAATCTATATATATCAATTATTATCACTTATCATAAAGTAATTCTAAATTAATTATAATTAATTTATTATCTATAATTTCAAAAATAATTAACTATATAATATATTATTAAATAAATATTAATATGGTTTAAATTATATTTTTTGATATGCAAATGTGTTAAAAATAACATTATGTTTAATAAACCTCTATTTATATTTTATCTCTAAAATAAATATTGATTAATTTTTTGGAATTAATTTACTCCATATTTTAACCCTTGTTTGAAAATTTCCTATCATCATTCCCCCCAATGCCTATAAAATGGTGACATTTTCTTATTTAAATACCAATAATTCCTCACCTCTTATTTTACTCTCAAAGATGAATCCTATAATTCTGATTATCCTTCTTCTCTATATAGTCATCTTTGGATGGATTATCATCACTAACGATCATGATGATCCATTCTATAATCTTACTATTTTTTGTGTTTACTTCCATGTATTTTCTTGTTGTACTTGTAAGTGTAATATTTATGGTTTTATTTTCATCTTTGTAGTATTTATAGACTTGTAATTTCAAGATGATTTATTTCCTATCTAATTTTTAATATATTCTCAATAAAATATAGTGAAATTTAACCAATTTGTGAAATAAGATACTAACACAGTATGTGTGTGTGTGTGTGTGTACTCAAACTTAGGATGTTACAATAACATAAGAGAATAATCATAAGTATATGGGGCAGAACATGGAAATGTGGTTACAATATAAAAAAGATACATTCATAAACATATCACCAAGGTTCATCACCAAGGTGTCGTAAAACATATTATCAAGGTTATTCACCAAGGTATCATTAAATTTTCCAAGGTGTGTTGTTGAAGTATCATTAACATGTTATCTCTAAGGGATAATTTTTTACCCAATGCATTGGAGAACTATTAGGCTGCACCCTTCATATGCCTAACTTTATGTATGCCACATAAATCATATATCATAAGAAATTATTTCATTATTTTAACCCATGAGTAGGGAATGTGGGTATCATACATGGAAGTCCCCAATCAATGAAGTATAGT
This sequence comes from Viscum album, assembly GCA_963277665.1. NCBI lineage: Eukaryota > Viridiplantae > Streptophyta > Magnoliopsida > Santalales > Viscaceae > Viscum > Viscum album. The sequence continues at coordinate 878,690,264 of OY728123.1, forward strand.
TATATCTATATGAATATCTTTGAATGAAAGTGGGGTTGGGTATTCACAACTCAAAATTATGGAATGGAAAATAAAATAATAACTTCGGTAGCATAGCATGTATACATAACATATTATAGGATGGAATTAATGGGAGAGAATGGTAGTATCTCATTAATAGGGAATAATTTATACAGTAAAAGACTGCTTAAAAGAACATGGAAACATAATCAATTGAAAATAAAAAGGCTTATTATAAATGAAGTACTTGAATAGATAGGATTAAAGAGGAAGAGAAACCATACCTAGAAAGGTAGCTTCTCAAAGCTTGAGAAGAGCTCATTAGAAACTTAGAAACTCCTTGGAGAGGATCTTGAGAGATATAATGAGAGGGAATTTGTGCTCAATGGATTTTAAGTGTATAAGAATGGGATAATTAGTGGGTATTTATAGAAAAAGAGGACGAATTGTTTATTAATTTCTAAAAATAGACCTCTTAACACTAGGTTATGAAAAATAGAAATCCCTTGGTCTTCCCATGATTTTATCTCATAGTATTTGAAAGATTCATTATAGTTTCTAGAAAATTAATTTTATTACTTTAAAATACATTATTTTAATGTCCATTTTTTATCACACTACTATAGATAGTGCTTTTAAAAGAGTTATAAATCACTTTTATTATCACTAAAAAACATTATTAATCTAAGTGATATTAAAAGGGGATCCCTTTTATTAGTGATAACAAAATAACCGATAAATACTCCTTTTATTAGTGCTAAAAAATCATGATTAAAAGGGGTATTTTAATGACGCTAAAAAAAGCACTCGTAAAAGTCAAAAAAATTTAAAAAAAATGTAAATTCAGAGGGGGGACTGACCCCCTTTTATCAACACTTGATTAGACCTCCCCCTACAGTTTTATCAGTTCTAGAGGAGTAACCTACCAATTTATCAATTCTAGATGAGGTTTTTATCAGTGATCGAGGAGGACCCTACCCTTTTATTGGTGCCAGAACACATGTTGCCCATCCCCACATGCCTTGCCTTCACCTGGTTTCGAACCTGAGACCCCCCCCTCAAGGATTTGCGCCTTTACCACTCTTCTATATTGTTTTTTCTCTATTTATTTATATATATTTCATTACATTATCCATATATATATATAATTATTTTTAAATAAATTTATAAAATATGTTTTGTGTGTGTGTGTGTGTTTATAAATACATACATACACACACACACACACACACACACACACACACACATATATATATATATATTTGTGTATATAAATATAATTATAAATATTTATATTTATTTACATATACTATATATTAATATTTATATACATATATTAGAATATATAGATAAATTTATATTTGTTTGTTAATACACACACACACACACAAACATATTTATATACATAAACATTATATATACACTGTATAGGTGTATAAATATTCATACATTTTTGTTTGTTTTAAATAAAATGGATATTATTTTTTATTTATATATGGTATATATATTTAGAAATATATTTTATATGTGAATATTTTTACATATTTATTTATAAAATTAAATTTTTATGTGTAAATATAAACAAATATGTATATATGTGTATATATTTAAATATAAATAATTGTAAAATCTGAAAAATGATAAAATTTTAATGTCATAATATCAATATGTTTTTAAGTCTTGAGAATAAATTGAGTCTCCACCAAAAAAATATAATAATACTCCCTTAAACAAGGTTGAAATTCCATCAAATGTTAAAAAATGGGGGTACCCTGACGAAAAAACTCAATTTTAGATGCCTTTAATACATTTTTTAACCCCAAAAAGAAATTATTGGGGTTCCCACAGGTCACCATGGTGTATATCATTTTGAAATATTCAATTTTTTATGTGGTAGAGCTCAAACGAACACTTGGATCAAAACTTATGACCATTTGAAGTTCGATACATGTTTTCAACTTATTTTAGATCATTTATTAATTCATTGAATTTTTCTATCTTAAAATTGTTATTAAATGGATATTACTCAATAATAATTATCAAATTTTTAACTAATAATGTTTTTTAATTATTTTATAAACCATTTTCCACTAAATAACTTATATATTAAGTGTGATTACATATTTCGTATTATATAAATCATATTTTATAAAATATATTATATTTATATCAATATAAATATACTTATATATTAATATATGATTTTTAAGGTTATATAAATTTATTTTATGAAATGTAATTTTTAGAATCACTAAAAACAATCATTTTAGCACTAATAAAAGACATACTTTTATCAGCGCTTTAAGTACCATTTATCAGCACCAAAAAAATGTTGATAAAGGGGGTACTTTTATCGGTGCTTTTTAGAACAGATAAAGGGTAGCGATGGATAAATGAAAATTGTTAGTGTTATCAATAACTCCTTTATATTTATTATTACATAGTTTTTAATTCATTGTGATGTCATAATTCTTACTGTATTTTACTTTTTATCCAAAAAAATCAACTTTCTCAGAAAATTACGAAAACATAATCATTGGATAATTTTGACATGCTGATTTCAAAAATGAAATCCATTTTATCAAAATAATTTTCTAAATATTAGAAATTTAATTTTTTAAATAAAATTCTTATTTATTTAAAAATATAAATTTTTATAATATGATCAAATTTCTAACCCTTATAAAAACTACATATGATCACATAAAATTATTTTATTATTTATATATGAATAAATATTTTTTAAAACCTTTTTATAAAAATATTATGTTATTTAAAATTTCTGAATTCATCATAAAATTTTTTTTTAATGAAAATTAGGAATATATATTTTCCAAAAATACAGTTATAGTTTATTTGTATCAAAATATATATTTTATCATATTTATCCTATAATCACTTACATGTTATCCTTTATATAAGTGTGATACATAAAATAATATGGGATTGGTGTGACCACTATTTCATTTCTAAAATAATTTACACCTTAATACTACTTAAGGTCTAGATACATAACTCCTTATCACACCAACATAATACATATGGGTAAGGTGTATAATGATTGTACTTTCATCAGGTGGCTCAGCTAACATTAGTCTGGTAGTGATCTTTACCAGCTTGAAGTTCTTTCGCAAACGATTCTTCTTGAGTCTCAATTGTTGAATAAAAATATAGGATTGTTCATAGTCAGAACCTAGTGATATCACCTCCATCCAAAATTATAATAAATGAACTTCATATGTGATGTTCCTACTAGTTGAGTCCATGGTTTCTCCCTTAGTAATCAACTATCTATCATCATTACCATATATATACAATAATTCCAACGTTCACTTTATAATGGTTACATTACCAATGATCATAATTTCCAACAGTAATAATGAACACCATTCAAAATTCCCAATAGTTGTTGGGAATAAATCCCTCAAGGTAACATTGTAGTGTTTTTTGGTAGATTGTGTTTGTTGACAAAACAGGTTGAAAATGTCAATTGTGGAGTTCTAGAGTGGTTATTGACAAGGTATATTGATAAAGATCCAAAACAGAGGTATGGAAACTTAGGAAGTGGTGCAAGAAGTTATATGTACAAAGTAAAGCCATTTCTCAGTGTTTTCTAAATTTTTTGGGTCTAAAATTTGGTTTATGGCACAAGTTTCTCAAAATTTTCATTTTCAAGGCTTCCTCATGAAAATATGGAAAAGGTATGGAATTTTGGAAAGTTTGGTGATTCATGAATGTTTGGAGATTCGCGAAAGAATGTTTTGTGAAATATGTTAGAGTCTCGAAGGAAATATGATAAGTTACATGATTAAGAGAAGTTTCATAAACAGAAAAGTTCCCTTAAGTTTCGAAAATATAGGGAGTTTTGTGAACATGTATGAAGAGTTTCACAAAAAGGAAATTGCAAGCTTAGAAGTTTCATGAAGGGGATGCAACATCTATAAATAGGTAGCTACCCCCTCATTTGAGGAGAATAATCCTTAACAAAAATCAAAAGGCTCTGAATTGGTGAAGGAATTATGTGAAAGATTTATTTTCATGAAGAATTCATAATAATATCATTTTCACAAAGAAAGGATGTTTCACAAAAGTGAAAGTTTCTTGAACAGTTGTGTGTCTCGTGAAATCTTAGAAAGTTTTACGAAAGGTTGTGAGTTTCTTGCAGGTAAAAGTTTCATGAATACTTGAAAAGTTTCATGAATAATTGGGTACTTTCATGAAAGTCGATAAAGGGGTTTCACAAAAGTGAATCTTATGAAAATCAGAAGGGATTTATCAGTAATTTTGTGGTGAATAGGTGTTCATCAAGTGAATGAAATTAGCGCTTCGTGATTCACCAAATGAGGTGTAAACTATATTGATTCAAGTAATTAATAAAATAATATTTGAAAGGAGCAATGATCACACTTCAGTTGAGAGAGTAGTGAGATTTCAAGTTGTGAATGATAGTGAACCGGGAGGGATAATGAGTCCACTCCAAACTTTGTAACAGTAGTTCACTTTAGTGGATTTGGTACATAGGAACATTCATGTGTATGCTCCTTGGACATAGCCTAGTGTGGGTGAACCAAGTAAAATTGATGTGTCTCATGTATTCTTTCATTTATGTTCATACTTTTCTACGAGAAATGGAGATAAGAGTGTTTTTTAATGATGAAACAAGATCTGAAGGGGTAGTTGTTTTAATATTTAATACACTATTTCACCCCCCCCCTCGGGGTATTTAACCTAGTTGAGATAACAACAATCATAATTCCCAAAAAACATATTTTCTTCCAATAAATTCATTCCAACCAATCCCCTAAATAATACTTTTCATTTTCATTATATTGATTCTGTGGATTGTATTATCATTCCCTTATAACTATGATATTTATTAGAGAATATGAGATAAGATACATATACATTGCACTTGAATTATTTCATTTTATTTATTGTCTATTATTAGTTATAGTGGACTTAATAAATGTATACCTTTTATTTTTAATTCATTATTTTGTAATAAAGTATGTGCATTCCATACTAAAATTTTCTCAGGTGTTACAACTCCCATGATGTTATTTGTAACATCCTTCCCCTTCTCATTGGCTTGAGGAGGAGGTGGAATGCTACTCAGCCTTAAGCGACATTCCCAAAGTGCCAAAGGATCCCAATAAATGTTGAGGGCTTCAAGAATAATGGGGAATGATTTTCCTTTATTATAAATGAAACCAACCAAACAATCCATATCCAACCACAACTACATGATTCATGTCAACCATGTTTTACAATTCAAAAAAATCCAAAAGACCAATACAACCAAACCACAATAACCCATAATCAGAGTACCAAATGGAATGCTAAAAAACAAACCCAAAGAATCCGTGTCACAATTTCAAATCTCCACGCCAAGATCCATGCTCCCAACACCACAAGACCACCCAAGCATCATGATGAACCACTCAAGAAGTGATATTCCTTACCTTTACCTGTTTCTTGGAATACACCATCTACAAAAGCACCAAAGTTCCAAAGTAGGGAGTGAGTAATAATACTCAGTATGTTTTCCCCAAATTAATTCCCTACACACGCATCTAGGATAAAACTGTTAGCAAAATTTATATAAATCCATTTAAACAATGTAACAATCTACAAGATTCTGAACATATCCTTTCCCAAGGAAATTCATCCAAATCAATATGATTCTACGAAAATCCACAAAACAAGTCATTAACCCTTTCCCAACACATATTTGCATAACCCAATTCATCTTGTGTGGATGCACGCAAAACACAACCATGTCCACAACCAACCACATGAGCTCGGTGTTCATTGATGGTGGAACTTCACACCCATAACCCATCCCCCTTTTTATATTGGTACTTCATGACCACTTGGTGGTGGTACTTCACAACCATGATCCATCCTATACAACTCTTACTTAACCACTTAAAAGAGAAACCATGCCAATCAAAATTACAAAATCACATCAACCAACACATTCACCAAGAAACCATGCAACACAACATGTGTCAATCCAAACCACTAATTAAGCTAACACAATTCCAATGACATGCCAAAACCTCATTTCAATAAAATCATAAATTTATTGAAAATATAATTAGGCTACATCCATGCCAAACCCCATTTTAATAACCCTTTTTATTGAAAACCATTTTCAAAAACCATTTTCCATAAATTAACCATGCTAATGATCTTAAAATTTTCATTTTAAAATCCCACAACAAGCACATTTCACAACAATAACCCATTTTCCCCAAAATCCAGACATTATCTCAAAATGGGTTTCAAGAAATCATATCACATCAATAAAAAAATAAATTTCAAGAAACAATCATTAATTTTAAATTAAACCTTCTAGTCCTAGAAAAATAGAGTTGAGAGAGAAGCCACCTGCCTTAGGGTTTTGGTGAAATCGGCCAACGAGCAACCTCACCACAAATGTAACACCCCAAGATTTCATAGTGTGTTATTTCTTCAAAATAATTCAATAACTTTCACTACATGCAACACCAAGTTCAAGAACACCATGACATACCAAACAAGCCGTTCAAAAGAGGTTATGAATAGTATTAGATAAATTTTAATGTTTATATAATCCTTATAATTTTAGAATCCATATTATGAGTTTCTTAGATATAATACAAGAACAAATTCATTTTCAGTATTGCACTTTTATCAATAGTGAACCCTTTTTAAATACTATATTTTAAACTTTTTGACTAAATAGGGACATCAAAAATTTAAAATGAAACATCCCAAGCTTCTACGGTACGTTTCTCCTCGAATAATGCGATAGCGTGTGTTGTACGCAACCTCGAGTTCTAACACACACCACAACTAATTAAACTAGCCGTTGTGAATAGTAATACCTACTTTTTGAAATCATATATATTTTATATTTCAAAATGGACTTCATTTTTGGATTCGGAATATCGAAATTAACCTAGGGTGAAATTTTGGTACTTTTCGGATAACTTTTATATTTTGATGAATAGTGAAAATTACTAAATTTTAATTAAAAACAACTTTTTTAATCAAAATAATTAATATTGATAAATTATGAATTTTAGTAGTTTTAAAGTATATTTAGAATATATTTTTACCATTTAATATAATGTTGGTCATTGGACATAATTTTACAATTAAATTGAACATAAACAAGTGTCAATCTTTTGATAGTTATTATCTCTTAAAAACACGCTTTTTGTTTTGACAGCGGGAATTAATTTTAAATTAATTTCTGCCACTTCTGTGTTTTGAATTTAGAAAAATGGATTCCATATTTGGAATCAGGATGTTAAAATTGTGTAAATAGGTAACTTTTATTTTTAGACATTTTGAATAATTACTGCGGTAAATATTTTATTTACCATGGTTAAAGGGTAAATCCGGTAAATAAGGGTTAAAAAATAATATTATAATAATAAAAAATTACCCTAAAACGTGTCCTAACCTTATTGGTGGACACATACCCGACCATGGGAATCCTTGGGTCAATTTGGGGACCCCTTGGAGCCACTTGTATGTGGTAGGGACACATTATATTAATAAAGTTAAAATAAAAATAAAAATGGCATAAGCTTACATCTTTTAGAAGAACAATTTTTACATAGGGTTATACATGTTGGATTTTCGATTATAAATATTCATTAGAAAGCTAAAAATATTTCCTACATAATGATATTTTATTTATAATTTTTAGACATTAAATAATTTATTTTATTTATGACACAATGATGATGCAGTAATTACTAAAATAGTGAAAAATTAAAATAATTGATCTTATAAATACCCAAATAATTATAATATGAAACTTTTAATGAATTAAACTAATTTTATATGATAATATTATATATTAGGATGGATTTAATTTACTTTGTTCGAAGTAATCAATCTGTTAGGAGTTTCACAAAAATCAACTATTGAATAGTGTCAAAATTGACATAAAAGAGTTCTTAAAACAAATATTATATTATTAATTGATATTAAATTCCTAAAAATCTAAGGTTCGGACAAGAGACTTATATTATGATAGGTTCCTCATTAATGGACCACTTGGGGGTCGCTTGGATGTATATAGTAAGTTTATTAACCATATTATATAAAAATACAAAGAAACATTGTAAAAGTGAAACTAATTAACTTAGAGTTAATACTTAAAGATAAGGTTAATATAAGTACCCAAGCCTGTCTAAATTCTATTGGCTGAGTGGTTTTCGACCTATCCCCACCTTAACCTTTGAATAGTCAACTTTGGAGCCATTAGAAACCGAATATGAATTTATTATAAATTAATATTTCTAGCTTTTCCAAAGGTGCCCCTCACCCCTCTTATAAAAGGGCACTCATCCTTCTCATTTCTTCACACCTCTCAAGCCACTTGGCTCGTCCAAACTCTGCCCAACTAAGCTCCCCACATCCCTCTCCTCCTCCTTGAAGCTTCCCCTTAGGCAGAAAGCATTTCAAGAAGTCCTTTGGTTCCAACCAAAGTGAGTTACCTAAATTAAAGGTAACGATTTCTCTTAAATTATTTTCATTTATTTTGCTTCTCCAACCCCCAAACTCTTTTTATTTCCTTTATTTTGTAATAACACCAGTATCCTCAATATACTAGGATGTTTTTATAAGAAGGATTCAAACTACACATACACACAACTCCATCTAATGGATAATGAACATAATGTTTCTGTGGATGGCAAACTAACGCCTCACGAAACGATGATTGTTCAAATACATCTTACCACCTCTCATGGTGGCCATTATGATGGAACTGTAATTAAATATGATATTAATGATATATATTTTATATATAAGCTTCTGTAATTCCATTTTATTTCATACCATTATTCGTTTCATGTTGTATATACATACGATAATTTCATTTGAGGAAGTGCGGACTACCGCCCCCTTAAAATGATATGACTCGTTCATACCACACATGGAACGTATAAAGGATGGTGTTAATGAACTTAAGTAACATATATAAAATATTATATTATACTGGAATAGTAATATACCTATGTATCATTTGGATTTGATTCTTTTAAAATAAAAATTAAATGGAAGTAGCGTTCGTGCGTACGTACGGACTACCGTCTCCACGAACGCGATAAGATTCATTCTCCATCATATTTATCCAAGTCTTATTCTCATTTTGGGGTTAAAAATAATGTTAATATCATTCTGATTATGAATAAGATATAATCTATCCATTACAAACATGTCTTACGTAACCAAACATTTAAGAAGAACGAATCGATTATCACCCGAAACGACGATAATACTAAGATATTATTAATAAAGAAATGTTAAAAGATCATATATGATATCATATTAATGTATATGATTCTTGTATAATTTAATAACAATTATTTCACCATTATACAGGAGGTTAACCTACCCCAACAAAGGAAAAGTACAAGGTAAGGGTTATTTCACAATCTCTTCATTATCCGAGGTTGTTTATACGTAATAATCTACTGGGATTTCATTATCATCCACATCCATGTTTCTTCGAAATGTATTTAAAAACATATTTATTATTTACAAGAATATGGGTTAAATTAATTTATACCCTTGTTTGAATTTTTGTAAGAGGTTTATAAAGGAATCTTTCTGTCGTTTTCAAAACAAGGTCCTTTTTAACCTTTTCGACAGAATTAAGATAAGAATGTTTTTTTTAACTTATACGGTGGGTGCGGTTATTTTCCGCCGTTATAAAATCGTCAAAGCTTTCCTTACAAGCTTACAAGAATATTTTCAAGAAAATGTTTTATTTTATATGGCTCTTAAATGATTTCAAAAATAGAAAGAGATATTTCTCTAAAAAGTGTTTTGATTTCATCTATGTCAACATCCTTTAATGGATTTTACGCTTATTTGAAGTTGATTTATTATAATACAAAACTTCTATATTGTATTGAAGGTTTTGTGATATGTTTGACTGTGGATGTGCTATTTTATACCATTCATAGTTTATGGTGAAACTATTGACATTTCGTATGCTAGTTTTAATCCGAATGTTTATGTTATATTTCAAACTTTTCTTCAGATGAATGTGCTAAACAAGTATGTTCCGGGTTGGGGACCGGTAAAAGTAAGCCCTCCAGGTTGGGGACTGGTAAAAGTAAGCCCTCCAGGTTGGGGACTGGTTAAAGTAAGCCCTCCATGTTAGGGACTGGTAAAAGTATGCCCTCCGGGTTGGTGTCCGGTTATTAGAGGCACTCCGGGTTGGTGTCCGGTTATTAGAGGCACTCCGGGTTGGTGTCCGGTTATTAGAGGCACTCCGGGTTGGGTTCCGGTTAGAAGTAACCCCTAGGTCTTGGGATGAGGCCTAGACAAAGAAATTAACGTTTAGCATTATGCATTCCAACATTATGAAAGTGGTTATTGATTTTTGCATGTGATTATTCGATTAGTAGAATATCCATGTGAATAAGTAAATGGCATTATTTCATTTTACTTTTGCCATACTATGTTGAAGTTCAAGTTTAAAAGGCTTTTGTTTTAGTAATTCATTGCCTTAAATGTTTACGCTTATTTTGAATGTTCCGCTATATTGTTATCCTTACTGGGCATTTGAGCTCACCCCTTTTCTATGTTTTATTTTTCCCAGGTAGTGAAGAAGTAAATTATGATTGACTTGCAGGGATATTATGAGGGGTTAAGAGTGTGGATATGAAGACTTTGTTGTTGTAGTAGTTTTTCACTTTGAAATGTAATGTAAAACTTTATGATTATATCTAGTGTTTCCAAGGCTACTAAACTAATCGGTCTTTCGAGATTTGATCTTTCTTGTGATCATGCCAATGTTACGAGGTAATGCACCGACTCTGGGTAGCTGGGGTCGGGGCGTTACAGTTGGTATCAGAGGAAGTTTAGTACAAACCTTGGAAGCTAGATTTAGATAAACTCTGATTAGAGCACGTAGACCTAAGATGAACTTTGAGGATAAGTATAGAAGAACTTCCTAGAATTTTGGTATTGTAGAGATTTTGTGAGTTTTCCGAGCAATACATCCCTGTCTGGATACGAGCAGGTAGAGGCGGCTCTGGCACAGATGTACCTAGGGGTAAAACCCGAAAACACCGCTTTGAGCTAGACTCGAACGGGAACTGGTGCACGACAATGGGCCTTGCTGCACTCTTGGTTACGACACTCCCGGGGGATATGCTTAGGATAACTCTCATTTTCTTTACAAATCATTTTGAAGGGATTATGAGTATATACTTCCTTAAAGAAAACATTCTTATGATTATGGATTATATCCATAAATAGTTCAATTTATGTTAAGTGTTTTATAAGTATGGGAATATGTATTTTGATTCATAAACTAATCTAGTGTATTCCATTGTTTAGAAATGGCGCCCAGTAGAAGGAATGAGAACTCCAGAAATGCACATGATCCAAAGAGAAGGAAGGATCATATCTTTCATGGTCTTAAGCTAGAATTTATAAGAGAAATAGTCTCCCATGTATTATCATCATATGAAGAAATAATATCATGTGTTGATAAGATAAGTAAAGAGTTTACTGAGTCCTATGGCTTTGAAGGGAAGCAAGAGAAGAAAAGGATGGAAGAGAGAAAGATGGATAAAGGGAAGAGGGAAAAGAAGAATTTTCTCATATGTGGTAACTGTGGAAAGAAACACCCTGGAACTTGCCTAAAAGGAATGGGAGTTTGTTATAAGTGTGGAGGAAAAGGGCACAAAGTACGTGACTGCAAGGGTAAGAAAATGGTTTCAAATGTACAATGCTTCATTTGCAAGGAGTTTGGACACTACGCGAACCTATGCCCCAGTCATCAGACTATGCCGCAAATGATGCTATTGGATAATAATCAAGTTATGATACTACCACAGATGAAGAGGAATGATTAGAGTTCTTTTGTTGATTATATCAATTGAGTGTTGTATCAACAATGTACTTGTTATAATAATTATGGAGTATATAAGGATTGTACTGCAGTACTATTTCATTAAGGACTTGAGATGGTGTGGAACAAAGAAAAGTGACTCAGTAGCAGGTTAAATGTTTGGAAAATATATGGTTGAGAGAAAGATAAACCATAATATGGTTCAGATACCGAGGTGGTGATTTTAGAATAATACATGATTGATTTGGATAAATTATATTGGATATTATTGACTACCTTGAAGCTGATTAATGATTTGTATATTCCATCATTGTTGGGGTTTAAAACATTTTTGGATTAATGAAGTATATCCAGCATTCTATATGGAATAAGGGAACATGAATGTAATCAATAAGGAATATGGTAATACATGATGAAGGTATTCACATGCTATTACGGGGTAAAAAGGATCTATATTATGTTTACCTTCCTTATAAATTTTGGACTGTGAGTTTGGATAGAAGTATTTTGGATAGTTCTAGTTTGGATTATTTTGGATTTCCATGAAAGGACAACCCGGAGGTCGGGCGGCAACCCGTCGCGTCCGGCAAGGCTGCGAGACTTGAACCCGCAACCGAAGGGCGACAAGGGTGTATCACCTACCACTGGCCCACGAGATGTCCTGGATTAAATAATGTAGTTTTTATTAAAAGATCTTTTAGATGAATTATAAATTCGTTTATTTTGGAACCCTATACGAATAGTGTAAATAGAATTTTTTTTACATTCTATTATCTTTTAGAGTGAAAGATGAGTATGTGGTATAAATTTATTAATGGATAAAACTCTAATTATAAAGTAAGTATATCTCCATATGATCTTAGCCAATCTCATAAAAAATTCCTCAATATTAAGAAATCAAATTAGAACAAAAATGTTTTCCTAGATGGTACCTTAAATCATCACTAATTTATGGCTTTGGGATTGTTGGCCTTTTCATAGCCATGTTCTCTACCACTCTCCATCAGGTAATTGATGGTTAGATTTTTCTTCCATATCCATATTTTACTACATGGAACCCTAGTATGTGTTATTTTCGGTAATCTTCACACTTTCGACTCTTTATTTTAAATAGAGGCCTCATTAATTCATTTTTCGATGTGGGATTTCAACTAAGATATTTTGAAACGTCAAAAATGTGTTATCCTAATACCCTATGTTTTGTTGAACCGATGGTATTTCAAATCATCATAAATTGATGAGTTTAAGGACCTAAATTTTATACTTGTTTGTGATTGATGACCTCAATCACTACCTATAAATATTTATGTTTTTCCTCCAATTATATGTCTCAAATTGCCACCAATGTTCTACTAATCGAGATCATAATTTGGTGGTGACCCTTTCATTTCTCTTTTCCTCATATTAAGACTAAATTTTAGTAACCCAATTTCCGATGTGGGTTTTCCCACAAATATATTATCTATTTTCAACCTTTTATTTTCGAAGAACAATTTCAAATTGCGAGGACGCAATTTGTTGAAGGAGGGGAGAATGTAACACCCCAAGATTTCATAGTGTGTTATTTCTTCAAAATAATTCAATAACTTTCACTACATGCAACACCAAGTTCAAGAACACCATGACTTACCAAACAAGCCGTTCAAAAGAGGTTATGAATAGTATTAGATAAATTTTAATGTTTATATAATCCTTATAATTTTAGAATCCATATTATGAGTTTCTTAGATATAATGCAAGAACAAATTCATTTTCAGTATTGCACTTTTATCAATAGTGAACCCTTTTTAAATACTATATTTTAAACTTTTTGACTAAATAGGGACATCAAAAATTTAAAATGAAACATCCCAAGCTTCTACGGTACGTTTCTCCTCGAATAATGCGATAGCGTGTGTTGTACGCAACCTCGAGTTCTAACACACACCACAACTAATTAAACTAGCCGTTGTGAATAGTAATACCTACTTTTTGAAATCATATATATTTTATATTTCAAAATGGACTTCATTTTTGGATTCGGAATATCGACATTAACCTAGGGTGAAATTTTGGTACTTTTCGGATAACTTTTATATTTTGATGAATAGTGAAAATTACTAAATTTTAATTAAAAACAACTTTTTTAATCAAAATAATTAATATTGATAAATTATGAATTTTAGTAGTTTTAAAGTATATTTAGAATATATTTTTACCATTTAATATAATGTTGGTCATTGGACATAATTTTACAATTAAATTGAACATAAACAAGTGTCAATCTTTTGATAGTTATTATCTCTTAAAAACACGCTTTTTGTTTTGACAGCGGGAATTAATTTTAAATTAATTTCTGCCACTTCTGTGTTTTGAATTTAGAAAAATGGATTCCATATTTGGAATCAGGATGTTAAAATTGTGTAAATAGGTAACTTTTATTTTTAGACATTTTGAATAATTACTGCGGTAAATATTTTATTTACCATGGTTAAAGGGTAAATCCGGTAAATAAGGGTTAAAAAATAATATTATAATAATAAAAAATTACCCTAAAACGTGTCCTAACCTTATTGGTGGACACATACCCGACCATGGTCATCCTTGGGTCAATTTGGGGACCCCTTGGAGCCACTTGTATGTGGTAGGGACACATTATATTAATAAAGTTAAAATAAAAATAAAAATGGCATAAGCTTACATCTTTTAGAAGAACAATTTTTACATAGGGTTATACATGTTGGATTTTCGATTATAAATATTCATTAGAAAGCTAAAAATATTTCCTACATAATGATATTTTATTTATAATTTTTAGACATTAAATAATTTATTTTATTTATGACACAATGATGATGCAGTAATTACTAAAATAGTGAAAAATTAAAATAATTGATCTTATAAATACCCAAATAATTATAATATGAAACTTTTAATGAATTAAACTAATTTTATATGATAATATGATATATTAGGATGGATTTAATTGACTTTTTTCGAAGTAATCAATCTGTTAGGAGTTTCAAAAAAATCAACTATTGAATAGTGTCAAAATTGACATAAAAGAGTTCTTAAAACAAATATTATATTATTAATTGATATTAAATTCCTAAAAATCTAAGGTTCGGACAAGAGACTTATATTATGATAGGTTCCTCATTAATGGACCACTTGGGGGTCGCTTGGATGTATATAGTAAGTTTATTAACCATATTATATAAAAATACAAAGAAACATTGTAAAAGTGAAACTAATTAACTTAGAGTTAATACTTAAAGATAAGGTTAATATAAGTACCCAAGCCTGTCTAAATTCTATTGGCTGAGTGGTTTTCGACCTATCCCCACCTTAACCTTTGAATAGTCAACTTTGGAGCCATTAGAAACCGAATATGAATTTATTATAAATTAATATTTCTAGCTTTTCCAAAGGTGCCCCTCACCCCTCTTATAAAAGGGCACTCCTCCTTCTCATTTCTTCACACCTCTCAAGCCACTTGGCTCGTCCAAACTCTGCCCAACTAAGCTCCCCACATCCCTCTCCTCCTCCTTGAAGCTTCCCCTTAGGCAGAAAGCATTTCAAGAAGTCCTTTGGTTCCAACCAAAGTGAGTTACCTAAATTAAAGGTAACGATTTCTCTTAAATTATTTTCATTTATTTTGCTTCTCCAACCCCCAAACTCTTTTTATTTCCTTTATTTTGTAATAACACCAGTATCCTCAATATACTAGGATGTTGTTATAAGAAGGATTCAAACTACACATACACACAACTCCATCTAATGGATGATGAACATAATGTTTCTGTGGATGGCAAACTAACGCCTCACGAAACGATGATTGTTCAAATACATCTTACCACCTCTCATGGTGGCCATTATGATGGAACTGTAATTAAATATGATATTAATGATATATATTTTATATATAAGCTTCTGTAATTCCATTTTATTTCATACCATTATTCGTTTCATGTTGTATATACATACGATAATTTCATTTGAGGAAGTGCGGACTACCGCCCCCTTAAAATGATATGACTCGTTCATACCACACATGGAACGTATAAAGGATGGTGTTAATGAACTTAAGTAACATATATAAAATATTATATTATACTGGAATAGTAATATACCTATGTATCATTTGGATTTGATTCTTTTAAAATAAAAATTAAATGGAAGTAGCGTTCGTGCGTACGTACGGACTACCGTCTCCACGAACGCGATAAGATTCATTCTCCATCATATTTATCCAAGTCTTATTCTCATTTTGGGGTTAAAAATAATGTTAATATCATTCTGATTATGAATAAGATATAATCTATCCATTACAAACATGTCTTACGTAACCAAACATTTAAGAAGAACGAATCGATTATCACCCGAAACGACGATAATACTAAGATATTATTAATAAAGCAATGTTAAAAGATCATATATGATATCATATTAATGTATATGATTCTTGTATAATTTAATAACAATTATTTCACCATTATACAGGAGGTTAACCTACCCCAACAAAGGAAAAGTACAAGGTAAGGGTTATTTCACAATCTCTTCATTATCCGAGGTTGTTTATACGTAATAATCTACTGGGATTTCATTATCATCCACATCCATGTTTCTTCGAAATGTATTTAAAAACATATTTATTATTTACAAGAATATGGGTTAAATTAATTTATACCCTTGTTTGACTTTTTGTAAGAGGTTTATAAAGGAATCTTTCCGTCGTTTTCAAAACAAGGTCCTTTTTAACCTTTTCGACAGAATTAAGATAAGAATGTTTTTTTTAACTTATACGGTGGGTGCGGTTATTTTCCGCCGTTATAAAATCGTCAAAGCTTTCCTTACAAGCTTACAAGAATATTTTCAAGAAAATGTTTTATTTTATATGGCTCTTAAATGATTTCAAAAATAGAAAGAGATATTTCTCTAAAAAGTGTTTTGATTTCATCTATGTCAACATCCTTTAATGGATTTTACGCTTATTTGAAGTTGATTTATTATAATACAAAACTTCTATATTGTATTGAAGGTTTTGTGATATGTTTGACTGTGGATGTGCTATTTTATACCATTCATAGTTTATGGTGAAACTATTGACATTTCGTATGCTAGTTTTAATCCGAATGTTTATGTTATATTTCAAACTTTTCTTCAGATGAATGTGCTAAACAAGTATGTTCCGGGTTGGGGACCGGTAAAAGTAAGCCCTCCAGGTTGGGGACTGGTAAAAGTAAGCCCTCCAGGTTGGGGACTGGTTAAAGTAAGCCCTCCAGGTTAGGGACTGGTAAAAGTATGCCCTCCGGGTTGGTGTCCGGTTATTAGAGGCACTCCGGGTTGGTGTCCGGTTATTAGAGGCACTCCGGGTTGGTGTCCGGTTATTAGAGGCACTCCGGGTTGGGTTCCGGTTAGAAGTAACCCCTAGGTCTTGGGATGAGGCCTAGACAAAGAAATTAACGTTTATCATTATGCATTCCAACATTATGAAAGTGGTTATTGATTTTTGCATGTGATTATTCGATTAGTAGAATATCCATGTGAATAAGTAAATGGCATTATTTCATTTTACTTTTGCCATACTATGTTGAAGTTCAAGTTTAAAAGGCTTTTGTTTTAGTAATTCATTGCCTTAAATGTTTACGCTTATTTTGAATGTTCCGCTATATTGTTATCCTTACTGGGCATTTGAGCTCACCCCTTTTCTATGTTTTATTTTTCCTAGGTAGTGAAGAAGTAAATTATGATTGACTTGCAGGGATATTATGAGGGGTTAAGAGTGTGGATATGAAGACTTTGTTGTTGTAGTAGTTTTTCACTTTGAAATGTAATGTAAAACTTTATGATTATATCTAGTGTTTCCAAGGCTACTAAACTAATCGGTCTTTCGAGATTTGATCTTTCTTGTGATCATGCCAATGTTACGAGGTAATGCACCGACTCTGGGTAGCTGGGGTCGGGGCGTTACAACAAATCTGGGTGAAATCTCCATAAAACCACCTTAAATCTATTTTACTAACATGAACAAGCCCAAATCTCATCATTTTAGGAAACAAAATCCATATATCTACATGCAGAAAATGTATATCTAGAAAACCAAGAGGGGGGAGAAGTAGATCTAAAGTAAAACCAAGAAACAACCAAGAGAGGAGACTTATCAGAGGAGAATCACCTTAAAATCACCAAAAACCCTTTAATTTTCTTCCAAGATGAGTGGGAGAGCCCCTATAACCCTTGATAAGAGGAAATATTGAGTGAAGTTTGAGTGGGAGGAAGTTTGGGGTGTTTAGGTTAAATCGAGAGTGACCCATTTTTAAAAATCCCATTTTTAATGTCACGCATGGTTAGCTCGCACGGTTAGACAAACTGTGTGCTAACCATGCTACTTCTGCTATCAAAAGGGTGTTATGCATGGTTTACTCACATGGTTAGGAAAAATATGCACCAACCATACAAATACCAATACCTCAGGTTGCACGGTTACCTAGGTTTGTTGTATGGTTTACACTAACCGTGCTCAAACTGTGCATCCCTAGAAAAGCTTCAAAACCTTCCCAAAACCCTTCCAAACTCTCCCAAACATTACCCAATCACTTTAAACGTATAAAAAGGCATAAAAAGAGTTACATACCTCAAACTAGGGGTACTAAATTCTCCCCACCATTGGACTTTCCATCCTCACAAAGTATAGAATCATTGCTTTGCCAAAAGAACTCAAGCCATTGCTCGATGATCTCTTTCTCCCACTCCCAAGTATCCTCATGAATCTGACCATGTTTCCACAAAACCCAAACCAGGCCAATGATTTTACCATGAAATATTTTCTATTTCTTATCCACAATATGCACTGGCACATGAACCAAAGAATCATCTAGATCTAGCTCAACAAGATCCCAACAAATCACATGGTCACGATCCGGATGATACTTTTTCAATTGTGACACATGAAACACATTGTGCACCACACTAAATCATGGTGGCAAGGCCAACCAATAGGCCACCTCTCCAATGGTCTCAAGTATCTCAAAAGTAATGATATACCTCAAAGATAACTTTCCCTGCTTTCCAAACTGACGATGTACCAACCTCGGAGAGATTCTCAAGAAAACATGATTACCCACATCGAACGACAACGACCATCGATGATAGTCCACATATGATTTTTGAAAACTCTGAGCTATCTCTATTCTCTTTTTGATCAACTTAATCTTCTTAGTTGTCTCTTGGACAAGGTTTGTCCCAACCAATGGCGTCTCTCCTATTTCTACCCAACATAGTGGAGAACGAAAAATACACCCATACAATGATTCAAACAGAGACATATATATGGAGTACCGGTGAATGTTATTATAGGATAACTCCACTAATGGAAATTGATCCTCCTATGATCCAAAAAAATCCATGACACAAGCTCGTAACATATATTATAATGTTTCTATCATCCTCTCGGATTTCTCATCTGTATGGGGATGATACGCCATACTCATCGTCAAATGAGTCCCAAGGGATTGTTGCAAGGATTTATAGAAATGAGATTTAAAACTCGGATCTCTATCTGATACAATCGAAACCAGTACATCATTCTTCTTTATGACCTCTCAGATATAGATTTTGGATAGATCATTTATCATATGGGATTCACGAATCGGGATGAAATGAGCTGACTTTGTGAGTCGATCCACAATCACCCATATGGCATCATGTTTTCTAACCATTTTTGGGAGACCTATAACAAAATCCATCACTATCTGCTTCCATTTCCACACTGGGATAGGTAATGAATGCAACATACCTACTCGGTGCTAATGCTTTGCCTTGACTTGCTGAAAAGTCAAGCATCTAAATACAAACTTGGCCACTTTCCTTTTCCTAACCGCCCACAAAAACTATGCCTTTAATGACTTGTACATTTTCTGAATCCCAAGATTGATAGCACGTTTGGAATGATGATAAGAATTGAGAATTTTCTCCTGAAAAGCCATCGGTATAACCATACGATTCCAAAATCACAACACTGAATTTCCATCTAGTTTTTATCTCTCAATAGTCTCCCCACCATTGAGTTTGGACCTCATTGCCACACACTCTGAGTCAGACATCTTCTCCTCTTTAACCAAACCAAACAAGTCATGAACCAATGATACCAAAATGAAAACAAATAAATCATCTCGGTGTTCACATTCTAACCACATGTCGGCTATAACTGACATCAACTACCACTGATCTATTGTTTGTTTCACCACTTGGGCATATGAATTTCTACTTAATGCATTTTCCACTGAATTTCCTTTACTCGACATGTACATCAAGTCAAATTCAAACATCTGGAGATACTCCATATATCTCCTTTTCCTTAAATTAAAATATCTCTATAATAAGATATGATTTAAGCTCTTATAATTTGTGTACACTGTGAATTTCTCACCGAAGAGATAATGATGCCACATTTTCAAATCATGCACCACCATTGCTAACTCCAAATCATGTGTTGGGTAGTTCTTCTCATGAAACCTCAGTTTTCATGAGTCATATGCAACCACATGATCACCTTTCATGATAACACACCCCAACGCTAGTCTCGATGCATCGTAACACACCGCATAGCCTTTACCTGGTTCTGGTAAAATGAAGATCGATGCTGATGTAATACAATCCTTAGGCTCTTCAAAAGATTTTTGTAACTTATCATTCCATTGAAATGGAACATTATTTCTTGTTAAAGCTATCATAGGTAAGTCTAATATTGAGAAGACACAATCAAAGTGTCAATAATACCCAGTTATACCATGGAAAATCTGAATCTCAATGTAACGACCCTGACCCCAGAAGCCTAGTGTCGTTCCTGAAACATGGTGTGTAATTTTTTCATAGAAACATGCATACAAAAATTGCACATATAATTCCATTATAGGGGATCATTTCGGTTTAGGTTCTAGAAAACCATATGCTTCTAATACATTTCTTACAAAAACATGACAAGTTAAGCTTCATATAGCTGCCATCACATTAGAGTACTCAAAGCTTGGAAAGATATACTATACCCTGTAAACTAAATTGAAAACATAGGGTGAGCATAAAAATGCCCAGTAAAGGGTTTTAAAACAATTTGAAGAAATTTATTTTTAAAACAACCTTTGAAATAATCACAAAACATTTTATTGAGGTACGTCATCATTGGTTTTCAAAGGTTACTTGATAATATTTTCATAAAAACCTCTTATATAAGAATCATATGTGTTTATTTAAAAACTGTAGGTAAAACATAAACCAGAGTGCATATACATGTAAATTAATGCACAAATGATGTATAATTGATAAATTGATCAAACCAACTCTAAAAGTAACATACATGGTTGTAAAATAGAATTTCATAAGTATAATGTCGTGATTCACTTATCACTTAGTATGAAATTCATGGATTGATAGAGGTAACATTAACTTTAGATACTCTTTCATTGTATAAATTTCCATTTTCATAATTAATCATTCCATATGCATACACCACCAATATCATAGATGAATAATCACTTAGATGGTCATATACTAGTAAATAATGAGGGAATGTATAATTCCAGACTTTTTCAAGGCCTCGTGCCAAGACCATATGGGTAAAAACAAAACATAATCGTGGTCAATTACCATACATAATTGTGAACAAATCTAGCATCATGTTCACACATAATTTTACTTAACTCATGAGATTGATTACTTTACCCAATTAATTGGAGCACTGTATAATTTCAGGGGCACCCGTCACATCATTTAAGTCTAATACATTTCTTCATATGTCTTAGTATGGTCTTATTTCCTTAGTGTACCATGCTACGATGGAACTTATATTATTAATCCATAATATTTTTCATACATACTCATAACAAAAATTAATTATACAATAAATGTAAAAAGTAATAGATTTGTTAGTTTTAGGTTATGGCTGCATCAGATTAAATAGTGACATGCATGACCTAAAATGACATACTTTTTCACATGTAGTAAGAACCAGTACACATAACAGTACTGAAAAATAGTTCTATCCTCATGCATTTATACCCACAGTTTAGAAAAACCATGGGTATACGTGATATATTATGATCTATACCAATGGTTTTGTTAAAATCGTGGGTATAAAATGCCCCAATTTCATGATCCCATAGGGCTTCCCATCCGGATTTCACATTTCCATCAGGATCTCCTGCATGAATCCTATCCTCCACTCCCTGGCCTTCGCCTCCTGGACCTCTCCTCCCCTCCCTGACCTTGACCTCTCGGCCTCTGCCTCTGCCTCAATGTCCAGGCCTCCACCTCCACCTCAATGTCCCGGCCTCCACCCCCGCCTCAAAGTTCAGGCCTCTGCCACCGCCTCAACATCTCAAACTACACCTCTGCCTCAACATCCTATCCTCTGACTCCCTGACCCTAGCCCCTCTCGGATCCCTCTCCCCCAGCGACGTCCCCCCTCTCCCATCTGGGCTCCCTCTCCTCCAGCAACGTCCTTGCCCGATCCGCCACCTAGGGTTCCAAAAAGGAGATCTGATCACCAAGTGCCTTCAATCGTACGTAAGGAGATGATTCATCACTAATACAGGGTTCCAAAAGGTGTCTATAATTCAAAGGTACACAAATCCAAGTTTGAAGATTTTCTAATCTAGATTCATTCCATCTGTTTATCCATATATCACATATTTTTCATTGAAATATTCTTAGTAAATGATAGAGTTTCCTAAAATTTAGGAATTTGATTACAATTATGATCACTTGCATTTAAAAGTAAGGGATCTAAGTTATCGATGCACTTTTAAAGAATACATTGATAGTTATAATTACTATTACCACATTGAAGATAATGATTTTATGATTGGGTTACCTTGCCTTTAAATGATATCATGTAATCAATATGGGGTTATTACTAAAAGAAATTTTGAATTTTGAATTTTACTACTTCTAAATGTACTAATATTATTCAAAATAAATCCATGAATATAAATTTAAATTTAAAGTGTAACATTTCTAAATATTTTTATACCATTCATTGGGATTTTATTTTATATATTCTTCTAGTTTTTCAAAAGATTACAATAAATTGGTTTTTGTGGATTAAAATAATACCATATTATTTATGCCTAATAATAGACCCCACAATGAGGTATTTTAAATGATAAAGGGTTATAAGGCATAGTGAACCCCTGTTTACATTGTTGTTTGGACTTACATAAGATTACCTAAGAAGATTCTTATGAAAGGATACCTAAATTGTGATTTTTACACCTATCAGGGCTTCAAGGTACTTACTTACAGCATTGAACCTATTTTATATTGATGGCCTATTGATTTTATTTCAAGGGGATAAACATACACTTGAAACCAAAAAATACTTCTTTATTCAAAGTGAGTGTGTTTATGGAAGTCCATAGCATAAAATAAATATTTTGTCTACTTTAATAAATACATTTTATTTGAATGAAAAATAAAATTATCAAATAACTCAATGTTAAAATAAAGATTGATTAATTTTAAATACCTTTGAATTCCTATTTTTTGGTCCAAAGGTAAGTTTATCAACTTAGAAACCATAGTTTCCAAAATTATACCATAAATTTTTTAATGAACTATAATGTTGTGTGCTAGTGGAGTTGGTAAACGTTCTAAATATTGATGGAGTAGATCTCAAGTGGTTTTGAAATTTAGAATTTGGATTAAGGAGAAGGATACTTAAGATGTTTTGGAGTATTAAAAGTGATTTTTCATAGCTAAAGGGACCGATGGAAAATACTTGAATCAAAGTTTTGGGTGTTGGGAAATTAAAACCCATTATGTTTTCTTTAGTATAAGTCATTAGAACCTTGGGTAGAGGCCTCATGAGTTTCAACATCTATCAAATGGGTCAAACACCCACCTTTGAGAGCCTGATGGTTAGAATTGGAGATCTAGTGGTCTACTAGAACTCCAGTGAGGGCCACCAGAATCCCGGTGGTGCCCCTAAACCCCTAATTCATGTAGGGGAATTTTGTTAATTCCATGATAAATTTTATAAAATATATCCCCTATACTTTATCCCTCAATTTTCTACATGTTTTAAGGAGTCACATTTCATTATACCCACTTCTACCTTGTATTCTCCAATACTTTTCTCCTCTGCCACTTTTACAATTGGTGAAACATCTATGGTAGTGATTTTATCTGAGTAATGTTTATATCATGTAATGTTTTATTGTTGGTTTCCCTCTATTCTTCTTAGTGATTTTCCATAAATTTCTAATTTTTGTTATTTTTTTTATTTCTTTGATTTTAAGTGAATAAAGATAAATCATACAATAATAAAAGATGGGGAAAACCCTATGGTCATGAGGTAGGTGGTACCTAGTAGTTTATCTCATTTTAAATGTGTTTCCATGTGATGTATAATTGTGTACTTTGAGTAAGTGGGTATGATGGAATGAAAATTGATCCAATAACTTGAGTGGGTATGGCTTATTAAAACCATGGCATATATTCTACACATGATGAGCCTTAGGTTAAGAGGTTTCCAATTATTAATTTAATGTAATAGAATTATCAAAAATTAAAATATAGACCCATGAAGGGTGTATGTTGACAAGTTAAGACTAGGGAGAAATTTTATGGTATAATTTGAGGATTTTGATCCTCATGAAGAGTAGTGATCCATATAAGTTATGGGGTGGTTTAAGATGAGCGTTCTTAATAAAATAATTTCTTCATTAGTGATGAATCATGAGCATAAAATGAGATTTATATATAAGGACTTATGTGGTCTTGTGTATCTATGGGTGAGAATACACTGAGGGTAGATTTATTTGGTAGTCACCAATGTGTGTTTTTCATAGGGGGATCAAGTATAGAAATGAGAGTAATTATTTGTAAGGGTTATGTCAACATTGAAGGATGACTTGTGAAATGATTATTAATAGATTTTTGAGACTAAGGGTGGTCTCTAATGTTTGTGAAATATAACTTACCATGGATATGTGACCATAATGTTGGATAGGATTTGGGTTTACATTATGACCTTAAGACACAAAATTGATAAGTAGGGAGATAGGTTACTATATCACTTGCCAGATGATAGTTGTGAGTTCCTAGTCTTTCCAAGAAAGATGAGCTCCTTAAAGAGTGCTTCAGAGTGCTTGATACATGATATTTGAGATCCATTAAAAAATGGTTTGTTGGGGTTTCTATTTTATTTCTTTCTATAATTACAGCTTATTATGTGGACCTTTTTATTATTATTTCATGATACTCTATTCATTACTAGGAAGAAGAGGCATAGATGTTGAAACACTATTCTGGGGACCCCTCCTACTATGTAGTAGTGATCATATGTCCCTATATTTATGAAAATTATATTGAGGATATCTTTAACCCTATATATAGTTTCTCCTATGTATAAGATTAAGTGGATATATCAAATCCTTCCTTGTCTTGATCTTGTGGGTGCCTTCCTTGTCATGATCTTGTGGGTAGACGTGTTTCCAACCATATGAAATTATATTCCACCGGAGGTCCAACCATTGAATAAAAATCCAACCTCACTTGATCATTATTTGTCAAATTTCATGCTACTGAACCTTGAAGTAAAGAAATATTGTGCAAAAATGTTGAGCAGTGATTGGATTCTTTAGGATGTGATTCATTTTTGGGGTTTAAGTAGTGTTGAATGAAACAATTCATGATTCATGAAACTTATTAAGGTGCATTAATCATTCTACAGGGATTATTTGCAGATGCTTTAGTGAATTGATCTTGGATTATAGGTTATCATTAGTTTGAATTAGAGACAATGTTTCATCATTAATTCTTGGATTAAGGAATTAATGATGAGACATTTCAATCTAGTTTGAATGGGTGGCATTAAGTTCATTTTAAGATTATGTATCTTTTCCTTATGAATTAAAAGAAACATATAATTAATTTATCATATTACTCACTTTCTCACTTCAAATCAATAGTGTAATATGAAAATTGATACTCGTATGAAGTTCAAAGTGATTGAGAAGCATGTTATTTTAACTATGCTCATTTTTTACTATAAATTCATTACATATATTTTTATACTTGAAAATTTATATATATTTTGGGGATTAGTATTTTAAATTTGATTTTATTTTCCCTATTAATTTCACTTACTATTATCCATAATTATTTTTTTGTTCTCAATTAAATTCATTGAATGTATTCCCTTTCATTTATTGTTCATTGCTATTGTCTCAGGCCAATAATGGAGGTCATGACAATTTTATTTGGGGTGAGAAACAATTGAACTTTTATATTGGTATGTCCATTGCCTGTTCATTGCTTGTTCCCATGTTTTTAAAAAAATTAATATTGATCCCCTTTGGGTGAAATTTTTTTCAAATCATTCAACTAAAAAAGAATTTTGAATTATTCCCAGAACCAAAAACCATAAAAACTAATTAAATTGTTGGTTTGGGAGAATTTTTTCACAAAAAGCCTCCACTTTCTGCTCAACATGAGTTTTTTGGGAAGGTTGGTCCTTAAATAGGTACTATTTCTTCATTATTCCTCTCACGATGTCATAAATCCTTAGAATAACACAATAAATATCATTGACATTCTTGAATGTTTGTGTCTTCAGGACATATATTTTGTTCTTTAATGTCCACAATGTCACCTGTACCCCCATTTTTTATCAATGTATTTTCATGTTTTCTATACTTTCCTTATAGAATAGTCTTAGTCCTAATCTCATTAACAACACAATTTGGTTCTATTATTCTAGGTAATGCCTCAAAATGAAATAGCAGCTACTTCATAATGTGAATAATTAACTCCTTCAATAGATGAATACTTCTACTTCAAACTGGAATACACAACCATCTTAGTAGTACCACCACAAGGTACCATCTATGGATTCCTGAGAATATTTTTTCTAGGCCATAGAAACCTACAAGTTCCTTTCCACATTATTTTCAACATCTTTTCTAGAAACCCTTAGAATAATGGTGTAATATTTTGAAAATGAAGACTCAACTTTAAAGGAAAAAACTAGTCACTAATTTTATTGAGTACTTAAGGTTGTTTTGTTGACATTACACATATTCAATGAATTTGGTGATTTTCCCTGGTGATTCATCCACTAATTGGTTGGTAGAGTGTAACGACCTGAACTTTTTATTAATATTTGTTTCCTAATTTTGTGTGTTTTTTTATTATTTTATACTCAACAAAATTATATTCTTTAATTAATTAATTGAGTATAATTAAATGATACCGTTGGGTTTTGACTGTTATATGACCGTTGGAAGCTAAACTCTTAACGTTGCAATTTTTTTTATAAATACAAGTGATCTTGGTTAATTAATACAGAAAGAAGATTTGATGGCCTCATCCAGTAGACTCGGGCCGTTCGAAGCCCATCTGATGGAACTTGGGAAGGAGGTAGCACCACTGGGCTTTTCTCTGGACCAAGCCCAAGTCGAACTTCATTATGTGAAGCTTGAACGGAATCGCCTACGGGATAAGTTCAAGCTGATAGAGGTCTCACTCGGGCAATGTTGGCCGAGCCGCCCCAAGATTCTATCACCTTATCACACCTTACACTTAGGTCATATGCTGGTATTATAAGGGGCTATGTAACGAGACCTTATCTACTTTTTGTAATCCTTTGATATAAATAAAATTGTTATTTTTTTATGGTAAAGTTTGTAAATTTAAAATGGACGGATAAATATAGGATGTATATTATTGATGATTTTTTTGAAAAAAAAGGATATTTTAAAAAATTAATGTAAACCTTAAATAATTAATAATGTGTAACGATTTTCAAAAAATGGTCTACAGTTGTGTTCAGTAGAAAATTTAGAGTCTAATAAGATCAACTTAATTTTTGGTTAATAGTAAATTATGAATAGTAATTTTACACTTATGAATAGTAATGTGACCAAATAGAATAGTAATCTCACTTAATAAAGTATTATTATAATTTAGGCACATTTATTAGGTAATGTGATTCAATAAAATAAGTAAATAACTATTTCAGAAATTATTAGTTAAGTATTAGTTTTTTCAGGTGAATAGATTTTTTATTTAAAAATTAAATTAAAAATATTTAGAAAATTATTTCCATAAAATGGAGTTCATTTTTTAATTCAGAGCATCGATATTAGGTTAAGGTGAATTTTTGGGATTTTTCTAAAACAGTTGAATTTTCGGTGAATAGTGAAAATACAGTTTTGAGTTTCAGGTGTTTAATGACATCATTAAGGATGTAATAATTATGTAATCATTCTGGACGACTTATGAATAGTAATATATGCTATTAGGTGTCCCAATTGGCCAATACCATTGGAAAATACCATGGGAAAGTCCATGGTTTTTCCAATACCACCGATGAGGTGTCCCTTGGAAATTAATGATTTGTTCCCTAACTTCTCCTATAAATACCAAGCCATTACCTCATCCATTTCATTCCAAAATCCTCATCAACGAAGATCTGGTCTCTTTACCTCCCAAGGAGTCCTCTCAAGGTTCCATCAAGCCTCCCAAGGTCCCGACCTTCAATATTTTGAAGTTACTTTTCAAGGTAAGGAACCTTTCACCCTCCTCTTTTAAGTTATGACTTCCTTTATGTTATGTCCTATAGTTACATTTTATTATGAGGTGATTGTTATTATATATATTTACTATTTTCCATTTCATTTCCAAATGATGAGAGACCCTTTCCTCTCTCATCAATTGATTTTCTGAATTTTTATGTGACGTCGTTAGGCTGCCGAATTTTCTTAAAAGAAATTGCACTTTCTCTTTCCTTTCAAGTTTCTTTTTCATGTGGTGTGTCATTAAAATGTCCAAACCATGATATTATTTCTTTTTATTATGTCCATATACTTCAAAATGGTTAATTTATGGATGGGATACCCTTGTCTCCTCTCTTTTTATTATTATCTAAAATCATGATATATAGTAGTTATGCTGCAGAAATTTCGTCTTAAAATTTCTCTCTCTTTCTCTCAAGAAATTCTCTTATTTTATATATGGGAATACCCATACCTATTTTGTTTCTATGGGTGTTCATATTTTTAAAAAAATGATATATTTGATTCTGTAATTGACATACATGTAACCCTCACTCCCTTTCCATGGGTTATAAATGACATAACGATCTTATTTTTAAGAACTTTTAAAACGCCATGATTTTGAAATGAACCCATTTCTTTTATTATATATGGGTTATTTATAAAATTTTGATTATGATATATGTGGCTCACATAAAATTAAATACATATTAATGGTGTTCCCTGATAGCGCTTCAATGCATTGGGTAAAGAATTAATCTCTAGAGATGACAAGTTTCACGATACCTTGGTGAATAACCTTGGTAATTTTTATGACACCTTGGGGATGAACCTTGGTGATATGTTAATGAATGTATAAATGAAATGTTGTAGCCAAATATTCAAGTTATGATTCATTTTCTCTTTATCATGATATGATTATTATTCTATTGCTCATGTCTTTATGATTTTTATCATGTTCTTATTAATATTTCTCTAGACCACATGTCAACTGTTTCACTTGTTTTCCTTACTGAGCCTTCTACTCACCCTTTCCTTTGATGTATGTCTCCAGGTTATGAGATAAAGTAATTGTACTTAGGATGAACTTATTATGAAGCCTTACAAGTGTATTAGAAGAATTTTTTATGTTGTTTTCAATTTTTATTTCTCCTGATTTCCAAGACACTAGACTTTAAAGATCCTCTGTTTGTAAAATGTAATGAAAAGTAATGTATTAAAAAGGAGGGATTCCATATAGAGGAATTGTATTCCTCTTCTTATTTACTCATAAAATTTTTTCTATTTCTTCTGAGGAATTTCTTCTTGATGCCGCTAGACATGTAAACTATTCTACAGTGGATGTCTACAATCTCATAGTAGTGGTATGATGTGAATTGTTCTCTTCTAAATAGTCCTTCCAATATAATTTGTTTCCTGCTTGCTTATAGGAACATGTTTTGACCCATGGGGCATTGTGGTTATTATATTGGGGCAGTGAATTGTATAGTCACAAAAGGAAAGTATGTTCTAGTTTATTTTTTATTTTATTTCTTTATTGCATCGGACACTTAGGCCTTTTACTGATTTCTATAGACGGAGGGTAGTTATATTCTACAAAGGGGGACAGAAGGGAACTGGAGGTGGCTACATAGTATTCTTTGAAGGGGAGGGAGATTGGGGTAGTGAAGGTATTAATTAGTGTGTTTCATTTTTTTCTACCTTTGTACTATGTTGTTTCTGTTTATTTTCTTTTCCTTCAGTGTGAATTTTCGAAGTACGGATGGGTCATGGAAAATTTTAATTTATTTTCTATTGTTGTTTTAATTAATTTTTGTGGTGGAAATCATCCTGAGTGGTGAATCCTTAATGCCCAGACACTTGTGCTCACCCATGGGCATAGCCCATCCACCTTAGTCCATCCTAGTATTCCTATATTAGATTCTATGTCTGAACCATGGGAAGGCCTAGGAAACAAGGATAATTAGGGAGGGATTGAGAATGTCTAGGAATGAATTGTGAATTCCCATGAATAATGATCGAGGACATTGGAATTTATAATGGTCTAATATAGAATACTATACAATATATATTGATTCTGGAAATTATATGGGTATAAAATGTGGTGGAATGATAATGCATTAGGACTAATAAATGGAAATTCAAATTCATAACCAATTTGATAATGTAATATCATATCATGAGCTATTGTACATTGTTTGAGTTGATGATTAGACTCCATCCCAATGCAACTATAGAAATACCTTAGTGCCAAATACACTCTATCATACACTAGATAGTTTGGTTTGAAATTCCCAGTAAAACCTTCATTGACCTCATGGCAGGGCTCAGGAC
This sequence comes from Viscum album, assembly GCA_963277665.1. Lineage (NCBI taxonomy): Eukaryota > Viridiplantae > Streptophyta > Magnoliopsida > Santalales > Viscaceae > Viscum > Viscum album. The sequence goes on from OY728123.1 coordinate 878,721,011, forward strand.
TTGTTAGAAGATCACAAATAGGGGCAAGGTAGTTATTACCTTATCACATACACTGAGTGGAGTTCCACACAACCCTAAATACAACAATATCCTCAAAATAAATACCTGAGGTTGTCTAAATCTACCTTCATTCTCTGATACAATTTCAGGAACAAGGTGAATCTTCCCACCGGTTCTTCTATGAAGATTTCATTCATTATTAGATCCACCCCACATAGTGTTGTTTTTACAGGGAATAACACTCATCTGGAAAAGGACTGTTAAATGCCTCATGATAATTGGGTTCTCTGGATTGACTTGTCAATATCTTCAGGAAAAAACTAAATGCCCCTTTTAAGACTTTAAACTTTCAAACATATCACACTCAGAAGCAGGGTGATTAATCCCTTGTCTGAGACACCAAAAGGAGTGCCGCATAACACATATAAAAGATAGTTTCCTATTTTTCTTCTTCATACTCTGGTTTTACAGGTGTGAAAACCTTCATTGCGGTCAAATATATGATCTACTAAAATCTGTGAATATCCACATTCAAACTCTCCTTTCAAAATATTTAGAATCTTGACATTTGAATCTTTATTTAAAAATCTTCATTTAAGAACCCATTTTGCTGAGTCTTCATTAAAAAATTTCCTTAAAATCAAATCTCGAATATTGCAACACTGTATTCTACATTTAAGACTCTGAATACTATGGAATCTATATCACCAAAAATATTCATTCAAAACATCACCGGCATGAGACCCAAAAACTTGATTCATGCAACCATATGAACCATGTAAGATTTTCATTCACATGCTGCATGTTTTTCCTCATGAACACTACCTGTTAGCCTACTTTTTCACACCTATAGTTGTAGTTCCCATTCTATAACAGCTTCATGGAAGCTTCTAAATCCCTATGCAACAATATTTATGCAGGCCACTGAAATGTTGTGTAACCTCGGCCTACTAAACTAGTTAAAAATTGTTCCAACATTCATGTATTTTAAATAAGTTCCAGATTTCAGATATTAAGATCAATTCCAGCTTTAATATTTCAGCTACCTCTTTAATTCAACCAATGAACATGATCCACATCCAATTTCCAACCTGTATCAACTTTCATCCTTGCTCCAAACACATATCAATATCTCCAAATCATGAATGTCATTTCATTATGAAATTCTTCCATGCATACCTTCACCCTCGGTCCTCTTCCAAAACTTCTTCTTTATATTAACACATCGAATGCACTCGTCATATATATATTTTCAACACATCTTCATGAAATAGATATTCATTCCATTATTCTTGACAAATCCCATGCCTCTTTAATCAAACATACATCATTAATACCTCATATATTTTCCAAAAATCCAACCAATCAAGCCTTGGTTGTAGCAATCCCCCTTTGGATGATCCTGTTCTTGAATTAGTTTCCTCTGGTAGAGAGGTTGTGGCCCTATTCCTCCTATTCAAGAGAAGGTGAAAAATACTATTTTATGGGATGATATAGTAGAAGAGTCTCATTCATCCTATGAGTTAATTTCTTTTAAAGATGCTCTATCAAGGGTAATCTCTGATGAACATCTTAGAGAAGCATCTGATCATAGTAAAGATGAAATGGAATATGATTTGTAGGCTAAGGTGGATTCCAATTACTAGCAAGAGAAATGAATGATTTCTTCAAATAATCGAAAAGGTAAGTCAAAGATAGTGGATGAAACTTCAAGGAAATCCAAGAGAAAACCTTACAACTTGGTTTCTCACTCCTCTTCCCCTAATTTGGGAAAATCCCTTTCTAGTATTGCATTGGCTGCTAAGGATTCCAATAAGACAGTTGGTGAATCTCAACCTCCTGTAGTTGTTGTTTGCAGTGTGCAATCAGTACCTATGATGGAAAGTTGTTCTACTAAGGGAGGTAATTCTAATCTGGCCTTGATTCGCTCTTTATCAAACACTCCTGCAAGTACCTCTCATATAGACAGTGTATGTCCAATAGGAAAACCAATGAGTTGTGACTTATTCAATGTTCATATTTTGGATGTTGTGATTTCTTCTGCCTTGAAGAGCTCTGATGGACTTGAAGGATCCAATCAACCACTAACCATTACCACTGCTAACCTGGTTCCTGGATCACATACTTTGCATACTCAGACCTATACTCCTGTTAAGGGTGGACACAACAAATATTATATTTCCTTAAACCCTTCTCTTAATGTAGAATGGGTTGGGAAAGCTACAACCTTATATTACAAGCAGTCTACTAGTGAAAATACTTCTTCCAGGGATAGTCACGGGGTTTCATCTTTTGAAACTCCCATGACAGATAAAGAAGAGATAACATTGGGCACAGACTTGGCACGTTGTGTTAAAGGGACTCAAAAATTAAAGGTGAGTACCCACAATTCCTTTGAATTTCTTGCATTAGGAAGCAGTGAAGAGGATGGGAAAACAAACAACGAGGTTTTGGGAGCTGAAGTAATGACGTAGCTAGTTGATGTGGCAATTATAGATGATAGATATGGGCCATGGATAGTGGCTGACACTTCAGGGAAATACATTTTCCTTATTATAAGTTTAAAAATGATGTCTTAGTATACTCAACATCATCTTCCATACTGCGCACCAAACTACAACGTCATTACAAGTTTAAAAATGATGTCTTAGTATACTTGGCATCATCTTTTATGGCCATGATGGTGGATATATTTTTTTACAGATCAAGGATCTATACCCACGGTTCAATAACTGTGGGTATATTATTTCTGGTGTGATAATTCATACCCACAGTTTTGTAAACTGTGGGTATAGATATATGCCCACGGTTCATATAAAATTGTGGGTATTATGGAATTTTCTAGGGATATACCCATGGTTCCTATAAAACCATGGGTATAGCTCTATGTTGATACCTCGGTAGCCCATGGTTTATGAAACCATGGGTATAGCCTATACCCACAGTTTTAGGGTCTATACCCACAATTTTAGAGGCTATACCCACAGTTCCAAACTATGGGTATAGGTGATTTTTCCAATAGTGTAAATTAATGTGTTGTCATATAAAATAATAACTCTGGCATTAAACCCTTATGAATTTGAGCCTTTTCATGTCATGGTTTACATGTTTTGACTTTGAGTTACTTGTTTAATCCATGCAATATTAATTGTTATATCAAAATAGATTAAAACATAAACTTAAAGGCATTTCTCATGACAAATTAGAATACAATGTATGGGTGTAAAATAATTATTTCATGTGGAGTATTCATGTATGAAAGAAGAAATAATTAATCACATGCGCTTATGAATGTATGCATATATTTTGTGCTTAAGCATGAAAACAATTATAAAACTTACTAACATAGCTAGCATTATTTAAAAATTGGGAAATTAAAATTGAAATACATATATGTGTATATGTGGGGTTTGAAAAAATATAAAACCCTATATACACAAGGTGTATACTTGGGATTTGCACAACCCAAAACAAGGTTTTAATAAATTCTTGTAATTGTTGTACCCTTCACAAACATAATTTGATCAATAAGAATAGGTTTTATGAAAAACCAATTCGGATTTGTTATATAATCAAATATATATACATTTATACATAACCATATATACATAAGTTGTAAAAGAGTGTTTTTCATATTAAAATAATATAAATTAAACCATTTCATGTATTATATGTTTTAAGAACATTATTTAAAAAAAATGATCATAAATTAAAATCATAAAACCCAAAAATGATTTTGGATTGAAATCCATATAAAATTATATAAATATATATATAATCCATGAAATTGCATTAGTAGACAAAAAAGGGTTTTCATGTTGAGGTCAAGTCAAAAATAAATCCCTTTCATGAGTTTTACACTCTCAAAAACATATTTAGAAAAACATGTTAGAATTTGGAGAAGAAACTACATATATATATATATAAACAAAAAGGCATAACTAATATGATAAAATTGAATCAAATGAGTCCCTTACTTGGCTTCAAGAGAGAGGGAGGATCAGGCAGTGGTCGTTTGCAAGTTGAGGTGAAGGAATCAGGTGAAATTATAGGAGCAATTAGGGTTTATATAGGTTCTCTATATATATATACATATATATTATCATGATTCATGCATAAATTATAAACAAAGACTCATAAAATTTGACTGCAACAAATTAAGCTCATCATCTTACTTAAAATATTCCCAAAATAAATTGGTGATTTTAATATATATATATATATATATATATATATATATAAATCTTACAGAAAACTTAAAGAGCAGTAAAGAAAAATAATAAAAGAAGGCCAAGAGAGACTTATGGGTAGAAATTAGTGGCTAGTCCGAAGAGAGGTGGAGGATCTCAAGGGAGAAGAAAAAAGAAGAATATGAGGAGAAGAAAATCATGGGCAACCACTGGTTTTGTGTAAGGAAGAAGAAGAAGCAGGGTGAAGATGTGGAATAAAAATGGACGGTCTAGATCACACGGGGTCTGATCATAAGACTAAGGGCATTTATGTGATTTTAAAAAACAATGGAGGGATAAGATTAAATCTCGGATTGATCGGACTATTGAGGTGATACGTGAGATTTAAAAACAGATGAAGGGGTGAGATTAACCACATCCATGATCAGACAGTCCAAAGAAACATGGCGTTAATACCGCGGTGGAGGAGTTCAAACCCGAGACTGGATTGGGCAATCCAGATCTTGTGCGGTGAGATTGGACAACCAAGATTAGATCCCTCTTTAAAAATCTCATCCCACATCAAAACAAGAAGGTTCCTGGGCTAGGTTTATAAGCCTAACACTCCCGAGATTCTCTCATAATTCCCTATCCCCCTCCCCGGTACTTCCCCATACCAATTCTCTGTGGGTGTGCTTCTGCACCCACCCCTGCCTCCATGTCACCCTGCATGATGGTGCGCTGCTCGGTTCCTCCATGTATGCCTTTAGGCATGCATACATGCCCTCATGGGGTGGCATGTGTTGTGGCTGAAGGGTCTAGGATTGGCCGCCTATTCCTGAAGGATTAGTGTGAGCTACCTCTTTTGGATCAGCTAGAGGGCTGGCCCTATGGGTAATATTTTTTTTATAAACCCTTGTTTTAAAACCATAATGAAAACCAAAGAAGGTAAAAACAAAGAAGTTTTCACATGTAATTTTTTTTAAGACAAACAAAGTCATTATATTTATTAGTATAAAACATAATTTTAACTTCATTTTAGACTTTGATACACAAGACATCATATAAATTACACCCTTAACAAGTATTTGGACACATTGATTCAAATTTAAATATGTATTTTTATATCAAAATTGATATGTATATTCATCTTCAAGTTAATATGTACTTCTCTTTTCATTAAAACTCAAAGGTCTTGATTTCAAATTCATTTTAGGTTTTAAAAAATTATGATTTCAAAATATAAATATAAGTTCAATTAGGCATGTTCAAATATATAACTTTAAAGAACTCAAATACTTAGAAAATTTCAAATGTTCTTATAATCAATATTCTTAAATGTAACTAATAGTTTTAAGATTTTTTGACCGTTACAAAACCAACAGTCACCTAAGGACCACAACGGCTACTTATGGTCACAAAATCCTTTTAAAAAGATGTTTAGGGTATTCAAAACTTTAGAAATGACTCAGTGAAGATGGTGCTTTACATACCCTTAATGATTAGTTAGGTCGCCACAACTCTGGATATAATGTTCTTCATTGTGATAGACCTAAAGGACTCTCATTATCTTCTTGGTTCATTTGTGATGTTCAGGGGTCTTCCAGTGATTTTTATTGGTCTACTAGTAGGAATTCTTGGTTAGTTATAGTCATTTGGCCTTGTTAAAATGTAACGTTTCGGTGTTTAATTGAATAAAATATGTCTTGTATTTATTTTTCAGCCATTTTTTGGATAATAATAAAGTTAAGAAAATTAAAACAATTAAAACTATTATTATTACAAATAAAATATGTTTGGGGTATCACACTCAAATACATTCTTTGGCGATTGCTAAGAAATAACAGCCTCTATCTTCTCTAGATCCACTGAAACACCTCTCAAAAAAATAACATGGCCAAGGAAATTAACCTATTGTATCCAAAAGTCACACTTTGAAAATTTGGCATATAATCGATGATCTCTCAAGATACCCAATACTATTGTCAGGTGTTTCTCATGTTCCACCCTTGTCCGTGAATACACTAGTATATCATCCACTAATACCACTATGAAAGAATCTAGATATCTCTAAAATATATGATTCATTAATTCCATGAACACCGCTGGTGAATTTTTAAGGCCAAAGGGCATGACCACATACTCATAATGGACATATCTATTTTGGAATCTATTTTTTGGATATCCCCCTTCTGTACCCGCAACTAATGATATCCTGATCGCAAGTCAATCTTGGAGAACCAATGAGCTCACCTCAACTGATCAAACAGGACATCAATGTGCGGAATTGGATATAGGTTCTTTGTTGTAAATTGGTTAATCTTGTGATAATCCACACATAAGAGAAGAGTTCTATCTAGCTTTTTAACAAACAAAATTGGGGCTACCCACAGAGACATGATAGGCTGGATGAACCCTTTGTTTTCTAACTCTTCCAACTACACTTTTAATTCCCTCAATTCTATTGGTGCCATTCGGTAAGACGGAAGTAAGATAGAATTGGTCCCTAGAAGGAGATCAATCGTAAACTCCACTTCTATCATAGGTGGAAACCTAGATAAGTCTTTAGAAAAGACATCCATAAACTGATCAACTACTGCTGGAAAACTAATTCTCCCAACCTCTTCCATTCATTCCAAAGACAATGTCGCTAACTGATTTGATAACGTCCTAATTACTAGTTCCAACAAGCTTATTTGACCCACCTTTTCATTCTTCTCTCCTCTAAAGAGATGCTCGATGCCATCCTCCATCGTGAAAGTCATTATTCATGCATAATAGTCAATGTGGGCCTTAAACAACAATAACCAATCCATACCCAAGATTATATCATATACATCCATCTCAAGCACTGAGAAGTCCCACATTAACTCAATATCATCCATAGCTATACAACATTCTCTACACAAGATGGATCGATGCTCTCTTTGACCCAGAGGAGTCTGAAGTTTTAAAATATAAGGCATTATTTCCACACTTAAACCCAGAAAATCAATAACACAAGATGAAATGAAAGAATTAGAAGCACCCATATCAAAAAAACTTGAAGAAGGGTAGAATTTAACAGAATTGTTCCTCGCACCGTGGATGGTCCTGACTGATCATCCAGCACAACCTACTCACCTCCAAATAGCTACTTACTTGCCACACTCTTCTCTTTATTATCCTGTTGAAACTTACCCTACTAAGGAGTCATGGTATTCCTAGAATTAGCATAACTAACTCGACTTTTCTGATGAGGGGTATGCTATTGCCCATGTCCCATCGAGGCATAGGATGCCTACAACCCCTGAGGAGTCTCATGAACACCCGACATCGAAGCTTTACGACAATAACACTGAAGATGCCCCATATGATTTTAATTATGACATGGTCAAGGCTATTTCATATGATCTCGCTTCATGTGGTCTGTAGATCCACGCTAAAAACATCCTGCCTTGTTCTGAAGCTTCATGGTAAGATTCACCGATCCCACCATCGGATTATGAACTATACTCCCACCCTGGAAATAAGTGTCCCTCTTCTGCTTAATCCATGCATTAGAGTTCCCACTATTCCTCATGGGTACCAAAATGATTCCCCTGCCTATATCCCCTAAGATATCTCTTTCATCCACTGATTCTCTATTCACCATTTCTGTATAATCACTTGTACATAGCACCACAATTTTTTAATGAATTTCTTACCTCAATCTTAATTCAAATATCCACACCTTAAAGGATTCACTAGATTCCACCTCAGGTGCAAACCAGACTAAGTTCATAAACGTAGTTGTATATTCCATCACTGATAGGTTCTTCTACCTCAAACTAAATAAATATGTTGTGTGCTTTATTTTTAATGTATGAGGGTATAATTGTTTTTTAAACAATCCCTCAATCACCCCCCATGTCATACCTTAGTCCGTTCAAGCCTGGACCACCAACTCCCAACACTAACATGAAAGTTCTTCCAATATATATGTCTATAACTTCACTTTTAACTCTACTAGTTTTCCCAAGAAATTGAATATCTGATTCATTCTGTTCAACCATGTTTCTGCCCTTTATGGCTCCGAATCACCCCGAAAAATGGGTGGATTCTACTTTTGAAACTGAACTGAGTGATCCACATGACTAAGCTCGTCGCTTCTATTTCCACTTTACATATCTTGGAAAGCTTGAACTATGCTCTGAACTAGCGATTGGTTCACTTGGGGCTCAGGTGTAATCACATTTTCCGTATCTACCTTCATTTAGTCTCTAAGATGTCTACTCGGTTTCATTTCTATCAACACAAGAATCACTATAAGTCTCACTCCCTAACAACTGATGGTTTTACAATTTTAAATTCAATCACACTATGTTATCAAAACCGTGCTTTCCAAATTCCCATTTTACTATGTTCAACCATATTTGAAAAATCCACTATGTTTTGAAAATTGACCCATTTTCAAAATACCACAACCATTATATTTTCAAATCCTCACATTTGAAAACAATTTTCAGATTTTCCAAAAATCAACACATCCATATCACAACATAAATAATTATGCCTAATGAAATATAAAATCCTAGTGTTTAGTCATTTCTACCATACATTTCATGCTCATCTCATTGGATATACCCACGACAATGATATCATGCTTTTATAAGTGTCTCCAAAACATTTATGTACCCAACTCCCTGGTAACTTGAAGTTCAACATAAAAGGTTTAGCTATGTCCTTTTATGTTATACATTTCAAGTTTTGGAAATCCTATGCCTTGCTACTATCCCAACTCAAGTAATACACCAAGAATGAATTTCAACTCCAAGACCGACAATCAACACCAAATAACAGAAAAAACTTGAAAGTCAAGGACCGAACAAACTAATACCACTTGTAACATTCTGCTCCTTATCATTAACTTGAGGAGGCGGTGGAATTCTACTCAGCCTTAAGCAACATTCCCAAGGTGTCAAAGTCTCAAAATAAATGTCAAGGGCTTCAAGAACAATGGGGAATGATTTTCCCTTATAATAAATGCAACCAACTAAACAATCCATATCCAACCAAAATTACATGATGCATGTCAACCATGTTTTATAACTCAAAAAATCCAAAATACCAATACAACCAAACTGAAATAACCCATAATCAGAGTATCAGACGGAAGGCTAAACAAAAAACCCAAAGAAGCTATGACAAAACTTCACATCTCCACACTAATCTCTATGATACCATCACCACAAGACCACCCAAGCATCACGATGAACCACTCAAGAAGTGAGATGTCTTACTTTTACCTATGTCTCAAAATACAGCATCTAAAAAAGAACCAAAGTGCCAAAGCAAGGGGTGATTAATAATACTCAGTAGGTTTTTCCTAAATAACTTCCCTACACACACCACTAGGATAGAACCATTAGCACAATTTATATTAATCGATTTATATAAATCCATTTAAACAGTGTAATAATCAACAACAAGCCAAAAACATACTTTCCCAAGTTAATTCATCCAAATCTATATGATTCTAAAGAAAGACACAAAACAAGTCATTAACCTTTTCCCAACACATATTATAATAACACAATTCATCTTGTGTGGATACGCGCATTACACAACCATGTCCACAACCAACCACATGATCTTAGTGTTCATTGACGGTGGAACTTCACGTCCATAACTCGTCCCACTTTTTATAGCGGTACTTCATAACCACTTGGTGGTCGTACTTCACGACCATGATCCATCCCATAAAACTATTAATTAACCACTTAAGCAAGCAACAATGTCAATAAAAATTCCAAAATCACATCAACCAATAAATGCCCAAAGAAACTATGCAACACAATATGAGCCGATCCAAACCACTAATTAAGTCATCATAATTCCAATGATATTCTAAAACCTCATTTCAATAAAATCACACATTTATTGAAAATATAATTAGGCTACATCCATACCAAACCCTTTTTCAATAACCCTTTTTATTGAAAAATATTTTCCATAAATCAACCATGCCAATGATCTTAAAATTTTCATTTTAAAATCCCACAACAAGCACATTTCACAATAATAACCCATTTACCCCCAAATCCACACATTATCACAAAATTGGTTTCACACAAGATTCTAAAATCAATAACACAATAAATTTAAAGTAATAATCATTAATTTGAAATTAAACCTTCCAGTTCTAGAAAAATGGAGTTGAGAGAGAATCCACCTACCTTAAGGTTTTAGTGAAATCGGCCAACGAGCAACGACACAACAAATCTGGGTGAAAACTACACAAACCCGCCTTATATATCTTTAAAAAACATCAAAAATCCAAAATATCATCATTTTATAAAATAAAAACCCTGTATCTACATGCGACAGATGTAGATCTAGAAAATCGAGGGAGGGGGAGATGTAGAACTAAGGGAAAACCAAGAAACAACCAAGAGAGGAGACTTACTGGAGGATAATCACCTTCAAAGTACCAAGAAAATAATTTGATTTGCTTCCAAGATGAGTTATAGATCCCCTATAACCCTTTATAAGAGGAAATCCTGAGTGAGGTTTGAGTTGGAAGAAGTTTGGGGTGTTTTAGGTTAAATCCCGAGTGACCTGTTTTTAAAAATCCAATTTTTAATGCCGCGCATGGTTAGCTCGCACGGTTAGACAAACCATGCGCTAATTGTGCTACTACTACAGTCCAAAGGGTGTTATGCATGGTTTCCTCACATGTTTAGGCAAACCGTGCACCAACCGTGTGAATCACACTACCTCATGTTGCGCGGTTACCTGGGTTTTTTGCACGGTGTAAACCAACTATGAACAAACCGTGCACCCCTAGAAAAGCTTCCAAACCTTCCCAAAACCATTCCATACTCTCCCAAAAATTACCCAAAAACTTTAAACACATAAAACGTTATAAAAAGGGTTATATACCTCCAACTGAGGGTACTAAATTATTCGTTTTTTTCTATTTTGAGCGATGTTGTTGTTGTTTTCATTTAGTTACTCTCTTTTATTATTTATGATGTCACTCATTTCTTTTCCTTTACTTAAGTGACTATTATTGTTGTTCATGTAACACCCCAAGATTTTGAAAATAAATTTAATATTGAATTTATGAAACACTGAGTCTCTAAAAAACACTACTTTTTTATAACCTAGCCAGTAAACATAATTTTACCACCCCTATGATTTGAATTTTGAAAATCTGATATACACGGTTGCGATCAGTAAGTTATTTAGAGTCTGATATGACCAACTTAATTTTTGGTGAATAGTAATATACCCTTACGACCTTATTAATAGTGACATACCCTTGTGAATATTAACCTTACCTATGATATTGTATATATAGGATTTAATTGAAAGTGTGATGTACCTATGTTTTGGAATAAGTAAATAAATGTTTTAAAAACTGTATTTTCCAAGTAAATTATTATTTTAATTAAAAATTAAAGTAATAATATTTAGAAAATTATTTTTAATAAATTGAATTCATTTTTGGATTCTATACATTGAAAAATGGCTAGGGTGAATTTTTTGGATTTTTCTAAAATACTTGAATTTTTGGTGAATAGTAAAATATGATAATTTAAAATAAATGCTAAATAATTGATATATTTAATCATTAATGATGTTATTATGATGTAAGAACCAATGGTTCGAACTCACATGCACATATTACTATTTTTTCATGGAATCGTCACTATTTATTGTCTTATGGAAAAATAATAAACTAATGATTAAAATATTAAGAAAACTCTCCTCCCCTCCACTATAAATACCACCTCTTCCACCCTCTTCTATTCACTCCTCTAAAGCCTTGTTCCTTATATAAATTATTCCCAAATATCCTTCTAAGCTCATCCCCCACGACAATCATCCCTTGGTTTCATAAAAAGACCAAATCCTCTTCCCTTAAGAGGCTCTCAAGGAAGGTTAATTCAAGAGGTAAAATTCCTCTTTTCTTTTATTTCATTTTCACGTTCCTTTGTTCTATTTTATTTCCTAACCTCTCATCATAAAAATAGTATGAAAACTCTATTACCATACATTTAATGTAATTTTGTTATACTAATGTGATAATTCATCTTCATCTCTCCCTTCCCCCTCATTTATGCTAAAAATGAAACACCGTCTGAGATGTGTTGATATATAACATTCAAGGATGATGATGCTTTCAATTTGATTTACCTTATTTAAATCTAGTCATGAAACCATTTTTATGTTTGAACCAGACTATTATATATTTATTTTATATTGTTTAATGTTATTTAATCCATATGCACTCATGATGTAAAATAATAATACAAAACAAGGTAATTCTGAGCAAAATCGCCAAATTAATCCAAGCATTTATCATTAATGTTTTATATAATGATTCACATTCACTCAGAATAAACAAGTGAATTTTATAACCATTTAATCTTATTAATGTTCATTAATAACATATAAAATCAATTTTGGACTTCAACTCCCATCTTTCATGAACTACCATACTCTTTTATAAATGAGTCGATCATGAATATTATGAAAATAAGCACTCATAAACAATGAAATTGAATCCCTTAACCCATCAAAAAGGCCATTAATTAACTTAATAAAGTTATAATAAACCAAATAAATGTATAAATTGTTATATAATTGTTAATTAATGAACCTAATTTTGTTATTCAGGTCATTAAGATCAAGCGATGAACACCCTCAGATTTAAGGTAAGGGGTCCTCTCTCACACTTTTATTCAAGAACCCCTCCTATGTTGTGTATTATTTTAATTCCTAATGATGTGGTATGTTTTTGAACCTCTTACGTACTTTACTTATGATATATAAATGATGTTATACCCCTTTAACTCTCATTAATCCCTTACAAGAACACATGTTACCATGCAGAAATGTTTGTAAGGTTTTTCTACCCAAATCTCCATTTCCTTTATAGTTGCTCTTATTCTCTACTCACCTCAATGAAATTATTATTTATTACTATGTAATCATCATAAATTCTGTATTAATTTTAAATATAGGGTTACCAATTATAATTCTTCTTTATTTTATGGGGAGTTACATGTTTTAAAATAATCATTCAAAAAAATTGTTCTGAAATGCAAGCCCGATTCAAGGAACTTCTTGAATTATTACCTATTTAAAGTTCACTCTATAATATGATTTAAGCCATATTTATCTTTATAAAATCACACATTTTAACATGAAAAAAACTATTTTGTTTCATTCCTAGTTGTATGAAAGCGAGCATACCTTTTTGATTTAAAATCCTTTAATATTTTCCTTAAACCACACTAAACTGTTTTATTTCTAAAGCTTCTTTAAAAACTCTTTTTAAATGATTTAACCTAAATAAGACTTTATTTAAGCCTAAAATATAATTTAAATGACCTTTCCTTTTATTTTCTGGGATATACATGTCTACAATCTGATTTCATGACAAATTAAAATGATTTTCCAAAAGAACTCTTCTTTCCAAAGTAAAAATGATTTTTCTCATCTCACTTTAACTTTTATGAGATATATTCCTTATTCACCACTTATTTTTTTATTTTGGTGTATATAATTTCATTTGGTATATCATATCAAGAGTCTCCTTATTCTCATTATATTCTAAGGGATTATGATTTGAATGTTTCAAGGTGGTATGGAACACTTTGGAATGTTTAAGGATTATTTCCTCAAGTATTTTCAATAGTCTCATTTAAAAGTATATTTATTTATGTCAAAATTATTTGGTAAATCTTGTATTTCATAGAGATTTATATCCTATGATATCACCTACAAAATATGTTGTTTAAGGGTTTCTTATTATTTTGAATGTGGATGTTCTATCTTGATACCATTTACCATATTACTATGAATGGTTGGTGTTTATGTTTAATGACTGGGGAAAGTTATTTATATTTCATATGTTAGTTTCAATATGAATTTATATGTTGTTTATGTTTCTCCCAATTCATAATAGGAATGAGTTGGACTTATTATGTGATGGGTGGGGCCCGTTATAGCTCCTTGATGCATCGATAGGTCTCATGAGACAAACTATGGTCTTGGCATGAGGCCTTGACAAAATGGATATTTATGGTCTTGGCACGAGGCCTTGATGGTGTGGTTATGATGTCTGGAATATGCATTTCCCTCATTATGAAACTAGTAATTTAAAGTTCATGTGGTTATTCAACTAGTAGAATACCCATGATTATGCTTTATCATGGCACTATTTATTCAGCTATTATCCCTACCATAATGTGTTCATGTTTATTTTTAAAGGCATGTGTTTTAGTTATTCATCATGCCTAATTTTTATGTTTATGATATCTTCCACTTTTTTGCTTACCCTTATTGAGCATATGAACTCACTCCTTTCTTATATTTTATTTTTGCAGGACATGAAAAAGTTTATTATGATTGACCTGTAGGGATAAACTTAGAGTTGTGGGTGTTCCCAATAAAAATTATATTTTTTTATTTCATTTCAAGTTATAATGTTGAACCTATGTATGTATATAGTTTTCCAAAACTACTAAACTAATCAGTCCTTTGGGATACGACTTTCATATAAGCATGCCAATGTAAGGAAATAATGCACCAAATCTAGGCTTCTGGGGTCGAGGCAATACAGTTGGTATCAGAGGAATTTTAGTAGAAAACATAGAAACTAGATATAGAAAAAGTAGATTAGTGAACAAAACCATTAGATAGACTTTGGGAATAAGAATACAAGGGCATCATAGAATTTTGGTAAGGAATAGATTATGTGGTTTTTCAAGAAAATACATCCTTGTATGGATACAAAAAAGTAGATGTGGCTATGGAACATATGTATCTAGGGGTAAAACCCAAAAACACCGCTTTGAGCTAGACTCAAATGGGAATTGGTGCACAACAATGAGCCTTGTTGCACTCTTTGTTCGACACTCCCAGGGGATATGCTTTGATAAATTCATAATATTCTTACAAACCGTTATGAAGTATTTATGCCCCCAAAGTAACCAAAGTATATGGTTCTAGGATTTATGATGCATAAATTTATGTTATGTGTTATTCTATGTTTAAATATATAAAAAAATCATTATTTTATGAGCAAATATAGTATATGAAATTAATTAGAAATAGAACCTAGTATATGTAATGAGAACTTCACCAATGTACGTAATGCATATAGTAAGAAGAATCATATCTCTTGTGTTCTTAACCCATCATTTCAAAGGAATATATTCTCCCAAGTATCCTCATCATATGAGGAAATAGTATCATGTGTTAACAAGGTAACTAAAGACTTCTCTGAGTCCTATGGATTTGAAGGGAAGAAAAAGAAGAAGAGGATGATAGAGAAAAATATGGATAAAGGGAAAAAGAGAAAGAAGTTTTTCCCACATGTGATAACTGTGGAAATAATCACCCTAGTAAATGCATGAAGGTAACGGGAGTTTTTTATATGTGTGGAGAAAAAGGACACCAATTTCATGATTTAAAGGGAATGAAAAAGGTTTCTAATGTACAATGCTTCAACTGTAAGGAGATGGGACACTATGTGAATCAATATCACAAGCGTCAAAGGAATATACCCCAAATGATGATACTAGATAATGATCAAGTTATGATTCTTTCACAGATGAAGTATAATGATTAATATGCCTAGATAAGAATCATGTCATTTGATTTTTTTCAGCAATATAATGGTTATAAGAATTATGGAATATATGTGGATTGTACTGCAATAATTTTTCATTAAGGATTTGAAACCATAATTTTAATGGTACCAAGAAAAGATATTCAGTGGGAAGTTAAACTTTTTGGAAAACACGTGATTGAGGGAAGGACAACCCTAAATATATTTCTAATGATGAAGATAATTATGAAGAAATGATTCATTTGGATAAGTACTGACTACCTCAAAACTGATTTTTGACTTGTCGATAAGTGTTCTATGCTATCATTGATGGAGTTTACACCAATTTTTGGATATAAGGAATACATAAAATATAATTTGTAAGGATTAATTCATGTTTCCAATAAGGTTTTATGGTAATTTGAGTTATTACCATATTTCAAGAGGACACATGATGAGGATATTCACATTTCATAAATGTGAAAATTTAGGGCTGCTTAATGTTTATTAAAGGAAAATAAGGTAGCAGATGCATTGAGCAGGATGGATCATGGATTTGTGAACAAAATGAGGATTTCCAAGGACCCTGAGTACATGGATCTAGCACAGATAGATATGGGAATGATTCTAATGTATTGGATCATGATCTTTTGGAAATTTAAACCATTAATGAAATGGTTTAATTTGATCATTGTGAGAGGTTTTTGAGTTTAATGTCACCACATGACACAACTTCTATTAAGAGATGAAGTATAGGTAGTTCAAGGAATAATAAAAGGATAAGATCATGTTTATGAAATATAAACGTATATTTATACATTTATAGAGTGGAATAATCCCTCAACTCTCCGAAAAGAGTCTTAAATATTGTTCTGTTATCATAATCTTTGATAACATTAAAAAAAATCATAATTATAGTTTATGGTTTTGTGGTAATCTACTTTCATATAAACCTATTTTCTATCACTAGAAATTCATAGTTTGGTTTTTCTTCTATGAACAGGTTTTCAATTCCAATCAATGTCACTCCATTCTAAAGGATAAGTTATTCATTTATTTATTTATTTATTTATTTATTATTATTATTATTATTATTATTATTATTATTTGACCACCTCCTTTACCTTAACCTTTTTAAGGATTATATTCTATTAACCCTATTTTTTATATGGGTTTTTTCACAAGGAAATTTTCAAGTAACAACCAATAACTTTCAAAGTGTAATATCAAATTTTTAGGATGAAATTTTTGTAAGGAGGGGATAATGTAACACCCCAAGATTTTGTAAATAAATTTAATATTGAATGCATGAAACACTAAGTCTCTACAAAACACCACTTTGTTATAATATAGCTAGTAAATATAATTTTACCACTGTTGGCACCAAAATATGTGAAGATGAAAAGAAAACACAAATAGGAAACTAACTCCATATAGACTGCCTCACAGAGCCCCACAGCACCGTGGACAGTGTGAAACCACCTCATTTGAAAAGCCATCATGGAGCAAAGAGGTGGGAGGCTCTGCGATCCGAAAGACATTTGTAAAGCTACCACAGATCAAAGAGGTAGGAGGCTCTGCGATTAGAAATATGTTTGCGAAGCAACCGCGAAGTAAAGAGGCGGGAGGCTCTGCGATCTGAAAGATGTTTGTGAAGCCACCACAAAGCAAAGAGGTGGGAGGCTCTGTGATCCCAAAGAAATTTGAGAAGCCTCCACGGAGCAAAGAGGTGGGAGGCTCTGAGATCCGAAAGACATTTGTGAAGCTGCTGCGGAGCAAAGGGGTGGGAGGCTCCACCATTTGAAAGACATTTGTGAAGCTTTCACGAAGCAAAGAGGTGGGAGGCTCCGCGATCCGAAATATGTTTGCAAATACACCACATAGAAAAGAGGTGGGAGGCTCTGAGATCCCAAAGACATCTTCAAAGCCGCCGCGGAGCAAAGAGGCAGGAAGCTCCATGATCCAAAAGACATTTCCAAAGCCACCGCGGAGCAAAGAGGCGGGAGGCTCCACGGTTACAACAACATTCCATGTGGATTCATGCTGAGAGATCCCTATTTCTCATCACCTCTTTACTATAAATATCGGGCTTCCCCCAAGCCCAAAGGATAGATACTCTGACCTTTCTCCCTCTCAACTCTCAAATCACAAATCACTTTCTTCTCTCTGAAAAAATGATCTCTTTGAGGTACTTTAGCGTCACGAAGTTCCTTTCCTTTGGCTTAAACACAACCATTATTCAAGAAGGGATGTTCTTAGCGAAGACCATAGGCCTTAGAAAAGGAAGGAGATCCCTAAGGGGACTCGTGTCTTCACAAAGAACTCATGCTTCGTTAAGTACCTTCCATGCACATGTGAACCACATGCTAAGGTGGGGTCACAGTGCTTTGCAAGGCAAACTGTTTCGCAGTGCTATGTTTTGCAAGGCACCCTTGCTTCATGAAGCCCTACTCCACGAGAGCCTTTCTGATTTACGAAGCACCCTCCATGTGAACTTATTCCCTATTCCTAGTCTAGTCCACCCCACTTCGCAAAGCCTACCCCTTCATGAAAACCCTCCACTACATGGAGCACCAGAGCTTCATGAGGTCCCTTCCTGTGAACTCATTTGCTACGCAAACCCTTTTTCTATACGACCCTCTAAGTTTGTACAAAGTGATTTCAAGGTCCCTTGGGTTGTGCTTTACATTTCATTGCTTAGCCTTATGCTTCTTCTCATAGGAACACTAATGGCTATTGCTTCTTCGCATAGTCACGCTAACGTGGACCCCTTAGTGGATCACTCCACAACACCCCCTCACTACGGCATTGCTGATGCCTTCCCTTCCACAAGGGTTGATGGGTATCAGTTATGTAAGTACTAGGGGTGCAGAGTGAACCCACCTCCTTCGAGATGTAGGATGTTAAAATTTCAAGCACCATCGTCCCCATCACATGACGTTAAATTGTGGCCTCACCCCATGCATCATATGCGGGGTTCCCCATCTCAGACATTCTCTATGCCTGTTCGTCTCTATAGGAGTGAGATCTTCCTCACATGGAATGAGATACTCTTTGCTGGAGTGGCACCTATCCGTGGGGAAGGGCAACCACCTTTGTGTAATCCCCTATCCTTTCATGTAGGAGGCATCACCCCTTCTCCTCCTTTCTTCTTAGGTTCCAAAGACTAGAGACGAGAGGGGCACAGGGACCTTCATTATCTTATCCCTATCCCTCTCGTCTTTGTCTCCATCAGGCCTCCATCCTAGAGTAAGTCCCAATCTCCATCTCCCTAGGATTCTAACCATGTATAAGACTGTGTTTCCTCTTTGGGCTGCTAACCATGTGTAAGCCCCACTCCACTTCCCACGGACACACCTTTCACGATGTGATCGTCGGGTCTTTGTTGTCTCTTGTTTCTCACATCGAGCATGACTCACATGGGCTTAGAGTAAGCACTGACCATGACATCCTATTTGGGATTCCCTAGAGAATAAGCCCTAATCCTCCATCCCAAACTATGTGGACTTTGATACTGGCCAAGGAAAGGTACGTAGGAAGCCTCTCTAATGTTCAATCCCAACACCTACATGTCCCAACCCCTTCACGTTGGTTCACCTTCATCCCGCATGACATTAAACTGTATCCTCCCTTCCGAACTACGTCGACTTTGATCCTTGCCAAGGCAGGGTACGTAGGAAGACTCCCTAAGGTTCAAGCCCAACGTCTGCTGGTCCCGACCCATTCACGTCAGTTCACCAAACCCATTCTGAACTACGTGGACTTTGATCCTTTCCAAGGAAAGGTATGTAGTAAGCCTCCTTAAGGTTCAATCCCCACACCCATCGGTCCCGACCACTTCATGTCGGTCTATCCTCATCCTGCATGACATTAAACTGTATACCCCTTTTTTTCCCACAAGACGTTAAACTATTCCCATTCGAACTACATGGGATTTTATCCCTATCTCCTAGACAGGGTACGTAGGAAGCCTTCATGAGGTTCAACCCCATTTAGTGGTAATCCATTGTCAACCCCAACCGACGGTAATCTGTTGTATTCCCCAACCAATTGTAAGCCTGTTTTGTTCCCCAAATAGCGTTAAGACATTTGGAAACACATTCAGGGATAAGCTGTTGGAACCCCAACCAGTGGTAGGCCATTTGAAAAACCATTCAGTAATAAGTCGTTGGAACCCCATTCAGTGGTAAGCCACTGGAACCCCAGTCAGTGGTAAGTAGTTGCACTCAACCAGTGGTAATCTGTTTTAGTCCACAATCGACGGTAATCCATTATAGTCCCCTTTGTTGGGACCCACATCTCTGGTCCACCCCCTCGAGCGTCAGACCAACCTGGGATGCTAACCACACATAAGCCCCAGTATATCGTCGGGTTGTTATCCTATGTGTACACCCCAATCCTATACCCCCATCCTGAACTATGTGAACTTTGATTCCCTGCCTCGAGGATACGTAGGAAGCCTACCTGAGGTTCAAGACCATCACCCATGTCTCATCCTGGTCTTTCCCTCAAGCATATATGTTTCGGGAAGGTCATTCCCCAACCCGAAGGTTCTACATCCTCTGGGTCCCATCCATATGGGTCGCCTACTTAGGTGTCCCATCGTCTCACCGAACTATGTGGACTTTGATTAACTGCCATTGGGATACGTAGGAAGTCTCTTCGAGATTCAATCCCAACATCGCCATCACTCTTACGATGGTTCCATGTCATTCTCCATCCACTCTCAACAATCCATATCCATATTGATTCTTACCCGGACCTCCACATCCCAGTGATATCATATCATCCACTTTATCACTGCTCTTAGCAGTAATTGGGCCACTAACCATGCGTCATCCCCAGTATCAGTGTTCCCTCCAGGGGTTGCACCCATCTGATCCACTCTCGTCAGTGTTCTGATCAGTCTGGTCAGTCTCCGCTAGACTTTAAACCTACAACATACCCTGTGTTAAACATGGGAAGATGAGGAAAACCTCAGAGACATGCCTATGGCATATAATTCCCCACATTCAATGTGGGATGCCTCAGGCTTCTGCGCCCTCGAGAAGCCCTATCATAAGGGGAATAAATATAGACACATCAGTGTTCCAGCCTCCAGACACGCCAGCGATGTCCAACGGGACTACTCCCCAGGCTGAAGGTTGTTGCCCTGACTAAAACCCTTGGAATTTCCTAACAGAAGCAGCGTAATTAACCAACATCCATGAAGACATGGCACTAGGAAGAGTTTCATGAACAACGTCTTAAGTCTATAAGGGAGACCCAGACTAGGTAACGAATTCTGAGTAGGAATCCACTGAAGGAGGAACAGACATCCCATAATCCTTTTTCGATCAAGGAGCAAACATCCCTAAACAAGAAATGGATGATTCCCACATTTGGAAAGCAGGAATACGGGGCAACAAATAGAGCGTCCTCCATAGAAGAATGCATGCCCCGACGAAAGCGTCGGAAACAGAAATGGTGAAACCGACGTGAAATTATTTTCCTTGGTGTGGAGATTATTAGCATTCGAGACATTAGTGGATTAGCATGTCATCGGATCCATGAATCTGGCACCGGGTCCCACCAAGAAAATAGTGGGTATGGCGTAAAACTCACCATAAATTGGGGCAGTTGAACGTTGGACATCCCGGTCTGCGGCGTTGTTAGCATGGATCCTTCTTACCAACCATGGAAGATGGAATGGCACTGGGGAATTGGGCGTTGCTTTCCTTCTTTCAGAACTAATGGTTAAATCTCCCTACTTTCCAGGACCTAGGTTGTTATCACAGGAAACCAATCACCACCCACCCGCTGACATAGGGGCAGGGGTAATGTCAATGTGGAAACCTTGCGTGACCTCAACCCTCCCATGGCATCCTCCACATCCATGGATACTGGGCATCCATGCCCCATCTCCCCTTCTGAAATCGTTTAGAGAAGGGTGATAAATGACATCATTCGATGATACGAGGAAGAGGGGATTATCCTAACCCAGGATATGGATCGACAAGAGTTAGAGTCTTATGTGCCTCGCCACCACTACAGCCCCCAAGGATCGCGTAGAGAGCCACTGCTCCCCACTCTGACGCATAACCATTTCGGGAGCCTCTCCCCTAGATGCTTCGATGATTCCCTCCCCTACACCGATGAGGTGAGGGATGTTCAATCCAGTCTGGCTGGGATTCCATTCCAAGGGCTCCCAATGAGGGATTCCACTAGGTCGTGTTAGTGATTCCACTCGACCCCACGAGCTGAGGAGCATGTAAGCTATGCGCCTGCACCGCCGGCCCCAGTCTGGTTGACCTGACGCCAGCGTTGGGCACGGGCTGAGGAGGACGCCTGCCGAGGGGCGTCAACGTCGATGACTACCATGGCATGTGCCACTGCTGACACATACCATCAGTCCCCTATTTATGCTGATCAGGGGAACTCATACACCCGGCCCAGATCGAGGCCCCAGCCACCCCATGGGCAGGCTGGGTCAACTCTTCTGGTCACCGACACAGGTAGTGCCCACCGTGGTCTGACCCATGGTAATGACACCCAGTACAAAGGTCCTCCCCATACCATCACTAATGAAATCACATACTTATCCCACTCCTAAGCTCGGCATGGAGGTCCTCCTCACACCGGCTTCAATCCGAATGAGGTTCCTCCCCGCTATAGTGACGCTTAGTACGAAATAATCCTTAGAACCCATGACCTTAGGTATGGAGTTTTTCCTCTTGTCGCAGGTCACCAGTGTGAATATGTTGCACATCCAGTCAACCATCAATGTGGGGGCCTTCCCCATGTCCTTACAACAGCCGATGAAGGTCCTCATAGTCCCAACAACCAGATAAGAGGATGTTTTCCTCGATTCATAGACACCCAACACTGAGGTCCTACCCATGTTCTGCTCGACCAATACGAGGACCCTCCTTGCACCAAAGTTTCTAGATAAAATAAGCATGGAGGCCCTACCCATTCTTCTTCCAGCTCCAATGGAGGTCCTACCCACTCCAGCACTTCCCGCGAAGATGCCCTTTGCGCGTCAACTAGTAGACATGGAGGTCCTCCCCGTGTTCCCTTTGATATATGTCCAGGTGCTCCTCACACCCCAGCTCACCCAGGAGGGAGTCCTCTCTGCCCCAGCACCAGTTTAGCTGAAGGTCCTCCTCAAGCCAAAAATATATGTTGTCCCAAAGATCTATCTCGGGGAAGGAGGATGGTTCACCGCCGCCATAAAAAGAATTTCGGGAAGATTCAGACCGAGATTAAAAATGTCTGCTTCTCAGATTCTGAGGTGGAATATGATTCAGCAATGGAACCCTCACCTCGATCCTCTGTGTCGAGGGATGGGGCAGGGAAAAGGCGTATCATCCTCATACTTTTGGAATGCAAGGTCCACCGAAACCCTGCCTCCCTTCATAGATATATCTAAGAGGATGAATATTTGGTGTCTCCCTAGGATCTAGCCGCGCAATCGCCACCATCATCACCGGGAGAACTCTCTACCTCGACCAGAGATCACAAAGAGTTATTCTGGGGACCGATGGTGAATGAGCAATAGAATGTTCCATTTCTAGCATTTGTAGTCCATGCACCAGAAATTGTGGTCACCAACCTATCTTATCACGATGTGGTGGCTAATTCACTGCTCTCTTCGGAGGATAGCCCAAGATGTGGTGGCTTATTAGCCTGCTCACCATATTCTCTATCGTCCAGCCTATTGTCTCAGTGGTCTGCTTCAGTACCACTAACAGCTTCCCAGCCACCTCCATTCGATAAGTGGGGAAACCAAGGGCTAGACCCAGAGTCTGATCCAAGAAGCTTATGGGACATTCTCATGGCGGACCATTTCCAAGAGGTGTTTTGGCCAGTCAAAGCACTTAATTTCAGTGTACTGGAATCACTCACCCAGGAGGAAGTTGGATGCTTTCTCCAGACCCTATGGGTAACACAATTTCATCTTCGTCATCGGCGAGTGGCTTGCCCCAAGATTCAGGCACACTTTGAAGACATTGGTCAATAGTGTTGTTTGGTTTATTTGGTCGCACTCCCCGTGGCCCAACATCTTGAGTCACCAGTCCTCCATCGGACCCTCCAACAATGATGCATCCAAATATTTAAAGTGCTTCATAGGATTATAAAGGAGGCTTCCCCCCACGTGCAGATCCATGGTTGGGGGAAGTACACAGCCCTCCACTTTAGTGCTATTTGGCACCAGCCTGAGTTTCCAGGAGATATTGAGGATATGCCTCTAGGTAGAGTCGTGGTTAACATGGAAAACCTACTAGGGGAGAGAACGAGATAGAGCTTCTTGGATAAGACCTACCCCCCAAGGGACTCTCACACCTATTAGATCTATTGGAATAATCACTCGCCAACAAAGGAATTTACCGGGTCTTCATGTACCTACTAAGTCCTTAACCCTCAGTCGGAGTCCCAATAAGGGAAAAGAGTACCTCGGAGCCGTAAAACCCTCAGACCCGTCTAGATCAGTGTAGAAGATGGAGGATGATCCCAAAAAATCCATGTTGCACCAAAAACTCATGAACATAATAATATGGTTGATGACCTCCTTGATGAATGCGTCATGGAGTGACGACTGGATTACGGTGATCCTCAGTCAGGGCAGTAGGGACAGGCACAACTTCCCCCCGGCGAATTGCCTCCAGGTGACCCTGACCATCCTTTCCACATAGATAGGATAGAGGCCGGAACTTATGGAAAGAGGGAACAATATGTGTCACCAAATCCACCTGAGCAGCGTGATAATCTCCAGGACCCGGCTTAGGTTCCCCCAGATGCTCTTCGGGTCATCCCACCAGCCACTCCATGAGCCATCGGGCATGCTTATCATGTTAAAGAAACTTCCAATTCGCTGGTGGTTAGTGATCCTCTTCAAGATAGGAACCCCTGCCCAAATGATCTGATGGTGGAACTCATTTCTCGCCTCGAGGTGTTGGAAACTCAATAGGTGGCAATCCCGCCTGATGGCAAGCCATATCTGGCATGGGTCGACGATATGCCAGCACCCTCGGGTTTTAGAAATCCCACATTATCCACCTTTAATAGGATGGGTGATCCACTATAGCATCTGGTCCACTTCATCTTGAGGTCATGACCCATGCTAGGAACTCCATCACAGCAAGAAGCCGCCAAACTTCGATGCTTCATTAGACATTGGAAAGACCTACATTTTTCTGGTACAACCAGCTACCCATTGGGTCAGTCGCCAGCTGGGAAGACCTCCATTGGAATTTTCTCTACCAGTTCAGCTCTACCACATAGAAGATGAGTATTATAGACCTCTTCAAGTGAAAATAGAGGCCTGACAAACGTGTTATAGACTTTGTTGCCCAGTGGAAAGGCCTTACCTATTCCCTAGATATGTTATTGGATCAGGAACATCTATTGACAATGTGTGTGGGGAATGTCAAGACCGAACCGGTCCCCTATATCATTACCCAGAACTACTCTAGGGGATTCCGAGACTTCTTTGATAAGGCCCAGTGCCTAGAGGAAGCCTTACATCAGGCCAAGCAGGCACGGCCGTTGCCTCCTGTAATTCCCGTCAGAAGGGCTGATAAGGCTGATCCTGCCTTGGTGGCGCAGATATAGGCCCCCAGTAAAATGGAGTTATTACCATTGGAACCACCTCTATAACCTTGCATAGTCCCTCCACCTCAGGCACAGCCTCCAGGCCAGTAGCGCCCACCTTAGAATCGGCAGGCGCCCTGTGTAATGCGCCGGCACCACCCAGGAGAGATAACTATGTCCCACCCCCTTGAAAAGCTCCTCCAACCCCTCGTTAGGGCCAGGATCCTAGAGCCCCCTTCTCGTACAGTAGAAACTGGACCTACTCGTTCAACGAGGCTCAGGTCCCTAGTTATTTCTGAATAACCTTAGAACAGTGACTTCTACGTTTTCCTGAATGCAGGAGACTAGAAGAGGCAGATCTCATTGATCACCCAAATTAATGCCCCTATCATTAGATCCTAGGGAACACCCTAAAATAGTACTATGTGTTTAAATACTGGCTTCAAGATCAAGTTGAAAACAACATAGTCAGGTTGGGACCATCTCTGGCACAGGTGGCATGTGTCTTCGTGAAGCCAGACAGCGGTAGTGACAGTGAAGGTGAGTGGCATCAGGTTTCTAACTACGGGTCCCATAAGTTCAATGATTGGATGAATCTTAAGGCAGTCACTTGTTCCCATGGTATTATCTGTGCATGTCTAAATTGACCTAAGCCTTCAAAATATGCCACATCAACCGCAGCCAGTACTTCTGCATCAATGGCTCAGCCTTCCTCTTCCCAGAAGAGCAGGCGTCAGCGACCCAAGGGAAAATAAATCCCCCCGCCGATGCCATCATCATCCCGTACTCTCAGTGACTTCATGACCCAAAAGATGCTAGTTACCCCTAGAGTATGTCCAATAGTGGAGTATTCTTCAAGTGACATTAAAGGGTACGCCTTGGTTAACCCCGTGGATCTAGTAAACCCTTACATGATTTCTGACGGTGAGGAGCACCGGAGGACCCTCCCAATGTTCTTAATTGTCGTCAGCGTCGATGAAGTCGTGGCTATATGGGTCATTAAAGAACCTCGGTTAGTACTTCTAGATAGGATGTACATGCCACTGAAACCAGACAGCAGGCCTAGTATAGAACTCAACACTTTCAGCCTCCTAATCTGGTGTCATCAGGTCCTTCTTCACCACCGTTTGTGTTACTGGACTAGGCGGAGCCACCTCGACCTCACTGTGATCAGCCGTTCTCTGCTACAAACCAACCTCAATCATCTTATCCACATCCAGTAGTCACTCCATGAGCTTAGACTGGAAATCAATGGGACATCCCCATCACTATTCAGTCGTCGGTTCAGCCGAAAGGGCCAGTCATTCCTCCTGTCGCAGAACAACCTCCTCTAAGAATAAGTTCACACTTAGAACAGAATTATGACATCCTCAAGCATCTTTATAGCATTCCAGAAAGGATATATATCCTTTAGTACCTTTACCTATCGACAGATATGTGTAAAGTCCTCACTGAAGCTTTAAGAAGCCCCCTCCAGTTCGAGATGGAGGTAGCAACTACAAAATCCTTCCATGCTAAGGCAGTCGAGAACACTGAATGTCAATCCATTATCTCTTTCTCTGAAGAAGATGAAGGCTCTCCCATATAGGGTCACATCTACCCATTGTACATCACCAGCCATTTCAATGGCATGGAGGTTCGTCGCTACCTTTTCGACACGGGCTCTGGGATCAACCTAATCCCAACCCAGACACTTCGGAAGATGGGTCTATATGAGGATAATCTGAGTCCCTATGACCTGAAAATCCAAGGTTATGATAGGACGGAATAAACACTAGTCGGAAAGATCCACCTGAAGACCTAGTTCAGTGGCATAGTTACCAGCATCGAGTTTACAGTTGTCTCATAGGGCACTGCTTACAATGCATTGTTGGGTAGGTCATGGCTTCACCTGCATGCGACGGTCCCTTCATCGTATCATTAGTGCCTTATGTACTCCCTTAATGGTTGAGTGGGCATAATTCAAGGTGAAACTTCTCCCTTTGCATCTTGTGAATACTACTATCTGGATGTCGACTATTACAAGAGCAAAGATAAGTAGATTCAATCTAACGAGGTTAAACACGCTATGGTTGCAACTGACCAATGGATAGACCTGGATGATGCGTGCATTTTATCGATCCATCAATTGGAGTCTAAGACCCTAGATATGGGGAATTTATTTTTTGTTTCTAGAATGAGGGGGAATAACATTCCCAAGTCTAAGCAATGCCGGAAGATCACCTCATATTCCTACACAAATCAGGCTCGGGTGATCCCAGAGCCCCCACCCCCATAAGGTGTCAGGATGTCTGCCCCATGGCAACGGAAATACATCATACTTGCTTGTTCCACTAGACTATGATAAGATAGATCAAGCCAACATGCCACTATTTATTCTATATCATCAATCATGGCCCTTTGGACCAAAGACCAGATGGGATTGGATTGGCAGCTTTCATCGTTATGGTTTCGATAGCATAGGAATCCCCTGATGCAGTGTCTACTCCGCTCAAGCTGGAATTAGCTTCCCATTGGGATCTATTGACTCAGATGAATCTACTCCCACCGAGGATCCCTCCTTCATAATTGAATAAGAGGATTAAGAGGATGCTCCTTCTACCTTTGAATAGGGAATCTCCACCACAGTCGATGAACTGGTACAATTGAACCTCAATAGTGAGACAGATCCAAAACCCACATTGATCAGTGCCGTTATGCCTATCAAAGAGAAAAAATAGTACATGGACTTCCTGAAGTAGCACCATGATGTATTTTCTTGGAGTTATGAATAAATTAAAGGACTAGATCCTCAGGTTTTTGTACACCACCATGGTCTTCCGGCAAATCACCGTGGGTTCAAACAGCCTCCCAGAAAGATACACCCTTCTCACAGTGCTATGGTCGAGGCCAAAGTTGATAAGATCATCAGAGACAACTTCATCAAGGAGGTATAATACCCTAGATTGTTAGAAAACATTGTTCCTATTAGGAATAAGAATGGAAAAATCAGATTCTGGATCGAATTCTAGGATATCAATTGTCACTGTCCAAAGGATGATTTTCCCCTTCCCGTGATAGAGATGTTGATCGATGCCACCACTGGGTTCCAGGACCTCTCCTTCATGGATGGGTATTCCGAGTATAACCAGATCTAAATGGATCCTGAGGATGAGGAGTCTACCTCCTTCAGGACACCTCAAGATACTTTCTTCTACCAGGTAATTCCCTTCAATCTAAAGAATGTAGGTTCCACCTATCAGTGGGCTATGCATCGCATATTTAAGCTGATCCTTGGGACATTGGTGGAATGCTATGTAGACGATCTAGTGGTCAAATATTTCCAGCGTTAGGACCATCTTAAGGACCTTGAGAAAGTTTTTGTATTCCTCCACTCTCTCCATCTAAAGATGAACCCATTGAAGTGTGTCTTTAGGGTCACCTCTGAAAAGTTTCTTGGCTTCGTTGTCAGATACAAGGGAATCAAGATTGACCTGAAGAAGATCAAGTACATCATCCAGATGTCTCCCCTAAGCAATATTTGGGAGCTTCGATGCTTTCAAGTACACTTTTCCTATATATGCCAATTCATCGTGAATTTGGCCGGAAAGTGTAAGCCATTTTCTCAGCTCATGAAGAAAGGCACTGTCTATCAGTGGGATGAGGAATATCAGACTTCTTTTGAGGAAATAAAGTAGTATCTGCTCCAACCTCCGGTCTGGATGCCACCTGTCTCCGAAAATTATTCGGTCCATTATGTGACCACCTTGTAATGGTCTCTCAGTGCCCTTCTCACCCAGAAGAACAATGATGGAACAGAGAATAGTCTACTCTCTCAGCCGCATGCTCCTCGATACGGAGACCAGATACTCCCCTATCAAGAAAAGATTCCTTGTGTTGGTATTCACAGTATAGAAATTGAGACATTACTTGTAGCACCATGAGGTATAGCTGGTGTCTCAATTGGATCCGCTAAAGTACATCCTGAACCACCCAATATTGGCAGGTTGTCTAGCTTGGTGGGCAGTGACCCTCCAGTAGTTTGACATCAGTTTTGTCCCTCAGAAGGCCATCAAGGGAAAAGCATTGTAAGACTTCCTTGCTGCCCATTCATCTCCTATAGACCAGTCTATGGACCTTGATTTTTCTGATGAGGCAATCCTCTCAGTAGACCAAGCCATTTAGTGTTGGAAAATGCACTTCGATGGTGCAACCTGGAGCCCTACCAGAAGAAGGCTCAATAACCCCAGGCTCAATAGAGTAGGCTTGGGTGTCATCTTTATTACCCCTAGCACAAGATATTCTTCCATATTTATTCCTGTTGTTAGAAGGTTGCACTAACAATGGGGCGGAATATTAGGCTCTCATTACTAGCCTCGAGTTATCCCTCAAGATTGATGTTCCCCACTTTCATGTGAAAGGGGACTCTAAACTAGTCATCGAGCATATCAACAGTGACTATGTTGTCAGAAAGCCGGAACTTGTACCATTGTTGGAACACACCCTCCAAATGATGGCCCAGTTCCCATCTCGGCCAGAGGTTACTCATATTCCTCGATCCCAGAACAGTTGAGCCAACACCTTGTCCATCCTAGCTATATCACTTGCAGATCCTGAACAGGGTGATTTGATTATACACATGGCACACCAAAGAGTCATCACCCCCACCACTCTAGATGATGAGGACAGCCTTCAGGTAGGCCACCTTACTGTTGGCGCCTCCACTTCAGGACCTCCAAGACCCCCGGATGCAATGATTGAAGTGACTCTCGACTGGAGGACCTCCTTTGTCAAGTACCTCCAAAACGGTAATATCCTGGTAGATCGAGCCGAGTGTGAGCAAACCCAATACTGCGCGTTGCAATTTACCCTCTAGAGTGGTCCTGGTCTTGAGCATATCCTTTACAAGCATGGGTTTGATGGGGTTATCCACCATTGCAATAAAGGATTTGAGATTTATCAAGTCATGTAGGAGTTTCATGTTGGTTCCTATGGGGATCATCAGACTGAACCAAAGTTATCTCACCATATCTAGAGATTGGGGTATTTTTTTCCCTCCATGATCCGTGACTGCATCAAGTTTTCCAAGAGATGCCATGCGTTCCAAATTCATTCCAACTTTGTGCATCAGCCACTAGAGCCTCTCCACACTACCAAGTACTCTTGGCCCTTTGCATTCTGGGGACTTGATGTCATGGAACCATATCCACCGGTGACAGATCGCCAGTGCAGGTTCATCCTGACCACTATGGATTTATTTTCCAAGTGGGAAGAAACCGTTCTTCTTAAGGAGGTCAAAAACCGTTCTATCGTTGAATTTGTGAAATCCAAAATCATCTACTGATTTGGAGTCCCTTACGCCATTCTTACTGATAATGGCACCAACTTTCAGGTAGTTGAGTTGAAGAAATTTTATGCCAAGTACAACATATGTTCTAACCATACCTCCTATTATCACACGCAAGCAAATGGGAAGATCGAGGCGTTCAACAAAACCCTCTATAACATTCTTCAAAAAAATGGTTGGTTAGAACAAGAAGAGTTGGCCGGACAAGCTCCCTAATTCCCTTTGGGCTTATCGAATGACAACTTGAAATTCCACACAGGTGACCCCATACTCCCTAGTGTATGGAACGGAGGTCGTCCTGCCCATCAAGATTCAGTTGCCTTCATTACGTATAGCTATCAATGATCAGCAAGTGCCAGATAAAGTAGCTGAAATCTTTCTGGCTGAATTGGAAGCACTCGATGAGAACAGGCTTCGTGCCCTACACAATCTGGAAAGGCATCAAAACAAGATAGCTAGAGCTTTCGACAATAAGGTCTGCCTCCTCTCTTTCTTGCAAAGTGACCTGGTGTTGGCCCTGAGAACTCCAATGTTACCTGGTAGGAAACCACCCAAGATGGATCCCAAATGGGAAGGACCTTACATCATTCACAAGGTTTACCCCAATGGTGTGTAATACCTGGTTACCATGGATGGAGAGCATGTAACTCCTCCCACCAATGCCAAATTCCTCAAGCAATACTTTTCTTGACCCCTTTATATGGTCCCACATGACCTTAAATTTTTATGTCCCACCTAACATTAAACTGTATTTCATCCTGTAGGACGTTAAACTATATAGGGTCCTAAATGACCTTAAACTATTATGTCCCACATGAAATTAAACATTATGTCATCCCACAGGATGTTAAACTATATATGGTTCTACATGACCTTAAACTGTTACATATTGCATGACATTAAACTGCTTTGTCATCCCACATGATGATAAACAACAAAATGGTCTGAGCTCTAAGACCTTAAAATAAGATCTCCCCACCACCATCATCCTTCAAGACATTAAAATGCATCTCAAGAAATATGTATGGCTTGATTCCCATCCTCATGGGATATGTTGGAATGCTCGGACGCCTTGTCTTGAGTCCAGCCCCCAAACTCTTCTCTTTGAATACCCCCCAGGTGTAGTTCTCTTGGAGGGTCCCACATGGTGTAGTGTAGGATTATTTGGCCCCAACTCATGTCAGGATTATGATAATATCACCATGTGCCCTTCCTCGTTTTTCTATCCTCCCATGTCCTCACCGCATGACGCTAAACTGCATGGCCCTTTTCAGAACTACGTGTGGCTTGATTCCCATCCTTATGGGATACATAGGAATTCCCGAACATTTCGTCCGTAGTCCAAGCCCCAACTTCAAAATCTTTCCTTGGGTCGAAACACATGGTGTGGTGTAGGCTTTTTCTCTCATTAACGTCGAGTTCATCATGATTTTACCATGTATTCCCCTCCTTGGAGATCTCTTCCTCTTCAGTCGTTCTCTATGACATTAAACTGCATTGGCATATTCATGCTTTGTGCATCCCATAATTTGGGTTTCCATCATATTTCACATCTAAAAGGACCCCTGAATGGCATGGATTCTAGGCCCAAGGGCTCTCCTACCATTTTGGGCCAACATCCTCGAGGATTTCGAATGAAAAAATGATACAAGTCCCACATTGTGAATATGGTCAGCAGTCGGCACTTATTTTTTGTTCCCATTTCAGGTCACATGATATGGATGTTGTGTTTCTAACGTGGTCAATGACCATCCTACATCGTTATCGCCTTCCCTATAAGTCCCAAATGTTGGGTGCAGTGAATCATTTTGTTCTGCTACCTCTTCAAACATCCGTCCACTTCGGGAAGGAGTGTTGATCTGGTTGGGACAGACCCTTCCGGATTTTCTTCCTTCATTTCTATACCCTCATGTGTTGGGGATATCCTGATCATATTCCTTGTTTCCCATACTGAGCATGGATCATGTGGGCTTAGGAGATTTGATAAGACAATACCCGCATAAGGGGTCATGTGTCTATGGCTGGCTGGGACTTCCAGCCTCAGGTCCCTCAACCCTTTCGGCCCCCTAGCCCAATTTCTCATCTAGGATTGTGTGGTGTGGTATGGACTTACGTCCTCATTCATGTCGGGCTATTTTTTCCATGCCACACATATCCCCTTGATACATCCCTCCTTCATCTATCATACTTTCTGCAAGCACAGGTCCCACCATGATTTGTGTGTCCCATCATTTGGGTTTCCATCATCATTCACATCTAAAAGGACCCCCGAATGTCATAGATTCTAGGCCCTAGGGCTATCCTACCATTTCAGACCAACGTCCCTAAGGATTTTGAGTGACAAGATGATATAATTCCCATGTTGAGAATGTGGTCAATGGTCGACGCTCAATTGTTTTCCCCCAAACCCTGGTCACACAAATATGGATATTATGTTGCAAACATGTTAAACTATTATCCTATATAATTGTTTCTATTTTGTGGTCTTACACAAGCACGATGATTCTCCCTCTCCGTTCACATGTCCCATGCATGTGACATTAAACTAGGAATCTATGGTCTATGATCTATGACCATAAACAAAGATCTATAATGTCCTTTCCACATGACGGTAAACTGCACGGTGTATCCATAACTATGTGTGTCTTGATTCCCATCCTATTGGGATACGTAGAAAAACTTGGACGTTTTGTCCACAGGTCCAGCCCAGGCTCATCTCCCCTTTCTCTCAACCACCTGGTCTGAATTCTCTCTAGGAATTATGAATGGAATGGAATATATGGGATTATATCCTCGTTCATGTCAGGTTACTCTCCATTTCATACACATTCCTTCCATCGTCGTCCCACAATACATTAAATTGCACCTTCATAACTATGTGTGGCTTGATTCCCATCCTCATGGGATTTGTAGAACTGCCAAAACATCTAGTCTTTGGGTCCAACCCTATTTCTTAGAAACCTACTCATCTTTCTGGCCCCCTTGCCTGAATTTCTCAAGAGGAGGTATATAGTGCGGTATGGACTTCATGTCTTTAGTCACATCAGATTTGAAATAGCCACACCACATACCTCTCCCTCCTAAGAGTTCCTCTTTCCCCTATTCTACACTCATCTCTTTGAGTCATCTACTCTTGAATTGGGCCCCTCAACCCTTATTGGCGGTTCACCAATGTGCCCAAGAGCACTCTGGTTGAGGACCTAGAGTATCGAATTCTACCTAGACATGCTCTTTCCCATTCTTTAGGCTTCGTGTTCCCCTTCATTTAGGCTTTTATCATCTTTCACATCCAAAAGGACCCCCAAATGGCATGGATGCTCAGCCCAAGGGCTCTCCTACCATTTCAGGCCAACGTCCTTGAGGATTTCAAGTAAAGAATTGATATAAGTCCCGCATTTAGAATATGGTCAGCGGTTAATGCTCATTTTTCATTCCCATTTTAGGTCACATGATATGGATGTTGTGTTTCGAACATGGTCAATAGTTATCCTCCATCATCACACCAACCCCATCAAGCCCTAAATGTCAGTTGAATGATTCACATCATTTTCTAGTCCATCATGTCCAAGTGGAATTTCGACACTCTTGGTACTATCCCTCAGTGCACATTTGCACTTTAGGAGGACAAATCCACGGTAAGGTTCTATTTGGGGCTCCACACCGATTTCCCCTTTCATGTATTCCATGCATTGCAAAGACCTTCTCTACCCTTGTTTCCCACATCGAGTGTAGCTCATGTGGGCTTAGGGATCAGATCAAGGTTTGCACTCGCTTGGAAGTGTTTATCTTCTCTATGGTCTGAGCTTTAAGACCTTAAACTATGATCTACTTCTGCGTACTTTCCATAAGGCGTAAGAACCGTAACTCTCAGAACTATGTATAGCTTGATTACCATGCTCATGGGATATGTAGGAACGCCATACATCTCATATTCGGGTCTATCTCAAGTCCCGCTAATTACCTCTTTTATTCAGCCTTATGGCCCTGACTTTCACAGAATTGTGTGGTGTAGCGTAGGACTTATGTCCTCATTCATGTCGAGTTTGCAATAGATGCACCATGTACTTCCCTTCTAGGAGCTAGTCTCTCATTCCCATCATCCCTCAAGATGTTAAATTGCACCCCCAAAACTATGTATGGCTTGATTACCATCCTCATGGGATACGTAGGAACACCTAGACGTTTCGTCCACAGGTCCAGCCCCATATTTCTTGACCTTTTCTAGCCCCTCAAACTGAGGTTTCTTCCTCGGAATTATGCATGGTGTAGTGTGGGCCTCATCCCCAGTCATTTCAGGTATGCTTTATCATGCCATGCACATTCCCCCCCCCCCCAAATGGGTTGGTCCTATCATATGACCCTAAACCATGACATTATCATCCTGGTCGTACGATGAAAAAATGCACTTCATTGTGATGTCCTCACTCGAGGGGACATCATGTTTGGTATCGGTCACCCACCATACCATTTTTCAAGACCTACATATGGCTTGATTCTTATAGTGAAGCCTGGACTATCCATCAAAAGTTTATCGCTTCACAAAAAAATGCACACACGTCTATCCTAAAGGACAAACAAGATCTATCAAATGTCGCTTCTTTTGGTGTGTGGGCCAGACCCGCACGACCTTACTATCCCTGGAACTAGTACCTTACCATGCCATATATAGAACTACATATGGATTGATTCCCATTCTCATGGGGTACATAGGAAC
The DNA here is from genome assembly GCA_963277665.1 of Viscum album. Taxonomy (NCBI): domain Eukaryota; kingdom Viridiplantae; phylum Streptophyta; class Magnoliopsida; order Santalales; family Viscaceae; genus Viscum; species Viscum album. The sequence continues at coordinate 878,756,380 of OY728123.1, forward strand.
TCCCACGCACTTTTCCTCCGGCCCAGCCTAACTTTCATTTTTGGTCCCTTAACCTAAAACCACCCCAAGGAACACATGGTGAGATGGACTCCATGTATTAATTCACATCAAGTTTTATAATTACCTCAACATGTGTCTCCCTCATTCATTACCATCTATGGTCTGATATCTAAGACCTTAAACTAGGATCTCTAGTCCGAGCTCTAAGATCTTAAACTAAGATCTCTCTACGTCATATCTACAAGGAGTAAAGACAACACCCCCCCAGAACTTTGTGTGGATTGACTCCCATCCTTATGGGATATGTAAGAATTCCCAGACATTCCATCTATAGGTCCAACCCCATGAATATTAAATCTTTCCCCCCTTTTTCATCCCCTTGTCCCGAACTCCTTTGGAAGCATATGGTGTGGCAAGCACCTCTTGGGTTCTCATTCACATCTGGTTTTGTGAAAACCACACCATGTTCCTCCCTTGTTTCTTCTCAACCTGGTCTGAGTTCTATGACCCTAAACTAAGATCTCCCTATAGGAACTACGCATTGGGTTCGACTACTTTTCCACCCTGCGAGCATTTCATTAAACCAGGTTCCCTCTTAATGGTCCACTCTACGACCTTAAGCTAAGAACATGTGACCCCAGGACCCTTGTCCTGGGAAAGGTATTCGACTCACCCTACTTGATGCGTCTTATTTTCACATTCAAATGTGTCTTGAAAAAGAGCCCAAAGTGTAGAATTTTCACATGGACATTCCCTCCTTCTATGTCCAAGCTTCATGAGCCCTTTATTTGGATCCCCATCACTTTCCATGACTAAAGGGACCCCCTTTACGTCCTGGTCCCATGCCACATTGGATCACCTACAGTCTTGGGCCAACGCCCCTGAAGACCTCAGACAACATTTGCAACAGGTCCTGTGTTTCGAACATGGTCAGCAGACAACCCTCATTTGTTTGTCCCCATTCCAGGCTAACGCGAAGTGGATACTATGTTTCGAACATGGTCATAAGTTATCCTCTATCGTCATGCCAGCCTCATTGCAATCCAGATCTCAGGCGCCATGATTCACATTTTTTCACTCCCTTATGTTCAAGTGGAATTCCAATGCACGGTTTTACACCTCCGCGCATCTATGCACGTTAATTAAGCAGGTCAATAATTTTGGGACATCAGTCACCTAGTGTCCCATTGCCCCTAATGTGTGCCTCCCAGTACTAGGAAATTCCCATCACTACTCCTTGTTTCCCACATCGAGCATGACTCGCTTGGGTTTAGTGGTTTTGGTAGGATGTGTACTAGTGTATCCAAACTAGACATGCCCTCCGTCCTTCATGATGTTAAACTACACTCTCAAAACTATGTGTGGCTTGATTCCTATCATCATGGGATATGTAGTAAATCCCAGACAACCTGTCTTGGGCCCAGACCAGTTTTCACCTTCAGTCCCTCAACCTAAAGATTCTCCTGAGATCGTGTGGTGTGGCGTGGACTCTTGTGGTCTTCATTCATGTCGGGGTATGTACCGCACCAAAAATTTATTTTCTGGGTAGCCATGTCCTCAACGCATGACCTTAAACTATGGCCCCTACCTTGAATAAGTTCAGGATGCCCCATGATAATTATGGGATGCGTCATCTTCTTCACTAGAGAGGATTCTCCCTACCAGCATTGGTCTCTAACCATGTTGTTCCCAGAACTATGTGTGGCTTGATTCCCATCCTGATGGGATACGTAGGAATGCCCGACCATTTTGCTTCGGGCCCAACCTAACTATCACTTTTGGTCCCTTGACCTAAAAAAAATCCTCTGGGGATACATGGTGTGGTGAAGACTCCATATGTCCTCATTCACGTTGGGTTTATAGCTACCACATCACATACTCCCTTCTTGGGATATCCCCTTTCACTCCTCATCCTACCGTATGACGTTAAACTACATGAGTCCCCATTTCCTCAATGCATGACATTAAACTGCAAATCTACCATGAACAAGTTCAGGATGCCCCATAATAACTATGGGATGTGTCAGATCCCTCGCTAGAGAGGATTTCTCCTATCTGCGTGGTCTCTAGCCACATCGTGCTCAAGAACTACATTTGGATTGATTCCCATCTTTATGGGATATGTAGCGACACCCAGGCATTTTTCCTTGGGCCTAGCCTTAGGGTCATCAACCCTTTTGGCCCCTCAGCCCCGATCATGGTCTAGGCACACTACTACAAAAACAGGAAAGGAAAGTGCTACCCCTTTATCAGCGCTAAAAAAAGAACTGATAAAGGGGGCCTTTATCAGTCCTAAAAAAAACACTGATAAATGGGTGCGTTTATCAGTGCTAAAAAACGCTGATAAAGGCCCCCTTTATCAGCGCTTTTTTTTGTAGTGCTGATAAAGGGGGGATTTATCAGCGCTTTTTCCTACCGGTGATAAATTTTATGTTTAAAAAAAATCAAGAAAGATAAATTATTGTTATATAAGTATATTTATATTGATATAAATATAATATATATTTTTTAAATATGTTTTAGATACATATAAATAGACTATTAAATTTAATATATAAGAAATTTAATGAAAATGGATATAAAATATTTAAAAAAATATTATTAATTAATAATTTTCTAATTATTATCAATTAAAAATCATTTAATAACAATTTTAAGACACAAAAAATCAAAACAATTAACAAAAGATCTAAAATAAGTTGAAAATGTAACTCAAACTTCAAACGGCCATAACTTTTGATATGGGTGTCCGTTTGAGCTCTAAAACATATCAAATAGAAGCCTACGATAAAATCTATGCACTGGTGACCTAGGAAAAGCCTTTTTCACATTTTTTGAGGCCAAAAAGTCCCATCAGGCCTCCAAAACTAAGTTTTTAGTCGGGATACACCGATTTGTTAACATGTATAACTTCTGATCCGGATGTCTGTTAGCCCTGTACCACATATCATATCGAAGATTGTTTCATTTTCTTAGATTTTACTGGTTGTGGAGTTGAAATGGGCTTCTAGATTATAAGTTATGGTCGTTTTAACATTCTATGGCTTTTTAAATACACATATATGTGTATTTATTCGTAAATATATATGTGTCTGTGTGTGTGTTATATATATATGTGTATTTATTTATTTATAAACACACATAAAAAACATATTTCATAAATGTATTTAAAACTAATCTTATAAGTATATATTAATATACAAATAAATATACGGATAAAAAATTATAACTAAAAATATATATATAAATAACTAAATATAAATATATATTAATATACGAATGAATATATATATAATAATATATGAATAAATATATTTATATTAATATGAATATATATCAATATACGAATAAATATAACTATATATATATATAAATAGATATATCATTAAATAGAAAAAATGAAATAGCTTAGTGGTAAAGGTGCAGCCGCGAAAGGGGGAGGTTGCGGGTTCAAGTTTGGGTGGAAGCAAAGGGGTGCGCGTGTGTGAGGATGTGCGGGAAGGGAACCACGCGGGAGACCTCCTAGCGCTGATAAAGGGGGGGTCAAGCGCTGTTAAAAGCTCTCCCCACATTATTTAATTCTTTTTTATTTATTTTTTAATTTTTTTTTGACCTTTATCAGTGCTTTTTAAAAAGCGCTGATAAAGGTACCTTTTATCAGTGCTAAAAAAAAGTGCTGATAAAGGGGTCTTTTATCAGCGCTGATAAAAGGGGCCTTTATCAGCGCTGTTAAAGCCCGTTTTGAGTGCTGATATAGGTCGTTTTTGTGGTAGTGGTAGTATGAGTTTGCAACTATGTACACCGTCCACACTGTACGATGTTAAACTACATTTCTATCATCCTCCTTGATATGATGTAAAACCACAAGGCATTCTCGATCCTCACCAGAGAGGTCCTGTTTTGAAGAAAGTTATGATCCCTGATCAGACCGATGCACCCAACTAATGTGTTTCCACCACAGTGGTGTAATTTCAAAAGTGTTGGAATCTATTTGAACAACCCATCACTCCACACTCCACACTTTTCATGTCCTTTATTCGGACCCTCTTCCTATTTCATGTCTAAAAGAACCCCCTAGCAGTACGGATGCCCGGCCTATGGCTCGCCTACTATCCTGGTCCAACGTTCTGGAAGACTAATGGATAACTTTTTGATTCAGGCCCTATGTTTTTAACATGGTCAGTGGTCATCCCTCATTTGTTATCCCCATCTCAGGCTAATGAAATAGGGATACTTTGTTTCAAACAGAGTCAACAGTTATCCTTCATTGTCACGCCACCCCCACAATGTTCTAAGTTTTTGGGTATCGTGATTCACACCATCCACATCCTCTCTGTTTAGGTTGATCCTAATGCCTCTGGCATTACCCCGCTCATGCACTAGAACACATTGGGAAAATGGAAACTCAATTGTTCTGAGAACTTCATCCTCCATTCAGGCCTCCCTCTTTCTTTCCATGAATCTGGAATAGTTGTTCAAACCCTGGATGCTTGAAGCTTGGTTGACACTCCCATATTCGGATGGAATAAACGAGGTGGTCATCCCTTGTTTCTCACATTAGGCTCGACCCACGTGAGCTTAGGGATTAATCACTAGATGTTTCATGAATGTGATGTACCTATAGTAGACCAAAATAAATAACAGAACCCATGCATGCATCCAGCATAAACCATCGAATCATGAAAGTGCGTTTAAAAGTTTGTATGTGTTAAACCACCTGAGGATAGACCCCTCCCATTGATGGGTTGACCTCTTTAATAGAGCAATATAGCTACTCCAATCTTTGTCTTGTGGATTCTAGGATCTGTTGTTGCCATTTTACTTCCTACGCCTCCTCAAAAGTGATGAGGCGTAATTTTTCAGTCGCGATCCGGACCCACTCTTCGTTGGTTCGGATGATACCCATCTCCTCAGAGGCTCGCTCCATCCGTTCTTCAGCCTCTGTCAGCTGGGCCTTTAGGCACGACACGAGCCCTGATTGTGCATTGAGGAAAGTGGAATGCTCATTCTCTTGTTCCCACAACCACTGAATCTCACTTTAGGCCTCCTAGAGCCTCTTTATGTTCACTGATTTCCTCTATTTCTAGCCCACACAAAGGCCACGATCATGCTCCTGAATCTTCTCTGCCATGAGGTCTCGAAAGAACATATGAGGACGTTGTGAATCCAATCCCCCAGTGCATATCTCATGCATCCAGGAGTGAATTCTCCCCATCTGGTCTATCCATTTCATTTGAGGATTCTTCCCGATGAAGAACTTGATCAATTTCCATGACTGAAAACGAATGATTTTGCTCGCCTCTTCGTCAGAGGCCACCTCATCCTAGTATTTGGGTTCGGTAGGTTCGTATGTGGGAAACGACTCTAGGAAATCACCAACGGGGTCTGTATCTAGTGTATAGTTGGGTATGTTAGGATCAATGTTGTCTGATTGATCCTCGTTGTTAGATCCCACCTCAATGATCTCAGGTTATGTCCTACTGACGGTCCCACCAGTGATCAGAAGCACTGCAACTTGGTCGGTTCGAATGTCTGCTTCCACAACCACCAGTGTTCCCCCAGGAAAGGAACCTCCATGATCTCCATCCAAACTCTCCAATGCATCCCACACCATTTGAAGAACTGTGCATGCAGAAAGTGCATGGACGTCAATTGACCTGATCAATGGATGATGGTTATAAATTCGGTAAAGGAGACTTATAGGGATAGAATAGTCGGTCTCGCTCCTGGGATGTTGTCATCAGAATTCCAAGGCATGGCCCTCTGTATATTGTTGGAAAATCTGAATAATTTGGAAGAACCAACCTGGGTGTCGTCACCCCGTTAAGTGTGGTAATCGTCGTAGCTGCAGGCTCAGATCCCGAAGTTCCCACAGTTTCATCTACTATTGGGCGGGAGAAGGTTTTGTGTATGATGCCCTCCTCCATAGTTCAAATGTTATAAAGGAGTCCTAAATGACCTAGATGGAGACTCTTGGGAAGTGTTCTAGGGTTTTACCTTGAGATCCTCTGCAAACTCTTCAAGTTTTGGGTCTGAATCACCGACCTCACCCTCCTCTAGAGGGCTCCCTCTACCAGCCTCCTCTCCCTATGAGGACTCATCTGATTCTTCTGAAAGTGTGAAGTGATCTTTTAATTCAATGGATGATAACTAAAGAGGGGCCATTAGATCCGGAAACACCTTTAATTGGTCCTTCATTGGACGTGGAGCACTCCGAGAGTGCACAAAGTCCTCCATCTCGGCCAGGTATTGCTCCCCCTCCGTCTGGGATACTATAAAGCTGACCCTAACATGGATGATCCCTGAAAAATCCATCCTGAGATGGTTCAGGTGTTGATACATCTTGAACGGGTTTAGGAATTGTCTGTTGACATCCCAGATGTCCCAAGCCTCTGGGAATACAGCATTCTCCGACAAGTCTATGTGGCGCAGCCGCTTCCCTAGAGCCCGGGTGGATATCCTGCGGAACCCCCTAGGCAGCCTCCCCTTCGGATAACTCTATCCCTATGGGACCACTGGATCTGCTGTTGTTGGCTCCATTTCGACCAGTGCAGGCCTCGCCACTACCACATCCATGCCACCACAAGATTTCCCCGCCGCCTTCTGGACCCAGCCTCGGGGTTTGGGAGGCACCCCATCACTGGCCTAGATTGTTTGATGCTTCAGTATCTCCCTTGAGTAGGTTGATTCCTAGATCTTGGTGTACTCCTTCACCAGCCCAAAGATAGATGTGGGTGGATGCACCTCATTCCACATATTCCCATCCTCCCACGTGAACATGATCCACAATTGCCTCATCACACACAGGTGATCCTTATGGAACACCCCCCAAGTAGACACGTGGGATCAGCCGCTGCATACACTGAAACTACCTCATGAAATGGTGTGGGGTGTATGACTCACAGAAAGACTTGTGATCAACCCATTCCACTAGGACTCCACCCCGAAAGGCCAAGAGGTAGGACCGATGCTCTTCCGTTCCCTAGTCGTCATCAGTGAACACACCTGTTGGCAACGAGAATGGGTGGTAGCTGAACGTGTCCGCCTTCTAGACCCGGTTCAGCACCAACTGCGGGGTTAGCTTGGTCAGAAAGCTCCCCACAACATTCAAAATTTCCAGGCAGAAATTAGATCCTAGAGGTGAAATGGGGTTTGTATATTCATAGACAACCCTAACATGCACCGCTATCCACCCATACAGAAGATGGAACGGCATGCATATCCTCTACGGATTCTTCCCCTCGCTGATATACCACAGAATCTTATACAACTTGGTGAGAATCGGGATACCAAGGTTGACTTTTCCCCCTGTTTCCAACATGGACTCCATAATTAATGTGCTCAGTTGCACGCCCATGTTCGTGTCCCTCACTGGTAGGATCCAACCACAGATAAGCACTGCGATAAATGAAACTAACCTAACCATCGGTTGCTGCTCGGTACTGACACAGAATCCCCAGATTTTCCATTGGATGTCCTCCAAGATCTTCCAGTATGAGTTCTCCTTGCCTCGTTGAACCCCCTTCGGGCAGGTCTGAGGCCTCACAGGAAACTATCCATCTTCATGGAAATTCAGGAACTGCTTGAACCACCGCTTAAAATGGACGTCCCTCACCGACTATTTGTCCTCCCCTGACACCAGGTCCATCAATGCCTTTTCTAGTAGTGGTATCTACTCTGGGTCCTCCCATACATTCACGATAGGGAGGAACTCATCGCACATTGACCCCATTATCGAGACCCCCAAGATCCGATACAGTTCACATAGGCTGATGCCAACCTCTCCATAGTGCAAATGAAAAGTGTTGGTCCTCGATGACCATCTGCTCAGTAGCTCTGGCATCAACTGTTTTGGCTAGTAGATATGGAATTGAGAGGCCCATGCTACCTTGTAAAGGCCCACTCACCTCAGTTCTACCCTGAACTCCTCACATGAGGCACATACCGAGTAGGCCCAGGCCCAATCATCAGTGAAATTATCGCCCTGGTGCAGATCCCACTCGTCGGTCCACCCCTTCTCTGGGTTCCCTAGGGCCACCTTCAGGATGGTGTGGTATAGTGGGGGAGATGTCTCTGGCTACAACACCTTCCTGTCAATGTCATTCATGTGGTTTTATAGGAAATCAGTATTAACATGTGTGAAATCCTCCCAAGTATGGTCATTGGCTGCCCTGAACCACTAGCACTGGCATGACGTACTCCTGAACCAGTAAGCTGGATCATCCCTACTCGCTTCAGGAATGAAGACATCATCCCTCAAGACAAATCCATACAAAGGCAACCTTTTTCATAGGGTTTAGTTCTTATGGCCCTATGACAGCAGCTCCACCAGCGACTCATGGTCCGAATTGCTCTGTATGTGTTCTCCAATGCCCGAGTTATTAGCCATTTCCTCTCTATGGGTAGCATCCGCAAGGATCCCCCCTGGCAGCTTCCTAATGAGCCATTCAGTCTTTAAGTTTTTTAAAATTTTCTCCTAGATCACAGAGCTCAATCGTGAATCACAAATTGCGAATCTCGATCGCAAAGACAGTTCATAGAGCCCTACCATAGGCTTCGCAGAACGTAAGCTGTGGAGCGCACACTCACAGAGTCGAAGGACTCATTGTGTGTCGTGAAATAGAAAGGCCCAATTTGTGGAGATCAATCATAGAGAGCATAGATATTCGCTAATCAATATCACAATCACCAAAACGCAATGATGAGAAATGAAAAAAGAGAGTTCAGCCTCGTGTATTTGTAGGCGATGACCCCCCTTTGCTTCATAGTGCTCTCAACCCGTGAGTCACCTCTTCACATCGCAACCCTTATTCATGATCCTGATTGGCGATTGGCCTAAAAATTTTGGCGATTTTCCCTTAGACTTAGACCCTCATTTTCTCCTTGGCTCCAAGTTTGAGGGGGGAATTTTTTGGTGCCAAAATATGGGATTCCTTGTGAAGCCTATTCGTGGAGCCCCACAGCACTGTGGCCGGCATGAATCCTCCTCATTTGCAAAGACACTACAAAGAAAATATGTGGGAGGCTCCAAGATCCAAAATACATTTGTGAATCCACCTCAGATCTAAGAGGCGGGGGGCTCCGAGATCCGAAAAACGTTTACGAAGCCACCGTAGAGAAAAGAGGTGGGAGGCTCTGTGATCTGAAAGACGTTTGCGAAGCCACCACAGAGCAAAGAGGCGGGAGGCTCCACGATCCCAAATACATTTGTGAAGATGCCATGGAGCAAAGTGTTGGGAGTATTCGTGATCCGAAAGACGTTTGTGAAGCTTCCACGAAGCAAAGAGGTGGGAGGCTCCGCGATCTGAAAGACGTTTGTGAAGCTACTGCGGAGCAAAGAGGTGGGAGGCTCCACAATCTGAAATATGTTTGTGAAGCCGCCATGGAGTAAAGAGGTGAGAGGCTCCATGATCCCAATCACGTTTATGAAGCTGCTACGGAGCAAAGAGGATGGAGGCTCCGCCGTCTGAAAGATGCTTTCGAAGTCACCACGGAGCAAAGAGGCGGGAGGCTCCGCGGTTACAAAAAAGCTCCACTTGGCTTCGTGCCAAACGATCCCTACTTCACGCCGCCTCTTGCCTATAAATACCAGGATTCCCCTAATACCAAAGGATGGATACTATGACCTTTCACCTTCTCATCTCTCAAACCATGAATCACTTTCTTCTCTGTGAAAAAATGAGCTCTTCTAGGTACTTTAGCATCACGAAGTGCCTTTCCTTCGGCTTAAATACAACCCCTCTTCAAGTAGAGATGCCCTTCGCGAAGCCCAAAATCCTTTACAAAGGAAGGAGATACCTAAGGGGACTCGTGTCTTTGCAAATCACTCATTTTTCATGAATTACCTTCCACGCACATGTGAAAAAACGTGCTAAGGTAGGGTCACTGTGTTTCGTGAGGCACACTGCTTCATAGTGCTATGTTTTGAAAGACACCCTTGATTCGTGAAGCCCTAATTCGTGAGAGACTTTCTACTTTGCAAAGCACCCTCTATGTGCACCTATGCCTTATGTCTAGGCTTGTCCACAACACTTTGTGAAGCATACCCCTTCGTGAAGCCCCTCCACTACATGGAGCACCAGAGTTTCATAAGGTACCTTCTTGTGAACTTGTTTGCTACACAAACCATTTTACCGTATGACCCTCTAGGTTTGTATGAATTGATTTCAAGGTCCCTTGGGAATTGCTTTAAGTTGGGTTTCTTAGCCTTATGCTTCTTCTCATAGGCACGCTAATGGTTATTTCTTCTTCGCATAACAATGCTAACGTGGACCCCTCAGTGGATCACTCCACAACACCCCATCCCTATGGCATTGCTGATGCCTTCCCTTCCACAAGGTTGGATAGGTATCAGTTATGTAAGTCCTAGGGGTGCGGAGTGAACTTGCCTCATCCAAGATGTAGGACATTAAACTTCCAAGAACCATCATCCCCAGCACATGATGTTAAACTGTGGGCTCACTCCATGCATTATACATGGGGTGCCCCGTCTCAGACATTCTCTACGCCCGCTCATCTCCACGGGAGTGAGATCTTCCTCAAATGGAATGAGATCCTCTTTGCTGGAGTGGCGCTTGTCCGCAGGGAAGGGAAACCACCTTGGTGTAAGCCCCAGGCCTTTCTTTCAGGAGGCATCACCCCTTCTCCTCCTTTCTTCTTCAGTGCCAAAGACTATAGGAGAGAGGGGCACAGGGACCTTCGTTATCCTATCCCTCTCCCTCTGGGCTTTGTCTCCATCGGGCCTCCATCATGGAGTAAGTCCCAATCTCTATCTCCCTGGGCTACTAACCATGCATAAGCCCTTGTTTCCTCTTTAGGCTGCTAACCACGTATAATCCCCACTCCACTTCTCACAGAAGCACCTTTTGTGACGTGATCATCAGGTATTTTCTACCTCTTGTTTCTCACATCGAGCATGACTCACGTGGGATTAGAGTAAGTACCGACCATGACATCCTCTTTGGGCTGCCCTGGAGCATAAACCCCAATCCTCCATCCCGAACTATGTAGACTTTGATCCTTTCTAAGGAAAGGTACTTAGGAAGCCTCTCAGAGGTTCAAGCCCAACACCTACTTATCCCGACCCCTTCACGTCGGTTCACCTTCATCTCATATGACGTTAAACTCTATCCTCCCTTCCGAATTACATGGACTTTGATCCTTTACAAAGCAAGGTACGTAGGAAGCCTCCATGAGGTTCAATCCCAATGCCTTCTGGTCCCAACCTATTCACGTCAGCTCACCAAGCTCATTCTGAACTACGTGGACTTTGATCCTTTCCAAGACAGGGTACGTAGGAAGCTTCCTAGAGGTTCAAGCCCCACACCCATCGGTCCCGAACACTTCATATCGGTCCATCCTCATCCTGCATGACATTAAACTGTATTCCCATTTTCATCCTACGATACATTAAACTATTCTCATTCGAACTATGTGGGCTTTGATCCCTGTCTCCTAGACAGGGTACGTAGGAAGCCTTCATGAGGTTCAACTCCATTCAGCGGTAATCCATTATCAACTCCAAATGATGGTAAGACGTTGTATTCCCCAACTAATGGTAATTCATTGTGTTCCCTAACTAGCGGTAAGCTGTTTGGAAACCCATTCAGCGGTAAGCCGTTGGAACCCCAACCAGTGGTAAGCCATTTGGAAACTCATTCAACAGTAAGCCGGTGGAACCCCATTCAACAGTAAGCCGCTAGAACCCCAGTCAATGGTAAGCCGTTTTACCCAACCAGTGGTAAGCCGTTGTAGTCTGCAATCAACGGTAAGTCGTTGTAGTCCCATTTGTTGGGACCCACATCTCTGGTCTACCCCCTCAAGCGTCAGACCAACCCGGGCTACTAACCACATGTAAGCCCTAGTATATCATTGGGTTGTTGTCCTATGTGTACACCCCAATACTATGCCCCCATCCTAAACTACATGAACTTTGATTCCCTACCTTAGGGATGCATAGGAAGCCTCCCTGAGGGTTAATCCCATCACCCATGTCTCATCCTAGTCTTTTCATCGAGCCTATGTGTTTCGGGAAGGTCATGCCCCAACCCGAAGGTTCCACTTCCTCTGAGTCCTATCCATATGGGTCGCCTCCTTAGGTGTCCCATCATATCACCGAACTATGTGGACTTTGATTCCCTGCCATGGGGATACGTAAGAAGTCTCTTCGAGACTCAATCCCAACATCACTGTCACTCTTATGGTGGTTCCATATCATTCTCCATCCACTCTCAACAATACATATCCATCTTGATTCTTACCAAGGTCGCTACATCCCATTGAGATCATGTTATCCACTTTCTCGCTTCTCTTAGTAGTAATCAGGACACTAACCATGCATTATCCCCAACATCAATGTTCCCTATAGGGGTTTCACCCATCTGATCCACTCCCTTCAGTGTTCTGATCAGTCTAATACATCTCTGCTAGACGTTAAACCTACAGCATACCCTGTGTTAAACATGGGAAGCTGAGGAAAACCTCAGAGACATGTCTAATTCATATAATTCACCACATTAGATGTGGGACGGCTCAAGATTATGCGCCCTTGAGAATCCCTATGATTAGGGAAATAAATCCCGATGCATTAGTGTTCCAGCATCCAGACACGCCAGCAAGGTCCAACATGACTACTCCCCCGATTAAAGGTTGCTGCCCTGATTGGACCCCTTGGATTGTCCTGATAGAAGCAGTGTAATTAACTGGCATCCATGAAGACATGGCACTAGGAAGAGTTTCACGAACAATGTCTTAAGTCTATAAGGGAGACCCGGATTCATTAACTAATTCCAAGTAGGAATCCACGGAAGGAGGAACCGACATCTCATCATCCCATTTTGATCAAGGAGAAAATGCCCCTAAATAAGCGATGGATGTCACCCACCTTTGGAAAGCGGGAATGCGGGGAAACAAACAGCATGTCCTCCACAGATGGATGCGTGCCTCGATGAAAGCATTGAAAACAACCTCCCCTATGATTTGAATTTCAAAAATCTGATATACACAGTTGTGATCAGTAAGTTATTTAGAGTCTAATATTACCAACTTAATTTTTGGTGAATAGTAACATAACCTTATGAATAGTAATATTACCCTTATTAATAGTGGAATACCCTTATGAATAGTAACCTCACCTAAGATAGTATATATATAGGATTTAAGTGAAAGTATGATGTGCCTATGTTTTGGAATAAGTAAATAAATGTTTTAAAAACTGTATTTTTCAAGTAAATTATGATTTTAATTAAAAATTAAATTAATAATATTTAGAAAATTATTTTTAAGAAATGGACTTCATTTTTGTATTCTACACGTCGAAAAATGTTTAGAGTGAATTTTTGGTATTTTTCTGAAATACTTCAATTTTTTTTAATAGTAAAATACGATGATTTACAATAAATGCTAAATAATTGATATATTGAGTCATTTATGATGTTATGATTATGTAAGCACCAATGTTTCAAACTCACATACACATATTACTATTTTTGGTCATGGAATCATCACTATTTCTTTCCTTATGGAAAAATAATAAACTAAGGATTAAAATATTAAAAAAACCCTCCTCCCCTCCACTATAAATACCAACCTCTTCTCTTCACTCCTCTCAATCCTTGTGCCTTCTCCAAATTCTTCCCAAATCTCTTACCAGGATCCTCCCCCATGACTAAAAACCCTTGGTTTCATAAAAATATAAAATCTTCTTCCCTTAAGAGGCTCTCAAGGAAGGTTAATTCAAGATGTAAAATTCCTCTTATCTTTTCTTTCATTTTCATGTTCCTTTATTCTATTTTCTTTCCTAACCTCTCCTCATCCAAATGGTATGAAAACTTCAATACTGTACATGTACATTAATTTTTTTATGCTAATGGGATAATCCATCTTCATCTATCCTTTCCACCTCATTTTTTCTAAAAATGAAACACCATCTGAGATGTGTTGATTTATCACATTCAAGGATGACGATGCTTTCAATTTGATTTACCTTCTTCAAATCTGGTCATGAAACAATTTTTATGGTTGAACTAGACTATTATATATGTATTTTATCTTATTTAATGTTCTATAATACTTATTCACTCATGATGTAAAATAATAATACAAAACAAGAAATTGTGTGCAAAATAGCCAAATTAATCTAAGCGTTTATCATTAATGTTTTATATATTGATTCACCTTCACTCTGAATAACCAAATGAATTTTATAACCATGTAATATTATTAATGTTCATTAATAACCTATAAAATCAATTCTGGACTTCAACTCCCATCTTACATGAACTACCATACTCTTTTATAAGTGAGTCGATCATGAATATAATGAAAACGAGCACTTGTGAACAATGAAATTGAATCCCTTAACTCATCTAAAAGGCCATGAATGAACTTAATAAAGTCATAATGTAAAGACACATAATGTAATGAACCTCTAATTCTCATTTTCTTGAGAGCTCAACGAGTCATTACTAGGCCTTAAGCGACATCCCTGAGGCACCAAAGGCTGGAAATAAATGCCGAAGGGTTTCAAAACAAGTGGGGGGGACGATTTACCCTTTTTAGAACATACCGCAGAGCCAACAACCATAACCAAAAAAATAAACTAAAAGATGCATGATAAAAACTAAGAAAAATCAACCATTTATTTTATCATAAACCAACCAAAGTACCACAGCGTAAACCAACACTATAATAGAGTAAACAGCGAAAAGACAAACTCAAAGACTACAAGATGACAACCCAACTCCATGCTCCACCGGCTCCCAACTCCAACATCATGAACCAGCCCAAGAATCACGAAGTAGTGTTGTAAACATGTGACACTTTACCTTTTCCAACATCCTGGTATATGACATCTACAAAATCACCAACGTGCCAAAGCAGGGCGTGAGTAATGAAACTCAGTAGGTTTTCCCCAATGACTTTCCAACCCATGCCTTTAGGATAAAACATGTTAGCACATTTATATAAAACAATTTATATAAAACAATTCCAAACCAGTTCACAATATAAAAAGTTCCATGTCAAAACCATTTTCCAACAAAAACCATCTTTCTTAATAAAATTAGCCAAGCAAAGTTTCCAATAAAATTCTCATTTCCATTTTGGCACATTCATTCCATTTCACAAATCCACACAACCAAACATGCATGCAACCCGGACCTCCCTATACTTGTGAGTGATGAGTTATCCTTCCACTAAGTCATCACTTAGTGAACTACCTTAACGGGGGTACTTCACAACCTTATCCATCCCAACCTTTTGATGGGGGTACTTCTCGCCCTTATCCATCCCAACCTTTTTGATGGGGGTACTTCTCACCCTTATCCATTCCAATGCATATGAACACACACCACAACCCATGAAAGTCCATGACCAAAACCAAGTGTGTTAAAAACCTTTCAATAAAGCATCACCCTTTTATTGAAAACCATTTCTTTTAAGTAGCAAAACCATAGACAATTTAAAATCACCATTTTAAATTTACTTCAACAACCACTTTCCAAAAACACACAATTTCCATCACCCATTACTAAAAAGGGGTTTCAACAATTCTTTCACAAAAGATAAACAAACCATTTCAATCAAGGAAAAAAATTTGAAACTAATCCTTCAAGTTCTAAGAAAGAGGAATCGAGAGTGAAGCCACCTACCTCAACAAATTAGGCGAAACCAAAAACAGATGAAGAACGCCAACAAAACCGAGTCAACTAGCCCCTGAAACCTCCTTATATTTCTTCCCCTAGCACCAAAAAAACCAAAAACCGACTTAAAAGTCATACACTACCTTAGATCTACCCACCTTGGGTGTAGATATAAGGATCCATCAAGAGGGAAGAAGGATATCTAAGAAAACTAAAGGAAATGAGACTTACCTTGATCAACCGGCCTCTAAATGCCAAGGCAACCCTTCGGATTGCTTCCAAAATTCCTGGTAAGTGTTCCCCCACCTTTTCCAGAGATAAATCCCAAGTTAGGGCCGTCTAGGGGAAAAAAGAGTGGGTTTAAGGATAAAATGGATTAGATCTTTAAAAATGGGATCTAAGTTGACTTTGCACACGGTTAGTTGGCACGGTTAGTCAAATCATGCGCTAACTGTGTGGTAGTCACTGCTTGGAAGAGGCGCTCTGCATGACCTCCTCACACGGTTTTCCCAAACTATGCACACACCATGCGGTCTCCTCTATCCAAATGACCACCACCTGCACGGCTTCCACACGGTTTGGGAAAACCGTGCGCAGCCCATGCGTCCCCACATTTTTCCCTTTTAAGCTTTAAAAGTCTCCAAACTTTCCCCAACCATTTCTCATATGCTTCATGTACTTAAAAGGATAAAACAAGGGTTACTTACCAGAAAATGGGGGTACTACATTCTCCCCACCATTGACCTTTCCATCCCCAGAAAGTAGAAAACCATCGCCTGCCTGAAAGAGTTATGTCCACTGCTCTTTCATTTCTTTCTTTTGTTCCCAAGTCTCTTCCTGAATCTAACCATGTTGCCACAAATCCCGCACTAGACCGATGTTTTTTCCATGCAAGACTTTATCCTACCTATCCATAATCTGTACTGGAATATGTACCAACAAAGCATCTGTCTCTAGGTCAACATGATCCCATCTGATCACATGGTCCGGATCGGGCTGATACTTCTTCAACTAAGATACATGGAACACACTATGCACTGCACTGAACCGTGGTGGTAATTCCAACCAATACGCCACCTCACCAAACCGTTCCAGTATCTCAAAAGGGCATATATATCGAGGAGATAATTTTCCCTGCTTCCCAAAATGATGTTGTCCAAGCCTTGGAGAGATTCTCAAAAAGACATGATCACTCACCGCAAACGAAAACGGTCTTCGGCGATGATCCGCATAATATTTCTGATGACTCTGAGTTGTCTCCATCCTCTTTCTAATCAACTGAATCTTATCCGTTGTTTCTTGGACAAGGATCAGCCAAACTAGTGAAGTCTCACCTATTTCCACCCAACAAAGTGGAGAACGACAAGGACGCCAATACAATTCTTTAAACGAAGCCATGCGTATCGAGGCTTGATAGATGTTATTGTATGAGAACTCCACTAAGGGTATATGATCCTAACATGAGCCCCCAAAATCCATTACATAAGCCCGCAACATGTCTTCCAACGTCTGTATCGTCCTTTCAGATTGTCCATCCGTCTGAGGATGGTACGTCGTACTCATATTCAACTGAGTTCCCAGGGCTTTCCTTAAGGATCACCAGAAATGAGATGTGAACCTCAGATATCTATCTGAAACGATTGAAACTGGTATTCCATGTCTCTTTACCACTTCTCGGATATATATTTTTGAAATATCTTCCACCGCATGAGTTTTACGAATCAGAATGAAATGGGCCAACTTGGTTAGACGATCCACTATCACCCAAATGGAATCGTGTTTCCGGACCATTCTTGGAAGACCTGTAACAAAATCCATTGCTATATGATCCCATTTCCACACTGGGATAGGTAAATATTGTAACATACCATCTGGCCGCTGATGTTCTGCTTTAACTTGCTGACAAGTTAAACACCTTCAAACAAATTCAGCTACCTTCTGTTTCATGCCGCTCCACCAAAACTGGGCCTTCAACGCCTTATAAATCTTATGTATTCCTAGATGAACATACCATCTGGAATGGTGGTAAGCATGAAGGAGTTGTTCCTGAGCAGTTAAATGTACAACCATCCGATCTCGAAACCGCAAAACTGAACTCTCATCCAGCTTCCATCCCTCAATGGTCTCCCCAACATTGAGTTTTGAAATCATTGCAACACAGTCAAAATCAGATGTCGGTGCCTCATTTACTATGTCCACCAAATTAGGAACAAGTGCAACTGGAAAGAAAACTGCAACATCAACTCGATCTTCACATTCCATATGCATGTCGGCTAGGACCGACATCAACTGCCACTCATCTGAATATTCTTTCACCAATTGAGTATATGAATTCCTGCTTAATGCATCAGCCAACGAATTTCCTTTTCCTGGTGTGTACATCAAGTCAAAGTAAAACATTTGAAGATACTCCATCCATCTCCTCTGCCTCAGATTCAAATCTCTCTATGAGAAAATGTGTTTCAATCTTTTGTGATCCGTAAACACAGTAAATTTCTCACCAAAGTGATAATGACTCCAAGTCTTCAAGGCATGGACAACTTTAGCTAACTCCAAATCATGTGTTGGGTAGTTATTTTCATGCACTCTCAACTGTCTTGATCCATAAGCAACAACATGGTCTCCTTACCTGAGAACACATCCCAACCCAGATCCTGAAGCGTCATAATAGACCAGGTACCCCTGTCCTGATTCTGGAAAAATCAAGATGGGTGTCGATGTAAGGCGAACTTTCAACTCTTGAAAAGATCTCTGACATTCCTCATCCCATTGAAATGCATTGTTATTATTTTTCAATGTTTTCATAGGTGAAGCTGGTTGTGATAATTCATGAACAAATCATTGGTAATAACCAGCTAGACCAATAAAACTTCGTATTTCAAAGACATTCTTCGGCAGTTGCCAAGAAAGAACAGCTTCTATCTTTTCTAGATCCACTGAAACACCTTTCTCAGAAACAACATGGCCCAAAAGTGTACCTCTTGTATCCAAAAATCACACTTTGATAATTTGGCATACAACTGATGGTCTCTCAAGATTTCCAACACTATTTCCAAGTGTTTCCCATGCTCATCCCTTGTTCTTGAATACACCAATATGTCGTCCACAAACACCACAACAAAAGAATTTAGATATCGCTGAAATATCCGCTTCATCAATTCCATAAAGAATGCTGGTGCATTCGTAAGACCAAAAGGTATGACTACATATTCGTAGTGGCCATATCTGCTTCTGAAGACTGTCTTCGGAATATCCTCCTTCTGAACTCACAACTGGTGATATCATGACCGCAAGTCAATCTTGGAGAACCACTGAGCTCCCCTCAATTGATCAAATAGGTCATCAATGCGTGGAAGTGGATATCTATTCTTTATCGTAACTTGGTTAAGTTTACAATAATCCACACATAGCCTCAAAGTTCCATCTGCTTTCTTTACAAACAAAACTGTTGCTGCCCATGGAGACATGCTTGGCCGAATGAAACCCTTGCTTTCCAGCTCCTCTAACTACACTTTTAATTCCCGTAAATCTGTTGGTTCCATCCTATAATACGGAAGGGAAATAGGACTGGTCCCCATAAGGAGATCAATCATAAAATCCACTTCCCTTAGAGGTGGTAACCTTGAGAAGTTCTTGGGAAAGACATCTGGAAATTGATCCACCACAGCTGGAAAACTATTTTCCTCAATCTCTTCTATTGATGCCAAATTCAACACTTCCAATTGGTGAGAGATCATTCCCACCATTGGTGCCAAAAATCTCTTTGAACCTTTCTTTACTATCCTTTATCCTCTAAAGAGATGGTTGATGCCGTCCTCAGTCGTGAAACTAACCGTTCTACTATAACAGTCGATGTGAGCCTTAAACCTTGTCAACCAATCCATACCCAGGATTACATCATAGAAATCTATATACAAAATGGAGAAGTCCCATTTCAGTTCAGCTCCATCAACAGTTATAGAACATTTTCTACAGATGAAGGCTTGACATTCCCTTTCACCAAGAGGAGTTTGCAGTTTCAAGACAGAAGGCATCATTTCCAGTTTTAAACATAGAAAATCAATAGCACGAGAAGCAATGAAGGAATGTGATGCACCAGTATCAAACAACACTTGCACAAAGGTATAATTCAAAAGAATCGTACCTCTTACTGTAGATGGTCTAGCCTGATCATCGACCATCATCTGCTTAGCTCCATACAATTGATTCATCACTGCACTGTTCTCCTTGTTGTCTTACTGAGTTTTCCCTGGTTTAAGAGTCATGGTATTTAGAGAATCACCGTTCCTAGATCTGTTATGCTAAAGAGACTGATTTTGTTGTCCTCACCCTGTCGAAGCATAAGATGCTTGCGACGCTTGATAAGTGTCACGAACACCCGACCGTAGAGCACTGTGACAATATCGCTAAAGATGCCCCATCTTGTTGCAATTGTGGCATGCTCTCGGCGGTGTTGTACATTCTCGTTTCATGTGATCAATCCAACCACATTGAAAACACCTAGCTTCCATCATGGGTCGCAGAGGAAGACTCACTAATCCAGACGTCTGATTCTAATTTTCACTCCCACCTTGGAAGTAGGTGTCCCTCTTCCGCTTGTTCCCAGCATTAGAGTTCCCACCCGTTCCCATGGGTATCATCATACTTCCTCCTCCCATAACTCCTGAGATGTCTCTTTCATCTACTGTTTCTCTATTTACCATATTCGCATAATATATAATACAGAGCACAGTTATCTTCGAGCGAATCTCATGTCGCAACCCTGATTCAAAGATGTGTGCCTTTAGCGATGCACTTGCAGCAACTTCCAGTGAAAAGCACACTAAATTCATGAATTTAGCTGCATACTCCGTGATAGAGAGATTCTCCTACTTCATGCTGAAAAAGTCTGTCATCCTCTGGATATTGAACATGTGAGGATAGAATTTTTTATTGAACAATTCCTCAAATTCCTCTCATCCCAGGCCTTGATCCGCCTTAGCCTGCACAACTAGCTCCCACCACTGTCGTGTAAGATCTTCCAGTATATACTTCGCCAACTTTACTTTCAGTTCTATTGGTGTGCCGATGAAATCGAAGATACGATTCATCCTACTCAGCCACACCTCTGCCCTTTCTGGTTCATAATCACCCCGAAAGATGGGTGGATTCTTCTTCTGGGACTGGACGGAATGGTCTACATGCCTTGACTCATCCCAATTCCCCATGCCCACAGCCTGAAATGCTCTAACTATACTTTGGACTAGCTGTTGGTTCACCTGTGGTTCAGGTGCGACCACATTTTCCACAGCCTCTTCCGTTTGGTTTCTACGATGCCTAACGAGTGCCATTTTCTATAAAACAATGCACGTCATTAGCCTCACTTCCTAGCAACTGAAGGCTTAGCATCTCAAATTCTATCACATCAACTATCACCATATTGTTTTTCAAAACAACCTTTTCCCATGTTCAACCATTTTTAAAAACATCCCACATGCTTTTTGAAAATCAGACTATTTTCAAAATACAGAAAATATCATGTTTTCAAAATCATTTTAGTTGAAAACAATTTCTGTATTTTTCAAAAATTCACACCTTTCCCTAAATCCTTACTCATTCCTCACAATGAGATATGCAATCCTAGTGGGAAGTCATTCCTCTACAATGCATGTCATGATCATCTCATTGGCTAAACCCATGACAATGAGATTTCCAAGATTCTAGAAGTGTATCCAAAACACTTATGTACCCAACACCCTGGTAACTTGAAGTTCAGCATAAAAGGGTTAGCTACATCCATTTCAAGTTCTAACAACCCTACTCCTGTCTAAGATTCCAACCCAAGGAACAGACGAAAAGGAATTTCAACTCCATGACTGAGAACATCGATAACCACTTGTTAGTCAAGGACCGAACAGGATGATACCATTTGTAATGACCCGCTAATTCTCATTGGCTTGAGAGCTCAACGAGTCATTACTAGGCCTTAAGCAACATCCCCGAGGTGCCAAAGGCTGGCAATAAATGCTGAAGGGTTTCAAAACAAGTGGGGGGGTGATTTACCCTTTTTAGAACATACCACAAATGCAACAACCATAACCAAACAAATCAACTAAAAGATGCATGATAAAAACTAAGAAAACTCAACCATTTATTTTATCATAAACCAACCAAAGTACGACAGCATAAACCAACACTATAACAGAGTAAACAGCAGAAAGACAAACTCGAAGACTACAAGACGACAACCCAACTCCATGCTCCACTGGCTCCCAGCTCCAACGTCATGAACCAGCCCAAGAATCATGAAGTAGTGCTGTAAACATGTGACACTTTACCTTTGCCAACATCCCGGTATATGACATCTGCAAAAGCACCAACATGCCAAAGCAGGGGGTGAGTAATGAAACTCAGTAGGTTTTCCCTGATGACTTCCAAACCCATTCCTCTAGGATAAAACATGTTAGCACATTTATATAAAACAATTTATATAAAACAATTCCAAACTAGTTCATAATATAACAAGTTCCATGTCAAAACAATTTTCCAAAAAAAATCATCTTTCTCAAGAAAATCAGCCAAGCAAAGTATCCAATCAAATTCCCATTTCCATTTTTTCACATTCATTCCATTTCACAAATCCACACAACCAACCATGCATGCAACCTGGACCTCCCTATACTCGGGAGTGGTGAGTTGTCCTTCCACTAAGTCGTCACTTAGTGAACTACCTTGATGGGGGTACTTCACGACCTTATCTGTCCCAACCTTTTTATGGGGGTACTTCTCGCCCTTATCCATCCAAACCTTTTTGATGGGGGTACTTCTCACCCATATCCATCCCAATTCATATGAACACACACCACAACCCATGCAAGTCCATGCCCAAAACCAAGTGTGTTCAAAACCTTTCAATAAAGCATCACCCTTTTATTGAAAACCATTTATTTCAAGCAGCAAAACCATATCCAATTTAAAATCACCATTTTAAATTTACTTCAACAACCACTTTCCAAAAACACACAATTTCCATAACCCGTTACTAAAAATGGGTTTCAACCATTCTTTCACAACAGATAAACAAACCATTTCAATCAAGGAAAACAATTTGAAACTAAGCCTTAAAGTTCTAAGAAAGAGGAATCAAGAGTGAAGCCACCTACCTCAACAAATTAGGTGAAACCAACAATGGACGAAGAACGCCAACAAAACCGAGTCAACTAGTCCCCGAAACCTCCTTAGATTCCTTCCCCTAGCACCAAAAAAACCAAAACCAAATTTAAAAGTCATCCACTACCTTAGATCTACCCACCTTGGGTGTAGATATAAGGATCCATCAAGAGGGAAGAAGGAGATATAAGAAAACTAAAGGAAACAAGACTTACCTCGATCAACCGGCCTCTAAACACCAAGGAAACCCTCTAGATCGCTTCCAAAACGCCTGGTAAGTGTTCTCCCACCTTCACTAGAGAGAAATCCCGAGTTAGGGCCGTCTAGGAGCAAAAACGAGTGGGTTTAAGGATAAAATGGATTAGATCCTTAAAAATAGGATCTAAGTTGACTTCACGCACGGTTAGTCCGTACGGTTAGTCAAATTGTGCGCTAACCGTGCGGTAGTCACTGCTTGGAAGAGGCGCTCTGCACGACCTCCTCGCACAGTTTGCCCAAACCGTGTGCACACTGTGCGGTCTCCTCTGTCCAAATGACCACCACCTGCACGGATTCCGCACGGTTTGGGAAAACCGTGCATAGCCCATGCGTCCCCACATTTTTCCCTTTTACGCTTTAAAAGTCTCCAAACTTTCCCCAACCATTTCTCGTATGCTTCATGTACTTAAAAAGCATAAAAAAAGGGTTACATACCAGAAACCAGGGGTACTACACGGAAATTCCATGTAATTTTTTTTTATTATATGGTAATTTTACGAGTCTGCGAAAATTTACGGTGCGTGATTCCGAGGCCTGGTGTGCCCATAATGAATTTCTGAACTTTTTTTCGGGTACGTTCAGTAAACATGCAATAAAGTTTTTGTAACTTTTGAACCGATTCTCAGAATTGAAATCTGGGGAAACCATTGAACTCACAGCACTGGTATTCACTTAAGGAGACCTTCACCTTGACCGCAGTAGGTCGAGGGTGAAGGATAGTTTTTGTGTTTTTCGTGAAAGAATAAAATAAAATAAAAATGTTTAATATTTTTATTTTTGAAACCTCTTTACATGGGTTAAGAAGGTGGGGACCACCCAAACTGGAAAACCCCCAATTTGAATTCAAAATTGGTGGGGACCACCCAACTCTTAAACTCCTCTCCTTTAATGGGAGATAACTCTTGAACTTCCTCCCATTAATTAATTATGCCAACATGGTACAATTAATTGTTCCAACAATTAATTATGCCAACAATTAAATTGATAAACTTAATTTAATTTGGTTGGATCCTCATTTTATCCTTGGGAGAAATCGTTTGCAAAGGCAGAAGCTTGGGATAACTTTGGAGGAACTCATTCTCCAACGAAGAACGCCACTCCAACGAAGAACGCTTCTTCAACGAGGAACGCTCCATCTTCTCCAACGAAGAACGTTCCACCTCCAGCATGGGACATCTTCAACTATGAAAAACCGAAATCCATCCTTCCCTCCTCTCCGACGTCAAAAAACCTTCGAGGTGGGGGTTTTGTTATTATTCATGTTTTACATCGAATTAATCATCTTGATCTGCCTGCTACCTAACTAATGCGGATGAAGCGGGCCAAACGAACACGGCACGATCCCTTTGTCATTCTTCATGGTTGGTGTGTTCTTTGTGATAGAGGAGGATGGAAACTGACACCAAAGGGGCATGGGAATAGTGGTCAGCACCACGGCCGGCCGCGACGAAGGCGACAACATGACTGCGATGCCCGACCGAAGAGAACTGCAACCTTGTGCTGCGGTGGTGAGGGAAGGGCGGTCATCTCGCTGTTGGTCGTCGGTGAAGGTGCGGCACGCGACCGCACAGAACGAAGAGGATGGATGTCCATCCATCCAGCCACGGCGGACCGCCGCACTGCGGCCGCCCTACACCGTGGGCCGCCCAGCATGGGTCATTCCGAACCCAGCAGGCCTGGTTAGACCCAGCGGGCCGGGTCGGACCCAGCGGGTTGGGTCGGTCCGACCGGGTCAGATCGGACCCGAACCAATTTCAACCATATACATTCTTTTGGCCATAACTTTGGCATTAGGTGTCCATTTGATGAACCGTCTATGGCACTGAAAACCTTGGAGCGAGAAAGACCTTTTGGTATACCCCACTTGAGATTTGGATAAAGTTGGGGTATGGTCGGGTTGGATCGAGCACGAATCCAATCGGGTCCTTGGGACTAAAAGGCCAATAACTTACAGACCGGGTGTCCGTTTGATGCACCATCTGTTGAATTGAGACCCCTATGACATGGAGGACCTTTGGGATATTTTCTTCATGGGACTTCGTGGCAGTTGGAGTATAGACCAGTAGTTTGAGGAGTGGACTCTTTTGGAGACGATCAAGCATAGTGCGGGTACCTTATAGATGGCTGTGACTTGAGAAAGGGATCCTTCGTGGGTCTGACGATGTACTAGGATCCTGTGGGGGTTTGACGATGTACTATGATCCTGTGTGGGTCTGACGATGTACTAGGATCATGTGTGGGTTAGAGGATGTACTAGGATCCTGTGTGGGTCTGACAATGTACTAGGATCCTGTGTGGGTCTGACGAGGTACTAGGATCATGTGTGGGTCTGACGATGTACTAGGATCCTCTGTGGGTCTGACAAGGTACTAGGATCCTATGTGGGTCTGACGATGTACTACGATCCTCTGTGGGTCTGATGATGATTTAGGATCCTACGTGGGTCTGCCTATTAACAAAGTAAGATGATTCAGTAGTTACATCTAATCATCTCTACTACTGTACCTAAGATATACCTGGTGTGAGATGAGTATGTACCTATGTGGTACTTTCCTTCGTGGTAATACCTTGGTGGTACTTTTCAGTGTTGCATACATGTGTGGTACTTACCTTTGTGTTATTCCTTCCTTTGTGGAACAGTTGAGCTTTGGGATTTTGATTTGGACCCTGTGTTTCCACATGATTGATATGGGTTTACTTGATAACTTAGTTATATGTATGGGCATATACCTAAGTAGGGTTGTCAGTTGATTACATGCTTTTTGGTTTATCCTTTGTGGATTTTGTGAAACCTTTGAGGGTCTCGGGGTCCCTACTGAGTATCGTTATTTTCACCCCTACATGGGCTATGCCCACACCCTATTGTGTTTGGTGGAGATGATGGACAGATCTGACTGAGGATGAGGATACCAGGACTGGAGGTAGCTCTGAGGTGGACATTAGACGAGGCATACCGTAGAGATGACTGTTCGAGAGCTATACCTACCCTTCGGGTAGGATCCTTGGTGGGTGTTCACATGAGTTGTTCCAGTTTACTTGTACTTTTCATTTTTCCTATACTTCCCAGTTGGGCTTGTATTCTGGCCCCTTTTACTTACTGTACTCAATCTGTTTACTATTCAGTTTACTCGTGTTCGTATCCTGTTATGTGCTTGGTTGTGTGTGTTTACAGGTTATAAAGGCAATGCCTTCCCAGATTTAGGGAATACGTCTTTCGGTGCTAGTCGCCATCCCTTGGCCTATGGAAGGCGGGCTTGGGGTAGTCACGGCACAGGCCCCGGGGGATGGGTCATGACAAATTGGTATCGGAGGAGTCGGTTCTACTGTAGAACATTGGACTCTTATCTTTTAACGGCAATAGTGTTAAGTATAGTGAGTGTGGTTATTAGTTTAGGGAAACCAGTGTTGGTGCGGCGGCCGATGTATCCATACACCAGGACTCTGACTTCTGATTTCCGACTCAGTGCACGAAAACACTGATTGCGTGTGTGTTTTCAAGAGTTTTATTTGTGATCTCTTTGAGTCAGCTCACTAGGTATAACTTATTGAGTGTGGAACACCTTTTTATTTTCAGGATGCCTCCATGCAGACATCCAGCTAGGGTTCCAGGTATAGTACGCAATGATAGCCCACCGAGTGACGTGGCCTCAGTGCAGGACCCTCTTCCAATAGAGGCACCAGTGGTACCATTACTCGTTGGGCCACTGATTCCACCAGCCCCAGCAGTAGAGAGTGCACGCCGCTTGAGTGTGTTTCATGATTTCCAGTGCCAGAGGCCACCCAGGTTCAGTGGTGAGATGGAAGCACAGGTGGATGAGGATTGGTTGGAGGCCATAGTGAGAGTCTTTCGACTTGTAGGGACACCAGCTGATCTCATGGTGATCCTTGTCGCCGGTATTTTATAAGCAGCAGTAGGTAGATGGTGGAGCTTGATGCTCTAGGTTCACGACGAGGTGACACTCCTCTGGGAAAACTTTGAGAGCCTGTTTCGGGAAGAGTTTGTCCCAGTGAATCTTTGCACAGTGTGCATACAGGAGCTTCTTCATCTGCAGCAGGGCAGCATGACTGTGGTTCAGTACTCAGTGAGGTTCACCGACCTATCACGCTACTCCACTGATATGGTATGAGACCCATTCTTTAAGTCCCAGAACTTCAATCAGGGGCTCAGGTGAGAGATCAAGGCTTCAATGATTTCCCTCAGCATCCCGGCGTAGGTAGGGGTGTTAGAGTGAGCCCTCTTAGTGGAGATTTTTCTTGCTGAGTAGTCACCAGCAGCGAGACCCACCATCGGACTTCACGTAGCAGAGTCTTTTATAGCTGGAAGCAGACAGATGAAAGAGAGATCCAAGAGGACCAGACCTACAGGTGGATGACCGCATGATTTAGGATTAGTTGTGTGGGGCACTGAAGACAGAGTCAGTCATGCAAGGAGAAGTCAGTGTTTCACATGCGGTGGGAAGGGTCACATGGCTCATGACTGTCCGACCCATCATACGGATGATCAGTACACAGTCGAGGGACTGACCAGGAAGATACATAGGTTCGACTGAGGAGGTCCACAGGGAGCAGGAGGACGTGGCAGAGGAGTTGTTCGTGCAGCTGGTGGTGGGCAACGATTTGAGATGTTACTGCCACCACCACCAAGTGGTCCACCCCGACCACAGGGAGTAGGTGGACAGGGGCGAGCTCAGCTCCAGGTAGCTGAGGCCTACAACCATGTCACTCCGGAGATGATACAAGGTATGATCTATGTTTACTACACCTTAGATGTAGTACTTATAGATGCAGGTGTCAGTCATTATTTTATTGCCACTTCCCTTGTTCAGAGCTTAGAGATTCTGAAGGATCCGTTGGCTCGATCCTTATGGATAGATACTCCTACAGGAGAGGATTTGATGATTACGCACCGGTGCCGGCAGTGTGAGCTTACTCTAGGAGGGGAGAGATTCGGTTGGGATCTCCTAGTAGCGGCGTCGAGGCCTTATGACATTATCTTGGGTATGGAATGGTTATCTATAGTCCATGCTCAGATTGACTCTATTAGGCGCAAATTATAGTGTGTCTACATGGATGGGACCAGGTTTACCTTCACTGGCGAGAAGGGAGCCTTTTCAACACATGGTGGACTTACTCGAAGGAGAGTGCAGCCGATCACTCATCAGTTGGCTATCCTTACCCTCAAAGCGGTTGACGTAGAGAGTCTGAGTTATCCTGTAGTGGTGGAATAGTACACTGATGTCTTCCATGATGATGTTTTGGGTCTACCTCCTCATAGATAGGTGGACTTTTATATTGACTTGTACCCCGGGATGACATCGATATCCACACCAGTGTATTGGATGGTTACCGCAGAGCTTCGTGAGCTGCGGGTACAGTAGGAGGACTTTCAAGGGAATGGATTCATCTGGCCCAGTGTTTCTCCTTGGGCGGCCCCAATTTTGTTCTCCAAGAAGGAGGATGGGAGCTTGAGACTTTGTGTTGACTATCAGCACCTAAACCAGGTGACCGTGAAGAACAAGTACCCACTCCCGAGGATTGATGACCTCTTTGATCAGCTGAAGGGAGCATGGTGGTTCTCGAAGATAGACCTTAGATCAGGCTATCACCAGCTCAGAGTGTGAGATGAGGATGTGCAGAAGACAGATTTCAAATGTCAGTATGGCCATTATGAGTTTTTGGTCATGTCGTTCGGTGTGACCAACGCTCCAGTAGTATTCATGGGACTCATGAACATGATCTTCCAGCCATATCTTGATCGCTTTGTAGTAGTCTTCATCGAGGACATACTAATCTACTCGGCTACTGAGGAGGAGCATGCCTATCATTTTCAGATAGTTCTGGACACACTCTAAGAGCACCATCTCTATAGTAAGCTATTGAAGTGCCAGTTCTGGATCTGAGAGGTTCACTTTCTGGGACATGTCATCTTGGAGGCTGGAGTTGCGGTGGATCCAGCGAAGATCGAGTCGGTACTTTCTTGGGAGCCACCCAAGTGTGTGAAGGAGGTACGGAGTTTCCTAGGTTTGGCTGGATACTACCAGAGGTTTGTGTTAGATTTCTCCAGAGTTGCAGCACCTTTATAAGCATTGACGAAGAAGGGGAAACCCTTCGTTTGGTCGAAGAGATGCCAGCGGAGTTTTCAGAAACTGAGGTAGAGGCTAACTAGTGCCCCCATATTGAGGCTACCGGAGGAGGGCGTAGGGTACATAGTATACTGCGACGCATCAGGGACTGGGCTCGGATGTGTCCTGATGTAGGAATGAGTAGTGATCACATATGGTTCTCAACAGCTTAGACAACATGAGCAGAACTACACTACCCATGACCTGGAGTTAGCATCAGTGGTCTTCGCCTTGAAGATATGGTGATATTACTTGATGGGTGAGCGCTTTACAGTCTACTCAGATCATAAGAGTCTCAGGTATATCTTCTCTCATAAGGACCTGAACCTGAGACAGTGACGTTGGCTTGAGTTCCTCCAGGACTATGACTTCGTGATAGTCTATACTCCTGGGAAGGGAAACGTAGTATCAGATGCACTCAGCAGAAGATCTGGTATACAGCTGCTAGGTGAGGCGATAGAGTAGCTTACAGCTTTGAAGATATCCTTTGTGGATTGAGATGGAGCAAATTTTCTTCAGTCTCTTAAAATCACTCCCCCACTTCTTCAGCAATTCAAGGAGGTATAGCGTGGGGACATTGACTGCGAGGCTCAACGTGCTCAGATATCCACAGGACAGGCACCTGATAGATTTTCTGAAGGTGGGTAGAAATTCATCCTCTTCAAAGGACATACCATGGTACCAATGTCGCTTCAGGAGTAAGTGTCAAGGGAGTTCCATACATCCCCTCTATCAGTACATCCAGGAGTGGTGAATATGTACCAGGATCTCTGACGACAGCACTGGTGGCTGGGAATGAAGAATGCAGTAGTAGAGTCTGTCTCTCGGTGCCTCACTTATCAGTAAGTGAAGGCAGAGCATTAGGTACCAGCAGGCTTAGTTCAGCCTTTAGAGGTCCCAGAGTAGAAGTGGGATGGGATATCCATGTACTTCATGATAGGACTTCCACGTACATCCAGGGATCATGATTTTATCTGGTTGATCATCGACCGACTCACCAAGTCAGCCCACTTCCTACCGATCAGAGAGCAGGGTTCAGTAAAGAGCTTGGGACGCCTATATGTGCAGGAGATTATGCGGCTATATGGAGTACCCTTGAAGATTTTCTCTAATCGTGATACACGTTTTACTTCCCAACTATGGAAGGGGTTGCAGGAGGCTTTTGAGGTGTAGCTTCGTTTGAGCACCGCCTTCTATCCTCAGATGGATGGTCATACTGAGCAGACCATTCAGACCCTCAAGGAAATGCTATGTGCTTATGTCCTTGACTTCAGTTACATCTAGGAGGATCACTTGCCTTTGGTGGAGTTTTTATACAACAACAACTATCACTCCACTATTGGGATGGAACCTTTCTAGGCCTTGTACGGGAGACCTTGAAAATCACCTTTGTGCTGGACTGACCCAGGGGAGTCAATACTCATGGGACTAGAGATGGTACGGGCTACCATAGAGAAAGTGCATATCATCCAAGAGAGGATGAAGACTACACAGAGCAGGCATAAGTCTTATGTCAACAGGAGATGGAAACCTCTGGAGTTCAGGAATGGCGACCACGTCATTCTATGTGTCTCACCCTAATGAGGTTTGCGGAGATTTGTCCAGGGCATCAAGTTATCTCCGAGGTTCATTGGACCCTTCTAGGTCCTCAATAGAGTTGGTGAGGTGGCTTACCACCTGACACTTTCCCCTCAGTTTCACCAGGTGCACGATGTCTTCCATGTATCCCAGCTGAGGAGATACGTGCACGACCCTTCTCACATCATCGACTACGGCAAGCTGGATGTCAACAATAGGGAGACTTTTACGGAGGTTCCAGTAGAGACTGAGGATCAACAGGAGCGGGTCCTTCGTGGGTAGTCGATACCTCTGGTGCACATTTTTTGGCAGCATGGGAACCTCCAGGAGGACACATGGGAGTGGGAGGCTCAGATACATGCTCAGTACCCCCACTTGTTTCCCTAGTTTTGTGATATGAATTTCAGGGACGCAAAGCCCTGAGGTGGGGAGAATGTAAAGACCCAAAAATTCTATGTAATTTTTTTATTATATGGGAATTTTACGAGTCCACAAAAATTTACGGAACATTATTCCGAGTCCTGGTGTTTCCGGAATGAATTTCTAAACTTTTTTTTTCAGGTACGTTCATTAAACGTGCGATAGGGGTTTTGTAACTTTTGAACTGGTGCTCGGAATTGAAATCTGAGAACACCGTTGAACTCGCAACACCAATATTCTCTTAAGGAGACCTTCACCTTGACCACAGTAGGTAGAGGGTGAAGGATAGTTTTTATGGTTTTCATGAAAGAATAAAATAAAATAAAAATGTTTAACATTTTTATTTTTGAAACCTCTCTACATGGGTTAAGAAGGTGGGGACCACCCAAACTGAAAAACCCCCAATTTGAATTCAAAATTGGTGGGGACCACCTAACTCTTAAACTCCTCTCCTTTAATGGGAGATAACTTTTAAATTTCCTCCCATTAATTAATTATTCCAATGTGGTACAATTAATTGTTCCAACAATTAATTGTGCCAACAATTAAATTGATAAACTTGATTTATTTTGGTTGGATCCTCATTTTATCCTTGGGATAAATCATTGGAAAAGGTAGAAGCTTGGGATAACTTTTTAGGAACTTATTCTCCAATGAAGAACGCTTCTCCAATGAAGAATGATTCTTCAACAAGGAACACGCCATCTTCTCCAATGAAGAACACACCACCTCCAACGTGGGACGTCTTCAACTACGACGAACCGATGTCCATCCTTCCCTTCTCTCTGAGGTCAACAAACCTTCAAGGTAGGGTATTTGTTATTATTCGTGTTTTACATTGAATTAATCATCTTGATCCACCTGCTACCGAACTAATGCGGAGGAAGCGGGCCAAACGAACACGGCCCGATCCCTCTGCCGTTCTTCATGGTTGGTGTGTTTTTCACGATGGAGGAGGATGGAAACTGACACCAGAGGGGCACGGGAATGGAGGTCGGTACCACAACCGGCCATGAAGAAGGAGATGGCGTGACCACACCGCCCGATAGAAGAGAACCGCGTCCTTGTGTCGCAACGGCGAGGTAAGGGCGGTCGGCTCGCTGCCAGCCGCCAGTGAAGGCGCGACGCACGACCGCACTGCGCAGAGAGGACAGCTGGCCATCCGGCTAGCCGTGGCGGACCGCCGCACCGCGCCCACCCTACACCATGGGCTGCCCAGTACGAGCCAGGCCGGGTTGACCCAAACCGGGTCGGGTCGTCTCAAGCTGGGTAGGGCCGTGTCGGACCGGACCCAACCCAATTTCGACCCTATACGTTCTTTTGGCCATAACTTTGGCATCGGGCATCCGTTTGAAAAAATGTATGTGGCGCTAGAAACCTTGGAGTGAGACAGAACTTTTGGTATAACCCACTTGAGATTTGGATAAAGTTGGGGTACGGTCGGGTTGGATCGAGCACGAATCCAACCGGGGCCTTAGGACTAAAGGGACAATAACTTACAGACCAGGCATCCATTTGACGCATCGTCTATTATGTTGAGGCCCCTATGATGTGGCAGACCTTTGGGATATTTTCTTCGTGGGACTTCGTGGCAATTGGAGTATCGACCAGTAGCTTGAGGAGTGGACTCTCCTAGAGATGAGCAAGCTTAGTGCAGGTTCCCTGTAGCTGGTTGTGACTTGAGAAAGGGATCCTTCATGGGTATGACAATGTACTAGGATCCTGTGTGGGTGTGACGATGTACTAGGATCCTGTGTGGGTCTAACAAGGTACTAGGATCCTTTGTGGGTCTAACGATGTACTAGGATCCTGTGTGGGTCTAACGAGGTACTAGGATCCTGTGTGGGTCTGATGATGTATTACGATCCTCTATAGGTCGGATGATGATTTAGGATCCTACGTGGTTCTACCTCTTAACAGAGTAAGATTATTCTGTAGTTACATCTAATTATCTCTAATATTGTACCTAAGATATACCTGGTGTGAGCTGAGTTCGTACCTATGTGGTACTTTCCTTCGTGGTAATACCTTGGTGGTATTCTTCAGTGTGGTGTACCTGTGTCCTACTTATCTTCGTGGTATTCCTTCCTTTGTGGAATAGTTGAGCTTTGGGCTTTTGAGTTGGATCTTGTGTTTCCTCATGATCGAGATGGGTTTAATTGATAACTTAGGTATATGTATGGGCATATACCTAAGTAGTGTTGTCAGTTTATTACATGTTTTGTGGTTTATCCTTTCTGGATTTTGTGAAACCTTTGAGGGTCTTGGGGTCCCTAATGAGTATCGTTATACTCACCTCTACACGGGTTATGCCTGCACCTTGTTGTGTTTGGTGCAGATGACGGATAGCTCTGATTGAGGACAAGGGTACCAGGACTGGAGGTAGATTGGAGGTGGACATTAGACAAGGTGTACTGCAAAGATGAACATTTGAGAAATGTACCTACCCTTCAGGTAGGATCCTTGGCGGGTGTTCACAGGAGTTGTTCCAGCTTACTTGTACTTTTCAGTTTTCCTGTACTTTCCAATTGGGATTGTATTCTGGACCCTTTTACTTACTATACTCACTATGTTTACTATTCAGTTTACTCATGTTCGTATCATGTTGTGTGCTTGGTTAAGTGTGTTTATAGGTAATAAAGGCAATGCCTTCCCGGTTTTAGGGAATATGCCTTTTGGTGCTAGTCTCCATGTAAAGACCCAAAGCTTGACGTACATGCACATTACATTACTTTTTCGGAATACTTAATACATGACAAAAACAAATGCCTAATGGCCGTATTAGTTTAGTGTCTTTGGAAACTCAGAACGAAATCTTCTAATCATGGTGAAAGATCTTCAACATCTCCTATAAAGATCTTCACCTTTTTTTTCTTACCTAAAACCTTTCTTTATATCCTGGGGAAAAGAAAACATAAAAAGGGTGAGCTCAAATTCTCAGTAAGGGTAAACATTGAGAACATAAAAATAATCCATAAACATTTGAACGTAAAAACATGAACATAAAACATCAAAATCTTGAGCAAATGACATAAATCTTGATGGTACATAAGGAATAGATCATAAAGGAACATTAATCATGATAAAATGGCATGGGAATAAAACATTTAATTGTGGAAAATCATTAATCACATGATATTATTTCCATAGTATCCAAGTCATTTCTGCCATAACCATCATAGTGGACAAAGTCCATTACTGAATCGGGTTTACATGTCATTCCAGCCCTATATTACTGAACCGGATTTTACTTTCTGTTCCATCCATATCTATCTCATGAGATATAAATCTTTACCCAATGCATTGGAGGGAGATATAGGTCCCACCCATATCATAATGAAATCATTCTTACGTGTGCCAAAAAATAAACATAGATTATTCATCATAACCCAAAGAATAAAATGGGTTTCATAAACATCAACCCATTATAACATAATCTATATAAAACAAATGGATAACATTTCATCATAAGAAAAGTGAAACCATGTAAATCATAGAGAAATTATACTTGAAACATACACATATGAAATAATGTCATCTTAGATGGAAAATGGTTTTGATAAAACACTTGAAATGAATTCTTGAGGAAAATATATTTTCTTCTTCAAAATCATTTTATTTTCACAAAATGTCATGAAATTTTAAAAGAAAATGATTTTTTTGAAAATATTCATGAAATCTTGTAGAGTAAGATTCATGAAAATAAGGTGTTATGAAACTGTAAAAATCAATCCATGCCGTATAAGTTAAAAAAACATTCTCCTTGTACTTTTAACGGAAAAGTCAAAAAGTACCACGTATGGTAAACAAAAGAAATATTCCTTCCATAACACAAAGTAAAAGTCAAAGAGGGGTAAATATGACTTTAAAAATACATGGAAGAATATTAAACACTTTATGAAAAACATTTTTATGGACCTGGATGAAAAATATAACCCCAGTAAATACTTACGTATAAGCAATCTCGGATAAAAATGAGATTTGAAAAATTATCCCTTACCTTATGTCCAATTTCTTTTGTATGTGTCTGAGACCCCTGTATAGTGGGTTTAAACATATTATTAACATGTAACAGAACCATAATAATATTTATGTTATCATATATGATTCACTTACGACTTTATATTACCCATTCATTTGTCAATTCAATGTTAACGTAGCGTTTTGGGTAAAATCGTTTCATTTATTGTCCGTGTTTTGACTTGTAATTATTCATATGATTACTTAGATCATGATTAATTACTTCCAGAATGTAAAAAATTATTTATATATAATATATATTCATAATATACATATATATAATAGATCGATAAATGGAAATAAATACATTGTTCATGGAGACGGTGGGTCGTACGTACGCATGAACGTTGTTTTCGTTTCCTTGTTACATTGAATGGAGGTAAGTAAATAACATATAAATAAATATAGTATCATTAATATGTCATATATTTCATGATTATTTATTATATATAATTTATAATCATTCTTTAATGGTTAACTTGGATAATGAATCTCATCGCGTCGTGGAGACGGTAATCCGTATGTACGCACGAGCGATGATATCATTCCCATAATTATTGAATGGAATTAGAGTGGATGATATAATATCTTAGAATTAGTATCATGTTATTATAACCATATATAGTTATTATTTACACCATTATACCCATCCAATTAAGGTTGAGGTGGAAAACAGATTACACTACGGTGTGGAGACGGTATTCCATACATAAGCACGCGCAGTGATTTCGTTTTTCGTAGGATGGATAGAAGATGAAATAGGATTGTTTAATATTTATAATAACATAGAAGTATATAAGTGATACTAATGTTATTAATTTATAATGAAACAAATAAAGAAGAGGAAGTAGAAGAAGAAATAATTTTGAAAGGATCGGTAAAGGATATTACCTCTTATTCGACGCGCCTCTTCTTAACCTACTCTTAGGGCACTAAAGTTGGTCTTTGAAGAAGACCAGTACCTCTAGTAAGTTTCTAGGGAAGTCGAGAAGTGAAATGGGTAGGGTTTGGATGATCTTGAAGGCTCAAAATGGTGTGAAGAGGAGAGGGGTGAGGTGCCCTTTTATAAGAGAAGAGAGGGGCACTTTTGGAAACCTCAAAAATATTAATTAATAATAAAATAAAACCCCACTTAAAAACTTCCAAAGTGACTAAAATTAGGATATGAGGTAAGATAGGGTTGTAATATCATCAACCAGTCAAATTTATACATGTTGGGAAATTATTTTAAACCTTATCAATTTGATTTATCCTTATTTAATTTATTTAATCTTATTTGTGGTAATAATATTCTAAATTTTAAATTATTATAAATACATACTTATATGTGGTCAATTTCCCATAATTGGATACTTTATATCCTTTTCGACCATATAATTTTTAATTTTTAATTTTTTAAATATTTTTGTGATTTTTAAATAATTTAATAATATGTTATTTTTATAAAATACCAATAGTGTAAATTTTGACACTATTCATTTATTTGAATTTAAATAAAATACGCACAGAGAATATATTCGAATCAAAATATTTAATAGGTTCCTAACATGTCATATTAATCTATAAAATTTGTCGATCTTGTTAATTAGTTCATATAAAATTTATTTTAATATTTTTAAACCCATTTATTTGATATTTATCTTAATAAAATAATTACTATAACATTTTTTTATAATTATTTAATATACTTATTTTTTGCATAAAAATTAAAAATAAAATACTATGATGAATATAAATCTAATATATTCCATAATATTACTTTTAGTTTAATTTATCTTCTAAAACACCCAACTTTTAAAATGATATATTTATTAAATTATGAAGGTGACAAATTTGACATCATTTAAAATAAAAAACTATAAATGTAATAATCACTTTTATAAAGATCCAAATGGTCAACAATTATACCTTTAGATGATTATGGTTCATATGTACACGGCCAATAAGTTTTGGTCAAGTGTTTGGGCCTTTTATGGGTATTATTAGTCTAATAAAAACTATATTATTGATTTTTCACTAAAATAAATAATTTATGCATCATTAATGTATAAGCTATTAAGGTAATTATTTTTGAGTCAATAAGGTTTCCTTATGACTTTACCATTCCTCTGGTTTTGAAAATCACAAACACCTTATCTTAAGGCAAATTTTATTTTACCCCTATAAGGAAAATTTCATTCCCTAAGGAAATTTATCCTTACCATGCTTACCTTGTTAAAATGAAAATTTGTCTAAGTATAAAAACCGGTTTGTAACCAAAATCCTCGGAATCATATAATACTTAGATATGAGGTATTCTGTTTTTGGATCTGAATTCCTATTACAAACTTTTATGAAGTTCTACTCTGAATTCCCTATTACGAACTTTTATGAAGTTCAACTCTGAATTCTGATTACGAACTTGTATAAAGTTCTAGCTACGAATTTTGATGATGAATTATGATTACGAATTATCATTATGAATTCTTATGATGAATTATGATTACGAATTCTCATTAAGAATTCTGATGATGAATTCTGATTACGAATTCTCATTATGAATTCTGATGATGAATTCTGATTACGAATTCTCATTACGAATTCTGATGATGAATTATGATTACAAATTCTCATTATGAATTCTAATGATGAATTTTGATTACGAATTCTCATTGCGAATTCTGATGATGAATTCTAATTAAGAATTCTCACTACGAATTCTGATGATGAGTTCTGATTATGAATTCTCATTATGAATTCTGATGACGAATTCTGATTACGAATTTTCATTACGAATTCTGATTGTGAATTCTGATTATGAATTATGGATACGAACTTGTGTGAAGTCCAAATTATTCTGATAAACAAAATCTGAATATCTTAGTACTACAGACTCTGATTTTTTTTTACTTAGACTCTGAACTTTCATTTACCTTCATTCTGAATATCAGTTTTGGTTATGCTTACACCCACTTTGTTATAAAATGATGTCATGCTTTCAGTTTTCAACTAACCGTTGTTTGAGTGACATGTGTATAGGTCCCTCTGAAATTCAAGTAAGAATATGACCGTTGGAGGAGGGAGACGACCGTTGGATTTGTGCCTATAAATTGGAGCTCATTTGAAAATAGTTCACTACTGAACTTTGACAATTGTGCCTACATGCTGTTGAAGTGATTTCTAGAGATATAGGCTCTTATAAACTCTCAGGATTCGTGCAGAAAGTTTGAACGGATTGTTTAAAATTTTCTTCGTGAAGACTTGCTTCATGGAGAGGTTCAATTTCCTTAAAATCAGAGACTTCAGGTTGTGAAGTCAGAGGTGTCGATTTCCTTACAAATCG
Organism: Viscum album; assembly: GCA_963277665.1. NCBI lineage: Eukaryota > Viridiplantae > Streptophyta > Magnoliopsida > Santalales > Viscaceae > Viscum > Viscum album. The sequence continues at coordinate 878,794,890 of OY728123.1, forward strand.
AGGGCTTGCAGGGATAGCAAGATAGATACTGATCTTTAGATTGAGGTCTTACCTGGGTTTAGGTAAGACAGACTTTGTTGAAAGTATAAATCAAGGGACCTCTTATTCAGGGTTGTTGGATACCCTCCTCTTTAGGTTAAAATAGCTTATTCTTGTTACTTGTAGTTTTACTACTTTTTTTCCACTGCATTTGTATTGGTGAGTAAAGTATAACTTTATTATACTTCCTCATACTTGTACTCTATTATAGTTAGATTCTATATGCTTTAAGGTAGAATCTCATTTGTTGTAAACATTTGTTAAGTTTCATTTCTAGAATCACTTTTCTAGAATCAAGCAAGTTATTAGAACTTAGAGGTGTTGTGAATTTTGGTTACTCAAAATTTCCTTAAGGAATTTTTGAAAAAATATACAATTTACCCCCCCCCCCTCTTGTATTTGTATCTCATTTTACATATTTTATCCTACATTTGGTATAATAGAGTATATCATACTCAGACATACCATTCTAACAATTGGTATCAAAGGGTTGGTTCAATCTGAATTAATCTCATGATTAGATTCAGAAGAGAATACTCGGAATTGATTTCTCAGAATCATATTTTCTGGATTCATATTTTTTTCGGATTCATATATTTGGACTCATATAGTTCAGATTCAGTTTTTCTTAGAGATACTCTTGCTCTATATTTTCCTTGTTTACAAACTCTTACCACTAACAAGTTTGTGTGCCAATTTTTTTTTTAAATGGTAGGTTTAAACGTTGGTTCCATAGATAATCTAAATCCTACCATACCACCTATCTTTGATGGTAATGATTACGAATATTGGAGAGATCGCATGAAGACTTTCATTATCAACACTAGTGTTGAAAATTTTGTTATGCTTACTGGTGGATACAAAATTCTTGATAAAGAAGTAAGTGCCTTTAAAAATCAAGAAAAGCATGAATATCAACTTAATTATAAGGTACGCAATACTTTACTTTGTTCAATGACTAGAAATATATATATCCAAATTTCATCTTGTGAAGCAGAAAATTCTATATGGAAGAAACTTGAAGTTACTCACTTTGTAACTTCTAAAGTAATTGAGACCAGAAGAGCCATGATTAGAGCTGAATATCATGGTTTTAGTTTTCTTTATGGTGAACCCATATGCAAGGTGCAACAAAGATTCATGACTATTGTGAATAGTTTACAATCAATGGGTGAAAAAGGTTTGGATGATGAGGCTCTTGTTGATAAGATCATAGATATCATACCAAATGAATGGGATTCCAATAGGACAGCTATTGATGAAAATAGGAAAGTCGCTCAGATTTCCTTAGATGAGTTTTTTGGAACTCTTCTTCAGCATGAAAACAGAATTAAGAGAGATGCTGAAAATATTAAGAAGAATGGGAATGGAGGAGTTGCTTTCACAACCACTTCTAAACATATGAAATCCAAGACCCCAGAAAGAGTAACTAGATCAAAGACAAATAAAGTCATTATTAAGTCAGAATCTAGTGATACAGAAAAGTCATAAAATGAGTTAGTTAATCTTGCTCAGAGAATGAATAAGATTTTTGCTCAAAAAAACTATCAGAATAAGTACAAGAATAAATATTACAGAGATAAGAAAGATGGAGAAGTTACGTGTTATGAATGTAGAAGAACATGTCATATCAGACCTGATTTTCCTTTTTTGAAAAAGAAGGAAAAGAAGGAAAGGAATTCAGAAAGGAATAAGAAGCAATTATATAGATCAAAGCACAAGAAAAGTCTTAAAGCTAATGATTCTTGGAGTTCTAGCTATGGAGACTCTTCATAAAGTGAATCATCCTAATATGATTCATCAGCACATAAGAATATGGGATTCATTGCTACTACTTCTTTCCCTAATACATGTCTTATTTCCAAGGTGCGCTCTACTGAGGCTTTAACAAATTTATCTCTTGATAAGAATTACTATTCCAAAAATAGTACTTCCAATGAAGATACTTCATCTTCAGAAAATGAAGAACCTTCATGTGAAGAAGTATCTATATTTACCAAGTTACTTGAAGCAAAAAATTGTAAAATTTATAAGAAATTAGACAAGGAAAATACTAGGGAAGAAATTCTTACAAAAGATATTTCAGATCTTTCTAGAGATCTTGGAGAAAAAGAAGAGCTTTTAGAAAAACTTTCTAAAGACCTTGAGAAAGAAAATTCTGCTAAGTAAGAACTTTATAAAGATCTTAAGAATTCTATTTTAAAGATAAAAGTTTTTGAGGAAAAATCTAACTCTAAGGAAATGATTCCTGAGGATAAGAATTTAGTTATCAAAATAAAATCTGAAATATTTTCTCTTAAGAATCTCCTTGTAAAATTTACCTCTGGGAAGGAAAATTTTGACAAGATGTATTCTCAAATTAAACCTCAAGGAAACACTACTGGAGTAGGTTATACTCACAAAAAACTGGTTTTCAAAAACAACTATTTTGTTCCTTTTAGAGCCCATTTTTGCACTAAGTATCAAAGTGGTGGGCATTGGAAGAAAAATTTCTCTTTTAATAGAGTTCAATCTCTTGGGTTTCATAAAGCTTATTTTTCTAAAAAAATGTGGATACCCAAAATTTTGTTATCTAACAATTCCGGATCCAAGAAAGTTTGTATTCCAAAAGCCTAACTTTTTCTTATTTTTAGGAAAATAGAGAAAGTACCAACAACAATACTTGGTACATGGATAGTGGATGTTCCAGGCATATGACTGGTAACAAAAATTATTTTGAAAATATTATCAAGACGAAAGGAGGAAAAGTAACTTTCGGAGATAATGCTCAGGGATAAATTATTGGTATAGGTAACATTGTTCTTCTTGGAAAAACTTTTATTTCAAATGTTTTATTTGTTAAAGGTCTTAAGAACAACCTCATTAGTATAAGCCAATTATGTGATGAAGGCTACCTTGTGAATTTTAGGAATGATAAGTGCTTAGTACACAATTACAAGGAAGAATTTATTCTTTCTTCCAATAGGAAAGAGAATGTTTATACACTAAACTTATAAGACCTTAGGATCCAAGACTTACCTTGCCTTAGTGCAATGGAAGATCATTCTTGGTTATGGCATAAAAGGTTAGGTCATTGTAACCTTAGGAACTTATGCAAAATTTCTAAGAAAATATTATTTAAGGATCTACTGGAGCTTAGATTCAATTATTCAAAAGTTTGTGACCCTTGTCAATATGGAAAGAAACATAAATCAAGTTTTAAATCAGTTGGTGAAGTCTCAACTACTGATGCATTACAGCTAGTGCATATGGATCTTTTTGGTCCAACAAAAACTGGAAGCATTGGGGGAAAGTATTATGTATTTGTCTTGGTTGATGATTACACTAGATATACGTGGGTATATTTTCTAGCAAAGAAGTCTGAAGCTTTTTCTTATTTCAAATGTTTTAGATCCCAAGTTAAAAATGAGAAAAAAAACTTCCATTGATAACCATTCATATTGATCATGGAGGAGAATTTCGAAATTCTGATTTTGAAACTTTTGTAGTATAAAAGAAATTACTCATAACTTTTCAGCACCCAGAACACCTCAACAGAATGGTGTTGTTGAAAGAAGAAATATAATTCTTCAATAGATAACTAGAACCATATTGAGTGAGTATTCTGTAGCCAAACATTTTTGGGATGAAGCTGTAAGTACTGCTTGTTATACTATAAATCATGTTTTGATTAGACCTTTTCTTAATAAAACTCTTTATGAGTTATGGAATAGTAGAAAACCTAGACTTTGCTACTTTAAGGTTTTTGGTTGCAAGGTATTCATTCTTAATACTAAAGATAATCTTCATAAATTCACACCAAAATCTGATGAAGGAATTTTCTTAGGCTACTACACAACTTCTAAGGCATATAGAGTTTTCAATAAAAAACACTTGTACTATTGAAGAGACAGTACATGTTAAATTTGATGAAACTGATCCTTTTGTTTTTAAATAACCTCAACCTATATCCTCATATGTGTTTTCAAAAACTGATTATCAGTCTATGATAGAAGATCCTTCTAATAAGTAAAATGTGTAAGAAGATACTTCTGAAACATTTACCCCGGAATATTTCCTACCCTATGTTGATGAACAAGTTTTACAAAACACAAATCAGTCATTTATAAATAATCATCCCAATGATAGTATCATTGGTGATCTGAATCAACCTGTAAGGACTAGAAGTTCCTTAAGAAATGAAGTATATCATCTAGCATTACTTTTCCAATTATAACCAAAAAGCACTGATGAAGCTTTAGGAGATTATTATTGGATAAAAACCATGCAAGATGAACTAAATGAATTCAAAAGGAATAAAGTATGGACCTTGGTTGAAAGACCTAAGGAAACTTCTTTTATTGGAGTAAAATGGGTCTTCAAAAATAAGTGTGATGAAAATGGAATCATAGTCATAAATAAATCTAGATTAGTTGCTAAAGTCTATAATCAACAAGAAGGAATAGACTATGAAGAAACATGTGCTCTAGTAGCTAGACTTGAATCTATTCATATTTTACTTGCCTTTGCAGCATTCTTAAATTTCAAACTTTTTCAAATGGATGTGAAATGTGCTTTCTTTAATGGTTATGTTCGAGAGGAAGTTTTTGTTGAACAAACTCCTGGATTTGAAGATACAAGACATCCTGATCATGTTTTTAGACTTAACAAAGATTTGTATGGCCTTAAACAAGCCCCTCGAGCCTGGTATGATAGACTTACAGGATTTCTGCTTCAAAATAACTATATTAAGTGAAATGCAGATCCAACCATTTTTATAAATAAAGATAAGAAAAATGTTTTGATTGTTCAAATTTATGTTTATGACATTATATTTGGTTCAACTCAGCAATATTTAACTGATTCCTTTGCAGATCTAATGAAATCTGAGTTTGAAATGAGTATGATGGGTGAGTTAACATTTTTCCTTAGTTTTAAAATTTCTCAAAAACCAAAAGGAATCTATATATCCCAATATAAGTATATTAAATATCTTCTTAAAAAGTATGGATATGAAAATAATAAGAGTATAAGTACTCCCATTGGTACCCCAAACACACTTGATCTTGATGAAGTTGGGAAACTAGTAGATCAAACATCTTTTAGAGGTATGATAGGAAGTCTACTTTACTTGACAGCTAGTCATCCAGACTTAATGTTTTCAGTATGATTATGTACAAGATATCAATCCAATCCTAAGGAATCTCATTTAAAGGAAGTGAAGAGAATTTTTCTCTACTTAAAAGGAACCATGGATTTAGGACTATTTTATACTTCTGGAAATGATTTTATTCTAAAAATTTGTTCAGATGCTGACTTTGGTGGATATAGAATGGATAGAAAGAGTACATTCGTAACTTGTCATTTCTTAGGAGATTCATTAGTTTCTTGGTCTTGCAAGAAGCAACACTCAATAGCATTTTCCACTAGTGAAGTTGAATATGTAGCAGCTGGAAGTTGTTGTGCTCAAGTGTTGTGGATGTAACACACACTCACAGACTATGGCTTGAGTTTTACCAAAACTCAAATTTTGTGTGATAACACAAGTGCCATTTCCCTTAGTAAAAACCCTACACATCACTCTCATGTAAATCACATAGATATTAGTCATCACTTTCTTAGGGATCACACACTTAAAGGAGATATCATTCTTCAATTCATCGGAATGCAAGATCAACTTGCTGATATTTTCACAAAATCTTTACCTACTGATAGATTTGAATACATTAAACAGAAGTTAGGAATGATAATCATGAGGTAATATTCCTTCATTAACTTTACGTTCAACCAATCTCCTTACAGTAATAAACTCCTTTTCATAGGGGGAGTATATTTGTTATTGAAGGTTTTTCAAATTTCTCAAAACAAAATTTTTCGTAATGTAGTTTTCAAAAAAATTCATAATGTAGTTTTGAAAATTTTTGTAATAAGTTTTTCAAAGCTTCTGTAATGAAAATTATCGGATTTTAAATTTTCATAATGGGAATTTTCGTAATGGTAATTTTCGTACTCATAATTTTTGTAATCGAGTTTTGGTACTCAAACTTTTTGCAATAAAACTTTTAGATCTTAAGTTTTTCATAGTAAGATTTTCGTAGTGAGTTTTTCGTAGTCAAATTCTATTCAAGAAGAATATCACCTATTACGAATAATCTTCCTAGCCAATCTGAAAGGTATGATGTCTTTAATCAAGTTTTCATAATCATTTTTTTCTGGTATTTTCTTATAATATTTCGGATTCGTTTCTTCTTAAATCCGAATGTTTTTCTTAAAACCTCAAAAGACCGGATTCAAGATTTCCTTGCGGGCATGTTTTCAACCGTCAGATCAGATCATAGAGTTTTTCAACCATTAGATTAGTTTTGGAAGATGAAAGGTCACTTCCATTGCCTATATAAAGGGGACCCCCGATGGTTGTCCCACATCGTTTATCAAGATTGAGCATGCTGAACCTCTGACTCTCTACAAAAGGTCGTTCTGAATTCTTCAGAAGTACTCTAGTCCGAATGTCTGCAGAAGTCCCTTCTCAAGAGATGTCATCAGTTAAGCCGATAGCTGAATGGAAAATTTATAGGGAGAGGTTGGTACACCTAAATTTCTTCAATAAGTATGATTCAATTATTTCTAATAATATTAGGCTCAATAGTTGGGAAAGTATAGCTATTTCTAAGACAGTAGCTCAAGATGTAGTCTATATGGATCTTCTCATCGAATTTTATGAATTATTTTGCTTCTTCAAGGAAGAGGGTAGAGAAAAATTCTCATTTAAGAGTTATGGGAAGACTTACAAACTTTCTTACACTAAGGCTGCAAGCTTGGATATGAAGGGGAAGCTGAGTTTTTCTCACACAAACTCCCAGAGGTTCAAGTAAGTTTCATCAAGGTGAAAGTCATGGAATGCCTTGGTCTTACTAATATAAAGACAACCAAGATTACTCATCTGTCTACCAATAATCGGATTCTACAATTATGGGTGCAAGGTCTTATTGTACCGAGGAAGGGTGATAAGGACACCCTCAAGAAAAGTTACATGTACATCTTAGATTTTTTGGTAAATCTAAGGAAAATAAATTTGATAAGGCACATCCTCATTACGATTCAGAACATCAATAATGGTAACCTCAGAGCTCAGATCATTGTGTATACGGAATTGATTTCAAAGTTCATAGTTCAGTGTCTTGAATCCTTCAAGATCCCATGTAGCTATAAGCCAATAAATTACAAGGTGATGCTGATTAGTGATGACGCCCTCGAAAGAATGAATGTTGGCTTCTCTAGGGAGACAGAGGAGTTTTATGATCTGCCAATGGAAGAGGCAGAAGCCATTCTGAAAGATGCACAAGAGGCTAAACCAATCAAGAAAGTTGGGAAGAAAAGAAAATTGGAGGAAGTGGAAGCTGAAGGTGAAACTCCTAAAGCTAAGGAATCCCAATCTGCACCTCCTAAACCCAAGAAACAAAAATCTTATCTGGATTAAGTGGTTGAAAAATAGATGGAATATAAGGAAAAGAGGAAAGAAGGGGAGAAACAGTTCATCTTGGACCCTGCTGAGGCTAAGGCCTTAAAAGAAAAAAGTTGTTGATGAGCTAGAGAAATGGGCTAAAGAGAAGAATTTGAAGAAGAAAATTTCTGAGGAAGAGATTATTCAATCTATTTTGAAGGCGACATAAATTGCTTCCGAGAACATCCCAGTGCCAAAATCTTTCCTTGTGGAACAATTGCCCGAGACTCTAGGAAAGAGGTTTATGTCACCTGAAAAGAAACAAGAGATAACTATGGAAGAAAATAAAGCTGAAGAAGAAGTGAAAAAAGTTGAGAGAAGTGGTAGCTCTGATGATGTAATTAAGCAAGTTAAATAATATCAAGATAAGGGAACCCAATCCGAAAAGTTTTCAATCCGGACTTCTCAAGCCAGATCCTCAAAAATTTCTACTCTGGGAGTTGATGAGAAAGGAGAAGAAGAAGAAGTGAACAATCTATCTGAAGAATAAAGTCATAATCATGACTTTATCCAACCTGAGGATGTTGAAGTTGGAGCTGGAAAAGAGAAAGTGGATAAAGATAAGATTGTTCAACTTTCCAGTAGTGAGCATGAATCCCCTGATGAAGAGGCCATTATGAAGATCAGTAAGAGAAAAAAAATAGTGGTGGATACCCCAACAAAAGAAATTTTGAGGAAGAATGAATTTGGAGGTTCTTCAAAGAGAAATCTGGTGGAAATAGAAGAAGCAAAATCTCCAAGTAAATTGTCAGATTCGGAGTCATCTGCCTTAGGGCACGATTTTTTTGTACAGTCTCTGAAAAAGATGGTGGATACCATTCTGATCTTTCCAGCAATTGAGTTCAGATTCTAGATGCTTCAGCAAAGTATGAACCAAAAGTCATAATCCGTATCCACGGTCATGGACAGATATGTGAAGATTGAGGCAGAATACAAGAATTTTCTGATCAATTATGAGGATCACATAAAATCCTGTAGAAAAATGACTCTTTGGTCAAAGAAAATCAATGAAGAATTGGGTGAGCTTGATCAGTTTCAGGAAGATGTCAAAGAGGATTTTGACACCGAAGACTCCAAGATCAAGGATCTTACAAATAGTTTTCAGGAAAATCTAAGTCTAGAATAAAGTTCTCATATTCAGGATGTAAAATATCTGAATGGGAAGCTGAGCTCTATTGTTCAAAGCTTGAAAACAGAAAAGGAGCTTCGAAGTGAGATGCAAGAAAAACTTTTGAAGCAAGATGAATTCCTAAAGGCTTGGGAAGAGGCCATGAAGGCTCAGGCAAGGGACCTGAAGGCTAAGGAAGACAGGATCAAGGCTTTAGAAAAGAAAGCTGAGGAAGATTATAAAGAGTTGAAGAAGATGAAGACCATTATAAAGATACTAATGCCCAAGGAAAAAAGAAACAAAATAGACCACTCCGATCTTTTGTTGTATCTTTTTCCTTGTACTAATTCTTTCCATCATAATGAAATTTTTGGTTGCTTGTTTTTGTTTGGTTGTCTACACTAATATTTTAGGTACTTTATTATTTTCCATTCCCTCAAACTCTTTTTGAAAATCACAAAGGGGGAGAAGGAAAAAGAATTATAAAAGGGAGAAGGAAAAATGTCTAAGTAAAAAAGAACTATCCCTAAGTAAGGGGGAGTTTATTTAAGGGGGAGTTCTCATTACGAATATTTCCACTTTCAAATGAAATTTCTCATTCTGGAAATCTAGAATACGATCCTTAGTTCCAAAGCCTAAGGGGGAGTTAGTTGTATTCACCATTGTCCATAAACAAAGGGAGATAAGCTTTAATTTCAAAGTCTAGAAATTTATTCTAAGTCCTTAAATTCTTTTTCATAAGGATGTTTGTGCTTTCCAAAAAGGGGGAGATTGTTGAGTCAATAAGGTTTCCTTATGACTTTACCATTCCTCTTGTTTTGAAAATCACAAACACCTTATCTTAAGGGAAATTTTATTTTACCCCTATAAGGAAAATTTTCTCCCCTAAGGAAATTTATCCTTACCATGCTTACCTTGTTCAAATCAAAATTTGTCTAAGTATAAAAATCGGTTTGTAACCAAAATCCTCGGAATCATATAATACTTAGATATGAGGTATTCTGTTTTTGGATCTGAATTCCTGTTACAAACTTTAATGAAGTTCTACTCCGAATTCCCTATTACGAACTTTTATGAAGTTCAACTCTGAATTCTGATTACGAACTTGTATAAAGTTCTAACTACAAATTCTGATTACGAATTCTCATTACGAAATTTAATGATGAATTATGATTACGAATTCTCATTACGAATTCTGATGATGAATTCTGATTACAAATTCTCATTATGAATTCTGATGATGAATTCTGATTACGAATTATGATGATGAATTTTGATTACGAATTCTCATTACGAATTCTCATTATGAATTATGAGGATGAATTATGATTACAAATTCTCATTACGAATTGTGATGATGAATTCTAATTACGATTTCTCATTACGAATTCTGATGATGGATTCTGATTACGAATTCTCGCTACGAATTCTGATGATGAGTTCTGATTACGAATTCTCATTATGAATTCTGATGAAGAATTCTGATTAAGAATTTTCATTACGAATTCTAATTGTGAATTCTAATTACGAATTATGGATACAAACTTGTGTGAAGTCCAAATTCTTCTGATAAATAGAATCTGAATATCTTAGTAATACAGACCCCGAATTTATTTTTACTTAGACTCCGAACTTTCATTTACCTTCATTCTGAATATCAGTTTTGGTTATGCTTACACCCACTTTGTTATAAAATGATGTCGTGATTTTAGTTTTCAACTAACCGTTGTTTGATTGACACATGTACAGGTCCCTCTGAAATTCAAGGAAGAATATGACAGTTGGAGGAGAGAGCCGACTATTGGTGTTGTGCCTATAAATAGGAGCTCATTTGAAAAGATCTCACTACTGAACTTTGACAATTGTGCCTACATGCTGTTGAAGTGATTTCTAGAGAGAGAGGCTCTTATAAACTCTCAGGCTTCGTGCAGAAAGTTTGAATGGCTTGTTCAAACTTTGCTTCGTGCAGACTTGATTCGTGCAGAGGTTCGATTTCCTTAAAATTAGAGACTTCGAGTTGTGAAGTCAGAGGTACTGATTTCCTTACAAATCGAGGGCTTGCAGGGATAGCAAGACAGATAATGATCTTCGGATTGAGAGCTTACCTGGGTTTGGGTAAGACAGATTTTCTTGAAAGTATAAATCAAGGGACCTCTTATTCAGGGTTTTTGGATACCCTCCTCTTTGGGTTAAAAGAGTTTATTCTTGTTACTTATAGTTTTACTACTTTATTTTTCCATTGTATTTGTATTGTTGAGGAAAGTATAACTTTATTATACTTCCTCATACTTGTACTTTGTTATAGTTAGATTCTATACACTTTAAGGTAGAATCTCGTTTTTTGTAAACTTTTGTTAAGTTTCATTTCTGGAATCACTTTTCCGGAATCAAGCAAGTTATTAGAACTTAGAGGTATTGTGAATTTTGGTTACTCAAAATTTCCTTAAGGAATTTTTAAAAAAAATATACAATTCACCCCCCCCCCTCTTGTATTTGTATCTCATTTTACATATTTGATCCTACATTCGGTATAATAGAGTATATCATACTCAGACATACCATTCTAACAATTATATATTTCATAAAAATTGCAAATAAATTGCCTTGATAAAGAAAAAAAAAATAGATTTCAAATGATTATTTATAACCGAATTTATATTCTATATAACCTTATATTAAAAATAATTTAATTATTAAAGTTTGAGTGATACATATTTCACTTTCATTTAAATAAAATAAATTAAAGGTCTTAATCACATAAAAGTGGTTTCTAATAGATACAATTTCAACCCAAGTATATTTTAGGAAGAAATATAATCATCCAATTATATTAAGACAAGTGTTAGGGTAATTTTCATTTTTACCCTTAATTACCTAATTTACCTTTAACTGTGGTAAATAAAATTTACCGTAGTTGTTATTCAAAATGTCAAAAAATAAAAAGTATCCTATTAACAAAATTTGGACCTACTGATTCCAAATATGGAATCCATTTTTCCAAATTCAAAACACAGAATTTGCATTAATTAATTTAAAATTAATCTCGTTGTCGAAAAAAACGGATTTTTGTTTAAAACATTGCAAAAGATTGAATTGATTTAACCTACGAATTCAATGTAAAATCAATGATAATGACATACATTATATTAAATGGTAAAAATATATTCTATTTATAATTTAAAACCATTCAATATTATAATTTAACCATATAAATTATCTTGATGAAAAAATTTGTTTTTAATTAAAATTTAGCGTATTTTTACTATTCATCAAAATATGAAAGTTAACAGAAAAATATAAAAAATTTATCCAAAGTAAATTTTTATATCCTTATTGCAATGAATAAGTTTATTTTGTCAAATTGAACTTATAAACATGTCAAAAACTATATTTAAAGTCGGTGCTCCATCAAAAGGCGGAAAAACTGTATTTTTTGAAAAATACATATTTTACCCGAAAAATTTATTTTGTTCTCATACCATGTTCTATAAAATGTGCAAGATGAATTATAATTTCATGAAATTCAAAATATAGTTACTACTATTCATAATGGCTAGTTCATAATAACAATATATCGTTGTTTAGTGAAACTCAGTATTGCGTACAACACACGCTATCAAGGATGGTCACTATTGTGTGTAATGCAAGCCAAGTCAGGGTTGCGTATAGTGAAAGGTTCCTTTGGTGTTGCGTATAACATAATCAAAATATATTTCATTTATACATTGATCAAAATCTATACTTGGTGTTTTGTATAGCGCAAGCTAATTTTGGTGTAGCATACAACACAAGACATCAAAGAAATTAAAAATATTATTTCTCATAAAATCTCAGGGTGTTACATTCTACCCCCCTTAAAATGAATTTCGTCCTTGAAATTCGTCAGGGTTATAAATTGTTTACTACTTGAAATTTTCTTTCATATGAACCCACATCGTAAAAAAGAATACTAAAACTTAATTTTAAAAAGGAAAGTTTGAAACATAACGGTCACCCAAAGTAACTCAGCACTGGGATTCCACATAGGAGAATATAGGTGAAAAAATGGATATGTAAGAGAAATCTAACCATTAAGATATGGTGGAGAGTGTTAGAGAACATGGCTATGAAAAATCCAACAATCACAAAGCCATAAATTTGTGATGATCTAAGGTACCATTTGATTCATTGGATATGAGGGCACTAGGACAACATTTTTGGTTTTCAAGATCATTTCCCTAATGTTGAAGAATTTTTTGAATTAAAAGAAATACTTACTTGATTTTGGTACAATCTCACTATTGTTTGTGCCTTGAACAACTTCTACTTCATCTCTTAAAGAAATGAAGTTGAATTTGTCTTCCGTGAAGTGTTAGCAGATCATGCGATAGAATGATAGGTCATTCCATCTATCTCAAACATAAGGTTAGCAAAAGTTATATACATAAGTCCATATTATGGTGAGATTAATCGTATATAGTTCCAAAAATGGACTTATACTTCATCTATCATACCGATTAATAAAATAAAACTTGTTTCTACTAACCAGGGACTTCTTGTAGGCCAATGGTAGGCGATAAAGGCCTATCACACTTCGGTTGTGGGTTCGATTCCCGCATCCCTATCCCACGCGATGGGTTGTCACCCATCCTACGGGTTGTCCTTTTTCAAAAAAATTACTATTATAACATTTCAGAAATAATATCAAAAAGTTATAGACTTAAACGAAACTATCTGATGTCTAACTTAATCCATTTCAACCTTTAAGCTTATCAAAAATACTTTTGTCCAATATCATAGTATAAAGAAAACAATTATTAGAAATGTCATCTACCGAGCATGTGAATACCATCATCTATACCTCATATATCATAAGATATATCTTGTTGGTCACATTCCAAACATGTGAATACCTTAATCGTGTATTCTCTTGAAACATGAATTACCATAGAACCTTACTGAAAACATGAATACTGTTAAAAGTTAACTCTTTCCACATACCAAAATCCCAAAAATTCTATATACTCAAACCATGATATCACTTTATCCTTATATCAGTAATGAGCTCATTAATAACATCAAACGTATTATTTTCTCCTTATCCCTTAATTATGTGCATATCATCTGCTTTCTAAAAATATTTCAATCACTTTTCATGGTTATCGGTACCATATTCTTATGGAAAACCACAATGGACCAATACATAGATATTCTAATATACCATAAAATTACCTCAACAACATTATTCTTGAATACCAATACATAAACACTTCAATCCATCCTCTTCAATGATTTTCATGGAATAATTCCTTCCTTGATTTAGAAGTAACCTCTTAGGTCAGGGCATTGAGTTGGGTAATGCCCATGTTCTCCACAGATAAGACATTGAACTCTATAACATTCTGTCACTCTATAACCCTTCTCCCCACACAGATAACATCTTCCCCTCCATTTGATGTATTCATCAAGGTTCTTATTCCCTTTAGAAATCTCAATCTTCCTTTTTCTATGTTCCTCACCATGAGAACATGCATAAAAGTCCATCTTCCTCTTATTTGATGAATTAAGAATACCACTAAAGTTCACCTTGTTGATCATATATCGCGATGACTGATTCGGAATAATCAAAATGTCTTTATTTCTAGGCATTACGCAATTTCGTTTCTCATAGTCACCAATATTTCCATTGGATTCAATGTTGACCCAATTCCTTCTGGTTCCCTCCATTGACTAAAACCAAAAACCACAGTGTAATAAACAGTTAAAATAACGAGGAACCACATAATCATAAAAAGTATAACTTATCACACATTATTTAATCCATGACACCTCAGGTTCACCCTAGTTTATTCATGATCGTCAACATAATTCTAGGACTGTAACCTATAGTTATACTAAACCCTAGGGACATCCCTAGACATACCTTAGAAATATATCTAAAGATCTCACTAAAGTTTTCGCATCCTAGTTTCCAAAGGTTAATTAAACCTTCACTCTGATACCAACTGTAAAGACCCGAAGCTTGACGTACATGGACATTACATTACTTTTTCAGAATACTTAATACATAACAAAAACAAGTTCCCAATGACCGTATTAGTTTAGTGTCTTTGGAAACTCGGAACGAAATCTTCTAATCATGGTGAATGATCTTCAACATATCCCATAAAGATCTTCACCTTTTGTTTTCTTACCTAAAACCTTTCTTTATATGCTGGGAAAAAGAAAACATAAAAAGGGTGAGCTCAAATGCTCATTAAGGGTAAACATTGAGAACATAAAAACAATCCATAAACATTTGAACGTAAAAACATGAACATAAAACATCAAAATCTTGAGCAATGACATAAATCTTGACAGTACATAAGGAATAGATCATAAAGGAACATTAATCATGATAAAATGGCATGGGAATAAAACATGTAATTGTGGAAAACTATTATGCACATGATATGATTTCCATAGTAACCAAGGCATTTCTGCCAAGACCATCATAGTGGACAAAGTCTATTACTGAACCGAGTTTACATGTCATTCCATCCCTGTATTACTAAACCGGATTTTACTTGTCGTTCTAGCCATGTATATCTCATGAGATATAAATCTTTACCCAATGAATTGGAGGGAGATATAGGTCCCACCCATCTCATAATTAAATCATTCTTACGTGTGACACAAAATAAACATAAATCATTCATCATAACCCAAAGAATAAAATGGTTTTCATAAACATCATCTCATCATAACATAATCCATATAAAACAAATGGATATCATTTCATCATAAGAAAAGTGAAACCATGTAAATCATAGAGAAATTATACTTGAAACATACACATATGAAATAATGTCATCTTATATGGAAAATGGTTTTGATAAAACACTTGAAATGAATTCTTGAGAAAAATATCCTTCTTCTTCAAAATCATTTTATTTTCACAAAATGTCATGCAATTTTAAAAGAAAGGGATTTTGTTAAAAATAGTCATGAAATATTGTAGAGTAAGATTCATGAAAATAAGGCATTATGAAACTGTAAAAATCAATTCATGTCGTATAAGTTAAAAAAACATTATCCTCGTACTTTTAACGAAAAAGTCAAAACGTACCACGTATGGTAAACAAAAGAAAGATTCCTTCCATAACACAAGGTAAAAGTCAAATAGGGGTAAACATGACTTTAAACATACATGGAATAATATTAAACACTTTATGAAAAACATTTTTATGGACCTGGATGAAAAATATAACCCCAGTAAATACTTACGTATAAGCAATCTCGGATAAAAATGAGATTTGCAAAATTATCCCTTACCTTATGTCCAATTTCTTCTGTATGTGTCTAAGAACCATGTATAGTGAGTTTAAACATATTATTAACTTGTAATAGAACCATAATAATATTTATGTTATCATATATTATTCACTTACGACTTTATATTACCCGTTCATTTGTCAATTCCATGTTAAAGTATCGTTTTGGGTAAAATCGTTTCATTTATCATTCGTGTTTTGACTTGTAATTATTCATATGATTACTTAGATCATGATTACTTACTTCCAGAATGTAAAACATTATTTATATATAATATATATTCAGAATATACATATATATAATAGATCGATAAATGGAAAGAAATACACCGTTCATGGAGACGGTAGGCCGTACATACGCATGAACACTGTTTTTGTTTCCTTATTAAATTGAATGGAGGTAATTAAATAACATATACATAAATAAAGTATCATTAATATGTCATATATTTCATGATTATTTATTATATATACTTTATAATCATTCTTGAATGGTTAACTTGGAGAATGAATCTCATCGCGTCATGGAGACGGTAATCCGTACGTACGCACGAGCGGTGATATTGTTCCCATAATTATTGAATGGAATTAGAGTGGATGATATAATATCTCAGAATTAGTATCATGTTATTATAAACATATATGGTTATTCTTTACACCATTATACCCATCCAAGTAAGGTGGAGGTGGAAAACAGATTACATCGCAGCGTGGAGATGGTATTTTGTACGTACGCACGTGCGGTGATTTCGTTTTCCATAGGATGGATAAAAGGTGAAATAGAGTTGTTTCATATTTATAATAACATATCAGTATATGAGTGATACTTATGTTATTACTTTATAATGAAACAAATAAAGAAGAGGAAGTAGAATAATAAATAATTTTTAAAGGATCGGTAAAGGATATTACCTCTTCTTCGACGCGCATCTTCTTAACCTCCTCTTAGGGCACTAAAGTTGGTCTTTGAAGAAGACCAGGACCTCTAGTATATTTCTAGGGAAGTGTAGAAGTGAAATGGGCAGGGGTTAACTGAGCTTGAAGGCTCAAAATGGTGTGAAGAGTAGAGGGATGAGGTGCCCTTTTATAAGAGAAGAGAGGGGCACTTTTGGAAACCTCAAAAATATTAATTAATAATAAAATAAAACCCCACTTAAAAACTTCCAAAGTGACTTAAATTCGGATATGAGTTAATATATGGTTATAATCTCATCAACCAATCAAATTTAGACATGTTGGGAAATTATTTTAAACCTTATCAATTTGATTTATACTTATTTAATTTATTTAATCTTATTTGTGGTAATAATATTCTAAATTTTAAATTGTTATAAATACATACTTATATGTGGTCAATTTCCTATAATTGGATACTTTATAAACTTTTCAACCATATAATTTTCAATTTTTAATTTTTTAAATATTTTTTTGATTTTTAAATAATTTAATAATATGTTATTTTTATAAAATACCAATAGTGTAAATTTTGACATTATTCATTTATTTGAATTTAAATAAAATACGCACAGAGAATATATTCAAACCAAAATATTTAATAGGTTCCTAACATGTCATATTAATCTATAAAATTCGTGGATCATGTTAATTAGTTCATATAATATTTAGTTTAATATTTTTAAACCCATTTATTTAATATTTTTCTTAATAAACTAATTACTACAACATTTTTGTATAATTATTTAATATACTTATTTATTGCATTAAAATCAAAAATAAAATACTATGATGAATATAAATCTAATATCTTTCATAATATTACTTTTAGTCGGATTTATCTTCTACAACACCAATCTTTTAAAATGATATATTTATTAAATTATGAAGGTGACAACTTTGATATCATTTAAAATAAAAAACTATAAATGTCATAATCACTTTTATAAAGCTCCAAATAGTCAAAAATTAGACCTTTTGATGATTATGGTTCATATTTACACGACCAATAAGTTTTGGTCAGGTGTTTGGGCCATTTATGGGTATTATTAGTCTAATAAAAACTGTATTATTGATTTTTCACTAAATAAATAATTTATGCATCATTAATGTATAAGATATTAAGATAATTATATATTTATTAACAATTACAAATAAATTACCATGATAAAGAAAAACATTTTAGATTTCAAATGAGTATTTATAACCGAATTTATATTCTGTATAACCTTATATTAAAAATAATTTAATTATTAAAGTTTGAGTGAGACATATTTCACTTTTATTTAAATAAAATAAATTAAAGGTCTTAATCACATACAAGTGGTTTATAATAGATATAATTTCGACCCAAGTATATTTTAGGAAGAAATATAATCATCCAATTATATTAAGACAAGTGTTAGGGTAGTTTTATATTATCATTTTTACCCTTAATTACCTAATTTACCTTTAACTATGGTAAATAAATTTTATCGTAGTTACTATTCATAATACCCAAAAATAAAAAGTATCCTATTAACATAATTTGGACCTACTGATTCCAAATATGGAATCAATTTTTTAAAATTTCAAAACACAGAAGTTGTGTTAATTAATTTAAAATTAATCTCATTGTCGAAAAAAACGGGTTTTTGTTTAAAACATTACAAAAGATTGAATTGATTTAACCTACGAATTCAATGTAAAATCATTGATAATAACATACATTATATTAAATGATAAAAATATATTATATTTATACTTTAAAACCATTAAATATTATAATTTAACCATATAAATTATTTTGATGAAAAAAGTTGTTTTTAATTAAAATTTAGGGTATTTTTACTATTCATCAAAATATGAAAGTTAACAGAAAAATATAAAAAAATTATCCAAAGTAAATTTTTATATCCTTATTACAATTAATAAGTTTATTTTTTCAAATTTAACTTATAAACGCATCAAAAACTAGATTTAAAGTGGGTGCTCCATCAAAAGGTGGCAAAACTGCATTTTTTGAAAAATACATATTTTACCCAAAAAAAATATTTTGTTCTCATACCATATTCTATAAAATGTGAAAGATGAATTATAATGTCATGAAATTCAAAATGTAGTTACTATTATTCATAACAGCTAGTTCATAGTAACAATATATCGTTGTTTAGTGAAACTCAGTATTACGTACAACACACGCTATCAAGGAAGGTCACTATTGCGTGTAATGCAAGCCAAGTCAGGGTTTCGTGTAGTGAAAGCTTCCTTTGGTGTTGTGTATAACATAATCAAAATATAGTTCATTTATCCATTGATCAAAATCTATACTTGGTGTTTTGTATAGCGCAAGCTAATTTTGGTGTAGCGTACAACACAAGACATCAAAGAAATTAAAAAGATTATTTCTCATAAAATCTCGGGTTGTTACACGTCAGCCCATGATCTATGGAAGGCAGGCTTGGGGTAGTCACGGCACGGGCCCCGGGGGATGGGTCGTGACACATAATAAATCAAATAAATGTATAAATCATTTTGGAATTGTTAATTAATGAACCTGATTTGGTTATTCATGTCATTAAGATCAAGCGAATAACACCCTAAGATTTAAGGTAAGGGATCATCTCTCTCACTTTTATTCAAGAACCCCTCCTATGTTGTGTCCTTTTATTTTTAATTCCTAATGATGTTTATGTTTTTGCACCTCCCCCATACTTCCCTTATGATATATAAATGACGGGATACCCCTTTACCTCTCATTAATCCCTCACAAGAACACCTGTTACCATGCAGAAATTTTTGTAAGAGTTTTTTACCCGAATCTCTATTTCCTTTTGGGTTGCTCTTATTATCTACTAACCTCAATGAAATTATTATTTATTCCTATGTACTCCTCATAAATTCAGTGTGAATGTTCAATATAGGGGTACAAATTATAATCCTTCCTTGTTTTATGGGGAGTTACATGTTTTAATAGAATCTTTCAAAAAATTGTTCTGAAATGCAAGTCTAATTCAAGGAACTTCTCAAATTTTTACCTATTTGAAGTTTACTCTATAATATATTTTAAGCCATATTTATCTTTATAAAATCAAACATTTTAACATGAAAAATCTATTTTGGTTTATTCCTAGTTTTATGAAAACAAACATGCCTTTGCGCTTTAAAATCCTTTAATATTTTCCTTAAACCGCACTAAAATATTTTATTTCTAAAGCTTCTTTAAAAACACTTTTTTAATGATTTAACCTACATAAGACTTTATTTAAGCCTAAAATATAATTTCAATGACCTTCCCTTTTTTTGGGATATACATGTTTACAATTTGATTTCATGACAAATATAAATGATTTTCCAAAAAAACTCTTCTTTCTAAAGTAAAAAAGGATTTTTTTCATCTCACTTTAACTTTAATGAGATATATTCCGTGTTCACCACTTATTTTTTCTTGTGATGTATGTACTTCCCTTTGGTATATCATATCAATAGTCTCCTTATTCTCATGATATTCTAAGGGATTATGATTTGAATGTTTCAAAGTGGTATGAGACACTTTGAAATGTTTAAGGATTATTTCCTTGAGAATTTTCAATGGTCTCATTTAAAAGTATCTTTATTTATGTCAAAATCCTTTAGTGAATCTTGTATTTAATATAAATTTATCTCCTATGATATCATCTACAAAATGTTTTATTGAAGGTTTTCTTATTAGTTTGAATTTGGATGTTCTATCTTGATGTCATTCACCATATTACTCTGAATGGTTAGTGTTTATGTCTAATGATTGAGGAAAGTTATTTAAATTTTATATGATATTTTCAATATGAGTGTATATGTTGTTTATGTTTATCCTCATTCATAATAGGAGCGCATTGGACTTATTATGTGACGGGTGGGGTCTGTTATAGCCCTTCGATGCATCGGTAGATCTCATGAAACAAACTATGGTCTTGACACGAGACCTTGACAAAATGGATATTTATGGTCTTGGCACGAGGCCTTGACAGTGTGGTTATGATGTCCAGCATATGCATTTCCCTCATTATGAAACTAGTAATTGAAAGTTCATGTGGTTATTCGACTAGTAGAATACTCATGATTATGCTTTATCATGACATTATTTATTTAGCTCTTATCCCTACAATAATGTGTTCATGTTTATTTTTAAAGGCATGTGTTTTAATTATTCATTATGCCTAATGTTTATGTTGATATCTTCTATTGTGTTGTTTAACTTTACTAGGCATCTGATCTCACCCCTTTCTTGTGTTTTATTTTCGTAGTACATAAAGAAGTTTATTATGATTGACCTACAGGGATAAACTTAGAGTTGTGGATGTTCCCAATAAAACTTATATGTTGTATTTCATTTCAAGTTATAATGTTGAACCTATGTATGTATTTGGTTTTCCAAAACTACTAAACTACTTGGTCCTTCGAGATACGACTTTCTTGTAAGCATGCCAATGTAAGGAAATAATGCACCGACTCTGGGATTCTGGGGTCGGGGCGTTACAGTTCACTTCTGCTTTTATGTGATTATTTATTCCCCTCTATATACTTATTTAGTGCTAGTTGTTTTATGGTTGTTATGTTTGTATTTATCACTTTTGATGGTTTCTTAAATTTTAAAATTATGGTTTATCACACTGTTGATTCCTTAGAAGAAACTTAAAATGGGGTATTTCAAAAAACGGGTTATTTTTCCTTTATTGTCAAAATGGGAGCATTAAAAGGTTTTACTTGAAACAATTTCCTTTCTTTAAATTTCCTTTCCTTCTTAAAATATTCCAAGGATTTATTTTGGTTTAAATGGGAAAAAACTGTTACACTACAGGAAAACTGAATATTTGCGACGGGCGATTTGCTACGGGATCCCGTCGCAAAAGGTCTTTTGTGACGGGGCTCTGTCGCAAATCGCCCGTTGCCAAAAACGGCGTTGCAAATAGGTGTTTTTGCGGCGGTCCCGTCGCAAAAAGAGTATTTGTGACGGTATTTTTCCCCCGTCGCAAATGGGTTTTCGTTTATATATAAAAAAAGGTATTTGCGACGGTTCGTCGCAGATATATTAGTTGTGACGGGTTTCTGACCCGTCGCAAATGGGAAATTTAAAAAATATTTGCGATGAAGGTATTTGTGACGGACCGTCGCAGAAATGTTTTTACGACGGGTATTCTTCCCGTCGCAAATGTTACAGTAAAAAAAAATTACGACGGGAAATCTCGTCGCAAATACTAAAAAAAATAAAAATAAAATAAAATAATTAATAAAAATCGTATAATATTATATAAAAATAATAATAATATTAATAATATAAAAAAATTCTATTATTATAATATAAATAAATATATATATATAATATAATTATGAAATATTAATATAAAATAATAATAATATGAATATAAATAATATGATATAATATAATAATACTAATATTAATAATATAAAAAATTAATATAATAATATTATTATTAAATTATGTATATAATAATAATATTAATATTAATAAAATAAAGAAATTATATTATTATAATATTAATAATAAAAAATATATATAATATAATTATGAAATATTAATATCAAAAAATAATAATAATATGAATTTAAATAATATAATATTATATATTATGAAATATTAATATCAAAAAATAATAATAATAGTACTAATATTAATAATATAAAAAATTAATATAATATTATTATTATTAAAATAAACATACATATTTATGAAAAAATAATATTAATATTATTAATATTAATAAAATTATAAAATTATAAACTTCTCAATATTAAAAATAAATATAAAATATTAAAAGTAATATTACTAAAATAAGAAGACATTAAAAATAATACTAATAAGTAATAAAATATTTAAAAAAATAAAAACAAATTAAATCATGCAATATTCATACCAATATGAAAGAGGAATTGTAAATAGTTAATATGACAATAAACTACGAACTCAAATGTTTATTACATCTAAAAAATCACTGGGGGGTGGATAATCTGGAGGACCTGGAGGAGGTGGTGGAGGAAACTTCATCCCTAAACTATGAGTCAGACGACGCATATACTCCATCTGCTCCTGTTGTTGCTCCTCATATCGACGTCTCTCCTCATCCTACTGCTGACGCATCTGCTCCTGCCATCGACGCATCTCCTCATCATGGTGCTGACGCATCTGCTCCTGCCCCTGATGCAAATCCTCTATAAGCTGACTATGAGCACGCAGCTGCTCCTGATACTGTTAGGCAGAAGATGATGTCTCTCCACGAGCTCCTCTCGAGCTAGACGCTGGCATCGCAGCAGTACCATAATAAGCTGCAGGAGTCAAATGAGAGTCGATACCAACTACTCGGCCCTTTTCGAAGCCATACTTGGTTGCCTGCATCCATGTCGTCTCATCAAAATGTTGGGCACTAGTCTGATCACCCGTCTCGTTTTGACTCTTAGCATGCGTCTGAGAGGTCGCAGCCTCATATGACTCCTTAAGTTTCAATTAGAAATTAAAATAATGAAAAGATTATATGCATTTAATTTTCAAACTGAAAAGAAAATAATACTGACCACAATCTGACGCTGGCGGTCACCTCTAATCTCTCTAGTAGCTGGATCAGTGTACATCCTCCGATAAACGTTGCACGTCGTAATACCGGGCTGCTCGACTTCCTATATGAATATATAATAAACTGTTTATATTTAAAAGTTGTATAAAATATTAAAAAAAATTACTTACCAGACACTCTCTATACGCACTGAATGTACGACTACCGGCTCGATGCGTCACCTCTTGTCTCCTCCGATTCTGTCGACCCAATGCAGATCTCCTCTGAAACCCACCACCCAACCAGTGTGTAGATAATCCATCCCAAATGTGAGATGAAATAAACTCTGGTCGGTGGGCTCTACAGGACTCGTCAAATTTTGTCACTCCGGCTTTCTTCACAGCCGTCTTTCTCAAATTATGCAAAAACTGATGAAAACGGGCACGCATAGACACCACCCATGCCGCGTGGATAGTGGCACGCATGCTCTCGTCAATGGGATACCATAAACCCTAATATAAAATTATTAATGAATTAAAATTCAAAATAAATAATATTTAATTACGTACCAGCCAATGATCGAACATGGAGGTCTGCACATCAGCGGGAATCTGATCCCATGTGAGCTAGGGCTGAGAAAAATAATTGTGCATGATAGAGCTCCCCTATCCAATAGCTATATGCGTAAAACTGTGGAAAAAGAACAAATAATCAAACAATTAGAATATAAATAAATTATAATGAAAGATAACTAAAATACACAGGTTACCATACCACAGCATGTGCGCATCGAATCTAAGAGGTGGACGTCGCTCCAGGATAGGATCTGGAATCATCAGTCTGGTAAGACCACGCCCCCTCCGAGTGCTCCCTATAGTGCCAATAGCCTGAGGGTCTGATGACTCAAGAACCTCATCATCCATAGGTAGATCAGCCTCCAGTAATTGACGAAACGTTTTCGAGTCCATCTGAAACATGAAATGATTGTTATTAGCAAATAGTTGAAAATAACTATTATGTATAGATATATATTTGTTATGATTCTAACCAGAATTTTACTGTGTCAATGTTCATCTTCATCATCCTCTTCATAGTTGTCAATGTCAATGTCTTCATCTTCCTCATCAACATCATAAATTTCCATATTAGTTTCACTTTCATCATCTCTTGTCATTTCAAATTCAGTTGTAACATCATTGACAACATCGTCACCATCGACCCTTAACTGTGGGGTGTCATCCTCGATATTCATGTCTCTTTGTGAAAAAGATGTGTTTTGAGGAGTGTCCTGAAAAATTTCATTTCCTTTCACTTCATTGGAACCACATTTAGTTTGAGTAAACTGATTTTCTTAAGATTTAACTTTTATTATACTCCACCAATTATCCAACTCTTTTGTAGTAGCATAGTATTTTTCATAATAAATTTGATGTGCCTGATGAGCCAATAAAAATGGTTCATTTACTGCAATAAGACTTTTATGTTTTATATCAACAATTCCATGAGTCTAATGAATACGCAAGCCTCTCTCAATATCCAGCCATCGACATTTAAACATTCTTACGTAATTCTGTCCCAAATAACACAGTTCAATAATTTCTTCAAGCATGCCGTAAAAGTCAACTCAATATCTCTATGATGTGATCCCTTCAAACAAACACCACTATTAATTGTTTTCTTTGATTCCTCATATGCACGTGTATGAAAGCGATAACCATTCACCACATATGCATTATAAGATTTAACCATTTTGGATGGTGGGCTACTCAATATACGCAATCGACAATCAATATCATTAGCATGTAAAGATACCGGAAAATTTATAAAACATTTATCACTATTACAAGTAATAAATTGATTTTATATGTAAAACCAAAAAAGAATGTATGTTACCAGTTTTTGAAACCAGTAGGCAAATTTTTTTTGCTGACGTTCTTCTAAGCCAGCTGTTGTAATTTGTGGAAATTGTTTCTTGATATGATCATCATATAACCTACAAATACAATATGATTAATTTATTGTAACATAATCTATAGAATAATGGATAGGATCACTCACTGTACAATTGGTGACATTTCTTCACAGTTGAGTAGAACATATGTATGAGCTCTATGATGTTCATCATCGGAAAGCCATCTATCATGAACTCCACCAAAGCCAAGTTCAGGCTGATTGACAACTGATAATTGATTGTTTATATCATCATCAACATTCCCCTCGTTCCGGCCCATGTGGTTAAATTTTGAGGGATATTCAGATTCAAAATAATGAGAGCATAATAAAGCAATTTCCTCTTGCAAATAAGATTCAGCAATTGAGCTGTCAACTGATGCTTTGTTACAGACTTTTTTCTTCAATTTCTGTATGCATATCTCAAATGGGTACATCCATCGAAACTGAACCAGACCTCCACATTTTTCTTCATGTGGAAAATGTAATATCAAATGTTCCATTGAGTCAACGAAAGTCGGCGGAAAGATTTTTTCCAGTTTGCATATAATTACAACAACAGCTTCTTCCAGTTTTCTTAGTGTATCGTAGTCTGTTGTCGTCACACACATGTCTCGGAAAAAATATGATATATCTGTTATCAAATCCCAAATCTTATAATTCAATAAACCTCTTTATCCAATAGGCATAAGTCTTTCCATTATAACATGACAGTCATGACTTTTTAATCCTGTAATATGACCATTTTTAACACATCTACCCAAGTTGGAAGAATAACCATATAGAAGTCTCAAATCTGTAATCCACTGACAAAATAATAAGCGACTCTCTTTGGTCAGTGTATAAGCTACTTTTGGCTTCATTAATCTCTGTGATCTGACATTTTCAAACAATTCAAGTTCTGGTCGCCTACAAATTTGGGAAAGATCTAATCGTAACTTTACATTATCTTTGGTTTTACCCGGTGTATCCAAAACTATATGAAATAAATTATCAAAATAGTTCTTCTCAATATGCATGACATCCAACATGTGTCGGACTAACAAATCAGACCAATATGGAAGATTCCAAAAAATGTTCTGTTTTGTCCAATTGTGTTCTTTCCCAAAGCCATGAATTTTCTGTTGGTTTATTGTCAGTCCAAAAGTGATGGAAAGTAATGAAAATACAACTGATTGTAACTCTGTACCTGAGATCATTTTTGGAGGTTCATCTCTTTCAATTCTGCCTTTTCTAAAATGAGATTTATTCCTCCGAAAAGGATGATCGATTGGAAGAAATCTGCGATGACAGTCAAAATAGCAAGGTTTTTTTCCATTCATGAGCATAAATGCTTTGTTGTCTCTCATACAGTAAGAACATGATTCTGGACCATGTGTACTCCAGCTAGATAACATGCCATATGTCGGGAAGTCACTAATTTTCCACATCAAAGTAGCTTTCATTACAAAATTCTATTTCGCAGCAGCATCATATATACCAACACTATGACTCCACAATAAATTTAACTCATCAATCAATGGTTTCAAATAAACATCAATATTCTTTTTCGGATGTCCTCAGATTAATAATGTAACGGCCCAAAATTTTGAATAAATCTTGTTTCCTAATCTCATGTGTTATTTTATGTTTTATTTGATAAACATGATTATAAATGAGACCATTGGGTTCTGACTGTTATATGACCATCAATTAATATAACCATTGTGAACAAAATGTTTTGATTATTGTCTCTAAATACAAGTAATCTTGGTTAATTATTATAGAAAGAAGATTCGATGGCCTCACCTAGTAGTCTTGGACCGATCGAAGCCCATCTAACAGAACTTGGGAAGGAGGTAGCACCATTGGGCTTTGCTCTGGACCAAACCCAAGCCGAACTTCATCATGTGAAGCTAGAACGGAATCGCCTTCGCGAGAAGTTCAAACTGATAGAAATTACTACTCAGGCAATGTTGGTCGAGCCTCCCTCGAACTCTCTCACCTTAGCACACCTTACACTTAGGTCCTATGCTGGTGTGATAAGGGGCTATGTAAGAAGACCGTAACTGCCTTGTGTAATCCTTTGTTTTAAATAAAAAATGGGATTTCTTCTTATGATGATGTTTATGAATTTTCAAATGACCGGATAAATATAGTATACATATTTTTAATGAATTTTAGAAAAAAGATATTTTAAAAATGTTTATGTAAACCTTAAATAATTAAAAATGTGTAATGATTTTCAAAAAATGGTCTTCTACAATTATGTTCAGTACAAAATTTGGAGTCTAATAAGATCAACTTGATTTTTGATGAATAGTAAATTATGAATAGTGATTTTATGATTAGGATTAGTAATATGACCAAATGGATTAGTAATCTCACTTAAAGAAAGTTTTAAAATAATCTAGGCACCTTGATTAAGTAATGTGATTCAATAAAATGGTTAAATAACGGTTTTATAAATTATTATTCAAGTATTAGTTTTTTCGGGTGAATGGTGTTTTTTAATTAAAAGTTAAATTAAAAATATTTAGAAAATTATTTTTATAAAATGGATTTCATTTTTGAACTCAGAGCACCGATATTATGCTATGGTAATTTTTGGGGTTTTTTCTGAAAAAAATGAATTTTCGGTGAATAGTGTATTTATTTAAAAATAAAATTAAAAATATTTAGAAAATTATTTTTATAAAATGGAGTTCATTTTTGAAATCAGAGCATTGATATTTGGTTAGTGTGAAACTTTGGGATTTTTCTGAGAAAGTTGAATTTTCAGTGAATAGTAAAAATACAGTTTTAGGGTTTCGGTATGTTTAATGACATCATAACTGTGTCATGGTGATGTCATGAGATATTTTAAGGGTTGGCCAGCCAAGGGTGATGAATTATTGTTTTGGGGGCCCCATGTGGCCTAACTCCATGGTAAATGCCAAGGGAGAGCACATGGGTTTGAGAAAAGCACATGTGAGGTGTCCCTTGGCCATTAATGCCTTGTCCCCTCACTTTCCCTATAAATACCCACCCTTTCCTCCTTTAGTTTTCACTCCCAACTCTCCCCCAACGAAGTTCTGGTCTTCTTACCTTCCAAGTAGTCCTCCCAAGGTTCCCCCAAGCCCTAAAGGTCCCATCCTTTGAGGTTTAAGAGTTACATTTTAAGGTAAGGGATCTGACCTCTCTCTTTCATTTCAAGTAATCTCTTTTATGTCATTCCTTTTATGCTCCATGTTCTTATGTTGGAGGATGTTATTTTATACTCCTCTTACTGCCCTTTTCATTTTCACATAATGAGAGATCCCCTATTAATCTCATTATTTCGTTTTATGAAGTTTTAAGTGGCGTCGTTAGGCTGCCGAAATTTTTGTAACGGATTATTTCTCCCTTCTCATTTTTCAAGATCTATTTTCATGTAAAGTATTTCAAGTTCCTTTTTATTATGTTGGGGTATAATCTCTAAATTTATCATACTGATCTTTTATGATCATATGATGAGAGACCCAATTTGATCTCTTCAATTCAGTATTTTGATGTTTTAAGTGGCGTCGTTAGGCTGCCGAATTTTTAAGTAGTTCTTCACCTTTCTCGTTTTGAAGTTCTACTTTCATGTCAATTCTTTCAAGTTCCTTTTTGTTATGTTGGGGTATGATATCTATATCTATCATACTGTACTATTATATTCATATTATGAGAGACCCTATTTGATCTCTTCAATTCAGTATTTTGAAGTTTTAAGTGGCGCCGTTAGGCTGCCGAATTTTTTAGGGGATTCTTTCACCCTTATCATTCTTTTCAAAGTTCTACTTTCATGTCAAGTCGTTCAAGTTCCTTTTTAATTATGTTGGGTCATTATATCTATATCTATCATACTGAACTCTTATGTTCACATGATGAGAGACCCTATTTGATCTTGTCAATTCATTTTTATTGAAGTTTAAGTGACGCTGTTAGGCTGCCGAATTTTCATAAGAGAAATCTAATTTTTGTCTTTCTTCCGTGTTTTTCATTTCAAATGGTATTTCCTCAAAATTTCATTACCATGTCCATATATCCTTCTTATTCCGTCCCCCTACTATTTTATGGATCATTTATGAGTGGGTGACCCATGTCCCCTCTCTTTTCAATGTTTTCTAAAAACCCCAAAACATAACCGTTATGCTGCAGAATTTTCATCTCAAAATGTCTCTCTCTTTTCTCAAAATTATTTTATGTTATAAAGTGAATACTCAAATATCTTATTTCTAAAAGGTTATTCACATATATATCAAAAAAATTTATTTCAAATTCTGGGAATTACATACATGAAACTCGCTCTCCCCTTCCGTGGGTTTAAAGTGACGTAAAGATCATGTCTTTAAAGCAGTTTTTAAAATGAAACCAATTTATTTTATGTTATATGGGTTATTTATGAAATTTTTGATGATTATATATGTGGATCACATGATAATAAAGGCAAATTTAAGGGTGCGCCCTGATAGCGCTCCAATGCATTGGGTAATGATGTAACCACTAGAGATTACAATTTTCATGATACCTTGGTAATTTTCAACTGACACCTTGGGGATGGACCTTGGTGATATGTTCATGATTTTCTATGTTAAATGATGTAGCCACATCTTAAAGTTATGAAAAATGTTATTTTTATTATGATATACCACATGATTTTTTTTATCATGCCTTAAAGTTCTTGTTCATGACATAGTTGATATATCTCAAGTTCACATGTTAAATGTTTCCCTTGTTTCCCTTACTGGGCCTTCTGCTCACCCTTTCATTTGATGTATGTCCCCAGGTTATGAGATGCAGTAATGAACCTAGGATGAACATGAGGATAATCCTTTCAAGTGTTTAAGAAGAATGTTTTATGTTTTCATGTTTTAAGTTCCTGGTTTCCAAGACACTAAACCTTAAAGATCCTCAGTTTTGTATAATGTAATGAAAGTTTATGTGATAAAAAGGCGGGATGCTATAGTTGGTATCAAAGGATGGTTTAGTTATTTGTGGAAATTAGGATATGAAAACTTTAGGAAGAAGCCTATAGAAAAGTTTATATATAGGAAATCTTCCTGGTATTTTGGTGAGTATTGGGTAATGGGTTGCCAAGCAAATACATCCCTGTCTGGATACGAGCAGGTAGAGGTGGCTCTGGCACAGATGTACATAGGGGTAAAACCCGAAAACACCGCTTTGAGCTAGACTCGAACGGGAACTGGTACACGACAACGGGCCTTGCTGCACTCTTGGTTACGACACTCCCGGGGGATATGTTTTGGTAAATTCATAAGCTTAGTATGAACCATTATTAAAGGAACAAGGATAAAACAAAATAAAGATTCACATAAGAATATATGATCATGGATAACCTAGATGGGAATCTAGGGGATCACATGTTAGGGTATACTTTTCTTCTACAAGTTATCCTTATATGCTTTAAGTTCCTTTTCATGATTATTGGTTAAGTATTTAAGCCTCTAATTATACTTTCTCTTCTTAGTTAATGGTTAGAAATGGAAGAACATGTCCTAACAACCAATGTGATAGGAAATGCGATGATTTCCGGATTAAAGGATGATTATTATTTTGGAAGACGTTCACTATTTTGGGGACCCTATATGATCTAGGTAAATAGATTACTACGGTATTTTCATTGAGGAGTAAGGTTGAATTATATTTTGAAGAATTGATGAATTTAAGGTGGACTTATAGTAATTTAGGTTACTTATGGGAATGATTAACCTATCTTGGGTTAAATATCTTTAGGTTAGATACTTTTGTTATAAGATGTTAGGAGTGGTTGATGTTGTTTGGAGATGAACAATGAAGTTTATTTTGGAAGACTATGTTATCAAATCCTTCTTGTATTTGGGTTTCAATCTTAGTTTGGTTTATTTTGAGGAATTTTAAGGACCGTTATTTATGGAATGGACTATGATGAACTTTGGGTAGTACCATGGAACCTTGAAGATTTAAAAGTAGTTTCCATTCCTATGGGATTCTTTCTTTTGAAGATTTGTTTTACCTTACCCTTTCGGTTTTTGGGATAATGTTTAAAGATAAAAGAAATAGATAGTTAATCTTTTGTGGATTATGTGATTCTCTAGAAGATGATTCTTGTGTTTTGATGAGAACAAGTAGTTTCGAATGCTCATAGTTTGGAGAAAAGATTAGTTTTGGATAGAAACTTATTAAAGGATGAAACTCTACATGAAGGTAGATATATTTCCTTATGTTTTTGTCCTATGTTGTAAATGAATTCCTCAAATTTATGAAAAGGAACGTAAAACAAAAACGTTGTTGGTTTACGTTTCCTACTAGGTACTCAAAGACCGCTTGCACACATAATAATTTTGGGATTTTCTGGTGGTTAACTTCCTCCTAATCATGTTTTCTATCACTCTCCTTTAGGACGTGACCCTTTTTTTCTCCTCCATGTCCATGTTTCCTACATGGAATCCCAGTATGAGTAAACTCGGGTGGCCTTTGTACTCCCTTTTCTTTCTTTTAAAGTAATGGCGTCACCGACTCTTTTTCCGATGTGGGACTTTCAATGAAATTTCAAAACCCAATTTTTAAAATTGCGAGGACGCAATTTCTTAAGGGGGGAATATTGTAACGGCCCGAAATTTTGAATAAATCTTGTTTCATAATCTCATGTGTTATTTTATGTTTTATTTGATAAACATGATTATAAATGAGACCATTCGGTTCTGACTGTTATATGACCATCAGTTAATATGATCGTTGTGAACAAAATGTTTTGATTATTGTCTCTAAATACAAGTAATCTTGGTTAATTATTATAGAAAGAAGATTCGATGGCCTCACCTAGTAGTCTTGGACCGATCGAAGCTCATCTAACAGAACTTGGGAAGGAGGTAGCACCATTGGGCTTTTCTCTGGACCAAACCCAAGCCGAACTTCATCATGTGAAGCTAGAACGAAATCGCCTTCGCGAGAAGTTCAAACTGATAGAAATTATTACTCGGGCAATGTTGGCCGAGCCTCCCTCGGACTCTATCACCTTATCACACCTTACACTTAGGTCCTATACTGGTGTGATAAGGGGCTATGTAAGAAGACCGTAACTGCCTTGTGTAATCCTTTGTTTTAAATAAAAATTGGGATTTCTTCTTATGATGATGTTTATGAATTTTCAAATGACCGGATAAATATAGTATACATATTTTTAATGAATTTTAGAAAAAAGATATTTTAAAAATGTTTATGTAAACCTTAAATAATTAAAAATGTGTAATGATTTTCAAAAAATGGTCTTCTACAATTATGTTCAGTACAAAATTTGGAGTCTAATAAGATCAACTTGATTTTTGATGAATAGTAAATTATGAATAGTGATTTTATGATTAGGATTAGTAATATGACCAAATGGATTAGTAATCTCACTTAAAGAAAGTTTTAAAATAATCTAGGCACCTTGATTAAGTAATGTGATTCAATAAAATGGTTAAATAACGGTTTTATAAATTATTATTCAAGTATTAGTTTTTTCGGGTGAATAGTGTTTTTTAATTAAAAGTTAAATTAAAAATATTTAGAAAATTATTTTTATAAAATGGATTTAATTTTTGAACTCAGAGCACCGATATTATGCTATGGTAATTTTTGGGGTTTTTTCTGAAAAAAATGAATTTTCGGTGAATAGTGTATTTATTTAAAAATAAAATTAAAAATATTTAGAAAATTATTTTTATAAAATGGAGTTCATTTTTTAAATCAGAGCATTGATATTTGGTTAGTGTGAAACTTTGGGATTTTTCTGAGAAAGTTGAATTTTCAGTGAATAGTAAAAATACAGTTTTAGGGTTTCGGTATGTTTAATGACATCATAACTGTGTCATGGTGATGTCATGAGATATTTTAAGGGTTGG
The DNA here is from genome assembly GCA_963277665.1 of Viscum album. Taxonomy (NCBI): domain Eukaryota; kingdom Viridiplantae; phylum Streptophyta; class Magnoliopsida; order Santalales; family Viscaceae; genus Viscum; species Viscum album. The sequence goes on from OY728123.1 coordinate 878,828,105, forward strand.
ACGGCCAAGGGTGATGAATTATTGTTTTGGGGGCCCCATGTGGCCTAACTCCATGGTAAATGCCAAGGGAGAGCACATGGGTTTGAGAAAAGCACATGTGAGGTGTCCCTTGGCCATTAATGCCTTGTCCCCTCACTTTCCCTATAAATACCCACCCTTTCCTCCTTTAGTTTTCACTCCCAACTCTCCCCCAACGAAGTTCTGGTCTTCTTACCTTCCAAGGAGTCCTCCCAAGGTGCCCCCAAGCCCTCAAGGTCCCATCCTTTGAGGTTTAAGAGTTTCATTTTAAGGTAAGGGATCTGACCTCTCTCTTTCATTTCAAGTAATCTCTTTTATGTCATTCCTTTTATGCTCCATGTTCTTATGTTGGAGGATGTTCTTTTATACTCCTCTTACTGCCCTTTTCATGTTCACATAATGAGAGATCCCCTCTTAATCTCATTATTTCATTTTATGAAGTTTTAAGTGGCGCCGTTAGGCTGCCGAAATTTTTGTAACGGATTCTTTCTCCCTTCTCATTTTTCAAGATCTATTTTCATGTAAAGTATTTCAAGTTAATTTTTATTATGTTGGGGTATGATCTCTAAATTTATCATACTGATATTTTATGATCATATGATGAGAGACCTCATTTGATCTCTTCAATTCAGTATTTTGATGTTTTAAGTGGCGTCGTTAGGCTGCCGAATTTTTAAGTGGTTCTTCACCTTTCTCGTTTTGAAGTTCTACTTTCATGTCAATTCTTTCAAGTTACTTTTTGTTATGTTGGGGTATGATCTCTATATCTATAATAATGGACTCTTATGTTCATATGATGAGAGACCCTATTTGATCTCTTCAATTCAGTATTTTGAAGTTTTAAGTGGCGTCGTTAGGCTGCCGAATTTTTTAGGGGATTCTTTCACCCTTCTCATTCTTTTCAAAGTTCTACTTTCATGTCAAGTCGTTCAAGTTCATTTTTAATTATGTTGGGGCATTATCTCTATATCTATCATACTGAACTCTTATGTTCACATGATTAGAGACCCTATTTGATCTTGTCAATTCATTTTTATTGAAGTTTAAGTGACGCCGTTAGGATGCCGAATTTTCATAAGAGAAATCTAATTTTTGTCTTTCTTCCATGTTTTTCATTTCAAATGGTATTTCCTCAAAATTTCATTACCATGTCCATATATCCTTCTTATTCTGTCCCCCTACTGTTTTATGGATCATTTATGAGTGGGTGACCCATGTCCCCTCTATTTTCAATGTTTTCTAAAAACCCCAAAACATAACCGTTATGCTGCAGAATTTTCATCTCAAAATGTCTCTCTCTTTTCTCAAAATTATTTTATGTTATAAAGTGAATACTCAAAGATCTTATTTCTAAAAGGGTATTCACATATATATCAAAATGTTTTATTTCAAATTCTGGGAATTACATACATGAAACCCGCTCTCCCCTTCCGTGGGTTTAAAGTGACGTAAAGATCATGTCTTTAAAGCAGTTTTTAAAATGAAACCAATTTATTTTATGTTATATGGGTTATTTATGAAATTTTTGATGATGATATATGTGTCTCACATGATAATAAAGGCAAATTTAAGGGTGCGCCCTGATAGCGCTCCAATGCATTAGGTAATGATGTAACCACTAGAGATTACAATTTTCACGATACCTTGGTGAATAACCTTGGTAATTTTCAACTGACACCTTGGGGATGGACCTTGGTGATATGTTCATGATTGTCTATGTTAAATGATGTAGGTACATCTTAAAGTTATGAAAAATGTTATTTTTATTATGATATGCCACATGATTTTTTTTATCATGCCTTAAAGTTCTTGTTCATGACATAGTTGATGTATCTCAAGTTCACATGTTAAATGTTTCCCTTGTTTTCCTTACTGGGCCTTCTGCTCATCCTTTCATTTGATGTATGTCCCCAGGTTATGAGATTCAGTAATGAACCTAGGATGAAAATGAGGAGAAGCCTTTCAAGTGTTTAAGAAGAATGTTTTATGTTTTCATGTTTTAAGTTCCTGGTTTCCAAGACACTAAACCTTAAAGATCCTCAGTTTTGTATAATGTAATGAAAGTTTATGTGATAAAAAGGCGGGATGCTATAAATAATGTCAAAAAGATATAAGGCTCTTTCATCAACATCCATGGAGGCAAATTGTACGGAGTTATAAAGACAGGCCAACAAGAATATTGACTACCAAAAGATCCAAATGGACAAAAACCGTCAGTAGAAAGACCCAATTGCACGTTCCGGGATTCTAAAGCAAAAGACGGATGCACTTGATCAAAATGTTTTCATGAATCACCATCAGATGGATGAATCAAGCTTTTACCATTTGAAATATTGGTTTTGTGTCATGACATCATTGTCGCTGTGTTCTAAGACATAAATAAACGCTGCAACCTGGGTGTAAGCGGGAAATATCTCAACTATTTTACAGGAATCAATCCAGACTTCCCTGATTGAGCTTTTTTATACCTCGATTGTCCACATGTGGGAAAACTATCCAATGACTCATTTTCACCAAAATATAAGATGCAATCGTTTGAACATGCATGGATCTTCTGATAACTAAGACCCAGATTACGAACTAGTCTCTTGCTCTTATAATAATTAGTAGGTAACACATTTCCTTCAGGTAACAGTGCTTTAACCAAAGAAAATATCTGATCAAAAAAGTTATTTGACATTCCATTATCTGATTTAATAGCCATAAATTTTACAACTGCTTCTAATTTTCTTATCTTGCAACCAGGATATAATGCATCCTCAGCAGACCTGAACAACTCAGCAAATTCAGATGGTGCCAACTCAGGAGGTAAATCAACATCATCCTCGATTTCAGTTTGTTGAACGGATGACCCTGCAACATCATGTACTAAATTCGGAAACCATGATGGATCCGGAATCAAATTATTAGTATCTTCTCTGGAACTGCATTCACCGTGTTGATACCAAAAAATATAATGCGATTGAAAAACATAACGCAAGAGATGTTGCCCAATGATGTCAAATTTATCAAACGTTCTCAGAGCACATTTTTTACAAGGACACTTAATTGTCCCTTCTGAAACAAATTTCGGGTTTGATGATGCAAATGATAAGAAAGCTTCAACACCATCAACATATACAGGATTTAAACTAGAACCGTTTGGATTTCTGTGCTGATTTATCCAAGCACGATCATCTAATAATGATTGATGTCGATTTCCTTGTTCCATATTCATATATATGTTTCTACAAAATTTAAAACCATTACTGTTGTTAAATAATTTGATATAAGAAAAACAATATCCTAAAAAGAGAAGATACATAATTACAGTTATTTCTTAGTAATTACCAATAATTATAGGCGACACAGTTAGTTTGTAATCATCCCCACTAATTATTATTAATTTAGAAACGCTTAGCAATACTTGGAAAAATGAAATATGCTTGAATAATGAAATAAAATTTTGTAATCATCGTTGTGAAGATTATATTACTAATTATTCTTATTTGTTTATAGCGGATTGGCGGCAGCTCTTTTCCTTGACGACTCATCTCCTTACAAGGAGATGAGTCGTCTGGGAAAAGAGCTTCTTTTGTCCGACGGCTCATCTCTTTTTAACTTTCTCCCGATTGAAATCAGTATGAAAAACTTGCTCTGACATATTACTAATTATGTTACTAATTAGTAACAAACGTGATTGACCGCTCATCTACCTCAATTTTCTTTTCATTTGTGCGTTGAGGTTGACAGGAAACTTCTACCTCCACATGTAGTATTTACTTTTACTGTCAAAATTATAAACCTCATCACCTCTATGCTGGCGAGGAGGTTGATAATTTTGACAGTAAAAGAAAATATTACATGTGGAGGCAGAAGTTTCCTGTCAAGCCTCAACACACAAATGAAAAGAAAATTGAGGTAGATGAGCGGTCAATCACGCTTGCTAATTGTTTCCTAATTATTTTTATTTGTTTCCTAATTATTTTTAATTGTTTCCTAATTATTTTTAATTGTTTCCTAATTATTTTTAATTGTTTTCTAGTTATTTTTAATTGTTTCCTAATTATTTTTAATTGTTTCCTAATTATTTTTAATTGTTTCCTAATTATTTTTAATTGTTTCCTAATTATTTTAATTGTTTCCTAATTATTTTAATTGTTTCCTAATTATTTTGATTATTTCCTAATTATTTTAATTGTTTCCTAATTATTTTAATTGTTTCCTAATTATTTTAATTGTTTCCTAATTATTGTTTCCTAATTATTATTTTTTTAATTTTTTCCTAATTATTTTATTTTTAATTGTTTCCTAATTATTTTATTTTTAATTGTTTTCTAATTATTTTATTTTTAATTTTTTCCTAATTATTTTATTTTTAATTTTTTCTTAATTATTTTATTTTTAATTGTTTCTTAATTATTTTATTTGTAATTGTTTCCTAATTATTTTATTTCTAATTATTTTCTAATTATTTTATTTCTAATTTTTTCCTAATTATTTTATTTCTAATTGTTTCCTAATTATTTCTAATCAATTAAATCTAATTATTTCCTAATTATTTGATGATTATTTTAATTAAATCTAATTATTTCTTAATTATTTAATAATTATATAATTATTCATAATTAAATATAACTATTTCTAATTATTTCTAATTAAATATATTATTTCTAATTATTACCAAAACATCCTCCGGGAGTGTCGAACCAAGAGTGCAGCAAGGCCCGTTGTCGTGTACCAGGTTACCCCGAGTCAAGCTCGAAACACCTTGTCAGAGTTTTCACTCCTAGGTACATCTGTGCCAGAGCCGCCTCTACTTGTTCGTATCCAGACAAGGACTATTTGGTATAACCACTTAATCTAATTATACTATATAGCTAAATAAACATTCTATTAAAAAAATTAAATTTAACAATTAAAAATAAAATTAACAATTACAAATAATTTAACAATTAAAAAAACTATAAATACCTTTGATATTTTGAAGCAGTTTGCGCCTCCTAACTCCTTCTCTGCTCTTCTCGTAAGAAAAAACTAAAATAAAAAAAATTCTACTTTGAATAGAAATTTAAAGAGAGAAAGGAAAAAAGAAGAAGAGAGATCTGAATGATTTGAAAAAAAACGGATGGAGGTATATATAGGTTAGAATATTTGCGACGGTCTTATTTGTGACGGGAGCCCGTCACAAATACTAGTATTTGCGATGGTGTACCGTCGCAAATACCTTCGTCCGCATTAATTACGGGTGGCGGTTAAAAGGGTTTTTGTGACGGGTCTGTCGTAAATAGCTTCCTGCCGACATACCATTAGCGACGGGTGGATATCCCCGTCGCAAATTGCTATTTACCGCCACCAGTATTGGCGACGGGCCCCGTCGCAAATACCTTCGCCCGTATTTAATACGGGCGGCGGTTAAAAGGGTTTTTGCGACGGGCCTGTCGTAAATACCTATAGGTCGACATACCATTAGCGATAGACGAATATCCCCATCACAAAAGCCTATTTACTGCCGCCGGTATTGGCGACGGGACCCGTCGCAAATAACACCTGCTGAATAGTGTTTTGCGACGGGTAATTGTCCCGTTGCAAATAGTATTTACCACCTCTGGGTACTTGTGACGGGATGAAGGCAACCGTCGCAAATAGGCTTACCGCGTTTTGGCGCGCAAACCCCGCCATACCTATTGCGACGGGTCCAGTATTCCCGTCGCAACTAACTGACCATTTGCGACGGGCATATATTCCCATCGTAAATACGCTTTTTGTCGGATTTATTGCGACGAGATTTATTCCCGTCGTAAATAACCCGTCGCAATAATCGATTTTTCCCGTAGTGTTATAGAATGAAATGAATTTTTAAGAGAGTTACATGTTATTTGTTTTGATTAAAATGGAAAGCTTACTTTTAGAGGTGTATTTTCAAACTAGCGTGAAAGGATTTTACCTTTAAAGGTTATGTATGGGGCGCGAGGCGGTTACCTGTTGGGCTTTGTGCTCACGTCTATATATATTTTAGGTTATTTTAGGGTTCTTGGGAAGTTTGGTCCAATGCTCTTCATTTCTTTAGCTGCTCATGGCGCGAGTCTTGGTGATGTGGTTGGATAATGATCTTAGATCGCACGGAGATGGTCGGTTTCACATTTTTTGGTATTCTTTTTTTTATGACATCAGGTATGTATTGTTCATTTCGACTCACTTGTATTTCAATATCTTCTTTTAGTCTTTTTGTACTCCTTTTATTTTATGGTTGTGTAATGAATGTTTATTTTTTATTACGCTTTGTTTGGTTCACTTCTTATTTTGGATTTTTTTTTGTTTTGCATGGGCGTCTGACTTATGGACAAGTCATGGTGGATTATTGAGAAGTTTTTGCTACATATTTAATTATGATTATTGGGTGAAATCATTCTCATAGGTCTGTATTTGATACCCCGACACAAGTTGCCAGCCTGTGAAGACCGAAAATGCCCTTTGGGACTTGCCACGGGTCAGCTCGGATGCCTAGTTCATGAGTCACCCGAGTTGGTTTGTGACAGATAAATGATGACATTTAATCATCACTCTTTTTAGCGTTGATAAAAGTATATCTTTTATTAGCGCTTTTATTTAGTGCTGATAAAAATAAGCCACTTATTAGTGTTTTGTTTTAGCACTAATAAAGGTCATCATTTACTATAATGGAATCTATTGAAGTGGTTGTGTGTATCACCAAGATTTTTTTTAGTATTTCTCTCTCACTCCATGACCTCCTGGAACGTTAGTGTTAAAGGATAAAGTGAAGAGAGAGATAGAGAGAGAGCTTCGATTAAATACCCAAGTATTTCACAAACAGTCTATGCGTCACAACTCTTATAACGTACATTGTATTACTCAATATAAATTGCCCATAAATGTTTAACGATTATACTTTCATTTTGATGAGTTTGAAATCTTTAAATATTATCCAATGATATTTCACGAAATGTATGATAGGCTTGGGTGTAAGAATGAATGACAATATGCGATATATCTAAAAAGATATATCTATATCACTCCCAGCGATAGACACCACATGAGTATATCACTTCAAACTATATTCTCATATTGTAGGTCTCATCACTGTATCACATATAGTGATATAACCATATTGCATCATACAATATGGATTTAGTGAATACAATATTTTCACACATCTCACCATGAATTCTTTCCAAAAACATAGGAGATTAAGTCCTAATATTTTACGGCAAAGATCTTACAATTAATTTGTCGTGAGAACTAACGGTGCATAAGAAATAATTAGGCATAAAACCCATTTTATTAATAAATAAATATCAATTGAAATCATGAAATATTTCAAAATTGAAACCCGAAGTCTATAAAATATATGTCAATATCTTATTTCATCACAACAATCCACATTCATATTAATAATATAATTTATGTTGTACATAAGTGTTTCAGTGGATGGAGTAACGGCTTGCTACCCATGTGGAATCCTGGATTTTTTTTTTAAATTAATTAATAATGAAATGGAAATTAAGTATACCTTAATTATAATATAACAATAGTACTGAAAATAAAAGTCAACGAACCCAGATTCCCATAATTGAGAGATTGTTGACCTCACTCGCCAAGGGCGCGTGGCGACGTAAGGAGTAGCGGCGAAGTATATCCCTCCGTACTCTCTCTGTAGCCGATCTTTCTGTAATTTGCGCCCGCATTCATATTGAGATTCCTTTATATTGAGTCAGCCTATGTTTTGACTTGTTCAAGGTGGACGCCAGCTTTTCCCAGGATCATCGTTAAGAATATTCCGATCTTCTCATGCTCTGATCGCATATTATATCATCCCTTTTTGTACCCGAGGTTTTCCTCTTATTCTTATTATTCGTCTCATATACGCGGCTCCTTAACTCGTTTTTTTTTCACCACGAAAAAACAAGCCAAAATCTTCTCTATTTTTTCCCTTTTATTTTGGTGGAATTTTGAGAACATTTGATTCTTGTTACTTTCTACGGGATCTTTAATGGTCATATATGTTCATTTAATAATGGTGCTCTGAAGTAGATAAGATGCGTCTTCGAATCTTTGAATTGTCTCTCTACAACTCATGTTCTCAGCAAAATTGAAGTGTTTTCTTGTCGTTTAGGTTTTGTTACCCTGAATCGAAAATTTCAAATTGCTTTGTTCATACATGTTGAATGCTGATGTGTAATTTGGGCATGCCAAAATATATCTATCGAGTGGGCGCAGTATTTTCTGACTTCATACCGCGCAACTACTTGGATATTTTGTTCCATTGGAGGCGATTGAGTCCTCCTCCTTGCCTTTTCCTCCTCCGCCCTTATCACTCTACGTCAATAAGGTGTCGTTTGTACGCTCTACTTGATTAGATATTGTAGCATGTTCTCCTGGGTGGTCTTCTTCATGGAACGCATACTTTCAAGTCTTCATCTCAACGACTGTGTCGGCCTTTTTACATGTTTGTGGTGATTCAAAGGTTATAATGTTTAATTGCAGGCAAGACATCTGATCAGCTTCAACCATACCATGGATGGTGATCTTGCCTATACGAATGATGGGACGGTGGACTTCCATGGTAAACCAGCTGACAAGGCTAGGACTGGAAATTGGAAAGCATGCCCTTTCATCCTTGGTATTTAAACTTTTTATAGCTTGTGACACTTTCTGATGTTCTTCTTTTGACCGCTAATTATTCAGGTATAATCGAAATTTTCTGTTTGCAGGAGATGAATGTTGTGAAAGGCTGGCTTACTATGGGATGAGTACTAATCTGGTTAATTATCTCAAAAAAAATCTCAACCAAGGAAGTGTTGCTGCTTCAAACAATGTCACGAATTGGTCAGGCACCTGCTATATAACGCCATTGATTGGCGCATTCCTTACCGATGCCTACTGGGGGAGATATTGGACAATTGCTGGTTTTTCTGTTTTTTATATTCTTGTGAGTTAATATTCAAAGAAAATATGGATTGATCTTTCAATGACATGGATGTGGGAGTTCCTCCTGATCTTTTGATAGTGAAGAGCATTGTAAGGAATGGATCATTAGTTATTTATTTATGGTCTGGCATGACCTTTGTTTCAGGGAATGACACTCCTAACATTGTCAGTTTCTGTTCCGGGACTGAAGCCATTTTGCAATAAAGATGTTTGTTACCCAACGGTGACTGCAACTGTAGTCTGCTTCATGGCTCTCTACCTGGTCGCTCTTGGAACTGGTGGGATCAAACCTTGTGTCTCATCCTTTGGTGCAGACCAGTTTGATGAAACCGATGAGTTGGAAAGAAAGAAGAAGAGTTCGTTCTTCAATTGGTTTTACTTTTCAATCAACATTGGTGCCCTTGTTGCTTCCTCTGTGTTGGTTTGGATGCAAATGAATGTGGGCTGGGGCTGGGGCTTGGGAGTCCCTGTAGTGGCAATAGTAGTTGCTGTTTTATGTTTATTTTCGGGTACCCGGCTTTATCAATTTCAAAAACCCGGAGGGATCCCCCTTACTCGGATTATCCAGGTTGTGGTGGCATCCCTCAGGAAATCTCATGTGAAAGTTCCTACTGACGAATCTCTCCTTCATGAGATAGTCGATGAGGAATCAAACATCAAGGGAATCCATAAACTTTCTCATACTAATGTGCTCACGTATGTTACTTGAAACAATTTTTTTTGTTGAACTTTTAGCTGCACTTTGCTTTATATTCTGTTTTTTTTTTGCAGTACTTGTTGTTGAACTCATGTTTTAGTCTTATGCTTATGTCTTTATCGTCTTAGTGAATTTTTTGTTTGGTTTTTTTCACATGTATACTATAAAAGATTGTTTAAGGTTGTGTTTGACATCACTTGATTACAGGGGACAACACTTGCTTATAGGGGTAGCCACTTATGATAAGTACTTCTGTGTAAGCGTTTCCAGATTAGGAATGTTTTACAGCAGTTATCGAAATCTGATTATAGCACTTACTATGAAAACCCTACTTTTATTACAAACTTAAACTTGATTTGTTACATAAAACCTTCACTTGATACAACATAGAAGATCAAGAGGTCTAGTCTCTTTGGGGATTAGGATTATTACATAACAACTTAGAACATAAAACATGCAACATCTTTATTGAAAACTTCTTTTATATGATCACTACATTTCCTCGTACTTAGCATCACATGAGATAACCTGAGGACATGCATAAGAAAAGGGTGATCTATAAAGCCCAGTAAGGGAATAAACATGGAATAACATAAGGAATACAATACATGTTAGACAATAGGTATATCAATAGAGAAAATAGAAGAATAAACATAAAGGCATGATAAAGCATGATAATCATAACATGGAAATGTGACAACAATGGAATTAGCATGAGCCAAGGCTCATTGCACATAGAGCACGAGTAAACCCTCATTGCACATGAAGCACGAGTGAACCCTCGTTGCACTTGAATTAGCTCGATTAAACCATCATTGCACATAACGTATCATGATACTATACTTTACCCAATGCATTGGAGCGCTATCAGGGCACACCATTCTTTAAACATTTCATTTTATGCATAAGTGTGCCACATGGATCATAAAACATTGAATCATTCAACATAATCATTTATTCCACGATAAAATAATGTGGAATACATACATGAAACTCTTTAAACAATAAGTAAATGTGCAAAAAGTTGAATACCTTTGATAGATAAATGGGCATGGTATTCACCACACAATGACTTTGGCTTGGAAAAACACGGTGCAATTTCGGCAGCATAACAGTGTGATATAAGAACTTATAAAAATGGTTGATGAGAGAGAAATGGGTGTCTCATTATATTTACATGACATGGACAGTAAGGGGGGTCATTTAAATACATGTCCAACAAATGTAATGGAATTTAGATTCATGATACAAAAGAATTGCTTGAATGTAAATGAGGAGAGAGAAATTTCTTTCGGAATTTCGGCATAGTAACGGGTGTACATGAGAGACATTTAATGAGAGAAAAGGGGGTCTCCCATAATTCAAACATAAGGAGGGCAGTATAGGGGAGGTTCGAAACCATACCCCAACATTTATAATTAAAATTAAAAGGACATAACAACTTAAATAAAATTGGACAAAAATGAGAAAGGAAGAAAAACCCTTACTTGGAAGTATGCTTCCAAAGACTTGAGAGAGGCTTGAGAGAGGCTTCTTGGAAGCTTCTAGCACCTTGTAAGGATTCTAGAGAGAGGAGGGCAGAGTTTGGATGAACTCAAAAGGCTTTGAGTGAGGAGGAAGTGAGAGCTTGGGTGAGTTTATATAGAAAAGATGAGAGAATTCTTTATTATTTAGGTTTGGGACCCTTACATTAAACTAATCCAAATCACAAACTATCCCATGATTTTTTTCCCATGGTTTTTGGAAAAGGGAAGTTGAAAACAATATTTTACAAGGCCAAAGTCCGAACTTCTTAAAATAATGAGGTTGCTTATGTGGAGGTGAGTTACACTCTCAAGGAAAACAATTTAAAAAGACAAGATGTTTAATAAGTCTTAAAAGGTCCATTAATGCTTTGTAAAATAAGTCAAACACACCCAAAATCACATTATTTTATTGTTAAAACATATATTGGCCGAACATAAAGATTATAGTATTTTATTACATCACTATTGAGTCATTATGATGTCATAAAACACATTATATATTTAAACGGTATTTAATTTTTACCCAAAAATTTGACTGTCTCAGAAAATTATGAAAAATTCACTGTTGGATAATTTCAACGTACTGATTCCAGAAATAATATTTATTTTATCTAAATAATTTTTTAAATATGTTAATTTTCACTTTTAAAATAAAAATCGACATTTATCGAAAATTCACGGGTTTTGACAAAAATGGCTTTCAAACCTTAATAAAAATCACAATTGCATTCATAAAATTATACGATCATTTATATTTAATAAAAATTAATTTAATAATAATAATAATAATAATTTATTAAAATATTATTTAATAAAAAAAATCCATTAATTCATCAAAATTGATTTCTTATTTGACTATTAACTAAAAAAATACTATTTGGGCTTTAAAAACTATTTACAAGGTAACAATAATAAAATGAAAGTGCATTAATTATTATATACCAAAAATAATGTACATAAACATTGTATTAGGGTCTTGTTAAATAACCTCTTAAAACACCCGCATAAGACCTAAGGGTGAGGTGTGCGATGATGACAAACTCTTGGGGTGGCTCGGATAACATTGCTCGCGTGGTGATCTCTATCAACTTCCATTTCTCCCATAGGCGGTTCCGTTCGAGCTTAACCTGTTGAAGCTCAGCTTGGGCTTGGTCAAAAGCGAAGCCCAATGACACCACATCTTTTTTGAGCTCGGACAAATGAGCTTCATATGGACCAAGTCTACTGGATGAGGCCATCACTTCCTTTGTCTGAGTAAATTGGATTTGTTAAAGCCCATATTTATACTAATCATGTGATCACTGTTCAATGGCTACAAAAGCAACGGTCACAATTCTTAATGGTATTTTAAAATCCAAAAACAAAAGAAGTGCATATGTTGTATAACCATTTCACATATTATGACATTTAATTAGATCCAGAGGGATTTTCATTAACAAAGGTTTGGGTCGTTACAATCTTCCCCCCTTAAGAAATTTCGCCCTCGAAATTTCATTTTGCAATCTAGGCCACAAAAAGATGTGGGTACTTTTCTTTCATTGCTTTCTCCAGTTCCCATGCTGCCTCTTTGTACTTATGGTTTCGCCATAGTACCTTGACCAAATGAGTAGTCTTGTTGCGTATAACTTTATCTCTACGATCCAAGATCTTCACTGGCTGCTCCTCATAGGAAAGATCATCCTCCAACTGTACCACCTCAGAAGAGAGTACATGTGAAGGGTCTGGTATGTACTTCCTTAAGAGGGATACATGAAATACATCATGTACTTTGGCCATAATAGGTGGAAGTGTTAGTCGATAGGCTACAGCCCCGACACGATCAAGAATATCGTAGGGGCCGATGTACCTAGGACTTAACTTCCCTTTCTTTCCAAACCTCATGACCTTCTTTCATGAAGATATGTGTAGAAATACCATGTCCACTACTTTAAACTCAAGATCTCATCGACGGTTATCCACATAACTCTTCTGTCGACTCTGGGTTGCCTTGATATGCTGCTGAATGGTTTTCAACTTCTTCACCATTTCTTCTATCATTTCAGGTCCAAGCAGCTTACGCTCACCGACTTCATCCCAACATGCCGGTTTTCTGCACCTCTTCCCATACAGGACTTCATAAGGTGCCATTTGGATGCTCGAGTGGAAACTGTTATTATAAGAGAACTCAACCATAGGAAGATGTTGATCCCACCATTCTTTTAATTCCATTGAGCACGCTCTTAACATGTCCTCAAGTGTTTGGATAGTCCGCTCGGATTGGCCATCAGTTTGAGGATGATAAGTCGTACTGAAGTTCAGCTCAGTATCCAGAGCATGTTGAAAACTCTTCCAAAACTTCGAGGTGAATCTAGGATCACGGTCGGATACAATAGATAGTGGTACTCCATGTAGACTTACCCTTGACGTAAATTTGCGCAATTTCATCCAATGAGAAGTCCTCTCAAATTGCGATACAGTGAGTTGTCTTTGTAAGACGATCCACAACGACCCATATACCATTATTTCCTCTGGATATCTTTGGATGTCCAGTGACAAAGTCCATGGTAATGTTCTCCCACTTCCATACTGATATGGGTAGTGGTTGCATCACCCCCTTAGACTTTTATCTCTCAGCCTTCACTTGTTAACATACCAGACACTTTGATGTATATTCGGCAATCTCCCTTTTCATATTATCCCACCAAAAGTTTTTTTGGAGATCTCGATACATCTTTGTGCTCCCTGGTTGGATAGAGAAGGTCGAGCTATGTGCATCATTCAATAGCTCCTTCTTTATCTCTGGATCAGATGATACACATATTCTCATCCCAAATCTTACAGCTCATTTCTCATAAACTTTGAAATCAGAGGATTTTCCATTTCTAACAGCTTCCACCCTTTTCTGAATTTCCCCATCTTTTCTTTGAGAATCCTTTATTCTCTCCATGTGGGATGGTTGAAAAAACATTTGAGAAATGATTGATGATGTTTTTCCCTTAATGATTCTCATGTCTATCGTTTTCAAATTTAAGAAGATTTGATCCTTTTCAATTCTCATCACTGATAAAGATGAAGGATCCTTTCTACTTAGACCATCTGCCACCTAGTTTGCCTTACCGGGATGGTAGTGGATGAGCATTCATAATCCTTGATGAGCTCTATCCATCTTCACTGGCGCATATTAAGCTCTTTCTGTGTGAATATATATTTGAGATTCTTGTGGTCAGTATATATTTCACATTTCTCCCTATAGAGATAATGTCGTCAGATTTTCAAGGAAAAGATCACAACTGCCAACTCCAGATCATGCGTTGGATAGTGTTGCTCATGGATTTTCAACTGCCTTGAGGCATAGTCTATCACTTTATCATTTTGCATCATCACACAACCTAATCCCTTCTTAGAAGCATCACTATACACCACAAAGATTTTTCCACTTGTAGGGAGTGTGAGTACTGGCACAGTGATAAACCTCTTTTTCAACTCCTTAAAACAGTCTTCACATTCCTGTGTCCAGACAAACTTTACTCCCTTATGAGCCAGCATGGTCATTGGGCTTGACAATCATGAAAAGTTCTTCACAAATCGTCGATAATACCCTGCTAGACCCAAAAATCTGCGGATCTCCGTTACAGAAGTTAGCCTAGGCCACTCTTCAATTGCCTTCGTCTTAATAGGGTCTACAGATATCCCTTTGCTGGTGATAACATGCTCCAAGAATGACACTTCCTCCATACTAGACTCACATTTACTATACTTTTCATACAACTTCTCCCTTCGCAAAGTCTTTAAAATAGTTTTCAAATGCTCCTCATGTTCCTCCTTGCTCTTGGAGTATATCAGAATATCATCAATAAAGACTACCACAAATTTGTCGAGGTAATCTCTAAAGACTCTATTCATTAAATCCATGAAAATTTCTGGAGCATTAGTGAGTCCGAAGGGCATTACTATGAACTCATAGTGTCCATACCTCGTTCGAAAAGCAGTCTTGAGAATATCTTCCTTCCTCGCCTTTAATTGGGGATATCCCGATCGAAGGTCTACCTTTGAGAAATAGCTGGCCCCACAAAGCTGATCAAATAAGTCATCTATCTGTGGTAGGGGACATTTGTTCTTTATCGTGATTTTATTGAGCTCACGATAATCAATGCAGAGGCGCATTGATCAATCCTTCTTCTTGACAAAGAGGACCGGCACACCCCACGGTGAAGCACTCGGGCGTATAAAACCATTCTTCATATTCTCCTGTAACTGCTTCTTCAACTCTTCCAGATCTACAATGGCTATTCTGTAAGGTGTCTTTGAGATTAGAGATCCAGGGATAGGTTCAATTGACAACTCAACCTTTCTGTCTAGATGAATGCCAGACAACTCTTCAGAGAATACATCAGTGTAATCCTCACGACGGGCATGTCTTCAAGCATGATTCTCTCCTTTGTCTCAATCATTTGAGCTAGATATGATTGCTCATAAGGCAACAATATCCACACTTGAGACGATGATTCTAAAGGAGATTCATCTCCCTCCTTGCACTTATAATGAATTGGAGGATGCTTCGAGATGTGAAGAGGGATCTCCCTTTCCCGGCAGTTGATAGTGGCTTTGTATAAAGACAATCAATCCATTCCTAAGATAGCGTCAAACTCTACTAAAGGAAGTATGATGAGATTTTCTGGGAGGTTCAGTCGACAAACGTTAACCGAGGAGTTATAAACCATGGACGCAACGATTTCCCCATTCGCTGTTCTCACAGATAACTTTTCTTCCAAATTTTGAGGTGGTGTTTGAATTGTTCTACTAAACTTGTAAGATATGAAATAATGCGTAGAATCAGAATCAAGTAGTACGTTCGCTATTCTTGAATGAATAACTAGCATACCTGTCACCACATCATTGTACGGCTCCACCTCAGCGGTAGTGATAACATAGACCCTTCCTTGTTGCCTCGGAGTTTGTTTTTGATTGCCTCCGATAACCCTCGGCTTAGGGAAATTGTTTGCATAATGCCCAAGCTCCTTGAAATTGTAACACTGTACCGATGGCTGAGTGTTGATCTGAACCTTCATTTCTTCTTCAATATTAGTGGGATTTCTCATATCCCCTCGACAGTTCTTGGTCAGATGACCAAACTTTCCACATTTGAAGCAATTCTTGGTTCCCTTGAGACAGTTACCAGGATGTTTCATCCCACAATTTTTGCAAGGGGAAAATTCAGGATTCTTTCCATCATGAAATTTGTTTGATGGACCACCCATATTGTTCTCTATTTTCCGCTTCTTGTCACTGGGCCCAAGAGACCATTGAGAGTCTCCAATCTCCATTTCAACCTTGAGGGCACAACAAACAATATCCTCATAACTGTCGAAGTCTCGAATCGCCAACGCTTTTCGTAGACTCAATTTTAGTTCGCTAAAGAAGCGATCCACCTTAATTTTGGTGTTCATGACAAAGCCAGATGCGTACCTTGCAAGCCTTGTAAAGTTTGCTTCATATGCCCCAATGGACTCATCTTCTTTCTGCTTGAGTCTGATGAACTCTCTTTCCATCTTGAGATGGAGGGTTCGAGGAAAATATTTGTTGAAAAACATCCTCTTGAATTCCTCCCAATTCATGAAATAAATTTCCTCTTGGGACTTTGTATTCTTGATCAGTGTCCACCATTGATCAGCTTCCCCATAAAAATGATAGACCGCCAGTACAACTTTTTCCTCTTCTAAACATTGTAGGACGGAGAATATCTTTTCAATAGAGTTAATCCATTGCTCCGCGAGGAGGGGATCAGAAGATCCGCTAAACATGGGAGGCCTTTGCCGCATGAAGGATTATATGACAACTTGCTCTTTTCATGGAGGAGGATGGTGTTCCACCTGATTCAAGTTATTATTCATAACTCGAGCCATCTGAGCAAGTATTGTCATGAAGTTTTGAGAACCCACTCCCGTCACATCAGACATATCATTAGGACAATCTTCACATTTCCTATCACATTGGTTGTTGGAACGTGTTTTTCTAAGTTTGTGAATCTACCAAAGCATATCTCTCGGGAGTGTCGTAACCAAGAGTGCAGCAAGGCCCGTTGTCGTGCACCAGTTCCCGTTCGAGTCTAGCTCAAAGCGGTGTTTTCGGGTTTTACCCCTAAGATACATCTGTGCTAGAGCCGCCTCTACCTTCTCGTATCCAAACAAGAATGTTTTTGCTCGATAAACCACTTACTCAATACTCATCAAAACATATGGATGTCTTTATTATACTTAGTCTTGTCTCTAAGGATTTACTAGGGTTTTCTAATCCTAATCCCAAAAATAACTAAACCTATCTTTTGATACCAACTATAAAAACCCTGCTTTTATTGCAAACTTAAACTTGATTTGTTACATAAAACCTTCACTTGATACAACATAGAAGATCGAGAGGTCTAGTGTCTTTGGGGCTTAAGATTATTACATAACAACTTAGAACATAAAACATGCAACATCTTTATTGAAAACTTCCTTTACGTGACCACTACATTTCCTCGTACTTATCATTGCATGAGATAACCTGAGGACATGCATAAGAAAATGGTGAGCTATAAAGCCCAGTAAGGGAATAAACATGGAATAACATGAGGAATACAATACATGTTAGACAATAGATATATCAATAGAGAACAAGAGAAGCATAAACATAAAGGCATGATAAAATATGATAATCATAACATGAAAATGTGACAACAACTCTTAACATGGAATTAGCATGAGCCAAAGCTCATTGCACATAGAGCATGAGTAAACCCCCATTGCACATGAAGCACGAGTGAACCCTCGTTGCACTTGAATTAGCATGAGTAACCCTCATTACACATAACGTATCATGATACTATACTTTACCCAATGCATTTGAGCGCTATCAGTGCGCACCCTTCTTTAAACATTTCATTTCGTGCATAAGTGTGCCACATGGATCATAAAACATTGAATAATTCAACATAATCATTTATTTCATGATAAAAGAATGCGGAATACATACATGAAACTCTTTAAACAATAAGTAAATGTACAAAAAGGAACTCTTTAAACAATAAGTAAATGTGCAAAAAGTTGAATATCGTTGATAGAGAAATGGGCATGGTATTCACCACACAATGACTTTGGCTTAGAAAAACGCGGTGCAATTTCGGCAGCATAACGACGTGACATAAGAACTTATAAAATTGGTTGGTGAGAGAGAAATGAGTGTCTCATCATATTTACATGACATGGACAGTAAGGGGGGTCATTTAGATACATGTCCAACAAATGTAATGGAATTTAGATTCATGATACAAAATAATTGCTTGAATGTAAATGAGGAGAGGGAAAAAAATTTCGAAATTTCGGCATAGTAACATGTGTACATGAGATACATTTAATGAGAGAGAAAGAGGTCTCTCATCATTCAAACATAAGGAGGGCAGTATAGGGGATGTGCTAAATCATACCCCAACATTTATAATTGAAATTAAAAGGGCACAACAACTTAAAGAAAATTGGACAAAAATGAGAAAGGAAGAAAAATCCTTACTTGGAAGTATGCTTCCAAAGGCTTGAGAGAGGCTTGAGAGAGACTTCTTGGAAGTTTGGGGCACCTTGGGAGGATTCTAGAGAGAGGAGGGTAGAAGTTGAACGAACTCCAAAGGCTTTGAGTGAGGAGAAAGTGAGAGCTTGGGTGAGTTTATATAGGAAAGGTGAGAGAATTCTTTATTATTTAGGTTTGAGACTCTCACATTAAACTAATCCAAACCACAAACCATCCCATGGTTTTTGGCAAAGGGAAGTGGAAAACAATATTTTACAAGGCCAAAGTCCGAACTTCTTAAAATAATGAGGTTGCTTATGTGGAGGTGAGTCACACTCCCAATGAAAACAATTTAAAAAGACAAGTTGTTTAATAAGTCTTAAAGGGTCCACTAATGCTTTTTAAAATAAGTCAAACACACCCAAAATCACATTATTTTATTGGTAAAACATATATTGGCCGAACATAAAGCTTATAGTATTTTATTACATCACTATTGGGTCATTATGATGTCATAAAACACATTATATATTTAAACGGTATTTAATTTTTACTCAAAAATTTGACTCATAAAATTATGAAAAATTCACCATTGGATAATTTCGACGTCCTGATTCCAGAAATAATATTTATTTTATCAAAATAATTTTATAAGTATGCTAATTTTCACTTTTAAAATAAAAATCGACATTTATCGAAAATTCACTGATTTTGACAAAAATGGCTTTCAAACCTTAATAAAAATTACAATTGCATTCATAAATTTATACGATCATTTATATTTAATAAAAATTAATTTAATAATAATAATAATAATAATATTTTATTAAAATATTATTTAATACAAAAAATTCATTAATTCATCAAAATTGATTTCTTAGTTGAATATTAACTAAAAATACTAGTTGTCCTTTAAAAATTATTTACAAGGTAACAATAAGAAAATGAGAGTGCATTCGTTATTATATACCAAAAATAATGTACATAAACATTGTACTAGGGTCTTGTTAAATAACCCCTTAAAACACCCGCATAAGACCGAAGAGTGAGTTGTGCGATGGTGACAGACTCTTGGGGTGGCTTGGATATCATTGCTCGCGTGGTGATCTCTATCAACTTCCACTTCTCCCGTAGTCGGTTTCGTTCGAGCTTAACCTGTTGAAGCTCGGCTTGAGCTTGGTCAAAAGCGAAGCCCAATGACGCCACCTCTTTTCCGAGCTCCGAAAAATGAGTTTCGTATGGAGAAATTCTACTGGATGAGGTCATCACTTCCTTTGTCAGAGTAAATTGGATTTGTTAAAGCTCATATTTATACTAATCATGTGATCACTGTTCAACGACTACAAAAGTAACGGTCACAATTCTTAATGGTATTTTAAAATCCAAAAACCAAAGAAGTGCATATGTTGTATAACCATTTCATATATTATGACATTTAATTAGATCTAGAGGGATTTTCATTAACAAAGGTTTGGGTCGTTACACTTACACTTATGATAGATGCTTTTGTATAAATGTTTTCAGATTTCTTATTGAAAAAATTGTTTTTATGTCACTTGAAAACAATACAAAACCCCCCTTTTTCATTTGAAAAGAAACATTTTTCATTTAAAAACAAATTCACTATTTCATTTAATTTTTTAAAAAAAATTCTTTTCTAAATATAATATTAAAAAAATCACCTTTACAAGAAATCCCATTTTTTCCTTCCAAAAACATTAAAAGGTATCCATTTTACTTTAAAAAAACAAAAACTAAACTCTTACCATTTAAAAAAAATCATCTTTCACTTAATAACTTCTTTTTAATTAAAAAAATTATATGAAATTTAAATTTATCATTTTCGTTTTTATATTACTTTGACCATAGAAAAATTATTTAGATTAAAGAATTAGTTTTAAAAATGGTAAAGTATATTTTACACTTTGGAAATTACTTCCTCATATCTAGGTCTGTATTCATCTCACCATACGACATCGGCATCGGCGCCCGCCCCAACACTGCCTCCACAGATCAACAAGCACAAACTTTTAAGTGGTTTTCTTCTATAATTTAATTTCAAGTGCTTTTTCTAAAACTTAACAAACATGACTTATTTTTTCAAACTGCTTATCATAAACGATAAATGTTATAAACAATATTCAATAAGTGTCGTCAATTAGAACGCAGGTGTTTTTGCAAAAGCATAACAAACACCACTTATTTTTTTCAAATTGCTTGTCCTATGTGACAAGTGCTCTAAGTAGTTAGTAAGGGTTGTTAAACGAACCCTTATTGGAAAACTATTTTTCTGCCACTTAATTAATATTATATTTTTAATATTTTATACCCAGGAAAGTTCGAACCAGGCGTAAGCCTGGTCCCGCAAATTTATTAAAGGAAAAGTGCAAGTAAAGTCAGTAGAAAATAAAAACGCTACATTACATCAAAACCATATGCATCCTTCTCCCCATCATCAGATAACTCATCACCAGGATCAACTGACTCCCATTCAGAAGATTCGTATTTGCGCATCATCTCAAGGTACATATTTTTCTTCCGAAGAATTTCCTCAGACAACTTCTCTTTGACCGGCCGTTTCCCACTGAATCCTTTGTCCCTCTTCGGGGACCCTCCTCTTCGTTTTCCGCTGTACCCATTTGCAATGACATTTTCTTGTGACCCTACAATCTTGTGTGCAGACCTTGTCGCCATTGGTTTGGGTAGATCCGTATAGTCTCTCCTTGGCTTCCTCCTGCTTTGAGTTTTTTCTTCCACTTCCTTGCTTAGGGTCTCATGAATTCCATTCTTAACAGCATCACTGTAAGATATTTTGTGACTGTGGAGCTCTTCTTCACAATCAGATCTATCCCCCCACTGCTTTTTATGGGCCAAAGGAGGGTTGACATTTCCATCCTTCCCACCTTCCAGTTGAGATATCTTGATTGTGTCATCAGTGCAGAGACTTTTACCTTCACCACTCGATCTGTCCAGGCCAGCATTGCCTTCCTTCTCTACAATTTCCTCTGCCCACTTCCATCTCTTTTGCCTCATTTGATCCAACATCAGCCAGCACTGCAAATTTATTTGTAGAGCAATTAAACAGTTCATGAGAATTTACCTGCACCAGGACATCAGTTGTGTTCTTCTGTTCATACACCAATTCCATAGGCTTAGAGCTGTCCAGCATCACAGCGCATCCCCTGCCAATGTACTGAAAGTCATCGTTTGATCTCTCCGCTTCATGCTGAATCTTGGATCCAGATTTTACAGATCCTGCCATAATATGTAAATCTGAACCTTCTGTCACATTCACAAGTGTATTAGAGTCATTTAGAGTTGAGTCTCCAGGCGGAGACACAGCCATTCCAGTGTTGTCCATTTGGGTTTCCCTAACAACATCCACTGGAGCCTGACCGGATCCAGAATTCAGGGAGTTTCCATTCATCAAATCCCCTGATGACACTCCCTGCTCCATGATGGCAGTGACTTCCGAATGAGATTCATCTGCCTGATGTGCACCTAGAGCAGGATCATTCATCGTTGTGCAGGCATCCACTTTTTGCAAAGCTATGCCACTCCTGCGACAAGCATCTATCTCGTGCCCCTGCTTATGGCAAAAGGAGCAAAAATGCATCCAAGATTCATAAAAAATCTTTTGAGCAAACCTGTACTCACCCTCCACCACGATCCAGACAGTTCCAGGTGGCTTCTTTGAAATATCCATCTCCACACAGATTCGTGCGGATGCAGGATTTCCCATGGAGGTTGTCCTCCAATCAGAGCAAATGAAACGCCCGATGGAGTTACCTATCGACTTCAGAAGCCCTGGGTTCTGAAACGGGAGGGGAATTCCCGGGAGCTGCAACCATATGGCGAGATTTGGAGAATCCCGATTCATATGATGGTCAACAGACCATCGTAGAAGATGAAATGGGGAGGCTTTCCTTGGTCTAGACCAAGCTCTACCCAAGTCATCCTCATCAGAGAAAACGATGAGGATCTGCCGTGGCCCTAAAATCCCAACCGATGCAAGATTCTTCAAGCCCCAATCTTCATTCACCATCTTCCCAAATTCCTCAATCAAAGGACGTTGCCGCACAAATCTTGCGATTAAGGCTGTGGACAGCAACGAAGTGGCTTCAGAAAACTCTCGAACTGAGACTGGAACGACGGACTGACCAGACACGCATCCCGAAACCCTCGGTGCTACCTGTATCTCAGGCATGAAGAAACCGTACTCAAACATACCTCTATTTGCGAAACCAGAAGACGAAGAAACCCCTCCCCCCGCTGCGGGAGGAGGGGACACAGCAATCGCCATCGGCGATCAAGGTCTTCACCTCGAACCACCATCGGTGGAACCCTCGAATGTTATTCGTGTAAGATTATTGAACCCGATTACAACTCAAACCCATTTATCTCTGACCGAAACCCATTTAACTCATGTCGTGTTCAAGTTGTCACCTCTACTCTAAACACTTTTGAGTAAGTGGTGTCAAACGCAGCCTAACACATCTTTTTGTTACCAACTACAGATAGACCGTTGTCTTGTTTCTGATCTATGGTATATTTAAGCCTGGCTAAAATTTTCAAACTGCAGGTTCTTTGACAAGGCTGCTGTGGAGGCCCAGAGTGACAGCACCAAGAGGTCCCGGAGCCCATGGCGCCTCTGCACCGTCACCCAAGTCGAGGAACTGAAGTCCATCATCAGGCTGCTCCCTGTCTGGGCATCTGGCATCGTCTTTGCCACGGTCTATAGTCAAATGAGCACAATGTTCGTGCTGCAAGGCAATACCATGGACCAGCACATGGGTCGGAGCTTCCAGATCCCCTCAGCTTCCCTCTCCCTGTTCGACACGCTCAGTGTCATCTTCTGGACACCCGTGTATGACCTCGCCATTGTCCCGTATGCCAGGAGGCTCACTGGCCATGAACGTGGTTTCACACAGCTCCAGCGCATGGGCATCGGCCTCATCCTCTCCATCGTTGCCATGCTCGTCGCCGGGGCACTTGAGGTTGTCCGGCTTGACACAGTGAGAAAGCACAACTACTACGATCTCGAGTACATCCCCATGTCGATATTCTGGCAGGTTCCTCAGTATTTCATTGTCGGGTGTGCGGAGGTGTTCACATTCATTGGGCAGCTGGAGTTTTTCTACGATCAGGCACCCTATGCCATGAGGAGCTTGTGCTCAGCGCTATCATTGGCGACGGTTGCATTAGGGAATTACCTGAGTACCCTGCTCGTCACTATTGTTACGAAAATGACCACGAGGCATGGGAAGCTCGGGTGGGTCACAGATAACTTGAACAGGGGCCATCTCGACTACTTCTACTGGCTGCTGGCCGTTCTCAGCGTGCTGAATTTTGTGGTGTATCTTTGGATTGCTGCGCGGTACGAGTACAAGAAGGTGACTGGCCGTCCTCATTAGGTTTACAGGCTCAATGTGAAGATCTAAGGCTTTGTCCAAGGTGATTATTTAAGTGTGAATAATGCTGCTGCTTATTGGGTTATTTTGGGTTTTTTTTAATCTTTACTGTCAGTTTTCGTTTCTCTGTTTTCTGATTGTGTTGTACAGAATCCCAAAGCCACCTTTGTGTAGGTCCCAAATAGATAATTCCTGAAGAGTCCTTCACTTTTTTAAGGTTTTATTATTGGCTTTGCGTTTGTTGAGTAACCAGAAATTGTGAAGGCATCTCTCTTACCTTTGGTTCCGAAGTGAGAGAGAAAGGTGAGGGGTGTAATAATTGACGTGATATTAAGTTCAATAAATATTATAATTGGATAATGAAAGATAATTTTATTGGATTGATGGACTTTGATAAAATTAATTTTGTCACATTAATGGAAAATTAATTTTCACATCAATGGACTTTGACAAAATTAATTATTAAACTATCCGTTTTATCTCTATTTAAAGTGTTAGAATAGGGTAAAGTGTAGAAATCCTTTTTTTTTTTACATCATTCAGGGGAGGTGGGAAACAAAGTAAATTGTATCTATTTGCGCATGGAGAAGCTTGAAACGAGACCTTCCGAAAAACCACCAGGCAACCATTAGGCTGTTCCCATGAGGTGTGGAAATCCTTTTCTTTGAGAGAAAAACTAGGGATTTTATGGATCAAAATATGTTTTAAATTTGATCCATGTTTATTCAAAATTATTTATGATTTTGATGTGATAAATAGAGATTTCAAAAATCCTCTCTCTTTGATTAAGATAGGCAACATGTGGTAAATTTGTGAAATTTGTGTTTTTTCACATTGGAGTATTTATGTGTTTGTTTTTCTATCAAAACATGGTCTTAAATTCAATAATAACAGTATTTCAGAAAATTGTCACTTGAAATTTTAAGTTTTATATTTTTGTGTGAAGAATTGAATTTAGTTGATACTTTTCGTTTTAAAAAATCCAATATATTATATGATAAAGTTTTAAATAAAAAAATATTCATGTTATTTAAATATTATTATTATGCTGCTATGATGTTTTATATTTGAAACATTGCCGCATGAGATTTGTTAATCATCAAAGTAGTCAAATAAAGTTAAAATTGTTCTAAAATTATGTGAAAATGATATATATATATATATATATATATATATATATATATATATATATAAATTACTCATAAATTTGATACTATTATGATATTTTATGAGTAATTGAATTTCATTGTTATAAGATATTTATTTATTCCTCAAAGCCAGTTTTGTGTATTCTTATAATTTATGAGATATATATCCCAATATATTAAATATTTTTAATTAAAAAATGTATTATTTCCAAATAAAGTTAATTTGATTAATATCAATTATGATTGTGTCTTAGTGTATTGCCCAAAAGTGAACACTATTATACATTTAATGCTAAATAATTTGTTTGAACCGATGAGTTTTTATTTCTAATTCAAAGCTTTAATTAACTTTCCATTATCATTGCACTCCCTATAAAGACTCATAAATTCCACATATTTTTTTTAATTATTTGAAATTATTACGAGTCTGCGAAAATTGATGATGCTTGATTCCGAGACCCGGTGTTTCCGGAACAATTTTTTGATTTTTTTTAAGGTACGATCAGTAAACGCGCGGATGACATTTTTTATCTTTTGAACCGGTACTCAGATTAAAAATCTAAGTGCACCGTTGAATCCGCAGCGTCGGGATTCGCTTAAGGGAGACTTAACTTCGACCGCAGTAGGTCGGGTGAAAAAGCTAGTTTTTGCGACTTTTAAAGAAATAATAAAATAACAAAAATTGTTATTTTATTATCCTACCTCCTGTTGAGCGGCGGCGGTAGGACCGACGGGTTGTCAAACCATTTAATGACTTGACTCTTCAGTTGCGTAACCACACCGTTGGGAATTAAGAGGTTCATTAATTAAAAACTCATTAATGAACCTCATTAATTCTGTCGATGCATTACTCACCCTCCCCCTCTATTTAAATGGAGCTCGGGTTGGGGTTTTTGACACGACTTCATCAAGTGAGTAACCTCTGGCGAAGTACTGCGACAACTTCCACCAGCGGAGGACGAAAGCTTGGGTGACAACGATCCGGGATCGACGAACGCCGACGACTCCATCCAACGAGGACTCTTCTCTCGCCACCACCGCGACACCTCCAACGATTCTCGAGGTAGGAGGTTTTGCCTTGATTAATTCTAAGAGTTTGTTGAATTAATTATTCTCGTTTGATATAATGCTAACGCGGAGGGCGCGGACCAAACGAACAAGGCTTAGACCCTCCGCCGCTTGATTTATTGTTGCATTCTTCGCGGGCGAATTTTGAATTTGACGACAACACGAATCAGAGGGTCACGCAACGACGACGACATCCCGGGAGGCCCGTAGGCGCGGACGGGAGTGGAAACGGAGCTCTAGAGTGTCATCAGAACCCCGCGGAAGATGCGCTAGCGCGGCGAGCGAGGGCGACGACTGGCGCTCGTTGGCCGCAGAAGGAGGGGACACCGCTCGGCGCCGCGGGAGGTGGCAGCGGCTTCAAAGCCACGATGAAGGGGACCCGCGCCCCGCGAGGCCCTGCTGCCAGCTGAGGCGGCACCACGTGGCGCCGCCGATTAAAGAGCTGAACAACTCTTTGAGCCGTTCGGGATCGAGGGGCCGCGCGACCCCTCGCGCGTGTCGCGCCAGCCTGCGGGTCAGGACGATTCGTTGCCCAGCGGGCTGAGCCCCCCGTGGCCCAGCCTAGCCAGTTTGTGCCGGGCCGGTCCGTGGCCCAACTGGTTTGGGCCGGGCCGGGTCGGGTCGGGTTGGTCTGAGTGGGCGTGGACCAAACCCAGACCCTTTTCGCCCCAAATACGCCTAAAAGGCAGTATCTCGCAAACTAGACGCCCGTTTGACGAACCGTTTGTGGCGCTGGAATCCTTGGAACGAGACGGTCCATTTGAGATACTCCACCCGAGTTTTGGAGAAATTTGGTGTAACGACCCAAACTTTTTGATTAGTATATTAATTTACTCTTAACGATTTAATATAGATGTTAATGGTTAATGCAGAAAGAGGAGTCGATGGCTTCATCCGGTAGACTCGAACCTTATGAAGCCCACTTGTCAGAGCTTGGGAAGGAGGTGACATCTTTGGGTTTCGCTTTGGACCAAGCCCTAGCCGAACTCCAGCGTGTCAAGTTTGAACATAAATGTCTGCGGGAGAAGTTCAAGTTAGTAGAGATTACTACTAGGGCAATGTTATCTGAGCCTCCCTCAGATTTTCTCACCATAGCACACCTTACACTTAGGTCTTATGCTGGTGTTATAAGGGGCTATGTGACGAGACCACAACTTCTTTGTGTAATCCTTTGGAATGAATAAATTGAGATTTCCTCATTTAGTGAAGTTTGTGAAATTTCAAATGTCCGGATAATTTTAGGATGTATTTTATTGATGAATTTTGAAAAAAAGGACATTTTAAAATATTTATGTAAACCTTAAATAATTAATGATGTGTAATGATTTTCAAAAAATGGTCTTCTACAATTATGTTCAGTACGAAATTTAGAGTCTAATAAGATCAACTTAATTTTTGATGAATAGTAAATTATGAATAGTGATTTTATGCTTAGGATTAGTAATGTGACCAAATGGATTAGTAATCTCACTTAAAGAAAGTTTTAATATAATTTAGACACCTTGATTAAGTAATGTGATTCAATAAAATGGGTAAATAACGGTTTCATAAATTATTAATCAAGTATCAGTTTTTTCAGGTGAATAGTGTTTTTTAATTAAAAATTAAATTAAAAATATTTAGAAAATTATTTTTATAAAATGGACTTTATTTTTGAACTCAAAGCATCAATATTATGTTATGGTAATTTTTTGGGATTTTTCTGAGAGATGAATTTTCAGTGAATAGTAAAAAATACAGTTTTAGGGTTTCGATATGTTAAATGACATCATAATTGTGTCATGATGATGTCATGAGATATTTTAAGGGATGGTCGACTAAATGGGATGAATTATTGTATGAGGTGTCCCAAGTGGCCAATACCATGGGCAAGCCCATGGTTTTGCCAATACCACCAATGAGGTGTCCCTTGGCCATTAATGCCTTGTCCCCTCACTTTGCCTATAAATACCAAGCCATCCTCTCATCCATTCGACTCCAAAATCATCCTCAACGAAGTTCTGGTCTCCTTACCTCCCAAGGAGTCCTCCCAAGGTGCCCCCAAGCCCTCAAGGTCCCAACCTTTGAGTTTTAAGAGTTACGTTTAAGGTAAGAGATCTGACCTCTCTCTTTCTTTTCAAGTAATCTCTGTTATGTCATTTCTTTTATGCTCCATGTTCTTATGTTGGAGGATGTTCTTTTATATTCATCTTACTTCCAATTTATGTTCATATGATGGGATACCCCCTCTTGCTCTCATCAATTCGTTTTAAGAATGTTTAAGTGACGCCGTTAGGCTGCCGAATTTTTAAGGGATTCTTTCACCCTTCTCTTTTTCAAGATCTATTTTCATGTCAAGTCTTTCAAGTTTTTTTATTATGTTGGGGTATGATCTCTATATCTATCATACTGATCTTTTATGTTCATATGATGAGAGACCCTATTTTATCTCGTCAATTCATTTTTTTGAAGTTTAAGTGACGCTGTTAGGCTGCCGAATTTTTAAGGGATTCGTTCACCCTTCTCTTTATCAAGTTCTATTTTTTGGTCAAGTCTTTCAAGTTCCTTTTTATTATGTTGGGGTATGATCTCTATATCTATCATACTAATCATTTTTGTTCATATGATGAGAGACCCTAGTTGATCTCGTCAATTCATTTTTTTAAGTTTAAGTGACGCCGTTAGGCTGCCGAATTTTCCTAAGAGAAATCTTATTTTTGTCTTCCTTTCATGTTCTTCATTTCATATGGTATATCTTTCATATTTCATTACCATGTTCTTAAATCCCTTATATTCTGTCCCCCTACTGTTTTATGGATCATTTATGAGTGGGTGACCCATGTCCCCTCTCTTTTCAATGTTTTCTAAAACCTTGTAACATAGCCGTTATGTTGCAGAATTTCCGTCTCAAAATATCTCTCTCTTATTCTCAAATTCATTTGTTTTATTAAGTGAATACTCAAAGCTCTTTTTTCTAAAGGGGTATTCACATATATACCAAAATGATTTATTTTAAATTCTGGGATTTACATACATGAGACCCGCTTTCCCTTTCCGTGGGTTTAAAGTGACATAAAGATCATGTCTTTAAAGCAGTTTTAAAACGTTATTATTATGAAATGAAACCCATTTCTTTTATGCTATATGGGTTGTTTATGAAATGATTGATGATGATATATGTGGCTCACATGATAATAAAGACATGTCAAGGGTGCGCCTTGATAGCGCTCCATTGCATTGGGTAAAGACTTAATCTCTAGAGATGACTATTTTTAATGATGCCTTGGTGAATAACCTTGGTAATTTTTAATGACACCTTGGGGATGAACCTTGGTGAAATAGAAATGATTGTCAATATTAAATGTTGTAGCCACATCTTCAAGTTATGAAAAACGTTATTTTTATTATGATATGCCTCATGATTTCTTTCTCATGCCTTAAAGTTCTTTTCATGACCTTATTGAAGTATCTCAAGTTCACATGTAAAATGTTTCTCTTGTTTCCCTTACTGGGCCTTCTGCTCACCCTTTCTTTTGATGTATGTCCCCAGGTTATGAGATGCAGTAATGAACCTAAGATGAACTTATGGAGAAGCCTTTCATGTGTTTAAGAAGAATGTTTTATATTGTTTTCTTGTATTATGTTCCTGGTTTCCAAGACACTAAACCTTAAAGATCCTCAGTTTTGTGTAATGTAAAGAAATTTTATGTAATAAAAAGTCGGGATGCCACAGTTGGTATCAAAGGACGATTTAGTTATTTGTGAAAATTTGGATATAAAAACTTTAGGAAGAACCCTATAGAAAAGTTTAAATATAGGAAAACTTCCTGGTATTTTGGTAAGTATTGAGTAAGTGGTTTATCAAACAAATACATCCCTGTCTGGATACGAGCAGGTAGAGGCGGCTCTGGCACAAATGTACATAGGGATAAAACCCGAAAACACCGCTTTGAGCTAGACTCGAATGGGAACTGGTGCATGATAACGGTCCTTACTACACTCTTGGTTACGACACTCCTGTTGGGTCGGAAAGAGCAAGGGATGATGGCAAGAGGGGGGGTGAATTGCCTTTTAAAAAATGATTAACAATTTAAAATCAAAGTAAAGATGCAGCGGAAATAAAGAAGGCAATCACACAAGAAATTGATAACGGAGTTCGGCCAAAACCCGGCCTACGTCTCCGCTCCCAACTCAACCGTTGAGAGATTCCTACCGCTTGCTTTTCAATGGTTTTAGCAAGAAACCCACTAGGCTTTGAGGTAGCACTAGGACCTATTACAGCTTGCTTTTATTGGTTTAGCAAGAACCCACTTACTTTTAATGGTTAAGTAAGAACCCACTAGCCTTTTTAACGGGTGAATGCTAGCTCACCGTGACACAAGCCTTTTAAAAGGAAAGGCTTGAAGAAACCTCTTCACACCTTAGTGGTGGTGTGAAACCCAAAAGAAAGGGGGATGAGAAAAGGGTTGGGGTTTGTAGGCACAAACCCAATTTTAAAGCACAAAAAGATAAAACAATAAAAACCGTATTTTGAGAAGCCTTGGGCGCCTTTGATTGGATGGAGATGTTGAAGGCCGCTTCCAAGCTTCTTTGGAGGTGCTCCTTGGATGTGGAAGTTGTTGGAGCAAGGTGGGTTCCTTTGAGGAAGTCCGCCGGAGGTTGGCCAATTGATCCAAAATATGTCCGTTGGCTTCGTATATGTTCCAGTAGGTGTCCGGGGCTTCCTTGGCCTTTATTTATAGGCATGGAACCCTTGGAGAGGCTTCGGAGCCGTTGGGGAGGCTTAAAGAGCCGTTGGGAGCCAAGTGGGCCAGCCTGGTCAAACTGCAACGGCTAGTTTGACTGGCTCCACCGGCTGGCCGGTACAGTCCCACCGGCTGGCCGGTGTTTGGAAAGTTGGAGAGGAATTCTGTCCAGGGGCCACCGGCTGGCCGGTGCTGAGGCCACCGGTTGGCCGGTGGCAAGACAGTAGCTTGCACTGTGCTGGCTGGGTGCCACCGGCTGGCCGGTGCTTGGCCACCGTTTGGCCGGTGGGGAGGCAGTAGCTCCCCCTTGAGTCTGGGTGCCACCGGCTGGCCGGTGACAGAGCCATCGGCTGACCGGTGGAACCTGGCAGTGGGCAATGCCTCTGCCAGGTCCACCGGCTGGCCGGTGCTATCACACCGGTTGGCCGGTGGACTGAATTTCAGTCCACTTCTTGATTCTTTCTTGGGCCATTTTCTTGGCAACCTTGTGCCTATTATTCAAAAACACTTCAAACAAGATTAGTAAAATAATAAGGTGATTGTGATCATGAAAATCAAACCTCGAGGGGTTCGAGAGGTACAACAATCTCCCCCTATTTTGATGATCACAATCACCAAAACAATTAATGTAAAATACTGAAATTGAAAGGAAATGCTAAGCATGATGAAAAGGATTCTCCCCCAATCAATCAAGAAATTTCTCCCCCTTTGTGATTATCAAAATAGAATGGGGCATATAACTTGATTGAGGGAAATCGATGAAAAACGAGATTTTAAATCAATTGAAAATAATACCAATTGTTGAAAATTTTAAAATGAAAATTGAATTGAAAAATTTGAATAACAGTTTGAATCGAAAGTTTTGAATCAAAAACCAATTGAATTTTGAAATTGAGAGTTTTGAAAAAAATGAAAATTCGATACCAACTGTTGGAAATTTAGAAATGAAAATTTAAAAGAAAATTTTGAATTGAAAATTGAATTGAAAGTTTTGAAACAAAAATGAAAACAATTTAGAAAATTCTCCCCCTAAATAAAAACAATGAATCACCGGGGAGAGGAAATTATTTTTGGCCCGAAGAGACTCGCAAGAAGGGATTTTTCAATCCATACTTGTCTCATGGCGGGTCTTCTCCTATAAAACTCGTCACTATAGAAAATAGACTTGGGTTGGCCATACCGGGCATTTTTACAATTACACTCATAAATGAGGTGCCCGGTTTTTCTACAATAATTGCAAAATTTAAAACTAGAGCTCCCCCTTACAAAAACAGTTGGAGCATGGGAGGAGGAAGCTTGGTTGGTGTAGCCAAGTCCATTGGTGGTTCTAGATATTCGTTGGGAACCTAGGAGATTGTTCAAATTTTGTTCCCCTTGGGTGAACTTAGCTAGGGTTTCTCTAAGGTCTTTGATGGTTGATTCCAAAGAATCAACATTTGGAAAATTTTGGATTTTAAGGGTGAGTTCCTCCTTCTCTTTGAGAAGTTGGTCTTTTTCGGAAGATAGTTTTTTGAAAGACTTTTTCAAAGAAACAAATTTTGACGATAAAGCATGAAAACCTTTTTCTAGTTGGTCTCTAGCGTGTGAGAGTTCTTCATAGGATAAATGATTTAAAGAATTGGAATTTGAAGAACAAGAGGAGGAAGAAGAGGAAGAGAAAGATGATACCTCATGATTTGCCATTAGGCATTTTTTACCTTGGTCGCTTGAGGAGAAGGAGGAGAATGAAGAGGTGGAGCTATCACTCCATGTTGCCTTTGAAGCCTTCTTCTTCTCCTTTTTCTTGGCCCTTTTCTTGTGAAGTGGGCAAGCGGGTACGGATTTTGCATCGGGTTCTTGCTTTTGAGCGGGTTCTAGCTTTTGAGCGGGTTCTTGCTTTGGAGCCTCGCTAGTACCTTCATAGGTTAGTTCTAAAAATTTCCAAAGATCGTAAGAAGTAGAGCAAGAAGAAATATGATCAAAAACATTTCGGTCTAGCCCACAATGAAGAGCATTCATGGCTTTGCCATCAAGCTCAAAATTTGCAATGTCTACGGGGGTCCATTTAGACTCATCGGGAGAAGAGAGCGTAAAACCATGCATAACAATTCTAAAAATTGGATAGCTAATGCTTTTAAGAAAAGTTGACATGCGGGTTTTCCAAAAAGTATAATCGGCTCCATCAAAGAATGGAGCACGATCCAAAGAATGTCCAATCAAAGGCGCCCAAGGCTTCTCAAAATACGGTTTTTATTGTTTTATCTTTTTGTGCTTTAAAATTGGGTTTGTGCCTACAAACCCCAACCCTTTTCTCATCCCCCTTTCTTTTGGGTTTCACACCACCACTAAGGTGTGAAGAGGTTTCTTCAAGCCTTTCCTTTTAAAAGGCTTGTGTCACGGTGAGCTAGCCTTCACCCGTTAAAAAGGCTAGTGGGTTCTTACTTAACCATTAAAAGTAAGTGGGTTCTTGCTAAACCAATAAAAGCAAGCTGTAATAGGTCCTAGTGCTACCTCAAAGCCTAGTGGGTTTCTTGCTAAAACCATTGAAAAGCAAGCGGTAGGAATCTCTCAACGGTTGAGTTGGGAGCGGAGACGTAGGCCGGGTTTTGGCCGAACTCCGTTATCAATTTCTTGTGTGATTGCCTTCTTTATTTCCGCTGCATCTTTACTTTGATTTTAAATTGTTAATCATTTTTTAAAAGGCAATTCACCCCCCCTCTTGCCATCATCCCTTGCTCTTTCCGACCCAACAATTGGTATCAGAGGGAGGTTCGCCAAATGTGCAACAATATGTCCGAACGCTTGGTATGTGATCCGGTTGGTGTCCGGGGCTTCCTTGGCCTTTATTTATAGGCATGGAACCCTTGGAGAGGCTTCGGAGCCGTTGGGGAGGCTTAAAGAGCCGTTGGGAGCCAAGTGGGCCAGCCTGGTCAAACTGCAACGGCTAGTTTGACTGGCTCCACCGGCTGGCCGGTACAGTCCCACCGGCTGGCCGGTGTTTGGAAAGTTGGAGAGGAATTCTGTCCAGGGGCCACCGGCTGGCCGGTGCTGAGGCCACCGGTTGGCCGGTGGCAAGACAGTAGCTTGCACTGTGCTGGCTGGGTGCCACCGGCTGGCCGGTGCTTGGCCACCGGTTGGACGGTGGGGAGGCAGTAGCTCCCCCTTGAGTCTGGGTGCCACCGGCTGGCCGGTGACAGAGCCACCGGCTGACCGGTGGAACCTGGCAGTGGGCAATGCCTCTGCCAGGTCCACCGGCTGGCCGGTGCTATCACACCGGTTGGCCGGTGGACTGAATTTCAGTCCACTTCTTGATTCTTTCTTGGGCCATTTTCTTGGCAACCTTGTGCCTATTATTCAAAAACACTTCAAACAAGATTAGTAAAATAATAAGGTGATTGTGATCATGAAAATCAAACCTCGAGGGGTTCGAGAGGTACAACAACTCCTGGGGGATATGTTTAGTTAATCACAAGCTTTTTATGAATCATTATGAAGGAATTATAGAGAAATGTAATTGTCTAGCATGAAGTCTTAGTTAAAAGATTCATAAATAAAATAAGTTTCTCACTAAGGTTTTATCCTTTTAGAAAATGGCGGGCAATAGGAGGAACCGTGCAGATGGTGACCACAATG
Organism: Viscum album; assembly: GCA_963277665.1. NCBI lineage: Eukaryota > Viridiplantae > Streptophyta > Magnoliopsida > Santalales > Viscaceae > Viscum > Viscum album. Next base: position 878,862,755 of record OY728123.1, read on the forward strand.
CACCATGTGCTGACGGCCCTTCGATGGAAGCCAGAATGGAAACATTCATGCGAATGATGAACCAACTGACTCAAGTTATGAGTAATAAATTGAATCAAGCTGAGATCCCGACCTCACCACGAAGGGAAAAACACTCTGTTGAGTCCTTCATGCGTCAACAGCCACCAACATTCAGTGGATCTACTGACCCATTGGTTGCGGAACAATGGATAAGCTCCATTGAAAAGATCTTTTCTGTACTCCTTTGTTCGGAACAAGAAAAAGTCACCCTTGATGTTTACCGCCTATAGGGAGAAGCTGATCAGTGGTGGTCACTGGTCAAAAACATGAAGCCTAGAGGAGAGATGGAAGCTATGGAGTGGGAAGAGTTCCAGGGAATATTCTTTAACAAGTATTTCCCTCATTCCATGAGAACGAGAATGGAGAAAGAGTTTCTCGAGCTGAAGCAGAAGGAGAACGAATCTGTCGGAAGCTATGAGATGAACTTCACCTGAATTTCACGATATACCTCTAGCTTTGTCATGGATCCAAGTGGGAAGGTTGATAGATTTTTTGGTGGACTGAGACCTCATCTACGGAAGAATCTAGCCAACCGGGACTACGATAGCTACGAGGAGATCATGCAGAGTGCAATGAAAGTCGAGCTAGAGTTTGGTGAGACACAGTGGTCTCATAAATCAAATGAAAAGAAGAGGTCGTTAGAGCCCATTTTAGGGAAGAATTTTGATTAGGGAAGAGGTGGAAAGCAAATGAAACTTACCACATGCAATAAATGTGGGAAGAAGCATCTGGGGCACTGCTTGATCGGAAGTGGCAAGTGCTACAGGTGTGGAATAGGAGGCCATGTTGCTCGTAATTGTCGTAGTGAGGTGAAGCCTCAACTCCCCAACACTGATGAAAGAGGAAAGATGGTTCTGGACCTACCTGAAGTCCATTTCTTCAAGTTTGTACATCTTGGGAACTTTGCTAATCACTGTCCAAATCCAAGGGCAGTGGAGGGGAATCACCATCAACCTCAGCAAAGGCTGGGGGAGCAAGGTTGTAACGACCCGAAATTTTGAATAAATCTTGTTTCCTAATTTCATGTGTTATTTTTTTTATACTAAAAAAAAATGTTTTATTTGATAAACATGATTATAAATAAAATGAGACCATTGGTTTTTGAGTGTTATATGACCATCGGTCAATATGACCACCGTGAACAAAATGTTTTGATTATTGTCTCTAAATTTAAGTAATCTTGGTTAATTATTATAGAAAGAAGATTTGATGGCCTCACCTAGTAGCCTTGGGCCGATCGAAGCCCATCTAACAGAGATTGGGAAGGAGGTAGCACCATTGGGCTTTGCTCTGGACCAAATCCAAGCCGAACTTCATCATGTGAAGCTAGAACGGAATCGCCTTCGCGAGAAGTTCAAACTGATAGAAATTACTACTCGGGCAATGTTGACTGAGCCGCCCCAAAATTCTATCACCCTAGCACACCTTACTCTTAGGTCCTATGCTGGTATTATAAGGGGTTATGTAATGAGACCGTAATTGCCTTGTGTAATCCTTTTTTTTAAATAAAAATTTGGATTTCTTCTTATGATGATGTTTATGAATTTTCAAATGACCGGATAAATATTGTATGCATATTTTTGATGAATTTTAGAAAAAGGATATTTTAAAAATGGTTGTGTAAACCTTAAATAATTAAAAATGTGTAATGATTTTCGAAAAATGGTCTTCTACAATTATGTTCAGTACGAAATTTAGAGTCTAATAAGATCAACTTGATTTTTGATGAATAGTAAATTATGAATAGTGATTTTATGATTAGGATTAGTAATATGACCAAATGGATTAGTAATCTCACTTAAAGAAAGTTTTAAAATAATCTAGGCACCTTGATTAAGTAATGTGATTCAATAAAATAGTTAAATAACGGTTTCATTAATTATTATTCAAGTATTAGTTTTTTTCGGGTGAATAGTGTTTTTTAATTAAAAATTTAATTAAAAATAAATAGAAAATTATTTTTATAAAAATGACTTTATTTTTGAACTCAGAGAATCGATATTATGTTATGGTAATTTTTGGGGTTTTTTCTAAAAAAATGAATTTTCGATGAATAGTGTTTTTATTTAAAAATTAAATTAAAAATATTTAGAAAAATATTTTTATAAAATGGAGTTCATATTTGTAATCAGAGCATTGATATTTGGTTAAGGTGAAATTTTGGGATTATTCTGAGAAAGTTGAATTTTTGATGAATAGTGAAAATACAGTTTTTAAGTTACGGGTGTTTAATGACATCATTAAATGATGTATTAAGTTTGTAATCGATATGTTCGAATTATGAATAGTGAGATAAGGTATGAGGTGTCCCAAGTGGCCAATACCATGGGCAAATACCATGGGCAAGCCCATGGTTTTGCCAAAACCACTAATGAGGTGTCCCTTTGCCATTAATGCCTTGTCCCCTCACTTTCCCTATAAATACCAAGCCATCCTCTCATCCATTCGACTCCCCACTCTTCCCCAACAAATTTATGGTCTCATTACCTCCCAAGGAGTCCTCCCAAGGTGCCCCCAAGCCCTCAAGGTCCCAACCTTTGAGGTTTAAGAGTTACATTTTAAGGTAAGGGATCCGACCCCTCTCTTTCTTTTCAAGTGATCTCTTTTATGTCATTCCTTTTATGCTCCATGTTCTTATTTTGGAGGATGTTCTTTTATACTCCTCTTACTGCCCTTTTTATGTTCATATGATGAAAGACCCCCTCTTACTCTCATCATTTCGTTTTAAGAAAGTTTAAGTGGCGTCGTTAGGCTGCCGAATTTTCAAGGGATTCATTCACCTCTCTCTTTTTCAAAGTTCTACTTTCATGTCAAGTCTTTCAAGTTCATTTTTATTATGTTGGGGTATGATCTCTATATTTATCATACTGGTCTTTTATGATCACATGATGAGAGACCCCATTTGATCTCTTCAATTCAGTATTTTGATGTCTTAAGTGGCGCCGTTAGGCTGCCGAATTTTTAAGTGGTTCTTCACCCTTCTCGTTTTGAAGTTCTACTTTCATGTCAATTCTTTCAAGTTCATTTTTATTATGTTGGGGTATGATCTCTATATTTATCATACTGGTCTTTTATGATCACATGATGAGAGACCCCATTTGATCTCTTCAATTCAGTATTTTGATGTCTTAAGTGGCGCCGTTAGGCTGCCGAATTTTTAAGTGGTTCTTCACCCTTCTCGTTTTGAAGTTCTACTTTCATGTCAATTATTTCAAGTTCATTTTTATTATGTTGGGGTATGATCTCTATATTTATCATACTGGTCTTTTATGATCACATGATGAGAGACCCCATTTGATCTCTTCAATTCAGTATTTTTATGTCTTAAGTGGCGCCGTTAGGCTGCCGAATTTTTAAGTGGTTCTTCACCCTTCTCGTTTTGAAGTTCTACTTTCATGTCAATTCTTTCAAGTTCCTTTATATTATGTTGGGGTATGATCTCTATATCTATCATACTGAACTCTTATGTTCATATGATGAGAGACCCTATTTGACCTTGTCAATTCAATTTTGTTGAAGTTTAAGTGATGCCGTTAGGCTGCCGAATTTTCACAAGAGAAATCTTGTTTTGTTTTCTTCCTTTCATGTTCTTCATTTCATATGGTATATTTTCAAATTTCATTACCATGTTCATAAATCCCTTATATTTTTTCCCTCTACTGTATGATGGGTCAATTATGAATGTTTGACCCATGTCCCATCTTTTCTCAATGTTTTCTAAAACCTTGTAACATAGCCGTTATGCTGCAGAATTTTCCCCTCAAAATGCCTCTCTCTTTTCTCAAAAATTATTTTATGTTATAAAGTGAATACTCAAAGCTCTTATTTCTACAAGGTTATTCACATATATATCAAAATGTTCCATTTTAAATTCTGGGATTTACATACATGAGACCCGCTTCCCTTTCCGTGGGTTTAAAGTGCCGTAAAGATCATGTCATTAAAGCAGTTTTTAAAATGTTATGATTATGAAATGAAACCCATTTATTTTATGCTATATGGGTTATTTATGAAATGTTTGATGATGATATATGTGGCTCACATGATAATAAAGGCAAATTTAAGGGTGCGCCCTGATAGCGCTCCAATGCATTGGGTAAAGACTTAATCTCTAGAGATGACCATTTTAACGACGCCTTGGTGAATAACCTTGGTAATTTTTAACGACACCTTGGGGATGGACCTTGGTGAAACGAAACGATTGCCAATATTAAATGTTTCAGCCACATCTTCAAGTTATGAAAAAGTTTTATTTTTATTATGATATGCCTCATGATTTCATTTTCATGCCTTAAAGTTCTTTTCATGACTTTATTGATGTATCCCAAGTTCATATGTAAAATGTTTCACTTGTTTCCCTTGCTGGGCCTTCTGCTCACCCTTTCTTTTGATGTATGTCCCCAAGTTATGAGATTCAGTAATGAGCCTAGGGTGAACATGAGGAGAAGCCTTTCAAGTGTTTAAGAAGAATTCTTTATGTTGTTTTCATGTTTTAAGTTCCTGGTTTCCAAGACACTAAACCTTAAAGATCCTCGGTTTTGTAAAATGTAATTAAAGTTTATGTGATAAAAAGGTGGGATTCTATAGTTGGTATCAAAGTATGGTTTAGTTATTTGTGGAAATTAGGATATGAAAACTCTAGGAGGAACCCTATAGAAAAGTTTAATATAGGAAATCTTCCTGGTATTTTGGTGAGTATTGAGTAAGGGGTTTCCAAGCAAATACATCCCTGTCTGGATACGAGCAGGTAGAGGTGGCTCTGGCAGAGATGTACATAGGGGTAAAACCCGAAAACACCGCTTTGAGCTAGACTCGAACGGGAACTGGTACACGACAACGGGCCTTGCTGCACTCTTGGTTACGACACTCCCGGGGGATATGCTTTGGTAAATTCATAAGCTTGGTATGAACCATTATTAAAGGAACAAAGATAAAATAAAATAAAGATTCACATAAGAATATATGATCATGGATAACCTAGATGAGAACCTAGGGGATCACAAGTTAGGGTATACTTTTCTTCTACAAGTTATCCTTATATGCTTTAAGTTCCTTTTCATGATTATTGGTTAAGTATTTAAGCCTCTAATTATACTTTATCTTCTTAGTTAATGGTGGGAAATGGAATAACGTGTCCCAAAAACCAATGTGATAGGAAATGCGACAATTTCTGTATTAATATGTCAGAGATGATTAGGGGATTAAAAGATGATTATTATTTTGGAAGGCGTTCACTATTTTGGGGACCCTATATGATCGAGGTAAATAGATTACTATAGTATTTTCATTGAGGAGTAAGGTTGACTTATATTTTGAAGAATTGATGAATTTAAGGTGGACTTATAGTAATTTAGGTTACTTTTGGGAATGATTAACCTATCTTGGGTAAAATATGTTTAGGTAAGCTACTTTTGTTATAAGATGTTAGGAGTGGTTGATGTTGTCTGGAGATGAACAATGAAGTTGTTTTGGAAGACTATGTTATCAAATCCTTCTTGTATTTGGGTTTCAATCTTAGTTTGGTTTATTTTGAGGAATTTTAAGGACCGTTATTTATGGGGTGGTCTATGATGAACGTTGGGTAGTACCATAGAACTTTGAAGATTTAAAAGTAGGTTCTATTCCTATGGGATTCTTTCTTTTTGAAGAGTTGTTTTACCTTAACCTTTCTGTTTTTGGGATAATGTTTAAAGATAGAAGAAATAGATAGTTAATCTTTTGTAGATTATGTGATTCTATAGAATATGATTCTTGTGCTTTTATGAGACCAAGTGTTTTTGAATTCTCATCATTTGGCGAAAAGATTAGTGTTGGTAGGGACTTGTTAAAGGATGAAACTCTACTTGAAGGTAGGTATATTTTCTTATGTTTTTGTTCTATGTAGTAAATGAAATCCTCAAAATTATGAAAAGAAACGTAAAACAAAAATGTTGTTGGTTTACGTTTCCTACTAGGTAATCAAAGACCGTTTACACACATCATAAGTTTGGGATTTTCTCATGGTTAACTTTCTCCTAATCATGTTCTCTATCACTCTCTCTCAGAACTGACCCTTTGTTTTTTCCTCCATGTCCATGTTTTCCTATATGGAACCCGAGTGTGGGTTAACTCGGGTGGCCTTTGTACTTCCTTTTCTTTCTTTTAAAGTAATGGTGTTACTGACTCTTTTTCCGATGTGGGACTTTCAATGAAATTTCAAAACCCAATTTAAAAAAAATTGCGAGGACGCAATTTCTTAAGGGGGGAAGATTGTAACGACCCGAAATTTTGAATAAATCTTGTTTCCTAATTTCATGTGTTATTTTTTTTATACTCAAAAAAAATGTTTTATTTGATAAACATGATTATAAATAAAATGAGACCATTGGTTTTTGAGTGTTATATGACCATCAGTCAATATGACCACCGTGTACAAAATGTTTTGATTATTGTCTCTAAATTTAAGTAATCTTGGTTAATTATTATAGAAAGAAGATTTGATGGCCTCACCTAGTAGCCTTGGACCGATCGAAGCCCATCTAACAGAGATTGGGAAGGAGGTAGCACCATTGGGCTTTGCTCTGGACCAAATCCAAGCCGAACTTCATCATGTGAAGCTAGAACGGAATCGCCTTCGCGAGAAGTTCAAACTGATAGAAATTACTACTCGGGCAATGTTGACTGAGCCGCCCCAAAATTCTATCACCCTAGCACACCTTACTCTTAGGTCCTATGCTGGTATTATAAGGGGTTATGTAACGAGACCGTAATTGCCTTGTGTAATCCTTTTTTTTAAATAAAAATTTGGATTTCTTCTTATGATGATGTTTATGAATTTTCAAATGACCGGATAAATATTGTATGCATATTTTTGATGAATTTTAGAAAAAGGATATTTTAAAAATGGTTGTGTAAACCTTAAATAATTAAAAATGTGTAATGATTTTCGAAAAATGGTCTTCTACAATTATGTTCAGTACGAAATTTAGAGTCTAATAAGATCAACTTGAATTTTGATGAATAGTAAATTATGAATAGTGATTTTATGATTAGGATTAGTAATATGACCAAATGGATTAGTAATCTCACTTAAAGAAAGTTTTAAAATAATCTAGGCACCTTGATTAAGTAATGTGATTCAATAAAATAGTTAAATAACGGTTTCATTAATTATTATTCAAGTATTAGTTTTTTCAGGTGAATAGTGTTTTTTAATTAAAAATTTAATTAAAAATAAATAGAAAATTATTTTTATAAAAATGACTTTATTTTTGAACTCAGAGAATCGATATTATGTTATGGTAATTTTTGGGGTTTTTTCTAAAAAAATGAATTTTCGATGAATAGTGTTTTTATTTAAAAATTAAATTAAAAATATTTAGAAAAATATTTTTATAAAATGGAGTTCATATTTGTAATCAGAGCGTTGATATTTGGTTAAGGTGAAATTTTGGGATTATTCTGAGAAAGTTGAATTTTTGATGAATAGTGAAAATACAGTTTTTAAGTTACGGGTGTTTAATGACATCATTAAATGATGTATTAAGTTTGTAATCGATATGTTCGAATTATGAATAGTGAGATAAGGTATGAGGTGTCCCAAGTGGCCAATACCATGGGCAAATACCATGGGCAAGCCCATGGTTTTGCCAAAACCACTAATGAGGTGTCCCTTTGCCATTAATGCCTTGTCCCCTCACTTTCCCTATAAATACCAAGCCATCCTCTCATCCATTCGACTCCCCACTCTTCCCCAACGAATTTCTGGTCTCATTACCTCCCAAGGAGTCCTCCCAAGGTACCCCCAAGCCCTCAAGGTCCCAACCTTTGAGGTTTAAGAGTTACATTTTAAGGTAAGGGATCTGACCCCTCTCTTTCTTTTCAAGTGATCTCTTTTATGTCATTCCTTTTATGCTCCATGTTCTTATTTTGGAGGATGTTCTTTTATACTCCTCTTACTGCCCTTTTTATGTTCATATGATGAAAGACCCCCTCTTACTCTCATCATTTCTTTTTAAGAAAGTTTAAGTGGCGCCGTTAGGCTGCCGAATTTTCAAGGGATTCATTCACCTCTCTCTTTTTCAAAGTTCTACTTTCATGTCAAGTCTTTCAAGTTCATTTTTATTATGTTGGGGTATGATCTCTATATTTATCATACTGGTCTTTTATGATCACATGATGAGAGACCCCATTTGATCTCTTCAATTCAGTATTTTGATGTCTTAAGTGGCGCCGTTAGGCTGCCGAATTTTTAAGTGGTTCTTCACCCTTCTCGTTTTGAAGTTCTACTTTCATGTCAATTCTTTCAAGTTCATTTTTATTATGTTGGGGTATGATCTCTATATTTATCATACTGGTCTTTTATGATCACATGATGAGAGACCCCATTTGATCTCTTCAATTCAGTATTTTGATGTCTTAAGTGGCGCCGTTAGGCTGCCGAATTTTTAAGTGGTTCTTCACCCTTCTCGTTTTGAAGTTCTACTTTCATGTCAATTCTTTCAAGTTCATTTTTATTATGTTGGGGTATGATCTCTATATTTATCATACTGGTCTTTTATGATCACATGATGAGAGACCCCATTTGATCTCTTCAATTCAGTATTTTTATGTCTTAAGTGGCGCCGTTAGGCTGCCGAATTTTTAAGTGGTTCTTCACCCTTCTCGTTTTGAAGTTCTACTTTCATGTCAATTCTTTCAAGTTCCTTTATATTATGTTGGGGTATGATATCTATATCTATCATACTAAACTCTTATATTCATATGATGAGAGACCCTATTTGACCTTGTCAATTCAATTTTGTTGAAGTTTAAGTGATGCCGTTAGGCTGCCGAATTTTCACAAGAGAAATCTTGTTTTGTTTTCTTCCTTTCATGTTCTTCATTTCATATGGTATATTTTCAAATTTCATTACCATGTTCATAAATCCCTTATATTTTTTCCCTCTACTGTATGATGGGTCAATTATGAATGTTTGACCCATGTCCCCTCTTTTCTCAATGTTTTCTAAAACCTTGTAACATAGCCGTTATGCTGCAGAATTTTCCCCTCAAAATGCCTCTCTCTTTTCTCAAAAATTATTTTATGTTATAAAGTGAATACTCAAAGCTCTTATTTCTACAAGGGTATTCACATATATATCAAAATGTTCCATTTTAAATTCTGGGATTTACATACATGAGACCCGCTTCCCTTTCCGTGGGTTTAAAGTGCCGTAAAGATCATGTCATTAAAGCAGTTTTTAAAATGTTATGATTATGAAATGAAACCCATTTATTTTATGCTATATGGGTTATTTATGAAATGTTTGATGATGATATATGTGGCTCACATGATAATAAAGGCAAATTTAAGGGTGCGCCCTGATAGCGCTCCAATGCATTGGGTAAAGACTTAATCTCTAGAGATGACCATTTTAACGACGCCTTGGTGAATAACCTTGGTAATTTTTAACGACACCTTGGGGATGGACCTTGGTGAAACGAAACGATTGCCAATATTAAATGTTGCAGCCACATCTTCAAGTTATGAAAAAGTTTTATTTTTATTATGATATGCCTCATGATTTCATTTTTATGCCTTAAAGTTCTTTTCATGACTTTATTGATGTATCCCAAGTTCATATGTAAAATGTTTCACTTGTTTCCCTTGCTGGGCCTTCTGCTCACCCTTTCTTTTGATGTATGTCCCCAGGTTATGAGATTCAGTAATGAGCCTAGGGTGAACATGAAGAGAAGCCTTTCAAGTGTTTAAGAAGAATTCTTTATGTTGTTTTCATGTTTTAAGTTCCTGGTTTCCAAGACACTAAACCTTAAAGATCCTCGGTTTTGTAAAATGTAATTAAAGTTTATGTGATAAAAAGGTGGGATGCTATAAAGGTCGTGCTTTTTCTATCACAACAACTGAAGTTGAAGCTCCGAATGACGTGGTATTAGGTACTCTTGTTGTCCTCTCAAAAATAGCAACTACTTTGTTTGATTCTGGTTCTACGCATTCCTTTATTTCCTCCAAGTTTGCAAAAAATATAGAATCAATCCCCGAACTGCTTGAGGTAGAGTTGTCAGTCAAGACTCCAAGTGGGATTATCCATGCATCAACAGTGTTTAGAGACTCTAGTGTTTACTTTAGTGAGCACAATCTTATCGCAAATCTAGTAGTCATTCCCATGTTGGAATTCGACGTTATACTAGGGATGGACTGGCTCTCAAAGTATAATGCGAAGATCAAATGCAGAAGTAAGGAAATCTCAGTAGTCTTGAATGAATGACCTACAATTATCTTCCAAGGAGAGATATCCTGAATTGATACCTATCTAGAAGCACCTCCTATAGATTTATTTATAGAGTTAATCGGTGATGATGAAGAAGGAAAAGGGAGTGTACAAATAGAAGATGTTCCGATTGTTCAGGAATACATGGACGTATTTCCTGAGGAGTTACCTGGACCTCCCCCAGAAAGAGAGGTAGAGTTCTCCATTGAACTTATACCTGGGTCTCAACTGATATCAAATACCCCATATAAAATGGAAAATGTGGAGCTAGAAGAGTTAAAGAAACAACTCTAAGACTTGTTGGAGAAGGGGTTTATCCGACCGAGTGTGTCTCCTTGGGGAGCACCAGTTCTCTTTGTGAAGAAGAAGGATGAATCAATGCGGCTATGCATTGATTATAGAGAACTGAATGGGATCACACTGAAGAACAGATACCCTCTTCCAAGAATTGATGATTTATTTGACCAACTTCGTGGGGCTCAATTCTTCTCCAAGATTGACCTTTGATCTGGTTATCATCAACTGAAGGTGAAGAAGGAAGATATTCCAAATACTTCCTTCCGATCAAGATATGGGCATTATGAGTTTACTGTTATGCCCTTCGGCTTGACTAAGGCTCCTGCTATTTTCATGGATTTGATGAATAAAGTCTTTAAGGACTACCTTGATAACTTTGTGGTAGTTTTTATTAATGATATTTTGATATATTAAAAAAGTCGTGAGGAGCATGAAGATCATCTGAGGGTTATTTTGAAAACTCTGCGGAAGGAGAGGCTCTTTGGAAAGTTCATCAAGTGTGAGTTTTGGTTGCAACAAGTGGGTTTCTTGGGGCACATCGTAACCAATGAAGGAATCTTAGTTGACCCTGCAAAGACAATGGTTGTGGAGGAGTGGCCTCAACCCACAACAGTAACTGAGATTCGTAGTTTCCTTGGTTTAGCGGGATATTATCGGAGGTTTGTGAAAAACTTTTCATGGATTTCTAATCCACTAACCAAGTTGACTCGAAAAGGGGTTAAGTTCGTCTGGACAAAGGAATGCGAGGAAAGTTTCCAAGAGCTGAAGAAGAGATTGGTTACTGCACCTGTGTTAACACTACCCTCTATCAGAGAAGGATTCGTTATTTTTAGTGATGCATCTCTGAAAGGGCTTGGGTGCGTCCTCATGCAAGATGACAAGGTAATTGCTTATGCATCTCGACAGTTGAAGATTCATGAGCAGAATTATCCTACGCATGATCTAGAGCTAGCGGTAGTTGTTTTTGCTCTAAAGATATGGAGGCACTATCTTTACGGGGAGAAATGTGATATATACACCGACCACCAAAGATTAAAGTATATTTTCACGCAGAAAGAATTGAACACGAGACAAAGGAGATGGTTGGAGCTTATTAAAGACTATGATTGTTCAATTTATTATCACCCTGGAAGAGCAAACAAAGTCGCAGATGCATTAAGCAGGAAAAATCCTATTGTTCTGGCAATAATGAGGATCCTAGGAGATCCCTTGATTAAAGATCTAGTAAAACTGGACATGGAAATTGTAAGGGAACGAACATCATCAACCTTATCCCAAATGATTTCTCAACCTTCATTACTAGAGAAGATCAAGAAGGCTAAAAAAGAAGATCCTTTGCTACAGGAGATGTTTGAGGCTGTAAAGGATGGGAAGTTCCCTGATTTCAATATTGATCAAGAAGGTGTATTGAAATTTCATACAAGACTATGTGTTCCATCTATTCTAGAGATAAAGAAAGAACTGATGGATGAATCTCATAGCTCTACTTTCTCTATACATCTGGGAAGCACTAAAATGTATAGAGACCTTCATGATCATTATTGGTGGGATAACATGAAGAGGGAGATTGCGTATTACACTACAAGGTGCCTGGTGTGTCAACAAGTAAAGGCAGAACAAAAAATTCCTAAGGGGGTATTACAACCGCTACCCATACTAGTATGGAAGTGGGATAATATCACTATGGAATTTGTAACTAGTCTCCCGAAAACATCCAAAGGAAACAATGTGATATGGGTTATTGTGGACTGTCTTACCAAGACTGCCCATTTTATCTCTATTCAGGAAGATTTATCTCTGGATCAAATTTCCAAGATATACGTAAAGGAAGTGGTAAGGATGCATGAGGTACCACTATCCATCGTGTCTGATCATGATCCAAGATTCACATCAAAATTCTGGAGAAGTCTTCAACATGCTCTGAATACTGAATTGAATTTTAGTATGGCCTATCATCCTCAAACTGATGGCCAATCTGAAAGGACTATTCAGAAACTCGAAGACATGCTGAGATTATGCACAATGGAATTTAAAGGTGGATGGGATCAACACCTCCCATTAGTTGAGTTCTCCTATAACAATAACTTCCATTCGAGTATTCAGATGACACCCTATGAAGCTCTGTATGGAAAGCGATGTAGAACTCATACTTGTTGGGATGAAACTGGTGATAGAAAGCTTCTTGGGCCTGATCTTGTGCAAGAGATGACAGAACGGGTTCATTCCATCCAACAACACATAAAGGCTGCTCAGAGTCGGCAGAAGAGCTATGCTGACAACCGTCGAAGGGACTTGGAGTTTGGTGTTGGCGACAAATTCTTTCTTCAAATTTATCCATGGAAGAGAGTCATGTGGTTTGGGAAGAAAGGTAAGATCAGCCCTAGGTACATTGGCCCTTATGAAATCCTTGATCGCATAGGAGCAGTAACCTATCGTCTAGCACTTCCACCGAGCCTATCTCAAGTTCACGATGTCTTCTATGTATCTCTCTTGAGGAAGTACATACCCGACCCTTAACATGTACTGAACCCAGAGGTGGTACAACTGGAACATGACCTCTCTTATGAGGAGCAGCCAGTGGAGATCTTAGTCCGTAGAGACAAGGTTCTATGAAACAAGACTACCCACCTTGCGAAAGTGTTGTGGAGGAATCATAAATATGAAGAAGCGACTTGGGAGCCTGAGGAAAAAATGAAGCAAAAGTACCCTCACCTTTTCGACTAGGCCTCAAGTATAAAATTTCGGGGATGAAATTTCTTAAGGGGGGAAGAATGTAACGACCCAAACTTTATGATTAGTATATTAACTTACTCTTAACGATTTAATAGGGATGTTAATGGTTAATGCAGAAAGAGGAGTCGATGGCTTCATCCGGTAGACTCGAACCTTATGAAGCCCACTTATCAGAGCTTGGGAAGGAGGTGGCATCTTTGGGCTTCGCTTTGGACCAAGCCCAAGCCGAACTCCAGCGTGTCAAGCTTGAACAGAAACGCCTGTGGGAGAAGTTCAAGTTAGTAGAGATTACTACTAGGGCAATGTTATTTGAGCCTCCCTCAAATTCTCTCACCATAGCACACCTTACACTTAGGTCTTATGCTGGTGTTATAAGGGGCTATGTGGCGAGACCGTAGCTTCTTTGTGTAATCCTTTGAAATGAATAAATTTAGATTTCCTCTTTTAGTGATGTTTGTTAAATTTCAAATGTCCGGATAATTTTAGGATGTATTTTATTGATGAATTTTGAAAAAAGGATATTTTAAAATATTTATGTAAACCTCAAATAATTAATGATGTGTAATGATTTTCAAAAAATGGTCTTCTACAATTATTTTCAGTACGAAATTTAGAGTCTAATAAGATCAACTTAATTTTTGATGAATAGTAAATTATGAATAGTTATTTTATGCTTAGGATTAGTAATGTGACCAAATGGATTAGTAATCTCACTTAAAGAAAATTTTAATATAATTTAGACACCTTGATTAAGTAATGTAATTCAATTAAATGGGTAAATAACAGTTTCATAAATTATTAATCAAGTATCAGTTTTTTCGGGTGAATAGTGTTTTTAATTAAAAATTAAATTAAAAATATTTAGAAAATTATTTTCATAAAATGGACTTTATTTTTGAACTCAAAGCATCGATATTATGTTATGGTAATTTTTTGGGATTTTTCTGAGAAAGATGAATTTTCAGTGAATAGTAAAAATGCAGTTTTAGGGTTTCGGTATGTTAAATGACATCATAACTGTGTCATGATGATGTCATGAGATATTTTAAGGGATGGTTGACTAAAGGGGATGAATTATTGTATGAGGTGTCCCAAGTGGCCAATACCATGGGCAAATACCATGGGCAAGCCCATGGTTTTGCCAATACCACCAATGAGGTGTCCCTTGGCCATTAATGCCTTGTCCCCTCACTTTCCCTATAAATACCAAGCCATCATCTCATCCATTCGACTCCAAAATCATCCTCAATGAAGTTCTGGTCTCCTTACCTCCCAATGAGTCCTCCCAAGGTGCCCCTAAGCCCTCAAGGTACCAACCTTTGAGTTTTAAGAGTTACATTTAAGTAAGGGATCCGACCTCTCTCTTTCTTTTCAAGTAATCTCTTTTATGTCATTTATTTTATGCTCCATGTTCTTATGTTGGAGGATATTATTTTATATTCATATTACTGACCTTTTATGTTCATATTATGGGATACCCCCTCTTGCTCTCATCAATTCATTTTAAGAATGTTTAAGCGGCGCCATTAGGCTGCCGAATTTTTAAGGGATTCTTTCACCCTTCTCTTTTTCAAGATCTATTTTCATGTCAAGTATTTCAAGTTTCTTTTTATTATGTTGGGGTATGATCTCTATATCTATCATATTGATCTTTTATGTTCATATGACGAGAGACCCTATTTTATCTCGTCAATTCATTTTTTTGAAGATTAAGTGACGCCGTTAGGCTACCAAATTTTTAAGGGATTCATTCACCCTTCTCTTTTTCAAGTTATATTTTCTGGTCAAGTCTTTCAAGTTCCTTTTTATTATGTTGGGGTATGATCTCTATATCTATCATACTGATCATTTTTGTTCATATGATGAGATACCCTAGTTGATCTCTTCAATTCATTTTTTTTAAGTTTAAGTGATGCCGTTAGGCTGCCGAATTTTCCTAAGAGAAATCTTATTTTTGTCTTCCTTTCATGTTCTTCATTTCATATGGTTTATCTTTCAGATTTCATTACCATGTTCTTAAATCCCTTATATTCTGTCCCCCTACTGTTTTGTGGATCATTTATGAGTGGGTGACCCATGTCCCCTCTCTTTTCAATGTTTTCTAAAACCTTGTAACATAGCCGTTATGTTGCAGAATTTCCATCTCAAAATGTCTCTCTCGTATTCTCAAATTCATTTATTTTATTAAGTGAATACTCAAAGCTCTTTCTTATAAAGGGGTATTCACATATATACCAAAATGATATATTTTAAATTCTGGGATTTACATACATGAGACCCGCTTTCCCTTTCCGTGGGTTTAAAGTGACATAAAGATCATGTCTTTAAAGCAGTTTTAAAACATTATTATTATGAAATAAAACCCATTTATTTTATGCTATATGGGTTTTTTATGAAATGATTGATGATGATATATGTGTCTCACATGATAATAAAGACATGTCAAGGGTGCGTCCTGATAGCGCTCCAATGCATTGGGTAAAGACTTAATCTCTAGAGATGATTATTTTTAACGACGCCTTGGTGAATAACCTTGGTAATTTTTAATGACACCTTGGGGATGGACCTTGTTGAAACAAAAATGATTGTCAATATTAAATGTTGTAGCCACATCTTCAAGTTATGAAAAACATTATTTTTATTATGATATGCCTCATGATTTCTTTCTCATGCCTTAAAGTTCTTTTCATGACCTTATTGAAGTATCTTAGGTTCACATGTAAAATGTTTCTCTTGTTTCCCTTATTGGGCCTTATGCTCAACATTTCTTTTGATGTATGTCCCCAGGTTATGAGATGCAGTAATGAACCTCGGATGAACTTAAGGAGAAGCCTTTCATGTGTTTAAGAAGAATGTTTTATGTTGTTTTCTTGTATTATGTTCCTGGTTTCCAAGACACTAAACCTTAAAGATCCTCATTCTTGTGTAATGTAATGAAAGTTTATGTAATAAAAAGGCGAGATGCCACAATTGGAGTACGACCTGGTTGGATCGTACTCGAATCCAACCGGGCTCTCGACACTGAAATGCCTATAACTCCTAGACCGGGTGCCCGATTGACGCGCCGTCTGTTGCGTTGGAACCCTTATGACATTTCGGATCATCAGGTTACTTATTCGTGGGACTTCATGCCAGTTGAAATACGACCGATGTCTTGGGGAGAAGATTCTCTCGGAATCAAGCATGCTCTATGCGAGAATCTAGTGGATGACTGTGAGGTGGAGATTGGAGACAGATCTTGTATAGGTTAGTACCTAGTAATCCTATATGGGTCAGAAATAATCCTGTGTGGGTCAGATCCTATGTGGGTCAGCGCTCAACGATCCTGTGTGGGTCAGCGCATACCGATCCTGTGTGGGTCTGCGCTCAACGATTCTGTGTGGGTTAGTGCATACCGATCCTGTGTGGGTTAGCGCATAACGATCCTGTGTGGGTCATCACTCAGCGATTCTGTGTGGGTTAGCGCATACCGATCCTGTGTGGGTCAGATCCTGTGTGGGTCAGCATTCAGCGATCCTGTGTGGGTCAGCACATACCGATCCTGTGTGGGTCAGATCCTATGTGGGTCAGCGGGGGTTAGTACCTATCGATCCTGTGTGGGTCAGCAGAGGTTAGTACCTATCGATCCTGGGCTGGTCAAATCCTGTGTGGGTCAGCGGGGGTTAGTACCTATCAATCCTGTGTGGGTCAGTAACAATTCCTCTTAACAGAATAAGATGATCTAGATTTACGGCTAATCATCTGTACTTCTGTACTTAAGTTATAACTGGTTTGAGCTGAGTCTTTTCTTTGTGATTTGTGATTGAGATCATGCTTTGTGGTTTTCCTTTTTGGAATTCTGAGAGACCTTAGGGGGTCTCAGGATCCCTATAGGGTATTGTTATACTCACACTACATAGGTTTCGCCCGCACCTTGTTGCGTCTTGTGCAGACGACAAACAACCTTGACTGAGACACAAGGAGCTACGACCTGACGGTGGACGATGGTGACAGTTGACGTGGAGAGCTGTGGAGACAAGTTGTACCTACTCTTTAGGTAGGATTCTTGGTGGACTATCTCAGGAGCTGTTTACTCTTTTCTATTTTAGTTGTATCTTTCAGTTGAGCTTGTATTCCGACCCCTTTACTTTCAGTATACACTTTTACTATTGCAGTTTTACTTCATGGTTGTATCTTGTTGTGTTCTTGGACTGTGTTTTTGAACAGATTTAAAGACAATGCCTTCCCGTTTTAGGGATACACCTTTCCGGTGCTAGTTACCAACCCCTGGCCTATGGAAGGCGTGCTTGGGGTAGTCACGACACGAGCCCTGGGAGACGGATCATGACAAAGTGGTATCAGAGGAGGCGGTTCTACCGAAGAACTAGGAATCTGATCTTTCCAATGAAGTAATAGTGTTAAGTGTTTTGAGTGTGGTTTTCAGTTCGGGGAGTCCAGTGTTGGTGCGATGACCGACGTATCCATACACCAGGACCCTGAATTCTGATTTCCAACTTGGTGTACGAAAATACTGATTGTGTGTGTTTTGGAAATGTCTTACTTTTGATCTCTTTTGAGTCAGCTCACTAGGTATAACTTTTTACCGTGACACACCTGTTTCTTTTCAGGGTGCCGCCGCGTAGACAGCCATCCGGGATTCCAGAGAGAGTACACGATGATGACCCACCGAGCGATGAGGCTTTGGTGCAGGGCCCTCTTACTGTGTTGGAACCTTCGAGTGGTGTACCAGTAGTACCACCACTCGTAGGGCTGCAGTTT
The DNA here is from genome assembly GCA_963277665.1 of Viscum album. Classification (NCBI taxonomy): domain Eukaryota; kingdom Viridiplantae; phylum Streptophyta; class Magnoliopsida; order Santalales; family Viscaceae; genus Viscum; species Viscum album. The sequence goes on from OY728123.1 coordinate 878,880,853, forward strand.
CCACTAGCCCCACTAGCAGACCATGCACGCCGACTGAGCGCGTTGCACAAATTCCAGAGATAGAGGCCTCTGAGGTTTCGAGACGAGAAAGATCCCCAGAAATTTGAGGATTGGCTAGAGGCTGTGGCACAAGTTTTTCGTTTAGTTGAGACGCCAGTAGATCAGATGGTGATCCTAGCTTCTAGCCTATTCCAGGGAACACCAGAGAGATGGTGGAGTCTGAATCTCAAGTCACATGAGGAGGATACACTCTCCTGGTTAGACTTCGAGAACCTCCTCATGGAGGATTTCGTACTAGTGACTTTACGCTAAGTGCGTATCCAGGAGCTGCTACACTTACAACAGGGCAACCTATCAGTGGCCTAGTACTCGACAAGATTCACTGACCTCTCATGCTACTCCACTGACATGTTACGAGACCCTTTCTTTAGGGCCCAGACCTTTGAGCAAGGTCTCCGGTGGGAGATCAAAGCGTCGATGATATCACTCAATATCCCGACGCAGACTAGAGTGATCGAGCGAGCATTATTGGTGGAGAGATTCTTAGCTGAGAAGACATCGACGGTGAGATCCACCACTAGATGACAGGTAACCGAGTCATCTGCAGCAGACAGTAGGCAGATGACGCAGAGGTCCAAACGGGTCAGACCGTTCGGGGGACGACCCCAGGACGTAGGGTCGGAGGTGAGGATCTCACGAGGCGGAGCATGCCAGCAGAGGAGCAGACTGTGATTTACGTGCGACGGGCAGGGACACATGGCTCGCGATTGCTCGACCCTCCGTATCTATGGTCATCAAACGGTCGAGGGGCCACTAAGACAGCGACCAAGGTTTGAGCGAGGGGGTCCACAGGGCGGCAGATGTGGCAGAGGAGTAGGTCATGTTGCAGGAGGTGGATGACGATTTGAGGTTCTACCACCACCACCCCCAGGTGGTCCACCCCGACCATAGGAAGCAGGTGGACAGAGGCGAGCTTAGATTTAGGCGATAGAGGCCTATGACCACGGCGCTCCAGATATGATTAGAGGTACAACCTGTGTCTATTCCACCCTAGATGCAGTTCTTATAGACACAGGTGCCAGTCACTCTTTTATTTCCACAAAACTCATTCAGAGCTCGAAGATTCCAATGGTGCCATTGGATCAATCCTTACGATTAGAGACTCCCACAAGAGAATATTCAACGATTAAACACTGGTGCAGATAGTGTAAGCTCACTCTAGGAGGTGAGAGCTTCGGCTGAGATCTCCTAGTAGCAGCGTCGAGGCCTTATAACGTCATCTTGGGTATGAATTGGCTATCCACATTCCATGCTCAGATCGAATGTTTCTGGCACAAAGTGTGGTGTGTCCGTGAGGGTGAGACCGGGTTTTCCTTCACCAGCGAGAATGGAACCTTTGTAGCACATGATGGACTTACTCGGAGGAGGGTGGAGCTGATCACTCATCAGTTGGCTAGCCTTACCCTCGGAGCAGTTGACACGAGGAGTCTTATTTATCCTGTAGTGGTGGACCATTATGATGATGTCTTTCCTGATGATGTTTCGGGACTACCTCCTCGCAGAGAGGTAGACTTCTACATCGACCAGTACCCTGGGATGAAACCAATATCTATGCCAGCATATCATATGGCCCTCACAGAGATTCGTGAGTTGTGAGTATAGTTGGAGGACTTGCAGAGGAAGGGGTTCATAAGGCCCGATGTTTCTCTATGGGAATCCCCAATTTTGTTCGCCAAGAAGGCATATGAGATTCTGAGGCTTTGTGTGGATTATCGGCGCCTTAACCAAGTGACCGTGAAGAATAAGTATCCACTCTCGAGGATTGGTGATATTTTCGACCATCTAAAGGGAGATCGATGGTTTTCGAAGATAGACCTTAGATCAGGCTATCACCAGCTCAGGGCACGGGTTAAGGACGTACCGAAGACAACATTCAGGTATGGCCATTACGAGTTCTTGGTGATGACCTTCGGCATGACCAACGCTCCAACAATGTTCATGGGGCCCATGAACAAGATCTTCCATCCTTACCTCGATTGCTTCATGGTAGTATTCATTGACGACATCTTGATATACTCAACATCAGAGGAGAAGCACGCCACACACCTACAAATAGTTCTGGATACACTCCAAGAGCACCAGATTTAAGGAAAGCTCTCAAAGTTCCAGTTTTGGATAAATGAAGTTTACTTCATGGGGAAAGTTATCTTGGAGGCTGGAGTTGCAGTGGATCTAGTGAAGATAGAGGCAGTTCTTACTTGGGAGCCACCCATGAGTGTGACTGAGGTGAAAAATTTCCTGGGATTGGCTGGGTACTATCAGATATTCGTACCCGATTTTTCCAGAGTTGCGACACCCTTGTCAGCTTTGAAAAAGAAGGGAAAACCCCTCGTGTGGATGGAGAGATGCCTGCAGAGTTTTTAGGAGCTGAGGCAGAGGCTGACGCGTGCCCCCCATCTTGAGGCTACTGGAAAAGTGTGTTGGGTATGTAGTCTACTGTGACGTATCAGGGACCAAACTAGGTTGTGTCCTGACGTAGGAGTGAGCAGTGATTGCCTATGGCTCACGGCAGTTGAGACAGTACGAGCAGAACAACACTACCCATGTCCTAGAGTTAGCATTAGTGGTCTTTGCGCTGAAGATGTGCCGACACTACTTGATGGGTGAAAAATTTACTATTTACTCTGACCACAAGAGTCTTAGGTATATCTTCTCATAGAAGGACTTGAACCTGAGACGATGACGATGGCTAGAGTTCCTCCAGGACTATGAATTTGAGATAGTCTACACTCCTGGAAAGGGGAACGTAGCAGCAGATGCACTCAGCAGGAGGTCTGATCTACAGTTGTTGAGTGAGGCGACAGAGCAGCTAGCCGCATTGCAGTTATCCTTCACGGATAGTGATGGAGCAGTTTACCTCCAGTTTATGATAGTTACTCCCCCACTCCTTCAGTGATTTAGGGAGGCACAGTTTGGGGACATTGACTGCGAGACCCGACGTGCTCATATATCCTCAGGATAGGCTCCTGATGGATTTTCTGAAGGTGGGGAGCATGTCGTTCTTTTCCGAGGACGCACTATGGTACCCGTGATGCTAAAAGAGGAGGTGTTGAGGGAGTTCCACACATCCCTTTTGGCGATACATCCTGGAGTGGCGAAAATGTACCAGGACCTCCGACGTCAGTACTGGTGGCCAGAGATGAAGAAAGCAGTGGTGGAGTTCGTATCACGATGCCTCACTTGTCAGCAAGTGAAAACCGAGCATCAGGTACCAGCAGGCTTAGCTCAACCACTTGAGGTACCAGAGTGGAAGTGAGATGATATCTCCATGGACTTCGTGACAGGGATAACACATACGTCCAGGGGCCACAATTCCATCTGGGTGATCATTGACCAACTCACCAAGTCGGCCCACTTCCTACCCATCTGAGAGCAGGGATCAGAAGAGAGCTTGGGACGCCTCTACATACAAGAAATTGTATGGCTTGACGGGGTGCTATCAGCGATCGTCTCAGATCGTGACACATGTTTTACATCCCATTTGTGGAAGGGATTGCATGAGGTGTTCGGGACTCAGCTAAGCTTAATCACTGCCTTTCACCCTCAGATAGATGGTCAAATAGAGCGGACCATACAGACACTCGAGGACATGCTTCTTACTTGTGTCCTTGATTTTGGACATAGTTGGGAGGACCACCTGCTACTGGTGGAGTTTGCATACAACAATAGTTATTACTCCACCATCTTCATGGCTCTATTTGAGGCCCTATACGGGTGACCTTGCAGATCACCTCTATACTGGACAAACCCAGGGGAGTTGGCATTGATGGGTCCAAAGTTGGTACAAGCCACCACAGAGAAGGTGAAAATAATCTAGGAGCAGATGAAGACTGCATAGATCCGAAAAAAGTCTTATGCCGACAGGAGATGAAGACCCTTAGAGCTTGAGGAGGGAGACCATGTCTTCCTAAAGGTCTCACCCTGACGAGGATTACAGAGGTTTGGCCGGGGCGACAAGCTATCTCCGAAGTTCATCGGACCTTTCCAGATCCTCAGTAGAGTAGGCGAGGTGGCATACCATCTAGCTCTTCCCCCATAGACTCACCAAGTGCATAATGTTTTCCATGTGTCGCAGCTGAGGAGGTACATGCATTATCCATCACATGTTATCGACTGGGGAGAGCTGGACATCAATGATGGGGCAACGTTTGTGGAGTTCCTTATGGAGATAGAGGATCGACATGAGCGGTTCTTTCATGGGCGGTCGATTCCTCTGGTGCAAATTCGTTGGCAGCACAAGAACCTCCAGGAGAGCACATGGGAATGAGAGACTCAAATACGTGCTCATTACCCCCATTTGTTTCCCTAGTTTTGTTATAGATTTCGGAGATGAAAAAGGTGGGGAGAATGTAAAGACCCAGAAATTCCATATATTTTTTTTAAATTATTTGGAATTATTACGCGTCTACAAAAATTGACGGCGCTTGATTCTGAGGCCCGGTGTGTCCGTAACAGAAATTTTAAGTTTTTTTAAGGTACGATCAATAAACACGCGGGCAATGTTTTCTATCTTTTGAACCAGTGCTCAGATTAAAAATATGAGGGCACCATTGAATCCACAACACCGAGATTTTCTTAAGGGAGGCTTAACTTAGACCGCAGTAGGTCGGGTGAAAAAGTTAGTTTTTGTGACTTTTAAAGAAATAATAAAATAACAACAATTTTTATTTTATTATCCTACTTCCTGTTGAGTGGTGGTGGTGGGACCGATGGGTTTTCAAGCCATTTAATGGCTTGACTCTTCAGTTGCGTAACCACACCATTGGTAATTAAGAGGTTTATTAATTAAAAACTCATTAATGAACCTCATTAATTCCGTCGATGCATTACTCACCCTCCCCCTCTATTTAAATGGAGCTCGGGTTGGAGATTTTGACATGACTTCATCAAGTGGGGAACCTTTGGCGAAGTACTGCGACAACTTCCACCGGCGGAGGACAGAATCTTGGGCGGCAACGATCTGGGATCGACGAATGCTGATGACTCTTCTCCCGCCACCACCGCGACACCTCCAACGATTCTCGAGGTAGGGTTTTTTGTCTTGATTAATCCTAAGAGTTTGTTGAATTAATTATTCTAATTTGATATAATGCTAACGTAGAGGGCGTGAGAAAAACAAAAAAGTCCCAGACCCTCCTTCGCTTGATTTATTGTTGCATTCTTCACGGGCGAATTTTGAATTTGACGCTAATGCAAATCAGAGGGTCACGCAACGATGAAAACATCTCAGGAGGCCCGTAAGCACAGACAGGAGTGGAAACTGAGCTCTTGAGCATCGACGGAACCATGCAGAAGATGCGCCGACGTGGCACCGGTGACCGGCGCTCACCGGCCACGAAAGGAGGCGGTGCTGCGGTGGACCAGACGGGTGACCGACCCTCAGCTGGCCGCATTGTCAGAGAGCGGCGCACCGTCGGGCGCCACAGGAGGTGGTCGTGGCTTCGAAGCCACGACGAAGGGGACTTGCACCCCGCAGGTCCCACTGCCAACTGTGGCGGCGCCACATGGCGCCGCCAATTAAAGAGTCGAACGACTCTTTGAGCCGTTCGGGATCGAGGGGTCGTACGACCCCTCGTGCGGGTCGCGCCAGCCGGTGGGCCAGGCCAGTCCGCTGCCCAGCGGGCTGAGCCTGCTGCGGCCCATCCCACCGCGGCCCATCCCAGCCAGTTCGGGTTGGGCCGGTCCGCAGCCCAGCTAGTTCAGGCCGGGCCAGGTTGGACCCAGACCGGGTTGGGTCGGCACCAGGCCGGGTCGGGTCGGCCGAGGCCGGTTCGGTCCAACCGGGCGCAGACCGAACCCGAACCCTTTTCGGCCCAGATACACCTAAAAGGCTGTATCTCGCGAACCAGACGTACGTTTGACGAACCATATACGGTGTTGGAATCCTTGGAACGAGACGATTCTTTTGAGATACTCCACCTAAGTTTTGGAGAAAGTTGGAGTACGACCAGGTTGGATCGTACCCGAATCCAACCGGGTCCTCGACACTAAAATGTCTATAAATCTCAGACCGGGCATCTGATTGACTCGTCGTCTGTTGCGTTGGAACCCTTATGAAATGACGGATCATCAGGTTACTTCTTCGTGGGACTTAATGCTGGTTGAAATACGAATTATGGCTTGAGGAGCGGATTCTCCCAGAATCAAGCGTACTTTGTGCAGGAATCCAGTGGCTAGCTTTGAGGTGGAGATTGGAGGCAGTTCTTGCAGATGTTAGTAACTAGCAATCCTATGTGGGTCAGCACCGATTCTATGTGGGTTAGATCCTATGTGGGTTAGCGATTGACGATCCTATGTGGTTCAGCGCATACTGATCCTGTGTAGTTCAGATCCTATGTGGGTCAGCGCTCAACGATCTTGTGTGGGTCAGCGCATACTAATCCTGTGTGGGTCAGATCCTGTGTGGGTAATCGCATACTGATCCTACATGGGTCAGATCCTGTGTGAGTTAGCGGGGGTTAGCACCTATCGATCCTGTGTGGGTCAGTAGGGGTTAGTACCTATCGATCCTGGGTGGGTAGGATCCTGTGTGGGTCAGCGAGGGTTAGTACCTATTGATCATGTGTAGGTCAGAAGCAGTGCCTCTTAACAAAATAAGATGATCTAGCTTTACGACTAATCATCTGTACTTCTGTTCTTAAGCTATACATGGTTTGAGTTGAGTCTTTGCTTTGTGCTTTGTGATTGAGATCATGCTTTGTGGTTTTCCTTTGTGGAATTCTTAGAGACCTTAGGGGGTCTCAGGGTGTAACACCCGAGACTTTTATGTTATATAAATCATCAAAGGAATCTTTTTCTACACAACACTTTCTTGGCTTGCTTTACACAAAATCGCGACCTTCCTCGATAGCTTGTGTCGTACGCAATACCGAGTTTCACTAAACAACGATATGCTATTAAAATATTTTTAAAACTAGCCGTTATGAATAGTAATAACCACTTTTTGAAATTTTATAAATTTTATTTTTCAAAATGGATTTCATTTTTGGATTCGGAATATCGAAATTAGCCTAGGGTAAAATTTTGGTATTTTTCTGAAAACTTTCAATTTTTGATGAATAGTGAAATCACTAAGTGGTAGTTAAAAAACTGAATTTTTCATAAAACTTAATTTTACCGCTTCTGTGAGTGGAATTTCGAAAATCCGAGAGACACGGTTAATATTAAGGACTAAAATGTGGTTCAATGAGATGAAAATAATTTTTGGTGAATAGTAACTTTTTACTTTTTTTTACCACAGTTAAAAGTAAATAGGGTAATTAAGGGTAAAGATGATATTATTATTACCCTAACACATGTCCTAATTCTATTGGATAAGTGTAATTCGACAAAAAACAAACTTAGGAATAAAATATGACCATTTAGGCCCACTTGGATTAGATTAGGACATTTATTATTAATTTATTTAAAGAAGGGTTAAAATAGTTAAAATCAAAGTTGAATAAGTAAATAATTTTTAATATGGGGTTATACATAAGATAAATTTGACTATAAATATTCATTAGAAATATAAAAAGATTTCCTACATAATTGTATTTTATTTTTAATTTTTAGACATTAAATAATTTAATTTATTTATGACACAAAGATGATGCAGTAATTATCTTATTAATGAAATATTGACATAATTAATGTTATAAACACCAAAATAAATGTAATTTGAGACTTTTTATGAATTACACTAATTTTCTAGGTTAATATGACATGTTAGTATTGATTTAATTAACTTGGTTCGAACTAATAATTCTGTTATGATTTTCACAAAAATCAATTACTAAATAGTGTCAAAATTGACATAAAATAGTTTTTAAAAACAAATATTATATTAGTAATTGTTATTTTATTCCTAAAAATCTAAAGTTCGGAAAAATGACTTATATAAGGTTATATATATTAATAATAAACAACTTGGGGTTCGTTTGACTGCTTATAGTAAGTTTATTAACATTATAGTATAAGAACACAAGAAGACACAGTAAAAGTAAACTTATTTAACTTAATGTTAAATCTAAATGATAATGTTAAAATAGGAACATAAAATTTTCTAAATTCTATTGGATGAGAGGATTTCGACCCATACCCACCTTAGATTCGAAATATATCAATTTGGAGCTATTTAAAACCGAACTTGACTTTATAATAAAATAATATTTTTAGTTTTCCCAAAGGTGCCCCTCTCCTCCCTTATAAAAGGGCACCTCCTCCCCCTCTTCCTCACACCACTTTGAGCCTTCAAGCTCAGCCAACCCCTGAAAATTCCTTCTCTCCACTTCCCTAGAGACATTCTAGAGGTCCTGGTCTTCTTCAAAGACCAATTTTAGTGCCCTAAAAGAAGGTCTCAAAGAAGCACTTCAAAGAAGAGGTAATGTTCGTTACCGATTCTTTCATATTTATTTCTTATTCCACTTCTTCTTCTTTAGTTGTTTCATTATGAAGTAATAACATCAGTATCACTAATATACTGATATGTTATTATAATTATTAAACAACCCTATTTCACCATCTATTCATCCTACGAAAAAAGAAATCACCGCGCGTGCGTACGTACGGAATACCGTCTCCACGCCGTGGTGTAATCTATTTTCCACCACCACCTTACTTGGATGGGTATAATGGTGTAAATAATGACTATATATGACTATTATAAAGTGATACTGATTCTGAAATAGTATACATACACTCCAATACAATTCCACGATCATAGGAACGATATCATCACTCGTGCGTACGTACGGAATACCGTCTCCACGATGTGATGCGACTCATTCTACATGATATTCATTTCATAATGATTATATAAATTAATTGAATTAATGAATATGATATATATTACACTAATACCATTCTGTAAATGAGGTATCTATAACCTAAAGAGAAGAATAAGAATTTATTCGACAAAACACGCATAAGAACAAAAAGTTATAAACACCCGAATAACAAGTAGCAATGAAATATTACTACTAAAAAGCTAAGAATATGACCATATATGATATCATAAAAATAAGTATGATTCTGTAATAAGTCAATAACATTATTTAAATCATTATACAGGAGGTTCAGACACGTACAAAGCATATCAGACCTAAGGTAAGGGAAATATCACAATCTCATTTTTATCCGAGATTGTTTATACTTTAGTATTTACTAGGGTGTATTTTATCATCCACATCCATGTTTCCTCAATATGTAATATTATTTCCATTCACCTACAATTGTTTAAATCCTATTTTACCCTTCGATGAGTTTTTAGTAAAAGATATGAAAGGAATCTTTTGTCATTTTTCATACGAGGTACTTTTTTGACTTTTCTGACAAAAGTACGAGAAAAATGTATTTTTTAACTTATACGACATGAATGTATTTTTAAAACATTATTTCCAAGAATATTCCTTTACAAGTTTTCAAGTTTATTTTTAATCAACTTCTTTTAGTTTAAAATTGTATGACATGTTATGAAAGGATAAATGTTTTTGAAGTAGAAAGGATATTTTCCTCAAGAATGGAGTTCAAGAGTTTTATCAAAATTATTTTCCATCTAAGACAATATAGGGTTCTGTTTCTATCCCTATTATTACATGGATTTGATTATGTTGTGATGGAAATATTTTTATGAATTCATTTATCTTATATGAATTGTTTTATGATGTCACGATGTTTAAGATTCCCATTTTTATTACATGGGTTATGTAATGATGTATGATTTATAATTTTGTGGCACACATAAGAATGGTATCATTATGAGATGGGTGGGACCTATATCTCCCTCCAATGCATTGGGTAAAGATTTTATATCTCATGAGATAGACATGGCTGGAACGGTAGGTTATACCGGTTCAGTGAAACAAGACTGAAACGAGGGTGACTCGGTTCAGAAATGGACTTTGTCCACTAAGATAGTCTTGGCAATGAGTCTTGACTAATAAGATATGATTCTCTATGATTATGTGTGTATGCCACAAAGTTTCATGTTTTAAGTTATGATTATTGTGATTACATTTCACTGCCATGATTTATCCCATGTTATGAAATTATGATCTCTTTTGCAGGTTAAGATTTCCAAAAGTTATGTGCTTATGTATATGATGTGATTGATATTTCTTTTGTTTACCCTTACTGAGCATTTGAGCTCACCATTTTGTATGTTTTCTTTCCCCCAGGTCAGGAAGAAGGTTATTAAGTAGATATTCCAAAAGGGACTATAGATATGATGAAATAAATGGGAGACAGTGTAGACGCTTTATGAACCAGTTGTTTATTTTTCCCAGTTTCTAAAGACACTATACCTATACGGTCCTTTCGTGGTTTTGTTATATGTTGTAATAAGTATGCTTCAATTTTGAATTATTAACAATGTATGTAAAGTATGGGTTGTTATAGTTGGTATCAGAGGAAAGGTATAGTCAACCTTTGGAAACTAGGATGCGAAAGCCTTAGTAAGAACCCTAAGGATAAGTCTAAGCATAGAACACAATATTAGTGTTTTAGAAATGGCCATGAATAACCTAGGATAAGACCTTAAGTGTGAAATTTTATTCTTGATTATGTGGTTTTCCTATTATAATTAGTGTTGCTCACACTATTCTTCTTGGTTTTAGTCAATGGATGGAACCCGAAGGAACTGTGTTAATGTGGAATGTGACAGGCAATGCAATGATTGTCCCTCTGAGCAACCAAACGTTATGGGAGTTGGAATGTAAAATCTTGTAGCCATGCTCACACAACTTTCTCAAGCTATGAATCATGCAGGACTTCCAAACGAGCAAAGGAAGGAGCAACATTCTGTTGAATCCTTCACGAGGCAGCGTCCACCTTATTTCAGTGGGTCTACTGATCCATTAGTTGCTGAAAAATGGATTAGTACTACTGAAAAGATATTTTCAGTTCTTCAATGTTCTAAACATGATAAAGTCATCCTAGCAGTGTATCGTTTGGAAGGAGATGCTGATCAATGGTGGAATATTATTAAGAATATGAGGCAAAGGGATGAAATTGAGTCCATGGAATGGGACGAGTTCAAGAACTTATTTTTCAATAAGTACTTCCCTCGTATTCTCCGAACAAAGATGGAGAAAGAGTTTCTTGAACTGAAGCAAAAGGATAATGAATCTGTTGGTACCTATGAAGCAAATTTTACAAGACTTTCAAGGTACGCTTCTGGTATTATTATCCAACCTGAGAGTAAGATCGATCGATTCTTTAGTGGCTTAAAACCAAGTCTTCGAAGGGCGTTAGCCATAAGGGACTTCAATAGCTACCAGGAAATCGTTCGATGTGCTCTCAAAGTCGAGATGGAGATTGGAGTAACCCATCAGTCATATGGGTTTGATAATAAGAGGAAAATGGAATTCAAAGGAAAATCTAAAGAGCACACTGAAAAGAAGATGAGCTTTCCCTTATGCTCAAAGTGTGGAAAGAAACATGGAAGGAGTTGTCTTAAAGGGATAAGTAAATGTTTCAAATGTGGAAAGGAAGGTCATCGGGCATTTGAATGCCGCGATGATGGGAAGAAGATGTCTAATGATGCAAACAAAGGAATGGATACACAGAATGAACCTACTACACTTCAATGTTTCAAGTGCAAGGAGATGGGACATTATGCCAATAAATGCCCTAATCCAAGGGTTGATGATGATGGTCGACGTCAACAAACTCTTAAGGCTAAAGACAAAGGAAAGTCACATGCAATTTCTATCAGCGATGTGGAGTACGATAACGATGTGGTGAAAGGTACACTTACCATCCACTCTAAAGTAGCAAATGTTTTATTTGATTCTGGATCCACCCACTCTTTTATTTCTGAAGAATTTTCTAAGGGTATCACCGTACTACCTCAACAATTAGATGTTGAGTTAGCTTTGACAACACCTAATGGCACAACAGTCACATCAAAAGTTTATAATTCTTCTCCGATCGAAGTTTGTGGGAAAGTGCTTCCTGCAAATCTTGTGATCCTTCCTATAGTGGAATTTTATGTGATTCTTGGCATGGATTGGCTTTCTTTATATGGAGCTCATATCAATTTCCAAATAAGGGAAGTCACATTTCATATTCCAGATCAATCTATGATCGTCTATCAATGCAAGGATGAACATAACATTCCAGTGGAAATTTCTTCCATTTTATGGGTCTTGATTCCACTAAATGAAGGTTATTTATCTCAAATGGTTGGTGAGAAACTCACGATTAATAATATGCCCATTGTACGGGAGTTTGATGATGTCTTTCCGAAGGAATTACCGGGACTTCCACAAAATCGTGAAGTTGAGTTCTCAATAGAACTCGTACCGGGTGCTTTGCCTATTTCAAAGACACCTTATAGAATGGCCCCAATTGAGTTACAGGAATTGAAGAAGCAACTCCAAGAGAATCTTGATAAGGGATTCATACACCCTAGTGCATCACCTTGGGGAGCACCTGTTCTATTTGTTAAGAAGAAAGATGGATCAATGAGACTCTGCATTGATTATCGAGAACTTAACAAGATCACTATCAAGAACAAATATCCTCTCCCACGCATTGATGACTTATTTGACCAACTATGAGGAGCTCAATACTTTTCCAAGATTGATCTTCGTTCTGGGTATCATCAATTAAGGGTCAAAAGGGAGGATATACCAAAGACGGCTTTCCATACAAGGTATGGACACTATGAATTTATAGTGATGCCATTTGGTCTTACTAATGACCCTGCTATCTTCATGGATCTGATGAATAGAGTCTTTAGAGACTATCTTGATCAATTTGTGGTAGTCTTTATAGACGATATTCTTGTCTATTCAAAGAGAAAGGAAGAACATGAAGATCACTTGAGAATTATATTGAAGACCCTGAGAAAGGAGAAGCTTTATGCCAAATTTACCAAGTGTGAATTTTGGCTTCAAAAAGTTGCATTTTTGGGTCACATAATCTCAAAAGAGGGGATATCTGTGGATCCAGCAAAAACAGAGGTTATCGAAAGATGGTCGAGACCAACAACAATAATTGAGATCCGAAGTTTTCTTGGTTTGGATGGATATTATCGACATTTTGTGAAAGATTTTTCACGATTATCTAATCCACTCACCAAGTTGACTCAGAAAGGAGTTAAGTTTGTTTGGATGGAGGAATGTGAATAGAATTTCAAGGATTTGAAAATAATGTTATCCAGTGCACCTGTGCTCACACTGCCTTGTAGTGGAGAAAGGTTTGTGATCTATAGTGATGCATCCAAGAAGGGATTGGGGTGTGTTCTTATGCAAAATGATATGGTGATAGCTTATGCCTCACGACAGTTGAAAATACATGAGCAAAATTACCCAACACATGATTTGGAGTTAGCTGCGGTAATCTTTGCATTAAATATTTGGAGGCATTACCTTTATGGTGAAAGGTGTGAGATTTATACTGATCATAAAAGTTTAAAGTATATTTTCACACAAAAGGAGCTGAATATGCGTCACAGAAGATGATTGGAGTTGATTAAGGATTACGACTACTCAATCTATTACCACCCTGGGAAAGCAAACAAGGTGGCATATGCATTAAGTCGACAAGACCATGCTAGTTTATCCATGATGAGGATCACAAAAGATCCAATATTTATGGATTTACAAAGGATGGATCTTGGAATTATAATGGAAGGGGAAAAATCTTATCTTTCTCAAATGAATGTTCAACCATCTATACATGTGAAGATTAAAGAGGCACAGAAAGAAGATGTCGAGTTACAAAAGAAGGTGAGAAACATTCCTGAATTCAACCTTGATTGTGATGGGATAATAAAGTTCTGGAATCGGGTTTGTGTTCCTCCCATCCCCGAATTAAAGAAGGAGCTGCTGGATGAGGCTCATAGTTCTTCATTCTCTATTCATCCTGGAAGCACGAAGATGTATAGGGACCTGAAAGAGTACTTCTGGTGGGATGGCATGAAAAGAGATGTTGCTGAATTTGTCTCTCGATGCTTGGTTTGTCAACAAGTTAAAGCTGAGAGACAGAAGTCTAAGGGGATGTTACAACCATTACCCATACCCGAATGGAAATGGGAAAACATCACTATGGACTTTGTCACAGGACTTCCTAAAACATCCAAAGGCAATAATGCTATCTGGGTCATAGTTGATCGTCTTACAAAGTCTGCACACTTCATTGCTATTAGAGAGGATTTCTCTCTGGATCAGCTTGCCAGGATATATGTAAAGGAAGTGGTAAGATTTCATGGAGTACCACTTTCTATTATATCCGATCGGGATCCGAGATTTACCTCAAAGTTCTGGCGAAGTCTTCAGCATACTCTGGATACAGAGTTGAGTTTCAGCACTGCTTATCATCCTCAGACAGACGGTCAGTCTGAGAGAACAATTCAAACCCTAGAAGATATGTTGAGAGCTTGCTCTATGGATTTCAAAGGTGGATGGGATCAACACCTACCTTTGGTAGAATTTTCTTATAATAATAGCTTTCACTCCAGTATTCAGATGGCTCCTTATGAAGCTCTCTATGGAAAGAAATGCAAGACTCCAACTTGTTGGGATGAAGTTGGGGAAAGAAATCTATTAGGACCTGATCTCGTTGATGAAATGACAGAAAAGGTCAGATCTATTCAACAACACATAAGAGCAGCTCAGAGTCGACATAAAAGTTATGCCGACAACCGAAGAAAAGACCTAGAGTTTGAAGTGGGTGATAAAGTGTTCTTACGAATATCTCCCTGGAAGAGGGTTATGAGATTTGGAAAGAAGGGGAAGTTGAGCCCGAGATATATCGGTCCTTTCGAAATACTGGATCGTGTTGGGAAGGTAGATTACCGATTGGCGCTTCCACCGAATCTCTCTCAAGTTCACGATGTGTTCCATGTATCTCTCCTGAGAAAGTACATACCTGATCCTTCATATGTACTCAGTTCAGAAGTTGTACCACTGGAGCAAGATCTATCTTATGAAGAACAACCGATAGAGATTCTGGATCGTAGAGAAAAAGTCCTACGAAACAAGACCACTCTATTGGTGAAAGTTTTATGGAGGAACCACCAATTAGAAGAAGCTACATGGGAGCGTGAGGATATGATGAGGGAGAGGTATCCTCATCTGTTTGTTACAAAGTGACGAATTTCGAGGGCGAAATTCATTTTAAGGGGGGTAGAATGTAACACCCGAGACTTTTATGTTATATAAATCATCAAAGGAATCTTTTTCTACACAACACTTGCTTGGATTGCTTTACACGAAATCGCGACCTTCCTCGATAGCTTGTGTCGTACGCAATACCGAGTTTCACTAAACAACGATATGCTATTAAAATATTATTAAAACTAGCCGTTATGAATAGTAATAACCACTTTTTGAAATATTATAAATTTTATTTTTCAAAATGGACTTCATTTTTGGATTCGGAATATCGAAATTATCCTAGGGTAAAATTTTGGTATTTTTCTGAAAACTTTCAATTTTTGATGAATAGTGAAACCACTAAGTGGTAGTTAAAAAACTGAATTTTTCATAAAACTTAATTTTACCGCTTCTGTGAGTGGAATTTCGAAAATCTGAGAGACACGGTTAATATCAAGGACTAAAATGTGGTTCAATGAGATGAAAATAATTTTTGGTGAATAGTAACTTTTTACTTTTTTTTACCACAGTTAAAAGTAAATAGGGTAATTAAGGGTAAAGATGATATTATTATTATCCTAACACATGTCCTAATTCTATTGGATAAGTGTAATTCGACAAAAAACAAACTTAGGAATAAAATATGACCATTTAGGCCCACTTGGATTAGATTAGGACATTTATTATTAATTTATTTAAAGAAGGGTTAAAATAGTTAAAATCAAAGTTGAATAAGTAAATAATTTTTAATATGGGGTTATACATAAGATAAATTCGACTATAAATATTCATTAGAAATATAAAAATATTTCCTACATAATGGTATTTTATTTTTAATTTTTATACATTAAATAATTTAATTTATTTATGACACAAAGATGATGCAGTAATTATCTTATTAATGAAATATTGACATAATTAATGTTATAAACACAAAAATAAATGTAATTTGAGACTTTTTATGAATTCCAATAATTTTATAGGTTAATATGACATGTTAGTATTGATTTAATTAACTTGGTTCGAACTAATAATTCTGTTATGATTTTCACAAAAATCAATTACTAAATAGTGTCAAAATTGACATAAAATTGTTTTTAAAAACAAATATTATATTAGTAATTGTTATTTTATTCCTAAAAATCTAAGGTTCTGCCAAATGACTTAGATAAGGTTATATATATTAATAATAAACAACTTGTGGTTCGTTTGGCTGATTATAGTAAGTTTATTAACCTTATAGTATAAGAACACAAGAAGACACGGTAAAAATAAACTTATTTAACTTAATGTTAAATCTAAATGATAAGGTTAAAATAGGAACCTAAACTTGTCTAAATTCTATTGGATGAGATTATTTCGACCCATCCCCACCTTAGCTTCGAAATATATCAATTTGGAGCTATTTAAAACCGAACTTGACTTTATAATAAAATAATATTTTTAGTTTTCCCAAAGGTGCCCCTCTCCTCCCTTATAAAAGGGCACCTCCTCCCCCTCTTCCTCACACCACTTTGAGCCTTCAAGCTCGGACAACCCCTGAAAATTCCTCCTCTCCACTTCCCTAGAGACATCCTAGAGGTCCTGGTCTTCTTCAAAGACCAATTTTAGTGCTCTAAAAGAAGGTCTCAAAGAAGCACTTCAAAGAAGAGGTAATGTCTGTTACCGATTCTTTCATCTTTATTTCTTCTTCCACTTATTCTTCTTTAGTTGTTTCATTATGAAGTAATAACATAAGTATCACTAATATACTTATATGTTATTATAAGTATGAAACAAACCTATTTCACCATCTATCCATCCTACGGAAAAAGAAATCACCGCGCGTGCGTACGTACGGAATACCGTCTCCACGCCGTGGTGTAATCTATTTTCCACCACCACCTTACTTGGATGGGTATAATGGTGTAAATAATGACTATATATGACTATTATAAAGTGATACTAATTCTTAAATAGTATACATACACTCCAATACAATTCCATGATCATAGGAACGATATCATCACTCGTGCGTACGTACGGAATACCATCTCCACGATGTGATGCGACTCGTTCTACATGATCTTCATTTCATAATGATTATATAAATTAATTGAATGAATGAATATGATATATATTACACTAATACCATTCTGGAAATGAGGTATCTATAACCTAAAGAGAAGAATAAGAATTTATTCGACAAAACACGCATAAGAACAAAAAGTTATAAACACCTGAATAACAAGTAACAATGAAATATTACTACTAAGAAACTAAGAATGTGACCATATATGATATCATAAAAATAATTATGATTCTGTAATAAGTCAATAACATTATTTAAATCATTATACAGGAGGTTCGGACACTTACAAAGCATATCAGACCTAAGGTAAGGGAAATATCACAATCTCATTTTTATCCGAGATTGTTTATACTTTAGTATTTACTGGGGTGTATTTTGTCATCCACATCCATGTTTCCTCAATATGTAATATTATTTCTATTCACATAAAATTGTTTAAATCCTATTTTACCCTTCGATGAGTTTTTAGTAAAAGATATGAAAGGAATCTTTTGTCATTTTTCATACGAGGTACTTTTTTGACTTTTTCGACAAAAGTACAAGAAAAATGTTTTTTTAACTTATACGGCATGAATGGATTTTTAAAACATTATTTCCAAGAAGCTTCCTTTACAAGTTTTCAAGTTTATTTTTAATCAACTTCTTTTAGTTTAAAATTGTATGACATGTTATGAAAGGATAAATGTTTTTGAAGTAGAAAGGATATTTTCCTTAAGAATGGAGTTCAAGAGTTTTATCAAAATTATTTTCCATCTAAGACAATAGAGGGTTCTGTTTCTATCCCTATTATTACATGGATTTGATTATGTTGTGATGGAAATATTTTTATGAATTCATTTATCTTATATGAATTGTTTTATGATTTCACGATGTTTAAGATTCCCATTTTTATTACATGGGTTATGTAATGATGTATGATTTATGATTTTGTGGCACACATAAGAATGGTATCATTATGAGATGGGTGGGACCTATATCTCCCTCCAATTCATTGGGTAAAGATTTTATATCTCATGAGATAGACATGGCTGGAACGGTAGGTTATACCGGTTCAGTGAAACAGGACTGAAACGAGGGTGACTCGGTTCAGAAATGGACTTTGTCCACTAAGATAGTCTTGGAAATGAGTCTTGACTAATAAGATATGATTCTATATGATTATGTGTGTATGACACAAAGTTTCATATTTTAAGTTATGATTATTGTGATTACATTTCACTGCCATGATTTATCCCATGTTATGAAATTATGGTCTCTTTTGCGGGTTAAGATTTCCAAAAGTTATGTGCTTATGTATATGATGTGATTGATATTTCTTTTGTTTACCCTTACTAAGCATTTGAGCTCACCCTTTTGTATGTTTTCTTTCCCCCAAGTCAGGAAGAAGGTTATTAAGTAAGATATGCCAAAAGGGACTATAGATATGATGAAATAAATGGGAGACAGTGTAGACGCTTTATGAACCAGTTGTTTATGTTTCCCAGTTTCTAAAGACACTATACCTATACGGTCCTTTCGTGGTTTTGTTATATGTTCTAATAAGTATGCTTCAATTTTGAAGTATTAACAATATATGTAAAGTATGGGTCGTTATACGGGGTCCCTGCTGGGTATTGTTATACTCACCCCTGCATGGGCTTCGCCCACACCTTGTTGTGTCTTGTGCAGGCGACATACAACCTTGACTGAGTCACGAGGATCTAGGACCTAACGGTGGACGATGGTGATGGTTGACATGGAGAGCTGTGGAGACGAGCTGTACCTACCTTTCAGGTAGGATCCTTGGTGGACGATCTCAGGAGTTTTTTACTCTTTTATGGTATAGTTGTATCTTTCAGTTGGGCTTGTATTTCGGACCCTTTACTTTCAGTACACACTTTTACTACTACAGTTTTACTTTGTGGTTGCATCTTGTTGTGTTCTTGGATTGTGTGTTTGAACAGGTTTAAAGGCAATGCCTTCCCATTTTAGGGATATTCCTTTCCAGTGCTAGTCGCCCACCCATGGCCTATGGAAGACGGACTTGCGGTAGTCACGACACGGGCCCTGGGGGACGGGTCATGACATTCCCATGCATCAATTGTTTTGATCTTTAATGGACTAAATTTCTCTAATTGGAGTGAGAAAATCCAATTTCATTTTGGTGTATTGGATCTTGATTTAGAACTATGAGTAGGGAAACCTGCTACCATTACAGATTGCATTAGTGATGATGATAGAATATATAATGAAACCTAGGAATGATTGAAGTCCAGTCTCTCCAAAATTGAAATTGCTAAAGAATTTATGAAATTTGTGGGGGAACGATCTCAAACTACCAACATATATCTTTTCAGTACATTAATGAGTACATTGATCACTATATAATTTGATATCTCTCATACTATACATGAACATACCATTTAAATGACAAATATTCCAATAAAACTCATTACCGTTCAAGTATGAACAATTCCAAATGAACTACAAAACCATTAAAGATAAATAGAATATTCATGAATTGCATAGTACACTAGTTCAAGAGTAAACATGGTTAAAGAGTCAAGGAGTCCACTTCATTCATTATATGTATCATCAAGTAGGAAAGAAGTATGGTATAAATAATCATGGAAAGTGAAAAGGGATATTGAAAGTTAATGAGTCCTCTATCAAGAACCAGAAGAACATAAATAAAGATAAATGTCATTTATGTGGTAAAATTGGACATTTTCAAAAGGATTGTCTGAAACGAAATACTTGGTTTTGAAAAGAAAGGTAAGAAAAATTCTTATGTTTATTTTGAATCAAACTTATATGAAGTTCCACATAATACATGGTTGATTGATTTTGATTGTACAAATCGTGTTCCTAATACGATACAAAGATTCTTTTCAACCCAAATCGCATGATCAACTGAAAAGTTTCATGGGGAATAGGGTAAAGGTTCCAGTGGAAGCAGTAAAGACTTACCATTTGATCCTTGATGATGGATATAGTTTGGATTTATATGAATTTTTTTATGTACCAAGTATATCTATGAATTTGGTTCCTTACCAAAACTTGATTTTGCAAGATACTGTTGGAGTTGGTGTCTTAAGACCAACTGATTATACTTTGATTACATGTATATTTGATGTATTGGATATTAATTAAATATCTTATCACATATTGTTCATTGTTCCGTATGACTTTAATTTAATAACGTCCTATAGTATTTGTCACATTGATAAGGTCATAACAGTTCCCCGTTACGATAAGAACCTTGAAGTGTTATGATAATATTATTAATATAGTTCTACAGTTGGATACCATATTATGATGAAACACATAGTATATAAATCTTCAGGTGCGATTACTCGTAAGCGAATGAAGCTTCTCCTCATGAAGTTCACATTTGATAATCTCCAAGATGAGAGATTATGAGAAAATACATACTAGTAGGAATTCCACATGTTTTGGTGTCATCGGGTATTCCTATCTATGAGCATGTGTAATGGTCCTTAGACTTTAATATTATCATTGGTGCATGTCATGACTCACACACTTAGATTTACTGACAAAAACCATCACACCATATGTTGGCAGGAAGTAGGGTACGTTGAGTGCGTCACGATTGATATGTCATTAATGGATAAGTCAAGGAAGGATTTGTCCCTTCCTTCTTTATGAGAGTTGATATATCAACCCTTTTATTAGAATATAATAGTTTCCTAAATTCCATGACCATGATGCATCGATGAGTTTATTTCATATGGTCAAAGAAAGACGCATCGAGCATATAGGTTGATGACACTGTTGTGAAACCTTCTTGATAAAATATCGTGATAAAGATATTATATTACACAATGAGTGTTCATATGTGGTTGCCGATGTTGCAACATTAAGTTCTTTCTCTTGGGTGCCGTAACCTATTGTTAGATAGTAATTTTGAACTTTATGCAAGCCCGCCTAATGCTAACGAGAAAAAATACTAGAGGGTCACACACTAAGTGTTTCCATTGATCTTGATTAAATTATATTTGAATTTAATTAATGGAATAAATATTATTCTTGAGAAAAAGAGAATTGTTACGCACAACGAATTCTCTTTCAACTCCTCCATCTCTCTCTCTCTCAAGAACGAGAACGCAAAACAGATTTCTTCAAGACCGAAGAACGAGCGATCATGAATGGACAATGCAAGACATTCAATTTGACATGCTAGAACCCGAAGATCTAGTGACATTTCTCAGAGATCATTGGAGAACATGTGGATCACCGCTAGAGGGATTCCACCCTTGGATCCTCACAAGCGCAACAAAGACAATCTAAAAGGGTCTTTTCGGATGATCTACATCGACTATGAAGAAAGAAACCTAAGATGAGGTAATTGCTTTCTTTAAATCTAAATGAATTAATTATAAACTCAACATGTAATATCCTATATTAAAATTGAAATTAAGAGAAATTTTAATCATCACATCGCCCACCACGCGCTTTCACTACGCCCGGAACCTAAAAGTGTTATTAAAGCGGTTATATTTAAATTTATGATTATTTATTTGATTATTGATCAATATGTAATTGTGATTATATTTTCATTTTATATTATTTGTTCTTTAATCTGATTTAAATTAACATGCTTCAATATATTAATCACGATTCTTTCAGTGTTTCATTTTCTTAAAGGTCTAAGAACAGATGAAGAATGATCAAAGATGCCATCGGGAACTGCTAATTTTTTTACAGTAAGATAGGGTTACACATCGTGTACTCATAAGTACACGCCATTTACCCTAGTGCACTGCATATGGATGCATCAAGGGATACATGAAACACCACATAGTTACTACACGCAAAGCATTTATTGCACATCGTGTGTAGATTGGGCTAGAATGACACACGAGTTGTCAGATAACATGATGTGTATTGGTGTACATGCAATGTAGTCTACACAGGTTAGTGACGTAAATTGCACAATCTGTGTGGTCATTATACACGGTCAAACCGCGTGAGACTGGAGACTTGAAGAATTTATGATATAAACGACGTGTATAGGGTGTACACGACATGTAGTTCATAAATTACCACATCTGAAACACATGCTGAAGACCCATACGTGCATCCCAGACACACATCAAGCAGAACATATGGCGTGTAGCTGGTCTGTACACACCGTGTAGTCCAACCGAGGTATACACCGTAGACCTAAGTGTGTACCCTCGATACATGACAATCGTGATACCCAACATATAGCTTGTCTGTACATGCTGTATAGTCTCACATTAAATGATAGAATTAAAAATTACATTAAATTGAAAATTGTAGAATTAAAAACCTATTTTATTGATTGAAAAAACAATGTGTGTTTGACAATTTAATAATGGTTTTAAAGAATTTTAAATGATCAATTAATTCATTGTAATAAATATGTCATTATTGGTTCTTCTGTTTATTTTCCATGAATGTCATAAATAAATGGATATCTCTAATTAAGTTTGGATGATCATTAAGATAGAAGAGAATTAATTAATTCATTAGTTAATTAATGCAAGAACATTCATTTTAATATTAAATAATGAATAAAGAAATGAATGCTAGCCAGTTACTTTTGCGTATTTTTTGTATGTATGAATGATCATGAGCTTGAATAAGACCCATGTATGTGTTGACATTAATTTAATATATTTTATTAATTGGTTATGTAATTATTTAATATTAAATTAAATTATGGTCTATGAGTCATCCCTCTCTCCATTATTATGTAGGACATGCATGTCTAAAAATATATATGTAATCCCCTTTAACCAATCCTTCAGTTCCTCTCACCTGTGTGTGAGTAATAAATACTTGTAATTAATAGAGAATCCCAAGGTGCATAGAGGTGGTTCAAGATGGAACCATGATGATGCCAACTTGATGATACATAGGTGTACAAATGGAATGTCATAACTCATGCCAAGATTGACAAATAGAGGTATTCTCCTAGGTCATAGGTTGTTTTAATGTCCGCTCACTAAATCAACCGTTAGATAAGTTTATGATAGAGTTATTTATTTATTTTATTTATTTTTTTCTATGTATTATTTGTTTTATATATGAAAGACCACAATCACATAAATAAATGAATTAATGTACAAAGACAGAATTTAAATAAATAGATTATACAGAAATGTGTTATCCAATGTGGTTAATTAATTAAGTAAAATCCACTTAATATTAACAAGAAATGTAAATGATAGAACAAAATAAAATCTATGTATAATAAATTAAAAATCCCTTAAATAAATATTAAGACATACTTGACCTTCCATTACTTTATTAGAAATGAAACCATTAGAACTAAGTGTTTAATCAACCCTTATTGGGACACTTACTTTTATAAGGGGAGTTCTTATGAAGATTTGGGTTGACTTAACCATTTTACATCAAGAGGAGTAACCCTTGATAGATTTGGTGTAATTTGGAGGCAAGTGTTGAGGAAATCCAAGTCAGGATTTTAGGATTGGGGAGCCCACTCAATGGATCAAGGATCTTCAAGCCCGTAGTTAGCAAAAACCTGCATATCTAAATACCTTCAAGTAGCTTGATTAACCCTTTTAGGGGTTATAAGAAGGAGAATATGGATCCTTGCCTTTAGAATGTCCTAGAAACTAAACATCATGAGTTCAATGATGGGGGCTATTAGAACTTGATAAAATAATGGGAGATTTAATAAATTTAATTAATATATTATATCTCATCCAATTTGTAATCAAGAAAAGTGATAATAATTTACTCTTTTAAATTGTAGAAAAAATGGAAAGCTAATCATCCACACCATCCCTTCAATCTATATTGGAGAAAGACCATCTCCTAACTTACAGTAACTTCCAGAAATGGTACAGATGCCTTCAGGTTGTTTTGCGTCACAAACAAAAATCATGCATGCTAGAATCCTCACTTCTTGATCCGCCTAATAAGGAGGTTAGTGATGAAGTGTTCCTATCCTATAAGAAATATACGAAAGACATGGTCAACATTCAATGTTTGATGCTTTAATACATGTCTAGTGAACTCGTGAAGTCTCATGAAAATATGGATGCGTATAGAATGCTCAAGCATCTCCATGGCCTATATTAGGAGAGAGCTAGACTGGAATAGTTTGCTATCTCCAAGGATATTTTTAGAGAAATCTTGGCAAAGTTTCCCCAACTATGCCTCATGTATTTAATATTATTGGCTACATTGAGAACCTAGAGGTTCTAGAGTTTAAACTCCCTAAAGAATTGGGAACTGATCTCATTCTTGCATCACCTTCTCAAAAATTCTCTAGTTTTGTTTTGAATTTTAATATGAACATTGAGAAGTCTCCGCTAGATCTTCTCTATCACGACCCCCTGCCCACAAGGTGTACCCCTACTGGGCCAGCAATGTGAACAAGTCAGCTCGACCTCCAACTAGAATAGTCAATGCCAAGGGAATTGGAAGCCTCTCTAACTCAAGTCCCAAATCATGGACAAGGGTAGGTGATATGAAGGAGTGTGTCACTCTTGAATCAAACATGACATACACCCAAGTAGAAAAAAAGCAAAGGGTACCTCGAATGATGTCTGGATCACCTGGCACTGGCAACGCTAAAGCATGAAGCTGACCACGACCTCCTCCATGACCTCTCTGACCCTGATGAAGACCACCACCATGACTTTGTTATGCTCTATGAAGATGAGGAGCATCATGAGGCTATCCTATGCTTGCCCCATCTGCTCTTTACTGATCCAAAGCTGGTGCAACCTGCTGCTGCTACCTCGGTTGGAACTGACTCAATGGAGGAACTTGGAGTGGAACACCTGGTGCATAATGACTGCTCTAAAAGTTCGGGAACTCTAGCTACTGATGATATCACCCTACAACAAAACAATAAGAACCTGATGCCTTGGCATAGGCCTGAGAGCCACCACCCCTGGAGAAATGAGATGTTGAGGGCATGGTCCTATCCCTAGATGAACTAAAACTCTTCTTCCTAGAAAGCCAGGAACCTCGGACCACAGCTCTACTTCGTGAGGAATCATGATGACCCCCCTCTCGTGACGATCTGGTTCTGGACAATTTCTTTTCGATGACCTCTGCCCTTTCCATCACCTCAAGATATGTCTTCAACATAAACAGAGTGACCTGGAACTGGACCTCCATATGCAAAGCCTCCTTGAAATGCCTCTCTCTGGCCTCCTCATCTGGAAAGAGGTCCGAAGAATATCATAAAAGGTTCTTGAAACGGATTCCAAACTCTCGCACACTAGATCTCCCATATCGAAGGGTAAGAAGCTCCTGATGACTGGACGCCTTCGCAGTCGAAGAAAGAAACTCAACTCTGAACTTGTCTCGAAACTCCTCCCATGAGATTTCCAACTCATCGCAATCCCTAAGGAACAAGAACCACCACTTCCTCACTGCTCCACGCAGCATCATCACAACTAAAGACACCCAGTTCTCCTTCTGAGTACGGATCGAACTAAAGGTTATTTCAACCTCCTCCAACCAGTCTCTCGTGACTGCATCTGAAACAGAGACCTCATACTTATGTATAATCTGGTATTGGAACTCTCAGAGTGTCCTCCTCTAAGTTTCATCGTCGTCAACCTCTAAACTGCGACGATCTACTAGCACAGCCTACTAGACATCTTCTATGCGAACTTGACGAGGACGTCGACCCAGAACCATACCTACAAAATAAAAAACAGTTAGAGCTCCTAAACCTGTAATATGGAAGATTAAACATTAATTAATTATTTTCTTGTATTCATTTTAGGTTAACCTATCCCAAGATCTACCCATTCAAACATAAGAACAAAGAAGAATGATGCATGATCTTTTCCTAGGTCTCTACCCTGTAACTAGTATCACCTCGTTTAGTATCCACTGTAAACTTAAAGGTCTATGCATCAGATCACAGGGGGCCCTAAATGCCTCTGTCTCATCTGGTCTCTAGTGTTTACATCACTTACTAAACTTATCTGACACTGTTTCCCTACCAACCCATGAAACCTCACTTATGCCTAACACCAAACTTCATCCTATCCCTCAACCGACCTCTGATACCACTCTTTCACAACCCCCTCCCCACAAGGTGTACCCCTCCTGGGGAAACAATGTTATATGGGAGATAATGACCCCCCGAGTCTCGCCTCCAGTAGGCCCTGGGTTGGAGACTAGCACTAAGGGTATATTAAACACACAAATGGGAGACATTACCCTATAAGAGAATACATGCGGAAGAGAGAGATAAGACAAACACCAACCAACTCCAACTCGGACTGCAATATAAAAGAAATCCCAAGTACACATATGTAATGTCATGAAAAACTACTACAACTAAAAGGAAAAACTACAAGTTCCAAAGGGAAGTAAAAAAAAAGCAACCACAAAGCTCGAACAGCTCCTGCAACCCCAAGCTAGAAGTAACTAGCCTGATCTCCAACCTGCTCCGAGTGACCTAGAAAAATAGTTTATATAAACATAGGGTTAGTATAATAGTATACTCAGTAGGATCATCCCTGGATACTCTCGTGCAAAAGTAAAGAAAGTATGCTAAAACACAGTGAACAACAAGTGAAACTAACTCATAACCTAAACAAGTATACTAAGTTCCTAGCCTTTCTATGGCTACTCTCACCAAGTATCACATTCAATATTATATACTATAATAAAGAATATCACGGGTACCCCGCTACTACTTCCCCACTGGTTTGCCGCTTTTCCCCAACGTCGCACGTCCTAAGCATCTCTCTCTAAAAGGATTTTCTGCAGACACCTAGTCGCAACACCACAACATGCACCTCATGCAACAAAACCACCACATCCACATAAACAAAGTAACCAGGTAGTTTCTAGGAGCCATCACAGCTCTCATAACATGTATCTTATGTTAGGTATTAAACCTCAAGCCATTATAGCCCATACACCGAGTAAGGATCCTCAAGCCATCACAACCTATGCACGTCACACCTATAGTAGTCCATAGGAAACTATATATAAAATATATGTGTGTGAATAACCACAATCCATTATAACCCTCTACAAACATATATGGGGGAAACTAACCACTGTGCCTACCAGCACAACTAACTACTAAGAGAAGTGAGCGGGGGCCAAAGGGGGTAGTAAGTCATCCATCCTCCCACCAGAATGTTGGAGAAAACACCCCTTAGGGATCAGAATCCCTGGGGGTTCAGTTTACCTAACTGATGGGGTGGAGTAGTGTATAGAAACACAAAAATCACAGAATATACTATAGCTCACAACCACACTATGGGCATAAACTATTCTTAGAATCAAATACAGTTAACATCTTTTGAACTCCCAACTGCCACTTCTAAGACTAGGTATCCTATAAGCACACAACCATTTGAAGAGATTTATTACATTAATTCATTCCCTTTTTATCAGTTTCACTTTACATTAATTAATTATTTAAACATTAATTAACCATTAACAATTCCACATTATATTTCATTAGAATCACACCCAAAATCCACTGTTCCTTTAAATTGCAACATCAGCATTGCATCCCAGCAAGCTCCAACTCCATGGGTTAACATCATTTATTAAATAATTTATTAACAATGTTATTACTTTCCCATATTCTCAGGAATTATAGAAAAAAAACATTGTAATCTACTAAACATAAGGGGGCTCAACACGGTTAGTAGATGAACTACCCGTCAAGTTTTTTCCACCTATAGAAAGATCATAGACCCATCCTCCCTTGAGAAGCTAAACACAGAAAGCACGTGACATACCCCACGTGTCTTCACCCCTTTTTGAAGGATGGTAAACAAGACTAGCTGCCTTGAGCAGTGGGGAATGTAAAGTAGATAAACAACCAACAAGAATCAACAAACATCCAAACATTCACATCCAACTTGTTTCATCATATATGGTGTCCTCCCTGACACCCACATGAATAAACTGATGCATCTCACCACTCTAGTCATCAATTTCTACCATAACCAATGGGCCTCTCTACCCCCACATATCACAACAGCCATCCAAACTCACAACACATCACAAGTAGTAGGTAATAACAAAGCAACTGGGCTCTTATCCCTTAACAAGCAAGAGGGTAACTTAGAACATTAAGAGGCATTATCTTTTTATCAAACAACCGATTCTTTAATCCATCTGGAATTAACTGATTTATTATTTTTAGGTTCCAACTATAGGTAACCTAAAAAACATTCTATCATGGCTATCACAAATCAATTAAACATGCTCACTTCATCAATTTGATTAACATCAAATTACAACAAGAAGAACCAAATTCATTTACATGCCCCTTTATCTTGACAAAAAATTACAATTAATATCAGTTTACGTTCTTTACCGATTTCTGTCAAGAATGACATGCTAAACAAATCAAGCACAAATATCACACTATCCATCAAAACAAGAGGAAATAACATATGATCGATACCAATTGATTTATCCAGTTAAAATATTTATTATGACAATTACATTGTGATCTAGTGGGATAAAACATGATAACTCTATAGTTTTACGTAAAATAATAGAGAAGAAAAAAATCCCCTACCTCAAATGGTTCTTAACGTTCTTTATATGAGAATAATCCACACAATAGATTACGATCTCCCCCCTGTGACAACTACATCCACCTGAGGATGCCGCGACATGACCGCACCAACAAAAACCCAAGAAAACTCCATTAGATAATATAGATCACATGTCATAACATGGAAAAGAGTAAATAGGGGAAATGGATCAAAGAAAACACAAGAACAGAGGTAGATCAAACCTTCTATCATTGATAGATCGACACTTGCTGCTTGCACCAAAACAGGGGGTGCACATGTAGCAGGAAGAAACTTCAAGGGGAAAGGATATGAGGATTAAGGTTCGATTACACTACTTCTATGGGAAGAAGGAAAGGTTCAAGTGTCTCGCGCTAGGGAACAAGAAGGTAGAATAAGGAAGGAATATATCTCGTCTCTTTAAAAGATTTAATGGAGTAGCAGTTTAAGATATGCTGGATTTTACATTAAAAGAGGATCGCATTAAACCACGTGGTTTGACTAAGTAAAAGCATCCTGAGCCTTAGGAAAATTAATATAGGATTTATGATATTTGAATCGGCCTTAAATCCCTTAAAACAAGGCCTTGAATGCATTTTATGTCAAAGAAAACGTCAAAGGGTTGAAACTGTAGGAAGCTGGAAACACTGTACACCTACCCAATGCTGGAAAAATTATACACTTACCGATCCTGGAAACACTGTACAAAATCTTGGAAACACTGTACACCTACCGATCCTGGAAACATTGTTCACATCAGTCTCACAGATGAACTATTCACATCAGTCTCACTAATAGAACTGTTTACATAGGTCTCACTGATGGAACTGTTCACATCAGTCTCACTGATGGAACTGTTCACATTGGTCTCACCAATGGAACTGTTCACATCGGTCTCACCGATGGAACTTTTCACATCAGTCTCACCAATGGAAGTATTCACCTCAGTCTCACCGATGGAACTGTTCACATCGGTCTCACCGATGGAATTGTTCACAAAACTGGAAATTTCAAAAAATGTTGGGGATAAGTCACTTGGAACTACTAGAACAACTCAGACACCAGATTCCAGCAAAGGAGTGAACCAGAGAGGTTTGGCCCATTACATTGTCACTCTTCTTTGCCAAGTGGATAAGGAGACGAAGCAGAAAAAGCCTTCATTCCTTATGGTGAAAAAGAGGAAAGGCCGAACGAAAATCCACAAGGACAATACTTATTCACAACACCCTTCCAAGAAGAGGAAGATTAAGGGGCAATAAAGACAACATGATGTTTATTTGTTTCGCATGTGGTAAGAAGACCCATCAGAAGAAAAACTGCACCCAACCTAAGAAGTAAGGGGAAGCTTCATGTGCATTTGTTATCGAGTGTAATTTATCTGTTTCTACAAATTGGGTATTAGATACAGATTTTGGTGCTAACATATGTATTCAAATACAAGAACCAAGTAGATTCAGAAGAATTGATTGAGGGGAGGTAGATCTATGAGTAGCCAATGGAGCTAAACTTGCTACTGTAGCTATTGGGGACTACCACCTCACGTTACCGACTGAAATGATCTTGGTTTTGAAAGGTTATTATGTGTCACCATTTACTAAAAATATTATATCAGTATCTGAACTAGATAAAAATGGTTTTATTTTAAAATTTGTAAATAAAACTTTCTTATTTTATAAAGATAACATTTTTTATGGTAAGACACATTTAGACAATAGTCTTTATGTGTTGGACTACACAAACCAAGTAATGTAAATCGATAAAAAAACCTCACATGACTCATACCATACCCAACTTTGACATCATCATATAGGTTATGTAAACAAAAAACACTTAACTAAATTACATCAATATGGATATTTAGATTCTTTTGAACTAAAACCACTTGGTGTATGCCATGAATTTTTATATGAAAAAATGACAAAATCCCCATTTAGCAGGAAATATGAAATTTCCAAAGAGCTTATGGAACTAGTTCATACAGATGTGTGTGGACCATTTCCTATTGAAGCAAGGGGTGGGTACTCATACTCATAACTCTTACTGATGATTTTAGTAGATATAGATATGTCAACTTAATGAGGTATAAGTCAGATTCCTTCGACAAATTTAAGGAATACAAGAATGAAGTTGAGAACCATCTTGGTAAAAATATTAAGAAACTCCACTCAGACCGTGGTGAATAATATCTCAATCAAGACTTCATTGATTATTTATGGGAGTTTGATATTTTATCTCAACTCATTATTTATACACCTCAATGGAATAATATAAGTGAAAGGAATAACCACACCTTGTTGGACATGCTGAGATCAATGATGAATCATGCAAGTCTTCCAATACCCTTTTGGGGATAACTGTTACAAACAACAATGCATATACTAGACCAAGTACCAACTAAATCGATAAATGTTATTCCATATGAATTTTGGAGTGTAAGAAAAACCATGTTATCAAATTTACATGCGTGGGGAAGCAAATCATTTTTTAAGGCCTCTTCAGGTAACAAAATTGTACCCTAAGGCACAAAGTGTACCTTTATAGGATACCCCAATGAAACAAGGGGATTTACCTATATAACCCCTTAGAAAAAATGGTTATAGTGGAAAGACACACCATATTCCTTAAGAGGGATCACATATTTAAAAGAGAAAGTTAGAGTGAGATAGAATTTGATGAAGTCGAGACTCATGACACACATGAGTTGGTACAAGAACATATTCCAAAAATCCCTGTGGAAGAAGAAACTATTCTGGAGACACAAGTACTATGTAGGATTACAAGAGAGGTTAGAGAACTAGAACTTTATGGTTTTCTAGTCATCAAGGATGGTGACTCATTATTAGTTGATAATAACGATCCTATAACCTACAAGGAATCAGTAAGTGACACAAATGTTGCCAAGTGGCAAGAAGCCATGAATTCTAAAATGGATTCCATGTACCAAAACCAAGTCTGGATTTTGGTAGACCCTCCATTATATGTAAATCCTGTTGGTTGAAAATGGGTATTCAAGATGAAAATAGATATAGAAGGACAAGTTAGTACCTATAAGGTGCGATTGTTAAGGCGTGGTTGGATAAATACTAGACTGTAAGGTATGGTTTAATAAATGCTTCTCCATGAAGGACTTAGGCAAGTCAACATATATTTTTTGGATCAAGATCAATTGTGATAGATCCAAGAGACTGCTCAGCCTAAGTCAAGGTACATATATTGAAAATATACTGAAGAGATTCAATATATAACAATATAAGAGGGTATTGTTTTTAATGTCACATGAAATTCATATTTCTAGGAAAATGTTTCCTTAGACACATGAGAAAAGAAACAAGATGAAAAGGATTCCATAATCATCAATGATTGAGTCAGTCACATATTTTATTCTATGTATTAGGCTAAATGTTTCCTATACATGGAGTGTGGTAGGTAGATATCAAGATGATCCAGGTGACTACCATTGGATGATGGTCAAGACTATCCTTAAGTATTTGAGACATACTAAGGATATGTTCCTGGTCTATAGAGGAGATGAAGAACTAGTCATCATAGGATATGTAGATTCTAGTTTCCAAATAGATCAAGATGACATGAAGTCACAAATGGGATACATATTCACTATGAATAGAGGTGTTTTGATCTAAAAGAGATCAAATAAGGCTATGGATTTAAATTCTATAGTGAAGTCTGAGTATATTATGGTGCGACGCCCCGACCTGGGTGTCAGTCAAAGGTGCCCCGAAGCTGGTTGGCCACATGGACTCGAGCATGCCTCCCCATATGCCATAGGATACCGACTAGAAGCAAGGGTATAAGGTGTGTCTATGGGGATACTATGCCCTCATAACCATAGAGAATCACAATAGACAAGCAATAACATATAAATAGTGGAAACACATGTAAACAGATGGCACAATGAAAACAAACACTATATCAACAATACCAGTAATCTTCTGTAGTAGAAGAAGACATAAACATCCAAGAAATAGATAATAATAGTCACATATGAAACTGAATCATATACGAAATGATAACAATGTATGTCATGTCTCTATAAAGAAGGAAAATAGGTATACATGGTAGTAGGATATACATGCTATACAAAAGAATAAAAAAGAATCCAAAAACTATCCAGCATCCTGAGCGTTAGGCTAGTCATATGCTACCAAGATCCATCTTAAGAAATCAATCAAGATAATGTGTCCAAAGAAGGACAATTCCCTTTATCAACACCTACATACATATAATCTTCCCGGGTACCATCGGCAACCCAAATAGAGTGTGAGATAAATCTTAGTAGGTCACCACCAACGACGTCTATACCATCCAGTTTGTGAATATAAACTGATAGTGTGAAAATATATAAATGTAAAGTGGTATAGAAATGTAAATACCTTGATACGTGCTTCAACCTCTACTGGTGTTTGAACATGTAATCATTTCATTAATTAATTCACTTGAGTTCAGTTTATATAAATAAGTCATGTGAGGTATAACAACACTGACAATGTATAATTATTATAATAATAATTATAATAATAAAGGATCCAAGGTATAATAAGGAATCCTTTAATGATGATAATAATATGAGGATCTAAGGTAATAACCAAGGCATCCTATGATGATAATAGTAAAGAGGATCCAAGGTAATAACCAAGGCATCCTTGACCTCAGGGGTCGATCCAAATTAGTAATAACATGCAACCTGACTATAAGGGGTCTGAGTGTAATCCATGGGGTATCACCCAAGGTATTCCACCATACATAGTTCTAACTGAGTATAAGGATCCCATCCATGGTAAAATGGGGTAAGCATGACTGGGTCCAATGAGGTGTATCCATGGCTCAACATGTCCGAGGACATCAATCTGGATCCAAGGAGTGTGTCCAATGCATCCTAATATTCAGAAGATAGTAAAGGGATCCTATGATATCATTCTGGGCATCCATTAGTAGATAAGGACCATGTTCTAAGGTGGGTATCTCCCTTGACAACTGTTTCCTTGAATCAAAATGGCATCCTCTGAGTGTTCAAGGAATTCCCTTAGGAATCCAAGGCATAACTCAAGTCTGAGCACTGCCGTAAAGATGATAAGGTACATATGTAATAAGAACCTTTGACATAATTCATTATTTAATTAATACCATGTAATAATTACACCTTTTAATAATTTAATTGCTTCATTCCATACCTTTCATTAGTTAAACATAACAAGGTGGGCTAAGGACAAGCAACCGATTACCATTCAATTATAATTACTAGTCAAAGTGATATCTATTAGTATAATTTCCATTTACCATTTAAAGATTCATTCATTTGATTTAAACACTTACCTTAGAAGGGTAAAGTGATACAATTATGTAATAGCAATTAAAAATTCATTCATTTAATTATAACACTTACCTTTATGAAGGTCAAGTCAAAGCACACCCAAATAGTGGTGCAAATAGTCATGACAAATCCATAAGAGGCATAAACAATGAAAACACCCTACTTGGGATGGAATTCATTGATGAAATAACCTTCAATGATGAAAGAAACATATATAATGGGCTCTAGAATACAAGCATGATGAATATAAGCATGACATATGAATTAAATAGGCAACGCCCGATGAAATCGGTGTGCGCACAATGACGATAGTTTATAAAACATGGAGACTTGAGGGATGAGTCATAGACCACCTACCTTATGCCTACAGTAATTTCCTCATCTAGCATCAACCCTTATTTTTTCCTAGATCATTAGAAAATGGATGAATAGATCAACTCCCTAAAAATAGGGCACAAGATCCTGCATCAAAATAACTTTGTCGAGGAGAAGAGAAACGAAGAACGACGCAAGATGAATAGATATATTACTAGCATGCATGCAATGAGACTAATGATGGAAGAATCAGAGTATGGATTGTGAAGCTATCCAAGATCCTAGATCTAGGATTCCTTGGGTGTTCCTATGAAAGAGAGGAGGGATGAGGTGAGGGATTTTGTCAAAATAGAGGCCCTGCCTCTTATTTTAAAAACTGAAGTTGGGAATTTACACGGTGTATAAATTCTTTACATGTCATGTAAATCTTGGGGTCTTCCTCCCTAGAAAAAACCATTTATAG
Organism: Viscum album; assembly: GCA_963277665.1. Lineage (NCBI taxonomy): Eukaryota > Viridiplantae > Streptophyta > Magnoliopsida > Santalales > Viscaceae > Viscum > Viscum album. Next base: position 878,915,699 of record OY728123.1, read on the forward strand.
GACGTGAAGGTTCTGGCCAGACCATTACACGCTATGATACACATCATGTATTCTGATTAAACGACATGTAATTGACCTACAACCAACCTAACATCCCTCCCGCCCTTTCCTTCCCAAAACTACCCAACTAGTGCACGATCTGACTTTAGGGTCTAAGCCAAAAAAAGAAATTTTCTAGATCTTAAATTGGAGATTAAAAGGATCCATACCTGAAGGGAAAACCAGGTTCTTATAGTCTCCCCCCATTAAAGAAACCCATCCCTAATTTCACCTTCCAAGGGCAGTGAAACACTGTCTGAGAACATCTTCAGTAATTGGGCACGTACATCGGCCTCCCGCTCCCAAGTATCATCCTGTACCCGGTCATGATGCCATAAAACCTGCACTAAAGGGATAGACTGTCCTTAGAGAGTTGTCATGATCCAGTCAACAATGCGTGTGAGATTCTTCTAAAAATAAGCATCAACATCTAACTCCACATCCTCAAGATCAAAAGTACGAGATGAGTCGACATAATAACAGTGAAGCTATGAAACGAGGAAGATTTCATGCATGAAATGATACCTCTGAGGCATTAACAATTGATAAGCTACCAGCCCGAATCTATCTAGAATCTCAAATAGCCCGACAAAGCATGACGACGACTTCCCTTGACTCCAAATCATTCTATTCCTAATCTAAGGTGATACCCACAGGAAAACATGATCCATGACCTAGAACTCTAGAGGTCATCAGCGGCGATCATAATAGGATTTCTGTCTAGACTGATTAATAGACATATGCTTCTTGATCAGCTGGACCTTCTCTAAAGTCTCCTGAATGAAATGAGGACCCAGTATCACTGCCTCTCCTACCTCTAACTAGCACATGGGTGAACAACATGACCTACCATAAAAGGCCTCAAAAGGATCCATATAAACATTTTCTGATAACTATTATTGTAGGAGAACCCAATAAGAGGGATATTCTTCTCCCAAGAACCGCTGAAATCAAGGACGCATGCCTGAAGCATGTCCTCTAACTCTTGTATCGTCCGTTCTGACTGACCATCCATCAGAGGGTGAAAAGTTGTGCTCAAAAGATCCTATATACCCATATCTTTATGTAACCCCTGCTAGAACCTCGATGTGAAATGAGCATCCCTATATGAAATGATAGTATGAGGGACCCTGTGTAGCCATATAATCTCATAGACATACATTCTTCTTAGTTCATCAACCGAGAAAGTGTCCCGGATGGGAAGGAAGTGGGATAATTTCTCCAGTTGGTCAATGAATAGACAAACCACATCGCTACCCCGAGGTGACCTCGGTAATATGACTACAAATTTCATAAAAAAATCTACCAATTTCCATTCTGAGACTAGTAACAACTGTAACAATCCGGCAGGTCACTGGTTCTCTACCTTCACTTGCTGACAGGTGGAATACCTAGTGATAAAACCTACTATCTGACATTTCATTCCAGACCACCAACACTGGCGTCACATATCTTGATACATATTGGAGATTCCTATATGAACTGCCCATTGAGAAGCATGGGACTATCGCATCAGTTCCTCTCATATTTGTAGGAACCCAAATACTTCAATGCATACTTAGGATGTTGTATCCATCTACCGACCAATCTAGAGGCGGTTCCTCTCCAGAAATACTCTCTCAGAGAACCAAACCTTCAAAATCTAAAAAATGCATGCTCTTCACCCTCTTTATGAGTGAAGAGGCAACTATCAAGGCAGAAAGATAAGTATGATTGTGACTCCCATGAAACTCTAGATGCAGCTCAAAAAATATGGCCATCAATTTCTATTCATCACTAGCTTCCTATACGACTTGTGCCTAAGTTTTCTGACTCAGTTCATTTACTACCACATTGCCCTTTCCAGGCATATAGGCAATCTCAAAGTCAAAGGACTAAAGATATTCGAACCATCTTTGTTGTATGAGATTCAAGTCATGTTGTGTAAATATATATTTGAGGCTCTTGTGGTCCATATACACCACAAAGTGATCACCCATGAGATAGTGTCTCCAGCAGCATAAGGCATGAACAACATCTGCGAGATCAATATCGTTCGCTGGGTAGTTTCTCTCATGAATCCTCAACTATTGAGATCTGTATGCAACAAATCAATCTTCCTACATCAATACAACACCTAGCCTGATGCCTTATGCATCATAGAACACTATATAGCCTCTTTTGGGCTCTAGTAGAATCAGAATTAGTGCCGAAACAAGCCTTACTTTCAACTCTTAAAAGTATTATCACACACTTCCGACCATTGGAACTTAATACCCTTCTTAGTCAAACCAGTAAGAGGTGCAACAAGGCGTGATAAGTCCTATATGAAACACCTATAATATCTAGCCAACCCCAAGAAACTTTGTATATCAAACATGTTCTTGGTCTGCTCCCAAGAAATCACATCACTCACCTTCTCTAGGTCAACTGATACTCCTAATTCCGAGATAATATGACCCAAGAAGTGAACTTTGTTGATCCATAAGTGTCACTTAGAAATATTTTCATATAGATGATGCTCTCTTATTGTATTAAAAATGATCTCAATATGTTTAGAATGTATTTTATGAGTATGAAAATGAACCAAGATGTTGTCTACAAAGACCATGACACAGGTTTCCAGATAGGGGTGGAAAACCCTATTCATCAATGCCATGAAAACTGAAGGAATGTTTGTAAGACCAAACGATATAACAAGATACTCATAATGACCATACCTACTATGAAATGATGTATGAGGTATGTATAATGGCTTTACTCACACATGATGATAGCCCAATCTCAGGTCAATCTTGGAGAACACCATAGCTCATTGGATTTGGTCAAAGAGATTATCTATCTGAGGTAGTGGATACTGGTTCTTAATTGTAAGCTGGTTCAAACATTGCTAATCCACACATAAACAATGGGTCCCATCCACATTCTTGGAAAAAAGCATGGGTGAAACCCATAAAGAAGTTCTGGGTCAGATAAAACCTTTATATTTTAGATCCTCTAACTATCACTTGAGCTCCTGGAGCTCAACAAGTGCTATCCTATACAAAGGAATGGACACTGGAGCTGGTCCTTGAACAAGCTCAATCGTAAACTCTACCTCTCTCTTAGGATATAAGCTAAAAAAATCATCGGGAAAGATGGCCCTGAAATGATCTACCACTAGAGGATAATCAATATGAAGCAAGATTAACTCCTCTATGAAAAGATTATAAATTTGGGTGGTCACTCCAGCTAGCCCATGATGTAGTGGTATCCCATAAGAAGGGACAAATTCCAACCTCAAGGGGGCAGTCCCTACATTGGTGCATTACCTATCACCATACTTCCAATGCTATATCTAGAGTCATCACCCCAGAATAATATTGAATTTATAACTCGAGGCCTTCCACAGTTGATAAAGAGATAAAGGAGTGTGAAGTACCTATATCAAATAAATAAGATACAATAGTAGAGGCTACTAGAATAGTACCTCGTACTATAGATGGTCATGCACTCTGATCCTCAGGTATCAACTGTAAGACATGAAACTGACCTGACCTACGACCCTATTCTACAACTGGACTACCCTAAGTAGGTCTACTCTGCTGGCACTGATAATCAAAAGTTTGGCTACCCCGACCACAATCTCCTCCTCAGCCAATCCTACCAGTGCTACTCCAACTCCCCGCCTAATGCGGCATAAAATATCCTACCCCTGAAGGTGGAGATGGCGCATATACTCTTCCACTCGAAGAATATGGAAAGGTTTGACATAATATTTGATGATGCCCTATACGACTACAATCATGACACTCCAGAGGGTCTCTATCACACTGAGGCTTTATATTCCCCTACCACCCACACTGATGGCATATAATGGAGATGCCAGTGTAGTTACTTTGACTGCCATTCCTCTGATGAGAAACCTTGAGGGAATGCCTATTTCTACCAAAAGAACTATTTCCCTACCTCAACACTGAACTTCTATGCCCAGTAATATCACCTTCTCTTAGGTTGTGATCAGTGATAAGAGTCTGATTGACAATCTCAGAAAAGGAAGGTAGGTGAAAGACATTCACCTGAGTACGAATGACATACTTGATACCATCCTCTAAGTATCTAGCATGTGATAGTTCATCAATGGATAGAAATAATGAAAAGTGATGAAACTAAATAAAACATGCTAAATAATCCATAATTGACATAGAACCCTACTCTAGGTGCACAAACTCTCTGGCTCAGTCAACTCTTAGTGTTTGAGGAAAGAAGTGATCATAGAAGGTAGTCTAAAATTCATCACCAGCCATGCCCTTGTGACAACCAGCCTGGGAAATCACATCCCACCAGTTCTTATCTGAATCAAGAAACATATAGGTGGAAAGCTTGACCCTATTCTTTGGAGGTGTCTCTAGATGCTCAAAGATAGATAGAGTGGACTCCAGCTAAGACTCAATAGCATGTGGACCGCCATATTCTAAAAATATGGGAGGATGTTGCTATTGGAACTCATTTTTCAGATCAACCATTGTAGGTGAAAGTCATGGATTACCCTGTATGGACTGCATCAGACATAGGAAACTCTCACAAAGCTGAGTGTTAGTGCCCAATTTGGGTATAAAAAGCAGTGCCTTAAGTGGAACTAATGGAGGAATATTTGGCATCTTAGGTCCCACCATCTCCATAGTATGGTCATCACCACCCTCTGGGTTCATAACGCGAGGAATTCATGGAGACATAGCTCTAAAAATGCCAAGAACATGAATCAGAATACGATTTGAAGTAGATAGATACACTAGCTGAATAAGATCAAAAGAATAAGGGATACCCACCCAAGGTACTAGCCCAACTACCTACTTAGAAGGATAAGGTATTGGTAAGTGATCAAGTTTAATTTATAGGGTTTCCAATAGATTAAGGGTTAAATATACATTGGATCTTAATTTACTAGAAACCATTTAATTTTATAATTCATGTTTTACATTTTATGTTTTCATTTTATTATATATGTGTATCAATTTTTGATTAAAAATGGATCACCATTCCTAGTGAATAAGGGCCCATACACCTTATCACTAAAATCAAAACCCATTGAAATTTCTATTTAATCCCATATACATTCAGTCTCAGAATGAAATAAGTAATATAAGATATATTGACTTAGTAAATTACCCATTAAAACCCATGATGGCCCATACACCTCATGAATTGAAACTAAAAATCACTCAATCATATCTAAAGAGAAGTTCATGTAACCAAAGTTAATATGTTATCATAACAGGAAAATATAACAACCATATCTCACTCAAAAATGATAGGAAACACAAGCAATGAAAGAAGTAAAATAAACCTATATGGCATGGCATATGCATGCCATGTGAATTCTAGGTGCCAATAATGATGCATGTGACAATGCTCCTTGCCCTCATCTCATCGGGTCAAGGATAAAATGAAATTTTCAATAATAATAATAGTAATAACCATCACATAACATGTGTGTCACCCAACAGTGAAATGATATCAACTATAATAAGAAAAAAGAAGAACTACAATTCTTATTTCAGGAAACTCGGTATTTACCCCGAACGTGGGTTAACTAAGCCCAAGCATGACTTATAACCATGTTTCAAAGAATTCCTAATCTCATTTATATTGTCTCAAAATAATAAAATAATAAAAGAAAGTGCCTCTGATACCACTTTGTGACATCCTGACCTGGGTGCCACTCAAAGGTGACCCAAAGCCAGCTGGTGACATGGCCTCAAGTGCACCTCCTTGTACACCAGAGGCTATCGACTAGCAGTGAGGGTATAGGGTGTGTCAGTGAGGATACTATGCCCTTATAACCAAAGTGGATCATAACAAATCAGTAATAACAGATAAATAGTGGAAGCATATGTAAACATATGACATGACGAAAATAAACAGTATATCAACAAGACCAGTAATCCACCATAGATGAAACAAACATAAACATCCAAGCAATAGATAATAATACTCAAATATGAAACTGAATCATATAAAAAATGATTATAATGTATTCCATGTCTCTAGAAAGTAGGAAAAAAAGTATACATGGTAGAAGACAATACATACTATACAAAATAATAAAAAAGAAGAAAAAAAATATCCAACTTCCAAAGTGGGATGATTCCCCTTATCAATACCTGCATACATATAATCTGCTTGGGTACTATCGGTGGCCCATATAGGGTGTGAGTTAAATCTTAGTAGGCCACCACCAATGGTGTCTATACCATCCAGTCTATAAATATAAATATTAGTGTACAAGTATATATATGTAAAGTAGTATGGTAATTTAAATACCCCAATACCTGCTTCAGCCTCAACCGTTGTCTGAACATGTAATCATTTCATTAATTAATTCATTTGAGTTCAATTTATATAAATAATTCATGTGAGTTATAGAAATGACAATGTATAATAATAATAATAATAATAACAATAATAATAATAATAATAATAAAGGATCCAATGTATAACATGGAATCCTGTAATAATGATAATAATATGAGGATCCAAGGTAATAACCAAGGAATCCTTGACCTTAGGGCTCGAGGCAACTTAGTAATAACATGCAGCCTGACTATAAGGGGTTTAAGTGTAATCCAAGGGGCATCAACCAAGGAATTCCACTATAAATAGTTCTGACAGAGTCTAATGATCTCATCCAAGGTAAAACGGGGTAAGATGACTAGGTCTAATGGGGTGATCCATGGAACCACATACCCTAGGATGTCAAACTGGATCCAAGGAGTGTATCCCAGACATCCTAATATCCAGAAGATAGTGAAGGGATCATACAACCTCATGATGGGAATCTGTTAGTAGACCGAGACCATGATCCAAGGTGGGTATCTCCCTTGGAAACCGACTTCTTAAATCAGAATGGTGTCTTCTGAGTGCTCAAGGCATTCCCTTAGGAATCCAAGATATAACTCAAGTCTTACCACTCTTGTAAAGGTGAAAAGATCCATATGAAATAATCACCTTATAAATAATTCATTATTTAATTATGGCCATGTAATACTCATGCCTTTTAATAATTTAATTGGTTCATTGCATACCTTTCATTAGCTTAACAAGGCTAAAAGGGCATACTACCATTTCAATCATTTCATATTTAATTATTAGGTTCTTTCCTTTACCTTTCATAAACATGAAAAGTTTGGATAAGGACAAGCATCCAATTACCATTCAATTATAATTACCAAGCCAAATGATATCTGTAAGTATACTTTCCATTTATCATTTAAATATTCATTCAGTTGATTTAAAAAATTACCTTAGAAGGTTCAAGTGATACAATTATTTAATCTCCATTAAAAACTCATTCATTTAATTATAGCACTTAACTTTATGAAGGTCAAGTCAAATCACACATGAATGGTGTTGCATATAGTCATAAAAATACATAAGAGGCATAAACAATGAAAACAACCTACTTGTGGTGTCATTCATTGAATTCATAACCTCAAATGATGAAGGAAACATATATAACAGGCTCTATTAAATGAGCATGATGAATATAAGAATGATATATTAATTAAATAGGCAACACCCGATGAAATTAGCGTGCGTACAATGATGAAATTTTATAAAATAGAGAAACTTGAGGGATGAGTCATAGATCACCTACCTATTCCTGTAGTACTTTCCTCATCCAATATCAGCCCTTAGTTTGGCCTAGATTAGAATAAAATGGAATAACAAATCAATGACCTAAAAAAAGGTCATAAGATCCTACACCAAAATAACTCTATCGAGGATAATAGAAATAAAGAATGGTGCAAGATGAATATAGATCTTACTGATGTGCCTCCAATGAGACCAACAATAAAAGAATAAGAGTCAAGATCATGAAGTTATCCAATAACCTAGGTCTAGGCTTCCTTGGGTGTTCCTGCACGAGAGAGGAGGGAGGAGGTGAGGGCTTCTATCAAAATAGAGGCCCTGCCTCTTATTTTAAAGAATGATGTCAGGAATTTACATGGCATGTAAATGATTTACTTTTCATGTAAATTTCATGGTCTTCTTCCCTAGAAAAAACCATTTACATGACATGAAGGCCTTGGCCAGACCATCACACATCATGTAATTGATACATGCCATGTATTCTGATTACACTACATGTAATTGGCCTGCATCCAACCTAACAACCCTCCTACTCCTTCCTTTCCAAAACTACCCAACCGGTCTACATCCTAACTTTAGAGTCTAAGACAAAAAAGAGAATGTTATAATAGCTTAAAGCAGAAATTAAAAGGATCCATACCTAAAGGAAAAAACTAGCTCTTATATACAACTTACGATCCAACTAAGGAAGCAATATAGATACACAACTTCATCCAAAATCTTGACTTAGTAACTATCAGTAAAGATCCAATCACACTCTATTGTGATAATACTCTAGTAGTGGATATCGCAAAGGTGCCAAGGTTATATTAGTGGATGAAGTATATACTTTGGAAGTATAATCTATTGAGGGGTTTTTTCTTAGATATGAGAGGTTATAGTGAATAGTATTTATATAGAAGACAATGTGACTAACCCCTTGACTAAATCCTTGACTCAATCGAAATATTATTATCAAGTGAGATCTAGTGAATTAAAAGTCATAGACAGTTGGCTCTAGTCTAAGTGAGAGTTTGTTAGAGTTGGTGTCATAGTACCAACTGATTGTACTTTGATTACATGTATATTTTATGTATTGAATATTAATTAAACATCTTATTACATATTGTTCATTGTTATTTATGACTTTAATGTAATAATGTCCTAGAGTATTTGTCTCATTGATAAGGTTATAGGAGTTCCTACGATGATGTAAACCTTTAAGTGCCATGAAAATATTCTTAATATAGTTTTATGGTCGGATAATATACTATGATGGAACCCATAGTATATAGACTGTCAGGTGTGAGTACTCATAAGAAGATGAGACTTCTTCTCATGAAGTTTGTGCTTAGTAATCTCCAAGATGAGAGATTATGAGAATAGACCTGCCCATAGGAATTTCACATGTTCTTGGTGTCCTCAGATTATCCTATCTGTGAGCATGTGTAATGGTCCTTATACTTTAATATTATCATTGTTGTGTGTCATGACTCACACACTTAGATTTACTAAAAACCATTATGCTAAATGTTGGTGAGAAGTAGGGTATGTTGGGTGCATCATGATTGACATGTCATTAATAGATTATTTGAGGAAAGATTTTTACCTTCCATATTTATAGGAGTTGACATCTCAGACATTTGATTAGAATATAACCATCTTTTAAATTCCATGTCCATGGTGTATCAATGTTTTTATTTCATATAGTAAAAGAAAGACGTATCTAACATATAGGTTGATGACAACATCATGCAACCTGTTTGATGGTATATTTTGATAAAGGGATTATATTACATAGTAAAAATTTGTATATAGTTGTCGATGTTGTGACATTAAGTTCTTTGTCTTGGGTTCCTTGACCCATTACTTGATAGTAATATTGGACTTTAGGCAAGCCCTCCTAATGTCAACAAGAAAGAATCCTAGAGGGCCACACAGTAAGTGTTTCTCTTTATCTCGATTAAATTCTATTTGAATTTAATTAATGGAATACATTTTATTCTCAAAACTGAGGAATAATTTTATTCATGTTATATTGATCACATAAATTAAATAAATATTTATTTTATTCCATGTTCATAAAAATATATTTATTTATTTTATTAAATATTTAATAAATATTTATTCGCCGGTATGTGAATGAAATATTTATTTATAAATAAAATATTTATTCGGGTATTCAATAAATACAAAGGAGTTCAAATGGACCAAGACTGCATCTGGTGATAAATAATTATTTACAAGATGATAAATATTATTTTTTCATTTGTGAAAAATGGCACACACTATAAAATAATATTTATATTATTATTTTGTGGCATGGGGTTTATTAAAGGTTTTAATATTTTTTATTTTCCAATATGTAATTATTAAAAATTCTGACCTAAACCCTACCTATATAAATAGACCATAATGGATAATGTGTAGGTAATCCAAAAAAATAGAATTGTTGTGAACAATGAATTCTCTTTAGAGTCCTCCGTATCTCTCCCTCTCAAGAATAAGAATGAAAGAGATATTTCTTCAAGAATGAAGAATGAATGATTAAGAACAAACAACACAATAAATTTGATTCTCTACGTTAGCACTTAGAGATCAAGTGGCATTGTTTGAAGATCATTGGAGCACATGTAGATCACTGCAAAAGGGATTCTACCCTTGGATCCTTACTGTTGGATCGAAATAATGATGTAGATGCTCAATATACAAGAGGGGGGGGGGGTGAATTGTATACTTTAAAAAATTTCCTTAAATAAGGAAAGATCTAAGTTTAACAAAGTTAAACCAAGTAAATTCACAACACCTCAAACACCAATTATAGTATTGGTATAGAATATGAAGTTACAAACTTCTAGTTCTATGCACTTGCTTAAATATGGAAAGTGATTCCGAAAAAGTGGTTTCGAAAATATGGATCCGGAAATTGAAACTTAACTAAAGTTTACAAAATGAGATTCTACCTTAAAGTGTATAGAATCTTAAATTAATCAGAGTACAAGTGTAAGGAAATATGAGAAGATTATACTTTCCTTACAATACAATATGAAGCGGAAAAAGAAGTAGTACAACTACAAGAAACAAACAATAACTCTTTTAACCCAAAGAGAAGGGTATCCAACAACCCTGGATAAAGGTACCTTGATTTATACTTTCAAGAAAGTCTATCTTACCCACACTAGGGTAAGCCCTCGATACGAATATCAGAGTCTCTATCTTGCTATCCTCGCAAGCCCTCAACTTCAAGGTAGTTGGAACCTCTGTCTTCCTCAGCCAGGAAGCCCTCGAACTTCAAGGCAGTTAGCACCTCTGTCTTCCTATCCCTAGAAGCCCTCGAATGTAATTACCAAAATTCAGAGTCGCACGAAGCAATCTAAACGAGCGGTTCAGTACACACAAAGCATGAAAAGATTCTCTCTCTAGAAATCACCTTAACAGCGTGTGGTCTCTAGAGTGATCAACTTCTTGTTGAGATCTTTCAAATGAGCTCCTATTTATAGGCTCGGTTGGAACGATCATCTCCCTCCTCCAACAGTCATATTTTCCTTGAATATCGGAGGGACCTGTACATGTGTCACTAAACCAACGGTTAATTAAAAAAAGAATGTAAGACATCGTTTTATAACAAAACATGTGTAACTGAAAGAACGAAATCGTTTTACAATGAAACAAGTGTAAGCATAAGCAAAACTAGAATTCTGAATGTAAGTAAATAAAAGTTCGGAGTCTAATAAAAATGGAATTCGGAGTCTATGTTAAAAAAAATGTTCGGATTCTGTTTTATAGGAATTTGGAACCTGAAATATGTAGAAGTCCAGAGTCTGAATTTCTAAAGAAATTCAGAGTCTGGTTTCACCAGAGTTTAGAATCTGAACTTGCAGAGTTCGAAGTCGAACTAGTAAAAGTTCAGAGTCAAACCTCATAAGAGTTCTGAGTCGAACTTCTGAAAGTTTTGAGACGAACTTCATAAGAGTTCGGAGTCGAACTCATGAAAGTTCGGAGTCAAACTTCATAAGAGTTCGGAGTCGAATTCATGAAAGTTCGGAGTCACACTTATGAAAGTTTGTATCCATAATTCGGAGTGGAACTTCATTACAGTTCCCATCCAGAATTCGGATCCTAAAAACAGAATACTCCAATTCTTGACATTATATGATTTTGGGGTTTTGGGTATGAATCTGGTTTTTATACTTAAGAAAAATATTGATATGTATAAGAAAATCTAGGTTAGGGTAAATTTCCTTAAAGAATAAAATTTTCCTTATGGAAGTAAAATATCGATTTTCTTAAGTATAAGGTGTTTGTGATTTTCAAAACAAGAAGGAATGGAAAAGTCATAAGGAAAAACTTATTGACTCAACAATATCCCCCTTTTTGGAAAGCACAAACATCCTTACAAAAAAGAATATAAGGACTTTGAAAAATTTCATTAGACTTTGAAATTAAAACTTATCTCCCTTTGTTCATGGATGAAAGTGAATACAACTAACTCCCCCTTAGGCATTGAAACTCTAAGGATTGTATTTTGAATTTCCAAAGTGGATTTTTCATTATCATGGAAATGAAAAAACTTCATAATGGAAAACTCCCCCTTACTTTAAGGATATTTCACTTAGAAATTTTTCCTTCTTCATTTTAAGTCTTTCTCCCTTTTTAAGTAGTTCTTTTTCCTTCTCCCCCTTTGTGATTTTCAAAAAGAATTTATGGGAATGTAAAATATGGTACCTGAAATATTAGTAATAACACTACAATATACAACCAACCAAACAACATTTCATTAGAGTTGTCAAAAATTTTATAAGGAAAGACAAATACAACAAAAGATAAGAGTGGGTTTATTTGTCTTCCTTTTCCTTCAGGATCAGATTCTTTAATAAGGTTTTGAGTTTCTTCAAATTCCTTTGGTCTTCCTCGGCTTGCTTCTCCAAAGCTGAGATCCTTTCCCCTTGCACTTTCAAAGCTTCAGCCTGAGCCTCCATGGCTTCTTTCTGCATCTTTATTAAATCATCTTTCTTTCCCAACTTCTCCTTAAACTCAATCCGGAAATCTCTTTCACTTTTCCAATTCTGAGAAATTGAGTTAAGCTTCCCATTCAGGTCCCTGACCTGTTGATTACGAGAATTTTTCTCTTGGGTCAGCTTTTCATGAAGATCCTTAAACTTTTTCTCCTCCACGTCAAAAGCATTTTGAACTTCAACCTAAAAATTTTCAAATGACACTAAGTCTTCATCAAATCTCTTAGACCACTTTGTTACCTTACTTCAGGACTTTCTATGCACATCATAATCGATAAAGAAACTTTTTTGTTCATCTTTGATCTTCACACACTTATCCGTTAGCATGGATAGTGACTCTGATTTTTGGTTTTGGCTTAGCTGAAGCATTTTAAATCTAGTGTAAATGGTGGGAAATATTGGAATTATGTCCACCAACTTTTTCAAAGACTCAACAATAAAATCATGACTTTGTGCTGATGACTCCGAATTAGAAACTTTGCTTGGAGATTGTTCTTCTTCATCCTGCACCAACTTCCTTTTAGAGGTACCACCAACTACTTTCTTCCTTATAATATCTTTTATTGGTGTCTCCAATAGCACTTGCTTCCCTTTATATTTCTTTTGAATGGGTTCCTCATCAGGATAAACTTCCTTGGATTCAGAAACTTGAATAATCTGGTCTTCATCAATTTTCTCCTTTTCTTGACCTTCCTCAAGAAAATTTTTCTCATAGGATTTTTCCTCATTAAAACAAACATTTTCTTGATTTTCTTCCTCAACCTCATCTTTCTAAATTTCTTCTCCCTTTCCCGGAGTGTCTATTTTTGCAGATTCTGCCTTCTATTTATAACCTTCAACTTTCTTGATCAAGGCATCCAAATCTTCACTTCCCTCTTCTTCTTCTTCTTCTTCTTCTTCAACTTCTTCCTCTACTTCTTCTCTAGTTGCTATTTATTATTCAACAACCATCTCTTTACCCTTATATTTTTCACGAGAAAAGTACTTCTTGGTGGGATTCTCTAGTAAAGGTTTAGTACCAAAAGTTTCCAGAACGGGAAGCATTTCAGAAGCTATTTCAGTATCTCTCAAAAGAGATTGCACCAGTTCAACTTCAGACAACTTCTTTTTCATCTTCTTTTCTTTTGCCTGCTTTTCTAACTCATCTGCAGCTCTCTCTTTTAGGGCCTTAGCCTCTGGAGGGTCCAATATGAACTGTGGATCCCCTTATTTCCTCTTTTCTTTGTCTTCCCTCCACTTGGCTGCCAATTCATCTGTATATGTTTTCTGCTTCTTCTGTTTGGGGGGAGCAAACTGAGTTTCCTTAGACTTGGGATTTTCTTTATCAGCAACCACTTCCATAATCTTTCTCTTATTCCTTGCCTTTTTGAATGGTTCCGGAGTATGTGCATCTTTCTGATCTTCCTCAACCTCTTCCACAGATAGAGATTAAAATTCTCCAGATTCACTGGAAAAACCCATCTTCATCCTCTTCAAGGTATCATCACTAACCAGCATAAGCTTACAATTCCGGACTTTTGATTTGCATGCAACCTTGAAGGATTCTAAACACCGAACTATCAGCTTAGATAGTAAGGCATGGTACATAATTATTTGAGCTCTTAAATTCCCTTCTTTGATGTTCTTGATCGTAATCAAGACATGCCTCATCAAATTTATCTTTCTTAGATTTACCAAGAAATCTAAGACATAGATATCACTTTTCTTCAAATTATCCTTGTCGCCTCTTCTTGGTACAAGAAAACCTTGTAACCAGAGCTGTATAATCTTATTGTTCAGAGTGAGATGAGAAATCTTAGTAGTTGTATCATCCTTAAGTCCAAGGCATTTTAAATCCTTCACCTTGTTTAAACTTCCTTGCTCATCTAGAAGCTTATGTGAGAAAAACTCAGCTTCCCCTTCATAAGCTAAACCAACCAAGATGGTGGCCTTGGTATAAGATAACTTATAAGTCTTCCCATAAGACTTAAATGAAAACCAATCTCTGTCATCTTCCATCTGGAAGGAAACAGACTCATAGAACTCGATCCACAAATCGGTGTAAACCGGATCCTGTTTCTCTGTCTTATACAAGCATACATCTTCCCAGCCATTCAATCTGATATTTTTGGTTATAAGATAATCGAACTTGTAGAAATCCAGATGAACTAACCTTTCCCTGAAGACTAACCACTTAGAGATTGGTTTTATAGTTGACATATCTTGAGATGTAGCTTCTACAGACAGTCGGAGTGAAGAGTTCTGAAGGATTTGGAACGGTTTTGCAAAGATCGGAACCGGTCTTAAGAAGAGCAGCAGGGCTTCGAGATGCGAGAGCTTTGAAAAACCAATGTGGGATGAGTCTTGGGGTCCCCTTTTTATAGGCGATGGATGTGACCTTTGGTCTTCCAAAATCCATCTAACGGTTGAAAAACTTTTTGATCTGATCTGATGGTTGAGAACATTCCCTCAAGGAAAACTTGACTCCTATCTTTTGAGGTTTTAAGAAAAACATTCGGATTTAAGGAAAGCTAGAATCCAAATTATTTTAAAAAACAGGAAAATACCAGCAAGCAAAATATGATTATGAAAAATTAAGTAAGGAAATAATACCTTTCAGATTGGATAGAAATATTGTTTGTAATTGGTAATATTCTTCTTGAAGAAATGAATTTAAAAATTAAAAAACTCATTACGAGAAAAAAAACCTCATTACGAAAGTTCCAGTAAGAAAATCTCATTACGAGAGTTCCAGTATGAAAATCTCATTACGAAAGTTCCAGTATGAAAATCTCATTATGAAAGTTCCAGTATGAAAATCTCATTACGAAAGTTCCAGTATGAAAATCTCATTACGATAGTTCCAGTACGAAAATATCATTACGAGAGTTTCAGTACGAAAATCTCATTACGAGAGTTCCAGTACGAAAATCTCATTACAAAAGTTCCAGTACAAAAATCTCATTATGAAAGTTCCAGTATGAAAATCTCATTGTGAGAGTTCCAGTACGAAAATCTCTTTATGAGAGTTCCAGTACGAAAATCTCATTACGAGAGTTCCAGTACGAAAATATCATTACGAGAGTTCCAGTACGAAAATCTCATTACAAGAGTTCCAATACGAAAATATCATTACAAAAGTTCCAGTATGAAAATTCTCATTATGAAAATTTCGGTTACGAAAATTCTCATTATGAAAAATCGATTACGAAAATTATCATTAAAAAAATTTCGGTTCCGGAAATTTTCATTAAGATACTTGTCAATACGAAAATCTTCATTCCGAAAGTTTTCATTCTAAGAATTTCCATCCTGATAATTTCCATTCCGGAAATTTCTAAAAACTTGTTAGGAAAAATTTTAGTTACAAAAAAAAACTGTCAACAAAAATTTTGGTTAAACTAGCACACAAATGTACTCCCCCCTATGAAAAGGAGTTTATTAATATAAGGAGAGTTGTTCAACAAGAAGTTAATGAATAAGGATTACCTTAAGATTATCATTCCTAACTTCTATTTAATGTATTCAAATCTATCAGAGGGTAAAGATTTTGTGAAAATATCAACAAGTTGATATTGCATTCCGATAAACTGAAGAATGATATCTCCTTTAAGTGTGTGATCCCTAAGAAAGTGATGCCTAATATCTATGTTTTTTTCACGAGAGTGATGTTCAGGGTTCTTAGTGAGGGCAATGGAACTTGTGTTATCACACAAAATTTGAGTCTTAGTAAAACTCAAGCCATAGTCTATGAGTGTGTGTTGCATCCACAACACTTGAGCACAACAACTTCCAGCTGCTACATATTCAACTTCAGCAGTGGAAAGTGCTACAGAATGTTTCTTCTTGCAGGACCAAGAAACTAATGAATCTCCTAAGAAATTACAAGTTCCGGATGTACTCTTTATATCTATTCTACATCCCCCAAAGTCAGCATCTGAAAAGATTTTTAAAACAAAATAATTTCCAGAAGTATAAAATAATCCTAGATCCATGGTTCCCTTTAAGTAGAAAAAAATTATTTTTACTGCCTTTAAGTGATATTCCTTAAGATTGGATTGATATCTCGCACATAAGCATACTGAAAACATCAAGTCTGGTCGACTAGCTGTCAAGTATAGTAGGCTTCCTATCATATCTCTAAAAGATGTTTGATCTACTGGTTTCCCAGCTTCATCAAGATCTAAAGAGTTTGAGGTACCTATGGGAGTACTTATACTCTTAGTGTTGTCATATCCATACTTTTTAAGAAGATATTTAATATACTTATGTTGAGATATATAGGTTCCTTCTGGTTTTTGAGAAATTTTAAAACCAATGAAAAATGTTAACTCACCCATCATATTCATTTAAAACTCATATTTCATTAGACTTGCAAAAGAATCAGTTAAATATTGCTGAGTTGAACCAAATATGATTTCATCAACATAAATTTGAATAATCAAATTTTTTTTCTTATCTTTCTTTATAAAAAAAGTTGGATATGCATTTCCCTTAACATAGTTATTTTGAAGCAAAAATCCTGTAAGTCTATCATACCAAGCTTGTGGGGCTTGTTTAAGGCCATACAAAGCTTTGGTAAGTCTAAAAACATGATTAGGATGTTTTGTATCTTCAAATCTAGGAGGTTGTTCAACAAAAACTTCCTCTTGAACATAACCATTAAGGAAAGCACATTTCACGTCCATTTGAAAATGTTTAAAATTGAATAATGCTACAAAGGCAAGTAGAATACGAATAGATTCAAGTCTAGCTACTGGAGCATAGGTTTCTTCATAGTCTATTCCCTCTTGCTGATTATAGACTTTAGCAACTAGTCTAGCTTTATTTATTACAATGACTCCATTTTCATCACATTTGTTTCTGAAGACCCACTTTAATCTAATAACAGAAGTTTCCTTAGGTCTTTCAACCAAGGTCCAGAATTTATTCCTTTCAAATTCATTTAGTTCATCTTGCATGGATTTGATCCAATCATCATCACCTAAAGCGTCATTAGTGCTTTTTGGTTCTAATTGGGAAAGAAATGCTAGATATTCTACTTCATTTCTTAAGGAACTCCTAGTCCTTATAGGTTGATTTACATCACCAATGATACTATCACTAGGATGATTCTTAAGAAACACCTGATTTGGGTTTTGTAAAACCTGTTCATCTATATAGGGTAGAAAGTCTTCTGGGGTAAATGTTTCATAAGTATCTTCTTGAACATTTTCCTTATCAGAAGGATCTTCTATCAAAGGTTGATAATCAGTTTTTGAAAACACATATGAGGATATAGGTTGGGATGGTTTAAAAAAAAGGATCAGATTCATCAAATTTTACATGCATTGTTTCGTCAACAGTACAAGTATTTTTATTGAAAACTCTATAAGCCTTAGAAGTTGTGGAGTAACCTAAGAAAATTCCTTCATCAGATTTTGGTGTGAATTTTTGAAGATTATCTTTAGTATTCCAGATGAATACCTTGCATCCAAAAACTTTGAAGTAGGAAAGTCTAGGTTTTCTACCATTCCATAACTCATAATGAGTTTTATTAAGAAAAGGTCTAATCAAAACTTGATTTATAGTATAACAAGCAGTACTTACAGCTTCATCCCAGAAATGTCTAGCTATAGAATATTCACTCAACATGTTTCTAGTTATCTCTTAAAGAATTCTATTTCTTCTTTCAACTACACCATTTTTTTGAGGAGTTCTAGGTTCTGAAAAGTTGTGAGTAATACCTTTTCTACTACAAAAGGTTTCAAAATCAGAATTTTGAAATTCTCCTCTATGATCACTATGAATAGTTTTCAGTGCAAGATTTTTCTCATTTTTAACTTGGGCTCTGAAACTTTTGAAATAAGAAAAAGCTTCAAACTTATTTTCTAGAAAGTGGACCCATGTAAATCTAGTGTAATCATCAACTAGAACAAACAAATAGTATTTGCCTCCAATTCTTCCAGTTTGTGTTGGACCAAAAAGATCCATGTGCACCAACTGTAATGCATCAGTTGTTGAGACTTCACCGATTTATTTAAAACTATATTTATGTTTCTTGCCATATTGACAAGGATCACAAACTCTAGAAGAATCAAATCTAAGCTCCGATAGATCCTTAACTAGTTTCTTCTTAGAAATTTTACATAAGTTCCTAAGGTTACAGTGACCTAATATTCTATGCCATAACCAAGAATGATCTTCCATTTCACTAAGGCAAGGTAGGTCTTGGCTCCTATGGTCTTCTAAGTTCAAATTGTAAACATTCTCTTGCCTATTGGCTGAGAGAATAAATTCTTCCTTGGAATTGTGAACTAAGAATTTATCATTCCTAAAATTCACAAGGTATCCTTCATCACATAACTGACTTATTCTAATGAGGTTGTGATTAATCCCCTTACCAAATAAAAAATTTGAAATCAAAGTTTTACCAAGAAGAACAATATTACCTATACCAACAATTTCTCCCTGAGCATTATCTCTGAAAGTTACCTTTCCTACTTTCGTCTTGATAATCTTTTCAAAATAGATTTTGTTACCAGTCATGTGCCAGGAACATCCACTAACCATGTACCATGTATTGTTTTTGGTACTTCCTTTATCTTCCTGAAAAAAAGAAAAGAATTAGACTTTCGGAATCCAAACTTGTTTGGATCCGAGATTTCCAAATAACAAAATTTTTGGCACCCACATCTTCTTAGAAAAATAAGCCTTATGAAAACCTAGAGATTGGGTTTTGTTTAAAGAGAAATTCTTTGCCCAGTGACCACCACATTGACACTTGGTACAAAATGGGGCACTTTGTGGAAAAAAGTAGTTACTAAAAGTTGGTTTTGCATGGGTATAACCAAATCCGAATTTGTTTCTTAAAGGTCATATTTGTGAATACATTTTATCAAAATTTTCTTTACCATGGGTAAAGTTTTATAAACACTTCTTTAAGGAAAAAATTTTGGACTTGAGTTTTATAACCAAGTTTTTATCTTAAAAAATATTAGATTTAGAACTAGAGCTAGGCTCGAAAACACTTTTCTTAGAAATTACTTTTTCTATCTCTTTAGAAAGTTTGTTCTTCTCAGAACTTACTTCCTCAAGATTTTTTTGAAATACTTATAAAATAAGCATTTTTTCTATAAAGATATTTAGAAATATTTTATATTTCTTTTGTAAGAATAGTATTCCTAGAGTTTTCCTTATCAAGTTTTTATTGAGTTTGGAATTCTCAATCTCAAGAAGTTCAGCAAACCTAGAAACTTCTTTATAGGTAGGTGAAGTATTTTCTTCATTATAATAGGATTCTTCATCTGAAGAGTTATAATATTTTCTATCATTTGAATTTAAAGAAACATTGGTCAATGATTCAGCATTGTGTACCTTATCCATGAATCAATGATTGTTAATAGGTAATATGGCTATAAGACCAAGATTTTTATGTCCTGAAGATTCATAATCAGAAGATTCATCTGAAGAGTCACCACCACTGGCACTCCAGGTGTCATTAGCTTTCAGAACTTTCTTAGCTTTGGTTTTATAATACTTATTTCTGTTCCTTTAAAAATTCCTTTCTTTTCTTTCTTTCTTTTTGAGCAAAGGGAAATCTAGTCTAATATGTCCAACTCTCTTGCATTCATAACAAGTAACTTCTCCATCTTTCCTATATTTCCTTTCCTTTTTCTTATACTTGGATTGGAAATTTCTCTGTCTAGCTATCTTGTTCATTTTTCGAGAAATATTTTCCAACTTATTCTCTGAGAATTCACTCTCACTAGATTAGAATTGGATAATAACTTTCTTAGACTTGGATCTAGTTACTCTCTCAGGAGTCTTAGCTTTCAAATGATTTGATGTTGTAGTAAAAGTAACAGTACTATTCCCATTATTCTTCTTGATGTTTTCAGCATCTTTCTTCATTCTTGTTTCATGTTGGAGAAGAGTTCCAAAAAGTTCATCTAACGAAATTTGAGTAACCTTCCTGTTCTCATCAATAGCTGTTCTTTTGGATTCCCACTCATTAGGCATAATATCAATTATCTTATCCACCAGAGCTTCATCATCCAGACCTTTCTCTCCCATAGACTGAAGACTGTTCACCATAGTCATAAATCTCTGTTGAACTTTACAAATTGGTTCACCATAAGGAAAATTGAAGCCATGGTATTTAGATCAAAGCATAGATTTCCTAGTTTCAATCACTTTAGAAGTGCCAAAGTGTGTAACCTCTAACTTCTTCCAGATAAAATTAGCTGCTTCACAAGAAGAAATTTGGCTATATATATTTATAGTCATTGAACATAGTAAAGTATTGCATACCTTATAATTGAGTTGATATTCTTCCTTTTCCTGGTTAGTGAAAGTTCTAACTTCCTTGTCAGGAATTTTATAATCACTAGTAAGCATAACGAAATTATCCACTCCAGTATT
The DNA here is from genome assembly GCA_963277665.1 of Viscum album. Lineage (NCBI taxonomy): Eukaryota > Viridiplantae > Streptophyta > Magnoliopsida > Santalales > Viscaceae > Viscum > Viscum album. The sequence goes on from OY728123.1 coordinate 878,936,725, forward strand.
GATAACGAAAGTCTTCATACAATCTCTCCAGTACTCATAATCATTACCATCAAAAATTGGTGGTCTTGTAGGGTTTATATTTTCAATAGATCCAACATTGATTCCTGCTATTCTAAGAAAAACTTTGGCAACCTGACTTGTTAGTAGGAAAAGTTCATAACCACAAAGTTCAGAATGAACAAATTCGGAATGATCAATTCAAAATGACAAAGTTTGGAATGAAACTATCTTTCTAAGCAAGGATGAATATCAATGAAAAAGTGAGCATGAAAAACTTATATGTGAGTATAAGTATTTCAGAGACCTCCTCTGATACCAATTGTAGGATCGAAATAATGATGTAGATGCTCAATATACAAGAGGGGGGTGAATTGTATACTTTAAAAAATTTCCTTAAACAAGGAAAGATCTAAGTTTAACAAAGTTAAACCAAGTAAATTCACAACACCTCAAACACCAATTATAGTATTGGTATAGAATATGAAGTTACAAACTTCTAGTTCTATGCACTTGCTTAAATCTGGAAAGTGATTCCGAAAAAGTGGTTCTGGAAATATGGATCCGGAAATTGAAACTTAACTAAAGTTTTAAAAATAATACTCTACCTTAAAGCGTATAGAATCTTAAATGAATCAGAGTACAAGTGTAAGGAAATATGATAAGATTATACTTTCCTTACAATACAATATGCAGTGGAAAAACAAGTAGTATAACTACAAGTAACAAACAATAACTCTTTTAACCCAAAGAGAAGGGTATCCAACAACCTTGGATAAAGGTCCCTTGATTTATACTTTCAAGAAAGTTTGTCTTACCCACACCAGGGTAAGCCGTCGATACAAAGATTGGAGTCTCTATCTTGATATCCCCACAAGACCTCAAATTCAAGGTAGTTGGAACCTCTGTCTTCCTCAGCAAGGAAGCCCTCGAACTTCAAGGTAGTCGGTACCTCTATCTTCCTATCCCCGGAAGCCCTCGAATGTAATCACCAACATTCGGAGTTTCACGAATCAATCTGAATGAGTGGTTCAGTATGCATAAAGCATGAAAATATTCTCTCTCTAGAAATCACCTTAACATCATGTGGTCTCTAGAGTGATCAACTTCTTGTTGAGCTCTTTCAAATGAGCTCCTATTTATAGGCTCGGTTGGAACGATCAGCTCCCTCCTCCAACAGTCCTATTTTACTTGAATATCGTAGGGACCTGTACACGTGTCACTAAACCAACGGTTAATTAAAAACAGAATGGACGACATCATTTTATAACAAAACATGTGTAACTGAAAGCACGACATCGTTTTACAATGAAACAAGTGTAAGCATAAGCAAAACTAGAATTCGGAATGTAAGTAAATAAAAGTTTGGAGTCTAATCAAAATGGAATTCGGAGTCTATGTTAAAAAAATGTTCAGATTCTATTTTATAGTAATTCGGAACCTGAAATCTGTAGAAGTCTGGAGTCTGAATTTCTAAAGAAATTCGGAGTCTGGTTTCACCAGAGTTCAGAATCTGAACTTGCAGAGTTCAAAGTCAAACTAGTAAAAGTTCGGAGTCGAACTTCATAAGAGTTCGGAGTCGAACTCCAGAAAGTTCGAAGTCGAACTTCATAAGAGTTCGGAGTCAAACTCATGAAATTTCAGAGTCGAACTTCATAAGAGTTCGGAGTCGAACTCATGAAAGTTCGGAGTCACACTTATGAAAGTTTGTATCCATAATTCGGAGTGGAACTTCATTACAGTTCCAATCCAGAATTCGGATCCTAAAAACAGAATACTCCAATTCTTGACATTATATGATTTTGGGGTTTTGGGTATGAATCTGGTTTTTTTACTTAAGAAAAATATTGATATGTATAAGAAAATCTAGGTTAGGGTAAATTTCCTTAAAGAATAAAATTTTCCTCATGGAATTAAAATATCTATTTCCTTAAGTATAAGGTGTTTGTGATTTTTAAAACAAGAAGGAATGGAAAATTCATAAGGAAAACCTTATTGACTCAACACTTACAAGTGCAATGAAGCCAGTCCTAAAAGGTCTTTTCAGATGAATGACATCGACTACGAAGAAAAAACCCGAAGAAGATGTAATTTATTTCTTCCAATCTAAATGAATTAATTATAAATTTAACATTAAATATCCTCTATTGAGGTTATGAACAATTGAAATTAAAATAAAATTTAATTATCACATTTCCCACCGCACTTCCATTGCACTCAAAAACTACTGATACTCTTTTAATTTTGAGAATATATGTTTTAGTTTGTTTAATCATACAAACATGATTGGATCTAGTTTATTATATGATGGTTTGTATAAAATAAATCTTGATAATTTTTATATTAAAATTCTTATGACCTTGAATCATAATTTTGTTACTAAATACAGTTTAGTAAATGAAAATTATGTTTATTTGTGGCATAAATTTTTTCTTTAATATTTACAAATAAAGATAGGAGAGATTGATTAAGAGTGAAATACTTTCAGATTTAGATTTTATTGACCTAAATATCTCTATGGACTGTATTAAAGGGAAAAAAACACACAGAGAATGGTGCCACTAAAAGTGCTCAACTCTTTGAGATCATATATATTAATATGTTTATACCTTTTGATTCTAATTATTTTGGTAATGAAAATTATTTTAACACCTTTATTTATTATTTTCTACATTATGGATATTTTTATTTATCACATGAGAAATCTCAAGCAATAAATGTCTTGAAAATTTGCGTAAATGAAGATGAGAGGTAATTAGACAGAAGGGTGAAGGTAATAAGGTATAACATGTACGGTAAATATTATGGAAGATTTAATGAAAGTGGATAAAATCCTGGTCCATTTTCAAATTTCATAGAAAGTCATGGTATATGTGCATAATACACTATACCAAGTATGTAATGCCCCAACCCGAAAGCCACTAGATTGGTGTCCTGAGATGGTGCATCACATGGCCTCACACGCACCTCCCTATACACCAGAGGCTATTGACTAGCATTGTAGGTCAAAGGTGGTACATTGAGGATACTATACATTCTTATTATAGTAGAAACATCAGTAAAAATAAATTCAACATCACACATATCACATCTAGATAAAATAATTAGGTGCTAGATATCAAATCAAAACCCATGTACTGAAATATTGATTTCACACACAAATAGGAAAGAATACACAAAATTTAGGTATAGTATATCAAGCCTTAAAAGTAAAAAAAAGTGATACAACCAAAAATATGAAAAAACCCAGAAGTATTGAGCTCTATCCCGACTCCCAGATCCAAACTCCAGTCTTAGGAATAACTATAGTACCTCTCTCTCATGATGTTTTAAAGGTCACAAACACTCACTTATGTAGTTAAAATTTTCATTTAAGTGTGTTTCAATGTTTTTATTAAAATACAAGTAATGGAATTAAATTAAATATTAGTGATGTATTTAAGTATTGTTAAAATCTTGGTCACATCTCTCTTCATACTTATAGTACTTGGAAACATGTTAGAAGATATAAAGAAGGAAATTAAAGAATTTAGAGGAGGATCCACAAGAAGATAGTGATGTAAAAACATCACTAACTAGCCAGTATAGGGCATTGGCTAGCTGGTTCCATGGTGGTAGTAGAAACATGCACCCAAAAGTTCCATCGGATAGCTGGTGGCTCTCCCAGTTGTTAAGCTTTCTATTCAAAGTCCATCGGCTAGCCACTGACTAGTATCAGCTAGCCGGTGGAAGTCATCCAGTAGCCACGAGTTCTAAGCATCCCACCAGCTACCTGTTGGTGGCTACTGGGTAACCGGTGGAGTCGAAGCAACCCTTTCGATCCATCATTCATTATGTTAACCCCCCCAATAATGGTCTTCCAAGACTTGATAACTCTTAACGAATCCTAGAAGCTTCCTGAAACTCTTGGATCCTATAAAAGGGCTCTCTTGGTACCTTGAAACCTCACCTTGATACTATTTCTCCTAAAGATGCTCTCAAGATTTGAATCGATGACAAAGTGCTAGAATTCTCAATCCTCTCAAAGATCCTTCCAATGTTTTCAATCACTCAAGGTTCTCAACCTTTATATCAAATCTCTCATTCCCAATTTATAATCATCCTTTTCTAGATATTTGTGAGTGTCTTGTTATGGATTTTTCTAAAGAAAACCTCTCTCTTCTCAACCACATTTATCCAACAGGTTCTCCCTACGCAAAATTGAGGGGTGTCTTCCTTGGCAATTAGCGAAGCTCAAGAGGGTGATCACAAATCACAATTTCAAGGGACAAGTTTTTTTATCACAACTAAGACCAAGGAATTATTAATAAAATAGGCCTCTTGAGTTGAGGGGTGGAGAGGTATGAGGACACACCAAGCTTTTTCCTAACTTCTTACCAATTTTGTTTATCCTCTATTTAATTTTCCACATTGCATCATTTATCATCGATTTTCATTCTCGCATAAATTAGATTTGATTGTTTCCATGTTTAAATTAATTTGATATTATATTTAATAACTTAAATTGAATTTATAAACTATCTCTCTATAAATTTCTCATTTTATCAATTCAATATCATTGATATTTGAATTTATCTATGTCATTTACTTTAAATTTTTAAAAATGGAAATTCACCCCCTCTCGCCATAATATCTTTAACCAACAATTGAAATAAAATGAGTGATTTGTGTTTTTATAAAAAATATATTATTTTTAAAATTTTCCTTCAACTTTGTTTTTAAAATCCTAACCAATTTAAAAGATTTATTTTATTATGGCATTAATTCCAATTCATATTCTCATGTTTTTGGAAGCACCGATTATTCAGATGTTAAATTTTCATGGTTGTAATAGTTATCCTCTATAGAAAATGATAATACATGATTATGTTCTAACCAATGAATCTTAAGAAACATACTCCCAAAGGTGTTAAGAATTTTGAACTCAATAACAAATCTATAAATTCCATGCATTACAGTCTTGATTGAAATGAATTCAATCATGTTTCTTCTTGTAAAACTTCTTATGAGATTTGGAAACTATTATAAGTCACACACGAAGGAACAAATAAAGTAAATGACACTAGATTAGATATGTACCGACAAGATTTTGAAATATCCACTATGTGTTCTAATAAATCCCTTACAAGAATGTTTATGATATTTACTAACATTTTTAATGTTATAAATTCCCTTGGTGATGAATTATCTATAGAAATTCCATAAATAAAATCATATAAGTTTTACCTAGATCATGGACTCCCAAAGTCATGACTATTTAAGAAGTGAAAGATGTAAAAAATATATCAGTTGAGGAACTCATCAACTCCCTAACGACATATTAAATCATGATGAATTGAAAATCATATGATGAGGAAAATTAAGTTAAAGAAATCAAGAAAATCATAACCTTCAAAGCTACTGATCATGAACCATCCAGAGGTGAAGTAATAGAATATGCTCTTTTTTTCCAATAAAATGATCAATTATGCCCAAAAGAATAAATTACACAATTGATCTAAGAAGGTAAGTCAAAATTAGGAACTAGAGATGGAATTATATGAATGTAAAAAAGAAAGGTTACATCAAGCTAGATTTACCCATCTACAAGAAGAAACTTAAAGAAAATAAGAAAGGTAAGAAGGATTTCAAAGTCACAACATGGAGTGAAAGTGATGACTCCATGGATTCAACATCCTCATCCATTTCAAGTGACTCAAGCCCTAAGTGCCTTATGGAACATGTTGATGAAGATGCTGAGGTTAGTACCCCACTTTCTATTTCCTCATACTCCTATTATTCTCATACTTATCCTCTTATCTCTTCTTCTTCTTTCTCCTCCAGTCACCTAAATTATGAATACCTAAAATATGATCACAGTCAACTTGAAAAATGTTTTCATCAAATCTCATCTTTATACATATAACTTGGAAAGAAACAAAAACTAGTGGTTGAATAAAAATAAAATCTCAAAAAAGAAAAGGATCTTATATTTAAGGAAAAAGAAGATCTCATAATGAAAATAAAAAATCAACTAGATTTTAATAATCTTGAATCCACCATTAAAGAACTCAAAAATTACCTTTCTAAATTATCCCAAGGAGAAAGTACTTTGAATAAAATTTTGGGCTTTAAAAAACATGGAAAATATCAGGTTGGTCTTGGTTTATCCAATCATGAAAGCACCTATAACAATTAATTGAAAACTAATTTTATTAAAGGTTTATCACAATATAAATTTTATAATTATTTCAAAGGAATTGGTAATTTAATTTATGAATTCAATTGTACAAATGCACTATATGAGAGACCAAAGTTAATTCATCTTTCTTATATTTTTTCAAAAAGAAAAAATTATACCAAGAAAATTTGGATTCCTAAATATTTAGTGGCTAACATAAATGATCCCAAGTTTGTGTGGGTACTAAAACCTTTAATCATTTAATTTTTTAGGAAAAGAATATTTTGAGAAAAACCCAAGAATCATTATGGTATCTCAATAGTGTTTTCTCAAGACACATGTGTGGTGACCTCTTTGAATTCAATCAAATCAATAATCTAGGAGGTCACACCACTTTATGAGATAATTCTATAGGTAAGATAATTAGTGAAGGTACCACAATTTTTTCTAACTAAACTATAACTATTTTTTTATTCATAAAAGGATTGAAATTTTTTTTACTAAGCATTACTCAATTGTGTGATAACAGTTTTAAAATCTCCATCAAAAATTTTTTTTGTAAAGTTTTTGATTCAAAAGGAAAACTTTTGTTTACCGCTTCAAGATTTAAAAATGTTTATACAATCAATTTAAAATATCATGCTAACCAAATCATCAAATGTTTAAGTTCTCAAGCTAGTGAGTCATGAATTTGGAATCGATGCCTTGGTCATTATAACACTCAATCCATTACCAAGCTCAACCATTATCAACTAGTACGATATCTTCCCAAATTAAATTTCAATAATGACATGGTTTGTGTAGCGTTCCAATATGGTAAGCAACACAAATCCTCTTTTAAATATAAATAAGGAATTTCCTCTTCAAAATATCGTGTACTAATTCATCTTGAACTTTTTGGCCTATCTCAAATTTAAATTCTAAGAGGAAAATCCTATACTCTCATAATTGTTGACAACTTTACAAGATTCACATGGGAATATTTCTTATATCATAAAAGTGAAGCTTGCAAAGCCTTGATAAAGTTTTCTAAAAAAGTTGAAAATGAAAGAGGTTTTAAAATTATTTCAATTTTTTAGTGATCATGGAAGAGAATTTGATAATAAGTAATTTGATTATTTTTTAGAAGGATATAATCATTATTTTTATACTCCCTGAACCCCTCAACAAAACATGAATGTAGAGAGATGAAATCTAAATATCCATGAAATCTCTCAAACTCTTTTAAATGAATTTTCTTTTCCAAAATATTTTTGGGCTGAGACTGTGAATACTGAATGCTACATCATTAATCTCATTATCATAATAACTTTTCTAAAAAATACCCCTTATGAAATTTGGCTTCATTAAAAACCCAAAGTCATATTTTTTCAAAGTTTTTGGTTGAAAATATTTTAGTTTAAACACCGAAGAAAATTTTGAAAATTTGGTTATAAATATGATGAAGGTATCTTTCTTGGGCACTCCAACTCAATAAATACCTACCATATCTTTAACAAAAAGACTATAATAGTGGAAGGATCAATCCATGTTGTATTCGATGAAAATTTTCCTAAACCTACTTCTAAAATTATTTTTGAAAATTATGTTTTAAATTATAATTTTCAAACTAAAAAAGATGAATAAGACCAAGAATCTACTTAAAATTATCTTACTAAAGTTTTTAATAATTATAAAGACCATATCCTTTAAAATTTCATCAAATATCTATAAGAGGGAATTCATACTCGTAGATCGGTCTTAAATGAGGTTGACCACATTTCCTTTGTCTCTCAACTTGAAACCCAAAACCTTAATGATTCCCTTAATAATGAAAATTCAGTAATTTCCATACAAGAGGAACTAAATCAATTCACTTGAAATGATGTATAAACTATCATGAAAAAACCTAATGTTCATACCATTATAGGATCTAAATGAGTTTTTAGAAATAATCTAGACGAGTCTAGTAATATTACTAGAAACAAAGACCATTTAGTTGCTAAAGGTTATAACTAAAAAGAAGGGATCGACTATGGTGAAACCATTGCACCCATCACTCGGTTAGAATACATTAAAATCTAGTTGGCATTCACATATCATCTTAATTTCAAACTATTCAAAATGGATGTCAAACACACCATTTTAAATGGTTTTATTTCTAAAGATTCTTTTGCAAAACAACCACCTAGTTTTAAAAATCCTCTATTTCAAAATTCTATTTTCAAATCATAAAAAACTCTTTATAGTTTAAAACAAGCCCCTTTGGTGTGGTATAAACATCCATTAAATTATCTCCTTTCCAGTGGTTTTAAAATAAAAAACACGATTCAACTCTCTTTTTAAAACACATCTTAAATGATTTATTAATCATTAAAATTTATGTTGATGATGTGATTTTTAGCTCTACAAATGAATCTCTTTATTTTTAATTTTCCAATTTAATGAAAAAAGAATTTGAAATAAGATTTATAGGTAAACTTAAATTCTTAATCAGTTTTCAAATTTCTCATAGAAATGACTATACCTTTTTAAAACAAGGAAAATACATCAATGAACTCTTAAAATAATTTGGAATGGATCATGATAAAGAAATTATCACACTCATGAGTAAAACTTTTAAGTTAACATTGGATGAATCTGATAAAGTGATTGACAATAAAATTTAACTTCTTTCTTGGATGCTAATTTTGGAGGATGTCAACTATATAGGAAAATCACTAGTGGAACTTTCCATATTCTAGGAAATCCATCATCTCATGGAGTAGTAAGAATCCGAACTTAGTTTCTCTTTCTATAGTCAAAGTATAATACATAGTTGTTGAGAGTTGTTGCAACCAAATAATATGGATGAAACATACTCTATTTGACTTTAGGATTACATTTTATCTTATCCATATTAATTTAGATAATACTAGTGACATCAATATCTCTAAAACTATTATCCGACACTCTCACAAAAAACACATTGACATTTGAAACCATTTCTTAAGAGTTCATTTCCAAAAAGGTGATATCCTATTGAATTTTGTCCCAATTGAATATAAACTCACTGATATTTTCATCAAACCTCTAGACCTTGATCATTTTGAATTCATTAAAGGTGAATTAGGAATGGCTCACTTGTGATGCTCTTCATTTGATCTATGACCATCTTGAGGTATATTTTAAAAATATTTTCAAAAGCATGATCTTATTAAAAATATTTTTAAAACTTGAATTTTTTGTTTTATTTTCTTTTTTATCTTTTGGGTATGATTCCTTTATATCACTCATGTTATCATTTGAGGTTCCTTATATATTTTTAATTTTTTAAATTTTTATTAAGAGTTATATTTTTTTAATTAATTATTTCATTTCAAAAATGTTTTATCTTTTTAAAATTTTCAAAATCATATTTTCTAAAATAAGTACTTTTTATAATATGAATATTGATTTTAAAACAGCCTATGCTTCCTTTGATTTTAATTTTTTTTTCAATTTTTTTTTCAAAAATCATAATAATATTTATGTATATACTTATTTTAAAATAAAAAATGTTTGTTTTTTCTCTCTTAAATAAGATTAATGATGTGTAAAAATTTATTTTATATACTTGTCTCTATAATAGTATCTCTTGAATTTCCTTTGATGAAATGGAATTTGAAGGATGTTTTAAAAGTGTGATTTCACATTCCAAGGACCTTAATTCCTCAAGATCATTCAACGGAGGAAAAAACCATTCATTGTGGAAAGTTGTGTCATGGAAAAGGTATGTATTTTAAAAGTGGGTGCCCTAGACCCAACTTGAAAAGTACTTTACAATTACCATATCATGTATATTGTCATAACCCCTCCCCCCAAAGGTTCCCCTCCTAGGCTGAAAATGATATAAGGGAGATAATGATGCCTAAATCTTGCCTCCAATAGGACACGGGTTAGAGATAAGCACCGAGAGTATATTATACACATAGATGGGAAGCATTACCCTATAAGATATGAGAAATGAGAGATAAAATAGAAACACCCAATAAATCTTGCTCAAGATAAAAGTAAATTAAGATCCCATATACGTTAATGTAATTTCATAAAAAACTAATACCTCTAAAAAGGAAACTACAAGTAACAAAAGATAAACTCAACAATAATCTTGAAGCCCAATAGCTCCTGAATAACTCCCGGGATAGTAGTATCTAGCCTTATCATGAAACTTCTCCTACTGAATTGAAAAAGTAGAGTTTAAATATATGGTGTGATAATAACATGTATACTCACTAGGATACTCCCCATATCCTCTCATTGAAAAGATAAATAAAGCATGCTAAATCGTAGTGAACAACAAGTGAAGAAAACTCGTCACCTAAACAGGTATGCCAACCTCACCATGGTTATCTCTCACTAAGTATCACATAAAAGAGATCATACAATAATAAAAAAGGAGGGTATTTTTCCACCACTTATCCATGGTTTTTTTCATTGTGACCCAATATCACACGTCTTAAGCCATCTCTCTCTAAAAGATGGCCCGAGGACACCTAGGCTAATATAACATGCATATAACATCTCAAGATTTTATGAAATATATTCTTTGAAATTAATTTAAATTATTCAATATAATGCATTACATATAATAAATATTTTAGCTTTCATCACACACAAAACCAACTCTATCTTTAATTTCATGCAACATCAAGTTCCTTTGAAGACTTATGTTACACACAAGCCCAAGTCTTACCGGACAATAATATACTGTTAATATTGTTATTTTAAATGGTAGTTATCACTTAGCTATTATATTGGAGGGTGTGAATAGGACTAAATATATTATTTTTACACATGTTTATAATTTTTTTTGACATTAATTCAATATATTTGATTAGCATAAGATAAGAATAAATCCAATTTTACGCTTAAAAACTGTATTTTTCTAAAAGGTAGTTTTACCGCATTTTAATGGTTCACCTTTTTTAAACCTAAATTTTTAAACTTTTATATTTTTTGTTTGAAAAAATAAACTATTTTTTTTAAATAATAATTTAAAAATTTAATTTGGGTTATTTATTTGATATTTTTCTAAGAAGTCTCATTTTCTGTTGAATAGTAAATAATACTAAATATTAATTCAAAACAACATTTTTTTCTAATTTATTTATATAGTTAAATTAGGTTTTGAATTGGTTTAAAAGTATAATTATTTTAATTGCACATATATTAATCCAATTTAGGTGATTTATATCATTTTTATACTTAATTTAGATAGAAAAACTTAGCAAAATTTTGAACATATTCACTTTAAAAACACGCTTTGTTGTTCCATTTATGGGATTAATTTTAAATAATTTTTTTCCACTTATGTGATTGGAATTTGAAAAATTATATTCAATATTTTTAATCAAAATAATTTATAATTTAAAATAATTTCAACTTAATTTTTTAACAAAAATATTAGTGAAAGAAATTAAAATTAATTATAGCTATTAAAGAAAAAACGAGTTTACTTAATGGTTAAACATTAATATTAAGGGTCCAAATGAATTAGAAACATGTCCAAAACCAATTTTCTGAAAATTATTATACCATATACCCTATTTTCTCTAATTTGTATCATTATTGGAGGCACATGATGTAAGAGAGATCTCTAAATAGTGTTGACCTTTTTGCATTTATAAGAATGCTACTCCCCCTCCACTATAAAAAACACTCACTCTCACCAATTATTCACACCTCTCAATCCATTTGAATCATAAAAAACTTGAAAATATAAGCTCAAAACATACCTACTATAATCATATAATCCTTAATTTGGGAATAAATCAAACCATGGAAGTCTTTTGGTGCAAACTAAAAAGAGTTATCTGAAGAAGAGGTATCATTCTTCAACAAGAACTTTTGTTTTATTTCTTTAACCACCCCTTAAATTATTATTATTATATGATTATATAATAACCTTAGTATACTATATATACTTATATATTGTTATGTTAAGTGTTCTACCTACACCTACACACACTTCCATTAAATGAGATACATAATCGTCATTTGTGTGTACGATAGACTGTCGCCTAGCAAACTGATGTCATTCGTTCTTCCATTACCACCTCTAAAGGTTGGTAATGATGATATAATTATTGTTTTTATATTATATATATGATATTTATGAAATATTCATACTTTCTAAATTTTTATATGACACATACCTTCATACTTTCCATTTTGTGGGAATATGATATCATCATTTTTGGATGTGCGGACTACCGCCTCTTCAAAGCAATGTGATACATTCACACTTTACATGAATTGTATTAAGGATGGGTTTAATAAACATATATGATATAAATTTTATATATATTATATTCATGTAAATTTACCTTTATGTAAATATAATATATCACATTATTTCTTACCTTTTCACACACAGAAAAAGTGATAACGTCGCTTGTGGACGTATGGACTACCACCTTCTCGAAGCGATGTGATTCCCACTTTTCCATTACCATATAATAAGAATGATATATAGAAATATATATAATTAAACAATATGTTATTTATGATATAATTATCATTTTTAAAAGATAAATTTCACATACCTTATTTCCACAATGATCATTGAAAAATGTGAACGTTAGTCATGCATACGTATGACCTACCGTCTCCATGATCGTAAAATTGGTTCATTTTTCATAAAAATTTTCTTATATAATTTAAATGTATAATTGATATAAAAATGTGATAATTATTTCATTTTTATTATTCTGTATATGTTTAAATAATGACCTCATCGAACTTAGTCAACCAATCAAAGTCAGTTTTGACACATAATCCGAATATTGACAAAACATCCGACTTAAAATTTTTTGATTAAGTAATTGTATATAAATTGTTTATAAGTGAAATAAAATTATTAATAAACTTTTAAAAGGTTTTTAATCAATTAAATAATTAAAATAAGTTTACTATTCATGAAGATAGAGGACAAGCATAAAAAATCAGACTTAAGGTAAGAGATTTCTTAACTCAATTTTCATTCATTAGGTTAAATATCTATGTCATTGGTTATGATATGATAAGAATATGTGTGAAATGAACTATTATTATATTATTATTTATTTCCAATTTTATTTTTTATATTTACATGTTTCACACATAATTATTTCATTGATCTATTCTCACTCCAATGACATGACCTATGTAAGGGGATTTCTAGTCTCACTTTTATTTCTGGAAGACTTATGACATATTCACCACTTATTTTTGTTGTGTGGTGTATGTAATAACCATGAATTTATTTTATGATTATTATAATTAAAATTATGGGGTTTTACATATCCATTTTAGGACATATCTTACATGGGGTTCACAGTTTCAAAGTTACCAATGCGGTAATAGATTTTTGTCACAATTTTCCATCCTTGTGATGTTTGTTATGTCGTACACCTATCTTATTTTATGAGGTGTATATACTAATCCTTTGTCATGTTATATCATGAATATAATTATTATCATAATATTATAAGTTTAATTTTAATGTTACTCCTTCATGGGTATTATGATTCAAACATTTTTAAAGTGGAATGGGACACTTTGAATATTAAAATATTATTTTTCTCAAGAATGATTTTAATGATATTTTAAAGGAATTTAAATTCATCAATGTCAAAAAACCTTATTGTTACTTATCCTCCACTAGGGATATTTTTTATTGATACCATCCTTATTATTTCTTTGGATGTATTATGATTATTTCAAAGATATTTTTATGAAAACTATTTATTTTCCATGGGTTGATTATGTCCTAAAGATATTGTTATGGAAACCATTTATTTTCCATGGGTTAACCATGTTTTTTATTTTCCATGGGTTTATTATGAAACCCATTTATTTTCCATGGATTTATTATGTCCTAAAGAGATTGTTATGGAACCCATTTCTTTTCCCGGGGTTAACCATGTTTTTTTTCTAAAGAGATTGTTATGGAACCCATTTCTTTTCTATGGGTTGATTATGTCCTAAAGAGATTGTTATGGAACCCATTTATTTTCCATGGGTTAACCATGTTTTTCCATGGGTTAACCTTTTTTTCCATAAATATATTGTTATGTAACCCATTTCTTTTCCATGGGTTGATTATGTCCTAAAGATATTGTTATGGAACCCATTTATTTTCCAGGGGTTAACCATGTTTTTATCATAAAGAGATTGTTAGGGAACCCATTTCTTTTCCATGGGTTAACCATGTTTTTTCTTTTCCATGGGTTAACCATGTTGTTTTTCATGATTTTAGTTTTTTATTCATGGAACTTGAGCATTATATGAAATGGGTGAGCCCGATACAGCATATACAAAGGGTTGAGCCCCATTATAGCTCACGTGTGAGCCCGATATAGATTATATGAAGGTTTGATCCCCATTATAGCTCACATAAAATGGGTTAGCCTGATTAATCATATATGAATGGTTGATCCCCATTATAGCTCGTGGGTGAGCCTGATATAGCTTATACGAAGGGCTAGGCCCCATTATAGATCACGAAAAATGGGTGAGCCCAGTATAACTTATATGAAGGGTGATCCCCATTATAGATCTCTGATGCATTGAGTAATGATAATTTTGAAAGTTGAACATATGGTTATTCCAATTTAAAGGGTTCTGAAAGGGTTTTGAAATGGTTTTGTGAAATTAATTCTCCATGTTACCAAAAAGAGTTTTAATTAATATTATGAGTTTATAATGTTTCTAATGATCAAGATTGATATCACATGGATTTTGATTATTGATTCTGATGACTCTTTCCTTTTACATGTTTTCATATTTGATGATCCAAGTATTTATGGGTATGATTTATTTTATGACTCTCTTATGTACTTTGATTATGTCATCATACCCTTTTGTACTCTTATGCTCATTAATAACATTCAATTGTTAATGCTTATGTTTACCCTTACTGAGCATATGAGTTCACCCTTCCTATATTTGCTTTTTCCTAGGTTTTAAAGAATTATATTGAAAAATTTATGTGTATAAGGGATTTCATATTGATGATGATGACCTATCAATGTGAAAAAGAAAAGATGGGTTAAGTGGGAGGATTGATCATTTAATGTCATGAGAATTGTTTATGTAGGAGTTTTTCATAATTATCTAAAATTATAAACCAAAAAGGTGCTCCAAAATATAAGTGATACAAGTTCTCCTTTTGATGTTGTCAGGTTTAGATGAAAAATTTGGGTCAAAACTATAAACATCAAATCTGAGAATGTAAAGTTATGGGTTTCAGCATAGGATTTAGGAGTTTGGGGTTTAGGATGTTATAGTTGGTATCAAAGGTCAGTTTAGATAACTTTTGGATATTAGGATGTTTTAAATGAGGTTATCTTAAGAGTTATGGATACCATTATAGGACTATAAGATTAAGGTTGATCATAAGTTCAAATTATTAAGAAACACCATTTATGGTTTTTATGCAGTAAAAATTTTAAGGTTATCAATGATGTTTTTGGAGACTTTTTTTGGGTTGAGGTATTTGTAACCCCTAGGATCAACATGAAGTTTTTTAGGGAGGATTTATTTTTCAAGATTAAAAATAGAGGCACAACCTGTATGCTGGGTGATAACTCATCGCATCTGGATAAGCTGTGGGGATTGAACCCATGACCGAAGGATGATAAGGGTTTTGTGAACTACCACTGGCCTACGAAATGTCCTAGTTAGCATGAAATTTTTTATAGGTTAATATTATATTTATTATAGAAACATATGGGATTGTATGTTTTAATAGTGAGTTTTCTAGACCCAACTATGAAATAATTTCTATTACCATATCATGTGTATAGTTAGATATACATGATGTATACTTACTATTATAGTGTAGATATTTTTACATCCACTATTTAAATGTTAATGTCCATAGATTGATTGTCATATTAAAAGGTTATAGTAGATCCCAGGCTATAATTAGAACCTCAAGATAGTATGACATTAATCTTAAACAAAGGTCTTATAGTATATATACATATTACTAATTGGACACAGTAGATGTTTGACTATTAGGTGTTGGGGGCTCATAAGTATTAAGAATTCTTCTCATGAAGTTCACACTTGGTGATCTATAGTAGTGAGATTACGAGGAAAAACCCACCAATAGGAACACCACATGTTTTAGGTGTCATTGGACGTTCCTATCTATGGAAATGTGTAATTTTACTCTAACTTAAGATCATTACCAATGTGTTCCATTTGATCACATACTTTGATTCAAGGAAAAACCATGATAATGAAATTGTGGAGAGTTAGCTTGTGTTGGGTGCGTCATTGGTGGTATGACATTGGATTAATAGTCAAGGAAGGTTTTGCTGCGTCTAGTTTAAGGATGTAATATATCTCGGGACATGTTGATCAGGATGGAAGTACCTTCATAAGACTATGGCCTTGGCAATCGAGGGTAAATCCATCCAGTTAGATCAATAAACAATAAATCAAGAAAGGGTGATGACATGGGTGTGTATCCTGATTTATGAGATATTAAAGACAAAAATATTATATTACACAGTGTGTGTTCATAGGTTGGTTGTAATTGTTATGAATATTATTATCTCTTCAGGGACCATGATGGGTTGCTAGATCTCACCCTTGGTCTGTGAATAGTAATAACTACTATCAAGATAAGTGCCTAGAGGGTCACACACAATAGTGTATTCAAGAATCTTTCTTATTAATTTGAATATGTATATAAGACATAGTGGGACCCACCACTGGGGTTTGAGTTTTGTACAAGGATATACAATCACCAAAGAAATAAATAAATTCATATTATTCAAGTTAAAAATAATTTCCATTAAATTTATTTATTATATGTATTTACAAGTTTTAAAGTAAATACATGGAAATTATTATATAAATGAATATTAGTTTAATATATTCAAGGTTCATTTAATATTTGTGGGAATGACAAGTCAAGTTTATGGCTCAGGTATTATCACGTGATATATTTATTATATTACAAGTGATAATAGTATTTATGACTCAGTACAATAGTCATAATATGTTGTTTATAGTGTGTTAATTATTCAAGGGTCAGGGAGGCAATTCTAGGTAATTTCTTAACATGCTATAAATAGAGGAATATTGGTTCTCGCTAATTAATATTCACTATAAAATGGTGACAAAAACTCTATCTTCTTCTCTCACCTACTTTCTAGAGAGAGAAGCTCTGGATCCAGATAATCATATTGAGATCTCTCTCGTGCATCACAAGTAAGGTGATGTAGTGATCATCAGATCATTTAAGGCGTTGTCAGATCTCCATACCAGAACCCGAAATTTGAAGATCAACACTCTCGTAGTTTCTTGAAGCATGTTTGGATAATCTAGAAGAATTTGAATTTAGATTATTTGAGCAACGATCACCAATGATGAGTAGACGTTGATAATGGATTCAGATCTTACCAGGTATTTTTGGTTTATTATTTTTATGGTTAAAATTATTCATGTGAGATCCTTGGGTGATAATCATGAAACAATTCGCCGATGAATACAAACTCATGTCAATCGTTGGTAATTTTTTTTTAAAATACCATTTTTAGGGAATCCACTACATGCCCAGTACCTTCAATTGATATCAAAGGGATACATGATGTTTTTAAGATAAGAAAAAAAATTAAATTTTCATTAAATTTAGAAGATAGAGTTGTTCCAGTCCCAACACCGTAGATGGTGAGTGAATACAACATTAGATGACCAAGCTATGATCATTTGAAGTTTTAAATACAGATTGATTTTATTACTCCAGGTTTTAATTTTAATGGTTTCTTGGACCTAGTTAATCATACAATTAGTGACATGGTATTGAAAAATACAAGTTGGAACAATTCAAGATAAAATTGTTTCCAGTGTCACACGACATATATCTCTCTAGGTTGACATGTTCACAACATGTGAGGAGATTAACATGGTGAGATAAAATCCATACTCTTAAGTAATGGATTAATCACATGTTCCATGATATGTGAAAAAATTGATATTTCCAGTATATAATTTATAGTAGGTAGATATCAGTTATTTCTGGGATCACTATAAGAGAAGCATTCATAACTATCCATTTATACTTCAAAAAGTATAAAGGATATATACCTGTTATATGGAGAAGAAAGGATATTAGTTTCTTGGGGACACAAAATATTCTTCCTTAGATCCATGTGATTTAGTTTCATAGTTTGGATAGGGTGTTGAGCAAGAAAATCTCATACAAGCCAGTGTTATCCATACCTACAAATATCGAGTACGTTGAACTTTTGAGGTAGCAAATAAGCAGTTAAATGCAATGATTATTTCCAGTTCTTGGAATCACACCTAGTATGTAAAGCATTATCATAATGTAAATTATGATATTCTTACTAGCCAATATGTCAAGTTATGACATTGGATAGAAAGGAATATACTCATGGATACCATCTCTTGATAAGTTTTACTCAAGGAGATGAGGTTGAATATAGTATAATAGCCATGCGATAGAAATGTGGAAGACCCAAAAAATAAAGCCATGACTCAATATAATTTTGATCATGTGAGAGATAATAAGTTTGGTTAGCAAGTTGGCTCCAATGAAAGTGGGAGTATTGTAATAGTTGGTGATCTTGAACAAAATATGCATTATTTTTTATTACTATATCATGTGTAAAGTTATATATACATGATGTATACTTACCATTACAGTGTAGATATTTATACATCCACTATTTAAATGGTAATGTTTATAGATTTATTATTATATCAAAAGGTTATAGCTGATCTCGAATTATAATGAGAACCTTGAGATACTATGAAATTAATCTTAAATAAAGGTCCTATGGTATAGATACATCTTACTAACTGTAAACAATAGATGTTTGACTATTAGGTTCTGGGGGATCATAAGAATTGAGACCTCTTGTCATGAAGTTTTCACTTGGTGATCTCTAGTAGTGAGATCATAAGGACAGACCCTCTAATAGTAACACCACATGTTTTGAATATTATTGGATGTTCATATCTACAGACATGTGTAATGGTATCCTAAATTGATATCATTTTCAATGAATTCCATTTGATCATGTACTTTGATGAAAGGAAAAAACCATGATAATGAAATCTTGGTGAGGTAGCTTGTGTTGGGTGCGTCATTAGTGGTATCACATTGGTTGAATGGTCAAGAAAGGATTTGTAGCTTCCATGTTAAGGAGTAATATATCTCAAGACAAGTTTATCAGGATGGTATTACCTTTATAAGACCATGTCCATAGAATATGATCATAAATACATCAATTTAGATCAACAAATAATAAAGTAAAAAAGGGTGATGACATAGGTGTGCGTCCTGCTTTATAAGATATTAAAGACAAAGATATTATATTACACAGTGCATGTTCATAGGTTGGTTGTCATTTATATGACTATCCTTATCTATTTAGGGGAAATGATGGGTTATTAGATCCCACTATTTCTCTATGAATAATATTCACTATTATTGAGATAAGGGCCTAGAGGGTCACACACATAGCACATTCAAGAATATGCCCTATTCAGTTGAATAAGTATATAGGACATGGTGGGCCCCACCACTGGGGTTTGTGTTTTTTCCAAGGATATAAAATCACCAAATAAATAAATAAATTAATATTATTAAAGTTAAAAATAATTGGAATTAAATTTATTTATTACATGTATTTACAAGTTTTAAAGTAAATACGTGGAAAATATTATTTGAATTAATATTAGTTTACTATATTCAAGGTTCATTTAATATTTTTAGGAACAATGAGTCGAGTTTATGGACTAGGTATTATCAAATAATATATTTATTATATTACAAGAAAGTGATAATAGTATTTATAACTCAGTACAACAATCATAGTATGTCGTTTATAGTGTGTTAATTATTCGAGGTCTGGGAGGAAATTTTGGGTAATTCCATAACATGCTATAAAATAGAGGAAGATCAGCTCTCATAAAATACTATTCATTATAGAATGGTGAAATCCAATCTCTATTACTATCTTACCTTCTTTCTAGAGAGAGAATATCTGGGTCCAACTAATCAGATCGAGCTCCCTCTCATGCATCACAAGCAAGGTGATGTAGTGATTTTCGGAGCATCAAAGACATCATCAAATCTCTGTGCTAGCAACCTAAATTCGATGATCGACACTCCAAAAATTTCTTGAAGTGTGTATGGATGATATAGAGGAATTTTTCTTCATATTCTTTAAGCAGCAATCACTAATGTTGAGCTGACATTGAGCATGGATTCTAATTTAACCAGATATTTTTGGTTTATCATTTTTTTGCTTAAAATTATTCACATGAGATTATCATGTGGTAATCGGGAAATGATTTTCCAAAAATAATAAAATCATGTCGATCATTGGTGAAAAATTTTAAAATCCCATTTTTTGGGATTCCTATGCTTGTTCAGTACCTTCATTTTATTTGAGGAATAATGGTTGATTAATATTGGATGAATATATGATCAAATCCTTCATATCTTTGGGTTTCATACTTAGTCCGGAAATGTTTGAATAATTTAAAGGGAACTTCTTTATGAAATTATTTAGTTGAACTTTGGGTATTAATTTTGAATATTAAAGTATTATATGAAGTTTTATTCATTTTGGGAATTTTTTATCCTTCCAAATCAATCTTTTAATTTCCCACCAATGTTGTCCCTATGTGAAATCCTAGTTATGCATATCTTATGGTGACCTTTATGTTTCCCACTTTACCTTTTCATGGGACATTTTTCTTATTTAGTTTTTTTTATTCAGGTTTCAATAATGTAATTCTAAAAATTCCAATCCTTTGATAACCAAGATGAATTTTGAGGGAGAAATTCATTTTAAGGGGGGTAGAATGTAACATCCCGAGATTTTATGAAATATATTCTTTAAAATTAATTTAAATTATTTAATAGATTTAATTATAAAAAATACATAGTTTATCTTTCATCACATTCAACACCATGTTTATATTGAATTTCACACAACATTGAGTTCCTTTTATGACTTATGTTACACACAAGCCCAGGTCTTACTAGACAATAATATACTGTTAATATTATTATTTTAAAAGGCATTTATTTCTTAGCCATTATATTAGAGCATGTGAATAGGGATAACTATATTATATTTATAGATTATTATTAAATGTTTTTACATTCATCCAATAGATTTTATAGGCATAATATTATAACAAATCTAGTTTTAGGCTTTAAAACTGTATTTTTCTAAAAAGAAGTTTTATCGCCTTTAAATGGCGCACCTATTTTAAATGTATTTTTTCACACTTTTAGAATTTTTATTTTAAAAAATAAACTTAATTTTTGAATTATTAATATAAAAATTTACTTTGGATGAATTGTTTGGTATTTTTATGAGGAGTTTCATTTTTTGGTGAATAGTAAATAATACTGAATTTTAATTGAAAATTGCATTTTTTTATAATTTATTTATATAGTTAAATTATGTTTTGAATTGATTTTAATTTATAATTAGTTAAATTTTAAATATATTAATCCAATTTAGGTTATTGGGATAATTTTTATATTGAATTTATGTAAAGACCCGTAAAATTCAAGGAATTTTTTTCCTTAATTTTCTTTGGAATTTTACAGGAACGCAGTTTTTGACGGCACGTGATTCCGAGGCCCGGAGTGCCCGGAATCATTTTCCGAAGTTTGGCTCGAGTACGTTCAGTGAACGAATGAGCGGGTTTTTCTAACTTTTGAACCGGTGCTCGGAATTGAATTTCGAGGGCACCGATGGAATCGCAGCGCCGATACTTGCTTAGAAACGCCTCTTCCGGAGTTGCGTTTGCTCGGGTGTGGTTTTTAATTTTTTGGCGTTCAGTGAAGAAAATAAAAATAAAGTGGTGCGACAACATTATTTTTATTTCACTTAAAGCCACTTAAAGCAACTTAAAGCTTCTTAATCTAAGTTGAAGCGGATAGGGAGGAACCCAAAATATACTACCCTCTAGGTAGGATATTTGTGAGGTGGGGCCCGCATGACCCCCACCGTTTCTTTACCCCTAAGAAACGCACCCGTGAAAACTCCTCTTTATGAAAGTCAACTGACGCGTTATCTAAATTCTTAACGCCCCTATTAATTGGGTGGTTAATTCGTTACAATTAATTCTATGAATTAATTTGTTCGTTACTTATCTTTGAAATCAATTGTCGGCATGAGATTAAAAATAATACCAACACTTGTCTTTTGAGGGGTGTCTTGTTTAGAGGATTTGGTGAAATCTATGAAGCTATAAGATCTTCATCTTTCTTCGCGAAGAACGCAAAGAATGCGAAGAACGCGAAGAACGCGAAGAACGCGAAGAACGCGAAGGCGACGAAGAACACCGACGATTCTCCTTTCGTGATGCTTCTTCTGCGACGATTCTTTCCCCACGACAAATATTCGATCAACTGCTTGAGGTAGGAGATTTCAAATATTTTAAATTCCTTTGTGGATTTTATCCTCAACATGGATTTAATTCATGAAATTAAATCTGTGTGTTTTCTTTAACCCTCAGAGATCATCGACGCGACGTCGTGTATTGCGACGACGCGACGCCCCTTCCGCGACGCGACGATCCACTTCTTCCGCGATGGTCAATCCCGCGAAGAATGCACGTTCGACGATTACGAAGAGGTAGGGGTTGTTTCATTTTAAATATTTGTGATTTATATCCCCGGTTGTTAAATATGATTGTTGTGAGACTTTAAAAACCGCTAACGCGGTGGGTGCGGACCAACGAACAAGTCCGAACCCACCACACTTTTTGTTGTTATGCACGGATTGGCGGGTGACGACAAACGGGGCCGCAAGTTAATTTTGAAGGCTTTGTAGTGAAGAATGAGTCCCGGGACGAGCACTGGTGAAGACCGCGCACAAATTGGACCATCGGAGCGCGTTCGGTGGTCAGCGGAACCCCCCGCCGGCGCGCCACACCGGCACGGCGGCGCCGGCGGCCGGCAGCGGCCGGTCGCCAGGATGCGGCGGTGCCCGGCGCGCCACCAGGAAGACCCGCCGCGGCTGAAGCCACGGCGGTGCTGGCCGGTCCCGCGGCCGCACGGGACCGCGGAGGAGGGACGCGGCATAAGCCACGTCCGGGTGTCACGGAGCGGCCCCCGCGCGGGGGGCCGCGGCTGCCTTGCGCGGCGCCTGGCCAGTGCCAGCGCGCCGGCCAAGCCGCCCGGCCGGACCGCTGAGCCGGGCCACGCCGGCCGGGTCGGACCCGGACCTGGGTCGGGTCGACCCGATTCGGGCCGACCCAGGGGGGTTGGGCCGGGTCGGTCCGGGCCCAGACCCCCCGTTTTCGCACCTTTTCGGTCTTTTTCCCGTATCTTGAGCTACAGGCCTCCGATCGACGCGCCGTCAGCGGCGATGTGATCCTTGGATCGAGAAGGTCATTTTGGTATATTACACTCAAGGTTTCAGAATACTTTGGGTTCGTACGGGTTGGTTCGTACACGAAACCAACCGGGCCCTCGGAGCAGAAACGCTCATAACTTGAGCTCCGGACGTCCGATTGACGTGTCGTCGACTTTGTTGAATTCCTCTAAGCGAGACGAATCTTTTGGCTTACTCCTCCCAAGGTTTGGACGTAGGTGGAGTACGATCAGGTTGGTTTTGCCTTAAAAACCAACTGGGCCCCTGGGACGAAAAAGCCAATAACTCTCAGACCAGGCGTCCGATTGACGCGCCGTCTCCGACGTTGAGTTCCTGTTGACGATACGGAACTTTTGGATACATCAACTCTGGACTATGTGTCAGTTGATGTTTCAGAATCTCGGGTCATGGAGCGAACCCTCCCGAACGAGCTTGCTGTGTGCGGGAACCCTAGTGCTGGCTGCGACTGCGACGACGACGACTGTGGAGAGATCCTCAGTGGATTCGACGACGACGACTACAACACTCAGCGATCCTTTGTGGATCAGTGCTACCGATACTGTGTGGGTCCGATACTGTGTGGTTCAGTGCTCAGCGGTCTTGTGTGGGCCAGCGCCTACAGATCCTGTGTGGGTCCGACCCTATGTGGGTCTTTGCGGGGGTTAGTTATCTATCGATCCTGTGTGGGTCAGATCCTTTGTGGGTCATTACAGGGGTTAGTTACCTATCGATCCTTTGTGGGTCAGATCCTTTGTGGGTCATTGCGGGGGTTATTACCTATCGATCCTTTGTGGGTCCAATGACTTAGATGAATCAGTGGCAATATATGATCATCTTTATCGTCATACAAAGAAGTATTCCTGTGTGAGCTGAATCATGTTTTCTTTCCTTTGTGGATTGTGTTGTGCTATCCTGTGTGGATTTACGTTTTACTTTCCTGTGTGGACTGGGTTGTACTTGAGCTCGGATGTTGGAGCCGGGCGAGAATTGATGACTTAGGTATATGTATGGGCATATACCTAAGCAGTGTCGGATGTTACTTCGTGATTGTATCTTTCCTTTGTGGATTATCCTTTGTGGATTATGGGAGACCTTCGGGGGTCTCGGGGTCCCTACTGAGTAGCTTATACTCACCCCTGCATGGGCTATGCCCGCACTACGTTGTGTTGGTTGCAGATGACGGACAACGCTGATCATGGTTGAGGCTTGCGGAGCAGGACGGTACCTGGAGGTGGACCACTGGCGGGACGCACTCGGAGTGGACAGTTGGACCCGAGGAGCTGTGGAGGCTATCTGTACTCACCCTTCAGGTAGGAGTCCAGTGGACGAATTGAGGCTGCGGCTTTACTTTTCAGTTTCTTTTTTCCCTTTCGAGTTGTACTTTACTTTCAGTTTGGGTTTGTATTCTGGCCCACTTACTTTTCCGCACTTACTGTTGTACTCAGTTTTTACTTAGTGTTTACTTCTACTGCTTGCTTGCTCTGTGGTGTTTGTGGTTTACTTACAAAGGAAATGCCTTCCATTTACCGGGATTTACACCTTGGTGCTAGTCGCCAGCCCCTGGCCTATGGAAGGCGGGCTTGGGGTAGTCACGACGTGGGCCCCGAGGACGAGTCGTGACAAATTGGTATCAGAGGAGTTCAGTTCTACCACAGACTCTGATCTTTCTTCTATGTGAAGCAATAGTGTTAAGTGTATTGGGTGTGGTTATCAGTCCAGGGATTCCAGTGTTGGTGCGGTGGCCGACGTATCTGTACACCAGGACCCTGACTTCTAATTTCCGACTTAATGCATGAAAACTTTGATTGCATGTGTGTTTCAAGTTTTCTTTGTGATTACTTTGTATCAGCTCACCAGGTATACTGTTCTGACCGTGGCGCACCTGTTTCCTTTTCAGGATGGCCCCACGACGGCAGCCGACTAGGGTTCCAAGAGTTGAGCGTGACGATAGCCCACCGAGCGATGAGGCCTCGGTGTAGGGCCCTTTGACAGCTGAGGCACCGACAATACTGCTACCCACCGAGCCACCGATGCTACCAGCCCCAGCCACTGACGATGCACGTCGCCTTTGTGCACTGCACGAGTTCCAGCACCAGCGACCGCCAGGTTCCGCGGGGAGACAGACCCCTAGGCAGCCGAGGACTGGCTGGAGGCAGTGGTACAAGTTTTCCGATTAGTGAGGACACCAGCAGACCTCATGGTGATCCTCGTAGCGAGCCTACTGCACGCGGCAGCGGGCCGATGGTGGAGCTTGATGCTCCAGGTGTATGATGAGGCATCTCTTCTCTGGATGGACTTTGAGAGCCTCTTTCGCTCGGAGTTCGTCCCATCCACCCTCCGTGCGGTGCGCATCCAGGAGCTTCTTCAGCTGCGGCAGGGCAGCTTGACGGTCTCCCAGTACTCGACGAGATTTACCGACCTCTCGTGCTACTCGACATACATGGTATGTGAACCATTCTTCTGGGCCCGGACCTTTGAGCAGGGATTGATGCATGAGATCAGGGTATCGCTGATCTCCCTCAGCATTCCGACCCAGGCCGGAGTACTGGAGCGAGCCCTTTTGATCGAGAGCTTCCTTGCTGAGCCTTCTTCAGCAGCGAGACCTACCGCAGGGCGACATGTAGCAGAGTCTTATGCAGCAGGAAGTCGACGAATGACGCATGGGTCCAGACAGACCAGACCCTCAGGCAGACAACCTTAGGACACTGGCTCAGCAGTGCGGGGCACACAACATGAAGCCAGTCTTTCGAGAGGCAGGAAGTGCTACACATGCCGCGGGCAGGGTCACATGGCTCGTGACTGCCTGACCCACCGTGCCGAGGAGCAGCAGATGGTTGAGGGGCCACCCAGGCAGAGGCAAAGGGTCGACCGTGGAAGTCCACAGGGAGCAGGAGGACGAGGCAGAGGAGCTGGCCGAGCATCAGGTGGTGGGAGATGCTTTGAGGCTCTACCACCACCACCACCAGGAGGTCCACCCCGGCCACAGGGAGCTGGCGGGCAGAGACAGGCACAGCTCCAGGCAGCAGAGGCCTACGACCACGGCACGCCTGAGATGATTCGAGGTACTATCTGTGTCTATTCCACCCTTGCTGCAGTTATTATAGACACAGGAGCGAGTCACTATTTCATAGCCACTGCCCTTGTTCAGAGCTCAGAGATTCTGACAGAGCCGTTGGCTCAATCCTTACGGCTAGAGACTCCTACGGGAGCAGACTCGACGATTGTGCACTGGTGCCGGCAGTGTGAGCTTACTCTAGGAGGCGAGATCTTCGGCTGTGTTCTTCTTGTAGCGGCGTCGAGGACTTACGACGTCATCTTGGGCATGGATTGGTTATCTACAGTCCATGCTCAAATCGACTGTTTTAGGCGCAAGGTGCGATGTGTACGCACCGACGGGAGCAGGTTCACCTTCACCGGTGAGAAGGGAGCCTTCACAGCACATGATGGACTTCCAAAGAGGAGAGGACAACCCATCACTCATCAGTTGGCTAGAATCATCCTAGGAGTAGTTGACGTACGATGTCCTAGTTTTCCTGCAGTGGTGGATCAGTATGCGGACGTCTTTCTCGACGACGTTGTGGGACTAACTCCTCGTAGAGAGGTAAAATTTTATATTGATCTGTATCCCGGGACAGCCCCGATATCCACTCCAGCATATAGGATGTCTCCCGTCGAGCTTCGAGAGCTACGGGTACAGTTGGAGGACTTGCAGGGCAAGGGTTTCATCTGACCCAGTGTTTCACCCTGGGCTTCCCCAATATTTTTCGCCAAGAAGGCGGACGGGAGCTTGCGACTTTGTGTCGACTATCGCTGCCTGAACTAGGTGACAATGAGGAACAAGTATCTGCTACCGAGGATTGATGACCTCTTCAATCAGCTCAAGGGAGCATGGTGGTTCTCGAAGATAGACCTCAGGTCAGGCTATCATCAGCTCAGAGTTCGGGACGAGGACATGCAGAAGATGACCTTCAGATGTCGGTATGGCCACTATGAGTTCTCGGTTATGCCATTCGGCGTAACCAATGATCCAGCAGTGTTCATGGGCCTCATGAACAGGATCTTTCAGCCATACCTCGATCGATTTTTCGTGGTCTTCATCGATGACATTTTGATATACTCGACGACTGAGGAGGAGCATGCCTACCACTTACAGGTTGTACTAGACACACTCCGAGAGCACCAACTTTATGGAAAGCTCTCGAAGGGTCAGTTCTGGTTATGTGAGGTCCAATTATTAGGGCACGTCATCTCTGAGGCGGGAGTTGCAGTGGATCCTGCGAAGATCAAGGCAGTGCTAGCTTGGGAGCCACCCAGGAGCGTGACGAAGGTGCGGAGTTTCTTGGGACTAGCCAGATACTATTGGAGATTTGTGCCAGACTTCTCCAGAGTTGCGGAACCACTCTCAGCTTTGAAGAAGAAGGGGAAGCCCTTTTTTTGGTCAGACAGATGTCAGCAGAGCTTCCAGGAGCTGAGACAGAGATTGACCAGCGCACCTATCTTGAGGTTGCCAGAGGAGGGGATAGGGTACGTAGTCTACTGCGATGCATCAGTGACTGGACTTAGTTGTGTCCTGATGCAGGAGCTGGCAGTGATCTCCTATGGATCACGTTATTTGAGGCCGCATGAGCAGAACTACGCTACCCATGACCTGGAGTTAGCAGCACTGGTCTTCGCTCTGAAGACATGGCGACACTACCTAATGGGAGAGCGCTTTATAGTCTTTTCTGACCATCAGAGTCTCAGGTACATATTCTCTCAGAAGGACCTGAACCTGAGACAGCGACGGTGGCTCGAGTTCCTCCAGGACTATGACTTTGAGATAGTCTATACTCCTGGGAAGGGGAACATAGTAGCTGATGCTCTCAGCAGGAGGACGGGCATTCAGCTGCTTGAGGAGGAGACGGAGCAGCTAGCCGCTTTGCAGATATCCTTCATGGATAGAGATGGAGCAGCCTTCCTTCAGTCACTCACAGTCACTCCTCCACTACTACAGCAGGTCAGAGAGGCACAACGTGGGGATGCTAACTGTGAGACGCGGCGTGCACAGATATCCTCAGGTCATGCACCTGATGGTTTCTCCTTTGGAGTAGAGCACAAAATCCTTTTCAGAGGACGTACCTTGGTACCAGCAGCTTTACGGGAGGAGGTTCTGAGAGAGTTTCACACTTCTCCTTTGGCGGTAGATCATGGAGTGGCGAAGATGTACCAGGACCTCAGACGACAGCACTGGTGGTCAGGCATGAAGAAGGCTGTGGCGGAGTTCGTTTCTCGATGCCTCACCTACCAGCAGGTGAAGGCAGAGCATCAGGTACCGGCAGTCTTAGTACAGCCCTTGGAGGTCCCGGAGTGGAAGTGGGACGAGATATCTATGGAATTCATGACTGGACTTCCACGCACTTCCATAGGCCATGACTCCATTTGGGTGATTGTCGACCGACTCACCAAGTCGGCTCACTTCATACCCATCAGAGAGCAGGGCTCAGTGGAGAGCTTGGGACGTCTCTACGTTCAGGATATTGTATGGCTTCGCGGTGTGCCATCATCTATCGTCTCCGATCGAGATGCTTGCTTTACTTCCCGGCTTTGGAAGGGGTTGTAGGAGGCGTTCGGGACGCATGTATGTCTGAGCACCGCCTTTCACCCTCAGACAAATGTTCAGACGGAGAGGACCATACAGACTCTTGATAACATGCTCCGCGCATATGTCCTTGACTTTGGTCGCAGCTGGGAGGACCACCTACCCTTGGTAGAGTTTGCGTACAACAACAGCCACCACTCCACCATCGGGATGGCACCGTACGAGGCGTTGTATGACCGACCTTGCATATCTCCTTTGTGCTGGACAGACCCTGGGGAGTCAGCACTTGTGGGACGAGAGATGGTCCGGGCCATGACAGAGAAGGTCCAGGTCATCCAGGAGCGGATGAGGACAACTCAGAGCTGGAAGAAGTCTTATGATGATAGGAGGCGGAGGCCACTAGAGTTAGAGGATGGCGACCACATCTTTTTACGTGTCTCACCTCGACGTGGTTTATGGAGATTTGGACGAGGCGACAAGTTGTCTCCACGCTTCATCGGACCATTCCAGTCCCTCAGCAGGATTGGTGAGGTGTCTTATCACCTGGCTCTACCACCTCAGTTGCACCGGGTGCATGACGTCTTCCACGTATCCCAGCTGAGGAGATACATGCACGACCCAACACATATCATTGGACATGGGGAGATGGACGTTGATGATGGGGCGACTTTTGCGGAGGTCCCGGTGGAGATCGAGGATCAATAGGAGCGGGTCCTACGTGGACAATCGATTCCTCTAGTGCGCATCAGAGGGAAACACGGGAACCTCCAGGAGAGCACTTGGAAGTGGGAGGTTCAGATGCGTGCTCAGTACCCACTTTTGTTTCCCTAGTTTATGATGTATCTTTAAGGGGATGTAAAGCCCTGAGGTGGGAGTGATGTAAAGACCCGTAAAATTCAACAAATTTTTTTTCTTAATTTTCTTTGGAATTTTACAAGAACGCAGTTTTTGACGGCACGTGATTATGAGGCCCGGAGTTCCCGGAATCATTTTCTGAAGTTTGGCTCGAGTACGTTCAGTGAACGAACAAGCGGGTTTTTCTAACTTTTGAACCGGTGCTCGGAATTGAATTCTGAGGGCACCGATGGAATCGTAGCGCCGATACTTTCTTAGAAACGCCTCTTCCGGAGTTACGTTTGCTTGGGTGTGGTTTTTAATTTTTTGGCGTTCAGTGAAGAAAATAAAAATAAAGTGGTGCGACAACTTTATTTTTATTTCACTTAAAGCCACTTAAAGCCACTTAAAGATTCTTAATCTAAGTTTAAGCGGATAGGGTGGAACCCAAAATATCCTACCCTCTAGGTAGGATATTTGTGAGGTGGGGCCCGCATGAGCCCCACCATTTCTTTACCCCTAAGAAACGCACCCGCAAAAACTCCTCTTTATGAAAGTCAACTGACGCATTATCTAAATTCTTAACGCCCCTATTAATTGGGCGGTTAATTCGTTGCAATTAATTTTATGAATTAATTTGTTCGTTACTTATCTTTGAAATCAATTATTGGCATGAAATTAAAAATAAGACCAACACTTTTCTTTTGAGGGGTGTCTTGTTTAGAGGATTTGGAGAAATCTATGAAGCTAGAAGATCTTCATCTTTCTTCGTGAAGAACGCGAAGAACACGAAGAACGTGAAGAACACAAAGAACGCGAAGAACACGAAGACGATGAAGAACACCGAAGATTCTCCTTCTGTGACGCTTCTTCCATGACGATTCTTTCCCCGCGACAAATCTTCAATCAACTGCTTGAGGTAGGAGATTTCAAATCTTGTAAATTCATTTGTGGATTTTATCCTCAACATGGATTTAATTCGTGAAATTAAATCTGTGTGTTTTCTTTAACCCTCATAGATCATCAACGCGACATCGTGTACTGCGACGACGCGACACCCCTTCCACGACGCGACGTTCCTCTTCTTCCGTGATGGTCAATCCCGCGAAGAATGCACGTTCGATGACTACGAAGAGGTAGGGGTTGTTTCATTTTAAATATTTGTGATTTATATCCCCGGTTGTTAAATATGATTGTTGTGAGACTTTAAAAACTGCTAACGCGGTGGGTGCAGACCAATGAACAAGTCCGACCCCACCGCCCTTTTTGTTGTTATGCGCGGATTGGTGGGCGACGAAAAACGGGACCGCAAGTTAATTCTGAAGGCTTTGCAGTGAAGAAGAAGTCCCGGGATGAGCACTGGCAAAGACCGCGTGCAAATCGGACCACCGGAGCGCGTCCGGTGGTCCGCGGAACCCCCCGCCGGCGCGCTACGCCGGCGGCCAGCAACGGCTGGCCACCGGGAAGACTCGTCGCGGCGGCGCTGGCCGGTCCCACGGCCACGCGGGACCATGGAGGAGGGACGCGGCATAAGCCGCGTCCGGGTTTCACGGAGTGGCCCCCGCGCGGGGGGTCGCGGCTGCCTTGCGCAGCGCCTGGCCAGCGCTAGCGCGCCGGCCGAGCCGCCCGGCTAGACCGCTGGGCCTGGCCGCGCCCAGCCGGGTTGGTCTGCGCCGGCTGGGTCGGGTCGACCCGGTTCGGGCCGACCCAGGGGGGTTGGGCCGGGTCGGTCCGGGCCCAGACCCCCCGTTTTTTCACCTTTTCGGTCTTTTGCCCGTATCTTAAGCTAAGGGACTCCGATCGATGCTCCGTCAGCGGCGATGTGATCCTTGGATCGAGACGGTCGTTTCGGTATATTACACTCAAGGTTTTGAAATACTTTGGGTTCGGCCGGGTTGGTTCGTACACGTAACCAACCGGGCCCTCGGAGCGGAAACGCTCATAACTTGAGCTCCGGACGTCCGATTGACGTGCCGTCAACTTTGTTGAATTAATCTAAGTGAGAATAATATTTTGGATTACTCCACCCGAGGTTTAATGTAGGTGGAGTATGGTCGGGTTGGTTTTTCCTTAAAAACCAACCGTGCCCCTGGGACGAAAAAGCCAATAACTCTCAGAACGGGCGTCCGATTGACGCGCCGTCTGCGACGTTGAGTTCCTGTTGATGATACAGAACTTTTGGATACATAAACTCTGGACTATGTGTCAGTTGATGTATCAGACTCTCGGCTCATGGAGCGGACCCTCCCGAACAAGATTGCTGTGTGCGGGAACCCTAGTGCTGGCTGCGACTGCGACGACGACGACTGTACAGAGATCCTCAGTGGATTCGACGACGATGACTACAGCACTCAGTGATTCTTTGTGGATCAGTGCTACCGATCCTGTGTGGGTCCGATCCTGTGTGGGTCAACGCTCAATGGTCCTGTGTGGGCCAGTGCCTACAGATCCTGTGTGGGTCCGATCCTATGTGGGTCTTTGCGGGGGTTAGTTACCTATCGATCCTGTGTGAGTCAGATCCTTTGTGGGTCATTGCGGGGGTTAGTTACCTATCTATCCTTTGTGGGTCAGATCCTTTGTGGGTCATTGCGGGGGTTAGTACCTATCGATCCTTTGTGGGTCCAACGGCTTAGATGAATCAGTGGCAATATCTGATCATCTTTATCATCATAAAAAGAAGTATTCCTGTGTGAGCTGAATCCTGTTTGCTTTCCTTTGTGGATTGTGTTGTGCTATCTTGTGTGGATTTACGTTTTACTTTCCTGTGTGGACTGGGTTGTACTTGAGCTCAGATGTTGGAGCCGAGCGAGAATTGATGACTTAGGTATATGTATGGGCATATACCTAAGCAGTGTCAGATGTTACTTCGTGATTGTATCTTTCCTTTGTGGATTATCCTTTGTGGATTCTGGGAGAGCTTCGGGGGTCTTGGGGTCCCTACTGAGTAGCTTATACTCACCCTTTCACGGGCTATGCCCGCACTACGTTGTGTTAGTTGCAGACGATGGAAAACACTGATCGTGGTTAAGGATTGCTGAGCAGGACGATACCTGGAGGTGGACCACTGGCGGGACACACTTGGAGTGGACGGTTGGACCCGAGGAGCTGTGGAGGCTATCTGTACTCACCCTTCAGGTGGGAGTCCAGTGGACGGATCGAGGCTGCGACTTTACTTTTCAGTTGCTGTTTCCCCTTTCGATTTGTACTTTACTTTCCGTTTGGGTTTGTATTCTGGCCCACTTACTTTTCCGCACTTACTGTTGTACTCAGTTTTTACTTAGTGTTTACTTCTACTACTTGCTTGCTCTGTGGTGTTTGTGGTTTACTTACAAAGGCAATGCCTTCCCTTTACCGGGATTTACGCCTTGGTGCTTGTCGCCAACCCCTGGCCTATGGAAGGCAGGCTTGGGGTAGTCACGGTGCAGGCCCCGAGGACGGGTCGTGACAATTTAGATATAAATACTTAGCAAACTTTTGAACATATTCACTTTAAAAACCCTCTTTGTCGTCCCATCTGCGGGATTAATTTTAAATTTATTTCTGACATTTATGTGATTTTAATTTGGAAAAATGGATTACAGATTTGTAATTAGAATAATTTATAATTTATAATAATTTTAAATTAATTTTTGAACAAAAATATCAGTGAAAAAAATTAAAATTAATTAGAGTGATTAAAGTAAAAATGAGTTTACTTAGTGGTTAAACCTTAATATTAAGGGGAAAAATAACCTAGAAACATGTTCAAAACCCATTTTATAACTATTATTAGAACATATACCCTATTTATCAAATTTTTTTCATTATTTGAGGAACATTATATATGGGAGACCTCCCAATAGTGTTTACCTTTTTGTATTTATAGGAATACCACTTCTCCACTATAAAATGTCACTCACTCTCCCTGCCTCTTCACACCTCTCAAGACCATTGGATCATCCAAAACCTGGAAAAATAAGTTCCTAGAATCCACAATATCATAATATAATCATCAATTTGGACATAAAGAAAACCATGGAAATAGTTTGGTGAAAACTAAAAAGAGTTACCCAAAGAAGAGGTAGCATTCTTCAACGAGCACTTTTATTTTATTTATTTCTCCACCACTTAAATTATTATTATTCCATGATTATATAATAATATAATTATCCTAAAAATATTTATATGTTTTTATTCTAATTTTTAGACCTAAACCTACACACACTTCTATCAAATGGGATACACAATCATCGTTTGTGTGTACGATGGACTACCACCTCTTGAACTAATGTTGTTTGTTCTTCCATTACCACCTCTCAAGGTTGGGAATAATGATGAAATTAATTTTTTTATATGATATATGTGATATTTATGATGTATTAATACTTAAATAATTTTTATATGACAAATAACTTCATGCTTTCCATTTTTTGGGAATACGATAACATCATTTGTGGACGTGTGGACTACCACCTCCTCAAAGCGATGTGATATAATCACACTTTACATGGAATGTATTAATGATGAGTTTAATAAAAATATGTTATATAAATGAAATTTATATGATATTAATGACATAATTATATTTAGTTTAAATAGAAAATATCACATTCTTTCTTACCTTTTCATACATTGAAAAAGTGATAACATCGTTCATTGACGTGTGGGCCACCTCCTTCTCAAAGTGATGTGATTCATCCCTTTTAACCATCCCATCACATGAATGATATATATAAGTATATATAATTAAATAATATTGTATTTATTATATAATTATAATTCTATAAATATAAATGTTACATGCCTTATTTCTATAATGATCATTGAAAAATGGGAACATTACTCATGCCTACGTACGACCTACCATCTCCATGATCATAACATTGATTCATTTTTCATAACCATATTTCCTATATGATTTTAAAAGTAATATTGATGTAAAAATGTGATATTTATTTCATTGTTATTATTTTGTATATGTTTAAATAATGACCTCACTGACCTTAGTCAACCAATCAAAGTCATTTTTGACACATAAGACGAATATGGTCAAAACATCTGAATTAAAAATTATTGATTAAGTAATTATATATAAATTGTTTACAAGTAAAATAAAAGTAAAAATAAACCTGTAAAAGGTTATCAAGAAAGAAAATAATTAATATAACTTAATTATTCAGGAATATAGAGGAAAATCACGAAAAATCAGACTCAAGGTAAGAGATTTCTTAACTTAATTTCCATTCATTGGGTTAAAATTATATGTAATTGGTTATGTTATACCAATAATATGTGTGAAATTAAATCTAATTATATTATTATATATTTAAAATTTTATTGTGTGGATTTAAATTTTTCCTACATAATTATTTCATTGATTTATTCTCACTCCAATGATATGATCTTTGTAAGGAGATTTCTAGTCTCACTTTTATTTCTGCAAGACTTATGCCATATTCACCAATTATTTTTGTTATGTGGTGTAGATAATTACCATGAATATATTTTATAATTATTATCCTTAAAATAATGGGGTTTTAAATATCCCTTTTAGGATATATCTTTCATGGGGCTCATAGTTTCAAAATTACCAAAGCGGTAATGGATTTTTGTCACAATTTTCCTTCCTTGTGATGTTTGTTATGTTATTCACCTATCTTCTTTTATGAGGTTCATATACTGCTCCTTTGACATGTTATATCATGAATATACTTATTCTCATAATATTCTAAGTTTCATCTTAATGTTTTTCCTTCACATAGATTATGATTCAAATGTTTCAAAGTGGTATGGGACACTTTAAATGTTAAAAGATTATTTTCCTCAAGAATGTTTTAAATGACATTTTAAGGGATTTTACATTAATCAATGTCAAAAAACCTGTTTGTTACATATCCTATATTGCGGATATTTTTTATTGATACCATCCTCATTCTTTTTATGGATGGATTATGATTGTTTCAAAGATATTGTTATGAAACATGTTTCTTTTACACGTATTGATTATGTCTTAAAGAGACTATTATAGAACTTGTTTCTTTTCCATGGGTTAACCATTTTTCAAATATATTGTTATGGGACCCATTTATTTTCCATGGGTTTATCATGTTTTTATAATTTTTATTATGAAATTGTTTTATTCATGGTACTTGAGCATTAGATGAAATGGGTGATCCCGATACAACTTATTTGAAGGGTTGAGCCCTATTATAGCTCAAGGGTGAGCCTGATATAGCTTATATGAAGGGTTGAGACCCATTATAGCTCACATAAAATAGATGATCTTGATACAGTTCATATGAAGGATTGAAACCCATTATAGTTCACAGGTGAGCCCGATATAGCTTATATAAAGGGTTGATCCCCAATATAGCTCACAGAAAATGGGTGAGCCCAATATAGCTTATACAAAGGGTGATCCCCATTATAGATCTATGATGCATTAGGTAATTATAATATTAGAATTTGACCATATATTTATTCAAATTAAAAGGTTTTGAAAGGGTTTTATGAAAGTGATGCTCGAAGTTACCAAAAAGGGATGTAATTGATTGTTATGAATTTATAATGTTTATAATGATTGAGATTGATATCAAATGGATTTTGATTATTGATTTTGATGAATCTTTCCTTTTCCATGTTTTCATATTTGATGATCCAGGTATTTATGGGTATAAGTTCTTCTATGACCCGCTCATGCACTTTGATTATGTCATTATACCCTTTTTCACTCTTATGACCATTGATGAAATTCAATTGTTAATGCTTATGTTTAACCTTACTGATCATCTGAGCTCACCCTTTTTATGTTTCCTTTTTCCTAGATTTTAAAGAATGATGTTGAAAAATTTACGTCTTGAAGGGATTTCATATGGATGATGATGATATATTAATGTGAAAAATTAAATCTGGGTTAAGAGGGATAAATTCTCATTTAAAGTCATGTAAATTGTTTATGTAGGAGTTTGTACTAATTATATAAAACTCTAAAACTAAAAGGTCCTACAGAATGTAATTTATCTAACTTTTCCTTTTGATTCCATAAGGTTTAGATGAAATAGTTGGGTTAAAATTATCTACATAAAAGCTGTGAATATAAAGTTATGGATTTCAGCATAGGATTCGGGAGTGTGGGTTTGGGTTGTTATAATTAACACCATGTATCAGACCATTTCAATATAGAAACCAAGTAGTTTTTAGGAGCCACCAATTCTAGTACATCCTATATTATACCTCAATCCATCACAACTGATACACATCATACCCATAAGTATCCATAGGATACTATATCCAGATACATGTGTGTGAAATAAACACAAGTTGTTATGCCCTCTACACACATATATGGGAAAGGTAACCATCGTGCATACTGACACATAATACTACTAAGAGAAGAGAGCATGTCCAAATGGGGTAGTCAGCCCTCTATTCCTCATAACCTAGATGTTGTGGAAAACACCCTCCCAGAGTCCACTATGTGTCATTCTCTCTACTTAAATGAGTGGGTTAGCATATGAAATCACAAAACATATTGGATATAATATATCTCACAACCACACTATGGGCATTAACCTAGTCTTAGGATTAACTGTAGCAACCACCTCTCAGATACCTGGCTACCACAACTAAGAACTAAATATCATATAAGCATACAAGCATTAAAGGAGCTTCATTTAATTATTTTTTTTCATTTTTATGTTTCACTTTACATTAATTTATTCATTAGCCACTAATTAACATTTTTATATTCCACATTTCATTATCCAAAAAGTGAAGTCCATGCCCTCTAGTTATAATCCAATCGAGTCTATGTTTTCTCAAATTTAACATTTTTATTCCATTTGAACACTAACCCCATGGGTTAAAACATGTATTAATAATTATAATTTCATAATTCTAGGTACTCTAGGAAACATCCTAAGCTACCATGAAAGAGATTCATAACCAAGCATAACCAGCTACCTCATGTAGTAGGGAAAGGAATATAGAAACAAGAAACTGGTCCATTCGTCCTTTAAGAAGATTGAAAAAGGGGGTAAACATCCCATATTCATCACAAAAAATAGAAATCCCAACTTCAACCCATTCCATCCATCCATGTGCCATCCCTGACACCATCATGCATATCATCATGGATTCTACCATCTCTGGTGTCAATTGTTGCCACAATCCTAGGCCTCCTCTCCCATATCTCATTAACTATCAACCAACCTAGGCTCACATCCATAGAAATCAAAAAGGTAGAAAATAATAAATATAGTTAACAGTGCATCTAGGCCCAAAAAACAAGGCATCCAACCTTTACATGCAAATGAGATCACTCAACCCCAAACATTTATCTTTAAAAAACAACCATTTTAATTACCATATTGGATTAACTGATTCATTTTTTATAGGTTACATCCATGGTTAACCTATGACATCATCTATCAAAATCTAAGAATTATTAAATATGCTTCCTAACTTAACTTCTAGTTTCATCAAAATTTATGGAGGAACAATCCCATTAACATGAATCTTTATTATTATCATCAAAAAAAATTTCTAGCATCATATTATTTAGTCAATTAAATTATCATATGGAGGAAAAAATTAATTAAATATGCATTATTAATCCATTTAACTTCCATAAAATTAGAATAATAGTTTGTAAAAACACATTACTCTTTTAATTCTTTAGCCAACCAAAAATTACCATCTTTACACTCTTTAACCATTTTAATCAAATTAAAAATGATAAAACAAGGATAAATAAATATGATAATTATATCATAAACATAGATAACACACTATCTATTAAAAAAATATGAAAACCATTATTATGGTGGAGAAATATGTAATCTCTAAAATATATAACCATATATTTCATTATTCAAGTTTATTCTTTATTATGGTTAATTACACAACTATACAAAATATTAAAGCATAATAAATTCAAAATTTCACATTAAAATAATAAGAGAAGTAGTAAATATGCTACTTGACATTTTCCCTTAGAAAACATTGTAGGAATAAATGAGATAGAAGGTTACTCCTCACATGGAAATTACAAAGGAAAGGTTTTTGAAAATTGATGAAAATAAATAACTAGAAGAGAAGGTTTTAGGGTTATCCAGATGAGAGGAAAAATGAAGGAAAAGGAAAGTAGTAATGTTTTAGGTATTTTAAAATAACAACAATGCATAATTGGATAATACTACATTGAAACCCCTATTAAAGTTTTATAATGATTTAATTTAAAATTGAAACATAATTGAGGAGTGATTAAAATCCACCAGAAATGAGTTACAAATAATTAAATGATTCAACATAAATTATTTCCTTGATTTTATGAATTTTAATACATTAAAAAGGTGTCTGGAGGGTTATAAGTCGAATAGGAAGAAGAAAAATGGAAAACATGGTAAAAAACGTTACCTTTATGTAGGTTAGGGGTTCTGTATAAGCATAACCTATTTTACCCTTACACAATACATTGGGTAGTCTCAAATAAGGGTAACTCTAGCTTATACTTACAAAATCTTTGAAATTACCACCTTACCCTTACACATGGTAGGTGGTCTACATAAGGGTAACTTGTTCTACCCTTAGGCAACACTACGAAAGATCTCACATAAGGGTAGATCAATCTTACCCTTATGCATGCTTTGAAAAATACTTTTTACCCTTATATAAGTTAGGGTGTCTATTTAAGGGTAATTTGTTTTACCCTTACGTAGTGTTATTCTAAGTCTCACGTAAGGGTAACTTGATCTTAACCTTATGCAGCCTTAATAAAAATGACTTTACCCTTATGTATGTAGTATATCATACGTAAGCGTATGCTTTTCCTAAAAAACATTAACTTTTCAGCAA
This sequence comes from Viscum album, assembly GCA_963277665.1. Classification (NCBI taxonomy): domain Eukaryota; kingdom Viridiplantae; phylum Streptophyta; class Magnoliopsida; order Santalales; family Viscaceae; genus Viscum; species Viscum album. The sequence goes on from OY728123.1 coordinate 878,976,500, forward strand.
AAAAAATTATTAATTATAAGGAAAATGTTTTACTAGTAACATAAAAGTTATAATCCACTTTCCAAAATATTATAAAATTATTTTAAAACATTCAAAATCCTTTGAATAAATATCCAAAACATAAAAAACTTATTTTTTTAAAATTTTTTTAAATAAAAAAAGACACCCAAACCTTGAAACCACTTGGAAACATCCTAGAAATATAAAGGGAAGTACTGAAGAAAATACATAACTTTATAGTAGAAACCTCTAAAATAATTCTCATCTTTGAGAATTAAAACAAAACATGAAAAAAATAAAGGAAAAGTTTCATCCAGATAGCCACCCTATAAGATACCTCTCAAGGATATCCCAATCACAGGAGCTCAATCATACCACTTAGAGGAACAAGGCACAAAACTAAAAAAAATAACAATCATCTCCTAAACATTCTCCCTGGGGAGATACCTCTCAACCAAGAGAAAGAATATCAAGGAAGAAGAAACCATCTCATAAACCAAATAAAGGCTAATATCCAAAAGACAAACATCACTATAAGAGAAGAGATAAACATCAAACATATCAAGATAATGATTTCATATCTACAAATTACGTTCCTATGTACTTTCCCCTATTCTACCATGTTTCCACAAGACACGAATTAAGGGAATAACATACCCACATCACACCTTCTCTTACCGGTCCTAGATATCTATAGTCTTCTCTTTGATGGTCAAATAACCATTAAAATCGATATCTCCCAAATCAATTATGTGAGATTAATCATGAAAAAAAGAGAATCAATGACACATGGAATACATCATGTATCGAGATCATCTGCGGAGGAAGTGCTATTTGATACGACATAATTCCAACATAATTCAGCACCTCAAAAGTCCTAACAAACCAGGGTGGTAGTTTACTCCCGTGTATAAACCTAAACTTCCCATAACAAGAAGTCACCTTCAGGAAAAAATCATATCCAATGTTAAACTCTATAGGTATCATCCTACGACTTTCATAATACTCCTAAAAATCATGCACTACCTTTATCCTAATTCGAATCACTTGAACCTTCTATGTCATACTCCATACTAGTTTCGGTCTGAGAATTACAGACTCTCCGACCCCATTGTAATAAAATAGAGAACAGAAAGGTAGACCATACACAAATTCAAATGGTGCCATACCAATGGTGGATTGAAAACTATTATTATAATAAAACTCAATGAAAGGCATGTAGCTCATCCATGAACCCCCAAAATATTGGACATAAGCACAGAATATGTCATCAAGAGTATGAATATCCCAATTTGTCTAACCATCCTTCCATAGATGAAAAGCAGTGCTAAGACATAACTAAGAGCCAAAAGTATGTTGGATACCTCTCTACACCTTGAAGGTAAAATGAGGATCACAATCAGAGATGATCATCCTTGGGACTCTGAGAAGTATCATTATCTTCTCCAGGTATTGCCCTGACCAAACCTCCATTGAGCCCGAGTACTTGATCTCTATAAAGTGGGATGATTTTATTAAATTTTCCACTATCACACATATAGAATCATAACCTCTATAAGATTGAGGTAAACCAGTGATGAATTCTATAAAGATGTCCTCCCACTTTCACTGAGGAACATCCAATGATTGTAGAAAACTACTGGGAACACAGTGCTTGAGTTTCGCCTTATAGTAGACCAAACATTGAGACACAAACTCTAAAACTGAATTCTTCAACCCAGGAAACCAAAACTAACCTCTCAGACCTTAATACATCTTTTTTATGCTTGGATGTACCACTAATGATGATATATATAACATAAAGAGAACCAAATTATGCATCACTTAAGAAGTTAAAACCCTCTCCTATAATAACACTTGGTGATGTTCATCCTTAGACCACCCATTAGGGGATCAATAAAAACAACATGATCGATATATACCTCTACCTCATAATCCATTAGATGAGACTCCTCTACCTGATTCACCAAAGATGACTACACTATCATCTAAAAATTGCAACTTCTTCCACCAACCACTCTCATATCAAGATGACTCACTGATAGTTATTCCATTACTATCTAGGAATATTTGGTTTTACACAAGACATCACTGCGTGACCTCTTTCTTAGTTTATTAGCTATAACATTACCCTTTCCTAGTGTTTATGAAATATCAAAGTCATAATCCTATAAGAATTCCATCCATCACCACTATATTAATTTCAGTTTACATTGGGAAAATACATTCCTCATGCTCTTGTGATTGGTGAAAACCACAAAGCATTCATTGATGAGGCAGTATCACCATAAATTCAAGGAAAACATGACTACTGCTAGCTCAAGATCATAGGTGGAACAGTTACTCTAATAGGGACATAAACATCGAGACACATATAAAACAACTAACATATGATACATCAAAACACAACATAAATGAATATGTGAAGAATTATAGAAAACCTTGAACTACTCTCCCTCTTCTAGAAAATGAAGAACTGGAGTGCTAACCAAATTCTCCTTAAGGTATTAAAAATCTACATGGAACTGATGAGTCCAAAAGAACACCCAATCCTTCCTAGTAAAGGATTTTACAAGAGTGGAAATATGAGATAAATCATATATAAACCTCCTATAATTTCCATAAAGTCCAAGGAAACTATATACCTCTAAAATAGTCTCGAGGGATGCCCAAGAAATGACAAGCATGATATTTAAAGGATCCATGGATATACCACACTGGTATATAACATGCCCCAAGAAACCAACATCATGAGTCTAGAACACACACTTTGACAGCTTCCTGAATAACTACTAATGATGAAAAACTCCCAAAACTACCCACAAATTCTATGCATTCTCCTCCTCAGACACAGAGTACATAAAGATTCCATTGATAAAAATCACCATGAACCAATCCATGAACTCTCTGAACATGGTGTTCATTATACCCATGAATTGTTGTAATAGTGGGTGAACTAGTTCCAACTAAACCATACTTTTTGATTGCTATATTAGGGATACGATGAGTTATACATGATGTACACTTACCGTTACAATGTAGATATTTTTGTATCCTCAATTTAAATGGTAATTTCCCTAGATTAATTTTCATATTAAAATGTTATAGTAGATCCCATTATATAATGAGAACCTCAAGATACTATGACATTAATCTTAAATATATTTCTTATAATCTAGATACATCATACCGACAAGACACATTTGATGTCTGACTATCATGTGATGGGGGCTAATAAGCATTGAGACTTCTTCTCATGAAGTTTTCACTTGGTGATTTTTGGTAGGTGATATCATGAGGAAAAACCCACAAATAAAAACACAACATGTTTTAGGTGTCATTGGTTATTCCTATCTATAGACATGTGTATTAGTCTCTTAACTTGAGATCATTATCAATGTGTTATATTTTATTCCACACTTTGATGCAAGGAAAAAACCATGATAATGAAATCATGGTGAGGTAGCTTGTGTTGGGTGCATCATTGGTGGTATGAAAATGGTTGAATGGTCAAGATAAAATTTTTATCTTCTGAGTTGAGGAAGTAATATCTCAGGAATATTTGATATGGATGGTAATACCTTCATAAATCCTCGACCAAGGTAGTTAGAGGTAAGTCCATTCAGTTAGATCAACAAATGATTATGACACAAGTGTGCATCCTTCTTTATGAGATATCAAAAGACAAATACATTACATTACACAGTATGTGGTTGTAGGTTGGTTGTTGTTTCTATGAATATTAATTATCTCTTTAGGGGCCTTGATGAGTTTCTAGAATACTCTCTTGGTCTGTGAATGGTATTCACTACTATCTAGATAAGGCCCTAGAGGGTCATAAACAATAGTGCATTCAAGAATCTTCTCTATTATGATGAATAGTAATATTGGCAATCATGGTTCCCACTATGGGGGTTGGAGATTTGTCCAAGTTTTATCGATCACTGATAAATAAATGAATTCATTATTATTTGATTATAGAACAATTGGGTTGAATTTATTTATTAAAAGTATTTATAAGTGTTTAAGTATAATGAAAAACATTATATGAATGGATATTATTTTAATATTCAAGGTTCATTTAATATTAGTGGGAATCATGAGTTGAGTTAATGGATCAGGCTTATAATGTAACATATTTAATATATAATACAAGTATGTGATAAAATATAAATAATATTTATGGCATAGTTTAGTTCCTCACAATTATTTATTTATTTCTTATTTAGTGGATGTTAAATATACGAGGGATGGGGAACCCTTTCTGGGTATTTAATAATACACTATATAAGAGAAGGAGAGGCTCATTCCATGCATTGTTCATTCATTTGGAATGTGATCCTATCTCTCCTCTTTCTTTATAAAGAGATAAAGTATCTCCTAAGAAATCGATCCAAGATGACTTCGATGGATCAAAGGCATGAGATCATGGTGATCATTATGGTGTCAAAGTGATCGTTGGAGTTCTACAATAACACCTAGAATTAAATGAACGATGTGCACATAGATACTTGGAGTGTGTGTGAATGATCTAGGGGGGTTCAACTTCATATCCTTTGAACAACATTCACTAGCGACAAGATATAGTTGAGCACACTTCATTTCAAATGTGTTACTTGTTCTATTTTATTTTATATGCTTATAATGATCCATGTTAGATCCTTGGACCATAATGGGGCTCAGATCATCGAAGAAGACAAGTTCTATCACTCCATGGATGACAAATTTTAAATCCCCATCCCAACAGCTTTCTCTACACACCATGGTACCATCAATTGGTATTAGAGAAGCAAACCAACCGAAAGTGCAGTGGCACTACCTGGGTTGAAATATAGGGTCTACAATGAGGGAGTTGTGCTCTATAAGGGGGGGGGGGGGGGTTAAGGTAGCACCCTAGAATGATAAAAGAGTAATTTACTAAATGATATGAATCATTTCAACAAGGTGAAACTTTATTTTTGGGATACTGCCTGACTAGAATTCTATAATTAAGCATGCTTGTCCTAGAGTAGTGATCAAGATGAGTGAACTCCTAGGAAGTTTCCTTGGGTGTGTGAGAGTGAAGGAAAAACAAACTGGAAAGAACATGTGGTGTATTTTTGGGACATTCATTAGTCGGATGATCCATTTGGGTACTTGGGTGGGCCCCAGGTAGGGGAACACTTGTTTGTGGGGAAGCTGGTGGTGCCAGGCTGGCCAAGACCTGGTGACCATGTTAAGGTGAGGTATCTGTGGTGTTAGTGGGGTGTCTGTGGTATCAAAGTGAATCACGTGAATTTTCCAAGACAAGAAAAAATTAACTTTCTTTAAATTAAATATAGGGGTTTAATTCAGTCCCAAAGGATCTGACCATGATTTGATCCAAGGTTAGATGGCTAAGTTGCGGCCATCTGAAAAACAAATAATGATCATAATCGATTGTTTTTTAGGTATTAAAAAATTGAAAAGCATATTTTTATATATGTTAGTTTCTTCCAACTAATTAATTTCCCCATAATATAGTACATTTTATTTCCATTAGGATACTATGTTTCTATGGGGAATGTTGTGGTTCCTGGCTGTCCAGGATCTAATGACCATGTTAAGGTGGGGTGTTTGTGGTGTCGGCGGGGTGTCTATTGTATCATAGTGAATTGCTTGAATTTTCTAAGCCAATAAAAAATTAACTTTCTTTAAATTAACTAGATAGTTTTAATTCGGTCATAATGGATCTGACCGTGATTCTATTTGAGATCAGATAGCCAAGTTATGACCATCCAAAAAAAATTATGGATTGAAATTGGTTGTTTTTGGGGTATTAAAAATTTGAAAAAATTATTTTTATTTATGTTAATTTCATCTCACTATGCTTGAGGTGGAGATTCCAGTGACCTCTTGTATTCCAACCAATATCCGACCATATTCTAGTCAACGGTATAATATATTTCATTCAGACCATGTTTCCATCGATTTTTTTTTTTTAAAACTCATAATATTTTAAGGCGGGGTATCTGTGGTGTCGGCGGGGTGTCTGTGGTATCAGAGTGAATCACATGAATTTTTTGAGCTAAGAAAAAATTAATTTTCTTTAAGTAGAGGGTTTTAATTTTGTCCCAATAGATCCAATCGAGATTCGATCTAAGGTCATATGACCAAGTTACGAACATCTGAAAAACATTTTATGGATCAAAATTGGTTGTTTTTTGGGTATTAAAAATTTGAAAAGCATATTTTTATATTTGTTAATTTCATCCGACTAAGCTTGCGGTGGCGATTCGAGTGACCTCCTATATTCTAGCCAATATCTGGCCAGATTCTGGTCACTTGTACAATATATTTTGTTCATACCAATTTTCCACTGGTTTTGGATTTTTTAAAAGAATATAATATTTTTATCAAAATCCTATGAGATAGGATTTTTGACAATTAAATTGTGAGAGTTGGGGGTGGGTGTATCTTGTTTTTCCATAAAAAAACAATGAAAAATAATGTTTCTTTTATTTTTCTGGATCGATCTAAATGGATTGCCCCTATATCCTCCACCATTCTACAGGAAGCATGAACCACTACCCTCTTCCTAACCTAGCTCAGACTAATGCCATAGGAGCCGGTGCACCCCTCTCCATCCGTAGCCACCCTGTATTCCGGGATTTGCTATCCCACCTCCTCCCTTGTCCAGACCAGAATGCAAAACCCCTCCCAGTATCCAAATCTACTTAATGTTTCCCTTGGTTACGATCACCCCACCTCCACTAGCCACAACCAGTCACCACCGCCTGGCCACGTTGGGCTGCCACCGCCCGGGCTAGTCACCGCCTCCCTAGGTCGTGATCTCAGATCACCACCCCACATCAGGCTGAACCCCTGCTTCACCAGTCCGCCGCATGGAGCCACCACAACTGCATTCATTGTTCTCCTTACATCACCAGATGGACCTGACTCATGCTGCCCTCTCATTTTCTAGTGAGGATACCACTGACTATCGCACACCGCCGCTCAGTCGCCACCACCCCATCGACCTATACCGTAGTTGCTCCCGTAGTGTCAGGCCTTCGCTAAACCAGATTTTTCACCCCATGCCGATGACTGCTCCCTACACGTGGCCCATCCAAATTCCACCCTCGCCTGCCATGATGGACTCCCCTTCAATGGCTATGAGGTACCCCTTCCCTTTTGGATGAGTAGCATGCCACCACCAGTCTAGCTTGACCCAACCCAGCCATCAATGGGCTTAGGTGGATTTTCTTGACTTGGGACAGGTCATAGCAGGTCTTCCAAGCCTAGATGACCCCTAAAAGGGGTTTTTGGGGCATAAGCAATTATTTTTATATAATCAAAAATTAATTTAATTTTAATTTTAAATTAAATTAATTAAATATTATTATTTTTGTTTAAAAAAATTAATATTTTCATAATCTTGAAAAAATTAATTTAATTTAGGTATTAAATTAATTATTTAATTAATTTAATTATTTTAATTAAAATTAAGTTAATATCAGAACTAGATAAGTCATTTGAATAAATTTTTTGAATTTAAATAATTTATTTAAAATCACTCGTACTTAAATTTACCATAATTTAATTTTATCATACTGACTGGTCTTGATCATCGAGTGACCCATATATGTATGGTTTTATTTATTTATTTTATTATATAATTGCGTGTGATTGTAATTAAATAAGGCGGTCTGCGCATTGTCATTTTTTACTAGTTTAATATGTATATGAGTCCTCACACTCAAATAAAAGTATGTTATATGTATTTTTTACACCCGATACCCTCTCACCCGTATACGAGTATTTTTTCACCATGAAAAGGATGGTGCAAGATAAAGATAATGCCAAGTTGAGGTGAAATCTAGATGAGAAATAGACACACTAGACGGGGATGAGCTGCATTACGAGTCAAGCTATGACTCAGGTATGATTCCCCTTAGTCATGGTGGATCCATTAATTTTAAATGGATCAACCAATATTTTATTCTCAAGACCAGTCAGATATATTTACTTCTATTATGATTTTGTTTATTATCTTATGATTTTGCATGACAGTGGGAAATACATAAAATAATAAACAATAAAATACATAAAGATGTGGTGAATGTTTTTATATTAATGTTCATTTATGAGCGTGACAACAAATTATGAAAAGATTAATAGAAATAGATTACATTAATCAAGAAAAATATAAAAACCCTAAAAAGAAATATTTAGTTTCAAATGCCTTCCATCATTTGAATTTGAACAAAACTGGGTGTTTGGGGTGCTTGTTAACCAAAGATGAGGGTGGCTATTACAACCAGAGAGTTCTTATGAGAGTGATTGGTTGACTTAACTGAAGTTGGAAGAAAATAAGTATCCAAATATATATTGTTAAAACTTTATAGGAAAGCATTGAGTAAATAAAATTCTTAAGTTTAGAATCTAGGACTTCACTCAATAGATCAATGATTCAGGAGTTAATGTTGTTGGCTAGTCAAACACCTACCATGAACTCTCCAAGTTGCAGCATATCCAAAGATTGTAGGCTATGAGGGGAGGTTCAAGGATCCTTTCCATGAGAATAATCAATCATCATAGTATTTTGATTATAGTATAGAGGGTTCATAGATTTTTATAAAATAGTGAGAGACATTAAATTATTTAATTAATTAATCAATAATGTCTAAATCCATAATCAAGATAAAAGGAATAATCTGCTAAATTTTATTTTTTAGAAAATGACAAGAAATATGACAAGTAAACTCTGATAATTTTTGAAAAAAGTGAATGTCCTATCCAACATGAGTTTTCAAAGAGTATTACAGGTGCTTTTACACAATACTACGATATAGGAAGTTCAAGGTACTGGAGTCCCCAATACCTCTTAAGCCACCTCAGGAAGCAAGAGTGTAAAGATTCTTATAGGAGACTCATGTATGATGCATATGATGGTTATGTCATAATTCTTTTAGCAACTTCTGATTTATGTTATTTATATTACATGATGACATGGATGATATTACATTTAATATCATCTTCAAGAATCTTGTAAGGAGAAATAGAAGCACATATATGAATGGGTGATCATTACATTGGATATGTGTAAATTGAAAGATGGATCATGATCATTAAATATATCCCATTATAATATCATTTTAACCCAGATACTCTAATTTTGTTTAATATTACAAAATGAAAAATTTGGAGAAAAACTCTTCATTACCTTTTGGGTAAGGTTCACCTAGCAATAAGAACATGATAGAAAGATAATATTTAACTCTTATGGTGAACAAGTTGAAAGACAAGGAGAAAAGGAAAATGGAAAGAGCAATGAAAAAGGAACCTCTGAAACTCCCATAAATTAAAGAGGTATTAAACAATAGGTTATTTGCTTCATATATAATGAAATAAATATATGGAAGTTTAAATTAAATGAACTGAATTGAAGAAGAAAGTAGTCACTTATTCTATAGGTATATTCATAACTTGTAAGTAATGTTTCTATTTTAATTTTTGGGTATTAAATAAAATATGATTATCACATATGTGTATTAAAATACAGTAACCAAGTAAGTATAGAAACATTATAAGAATTATGGTGTGTTTTTCAAGTAGTTGAGAAAGGGTGGTTCCTAAGTCTGCAGTGAGAAGCACACAAATTCTAATTTCCAAGTAAATGATTTAAGTAGAAATTTTATTTATTATAAACAAAAAATTTATCTCATGTTTCCATTGTACACTAGGATACACTATTATTTTTCAAGAATTAATGTTTTTTGTGGTGTATTATACTCAACCAATATATCAATGATATATAAATCATAGGTAATACGTGATGAATATAAAATATCAGACTCATATACCCAGTTGTGGAAATATAATACTTTGTCATAAAAAAATATGTGGATGTCAAGGATATAACCAATATGGTATTTATACTCTTTAGAGTTAAATACATTAGGTATTATAGACATATTTAGTTTTGGACAAAGAAACCATTAGAAATAAAGGTATCCATAAAGATTTCAAAATTAGTTCAGCTAGAGAGCATGAACTATTATAAGGGTAAGATAGTGTTAAATATACATCATTAGATTTATTTAAATTCTTATTAGGGAATATAAAATTGGATTATGGTATATTTATGGTTAGAAAATATGAGTTACTTCAGGCTGGTGTGCTGAAGAATATCTTGACCGAGTATTCATTGATCAATATAATGTAGCATGAAGTAATTACTAAATGCACATTACCTTATCAACATCAAAGTTATGATGTTAATAATAAGAATCGTTGATGATTTTTACATACAAAAATTGTTCAATAAAATTTATCATGGAGTAATTCCTAAACATACATTTCCTTATACACATTAGATTCACGATGTAAGTAAAAGGAGCATCAATGTTTCAAATTATATGCATTGTAATGAATTCCATTATTGTCAAGACATGCATCATAAATAGAATCATTATCCCCTAAAAACATGCCTACTATCATGAAAAATGGATATCATATGAGTTATAGTATTATGTAAATCTATTATGTTATAAGAAAATTATTTTAAGATGTAAAGAGTTTGTTAACGATATAAACAAACTTGCATCAAGTAAAACACAATGTGAATCTAAAGTAATTATACTAAAAGTTTCTTAGGATATTATAGAAATCCCCATGATAGAAAAGTTTTAGTTAAGTATCAAACTTAATTTCTATAAAAGGGTGCACATCTATACTTGAGATAGTGGGAGAAAGATTGACTTAGGTTGAGTCAATGCCTGAGATTCACAAATAGTTGACATAAGAACAAGTTCAACAAGAGGCATGGAGGAGGAATGTACCAGAGACACATACTGTATAGTAAAAAAGGTACCATAGTATGGTTTTATATTCATCATGGCTATTTATATATTATTCATTGAGAATAATAATTCCTACATGCAGTATATGAGAATTGTCTATGACTGGAAATATCAATTAAAATCTAATAATAGATTCCTTGTATCAAAGTACATGGGGCTTATTATTTTGAACACTATGGTGGGTATTCAAGTGAAAATATACATGCATAGTACAATCATGGTACCAATAAGGATTTATTTGTTATACCAAGTCATTATGCCTAAATCCATTAGATTTTTACTTATCATAGATAATTTTTATGATAATTTTATTGAGATTTTGATGTCAAGATCACTGATCATGGAAGGTGTATATATGACACAACCCAAAAGGTATGGTGACACCATGGAATTCCAATAAGGGGTGAAAGTTACTTAAATACACTTTAAGATTAAAGTAAGCAACAATATCATAGAAAAATTCATTTGGAATAAATATTCACTATGTGTCTACAAGAGATCAATGGGAACGCCATGGTTTTCCAAGTAAAATATGTTTGGTGACATATAGAAAAAAACTATTGGTCTTATAGTTATTTAAGATGAGGATGAAAGGAAAACTCTATATATTGACTTAAAGTAGTAACCTAAGTTCTAGGGAACATAATCTACTAAGGTAGATCTAATAGTTACCTAGACCTAGTCAATCGTACATATACTAACAAGGTATTAAAAAAATAAAAGTTAGAACAATCCAACTGAGAATTGTTACCAGAGTCACATAGAATAAATCTCTCTAATAAGACATTCATGGGCATACGAGGATATCAATGTAGTTATTTGAATGATTTTGTGATTGATCAATGAAATATTCCATGATATGTATAAGAAATGATATTTCCAACATAAAATTTATAGTAGGAAAATATTAGTTATATCTAGGAGAACTGAAAGGGAAGAAGTAAGAACTGCCCAATTACACTTGAAGAAGTATAATGGATATGTACTTAGTATATGGGGAGGAAGGGAAACTAGTTTTCGGGGGATAAAAACCAGTCTTAATTATATTAATTTGATCTAATATCACAGTCAAGCTAAGGTGATGAGCGATATATGCTCATTCATTCTAGTGATAACCATATCTACAAATACTGAGTATGTTACAGCTTCCGAGGAAACTAAGAAGCAGTTCATTACAACAATGATTTTTCCAGTTCTTAGAATCACACACAGTAAGTAAAGTTTTATCATAATATAAATTTTGATAATTATACTACAATTACTAGCCAATATTTCAAGTTTTTTATAGTGTAAAAATGGATTGACTTGGGGATTCAATCTCTTGATAAGTTTTAGTAAAAGAGGTGAGGTATCCCTTATTATATTTTTTATGAAGTGGAGACATGGTAGACCCAGAAACTAAAACTATGAATTAGTAGAAAAATAATCCTTATCATGTGAGAGCTAACTAGGTTTTTAGCAAGTTTCTCTAGTGCAAGTGGGAGTGTTGTAATAGTGGGTTCCCTAAACCCAACTAAATAATACTTTTTGATTACCATATCATGGATACAATGAGTTATATATGATGCACACTTACCATTATAATGTATATATTTCTACAAACACTATTTAAATGGTAATTTCCATAGATTAATTGTCGCATTAAAAGGTTATAGTAGATCCTAGTCTATAATGAGGACATAAAAATACTATGAAATTATTCTTAAATATATTTCCTATGGTCTAAATACATCGTACTGACCAGACATAGTTGATTTCTGACTATTAGGTGCTGGGGGATCATAAGCATTGAGAATTATTCTTATGAAATTCGCACTTGGTGATCTCTGGTAGGTGAGATCTCGAGGATAGAATTTACAATAGGAACACCACATTTTTTAGGTGTCATTGGTTGTTCATATATACATAAAATTGTATTGGTATCCTAACTTGAAATTATTATCAATGTGTTCCATTTGATTGTGTAATTTGATGCAAGGAAAAAAACATGATAATTAAACTGTGGTGAGGTAGATTGTGTTGGTTGTGTCATTGGTGGTATATCATTAGTTTAATGGTCAAGATAGAATTTTTTGCTTTCAAGTTAAGGAAGTAATATTTCAGGTCTGGTTGATCAGGATGGTAGTACCTTTATAAATCCTTTTCCATGGTAGATGGAGGTAAGTCCATCCAATTAGATCAAAAAATAATAAATTAATAAAGGATGATGACATAATTGTTTATCCTGCTTTATGAGATATCAAAAGAAAAATATATTATATTACACAATATGTGTTTTTTGGTTGGTTTCCATTTCTATGATGATTCCTTATTTTTAGGGGCCTTGACGGGATGCTAGACTCCACTCTTAGTCTTTGAATGGTATTCAATGCTATAGAGATAAGGACCTAGAGGGTCACATACAATAGCGTATTCAATAATCTTTCATATTCTAGTAAATAGGAATATAGGACATGATGGGCCCCACCATGGGGGTTTGGGAGTTTTCCATGTTTTATTAATTACCAATAAATAAACAAATTCATTATTATTAAAGTATAGAATAATTGAGTTGAATTTAATTATTAAAATAATTTACAATTGTTTATGTAAATATAAGGAAAAATATTATATGAATGAATATTATTTTAATATTCAAGGTTTATTTAATATTAGCATAAATTACAAGTTAAGTTAATGGATTGAGTATATCACAAAATATATTTAATATATATTATAATTATGTGATAAAATAAAAATAATATTTACGACACAATTTAGTTAATCATAATTATTTATTTATTGTTTATTTAGTGGATGTTAAATATACAAGAGATGGATAAACCTTTCTAGGTATTTGAGAATCCACTATATAAGAGAAGGAGAGGCTCATTCCAAGAACTATTAATTCAATTGGAATGTGATCCTATTTCTCCTCTTTATTCCTAGAGATATAAATTCTCTCCTGAGTGGTTGATCCAAGATGCCTTTGAAGGATCGAAGGCATGAGATAGTGATGAATTTCACGACATTGAAGAGATCATCGAAGCTCCGAAATAGCACCTGAAATTCAACAAACAACGTGCACAAAGATTCTTGGAGCATGTGTGGATGATTGAGAGGGGTTTGACTTTAGATCTTTCAAGAAATGGTTATTAGTGATGAGTTGTAGTCGAGTACACTTGAATTCAAATAATGTACTCATTATATTTTATTTTTTATGCTTATAATAATCCAAGAGAGATCCTTAGAACATATCAGGGATCACATCATCAGAGACAAAAAGTTATGTCACTCTGGTGATGACAATTTTTAAATACCAACCCACCGAATTCTGCTGCATTCCCTAGTACCGTCATGAACACAACTAGAGCATTCGTTACACTGAACGACATAAAAACAAACTCGTAATTCCCATAATAACATCAGAAAATGGTCTTTAGTATATCCTCATCTTTAACCTGCATCTGATTATATCTTGACTGCAGATCAATGTTTGAGAACCAACTGGCTCATTTCAACTGATCAAATAAATCATCAATTCATGGGAGAGGATAACGATTCTTCACTGTCACATGATTCAAGCAATGGTAATCGATACAGAGATGTAAACTACCATCATCATTCTCCACAAACAAAATTGGTGTACCCTATAGTGACATGCTTGGATGAAAAAATCCTCACTATAATAGGTCTTCAAGCTATACTCATAGTTCTCACAACTTAGAAGGTTCCATCCTATACAGATAAATCGTGATCGGAGAAGAACTTGATTATAGTTCTATCCTAAACTCCATCTCTCTTTGAGTGGGTAATGATACAAAATACTTATAAAAAACATCAGGGTACTCTTCCATAACCCTAGTAAACACCATTAAATGAATGTCTGATTAAATTAGCATTGACTCAACCATCAAGGAAGATAAGGATATAACACAACTTCAACCCATATAAGGGCCTCTCTCACCAATGAACACAAAAAATATCCATTAGAATCATATAACACAATGAACCTCATGAAAAATACATAATAAATTTCATCAAATATATATAGTCTATTCCGAGGATGATATTGTATGGATGTATCCATAAACATAGAAAGTCTAAAAAATAGTGGTTCTTCCCCAGCATTAACTCACAATATCTATACACTTAATATAGAAAATCTTGACCTCCAACAGGTGTGGAAAATTCTAATAGTAATGTAATTATCTATAACTTAAGTCCCAAATCATGGAATATGTAAGTTTAGATGAAGGATTGAATAGACTTTGAATCAAACAAAATGTGAACCCAAGAAGAGAACAAGAAAATGGTACATCAAACAATGTCTGGATCGTCTGATGCTGAAAACTACAGAGCATGCAGCTGACCATGATTTGATCCACAACCTATCTATCCCTAATGTAAACCAACACCATGGTCATGATATGATCTCTGAGTAAAAGGAGAATCTTGGAGCTGTCCTCTGTCTACCCCATCCCCCTTATGCTGATCAAAAGCCGGACCACTATGCTGCTACTACCTCGGAAGAAACTACCTTAATGGAGGAACCCGAAGTAGAACACTTGCTGCACGCTTCCCTCTTAGAAAGGTAGTTCAATCTCACTATTTATGACCTAAAACTCTACAAGAAAAACATAATTATGATCCATTGGCAGGGGACTGAGAGCCACCACCCCCAAAGAAATGAGATGATGAGGGCTATGAATTGCCACTGACTGCCTGGAATCTCTTATGTGTAGGAAATTGGGAACCCCGGACCATATCTCTGCTATGAAATGAATCCTAATGACCCCCTATCATGATGATAAGGTTTTTTTCCATTGTTTTATCAATGAAATATTCTCTCTCAAGAACCTCAAGATATGTCGGAAACATAAATGAGGTGACCCAGTGTTAGCTTTGTAGATGTAAATCATCCTCAAAGTGCCTATACTTGGCCTCCTCATCTAGAAACAATTCAAAATCATAGTGAATAAGGTTCTTGAAATGGAATCCAAACTAACACACACTAGATATCCCCTGTTGAAGGGTAAAAAAAATGTGGAGACTGACCACCTTCATGGTTTAGAAAAGAAACTTTACTCTGAACTGGTCTCTGAACTAAGACTAATGAATCCTCATCATCCATGAGGAATAAGAACCACCACTTACTTGCTGTTCCACACAACATCACCACCACCAATGAAACCAAGTTCTTATTTTGAGTATGGATCAAATTGAAGGTTATCTCCCCCTCCTCCAACCATTTCTTTGTCACTAAGTCTAAAATAGATCCCTCACACTTTTGAATACTTTGGCAGTAAAAATCCCAGAGAGTCCAACTTCAATTGTTTTAATCATTTACCTATAATATGTGATGATATTATTGTGCATACTAATTAACATCCTCAATTAAAACCTGATGGGGTCATCTACCTGAAGCCATACATGTAAAATAAAAAATGGTTAGTGACACCTAAACCTAGAATATGGAATATTTAATAATATTTATTTATTTAAGGTTCATACTAACCAAATATATACCCATTTCAAACACAAAAATAAAGAATAATAATGAGTGATCATTTACTAGATCTCTACCCCACAAACAATATCACTTTATTTTGTAGGCTCAATAAACTTAAGGTCCATGCATCCGAACACATAGGGACCTAACTTCCTATATCTTAGTTAATCTCTCTTGTTTACATAACTTACTAAAATTAACTAACAATATCTCCCCACAAACCTATTCATTCCTCACATGTGCCTAACTCCAAACTATATCCTATCCCTCAACATAAACTTTTATAACACTTTGTCATGACCCCCTTCCTTAAAGGTACCCCTCCTATGCCGAAGATGAGATAAGGGAGATAATGACACTTTAATCTCACCTCCAATAGGCCATGGGTTAGTGACAAGCACCGAGGGTATATCATACAAATAGATAGGAGGAATTAACCTCTAAGAAATAATAAATGATAGATAAGATAGAAAAACCCAAAAAATTCTACTCAATATAAAAGTAAAAGAAGATCCCAAGTACATGCATGTGATTTCATACAAAAATAATACATCTATAAAGGAAAATACAAGTACCAAATGATAAACTCAGTCGAAAACTTGAAGCTTAATAACTCCTAAAACTAAGATAGTAGTATCCAACTATATCACTAAACTTCTCCTAATGACCTAAAAATAATAGTTTAAATATTTAGGGTGATCATAGTAGGTATACTCATTAGGATCATCCTTATAGCCTCCTGTTCAATAGATAAATAAATAATGTTAAATAATAGTGAAAAAGTGAAGATAACTCATCACTTAATTATGTATACTAAGTTCCCATACACACCATGACTGTATCTCACAAAATATCGCATAAAAGAGATCATACAATAATAACAAAAGAGGGTAGCCTGCTACCACTTCCCCACTGGTTTTCTTCTTTAACCCAATGTTGCATGTCCAGAGCTGTCTCTATATAAAAACCTTCCTGAAGACACTTAGAATAATATAACATGTACCCCATGAATTTCACTATCTCCATATAGTAACCAATTAGTCTTTGGGAACCACCATAGCTCGTATGTCATGTATTGTACCTCAAGCCATCACAACCCATACATGTTATATATATAATAATCCATAAGATACTATATTCAGAGACACGTGTGTGAAATAACCACAAGTTATTACAAACCTCTACACACATTTATTGTGAAAGTAACAATCATGCATACCATCACATAATAATACCAATATAAGAGAGTGGGGATAGAGGGGGTATTCATCAATCTATTCCTCAACAACTGAGATGTTGGAAAAAAACCCTCCTAAAGCCCACCGGGTGTCAGTCACCCCACAAATATGGTTTGGGTAGCATATAAAATCACAAAACATATATGATATAATATAGATCACAACCAAAATATGGGAATTAACCTTTTATTAGGCTCAACTATAGTTATTACCTCTCAGATACCCATCTAACACCTCTAATAACTAAGCACACAAGCATTCATGGAGCTTCATTTACATAATTCTTTCCTTTTTTACATTTCTCTTTACATTTTCATTAGATCTTAATTAACATTATTTCATTCCAAATTTCATTAGCCACAAAGTGAAGTCCATGCCCTCTAGGAATAATCCAACTGAGTATATGGTTTCTCAAGTTTAACATTTTCATTCCATTCAAACACCAAACCCATGGGTTAATACATGTGTTAATATTATTATTCTATAATTCCAGGTACTCTAGGAAACATCCTAAGATACCATGAAAGAGATGTATAACCAAGAAAAACCAACCACCTTAAGTAGTGGGGAAAGGAATGTAGAAACAATTAAACCATCCATCTTAACTTTAAGAAGATACAAAAATGGAGTACACATCCCATATTTATAATAACAATGCATAAGACCATCTTCAACCCGTTCCATCCATCTCAGTTCCATCCTTGAGACCATCATACATATCATCATGAATTCCTCTATCTCAGTCATCAAATTCTACCGTAAACCCAGGCCTCCTTGCCCATATCTCGTCAACCATCAGCCACCTTAGGGTCACAACACTTATCATAGTAAGGATCACATCTAGAACAATCACAAAAGGTGGAAAAAAAATAAACAAAGTCAATAGGGAATCCATGCCCTAAAAATAAGGCATCCAGCCTTTACATGAAAACATGATCACTCTTTCACAAAAAAATTTCTTTTATAAATAACTTGTTTAATTTTTATCTTAGTTTAAATAATTTATTTATTATAGGTTATAATCATGGGAAACCTATGACATCTGATATCAAAATCTAAGAATTATTTAACGTTATTTCTAGCATAACTTCACGTTTCATTAAATTTTAAGTTGGAATAATCCCAATAACATGCATATTTAATATTATCATCAATAAGAATTTCCATCACCATGTTAATTAGTCAATTCCATTATCAAATGGAAGAAAGAATTAATTAAACATGAATTATGCATCCATTTTATTTCCATTAAATTTCAATAAGAATGGTTTATAAAAACACATGCCTCTTTTAATTATTTAAACAACCAAAAATTTGTAGATTTAAATTCTTTAACCATTTTTTGTCAAATTAAAAATGAAAAATCAAGCATAAATAAATATTCAAAATATATCATTAAAATAGATAACACACTATCTAGTAAAAACAAGAGGAAAACTATTATTTTGGTGAAGAAACATTCGATTGCTAAAATCCATAACCATTTCTTCCATTATTCTTGTTTATTATGTATTATGGTTAATTAAACATCCATAAAAAGTATTAAAGAATGTAAAATAAAAAATTGCTCATAAAAATAATAAGAGAATAACTGAATCCCATACTTGATATTTTCCCATGGAAAAATGTTATAGATAAGGAATATTGGAAAGAGAAGGTTCTGCCTCACCTAGAAATTTCTAAGGGTTCCCACAAATAGCCAAAGATTGATGACTCTAAGAGAGGTTTTTGGGGTCTTATGGATGAGAGAGAAAATTAATGAAAGGAAAGGGATAAGGGTTTGAGTATTTCAAAATAACAACAATGCATATTTTGATAATAATACATTGAAACCCCCATTAAATTTTCATAATGATTTAACTTAAGATCCAAACCTAATTGAGGAGTGATTAAAATAAACAAAAAATGAGTTAAAAATTATTAAATGAGTCAAGTGTAGTTATTTAATAGATTTTAGAAATTAAAAATCATTGAAAAGGTTCCAGGAGGGTTACAGGTCAACGAGAAAGAAGAAAACTGGAAAATAGTGTAAAAATCACCACCTTTATATAGTTTAGGGGTTCTGTATAAGAGTAACCTATTTTACCCTTATGATATTTGGGTAGACTCACATAAGGGTAACTCTATTTTAAACTTAAATAATATTTAAAAAACCCTCTTTACACTTATGCAGAATAGGTGTTTTGTGTAAGGGTAACTTGTTTTTCCCTTACACAGTGCTATAGAAGGGTTTACATAAGGTTTGATATACCTTTCCATTAAACATGCTTTGAAAAATCATTTTTACCCTTATATAATTTGTGGGTCTTTGTAAGGGTAATCCATTTCACACTTACACATCACTATTACAACACTCATGTAAGGTCATCTTGATCTTACCCTTACACAACCTTTATAAAAACGCCCTTTCCCTTATGCATGCAATAGGTCCTACACAAGGCTATGTTTTTCCTTAAAAACCTTACTTTTTAGAAAAACATAATTATTAATTATAAGGAAAAGGGTTATTAGTAATGTAAAAATTATAATCCACTTTCCAAAATATTATATAATTATTTTAAAACATCTAAAATCATCCAAATAAATATGAAAAACATAAAATACTTATTGATTACAAAAATAATTTTTTAATAAAAAATGCACCTGAACCTCAAAACCACTATGAAACATCCTTGAAAGACAAAGGGAAGGACCAATTAAAATCCATACCTTTTCATATATAGTGAGTTATTCAAGATGTATTCTTACCAAAATAGTGTTTATATTGTTGCATCCAATATTTACATGGTAATGTCAATAGATTATTTGTCATATCAAAAGGTTATAGTTGTTCCTAGGGAATAATGAAAACCTAAATATACTATGAAAATGATCTTAAAAATATGTCCTATTATCTAGAAAAATCATGGTGACTGAACATAGATGATGCATGACTATCAAGTGATGAGAGATCATAAGCATTGATAAATCTTCTCATGAAGGTCATAATTGGTAATATTGAGTAGATGAGATCATGAAGACTAACCCTCAAATAGTAACACCACATGTTTTAGATGTGATTGGTAGTTTATATCTTCAAACACATGTAATGGTCTCCTAAATTAAGATTATTATCACTATATACTATTTTATTAGATACTTTGATACAAGATAAAAACCATTTCATTTATTTCCTAGTGAGATAGCTTGAATTGGGTGTATTATTGGTGGTATAAAATTGATTGAATGATTAAGATAGGACTTTTCACTTCTGATAGGAAGTTATATCTTAGGCCTAATTGATTATGATGGTAGTATCTTCACTAAATCCATGACCATGGTAGAATAAGGTAAGTTCTTCCATTAAAGTCATTGAATAATGAAGTAAGAAAGGACGATGACATGAAGTTTTCATCATAATTTATGATATATCACGAGAAAAAGAGAATATATTACACGACGTGTGTTTGTAGGATGTTTTTAATATTGTGAATATTCATTATATTCTTAAGGGCCTCTATGGGTTGTTAGAATATACTTGTAACACCCCTAGTTTCACACAATTTACCCTTTTATTATGTTCTTTGATATTATATAATACTTAGGTTGAGTTTTTGGAGTTTCTATAAGGTTTTTTAAGTGTCTATGGAGGTTCATGGTTTGATAATAGTTATGAGACTCTATGTAACATCTTTAGAAAACCATGAAAAATGTTTTAGGAGTTACTGGGTAGGCATATGGTTTGTCTAAATTTTTCATATGATAAGATAAATCATGTGGTTGAAGTAAGAGGGAAAATAATGGTCAACACACAATTTTTCAAAGAATGAAAGACAACATTGTGAGGGGGGTGGCCTTTATTTAGTATCATCGCTTAATTATCACACAAATTTCCAAACCGTGCAAGAAATCTATGTGGATACCTAGGTGATGTCTAGTATAACATTCATGGGTTAACAAACCGTGCGGCCTAATTATGCGACATGTAGTTAATACTCAAAAATTTGTGTTTTAATCCATATTAAGGCCCTAAAAACCACATTATTATCTTATTATTATAGGGTATCAAAATTATTTTCCTTCATGGCCATTTGAACTTGAATCAGGTTTTTGAGAATCAAAGTGTGTTGGAGATCCAAAATCAATGGAAAGTCCTCATTTCCTGTCTTTATCTTTAGATCCTCTCATCTTCTCTCACTTAGATCATTAGATCTATTTATTATGAATATATATGTTCTATTTTATGTATCTTGATGAGATATTGTTAGATCTATTGAAGGGAATACGATTCAAGTTCAGATATAGAGTGTTTTATAGTTTTCATGTACTATTCTTCATTATCTTTAATCGTTGAGAGGTAAGTGGTTTCTCACCTATTATACTCATTCTATAACTTTAAGGATTAGTTTTTAAATTACATTATGTTATTTTTTTAGAAAATTTTCTCTGTTTTAGTACCAAAATCTTTAGCTTTGGAGTGATGATCACAAGGTTTTTGATAAAATATTTCATAGAGAGTTGTTTTCAAAAGAAATGTTTATGTTGAATATTTTGATATGGGAACTTAGAATACATTTTGGGCATGTGTTCATGTGAAATTGGGATGGATAATGGTGTGAACATACCACCAAAATTTTTTTACAGATAAGGGTATGAAGTTCTCCCATCAAAATTTTTCACCAAGAAATGACTCAGTGAAAGTATGACTCACTACTCACGAGTATAGGGAGGTCCATGGTTGACATGCGCGTGTGTATGCTTATGGATATGAACATTGGGTTGCTATTCCAAGTGGTAAGAAATGGTTTAAATATTTTTTTTAATTATTTCCATGGAACTTTTTTATGGTTTTTATATACAATGTTACTTGGTTCTCTGCTATTTTATATAAATTATGCTCACATATTATTTTCCTAGTGAAATGCGATGAGAAGTATTTTGGGGAATACCTAATGTGTTATAATCACCCCTTATTGTGAAATTAGTTAATTTTATAGATATTGTATACTGAAACATAGGTAAAGGAAAGGTGTTTCATTTCTCTAGTGGAGTATAATGATGTTCTTCCTTTATTGGTGTTTTGAAGCTTGGAGATATTTCTCTTAATATCTTTGGAGTGATTCTATATTGGTGTTTTTGTATTAGGATGTAATTTTTATTATAGTGTATTTTACTACTTGTCTTCGATACTATGATATTACATTCCTTGGTTTCTTTTTTAGGTTTTATTATTATTACTCATACATCATATAGTGGGTTTGGTTGTTTTTATTCTGTTCCTATGGTTGTTTTGTATCTTTATGGAAAGTCATCCTCTAACTTTTTTTGATCACTTTACATTTATTTATAGATTTTTGTGTCTTTGGTATGTCACATAAGGCTAGTATCATCTCTTACTCCTATCAAGACAACGATTTTGGGATGAATGTTACAAATGATATCAGTCTTGGTCAGTCCATCTATCTTTGGTGATGGTAGCCAGGTGATAGGAATGCCAAAAATTAAAATTTATAGCTTAAAAATATATAGATAATATTTTTATAATTAAATTAAAGTTACTAGGGTGGTTTGGGTACAAAAGTGTTCTAATAT
The DNA here is from genome assembly GCA_963277665.1 of Viscum album. Lineage (NCBI taxonomy): Eukaryota > Viridiplantae > Streptophyta > Magnoliopsida > Santalales > Viscaceae > Viscum > Viscum album. The sequence goes on from OY728123.1 coordinate 878,999,623, forward strand.
AGTTCTTGGTGTATTTTTATCTCATCTTCATGGGTTTAGCCAACGAGTATTCCATATCATGCATGGATAGGGAGGCTTCATACAAGGAATGCATTATTCATTTTGTGTTTCATGATTTATAAAAAACTATTACAATGGTTGGATTTTGAAAATAATTGTTATCATTTTTTTTTCTTATGGTGCTTTGGAATTTACTAAGCCTTTAGTTTCTAGTGAGTGATGACTAAGTGATTTTTTTCTAGTTATAGAAAATGTCACTAGGTAGATGTCATATAAATCAACAAGAAGTGGCTATTTAAAATGTGGTTTCACTTGATCCACAATTAATTGAATAAATTTTACAAATAATCATTTAGTATTTTCAAGTTTTTGATAGAGGAAATTAGAATTATGAACCCCCAAAAGTCGTTCAATCCATATAGTTTTAGAAAAAAAATCCACCCATATTTTGGGGGGATTCCGAGCCTAAAAAATGTAGAAGTGTGGATGAATAAAATGAATCAAATATCCAATTCCCTTGGTACACCGACTAAGATAAAGGTCAAGTTGGAAACCTATATACTTTTGGATCTTGCACATGAATGGTGGTATTTAGCTGTGCAAGATAATTAAGGCTTGACGTGGGAGGTCATTGAATAATTATTCAACAAATAATTCCATCCTTACATATTCAAGATATTTTGAAAAAAAAATTATTTATCCTTAAAAAAGAGAACCTATAAGTAAAATACAATGTAGAAAAGTTTATGAACTTAGTTTGTTTCAATCTATAGGTATCTTCTAGTTCATCCTTGAAGGTACACATCTTTGAATTTGGTTTTCAGCTGAATATTCATTCTAAGATAGTCATCCTATGTATTATAGATTATATAGATATAGTTAACAGGGTGACCATGGAATAAATAGATCTTGATAAAAACCATGTTGGAGTAAGCATGTTTTTCTCTATGGGAATAGGTGGGAAATATACTGACAGGAATAAGCAGAAGAGGGACACCAATTCTCAAGGTGGTCTCACACCTCATGCTCAGGCTATTTAATAGGTAAATTTTCCTCCCATATTGAATAGAAAGATAATTTATTTCTATTGTGCTTATTTTAATAATATGAATAGAGAATATAAGACACCACCTTTATTTTTTCACAACTATAATTTCATGGGAAATAACCATTTTTATTTTCACAACTGTAATCAGATGGGGAATATCCACTGTTATTCCCGACATGTGACTTTCATATCTTCTAATAGTGTTAAGAATATCTTTTAAGGATATTGGGATATGAATTAAAGTAGAGAAAGAAATTTGGTACTAGTGTTTGGGACTATCTCTTATCAATTAGAAGTGATTACTTTGGAATCTATTGATAAAATTAGACATTGAAATTTTCTAACCATCATTGGTTAATTCCCTAAAATTTCTTTCTCAATAATTTCTACAGCCTACCACCTGAATGAGAAGTAGAATTTATGATTGATCTCATAGAATAGACTAATACTATATCACTTCCATATTATAGGATGACACTAATAGAATTTTTGGAATTGAAAGTCCAACTAGAAGATTTGAAAAGAAAGGGGTTCATCGAACCAAGTACGTCTCTATGGGAAGCACCAATTCTTTTTGTAAAGAAGGAAGATGTAACTCTTAGGCTTTGTGTGGATTATTTTAAGATTAAATAGGTTAAAATAAAGAAAAAAACATCCTATTCCATGAATATAAGACTTTTTTTTATCAATTTAGGATAGAATTTTGGTTCTAAAAGATTCATTTATGATCAGGGTATCACCAGCTACAAGTTTAGAGGGAGGATATTCTGAAAAAATATTTATAGATTCATTTTAGACATTAATAATATATGGTTATACCCTTTGGTATTATGAATTCACTTGATATGTTTATGTAATTTAATAATAATATTTTATAAAGGTATCCTAACTCATTTGTAGTGGTGTTCATTGGTGATATTCTGGTGTATTCTAGAATAAAGGCTGATCATGAAAAATATTTGGCTATAGTGTTGGGTATATTTTGAGAATATCACCTGTAATCTAAACTTTAAAAGTATAATTTTTAGATACAATAAGTAAATTTCCTTGGCCATGTAACCTATAAAATAGGATTTTTTATATATCCTAAAAATTTAGAATCTATTATCTCTTGGAAACCACTCAAGAATATCTTTGTGATACACCGTTTCCTTATCTTAGCAGGATTTTAATAATTCTTTTTTCGTAAGTTTTCAAGACTTGAATCAATAATGAAAACTTTGGAATGGAAAGGTATTCTTTTACAATGGAACAATGAGTGCCAAAAATATTTTCAATATATTAAGGTTCACCTTACATCAACACATATCCTCACCTTTCCAGAGTCAGGACAAGGTTTTGTGGTATATTGTGATGCATCGGGATCTGGGTTGGGTTGTTTTCTCATCTAGGGAGATCATGTTATTGATTATGGATCATGAAAGTTATGAGTTAATGAGAAAAACTACCAAACACATGATTTGGAAATGGATTCTATATTTATGCCCTAAAACTTGGAGTCATTATCACTTTGGTGAGAAATTCATGGTGTTTATGAATTATAAGATTTTAAAGAACATTTTATCACAAAGGGGTTTGAATCTAAGGAAATGCAGATGGATGAAATATCTATAAATTTTTGAGTTCAACTTGGTGTATATATTGGGTAAAGTTAATTCCATGGAATATGCATTAATTAAGAAGTCATATAATTAGTTGGATAAAGATGATTCAAATCAATTATAACTAATGTCAGTCATAAATGATATGCATCTAGATTGTCTTAACCAAGGTGATGTTGTGGTTTTATTTCTTGTTCATATTTTACCTAATTAGATTGATCAGTTAGAAATTCTATTACATCTAATACTGATTATCTATCCATGAGATCAAAACTCAATAGCAGGGAGACCATTGATAGATAAAAGCTAGATGGAAGTTTGGTGGTGTGTTTTAGAAATCAGATCATGGTAATTATGGATTATTAAGAAAAACTTATTTTTTCTTACAACCATTAGATATGGGCTATTCATCTGGGAATTCATAAGATCTATAGAGTGATAAAATCATAGTTTTGGTGGATTTACATGAATAGGAAAGTGGTTGAGTTTTTCTCAATATGCCTCACATGTCAGCTAGTCAAGACAGAGCACCAATGACCAACATACATGCTATATTATTTACCTATCCTCATATAGAAATGGGAGAATATAACCATGGATTTTGTGATAGGTATACCAAGAAAGGTTTAGAAACATGATTCCATATAGGTGATCATGGATCGGTTCATGGAGTCGGCTCACTTCATCCCTATTCATGAATCCAATATAATGGATGAATTTTCTAAAACCTGCATTTGAGAAGATGTAAAATTTCACAATATACCAATTTTGACTATGTCTGACTGATACCTAATGTTAACATCATGGTTTTGGAAGTCCTTATAGTAAGCCCTCAGAACCCAATTGACCTTGAGCACAATATATCATCCTCAAATAGATGGTTGGTTTGAGCAGATGATCCAAACATTTTTAGAAATTATTGGATAATGTGTGATTGATTTTTCAAGTTCATGGGAGGATCATATATCATTAGTATATTTATCACACAATACCAATTATTGGGACTCTATACACATGGATCTTTTTGAAGTATTGTATGGATGTCATTTTAATTATGCAATTTGTTGGGTGGAAAAGGATGAGACGTCACTTATCAAACCTAGTCTTGTGCATGAGACAATAGAGAATATTTAGATTATTATAAAGAGGATTGTGGTGACTCATAGTCATAAAAAATCATATGTTCATCATTATTGATGGAAATTATCATTTGATATGAGTGAATATTTTTTCTTGATAATATCTCTATGGATAAAGAATCATCATTTTGGTGATTAAGGAAAGTTGTATACTTAGTACATTATCCCTTTTGATTTATTTTAATAATTTGGTGATGTGGTTTATCAGTTGGATTTACCATCATGGTTTATTTCTATAGAAAATATGTTTCATGTATCTCAATTGAAGAATTACCTACCTGATCCTGACTATATCATTCGATGGAACTATGTTGATTTTTAACTGGATACTTCATTGATTCATGTGACGATATGGATTATGGATAGGCAAGGTAAGATCTTTTCTAGGAAAATCATTAGTTTGGTATGGGTTTTATGGTAGCATGGTCAAATTCAGAAGAGACATGGTAATGAGAAAAGGAAATTCTAGAGCAATGACCCAAGCTCTTCTAAAGAGATTTCTATCTTTCAATTTCATAGGATATAAATACCAATGGTGGGGATAATTTAACACCCCTAGTTTTAGGTAATTTACCCTTTTATTATGTTATTTAAGATTATGTAATACTTGGGTTGAGTTTCAAGAGTTTCTAGAAGGTTTTAGATTTTTTTGGAAGTGTTTATGTAGGTGCATGGTTTGAGCTTGATTATTAGAAACTATAAACCATCTCTAGGATACTGTGAAACATGTTTTGAGAGTCACTGGGTAGTTTTATAGTTGGAGAATTGTTTTTCATGCACATTATAGGAGAAATGTTGTGGTTAGATGTAGAAGTAAAATCTTGGTTGGAAAATTATTTATCAAACCATGTGAACCAACACTGTGAGGGTGTGACCTTGAGATTGTAGACTTCATGATTGGTGTATGGTTTTTCAAAACATGTAACAAAACCATGGGACTACTTGGGTGATGTCCAGTATCACACGCAAGGTTGGTGCATGGTTTGAAAAACCGTGTGACCTAACCATGTGATGTGTAGTTAATGCTCCAGAATTTGTGTTTTAATTCATATTAAGGCCCTAAAACCCTCATTTGCATCCTATTATTATAGGTCCTCTAATTCCTTTTCCTTCTTAGGATACCAAGGTGATTCCCTTTAAACTAGAAGAAATTTTTGGCAAATCAATGTGTGTTGGAGATACCGAATCAATGTTAAGTCCTCGTTTCCTATATTTCTCTTTAGATCCTCTCACATTCTCTTACTTAGATTGTTAGATATATTCTTTCATGAATAGATCTATATTCTATGTTTTGGATTCTGATGATATCTTGTTGGATCTATTTAATGGAAAAATATTCAAGTCCAAATCTAGAGTGTTTTAGAGTTTTTGTGTGTCATTCCTCGATTTCTTTAACCATTGAGAGGTAGGTCAATTATATCTCATTATAATCATTCTATAATTTTAAGGTTTCATGTTTAAATTAAATTATATTGTTTGTTGAAAATTTTTCTTAGTTTTGGTACCAAAGTCCGTAGATTTGGAAAGATCCTCACAAAGTGTTTGATAAAATGTTATAGAGAACATGTATTTCAAAAGAAATGTTTTATGTTGAATATTTTTATATGATAACTTGGAATACATGGTGGGAATGTGTTAATGTGCAATTGGGATGGATAATTGAATGAAATTAATACTATAAAAATGGGATGGATAAGGATGTGAAGTTACATTGTCAAAATAGTTCACCAATCCATGAATCAATGAAAGGATGCATCACCACTCATGAGTATAGGGAGGTTAATGGTTGACATACATGGGTCTCTGTGTGTGTGGATGTGAACATGGGGTGTTTATTAAAAGTGGTAAGAAATGCTTTAAAGGTTTTGTTTAATAATTTCCATGGAACAAAGTTTTTATATACATTATTACCTACTTCTCTTCTATTTTATATAAATTATGCTAACATGTTCTTATCTTAGTTTCATGTGATGAGAAGTCTTTGGGGAAGGACTACTAAGCTATAATCACCCCCTTTTTGGGAAATTTGGTGCATTTGAAGATATTTTATACCAAGATAAGGGTAAAGGAAATGTGTCACATTTCTCTAGAATAGGATCATGATGTTCTTCCTCATTTGGTGTTCAAAGCTTCGAGATCTTCCTCTTGTTATCATTGGAGTGATTCCACATTGGTGTTTCTATATTGGGATATCCTTTTGGTTTCTTATAGTTTATTTTATTAATTTTCCATGTTTATCTGATGTTGTGGTCTTTGGATTCTTTTTAGGTTGTATTATTATCACTCATGCATCATAGAGTGGGTTCAGTTGTTTATATTCAACTCCTATGGTTGTTTTGGTTCTTTAGGGAAAATCATCCCCCAACTGTCCATTGATCCCTTGACATTTATTATTGGACTTTGGTGTCTTGAGGATATCACATAAGGTTAGTAGCATATTTTTCTTCTCTCAGGCCAATGAGTTGTGGTGAGATGTTATACCACTCATGGTGTGTGAATTGTATTCACTGTTATCGGGATACAGTCCTAGAGGGCCACACAATAAGCATATTCAAAAGTCTAACCTATTCTAATGAATAAGTGTATAAGACACGGTTGGCCACACCATAGGGTCCAGGAGATGTTCAAGTATAAACAATCATCAAGGAATAAATAAATTCATTATTATTCAAGTTTATAATAATTGGTATTGATTTTTTTATTAAAAGTATTAAAAAGTTATTAAGGGAATACATGTGAAAATATTTAATAAATGAATATTATTTTAATATTCAAGGTTTATTTATTTATTATGGAAATAACGAGTTGAGTAAATGATTAAATTTAATCACATAATATATTTATTATATTAATAGTAAGTGATAAAAAATAGTAATGACACTTATGACATAGTTGATCATAACATGTCATTTATGACTTATTTAGTGGGAATTACTTATATGGGGGATGAGAATCATTTTCTAGGTGTTTAATATCCATTATATAAGAAATATTGAGATATTTTCCAAGGGACTATTCATCCACTATAATTTGAGAGAACCTCTCTCACCCCTCCCATATCCTAGAGAGAAAAGTGTTTGTTTCAATAAATTGATCCTGGATCTCCTTCATGGATACAAGAAACGATATAGTGGTGATCATCAAAAAATTGAAGGTTTCATTGAATATCTATGCTAGCACTTGAATATCAATAATCTATATTCACACAAACTTTCAAAGAGTATATGGATGATCTAGATGGATCCAACATCAGTTATTTTAGGACATTGTTCTTAAATATTTTATGCGAGATCCTCAACTTTTGTACCGGGATATATGTCATGACCTAGCCCAACGATGCCCATATCATGACTACCCCAAGCCCGACTCCAATAGGCCAGGGGATGGTGACTAATGATGAGTAGGCATATCAATCACATGGGGGGCCTTAGACTAATGTACCTATACACACACACACATCTCAAAGGCCATACAATTACAAAATGTAAAACAACTAATAATCATGCATTAATACATCTAAAAATTACACCATCAAAGTATGAAAACAAGTATGAAAATAAAAAGGTACAAATAAAATACCACCCAATAGAAACTGAGAACAATTTTAACTTGAAATAATGGAGGAGGACTACTATCAAGGTAACCACATAAACACACCTCAGTCAGTATGGCTCACTAATCTCTGCCTAGTCCTGGTTCCTCTAGGACATAGTCAAAAGGTCAGTCATCTCTATAAGACATGACACATGCAGGAAAATCCCATACATGGGTGATTATAACAATACCCAGTAGTACAACATGAAATCACTAAGAATATAGTTTCAAGAATAATAACCATTTCATCACATAGATATGTCACCAACATACATAAAAATAATATACTCAAAGCAGGCATATAGTCTCAAGGTAAGATCACAACCATAAATCCATCCTAGGATTCCTACTATAAGATTCCATATAACACTCATTCAGGAGAAAACACTCCACGAGTCAAATAAAAATGATGACATCCATCTAATATGTCACTATCACTGGGTCTATCTATAAGAAGTACACACTGGAAGTCTGAAGAGAATGATACACATATGGGGATCACACCAAATTCCATGGTGTATACTAATAACCCAATCCGGATTAACCCACTAAGTAGGGGATCTATTCCCATATAGTGCTGGTCACAATGATACTAAGAAACCCACATAGGGAAATGATGATGATAGAAGATCTCACTCTGGGATTTATGGAGGGATTCCCACAACTCTATCCAAGATTGAAGTTTTTTAGAGGGGATCACCATCCTATTCATAGAATGTGATTCTATAGAAAACCCTCAGGGAATAGATCAAGGGAACGTAACCTAATTAAACTTATCCAAGATGAAGAGGGCAAGGGATCCAAGCCATATTTAAAAGAATACACGACATGTACTGGATGTAAAAAGTGTGTCCCTTTAGCAGCGAGTTCTACCTATGTATCAAGGTCCATGACCATGTTTGTGTCTGAGTACATGGCGTGTCAGACCCAATGCACTCCTTGTCATGTATTTGTATGTCTTTCCATGTTCATGTTCATCCAGCCATGTTATTGTTTGATCACAAGGTTTGTCTAATCCCATTTACTCCTAACCATGTCTGTGTACTCTCTGAGGTACATTCCTAGATACCTGGTAAAGTTCACATGCCGTGTGACAGCTTTCACATGTCATGTGATATTTTTCTTCTTGTAGAAACCCAAGCACTATACATGGGGGGTACCACCTGAAATGTAATTATGGATTACACATCATGTAACTCAAGATTTTATATAATCCCATTTTCTTCCTCTATTATTCCCATGCATCTATTTCCTCTGGTTCCACCACCATCTTTGCTCGGAGATCAAATATCTGGTCCGACCGAGCCTCAACGTCTCCTACTCCCTATAAATCATGCCTTGATCCACTCGAAAATCTCCTGTTGAGTAGCACCGTCATTGTATTATTAAGATAAAAAGAATATATATCCCTAAATCCTTACATGATCTATTATCCATAATTATATCTTGATCCCACCATCAAACCAAACCCATATATGTGGTATAAATCTTTTTCACCAAGAAATGGGTTCATAATGATTGATTTCTCAAGTATTCATTGAACCACCAGTCAAACAAAGCACTGGTGATGAACGTATGAAGAATGATGGGAGAAATCCTAGAAATATAAATATGGATCAAACCTCATCTGTGTTCATGTTATCCTCGATATATTTCCATTATAATAATGAATGAAGATCCAAAATTATAAACAATTTCTCCCGAAGTCCTTGCAAATAAACCCGTACCCACAATACGATAAATCTGCAAATCAATCCATTGGTTGATTGATTCAAGTAAATCATATGAATAATAAAATAAGGATAAATCCAGATAAAACAGATTTACTACCTCGATATGTATCGATTGCTGATGAAGAATGAATCCACATCATTGTCATTGGCACGATCCTCGAATTTTTTTGGTATGAACGATACTTGATCTTTCATTGTCGTTCACCAAGGATTTCTCCAATTATATCTCACAATTATTAGGGTTATGTGTCCATCCTTGATAATTTTACATAATCATGTTTAAATAAATAAAATAATTAGGTCTCTACATCACTTATTAAACTAATTAAATAAATAAATTTATTTTACTATTTATGCTAGTGATGGATTTTAACCAAATACCCGATGCTGAAAAATTTTATGTCACATCATGGGTAAATCCCAAACTCTGAACTTGATGGTGGCATCAACTTTTCGAAATGATCCTCTGTTTAGGAGTTATTCCACTTTTTCAAGAAAAATATTCTTTCAAGATATTTAATATATTTCAAAAATTAATTCTAGGCACACTGAGCCACAAAATGCCACACCTCTCAATGCCTAACTTCATAAATAATCTATTTAATATTATAAATAAATAAATGAAAAATAAGAGTTATTAAATTCTCCCCACCTTGGGAATTTACGTCCAATAAATCTAAAAGAATCTATACAAAGAGATGTGAGTACTGAGTATACATCTTCATCTCCTGCTCCCAAGTGCTCTCCTGAATATTTCCACGGTGCCAACAGACATGCACTTGGGGAATCAGTCACCCAAAAAGGATCCTTTCATGTCGATCCTAAATCTCTACTGGGTAATCTGAAAAAGTGTCCCCATCCTCAATGTCCATCTCACCCTATTTGATAATATACGATGGGTTGTTCATTTACCTCCTAAGTTGTGAAATGTGGAAGACGTTGTGTACCTAATATAACTATGATAGTAGAGCTAAGAAGGAATCTACCTAACCAAATATACATAGTATTTTGAAAGTTCCAATGAATCTTGGAGAAAGATTTCCACCCCAGATAAATATTCTCAATCCATATAGAGGTGAAACCATAAAGAACACATGGTATCCCTCCTTAATATCTAAAGGACACTATCATCAGTCCATATAGGAATTATAATGGCTCTTTAAAGTCCTCATCCACTCCTAGATAAGATATACCTTCTTCTTAGTGGTTTGCACCAACTCTGGGCCCATAAGTGCTGACACTCTCGGGTCAGTCCAACATAGTGGAGACCTATAGGGTCACCCGTACAAGGTCTCAAATGGAGACATACCGATGGTTGAACGATATATTTTTTTCTATATAAACTCCACCAAAGGTAGGTGATCCTCCCAACTATGGACAAAGACAAACATGAAAGCCCACAAAATTTCCCCAAGACATGAATGGTTCACTTAATCTGGACATCAATCTGGGGCTGAAATGCTATTCTCAAACATAACTGAGTCCCAAAGGCCTCATATAATCCCTTACATAAATGATGTGTGAAGTGAGGATTTCAAATTGAAATGATAATCAAGGGAATAACATGGATTATGAATATATCTTGTAGGTAAATCCATCTTAATATATCTATTGAACCCTGCTATCAGATAGCTAGGAAGTGTCCTAACTTGGTGAGTTAGTCTACGATCACCCATATGGCATTGTGTCCCCTGAACATATGTGGTAACCTCTTCATGAAGTCTATGGATAACCCATCACACTTCAACTATGTAACCTTAAGGGGTTGAGATGAACCCATAGTAATATGTTTCTTAGAATTCACTTACTGACAAGTATGGCATCAAGAGACAAAATATTCAACTCCCTTCTTAATCCCTAGTCACCAAAACTGAAATCGAAGATCCTGGTACATATTTTCCACACCCAGATGTACTATGAAGGGGGATGTATGAAACTCCCTCAAAATATCCTCCCAAAACATCACTGGTACCATTTTAAACCCTATAAAAAGAACAACATTCTCCCAACCTTCCAAAAATCCATTAGGAGCATGTACAATGGATAACTGAGTACGTAGGGTCTCATAGATGATATCCCCAAGTCATGCCACTAAGATTTTATGCAAAAGAATAGTGGTAACAAACATCAATTGGATTTAGGCTATTCCATTCCCATAAAAAATTATAACTGTAATGAGACCAACTACTCCAATGCCTCTCTCAACAACTGAGAACAAGATCTCCTACTAAGAGAATATGCTACCACATTTCTATTCCCAGGAGTATAGACAATATCAAAGTCATAATCCTAGAGTATCTATAGCCATAAAAAAAATTCTCAATTTAATATCATTATGATAGAATGCATACTTGAGACCTTTTTGGTAAGAATAAATGATAAATATCTCACTCATTAGGTAGTGTCTCCACACCTTTAGTGTGAAGACTATCACTGGTATCACAATATTAGGGGTCTTGTAGTTATAATCTCATGGTATAAATTGATGTGAATAATAGGAAATCACTACTTTCCTCTGCATCATAACAAAACCAAGATTTATCCCTGATGTATCGCAGAACACTACATACTCAACACCCTCATCTAGAAATATCAAGATGGGAGTGCTTGTCAATATCTGCCTTAACTCCTGGAAAGTCTTCTGGAACCTCTCTATCCACATGAAAGGATGCCCCTTTCAGGTCAATGATGTAAAAGAATATAATATACTAAAGAAATTTGATATGAATCTTTGATAGTATATTTCCAACCCAAGGAAGCTCCACACCTCCATCACACTCTTGGGTGGCTCCCAAGATAACACCACCTTGACATTCGATGGGTCCACTGATACACTGTTTTCTAAGATGAAATGTCCTAGAAAGTGGACCTTCTGAATCTAGAACTCAAACTTTGAGAAATTTATGTAAAGTTAGTGCTATCAGAGTACATCTAGAACCATCCTCAAGTGTCTCACGTGCTCCTACTTGGATTCTAATTTCACTAGGATTTCGTTGATGAATACTACCACAAATCGATATAATAAAGGATGAATGATCTAGTTCATGTGTCCCATTAACACTTTTGGGGAATTACTAATGAAAAAGTTCATAAAAAATTACTCATAGTGACCATAAAGGCATCGAAAAGTCATATTTAGTATATCGTTATACCATACACACACCTGGTGATAAGCTGATCCAAGGACAATCTTTGAGAACCATCATGCCCCACTCAACCAATCAAATTTGTCATAGATACTCAGTAGTTGATAATTATTCTTTAAAATTACCTAGTTTAGGAAAAAATAATCCACATACAACCTCAATATCCCATCCACCTTATTGGGTAGCAATACGGGGGCTATTTAGGGTGAAAAAACTAGGTCTAACAAATCACTTCCATTACAAGTCCCCCAAATACACCCTCAACTTGTGAATATCTACATGAGACATATAATATGATATTGAAGATATCGAGGCTATCCCGGGGTGTAGATCAATGAAAAATTCTATCTCTAGGCAATGATGTAAGCCTAGAATGTCCTCTGGAAAGAATTCCTCATACTCTACCACCACTAAAGGAAACTAAGGAATCATAAAATACACTACACCAAGAGTCATTATAGAAATTTGGTGATTAATTGGATGAAATATTCTATTCCTAAGCCCATCCTACTCCATTCAGGCCTCCTTTTCACTCACAAAGGAAAACCTCATCCCATCACCATGGATACACTAAATCCTCCACATGAAATAGTCTATTTGGGAGTGTACTGTAGATAACCAGTCCATACCTAATGTGACATCATAAGGGATCGTTACTACTACAAAGATTTACCAAAAAGAAACTCTCTCCTCCAAAAGTCAGGTCACACCATTAGCAGAAGCGTGTGATCATTGAGTCGCCTCTAGTAGCAGTCTCCAAGTAAAAGGGTTAAGCCAAAGACTCAATCAGAATCTCTAAGTCTCAAATCAAATAAGTGGAAAGAAGGTAATGGATCCTTACTATATCTATCAATAATAAAAATAAAGTATAAAAGACACAAATCATACCTCATACCATCCTTGGAGCCTTTGGGTCATAAGCCTCGACTTCCTGCAGCTGCCCTCTCCCCTATCCCCTAGCTCCCTGAGTTTAGTGCAGACCACCTGGGGGTGGTGTTGTTAACAAATCGAAACATTTACCACATTTGGCTACTATCCCTTCTCTTCTTCCGCATCTAACTCCCTAAAGAACCACTTAATCCTACTGCTACCTCTTCCTAGGTAGCCCATCTACTATCTCTCTATCTGTCACACGTTAGGTCAGACAATCTCATGCAAGATGTCCCGACCATAACAAGAGTAACACCACCTATCCCTAGTCTTAATAGATCCATATTGTGAGCTATAAACCATAGAAACTTTATCCTAGGATCACCTCTTGAAACATCTCACACATCAAGGTCTCCATGTCTATAATCAGATACCTATAACCAAAGTCTTAGCTCCCATGTGCCCACTACCAGCACCAACTATTTATGTCTGCTCATCTAGGAAACTATCAACTACCAAATTAAATTATATCACCCTAACATAAGTTGGAATTCATAGAGGTATCATGCTATCTTGGATGTCTCTGTGCAGTCCTTGCTTGAAGGTCTGAGCCTGAAGGAACTGATCACACACCATACCCATTGAATACAGAGATATATTGGTGAACCTCAATGAATAATCCACCATGGTTTTACTTACCTACTAAATCTATTTAAGTTCCTAGATGCGCACATACCTCAACATAGCTGGAGAAAACTATTCTTTAAAAAGGAAATTGAGCTCTGACCTTGAAAGGGTCAGCTCATTATATGACCGGGTAACTAAGAACCACTATAGTCCTACATATCCATGGATAAAGATCACTTCCAGGACCACCATATGGTATGTAGGTTTCCTAAAAAGACAAAAGACTCATGTCACTACCTCAAGACAATCCTCATCCACCTGGGGGTCTAGAACTGCCCTAAACATGAGGGGTCACTAACAATGAAACTCATAAAGTGTGCTTATACAACACATCTCATCTTTTGGCACTTTTGGTACCATCTAATACTCGATAAGTGGTGGTAATACTGGTGCACCACCTAGAGGTAACACCTCCTAAACAAGTCCCTATATCGAAGACTCTTCGCTGAGGGGATCATCCTCATGATCCTAATGATGAATCCTAGATTTAAAATATCATGGTGGAATCCTAAAATAAACAAGATATACCACAATCAATGAGTATATCTAGATATATGAATCAAAAGGACATGGAAACCAAAACCCATTCTTATATGATGCATGTAATAATTGTTTCTCTGTAACTAGTATCTATATGTACTAAGGCAACAATTAGGTTGTTAGAGCCCTAGGGAATGGATACTTCAGCCACTACACAAATTAGAGTCCCTATCCTGAGATCCAAACTCAAAACACTTAACAATATTTACCCAAACCAATCTCATAAATTACAGTCTTAAGGTAGAAATAAATCCTTTGATACCACTCTATCATGAACCAGACCGATGGTGACCGAACTATGACTACCCCAATCCTGTCTCCAATAGCCCAGGGGATTGAGAACAATACTGATTAGGTATATTACTCACATGAGAGGCCTTAGAATAATGTACATGTAAACACACACACACATCTTCAAGTCCATACAATGATGAAATATAAAACAACTAATAACCATGAATGCATACGTCTAAAAATCTCACCATCAGAGTATGAAAAAAAGTACTAAAAGTAAAATTTCCAGATAAAATCCCACCCAATAGAAACTAAGAACAAGTCAAACCTGGAACAATAGAAGAGGATTGTTGTCGAGGTAACCATAGGAACACATCGTAATTAGATTTTGTCACTAAGATCCGACTATTCTTGTTCCCTCTAGGAATCTGTCAAAAGGTTGGTCATTTTTATAAGAGACAGAATGTGTGGGAAAATCCATGCAGGGGTGAGTATAACAATACCTAGTAGGACACCCCAAAATTAATAAGAATATAACATCAATAATAACATCGAGATCATCACAGAGATATGTCAAAAACATAGATAACAAGAATATTAAGATATATACAAAGTAGATACATAGTCTCAAGATAAGATCACAGCCATAAAGCCAACCTAATATTCTTTTTTGAATGTTCCATATAACACTCATATGGGAGAACATACTCCATGAGTTAGACAATACTGATGGTGTCCATCCAAGATTTCATGCTCGTTGGGTCTCAACATAAGAAGTGCATGATGGATGTATAAAGAGAACGATACATATATGGGGATCACACCTAAGGCCATGGGGTATACCAACAGCCCAATCTAGATTAACCCACCGAGTAGGGGATTAAAACTCATGTAGTATTCATCACGAAAATACTAAGAACCCCACCTAGGTAAATAATGATGATAGAGGATCTCGCTCTAGGACTCATGGAGGTATTATCATAGTTTTATCCAATACTAAAGTTTCTTAGAGGGGACCACCATTTTATGAATAGAATGAAACTCCATACTAAACCCTTAAGGAATAGATAAAGGGAACATACCTTAAAAAAAACTTTTCTAAGATGAAGAGGACAAGGTATCCAAGACATATTTGAAGGAGTACATAGAGTGTACTAGAAGTAAATGGTATTTCCCTTCGACAATAGGTTTTACCCATGTATCATCGCCCATGCCTATGTCTATGTCAGAGTACATGACATTTCCAACATTATGTACTCCTGACCAAGTTCGTGTACGACTTGTTGTGTATATTTTATTTAGCCGTATCATGTTTGAGTGTGTGGAATGTCTGATCTTGTGTAATTCTAGCCATGTACGTGCACCCTCTAAGGTACATTCTGAGCTTCCAGGTAAGGTCCAAACTCCATGTGATAGTTGTGACATTCTATGTGATATTTTTATTCTCATGGAAACCCTATCACTGTACAAGGTGGTGGGGGGGGGGGAGCACAATATTTAATTACGGATTAAATTTTGTGTAGCTTAATATTTTATATAATCCTAGATTCTTCCTCCAAATATTCCCACACCAAAATTTCATCCAGTTCCTCTACCTTCCTTTCTTATAGATCATGTATCTGGTCCGACTAAGCCTCACCATCGCCTGCTTGCCAGAGATTTTTCCTTGATCCACTCAAAAATATTCTATCGAGCTACATTGTCATCACACACCAAATATAAAAAGAAAGATTAACCATAAATCCATCCCCAATTGATCATATATCATCATTTTTGATATATTCATAAAAAACCTAGATCCATAGTATCAATCCATTGCACCAAGAAAAAGATGTGTAATGATTGATTTCTCGAGTATTCATCAAACCATCTGTCAAAAGAATCACCAATGATGAACACACGAATAACGGTGGGATAAAACCAAGAAACACAAAAGTGGAATGAACCTTGACCATGTTCAGGTTGGCCTTAATCTTTTTCCATTAGAATAATGGACATAGATCCAAAAAAAAATTTCTCCCAAATTCCCTGCAAATAAACCCGTACCCACAATACGATCGATCTGAAAATTAATCCATTGGTTGATTGATTCATGTTCATCATAGGAATAATAAAATGGGGATAAATCTATATAAAAAACCTCCTACCTTGATATGGATCAATCAATGATGAAGAAAGAATCCATGACATTGTCATTGGTGAGATCCTCAAATTACATTGGCATAAACGATCCTCAATCCGTCACCATGGTTCTCCAAGGATTTCTCCAAAACTCTCTCACAATTATCAGGGTTATATGAAAAAACATGATAATCAATCATAATTGTGTTTAAATTGAGAAAATAATTAGGTCACTGTGTAACTTAATAGAATAAATAAATAAATAAATTTATTTTACTATTTACGCTCATGACGGCTTTTATCCAAACACTTGACACTAAAAATGTTTATGTCATGCTTAGGGTAAATCCCATGCTCTAAACTTAATGGAGGCTTTAGATTTCCGATATGAGCCTTTATTTAGAAGTTATTCTACTTTTTCTGAAAATCTACACATGTATGATATTTAATATATTTCAAAAATTAATTCTGGGCACACTGGGTCTTAGAATCTCACTCCATCTTAGTGTCTATATTCATAAATAATCCATTTAATATTATAAACAAATAAGGTGAAAAATAAGATCCATTACACTACATAGAACTAGAGATGATGTAGTTAACTTGATCTAGTGATAAAAAATATAATTCTCCATCCCATTTGCTTCCGTCGTACGCCATGATATCTTCAATTGGTATCAAAGAAATCAAGTGATAGTTTAAGCTAATGAAACATTAAATTTCCATTAAATTCAAGCAGAGGGCATCATTACGGTCATATCACACCTAAGTGGGTTTATATATGATCACGAATGACTAATTTGCATCCATATAATGTTATAAATCAGATCAAAACCATTCTTTTGTGGGTTAAAAAATGAAGAACATTTATTTATATATATGAGTTATTTTTTAGTGGTGTTTTTCTGGTGAACCCATGTAATCTAACCAGATTCTGGTGGCTAGAATAGGGTTTTCTAGGCAGGAAGAGTTTCCAAATTATTGTGGAATCTTGAAAAAAACACAAAATCCTATATATAGTCTTTAAAAAACCTCTAAAGAGAAGGAGAAAAATGAGTGGTGGGATAGTGTCTATCCCCGGGATAAAAAAGTAAAAAAAGTGGGGGGGGGATGATGAACTATCTAGTGCATGAAACTAGAAAAAAATTATATAAAATAGAGGCGAAACAACTTCTCCCTTATGAATCACCTTCCCCCATTCCAGGGGGCCAATTTTCCATAAGCCCCCGCCATAGGTGGGTGACATTTTTATATAATTTTTTTTGTTAAGAAAGGGTGGCGTCATCCCCCACCCCTATTCCCTACTCACCATGTGGGGGAGAAACCTCTGGATGACCCATTACCAAGCTGGGTTGACCCAACCAAAACTAGACCAGGTTGAGTCCTACCCAACCTGTTCAACGCGCTCCAGGCTCGGATATGGTCCGTAATATCATTTTAGGGATTTTTGAGCCATTGGGGGCCTGAATTTTTTAAAAAAAAATTCAAAAAATATGATTTTTTTTATAATGTGTTGAAAAATTTTTAGGGGGCCACACGATTATTATTTTATGAATTAAAATTAGATAAAATTATTTTAATTAATTTAAATTTCCCTTGAGTATAATTTATAAAAAAATTAATTTTATATCATGTATATATTACCTATTGATTGATCATGAGAATTGACCCATCAATGTATGTATGGAGTTTAATTTATTTAATTAATTAATGCAATGCATACGATATATATATATTAATTAATTAATTTTTGATGGTCTGCACATTGTCTTTCCCTACTTTATATGTAGGGACTGTGCATCCATTAATATTTTGGTGTATATATTTTGTGAATTCTCAAGTGTATATATATAATTTTGGGGATATATAAGATGAAAACCACACCGAGATGAGGTAATATTCTTGACAATACTTGGATACATTGGACCAGGGTGCGAGCTGTGATATTAGTCTGACATGACTCAGTTTTTTACCTCTAGGGTCACAATCGATCCATTGAGAATAAATGGATCAAAAAATACCAAATTATCAAGCTTAGTCATGTTTTTTTATTTAATTTGTTCATGGTTTATTATTATTTTGTGAATATTATTATTTACATGATTAAATAAAATAATAAACAAAATGAATAAATTAAATCAAATTAAGACACGATGAATGTTTTCTATTTAATTAATTCTCAATATGTGTGTGTGATCACTAAGTAAAAGAATATCAAATATAAAATGATTTAATTTTTTAATAAATAATAAAACCCTCAAAGAAATATTAAGTCATAACACATTTTGTTGTTTGAATTTGAAAACAATTGGGTGTGTGAGGTGCTCGTCAGCCCTAATTGTGGTTGCCTCCTACTACCAAAGATTTATTATGAAATCAATGGTTCAAATTAACTAAATATGAAAAAAATAAGTATCAATAGCTAGCTTGTTTTCACTTTATATAAAAAGAGTCAAGTAAATCAAGTTTATGATTTCTAGAAGTTGGTAGTTCACTCAATAGTTCAAGGAGTTGCGAGTAAATGTGGGTGGTCATTCAAAATCCAACCTTGAAACTCTTTGAGTAGTGGTGGATCCATATCATTGACTATAAGGAGAGGTTTTAAGGATACTTTCCACATTAATACTCAAGTGATTGAGTAATATGAATCTAACTATAACATCTACTAGGGTTCAATAAAATAGTAGGTGAAATATAATGGTTTAATTAGTACATAATGTATTATCAATAATCATGATAAATTAATAATAATATTTAGTTTTATTTTATAGAAAATGATGAGTAATTCCATAGATACACTACGATTACCATTGGACAAAGAACATGTCATCACAAGCGTGAATTTCTAAGAGCAATACAGGCGCTTGTTGAAAGTACTATAATATAGGAAATTTTAGGTGCTATAGTCCCCAACACATATTGAGATACCTCATGGAGTGAGGGTAAAAAGGAAGCTTACATAAGTCACATGCATAGAGAATTTTATGTTTACATTGTAATGATATCCTCAATGTCTAATGAGTTTCAGAAACAATATCTGGACATGGATGATTTCATATGTTTTCACATCATTGAGAAACTCTCTAGGAGAAAGTGAAGAGAGATATGAAGGAGGTGATGGTTACACTGAATACATATATGTTGAAAGATAGATCATGATATATAAATACATACTATTCTTATATCTTTATTACCAAATTACTCTAGTTTTTTTAAGATTAAAAAATGATAAGTATGAATAAAAAACTTCATTAGCTTTTGGGTAAGGTTCACCAAGTTGATAAGAACTTAAAGAAATATAATATTTAGTTCTTATAGTGAAAAATTAGAAAGAAAAGTAGAAAAGGCCAATATAAAGTGCGATGAAAATTACAACTTCACAATGTACTTCAAAGAAAATAGGTTGATCATTATATAAGAGGATATTTTCTTCACATGTCATGATATAAGTTTGTAGAAGATAAAATTAAATAAATTGAATTTAAAGTAAGCATAAGCTTACACTTAGTATATATTAATAATTTTATGTGATGTTTCTATCCTAATTATTGGGTATTCAATACAATATTCCTATCACTTATGTGTATTTAAATATTTTAACCAATTATGAAAAGAAATGTTATAATAAATAAGGTGAATTATCTAAGTAGATGAGAATGTTGTATTCCCAATTTTGTGGTGATAATTACACAACTTCTGATTTTCGATACTAACAATTCTAGATGAACTTTTATTGAGATTTACCAATACATTTATCTCAAATGTCCATTGGAAACAAGGATACACTATTCCATTTTTGTAATGAATGTTTTTTGTGGTGTCTCATACTCAAATAATTGTTCATTAATGCTTTAATTATTGGTGATAACTGGTGAATATAAACTATAAGAATCAGTTATACCCAATTGTGGTAAGATAATTCCTTATCTAGTAAAACAAAATAGTTGTCTAGGATATACCCAGTATGTTTTTAATCTCTTTAGATATAAATACATTAAGTATTATTGTCACATTTACATTTTTAGATTTTTAAAAAGAAACCTTTAGAAATAAGGGTATTCTATAATGCTTTTGGAATTAGTTCATCTAGAGAGCATGAACTATTCCATGGTTTATCTACTGGTAAATATACTTCATAAGATTCCTTTATGTATTTTAAGGAATGTAAAATTAAACTATAAAATATTCATGGTTTGAAGATATGAGTTTCTTTGATCCTATGTTTCAATGAATATCTTTACAAAGAATTAATTTATCATTATAATATAGCATGGAGTAATTTATAAATGCACATCTCTTTATACAGGTAAAATATATAATGTTGGTAAGGAGGATAGATGATGAGTTGTACATGAAAACATTGATCATTAAATGTAGCATTGAGTAATTACTAAATTCACATCAAATTCATGATGTAAGTAAAAGTAGCATCAATGATGAGACTCATATGCATTGAAAAAATTCCATAATTTTTCAAGACATGATTCACAAATAGAGGCGTTATTTAATAACCATATTCCAACTAAAATGAAAAATTAATATCATATGATCTATAATATAAATAAAAAATTATATAATAAGACGTGTTTAGATGAAAAGAGTTTACTAATGATAATTCAATAAAAAAACTTGCATAAAGAAAAAAAATATGCCTCAAAAGTAATTATCATAAAGTTTTATAAGGATGTTACATAAATCCCTAGGATAAAAAAATTTGTAGTCAAGTGATAAAATATATTTTTATAAAAGGAAACACATCTCTATTTAAGATAGTGAGTGCACGAATAAATTGGTTACATTAAGTTTTAAGATGCACAATAAGTTGGAATAGGAAATAGTTCCACAAGATCTTGTGAAAATGGAATGTTCCAGTAACACATATTGTGTATCAAGGATAAAAACATAGTGGTGGTTTTATATTCCCCACAAAAGGTGAAACATTATTTATTGATAATAATGGATCCTGTAATGAAGTAGTAAATGGAAATAATATATTATTGAAAAGTTTATATAGATTCAAGAAATAGATTCCATGTACCAAAATCAACTCTATATTTTGGCTGTTTGTTCAATTGATGTAAATTCATTGGTGGGTATTCAAGAGTGACTATGAATGGGTGATATAAGTGTGGTACCAATAAGTCTTGACTAGGTATACCAATTAATCCTGCCTAAATCAATTAGAATTCTACTTTTCAAAGATACTTTTTTATGATCAATTTATTTTGCATTGGATTCCAAGACCACTTTCATGGAAATTTTCTATATGATACAACCATAAATATGTGGTGACTCCATAGAATGATAATAAGGGGTGAAAGTTCATGAAATAAAATTTTGGACTGAATTAAGAAATAAGATCATAGAATATTAATTTGAAAATAATTTTTTTCATGTGTCTACAAGAAGTTAGCAGGAGCACCACCATTTTACAAGAAAACTATGTTTATAAAATAGGGAAAATAATCATTTAGTCTTACAGTTAGTTAATAATAGAATGAAAGTAACTCTCTAAATATTGAGTTAATGTAGAAACCTAATTTCTAGGGAAAGATATATATTTAGGTGGATTTATTGGGTTTCTTAGACCAATTCAAAGTACATACGCTGATAAGGTATTTAAAAATAAAAGTTGAAAAAATTCAAGAGAGAATTGTTACCAATGTCACATGGCATAAATTTTCCCAATAATACATTTATGAGACATAAGAGGAGATTAATTTTGTGAGTATAATTACATAATATTTATTGGTGGATCAATTACATATTCCATGTTATGTACTAGATGTTATATTTCCAACATATTTTTATGGTGGGTAAATATCTATTGAATCTAGGAGAAATACATGGGAAGCAGTTAGAACTATATAATTATACATGAAAGAGTACAAGGGATATATTCATAGTACTTTGAGAGGAAGGAACACTAGTTAAAAGGGGAAACAAACCAGACTTACTTTACATAAATATTATCTGATATCATATCCATGATAATATAATGATCATGAGAGTCTCATTCAAGCTAGTGGTAGCCATATCTATAAATACCAACTCTATTGAGGCTTTTGGGGAAGCTAAAGAAGTAGTGTAAAGTACACAATGATTTGTTCTAGTTCTTGTAATCACACCTAGTAAGTAAGTTATTATCATAATATAAATTATTATAAGCTTAACATAATGGTTCTAGCCAAGATATCAATATTAGAAAAAGGGAAAAAGGAATGTAGTCATGGATATAATCTCTTGAGGAATCTTACTCGAGGAGGTGAAGTCACGGATAAAAAAGTAGAAATAAAGAAGAGATGTGACATTCACAACGACTAAGGTCATAACTTAGTAGAAGCATGATCTTATCACAAAACATATATCTAGGATTGTTAAAATGTTGGGTCTAGTGAAAGTGAAAGTTTTGTAAAAGTGGGTTCCCTAGACCCAACTTTAACAATAATGTTTGATTACCATAACAAGTATACAGTGAGTTATAAATATATATTCATACCATTATAGTGTTTATATTTATATTCCCACTATTTAAATTGAAATTTATATAGATTATTTGTAATATAAATATGTTATAATAATTACCAAGCTACAATGAGAACCTAATGATACTATGATAATTATCCTAAAAAAATTTCATATGTCGCAGAAACATATGATGGATGGATATAGATGATGAGTTACTATTAGGTGTTTTGGGCTCATAGGCATTGAGACATCTTCTCATGAAGTTGACACTTAGTGATCTCAAGTAGATGAGATCATGCAGACTGACCTTACAATAGGAACACCACATGTTTTAAGTGTAATTGGTAGTTCCTATCTTCAAACACATATAATGGTCACATGAATTGAGATTATTATTAGTGTTTAATATTTTATTTTTTACTTTTAATTAGTATTAAAAACATTAAATTTATTTCATGGTGAGGTATATTGTGTTGGGTGCATCATTGGTGGTATGACATTGATTGAATAATCATTATAGAATTTGACAGGAAGTGATATCCTTGGCCCAATTGACCAGGAAGGTAGTATCTTCTCTAAATCCATGGAAATGGTAGAAGAAGGTAAGTCCATAATGTGAGTTCAATTAATAATAAATCAATAAATGATGGTGACATGAAGTGTGTGTTTTTAATTATGATTTATCATGAGATAAAAGGATTATATTACACAGTGTGTGTTTATAGGAGGTTTCATTGCTCTGAGTATTCTTTATCCCCTTAAGGGCCTTGATGAGTTACTATATTCCTATAATGGTATGTGAATTGTGTTAAATCATATCAAGATATGGTACTAGAGGGTCAAACACTATGTGTATTCAAACTTTGGCCTATTCTAATGAATAAGAGTATAGGAA
The DNA here is from genome assembly GCA_963277665.1 of Viscum album. NCBI lineage: Eukaryota > Viridiplantae > Streptophyta > Magnoliopsida > Santalales > Viscaceae > Viscum > Viscum album. The sequence continues at coordinate 879,023,699 of OY728123.1, forward strand.
ATGGTGGGCCCCATCATGGGGCATGAGAGATGTCTGAGTATAAAAAATCGCTAAGGAATAAATAAATTCATTATTGTTCAAGTTTAGAATAACTGGTATTGAATTTAATAATTAAAGGTATTCACAAAATATTAATTGAATACATGGGGTAATATTTAAAAAACAAATATTATTTTAATGTTCAAGGTTTGTTTAATATTTTAGGTAATAAAGATTCAAGATAATTACTTTCTTTTATCATGCAATATATTTATTATATTAAAATTAAGTGATAAAAATATAAATGATGTCTATGAAATAGTTAGTTGGTCATAACATGTCTTTTATGGATTATTTAGTGGGAATTAATTATACGGGGGCCAAGGAGCCTTTTCCAGGTGTTTAATATCCACTATATAAGAAATACAGAGCTCTTTTCTATGGGACTATTCATCCACTCAAATTTGATAGATACCCTCTCATCCCCCACACACTAGGGAGATAAATGTGTGTATTTGGAAGACAATAGGCGTTTTTAAAAGTCTTTTCAAACTCCTTTACAAATATCCTTCAGTTTTTTTTTCAAAATATCCCTTGTATTTTTATTTAAATCCTTCATCTTTCTTAAAAATTTCTCAATCCTCCCCTTTTTTCTCTTTTTGATCATCAAAAAGGGGGAGAGAATTTTTTTATTGGGGAGAATTTTTTGGATTCAAAAGGTGGATAAATTTATAAAATATTTTGTTTATTTTTTCTTTAAAAATGGGGAGAAGTTTGCGTGCATGTGTTATTTTCAAAGGGGGTGAAATGTTTAATAATAATTTTCATAAAGGGGGAGAAGTTACTAAAATATTTATTTTTATTAATTTCTTTTTAGTTCTAAATTTTTTTAAAAAGGGGGATAATTTAAAATATATCTTTGTTATTTATTTTTACATTATTTATGTGTTAACTTCTTAAGATAATTGAATATATTTTTAAAATATTGAATTACTTTTCTATCTATTTTACTCTTGATTTCACTTAATTTTTCTTTTTTTATGTTATGTTTTTTGTGATAATAAAAAAGGCTGAGATTTTTTTACCACTATATCATATGGTGTTTTCATGATCACAAAAACTCACCTATATATCTAACATTTTCATTTAAGTGAGTTTCAATATTTTTATTAAAAGCCAAGTGATGTAATTATATGTCATCATAGAGATATTTTTATGTCTTGTTAGAGTCTTGGTCACATTTCTATTCATACTTCAATTCCTTTTAAACATGTTAAAATATCTATAGAGTGAAATTAATGGATGTGGAGGAGGCTCTATTTGAAGTTAGTGAAGTGAAAACAACACTAGGTAGAAGCTGCAAGGCATCAGCCAACCGGTTCCAAGGTGGAAGTAGAAGCATTCATCCATAACTTCCACCCTCTAGATAGTGGATGAGAACAAAAAAATGATGGATGTTTCGTTTTTTTAGTTTTATTTTTGAAGGCCATCATCTAGCCACTCGGCTGTAACAACTAACTAATGGAGTTCATCCAACAGCCCTAAGTTCCAAGCATCCCACCAACTACTTGGTTGTGGCTATAGAGTAACTAGTCTCATCAAATTAGACCTTCCAATCCAATTATGGTAAAAAATATCATAATTATGGTATTATATGTCTTTATAACATATAAAGAATTATAGAAAGTTCATGTACCTCTTGGAGCCTATAAAAGGACTCCCTTGACACCTTGGAACCTCACCTTGATACTATTTATTCCAATGATTCTCTCAAGATTCAAATCAACACTTGAGTGATAGAATTATCAATCATCTCAAAGAGCATTCTAAAGTTATAAATCTATTAAGGATCTCAACCTTTCTCTATAATCTCTTATTCCCAATTTTTAATCATCCTTATAGAGATTTGTGAGAGTCTTGTTATGGGTTTTACTAAATCAAACCTATCTCTTATTAACCACCTTTCTCTAATGGGTTATCACTCTACTAAAGTGAGTGATTTATTTCTTGGATATTGGTGATTCTCAAAATGGTTCTCACAAACCAAAATTATGATGGATGGGTTTCTTTATCACTTCCAAGATCAAGGGATTATTAAAAATATAGACCTCTCGATTTGAGGTGTAGAGACAAAGGGTCTCTCATCGATCTTTAGCTGAACTCCTTATCAATTGTGTTTTTCCTCTATTTAATCTTCCTCATTGTATCATTTATCATCAATTCACATAATTTCATAAATTTGATTCAATTATTTTCACTCTTAAATTTCGTTGAAATTATATTTGATAAATCAAATCAAATCTATCAATTATATCTCCATAAATTTATTTTTTTATCAATTAAAAATCATTTAGAATTGAATTTATATTTATCTTTTACTTTAATTTTTTGAAAATGGAAATTCACCCCCTCTTTACATAATATCTCTGACCAAAAATCAAGTATCAGTTATAAGGCACTTTCCCTTATCCCAACCTATATCCATGAGGTTTTTCCGAGAACCAAATGATGACCCAAACAAGGTGTGAATAAAAATAAGTAGGCCATAATCAACAGTGTATAATAAAAATACATTTTGACATGTAAAGTTTAAAGGTGTGAAATATATAAGTTAATTATTAAGTATGAATAATAAACTATAGAAATTAAAGTAACCAAGTCCAGCCTCAGGTCTCAAGGGGATAACTCAAGTAGACACTACTAGCTTCGAACTAGAATGGTCTTTGAACTGGGAGGAGGTTTCATGGCCTAATCTAGTTATATGGTGAATCACTAAGGAAACCATGATAATATAACCCAAATGAATACATGTAGATCATCTAGTAGTTCCTTTCAAATAATTCCCAAGATAAACCACTTTTCAGGTCTAAACTCAAGGGATCACCCTTGAATTTTAGAGGTGAAAATAAATTGTAATCCAATGTTCAATCATGAGGCATTTCAAACTAATATAAATCAATCTAAATCAGGGGATCACATCCCATGATAGTAAAAAAGTATATACCTCAAGAATATATGAAATTAATCAGTGACATTAAAAATGTATAGATGTTACCCGAATCCAAAGGTGAGCCTCCCTATGGAATTCACAGTAATGAATTTGTATATAATCCACTTGCATGATCAACACATTCCTTAACATTGGAACCCATTGAATCCAAAGGTGTATTTACACCCTAAAATTCACACTCATCCCCTAATGGAATCCTAGGACCATACATGGAATTCCATGAAAATACTAATCATAATGTATCTAAGGTGTTCCACCAAGGAATTCCATACTAATAAACATATCCAAGAATTATAAACATGTAATTTTACAAAATTCATACAATCCATTTGTTAAATGATTCCCTAACTCAATCCAAGGTCACCATTTAATTTTAAATCACAATTCCATTTAAACATTCCATATTAAAACACTATGTATTCAGGGTAGCCCTAACTACCCTTTTAGTTCAACAACTAGCATGACATAAGGCATAAACCACCTAAATAATAATCTCAACATGGATATACCCAACCTAAACCACTTTTCTAAATCTAATTGATCTTCTAAGACATTAATAATAGATTAAAAAAAATTAGATTAATTTTAGTTAAAACATATAAAATATCGGTGTAACTGCACATACCAATAACGAAATACCATAATGATAGAGAAAATCCTGAAACCACCTACCTTAGGTTAGATGGGTTATACTTGTTGAGTATTGGAATTTTTTTCTGATCTAAAATAGAATTTATTGAGAAACCAAAACAAATCATTAATAATTGGGTATTTATATTAAACATTGTGGGAGATAATTAGATGGAAAATAATGATGAGATTTAAATCTAATAGAATGATTGAATTACCAAGAGCCTTTTAACATGTTATAAAAAAGAGGAAATGGAGAAGAATCAGAGGAGAGACACCCAAGAACTCAAGGAGGTGAGAGAGAGATTCACACTACAACAAATAGCCTAACATGGGGAAAAATAATAGATAAAAAGGGGTTAGGGTTGTAAGGGAAATTTGGTAGATTTATAATTTTTACTGGGGTACATTAATTTGTCTCCATGGTTGGCCAAACCATGCACCAACCATGAAAACCCCATCACTTGGAAACAAATCGCCACACATGATTAGATGCAGAACTTTTCTAACTATATTCTAAAACATGTGAAACATATCTACAATAAATTATAGATTTTTTATGGTTCCCAAACACCCTTTTCATAATTTAACAAACCATGATACTCCTTAATCAAATCATATGGTTTGGGTGTATGGATAAAAAAAATCATGTGTTAACTATGTGTCCAACTCTATTTCCCCAAACATAAAATTTCAATACCCAAACCTCCAGGACGTTTCCAAGATCCCCCACTCCCTTGGACACTCCACTAAGGTAAAAGTAAGGTGATTTCATCAAAATTTAAATGGTTTTTTACCTCAAAATATGAAAGAGATCTTTAAAAATACACTAAAATAAAATGGTGTAGTAGAAAGGTGTAATATAATATTTATGGATATGGTTAAGAGAATGTTAAGAAATTCTTTGTTGGTCGGAGTAGATACTCAAGAGGGGGGTGAATTGAGTTCCAATTAAAATTTCTGTTAAAAATATTTCTCTTAAAATACCCCTATTTAAAAACAAAGTTAAACTGTAGTGAATTTATACAGAGTGTAAATGTTCAATTAGTTTCTCAAAGATTGATTAGGTCTCAGTTAACTTAATCAGAAGATGAAATTATATTTTGAAACTAACTTACTGGTTTACAATAAGTATAAACACTTTCTAATTTAACTATCAAAGTAGCTTTAAAATAGTTTTATAATTAAAAGTAGTTAGCATCAAAATATGATATATATATATATATGTATAGTATACTTATGATTTAAACTAAAATGCACAGCAGATGTAACCAAGAGGTTCAGTCTCAAGCCGAGACTTAGTCCTCTCAAACAATTTATATAAAATGATCCACACCTTAGATCGGGGTAAACAACAGTGAACACACTATCTAGGTACAAATACCTCTACCAAAATTCTATGTGGGAAAACAAACAACAGCCCACATCTATCCAGGTCTTACTTGACCTCTACCACTATCCACAGTGGGAAAAAAGAGTTATAGAGTTTGAGTGATGATTTAAGAATCCTCCAGTTTAGCTCAGGAGACAGTGTGTGTATAAAATAAACAGGGTACACACACTGCTCGAAATGTAAATGAAAGAATCACTAAAGTAAGTGAGAAATAGTTTAGAAGAGCTTTAGTGATTGGCAGTGCAGCTCTGGACTTGTTTCATTTGTCAAAAAAGCTTCTGAGTCCTTCTCTGGTTTTTCTCTGAAAAACAGAGTGTCTTTTTCTTCCTTGTTCCAGGTACATCTTATCAGCTTGAGTGCATGAAGTGTTTGTAGTTCTTCACTCAATATTCAGCTTGTATTCTCCTCTAGAATATTTTTCTTCGTGTATGTCCAGTGTTCTTGGAGTATGGATGTCTTTCAGTGTGTAGATCGTTTTTCAGTATGAAGCTTGTATGTACTCTTCGTGTTTACTTCTTGCTGCTTGCTGCTTGCTCGTTACATGGTCCTTGTTCATCTCATTACAAAGACACCACTTCTTTTTTAGCTAGGTCTTTATCTTCCCTTTTATATCTTTCAGCTCCAGAAAATGGGAATGATTACCTTTTGCATGGGTACTAGGTACGGTTCCCTGACATGGAAACAAAGATCATTAAATAACACTAACTGCATTAAAAACATCAAATGTAACCGTTATCTTAATAAATAAATAGTATTGAGAGTATAGAGTTTGAATGGTTGGTAAATCATTCATAGCCTTCTGTTGGTAGACCTGTGTAGTGGACTTTGTGTAGTGGGACCTTCCATCGGTAGCTCTTTTGAACATGTATCAATAGCTATATATATTAGTGACTTCATTCTATCGGTAGCTCTTAATCCATCGGTAACTCTTGGGCTATCTGTAGCTCGATGTATCAGTGACTCTGTACTTGTATCGGTAGACTATGTCAGTCGCTTCATATCAGTCGCTAGTCTGTATATCAGTAGGCCAGTTGGTAGCTCGTATCGGTAGACTTACTCTATCGGTAACTGTCTATGAACTAGTTCTATCGGTAGCCTTCTTCATATCGGTAGCTCTGTACATATCAGCGATCAAGTGTATACTAGAAGACTTAAGCATACCAGTAGACCTGTTCTATCGGTAGCTTGGTTTCTGTCGGTAGCTCTGTACATATCAGTAGCCTTAGCTTATTGGTGACTCTGTCTATCGGTAGACTAAGTACCGGTAGCTCTGTTATCAGTATCTATATACAGATCAGTGACAGACACTTATCTGTTTTATGCAACACATATCTGATTGGGTTAAAATTAATTTATAACCTATATAAACATAGATTACCATTGATTAACATATATTAAGGATTATTTTAACATTATTATCATCTTGATAACAGAATATCATATATTGAGAGAATTTGAATATAGATAAAAATTAATTGGGATTATCAAAGGTATGTAAAATCACAATTGGGATTATCAAAATTATGTAAAAGCATAATTGGGATTATCAAAATTGGTGAGGTCAACAATCTACCCCTTTTTTATAATCACAACTTATGATATTATAGTGTTTAAAATAATGATTAATTGTATTAGAGATAAAATTAAATTCAATGATATCAGAGGATATATCATTAAATGCAATTATCTCAGAGAAACAGTATGTTATAGAACATAATGGATCAGAGGTGGAAGAAAATACAATGATATCAGAAGGGCAAAGCATAGTAGCTCTTCCTTAGATAATATTGCTCCTCCTTGAAAATATTTCTCCCCCTTTGATACTCTGATAAAATTTCTCCCCCTTTGTGATAATCAAAAAGTGGGAAACAAGAAATAGAAAAAGTATCACAATGAGAAATAAAGGAAATCCAATTATATTAGATGTTGTAAAAAGGTACATAGACAAAACACAAAATACAAGAGATTCCTATCAAACATCCTAGAAATTTGTTCAATCCAAATATTCAATGTGTGATTTTCCTTTTGGTTCAGAAGAGTATTTAGGTGGTGTGGATTCAGTTGAAGGCTTAGGAATTCTAGAAATGATCATAGGAGGCTGAGCCATAGAAACTATGCCTAGTCTATACCGTGGAGTCCTTTAAGTGATCATAGGTGCGAGGCTTCGAATTGATTGGGTAGGAGTCATCTGAACTGGAGAACCAGTAGAGGCAGAGGCTGGTAAAGTAGGAGGTACAATCACTGGCCTGGCATCAACATGCAGGAAAGGCAACAAAAGATTTCTGAAATCCATAATTATGCCTCCTCCTCTCTCCATAGCAGATAAGAAGTCATCCTTGTTCTCCATAAATTTGTCCAACGGTGGAGTTAATTCCCTTAGTTTTCTGACTTTCTCTCTGAAGGCTTGATTGATAGGAGGTAACTTCAGGTTTTCCAACAGAAGTTTGAAATGATTGTTGAGTTGATGCTTTGTGAATATCTTAGAGAAATAGGAGTCCACCTTATCTTTCACTTATTTCTGAGAGGCAGAAGCTTCTCTCATATAGTCTTGGACTATCTTCATTATTTCTCTAGCTGAATCTCTAGTAGCAAGCACAACTTTGCTCAGTTTGGATGAGTCCACAGAGCCACTGGTTGAAGCTTGACCAAGCTCCTCCTTCATAATAGCTCGAATATGATTCAAATCCACTGAGGGCTTAAAAGCAATAGAACCAACAGAGAAAGAGACAATTTCCTTGAAGTTCTTGGTCAACCAACTAATAAGATTTTGGACTTCAGAATCCTAGGTTTTAACATGATCTTTCATAGAGGTTTTAAAACCTTCGACCACTGAAACCATAAGACTTATAATACTTTTGACATAGGCTAAGTCCTTGTCTGCTTGGGATTTTGAGCTCATGTAGGAGTCCAAAGAGATAACCGATTTCTTTAGAGTTTCAAGATTTACTTCCAGTCTAGATATTTGAGTTTGGAAATCTTTAACTTCTTCAACTATTTCTGTCATAAAGGTTGAAAAATTACAACCTAGAGAGAGTTCAAAAGATCTTTCCAACATAATCATATATTCAACAAAACAGTGCTTCATCTCAGCAACTGAGGCACTAAAATATTCTTTCAGCTCATCTTTTAAGGATTTAAGGTCAGCCTTGGTGATCATATCAGCAGGAGCAACTGCAAAAGATGCTCTTTCAGATGCTAAAATGACCACTGAGTCAGTCATGATCGATTGAATTGAGGATACCAGTGATGCTTCCATCTTCTTTGTATCTTCCACAGAACTTTCCTTAAGATTTTTCTTCAAAGTATCCAGGTCATGCATTCTGACCACATCTTCAGGTAGTAACTCAGTCTCAACATCATAAATGATTTTTGGTCTATTGAGAGATGCTTCATTGTCAGAATCAGGATAGTCTAATCCATAGACCACAAAACCTGGGTCTTCTGCCCAGTACTCAATATCAACAGCCACTGTAACACTTCCAAACTTGGTTTGATTCTCCCCCTCAACTGGTACATCCTCAAGTAAAACAAAAACATTCTCAGCAGGTATTCCTTTTTAAGGAGAATCTTCAACTATCAATTCTTTATCTACAATAGCAGGAGGGTCTTCTGAATTAGGTACAACTTCTTCCACTTCTCCTACTACATCCTCAGTAGGCACTAAAGATTGACCAATCACTAGAATAAGTCTCAAATCAGCTGATAGAGATGCTTCACTTTGATGAGTATCTTCTTCATTCTCTATAGCATCCACTTCAACATCCTCTAAAGCAGATTCTTCCTTATCTGATTTATGTTGATCTAGATTTTTAGGAGCTGGGCCAGGAGGTAAATCAGGGTCCCCTCCTTCATCATCAAAGGACTCTTCCTCTTCTGAATCATTACTATATTCTGGCTCCTCTTTATCAGATCCCAGAACTGGATCCCTCACATCCTTCGGTCTTGAAGGATCATCCACAGGATTAAACTTATCATACAACTTCTTTTCATCAGTGACCCATTCTCCTCTCCATGGGTTACAATTTATTTTCATGTATTTTCAAACCATACTGGTGACACAGAAATTGTTCCTTACTACCACTGTCTCATCTTGAGACTCAGCTATTCCTTTCACTTTGATCATTACTGAGATCAACTTGGCAAAGAACAAGGCATTAGTTTTTGACTTGGTTCTAATCATATCCTCCATTTGAGTCATCATAAATCTTCATAGATTCACCTTGAATCTATGTCTCAAAAGATTCAGGAGATAGATATCCTGATATCCTAAATTTGCAAAGTCTCTTCTCCTTGGTATTAAGACATGTTGAACAAATTTGAACAACAATCTATTCTCTCCATCCATTTCAGCAGTTACTACTTGTCTTTGATTTCCATCACCAGTGAGTTCCTCCAAGGCAGTCTCATAATCAAAAATATCACCTGTAGGTGGTATAGATTTCGAGACATATCCAGATACACCTTCATGAGGAACCTTTAAGCATTCATCCCACTCAGTCGATGAAAAAGATATCTCCTTTCCATTCACAAACTAAGTTACTTGGTTCTCAACTTCATATTTATCAAAACTTACATAGTCATAAAATTGTTTCACTAGCTTCAGATAGTAGGGGACATTGTTGTTCAAAAAACAATCTACCCACTTTTGATCTTTCATCACTTAGAGCACTAATGATTTTCTAGGCAGTAGCCATTCCACGCAGAGCTCCTTTTCGATCACAACTACTCTATTATGCAAATGAGGATTTACTGGTCACCTTCCTGATCTTGTTCTTCCAACATTACCACTTGATTCTGGCTTAGAATTTTGTTTCTTTTCTTTCGGCTCATCAGAGTCATCTCTGATGGTAGGAAGTTTGGTTTTTTCCATTGCTGGTTCGAGGGATTTAGGGTTCTCTAAAGATTAGCGAGCTAAGGTTTGATGGTAAGGGTTTGAGGCTCGGTGGATTGAGAAGTAGCTATGACTTTATTTTTATCATTTACGAATCATGAAATAAATAAATAAAATGAAATAAAGTAAAAACGATTCAGATTCTGGCGGCAGACAGAATTTTAAAACAACACACTTCATCAGTAGGGTCTATCAGTGAGAATTCCTATCAGTGAGGTTACATCGATGAGGATTCACATCGGTGAGAATTTACATCGGTGAGAATTTACATCGGTGATAATTTACATCGGTGAGAATTTACATCGGTGAGAATTTACATCGGTGAGGATTTACATCTGTGAGGATTTACATCCGCGAGGATTTACATCGGTGAGGATTTACATCGGTGAGGATTTACATCGGTGAGGATTTACATCGGTGAGGATTTACATCGGTGAGGATTTACATCGGTGAAGATTTACATCAGTGAGAATTTACATTGGTGAGGTAGCTACCGATCAAGGTTAATCATTCCTAACTCGTTTCTAATTTAACTTAACCTATCCGAACTCAAAGGTTTGGTGAAAATATTAGCTAATTGATATTCAGTACCAATAAACTCAAGAATAATATCACCCTTTTGGTAATGATATCTCAAGAAATGGTGCCTTACATCAATGTGTTTGTTCCTAGAGTGAGACACAGAGTTCTTCGAAATGTTTATTGCACTAGTGTTGTCATAGTTGATAGAGACATGCTTAAAGTCATATATATAGTCCAAAAGAGTGTTTTTCATCCACAAAATTTGTGCACAACAACTACCAGCAGCTATATACTCTGCTTCGGCAGTGGACAATGCTACATAATTCTGATTCTTACTACACCAAGGTACTAAGGATTTTCCCAATAAATGACATGTTCCTGATGTGCTTTTTCTGTCTAACTTGCAACCAGCAAAGTCAACATCTGAATAACTCATTAACTCAAAGGATTGTCCTTTTGGGTAAAACAAACCTAAGTTTACAGTGTGTTTAAGATATGTGAAAATTCATTTAATAGCAAGTAAATGATATTCTTTTGGATTAGCTTTAAATCTTGCACACATACGCACACTAAACATAATATCTGGTCGACTAGTAGTAAGGTAAAGTATGCTTCCAATCATACCTCTGTAATTGGTTTGATCCACTAGTTTCCCAGTTTCATCTGCATCCAATTTACAAATTGTACTCATAGGAGTATCGCTTTCCTTAATACCATCCAAACCAAAACGTTTTAAAAGATCCTTTTTATATTTACTTTGATTCAAAATAATACCATTTTCATTTTGAAAAACTTGAAATCCAAGAAAATATTTGAGTTCTCCCATTAAACTCATTTCAAATTCATTTTTCATACTCTTTGAAAAATCAGTACATAAAGAGTGTTTAGAAGATCCAAAAATAATATCATCAACATAGATTTGAACTACTAAAAAATCTTTATAAATTCTTTTAATAAAAAAAGTTGGATCAGTAATCCATTTAGTAAAACTCTTTGAAATAAGAAAATTACTAAGTCTATCATACCAAGCTCTTGGAGCTTGTTTTAAACCATATAAAGCTTTAGAAAGTTTGAAAATTGACTTGGAAAATGAGAATTAGTAAATACAGGTGGTTTTTCAACAAAAACATCTTCAATTATAAAACCATTTAGAAAATAACTTTTAACATCCATTTGATATAACTTGAAACCCAGATGAGCAGCATAGGCAAGTAGAATTCTAATGGATTATAATCTAGCTACAGGTGCAAAGGTTTCCTCATAGTCTATACCTTCCTCTTGACTATATCCTTGTGCAACTAGTCTAGCTTTGTTTCTAACTATGTTTCCAGATTTATCAACTTTTTTTCTAAAAACCCATTTAGTGCCTATTGTCAAAGTGTCCTTGGGTCTGTCAACTAATTCCCAGACTTTGTTTCTTTCAAATTGATTTAAATCTTCTTGCATGGCCATTACCCAAAATTCATCATTGATTGCATCATTGACATTTTTAGGTTCTAGCTGTGAAAGAAAGGCTTGATGTTCAACCTGGTTTCTTAGAGAAGCTATAGTCTGTGTCCCTCAATCAAGATTACCAACAACATCATCTAAAGGATGATTATTTAGAATCCCTGTTGATCTAGTAAAGGTAGGACTAGAAATTCAAGTTCATCTCTAAGTTCAGGTTCTATAGAAGCAGATTCTGGAAAATGTCCAGAACTGGATGTTTTTACAGTAGGTTCTTTATATTTATCATTAAGGTCCATAATAGTCAAATATTCTTCAAGATTTTCAAGAGAGGTTTTAGGCTCATGTGGATCAGTTTCATCAAACTTGATGTGAATGGATTATTCCACACATTTGGTTTTTTATTAAAGACTCTATAATCTTTGATAGTTAAAGAATAACCAAGAAAAATTCCTTCATCACTATTAGAAGAAAACTTGTCAAGATTATCCTTTGTATTGAGAATAAAAACTGTGCAGCCAAGGACTCTGAAGTAACTAACTTTGGGTTTTCTAGTATTCCATAGTTCATATGGGGTCTTCTTGAGAACAGTTCTAATAAAGACTCTATTAATAATATAACAAGATGTATTCACAGCTTCAGCCCAAAAATAAATAGGCAGTTCATATTCATTAAGCATGGTTCCTGTAATTTCTTGAAGGGTTCTATTCCTTCTTTCTACTACACTATTCCGCTGAGGTGTCCTAGGAGCAGAAAAGTTGTAACTATAACCATTGTGTGAGCAATAAGATTCAAACTCATGATTTTCAAACTCATGGCCATGATCACTTCTTAGAGTTTTAATCTTAAGTCCACTAAGGTTTTCTACAAATTTGGAGTATTTGACAAAGTAAGAGCAAGCTTCACTTTTGTGAGCTAAGAATTATACCCAAGTATATCTAGAAAAGTCATCTACTAGGACATAGACATAATGGTTTCCATTTAAAATAGAAAATCTTGAAGGTCCAAACAAGTCCATGTGAACCAACTCAAGAGGTTGAGAAGTAGAAACTTCTTTCTTTGATTTAAAAGAAACTTTATGTTGCTTTCCCTTTTGACAGGGATTACAAACTTTGTCATTTGGGAATTCAAGTTTATGTAGGTCTCTAACTAAGTTCTTCCTAGTCAATTTTCTAAGTGAATAGATGTTGCAGTGTCCTAATATTTTATGCCAAATCCAAGATTCTTTATGAAAAGCATTTAAGCAAGTAACATTTTGTTCAGCTAAAGAATTCAGATCCACAGCATAAATATTTTCATTTCTCAAGGCAGAGAATACTAAAATATTTTTAGAATTGAAAAAATTACAAGAATCATTTTGAAACTTAATATTAAAACCATCATCACATAATTTAGAAATACTTAATAGTTTATACTTAAGTCCATCAACAAATAAAACTTTATAAATTAAAACTGAATCAGTGTTACCAATTTGGTCTAGGCCGATGTTTTTTACTTTTGAATTATCACCAAAGGTGACATTGCCTCCATCAACTTTTATTAAGCTTTTAAAGCATGAATAATCTCTAGACATATGTCTTGAACATCCACTATCCAAGTACCATACCTTCTTGTGAGAACTCTTCAAACATGTTTCCTACAAAACAGATTTAAACAAAAAATGATTTTGGTACCCAGATCTTCTTAGGTCCAGAGAGGTTAGAAATCAAAGCTTTAGGTACCCATATTTGTCTTATGGGTTTCATATAATTTACAGAATCAATAGATTTTTAAAGATAAACTTTATTTGATCTATAACCATATCAATAACTAGTTGAAGCATAGGAATTTCCAGAACTAAAATAAGCAAAATTTTGTCAAGACTTAGAGATAAATCGAGTTTTAGTGAACTGTCTCTGTCCAGGTTGGTATCCCAAACCAGTAGTGTATTTAGGTGCAACTTGTTTGCCTAACATTTGAGCAAGTGTATCTTTTCACTTTGTAAACTTTTATAAGTCCTTTCTAAGTTGATCATTAGACATTTTCAGTATAGTATTTTCCTTTAACAGTTGAGCATTATTTTCTTTTTCTACATCAAGAGCAGATTTAACATTGGCAATAAGAGAATGCTGTTTCTTTAATGACTTATACTTGTCCTTAAGTTCATTACATGTTTCTTCTAGAATATTACAATATTCAGATAATTCAGCCTTAGACATATTTTTATCATTTTCCGAATCACTATTATTTCCTGAATAATAATCATTCAGTATAGGGGAAACAGGTACCTCAGAGGTATTAGTCATGAAGCACATGTTGGCACGATTATTTTCAGAGTCAAAAACTTCAGATTCACTTGTACTGTCCTCCGAAGCACTCCAAGTAGATTTCATGGATTTCTTGTACTTCTTATCCTTATAATCATGTTTATTTTTGAATTTTAATTTTGGACAGTCAGCCTTGATGTGTCCTTTCCTCTTGCACTCATAGCAGACTATATCATCCTCCTTATCAGATTTCTTCCAATCCTTCTTCCAATGAACCTTGTTGTCATACTTTCCTTTGTAGTTAGATTTTCTGAAGAACTTATTCTTCCTATAAAACTTCTTGAATCTCCTGGCTATTTGGGCCATTTCAGCATCACTGTCTGAATCCGAATCTTCACTTGTTGAACTTTCAGTAGGTACATGTATTTTCTCCTTATCTTTGCTCTTAGAAGAAGTATACTTGAATGCCACCGATTTTCTCTTGGGTTCATCATCATCTTCTTTATTTACTTTAAGTTCCTCCTCATACATCATAAGTTTACCTATTAATTCCTTAATAGGGAGTGTGCTGATGTCACATGATTCTCTAATGGAAATAGAAGTGCCCCTCCATCTTTTTGGTAGACATCTCAAGATTCTCATGATTTGTTCCTTTGCTGGAACAGCCTTCCAAGTGAGCTCATAGTATTGACAATCTCATTGAACCTGAGATACATGTCAAAAATAGGTTCATCAGTCTTCATTTTAAAATTATCATATTTAATATTATAAGTATTCAATCACATTTCTTTAATGTTGGTTGTTCCTTCATGAGAAACAGCCAAAGTATCCCAAATTTCATAAGCATTTTTGCAAGAAGAAATTCTGTTAAACTCTTCATCTCCTAAATCACAATACAAGGCATTCATAGCTTTAAAATTATTATTGCAATCAGTCTTTTTTAGGTTCATCCCAATTAGTTATTTCAGTTTCTATAATTTTATATTGAGATTATATAGCAGTCCATATATCAAAACCCATACTCTCTAAATGAATTTTCATTTTAAGTTTCCACTGGGCATAATTGGTACCATTAAAGAAAGGTGGCCGGTTAGTAGCAGCACCTTTTAGTCTATTGTCCATATCTAGATTTTAGAAAATAGTTTTAAAGAGATACAATTTAGAACTAACATAAATTTAAGATCTTTAAATATGCAACTAAAATGACAGTTAAAAAACAGAATGTTTTGAAAATTTGTATTAATAAAAAAACCTCTGGTACCAAATGTTGGTCGGAGTGGATACTCAAGAGGGCGGGTGAATTGAGTTCCAATTAAAATTTCTGTTAAAAATATTTCTCTTAAAATCCCCCTATTTAAAAACAAAGTTAAACTGTATTGAATTTATACAGAGTGTAAATGTTCAATTAGTTTCTCAAAGATTGATTAAGTCTCAGTTAACTTAATCAGAAGATGAAATTAACTTTTGAAACTAACTTACTGGTTTACAATAAGTATAAACACTTGAT
Source organism: Viscum album (assembly GCA_963277665.1). NCBI lineage: Eukaryota > Viridiplantae > Streptophyta > Magnoliopsida > Santalales > Viscaceae > Viscum > Viscum album. The sequence continues at coordinate 879,039,323 of OY728123.1, forward strand.
AATTTAACTATCAAAGTATCTTTAAAATAGTTTTGTATTTCAAAGTAGTTAACAACGAAATATGATATATATATAGTATACTTATGATTTAAACTAAAATTCACAGCAGATGTAACCAAGAGGTTCAGTCTCAAGCCGAGACTTAGTCCTCTCAAACAATTTATATAAAATGATCCACACCCTGGATCGAGGTAAACAACAGTGAACACACAGTCCAGGTACAAAGACCTCTACCACAGTTCTACGTGGGAAAACAAACAATAGCTCATAGCTGTCTAGGTCTTACTCGACCTATACCACTATCTACAGTGGGAAACAAAGAGTTATAGAGTTTGAGTGATGATTTAAGAATCCTCCAGTTTAGCTCATGAGACAGTGTGTGTATAAAATAAACAGGGTACACACACTGCTCGAAATGTAAATGAAAGAATCACTAAAGTAAGTGAGAAAGAGTTTAGAAGAGCTTTAGTGATTGACAGTGCAACTCTAGAATTGTTTGATTTGTCAGAAAAGCTTCTGAGTCCTTCTCTGGTTTTTCTCTGAAAAACAGAGTGTCGTTTTCTTCCTTATTCCAGGTACAACTTATCATCTTGAGTGCATGAAGTGTTTTTAGTTCTTCACTCAAGATGCAACTTGTGTTCTCCTCTAGAATAAGTTTCTTCATGTATGTCCAGTGTTCTTAGAGTATGGATGTCTTTCGGTGTGTAGCTCGTTTTTCAGTATGAAGCTTGTATGTACTCTTCCTGTTTACTTCTTGCTACTTGCTGCTTGCTCGTTACATGCTCCTTGTTCATCTCATTACAACGACACCACTTCTTTCTTATATAGGTCTTTATCTTCCCTTTTATAGCTTTCAGCTCCGGCAAATGGGAATGATTACCTTTTTCATGGGTACTAGGTACGGTTCCCTAACATGGCAACAAAGATCATTAAATAACATTAACTGAATTAAAAAAATCAAATGTAACCTTTATCTTAATAGATAAATAGTATTGAGAGTATAGAGTTTGACTGGTTGGTCAATCATTGATAGCCTTCTGTTGGTAGATGTGTGTAGTGGACTTTGTGTAGCAGGACCTTCCATCGGAAGCTCTTTTGAACTTGTATCGATATCTATATATATTGGGGACTTCATTCTATCGGTAGCTCTTAATACATCGGTAGCTCTAGGGATATCGGTAGATCAATGTATCAGTGACTCTGTACTTGTATCGGTAGACTATGTCAGTCGCTTCATATCAGTCGTTAGTCTGTGTATCAGTAGGCTGGTCGGTAGCTCGTATCGGTAGACTTACTCTATCGGTAACTGTCTGTGAACTGGTTCTATCGGTAGACTTCTTCATATCAGTAGCTCTGTACATATCAGCGATCAAGTGTATACTAGAAGACTTAAGCATACCGGTACACCTGTTCTATCAGTAGCTCAGTTTCTGTCGGCGGCTCTATACATATCAGTAGCCTTAGCTTATCGGTGACTCTGTCTATCGGTAGACTAAGTACTGATAGCTCTGTTATCAGTAGCTATATGCAGATCGGTGACAAACACTTATCTGTTTTATGCAACACATATCCGATTGGGTTAGAATTAATTTATAACCTATATAAACATAGATAACCATTGATTAACATATCTCAAGGATTATTTTAACATTATTATCATCTTGATAACAAAATATCATATATTGATAGAATTTGAATATAGATAAACATTAATTGGGATTATCAAAGGTATGTAAAAGCATAATTGGGATTATCAAAAGTATGTAAAAGCATAATTGGGATTATCAAAATAGGTGAGGTCAAAATTCTTCATTACCCTTATAATTTTGGATGTATACTTTAAAAATTGGTATGTATTTATTGAATAGGGTTCCTAGTAAAGGAGTTCAAATGAATCCTTTTATACTTTAGACTGGTAGGATACCTAGTTTGAGACACCTGCATATTTGGGGTTGTCACGAAAAAATAAGTTCTTAAAATACAAAAGAAATAATACTAGATCCAACAATTATTAGTGGATATTTAATTAGTTATATAGAAAAATCAAAAGGGTATAAATTTTATTATCCTAACCATAAAATGAGAATTATTGAAATTATAAATTCTAGATTTATTTAAAATAGTGAATGCAATGGGAGTGAAGTTCCACAAAATGTGGAAATTAAGGAAATTAGAGTTCAAGTTAAATTTTATTATACTCTAACTTCACATTTTGTTGTTCCTCAATTTATTTCATCCCCAAATCATCCCTTATTATCCCATTAAAATATTTATTAAACTTAATATAATGTGAATGATTTTAATTTTATCCTTCTTAATTCATTTGATATTATTTATGATTTTTTATAAATTCAATCAGTTAATATGTGAATTTATATCCATTATTTTATTTATAAAAATTTCATCATAATTAAGGATAATGACAACATGATTCATAGAGGTCATAAAATATCTACTAATATAGTCCCTTCCATGTACCAACACATTGGAATTTTCCTTATCATAACTAAAATGGGATATATATATAATTGGTCTAATTATAATGTATTTATTTAATACTATACATTGTTTTCATTATTTAATTAAATCATGTACACTTATTAAAAAAAATTAACACGATAAAAACATTTATAATTTCAAATGTTAACTATAATAAATATAACAATCATTACATACAATGAAACCTAATTGGAAATAATGATCATACTTTCAACATTCCCAATAAATGTTTTGGGTGATAATATATTTGTTAAAGGGTCAACAATCATAATATTTTTACTAATATGTTTAATTGACACCTTATGTTTTTGAACTTATTCATTAATAGAAAATTACTTTAAGTCCATGTTTTTAGCACCTTTGGAATATCAATCATTCTTTGAAAATAATACAGTTGCAACATTATCAAAATAAATTTTCAAGGGATTGGAAATACTGTTGATAATTCAAAGTCCTTAAATGAAGTTACAAAACCACATACCCAGAATAATAGCCTCAGAGGATTCTAAAAATTTAGCTTCTATAGTCAAAGAAGCTATATCCAATTTATTATTACTTTTCCATGATATTTCTCATTCGGTTAAAAGTTACACATAACCAAAAGTGTACTTTATTTTAAAACAAAACCAATAAATTATAAATTTGAGTATCCAATCACCTCAGTATATTTTGATATTTTATAAGTAATCATGTGATTATTTTTTTCCTTAAAAGTATCACAAAAATTTATTTACAGCTCTCCAATTATCAAATCAAGGATTACTTTGGTATATTCTCAACAAACCAACTAAAAAACTAATATGTGACCTTGTAAAATATTTGATAATTAATCATGATTCCAATAACATATTCATAAGGAATTACTTTCATCTTTTTTTCATTAAAAATTATTTTTGGGACATTTATTGAGATTAAATTTATCTCTTTTATTAATTGTAACCTATGATTCTAAAATTTTTTCCATCCCAAACCTCTAAAATTTAATTAATATTTTTTTTGAGATAAGACCAATAAAACTTTAGTTCTATAATAGAGTATTTATATTCCAATCACATATTTGGATTATACCCTGTCTTTCATTTCAAAATTATTAGAGAGGAATTTCTTAGTCTCACCTAATAGACCAATATCATTCGCAACAAGAAATATGTTGTTAACATATTGAATCAAGAATATAAATTTACTCACATTGATCTTTTGGTATATGCACCAATCAATGATGTTTTTCTTAATTATAAAATGATAAAATGGTATCATTAAACCAATGAAAAACTCAATATGATGTTTACATAGGATGGTATACGATGTTTTTCTATATATTGACTTCTTTAATTTATATACGATGTTTACCTTTACTTCAATGGAAAAACTCATTATTTGATCCATGTATAAATCCTCTAAGTTTAAATTTATAAAGGTTGTTTTATCATCCATTTTATGTAACTATAAATAATACTAAACTAAAAATTCTATAATAATTTTTAAAGAATCATTATTATAAACCAGTGATAAGGTTTCCTTATAGTTTATGCCATCTCTTTGAGTGAACCCATTAGAAAAAAGTATGGTCTTCTAGCATTCAAGGTTACCATGAGAGTCACATTTTGTTTAGAAGACCCATTTAAACCCAACTCTCTTTCATTTTATGTAATTACTGTTATGTTTATTACAGTTGATTCTTGGACTTATAAATATTTTGATATTGTTACCTATTTTTAATAAGTTTACATGATTGAATTGAATAATGAAAATAACATATAGTCTTAAATAAATATATTATCATCAATCCAGTTATATATATATATATATCCCATTTTAATTATGATAAGTGTCAATGTTTTAGTACATGGAAGTGACTATATTATAGTAGATATTGTACGACTACTATGACTCAGGTTGATATTATCCTTAATTATAATCAAATTTTTATACATAATATAATTGATATAAATGCAAATAATAACTGATTGAATTTATGATTCATAAAATAATATCACATGAATTAAGTGGGGGAATGTTGGAATAATTCATGTGATATTAAGTTTAATAAATATTATAATGAGATAATAATGATTTTTTTTCCAGATTGACGAACTTTGATAAAATTATTTTTTCACATTAATAAAAAATTAATTTTTTCAAATTAATGGACTTTGAAAAAATTAATTATAAAACTACCCATGTAACCATTTTATCCATATTTAAAGGTTTATGTCCTTGCTATTAAGTCACAATTTTTGATTCTGGTACATTCCATCAAATTATGGAGAAGAGAGAAAAAGACAAAGCATAGAAATCCTTATCTTTGTGAGAAAAACAAGGAATTTTATTTATCAAGGTATGTTTTAAATTTGACAATATTTTTATTAAAAAATATTTATGATTTTGATGTGATAAATAAACATTTAAAAAATCCTCTCTTTTTTATTAAGATAAACTAACAAGGGAAAGATTAGGGATAAAAGGGGATGTTATGAAATTTAAAATGGAGTGAGATGAATTGGTGAGGTGGTGTGAGGATTTTGGTTTCGAAGCTAGAGTTTCACAAATGATATTATGGATTTGATCTTTCCTTGATCACTTGTTACATCATTTCTCTAAATATTTGTACATTATTAGGGGGGGGGGTAAATATATTATAATTTCATATAAAAATTGAGAATATAAAGATATTTATAAATTATTAAAATTTTAAATAACATGAAATATTTAAAAATATATAAATAAATAATTTTTAAAAAGGCGTACAACCATATGAAGTTTGAGTTATATGTTAAGAAATAAAAAAAACTGAAATATTAAAACGTTAGAATTTAAAATTCATTACTTATATAAAATTTATTTTTATAGTCATAATTTAATCGGTAAAATTTCTCTTAAATTTATACAACAAATCAAGATTGTTCTATAGTTATAATTTTAAAACAAAATTTTAGATAATTTTTAGTGCATCATAGGACAAATTGATGTGAATTATAAATTAATAAATAATAATTGTCATTAATTTTCATGATAATCAAATTTGATTTGATCTTTTTTTTGATTTATTGATACACATTTTGAATTTAAATTTTTTTAAATTTTTAAAAAATATTTTAGATCATTCTGACTATATCACAAGCTTTTTAATTTAGTTTTGATTATTTGATACACGTTTTAAAGTTAAGAGGATTTAGTAATTTTTTAAATACACTTTCAGTTATCTTGATCACATGGCATATAAAATTTAGGTGTGATTCATTCATACAAGTCAAATATAAATTTGTGATTATTATTATAAATTTTCATGGAAATTTGAGTTTTTTAAGGTTTTAATCATTTGATACATGTTTATAAGTTAAAATAGTTTTAATTGTAATAATATATTCAAAGTATATTTTTTTATATGTTTATTTTATTTTTATATGTCATACTTTAATAAATTACTATTTTCCTAAATTTCCATAATAATCTGATATCATTTGCTTGATTTTGATATATTGACATACATTTTAAACTTAAAAAAGACTTATAGTTTTAATATTACACTTTGAATAATTTTTTCTATATCACTGGTCAGATTGATGTTTTGTTTGTTCTTGCAGTTCCAAAATTAATAGATAACTATTCTTCTAAATTTTCATGTTAATATAAGCTCATTTACTACTTTTTTATTTTTTGGCCCACATTTTGAAGTTACTAGAGTTAAATTTTTTAATATTTACTTTCGATCATTCCAACCACAACACATGTAAAATTGATGTAAAAAAATTAATAAATGATCATTGGCCTAAATTTTCTCATCAATTCAACATTGATTATCTATTTTTGATATTTCACATTTTAAACATAAAAAATTGTTTTAATTATAAAAATTTACTTTGTATCATTCCAATAAAATTACATGTCAAATTGAAATGTGGTTCATTCTTATATATTAAAAATTAATTAATGATCATTTTTTGAATTTTTATTATGATCTAATCTTGTTTGTTTGGTTTTGATTGTTTGAAATGAGTTTTGAACTTACGAAGAGTTATAATATTTAAAATACAATTTGTATCATTACAATCGCATTCAAATTATGATTGATGTGTGGTTTATTCCACATGTAAAAAATTATTGGATTATTTTTTTTATAAAATTTAATGACATTTTTTGTTCATTTTATTAGTTTTAAACTTTTACAAATGTTTTTAAATAGAGATATAATTCTAAAAACGTATTTTTATCATTTTAAAAAATTATCAAGTCAAATTAAAGTGTATTTTTTTCCTACGAGTTATAAATAAATCAAAAATAATTTGAAATTTTCATGAAAATATGACATTATTTTATTGATTTTGATTGTTTGATACACATTTTGAGCCTAAAAAATCATAGTTTTAAAAATCTATTTTAGATTATTCTATCCAGGTCACATATTGATGTGAAATTTGTTTCTACATGTCACAAGTTAATCAATGATCATTTACGTAAGTTTTCATAAAAATGCCAATTTTTTTAATAAGTTTTGATTGTTTGATACAAATTTTGAAATTTAAAAATTGTTGTGATTTTAAAAATCCACTTTTAGTTATTTTAATATATGGCACATCATATCAACATGTGGTCCATTCCAACATTTAATAAATTAATCGATGAACTTTGTTCAAAATTTTCACTAAAATATGAGCTCATTTGCTTGGTTTTGTTCATTAGACATGTATTTTTAACTATAAAAATATTTTTAATTTAAAAATTGTACATATAATTATTTCATTCATATAAAAAATTTGATTAACATGTGGTACGTTCTTACATGTTACAAATTAAGTGATGATCACTATCTTAAATTTTCATAATATTCCAATCCTACTTTTTTGGTTTTTATCATTTGATGTACATTTAGAACATGCAATTATAAAAATTAATTTTTGATCATTTTGTGCACATAAAATATTGTATTGATGTTTGATTTTTTATATATAATATAAGTCAATCAAAAATAGTTTTTATGAAATTTTACAATAGTTAAACACATTTTCTAAAGATTGACTATTTAATGTACATTTTAAATTTAAAAGAGTTATAATTTAAAAAATACAATTTCTATCATTTAAAATACATCTCAATTTGGATTGAAATATAATTCATTTATACATATAAAAAATTAATATACAATCATTATCTTAAATTTTTATGACAAACCGAGCACATTTTCTTAGTTTTTATAGTTTAACACATGTTTTTAACTTAAAATATTATTTTAGTTTTAAAAATTCACTTCTAGTCGTTAAGAACCCATTTCATATCAAATTGAAATGAAATTTATTCATACAGGTCAAAAACTAGTTGGTGATCATTATCCTAAATTTTCATAATATTCTGTCCTTACTTTCTTAATTTTGATCATTTAATGTATATTTTAATCATACAAAAGAGCTAAAATTCAAAAAATTATTTTTTGACAATGTTAACTGTAATGTCTCATAATATTATTTAACCAATAAGATATATTTTTTAATTTAAAATGGGTAATTATACATTGAAAAATATTATTTTGTTTGAAAATTTTTATTTGGAATGAGAGGGGGATTATTATGAGCATTTTTTGGAGTTTAAACCAAACATTTAGATATGTGAAGATGCATGAGAGAACATGAAAGTGATATTTTGGAACTTAGTAGAAGAAAAAAGTTTGGGAGGTGGCTGTAGGAAGACACTGAGTACTTGGTATAGTTCCATCGAGTACTCAGTGGGCCAACTAGTGAGGGTGTACAAATGGATTTCCATTGATAGGATGGTGGATTTCCATCAGGTAGTCGATGGCACCTAATCGATTCTTTTAAACTAGGGAATTTTTATCTTTTATATTTTTTATTTTTAAATACCTCCTCCATAGTCTTTTGGTTTAGAGCACCCACATGAAGGGGAGCATCCTCCAACTCCTCTCATTATTCCTCCCTTCTCTTATCCTTTATCTAGGGTGTTTGGGATAATTTTGATTCATCAATTTGAGGAAAATCCTTCCTCCAATCCTTCCACCCCCTTCCCATTTCTTTTTATCTGATTTTGATTTAATAGGTTAGGGATTTTATTTTTTATTTTACCAGATCATGGTTAAATTCATATGTAACAAACAGGATTTCATGTGTGATAACTAGAGGAGGTTGGATAAGGTTAGACAAAGTCTGTTGATTATTATTTTGATAGAGGCGCATTGCTTATTAAATTGTTTTGATTTTTAATCAAATTTCGGTTAAATCAATGATTGTTTGGGTTATATAATTTGTGGAATATTCTTATGGGTGTTTTCAGTGTATACCAAGAATTATCTACATAATTTTATCTTGTTATTTGGGTTTTAATATTTATGACTCTTGGTTTATAATTTTCATGGATCCACTTTGTGGTCTCCAGAGCAAGGTGATCTCACCATCATTTTATTAATGTTGGTGGCATCATCCCCTCTTGGTGTTTTAATAAAAAATTTCTTGTAATGTATATTCTGTTATTTAAAAAAATTTAAAAAAATAAAAAATGTTGATTTTAAAAATAAGAAATGAAAAGTATATGACATGTTTTCATAAGTGAATTGGAATGTTTAATTGAACCATTATCTTGAAAAATGTTATATGAACATGCTTATCTATTCATGGATTATCTACTGACTTTCTTAACCATTGTTATATGGACATATAGATTTTTTAATTTATGATAAAACCTATATAATTATCCATCATATCCTAATCCATTGGAAGAATATTTATTTGATTATTTTGGGTTTAGGAAGGAATGTTGACCTGCTCATGTGTATGTTTATGTTTCCTTCTATATAATTTATTGATTATTCTACTTATCACATGATAGGTGATTTTTTAGGTGAATTTCAATTAGTATATATTATTCCTTGTGAAATATTTTTTTTCTATTTCCTACCCTTATTTGAATGGTAAACATTCCAATACATTGATAACATGAATGAATTATAATTCAATAAATGAACCTTTACCATTGGTTAATAGGTTACATTGGTGGTGATATAATGGTCAAGTTTAGTAGAATGGAAATGGATAGTTTAGACTCATAGTATTGAAATATCTTATCTTAAATAGATTACATGTTTAATTGTAATTGTTTGATATGTTACATCATTTATCTTTAGGTGTGGGTAACCTAAGTAACAACCTATAGATGGGTGTGTGATCTAGAATGTTACTATATAGAATGACATGATGTGACTAAGAATATGATATCTTGATCATGGATAGTGAAATTGGGAGTAATAGGCAAGAAAATTTATTATTATTAGAGTTTAGATCCATTTCATTATTCTCTCATGTATCCATTTTCTATCCTCCTATCTATCATGTTGTTTAGTATTCTTTAATGGTTGTTTTTAGTTTTCTCCAGACTAAGAGTTTTGTTCCTATCAGATCCCTTTTTATTGAACTACTTAAGCCATATTAGTTTATTATGGTTTGAATCATGGTTATTTTAAATGAGATATATTTGGATAAATGTCGTTATGGGTGGAGTGACTAGGTTATTGATCTTGAGGGAGACTAGTGAGTGTGATGTCATTGTGGTAGCAAAACTGAGGGAAAGACCTAGGCAATGCAATACGTTTCTTGGGATGTGTACATTTTTTGGGATGATTCATTTATTTTTAGTGGTTTAAGTAAAGGTATAGGTATTCAGATACCAATGTTTTGAATAAAAGGATTTATATGTGATTTGGGTTTGTGTTGGTTTGGATATGAAAATTGTTTCGATGGAATATTTTTTTGATAAGTGGTAATGAGTATAAAGTGAATTGTCTAGTTTTATGAGATGATTTCTAATTATATTGAGGTTATATTAAGCTAGTAGACTCATGTTTTAGGGTTGATTGGTTTTCCTTGATAATTAGTTAAAGTAATGTCCTCAAACGATAGTATTTGGATTCAAAGATGGGATACCACATGGAATAATCATATATTTGAACTATTTTTTATATGCATATTCTATTATTATTATTAATGATTATATTATATTATATAGTTTGGATAGTAAATTATATTATGTCATTTTTCTAGTATATTATATTATATCATTTGGATGATATTTTTGGAATTATCGCTTAGAATGTATGTCTTATACTACCAATTGTTTGTATTATAATTTGATATAATAAATTATATGTTTTTTATTCTATATAGATATTATATGTTTCTGTTTGGAAGGTATACTATGAATAATGGGATGAGTATTTAGGTACCACAACTCACAATGTGATGGGTGCTGATGTACCTTGACTTTGCGATTATAGGTTATTTTCTCTCTTGGATCTACTAGAGGATGTTTATAAACCGTTTTTCCTCATGCCATGACCATTGAGTATTTTTGAGAGTTTATAATAGAATCATTTGGAAATGGATGAAGAAAATATGGATAATCTTGGTGGTGCAAGAGTTATGACTCACTACTTTAATATAACTCCTTCTGGTTGTGATAAAGGAGTTTATTGTTATTCCACTGTTACTTTTGGTAATAATTATATTTCTTTTATTGTTCATTTTTTACTAGTAAATTATTGTTATTATAAGTGTCACAGACACACACACACATGCATTCACATGATTGTATATACATGTGGAAGATGATATTTTTAGTGGTTCCTATTGAGTTTTCATACTCACATCCTAGATTATGTGCCTTAGAACATATTCTCATTTATACATGGAATTAATGGTATAAAAAAATATGGATATAATTTCTTGGATGGTTTATGGACTAGTAGGTATCCTAGTAACTGAGAAAGATTCCTCCAAGTAGTGAATTGAGGATAGTTAATATCAGCAGTATAAGTCTTCCTAGGTATGAGAAAATATATGGATATAACTACTTGGATGGTTTACAGACTAGCATACAACATAGCAACAGAGAAATATTCTACCAGGTGGTGGTGGTAGGATGGTTTATATTGGAAATATAGGTCTACTGATAGATATCCATAGTCTATTTTAGTTCTTATTCTGGGATTTAACTATAATTTTATTCAATATATATAATCTTGTGTATTGTATATATACATATATATTATGTTATTTTATATTATTAAATTATAATTGCAAGACCCTAATTGGAGGGTACATTTATTATGTTTACAAGTTGGGATGTATGACATATAGAAGATTCATATTGGATTTTTGGTAGAATCTGGTAATAACCTAGTTTATTTTTAAAATAGGGTAAATAATTCCCTAACAAACTATTTAAAACCATGATTCTAGTTTTCAAACTTGGTAGATTGGGGAATGTGCCTAACGTAATGCCTTGACCCCAGAATACTGGAGCCAGTGAATTATTTTAATACATTAGAATGATTACAAGGAATCAAATCCTGAAGGATCGATCAGTTTAATAGTCTTAAAAGACCAGATTAAACTCATGATACCAATAGTACATTGGAAAAATAAAATAAAACATGATACAATATTAAATAAACTACATACTTGAAATATTTTTCAAAGTTGTCTTCTTCATAACCCGGGGAAAGGAAACATAAGAAAGGGGTGAGCTCAGATGCTCAGTAAGGGTAAGTAATACAATGGAAGTTATCATAAACATAAACATTAGTCATGGTGAATAACAAAAAACACATGCCTTTAAAAATAAACTTGGGCATAATATGACATGAATGAAAGCTGAGTAAATAAATCCATATTACTGATCACATAAAACACTACCATGGATATTCTACTAGTAGAATAATAACACGATTTATCAATTATTAATATCATAATGATGGAAACACATATGCCAGAAATTCTAAAACATACATTCAAGGCCTCATCCATGAAGGTTCCGGGTGCAGAAGAAGCGCATGGGTGGATGTTCCCACTTGGATTTTTGTCATTAACAATGATCAATCCAGGATCAATACAACGATAAACGCCAGTCTCCACGGATCGAATCACAGAAATAGACAAAGAAAATAAAAGTCATAGAACCACAAAGTAAAATCATTACAGGTTGATTATAATTAATTTAATCAATTGAAAAGAAGTACCTTTTGGTGTTCTTTCTTTGTTGATATTCTTGATCATGTTCTGATGTGATTCGTCGTTGCGTCACAGAATCCATGTGTAGAATTCCTCTAGAAGTGATCCACACGTGCACCTCGTATCTCTGGACGTCACCAAAGGAGTCTCCAGGTGCTAGCGTGGATAAAACTTTTCTTGCGTTGTCTGACTTAGATCATCTTGATCCGATGGAAGAGGATCTCTCTCGGTATTGAGAGCATTCTTGGAGAAAGAAGTTCTTTTGGACTTGAAAGAATTCTCCAAAATTGTTGTGCACAATGATTCTCTTGTCTTAGGAAAAGAGTTGGGGTTGTGAGGATATTTATAATCAGGTTTGAGGATGTAGAGTTATGAAAATAAATAAACGCTTTATACATTTTATTTATTTCATTAACTCTTTTGAAAACCCCATGTCGAGTCATTAATTCCTTGACATGCACCCACACTGATTATAATAAATATCATTTAATAAAACGATATTTCCTTAAAATCCTGACTGGAAAAACTACACAGCGTGTAATCATAAATACACAGAGTGTACTTGTTTTTCATTGAAAACTACACAACATGTACATTCAATGTACACGGCGTGTATATCTTGTTTTCATTTATTCATTTCCTTTCCAAAATGAAAACTATATGGCGTGTACATTTAATAATACACGGCATGTACTTTTTTTCAAAATAAAAACTACAAGGCGTGTAATCATTAATACACGGTGTATACTTGTTTTCATTTTATTCTTCCTCCAAAATTAGAATGATTTAGGATTCCTTGAATAATTATTAAACCACGTATGAGAATAATCTTTATTCTACTTGAGATACTTGAATGCACTTACTGTGTGACCCTCTAGGCCTCTTTCTCGTTGGCATTAGGCGGGCTTGCCTAAAGTCCAAGATTACTGTCTAGCAACGGGTCAAGGTACCCAAGAGAAAGAAGTTTATGCTTAATTGATGTATCACATCATACGAACACTTACTATGTAATTTAATCCCTTTGTCTCAATATCTCATCAAGCAGGTTTCATGGCAGTGTCATAAACCTATATGCTTGATCTGTCATCCATTTACTTCCAGAAATAAACTCATCATGTCACCATGGCCATGGAATTTGTTCGACAGTTTTATTTCAATCAAAGGGACCGAGATATCTACTTCCATAAACATGGAAGGGACAAATCCTTCCTCAACTTATCCATTAAAAAAATTTCATTCGTGACGTGCCCAACGTACCCTACTTCCCGCCAACTCTCTTCGTGACGCTTTTCGTCAGCAAATCTAAGTGCATGAGTCATGACATGAGTTAATGATAATATTATAGTCTAAGGACCATTACACATGCTCATAGATAGCAATGTCTGATGACACCAATACATGAGGAATTGCTACTGGTGAGTCTATTCTCATAATCTCCCTTCTTGGAGATTACCATGTGTGAACTCCATGAGAGAGAGTCTCATCTTCCTATGAGTACTCTCACATGACAGTCTGTATATTATGTGTCCTATCATAGTATGTCATCCAACCACAAAACTTTATTTAAGAATATTGTTATAGCATTTAAAGGTTCTCATCATAGCGGGGATCTGCCATGCCCTTATTAATGCAAAAAATATTCTAGGACATTATTATATTATAGTCATTAAGAACAATGAAGAATATATAATATGAGTACATTCATGTAATCAAAGTACAAAATAGTTGGTTCTCAAGACACCAACCCTTACAAACTCCCACTTGGACTAGAGCCAACTGCCTATGACTTTTAGTCTGCTAGACCTCACATGATGATCATGTTTCTGATGAGTCAAGGATTTAGTCAAGGGGTCCACCACGTTGTCTTCCATGGAAATACTGCTCACTGCAACTTCACCTCTTTGAGAAAAATAACTCAAGAGATGATACTTCTGAAGTATGTGCTTTTTCTGCTGATGTGACCTTGTATCTTTTGCAAGTGCCACCGCTGTAGTATTATCACAATAGAGTGTGATAGGATCTTTATTGCTCGGTACTACATCCAGCTCTTGGAAGAAGCTTCGCATCCATACTGCTTCTTTAGCTGCCTCAGAAGATGCGATATACTCGAACTTTGCTATAGAATCTTCCACCACACTTTTCTTTGAGCTCTTCCAGCTCACTGCACCTCCATTCAAACTGAAGATGTATCCAGTCTAAGAATTCATGTCATCTTGATCAGTCTGGAAACTAGCATCTACATGTCCTCTGATGACTAGTTCCTCATCTCCTCCATAAACCAAGAACATATCCTTAGTACGCCTCAGATACTTAAGGATAGTATTGACTTCTATCCAATAGCGGTCTCCTGGATCAGCTTGATATCTTCCTACCACACTTAATGCGTAAGCAACATCTAGCCTCATACATAGCATAACATACATGACTGAACCAATCGCAGATGCATAAGGGCTCCTTTCCATTATCTTTATTTCCTCATGTGTTTGAGGACACATTTTCTTGGAAATATGAATTCCATATGACACTGGCAACAATCCCCTCTTGGATTGTTCCATACTGAATCTCTTCAGTATCTTGTCAATGTATGCACTTTGACTCAGGCCCTGCATTCTCTTGGATCTATCATGATGGATCTTGATCCCAAGAATATATGTTGCCTTGCCCAAGTATTTCATGGAGAAGCATTTATCTAACCATTCCTTAAATTACTATAAGACAGGTACTTCATTTCCAATTAGCAATATGTCATCAACATATACTATTAGGAAAATGACTGCACTTCCACTAAACCTCTTGTAGACACAAGGCTCACATTCGTTCTTAACAAATCCAAATTCCATTACAACTTCATCAAAACGAATGTTCCATGACCTTGATGTTTTCTATAATCCATAAATGTATTTCTGGAACTTGCATACCTTGTTGGCATCCTTTGGAGTCACAAACCCTTCAGGTTGTGTCATGTAGACATCTTCCTGGAGGTTCCTGTTAAGGAATGCTATTTTGACATCCATTTTCCAAATTTCATAGTCATGGTAAGCGGCAATGGCTAATAGGATTCTGATGGATTTCAGCATCGCAACCGGTGAAAAGGTTTCATCATAGTCAACTCCTTGACGCTGTCTAAAACCTTTTGCAACCAATCGTGCCTTATAGGTGATGACTTGCCCCTCCATGTCTAGTTTCTTCTTGAATACCCATTTATTACCAATAGGATTTACATCAACTGGAGGATCTACCAAAATCCAGACTTGGTTTTGGTACATGGAATCCATTTCAGAATTCATGGCTTCTTGCCACTTGGAAATGGCTGTGCCTTCAACTGATTCCTTGTAGGTAAGAGGATCATAATTGTCAACCAATAATGAGTCACCATCCTTGGTGACAAGAAAACCATATCATTCTGGTTCTCTCACCTCTCTCATGCTCCTATGCAGTTCTTGTGTCTCTGGAACAGATTGTTTTTCCATGGGGCTTTGTGGAATCTGTTCTTGTACCAACTCCTGTGTATCTTGAGCCTCGACTTCGTCAAAGTCTATCTTGCTCCCACTATCTCTTTTGGAGATGTGCTCCCTCTCAAGAAATATTGCATGTCTTGCCACTGTAACCTTTTTTTTCTGAGGGGTTGTATAGGTAACATCCCCTTGTTTCTTTGGGATATCCTATAAAGATACACTTTGTGCCTTGGGGTGCAAGTTTGTTACCTAAAGAGGTCTTAACAAATGCTTCGCTACCCCACACATGTAAATTTGATACCATGGATTTGCATCCACTCCATAACTCATATGGAATACCATTTATCAATTTAGTTGGTATTTGGTTTAGTATGTGTGCTGTTGTTTGTAATGCATATCCCAAAAAGGATAATGGAAGAGTCACATGACTCATCATTGATCTCACCATGTCCAACAGGGTGCGGTTCCTCTTTTCACTTACACCATTCCACTGAGGTGTGTAAGGATGAGTGGGTTGAGATAGAATCCCAAACTCCCATAAGAAATCAATGAAGTCCTGATTAATATATTCTCCACCTCTGTCTGAACGGAGTTTCTTAATCTTCTTACCAAGCTGGTTCTCAACTTCATTCTTGTATTCTTTGAACCGATAAAAAGAATCTAACTTATACCTCATTAAGTAAATATATCCATATCTACTAAAATCATCAGTAAAAGTTATGAAGTATGAGAAGCCACCCCTTGCTTCAACTATAAATGGTCCACACACATCTGTGTGAACTAATTCTAGAAGCTATTTAGACCTTTCACCTTTCCCACTAAATGGGACTTTGGTCATTTTGCCTTGTAGACACGCATGACATACACTAAGTGGTTTTAGTTCGAAAGAATCTAAATACCCATCTTGATATAATTTTGTCAAATGTTTCTCATTGACATGACCTAGATAGTGATGCCAAAGTTGGGTGTGTTATGAGTCATGTGAATTAACTTTTTCATCGATTTCCATTACTTGGTTTGTGTAGTCTAACACATAAAGGCCATTATATAAATGTGCCCTACCAAAACAGATGCTATCTTTATAAAAGTAACAACACCCACTTCCAAACATGAAGATGAATCCATCAGTATCTAATCTGGATATGGAAATAATGTTTTTGGTTATAGAGGGTACATAATAACATCCTTTCAAAACCAAAACCATCCTAGTAGGCAATGTGAGATGGTAGTCTCCAACAGCTACAACAGCGAGTCTGGCTCCGTTGGCTGCTCGTAGATCCACCTCACCTCGGTCAATCTTTCTGAATCTACTTGGTTTCTGTATTTGGATACATATGTGAGCACAAAAAGTAGTATCTAATACCCAATTAGAAAAAATAGATATATTGCATTCGATAACAAACGCACCCGAAGATTCCCCTTGCTTCCTTGACTGGGTGTAGTTTTTCTTCCAGTGGCCCTTCTTTCCACATTTGAAACAAATAGCATCATGTTCCCTTGCCTCCCCTTTGATCTTCCTTTTCTTGGAAGGCCTTGAAGAAGCTTTGGGCTTAAATCTCTTCGCATTACCTTTCATTTTATTCACCATGAGGACAAAAGTCTTTTCACGCTTCATGTCATTGTCCACTTGGAGAATGAGGATAAGAAGATCAGACAGAGAATTCTCAATGTTGTTCATATTGAAGTTCACAACAAAGTTTGAGAAGCTCTGGGGAAGTGATGTAAGAATGGGAGCAGTACCCATTTCTTTGGGGAGTTTAAACCCTAGAACCTCCAAGCGCTCAATGTAGCCAATGAGCTTGACTACATGAGGCCTGATTGGGGCACCCTCTCCAAGATTGGTTTGAAATAGAGACTTGGATATCTCAAACCTTTCCCATCTTTCTCTCTCCTGGTATAGACCATAGAGGTGCTCGAGCATGCTGTAGGAATCCATGTCTTCATGAGACTTCATGAGCTCACTATACATTGATGAAATCATCAAACATTGAATGTCGAGTGCATCGCTCAAATGTTGATCATAGACCAGTAAATCTTCATCACTAACCCCTTGGGCAGGTGGATCAAGAAGTGAGGACTCCAGCATGTAAAACTTTCGTTCATGGAGTAGGATAACCTGAAGGCGCCTAAACCATTCATGAAAGTTACTGCCGGTGAGGATATTGTCTTTATCCATAATTGATCGTAGAGAGAATGTGGTTGACGAGTTTTTCATTTCGATTCTACAAATTAAAAGAGTAGATTTATCATTACTTTCTTGATTACATTTTATGAAAAATAATAAATGAATTTATTAATTCTCCCACTATTTTATCAAGTCCCAATGGCCCTCACTATTGAACTCGGAATGTCTAGCTTCTTTGACATTCTAGTGGAAAGGATCCATATTCCCCTTCATATAACCCCAACATGGGTTGGTCAAGCTATTTGAAGGTATTTAGGTAGGCAGGTCTTTGCCAACTATGAGCTTATAGTTCCTTGATCTTCTGAGTGGACTCCCCAATCCTAAAATCCTGACTTGGATTTTCTCAACTCTTACCTTCAATATTACATCAAGTCTAGCAAGGGATACTCCTCTTGATGCAATATGGTTAAGTCAACTCGAAACCTTTCATAAGGGTTTTCTTTATAAAATTAAGTGTCCCAACAAGGGTTGGTCAAACACATAGTTTTATTAAGTCTTTACCTTAATCAAGTAACAGAAGGCTTGGTCTGACTTAATATGGTATTTAAGGGATTTTATTCTTTATGCGTAGTTTTTCATTATCACATGCTTGTTAATATTAAGTGATGATTGCTTAAGTGATTAACCATGTTCTGATAATGTTTACGCATAGTCCTATTTTTATTTTATTCCATCTTTTCATTCTCGTTTATTAATTATGTGATCACGACAACACATACATAATAAATAAACCATACAATCAGACATAATTAAAATAAGATGGAATGATCATGATCTTCTATTGGTTAGCTTATCTAGAGAATTTGATAAGCTAACCCTGACCTAGGGAAAACACCTTGAACCTGATGGTCCGTGTTTTGCAGCTCCCACCTATCCACCTTTGTATCTTCTTGGTTTGGTTTCGCCTCAGCTTCAGATTTTGAACCATCTCCTCTGGATTGGGAGATCCTCCATTACATGGGGTTTACATTAAAGAAACCATGGGCACACAGGCCCTACATTTTATTGGAAGATGGCTCACAGGCCAATGAATTTAAATTAAACAAATTTAAATGAAATCATACACACATAAAGAGGGTCTTTGGTCTATCTCATGATCATCCGTAGTATGCAATGACATTTACGCATATTCAAATTCTTTTAATCATTCTTTCATTTAAGATAAGTCGTGATTGAATTCAATTAATTATAATCTTATAATTAATCAATTATTTGTCTTAAATTCCTTTCTGAATTTCCTTGAGATTCTTCTCATCCATATTCCTTGTACAGGTGTAGTTGGGGTTTGGATTAGTGGTAAGTACCCCGTAATCCTACATGAAAAATGGGGGTTCAAAACCCATTGGGCGTAGGTATTGTAGCAGTACTGTAGCGGTGGTGGTACTGTTGATCGGTGGGTACTGTAGTGGTGGCAGGATACTGTAGCGGCGACAGGGTACTGTAGCAGCGGCAGACACTGCAGCAGCCAAGTTACTATTCACAGAATGGGCCTTAGGCCAAAAATTTGGGCCTACGGGCTATGTAATGGGCTACATGCCCACTGGGCCTTCGGGCTATGTAATGGGTCTCCCTTTACCTAGTTAAAAGAGGTCTTTGGTTTGCTTTAATAATAAAATTAGGCTTCAACCCCAACCTTTAAAAAAAAATTCCTTGTACAGGTCTTTGTACTTTTGGAGGAAACCTGATGAAATTCCATTTCTGGAAAGTACACGGCGTGTAGTTTATATTTACATGGCATGTATTTCTTTTCACCTTTTATCCAAAGTACACGCCGAGGGCTTTGTCGTGTTTTCTGTACTTTGGAAATTTTGGAGTACACGGCGTTTAGATTAATCATACACGGCATATACTTCCTTGTTACAAGGTAACTGGCCTCACAATCCTGTGTACGTGGTAAACGGCTTATCCTTTGTACACGGTTTCACTTGGTCTGGATCGGACTACACAACATGTTGCTCCAACATACATTCCATGTATTCCGGTTCCCATGCGCCATTTAATTCTGGTCAACACGGTGTAATAAAATTCAGGTATACTCAATTCACACGGCGTGGTTTGGCAGACCAGTACCGGTTCGTTGAACTTAAGTACACGGCATGTAGTTTTCACTACACACCATGTATTCTTGTGTTGTACGAATAGAAATAGAGACTCCTCCAGATGAGATCCTAGTTTTTATTTTAATTAAAATTAAAATTAAAAAGACCATTTTTGTGATATGAATCGAGAAACAAAGGAGTAAGAACAGATCTTGTTTATTCAGATTTATAGAACGATTTATTTCGAATTGAATCAAATATAAATGCGTAAATTATCAACTAAAATTAAATAACTACAATCAATGTTGCAACCTCCCTCTGATACCAATTTAATGTTTCGGGTGCAGCAGAAGCGCGTGGGTGGATGTTTCCACTTGGTTTTTTTTTTCATTAAAAATGATCAATTCGGGATCAATACGATGATAAATGCCAGTCTCCAAGGATCGAATCATAGAAATAGACAAAGAAAAGGAAAGTCCTGGAACCACAAAGTAGGATCATTATAGGTTGATTATAATTAATTTAGTTAATTGAAAAGAAGTAGCTTTTTGTGTTCTTTCTTCGTTGATATTCTTAATCACGTTCCGATGTGATTCGTCGTTGTGTCGCAGAAGCCAAGTGTAGACTTCTTCTAGTGGTGATCCACACGTGCACCTCGTATCTCTGGACGTCTCCAAAGGAGTCTCTGGGTGCTAGCGTGGAGAAACCTTTGCTTGCGTTGTCTGCCTTATATCGTCTTGATCCGATGGAAGAGGATCTCTCTCGGTCTTGAGAGCGTTATTAGAGGAAGAGGTTCTTTCGGCCCTGAAATAATTCTCCAGAATTGTTACGCACAACTATTCTCTTGTCTTAGGAAAAGAGTTGGGGTTGTGAGGATATTTATAATCGGGTTTGAGGTTGTAGAGTTATGAAAATAAATAAACGCGTTATGCATTTTATTTATTTCATTAACTCTTCTGAAAACCCCATGTCGAGTAATTAATTCCTTGACATGCACCCACACTGATTATAATAAATATCATTTAATAAAACGATATTTCCTCAAAATCCTAACTAGAAAAACTACACGGCATGTAATCATAAATACATGGAATGTACATGTTTTTCATTGAAAACTACATGGTGTGTACATTCAATGTACACGGCGTGTATATATATTTTTCATTTATTCATTTCCTTTCCAAAATGAAAACTACACGGCATGTACATTTAATAATACATGGCGTGTACTTGTTTTTATTTTATTCTTCCTCAAACATTAAAACAATTTCGGCTTACTTGAATAATTATTAAACCACATACGGGAATAATCTTTATTCTACTTGAGATACTTGAATGCACTTAGTGTGTGACCCTCTAGGCCTCTTTCTTGTTGGAATTAGGTGGGCTTGCCTAAAGTCCAAGATTACTATCTAGCAATGGTCAAGGAACCTAAGAGAAAGAAGTTGACACCGCATTGATATATCACCTCATACTAATGCTTACTGTGTAATTTAATCCCTTTGTCTCAATATCTCATCAAGCAGGTTTCATGGTAGTGTCATAACCTATATGCTTGATTTGTCATTATTTGACTTCGAGAAATAAACTTGTCATGTCACCATGGCCATGGAATTTGTTTGATAGTTCTATTTCAATCAAAGGGCCCGAGATATCTACTTCTATAAATATGGAAGGGACAAATCCTTCCTCGACTTATCCATTAACAACATGTCATTCATGATGCACCCAACGTACCCTACTTCCTGCAAAATCTCTTCATGACGGTTTCCGTCAGTAAATCTAAGTGTGTGAGTCATGACACGAGTTAATGATAATCTTCTAGTCTAAGGACCATTACACACGATTTTAGATAGCAATTTCCGATGACACCAAGACATACAGAATTGCTACTGGCAGGTTTGTTCTCATAATCTCCCATCTTGGAGATTACCAAGTCTGAACTCCATGAGAGAGAGTCTCGTCTTCTTACGAGTACTCACACATGACGGCCTGCATACTATGTGTCCTATCATATTATGTAATCCAACCACAGAACTTTATTTAAGAATATTGTTATAGAATTTCAAGGTTCTCATCATAGTGGGGATCTGCCATGACCTTATTAATGCAACAAATATTATAGGACATTATTATATTATAGTCATGTAGAACAATGAAAAATATATAATAAGAGTACATTCATGCAATCAAAGTAAAAAATAGTTGGCTCTCAGGACACCAACCATTACAATCCAAGACATCTAAAAATGATTAATGTCTCGGCCAAAACCATATCTAAAAACGGGAAAGGCCTCAGACAAGTCCATATATGTTTGTATCTTGAGACCTACCGATGCATAGAGGGGTTATAGAGGGAACCACCTATCACTTTATAAGTCCAATTCATTCTTCATATAAATTGGGTTATAAATAAACATCATATATATATGCAATGTAAATAACTTTCCCTAATCTGTAAACATAATTTCTAACCATTCAGAGTAATATGGTGAATGGAAATCAAGATAGTTCATCCTCATTCAAACTAATCAAAAAACCCTCAAAAGCATATTATAGATGATATCACAAGAGATAAAACTCAATGAATTACAATATTTGACAAAGGATGTTGACATAGATGAAGATACTTTTAAATGATACATTGCGGAATTCTTAAGGAAATAATCCTTAAACATTCCAAAGTGTCCCATACCACTTTGAAAAATTCAAATCATAATCCCTTAGAATATCATGAAAATAATGAGACTCTTAATATGATATATAAAAGGGAATTATATACACCACATTCAAGGAATAAGTGTTTAACAAGGCATATATCTCATAAAAGTTAAAGTGAGATGAGAAAAATCCTTTTTATGTTAGAAAGAAGAGTTCTTTTGGAAAATCATTTATATTTGTCTTAAAATAAGATTTTAAACATTTATAACCAGAAAATAAAATTTAAGTACATTGAAATTATATTTGAGGCATAAATTATGTCCAAATTAAGTTAAATCATGTAAAAAGAGTTTTTAAGAAGCTTTAGAAATAAAACATTTTAGTGTAGTTTAAGGAAGTGATTTTAGAGAGGAAAAATATGTTTATTTTCATAAAACAAGAAATTAAACAAGATATTTTTTCAAGATAAAATGTGTGATTTTATAAAAATAATGATGGATTAAAATAGCTTACACAGTTCACTTGAAAATGGGTATGAATTCGAGAATTTCCCTTGAAACAGGCTTGTATTTCATGAAGAATTTTTGAGAGATCCTTTTTAAAGAATGTAAATCCACATAAAATAAAGAAGTATTCTGGTTGGTTCACATATATATAAAATTAACATATAATATATGATTATTACATAATAATAGATAAGAATTTCATTGAGGTAATTAGAGGATAAGAGTAACTCGAATGAAAATAGAGGTTCTGGTAGAAAATCTGTACCACTTTGTAATCAATTAAATTATATGACCCAAAATTAGTAATCATAAATTTATAAATTAAATAACATTAAAATAAATAGATTAATGATATATTACATAAATGGACAGTATAAATACACCATACACAATAAATATTGGTGAATATGGAGTATCTCACAAAAATGGAAGTGAGATGAGGAAACTCTTACCTTATGTACGAATGTATTCTGCACTTTATCTTAATGTCCTGAATAATAAAATTAGATTCATTAATTAATAAAACCACAACCTTATCTACATGTAATTGATTTATTTTATATTTATTAAGTTAATTTATGTCCTTTTATATGGTTAATAGATTCAATTTCATCATTTGGGAGTGCACATTTTCTTATTTTTCATAATCGGTTTGCTTGTAAAAGAGTATGTAAGTTCATGTACAATATAATTGAAATATAGAATTGAAGTTATGAGTTATTTTTTATTATACAAAAGGTTAAATGATCATATAAATACTTTGGTTATTTTTTATACTATGACTCATTAGATAAGATTTTAATGATAAACGCTTGTATTAATTTGGTGGGTTTTCAATCATCACAAAATCATTTTGTTTTATAATTTAATACCATGAGTAAAAAATAATTACAGAAAATTAAATAGGATATATTAAATATATTATGATCTATTTCAACCATAAAAATGGTTTCATGACCATAATTTAAGATGGTAATAGATATTGAAATCCCATCACCCTTGAGTGTGATAAATTAACACATCTCGGACAGTGTTTTCATTTTTAGTATAAGAGGGGGGAGAGAGTGAGATTATGATGAAATATTCCATTAGGATAATATAATTCTAGTAAATTTAAGGTAATATAATTATCATAGCATTTGGATGAAGGGATTTGAGGATAGATAAACAATAGAATGATACTTGTAAAAGAAATTGAAAGTAAAAGGAAAATAGGTTCACCTCTCAAGTACTCTTCCTTGAGAACCTCCTTAAAGCCTTTGGTTTTGGCCTTTTGGTGAGAAAAGAAGGTCTTGTATGTGAGGATGGTTCTTGTGAATATTATTTTTTATAACATAGGAAATTATGAAATCTTGAGTGGTGTGAGAGGAAGAGGGGGTGACAGGTGGTTTTTATAGTGGAGGAGAAGAGGTTTTTCACATTATTTCAATCTTTATTTAATTATTTTGGATCAACACTATGAATAGTCTTGATTATTATGAATAGAAATAGTAATAAGTGCATTTGAGTTCAAAATAATGGCCATTTAAATCATCCATGACTCAATCATGATGCATAAATTCATTTATTTAGCATATTTTGTAAATTAACGTATTTTCACTATTCACCAAAAAATTAAAGTATTTTAGAAAAATCCCAAAAATTAACCCTAAAAACTTTTCAATGTGTAAAATCTAAAAATTAACTCAATTTTATGAAAATAATTTTCTAAATAATAGAAATTTAATTTTTAATTTCAATCACTATTTACTCGAAAAATACAGTTTTCAAAATTATAACTGTTTTATAATAGCCTAAAAAATTAACTATGACATCATTAAATTATCACAAAATCATAGGAAAACAAAATATTATTTATGAATACATTTTATGAATTAAATTTTAAATTAATTTATTAATTATAAAATTTTAGTTAAATATTTATTGCTCACAAAAATACCAATACTTAATTATTAATGTTTAAAATATTCACTTTCATTTATAAGGTGCCAAAATTTTGTTTATAATTACATGGGTGAAGTTATTATTGATAAGGGTACATTAATATTCATATGGTTCATATTACTATTCATAAGGGTATATTACTATTCATAAGGGTCAAGTTACTATTCACCAAAATATTATGTTGATCCTATTAGACTCTAAAAAACTTACTGATCACAATGGTGTATGTCTGTTTTTCAAAATTCAAATCAAAGAAGAAAAAAAATCATGTTAATTATCTAGGTTATAACAAAGTTTTGTTTCACAGTGACACAATGTTTTACGCATATAATCTATCTAATGTATTGAAATTATTTAAGATGAACACTCCATAAAATCTATGGGTGTCATATTAATAGTGAATATATTCTTAACATAATTTAGTATTTATCAAAATAATTATAATAGTCAATATATGTATTATTATTTAAAATATTTAATTAAATAATCTATTGATCAAATACATATATTAATATTAAAATATTTTTTCACGTAAAATAATAGTGTAAGATAATATTTGTTTTTTAGAACATGAATTAATTAATTTGATAGCTATAAATTATAATTATTTATAAGTATTATTATTAATTAAGACACTTAATTTGAAATTATTTAAAATTATTAAACAAATTAATGGGGTGTTACATTATTCCCCCTTATCAGAATTGCATCATGTCAATTCGAAACTACACTCTAAAATTTAAAGGTTGATGCTTGAAAATTACCTTGCGAGAAACCCACATCCGAAATAGGGTTAATAAAATATACTCTTAAAAAGAGGTTGAGGGAAATAAGGTGGTAACAACAAAAATTATTCTTTCGAATGGGGTGACATTAGTTGGAAGTAAAAACCTGGACATGAAAGAAAAATCAAACTACGATGTTCTGATGAAAAGTGATATAAAGGATGTTCAGATGAAAGTTGATTACTAAAAAACTATCAAATACTGTAAAAAAATTCATTGATATTATCAAATATTATGAAAATAGGAAAACATTTTATTTAAGACTATCTTCTTTTAGTTGAGGAATTAATCCACTCTATAAGTGTATAAATATAAGTTTCTATTTCATAAACACAATCTTATCCTTTAATTGTGCCTTGAACTATCTATACTTTATATCTCAACACAGGTTTCATCATGCGGTGAAGTAATACATTAAACTCTAAAACCTCATACAATGATTAACTTAAACCATTCATAAATGGTTAAAATTTCCAAAATATAATGATTCAACACTTCATAAAGATAGGTCACTAAATTTCTAAGATGAACTTTTCATTATTAATTAATCAACATGAAGTATCTATAAATTTTCACATTCCAAATATGTGAATATCTTCATCATGTATCCTCTTTAAATTTGGTAATAACTCAAATTACCATAAAACCTTATTGGAAACATTCATTATTTTTTATTCCTTAAGTAAGATACATGTTATTGGATATATTTTTTAAATCCAAAAGTGTTGTAAACTCCATCAATGATAGCATAGACCATTTTTTGACAAGTCAATAATCAGTTTCAAGGTAGTCATTACTTATCCCAATCAATGATTTCTTCATCATTATATCAACATCATGAATATATTTTGAATTTTCTTTCCCTCAATCATGAATTTTCAAAAAAAATTAACTTTCCACTGAATATCCTCTCTTGATACCATTCAAATTATGGTCTCAAATCATTAATGAAAAAGTACTTCAGTACAATACTCATATATTCCATAATTCTTATAACCAGTACAATGCTGATAAAATATTCAAAGGACATGATTCTTGACTTGGAATATTAATCATTATACTTCATTTGCGGCATTATCATAACTTAATCATCATCCAGTAACATCATTTGGGGTATATTTCTTTGATTCTTGGGATATTGATTCGTATAGTGTCTCATCTCTATGTAGTTGAAGCATTATAGATTTGAAACCTTTTTCTTACCCTTGAAATCACAAACTTGGTGTCCTTTTTCTCCACACTTATAATGAACTCCTATTCCATTCAAACATTTACTAGGGTGATTCTTTCCACAGTTATCACATATGGGAAAACCCTTCTTTCCCTTCTTCCCTTAATCCATATTTTTATCTTTTATCCTCTTATTCACTTACTTCCTTCCAAAGCCATAATACTTAGAAAAATATTTCTTCTTCTTGTTAGAACAAGATACCATCTCTTCATATGATGATATCATTTGAGAGACTAGATCCATTATAAATATTGGCTTAAAATCATTGAAGAAATGACCACTATTACTCATTGGATTATGTAAATTGATGTGGTTCCCATTCCATTCACTAGGTTCCATTTCCAAAAAATTCCATATAATATATTAGCTTATAAAATTATGAACTTTCTATAACTCTAATCATGGTATATAACATAACATAAATTTATGAATCTTAAATCCTAGAATCACATACATTGGTAACTTTAGAATCATAAATCCTTCATAAAGGTATGTAATAAAAATGTGAAATATCTTAAGCATACCCCCTAGGAGTGTCAAACCAGGTGAGTATTAAGGCCCGTTGTCATGTACCAGGTTACCCCATGTCAAGCTCAAAACATATTTCCAGAGTTGTTAACCCTAGCTATACCTGTGCTAGAACCACATCCACTTGTAGTATCCAAACAGTGATGTATTTTCTACTAAGATACAAAATAATCTATACCTTACCAAAATTCTAGGATTTTATTATATTTTTATCCTCAAATTTTATCTTAGGGTTATTTTCCTTAACCTTTTTTATAAATCTAGTTTCCAAGGTTGCTTCTATACTTACTTTGATACCAACTGTAATTACTCGATCTCAGAATCCTGGAGTGGGTGCATTATTTTAATACATTGGCATGATTACAAGGAATAAAATCCTGAAGGAATAATCAGTTTATCAGTCTTAGAAGACTAGATTGCATTCATGATACCTATAGTACATTGGAAAAAGAAAATAAAACATGATACAATATGAAATAAATTGCATCCTTTCAAGATTATTCAAAGTTTTCTTCTTCATAACCTGGGGAAAGGAAACAGAAGAAAGGGGTGATCTCAGATGCTCTGTAAGGGTAAGTAATACAATGGAAGTTATCATAAACATAAATATTAGGGATGGTGAATAACTAAAAACACATGATTTTAAAAATAAACTTGTGCATAATATGGCATGAATGAATGGTGAGTTAATAAATCCACACAATTGATCACATTAAACACTACCATGGATATTATACTAGTAGAATAATCACATGATTTATCAATTAATTATATCATAATGAGGAGAATTCACATGCTGGACATTATGAAACATACCATCAAAGCCTCAAA
This sequence comes from Viscum album, assembly GCA_963277665.1. Taxonomy (NCBI): domain Eukaryota; kingdom Viridiplantae; phylum Streptophyta; class Magnoliopsida; order Santalales; family Viscaceae; genus Viscum; species Viscum album. Next base: position 879,067,994 of record OY728123.1, read on the forward strand.
CATGACATATAAAAATGATTAAGGCCTCAGCCAAAACCATATCTAAAAATGGGAAAGGCCTCAGGCAAGTCCATATCTGTTTCTATCATGAGACCTATCGATTCATCAAGGGGATATAGAGGGCCTCACCCATCACTTTCTAAGTACAATTAATTACTCATATAAATGGGGTTATACATAAATATAATATATATATGAAATGTAAATAACTTTCCCCAACCTGTAAACATAATTACTAATCATTTGGAGTAATATGGTGAATGGAAATCATGATAGAACATCATCATTCAAACTAATTAGAAACCCTTAAAAAAATATTATATATGATATCAAAAGATATAAACCTCAATGAAGTACAATATTTGACAAATGATGTTGATATAGATGAAGATACTTTTAAATGAGACATTATGAAATTCTTGAGGAAATAATCCTTAAACATTCCAAAGTATCCCATACCACATTGAAATATTCAAATCATAATACCTTATAATATCATGAGAATAATGAGACTCTTGATATGATATATCAAAGGTAATTACATACAACACATGCAAGGAATGAGTGGCTAACAAGGCATATATCTCATAAAAGTTAAAGTGAGATGAGAAAATCATTTTTTACTTTGGAAAGAAGAGTTCTTTTGGAAAATAATTTATATTTGTCCTGAAATAATATTGTAAACATTTATACCCATAAAAGAAAAGGTAAGTGAATTTAAATTATGTATGAGGCATAAATGATGTCCCAGTAAAGTTAAATCATGTAAGAATAGTTTTTAAGAAGCTTTAGAAATAAAACATTTTAGTGCAGTTTAAGGAAGCGATTTTAGAGCGGAAAAGAATGACTGTTTTCATAAAACCAAAAATTAAACAAGATATATTTTTCATGATAAAATGTGTGATTTTATAAAAATAATGATTTCTTAAAACATATTACATAGTTTACTTGAAAATGGGTATGAATTTGAGAAGTTCCCTTCAAATGGGCTTGTATTTCAGGAGGAATTTTTGAAAGATCATTTTAAAGAATGTAACTACCCATAAAATAAAGAAGGATTCTGGTTGGTACACATATATATAAAATTCACACAAAATTTATGAGGAGTATATAATAATAAATAATAATTTCACTGATGTAAGTAGAGGATAAGAGTAACCCGAATGAAAATGGAGGTTCAGGTAGAAAATACTTACCACTTTGTAATCAATTGAATTATATGCCCCGAAATTAAAAATCATAAATTTATACATTGAATAAAAAAATATATTCATGATATGTTCCATAAATGGGAAGTATACATACACCATACACAAGAAGTGAATAAGGAGTATCTCAGAAAAATGGAAGTGAGATGAGGAAACCCTTACCTTATGCCCGAATGCGTTCTGTACTTGATCTTAATGTCCTTAATAATAAAGTTAGATTCATAAATTAATAATACCATAACCTTATATATATATATATGTAATTTATTTATTATATATTTATTATGTTTATTTATGGGCTTTTAGTTGGGCTAATAGTTTCAATTTCATTATTTGGGAGTGCATGTTTTCTTAGTTTTCATGACCGGTTCACTTGTATAAGAGTTTGGAAGTTCATGTAAAATGGAAATTGAAATCCAAAATTGAAGTTATGATTTATTATTTATCACCCAGAAAAATAAATTATCATATAAATCCTTTAGTTATTTTGGATAGGATGAATCATTAGATAAAATTTTAATGATAAACACTTGGATTAATTTGGTTGTTTTTCGATCACCATGAACTCTTTTTGTTTTATAATTTAATACCATGTGTAAAAACTAATTAAAAAAAATTAAATAGGATATAATACATATGTTATGATCTATTTCAACCATAAAAATGGTTTCATTACCAGAATTTAATATGGTAATAGAGATTGAAAACCTTCCGTCCTTGAGTGTGATAAATTAACACAGCTCGGACAATATTTTCATTTTTAGTATAAAAGGAGGGATAAATAGAGATAATGATGAAATATTTTATTAGAATAATATATTTATAGTAAATTTAAGGTAATGAAATTATCATAGAATTTGTATGAGGGGAGGTGAGGAGAGAGAAATAAAAAAATGGAACTTGTAAAAGAAATTGAAAGTAAAAGGAAAAGAGGTTTACCTCATGAGTACTCCTCCTCGAGAACCTCCTTAAGGCCTTTTGTTTTGTCATTTTGGTGGGACTATAAGGTCTTGTACATGATGAAGGGTCTTGGGAAGAGTATTTGGTAGAACTTAGGCAAGGGTAAAAGCTTTAGTGGTGTGATAGGAAGAGGGGGTGAGGGGTGGGTTTTATAGTGGAGGAGAGGAGGTTTTTTTTTCATTATTTTAATCATTATTTAATTATTTTGGCTCAAAACTTATAACATTATTTATTATTGTGACTAAAAATTGTAATAAGTTCATGTTAATTTGAACCAATGTACATTTACATCATCCATGACTCAATCATGAGGCAGAAATTCATTTAATTAGCATATTTCATAAATTAACGTTTTTTCACTAATCACCAAATATTCAAGTATTTTAGAAAAATCCAAAAAATTAACCCCAAACATTTTTCTATGTGTAGAGTCAAAAAATTAACTCCATTTTATAAAAATAATTTTATAAATATGAGGATTTTAATTTTTAATTACAATCACCATTTACTCGAAGAATACAATTTTTAAAATTATAACTTTTTTTATAATAGCCTAAAAATTTAACTATGGTCACTTTAAATTATCCCAAAATCACATTAAAACAAAATATTTATTTATGAATAAATTTTCTAAATTATATTTTAAATTAATTTATTAATTATAAAATTTTAATTAAATATTTATTGCTTACAAAAATACCAACACTTAATTATTAATGTTTAAAATATTCACTTTCATTTATAAGGTGACTAAATTTTATTTATACTTACATGGGTGAGGTTAGTATTCATAAAGGTACATTACTATTCATATGGGTTATATTACTATTCATAAGGGTATATTACTATTCATAAGGCTCAAGTTACTATTTACAAAAAAATTAAGGTGATCCTATTAGACTATAAAAAACTTACTGATCACAATAGTTTATATCCATTTTTCAAAATTCAAATCACAAAAGTGGTAAAATCATGTTCATTATCTAGGTTATAACAAAGTTTTGTTTTGCAATGACTCAATGTTTTGCGTATATAATCTATCTAATGAATTGAAATTATTTAAGAAGAACATTATATAGAATCTAGGCATGTCATATTAATAGTGAATATATTGGTAACATAATTTAGTATTTATTAAAATAATTATAATAGTCAACATATTTATTATTCTTTAAAATATTTAATTAAATAATATATTGATCAAATACATATATTCATATTAAAATATTTTTTTACACAAAATAATAGTGTTTTTTATAGCATTAATTAATTAAATTGAAAGCTGTAAATCATAGTTATTTATAAGTATTATTATTAATTTAAAAAATAATTTTAAATTATTTAAAACTATTTAAAAAAGTACTGAGGTGTTACACCTAAGGCATGTGGTGGTCAATTCGAGGCCAATTAATTCACATCATGGGGGGAAGGCTTGTACATATCTAACTAAAATGTCTATAGAGTAAACCGAAGTTATTTGGGGATGCATGAGTGTTCAGTCTAGTAATTATAAGAATGAGTGAGATTGGGGTTTGAGATAGTCTAGGTATATAATGTTCTTGACTCATATTTGAGTTGTAGGGATCAGTTGGGAGATAGATTCTATATTTCTACATTCATCATTGGGATAGTGGCATATATGATATGTGCATATCAGATATTGAAAATTATATTTTAATGACCTTAATTATTATAAATTAACTCATAATGAAACTAGTGTCAACCTAAATAATTTATTAGGGAAAAAATAATTTATGATGGTCACTTTCATGTTTATTTTTATTCCTATTAATGTCTTGTTTTTTATGATGAGTAATGTGACACTAGTTATGTTTTAAAATTTTCATATTTGAAAAGTTAGTAATGTTTTCACTATGATATGGTTTTGGAAGTTTTTGAGGATATGAGTTGGTGTGATATTGGGGATATTGTTGAGACCTAGTGTGAGTTTACTTTGTAATTGTGATGTTTGTCTAGGGAAAAGGATACGAGGAGAGATTAGGTGGATATGGTTATTATGTTTTATTTTGTTATCAAAAAATAAATCATATTAAAAATCATATAAAATGGAGTTCCATGTGAGGTGAAGGATTTGTGGAATTCTAAATATAGATGGAAAAATTTTAGAGTTGTGATATTGAAACTTGGAAGTGATTATGGAGCTTCAGATTAAATCATGCCAAAACATATGTCATATTGCCATGATGAAGTGATTGAAATATTATTTTAGAGGAGAATGAAATCTATGTAAGATTTACATTTCTGAGAAAAAATTTATAAAATATTATTTTTTGGAGAAATTGAGTGTGTTCACACCACCAGTGTTATCATCATGCCATAATGGGAGTAATGTATAAATAAGTCATTATGAAATGAATGCTGCAGAAGATTAATTTTTTCTTAAGGAAGTTTAAATCACACCTCAAAAAATATTTCACACCATAATTAAATCTAAAAATGAATACATTCTTGCAACTGGTTATATTAATTAAGATAAAATCACATCACATTGTGAAGGCCACACTACAGTATAAGATAAAGTGAGTCTTATAGAAATAATTCATATCGTAATGAGAAGTTGTGAAATTTAAGTTCTACATAATTTTTCAGATGGATTGTTAAATATTTCCTCAAATATAGGTAACAATATATAACCATGTATACCTAGGTAAAATAACATAATATTGTTCTATGAATAAGTTGGTATCATCACAAAGGGAGAATCCATTGGAGGAAAACTGGTTGATCATTCTATAATGAAGAAAGTAACACCATGATTTATACTAGAAAATATAATTTGAGGTTTTTAATGATGTGAATCATTAAGTTATTTATAGGATAATACAACTTTTATATTTAATTATTTTAACTATATTTAATGGTGGGTAGAATACCTGGACAAATACGAAGGTAGAAGAAGAAACGAGAGTAGTTTCGTAAAGTTATATATTTTAATTTTAATTTGAAGTACAAAAAATTTATAGATATATAATTAGGTTTTTAGTATTTTGAAAAAGTATATAGAGAAAAAATAGATTTGTATAGAATTAGAGGAAGAATATATAAGTTCTTACTAATGTACAAGTGGAAAAGGAAGAAGATAAAGTAGGAAGGATAAGAGGAATAATCATAATGACAACTTGATATAAGCCTATCTTGGTTGAAGACTCTCATTTTTGTTAAAATTCAGATTCTATATATTTACTTGTATAAGAGTATATTAAAAATGTTGGGATATAATTTTTTTTTTATTATTTTAAGGAAAATATCTACATTTTTATAATTCACATGGTGATTCTATTGGAATGTGTGATCATGGGTTTTACCAAACCATTACAAGGATGTATCTATTTTTTGAGTAGTGAACCATATAAAAATATGTTTTTATTATTGTTATTGAGTCTTAGACTATGTATCTATTATGTATAGTGATATTTTCATGAACTTTAATAGGCGTCAATGATTTTTTAAAGGATAAATGTAAAAATAAGGGAGTTCACTACCCCCCTTTCAGTGAAATCTAATTGTTTGTGAGGGACCTTTCAACTAGTATAAAAGATTCCAAGTTTCCTTAAAATGCAATATGTTGTTTGGAGTTTGATGAGAAGTTTTTTACTTTGTGTTTTAAGTTTTAGGCTATAAATTTATGTTGTGATCAAGGGAAACATAAATTTATTGAACAAAAATGGATTTTGACTTTCAATTGGTAGAATTATTATATTTTGAAAGAGAAAAAGATTCTATATCTTGTTTTAATTAGTCTAGATGTATTTGAGTTTGAAACCAATAGTTTTCTTAATCATGTTGAAGGTAATGTTATAATGATAGTAGATAGAAAGAATTTGGAGAATGATGGTCATGCTTGAAATGTCATGTTTTTATCTCTTTTAGGAAATAAGTATCTCAAAGTCAAAGGAATCATGATAGAAAAGGAAATTTTGGATAAATTGAAAATATTAATGAAGGTAATGAAAAATTTAATAAATCTATGATAAAAATTTAGAGATTTAAGTATAAAGGCCAAAAGGTAAATTATAATGAAATAATGGATGATATCTTCATTAGAGATAATAAAATTGTGAGCACCTTCATAGATTTTTGTAAGAATATGGAAGATTCTAGGGTTGTCGAGAAGATACTATGTATCTTACTGAATATGTTTGATGTAATGTTATTGGTTATTGAATATTTTTATTCAAACAAACTTGATTTTCATAAAATTTTAATTACTTATAAAATGGGAAATGGGATTGTATTCAAGAAGAAGATGAAGACTGATGGGGATTATCCTTTAAATAATTGAAGTAAGAAAAGAGTAGTAAATAAGTTTATATAGTAGATGAATATTATAATAAAGAGGATAATGTTGAAATGAAATTTAAAAAATTATGTCATTAATTTCAAGAAGTAATAGAAAATCTAGAAGAATGTATCAGTTAAATTTATCACTGAATTGCTTCAATTGTGGATCCATTAGACATTTTAAGAAAATTTTCCAAGATTTAAAGAAGATTAAGATGAAAATATAAGTAAATTTTTCAAGGAATAAATTGTTCATTTTTTAAAAGTAAAATATTTCTTCAAAATGGAATGGTAATAATTTTTCTAAATTCAAAATATAAATTTCTTATCTATGTATAAAAATAATTATAGTAGCGAGGATGATGAAAATTTTAAAACTTACATTGAATTTGGTGAAAATATACTAATTACAGAGGTGATTTAGAAGAAATTACCTGTGATAAGAGAAGAAATGATGGAAGTGAGGAGGAAACCAAAATAGAGTTCATGATAAAGAGATAACTCAAGGACTATTCTTCAAATATTTCAATATCGGGGAAAGAAAATAATAATTTTAAGAAAGACATTAATTTATAAAGAAACAATTACCACTTACATACCAAAAAAGGAGTTAGAGTTATTTAATTAATTTGAAAACATAAGGAAGTTACTCACTGTAGATAAGAAATAAAATGTTAGCATGGAAGAGAATGCTAAATAAGAGGATAAGGAGTTTGAAATTATTTAATAGAAATTAATAGAAACTGATAATGAATTGTAAAATTTTAACTACAATTTTATAGTTCTATTCAATAATTTATAGAAAACTCAACGATGAAGAATATTGAAAAATATTATATGAAGAAACAGTTGGAGAAATTTGAGCTTGTGGCAAGAAAAATAAATTTCCAAAAAATTTAAAATTATGGGAACATTAATTTGAAAGGAAAATATGATATAAATGGTGATCTAAAAGTTAAATAAAGATATATATAATGATAAATAAGTGTTTAGAGTCTACCATAGTTTTGGTTTGGAGAAAGAAGATAATTTTTATTATTAAAATCTAAAATAACAATATGATACTATTTCTAGACAACATGCATTTTACTAAGGGAAGTATACTTTATATGGTTACTGTTGGTATTGTGGAGGATTTGTTCATATATAAAGAAGATAATTATTTAAATATCAATATTTTTATGATATTAGAGGATATGCTAGGTATATATTTAAGGGTATTCATCCCACTCAAAATAAAAAAATTTAGAAGCAATTAGAAAATTCTAGACTGAAGGTTGAAAATAAATTTCAATAATTTGATTAAGGCATTTGTTGTTGATGTTTCACTCAAAGAATCCTAGAAGAAATGTCCAGGGATCTTGTATTTTGTATTTTTTCACATATTAAAGGATATTTGAATCTATTTAGATATTTTTAAATGCGCAAGGACTGGTGAAATTTAGAAATTACGGTTTACTCAAAATAAAGGGATTTGGTTTGGAAGTCATTAGGGAAGACAAGATGAAGTTAAAGAACACTATTTTTTTTGATGGGTTGAAACATAATTTTTTAAGTGTATCTAAAATGTGTGATGAAGAAAATCAAGTGTTATTTTGAAAATATTATTATTTTGAGAATTAATTGAAATATAGATGTATTCTAATGATAGGATAATGAACATGAGGAAACTTGTTTCAAGTTGTAGATCTTGAAAATTCATACTAATTGAGCTTGAAAGAAGAAAATTAGTTACAGAATCGAAAACTTGAATACATTGTTCAAATAAATACAATTAGTCTTTCGAAAGGAAATAATTTTTGTGATGTTACTATTCTTAAGGTAGAGGTATACTTTAATGTATTGTACAAGTCAAAAGTGGGATATTATCAATTATTTACACAAGAAAGTGAAAATTAAAACATCTTATCTATTATAGATCATTTATTCAAATGTTTGGGGGACTATTATAAAGAAATATAAAAATGGAGATAAGTATTTTATGTGATTTATTTATTACTTCAAACATATTACATGTATTATGTTTATGAAACATAAGTCGGAGGCCTTGAAGATGTTTATGAATTTTAAAAGAAGTGCATGAAAGGAGTGTGGATTCTCCTTGAAAATGTTACATATGGATAATGGTTCTGAATATAAAATTATAATGTTCAAATCAAACCTTGAAAATCATATTATTCTCCATGAAATAAGTACATCATATACTCCATAACAAAAAATTTTGGATCTAAGGAAGATTTTTTTTTAGTGGAAACTGCTCTCACCATGTTCACAAAGCATGAGACTCATAATTTTTTCTAGTAGAACGCAATTAATAAATTTATTCAGATTCAAAACTATTGTTTTACTAAACTAATTCAGATTTGACACAATATGATCTATATTATATGAATACCCTTATATTTAAATACTTTAGGGTATCAGAAATCCATTGTATTTTCATGGTGAAAGGTGATAATATTGAGAGGTTTGAAAAAAGAGGAGTTGAGGATATCTTCCTTGGTTATCCTCCAAATAAAAGAGGATATCATTTATGTAAAAAATATATAGGGAATGTTTTTTATTGTGCATATGTGTAGGTGTTGGAGCACTCAATGAATTAATTTTCATATCACAAATAAAGTTCTAGAAGTGAAGATGATGAAGCAGAATTGGTTGATAAGTAGGATGACGTATCTAAAAAGGATATGAGTTCAAAAATAAGTGGAGATTGAAGATGATGATAAATCTATTTCTAGTGATGAATAATAAACTTTATCAACTCATCCAAGGATGATAAAACAATTACAGGTCCATAATATTATTGGATATCAATGACAGGTGATTCAAACTAGGGGAACTTTGAGGAAAAAATCATACCTCATTATTTTCTCAAGATGATATGAATGATGTGAAATAAACTTTAGAGAATCAAGATTGGATCGATGCTATGAATAATAATTTCAACTAGATTGATAATAGTGATACTTGGGATTTGGTACCCAAACCAAATAATATGAATTTCATAGGAAAAAAGTGGATGTTCCAAAAAAAGTTGAATGAGGAAGGACAAGTAATGAGAAACAACATAAGACTCACGTGAAATGGATATTCATAGGTGGAAGGAATTTATTTTATGGGAATTTTTCACTAGTTTATATGCTTTAGACAAAAAGGATTTTTCCAGCTATTATAGATTAAATTATACACAATATATGTTAAATTGATTTCAAGTCAACCTTACTCAATAGAGAATTAGAAGATGAAGTGTATACAGAGTAACCTAGTAAATTCTTTCTTGTAGAAAATGAAGGATATATTTTTAAGTTAAAAATGGTGTTGTATGGTTTAAATAAACCCTCTAATGAATGGTACTCAAATATATATTCATTATTAAAGGTTTTAAATTTCATCAAGGGAAGGGTGGATGCAAACATTTACATCGAAGAAGATAAAGAGGTATCTTTAATTATTATTGTCTATATAGATGATATTATATTCACTGTAAATTAAAAATTCAATTCAAAGGAGTTTTCTTTATAAATGAAGAAGATATTTTAAGTGTCCATACATAGAGAGATGAGGTATTTCTTGGGTTTAAAAATCTCTTAAGAGAAGGATTATATTTTCTTATCTAAAGAGAAGTATGCTTGAGAACTTTTGAAAAAGTTCAAAATAGGGGATTAAAATTTGGTTTCTACCCTAATTTTAATGGGAACCAAGATATCTAAGGATAATGATAGAAAATAAGTTAATTCAATGGTGTTTATAAAACTTATAGGGAGTTTTATCCCCTTAAAATCTCAAAGACCAGATTTAGTTTATATTATTACACGATGTTCTAGGTTTCAAAGTGAGCCTAAAAAATCACATATTATAGCTTCCAAGAGGATTCTTAGATACAAAAAAAAAATCATAATGAATTATGGTTTAAAATATGATAAAAATGGAGAGATTTATATCTTCAAATATATAAATATATATTTTCCAGGAAATATGTATTACAGAAAAATCAACGTCTAGTGTAGTTTTTTTCCCGAGTGAAGTGTGTGGAATGTCACACAAAGAAACAATGTTCAATGAAATTGAGCATTTATGAGGTGGTGTATGTTTTTGTAACTAAAATGATATCTCAATTGATGTTTATCAAGACTCAATTAGATGATCTCATGGTGGGTGCGAAATTTCCACTTCTTATGGGATGTGATAATCAATGTTCTATAAATCATTAATAAAAATGGTTCAATATTCCCAGTAAAAGAACATTGTTATAAAATATCACTTTATTAATGAGTTAATAGGGAAATGAAATATGAAGTTTTAGTTTTTTCCTAAAAAGGATAAGATTTATGATATGTTTATTAAACCACTTTCAAAAGAAACATTTCATAATTTGAGGTAGATGATGATAGTTCAACCTCAATGCACTCAAGGTTAAGGTATGATGATATTTACCCTCTATCACTTATTATTTGGATATTTTTTTCGAAGTAGGAGAAATAAACATAAATATCTCATTTCTATTACCTTAACTAAATTTTGAGAGTGAGAGAACATGGGATGAATCCAAGGATATATGTTCAACCTAATGGGGTAGAGATATCTTATTTAGGGGTGCATGTATTTAGGGGGAGTTTCTATAAGGGAAAAAATATGAGTTTAACATGTATATTGGTGAATTTTATGAACCATTATAAAATTTTTGTTGATCATGTGAATAGGAAATTTTTATACATAGGATCAAGGAATGTTTTTGAGATTAGGTATTGATGAATAAACCTCTGGCATTGTGATGTTTATATTGGGATAGGAAATTGAGGTGAGATTAAGTAGATATGTTTTTTTGTGTTGGATTTTGTTATCAATACATAAATCTTATTCAAACTTAAATAAAATGGAATTTTATGTGTGATGAATGATATTTTGAATTCTTGAGATGGACAGAATGAGTTTAGAGTTAATATGTTGAAGTTTGGAAGAGGTTCTGGTGTTGCAGATTAAATCAAGCTGCAACATATAACATCACTCTATGATGAAGCCTATATAAGATTATTTTAGATAAGAGTAAACTCTATGTTAGATTTATCCCACTAATATGGACTCTATGTAAGATTCAATTCTATTGAAACTAATTTTGGTTACATCATTATTGTTAAAATCATGTTGTAATGTGATATATGTAAGAATAAGTCATTCTAAAATGAATGTTTTGGAATATTAAAATACATTAAAGGAAGAGTAAACCAAACTATATTAAAATAGTTCATACATAAATTAAAGAAATGGATAAATATATCCTTTTATCTAGTTCTATAAATTAAGAGTAAGTCATGCCTCATTGAGAAGGGCATGCCATAGTATAAGATGAAGTAAGGATTACGAGAAGAATTCACACCATAATGAGAAGCTGTGAAAGTTAAGATCTACACTATTTTGAGATGACTAGTTATATTACATTGTAAACAGAGGTATCAAACCAAAACCATATAGATTTATATAAAATAATAGATACTCGTATTTTGATAAATTTATCTCACTGAAAAAGGAGAATTATTTTGAGAAGCAGTTGTAGGAAAATTATTTGATCACATGACAATTATTAAAGTAACACTGTGATTTATACCAAAATATAGAATTCAAGGTTTTTGATAATGTGGCTCATTTCTTGATTCATGGGACACTACAAACCAAATATTTAACTCTTATATCTATATAAAATGCTGTATAGAATACCTAGATAGATATAAATACTGAATAATAAGTAAGAGTAGTTGAAGGAAGTTATATCATTAAATTTGAATGTGAAGTTCAAAAAATTCATAGATAGTGAATCAAGTTTTTTCTATTGTAAAAATGTATATAGGGGAAAATAACATGGTTTTATATTAGAAATGGAAGAAGAGAGGAGTGATTTGTATTTTCCAAGTAAAAAAAGAAAAATAAAAAGGAGGAGGATGAAGAAGAAGATACATAATAAAAACTTGATAGAATTCTATTTCAGTTAAAGAATCCATTACGATTAAAATTTAGATAATATATATATTTTTAAAGAAGGAAATTAAATAAGTCCAAATAAACATTATGTATCATGAATTTAAATATAATTTATACTTGTTTTAAATCCATTTTGTGATTCTAGTAGAACGTGTGATGATGGGTTTTACCAAATCATGCCAAGGATATACCTGCTTGTTTTAAGTAGTGAACATTTAAAAAAGCTACTCAGTATATTGTGTTTTTGCCTTATAGTTTGTGTGGTTTATGTAAAGTGATATATTTATTTTCTTTAATAGTCATCAAATATTTTTTTCAAGAATAAATATAAAAATAATTGAATAAATTGGTCCCCTTAGTGAATCGTCACTATCAATGAGGGCCCTTTCAAGAAAAATATTTTTTTCATTCAAAAGTGAAGGAAAAATGGTGTTGTAATTATTTTTTTAAATAAACAAGAAATTTGTAGATTTATTTTATTTTTTTAATAATAAATTTTTTTTATAAAAAAATTCAGAAACATTTTATGAATTGGGATTTATAAAATGTGATTTACTTTATGAAATAAGAAAATTTAAAATTGAGTTTGGGATATGATTTTAATAATAAAGGTTTAAACTCAAAGTGAAATTGATTTTATTGATTCTATTTTTATATTTAAATTTATTTAATTGAATTTATTATAGTAAGTTTATAATTTATAGGAAGGGTATAAATTAAAAAATATTTGGTGATTTTTATAGTGGGGAGCACTATAAGGCTAGAATAATAGTGAAACTATGTAGATGGGAATGGAAGGAATATTAGTATAATGATTTTTTTATAGGGATCTTAGGTAATGGGTATACCTCAGTTTGATTTTTGGAGTCACACAATGAAAATTTTATGAGAGTTTAGATATAAGATGCACCGATAATGAATTAGTGACTAGGATAGGTTATGGTTTTTGGGTGAGTGATTTATTTTTGTATTTTCCAGGGTGAAAAATATTATGGTGGGTAGTTTTTAATATTATTTATCATTATTTAACTATTAAAATATAATTTTATATTTAAATTAGTTAATTATAATGTAAATGTTTTTTTATTTGGAATTTTATTTTTATATCAAGTGGGATGTTATCATTTTCATTTTCAAGAGTTTATAGTGGGTGTTTAGATATGGAAATATGTGTTATAAACCCTATAAGTGGTATTTTTTAATTTAGTAGAAGAAAGAAAACTGAGTTGTGGTTGTTAGAAACCACCCGGACCTGGTATAATATCAATGGGTACCCAGTTGGTAGTCCTTTATGGGTGTATCATTAGATTACCATCGATATATTGGTGATCTTCCATTGGGAACCTAATGATACACCTGGTAGAACTGGAGATCCACCCAGTACTTGATGATGCTTAATTTATTTTTTTTAACTAGGTTTTTTTTGTTTTTTATTTTTAAATACCCACTTTGGGGTCTTTTGGTTTGGAGAGACCACATAAAGGGGATCCTCCTCTATCTCCACTCCTTCTTCCTCCCCTCATTAATGCAATGTTTTTAGGATGATATAGATTCACTAATTTGATGTAAATTCTCTCCCATTCCTTCCTTTCCCATTGCAATTTTTTCTATGATTTTTATTTAACAAGTTAGGGATTTAATATTGGAGTTTACCAAATAATGGTGAAATTTATTTATAATAAAGGATATTTCATGTGTGATAGCTAGAGGAGGTTATAGAAAGTTGAATCCACCCCACTAATCATTTTATCAACAAATATGAAATTATAAGTTACTTTTTTTGGGGATTTCTTGAATATTAGGTTAAACTAAGGGCTTCTTGGTTAGGTAATTTAGGTATTATCCTATAACATCCTGGGTTATTGGGTAAGGTAATTTTAACCTAGGAGTAGCCTAAACATGTGTGTTTAGGCATGTTTTAATTGTCATTGGGGTTAGATAAGGGATAAAAGTTGGTCTTGGAAAGTGGCCCTGGTGCTAGCCTCTACCTCTTGAATGAATAAGGCACCAGGATCCCAGTGGGCTAGTACCAGGTACCTAGAGGGTTAGACAATGATTTGGTAGGCCTCAAGGGGTCTATCAAGTGTTTTGTGACCCCAGGGCGGGTACCCAATGAGGCACTTAGACTCTATGACTAGTATCTCGATACTTTTTAGGTACTTAGAGTGTTTTTATTAAATTTTTAATTAAATTAATTAATTTAATATTATTTTTTAAAATGAGGGAATCCCTCATTTGAGCTCAACCGACCAAGGGAGTTCATCCTCCCATTTCCCTTCATTCCATATTCTCCCAAGTGGGGATCTCAACAAGTACTCGATGATTCTTGCTTTTTTTGTTAAAGGGGGTCATCATCAATAAAGTTTACCTTCCTTGGCTATTATTCATCTTTTATTTTATGGATTTTTACACTATGGTAAGTTTCATATAATATTAAAATTTTAGGTATTTTTCTATGGATATATATTTTATTTCACCTTAGGTTGAATCTGCTGGTGGAATCAAACATGCAGACCTTTGATAATATGATGTAGGTGGTTCCTAGCTATTTATTGTGTTATACAAGTGTTCATGTATCATGTGAAATGTTGGTGTGGGTAGGGTCATGTGAGTGATGGGAATTAGAACCAGTCATCATCTCTGGGGTTCTTTGGGGTTGTCCTAGGGTAGTCAAGGGAAAGTATGTGTGGATAAGAAAGTTGGGGTCATGTGAATATAATAGAGAGCCCATGAGGGGGTTTATAACCTTGTTTGTTGATGTAATCCTCTATAGTTTGAGAGGATTAAGAGTGACAGTGTTTACTTTGATTTTATATGAGGGATATTCCATAGGTGGCCACAAGATCATAGGGGTCATTGGGGTCACTGGTTGGGAGAATGATTCTCACCATACATGTAATATATTTTTGGGTTGATTGATTGGGATTGGTGAAGGATGAAAGTTATTCATGCCTTGGGTTTTGTCAAGATACCAAGCCAATAGTTTGGTAAGGGGTTTGGATGACCATGGGACTCATGGCATGATAGAGGAATGCACCTTTTGGGCATTGTGAATAGTTAAAAATGGTTCACAAGTTATGGTTGGTGAGTAACTCTATGTGATATGAACTAGGATGGATGGATGAGGTCTCATCTAACCTGACAAACCATGGGTAACTCATCCCACTTTGACACTAGTTGAAGTAGGTGAAGGCTGTAACACCTCAATCTTCAACGGTACGTTTCCCTTTGAATAATGCAATAGCTTTCATTGTATGCAACTTGGAGTTTTAACACACCACGACCAATTAAAGTAGCAGTTATGAATAGTAATACCCAATTTTTGAAATTTTATAAATTTTCTTTTTTAAAATGGATTTTATTTTTGTATTAGGAATATAAAAATTTTCTTAGGTTGAATTTTTGGTATTTTTTCTGAAAACTCTCAATTTTTGATGAATAGTGAAAAACACTGCATTATTGTTTAAAACCGACTTTTTATTTAAATAATTAGTTAATTTATTTTGAATTAATTTAGGTCAAAATAGATACATAATACCAATATATGTTCAACAAAATTCATTGGAGTCATTTTATAATAAGTTTAGATATATAAAATTTTATCAAACTTTTTACCATCTTTTATCCACCTTCTAGGAGCATTTGAAAATTTTCATAAAACTTAGTTTTACCACTTCTGTGAGTTGAATTTCAAAAATACAAGAGACACGGTTAATATAAGTAAGTAAAATGTTGTTCAATAAGATGAAAATAATTTTTAGTGAATAGTAACTTTTGACTTTTATTTACCACGGTTAAAAGTAAATAGGGTAATTAAGGGTAAAAATGGTATTATAATTACCCTAACACATGTCCTACTTCTATTGGATAAGTGTAATTTGACTGAAAACAACCTTAGGAATAAAATATGACCCCCTTTGGTCCACTTGGATTAGATTAGGACATTTATTATAATTTTATTTAAAGAAGAGTTAAAAGTGTTAAATTCAAAGTTTAATAACTAAGACATTTTCAATATAAGGTTATACATAAGATAAATTCAACTATAAATATTAATTATAAAGATAGAAATATTTCCTACATAATGGTATTTTATTTATAAATTTTAGACATTAAATAATTAAATTTATTTATAACACAATGATGATGTAGTAATTACCTTATTAATGAAAGATTAAAATAATTGATATTATAAATAACCAAATAAATAAAATTTGAGAATTTTGATAAATTATACTAATTTTATAGGTTAATATGACATGTTATGGTTGATTAAATAATTTTTTTTCGAAATAATCATGTTTTTATGATTTTCACAAAAACCAAATACTAAATAGTGTCAAAATTGACATAATTGAGTTTTTAAAACAAATACTATATTATTAATTGATATAATATTCCTAAAAATCTAATGTTCGGACAAAGGACTTAGATAAGGTTATATATATTAATAATTAACCACTTTGGGTTCTATTGGCTTGTTATAGTAAGTTTATTAACCATATAATATAAAAATACAAAGAGACATGGTAAATGACAAACTATTTAACTAAGAGTTAAATCTCAAATATAAGGTTAATATGGTGACCTAAAACTGTCTAAAACCTATCGGTTGAGAGGTTTTCTACCCATACCAACCTTATCCTCTAAATAAATCATTTTGGAGCCATTATAAACCGAAAATGATTTTATTATAAAATAATATTTCAAGCTTTTCCTGAAGTGACCCTCACCTCTCTTATAAAAGGGTACTTCCACTTATCTTAATTTCACACCTCCAAATCCATTTGGCTCGGCCAAAACATGCCCAAATATCCTCCCAACGTTTTTCCCTTCATCCCAGAGGCCTTTCTTTAGTCAGAAATCCAACCCAAGGAGCTATTTTGATCAAATCAAAAGGAATAACCTGAAGAAGAGGTAAATATTTCATCACCTCTTTCAAGTTCTTTTCTTTTTCCACTTCCTCTTTCTTTGTTGTTTCCATTCTAAAATAATAAATAAAGTATCTTATACATATTGTGATGTTATTATAAAACTGTTACAACCATATTCATTATTCTATCCATTATATGAATGAAAAAGTCACCATACGTGCATACGTACGACTTACCGTCTCCACGTCGTGGTGTAGTTGTTATTCAATACATTATTTTTTTTGATGGGTATAATAATGATGTATAATTGATGTAAATAATAAATATAACATATTAATTATTCTTTATATATGATATAACATTCAATTATATATTATTTCACCTTTAATTGAATGATATTATAGCTCGTGCGTACATGCGGATTACCGTCTCCACGAACGCGATGAGATTTATTCCCCATTGTAATCATTGAAGACTAATTTTCATTTGATGATTAAAAGTAATGTTTAAGAACTTAATATAATTATGTATATAAATCAAATACATCCCATCCATAACAAACATGGCTTACGTAACCAAGCATATAAAGGAAAATGAATCAGTTAACACCCAAAATTATGATATTACTAAAATATTATTAACAAAGAAATATTAGAGGATCATATATGATATCATATTTATGTATATAGTTATTTTATAATTTAATAACAATGTTTTAACTATTATACAGGAGGTTAACATATCATCTACTAAGGAAAAGTTCAATGCAAGGGTTAATTCTACCTTCTCTTTACTTATCTGAGGTTGTTAACACGCAAGTATCTACTGGGACCTCTTTATCATCCACATATGTGTTTTACTAAAAGTGTAATTCAATTTTTTTACTATTTACTAGACTATGGGTTTAAATCATTTATACCCTTATTAGACCATATATGTTTTAAAAGGAATCTTTCTGCCATTTTCCAAACAAGGTAATTTATGACCTTTTCGACAAAATTAAGGTAAGAATGTATTTTTTTTAACTTATACGGTGGGTGTGGATATTTTCTTCCATTGTAAAATCATTAAAGATTCCCATACAGGGTTATAATAATATTTTCAAAATAAATGTTTTCTTTTATAATTATTTGACTATTAAATGGTTTTATAATAGAAAGAGGTATTTATTTAAAAAAGTTTTCATCTATATCAACATCCTTTGATGGATTTTAAACTTATTTGAAGTTGATTTATTATGATACAAATCTTACATATTTTATTGAAGGTTTTGTGATATGTTTGAATATGGATGTGTTATTTTTTTACCATTCATTGTTTATGGATAAAGTATTGACATTTCGTATTCTAGTTTTAATACGAATGTTTATGTTATGTTTAAACCTTTTCATACGAGGAATGTATTAGACTTAGTAAGTGATGTGTGGAGCCCACTATAGCTCCTTGATGCATGGGTAGGTCTAATGAGATAAAATAGTGTCTTGGAACAAGTACTTGACAAAATCTTATTTGTAGTCTTGACACAAGGCCTTGACTATGTGGTTATGAAGTCTGACACTATGCATTCCATCATTATGAAATTGGATATTGATGTTGCATGTGATTATTCGACTAGTAGAATATCCATGTGAATAAGTAAATGGAATTATTTCATTATATATTTTCCATATTATGCTGAATTTTAAGTTTAAAAGATTTTTTAGTCTTATACATTGCCTTAAATGTTTATGCTTATTTATGAAAGTTTCCACTATATTGTTATCCTTACTGAGCATCTGATCTCACCCCTTTCTAGTTTTTATTTTTCCCAGGATGTGGAGAAGTATTTTATGGTTGACCTATAGGGATAGGATAAGGATATAAGTGTGTTCAAAAGGGGACAAAATGTTGTTGATGTTTTTATTTCATGATGTAATTTAAAACTTATGAATGTATCTAGTACTTCCAAGGCTACTAAACTGATCGGTGTTTCAGGACATGATTCCTTGTATCATGCCAATGTTATGTAATAATGAACCGACTCTGGGTAACTGGGGTCAGGACATTACAATTGTTATCAGAGGAAGTTTAGTACAAACCTTAGAAACTAGATTTAGAAAAACTCTGATTAGAGAACACTAAACTAAGATACACTTTGAGGATTAGTATAGAAGAAATTCTTAGAATTTTGGTACTGTAGGTATTTTGTGATTTTTACAAGAAATACATCCCTGTCTGGATACGAGCAAGTAGAGGCAGCTCTGGCATAGATGTACCTAGGGGTAAAACCCAAAAACACCGCTTTGAGCTAGACTCGTACGAGAACTAGTGCATAACAACGGGCCTTGCTGTACTCTTTGTTACGACACTCTGGGGGGATATGCTTAGGATAATTATAATTTTATTTAAAAACCATTATGAAGGGTTTATGAGTATATAATTCCTCAAAGAAAAGATTTTTATGATTATGTATTATGTCCATAAACTGTTCAATTTTTGTTAAATGTTTTACATGTTTGGAATTATGTATTGCGATTCATAAACTAATCTAGTGTATGCCATTTTTTAGAAATGGAACCTAGTGGAAGAAATGGAAACTGTATCAATGCATGTAATCCATGTAGGTATTTCCATCCTACTCAAGATAATTATAGTGAAGTTTGTGATGCAACTGGTGCTGATTAGATTATCACTATGCTGGGACAACTCACTCAGGTTATGAATAATAACCTTACCCATATGGAGCACCCTGATCCACAACGTGGAGGATCAATGTTAGACCGATTCATGAGACAAAAACCACCAACATTCAATGGGACTATAAATCCATTTGTAGCCAAGCAATGGATAAGTTCCTTAGAGAAAATATTTCATTCTTTGGGGAGTAGTGAAAGGGAAAAAGTTTTCCTGGCATTTTATCGCCTAACGGGAGATGCAGATCAATGGTGGCCATTGATTCAAAACACAAATGAAATGATGAAGTATCAAATATCGAATAGAGGGAGTTTAAAGAGATTTTCATAGAAAAATACTTTCCTCGTGACCATCGAGAAGATATGGAAAGAAAATTTTTGAGTCTGAGACAAAAGGAGGATGAGAATGTCAAAAAATATGAGGATAATTTTACAAGGTTAAAAAGGAATGCTACATATTATATATGTAACCCAAGGAGTAAGATTGATCAATTCTTTGATGGGTTAAAACCATTACTCCGGTGTGCATTAGTATCACAATCCTTCTTATCATACGAATATATTGTATCATGTGCTATCAAGATAGAAAAGGAATTCTCTAAGTCGTATGACTTTAAAGAAAAGAAATAGAAACAGAGATTTGTTGAACACTCTGGAAATGGAAATAAGGGGAAGAATGGAAAATTTGAATATCCATCCTGTAGTAAATGTGAAAAGAAACACCCCGGTACTTACCTGAAGGGAATGAGAGTCTATTATAAGTATGGTGAAAAAGGCCACCAAGCTCGTGATTTCAAGGGGAAGAAAGAGGCTATCAATGTTGAATGCTACAATTATAGAGAAAAGGGGAATTATACAAATTAATGTTCTAATTTCCAAGGGAAATTACCTTATAAAAGGCCAAGGGGGAAAGGACAAGCTTATGCGATCACTACTGCTGAGGTTGAAGCTCTGAAAGATGTGGTTGCAGGTAATTTAATGGTTTCCTCAACTTTATCCAATGATTTATTAGATTCTAGATCATTGCATTGTTTCATATATTCCCATTTTTCTAAGAAAATTAGATATTTTCAATTTGAATTGACAAGGGAGTTGTCAGTCAAAACACCTAAGGGAAGTATCATCGTAAGAAAGTTTTGTGAATCAGTTACCATTAGGGCATATAAATGTTCTTTATCTGCTGATCGTATCGTCATACCCATGATTGAATTTGATATAATCCTTGGAATGGATTGGCTTTCAGACCATGATGTGAAAATTTATTTTAAGAATAAGGAGGTTACAATTTTTGATGATGATAAGAAGTACCTTATCTTTAGAGTAGAAATGTCACCACATGATTCTTATCTAGATACACCCCCAGTAGCTCTACTAAATTCAATTATTGGGGAAGAAGAGAATGAAATAACTATGGGTGAGGAAAATAATGTTCAAATAGAGGATGTACCTATTGTGTAAGAATATGTTGATGTGTTTCCAGAGGATTTACCTGGGCATCCTCCAGAATGAAAAATTGAGTTTTCCATTGATTTAATTCCTTGTTCAAGGCCCATATCAAAGACCCCTTATAGAATGGACACTGTGGAATTAGTAGAACTAAAGAGACAACTAGAGGAATTGAGTAAAATATGATTTATTTTCCCTAGTGTTTCTCCATGGGGATCCCCTATCCTTTTTGTTAAGAAGAAAGACAAATCTATGAGGTTATGCATTGACTATAGGGAGATCAATGCTATAAAAATAATGAACAAGTATCCCCTACCTTGTATTGATGATTTATTTGATCAACTTCATGGATATCAATATTTTTCAAAGATTGACATTTGATCTGGATACCATTAGTTGTGCCTGAAGAAAGAAGACATTCTGAAGACAACATTTCGAACCAGGTATGGGCATTACAAGTTTATAGTAATGCCTTTTTGATTGATTATGCACCCTTTGTCTTCATGAATCTAATGAATAGAGTTTTTAAGGAATATCTTGATGAATTTTTAGTGGTATTTATTTACAATATCTTGGTATACTAAAAAATCTACGAAGATCAAGAAAATCACTTGCGCACTATTCTGAAGACTCTTAAAAAAATGAATTATATTTGAAGTTTATAAAGTATGAAATATGGATTCAGAGGATTTCTTTTCTAGGACATATTGTCTATAAGGATGGAATATTTATTGATCCTTCAAAGACCAAGGCAATAAAAGAATGGATAGTATCGATGAGTATAACTGAGGTACACAATTTTATTGTTTTAATAGGTTATTATCGACTTTTCGTCCAGAACTTTTCCTGGTTGGCTAACCCATTAACCAAGATCACATTTAAAGGGGTTAAATTTTTTTGGACAAAAGAGTGTGAATAATGTTATGAATAATTGAATAGAAGATTAGTCAATGCTCCTATCTTGACTCTACCATCAGGGAACAATGGGTTTGTTATTAATAGTGATGCTTCAAAGAAAGGACTTGGTTATGTACTTATGAAGAATGATAGAGTTTTTTCCTATGCACCATGACAAAAAAAATTCAGGAACAAAACTATCCTATTCATGATCTTGAGATAACAGCTATAATATTTTCTTTGAAAATATGGAGACACTATCATTATGGTGAAAAATGTGAGATTTATACTGATCACGAGAGTTTGAAGTATATTTTCTCACTGAAAGAACTCAACATGAGGAAAAGAAGATGGCTTTAACTACTCAAGGATTATGATTTCACTATACACTACCACCCGAGGAAGGAAAATAAGGTGGTAGATGCTTTGAGAAGAAAGGATCATGGAGTTTTGAACAAGATGAGAATTGAAAAGGGTCCTATATACATGGATCTAGTAAATATGGATATGAGAATAACTATGGAAGGTGAAACACCAATGCTTTTTCAAATAGTTTCCAAACCATCTTTACTAGAATGGAAAAAAATTCCTCAGACTGATTATGAGAAATTTCAAAAGAAAATTAAAGCTATGAACGATGGGAGATTGATCGACTTCGTATATGAAGATGGGATTTTGAAATTTGGGAAGACAGTTTCTGTTCCCAATATACCTGATCTAAAAAGGGAATTGTTGGATGATGCTCATAGATCCAATTTCTCTATACACCTTGGTATCACTAAGATGTATAGAGATTTGAAAGAATATTTTTGGTGGAACAACATGAAGAGAGAGATTTCTGATTTTGTGTTGAGATGTATGGTTTTCCAACAAGTGAAAGCTAGAAGAAAACATAATAGA
Organism: Viscum album; assembly: GCA_963277665.1. Taxonomy (NCBI): domain Eukaryota; kingdom Viridiplantae; phylum Streptophyta; class Magnoliopsida; order Santalales; family Viscaceae; genus Viscum; species Viscum album. Next base: position 879,091,226 of record OY728123.1, read on the forward strand.
GGATTCATGCAACCTCTTCCCATACCTGAGTGGAAATGGGATGATATTATGATGGACTTTGTCATGGGAATACAAAGCAATCCTAGAAGAAATGATGCAATATGGGTCATTGTTGATCATCTTACCAAGTCAACACATTTTCTTTCTATAAGAGAATATTTTCCACTTGAATGTTTAACAACACTATATATTAATGAAGTTGTAAGACTTCATGGAGTACCCCTATAAATTGTTTCAGATTGCGATCCCTGTTTTACATCAAGATTCTAGAAAAGTATTCAGAAATCCATGGATACTGAACTTTGTTTGAGCACTGCGTACCACCCTCAAATCGATGGACAATCAGAATGGACTATTAAAACCTTAGAAGACATGTTGAGATCTTTATCACTTAACTTTCAAGGTATGTGGGATCAATATTTACCTCTGGTAGAATTTTCCTATAACAAGAGCTTCCATTCAAGTATTCAGATGGTACCATATGAAGTTTAATATGGCAAGAGATGTCACACACCAACTTTTTGGGATGATGTTGGTGAAAGAAAACTCGTAGGCCCAGAACTTTTTGAGTAAACAATGGAAAAAATGAATATTATCCAAACCCACATCAAAGCAGCCCAAAGTAGGCCAAAGAGCTATGCCGATAACCGAAGGAAGGATTTGGAATTTCAAGTAAGAGACCATGTTTTCTTGAAGGTATCTCCATGGAAGGGTGTTATACATTTCGGTAAGAAGGGTAAATTGAGTCCCAGGTACATCAGACCTTTTGAAATTACAGAATGAATTGGAGTTGTAGTGTATTTTTTGGCAATGCCTCCAAGACTCTCCAATGTTCATGATGTGTTCCACGTATCATTATTGAGAAAATACATGCCTGACCCAATGCATGTACTCACCTATGAGAAAATTGAACTAGAACCTGATCTATCTTATTGTGAATAGCCTGTCAAGATTCTTTATACCAGAGAACAAGTGTTGAGAAATAGGATGACTCGTCTGGTGAAAGTTCTATGGAGAAACCATAATATGGAAGAGGAAACATGGGAACCCGGGGAACTTATGATGAATAACCACTTGAATCTTTTTATGCAGTAATATTCTATAAATTTCTAGGATGAAATTATTTTAAGTAGGGGAGAATGTAACACCCCAAGCTTCCACGGTACGTTTCCCTTTGAATAATATAGTAGCTTGCGTTGTACGCAACTTGGAGTTTTAACACACCATGACCAATCAAAGTAACCATTATGAATATTAATACCCACTTTTGGAAATTTTGTAAATTTTATTTTTCAATTTGGATTTAATTTTTGGGTTCGGAAAATCAAAATTAGCTTAGGGTGATTTTTGGTATTTTTCTGAAAACTTTCAATTTTTGATAAATAGTGAAAAACACTACATTATTGTTTAAAACAAAATTTTTATTTAAATAATTAGTTATTTAATTTATTTTAGGTCAAAATAGTTACATAATACCTATATTTGTTCAACTTAATTCATTGGAGTCATTTTATAATAAGTTTAGATATATTAAATTTTATCGAACTTTTTACCGACTTTTACCCACCTTCTTGGAGCATTTTAAAATTTGCATAAAACTTAATTTTACCACTTCTATGAGTTTTATTTCAAAAATCTGAGAGACACAGTTAATATCAGTAAGTAAAATTCGGTTCAATAAGATGAAAATAATTTTTGGTGAATAGTAACTTTTGACTTTTATTTACCATGGTTAAAAGTAAATAAGGTAATTAAGGGTAAAAATGATATTATAATTACCCTAACACATGCCCTAATTCTATTGGATAAGTGTAATTCGACTAAAAACAACCTTAGGAATAAAATATGACCCCCATTGGTCCACTTGGATTAGATTAGGACATTTACTATTATTTTATTTAAAGAAGAGTTAAAAGTGTTAAATTCAAAGTTTAATAACTAAAACATTTTTAATATAGGGTTATACATAAAATAAATTCAACTATAAATATTAATTATAAATATAAAACTATTTCCTACATAATGGTATTTTATTTATAATTTTTATACATTAAATAAGTAAATTTACTAATGACACAATGATGATGTAGTAATTACCTTATTAATGAATGATTAAAATAATTAATATTATAAATATCCAAATAAATGTAATTTGAGACTTTAGATGAATTACACTAATTTTATTGGTTAATATGAAATTTTAGGGTTGATTAAACAATTTTTTTTCGAAGTAATCATGTTCTTATGACTTTCACAAAAAATCAAATACAAAATAGTGTCAAAATTGGCATAATTGAGTTTTTAAAACAAATACTATATTATTAATTGATATAATATTCCTAAAAATATAAAGTTCAGACAAAGGACATAGATAAGGTTATATATATTAATAATGAATCACTTGGGGTTCTCTTGGATTGTTATAGAAAGTTTATTAACCATATAATATAAAAATACAAAGAGACATGGTAAATGAAAAACTATTTAGCTGAGAGTTAAATCTAAAAGATAAGGTTGATATGATGACCTAAATCTATCTAAAACCTATTGGTTGAGATTTTTTAGACCCATACCCACCTTATTCTCTAAATAAGTCATTTTTGATCCATTATAAACTGAAAATTATTTTATTATAAAATAATATTTCAAGCTTTTCCTAAAGTGACGCTCACCTCTCTTATAAAAGGGTACTTCCCCTTCTCTTAATTTCACACCTCCAAATCCATTTGGATCTCCCAAACCCTACCCAAATATCCTCCCAAATATCCTCCATTCATCTTATAGGCCTTAATTTGGTCATAAATCCAACCTAGGGATCCATTTTGATCAAATCAAAAAGAAGAACCCGAAGAAGAGGTAAATATGTCATCACCTCTTTCAAGTTCTTTTCTTCTTCCAATTACTCTTTCTTTGATGTTTCCATTATAAAATAATAAGTCCAGTATCTTATACATACTGTGATGTTATTATAAAAATTGTACAACCATATTCATTATTCTATCCATCATATGAATGACAAAGTCACCATACGTGCGTATGTACGACTTACTGTCTCCACGTCGTGGTGTAGTTGTTATTCAATGCATTATTTTTTGGATGGGTATAATAATGATGTATAATTGATGTAAATAATAAATATAACATTTTAATTATTATTTATATATGATATAACATTCAATTATATACGATTTCACCTTCAATTGAATGATATTGTCTCTCATGCGTACGTATGAATTACCGTCTCCATGAACATGATGAGATTCATTCCCCATCATAATAATTCAAGAATAATTTTAATTTGATGATTAAAAATAATGTTTAATAACTTAATATAATTATGGATATAAATCAAATACATCCTATCCATAAAAAACATGGCTTACTTAACCAAGCATATAAAGGAAAATGAATAAGTTAACACCCAAAATGATGATATTACTGAAATATTATTAACAATGTAATATTAGAGGATCATATATGATATCATATTTATGTATATAGTTATTATATAATTTAATAAAAATGTTTTAACTATTATACAGGAGGTTAACATACCATCGACAAAGGAAAAGTACGAGGTAAGGGTTAATTCTACAGTCTCTTTACTTATCCGAGGTTGTTAATGCGTAAGTATCTACTAGGACCTCTTTATCATCCACATCTGTGTTTTCTTAAAAATGTAATTAAAAACATTTTCAATACTTACTAGACTATGGGTTAAAGTAATTTATACAATTATTTGACCATATATGTTTTGAAAGTAATCTATCTGTCATTTTCCAAACAAGGTACTTTATGACCATTTAGACAAAATTAAGGTTAGAATGTATTTTTTTATCTTATATGATGGGTGCAGCTATTTTCCACCATTATAACATCGTCTAAGCTTCCCATATAGGATTATAAGAATATTTTCAAAATAAATTTTTTCTTTTATAATTATGTGACTTTTAAATGGTTTCAAATTAGAAAGATGTATTTCTTTAAAAAGGGTTTCATCTATGTCAACATCTTTTCATGGATTTTAAACTTGTTTGAAGTTGATTTATTATGATATAAATCTTCCATATTGTATTGAAGATTTTGTGATATTTCTGACTATGGATGTTTTTTTTGTACCATTCATGGTTTATGGATAAAGTATTGACATTTCGTATGCTAGTTTTAATATGAATGTTTATGTTATGTTTAAACCTTTTCATATGAGGAATGCATTGGTCTTTGTAAGTGATGGGTGGAGCCCGCTATAGCTCCTTGATGCATCGGTAGGTCTCATGAGACAAACTAGTGTCTTGGCACAAGGCCTTTAAAAAATATTATTTGTAGTCTTGGAACAAGGCCTTGACTATGCGGTTATGAAGTCTTGCATTATGCATTTCATCATTATGAAATTGGTGATTGATATTGCATGTGATTATTAGAATAGTATAATATCCATATGAATAAGTAAATTTAATTATTTGATTTTATCTTTTCCATATTATGTTGAAGTTTAAGTTTAAAAGGATTTTGTTTTAGTCTTATACATTGCCTTAAATGTTTACGCTTATTTATGAAAGTTTTTGATATATTGTTATCTTTAATGAGCATCTGAGCTCACCCCTTTATATGTTTTATTTTTCCCAGGATGTGAAGAAGTATTTTATGGTTGACCTATAGGGATAGGCTAAGGATATAAGTGTGTTCAAAAGGGGACAAAATTTTGTTGATGTTTTTATTTCATTTTGTAATGTAAAACTTATGAATGTATCTAGTACTTCCAAGGCTACTAAACTGAACAGTCTTTAGGAACATGATTTATTGTATCATGCCAATGTTATGTAATAATACACCGACTCTGGGTAACTAGGGCCGGGGCGTTACAAAGGTGCACACGTGGCTGGAAAAGCACAAATAGAGCAGGCTGGATGGTTTTATTTAGTTTTTGTACTTTTTTACGTTGTGTACACTCATATATGTATGGATATTGTCTAGGTACAACATTAGTGAATTGAGTTCATGATCACACCCTATAAAATACCTTCAGGATGCATATATACCTTATGTCTCATGATACAGGTAGGGGAAAGGGACCAATGTTTGGATTTTAGTGGTTGGAGTTGCAGTTATTGCATGATCTAAGATCCTATGGTTGGATCTAGACCAGGTAGATCCTTGATAATGAGATGAGTTTGTTTTTGGCATTTTTAGGCCTATATGTGATCAACCTATGAGAAATCATGCTATAAGCGGTATGAATTTCATGGTATAAAAATGTTCATTTTTCTATATGTTTTGGATTTTTATTTTCTATGTATTATTATGATTTTTATATTGTTATATTATTATCTTGTTTATTTTTTCATTTAGGGTATAGTCGTTCCAGTATCACCTCCTAGATCCTCACTGTTAGTCTGCAACCTCTAGTGTATAGAGACACATTCTTGTGGTCAACGAGTCTCTATCTCAGGTGCTATTTGGACAATTTGGGTTGAGGATGCTATAAATTTTTATTGGAGAAGGTTTATATTCAATTATTTTGGGACTAAGATAAATGGAGTTTTAAGTATGTGTCAACATTTGGGAATGAAGTACATGTATCCAAGGGAATGAAGATTTCTATTTGGTTTTCAAGTTTACTAATGATTAATTTGGTTTAGAAAAATTGGTATTTCTGGTTATTGATTTATATTTTAGACTCTTAGACTTGGAGGAAAGAGGTGGTACTCATGAATAATTATAGGCACATAGGGATTACATGACATGTGTATTCTTGCTTGTGGTTTCTATTTTAGTTATAGTTCTAAAATGGGATCGGATTTGGCTGATTAAAATTTCAAAAAATTATATGGTGTTTTATCATATAAATTCTTGATGAAATTATACTTAACTAGACTATAGATATGATTCATTGTGTTATTGTGTGTGTGGATCCTATGTGCACATGGTGTGTGTGGTAGATGACCTTATAAAGGGGTAGAAGAGGTTATAATATGGGAATTTGGTGTGGGTAAAGAAGTGTATGGGCCAGTGAGATGCATTTCCTATCACAAATTTCCTTATTTGTGATATCTGAACCGTTATTTATTGAGCATGGTATATTATTTTTTATTGGATTCCACTTAGATGACCTCTGTTAAAATTTCATAAGGGATGGGATGTGGTATTGTCAAGGTGTGAATAGGTTGAGGCTGCAAAGGTTGGGGATGAGCATGATCCATAGGTATAGGTGTTGAGTCAAGTATGTTAGCTAGAGAAGCTAGAGGATCTGGGAAATTGGTTTGATGATTATCTCATGGAAAGATTGAAATGTGTTATATATATAATCTATCATACATATTAGGGAGATAATTTATCCATGGAATATCTATCATAGGAGTAGTAATCACAATATCCTCCCTTTTTCCAGGGATTGGATGGATTGAGGCCATGAGTTCATATATCTATCATAGGGTGATGCATTGGTCATGGACTATTCTATGTGGTTTAAAGACTTGATGTTTTTTTCACTGACATTGTAAGGAGATAAGATCACCTAGGTAAGGTGATTTGAGGATGGTTTTCTACATCCTATCAAAGTAAATTTAAATATCTTCAGGTTGACCTCATTTTTAGAGGTGATGAACTAGGCACTAATAGTGGAGAGTAATTTGATCAATGAGAGTATGCAGAGCTAGAAAGTGTTATTAAGTGAGATGGGTATTATAGAAATAGGCAGTTGAAAGTGGGAATATGAGGACATCCAGTAGGGTAGTCAAAGTAGGGGATCAACATTGCTACCATAAAGAGGGTTGTTAATGAAGTGTTTTTAGTGTGGGAAGATATTACATCTTCAATCCTAGTGTGATTAACCATTTAAGGGGTACCAAGATTATAGACAATTAGGGAATTTAGAGTTATTTTTTAGCATGGCCTATTAGTCAGCTGGACATCATAGATTCGGTCAGACTCATGTGTCTAAGATAGGACCAGGAGTAGTGAAAGGAGGCAGTATCTAAGATTTATCAACATGTGTGGGACTTAACAGTGGATAGGATACCCAATTGTGGGGGGTAATGGCCGACATCGAGTGCAATTCCACATGGAAGACACACATCATTCTATTTGGATTTATATCACTTTCATATGATCAATACAACTAATTCAAAGCATGATAGTTAGAGGTGTGAAATGAGTCTATTGATTTTGGCTTTATTATGATGCACAATGTGCATATGTGTGTAAAGGAATATCTAGGTACTGGTTGATGTATGGGAATTGGGTTTGGTTAATGGTAACTGGGGGAATCATAGGAATTAGTTATGACGTGTGGTGATGGTATAGTGGTGGTTGTGTTCTAATGGTTGGTACATATATAAATTGGTTTGATGGTTAGGTAAGACACCATCGATGTGTTGGGTGGGATGGTTATAGTGATTCCGGGTATGTGATTCCAATAGTGGAGAGTTCCCATGGAGTTAATTATTTGTTCTGAGTGGGTTGGTTGTGTTAACTAGAAATAAATAGATGTGTTTCAATGTTTTGTGAGAGGGATGTTTTGGTTTTGGTAGTGGGTGGTTTTTTTGTAACCCAAGACACCACAATGATGAACTATTGTATAGTGGGGTGGTTGTAATGACCCAATTTCTAAATTGAGAGAATTTGATCATGAGAGTGGCTTAACCATGTGCATTTCAGCATGTTTGAAGTTTCATAAGGGTCATTTAAGGACTGAAGGTTGGGTTTATGAAATTGGTTTTGGTGTGGGGCTCTGTCCCTTGAAGACAAATGGAACAGAGTACCTAGTGGTATAATACTAGGTACTCGATGGGTTAAGTAGTGAGTAGGTAGACCCTAGGGGTCCATTGGGTGACCAGTGACCCTAGGGAGAGTACTCGATGTGGTCCTGAGTACCCAATAAATACCTTGGTTTTTTTAAATTTTAATTAAATTTATTTATTTATTATAATTTGTTAAATTGAGGGAAGCCCTCATTTATGCTCAAATGACCATGGGAGTTCATTCATCCCCTATCCCTTCATTATTTGTTCTCCTAAGAGGGGAACTTAGTAGTCACTCACTAGTTCTTGGTTCCATCTATCATAGGGGGTCACTATTAGTAAGGCTCACCTTCCTTAGATGTTCTTCACCATATGTTTTCTAGTATTGTTGTTGTTGTATAAATCTTCATCTAATATTCAGATTTTTATATTTTTCTATGTTTCTATATTTTATTCATCCTTAGGCTGAATTAGCTAATAGAATCATATGTTCATTCCTATTCTAGTATAATTTAGGAAGTTCCTAGATATTTCCTATGCAATATGTGTGTTTATGAATCATGTAAAATGCATGCGTGGGTAGGTTCAAGTGATATATGATAACTGGAACCAATCATGGTCTTCTAGGTTCCTGGGGGTTGTTTTAGGGTGGTCTTGGGATGATATGTATGGATATGGGCTTGGTTATATAAATAACATGTGGTATAGTATTCATTGGATCGATGGATTGTTTTAGATGTCATTCCCATGGTACTTGAAATGGGTTGGGTTACTCGTTCTTGATGTGGTTACTTGGGAACATGGTTTCTGTGGATTGTGTGGCCATTGGGAAATGTAGGATCATAAGATATATAATGGAATTAGGCTTTTGGTGACATACTCTCATTGTGGGGATGAGTCCATTAGGGATGTTCGAACATAGGACATGACCTATGAGGTGGTTTAGACTACTGATTTTAGTAGTATCCTCCATAGTTGGAGTAAATTAGGGGTGATAGTGTTGACCACCATTTTAAAATAGGGATATGTATTAGGTGTCTATGAGATATTGGGGGTGATTTAGGTCACAAATTGGGAGTAGGATGATCCTTTTACATGTGATATATGATGGGGATAATGGGTTAAGCTTGGTGAATGATGAACATTCATTGTACCTTGGGTTTCATTGGTTTTTTGAAATGGTTTTTTGGTAAGGGGTTCATATGACCATGGGTCTTATGACATAAAAAGGAAAATATTCCTTCATGGAACTATAAATGGATCAAAATGGTTCGAAAGTTGTGATTGGAATGTAATTCCATGTGATACAAACTGGGGTGGAAGGCTGAGGGTTCCCCTAATATAGAAAACCAAGGGTAATTCATCCCACACCAGCATTATTCAAAGCATGTAAAGGCTTAATCATGACTATTCAAGAGTGGGTGGATAATTTTTAGTGGTTTGATTTGGATATTTCCCATTTCACCTTTCATACACTTGTATATATATGGATATTAACCAGGGATACCATTTCTGGTAGCCTAATGAGTTCATACTCACACCTTACATAAGCCCTCCTAAACGTTTTTAAATTTTATGTATCATGATATAAGTAGGGGCAAGGGGCCAACATCTTGATATTTGTGACCAGAGGTACAATTATTTCATAGAACGAGTTTCAATGGTTAAAGCTAGACTAGGTGGATCCTTAGTTCCAAGATGAGGTTGTTTTTATCTTTTTTTATGTCTTTATACGATTAGATTATAGGTGACCCTATTGTTAGCTTTATGAATTGCATGAAATAGTAGATATTTATTTTCATGCATGTTCTAAATTATTGTTATATTTTTATTATTATGATTCTTCTATTGTAATGTTGTTGTTTTATTTTAGTAACATAGGGTATAATATTCCCACTATCACTTACTAGACCCTATATACTTTTCAGAAGCCTATAAAATACATAGATTCACACTAGAAGTCATTGGGTATCTGACCGAGGTGTCATCCAGGTAATATTGGTTAGGGATTTTATATCCTCTAATGGGAGCGTCAAGTGCTTGTCAAAATTTATTTATAGGTGTTTTAAACATTCATTTTTTATATATGTAAGTATTATTATTTCTAATTTTCTGGAATCCACTTGGTAGTCTCTAGATTAGTATTTTCTCACCATTAAGTTATTTAGGTAGGTGGTATCATCCCCAATAACAAAAATGGGTTAAATAGTCATGATTTTAATTGAAATTATAGTGTTTTAAATTAAATTTTATTTATTTTGTATTAAATTTTAGAGTGATGAGGGTGTTCTCATTTGACATGGGGATATTACAATTTATATAAATCCATACCAAAACATTATTGAGACTTACTTGGGGTTTACGATGGGGTGGTTGTAACATCCTCACCCATTCCATTGGCTTGGATTGGGTTAGAGGTGCCACTGACCTTAGGTGACATTCCACAGACACAAAAGTTTGAAAATAAATTCCAACGGTTTAAAAACAAAGTTATAAAGGGGGAATTATTTACCCAATTTAACACACACACACACACACACACGACTATCACAAGATAAAATAATAAATCAGAAAAACCAAATATATCTCTAAGAATGATGAATACAACCAACCCAACTGTAACAACAGTGAAAAAACCAAAATTAAACAATAAATAAAAGAATAACACCCGAGTAATAAAAACATAGTGTAAAATATAAAATAAAACTATAAAGTATTAAAATACTCTGGAACCAATTTGGAACCACTCTAGACCAATACATGAACAAATCCAAGCTCCGCCTCAACCAACTATGACAGCTTCTATTAAGGTTAACCACTCATGAATTATAAAACCCATCCCTTTCATGTATCATAGAACACATCATCTGTATATAAAATGAGGTACATATACATGGGAGAGTATAAAAACTTAATAGGTAACTCCCAAATACATTTCTTACATTCCACTAAGACTAGAAATAGGTTATCTCATAGAAATTTCAAACAGGACAGAAGATTATCTAATTAATAAATAGTTTTCACAATATAAAATATGACAGATGAATAGATTTTTCAAAATCAATATAAAAAAAATATGTGTTTTCCTATTCAAGGATAAAATTTATTTCATTTAATTCAAATTGGTATATCATCCATGTTTTTCCACACACACACCCATGCATCTTGAATGAAACTCATATTCTCATGAGTGGCGATACATCCTCCACTAAGTTATTGATTGGTGGAAATCCTTCATGTTCATTTCCATTAAGCATTAATCACCAAGACTATTTCAACAATGAATTTTATAATTCAAGTCTTTAATTCACAAAAAAACTATGCCTTTCTAGGAAGCAACCAAAACCATATTATGCTAATATCACATGTCAAAACTATATTTCCTTTATGAAATCTTTTTTTAACAATTTATCAAACACATTGTGGGAGACACCCACAATCCAGTTTCAAAATCCAACTAACAATAGAATCATAAGTTGAGTTTCAGTAGAATAAAACCATTGAAAACTAGAAGATAATTCTCTAAAATAAACCTAAGATCCTTCATGTTATAATAAAAGTATAAATAGAGAAAAACCACCTAGATCAAGTTTTTGGAATGATAAATCTTGGAATATTTTGTAGATCTGCCCCCTTCCTTCCATTATTCTATAAAATACCAAAATAAACTTTTGAAACCTTATCTTATCCCATATATCTGAGTATAACAACACTGATATATGGTATCGTTTGATATAAACCTAGGAGATCCAAGAAAAGAAGGAAGAATAAGGTCATAAACTTTTATTTCCATGATCTAACACTTGAAGATTCAATGGAATTGGAGATTTAACATTGAAAATCAACAAAAATCACCTAAGGGAACCCTAAAAATAAAGATACCAGGTTAGTGGAGGAATAATGAGATTTTTGGGCATTTTTTATGTTTAAAAGGTGATTTTCATACAATTAAAAGTATGTTTCATGCTTAGGTCACATGATTTAACAAACCATCTACCAAACATGTGAACAAATCTATCCAAAAAATGTACATGTTTCATAGTTATCCACATGTTTTTTCAAAATCATGAACTTGACTAGTAACTCCCCAAACCACTTTCATGATTTCCTAGAGACTTGAGCATGGTTTCTACTAATCATTCTCAAACCATGTGCCTCAAAAAATGCATCAAAAACCTTCTAAAAACTCATAGACTCTTACAAAGACTTAACCTAAACATCCCACACTTTAAATAAGGCATAAAAATAGAGAGATACCTATAATTGAGGATGTTATATTTACCCCACCATCATGATTTTAGTCCTCATAAATCTGAAATAGGTTCACCCACTGCTCCTACATGAACTTCTCTTATTCCCATATTTCCTCTCTAATATTACCACGATTCACTAAAATACATACTAAAGGTATAGTTTTACACCATAGGATCTTCTCTTTTTTATCCAAAATATAAAATATTTGATTCATAAATCATTCATTTGGCTCAAGAGTAACATGATCCCTACTGATCACATGCTTGGGGTTTGAGTAATACTTTTTGTGCTGAGATTCATAATAAACATTGTGAACATAATTTAATTTTGGTGGTAAGACTAACCGATATAAAAAATTACCAATTCATTAAACAATATCAAATAATATAATATATTTTGTAGAAAACAACCCTTTCTTTCCCAAGCATCAATTACCAAGTCCCGATGACACTTTCAAGAAGACATGGTAACTCACATTCAAAGATAACGGTCAATGAGAGTGATATGCATAAGATTTCAGTTGGATATAGGTTGTGACCATCCTATTTTTATATCATGTGGATATTTTCTATATTCTCATAGATAATACAAGGTCTAATTAATTATGTTTCCCTTATTTCCACCCAACATAATGGAGAATGAAAATGAATTACCTCTAATGCCTTGAACGGGAACATATGTATCGTCACCTGATAACTATTATTACAGGATATTTCCACCAATGGAATATAATATTCCCATGATCCACCAATGTCCATGAAACACACTCTGATAATATATTCCAACATCTAAATTTTTCATTTTAATTTTCCATCCATATGAGAATGATATTCTATGCTCATAGTCAACTGAGTTATGAGAGCTTGCTGCAATGATTTCCATAATCGAGAAGTGAATCAAGGATCCCTATGATATATTATTGAATTTAAAACTCCATGAAACTTGAAAAAATCACAAATATAAATATAAATATAAATATAAATATATATATATATATATATATATATATATATATATTTCAAATCCTTTATTGTATTGGACTCTTTTATTGGGAGAAATTTTGCTGACTTGGTGAGTCAATCCATAATCACCCAAATAGTATCATGATTTCAAATCGTCCTTGGTAGACTTGTGACAAAGTCCATATAAATTTTCTCCCACTTCCATATAGGTATAGGAATATATTGTATCATACTAGCTAGTCGTTGATGATCAGTATTTACCTATTTAAAAGTTATAAATTTAACAACATAAGCTAAAATATTGTTTCTCTTACTTGACCATTAAAAATGAGCTTTCAATAGCTTGTAAATTTTTTTGAATAACCAGATGAATATCCCATTTTGAATGATGATATTACAAAAGTATCTATTATTGAAAAGACTGAGGGACCATGATTCAGTTATGAATGATGAAACCCAGGGCACAGAAGAAGTGTGAAATAAGAAAAATTTAAAATTTTGGGTTTGGATTAATGTTAAAAAAATAAAAAATCCACAAACAACCTTACCCATATTTCTTAAAGGATCACATATAATTAAATTTAAGCATGAAAAATAAAATCGAACAAAAGCGTAAATGATTCCTTGTTCGTTTGAAGTCTCTAGTTTTATTTTCTCATTGTCGACATGTCATGGATCAAAGGCGCTGAGCTAAGATTCCTCTATATTTTACACATGTGAACCAAATCTCCTATATCATTTATCTACATTTCTTATGTGCTATATTTGAAAATCAAAGAGCTTTATGATGTCACTTCAATCATATGAAGAATATAGGCTTGATCAAGAAGACAAATAGAACTGACCTTTTTCCCTATTTGAAATCTCTCTCTAAGAACATGAGAGGATATAAGAGGAGAGATTCACTCACTAAATTCATCTAAAATGTGGATCTCAATATTCAATAGTCTAAAATAAGATTTTATACCTTATTTATACTTTCAAAAATTGAACTTTGGTCCCTAGAAAGTAATAGCCTTCATTTTAGACCTTTGCAGACATGTATGACTTAATAAAATTTTCAAAAATGTAAAAAATATTTTATCACTAGCTTGTGATAGTATAAAATATTATATGATAAAATAAAAACCATTAAATCAACCTGTAATCTCCCTAAATAATTTAATGAACATTTAACATCCTTTGTTCATTTGAAAAAATATATTTTCTCATATTAATTTATATGATAAAAAACTTGGGAATACCTAGAGAAATAAATTTAATCATCATTATTCTAAACCTTAATAATATAACTGAATTAGTTTTACTTACAATCAATCATACTCAAACATTCATCATCCCCCACACATGGGGACCACTTTATCCTAAACCCATGTACATTAGAATAGGCGTAACTTGTGGATACACTTAGTATGTGGCCATCTAGGTACTTATCTCGATATCATTGATTAAAACCCATAGAAAAATAGTGGAGTCTAAAAACCAATAATAGAACCTAAGGAGATAAGTAATTTCGAAGTTATGACAACCTCCTACAAACACATTCTGTGTAATATAATCTATTTGTCTCATGATATCTCATAAAGAAGGATGAAAAATTATGTCATCATCCTTTTTTTCTTTATATATTTCATGACCTTAATTTATAGTCCTAAATTCTTATACCATAGTCATGGATTTAATTAAGTCACTACAATCATGGCCAACCTAGGCCCATGAGATATCTCTTCCTAAACTCGGAAGTAAAAAATTCTATCTTGGACATTCAAGAAATTCCATACCAATGATGCACCCAACACAAGATACCTTTCCATGAATTCAATGTCATTGTTTTTTACTTGCGTCAAATTCTGTGATAAAATGGTACACATTGATAAAAATATCAAGTACAAAGACCAATACACATGTTTATTGATAAAAACAACCAATGATACCTAAAACATGAGGTGTTCCTATTTGTGGGCCTGTCCTCATGATTTAATTTACTTGAGATCGTTAAGTGTGAACTTTATGCGAAGAAGTCTCATTGATTATGATCCCCCATCACCAGATAGTCAGAAATCATTTGTGTCTAGTCACAATGATGTATCTAGACCATACAATTTATGTTTAAGATTATTATAATAATATCTCGAGGTTATCATTACAGCTAGGAACTTCTATTACTTTTTGATATGAAACATAATCTAAGGTCATTACCATGTAAACATTGGATACAAAAGTATCAATAATATTATAGTAATAATAAACACAAGTATATATCAAACTGTATACATGTAATGGTAATCAAAGTATATAAAGGAGTTGGGTCTAGATAACCCACTCACAACACTTCAACTTTCACTAGAGTCAACTACTAATAATTATCAACTTGCTAGCTCTCATATGAGTATCATGATTTTGCTGAGATATGGATTTAGTTAGGGGGTCTACCAAATTATCCTCTATGGATACTCCAATAATCGTGACTCCATATATCTATGTAAAATCTCTCAAGATATGAAACTTTCTAAGTATATGATTTTTTCTCTAGTGTGACCTATGTAAGAACCCAGGTTTTTAGAACGAGTCAAAATCCCGAACCTGTTTTAATTTTTTACTTGTTTCTGAAGAAACTGGGAAAATCTGGGATGTTTTGGAAATTTCCAGACTACACGCTGTGTACCCTAAAGTACATGTTGTATATGGGTTAGGAGAGTACCAACTGTGTGCTTGCTGAGTACATGCCATGTGATGATCTTGTAGAAATTTCCTACTACACGGTGTGTAGTGTTACACAACATGCCGTGTATCTTCTCTTCTCCGTACCAGCTGGGTTCAAGCCGTGTGTCAACCCATGTGAAGCGTCCAAGCCGTGTGGCTACCCCACTTAAGTCGGAGTATGAAAAAGGACACTACACGATGTGCAGTTATTAAATAAATGTCGTGTACTTTTTTTATTCACTTTGTGAAAGGCTGTTGCGTCTTATTTCATAAAACGTCTTCTTATTCCCCAACTTCAGGACCTCTCCATTCTGAAAACCTGAAGAACATATCTAGCTCTATATTCTTCATCCATCATCCATTCTTTAATCCGTCAGTGGATGTGGGATCGTAATAGCGAGGCTAACCTCACACACCCTATTCCGTTCTCGATTCCTTGCCTCATGCGTCACAGTTTCTACCCGAGTGGAATTGTCGGGATTTGACGGAAACGTAGATCTACGAAGATCAAATTTTAATTGGATCTCAATATCAGACGTTCCTACATCTATGACTCTCAGGTAGGTGGTACATACCTCATTTTGTGTTTTTGCAGACCTTTGGGTGGTGCGGCTTAACGCGCATATTTGGGTATTTTGAGTGAGACCCTAATTTAATTGTTTTTTCCTGTTTAATTGTTCATTGACCTATGAAATACCTTTGGGTATTTCCTGTTACCTATGTTTCTTGATCAGGGCCGGGTGAGTGGTCATTTCTCATCGAGGAATTTTGGTCGGTGGCGCCAAAATGGTATTAATTGAATTGTATTGTTCTAAAATGTTGAGTTTACTTTATTGAACCTTGATATGACTTGTTAGAGTCTTTAAAGACCTCAATGCTGTTGTTAGATAACATCTGGGCTAGTGAAATTAAACTGTTTAGATTTTTTTTTCCTATTATTGTGTTTTGTTTAAATTTGTATATATGTAATTGCTAAATTGCATTTGTTGGAACCCTTTTTGTTGTGTTGGGCATGGCCCAGATATTCTTGAGTGATGCTGATCACAGGTTGGGCTCGGCCCGAGTTACATTGGGTGGTTCTGACCATAGGATTGGGCATCATGGGTGTCGGTTTGAGGTAGGATGACTATCAGGTTGGGTATAGCCCAGGTTACTCAGATGACAAAACCATCAGACTTGAGCGGCATGGTCGTAGGGATATGAGGTGTTTGAGGTGTTGTGGCTTGGGTACTATTTTGGTGATTACTTCTCAACCAGAACTATGAGTAGTGTGCACATAGAGAGACTCCATGACAAGGTGGTTTTGACCACTCGTGTGGGTAGAGGCCCTCGTTAGTTGCAGTTTAGGTACTATTGGTTTGAGGGTTATTGGATTAGGAAGCCACGTGGAAGGTGAAGAGCCTTTAGGGGATAATGTTGAGGCTATCGGGTTGAGGGAAGAGGCTCACTGTTATTTTGAGCGTAGACATCGTTGTCCCTCCGATTACTCTATTTTGAGGGCAGACATCACTATCCCTCCGGCTAGTTTATTTGAGGGCAGACATTGCTGTCCCTCTGGTTACTTATTCAAGGAAAAGAATCTCTGTTCCTCCAGGTTACTATTTCTTGGGTGTTCCTTCGGGACATCGGCACTTGAGACACGTGGTGTCAGGGGGTACAGTGTCCCGGGTTACATGACAGAGATTCCAGCGTTAGCCGAAGTAGGTGACACTCCATGGTAGCTGTTGAGCACCAGTGGAGTTTGTGTTTATTTTTGCATCATACTATTTACTATTTTCCTTATAAATGCATGCCTGCTTAAACACTTATATTAGGTACGCACCATTGGGTGGTATACTAATGAGATTCATCTCACACCCTAGATGGGCCCTTCGAGATGCGTGTAGACCTTATGGATTTACGTGCAGGAAAGAGGCCAACTTTAGGAGCTGGGCTGCATTAGCTATTGCATAGAGATAGTATGGACCTTGAGGCCTTTCCTACCTGGAGTTACTTTGTTTTTATTACATTCCTCTATGATCATGCTTACTTGTTTTGTAGCTACAGTTGGTTAGTTATTGGCGCCTTTACATATGGATATGTATGACCTGCTTTGGATGCATGTTTTTTGTTCAGTTGTAGTTACAAGTGATCAGCATGATGTTGTGTTTAATTTACACTACTATTGTTTATTTTTATTGCTTCTAATGTTTATCGATATTGAATGTGCTTCCGCTATGCAGGTCTGGTTCGAGTCTACTGAGTCGTTTATTTCTCTACGTTTTTATTATTATACTCAGACCAGTACCATTATTATCCTCTAAGAGGGTATAGCCTCCCCACTATACCTATAAGACCCCTGCTACTAGTCGGAAGCCTTTGGAGTTCAGGGAGGTATGCCTAAGTTAGTAATACCCAACACATTTAGCACTGTTCGGGTCTGGGTTGTTACAAAATGGTATCATAGGAGTTCTCTATATGGATTTAGTAATAGTGTTTTGTAGGATACTAATGAGATTGAGACTTATATTTTTATTTTTTCTAGTTTTACTCTTTGGGATATGGTAGACTGGAGATAGGTTGTGACTGGAACTAGATTTCTAGCTTGTGTTTGGGTGCTTGTAGCCCCAGGTATGAGGAATTGACCAAGTTGCCATGGGTGGGAATTGCTGTTTGTTTTTTATTAGATTACCATTTATATGATTTCCACCTTGGTGGATCACTTGGTGTGCGATGTTATTAATTGTGATGTGTAACACTTGACCTAGTACAGTGAGGGAGAATTGGACCTTGGCCCGGTATGGCAAGGCTTGTTTTTTTGGCTTTTGATAGACACATTTTTAGAGTATTTCAATTTCATAACTGCACGTATGTTTTGTGAAGTGACAATTCCATGTGAATAATATTAAATCTATATACTTTGTATTCTTTTAAATGTGAATAGGTGAAATTTATGATATAATTTCTGGTTTATTACAATGTGTTAAGCAATGCCTTGTATTTTTGTAGAATTGCAGGGTATTTCGGTTTGGCTCTTATAAAAGCAGGCATGTACTGTGGTTGAGGTGATTCTGATCACCAGGATTGGGTGAATCAGTTGTCGGTTTGAGGCAAAGTTAGTTTTTAGGTCAGGCATGGCTTAAGGTACTTTTGATACTTGGATTTATTAAGGGCGGGTAAGGAGGCCACGAGGCCGGGATGCTATGGGGCATGGTTGAAATGGGGGAGAGTAAGGGTAGTAGTTATGCAATTCCTTTTACTTCTTTTCTTATATGCATTATATATGTATAAATTTTTATGTATGTGGGCTATTTGACCATTTATGGTATTCAGTGGGTTCCCTTTAGTCAACTCAAATGGAGCGTCAGGAGGGAGATGATATAGTGCCACATGATCAGGTTCAAGATCCGGTATAGGAAGAGAAAGAGCTGCAGGTACATGATAAGGGACAAGATCAGGTTTAGGATCTAGTGCAGGTATGACAATAGTCAGGTTCGGCAGCATTCAGACCATGGATCTACGAGCAGCTCCGAGCTAGCCAGGTATGCGTCTTGCGGGGGATCGAAAAAAGTGAACAGGTTACTGATCCATCTATGGAATATCTAACTTGAGAGTTCTAGTCGCAGCAACCACGAATTTTTCATGGTGAGGGTGGTCCACAGGCGGCTTAGAACTGGATAGAGAGCATGCAGATGATCTTTGAGTAGCTCAAGACGCCTCCATGGTGGAGGGTCAATCTGGCGACGTACATGCTGCGGGGACCGACAAAGCGTTGGTGGGATGTGAAGATGCCGGATCGTAGGCATGAGGGTCTAGAACGGAAAGACATAGAGGACATGTTCTTTGATCACTTTTACCCAGATACACTGAGGTCCGAGAGAGATCTGGAGTTCTTGAGCCTTCAGCAGGGATAAATGTTCGTCATGGACTATGTAGCTACTTTTACTGACCTATCTTGCTTTTCACCTGGTATGGTAAGTGATGATGTGGCAAGGGTGAGACGCTTCGAGGATGGATTGCGACATTACATTCAGATCCAGGTGAATATCTTTAGGATGGGTTCATTCTCAGAGGTGGTGAATCAGGCACTCATAGAAGAGGGAAACCAGAGGGATAAGCCCTAGGTTGGTCAGGGAATAGTTTCAGGTGACGGTTCAGACAGCAGGAAGCGACATGGGATGAGTTCCAGCAGGGCAGTCCGACCAATGACTCAGCTAGACCACCTTGTAGCAGTTCAGTAGTGGTTTTCTTTCAGTGTGGAAATCCAGGACATGTTTAGACTCAGTGTGATAGGCCTCCAAAGGAGTTCTAGGCATGTGGGCAGGTCAGACATCAGGAGAGGTTTTGTAGGTAGCCTTCTCAGACAGCCGGTAGGTAGGGACCAAGACAGATGGTGGAATCTGGGGTTGGTTCATGTTCGGTACCCGGAGAGGGTAGCTGAGATTCAGCTACACGCGGAGGACGTGACATGGACAGCGGGATCCAGCTGAGGGGTCAGTGGCTGGTGACTGGAGTAGCACTTTAGGGAGTTTAGGCATTAGGAAACCGTACTTTAGGCCAGGTGTACACCGTGGAGATGCCAGAGGCTGAGCAGGCTTGTGAGCTGACAACGGTTAGAGGTACACTGCGGGTGTGGCCGTGATTTCCGTGTTTTCTTTTTGGCATGACCTATAGAGGCATGCCCATTTTGAGTGCACGTGATGCACATGATCTATGTGGACTGAATAGATGCTGGTCAGTGGGATGGGCTCCATATCAGGTGCGTGATATATTTATATATACGTATGCGATGCATAGCATCAAGGGCATCGAGGATGTGAGTTACATGAGGTGTCGTGAGCATCGGGGCATCGAGGATGTAGGCTACTTGAGGTACATGGCATCAGGTTTTATTTGAGTGTCCATGGGATGTAAGACCTCATGGAGGCGTACAATGATGCGGTGCGGGATACGTTGGGTGTCGGAAATGACACGGGAGCACCAATGAGGCGCAGGGGTGACGATGCGTCATGAGAGGACCATGCATTCGAGAAACAAGTTATTAAACCTTTTATTGTTTTGATTTTTGTTGGGTTGAGACCGAGCTAGGTAACTCCTTAGGAGGGGAACCCCCTTGAGGATTTTAGCCAGAACCTTTGAAACCAGGGAAGTCCAGGTTATTTTAATCAGAGTGGTATGTTTAGTGCCATATTCAGGGTTCGTTTGATAGCTCAGGGATGAGCTATATTAAGGTGGGGAGATTGTAAGAACCCAGGGTTTTATAATGGGTCAAAATCCCAACCCTGTTTGAATTTTTGACTTGTTCTTGAAGAAACTGGAAAAACTTGGGATGTTATGGAAATTTCTAGACTACATGCCATGTTACCTAAAGTACACGTCATGTATGGGTTAGGCGAGTACCGGCCGTGTGCTCGCCGAGTACATGCCGTGTGATGACCATTTAGAAATTTCCTACTACACATCGTGTAGTGTTACTCGACACGTCATGTATCATCTCTTCTGCGTACTGACTGGGTTCAAGCGGTGTGTCAACCTGTGTGGAGCGTCCAAGCCGTGTGGCTACCCCACTTAAGTTGTAGTACGGAAAAGGCCACTACATGATGTGTAGTTCTTAAATACATTCCGTGTACTTTTATTTATTCACTTAAGTGAAAGGTTGTGATGTCTTATTTCATAAAACATCTTCTTCTTCCCCAACTTTGGGACCTCTTCGTTCCGAAAACCCAGAGAACATATCCCGCACTAGATTCTTCATCTGTCATCCATTCTTCAATCCATCGGTGGCTATGGGATCGCAACAGTGAGGCTAACCCCACACACCCTATTCCATTCTCGATTACTTGGCTCATGCGTCGTAGTTTCCACCCGAGTGGAATTTCCAGGATTTGACAAAAACGTAGATATATGAATATCGTCTTCGAATTGGAGCTCGATATCGGACGTGCCTACATTTAAAAGTCTCAGGTAGGTGGTTCATACCTCTTTTTGTGTATTCTTAGACCTTTGGGTGGAGCAGATTAACACACTTATTTGGGTATTTTGAGCAAGAACCTAATTTACCTGTTATTTCCTGTTTAATTGTTCATTGACCTATGAGATACCTTTGGGTATGCCCTGTTACCTATGTTGCTTGAGCAGAGCCAGGTGAGTGGCCATTTCTCATCGAGGCATTTTTTCCGGGGGCACCAAAATGGTATTAATTGAATTGTATTGTTCTAAACTGTTGAGTTTAGTTTATTGAACCTTGATATGACTTGTTAGAGGCTTTAAAGACCTCAATGATGTTGTTAGATAACTGGTGGGCTAGTGCAATTCAACTGTTTAGATTGTATTGCCTGTTATTGTGTTTTATTTAAATGTCTATATATGTAATTTATGAATTGAATATGATGGAACCCTTTTTGTTGTATTGGGAATGGGCCAGATATTCTTGAGTGATGCTGATCATAGGTTGGGCTTGGCCCAGGTTACGTTGTGTGGTTTTGACCACGAGATTGGGCATCATGGGAATTAGTTTGAGGTTGGATGACTATCAGGTTGGGTATAACCCCGGTTAATGGGATGGAAAGGCCATCAGACTTGAGCCGTATGGTCATAGGGACATGAGGTGTTAGAGGTGTTGTGGATCGGGTACTATGTTGGTGATTACCGCACACCCAGAACATTGAGTAGTGTGCACACATAGAGACTCCACGATGAGGTGGTTTTGACCAATCGTGTGGGTAGAAGACCTCATTAGTTATAGTTTAGTTACAATTGGTTTTGGGGTGCTTGCCGTAGGAATCCACGTGGGAGGTTAGGAGCCTTCATGGGATATAATTGAGGCTATTGGGTTGGGGGCAGAGGCTCACCGTTATTTTGAGGGTAGACATCGCTACCCCTCTGGTTACTCTATTTTGAGGGAAGAAATCGCTATCCCTCCAGTTACTTTATTTGAGGGTAGACATCGCTATCCCTTCGGTTACTTATTTGAGGACAGGTATCGCTGTTCCTCTAGGTTACTATTTCTTGGGAATGCCTTCAGGATGTCAGTACTTGAGACACGTGGTGTCAGGGGGCACATGGTTCCAGGTTACATGATAGAGATTTCGGTGTTGGACAAATAAGACGACACTCCATGGTAGCTACTGAGTACCAATGGAGTTTGTGTTTATTTGTGCATCATACTGTTTACTGTTTTCCTTATAAATGCACGTCTGCTTAAACACTTATATTTGGTATGCACCGTTGGGTGGAATCCTACTGAGATTCATCTCACACCCTGCACAGGCCCTTTGGGATGCGTGTAGACCTTATGGATTTACGTGTAGGAAAGAGGCCAACTTCAGGAGCTAGGCTGCATTAGCTATTTCATGGAGATAGTATGGACCTTGAGGTCTTGCGTAGCTGGAGTTACTTTGTTTTGATTACCTTCCTGTATCAGCATGCTTACTTGTTTTGTAGTTATAGTTGGTTAGCCATTGGAACCTTTACATATGGATATGTATGACCTAAATTGGGTGCATGTTTGTTGTTCAGTGGTAGTTATAAGTGATCAACATGCTGTTGTGTTTACTTTCCACTGCTGTTGTTTATATTTATTGCTTCTGCTATTTATCGATATTGAATGTGCTTCCACTATGCAGGTCTATTTCAAGTCTTCCGAGTCATTTATTCCACTACATTTTTATTATTATAATCAGAATAGTACCATTATTATCCTTTGAGAGGGTATAGCCTCCCCACTATACCTATAAGACCCTCTCTTCTAGTCGGCAACCTTTGACATTCGGGGATGTGCACCTAAGGTTGTAACACCCAACTTGTTTAGCACTGTTTGGGTGGCTGTTCGGGTCCAGGTCATTACAACCTACGCTCCTTGGGAAGTACCATTGCTACAATATTATAATAGTATAATTTAATAAGTTCTGCACTTCTTGGTACAACATGAAGCTTAGAAAAAAAGTTGCGTATCTAAACTACTTTGTTAGTTGTATCAAAATCCGCTATATGTCCAGACTCTATTGTATAATCAACAACCATGGAATTATTTGAGATCCTCCGACTCATTGTACCCCTATTCAAAAAAAAAATATATAGCCTGACTATGATTTTAGATAATTATGATATGTATGGAATCTAGTGTCAATGTGTCCCATAAAAAATATCTCCTCATATCCTCCAAACACCAGGAACATATCCTTTATTCATTACATTACTTAAAGATAGTTTTTATAGTTTCCCAATGCATCTCTCATGGATTGGCTTGATATATTCCCACTATACTTAAATAAAAAGAAACATAAAACCTAGTACATATCATGAAATACATGATAGATCCCCCCAACAAAGAATAAGGGATTATACTCATTCTTTCAATATCCTCCCATGTTTTTGGACAAATATTCTTGGATAGATTAATTCCATGTGACACTAGAAAAAAATCATCTCTTGGATTGTTCCATATTATACCTTTTGAGTACCTTGTAAATATATATACTTTGAAATATCCTAAGAAGCCTTTGATATCTATCTAGATAGATATTGATACCTAGAATATAGGTTTCTTCACTTAAGTATTTTATGGAGAAGCATTCATTTAACCAAGTCTTCAATGACTATAAGACTTGCACTTCATTTCCCATTAATAATATATCATCAACATATAATACTAGGAAAATGATAGTACTTACACAAACCTTTTTATAGATACACGGCTCACTTTCATTCTTAATGAACTAAAATCCTCTTGTAGCCTCATTAAAATGAATATTCCATGATCGTGATGTCTTCTTCAATCCATAAATATATCTATACAGCTTTCACATTTTATTATCACTATTTTCCATAATGAACCCTTTGGATTATGTCATATAGACATCTTCAACTAAATTCCAATTTAGAAAAGTAGGTTTTACATCCATTTTCCAAATTTCATAATCATGAAATTTTGTTATTACATGTAATATTCTGATGGATTTCAGTATTACATTCATAAAGAAGGTTTTTTCATAGCCAATTCCTTAAAATTTCCAGAAACCCTATATTATTAGACGTTTCTTATAGGTTCTTACTTGAAAATCCATTTCCATATTTTTCATGAATAGACATTTAAAATCAATATGATTTAAATTTACTGGTAGGTCTACCAAAATACAAACTTGATTTTGGTATATGGAGTCCATTTAAGAATGTATGGATTCATTCCATTTAGCAACATTCTTTCCATATAATACTTACTTGTAGGTCAAAGGTTCATCATTATCTATAAGTAATGTGTCACCCAACTCAATGAAAAAGAAGCATCTCTCTCTGGTTCTCTAACCTCACTAGTAGATCTACACAGTACTTGTGTATTGGTAATATCTTTATCTCCCACCATCTTTTGTGGAGATTATTCCTGTACAAAATTTTGTGCATCTGGACAATCAACTATATCAAATTCAATATTTCTACCACTATTTTCATAAGAAATGTGTACCATTTCTAGAAATTTATCATGACTTTCTTCAAACCATTTTCTATCTAAAGTTTTATCTAAGTAATATAATTTATTATCCTTAGAATAACCTATAAATATGCACTACAAGATCTGAGATGCTAATTTTTCACTACGTATAGTCTTGACAAAATCCTTGAGTCCCCATACATGTATGTGTGATAAAATATATTTCTTTCCATACAAAAACTTTTATAAAATCCCATATTATGATTTAGTTGGTACTTGGTTTAGTGTATATGCCACAACCTGTAGTTCATGTCCCCAAAATGATAGTGGTAGAGTTTCTTGACTCATTATGGATCTGACCATGTCAAGTAGGGTCTGATTCCTACTTTCACTAACACCATTCCATTGAGGTGTATATGGAGGAGTGAGTTGGGAAATTATCCCACACTCTTTTAAATTATAAATGAAATCTTGGTTAAGATATTCTTCATCATGACCTGAGTGGAGTTTCTTAATCATCTTACCAAGTTGATTATCTATTTCATTCTGATATTCTTTAAAAATTCTAAAAGAATCCGACTTATACCTAATTAAGTAGATATATCCATATCTACTATAGTAATTGGTAAAATTTATGAATTAGGAAAAATCACCCCTTTCCTCTACTAGAAATGGACCACATACACCAATATGAATCAATTCTAATGGTTCTTTGGCTCTTTCTCCTTTCATACTGAAAGGTAATTTAGTCTTTTTACCTTATAAACA
The DNA here is from genome assembly GCA_963277665.1 of Viscum album. Classification (NCBI taxonomy): domain Eukaryota; kingdom Viridiplantae; phylum Streptophyta; class Magnoliopsida; order Santalales; family Viscaceae; genus Viscum; species Viscum album. The sequence continues at coordinate 879,117,058 of OY728123.1, forward strand.
AGTGAAACGTACATCCACCAGTTTTAACCCTAGGGAGTCTAAATTTATTGGTTGATGTAGTTTTCATAAATTATTATTGTTTACATGACTGAGCAAAAAGTTCCATAGGTGGGTAGGATATGAGTCATTTTTTATGGATTTGACATTGATTTCCAATATTTAATTTTCTAGCTCAAGTATACAAAAAACATTTTTAAGTTGTGCCATAACTTATCATATGTTATCCTTATACACAAGAAAACATTTATTTTCAAACATGAAATAAAATCCCAGTATCTAAAAAACACATTATGATTATGTTTTTGGTAACAGATGGAACATAATAACAATTATTTAGAACAATAACTATCCCACTTGGAAAATCAAGATGATAATATCCCACTGCTAATGCTTCTAGTCTCAAACCATTTACTGCGATAAGACCTACTTTACCTTTTTCAATTATATTGAATTTACCTGGTTCCTATATTTGAATAAAAATATGTGATCCATATATATTATCCAATACCCAACATGTAGAAATAGATAAATCACATTCAATGAAAAATATACATAAAGAAGAAGCCTAAACTTGCTACTTCTTCCTAGTTATAAAATTCTTCTTCTAGTGACCTTTCATTTCACATGAAAATTAGACTGACTCTTGCTTATTTCTCTCCAACTATATATTTTGTGTCTTGAAAGGGAGGTGCATCAGTGTTTTTGACTTAGACTTAACCCTTGAAACTTTATCCTTTCCTTTACTCCTCTTGTTCACCATAAGGGCCTAATAGTTGGAAATATTCATATCCTTATCTACTTGGAGAATGAAAGCCAAAAAAACCAATGAGTGACTTATTCATGTTATTCATACTATAATCAACAATGAAAGTTGAGAAGCTATATGGTAAAGATGAAATAATGAGAATGATTTCTAGATCTTGGTTTAGTTTGAACCCAAGGGACTCAAGTATCTAAATTCACCCTATCATCTTGAGTACATGAGGTACTATTTGATTTCCTTATTTTATCAGATATCTATAAAAATCACTGGATATCTCATATATTTTTTGCTAAGATCTCTCCCAGTATAACTCTTGGAGATAAGATAACATTTGGAAATAATATTTTTCTTCATGCATTTTCTATAATTCACTGTACATAGATGGAAACATGAAACAATTAAATCTAGTGAATCACCTATAAAATTATTGTATTTATATTTATTATCCTTACTTCCTCCCTAAGGGGGATCAGTAGGAAGTGGGTATTATAACACAAAAATATTCCTCTCTTAGTGTAATACTATGCAAAAGAACTTGTACCACTCCTGGAAGTTATGTCCTGTTAGGATATTCTCTTTATCTAATATTGATCACAATGAAATTGAATTAGTGGTGGTTTCCATTTTGATCTACAAAAAAAACATAGAAGATTAATAATTTATATTTATCACTAGTATACATTTTCAAATTATGAATTTTAAATGTCTCCCACTTTGTTATTAAATCCTAGTAGCCCCCAACTAATAGATTTATAATACTCTATCTCTTGAGTAGTATAGTGACAAGGATCCTTGAAACCTCTCATCATAGTATACAAGATATGGATACACCACTACTCAAAGAATTTCATGTTAGGAATTTGACTGGAAACACACATTAAATCACAGCTCCTTTATCCGTTTAATGGAGTCTCATCTCCTATAAATAATTAATTTGCATTACTCAATGATATACTCCAAAGTTACAACAAGCTATCTAGGGATACTAATTTTCTAATAACTTTAGTTAAGTTAACTTGCCACCCTCATAATAACTCCTCATTATTAAGATTCATCTTTAACTATGGTTGATGATAACCTCAAACAATTTGTTGCGTAAACATTCAAGTGATGGAAGACATTTAATGGATTAATATTTTCTTTGAGGGATTTATTAATTTATCTTAGATAATGAGATAAATTTATATTTAACATTATTATTCTTTGTGATAATGATTAAAACTTAACCATGATTTTAAAAAGAAAAGTTTCACTGCATATGCTCATTTTCTCTTTGCATGTTTTTTTTATTATTATACTTTGTGATCACATGTATTAAATACATATTTAAAAAATAATAAACCATGCACATGATAAAATAAATAATAATAATGCGATCACAAGACATTAACTATTGGTTAATCCATTGAGTGAATAATGGATTAACCAATACCCTAGGGGAATTCTTTACATTAATACCTAATATGAATTACAACACCCACAAAACCCATAAACTTAATTTGTTTGGTTTACAACGACTCTCATCTCAAAATACTTTTCCATGAACTCCTTCGACATTTAAAATGTGTAGACACCCACAGGTGAGGTGAACTCAGGGTGTGAAATTACATTTTATCACTTAAATGTGGACACACATACCCTTATACAAACTAAAGTTTTAGGGATGATGCAAAGATCATCAAACTAAAAAATTGTTACATTTTTAAAAAATTAAATACCATAATTAAATTAAATAAATAATAAAAAAACATGCAAGGGTTGGTCTTGGATCAAGATCAGTCAATATGAAATTATATTACATAATAAAAATTAAATTTTCTGAAATTCAACTTGAAGGTATTTTAAATGATTTAATTTTTATTAAAATAATTTTAATTAATTATCGATACATCCCATAAAACTCAGAATAATTTTATTAAATCCCTAATAATTAAATTTAATTGATGATTTTTTAATAAATTTTTTGAGTCTATTTGGAGCTAAATATGATACCTTCAAATTAATTTAGGGCTTCTGATGGGTTAAATGGGTTAGGACGATTGGACCCGAACCGAATTGGTCCGGCCTAGGATGGGGCATCTTTTTAAGGTAATATAGACTCACAAAATATAAACATATAATGATATAATATCTATATTATATAAAATATATTATATTTTATAATATATATATATATATAAACAAAATTCAATACATGTCACGTTTTTTTTATTTTGTAAGCTTCCCATGGAAGCTTTGAGTTCCTTTTTTTTGGAAAATGAAATAAGACTGCACATAAAGATTCAATTACCAATGGAATAAACCAATAAAATTTTAGCATATCTATTTAACACGCAACGTATTCACATCGTGATCTGGTTAAAAATACATCACACCCATAGACATTAAAGTGAAGTAAAAAATTAAACATTAATTTTCATCATAATTTTTTACACTAAACCCATTGATATTATATTGATCATATCTTGAAAATATTAACTTTTGTTGACATGACTTTAGTTGAGTTGGGACCATATCAAAACCCTATTTATGAATCATAGAAAAATTACTTTAAATTTTAATGTTTTTGACTTAAATAATTACATGTTTCTTGTGATACTAATTAAAGGAACCCCGAGTGCAGAAAAAGTGTGAAACACATAAAATTTAAAATTTTGGGTTTTGATTCATGTTAAAAACACTGAATCCACAAAACCCATTCCCATATTTCTTAAAAGACCACATGTAATTAAATTTAATAATGAAATATAAAATTGAATGAAAACACAAATGGTACCTTGTTTGTTTGAAGTGACAGTTTGATTCGATCACCTTCAATGTGTCATGACTCAAAGGTGCCAAGATAGGCATAATCTAGATCATTCACATGTGCACCAATTATCTCAGATCATTTATATACCTTTATTGGGTGCTATTATGGTAAATCTAGGAGCTTTACAACGTCCCTTTGATTGCATGAAGAATGAAGAATCAATCATGAAGGTGAGATCAATCTGACCTTTTTATTTATTTGGAATCTCTCTCTAAGAACTTTATAGGAGAGGATAATAGATATTATATCACTAAATTAGTCCAAATGTTTGAGCTCAATATTCAATCGGTTAAAATGAGCTTTTATACCATGATTATACTTTCCAAAATTTCACTTTTGTACCTAGAAAGTGATAACCTTTATTTTAGACCTTTGCGCACATGCATGACTTAATAAATGTGTCATAAATGTCACAAATATTTTATCACTCACTTGTAACACTATAAAATGTTACGTGATAAAATAAAAACCATTAAATTAGCCCATAAACTCCCCAAATAATTTAATAAACCATGAACATCCTATGTTTGTTCGATAAATTATATTTTCTCATATTTAATTTTATGATAAAAAAACTTGTGAATAACTTGATAAATAAATTCAATCATCATTATTTTAAAGTTTAATATTACAATTGAATTAGTTTTACCTTCAATAAATCATACTCATATTTTCACCATTCCCTGCACATGGGGCCCACTTCATCCTAAACTCCTATTCATTATAATAAGTGGAACTTGTGGATGAACTTAGTGTGTGATCCTCTAGGTCCTTATATTAATAGTAGTGAGTCAAACCCATAGTCTGAGAGAAAATTTTAGCAACCCATCGTGGCCCCTAAGGAGATATGGAATTTTATAACTATGACTACCTACTATGAACACATTCTGTGTAATATAATCTCTTTGTCTCATGATATCTCTTAAAGTATGATGCACACTTATGACATCATCATTTTTTTGATTTATATATATTTTTACCTTACTAGATAGGATTGCCTTCTTGTACCATTTCCATAGACTTAATGAAGGTACTAACATCCTGGTCAACCTAAGACCTTGAGATATCTCTTCCTAAACTCATAAGTGACAAATTCTATCTTAATCATTTGACCAATTCCATACCACTAATGACAGAGCCAACAAAAGATACCTCACCATGAATTCAATGTCATGTTTTTTTCCTATCACAAAAGTATGCAATCAAATGGTACACATTGATAAAAATCTCATGTTTGGAGACCAATAAATGTATTCGTAGATATGAACAACCAATAACACTTGAAACATGTGATGTTCCTATTGATGGGTATTTTATCATTATCTCATGTATTTGAGATCAAAAGGTGCAAACTTAATGAGAAGAAGTATCAATACTTATGATCCCCCAGTACCTGATAGCCAGACATCATATGTGTCCTATTATATGGTGTATCTCAATGATAGAACATATGTTTAAGATTATTGTTATAGTATCTTGTGTTTATCATTATAGCTAGGAACTGCTATAACCTTTTGATATGATACATAATCTAATGACATTACCCTGGAAATAGTGGACGAATAAGTATCAATAATATTATGTAAAAAATAAAAAAATGTTTATATGAAATTTTATACATGTAATGGTAATCAATGTAAGGAGTTGGTTCTAGGGAACCCCCTCACAATAAATCTTAATAATGAGATTGAATCCTCCATCGAGATGTTATAAGTCTCCCCACTATTTAGGTTTTGCCTAATGGTGATGCAATCAAGATATGATATTTGAGCCTCTTTTAAAAAATTCATCAGATCAGAAGCAAGATTCAATGGGTAGAAAATTTTATTATAATTCTTTTCAATATAATCCAGATGTGTGTAAGAAATAATGATCATTAGATACTATTGTTCATGATCTTCCTTGATCATCTCACATTAAGATTTCTAACTCAACACATCTTCTATATAATTACCTTTCCTAGGTGTGTATTCTAATTCAAAGTCAACCATATGAATATATTTCATAAATCATATTGGCCTCAATTTTAAGTCTCACTATGAGAAGATGTATTTCAAAATATGATGATTTTTGAGGACTATGAACTTTTATCTAAATATGTAGTAACACTGGTTCTTTAATGCATGGAAAAATAAAAATAATTCTAGGTCATGTGTAGGATAGTTATTCTTGTGAACTCATAAATACCTAAAACCATAGGATATATAATGATATCCCTAAATGAGAACACAACCATGAACTGGTAAAGATGAATCACAATATACCACATAGCCTAGACCTAGTTCTGGAAAGATTGTGATGGTTGTTGAGGTGAGATGAGCCTTAAGCTCTAGAAATAATTTCTGAAATTCATCATCACATGTGAATAGAATAACCTTTATCATTAGAGTTTTCATGGGAGAATAATTCCTTAAGAAATCTGAAATAAATTGATGATAATATCCTACTCATCCCAAAAAACATCATATCATGAAAAAATCTTGGGTGGCTAAAAATGGACGACTTCTTTAATATTCCTAGGGTCAAATGATATGACCTATTCAAAAATTACGTTCCTGATGAAATAGACTTATTGTAATTGAAAGTCACACTTAGAAAACCCAGCATATAATCGGTGATCATGAAATGTGCTCAGTACAACTTCCATATGCTCCTTAGGGTCATGTTTTTGAGAATAAATGAAAATAATATAAAAAATACAAAAAAAGAATCAAGGAAACTATAGAAGATATGTTTCATCATGTCCATGAAAACTAAATGAGGATTATTCATACCAAAGGGCACGTTGGCATATTCATAATGTCCATATAGACTCCAAAATACTCTCTTCAGAATATCCTCTTTTATGACTTTGAGCTGATGATATCCTGATTGGAGGTCAATCTTAGATAACCACTTGACTCAATTTAATTTTTCAATAGTTCATCAATTTGAGGAATAGTTTATTGATTTTTAATTGTAACCTAATTCAGTTTATGATAATCAACACATAATTGGAGAGAATCATCCACCTTATTTATAACTAAAATCTATTTAGCCTATGGTGTTTTACTAGGTTTGATTAAGCCTTTACCTTACAAAACTTTTAGATGGAAATTTAATTCCTAAAACTCTTTAGGAGTCATTATATAAGACAAGAGTGAAATATGGATTGTTATTGGGAGTATATTGATATAAAATTTGATTTCCTGCTTGGGTAGTAACCCAAAGAAATTATTTGGAAAGACATCCAGGTATCAATACACTATGGAAGGAAGATCCCTATTTACAATTTCATTCACAATGCCGAGGGTCATTGCTACTAACTGAATAGAAATAGTCCCATCCACTGAGACTAAATGTCCCTCTATACATAAATTTATATCCCAATCCCCCTTGAATACATGAAGAATTCTATATGGGGATGTGAATGTCACTTACCGAGTATAGTTGTTTATATAGGATTTAAATTATACCAGCCATTACATTCCAAAGATTAGATAAGAACATCCATATATAAGACTATAGAATTCCAAATAAATTAAACGATTTCAATGGTAATGGAACATACAGGGCACTTGAATCCTTTGCACACCTGTTGTTCGATGGGTTTCTTTATCCTCATGGTATGGGGTATCATTTCCAAATGTAATAAAAATTGTTTAACAAAAAAAGAAGAAAGAAAATAATGTGATACACCAGTATCAAAAAATACATGAATAAGAGTCTATTTCAGAAGTATGGAACCTCCTACTGTGAAGGGACCCTATTTCTCGGTCGATATAGCACGATCTTCTATATATAATTTTCAATCAATTTCCACAGGATAAATATTTCTTCCATATTGAGATGCTTACTGAACAAATGAAGTTTTCATGAAGGTATCTCCGTTCACTTGGGAATGTGGATGAGAACTATTCGGATGGGATTATTTCACCCTATTATACAAATTATGAGGTTGGGTTGATCCAATTCCACCTGTTGATTACAGAAGTTTATGAAAATACTTTTTGAGAGGATATTTCTTTCCATAGTGATGGAAATTGTTCAGTGGTTCAATGCATCCTTTCTTCCTATGTGTAGGCACACAACACTATAAAAAACCTGGTTCATAACTAAGATAGGGTAAATAAGATACTAATTAGGTGTATTGATTTTATGATTCCTTACTACCCTGGGAGTAACCTCCCTTTTTCATTTATTTTCCATGATAAAATTTACATCAGTACACAGATTCATAAAGGTGTCCCCTCCACTTGGATTTCTTATAAGATCTATTTCTCTATAAAATTACATATTCAACATTTCCATATAATCATAAATATAGAACATTACCACCTTTGAGCAAACCTCAGGTTAGAGACCTGCCTCAAAGATCCATGATTTTGGTATCTCTCTAATAGCTACCTCTAGTGTAAAGCAAACAAGGTGAGTGAATTTAGTAGTATATTTATTCATTGAAATTCATCATTGTTCTAGTTGAAAAAAGTATGCGCTATTTTCTATTTGGAAGGATTCAAGGAAGAATTTGTTATTGAAAATTTCCATAAATTCTTTCCAAATAAGTCCTCAATCCAACTTATCTTGAACGGAAAAATTACACCATGATAGAACCAAGTCCACAATCATATAAGTTTCTATATTGAACTTAATTTCATTTAGTGTTTGTAAGAATTCAAAAATTATGGTTATCCTACATAGCCATACCTCTACTTGACTAGGTCTAAAATCATCACAATACATCGATGGGTTCTACTTTATAAATTCATCAGTGTGATTCATTTAATGAGGTTTCTCAGTCCTAGGTCCATTATAAATAGATTAAATTTATTACATGATACTTTAAACCAAATACAGCTTCACCTATGGTTTAGGTGAAACCACATTCTCAACTACCCCTCTCAATGGTTTCTTATTATCCTTACTAGTGGCATTTTCATTCTACAAACCATTTCAGAAGTTAACAATTTAGTAGCTAGTATGTTCATATTTTCATGGTTATATTTTATATAATAAAAACAAATCATAACATCCTAGTACCAAAATCAAGTAATCATGTGGATAATGAAATCCTAGTGGCATGATACACATTACTCACCGACTAAATCCAAAATAATGAGTTAATGACACACCTAGAAGTATTTAACAACATGTTACTTTTTTTTGGACATGTAATACCTTGGTAACATGATGTTAAACATAACGAGGATAGATATGTATTTTTATTCCATACATTTAAAGTCTCAACTTATCCTTTCACCCTACTTATATCCCAACTTGAAGGACCGACTATTCTGATACCATTTGTAACATCCCTGCCCAACCCATTGGCTTAGACTAGGTAAGAGGTGCTACTAACCTTAGGTGACATTACTTAAACACCAATGGATGGAAATAAATTATAATGGTTCAAAAACAAAGTTATAATGGGGGAATGATTTACCTTATTTAACACATGCACAACTATCACAAGATAAAACATGAAATTGAGGAAACTAAAGAAATATCTATAAATGATGCATGTAACCAACCCAATAGTAATTATAATGAAAAAAATTAATAAACAAGTCCAATACCAAAATTAGAGTAAAAAAACATTGTGTAAAATAAAAACTAAAATTCTAAAGCAGTCAAAGAACTTAACCCCAATATGAAACAACTCCAAACCAAGACATGACTAACACCAAGATCTACCTCAACCAACTATGACAATATCAATCAAGGTGATCCACTCATGAAGTATGAAACCTATCCCTTTCTTGTATCATAAAAAAAATCTACATATGAACCAAGGTTCATATATAGGTGTGAGTATAACAACTCAGTAGGTAACTCCCATAGAATTTTTCCACATGCCACTAAGAAAAAAATAGGTTATCTCATATGAATTTAAAATAGGCTGTATTATCATAAAATCATTAAATAGTTTTCATAATATAAAATATGATAGGTGAATAGATTTTTTAAAAGTAATATAACCAAATATGTGTTTTCCTTTTAAAGAAGAAATATCAGTTCATTTAATTAAATTTTTTATATCATCTATGCTCCCCCCACCCATTCATGATGAATGGCACCCCTATGCTCACAAGTGGTGATAAAATCTACACCAAAAAATCTCTTAGTGGAAATCCTCTATGCGCCATTCCACTCAACACCAAGAAAAGATTCTATTTAAAAAAGGAATCATACAATGAAAATCATGAACATAAACTAAACCTTTTACTTTATTGTTAACACACACAACCCCATTATTCCAATAACATATATCAAAACCATCTTTCCTTTAAGAAAACTCTTTTTATATATTTATAAAACACATTGTGGATGGAACCCATAACATAGTTTCAAAATTAAATTAAGTAATAAAATTATCTATGAAGTCTAAATAGGTAAAACCATTGAAAAGTATAAGATAATAATATAAAAGAAACCTATGAGACTTAATGTTCCAATAAAAGTGGAAATAAGGAAAAAAACCTACATTGGGTTTGTTGGCATGATAAATATTTGAAAATTTCAAAAATATGACATTTTCATTCCATTATTCTATAAAATTAAAAAAAAATTAATTAAACCTCATGTAATCCCATAGATCTAGGTATATCAACATCAATCTATGGTTTGGTTTGAGATAATCTGAGGAGATACAAGATGAGAAAGAATAATGAAGTCCTAAGATTTAATTTCCATGATCAAAGGATTGATGATTTAATGGAATAAGAGTAAAAACATTGAATATAACTAAAAACCACCTAAGGGAACCTTTGAAATCAATAGCCTAGGTCATATGAGTAATATTGAGTCTTTTTAACATGTTTCATGTTAAAAAGGTGATTTTAATACAATTAAAATAATGCTTCATGGTTAGGATGCACAATTTAACAAACCAAGTGAATGGATATATATAAAATTTTTCAAATACATGTGGTTTTTCTATACCATGTGGAAATAATTCTCTTTCCCAATAACTCCCCAAAACCACTTTCATGGTTTCTTGGAGACTTGAGCATGGTTTATACTAACATTTATAAAACAGTGTGCCTCCAAAAAGGCATCCAAAACCTTATGAAAACTTCTATAATATTCTCAATACTTTACACAAGAATTACCTACTTTAAATAATACTTAAAAATAGGTAAATACTTCAAAATGGGGGTGTTACAATGATTTTTTAAATCATTACAAGGGTGTAAAAAAATTGTATGGGTCTATGCCACTTTCTATAAAATTTTCACAAATGATAGTTTATCCGCTAATGATGGGGTTGTGAGGCATAAAAAATATATGTGGTATATTATGAAGTTCATTAAACATATTTGTAAATGTATACTTTTAACTAATGGGTTAAATAAGGTTTATATAGTATTTACACAAGTTCTGCAACTTAAGAACAATTCCATGCTATATCAACCTGGGGGTTATGCATCTTTATAGAACTCATTTATCATTTATGTTATGTTATAATTGTAAATGAGGAAGGATATGCAAGAAAGAGTGATTAATTGTGAGAGGGGTTCTTTATATGAGAATAAAAGTGATAAGTTTGTGGAACTTGTTTATTCCTAGGATATTAGGAATTCTAATGATGTGGAGATTGTATCTAGAATATAGTAAACCTAGGTGGGAGTGTGGTATGAATACGTGATATACTTGTTTAATCTCGAAGAACTATTTATGTTAATTTGTTTTATTAGACTATGTGGGAGATATAATTTATAGAGGGGGTTTGAATCCATTTATGTTATATGGAAGTGATGATGTTGATGGTGAAAATACTATATAGAAGTGGTTTGTGAATGCAGTAATGGTTTGTGATATGTGATGGTGAAGTAGAAATGATTATTAAAGTTGAGGGAAAGAGAGTCCTAATGAATTTCCACCTAAAAGTATTGAGATTTCCTAAGGGTAGATAAATTCTGAACTATTTTGATGTTATGGATATGGTTTGAGGTAGATACATTTTGTGAAATTAGGTTCCCTAGACCCATCTTGGTAAGTACTTCTGATTACCAAATCATATATATGGAGAATTATGCATGATATATTCTTAGTATAATAGTGTATATACTTACGTGTCCATTATTTACATGATAATTTCCTTAAATTATTTATTGTATCAAAGGTTTATAAGAGTTACCAACTATTATTAGAACCTTGAGATATCATGATGGTAATCTTAAAACATATGTCGTATGGTCTAGATACATTATGGTGACCTGAAAAAAATAACGACTGACTATTAGGAACCAGTGGATCATAATAATTTTATACTTATTCACATTAAGTTGTCACTTGGTGATCTCAAGTATAGGAGATCATGTAGACTGACCCACCAATAGGAAGACCACATGTTTCTGGTGTCATTGGTTGTTTCTTTTTACAAGAATGTGTATTGATCTCTTGAATTGAGATCATTATCAATATATACTATTTGATCAGGAACATTTATGCAATATGAAAACCATGATATTTATGTTATAGTGAGGTAACTTGTGTTTGATGCATCATTGGTGGTTTGACATTGGTTGAATGATCAAGATAGGATTTGTTCCTTTTGTAAAGAAAGTGATATTTTAGTCCTAATTGACCTGAATTGTAGTAACTTTACAAAATACATGTCCCAAGTATAAGAAGGTAAGTTTATCCAGTATGGTCATTAAATAATAAAGTGAGAAAGTATGATGTCACAAAATATACATCCTTCTTTATGAGATATCACTAGATACAAAGATTATATTACACTGAGAATGCTTACATGTGGTTTTCATAACTATGACTTATCCTTATCTACTTAGTGGCTTTGATGTGTATCTAGATTCCACTCTCAGTCTATGAGTATTACTAACTTATATTGAGATAATGTCCTATAGGGTCACCCCAAAGTGTATCCACAAGTTCAACCTATTCAGATGAATATGAGTTTATGATAAAGTGGTCCCCATTTGTGGGGGATGATGAACAACCATGTGTGAATGATTTCAAGTAAACTGATTAAATTATATTATTTGAGTTTATAATAATAATAATCAAATTCATTTCTCAAGGTATTCATAAGAAATTTAACTATAAAAGTTAATATGAGATGATATTATTTTTGGAACAAACATTACACATTTAGGGGTTGTTCTGTAATTATGGGAGTAATGAGGTAAGTTAATGGTTTTATTTTACCACATGACACATTAAAGTGTCATGAAAGAGTGATAAAATATTTGCAATGTTCGTAAAAAGTTTAATTAAGTAATATATGTGAAGAAGGGTCTAAAATGATTGTTATAATTTTCTAGTGACCAAAGAACACTTTTAGAAATTATATCCTAAGTATATAAATTAATTTTAAACTCATGAATTGTGAAATCTAGAATTTTTAGGAATTTATTGATAGGTTCTCTCATATCTTCTCATATATCAATTTCTATAGAGAGGCCGAGTAAAAAAAATACTAGATCATTCCCACTTATTTATATCAAGTCCATGTTCTTCAAGTAATCAAAGGGACATCGTAAAGTGCTTTGATTTCCAATACTAACTCCTAGGAATCAAAGAACAATGATCTAGGATTAGTGGTGCATGTTTATATGATCTAGAGGATGTAGGACCCCAAAACACCCTGAGAGGGGAGGGGTGAATTAGGGTGTCAAATTTTTATTTTAATATTATGGATATTATTCCCACATTAGTAGGAACTTGTTAAACTTTTATGATGGATTCGATCAACAATCAAACATTCACATGTAGAGATACAACACAACAATTTTACTTGGTTCACCACTAAGGGATAGTTCAAGGAACATATGATGACAATGTGTTAGTTGTACGTAAATACACTATTCTTCACTAGATGTGGAATAAAAATGTTAAGACAAAGTAACTATCTTCCAGGAACTCTGCCTTGACAAGACTGTAGGGATAGAACACTACGTCCCTTAGAACACTTCCATCAAATCCCCCTAGCTCACTTCTTTTAGAGAAGTCTAACTCAGTTTATCGACTTGAAGGTCGCTTCAATGGATTGGCATCAAATTATTTGTCTCTATCTAGCATGAGAATATTCTTGCATCATGGACCTAAGATGAAGCACTCTGAAAGCACTGGTCATTGAAAAAAAGTGATGTTTCACGCTTCCTATTGTGAAGCTCCTTCACGAAGCTCAACCCTCCATGAAGCTAACTACCCTCAAGGAACAACCTTGCTTCCTTTGAAAACTGTGATGCATCACATGGAATAAGTGCTTCACTGAACACCTCCCCTTCCACAAACCATACTTACTTTGTAGATGAAAACTTCCTTCACAGACTGCCTCTACTCTCATGGAATAGTTCTCCTCTGTGGGCTGCCTCCGCTTCTGCGAACCGTCTCTCCTTCTACAGTCTACTATTTCTTCTACGGACCAAATCTTCCTCTGCAGACCCTTTCCTTTTGTGAAATACATATTACTTTTGGACCACCTCTCCTCCATGGATCCTTCTTCCTTTGTGGGATACAGTTCCCTGCAAAACTCCTTTCCTGAACTACCTTAAAAAACTATTCTCAGTTTGTGGAATCCTTCCTCATGAACCTCTTCTTTCGCAGAACCGTCTTCCTGTAAACGACTTCAAACTTCACTGAATTCGTCCTGAATCAAAGATGTTTTATTATCAAATATGATCTCCACAATGAAGGGATTAACACTCCTTACATACTCAAATATATCCAAAAATATCACTAATACTTTTTAATTAAACTTTTGATGTAGTACAACCATCACCACAAACTTCTTCACCCGCATACTGCCTCTTTTCCTTCATGGAATCCGATCTATTCTGCTAACAAAACACTTCATGGCTTCTCAAATCACAACCTCATTTTTGTAAATGATGAACCATCATATGAACTATTTTCCTACAAAAAACATCAAGGCTTACACAAACCATTTTTCCTACACAGTCCATGTACTGTGCTTCACGTGAACAATTTTTCCTACACAATCCATGTATCGCAATTCGTGGTCTATATATCACTAATATGTATAAATACCATTACATTTAATCCCTTTTATTTCCACAAACAATGAGTTTCATTTCACATACAATTCACTCCTACATATAAATCATTATTTTTCTGAAAGCAAACTCTATATTTTGAGGTCCAAAAATTTGGCAAACATCAGGAAATGACACCACCTTCAATACTATTGTTAGCTTGAACTATAATATCACTTTTCTTAAAAGTTACCTAGTCTTCCATGTGATGATTTTCCATAAACACAAACAATACTTAATTTATATCAAAGAACAACCTTGGTTCCAACACTCCCCCCTTTGGGTTCATTAGAAATCTGCAGATAAATTCAATGAAGCACCATTTACAATCAAAACTTGATACACAAGAAACAAACCATCGAACACTCTATGTATACATGAGTGATGCTCGGTATAGAAAACAAAATAGGAAGCATGAATTGGGTTCTCATATCTTGGAACACTTAAGTATGTCTAACTCAATTTTCCTACAACTCCCTTTGTTTTTAAAATATCCTGTAACTTTATAGCAATGAATATATCCATTCTACCCCATTGGTAATAAATCCAAAGAACATGTTTTTGAACATGCGGAGCTCAAAACAAACTCCCCCTAGATTGTATCTCCCCCATAAACCTTCACCAATACCACAAAAAGATTAAAACAGTTAACACAATTGGGGAGAGGGGATAAAATATATCCTCCTCATGCACTATGAGGTGGCTGAACACTGAGATTAAACCTATATTTTTTGAGCACATTTACTGAAAATGGATTGGTCAGTATATCAACCATTTAATCATCAGTTCCAACATGATCCATTTTAGTCACTCCTTGTTCCAATCATTCCTTGATGAAGTGATATCTGATTTCAATATGTTTCAAACAAGAATGTTGAACAAGATTCTTCGTAAGATCAATCACGCTCTTGTTATCATAGTGAATAATCATTGGCTGTTTTGCCTCATCACCAATATCATTCAGTTATTTCCTTATATTACTTTAAAAGCTATCCACTATGTAGGTTGAAAATACAATATCTATCCATGTCACTATCAGGTATAATAATATTTCAATGATTCTCCCGTACATTTTGGGATCTATAGATGTCCCATCCTTAGGCTTTCCTAGTTTTGTTACAACCGAAATTGGAGTCATCATTGGTTTAGAATAATGCATGTTGATTTTATTTAGCATTTATATTGCATAACTTTTCTGAGAAATAAAAGTGTAATCCCTCTTCTGTATCACATGCATCCCTATGAAGTATGTGAGTTCACCAATCATAGACATTTCAAATCCTGATTTAATATGATCGGTAAATGTTTCCACTAATCCCTGTAGACCACCGCCAAAAATGATATCATGCATATACACTAGCACCATAATTAATCTTCCTATAAATTATTCACATGGATATTATGATCAAAACCACATATTTTGAATTGGGATTATTTATATAAGCATCTAGTTGAGAATAACATGTATGCGGTGCCTGCTTCATACCTCAGAGAGACTTTTGTGAGGTTCTAATGAAGTTTATATAGTAGTGGTTTCCTTTTCTGATTCTTCATGTCAGCACCAAATTTTTTAAAGTCCTTCCAATATATATGCATATGAATTTGTCTCTTTACCACTAATCATGATACATAAAACTTCTTCTACAATGACATTATCTTCAATCAATTTCTAGAATAACCATGTTAGATAACAATTGAAATAATGATTCTGGAAGATTCTTCATCATTCTTCATTTGTATCCAACTCATGGGAAATACTTCTCAACATCTTCATAATGGTGGATCTCATCAAGAATGGATTTCAAGAAATTTCAATATGGATAAAACACCATAATGGTTATTCATCTTGTGACTGTACACATTGGACATCTTTCACATCATCACCAAGGATAATATTCTTGAACACCCTTTCTCCAAGATACCATAAATAAGATCAATCAATGATGGTACCTTCTTTATCCTAAATTTCAAGAATATAAAATCATTATCTTTATTAAAAAATTATCCCCCGTCATATCTATATTTGAATATCAAATTGAGGAATCATTCAAAGATAGTAACTTCTTCCGCTTGGGTATCAAGTTTTGATAGACCTATCCGCTTCTTAGGTTCGACACCTGAGAAATTACTTCACATTAAATTCCCTACATTATAAGCACAAATAAAATACAGAAAAATATTAAGGGAATAAGGTGGTTCTTTCTTGCTTCATCAATATGAATTTCATGGTTAAGATGATCTTCTCAACCATGTTTCCCCAATTGATCCAATCTTCATGATTTCACATCTGAACATATGTTCTGATTTATGTTTTCATGGAATGGATCCCTTCAAATTATCTTCTTCTTTGTGTGGATAAGTTTTCTTCTTAACAGCCATCATGGATGATACAATCTTACTCCTCTGAAAGACTACTTCTTGATATAGTATTAATATTAGATATCCGTTTACAATGTGACCATACTGCATGAATCTCTCACATTTAAATTATTTAACAAATGAGTTTCCTTTTGTTTTAAAACTCTCATGAAATTTGTTTTCATCATTTGGAAGCTTCTATTTTCCTTTTTCACTAGCCTTGGATTGTGTATCTTCAAGTTTCCTCATTCTTCCCAAATATTCTTTCCAAATAAATAATATGTCAGTAGGAACTGTTATAGCAAGTTTGGATCTTCCACATGGGTTCATATGAGTGTCATCTATCTTAGTAGTTTTCTTGGATTCACTACCCATAATCTTCTTATATTTAGAATCCAATGTCTTCTCACAATACTTCATTGATACCTTCTTGGGATGATTTCTGTTAAAAAAATTCTTCTGATTTATTTTCAATATTTATTCTTCATTCTGAGCCTGATTTTGTGATCTTATTTTCTTATCATATTTGGATACATATTGAGATGATCATGTACCAACCTTATGAACATTTCCATTTAATACCTCACATATGTTATCAATCATTAAAAATCTATTTTCAGTAAACATATGCTTCTAGACCTATGGATGTTGCTTCTTCATATTGGGCTTTCTCCCCCGAGATATAGGCTTCCTTTGTGAATTTACATTTTTAGGATTGTACTAGTAATTTAATGCACAATACACAAATATTTTGTAGAACCAACATTGACCAATGAACCTTGATCTACTTATATCTTATGTATAAGGTTTTTTGGATCTTCTTAGTGATTTTTTTTTCTCTTTGTGGGTAACTTTATTCTTTACTCTTTTTACTATCCACCATAGTCATGGTGGTAGGTTTCTTATCACCTTTCATTATCCATACTTGTCCAGTATTTGTCTTACAACCTGAAATCTTCATGATAATAGGTTTAGAGACATTAAAATAAGTGGGTATAGATGGTACTTATTTCTTATCAGCTGGTTGAGATAGATCATCAAATGATGTCATGATTTTCTTATCATTTTTTGGTGGTATTTTAGATTTTGAATCATCTTGTAAAAATTTATTATCTGTAACAACTATTTCCTTATTTTGTGAAGTCTCAATAAATGTCTTCTCAAGATTGTCCAACTAAGCTTCCAAATCTAGAAATTTCAAATTGAGGATGATTTTCCAATCTTCATCATAATCATAATTTCTTTACAAGCCCTATTAATTATAAAAACTTCTTCTTCATATAACTTAACTTTATTCTGAAGTAAAGAGTCATGTTCCTTGATATTCTTGGATATTTCTCTCAATTATAAACCCTTTACATCAGTGCTTTTCATATTTTCTTCACTCACATGGATCTTTTATTAAAGAGTCTTTTTGGATACCTCTTTTTTATTGATCTTATTTGAGGTATTGTGAGAAAAATATTTCAAGTTACCTATTTTATTATTCCGAGGTTCCAACCTCTATAGATAACTTTAAAAAATCAAGAATATTTCCTTACAATCCTGTTTCCATCGAGTCAGTTTATCATTCTAGCTGGGTGATCTCTGCTTGCATATATTGAAATATTCTAACAAAAAATGTGAATCTTTATTAAGAAATATCATGCAGATATTTTCTTAATATCTCAATTCCAAATTCATGTGAGGTTTTGTATTGATCAAAATCACCACTTGTGACAATATCTTTATTTTGAGTAAAAATTTTAATGGTGAGAATATATACCTCATGATCACTTGAATATTTTGACTTACATGAGGTAGAAGTATTTTCCTTTTCATTGGTGGAAAACTGATCCACCCACTCTTCACCTTATAAGCATGATATATCTTTATTGTCAGAAAGTAATGTAGAACTAGATACTACCTCTTCTTTAGATAATATGGAATTCTTCAACTGTCTCTTCTATTTATTTTTCTTGTTCATCATTTTCTTGGTGGATACATAATTCTTCTCGAAGATGATAATATCTTCACCAAAACTGAACTTTATTTTTGAATACCAACAAAACTAAAATCCTCAACAAAGAATAGATTTACTATATATTATCCAACATATGTGAACCTTCCCTCTGATACCGCCTATAGGACCCCAGAACACCCTAAGAGGGAAGGGGTGAATTAGAGTGTCAACTTTTTATTTTAATATGATGGATCTTGTTTCCATGTTGGTAGAAACTCATTAAACCTATATGATGGATTAGATAAAAAATCAAACATTCACATACAGAGAGAAAACACAATAATTTTACTTGATTCACCACTAAGGGATAGTCCAAGGAGAATACGCCGAAAGTGTGTCAGTTGTACCTAAATATATTATTCTTCATCACTAGATATGTAATAAAAACGTTCAGACATATTCACTCTATTCCAGGAACACTAACTTTACAATATTTTAGGGATATAACACTGCTTCCCTCAGAACACTTCCATAAACTTCCCCTAGCTGCCTACTTTGAGAGAAGTCTAACCTAGTTTACTGATTTGAAGGATACTTCAATGATCTGGCATACAATTATTTGTCTCTATCTAACATGAGACTCTTCTTGCATCATTGAATTGAGTAGATGAACTCTGAATGTAATGGTCACTGAAAAAACTGGCATTTAACACTTCCTTTCATGAAGCTCAACCCTTTGTGAAGCTAACTTCCTTCGCAGAACAAACTTACTTCCTCAACGAACTATGGTGCACTGTATGGAATTAGTGCTTCATTGACCACCTCTCCTTCTATAGACCGTCCCTAATTTTTGTAAAAACCCTTCCTTTGTAGACTTCATATGCTCCCATAGACCGTTTCTCCTCTACGGACTACCTCTGTTTCCATGAACCATCTCTCTTTCTATGGACCGCTACTTCTTCTGCAGACCAAATCGTCCTCCACATTCCCTTTTCTTCTGTGAACTACTTATTCCATGCGGGCTGCCTCTTATCTACAGAACCTTCTTCCTTTGTAGGATACAATTACCTGCATAAATCCTTCCATGAACTACCTTCTCGAAACTCTTCTCAGTTCGCATAATCCTCCCTCATGAACCTCTTCCTTAGCAGAATCGTCTTCTTTCAAACCACTTCAAACTTCGCCGAATTCCTCCCAGAGAAAAGATGTTTTCTTACAAAAAAAGATCTCCGTAATGAAGGGATTAGTGATCCTTATATAATAAAAGAGTTTGAAAAATCTTTCTAATCCTTTTTATTTAAACATTCAATGTGATACAACCTTCATCATTGACTGCTTCACCCGCGAACCGTTTTCCGTCCGCAGTCCGCGTACCACTTATTTTCTTTCACGACATCCAATCTCTTCCACTAATGAAACCCTTTGAGGATTTTCAAATCATTACATAATTTTCAAAAACAATTTTCCATCCTACAAAATTTTTTCCTCCTATAAAATGTAAAGCTTCCTTGAAATTTTTTTCCTGCACGATCCATGAACCATTTTCCCTATGTGGTCCGCGTACCACACTACACAGTTTGCATAGTAATTGTATATGGAAATACTATTCCACTTACTCCCTTTGAGGTCCATGAACTATGATTCATGGTCTATATAATATTCACCCCTACATTTAAATTCTTTCTTTCAAAAAAAAAAAACTTCTGATTTTGAGGCCCGAAAATTTCGAAAACACTAGGAAACGATGCCACCTTCAATACTGTTATCAGTTGGAACTGTAAGATCCCTTTCCATGAAAACTCCCTGATCTTCCATGTGAGTATTTTCAAAAACACAAACCGTACTAAATTTCTAGAAAATAAAATCCTTAGTTCCAATATAGAATGACCTTCTTGGATCCTTTAATCTATGACATGCTAATGATGAGGAGATCATATCAGCATTGACAAACAAAAAAGTTACTATACACAACTTCGTTTGATTTTAATTATTCATTATTAAATAAAATTTCATGTAATCCATGGTAGAATCTAGAAATTGGTACATATGACTTGATTTTTTTTCATGAATTTAGACCTAGAAAACTTTAAATACTTATTTTTCATTCTTTTACCACACCTGGGTTCTTACAAGTGATTCTCTTTGGGTTGGAATTTGGAAACAATGAGAGTCCCTATGGTCGGATAATTTCCCAATCATGATATAACATAGGTTACATAGAAAAAAGTTGGTTCAAAGTGGGGAGATTACCTATAGGTAGACACTTGGTAAAAGTGATAGTCTATACAGGTAGACAACCTCCCAATTATTAATTCCTCATAAGAGTATAATTTGACAAATTGTGTTGAAATTCTAGTTTGGTGATATTTCTATGGTGGGAGATATGTGATGTTGTTTTATGAAAGGTTTCTTGATTATGATGAATGAGATGGTTGAGGATTTATAGTTGAATTTTGAGTTTTTTGTTTTATAATAATGGTTTATTTACTTTAATAACTATTCCATTAGTATGCTTAATTCACATGGAAAGATTATAGTTTTGGGGAGGAACCTAAAAAGTATATTTATATAATCACCCCTCCTTATTATATATTGTTTTTCAGATCTTTTGGATAGATTTTACGATGGTTTCAGGAAACCACATCCCATTTTATTGGATACTTGATAGTATAGACAATTTGAATTATACCTAGCTAAAGGTATAAAGGTGTTATTAGGTTTTTTTTG
Source organism: Viscum album (assembly GCA_963277665.1). Classification (NCBI taxonomy): domain Eukaryota; kingdom Viridiplantae; phylum Streptophyta; class Magnoliopsida; order Santalales; family Viscaceae; genus Viscum; species Viscum album. Next base: position 879,138,663 of record OY728123.1, read on the forward strand.
TTATTTTCTTCTCTTCTATTTGGATTTTTATGAAATTATGTATAGTCGATATAAATTATTCATGTTTTTGTGGTTAGTAATGAGCATTGATATTTTTATGATTATGTGGTTTTTTCTTTTTTAAGTTAAATGTATTCCATATACATGTGATAATATACCCCTGATCCTAATCTCTCACGTATGGCCTATTGATGGCGAGCTTTGGGGGTCACCACATAATCTTTTTGTAGGCTTATATGGAGTAAAAAATGAGACTTGGTCATGATATAATGGTATCAAAGTGAGTGTTTTAGGAAGAATTTTAGAGTAAGCACTGGTGAGGATTACATGGGTTGGTAACGAAATAATATTACTTAAACCTATTGTGTGATAGAGAATAGAGAAACCATCTAGACTCAATAGGTTCCATGTGATCAAAGTTAATAACACATGTTTTTTATTTGTGTTTAAGTTAAAATTATTTTCAATAGGTTGTGAAGATGAAAAGTTAACAATTTTTAAATATTATTATTTTTTGTGTTGATATTCAAAGCAAAATAATTATAACAAGATAAAGAAGACCTTTTATTTACTGATTTATAAGAGGAGTTAAAATAAAGAAAAGAAAATATATCATTAGCATGCACAATTTGAAGAAGATTTTTTAAATTTGAGATTATGGATTGGTGGAGTATTTATCCAACTCTTTGAATTGAATTTATATTAAAAAAATTAGATTAACCCCAATATAGTCAGTAGGCCAGCTCAACTGCACTTGTGGGAGCATGGATCACCCTAAAAAAGAGTCCACAAGCTAGGAAAGAGGCAAAAAGGTGTGGGAGGGTCCATGTATAAGGCCTGAAGGAGAGAAAACATGGAGGTGTTTATGTGGATGGGGTAGGTCGGCCCTCTGGGATGTGGATCATGAGTGAAGTGGAGTGCGGGTGTCGATCCCATGCTACCATGGAACAATAGTGTAGTGGCATGACTTGATTAATAAATGAGAGAAAGAATGAGCTGAGAAGTGATGTGGGGTGTGGGAACCATAACCCCATTCCTCCATTTGAAATACATGGAAAGAATACCAGCCATCCAATGTAATCATCATGATTCATTCAAATAGGGTTTCTATCACCATCTACCTCTAGCCTTCATTGTAGAATCTTTTGTTTTCCAAGATGTTCATATAACAACCTATAAATATCCATCCATTCATTCAAGCATCATTTATCATCCCTGAGATTCTAATATGATCAAAACAACATGAAAATTCATTTACATGTTTAAATTAAGTTCAAACTGATTAGATACAATGTGATAAAAATATGATATTTATGATGACAATAATTTATGAAGTCACTTAGAATGAGTTAGTTGATGCATGAATGATAAGTTGGTGAGATATAAGTCAATGAACATAAAGATAATGTGGTGGAGTCATATATAAATACCCCTAGACACACTCAATTTTTAATGTCCTGATCTGGGTGCCACACACTAGTGCCCCAAGCTAGTTGGGTACATAACCTCTGGTGGGCCTCCCCATACATCAAAGGCTACTGACTAGTAGTGAGAATCTAATATTAATCATGGGGAGACTAACCCTCTCTATCAAAGTAGTAAAGCGACAGAATTAAATAAACAATATCCAAAGGATATAACCATAACTGGAATAAGACAAAAAATACATGATGACTAAAATAGGAATATAATATCCAACCCAAAACAATAGATATGTCATGCCAAGTACAAGTCGAGTGTCAAATGAAAAACCCAAAATAAATGCACATTGATACTCCCAAGAGGGTACTGAAACCAGTTATAGTTCCTTCATCCATTATCCATCCCGAATTAGCTATCTAACATATAACTATTTCCCTTATCCTATCCTGCAAACATGAAGTCTATTCAAGTACTGATTAGGTAGCTTGAGTAGGGAGTGAGTACAACTCAGTAGGCCCCCACCAACAACATCTAAAACAATATTTAGTAAATAATAGTGTATTCATTTGTATAAATAATAAATTAAAATTCATAAAGTAAATAGTTATCACATTTCATTATTATTTAATTAACCACATAAACCCTCGGGTTCCTGAGGACACCCAAACCCTAAATACCTTCTTCATCCCATGCCAGAGTCCAAACCATATGAAAATACCATGGTCAAAATTTATTATTTCACTTCAAAACATTTCACATTTCATTGGAACCATAGTCCAATTCCAACTCATGGGCATAAAACATCATGTCTAACACCCCATGGGTATTTAAAACCTCAATAAATATCCCACATGACAATATCACATGGGTATTTGGATCCTTCATCCTTGTCCCACATTTCAATATCACATATGGGTATTTTGTGCCTTAGTACCTATCCCAAAAACATTTATCAAGTATGGGTATTTAGCACATCAATACCTATCTCACACACATTTATCACATATGGGTATTTGGAGCCTCAGTACCTATACCACACACATATATCACATATGGGTACTTGGAGCCTTAGTCCCTAGCCCACACATGTTTTTCAATCAATCACACTAGTGGTCTTTTAAATCAACAGTCTATGCTCCACAATCATTATCACTTAATCATACATATCACATATGTCACATATATCACATATATTCCGACTAATCATTATTAACCCATTCATCAATATTTCATATCATGTATACCATTAATTTTTTTCACAACAATTCATGGTTCAATACTTTAATCACATGAAATAATATAAGTAGTTCACTATTAACCCATGTTGAAATATTCAATTCATATAACCCATTAACCCATTAAGGTCAAGTCAACCATCTCACAATACCCATTGTCAATTAATTTATATCACATTAATTGACTAATTAGAAAATATCAATTTCACATCAATTTCACATTCCCAACATTCCATTAATTAATTAAACAATTAATTAATTCAATTCTACAATCCCAATATACCATTAATTGAATCACTAATTAAATAATCCAATTCCACAATCCCAATTGCCTATTAATTAATTAACCAATTAATTAATCCAATTTCACAATCCCAATATTCATTTAATTAATTAAATAATTAATTAAGACAATTCCAAAATCTCAATATCACATTAATTAATTCACCAATTAATTAATCCAATCCCACAATCCCAATATCCCATTAATTAATTCACTAGTTAATTAATCCAATTAAACAATCCCAATATCCCAATTCAACCCAATCATTATCACATGGAAATTAAATCAAATCAATTCAATTATCAATGCAATTTCCATATCATGGAAATTAAAAATTTCAAAATTACATACACATAATTAAATCAAGACTGTGATATTGAATTCAGACCACCTACCTCAAAATTGTTGACAAATCCTTGCCAATGAAAATCCAATACTAAAGAAGAATAACCTAAATCACAATGAAGAATGAGATCTATATCTGAAACCTAGATTCAAGATCAAGCATATTATATCTACCAAAGACTATATCTAGATCCAGAAAAACATAGGAAAACATCCCTTTAAAAGATTAGAGAAATACAAGACAAGAATGGGTAACCAATAGGGGTGAGATTCTCTTACAAGGAGAGGTTTATATATTCAATTTGGGATTTGATTCGTCAATAAAAGTGTTTTTAAGGACTAAAAATCCATCCAAGATCCTTGAAAAACATATAAATCATTTATATCCAAGTTAGAGTCAATTTTTGGGTGAATTTTAGGGTTTTGGATATTTTTAATATAATTTTTAGGGGTTTAAAATCCCACATGCAAAATTTACAATACATGGTGCATAGTTTCCCCTAATTGTGTGCCCTAACTATGTGTCTCACCTAGGGGTGTCACGTGGTTAATCATAATAGGGAGAATGGTTTGGAAAATTTTTCACCAGCCATGAGAATCCGCTCTATCTGGGTTCACTTGGTTTATTGGGATATGCACACAGTTTGGGTAAACCGTATGCCAACCATGCATTTCCACTCTTCCTTCCAAAATCTCCCAATTTTCACCCAAATCCAACCAAGATAAAACCCCAAAAAAATTTACTCAAAAAAAGGTGAGAGAGTACGTGTAAAAAATCTTGATACATATCTAGAAAATGTTGGGATCTTACAATCTCCCCACCTTATAACAACTCATCCTCGAGATGTACTCCAACACATCTCTAAGATTTTGAGCCAAAAAGATTAGGACCTTGAGACCACATATCTACTTCTCTCTCCCATGTTTCCTCCCAAACACAGACATGTTTCCATAATACATGAACTAAAGGCATGGTCTTTCCCCACAATACTTTATCACTTCAATCTAACACACACATCATATTCTCCTAAAAGGGCTCATCTATCTCAAGCTTAAAATCATCCATATATATTACATGAGAAGCATTAAGGTGACACCGCTGAAGTTTCTTCACATGAAAAACTTCATGTATAGAACCGAACCTCTATTGAAGAGCCAATTGGTACACCATCATCCCAATTCTCTCCACAAACTCAAATGGTCCAAAAAACCTGGGTTCCAACTTACATTATCTCCATATCTTGCAGTGAACTAATTTAGGATAAATACTAAGGAATACATGATCACCCTCGAAAAAAATATAGGGGTTTTTTATGTTTATCAACATACGAATTCTGACTACTATGAGCCATATCCATACATTTCCAAATCAGTTGAACCCGCTCCGATGTTTCCTACATGAGACTTAGTCCCAAAAACTCTGAATCACCTACCACCATACAACATAGAGGTGGTATACATGGCCTACCATAAAGAGCCTCATAAGATTCCATCTAAATAGTTTCCTGATAACTATTGTAATAGGAAAAATCTTCAAGTTTCAGGTGATTCTCCCAAGACCCACCGAAGTCTAGAACACACGCTCCCAACAAATCCTCAGGAACCAATATAGTACACTCCAACTGTCCATTTATCTATGGGTGGAATAACACAAACTGTAAAACCTATATACTAAGAACATTCTACAAGAATTTACAAAGAACAAAGTGAAATGTGTTTCATAGTCTAAAATAATACTATGTGGAACCCCGTGAAGACAGACTGTCTCTCAAATGTAAAAATCTCCCAACTGCTCCACTAGAAAAGTCTCACATATAAGAAGAAAATGCACTAATTTTTTTGAAATAGTCCATAATCACCAAAATAAAATCTTTATTCGAAGGTTTCCTTGGGATACCAAACATAAAATCCTTAGTAACATCATCCAACTTCCATTCCGGAATGGGAAACAGCTATAGTAAACCACCAGGTATTTGATGCTCGACCTTAACCTATTGACTTGTATAGCATCATGTCACAAAACCTGCTATCTATTTTTTTATGTCCGAACACAAATAATTTCATCATAGTTCATGGTAAATTTTGTTAAAACTAGTATTCACCTCCCACTTTAAGGCATGAAATTCACACATCATCTCCTCCCACATGATCATAGGCACAAAAACTTAATTAATATCATATATGATCTCGTACTCATCTATTTTCAAGTCTGAAGGTGCTTCCACACCTTCAATACTTTCCCTCAAGGCCAAACATTCTGGATCCTCATAATGTTGGTCTCTAATATAGTTCAAAAGTGTAGAATTATCTATTAATGATATGAGAGTTATCTTATCCTAGATCCCCTAAACTACAACATGTATCTTAGCCAGTAAATTCATCATTTTCCACTCAGCAATAGGCTCTTGAACTGCACGAGTCTGAGTTTTCCTGCTTAAAGAATCAACAATTTTTTCCTTCCTTGGTATATATTATAGATCATTGTCAAATGAATTCATATAATTGACCCATATTTTCTACTGGAGATTCAAGTATCACTAAAAAAAGATTTACTTTAAGATCTTGTGATCAATATACACAGTAAAATTATCACCCAATGGGTAATTCCACCAATACTTCAAATCATAAACCACTACTGCTATCTCGAGGTCATTCATAGGGTATTTATGTTCATGTGCACGCAACTGACGAGACTCGTACACCACAACTTCATCTACCTACATCAAGAATGCTCCAGTCCTGATCTTAGAAGTGTCACCAAACACCATGTAATCCTACATGGATCAATTATGATCAATATTGGTTCCATTTTGAAATTTTTTTTAACTCCTAAAAGGAATTATCATTTGTTTCAGACAATACAAAATTTATCCCCTTCTTTTTCAAGACCGAAAGAGGTGATTCCAATTTGGAAAATTCTAGATCAAACCTTCAGTAATATCCTATTATCCCTAGAAATCTATAGATATCAAAAATTTCTTGGGATTCTCCTAAGAAACAATAAGCTGAACCTTCTATAGGTCCACTGACACACCTTCCTCCAAGATGATGTGACCCAATAAGTGTACCTAATCAATCCAAAAATTTCACTTAGTTTTCTTAGCATATATACTATACTCTCTCAGTGTACTCAGGATAATGTGAAGTTATTGGGAATGATCATCACAAGTCTTGGATTACACCACGATTTCATCCATAGACTCTACCATAAAATAATCTAGATATGGGTGGAAGATTCATTTCATCAAGTCCATAAACACTGTTGGTGTGTTTGTAAACTCAAAAGGCATCATGAAAAACTCATACAATACATACCCAATTCTGAAAGTATTCCTCGATATATTAAATGATGAAACTCAGAGATGATGATACCCTAATCTCAAGTAAATCTTAGAGAAAACACAATCTCCCCTCAATTGGTCAAAATATCATCAATATGAGAAAGAGGATACAGATTCTTCACTATCATGTGGTTCAATTTTTTGTAATCAAAACACAAACCCAAACTCCTATCATCCTTCTTTTCAAACAAAAAATGAATAACCCCAAGGTGACATACTCAGATGGATAAAACCCTTATCCATCAACTCTTCCAGTCGATTCTTCATCTCTTGAAGCTCTGTTGGATCCATTATATATGGTGGAATATAAATTGGCTCTATCCTAGTCATGTGATCAATTATAAATTGCACATATTTCTTAGGCGTCATCCCGAAGAATTCTTTAGGAAACCTATATTGAAACATGTACACTACAAGTGGACAGATATCATGCTTTTCACCTTTTTCATTTAGAAATAGAATTTCAACCTAGGTAGTCAGATCCACTAGTTATTGATGAACCATCCTTGTACATCCCACCTTGAAATCCAACTATCCACAGTGAATATATTATTCACCCTTAGGAGGCAAAAAATTCCCTCTCTTATTGTAACAATCAATGTGGGATTGGTATACTACTAACCAAGACATACCCATAATTTGGTCAAAGCCAGACATATAAAGAATGAAAATATACCATATAAAATGAATCTCCCAAACCTCAATAGGACACCCCTTGAACAAACATTTGTATCTCAATCATACTCCTAAATGTCTGTCTATCATCATTACCCCACTCATGAACTCCACCTCCAAGATCAGACCATTCATGAGTTGTGAAGATATAAAAGCATGAGTGCACTGGTATCAAATAAGGAATTAACAAGAATAGAATATACAAAAATAGTACCTATGACTGTCGATGATCCAACCTCGCTATCCACTAATATAGGATGAATGACATGAAATTATACTACCCCTCTTCATGTGATGTAGTCTGTGTCCTATGAGATATACCACCCTAATGATATGGAAATATTTCTCAGAATCACCCCATCCACTTCCTCTACCACCACAACCAGTATAACTCCAAATTCTAGACTGATACGGTGTAGAAGATCCCCTTCCCACACTCCAGTTTTTCTTAATTGCTCCATCACTACCAAGATTTCATGGGTTCCTACAGAATCTCTATAGATGTATCATATTTCTACAATACAGTAACTCTACTAGTGGTTGGGGAAAATTATTATAAAAGTGACCTAAACAACCACATTGGTGAAAGATCACTTGGGCAAGGTCCAATGTAACTTATCCTTACCCCAGGACACTCTTATTTCCACTACTCTGGCCAACATTATCATAATGACGCTTCTTACCATCAAAATATGCACCTCATGATCACCTAATAGAAACCAACTATCCTCCACTAGAAGCCTCCCTCTGTCCCCCCTTAGATATGAGAGCATAATACACCAATTCGGAAAACATATTTAACTGAAATATATTAACATTGGAATTAATCTCACATTTATGACCATCATGGAAATGCCTTGCTATAGCTGCCTCATCGCCTACCAGTGCTGAAGAAAAGTGCTACAAGTCAGTAAAGAAACCAACATAGTCCATCACAGACATGCTCCTCTGAGTCAACCATATGAAATCAAATTCTCTCTCTTGTATTAGTGTCTCTTGGTAAAAGTTCTCCATGAAATTCTCCAGAAAGACCTTCCATACTATACCCTCTTCTTACTCGGTCTGAACCTAAACATCCCACCAACTCTTCTTTGATCCTTGTAACATATAATCAACCAACTTGACCCTATTTTTAGCAGGAGTCTCCAAATGGTCAAGTATATTCTATATGGTCTCAATCCATAACTCTGTTACCTCATGTACACCCTCTCTGGTAAAAGTTAGAGGGTGCAGCAACTAAAACTCCCCTGTCAAGTCATACATAATCTTCACGACCCGTTCTAAGTCTCTCTCTATAAACTGCATGAAGTGAGTCATTAAACTACTCTTCGGATCTTTCTCACAACACTATCAGAGCCTCAGGTTCCACTACTAGAGGATCATTTATAGCCATATCCTCTAGTAATCCTGTCAGAAAATTTTTTCATGGAGGCATATCTCTACATTGAAAAACTCACATCTTATAAAAAATAACAAAACTTTATGAGATTTATTTAAGAGGGATTTATAATAAACCATAATAATTATTTCCCCTAAACCCCACCACATGGTCAAAACTGAGGCACTATCACTACCCTTAACCACATTACATCTAGGTCATGGATTATAATGGTAAAATCCTTCTCATTATTCAAATTTCTCATTAGAAACCGATTTATTCACATCTTTCATCATTTATAATTTTCATTTTCATATTAGGCACCTTTTCATTTAATTCAGATAATAAAGGGAAAATATTTCAATTTTAATAACTTACTCAAAACCCTTTTTCCCATGTGTGGCTAAAAGTGATGCAGCTCACATAATAATCATGAGTGCCTAGAATGATTCATTCATACTAAAATCTCATGCCATACTAGGACATAATTCAAATCTCATAAAATATCTGAAACAATAATCACATCACACAATTGGTGCATCACTATAGGTGAAATAATATCCAAATGTAACAAAACACATCAATAGAAACAATCTCACCCTGGGTACTTGAATTTTACCCTCATACAAGGGTTATCTACTACCATACATGAACTCTTAACCCATGATTAACTCATCATATTCTCATTTTTACCTTTCATAAATAGTAATATAAAATAAAATAAAGGAAATACATCTTTGATACCACTTTTTAATGTCTCAACCCAGGTTCCCCACACCACTACCCCGAGCTAGTTAATTACATGGCTCAGGCATGACTCCCTATATGGAAGAGGTCACTGACTAGAAGCAATGGTATAATATCAATAATGGGGATACTATACCATATTTATCAAATTAGTACAATAATGGAAATAAATAAACAATATCAAAAGGATATAACCATAACCAGAATAATACCAACAACACATGATGACAAAAACATGAATATAATATCCAAACCAAAACTATAGATATCTCATGCCAAGTACCTATCAAGTTTCAATTGAAAAATGAAAAATAAATACACACTAATACTCTCAAATGGGTCCTGACACCAGGTATGGTTCCCTCATCCTTGATCCATCCCGAATCAGCTATCTAAAATTAGACTCTTTCCCTTATTCTGTCTCGTAAACATAATGTATATTTGGGTACCAATTAAGAAGCCTGAGTAGGGGGTGAGTATAACTCAGTATCCCACAACAAATGACGTATAAAACAATATCCATTAAATAAAATTGTATACAATTGTATAAAGAATAAATTACAACATATAAAGTAAACACTGATCACTTCTCATTATCATTTAACTAACCAAATAAACCTCTGGGTTCCTGAGGACACTTGAACCATCGACACCTTTTTATCCTATGATGGAGTTTGAAACATATCAAAATAACATGGTCAACATTTATCATTTCATTTCAAAAAATATTACTACCGATTGGGACCATAGTCTAATTCCAACTCATGGGTGCAGAACGTCATGTCTAACACCCCGCGGGTATTTGGATCCTTAGTCCCTATCCCAAAACTCCATATCACATGGTTATTTGGAGCCTCATTCCCTATCCCACACACATTTATCATATATGGGTATTTGGGGCCTCAGTCCCTATTCCCCACACATTTATCACATATGGGTATTTATAGCCTCAATCCCTATCCCACACACAATTATCACATATGGGTATTTGGAACCTCAGTCCCTGCCCCACACACATTTATTATTCAATCACACAAGTGGGCTTTTGAAGCAGTAGTCTGTATCCCACACTCATTATCACTCAATCATACATATCACATATATCACATATTTCACATTTATTCTGGTTAATCATCATTTACCCATTCATAAACACTTCACATCATGCATACCCTTGAAATTTATCCCAAAAAATTATGGTTTAATACTTTAATCACATAAAATAATATAAGAAATTCACTATTAACCCAAGTTATAATATTTAATTCAGATAATCCATTAACCCATTAAGGTCAAGTTAACCATCTCCTAATCCCCTTTGTCAATTATTTCATATCACATTAATTGACCAATTACAGAATTTCAATTTCTCATCAATTCCAAATTCACAACATTCCATTAATTAATTAACTAATTAATTAATTCAATTCCAAAATCCCTATATTTCATTAATTAATCCACTAATTAATTAATCCAATTCCACAATCCCATCATCCCATTAATTAATGTACCAAATAATTAATCCAATTACAAAATCTCAATATCCCATTAATTAATTCACTAATTAATTAATCCAATCCAAAAATACCAATACCCATTAATTAATTTACCAATTAATTAATCTAATTCCACTATCCCAATATCCCATTAATTAATTCACCAATTAATTAATCCAATTCCACAATCTAAATATCCCAATTTAATCCAATCATTATCACATGGAAATTAAATCAAATCAATTAAATTATCCATGAAATTTCCTAATCATGGAAATTTAAATTTCTACAGTTATATACACATAATTAAATAAAGATTATGGGATTAAATTTGGACCACCTACCTCAAAATTGATGACAAAAACTTGCCAACAAAAATCCCCAATTGAAGAGGAACAACCAAGATCATGATGAAGAATTAGATCTATATCCAAAACCTAGATTAAAGATAAATAGGATTATATCCACAAAAATCTTGATCTATATCCACAAAAATAGAGGGAAAAATCCCTTTAACAGAAGAGAGAAAGATGGGAGAATAACGAGAAACCAATCAAGGTGAAATTCTATTATTGGGAGAGGTGTAGATCTTCAATCACAGATTTGATTTGTCAATAAAGGTGTTTAGAAGGCCTAGGAATTCATCCGAGATGCTCAAAAAATGAGATAAATCATTTTGGTACAACTTAAGGTTTATTTTAGGGGAATTCCATGGGTTTGAGTATTTTAATCTAATTTTCAGGGGTTTAAAATCCAGCATTCATGGTTTCTTATATGAGGTGAATAATTTCTCCTAACCATGCACCCTAACCATGTGACTCTCCTAAGGGAGTCATATAGTTAATACTATAAGAGTTCATGGTTTTAAAAACCATTTTCTAGCCGTATTAATACCCTCTTCCTGGGTTTCCACGGTTTGGTGGGCTGGGTGCTCATTTTGGGAAAACTGTGCACCAAGCATGCACTGCCCATCTTCTCTCCAAAATCTCCCAAGATTTACCCAAACACACCCAAGATAAAACCCAAACAAAAATTACTCAAAACAAGTAAAAAAGAGAACCTATAAAAAATATTGGTACATCTCAATGAAATGGTTAGGATCTTACAAATTTTTAGTACAATCTTATTGCATATCTATGAGAGAAGTATGAGAGAAAAATATATCAGAGGAAGTGATCTATATTCACGAAGAGGTTCCATGAATTTGTGTTATGTTTCAACCTTAATGGTCACATTATTATTGTTTTATTTTTACAATCCATCACCTTTGGTAACCACAATCAAAGATATTACATGAATAAGAAACTATTAATGAGTTTATTGAGAATACATAGCTTCATGATGAGGTAATTTATGTGAATTAACTGGATACAGTAAGAAGAGACTATCTAGGCTTTCATGAATGAATGTTTGTATGAATGTGATAATATGAATGAGTGTAACACAAGTGAAAGATTAATTTTACCAAATACATAGTGTTATCATGTTAAATACTTTTGTGAGAGAACACAACGTTCAGATGAGTTGTGCAAAGGAATAGTGAAGTGTACTAAAATCAAGGGAAGTGTATGAATTGTGTGTATTTTCAAGCACATGAAATAATGCATGCATAAAATAAAGAAGAGAAGGAATTGTATTTTACAAGCATGAAGATTGAGAGAAGCACATGTAATAAACATTGCATGATCAGTGTCCAGTGTGTTTAGGCTAAAACTGGAGCATTATTTTAGAATAAATTCATATTAAAGTTTTTTAGAGTATTGATATTAGTTTACTAATTTGAGATTAATGAGCAGTCATTGAGACCAAGACTTCAACATCATAAGTTAGTATAGCCCAAACAGATTTTCACTAAGGTAACTAATCAGATACAAGTGATTATATTTATTTAGTAAGACCAACAGTCTAAATTAATATCTCGTTAATGTACTTGAAGTTGTACATGTGAATGTGTGATCTAGAATTCTCATGGAGGAAAATCAAGAGATCATCCTATAGTGGATCAAATATTCTAAAGATGAATAATGAGCTTGTGACTGGGGGGGGGGGGGTGCCTAACCAGTTATTAAAGAGGCTCGAGATATTGATGGATCTAACTAGTTAAATGGTTAGGGGGTCTAACCAACCTAGTAAGAAGAGTTGGATCACTGGGGGCTATAACTAGGATCAATTAGAGGATTGACTACTGGGGTGTATAACTAGTTACATCCCAAACTATTAAAATTAATAACAAGATTATAGTGTAGAATCCATGATGGGGTTACTGACCAACAAGGAAAGGAGTAGGTATTAATACAAGACATTGTAAAAATATTTTTTGACGTGTTTCATTTATTTTCTACATTTTATAAAATATCCACTAATCTTAATAGGATATAGAGGTTTTAATTAAAATGATGGAAAAATAATCTTGTAAAATACGACACACCTAATTCACTTCCCCTCTCAGTGTAACTGAACGATCTATTGGGAACTTCAATTTGTATCTGAGGAAAGTTTCCACCTCTGATTGGATCTACTTTACTAGTATAATTACTTATATCAGAAGTATATGAAAGGAAAATTTGAGTTTGAATAGAATTCATAATATCTTCAAATGGAAAATCCTACCTCTACTTAAGATGTTAGAAATGTTAACCTTTTAGTCAATACTATGAAAAAAGTAATAAAATAATGGTGAAGAATATGAAGAAAAACTCAAAGGTTAATAAAGATCAATTTCTTACTGAAGGAAATGATAGTGGTACTTTTCTAGTAAGGTCAGTTGAGTATACTTTGGATGAATCAAGATCATGTTATGATGAACATATGTTCAATTTTGAAATTAGAGTGCATTTTAAGAAAGTTCCAAAAGAAGTGATCACATGTATGTTCGTAGTTTTGAAGGAACTTCATGATGACAAAATAAAGGTAGAATAAGAGGCTAATTATATAGAAGAGAAATTATCAAAAAAGTTTGGTATATGAAACAATATCAAAATACTTATAAGAGAAAATAATGAAAAAATATTTATTTGCAATGAAATATATGATTAATCTATTGAAGAATAAAAAAGTAATGTTTGTGACAAACAATTATTTAAAATTTTATATATAGAAGTTATCCATGAAATGGAAAAGATGAATAATAAAACAATGAATATTAAATATTCTTATCTGGATGTCAAATAAAAAGGAATTAATGATATTGATAGTTTTTTACAAAAGAAAAATTAGGTGCATAAAGATAACACTCAAAAGAAAAAGATTCAGTGATTAGAAATCATGGAATCAGTTAACGATGTTAATATTTATCTTAACTTAAAATGTCTTCAATTATAAGTGAAACTGAGAAATAAAGAAGAGACACAAGTTGAGACTTCCCATTTTGTTGAGAAAATAAGTTTTTCTAAGAATTTATCTGATAAGAGTTTTATTTCAGAAAAGACTCAACTTAGTGGAAAGAAGAACTTGAGATTATCCAAGGATAAGTCTACTATAGGTTCATTGAATAAGGTACCACTTTTTCATGATAAATCTATGTGCACTAATTCTGTTTTCACGAGTAGTAAAAATTCAACTTTAAAATCTGGAAAAACACAGGTTAAGAAAAATTATCAAGAATCCACTTCATCTTTATAGATGGATGTGAAGTTTTTTAATAATTATTATTCCTTAAACAAATAATAGAAGAAGAAATTTGATACCCAAAAGTAGAAAAATGTAATAGATAGTTAAAATGTGTCATAGAAGAAGAAATCAATATTTTTTTGCTACTATTGGTGCTATTGAAAGTTTAGTCATCGAGCAATGAATTGTTGGAACAATATTTCACCATATAAAAATTTTATAATTTCTACATTTAAGGAGAGTATAGATGAATAAAAAATAAAACCTCCACAATAGAAGTATAATTCATAAGAAATGAATTAGTCTTTCAAGAAAAAATATTAAAATTTTGTAGATTTCTATGAGTATTGCAATAGAAGTGGTCACTGTTATGATAAGTGTTGGTATGTACCAATTATGAAAAAAAATATCTTTTGAGGTAAAATGAATACTATAGAAAAAAGGGAATCATATAAGAAAAAAAGATGATAGTTCAACCTTGGGATGTAAAAAAAGAATAATATTGTTAAATAAAGAACTCCCAAGAAGATTGTGAAGAATTACGTGAAGAGTGTCACACCAAAAAAAATATTATTTTATTATATTAGAAAGGTCACATCATGAAATATTGTGAATTTTCAATAAACATCAATTCTAAAAGAATAAAGCTAGAATCTAAGAAAGAATCAATACAAAAAAAATCAAAAGGATTTATTTGGTGAAAGAAATCTCTGATAAAGAGTCTAGAAAGTTTTCCAAAATGGGTTACTTGATGAATGCTAAATATGTGCGTAAAAGGTGTAATAAGTTTAGGAATTCATCAAAAAAATTCTTTACATGTGATGCACACCTACCATGGGGAATGTCAAAAGAAAATTATTTTCCTAGTTCGGTACAGTGGCTGACCAGGGTCATCTCAATTAAGGATCCTTTCATTTTGTTCACCTACTTATTCTAAATCACCTAAACTACTTATTTTGTGTTTTTTATTGTTTAATTAAATCAAATGAAGAATATTTTTGGGTTTTTATTTTTCTTTAAACAATGACATGAAAAATAAGAATTTTTGAAAATTTAAAGAGAATGAAGTAAGGTAGAAAGGACATGGTCTTGGGTTTGATTTTGGATTCAATCATTATTCCACTTTATTTATTTGATTTTGGTTTGATAACACTAACATGAAATCTCATGTTTGAATTGACATTCATTATTTAGAAAATTTTAAACCTTTGATATCTTAATAAATCTTAATTCTCCCTCCTCCTATAACCAATGTTTATAACAAACCATTGTCTATGGTGTGCCATCTTTCAGAACCCAACTCTATCGATGTTATTTAATCTATTTATTAGCTCAAATACTTTGTATTAAGAGTTATCCAATCAAGAGAGGGAAAATTGATTTAAATAAAATAATATAAATAAATTGAATTTCATGTCATTGGTGGGTAGTCACCAAATCAGAGATATTTTCCTCACCTTTCACGATACTCTAATCTATCAAAAACTTAAAATAAACTTTAAGGATAATTCAAGAACACATTGACCTCCCCCCAAGACCAATCCTTGGGGTCATCCTATCATTTTCGAGAGTAGGAGATCACAATGATGGATAGATGTAAGAAGATTAGGAGAAATAGAATAAAATAAAAGAAAGAAAATTTAAAAATAATGGTGATGAGAAAATAAAAGAATAAATTAAAATAGAATTGGGATGAGAGAGAGAGAGAAAAAATAAGAAAATAAAATAATATAAGATATATAAAAATTTATATTATTTTATAAATAATATTAAAATAATATTAATAATAATAATAATAATAATAATAATATTATTATTATTATAATTAATACTAATAATTAAAAGAATAAAATTTTAAAAGAAGTGGAAGAAGAGAAGAATAAAAATAAAAAATGTTAAAAGAATAATAATAATAATAATAATTATAATACTTATAATAATAATAATAATATTAATACTAATGTTTTTAAAGAAGAAAATGAATTGAAAAGAAGGAGAATGGGGTGGTGACATAATTTTATAAAAAATAAATGAACTATTTTTTATTAAAACTAAAATTAAAATTACAATTTTAATGAAAACTAAAATAAAGTAAGTAAAATGAACTAAAAATAAAAAAAAATAATGGGGGGGGGGGAGTTTTTGTGGCAATAGCCCGTGGTAGAGATCTCCTCCCTTGTCTATGAGCTAATGATGTGCAGTGAGGGAATGACACTCCTTTTTATAGGTAGAGGGATAGAGGGGCTCGAATGCCATCAGTGGGTGAGATCTGGGGGATCTTAATCCCCCTAAAGACCCTCACTGAAAATGGAAAAAACTGTGGTTCATAGGTATTTAAGGTGTTTTGCGTGGACTTGATCAACATGGGAAATGCGACTTTCATGGGTGACGATGGATCAAGACATGGTAGTCTTGGTGGAAGTAGGGTAGTGGGACAACGTCAGTGCATGGGAAGTAGTAACCATGGAGTTCTCCAACGGTGTAGTGGAAAAACAGTAGTGGGAAACTCCTCCTTCATCACTCTTTCATTCGAAATGGATGGAGGGCGCTTTGAAGTGATGCAATGGGGTTCGTCCAAGAGTATAGAGGTGAGCGGTGGAATGGTGGATCTCAGAGATAGTGGTGTGGTGGTGGAGATGTGGTGGTCCAGTGGCGTCAATATGTGAATCTATGAAAGAGGCATGATGAAGGTGGTGTCAGGGTGCTCAACCGAGGTGGATGCCTCAGGTGACAGGAGCAGCCGAGTGTAGTGGCAGTGGTGGTAGAGATTTCTCCAGGGGTGTCTGATGACGTCAGGGGTGCTGGAGTGAAGGCTATAGGCGGATGAGCAAGGTGGAAGTGGCAGTCGCAACAAAGCATAGTGGTGCCACGGTGAAGCGTGTCGGTTCTCACATCCCACATCAAAATGTGGGAATGAGAGACAAGTTTATATAATTCTTAATGAATCTTCACCAGCTTAGTGAAGTCGATGGGGTGCTGAAGGACACCCCTTGCTTGTTCGGTCTCCCTTGACCGAGCGAGCCTCTCCCCCTGTCACCACATGGAGTCACCCACGGTGCCGGTGCATGCCTTTTGGTAGCTATGCTTGTCCTGAAGATCTCATCCCTGCTGGCCCTATGCACGAGCCTGACGCCTCCATGCACCACCGTATTAGGTTGGCCCTCCTATGGGATTCACGACCGATCGACCCCTTGAGTTGGATATGTGGAGTGGAGCCCATGGTTGAAGGATGTCCTATTCTTGGCTATTTTGTTTGGTTAAAATCCTATAAAAGAGTTATACTTATATTAGGAGTTTCAAATAATCAATATTTCATAAAAATAATTCAAAAACAAAAAGTCACCATTCTTTAATCATTTAAAACCATTTCCTTTCCATATTTTAATTTAGCCACTGTTCACTAAAACATTTAAAATCAGGGCTTTTAACATTAAATAACATCCAAAAATCATTGAAATTTGATAAAAAAATATGCACATAATTTTGGTATATCAAAATACCTCCACACTTAAACCATGCTTTTCCTCAAACATAAAATCTCAACAATGAGTTTAAAGAGGGCACCAATGCTATCAATATTCAAATTTTAAAGTAATAAAATAAAATGATTATAAGTTTAAAATAAAACATTCAAAATTAACATAAAAAATCAATTCAATTTTGTCAATTTTCAAATAAATAATGAATTCAAGCATTTTAATTTTCTCAATTTTAAAATAATGGAACTTCTCTTCACATTAATTCAAGTTCCTCAATTCATAATTATTAAATATGCCAAATCATTATTTACCTCACTTTAGAATCTTTTGATGCATCACTCATGATAAAATTAAGGTAGATTTATGATCATATCATGAGAACATGATCCTTATCCATAAATTTGTAAATAAACAACTTTATACACTTTGTAAAGACAAAAGACACATAAAATCATGAGAGCATTCCTTTTAGGTTCAAACGTCTATGACCCTTAAGGTTGGTAGGAATTATTGTTAAAAAATAAGGCTCAAGGAGAAGGCTTATCTCTTAAATCATAAAGCATGATATTCAAAGTAAAAGTTTCACCTTATAATTGTTACGACTCCCAACTTCCACCAAATATCAAAGTAAAGGTTATGATCAAATAAATCACAATGAATGATATTTGCACCCTCTTGAAATTTTCTCTACTTTTATACCCCCTTTTTTTTTTTTAAATAACCTTTTATATATATTTTTTTCAAAAGTTATGCTTAGAAAAAACCTCATATTCACTCCCTAACAATATATGATAAAAACCATAGGTCCAATAATGGGGATTTTTGGTTTTCCCAAATCACAACCCATTTTCCCCATTTTTTGGTTCTTTTTTATCTTTTCCAATTTTTTTATCTAGAGGGGAAAAAATAAATTATAATGAATGAATCAAAAACCTTTCTTATCACCTAAAATTAACACCCCACACTTTTTCATTACAATTAATTTCATACCTTTCACCATGATTCCCTTTTCCCCCACACTTAAACTTTAAAAAATCATGCAATTACTAAGATTCGGGTAGGAATGGATAAAAATGTCTTGAAACACAGCTCATTACTAACAAGGTAATTCATGGTCTCTATGGGATAAAGATGGATTGATGTAAAGGTGGATTTTATATAAAAGTGGTTTATCAAAATATGCCTCAATCATTTTAAATGTGTTTTTGTACAGTCATATATTTTTCAAGTTCAAATACAAGTTCTCATAGGTGATGTGACCCAAGATCACTCAAGAAATATGCTAAAGATAAAATAGGAAGGAATTGGTCTATAAAACATCTTAGGAATTATACATATGATTTGGGGCAATCAATCAAGGCACAATTAATATCAAATAATAAATTCGCATGAATTTTAGAAATTGAAAGCATTAAAAATGTTTGGGAAATTTAATTTACATGAATCAATTAATTCCTTCAAATCTCAAGTCCTTATTTTAATATCTATGATTTATTTTAATCATCCAATTATATATTTTACTCATTAAATATTATTAATATTAAAATATAAAACATGGTATCATGGGATACCTGAGAAACTTATGCCTCCTTGATTAGTCAAGTAAATCATAATTCAAGTATAAGAATAAAATTTAAACTTTAAATCTCAAAACATGTTTTGGAAAAAAATAGGAAGTTCAAAAGATAGACTATAAAATTGAACTCCCTTTACCATGAAGCTTAGTCCTCTTTCTTACTTAGTTGTGGCTCCCTTATTCCATTTATGATCCTAAAAAATAAAATTAATCAATTAAGCACAAAGATCATGTCATTAAAGATAAAAATGATAAGAGAGAGTGGGATGTTTGCTAGAAACTTCCTAAACATGAAATTGAAATATAAATTCCTAGAAATAAAATTAAAGGGAAAATTCTTGGTTTGATTCCCCAAATGGGCTATGGTTTTTTACTACCTCTAGAGGGAAGTACCGTCTATTATCCAAAGTATGATGGTGGATGAGGCTTCTTTTATTTGAACCACCACATGTGGCTTTTACTGGCTTGTGATTCATCCTTCATAGTGAGGAATGATCCATGGATAGAGTACACTAGATACCCACTTCATAATTACATATATCTTGTATGGTGTGGGTAGGATGACGTATGAATAATCCTATTCTTTGGTTTCTACTTGTAAAACCTCCTCTTTCTTTTCTAGTGCTAGCTTAACATGAACTACATGAATTGAATGATTAAAGGGGAAGTAAACAGGTATCTTTTGAGTAAAATTTAAAATTTACTTTTAATAAGAATTTTCTCCTTCAATATGAGAAACCTATTTTATGATTTCTTCAGGCTCACTAACTTGGATCTCTTGATGGGCCTCCTTAAATATGTGTTCATCAAAATCAAGGTGCTCCATGCGTTTCTCAGTAGGTGCATGTCCAGTTTCTTCATCTCCCTTTAGGGAATAGAAAAGATTTTCTAAATCTGTATAATTAAAACAGTAGGGAGTGATGCACAATTTAGTGTTAATAAAATCAAAAGATATAGAGTCAAAGAGAGGTTCAAATCCTTGATTTCGTTTAGGTTCCATCATTTATTCAATGATAAGTGCCTCTTGAAGTTGGATTTCAATGGATGGAGGCTTGTAGTCCGGATTCTCCATCTTTACTTAAAATTCCACCACACGGGTGGTGTATTCCTTCAATGGTGCTGGATATTTTTCCTTACAAGGGATGGGGAGATCAAGTAGTTCCTCACATTCATTCTAAAATTAATCAAGTTCTTGTTGATCTCCCACGTGTATCTCAGTAGGCAAGTCTTACTCCTCGGTCTCCTCAGGTTAATTAGGGAAGACAAGTGGATTATATTTAGGTTCAGATTTTGGTTTCCTCAATAATGCTTGGAAATATGCAGTTATCCAATCTATTTGGACTTGGTTATATTTCACCATCTCTCCTAGATATTTAATATCATATTTGGGTTTTTTTTCAACTTGCTTCTGAAAATCTTGGGGGGGGGGACTTCTTCAAAGGCGGTGGGAGGAAATGAGGAGCACTCTTCTTTTGTCTTGGCCACTTCTTCATAAAATTTTGGGAAGTACTCCCAGATTTTGGTGAGTTCTTTAGATAATCATTAAAACATTAGTTTCTTGAGGGTCTCCTTGAGCTTTTGGATAAGGTAATTTAATTCCTTCTATTTTTAAATTAAGATCTAAGCACCCCTGATATATTTATCACAAATGTCAACACTTTCTTCTACAGACCAGGGTGATTCATTTTCTGGTTCCTGTACCTATGATTAATCAGTCCATGCTGAATAAAAATCATTTGAATTTATCATATAAAAAGATTTTTTTTATGATTTTTGATCTTGTTAAAGCAAGAAATACTATCTACAACATTAAATTAGAAAAATTAAGAGAACTAATGATTGGATCCCCATCAATGGTGCCAGTTTTGACACATGAATATCATGGGGTATGGAAAAGAAAATTATTTTCCTAATGCATCACAGTGGCTGACTAGTGTCATCTCACTTAAGGATCCTTTTAGTTTGTTCACCTCCTTATTCTAAATAATCTAAAATAATTATTTATGTGGTTTTTATTAGTTAATAAAAACAATTGAAATTTTTTATGGATTTTAATTTTCTTTAAACAATGACATGAAAAATAAGAATTTATGAAAATCTAAACAAAATGAAGGTAGGTAGAAATTATATGGTCTTGGGTTTAGTTTTGGATTCAATCATTATTCTATTTTAATTATTTTATTTTGGTTTGATAATACAAACACAAAATATCATGTTTTCATTAATTTTTTTTAGAAATTGTGAAATATTTTAGAGCCTAAAAAATATTAATTCAACCAACCCTATAATCAAGGTTGATGAAACAACTTGGTCTAGGGTGTGCCATCATCTACGACCCATATCTATCGATTCTGTTTCAACCATTAATTATCTCAACTTCTTCACATGAATTTTCAACCAATTGAGAGAGTCAAAAGTGATTTAAATAAAATAATAGAAATAAATTGAATTGCATGTCATTGGGGGGTAGTCACCAAATCAGAGATATTCTCCTCACCATGCATGCTGCTCAAATTTACCACAAACTTAAAATAAACATTAAGGAAAATTCAAGAACACCTTGACCTCCCCTTGGGCCAAGCCTCAGGGTAACCCTCTCATTTTTTAGATTAGGAGATCAAAATGGGCTTCGTGTCCATTGGGCCTTCGGTCCAAAAACATATAATGTAATAAAGTGGTTGATTGGGTGGATTATCCCTTGGGGAGGCTATGAACTACCTTTCAGGCCTATGTGTGTGCGGTGTGTGTGTGTGTTTGAATGTAATTATACCCCCAAGAAAATAATATATAAAATAAAGATAATTTAAAAATAATGGTGATGAGAAAATAAAAGAATAAACTAAAATAGAATTGGGATGATAGAGAGAGAGAGAGAGCAAAAAATAAAATAAAATGAAATAAAATATAGAAAGAGTATATTGATTTATAAATAATGTTAAAATAATAATTAAATGAATACAAATTTAAAATAAAGAGAAGAATAAAAATAAAAATGTTAAAATAATAATAATAATAATAATAATAATGATAATATTTATAATAATAATAATAATATTGTTATTATAATTAATATTAATAATAATGATTTTAAATAAGGGAATGAATTAAGAAGAAGAGGGATAATGAGGTAGTGACACAATTTTATAAAAAATTCATGAACTATTTCTTTAAAACTAAAATTAAAATTACAATTTAAATGAAAACTAAAATAAAATTATTAAAAGTAACTAAAAATTAAAACAAAATAAGAGGGGGGAGAGTTGAAATAGAAATATCCAGTGGTGGATATATCCTCCCTCGACCATGAGTGGATGGCGTTAAGTGAGGGAATGCCCCTCCTTTTTACAGGAAGAGGGACGGAGGGGCTCAACCACCTTTTGTGGGTGAGATACGAGGGATCTTAATCCCTCCAAAGACCCGTTCTGAAAATGGAAACACCCGTAGTTCGTGGGTGTTTAATGTTTTGTGTGTGGACTCGATCCATGAGGGGTAGAAAGATTGAATGGGCCATGGAGGCTCAGGATGTGTAAGTCTCGGTAGCTGAAGGGCAGTGAGACGAGGAAGGTGTATAGGCAGTAGAAAACATAGAATTCTCCAACGGGGCAATGGAGAACCAGTGGTGGCCAGCTCCTCCTTCATCCCGCCGTCCTTCAAAATAGACAAAGGGAGATTCAAAGTGATGAAATGGTGTTCATTCTAGAGTTTATAGGTGAGCAGTGGCATAGTGGAGCTCGGAGGTGGTGATCATGGAGGTACGATGATGGAACTATGGTGGTCCAGTGACACTAAGCTGTGAAGTTGTGATGGAGGTGTGGTGAAGGTGGTGTCGGGGTGCCTAGCCGAGGTGGCTGCCTTGGGTGACAGGAGTAGTGAAGTGGAGTGGCAGTGGCTAGCTCGTCAGTGGTGTGAGAGTGAAGAAAACAGGTGGCAGCGACAGTCGCAGAGGTGCCACGGTGAAGCACGACAGTGCTCAGATCCCACATAAAAATGTGAGAGCAGGTGGAGAGTTTATATAATGCTCAATGTTTCTTTACTAGTTTAGCAAAGTCGAGGGGGTTACGGAGGATTCCCCTCACCACTATCTTCCCCCCCACCCAGTGAGTCTCTCCTCTCGCCACCACACGGAGTCACCCTGTGTACCAATGCCTTCCATGGCCTATGGATTTCATGCCCGCAGGCCCTGTTCATGGTCCTGATGTCCTCGTGCACTGCTGACCTAGGCTGGCCATCCAGTGGGCTTCATGGTAGGCCAACCCCTTCGGCTAACTATGTGGAGTGGAGCCCAGGTTGAAGGATAGCCTATGCTTGGTTAATTTTTTTTGGATAAACTCCAATAAAAGAGTTATAAAAATATTAGGAGATTCAAATAATTATGATTTCATTAAAAGAATTCCGAATTCAAAATTCACCATTCTTTTAATCATTTAAATCCATTTTTCTTCCATATTCCAATTTTACCACTGTTCACTAAAACATTGAAAATCATGGCTTTTATCATTTAATAACATCCAAAAATAATTGAAATTTGATAAAAAATAATCACAGAGTTTTTGTCTATAAACATGGTTGCCTATACAAGTAAAATTCTTGAAGAAGAAAGGAAAAGCACAAGTGACTTCTAGAATATAGAAGAATGAGTCTATGTATAGAGTGAAGACTGTGAATATTCCCAAAAAATGCTTGATCATATGGAAACTGATGTCAATTGTATGTGAAGATAAAAAGTCCATGAGTTTTAAATGTTTCAATTTTTTTGTGATGATATTCAAAGGAAACAATTACATCGAGATGAAGAAGACCTTGTATTTATTTAGTTGCAATATGAGTTAAAATAGTTCCATGTAAATATATCATTAGGATGAAGAATTTTATGAAGAGTTTTTGAAGCTAAAATTACAGCTTGGTGGAATATTTGGCTAACTCTTTGAATGTAATTTATATTAAAAAATTGTTCCAACCCCAAGCTAGAAAGCATGCCATATCAACCGCACTTGTGGGATCATGGGTCACCACACAAGGGATCCCAAATCCAAGAAGGAGGTGAAAAGTGTGGGTGGGCCTATGTATAATGCCTGAAAGAGTGTAAAAAGGCACACTTGTAGATGGGGTTGGTAGGCCTGCTTGTCCATGGACCATGTGTGCAGTGGAGTGTGGGTGAAATCCACCACTACCATGGCATGGTAGTGTAGCGGTGTGACACGATTAAGAATGGAGTGGAAGAATGAGCCAAGATGTGATGTAGGATTCGGTCACCAAAACACTATTCCTATATTTAAAATATACAAAAAGAACACCATCCGTTCAATGATATCATCATGAGCCATTTTATTAGCATCTCTATCCCCATCATCTTCCATCCTTTATTGTAGAAGCTTTTTCATGCCACTATCATCATGTCATAACCTCCGAAGACCCATTCATGAATTCGAACAGCAATTGATAATACTATAGACTCTAATATGATCAAATCAACATGAAAGTTCATTTTCATGTTTAATAAATGTTCAAACCAAGGAGATATAATGTGAAGAAAATATGATATTTTTGATGATGGTAATTTCTAAAGTCACATAGAATGAGTGATTCAGTGCATGTAAGATAATTTAGTGCAAGCTAAGTCCGTTCCTATGAAGCTAAGGTGGTAGAGTTGTATATAAATACCGCTAGACATGTTCATTTTTAGTATGAGATAATTTTATAACCCTGATAGAATTTTTAGGGGAAAATAGATTAGAGGAATCACTCTTTATTCACAAATAGGTTCCATGGATACATGATGCATTTATGCCTTTATGGTCACATGATGCTGGTTTTATTTCTAAAAACCTTTACCCGTGGTATCCACAATCAAAACTATTATGTGAATAAGAAACTATGTATGAGTTCTACGAGCTTACAAATCTTCATGATGAGTAGAGTTACACAAACTAACTGGATATAGTAATGAGAGACTATCTAGGGTTTTAGAAATGAATGTTTTCATGCATGTGATAATATGAATGAGTGGAACACAAGTTCAAGATTAAGTTTCACAAACACAAAATTGAATCATGTCAAATACTTGCACGAGAGAAGACAATGTTGAGATGAGTTGCTCAAAGGAATAGTGAAGTGAACTATGAGCAAGGGAAGTGTATGTAGTGTGTGTATTTTCATGCACATGAAATAATACATTCATAAAATAAATATGTCCATGAATTATATTTTACATGCATAAATATTTTTAGAAACATATGCAATATACATTGAATGATCAATGTGTAGTGCATTTAGACTCAAGCTAGTGCATTATTTCAGAAGGCATTCATATCCAAGTTATTCAATGTATTGCGATCAGTTTAATTATTTGAGATTAGTGAATAGTTAATGAGGCTAGGAATTCAACATCATACGTAAGTATAGCCTGATAAGAGTTTCTCTAAGGTAATTGATCTGATACAGGTGATTAGAGTTATTGAGAAAGACTGACAGACTTGATCAATAGCTATTTAAGGTACTTGAATTTGTATACGAGAAAGTGTGATCAAGAAATATTGAAGAGGAACATCAAGATATCATCCTATAATGGATTAAATCTTTTGAAGAAGAAGAAGGATATTGTGGATGGGTGGGGGTGGGGGGGGGGTTAACCAGTTACTAAAGAGGCTTGAGTGATCAGGAGTTCTAACCAGCCAAATAATTGTGGGGGGGGGGGGTCTAACCAATCGTGGAAAAAGAGATGGATCACTGGGGGGTATAAATTGGATCAATTGGAGGATCGATTGATAGGGTTTATAACTAGTTGTTTCCTGAACTATTGTAATTAATCATAATATCATAGTATAGAATCCATGTTGGTGGGTGGGGGGGGGGCTAACCAACATGGAAAGGAGTAGGTATTTGTAACGCCCCGAACCTAGTTACCCAGAGTCGGTGCATTATTACATAACATTGGAATGATGACAAGGAAATCATGTCTCAAAAGACCGATCAGTTTATTATTATTGGAAATAATATTCATTCATAAGTTTAACTTTATAACTTGAAAAGTAATACAACACGTATTTATTCAATTAGAAACATCCAATCCTCCTAGATTATTCCTGCAAGTCACTCATAACTAACTTCTTCATATCCTGGGAAAATGAAACATAAGAAAGGGGTGAGCTCAAATGCTCAGTAAGTGTAAGAAATACAATGAAAGATAACATAAATATTAAGCATGATGAATAATTGAAACCACATGTCTTTACCAATAATAAACATGAATACTTTTATGGAAGGAATATGAGATGAGTAAATAATTCCATAATAAAACATAATCATGGGTATTCTACTAGTAGAATGACCACATGAACCATCAATATTATTTTCATAATGAGGGTATGTATAATGCCGGACATTCTGAAACATTTTATCAAGGCCTCGGCCAAGATGTCAAAAAATGATTAAGGCCTCGGCCAAAACCATATATCAAATTGGGAAAGGCCTCATCCAATTACACATCTAGTTGTCTCATGAGTCCTAATGATGCATCGAGGAGCTATAACGGGCTCCACCTATCACTTACTAAGTCCAATACATTCCTCATACAAAAAGGTTGAAATATAACATAAACATTCATATTAAAACTAGCTTATGAAATGTCAATACTTTAACCATAAACCATGAATGGTATAAAAATAGCACATCCACAATCAAACATATCACAAAACCTTCTATACAATATGGAAGTTTTGTATCATAATAAATCAACTTCAAATAAACTTAAAATCCATCAAAGGATGTTGACATAGATGAAATCAAATCCTTTTTTTAGAGAAATATTTCTTTCTATTTTGAAATCATTTAAGAGTCACATAATTATAAATAAAACATTTATTTTGAAAATATTCTTATAATATTTTAAGGGAAGCTTCGATGATGTTATAACGGCGTAAAATAACCACACCCACCGTATAAGTTAGAAAAAACATTCTTATATTAATTTTGTCGAAAAGGTCATACAGTACCTTGTTTGAAAAACGACGGAAAGATTACTTTCAAAACAAATAAGGTTAAATAAGGTTATAAATTACTTTACCCCTTTATCTAGAATTTTTTTTAAATACATTTTTAAGAAACATGGATGTGGATGATAAAGAGGTCCCAGTAGATACTTACGTAAAAACAACCTCAGATAATAAATAGATTGTAGAATTAACCCTTACCTTGTACTTTTCCTTGGTCGAAGGAAGATTAACCTCATGTATAATGGTGAAATAATTGTTATTAAATTATAAAATAATCATAATCATTAATATTATATCATATAAGATCTTTGAACATTTCTTTGTTAATAATATCTTAGTATTATTGTCTTTTCGGGTGTTAACGAATTCATTTTCCTTTATATTTTTTGTTATGTGAGTGATATTTGTTAGGGATGAGATGTATCTTATTCATATATAGAATTATATCAAGTCTTTAAACATAATTTTTAATAATAAAATGAAAATTATTCTTGAATGGATACGATGGGGAATGAATCTCATCGTGTTCGTGGAGACGGTAATCCGTACGTACGCACGTATGGTGACATGTCATTCAAAGGATGGATAGAATAATGAATATGGTTGTACCATATTTATTATAACATTACAGTATATAGAATATATTGTATTTATTATTTTATAATGAAAACAATAAAGAAATAGGAAGTGGAAGAAGAAAGGAACTTGAAAGAGGTGATGAAATATTTACCTCTTCTTCAGGTTCTTCCTTTTTATTCGATCAAAAGGGATTCTTAGGTTGGATTTATGAATAAAATAAGGCCTCTAGGATGAAGGGATTATAGTTGATAGGGTATTTGGGTATAGGTTGTCCGAGTTAAATGGATTTGAAGGTGTGAATTAGAGAGAAGGGGGAGTGCCCTTTTATAAGAGGGGTGAAGGGCACCTTAGAAAAAGCTAGAAATATTATTTTATAATAAATTCATTTTCGATTTCTAATGGCTCCAAAATAAATTATTCAAAGGATAAGGTGGGTATGGGTCAAAAAATACTCAACCAATAGGTTTTATACAGGTTTGGGTCACTATATTAACCTTATCTTTTAGATTTAACTCTTAGTTAAATAGTTTAACATTTACCATGTCTCTTTGTATTTTTATATTATATGGTTAATAAACTTACTATAAACTTCCAAGAAAACCTCAAGTGGTTAATAAATGATAAAAATATCATTATATAAGTATTTTGGCTAAACCTTAGATTTTTAATAATATAATATCAATTAATAATATAATATTTGTTTTAAAAACTATTTTATGTCAATTTTGATACTATTTGGTATTTTGTTTTTGATAAATTCAAAACAGCATTATTACTTCAAAAAAAATCACATAACAAACCCTAACATGTAATATTAATCTATAAAATTAGTGGAATTCATAAAAATTCTCAAATTACATTTATTTGGATATTTTTAATATAAATTATTTTAATATTTCACTAATTATGTAATTACTGCATCATCATTGCGTCATAAATAAATAAAATTATTTAATGTCTAAAAAATATAAATAAAATACCATTATGTAGGAAATATGTTTAGATTTATAATAAGTATTTATAGACTAATTTATCTTATGTGTAACCCTATATTAAAAATGTTTTAGTTATTAAACTTTGATTTTAACTCTTTTAACTCTTCTTTGAATTAAATAATAATAA
This sequence comes from Viscum album, assembly GCA_963277665.1. Classification (NCBI taxonomy): domain Eukaryota; kingdom Viridiplantae; phylum Streptophyta; class Magnoliopsida; order Santalales; family Viscaceae; genus Viscum; species Viscum album. The sequence continues at coordinate 879,167,941 of OY728123.1, forward strand.
ATATCCAAATCTAATCCAAGTGGACCAAAGAGGTTCATATTTTATTCACAAGGTTATTTTTGGTCGAATTATACTTATCAAATAGAATTAGAAGATGTGTTAGGGTAATAATAATATCATTTTTACCCTTAATTACCCTATTTAATTTTAATTGTGGTAAATAAAAGTAAAAAGTTACTATTCACCAAAAATTATTTTCATCATATTGAACCACATTTTACATATTTAAATCAACCATGTCTCTCAAAGTTTTGAAATTAAACTCACAGAAGCAGTAAAATTAAGTTTTATGTAAATTTGCAAATGCTCCTAGGAGGTGGGTAAAAGGCGGTAAAAAGTTCAATAAAATTTTTATATATCTAAAATTATTATAAACTGAATAAAATGAATTACATTGAAATTATATAGGTATTATGTATCTATTTTGACCTAAAATTAATTTAAATAAAATAAATAATTATTTAAATAAAAATTCGGTTTTAAACTATAACCTAGTGTTTTTCACTATTCATCAAGAATTGAAAGTTTTCAGAAAAATACCAAAAATTCACCCTAAGCTAATTTCGACATTCCAAATCCAAAAATGAAGTCTATTTTGGAAGATAAAATTTATAAAGTTTCAAAAAGTGGATATTACTATTCATAATAGCTAGTTTGATTGGTTGTGGTGTGTTAGAACTCGAAGTTGCGTACAACACACGCTATTGTATTATTCAAAGAGAAGCGTACTGTGGAAGCTTGGGGTGTTACATTATTAGTACTGAACCCTGTGAAAATATTGTGTGTTGTGTATCATTTAATTTATACATTTCATAAAATATCCAATCACTATAAAAGGTGATAGAGTTTTGAACTAAATGATGGAAAAATAATTCAGTAAAATAGGTCACACTGAATTCACCCCTATAAGTGGGACTACATGATCCATTAAACACTTAAAAAAGATATTAATATATATCCATTTGATTAGTACATGCTGAATAATATTATAAATTAAAAGTATCATTATACATGTGGATTTATGCATCATGTAGTTTCAAGTAATTCGATTATGTGTGCTATGAATGGAATGATATTTTTTGTTTGGGTTAACAATGTTCGATTATTGTTAGACAATAATCATAGATATCCCTAGGATAAAATTATTTTATCAACTTGTAGTAATAATTTTTGTGTGATTCCATATTAAAGTATTTCATATGAAGGTTAAAAAAGTACTTGAGGCTGTTCATTGGAAAATATACTTGGGGGAAGGTCAATATTGGAATATAACCATGAATGAGATATAAAAGTATAAATTTACTAAGTATGAGGGGTTTATCTCCATTCATGAGACTTAACAATTGTTATAATAAGTCAAGGTTTCTTTTCAATTGATTCATATGGTATATTAAAACCTTATTCATTTTACAATGATTATATTGAAAGTATTACCATATTAGTGATGGATGTTCTACTTTATAGATCTTGATGTGTCATTGAATAGGTAAACTTAGTTTCATCAAATTTTCAAGAAAGAGTTTTTCTTAGACAAGAGGGTTACGATTTATGTGTAATGACCCTAGTTTTACCATGTGGAAGCCTTATCTCATTTTAGAGATCTAGATCCCTAGAACCATTTAATGGTTTAAATTATAATTTTCCCCAGAAAACAACATTGAAAAAATTTCTATTGGTTTGGTTGATCTCAGAATGATAAATTTACCATTGATAAGGAATTTGGTGAGATTTTTATTCGAGCATATTTTTTAAGTATATTTATTATTTACTTAATAAATATTATTTATTACTGTATGCTCAAACATAAATATCCCCTAAACAGAGCTATAAATGGAATTTTTGACTTTTAAGTTGAGTCCAGAATGAGGAGTTTTAGTTAGGTAAGGTATAAAGTCCATTAGAGTGCAGAACCAAAACCAAATCATCTAAAATTCACTATAAGGATTAGATCATTATTTTGATTTTCATCACATCCCCATTGAATTGTCATTTTAAATTTTAAATTATGAATTTTAGACTCCTAGGGATGTTTAATGTCCCCTAGCGGGGTTATTTTAAGTGAAATGGGTGATATAGGTAGTTTTTAGGGTGATTAGGTCTAAAAATAATGATCACATGCTATATAGTTCTATAAACACATGCCTTGTATTTTATCAGTATAAAAAATGTTGAAGATGGTGATCACATGGTGTATAGCTTCATCGACACGTCATGTAGTCCTATTGGGTACATGACCTGGGGTTTTCCATATACATGATTAGAAACCCCATGTGAGATATATTTCATATAAATATAAATTACATGTTGGAATACACTACATGAACATAGAGAGAGAAAATGGCTCGATAAAATGTGTGTCTTACATGCCATGTCTCCCTTGAGACACACCATGTATTCAAAAAATAAACACCACGTCGGGAATGGGTACCCGCTCATATTGGGCCATTGGGTGTACAAACCATTTACATCAAGCTAGATGCTATGTAAATTGAGCTACACACATTGAGATTTTCTCATAGAGGTTTTTTTGTGTATTTTCACCCCCTAAAGCCTAATTTGGACAAACAAGTATCCCATTATGAGTATCTTCCCATGTAGAATGCGATGTTGTGATTCTATTCATTATTAAAGGTTTTTTACAATATTATTCAGGGATGGTTATTTATTTTATCCCCATAGTGATGATTATGAGATCTTGGTAATAATTTAGGGTTGGTGAGAGTACAGTGAGCCCCATGCAATGCTAGGCACCAGGGCGTGGAACCCTCTATTGTATTCATAGATTGAAAATTCTTCAAAAGACTGTTTAGCAGTTGTAGATCCTTGGAGGGTGGAGAGTCATGAATGTAAGAGTTTGGACTATAATTTTGTGGGGGCCTCTATATATCAGAGTAACTAGATGGGTCTTATTTATGGATATGGGACTCAATGTTATTTTTTTCTTATTATGCACCATAGAGTGGAATTTGTTGCACGTGGCTTGGATAGGAAGATAAGATTTATTAATTTACCTAAATTTCACATGGTCCTTTTTGGGAAGAATATAATAAAATATGTAATGATATAAAAAATAATTTTTATATTTATTAGTATTCCTGAGATAGATAGTTATATTCATTATAATAATATTAAGTAATTTTTCAAAACTCCTTTATTGTAAGGTTTTATTTAAAAGTATAATTTTAAAATTATAGAATTTTAATTTTAAAAAATAATATTCATTTTTGAATTCATCATATCAAAATTATTTTAGTATGATTTTTTGATAATGTTTTTCAAAAATTTATTTTACAATGAATAGTGAAAATATTATTTTTTTTGAAAATCATATTTTATTTTTTATTATTTCAAAAGTAAATATTATATTATGTATTATTTTTAAAATTTAATTAGTTATTATTTATTTAAAACAATCCAATTATTTATTTTTAAATGAAATTTATACTTTAATTTCGTGTAAAAACATTTTATACCTAAAATGTGTTTTTTTTTTCTGAAAACGGTTTTTCATCACTTTTTTCCATTTTAGTTTTAAATTAAATTATGCCACTTTTATATTTTTAATTTTTAAAAATAGATTCCATATTTTGAATCATCAGGTCCAAATTTAGTAAATATTACCCTTTTTTTGTCATTATGAATAGTAAACTTAGTTTTTTGGTTACCATGGTATAGACTAAATTAGGTAATTAACGTTAAAAATAAAATGATAAGTACCAAAGAATGACCCTAACACTTGAAATAATTTTATTTTATGAGTATATATCTTCCATAATCACCCAAAATTATAATATATGGAATTTGTTTCCATTTGTACATGATATTGACCTTTATAATATTTTAGTGAATATAAAGCAAAAAATATCACTCTTTCATTTAATAAATATAATATTTTTAATATAGAGATAAATAGAGGGTATGTTAGATTATAAATAGTAATTTGGAATAAAAAATATGTATATTCATCATGGAAATTTATTTTTAATTTCAAGTGAATAATTTCTATGTTAAAAGTTTATGCACCACTGATACAATAATTATTCAATTAATAAAAAAAATAAAACAAATGGTTTTAAAAAAGTTAAACATAATATGATTTGAATGAATATTTATGTTCCAATTTGTTTTAGATAAAAATAACATATTATAGAGGTTTTATTCATTTTATTCAAGTTTTATTGTTGTTTTATAGTTTTAAAAGTCAAATTAAAGGAATTGTTCCAAAGTTGACATTAATGATTTTTTATAATAAATAATATTTTATTAAATGATTTAAAATTCCTAATAATACTATATTAGGAAGATTTATTGGGATATAGTTTAAAATAAAAATCATTTTCTATTTATGGTATGTTTTTTCTTTTATATCAACTTTATTAACCCCTTAAGAGTGAAAAATATCGATATCACTATAATTATCACAAGGGTTAGAACAAAAAGATAAGGGTAAAATGTGATCTAAACTTGTATATTTTTTATTTTATGAGAGAATTTTGAATCATCCAAATTTTATCTTATAATATTATAAATTTTTATCAATTTATACAACAAAATTAATTTATATTAATTTAATATTTTTAAAAATTCAAAGAGTACCTATCCACTCCCTTAATAAAGGACACCTATTCTTCTCATTTCTTCATACTTCAAAAACAATCTGTTTCGGCCAAAAACTACCAAAATTAATTTTTTAAATTAATATAAACATCCTATAGGAATTTTTAGGCCATAATACCAACCTTATAGGTCTTAAGGTGTAAATAAAATGTGGTTGTTTGAAGAAGCAATATAGTTCTTAACTGAGAAATTTTGTTTTATTTATTCTTCTAACCAGTTAAAATATTATTAAAGCATTATAAAATAATAAAATGAGTATCTTCCATCTACTGAGGTGTTTTTTATCAATTTAATAATCTATATCAATCTATTATTCCATCAAATGAGAAAGGGATTCATTGTTCATGTGTACCGAGAACTACCACTTCACGGACCGATGTAATTCATTTTCCATAACCACATATCATGGATGGTTATAAGGATGGATTTAATATATATATATATATATAAATATAATATTCATGAAATATTTATCATTATATAAATATAATCTAATATCTATTTTCTAAACTTTTCATTCAATGTAGAATGTTAACATCGTTCATGCATACATGTAGACTACCACCTCCACGAAGCGATGCGATTATTTTTTCTTCACCACATCACATGGATTATATATAGAAGTATATTTAATGAAATAATATGGTATTTATGATATTATTTTCATTATATAAAGAAATAATAATACTTTCCTTCTTTCCATAATGATTTTTGAAAAATGGAAATGATCACTCATGCTTAGGTATGACCTACTATCTTTATGATTATAACATAGTTAATTTTTCCTAACCATATGTCATTATTAGTTTTTAAAGTATAATTTATATATAAAAATTAAAATTATTTCATGATTATTTTTATAGAGATTATGTTATAATGAACTCTTTAACCATTGTCAACCTACCGAAGTCATTTTATAAATACTAGTTCAATATCTCTAAAACATCCGATGTGAACATGATTTAATTAATTGTATATATCATGGTAATAAGTGAAAAAAGGAATAATAAAATTAAAAAAGTTTCTTAATAAATTAAATAATTAACATAATTTTATTATTCAGGAATATAAGGAATGCATATGATAATTCAGGCATAAGGTAAAATAATTTCTTTTAAAAAAACGTATTTAAAGTTTCCTTTAAACTAATTTTGCTACATGTACATATTTTAAAAATTATTTTATAGATATATTTATATGAAAATAAAGGAATTATAAAGGAAATTTTATTTTTCTTTTGACTTATTTCAAAGTTCTTCAAAAGGAATATTTTTATGGAATGTTTTAAAATTATTTAAAAAGGACAAGAAGGAATATTATATTTTAATATATATGATGACAATGAAATTTCCCTCCACCATAACTATTATTTAAAGATTGGATTACTTTAAAAGTTTTCATATTTTATTCAATGAAAAACCAACTTTCCTTTTTTATATTTATTTTGGTATTAAAAATGTATTTTTAAAAGAAAAGGGTATTTTTATATCTGAAAGTGTTTTCCGAACATGGTTGAAAGAGTTTTTCAAAGGTTTTATTATGTAAAGTGTAAGAATAATTTTTTAATTCATGATATGGTACCCAATAATTATATACAAGAAATTGGGGTTCTCAATACAACTTATATGATGGGTTGGGCCCCATCATCTCTCATTAAAAAAGGGTGAGCCCGATATGGTTTATGTGATGTGTGTGCCCAGATAGCACTCCAATGAATTTAGTAATGTTCTTTATCTTAATAGGAAAGAAACACAGAGTTATCAGACGGTTTCTTCTATGGATTTAACTAGGATCTAGTTTTTTCTGACATAGGTTTAAAACCGGTTTTGAATATAATGATCTATATCACCAAAATGGGGTTTTATTTTCATTATATGGGTTTTGATGGTTTTATTTTTGAAAAATATTTGTGAGTTTTTCATGTCGAAATTATTTATTTTATTAACTAAAAGAACTTTGAGATAAAGGTAAATTTTTTATGGGTTTTCATGTTTCTCACCAGACAGATTCATTTCTTCTTTTTATGTCCCTTACTTAGATTTTTTTACTCATCTCACAATTTAAAATTTTATTCATAGGGTTTTATGTATGATTAGGGACACATATGAGGCCAAGATAAAAATTGTGATGATATGCCATGAAAATAAAACATATTTATTCTTAAATGTTTTTTATTATGGAAAAATATATTCTAAGTTTAAGTTTCCACTTTGTAATGTAATATTTATTTGTGTAAAGATGATGACCTAATTCTCTAAAACTATAAACCCAAATGATCTAAAGGAATGCAAGAAAATGAATTCTTGTATCAAGATACAAGAATTGTAATTATTTAAGGATGTGTGCTTATAGTTGGCATTATAATAAAGGTTTAAAAAACTTTAGGGGTTAGAATAATAATAATAGTATACCCTTAGAATATCATACCTAATGGTTAAGTTGAAAAGATATATCATTTAAATATTACCATGTTCCTTAATCTAAACTATGTTTGTTTGGAATGATTTTAGGCAAAGGATACAAGGAAGCTATAGTGGTAAGGCACAAAGATGTAACTTTCCTTCCAAAATAAGAAACTTGGAATGATTGGAATTGTAAATAAGTAGTTTGTTACAATGATGGATTAGTTGATGCAAGATATAAATGGTGGAGGAATCCATTCTAATGAGCATCTAAATCTACTATATAGGAACATGATGATATAGGATAATTTTATGAGACAACATTCTATAGGTTTCAATGGATATTCTGAACCAGTGGTAGCTGTGTGATGAATTAATTATTTGGAATATATATTCAAAGTCTAGGGATGCTTAAAACATCAAAAGGTAACTCTTGTCATTTATCATTTTTTAGGTGAAACTGATTGATGATTATATTTTGTAAAGAATACCAAATATATATAGGATCTTGGTGCCATGGAGTGGGAAACATTTAAGAATGTTTTTCTTTAGAAATACTTCCATTAGGTTATTTGGAATAGGATATAGAAACTATTATTGGAACTAAGTAAAGAATATAAAGATTAAATGGTCGCATAAGAAGGAAACATGACTAGATTGTCTAGGTATATACCGATTTTTATTTTGAACATTTATAGTAAAATTAATATATTTTACTCAGGATTAAAACCAAGTTTATTAAGATATTTGATCTCATAAGACTTTAAAAGATACAAGAAAGTTATTTGTTGTGATAATAATGTTGAGATAGAGTTTTTCAAAACTTAAGTTCCTCAAGATGACATGATTAATAAAAGGTCAAGATATCAGAAAAAAGAGAAGAAAAAATATTATAAGTCCATAGGTATGCCCACAACATGTTATAGGTGCGGTAAACGAAATTTCAAGGAATGTTTGATGGGATTTAGAATGTTTCACTAGTGTGGTCTGTTTGGTTACATGTCTCATAACTATAAAGAAAAGAGTGTTGGACAATCAAATAATGGGGTAACCGATATCCATCCAATGGTGAAATGTTTTACTTTCAATTAGATGGGTCATTATGCTAACATGTGTCCTCAGTTAGTTTCACAAGAATAAAAGCATCAAGATCAGAAAGAAAAATGTTTGGAGAAATAATTTTCTTCTACTACAGTTGACATTAGTCTATAAAATGAAGTTTTGATTGGTATAATACTCGATTATTTGACTTATAAAAATGCTATTTTTGACTCTAGATCTTCATATTCCTTAATTTTTGAGAAATTTGTAGGTATAATGGGAATGTCATCTCATGAAAGTAAGATAAAACTATTGGTGAAAACTCCAGGTGGAAATATTATAGAAACTATGATTTATAGGAATCTTCCTATTTTTATTAGAAAGATAGACTTTCCTATAAATCTTTTTGAACTACCCATGGTAAGGTTTGATATTATTTTGGGAATGTATTGGATTTTAGTTTATCACCATAAGATAGATTTCATATCCAATAAAGACATGTTCAATTATTTCATACCTTTGATAACCTACAAAGAAACTGAAAAATTGATTAGGGATGGTAGTGAAATTTACCTTTATCATATTTTTGAAAAGAAAGGAACTATTAAAATTAGGGATGTTCCTGTAGTGAATAAATATATGGATGTTTTTTATGATGAATTACCTGGTTTTATACCTAATCAAGAAGTTAAATTCACTATTCAATTAGTGGATAATTTTAAGATAATTTCAAAACCCCTTATTGAATGGAATAAGTATAAATTTTTTAATTTAAAAATCAATTGAAGGAGTTTCTAGATAAAGGTTTAATTCATTCTAGAACTTCAACATGGGGTGTTCCTATCTTATTTATTAAAAATAGATATGATTAAATGATACTTTAAATTGATTATATATCCTTGAATAACATCACTATTAAGAATAAGTATCCTTTTCCTCATATTGATTATTTTTTTGATCAGAATTAGGGAGTACAATACTTTTTGAATATTGGTCTCAGGTTAGGGTACCATCTGTTAATAATGAAGGTGGAAGATATTCCAAAGAAAACATTTTGGACTAGATATGGTTATTATGAGCTTTTAGTTATTCTATTTGGGTTATCTAATTCACCACCTATATTTATGGATCTTATGAATATAGTTTTTCATGAATTTATAGATAATTTTGTGGTTGTGTTTATTGATTACAAATTGGTATATTATAAAAGTCATTGGGATCATGAAATTCACTTAAGAAGTTTTTTATAAACCATAAAATAAAAGAAACAATATGAAAAAATTAGTAAGTGTGAATTTTGGTTGCAAAAAATTTCTTTTCTTGGGTATATGTTTCTAAATATAGAATAACAGTTGACTACGCTAAAACTAAATTTTTAGAGGAATGTCAAAGTCCAAAAAATTACACAAAGATTCATAATTTTATTAGTTTAGTAGGTTACTACCAGTGGTTTGTTAAAAACTTTTTTGATTTTTATATTCCATAGACTAAGTTGACTCTAAAACCAGCTAAATTCATCTGGATGAAAGAATGTGATGATTTTATTTTAGTAAATAAAGACAATATTGGTGAATGATCTTTTTTTTTCTTTACCTCTAGATATGGTGAATGTTTCATCTACAATGACGCTTTATTGAAGGGACTTGGCTGCATTCTGATGCAAAATGATCAGATAATTACTTATCCTTCACACCAAATGAAACCACATGAGTTAAATTATCCTAACAAAGATAAGGAGTTAACTGATGTGTGTTTTACTTTAAAAATTTTGAGGTATCATTTATATGCATTAAAATGTGAAATATATACTAATAAAAAAATTTTAAATTATATATTAACTTAGAAATAGTTGAACATGAGGCAAAAATATGTATGGAACTGATCATGGATTATAATAAAATGATTCACTATCATCCTGAAAAATAAAACAAAGTAGTCGATGATTTGTGTTAGAAAAATAATGCCGCATTGACTATGTTAGGTTTAGAAAATGACCCAATAGTTATTGATTTGATTAATTTTTTCATAGAATTTGGGGATATAGAAACTTCTTCTATTTTTTTCAGTTATCAATACATTACCCTATTTTAGAAAGAACTAAAAAATCTCAAAAGCAAGATTTTTAGTTATTGGAAAAGGTATAATTAGTTAAGAAGGGTATGTTTTATTAATTTAATAATGAAAAATAATATGTTTTTGAGATTTGGGAAGGGATTATGCGTTCCTTGTGATTATTTATTGAAGAGATAATTGTAGAGTGATACTCATAGTTCACCATTTTATTTTCATCCTAAATGCACTAATATGTACAAATGACTTCAAGAGAATTACTGGTGTGATAAAATAAAAAGATATATTGCTGAATTTATCATTAAATATTTTATTTTTCCACAGGTTAAAATAAGACAACAATTACCAAAAGGAATTATTTATACTTTTCAAATTCCTGAGTGGAAATGGGAAAATATATCCACTGATTTCATTGTAAGATTTCCAAATACTTCTCAAGAAATCTGGACTATATCACATGGATATTGTATGGTTACATAGAGTTACTCTATTTATTGTATATGTAAGTATACCTAGGTTTACATTCATTTTTGGGAAAAGGATTTAGAAGTCATTGGGTACTAAATTAAATTTTAATACAAATTATTTCCCTCAATATGAGGGATAGTCTGAGTGAACGATTCAGACCATGTAATACATGATTTTTTCTGGTTTAATGGGTTATTAGTTAAGTTGGGATCAACATATTTCTTCGATTGTGTTTTATTATAATAAAAATTTTCATTTCAGTATACATATGAAAAATTTAAATGATTTATATGAAAAGTCATGTGGGACTGAAGCTTGTTGTGATGAAGTAGAAGAAAGGAAGTTGATTAGACTGGAGTTGGTTAAAGAAATAGTTTTAAAGGTGAATATTATTTAGAAATATATGAGGAATAATTAAAGTAGGCATAAAAGTTATATAGACAATCAGAGGAAATAAATTTATTTTGAGGTAGGCAATCATGTTTTAATTATAGTATCTCTAGGAAAATATGTGTTGAATTTTGGTAAAAAGGGGAATCTCTGTCTATAGTTCATTATATCTTATGAAATCCAAGAGAAATTTGGATTAGTTTCTTATCTATTAGCCTTGCCTCTGAGTTTATCCTAGGTACACAACGTATTTCATGTTTCAATTTTAAGAAAATATGTTATGGATTCATCTCATGTTTTGAGAAATGAGATAGTTTAGTTAAAATATATCCTTTCTTATAAGGAACAAAAAATTTTGATTCTTGAACATGGAGAGAATGTTTTAAAAAATAAGGCAATTCATCAAGTTCAGGTTTTGTGGAAAACCATATGGCTGAAGAAGCAACATGGTAATCTTAAAATGCTAAGAGAAAAAGATATCCAACTTTTTTGATAAGTGAATAAAATTTCATGTATGAAATTTACAAAATGGTTCATAATCTAACAACCTAGTTAATGATATAATAAATCATTTTCATATTTATTAGTATTCATGAGATAAATAGTTATATTCACTATAAGAATATTAAGTAAACTTTTTAAAACTCTTTTCTTATATGGTTTTATTGAAAAGTATAATTTTAAAATTATATAATTTTAATTTTAAAAATTGAATTTTATTTTTGAATTTGACTGTTCAAAATTTTCTTAGGGTTAATTTTTGATAATTCTGTGAAAAAATTGATTTTTCAATAAATAATGAAAAATAATCATTTTTATTGAAAACCATATTTTATTTTCAATTATTTAGAAATTAAAATTCTATTTTGGATTAGTTTTAAAATTTGATTATATCATTTTGATTTAAAATATTATAATTATGTTTTTTAAATGAAATTTATCCTATAATTTAGTATAAAAACATTTTATACTTAAAACATGCATTTTTCTGAAAAACCGTTCTTATCAAGTTTTTTAAAATTAATTTTAAATTAAATTATGAAAATTATGGGTTTTGTATTTTGAAAAATGGATTCCAAATTTGGAATCAGTGCTTCCCAATTTTTTAAATAGTTTCCTTTATTTTTTGGTCAATATGAATTGTAACCTTAATAATTTTTATTACCATGATAAATCTTAAATCAGTTAATTAAGGTTAAAAATAAAATGATAAGGACTAAATAATGACCCATACAATTTACTTAAGTTTATTGTATGATTATATGTAATCCATAATCATCCAAAAGTCTAATTTATGGCATATTTTTCCATTTGGAAATTATTTTGATCTTTATAATATTTAAGTGAATATGAAGGCAATAATGTCACTCTCTTTCTTTTAATAACTATAATATTTTTAATATAGGGATTAAAATAGGTTATATAAGATTATAAACATTCATTTAAAATATTATTGATTTATCTTTATCATATTAACTTATTTTAAATTTCTAGTGAAAAAATAATTACCTTACAAGATTACGCAAAGTTGATGCAGTAATTATTCATTTAATAGAAAAATAAAATAAATGATTTTAAAATTGGTAAAAATAATATAATTTGAATAAATATATATTTTATATGATATTTTTAGATAAAATATACATATTATATATTTTTTTAGGCATAGTATTTGAAATCCATTGTTGTATTATAGTTTTCAAATTCAAATTAAAGGAATATTTCAAAAATTGACATTAATGATATTTTATAATAAATAATATTTAATTAAATGATTTAAAATTTCTAAAAATCCTATATTCATATGTGTTATTTTATTATAGTTTAAAATATCAACAATTTTTCATTTATGGTATGTTTTTACTTTTATAGTAATTGTAATAACCCTTTACCTGTAAAAGACAATGATATCACCATAATTGTCAAATGGGTTAACGAATGGTTAAAACAAACATATAAGGGTAAAAATGTGATCTAAACATGTTAAATTTTTATTGGGTGATTTTATTTAGGGTAATAATAATATTATATTCTAATATTTTCAAATTTTAGCCATTTGAAAATCAAATGAATTGATATTAATTTAATATTTTAAGAAATTCCAAGAGTGCCCCTCCCCTGTCTTACAAAAGGAAACATCTTCTTCTCATTTATTAACACTTAATAAAACTTTTTTTTACAAAATACCTACCCAAATAACTTAATTAAGATCCTATAATCATTCTATAGTCCCTATTTAAGTCATAATACCAACATTTTAGGTCTTAAGATGTAAATAAATGGATGTTGTCTGAAGAAGATGTATAGTTCTTAACTGAGCGTTTTTAGTTTATTTCTTCTTCTACCAAAATAAAATTTTATTCAAACATTATAAAATAATAAAACTAGTATATTACATATAATTAGTGTTATAATTTTAATGAAACAACCTATATCCATATCCTCTTCCATTAAATGGGAATGAAATTCATTGTTCGTGTGTACGGTGGACTACCGCCACACATGCCGATGTAATTATTTTTTCCATCACCACATCTCACGGATGGGTATAATGATGGATTTAATTTATATAGACATATATAAGATTAATTACATTTTTATAATTATTTAAAGATAATATGAAACCAATTTTCTTACTTTTTCTTTCACTGAAGAACGATAACGTCGTTCATGTTTACGTGTGGACTACCACCTCCATGAAGCAGCACAAATCATTTTTCATAACCACATGAAATAGATTATATATATAAGTATATTTAAACAAATAATATGGTATTTATGATATTATTATATTTTTTTAAAGATAAATTAATACTCACCTTCTTTCTATAATGATCATTGAAAAATAGAAATGATTACTCACGCGCACATACAACTTATCATATCCATGAATGTTATATTGTTCATTTTTCATAACCATATATTATGATTGGTTTTAAAAGTATAATTTTTGTATAATAATAAAAAAAATTATGGAAATTATTTAATAATGACCTTTTTGACCATAATCAACCTACCGAGGTCATTGTAGATATATGAGACGAATATCATCAAAACATCCAATATGGACTTGATTTATTAAGGAATTTTATATAAAATAGTATTAAGTGAAATAAAATTAATAATAAAATTGAAAAATATTCTCAAGTATGTAAATAATTAATATAATTTTAATATTTCATAAGATATGCAACACACCTAACAAGTCAGGCACAAGGTAAGGTGATTTCTTTTACAAGTCCCCTTTAAAAGTTTCCTTTAAACTCTTTTTATTACATATACATTGTAAGGGCCTAGCCTTAAACATTAAATAATCTTGAATTAAGTTAATAATTCACATTTAGTATCTTTTCATGTCTAGATCTTTAAATAATTAGGTCATAACTTATACATAACAACTTGAATATTATATGTTGACACTTCTACTCAGTATCAAGTTTTTTCATTAAATAAAAACTCTTAAAAGAAAAGAAACATGTTTAGTTCCATGTTTTAAACAACATAACTTTTATTTGATCCCATAATTGACCATATTCAACTTTAATTCCTGTGAAAAACATTTCAAAAACTTATTATGAGAATAAAAAGCTCTGTATGGGATACACAAAGAAGGAAAACTATTAGTTTTTCAAAACAACATGTAAACCATGAATACTTTATCATAAGTAATAATTTTTACCTTTATAAAGTATTAAATAATCTCAACTGAATAAAATATCATTTATTATGCTTTTGTAACCAAAATATTACCATAAAACCCATAGAAATCACTCATAACATATAAAAGTTAATCTTGGGACATAATAAAACGTAAATGGAATAACCATACGATCGACTTCCATAAAACATTCTTACAAATAGAACAGACATATAGGAGACTTCCATAACCAATGCATTGGAGGTTATAATGTAACCACCCATCCTTGGTTTATCATAGAACCACCTGTTATTTGGTTTATCACATAACCACCCATCAAATGTACAAGTACCATTATATAATCATCACACCTAAAAGATTGCAAATATCAACATTTGAATCATAAAAATTTCATTTGTAATAATAAGAAACAATTTCAAGATATTGAAATATTAAATCCACTTTAAAAAACATTTTCAATACCAAAATATGTAAAAAGGATATATGGTATTTATTTTCCTTTGAAAAACATCATGACTTGTTAAGGAATCCAAATATCAAATAATGCTCGCGGCGACAGAAAAGTTGTTATCACCAAATACGTTAAAAAGAAACATTCCATTTGTCATTTAGTAAAACACTATGTAGAAAAAATATCCCCTTTGAGTTAAATTAAAATTCAAATGGGTTCATACATCGTATAAATGAAAGTTGTGTATAAATCTATATATGACTCAATGAAAGGATATTGAGACGAAGTCCCTTACCTCGAGTCTGAATTGTCTCGTATGTTTCTTGTTCTTCATAAATAATAAACTTAAGTTAATTTATAACTGCTTCATAACCTTTTTCAAGTTTATTATTCCTTTTATATCACTTATTACCTTTCAATAACAACTAGTTAATTATTTGGGTTCATATCGGACATTTTGTCGATGTTCGGAACTTGAGTAAAAAATAAATTTGTTATAATTAAAAATTGTTCATGTGGTAAAAATTTAATTATCTCAAGAATGATATTAATGATTTAAATATCATATATATCATATATATCATATATATCCTGTATATATTTATTTATAATATTCCATATCATTTGGATATAAGAAATTAAACGCACCGTTCATGGATACAGTAAGCCGCACGTATGCATGAACACTACTTTCATTTATTTTTCATATTTAATGGAATGAAAACTAAAAGATAAATAGGTATATTATAATTCCAGAATAATATGTAGGTTATATATGTTACATAAGTTCATTAATTCCATCCTTTATATGTTTTATGTATATCATGAATGAGCCATATCTCTTTGAGGGGGCGTTAGTCCGCACTTCCTCAAATGAAATTATCGTATTTATACAACATGAAAAGCATAAATTTAAGTGATAAATGAGAATTAAAGAAGCATATAGATAACATAAATATCATAAATATAATATATAATCACAATTCCATCATAATGGCCACCATCAGAGGTGGTAGGATAAGATTGAACAGTCATCATTTCATGCGGTAGTAGTTTGCCGTCCACAGAAACAATATGTTCTCTACCCATTAGATGGAGGTTAGTATAAGTGTAGTTAGAATAATTCTCATAACAAAAACCTATTATATTGAGGATAATGGTGTTGTTATGTAAATAGTGAATAATAAGAGAATAGGTATTGTAGAAAGAAAAAATAATGGAAAGGAACTTGAGAGAAGACGTTACCTCAAATCATGTAACTTCTTTTGATTTGAGCCAAAGGGCTTTATTAAATTTCCTTATTGCTAGGGGAAGGATTCTAGGAGGAAGGGAGGGATGTTAGGAGATTATTTGGGTAGAATTTGGAAGATCCAAGGGGTCCTGAGATGTGTGAGTAAGGGTTAGAGGTGGTGTCCTTTTATAAGAAGGAGGAGGGGCACCTTAGGAAAGTTTGAAAGTATTATTTTATTATTAATTGATTTTCAAATTCTAATAAAACCAAAGTGATATATTTTAAAGATAAGATGAGTATGGGTCGAAATCCTCTCATCCAATGGGTTATAGAAAAGTTAGATCATAAAATTAACCTTATCTTTTAGCTTTAACCCTTAGTTAAATAAATTAACTCTTACCATGTCTTCTTATATTTTCATAATATATGGTTACTATAGTCACTATAAAACTCCAATCGACCAAAAATTTATCATTAATGAAATTTGTAACATTATATATGTCATTTGGCCGAATATTATATTTTTAGGACTATTATATCATTTAATAAAATATTAATTTATTTAAAAACTCTTTTATGTCAATTTTCATACTATCCATATCATGAATTTTTAAAAATCCATAAAAACTTGTTTAATTCAAAGATAAAAAGTCATAATCATTAATAATTTTTTTGGATGGAATAAAAACTTTAATAATAAGTTAATTTTAATATTTATAATCTCATTTATTCAAAACATTCATTAATGAGGTAACCACTACGTCATTATTGTGTCATAAATAAATTTATTTATATGATGTAAAAAAATAATAAAAAAATAACATGATGTAGGAAATATTTTTATATTTCTAATGAATATTTATAGTCAAAGAGATCACATATATAACCCATATAAAAATTATTTTAGTAAAATATACATGTTTTGGTTATATTTTCCTTAACTTTAAATTAAAAGTAATTAAATGTCATTCTCAAACACAAGTGGCTCCTTATGGTACTAAAATCAACCCAAGGATGCCCATGGTCAGAAATATCTCATCCAATAGGGTTAGGACATGTTTTAGGGTAATTTAATATTATTATAATATTATTTTTTCCCTTATTTACCAGATTTATGCTTTAACCGTGGTAAATAAAATATTTACTAAATTTGTTATTCATAATGTATAAAAATAAATAGTACCTATTTAAAAAATTAATACCTACTGATTCTAAATATGTAATCCGTTTTTCAAAATTCAAAACACAGAATTTGCAAAAATTAATTGAAAATTAATTCCTATTGTTAAAACAAAAAACCGTGTTTTTAAGAAGTAAAAATAACCAAAAGATTGACATGTGTTAATGTCCAATTTCAAAGTGAAATTACATCCAATGACAAAATGTGGATTAAATGATAAAAATATAATCTAATTTAACTTTAAAACTAATTAAAAGGACAATATAATCATATATATAAGTTAGATTAAAGATAGTTTCGACTTAAAATGCAGTATTTTTCACTATTCAATAAAAAAATGAACTTTATCAAAAAATTCCAAAAATTTACCCAAAGAAAATTTTGATGTCCCGATTCTAAATAGAAAGTTTATTTTTTCAAATGGAACATATAAAATTGAAAAAAATAGATTTAAAAAGGGTATTATATCAAAAGGTGGTAAATCGACCTGTTAAAGAATATTAGAGTATTTCATGCTTAAAATCAAATTCATTCTTATTTTAAGACTATAAAATTTATTGCATAAATGTAAAGACATTTAACAAATATGTGTAATCATAATATGGTTATTTATATTCATTCCTGCCAATACAACATCTAGGTGTTAACTATCATTTTAAATAATAATATTATATTATTATTTTTCAGTATGACTCAGCCTTGTGTGCAACATGAGATTTTGGAAAATCCCATTATTACATTTGAGGTACGCCATAAAATTAGAATCCCATTTAAAGTAAAATTAATATTTAATTCACATATATTTATAAATATAAAAATTTCGTATTCTTTAATTACATAGGATGTTACATCCTTACCCCTTTTAGAAATTGCATCCTCATAATTTTATTTACTTATCAAATAAGTGGGGGTATTTATTTCTCATAGAACTTTCAGATTACCATGTTTTATCTTCAACCATATGGTTTTTCCACGAAACCATTACCTGATGAATTACCTTATTCCGAAATACTTGATGTATTTGATCAAGAATCTGGACTGGTTGTTCCTCATAAGAAAGATTCTCTTCCAACTGAACTATCTCTAGACTCAAAATATGATATGGATCCGACATATACAATATAAACATTGAAATATGGACAAAATTGTATACCCAGGATAAATTCAGAGGTGAAACCACTCAGTAAGAAAATAATACAACTTTATCCAGAATTTTAGAAGGTCTAATGAACCGTAGACTCAACTTCCCCTTCTTACCAAAACGCATCACACTTTTCCATGGTGAAACTTTGAGAAAGATATGATCACCTACATCAAAAGAAAGATCCTTCCTTCGATTATCCGTACAACTTTTCTGTCTGCTCTGATCTATTCTCTTGTGATTTTTTATCAATTGAACTTTCTCTACTATCTTTTCTACCAATTTTGGTCCCATCAGTTTCCTTTCACCAACTTCATCCTAAAAAGTTGGAATTCGACACCGCTTCCCATATAATGCCTCAAATGGATCCATCTGTATACTGGAATGAAAAATTTTATTATCAGAAAACTCAACCCAAGAAATATGTTGGTCCCAACTTCCCTCATGATCCATTAAAGAAGCACGTATCATATATTCCAATGTATGAATTTTTTGTTCTCACTACCTATCTGTTTGAGGATGAAAAGCTATACTAAAATTTAATTCAGTACCCAATGACTTCTGAAGTACATTCCAAATATTATAAGTTAACCTTTAATTAAGATTAGATACAATAGAAAGTGGAACTCTATGTAACCTGATTATCCCTTTAATATAAAATCGAGAACGTTGATCTAGAGAAAGAGTATCTCGAATAGGAAGGAAATGAGAAGATTTAGTAAATCGATCAATAATAACCCATATTTCATTATTACCTCAAGATGTCTTTTGTAATCCCACAAAGAAGTCCATGGATATATTTTCTATTTCCAATCTGGAACCGGTAAAGTATGAAGCATCCCTTTCGATAACTGTCGCTCTGCTTTAACCTGTTGAAAAGTCAAACACTTCACAGTAAAGTCAGCAATATCTCTTTTCATTCCATCCCACCATTAATACTCCTAAAGATCTATATACTTCTTAGTGGTACTAGGATGAACTAAAAACGAAGAACTATGAGCTTTACATAACAACTCTTTCATCATCTGCGAATCACAAAGCACACATAATCTCTTCCCAAATCTCAAAATGTAGTCATTATCAATGTTAAATTCAAGCGAATTACCTTTCTGAACCAACTCTAACTTTTTTTGTAACTCACTGTCTTCATTATATGCTTGCTTAATTATGTATGATAGAGATTATTTTTCTGACAACTGAAACAAAAAGAGGAATTTACTGCAGCAACAAATTCTATGCCAAATTTTATCAAATTGTTAATCAAATGATCTTATTCCAAATGTAACATAGTTAATGTAGCATTACTTTTTTGAATCAAAGAATCAGAAACATTATTTTGATTTCCTGGATGGTAATGAATCGTGTAATCATAATCCTTTATTAATTCCATTCATCTCCTTTCACTTTTGTTCAATTCTTTCCGAGTGAATATATACTTTAAACTTTTTTGGTGAGTACATATTTCACATTTTACTCCATACAGATGATGCCTCCAAATTTTTAAATCAAAAACAATAGTTGCTAATTCCAAATCATGTGTATGGTAATTTAACTCATGAGGTTTCAACTGATATGAAACATAAGCAATAACCTGATCATTCTACATTAGGACACAACAAAGTCCTTTCGATGAAGCATAAATGTAGATAAGAAATTCACTATCTTTGGAAGGTAATTCCAAAACTGGAGAATTCACCAATATTCTTTTCAATTCCTGAAAACAAAAATCACATTATTTTTTCCAGATAAATTTAACACCTTTTCAAGTTAACTTAGTCAGTGGGCTAGATAAACGTGCAAAATTTTTAACAAACCTCTGATAATAACATGAAAAACCAAGAAAATTATGAATCTTTGTGATATTGGTAGGTCTTGGCCACCCTTAAAAAACTTTTGTTTTAGAAGGGTCAACAGTTATGTCATCTTTAGAAACAATATGACCATGTAATGAAATTTTCTGCAACCAAAACTCACACTTGCTAAATTTACCATACAATTTATTTTCTTTTAAGTTTTTCAAGAAAACACTTAAAGGAATTTCATGTTCCTATTTAATTTTGGAATATACTAAAATGTAATCAATAAACACAACCATAAACTTATCCAATAACTCATGAAACATTCTATTTATGAGATCCATGAATACAATAGGTGAATTGGTTAACCCAAATGGCATAACTACAAATTCATAATGGCCATATATAGTATGGAATGTGGTCTTTGGAATGTTTGCTTCATTTACTTTTAACTGATGATACCCTGATATCAAATCAATATTTGGAAAATACTAAGCAACCTAGAGATAATAGCACTTCATTTTATGGTCCCACACTAACTGTTGTAGTATCAAAATATTTTTCTCCACCCTTATGCTTAGGATCTGTCTAGTTTCCACCATGAGTAATAAACTTTAGACACACATTGGCATAATTACCAAACTCATTGTAACTAAAACATCTTACCACTATATTTTCATTGCCTATTTAATCATCTCCCTTATAGTTACGAGCAATATGACCAGTCTTACCACACTAGAATCACTTTACAGACTTTGATAAACATTCTCTAGGATGTTTTTTACTACACTTCTCACAAGATGGAAATTTAATTTTCTTACCTACAAGCTTATTTGATGAATAATTTCCCTTTTCATGCCAACTCGACCTCTTCTTTTCTTTCTCTCATGGAATAACCGATCATTAGAAAACTCCATTTCTACCTTCTCAGCATATCTAACAAGTTTCTCGTAGCTTTTTAATTCATTATAGGATAATGATCTTCGATATTGCGGCTTCAGTCCTGATTAAAATCAATTTATCTTACTATCAAGATCTCAGATAAAATGTGGAGAATAACTTACCAATCGAGTGAATGTTTCTTAATAATAATCCACTGAGTCATCCTCCTCCCTCAATTCCAAGAATTTTTTTCCATCCTAAGTCAAATCTCCTTAGGAAAATATTTCTCAAGAAACATACATTTGAATTCGTCCCAACTAAGAGCAGGAATCTCCTCACTATCCCATATATTTTTAACCATTGACCACCACTAATATTCTTCTCCTTCACAATAATAAACATAAATACTAACCTTTTGATTTTATGTAGAACCCTTGACATTGAAAATCTTTTCCAGTGCTTTGATCCACCCTTCATATTGAACATGGTCAGATGATCCTCTAAATAATGGGGGATGTTGCCTCATGAAATGATCCACTACATACATGTACCTTTCGTATTGATATAATTGATCTAAGGCATGTATACCACCACTATTTATTTCATGATTCAACTACGCTATTACTACAACAAACTATTCAGTTCTGATTCCAACAATCTTAGGATGCTGATTTGGGAGGTTATTCTCCTCTATATGCCTTCCCAACACTATTTCCTTGTTTCCTATGCAGAAAACCATTCTGAAAAAACATATCATAGATGAATAAAAATGGTAATATTATAATTATATATTATTTCAATTTGAAAATAATGTAAAAATCATTTATGGATATTCTATTAACAAAATTCCAACTTCTAAATTTATCTAAACCGACCTCTGATACCAACTATAAGGACCCAGACATAAACATTACATAATCTTGAATTAAGTTAATAATTCACATTTATAATATTTTAAGGTTTATAACTTTAGATAATTAGGTCATAACTTATACATAACAACTTGAATATTACATGTATACACTTCTACTCATTATCCGATTTTTTTTCATAAAATAAAAACTTTTAAAAGAAAATAATCATGTTTAGTTCCATGTTTTAAATAACATAACTTTTTCTTGATCCTATCCTTGACCCTATACCACTTTAAGTACGATGAAAAACATTTCAAAAAATTGGGATGAGAATAAAAATCTCATTAAGAGACACAAAAAGAAGAAAACTATTAGATTTTCAAAACAATATGTAAACCATTAATACTTTATCATAAGTAATACTTTTCACCATTATGAAGTAGTAAATAATCTTCACTGAATAAAAGATAATTACTTACAATTTTGTAACCAAAATATTACCATAAAACCCATATAAATAACACATAACATGTAAAAGTTATACTTGGGACATAATCATACTTAAATGAAAAAACTATACGATCAATTTCCACAAAACATTCTTACAAATAGAATAGCCATACAAATTAATTCCATACCCAATTCATTGGAGGTTATAACATAACCACCCATCCTTGGTTTATCATAGAACCACCCATCATTTGGTTTATCATGTAACCACCCGTCAAATGTCCAAGTACCATTATATAAACATCACACGTAGAATATTGAAAATATCAACATTTCAATGGTAAAAATTTCATTTTCAATCACAAGAAATAATTTCAAGATATTGAAATAGTAAATCCACATTAAAAACCATTTTCAATACTAAAATATGTAAAAAGGGTATAAGGTATTTATTTTCAATTTAAAAACATCACATCTTGTTACAGAATCCAAATATCAAATAATGCTTGCAGTGACGGAAAGGTCGTTGTCACTACGTACGTTAAAAATAAACATTCCCTTTGTAGTTTAGTAAAATGATACATAGAAAAAACATTCCCTTTGAGTTAAATTAAAATTAAAATGGGTTTATACACCTTATAAAATAATTTCGTGTATAAATCAATATATGCCTCAATGAAAGGAGAATGAGAAGAAGTCCCTTACCTCGAGTCTAACTTGTCTCGTATGTTCCTTGTTCTTCCTGAATAATAAAATTAAGTTAATTTAGATTCAGAACCTTTTTCATGTTTATTATTCCTTTTATATCACTTATTACCTTTCTATAACAATTATTTAATTATTTGGGTTCATATCATACATTTTTTCGATGTTCAAAACTTGAGTTAAAAATGAACTTGTTATAATTAAAAAATGTCCATGTGGTCAAAAGTACATTATATATAGAATGATATTAATGATTTAGATATAATATATATAATATATATCTAGTATATATGTATTCATAATATTCCATAGTATTTGGATATAATAAATAAAATGTACCATTCATGGAGACGGTAAGCCGTACATACACATGAACGCTACTTTCATTTCTTTTTAATATTTAAAGGAATAAAAACCAAATGATAAAAAGTTATATTATAATCCCAGTATAATATCTATGTTATATATGTTATATAATTTCATTAATTACATCCTTTATTTGTTTCATGTATAGCATGAACGAGTCATATCCTTTTGAGGGGGCGGCAGTATGCACTTCCTTAAATGAAATTATCGTATTTATACAACATTAAAAGCATAAAGTTATGTTTTAAATGAGAATTGGAGAATAATAGAGATAAAATAAATATCATAAATAATTAAAGTGCCATCATAATGTCCACCATGAGAGGTGGTGGGAGAAGATTTAACAATCATCATTTCGTGTGGCGGTAGTTCACCGTCCACAGGAATTGTATGTTCTATACCCATTAGACGGAGGCGTGTGTAAGTGTAGTTCTAATCCTTGTCATAAAAAACCTAGTATATTTAGGATACTGGTGTTGTTATGTAAATAAATAATAAGAAGATCATAGGTAGTTTAAAATGAAAAAACAATGGAAAGGAACTTGAGAGAAGATGTTACCTCAAATCTTGTAACTTCTTTTAATTTGATCCGAAGGGCTTTCTTGAATTGCCTTATGCATAAGGGGAGGCTTCTAGGTGGAAGGTAGGGATTTTGGGAGATTATTTGGGCATATTTTAGATGATCCAAGTGGGATTTAGAGGTGTGATGTAACGCCCCGACCCTAGCTACACAGAGCCGGTGCATTACTTCGTAACATTGGCATGATCACAAAAGATCAAGTCTCGAAAGACCGATTAGTTTAGTAGCCTTGGAAACACTAGATACATTCATAAATGTTACATTACATCACAAAGTGAAAAACTATAATAACATAGTCTCCATAGTCCACACTTCTATCCTCTTCGGACTATCCCTGCAGGTCATTCATAAAATACTTCTTCACATCCTGGAAAATATTAAAACATTGAAAGGGGTGAGCTCAGATGCTCAGTAAGGTTAACAATATAGTGGAAACTTTCATAAATAAGAATAAACATTTAAGGCAATGTATAACTAAAACAAAAGCCTTTTAAACTTTAACATCAACATAATATGGCAAAAGTAAAATGAAATAATGCCATTTACTCATTCACATGGATATTCTACTAATCGAATAATCACATGCAAAATCACTAACCACTTTCATAATGTTGGAATGCATAATGCCAGACTATCATAACCACATAGCCAAGGCCTCGTTCCAAGACTACAAATAAGATTTTGTCAAGGCCTTGTGCCAAGATACTAGTTTGTCTCATGAGACCTACCGATGCATCTAGGAGCTATAGTGGGCTCCACCCGTCACATATTAAGTCCAATGCATTC
This sequence comes from Viscum album, assembly GCA_963277665.1. Classification (NCBI taxonomy): domain Eukaryota; kingdom Viridiplantae; phylum Streptophyta; class Magnoliopsida; order Santalales; family Viscaceae; genus Viscum; species Viscum album. The sequence continues at coordinate 879,193,009 of OY728123.1, forward strand.
CCATATGAAAAGGTTTAAACATAACATAAACATTCGTATTAAAACTAGCATACGAAATGTCAATAATTTCACCATAAACTATGAATGGTATAAAAATAGCACATCCACATTCAAACATATCACAAAACCTTCAATACAATATAGAAGTTTTGTATTATAATAAATCAACTTCAAATAAGCGTAAAATCCATCAAAGGATGTTGACATAGATGAAATCAAAACACTTTTTAGAGAAATATCCCTTTCTATTTTTGAAATCATTTAAGATCCATATAAAACAAAACATTTTCTTGAAAATATTCTTATAAGATTTTAAGGAAAGCTTTGAAGATTTTATAAAGGCGGAAAATAACCGCACCCGTCGTATAAGTTAAAAAAACATTCTTACCTTAATTCTGTCGAAAAGGTTAAAAAGGACCTTGTTTTGAAAACGACAGAAATATTCCTCTTATAAAAAGTAAAAAAGGGTATAAATGACTTTAACCCATATTCTTTGAAATAATAAAAATGTTTTGAAATACATTTTGAAGAAACATGGATGTGGATGATAAAGAGACCCCAGTAGATTATTACGTATAAACAACCTCAGATAATGAAGAGATTGTGAAATAACCCTTACCTTGTACTTTTCCTTGGTTGGGGTAGGTTAACCTCCTGTATAATGGTGAAATAATTGTTATTAAATTATACAAGAATCATATACATTCATATGATATCATATATGATCTTTTAACATTGCTTTGTTAACAATATCTTAGATTTATCGTTGTTTCGGGTGTTAACTTACTCGTTTTCTTTTATATGTTTTGTTACGTAAGTCGTGTTTTTCATGGATAGGTTGTATCTTATTCATATCTAGAATGATATCATGTACTTAAACATTATTTTTAAATCATCAAATGATAATTATACTTGAATGGATACGACGGAGAATGAATCTCATCGCGTTCGTGGAGACGGTAGTCCGTACGTACGCACGAGTGACAATATCATTATTTTGATATTAAAATAATATATAATTGGATAGTATATCATATATAAAGAATCATTATCATGTTATATTTATTATTTACATGAATTACATATCATTATTATACCCACCTAAATAATAATATATTGAATAACAATTACACCACGACGTGGAGACGGTAAGCCGTACGTACGCACGTATGGTGACATGTCATTCAAATGATGGGTAGAATACTGAATATGGTTGTTCCATATTTATAATAACATCACAGTATATAGGATATACTGGAGTTATAATTTTAGAATTTAAATAATAAACAAAGAGGGAGTGGAAGAAGAAAGAAACATGAAAGAGGGTGATGAAAATGTTACCTCTTCTTCGGGTTCTTCCTTTTGATTTGATCAAAAGGAATCCTTAGGATGGATTTCTGACTAAAGTAAAGCTTCTAGGATGAAGGGAGGGAAGTTGGGTGAGTATTTGGGCAGAGGTTGGCCGAACCAAAAGGCTTGAAAGTGTGAATAAGGTGGTAGAGGTGGGGGCCTTTTATAAGAGGAGAGGAGGGGCTCTTTTGGAAAGATTGAAATGTTACATTATTATACAATGATTTTCGGATTCTAAAGGTCCCACACTTATATAATTCGTGTATAAGGTGATAAGGGTTCGAAATACCCTCATCCAATAGGCTTTGGACAAGTGTAAGCCTTGTATTTTGCATCATCTTCTCATTTTATTTAAATCGTCAAATAATGAGGTCATCGCCGCATCATAATGATGTCATAAATAATTTAATTTATTTAATGTCTAAAAATTATAAAAAAAATACTATGATTTATGAAATATTTTTATATTTCTAATGAATATTTATAATCAAAATTTGGACTTGTGTAACCCCACTTAAAAACTATTTTAGTAAAACAACTCATGTTTGTGTCAATTTAATTTTAACATTAAATAAATATATATTAATGTCATTTTCCAACTAAAGTGGCTCCATGGGGTCCCCAAGTTGACCCATGGGTTGTCTTGGTCGGCAATGACTCATCCAATAGGAGTAGTACAAGTGTCAAGCTCATCTCATATTATTAAAACATTGTTTTTACCTTAAACTACACTAATTACCTCTAATCGCGATTAAGAACTTAAAAGTTACTATTCACCAAAAATTTATTTTAATATCATTGAACCACATTTTACTTCTTAATGAAAACCATGTATGTCGGATTTTTGAAAATCAAATCACAGAAGTGGTAATATTTCATTTAAATGAAAAATCAGTTATTTAACTACCACTTAGTGGTTTCACTATTCATCAAAAATGGAAGTTTTTCAGAACAAAGCCAAAATTTCACCCTAAGCTATAATTGATATTCCGAATTCAAAAATGATGTCTATTTTACAAAATTACAAACATATAAGTTGCATTAATTAATTTTATAATTAATTCCCGCTGTTACAAAAAATGGTGTGTTTCTAAGAAACAATTTATATCAAAAGATTGGCAATTGTTTATGTCCGATTTCAATGTTAAATTAATTATAATGACCACCATTGGATAAAATGGTAAAAATATATTCTAATTATACTTTAAAACCACTAAATAGTATAATTTTTCACTATAAATTATTTTGATTTAAAAAGTTGTTTTTAATTATTTTCACTATTCATAAAAAATTAGAAGTTCTAAGAAAAATACCAAAAATTCAACATAGGATAATTTTGATATTCCGAATCCAAAAATGAAGTCCATTTTGATAAATAAAATTTCTATAATTTTAAAAAGTGGTTATTACTATTCATAACGGCTACTTTGATTAGTCGCGGTGTTTTAGAACTCGAAGTTGCGTACCATGCAAGCTATTGCATTATTGAATGAGAAGCGTATCATGGAAGCTCGGGGTGTTGCATGTGAGTTATGTATAGAGGTGGTTCCCTTTTACAAGAGGGAGGAGGGGCACATTTGGAAAGTTTGAAAGTGTTATTTTATTATTAAATGATTTTAGAATTATAATAACACCAAAGTGATTTATTTAAAAGATCAGAGGAGGAATGGTCGAAATAATCTCTTCCAATTGGTTTTGGACAAGTTTAGGTCATAAAATTAACCTTATCATTTAGCTTTAACCCTTAGTTAAATAAATTAACTCTTACCATGTCTTCTTGTATTTTCATAATATATGGTTACTCTAATTACTATAAAATTACAAGAGAACAAAAATAGACCATCAATAACATTTGTAACATCATATATGTAAGTTGAACGAATATTATATTTTTAGGACTATTATATCATTTAATAAAATATTAATTGATTTAAAAACTCATTTATGTCAATTTTTATACTATACATATCATGAATTTTTAAAAATACATAACAACTAGATAAATTCAAAAAAACTTCATTAATTAAAAGATGAAAAGTCATAATCATACATAAAATTCGTGGATGGAACAAAAAATTTCAAAATATGTTTATTTTAATATTTATAATCTAATTTATTTAAAACTTTTATTAACGAGGTAATCACTAAATCATCATTGTTTCATAAATAAATTTATTTATTTGATGTCTAAAACTTATAAATAAAATACCATGATGTAGGAAATGTGTTTCGATTTATAATGAATATATATAGTTGAATATATCACTTATATAACCCCATATAATTTTTTTAATAAAGGATACATGTTTAGGTTATATTTTCCTTAACATTAAATTAAAAGTAATTAAATGACATTTTCACACACAAGTGGCTCCATGGGGTCCTAAAATAAACCTAAGGATTCCCATGGTCTAAAATATCTCATCCAATAGGGTTAGGACATGTGATAAGTTAATTTAAAATAATTATAATATTACTTTTTACACTTATTTACTAGATTTACCCTTTAACCATGGTAAATAAAGTATTTACTGAAGTTACTATTTATAATATATAAAAATAAAAGGTACCTATTTACACATTTTTTACCGCTTAATTCCAAATATTGAATCCATTTTTCCAAATTCAAAACACAGAAGTTGCAGAAATTAATTTAAAATTAATTCCTGTTGTCCAAACCAAAAACCATGTTTTTAAGAAGTAAAAATTCCAAAAGATTGACATGTGTTTATGTCCAATTTCAACGTGAAATTACTTCAAATATCCAAATTTGGATTAATTGATAAAAATATAATCTAATTAAAATTTAAAACCAATTAAAATTACAATCTAATTATATAAATAAATTAGATGAAAAGACAGTTTTGACATAAAATCTAGTATTTTTCACTATTCATTAAAAATGAACTTTATCAGTAAAATACCAAAAAATTTACCAGAAGTAAATTTTTATGTCCCTCTTTTAAAGAATAAGTTTATTTTTTCAAATGGAACATATAAAAATGAAAAAAAACTATATTTAAAAGGGTTCTCCATCAAAAGGTGATAAATCGACCTTTTATATAATATTAGTATATTTCATTATTAAAATCAGATTCATTATTATTTTGAAACATTTAAAATTTATTGGATAATTGTAATTACATTTAAAAAACATGTGTAATCATAATATGGTTAGTTCTTTTCATTCCCTCCAATACAATGGTTAGGCGTTAACTACCATTTTAAATAATAACATTATATTATTAATTTTCAGTATGGCTCAGCATTGTGTGCAACATGAGATTTCTAAGAAACCCATTTTTGTGTGTCGATTATGCCATAAAATATAGCATCCAATTTAAAGTAAAATTAATATTTAGTTCAAAAATATTAATAAATATGAAAATTACGCATTATTTATTTACCTGGGATGTTACATCCATATTATAAAAATTAGATGATGAATATATTTATATGGATATAAAATAATTATAAACAACATTTTATTTTTATTTTTATTTCTATAAATGGTTTTCAAAAATATTTTTATGGAATGTTTTTAATTTATTTACAAAATACAAAAAGGAATGTTTTATTTTAATGTATACAGTGACAACGAATTTTCCTACTAATGAAACCATTATTTGATGATTGGATTACTTTATGATATTTTATATTTTAGTCAAATAAAATCCCTATTTCCCTTTTTCTAGGAATTTTGGTATTGAAAATGGATTTTAAAAGAAAAATTCATTTTAATATCTGAAATTATTTAAAATACAGGTTTAAAAGTGTTTTTAAAAGGTTTTATAGTGAATACTGAAAGAAAAAATGATTTATTCGTGAAATTGTATATGATCATTATATATGAGAAAAGGGTGATCCCAATATATCTTATAAGATGGGTTGATCCCAATCATATATCATAAAAAATTGGTGAGACTGATATAGTTTATATGATTGGTGCGCCTATATTGTGCTCCAATATATTAGGCAATATTTTTTGTATTAATTGATAAGAAGTATGATATTAATATAGGTTTTATCATATGGATTAAAATATGATCTAGTTATTTCAAATATAGGTTTAAAATAGGTTATGAATATGATACTCTTAGTTTCTAAAAATGGGTTTTCTTTTCTTATTATGGGTTTTAATGGTTTTGTTTGAGAAAAAAATGTGTGTGTTTTTCTTGTGGAAAAGATTTTTTTCATTCTCTAAAATAAATTTTAGACAATTTTAAACATTTTATATGGTTTCATGTTTTTTATTGGACTAACAAAGTTATTCTTTTTTGTGTCCCTTATAGAGATTTTTGGGCTAATCCCATGTTTTAAAATGTTTTTCATAGGGTTTTAAGTATGATTAGTGATAATGACGAGGTCAAGATCAAAATTTTGAATATCTATCATGAAAATTAAAAAAATTATTTTTAAAAGTTCTATAATATGGAAAAAATGGATACTAAGTTGAAGTTTTCACTTTGTAGTGTTACATTTTTTTTACAAGGGTGACGAAATAATTTCTTAAAACTCTAAATGTTAAAGATAATTAAGAATTATAGAAAACAAATTCTTTTCAAAGATAAAAGATTTTTTAAGGCCTGGTCCTTATAATGACAAATATCATGGATGATCAACACCTTATCTACCATGTGGAATCCCATGAGTTACAATGGGAGGTAGAGTGAAACTATTTTAGAGTGTTCTTAGTAATCCCTTTCATTGAAGCATATGTTCTGATGAATGTGAAGTGAGAACGGAATGGATATGGGATTTGAGTACTCCCTCGAACTTGTATCATGAAACGAGGTGTGGGATTTCACTTACATAAATGTATATAGTACTAACTCAAATATTTTGTGTATGTGTCATCCATTCTAGGAGAGGTTTTATTAGATATACCTTATTGATTCATGGTTTAATCTTTTGTGGATGGAGAAGATATTATCTTTGACCGATCATAGCATTTGGTGAGGTGCGAGGTCCCCCATGGGGTCAATGCCCCCATGATCAAAATACATTCTTCATTTTGGCACAAATTCCCCTATATTTTTTCAAGTGTGAACATGATGGATATGGAGGTAAAAAATGGTAAGGTTCAATGTAGATCCCATATCATAGTGTGGGATTGATGATATGTTGGGTAGTATTCAAGTTGCACAGACAAATTAGGTTTTTGGGGACTTATGGTGCATAGGGTGCAATAGTTACCCCTTAAGTATGCATATATAGTGGACCAAGGATGAGTGAGAAGGTATCCACCTTATGGTTAGTTAATCTATTTATTTGGTATAACTAGGTAGTAGGACTCTGTTTTTGGATTCCATCATGGGTGAGGTGGTTTATTACCTTTAGTAGAATGAGACTGGGAACTCACCCATGGAAAGGGGTTAAAGCAACATATCCATGGAGCTGGAAATCCCCTCAAATGTTGTTCCATGTTTGAGGTGAATTTACCCCTATTAAATTAGACTAGGGATCATTGGATTGGTGAATGTGATATTCAAATGATCATTCTTTCGATAGAGGCATGATTCTGGTAACAATGATTCCCTGGTGAGTTTTATTGTTCTCTCTATGGGAATGATGAGTGATGATGCAAGAATATGAGGAGAGGATGATGGAAAATGGTACACTTTGTATGTGATATTCTTTATTATATCCCCAAGGATCAATGTGGTGTTTCTAGTTATTTTCTCCTCACATGAACTGATGTGGTTTATTATTCCATTTCATACCTGAGCATGGAAGTATTTACCACTAAGACATGTAGAATATTTATTGTAGATGAGTGAGGAGGTGTTTTCTACTGGGGTTTAAGAGAAGTGAGATTCTTCCCTAGAGTCATGTACTTTTTATGGAGTCTCATTCTCATAATATGAGTTTAATTTTAGATATCTTAATTATTGGATAGAGACAAGATAATATTTGGAAATAAAGTGTTAGTTTCTTCCCTATATGGTGTCTTACCACTTGATTAAGTTGGACTAATGTACGATTCATCCCCTTTGTTGCATGATTAAATACATACATATTTCCCTTTTATTTTGGGGTGTCTTACTCGGTATTTTTATACTTACCCCTTCATGGTCTTGGTATGCATAATTATTGTGTATGTGTAGTACGATGCTCAGATAAATAACAATATTTGTGCATGTGGTGATAGTGGATCCAATATATTTGGAGTCTAGTTAGAGCCCAGTGGGTTTTGTGATTATAAATTATTAGTATGGAGCTGGTGTGACATATAGACCCCATTCTTTCTAGTCATTTGCGGTAAGTTATATTTTAGGGTGTTAGACCTTGTATTATTTTTCCCAATTTTACCAATTTTTATTATTATTTTTCCTTGGGTTGTATAACAAGTTTCCATACATATTTTAATTTCATATAGTTATGTATTATTACATGGATATGATTTTATGAATTATTAGAGATTTATTCATGCACATGTTATATAGGATAAGGCCCCCATGTGTGATTAATGCCATATTGGTGAAATCCACCAACCCTAAGATTATTGGAAGTGGTATTGGGGTGGAACACCTAGCGTACCGATAGCCAAAGAGAGGACCTAGTGGGTTGGATCGTGTTAGTATTTCTTGAGGCACCCTAAGAGGGGTAGATTTGAGTACCAGGTAATTTAAATTTTTTCTTTAAAATTCCTCACCTATTGTTGAATATTATTCCCACATAGGAAAGAACTCATTTAATCTATTACTCTCCCTAAATTTCAATCTCACTGAGAATAAATAATATATATATATATAAATAACAGGAACACATATATTTTATTTGTTTCACCCATACTATGGTATGTTCAGGGTGCATGCACATGATGATGTGCCAATATACCAAAATACACTATACACATAGTTCAGTGGATATAAATTTTAGTCATGGACACTCCATGCATAAGATAAATCCATTTATAATATTTATGGCTCACTCATTGGTCACCAAAGGTTTACTCTCTTTGTCCGTTTATCATTATACTACTTTTAGGATAGAAAATAGTTCCCAGTCTTATAGGTTTCTCCTAAATAGGTATATAAAATCAACACATTTTTCACATGGACTCTAGAACTTAATTATATGTTAATGTCAACTTTACTACACTTCATCTTATTTAACCACTATATGAGTATGAATCATCTATCATAAAGTCGAGTCTATGGCTTCCAGAAGATCACATTATTTATAAAATCTATAGATAAAGAATAATTTCACATTGGAATCATCCTCATTGTTTTTTTATCTTCTTTAACTTAGTCATACATGATTAATTATATTCTATATACCTTAATACTTCCATAAAATAAACCAGATGTAGAAGTAAACCCTATATTAATAGGATATCATCACTTATTTACTACTCAAAATCAGATATGGAAGTCTCATTATACTTCCTCTAAAACTACTATAGCAGTTTTCAAAAAGCATTAGAAATATCCAACCCTTTGATCAATGTTTGGAATCAATATGGGATTATATAATATTATGGGATCATTTTTAGTGTAACAAAATTTTAAATGTGGTCAAATGAACCAATTAAAGTCAAGTATCTCTCTCTAATATAGAGCTACATCATCTATATTTGAAATCTAACCAAATTTTTTATTAATCCAAAAAATCATTGACCACAGTGTGTTCCCAAGACAACCATGGAATAGTCTAGTATAGTTCAACTTCGACTATAAAGGAAATGACATAATTAACTCCACAAACTAATAGATCTAACCTTTTTCGATTTAAAATATGACTATAGATGAAATATCCCTAGAAAAACATCTATTGAAAATGGAATAACAACTCTCCTAGTGAAATGAACATTGCCACAACTTGATTTGCAACATGATTCCAATTTGTAGTTTATTTCAACAATCTTGACATATAAATTGACCAAAAACATGACATTGTAAATCTATATCTCCTCATTTCAATTAATCATACTTGTGAAATTTATGATTTATATAATTTCTAAAGATCCATATCTTGTTTCTCACATTTTTGTTCAATACACCATGCCCTTTTCTATAGAATAATGATAATCGAGTCCCTATTTGAGTTCAATATTATTATATAATGATCTTTATTTCACCTTGTACCATGAATTTCATCCCATTTTAGATTTTACATTTAATTTAATTAATCATTACCACTACTATGGTTTGGTCACCATTGAACATACCATTTTTCCATTGATACACAAGGACGTAGATGCATTCATTTATCAAAATAAATAACTCTCGATTTAATTATTTATAATGGATGATCATATGAAATAAACCATCATGGTATTTAAAATTGAAAATGATATAAAATCATCTTTACACCTTTATTTGTAAAAAAACTTCAAATATAATATGCTCCCCAGTTTTCATTTCTTATAGTGTGTCTATGTCTCCATCACAACATGATGGCATCCTCCCTGACCAAAATTCCTCTAGCCAACTCCAAATGAATCCTTGTATGCTCATATTCCTTTCAATGATATAAAATTTTAGAATAAAAAATGATTAACTCATATAATATCCTTCTAATATATATTTCGCAACACTCTTCAAGTCTTATCATTCTATATCCTTGACATATAGATATTAAAAGACGTTACTTCACCATCCTTTAAAAATAACTCCAAATAGTCACATAAATGACCTCAATACGTGCACTCCTGATATACCATACTTATCCTCATACTCAAAAATCCATGTGTTTCAATGTTCTATACTTTCAATCATATCACCTATTGGATGTAATAACAAATTCAAATCACTAACTCTTATTTAACAATGATTTTCCACATCTTCATCTTCGAAATCCATCAATCATCTCAAAAAAATTTATCATTAATTAAAAAAATATAACACACAACTTATGGTTGAAAAATTAACACCCTTTAAATTTTTTATTAATTATACCATAAATCCGCTTCCAAAATTTAAGTTAAAATATTCCAAAGTAATGTATAGATTTATGGTACATTATTTCTCCCATTAAAAAATATAATAAAAAGGGTGTTTGAGCTAGTTTCCCCCCCTTTTTCCCACTTGATCACTAAATTACATAAGGGTATCTTCATTAAATCTTCTCCACTGTTGTAATAAAAGGAAATATTTTCAACAAATGAAACTATAACTCTTTCACCACATGCATAAATATATATATATTTTAGTATTTATAACTACCTATTTAACACAAAACTCCTTCACAACTTTTAGATATCTCAATAACTTTATTTCTCTTCCAAACCAGTAGGTCTTTCAACTACTTATACAAATTTTAAGCTCTAATTTACACTTATTCTTTGAACCTTTAATTTTTTTATCTTTTATGGATGTTCAACCTTTACTCCTTAGCATTTCTTTATACTTGATATGAAAAGTTATATTATTGATGTCTCTGTCACACCTTAAAAAAATTATCTAGTTTTTTCAAGATCATTAAATTCATTCCACTATAGCTACACTCTCAAATATTTTCATCCAGTGGAATTACTAATTAATAAAAATTTATAAACAAATTCTTTAGGGTTACCAATTTAGAAATTTGTATAGGAAATATGAGACTAAGTTAATAATATCAATATTTTCTATTTTATACTATCACTTATATAATTATACGAAACATAATATTTCAACTCCATTAATATTTCTTCCTATGATATCAATTATATTTACAAAATATCTTCAATTAATAATCAATAAACCATAAGGTGTGTGAGTCATACCACATATCCAAACCAATTTATACCACTTATTATAGTAATTTTTATGATACAACAAGATGAAATAATTTATCCACTCCTTTATAGGGATTACTCTTCATCCGTATAAGGATAATCAACCTATAAATCTTCATCACAAACTCCCCTTTAACTACTTTAGCTCCAAAACCAATTATTTAATTTTTATAAAACAAGGGAGTCTTCTTTCATTAGACTTTAGTTTCATGAAATACAATCAGATAGAATAATTTTATTAGTTTAAATATTACTAATACATGAACTTCTTTATGAATATCTCTTATTCTCCATCAAACTATCCTTAATATTCTTTAGGTTCTAAAACCAATTAGTATATGATTGATGATACTTTTTGATCACCATATTTAACCCAATAAAACTTTAAAATTTTATATCAGGCTTAAAATCCTATTTCACTTCAGATTAGCCTCTATACCACTTGAATTTAATCAGATTAGACATTGATACCACTATAAATTTCTCTTAACATAAATTTGACACTTATAATTTGACTTGACACTATATGATATTTTTTTGGAATCACCTTTTTCATTCATCTCCTTACAATGAAAATGTCCCATGGATTGTATCTCCCCCTTAAACCCACAACACTCTAAAAAACGTTATAGAAATTAAAATCATGTGGAGAAGGGTACTTATAGGCGTATTCAAATAGAATAATGTGGTTGGTTATGGATAACAAAACATTAATTTCCAACTTCCTTCCAAACATTATTTATAGTCCTTATTTGATTGATAAGGCTTATACATAATTCTTTATAGATGAATTATTTTGGTTCCATTATATTTCATATATTTTTATTCAATTACATTTAGAGATTAATACTACCCATGAACATGACTTCCATAGATGCATTATCATTGAAACCTTTATCATTATTACTCTACCATATGATATATCTTCTACCGATCTTCAATTATTTCTTTATGGAATAATTTTTGAAATATATTGGTTATCCTTTATGTGATTCATGTTTTATTTCCATTAAGACCACCTCGGATTTATTCATCCTTGATAGGTCCTTATTGAAATGTTCATTAACATCCTATCCAATAAGAGTTGTATTCTTCTTTGTCATGAATATTTATTGAATTTCCTACTATGATAACTACTATAAATAAGACATCATTGGTTCTTGATTCACCCATTTAATCATCACTTTCTTTCAACCCATTGATTTTTTCTCTAGTGAAAAAACTTATTATTCTTTCTATTCATGCCCCATGATATTATAAGGGGATTTTATTATTGGAATATATATTAATTAACTTACCAAAATATCTTTTCATACATCCATGGTTAGAACATATAAGGTTTCTATAGATAAAATCATACCACATATATTTTTTATTCATGTAAGATGTTGAAGAAAAAATCCTTCCATCATTGAGAACTTTTTCTTCTAGACACATATCTATGTCATGCACCATAACTCAATAATAGTACCACATTCATGACACAATTATTTGAAGACCACCCCTTTCAAAATTATCAAGAACCTTTTATTTATCATTGATTATTTATTTATAGATTTGTATTCTCCACCTATTAAGGATTCCATGGGAGGAATATCTAACTTCATTTTCTCTTTTAAGGATATAAACTCACTTTCTATCTTATTAAGATTTACATATTTCTCCTCCAATTGGTCAGAAATTTATTCCATTCTTAAGAAATATTATTTTATAAATCTTTTCCTCTCTTCAAGATATTATTTTATAGGGATAAAATTTTCTTTGATATATTTTTCCTTAAAAATTCTATCTTCCAACTCCTGTAGAAGAACTTAAATTAAATAACTTTTAAAATACATCTTTGAACCCATTATAGTATTGGATTCATTCAGGAAAAAATATATTTTTTCAATATTTTATTCTCCAAGACCAATTTTTTATGAACACATTGCTTACTTCATGGATAATCCATTTTTAGTCCACATTTCATTATAGGAAAATATATCCTTAGTGGCAGAAGTTTTATTTAGTGGCAGTTATAACCACCGCTAAATGATTTTTAAGTGGTTGGGAACAACCATAGCTAAGTTTTATTATGTTAGTTATTTCATTTTTTTCATATTGTTTTTAATTATGCAGCTCGATCCTTTGAGATGGAGTTGGGAAATGTATAAACATTGAAAATCTGTGACAACTACTAACCGAGGACACTGATAGGTTGGGGTATTAATCAGTCAATTCAAGGAGATATGTTAAAATACTCATGATCAATCTTGATAAAAAATTTAAATACTTGATAATCGAATCTTCTTGATACTAGTTTGAATTTGAAAGCTCGATCTTGACTCGATTTTTGAAATGCGTACTCGAGCTTAGATTGATTAAGCTTGAATAATCAAAATAGATAAATTAGTATTTGAACTCTAGCTCGATTGTGTCATAGATTGAGCTCAAAATTGAGCTTGAATATTCAATATATAAGTATAATTAAAATAAATATTTCTAAATATTAATAAACCTCATTTAAAAAACCACAAAAAGTAGAACAAGTCAACTTTAAATTGTGTGTGGGAAGAACAACTTGAATATCAACATCACTCTAACAAGTTGTATGATGAAATACAAGATCTTCAACACTCCCTTTATCAATTTCCACCAAATTATTTTTATTCCATAACCCTTTTGTTTTGTAGTGTATAGATAGAATACAAGACCTATAATGATAAATAATTTTTTTTGAAAGTTAATGATATCAAAAAAAGGGTCTAAAGATAATTATTTAAAAACTAATTAACACATGAAGACTCCAAATCAAAAATGACACACTTTCATGTTATACAATAAAAATAGAGAAATGATTTTTTTTAAAAACAAGTGTAAGGTTTTTTTAAAATAATTAATCATAAATACACACGTGAGTGTGTAGGTTTGTACCTGTAGGTTTCCCTTCATTCTATTTTTTATCAAATATTTTTTTAGCAAAAACATGATTGATTTTTATATTACTTCTCTATTTTTATTATAACAAAAATAATCAGATAAGGTACCATCATTGAAACAATTTCACAACAAATGAATTAGAGCCCACATATACCTAGGGGTGAAATAAATATCACTTTTTGTTTCACACGTTAATGAATGAACTAAAAAAATAAATGTGTTACTGAATACTTCACCTGGTTTTCACCATGAATCTAGATTCTAGACTCTTTAAAGTGTAGTTGGAACTAAATAAACCTTTAGAACCCACTAAAACATTATTTTACCTACCAAAATATGCCTTAAAAAATATTGAACTAATCCTTCAATTGATTCCATAACTAGAGGATCTCCTTTTCAAGGAAGGGTCACCATTTGATTCAATACCACATCCATAATAGTTAAAGGACCCTAGTGTAACACCCCGAGCTTCCACGATACGCTTCTCATTCAATAATGCAATAGCTTACATTGTACGCAACTTCGAGTTCTAAAACACCGCGACTAATCAAAGTAGCCATTATGAATAGTAATAACCACTTTTTAAAATTATAGAAATTTTGATATTTCAAAATGGACTTCATTTTTGAATTCGTAATATCGAAATTATCCTAAGTTGAATTTTTTGTAACTTTCTGAGAACTTCCAATTTTTTTATGAATAGTGAAAAATACTTAAAACAACTTTTTTAATAAAAATAATTTATTGTGATAAATTATACTATTTAGTGGTTTTAAAGTATAATTAGAATATATTTTTACCATTTTATCCAATGGTGGTCATTAGAATTAATTTAACATTGAAATTGGACATAAACAATTGCCAATCTTTTGATATAAATTGTTTCTTAAAAACACGCTATTTGTTGTGACAGCGGGAATTAATTATAAAATTAATCAATGCAACTTATATGTTTGGAATTTTGTAAAATAGACATCATTTTTGAATTCGGAATATCAATTATAGCTTAGGGTGAAATTTTGGCATTGTTCTGAAAAACTTCGATTTTTGATGAATAGTGAAACCACTAAGTGGTAGTTAAATAACTGATTTTTCGTTTAAATGAAATATTACCACTTCTGTGATTTTATTTTCAAAAATCCGACATACATGGTTGTCATTAAGAAGTAAAATGTGGTTCAATGAGATTAAAATAATTTTTTGGTGAATAGTAACTTTTAAGTTCTTAATCGCGATTAGAGGTAATTAGTGTAGTTTAAGGTACAAATAATGTTTTAATAATATGAGATGAGCATGAAACTTGTCCTAATCCTATTGGATGAGTCATGGCCGACCAAGAAAACCCATGGGTCAACTTGGGGACCCCATGGAGCCACTTTAGTTGGAAAATGACATTAATATATATTTATTTAATGTTAAAATTAAATTGACACAAACATGAGTTGTTTTACTAAAACAATTTTTAAGTGGGGTTAAACAAGTCCAAATTTTGACTATAAATATTAATTAGAAAGATAAAAATATTTCCTAAATCATATTATTTTTTTATAATTTTTAGACATTAAATAAATTAAATTATTTATGACATAATTATGATGCAGCGATGACCTCATTATTTCACGATTTTAATAAAATGAAAAGATAATGTAAATTCCAAGGCTTAAACTTGTCCAAAGACTATTGGATGGGTATATTTAGAACCCTTATCACCTTATCCACGAATTATAGAAGTGTGGGACCTTTATAATCCGAAAAGCATTGTGTAATAATGTAACATTTCAATCTTTCCAAAAGAGCCCCTCCTCTCCACTTATAAAAGGCCCCCACTTCTCCCACCTTATTCACACCTTCAAGCCATTTGTCTCGGCCAACCTCTGCCCAAATACTCTCCCAAATTCCCCCTATTACTCCTAGAAGCCTCACTTTGGGCAGAACTCTTCTCAAGGAAGCCTTTGGCTCAAATCAAAAAGAGTTACCCGATTTTGAGGTAATGTCTTCTCTAATGTTGTTTTGTTTTATTTTTCTTCTCCAACCCCCTAAACTCTTTTTATTCATTTATTTTGTAACAAAACCAGTATCCTCAATATACTAGGATGTTGTTATAAGAAGTATTCGAGCTACACTTACACACACCTACATTTAATGGTTAAAGAACATACGGTTTCTGTGGATGGTGAATTTCTGCCTCACGAAACGATGATTGTTCAACACTCATATAACACCTTCAAAGGTTGCCATTAAGATGTCACTATATTTATATATGATATATAATGTGTTTATGTTTTACTTATTCTTCTGTATTTCTCATTTATGGCATACTTTATGATTTCCATTATGGGTAAAACGCGATAATTTCATTTTAGGAAGTGTGGACTACCGCCCCCTCAAAGTGATTTGAATCGTTAATGCCATATGTGGGATGTATAAAGGATGGATTAAATGGTATTATATACTATATTATACTTTAATTATATTATAAATTTATATCATTATGATTCCGTTCCATTAAATATGAAATAGAAATGAAAGTAGCGTTCATGCGTACGTACGGCTTACCGTCTCCATGAACGGTGCATTTCATTTCTTACCTCTAAATGTTACGTGAAATTATGAATGAATGTATATACTGGATATATATCATATATATGATATCTAAATCATGAATATAATTCTGGATATAATGGATATTTCACCACATGAACAACTTGAAATTATAGGAAGTTTATTTTTGACACAAGTACCAAAGATCGACAAAACGACCGTTATTAACTTAAATAATTACATAATGTTCATAACATGGTAATAAGGAATATAAAAGGAATAATGAACATGAAAAAGGTTCTTAAGTAAATAGGAATTAACTCTATTTTATTATTCAGGAGGTTAAAGAACGGTCGAGTCAGGACAGGACGCAAGGTAAGGGAATTTCTTAACCCAATTTTCATTCTTTGGGTTAATCTCCTACTTTCAAATTATGTCATGATATTATTATGTCCTATATTGTATTTGTACATTATTTATGTGTACTTATAGTAAATACACATTATATATGAACTTTATTTAAAAAAAATGATCTTTTTAAGGACTCCGTCTCAATCCCCTTTCATTGAGGCATATTTGGTTTTATAAGCAACTTTCTTTTATACGGTGTATAAACCCCTTTGACTTTTACGTTTATTCAAAAGGAATCTTTTTTATATGAAGAGTTTTACTAAACGACAAAAAGGGAATGTTTTTCTTTCTGTACTTATGCGGCGACAACGACTTCTCTGCCGCCGTGACCATTATTTGAGTTTCGGCTTCCTCTACAAGCCATCATTTTTTTAATGAAAAATAAATACAAAGTTTTAACTTTCTTTTATTTTGGTATTGAAAATGGTTTTGAAAGCATTTTTATTATATCAATGTGTTGTATTGATATCTTGTTATTGAAATGTGGAAATGTTATGTTTCCTTTATGCATGTTTTATGTGATACGATTATGTTATGGTTTATGATATGTTTAAACCTATTCATATGAGGAATGCATTGGACTTAATAAGTGACGGGTGGAGCCCGCTATAGCTCCTCGATGCATCGGCGGGTCTCATGAGACAAACTAGTGTCTTGGCACGAGGCCTTGACAAAATCTTATTTGTGGTCTTGGCACGAGGCCTTGGCTACGTGGTTATGATAGTCTGGCATTATGCATTCCATCATTATGAAAGTGGTTATTGATATTGCATGTGATTATTCGACCATTAGAATATCCATGTGAGGAAGTGAATGGCATTATCTCATTTTACTTTTTCCATATTATGTTGATGTTCAAGTTTAAAAGGCTTTTGTTTTAGTTATACATTGCCTTAAATTTTTATGTTTATTTATGAAAGCTTCCGAAATATTGTTATCCTTTCTGAGCATCTGAGCTCACCCCTTTTAATGTTTTAATATTTTCCAGGATGTGATGAAGTATTTTATGAATGACCTGCAGGGATTGCCAGAAGAGGATATGAGTGTGGACTATGGAGACTTTGTTATTTTAGTTTTTCACTTTATGATGTAATGTAACGTTTACGAATGTATCTAGTGTTTCCAAGGCTACTAAACTAATCGTTCTTTTGAGACTTGATCTTTTGTGATCATGCCAATGTTACGAAGTAATGCACCGACTCTGGGTAGCTGGGGTCGGGGCGTTACAGTTGGTATCAGAGGAAGTTTAGTACAAACCTTGGAAGCTAGATTTAGATAAACTCTGATTAGATCACATAACCCAAAGATAGACTTTGAGGATTAGTATAGAAGAACTTCCTAGAATTTTGTTATTGTAGAGATTTTGTGAGTTTTCCGAGAAATATATCCTTGTCTGGATACGAGCAAGTAGAGGCGGATCTGGCACAGATGTACCTAGGGGTAAAACCCGAAAACACCGCTTTGAGCTAGACTCGAACGGGAACTAGTGCATGGCAACGGGCCTTGCTGCACTCTTGGTTACGACACTCCCGGGGGATATGCTTAGGATAATTGTCATTTTCTTTACAAACCACTATGAAGGGTTATGAGTATATACTTTATCAAAGAAAACATTTCTTTTTATGATTATGGATTATATCCATAAATAGTTCAATTTATGTAAAGTGTTTTACAAATATGGAATTATGTATTTTAATTCGTAAACTAATATAGTTTATGCCATTATTTAGAAATGGCGCCTAGTGGAAGGATTGGAAACCGTATCAATGCATGCAATCCGTGTAGGGATTGCCCTCCTGCTCAAGATAATTATTGTGGATCTGGAGATACAACTGGTGCTGATCAACTTATTACCATACTGGGACAACTCACTCAGGTTATGAATAATAACCTTACTCGTATGGGGCACCCTGATCCACAACGTGGAGGATCAATGTTAGACCGCTTCATGAGGCAACAACCACCAAACTTCAATGGGAGTACAAATCCTATAGTAGCTAAGCAATGGATAAATTCCTTAGAGAAAATATTCCATGCCTTGGGGATTAGCGAAAGGGAGAAGGTTGTCATGGCAGTTTACCGCCTCACTGGAGATGCCGATCAGTGGTGGTCGCTGATTCAAAACACAAAGGAAGATGATGACGTATCGAATATGGAATGGAGGGAGTTCAAAGAGATTTTCTTAGAAAAATACTTTCCTCGTGACCATCGAGAAGATATGGAAAGGCAATTTCTGAGTCTGAGGCAGAAGGAGGATGAGAATGTCGCAAAGTATGAGGCTAACTTTACAAGGTTAGCGAGGTATGCTTCCGATTATATACGTAACCCAAGGAGTAAGATTGATCATTTCTTTGATGGGTTAAAACCATTTCTCTGTCGATCTTTAGTATCACAATCCTTCTCATCATACGAAGATATTGTCTCGTGTGCTATCAAGACAGAAAAGGAATTCTCTAAGTCTTATGACAACAAAGTAAAGCAAGAGAAGAAGAGAACGGTGGAACAAGAGACAGATAAAGGGAAAAAGGGAAAGAAGGATTTTCCATTATGTGATAATTATGGGAAGAATCACCCTGGTACTTGCCTAAAAGGAATGGGAGTTTGTTATAAATGTGGAGAAAAGGGTCACCAGGCTCCTGATTGCAAGGGAAAGAAAGAGGCTATCAAAGTTGAATGCTACAATTGTAGAGAAATGGGTCATTATGCAAATGAATGCCCTAAGCGTCAGGGAAACTTACCTCAGAAAAGGCCAAGGGATCAAGGACAATCTTATGCTGTTACTACAGTTGAAGCAGAATAACTAATGTATTGGTGCTTTTGGACTCATGGATTATATTCTGGTTATTAGAATAATGTGATATATATATAAGTATTGTACTACAGTACTTGTTGATTTCAGTAAGGTTTTAATATGATGAATGTAATTATATTTTTAGTATGTGACAATAAGAGAAACTTTACTTTGTTTGGGGAATCTGATAAATTGATTTTGGAATTAAGAGGCCTTTTAAAGAAAGTTTGGACAGAGGTATTTTGGATAACTATAATGGTTGGAGTGGATTAAGTTGATCTTTGGATAGTATTGTTTAAGGATAAAAAATTTATGAATATTATTTTTGGAATATTATGATACTATAGTTTTAGGAAAAGGACAACCTGCAGGGTGGGTCATAACCCGTCGCGTCGGACAAAGCTGCAGGAATCGAACCCACAATCATAGTGCGACAGTCCTTTATTTCCTACCACTAGCCTACAGGAAGTCCCTGGTTATTACAAAATAGCTTTACTAATCTAAATGGTATGTGTTAATATTTAGAACCTTATACAATTAAGATAAATAGAATATTTTTGAGTTCTATTACCTTTTAGAGTGAAAGATGAGTTGAAGGTTGAAACTCTAATTGTCAAGCATAAATATATATATACCTATCTCTTATTCAATGAATAAATTAATTCTTAAACTTTAGTAAAGGGATATTAAAACAAAAAAATGTGTTATCCTAATACCTTATGTCTTGTTGAACTGATGATATTTTAAATCAACATAGATTGAAGGCTTTGAGGCCCTCAATTTGACAGTTGATTGTGATTGATGACCTCAATCACTCCCTACAAATATTTACGTTTTTCCTCCAATTATATGTCCCTAATTTCCACCAATGTTATCCTAATCGAGATCATAATTGGGTGGTGACTTTTTCATTTCCCTTTCCCTCTTATTAAGACTAAATTTTATTAACCTTATTTTCGATGTGGGTTTTCCACAAAGGTATTTTCTATTTTCAACCTTTTATTTTCCAAAAAAAATTTCAAATTGCGAGGACGCAATTTATTGAAGGAGGGGAGAATGTAACACCCTGAGCTTCCACGATACGCTTCTCATTCAATAATGCAATAGCTTGTATTGTACGCAACTTCGAGTTCTAAAACACCGCGACTAATCAAAGTAGCCGTTATGAATAGTAATAACCACTTTTTAAAATTATAGAAATTTTATATTTCAAAATGGACTTCATTTTTAAATTCGTAATATCGAAATTATCCTAAGTTGAATTTTTTGTAACTTTCTGAGAACTTCCAATTTTTTTATGAATAGTGAAAAATTCTTAAAACAACTTTTTTAATCAAAATAGTTTATTGTGATAAATTATACTATTTAGTGGTTTTAAATTATTATTAGAATATATTTTTACCATTTTATCCAATGGTGGTCATTATAATTAATTTAACATTGAAATTGGACATAAACAATTGCCAATCTTTTGATATAAATTGTTTCTTAAAAACACGCTATTTGTTGTGACGGCGGGAATTAATTATAAAATTAATTAATGCAACTTATATGTTTGGAATTTTTTAAAATAGACTTCATTTTTGAATTCGGAATATCAATTATAGCTTAGGGTGAAATTTTGGCATTGTTCTGAAAAACTTCGATTTTTGATGAATAGTGAAACCACTAAGTGGTAGTTAAATAACTGATTTTTCGTTTAAATGAAATATTACCACTTCTGTGATTTGATTTTCAAAAATCCGACATACATGGTTGTCATTAAGAAGTAAAATGTGGTTCAATGAGATTAAAATAATTTTTTGGTGAACAGTAACTTTTAAGTTCTTAATCGCGATTAGAGGTAATTAGTGTAGTTTAAGGTACAAATAATGTTTTAATAATATGAGATGAGCATGACACTTGTCCTAATACTATTTTATGAGTCATGGCCGACCAAGAAAACCCATGGGTCAACTTGGGGACCCCATGGAGCCACTTTAGTTGGAAAATGACATTAATATATATTTATTTAATGTTAAAATTAAATTGACACAAACATGAGTTGTTTTACTAAAACAGTTTTTAAGTGGGGTTACACAAGTCCAAATTTTGACTATAAATATTCATTAGAAAGCTAAAACTATTTCCTACATCATAGTATTTTTTTTTATAATTTTTAGACATTAAATAAATTAAATTATTTATGACATCATTATGATGCAGCGATGACCTCATTATTTAACGATTTTAATAAAATGAAAAGATAATGTAAAATCCAAGGCTTAAACTTGTCCAAAGACTATTGGATGGGTAGATTTAGAACCCTTATCACCTTATCCACGAATTATATAAGTGTGGGACCTTTATAATCCGAAAATCATTGTGTAATAATGTAACATTTCAATCTTTCCAAAAGAGCCCCTCCTCTCCACTTATAAAAGGCCCCCACCTCTCCCACGTTATTCACACCTTCAATCCATTTGTCTCGGCCAAACTCTGCCCAAATACTCTCCCAACTTCCCCCTATTACTCCTAGAAGCCTCACTTTGGGCAGAACTCTTCTCAAGGAATCCTTTGGCTCAAATCAAAAAGAGTTACCCGATTTTGAGGTAATGTCTTCTCTAATGTTGTTTTGTATTATTTTTCTTCTCCTACCCCCTAAACTCTTTTTATTCATTTCTTTTGTAACAACACCAGTATCCTAAATATACTAGGATGTTGTTATAAGAAGTATTAGAGCTACACTTACACACACCTACATCTAATGGTTAAAGAACATACGGTTTCTGTAGATGGCGAATTTCTGCCTCACGAAACGATGATTGTTCAACACTCATATAACACCTTCAAAGGTGGCCATTAAGATGTCAATATATTTATATATGATATATAATGTGTTTATGCTTTACTTATGCTTCTGTATTTCTCATTTATGGCATAATTTATGATTTCCATTATGGGTAAAATGCGATAATTTCATTTTAGGAAGTGCGGACTACCGCCCCCTCAAAGTGATTTGAATCGTTAATACCATATGTGGGATGTATAAAAGATGGATTAAATGGTATTATACACTATATTATACTTTAATTTGATTATAAATTTATATCATTATGATTCAGTTCCATTAAATACGAAATAGAAATGAAAGTAGCGTTCATGCGTACGTACGGCTTACCGTCTCCATGAACGGTGCATTTCATTTCTTACCTCTAAATGTTACGTGACATTATGAATGAATGTATATACTGGATATATATAATATATATGATATCTACATCATGAATATAATTCTGGATATAATGGATATTTCACCACATGAACAACTTTAAATTATAGGAAGTTTATTTTTGACTCAAGTACCAAAGATCGACAAAACGACCGTTATTAACTTAAATAATTACATAATGTTCATAACATGGTAATAAGGAATATAAAAGTAATAATGAACATGAAAAAGGTTCTTAAGTAAATAGGAATTAACTCTATTTTATTATTCAGGAGGTTAAAGAACGGTCGAGTCAGGACAGGACGCAAGGTAAGGGAATTTCTTAACCCAATTTTCATTCTTTGGGTTAATCTCCTACTTTCAAATTATGTCATGATATTATTATGTCCTATATTGTATTTGTACATTATTTATGTGTACTTATAGTGAATACACATTATAGATGTACTTTATTTAAAAAAAATGATCTTTTTAAGGACTCCGTCTCAATCCCCTTTCATTGAGGCATATTTGGTTTTATACACAACTTTCTTTTATACGGTGTATAAACCCCTTTGACTTTTACGTTTATTCAAAAGGAATCTTTTTTATATGAAGTGTTTTACTAAACGACAAAAAGGGAATGTTTTTCTTTCTGTACTTATGCGGCGACAACGACTTCTCCGCCGCCGTTACCATTATTTGAGTTTCGGCTTCCTCTACAAGCCATCATTTTTTTTAACGAAAAATAAATACAAAGTTTTAACATTCTTTTATTTTGGTATTGAAAATGGTTTTGAAAGAATTTTTATTATATCAATGTGTTGTATTGATATCTTGTGATTGAAATGTGGAAATGTTATGTTTCCTTTATGCATGTTTTATGTGATACGATTATGTTATGGTTTATGATATGTTTAAACCTATTCATATGAGGAATGCATTGGACTTAATAAGTGACGGGTGGAGCCCGCTATAGCTCCTCGATTCATCGGCAGGTCTCAAGAGACAAACTAGTGTCTTGGCACGAGGCCTTGACAAAATCTTATTTGTGGTCTTGGCACGAGGCCTTGGCTACGTGGTTATGATAGTCTGGAATTATGCATTCCATCATTATGAAAGTGGTTATTGATATTGCATGTGATTATTCAACCAGTAGAATATCCATGTGAGGAAGTGAATGACATTATCTCATTTTACTTTTGCCATATTATGTTGATGTTCAAGTTTAAAAGGCTTTTGTTTTAGTTATACATTGCCTTAAATTTTTATGTTTATTTATGAAAGCTTTCGCAATATTGTTATCCTTACTGAGCATCTGAGCTCACCCCTTTCAATGTTTTAATATTTTCGAGGATGTGAAGAAGTATTTTATGAATGACCTACAGGGATTGTCAGAAGAGGATATGAGTGTGGACTATGGAGACTTTGTTATTGTAGTTTTTCACTTTATGATGTAATGTGACGTTTACTAATGTATCTAGTGTTTCCAAGGCTACTAAACTAATCGGTCTTTCTAGACTTGATCTTTTGTGATCATGCCAATGTTACGAAGTAATGCACCGACTCTGGGTAGCTGGGGTTGGGGCGTTACACCTAGAACCTAGTGAGGCCTTAAACCAAGACATCTCTATTGACACTAACCTTTGAAATTTTATAATTAAACAAATTTTCCCATATTTCATATAAAATAATGCACCACTATTATCTCTACGAAAGTAATAATAAGAAAATAAAATATCATGAAAAATATAAAAAATCAATTCATGGAAAAAATTATTAAAAACACTAATTAATTTCAAAAAGATTTTGAAAAATAGTCATAAATTAATTAAATATACTTAAAAAAATAGTATTTATAGTTTTTTAAAAAATCACACGAAACAATACCAACAATAGTTTAAAAATTTCATAATAATAACATGTAAATGAAAATAAAAAAATATTATCACATGTTTTATACTATGTAACTTACATTTAGGATATATAAATACCTATAGAAACTAGATTAACACATAACCTAAAATTTTAAAATGAGTAAAAAAATACAAAAATGTATTGAATATATAATTTTGACTAGAAAAAAACAAATGTTTACTAAAAAGATTTAAATATTTGATAAATCTATATAAAAAACTACTAAATACCATAGGATACGACCCCTTGAAATCATGTAAACCCATATATTGGAATAAAAAATTTAAAAAAAATCATAAATTAAAAAATTATGGAATGATAAACTACAACATGTAGTGAATAGAAAAATAAATCAATGTAAAAAAAATAATCTATGATTCACTCACACATTTTTCTACTTGAATTTTTTTAAATTGTTTTACTGAAAGAATACATACCAATATAGACACTCAAGAGGTAACATATTCTATTTAAGTAGTCCCTATATATAATAGTATAAATAGTTTAGGCTTGATAAAAAACTAAAATAGAAGTGAAATCATTGGGTCCAACAAGAAATCATTCAATTATTGATAGTTAGAACATCATCTTTTATGAAATCCAAAAAGTTTAATGGAATCTCAATTATTTTTCTTTGTTTATGTATAGATTAAAAATTAAAAATTAAAAATAAAATGATTAATGAATTCAAAAAATGTAAACATATATATAATAAAAAATAGTCACATTATCATTTTTTTCACACCATGAATATTACAATATAAATATTCTCTACATTTTTTATTATCGAAAAACACAACTAAAAATAAAATTATGTTTGTAAAAATTTCATATAATAAATCATTTGAAAAAAAATTTAAACATATTAGAAAACTAAATTTCAATTGATAAAAAAATCATTTAGCATAACAATAATAATCAATTTTTGAAAATAATAAACTTACCATATATAACAAAAAATAAACTCAACAAGAGATTCAGTAGTTTTAAATTCATAATAATAAAAAAATTCAAAACAAATGATTTTTTTGATACCCATAAAAACAAATTCATAAAAAAATAAAATCCACAACTATAAAAACATACAAAAACCAAAGAGAAATGAACTAAAAACTAGAAAAGAAAAATTTAGTGCTAAAGAAATGAAAATAGAATTCAAACTTCTGTATTTTAAACCTAATAAAAATCATCATAAATTATAATAAAAAATAGTTATGTATGAGTAAATAAAGTGATAAATGATGATAGCGACCGAGAAATAAATGATTTATAGAGAGAAGGAGTCGAAGGGATAGAAGGAGACAAGGAGATCAGGCTGAACCTAGGTAATAGGAACTTGGGGGGGTGAAGCGATGACTGATAATGAAAAAATATGAGATTAGGCATTGGCATGGTGACATGGTACAAAGGGGATCTAACGTTGACAAAGGGAGAGGTGATGTCGGACGATGTCTATGGTGTTACATGAGGAATTTCACGATAGGGAGTGGTAATGAGGTGATCATAGGGGAGTATTTGACAGAGTGAGTAGAGGAGGCTGAGGGAGGTACACTATCACTGGATGATCGATGATAGGATGTGGAAGTTGACATAGATTAAGAGAGGGAGTGGTGGAAAATTTTATGGTTTGGTGGGAGAGTTAAGGAGGAGCTTGAGTGGTTCTCATGAGGGAGGGAGATTCGAGTGAGAGGGAGGAGATTAGGGTTAGTATCCTGTTATTTTTTAGTTATACATATATAATGATTATTAAATGATTTTAAATAAAAATTATCTTTGATTATTAATTTATACCTTAATATTTTTATTACTTGAATAATATCATGAGCTACTCGATTATATTATTTCAATACTCCAAATCAACTGAATCATTTTCTCGAGTTGATTGATCTCAATATTGACTAAAAAAATAGATTTAAATTCATTTGTTTTTCAATTATAGCTCATGTAACTTGTGAGTGCAGCTCTATCATTTATACCTATACCAATAGGGAGCTGTAGTAGTGTGGGATTTTTTTGTGGTACTATAGTAGCATGTGACTTGTGACACTAATAGGTCACTGTAACTCCTTAGACATCTAGAAACCAATTATTATAGTACAATGAACATACTATATAGTTGGTGGAATTTTAGCAACATGGGTTACTATAGAACCACATTTATTTCTAAACTCATTTGAGTCAGGGTTTCTATATGTGTGAAACTCTGATATTTTTCCTGTAATTATGATCATGAACATTGTAAAATTTTCACCTCTCTGTGGATTTAGGTATTATTTCCCGATCAACATAAATCTTCATGTTATATATATTCTTCTTAAAATATTGTTTTTTATTTATTTTACTCTTCTTCTAGATTTTTTTTCATCAGATCTCTCAATGTTGTTTTTAAAAAAAATGGCATCAAAGCCTAAGTTTAGAAGATATAGTTTTTTTCTCAAGTTGAATGATGACTATAGAAGAATTCATGGTGAAGATTTATTATTTCGATACAACTAACTTTATTTACATGAGGATATAGATAAAATACTATCTTTACTAGAAAAAGTTTTACGTGTCAATTTTTTGTGAAAACCCAATAGATATGGATAAGATAGTGTGAGAGCTACTGGATCAATAGTTTTTGGTAGCAGTGCACCTTACTTTGTAAAAAAACTTGGCTTTAAACATCATAGAGGAGAAGATGATGGCTAGATTGATGAAATATATTTTGAATATGTTTGAGAATCTATCTTTACTAAAAAAGTGCACATAATGCAATGATTATTCAATTTGAAGATGATTTAATGGAATATTTTTTTGATAATATCAATGAATTCAAATCCATTACAAGTTAGTTTTAATTTTTGGGAATTGTATTGGATGATGAGGTCTGTGATATGGTTTTACTATCTTCGTTACCTAATACTTGGGAAGATTTTATAAAAATTCCGAGTAGTTTTTTCAGGGTATACAAAATTACTTCTAAAATATGTATGAGATATGATCCTTAATGTGGATATTTAGAGAAAATAATTAGGTTTATTCTCTGATTCTACTCTTAACATGGAAGGAAGAGGAAGATACTTATACTGATATAACCATAGAGGATGATCAAAATCAAGATAAAAGAGCCATGGATATATAAAGGGGCTTGGTCCTACCTACTATATTTTTGAGAAAAAATGAAATGTAATAAAGGATTGTAGAGTAAAATGGAAGTCACTTGAAACCAAAATAGTAAAAAAAATAACTAAAGGAATTAATGATGTGTTGCTGTTGAGTGTGTATAGCCCTATAGATTCTTGGATTTTAGATTCAGAGGAATATTTCCATTCCATATTCAATAAGGGTTTCCTAAAAAATTATGTTTCTAGATTTTTTTCATAGTACATATTGATGATGTTGAACTCATAAAGATTACAGGGAAGGGATAAACATAGATTAAATCCAACAATAGGAATCTACTCATTCTATAAAATGTGAGGTATATTTTGAGATTGAGAGGGAATATTATTATTGTCAAGCATCTTGATGATACAAAATTTATTATCATTTTCTCTAGTGGTTCTGAGAAGATTTACAAGGGAGATAAGGTCAGATGTCATGGTGTAAAAAAATGGAACCCCATACAACATGACATAAACATACATGGACATTCTTGCATTAATAATTTTTTTTCATGTATTAAAAAATATGTAACTATAGGTTAGTCCACATGAGTTAGAAGTGGATGATGGTGCTGATAACCAAAGGTATTCTACATGTGATAAATTTAGTAGAAGTTGGATTGTTTAAAGATTATATATTTGGAAAGTAAAAAAATGTATCCTTTGAAAAATGAGGTAAAACATAAAAGGATAGGAAACTAGACCTTGTAAACACTAATTTTTGGGGGATTTAAAAAGTATATTCCCATGCAGGGTCGAAATATTATTTAACATTTATCAATGAATTGACACGGAAGGCATGGGTTTACTTTCTAAAAATAAAATATTATTGGTTTAATATGTTTCAGAAGTGGAAGACTATGGTAGAAAATGATACAATATTAAACATAAAATGCTTGATGTCTGATAATAGAGGAGAGTGTGGTAGTAATGAGTACATTGAATTATATTCTAATAATATAATTTGGTGGGAGATGACACTTCTAGGTACATAATAAAAAATAGTGCAATTGAAAGGATGAAAATGACACTGAATGAATGCAAAAGAAGTATTAGGATGATCTTGGGGTTACCTAAGAATATCTATGTAGAGGAAGTGAACATGGTAGTATATCTCATCAACATGATTCTATATATACCAATGGGATGATGTCTAGCTGAGGATCTCTAGTTGGGAAAGGATATAAAACTATCTCATTTAAAAGTGTTTGGTTGTTTGGAATATGTATATATAGATGATGATGCAAGGTATACTCTTGATTCTAAGCCCAAAACATATTTTTTTATGGGTTATAATGTTGAGTATTCTGGTTATCAATTATAGGATGACAAGAACAATATAATCATCAAACTCTAGAATGTAATATATAATAAAGGTGATTTACATAAGAATCATCATGCTATTGAAACTGATGGTGGGAATAAAAAATTAGAGTTCTAGGAATAAGTATAGCTTGAAGGTGTACCTGAATATGTTACAATAAAACTAGTGGAGCCTACTATTAAAGTGGATATGAGCAGATCAAAAAGGGAAAGAAGGCCTGTGAAAATTCATTCATCATACTTACATTATTTTTTATTTTATAATGGTGGAGAGAAATTTTTTTAAAGAGTATATGTAGGTGATAGATTTGATGAAGTGGGAGTTGTCTATGAAGGTTAATATTTATTCATTACATGACAATTATACTTGGGAGTTGACAACTTTACCATCAACAAGGAAAGAATTGTAGAAAAAATGGGTTTACCTTGTTAAAGAGGAATATAATGGTAAGAGGAGGTATAAGGAATGGTTTGTGGTGAAATGATTTCAACAAACTAAGGTGTGGTATTTACTAAAATTTTCTCACATACAGTGAATTGTACCACTTTTTGGGTAGTTCTTAGTATTATTGCATCATAGTATTTACATCTTGAGTATATTGATGCAAAGAATAATTTCCTTCATGGATATTTGAAGGTTGAAATTTATATGAAACATCTAGAGGGATATGATGAGTCAGGAAAGGAAAACCCAATGTACAAACTCTGAAAGATTTTATATGGGTTAAGGATGACACCAAAGTAGTGGAAAAATAAGTTTTATGAATTCATGATATAAATGCACAAAAATAGTGTGTCATAGATCAATGATACTATTTAAAGTCTTTTATTCATAGATAAATTAGATTAATTTTATATGTGGATGACATGATCATTTTAGGATCATGTATGTAGAGGATTTATATGATGAAAGGGAAGCTATTTGTTGAGTTTAAGATGAAATATCTTATAGAATCTGGTAAAATTTTGGGTTTGAAGATCAAGAGATACTATACATCTGGAACCTTTGTTTTAATAGGTTTAATACATTAGAAATGTTTTAGGAAGATATAGTATGATGGAAGCAAGAACAAAATATAATAGAAGACATATAGTACTTAAAAAAGGTTCTATATGCATCAGCTGATAGAGGTTTGATGTATTCCGTGGTTTTTATTGACTTGATATTAATCGTGTAGTGTGATTTATATCTATATGTTTCCTAACAAGTTCATTTGATCAAGTGTTTTTGTGTGTGTGAAACTCTAATATTTTCCATGCAATTATACTCCCAAAACATAGTAAAATTTATAACTCTCCATGGACATAGGGATCATTTCACAAACCACATAAATCACAGGTTTCTTCATCTTCTTCTTATTTTTATCCATTTTATTATTTTTCATGAAATTATTTTACATCGGTGCTCCTAGTGTTGTTTCAACAAAAATAATTCACAGAGATTGTTCTAATTTAGTAGTGGTTTAGAAAAATGCTATTAAATATAGTTGTGGTTTGTAAATTTCTAATAAATGTTTCCTTAATTTACAATATATAAAAATGGTTTATATAAATAATGCTAAATATGATAAATTTATTAAATATTGTACTATATTTAGTGGTGGTTTTAACCACTTACAAACATGGTATAATATAGAAAACACATGAAACTATCCCTAATACACCCTACCCATACAAAAAAATACAAAAAATAATAATCTATCTAGTATAACATAATAGTAACAATAATTTCCAGATATTAATATATAACAAAATTTATATAACATTATTACATAACATAATAATTAATAGAATTGGAACTATAAAGTAAATCAGTAGTATAAAATTTTATAAATTGTTCACAAACATCACTCCTCCTCGCCTTCACTCTCCTAAGATAGTTCATACTTCTCATCACCTCCTTTTTACTTCTTTTCTCTTTTTAAAATATTTAAATTAGTTAAATGGACATTATTAATGAATATCTTAAAAAAATGTGGATCATCTAAAAATTAAGAGAGTATGATAAAACTAATGAAATTATATACTTAATGGAAATAATAACAGCCAAAAAAATAAAATTTATTCATGTCAAAAATTATTAAAGGATATTTTTTTGAAACATTGAAATTATAATATAGAGAAAAAATATAAAGGTAATTTTAATCAATAAAATATCTATAAGTCAAATCTATAAATTCTTTCCATCATTTATATAGTGATTTACACTATATCAAGATCTAAAATCCTCTAATAAATCCTTCAATCCCATCCCATGTTAATTTTCCATTGAAATAATTATATATAACTATATTACTTAACATACTTCTAAATTCAATATAGTAAACTCCTCATGAATTTACTATGAGTTAATCCACAAATCCTTTATTCCACTTATCAGGACAAAAGACTCTTTTTATTCTCCGTCATTAACTCAACCACAAAACCCATCACTTATATCTCATTAATATAGAATCAAACATTTTATCTCAGAAACAAATCATATATATAGTTATCTTATACTACTAAACCTTAATTGTAGACTAAATTACTACATAGTCCCCACTGAATAATCAAGTGTACGAATATTTTCCAGTGACTCATTAATGACTTTCTAATTTCACTATACTTATGCATACCACCGCACAACATAATTTTTACCCAATATATATCTGTATTCAATAACTATCTAATAAATTTTGCATTCATCATCATTTTCAATTTATTATATCCCATTCCAACCAAAATATATTACAAATGATCTTAAATATTCTAAACACATAACAAAATAACTCTCATCAATTTAATCCAACGTTAGTTTATCAATTTGTCTCAAGAAATCTCACACAACAAAAAAATAGTTTTTCTTTTTTTATATTTTCTATATCATGAAGTAAAGCCTCAGGTTCGGAATAATTAACACACAATAATAATATTTTTAATTCACTTGAAAAAACTTATTAATGAATTTTAATTAACTTGGAATGAACTTAATTCAAAATCCATTTGGGTATCAATCAACTAACTCACATCTAATTACAAATATATTTTTATATTAAATATTAATCAGTGAATTCTAAATAATCAAATACCATTTTCATTTTTATCCAAAACATTAACCATATAAACAATTTCCATATAATCTTTACATTAATGCATCTACATTTTTTTCAAAATAATCCATAATAATTTAAATATTTAAAATTAATGTTTTTAAATGAAATATTAATATAAAAATATCATAATAAAATACATCACATATACTTAAATTTTTCGAAGTTGTATTCTATATAAACATTCCATTAATATTTAATATATACAAAAAGCCACTTTATTTCCATCATAAACATTTAAACCATTGTATTCCCTTACCAATATGTAAATACAATAAATATATTATTAACGTGAAATAATATTAAACAATTTGTGTCATAATCAATTTAATAAACAAAACTCAACTGAATATAGATAGATCAAAATTAATTGAATATATTAAAATTTAATAGAATCAAAGTAAACCAAATTAAACTAAAATAAACCAATAGAATAAAAATAAACTAAACTAAATTGAACAAAAAAGAACTTTCATGACCCCAACTAAATGAAACCAAATCATAAAATATTGTTATATTTTTATGTGTTTATGTGTGTTAATTGAAAGATGTTACTATACTAAACCAAATTTAATTATGAAAACATTGAACAAAAGTATTAATTTATAAAATTTACCAGTCTTGAATCCCCTATCAGTGTGTTTATTTTTTAGGGAATATTTCCAGTCATCCTATAAAACATATTAGCTAATAGAATCTCTAAAGATGAGACCCAGTGATATTGTGTATTAATAATAGAATCTTGATCATTAATATTATTATTAAGTGTAGTAATTTCCCTATTTTCTTTTGGACATACAATATATGTAACCACCCTACAACTGATGTTGATGAAAAATATGTATGTGACCTACCAAAGACCTATGAAAGATGTAATGTCCCAAAACTAGATGCCACTCAACAGTGCCCCGAACCTGATCGAATTCATGGCCTAAAGTGTGTTTCCCTAAATGAGAGAGGATTTTGACTAGTAGTGAGAGACTAGGAGAGTCATTGAGGAGACTGTGCCCTCATTACCCGATTATAACATAGCAGAAGTCTCATACATTCAATAGAATAAGTAGATAAATCAACAGAAAAATGGAGAGTAGGTTAATATAGTAATATAGTAATATATATATATATATATATATATAACAAATCAAGAAATTTCACATACTCACTAATGAAGATGATACATGTATCTAGAAAACATCCAAAATAGGTACATGGAAATACAATACAATACAAGTATCTAAAATAACAAAAATTCCAAAAAGTGCATGTAGCATTGAAAGCCTCAGC
Organism: Viscum album; assembly: GCA_963277665.1. Lineage (NCBI taxonomy): Eukaryota > Viridiplantae > Streptophyta > Magnoliopsida > Santalales > Viscaceae > Viscum > Viscum album. Next base: position 879,226,700 of record OY728123.1, read on the forward strand.
TTAGTCCCATACTCCCCTACTCCAATGTAATGATCAAAAACCAGTTTTAGGTCACTTTCCTATGTTATCACTTACAACCATATAGTCTATTTGGGTCCCCAAGGAGGCCCGAAAAGGGTGTGAGATAAACATATTATCACGTAACCACCCAATAGTCTATAAAATTCTATGTAGCACAAGGAAATATACTAAACATGTGTGAGTAAGTAGTAACATGAGTGTGAAAGCCCATGGAATGTCTCTACAATAACAAATAAAACCAAAATCTTCTCAAGGATCCCTAAAACAAGTGTTAGTTCCAAAAAAGGCAGCCATAATAAATGTAAACAAGTAACACAACCTTGCCATACATCCATCCATACCTTGTGCACATGACCTTACTATATAATGTATCCATATCAAAACCTCACAGTCATATTGTATAAAGAAGTTTAGACCATGAAGGTTTGGATCTAAGGTATCATGAACCAAGGAATCCTTATCGAGTTTGTGGAGCATCTCAATGGAAACTTGATAAAAGCACTGGTTGGAGTCATTGGAGCATGTGTACCGACATGTCCTACGTGATTCCATGAAATATGGATTCAAGGGGTATCATGGATCGATGCATCCCATGGAATCAATATCATTAGAGCATACTCTATCCAAGGCATCCACTACTGCGTTCCATATCCACGGAGAGTTATCCATGACATATATACATTCATTCATCCATTTCACATTATATAAGAATTCAATTTCCATATGATTCTACCCACTCATATAATCACATTAATTCAATTCCATATAATGAGTAAACCCACTCATTTAAAACATTTCATACCAAAACATCACATGAGTCTATCCACTAATATATTCCATCTCCATTTAATCAAGTCACATGGGTATACCTAGCCATTTAATACAATTGTTAACAATCCATTTAAGCAATTTAAATCAACCAAAGAGTATACCACCTCATTTAACCAATTTCATTCAATCAATCTAATCAAGTTAAACATTGAATAATATGATAACCTAAGGCAAGGAGGCAGAACATCTCCTAAACATGTAATTCAATCCCATTTAATTATAATTGTGCATCCTTAAACTAATAAAATTCAAGAAAATACCTCTTGGATGGTTAATCAAAGGTAAAAAACAAATAACAGTCACCACACACCCCATTGTTTGTCTTGGTTTGGGGAAAAAACCACCAATGTATCTCAAGGAACCTATGGGCTTCCCTAATAGGTTTGATTAGATCTAATGAAAGCAACCCATTCAAAATCATGGCTGTGTCAGGATGTACGGTGGGACGCTTAATGACTTATAGCTCAAAAAAGAACCAAAATCCTAAATGAAAGTATAAACCACCTAACTGATCTCGTTAGTAAGGTTCTCATCCAGTACAAGTCCTCATTCATCCCGGTTTTGGAGAAATCTGAAGAACGGGCGAAGAATAGAAAAATAGGGAATACTATCCTAAAATCAAATAGAGAAAATGATAGTTATAAGAATAAAGAAATAATGAAAAGGAATTTAGATCTTACTAATGTAGATCTGATGAGACAAACCGTGCTCAAATCGGAGGTCAGATGACAAAGAATCCTCAAATCCAATATTAGGATCCTTTGAGAGCTTCCCAGACCCTCCCTTATACTTTTTGTATAAGAAATAGGTTTTAGTTTTAAAATGATTTATTTTAATTTAATATATTATTAAAATACTAAAAATACAGGGTCTGCATGGTTTTCCCATATGGTTTGTCAAAACGTCCGGAAACCATGAACAGTTTCTTGTAGACTAAGGGGAACCCGTACAGTTTACCCACATGGTTTAGAAACCTTTATAAAAGCCTCTATCATGTTCTGTAAAAACTGAAGACCTTATTGCATGGGTGTGTGCCTCTTTCTACACGATTTCCTCAAACTGTGCGACCTGTAATCCCCCTCTCTCCAACCTTGCATGATTTACACTACTGAAATAATGACCTATACCCATGGTTCAAAACCGTGGGTATAGCCCCCAAAATTGTGGGTATAGGCTATACCCATGGTTTGGGAAATTTTGGGCAACCGAGGTGTCAGGATAGGTCCATAGCCTATACCCACGGTTTATCAAACCGTGGGAAAAGATCTTCCCACCATGTCATTTCCTTTTTTCCACCCTGTCAGACTTTTACCAACAGTTTTAAAACCATCGGTTTAAATATATTGAAAAAAAACAGACCTAAGAATTGATCCTGCGATCTGCACTTTGATCACCAAACACCAATCCATCTAACCTACCTGAATTTATTATACTAATATATATCCATCAACGTAATTATATTTATATTAACCATCAGTTTAAAAAAAAATTCCAGCGGGTTTAGAACCCACGACCTCCACTACGAAGACTCCGCGCCTTACCACTTCACCTATAACAATTACATTAACAGATACCTATATTTTTTGTAATATATTAATATTTGTATGTATTAGGGAAAAGCAGAGAACTGAGTTTCAAACCCACATCTATCCCAAGAAGTATACATCGACTGACCTACCCAGCTAAATCGCTTGATGTATAATATATCTACACTTATTGAAATATATAATTCTCACTCACTATATTAGGAAAAAAAGAGGCCAACGAGACTCGATCCCAAAATGACCGGCACTACCAAGCAGTGACTCACCAACTAATCTACACAGCTTATGTGATTTTTTATTTATATCTCCATAAATATGTTAATTCTAACCATGGGTATAGGAGGAACAACTATGGGTATAGGTTTTACCACCAATTTTTTTTTGTCCCACAGATTTGTTTTACGGCTATAATGCGGGAAATCCATACCCATAATTTTACCAAACCGTGGGTATTGATCTTTGAAAAAAAATCTTGTATACCTACAGTTTTTCCAAAACCGTGGGCATAAGTGAATTTTCCCCCATGGTTTTTGAAAACCGTGGGTATAGGTATAGTATACGAACTTATACCCACAGTTTTCCAAAAACGTGGGTATAGGTCACCCCCATACCCACAGTTTTTCTTAAAACTGTGGGTATAGGTCTATTTTCCAGTAGTGTTAGTCAAACCGTGCGTCCTGCCCCACATGGGTTGTACTAACCGTGTGCTAGGACATTTTCATCCCTAAACCTGGTTCTGAGCTCTGGACAAGCCCCGAACACCTATAAAATACCCATGATCAAGTTGGGAACTCACATGAGGCCATATTTAAAAATTCAAACTGAAAAATAAGAGATCTATACCTCATATGAAAACCTGATTTCTTACAATCTTCCCTCCTTATTGAAATTCTTCCCCAAATCTCTCTCGAAAGGTTGGTCAATATTCTTTTGGGAACAACTCTAGCCACTGAGCATGCAAATCAGCCTCCCGCTCCCAAGTCTCATCCTATAAATGGCTGTATTTCCATAGAATCCATATTGGAGAAACTAACTTTCCTCATAGAACCTGAAGGACCCTGGGACACCCTGAGAGGGGAGGGGTGAATGAAGGTGTCAACTTTTTCTTTTAGAGTTATGGATCTTGTGTCCATGTTGGTAGTAACTTGTTAAACCTATATGATGGAAATGAACAGAAAGAAAGCATTTGCATACAGAGATACGACACATCACTTTTTACTTGGTTCACCACTAAGGGCTATGTCCAAGGAGCATATGCCGACAGGTTGTCAGTCGTACCAAATTACACTAAACTTCACTAGCTGTGGATTACAAAGGTTCGGGAAAATTCACTCTGTCCGAGGCTCAATGCCTTTACAAAAGGTTCAAGGAAAGCTCACAGCATCCCTCGGGTCACTCTCTTTGACTCCCCCTGGCTCACTACCCTTGGTGAAGTCACAATCAATTTATAGATGTGAAGGTCTTTTCATCATTGCAATAGAATGCATCCCCTGTTGTGTGTAGATGCTCTGTTGAAGTCCAACTTTCACTCATAGAATAATCTCAGTTTGCACTGAAGATATCGGGCAATCTTCCAGCTTTCGTGCATCTCCAAAAGGACCGGTGTACTCCAACCTCTCCTGGCGCGCTTCTCCAAGACCAGCACAAAAGTTTCGAGAATGGACTGTAAGTCACTTGCACGGTACAAATCCGGCGCACAGGTGACGCCAACCCACTTGCGCGACACTTCCTATTTCAACTCCAAACTTGCGCGACGCTGCACCTTTAACTCCCAAACCGCCTTGGTCACGCAGCCAACAACTGGCGCGCAACCTCTACTTGCGTGACACAACAAACACTTGCGCGACTCAACCACTTGCACGACGAGAGCTTGAAAAATATCTAAGTCTTGAACTTCATTACAAATGAGGAGGGGTGATCCTCTATTTATAGGAAAAACTGGACCCCCTGCACGTTGGCGCGCAAGTATCCTCATGGCGCGCAAGTCACAGCGCGCAGCTCCAATCAACCTAGCCTCTGTTGCGTAACTCACTTGCACGAAAAATCCAATACTTGAGTGAGCCTCTTTCCTTTTCCATATTTTGAAGTTCTGATCATGAAGAACAATAGGCGCACAATTTTACAGACCTCCTAGGCACCGAAAAACAATTCCCTTCTCAGCATGTAGGTCACTTGCGCGACCCAACAAATACTTGCGTGACCCTTATCCCTTTTCCATTTTTTCACATTCTGATCTTGAAAAAATCTAGGCGCGCAAGTTCCCTCTCCTTCAAGTACACGGTGCAGAAGTCTCTTTGACACCTTCCATACTGTTGTCTGCTTGAACAATATGATCACGTTGCTGGTACACATTCTGAACTTCTACTGAGGATTGTCAAAAAACACAAACCATAATAAAATTCATGCATAGAAGACCATGGTTCCAACAGAACCTTCATGGTCCTATCAATGATATAAATTAGATTCTCATCAAAGGATTCATCAACATGTAACTCAACCTCCTCAGGCTGAAAATTATGAGATAGGTCTGAATGATAGTGGTGTAGTTGAGATACGTGGAATACATCGTGCATGTCTCGGTACCTCTGAGGCAACTACAACCAATATTCTACTGACCCAACTCTCTCGAAGATCTCGAATGACCTAACATGTCATGGTGAAATATTACCTTGTCTCCTGGTCCACCTGTGTCCCAACCTCAATGAAACATGTAAGAAGACATGATCCCCAACATCGAATTCTAAAGGTCTTCTGTGGTGATTGACATAAGATTTCTGATGAGACTATGATATAACCATCCTCTTCAAAATAAACTATACCTACTTAGAAGTCTCCTTCATGAGATGTGGTCCCAATAAAGCAACCTCACCTACCTCTAAACAACACAGGGTTGATCATAATGGACTACCATACAAATCCCCATAAGTATTTCTATCGTTTCTTGATAAAAATTATTGTAGGCGAACTTAATAAGAGTAATTTTACTCTCCCAAGAGCCCCCATAATCAAGGACGCATGCTCAAAGCCTGACCTCTGACACCTGTATTGTACAATCTGACTGACCATCAGTTTGAGGGTGGTATACTATGCTTAGAAGAACCTATATACCAAGAACCCTTTGAAAAATATTCTATAAATGAGACATAAAGTGTGTGTTGCTATTCAAAATGATAGTGTGTAGGACCCCATTGAGTCGTACTATCTCATGGATATACAACCTTTCAATCTCATCAAAGTTGAAGGTTTCTTTGATCGGAAAGAAATGAGAATACTTTCTGATCCCATCAACAATATCCCACACAAGATAATTACCTCGATGAGACCTCGGTAAACCAGTAATGAAATCCATTGTGACATCTCATTTTCACTCTAGAATAGGTAACTACTATAAAATCCTAGCTAGTTACTGATGTTCCTTCTTCACCTGCTGACAGGTGGAACATCTCATAAAAAAACCAGCTACCTCTTCTTTCATACCTGAGCACCAGTTCCGACGGCGTAAGTCACGGTACATCTTGGTGGCCCCAAGGTTCACTTCCCAAGTTGAATCATGACATTATGGCATCAACTCTACATGTATATTCTCTTGAACCCAAATAGGTCCATGGATACACAAGGCCTCATCCCCTCCATACATACAACTAGGAGGTAGATGCTCACCTTCCACACACTCCCATAGGACTAGTACCTCCTAATATGATAGTTTCCTCATCCTAAATCTATCAGGTAAGGTATAGGTCACATATAAGGATGATATATATTTATACCCCTATCTATCATACACCTCAAGATGCATCTTAGAGAACAACGCCATAAGCTTCCACTCACTAATGTCCAACTGTTGTGCTTGTATCTGAGTCCTCATGCTCATCACATTTGCCAATGCATTTATTTTACTAGGCATGTAGGCAAGCTCGAAGTCAAATGACTATAGGTACTCCACTAACATCCACCACCTCAAATTTAGATAACACTGTGTAAAAATATATATGAGGATTTTTTGGTCTGTGAATACCACAAAACACTCTCTTAGTAAATAGTTTTTCCAACAACACAACATGTGAAAAACCACAAAAAACCCAAGATTGTGTGTAAGGTAATTCCTTTAATGTGTCCTTAGATACTGATACCCATACACCACAACTCTATCTCCCTACATTAGTACTAATCCGACCCAATACTTGATACGTCACAATACATAATGTAGCTCTTTCCCTACTCTTGAAGTATCAGGACTGGTGTAGATGTCAACCTTCATTTCACATTTGGAAATGCTATATTATAATAATATGACCATAAAAACTTCACACCCTTCTTAGTCAAGCCCTTCAATGACACTTCTAATCATGAAAAGTCCTACGTAAAATGCCTGTAACTAGCCTAAAAAAACTCTATATGTCAAAACAATTATTTGGATATTCCTAGGAAACTACATATCTCACATTATCTAGGTCCACTAACACTCCTGTATCTGAGATGATGTGACCTAAGAAGTGAATTTGATCCATCCAAAAGTGTATCTTTGTGAGGATATCATGTAACTGATGTTCTCTCAGTGTATTCAAAATGATCTCAAGATGGTTGGCATGGTAGTGTCAATTGTTAGAATACACCAAGATATATTCCACAAAACCACAAAAAAGTGCCCATGTAATGATGGAACACTCATTTCATCATCACCATGAAATCCACTAATGTGTTAATGAGATCAAAGGGCATAACCAGATACTCATATAGTCCATACCTTATATGAAAGCTTGTAAGGGGTATGTATGCAGTTCGAACACATACCTGGTGATATCATGAACTCATGTTGATCTTTGAGAACACTTGAGGTCCTCAAAAATAATTAAACAAATCATCTGTCTATGGTAAGGGATATTAGTTTTTAACTATTAGCTGGTTTAGTTTCTGATAATCCACACATAGCGTAAGATATCCATCGGCCTTTCTTGAAAAAATGATTGGCGAACCCCATAGATAAGTGATGGGTTGAATAAACCCCTTCACATCCAAATCCTCTAGATGACTCTTGAGATCCTACAAATCAGTTGTAGCCATCCTATAATGGGGAATGTATAGCAGTGTAGATCCTGGCACTAACTCGATGGATAACTCAACCTATCTCTTAGGAGGTAAACAAAAATAATAATTAATAATGACATCCCTTAAGCGCTCAACCTCTAGAGTAAAGTCCACTTGAATCACTCATTGATCATCTAAAAACGAACTAGTGATTTGGGATGTTATCCCACCCAGCCCATGATGCTCTGGTCCAGATTGGCTCACATGGACATATCATTCACCCTTGTGAGTAAACACTGTACCCTATGGTGATGTGAAGTTCACCCTTTGACAGTAACAGTCAATGTAATATCGATAAGAAACTAGCCAGTCCATCATGATAATGATGTCTAACCCTATTAGATTAAGGATATAAAGTTCCCAAACAAAGTGACACCCACCAAACTGAAGGGGTCACTCCCTACACTTGCACACATATTCCGTTCTATTCCCCAATGGTGTGTCTATCATCATAACACTCTCAGAAGACAAAACAACAAGCCTAATTATTTTCACCACTGATATAGATATAAAACTATATGATGCACCTATATCAAAAAGATCATATGAATTAGTAGAGTCTACTAAGATCGTACCTCTAACTGTAAATGGTATGAAACCCTACTCCTTAGAGGTTGGATATACATAGTAGAATTGGCATGCACTATGTTCCTATGATACAACCTCACTGCATGAAGCAGGCCCACTATGATGTCTCGATATAACAGGCGTCTGGCTTCATCTTCTATGCCCACCACCACCTCTGCCTGACCGGACAACACTACTCCAACTCCTAGATTAACGCGAATACGATGAACCATCTCATGAACCTAGTGTCGAAGATAAACCCCTACCACTCATAGTTGGAGGTAAGGTCCTACAAAATTACTGCACGTGGCCCATTATACCTCAATCTTGGAACTCAACTGGGCCACGGTTGCACTAACTAATCATGTGGACTCACATGCCACACCAATGTCAAAACACTGAGCTACCAGTACCCATAAACTAAGTAGAAATCATCTTGTGGAAAACCTCAAAATGGAACTTCCTACCTGAAGACGTAGAACCACTGGGTCGAGAAGTAGCACTTCACTACTCTATACCCCTTGATCCCCTTAGGTTTCACTTTATAATCAGCACCTGATACACAATCTCAAGGATATAGTTCAATTTAAACACATTTACCTAAGACTTGATAGAATGTCGGATACCTTCCTTGAAGAATCTCTCTATAGATAGCTCATCAACAAGGTACATCGACAAAAAACCCTACAACTATGTAAATCATGTTGAGTAATCTATAACTGTCCTTATGCCCTGCTTCAGATGCATGAACTCACTATCCCTCTCCACCCATAGAGTCTCAGGGTAAAATTAGTCATAGAATATGGTCTATAAATCATTAAAACCCATATCTTGTAGCCCTTGATCCTAGTTCAGAACATTCCACCAACACTTTTCTACTCCATGTAGTAAGTGGAAAGATTGATCCTCCTCTTAGGAGGAGTCCCAAGATTCATGAATATAGTTAGCGTGGTTTCAATCTAGATCTCAGTAGCCTATGGACCACCATCCCCTAAAAATATGGGAGGATGCTTCAACTTGAACACCTGCGTCAGCTCATCCATAGTGAAGGTATGCTAAAATAACCCCTAAAAAGTATGCATATAGTTAAAGATCCCCTCATAGAATTGTACCTCAACACCTATTTCTAGAACAGCCTCTGGTTCTACAATAGGAACTAAAAGAGGATAAATTGGTATCCTATGACCTGCCTCCTCCAAAGTGTGGTGGTCACCTACCTCACGATGTACCAATAGAGGTCATCATGGTGTCATGTATCTATAATTCAAAACAAAATCCTAAAAAAAGAACGATATTAAAGTCAATGATAAAAAGTATAGGACAGGTCAAAACCCTCCTAAAATCAATTCATTAACCCAAAGTCTACTCCTAATGCTAGGGATTCATAAAGAAAAGTCACTGAAACCACTAGAATCTTTTCCTCTCTTCCTGCTCAAAATTCAGGTCTAGGTCAACTCTCTATTTTCCATTCCATTACATTTTCATTTAACATCCATTTTTCAAATTATTTAACAGATGTTACACCATGTTCTAATCCACGAGGGCCCATAATACATCATGGAAAAAAATTTTATTCCCATATAATTCATACCATATCTCATTTAGTTCACTTTTAAACAAAAGAGTCAAAAGGTGCATCATTTCCCAGTCTATAAGGGCCCATCAACCTTATTAATTGAAATATGATGCCACTTTTCTATTAACTGCACAAAGTCTATCAGAACAACATATATTCTTATCAAGGAACCTATCACAACAACATGCATCAGGTAATACATCCTAAATATAATGGAATAATGCATGTCATGTTATTTCTAATAAGTTCCTATATGATGCATGAGATGACATAACCTCATCTCATCAGGTTAAAACCGAATTAGAACCACAATCCTATAAATAGTAATGTCATAAATGATGTGCATCACCCAACAGTGGAATCCGATCAATTTTAATGGTTAAAATATTGGAAATAACCATTCCATTCAAGGAAATTTGGATTTTTACTATATGCGAGGTAGATACTTCTGGACACAAATTATTTCCAAATTCCATTCCCTTATTATTCCAATATATTATCACTAAAAGTAAGTCAAATCAGAAAAGAACATTCTCTCATACCCCTTTGTAATATCCCAAACCCAGATGCCACTCAACAGTGCCCTGAGCCTGGTTGGCTACATGGACTAAAAAAATCTCCCCAAATTCCATAGGATGTCAACTAGTAGTGAGGGACTAGGTGAGTAATTGGGGAGACTATGCCCTCATTACCAGATTATATCACAACAGAAGTTAGAGACATTCATTAGTGGATGTATATAAATAAGCATAAAATCATAGAGTAATACAAGACATGAATATATATATATATATATATAATCCATAAATGTCACATACTCACTAATGCTGATGATACATGTATCTAGAAAATATCTTGAATAGGTACATGGTAATATAATACAATACAAGTATCCAAAATGAAAAAAATACCAAAAAGTACCCATAGCATTGCAAGCCTCAGTTTGGTCCCATGCTCCCCTGATCCAAAGAAATGGTCAACAACCAGTGTTAGGGAACTTTTTACTATTATCACCTACAACCATATAGTCTGTTTAGGTCCCCAGGGAGTCCCAAACAGGGTGTGAGATAAACATCCTAGTGGGTAACCACCTATTAGTCTATACAGTTCTAATTAGAACAAATAATTATACTAAATAGGTTTGAGTAAGTAGTAATTTATGTTTGAAATCCTATGGTATATGACTACAAAAAAAAAGTAAAACCAAACAACATCTCAAGGTTCCCTGCAATAAGTGTTATCTCATAACAAGGAAACTATATGAAATGTAAACAAGTTACATGAACTTTCCATACATCCATCCATACCCTATCCACAAAGACTTTTCATATAATGTAACCATATCAAAACCTCACGAACATTCCGTATAAATAATTGTATTCCATAAAGGTCCATATACAAGGTATCAAGAACCAAGGAATCCTCATCGAGTCCCAGGAGCATCTCAATGGAAAATCAATAAATTCATTGGTTGGAGTCCTAGGATTATGTGTACTGACATGTCCTATATGAGTCCAAGAAAGATGGATCCAAGGGGTAGAAAGGCCCGATGAATCCCACAAAATCAAGAACCTTGGATCATACTCTATCAAAGGCATCAACTACTACATTCTATATGTAACACCCCAAGATTTCATAGTGTGTTATTTCTTCAAAATAATTCAATAACTTTCACTACATGCAACACCAAGTTCAAGAACACCATGACTTACCAAACAAGCCGTTCAAAAGAGGTTATGAATAGTATTAGATAAATTTTAATGTTTATATAATCCTTATAATTTTAGAATCCATATTATGAGTTTCTTAGATATAATGCAAGAACAAATTCATTTTCAGTATTGCACTTTTATCAATAGTGAACCCTTTTTAAATACTATATTTTAAACTTTTTGACTAAATAGGGACATCAAAAATTTAAAATGAAACATCCCAAGTTTCTACGGTACGTTTCTCCTCGAATAATGCGATAGCGTGTGTTGTACGCAACCTCGAGTTCTAACACACACCACAACTAATTAAACTAGCCGTTGTGAATAGTAATACCTACTTTTTGAAATCATATATATTTTATATTTCAAAATGGACTTCATTTTTGGATTCGGAATATCGAAATTAACCTAGGGTGAAATTTTGGTACTTTTCGGATAACTTTTATATTTTGAGGAATAGTGAAAATTACTAAATTTTAATTAAAAACAACTTTTTTAATCAAAATAATTAATATTGATAAATTATGAATTTTAGTAGTTTTAAAGTATATTTAGAATATATTTTTACCATTTAATATAATGTTGGTCATTGGACATAATTTTACAATTAAAGTGAACATAAACAAGTGTCAATCTTTTGATAGTTATTATCTCTTAAAAACACGCTTTTTATTTTGACAGCGGGAATTAATTTTAAATTAATTTCTGCCACTTCTGTGTTTTGAATTTATAAAAATGGATTCCATATTTGGAATCAGGATGTTAAAATTGTGTAAATAGGTAACTTTTATTTTTAGACATTTTGAATAATTACTGCGGTAAATATTTTATTTACCATGGTTAAAGGGTAAATCCGGTAAATAAGGGTTAAAAAATAATATTATAATAATAACAAATTACCCTAAAACGTGTCCTAACCTTATTGGTGGACACATAACCGACCATGGGCATCCTTGGGTCAATTTGGGGACCCCTTGGAGCCACTTGTATGTGGTAGGGACACATTATATTAATAAAGTTAAAATAAAAATAAAAATGGCATAAGCTTACATCTTTTAGAAGAACAATTTTTACATAGGGTTATACATGTTGGCTTTTCGATTATAAATATTAATTATAAAGCTAAATAGATTTCCTACATAATTTTATTTTATTTATAATTTTTAGACATTAAATAATTTATTTTATTTATGACACAATGATGATGCAGTAATTACTAAAATAGTGAAAAATTAAAATAATTGATCTTATAAATACCCAAATAATTATAATATGAAACTTTTAATGAATTAAACTAATTTTATATGATAATATGATATATTAGGATGGATTTAATTGACTTTGTTCGAAGTAATCAATCTGTTAGGAGTTTCAAAAAAATCAACTATTGAATAGTGTCAAAATTGACATAAAAGAGTTCTTAAAACAAATATTATATTATTAATTGATATTAAATTCCTAAAAATCTAAGGTTCGGCCAGGAGACTTATATTATGATAGGTTCCTCATTAATGGACCACTTGGGGGTCGCTTGGATGTATATAGTAAGTTTATTAACCATATTATATAAAAATACAAAGAAACATTGTAAAAGTGAAACTAATTAACTTAGAGTTAATACTTAAAGATAAGGTTAATATAAGTACCCAAGCCTGTCTAAATTCTATTGTCTGAGTGGTTTTCGACCTATCCCCACCTTAACCTTTGAATAGTCAACTTTGGAGCCATTAGAAACCGAATATGAATTTATTATAAATTAATATTTCTAGCTTTTCCAAAGGTGCCCCTCACCCCTCTTATAAAAGGGCACTCCTCCTTCTCATTTCTTCACACCTCTCAAGCCACTTGGCTCGTCCAAACTCTGCCCAACTAAGCTCCCCACATCCCTCTCCTCCTCCTTGAAGCTTCCCCTTAGGCAGAAAGCATTTCAAGAAGTCCTTTGGTTCCAACCAAAGTGAGTTACCTAAATTAAAGGTAACGATTTCTCTTAAATTATTTTCATTTATTTTGCTTCTCCAACCCCCAAACTCTTTTTATTTCCTTTATTTTGTAACAACACCAGTATCCTCAATATACTAGGATGTTGTTATAAGAAGGATTCAAACTACACATACACACAACTCCATCTAATGGATGATGAACATAATGTTTCTGTGGATGGCAAACTAACGCCTCACGAAACGATGATTGTTCAAATACATCTTACCACCTCTCATGGTGGCCATTATGATGGGACTGTAATTAAATATGATATTAATGATATATATTTTATATATAAGCTTCTGTAATTCCATTTTATTTCATACCATTATTCGTTTCATGTTGTATATACATACGATAATTTCATTTGAGGAAGTGCGGACTACCGCCCCCTTAAAATGATATGACTCGTTCATACCACACATGGAACGTATAAAGGATGGTGTTAATGAACTTAAGTAACATATATAAAATATTATATTATACTGGAATAGTAATATACCTATGTATCATTTGGATTTGATTCTTTTAAAATTAAAATTAAATGGAAGTAGCGTTCGTGCGTACGTACGGACTACCGTCTCCACGAACGCGATAAGATTCATTCTCCATCATATTTATCCAAGTCTTATTCTCATTTTGGGGTTAAAAATAATGTTAATATCATTCTGATTATGAATAAGATATAATCTATCCATTACAAACATGTCTTACGTAACCAAACATTTAAGAAGAACGAATCGATTATCACCCGAAACGACGATAATACTAAGATATTATTAATAAAGCAATGTTAAAAGATCATATATGATATCATATTAATGTATATGATTATTGTATAATTTAATAACAATTATTTCACCATTATACAGGAGGTTAACCTACCCCAACAAAGGAAAAGTACAAGGTAAGGGTTATTTCACAATCTCTTCATTATCCGAGGTTGTTTATACGTAATAATCTACTGGGATTTCATTATCATCCACATCCATGTTTCTTCGAAATGTATTTAAAAACATATTTATTATTTACAAGAATATGGGTTAAATTAATTTATACCCTTTTTGACTTTTTGTAAGAGGTTTATAAAGGAATCTTTCCGTCGTTTTCAAAACAAGGTCCTTTTTAACCTTTTCGACAGAATTAAGATAAGAATGTTTTTTTAACTTATACGGTGGGTGCGGTTATTTTCCGCCGTTATAAAATCGTCAAAGCTTTCCATACAATCTTACAAGAATATTTTCAAGAAAATGTTTTATTTTATATGGCTCTTAAATTATTTCAAAAATAGAAAGAGATATTTCTCTAAAAAGTGTTTTTATTTCATCTATGTCAACATCCTTTAATGGATTTTACGCTTATTTGAAGTTGATTTATTATAATACAAAACTTCTATATTGTATTGAAGGTTTTGTGATATGTTTGACTGTGGATGTGCTATTTTATACCATTCATAGTTTATGGTGAAACTATTGACATTTCGTATGCTAGTTTTAATCCAAATGTTTATGTTATATTTCAAACTTTTCTTCAGATGAATGTGCTAAACAAGTATGTTCCGGGTTGGGGACCGGTAAAAGTAAGCCCTCCAGGTTGGGGAATGGTAAAAGTAAGCCCTCCAGGTTGGGGACTGGTTAAAGTAAGCCCTCCAGGTTAGGTACTAGTAAAATTATGCCCTCCGGGTTGGTGTCCGGTTATTAGAGGCACTCCGGGTTGGTGTCCGGTTATTAGAGGCACTCCGGGTTGGTGTCCGGTTATTAGAGGCACTCTGGGTTGGGTTCCGGTTAGAAGTAACCCCTAGGTCTTGGGATGAGGCCTAGACAAAGAAATTAACGTTTAGCATTATGCATTCCAACATTATGAAAGTGGTTATTGATTTTTGCATGTGATTATTCGATTAGTAGAATATCCATGTGAATAAGTAAATGACATTATTTCATTTTACTTTTGCCATACTATGTTGAAGTTCAAGTTTAAAAGGCTTTTGTTTTAGTAATTCATTGCCTTAAATGTTTACGCTTATTTTGAATGTTCCGCTATATTGTTATCCTTACTAGGCATTTGAGCTCACCCCTTTTCTATGTTTTATTTTTCCCAGGTAGTGAAGAAGTAAATTATGATTGACTTGCAGGGATATTATGAGGGGTTAAGAGTGTGGATATGAAGACTTTGTTGTTGTAGTAGTTTTTCACTTTGAAATGTAATGTAAAACTTTATGATTATATCTAGTGTTTCCAAGGCTACTAAACTAATCGGTCTTTCGAGATTTGATCTTTCTTGTGATCATGCCAATGTTACGAGGTAATGCACCGACTCTGGGTAGCTGGGGTCGGGGCGTTACAGTTGGTATCAGAGGAAGTTTAGTACAAACCTTGGAAGCTAGATTTAGATAAACTCTGATTAGAGCACGTAGACCTAAGATGAACTTTGAGGATAAGTATAGAAGAACTTCCTAGAATTTTGGTATTTTAGAGATTTTGTGAGTTTTCCGAGCAATACATCCCTGTCTGGATACGAGCAGGTAGAGGCGGCTCTGGCACAGATGTACCTAGGGGTAAAACCCGAAAACACCGCTTTGAGATAGACTCGAACGGGAACTGGTGCACGACAACGGGCCTTGCTGCACTCTTGGTTACGACACTCCCGGGGGATATTCTTAGGATAACTCTCATTTTCTTTACAAATCATTTTGAAGGGATTATGAGTATATACTTCCTTAAAGAAAACATTCTTATTATTATGGATTATATCCATAAATAGTTCAATTTATGTTAAGTGTTTTATAAGTATGGGAATATGTATTTTGATTCATAAACTAATCTAGTGTATGCCATTGTTTAGAAATGGCGCCCAGTAGAAGGAATGAGAACTCCAGAAATGCACATGATCCAAAGAGAAGGAAGGATCATATCTTTCATGGTCTTAATCTAGAATTTATAAGAGAAATAGTCTCCCATGTATTATCATCATATGAAGAAATAATATCATGTGTTGATAAGATAAGTAAAGAGTTTACTGAGTCCTATGGCTTTGAAGGGAAGCAAGAGAAGAAAAGGATGGAAGAGAGAAAGATGGATAAAGGGAAGAGGGAAAAGAAGAATTTTCTCATATGTGGTAACTGTGGAAAGAAACACCCTGGAACTTGCCTAAAAGGAATGGGAGTTTGTTATAAGTGTGGAGGAAAAGGGCACAAAGTACGTGACTGCAAGGGTAAGAAAATGGTTTCAAATGTACAATGCTTCATTTGCAAGGAGTTTGGACACTACGCGAACCTATGCCCCAGTCATCAGACTATGCCGCAAATGATGCTATTGGATAATAATCAAGTTATGATACTACCACAGATGAAGAGGAATGATTAGAGTTCTTTTGTTGATTATATCAATTGAGTGTTGTATCAACAATGTACTTGTTATAATAATTATGGAGTATATAAGGATTGTACTGCAGTACTATTTCATTAAGGACTTGAGATGGTGTGGAACAAAGAAAAGTGACTCAGTAGCAGGTTAAATGTTTGGAAAATATATGGTTGAGAGAAAGATAAACCATAATATGGTTCAGATACCGAGGTGGTGATTTTAGAATAATACATGATTGATTTGGATAAATTATATTGGATATTATTGACTACCTTGAAGCTGATTAATGATTTGTATATTCCATCATTGTTGGGGTTTAAAACATTTTTGGATTAATGAAGTATATCCAGCATTCTATATGGAATAAGGGAACATGAATGTAATCAATAAGGAATATGGTAATACATGATGATGGTATTCACATGCTATTACGGGGTAAAAAGGATCTATATTATGTTTACCTTCCTTATAAATTTTGGACTGTGAGTTTGGATAGAAGTATTTTGGATAGTTCTAGTTTGGATTATTTTGGATTTCCATGAAAGGACAACCCGGAGGTCGGGCGGCAACCCGTCGCGTCCGGCAAGGCTGCGAGACTTGAACCCGCAACCGAAGGGCGACAAGGGTGTATCACCTACCACTGGCCCACGAGATGTCCTGGATTAAATAATGTAGTTTTTATTAAAAGATCTTTTAGATGAATTATAAATTCATTTATTTTGGAACCCTATACGAATAGTGTAAATAGAATTTTTTTTACATTCTATTATCTTTTAGAGTGAAAGATGAGTATGTGGTATAAATTTATTAATGGATAAAACTCTAATTATAAAGTAAGTATATCTCCATATGATCTTAGCCAATCTCATAAAAAATTCCTCAATATTAAGAAAGCAAATTAGAACAAAAATGTTTTCCTAGATGGTACCTTAAATCATCACTAATTTATGGCTTTAGGATTGTTGGCCTTTTCATAGCCATGTTCTCTACCACTCTCCATCAGGTAATTGATGGTTAGATTTTTCTTCCATATCCATATTTTACTACATGGAACCCTAGTATGTGTTATTTTCGGTAATCTTCACACTTTCGACTCTTTATTTTAAATAGAGGCCTCATTAATTCATTTTTCGATGTGGGATTTCAACTAAGATATTTTGAAACGTCAAAAATGTGTTATCCTAATACCCTATGTTTTGTTGAACCGATGGTATTTCAAATCATCATAAATTGATGAGTTTAAGGACCTAAATTTTATACTTGTTTGTGATTGATGACCTCAATCACTACCTATAAATATTTACGTTTTTCCTCCAATTATATGTCTCAAATTGCCACCAATGTTCTACTAATCGAGATCATAATTTGGTGGTGACCCTTTCATTTCTCTTTTCCTCATATTAAGACTAAATTTTAGTAACCCAATTTCCGATGTGGGTTTTCCCACAAATATATTATCTATTTTCAACCTTTTATTTTCGAAGAACAATTTCAAATTGCGAGGACGCAATTTATTGAAGGAGGGGAGAATGTAACACCCCAAGATTTCATAGTATGTTATTTCTTCAAAATAATTCAATAACTTTCACTACATGAAACACCAAGTTCAAGAACACCATGACTTACCAAACAAGCCGTTCAAAAGAGGTTATGAATAGTATTAGATAAATTTTAATGTTTATATAATCCTTATAATTTTAGAATCCATATTATGAGTTTCTTAGATATAATGCAAGAACAAATTCATTTTCAGTATTGCACTTTTATCAATAGTGAACCCTTTTTAAATACTATATTTTAAACTTTTTGACTAAATAGGGACATCAAAAATTTAAAATGAAACATCCCAAGCTTCTACGGTACGTTTCTCCTCGAATAATGCGATAGCGTGTGTTGTACGCAACCTCGAGTTCTAACACACACCACAACTAATTAAACTAGCCGTTGTGAATAGTAATACCTACTTTTTGAAATCATATATATTTTATATTTCAAAATGGACTTCATTTTTGGATTCGGAATATCGAAATTAACCTAGGGTGAAATTTTGGTACTTTTCGGATAACTTTTATATTTTGATGAATAGTGAAAATTACTAAATTTTAATTAAAAACAACTTTTTTAATCAAAATAATTAATATTGATAAATTATGAATTTTAGTAGTTTTAAAGTATATTTAGAATATATTTTTACCATTTAATATAATGTTGGTCATTGGACATAATTTTACAATTAAATTGAACATAAACAAGTGTCAATCTTTTGATAGTTATTATCTCTTAAAAACACGCTTTTTGTTTTGACAGCGGGAACTAATTTTAAATTAATTTCTGCCACTTCTGTGTTTTGAATTTAGAAAAATGGATTCCATATTTGGAATCAGGATGTTAAAATTGTGTAAATAGGTAACTTTTATTTTTAGACATTTTGAATAATTACTGCGGTAAATATTTTATTTACCATGGTTAAAGGGTAAATCCGGTAAATAAGGGTTAAAAAATAATATTATAATAATAACAAATTACCCTAAAACGTGTCCTAACCTTATTGGTGGACACATACCCGACCATGGGCATCCTTGGGTCAATTTGGGGACCCCATGGAGCCACTTGTATGTGGTAGGGACACATTATATTAATAAAGTTAAAATAAAAATAAAAATGGCATAAGCTTACATCTTTTAGAAGAACAATTTTTACATAGGGTTATACATGTTGGATTTTAGATTATAAATATTCATTAGAAAGCTAAAACGATTTCCTACATAATTATATTTTATTTATAATTTTTAGACATTAAATAATTTATTTTATTTATGACACAATGATGATGCAGTAATTACTAAAATAGTGAAAAATTAAAATAATTGATCTTATAAATACCCAAATAATTATAATATGAAACTTTTAATGAATTAAACTAATTTTATATGATAATATGATATATTAGGATGGATTTAATTGACTTTGTTCGAAGTAATCAATCTTTTAGGAGTTTCACAAAAATCAACTATTGAATAGTGTCAAAATTGACATAAAAGAGTTCTTAAAACAAATATTATATTATTAATTGATATTAAATTCCTAAAAATCTAAGGTTCGGCCAAGAGACTTATATTATGATAGGTGCCTCATTAATGGACCACTTGGGGGTCTCTTGGATGTATATAGTAAGTTTATTAACCATATTATATAAAAATACAAAGAAACATTGTAAAAGTGAAACTAATTAACTTAGAGTTAATACTTAAAGATAAGGTTAATATAAGTACCCAAGCCTGTCTAAATTCTATTGGCTGAGTGGTTTTCGACCTATCCCCACCTTAACCTTTGAATAGTCAACTTTGGAGCCATTATAAACCGAATATGAATTTATTATAAATTAATATTTCTAGCTTTTCCAAAGGTGCCCCTCACCCCTCTTATAAAAGGGCACTCCTCCTTCTCATTTCTTCACACCTCTCAAGCCACTTGGCTCGTCCAAACTCTGCCCAAATAAGCTCCCCACATCCCTCTCCTCCTCCTTGAAGCTTCCCCTTAGGCAGAAAGCATTTCAAGAAGTCCTTTGGTTCCAACCAAAGTGAGTTACCTAAATTAAAGGTAACGATTTCTCTTAAATTATTTTCATTTATTTTGCTTCTCCAACCCCCAAACTCTTTTTATTTCCTTTATTTTGTAACAACACCAGTATCCTCAATATACTAGGATGTTGTTATAAGAAGGATTCAAACTACACATACACACAACTCCATCTAATGGATGATGAACATAATGTTTCTGTGGATGGCAAACTAACGCCTCACGAAACGATGATTGTTCAAATACATCTTACCACCTCTCATGGTGGCCATTATGATGGAACTGTAATTAAATATGATATTAATGATATATATTTTATATATAAGCTTCTGTAATTCCATTTTATTTCATACCATTATTCGTTTCATGTTGTATATACATACGATAATTTCATTTGAGGAAGTGCGGACTACCGCCCCCTTAAAATGATATGACTCGTTCATACCACACATGGAACGTATAAAGGATGGTGTTAATGAACTTAAGTAACATATATAAAATATTATATTATACTGGAATAGTAATATACCTATGTATCATTTGGATTTGATTCTTTTAAAATAAAAATTAAATGGAAGTAGCGTTCGTGCGTACGTACGGACTACCGTCTCCACGAACGCGATAAGATTCATTCTCCATCATATTTATCCAAGTCTTATTCTCATTTTGGGGTTAAAAATAATGTTAATATCATTCTGATTATGAATAAGATATAATCTATCCATTACAAACATGTCTTACGTAACCAAACATTTAAGAAGAACGAATCGATTATCACCCGAAACGACGATAATACTAAGATATTATTAATAAAGCAATGTTAAAAGATCATATATGATATCATATTAATGTATATGATTCTTGTATAATTTAATAACAATTATTTCACCATTATACAGGAGGTTAACCTACCCCAACAAAGGAAAAGTACAAGGTAAGGGTTATTTCACAATCTCTTCATTATCCGAGGTTGTTTATACGTAATAATCTACTGGGATTTCATTATCATCCACATCCATGTTTCTTCGAAATGTATTTAAAAACATATTTATTATTTACAAGAATATGGGTTAAATTAATTTATACCCTTGTTTGACTTTTTGTAAGAGGTTTATAAAGGAATCTTTCCGTCGTTTTCAAAACAAGGTCCTTTTTAACCTTTTCGACAGAATTAAGATAAGAATGTTTTTTTAACTTATACGGTGGGTGCGGTTATTTTCCGCCGTTATAAAATCGTCAAAGCTTTCCTTACAAGCTTACAAGAATATTTTCAAGAAAATGTTTTATTTTATATGGCTCTTAAATGATTTCAAAAATAGAAAGAGATATTTCTCTAAAAAGTGTTTTGATTTCATCTATGTCAACATCCTTTAATGGATTTTACGCTTATTTGAAGTTGATTTATTATAATACAAAACTTCTATATTGTATTGAAGGTTTTGTGATATGTTTGACTGTGGATGTGCTATTTTATACCATTCATAGTTTATGGTGAAACTATTTACATTTCGTATGCTAGTTTTAATCCGAATGTTTATGTTATATTTCAGACTTTTCTTCAGATGAATGTGCTAAACAAGTATGTTCCGGGTTGGGGACCGGTAAAAGTAAGCCCTCCAGGTTGGGGACTGGTAAAAGTAAGCCCTCCAGGTTGGGGACTGGTTAAAGTAAGCCCTCCAGGTTAGGGACTGGTAAAAGTATGCCCTCCGGGTTGGTGTCCGGTTATTAGAGGCACTCCGGGTTGGTGTCCGGTTATTAGAGGCACTCCGGGTTGGTGTCCGGTTATTAGAGGCACTCCGGGTTGGGTTCCGATTAGAAGTAACCCCTAGGTCTTGGGATGAGGCCTAGACAAAGAAATTAACGTTTAGCATTATGCATTCCAACATTATGAAAGTGGTTATTGATTTTTTCATGTGATTATTCGATTAGTAGAATATCCATGTGAATAAGTAAATGGCATTATTTCATTTTACTTTTGCCATACTATGTTGAAGTTCAAGTTTAAAAGGCTTTTGTTTTAGTAATTCATTGCCTTAAATGTTTACTCTTATTTTGAATTTTCCGCTATATTGTTATCCTTACTGGGAATTTGAGCTCACCCCTTTTCTATGTTTTATTTTTCCCAGGTAGTGAAGAAGTAAATTATGATTGACTTGCAGGGATATTATGAGGGGTTAAGAGTGTGGATATGAAGACTTTGTTGTTGTAGTAGTTTTTCACTTTGAAATGTAATGTAAAACTTTATGATTATATCTAGTGTTTCCAAGGCTACTAAACTAATCGGTCTTTCGAGATTTGATCTTTCTTGTGATCATGCCAATGTTACGAGGTAATGCACCGACTCTGGGTAGCTGGGGTCGGGGCGTTACACTATATACATAGAGAGTTGTCCATGGAATATATACAGTCATTCATCCATTTCACATAATATAAAATTCCATTTACATTTGAGTCTACCCACTCATATAATCATAGTCATTCAATTCCATATAATGAGTATACCCACTCATTCAGTACATTGTTTTACCAAAAAATTACATGGTTATACCTAATTTTATATTTGATTTCCATTTAATCATGTCACATGGGTATACCAACCCATTTAATAAAATTTATAACAATATATTTAAGGAATTTAAATCAACCAACAAGTATACCCCCTCATTTAACCAATTTCTTTCAATCCATATAATCCTGGTAAGAATGAAATATTATTATAACACAATATTCCAAGGTGGCATAACATCTCCTAAGCATGTAATTAAATCCCATTTAATTATAATTGAGATTCCTTAAACTAGGTCAACTCAAGAACACACCCCTTTGGTGGTTCATAAATGTTAAAAACCAAATTAAACTCACGTTGCACCCTATAGGTGTTATTGGGTTGGGGAAACAACATCAAAAACATCTCAAGGAACCTATGGGAATCCCAAATAGGTCTAATTACATCTATTTCAAGTAAACCATTCAAAATTGGGTCCATGTTGGAAAGTTTGGTGGGTAGTGTAATGAACAATATCGCTAAAATGCACCAAAATCTGAAATAAAATATAGACCACCTACCTCAGCTCAGTAGTGGAGTACTCATCTAGTATAAATTCCTAATTCTTCCTGGTTTAGGAGAAATCTGAAGAAAAAAATATAAATGGGAAAATAGGGAATATGTGACTAAAATCAAAAAGCATAAATGATAACCAGAATAATCGAGAAAGGTTAAAAACAAATATAGATCTTACTGATGTAGATCCGATGAGAAAAACCATGCTCAAATTGAAGTTCAGACTGTAAGGAATCCTCAAATCCAAGATTTGGCTCATTTGAGAGCTTCCCAAACCCTCCCCTCTACTGTGCATATAAGAAACATGTTTTAATATTAAAAAGGATTTATTTTATTTTAAAAAATCATTAAAATCCTTAAAATATAGGGGCCGCATAGTTTACCCACATGGTTTGTCAAACCATGTGGAAACCATACACAATTTCCTCTAGACTAAGGGGCACCCACATGGTTTACAAACCAGGAATAGACCATGTGAAAGCCTCTATCAAGTTCCTGCAAAAACTAAAGACCTGATCATATGGTTATGTGCCTCTTTCTGTATGTTTTACTTAAACCATGTGCTCTATAAGAAACTTCTGTCTAGCCTTGAATTGTTTAGTCAAACCATGTGGCCTTCCCACAGGGTTTGTACTAACTGTCTTCCCAGCCACTTTCATCCCTAAACCTGGTTCTGGGCTCCGAAAAATCCATGAAAACCTCAAAAACACCTGTGATCAAGTTGGTCACTCAAATAAGGCCATATTTAGTCATTTAAATAAAAAAATAAGGGATTATTACCTCATACAAAATCCCAATTTCTTACAAAAAATATGGTCTATAACTCATTACCCTCACACGATTGTAATGATATTTTCCTAAAACTCTAGCAATAACACCTCCAAGGAAACCGAATTTATGAGGGAGGGGTTGCTATCACACACTTATTTGAGTTTATGAAACAAATGTAATAATATTATTAAATTTTTAAGTAATTTAATAACACCATTTAGTAATTAAATTTTCTTACCACAATGTTTTCTATAGGTTCATTCACATAAATTACATCCTTTTTTATGTACATAAAATCAAATGTTCACCTATATAAAAGGATGACCAAAATCCATCACCTATATTAAAATAATACAAAAATAAAATTTACAATAAATATACCACTTGAAGTGGTTTAGATATGTATTTAAATAAATTTAATGGAATTATTTCATCTCATTTTCTAGTAAAACTCTTTACCCTAGTCATGTTGGGAATTACTTGATTCTCACAACTGGCTAGATTTATCACAGAAAACACCTAAAATAATTATATATAAAAAAATTTCAAATTTTATTAATACAAATTTTTCTCAAAAAGCCCAAAGTTTTTAATAAAAATAAAAAACTACGTTCGATAATATATATGACAAACAACACTAAGAGTAGATGAACCCTGAAATATTATTATTTAAATATGAATGTTCTAACTTAAACATTAAATTAGAAGGTATATAATTGATTATATAATTTTTTAAATATATCTAAATATCTTACATAATATAAGTTTATTGATAAATTCTTATGAAATACACATTCAATTTTTATTGAAGAAATTTTATTCTAAAAGAATACGTTTTCTTCAAAAATGACCATTAATGTATTTTGTGAGAAAATATTATGATTAGTTTTTGGAAATTTTATAAAAAATATTTGCTAAATGATCTTAATTATTTTTAAATTTTAATATAAAAAATAACCTAGGGTGAAATTTTTGGATTCTTATGAAATGATTTATTTTTCAGTGAATAATGAAATTACTAATTTTTCAAATACTGTCATTTATTTTCATTAAATGAAGTAATTTAAAAGTACCATTATATTTTTGATTTGGTATTAAAGTCATATATAAACAGTTTTATTTACAATTATCTAATTAAATTAATTTTAATCATAAATTTTCATGATTTTGGTATAAGTTTATTTTTATGCTTAAAAACACAGTTTTATGTAAACTTTTTTATGTACCTAAAGTTTATGAATTTTATTTAATTAAAATAACACCTAGTAAGGAAATATTTGAATTATATATATATATATATCAATTTAAATGAATATTATTCTGATTTTTAATCATATAGTTAATATAAGATCATTTATTTTCAGAAAAATTCATTTTCCTGAAAAAAACTTATTTTCATTGCATTTTACAGGTTTAATTTTAAATTTAATCTTAACACATATATGAATTTAATTGGATAAAATTTATTACATATTTTAAATCATAATAATTAATATTATTTAATATTTTAAATGCATTTTTTGGTTATAATGAATTTTAAAAATATTAAAATGTATTACCACAGTTAAGGATAAAATAAGGTTCTTTGCGTTACATGCACTTATATTAAAATTAATTTTCCACACACAAAGGATTGTTATTTTTTAAATTGGATTTAATATTTATAATAATTTGGACTAAATTATATAATAATTATAATTTTAGTTTTACTCTTAAAAAACAAATTAACTAGGTAAAAAACTAGTTATTGTAGTAAAAACAATATTGGTAAAAGTGAGTAACCATAAAGGTAAAGGGAATAAAATGTTTATTTTTTAAATTTTTAAATATGGAGGTGTTTATTGAACCTATAACCTCTTAAATAAACTAATTATCAAAATTTTAGGCACTTTTTTTGAGAGTGACTTCCCATTATTGAATAGTTTTGGGTAGTTACAAAAATGTTATTTCTTCTCACTTATAAAATGGAACCTCATCTCCTCGTTTTTTAACAATTAAAAATAATTTTTTTATATAATAACTTATAAATTTTATTCCTTACTTCCATTATGACATCCTATATTCCATTTTTTTATAAAACCCTTATAGGAAGGCTTTGGGTCCAAACATAAAGAGTTTTTCTAAAGAAGAGGTATCATTCTTAACCGGGCATTCTATTTTATTTCTTCTTTCACCAAATTAAAATATTATTCAACCATGATGTTATAAAAACATAATTATATCACATATAATGAGATTTTATTATGTTAATATCATAACCTAAATCCATCTCATCTTTCATAAAATTGTAAATGAAACCATCATTCATGTGTGTGGTAGACTACCGCCACACAAACTGATATAAATTGTTCTCCATCATCGCATCTCAAAAATGTTTAAAATTATGGATTTAATTTAAATATATGATATTAATTACACATTTATAATTATTTAAAATTAATATATTATATATTTTCTTTACTATACTTTTATTGAAAAATGATAATGTTGATCGTGCGTACGTGAGGAATATCACATCCACGAAGCGATGTGATTCGTTTTCATCACTTAATCATATGGATGGAATTTATAAGTGTATTTAAAGAAATAATATGTTATTATATATATAATTATCATTATTTAAATATAAAATAATACTTAACTTCTTTCCATCATGATCATTCAAAAAGGGAAATGTTACCCCTGTGTACGTATGACCCACCATCTCCATGATTGTAACATAGTTTATTTTTCATAAAAATATTTGATGGTTGGTTTTAAAATTAAAATTTATTTAAAAAATGATAATTATTCCATGATAATTATTTTTTAGATGATGAAATAATTACTTCTTTTACCAGAGTAAACATATCTAAGTTATTTTGGATATATGAACTGAATATCATCAAAACAGATGAAATGAAATTAATTAATTTAGTAAATAAATATAACATGGTAATAAATAAAATAAAAGGAATAATAAACTTTGAAATATTTCTTAATAAATTAAATAATTAAAATAGGTTTGTGATTCTGGAATATAAAGAGCATACGTGACGATTTGAACTCGAGGTAAGGGGTTTCATAGATCAATTTCTTTGTATTGGGTTATATTACTTCTTCTTTATATTTTATGTTCTAAGATTATGTGTGTAATAAATTTGGATTATTTAATGTTTTATTTCAACATGTACTATATAGATTTAAATTTTATGCATAATTATTTAATTGATTAATTCTCACATCAATAGTGTGATCATTGTAAGCTATTTTTTTCTCAATTTCCCTTTATTAAGGTATATTTTAATGTTATGTTCCTAATTTATTTTATATAGTGTATATGAATCAGATTTTACATATTATATCTTGAATAATTCATAATTCATGGTATTTTAAGCTAAAATTCATTTTACTTCATCCAAGGGGATTTTATTTGAAAGCTACCAAAGAAGTAAAGGCTTTATGTTATAATATATTTTCTTTTAGAGATTTTTTATGTTTGTGATTAATTTAGGGAAAATAATATAAAATAATTTTCTTAAACGAAATACATTTTATTATCCTATGTTCATGATTTTTTTTACATGTTTGGTTTCCATTTCCACCCTTATTTAATAGAGAACCATTAAGAAAGTTGTTTGTAAGAAATTTGTTTCTATTCGATGTCTATATTTTCCTTAAAATATTTGAAATGATGTTTTTAATATTATTCAATGATTTATTGAATTCATTTTTACCCATGTTTTACTTTTTGAGAAATGGTTTAAAATGGATCTTTCTATCATTTTATGAATGAGGTATTTTTTAATTTTTACAAAAGTGTGAAAGGAATGTTTTCTTTTATGTAACGCCCCGACCCCAGCTACCCAGAGTCGGTGCATTACTTCGTAACATTGGCATGATCACAAAAGATCAAGTCTCGAAAGACCGATTAGTATAGTAGCCTTGGAAACACTAGATACATTCATAAGTCTTACATTACATCATAAAGTAAAAAAAACTAATAACAAAGTCTTCATAGTCCACACTCATATCCTCTTCTGACTATCCCTGCAGGTCATTAATAAAATACTTCTTCACATCCTGGAAAATATTAAAACATTGAAAGGGGTGAGCTCAGATGCTCAGTAAGGATAACAATATTGCAGAAGCTTTCATAAATAAATATAAAAATTTAAGGCAATGTATAACTAAAACAAAAGCCTTTTAAACTTGAACATAAACATAATATTGCAAAAGTAAAATGAGATAATGCCATTCACTTCATCACATGGATATTCTACTGGTCGAATAATCACATGCAATATCAATAACCACTTTCATAATGATGGGATGCATAATGCCAGACTATCATAACCACGTAGTCAAGGCCTCGTGCCAAGACCACAAATAAGATTTTGTCAAGGCCTCGTGCCAAGACACTAGTTTGTCTCATGAGACCTGCTGATTCATCGAGGAGCTATAGCGGGCTCCACCCGTCACTTATTAAGTCCAATGCATTCCTCATATGAATAGGTTTAAACATATCATAAACCATATCATAATCGTATCACATAAAACATGCATAAAGGAAACATAACATTTCCATATTTCAATCACAATATATCAATACAACACATTGATATAATAAAAACGCTTTCAAAACCATTTTCAATACCAAAATAAAAGAAAGTTAAAACTTTGTATTTATTTTTCATTAAAAAAATGATGGCTTGTAGAGGAAGCCGAAACTCAAATAATGGTCACGGCGGCGGAGAAGTCGTTGTCGCCGCATAAGTACGGAAAGAAAAACATTCCCTTTTTGTCGTTTAGTAAAACGCTTCGTATAAAAAAGATTCTTTTTGAATAAACATAAAAGTCAAAGGGGTTTATACACCGTATAAAAGAAAGTTGTGTATAAAGCCAAATATGCCTCAATGAAAGGAGATTGAGACGAAGTCCTTAAAAAGATCATTTTTAAAATAAAATAGATCTATTATGTGTATTCACTATAGGTAGACATAAAGAAAGTAAAAATACAAAATAGGACATAATAATATCGTGACATAATTTGGAAGTAGGAGATTAACCCAAAGAATGGAAGTTGGGTTAAGAAGTTCCCTTACCTTGTGTCCGACTTGACTCAACCATTATTTAACCTCCTGAATAATAAACTAGAGTTAATATCTACCTTATTAAGAACCATTTTCAATTTCATTATCCTTTTTATATCACTTATTACAATGTTATGAATATTATGTAATTATTCAAGTTAATAACGATCGTTTTGTCGATCTTTGGTAACTTGAGTCAACAATAAACTTCTTATAATTACAAGTTGTTCATGTGGTAGAATATCCATTATATCTAGAATTATATTCATGATTTATATGTCATATATATCTTATATATCCAGTATATACATTCATTTATAATATTACGTAACATTTAGAGGTACGAAATGAAATGCACCGTTCATGGAGACGGTAAGCCGTACGTACGCATGAACGCTACTTTCATTTAAATTTCATTTTTAATGGAACTAAATCATAATTATATTAATGTATAATATAATTCCAGTATAATATAGTGTATAATACCATTTACTCCATCCTTTATACATCCCACATATGGCATTAACGATTCAAATCACTTTGAGGGGGCGGTAGTCCGCACTTCCTAAAATGAAATTATCGCGTTTTACCTATAATGGAAATCATAAAGTATGACATAAATGAGAAATACAGAAGCATAAGTAAAACATAAACATATTATATATCATATATAAAAATAGTTACATCTTAATGGCCACCTTTGAAGGTGTTATATGAGTGTTGAACAATCATCGTTTCGTGAGGCAGAAATTCGCCATCCACAGAAACCGTATATTCTTTAACCATTAGATGTAGGTGTGTGTAAGTGTAGCTCGAATACTTATTATAACAACATCCTAGTATATTGAGGATACTGGTGTTGTTACAAAATAAATGAATAAAAAGAGTTTAGGGGGTTGGAGAAGAAAAATAAAACAAAACAACATTAGAGAAGACATTACCTCAAAATCGGGTAACTCTTTTTGATTTGAGCCAAAGGCTTCCTTGGGAAGAGTTCTGCCCAAAGTAAGTCTTCTAGGAGTAATAGGGGGGAGTTTGGAGAGTATTTGGGAAGAGGTTGGCCGAGTCAAATGGATTGAAGGTGTGAATAAGGTGGGAGAGGTGGGGGCCTTTTATAAGTGGAGAGGAGGGGCACTTTTGGAAATATTGAAATGTTACATTATTTCACAATTCTTTTCGGATTATAAAGGTCCCACACTTATATAATTAGTGGATAAGGTGATAAGGGTTCTAAAGATACCCATCCGATAGGCTTTGGACAAGTGTAAGCCTTGGATTTTACATTATCTTCTCATTTTATTTAAATCATTAAATAATGATGTCATCGCTGCATCATCATGATGTCATAAATAATTTAATTTCTTTAATGTCTAAAAATTATAAAAAAAATACTATGATGTAGGAAACCTTTTTATCTTTCCAATGAATATTTATAGTAAAAAATATGACTTGTATAACCCCATGTAAAAATTGTTCTAGTAAAACATTTTATGTTTGTGTCATTTTTTTACTTTAACATTAAATAAAAGGTATTTATGTCATTTTCTAACTAAAGTGGCTCCATGGGGTCCCCAAGTTGACCCATGGGTTGTCTTGGTCGGCCACGACTCATCCAATAGGAGTAGGACAAGTGTCATGCTCATCTCATATTATTAAAACATTATTTGTACCTTAAACTACACTAATTACCTCTAATCGCGATTAAGAACTTAAAAGTTACTATTCACCAAAAATTATTTTAATCTCATTGAACCACATTTTACTTCTTAATGAAAACCATGTATGTCGGATTTTTGAAAATCAAATCATAGAAGTGGCAATATTTCATTTTAACGAAACATCAGTTTTTAACAACCACTTAGTGGTTTCACTATTCATCAAAAATTGAAGTTTTTCAGAATAAGGCCAAAATTTCACCCTAAGCTATAATTGATATTCCGAATTCAAAAATGATGTCTATTTTACAAAATTCCAAACATATAAGTTGTATTAATTAACTTTATAATTAATTCCCGCTGTTACAACAAATAGCGTGTTTTTAAGAAACAATTTATATCAAAAGATTGGTAATTGTTTATGTCCTATTTCAATGTTAAATTAATTCTAATGACCACCATTGGATAAAATGGTAAAAATATATTCTAATTATACTTTAAAACCACTAAATAGTATAATTTATCACTATAAATTATTTTGATTAAAAAAGTTGTTTTTAAGTAATTTTCACTATTCATAAAAATTGGAAGTTCTCAGAAAATTACAAAAAATTCAACTTTGGATAATTTCGATATTACGAACACAAAAATGAAGTCCATTTTGAAATATAAAATTTCTATAATTTTAAAAAGTGGTTATTACTATTCATAACGGCTACTTTGATTAGTCGCGGTGTTTTAGAACTCGAAGTTGCGTACAATGCAAACTATTGCATTATTGAATGAGAAGCGTATCGTGGAAGCTCGGGGTGTTACATTCTCCTCTCCTTAAATAAATTGCGTCCTCACAATTTCAAATTTTTCTTTGAAAATAAAAGGTTGAAAAGAGAAAATTCCTTTGAGGAAAACCCACATCGGAAATAAGGTTAATAAATATATAACATTAAAAGAGAGCAAGATAAGTACAAAGGTCACCCGATATAGCCCATTCTAGGATTATATGAAAATATGGATATGGAGGAGAAACAAACCATCAAGGTCTGATGGAGAGTTATAGAAAACAGGATTAGGAGAAAGTTTAACCACAAGAAAATCACAAACTTGTGATTGGTTAAACGGTCATTGAATCCCCAGTTGGAAAAGTTAACCGACAACATTTTTGTTTTAAGTTACCTTTTATAATGTTGAGGAATTTATTTAGGAGATTTACTAAGAACGTAAGGGAATATACATACTTGTTATGTATACTTTCATTCGTTAATAAATTTTTACCACAAACCCAACTTTTACTCCAAATGGTAACGGAACTCAAAAATATTCTATTTATCCTAATTGTATAAGGTTCAAAATTTTAACACATACCATTTAGATTAGTAAAACTATTTTTTAATAACCAGGGACTTCCTGTAGGCTAGTGGTAGGAAATAAAGGTTTGTCGCACTATGGTTGTGGGTTCAATTCCTGCAGCTTTTTCCGACGCGACGGGTTATTCCCCACCCTGCAGGTTGTCCTTTTCCTAAAACTATAGTATTTATAATATTCCAAAAATAATATTCAGAAATTCTTTAACCTTAAAAAATACTATCCATGGTTCAACTTAATCCATTCCAACCTTAATAGTTATCCAAAATACCTCCGTCCAGACTTTCTTTAAAAGGTCTCTAAATTCCAAAATCAATTGTAACATCAGATTCCCCAAACAAAGAAAAGTTTCTCTTATTGTCACATACTAAAAATATGATTACCTTAATCATATTAAAACCTTACTGAAATCAACAAGTACTGCAGTACAATCCATATATATATATCACATTATTCTTATAACCAGAATATAATCCTTGAGTCCAAAAGCACCAATACATTAATTATTCCGCTTCAACTGTAGTCACAGCATAAGATTGGCCTTGATCCCTTGGCCTTTTCTGAGGTAAGTTTCCTTGACGCTTAGGACATTCATTTTCATAATGCCCCATTTCCCTACAATTGTAGCATTCAACTTTGACAGCCTCTTTCTTTCCCTTGCAATCACGAGCCTGGTGACCCTTTCTACACATTTATAACAAACTCCCATTCCTTTTAGACAAGTACCAGGGTGATTCTTCCCACAATTATCACATAATGGAAAATCCTTCTTTCCCTTTTTCCCTTTATCTGTCTCTTGTTCCACTGTTCTCTTCTTCTCTTGCTTTACTTTGTTGTCATAAGACTTAGAGAATTCCTTTTCTGTCTTGATAGCACATGAGACAATATCTTCGTATGTTGATAAAGATTGTGATACTAAAGCTCGACGGAGAAATGGTTTTAACCCATCAAAGAAACAATCAATCTTACTCCTTGGGTTACGTATATAATCGGCAGCATGCCTCGCTAACCTTGTAAAGTTAGCCTCATACTTTGCGACATTCTCATCCTCCTTCTGCCTCAGACTCAGAAATAGCCTTTCCATATCTGCTCGATGGTCACGAGGAAAGTATTTTTCTAAGAAAAGCTCTTTGAACACCCTCCATTCCATATTCGATACGTCATCATCTTCCTTTGTGTTTTGAATCAGCGACCACCACTGATCGACATCTCCAGTGAGGCGGTAAACTGCCATGATAACTTTTTCCCTTTCACTGCTCCCCAAAGCCTGAAATATTTTCTCTAGGGAATTTATCCATTGCTCGGCTACTAAGGGATTTGTACTCCCATTGAACGTTGGTGGTTGTTGCCTCATGAATCGATCTAACATTGATCCTCCACGTTGCGGATCAGGGTGCTCCATACGAGTAAGGTTATTATTCATAACCTGCGTGAGTTGTCCCAGTACGGTGAGAAGCTGTTCAGCACCAGTTGTATCACTAGCTCCACCATAATTATCTTGAGCAGGAGGGCAATCCCTACACGGAGTGCGTGCATTGATACGGTTTCCATTCCTTCTACTAGGCGCCATTTCTAAACAATGGCATGAACTAGATTAGTTTATGAAATAAAATACATAATTCCATATTTGTAAAATACTTAACATAAATTGAACTATTTATGGATATAATCCATAATCATAAAAAGGTTTTATTTGAGGAAGTATATACTCATAACCGTTCATAGTGGTTTGTAAAGAAAATGGGAATTATCCTAAGCATATCCCCCGAGAGTGTCGTAACCAAGAGTGCAGCAAGGCCCATTGTCGTGCACCAGTTCTCGTTCGAGTCTAGCTCAAAGCGGTGTTTTCGGGTTTTACCCCTAGGTACATCTGTGCCAGATCCACCTCTACCTGCTCGTATCCAGACAGGGATGTATTGCTCGGAAAACTCACAAAATCTATACAATACCACATTTTTTGGGAAGTTCTTCTATACTAATCCTCAAAGTTCATCTTAGGTCTACGTGCTCTAATCAGAGTTTGTCTAAATCTAGCTTCCAAGGTTAGTACTAAACTGACTCTGATACCAACTGTAACGCCCCGACCCCAGCTACCCAGAGTCGGTGCATTACTTCGTAACATTGGCATGATCACAAAAGATCAAGTCTTGAAAGATCGATTAGTTTAGTAGCCTTTGAAACACTAGATACATTCATAAGTCTTACATTACATCATAAAGTAAAAAAAACTAATAACAAAGTCTTCATAGTCCACACTCATATCCTCTTCTGACTATCCCTGCAGGTCATTCATAAAATACTTCTTCACATCCTGGAAAATATTAAAACATTGAAAGGGGTGAGCTCAGATGCTCAGTAAGGATAACAATATTGCGGAAGCTTTCATAAATAAACATAAAAATTTAAGGCAATGTATAACTAAAACAAAAGCCTTTTAAACTTGAACATCAACATAATATTGCAAAAGTAAAATGAGATAATGCCATTCACTTCATCACATGGATATTCTACTGGTCGAATAATCACATGAAATATCAATAACCACTTTCATAATGATGGAATGCATAATGCCAGACTATCATAACCACGTAGTCAAGACCTCGTGCCAAGACCACAAATAAGATTTTGTCAAGGCCTCGTGCCAAGACACTAGTTTGTCTCATGAGACCTGCCGATGCATCGAGGAGCTATAGTGGGCTCCACCCGTCACTTATTAAGTCCAATTCATTCCTCATATGAATAGGTTTAAACATATCATAAACCATATCATAATCGTATCACATAAAACATGCATAAAGGAAACATAACATTTCCATATTTCAATAAAAAGATATCAATACAACACATTGATATAATAAAAACGCTTTCAAAACCATTTTCAATACCAAAATAAAAGAAAGTTAAAACTTTGTATTTATTTTTCATTAAAAAAATGATGGCTTGTAGAGGAAGCCGAAACTCAAATAATGGTCACGGCAGCGGAGAAGTCGTTGTCGCCGCATAAGTACGGAAAGAAAAACATTACCTTTTTGTCGTTTAGTAAAACGCTTCGTATAAAAAAGATTCTTTTTGAATAAACATAAAAGTCAAAGGGGTTTATACACCGTATAAAAGAAAGTTGTGTATAAAGCCAAATATGCCTCAATGAAAGGAGATTGAGACAAAGTCCTTAAAAAGATCATTTTTAAAATAAAATAGATCTATTATGTGTATTCACTATAGGTAGACATAAAGAAAGTAAAAATACAAAATAGGACATAATAATATCATGACATAATTTGGAAGTAGGAGATTAACCCAAAGAATGGAAGTTGGGTTAAGAAGTTCCCTTACCTTGTGTCCAACTTGACTCAACCGTTCTTTAACCTCCTGAATAATAAACTAGAGTTAATATCTACCTTATTAAGAACCATTTTCAATTTCATTATCCTTTTTATATCACTTATTACAATGTTATGAATATTATGTAATTATTCAAGTTAATAACGATCGTTTTGTCGATCTTTGGTAACTTGAGTCAACAATAAACTTCTTATAATTACAAGTTGTTCATGTGGTAGAATATCCATTATATCCAGAATTATATTCATGATTTAGATGTCATAAATATCTTATATATCCATTATATACATTCATTTATAATATTACGTAACATTTAGAGGTACGAAATGAAATGCACCGTTCATGGAGACGGTAAGCCGTACGTACGCATGAACGCTACTTTCATTTCAATTTCATTTTTAATGGAATTAAATTATAATTATATAAATGTATAATATAATTCCAGTATAATATAGTGTATAATACCATTTACTCCATCCTTTATACATCCCACATATGGCATTAACGATTCAAATCACTTTGAGGGGGCGGTAGTCCGCACTTCCTAAAATGAAATTATCGCGTTTTACCCATAATGGAAATCATAAAGTATGACATAAATGAGAAATACAGAAGCATAAGTAAAACATAAACATATTATATATCATATATAAAAATAGTGACATCTTAATGGGCACCTTTGAAGGTGTTATATGAGTGTTGAACAATCATCGTTTCGTGAGGCAGAAATTCGCCATCCACAGAAACCGTATGTTCTTTAACCATTAGATGTAGGTGTGTGTAAGTGTAGCTCGAATACTTCTTATAACAACATCCTAGTATATTGAGGATACTGGTGTTGTTACAAAAGAAATGAATAAAAAGAGTTTAGGGGGTTGGAGAAGAAAAATAAAACAAAACAACATTAGAGAAGACATTACCTCAAAATCGGGTAACTCTTTTTGATTTGAGCCAAAGGCTTCTTTGGGAAGAGTTCTGCCCAAATTAAGTATTCTAGGAGTAAGAGGGGGGAGTTGGGAGAGTATTTGGGCAGAGGTTGGCCGAGCCAAATGGCTTGAAGGTGTGAATAAGGTGGGAGAGGTGGGGGCCTTTTATAAGTGGAGAGGAGGGGCACTTTTGGAAAGATTGAAATGTTACATTATTTCACAATGCTTTTCGGATTCTAAAGGTCCCACACTTATATAATTCGTGGCTAAGGTGATAAGGGTTCTAAATATACCCATACAATAGGCTTTGGACAAGTGTAAGCCTTGGATTTTACATTTTTTTCTCATTTTATTTAAATCATTAAATAATGATGTCATCGCTACATCATCATGATGTCATAAATAATTTAATTTCTTTAATGTCTAAAAATTATAAAAAAAATACTATGATGTAGGAAATCTTTTTATATTTCCAATGAATATTTATAGTCAAAAATATGACTGGTATAACCCCATGTAAAAATTGTTCTAGTAAAACATTTTATGTTTGTGTCATTTTTTTACTTTAACATTAAATAAAAGGTATTTATGTCATTTTCTAACTAAAGTGGCTCCATGGGGTCCCCAAGTTGACCCATGGGTTGTCTTGGTCGGCCATGACTCATCCAATATGAGTAGGAAAAGTGTCATGCTCATCTCATATTATTAAAACATTATTTGTACCTTAAACTACACTAATTACCTCTAATCGCGATTAAGAACTTAAAAGTTACTATTCACCAAAAATTATTTTAATCTCATTGAACCACATTTTACTTCTTAATGAAAACCATGTATGTCGGATTTTTGAAAATCAAATCATAGAAGTGGCAATATTTCATTTTAACGAAACATCAGTTTTTAACAACCACTTAGTGGTTTCACTATTCATCAAAAATTGAAGTTTTTCAGAATAAGGCCAAAATTTCACCCTAAGCTATAATTGATATTCCGAATTCGAAAATGATGTCTATTTTACAAAATTCCAAACATATAAGTTGTATTAATTAACTTTATAATTAATTCCCGCTGTTAGAACAAATAGCGTGTTTTTAAGAAACAATTTATATCAAAAGATTGACAATTGTTTATGTCCAATTTCAATGTTAAATTAATTCTAATGACCACCATTGGATAAAATGGTAAAAATATATTCTAATTATACTTTAAAACCACTAAATAGTATAATTTATCACTATAAATTATTTTTATTAAAAAAGTTTTTTTTAAGTAATTTTCACTATTCATAAAAATTGGAAGTTCTCAGAAAATTACAAAAAATTCAACTTTGGATAATTTCGATATTACGAATAAAAAAATGAAGTCCATTTTGAAATATAAAATTTCTATAATTTTAAAAAGTGGTTATTACTATTCATAACGGCTACTTTGATTAGTCGCGGTGTTTTAGAACTCGAAGTTGCGTACAATGCAAGCTATTGCATTATTGAATGAGAAGCGTATCGTGGAAGCTCGGGGTGTTACATTTTAACTTATACAGCTTGTATGTAATTTATCGTAGTCATGAACAATAAATTATTTAAAGCATCTATTAAAAGTATCTAGGTCTATTTCCAAATTATTATTTTTTCATTATATTTTGGAAATTGTTATATTTTAATGAAGTAGTTTCAAAGTGAGAAGGGTATTTTCCTCAAAACATATTTCATGTGATCCTTTAAAGAAATTTCACTCAATGAAAACAACATTTGATGTTGTGAATTGATTTAGAATTATGTATGTGTATCTATATTACATATATACCAAGATCATTATACTTTACTTTTATGGGGCAATACATTCCTTAATTTTTTTATCAAATTCATTCTTTATGTAAACTCCTTTAATTACGACATGATGAAAGATTATGCAACACATTTCTTTCCATGGGAAATTCTTATGTTCATGAAATATGATTGATTTCATCTTTAAAGAATACATAATTTTATGAATGTTATTATGGGTTCACCCATATATATATATAATTCATTAGTTAATGTTTTTGGTCTTATGAGATGTTATGTATGGGATTAGGGAGTAAAATTAATCCATTATAATAATTCTTCAACCATGCAATGTTGTATTTGTATTTAGCCTTGACTTATGTTTATAGAATGTTACATGTTGATTCCAATTTCCTATGTTTCTATTATATTGTGATACCATATTATTTATTTTATGATTCTTTGTGATTACGCACGAGCCTTTTATTTCA
Organism: Viscum album; assembly: GCA_963277665.1. Lineage (NCBI taxonomy): Eukaryota > Viridiplantae > Streptophyta > Magnoliopsida > Santalales > Viscaceae > Viscum > Viscum album. Next base: position 879,265,400 of record OY728123.1, read on the forward strand.
TTATATCTTGTTATACCTTTAACTCACATAGTATATTTCTTAATCATGTTTATTCCCTTATCAGTATTTTTAGATCAACCATTTATTTTATGTATTCTCTAGGTTATACTATATAGTTTTAGAAGCTCAAATATATTTAGGTTCTTATTAAGGGGGGTAAAAATAAAGATATTAGGTTTTAGTTTCTTTTGATGTTTTATGTACCTAGTTATCCAAAGAAACTAGGCCTCATGATATTTAGTTGTAATTAATGGATGTTTAGTTTAAAAATCATGAAATAATATGTGTAAAAGTATTGGGTCACTATAGTTGGTATCATAGAAAGTTATAGTTATTTTTAGGGATTATGATTAATGAACTTTATCAAAAAACCTAGGGATAAGTATAAGTATAAGATAACATCCTAATATTTTTATAAGGAAGAGATTATATAGTTTTCCTATAATTAAATCCATGTCTAGATACTAAATGTGGAAATGGTTTTAGAATATATGCATATTGGGGTAATAACCCCAAAAATATTTTGTTTATTATATCTCAACTATCATTCTGATTCACAGTGAGTATTCCCTTACCGTGCATATGATTTGACACTCCTGGATGATATTCTTGGGTTAATTCAAATGTTATTTATGAACCATCATAAAGTATTTAAATATATTATAATCATGGATGTTTTAGTTCAATTATATGGTTTCATATATTTAAAATAATGTGTCAAAATTTAGACACCCTATAAATTATATTTCATTATTATGATTATTGTAAATTATATAATGATTTTTGGTTTTAGTCAACGGATGTAACTGGGAGGAGATATATTGATGCTGAATTTGATGAAAAATGAGATGAATATGAGAAACCAAATTGGATTATGAATAAAGTGAAATATATTGTGATTATTCCCAATAAAACATCATGATATATAATTAGCAACCTATACATTAACAAACTCTCAGACTCACAAAAGAAGAGAAGGATAGAGCTTGCTAAGAGCTCGGGTGGAGGAGACCATAGAGAAAAAAATTCACAAATTAATTCATGTCATAAATATGGAAATAGACACCTAGTATAATGGATAAAAGGAATATAAAAATGTTTTATTTCCATAAAATAATTGAATAGAGTGAAAAACTGATGAGGAACAGTGATGAGTTCAATGGTGATAAATAAATTTCATCATATAGATCTATTTAAAGTTTGTTGTCTTAAATGTTGGTAAAATGGTCATTCTCTAATTTAATTCACTCTTTTAAATGCTAAATCCTTGACCAAGTGAGGTCCCATGTTTTACCAATCATTGAGGTGAAAGTTTTTTACATTTTGGTATTCAAGAATTATTTTGTATAATTATTTTTACCAATGGTATTTTGGTTATATGAAACATGAAACATATAAGGATTATATTAATTATTAATAGAATATATGATATTGTGGCTTTATAATGAGTCATATTATTTATAAAAATTATTATCATATATGATTAGGGAATATTCATTTTGGTATGAGACTTTATGAGTGATTTATTATATTTAGAGATAAATATTGAATTTTCTTGGATGAATATGTGATTAAATCATTCAAATATATGGGTTTCAACCTTAGTCAGGAATATTTTAAATAATATTAAGTTTAGTTATTTATTTAATGATCTATGCTGAATTATGGGAATTATTATTATGTTTTTTGGTAATTAATGTTGTATTTCTTCATATGATGGTTTATTCATTTTGAGAATTATCTTTTGGTAACAATTTTGGTTTTGGTTAATAATTAAAGATAGGAGGAAGAACTGGTTATAATTTTTTTTATGTGATCCATTAGAAGTTTATTTTTTTCTTTAGATATAAAAAAATTCATCTTTAATACTCATTATTTCTAGAAAAAATATTATCTTGTAGTGAAAATTGATTAAAAGATGAAAATATACTTGTAAAGTATTTATATTTCATTATGTTTTGAGTCTATATGGTAAGGAATTATTCAAATCTAGGAAAATTATCTTGAAATAATTTTTTTTTTCATATTACCTTCCTTTTTGATGAATCGATGGTCTCTTTCACACCTCATTGGTTTATGGTTTTATGGTCATTAAATTTATCTTGATCATTCACTATGTTTTGATCAATGATCTATATCACTCTCCATAATTATTTGGAAATTATTTTTTATCTATATCCATATTTTAACTTCCCAATAATTTTATACTATTTTCAAACCAATTTATGTGATTACCTTCATATTTACTTTTCCCACTTTTCAAGTGGAAGTTTTATTAACCCTTTTTACAATGTGATCTTAAACAATGTTATTTTTAAATGTCTAACATTTCAATACCATGTTTAAGTTAAAATTAAAAAAAATAATTTATTAATGTGGGGGTATATAACAAATTTCAATTTTAAAAAAGTAAAAACAATGTTTGATAGCATAAACAATATACAGCACTAAGCCTTAACGAACCATGAAATATTATTATTTGACTATGACTGTTATAACCTAGCCATTAAATTGGTGGGTATAAAAAATATTAACTAAATTATGAAAAATATATAAATATCATACTAAATATATATTTATTGATTAATTTTTAGTTAATAAGAATTAAATTTTTAATGAAGATATTTTTTTATTCTAAAAAAATACATTTTCTTCAAAAAATAATTTTTATATTTTTTTATGAGTAAATATTATTATTAATTTTTGGAAATTTTGAACTTTTTTTTTATAAAACTAACTATATTTTTGAAATAATCATATAAAAATTAATTTATTTCCATGTTTTTGGATTTTTCTGAAATGACCGATTTTTCAATGAATTGTGAAAATTACCGATTTTTCAAATATTGTCATTTATTTTTAGTAAATCAAGTAATTTAAAAGTCCTATTATATTTTTTATTAGGCAATAAAGTTACATATAAAAAATTTTATTTATATTAATATAATTAATTTCTTTTTAATAACAAATTTTTATGATTTTGGAATAATTTTATTTTTTTGCTTATGAAGAGAGTTTTCTGTAAACTTTTTTTAAGTGCACACAGTTTATACATTTAAATTAAATCAAATAAACTATAGTAAAGGAATATTTAAATTAAATATATATTTTTATATATATATATATATATTATTTTTATAGGAATTTAAATTTATATAATGATGATTTCTAGTTATAGAGTTAATATAAGATAATTAATTTCCTGGAAAATGCATTTTCCTAAAAAATTGATTTTCATCATATTTTATGGGTTTAATTTTAAATTAAATAATGTCACTTATGTGAATTAAATTTTATAAAATGAATTAATTATTTTAAATCCATGTAATTATTATTAGGTAATATGGTTAACTTATGTTTTGGTCATAATGATATTTAAAAATAGTAAAAACTTATTACCACAGTTATGGTTAAAACAGGGGTTTGTCTATTACTTGCACTTGTGTTAAAATTAAATTTTCACACAGATCAGATTATTATTTTATAAATTTTATTTGATATTTATAATCATTGGGTCTAAATTATCTAATAATAATAATTTTATTTTTAGGATTAAAGGTTAAATTACCTAGGTAAAAAAAACTAGTTACTAATGAGAAAACAAAAAATGGAAAAAGTGTGTAACCATAAAGGTAAAGGGAATAATATGTTTTAAAAAAATATTTTTTTTAATTTTGGATATATTTATCATCCTTATAGTCTTCTAAATAAATTATTTATTAATTTTGAGGCACTTTAATTGATAGTTACTTCCCATTACTGACTATTTTTGGGTATTTACAAAAAAAATCCACACCTTATCATATATAAAAGGGAACCTATGATCATTTTTCATTAACTCTTAAAAATAATATTTGTTCAATAATTACATTACCAAATACTTTAATTAATTATCTTACCAAATCCTATATTCCATGGGTTTATTTGTAAAAAAACTCATAAGAATGATTTTGATGAAAACATAAAGATATTGTCCAAAGAAGAGGTATCCTTCTTAACCGAGCATTTTGTTTTATTTCTTATTCCATATTATTAAAATATTATTAAAAAATTATGATATAATAAAATTATTATCTAACATATAATGAGATTTTATTATGTTCATTTCATAGAATACATCTATTTTCTATTCAAACAAATGGGAAACAAAACCATTATTCATGTGTGTGACAGACTAATATCTCATGAACCTATATAATTTTTTTCCATCATTGCCTCTCACAAATATTTTTAATGATGGATTTAACGTATATATATGATATTAATCACATATTAATAATTCTATAAAATTAATATATAATTTATTTTCTTACCTCTTCATTCACTGAAAATGGTAACATTGTTCGTGTTTACGTGTAGACTACCACATCTATGAAGTGATGTGATTCGTTCCGTATCACATGGATGGTATATATAAGTTTATTTAAATAAATAATTTGGTATTTTTGATATAATTATAATTATATAGATATAAAATAATACTTACCTTCTTTCCATCACGATCATTGAAAAACAGAAATGTTACAAAAGCGTACATACGACCTACCGTATCCATGTTTGTAACATAGTTCATTTTTCATAACAATATTTCATGGATGGTTTTAAAATTATAATTTATATATAAAAATTATAATTATTTCATGATTATTATTATATATATTATTTAATAATTAATTATTTTTCTATATTCAACCTACCAAAGTCATTTTGGACATATGGACCGAATATCGTCAAAACGTCTGACATGAACTTAATTGATTATATAAATAAACATAACATGGTAATAAAAAAATAAAAGGAATAAAAAAATTAAGAATTTTATTAATAAATTAAATAATTAACATGAGTTTATTATTCATAAATATAAAATGTGTACATGACAAGTCAAACTCGAGGTAAGGGGTTTCATAACTCAATTTCTTTGCATTGGGTTATATTAATTATTCATTATCTTGGATATTATTAGATTATGTGTGTAATGGATTCTGATTATTTTATGTTTTTTACACTTTTTTATGTAGATTTACTTTTTATACACATAATTAAATCATTGATTAGTTTCCACTTCAACGATATGATCATTATAAGGGGTTTCTTCTCAACTTCCCCTCATTGAGTAATATTTTAATGTTATGTGCCTAATTTATTTTATATGATGTATATGATTCCACTTTTAAATATTATATGATGAATAATACATAATCCATGCTATTTTAAGTTATAATTCATTTTACTTCATCTAATAGGATTTGATTCGAAAGTTACCAATGAACTGTATACTATAAAATTCAATCTTCCTTATTTTAGAGATTGTTTTTGTTCAAGGTTACTTTGGGGGAAATAATGAAAAATTATTTTTCTTGAAACACATAACATTTATTATAATATGATCATGAATGTGGTTTACATGTTTTATTTTCCGTTTTCTACCTTATTGAATAAAGAAACATCATGAATTTTATTTTTAAGTAGTACCGATCTTGTATCTTCTTTTAGATCTAGAATATTTATTTTCCATGTCTATATTTTCCTTAAAAAAATTTAAATAATGTTTTTACTATTTTAAAATGATTTATTAAATAAATTTTTTTCATTTTTTATTTTTTAATTTTTTTTTGAAATGGATCTTTTATTTTATTTTATGAATGAGGTGATTTTTGAATTTTTACAGAAGTGTGAAAGGAATGATTTCTTTCAAATTATAATGCATGTATGAAATTTACTAATATATAAAATGATAAATTATTTTAATATTTCTTTATAATTTCCGTGGTTCATTTCAAATAATTTTTTTCTATATTTTTTTTTCAATTTTTATTTGATTTTAAAGAAGTTATCTCTAAGTGAAAATGATATTTTCCTCAAGAAATATTCCATGTAATATTTTAAATAAATTTTCATCAATAATGATAAAATTTAATGTTATGGATTTCTTTTAAATTATATATATTTGGCTCTTACACACACACACACACACACACACACATATATATATATCCCATTATACCTTTCTTTGATGGGGTAATACTTTCCTAAAGTTCAGTTATTAAATGCCTTCTTTATGAAATCTCCTTTGATTACGAAATGATGAAAGATTATGAAACCCTTTTATTTCTATGGTTAATTATTATATGTATTCCTTATGATTTATTTATTTCTTAGGGAACATATAATGATGTACATATTATGTTTTGTGTTCCTATATAGTGATCTAATGCATTGAGTAGTGTTTTTGGTCTCATGAGACATTATGTATGGGATTATGAAGTAAACATAATCCATTATGGATCTTTATACACCATTTAATTCTATCCTATTAGTTAGAATTGACTTATATATATTACATGTTATATGTTTCATTCACTTTCCTATGTTTCTATGATCTTATGATACCATGATATTTATGTTATGATTCTATGTGTTTCTCACAAGCGTTCTCTTTTATGATTTTATGTCACACCTTTTACTCACACATTATGTTCAGGTATCATGTTTATTCCCTTTCTAGGATTTTTAACTCACCTCTTTCTTTTATGTATTCCTAGGTTATCTTATGCAATTTTAGGAGCTCAAACATATTTAGGATCTCATTAAGGAGAATAAAAATAAAGATGTCTTCTTTTAGTTTCTTTTGATGTTTTATGAACCAAATCTTCCAAAGACACATGGACTCATGATATTAGGGTCGTAATTAATAGTTTTTTATGTTTTTCAATGTTCATTGGAATGAAATTATATCTGGCACATAAAAATGGAACAACATCTACAAATAAAATACATATAAGTAATTAGATTATTAACATACAAAGATATACTCTTCAATTTAATCATATATGAATAAATAATTAAGATAGTAACTTTATATGATTATAAAACAACTCATTCTTCAAAGATAATGAAATGTTCCTCCAATTAATATAATTGATGGGTAAAGACACCTATTTAAAGTCCAACTATCCTAGAATCTTCCTATATATTCCCACAACATCCCTAATGTGTTCCCTATATACATAAAATAGGATGAACATATTTATGTCTATATAATTCCAAATATCTTGTGTGTTGATGTTTATCACAATTCCAATAATATTTTTATTTGATTAACATAAAAATTAACTAATTATTATAATTATTTAAGAAACTAATGTTATCATGTTGTAATATATACTAATAATAGTGACATTTCGATATACACTCAATGGTAACTAAGTTATGATCTAAATTCATGATGTTCCAACATCCTCAACAATAGGCATACTTATGAATGAAATAATAACAATGATAAGGAAATATTGTAACAAAATGCATGCGAACTATGTGATGAAGTATAACCTATATTGAATCAATCTATCAAATATCTTGTACTCCCTGTGTACTCTTTGTAGTTTGAGTGGAATGGTTGTATTATACAACCAGTTGACCCTACGTAACATTAGAATATCGACATTACTATAATCTTGGTGTACTATGGGTAGGAGGAGTATAATGACCATCTAATGAAACCAGTAGAACATATTTTACATTGGTAGATTGATTGTCCTACATTTCCAATCTACACTGGGTAGCATAAGTACAATGGATATCCTATGTAACTATTAGACCCTATATCACATTTATAGATAAAAAATCTTATAACTTAATTGTAATATAGGTAACAAGATTATAATGACTATGATGTACTATAGAGATACTACCATCTCAAAACCTCTTCATGAACGACATTCCTATAAAAAATATCAATAAAAAATTAATTCAATGAAAACTGAAATTCCATTACAAGTTATTATGTTCCTATTAATATAATTAAATATTATAAAAAACTTCATATTATATCTTACACTCAGTTTCTTATTTGTTTTTAATATTATCATCAACTTCCATTATGAACATTACTTCTTCTTCTTTATCTTCACCCTCACTCAAAATACTATTGTTTTCAATACCATCAAGGAAAAACATTTAAATGTGACATTGTTAGTGGGTTTTAGTGCCATAAATTACTTCAACTTCATCACCCATATCATACATGTCTCTTATATTTATGTAGAAAAAACACTCCACCCTTCATCTAATATATCCCTAAAAAAATATCCTATTTTTTTCTTGAAAAAAATATATGTACCGTATTCTTAATGTTCACAAGTATTTATCAACTGAGAGAAGTTGATAGAAGTAAATTGGAATTATTATTTCCTTATGTCTCTATTAATATTTACCCACTTGTTTTTGAATAACACAACCAAACATTTACCATGAAAATTTAACCCAATAATATAAAAAACCTTCCATAGTAAGCCTAATATTAAACTATAAATATATCCTTGTTTTTTATTTTTAAACCAGCCTTTTGATCTATAGTTTGAAACTTTAAAAACCACCATTATTATAAGTATTTAATATACTATAATGATTCATAGGACCTAACACTAAGTACTTAAAATTTTCTATTACTTCATATAAATTATTAACATTGGTTATCTATAGAAAATTGATATAAAGTATTGTTTATTAATATATAAATATTTCTATATATATAAACAAGTTGGGGGGTCTAGCCCACTTTTTATTAAGAAAACAAATCCTTTTTAACTGGGTTGAGGGGGACCCCATTACATTGTATATAGGTCCAGGGGAGTATTGGCTTGTGAAACATAGTCTAAAGGTCTTTACATGGTTCAAAGGACCCATGGAATGAAGGCACATAAATTAAATGGCTTTAATTACCACTTCTAGAGGCTTCTCACAACCAGTGTCACCCCTACCCCCTAATAAAAACACCAATAACATCACCCCCTGCAAAATAAAATGACATGAAGTCCCAATAAGAATTAAATATCATGCTAAAGTACTAGTAAAACATCACCCCTACCAAATCCATTGAACTTATTCTACTATTAAAATATGTTCCACACCCTACCATGAAGCTATGTATGCTAGGCTAACACATCATGGAAGGATACCCCTATATCCCAAATTAGTGTGTTGATGATGTAATGATGATGGGTGTTAGCACACCCATCTCTCTTTGAACCTGCTTACCCAAATATGAATAAGTGACACCTCGCTCCATCATCAACCTAATTATCCACTTAATTTAACTAATAACACTATAAAGATAGTCAAACGGAAGGGCACCCATCCATCCCCCATTAGTATGAGGACTGATGGATAAATAATTGGTTTTAGAACAACCACACTCTTTCTAGGACACCCAAATGGAATCACCTTCATGTCACCATGTTATACCACCTTTAAAATGAGCCAATACATTTTTATAGTCCTTTCATGTCACATGAAACCCATCGAAAGATAGACCATGGGCTATGTATGCATGGCCTATATACCTAGTGTCCTAAATACACAATAAATCTTACATGGAATAAAGGCAAATTCCATGAATAGAAATCCTAAAGACTCATAATTTAAAGGTCCGAGAAATATCCTAGCAGAACTCGCTCGAGCCACTCCCGAGAAACATTATCACCCAACAACCTCCTCCACCACAATAGCCATTAACTTATAGACCAATGTCAACCACCCAACACCTACTAATCTACTATGTTCCACCATCTCCCATTGAACCATTGAATGACACTAGCCATATAGTATCATGTGACCCCTATACCATTATGTGACCCTCAAGCATCACCACCTGAAAGACCCCAAATTGGCACTGACCGCACACCTATGGATAAACCCCCGTACTATCACCACTTAAAGGATTCTTGATCAATTCTGACCAACCAGTGGACATCAACCTACAACCCTCATCGATGATAGGTAAATGAGGGGGGGGGGGATTTTTGAATCACTACCAAATATGGAGAGAAGGTGGCCTCATGAATCATATAATTAATTCTAACTCTGATCCTATTCCATGTAACCAAGTGGTGGAATCAAAACCATTAGATATAATGATGAGGAACTGGGGATACACAAATCAATAGAGTAGATGAAGTAGTTGTAATATTCTAGTGAGAAACTAATCCACTAAGTGGAATGATAAAGATTATCATAGAGTGTCGGGATAAGGAGGGATGATGAGGAAGAAGAAGCATCAAGAGAGAATTAGTGGTCAAAAGAGGTTTTTTAACACAGCAAACTTTATTTATATTAATATATTACTAAATAAATGTGTGTTATATTATATTATATATAATTATACTCATATAGCACATAAAGAAACCAACAAAAAATTTATTTCATTAATAGAGATCGCTATATTAATCAGAAAAAAAACATTTTAAAATGCTAAAAAATTATAATGTAAAAATATAAAATAATAAAAGTAGAATGTGAAAATTTAGATATTTCCAAATCAATAGAATCATTATTCCCATGAACAATACTATATAAAAGAAATATAGAATTAGTAAACTAATCAACATCTTAGAAGGGGATTTCCCCAGTTGAAGTAGGACTTGGGCATCCGTAGAGTTAAAGAGGATTTCCCCTTAGCTATTGGCTCGGTGAACCCAATAGCTACATCCAATTTCGAGGATGGTGAGATGATATTAGAAGGGGGAGGTCCATAGTCTCAAGGGATCTCAAAATGGAGGTCAGGAGGATAATAATAAATTGCCATAGTATATGGGCTGAGGGTATGAGAAATTCAATGGATCAGAATTGGTTTAGGGGAAGCCTCACTTGTTGGCTGCAAAACTTCACAATGGTCAAAGGAAGTTCGACCATGTGAATGTATTGAGGGACTTAGACCCGAACACCCTCATCCATCCAATGGATGAGTCTAGAGGGAAGATAACTGGATGGGAGAATATGGCAGGTAAAGTCAATTCTCAAAGTAAGCAGAGGCCCCTCAAAGTTGACTCGAATATGAAGCTCGAGAACCGCTTTAGTGGATTAGAAGAACAAGAACTTCCATTGAATATGGAGGACGACTCATCATGGTATGATAGTTATAGCCTGCCTTCAGCGGATAGTATGGACCGATTCCAAGGTAAAGGTCCTCACAACCCTCACAGGAAGAAGAGAAAAAAAAATCATTAGAGACTCAGGGAAATGTATAATGGTTAAGGGGGAAAAGGAAGTGAGACACAAGGATTACTCTTACTTTCCAAAACCTATGGAAACTCGATCAACCAAGAAAGTAATGAACAAAGAAACACTAGTCCTACACATAGGAGAATGTGAAGAAGAAACTAGATACAAAAGAGACATAGAAGGAAAAGATAGGGAGTGTATGAAACTAATTATACACTCTGAGGAAGATATGCTTGAGCAAGACAAACGACCCAATGTCTCAGAAGAGGATCTAAAGAGTATTTATGAACAAAGTTTTCAAGTGGATGCTACAAAGGAGCAAGAAGTCTAGATAGATAAGCAAGACAGAATTCTGGCCCATAGCTTCAACTAGATTAAAATCAACTCAGAGGAATTTATTTAGACAATGGAAAGGATGATCTCCCATCTTGAAGAGCTCATCAGAGAAGACTCAGGTATCCATGTTAGTTTGCTGCACTGGGATCTTTATAGAATATCTGGGTCAAGCAATATTTTTATTGTGTTTAATCAGTTTGTGAGCACTTTTAGAACATAGTGGTAACTTTTTGTGAACTCTAGTTTCCCATTTTTCCTAAAAATGGTTTTTAATAAAAAAATTAAATTTGGATGGATGGAAGAAGAAAATATAGAACCCTAAGAGGAATTTTTATGAATGTTGATTGAAGGAATGAATTTATATTTATAGGAGGTAATATGAATTTTAGAATAGTAATGTGACTATTAGAATAGTAATGTTACCGTTAGAATATTAATTTGACTGTTGGAATAGTAACATGATCATTAGGAATAGTTACTTAACTGTTGGGAATAGTAATTTGACCCAAAAATAATAAAATATAATATTAATAATATTTATCATGATTAATTTAAGAATACATAAATATCATAATTATATAAAATAAATATCTATATTAAAAACTCAACGAAAATATAGAAACATTTTTAATAAGCTGTATTTTACTGTATTTCGTAAAAATCATAGTTTTTATAATAAAAATAAAAATTATATATGTTATAAATATATTTCGAAAAATTTAATGTAATTTTTTAAATCATCAAATCGAAATTTTACAAAGGTGTTGTTTGGTAAACTTATGAAATACTTAAATTTTTATGTGAATCGTAAAAGTACATTTTTTCAAAAACAGAACACATTATGACATAATGATGATGCAATAATGAATTCATAAATACTAAATTAGTTATTCTAGACCAAAAAATAGTTTAATAAGATATCTGGGTCCTTTAAAAAAATTATTTTACAAACCAAAAATTTATTTTCCAAAGTCTAATGTCCAAATTGTTCATGTAAAATAACAATTTTTTATTTTTTCAAATTTTTTTTAAGAAACTAATGAATTATATTTATAAAGGGGTTGAAAATACTAAAAATATTATATTTTATTGATATATGATTCATAATTTCAAAAAATCACTATTAAAAGGTTTATGATGGATATGATATTTTATTCAAGATTTTATTCTAAAAATACTCCTCTTCTCAAGTATAAATAACCTTTATCCCTCCCCTTGGAAAACCACTCCCCCCTCACAAAATAAATCAAAAAATATACCCAAATCTCAAATATTAAATACTGTATAATACTTGGGGAAGTTCTATAGAAACCCAATTCCAAGAATCAAGGTATTTTAGTGTTTTACAAGAGAAGCAACACCAAGAAAAAAGTAATTTTTTGTCAACTCTTCTCTCATTTTCCTATTGACTTATCCATTTTTACAAATTAATTTCAAAAAAAATCTTATAATATAAATTAATAATTATGTTAATATTATATTAATTATGTTAAGCTATATTAAAAATTATATTTATAAAGTATTTATATCCCATACATCTCTTTATTTTTAATTCGATAATGTCCCATTAACGGTCGGTTAACCACCCATGATGATATTGAAGATTATATTATTATCATCTCCCTAGCATATTATTATAATTAATTATTTAAATATAAATTTATAATTATAAGTATTTCTAAGATTATAAAGTAAATATTAATAAATTATAAATAGAAATTACGAAGAGTCATTAAATTAAATAAAAATGGGAAATTTTAAGGAAAGTCTCATATCAAAATGTTTCACCTTTAACTATGGAAATTAAGAAATATAATACAATGTTAATAATTGATAATATTTACAAAATTAACATTATTCTATTCTGGTTCCATTTTTTTGATAAACCTATGTCTATTATCTAAGGTATAGAAAAGAGAAGAAATAAATAGGGATTTAAGGTAATAGAATTCTCATATTATTCTTTTATATTCAAGTAACTCTTTATAGTAAGCCTTATAAATATTGAATTAGTTTTTTTAGATACATTTTTTATCCCATTATTTCCAAAACAACATTTCATCAATATGAGACCTTCAGTCCTTATCACTATTCCCTATCCTTAATCGATGTTTTATATGACCATGCTGCCAAATTCATTTCTTGAGTTTCCCTCTTTTATATTAAATATTCTAATATGGTGAATACCCCAACCCATTACTCACCCATTTTTACTCACCAAGATGAAAAAAAATAATTTATTGATTCAGGGATTTACATGTATGCAAACCACATTCCATTTACATGGATTAAAAATGATGTAATATTTACCTCTTTAAGAACTTATAAACTCAGTGGTTTTATATGAAACTCATTATTTATCTTCCATAGGTTTTTGATAAAATGATTTATTTTGATATTTATGGAACACACGAGTGAAGACATATTAAGGGTACACCCTGATAACACTCCAATGCATTGGATAAAGAATTGATCTCTACAGATGATATGTTTTATGATACCTTGGTTAATAAACATTATAATTATGATTTAGGATACATTGGTGATAAATGTTGGTGATATGATTATGTATGTCTCAATTTTATGTTGTAGACACATTTTTTGTCATGTATTATGAACTTATGATTATTCTCTCATGTTATACCTTATTTATTATCTATGATTACCATTCATGTTATTTTTCCTTAATTTATCCATTAATGGGATTTATGCTCACCCATTTCTTTTGATGTATGTACATAGGATATGAGATGTAGTGAAAGTTACTTAGGATGAACCTATGAAGAATCCTTTCAAGTGGATTAGAATATTTTTTATATTATTTCTATACTATTTTTCTAATTCATATGAAATTAAACTTTAAAATATTCTATGTGTTATTAAGTGTTTTACCATGCAATGAAATATTAATGTATTGAAAATATGTGATATCATAGTTGTTATCAGATCATGATTTAGTTATTTGTGAAAATTATTATTCTAACAATTTATTAAGAACCCTAGGGATAAGTCAAAATATAAGAAAACTTATTTTAATTTTGGTGAAGTATTAAGCGAGTGGTTTCTAAGAAATGTAATCCATGTATGAATAAATTAAGTAGATGTGGCTTTGAAACATTTATACCTAGTGGGTAATAACACCAAAATGGTGCATCAAGATTTGAATCAATCATCACTTAGTGCAAAACAAAGGTCCTTAATACACACCTAGTTCAACATGTATTAGGGATATTTTTGAATAATCACATGATTTTTATAAACCATTATGAAGGATATATAAAATATTTAATTGTTATTAGATAATATTAAAATAATTAAGTCTTTAAGCATGTTTTTAGGACTTAAACTCCCTTTATAATTATAATATTCCAAAAAGTAACATGTTTATCACTAAGTTTTTCTTCACTTTGAAAAATACTTAGAAATGGGAAGAACTACATAAATGATGAGTGAAAAGGAAGATGCACCCATATCCTTCTTATCATGATCTAAGTCGTAATGGAAAACTTCATGACGATTATGAATAAATTTACATAGGTTATGATTAATAACCTGAATCATGTTGAGAAACCATATTCACCATAAAGAGAACAACTTCGAATTGATTTCTTTATGAATCAAAATAAAAACATTCCATTAGTTAATAATTTGATCCATTAATTTCTAAACAATGTATTACCACTATAGAAAATATATTTTTGGTACTCTGTTGTTTATAGCTAAAGGAAGTCACCTTGGTAGTATACCACTTAGAAGAAGATTTAGGTTAGTGGAGGACACTGATTAAGAATATGAATCCAAGAGTATAGATTGATTCGAGGGATTAAGAAGAGTTTAATAGAATATTTTTCAATAAATATTTTCTTCATTAAATGAAAAAATAGAGAATGAATTCTTAGAGTTGAAGTAGTAAGAAAATTAATTGGTGGGAAGCAACAAAATAAACATTTCAAGAATTCTCGATACACCTCTAACATTGTTATGGGTCCTAAAAGAAATATTTATAGGTTATATGGTGGTATGATAACCTATATATAGAGGAATATAGAAAATAAAAACTATAAAATCTATGAGGAGATAGTGAGGAGTGCTTTGATGGTTGAAATAGAGTTTGGAGTGATGCAATGGTCATATAGGCTTAATGAAAATAAGAGTGAAATAGATCCAAACTAAGGAAAGAATTCTGATCATGGAAGAGGAGGAAATAAAATGATATTGACTATTTCCAACAAACATGGAAAGAAACATTTTTTAAATACTTGGTTTGGAGTAGAAAGTGTTATAAGTGAAAAATATATGGCTATATAGCTCAGAACTATCATAGTGAGGTGAATCCTTAATATCTAATTGAAAATGAAAAAAGGGTAGATGGTGAAAGCACTTTCTAAAGTTTAATGAATCATGTTTGGATAGCCTTAAAACTTTTCAAATAAATGTTTAAATCATAAGATAATGGAGGGTAATGACCATTAACCATAACATATTCCAAGGGAGAAAGACTGTCATTTTGAAATCAAAATGGCCGAAGTTGATACTCTAAACTATGTGGTGGAAGGTACACTCTTAATGATCTGAAATATAGCAAGTATATTGTTTGAATCTAATTATATAAATTCCTCTATTTCAACCAAGTTTTAAAAGAATGTAGAATCCAACCTAGAACAAGTAGAAGCAGAGTTATCAGTTAAAACTCATAGAGGAACTATCTAAGCATCAAAGGTGTATAGAAACTCTAGTATCAACTTTGGAAAGCATAATCTTATCCCAAATATAGTAGTAATTCTCACGGTGGAATTCTACATTATACTAAAGATGGATTTGATCTCAATTTATAATTCTAAAATCTACTACAAAATTAATGATATTTCAGTGGTCATGAATAAAAAACCTAGATTTATTTTTAAGGTTGAGATAATCCATCATAAACTCTTTTTATAAGAACCTCCTATAAATTTCTTTATGGAAATGATTGGTGAATAAAGAATAAATAGAATGTCTTAATATATAAATTGTCTCTATTTTTCAGAAATACATTGATTTATTTTCTAAATAAATAGATGGACCTACCTCAAAAATAGAGTTAGAGTTATGCATTGAAATCATACCTAGATTCAAGAAAATATCACAAACCCTGAATATAATGACATAGTGGAGTTAGAAAAATTAATTAATCAACTTTATGATATTTTGGGGAAAGGATTTATTTGAAAAATATGGACTCCTTAGGGTTAAAAATTCTATTTATGAAGAAAAATGATAGATAAATGTGGCTATACATTGATTATATTGACCTTAATGGGATCAAAGTGAAGAACAAATATCCTCTTCTAAAAATTGATGATTTGTTAGATCAACTTCATGGGGCTCAATTATTTTCCAAAATTGTCCTCTGATCGGAGTATAATCATTTAAGGGTGAATAAATAAGATATTACAAAGGATTCCTTCCAAAAAATTTATGGTCATTATGAGTTTCTTGTTATTTCGATTAGCTTGACTAAGTATCCTACCATATTTTTAGATTTGATGAATATAATCTTTAAAGATCACCTAGATAAATCTATAGTGGTCTTTATTGAAAATATTATAATATATTTGAAAAGTCATGAGGAGTATGAGGATCATATAAGGGTTATATTACAAACTCTGAGGAAGTAGAAGATGTTTGGTAAATTCAATAATGGTTACAAAAAGTTTCATTATTGGGGAACATTATGACTAATGAATGAATTTCTGTTAACCCCCCCCCCCCAAGATAATGGTTATGGAAGAGTGGCCATGTCCTATTACTATAATCTCTATTCTTTTTTTGTTAGTCTAGTAGGATAATAAAAAAGTTTTGTGTAAAAAAATCCAGGAATTTATAATCCATTAACCAAGTTAACTCTCAAGAGAGTTAAGTTTATCTATACAAAGGAGTGTAGAGAAAGTTCCCATGAACCAAAAAGGGATTGGTTAGTGCACCAATGATAAATTTAACCTCTAATGGAGAAGTATTTTTCATTTATATTGATTCAACCTTAAAAGGGCTTGGATGTGTACTCATGAAAAATTATAAAGTGATTGTTTACGTATCATGATAGTTAAAGCCTCATGAACAAAACTATCTTACTTATGACCTACAGATAACTACTGTCATCTTTTCTTTAAAGATATAGATACACTATATATATTAGTAAAAATTTAATATATATACATTTAACAACAAAGTTTAAAGTATATATTAACATAGAAGGATCTCAACATGCACCAGAAAAGATGGATAGTCTTAATCAAGGACTATGATTTCTCTTTTCATTACCATAATATAAGGGAAAATATAGTAGCTGATACTCTTAGTGTTATGTAGATTAAGGAGGAACCAATCTTCTTAGATATGTAAATGGTAGACCTATAAATTATAATAGAAGGGAAAAAATTATACCTTACCCAAATTATTTCCTAATAATATATCTTAGAGAGGATCAAGGAGGAAAAAAGGATGATTGGAAGATTCAAAAGGATGTAAAAGTAGTAAAGGAGGGAAATCTTCATGAATTGCACATTTATGAAGATGGTGTCATTCATTTTTGAATATAAATACTTATTCCACCATCCTATAATATATAGAATGATCTATGAGATAATATATTGAGCTCTTATTTCTCCATCCATCCTGTAAGTACCAAGATGTATCATGATCTTTGAGAGGAATTGTACTGGGACAACATGAAGAAGGTGATCTCTAAGTATACCTCAAAGTACTTGGTATATCAGAAAGTTAAATAAGAGTGACAAAAGTATAAGAGGATTATGTAACCATTTATTATTCCCACATAGAAATGGTAGAACATTACCATATACATTTTCATTTCTCTACCAAATACATCCAAAGGAAATAATGTGATTTGGGTTGTGGTGGATTTACTCACCAAGACTTCCCACTTAATTGCTAAAAAGGAATATTTATCTCTTAAAAACAAGCTAAGATATATATATAAAGAAAGTGGTGAGGCTATATGAGGAAACCCTTTCAATTATTTTTGATCATGATCCAAGGTTCACTTCTAAATTTTGGAGAAGTCATAAATATTATATGAATAATTAATTGATTTTTAGTGCAGACAATCACCCCTAAACTGATGGACAATATGAAAAGACCATTAAAACAATAGAAGACATGGTGATATCCTACTCAATGGAAGTTAGATGGGACCAAAAACTAACATTAGTTGATTTATCATACAAGGACAACTTCTACTCGAGTTTTCCTGATGGATCTATAGGAAGAATTATATGGGAAGCGGTGTAGTACTCCTACTTGTTGGGATGAAGTTGGTGAAAAAATCTACTTGGACGTGATCCTGTGTAAGAGATGATTGAAAAGGTTCAATCCATACAAAAAATATATAAAATATTCTTAGATTTTATAGAATATATTTGATAACAACTATTTAAGGGACTTAGAGTTTAAAGCTTGAGATAAATTTTTCCTTTAAATATCACTGTGGAAGAAAGTATTATTTTTTTGAAAGAATGGAAAGCTTATCCCTAGGTACATTATTCTCTTTAATATCTTTAATTTCATTGGATTAGTGTCCAATATACTAGAACATCCACTAAACATGTATTAAATTCATGATCTGTTCCACGTATCTCTCTTGACAAAGTACATACTCAATCCCTCACATGTACTAAATATGGTGGTTGAAAAACTTGATATTGACTACTCTCATGTGGAGAGGCTGTTAAATATATTAGACCCTAGAGTAAAAATTTTACACAAAAACACTACTCCCATTTTGAAAGTGTTATAATGAAACTATAAATATGAATATTAGAAGTGGTAACTAGAGGAAACAATGAAATGGGAGTACACTCCTCTATTCTCAAATGAGAATCTGAGTTGAAATTTTGAGGGTGAAATTTATAAAGGGGGAATAATTTAACACCCAAGAATTTTTTAGTAATAATTTCTTTTCAAATAAATGTGTTTCATAATATATTATATAGTATTATACACCTAGAACACATTAAGAAACAAAAAATAATTTATTTCATTAATAGAGATCACTAAATTAATCATAAAATAGACCCATGGAAATTAAAAACATTATAACAGAAAAAAATATAAAATAATAAAATTAGAATGGTAAAATTCGGATCTTTCTAATCTTTCATAATCATCACTCTTACGAACAACTCTATAAAAAAGTAGCAAAACATTAGTAAAAATATTAAAATCAAAAAAAAAAGAAAATCAGAAACCATGGGATAAATTTGAGTGAATGCTGATTTAAGGAATGAATTTGTATTTATATAAGGTAATATAACCATTATAATAGTAATGTGACCATTGTAATAGTAATGTTACCATTGGAATAGTAACTTAACCTATGAAATAGTAACATAACCATTATAAATAGTTACCCGACTGCTGGGAATAGTAATCTGGACCTAAAATAATAAAATGTAATACAAATAATATTTATGATGATTAATTTAAGAAAACAAAAATATTATAATTCCATAAATTAAATATCATGATTAGAAACTCAAAGAAAATAGAAAGACATTTTAAATAAGGTGTAATTTAATGCATTTTGTAAAAATCATAATTTTTATATTAAAATTTAAAATTACCTAGGTTATAAAATTATTTTGATAAAATGAATATCATTTATGGAATAATCACATTGAAATTTTCCAAGGGTGTGTGTTTGGTAATTTTCTAAAATACTTCAATTTTTACAAGAATAGTAAAAATACCGTTTTTCAAATACGACATGTTTTATGACATAATGATGAAGAAATAATGACTTAATAAATAATAAATTGGTTATTTATTACCAATAATATTTAATAAGACAAATGGTTCATTCAAAATTAATAAACTTAATTTCAAATCCTAAAAATTATTTTTCGAAATCTAAAGTCCAAAGTGTTCACCTAAAATAACAAATTTTCATTTTTTTAGTTTTCTTTTTAATAAACTAATGAATTCAGTTAATGAAGGGGGTTTAAATTCCTAAAACCATTATATTTTATTGATATATTATTTATAGTGTTAAAAATTCACTATTACATGTTTACCTTGGATATATTATTTTATTCAATATTGTATTCTAAAAATGCCCCTCTTTTTAAGTACAATAGCCCCTCCCATCCCCTTGGAAAACTAATCCTCCCACACTTACAAAGGAAAAAACTATACCCAAATCCCTTTTCTCAAGCCCCTTATAATAATTATAGAAGTTCTTGAGAAAGCCAACTCTAAGCATCAAGGAATTTTAGTTTTGTATTGAGAAGAAACTGTAAGAAACAATTAAGTTTTTATAAACTCTTCTCTCATTTTCCTATTTTATTCTCCTTTTTACCATTTCCTTAAAAAAATGTTCTAAGATTAATTAATAAATATGTTGAAATTATATTAGTTATTAAAACCTATTGTAAAAATTATATTTATTAAGTATTTATATTCCATACTCCCTTTTCTTATTTATTCGGCAATGTCCTATTAACTTTAGTTAATCTCCTATAAAGACGTTGAAAATTCATTTCTTATCACCACCAGAATGGATAATTATAATAAATTATTCATATATAAGTGTATAAATATAATTTATTTATAATCTTCTGGAGTTAATCTTAAAAATTTATAAATATAAATTAAGCAAGATCATTAAATGAAAAAAGATTGGAAATTTTAAGGAAAGTATCATATAAAAACATTTCACATTTAATTATGGAAATTAATAAATATAATCCATTTATTATAATTTATAAATATTTAAAAAATTAACATAATTAAATTATGGTTCCTTTTTTTAATAAACCTAATAATTTTATCCAGGACGTAGAAAATAGATGAAATAAAGTGGGATTTAAGTTAAAGAAATTCCCCTCTTATTTTCCATTAAATTAGATCTTTGTAGTAATAATTATAAATATTGAATTACTTTATTTACATAATATTTTATTTATCCTATTACTTCCTAAATAATTTATTATCAATGGGTTACCTTCATTCCTTCTCCTTATGAACTTTCCTTAATTCATGTTGTATACCTTTATGCCTTAGAATTCATTTCTTGAATTTCCCCCACTTACATGAAATGTTCTTATAGTGTGAATATCCAAACACCTTCCTTACCAATGGTTATTCACCAAGATGAAACATTAATTAATTTATTTGGTTATTTACATGTATGAAACACACATTCTGTTTCCATGGGTTAAAATGATATAATTTTCAAGTCTTTAAGCACTTATATACACAATGATTTTATATGAAACCCATTCTTTATATTCCATGGGTTATTGATGAAATGATTTATTATGATCTTTGTGGCACAATGAATTAAGAAACATGAAGGGTGGTCCTTGATAGTGATCCAATTAATTTGGTAAAGAATTAATATATAGAAATGACATGTTTTATAATACTTTGGTAATTATGATTTATGACACCTTGGTGATAAACCTTGGTGATATGATTATGATTGTATTAGTTTTATGTTATAATGGTATTTACATGTTATTTATCCTATAACTATAATTTATCTCACATGTTATGCCTAATTTATTATCCATGATGACCTTTCGTGTTCCATACCATTTTTTATCCCTTACTGGGATTTATGCTCACCCATTTCTTTTTTATATATGTACCCAAGATATGGGGTATAGTAAAAGTAACTTAGGATGGACCATTGAAGAATAATTTCAAGTGTATTAGAAGATTGTTTATGTTATTCATATATTATGTTTCTAATTTCCAAGAATGTAAACCTTAAGAGATCCTATGTGTTAGTAAGTGTTGTATGATTTAGTGGAATATTTATGTATTAAAAGGAAGTTTTCAATATGTTTCTCTATCTATAGGGGGAATAAACCTTATTTGGAGGCTGACATATGTTTATCTATCACCAGGGGAACAAACCAATCAATAATTTCTTTGTTAACCACTTTTTATATCAACCTCATTTTTTTTGTTTT
This sequence comes from Viscum album, assembly GCA_963277665.1. Classification (NCBI taxonomy): domain Eukaryota; kingdom Viridiplantae; phylum Streptophyta; class Magnoliopsida; order Santalales; family Viscaceae; genus Viscum; species Viscum album. Next base: position 879,287,713 of record OY728123.1, read on the forward strand.
GATCATAATACATATTTTATTTTGTGTTATTAATACTTTTATATATGGATAAACAATATTAGTATTAAGTACCACATATTTGTGTTCTTGTCTTATGTGAGAATCTATCATTGAAAATGAGGCTACTTTTCTAGATTATAAACTTAAATGTTATACTATCAATTTATTTTTTGCCTGATAATGACTTATTTTATCATAAATGTGTCATATTCGATTGAATATTTTTCTATAGAATTCAAAAAACTTAATTAAAAGGTTAAAAACTATTTTAAAAGGTAATATTTAGTAATATAATCTTATATTGGAGCTTTATTATTCATATATAAATTCAAATGGCTGATATATCTAATGAATAGAAGTAATAAATTAATAAATAAACTTTATAAGTATTGATTAGGATTACTATAATTCATTAATAACAAAAAAATTAAAATAATATACCTCTCTATGATTTGTGTCCATTTATAATGTTTAAGTCCTCCAAATTTAGTTTCCTTGACCAAATGAATAGTCAAATGAATCAACACAGTGAAAGATGAAGGGGGTACGATCATCTATAAATGGAATAGTGTTTATAAAATTCTTTCTTAAACATTATCCATCCCAATTGGGATTAAGGTCTTTTCACAATGTTGTCTAAAGAATTTGAAAAAGTAAATTATAACAATAGTTATTATGTTTGGTAAAAAATAGTACATTTCCCAAGGTAACAACCTCTCAATCATAATATGTGAGTTCTAAATTTTCATTCCATTTAATATTTTATGATTCAAACCTACACATATTGAAATATTATTTGAATATCCCTGAGATAATTTTATTTTTTTTAATAATTTAATAAAAATATATTTTTTAGATATTTTTCATTGAAAAAATTACTTCTAGATACTTTACATTCTCATTTCCCCATATATCACACTTGATATTTTTTAGTCTATATGATCACTTAAATAATAATTAGATTCCCCATTCTCATTATTAATTGTATAAATAAAATTATCACAATCATTATCAATATTAATAACATTAAAATTATGCTGTAATAAGTTAAATTACTATATATAAGATAAAAATATGCTCATTTTCTACCATTACTATTTTCCACTTGTATTTGAAAAATTTAAAAGTCATTTCCACATTAATTTAACTAAATGTTTTTTCTAAACTATATAATGAAATTGGATAATTTTTCTATGATCTATGATCTAGATAATTACTTTGGTGGAAGCCTTAAATATGTTTTACCATTGAATCATTACTTTTTAAACAAAAATTTATGATATGTACAGGGAATAAATGATGAGATGTGATCTATTATATGTAAATTTTTGAAGCTAAAAATCAATGTTACATACTGGGCAAGCTAAAATAGTTTTTGTGTCCCAACTAGAAATATTTCCTAGTCTATGGAGGATACTAATGATCCATATTAGGGAATCACGAATTTTTGAAAATTTACATGGTATATGTTTCGTATGTTTCTACACCATCATTACATTACTCTTGAAATTATTAGACAAGAGGCTGAAGATAAACATTAATTTTATTTAGGAACATTTTTTTCTAGGAACAATCATCGATATAATGAATGAAGTTTGTTTTATACACATCCAGTGAGGTAAATTATAAGGGTTAAAACACTCATCTATATGTTATAATTTCTAATTAAAGTCCCAAAAGGATTGAATCCATCAACTGCCAATCCTAAATATATATTTCTTGGATAAGAAGAGATATTATTATGTTATGAATTAAATGAATTCCACACTTTCAAATCTCTTGGATGTCAGATTAAATCATCATCATTATTGTCCAATAAAGAACATTTTATATGTTCAATGGTTTTATATGACATAAAAAATATTTTAAATAATGGTTTTAAAGGATTGTAATATAAAACATATACTGTAGTTTTCCTTTTCTGTTTCTTTATGGTAGTGTGTTGATTAACACTATAATAATTATTTATGGAATTATATCTATAAGTGTAATATCTTATTAACTCTTTTATATTAGAATCTTCCCCCAAGTATAAAAAAAATCATTGGTACATGCATGTATATTTTTGTAACTAACTCTGAGATTAATAATAACCTTATTCATCTCATAAAATGATAGAGGGTTCATAGCTTCAGAAAATGTATCATGTGAAAATTATAATATCATATAAATTGATTTATTTTTAATTATAAAAATTCAAATGATGTGGTAAAACTTAAATAGAAAATAAAATTTTTAATACTTGACACATGCTTCATATAATTCTTGATTTACATCATTGACTAATTTAGAAAAGGCAATAGTTTCCCTAGTTAAATTTTCTATTATATTAGTCTTCAAAACATTAACCATTAATATGTTATCATCTTGATCAGGTATTCTTATAGTTTTAAAAGAATTATTAATATTTGAAATATCAATATTTGGATCAGATAACACATTATTCTCTTGATGGTGTTGTCCCACTCTCTCAAAAGAATCATTTATCAAGTTCTGAATTTCTTTTTCCACCATCAAGGAATTAATCTATTCATTCTGATGTAAGATATAACTAATTAAACTTTATATAATGTTAAATTATCCTTTCTAAGTCCCCCAAAAATATTGAGGAGTAAACTGTTTCATTATCAAGTTATTAAATTCTTCATCTCTCCTCAACTATTATTTGAATTTACATTGAGTAAATTGATAATTTATTTTTCCATCCCCAGATCAAATTTCAATTGTAAAATCCAAAAACATATCTAAACCCTTATTATACAAATATATGTTATGAGTTAATGTAATCGAAATTTTATCCATAAAAAATTGATTGATATGTTTTAAAATAAATAATATAGTTATATAAAAATATAGAAATAAAAGAATATATTTTAGTAAAAAAATTTAAGAATATCTTAATTTTTTAAATTATAAAAATATAGCTATATTATAATTGAAAATTAAAACTGAAATTTATATTGAAATTTAAGGTGGTAATTTACAAAAAATATATAATGAAATGGTAAATTCATGAATCTCTACCTTTTAAATGAACATAAAACCTATTTTTTAAACTCATACAATATCAATCTAGAATCAATAATTCTATTTAGAAAATATATCCTCACACAGACCCATACACCGATCAAGTTTTTCTAATAAATAAAATACTATGAACCCAAATCCCTAAGATAGTAATTCATGAATTTATTTTATTAACATAAGTTTATAATTTTTTATAGTATTTCTCTAAAATGAAAACTATTTTTTAATAAAGATAATAATTATACAAATAAAAAACGTAAACTATTAAGTCTAATTGACCCGAGATATTCTATATTTCTTTTTTTTATAAAGAAATAAGACAAAAATTCTTAAAAAAATATATTCAATCTAGTATTAAGTGGGGGTTTACATATTGAAGGTACTTAGAAACTCAAATAAAATAAGTGGTCTAACTTTTGGGATCTGATACATATCTTTTCTGGAAAATCTAAGGAATATTACATAATTAAAATAGACTCGCCACCTTTATTCTCAATAGATTCTAGTTGAGGTCTAGGGAGAAGGTAGGAGTGGAGGTTTGTGATGAAAGAGTGATTTTTAGTGGGTTGAGGGAGAACACAAACATAGGGATATGGAGGAGTTAAGTTTAATGTTTAAGGAGTGTAGGTGAGGGAGTAGTGATGGAGGGGGAATACAAGAGGGTGATAATAGAGGAGTGGAGGCCGGTGATCGAGATGACATGTGACTTATGGATAGGGACCAGATTCAAGGCCAAGGGGATGAGAAAATAGAATGGGGTCATTTTTTTAAAACACTTACTAATGGTTTTAAAATAACTACAAAATACATGATTTAATGGCCCTTTTTAAATCACTACTAGATAAAATCAATTCATATATTTAGCGATGATTTTTTAAAATATTACTAATTGACCACTATTAAATATTTATTTTATTATAGTGCTTTCATATAAGGCCAGGATCACACCTTGGTTACTACATGAACATTCTTAGGATTCATCACTTAATTTAATTTCCACTTATTCATTGGAATCATCAATTAGTTTTAATTTCATTGGGAAATACATATCTTTATATTTTCAATAACTTTCCATAACAATATTTTAAATAGTTTTATCAACATATCCAATAACACTTTACTAAATAATAGTTTCATTTTTCTAGGGATTTTTGTTCTTATTTATTCTAATTTTATTTCCCTTTTTTATAAGGAAAATTTCTCTAACTCTTATCACCAGAAGTTCAAATTTACCATATTTTTATTATACTCTGGTGGATAATATCACAACGTCCATTCATTATTTTATTTTCTGTATAAATTGTTTAATTTTATCTATAATTAAAATATAGCAATACGATATGGGGTATTTGTATACAACACATTAGTCATTGACCTAAACATGATATTTTCTATCTACAAATTATGAACTCTTTTAGTATGCATTGTCAAATTAGTATAGTGTTGTATATATTCCATGAGATCATCACAAAAATCATGTAGAAAAAAAAACCATATCCCTTTTCTAACCATTAAAAATTGTACTATTAAAAATATGAGGTTTCATCAATGATTCGATTTATGCAGTATATTCAAAAAAAAGAAAAGAAATGCAAAAAACTCAAAATCAGATCTTTTGTGCTATAATAACAATGTTTGGGACTAGAAGGTTATGATGTATAACCTTTGGCACCCTGGGGGGGAGGAGGGGGTAAGTCCGGGGAGGTCAATATGAAATTTAAAATTTTCCTTTAAAATCCCTCAACCATTTTCAAATCATGTTCTTTCATGGAAAGAAACTCATTTAATCTATCACACCCCCTTAATTACACTCTTAATAAAAATAAATCATAGATGATGAAATTTAAATAAAAAATAAAAAATTTATTTTACGTTGTTCACCCACACTAGGATATATCCAAGTAGTATAAACCTGGTGATATGCTGATGTATCAAAATCCATTACACACACATTTTAGTTATAAATTTTGGATGTGGTCACTCCACACCAAGGATCAACACCTTTACAAGATTTAATAACCTCTTATTTATCTTCAAAGGATTAATATCATTATCTCATTCTTCACATACTTATTCAAGGATATAAATCAATTTATAAACTTATAGGTATCTTCCAGTTTAGTATAGACAACCAAAAGGTTATGCATCAAGACTCTAGAATTTGATGTTGCATTGAAGTCCCCTTTCGTGTGCTTCCTCCTTTTCAACCACTATATGGGAATGAATCCACAACAGAATATTTGAGTATATGTCTTACCTAAGATCAAAATAGTGATAAAACATTCTTATAAAGAATACGTTTTCATTTTTAATATTCTTTTATGAAAATTTCATTCTACTTCCACATGAACTTCTATAAAAAATTTTATAAATAAATTTAAATCTCAAACCCTTAGGTCAATAGTTGGGAGTAATATAGGTTTCTATATTACTATAGTATCCTTACAAGGGAATTTTTTTTAATGATTTACATTTTTCCCATTCAACTTGAGTATCTCTCCCCAATCTTGAGCCACATTATTCATATTTGAAATAAAGGTGAATATTTTTTTACAAAAAACCATTCACCACAATGTGTTCACAAGATCACCATGATATAGTCAGGTCTAGATCAGATTATAATCTAAATAAAATTTCTTATTTAACACTATATTATATTAAATATGAAAACTTTTAATTTTAATCTTGAATATACTATGAAACTTGATGGAATAACCATCTTTTAAACAAGAAATAACCCCTCTCTAGGTGAAATGACCTCTGTCATGGCTTGATTTGTATCATGCTTCCCATTCCAATTTATTACAACAAGAATAATAGCCTAGGTAATTCTTTCATATATAATTTTCATATATTAATTAGTAATATTTTATAAATTTATATTCATTATAAAACAATTAGACAATTATTTTGACCAAAAGGGAAAAATCTTTATTTCTACCCAAATAGAATTTTTATATATTATATGGTTTTTTTTAAAATACTGATTTCAAAATTATATAATTTTAATATGAAAAAATGAACTTAATTTTTTAATTGATCATTTCAAATTTATCTTATGATTATTTTTTATAATTTTCTAAAAAGTTTATTTTTTAATGAATAGTGAAAAATTAATTTTTATTGGGAAATGTATTTTATTTTAAATTTTTTATAAAGAATAATTATATTTGGAATTATTTTTAAAATAAATTTAGTTAATTTTTATTTAAAATAATACAATTATGGTTTTTTTAATTGAATTATATAGGTGAAATATGTATAAAATGATTTATAATTATGAAGGGAATGTTTCTGAAAAATTGCTTTTCTTTGTGTTTTGATGGTTTAATTTTAAATAAAATTGTAAAACTTATGTATTTTTAACTTTTAGAAAATGATTAAATATTTATAATATTTTGTTCCAACATTTTTAAATAGTTCTCTTTTATTTTTTGTCAATATGAATAGTAATTTTAGTAATTTTTGTTACCACATTAAAGAGTAAATCTGGTAATTCAAGTTAAAAAAATGATAAGGACTAGAAAATAGTCCTAACAATTGATTTTATTTTATTTCACAATTTCATTCATTAATAATAATCCAAGATTCTATTATATTTCATTTTTTTTGATTTTTATAGGATTATAGAATTTATAATATTTTATTTTAAGAAAAGAAAAAAATGTCACACTCTTGTTTTTAAAAAGTATAATATTTTTAACATGGGAATAAGTTGAGGATATGTTTAGTTATAAATATAATATATAAATATAAATTATTTATATTTGAACTGGTGATTTATTTTTAACTTTTAGTAAATAAATAATTATCTTTAATTCTTAAACAACTTTAATGCATTAATTATTCGATTAATGGAAAATTAAAATAAATGATATTAAAAATATTAAAATCAATAAAATTTGAAATAATTAATGTGATCCAGAATTTTATAAATAAATATAATAGGTTATGGATATATAAATTTATTATATTTCAATTCCTTGGTTGTCTTGATGTTATAAATGTCGAAGTAACTGAATAGTTTTAAAATTGACATTATTGTTATTTTATGAAAATAATATTTTATTGAATGATATAAAAATAATATAAATCCAATATTTATACAATTGATTAGTATATTTTTTAAAATATCAACCATGGTAAATTTATGGTCCATTTTTCCATTTTTAGTTAATATATTTTCTTTCAAAGAGTAAAAAACCTTATTGTCATGGTAAGTGTGAAAATGGTTAATGGGGGTTAAAACCAAAGGATAAGGGTAAAAATATGATCTAAACTTGTCCAAATTTTACTTTATGAGATAATTTACACTATTACACATATTATATTCTAATTTTATCAATTTATATCTATTTTTACATCATAATTAATTTATATTGATTTAATATTTTACGAAATTCTAAGAGCGCCCCTCCCCTCTTATTAAAGGGCACCAATTCTTCTCATTTATTCACTCTTAAAAACCCATTTTTTCCATTACCTTAACATATAACTTCCTAGAATCCTAAAATAACTATATAGGTATTGTTTTAGGCTTAATACCAACCTTATAGGGCCTAAGGTATTTAAAAAAGGAGACTTTCCAAAGAAGAGGCATAGTTTTTAACCACATGTTTTAGTTTTATTTCATATTTAACCTCTTTTAAATATTATGATATTATAGAATAAGTATTTTAAATATACTAATATTTTATTATATTAATTTCATAACCTATTCCCATATCTTCTCCTAACAAATGAGAAAAAACCAATATTCATGTGTACAACAGACTACCGCCTCATAAACTGATGCAATTCATTTTCCATCACAGTCTCTCAAAAATGGATTATAATGATTGAATTAATGTTTATATATGATATTCATCAAATTTTTAACATTATAAAAATGATAATATATCATTTTAATTCTTATGGTTTCATTCATTTAAAAATTATAATGTCATTTGTGTGTACATATAGACTACCACCTCCACGAAGCGATGTGATTAATTTCTCATCACCACATCATATGAGTGATATATATAAGTATATTTAAATAAGTAATATTATATTTATTATTTTATTATTATTTTATAAATATAAAACCATACTTACCTTTTTTCTATAACGATCATTGAAAAATGGAAATGTTACTCATGCGTACATACAACCAACTGTATCCACGATTGTAACGTAGTTAATTTTTCATAATAATATTTAATGGTTTAATTTAAAATAATAATATATTTGTAAAAATAATAATTATTTCAGGATTATTATTTTTGATATGGTAGAATAATAACCTCTTTTACAATAGTAATCCTTCCAAATTTATATTGGACTAATGAATCGAGTATCATCAATTCATCCAATGTGAAACTAAATGATTGGGTAATTATTATAACATAGTAATAAGTGAGATAAAAGGAACAGAAAACTTGAAAAATATTATCATGAAAGTATATAATTATCATTATTTTATTATTTAGTTATATAATAAATATATTTTATGAGGAACATTCAAGGTGATGGATTTTTTTTTAAAATCCACATTAAAAGTTTCCCTTAAAAATATTTTCCTTCCATGCGCATATTTTTTGAATTATTTTATGGATTTTTTATATGGAAATAAAAGAGTTATAAATGAAATTTTATGTCTATTTAGAATTTATTTTGAAGGTTTTCAAAAGGAATATTTTTACAGAATGTTTTAATGTTCTTGAAAAAAAGAAAAAAGGAATGTGTTATTTTATATATATGATAACAACAACCTTTCCCACTACCGTAAATGTTATTTGATTTTTGGTTTAATTTAAAATATATCATTTTTTCATAAAAGGAAACCCATCATTACTTATGTTCTAGTAATTTTCAAAAAGGGTTTCAAAATTTAAAAATATTATCTTATGGGTGCAAAGAACAATTTTTTGATGCATGATTTTATGTATTATGTTAAGGTTATTAGGAATTTTTTATGATGATGGGTGGTTTTATTATAAAAAATGTGTGGGTGATCCCTTTAAATTACTAAAATTCATTGTGAAAAGGGATGAAGTTAACCAATTAGTTTTCTCTGAAGAGATTATGAGAATATAATGTGATGATTTTTCCAAGTATAACCATGATAGTTATTTGATGTGTTACTGCAATGGTTACTCCAAGTATAACCATGATGTTTATTCCATGTGGAAGTAATAATGACTTGAAAATGATGCCTTAATTTACATACATGATTTATCTATGAATTTTATGGGTTTTTATGATATCATATGGTAAAGTAAAGTATATGATACTTAGGAAGTTTGAAATATATAACATTGTGAAGAAGTTATTATGAGTTTTTCAGGATTTTAAATAACCATTTATGACTTTTATTTTTTCATTTATGATTTATTATGAAATGGTTTATGAAATAATTTTGTCAGAGAATGTGATTTCTTATGTAAGAAAATACTTATTTTGATCCCAAATATTATTTTAAAAAAGGAAAAATTCTATATGTATTCATGTACTAACAATTTATTTCTTTATCTTTATGTACATTACTAATATTTTTGTTCTCATATTAGTTTTGAATTTTTTTTTCACAAGGTTTTGAGGATGGTTAAGGGAAAATAATAAGTCAAGATAAAATTCATGATGTTTTTTCATAAAAATAAATCATGTTTTATTTTAAAAGTTTTGTTTTATGGAAAAAATAGATTCTAAGTATAATTGTCCACATTATATATATATATATGGGTTTTTAGGTAAGATTTAAGAACTAAATATCTAAAACTATAAAACAAAAAGATATTTGGGAATGTAATAAAGGTAATTCTAGTTTAAATTCACTAAAATATGTAATGTTTAAGGTCATGTCCTTATAGTTGGTATCAGAGAAAAGATTAAGATAACTTTAGTGGTTAGGGTAATTTTAATAGAATACCTATAATATATTTTACATTATGTTTAATTCTAAATGATACAACATTTTAATATTACCATGTTGATGTATCAAGACTATGTATGTTCAAAATGTTTTTCTATAGAGGGACCATGGAATCTAAAGTAATAAGGCACTGAGGGGATGATATCCATCAGAATCAGAAAATTAGAATAGTTGGAGTTGGAATATAGAAGTTTATCACTGGGACGGATTAGTTGATGCAAGATATAAATGGTGGTGGTATATATGCTAGAGAAGAACCAAATATACCATAGTACAACATGTAAAAAAATTATATGTTTTTGATACAACAACCTCCAACATTTTGGGGATCTTCCAACCTAGTGGTTGCTGGAATATGGATTAAATCCATAGAAAATATATTTGATGTCATAGGATGTTTGGATCAGAAAAATATAAGACTCTTTATTTAAAATTTTGAAGGTGAAGATGACCAGTAGTGGTTAATGGTCAAGAATATCAGGGAAATAGAGGATACTGATGCCTTGAAATGTAATGACTTTATGAATATATCCCTTGAGAAGTATTTTCCAAAATCTGTTATATTTAGAAGATAAAATAAATCATTAAAATTGAGTAAAAGGGAGGAATATTTAGTTGTCACATACAAATAAAACTTTACCCTACTGGAAAGGTATGCACCAAATTTTATCCATGATCTTGATAGTAAGCTTAATCGATTTTAATTAGGATTGAAAGTAAAATATCAAATATAATTGGGTTCCTATGGATTCAAAAGTTATCAGAAACTTATGAGAAGTGTTGAGAAGTTATAAATGGATTTTTTGATGATAATCTATATATTTAAATCTAGTAGAAAAAAATTTCCCAGAGGAAGGAAAATGGAAACAATGGTTCAAATAAATCTGATGGTAAGAAAATTAATTTTTCATTTTGTGAGAGTGATGGTAAAAGTAAAACTTGGTAATTCATTATGAAGTATAATATGATATTATGATCTGGTAAGATTGGGTATAAAGATCATAATTTCAATGAAAAAGTTCATGGTATTGGTAAGAAAAATTCTGATAAATATGTAGTAAAATGTTTTAAATGTAATGAGATGGGTCATTATATACATAAGTGTCTAAAGAATAACTTGAATGATATGAAGCATCCAATCTATAAGCTTACAGTTTTAGTGAAACCATTCAAAAATACTTCAGTAGATGGTGGTCTATAAATTGAAGCAATTTCAAGAATATTTATTATTTATTTAGATTATAGGAATGTTTGTTCTAATTTAGGGTCTACAAATTCATTCATCTCTGAGAAATTTTCTGGTAAATTATAAATTTCACCTTAATAAATGAAAACTTCACTTATGGTAAAAAAACCATGAAAAATTATGAAGGAAAAAATAGATTATAAGAATTATACTATCATTTTCGACTTTACCAAAAAACCTTATTGTATTTCCCCTATTATAGTTTGTGTTATTCTATATATGTATTGGTTTTAAATTTACCATGAAAAGATTGATTTTAGATCTAATGAAGTTTTTTCTTTCAAAAAAATTTTCAATTTGTATATAATAATGAAACCATAAATTTTATCACATATCATGAATCTAATATAATATTAAAATATATAAATGAAAATTATCTTGCATATATTGTCAAGAATAAATAAAATTTACAAATAAATTATGTTTTGGTAGTAAACAAATACCATGATGTTTTTACTGATGAGTTTTATAGTGTTATAAACTACTAAAAAGTTTAATTTACTATTTAATTAGTTTCTAAGGCTAAGGGAATTTTAAAACCCCCTTATATAATGGTTCAATTACAACTTATAGAATTTAGAAATAAATTGCAGAAACTACTTAATAAAGGTTTCATTCATCCTATCACTTCACAATGGGGTGATCCTATTTTTTAAAAAAAGAAATATGGTTCCATGAGGATTTTAATTGATTATATATCTCTGAATAACATTACTATTAAGAATAATGTTTTCCCTTAAATAAATGATTTTTATTATCACCTAAAAGGATGTTGGTATTTTTTGAAGGATTTACTAAGGTCTGGGTACTATCAGCTGGAGAGGAATGCAGATGAAATTCCAAAAACAATGTTTCAGACTAGATATCTACATTATGAGTTTGTGGTTATTATTTTTGGATTAAAAAAATTCACCAACTATATTTATTTTTTTTATGAATAGATTCTTCCATGAATATTTAGATAAGTTTGTGGTTTTTTATTGATGATATCTTGATTTATTCAAATATTTATGAGGATCATGAAAAACAATTGAGGATTATTATTCAAACCTTAAAATAAAATAAACTATGCAAAAAAATAGAAAATGATATTTTTGGTTACAAAAAATTTTATTCCTTGGACACATCATAAATAAAGATGGGATAACTATTGATCCTACTAAAACTAAAGTGGTTGATAAATGGCCAATAGCTATAAATGCTATCGAGAGTCATTTTTTTGGGTTGTTAGGCTATTACTGATGTTTTTTTGAAAACATTTCATGGTTATCTATCTTAGTAACTAAGTTAACTCAAAATTTAAATTAATCTGAACAAAATAATGTGTTGAATGTTTTTAGGAACTAAAAAGAATATTGTTGAATGATTTAATTTTTTTCTTTCCCTTTAGGAATATTGAATTTTTTATTTACACTAATGATTCTTTTAAGGGACTTAGTTGTGTACTAATAGAAAATTATCTGGTAATTATATATGTTTCATGGAAACTAAAACCTCTTGAGTAAGATTATCCCAAAAATGATCTAGAATTAACTGTTATGGTCTTTACTTTAAAAATTTGGAGACATCATTTATATGGATCTATGTGTAAAATATATACTGATTATTAAAGTTTGAAGTATATATTCACTCTAAAAGGGTTGAACATGAGACATAGGATATTTCTAGAATTGATAAAGGATTATGACTGTACTATTCATTGTCATCCTAAAAAAGAAAACAAAGTAGTTAATGTTTTGAGTCAGAAAAGTAATGTTACATTAACCATATTGAATTTGGAACATGACCATTTAGTTAATGTTTTGATGAATTTTGGCCTAGAATTTGTGGATATAAGAAATTAATCTATTATGTTTTAGGTTTCAATGTAGTCAACATTGTTAGATAGAATTAAGAAAGTTCATAAGGTAGACCTTGAGTTTAAAGTAAAGATAGAATTGGTTATGAAGGGAAAGCTTTCTAAATTTAATGTTGAAAAGGAATGTGTTTTAAAATTTTGAAAGAAATTATGTGTGTCGTGAGATTCCTAATTGAATAGATAATTGTTCAGAAAATATTAGAGTTCCATATTTTCTGTTCATCCTAGAAGCACTAAGATGTACAAAGAAAATTTGGGGTATTACTGGTGGGATGGACTAAAAATAGAAATTTATAACTTTACAATGAAATGTTTGACCTGTTAAAAGGTTAAAGAAGAATAGAATTTACTAAAGAGGATACTTCATCCTTTTCCAGTGCTAGATTGGAAATGGGAAAATATATCCATGGATTTCATGGTGGGATTTCCAGATAGTTCTTGAGGTAATAATGTGATTTGAGTTATTATTGATTGATTAACTAAATATGTGGATTTAATTCCAATTTGAGATATTATGTATTTAGATAATATTTATTGATTGTATGTTAATGATATTTTTAAGTTACATGGAGTTCTTATCAATTTTTTATTTGACAGTGATCTAAGGTTAACTTCTAATTTTTGGAATTCCCTTCAGACATTATTGGGTAATGAATTAAATTTCAGTACATATTTTTGTCCTCAATTTTATGGATAGTCTGAGTGAACTATTTAGAATTTAGAGGAAATTATTTTTCATTTTTAAATATATTACCAAGGAATTTAATATCATCATCTTTCATTAGTTGAGTTTTCTTAAAATAAAAAGTTCCATTCTAGTTAACAGATGGCACCTTTCGATGCATTATATGGAAATTAGTATCAGAATAAATATTTTTGGGATGATTTTGGAGAAAGGAAGTTAATGGGACCTGAATTGGTATAGGAAATTCCTGATAAGGTGAAGGTAATTCAAGAACATATGTGGATGGCATAGATAACTTATAAAATTTATGTAGATAACCCAAAAAGATCCTTCTTTCAAGGTAGTTGATCATATTTTTCTTAAAGTATTTCTACAGAAAAGTGTTATGTGTTTTGGTAAAAATGGGAAGTTAATTACATGGTAAATTGGTACATAGGAAATCCTAGAGAAATCTAGATCAGTTTCCTACCAAATTCCCTTTCTTCTGAGTTTATCCCAGGTACATAATATTTATAATGTTTTGATATTAATAAAGTATGTGATAGATTCATCTCATGTTCTCAACCCTAAAGTAGTTCAGTTAGAATAAAACCTTTATTATAAAAAAAATGTTCATATAATTGACCATAGAGAGAATTTTTTATGGAATCAGGTAATTCACCTAGTTATGTTTTTTTTGAAAAAACCATGTGGTGGAAGAAGCAACATGAGAATTTGAAAATTCATCGAGAGAAAAATATACCCACTTGTTTAGTAATTGAATGAAATTGCAAGGATGCAATTTAAATAATAGGGAATAATGTAACATCACATATAATGTTTATATAAACCATTTTTATAAATTCATTAGTTATATTTTATAAATTTATATTCATTATAAAAATATTAGACAATTTTTCAGTCAAAAGGATAATAGATTTATTTCTAAAAAATTGGATTTTTATGCATTATATGTTTATATTTAAAATATATATTTCCAAATTATATAATTTTAATTTGAAATAATGAAATTAATTTTTGAATTTATCATTCAAAAATTATATTAAAATGATTTTTTGAGATTTTTCTAAAAAGTTTTATTTTTCAATGAATAGTGAAAAATTGAGATTTTTATTGAAAATTTATTTTCTTTTAAATTATTTTTAAAGTATAATTATATTTTGAATTATTCTTAAAATTTAAATAGTTTTTTTTGATTTAAAATAATCTAATTATGTTTTCTGAAATTAAATTTTACTTGAATTTATTATAAAATCATTTTATACTTAAAGGGACATTTTTATGAAAAACAATTTTCATTTCATTTTTTTATTTAATTTTAAATTGAATTCTACCACTTTTTTTATTGTAATTTTAAAAATTGGATTGAATTTTTAGAATCCTTGGGCCCAAAATTTTTATATAGTTCCCTTTTATATTTGGTCAATATGAATGGAAACCTTAGTAATTTTTGTTACTAGGGTAAAGGGTAAAATATGTAATTTAAGTTAAGAATAAAATGATAAGGACAATAAAATTACCCTAAATCATGACATAATTTTATTGTATGAGTAAATTAAATGAATAATAATTAACTATTATATAATATTTCATTTATTTTATTTGTATTTGATTATAGCCTTTATAATATTTTATTTAAAGAAAAGTATAAAACGCCACACTCTTTTTTTTAATAACTATATTATTTTAAACATAAGGATAACCAGTGGAGATTTTTGGTTATAAATATCATTAATAAATATATATTATTTATATTAATCATGTTAATTTTTTTTATTTTTTATCAAATAAATAATTACCTTAATTGCTTACACAATGTTGTTGTAGTAATTATTCAATAAAATTAAAATTAAAATAATTGATATTAAAAATATTAAAAGTAATAAAATTTTAGTTAAATAATGTGACACACTAATTTTTTAGATAAATATAACATTCTAGGGGCCTTTTTATTAATTATATTAAAATTACTTGTTTTTCTTGATGTTATAAATGTGAAAGTAAATGAATTGTTCTAAAATTGAGATTATTGATATTTTATGAAAATAGTATTTTATTAAATGATATAAAATTCCTAAAAATAAATTATTTACCCAATATATTAGGATATGGTTTTAAATATCAACAATGGTCTATTTGTGGCCGTTTTTTTCTATTTATAATAAATATCTTGACCCTTATAGAGTAAAAACCCTTGTTTTATGATAAGTATAAAAAGGGTTAATAAAGGATTAAAACTAGAGGATAAGGGTAAAAATGTGATCCAAACTTTTAAAAATTTTATTTTATGACATTATTTAGAATAATAATTATCTTATATTATAATTTTATCAATTTCGGTCCATTTTTACATCACAATTAATTTATATTAATTTAGTATTTTAGGAAATTCCAAAAGCCTCTCTCCCATCTCTTATAAATGGCCACCATTTATTCTCATTTATTCACACTTTAAAAACCCATTTGTTTCAGAAAAAACCTACCCATATACATTCATAGAATACTTATCCTCATTTCAGAGGTCCTTTTTTTTATTAAAATACCAACCTTATAGGATGTAAGGTATTTTGAAAAGTAGAATTTCCTAAGAAGAGGTATAGTTTTTAACCTTATGTTTTAGTTTTATTAATTCTTCTACCTCCTTAAAATATTCCTTAACCATGATGATATATTAAAATAAATATTTTACATATAATTTCATGTTATTATTTTAATTTAATAGCATATATCCACATCTTCTTCCATCAAATGATAAATAAAACCATCGTTCGTGTATACAAGGGACTACCACCTCGTGAATCGATGTAATTTTTTTTTCCATCACTATATCTCATGACTCGATTATAATGATATAATTAAGTTTTATATATGATATTATTTATACATTAATAATGTTTAAAATAAAATATATCATTTACCTTCTTACCTTTCAATTCACTGAAAAATGATTACGTCGTTCGTGCATACGTTTGGACGACCACCTTCACGAATCAATGTGATTATTTTTTTCATATCCACATAACATGGATGATATATATAAGTATATATAAATAAGTAATATGATATTATGATAATTCTATAAATATAAAATAATTCTTAACTTCTTTCCACAATTAAGGCCGAAAAGTTTAGATGTTACCCATGCATACGTATGACCAATCGTCTCTATAATTATAATGTAGTTAATTTTTGATAACCATATTAAATGGTTGGATTAAAAAATCGTATATTGTTTAAAATTTATAATTATTTAATTATTATAATTGTTTATATTATGGAATAATTACCTCTTTGATCATAGTCAGCCTACCGAAGTCATTTTTGATTTATGAACCTAATATCATCAAAACATCTAACATGAACTTAAATGATTAAGTAAATGTTATAACATGGTAATAAGTAAGATAAAAGGAATAATATACTAGAAAAGGTTTTGAATAAATAAAATTATTTACATAAGTTTATTATTCTAGAATATAAATAATTTATGTGATTAATCATGCAACACTCTGAGTTTTTATGAATTATTATTATTTTAAATAAATCATTTTTGGCTGGTTTTCATTTCATGATACATAAAGTTATTCTCTATTTATATGGAACACCATGTTATTATTTCAGTAAATGAAAAAATTAAATTATCTTCTGGTATGAACAATACTATGTTTTGGATTGTGTTACACACAATTTTGAGTTCCTTCAATAGCTTGTGTTACATGCAAGACCGAGTGTTACCAGACTACAATATAGAAATAATATTATAGTTATCATCTTTCTGTTGGAATTGATGGTATTAACGAGATTAATTAAATTATTAAAACATGTTTATATGTATTTATAAACATAATTATTTGGTATCAATTATTCAAAAAATAAAATAAAAACCAATTGAATATAAAAGATGTGTTTTTATGAAAAACACTTTTAATTCCACCAAAGGTGTTTTATATTAATAAATAAAATTAATAAATATTATTGAATGATATTAATGAAGTTTATATGTTATAAATTCTATTTTTTTTACATTCATAAAATAGGTTTTATAGTCAAAAAATAAGAATGAATCCAGTTTTAGGCATAAAAATTTGTATTATTCTAAAAGGAAATTTTACCACCTTTTAATGAACTATTTTTTTTTAAAATAAATTTTTACACGTTTATAATTTTTATTTTAAAAAATAAACTTCATTTTTAAAATAATAATATCAAAATTTACTTGGGGTTATTTTTTTTATTTTTGGAGAGGTTTTATTTTTTGAAGAATAGTGAAAAACACATAATTTTAATTGAAAACTGGTATTTCATTTAATTTAATTATAAAAATAAATTTTATTTTTATTTTACTTTAAAGTATAATTAGATAAATTATAAATCTATTAATACAATTTAGTTCATTTTAATCAATTTCACTACAAAATTGGATATAAAAAATTTCAATCTTTTAAGTCTTTTCACATTGAAAACTCATCATCTCATCCCGTGTGTGGGATTAATTTTAAATTGATTCAATACAATTATATTATTATAATTTTTTAAAATAGATTCCATATTTTAATTCAAAATAACATATATTTTCTAATAAGTTAAAATTATATTTTGACCAAAAATATTAGTGAATGAAATTAAAATTAATTATAGCGATTAAGGTAAAAACAAGTTCACTTAAGGGTTAAAACTTAACTAAAGGGGCCCAATAACCTACAAACATGTACTAAATCCATTTTATGGACATATTTATAACACATAATACCTTTTAAATAAAATGGACCCTTATTTGAGACACATTATTTAAGGAAGGCCTCTAAATAGTATTTACATTTATATATTTATAAGAATGTCTCTTCTCCTCCACTATAAAAAGGGTAGTCACCCGCCTCACTTATTCACACCTATAAATCAATTTGGATAAAAAACTATCAAATATACTACAAAATTATCTTCCTTTATCATGGAATATTCACTTTGGGTAGAAATATAACCAATTAATGCCTTTGGTTCAAACCAAAAGGAGTTACGACAAAGAAGAGGTAACAACCTTCAACAAGCACTTTTGTTTTATTTATTTATCAACTTCCTCAATTATTATTATTACCTAACCATATAATAACCTCAGTATTATAAATATAATAATATTTTTTAGGATAAATGTATGACTACACTCACACATAGTTTTGTCAAATGGGATATTCAATCATCTTTTGTGTGTTCGGTATACTACCGCCTTATGAACTGATGTCACTAATTCTTCCATTAACACCTCTCAATGCTGGGAATAATGATGTAATTATTATTTTTATATTATATATATGATATTCATTATTCATTTATTCTTCTTAAATGTTTACATAACACATACCTTCTTGCTTTCCATTTTTTGGGAATACGATAACTTCATTTGTGGTCATGTGGACTATCGCCTCCTCAAAGCGTTGTGATTCGTTCACCCTTTACATGGAATGTATTAAGTATGGGTTAAATAAAAATATGTGATTTATATGAAATTAAAATTTTAATTTAAATATATTAAATATATATGTCATTTTATTTTATTTATTTCTAATTACAACAAGAAAATTGAAACAACGTTCATGTGTACGTACGACCTACCATCTCCATTAACCGTGTATTTAATTTCATATTTATATATTTTATAGATTATTATAAATACATATATAATGAATATAGATGATATTTATATCATGTTTTACATTATTTAAATAATTAAATCATTATCTAATTAATATGATCAATAACAACAAGTCATAACATATATGAAAAACAAAGTGGATAATACCCTAAACGTAACATTAACATGGAATTGGTAATAAATGGGTAATATAAACTTTTAATCAAATAATATATGCTATGAGATACAATAATATGGTTCTTTTTTATATTTATAATAAATTTATATTTATTATATAGTGTCTTTGAACATGTATGAAGAAAGCCAAGAATTAAGATAATGGTTTTCTTATCTCACTTTTATTTATGTGAGATATATGCTATATTCACCACTTATTCATGTAATGTGGTTTATATAATTCATAATGGAATTTTATATCATTAATTTTATTTATGTAATTATATTCAATGTTTCAATTGATGTTAGTCTTTCATAGATCTCACGATCAAAAAGTTACTCAAGTAGTAAGGGGATTTCGAGTCGCACTTTTATTTAAGGAGACTTGAGCTATATTCACCATTCATTTCTTTTCTAAGGTGTATACAATGAACATGAATTTATTATATGATTTTTATCCATAAAATTATTCATATTTTCCATATCCAATTGTTGACTTATATTTATTTATTTTTACAGTTCAAAAGTTACCAAATCAGTAATGTAATTTTGTCTCAATTTTCCATCTTTGTGACCCATGTTATGTTATGAACCAATATTATTTTACGAGGTGTATATTATTACCTTTGACCTGTTATATTAGGACTATAATTATTTTCATGATATTTTAAGTTTAATTTAATTTTATTCTTTCATGGGTATTTGGATTCAAAGTTACCAAAGTGGTAAGAGTTTATTGCTACAATCTCATCATTTATCAGGATTATTTAGGATTATGATTACATTGATGAAATTTTATGATCCATAACTGGATTTATCATGAATTTTATTGTCTTTTGTTTTTTTCATGTTATATAAAACTAATGGTACCATTTTTATACTCTTTGGTACATAATATAATTAATAAAATATTTTTATTAAAACTCGACTTTAATTATCTTTTCATTCAGAAGTCTGTGTTCATTCAAAACCGTGTTTTCTAAAAACGTTTTAAAAAATGTCATACTATTATTCTATGATTTTTAGAAGAAAATTTTACCCATGGTTTTCATTTATAAAAACTGGTTTGAAAAAGGAATCTTTGTATCATTTTCCAATCAAGTTACTTTTCTGAACTTCTTATGGTACAAAAGAAATGTTCGGGATGTGTAAATTTATCCACCGTTATGACCATAATTTCATTGAAAATTACTTTACATGTTTATAAGATTTATTTTCAAATAAAAGTTTCCCTAATGTTATGTAAATTCATTTTTTTTAAATTATTTTTCAAAGGAAATTATTTTCAAAAATGTTTTATGTTTAAAAATAATTTTAAATGATTTTCAAAGAATCCTTTATATATTTTCAAAGTTATTTTAAAATAAAAACGTATTAAAAATGATTTTGGATTTAAAAATGAATTTTCAAAGTGGAAAGGATATTTTCCTCAAGAAATTTTTGAAATGATTTTTAAAAGCTTGAATTATAAGTTTTTCATAGTGTTTTTCAATAAAAAGGTTTTTGAAAATGTTTTAAGTTTTAAAAAGTTGTTTTCCAAGAATGATTATTTTTCTTTATAAATTTTACAAGTGATATTTCAAAACCCTTCTCCATTTATTATAACATACTTTGATATAGTATATTATCTATTAGGGATATGATCTAAGGACACCATTCTTACCCTTTATTTTAATGGTTTATGTTTAAGATGACAAGTTGTTTATGAAACCTATTTCTCTTCCATGTGTTATACAATACTAAAACACTTATAAATACCAAATCCTTTCATGGGTTAATATATTATGAAATTATTATAAAACATCATTATTTTACACAAGCTATGATATAATTCTTATTATTCCCATTACATTCCATGAGTTATGATATGATGTTTGTGAAACCCATCTCTTTTATTGATCAGGATATAATGAAAGTTTTATTATATTGTGAAACAAATATATAGGATTTCATTATTAGATAGGTTAGAACTATATGAAACTTCAATTCATTGGAAAAGATTTATATCTCATGGGATAGAAATGGCTGGAACAGGGAGTGAACATGGTTCAGTAAAGGACTTTGTCTGCTAAAATAGTCTTGAAAGTGAATATTGACTAATAAGATGGACTTGGATGTGAACCTTGACTAATAATATGGTTTTGGGAGTGAACATTTACTACTAATATGGTCTTGGGATTAAACCATGACTACTAAGATAGTTTGGGGAGTGCACTCATTCCACTATTAGAAAAGGGTTGCTACTAGAGATGGTGGTGTGTCCCAACCTATAGGTATAGCCCCCATGAAGTGCCATAATTGGTTTTGGAAATGAGCCTTGACTCATAATTAAGATTTTATATTCTTATATATCTTCCACAAGTCTATGTATTATTCTTATGTTATTATTTCATAGATTATTCTCTTTATTCCCTTAGGACTCATGTATTATGATTACCAATATTTATTCCATGATTCTTTATTATGATCTTTGATATGCACGGTATGATCTTCTAATGATACGATAATTTTATAACACCTTTATTCTCATGATTATGCTTAGATATAACCCTTTTTTACCCTTTCTAAGAATCTGATCTCACCCTTTATTAAGTTACATTTCCCCAGGTTATAAATAAATATTTTAAGTAAAAGTAATAAAGGGGAAGATTTTTAAGTGAGATGTTGAAGATCTTTAACCAAGTTATAATATTTTTTTTAGTTTTACAAAGACACTAAAATATTATGGTCCTCTAGAATATAATTTTGTAATATGTGGAATATTTATCTAAAGTGGTGTAATATTCATATATGTTAAGCCTGGGTTTCTAGATTTAGTATCAAAGGAATGGTTTAGTCAAACTTTGGATACTAGGATGAGTAAAATTTAATGAGATCACTAGGGATATTTCTAAGGATAAGACTAATGTGTTATATATTTAAAAAAGGTGTCAGGATTTAGGCATCCTATATGTAACTTTTCATGATTATGTGGTACTCTGCTATGATAAGTGTTTCTCACACTTTGATTTCTGGTCTTAGTCAATAGTGGAAACTATAATGAATTTGGTTAAAATTGATTCTTTTAGATATGTGAATTATGAAATTTGGTGTCCTAAGTGAAAATATCACGAGGAGAATCAGGAAGGTGGCATGAGTGTTGGTTAAACTGCTAAAGAAAATGAGAATATGAATGAAATGTGAAAGGCATGGGATGTTAACAATATTTTTTACATTAAACACAAGAATCATGATTAAATGGAGGTTGAGAAACCTTATGAAATTATTTATATTTCATATTCTATGAAAGGGGTATTAAGGAATAAGATAATGAATCCTAATTAATGGTTTAATAATAAATTTGGATGGTTGGAGTGTATATATATTAGAATTCAAGATTTATGTTATAGGAACCGTGAAGTATATGTTTTTGATTAAGGATTAAAAAATGATATGTTTTAATGGTACCAATGACATAGAAAAGTGATTTAATGTAAATGAGATATTTTGATTAGGGGAAGGTTACCCTTAATGTGTTATTGATGTTAAGAGAATTGTGTTTATCTTGGATAAAGATATTATTGATATGGATATAGTAAATTGGATAGTATTTATTACCATGGAGCTGATTATTGATTTGTTGAAAAGAGGTCTATGTTATCTTTGATGAAGTTTAAAACCATTTTTATGGATTTTTGGAATATATACAATAATATTTTGAATACGAAATTTTGAATATTTTCAATATGTTTTAATGGTAATTCAAGTTATTACCATGTTTCAAGAGAAAAAATTATAAAGGTATTCCAATGTTTGGAATGTGACAAACAAGACCTACTTTTTAATATATGGGGGATCAATGTTAATCTGATTTTGAGAAATTTAGTGAACTTATTTTTAATGTTTTTGATTTAAAAAAATCTAAAGGGTTACATGGTTAACCTTTTATGGAAATTTTAAGTTAAATATCAGATGACATTTTAGATATTAAAGTACTATATCTCCATATGAGGATTTATGAAAATTAGATAACATGTTCTAACCATTTTTCTATGATGATAACTAAAGTTATATGTAAGGAATTATTATTCTACCTCATAATTTTTTTTTACTTCAGGAATGATAAATTCACCTTCATTCCTTAGAGTAATAGATGAAGGGGAAATTGATCAAGGCACAACAAAAGGGTGAGATAATTCAAATTAAATAGAATTAAATCAAGTAAGTATATTTCATTATGTTCCTAAAAATAGTAAAATAATTCCTCAACTCTAGGGAAAAGATATTGAAAAATATTTATCCAAACCCCTTTATTTATGATGAATCAAATGGTCCCATAGATCATCATAAATTTATGGTTTTTTGATCATTAACTTTCTCTAGTTCACCCACTTTATTGTGATCAATGATCTACATCACTCTTTATAATTATTTACACCTTTATTCTATGTAAAAATAATCACATATGTCCTTCTATATGGAAACCTAGTAATGAGTTTCTTTGGGTGACCATTATGTTTCCAACATTCCTTTTTTACAGAGTTTTTAGTATTTTTTTATGTGGGTTATTATGAAATAAAATTTAAAGAATTAAAAAATTTTATGAACTAGATTAATTTCAAAGGAGAAATTCATTTTAAGGGGGTAAAATGTAATACCATGAGTTTTTATGAATTAATTTTTTTTCAAATAAATTAAATTTCATTGATGGATTCCATTGAATGCTACATCAAGTTATGATTGCTTTATACACAACAAAAAGTTATTATTTCACTACACAAAACACATAGATTAGATTTAGGTATAAACAATACTATGTTTGTCATGTGTTACTCACAATTACAAGTTATTTTGATATCTTGTGTTACATGCAAGATCAAGTGTTACCAAACTATAATATAATAATATTATTAAAATAATATTATAGTTATCACATAGTAATGAAATAGAGGGTATGAAAGGGATTTATTAAATTATGAAAATATGGTTATAAATATTTATAAAATTAATTCCTCGGTATCAATTATTTAAAAATGAAAATTAAAACCAATTTAATATACATGATGTATTTTTAAGGAAAAACATTTTTAAATGCCAACAAAGTTGTTTTATATTAATAAATTATATTAATCTCTATTATTGAGAGATATTAATGAAATTTATTTGTTATAAATTCAACCAAATGTTTTTACATTCATCCAGTAAGTGTTATATACTTACAATAAGAACAAATCCAGTTTTAGGCATAAAAAGCTCTATTATTCTAAATGGAAATTTTACCACATTTTAATGAAATACTTGTTTTAAAAATAATTTTTTACATTTTAATAATATTTATTTGAAAAAATAAAAAATATTTTTGAAATTTTAATATATAAATTTACTTTGTGTGATTTTATAGTATTTTCTGAGAAGTTTCATTTTTTGATGAATAGTGAAAATACAAAATTTTAATTGAAAACTGCATTTTAATTTAATTTATTTACATAGATAAATTATATTTTTATTTGGTTTTATAGTATAATTACATAATTTATATATCTATGAATCCAATTTAGGTCATTGGAATCTATTTCACTTTGAAATTTGATATATATACATTTTAATATTTTGAGCCGTTTCATTTTAAAAACCTATCATATCATCCCGTACATGGTATTGATTTTAAAATAATTTCAGCCAATTATGTGATTATAATTTAGAAAAATAGATTATTTATTTTTAATAAAAATAATTAATAATGTCTAATAAGTTAAAATTATATTTTTACCAAAAATATTAATGAAATCAATTAAAATTAATTACTTCGATTAAGGTAAAAATGAGTTTATTTAGTTGTTAAACTTCAACTTAAGGGGCCAGATAATCTACGAACAAGAACAAAAGTAATTTTATGGAAATATTTAAACCATATAATACATGTTATATAAAATTTACCATTATTGGAGATACATGATTTAAGGGACACCTCTCAAGAGTGTTCACCCTTTTTATATTTACAACAATGCAACTCCTCCTCCACTATAAAAGGAAACTCCTCCCCCAACTTATTCACACTTATCAAGAACTTTGGATTATAAAAGAACTTTAAAAATATAAATAAAACTTTCCTACCTTTATACTACAGGTCTCAATTTGTGAAAAATCCATCCAAGGAACCCCTTTGGTGCAAACAAAAAAGAGTTACCCCAAAGAAGAGGTAAAAACCTTCAACAAGAACTTTTATTTTATTTATTTCTATACACCTAAATTATTATTATTATTAAATTATAATATAATGAACTAAATATTCTAAATATACTGATAATTTTTTATGTTAAGGCTATAACCTACAATCAGACACACTTCCATCAAATGGGATACGAAATCATCATTTGCTTGTATGACATACATTCACCTCGCAAACCAATGTCATATATTATTCTATTACCACATCTAAAGGTTGATAATAATGATAATATTAATATTTTTATCATATATTTATGATTTATTTATGATTATTTAATTATTAAATAACACTTAAATTCATTCTTTCCATTTTCTATGAATATGATAACTTTGTTTGTGGACGTGTGGACTACCGCATCCTCAAAGAGATATGATTTGTTCACACTTTGCATGGATTGTATTTACAAATGAGACTAAAAAACATATGTGATATATATTACATAATAATTATACTGAATGTATACTATATATATATCATTTACTTTTCTTTCTTTCAAAATATGACAAAAAATGGAAACTACATTCCGGCATACATACAACCTCCTGTCTCCATGAATGGTGTATTTAATTTCATATTTATATATTTTATAAATTATTATAAATAATTATATAATGAATATATATTATATTTATATCATTTTTTACATTATCTAAATAAGTAAATCATGATCTAAGTAAGAGGATCAAGAGTAAAAAATCAAATGATATAAAAAAACAAAACAGATATTACCTAAAATGTAACTTTAACATGGAATTGTTAACAAATAGGTGATATAAAGTCATAATAAAATAATATATGGAATGGTATATAAAAATATGGTTCTTTTTTATATTTATAAATAACTTATATTTATTATACTTTAGTTTTGAATGTGTATGAAAAATTTTAAGACTTAAGGTAAAGGATTTATCATCTCACTTTTATTTCAGTGAGATATGTGATATATTCAAAAATTATTCATTTGGTGTGGTATATATATACTTCCTAATGACATTTTATATCATTAATATTATTTAT
This sequence comes from Viscum album, assembly GCA_963277665.1. Classification (NCBI taxonomy): domain Eukaryota; kingdom Viridiplantae; phylum Streptophyta; class Magnoliopsida; order Santalales; family Viscaceae; genus Viscum; species Viscum album. The sequence continues at coordinate 879,314,470 of OY728123.1, forward strand.
TTAATTATATTAAATGTTTTAATTTATTTAATAATTTCACAGATCTCATGATTCAGAAGTTTCTCAAGTTGTAAGGGGATTTCTAGTCTCACATTTATTTGCGTGATACTTATGCCATATTCACCACTTACTTCATTTTTTGTGTGGTGTATATACTTCCCATTAATTTATTACATGTTTATTATCCTTAAATTTATAGTAATTTTAAATATCCATTTGGTGATATGTATTTCACGGGGTTTACAGTTCAAAAGTTACCAAATCGATAAGTTAATTTTGTCTCAATTTTCTTTCTTTGAGACACTTGTTATGTTATGTACACATATTCTTTTAAGATGTGTATATAATTACCATTGAAATTTTATATCATGAATATAATTATTTTCATGATATTATAAGATTTGTGTAATTTCATTATTTCATGTGTATTAGGATTCAAATTTACCAAATTTGTAAGTGTTTATTGCTATAATCTCATCATTTATTAGGATTATATAGGATTATTCTTCCATTGATGAAATATTATAATACATATCTTAATAATTCTCATGAAATTTATTATAATTTTTTTATTCATGTTATATTCATGTAATTGATCCATTTTCCACTCTTTGGTATTTAATATAATTAATAATTTTTTTTTGAAAATCTGAATTTAATTCTTTTTTTAGTCGTATGTCTATTTTCTTTGAAAAACATGTTTTCTAAAAATGTTTTCTAAAATGTTATATTATTATCCTAGTATTTTTATAAGACATTTATAACTATGTTTTACATTTTTAAAAATAGTTTTATAAAGGAATCGTATTTTTATTTTCTGATCAAGTCACTTTTCTGAACTTCTCATAGTATAAAAAGTAATGTTCAATATTTACAGATTTATCCTCCATCAAGACCATTATTTATCTGTAGATTTATTTTCAAGTTTATAATATATAATTTTAAAAAAATCCCAATATTATTTAAATTCATTGTTTTTAATTTTTTTCTAAGGAAAAGTTTTCTCAAGAAATTTTATGTTAAAAAAGTGTTTTAAATGATTTTTAATGATTCCTTTATATGTTTTCAAAGTATGTTTCAAAGAAAAAGGGTTTTAAAATATTTTATGATTTAGAAATGAATTTTTCAAAGTGGATAGGTTATTTTTATCAAGAAATGTTTAAATTTATTTTTAAAATCTTTCATTATAATTTTTTCTATGTGGGTTTCCAATAAAATGATTTTGAAAATATTTCAAGTTTTAAAAAGTGATTTTCAAGGTAAGATTATTTTCCTTAAGAAATGTTAAAAGTTATATTTCAAAACCCGTATTTATATAAGGTAAAATCCTTTGATATAATTTATTATTTATTAGGGATATGATCTAAGGAAACCATCCTTATACTTTATATGAACAGTTTATGTTTAAAATGAAAAGTTTTTTATGAAAACTGTTTCTTTTCCATGGGTTATACCATGATAAAAAACTTGTGAAACCTACTTCATTTCATGAGTTATTCTATTATGAAATGATTATGAAATCGGTATCTTTTACACAAGTTTTGATATTATTCTTTGGATAACCATTTCAATCCATGAGTTATGATATAATGTTTATGAATCCCATCTCTTTTATAAGTCATGATATGATGAATGTTTTTTTATCTTGTGAAACACGTATATATGATTTCATTATGAGAAGGGTGGGACCTATATTTCCATCCAATTCATTGTGTAAATATTTATATCTTATGAGATATATATGTATGGAATAGGGAGTAAATTATGTTCAATAGAAGATTGTGTCTACTAAAATGGTATTGGGAGTGAACCTTGACTACTAATATGGTATTAGGAGTGAACTGTAACTTCTAAGATGGTATTGGGAGTGAAAATGGACTACTAATATGGTCTTGGGAGTGAACCTTGACTACTAATATGGTTTGGTGAGTGAACCCATTCCACTATAAGGAAAGGGCTGCAATTGGGGATGGTGGTGTGTCCCGCCTAGTAGGTGTGACCCCCATGAAGTTCCCTAATAGGTTTTGGTAATGAGCATTAACTTATATGGAATTATTTTATATTCTTATGTGCCTTCCAGAAATTCCAGGTATTATTCAATTAATATTATTTCATGTATTATTCCCTTTATTCCCAAATGATTCAATCCATATGAACTGCCAATATTTATTCCATGACTCTTGATTATGATCATTGATATGAATAGTATGTTCTTCTAATGGTATGATCTTGTTCTGATACCCTTATTCTCATGATTATTCTTAAATATCTCCCTTGTTTACCCTTATTGGGAATCTGAGCTCACCCTTTCTTATGTTTCCATTCCCCAGGTTATGAAGAAATATTTTAAGTAGAAGTACTAAAGGTGAATGTCTTTAAGGGATATGTTGAAGATCTTTCACCATGTTAGAAGATTATATTTGCAATATTCCAAAGACACTAAACTATTATGGTACTTAGGAATATAATTTCGTAATGTGATGAATATTCATCTAAAATAGTGTAATGCCCTTGTATGTTAAGCCTATGTCACTATAATTCAAGATCAAATAAAAGGACCATATTTTAAAATCCCTTTTTATGGTTTCCCTTAAAAATAATTTTCTTCCATATCCATATTTTAAAAAGTATTTTATGGATGTTTCTATATGGAAATAAAATATTTATTAATGAAATTTTATGTTTATTTTAACTTTTTTAAAAGGTTTTCAAAAAGAATACTTTTATGGAATGTTTTAACATTCTTTATAAAATCAAAAAAAGAATGTTCTATTTTAAAATATATGGCAATAATGACCTTTACTGCTACTATAAAAATTAAATTATTTTCAGATTACTTTACACGATTTCATGTTTTTTAAAATAAAAACCTTCATTACCTATGTTATGGTTATTTTATACAAGGGTTTTAAAATACCAAAACGTTTTCTTATGGGTGTATATAACATTGATATAATGTATGATTTTATGTATTATGTTATGGTTCTTGGGCATTATTTATGATGACATGTGGTTTTGTTATAAACCATGGATGGGTTAGCCCATTATAGCCTCCGAATCCTTGGTCAAAGGGAAGAAGTTATCCAATTAGGTTTCTTATAAGTTATTATGGGAATATACTATGATGGTTATTCCAAGTATAATCGTGATGGTTTTTTCATGTGTAACTATAATGTTTTCTCAAAGCATAACCATGATGGTTATTCCATGTTTAAGTAATAATGATATGAAGATGATGTCTCAAGATACTTACATGATTTATCTATTCCTTATATGGATTTTTATAATTTCACAAGGTAAAGGAAAGTATATGATACTTCATAAGGTTGAAAAGTATAACTTTGTGAAAAAAGTATTATGAGTTATTCGTGATTTCAAAGAAACCCGTATGAGTTTTTTTCCTTTAATATTTATTATGAGATTTTATATGAAATTATTTGGGTAGAAAATTTTATTTATTTAGTAATAAAATGTTTGTTTTGATCCTAAAGTTTATTTTGAAAAATGAAAATTTTTATAATTATTCATGGACTAATAGTTTTAGTCTTTATTTTTATATCCATTACTAAGATTTTTTGTTCTTATCCCAAATTTAAAAAATGTTTTTCAAAGGGATATAAGGATGGAAAATATAAAATAGAAAGTGAAGTTTAAATTCATAAAGATTTATTATGAAAGAAATCACATTTTATTTTAAAAGTTTTGTTTTATGGAAAAAATGGATACTAAGTAGATGTGTAAATTTTTTTTGTCAATATATATACGGTGGTTTGTTATGTAACATATTTGACCAAAATCTCTAAAACTCTAAACCTAAATGATATTTAAGAATGTAATAAATTTAATTCTAGTTTAAATTAGCCGTAATTTATAATTTTTAAGGTTGGTTACTTACAATAATAATGGAATATAAAATTCCTTGCATCATGATAGAGTCTATATCTATTTCTCTATTTCATATATTCATATATGTTACATTAATGAATTCTAAAATACTTATATATACATATCTTTTTTATCACATGAGTTTCTAAAATTCAATACACCTTATTTTGTGGCATGGAAATTGTTGACTTCCTATTTTTGGTCAACCTTTAAGTATCATGATCTCCATTCAACCATATATCATGACTTGAATCCCATTTAAGAATTCTATTTTTATTCTAAGTACCAAGGCACAAAAATTTCATGACCACCATTGAACACATAATTTTTTCATTTATACATGAGGAACAATTGTATTTATTCATCAAAATGACTAACTACCAATTTCATTTACTATAGCAGCTTCTATTATGATATAAACTACAATTCCATTTCAAACTGGAACTACTCTAAAATTTTCTTCACACTATGAGTTATAAAATATCTTCAACCATAATATGTTCCCCATTTTTATTAACTATGGTGTTTCCAAGTCACCACTATGATGCAGTGGCATCCTCATTTACTAAACAGACTCTAGACAACTCTAAATTAATCATTTCATTCTCTTACTCCTTACAATTATATAACATGCTAGAATAAAAAATGATTATTTAATCTAATATTATTTTAATAAATATTGATAATCACTCTTAAATTCTTTTAATTCCATATCCTTAACATGTAAATATATAAATATATTATTTCACATTTCTTCAAATATGGCTCTATATAGCCAATAAGAAGAATAAAAAACATTTAATCATAATCTTTCATGATCATCCATATATTTAAATGTTCTCCAAATTATATGATATCACCCATGGGAATTAATAATAAATCGAAATCATATTCTATTTGTTAATTGTGATTTCTAACCTCGCTATCTTTGAAATCCATTCATTATCTCTAACAAATCTATAATTAATTGAAAAAAATATAACACCCAACCTATTATTATGACAATTTATTATCTAATGCACTTATAAATTATAAATTATGATATTTATTTAGTGATAATATAGTTTAATTTCACTATTAAATAGTTAAATGTATGTTTTTTGATTTTTTTTTGTATTATTCTCCATATTTCGTGTTTGATGATATGTCATGGTCTCTTTATTTTCATAGATTTTGAGGCCTAAGATCTAGAGGTAGTTGGGGATATTTTATCCAAGTTCCTTCATGGAGATATTATATAATAATTAGGTAGAGTATAATTTATTGAACATTATAAGACATTTCTTGGATATTTCTTAGAATGGAAATTATTAGTGTAGATATATAGGTGAATGTTCTCAATTTTCAATTCTATCAAGGTACAATTGTGCTCATGGTAATTGGCTGCTAATATGATCCCATTTCTAGGGTGTGAGGTAGTACATAACCATTTTGTAGGAATTGAGGCATTTTATTTTTCTCTTATCATAGTATAGGCCATCAAAATTATAAATTCTCTTCCTTCTTGGGTGTCCAGAGGAGGCTTGAGTCTAGAGTGACTATTGATGGACCACCCTACGAGTTTGGTAAGCCTCCAAAATAATATTTTCTATAACATAAGTAGGATATATGACTATTAAGATAACCTACATAGGTTGTTTCAAGAATATAAAATAATTTTGGATCTTGGTGTCTTCAAGAATAGAGAGATGAATATATAGGAGGTAGTGGTGGGTGGTAGAGATAAGGTATATAAGGAGTTGGTAAAGGAAAACTTCATGTAATATAAGATAAATATATGGAGGGACCATAGAGAGTTTAAGGTAAAATATTCATTTACTATACTCTTAATTATATTTTTATTTATGATGGTTTTTTTTCATTCATTTACCTCATCTTCCTAATTTTATAGGCTAGAGATTCTAGTAGAGAGCATTCAAAATACATTAGAGTTGTCTAATCTATGTGGAGATCAAATGAGGTTATATGAGGTGTGTTATTTTGAACTAGTTATAAGATGGATTTTTTTTCATGAAACTTGGTATTATTATGGATGAGACCATATGATATTATCCTTATAATAGTTTTATTATACTTTATATAATGTTCTATATATCTTTATTTATGGAGGGTGATTTTTTATTACTTGGATAATGATCATATTCTCTTTAATGGGGGAAAAGATTCTTATTTTGGGAAAAGAATATTAAATTTCAGTTTGTTAGTTTTATATTCCTGTATATAATGTTAAGATAGAGGATATTACTTAATTTATGAGGGATTATGTCAATTATTTTCTAGATTAATTTATGAGTTTAGCTCTGAGGTGAGATATTGTGTTTGGGATAGATTTATAACCAATAAATTCTCATATTTCTATGACAGTTTATCACATCGAACCTATAGAGATTCAATATTTGAGGATGCATATAGATAAATTATTACAAAATGGATTTTTTCATCATAAAATATCTCAATTTTCCACTTTTGTGTTGTGTGTAAATTATATAGGTAAAATATTGATATTATGTATATATTACTATGGTTTAAATATGATAATGATGAAGAATATCTACTATCTTCATTAGATAGATGATTTATTTGATCAATTATACAGATAAATTTAGTATTAAATATCTATTTATGATTAGGATATCATGAGATTATAGTTAAATATGTGGATATCCATTAGATATCACTTTGATGATGTTATGATATTTTTTAGTTTATTATATTTTAATTTAGGGAAAGGAATATAGTGACTATATTTATAAGGATTACGATTAGGGTGTTACAACCCTATTTTGATGATTTTTTTAGTCTTTGTTGATAATATTTCTGTTTACTTAATGATAGAAGAGGATCGAGTATATCATCTTACTATGTTTTTTGAGTGACTCAAGGAAAAACTTTTGAATGGGGAGATTTTAGAGTGTTGATTTTATAAAAGTGAGGTTTATTTCATGGGTCATGTCATATAAAATAAATTTGTATTAATAGAACCAATTATAGTATAGGTAGTTACTACATTAAACTCATATAAGAATGATCGTAAAGTATAAAGTTTATTAGGATTAGTTATTATTATAAAAATTTCATGCATGAATTTCTATGGATGTTTAGTCTATTATCAGTTTTAACTAAGAAAGACAATTCTTTTTCTTAGATAATTTAATGTACATATACTTTTTAATTTTTAAAATATAATTTTATGAGTGCTAAAATTATTATATTATTAATTTTATTATTATTTATAAGTTATATTTTGATGCATCACATCAAGGTTTTGGCATTTTCTTGATACATGATAATATAGACATTACTTGTGAGCCAATAAATTTATATATCCATGAACCTAAATATATTACTCATGATTTGGATCATTTTATTGGTGTTTTAAATTAATTTATGGAGAAATTATTTTCATGGTAAATGGTTTATGGAATATTAATATCATAAGAGTTTGAGATATATCTATTCTAAAAATGATTTTAATTTTTGTTAGAGAATATAGGGGTATTTTATCTATGATTATGAATTTTAAATAAAATATACTCATAGAAAGGGTAATATAGTAGTTGATAACATGATCGATAATATATATCTTTTTTTTCATTCTTGTGATTTTTTAGTGGAATATAATGGGGTTTTTGACATCTTTGTATCTTAATTTAAGGAGATTATTGATAGAGAATGCCTTTATCATATGTTAATGATATATTTTTTGGAATCATTGCTAAAGGAGTCTTATTTGGGAGTCCCTGAAGAGAATGTGTACAGAGATCAAATGGTTAATGATGATTATTTTAATGGTTTGGATGAGGATGATAAACATTTTTTGTTATTTCATGGGAAGTTATTTTTTCCTCAAAGTATGTGGGGATCCAATTTTTGTGAATTTCATAGTTCATCATTAATTGTACATCTGGGTATTTTTTGACACTCATTTTTGTCACATTAGGGTGAGAAGATTCAAAGGAAAATAACTCAAGAAAAAAATAGTTAAAGGGAACCAAATAGAATTAAGGAATTCATCCAGGTTGATCTTCAAGCACCCAAACCGCATGACAAGAGGCTCGCACAAGCCTAAACTATGCATCGTAAAAATAGTATCCACACCTGTGTGTGGAACCTACCCGAGTCACCAGCACGGTGGACCTATATAGATGACTTCTTCTACCCAGGGTCATAATATTCCCTATAAATAGAACCATGGGGATCCTAATTTGTAACAAATTGAAGTTTAAAATAATCCATGAAGCTCTTCTTCCCTTATTCCATAACCTAGTCCCTCAAATACATCTAGGTAGCTCTATAAAACCTAAGAGAATAGTGAATTATGGGTGATATTGTGGTTGAAGTCCCTGTAGTGTGTGAAAACACGGGACATGTGTATGAGGAGACACTCCCTTCCCTAGTTGACATGTACTAGCATGAATGTCTCATCCCAAACTTGGGACTTGTGAAAGACCCTTCCAGAGAAACCTAAGGAAAACCTAGGATCATTGAGTAATACCCCACCTAAGTTGTGTCTCCAAATATTTATATTTATAATAAGTAGATTCTAACTCATTCAGGTCCACCCCTGAGGGAATCACTTCTAGTCTACCTAGGTCTACCATGCATGAGACCCCTTTTCCTTTCATAGGCATCACTTACATGAGCCATCCTTTGGGCCCCATTTTATGTCACTGATGGAAAGTAACGTCCTTACCTAGGACTCCCATATGAGGGAGGCCAAATTAAAAACTCCACTAAGGCCTCTATATTTACTTGACCATGGATAAAGACACACTAGAATGTCTCCCATTTTATAGTGAATTCCAGCAGTAATAGTTCTCCCACACATTCATACCTAATGTGTATGGTCCTTTGGGGTGTTCATAATTATGAATTCCCTTGGAAATGAGGACTAAAACCTTGGGGTAGTGCTAGGGACTTCCCTATTTCAAACATGATGTCTAGTGCCTTGTCCTTGACTCATCATCTTGGAATGTGGGACCCTATCATTATAGATAGTTAGGGGGGACACTTTCCTTAAACTTTGAGGATTACTTGTGCCTTATCATCTTATCATCTTCTCTGAAACTAGAAATTGGGAATCCCTTTTAAGGTAACACCCTAGACTTTTATATTGGATTCGATACTCCTCCTTACATATATCCACCTAGGTTATGAAAACAAGAGAGGAGACAGGAATATAAAATCCCTTTATCTTTCCCATAACCCATACCTCACCCACCAGTTGACAAAGGATATTAAGTGTTTTATCATATCTTCCACTTCTTCTTTTTCTCAAACCATAAGTAAACTATATTATATTGGATTACCTACCAAATGGGATATATAGGAGGACTCCTTGCGGTCTAAACCCATCACCCCAAATAAACACAAATTTTATCTAGACCACATTCCGAGTAGGTTTATATCCAACCTGGGAGCCCACATCCCTTCCATTTTCCTAGGTTCACCTTATAATAAGTCCCACACCATAACCGAACTACCTAGAATTTGATTTACATCTAAATGGGATAATTTGGCATCCTCATTGAGGCCCAAACCCAAATCCCCAAATCATTCCTAATTTTATTCGGGCCACTTTCCCAATTAGGTAATATCCAAAATAGGTTCCCACACCCCTTCTAGGTTTCCTTGGATTCTTCACATATGTCCCACACCAGAATAGAACTACATGGGATTTCATTCTTTTACAAATGGGATACGTTGGAAGCATCCTTGAGGTCCAAACCCAGCACCCCAATCACACCCTAAATTTTTCTGGGCAACATTCAATATGGTTTCATATCCAACCTAGGTTCCCGAATCCATTCCAGGTTCCTAGGGTCACTTTATAATAAGTCCCACACTAAAATTTGGCTAGGCACCCTCTCCTAGATTTCATTTACACATGATATTAAATTTCATGGGTTGGTCTTTATCACATGACCTTAAAAGGTATGATGTGTCCCATTAAGCGATATTGAACTATATGGATTTTTATTCCTTTCTTAAGAATATATAGAAATCCCATCTCATGGGCCTAATACCAACATCAAAACAACTCTTTTCTTCTTTGATGATGATAAATTCTAGATCACCCACAATGTTGATTAAAATAATCATCATAATAATAAATGGAAAAATAATCTACAATCCATTTACAAAAGGGTACCATCGATGGATAACCTCATAAAAATACAAATATCCCCATCTATGGAGAACCTCATATACATATATATGGTTCTAATGTTAATATGTTCTAATAATTTATTTTTAATTTAAGGGAGACCCATGTTATATTTTATATTTTATTAAGGATTTATGAATATTTCTTAAATCTATAAGAGAGTCCTAGAGTAGGTAACAATTCCCCCAAAAATGTGTGATGAGCCTGAACTCCCATAATCTCAACCAATGTGAGTCCCTAAGAATTATTGGTTCCATTTCCCAATGACCAATTGCCTTTGGAAAGTAGGTTCATGAGAAATATTTAATAAGGAAACCATTGTGTGTTTCCTTCTCCATGAACAAAACCCATTTGAATCTACTTGAAAACAATGAACTTGATGTGAATGATTGTGAAAAATTTAACCCCCCAAAAAATAAACCATTTGGGGCATAGTATGAAACTTTTTCATTAGAAACAAAAAATGGTAAACCCGGTGTGAATCCTTAACCAAAATGAATCTATTTCCTACATGTCAAGCCCCTTTTTAACACAAAATGAAAGAGGTACAACCATGGATCCAATACAATCAATTATACATGTGTTTATTTATTGAGATCCTGATTTTATGAGTTTTTATTATTTGTATTTTTCATATGTATCTAGGTACTTTAAACTAGAACTCCATTCAATCAAAATGATGTATTACCAGTTCCAGTAATCATATGCTTCAACCACTACACAAGTTGGGTCATCGACTAAACATAAGAAACACTCACTAACCCAACATCTCTAGTTACAGGTCTTTAATATGATTTTTCAAGAGTGATGGTACCATCCAAATCCTGGTGGCCACTCAATAATCCCTCTAGCTCATGAATCCTCACCAATTGTCTTCCCAGTAGTGGTGGTGGTCCAGAAATAGATGAAACTAATTGTCATCTCAAACCATTTCATATTTTTATCCTTGGAATGAAACAATATGATCATCCATTATCTTAGGGAGGCACATCAAGAGGTCACTAATGAACTCATCCAGATAGTATAGGGGTTCCTTGAAAGGTTCTTGCAAATATGATAGGGGTGTTTCCCTTAGGATTCTGTCCCTGGTCACCTAGACCCGAGAACACAAGATGGAACAATGAGGGAAGTGAAAAGACAATTGGGAATAATTACATACCTCTATTCCCTTCAAAAACCCCATCGGTCAAATTTGGAACCAAACCGAAAGCATGCAAAAACACCTTCCCGCACCAACTAATCTTGTCATCACAGTTCAATAGCATCCATAAAATCCCACCTTTCAAATTGGTTGACAAACCATGAGTTGGAGAACAAACCTACCCACATCTAACATGCCTTCTAGTCTAGTCTGTAAGCATTCATAGATACCATCAAATTGGTCCGGACCACAATAGGGGGAATACCCATATCTCTACCAGAACACACGAGTATTATTACTATATAATAATAATAAATAGAGTATAGAAGAAGGAAAAAACCCATGGTCCTTCCACAAAATGTTCATTTATCACCATTCGATCCATTGAAGTTACCCAACAAATCTGGAAAATAGTGAAAGGGTAGATGAAAATTTCTTCCCACATCCTAAAAACTTTCTAGGATATAACGATGGCATCAATAGTGGTTGAGGGGAGAACACACAACTCTATCACCCAATTGGGGTGACTCATAAACATAAAGAGAGAGTTTCTCTAGAGAATACACATATATCTTCTCCCATCTAGGAGGGTCACGGGATAATCTCCATGATATATGTACAAAATGATTTGATCCATACTCCCATTCTAACTGGAGGTTATCAGTATACCCTATTGGCTATTCTAACATTGAAAAAACCCCTACCAAAATTACAAAGACCTATCAGAAAATTCCAATAGTAACATAGCAGCTAATGAAAAAAAATCTATATATGAAATTTGTTATCCATAAAAAGAGACCACAGTCTCCCATAAAAGAGAATCAAAAAAGAAGCATCACTAAAGGTGATTGGAAAATGAAGATATGTTATACAATCTAGATCTAGTTAGTGATGAAGTTCTTGAAGCCCTCAAATGTTTATATATGGTGGATCAGGATCCAACTCCTTTATTACTAAATTAAGGAAATATTAGTTGAAATTGTGAAGTTCCTCCCTACAATTCTACTGCTAGTAGTTCTAGAGGTCCTCCCCAGACATTTTTCCATTAAGGATCACTTCATGTTCAAAATATGATAAATTATGAGAGACTATATCTTAATAAGTTCCATAAAAACCCTCCATAAGGCTAGAAGATAAAACCATAATGAGGTCCTCCCCTTACTATCATCATCCCTAAAGGTCCTCCCCAAGGTATATTCTATAGGAATCTACCTTATCGTAGAATACCATATTGTGATGGTAGTACTCCCCTTGATGGAATTCACTATTAATATCCTCTCTATAATGAAACATCAATTCATCAAGGAGGCCCTACCCTTTTAGATGTAACTACGAGAAGGCCCTCCTACCATGAGACACTTAAAAATATTGGTCCAGTCATGAATGGTTCCTCTTCATTGACAAGTGACATCACTTCTCAACAAAAATATAGCACAAGGAAATGGTCATTCTCTGAACCACCATTGGATCACCTGCCTTTCAATATGATAGAGGAAATCCCTACCTATCCTACTGTTTATAATAAATTAGTAGGGAAACATCCACTTTTGTCAGATATGGTTGAGGAACCTCTTATCAAAGACGAATTAGACATGTTTCTCTTGAGTATAAATCTATCTAAAAAATATATACCAGTCATGTTCTAGCCTTTTCCCACTCCCCAATATAGAATTCTAGAGGCGTTTTTGAAAAATTGTGTGCTCGACATATGCCAAAATATTTGGACCATGATTTCTCACTTAAAATGAAATGCATTACCCTATGTAGAATATCAAAATCATGTCAAGATAATACATGGTATATAGTTCCAAATTGAGTTGGTAGCCCTCCTAGATGCATACCACCTGAAATTGGGAAAACCCCAAGGATCCCTTTAACAAACATGTGTTAATGCATTAAAATGTTTGTGTCTGCTAATCACATATTCCCTATCTGTTGTTCATATCATAGGATTGGTAAAACATGGTGAATTTCATTTCACATCACTCCTTAAACAGAAAATCCCACTAAGGGTGACATCATGTAATGTAATAGACTTAAATAATCTTCGAGAAACAAGTTTTGTAAGAAACAGATGGCATGCTCAGCATAAACCATCTCTAAATGACTCTTGAAGACATTGGGACAGAATAGAGAGGTCCATTTAAATAATACTACATCAAGAATCTCAAAATATCAATCAAGCCTCCCATGAAGGTAATTAAATCTATAGGAATCTCAAATATAATTGGAATATGGTATCTCAGGTAAAAATCATTTAATGAACTCAGTACATATTCAAAAAAACCCTATAAAATCAAGAGGGTATCCATAACAGTAGTAGCCACAACAATCCAAGAGAAATACCCTCCCACATGGTTGGAGTAATTTTTAGCACAACCTCTGAGGTTGATAAACTAGGAATTAATGGTTATAAAATGGGAACCAGAACAACCACAACCCATAGTGATGGGGGATTTTTTACATCAATATCCTCCTCAATGGAATTCAGTCTTATCCTGATTAGGAGGAACACTGGAAAATGAATCCTACCCGTTTGTCTTATCCTATGATTTAACTCCCTCACTTGAAACACACATGATTGTTTTTCCAAATATTTCCTCTAGATCACCATTCATAAAAAAACTCTAAGAGGACCAATGTTTCGCACGGAATCCGGGGATGACCTCCTGGACGGGAGATTCAAACGTTCCGATCGGTTTCTAACGGGTTTGTTCGTAGAACTGGAAACATCCAATGATTCCACATCCGCTTGGACCTACTTTCCAAAGGTAGGCTCTCATTAGCTTGTGGGATAATGAGGCTTAGGAATTTGCATTGGTCGAGAGGATGGGAGGTCGGACTCATCACACCTTTTTGAGGGGAATTATTGTCTACTCCGGGACTCTCTTTATAGATTTAAGTTATGTTCGTGAATCCTTATTACATTACCAAGTATAAAATGAGCTTTCCTTTAGTTTTAACAATCAACGATTAAATATGAAAGAAATTTAGAGAATCTTTTATATGTATTCGAGGTTCTTCATCAATAGAGAATCATCTATATCTGTTTAGAGATTCTTGATCAATGGTATCCTTCAAAATATTTATATAAAAAGTCTCTTGGTCATTATGATGACCAGGCTGGTTTTAAAGCCACTCAGTGGGGCACTTGAAGTTTATCGTCATTCAGAAGGACATAGATTATTTCAAAGTTGGGATCGAACCCATAAATGGGCTACCTACGTGTCCTTTGTTTTGGAAAAGGAATCAGAACCCACGTAGTTCGAGTTATAGAGTATGATGTTTATGATTGATGGCTCAAAGAAGAATGTCATAATTACTTTTACACTCTAAGCTCACGTGAGTCATGCTCGGTGTGAGAAACAAGAGGCATTGGTAAAATTTAGACAATTGCGCCATGAAAGATGCAATCATAAGAAATTGTTTGGGGCTTATGTATGGATGACTGCCCAGATAGATGAAGGTTTAGGATTTACTTTTAGGGAGAAAATCCATGAACAGGGTCCACAAAGTTATATGTGCTTTATGGAGATTTGAATACTCTAATCTTGGGGCTTATTCCTAAGGAGAATTCCCAAGTTAGGAGGGGACTTATGATTGGGTTTTATTCCTAAAAAGGAAACCCAAATCAAAGGTAATTTATGACTGGTTAAGAGAAGTTTAAGGGGACTTGGGGCTTATTCCTAAAAAGGAAGCCCAAGGTTATGACCGAGTCTTATTCCTGAAAAGGAGACTCAGGTTAAGGGACTCGGGGTTTACTCCTGAAAAGGAAGCCCAAGATTATGACTGAGTCTTATTCCTGAAAAGGAGACTCAGGTTAAGGGACTCGGGGTTTACTCCTGAAAAGGAAGCCCAAGATTATGACTGAGTCTTATTCCTGAAAAGGAGACCCAGGTTAGGGATTAAGGTTTGGGGCTTACTCCTGAGGAGGATGCCCATATTTGAGGTTGGGGCTTATTCTTAAGAAAGATGCACAAGATTAGAGGACTTGATTGGGGCTTATTCCTGAGGAAGATGCCCAGATCAAAGGTTTTATAACTGGGGATTATTCCTGAAAAGGAGACCCAGGTTAAGATTTTCTCATCTTAAAGGATGAGGTTGAATGAATGAACTCCCCGTATTTTGGTGACATAAGGATATTTAAATCACTAGAGTTTGAGAGAGATTTCACAGAATTCCTTTCAGATAAGAAAGTCAAATCAAGAATTCATGCCATAAATGGCTTTGAAGAGTGTCTTGAAGACTGAATATTAAAAAGGAAAGGTGAAATGGCTGAAGAGGGGTAAAAATGGGCAAGATGGGCACCCAAAAAGATAGGGGCGCGCAAGTCTTGAAAGGCGCGCAAGTCCTGCGGTGGCGCGCAAGTATTGGTCGCGCAAGTATACTTGCACGACATGAGGGGTACTTGCGCGATTTTTAACCAGCATTGAAATGCTTGAGCGACTCTTTATTAAACCCTTTATCATCCTCTTGAGGTTCTTCCAAAAAAGGGACGCGCAAGTTATATTGAAGGAATTAAGTCGACGCGCAAGTGTTTGATAAGTTTCAACACTTAGGCCTTCCTTCTTCTCTTTAGATCTTCCATTCTAGGTAAGAAATTACCTTAGAAGTGTTCTGGAAGCTTTGAGAAGAGACTTGGGCGTCGGGAGCTTCAATCCGAGTTTCTGGAAAAAGATCCTCTCGAATGGGGGGCCCACAGGGTCTATTTATAGGCAAAAGAAGACCCAGGGCGGTTACAGGGCGGTTACCAATTAGGTCGCGCAAGTCACCTGCACGACCAAGGTAGCCGTGCAAGTATACTTGCGCGGCAGTGGTATCACTTGCGCGGTGGATTTTCTGTTGATCCTTTGTTCATGCCTTTGTCGATTTTTGATGTTTTCTTCAAAGGATGAATCACTTTTAGCTGAGATATTCCCTTTTCCGATCTTTAGATTCTGTGACGAAAGGAGCGTCAACAACCAATAAAGAAGAGGATGATGCCTTGTGGTGGGGAAAAATCAATATCTCAATGAGGTTGGTTAAATGTATCCAGTGCCTTACACATTAGTGAACATCATTAGTACCACCCCTACAGATGCCACAAAACATGTGGCCGATATAGAGGAACAGATGTAAGAGGTTTCTATTTGTAATACGGTCCACACTAAAATGAATGGAGAAGGTGCACATACCTTCAACCAAATTCTTGATATGAATTTAGGGATTCCCTCAACTATTCCACTACTACCTCCTTAATCAGAATCCTCCAAAGAAAAGGGTAAAGCTAAGGTCATACACCACCCACATACCGAAGAGGTTGAAATCCTCACACTTGAGGAAATGTTTTCTCAACTATAGGAAGAGATGAAGGATTTGAGAAGAATTAATGTAGAACTAATTGAGGAAACATCCCTACTGGATATGTACTATAAGTGGATCCTCACTCAGTGCTCCCAGCTGATGCACGTCAACAAAGATGTTTTTTTTCAATAGATAAAAGTGAGGAAAAACATACACTAAATATAGGGTACCAAAAACAAATATACATGGAACCTAAGGAAACATGATATTAAGATTTATCTATATTGTTTACACAAATAGGATTGGGTCAAACACATCCTCATGGGCCGACCCATGCTGGCTACCCACTGTAAGTCAAAAAGAGCTTCCATAGATGGCCCTACCTATTGTTTCCCATGCTCAATATCATTTTAATCCAAATATACCTCAAGATATTATCAATATCATCATGTAATTGGAAGCATGATTGGATGACATGTAAGAATGGTATGTTTTAGTGAATCCAGAATGGAAGCCTTACCCTAAATGGGTTGTCTAATCCCTCCCCCGCTGAATTTTGGGAACCCTACATTCCCAATTTTTAATGGATCAAGGGATACAAAGTAGGATTTTAATCATTTTGTGTCCCACTATTATCCCATTATGGGGACCCTCCTACACACAAAAAAATTATTCAAACTCAATTGTTTCATGAAAACATTTTAAGTGCATGCCTTTTTATGGTACACCCATTTCCTGGCTCAATCAATCGTGGGATAGGAAGATCAGTATCATCAATTTTTCTTTCAATTAATCTCAACACTATAGAAGATGATATTCCTTGACCTCTCAAACTTCAAACAATAGAATAATGAGAAGGTCTAAAATTTTATTTCTCATTTTAAGGGGTTGAACAACTCATTAAACCTACAACTTCCCCATGAAAATATTTACCCATATATATAGAGAATATTCATGATGAGTTATTCACATTTCTCATCCCTATGAAATATACAAGATGGTTTCAGGATATTTTTATAGTTTCTAAAATATATGAATATTCCATATTGTAAAACAAGTCCATGTCCTGAGTAATTCGATCATCTCAAGGGGAGAGAACATGGAACAAGATGGCTATCATTGTCATGCTTAAACTAGCCCCTACACTTGCTCTAGATCCAAATCCCATACTATATCATGTGGAAACCCCTAATGAGTGTTAGAAATAATTATCTTATAATGAAGATTATAGAAATCATGAGATTCAAAAATAGTTTAAAAAAATGAAGAACAAATTTTATTCATTTTGAGATGAGCAAGCCCTCGACTACTTCATCATGACTTTGGAGAACAAATTTCACATGTTTCCAAATCCTAAGAGGAAAAATTAGGATGGTCTTAAAGATCATAGAAACTATTGCCCATATCATCAAAAATTGGGGAATTCCATATTGTAATGTCTTATTTTCAAATAAATCCTAAAAAATATGGTGGACTCTGGGAAAGTGAATATGGGAAAACTAGCTACACAAGTAGTGTGTGTTTCTACCACTAATTTAGAGAAAGAGGGTGAATGGTAAGAATTTACCAGAAAGAATGTATAGAAGTTTAGTGATTGGATTACTATAAATACAATAAACCAAACTCATTATATTCTCCAATAGTAGTTAAAAAACTAATTATTCCCTCATCCACTTCTGATATGGCACAACTACCTCTGTCAGCATCATAGTCCTCTAAAGGGAAGTCTTATAAAAAACTACATGGATAGAAGGGTGGGAAACAAGAATAGGAAGATTAACCTGTACCAATTCAAATGTTAGATTTGACTCTCTTATAATTTAAAATTTCAGTCATAGAAGCACGGACACCCCCCCCCCCACCAAAGATACCACAATAGTTGACTTGCTAGATTGAGTCCTCATTAGATGAAGAATTGACCATTGGTTCCATTAATGTCATTCACTTAATGGATCCCATATATGATGATGAATATGTTCATGAAATTGAGTTCCCTATATCCAATTATAAACCTTTAGAAAGAGTCCGTTGTAGATGAGGATATAGGGGACGATGTGATAATGATAGAGCCACATCCCTACTCAGACTAACCATACAACTGAAACTCATGGGAGAGACATTAGTGAGAACATCAGGAGTGGGAATGTTTCTATGAATATACCAAGGGTAACCATGACCTAATTATCTTGGAAGATCAATTTTATGAGATGAAATTATCCAATATACCTCGATAAGTTGGCAGACCTGTTCTGCCTAACCCACTTAGGATAAAAGAACCTTCAACTCTTGTTCCAAAAGTTAATCTACCAATGTCAATTATTTCAGTTCCTAAAGTACCAATTAAAGCGAATCATAATGCTGGGAATCACATACCTTTATCCAAAAATTATGAAATTATAAAGCTATTTTCCCAAGACTTGGACAATTTTTTTATCCTAGATACACTAATTCTATCAAAATATCACCAAAAAGTGATCATAGAGACTTTGTTAATCCCTCAAGAGTTTGAATTGGAAGTTTATGCTTTTGAAACATACCATAAAGAGGTTTATCTTAAAAATTTCCATATGATCATATCTTTCATGGAACAAGACAAATATGTTGTCATACAAGGACACATAAAACCCTCGTATGTGTCAGGTATAATAAATGACATTGACAGCCAATGGTATTTTATTGAAAATGGATAAGTATTCAACCTCATTAAAGTTTAGACACTTCATCAAATGGGTTTTAGAGAGGCCCAATTTTAACCTTCCACTCTAATTCAACAATTTTGTGACAAGATAGAGTAAAATCCTCTACATTGAATCAAGATCCGGGCCCAGTTTGGAGACCTCATATCTGACTCATAATTTCTTGTTATTCTTCAAGATATGACTTTCAACGTTCTGTTAAGAAGGCATTGGTTCCATCATCATGTGGTCATCCACTCATCATACCACCAATGCCTCAAATATATCATTAATGGTCCAATTGGTATGTTTTGTCAGGATAAACCCCCATTTGAATCCTATGAATCATAATACATTGACATGGGATTCTACCAGAGGGAATATAAATAAATCATGACTAACAGTGTCACCTAGGTCACTACCCTGAACGTTCTAGAAATGGACTCAACCAATCCATTTAAACATATCAATGAAGAATATGTAACTCCCATCAATCCAATATAAGGAATGGTCCCTAGTTAAAGCACATATTCATAAATCTTCATGACATCATCCATGAAAATTGAACCTAGTAGTTCTGAAAAGGTCACTGAGTCTCTAGATAGGGGTAAATGCTTGGATGAAAATGCCCTCATTACATCCACTAAACATCAATAGATCCACACTTCATTAACTTATCCAGTAGAGGTTTTCATGTCACCAAGAGAGGATAAGGGTACTCCTTCTCTATCCCTCACTCTATCCCCTCCAAAACATAAAAGATACCCCACATTGTGAGTTGGGTTAGAGGATGTCACTTCTTCTTATGGATGCCAAAGTGCTGACTCCTCTCATATATCTAAGAAATTTATTTCCCACATACCCCCTAAGAGTAAGTAAAAAAGAAGAAAAATAAGAGGATCAAGAGGAAGAGGAAGAGGAGGAGGACCTTATATATTCCCCTACATCATTTGATGAGTGTTTCTATACCACTGTTGATGAACTAAGAAAAATAAATATGGGTATAAGAGAGGACCCACGACCCACATTGATTAGTTTGGCCATGTATTACGAATAGAAGGAGGTATATACCTCCTTTATGAGGAATAATTATGATGTATTTTCCTGGAATTACACAGAAATATCAGGAATGAATCCTGAGGTGGCCACTCACCACAAAGAATTTCCAGAAAACCAGTAGGGATACAAATAGTAAGCCAAAAAGATAAACCCAAAACATGATACCAAAATTGAGACTGAAGTTGAAGTGATTATCAAGACCAATTTCATTTGGGAATTATATTATCTAAAATGGATATCTAACATAGTCCCAGTAAAGAAGAAGAATGGGTAGATTAGGGTCTACATTGACTTTAGAGATATCAACTAGCAATGTCCAAAAGTTGATTTATCATATCTAATCAAAAAGCCAGTAATTAATTCTATAGATTAATATCAAGACCTCTCCTTAATTGATGGGTATTTAGGATATAATAAAATCAGAATGGCCCCATAATATGAATAATCCACCACCTTCAAATCCCCCATAGGTTGTATTCTTTTACTAAATGATGCCATTTGGTATGAAGAATGTTGGTGCTACATATCAATGTACCAAGAACTGCATCTTAAAACTATTTTTAGTAAGGTATGTCCAGTGATACCTCAACGATATAGTGTTTAATTATCATCCCTATTTTGACCACCTATCTAATCTTGATACTATTTTCAACAAACTATGATAGCATATCATAATGATGAACCCTTTGAAATGTGACTTCGACATTACCTCAAGAATATTTCTTGGCTTCATCACATGCCATTATGGATTCAAATTTGATCATGAGAAGAAAAATTCCATCATTAATATTTCACCTTCTTAAAATCTCAATGAGTTTAGGGTTTTACAAGTACACCTTTCCAACATTCATAACATTATAGAAATCCTCAAAATAAAGTGGTTTCCCTTCAACAAACTGATAAAAAGGGTGCCACATATTAGTGGACAGATGACTACGAGGAATAATTTTATATCCTTAAGAAATATCATTTTAGTCCGCCAGTGTTAATGTTGCATGTTGATGGGAATCCACTAATTTTTTATCTAAAAAAACTGGAACAATCACTGGGTTCTTTCCTCACAAAAAATAATGACAATGGGAATAAAAATATCATTTATTAACTTAGTCAAACTATGATCAATACTAAGACATGTTTTTTATATATTGAGAAGGGTTTTAAGGAGTTAACCTTAACAGTACATAATTTTAGGTACTATATTCAGCACCATGAGGCTAATTTGGTCTCTCTCAATAACCATATAAAATAGATCCTCTTATGTCCTATATTTATTGGATGTTTGGAATGGTGGGTGGTTATCTTGTAGTAGTTTGAAATTTATCTCCTACCTCAGAAAGTGGTAACAAGCTTGGAATTTGTGGATTTACTTACAAAACATCACTCTACATGATTTCATTGAATTATGAATTTCCCAATGAAGATATCTTCTCTATTAAAGAGGTCCCAAAGATATACGAGATGTATTTTGAGGGTTCCTACAAAATCCCTATAGTGAATAGAATGGAATATCCTAAGATCAATAGAGTCAGGTTGGCAGTCATGATCATATCTCCAACAAAGGAAATATTTCTTTATTGATTCATGTTTTCATAAGGCTATACAAATTATGAGGTAGAATATTAGTCCCTCGTTGTAGGTCTAGAATTGGTTCTTCAAATTCTATTGGATCACTTGAAGGTAAAATGTGATTCAGAGTTGGTAATCAAGTAGATCCACAACGATTATTCCATCAAAAAGGAAGATTTAATCCCCATTATTGAATATGTACTAGGAATAATAGAAGAATTCCCCTCACATCCAACATTGACTCACAACCTATGATCAAAAAATACCTAGGATGTTGTGCTAGAAAATACAACCATGGATTTGGAAGATCTGTATTGGGATGAAACATTCATCAGTATTGTGTACCGTTGAATGGTATTGCTGTTTGTTTATCTCAACATGGAATTAATCAATGATGTTAACTCTATACCTGAAACAGATGGTCCTACATCTAGTTAGATGATTTCCATTATTGAAAACCTTTAAAATTGAGTACACTAATTGGAATGATGAAAACATATAAAATATGATGTCGAGTGACCAACATCATTCCCTATTATGGACAAAATCACTAGAAATCCCTCTATAAATGAGAATTAGATAGAGTCATGATTATGATAATTAACAAAGAAGAGACTATTTCTATCATGAAAGAAGTGCATATAGGAACCTGCAGTACACACCAGTCATGGTTTGGTATTTTTAATCATATCCATAGGCTTGGATATTTTTTGCATTCAATGATGCAAGACTATAGAGTGACATCCCATTGGGAACTAGAAAGTTGGACCTTCTTCTTTTGGTTTGAGGAAGGCCTTCACCCATGCTTCCAAATGGATGTCACCCATTGGGATAGGGTCTCCCTGATTAATATTTTGATCCATTATCAATAGATCATAGGAAAAAAAGAATCCTTTCAACATCATCCCAAGTCGCCTTCAGTGGGATAAAATCATCATACATCTCTCTGAGGATGGGAGCAATAGAGTTCTTGTAGAAATCCCATAGGCTAATGTAAACTTCTTCAAGAATCAAATGAAATGTATTTTTATGAGGGATCCATTAACTAAACAGTTCATGGATGATGATTGAGTTCTTATAAAAACACATCTCTTCCACCCAAAAAGCCTCATAAATATTGACATTTTTCATCTTAGTCTTAAAATATACACAAGTTTGGCATACCCAATATGAGTACATCAATTCAATATTCTCTCCCCCACTATAATGGTAGTCCAAATCCTCTTTCATTTTTATTGGTCTCTCATGAAATCATGAAGATTGATTGGTAGTAGCGAGGTTTCAATTCATGGGTATGAGGATTTAGATTTAGGGCACACAAAGTGTCATTCATGATGCATGTGGTATGAAAAATTACATCATTGATAACAATTCCTTTATAAGAGACATTGGTAGAGAGATAATTAGTGTATTCCATGAACTGCACTTCATAACATAATTATGATGTTTTTGGGATGAGTGCATCTCTCAGATGTTTATGATTATACAGAGGAAGATAATCACTTCATGGGTACTCACACAACTACTTATTCAAGTTTTTTAATTCTAGGAGGATAGAGTCACACATGTAATACTAATCTATCCAAAAATTTCCTGAATTTTGGAAACATAAGTTGAAGCCTGTTATTTGGAATCCCTTGGAGTAGCCATTTGAAGTCACCAAAGGAGAATTGATATTTTCATTAATGATGAAATTTTGGAAAAGGGAAGTCCATATGTAGGTCCCCCTACCAAGTGGACTCACACAAGTTACTCTCCCATGTGAACTTTCACATGTCACTTTACTAAGTGACCTCATATAGGTCACTCACCCAAGTGACCTAGACAGTTTTCTCACCCATGTTTCCTCACCCAGGTACTTGCTCAAGGATTTATATCTTGCTAATAAAGTCATATTAAGTGATTGAAAAATAGGGACCTCTCATATATGAATGAATAAAGTGATGAGATTGAGGTAGAACTAGAGACTAGTGTGAAGAGATAGAAAAATAGTGAAAGTGGAAGGAAGAACCGTTGAGCAGTCATAGGTATTTATTGATGTGGTCAACCTGTGCGGATGACCGGTATGGTCGACCTACATAGATTAACTATGCGGATGACCTGTGAAAACTAATTTCATGACTAATCTAAGTAGTGGAAATCTGTATTCCTATAACTCATTATCAAAACCACTTATTCTGATCAGATCCAATCCTTAAGGGGGGATTTTTCTTAACACTCATTCTTGTCACATTAGGGTTATAAGATTAAAAGGAAAATACCTCAAGAAATAAATTGGTAAAGGGAACTAAGGATAATCAAGTAATTAACCCAGGTTTACCTGCGCACAACCAGAGTATCTATTAAGAGGCTCATACATGCTTGGCTTATGAAACCAAGAAAGAGCAGCCACACCTATGTGAGGAACCTACATGGTGGACCTATGTAGAAAAATTCCATCACCCAGGGTCCCAATATTTCCTATTAATATGACCCTAGGGAATATTATTTGCAGAAACTATAAGTTTAGTAGAATCTATGAAGTTATGCTCTCCCTATTCCTTCTCCTGGGTCCTCAAAACCATCTAGATAGCTTTCCAAAAATAAACATAAGAAGAAATTAAGGGGGATAATGTGATTAATGTCCCTTAAGTGAGTGAAAACACTAGACATGTGTATTAGGAGTCACAACCTCTACTATTTGGAAATTACTAGAGTGAAGGTATTTTACCAAAATTGGGACCTACATGAGACCCTTCCAGAGACACCTGAGGAAGCCCTTGGAGCCAGGAGAAAGGCCTTAACCTAATGTTGTTTCCTAGGAAATAAATCATCATGAATTGACTTATAGCTCATGAAATTACACCCTTAATAAATCACATCTTGTCTACTTAGGTCTACCCTAAATGAGACCCCTTCTACTCACCCAGGACTCACCTACATAATCTATCCTTTGGGGCCCTTTTTCCTGCCACTGATGACAGGGAACCACTTTACATGGGACTCCCATATGTGGGATATAAAATCAAAACCTCTACTAAGGAATCCAAATTTTCATGATAATAGATAAATACACACCAACATGTATCCCATTCAATTGTGAATTCCCTTGGCAAGAGTTGTCTCACACTTTTCCGACCTAATGAGTAGGTTACTTGGGTTGTTCAAAGTTGTTCATCCCCTCATCATTGAGGAACCTAGCCTTGGGGGGTGTTCTAGGGACTTACATGTTTCATACATAAGGTATAATTCCTTGTACTTCCCTCTTCATCTCTGAAATAGGGACCCTCCTATTTCTGAAAATAATGGGGGACACATGCCTTTCCCTTTGATGAGAGTTAGTTCTTTATCCTCCTCTCATCTTCTCTAAAACTAGGAATATGACATCCCTCCTAGAGTATGCCCCATATATTTATTTTAGGGGTCATACGCCTCTTATCATATATCCACATGGGTTATGAAAATAAGAGAGGATATGGGAATATCAAATACCTTTATATCTCTCATATCCCCAACCTCATCACTAGTAGATGAAAGAGATTTTGTGGTTTTTCAAATTTCAAATTACATTTGTTTCTCTCACAAAAACTGAACTATGTGGGCTGTGATTACCAACAAAATGGGATACATAGGCATCCACCTTTAATTCAAAACTTAACACCCCAAATAAAGCCTAATTTTATCTGGGCCACATTCCCAGTAGGGTTATATCCAACCTGGAAGCTCACATCACTTCAAGGTTCCCAAGGCCACTTAGGCATAAGTCCCACACTAAAACCAAACAACATGGGATTATATTCCCATACAAATGGGATAGATTGGAATACTTGTTAAGGTCCAAAACCAATACCCCAAATCAAACCTAGTTTTATCTGGGACACATTCATAGTAGGGTCATATTCATCCTTAGAGCCCAGATCCCTTCTAGGTTCAAAAGGACTCTCTAGAATAAGTACCAAATAAAAACTAAACTATGAGGGCTTTGATTACCATCCAAATAGGATATGTATGAAGACTCCTTGAGTTCTAAACCTATCACCAAAAATCAACCATAACTTTCTCTAGGACACATTCCCAGTATGGTCATGTCTAACCTAGGATCCCACATCCCTTCTAGGTTCCTGGGGTTCCTTCAGTATAATTCCCACCAAAAATTTGTCTGTGAACCTTTTGAATAGATTTTATTTCCACATTATTTTAAAATTAATGGTTTTTCCCTCACCACATGAACTTAAAAGAAATTATGTGTCCCTTTAAGTGGATCCGAACTATGTGGATTCTGATTCCTTTCACAAGGATACATAGAAATCCAATCTCATGGTCTCGATATCTAAATCAAAAAAACCATTATATTCCTAGATGATGATAAATTCTAGAGCACCCCACTTTGTGTCTTAAAACCAACATCATAATAATAAATTACATAAGAATATATAATTTGATTAAAAAAGCATACCATCGATGGAGAACCTCCGATACAAAAAAATATTTTTTTCAACGAAGAACCTCATATATACACATGGATGATTCTAAATTTTATAAATTATAATAATTTATTTATAATTTAAGGGAAATATATGTTATTTTTGGTATTTAATAAAGGATTTTTGGATGTATCTTAAATCTATATGAGAGTCTTGAAGTAGGAAAAAATTCCCACCAAAACAATATAATGAGCCAAAACTCCCATCCTATTAATCATTATGAGTCCCTAAGCATCATTGGAGACATTTCCCAATGACCAAATACATTTTAAAAGTAGGTTCATGAAACATATTTAATAAGGGAACCATTGGGTGTTTCTATCTCCATGAACAAAACCCATTAGAAGCTTCTCGAAAATGATTAACCTAACATGAATGATTATGAAAAATTCAACCCCCCAAAATCAAGAATATTTTTCACAATGTGACACCTTTTCATCAAAAATACTATTTAAAATATGTACTGCGATTTAAAGAATAATTTTTGTTGGAACGAAATAAGGAAACTAGGGAATGAGTTTGTATGTTTCTTCCTTGTATGCAGTTAGTGAAAGCCAAAAATATGGTTTTGAAAGGTTTATTACATCCATTGGATTTACCCTAATGTTAGTAGAAGGAAATTTAGATTATTTTTTAGTAACATTTCCCTATTCTCTTAGAGGGTTTTATTTTATTTGGGTTATTAGGGATATTTTAACAAAGTCATCTCATTTATTATAAATTAAGGAATGTATTTCAATGAATAGTATTATGAATATTTATATGATGTAGAAAATGAATCTTCATGGAGTATTTAGAATAATAGTTTTTGATTTTGTTTATAGTTTTACATCACATATATAGAGGGGATTAAAAAATGATTTTAGTACCGATTTGTGCTTTAATACCACATTCCATCCAAAACATGATGGGAAAACCAAGAAAATGATTCAGAAAATTGGAGATATATTAAGGGATTGTATCTTGTATTTCAAAGGTTCATGGATTGATAATATATCATTGGTTTAAGTTTTATATAATAATAGTTACCATTCCTCTATTTTTATCACAACTTTTGTGGTTTTTTATGGGTGATATTTTTTTCCATTGATATGTTTCGATGAGGTTTGAGAAGAAACTATAGTTGGACTTGATATAGTATATGATATTATTTAATGTGTTTAAAATATTTATAATTATGTGAGGATTTCTGATAGTAGAAAAAATATTCTATACAGATCATAGGAGGAGAATATTTGGATATTTTTACTAAGATCATGCATTCTTATGAGTTTTTCCTTGGTGATGGTAATGAAGTTACATTAAGGGAAGTGAGATTCTTCCTATATTTTTTGGTCCTTTTGATGTATTAGGGAATGTTGGAGAGGGATCTAATATAATATAACTACCTCCATAATTAGTGATCGTTCATGATGTTTTTTATGTGTAATATTATTATTATCCTTTTCATGTGAATTATTTTAGTGATATTGACATTTGGAGGATATGATTTTTTGAGTATCTTATAGAAATTAAGGATCACATAGAGAAATTATTATATAAAAAAGTTACTCCTTTTGTGAATGCTATTTGAAAAAAAGGTAGAGTAGGGAGAAAAAATTGGGAAAGGTAATTTTATATATGAGTGTAATATCTAGAATTGTTTTAATTTATTTTTATATTTTTATGTGGATTTTTTTTGTAATTATTAAGGGTCAATTATTGTGAAATATTATGATATTATTTCCAATTTATGATTATGGATTAATATTTCTTATGATGAAATGTTTTTAAAGTGGATATAGAGATTAAAAAATCTCATGTTGACAGTTTTTGAAATTATTGAGGGTGTTTTTGTATTTTAGATCATAAAGGGTAAAATGGTAAATTTACGAGTCACAAAATGAACTTTTGTGTGTAATGTTATATTTTTGAGATGATGGCTTTCTTTTTTTATATTTTTATTTTTAAATTTTGGATATAGAAAGAATTAATTAATTAAATTATTTATTTAAGTAATTTATTTTTCCATTGGATCTTTTTTATCAATAAATGACGTGATATATTATGGAAGCAAGGGAATGTGTTTTTAAAGGATACATATGGATAAATATTTTTGTTCAATGGCCTATTAAACATTACTAATATGGGTATTTGAATAATGACTTCAACGGTTAAATTAATGGATGGTTATATTCTGAATTTTTGAGAGATAATAGATATTTGAATCTCATTTTGATATATCTTCCATTGGGAATAATATTTCCATTTATTTATTCCCTAAAGTAATAAAACCTTTCAATTTTAGTTTCATTAAATATCAATAGATAGGTGGAAGAGTTACAAGAATAGATGAACAATTGATTCCAATTAATGATTAGTGATCTTCATGGAATTGAGGCATGTGACTTTTTATTCTTATATTTTTATTAATCGATGATAATAAATCATGTTTTTCTTATTCTGTTATGGGTGGATAATAAATTATAATACAATATAAATATTATATTATTAAAATTGATATTAAATTATGATCATTATGTTATTGATGAAAAATAATCTCATTATAAATATGTTAAATGATTATAAAATGTGATATGGCTGATTAAAGAAGGAAAATGTATGTAGTGGATTTTTTTAATTGGTTGAAAATATATATTTTATAATTATTAAAATATATTTTTATTTATTTATAATTTAATAATAGTTTAATTTGATAATGTGATATATTTTTAAAAATATATAAAGAAGTTCATTTCGATGATAGATTTTTATGATGAAATCTCTGTTGATAATAGTTTATGATTAATATATGATTATTTATGATGTTTAGATGATGATTCTAGTAATAAATATTTTAAAATATAGTAAAAATTTCATAAATTTGTGAGTGGGTTTTTTTTCTAAAATTTTACATGTGGTCGTTCCAGTTCAGTATGGTTCGTGCCTATTTTTTGAAATGTTATACCAAAAAATTCCTGAGGCTTACATGAGGTCCTTGATAGGGAGATATAATAAATTGGTATGATGGTGTTCTATAATAGTAAAATACCATTCCAAATTATATAAATTTTATATAAAAAATATTTTATCTATATACTAAGGGGAAGTGAGGTGTGCAGGGTATGCACATGGTAGCACGTTGGTTGTTCCACATTTTGAAAAAGTTGTAGTTTCAATTAGTAGGTTATAAGGAGGTGGTATAGTTTTCATAAGGTTTGTTCCACTTGTAAATGGGGCTGTTTTATATTATAATGATGGATTCAGAACATTATAATATTTATTTCTCTCTTATGTGATGAGATAATGGTAACTGAGGAAGGTTGTTCTAGATAGAGGGACTAAGTGTGAATGGTGTTATTTATATGATATGTATAATAATTAGGCTATGGAACCCATGTATGATCAGGATATGCTAACTATTAGTGATATAGTGATTGAATCCCTATGATATAGATTGTAATAAACTTATGATGGAGTGTGGTATGAATGTATGTTGTAATTTTTTACTCATAAGGTCTTATATACATATATGTGGTTGGACTTGGAGAGAGATATAATGGATGGTGGAGTTATGAATCCATTTATATTTTATAACAGTGATTATGTGTCTATTTCACCATGGTTTTTTTTATATGTGGTGGTGGTTGGTGAAATGTACTTGTGATTCATTGATGAATATTTAGGTTGAAGTGGGGGGAGTCCTCGTTGGTAGACACATGGGAATAGAAAGAGTCCCTGAGGTTGGATAACTGGCCAACTATTGTGATTATTTGGATATGGGTTTAGATAAGTAGAATCTATATGGGATTATCTTAAGAAATAGTCATAGTCCATATGGGTGGAAATTTACCCAACTATTATATAAAAGATATGATTTGGAAGAGTATGTGGGTTGTGGTGGGGGTAGTCCTTGAGGGTGGAAACTCAATAACAGTGAGAGTATCTGAGAGTGGATAGTTTCAAAACCATAATGATTTATACATAGATCCATATATAAGGATAATTGTATAGATTTGGTTAACATTATGTATTTTTTGTATTTTTATGGTTGGAGTTATCAAATAACGTGCTATGGGGTGTATATTGATTATAAGGGATGAGATGGAAGAGGTTTTGGAGTTATTTTTTTGTTTATCTAGTTTTATTTACTTCATTAATGGGTGAATCATAATTATTTATTAACATGGATAATAAATACCATGACCCTCTAGTTAGTTAATTCCATTTGATTTCTATCTTTTTGGGGTGTTTCTAGTTTATTTTCAGTTTAGGGGGGTTCATGGGGTATTAGGGGGAGTTGTAGAAAAGAGTGGAAGGATATGTGTTCTAGAAATCATCAGGTACCCAATATATTTGTATTGGGTACATAGTGGAACTTTATATATATAAGTGTATTTTTTTATGTATCCACCAAGTAGCTAGAGGATTAGTCTTGGATTCTAGGTAGCCTCCTTGGAAAAATACAATTAGTAAGGGGAAGTTTTTCCTATTAAAACCTAAATTAAAACCCTAAAATGTTGTGGGTTATGATTTCATACCACTTTACCCCATTTATATCTTCCTCTAATCTCTCTTACATCTTCCAATCTCTCCATGTGCAGTTTTCCTCCAAGATTGATTCAAGGGGATCCATTTGGCCACTAGAGCTTGGTTTTTCCATGTTAAGGTTTTGGGTAACCTTTGATCTTTATTATTTCATGATATATGAAAATATTG
Source organism: Viscum album (assembly GCA_963277665.1). Lineage (NCBI taxonomy): Eukaryota > Viridiplantae > Streptophyta > Magnoliopsida > Santalales > Viscaceae > Viscum > Viscum album. Next base: position 879,345,406 of record OY728123.1, read on the forward strand.
AATATAATATTTCCTTCTAACTACCTAGAATTCATAGGATCTTCTTATTCTTTTCATTTACTTCTGGGCTATAAGTTATGAAGGTTCTTCCTATATGAATCTAAGGTGAGCATAAGGTTTCACCTCAAAGTTTTATTCTTTTTTAATCACTGAATAATTACCTATCTATAATCTATTGTTATGTGATTGTGTTACGATGTTTGTGGTATATATCGTCCTTAAATGACTCAAAGAGAACTTTTTATAATTTATTTAGTAGGCATAACCCTTCCACATATCTTATTCATACAGAGTTAGCATGAAAATAGTTTGGGGATAAGTTAACCAAATTAAAAATAAATAGTTTGAATTAATAAATGTTTCTAAAAAAATTATTAATCATTAAAGAATCTTGTTGTTCAATTTTTAGTTATAACATTTTTCCTTTAGATTTTGTTATACCGAACATAATTTTTAGATTAATGAAACATGTTGTGGTATTTTTTATTACTATTGGCTATTGGAGATTAATATTTAAAATAATTATTTGGTGTGTTATGTGATTTTTCTACATTTTATATGATAAGATTTATGTGTTTATATCTATTGTACAACAATATCTATATGATTTTCCATGCTTATCATTTAAAAGATAAATTCAAACTCTATTGAAAATGTTAAGAAAGTTGAGTGTATATATATTTTTCTACATAAGCTTACATGGGTACCCTTCATTATAGTGTAAAGATTGATTCACTGGGTCAGGTTATAAGAAATAACATATTATATCATTATCATCTTCAAACGAGCCCACAATTCACTAAATTGTTATACCCATTCCCATATTCCTTGGTATAGATTTTGATATTTCCTCTTCTAGCTTATCCTAATCATTTCATATCAGGATGATTCCCTAGGACCCAAAATCCATTGTACACATGAACACATATGTGGGGGTATATATGAGTACATGTATAAGCTAATACAATTTCATATAATTCTTAGTCTATGGAATGGATTGAGATATAATCTAAAATTACCAGAACTTGGATTAAAGTTGGTAAGTATGTATGGATCCTTCCCTTACAGGGAGTTAATTTCTTTATTTTGATGTATGTGTTAGCATTTAATAAATTTTATGTTATATTTTTGTATATTACTATAGCTTTATATTTAAGGTGGAAATATCTCTTTATTATAAAAAGTTGTTAGGGGAGGAGTGGCAACTACATACTAAGTTATTATACTCATGCCTGACCTAGGACCCTTATGAGATACATGTAACCCCATTTATTCGTGATGATTGTAAAGGAAAGGAACTTAATGGTGGGAGATAAACAAACATGAGGATTGTGGATTATGGGTTTATTTTATATATATATATATTGTTTCTTGGATTTAATGATTTCACCTGGGATGCCTGTGATGCCTTTTTAGATTGGATACACACCTAGGAGCACTGATTTTGGGATTTAGGCCTCCTTTAGATGAAAATTTATGTAAATATGTTATGTTTTAATTTTTTACTTAATTTTTAAATAATTGGATTATTTTAGTCCCTTTTAGATATATAATTCATGCTCATGTCATATTTTATATTCTCTCCTTGTTACATATTCATACTTAGTTAGGATAATAGTCTGTTCTATGACATGGATAACCAAAATTGATATGGGTTAATATACCTTTAAAAACATACCTTATATTGTTGGTTCTATATTTAAAGGGGTAAAACCACCTCTCTCATGTGTAATGGTTGAATACTAGTGGTTGAACCAACCTCTTGCAACCAGGGGTGCACCTGAGGTGATGTGACAATATAGCACATGCACCATTCAAGTATTCAGGTCATAAATGTTACAAAGTGGTATAAAATCATACTAAGGTCTCTTGGGTATGGTTATTGAGAGTATATCATATAAAATTAACTCCATTACAAAAGATGTAAGCCATAAATATGCATGTGAAGTATAATTAGGGTGTAAGCCTTAGTCAATGTGGGTAGCTCAATGTTCCTCTTTCCTTTCATTCCTTTCCTTTTAATCGGTCCTTTATACTTGAGTACCATACATCATTCTTGGTGTTTTTTAGGAATAAGTAAGATTTAATGTCATGGATTTCACTTAAATTTATTTTATTACCATATTATAATTGGAATTTGTTGACTACTCTTATAAATGGAAATATTAAAAATAGATAAATAACATTTTTATGTTTATTTATTATTACGAGTAATTTAATATTGATTAGAAAATAATTACTCTGGTTTATTTTTTTATTTATATTATAATTATAGCTGGGTTCTTGAATTATATACCCAAATCATGTTTATATTTCACTTATCATGATTCTTTGTGTTTTTTAATTGTCTTAAAATGATTTGTAAATGGACTTAAAATTTAAAAGTTCTTTGATAAATAGTTGAAAGATAGAGAGGTATGGGGTTATACCTAGACTAAATGATATTATGATATTTTAGGGTGTTCCATTTTAAAAATAATTTTTAGTATTATTCTATACTTGATTGTAGAAGATTCCTCTAATATGACCACCTCTTATTGACCAGGAAGGAGTAAGGGAGCATGTGCTTCCCGCTCGACCCACTATCAACCCACAAGTCCTGGAAAGGATTTCCCTAATTATTAAAGTATATTGTTAAGTATATCTAATAAATAATAAAAAACCTCAAATATTATGAGGTATTTCTAGTTTCACCACCCTCTGATGTTTCTAGGTAAAGTATATCCTTAGGAGGTTATGGAGTGTATTAACAATCTCTATCACATCTTTGAATGAATCGAAACACCTGAGAAAAATTGTGTTAGGATTTATACTATTATTCTATAAGTAGAGGAAATTTGATGGTGGTACATGATTATTGAGGCTAAGAAAGACCATGACCTCACCTAGGAAAGATTTTAGGATATCTTTTTCTGAAATTTTATCTAGACACCCTACACTAAGTAAAATAGAAGGATTTAATGAATCTATAGAAAGGTTCAATGTCAGTTGTGGATTAAAACTCCACATTTTCTGACATTTAAATCGTTACCTCATAGTTTAGTGGTATTGAGGATTACAAATAATGGTTCTTTAATATATGAATTAAATCACCTCAATATATGTAGGTTACTCTATTTTTTTTTTACATTTTTCAGAAGTGGGCAAGAAAAATATTATTATAGAGACTGGTTTGAAATGAGGTTAGATATTATTTATATTACATAATATAACCCCATGTGAAAAATCATTAGGAATTTATAAGAAATGATAAGAGGAGGTGTAAAGAGATATTCATCACTAGGTATTCTAGGCTAGTGTTGTACCTTCATCACTTAGCCCTAGAACATACTTAGTTTTATGTCATCAATGTTGATGACATGGAAACATATAGACTAACTGTAATTTTTATGATAATAAGTGATTTTATTTTGGTTAGTGTGGATATATTAATATGTTATACTATTATGGAATATATAAAAGTGTTTTTCTACACCCTTAGTAGACCCACAATTCTTAGGAACAGCTAGTGGTGTAGTCGACTAGTGGAAGTTAGCCACCATATGGATGATCTCTCCAAGGTGGTAAAGATAATATTTAAGGATAATTAGTACTAGTGAAAAATTATGGGAATGTATTAGTGACTTAAGGTTTGTATTAGAAGGCATGTATTGTGTATTACTTGGAGTTTCCTATCACTGAAATTGGATATGATCCTTCTAATGTTAGAGGTACTATTATTGTTTCTTCTACTTTAACTAGTTCTATTTTTGATATAGGTTCATTACATTCCTTTCTCTATGAGATATTGGTTCACTCCATGATCTAAAATTGGAATATTTACCTTCATATCCTAGTTTTGATAATTTCATAGGGATAATGATAGAGCATGAATAGAAGTATCCATATTGTTCATTGGTGGGGAAGGATATTGGATATATATGGGATCTTACATTTCTCAATATGGAAAATTTTAAAATCATCAAAGGGATGGATTTTTTAACCTATTCTTTGTTTGTATTAGCTTTTATAATTGAAAATTATCTCTTTTATCTCCTACCAGTACCTAATACACTCTCTATTAGTAGTGGGAACTCCAATCTAGCAGAGTGGGTCCTAATAATGTAAAAGTGGTTTTGATCATTATTGAAATGTATCTTTTTTATCTTAGATAAATGGGTTCTAATGAATGAAATTTATTACCTATTATATTAGATCTATATCTTGATGTGTTCCGTGAATATTTATAAGGACTTACGCCTAAGAAAGAAGTATAATTTACCATCAAAATAATTCCTAGAATGGAACTGGCATCTATCCCTCCATATCATCTAGATCCTATTGAGTTGATGGAGTTAAAGAATGAATTGGATGTACATGAATATAAAGGGTTTATTAGTATGATCACTTCCCCTTAGAGTGATTAAGTTAGGTTTTCTAAAGAATCTGATGGAAGTCTATGCTTATATGGATACTATCAAAAACTCAACAAAGTCATAATAAAAAACTACTACCATTTACCTAGAATTGATGATTAATTTTATTGACTAAAATAGAATAGATGGTTTTCAAAGATTGATCTATGGTCTGGTAACCATCAACTTCAAGTTAGTATAGAGTATATTACTAAGATGGATTTACAAAGATGTTATGAGAATTTTGAATATTTTGTGGTTCCTTTTAGACTAAAGAATTCTCATTCCATGTTTATGGCTCTGATGAACATTATTTTTCATCCATTTTTGGACACTTTCATGGTAATATTAATGAATGATATCCCAAAATACTCATGTTATTATTATAACCTTCTCAATAATCTTTTTATCACTCTAGATACTATAAGGGAACATAATATATATGCCAAATTATTAAAATGATCCCTTTAGATTATAGAGGTCACATTCCTTGGAAATATTATATCTGAATTTGGGGTTTTGGTATCTCTAGAGAAATTGGATTGAATTAGGACCATTAATGTATCGATGAACACATTTAAGGATAAAATTTATTTTGGATTTTAGGATATTATCACTACTTCATATGGGGAATTTCCAAGATTTCTTCAGCAATGACAGTCTTAAATAAGAAAGGATATAAAATAATTTTTCCTAATAAATGTGAGTTAGTGTTTTAGGATAAAAATAATTATATTAACATAACCCCTTTTCTAATTTTATCTCATCCAGATGAGGGATTTAAAGTGTGTTACGATGTTCCTTCTGTTATCCTCAATTTTGTTCTTATACAGGATCATCAATTGGTATCTTATATCTCCGGAAAACTATGAATACTTGGAAAAACTACCTCCATCATGATATATAATTATATATTGTTGTTTATGCCTTGAAATTTTAGATCCACTACCTATACAGTGAGCTATTTATGGTGTTTAAAAAACCCAAAAGTCCAAAATAAATCATTCCACAATGAGACTTGAATCTCATGAAACACTATTTAGTAGAATACCTCTAATATTTAATTGTTTATATCAAACATACTACCAATGAAGGAAATATTATTATAGATCCTCTTGTCTAAACTGTTAATCCTCAAAAAGTTGAATAAGGAAAGGATAGTTGGAAACTTATGTCCCTTATGGTTGACCTCCACTTACATTTGGCCAATGATTGTAGTGGAATGTATATACTTGATATAAAACTTGTGTATTATATGATGGAATAGGTAAAAAATCCCATATGTTAGATCCTAAATATTCAATTATTAATGAGATACTTAATGGTTTAGATATTCTTGATTAATTATTCTATGACCCATTATCATTTTATTATGTTGAAGAAAAATTAGTTGTTTCAACTAGTATATGGGAAATAGTGATGACCAAGTATCATGCTTCAATATGGAATATAAATCTAGGAATAATAAATATGTACCATGATGTTAGTTTCAAATTATGTTATCTGGGTGTTGAAAAGGATATCATGAGTTTGTTTTTCGATACCATGCTTATTGGGAGGTGAATTAAGAGCACCAAAAGGATTTGAGAAAGCTTCAGACACTCCCACATCTAGTGTGGAACTAGTATAATATTACCATATATTTTTTGTCTAATTTTACAAGAACTCTAAGTTGCCAAGACATGGTATGAGTGATTATGAACCATCTTACTATGTTGAATCATTTTCTACTAATAAAATAGGCCTCCTCATTGGATAATCTCAAGAAGCTACATTTTATAGAGATTGGGAAACATCATGTAATTCTTACTAGAAGTGTCTTTGATAGGTACATAAGATTCATGTCTAGTTTTTTAGGGACTGTAACGAGCTCTAGGTGCTCAAAAAAGTTTATTACTACCTTTCAATACCATAATAATGATTAGTTTAAATGAACCATATCTATTGAGGAACATATTCTTCGAGAATGTATCTTAGATTTTGGTGTCTCATAGTAGAATTATATTTATCTAGTTAATATCTACTATAATAATATCTCTCAATAATATATTCATATATAACCCTTTGATGAATTTTATGGGACACCAGGTCACTCTTCATTATGCCATGAAAAATATTTCTGGTCCTCCATGATCTGACCTAGCATTGTATAGAATACAACTGAACATGTGAAATAGATTCATAAGAATATCTTAATAACAAAAAGTCACCAAAATTAATATTCCAATCATTGAAGGTGACCCCTATAATGTGGTATGGGATACCATGACACACAATGAGTTTTATTAATGTTGTTCCATCGATGTATGAGTAAACAAGGTAATCTATCTCCTTGATATGTTTAACCTTTCGAGATAGTGCCTTAGGTTAGAGAGTTGGATGTTTCCATTGGTTTATGAATGCACTTTTTTGTTAATGAGAATGTAAATATATTGCTTTTATGTCTTTGGTTATGGTTGAGTATCCATAAAAAGGAAGAGAAATGGGTTTCCCATCTTTAATGGGTAATGATCTTGCTTCCATTGAATACAAGAATAGAAAGATTCAATGTTCAGCCTAAACATGTGATGATTATTGAAAATATTATATATTTCAAAGATAATTAATAAGGCTATTTAGTAATTTATATAATATTTTGGAATGTTTCGAATGTGTTAGATTTTTTTTATAAATTTTGAGTAATTATTAATAAATGTTAAAGCTATATTTAATAGGATATTGAAGTTCATGAGTTATGAGAAACCATTAAAAGTGTTTTACATGTAAAGGATGGAATATATTTCCGTAAATAACACTTGAATAAATAATTGAGATGGTTGGAGATGGTATTAATTCATTTGATTTGGATTAAAATTTATTTGTATAATTTTCAATTTTATATGTCTTAGATATTTGAAAATTCTAGGATATGTAATTATTATTTCCCTATCCTATATAAACATTATCCAGTGGATTTGTAAGGATGAATTTAATTTTTCATAAGAATCATGTCAAAATTAATAAAAATCATATGGACACATATATATGAATTCCATTCTATTTAATCATCATCTTTATTCTATGTAAGCATCATATTGATGTTGTGTAAGCGTCATCTAGTAATGCATACACATGAAGTCCACCCTAGATAAAATTTATACCTGATTTTTATATATATAATTTATTTTATATAAGAATGAATCTATATTTACATAAGAATTATTTTTTGTGTATATGGATGATGTATATACATGTAACCATTATTCTTTACTAAAAATATAGAAATTTAGAAACTAAAATATTGTGTTTCAAGATTTATGAATTTGAAGAGGAAATAAAATTTGATGATTCCAAATATGATCTTCAATGATAAAAACATCAAAAACACTCAAATGGGAATGTGATTTAATATATAAATCTCTAGGATTTGATCTTAAAAAAATTAATAAAAAATTATTTTTGGTCATGTTTCAAAATTGAGGAGGAAAATAAAATAAAGGTAAATTCTATCATTTTACTTTTAAAAACCCATGTGCAGCTAGTTGGAAAATAGAAAAAGTCCATGGGAGATAATTATTGAAAAAATGGGTTTACTCTCATGATAATTTTCCTTGTAATGAATGAGACATCATATAGAATAACATTTAAGATATATGAAAAATGAATCCAAATTTAAGTAAGACACTTGTATAAGAAAAGTGGGATCGATAAAATAAAAATAATATATGTGAGGGAAAAAATGGGTTCTCAAATATTTAGAAGTTGGGAGAAAAATGTAGGCATCTATTTCTATCTCTTAAAGTAGAATATGGTGTGGTTGCTACATATAGTAGCGAGGAAGAAGGAGAAGTTTCAAAACCATTATAAAATATAGCACTATATAGGTTTCAAAGAAGAATATATAAGGAAGTGGAAGAATATTATGACTAGGTTTACCTGAGATGAACTAGTGAGTTATGGATGGTTGATAAATAAGTGAATAATAAGTGATTTAGAAAGAGAAAATATGAAATTTAATTTAACATTTTACAGGTTGACTAATTAATTTCGATATGGGTGTATGCTCTTAAAGACTAGTGATAAAGGATAAAATGAAGTGAATCCTATGAAATATCTAAAGGTAATAAAGTTACTTGAAGAATTTGTTGAGTGTTTCTAGAATACAGTCTTAGAAAAAGTACCTAGAATTTTTATATTGAACATACATCATGTTTCATAAGTAGTGTATGAATACATTTAGGTTGTCAAAGAATCTCTATGTTTTTTGAATGATATCAATATTTATGGGTGTAGTGAAATCCATGGGAAATATTGGTGATCCCCTTTAAAAGGAGGAAGCAAACTTTGAAGACTACAAGGTGGGTTACCGGTTTAAAGAAAAGTTATGGGATATAGTTTATATTCACATGTGTAATTTTTTGATCCCTCATCTAAGTAATATGGTGAGAGTGGGAAGGGATGAAAGGATCCTACACCCCAATTATAAATTATTAAAAATATTTTAGTAGAGAATATATGGCTTGGACATAATAATAATGATAGGGAGTAGGATTCCTAGGAGGGGTTAAACCATATAAAAACACTTGTCTGAGACTTTACTTTTATCATTACATTTCATCTAGGATAGAGTTAAGTTAAAATACAAGGAATCGAATAGTTTTAACTAGTATAACAGTTTTTATGTTTAAAGTAGTTAAAAGGTTTAAATAATATTAGTAATTTGGTAAACATATGACAACAGCCAGATTCACCCCTACCTAGTGAGTCTTCATGATACACTAAATCTTATAATTGGTATCAGATTGAAGGTTCCCTCTCAATAAATATTTATATACCACAATAAATACCTTTATAAATGGGAAGAATAAAGGGGGAAGGAATATTATAAAATTCTCTATGATGATAAAGGAAACACCATTAGATAAATGATATGAAAATTCTAAGGGTATATTAGTTAATTCAAAGGATTATTATTCCTCTATTGAAATTAGTTCAATATATGAGAGAGGTTTCATTGAATCTTATTAGTACCTCTACCTTAAAGTTAAATATCACTTGACTAAATTTCCAATTTAAGTTATATCATACATATTTTTATATATAAAGGGACATATTGATGAAAATTCACAACTAAAAGAGGAATGTAATATTATATAGGATGCAGTATAAATGAATGTGAGTGGATGAAACACACTCATAAAGCCACTTGAAACTAAGGAGTAATGTACCTTACTTTGCAATGAAAAATGTTCTATAATGATGAATAATTAAAAAGGATAGTTTTTGAGAAAGAAGTGTTTAAATATATTGTTAAATATGTTTTCGATGCATTGGATAAGTTTTATCATGTCTTCTTGAATTTCAAAAAATCTTAGTTATATGTTAAGGAATAAAAAGAAAATGGATTTGGATAGTTCTTTACAAGAGACACATCACGTACATGAAGATCAATTAAATAAGTTTAAAAGTAATTTTAATGAAATTTTGAAGCTAATTTAAGAGCATAAATAAATGATCATCATGGAATGTATTAAGTAGGATATGAAGATGTGAAATTTTTAGAGTGACAAAGTAGAATAATCCAAATCTATAGAGAAAAAGAGAACCAATTCCATAAATTTTTTTAAAGGAAGTCAATTTTAAAAGGGGTAACTTATTGTTTGAATATTGAGCTATGAACTATCTCAACAATATCTCATAGCCATATTATACAAAACTGTAACATACTATTTAGTTAAGTCTTAATGAACTAAATCTATTCTTTTAAAAATATCAGTTCAAAAGAAAAAATCTATGAAAATTTGGAAGAGATAAAATTCAATGAGATCCATCAATATATTAAGGGTGTATGTAGAAATGTTAATGAAAAATTCCCCCCAAATGAATTCCAAAAGAGTTATGTTCCATACCAAAATTATAAATGAATAAAATCTATATAAATTTCACCTACATGAAAAATAAATAGATTAATTATAGGTTTTTGGTAATTTTGGAGGTTTTGGAAGAGGGCCATGGATTTTTGGAATAATATTTCAATTTTTACAAGGGTTAGAAGGCCTGAACTCATGGAGAGTAAAGTTGAATTTAGAGGAAAGCCTTCTAGTTCAAAATAGGCTTCACATATTAAATATAATTTTCCCATGATGAATAGATATGATTACATAGAGAATTTTTTTGTGAGTATTAAAATAGAGTGGACCATTATTATGAGTATTTTTGGTTTGTATCAGCCTAAAAAACACATATACTGATTAGTAGATACGTCCACAATGGTAGGTCAAGAACCAGAGTAAAAGAAACAAGTTTTTTTGGGATAGCATCAAAATAAGACCACCACCATGAGGTTAGAAAATAATTATGTGAGGGATGTCACATAAAAATGGAAAAAAATTATTATATTGTGGTAAGAGATGAAACATCATGGACTATCATAAATTTTAAAAGAATATAAAATTAAAATAGATCAAGTTGTAATCAATAAGAAAAGTGTCACTCTAAGAAAGACAGAGTAGGATTGGAGTTAGGGTTTATAGTACTAGTGAAGAGTTTGATGTGGTTCCCAAAAAGGGTACTCTAAAAGCTATTAAAATGGTGTGTGGAAGGTGTCAAAATATAGTACATGCGGATATAAAATGTCTTCATAATTTTCCAAAAATATGAGAAACAAAGAGAAAAAACCATTGACTCCAAGTTCTAAAAAATATGTTATAAAGAAGGGGTCAAATCACACAAATAAGGAAGTGCATGTTAAGAAAGATTGTTTCATAATATGACCAACCTAGTAATAATTGGTGAGGAAAATGGAGCAAGCTGAGAAATATGAATGTGCCTTTCTATCTCAAGTAAAGATGCCTACTTCACCTAAGAGGAAAGGTGAATTTAATAAGAAATCTATGTTTATAAGTGATGTTTAGATCTATAAATACAAAGATGAATCAATCATGAATAGGTCTAGACACTTTAGACCTTCAAATATAGTAGTATCTAGGTTTAGAAATATGTCTCATCAATATGTATCAAATTAAAAAGATATTTAAGGATCCACCTTGTTCCAAAGACTAATGATCTTGTATTTAAATTTTTTTTTTTGAATTTTAGGAGAAGAATTTTTTAGATCCTCCCTTGAGGGGGATATTTTAAAAGAGTAAAGTCTAAAATAGATTTATGAAACTATTTTAAATAAATAAATATTGATATGTCATTTTATTATTGAAGTATGATGTATGATTTTCCATCTCTCATTAATATTTTAATTATGTTTAATATGTTTAAAAATGGAGTGATTATCTGAAAAAACAAGAAGAAAAAATGCATTATAGTCGAAATGGTTTGATGTGTTTATTCAACTAAAGTGCAAGATTATGAAATCCCCTATTTTTTTTGAATTTATCCAATGATGTGAATCTTTGTGTTGTTAACTCATTGAAGCTTTTTAATGGAAAATTTTATTATCAAATTTTTTCAATATTGTTTTCAATAAATGGTACACCCACATATATATAGATTTGATTAGTTGAATGATCATTTCCAAAAGAATATGCAGTGTGTACTTCTATCATGAAATGAATTGAGAATAATGAAAGTTAGAGTAAACACATGGGTAAAAGATATATTTCTTAAAATTAGATGATTTTTTAGAGATGAAAAGGCTCTAGATGATTACTATAGTGTCAAAAAAGGGAATAGAATCTTTCCATGTGTATTTATTATCAAAAGGGGGAGTGAAACAATAAACCATAAAAGAAATATTGAAATGAATCTATGTTTTTGGAAGTTAAAAGTATTGAAAAAAAACAAAGGGGGGTATTGAAGTACCATTTTATTTGTGATTGTATTTTTTATAAATCAGAATGTCAATATATTTTTAGGATTCCTTGGATTATAACATTATTATCCTCCAAAAGGAAGAAAAATTCTCTCCCATCATTGATGGGTAATGATCATACTACCCATAGATACCTCGCTAGAATTATTCAATGGTGTAGACAAAAATGTGATGATATTTATGCTGATCCAAAATGTTAAAGACAAGTAACAAGGCCTTAGTGTAATGTGTATAATAGTTTCGAATGGTTGGAAGGTTCCAGATAAAATGTATCACTTGAGAGATATTACTAATAAAGTTTAAATCTCGCTTGAATGGGAAATTAAAGTGCATGAAACTATAAAAATATTATCACATATGAAATATACTAAATATTGACTTAAATAACAATTGGATTAAGTATTGTTAATGATGGAGATATCCAATATTCATTTTATTTTTTTTATAATTGATTTGTTGAATTTTAGATTATATATTTTTTAGAGATTTGAAAAATTATATGTTACATAAGATTCATCTCCATGTACTACATGAATATCATCTAGTGGATTTTAAGGATGAATAACCTTTTTCATAAGCATCATGTCACTCTAGGTAAATGACATATGGACAGATATGTAGTATGTTTGTGCTAAATAGGAATCATCAAATTGTTTCATAAGAATCATCTAGTGTTGTGTATACATGAAGTCCACCCTATATAAACATCATACATACTCTTTGTATACATCATTGTACCTGTGTAAGAATGATTCCAGTGTTTTTGAACCGTCATTCTCTATGTGTATGGATTATTTCTGTCAAAGTAAACAATATTACTTAATAAAAATATTAAATTTTACAAACTGAAATATTTATTTTAAAATTTTAATAATAAAATATGAAATTAAATATGATGATTCCATAACTCATCTTCAATGTTCAAGAGATCAAAAAATACTCAAATTCATGTGTGGTTGAAGCCTAAAAACAATGGCAGTTTATATTCAATAATAAAGAAGAATATATTTCTAAAATAATTTTAAAAGTGAAAATGAAATTAAAATGATGTGAAAATATATCACTGCACTAAGAACATACCATGTATAATAGTTTAAAAAAGATAACCTTCATGGAAGATTTTTATTATGAATGATGGTTTACTGAATAGTGATAAGTTGAGAGAACACTATGGGTATCACTCTATCAATGTAGAAAAATGTATGGTTGGTGCATGTAGTAGTGAGGTAGAAGGAGAAGATTACAAACTAGTGGTGAATAGAAAACTATAAAGGTTTAAAAGAATAAGAGAAAAGTAAGAGAAAATAAAATATTCCTACTAGGTACTCCTTAGTAAAACCATTGAGTGAAAGAAGGATGATAAAGAAGAAAATTAGAAGTGACTGAGTAAGATAAAACTTGAGATTTTAGTGTTTATTTTCCAGGTGATTAACCAAGTAATTTTGATTTGAATTTATGTTCTTGAATACTAGTGATCAAGGAAAACATTTAGTTAAACCTATGGACAATCTATAAGTAGTCGAGTTCCTTTAAGAATGAGTTGAGTGTTTCTAATTTTCATTCTTAAAATAAGAACCTTGAAGTTATGAAGTGAACATAGGTTGAGTTGAATAAGTAGTGTGTGAATATTTTTAGGTAGTTGAAGTCAATTTTTGTTTGAGGATGGAGATCAACATTTGTCGTTTTAGTGACATCACTTGATACAACTGGTGATCTATCTTCAAAGGAGGAAGAAAACTAATAAATACCACATGATGGGATGGATGTTTAAAGAGAATTCATGGGATTCATCTTATATTCACATGTGTAATTTTATGAACCATCACTTATGTAATATGGTAAGAGTGGGTTATGATAAAAATATCCCACACTCCACTTTTTAATTTATAAAAAAATATTATTTTAGAATAAGAGACCTGTACAAGCCATGTATGGTAAAGAGTAGTATTCCCAGGAGGGGCCAAGCCTTATAAAAACAGTTGTTACAAACACTAATTTGAGAAATAGATTTCATATAGGTGTGTGATAAGTTAAAATATAATGGATGCAAGAGTATTAACTGATATCAATGTTTCAAAATTATTAAGGGGTTAAGTGGTTTAATGAATAATTGGGATTTTGTAAAAGTTGACATCATCTGATTCACCCCCTCTCTGGTGAGTCTAAATGATCCACTGTAACTTACAAGTGGAATATCATCTTGTAGGACCTATTAAATTCATCACTATGTGTAATAATTTTCATAAATCCCAACTTAGAAAGTATTTTACTATCCCTTCACATGGGATTTGGTATAACGACATTGATCTTGGGGATGGTTCATCATATATGGAGAATCCCATATGCATTTTTGACCATAGTTAGAAGATGTTATAAGAAATATTCATCCCTCTAGTCTAGATTAGGTGGAAACATGGGAATATATAGGATGAAACCTAGGATTGGGTTGTAGAAATTAAAGTGAAATGGATAAATATTTTCTCTCGAGAATCCAATTGAATCTTTTTTGGGGAAGATATTTTTTATGGTGAGGATATTTTAAATTCCACAACCCTCTATATAATAAATTCCATTTAATTTATATTTTTTTAGTGTTTTTATTGTTTATTTTTAGTTTAGGGGGTAGGGGTGGTGTTTATGGGGTTTCAATATGATTCAGTAGGAGTTTAATAAAAATAGAGGAGGTGGTATGCTATAAAAAGCACCAGGTGCCTGGTGGATTAGTATTGGGTACCCCGTAGCCTCCTGGAAAAAATATTAATAAAGGGAATATTTTTTATTTTACTCCATTAACATAAAACTTAAAGGCATGGGTTTGGAATTTTATACCATTTACCCCATTTTTATCCTCCTCTAATCTATCTTCCCAATTCCATGCTCTCTATGTGGTTTTTTACTTAAATATTGAATTAAGGGGATTCATTTGGACATAAGATCTTGATTTTGGAAAGGAAAGGTTTTAGAAAACTTTTAATTTCCATTTTTAAAATATATGTCTTTAGTAGATATAATATTCTTTTTCCAACATCTAGGTTTCATTATATCTTTTAAATGATTCTATTTTCTTCCAAGCTAGTAGTTACAGACGTTCTGCCTATACAAATCTATTGTGATAATGAGGTTTTTCCTCATGAATTCATTCTCTTTGAATAA
The DNA here is from genome assembly GCA_963277665.1 of Viscum album. Classification (NCBI taxonomy): domain Eukaryota; kingdom Viridiplantae; phylum Streptophyta; class Magnoliopsida; order Santalales; family Viscaceae; genus Viscum; species Viscum album. The sequence goes on from OY728123.1 coordinate 879,360,757, forward strand.
TAGAATCCTTGAACTAGCTTGAATACATTTTTAAGTGATATTATTAATATTTTAGTGGTATCTATCCTCCTTTTAGGACTCCATACAGACCTTACTTAATGTTTTTGGTAGGAATACCTCTTCCTCCTCTCTTACTCCAAGAGATTTATCCCAATAATGATTTAGGGCTAAGTAAACCTAATTAAAAATTAGGTATTTTAATTAATAATTTTTTTATAAAAATTATTTATGTGTAGATGTTATTCTGGGTACATTTTTATTTATACATTTGTCATGAACCAAGTCATGGTGCCATCTAAACCGTTACTCAGGCCGACCATGGCATGGCCCTAAGTTTGTTCCTGATACCCATGGGCTGGAAACTAGTGTATGGGATTCAAAAATGAAACTTTAGGAATTATTTAACCCACTTATATAACAATAAAAAAATAAATTATAATAAAACATCACATAACTGATAATCATAATCAAATAAAATACAAAATATTTCAGATTCAACATTTTAAAAATTTAACCAAAAACCAAAATACCACCATGTAAGGGGGAAACCCCATCCCAAAAACATCTATCTAAAAATAGGGTTATAACCTTTAAACCAGCACCATAAACACTTAAAATAAGTGGAACACTAGAAACCAGATCCACCACCACCACCATAGAACATCTTTCCTTTACCGGGGTCATACATAACAAAGTATGCATACACCCAAAGTTGTATGTAGGTTATGAGATGAAGCCTAGTGGGATGGAACCCATAAAAGTACACCATGTTATAATATTATAATATAATTCAACATAAAAATTTTCATAAGAACATTTCGAAAAATTTTAAAGGAAAAATTCAAGGAAAATGTTTTTTAGGAAAACAATTTTAAAGAAAAAAGTTTATCAGAAGAAACATTCTTTGAAACACCAATTTATATAAGGTCCAATATATACTAATAGTTATCACCACATCACAAGAGGATCATGTAATTAGATAAAACCATGAGAAACCCCTATAGGTAACTAGCACAAGTGGAACCCTAGGAAACTTGTACCACAGAGATCAAAATCCTCTAACGAAAACCAACAATGTCCTTGTACATGAGCCACCAGAGGGTAATGCATACCAAGGTCTATTGGTATCCATATCATAAGTAAAATCCAATAGTTTTACCATCCAAAAGTTACTATATGGGATCCCACCCCAAGGTCTAGTGATATCTAATCATATAAAATGTTTAGTTTATGTTGTAACATCAATCCTTCTAGAAAAAACTGGGCCTCTACCCCACTAAATCCACTAGAATACTAATTTTAGTTCGACCACCTAGGTACCCAGGATTCCATTTTTTCTCAAATTAAATTTCACATATCACATAAATAATCACATTAACACACACATTCCAAGAATAATGAACACACAAGGAAAACACCATTTTCACAATCCACATTGATCCGACGATAGAATCTCACATGAAAACCACAATTTTTTATAAATGAAACCACTTTCAAATTAACATGCACAAAAATCCCATTTGGAAAAAAATTCCTTCCCACTTTCAGAACTCATGAAACCCATCAATAAATCCAATAAGAAGAGTACACATGAAATCCATCAATTTCCATGGGAAAATCCCTTTTCAAATCTATATGTACACCATATCCATTTTTAAAACACATTTCACATCACTTGCACAATAAAAAACCCACATTAAAGGTTCACAATAAATAATACCACTTGAAAAAAGTCTATTTATTTTGGGAAATCAACATTCAACACATTCAAACCATGAATTCCTTTGAAAACACATTTTTTATCTTTCACACATGGCATAAAACACATTAAAGAAGAACCACAATGAAGCACGTATGAAGCACATCCAATTCTTTTAGAAAACCAACTTTAATCACGTATGAAACTTAATATTTTTTCAAAACATGTTTATCAAAACACCAATAATCCAAATAACTCATTTATGAAACCAAGAAATAAATACAAAATCATCTAATAATGTAAATCACGTAACCACCTACCACACACTTGGAAACTTCTGGAAACCAGTGGAAAACCACTATTTACCCACCAAGAGATCATATAAAGGAAATATAGAACAAAAAACATCATGAATCCACCCATCAACATAATATTGACCCCTAATTAGGTCAAATAAATATCTGGAAAAGAAGAACCCAAAGTGGGAGGGAGAGAAACACTATAATAAAGAAGAAATCAAGAGAAAAGAGACTTAATTGATGATTTATTGAAGAAATAAGGACAAAACCTCCTAAATATTGATTTTCATGAGGTCGAAAATGGTTTTGAGGGAGATACCATGACTTAAAATCCCACGAGGTTCAGATTAGAGGTGAATTATGGGTAAATAAGAGGGAAAAGGAGTAAATTCCAAATTTTTTTGGACATGAACAGGTCACATGGTTAGCCTGCATGGTTTTCCAAACTGTACAAAAACTATGTTTCCAACTCTGTCTAAGAGGAATGAAGCCAGGTAATTTTCTAGGGGATGGTGCATGCTCGTGTTCCAAGATGTGCGACCTGGACATTTCCATTGTCCCAATAGAACAATCTCTTTTGGGTTGGTGCACAATTTCCCCTAACCATGTGCTAATCGTGTGCCACCTATTTACAACACCGAAAACTCCAATTATCACCAAAAAACTCAGGGGAAAAAAATGGATAAATACTAGAATAAAAATAAAATTGTGGAATACCTGAAAAAATCATGGGTGTGCAAATTCTCCCCACCCTAAAAACATTATGTCCCTAAAAATTCACTCCAAAGTATGATTAGAGAAAAAAATGGATACCCCTCCTCAACCCATGAATTCTAGTCCCAAGTCTCATACTCATCACCACCATGATTCCAAAGGGTCGAACCAATGGTATGGACTTCCCACAAACCACTTTTTCTATGAATCCAAAATCCATAATGGCCACTTGAACACTAAAAAATTAGGCACCAATTCTAAATTTTCCCTATTCAGAACATGAGATGGATTCAGATTATACATTTTCAATTCAAATAAATGGAACACATCATGAATTGATGACAATTTGGAAGGATAATCTAACCAGTACGCCACAATACCAACCCTATCGATGATATTTTTTTTTGAAATTCCTCATCATTAGTTTCCCTTGATAACCAATATGACAGTGACCCAAGAGAGGTGCCACTTTAAAAAACACATGGTCATCCACTAAGAATTAAAAGTCCTGGAGCCTATGATTTACATAAGATTTATGCAGGATACTTGTTGTCAAAAAACACTACCCGATCAAATTGACTTTATTATATGTTTCTTGCACAAGTCTGGGTCCCAATAATGAGGTATCACCCACCTCATCCCAACAAAAATGGGACAGACATGGCTGACTATAAATCACATCTAAAGGATCCATTTGAATTAAGGACCAATGGCTATTATTATATGAAAAATCAACCAACCCAAATAACTGTCCCATAAGCCTTCAAAATCCAACACGCATGCCTGAAGCATGTCTTCCATGATCTGATTCACCCACTCCATCTGAGCACTCTTCTGAGGATGGTATGTCGTGATCAACATAACTTGCAAATCATAGCCTTTTGAAGGCCTTACCAAAACTATGAGGTAATACAAGGGTCCTTGTCAGAAATAATAGCTGACAAAACCCCATTAAGCCTCACTATCTTGTGAATGTACAACTGACCCAACTCATCCACATTCCCTAAATCCCTAATCAGAATGAAATGGGACAATTTTCTCAGATGATTTATCACTACCCAAATGGAATTACATCTCCATGGTATATGAATTAAGACAAAAATAAAGTCCATGGTGATCTCATTCCACTTCTAGGTAGGAATGGGTAGTGGATGAAGAAAACTATAGGGCCTTTAGTTCCCTTATTTAACTTTATAACATGTAAAACACCATGATAAAAAGACAAATACATCCCACCTCATCCCTAGACACTAAAATTGCAGACGCACATTATAAAACATCTTGGTGGTGCCGGGATAAATGAACCACTAAGACTAGTGTCTGTCCTTCATCACCACCTTCAACAATGACAAAAACACCACAAATTGACCTTTAAGGCACAAAGTTCCCTTAAGAGACAATGAAAATTCAAAATGAACCTCCCGAAAATTTAGGAACAACATAGAATGCAGACACAACTCATCACTCCAGTGATCTTTACAAATCAACTATAAAAGGGAAGGTGTCAACTAAACACTAGACAAGAACACACCTCCATTGTGCTCCTTGGTCTTTAGATGAAATTGGGAAGAAACACCCATAAAGGTCCACTCATCACTGAACTCCTTCAATGGTTGCACTGGAACATTCATGCTCAAAGAATCGGCCACCACATTTCCCATTAATAGGGTATAGATGATATCAAAATTGAACCCGTGAAGGTACTCCACCCAATGACACTTCTTAAGATTAAGATATTCTTGGTAGAAAATGTAATCCAAAATCTTATAATACAAATAAACCAATAATTCCTCCCCCAAAATATAATGACACTATGCCTTCAAGGAATTTATTAACGATTCTAAATCCATGTCATGTGTTGGGTAATTCTTTTCATGTGGTCAAAGTTTATGATAAACATACACCACCACATGTTCATCCTACATCAACACACACACAAGACCCATAATAAAATCATCTCCATATACCACGTATCCCTTTCTATATTCTGAAAATATCAAAATAGGGGTTCTGATCAAATACTGATTAAACTTCTCAAAGGACACATTACATTCTTAGATCCATTCAAACTTTACCCATTTTCTGTTAAGTACATTCCTGGAAGAAGAAATATGAGAGAAATCCCAAAAAACCTTCTGTAATACACTACTTGGTCCAAAAGTCATCTAATTTTAAAAAACATTCTTTGACTTCTCACATGAAATTACTACACTGATATTCTCAAGGTCTAATAAAACCCCTCATTCTGAGATCACAAGTCTCAAAAACTTCACCTCTCTAATCCATAAGATGCACATAAAAAACTTGTTATAGAAAAGATGATCCTGAAGGGAGCCTAGCACAATCCTCAAATGTCAATTAATGTCCTCATAAGTCCCAAAATAGACCAAGATGTCATCCATATGTACCATCACAAATGAGTTCATATAATAATGGAACACCCTGTTCATAAGCGCCATAAAGACCGCTAGAGCATTCATCAACCTGAAATTCATGAACTAATACTCAAAATGGATGTACCTTCTTCGAAAATATATTTTCAGAACATTCGCCATTATAACTATGACTTAGTGATACTAGGAATTCATACTGATCTTAGAGAACCACCTTTCCCACTTAAGCTGATAAAAAAGGTCATCAATATGGGGAAAATGGTACTTTTATTGATTGCCACCTTTCTTATCTTCCGATAATCCATAAAAAACCTGAGGGATCCATCAAAATTTTTCCCAAACAGAACTAGGGTGGAACGAGGTTAGACAATCAGGAAAATTAATCCTTTTAATTATAAATCATATAGATATAACTTTAAATCCCTCAACTCGGTGGGGGTCAAATGATATGATGGAAGATATATCAATTGTGTTCTTGGTGCCAAATCAATGGTGAACTCCACATCCCTCTCTGGGATAAAATGCAATAAATCATCCGAAAATACCTCTAGGAACTCATCCACTATAGGAGGTAATCTAGCTTCTAGTTCTCTATCACTGTCCACCAATACGAGCGACAAGATCTAATAAGATAGAACACCAAACTCCAAAAGTGGTTCTCCAACACGTCCTAATCAAGGATCCCATTAACCTTTAAACACCTAGGTTCTCTTACCAGGTTCCACAAAACTTATTTGTTGGTAATATAAACCGATGTGCACCTAAAAATGCACCATCCAATCAATACTGAGAATCATGTCAAAGAGGTCTATTTACAAAACATATAAATCCCATTCCAACTCAACCCATGACATGGTATGCGCACAATATGGATACCTAAAACCCCGATCTCACTTCCTACTAAGCGGTTCTACAAACTCCATTACATAAGGCATCAGATCAATTGGAATTTTCAACACATCCACAAGAAGGGGAGAAATAAAAGAAACAGAGTCACCAAAATAAAAAATAACAATAGCTAATGATGATTTAATAAGAATTGTACCTTGAATTGTCACAGGATCAATATTTGATTTTGTTAGTTCTAAATCCACAACATGAATATGTATCATCTCTTTCTAACCCTAGAAAGGATAGTTTACCAAAGGATTAGACCTAAACTTACTCTTCCTAGAAGAAAATCCAGACCCACCTCCATGAACTATGAATCTATAACATATTGCCCTAAATGGTTCTGACTAGGTTGAAATCCCTTTTAAGGTAAAAGATCCTTCCCCACTTTGATATTGTAGATACATCTTGAAAAACCATTACAATTTTCCAATAATTACACACTGATTTCAAGGACTTGGTGGAGTTTAACACACTGATCATATATACCTTATCTTCCCACACTAGTGGTACATGAAAGACCCTGCAACTGAAGCAATAGAAGAAGATAACCGGAATGGATGGCATGAACTACCACCTCCCCTCTTATCCTACTCATCACACTTCCAATTATTCTCAAATTAACTACCATTTTCTGCTACTAAAACTGATCTAGGGAAACTAGAATTACATCTATGATCAATTTCCACCATCATAGAGTGATCAACAACCTTGGAATATATATTCAAATATAACAAGAATACTTGATTTCATATTTCTGTTTGTATCTCCGTCTTGATATTTTGAGCCTTCAGATAATCATTAGAAACTACTGTGTGTGCGAAACAAAATAACTCAGAGAAATGGTAAGCATAATCCATCATGATCTGATACCCTTGATGAGGTTACAAAAACTATTGGTTCTTGGAAAAGGCCAATATCTCTGGGAAATACTATTCATTGAATAAGACCTCAAAATCCTTACACCCCATCCACCCATGCTTATTAGATTTTAGAATCAAGTCCCACCACTTCCGACTGGGACTTTCCAACATGAACAAAGTGCACTACACCCTGAACGAATTAGGAGTGTCCAAAAATTCAAACATCCTTTAAATCTTATAAATCCAATCCTTAGCTTCATGGGGATCCTTGATACCCCAAAAATAAGGAGGATTATTCTTAAGGAACTAATGATATTTTTCCTCTTCAGGACCTATTTTGGCTTCCCCAACATGATCAGGGCCATATATCATTCCATGACCCAGATATTTTACATTCCAAACCACTAATTCCACTACTCTATGGTCAATTGGTGAGACAAAACTCTCTTAAACATCTTCTCATAATTTCACATGAATTCTCTAAGGAGTCATCATGGTACAACAAGCAACAATAATAAGGGAAACCGTAAATACACCACTATAAAAAATTATCAAGAATAAAATTTCCAAACACTTACATATATCAAGAAAAAAAATATCCAACAAAATAATTAGCCAAAACCAACCACTCTACTTCTACCTAGGGTTCATATAGAGTCATCAGCCCGTACATCTCTCCTGGAGAATGAGTCAAACCAAATTTTCTAACATAATATAGAAACTTGAGTCCTATCACGGTGTGTATTTTCTACAAACCCCACTCGAAACTAAAACCTGAATCCTTGAAAATACTAACTCTGGTAGATCCAAAATATTCCTAAACAATGTGACCTAAAAAGATAGAAACCTTCTCTGATACCATTTTGTCACGAACCAAGTCGGGGTTCCATCCAAGTTGATACTCGATCTGGCCCGTAGCATGGCCCGAAGGGTGTTCGCAATCCCCATGGTATGGAAACTAGTTCCTGGGTATCAAAAATACACTTTGGGAATGATTTCACCCATGTATATAACAATAAAAACCCACAATCATAGAACATCACATAACTGATAATCATATCCAAAAGAGACACAATAATATTCAGATTTAATGTTTTACAACTTTAACCAGAAACCAAAATACCATAATTGAAAGGGGAAAAATCCATCCAAAAAACCTCCATGTAAAAAAGGGTCATAACACTCAAGACACCACCACCAATACCTACATTAAGTAGAATAGTAGAAATCAGATCCACCATGACCACCACAGAACATCTTTCCTTTACCTGGGTTCTAAATAAAAAAGTATTTATACATGAAAAGGTGTATATATGGTGTGATCCAAATCCCAATATGATTCCACCCAAAAGAAATATTCCATGCAATAATATCAGAAGGTAAATCAACATGCGCATTTTCATAAGAATATTTGGAAACATTTTCAAGGAACATTTCAGGGAAAACATTTTCAGGAAAAAAATTTAAAGGAAAACCCTTTCCCAAAAGAAACTTTACTTGAAACCATAATGTACACAAGGTAAACTGTATACCTACGGTTAGAACCACATCACAATCGAATAATATCACAAGAGATCAACATGGGAATCCATATATGTAACTAGAATAGGTGGGACCCTATGAACCTTATACCTTGTTTATCAAAATCCTCCTACCAAAACCAACAACATTCTTATTCACTAGCCACTAGAGGGTAACACATCCCAAGGTCAAGTGGCCTCCATATCATAATCCAAAACTAATAGATTTCCCATGAATGATCAACTAAAGGGGGTCTCATCCTAATCTCTATTATGATCTAATCATATCACATGTTTAGTTAGTATTGTAGCATCAAACCTGTTATAAGAAACAGGGCCTTGGCCCTACTGAATAAAGTAGCATACTAGTTCTAGTTCCCCCACCTAGACACCCATGATTCCATTTTTTTCTCAAATTTAATTTCACATATCACATAAATAATCACTTTTACATAGGCATGCCAATCATCATGAAAAAATAAAAAAAATCACCATTTTTACAATCTACATTGATCTGACGATTGAAGCTCACATGGAAACCACCATTTTCCCTAAAAATCCACTTTCAAATTCATATGCACAAAAACACCCATTGGAAACAAAATTTTCACCACTTTTACAACTCATGAAAACCATTGGAAACCCCCAACAAGAATATTACACCTAAAATTCAACAATTTCCATGGGAAATCCACTTTCAAATACATACACACACCAAATCCATTTCTAAAACACATTTCACATAACATTCACAATTCACAAACCCCACTCAAGGTGCAAAAAAAACTATACCACATGAAACAAAATGATTATTTCATTTGAAAAAATAACTTTCAACACATTCACACCTCAAATTCCTTTGAAAAAATGTTTTACACCTTTCACATAATGAATAAAACACCTTAAAGAAGCACCACAACGAAGCACACATGAAGCATAACTAGTTTTTAAAAAAAATCATCACAAATGAATCTCAAAACCTTTGGAAACAATGTTTTTAACAAAAATAATAATTCATTGAACACATTTATGAAAAGGAGAAAGAAATAAAAAATAATCTAATAATTTAAAAGCATTAAACCACCGACCTCACACTTGGAAAATTCTGAAAAGCGCTGGAAAACCACAACCAGACCACTAAGAGACCCTATAAAAGAAATATAAAAAACCATTACGATTCCAAACAATAAAAAATGATCAACCCATCATTAGGTAAAATAACATTCTAGAAAAAAAGAACCCAAATATGGAGGTAGATAAACTCTTGAAGAAGGAAGAAATTGAGAGAAAAGAGAATTACTTAATGATTTTTTGAATAAACAAGGAAAAACCCACCAAAGATTTCTTTTGAAGAGGTCCAATAATGTGTAGAGGGAGATTCCATAGCTAAAAATTTCATAGGGTTTATATTAGAGGTGATTTAGAGTTAAATCATAGGAGGGAAAAATAGTAAATCCTAACTTTTTATGACCTGGACAGGTTGCATGGTTAGCCCGCATGGTTTCTTAAACTATGCAGAAAGTATGTGTCCCACTCTTTCCAAGAGGAATGAAGCCACATAGTTTTATGGGGGAGGGAACACACCCGTGTTCCAAGTCATGCAACCTGGACACTACCACTATACCATGCACACTATTTTCTTTAGGTTGGTGAACAGTTTCCCCTAACTATGTGCCAACCCTGAACCACCTGCTGCCATGCCCAAAAACTCCATTGTTCTAAAAAAACTCATGGGGAACTCAAGGGATAAATACCATACTAAAAATAAACAAAGGAATACCTTAAAAAATCATGGATGTGACACATTTATTTCCTTTATTTCATGTTATACAATGGGTTATATCCTCTTTATTATATGTTTTTTTGGCATACTCTCCCCTTAAGTTTTATATTAATGAAGCGTATTTTACTTGGTATGTATTGTTATTATATTATGGTAAATTTTATTTAAAATTATTATTCAATATGTTATATTAATTTTCCTTCTTATGAATCATGTTTGAATCTAATCTCTTCATCAAATATGTCTATCATGTTAAGTGTATATATATTGGTCTACATGATCTCACAAAAGTACCTTCCTCTATAGAATATAGGTTGATTGGATAGGTTAGCTTATATCCCCTAAACAATTATGTCATTGGATGTTTGGTATGGGATCATAATTACCATTATAGTTATACCCATTCCTCTATTCATTTGGATAAACTTTAAGATTTCCCCGAATATCTCACCCTAATCATTTCACATTGGGATAGGTATCTATGACCATGATTACTTTTTACACATCTATATATGTGTTTGGGTGAATATGGGTACATGAGTTAGATAATATATGTGCATATAATTCGTCCCATAAGGGGATATCCCATTATATTGTCTCAGATTCTGATTTGAGTCTTGAAGTAGGTAAGAAGGTATGTATCTTCCCCTTGTAGGGAGTTACTTTTCGTATGCTAATATATATATAAGTCTTTTAGAAATGCTTTGTGTTTGATATTTGTTTATTCCCCTACATTATATTATTTCTTTCATGACCTCTAGGTTATTATAGGTCATTAGGGGTGGGGTGGTTATCGCCTACTATGTTAACATACTCACACTTTAAAGAGGTCCCCTTATAAGATACATGCATCCACTTTTATTCATGATCAATGTAAGGGAAAGGAACCAAATAATGGGAACTAGACACACATGGGGAGCATGGATCATGGGAACATGTTTTTATATCTTTTGTTGTATGGACAGACTGGGTGAGTATGGGTTGTTTTTAACACCTTCTTCGAGATGATGCGCACTTGGTAAAACCACTTTGGTTTTTTAGAAATTGTTTTTGTTACATCCACTCCCAACATATTATCTTGGGCTAGGTCGAAGGTAAAATTAACCTAAGGTGATGTACCAAAGACACCAATGGCTGAAAATAAATTCTAAGGAATAACCTAAACCTTTTGGGACGATTTTTACATTTTAAAACAACACAACCTATTAATTAAAATATAAATGACCAAAAAAACTATATGATCCATTAGAATAAACAATAAAACTCAAATAAAACCAATAAAATGAAAATATAATGGTAGTAATGAAAAGGTATAAAAAAGATCATGAAAACCGAAAGACATATCGACATAGAAACCCCAATTTGGTGTCACTCTTATGACTCTATAAGACACTCAAATCTCTAAAAATCAACCTGAGGAAGTATAATCATAATAATTCACTATATAAGAACACACGAATTCCTTTTCCTATTTCATGTAGAATAATGTCTGATATGAACCAAAGTGAATATGTAGAGGTGAGTAATCATACCGTGTATAATTTCCCCAATATAATTCCCAACACACACCACTTAGACCAAAAACAAGTTAGCTTGTAGTTTATAAAAAATAGAGGGTGAGAATAACAAAATGGTGTACCATAATAAAATAGTTTAATTGAAACAATTCTCTAAATCAATTTGTTCATTCTTTATTTACACTTATAATATTTATCTCATGCCTATCTATCATACATACATTAATTCTAATTGAAAGTCCCAATTATCATGAGTGTTGATACATCCTTCAAAAATACTTTACTTAGTGATATAACTTCATACCTCTAATATAGAACTGAGTACCAAGTACATACCAACAAGGTCCCTTATAATACAAGGATCAAAAAATAACACCCATGTATAATAAATTTACATACCAATATATTCCACATAAATCAATCATTCATTTAAAAATATTTCATCAAACATCATTCATTTATTTAAAAAATAAATTTAAAACCATAAATCAAGAGGTTTTAAAAAACCATTCAATTCTCATGCTTCTCATATCATAAAACAAATTGTATTTAATTTAGTAAATAATGAATAATTCCCCTTGAAAATACCAAAAATGTTTATTAAAACTAATCCTTCATGTTCTAGAATAAGTGTAGAAGTGAGAGAATAAACCAACCTTCTAATATGTTACCAAATGAAGAAAGGCATGACAAAAACTCTATATCTGGGAATAATAATCCATTCCTTTAATCGATCCAATCAATATCTTATCAAATCATCTCATTGATCATAGATATATCTATATTAGATTATATCTAACATTAATTGTGAGTTCATATGATTATATCTAAAGAAAAATAAATAAAATTGAGACTCCCTATTGATTTTGGATATCCAACACACTTTGATCCATCAAAACCAGCTTCCATATTAAAGATAACCAATAAGAATTATTAGTAGAGGAGTGTAATTAGAGATCCCCAGAGAAGAAGTTAAAATCATATTATTATGGGTTAAAATTGAGTTAAACTCTAATTTTAAATCATTTAATTCATATAACCTAGTTAAGACACACATTTCAATAAACCATATAGCAACCACGAAAGTTCTAATGAACAACACCCTAGGGGGGCTGCATGATTATATTGCATGGTTTGGCTAAGTTGGGTGATAACCATGATTTTCTCTGATCCCTAAAACCCAAATTCTCATAGTTAGTTTTACATTATGGACATGTTGTGTTTCAACATTTCACCTTCCCAGTGACTTGTAGAGTCCCTTTAATAGTTTTATGGGGAATTTGTATGAATTCCTCTATCCAAGCTCAAACCATAAACCCATAGAAACAGTTAAAAAATATACCAAAACCACCCAGAAACTCTTGAAACTCAACCCAAGTATTATTTAACATCAAAATACATAAAAAAGAAACCTAACTGAAATTAAGTGTGTTACATTCTCCCCAATATTAGATTTTACATCCTCAAAATGATGGATATTTTAGGTTCTTTGGAAAAGTTAGGACCATTATTCAAATATTTCTTTCTCATGTTCCCAAATTTTCTTCTGAATCTGAATATGCTTCCATAAAACTCACACTAAATAGATACACCTTCCCTATAACACTTTCTCTTATCTATCTAGAATCCATATCAGCATGTGTATCAATGTTACATTTTGTGAATTATCAATTTGCTACCATTGAATCAAATGTTTACGATCAGGATGTTATTTTATAAATTGAGATACATGAAATACACTATGTATGGAATTAGGGTGGTAAAGAAATATCATAATCGACATCACCAATCCATTTTAGTATTTCAAAATGGTTTATGTACAAAGTATACAAGTTACCTTGCATGCGTAAATTTGGATGACCTAGACTTAGAGATACTTTCAAGAACACATGGTCTCCCACATCGAATGATAATGGCTATTGAATATGATACATATAAAATTTATGATGACTCTAAGCCATATCCATCTTTTTCTTTAACATCTAAATTTTATTATTTGTATCATGAATATATGTAGGTCCCAAATATAATTTTTCTCTGATATATAACCAAAAAAGTGGAGAATGGAAAGGACGACCATAAAATTATTTAAATGGGTCCATATACATTGATTCCTAGTAGAAGTTATTATATGATACTCCATTAATGATATATGATCCTCCCATGAGATTCAAAAATCCATAACATAATCTCAAATCATGTCTTATGGCATTTTGATTGTTCATTCTAATTGTTTATCCATTTGAGGATGATAATTCATTATCATGGTCAACTAGATACCCAACACCTATTGTAAAGATATCCAAATATAAGAGCTAAAAATGTATCTCAATCAGAGATGATCAAAATTTTTATTCTATTAAACTTTAAAATCTTCCGAATATAGTTTTTTTCCAATTATTCCACCATATTGGAGTCACGAATAAGGATAAAGTTAGATGCATTTTTTAGATGATCTGTAATTACCCAAATGTAATCATGTTTATGAACCATTATTGGTAGAATTGTTATGAAATTCATATCTACACACTCCCATTTCCTATAAGTATAGATAAATATTTCAACATACCAAATGATCATTGGTGCTCATCCTTGACCTGATGACTTGTGAGGCATCATGAGACATAATTTGACACTTTTATTTTCATGTTATCCCACCAGAAATGAGTTTGCAACACCTTATACATTTTCTAAATTCTAGGGCTAGAAACCCATATAAAGTAGTGGTAATCATAAAATAGTTACTATAGAAAAGTCTATAGAATGAAAATTCGATCATAAAAAAGCAACAAAGTTCCTATATTGTTTTTATTCATCAATGGTCTACCCACCATTAAGTTTTGAAGTAATGTTAAGGCAACTAGAATCTGATCATTGATAATTATTGAATTTTTAAACCAAGTTAGGAATAAGATTCACTAGATATAAAATTTCAAATTTCTTCTTAGACAAATCCAAGAGCATGTCTTAAATCAAGATAATCAATTACCACTAATTATGAGCTTATTTGACTAATTGATTGTATGAGTTTTTACTTAAAACATATTCCATGGAATTCCCTTTTGTAGGTGTTTGAACCCAGTCAATTTCAAACATCTAATGATATTTCATCCATCGTTTTTGTCATTGGTTCAAATATCATAAAAAATAGACGTGTTTAATGATTTTATGATATATGAACATAGTGGATTTCTCAATAAAGTGATAATGAAACCATGTTTTCAAAGTATTAACTACCATAAAAAATTCTAAATCATGACTTGGATAATTCTTTTCATGAATTAAAAATTTTCATGGAACATATGTTACCACATGATCTTTTTTCTTGAGAACACAACTTAGTCGGGATCCAAATGTGTCAAAATAATCCACATAACCCATCCCAAGTTATGGAAAAATAAAAAAGGTATATAATTTAGTCTTTCTTTAAACTCCAAAAAGGATTGTTGATAATCCCCACTCTTGTTTATTGAAGTTTATTTTAACATGATCATTTACATTGGATATGCGATTCCTATGAAGTCCCAAAAAAAGATATGATAGTAATCTACTATGACAAACAATCTATATATATAAAAACATTATTCGACAGTTTCCATGTGAAACAAACTACTATATTTTCAGGGTTTATTGAGAAACCTTTATTTGAAATAACATGTACAATGAAGTGTACTTATTGTACCCAAAAATAACATTTAGATAATTTTTCATATAAGTGGTTCTCCTATTAAATGATCAACACAATTTTTAAATGTTATTAATATTCTCTCTGAGTTGGAGAATACACTATAATGAAATCCATAAATTCAATAATGAACTATTCTAGGTACTAATAAAATATATGATTTGTCAATTCCATGAAAACCATTGGTGAATTTGTAAGGAAAAATGGAATGACCATATATTCATAATGGTTATAACAACTCCTAAAAGTTGTCTTCAGAATATCCTTTTTCCTAACCTAGAGTTGATGATACCCTGAGCATAGATCAAATTTATAAAACCATTGGGATTCCTTAAATTGATCAAAAATGTCATCGATCTGAGGTAGTAGATATCTATTATTTATTATAACCTGATTTGAATTATGATAATAGACACATAGTCAAAACAAGTCATCTTCTATCCTAAAAAAAGAATTCAAGTAGCCCAAGGTGATGTACTTGGCCTTATGAACTCTTTACTTTATAATTCTTCCAATTGGATCTTCAAATGATTGAACTCCATTGGTTCCATTCTATACGAGGGAAGTAAAATAGTATTTTTATTTGAAAGGAGATAAATCAAAATTTCTACATCCCATTCTGGTATAAAAGATGTGAAATATTTAGAAAACTCATTGAGGTAAAGATCCAAAATGGTAGGAAAATTTATTGTCTTAACTATGTCATTAGTCCCCAATGTAACTGCTACTAATTGATAAGAAATTTTCCCAACTATTGGTTCTAAAGGTCTTTCTTCTCATTCCTTGGCATCTTATTCACCTTTAAAAAGATACACTACCACGTTAAGATGTGAAAACTTAACACGTCATGTATGATAATAAATATGGGTATTGAAAGAAACTCACCAATACATTATCATAATAAAGTTAAATACATACATTTCTAATATATAAAAGTCTCAATAAAACTAGAATTAATTGATTGTTATAGAACAAGATGTATATGTAAATCCCCTACACTCTTGCCTCCACGGTGGTGTCTAGATAAATATCACATGTGACATCATCTCAATATACAACCCCATAATATTAATGACATGTGAAGTAATAAAGGAGTGGGATTCATCAATATCAAACTAATCTTTTGTAAGGGTCAAGTTAAAACTAATGGTACCTGGTATAGTCAACGGACATGATTGGTCTTCAATGATCATATTCTCAACACTATATAACTTTTTACTCACTCAACCTTATTCCTTGATTTAATGTTTTGGTTTCATTGGTTGTATATTCATGGTGTTCCAAGAATCACCTTAGATCACTCGGTTTTAAGGCTGAGAACTTGTTCTAACATGATTTTCCTATTGAATCATATGATGTTTAAGACACTTGAGATGTATTTCCAGTAACTAAATTTGGATTTATATGATAATAAATTTAGATATATACCATTTCATTATAGTTGTATCATGATCTATATATTTTCATATAATCTCACTTCATATAGTCAAACAAACCTCATTATAAACATATAATCTCAGTACTCGGTCAAGGAGGAAAGCTAACTAATTTCGGTATCAATTCTGAGATGCTCCCCTACCTTGGTTGTAGGTTTCCTTCTTCCTCTTCATCCCATCACTAGAGTTGCAATGAATCCTAATTTATTAGTGACTTTTTTTTCCTAAATAAATTTGTCTTACATTATATAGCTTTATACACATGCAACACATATAAAAAAAATAACAGATTATTTCTATAATGAGGAACATTAAATTATTCATCAAAAAAACCAATGAAAATTCGAAACATTATAATGGGATAAAAAAAAAGAAAAAAATAAAAGTACAATGGGAAAATATATATCTTTCAAATCTTCTAGGATCACCTCCCACACAAATAACACTATAGAAAATAAAAAAATATTAATAAACCAGTTGACATTTTAGAAAAGGGAAATATATATAACCTTGATAGAAATCATAGTGAATAATGTATGAAGAAATGAAAATGTGTTTATAGAAGGTAAATAACCATTGTAATAGTAAAATAATTATTTTTCTATATGACCATTGGTCAGAATGACTATTGGGAACTCTGACCCTTGGTAAAAATTTAACCATTATATTTATTATTTATAAAAGGTAATGAAAAATGGTTATTGATACATAAAGGATAAATGATTCCCTCAACTAGTATATAAAATCCATTTGAATCCTAGTTTTCAAAACATGGGAGGTAGGTAGTGTCACTGGGGTTCACCCTTGACCAATTATAGTTAGAGATAAAAAAACTAAGTCTTGAATGAAATCAACTATTGGAGAAGTTCTAGTCAGTGGATATAACTATTAGGTCAGTGTTATCTAAGATGCCTCATGAAACTGTCATCATCACACACTATACCCTTGTGGAATATAGTGGTAAAATATGGGGTTATGTGTCTTGATTTTTGTATTGTAAAATTTTAATTTACTTTATATAAATAAAATAGTTTTTTCACCAATCTCATTTTTTATATTATAGTATTTAATATTTACACATGAATATAATATGAATTTGATAAAAATATTTTTGGACATAGATAAAATATAATCATATCCTCAAAAAATATATACACTTATATAATAAACTATAAAGTTATATATAAAGTTTATTTTCATGAAATAGCCATTTAAAACACTTATTTTTAATATAAAATATAATATAAACATACAATGGACTGTGAATATTTTTTATATATGCCAGAAATTTTACTACATCATAAAATTGTTATTTTTCATTTAATAAGGATTATTTATGTATGAAATTAAAATTATCACATTTAAGAAATTATTTTTATAAATAAACATTGTAGTTAAAATAATCACATAAAAATTAGTTTAGGGTGCATTTTTTAGAATTTCCAAAAATACATTATTTTTAGTGAATAGTAATAACACAGTTCTGTGATTTAAGTATGTTTTATTACTTCATATATATGTGACAATGATTTAATAATTAATTTAAAAAAATCACAATCTAACATTTTTTACTCTATTAATATTGTGTATTTTAATGGATTTAAATTAATTTCCATACCTAATAACGATTTTCCAAATTCTTAAATAGAAACAATGATTTTAAAAACAATATTTTGTGGAAAACCACTTTTACATGTATATAGTAATACTAAAATATGGATCTCAGTTCTAATAGATATAAAAACTCTAAAACATTACCCAAATGTCTAAAAAATCAGAAAAAATCATGGGAAAGATAATGGTTTTTCATTTTCCACAACTTAGAATTCCAAGACCAATATTTTGAAATTATTAAACAATTCCTCCAGTTTTACTGTACATTTCTTCCCATACTCCAATCCTATCATCTTTAAATCAATAAAAAACATTGTTTTTGTCATTTTATATCCCAAAGAGTCCCTCCAAGGTGTCCTTATATCCTCAAGGTTCCATCCTTAAGTTTTCTTTTGAATAAACTCTTCATTGTAAGGGAATTATCCACATCCTCTTTCTCATTCAAGTAACTCTTTTGTGGAATGTTTCTAAATATTAGATTAAAGTTTTTTTATTATCCCATTACTTAAAAAGTAGCATTTTATCAATGGAATTCCTTTTTCCCCTCCCATTATTACATTCTTTTAATCCACATATTATATCATCATGTTGCTAAATTCATTTCTTGAATTCATCTCTTTCACATGAAATATTATTTTATTTTGAATACCCAAACCATTTCCTTATCCATGGGTATTCAACTAGATGTAAATATAATTTATTTATTTAGGTATTTACATGTACAAAACCCACATTACCTTTAGATGAGTTAAAAATGACATAATGTTCAAGTCTTTATGCATTTAAGTACATAATTATTTTATATAAAACCCATAAATTATTCTCTATGAGTCATTGATGAAATTATTTATTATAGTCAATGTGGATCATATGAATTATTACATATGAAGGGTTCACTCTGATTGAACTCCAATTCATTGGGTAAATAATTAGTCTATAGAGATGACATGTTTTATGATACCTTGGTGAATAACCTTGGTAATTATAACGTATGACACCTTGGTGATAATCCTTGGTGATATGCTTATGAATGTCTTATTTTTATGTTACATACACATTTAAATGTTATGATTTATGATTTTTATATTATGATATGCCTCGTATTCTTATGATCATTCTGTGATTTTATAACTAATGGTCAAAGGCTAAATTTTTCTTCTATTTATTCCCTTATTGAGATTTAATCTCACCTCTTTATTTTGATGTATGTCCCTAGGATATGTGATGTAGTAAAAGTAAATTAGGATGAACCTATGAAGAATAATTTCAAGTGGATTATAATAATCATTAAGTTACTCATTTGTTCCATTTCTAATTTCCAACAAAATAATCCATAAAATATATTGTGTGTTATTAAGTGTTGTACCATGTGATGAAAGTTTTATGTATTAAAAAAAGGATTCCATTTTTTGGTATCACAACATGGTTTAGTTATTTGTGGAAATTAGAAATAAAAACAGTAGTAAGAACCCTTTGGATAAGTCTAAATATTAGAAAAAATCTTGGAATTTTGGTAATGTATTAAGAGAGTTCTTTCCAAGAAATGGAATCCATGTCTAGAATCTACAAGTGTATGTGGATCTAGTACATTTGTAACAAGAATTAGTAACCCCAAAAATGGAGCATTGGGATTTGACTCGATCATCACATATTTTATGAAAACAGAAATTTATACACCCCTAGTTTGATACTCCTAGAAGATATGTTTGGTTAATCATCTTCTTTTTATGAAACATTATGAAGGATATATAGAAAATGTGAATGTTACTATATGATATTAAAATAAAAATGTATTTAAATAAATTTTTAATACTTAAAATCCTTTTTTTCAAAGGTTGGGGATGAAGCCTCATTTTATTATTAAAGAAAAGAAAATACCTCTTTTAACTAGGTAGAGGGAGACCCATTACATAGCCCGAAGGCCCAGTGGGCTTATATCCCTTTACATAGCCAATAGGTCCATATTTTTGGCCTACGGCCAATTCTGTGAATAGTAACTAGGTTGCTACAGTGCCTGCCACTGCTACAGTACCCTGCCTCCGCTACAGTATCCTGCCAATGCTACAGTATTCGCCGATCAACAATACCACCGCTGTTATAGTACCACCACTGCTACAATGGATGATAAACTAAAGGTCTTCCTAACATGATGGAATATGGAATAGAAAAATTCCAAAGGATGATGTATAAACTATCTTGAGTTATGAATAATGACCAAAATTATGTTGAGTGGATATATTCACCTCAAAAGGAAGAGCCTTTAGATGATATCCTCATGCATCAATGACCACCATCCTTTAGTGGATCTATTGATCCATTAATTTCCAAATAATGGATTACCTTTATAAAAAACGATATTTTTTGTACTATATTGTTCGTAGATAAAGATATTCACCTCATATGTATACCAATTAGATATAGAATCTTCTAAATGGTGGAAACTAATTAATAACATGAATCCATGAAATAATATTGATTCTATAGTGTGGAAAGATTTTAGGAGAATCTTTTTCAATAATGATTTTCCTCATTTGATGGGAAAAAATGGATAAGGAATTCATAGTGCTGAAATAGAAGGAAATTAAATTGGTGGGAATATACGAAATAAACTTTAAAAGACTTTATAAATACAGATCTAACTTTGTTATGGATCCTAAGGTAATGTTTTTTTGGTTCTTTGGTGTACTAAGACCCCATCTGTGATGAAAACAAGAAAATTGAGACTATGAAAGCTATAAGGGGATAGTGTGGATTGCTATGAAGGTTGAAATTGAGTTTTAAGAGATATAATTGTCCCATAGTTAGAATTAAAATAAGAGTGAAATATATCCAAACTTATGAAAGAATTTTAATAATGGAAGAAAAGAAAATAAACTGCAACAACCCAATTATAACAAATGTGGGAAGAAATATTTAGGGAACTAGTTTATTGGGAGCAGAAAGTGCTACAAGTGTGGAAGAAAAGACCATATAGCTTTTAAATACCATAGTGAGTTTAATACGCAACATATTAATGAAAAATAAATAGTGAATATGGTAAAATCGCAACCTTAAGTTAAATGCTTCAAGTGTAGACAACTTGGGCACTTTTCAAATCAATGTACAAATTAGAAGATAATGGAGAGAAACCATAATCAAAGTCAGTATATCCTTGTAACATCCCAAGTAAGTAATAAATAATAGATATTTTTATCTATGTCTATTAATTAATTAGATAGTGTTTTAGATGCTTAAAATGAAAATAAATCCAATCTTAAGCATAGAATACACTAATATTTTTTAAAAGATTGTTTTACTGCCTTTTGATGGAAAACCATTTTTAAATCTATTTTTTGACAATTTTATAAGCTATTTTTTTCAAAATAAACTTATTCTTTATTATTGGGACATCAAAATTTACTTTGTGTGAATTTTTGGAATTTTTCTGACAATGTTCATTTTTTAATGAATAGTGAAAAATACTGCATTTTACATCAAAACTACTTTTTAATCTAATTTATTTATATGATTAGATTAACTTTTGAATTGTTTTTAAAGTTAAATTAGAATATATTTTTACAATTTAATCCAATGGTGGTCATTAGTATTAATTTCACTTTGGAATTGGGCATAAACTAATGCCAAACTTTTCATAGATATTGTTTCAAAAAAACCCGCTATTTGTTTTGACAACAGGAATTATTTTTAAATCAATTATTTCAATTTCTATGTTTGTAATTTGGTAAAATGGATTAAAAATTTGGAATCATAAGGTACAAATTATGTAATCAAGACTCTTTTGTTTTTAGACATTATGAATAGTAATGACGGTAATTATCTATAATTATCTTGATCAATGAGTAATCAGGTAGTTAAGGATAATAAAATAATATCATAATAATAAAAAATGACACCAACATGTGTCCTAATTACATTTTTTGTCTCATGTCCGACCATGGGATGCCTTGTTACAAACTTGGGGACCCCATGGAATCACTTTTGTGGAAAGTGACTTGTTATCTTTTTATTTTTTTAAAGAAAGTAAATATAACAAGAATGTTTCACCTGATTAAAACATTTTTAATTTTGTCTACATAGATGATATTTTAGACTATAAATATTATTTGGAAAGATAAAAATATTTCCTACATCATAGTATTTTTTTCATAATTTTTAGACTTTAAATAAATTAAATTATTTATGACATCATGATGATGCAGCGATTACCTCATTAATAAAGGATTTAAATAAAATGAAATGATAATGTAAAATATATGACCTAAACATGTCCAAAACCTATTGTATGGGTGGATTTATAACCCTTATCACCTTACCCTCTAATTATATCAATGTGGAACCTTTTTAATCCGAAAATCATTTTCAAATAAAGTAACATTTCTTTACATTCCAAGAGTGCCCCTCCTCTCCTCTTATAAAAGGCCCCCACCTCTACCTCCTTACCCAAAATCCCAAAGCCTTTGGCTCGGCCAACCCCTGCCCATTTTGTCTCTCCACATCCCTCTATTACTCCTTCAAGCCTCACTTTGGGCAGAAGTCTTCCCAAAGAATCCTTTGAGCTCAAACCAAAGGGAGTTACCCGATTTTAAGGTAATGTCTTCACTTGAGTCCTTTTGTTTTATTTTGCTTCTCCAACCCCCTAAAATCTTTTTATTCATTTCTTTTGTAACAACTAAAGTATCTTCAATATACTATGATGTTGTTATAAGAAGTATTCAAGCTACACTTACACACAACTACATCTAATGGTTAAAGGACATACTGTTTCCGTGGATGGTGAATTTATGCCTCCCGAAACGATGATTGTTCAACATTATTTTAACACCTTCAAAGGTGGCCATTAAGATGTCACTATATTTATATATGATATATAATATGTTTATGTTTTCCTTAAGCTTCTGTATTTTTCATTTTGGGCATACCTTTATGGTTTCCATTATGGGTAAACGTGATATCTTCATTTAAGGAAGTGCGGACTACTGCTCCCTCAAAGTGATTTGATTCGTTAAATACCATATGTGGGACGTATAAAGGATGGAACTATGATATTATATATGATATTATACTGGAATTATAATATACCATTATATCATTATGATTCCATTCTATAAAATACGAAATAGAAATGAAAGTAGCGTTCATGCGTACGTACGGCTTACCGTCTCCATGAACAGTGCATTTCATTTCTTACCTCTAAATGATTATGTAATATTACAAATGGATGTATATAATGGATATATATGATATATATGATATATACATCATGATTATAATTCTGGATATAATGGATACATGAACAACTTGTAATTATAAAGGGTTTATTTTTGACTCAAGTACCAATGATCGTTAAAACGAACATTATTAACTTAAATAATTACATAGTGTTCATGACATGGAAATAAGTGATATAAAAGGAATAATGAACTTGAAAAAGGTTCTTAAACAAGTATAAATTAACTCAAGTTCATTATTCAGGAGATTAAAGAACGACCGAGTCAAGTCGGACCCAAGGTATGGGACTTCGTCTCAATCTCCTTTCATTGAGGTATATTTTGTTTTATACACAACCTTATTTTATATGGTGTATAAAACCATTTGACTTTTACATTTATTCAAAAGGAATATTTTTTATATGAAGCATTTACTAAACTACAAAAGGGAATGTTTTTGTCGTACGTATGCGGCGACAACGACTTCTCCGCCGCCGTGACCATTATTTGAGTTTCGGCTTCCTCTAGAAGCCATACCTTTTTTTTAAAGAAAAATAAATACCATGTTTTACTTTTCTTTTATTTTGGTATTGAAAATGGTTTTCATAATATTTTTATACCAATGTGCTGTGTTGATATCTTGTGATTGAAAGGTGGAAATGTTATGTTTCCTTTATGCATGTTTTATGTGATACGATTATGTTGAGGTTCTTGGGAATTATTATGAAGATGGGTGGTTTCGTGATAAACTAAGGGAGGGTGAGCCCGATATAGCTCTCCAATGCATTGGGTAACGTGAAGGAGTGAAACGTTAAGGTTTCTCTGAAAAGATTTAGGGAATATACTGTGATGGGTATTCCAAACGTAACCAAGAGGGTTACTCCCTACATAAGAATGATATGAATGCCTCAAGTTACCTTTTATGTCTTATGATTTCTATGATTTATTCATGATTTGATGAGGTATGTTAAAGTGCTTATGTTTTAAGGGTAAAGTATGATTTAATTCTTATGTAGATATGTACCCATGTTTCCTTACAATATTTTTATATCCCTTACTGAGCTTTTTATACTCATCCCAAGTTTTTTTGAAATGTTTTTCACAGGTCAAGGGAAAGGTACATGATATGATGATAGTGTCAAGGAAGTGTCAAGAAAGAATCCATGTTTTATTTTAAATATGTTTCCATTGATGGGAAATAAGAATACTATCTTTATGTTACCACTTTGTTTATATGTGGAATTTAATGAAAGTTTTATGATCTAATTCTCTAATACTCTAAACCCGAAAAAATCCTCAATGTGTAATCTTGTAATAACTCAAGATTAAGTAAGGTTTAAGGCTGGGGCCTTATAGTTGGTATCAGAGGTCGGTTTAGATAACTTTAGGAGTTAGAATTATATTAAATGATTATCCAAAAATATTTTTTTTATGGTCTAATTGAAGTGATATAGTATTTGAAGATTACCATGTTGCTTCATCTAAGACATGTTTGTTCAGAATGGTTTTCCGCAGAGGAAATAGGGAAGCAGTTCTAGGAAGGCATGCAGAAGGAAATAACCTTCAGAATCAGTATCCTGAGATGGTCAGAATTGGAACTGAACAGTTTGTTGCAGTAATGGCGCAGTTGACTCAAGCGATAAATGGTGGTGGTATCCATACACGAGATCATCCAGATCAACCGCAGAGGAACATGTCAGTGGTGAAACATTTCATGAGGCAACATCCCCCATCATTCAGAGGATCATCTGACCCTGTGCTAGCTGAAGGGTGGATTAAAGCACTAGAGAAGATTTTCGATGTCATGGGGTGTTCATAAAATCAAAAGTTTAGTCTTGATATTTACCGTTTGGAGGGTGAAGCAGATTAGTGGTGGTCGATGGTTAAAAATATCAGGGACGCTGATGAGATTGATGCTCTCGACTGGGATGAATTCAAAGGTATGTTTCTTGAAAAGTATTTTCCTAAGGCTGTTCGACTTAGGATGGAAAAACAATTCTTGGAATTGAGGCAAGAGGAAGACTCAGTGGCTACCTATGAAGAAATGTTCACTCGATTGGCAAGGTATGCTCCAAATTTTATCCAAGACCTTGATAGTAAAATCAATCGTTTTTACTCAGGATTAAAACCAAAATATCGAAGGGCATTGGCTTCTCGTGAGTTAAAAAGTTATGAAAATCTTGTTCGATGTGCTGAGAAGGTGGAAATGGAGTTTGCCGATGATCAAGTGTTCTATAACAACCAATAGAATAAGAGACCGAGGTGGAAGGAGAAAGGAAAGAATTCTTCAAAAAAGTCTGATGGTAAGAAAACTAAGTTTCCAGTTTGTGATAAATGTGGCAAAAGTCATGCTGGGGAATGTCTTCTAAATTCTAGAAAGTGCTACCGATGTGGTAAGATGGGACATAAGGCTCGTGATTGCAC
Source organism: Viscum album (assembly GCA_963277665.1). Lineage (NCBI taxonomy): Eukaryota > Viridiplantae > Streptophyta > Magnoliopsida > Santalales > Viscaceae > Viscum > Viscum album. Next base: position 879,386,802 of record OY728123.1, read on the forward strand.
TGAAAAAGATCAAGGTGAAGGTAAGACCAAATTTGATTTATAGTTAGTGAAATGTTTTAAGTGCAATGATATGGGTCACTATGAAAATGATTGTCCGAAAAAGAGCTCGAGTGATGGGAAGCAGTTAGACTACAAGCAGAAAGGGGTGGTGAAATATTTTGCAACTACTTCAGCAGATGTCAGGCCATCAAATGAAGTTGTATCAGGTACTTTGTTTGTTTTTTCAGATTATGCCAGTGTGTTGTTTGATTCGGGGTCTACACATTCTTTCATCTCTGAAACCTTTTCTAGTAAAATGGGAATACCATCTCAAGAAATGACTCCTGAACTTTTGGTAAAAACACATGGGGGAAATGTTGAGGCAAAAAGAATTTATAAGAATCTTAATATCCTTATCTGTGGAAAGAAACTACTTGCAAACCTTATTGTTCTACCTCTAGTAGAGTTTGATGTTATCCTAGGTATGGATTGGATCTCTATTTACCATGCTAAGATTGACTATAGAGCTAAAGAAGTTTCTTTTCAGATAGACTTTCAGTTTGTGTACAATAATGAACCCTTACTATTGATAACTTATCAAGAGGCCAAGAAACTTGTAAAAGATGGAAATGAATGTTACCTTGCACACATCGTTGAAAATAAAGGAACTGTTCAGATTAATGATGTGCCAGTGGTAAATGAGTATCCTGATGTTTTTCTTGATGAGTTGCCTGGAATAATACCAGATCAGGAAGTTGAGTTTACTGTTGACTTAGTTCCTGATGCTAAGCCAATTTCAAAACCCCCTTATCGAATGGCTGAAATTGAACTTTTAGAGTTGAAGGAGCAATTGAAAGATTTATTAGAGAAAGGTTTCATTCGACCTAGCACATCACCATGGGGTGCTCCTGTTTTATTTGTTAAAAAGAAAGATGGTTCAATGAGACTTTGCATTGATTATAGAGCCTTGAATAACATCACTGTTAAGAACAAATATCCTTTTCCTCATATCGATGATTTGTTTGATCAGCTCCAGGGAGCTCAGTATTTTTCAAAGATTGACTTGAGATCGGGGTACCATCAGCTAAAGGTAAAGGAAGCAGATGTTCCGAAGACCGCGTTCCGTACAAGATATGGCCATTATGAATTTGTAGTAATGCCTTTTGGGCTAACCAATGCACCTGCTGTATTCATGGACTTGATGAATAGAATTTTCCATGAGTTCTTGGATAAGTTTGTGGTGGTTTTCATTGATGATATTTTGGTGTTTTCTAAAAGTAAAGAGGAGCATGAAAGACATTTAAGGGTTATCTTGCAATCCTTAAAAGAAAAGAATATGTATGGAAAATTCAGCAAGTGTGAGTTTTAGTTGCAACAAATTTCTTTCCTTGGTCACATTGTTTCTAAAGATGGGATAACTGTTGATCCTGCAAAAACAAAAGTTGTAGAAGACTGGCCAAGACCCACAAATGTAACTGAGATTCGTAGCTTCCTTGGTTTGGAAGGCTATTACCGAAGGTTTGTTATAAATTTTTCACGGTTATCTAGTCCAATGACTAAGCTAACTCGGAAGGGTGTTAAGTTTATCTGGAAAAAAGAATGTGATGATTGTTTTCAGGAATTGAAAAGAAGATTGGTGAATGCTCCAGTTTTGGAACTACCTTCCAGGAATGGTGAGTTTGTTATATACAGTGATGCTTCATTGAAAGGACTTGGTTGCGTCCTAATGCAGAATGATCAGGTAATTGCTTATGCTTCACGACAGTTGAAAACTCATGAGGTAAATTACCCTACACATGATTTGGAATTAGCTGTTGTTGTTTTTGCTTTAAAAATTTGGAGGTATCATTTGTATGGTGTAAAGTGTGAAATATATACTGATCACAAAAGTTTAAAGTATATATTCACTCAGAAATAGTTAAACATGATACATAGGAGATGGATGGAATTAATCAAGGACTATGATTATACAATTCATTACTATCCGGGAAAATAAAATAAAGTGGATGATGCTTTAAGTCGAAAAAGTAATGCTTCATTAGCAATGTTGCGTTTGGAACGTGATCCTTTGGTTAATGATTTGATGAAATTTGGCATAGAAGTTGTTGGTGCAGGAAGTTCTTCTGTTTTGTTTCAGGTATCAGTGAGATCATCTCTATCAGATAGAATCAAGCAAGCACAGAAGCAAGACAGCGAGTTGCAGAAAAAGGTAGAGCTGGTTCAAAAAGGTAAGTTTTCTGAATTCAAAATTGATAATGATTGCGTTTTGAGATTTGGGAAGAGATTGTGTGTGCCTTGTAATTCACATTTGAAGAGAGATTTGTTATGTGAAGCTCATAGTTCTCCGTTTTCAGTTCATCCTAGCAGTACTAAGATGTACAGAGATCTGCGGGAGTATTACTGGTGGGATGAAATGAAAAAAGATATTGATGATTTTACTGTGAAGTGTTTGACATGTCAATAGGTTAAAGAAGATCGACAGTTACCTAAAGGGATTCTTTAGCCTTTACCAGTGCCAGATTGGAAATGGTAGAATATATCCATGGACTTTGTTGTGGGATTACCGAAGACATCTCGAGGTAATAAAGCAATTCGGGTTATTGTTGATCGCTTGACTAAATCTGCTCATTTCCTTGCTATACGAGATACTTTTTCTGTAGATCAACTGTCCCGTTTGTATCTTAAAGAGATAGTTAGGTTACATGGATTTCCCCTCTCCATTGTATCTGATCGTGATCCCATGTTCACTTCTAACTTTTGGAAAGGCCTTCAGAAGTCGTTGGGTACTGAATTAAATTTTAGTACAACATTTCATCCTCAATCAGATGGGAAGTCAGAACGAACAATTCAGACCTTGGAGGATATGATATGAGCTTTTTCGATGGATTATCAGGGAAGTTGGGACCAACATCTTTCTTTGGTTGAATTTTCATATAATAACAGTTTTCATTCCAGTATATAGATGACACCATTTGAGGCGTTATATGGGAAGCGGTGTCGAACTCCAGCTTTCTGGGATGAAGTGGGTGAAAGGAAGTTGATGGGACCAGAATTAGTAGAAGAGATGGCAGAAAAAGTTCATCTGATTCAGAAACACATGAGAACAGCTCAGAGTAGGCAGAAGAGTTATGCGGACAACAGGAGGAAGGATCTCTCTTTTGAGGTAGGTGATCAAGTTTTTCTCAAAGTATCACCATGGAAAAGTGTGATGCAATTTGGTAAGAAAGGAAAGATGAGTCCAAGGTTCATTGGACCATATGAAATTCTGGAGAGAGTTGGATCAGTTGCATACCGGGTGGATTTACCTCTGAGTTTATCTCAGGTACACAATGTTTTTCACATTTCGATGTTGAGAAAGTATATGCCAGATCCATCTCATGTTTTGAGTCCAGAGGTAGTTCAGCTGGAAGAGAACCTATCTTATGAGGAACAACCGGTCCAGATTCTTGACCATAGGGAGAAAGTGTTACGAAATAAGTTGATTAATCAGGTAAAGGTTTTGTGGAAAAACCACATGATTGAAGAGGCAACATGGGAATCTGAAAATGCAATGAGGGATAAGTACCCTCATTTATTCGATAAGTAAATAAATTGCGGGGACGCAATTTTCTAAAGGGGGGAAGGATGTAACATCCCAAGTAAGTAATTAATAATAGATATTTTTATCTATGTCTATTAATGAATTAGATAGTGTTTTAGAGGCTTAAAATGAAAATAAATCCAATCTTAAGCATGGAATACACTAATATTTTTTAAAAGATTGTTTTACTGTCTTTTGATGGCAAACCATTTTTAAATCTATTTTTTGACAATTTTATAATCTATGTTTGTCAAAATAAACTTATTCTTTATGATTGGGACATCAAAATTTACTTTGTGTGAATTTTTGGTATTTTTCTGACAATGTTCATTTTTTTAATGAATAGTGAAAAATACTGCATTTTACATCAAAACTGCTTTTTAATCTAATTTATTTATATGATTAGATTATCTTTTGAATTGGTTTTAAAGTTAAATTAGAATATATTTTTACCATTTAATCCAATGGTGGTCATTAGGATTAATTTCACTTTGTAATTGGGCATAAACTAATGCCATACTTTTCATAGATATTGTTTCAAAAAAACCCGCTATTTATTTTGACAATGGGAATTATTTTTAAATCAATTATTTAAATTTTTGTGTTTGGAATTTGGTAAAATGGATTACATATTTGGAATTAGAAGGTCCAAATTATTTAATCAAGACTCTTTTGTTTTTGGACATTATGAATAGTAACGACGGTAATTATCTTTAATTATCTTGATTAATGAGTAATCGGGTAGTTAAGGATAATAAAATAATATCATAATAATAAAAAATGACACCAAAATATGTTCTAATTATACTGGTTGTCTCATCGCCGACCATGGGATGCCTTGTGCCAAACTTGGGGACCCCATGGAATCACTTTTGTGGAAAGTGACTTGTTATCTTTTTATTTTTTAAAAGAAAGTAAATATAACAAGAATGTATCACCTCATTAAAAAAAATTACTTTTGTCTACATAGATTATATTTTAGACTATAAATATTATTTTTAAATCTAAAAAGATTTCCTACATCATAGTATTTTTTTCATAATTTTTAGACTTTAAATAAATTAAATTATTTATGACATCATGATGATGCAGTGCTTACCTCATTAATAAATGATTTAAATAAAATGAAATGATAATGTAAAATCTATGACCTACACATGTCCAAAACCTATTGTATTGGTGGATTTCTAAACCTTATCACCTTAACCTTGAATTATATGAATTTGGGACCTTTTGAATCTGAAAATCATTTTCAAATAAAGTAACATTTCTTTACATTCCAAGAGTGCCCCTCCTCTCCTCTTATAAAAGGCCCCCACCTCTACCTCCTTAGCCACACTCCCAAAGCCTTTGGATCGGCCAAACCCTGCCCATTTTGTCTATCCACATCCCTCTCTTACTCCTTGAAGCCTCACTTTGGGAAGAAGTCTTCCCAAAGAAGCCTTTGAGCTCAAACCAAAGGGAGTTACCCGATTTTAAGGTAATGTCTTCACTTGAGTCCTTTTGTTTTATTTTTCTTCTCCAACCCCCTAAAATATTTTTATTAATTTCTTTTGTAACAACTACAGTATCTTAAATATAATAGGATTTTGTTATAATAAGGATTTGAGCTACACTTACACACACCTACATCTAATGGTTAAAGGACATACTGTTTCTGTGGATGGTGAATTTATGCCTCCCGAAACGATGATTGTTCAACATTATTTTAACACCTTCAAAAGTGGCCATTAAGATGTCACTATATTTATATATGATATATAATATGTTTATTTTTTCCTTAAGCGTCTGTATTTTTCATTTTGGGCATACCTTTATGGTTTCCATTATGGGAAAACGTGATATCTTCATTTAAGGAAGTGTGGACTACCGCCCCCTCAAAGTGATTTGATTCGTTAAATACCATATGTGGGACGTATAAAGGATGGAACTATGACATTATATATGATATTATACTGGAATTATAATATACCTTTATATCATTATGATTCCATTCTATAAAATATGAAATAGAAATGAAAGTAGCGTTCATGCGTACGTACGGCTTACCGTCTCCATGAACGGTGCATTTCATTTATTACCTCTAAATGATTATGTAATATTACAAATGGATGTATATACTGGATATATATTATATATACGATATATACATCATGATTAGAATTCTGGATATAATGGATACATGAACAACTTGTAATTATAAAGGGTTTATTTTTGACTCAAGTACCAATGATCGTTAAAACGACCGTTATTAACTTAAATAATTACATAGTGTTCATGACATGGCAATAAGTGATATAAAAGGAATAATGATCTTGAAAAAGGTTCTTAAACAAGTAGAAATTAACTCATGTTTATTATTCATGAGATTAAAGAACGCCCGAGTCAAGTCGGACCCAAGGTATGGGACTTTGTCTCAATCTCCTTTCATTGAGGAATATTTTGTTTTATACACAACCTTCTTTTATATAGTGTATAAACCCCTTTTACTTTTACGTTTATTCAAAAGGAATCTTTTTTATATGAAGTGTTTACTAAACGACAAAAGGGAATGTTTTTGTCGTACGTATGCGGCGACAACGACTTCTCCGCCGCCGTGACCATTATTTGAGTTTCGGCTTCCTCTACAAGCCATACATTTTTTTAAAGAAAAATAAATACCATGTTTTACTTTTATTTTATTTTGGTATTGAAAATGGTTTTCATAATGTTTGTATATCAATGTGTTGTATTGATATCTTGTGATTGAAAGGTGGAAATATTATGTTTCCTTTATGCATGTTTTATGTGATACGATTATGTTGAGGTTCTTGGGCATTATTATGAAGACGGGTGGTTCCATGATAAACTAAGGGCAGGTGAGCCCGATATAGCTCTCCAATTCATTGGGTAACACGAAGGAGTGAAAAGTTAAGGTTTCTCCGAAGAGATTTAGGGAATATACTGTGATGGCTATTCCAAACGTAACCAAGAGGGTTACTCCCTACATAAGAATGATATGAATGCCTCAAGTGACCTTTTATGTCTTATGATTTATATGATTTATTCATGATTTGATGAGGTATGTTAAAGTGCTTATGTTTTAATGGTAAAGTATGATTTCATTCTTATTTATATATGTACCCATGTTTCCTTTCCATATTTTTATATCCCTTACTGAGCTTTTTATGCTCATCCCATGTTTTTTTGAAATGTTTTTCACAGATCAAGGGAAAGGTACATGATATGATGATAGTGTCAAGGAAGTGTCAAGAAAGAATCCATTTTTTTATTTTAAATATGTTTTAATTGATGGGAAAGAAGAATACTATCTTTATGTAACCACTTTGTTTATATGTGGAATGTAATGCAAATTTTATGATCTAATTCTCTAAAACTCTAAACCCGAAAAGATCCTCAATGTGTAATCTTGTAATAACTCAAGATTAAGTAAGGTTTAAGTCTAGGGCCTTATAATCCTAAAGGATAATGGTCATTAATTTACAATCACAATAGATAAAGTAGAGGTTGAAAATGATGTGGTGGAAGGTATAATCATTGTTCTATCAAAAATAGAAAGTACTTTGTTTAAATTTGGTTCTACACATTACTTTATTTCATCCATGTTTTCAAAAATATAGAATCAAACCCTAAACTTATAAAAGTATAATTATCAGTTAAATATTTTAGATTAGTTATTCAAGAATTTAAGACATATATAAACTATAGTATGAACATTGGAGAGTACAACATGATTGGAAATATAGTTGTCACAACCATTGTGGAATTCAATAATATACTAGGGATGGACTGTCCCACAAAGTATAAAAATAAAATCAATTGCATAGGAATGTAAATATCAGTGGTCTTTAATGGATAACATAGATTTATTTTCAAAGGAGTGATATTCTATCAATAAATATCTCTATAATAAAATCCTATATCATTCTATATGGAAATTATTGGTGAAAAAAATAAGAAAATGAATGTCTAAAGATTGAAAATGACCCCATTTTTCAAGAATACATTGATGTATTTCCTGAAGAGTTATGTGGACCTCCCCCAAAAAGAGTGGTAGAAAAATATTTTGATATAATACCTAGATTTAACCCAATATCAAATATCTCATATAGAATTTCATATATGGAGTTAGAGGAATTAATAAGAAAATTCCAAATCCTTTGGGGAAATTTTTTATCAAATAAGTGCATCTCTTTGGGGAGAAACAATTATCTTTGTAAATAAGAATGATGGATCAATGTGGCAATGCATTGATTTTAGATAACTAAATGGGATCATATTGAAGAAAAAATATCCTCTGGTATGGATTAATGATTTGTTTAGCCATATTTGTGGGGATCGATTATTTTCTAAGATTGACCTCCAATCAGGGTATCATCAGTTAAGGTTGAAGAAATAAGATATATCAAATACTACCTTATGAAAAAGATATGATTATTTTGATTTGGTTGTTATGACCTTCATATTGAATAATTCGCTTTTCATATTTATGTATTTAATTAATATTATTTAAATATTACCTTGATAAATTTTTGGTGGTCTTTATTGTAAATATTCTAATATATTAAAAAAGTTTTTAGGGTTATGAGGATCATCAATGGTTTATATTAAAAAATCTTTGGAAGGAGAATCTATTTGGTAAATTCATAAAATCTGAATTTTGGATACAACAAGTAAATTTTTTGGGCCATATCGTGACTAGTGAATAAATATCAGTTTATTATACTATGACAATGTTCATGGAGGAGTGTCCACATCCTACTTATATATCTGATATTCTTAGTTTCCTTGGTCTAGCAGTATAATATAGAAGGTTTTTGAAAAATAATCACGACTTTATAATCCATTAACCTAGTAAACTCTAAAGGGAACTGATTTTACCTAGAAAAAAGAGTGTTAATAAAGTTTCTATGAACTGAAGAGAAGGTTAGTTAGTGAACCAGTGATAATTTTAACCTCTAATGGGGTGGAATTTTTAATTTTTCGTGAGGCATCCTTAAAAGGACTTGGATGTTTACCCATGAAAAATGAAAAATTTATTGCATATTCATCACAATAGCTAAAACACCCTGAATATAAACATACTACTCATGAATTAGAGTTATCTATATCTGTGTTTTCTTTGAATATATGGAGTCACTATCTTTATAGTGGAAAATTTGATATATAAACAAACCACTAAATTTATATATATATATATATATACACAGAGAAGGAGATCAACATGCATCAATGAAGATGGTTAGATCTATTAAAGCACTACTATTTCTTTATTCACTACTATCTGGGAAAGGCAAATAAGATTTTTTTTACTCTTAGTTGAAAGAATATTATTACTTTATCTATGATGAAAATTGATAAAGACCATATCTTCATTGATACACAAAGGATGGATCTGGAAATCATAATGGTTGGGAATACAACCAAAACTTCCCAAATGATTATTCTATAATATATATATAACAGAGAATCAAGGAGGCACAAAGGAGTGATCAGGATATTCAAAATAATGTGAGAGCAATAAAGGAGGGTAAGCCTCGTGAATTAAAAATCAATTAAGATGGTGTTATTTGGTTTGGAACATGAATTTGTGTACCTTCATCAATTGAGAGAATGAAAGATCTACTTTATAGTGAACATAACTCATATTTCTCCATATATCCTAGAAATACCATGATGTTCTTGAGAACATCAGCTAGGAAAACATAAAGAATGAGATTACTAATTTTACTTTAAAGTGATTGGTATGTCAGCAAGTTAATCAAGAGAGACATAAGTACAAGTGAATGATGAAACCATTTTCTATACCCACATGGAATTGGGATAACATTTCCATCCACTTTTTCACTAGTCTCCTAAACACATCTAAAGGAAACAATGTGATATGGGTGGTGGTGGATCGATTCACAAAGACTTCCCACTTCATCACTATTCATGAACATTTCATTATTTTAAAAATTTACAAGATATATATAAATAAACAGGTAAGGATTCATGGGGTACTAATTTCAATCATTTTTTATCGTGACCCAAGGTTCAATTCTAAATTATAGAGAAATATTCAATAATATATGGATATTAAATTGAATTTCTCTATGGCCTATCACCCCCAAATTGATGGAAAATATAAAATGGATATTAAAATGATTGAAGGAATTATAATATCTTACCCAATGAAATTTAATGGTGTATGGGATAAACATATCCCATTAGTTTAGTTATCATAAAACAGTATATTCCACTGAGGTATTCAAATGTCTCTATATGAAGCACTATATGGGAAGTGATTTAGAACTCCAACTTGTCAGGATAATATTTTTGAATGAATGTTACTTGGACTTAATCTTGTGCAAGGTATTATAGAAAAGATTAAATCCATCAAAAAAATATGAAATATTCTTACAGTCAGTAGATTATCTATACTAATAACCATCAAAGGGAGTTGGGGTTTGATGTTAGAGATAATCTCTTTTTTATAATATCACCACGGAATAGATTCATGTGGTTTAAAGGAAATGAGATATTATCCCTTTGTATATTGGTCCCTTTTAGATCCTTTATCACTGAGGAGCAGTGGCCTATCATCTAGAACATCCACAAAAAATGGCTCAAGTTCAGGATGTGTTCCATATATCAATCCAAAATAAGTACTTACTTGATCCCTCACGTGTACTGAATCCATAGGTGGTATAGTTGGAGAATGAATAATATTACGAGGAGACTCAAGTGAAGATCATAGACCATAGAGATAATGTTATACACACAATGTAAAAGTGTTATTTCATAACCATAAATATAAAGAGACAACATTGGAACTAGAGGAAAGAATGAGACAAAAGTACCCTCATCTATTTTCAATAGATAATATAAATTGAAATTTCAGGGATGAAATTTCTTAAGGAGGTATAATGTAATGACCTATATGTTATTAGTGGCTATTGATTCCTGAATAAATGTGTCTTATATTATATAGATTTATACACATGAAATACATAAAAAATGAACAACAATTTATTTCAATAATTAAGAACCATACATTAATCAACAACTAAACCCATGAAAATGAAAAACATTACAACGGGACCAAAAATACAAAATAAGAAAAGTGGTGTGGAAAAATTTGGATCTTTATAATATTCTAGGATCATCTATCCCATGAGCAACACTATAGAAAATAAATATAATATTAGTAAACTAATTAAAATTTTAGAAAATTAAAACATATAGAACCTTGAGAGTAATTGTAGCTAATAATGTATGAATGAATAGAAAGGTGTTTAGACGAGGTAATATAACCAATGAAATAGTAATATGTCTATTTTTTGATATAACTATTGGTTAATATGACTATTGCGAACTATGAACATTTGTAATAACGTTATCATTATATTTTGTGCTTATAAAAGGTAAATAAAAATGAAAATTGATGTAGAAAGGATAAATGATGACCTCAAATAGTAGATTTATTCCTTTTTAAGGTCATTTGTTAGAAATTGGGAGGGAGGTTTCATCACTAGGGTTCACCATGGAATAAGCATAAGAATATCTTCAATAAGTAAGGCTCAAATGAAATATACTATACAATATTTTCAAGTTATTATTGATCACTAATAGGTCAATGTTACCTAATCCACCTCATAAAAAGACCACCATCACACACCTTAAACATTGGGTGTATGCTGGTGTAATAAGGGGTTATATGTCTAGACCTTAGTATCATAAAATTTTAATTTATTTTGTATAAATGAAATCATTTTTTCCCATCCCATTTATTAAATTATTTTATTTAATAAAAACACATGAATATAATATGAATTTGATAAATAGATTTTTAGATATAAATATAACAAAATTATATCCTCAAGAAATATAAAAACTTTTATAATAAAATCAAAAATTATATATAACATTCAATTTCATGATATATCCTTTTAAAACACTATTTATTTAAATATAAATGATGATATAATTTTACAAAGGCCTAGGAATTTATTTTATATGTGTCATAAATTTGACTATGTCATAAAAACGGTTACTTTTTAATAAATAATTATTTTTTATTTAAAAGTAAAATTTATCATATTTAGGAAATTATTTTAATAAAAAAAACCTTATATTTGAAAACATCGTATCAAAATTAGGTTAGGGCTAATTTGTTTAGAATTTTCTAAAATATGTTTTTTTAGTGAAAAGTAACAATACAGTCTTGTGTTTTTGGTGTGTTTTATGGAATCATATATATATAATAATGATATAATAATAAATTAAATAGAATCAAAAAAATAAAATATTTTATTTTATTAATATTATGTATTTTAAAAGATTTAAATCTTTTTTCAAACATAAAAATGATTTTCCAAAGTCTAAAATAGAAATTATGATTTTAAAAAACTATATTTAGTGAAAAAATAACTTATCCATGTACAAAGAATAATTAAAATATGGATTTAAGTTCTAATAGATTAAAATAGTATAAAAAATGACTCAAATTTCTAAACCCAAGAGAAAACCAATGGGCAATCCAATTGTTTTGTATTTTCAACAACCTATAAATTTAAGACCTATATTTGAAATTATTAAACTACTACACCGCTTTTACTATACATACCTTAAAATCCTCCATTATTATCTAATAAAAATCTATAAAACATTAATTTATGTTCATTTTACATCCCATATTTTCCCTCTAAGGTGTCCTAATGTCTTCAATCTTCCAACCTAAAGTTTTAGGAAACAACTCTTCAAAGTAAGGGAATTATCCACTTCCTCTTTCCCATTCAAGTACTTCTTTGTGGAATGGTTTATAACTTTTGGATTAAAATTTTTTTCATACCCTTTTTTATTATCGATTTATTTCCAAAATATTTTTTTTATCAATGTTAGTCATTCATCCTCTCCCATTATGTCATTTTATTAATCCACATTGTATACTGTCATGCTTTGAAAATCATTTCTTTAATTTATCCCTTTCATATGAAAAAATCTTATATTAGGAATACCCAAACCATTTCTTCATCCATGTGTATTCACCTTGATGTAAATATAATTTATTGATTTAGGTTTTTATAAGTACAAAAACCACATACCCTTTCTCTGGGTTAAAAGTAATGGAATGTTCAAGTCTTTAAGAATTTATGTACACAATGATTTTATATGAAACTAATACATTATTTTACAGGGGTTATTAAGAAATGATTTATTATGATCAATGTGGATCACATGAATTAATTCATATGAAGGGTGAACCGTAATTGTGATCCAATGAATTAGTTAATGAATTAATCTCTAGTGTTGAAATTTTTTATGATGCATTGGTGAATAATCATTGTAATTATGATTTATGACACCTTGATAATAAATATTGGAGATATGATTATGAATTTATCATTTTTATGTTATAGACAAACTTCCATGTAATGATTCATGATCTTTATATGATGATATGTCTCATGTTCTTATTATGATTCTCTATTATTATTACTCATGGTCACATGCTAAATATCACCTTTTCTAAAAATTCTCTATCCAACTCTAATTGATTCCTTTCTTGCTTCTTACTCCTTCCAATGATATAACATTCAATAATAAATAATGGCTATTTCATATAATATCCTTTTAATATAAATTGATTATCACTCTTTAAGTCTTCTAATTCCATATCCTTGACATGCAGAGATAGAAATATATTCCTTCAACTTCCATCACAAATGCCTCTATATAGTCAATAAGATGAATCAAACACTTCTAATCATAATCGTCCATGATCATCCTCATACTCAAAATATATATGTGTCAATTTTCTCCACATTCCATCATATCACTCATATGATTTGATAATAAATACAACTCATGTTCTCTTAGTTAATTATTATTGTTGACCTCTATATCTTTTAAACACCCCTATAATATCCAACAAATCTATAATTAATTGACAAAAAATATAATACACAATATATTATTATAGCGAGTTATTATCAATGACACTTCTACTTGAGGAATAATGAGTTTTTTTAATGATCAAGTTGTGTAGTTTCACTATTAAATATTTCAATTTGAGGTTTATGGATTTTTTTTCATTATTCTATGGATTTCATGTTTGATGATGAGTTGTGGTCTTATTATTTTCATATATTTTGACACATAAGATCTAGAGGCTGTTGAGGATATTTTATCAAAGTTTCTTAATGGAGATATTAGAGAAGGACGAGGTAGAGGAAAATTTATTGAACATAACAGGACCTTTCTTGGAGATTTCATAGTAATGAAATTATTAGTTTTGGGATAGAGTTAATAGTTATTAATTTTTAATTATATCAAGGTACAAGAGTGCTCATGGGAATTATCTACTAAAATGATCTTATTTCTTAGGTATAGGGTAGTACCAAACTATTTAGTGGGAATTGATGCATTTTATGTTTCTATTATCATAGTTTAGGCCATAAATATTCAATATTATCTTCCTTATAGGGTGTCTAGAGGAGGCATGAGTCTATAGTTACTATTAAAGGACTACCAGGTTAGTTCTGTAAGCCTCCACAATATTACTTTCTATTAGAGATGTTAGATAGATGGCTGTTAAGACCACCGATATAGGGTGTTTCTAGAAGAGAAAATTATATAGTATCTTGGTGTCTTCAATAATAGAGATATGAATATATAAGAGGTAGTGTTGGGTGGTATAAATAAGGTGGATTTGGTGTTGGTAAAAGGATACTCCATGTTATAGATGATCAAGAGGTGGAGAGACCAGAGTCATTTTATGGTATAATTTCCATTTACTCAACTCTTAATTATATTTTTTTATGATGGTTCATTTCATTAATTTACCACCTCTTCTAAATTTTATGGGATATAAATTATAGTAGATAATCTTCAAAATACACTGGAGTTGACTAATCTAGATAAAGATCAGATGATGTTACATGAGGTGTGTTGTTGTGAACTAGTTATAGTATGAGATATGTTTTCATGAAACCTAGTATTATTAGGGAAGAAACCATATGATATTATCCTTAAAATATATGTATTATATATTATATAATCTCTTGTATCCTTATATTGATATTGGTTGTTTTTTATAACTTGGATGGTGACTATATGGTGTTCATTGGGGGGAAAGATTCTTGTTTGGATGAGAGAATATGAAATTTTTGTTGGTGAATTTTATTATTTAGTATATAATGTCAAGATAGAGGTTCTTCCTTGAGTTGTGAGGGATAACATAGAAGTTTTTCTAGAGGAAGTTATGATTTTACCTCTATGGTGAGATATTGTGTTTGTTAAAGATTTATATATAATATTTTCTACTAATTCGGTGATAGTTTATCACATGGAACAAACAAAGATTATGAACTTGAGGATTCATATAGATAAATTATTACATAATGGATTTATTCGTTATAGTATATCTTCATTTTATACTTTGGGTTTGTGTGTAAATAATATAGGTTAAATCTTGATATTATGTATAGATTACAAGGGTTCAAATTTGATAATGGGGAAGAATATATATCCTATTAAATGGATAGATAATTTAATTGATCAATTTAAAAAGGAAAGTTAATTTTGAAGATCTATTTATATTTAGGATTTCATGATATGAGAGTTAAATATTAAGATATCCATAAGATATATTTTTGATGATGTTACAAGAATTTTTAGTTTATAGTAATTTCATTTAAAGAAATTAATGTTATGACTATATTGATGGAGAATAGTGTGTTACAACTCTATATTTATGATTTTATGATAGTCCTAGTTGATGATATTTTGGTTTAATTAAAGATTGAGGAGTATTGAGTATAACATCTTAGGGTGGTGTTGGAGTTACTTAGGAAAAAATTGTTTTATGGGAATATGTCATAGGGTTGATTTTTTACAAGTGAGGTTTATTTAATGGGTCATGTTATATCAAATAAGTGTTTAGTAATAGAAGAAATCAAGGTTGGGGTAGTTTCTACATGAAACCCATCGAATAATGATCTTAAAATACAAATTTTTTTAGTCTTAGTTATTATTATAAAAAATTCATGTAGTAATTTTCATTGATTTTTAGTCTATTATCAATTTAATAAAGAAAGATAATTTTTTCTTAGATAATTGAATGTATAAATACTTTTTAATGTTTTAAGGGGAATTTTTTGAGTTCTAAAATACATATATTAGTTAAGGTATTTATTATTTAAAAGTTATATTTTTTTTTTGCATCACATCATGGTTTTGGATTTTTCTTACTATAAGACAGTGTAGAAATTGCTTATGGATGATAAATTTTTATATCCAATAACATAAATATACTACTCATGATTTGGAACTTTTGATAGTAGTGTTTTCACTTATGTTCTAGAGGAATTATTTTATTGTTAAATGTTTTATGGATTATACAGATAATAAGGGTTTGAGATATATCTATTGTTAAAATGTTTTTAATTTTTTATAGAGAAAATGGACAATTTTCTCTAAGATTATGACCTCGAAATAAAATTTACTCATAGAAAGGGTAATATAGTAGTTGATTCCTTGATCTAGAAATCATATAGTTGTGTTGATTTGTAGTGATTCAATAATGGAATTTAATGGGGTTTTTGATATCGTTTTATCATAATTTGAGTATATTAGTGATAAATTATGACTTTATTTTTTGTTAGTGATATTTTTTTCAAATTAAAGGTGGAGGAGTCTCTGTTGGGAGTCCCCTAAGTGATGGTGTGTAGAGATCAAATGGTTAATGATGATGTTTTTAATGATTTGGATGAGGATGAGAAACATTAGGTGTTATTTCATGGGAAGTTATTTGTTCCTTACAGTATGTGGGGATCAGTTTTTTTTTGAATTTCACAGTTCAAATTTAATAGTACATCTAGGTATTAAAAACATGTACCTTGATTTAAAGAATAATTTTTTGTGGAATGAAATGGAGAAACTGATGGATGAGTTTCTATCAAGGTGCCTTGTATGCAAGTTTTTGGAAGCCGAACATCCGGTTTAAAAAGGTTTATTGCATCCCTTCGATTTCCCCCCATGGGAGTGGGGAGGAATTTAAATTAATTTTTTAATGAAATTACCCTTTGTTCTTACAGGTTTGGATGTTATTTTTTTATAATTGATTTATTAAAAAAGTAATCTCATTTTTTAAAAATTATGGAATCTAACTCAATAAATAGTACTTTTAAGATTCATTTGATGTAGATAATGAATATTTAGAGAGTTTTCACTACTACAAAAATGGGTAAGGGAAGCACTACCCTTTTATCAGCGCTAAAAAAAAGGGATGATAAAGGGCCCCCCTTTATCAGCGCTTTTTTTAGTAGCGTAGATAAAGGGGGGATTTATCAGCACTTTTTCCTACCAGTGATAAATTTTATGTTTCAAAAAAAATCACGAATAATAAATTATTGTTATATAAGTATATTTATATTGATATAAATATAATATATATTTTTTAAATATGTTTTAGATACATATAAATAGACTATTAAATTTAATATATAATAAATTTAGTGAAAATGGCTTTAAAATATTTTGAAAAATATTATTAATTAATAATTTTCTAATTATTATCGATTAAAAATCATCTAATAACAATTTTAAGACACAAAAAATCAAAACAATTAATAAAATATCTAAAATAAGTTGAAAAATGTAACTCAAACTTCAAATGGCCATAACTTTTGATCTGGGTGTCTGTTTGAGCTCTACTGCATATCAAATCGAAGCCTGTGACGAGACCTACGAGTTGGTGACCCAAGAAAAGCTTCTGCTACATTTTTTATGGCCAAAAAGGACCATAAGGCCTCCAAAACTGAGTTTTTAATCAGGATACACAAATTGTTTTACATTCAAACAGGTATAACTTCTGATCTAGATATCTGTTAGCCATGTACCACATATCAAATCGAATATTGTTTCATTTTATTTTATTTTGCTGGTTGTGGAGCTGAAACAGGCTTCTGGATTATAATTTGTGATAGTTTTAACATTTTATGTTTTTTCAAATACACATATATATGTATTTATTCGAAAATATATATATGTGTGTGTGTGTGTGTGTGCCTATGTGTGTGTGTCTGTGTTGTATATATGTATGTATGTATTTATTTATTTAATTATAAACACACATAAAAAACATATTTCATAAATTTATTTAAAACTAATCTTATAAGTACATATTAATATACAAATAAAAATATGGATAAAAATTTATAACTCAAAATATATATATAAATAAATAAATATAAATATATTTTAATATACGAATAAATATATATATATACTAATATTTGAATAAATATATTTATATTAATATGAATCTATATCAATATACGAATAAATATAACTATATATGTATATAAATATAACTAAATAGATATATCATTAAATAGAAAAAAACAGAATAGTTTAGTGGTAAAGGTGCAACCACGAAAGGGGGAGGTTGCGAGTTCGAGTTCGAGTGGAAGCAAAGGGGTGTGCGCATGTGAGGATGCGTGGGAAGGGAAGCGCGTGGGAGACCTCCTAGCGCTGATAATGGGGGGTCAAGTGCTGTTAAAAGTTCTCCCCGCATTATTTAATATATTTTTATTTTATTTTTTGACTTTTATCAGCACTTTTTAAAAGCGCTCATAAAGATCCCTTTTATCAGCGCTAAAAAAACGCTGATAAAGGAGTCTTTTATCAGTGCCTTTTTTTAGCTCGGATAAAAGAGACCTCCTATATTTGTGTTGAGCTTTACAATGCTTTTTTAGCACTGTTAAAGCCCATTTTGAGCATTGATATAGGTTGTTTTTGTAGTAGTGTTTTAGGATAATAGTATTTTATTGTGATTATTATTTTACATGACATATTTGGAGGGGATTAAAACATACCATTAGTACCAATTTGTGCCTTAATACCACATCTATCAAAAAATTTATGGCCAAACTTAGTGAATGATTCAAATATCGGAGGATTTATTAAGGGTTTCTATCTTGGATTCTAATGGTTCTTGGGTTGATCATTTACCATTAGGGTATGTTTTATAAAATTATAGTTACCAATCACATATTGTAATTATGACTTTTGAGGTTTTTTTGGTGATATTTTGGTCCATTTATATGTTTAGATGATATTGGAGTAGAAACTAAAGTTGGTCTAGAAATAGTTCATGATATGAATGAATGTGTGTAAAATATTTATGATTTCATGAGGATTTATAATATTATATAGAAATCCTATATGTATTAGGGGATAATTTTTGGAGTTTTTTTTAAAGATCATATATTCTTATATGTTTTTCCTTGGAAATGACAATTAAGGTTTAGATGACGGTTTCTCTATCCTCTCTAGATACTCCTGACTCAGCTGTGAACAATGGTTCTCATTCCTCTACATGTTTGGTTACGGGAGGGGTGTTGGTCGGTGAGGCCAAATCGAAATCATTCAAGTATTATCTTAGTAGCATGCAGGCTTCGGCGATCACGGTTGGTGGAGAGGTATCTTTTGGTCCTCCGCGCACTCCCCCAATTGAGGTTGGTCCATGTTCTTCGGTAGAGCAGATGATTTTCTGGTAGTGGAGTTGTCATAGAAGGAGCTTCAGGATGCAACGTCTTTCCACGATCTCACTCTGGTGGCACGGTTCGACTTCAATAAACCAACGATGAGCGTGTTTACATATTTTCTAGGCTTTTTGGGTCTTCGATGTCCAGTGGCTGTCTATGATATCTCTAGGGTGGCGTTTAGCATTCAGTGCTCCTCCTTTGATGATTTTGCAAGTGCCTGGGCAAGTTAGGACCAATGTATTGGTTTTTGGCACTTCTCCTTGCCCTGTGGGTCCTGGGATTATCACTATGGAAAATAATATCCTTTGGCGACCATCTTGGTCAATTTTCTTGGACTCCCACTCCCATTTCATAATCTGACTATTCTAAAATCGTTTGGTGATGTCGTTTGGCGGTTCTTGTGTTTGGATAACAACACTACTTGTTTTCATTCAATGGATTTCCCAAGGATTTGTGTATCAATGGACCTTTCAGTGAAGTTTTCAGAAAGGCTGGTGTTAAGGGATGGGGAAGGTGTCGGCATTTGGTAAAAGATTCTCTTCAAGGCTCCTCTGAGGTTATGCATGGCATGAAGCTTGCCAGGGAATTTGACGGTGGTTTGTAGAAAACAAAGGGTCATCAAAGTTTATTTAAGATCAGGGAGTCAAGGTGATCATCAGGGTGGTTTGGAGACTCTGGCGCCGCCGGGATCGGCGGTAGTAGGGAAGGAGGATGTTACCATTTCCAAGGCCTGTTCAAATTTTACTGGTGGTCCCCAAAGGCACATGGTGTTGAAGGATCCGACCATTATACCAGCTTCGAAGGCCATTACGACAAACCACTCCCAAATGACCCTGGTTTCCTTATCGCCCATACCAGATGGTTCTCCTGACAGTATCAGCTCATCCTCATTAGTTTCAGGGGATTACAATGAGTGTTATCTTCTGGAATTTCCAATCTCCTTTCCTCCAAGGACTTTATTGTCCCCCTCTATGTCATTTTTTATTTCGTATCATCTCTCTTTGGACTTCCTTCAACTCTCTCTACTCCATGGTTCGTCGACAACCTCCTGTGGGTTGGCAGGACAAGAATCGGTCCCACTACGGGTGGCGAAGAGATGCAACCTTCTCGGGGGTCTCTACAAAATTTTCACTTGGTCTCCCTCCTCAATGGGGAGGCAGAGGCCTCCTATTTGACCCCATCTCCAACAGCCAGACTATCACTACTCGAGGACCCCATGGGGGAAATTAAAAACAATATTCTTATTACCAAACTTCATGGCTTGATAGAATGATCTTTGGGCTGGATAACTCGCTCCACATTGAAAGAGGTAGGTTTGGATTTATCTCTCTCCCCATCCAGCTCTACTAGTCTCATGATTACAACCCTAATACTTTAATGTTTTTGTTCATTATATGGAATGAGAGAGGGATTGGGGTTCTAGTGAAGAGTGCCATTTTGGACACGGAATTCAAGAAATCCATGTCGTCTATTGTTTCCATTCTTGAACCTAAGAAATAAATGTCTAAAATTCCTATGCTGGTGAGGAAGATAGGATTCCATTCAAACATGCATGCGCTTCTAGAGAATTCACATATCTGGATATGCTGGAAACATGCATTGAATGTTAATCTAGTTAGTCTTATGACACAGTGTATAAACCTTAAAGTATCCTCTATAGTGGGTGAGGTGATGTTATCGATTGTTTACACCAGCAACAAGGTGCATGGGAAATCAGAACTTTGTAATTTATTTGGTTCTTTTCCGACGGCTCTCTTCCATGGTTTGTGGGTGGAGACTTTAACACACTTTTTGATCCATCAGAAAATAAGGGAGGGTCTTCTATTCTCAATAGTGGGATATAGGAATTTTGTGATTTCATCACTTCAATGGGCCTTTTTGAATTCGGTTTCAAAGGTAACCAGTTTACCTGGTTCAATAACCGTAGGGGACCTAGGTGGATATGGTGTCGTCTGGACATGTTCTTTGTGAACATTCAATTCCATGACTCTTTTGGTCGATCGACGGTCGTTCACCTCCCCTACTCCTTATTGGATCATGCTCCGCTTTTGATAAGGGAAGTGGACGAATGTTAATCTTTTCATTACTCATCCAACTGGAACTAGGAAGATAACTTCATACAAATGGTGGTAAGATCGTGGGGATGTGAATAGATTGGAAGGGATTGGAATAGTTTGGAGAAAAGGGTTAGGCATATTAAGAAGGATATACTTGAATAGTTGGATCTCGTGAAAAATGATAGCGTAGGGGTGGAATCCATTCAAGAGGGTATTGGGAGACTTGAGGAGGAGCTTCAGCGGGATTGGGATGAGGATAAATTATCCTCCCTCTGTGTCAAGCGTGTCTTTCTTGCTGAGAATCTAAATGAACTTGAGGAGGAATACATATCAAGAACTCATGTGAGATAGATAAAGGAGGGAGACCACAATAGTGATTTATTTCATGCATGCCTAAAAGAGAAGAGGAGCATGCAGATTAACATTGGTTTAGGTAATGGGGCCTACATGTCAGACATGGAAGTTGCTGGGAGATTATCCTTGGGACAATTTGAAAATCTGCTAGAAAGAGCATCCAATGATAGTTTTTGGGTGCTTGAGAAAAAGGTGGGGGTGTTTTTAGAAAAAGTTCCACAGTTTGTGGAGTTTTTAGATAACGAGGCCATGTCAGCATTACACACTGGGGAGGAGATAAAAGGATCGACATTTTCTTTTCCGCCTAGCAGTTCTCCTGGCCTAGACAGCTTTCCTGGAGAGTTTTTCTTCACGACTTGGGATATTGTTTGAGGGCAGGTAGTGGAGTCCATCCAAGATTTCTTTAGGGGTGGTGTCATCAATAGGTATGCGAGCGATTCTAGGGTTATCCTCATCCCAAAGGTCAAGGACCCCTCTTCTCTTGGGAAGTATATGTACATTTTCCTCTATAATGTATCTTACACAATACTTGTGAGCCTTCTTGCAAGACGTTTGAGTGGCATCATCCTGAGGATTGTGTCTAGAGAGAAACATGGGTTCATAAAGGTTCAAAGTATCCAGGGGTTATCAGAATTGATTATGATCTAGGGAGTGATCTTAATAGAAGGGATGTCAGGTCTAAGGTTATATTTCAAGTTGAAATGCATAAGGTTTATGACAAAATCAAATGTGGATTCATCATTCAGGTGTGGCGATGGTTCAGGTTTCAAGAATGGGTGTGTGATATGTTCTTTCACTGCTACTCTTCTGCTTGGCTGTCAATTTCCCTCTAAGGGAAAAGCTTTGGCGTTTTCAAGTCTATTTGGGGTGTTAGATAGGGGGTCATCTATCCCTAGGTCTCTTCATCTTGGCCCAATATTCCTTATTGTGTAATCTCAACAGTGGTTTGGTGAACGAGAGATTGACACCTTACCTCGAACAGATGGGCGGTGAGAGAGTTTCTCATCTGATGTTTTCCGATGACGTTTTGATTTTTACAAATGGTGGAAGACGATCCCTATGAAGTCTCATGGACATCATCTCAGTGTATAGTCATCTGAGCAAGCATATAATCAACTCATGAAAAATCCATGTCTTATTCTCCAACAAATTTTCAAAAAGGTGATATAAAGGTATCCAAGAGATTATGGGGTGCCAGATAAAACAACCTCCCTTAATGTATCTTGGGGTCCTTCTTTCTCTAGGGAGGGTTAAAAATGCCTTCTTTGAAGACATCAATAATCGTATGTTGGGGAGGATCACGAACTAGAAGAATAAATTTCTTTCTTTCGAGGGGAGAGTTACTCTGATAAATAGTGTTCTTTCCTCTATCCCAAAGCACACCTTATCTATCATCAAACCTCCGAAAAGAACTATTTAAAGGATCGAGAGGGTCATCTCAACTTTTCTTTGGGATGCCAATAAGTCTATTCGGTGTCACTGGGATTCTTAGGTGCGTATGGAAAATCCAATTGAATAGGGATATGTTGGTTTATGTGACATCAATGAATGCTTCTAGGTCATGAAAGTGCAGCTCTCTTGGGATATCATTGTGGTGGAATTCGATGTGGGATTATTTCAACAGGGAGAGGTATGGGGACCATTAAGATTCTAGAGATGGTCGATGATTGGGTGCTACCACCTAGGAAAGGTGTATGTTTTCCCATCTTGAAGACCTCCAAGATTCAAATCGGTTGATTATTGGTAGAGGAGATGTTGGATTTTGGAAGTAAAATTGGGCGGGGGAGAGACTCTACTTCCAGTGATGCCTTGCGCATGATATTACATTTAAGGAATCATGTGATCGCCTGATGCTTATTGAAGAAACTCTTAATGAGGAACAGATGGAGGTCTATGATAATATTTTCATGGTGGATGAAGAAGATAGATTCTATTACATGGGTTCCAACTTGGGCATGTTCTCCATTTGGGGGTTTATTAGTATGGGGCATACAGAAAGCACTGTAGAGGAATGGTCTGAGAAGTCCTGGTGCAAATAAATCCCTAAAAAATGATATTTCCAGTTTTTAGTATTAAAAAAATCCCTACCAATGGATGATAATATTCCCAGTAGGGTATCCCTCTGGCTTCTCTATGATTCTACTATGTGAATCCAAGCAGGGAATCAGATGATCATCTTTTTTTGTAGAGCGACTGGGTGGTCGAGATTTGGTCTCTCTTTTTACCACACCCACAAGTTGTCAATAAACATTCCCCCATTCAAGACCTATTATCCTCTTTGATTCAAGGGGTGGAGAGAAATAGCATGGAATGCAAGGTTTGAGCCACCATTCTCACTTCTGTCTGCTATACATTATGGGAAGCTTGGAACTAGGCTCATTTGGGCATTCAACGATCTATGCCTCTCCTACTAATAAGGGTCTGATCCTTAATTTATGAAATGGTTTCAATTATTAAAGGGGGTCAGTATTTAGCTTCCATGGGTAACATCCTTAATAGAACCACCATGCATGATGGCACAGGAGAGAGGTGGGTTAGTTAGAGCCCCCCTCTCCACGACCTAAAACTTAATGTCGATGGATCCCTTAAGAACGGACTCATGTGAGTCAGAGGGTTCCTTCATGACTTGTGGGGTCGGTACTTATGGCCTTCAAAAATGTTTACAGCACAGATAGATCCCTTGGGGTGGAGGCATGGAAACTTCTTATGGGTCCCTATGTTTGCAGGGAGCGTAGGTTTCAGGTGTCTGAAGTTTTTCAGACCCAGAAGTCTTGGTTAAGATAGTTTAGAGAAGGGCTGAGAAACCCTTTGACATGACTTACCTTATCTAGAGATGTGCTATGGTGACATATTCGGGCATGAATATCCACTTTGATCATGAATATCCACCACATTTGGAGGGAGACCAATTATGTTGCAGATTCTCTTACCATATTTGGTTGCCTGGAAGAGGGGCTTATCATCTTTGATGATGTGGGCTCACTACCTTTGGAATGAAAGGTCCTTGCATAGGGGGAAATTCTTGGGTTGCAATAATTCCTCCATCCTTAAGGGTTTCTTGTATTTTTTGGGCTCACAGCTATGTTCCAAGGATAATAATAAAAAAAAATACTTACATGGCCTGGAAAAAAAGGGTTTAGTAAGGGAAGTAATCTTATTCCAATATTCATTGGTCTATTTTATGTGTTGTGGAAAGTTGGATAGGTATATTATTGGATAGAACTACCTCCAAAGATAGAGATAATTCATGGTTTGTTCTATGTGTCATAGTTTTAAAATTATTATCATTATCCTTCGCATGTAAATTAATTTTGTGATATTGAAATTTGAAGGATATTATTTGTTTGAGTATCTAATGAAATTTAGGATAACAAAGGTAACATATTATACAAATGAGTTATTTATTTTGTGATATTTTTTTAAAATATAGCGGGTATGAGAAAACAAATTGGGAAAGATAATTCTATATGTGAGTGTAATATCTAGAATTATTTTAGTTTAGTCTTTTAATGTTTTTATAATGTTTTTTTGTAATGATGAAGGTTAGAGTATTGTGAAAGAATATGATATTATTTACATTTTAAGATTATGTATTAATATTTATTAGGATGAAATGTTTTTAAAGGGGTATATAATGTAGTGATTAAATATTTTTATGTTGAGTGTTTTTGAAATTCTCAAGGGTCTTTTGGTCATTTAGATTATCAAGGGCCAAATGGTAAATTTATTAGACTCGAAAATGAAATTTTTGAGATCAATGCTGAATTTGGGATATTATGTCTTCCAATGGTTATAATGTTTTTTCTAAATTTATGATATAGGAATAATTAATTTAATTATTTATTTATTTAAGTAATTCATTTTTCAATTGGATTATTTTTATAAATAAATGAAGATATATATTTTGGTGGCATTGGCATGATTTATTAAAGGAGAAATATGGATATATATATATTGGTTAAATATCCTAACTCATAGCCTATTAATCATTATTAATTTAGGTATTTAAATAATAAAGTCAATGGTTTAATTACTAGATGTTTATAACATGATTTTTTATAGTGAATAGATATTTGAATCTCATTTTGATCTATCTTCCACTAGGAATAATTTTCTCTCTTTTTTATTCTCTAAAGGAATAAAACCATTGCATTTTTTTGACATAAAAGAACGATAAAGATAGGGAAAAAGAACAAGAATATATAAATGATCGATGAAAATTGATGATTAATGATCGTCATGGAAACGAGTAAAGTGAATTATGATTCTTATATTTTTATTAATCTATGTGAATTTATCATATTTTTATTATTATGTGATGGGTAGATAATAAATTATAATTTAAGGTAAATATCATATTCTTAAAATTGAAAATAAATATTATGATATTGATATTGATGGAAAATATACTCATTATGAAGATTTAAAATAATTATAAAGTGTGATATGACTAATTATAGAAGGAAAATAGACATAGTGGAAAATAAATTTTATAATTGATTGGAAATACATATTTTATGATTATAAAAATTTATTTGTATTTATTTATAATGGAATAATAATAGAATTATATAACATGATATATTTGTGAAAATTTCTAAATAAGTGGATTTTGATAAGCTATTTTTATGAGGAAATATATGTTGATATATTTTTATTATTACTATATGATTATTTATAAAGTTTAGATGATGATTTTAATAATTAAAATGATATAAATATAGTAAAGATTTTATAAATTAGTGAGACGAGGGTTTTTCTAAAATTTTATATGAGGGTGTGCCAATTTAGTATAAGACAGGCCATTTTTTTTGGAATTTTATACTAAAAATTTCCTAAGGCTAACATGAGGTCCTTTATAGAGAGATATAATAAATTGGCATTATTGTGTTCCAAAATTGTACAAGATCATGACACATTCTAGAAAATTTATATTGAAAATACTTTATAAATATACTAAGGGGAAATGAGGTGTGCAGGGTCTGCACATGGTAGCACAAGGGTCATTCCAATTATTAGAAAAGATGTACATTCAATCAATGGGTTACAAGGATGTGGTATAGTTTTCATATCATTTATTCCACTTATACAAGGTGTTGTTTCATATTAGCATGAGGGATGTAACTTTATAATATTCAGTTCTATCTTATGTGATGGGATATTGTTAAATAATGAAGGATGTTATAGATAGAGGGACTAAGTGTGAATGGGTTTCTTTATATGAGATGGATTGTGATGAGGTTGTGTAACTCATGTATCCTCAAGATATAGGGAATATTAGTAATTTAGTGATTAACCCCCTATGATCTATATTGTAAAAAACTTATGTTGGAATGTGGTATGAATTTGGGATATAATTTTGTACCTACCAGGTCCTATTTATATACATATTTCTGGTTGGACTAGGTGAGATATAAAATGGATGGTGGAGGTATGAATCCATTTATGTTTGATAATAGTAATGATGTAGCTATTTTTCCATGGTTTTTTGATATATGGTGGTGGTTTGTGAAATTTAGTGGGGATATAGTGATGAATATTTATGTTGAAGTGTGTAGAGTTCCTGTAGGTAGACACATGGGAATATAAAGAGTCAACGAAGATTGATAACTGGCCAACTATTATGATGCTTGGGTGATGGGTTTAGGTGGACATGGTCTCTATGGGTTGATATTAAAAAACCATGAGATTCCATGTGGGTGGAAAGAAACCCAACTATTAAATTAAATAGGTGATTTGGAAGAGTAGGTGGGTTGTTGTGGGGGTAGTCCTTGAGGGTTGAAAGTTGATAATAGTGAGAAAGTCTAAGGTTGTATAGTTGACCAACTATGATGATTTATAGCAAGATCACATTATAAGGATAATGTTATAGATCTGGTTAACATTATATATATGTGTTAATTTAATTGTGAGTGATATGAAATGTTATTCTCTATGAGGAATATTGATTATAAGGTATGAGATAGAAGATGCTTGGTGGTTAACTTCGGAGATGATTATTTGTTTATCTTGTTTTATTTACTTCATTTATTGGTGAATCAAAATGATTTATTCACATGTACAATAAATTCACTGACCCTTTGTACACTTAATTCCATTTAATTTCTATCTTTTGTGGGTGTTTCTTATTTATTTTCAGTTGGGGGGGGGGGGGGGGTCAAGTGGTTTCAAGGGGAGTTGGAGAAAAGATGGGGAGGTGGTGTTTTCCAGAAATGAATGGGTACCTAGTCTCTTAGTACATATTGAGGATTTAGAGGTACATGTGGATTTTTATGACCACCAAGTACCTAATGGATTATTCTTGGGTTCCTGGTAGCCACATGGAAAAAATATGATCAATAAATGTAATTTTTCCTCTTAAAACCTTAATTAAAACCATAAAAGTTGGGGGATCATGATTTCATTCCACTTTACCCCATTTATATCTTACTACAAGCTCTCATACCTCTTCCAATATCTATATGTGCTTTTTTCCTCCAAGACTGAATCAAGGGACTCTATTTGGCACTAGATATTTCTTTCTACATGTTATGATTTTGGTGCACCTCAAATCTTCTGTTTTTTCTGATCTATGACACCAATAGATGTAATATTTTCTTCTATCTACATAGGCTTCATAAGATCTCCTGAATATTTTAGTTTCCTTCTGGTATAGTAGTTATGAAGGCTCTTCTAATATGAATCTAAATTAAACATATGGTTTCACCTCCTAGTTTTGTTATTTTTGAATCATTTCACCATTGACCTAGCTATAATACATTGTTATATGATTCAGTTAGACTTCGGGTGGTACTTATTCTTCTTCATGGTATCAAAGAATACCTTATACAATTTTCTGGTAGGCATTACACTTTCTCTTATCTTAATCATATAGATTTATCCTAAAAATTATTTGGAGATGAGTGAACATAATTAAAAAACATAAGTTTTAATTAATAAATGTTTTTATCAAAATTATTTATGGTTAGAGATTATTTTTTCCCATTTTTTATTATAACATTATTTCATTTATATTTTTTATTCCATACTTTAGTTTTAGATTAATGAAGAAAATTGTGGTAGTTTTGTATTACTATTAAAAATTGGTTATTTCTATTTAAAATTATTATTTGGTGTGTGATATTATTTTCTCTACTTATCATATGATCAGAGTTTTGAATTTATATATATTGTTAAACATGATCTATATTATTTTCCTTATATATCTTATCAAGGATAAATGTGATCTCTTCATTGAAACTGTCAACCATGTGGAGTATATATATATATATATTTCTACATAATCTTATATAGTTACCCTCTATTATGGTGTGCAGTTTGTTTAACTGGGTTAGGTTATAATACCTAACCAATTATACCTTCGGCAGTTTGGGATGACCATAATATTCTCTAAATTGTTATACCCATTACCCTATTTTCCAGTTTAGATTGTGAGATTTCCTCTACTATATTAGCCTAATATTTTGACACTAGGATGAGTCCCTAGAAACCTAAATCATATGTACACATCTACCCATATGTGTGGTTATATATATGAGTAATTTTATAAATTAATAAAATTTCATATAATTCATCTTTTATGGGATGTATTGAGATATCATCTAAAATTTCAAGAACTTGATCAAAGCAGGTAATAAGGAATTGATACTTACCTTATAGGGAGTTTATTTCCTTATAGTGATGTATATGTTAGTATTTAATATATTATATGTTATTGTTTTTTGGATATTCCTATATCTTTATATAATTACTGGAAATAACTATAGATTATAACATGTTGTTAGGGGTGGGGTGCAAATCGCCTACTGAGTTATCATACTCATGCCAAGTATAGGCCCCTACTGAGATGAGTGTAACTCCATTTATTGATTATCATGGTAAAAAAGGACTCTAGGATGAAGGGAGGATAGTTTAGAGGGTATTTGGGTAGGGGTGTCCAAGCCAAATGGCTTTGGAGGTGTGAATTTGAGAGATGGGGAAGTGCCCTTTTATAAGAAGGGTGAGAGGTACCTTAGGAAAAAATTTAAATATTATTTTATAATAAATTAATTTTCTGTTTATAATGGATAAAAAATAAATTATTTAAATTATAAGGTGGGTATGGGTCGAAAAACACTCAACCAATAGGTTTTAGATAGGTTTAGGTCACCATATTAACCTTAACTTTTAGATTTAACTCTTAGTTAAATAGTTTGACATTTACCATGTCTCTCTGTATTTTAATATTATATGGTTAATAAACTTACGATAAAATGCCAATCGAACCCCAATGAGTTCCTTAACGTCATATATATTATTATATAAGTCTTTTTACAGAACCTTAGATTTTTAGGACTATTATATCAATTAATAATATAATATTTTTAAAAAAACTATTTTATGTCAATTTTGACACTATTTGGTATTTGTTTTTTTGTTAAGATCATAACAGCATGATTACTTCGAAAAAAATTGCTCTAACCAACCCTAACATGTCATATTAACCTTGAAAATAGTGTAATTTGTAAAAAGTCTCAAATTACATTTATTTGGATATTTATAATGTCAATTATTTTAATCTTTCATTAATTCGGTAATTACTGCATCATCATTGTGTCATAAATAAATTTAATTATTTAGTGTCTAAAAATTATAAATAAAATATTATTTTGTAGGAAATATTTTTATCTTTATAATTAATATTTATAGTCGAATTTATCTTATGTATAACCCTATATTAAAATTTTTTAGTTATTAAACTTTGATTTTAACTCTTTTAACTCTTCTTTGAATTAAATAATAATAAATGTCCTAATATAATACAAGTGGACCTAAAGTATAATATTTTTTTAATAAGGTTTTTTTGGTCAAATTAAACATATCCAATAAAATTAGTACATGTGTTAGGGTAATAATAATATCATTTTTACCCTTAATTACCCTATTTACTTTTAACCGTTGTAAATAAAAGTAAAAAAGTTACTATTCACCAAAAAAATATTTTTATATTATTGAACCACATTTTTCTTACTGATATCAACCATGTCTCTTGGATTCTTTAAATTCAACTCACGGAAGAGGTAAAATTAAGTTTTATGTGAATTTTCAAATTCTCCTAGGATGTGGGTAAAAGACGGTTAAAAGTTCAATAAAATTTTATATATCTAATATCATTACAAAATGACTCCAATGAATTACATTGAACATATATTGGTATTATGTATATATTTTGACCTAAAATAAATTTATATAAAATATATAATTATTTAAATAAAAAGTTGGTTTTAAACAATAACTCAATGTTTTTCACTATTCATCAAAAATTAAAAGTTTTCAGAAAAATACCAAAAATTCACCCTAAGATAATTTTGATATTCCAAATTCACAAATGAAGTCTATTTTACCAAATTCAAAACATAGAAGTTTCATTTATTAATTTAAAATTAATTCTCGTTTTCAAAACCAAAAGTCGTATTTTTAAGAAATAATAACTATCAAAAGATTGACACTTGTTTATCTCCATTTTCAAAGTAAAATTACATACAAAGTCCAGAATTGGATTAAATGGTAAAAACATAATCTATTTATACGACTAAACCATTAAAATTTATAATTTAGCAATATAAATTATTTTTATTAAAAAAGTTGTTTTCAGTTAAAATATATTATTTTTCACTATTCACATAAATATGAAAGTTATCAGAAAAACACCAAAAATTTATTGAAACTAAATTCTTATGTCTATATTATAAAGAAGAAGTTTATTTTGTAAAATTGAATATATAAAAGTTTCAAATATTGGATTTAAAAATGGTTCACCATTAAAAGGAAGCAAAAATGCATTTTTTGAAAAATACTTCTTTTATCTGAAGAAAATGAATTAGTTCTTACATTATGTCTAAGAAACTCATAAAATGGATTCTAAAATTCTAAGGATTATATATAGTTCAAAATTTAGTTAATACTATTCATAACCATTTTTGAACGACTAGTTTGGTAAGTCATGGTGCGCTTGAACTCGGTGTTGCGTGTAGTGCAAGTTAATGAATTATTTTTAAGAAATAATGTACTATGAAATCTTGGGGTGTTACATATTCCCTCCTTCAATAAATTGTGTTCTCGCAATTTGAAATTGTTCTTCGAAAATAAAAGGTTGAAAATAGAAAATATATTTGTGGGAAAACCCACATCAGAAATTGGGTTAATAAAATTTAGTCTTAATAAGAGAAAATTGGAAATGAAAGGGTCCCCACCATATTATGATCTTGATTAGGAGAAAATTGGTGGAAATTAGAGAAACATAATTATAGGAAAATATAAATATTTATAGGGAGTGATTGAGGTCATCAGTCACAAACAATTTTAGAATTGAGGGCCTCAAAGCCATCAATCTATGATGATTTAAAATATCATTATTTCAACAAAACATAAGGTATTAGGATAACAAATTTTTAGTTTTAATATTCCTTACCAAAAGTTTAAGAATTAATTTCTTCATAGCATAGGAGAAGAACAAAATATATACTATACAATTATAGTTCCATCCTTTAACTAATTTCTACCATAAACTCATCTTTTACTCAAAACGATAATAGAACTTAAAAAAATAATCTATTTATCCTATTCATATAGGGTTCCAAAAAAATAAATTTATAATTCATCTACCAAACCTTTAAAAAAACTATATTATTCAATCTAGGACATCACGTTGTCCAGTGGTAGGTGATAAACCCTTATCGCCCTTCAGTTGTGGGTTCAAGTTTGGCGGCCTTGCCGGACGCGATGGGTTGCTTCCCGACCACCAGGTTGTCCTTTTATGGTAATACAAACATAATCTCAAACTAGAATTATCCAAAATACTTTAGTCCAAACTCACAGTCCAAAATTTATATGGAAGGTAAACATAATGAAGATCCTTTTTGCCACGTAATAACATGTGAACACTTTCATCATGTATTCTTTTAAAACACCGCAACATCCTGAATTACCACAAAACCATATTGATTACATCATGTTTTCTTATTCCTTATAGAATACTGGATATACTCCCTCTATCCAAAAATGTTGTAAACTCCAACAATTATGGAATATACAAATCATTAATCAATTTCAAAGTAGTCAAGAATATCCAATATAATTTATCCAAATAAATCATGTATTATTCCAAAATCACTACCTCGGTATAAGAACCATATTATGGTTTATCTCTCTCTCAATCATATATTTTCCAAAAAAATTAACCTGCTATTGAGTCACTTTTTTTGGTTCCACACAATCTCATGTCCTTAATGAAATAGTACTGCAGTACAATCCTTATATACTCTATAATTCTTATAACATGTACATCATTAATACAATACTCAAATGACACAATACTTTAAAAACAACGTAAGAAATCTAATCATTCCTCTTCATCTTCGGTAATATCACAACTTTATTGTTATCCAATAGAAACATTTGGGGTATACTCTGATGATTTGGACATTGATTTGTGTAGTGTCCAAAATCCTTGCAGATGAAGCATTGTACATTTGAAACCATTTTCTTACCCTTGAAATCACGTACTTGTTGTCCTTTTTCTCCACACTTATAACAAACTCCAATTCCCTTCAAGCATTTACCAAGGTGATTCTTTCTACAGTTATCACATATGGAAAAATTCTTCTTTTCCTCTTCCCTTTATCCATCTTTCTCTCTTCCATCCTTTTCTTCTCTTGCTTCCCTTCAAATACATAGGACTCAAAGAATTATTTACTTATCTTATTAACACATGATACTATTTCTTCATATGTTGAGAATACATGGGAGACTATTTACCTTCTAGATTTTGGCTTAATACCATGAAATATATGATCCTTCTTACTCTTTGGATCATACGTATTGTTGGAGTTCACATTCCTTCTACTGGTTGTCATTTCTATACAATGGAATACACTAGGTCAGTTTATGAATTGTAATGAATAATTCCAAACTTGTCAAATACCTAACGTAAATTGAACAGTTTATGGATATAATCCATAAAAATATTTCCTTTGAGGAGGTATATACTCATAAATACTTCATAATGATTTGTAATTAAAATGAGAATTATCCTAATCATATCCCCGAGGAGTGTCGTAACCAAGAGTGTAACAAAGCCTGTTATCGAGCACCAGTTCCCATTTGAGTCTAGCTCAAAGCGGTCTTTTCAGGTTTTACCCCTAGGTACATCTGTGTCAGATCCGCCTCTACCTTCTCGTATCCAGACAGGGATTTATTTTCTTGGAAAACTCAAAAAATCTCCACATTACCAAAATTATAGGAAGTTCTTCTATACTAATACTCAAAGTATATCTTAGGGTAATGTGCTCTAATCCAAGTTTATCTAAATCTAGTTTCCAAGGTTATTGATAAACTTCCTCTGATACCAATTGTAACGCCTCGAACCCAGTTACCTAGAGTCGGTGCATTATTTTAATACATTGGCATGATTACAAGGAATCAAGTCCCGAAAGACCGATCGGTTTAGCAGTCTTGTAAAATAGATTACATATATGAACGTTAAATTACACATTATAAAATAAAACACAATATAAATTATCCTTTGAGAACGCCATTAATCCCCTAGCTTAACCCTGATTATAAATCATAATACACTTCTTCGAATCCGGGGAAAAATAAAACATAGAAAGGGGTGAGCTCAGATGCTCAGTAAGGATAACAATATAGAGGAAACTTCTATAAATATGCATAAACATTTAAGGCAATGTATAAGACTAAAACAAAATCCTTTTAAACTTAAACTTCATCATAATATGGAAAAGATACAATAAAATAATGCAATTTACTTATTGAAATGGATATTCTACTAGTCTAATAATCACATGCAATGTCAATAGCCACTTTCATAATGATGGAATTTATAATACCAGACTTTCATAACCACACAATCAAGGCCCTATGCAAAGGCTATAATTATGATTTTGTCAATGCCTTGTTCCAAGACACTAGTTTGTCTCATGAGACCTACCGATGCATCTAGGAGCTATAGTGGGCTTCTCCCATCACTTACTAAGTCCAATTCATTCTTCATATGAAAAGGTTTAAACATAACATAAACATTCATATTAAAACTGGCATACAAAATGTCAATACTTTACCCATAAACCATGAATGGTATAAAAATAACACATCCACATTCAAACATATCACAAAACCTTCAATACAAAATGGAAGATTTGCATCATAATAAATCAACATCAAAAAAGTTTAAAATCCATTAAATGATTTTGACATAAGTGAAAATTATTTGTAAAACTCTTTGAGAGAAATATCCCTTTTTCATGAAAACATTTAAAATTCGCACAATTTAGAAAGGAATAGATTTAAATAAATTTTTGAATCAAAGTATCCCATACCACTTTTAAACTTTTGAAAGTAATTAACATTTTAAAACATTCTTGTCCATTTAAATAAATCCTTAAAACCATTTTGAAAACATGGACATTAATGAGAATGGTTTAGAAGAATAAATCTTTAAAAATTTTAAAATGATGTTATAGTAAAAATTCCCTTCAAAACAATCCCTTTGAAAACTATTTTATGAAACATGGACATGGATAATAAATATGTCCTAGTAGATACTTATGTAAAAACAACCTCGGGTAGTAAAGAGATTTTGAAATTAACCCTTACCTTGTACTTTTCCTTGGTCGAGGGTAGGTTAACCACTTGTATAATGGGGAAATAATTGTTATTAAATTATAAAATAATCATATACATTAATAT
The DNA here is from genome assembly GCA_963277665.1 of Viscum album. Taxonomy (NCBI): domain Eukaryota; kingdom Viridiplantae; phylum Streptophyta; class Magnoliopsida; order Santalales; family Viscaceae; genus Viscum; species Viscum album. The sequence goes on from OY728123.1 coordinate 879,422,051, forward strand.
GATATAATATATGATCTTTTAATATTGCTGTGTTAATAATATCTTAGTATTATCGTTGTTTCGGTTGTTAACGGATTCGTTTTCCTTTATATTCTTTTTTATGTGAGTCATATTTTTTATGTATGGTATGTATCTTATTCTTATCTAGAATGATATCAAATCTTTAAACATTATTATTAATTGATATAACAGTTCTAAAAATCTAAGGTTTGTCCAAAAGAATTATATAATAATATATATGACATTAGGGAACCAATTGGGGTTCTATTGGAATTTTATAGTATATTTATTAACCATATAATATAAAAATACAAAGAGACATGGTAAATGTCAAACTATTTAACTAAGAGTTAAATCTAAAAGTTAAGGTTAATATGGTAACCTAAACCTGTCTAAAACCTATTGGTTGAGTGGTTTTCGACCCAGGCCCACCTTATACTTTAAATAATTCATTTTTGAGCCATTAGAAACTGAAAATGAATTTAATATAAAATAATATTTTAAGATTTTCCTAAGGTGCCCCTCACCCCTCTTATAAAAGGGCTCTATCTCTTCTCTCAAATTCACACCTCCAAAGCCATTTGGCTCGGACAACCCCTGCCCAAATACCCTCTCAACCGTCCTACATTCATCCTAGAGGCCTTCCTTTAGTTATAAATCCAACCTAATTATCCCTTTTGACACTATTTGGTATTTGTTTTTTTTGTTAAAATCATAATAACATGTTTACTTAGAATTTTTTTTGATCTAACCAACCATAAAATTTCATATTATCCTATAAAATTAGTTTAATTTATAAAAAGTCTCAAATTAAATTTATTTGGATATTTATAATGTCAATTATTTTAATCTTCCATTAATACGATAATTACTGCATCATCATTGTGTCATAAATAAATTTAAATATTTAATGTCTAAAAATTATAAATAAAATACCATTATGTAGGAAATCGTTTTATCTTATTAAATAATATTTATAGTTGAATTTATGTTCTATATAACCCTATATTAAAAACGTTTAGTTATTAAACATTGATTTTAACTCTTTTAACTCTTCTTTGAATTAAATAATAATAAATGTCCTAATCTAATCCAATTTGACCTAAAGGATCATATTTTATTCCTAAGGTTATTTTTGAAAAATTATACTTATCCAAAAGAATTAGCACATGTGTTAGGGTAATAATAATATCATTTTAACCCTTAATTACCCTATTTACTTTTAACCATGGTAAATAAAAGTAAAAAGTTATTATTTACCAAAAAATATTTTTATCTTATTGAACCACATTTTTATTACTGATATCAACTATTTCTCTTGGATTTTAGAAATACCACTCATAGAAGTGGTAAAATTAAGTTTTATGCGAATTTGTAAATTCTCCTAGGAGGTTGGTAAAAGACGGTTAAAAGTTCAATAAAATTTTATATATCTAATATCATTACAAAATGACTCCAATGAATTAAATTTAACATATATATGTATTATGTATCTATTTTTACCTCAAATAAATTTATATAAAATAAATAATTATTTAAATAAAAAGTTGGTTTTAAACAATAACTCAGTTTTTTTCACTATTCATCAAAAATTGAATGTTTTCTGAAAAATACCAAAAATTCACCCTAAGATAATTTTTATATTCTGAATTTAAAAATGAAGTCCATTTTACCAAATTCAAAACATATAAGTTGTATTTATTAATTTAAAATTAATTCCTATTGTCAAAACCAAAAGGCCTATTTTTAAGAAACAATAACTATCAAAAGATTGTCAATTGTTTATGTCCAATTTCAAAGTGAAATTACTTATAATGACCAGAATTGGATTAAATGGTAAAAATATAATATATTTATACGTCCAAACCATTAAAATGTATAATTTAACACTATAAATTATTTTGATTAAAAAATTTGTTTTCAGTTAAAATATATTGTTTTTCATTATTCACCCAAATATGAAAGTTATCAGAAAAACACCAAAAATTTATTGAAACTAAATTATTATGTCCTGATTCTAAATAAGAAGTTTATTTTTCCAAATTGAATATATAAAAGTTTCAAATATTTGATTTAACAAGGTTTCACCATCAAAAGGCGGGAAAAGTGCATTTTTTGAAAAATACTTCTTTTATCTGAAAAAAATGAATTAGTTATTACATTATGTCTAAGAAACTCATATTATGGATTCTAAAATTATAAGGATTATATATAGATCAAAATTTAGTTAATACTATTCATAAATGCATTTTAATGGCTAGTTTGGTAAGTCCTGGTATGCTTGAACTCAGTGTTGCGTGTAGTGCAAGTTATTGAATTACTTTGAAAAAATAACGTACTATGAAATAATGGGGTGTGACAAAATATTTGAAAGAATAAAAACACTTGAGTAGCATTGATTTAATAATTCTATAATTATTCAATAAGTTTGGGTGTAATTTTATGGTGGGACATTATTATTGGGGATAATAAAGACTACGACCTCACCTGGGAATGATTTTAAGATAACTTATTTATGTGATTTATCTAGAAACCCTACTCCAAGTGAAAGAGAACGAATTCATGAACCTCTAGAAAGGTTCAATGTTAGTTATGAAGTAAACCTACACCTTTAATAGCGTTCTAAACTTTACCTCATATATGATTTGTAATTAGGATTACAAATAAAGGTAATTTGATATGGGTCTTAAAGAGACTCCATAAATGTAAGTTACCCTCTTTATTTTTTTACCTTTTTAAGAAGTGGTCAAGAAAACTATTATTCAAGATAATGGTTTTAAAGGAGGATAAATATTTCTATATATAAAACTTGATCGAACCCTTGGTGAAAATTATTTAGGAATTATAATAGATTATTAGAGGTGAACAGAGTTAGTTCTCTCTAGGGCAGCTGGGATAGTTGTCTACTTCATCACCAAGCTCTATAAGATGCCCAGTTTTGTGTCATCAGTGTAGAGGACCTTGACCAATAGGCCTAACTATAATTTTAATTCTAATAAGTGATACTCTTTTGGTCTATGTGTATATCTTAATAGTTTTTACCATAATGTAATGTCTAAAATTTTATTTATATACCCTTAGCAAACCCACAATTCTTAAAAATAGTAATTTGTACAGTCAATTAGAGAATGTTCACCACCATTTAAATGATATATCCATGTCGCTTAACTTGGTATTTAAGTCTAATTAATAGTAATTATTTAAGATTGGAATGTACTAGTATCTTAAGGTTCATATGAGGAGGCATGTAGGATGTACTCCTTAGAGAGTCCTATCACTGAAGATGGATCCGAGCCTTCCAATGTTAGAGGTTTTATTCTTGTGTCTTCTACTTTATCTTGTTATCCTTTTGATACATGTGATTCAAATTCCTTTCTCTCTAAGATATTTATTTTACTACTTGATCTGAAAGTGGAATATTTACCTTCATATTTGAGTATTGATAATCTACTAGAGATAATTATAGATAATTCCTAGAAGTATCCATCTTATGATTTGGTGTTGGAATACTTTTCATATATTTGGGATCTTATAGTTCTCAATATGTTAAAATTTTATTTCATCTTAGGGATGTATTTTTGGGAAATATATTTGTGTTTCTATATATTTTTATAATAGGAATGTATCTTTTCATCTCAATTCAATACCTAATAATCAATCCATAGGGAGTGGAAACTCTAGGATAGTTAAATGGGACCTTATCAGAGACAATTGGTTGAAATCATTTTTTATCTATATATTCTTTCTCTTTAAAAATTGGATTCCAATTAATGGAATGTATTACCTATTTTATTAAATCTATATTTTGATGTGTTCCCTAAAGAGTTATCTTAATACTTGTTCCTAAGAAAGAAGTGAAATTTACCATCAAATTAATTCCTTGAATAGAACTGATATCTAACCCTACATATCATATTTAGTTGATGTATTTAAATACCAAATAGGGGTAACTTGAATATAAATGGTTTATTAGGATGATCAATTCCCCTTGGGTTGATTTAGTTCCATTTTCCAAGAAAGTTGATGAAATAATATTCTTATGTGAATACTTTCAGAAACTCAACCAAGTCAAAATCAAGAACTATGACCATTTACCAAGGATTGATGATCATTTTGATAAAATAAAGCATAAGAGATGATTTTCTAATATTGATCAATTATCTATTTACCATCTTAATCAATTTAGTTTAGAGGATATTCTCAAAATGGATTTCAAAATCTATTATGAGAACTTTGAATATTTGGTTGTTCCTTTTAGCCTAACTAATGATCATTCCTTGTTTATGGATCTAATGAACATTATTTTTCATCCATTTTGGGACACCATCATGGTAATATTTTTGAATGATTTATCAGTTACTCAATTATTATGTTGATCATGGTCAACATCTCTATTCTATTCTTGATACTTTAAGGGAACATAAGCTATATTCCAAATTATAAAAATGTTCCTTTTCGATTGTAGAGGTCGCATTCCTTGGGATTATTATATATTAATTTAGTTTTTTCCGTAGATCCTGATAAAGTGAAGTTGATTATGACCTTGACAGTATCAATGAGTTCATTTGAGGATCCTAGTTTTTTGTATTTTGGGATATAATCACTACTTTATTCAAAACGTTTCCAAGATTTCCTCAACAATGATAGTCTTAACTAAGAAAGGATCTAAATTAATTTTCCATGATAAATGTGAGTTAGTGTTTTAGGAGATAAATAGTTGGATGACCACAACCCTTATTATTATTATATCATATCTAGGTGTGGGATTTAAAGTGTGTTATGATGTTTCTTCAGTTATACTCGGTTGTGTTCTTATATAGGGTCACTAGGTGGTATCTTATGTCTCTAGAAAACTATAACTATATAAACAAAAAACTACCACCCCCATGATCTATAATTATCTATTATTGTTCATGACTCGGAATATCGTAGACACTGTATATACAGTGAGTCCTTTATGGTGTTTGCAAAAAAAATCTGGAATACATATTTACAAAATGATACTTTAATATTAGAAACCACTATTGATTAAAATACCTCCAAAATTTCAATTTTAATATCCAATACAGTCCCAATGAGGGAAATATTGTTGTATATTATCTTATATGAAAGTTTCATCCTCAAAAATTGGAGGAATAAAATGATGATTGGAAACTAATGTCTCATATGGATGAAATCCTTTTAAATTAGGTTGATGATCATAGTGTGATGTGGTTTTTTTATATAAACCTTGGATATTCTCTAATGAAATAGGTGAAAAAATCCCAAATGTTAAACCGTAAATATTTTATTATTCAAGAGATACTTAATGGTGTGGAGATCCTTGATGACTTATTCCATGACCCATCATTATTTCACAATGTTGATGAAATACTAGTAGTTACACCCATTATGTGGGAAATAGTAATGATGAAGTATCATTCTTCTAGAAGGAATATACATCCAAAAATAATAAATATGTAGCATGATGTTCATTTCCAATTCTGGTGTCTATGTATAAAGAAGTACATCATGAGGTTGTTTCCAGATACCATTCTTATCCATAAGTGATGTCATATCCCCAAAAGGTAGTGGGAAAGCTTCAGTTACTCCCCATGAAAATGTGGAAGTGAGATGATAACACCATACACTTTGTGTCTAATTTTGAAATATCTATGAGTTTCCAAGACATGGTACGGGTCATTGTGGACCATCTTACTAAGATGACTCATTTCTTACCAATCAAAGTGGTATCCTTAGTGAATGAGCTTAATAAGCTATATTTTCGAGAGATTATGAAACATTATGGAATTTTAGATAGAATAATCCCTGATGGGGACCTCGGATTCACATATTTTTTTGGAAAGGACTATAATGTGCTCTGGGTCCTCAGGAAAGTTGATCACTTCTTTTCACACCCAGACTAATTTTTTTTTGAATGGAACGTATCTATTCTAGAACATATACTTCAAGAATGTATCCTATATTTTTTTGTCTCAAGGTATAATTATCTTTATTTAGCTAAGTTATCATATAATTATAGATATCTATTTATTTTCATATATAATCATTATAGGAAGTATATGGGTGTCTATTTCACTCTTCCTTGTGAAAGGGATAAAGTTTGCAAGTCCTCCATGATTAAAGCTAATATTGTAAATGAGACAACCAAACATGTGAAATAGATCCCTAAGCATCTATTAACCACAAAAAGTCAAAAAAGTCATATTACAATCATTATAGGTAATCCCTATAATATTGTATGGGTTACCATGCCATCCTTTGGGTTTTAATAAGGTTGGTCCACTAGTGTAAGAGAAAACAAGGTAAGTCGTCTCCTTGATATGTTGGACCTTTTGAGATACTATCGCAGGTTAAATGGGTGGATGTTCCCTTTTTATGAATTTATTTATTGTTAATGATAAATTTAACATATTTTTATGATGTCCTGGGTGATATATTGAGTATCCATGTAAAGACCCGTAAAATTAAAGGAAATTTTTTTTCTTTATTTTCTTTGAAATTTTACGAGAATGCAGTTTCTGATGGAACCTGATTCCGAGGCCCGGTGTGCCCGGAATCATTTCCCGAAGTTTGGATCAGGTACATTCAGTGAACGAATGAGCGGATTTTTCTAAATTTTGAACTGGTGCTCGGAATCGAATTCTGAGGGCACCGATGGAATCGCAGCGCCTATATTTGCTTAGAAACGCCATTTCCGGAGTTACGTTTGCTCGGGTGTGGATTTTTATTTTTGGGGTGAAGTTAAGAAATAAAATAAAGTGGTGCGACAACTTTATTTTATTTCACTTAAGCCACTTAAAGCCACCTAAGCTAAGTTTAAGCGGATAGGGTGAACCCAAAATATCCTACCCACTTGGTAGGATATTTGTGAGGTGGGGCCCGCACGAGCCGCACCATTTCTTTTCCTCTATGTGAGACAGATCTTTTGGCTTACTCCGCCTGAGGTTTGGACGCATGTGGAGTACGATCGGGTTGGTTTTGCCTTAAAAACCAACCGGGCCCCTGGGATGAAAAAGCCAATAACTCTCAGACCAGACATCCGATTGACGCGCCGTCTGTGACGTTGAGTTCCTGTTGACGATATGGAACTTTTGGATACATCAACTCTGGACTATGTGTCAGTTGATGTATCAGCCTCTCGGCTCGTGGAGCAGACCTTTCTGAACGAGCTTTCTGTGTGCGGGAACCCTGGAGCTGGCTGCGACTACGACAACGACGATGACTGTACAGAGATCCTTAGTGGATTCTACGGTGACAACTACAACACTCAGCGATCCTACGTGGATCAGTGCTACAGATCCTGTGTGGATCTGATCCTATGTTGGTCAGCGCTCAGCAGTCATGTGTGGGACAATGCCTATAGATCCTGTGTGGATCCGATCTTGTGTGGGTCTTTGCGGGGGTTAGTTATCTATCGATCTTGTGTGGGTCATATCCTTTGTGGGTCATTGCGTGGGTTAGTACCTATCGATCCTTTGTGGGTCCGACGGCTGAGATGAATCAGTAGATATATCTGATCATATCTATCGTCATACGAAGAAGTATACCTGTGTGAGATGAATCCTGTTTTGCTTTCCTATGTGGATTATGTTGAGCTATCCTGTGTGGATTTACGTTTTGCATTCCTGCATGGACTGGGTTGTACTTGGGCTCAGATGTTGGAGCTGAACGAGAATAGATGACTTAGGTATATGTATGGGCATATACCTAAGCAGTGTCAGATGTTACTTCGTGATTGTATCTTTCCTTTGTGGATTATCCTTTTTGGATTCTTGGAGACCTTCTGGGGTATCGGGGTCCCTAATGAGTAGATTATACTCACCCCTGCATGGGCTATGCCCGCACTACATTGTGTTGGTTGCAGACGACGGACAACGCTGATCGTGGTTGAGGCTTGCGGAGCAGGACGGTACCTGAAGGTGGACCACTGGGCGGGACGTACTCGGAGCGGTCAGCTGGACCCAAGGAGCAGTGGAGGTTATCTGTACCCACCCTTCAGGTGGGATTTCCAGTGGAAAGCCCGACGTTGCGGCTTTACTTTTCAGTTGCTATTTTCCCTTCCAGTTGTACTTTACTTTCAGTTTGGGTTTGTATACTGGTCCACTTACTTTTCCGCACTTACTGTTGTACTCAGTTTTTACTTAGTGTTTACTTCTACTGCTTTCTTGCTCTATGGTGTTTGTTTACTTTACAAAGGAAATGCCTTCCCTTTTTACCTGGATTTACGCCTTGGTGCTAGTCTCCAGCCCCTGGCCTATGGAAGGCGGGCTTGGGGTAGTCACGGCACGGGCCCCGAGGACGGGTCGTGACAAATTGGTATCAGAGGAGTTCGGTTCTACCACAGAACTTGGGACTCTGATCTCTTTTTCTATGTGAAGAAATAGTGTTATGCGTATTAGGTGTGGTTATCAGTCTAGGGAGTCTAGTGTTGGTGCGGTGGCCGACGTATCCGTACACAAGGACCCGGACTTCTGATTTCTGACTTAATGCATGAAAACATTGATTGCATGTGTGTTTCAAGTTTTCTTTGTGATTACTTTGTGTCAGCTCAGCAGGTATACTGTTCTAACCGTGGCACACCTGTTTCCTTTTCAGGATGGCCCCACGACAGTAGCCAGCTAGGGTTCTGAGAGTTGAGCGTGAAGACATCCCACCGAGCGACGAGGCCTCGGTACAGGGCCCTTTGACAACTGAGGCACCAATGGTACCTTTACCCGCCGAGCCACCGATGCTTCCAACCCCAACCGCTGACGATGCACATCGCCTTAGTGAACTTCATGAGTTCCAGAGCCAGCGAATGCCTAGGTTCCACAGGGAGATGGACCCCCAGGCAGCCGAGGACTGGCTGGAGGCAGTGGTATGAGTTTTCCGGTTAGTGAGGACACCAGCAGACCTCATGGCGATCCTCGCAGCAAGCCTACTGCACGCGGCAGCGGGCCGATGGTGGAGATTGATGCTCCAGGTGCACGATGAGGCATCTATCCTCTGGACAGACTTTGAGAGCCTCTTCCACTCAGAGTTCTTCTTGGCCACCCTCTGTGCAGTGCGCATCTAGGAGATTCATCAGCTGCGGCAGGGCAGCTTGTTGGTCACCCAGTACTCAGCAAGATTTACTGATCTTTCGCGCTTCTCGACAGACATGGTACGGGACCCATTCTTTCGGGCTCGGACCTTTGAGCAGGGATTGATACATGAGATCAAGGCATTGCTGATCTCCCTCAGCATTCCGAACTAGGAAGGAGTACTGGAGCGATCCCTTTTGATCGAGAGCTTTGTTGCTGAGCCTTCATCAGCAGCGAGACCTACCGCGGGGCGGCACGTAGCTGAGTCCTCTGCAGCAGGCAGTCGTCGGAAGACTCATGGGTCCAGCCAGACCAGACCCTCAGGCAGATGACCTCAGGACACTGGCTCAGCAGTGCGGGGCACATAGCGCGGAGCCAGTCTCTCAAGAGGCAGGTAGTGCTACGCATGCGCCGGGCAGGGCCACATGGCTCGTGACTGCCCGACCCACCGTGATGAGGAGCAGCAGACGGTTAAGGGGCCACCCAGGCAAAGGCAGAGGGTCGACCGTGGTGGTCCGCAGGGGGCAGGCGGACGAGGCATAGGAGTTGGATGAGTATCAGATGGTCGGCGACGCTTTGAGGCTCTACCACCACCACCACCAGGAGGTCCACCCCGGCCACAGGGAGATGGCGGGCAGAGACAGGCACAGCTCCAGGCAGTGGAGGCCTACGACCACGGCGCGCCTGAGATGATTCGAGGTACTATCTGTGTCTTTTCCACCCTTTATGCAGTTCTTATAGACACAAGAGCGAGTCACTCTTTCATAGCCGCTGCCCTTGTTTGGGGATCGGAGATTTCGACAGAGCCGTTGGCTCAATCCATACGGCTAGAGACTCCTAAGGGAGCAGACTCGACGATTACGCACTGGTGCTGGCAGTGTGAGCTTACTCTAGGAGGCGATAGCTTCGACTGGGATCTTCTTGTAGCGGCGTCGAGGCCTTACGACGTCATCTTGGGCATGGATTGGTTATCTACAGTCCATGCACAAATTGACTGTATTAGGCGCAAGGTGCGATGTGTATGCACCAACGGGAGAATGTTCACCTTCACCGGAGAGAAGGGAGCCTTCACAGCACAGGATGGACTTCTGCAGAGGAGAGGATAGCCCATAACACATCAGTTGGCTAGCCTCATCCAAGGAGCAGTTGACGTGCGGAGTCCTAGTTTTCCTACAGTGGTGGATCAATATGCGTAAGTTTTCCCCGACGACGTTCTAGGACTACCTTCTTGTAGAGAGGTAGACTTTTATATTGATCTGTACCTCGAGATAGCCCCGATATCCACTCCAGCATATCGGATGGCCCCCACTGAGCTTCGAGAGCTACGGGTACAGTTGGAGGACTTGTAGGGCAAGGGTTTCATCCAACCTAGTGTTTCACCCTGGGCTTCCCCGATATTGTTCGCCAAGAAGGCGGACAAAAGCTTGCGACTTTGTGTCAACTATCGTCTCCTGAACCAGGTGGCGGTGAGGAACAAGTATCCGCTACTGAGTATTGATGACCTCTTCGATCAGCTCAAGGGAGCACGGTGGTTCTCAAAGATAGACCTCAGGTCAGGCTATCATCAGCTCAGAGTTCGGGACGAGGACGTGCAGAAGACGGCCTTCAGATGTCAGTATGGCCACTATGAGTTCTTGGTTATGCCATTCGGCGTAACCAATGCTCCAGCGGTGTTCATGGGCCTCATGAACAGGATCTTTCAACCATACCTCGATCTATTTGTCGTGGTCTTCATCGACGAAATTCTGATATACTCGACGACTGAGGATGAGCACGCCTACCACTTGCGTGTTGTACTAGACAAACTCCGAGAGCACCATCTTTATGGAAAGATCTCGAAGTGTCAGTTCTGGATACGTGAGGTCCACTTATTGGGACATGTCATCTCTGAGGCGGTAGTTGTGGTGGATCCTGCGAAGAACGAGGCAGTGCTAGCTTGGGAGCCACCCAGGAGCATGATGGAGGTGCGGAGTTTCTTGGGACTAGCTGGATACTACCAGAGATTTGTACCAGACTTCTCCAAATTTGCGGCACCACTCTCAGCTTTGAAAAAGAAGGGGAAACCCTTTGTGTGGTCAGACAGATGTCAGCAGAGCTTCCAGGAGTTGAGAGAGAGATTGACCAGCGCACCTATCTTGAGGTTGTCGGAGGAGGGAGTAGGGTACGTAGTCTACTGCGATGCATCAGGGACCGGACTCGGATGTGTCCTGATGCAAGATCGGGTAGTGATCCCCTATGGATCACGTCAGTTGAGGCCGCATGAGAAGAACTACACTACCCATGACATGGAGTTAGCAGCAGTGGTCTTCGCTCTAAATACATGGAGACACTATCTGATGGGCGAGCGCTTTACAGTCTTTTCTGACCATCAGAGTCTCTGGTACATCATCTCTCAGTGGACCTGAACCTGAGACCGCGGTGATGGATTGAGTTCCTCCAGGACTATGACTTTGAGATAGTCTATACTCCTGGGAAGGGGAACGTGGTAGCCGATGCTCTCAGCAGGAGGATGGGCATTCAGCTACTTGAGGAGGTGACAGATCAACTAGCCACCTTGCAGATATCCTTAGAGGATAATGATGGAGCAGCCTTCCTTCAGTCTCTCATAGTCACCCCTCCACTACTGCAGCGGGTCAGAGAGGCACAGTGTGGGGACGCTGACTGTGAGATGCGGCGTGCACAGATATCCTCAGGTCAGGCACCTGATGGTTTCTCACTTGGAGCAGAGCACGACGTCCTTTTCAGAGGACGTACCTTGGTACCAGTTGCTTTACGGGAGGAGGTGATGAGAGAGTTTCACACTTCTCCTTTGGTGGTACATCCTGGAGTGGCGAAGATGTACTAGGATCTCAGACGACAGCACTGGTGGCCGGGCGTGAAGAAGGCTATGGAGGAGTTCGTTTCACGATGCCTCACCTGCCAGCAGGTGAAGGTAGAGAATCAGGTACCAGCAGTCTTGGTATAGCCCTTGGAGGTCCCGAAGTGGAAGTGGGATGGGATATCTATGGACTTCGTGACTGGACTTCCACGCACTTCCAGAGGTCACAACTCCATTTGGGTGATTGTCGACCGACTCACCAAGTCGGCTCACTTCTTACCCATTAGAGAGCAGGGCTCGGTGGAGAGCTTGGGACGTCCCTACGTTCAGAAGATTTTACGGATTCACGGTGTTCCATCATCCATCGTCTCCGATCGAGATGCTCGCCTTACTTCCCGGCTTTGGAAGGGGTTGCAAGAGGCGTTCGGGACGCAGCTACGTCTGAGCACCGCCTTTCACCCTCGGACGGATAGTCAGACAGAGAGGACCATTCAGACTCTCGAGGACATGCTCTGTGCATGTGTTCCCAACTTTGGTCGCAGCTAGGAGGACCACCTACCCTTGGTGGAGTTTGCGTACAACAATAGCTACCACTCCACCATCGGTATGGCACCATACGAGGTGTTGTACGACTGACCTTGCAGATCTCCTTTGTGCTGGACAGACCCTGGGGAGTCAGCACTTGTGGGACCAGAGATGGTCCAGGCCACGACAGAGAAGGTCCAGGTCATCCAGGAGCGGATGAGGACAGCTCAGATCTGGTAGAAGTCTTATGCTGACAGAAGGCGGAGGCCACTAGAGTTCGAGGATGGTGACCACGTCTTTTTGCGTGTCTCACCTCGACGTGGATTACGGAGATTTGGCCAAGTTGGCAAGTTATCTCCACGCTTCATCAGACCATTCTAGGTCCTCAGCAGTATTGGCAAGGTGGCTTATCGCCTGGCTCTACCACCTCAGTTGCACCGGGTGCATGACGTCTTCCACGTATCTCAGCTGAGAAGATACGTGCATGACTCGTCGCATATCATTGACCACGGGGAGCTGGGCATTGATGATGGGGAGACTTTTATGGAGGTCCCAGTGGAGATCGAGGATCGACAGGAGTGGGTCCTACGTGGATGGTCGATTCCTCTTATGCGCATCAAATGGCAGCATGGGAACCTCCAGGAGAGCACTTGGGAGCAGGAGGCTCAGATGCATGCTCAGTACCCACTTTTGTTTCCCTAGTTTATGATGTATCTTTACGGGGATGTAAAGTCCTGAGGTGGGAGTGATGTAAAGACCCATAAAATTCAAGGAAATTTTTTTTCTTAATTTTCTTTGGAATTTTACGAGAATGAAGTTTCTGACGGAACCTGATTCCGAGGCCCGGTGTGCCCAGAATCATTTTTCGAACATTGGCTCCGGTACGTTTAGTGAACGAATGAGCGGGTTTTTCTAACTTTTGAACCGGTGCTCAGAATCGAATTCTGAGGGCACCGATAGAATCGCAGCGCCGGTATTTGCTTAGAAACGCCATTTCTGGAGTTACGTTTGCTCGAGTGTGGTTTTTAATTTTTGGGGTTAAGTTAAGAAATAAAATAAAGTGGTGCGACAACTTTATTTTATTTTACTTAAGCCACTTAAAGCCACTTAAGCTAAGTTGAAGTGGATAGGGTGAAACCCAAAATATCCTACCACTTGGTAGGATATTTGTGAGGTGGGGCCCACACGAGCCCAACTTTTTCTTTTCCTCTAAGTGAGACGGATCTTTTGGCTTACTTTGCCTGAGGTTTGGACGCAGGTGGAGTACAGTCGGGTTGGTTTTGCCTTAAAAACCAACCGGGCCCCTGGGACGAAAAAGCCAATAACTCTCAGACCGGGTTTCCGATTGACGCGCCGTCTGCGAAGTTGAGTTCCTATTGACGATACGAAACTTTTGGATACATCAACTATGGACTATGTGTCAGTTGATGTATCAGCCTCTCGGATCATGGAGCGGACCCTCCCGAACGAGCTTGCTGTGTGTGGGAACCCTAGAGCTGGTTGCGACTGCGACTATGACGACGAAGACAACTGTATAGAGATCCTTAGTGGATTCAACGGCGACGACTACAACACTCAGTGATCCTACGTGGATCAGTGCTACAGATCCTGTGTGGATCCGATCCTGTGTGGGTCAGCGCTCAGCGGTCCTATGTGGGCCAGCGCCTACAGATCCTGTGTGGGTCCGATCCTGTGTGGGTCTTTGCAGGGGGTTAGTTACCTATCGATCCGGTGTGGGTCAGATCCTTTGTGGGTCATTGCGGGGGTTAGTACCTATCGATCCTTTGTGGGTCCGACGGCTGAGATGAATCAGTAGATATATCTGATCATCTCTATCGTCATACGAAGAAGTATACCTGTGTGAGTTGAATCCTGTTTTGCTTTCCTATGTGGATTGTGTTGAGCTATCCTGTGTGGATTTACGCTTTTCTTTCCTGCGTGGACTGAGTTGTACTTGGGCTCGGATGTTGGAGCCGAACGAGAATAGATGACTTAGGTATATGTATGGTCATTTACCTAAGCAGTGTCGGATGTTACTTCGTGATTCTATCTTTCCTTTGTGGATTATCCTTTGTGGATTCTGGGAGACATTCGGGGGTCTCGGGGTCCCTACTGAGTAGCTTATACTCACCATGCACGGGCTATGCCCGTACTACGTTGTGTTGGTTGCAGACGACGGACATCGCTGATCATGGTTGAGGCTTGCGGAGCAGGACGGTACCTGGAGGTGGACCACTGGGCGGGACGTACTTGGAACGGTCGGCTGGACCCGAGGAGCAGTGGAGGCTATCTGTACCCACCCTTCAGGTGGGATTTCCAGTGGACAGCCCGACGTTGCAGCTTTACATTTCAGTTGTTGTTTTCCCTTCCAGTTGTACTTTACTTTCAGTTTGGGTTTGTATACAGGGTCACTTACTTTTCCGCACTTACTGTTGTACTCAGTTTTTACTTAGTGTTTACTTCTACTGCTTTCTTGCTCTGTGGCGTTTGTTTACTTTACAAAGGCAATGCCTTCCATTTTTACTGGGATTTATGCCTTGGTGCTAGTCGCCATCCCCTGGCCTATGGAAGGCAGGTTTGGGGTAGTCACGGCACGGGCCCCGAGGACGGGTCGTGACAATCCACTAAAAGGAAGATAAATGATTTACCTATATTTAATGGGTAATGAGATTGCTTCCATTTAATACATGGTTAGAGAGACTCAATGGTCATCCTAAACATGTTATGATTATTGAACTAATTCTAAATGTCAATGAAAAGTACTAAGGATATGTAGTAATGTCTATAGTAGTTTGAAAATATTATAAGGAGATAGATTTTGTGTATAACTATTAAGTAATTATTAACAAAGGTTGTTGCTATCTTGAATAGAATATTTAAGTGGATGAGTTATAAGAAACCATTTAAAGTGTTTTACATATAAAGGATGAAAAATATTGACTTAAATAACACTTAGATAAAGACTTTAGTTAGGTGGGTATTGTCTGATGTCATTTGAGTTCGCTTAAAATTGATTTGAATAATTTTATATTTTTTATGTCATAGAGATTTGAAAAGTCCAGGCTCTGTAATCATTATATCCCTATCCTACATAAACATTATCCAGTGGCTTTGTACGGATGAATTTAACTTTTCATAAGTATCAATTCACTTTTAATAAACATCATATGAACACATGTGTATGCAATTTTTTGTAGAATAAGAATCATCTTGATGCTACATAAGCATAATCTAGTATTGTGTACACATAAATCCCACCTTAGGTAAACATTATCCCTAATTTTCATATATAACATTTAACTTGTGTAAGTACAAATCTAGAGTTTAATAAGAATAATATATTATGTGTATGGATGATTTATGTCCATTTAACCATCATTCCTTAATAAAAATATAAAATTTTACTAACTGAAATATTTAGTTTCAATATTTAAGAATCTAAAGAGGAAATCAAATATGATGATTCCGAATATGATCTTCAATGTTCTAAACATCATAAACACTAAAATGGTTGTACGATTTTATCTTAAAAATTATGATATACGAGTTTCAATAATTTATAAAAATATATTTTTGGTTATGTTTTAAAATGGAGATGGAAAATAAAATTGAATAAAAATTATCAATTTATTAAGAAAATCCCATGTGCAACCACTTGAAAAATAGGCAAAGTGAATTGAAGATCATTGCTGAAAAATGGGTTTACTCTCATGATAATTTTACTTGGAAGGATTGAGTGATTTTTTAGAATAACATTTAAGATATTTGGAAAATGAATTCTAATTTAATGCAGCATCATGTATAATAAAATTTGAATGAGAACATAAAAATAAGATATGTGAGTGAAAAGATGGGTGCTTAAAAGTGAGAATCTGGGAGAATAATGTAGGTCTCTCTTTCACTATCTCAAAGTAGAACAAGGTGTAGTCATTACATGACATAGTGAGGAAGAAGGAGGATCTATCAAACTAGTGTTAAATAGATAACCATATGGGTTTCAAAGAAAAATAGAAAATGAAGACGAAGAAGATGCTAACTAGGTTTATAAGAGAAGAACTAGTATGTTGAGCCTATTTGACCAACAAGTGAATAATAAGCGAGTGATCAAGTGAAATATGATCTTTTAGTTTCCATTTTGTAGGCGATACGCTAGGTAAGTTTTATATGGTTCTATATTCATGAATTTTAGTGATTAATGATGAAATATAGTGAATCCTATTGAATATCTATAGGTAATCAAGTTACTTGAATAATGGGTTGAGTGTTGATAGAATCCAATCTTGAAAAAGAACCTTGAATTTTGTTAATGAACATATTTTGAGTTACATAAGAAGTGTGTGAATACATTTTGGTAGTCGAGGTATATCGATGTTTTAAGAAGTAGATAAAAATTTATGGGTGCAGTGACATTCATGGGAAACATTAGTGAACCACTTCAAAAGGAGTAAGAAAACAGAGAAGACTATCTGGCGAGTTACTAGTTTAAAGAGAATCTATGGGATGCATTTTATGTTCACATGTGTAATATTTTGATCCATCATCTATGTAATATGATGAGAGTGGGTTAGGATGGAATTATCCCATCCTACAATTGTAAATTATTAAAAATATTTTAGTAGAGAATCTATGGCTTGGACATCCCAAGAACAACAAGGAATGTGATTCCTATGAGGGGAAAACCCGTATATAAATACTCATCAAAAACGTTAATTTTAGTTTTGTATTAAATATAGGTGTTATATAGGTCAAAATATAAAGAATATAGGAGTCTTAACTAGTATAAGTTTTAAATAATATTAGGGATTTGGTAAAATATTACAACACCAGATTATGCCACCCTCTTTAGAGTGCCTTCATGATCCAATGTCTCTTATAATTTATATTAGATCAATGGTTCCATATAAAGGGATATATTTTTCTATCATAATTAAAATTAGAGCATAATGTTCTAGATTTTATTATTTCTGAAATTCTTTTTTTTCAACTGTATTTTACTTGAATATTTGATGTGCTGATTTGAAGATCTTTTGGAAGTTCCTCCGATGGAAAATTATGGTTTCATCCCTCTCAATAAATATTTATCGGTTTTAATAAAGTACTTTAGAAAAGTTAAAATAAAGGAGACAAGAAGTATATAAAATTAAATATAATTTTAAATTAAATACCATTAGATAAAGGTAATAAAAATGGTAAGAGTATATCTGTTAATTCTAATGATTATAATTCCTCTACTGAATCAAGTTCAATCTCTGAGAATGTTTTCATTTAATCTTCTAAATACCTCTACCATAAAGTTAAATATAATATGAATCAATTTCCAATTAAATTTTTATTATACATAATATTATATTTAAAGGGACTTCTTAATGAAAAGTTACAATGATATGGGGAATCTAATTCTATGTAGGATGGATTGGAAAAGAATGTAAGTCGATAAAACACTCTAATAAAGACACTTGAAGCTAAGGATTAATCTAACTTACTTTACAAGAAAAAATGTTCTCTAATGATGAAAAATTGAAAAGGTTTTTTTTAATAAATAATGGTATAAATAAGTTGTTAAGTAATTTTTCCATGCATTGGAGAAGCTTCATCAATTCTTCTTGAATTTCAATGATGCTCAACTAGAAATAATGTAATAAAAGGTTAAATGAGTTGGAAAGATATTTATAAGAGACACATTAGGTGAATGGTGACAAATTAAAAAAAAATTAGAATGTGAAGAAAGGTTGAAGATTATTTAATAGCATGAATACATGATCAATATGAAATGTAATAAGTTTGATGTGAAGGTGAGAAATTTGGACAATGCCCAATCTCAATCATCACAAGCTATAGAGAAAAATAGAACCACTTCTATAAGAAAATTTAAAGTAATTATTATTTAAAAAATTGATCTTATTTATGTAAATTAGATCAAGGTACTATCTCAATAATATTACATAACCATATCATACAAAAAATAAACCCATTATTCAGTTTACTATTAATGTAGAAAATATATTTTTCTGAAAGAATGGTTCAAAATATAAAAAACTATACAGACTGCACCTACATGAAAAATAAAGTGATTAGTTGGAATTTGTTGGTGATTTTAGAGGTTTTGGAATTGGGGGATGTATTTCTAGAATAATATATGAATTTTTACAAGTTTTGGAAGTACTAGACTCATGGTGAGTAAATAAAAATTGAGAGGAAAACATTATAGTTTATAAAAGACCTCATAGATTAAATATAATGTGAACATGATGAATATATATAAGTACTTAGATAAATTTGGTGAGTATTTCGATAGATTTGACACCCATTATGAGATTTTTTGGTATGTACCATACTACCACATCTCTTATACTTATGAGAAGATAATTTCACATCAGTAGGTCAAAAAACAAAGTAAAAGAATCAATTTTTTCCTTGGGATAGAATCAAAATAAAACTACCACAAAGAGGTTAGAAAATACTGATGAGAAGTATATCCCTCAAAATTGAAATAAATGATTATATTATGTAAATATAGGATATACCATAGACAATTGTAAAATTAAAATGAATATAAAATTAAAAAATACCAAGCTATTATCAGTAATAATAGATTCATTCAAATAAATAGATAGTAGTATTAGAATTGTGGTTGATAAGTCCAGTGAATATTTTGAAAGGGTTTCCAAAAAGGTTACTCTAAAGGATATTAAAAAGGTGCGTAGAGGGCGAAAAAAGGTAGAAAATAAAACTATCAAATGTATTCCTACATTAAAAAAAATAAGAAACTAAGAGAAAAAAAATTGAATCTAATTACCAATAAATATGATACAATGATGGAGTAAATGAACAAAAAGAAGGTTGTGCATGTTAATAAATAGTGTTAGACAATACAAAAAAACCTAGTTAGAAGATTTAAGGAAAATGCAGAAAGGTGAGAAATATTTATGTACCATTCTAGATCAAGTAAATAAGCCTAATTAAACGAATAATAAAGGTGAATTCAATAACAAATCTTTTATTCCATGTGAAGTTTAGATCTAGAAATCCAAATATAAAGTAATCATGAAGAGGTATAGACACTTAATACATTCAGAGATATGAGTCTCTATGTAAAGACTCGTAAAATTCAAGGGAAATTTTTTCTAAATTTTCTTTGGGATTTTAAAAGAACGCAGTTTCTGACGGAACCTGATTCCGAGGCCCGGTGTGCCCGGAATTAATTTATGAAGTTTAGCTCGGGTACGTTCAGTGAACGAACTAGCGGATTTTTCTAACTTTTGAACTGGTGCTCGGA
The DNA here is from genome assembly GCA_963277665.1 of Viscum album. Taxonomy (NCBI): domain Eukaryota; kingdom Viridiplantae; phylum Streptophyta; class Magnoliopsida; order Santalales; family Viscaceae; genus Viscum; species Viscum album. The sequence goes on from OY728123.1 coordinate 879,441,735, forward strand.
ATCGAATTCCAAGGGCACCAATGGAATCACAACGCCGGTATTTGTTTAGAAACCCCTTTTCCGGAGTTGCGTTTGCTCGGGTGTGGTTTTTTAATTTTTGGGGTTAAGTTAAGAAATAAAATAAAAGTGGTGCGACACTTTATTTTATTTTACTTAAATCTGGCTTAACCTAAGTTAAGCTGATTATATGGGACCCACAATATCCTACCCACTTGGTAGGATATTTTGTGAGGTGGGACCCACACGAGCCCCACCGTTTCTTTTCTTCTTAAGTAACACACCTGCACCCCCTATTAATGAAGTCAAACCTTACGTTTTTCTGGTTAAGAAACGCCTCATTAATTGGGAAGTTAAATCATTACAATTAATTATTTGAATTAATTGTTCATTTCTTATCTTTTGTTTTTAAAATTCTTTTATTGATAATAAAATAAGAGGAGGACTTATTTTATCATGGTGGAGGGGTTTCTTGTTGAGAGGATTTGTAGAAACTCTAAATCTTGAAGATCTTCATCCTCCTTCGCGAAAAACGTGAAGAACACGAAGAACGCGAAGAACTCTTGCCTCCGACGAAGGGCGACGAAGAGAGCCAAACCCTTGGAGATCGACGACGCAACGCCGTGTACCGCGACGCCAACGACGCTTGTTCCATGATGCCCCTTCCGCAACGCGACGATCCGTTCTTCCGTGACGGTTAATTCCGCGATGAACTCGTGTTCGACGACAACGTTGAGGTAGGGTATTGTTTTGAGAATGTTAATGAACCCCATGTTACTTCCTTCTAAATAAACGAATGCGGATCAACTAAACATCAAGTTGATCCGTGAAGAATATGTTGTGGGTTGGGAATTATTTTTTGCGGAAAAACTTTAGGGGTTTATTGCTTCTTGTTCGTGAAACATCCTTTGTCATTTCTCATCTTATATTTTTGGGCTTCTTGTTATCATCTTAACGGGAGGAGGTCAGACCGCACGAACACGGCCGACCCTCCTCCCACTTTGTTGTTGTGTTGTTGTGGTTCGAAAGATGGAGGCATGGTGCGACGGTACTGCACGGGAACCTGGAGGGATGCGGCAAGGATGCACGGTGTCGTCGCACCACGCCGTCGAGGCTGAACGAAAGTGTGGTCGTAATTGGAACCACGAAGGTGATCAGAAGACTCTGTAGTTTGTTCATTTGACGTGCGGATCGACGGGCATTGACGGAACGGGCCGCAGAGACGATTTGATGTTTCCGCAGTGAAGAATAGGACCCAGGATGAGCATCGGCGCAGACGGAATTGAAAACGGACCACCAGAGCAACTCCGGTGGCCCGCGGACACCACCGGCGGCGCCGGCGGTCGGCACCTGCCGGCCGCCCGGAGACGGTGGCGCCCCGGCGCGCCGCTTGGAGAAACCGTCGCGGCTGAAGCCACGGCAGTGAGCGGGTGGATCCCGCGGCCGACCAGGATCCAGGGGGGACGCAGCACGCGCCGCGTTCACGGAGCACCGGCTCGCTGGCCGAGCCAGCGAGCCCCCCGGCTGAGCCGGGCCGGACCCGGACCCGAGTCGGGTCGACCCGGGTCGGTCCGGGCCCAGACCCCCGTTTTCAGATCACTTTCGGTCTTTCGCCCATAACTTGGGCTACGGACCTCTGATCTATGTACCGTCAGTTGTGATGCGATCCATGGATTGAGACGGTCTTTTCGGTATATTATACTCAAGGTTTCTGAGAACTTTGGGTTCGGTCGGGTTGGTTCGGATACGAAACCAAGCGGGGCCTCGGAGCGGAAACGCTCATATCTTGAGCTTCGGGCGTCTGATTGATGCGCCGTCTATCTCGTTGAATTCCTCTTGATGAGACGGAACTTTTTTCTTACTCTGATCAAGGTTTGGATGTCGTCGGAGTGCGGTCGGGTTGGTTTGCTCGCGAAACCAACCGAGCTCTGGAAACGAAAAAGCCAATAACTCACAGACCGGGCGTCCGATTGATGTGCTGTCTATCTCGTTGAATTCCTCTTGAGGAGATGGAACATTTGAAATACTTCTCCCGAGGTTTGGATGCAGTTGGAGTATGGCCGAGTTGGATTGTACCCAAAATCCAGCCAGGCCCCTAGAACGGAAAAGCTGATATCTTTCAGACCGGACGTCCGTTTGACGAACCGTTAGTGGCGTTGGTGATCACGTTGAGAAAAGGTCCCTCTGAGTATACCCTATGAGAGTTCGGGGTACAGTTTATATACGGCCGGGTTGGTTCACACATGAAACCAACCGGACCCCTAGGACGAAAAGGCTAGTAACTCACAGACCGGGCGTCCTATTTACGTGTCGTCTGTTGCATTGAGACCCATATGATGAGGCGGTCCTTTGAGATACTTCTTGGTGAGACTTTGAGATACTTTGAGTATCGACCTATGGATCGTGGAGAGGATCCTCCCAGAGACGAGCGTACGCAGTACGGAGACTGTGTAGCCGACTGAGACCTGACGACTGCTTGACCGACTCGACATGGAGTGAGTCGACTAGCCCAGTGGACGCAGCACTAATTTGTTTGGCTGTAGACCCATGGAGGACGGAGAAATACCTGTGTGACAGTGCAGACCCGCGGTACTTGTCCGGAGAGTACCTCTACAGGCTACTAGGGGGTGTGCACTACTGTGTTTGGGTGGCATACCCCGGCGGGAAGCACTACTGTGTTTTGGTGGCTGGCCCACGGTACTCGACGGGAGGAGTACCTCAGCAGTCTTAGGTTAGTGAGCAGTACCTCGGAGTCGTGACAGGACCACTGTACACTCCAGAGACGGGGCTCTTCAGTAGTTACAGTATCGATAATAAAAATCCAGGTTTGAGCTGAGTCTTTCATAATCTTTGTGTTACCTCATGTTTGAGATGGGTCACTTGATAACTTAGGTATATGTATGGGCATATACCTGGGTAGTGGTTATCCGTTGATTTTATAATCTTTGTGTTTCCTCATGATTGAGATGGGTTACATGATAACTTAGGTATATGCATGGGCATATACCTAAGTAGAGGTTATCTGTTAAGATCTTCTTTGTGGTTATCCTTGTTGGTTTTAGTGAGACCTTGAGGGTCTCGGGGACACTAATTAGTATCGTTATACTCACCCCTGCACAGGATATTCCCACACCTCCTTATGTTGGTTGCAGACGACAGGCAGTGCTGACGGAGGCTGAGTGTTCGAGGACTGGACGGTACCCGGAGGTGGACCACACAACGAGTCAGTACCCGGAGGTGGACCACACGACGAGTCAGTATCAGGTGGTGGACTTCACGACGAGACGACACACGGAGGAGGTTGACGGGGGAGAGCATTGTGGAGGCTATCTGTACCTACCCTTCTGGTAGGATCCATGGTGTACGATCCAGGAGTTGCGCCATCTGTACCTACCCTTCAGGTAGGATCCGAGGAGGATGACCTAGGAGCCACTTCCGTTCTTCCAGCTGTTGTCTTTTTCTGTTGTACTTTCATTCAGTTGTAGCTGTACTTCAGTTGGGTTTGTATTCTGGCCCATTTACTTTTCAGCACTTTCTTTTGTACTTATTGTTTTACTTCCTCTTGTACACTGTGGTGTTTTGTTTACTTTTATACAGGTAATGCCTTCCCAATTATCAAGATTTTCGCCTTTGGTGCTAGTCGCCAGCCCCTGGCCTATGGAAGGCGGGCTTGGGGTAGTCACGACATGGGCCCCGAGGACGGGTCGTGACAAATTGGTATCAAAGGAGTCGGTTCTACCACAGAACTTATAACTCTGATATTTTCCTTCTATGAAGCAATAGTGTTAAGGGTACCGAGTGTGGTATTCAGTTCAGGGAGTCCAGTGTTGGTGCAGGCGGCCGACATATCTATACACCAGGACCCTGACAACTGATTTCCGACTTTGTGCATGAAAACACTGATTGCGTGTGTGTTTCCAGAAGTTTTTAAATATCATCTCAAACCAAGTCAACTCACTAGGTATAATTGTTTGACCGTGTCACATTGTTTCTTTCAGGATGTCTTTTCACGGATGACCAGCTAGAGCCCATAGGGATGTGCGTACTGACAGCCTGTCGAGCGACGAGGCTTCGGTATAAGGCCCTCTTGCAGTTGAGGCACCTGCGGTACTACCATACGTTGGGACATCGATGCCACCAGCCCCAACAGTAGGCGATGCACGCCACTTGAGCGCACTGCATGAGTTCCAGCGTGAGAGGCCACCCAGTTTCCGGGGGGAGACGGACCCGCAGGCGGCTAAGGTTTGGCTGGAGGCTGTGGTGAGAGTCTTCAAGCTAGTGGGGACGCTAGCAGACTTCATGGTGATCTTTGCTTCCAGCCTTCTTCAGGCAGCAGCAGGAAGGTGGTGGAGCCACTTGTTCCAGTTTTGCGACGGGATGACCTTCACATGGGAAGATTTCAAGACCTTCTTCAGAGTGGAGTTTGTGCCAGTAGCTCTACACCCCGAGCATGTAAAGGAGCTTCTGCCTTTGCCGCAGGGTTTTCAATCAGCAGCTGAGTCATCTGTGGGCATTAGACAAATGATGCAGAGGTCCAAGAGGACCAGAGCCAGTCGTACGAGGATCAGTAAGTGTTATGAATGTGGCAGGTTGGGTCACCTGGCACTTGACTGTCCGACTCCTCGTAGAGATGTTCTGCAGGCTTTGGAGGAGCCACCGAGGCAGAAGCAGCGACGGGTGCTTGAGAAAAAGTCGAGCAGTGGACAAGGAAGTAGAGCTCCGGGAGCAGATGGACATGAGCAGAACTATTGGATATGTCCCTTGTACTTCTATTTCCATGTTGCTTTGTATTCGTGTCTTTGTACTATGAGCTTCAATAATAAAAAGACACTTATCTTTGTTTTCTTCCCTATCCTTTTGTTTGGTTGATACTGAGTGGTCCCGGTTAAGACTGTTGACTTGACCCTAACTTTTGAGAATTCTACTGGAGGAGACCTAGTGACCTCGCACTGATGCCGATAGTGTGACTCGACCCTTGGAGGTGAGAGTGACAGTTGGATCTCTTGGTAGTTACATCGAGGCCTTACGATGCCTTCCATGGCATGAATACATCATTCATGTCCGGATTGACTGTATTAGGCAATGAACATGGTTCATCCAAGGGATGAGACCGAGTTTCTCTTTTCGGCAAAGGAGAAATTTTAGCAGCTCTTTCAGATCATAGGCAAAGAAGGTGCAGATCATCCAGGAGCGGATGAAGACTGTACAGTGCAGTAAGAAATAGGAAACTGGCCCCAGCCTTAGAGACTCGGGCATGTTAAATGTTTCAAGAAGTGGAAGCTTTAAGGAGAGATGAGTCTGCGAAGCAGCAGACGTGGAGGCAGAGCTAGGGGAGCAGCATGAGGTGGTGTACATTTTAACATGCTACAACCACCTTCCTTAGTTGTCCCCGCTAGGCTCAGGGAGCTGGAGGGAAGGGGAAGAGGGTAGCTGCGTGCGGTCAGGGAGAGTGACCTGATGGCTCTAAGAATGATTCGAGGGACAGTCTTTGTCCACTACTAGCTGCCGTAGTAACAGACGTTGATATGAATCATTCCCTCCTTCCACGAATCTTGTCCCAGACCTAGAGTTTCCGGTAAGCCGTAGACTTGACCCTCACGTCTGGAGATACCTTGGGAGAAGAATCGATAATCACACTTACGCCGACAGTGTGGTCAGACCCTCGAGGTGAGAGTTTCGGTTGGAATCTCTTGGCGGCAGCGTCGACGCCTTGTGACGTTGGTTTGAGTATGGACTGGGCAATCACAATTCATACACAGATTGACGGTATTAGGCAAGAAGGTTGTGGTTTAACTACGACGTCGGAATGGGTTTTCCTTGGACGGCGAAAAAGAAACCCCAGGCAGCACATGAGAAATTCATGCACAGGAGGGTGCGACCTATCACTCTTGAGTCGTTCAACCTTACCCTTGTGGCAGCATTCATTTTGAGTTCCAGTTCTAACAGGAATTGGAGACCTCTAGAGTTCGAGGATGAGAATCACGTCCTTATACGGGTCTCACCTCGACAAGGTTTACGGAGATGTGGCCGAGGAGACAAGTTATCTCCGAGGTTCAATGGACCTTTCTAGGTCCTCAGCTGGGTAGGAGAGGTGGTTTACCACTTGACCCATCCACCTCAGTTTCACTAGGTGCACGACGACTTCCATGTATCTCAATTGAGGAGACACGTACTTGACCCAACGCATATCATCGACCATGAGGAGCTTGACCTTGGCGATGGGGTGACTTTCACGGAGGTTCTAGTGGGGATCGAGGATCGACAGGAGCGGATCCTATGAGAACGTTCGATTCCTTGGGTGCACTTTCTTTGGCAGGACGGGAACCTCTAGGTGAGCACAAGGGAGCGGAAGGCTCAGATGCGTGCTCAGTACCGCTTTTGTAACCCTATTTTGTGTTAAAGCTTTATGAGGACGTAAATCCCTGAGGTGGGAGTAATGTAAAGACCCATAAAATTAAAGGGAAATTTTTTCTAAATTTTCTTTGGGATTTTACAAGAACGCAGTTTCTGACGGCGCCTGATTCCAGGGCTCGGTGTGCCCAGAATTAATTTCTGAAGTTTAGCTCGGGTACGTTCAGTGAACGAACGAGCTGGTTTTTCTAACTTTTGAACCAATGCTCGGAATCGAATTCCGAGGGCACCGATGGAATCGAAGCGCCAGTATTTTTTTAGAAACACCTTTTTCGGAGTTGAGTTTTCTCGGGTGTGGTTTTTTAATTTTTGGTGTTAAGTTAAGAAATAAAATAAAAGTGGTGCGACACTTTATTTTATTTTACTTAATGTTGGCTTAACCTAAGTTAAGAGGATTAGATGAGACCCACAATATCCTACCCACTTGGTAGGATATTTTGTGAGTTAGGACCCACATGAGCCCCACCGTTTCTTTTCTTCTTAAGTAATGCACTCGCACCCCGTATTAATGACGTCAAACCTTACGTTTTTCTAGTTAAGAAACGCCTCATTAATTGGACAGCTAAATCGTTACAATTAATTCTTTGAATTAATTGTTCGTTTCTTATCTTTTGTTTTTCAAATTCTTTTGTTGATAGTAAAATAAGAGGAGGACTTATTTTATCAGGGTGGAGGGGTTTCTTGTTGAGAGGATTTGGAGAAACTCTAAAGCTTGAAGATCTTCATCCTCCTTCGTGAAGAACGCGAAGAACGCGAAGAATGCAAAGAATGCAAAGAACACGAAGAACGCTTGCCTCCGACGAAGGGCGACAAAGAGCGCCGGACCCTCAGAGATCGACGACGCGACACCGTGTACCGCGATGTCAATGACGCTTCTTCTGTGACACCCCTTCCACGATGCGACGATCCTTTCTTCCGCGATGGTTAATTCCGCAATGAACTCGCGTTCGACGACAATGTTGAGGTAGGGTATTGTTTGGAGAATGTTAATGAACCCCATGTTACTTCCTTCTAAATCAAAGAACGCGGATCAACTAAACATCAAGTTGATCCGTGAAGAATATGTTGCGGGTTGGGAATTATTTTTTGTGGAAAAACTGTAGGGGTTTATTGCTTCTTGTTCGTGAAACATCCTTTTTCGTTCCTCATCTTATATTTTTTGGGCCGCTTGTTATCATCTTAACAGGAGGATGTTGGACCGCACGAACACAACCGACCCTCCTCCCCCTTTGTTGTTGTGTTGTTGCGGTTCGAAAGATGGTGGCATGGTGCGACGGCACCATGCGGGAACCTGGAGGGATGTGGCAAGGATGAGCGGCACCGTCGTGCCGCGCCGTCGAGGCCGAACGAAATTGTGGTCGTAATTGGGACCGCGAAGGAGATCAGAAGACTCTGCAATTTGTTCATTTGACGTGCGGATCGACGGGCATTGATGGAACGGGCCGCAGAGACGATTTGATGTTTCCTCAGTGAAGAACGGGACCCGGGATGAGCATCGGCGCAGACGGAATTGAAAACGGACAACCGAAGCAACTCTGGTGGCCCGCGGACACCACCGGCGGCGCCCCAGTGTGCCGCCTAGAGAAACCGCCACAGCTGAAGCCGCGACGGCAAGCGGGTGGATCCCGCGGCCGCGCGGGATCCAGGGGGGACGCGGTGTGCGCCGCATCCATGGAGCACCGGCTCGCTGGCCGAGCCAGCGAGCCCCCCGGCCGAGCCGGGCCAGCTTGGGCGGACCGGACCAGGCCACGCCCAGTCAGGTCGGGCCACGCCCATCCGGACTGGGTCAGGCCGACCTAGGGGGGTTGGGTCGGGTCGGTCCGGGCCCAAACCACCCGTTTTAGGATCACTTTCGGTTTTTCACCCATAACTTGGGCTATGGACCTCCGATCGATGCACCGTTAGTTTCGATGCGATCCTTGGACCGAGGCGGTCGTTTCGGTATATTATACTCAATGTTTCGGAGAACTTTGGGTTCAGCCGGGTTGGTTCGGATACGAAACGAACCGGGCCCTCGGAGCGGAAACGCTCATATCTTAAGCTTCAGGCGTCCAATTGACGCACCATCTATCTCATTGAATTCCTCTTGATGATAAGAAAATTTTGGCTTACTCCGCTTGAGGTTTGGATGCCGTTGGAGTGCAGTCGAGTTGGTTCGCTCACGAAACCAACCGGGCTCCTGAAACAAAAAAGCCAATAACTCACAGATCGGGCGTCCGATTGACGCGCCGTCTTTCTCGTTGAATTCCTCTTGAGGAGAAGGAACTTTTGGAATACGTTTCCCAAGGTTTGGATGAAGTTGGAGTATGGCCAAGTTGGATTGTACCCGAAATCCAACCAGGCCCCTAGAACGGAAAAGCTGATATCTTTCAGACCGGACGTCTGTTTGAAGAACCGTCAGTGGCATTGGTGATCACGTTGAGAAACGGTCCCTATGAGTATACCCTATGAGAGTTTGGGGTACAGTTGAGATACGGCTGGGTTGGTTCACACACGAAACCAACCGGGCCCCTGGGACGAAAAGGCTAGTAACTCACAGACCGGGCGTCCGATTTACGCGCCGTCTGTTGCGTTGAGACCCCTATGACGAGGCGGTCCTTTGAGATACTTCTTCGTGGGACTTTGAGATAATTGGATTATCAACCTATGGCTCATGGAGCGGACCCTCCCAGAGACGAGCGTACGGAGTACGGAGACCGTGTAGCCGACTGAGACCTGACGACTGCTTGACCGACTCGACTTGGAGTGAGTCAACTAGCCCAGGGGACGGAGCACTACTTTGTTTGGGTGCAGACCCATGGAGGACGAAGAACTACCTGTGTGACAGTGCAGACCCACGGTACTCGTCCGGAGAGTACCTCTGCAGGCTACTAGGGGGTGTGCACTACTGTGTTTGGGTGGCATACCCCAGCGGTAAGCACTACTGTGTTGGGGTGGATGGCCCGCGGTACTCGACAGGAGGAGTACCTCAACAGTCTTAGGTTAGTGAGCAGTACCTCAGAGTCGTGATAGGACCATTGTACACTCCAGAGACGGGTCTCTTCAGCAGTTACGGTTTCGATAATAAAAATCATGCTTTGAGCTGAGTCTTTCATAATCTTTGTGTTACCTCATGTTTGAGATGGGTCACTTGATAACTTTGGTATATGTATGGGCATATACCTGGGTAGTGGTTATCCGTTGATTTCATAATCTTTGTGTTTCCTCATGATTGAGATGGGTTACTTGATAACTTAGGTATATGCATGGGCATATACCTAAGTAGAGGTTATCTATTGAGATCTTCTTTGTGGTTATCCTTGTTGGTTTTAGTGAGACCTTAAGGGTCTCGGGGACCCTACTGAGTATTGTTATACTCACCCCTACACGGGCTATGCCCTCACCTCGTTGTGTTGGTTGCAAACGACGGGCAGTGCTGACGGAGGCTGAGTGTTCGAGGACTGGACGGTACCCGGAGGTGGACCACACGATAAGTCAGTACCCGGAGATGGACCACACGACGAGTCAGTATCCAGTGGTGGACTTCACGACAAGATGACACACGGAAGAGGTTGACGGGCAAGATCGTTGTGGAGGTTATCTGTACCTACCCTTCAGGTAGGATCCGTGGTGGACGATCCAGGAGCTGTGCCATCTATACCTACCCTTCAGGTAGGATCCGAGGAGGACGACCCAGGAGCCTCTTCCATTCTTCCAGCTATTATCTTTTTCTGTTGTACTTTCATTCAGTTGTAGCTGTACTTCAGTTGGGTTTCTATTCTGGCCCATTTACTTTTCAGCACTTTCTTTTGTACTTAGTGTTTTACTTCCTCTTGTACTCTGTGGTGTTTTGTTTACTTTTATAAAGGCAATGCCTTCCCAGTTATCGGGATTTTCGCCTTTGGTGCTAGTCGCCGGCCCCTAGCCTATGGAAGGCGGGCTTGGGGAAGTCACGACACGGGCCCCGCGGACGGGTCGTGACACTCTATGATTATAAATTTATCTCATACATATAGATCACATTAAAAATATTTTTATGAATACCCTTTGTTCTAAAGACTACTACTTTCTAAATTTGGTAATTTCATAAGAAGAAGCTTAGAGAGAATCCTTTAAGGGGGAGAATTAAAAATAGGAGATGATAGTAGAGATTTATTAAATTATGTTTAATCTATAATTTTCGATATCCCATTTATTATTTATGGATGATGTATGACTTTTACTCTCACATTACTATTTTAATTAAGTTGAATATTTTTACTAAAAGGTAGTGTTTATCAGACAAAATAGGATGCAAAAATACATTGTAGTTGAAATTTTTTCACGTGTTTATTAAATTGATGTGAATGTTTATAAAATCCACTAAAAATATGTTTTAAAATGCCAAATAAGTGAATATTGGTGTTAGTTCCTCATTGAGTATTTTTAATGGAAAATATTATTATCTTAATTATTCACTATTGTTTTCATCAAATGGTATGCCCACATAGACATAGATTTTATTATTTGATGTATCATTTCTAAAATAATATGTGGTGTGTCATTCTCTCCTAAAAATAATTAGGAATAGTGAAAATGGGAGTTAACACGTGGGGAGAAGATATGTTTCTTTAAATTAGAAGAGTTGTTTGGAGATAATAAATATCTTAATAAATACCATAATGTCAATAAAGGGAAAATAATATTACCCTTTGTATTTATTATTGATAGGGGGAGTGAAAGAGTGAACTGTTGAAGCAATACTGACAAGAATCTATGTTTCTTGGAAGTAAAAAGTAATGAACAAAATCTAAAGGGTGTGATTGAAGTTCCATTTTGTTTTTAATTTAATTTTTTTTCAATGATAATGTCAATACATGTACAATATTTCTTGGGTGATAACTTGAGTATCCACCCAATGTAATATAAATTAGATGCCCATCTTTGATGGGTAATTAGATTACTACCCTTGAATACCTAGCTGGAAAGATTCAATGGGTAGCCTAAACATGTGATGATATTTATGATAATCCAAAATGTTAAATACAATTACTAGGGCCCTGGATTAATTTCTATAATATTTTGGAAAATTTCTAAGTTCTAGATACTATGTATAGATTTTGAGATATTATTAACAAATGTTAAAGCTCACTTGAATGAGTGATTAAAGTGCATGAAACAATCCAAAGTGTATCACATAGGAAGGATACCGAGTATAGACTTCAATAAATCTTTTTTAAAGTCTTAATATGGGTGTATAAGTCCTGGATTAATTTAATTTTTCATAGAATTTATTTTTAGTATTCTGGATTTTATATGTCTTAGAGATTTGAAAAAGTCTTGGCTACATAACCATCATCTCCATGTCCTACATAAACATCATCTAATTGATTTTTAAGGATGAATTGACTTTTTCATAAGCATCATGTAACTATATGTAAAAATAATCTGGACACATATGTATGAATTCTATGAAACATAATCATAATCCTATTCATGCATAAGAATTATCTAGTTTTGTGTACACATGAATTACAACCTACATAAACATCATTGAATCTGTGTAAGCATGTTTGCAGTGTTTCATAAGCATAATTTTCTATGTGTTTGGATGATTTCTATCTATATAACCATTATTACTTAATAGAAATTTGATATTTTAAAAAAATAAAACTAAGTTTTCATATTTAAGAATATGAAGAGGAAATGGAATATAATGATTCCATAACTGATCTTCAATGTTCAAGATATCACAAACACTCAAATGAATGTGTGATTGAAGCCAAAAAAATTATGATATTTGAACTTCAATAATTTAGAGGAATATATTTCATATTGATTTTCCAAAGACGGAAGGAAATTAAAATGAAGGGAAAATATATCATTTCACTAAGAACATCCCATGTATAGTAGGTTTAAAAAGAGAAAAAATTCATGGAAGATCATTGTTAGAAAAAATAGATTTACTATCATGATACTTTTATTTGTATGGATAGATACATACTATAGAATAAAATTTCAGGTCTGTGGAAAATTAATCATAATTTAATGAATCCACCTGTTTTGGAAAAATGGGATTGAGAAAATAAAAAAAATCTACATGAGAAAAATAATGGGTACTTGAATAGTGAGACGAAAACTATAGGTATCTCTCTCTTGAATTAGAACAAGGTATGGTTAGTGCATGAACTCTTGAGGGGGAAGGAGGATCGTTCAAATCAGTGATGAATAGAAAAGTATCTAGGTTTTTAAGAATAAGTGAAAAGGAATTAAAAGAAGATGCCTGCTAGGTCTGCCTATATAGAACCAATGAGTCAACGTAGGTTGAGAAATAAGAGAATTAAAAGTGATTGATTTCGATAAAACCTTATAGTTTAGTGTACATTTTTTGTGATTCACTGATAAAGTTTGATTTTGGTTTATGTTCATGAATACTAGTGAGAAATGAAAATATGTATTGGAAACTATAGAATATATATAGTTAGTTGATTTCCTTGAATAATGAGTTGAGTATTTCCAAACTTTAGTCTCAAAAGAAGAACTTGGAAGTTATGCAATGAGTAAAGGATGATTTTCATAAGTAATGTGTGAATAATTTTAGGTAGTTAAACAATCTTTGTGTTTCAGGAAGGAGATAAATATTTGTGGGTGTAGTGACATCCATATATAACATCAGTGATTTACTTAAAAGGAGGAAGAAAACAAAGAAGACTAACTGGTGGGATACCAGTTTGAAGAAAAGTCATGAGATGAATCTTCTGGTCACATGTTTAATATTTTGAACCCTCTTCTATTTAATATTTTGAGTGTGGTTAATGAAAAAAAAATCCCACACTCCACTTTCAAATTGATAAAAATATTTTATTTGATAATACGTAACATACACATACCATACATGTTGAGGAGTAATATTCCCTAGAGGGGATGAACCATATAAAATCACATGTTCCAATCATTAATTTGAGAAATAGATTGCATATGGGTGTGTTATAAGTTAAAATATCATGGATACATGGTTCATGGATTATATAAATGGTTAAAATTCCAAATGGATTAAGATTTTTAAAGAATAATTGGGATTTGGTAAAAGTTTAAAACATATGATTCACTCCCCTCAATGGTGTTTCTATACGATCCATTGACACTTACACATGGAATACCATCTTATAGTACCTATCAAATTCATCACAATTTATAATAATTTTCATTCTTCTCAACTGATAAATTAGGTTCTTAACCCTTTACATGTTATTTGGTATGATGGAATTGATCTTGAGGTCGGTGCATCCTATAGAGAGGATCCCAAATGCATTGTTGACCATAGTTATAAGGCATTATATGAAAAAATATTCAATCTAGTGTAGATTAAGTGGACCCATAGGAAGATCCAGGAAGAAACCTAGGAGTGGGGGTATAAATGAAAGTGAAATGTATAGATTTATTCTCTCAATAATCAATTTGAATCTTCTCGGGGATGAGACTCTAGATGACAGTAATATTGTAAATACTATAACCCTTCATATAATAAACTCTATTTAATTTTTATTTTTTTAGTGTGTTTATTGTTTATTTTTAGTTTTTTTGGGGGTATTAGGGGGATTCAATAGGTTTCTGGTGGATTGGATAAAATTGAGGAGGTAGTCTACTACAGAAAGCATTGGGTGCCTGGTGGATTAGTATCGAGCACCCCATAACCTCCTCAAAACAATTCCCTTAATAAATGGAATATTTTTCCTTTTACTACATAAATTTAATATATAGACAAGGGTCTTGGTATTTTATACCATTTATCCCATTTTTATCCTCCTTCAATCTTTGTTCTTTCTTTTAAGCACTCTAAGTGGGTTTTTTACTTAAATATTGAATTAAAGGGCTCTATTTGGCCACAATAGCTTACTTTTGGCATGGTAAGGTTTTGGTTAACCTTTGATCTTACATTTTTTTATAATCTATGGGTTTATTATATATAATATTATTTTCCCCACATATAGTTTTAATTAGATTTTCTAAATATTTTTATTTCCTTCCAGGTTATTAGTTATGGAGGCTTTGACCATATGAATTTAAGTTGAGTATAAGGTTTCACCTCGTAGATTAATTACATTTGAATCATAGAAGAATTTAAATAGATTGAATACATTATTAGGTGATCAAATTAGGATTTTTCTGTCATATATCCTCCTTTCAAGATCCTATGCAGACCTTATTTATTTTTTTTGGGTAGGAATATACTTTCCTCCTCTCTTACAAATAGAGTTATACCAACAAAGATTTGGAGGTGATTAAACCCAAATAAAAATTAATATTTTTAATTAATAAATGTTTTTCTCAAAAATATTTATCAGAAAAGGGTATTGTTGTTCCATTTTTAGTTATCTATTTATTTCCTTTATTTCATTTTATATCATGGGGTACATCCTTCTTATTGTATGTATGTCTTGGCATAATCACCCCTTATGTTTTATATTAATATTTCATGTTTTTGTGGGGTTTTATTGTAATTAGATTCTATTTATTTCTAATTAAAATTATTATTTGGTATGGTATTTTCCTTTTCCTTCTTATCGTGTCAATATTGAATGTGATCTCTTCATTGAATATTTCAATCTTGTTGAGTTCATATATATTTATCTACATGATCTTGCACAATTACCCTCTTGTATGGAATATAGATTAATTATATGGGTTACGTCCTTGCCCCTATCATTGGAAGTTTGGGATGAGCTCACAATTACCTAACTAGTTATACCCATTCCTCTATTAATTGGGATACGCTACAGGATTTCCTTGACTAGGTCAGAAAAATCTTTTCACACTAGGATGGATCGCTAGAACCACAAATCATTTTTACACATCTATTTATATGTGTGGGTAAATATGGGTACATGAGTAAACTAATATAGGTTCTTATAATGCCTCTTATATGTAATATACTAGGAAATTGTCTCAAATTGCGATATGAGACTCGAAGTTGGTAAACAGGTATAGAACTACCCCTTGAAGGGAGTTACTTTTATTATGTTAATGTATATGTATGTCTTTAATAAATTCTTTAAGATTGATTATTTTTTATTCATAATACTTTATATTGTTACTAAAATTCACTCTATCTTATGAAAGGTTTTTTGGGGTGGGGTGAAGACTGCCTAATTTAATAAAATACTCACACCCAACACAGGTCCCATTTAGGATGTGTGCATCCAATTTTTTCAATATCCATGTAAGGGAATGAAACCCAACAATGGGAACTAGACACACAAAAGCAATATGAATCATGGGAATACATTTTTGGAGATATTGTTTTATAGATAGACTGGGTGCATTTGGGTTGTCCTTAATACCTTTTTGGAGAGGATACACACATGGAAGCATCAATTTCAGTCTTGAGGCATCGGTTGTGTAACAACTACACCTAACCCATTATATTGGGATTGGTTGAAGGTGAAAATAACCTATGTAGATGTCCTCAAGATACCAAAGACTGCCATTAAATTCCAAGGACATACCTAAAAAATTATGGATGATTTTACATTTTAAAAAGAACACATCCTATCAAGAAACTGCATAAAAGATCAAACCAACTATACGACACATGAGTATAAACAATACAAATCAAATTAAATCCAACAAAATGAAAATATCACAGTAGTAATGAAGAAGTATAAAAAATGAATCATGAAATCTAAATTTTTCCCGAAATAGAAAAATAATGAAGAATCACTCTAATGACTCCATTTGACACTCAAAGATCGAAACATCAATCCAAGGAAGTAGAATGATGATGCTCCACTATATAAGAATGGGACATTACTTTACCTATTTCATGAAAAATAACATCGTAATATGTACCAAAGGGAATATGAAGAGGTGATTAATCATACATATTAGTATTTATTTAAGATACTTCCCAACACACACCAATAGGACCACAAACAAGTTATCTTGCAGTTTATACAAAAATTGGTGGTGTGAATAACAGAAAAATGTACAATAAGAAAATAGTTCAAGTAAAAAAAATAACTAAATCACTTTTTTCATTCATTCTTTCCACTTGGAATATCCATTCAATATCTCTACATAAACACATTCATTATGAAAGACAATCCTAATACTCATTAGTTGTGATCTATCGTTCACCAATCTCTCACTTGCTGATATACCTTCATGCCTCTAATTTGAAACTAAGTTCCAAGTGCGTACCAACAAGGCCCCTTAAAAATTAATGATTAACATAGACCAACCTTGTATTATAATTTTCCATAAGAATATATTATATATAAATCAATATTTACTTTTAAAATATTTCATCAAACATATTTCATTCATTTGAAAAATTTAATTTAAAACCCTAAATAATGTTGTTTTTAAAGAAACCATTAAAATTACCATTTTTCTCACATAAAAAACCAAAACCGTTTTTCATTAAGAAATCATCCAAAATTTCCATTGATATTCTAAAAAAATACTGAAATTATGCCTTCATGTTATAGAATAAATGGAGAGGATAAATAACCCACCAACATTCCAATGAGTGAAAAAACGAAGAATGACATATCAAAAACTCAAGATATTCACTCAAGACTCATTTCCATTATCTGATTTAATCATGATAATATAATAACAAATAATTTATCACAGATATATCCATGATAGATTTTATTTAACATTCTTTGTGAGATGATATGATGAGATATCAATAGAAATAAATAAAATGGAGACTTACCACTATTTTTGGAGATCAAACACACTTTGATCCATTAAAATTAGCTTCCAGATCATAGTGAACAACCAGTAATTATTATAAGAGGATTTAATTTTGAGATACTAAGAGGAGAAGTAAAAAATGAGAGTTTTAGGGGTTAAAATTGAGTTAAACACTAATTTTCAGATCATTTAATGTGTATCAGATGGTTAGGTTGCACAGTTTAATAAACCATGTTGCAACCATGAATGTGATACTGAACAACACCTAGGGGATTCATGGTTATGTAACATGGTTTGGAAAAACTATGTGCTAACCATGCATTGTTATTATCCCAAAACCCCCAATTCACACAATTAGTTTTACAGTTTGGCCAAGTTGTGTGCCAACCGTGCACCTTACCATTGACTTATAAAGTCCCTTACACGGTTTCCGGGAGAGTGTGTATGGGTTACCATAACCATGATCAAACCATGAACCTCTATAAATGATTCTTGAACACACCAAAACCATATAGAAACCCTCAAAACTCAGACCAAGTATTATATAATTTCAAAATAAAAAATAAATATAAATTACCTCAAACTAGGGGGTGTTACATTCTCCCAACAATTATATTTTCCATCCTTACAAGGATATATATTTTAGGTGCTTAAAAAATTTTGTACCATTATTCTAACATTCGTTTCTCACATTCCTAATTTTCCTTTTGAATCTAACTATGCTACCACAAATCTCAAACTAAACAGAAACACATTCCCTATATCACTTTCTCTTGTCTATCTAAAATTTGAATCAATGCATATAGCATGGTAACATCTGGTTAAATATCAATGTGGTCCCATTGAATCACATGTTTAGGTTTAAGATGGTAGCTATTAAAATGAGATACATGAAATTTATTATGTCTGTAATCCAATTTTTAAATCCAACTGATAAGCCACATCACTGTTCTATTTTAGTATTTCAAAAGGGCTGATGTAATGAGGAGAAAATTTACCTTTCTTACCAAACTTTTGATGCCTGATCCTTAGAGAGACTTTTAAGAACACATGATATCACATATAAAATTATAGTTACCAATGAAGAAAATCCATATAAGATATATGATTACTTTTATAAATCACTATATTTTTCCTAATCATCTAAATTTTCTAAGTTGTCTCTGGAATATGGATAGGTCCCAATAGAAAAGTTTCTCTTATCTCTACCCAAAAAAGGTTAGAATGGTAATGATAAATATAAAATGATTTAAAAGTATCCATATTTATTGAGTACTTGTATCTTTTATTGTATGATATCTTAAATAATGGTATATCATTCTCCCATAAGCCTCCAAAATCCATATCATAAGCTCAGAGCATTTCTTTTAACATTTGGATTGTTCGTTCTGATTGTCCATCCATTTGAGTATGATAAGTTGTGCTCATGGTCAACCGTGTACCCAAAAAGTATTGTATAGATCAACATATCCAAGATCTAAAACAAGGATATCAGTTAGATATTATCAAAGATGTTATTATATTAAACCTTATGATCTACGAAATATAGATTTTTTCCAAGTCTACCAGTATATTGGATTCATGAATAAGGGTGAAGTGATTATACTTTTTGAGATGATCAATAATTACTCATATGGAATGATGTTTTAGAGCTGTTCATGGTAGGCTTGTGATATAATCAATATCTATGTTCTCCCATTTCTAGATAAGGATAGATAAATGTTGCAACATATCAGCTGATCATTGGTTCTTATCCTTAACCTGATGACATGTGAGGAAATATAAGACATACTCTACCAATTTCCTTTTCATGACATCCCACTATAAATGAGTACACAATTAATTATAAATCTTTTAAATTCTAGGGTGACCAAACCATTTAGAGTCGTGGTAATCAAAAAATATTTATAGTTTAAAATACTAAATAATGACAATTCGATCCATAAAAATATACACAAAGTTACCATGTTGTTTTTATTATTCAATGGTCTACCCAAAATTTTGTTTTTATATAATGGTAAGGAAACTAGAATCTGATCATTGAGCCTCATTGAATTGTTTAACCAAGTTCAGAATAAAATTTACTAGATACAAAATTGAATCTTTATTCTGCTTAGTGAAATCCATGAGCATAACTACAATCATACTAATCAATTGTCACTTATTAAAATACTCTTTAGATAATTTATTGTATGAAATTTTACTTAAATAATATTCTGATAGAATTTAATTTTCCAGGTGTTTTAACCAATTTAATGTTGAACATATATAGAAATTTCATCCATATTATTTATCTTAGGTTTAAATCTCTTGGAAAATAGATGTGTTCCATGATTTTATAGTATATGAACACAATGAATTTCTCACCAAAGAGATAATGAAACCATGTTTTCAAAGTATTAACTACCACAACCAATTCCAAATCATGGTTCAGATAATTATTTTCATGAATTCAAAATCATCATGGTCCATAATCTTCTACATGAAATCTTTTCATGTGACCATAACTGATTCTTGATCCAAATGCATCACAATAAACTACATAACCCTCCTGGTTTCTGAAAAAATAATAGTTGGTGTAAAATTGAGTCTTGATTTAAACGTTGAAAAGTATTATTGAAAATCCTAACTCTAGTTTACTGAATTTACCTTTCTCATGAGCATTTTCATCAGATTTGTGTGTCATGAGAAGTCCCAAATAAATTTATTATAGTAACCTACTAATCCCAAAAGGTATGTATCTAAAATACATTACTTAATGGTTTTAAGTTATGATAACTTCTATCTTTGAATGTTATACTAATAATCCTTTCTCTAAAATAACATGGAAAATGAAGGGAAATTATTATACACAATAATAACATTTAGATAAATTTTCATATAACTGGTTCTCGTGTAAAATGGTCAAAAAAATTTCTAAATGTTATTCATGTTCTATCTACGTTTGAGAATACACCAGAATGTAATCTACAAATCCCACAATGAACAAGTCTAGGTACTACTGAAAATAGGATTCATCAGTACAGTGAAAACAATTGGTTAATTTGTAATCCCAAAGGTTTGTAACACATATTCATAGTGTCCATAATGACACAAAAAATATATCTTCATAATATCCCATTTCCAAATCTAGAGTTGATGATACCCTGAGTGTATATTAATTTTAGAGAAAAATTGGGATCCCTTAAATTGATAAAAAGGAATTCAATATAATGTATTGGATATCTATTATTTATCATAACCTAATTTAACTTATAATAATGATCACAGATTCATAATGAACCATCTAACTTCATGAAAAAAAGTAATTATAGCAGCCCAAGGTGACGTACTTGGTCTTATGAAATCTTTACTTTCTAATTCTTCCAATTGGATATTAAAAATTTTCAAATCCATTGGTGTAATTATATACTACAGAATTAAAATAGGATTTTCCACTGGAATGAGATAAAAAAAATATTATACTTCCCTTTCAACTGGAAATTGGTGAAATATTTGGGGAACACATTGCTATAGGGATCCAATATGGTAGGAAATCACTAGTCTTAATTATGTCACTAGTCCCCAATGTTACTACAACTAATTGATAATAAAATACAACCATCGGTGCTAAAGGTATTTATTTTATTTCCTTGATATCACAATCTCCTAAAATAATATACACCACCCCATTAAGAGATATAATTTTTACATAACACAAATAAAAATAAATGTGGTTCATAAAAGCAACTAACCAATCCATTCTCATGATAAAGTTAAATAC
Source organism: Viscum album (assembly GCA_963277665.1). NCBI lineage: Eukaryota > Viridiplantae > Streptophyta > Magnoliopsida > Santalales > Viscaceae > Viscum > Viscum album. Next base: position 879,462,568 of record OY728123.1, read on the forward strand.
ATCCATTTCCAAAATATAAAAGTCCCAATAAAACTATACTTAATTTATTTTTATATAACAATATGTATATTTAAATCCCCTACACTATCACCTCCCGATATGTGTCTACATACTCATCACATGTGGTATCATCTCGATATGAAACCCCTTATTATTAATGACATGTGGAGAAATAAAGGAGTGGGATGCATCGGTATCAAATAGAACATGTATACAAGTAGAGTTAAAAATAATGTAACCTTATACAGTCAAATGATGTAATTTTTCTTCTATGATCATCTGATCAACACCATATATCTTTTTACTCACTCCCTCTTATTTCTTGCTTCTATTTTGTGGTTTCATTAGTTTTGGATTCATGGTGTTCCTAGAATCACCTTGGAGAACTTGGTTATGAGGATGATAACTATTCAAATGTGATTTCCATTGAAATCATATGATGTCTAGTATATTTGAAATGTATTTATAGAAACTAACTTTAGAGAGTTACGACAATAACTTTAGAGATACCCCATTTTATTACATTTTTGATCGACATGCTCTAGGTGGTTTCATAAAGTCTTGATTCATATGGTCAATAAAACCACATTGGAAATATCTAATATTAGTACAGGGTAAATTATAAAATAAAATTTATTTAGGGATCTAATTTTGAGATGCTCTACCACCTTGGTAGTAGGTTTCCCTCCACCTCTTGTTCCCAACAATAGAGTTGTAATGACCCAAACTTTATTAGTGACTTTTTCTTCATAAATAAACATTTATAATATTATATATCTTTATACACATTGAAAAAATAACAACACATTTTTTATCAATATTTAATAACATTACGTTATTGAAAAATTAAACCCATGGCAATTCCAAAACATTATAATGGGATAAGTAATATAAAATAATAAAAGTTTAATGGGAATATTTAGATCTTTCAAATATAATAGGATTAACACCCCCATGAACAACACTATAGAAAATAACCAAAATACTAGTAAACAAAAAGAATTTTTTGAAAAGGAATATATGTAGGACATTAAGAGGAATTATAGTGAATAATGTATGAAAAAAATGAAAACTTATTTATAGGAAGTAATATGACCATCAGAATAATAAAATGAGCATTGAACATTTGTCAAAATGACTTTGGAAAATATGAACCTTGGTAAAAATGTTTCTATTATATTTAGTGTTTATAATAGGTAACAATAAAAGATAATTGATGCATAAAAAAGAAATGATTGACTCATCCAATAAAGTCATGTTTTTTAAGCCCAATTGTCAGAATATATGAGGCTGGTAGCATCATCGAGGTTCACCCTTGACCCAAACTAGGAAGAGATTAATCAAATTAGGCTAGTAAAAAACAACTATTGGAGAGTTCAAGTTATTTGAGATCACCATTAGGTTAATTTTAGTGGATTTGCCCCATGAAACTACGATTATCACACACCTTGCCCTTAAAGCATATGTTGGTGTGATAAGGCGTTATGTGTCTGGACCTTAGTATTATAAAAGTGAAATTTCCTTCATATAAATGAAATTATTTTTCACCCATTTCATTTTTATATTATTTTATTCAATAAAAATGCATGAATATAAAATGAATTTTGATAAACTGATTTTTGGATTTAGATAAAATATAATTACATCCTTATGAAATATATACAATTTTATAATAAACTTATTAATTAAATATAAATATTATTTTCATGAAATATAATTTTAAAACACTATTTATTTAAATATAAATTATAATGTAATTTTATAATGGCATAGGAAATTTTTTTATATGTACTAGAAATTTGACTATGTCATAGAAACTATTATTTTTTATTAAAAATTTAAAAATCCCATATTTATGAAATTAATTTTATAAATAAACCTTATATTTAGATCAGTGCATTGAAATTAGGTTAGGGTGAATTTTTGAAAATTTTATAAAATATATTATTTTTCAATGAATAGTAAAAATACAGTTTTGTGTTTTAGTATTTTTTATGACTTCAAATATAAGATATAATGATATAATGATTTATTAAAAAATCCAAAGCCAAAAATATGATAATTTATTAATATTATTTATTTTAATGGATTTAAATCAATTTTCAAACCTAAAAATGACTTTCCAAAGTGTAAAATAGAAATTAATATTTTAAAATTTATATTTTGTTGAAAAATCAGCTTTTCATGTCTAAAGTAACATTAAAATATTAATTTCTATTCTAATATATTAAAATACTATAAAACATGACTCAAATGTCTAAACACATGGGTAAAAACCATGGTAAAGCTAACTGGTTTTCATTTTATGCAACATATAATTCCAAGACCTATATTTAGAAGTTATTAAACAATTCCTTTAATATTACTATAGATACCTTCTCATCCATCGTTAATCTCCTCTAAAAATCCCTAAGACACAATTTTTTTTAATTTTACCTCCCAAATAGTCCCTCTCAGGTGTCCTTAATTCCTTAAGGATGCACCCTCATTTTTAGGAAGCAACTCTTCAAAGTAAGATAATTATTCACTCCCTCTTTCCCATGTAAGTACCTCTTTTGTGGAATGTTTTCTAAATGTTAGATTAAATTAATTTCATTCCCTATTTTCTTATCACATCACTATTAATTTTTTTTATAAATGGAATTATTGTATCCCCTCCCATTATTTGATTTCCATAATCTACATTTTATACCATCATGTTGCCGAATTTATTTCATGAAATTATCTCTTTCACATGAAAAAATATTTTATTTTGAATACCCAAAATATATACATAACAATTTTAATTCATTTAGATGTAAATAGAATTTACTCATTTAGATATTTACATGTTTGAAACTCACATCCCATTTATTTGATTTAAAAATGATGTAATGTTTAATACTTTTAGCATTTATGCATGGAATGAGTTTATATGAAACAAATACATTATTATCTAAGAGCTTTTGATGAAATGATTTATTATGATTGTAGAGACCCGAATCTTGACGTACATGAACATTACATTACTTTTGCGGAATACTTAATACATAACAAAAACAGACACACAAGGACCGTAATAGTTTAGTGTCTTTGGAAACTTGGAACGTAATCTTCTAATTGTGGTGAAAGATCTTCAACATCTCCCATAAAGATCTTCCCCTTTTTTTCTTACCTAAAACATTTCTTTATATCCTGGGGAAAAGAAAACATAAAAAGGGTGAGCTCAAATGCTTAGTAAGGGTAAGCATGGATAAAATAAAACATACCATATACATTTGAACTTAAAAACATGAACATAATGTTTAAACATCAAAAGCACGAGCAATGACAAAAAACATAGAAGTACGTATGGAATAGATCATAAAGAAACATTAAGAATGATAAAATAGCATGGGAATAAAACATGTAATTGTGGAAACCATTAATCACATGATATGATTTCTATATTAGCCAAGGCATTGCTGCCAAGACCATATTAGTGGACAAAGTCCCTTTCTGAATCGAGTTCACTCCTCGTTCCAGTCCTGTATTACTGAACCGGTTTAACTTTTTGTTCCATCCATGTCTATATCATGAGATATAAATCTTTAACCAATGAATTTGAGGGAGATATAGGTCCCACCCATCTCATAATGAAATCATTCTTACTTGTGCCACAAAATAAACTTAAAACATTCATCATAACCCAAAGAATAAAATGGGTGTCATAAACATCATCACATAATCCATATAAAAAAATGGATATCATTTCATAATAAGAAAAGTGAAACCATGTAAATCATAGTGACATTATACTTGAAACATACACATATAAAATAATGTCAACTTAGATGGAAAATGGTTTTGATAAAACACTTGAAATGAATTCTTGAGAAAAATATCCTTTCTTCTTCAAAATCAGTTTCTTTTCACAAAACATCATGCAAATTTAAAAGAAAAAGATTTTTTTGGAAATAGTCCTGAAATTTTTTGGAGGAAACTTCATGAAAATAAGGCTTTATAAAACTGTAAAAATTTTTTCGTGCCGTATAAGTTAAAAAAGCATTATCCTTGTACTTTTGTCGGAAAAGTCAAAAAGTACCTCATAACGTAAAAAAATATTCCTTACATACCATGTAGTAAAAGTCAAAAATGGGTAAAAAGGACTTTAAATATACATGAAAACACTTTTATAAAACATGTACATGGATAATAGAAATAACCCCAGTAAATACTTATGAATAAGCAATCTCGGATAAAAATGAGATTTACAAAATTATCCCTTACCTTAGGTCTGATATGCTTCGTACGTATCCAAACCTCATGTATAATTATTTAAATAATGTAATTGACTTATTACAGAATCATATTCATTGTTATTATATCATATATGGTTCACTTATTACTTTATATTACCCGTTCTTTTGTAAATTCCATGTTAAAGAGTGTTTTGGGTAAAATCGTTTCATTTGTCGTCTGTGTTTTGACTTGTAATTATTCATATGATTACTTAGATAATGATTACTTAATTCCAGAATATAAAACATGATTTATATATAATATATATTCATAATATACATATATATAATAGATCTATAAATGGAAAGAAATACATCGTTCATGGAGACGGTAGGTCGTACGTACGCATGAGCGCTGTTTTCGTTTCCTTATTGAATTGAATGGAATTAAGTAGATGAAATAAATATATATACAAAAATCCAGTAGCATTATTATTTCATATATTTTATGATTACTTATTATATATACTTTATAATCATTCTTGAATGGTTATCATGGAGAGTGAATCTCATCGCGTCGTTGAGACGGTATTCCGTACGTACGCACGAGCGATGATATCATTCCCATGATCGTCGAATTGTATTAAAGTGTATGTATAATATTACAGAATCAATATCACTTTACAATAATCATATATATTCATTACTTCCACCATTATACCCATCCAAGTAAGGTGGTGGTGGAAAATAGATTACACCACGGCATGGAGACGGTATTCCGTACGTATGCACGCGCGGTGATTTCATTTTCCATAGGATGGATAGATGGTGAAATATGGTTGTTTCATACTTATAATAAAATATCATTATATGAGTGATACTGATGTTATTACTTCATAATTAAACAACTAAATAAAAAGAAGTTGAAGAGGAATGAAAATTGAAAGAATCGGTAACGGATATTACCTCTTCTTTGACACACCTCTTTGAATCCTCCGCTTAGGGTACTAAAATTGATCTTTGAAGAAGACCAGGACCTCTAGGATGTTGCTAGGGAAGTCAATAAGGGAAATGTTCAGGGTTTTTCCGAGCTTAAAGGCTCAAATTGGTGTGAGGAAGAGAGGGAGGAGGTCCCTTTTATAAGGGAGGAGAGGGGAACCTTTGGAAATCCTAAAAATATTAATTTATAATAAATCTAACCCCACTTAAACACCTCCAAAAATGACTCATATTCGAATATAAGATGATATAGGGTTGTAATATCATCAACCAATAAAATTTAGACATGTTAGGAAATTATTTTAAACATTATCAACTTGATTTATCCTTACTTAATCAATTTAATTTTATTTGTGGTAATAATATTCTAAATTTTAAATTATAACAAAAAATTACTTATTTGTTCTGAATTTTCCATAATTGGATACTTTATATCATTTTAGACCATATAAATTTAAATTTATAATTTTTAAATATTTTTGTGATTTTTAAACAATTTTATAATATGTTATTTTTATAAAATAACAATAGTGTCAATTTTGACACTATTCAATTATATGAATTTAAATAAAATATATGCAGAAGATATGTTCTAAATAAAAGCTTTAACAGATTAATAAAAGGCCATATGTATCTAGAAAATTATTGGAGCACATTAAATAGTTCATATAATATTTATTTTATTATTTTCAAAACCATTTATTTGGTATATCTCTTAATAAAATAATTACTACAAAATTTTTGTATAATTATTTATATATACTTATGTTTTGCATAAAAATTACAAATAAAATCTTATGATGAAGATATATATATTACCTTTCACAATAATACTTTTACTTGAATTTATCATCTTAAAATAATAATATTTAAATTGTTATATTTATTAAATTATGAAGTTGACAACTTTGGAATCATTTAAAATAAAATAATTTAGTGTCATAATCACTTTTATAAGACTCCAAACGGTTATATATTAGGTCATTAGATGCATATGGTATAGATATAAACTAAAAATTAGTTTTGGTCAGGTTTGTGGGCCTTTTAATGGTTATTATTATTTCAATAAAAACTATATTACTGATTTTTCACTTAATAAATAATTTCTGCATCATTAATGTATCACCTTTAATGACAATTATTTAATCCCTAAAAATTCTAAATAAGTTATCATGATGTAGATAATTTTATTATATTTCTGGAAATTATTCATGTTTGATGTTTTATGATGTTTATCACTAAATTAAAATTATTATACTTATAATATTTAAGAGAGTGACATGTTGTCACTTTCATTGGTTTTAAAAATAATTAAATTATTTTCATGGAAAAAAGTCCATTAAATTATTCTAATCTGACCGTTAGGTGATATGGGTCGACGTTTAGTCATCCAATAGAATTTTGGCATGTGTTAGGGTAATTTTATAATATTATATTCACCCTTAACTACACGGTTTACCTTTAACTATGGTAAATAAAATTTACCGAAGTTACTATTCATAATTACCAAAAATAAAAAGTAGCCTATTAACATAATTTGGACCCACTAATTCCAAATATGGAATCCATTTTTTCGAATTCAATACACAGAATTTTTAAAAATTAAATTAAAATTAATCCTGTTGTCGAATGAAAATGGGTTTTTGTTTTAAAACATTGCAAAGGATTGAATTGATTTAACCTACGAATTCAATGTAAAATCAATGCTAATGGCATAAATTATATTAAATGGTAAAAATATATTCTATTTATTCTTTAAAACTATTCAATATTATAATTTAACCACAAAATTTATTAAGATGAAAAAGGTTTTTTTAATTAAAATATAGCGTGTTTTTACTATTCATTAAAATATGAAAGTTATCAGAATAATATGAAAAATGTATCCAAGGTAAAATTTTATATCTTGATTCCAAATAATAATTTTATTTTGTAAAATTGAACTTATAAACATGTCAAAAACTAGATTTAAAGTGGGTGCGCCATCAAAAGGCGGAAAAACTGCATTTTTTGAAAAATACTTATTTTACCCAAAAAAATTATTTTGTTCTTATACCATGTTATAGAAAATGTGTAATATGAATAATAATGCTATAAAATTAAAAATTTAGTTAATACTATTCATAATGGCTAGTTCATAATAATATTATAATAATATATCGTTGTTTAGTAAAACTCGGTATTGCGTACAACGCACGCTATCGAGGAAGGTTGCAATTGCGTGTAATGCAAGCCAAGTCAGGGTTGCGTATAGTGCACGACTCTTTTGTTTATGCATATAACAAAATACATTGAATATATATATATATACTCAATGTTTCATAGAATAACTACTATCAAACAAACATGAAATTGTGTGTAACACGATCCAGGATTAGTGTTGCGTATACAGCAAGCTAATACGGTGTTGCGTATACCGCAAGATAATCTTGGTGTATCATACAACAGAAGATATGAAAGAAATTAAAAAGAATATATCTTATAAAATCTTGGGTTATTACATTCTACCCCCCTTAAAATGAATTTCTCCCTCGAAATTTGTCAGGGTTATAAATGGTTTTCTACTTGAAAGTTTCTTTAATTGAAACCCACATCGTAAAAAGGAATACCAAAACTAATCTTTATAAACTAAAGTATGAAACATAACAGTTACCCAAATAAACTAATCACTGGGTTTCCACATAGGATAACATAGGTGAAAATATAGATATGGAAGAGAAATCTAACCATCATGTTCTGATAGAGAGTGTTAGAGAACATTGCTATGAAAAATCCAACAATCACAAAGCCATCAATTTGTGATGATCTAAGTTACCATCTGATTCATCGGATATAAGAGAACTAGGAAAACATTTTTGGTTTTCAAGATCATTTCTCTAAAGTTGATGAATTAAAAGAAATACTTACATGATTTTGGTACAATCTCACTATTGTTCGTGAATTGAACAATTTCCACTTCATCCCTTAATGAAATGAAGTTGAATTTTTTATTCGTGATGTGTTAGCAGATCATGTGATAGAATGATGGGTCGTTCCATCTGTTTCAAACAAAAGGTTAGCAAAAGTTATAAGTCCATCATATGGTTAGATTAATCGTATATGGTTCCAAAAGTGAACTTATACTTCATATATCATACCGCTTAATAAAATAAAACTAGTTTCTACTAACCAGGGACTTCTTGTAGGCTAGTGGTAGGTGATAAAGGACAGTCGCACTTCGGTTGTGGGTTCGATTCCCACATCCTTGTCCGACGCGATGGGATGTCACCAGTTTTGCAGGCTTTCCTTTTTCTAAAACTACATTACTATAACATCCCATCAATAATATCGAAAAAAATTTCTATCCTTAAACAATACTAAATTATGTCCAACATAATCCATTCCAATCTTTAGGCTTATCTAAAATACTTCGGTCCAAGCTCATAGTATAAAGAAAATGATTACTTGAAATGTCACATAACAATCACGTGAATTCCATCATTTATCCCCCATATATCATAAGATATTTCTTTTTGGTCAAATTACAAACATGTGAATACCTTAATCATGTATTCTCTTGAAAAATGAATACCCATTTAACCTTAGTGAAAACATGAATGCTGTCAAAAGTTAACTCTTTCCACATACCAAAATCCCAAAATTTCTATATAATCAAACCATAATATCACTTAGTCCTTATATCAGTAATGAGCTCATGAATACAATCAAACATCTCATTATCTTCTTATCCCTTCATTATGCGCATATCATCTACTTTCCAAAAATATCTGAATAACCTTCCATGGTTACTGGTACCATTCAACATATACTTTCATATACTTTAGGAAAAACAATAGTGTAACAATCCTTAGATGATTCTTTTTTCCATAGTACCATAAATTATTCTTTATAAACATACAATCATTCCACTAACTTCTTAAACCACTAGCTGAGATTCATCATTTATTTCATCTCATATTTCATTTGTAGTCTCTTCATCATCATCTACATAAATACTACCCGTATGACCATGCTGATTCTCTTCATGAGATTTTCCCTTAGGGCATTGGTTTGAATAATACCCATACATTCCACATTTAAAACATCTAATCATTGTTTATGTCGTAGCAATACCATTATCCTTGTCCATGGTGTTAACTGAATATTTTCCTTTGCACTTACTGGCTTTGTGTCCTTCTTTTCCACACCCAAAGCATCTTCCAGTTCCTTTGAAACAATCTCCCTGATGCCTCTTCCCACATGATTTACATGAGGGAAATTGAACTTTCTTTCCTCTATTCTCATCATGAAACTCCATCTTTCTCTTATTATCTGAGTCGGGAAACTTACCAAAGTTTAGATTATTGGTCATATTATGAGATCTCTGATTAGGCATAATAATGATGTTTAGACTTCCAAATCCCGTTTCATTTGGTTTCTCATGAATAATATCATTCCATTGTCCGTCATATCCTCCATTATCATGAATCTTCCTGTTTCCAGCCATTTTCTAAAACCCAAAAAGAATAGTGTGAGAGGCAAAAATCATGCTAGGGAAAACATCATACTAAAGGGGAAGTACCCTCAATATCTAACATCTTAGTTTAAATTCTAAGACCGTTAGCGCAATTCTAGGACTATAACCTATACGTATACTTAACCTTAGGGAAATCCCTAGACATACCTTAGAAATATCTCTAGGGATCTCACTGACGTTTTCACATCCTAGTTTCCAAAGGTTGACTAAACCATTCCTCTGATACAAATTATAGAGACCCGAAGCTTGATGTAAATGAACATTACATTACATTTGTGGAATACTTAATATATAACAAAAACACACACACAAGGACCGTAATAGTTTAGTTTCTTTGGAAACTTTGAACGTAATCTTCTAATCGTGGTGAAAGTTCTTCAACATCTCCCATAAAGATCTTCCCCTTTTTTTCTTACCTAAAACCATTCTTTATATCCTGGGGAAAAGAAAACATAAAAAGGGTGAGCTCAAATGCTCAGTAAGGGTAATCATGGATAAAATAAAACATACCATATAAATTTGAACTTAAACACATGAACATAATGTTTAAACATCAAAAGCTTGAGTAATGACATAAAACATGGAAGTACGTATGACATAGATCATAAAGAAACATTAATAATGATAAAATAGCATGGGAATAAAACTTGTAATTGTGGAAACCATTAATCACATGATATGATTTCCATATTAGCCAAGGCATTGCTGCCAAGACCATCGTAATGGACAAAGTCCCTTTCTGAATCGAGTTCACCCCTCATTCCAGTCCTATATTACTGAACCAGTTTAACTTGTCATTCTAGCCATGTCTATCTCATGAGATATAAATCTTTACCCAATGCATTAGAGGGAGATATAGGTTCCACCCATCTCATAATGAAATCATTCTTACTTGTGCCACAAAATAAACTTAAAACATTCATCATAACCCAAAGAATAAAATGGGTGTTATAAACATCATCACAAAATCCATATAAAAGAAATGGATATCATTTCATAATAAGAAAAGAGAAACCATGTAAATCATAGTGACATTATACTTGAAACATACACATATAAAATAATTTCAACTTAGATGGAAAATGGTTTTGATAAAACACTTGAAATGAATTCTTGAGGAAAATATCCTTTCTTCTTCAAAATAAACTTCTTTTCACAAAACATCATGCAAATTTAAAAGAAAAAGATTTTTTTGGAAATAGTCATGAAATATTTTGGAGGAAACTTCATGGAAATAAGGCTTTATAAAACTGTAAAAATACGTTCGTGCCGTATAAGTTAAAAAAACATTCTCCTCGTACTTTTGTCGGAAAAGTAAAAAAGTACCTCATAACGTAAAAAAAAAGAAATATTCCTTACATAACATGTAGTAAAAGTCAAAAATGGGTAAAAAGGACTTTAAATATACATGAAAATACTTTTATAAAACATGTACATGGATAATAGAAATAACCCCAGTAAATACTTATGAATAAGCAATCTCGAATAAAAATGAGATTTACAAAATTATCCCTTACCTTAGGTCCGATATGCTTTGTACGTATCCAAAACTCCTGTATAATGATTTAAATAATATCATTGACTTATTACAGAATCATGTTCATTGTTATTATATCATATATGGTTCACTTATGACTTTATATTACCCGTTCTTTTGTAAATTCCATGTTAAAGAGTGTTTTGGGTAAAATCGTTTCATTTGTCGGCCGTGTTTTGACTTGTAATTATTCACATGATTACTTAGATCATGATTACTTAATTACATAATATAAAACATTATTTATATATAATATATATTCATAATATACATATATATATATAATATATCGATAAATGGAAAGAAATACATCGTTCATGGAGACGGTAGGCCGTACGTACGCATGAGCGCTGTTTTCGTTTCCTTATTAAATTGAATGGAATTAAGTAGATGACATAAATACATATATACATAAATCCAGTAGCATTATTATGTCATATATTTTATTATTACTTATTATATATACTTTATAATCATTCTTGAATGGTTATCATGGAGAGTGAATCTCATCACGTCGTGGAGACGGTATTCCGTACGTACGCACGAGCGATGATATCATTCCCATGATCGTAGAATAGTATTGAAGTGTATGTATAATATTACAGAATAAATATCACTTTACAATAATCATATATATTCATTACTTTCACCGTTATACCCATCCAAGTAAGGTGGTGGTGGAAAATAGATTACACCACGGCGTGGAGACGGTATTCTGTACGTACGCACGTGCGGTGATTTCATTTTCCATAGGATGGATAGATGGTGAAATATAGTTGTTTCATACTTATAATAACATATCAGTATATGAGTTATACTGATGTTATAACTTCATAATTAAACAACTAAATAAGAAGAAGTTTAAGAAGAAAGAAAATTGAAAGAATCGGTAACGGATATTACCTCTTCTTTGACATGCCTCTTTGAATCCTCTGCTTAGGGTACTAAAATTGGTCTTTGAAGAAGACCAAGACCTCTAGTATGTTTCTAGGGAAGTCGATAAGGTAAATGGGCAGGTTTTAACCGAGCTTAAAGGCTCAAATTTGTGTGAGGAAGAGAGGGAGGAGGTCCCTTTTATAAGGGAGGAGAGGGGCACCTTTGGAAATCTTAAAAATATTAATTTATAATAAATCTATCCCCACTTAAAAACCTCCAAAAATGACTCATATTCGAATATAAGATGATATATGGTTGTAATCTCATTAACCAATAAAATTTATACATGTTAGGAAATTATTTTAAACATTATCAACTTAATTTATCCTTACTTAATCAATTTAATTTTATTTGTGGTAATAATATTCTAAATTTTAAATTATAACAAAAAATTACTTATTTGTTGTGAATTTCCCATAATTGGATACCTTATAACATTTTAGACCATATAAATTTAAATTTATAATTTTTAAATATTTTTGTGATTTTTAAACAATTTTATAATATGTTATTTTTATAAAATAACAATAGTGTCTATTTTGACACTATTCATTTATATACATTTAAATAAAATATATACAGAAGATATGTTCGAAATAAAATCTTTAATATATTCATACAAGGCCATATGTATCTAGAAAATTAGTTTATAACATCAAATAGTTCATATAATATTTATTTTATTATTTTTAAAACCATTTATTTGGTTTATCTCTTAATAAAATAAATACTACAACATTTTTGTATAATTATTTAATATACATATTTGTTTCATAAAAATTAAAAATAAAATCCTATGATGAAGATAAATATATTACCTTTCACAATAATACTTTTACTCGAATTTATCATCTTAAAATAACAATATTTAAATTTTTATATTTATTAAATAATGAAGGTGACAACTTTGGCATCATTTAAAATAAAATAATATAAGTGTCATAATCACTTTTATAAGACTCAAAACGGTTATATATTAGGTAATTATATTATTATGGTATAGATATACACGAAAAATAAGTTTTGGTATAGTTTTTGGGCCTTTTAATGGGTATTATTATTTAAATAAAAACTATATTACTGATTTTTCAATTAATAAATAATTTCTGCATCATTAATGTATCACCTTTAATGACAATTATTTAATCCCTAAAAATTATAAATAAATTATCATGATGTAGATAATTTTATTATAATTTTGGAAACTATTCATTTTCGATGTTTTATGATGTTTATCACTAAATTAAATTTATTATACTTATAAGATTTAAGAGAGTGACATGTTGTCACTTTCTTTGGTTTTAATAATAATTAAATTATTTTCCTGGGAAAAAGTCCATTAAATTATTCTAATCTGACCCTTAGGTGATATAGGTCGACTTTAAGTCATCCAATAAAATTTTGGCATGTGTTAGGGTAATTTTATAATATTATATTCACCCTTAACTACACGGTTTACCTTTAACTATGGTAAATAAAATTTACTGTAATTACTATTCATAATTACCAAAAATAAAAAGTAGCCTATTAACATAATTTGGACCCACTGATTCCAAATATGGAATCCATTTTTTCAAATTCAATACACAGAAGTTGCAGAAATTAAATTAAAATTAATCCCGTTGTCGAATGAAAACGGGTTTTTGTTTTAAAACATTGCAAAAGATTGAATTGATTTAACCTACGAATTCAATGTAAAATCAATGCTAATGACATACATTATATTAAATGGTAAAAATATATTCTATTTATACTTTAAAACCATTCAATATTATAATTTAACCACATAAGTTATTACGATGAGAAAAGTTGTTTTTAATTAAAATATAGCGTGTTTTTACTATTCATTAAAATATAAAAGTTATCAGAATAATATGAAAAATTTATCCAAGGTAAAATTTTATATCCTGATTCCAAATAATAATTTTATTTTGTAAAATTGAACTTATAAACATGTCCAAAACAATATTTAAAGTGGGTGCGCCATCAAAAGGCGGCAAAACTGCATTTTTTGAAAAATACTTATTTTACCCGAAAAATTTATTTTGTTCTTATACCATGTTCTAGAAAATGTGTAAGATGAATAATAATGTTATAAAATTAAAAATTTAGTTAATACTATTCATAAAGTCTAGTTACTAATAATATTATAATAATATATCGTTGTTTAGTAAAACTCAGTATTGCGTACAACACACGCTATCGAGGAAGGTCGCGATTGCATGTAATGCAAGCCAAGTCAGGGTTGCGTATAGTGCACGACTCCTTTTTTGTTGTGTATAACAAAATAAATTGAATATATATATATATATATACTCAATGTTTCGTAGAATAACTACTATCAAACAAACATGAAATTGTGTGTAACACGATCCAAGATTAGTGTTGCATATACTACAAGCTAATATGGTGTTTCATATAGCGCAAGATAATCTTGGTGTATCGTACAACAGAATATATGAAAGAAATTAAAAAGAATATATCTTATAAAATCTCGGGTTATTACAATGATCAATGTAGAGCACATGAATTAATACGTATGAAGGTTTTTACCTGATAGAACTCCAATTCGTTGAGTAAATAATTAATATCTAGAGATGATATGTTTTGTGATACCTTGGTGAATAACCTTGGTAATTACGATGTATGACACCATGGGGATAAACCTTTGTTATTTTCTAATGAATGTATCTTTTTATGTTGTATCCAAATTTAAATTTTATGATATGTGATGTTTATATTATAATATACCTCATGTTCTAATGATCATTCCCTATTGTTATGCCTCATGGTCACAGGAAAAATATCTCATTTATTTATTTCTTTATTGGGATTTATTCTCACCCCTTTCTTTTTTTGTATGTCCCCGGGATATGAGATGCAATAAAAGTAACTTAAAATGAACCTATGAATAATTTTTCTGAGTTTATTATAATATTTTTTATGTTGTTTCATGTGTTGTATTTCTTATTTCCAAGAAACTAATCCTTAAAAGGTCTTGTGTGTTATTAAGTGTTGTACCATGAAATGAAAGTTTTATGTATAAAAAAGGAGGGATTCCAATGTTGGTATTAGAGCATAGTTTAGATATTTGTGGAAATTAGGATTATGATACATTAGTTAAAACCCTGATGATAAGTCTAAATATAGGAAAACTTCCTGGAATATTGGTGAATTATTAAGCAAGTGGTTTCCATGCAATGAAATACATGTATGGATACTATAAGTGGATATGTCTCTAGCATATTCTTACTTAGGGGTAATGACACTAGAAAGGGAGCATTTTAATTTAACTCAATCATCACCTAGTGAACAACAACATGCCTTTTTACACACCTTATTTTACACTCCCAAGGGATATGTTTAGTTAATCATATTATTTTTATGAAACATTTCAAAGGATATATAGAAAGTTAAATTTTTATTACATAATAATAAAATAATAACATATTTAAGCATGTTTTTTGGACTTAAAATCCTTTATAATTATAATATTACTAAAAGTAACATGTTTCTCACTAAGTTTTTCATATTTTATAAAAATGGTATGAAATGGGAGGAATCGTTTAAAAGATAAGTGCAATGGAAGATACTCTGACAACCTTCTTAACATGATGTAATATGGAATAGAAAACATCATGAGGATGATAAATCAACTATATTGGGTTATTAATAATAAAATAAATTATGTTGAGAAGCTATATTCACCTCAAAATGAAAAACTTTCAGTTGAGTCCATCATACATCAACAACAACCTTCATTTAGTGGATCCATTGCTTCATTAATTGTCAAATAATGGATTAAATCTATAAAAAGATATTTTATGTACTAAATTTTTCAATGATAGAGAAAGTGACATTGAAATTATACCACTTAGAAGTATAAGATGATCAATTTTGGATACTAATTAAGAACATGAATCCAAGATAGAATATTGAATCTATGGGGTGGGAAGAGTTCATGAGAATATTTCTCAATAAATAATTTCCCTATTTGATGAGAACAAAAATGGATAAAGAATAATTATTTTTTAAACAAAAGGAAAATTAATTGGTGGTAATTTATAAAATTAACTTTACAAGACTTGATAGATACACCTCTATCTTTATTATGGATCCTAAGGGAAAGGTTAATAGGTTCTTTAGTAGACTGAGATCCCACCTATGAAGAAATATTAATATTGAGACTATGAAAGCTATGAGGAGATAGTGTAGAGTTCTATGAAGTTTGAAATAGAGTTTAGAGAGACATAATGGTCAAATATTTGGAATTAAAATAATTTATTAATGGATCCAAATTCAGGGAATAGTTTTAATCATGTAAGCAAAGGAAAGAAACCAAAACTACCCACATATAAAAAATGTGGGAAGAAATATTTGAGAAACTGCTTTCTTGGGAGTGGAAATTTCTAAAAGTGAGGAAGATATGGATATATATCATAGAATTTCCATAGTGATTTGAACCCTCTATATCTTAATGAAAATGAAAAGGGGAATATGGTACAAGCACAACCTGAGGTTGATTGCTTTATGTGTGGACAACTTGGGTACTTTCCAAATCAATGTGAAAATCAGAAGATAATGGGGGTAAATCACCATCAACCTTAGTAAGGGAAAATTGATCAAATTTGTGAATTTTTAATCATAGCAGATGAAATAGAGGCTCCAAACGATATGGTGGAAGGTACAGTCATTGTTATCTCAATGCTGGAAAGTAATTTTTTTGAGTCTAGTTCTACACGTACCTTTATTTCATCTAAGTTTTCAAAGAATTTAGAATCAAACCAAGATCTTATAGAAGTAGAGTTATTAGTTAAAACCCCTAGAAGAGTTATCCAAGAATTTAACTTTTATAGAAAATCAATTATAAGATTTGGAGAGTACAATCTTATCAAAAATATAGTTGTCGTTACCATGGTGGAATTCAACAATATATTGGGGGTAAAATTTCTCTCATAGTATTATACCAAATTCAACTATAGAAACATGGAAATTTCAGTGTTCTTAAATAGACAACCTAGATTTATTTTCAAAGGATATATATTCTATCCTGATCTAACTCTATAAGCACCTACTATAGCCTTATTCTTGGTTAATAAAAAGAAGAAATAGAATATCTAAATATATAAAGTGCCTTCATTGTTCAAGAATACATTGATTTATTTATTAAAGAGTTACCTAGACCTCCCCTAGAAATAGAGTTTAATTTCTCTATTTAACTCATACATGGATACTAGCCAATATGAAATACCTCATATAGAATGGAATATGTGGAGTTATAGGAATTAAAGAATAAAATTAAAGATCTTTTGGGGAAAGGTTTTATTCAACCAAGTGTGTATCCTTGGGGATATCCTATTCTATTTTTAAATAATACGGATTGATTAATGAATCTATGCATTTATTATATAAAACAGAATGGGATCATAGTGAAGAAAAAATATTCACTTCAAGGATAGATGATTTGTTTCACTAGATTTATGAGGCTCAATTATTTTCCATGATTGAACTTAATTCAAGGTATCATAAGTTAAGGGTGGATACATTATATATCTCAAAGACTTTATTCCAATCAAGATATAAAAATTATGAGTTTGTTTTTATTCCCTTTATATTGACTAATTCTCTTTCCGTATTTATGAATTTTATTAATAGAGTCTTTAAAGATCACCTTGGTAAATTCGTGGTGGTCGTTATTGATAATATTATAATATATTAAAAATTCCCTGATGGGATTAAGGATCATATAAGTTTCATATTACAAACTCTGATGGAGGATAATATGTTTGGTAAATTCATAAAATGTGAGTTCTGGTTATGAAAAGTCATGTTCTTGGGGAATATCATGACCAATGAAGGAACATTAGTTGATACTTCCATGATAAAGATCATGGAGGAGTGGAAATGTCCAAATACTATAATTGATATTCTGAGTATCCTTATTATAGAAGGATACTATAGAAGGTTTTTGAAAAAAATTGACAGTTTTATAATCCACAAACCAAGTTAACTCAAAAGGGATGTGATTTTATCTTGGAAAACGATTGTGAAGAAAGTTTTCAGGAATTGAAGAAGAGGTTGGTTAGCACACCTATTCTAGTTTAACCCTCTAATAGGGAATAATTTTTCATTTATAGTGATGCATCCTTAAACTGACTTGGATGTGTACTCTTTAAAAATTTGAAAGTGATTTATTATTCATCACAACAGTTAAAGCCTCATTAAAAAAATATCATATTCATGACATAGAGTTAGTTGTTGTAATCTTTTCTTTAAAGAAATGAAGACACTATATTTACGGTATAAAATGTGATATATAAACAGACCACCAATGTTTAATGTATATATTCACAAATAAGGATATCAAAAAGCAATAAGAAAGATGGATATAGTTAATCAAGGACTATTATTGATCCATTCACTACCATCCTAGAAAGGTGAATAAGGAAGATTTTTTTCTTAGGATAAAAGAGACTACTAATATATCTATGATATTGATTGAGGAAGACCCTAACTTATTGGATATGAAATGGATGGATATGGAAATCATAATAGCAAGGAAAACATACTACATTTTTTAAATGATTACATGATGATCTATCTAAGATAAAACCATGGAGGAACAAAGGGATGATCTAGAGATTCAAAATAATGTTAGATTAGTAATGTAGGATAAGATTCATGAATTCAAAATTGGTTAATATAGTTTCATTCTATTTGGAACTATATTTCGTGTGACTTGATAACCTGAGAAAAGAAAGAGCTATTGTATAAATCACATAGCTCATCTTTCTCCATCTACCTTGGAAGTACCAAGATGTACTGTAATCTTCTTGATCACTTTAGCTGGGAAAATATAAATAAGGATATTTATGAGTTTACATTAAAGTGATTATAATTTCACCATGTTAAATAAGATCGATACAATTCTGATGAGATGATTAAAAAATTTCACATACCCACATGGAAATGAAATAACATCACCATGGACTTTTTCACTAGTCTCATGAAAAAGTACAAAGAAAAATATGTGATATGGGTTTTGGTGGATTGACTCACCAAGACTTCCCAACTCATCGCTATTTGTAAATATTTCTCTCTTTAATAACTTGCTAAGATATATGTAATGAAAGGGGTAGGGTGAATGTGGTACCAATTTCAATCATTAATGATAATGATCCAAGGTTCACTTCTAAATTCTTGAGAAATATTCAGTAATATCTGGATACTGAATTGAATTTTAGTATGGCCTATCACCCCAAAATTGATGGATAATATGAAAGGACCATTTAGAAACCCAATGACATGATAATAGATTTCTCAATGTAATTTAAAGGTAGATCGGATAAATATATCCCATTAGTAGATTTCTTATAAAATAACTTCTTCCACTCAAGTATTCAAATGGATCCGAATGATGCACTATATGGTAAGCGATGTATAACTCTTACTTTTTGGGATAAATTTAGTGAATTAAAGTTACATGGACTTGATCATTTGAAAGAGATGATAGAAAAGGTTTAATATATTCAACAAGATATAAAATTTGTTCATGGTCAGTAGAAGATAAATGTTGAAAACTATCTAAGGAACTTGGAGTTTGTTATTAGAGGCAAAGTATTTATTCAAATATCACTATGGAAGGGAGTAAAACAATTTGGAAAGAAAGAAATTATTACCCCTAGGTACATTGGTTCCTTTAAGATTCTTGATCAAACAGGAGTGATGGCCTATCATCTAGATCTTCCACCAAACATGGATTTAGTTCATGATGTGTTCCATGTATCACTCCTAAGAAATTAAATACCTGATCTCTCAAATATACTAAATCCAGTGGTGGTGAAACTATAGAATGACCTATCTTATGAGGAGAGACCAGTGAAGATCTTGGAGCATAGAGACATAGTTCTACATAATAAGATAACTCACCTTGTCAAATTGCTATGTTAGAACCATAAATATGAGGAGAAAACATGGGAGCTGGAGAAAACATTGAGACAAAGGTACCCTCAAATATTCAAAACTGAGAATATAAGATGGAATTTATTAATGGTGGAATAATTAAATGACCCAAGAATTATTAGTTACATTTGTTTCTTGAATAAATATGTCTTATATTATACATATATATACATATGAAACACATAGAAAAATAAATAAAATTTTATTTCAATAATTAAAAACATTACATTATTCATCAAATAAACCCATGATAATGTAAAACATTACAATGGGACAAAAAATAAAAAATAAGAAAATTAGGATGGGAAAATTTTTATCTTTCCAATATTCTAGGATAGCTTTCCCCATGAACAAAACTATATAAAATAAAAAGAATATTATTAAACCAATTGATATTTTATAAAATGAAAACATATTGAAACTTGAGAGGAATTGAAATGAATAATGTATGAAGAAATGAAAAGGTTTTTATAGGAAGTAATATAAATATTGGAATTATAATTCGATTGTTTTTCAATTTGATTATGGGTCAATATGACTGTTGGGAACTATTATTTTTGGTGATAATTTTATCATTAGATTTAGTATTTATAAAAGGTAATGAATAATTATAATTGATATGGATATGATAAATGATGGCCTCAACCAGTAGATTCATTCATTTTGAATCCAATTTGGCAAAACATGGTAGTGAGGTAGCATCACTAGGGTTCACCCTTGACCAAGAACAGGAAGATATTTAACCAGTATTGATCAAGTTAAATCAACTATGGGATATTTTCAATTTAGTATAGATCACCACTCGGTCAATGTTAGCTAAGCTGCCCCATAAAACTACCATCATCGCACAACTTACCTTTTGGCATATTTCGGTGTAATAAGGGGTTTTTTTCTAGACCTTAGTATCATAAAAGTGTAATTTACTTTGTATAAATCAAATTTTTTTTCTCCCATCCTATTTTTAGTATTATTTTATTTAATAAATACAAATGAATATAATATGAATTTTATAAATAGATTTTTTGGATATAGATCAAACATAATTATATCCTAAGGAAATTTATACACTTATAATAAAATGAAGAACTCTATATAAATTATATTGTAATAAAATATCCCTTTAAAACACTATTTTTTGAAATATAAATGATAATACAATTTTACAATGGCCTATGAAATTTTTTTATGCATCAGAAATTTGAATATTTCATAAAAACTATTATTTGTAAATAAATTAGGTTTTTTTATTTAAAATTTAATGTTTTTCATATTTAGGAAATTAATTTGATAATATAATCATTATATTTGAAATTATCATGCCAAAATTATCTTATGGTGATTTTTTATAATTTTATAAAATACATTATTTTTCAATGAATATTAAAAACATAGTTTTGCATTTTAGGTATGTTTTATGACTTGATACATATGTAATAATGATTTAATATTTCATTAAACATAATCCATAACGTAAAATATGTTATTTTATTAATATTATGTATTTTTATTGTATTTAAATTAATTTCCAAACAAAAAATTTGACTATTCATAATCTAAAATATAAATTATGATTATAAAAACTTTATTTTGTGGAAAAATCACTTTTATTTATCAATAGTATTTTTAAAATATAGAATTATATTCTAATATATTAAGATACTACAAAACATGACTCAAATTGCTAAAACCATGATAAAAAAATTGGACAAGAAATTGGTTTTTCATTTTCCACAACTTAGAATTCCAAGACCTATATTTGGAAATTATTAAACAATTCTTCCTCTTTTACTATAAATACCTAACCATCCATCATTGCTATCCAATCCTAATTCATAATACACAAAGTTCTGTTCATTTTACCACCCAAATAGTCCCTCTATGGTTTCCTTAAGTCCTCAAGGTTCCATCCTCGTGTTTTATGAAGAAACTCCTCAAAGTAAAGGAATTGTCCACTTCTTCTTTCCTATTCAAGTACATATTTTATGGAATATTTTCTAAATTTTGGATTATAATATTTTCATAACATTTTTTGTTATTACATTATTTATAAAATTTAATTTTATTAATTGGATTCCTTCATTCAATCCCATTATTCAATTTCCTTAATCCTCATTTTCTTTCATCATGCTTCTAAATTTATTTCTTGAATTTCTTTATATCACATGAAAAATTATTATATTTTGAATCCCCAAAACATTTTATTATCCACTTTTATTCATCTAAATGTAAATATAATTTATTTATTTGAGTATTTATAATTACAAAACCCCCATATCCTTTCTATTGGTTAAATTTTTTTTGGTCCATGTCTTTAATAATTTATGTACACAATGATTTTATATAAAACTCATGCTTTATTATATATGGGATATTAATGAAGTGATTTATTATGATCAATGTGTCTCACATGATTTAATAAATATGAAGGGTGAACCCTGATAAAGATCTAATACATTAGATAAAAAATTAATATCTAGATATGACATTTTTCATGATAGCTTGGTGATTAATCATGTTAATTATGATATATGACACCTTGGTGATAAACCTTGGTGATATGATTATAAATGTCTCATTTGTATGTTTTATACAAAATTACATAATATGATTTAATATATTTATATTATGATATGACTCATGTTCTTATGATCATTCCCTATAGTTATGACTCGTAGTCACATGTGAAATATCTCCTTCATTTATTCCAATACTAGGATTTATGCTCACCCCCTTCTTGTGATGTATGTCTATAGGATAAGAGATGCAGTAAAAGTAAATTAGGATGAACCTATTAATAAGCCTTTGAATTTGGTTAGAATATTTTTTATTTTATTCATGTATTATATATATAATTTCTATGAAACTAAACCTTAAAAGATCTTATGTGTTATTAAGTGTTGTACCATGTAATGAATATTTAATATAATAAAAATGAAGGATTCTATAAGAGTTACCACCAATTACATTAGAGAAAAATATACTTAATTTGAATGTATTTATAGTGATATCTCATTTTTCAACTATGTCTCTATTAACCATCCATGAATAATCTATAATATAGATAATATATTTGTTATAATGATTATCTGGACACAATCCTAACTCAAATATGTGTTCTTTCAAGGATGCACTACCAGCTACATCTAGATAAAAATGAACTAATTTCATAAAATTAGCTTCATATTCCACTATTTATAGATTTTATTTCTTTATACTAAAGAAATATATCTTTTTATCTATCTTAATGGTGTGTGGGTAGAATTTTTTTTGAACAATTATTTAAATTACTCCTACATAAGGCCTTAGTAAAATATATCTTGGACTACTAAAGACCACCATTAGCATGAAAGATCCTCCAGAATATAGACTAACAAATTTACCTTTAAATTAGTTTTTATTACTAGGAAATAGAAAATATATTTCATTTTATTAATCCAATATTTTTCCTTTTTGGGTTTTGAATCATCCTAGAATATTGGAGGATTCTATTTCTAAAATGGAATAGAATGATCCACTTATCATGGTTTATTATTTTGATTTACCATATAAATATTCTTAAAATATTGAACAGTGATCTAAACATGTATTTGGTTCACCTGTGGATTAAGTGAATCCACATCCTCTTCTCCCTCTAGGAGGTTTCTATATCACAAAATTAGTTCCATTTCATTATATTTAGAAAAATGCGCCACTAATTCATCACTCACATGAAATTTAAGGTATAGAATATTCCAAATCATTAAAAGAAAAAATCATCACAACTGATTTCCAAAAAATATCCTCAAACATAACTTGAATAATGTATTCCTAATGGGAAGTCTCACTAAAAGTTCATGATATAATACACTCATGATATAAACCTACGATGATGAGATAACCACATTCCTAGAAGTGTTTTATAAAACTGTTTATACCTATACCAACCTAGTAACTTGAAGTTTTTCATAAATAGGTAATATATTCCTTTTTATTCTATACATTTCATGTTATGACATTCCTATGTACTTAATACCATCTTAATATGATAGGCCAACCAAGATTTTTTCAATTTTAAACATCCCCACCAAACCCATTGGCTTGGGCTTAGTTAGAGATGCCACAAACCATAAATGATTTGCACAAGACACCAAATGCTAGTAATAAATTCCAATGTATTACCTATACATTGGGAGAATATTTTACCTTTTTAAAAAAACATATCTTCTTATGAAAATATATAAACAACCAAACCAAATATACGATTCATGTGTATAAACAATACAACGCAAATGAAAACCAATAAATAACTATATAAAAATATAATCAATAAAGTATAAAAAAATGAATCAATAAAACCAAAAGACATCCCAACATGAAAACACTGATGTGGAATCACTCCAATAGCTCCATGAGAAACTACATGCTCCAAACATCAACCCACGGAAGTATCATCATGATGCACCACTAAAGAAGAACATGGCCATTACCTTACCTATTTCATGAATAATAACATCTGTATATGAACCAATGCTCATATAAAGTGGGTTAGTAATTAAAACTATAATTCCATCCCCAAGATACTTCCTGACATACACCACTATAACTAGAAACAAGTTATCTTGAAATTTTTACAAAATAGAGGGTGAGAATAAGAAAACAATGTACTATAACAAAACAATTTAAGAAAAAAACTCAATCAAATTGTTCATTCTTTCTTTGCACTTTTCGTACTGATCCCATGTGATACACACACACACACACACATTCATGGTGAATGAAAATCCCTTTAATCAAGATTAGTGTTTCATACTTCACTAATACATCACTTTTTTATATACCTCAATGCCTCCAATCTGAAAATGAGTGCCAAGTCCGTACTCATAAGGCCACTTATAATGCAACGATGAACACATTCCACCCATGTATTCCATGTTTTCATACCATTATATTCCACATTGATCAATATTTTATTTTTAAAAATTTCATCATATATCTTTATTTTATTAAAACAACACCTTAAATGAAAACAATAAATCAAGAGGTTATTCAAAAAAAACATTCAAATTACCATATTTCTCAAATCATAAACCCAAAGTTCTTTCCTCTAACAAACCATCCAAAATATACTTTTCCAATCCAATTAAAATTCTTAATGAAAATAATCCTTCATGTTCTAGATAAGGTGGAGAAAAGGAATAATCCACCTACCTATGCATGAGTAAGAAAAAAAATGGTATAATAAAAACTCTAGCTTTGGGCTCAAGACTTCTTTCCTTTAATATATCCAATAAAGATCTTATAAAAACACATAATATTATATATATATATATATATATAATGGATTATATTTGATGTTATATGTGAGAGAATATGAGGTTATATAAATAGAATGTGAGAAAATAGAGACTTACCATTGATTTTGGATATCCAATACACTTTTATCCATCAAAATCAGATTTCAGATTAAAGGTAACCACCAATTATTCATAGAAGAGGAGTTTAGTTTGTGATCCTAAGAGGAGAGGTAACAAATGATATTTTTGGGGGTAAACCTAAGTTAAAATATAATTTTCTGAGTTTTTAATGCACATTACTTGGTTATTCCACATGGTTTAACAGACCATGTGCCAAATATGTCAGTGCTACAAGAAAACACCTAGGTGAATACATGATTATTCCATATATTTTGACTAGGAAATGCTCTAAAAAATCATTTTTATTATTGTGAATCCCACCATTTTCATGGTTATTCACACGGTTTATCCAAAAATTACACCAACCATGTGCCTTCCTAGGGAGTCTTAGAGTCCCTTGCACAATTTATAGGAGAGGGTGCATAGTTTACCCAAATTGTGATCTAACTAAGAACCTCCAAAAAATATTCCAAAATATTCCAATCCTTCCAAAAACTCATAGTACTCAACCTAAGTATTATGTAACATAAAAATACATAAAAATTGGAAGTACCTCAAACTGGGAATGTTACCAGTTAGACACCCATTATGTACATATGTTTTCATTGGAATTATTTTAATTAATTTTTACATAACTGAATTATTTTGGACTATTTGGAAAATATAATGCATTTTTATTTCATATTTTCTATTCTCACACTATTATATATTCATACCATCTTTCATTGATGGTTTTTTTTTCTAACTTGGATATTTATAACCGAGATGGGTCATTCCACATTTAGGCACAAAACTTAACTTATAGTTTATTTATTTAAAGGGTAAAAACTGATTCCCTCATGTGTAATGACTAACCCCAAGTTATTAAACAAACCCCTATCAATTGGGTGTTCTTAAGGTGTTAGATGACAGGAAACAGATGAATTTGGGTATTTGGGTCCTGAATGTTACATGAACACAGGAGAGTTCCAAGGAGGAACCTATTGAGTATATTTTAATGATCACACATTCATTATATATGCTTCTTTTTATATATTTTTGATTGAGTTAGTAGTGGGGTCACATGACCTCTAATCTAGACTTGAAATAACTTTTAGTGGTAGTGATTGGAATTATACCTTAATAGTGGTATAAAATAGTTATTAGGATTTGCGATCATTTTACCACTTTGATTGGGATTTTTATAATATGTCATGTTATTGATATATATTTTTCATATATTTTTTGTTAATAATATTAATTTTTATTTTTATGGTGATCTAATGATTTATTTTATATGGGTAAAGCCTTCTATAAATGTGTGATGATTTGACCTTGGTTCTATTCTGTAAGATTCTGACCTTTTAATGAGGTTTTTACTTGATTAAATAATGGTTTGACGTCATTTAAAAGGGTAAAGAAAGTGATTTCTGGGAATATTAGGGTCTTTGTGGGGTTTCATTGGGGTTTTGGATGTGAAAGAGGGAGAAATAGATATTTAGTGTAGGTTTCATAGTTGTTGTATGGTTAGTCTAATTGTATGCCATAACTGTGTGTGGGTATGGAGTCTCTAACAAAATAAAGGGAATGGCCCTTGCATGGCATAAAAACCATTCAAGCCTCCCCAGATAACCATACAACTGGTATCCCGTAATATAGACATTGGTGCATAGGCATCACATGTTTTTTCAAACTATGAAGGTTCCCCCAGGAGATCGTGTGACCTGACCCCTCTTTCACAAATGGAGCTACATGGTTGGTACACGGTTTGGCCAATCATGTTTCCAAACCATGAACCTTTTGAAACATGGTAAAATTCATATTTCCCCCATCATTCACTAATGGTTCTAACATAATTTATTCCCAATTTGATCCTCTAACAGCCTAGGTGATGAACCACTTCCTCCTTTCTTATCTAAATCTGATTCTCCTTCGATTATTGGTCATTTGGCATGTGGTTGGATGTGAATTAAAGATCCTGGTTAGTCTAACACTCCTATTTGTTTTATTTTCTAGAAACGGACATGTGTAAATGGTATTATTATTTTTACACCACTAAACCCCTCTTTTTCTAGTATATTCTAAGTTGGTACTTGAAGGTTGGTTGAGTTCAAATCAATGGATAAGGTTAAGTGAGCATTCATCTATGAACTTGTGGTAGCTGGTTTACAAATATATTCCATAGTATTGATTCCCTAATTTATGTATATGTGGTTTTCTTTTGGTACCTTATTATAATCCATTGTGTTTCCTTAGTAGGAAATGATAGTTGGGATAACTAAATAATGAATTTAACCCCTTACAATTCCCATGGGATCTGTTGAGGTTGATTGGATTGGACTAAAGGACACTCATGGGATGTACCACTTCCTTGAACTTGGAATTGAGTTGTTAAATTGTAAATTTATGTTTAATGAGATAAAACTAATGATAATTATGGTTTTCATGTAAATAAGGTTTTATGAAGTGAAATCAAGGAAAATTGTGTTTAACTTGTTAACATGGTATAAGGGGATGTTTGGCCTAAATTAAATGTGTTAAATGAGTTATGGAACATAAATAGTAAATGTGATAGATGATTCAAGAATAATCCTCATGTGAATAAGTGGTATGAGTGGGGTGTTGGATTTACGATATACTTCCATGGGTTGGGCTAGACTGAGGCTATATCCCCCACCCCTATAGTGCATGGTTTAGGTGTTAGACTGAGGCTCTATGCTCCTAAATAATTCACGTGATATGATTACATAGTCTGAGGATACAAGGTAAGTTGATATAAACTATTTTATTAAATGAATTTCCCTATGATATAGGGATTGTGACTCCCCTTGTATGTTGTTTAATTTACTAGAATAAGTTGAATCATGTTTGATGAATACAGATAACTCCTACAACTAATGATGAAAATGGATAATGGAAATCTTGTTAAATAATAGGAACTGTTTTATCATTTTTTTATCTTGTTTTTTACAATACTTCTACATATACTCTTTTAGACTAGATATTTTTAGACATTGTTGGTGATGGCCTACTAAGTTGTACCCACACCCTTCTTGGGATACTATTGGCTGCTCGAGTAGACTTTATGGTTACAAGTCAGGATAAGAGAAAATGGTTGATAATAGAGAGGTGATTTGGGGATCAGGGATGTGCATGAATGAGGGAACTATACTTGGTGTTGGGACATTTATTAAGGATTATTTATATTTTCTTTATTTTGGGTTTTTATTTACACTTTTCACTATAAGACATGACATGGTATATTACTATTTCCTTGTAGTCTTATACTGAGTTTTGTGAAATTTATTTGTGATGCATGTTTATTATTTATACTTATTTCATTATTTATTGTTTTTTTACTAGGGATTACTCTAATAAAGAGGTTATAGACTCCCAACATGTCTCATTAGACCCTCTTTTCTAGTCGTTAGCCTATGGTATATGGGTTGGAACCTGAGGTCTTGTGTAATTCTAGATTGGGGCACTGGATTAGTGGCACCCATGTCAAGGAGTTGCATAGTCACCCTATTATAGCCTATTTAAGGAATTATTTTTGGGCCACAACTCAATTTCATTACCATCTCAAGTAAAGTATTATTTGTTTCGGGTCATGACATGCATTATGTGGAAGTTCACATATGGATTAACAATTATGACCAATAAATTCATATATTGTATAGAATATATTAATAGTTTATAATAGAAAAATAATATTGAAACCCATTTTAAGTATTAGTTTTTCAGTTTTAGACACGTGATGTTGGGATCTATGCATCTTAAAAAATTTCATAGCATTATCCAAAATAATACTCTTCCGCCTCTTATGTTTCCTTCATATGTGTACATATCTCTTCATAAAGTATCTTTAGTCGTGTCATTGGAGAATCCTGTATACAACTCATTGACTGCATCATGGAATCATCCTTAGTCATTTTTTTCATCCCCCTAACTCTAAATTCACCTATGATTTTATTTCAATCAATAGTATGTATTTAAATACTCATTTCATGCCTCAACACATATAAATATCTGACATTATCAATCACTCTTTGAAATATCTCATCTTTAAAAGTAATACTAACAGCTATGCCAAATCATCCTCAAAGTACTCATATAGAATATACATAATAAATTAATGAAAAATATGAATAATTATGTTTATATAATAATATATTATTTTACAAAATAAAATTTATGTACTACTAGATT
Source organism: Viscum album (assembly GCA_963277665.1). NCBI lineage: Eukaryota > Viridiplantae > Streptophyta > Magnoliopsida > Santalales > Viscaceae > Viscum > Viscum album. Next base: position 879,492,298 of record OY728123.1, read on the forward strand.
GATAATATTAGGATTAGTTACAGGATGATTCATCATCCACAGTGACATTTAATTGGTGGGTGATCCATGAAAGCATTACTATATATTCAGAATACCAATTACATATTAATATGTATATAACAAAATAACATACTTATCAATAGATAAAGAAATAAATTTTAAACCTACATCATGTTGAATCCTTTATATTTGTTGAGTAAAAATCACATGTGGAGTTTACTATGACAAAAAAAAATGTTAATGATGATCTGACTCAAACTACATTAAATATATTAAATTATTATATATATATATAATATTATATATTCTATGAAATATTTAATTCAATAAATCCTACCATCTCCTACTCACTCTACTAGTATGAAACCAAATCATTATGGTAGATAATAATAATGCATATCGAGGCTCATCATTGAATTTCTGGGTCACCCATATGAACTTCTAAATCACAAAATTTCCATGATGAATTGATGTAAAATGATCGATTTGGTTATTTTTATTAGTTATAATTTGTATCATTTGAGCCAATATATCCATGAGGTTTGAAACATTAGTTCACACAATGTTTAGTTGAACATTGGGACAAATGTCACATTAACCATTTTCTCTACAATAGTTTTCTTCATTTCCATATCCTCTTTATTCAACCATCTCATAGATTTAACGATATTAATCTGGATACATTAATTATCATAGATAACGAAAATATTCATAAATATATTTATATTTTAAATTTTAACCTTATATTTTTGTATTAGTTATATTTGAACTAGTTATCAATAACTGAATATTTTCTTCCAGGGTTCTTTTTCTTAATTACCTTAATGAAAAACCTTTTCTATGACACCAATTATGATGTCCTATACCTATTCTTTTGGATCTAGTTATATAATAATATAACCTTAAATTCATGACATGAAATTCATTTCTATAACTTGTTCCCCAAAATAAAATTTTAGTGCCTTTAGAAACTAGGTACATAATACATGAAATAAAAAACATTTATATAAATATTATTGTAGGATTAAATCCATCAATTACCCATATGTTTTCTATGCCTAGTATACTTGGGTTCCTAGTGATTTACATCAAAGGAGAAAAGGTAATATTAAAAGAGCAGTAAGGGTTTCATAAGATAATGGTATGATTTTAAGAAAGATTCATCCATATAATATAAGATATATAACAATAAAACAACATGGTCCTTAGTGTATTATATTATCCATTTTAAGTTATACTTATTGAACAACATGAGGGTCCAAATATTAATCATATTATTTTTATTATTTTTAAGTAATTAAAACAAGAAAAAAAATTATGTACATGTATATTTATAAAATAAAAAATAATATTGTTTAATTTTTTAATATTTAAGACTTAATAGTGATTTTTTGTAATGAAAATAATTATATTGTTTCCTTACATTTTTCTATGAATTATAATAATTTTTTAATGAATCTTTCATTTTTCTCTCAATTGGTGTTTCAGTCCACTATTTTATACAGGTCTTCCTCCTACCTATGCTAATGATTTACTATCATGCTCCTTAATGGTCTCTCTTTATGGTGTATCCCTCTTTCATATAGATGTTCCATGGGTTTTTAAATTATTCTAGGGGGTCTTGGATTTTTTTGGTCTTCTAAAAATTTCTCATCTTCCTTAAAGATCTTTCACTTATTGAATCTTGGTCTTCAATAATTGATGTTTTGCATCTCGTATACTCTATATTTATTCTAGGTGGTTTACTTTGATACACATTCCCCTCTAAAAGAGTTTCCTACTCAAGGATACTTTCAGGAATCAGTCCTATTGGTGATTTCTTTACCCTCTTTGGTGATTCTACTCATGCAATGAATGTTTTTTATATATATATGTTTTTGTTATGTTGAATCTTATCCTCATTGATGTTTCTATTTTTATATTCATTTTTTCATTGATTCTATTTATTTTATCCTCAAATTGATACCTTTAATTTATTTTTCTATGATTTATTATGTCTATTAACCTCAAATGTTACCTTACATGAAAAAATAGTTTATAAATTCTTGGTTTGTGGTGGCATGAATCTATTTGTCGGTATCATTGTTTCATTCTAGTGTTTTTCTTGGGCCCTATTATGTTTTATATGGGAGTTTACCTAGTTGTTTCAATATTGTTCCCATGGTATTTTATCGTTTTTATAAAAAAATATTTACTATAAAATAATAATAATGATATAATATAATTAATTAATGAAATTTTAAATTCATAAACATATGGTCAAGGTAAAATACTAAGATATCCTATGAAAATCATATCATCCAAGTCGTTGTATCATAATGGTCTTACATAACAATTCTACCTACTAAGACACAATATCTTAATTAGGGAATTATATGTAATTTCTATAGAAAGTAAAAAAATATCCAATAAGTCATGGGTTTTATAATATTGGGCCTACCAATCACATAAATTTATAGAGTTTCAATAAAAAAACATGATATAAATAAATACACAAGTTCATAACATTGACCAATCATAAAATGAAATCAGTCATCATGGTTAAAATTTGAGTTGGTGATATGGATTTATAAAAAGGAAATTCATAGTCAAAGGATTGTGTTATAGGGATTTAATGATGATTTCATCACTCAAAATAAAAAAAGTATAAAAAACTATTGAAATATAATAATGAATGAGTGAAAATATAAAAATATAACAATAAATATAAATTACTTATAAAAAAAATTGAAATATTTATATTGAACTTTAATTATCAAATTTAAATCTCTTTTGGTATCCATTCATAATTCTATATTTTTACCATTAATGTGATGTTAGTTACTCTTATGGAAATGGATGAAAGTATGAATGATGAAAAATAGATAACTCAAAGCATAACCTTTGATTTCTCTCAATTTATTGAATAATATTCACCTTATACATGTTATTTACACCCAGTAGTGATTTTAATAGCCTTTAAAAAAAGTTAAAATCATATCATGTAGTATCTAAAATTCCCTTTGTGAATGGATTTTATTATATCTATAATCATATTTTTTTGATTTAATTATATTTTTTGTTCATTTATTTATTAAATTTTGTATCTTAATTGTTTACATAAGTAAAATGGAAAGGTTGAAAAGAAATTTCATTATTTTTATTTCGATCCCACTAAGGGTAAAACTATAAATTTTCTACCCTTGAGACATCATTAATTTTAAGTTTTTAATCAATGTTTTTAATTTAAGATACTTATTCTCAAAAAAACAACTAAAGGGTAATAAATTTGAAGTCTAAGGTCAAATCTATATGTAATCCAAACCCTAGGTGATAACAACTCATCATTTGTTGAATCTTTTAAATTTTATGTCGAAATTATAAAAACAAAATTATATAGCTTCTTTACTATTTAATAAGAGAGATGAATCAATGTATTAATTTCAAAGGACAATTTATAAAAGATATGATCTCATTTACTTATGAATTGAATAATTTAGTTATTTGTGATTTTAAAATATAATTATTTTATAATCGATTAACTTATACCAATACCAACTTAATTATTCCAATTATTTATGATCAAAAGAATATAATTTAACTAAGATGCATTATTTTCCAATAAATATATAAGACATTTATTGAAACTATTCTAATATAAAAATCGATATTTACCATGTTGATTTTATTTTTATACTAACTCTTTTCTAAAATAATGAATAAATAATAAAGTATGTCATTTTTTATCAATATGATATTAGACTAGTACAAACCATTCACAAGTGAACTAGATCATTTAATTATGTACCCATCCTCCTATACTCAATACAATATACCTTTGGAGAACTACTCACTAATTAATGAGAGAAAAATATCCATAAAATCACATAGTATTTTTAAAGAATTAATAATGAAATTGTTCACAAGAGTTACTAAAGAATGTTGAGTAAATTATATTAAATAAAATACAATACAAGTATTCCACATCGTTATTTCAATCATTATAGTCCTATTTAAAAATAATGATTTGATAATATTCTCTCTTGATTCAAAAAAACTATTCAAATACTATCTAACAAACTATGTTATCTTCACTACTAACACATAGAGGCAGTTTTATCGAGACCACTAATAATTGTTTTTAAAACCCTAATTTGACACCCTTCTCCCCACCCCCTCCCCAAATTTCTCATTGATAATGTATTTCCCCTCACCATCCAATGCCCCTCACCACCTAATAGCTTCTCTTCAATCCCCCCCTCATCCCCACTTTCACCTCTAGCTGACATCGGTCATGCCCCTCGCCACCCCTCACTACTCACCACCTCCTCCCTGATCCTGCCACCCTCCTTAAACCCACCTTCTCTCTAATACCCCACACCTTGAACCCCCGTTTTCCTCATGGAAGCACCACCCCTACCCCTCATTACCACTCACTACCACATCTATGTCCCTTGTCTCCCCTCACTACCTCTCCCCAAGCCCCCCCTCCTTAAGTCTGTGCCACCCCTTCCCCGATCCATCATCGCTCGCCATCAATCACCTCCACTCACCACGCCTCTCTAGTATGTGGTTCAATATATATATTTTAGATCCATAACCATGATTTATTACATTAGATTAATTATTTTTTTCTGAAATATTAAATTTTATTTATTATAAAGGACTGAACATTAATAGTAATACAATGAGTTATCTTTGGTTTTATTGTGATAAATTGTGGGTTTCCATTCAATTACAGTAATCCAATTTTAAAATAATTGTGCACATAAGGATATTGAGGAAATTTAATTTTCTTATGAAATGATTTATTTTCTTACTAAAAATTATTTATAGGGTGTTACAAATATTTATTTGCAAGGTTTTGATTATTTTTCCCAAATATAAAGATTTGTTTTGATTAATAACAATGTTGTGAGTGTTTGTTAATATCATGAATTTTTATTTGTTGTTTATTAATTTTATTTTTTATGAGGAATTATCAAGAATAAATTGTATTAATATAAATGTTCAAGATTATATTGGATTCATATCAATGTTAGGAGGTGTTTGTAGATGTCAATAATTATTTATGGGGATATATAACAATTTTTTATTAATATCAGGATGTGTTTTGAATAAAATCCTAAAATATTTTATAGGGTGTTTATTGATTTTATTGAAATAATTGGTGGTTTTTCAAATGTCATAGAGAGGACCTATATTTATGGTTGTAGACATAATATCAGATGGAATCATCTCAAACTTAAATTTAGTCTTGAGATAAACTTTGGTTATAAATCTAATCATTTTAAAACATTTATTTGGGGTTATATAGAATCAAGACCCGACCCTGGTCAATGATTAGGTTGGGTGATGTTTAATTTTTATTTAACTTTTTTGATTAATAATTTTTATCATTATATCTAAAGGTGCAATGAGAACAATAAAAATCCAATACCTATTTATAAAATTAAGATTAATCTACCTCAAAACACACCTTGGTTTGCCAATGGTTTGGAAGAATTTTTAGACATTTCAATTGTAAAAATATCATTGGATGGTAGAATAAAATTTATATGTACTCATTATAAATTCAATATATGGTTTAATAGAAACAATTTATATGATCATATGATATTGAAATGATTTTCTCCCCGATTTTTATGTTGGATTTGGAATGTGGAATAAAATTTAATAGGAATTTAAAACAGTTACAATACTTTTAATGAAACAAAAGGTGACCCAGAAGAGGATAATTTTGTTTTAAATTTGTTAAATGACACATAGTTTTTCAAAATACAATGTCCAAAATTATAATAGATCAATATAACCTTTAGTTAATCTTAAGAAAGTTAATATTTATCATAAATTTTGTGACCAAAAAATGAGTTTTATAAATTAGTTGAAGACTGGCAACAAGAACTGTATGAAGGGTGTGCCATGTTTTCAAAGTTCCATATTCTACTTAAGTTGTATCATATAAAGTGTCTCTATGTAATTAATGACAAATAAATTTCGATGACTTTAGAGTCTATTCGTGTTGAATTTATTGAAGCTAATATCCTTTCATAATTCTATTAGATGATGAAAGTCATTAAAAAAATTGGACTTGATTATACTTAGATACATACATTACGTAATGATTACATTATTTACTGGGGGTAATAGTATGATAAATATTAATGTATAATATTTCATACATGTAGATAGAAGTCACTGAACAACAATGATTGTGTAAATCAATACAACCCCAAGAATAAATAGAAGAAGAAAACTCTTTCAATGGTATTATGTTACTCTCCTCTGAAACGATGGTTGAAAAGATTATTTATTTCATCTAAGAGTCCACATTAAATGAAGTGGAATTCTTGGGATAATAATGCTTTCTTGATGAGATATATAAATGATTCAACATAATGGATGATTTTTTATTTGGTATATCCATATTTTCCATCAGATCTTATGAATATACTTTTGGGATTGACTTATGATGTTTTTAACAGTTTTGGTACTTTAATTACTAATTATAACATTTAGATAATTCTTTTATCCCCTATAATCTATCTCCATGGATTTTTATGAATCAGACTTCTTTCATTATTTTGATGATTACTCCTCGAAATAAAATATCATGAAATGATATTTATGTATACCTTAAACCTATAATCAAAGAATTGTGAGAATTATAGGATGGTGGTTTGGAAATATATAATCCTTCAATTAGACAACCATATAAAATGCATGCTCATTTAATTTGGACAATTAATAACTTTACTAGATTACAAAATTTATCTGGTTGGAACCCTCAGACATGTTTGGATTCTCTAGTTTTTAATATTTATTTTAAACCTCAAATATTACCTCATAGCATAAAATGGTGTTTTATGTGTCATTGTTGATTTATTAATTATTCTCATAAATTTAGGTTTAACAAGACATGATTTATTTGAGATATTGAAATGATAATTTCACCGATGGTGTTATCTGGTTCAGAAATCTTGGGATAATTAAGGAATCTCAATGATGAATTTGGAAAATGTAATTAGATTTAAGAAGTGGGAAAAGGGTAATAGGTATAGTATCTGAAGTAGCTAGAACACAAAAATGTAAGAAAAGATGTATATTTTTTATAATTATATATTGAGAGTTTAATTTGATACATCAAAATCTCAATGTAATGTGTATTGAGAATAACGTTTGTGACAATGTAATGTTTACATTTCATAATGAAGAGGTTAAGTCAAAGGATCACCTTATTTATCATAATGATTTGGATTCAATGAATATAAAGCATGTTTTGTAGGAAAATGATAATGTAAATTATGATTTTGATATTTTTACAATGTAAAATCATGGTAAGTATGTATTCATTTGAAATTTATGTAATTTTAAATTTTTAGATGGATATTTATGTGACATATCAAGGTGTGTTGACTTAAAATATAAAACTTTACATGGACTGAAAATTCAAAAATCACATATTTTGATAGAGAAGTTGTTTTCTTTGGAATTTCATAATATATTCCCCGAAAAAATAACTATAGTTCTAGTTGATTTATTTACCTTTTTCAGAGAGCTTTGTGGAAAACTCTAGATACAACTGAGCTTAATAGACTTAATGAAAGAATTGTTTTGAAACTTTTTCATTTGGAGATGTTATTTACCCCTTTATTATTCATATTCATGATTCATTTGACTGTTTATTTGGTTAAAGAATCTAAATATGGTGTATTGGTACACTGTTAATGGGTGTATCCAATTGAGAGTTACATTGATTTTTTTTATTTTCATTGGTGTATTAGATTTTATCAAATCATTACATAATTTTATTTATAAGTTTTTTATTTTTTTCAGTAGGTACAGAGGTCATTTGAAATCATATGTGAATAATAATTCTCAAAAAGAAGGATTTATAGTTTAAGGTTACATAGATAAAGAGTTTTTGACCTTCTTTTATAGTTATTTTGATGGTACAGAGACTAGATTCAGTTATACTGGAAGTGCTGATATCATATGCACTAATTCTCATTATGAAACCCAATCATCGGTATTTCCAACTATTGGACGAACAATTAGAAAGGGGCCAAAGTTTACACTAACTAAATAGTAGTTGTTACAAGAACATAGATATGTTCTACTCAATAGTGTTATTACATATCCATTTATTGAAGAATTGTGATAGCAATACAAGAGGATAATAAGGGTTCGATATCAAAATGAGCTGGAATTATGAAAAGATATTAATAAAGAGATTGTAGAATGGTTTACTCATCATGTAAGTATATACTCATATTCATATTATTGGTGTATAGTTTTTTTTTCTTTGTTAAATGTAACACCTTATATATTTTTATCTATATAATGAATATTTATAGTTTAGATGGAATATTGAATGATTTGAAGTTTTTTTCTTGAGGTCTTTTAAGGCTAGTTAAGAGATTCAGCGCCTACAATATTCATTGCTTCAGGTTTCATATAATTTATCCTAAAGAAGACTTAAAAACTCACAATAGCCATGTATTTACATTTTTAGATGTGGGATACTATACGAATATGAATGATATAATTGAATAAAACTATCATTTATAGATTTCAATTATCTTATTCAAATGCAAGTTGGTCTACATTAATAGGGGTATAATAAAAGATTCGCTACATTTTAATTATGTTAACTTCTATTAATTGACGGATACCGGTGAGTGTGAAAATCAAGATCCATTTATCTTGGCTTCCTAAGCGATGATGGTATATTATGTGGATGATGAAATACATGATGGTTTTTGTGTTTTTTTATGCATAATGTAGAGAGACTTATATGATATGGGAGATGGAGATAAATTGGTGCTTTTTGTCAGTGAACCCCATCAACCAAAAAACATTGAACATTTTTTTCATGACAATATATAAATAGTAGAACTTACATGGGAGGGTGAAAATTAAAAAATCTTTGCAATGGATGTTGATAATAATGAAGATAATTAAGATGAAGATAATTCAATGTATAAATTGGTAATGAAAATATATTACAATTTCTCATTGATATGTGTTCCATACATATATAAATTGTTCAAGTTTTTTTTGTAAACAAAAATTAGTTTTTAGTTTTTATAATTTTAATATACCTTTCCTTTTTGAAATGTAGGAATTCATAGAACAAAAAAATCAGGATCCTAGCCAATCAGTATCTAAGATCACACCACCACGATCGTCATCTTCTATGGATCTTAGTGATTTCATTGTACCTGATACTGTAGTGATCTAGTTGTTTCCCTTGATGTCGTTGGTATCCCATTACCCGATTCACCTCTAGCGATGGGGCAGTTGGTCACCCATGCATATAGGGGATATTGGTGAGTTACCATTTCTGGTATGTGTATCATTTTCCAAAAAAATTATATATTTTATTAATTGTTAAATAAATTTTTCAAACAGATAAAGACAACCATAGAAGGGATGTAAATATGAACATGGCATGTGTATGGGCCTTAAAGGAATTCAATATTATAATTCCATTTAATGAGTTCAGGGTGCCTACCAGTGACGCTACCAGAATATATGGACAGATTCTTGGGCATCTTTCTTACAAAATGGTGAGCTTTCCAATTAATTATAAAGGTTGGAGTCATATGACTAAAGATTGGGAAAATAATTTATTTTATACTCAAGTAAAGGTAATATTAATATAATACTCCTTGATATATAATTTAAAATGTATGAGTAAAATTTTTAAATATAATTATAAAGAGTTGTGTTTTTTATTTCAATATTTTTTTTCATTTTCATGTCCATGACTCTGTTTCATACCCATGGACTTTGAAAATTTTGTGAAAGAAATGTACATATTTTAAATAGATATTATGGCATTTATTTAATGACACATTTTTGAGCTCATGATAGATGTATGAGAAAGTTCCCGAAAGAATTTCTCATGAGCAATGGAAGCTCTTTGTCGATATCAACTAAGATGCATCTCATGAGGTATTTTCATATTTTATAGTATCTTAATAACATAAACCCAATAAAATTATACTTTTTTATTAATATTTATATTTTTTGTATGAATTATCTAAAAAATATTATTAATCATGAGAATCAATTCCATCCACACATCACTGGGTCTCAGAGTTTTTCTAGAAAAATAACAAATTTTTTATTTATTTTATTCATTATTATTTATATAATTTTATTATAACTGAAGGTTTTTTCTAAATTGTTTATATTTTTTATAAAGGATAATTAATTAGGTTATATTGATTCCTAAACAGAGATGTGGTTTAAAGTGAAGAGGAAATATGATGGAATTTTTGTAAATGACCCTAACAAAGACATTAATGTAAGTACTTTTCATTACCATTTCATATTATTTCATTACTATAAAAAATAATAAAAAAATATATTATAACAACTAAAAATCCATAAATACAATTAAATGTGCCCAGATACATGGATCAAACGATGCCAATTTGGCATCATTTGATACATCTAGCAGGCCCTAATTAATTAGGTTTAAGTCTTGTCTATGGTTACAATATAATTTTCATTATTATTCTTTTATAGTAATGAAATACAAATTTATTAGGTTTAGTGTTTTAAAACACTAAAACGTGTGTGTAATAGTCAAAATCAATGAAAATGACCATAAATTGATTTGAAATCAGGGTAAAATTGAGTTATTTTTTATTTTCTCATACAGAAAACACATCAATATAATGTACGGTATGGGTGGTATGACTATTTAAACACTTCTTAAAGTTACAAAATCCTTTAAAAAAAGTATTAAAGATTCATAACTAGGTTAAAGATATCAGGATTCCCTAAAATCATGAGAAAATGACTATAGATTTAATTTCCAAAAGTAGAACCTGATGGACTATCTTTCTGAATTACAGTTTTCTTGGAATTTCTATAATCATGTTTTTAGTGTTTTAAAACACTAAAACATGCATGGAATGGTCAAACCCATGTAAAAATACCATATATTGACATGGAATAATGGTAAAACCACTCATTTGTTATTTTAGACTTATACTAATAGAAAAATCTTCAATACAACATGCAGTGTGGTCGGGATTATTCTGTAAACACTTCTTAAAGGTACAAAAGCCTTTAAAAACAAGTTTTAATGGGTCAAAACTAGGAAAAAATGTTGGATTACCCTGAATTCATATATAAATGGTCGTATATTTAATTTTTAATATTAGGAACTGGTGGAATATCTTTCAGAATTACAGTCTATTCAGAATAGTTGTAAATAGGTTTTTGGTGTTTTAAAATAGTAAAACAAGAATGGAATGGTAAAAACAATATCAAATAACATAATATAGATTTTAAATCATTGGAAAACCAAAATTTAATAGTTTTTTATGTGTACACATAGACTAAACATCAATACGATGTGCAATGTGGTCGAAATGATTCAGTAAAACCTTTTTAAAGGTACACAATTCTTTAAAAATGTGTTGGGGAATAAAAACTAGGAAAACGTCATTTAATTAACTTAAAATAAGATTAAAAGGACTATATATTGAATTTTATGATGTTGGAATTGACAAAACTTCATTCCAAATTGTAGTTTTACAAGCAAGGCTGTAAACAGGGGTTTAGTGTTTTAAAACACTAAAACGTGTATAGAATGGTAAAATAAATAGAAAACGACCTCATATTGATGTGAAATAATGGGAAAACCACTAAAAAGTTAATTTTGACATGTAAACACATAAAACGCATCAATATTATGTGCGGTGTGGTCGAAATGACATGATAAACACTTCTTAAATGTATAAAAGCTGTAAAAACAAGTGTCGGGATCCAAAACTAGAAAAACAATGTCAAATTGCCTTGAAATCATAGAAAACTAATTTATATATAATTTTAAAATGTAGTAATTCCCAGAACATCATTTCGAATTACCGTTTTCAAAGGGTGTCTCTAAACACATTTTTAGCATTTTAAAACACTAAAACGTACGTGAAAGTGTCAAAACCATAGAAAACAACCTCATATTGATGTGAAATCATAGGGAAACCAATTACAAGTTATTTTTTATGTGTAATCATAGAAAAAATTTCAATAAGATGTGCAGAGTTGTGGTAATTACTCAATAAACTATTCTTAAAGGTATAAAAGCATTATAAAAAGTTTCAAGGGTAAAAATTAGGCAAATGATATCAGATTGTCCTAAAATCAGGGGAAAATGACCATTTATTGAATTATAAAATGTAGGAACTAAAGACACATAATTGGGAATTACTCTTTTCCTAGGATGGATGTAAATTAATTTTTAGTGTTTTAAAACACTCAAACGTGTCTGGAATGGTCAAAACCGTTTGAAATGACCTTAGATTGACATGGAATCATGGGACAACCACTGATGAGTTGTTTTTGAAATATAGGACATGTTTTTATATCAAATTATTTAAAGATTTATTATTAAATAAATTTCAAGCACAACACACATGGATTTAAAAATTAATTATAATATTTATTTATCCATTTTCAGTTTCTAGTGGTGAATCCTATCTTAAATTTGTAATTTTATGTTTTCAAATTATTTTTAATTATATATTTTTTTATGATAAAATTTATTCTATTTTATTCAAAAAATTATGTGCAACATTCTGAATATATTCTTTATATTTTCTCTTTTGTATTTATTTTATTGAATGTATTGGTTTTCATTATACATAGAAGATGCATATAGTAGGCATGAGGTTGACCGTTCTAATCCATGTCATTATTCATAAGGTATTCATATTGGTTCTTAATTTCTAGGGTATGTTAAAATTTTATCAATTATTCTACTGTAATTCTGATTTATATGTTTAGTTTTAATTTTTTTTCTTTTTTTTACAGTTGATGAGATGACGTGGTTGGTTTCAGTTGATCAGATGATGTAGAAGTAGAGAGAAGTAGTGGAGGTCATGACATGGATTTATATTGATAATGTATTATCGTTGGACCAATTTTATCAGTATATATTTATTAATAAGTTATTGGTTTCTATATATATGGGTTGACTAAGATCGAGATTATGATGACTATAGCTAGTTGTATATAAGACTATAGATGTATAATGTATGTATTATGGATTTATCATACATTATTTTTTTAGTTTATTTCATGTTAATTTTTTTATATTTATAGATTTTTATTAAATATTATATAAAAAACTAATTTAGCGGTGGTGTTTAGTAACATCCACTAAATACATAAATTAAAATATAATTGGAAGTGGTTACACTTGACCACCACTAAAACAAAATGTTTTTAATATGTTCAGTAGTGATTAGTTTCATTTTATTTATATTCCCCCTGGATAATTTTTGTATAAAAAAACTACTACTAAATAAATAATAAAATGCTGTTAAATTCTAAAAAAATTACACTTAGAAAAACTACTATGAAATTAAAGAAACTAAAACTTAAAGAATAGAGACCATACAATACACGGTGGTTTCAATTACCTCCAATATATTATTATGTGGTGATTTAAATCATTGCTAGTCCATGAAAAAACCACTGCTAATTCCTATTTTTTTAGTGTTGCCATTCCTTTATATCTGATTTACGTCCACATATCTCTCACTTCAAAACTCAAATCACATCATCACTAAATCATTTTTTGTGTATCTGTATAATGTTTAGTGAAAATATTCAATTTTAAATAACCTAGATCATAAAATATAACATGATAATTTTCTTTATCTATAGTCAACATCTATCTTTAAATTATTCTTAACATTAAACCACCCAATCAATGTTATTATTTCTTATGGGTTTATTAAATTTTATAAATTTAAATGTTATGGATCCTTAACTAAACTATTAGGGAGTAATATAGAGTAAGTATGAAGTTATTACTATGAGGATGATAAGAAAAGATAATGAAATTTTTTTAACTCATTATTAACTATTTCCTTTAACATTAAAATGATTGGAATAACTAAAACTATAATGATTAATGTAATCTATTAAAAGTAAGAAGTAAGAAAAAAATTTCAAAATATGGTTTTACATAAATATATTTATCTCATTAATTCATAAATAAATTTAAATGATTGGTTGCAAGGTTATCCAAAGGTAATAAACTTCTTTATGGTTAATTCCATTAAATATAATTAATTAAATATAAATATTATTATTGAATAAATAAAATAAACTATGTTTATTAATTTCAAACATTAAAATGAAAATATGATTCAAAATTATTGCTCATATTTTATTCCTCTTAACTACTTGTAATGTCCTTCCTAAATAAATATATTTATGAAAGACATTGAAAGAAATGAAAAATAACTGAATTCTTAAAGTGATCCCTAATAAAAATACTTTTTATAAATGAATTAATTGGAAAATTAAGTTCCTATACTTAAAATCCTCATACCTTACCCCTTAATTTACTATCCACTCATGATAAAAGTGACTTCAACCATGAATATATTATTCATCTTAAAAACTAAGTGAATGAAATAAATAATGGTAAAACCATAAAAATTTAAATAAAATAACTAAATTTTTTAAAAATATATTAATATTAATTAATTCAATGATAATATTAACAAAGTAAGGTTTAAAGAATTATAAAAACATTAAATAACTCAATATAACTAAATAAAATTACATAAATAGATATAGGTTATGAAAAAATTACCCTATTAGGGTATGAACGCCTAAATTTATAAATATAAAGAGATTATAACATACTGGATATAAATAATTCACTATAATCCTATCTAAACTAAAAAAATTATATTTTTATGAAGGAGTCTTCAAAAAATTTACTTATTCACATATCTTAAGGACCAAAGGTACAGACCACATTGTGGTTGAGGTATATCTCATTGCCTCCTTTGATTTCCTTGAATTTTTAGAATATATAGCCATGATGATATCTTAGGAATTCAATAATTATTCTATAGGGTTCAAACTTTGGAAATGGATTGGTTTGTATCACGAGGTCAGGATGGATGTCATGGTGCTCCAAAATAAATGGGTTCCATGCTTTGAATATAGTGCCAATAATTTTCCTATAGTCTTCTCAGGATAAGATTCACCTTGATCAACTCCATCGCATAATGAACATTATGGTTTTTATTTATAATCACAATGTACTATAGTTATATCATCCATAATATTATGTATTTGAAATTCCTTATGGATATTCATAAAATATCATCACAATATGGTCTACCAAACACTATGATGTGGTTTCATTTAAATTATTTTATTTTATTCCAAACTTCTCTAAGTCAGATCCCATGCTCAATCCTACAAAAAATTCTTAAAAAATATATATATGGCATATTAATCATAATTAATAACAAAAAAATTATAAAATGAAGAAAAAATAATATATCAAATTCCCCCATAGTTAATATTTTTATTTTCCTCAAGAAAAAAAAATCTTAATAATGATTTTGAAGAAAAAAATCTATTCAAAGAGATAAAATTTAAAAAAATCATACCAATAGAATAAAATTTTAATTGAAAGTCATCCATGTTAAAAATGATAATTATTCTTAGGTATCCAGTCATTCTTTATTATTTCATTAATATTACAATTTTAATTTTCTTCTATCATAATTTTTAAACCATTATTTAGATATTTATAGCCATTTTTTGATCAACATTTCTAAGAAACATATTTATCATCACTCAATATTATTAAAAAAAAGAGTTACACTCAATCTCAAGTATATAAAATCTATTAATAGTCCTCTAATTTATGTTTTTAGTGAAAATGGTTTCTCTTGATTGTGGCTTAGTTCAATTTTAGGTTTCAGAGTCTCGGTATACCTATAGTGTAAAAATGGAAAATTTACCCTCGTAAAAGACCTCAAAAAAAATTTATTATGTTTTAATTGATCTTGAGGCACAATGTTTACTTATAGTTTAAGTCTTAGAGAATTTATAAGTATGATAATTTATAAGGGTTTTAAATATTAATTAATTAATTTTTTTCCCTCAAGATTATATGACTATGTATTTTAAATTTTAACCTAGATATATATTCATACACCATGGATGTGTTATAAATATGAGGTTTACCCTAGGGGTGATTTTACCTTTCCTCATATCTTAAATCCTTGTATGGGCCATTTTCAGTGTTTCAATTAATGAAATTAATCAATTATATATTATTTTAATTATTATATATACCACTATAGTTCCCATATAAGTACCATCTTATAGATCTCCTATAGGGTTATCCACTATTTTCATTGACATAACCCTATATTAAGAGAGAGAGGAGAGGAGTTGAATATTACAGGATCTGAAATTGGATTGATGGAGTGGAACTAGATATATTATGACATCAATTACTAATCATGTGGTGATGATCAATGAAACCATGGAATCAAAAATCAGTTGAAGTGACCTATGTTTTTCCATGATTTAATGATTCTATATTTCATTCATGCTTCATTCTCTATGATTTTGATCAGGTAAAATTTTGATGAATTTTTTTCTATAGCATAGCCCTATAAACTTATCTACATTTTTATTTCATCTAAGATTTAATAATTATACACTGATTTTATATTTTTCTTCATATCTAGTAGATCTATACCCAATGAATGACGTATGGACCCTTTCATGAGACACAAATTATTTCATTTGGACTACTTCTTAATATTTTCACATAAATTGTAAAAAATTTCTCCACTGTCCATCACTAATGTTGATGTTTCAATGGATAGGATATGGTTTGGGAAGAAATTTAGATTCAAGTATTGTGATTTATATACATAAATGTGTTAGAATGGATTCGGGTGTGCATGATTGATGATGGCTAATGGTGGAATCATAGTATGGTACAACCATGAGATGTTCTTGGGAATGCAGCATACAAGGTTGGTTATGGTTTTCATGTGAACCCCTTACAATCTGTTTTTTCAAATTAATGATATCTATAAATTAGTTTTCATTATCACTAAAAGATTATAGTAGTCCTTTGGTAGATTTTTTGGATCAATTTGAGGTAGTAATAATGATAATAGAAATTTTTTAGGAATTTTTCAGAATCTAGATTGAATATATGAGCATGAAATGTTTGTTCTAAAACCATAATCCATGTATTATATTTTAAATTGTGGGTAAGGTTTTTATGAGAGCTAAATATAATGAAACATGTATACCAAGTTACATGTCATGTATCCCTATATCAACCAGTATGGCCTGTACAGGCAGTACATTGTAGCGACTCAGGTTTTGGCCCTGTCAAACTTTGGAATATTCCTATTAATAATTCTAGAGCTAGGCGCAAAGACAGCGTGCGATTCCAAGGCCCGATGTGCCCAAAATTAATTTTATAAAAATATTAAGTATTTTTATACTATGAACATGGAGAGGGTGTGTTATCTCCTAAATGGTAGCTCATAATGGGAATATGAGGGCATAGTTGCATTCGTAACGTGTCGTTTACCCTAGAAGGGGTGTAAACTTTGCGAGCATGGGCCTGTAGTGAGAAAAGCCACCAGGGGTGTTTCCGTAAATAAATTGAAAAGTTTATTTATGAGCGTTAGCTCAAATAACTTCTGAATGGAGTCTCGGATCAAAAATCCGAGTCCTCTGTTGCGTTCAGAATGGTGCATTTACCCTAGCGGAGACCTCATTTTCTCTGCACTGGGAGGTTTAGTTTGAGGTGGGGTCGTGTGTGTGAGTTGATTGTTTTAAAAAAATAAAAAAAACAAACCTCATCTCCCCCAACCCCTCATACACGTATAGCACCCCCCTTCCTCCTCTTCATCGAAAAAGATGACCCACGAACGAGCCGACGTTAGCCGTTTTCGACGCAGATCGTCGACAGATCGAGATCCAGCGTGTCGCAGGCGTTGTTCTGCACCCGAAGTTTCGGTGTTTCGCCCGTGAGGTAAGGGATTTGATTTTTAACCCCTGATCCCATTTCGGCTGTGTTTTTCTTCATTTTGAATCCATATCAGTGTATATGGGGTCCTGAGGGCCGCGCAGGCAACTCCAGATCAAAAAACGGACCACCGGGGTGGTCCCGGCGGTCCGCGGAAGCCTCACCGTCGCGGCACCGGTGCGGCGGCTGGCCACGGCGGGCCGACGCTAGAAGGTGGTGGAGGCTGCCTGAGGTGCGGTGGTTGGGGTGGGCCGGTTCAGGCCGGCCGGGGCGGGCCGGTTCAGGCCGGCCGAGGCGGGCCGGTTCCGGCCAGTCGGACCGGCCAGGTTAGGCCAGTCCGGCCCAGTCTTCATCCGGGGGTTCTTTAAACCACCACAATTTGCTAACCGGGTGTCTGTTTCACATACCTTATACGGAGACACGACCCTGGTGATAAGGCGAACCCTTTGAGGTGGTTTTGGGAGTTTAAAATTTCAGGATCATGACCCAGGATCTTGAAACGTCGAATAAAATATTAATATTTTATTATTATTCGACTTTGGGTCGTTGTATCTCCTACTCAGAGTGTCTGATTGATGTGTCGTTAGAGGCGTTGAGGCCCTGATGGTAAGGCAGAATTTTCTTGTTGGTTTTCAGGTGTTGGGGACGAGTTTGGGGTGCGGGCCCAACGAGGTCGGGTTTGGGCGTTTATGGAGAAACACAACTTTCTCACGAGGAGTCTGATTTTGGCAGATGAATAGTCGATCCTGTGTATTTTTTCTGAGAGGATCACAATGGTTCGATCCATTTGATGAGTTTTAGGATTCTTGTGTGGGACCCGCATGGGCTAGCTATGGGGAATAGTGCCTTTTTCACCAGTTGTCCATTTCGGGACAGTAAACAGCCTATCCTGCATGTTTTTCTGTGTGGATCACGATGGTGGCCTTGGTATCGGACTTGGAGGTGCACGGTGTGTTGTTGTGGCGGGTCTCTCAGGTTAGCGACGTTTGGACCAGTAGTGGTTGAAGGTACTCCCTTGGTTCATCCCTACGAGGGTTCGCACAACATCACAACCTTGGTATAGGTTTGTGATCCTCTCGATGGCATGTTTAATCTATTAGAGTTATGGAATCCCTCTGGTGGGCCTGGAGCAGGATCCTCTACCATCGTTTCCCTATAGCAGGTTCTTAGTATCTATGTGACCGCTTATCCACGGGTGGTGATCCCCTATCTAGTAGGTTAACCCTTTAAGGTTTGTGGCATCATCAGGAATATGATCCCATATGCGGTGGTCCGTGCTCAGAAGGGTTGTGGCATCATCAGGTATATGATCCCCTACTTAGCATGAGGTTTATAGTAGGGTTGTGGAATCATTGGTTATACGACCCCCTACTTAGTGCATGGTTTTTGTAGGGTTGTGGCATCGTCAGTTCGATCCCCTACAATGCGAGATGTACCAGATTGGGTTGCGGTATCGTCATGACCGTTGTGACACGGGTGACAATTTTCTATCTGAGTGACGTGTTTCTGACGGGCGCCAGATCAGGTTGTGGTATCCCCCAGCAGATCCTGAGAGTGATCCCCTATCTGTGAGACCTACAAATTCCAGATCGTGTTGTGGTATCCCCCAGCGGACCCTGGTAGTGATCCTCTATCTGTGAGATCTTCATATACTAGTGTGGGTTTTTGTATCCCCTAGAAGACCCTAGGAGTGATCCCCTATCTGAGGAGTTTTTTGTTCTTATTGTTTTTTCATATTTTTCTTAGTGATGATATCCGATGAGCATGATCTCTCAGGTGAGCGTCTGAGGTGTTTTTGTTGGACCCGATGGAGTGTATCCCTCGTACGAGTTTCGTCTGGTATGACAGTGCTCATGGAGTGTGCTATCTTCGTTGTGAACCATTGCTGGTGATGTGGTCGGTACCTCATGGGGCTTGGTGCGCGAGCTGATTATATCTGGATGTTCAAGGTATATGTATGGGAATTCACCTGGATTGAGCTGACTAGTTTTGTTTAGTCAAGGATGGTCATGAGATGGAGTTTCTCTCTCGTCTGGGTTCCCTATGGCTGGGATGAGCGGATTGTTGCCTTTCAGTTTCTCTCTTTTGTTTTGGTTTTTTGGGGTGCCTACTGAGTAATGTTATACTCACCCCTACATGGGCTTTTCAAGCACATGTTTGTGTCTTCTGCAGACCACAGACCTTTCAATGGTGTCCTTGGAGGACCTAGAGCAGGCGGAGCTAAGTGAGAGGTTTTGATCGGGGTGTTTGTCGGAGCTGTGCTGAGGAGCTTACTGGAAGGTGTTTTTGGCAGTGTTTTCCCTCTTTCTAATCAGGTTGGACACTTTGGTAGTTTTCCTCTGGTAGGCCCTATTTTGTCCTTCTTGTACTGTTGTTGCACTCTAGTTTGGGATAGATGTGTGCATGCCTTTTCTTTTCAGTTTTATATATCTCTGCACTATTTCTTAGAGATGTATGTGGGTGCGTGTGTATAGGTACCTTAGGCTAATGCATCCCATGTGTGTGATAGCCTACTCGGTGCTAGTCGCTAGCCCCTGGCCTATTGGAGGTGGGCTTGGGGAGTCATGGCTCGAGACCCGTTGGGTCGGGTCGTGATAGAGTGGTATCATAGGAAGTTCCATCTTTGGGATCTCATAGCATAGCTGATCTAGCTGTGAGTTTTGTTTGGGTTGCATAGCGGTAGTGTTAGGATGTTTTGAGTTTGGCTTTCAGGCCAGGGAATCCAGTGTTGGTGCGGCGGCTGACGTATCCATTCACCAGGAATCTGATAACCTGCCTTTCGACTCGATATGTTTAGACACTAGTCACAGGGACATAATGGGACATGCATCATATAGGACTGGGTTTTTTTTGGGTTTCCCTTTTTCTTCTTGAGTCAGCTCTCCAGATATACTCTTTGACCATAGAGCGTCTTGACTGTATTTCAGGATGCCTCAAAGATGACAACCAGCGAGTGTTCCGCAGTGGGATTGTGGTGACGATCCGCCCCATGTAGAGGCTGTGGACTAGGGCGCCGGTTCTGGGGTTGGACCTCCACGTGGTCCGCCAGATGATCCACCACCTGCCAAGCAGCTGGTTGTGCCAGTAATGCAGGATGAGGATGCACACAGGCTGAGTGCGCTGCACGAGTTCTAGAGGAAGAGACCTCTGATGTTCCGGGGTGATCCAGACCCTCAGGAAGCTGATGACTGGCTCGAAGTAGTCACCCATGTTTTCCGCCTAGTGAGGACACCTCCAGATCAGATGGTGGTCCTAGCGGCTAGCCTTTTGCATGGTTTGTCTGGGCGGTGGTAGATCCTAGTGATGCAGTCCCACGATGAGGAGACACTCATGTGGGCAGAGTTTGAGCATCTCTTCAGAGAAGAGTTCTATCTAGTGATGCTGAGGTCAGTTCGGATTCAGGATCTTCTGCAGCTTCGGTAGGAGGGCATGACTATGTCAGAGTACTCAAAGAGGTTTATCGACCTGTCATGATACTCCCTAGATATGGTCCAAGACCCATTATTCAGGGCTGAGACCTTCGATCAGTGGTTACACAGGTACATCCGGGAAGTTTTGGTTTCATTGTGTCTGCCCACCTATGCTAGAGTGTAGGAGCGAGCGTTGGTGGTGGAGAGATTTCTGGCTAAGAAGATCCTGCCTGTTAGTGCTGGGCACGTGAGAGCCGAGACTTCATCATTCGGATCAGCATCTGGTAGCCGGATATAGGCACAAGGTTCTAGACATGGCTGACATTTCAGGAGGCGACCCCAAGATTGAGGATCTGAGGCTGAGGGCTCAAATGACTCGTAGTCCAGTTTGGGTCAGCCGTAGGAGAGGCGGTGTTATGCTTGCAATGGTCAGGGACATTCTGCTAGAGATTGTCTGACCCATCATGCTGTTGAGAGGGATCCGGTTGATAGGCCGCCTTAGCAGCCGCAATGTCTCAATTTTGAAGGTCTGTAGGGCGACGGACGTGGCGACGGAGCTGGTGCAGCAGGAGGAGGTGGTAGGCGGTATTAGATACCACCACCACCACCCCCAGGTGGTCCATGTAGAGCTCAATGAGCTGGAGGGAGAGGGCGAGGATAGTTTCTTTCCTTAGAGGCTATTGACCTAGAGGCTCCACGTATGGATAGAGGTACGCCTTGTGTTCTTTCTACTTTCTGCAGTAGTTTGTTAGACACTGTTTAGCGGTACTCTTCCCTTTCCGTTTCTTGCTCGTGTTTTGTTCAGGGAGTTGGTAAGACCATGTGTGGGTGTTGTTTGGTGTTCTTCTAATGTGTAAGGAAGAGGGATCCTTCCCCCACTGAGACACATTTTTGTGACATGATCAAAACCATGTGGGCAATTCAGTGTCATACAAAGCGGATAGTGTTGAGGTGTGGTGGATGAGTCTCTTTGACTTATGTGTTTGGGCATGGGTGTCTGTTGGAAAACTCACAGGCATGGGAGACCCAGTTGAGAGTCCATTTTCTTCCCTTGTGTTTAGGGATTTTTGGTGATGAAAAGTTCTAAGGTGGGGAGGATGTAGTGACTTGGGTTTTGGCCCTATCAAACTTTGGAATATTCCTATGAATAATTCCAGAGTTAGGGATGAAGACAGTGTGCGATTCTGAGGCCCGGTGTGCCCAGAATTAATTTTATAAAAATATTAAGTATTTTTATACTATGCACATGGAGAGGGTGTATTATCTCCTAAAAGGTAGCTTAGAATGGGAATCTGAGGGTACGGTTGCATTCAGAATGTGTCGTTTACCCTAGCCGGGGTGTGAACTTTGCGGGTGCGGGCCTCCTGTGAGAAAAGCCACCAGGGGCGTTTCCGTAAATAAATTGAAATGTTTATTTATGAGCGTCAGCTCGAATAACTTCTGAACGGAGTTTCGGATCAAAAATCTGAGTCCGTCGTTGCATTCAAAATAGAAGGTTTACCATGGGGGCGACCTCACTTTCTCTGCGCTGGGAGGTTTGGTCTGAGGAGAGGTCGTGTGTGTGAGTTGATTATTTAAAAAAAACAAAAAAAAAACAAACCTGATATCCCCCCCAAAACCTCGTAGGCACAAACCAACCCTCCCCCCCCCCATTCCTCCTCTTCTTCAACAAGCAAACGACCCACTAAGGAGCGGACGTCAGCCGTTTTCGACCCAGATCGTCGGCAGATCGAGCTCCAGCGTGTCGCTAGAGTCGTTCTGCATCCGAAGCTTCGACATTTCGACCGCGAGGTAGGAGATTTGAGTTTTAACCATAGATCTCTATTATTCTAAATTTTTCTTATTTTTGAATTTATAGCAGTGTATAGTGGGTCCCGAGGGTCGCGCAGGCGCCTCTGGATTGAAAAACGGACCACCGGGGTGGTCCTGCGGTCCGAGGAAGCCTCATCGGCGCGGCAAGGCGGCGACGGCCTCCTGAGGTGTGGCGACGCACCACCCATCACAGTGGAGGGATGAAGTCCTGAGGCAGGGTGGGCCGCATCACGACGGAGGGCCGCCATCTGGGGCGGGCCGCTGCAGGCCGGTTCAGGCTGGCCGGACCGACCATGTTGGGCCAGTCCGGCCCAGTCTTCGTCTGGGGGTTCTTTAAACTCCCGTAGTTTGCTAACCGGGTGTCCGTTTTGCGTGAAGTCTATAGCGAAATGACCCTGCCGATAAGGCAAACCATTTGAGATGGTTTTGGGAGTTTAAAGTTTCTGGAGCTTGGCCTAGGAGCTTGAAACGTCGAATAAAATAGTAATATTTTTTTTATTATTCGACTTCGGGCCCTTGTATCTTCTACCCGGAGAGTCCGATGGACGTGCCGTCCGAGGCGTTGAGACCCTGATGGTATGGCAGAATTTTCTTATTGTTTTTCAGGTGTTGGGCTGAGTTTGGGGTGTGGGCCCCATGAGGCTGGGTTTGGGCGTTTACGGATAAACGCAACTTTCTCACCAGGAGTCCAATTTTGGCGGATGAATAGTCGATCCTGTGTGTTTTTTCAAGAGGATCACAATGATGTGATCCGTTCGATGAGTTTCAGGATCATTGTGTGGGACCCACATGGTCTAGCTATGGTTAATAGTTCCTTTTTCATCTGTTGTCTATTTCAAGCGAGTAAACAGCCTATCCTGCGTGTTTTTCCGTATGGATCGTGATGGCGGCCACAGTATCGTCCTTGGAGGTGCGTGGTGTGGTGTTGTGGTGGGTCACTCGGGTTAGAGACATTTGGACTAGCAATGGTTGAGGTTACTCCCTAGGTTTGTTTCTACGACGGTTTGTTCGACATCACAACCTTAGTATAGGTTTATGATCCTCTCGATTGGATGTTTAATCTGTTAGAGTTGTGGCATCCCTCTGGTGGGCCTGGAGTGGGATCATCTAGCATCATTTCCCTAGATCGGGTTCTTGGTATCGTTGTGACCGCTTATCCATGTGTGTTGATCCCCTATCTAGTAGGTTAACCCCGTAGGGTTTGTGGCATCATCGGGAATATGATCCCCTACTTGGTGGGCCATGATCAATAGGGTTGTGGCATCATCGGGTATACGATCCCCTACTCAGCATGAGGTTTATAGTAGGGTTGTGGTATCGTTGGTTATATGATCCCCTACTAAGCGCGTGGTTTCTGTAGGGTTGCAGCATCATCAGTTCGATCCCCTACAATGCGAGATGTATCAGATAGGGTTGCGATATCGTCGTGACCGTCGTGACATGGGTGACGATCCTCTATCTGAGTGATGTGTTTCTAATGGGTTCCAGATCATGTTGTGGTATCCCCTAGCGGATCCTGGGAGTGATACCCTATCTGTGAGACCTACGAATTCTAGATTGGGTTGTGGTATCCCCCAACGGACCCTAGGATTGATCCCCTATCTGTGAGATCTGCGTATACCGGTGTGTATTTTGGTATCCCCTAGTGGACCCTAGGAGTGATCCCCTAACCAAGGAGTTTATTATTATTGCTATTTCAGCATGGTTTTCTCAGTGACGATATCTGATGACTGTGATCTCACAGGTGAGTGTATGAGGTGTTTTTGTGGGACCCGATGGAGTGTATCCCTCGAACGAGTGTCATCTAGGATGACAGTGATCGTGGAGTGTGCTCTCATGGTTTTGAACTGTTGCTGGTGATGTGTTCGGTACCTCATGGGGCTTGGTGCGTGAGCTAAGTATATCTGGATGTTCAAGGTGTACGTATGGGCATTCACCTGGATTTAACTGACTAGTTGTGTTTAGACAAGGATGGTCATGAGATGGAGTTTCTCTCTCGTATGGTTTCCCTCTAGCTGGGATGAGTGGATTGTTGCCTTTCAGTTGATCTCTTTTGTTTTGGGTTTTTGGGGTGCCTACTGAGTATTGTAATACTCACCCCTGCACGGGCTTTGCCCGCACATGTTTGTGTCTTGTGCAGACCATAGGCCTTTCGATAGTGTCCCAAGAGGACCCAGAGCAGGCGGAGCTGAGTGAGTGGGTTTGACTGGGGTGTTTACCGAAGCTGTGCTGAGGAGCTTACCGACAGGTGTTTTTGTCAGTGTTTTCCCTCCTTCTGAGAAAGTTGGACACTTTTGTAGTTTTCCTCTGGTGGGCCATGTTTTTTCCTTTTTGTACTGTTGTTGCACTATAGTTTGGGATAGATGTGTGCATGCCTTTTCTTTTCAGTTTTATATATCTCTGCACTATTTCTTGGAGGTGTATGTGGGTGCATGTGTACAGGTACCTGAGGATAATTCCTCCCATGTGTGTGATAGCCTACTCGGCGCTAGTCACTACCCTCTGGCCTATTGGAGTTGGGATTGGGGAGTCACGGCTCGAGCCCTGTTGGGTCGGGTCATGACATATATTCCCAAGTAGTAAAATTTCCACACATGTTTCATGGGATAGGACTACATTCCATGTACCCTTATCCTTACCCAACTCATACTCTCAAATTATACATTCTAATTGATTTAGATGAGTGTATTTTTTTGTTCCCTTACGTACATTCCATTTATTCCATCCATTACATAACGCAGGTTGAAAGAGTATAGTTTAAGTACCTATCTAGTCTAGCACATAGTGTACCCTGTTATACATTCCATATAAGTGGGACCATGCATGCCATGTGAGTGTTAGTTCATTAATAGATGAACCATGAGGGTCTATATTCCATGTACCCCAGAGTATATGACCTATAATTTTTAGTCATAGTGGATTTTTGTGTCCCTTTTCTCATGACTCATATTTGAACATACAAGTATTCTATATTGATTGTTTCTCCATGTAGAACATTATGGTGCACTCCTCTTCAACATTAAAGGTGGGGCACAAGGTGATATGATTGATTTATTCATATTATCTCCATGGTTTTTTTATGGTTATTTTGCATTGTTATTAGAGGATTCTAAGATACATATACTCCCTTGTCTCTTGTGTGTTACTCAATGAGGCATGAGTACCCTATACAATAGATAGGGTTAAATATCACTCTATATTCTATGTTATTTTTGAGTTCTAATTAGGGTTTTTTCCTCTATCTGAATGGAGTTTGATACCCTCTCATACGTCATGTGTTACTCTTATCTGTTGTGTACTAACAATGAGGCCCAAGTTCTCTGATAAAATTTCTATGAGGTGATATGATTTATTCTCATTCTTGGATGTTATGATTATATAGTTTAGTACTATCTTGGTTAACACCTATCCTTTTTCAAGGTGTGGATTCCCCTATAGTTTTCTATAATGGTGAAATGGTAATGGTGGACAATGTTAGAATTGGTACCCTAGAACCAAATAACTTTTTAATTTTGATTACATGAATATTAAAAGACCTTAATATTAATATATATCTCATCACATTATTAATTTTCTTCCACATAACATTAATTTGAACATGTACTTAGAGCATTTTTCAAATCCAAATGTTATTGTAGTTCCTCACTTTAATGATAACCTTGAAGTGTTATGACATTATTCTTAAACATATGTCCTATGGTCAATATGGAATCTATCTAATAAGACACAAATGGTGTTTTACTATTAGGTGTTGGTTTCCCATAATAGGATAAATCTTTTTCTCATGACATTTCACACTTTGTAATCTACAAGAAGGTAGGTTATAAGAAAATAACCTCCAATATAAATTCCACATGTTATATGTATCATTGGATGTTCTTATATATAGATGTGTGGTCCTTAGACTTGAGATTATAATTAATTTATATCATGAATTATGTAATTTAATGTATTGTTGAAAATTGTGATGGCATATACTCATGGTGAGGCGGGATAATTTTGTATCCAATGTGTTTTAATGATTATATTTGTTGTTAATTAGATGTTTTTTGGAATTCATGTGATGGATCTTGAAGTATATGGAGATAATTGTGATTTTAGATGACTTGGGGTGTTTTGGAAATAATAGGAACAAAATCATGGTGCAAAGTAACAGAAAACACCATGAATGGTGTTGAAGATTCAATAATGGAAAAGTCCCCTTATGCATAATATGTTTTTTTTTGTATAAGATGCTTCTCATCAGACATAACATTATATCCATTATTATTTTGAAGAGAAAATTTAGTTACATCATGGGAGTTATGGACACTCCACAACATGTATATGTGGATAATCAATTAATTAAAAAAGATCGTAGTGGAACATAAGATGTTTTCTAGATGGGACATAAGATACTGGACTTCACCAAATTTGGAGTTTTTGGTTTACATGCCACAAAACTGGAGGCCACACCACAAAGAGGGTAAGGTGTATTTTTGTACTTCTATAGTTTCATAGGTACACAAACCATGGAGAATATGCCAAATAATAATAGACTCAATTGTAAATATGATTTATTAGGACCGTGACATGAGATTTAATCTCTACTATGGAAGAATATTAGTTGATTTTTAGTGTCTCTAGAAGTTTAGAGACATCCACACCATGGAATATGGTTGTGATGCAACATGTATTAATTTTGTAAAACTGAGGAGGTAATTGAATTGTGACTTCCATAGAATTTAATATGGGATATGATAGGCAATTACAGATCTATAAGTAGGAATTCAACCAAAATATAGTGTAGGAAACTATACCACAGTTTTGTGGTTTCTAATAGAACCAAGTTATAATGACTTGAACTTTTATAAATGGAATTATATTTCTAAATGTGTAAATTCTCTATTAAGAATAGAAGTTAAAGAAAACATATGAACTATATTGGTTATTTTTTACCATTATAAGATATATCACATTAGATTTAAAATAACATTAAGAATCATAACCATTGATAGTATTTTCATTATAAAGTAACCATATGATTAGTATATATTAAGGGTTATGATAAAGTCCAATTAAAATAGATAAAGAAAGTGATGGCCTCAACCATAAGTATCATACCCTATAAAACTCATTTATCATAGATTCTGAGGGAGACAACATCATCGGGATTTTCCCTTAAAAATACCAAAAATAGATTAAAAAATTAAAGCCTGAGAGAAATAATTTATGGGATAATATAAAGCTCATAGAGGTCACATGCCAAACCATTTTCATCAAACCATCCCCAAGAAAATCTCATCATCACATGCCTTATATTTAGGAAATTCACTGGTGTAATAAAGGTCTATGTATATAGACACTAATAGTATAAATTTTTATATTTTTATAATGATTATATTTATCTTTTATTACTTTATAATGATTAAATAACAACTCTGATAAAAATTAATTTTTAATACGATGAAACCTAAATGGTATTTTGGGGTATGTATAGTTTCGATCAAGACACTCTCTTTTATGAATTAATAATTTTTAAAATAAATTATATTTTTCTAAAATATTATTATTAAATAATTTTTATTAAATATAAATTCCAATATTATTTTATGAAGTCAAATGTAATCTTTATAAGGGTCTGGGAAATAGTTATTCTAAAAAAACAGTATTTTTTAATTAATGAAGAATTTCATTTAAAAGTGTAAATTATCATATTTAGAGATTTTTTAAAAAAATTATTATTATTTTTAAAATCATTTGGTTTAAATTATCAAATGAAGGATTTATCATAATTTTATAATATAGTTGAATATTTGTGTAAAAATTAAATACGACGTAAATTTATAGTTTCTATTATGACATAATAATGACCCAAAGGTGATGTAATATATAATATAAAAGGTATCCACAACAAAATATATATTTACCCTATAAAATATATTTCTTTTTAATTTATTTTATTAATTTAGTAATAATTAATGAATCCTTCAAATCATATATTATATTTTGTGACTTTAAAATAAATTCTTTATAATTGTGACTCACTTCCACATCACCATGGATATTATTTTAATGATTTTTATTCTAAGCCTTAAAAAATAATTAAAATAAAATAAATTTGGTAGAAACCCAGGGTAAATACCATGGTAAGGTTTTTGTTTTTGATTAATTTGTCATATAGAGTCCAAAACCTAAGTTTGATAAATAATAAATAATTCAACTATCTTTTTCTATTTAAGCCCACACAACCTACCATTCCTCTTAACTCAAAAATAATGGATTGTGAATTTAACATAACCTTTCCTCTTAAAATTATTCCAATTTCTCCAATTTATTAATAATATCCTCCCAATACATAATAATCACCCTCTCAAGGTAAGGGACCCTCTCTTTCTCCTCTTTATTCAAGGACCATCTTTATGTCATGCCTTTTGTTTCCATTTTTTCAAGTTGGGGTATGTTTCCACACATTCATATTACTATACTTGTAATTACCAAGTAATGAGAGACCAATTTATCTCTCATTGTCTATTTATATAAACATTTATATACACCCATTATGTAGCTGAAATTATCCTACAATATTTCAAGAAAAAAATTATATAGTGAATACCCATCTCCATTTTTACTCAAGGATATTAACATAATTATAACTATCATTAATTTATTAGGGATATAAATTTTTATAAACCACACTACATAATCATGGTGTTAAAATTTATTAAATTAATGATTATTTTCTATGATCTATATGGCACACTTATCCATGTATATAATATGGAAGTGATGGGTGGGCCCAAAATTATATAAACCTCCAAGGCATTATATAATTTTTTTTACCTCATGATATGACATATATGGTTCATGGGAGTTTATAATATGAACACTATTTTATTTTTAATTTATGGTTATCCTTTACTAATATAAATGATTTCATGTTTTAAGTTTTTTCCACATTCCTATGTTTCTATTATGTTATCATGTTATATCATGCCTCGTTATTCAAGATTATGATGCTAAACCCTCATATGTTACCATGTTATGACTATTGGATCACTTTTATTTAATAAAATTATGTTATGTTTTGTTATTCCCTTATAGGTCTTTATATCTCCAACCTTTATTATGTATATACCCAAGGTATCCCTTACAGTTTTAAAATATATAAGGAATATAAGAGAATTTTTTTAAGTTTTTAAATAAAGATGTTCTACTTATATTTCAAGTTAATGTTCTATGTACCTAATTTCCCAAATACACTATGCCTTACGATAGTATGGGGTTGTATTAAGTGTATATTTATGTAATAAATCATGGATTAATGTGTATTAAAATTATGGGCTTTTGAAGTTGGTATCAAAGATAATTCTAGTTATTTTTGGGGATTATTTTTTGAAAACTATAGTGAAAGACTTAAGGATAATAATAAACATAGGAAAACATTTTTAAATTTTGTTAAAGTATAGAGTAAGTGGTTTACAAGAAAATAAATCCCTCTCTAGGTACTACAAGTGGATATGGGTATGGAAAATATTACCTATGGGTAATTACCCTAAAAATAGCGCATTGAGATGGACTCAATAGTCACTTGGTGCATGAAAAAAATACTTTCTTCACACCTATTTAGAAACTCCCAAGGGATATTCTTTGGTAAATTTAGAATCTTCTTATAGACCATTATTAAGGGAAAAATTTCCCGTAATATTTTATATTAGCAAATAGATCATGGATAACTTAGATTGAAACATAGAAATTCATAGGTTAAGTAATATATGCCATTGAGGAATTATCCATTCAATGTTCATAGTTTCCCTTTTATATTTTTAATTTTTTGAAAATTATCATCCCCATTTATATGTTGGTTTATGTAAATGATTAGTTACTGCATAAAATTGTGAAATCTAGGCTTATCATACATGGTTCTGTGAATTATTTCATATCATAAAAGTTTAGTATAACTATTATATAACCACTACAAAAAATATAATTTGATTTATCAGTGAAGGAATAATGTGGTCAATTTTTTTATTCCAAGTATATAAATCATACCCTTTATAAATTTGTGGGATGAATTTCCTAGAAAACATTTTGATACCCCCCTTAGAGGAATTTGATGTCATTGTTGGAATTGATTTTATTTCCTTGTATTGATCCAACATAAATTGTAGAGATAAGGAAATAACCATTGGTATTACCTATATTCTTCCAATTATATCCAATTATAATAAGGAGGATAAATATTATTTATTACCAACCTCTCAAGAATGGATATTCTTTTATTTCGAGAAATAATATCTAGCTCAGGTGATTGATACTAAATAGAAAATTATCCTTGATGACATGCCCATTGTAAAGGAATTCACTACGGTGTTTCCCAAAGAATTTGTTGGTCTTCCTCTTAGCTGTGTGGTTGAGTTCTCAATCAAGATCATAAGTGGAGATTTTTCAATATTTGACACTTTATATATAATATATTTTGTTTAACATGAGGAGATGAACAAAAAAATTACATGACAATCTGGGTAAAGGGTTTATACACCCAAGTGCTTCACCATGGGGTACATTAGACCTCTTAATCGTGAATAATTATAGATCAATGTGCATATACATTGATTATAATTAGCTTAAAAAGATAATGATAAAGAACAAGTATCATCTTAAATGGACTGATGACTTGTTCAATCAGAAATATGGATACCAGTACATCTCTAAGGTGTATATTTAGATATGATATTATCAAGAAAAAATAAAGATGGAGGATATCACCTTGACTTCTTTCCATACATGGTATGGGAACTATGAGTTTAAAGAGATTCCATTTGGAATCGCTAATTCTATATAAATATTCATAGAATTAATTTATAGATTATTTAGGGATTAACTTGATAAATGTTTGGTAGTATTTATAGATGATATTCTTATCTTCTATAAAATAAATAAGGAATATGAATATCATTTTAATACTATACTAAAGACCCTATGGAAGGAAAATTTATATGAAAAGTAATGTAAATGTGAGTTTTTGTTGGAGGAAGTAACACCGTTGGGGTATTTTATTACCAATAATGGGATATATATGGATCCATAAAAAACTAATGCAATTGAAGGATGATAAATACCACTATCTGTGATAGAAATTTAAAGTTTCCTTGGATTGGATGGGAACTACCATCGATTTGTGAGAAAATTATCATGATTTTCAATACCCCTAACCAAGATAACTCTAAAGGGTTCCATGTTTGTCTATAATTATGAATGTAAATAGAATTATAAATATTTTAAGAATAGGTAAATCATTTCACATGTTCTCACATTACCCACCAGCGAGGAATGATTTTTGATCTAAACTGAAGAATCCTAAAAGGTATTGGGTTTTCTACTCATGTAAGATGACAAAGTGATAGAAGATTACTACCTCCAATTAATTATCCATGAGTATAACTATCTAATTAATTGTCTATAATTGGATGATGTGATATTATTATTGAATATTTTGAGACATTATCTCGATGGGTAGAATTTTGGTATATATACATTCCATAAAATCCTCAAGTATAAATTCACACAAAAATGATCTCAATATAAACCAAAACAGGTGGCTAGATATGATTAAAAATTATGATTATTCAATAAATTTCCATCCCAAGAAAGAAAACAAAGTGGAAGATGCTCAGAGTGGAAATGATCTTACAAATCTATCCATGATGAGGATTATAAGGGATCCAATATTATTTGATATGAAAAGGATGAACATGGGAATAATAAAAGGAACTTCATATCACCATGCTAAAATAAATTCTCAACTATCCATTCTTGAGAGGATCAAGGAGGACCATAAAAAAGATGAGTTGTTACCAAAGAATATAGTGAATATTCTATAATTTCACATTGTTCGAGGTAGAGTTATAAGGTCTGGAACTTCGATTTGTATCTCATCAAAACCAAAACCAAAAAGGGAAAGTTTTGATAATGTGTATATATCATCTTTCTCTATTCATATAGGAATCACTAATATGTATAATTATTTGAATAAAATATTATAGTGGGGTAACAGGAAGAGGAAGATTACAGAGTTTATATCTCGATGATTGGTATTCCAATAAGTCAATTTGGAATGGAAAAATTACATGTGTACAATGAAACCATTTCACATACCAATATGAAAATTTTTAGGACATAACCATGGATTTCATTATAGGACTCTCCTAGACACCTAAATGAAATAATTCCATCTGGGTGGTAGTTAATCACCTTACCAAGTTAGAAAATTTCATTTCTATTATGAATGATTTACCTCTTGACCAACTCACAAAGATAAACATAAGGAAAGTGGTAGTAATTCATGGAGATACACTCTCTATTTTATCAAATAGAGATATGATGTTCACCATGAGGTTTTATAGAATCCTTCAAAAAGTGTTGGATATAGAAATGATATTCAGAACATCTTATCTCCCTTTGATGGATGGTCAGGATGAAAGGACCATTCAAAATCTATAGGACATACTGAGATCATTTTTAATGGATTTACAAGGATTTTGGGAGAAAACCTTTCCCCTAGTGGAGTTATCATATAACATCAGTTTCCATTATCACATTCAAATAATACCTTATAAGGCTTTGTATAGAAATAGGTGTCAGAATCCAATATGTTTTGATGAATATAGAAATTAGAAATTGATGTGAACTAATCATATCGATGAAATTATAGAGAATTTTCAAACCGTTCAGCATCATATGGAATCCAAAAAAATTTAATAGAAAACCTATGAATATAGTCATCAATGATACCTAGAGTTTAAGGTTGGAGATTAATTTTTACTTTTTATATCA
Source organism: Viscum album (assembly GCA_963277665.1). Classification (NCBI taxonomy): domain Eukaryota; kingdom Viridiplantae; phylum Streptophyta; class Magnoliopsida; order Santalales; family Viscaceae; genus Viscum; species Viscum album. Next base: position 879,526,162 of record OY728123.1, read on the forward strand.
TCATGGAAGAAAGTTACAAGGTTTGAGGAGAAGTGAAATCTTAATCCTAGATAAATCGGCCCCTTTGATATCTTCTATTGAATTAGAGTTGTGGTATATAGACTAGAAATCCCACCTAACCTATCTCATGTGCATTATGTGTTCCACGTATACCACTTGAGTAAGTACATATTAGACCTCTCATATTTACTGAATATATTGGTGTTATCAATGGATAAAGACCATTCATACAAGGAGAAACCGGTGAAGATCATATATCATAGATACAATTTTCTATAAAACAAGATAACTAACCTAAGAAAAGTGTTGTGGAAGAACCAAAAGTTTGAGGAAGTTATGTAGGAACTGGAAGAAAGTATGAAACAAAAATAGTCTCATATGTTTTAATGTATAAAATTAAAATTTTAACAATGAAATTTGTAAAGGAGGAATGATTTAATGAACCCTACTTTTATAAATTAAATTAAAATTTTAAATGAGTAAATTCCTAATTAATAAATGATGTTATATAAAACAAATGTCCTACACTGGTAATTTTGGATCATTATAAGATATATCCTCTCATTCTTTAAAATAAATTCAATCATTATAATTGTTGATACTATAGTTTTTATATAGTTATTATATGATAAATATATATTAAGTGTTATGAAAAAGTATAATTGACACAGAAAAAGGAATAGATTGCCTCGAACAGTAGGATCATACCCTATAAATCCCATTTATTAGAGCTTCTAAGGGGGATATATTCACTTGGATTTTCCCTTGACTAATCCCAAGCCAGGTTACAACAATTATATCATGATAGAAACCTTTTATGAGAAAATATAATGCTCATTAAGGCCACGACCTAAACCATATTCAACAAACAACACCAAGAAAATATTATCATTGCACACCTTACCCTTAGGAAGTCTACTGGTGAAATAAAGGGCTATGTATCTTGAACATAACAGTATGACTTTTTAATATTTTTATAATGATTATATTTATCTTTTATTACTTTATAATTATTAAATAATAACCTTGATAAAACTTATATTTTGATATGATGAAAAAAAATTAATTTTTGAGATATGTATAGTTTCAATCAAGACACTTTTTTGATGAATTCTATAATTTTTAAAATAAATAAAATTTTAATAAAATATTATTATTAAATAATTATTATTAAATATAAATGATAATATAATCTTATGAAGTCGAATGTAATTTTTATACGGGTCATAAAAACTGTTATTGTAAAAAAACAGTATTTTTCAATAAAGGGGGACTTTGATTTAAAAGTATAAATTCTCATATTTAGAAAATTATTTTAATAAAATAATTATTATTTTTGAAATAATCATGTAAAATTATCAAATGATTAATTTTAATAATTTTTTGAGAGAGTAAAATTTTTGGGAAAAAATTAAATAAGATATAAATATATAGTATGTATTATGATATCATAAAGACCCAAAATAAAGGACCCTAAAACACCCTAAGATGGGAGGGGTGATTCCGGGTGTCAACTATTTCTTTATAATATGATGAATCTTGTCCCAACATTGGTAGGAACCTATTAAACATATCTAATTGAATTTTTTAGAAAATAAAACATTAACACATAACAAGACAACACAATAATTTACTTGGTTCCCCACTAAGGGCTAGTCCAAAAAGCATACGCTGACATATTTTAGGTCATACCAAAATCCACTAAACATCAATAAATTTTGAAAGTAGAAGTTTCTACATAGTCACTATGTTCTCGGTGTACTTCCTTTTCAAGGCTTTAGGGATAACACACTACATCCCTTGGATCACTTCTGTCAACTCCACCTACCTCACTACTTTGAGAGAAGTCTGACTCATTTTATTGACTTGAAGGTCACTTCAATGGATTGGCATTAAAGTATTTGTCCCTAACTCAACACGAGGCTTTAATTACACTATATACCTGATTTGATTCACTATGAATTTTATCTTCTCTAAAAATAAAAATATCAACATTCCCTACCACAAAGATCCTTCACAAAGCACACTCCTTCATGAAGCACCCCTTCCTTCTCGGAATAAACTCTTTTGGGAAGCTCATTATGCCAACTTGAAGCATCCCATATTTTTGAAGCACTCAGTACTTAAAATATTTAGAATCAATCAAGACTAATATAATCTATTTTTTATGCTCAATCTCGCATAGAATCCCTATTTCGCGGATCTCCCCTTTCTTTTCAAAATTGGAGTGATTATAGATTTTCTATAAATTCATGCATGTTTAGTAAAGATGGGTAGCCTCTTATTTATAGGATCAGTCCCTTTAAATGCCCCACCTCTCCATCATATTTTTCATATCTTTCAAAAACACCTTCACAATGCTCCTCCCTTTGTGATGCTCTAATTAAATTCACTGTACATGATTCTCATCATAGTCAAACAGCCTTTCGGCAAGACATCACATAGTTGTGATGCTCCTCATCTCGTAATCACGTATAAACACCATCATTGTTTGTGATACTCCTCATCTTCACGAACATAATCCTAGGCTTCACGAAATCCTTTCCCTTACTATATTTATTAAATGTTGATTCTAGAAAAGAACCTATCACGATGCTCATCATAATCATAGAGCACACCATCAGAAATCATAAATCCCTCAGGAAACAAAAATCATGTAGCCCTTCTTTGAGAAACTCATTCCTTTTCCATATTTTTATAATGCCTTCAAGGATATCCACTTTTCACTATGGAATCCATCTTATAAATTTTTAGACCCCAAAAATTTGGAAAGCGCTGGGAAATGATGCCACATTCAATACTAATGTCTGCAAGAACTTTGAGATACATTTCCTTTCAAACTCCCTGATCTTCTATATGAGGATTGACAACAAACACAAACCATACATCATTTCAAGAAAATAATATCCTCAGTTCTAACACAAAAGTTAGGTCATGTATTCCATAAAAGGTATCCATGACCAAGTATATAGTTTCTTTTTAATATAATGTTTTTTTGGATTTATTTTACTAATTTCATAAAGCCTTAATAAATCCTCAAAAACATATATTATATTTTATGTTTTTAAAAGGATATTCATTATAAACAAATATCCCTTCCACATCACCAAGGGTATTATTATAATTACTTTGGTTCTTAGAATTATAAAATAATTAAAATCACACCTATTCAGTAGAAACCATTGGGAAAACCATGGTAAGTATTATATTTTTTAATACTTTCTCATATAGAGTCCAAAACCACTGTTTGGAAATTAATAAAGAATTCCCCTCTCTTTTGATATATAAACCCACACAAACTATCATTCATATTTATTAAAAAGTCTTAGAGAATTAAATTAATATAACCTTTCCTCTCTATATTTCTCTCATGTTTTCCCCCAACTCTTAAGAATCTCCTCCAAAGATTTAAGGTTTACCCTCTCAGGGTAAGGGATCCTCTCATTTTCCTCTTAATGCAGGCACCTTCTTTATTCCACACATTTTGTTTTAGATTGTTCTAGTTTTTATATGTATTTACACATTCCAATTACATTCCTTTTGATTCCCAAGTAATGAGATGCCTTGTTAACTTTCATTCACACCATTATAAACTTTTATATACACCCATTAGGCTGCTAAAATCATCCTTCAATTTTCAATGTCAAACATGCGTGTAGTGAATAACCATCTCCATTTACACTTACGGTTATTCAATTAGTTATACCTATCATTCATTTATTTTTCATTTACATGTATATGAGCTGTAACCCTTACTTTTGGGGTTAAAATTGATGTAATATATCATTATGTTTCATTATATATGTGGTACACTTATGAATATGCAAGATATGAAAGTGATGAGTGGGCCTAAAATTATATAGCCCGACAGTGCATTGGGTAATGTTTTTATCTCAAAAGATTCCAATTATAGTGCATGATAGGTTATCATAAGAGTAATATGTTATATTGTCTTTACAGTTAGCCGTGATTTATGTTTATGATTTCATGTTTTAATTTGGTTCCACATTCCTATGTTGTATTTATGTAATCATGATATATCATGCCTCATTGATGACAATTATGATTATCACCCCTCTTATGTTGCCTTGATATTCCTATTAAATCACATGAACTACTTAATCTTAAGCTATATTTTGTTATTTTCTTACTAGGATCTATATCTTACCCCTTTCTTTTGTACATCCCCAGATTATCTCATGTAGTTTTAGAAGATCCTAAGAATATGAGGGCATGTTTCAGAGTTTTTAAATAATGATGTGGTTCCTATGTAACTAGTTAATGTTCAAGGTACCTAATTTACAAAGTAAAAGGTCCTGATGATATTTTGGGGTTGTATTAAATGTATCCTTGTGTGATAAATCATGAATTAAGGTGTATTAATGTTATGGTTTTTCATGCACACTATGAAGAAGAATATTGTCTTGTGAAGACAATTAACCTACGAAATTCATACTATTCAAATTTATTTCATATATAATGGAAGTCATCCAACATAACATGAAATTAATGGGATATATATATTCTATTAACATGGATACTGATTTAAAATTAATAGAACAATTTTTTGATAAAAAGTATCCCTAATTTAAAGGTAAATTGGTAAGAAGAGAAAATAGAGAATATGGATTATAAAAATTCATGAGAAATGGATAGAAGATTAATCCATTAAAGATCTATATTTTTTGAATCGGAGAACACCATTGAAGATCAATACCTAAAGAATGTATTAATTAAAAGAATAAATCTAATCACATTAACAACACTCTCATTGGATTTGTGTAATTAATTTATTAAAAAACATTGTAATAAATATTTACTTAAAATTATTTTTTAATCCTTATCTCAGAGCAGTGCATACAGAGATAAGAAGAGGGAGTGCACTGGGATTGATAGTGCGCCTTTATGATACAATTGCAACATCTACAATTCATAGTGTTTACCCCAGGTATATTGACACATCATTGGAATATACTCCTTGGACTATCCCTTTATTATGAACCAAGTAAAATATATATGAACTTCCATTAATTTATACATTGATATATAGCAGGTGTTTATAAATAATGATATTTTTGTATTGTTCTTGATAAAATAAAAACAAGATCTGGTGAAATATATCAAGATTTGAACACCCTATTTCACTCCTTTCTTAGGGTGTACTGGGCATATGAGTGTAACAATTAATATTAGATAAGCTAGGTTATTTCATGAATAATCTGTCACTAAGAAGGTTTCTAATATAGATAACATGGTTAATGAAAAATGGATTCCTTTATTTTATGGATCTAATTTCTATACATGGAATAAATACATGATATCTCACTTACAGTCACTTGGACATGATGTCTTCAATACTATACTACATGATATACTAGTCAGTGATCTTATGGTAATATCAATTACTAAAGCTAATATGATACAGTTTGATGTTAATGTGAAAGGTAAAAATTTCATATCTCTAGCCCTATCGAATAAAATCTATATCAAATTGATAGATTTAACATCATCAAAAGTTATATAGGGAAAAGTGGAAAATATTTATGAAGGGTTAAACAAGGTGAAGGAAGGTAAAATAAAAGTGTTCCACAATAAGTTTGATGATTTGAATAAGATAACAAAATAGAATATTGAAGTCTTATTTAGTTGTCTCGTTAAATTTTTGGGATCCATCCATGGTCTCGGTGATCAAATTAAATATATTTATATTCTAAAGAACTTATTTTGGAAGAATACCACCCATGTAAAATTAAAAGTTGTAATATATTTATGAAAAATATCTCACATATATGACCCTTTATGATCTTCAAATTAAGATATTGGATTACAAGATACATGTGAAACTATAAGGTACAACATTCCAATCATAAAAAAAAATTCGTTAAAATAAATGGATAATATTGAGATGAATAAAGATATAATCAATAATAAATATGTCATAAGTGAATTTATTTCTCTTATAGAAAGCATATTAATCTAGGAAAATGAATTTTTAAAGGTAACCATAAATTTTGTTTTTCAAATTTTGGAATGGTCAGGTATATTTTAAAATTTTGGAAAATAAAGGGGGAAAATAGAGCTAAATATGTAATAAAATCAACAAAACAGAAAAGGATTCCTTTTAAATGAAAATTTAAATTAATAAGTTCAACTGGAAACTGGATCTAGTGAATAAATGTGTTTAGTAAATACGAAGATAATGATGATTAATGGTGTCTTTAAGATGGTGAAGTTGAGTTTATTTTAGATGTGTGGTATATTATGATGAAAAAAGTTGAATGAAACAATACATAAGATGAGAAATAATATCAACCTAATAGAGTTTTCAACTAGAAATATGAGCTTGAAAGTGATTTTTAAGAACTATACATTCAATATATAGAAAACCAAAATATTGATTTTTTATAAAGTAATTAATTGTATTTATTGATATACTTGAAGATAAAATTACATGATTGGAGAAAATGGTGGAAGAGTTTGAATATTCTCAATCCCAATCTAGGGAAGTAACTTAATTCAAGATAGTAATTGAAGAGCAGTATAAAATGATTGACTATCTAAATAACCAATTTTTAGAAATGTTTAAGTGGTTTTAATCTCTCAAAAAATAAATGGTATCATTGAAAAAGAATATTGAGGCTGAATTCAAAGTGTTTGATAATAATAAATATATAAAATTAAAGAAGTTATATGATAATTAATTCATAGAAAGAGTAGAAACATATATAAGGACAATAAATAAGATTATAAATGAACACATGCTTGGTCCTTTGGGTAAGTGTGGGCTCATATGTGAAGATGAGACATCCAAAAATAATAGATTTATTGTATATAATAAATGAAAAAAGAAAATTTTTGATGGATATCAACCATTAAGGATAACCAAAAGTCATGAAACTACTACAAAGATGTTAATATGTATAGAGGAATTGATGGAAAGATCCTTCCTCTGATTTAATGAAAAATATAAATCTTTCTTGAACAAAAAATGACATGGTGTGTGGATGTAGAAACATGTTTGAGTGGTAAATCTCCTGCAAATTAAAAATTATGGATGAGAAAAAAATACAACATTTCAAATAAAATGTTATTTTTATGTTTATTATTTTAATAGCCCTAATTTTAGACATAATGTGATAAAAGATGAAAAAGAAAAGATGGACTTACTTTAGTGTTAGTTGAAGGATAAAGTTTATTGAATAAACATATAATATTTCATTGAAACATACCATCAACAATTTGGATCAAGATTAGTTTTTTCTCATATATTAAAATAAATAACATGAGGAGAAACCAAATTATGTATCAACTCAACCATGCATATCCTGTTTAGATAAAATAAATAATGATAAGGATATGTTATTAGAGATTTATCTCAAAGAAACCAAAATTAGAATCACTTAGATCCTTGATAATGGATGTTCATCCCACATGATTAGAAAGGAAAACATATTAAATAATATGAAGAGACATGTTAATGGAATATAATCACCTAGATCCTTGATAGATTTTGTTCCATCCACATGATTGGAAAGGAAAAACTCTTCAATAATGTGAAGATCCATGTTGATGGCATGGCTAGGATTGTTGATTATGGAACATTAAAAATAAAGGCAAGTGGAAAGATAAGGCTAGATAGAGAAGAACTAAAGAATAAAAATTTTATTTATGTGGATGAAATTACATATAATATTTTCATCATGAGTCCACTTTGTAACTCTAGATTAGAGGACACATTGTAGTGGAAGTAATGCTCTATTAAAGGAAGAATGGATACTATTTTTTGAAGGTATGAAAAACTGATGAAAATATAAATTAAATATATTAAATAGAAACAAAAACGTGTCTTTACACATGTTTTAGGAAAAAATGTACTTTCCCATCAAATTATTGGGAATATAAATAAAAAATCATTTAGAATCCGTCCAAACTGAAATCTATAATTGACATTTTGAATCTAAAACTAGATCGGGAAAAGACATGTGATGCCTGTGTAAGATGAAAAGTGGTTATAAATACCTACTTCTAACAACCCAAATATTTTTAATCATAAATATATTTCATTTATCATAAATATTGATGACTATATTTTATGAATTCATATCCACTATACTAATTTTAAGTAATTTTTCAGTCAAAAAAGAAATGATTTTTAAAACAAATTATTTTTCAAGAGTTATATGGTTTTATATAAAAGTTAAATTTCAAAATTTTTGGAATTTAATTTTGTAAAATTGACTTCATTTTTTATATCATCATATAAAAATTATCTTATGGTGAATTTTATGTATTTTTATGAAAAAGGTTGATTTTTTTTTAACAGTGAAAAATGATATTTTAAGCATACCAAAAATTTGGTATTAGCATGGTTATAATTTAAAATAACATTATTTATTAAATAATTAATAAATAAATTCAAATTAATCATGACTCTTCTAAATTATTAGGCATAAATGATAAAATAATTAATATTTTAACTCTAAATCACCCCTCTCCTCAAGCATAAATACCCCATGACGTTTCACTTATAAAACTAATTTCCATTCAATTTATATCAAAAAATAAATACCCAAACAACTTACAAAAATACCTAACCATATCCTATAGGACATTTTATTTTCTAAAAACCAATCATTGAAGGCTTAAGCTGTAAACTAAAAGGGGGATATCCAAGGAGAAGTCATAAGTCCCGACCAACCTATTTCAAGTTTATTTTTTCTTCTACCACCTTAAAATATATTCTAAAAACTGTAAAATAATTAAATTGGTATATTATATATAGATAAATGTTATTATTTTTATGAAACAACTCATTTCTATCACTTTTCCATCCTATGGGTAATGAAAACTTCACTCGTGTGTACATCTAGACTACAACATCCATAAAACGGTGTGTTTCACATTCCATCACTACCTCAAATGACTTGTTATAAAGATAAAATTAATGAATATATAATATTTTTATAACATATTTATTATTATATAAAAGTAAAATATTATCCACTTTATTTCTTTTCCAGTCAGAATAAAAATGAAGAAGTCATTCAGGAATATGTACGGACTACTGTCTCCATGAAACGACGTGGTTCATTATTCATGACCACCTCAAATAGTTGGTTTTAAAAGTGTATAAATTGTATAAATTTTATAAATATAACATTTTTAACATTATTGATTTATTGTAACCATAAACCCTTTGAACATTTTCAACATGTCAATGTTCTTTGGAGTTTATAAAATGAACAACCCCAAAATGTCCAATGTGAACTTAATCATTTAGTAAATAAATAAGTCATTATAATAATAATAATAAACATAATAATAATTAAATAAACATGAAGAAAATTATTAATAAAGTTTCAATATAATATAATTTTAATATTTAGGATTTAGATATACTAGGCGTGACTTTAGGTAAGGGGCTTTCTTTTAAAAATATTATTTTAAATTTTTTCTTCCAAGTCACTTTTTATATTTCAAGGTTCATATAAATATTTTCAGGAATGTTATTATATATGAGTCAAAGGGTGATTATGGTTATTCATAATTATTTTTTATTTTCATTACCTATGATTAAAAAGTAATATTTTTCAACATGCTCTATATGGGTTGTTTTTTACTTTTTTACAAAAGTGCAATAGGAATGATTTTTTAAACATATACGGATTGAATATCCTTTACCAAAATCATATACTTTATTAATTTTCAATATTAATTTATAATTTTCTATAATTTTTTTCAAATAAATTATTTCACTCAATATTCTAGTATTTTTTATTTTTAAAAAAATTATAAGGAAATGAAAACATTTTCTCATATTTATGAGATAATAGAAAGTGTTATTACATATGAGATTGAATGACAATTAAAATATGTTTTATGATTAATGTGATAGATATCTGTGTTTTTATTAATTGTATGTTTCTTGGAAAATATATATGACAGATAGGTGATCCCGATATAACTCTAATGATGGGTGATCATGATATAGCTCTATGGTACATTAAGTAAAGTGATGGAGTTTACCGATTATAGGTTACTCCTAAGAGAGATGTGAATTATTTGATTAAGTAGTTCCATTTTTAGGGTTCTTTTAAGGATGAATTTAATTATAATGTACCAAGGTATCTATATTATATTCATTCAATGGGTTATAATGTAAATATTTTTATTTTAAAAGCTAAGAAAATGATTTTATACTTTTAAATAAATTTTATGATCATTTTTTTAATACAAGTGAAACAATTGTTTTTTCAGGGAATGTTATTCATGAGTTTTCATGATTTCCAAGATAACCTAATGATTATAATTTTAAACTTATGATTTCATATGAAATGTTTTATGAAATATATTAATAAATTAACTTGTTTCTATTGAAAATTAAATGAATATTTTTTATCAAGTGTTTATTTTGGAAAAGAAAAACATTCTCATGTATTTTCAGTTTTAAAAATAAACTAACAGGTTTCTTATATTTCATATCCCTTATTGAGATTTTTTTTCATCACATGTTTTAAAATTTCCTTTACAAATATTATAGATAAGTAGAAATGTTAATAAATTTAGAGTTAAAAATATAGGAATTACCTTTAACAAAGTAATTGTGTCCCTATAATGATATTATTTTATGAAAAAATCGATACTATGTAGAAATATCAAATTTGTTATGTAATTTTTTACCTATGTTTACAAAAATATAAGTTGAAAATAACTCCAAAATCTAAGAAATTAAAACTCTTAATATAAATTATATAATTAAGGATTCAATAAAGTATGAGTCATTATGGTGGGTATAATGGGAAAGGTTTAGATAACTCTATAGTTTAGGAGAATATTAAAATAAAATCTGAAGAGAATATAATTTGTAGTTATATTTTCATGATATATCTTTTAAATATTTCCATGTTTCTTCATCTAATCCATGTCTGGTCAGAATGGTTTTCTATAGAAGAAATTGGGTAGCTAAGGTAGAAAGGTAATAGGAGGATAACATCCCTCTAAACTGGTAACCTGAAATGGTTGGAAGAGGGAATTTTTTGGTAATGTTAACTCTATTGATTCAAGATATTAATATTGTAACCCATTAGAGATAGCGACCAAATTATCTACAAAGGAACATTTTAATAGTATATCACTTCATGATATAACTCCCCCAATATTTTGAGGGATCCTTATACTCAGAAAAAGATAAAGGATAGATTAATTCTTTATAGAATATATTTTATGTTTTAGGATATTCATAACATTTGAATGTAACACTTTATATCTATTAATTTAAAGGTAAATCTGATTAATTGTTTTATTTGATTAATAACACAAATTAGAAGGAGGAAATTGATTCTATGGAATAGATGGTATTTAAATATATCTTCCTTGAAAAGTATTTTTGAAAATTTATTCAAATTATAAGTAAAATAAAATTCCTAGAGTTGAAAAAAAAGGAGGAGGAATAAATTTCCACTTATGGAGCTAATTTTACAAGATTTTCTAAGTATGCAGTGAATTTCATTCTATACCATGATAGTTAAACTAGTCACTTTTTCTTAGTATTGAATCCTCATTTATGAAGGGATTTGGTTACTCATGATCTTGGATGTTATGAGTAAATTTTGTGGTGTTCTTACAAATTCAAGAAGTATTTTGTATAATTTTAAAACAATGAGGATAAGAATCAATCCAAGTGGCATGTAATAAGGAAGTATTCATCGAATAAATCGAAAGGTAAGAAAATTAAATTAACTTTTTTGATAAGTTTTGAAAGATGAATTATGGAGAATTTATAATGATATCTAGGAAGTGTTATCAATGTCTAAATCATGTACACGTGGCTTGTGATTGTATATAAAATAATAATGGAAATAGTCATACCGGTAATGAAAATAAGGTATTGAAATGTTTTAATTACAATGAGTTGAAACAATATTCTAAGGCATGTCTAATGTTAGTTACTCATGATGGGAATCATCAATATAAGAAATGGAAAGGTTTAGTAAAGTATTTTATTACTATTATGGTATATTAAAGACCCTAAAATTAAGTTTTAACATGTATATTATTTGTTTTTTTATACTATGCCAATGTCTTGATTGATTTAGGATCCTCACATTATTTTATATGTATAAAATTTGAAGGTAAAATGGAAATATAATCTCAAGAAACAAAGTCATATATCTTGGTAAAAACACTTAGGGTTAGTATAAGGGAAACAATAATTTATGATGATATTCATGTTATCAACTATGGAATTGTTCTTCCTAAAAACCTTGTTGTAATTCCCATTATAGAGTTTGGTTTTATTCCGGGTTTGGATTTAATTTAAATTTATCATGCCAAGATAGATTAAAAATCTAAAGAAGTTGTTTTTCAAAATGGTTTTCGATTCATATATAAAAATGTGTTCATACCTTTGATAACATATCAAGAATCTAAGAAAGTGATAAAAAGTTTAAGGGAAATTTATCTTTTAATTATTTTGGAATAGAAATTAATTGTTCAAATTAATGATGTGCGAGTGGTAAATAAATATTTATATGTCTTTATTAATGATTTTCATTATTTTCTTCCTGACCAGGAGGTAGAATTTTCTATTGACTTAGTACTTTATGTTAACTAATTTCAAAACCCCCTTATCGAATGGATTCAGTTGAGTTGTTAGAATTGAAAAATATGTTATTTTAGTTTCTAGATAAGGGTTTCATCTACCCTAAAACTTCATGTTGAGGTGATACTATTCACTTTGTTAAAAAAATAATGGTTCCAAGAAACTTTTTATTGATTATAAAGCACTCAATAACTTCACTATTAAGAAAAAGTATCTTTTTTTCTCATATTTATGATTTGTTTGATTCTCCATAGGGTGAATAGTATAGAGCTCTGACAATGGTCAAGGACGATGATATATCTGGCTGGCACTGATGTCCTTCGAAGACTCCCCCCCTTCCTGGAGGTGGAAGGGGGGAGGATGTCCAGTCTTTTCCACCTCCAGATCTGAATATCCCCTTTTTCCCTTTTTCCAACCCTAATCACCCCCTGATTTCTCGGCGATCTCTCTTTTCCAAAAAGTTCCTTATTTGCATTTTGGTGATCCTAAGCTCTCAATTTCTACCTTGGAGTTCTCTGAAGCATCTAGTTTCCTGAATCTAACCTTTATGGCTCGATTCAATCATCAAAGACCCTCAGTGGATGATTTTTCTCGATTTGTCTCCTATAATTGGGGTTTATGTTATCGCGCGGTCGTGGGTCTCCATGATAAACGTCACTTGATGATTCGCTTCGCTTCGTAAGAGGACCTGATTTGCATGTGGTCCAGGGCTCCTCACAGATGCATCGAATGTAAATTTTTCCTCTTCTACTGGTCATATGATCTCTATATGAACTGGGATTCACCCCTCATAGAAATAAGGGTTAGTTTACCTTATCCTCCCCTACCTTTTCAAAGCCCCATGATTATTCAAATGCTAGGAAATATGGTGGGTCGTTACCTCTTTTCGGATAGTCGAACTTATTCAGTGTGCCACCCAATTAATCTAGGGATCTATGTTGAGGTGGTTATATCAAAGTTTAAGGTTGAGTGGGTTTGGATCTCGGTTGGTGAGGAGTACTGATGCAAGAAAGCTGTTGTTTTTGAATCCTGGGTTGATCACTACTCGGTATGTCTTCGGTTGGGTCATGGTGTTGCTCTTTGTCATCACGCTAATCATGGGAGGCACATTAGGGTGCAGGAGATCCCAGATTCTGATCCTTCTCTTGGTATACCAGTGCTTCAAAAACCTGTAAGCATACTAACTCCTAAACTAAAGGTCAGGGATGTGTTTGGCAGGCTGAAGTGTGATCTTCAATTGGCCAGTCCGTGTGGTGATCATGTTGTGGCTGTAGTGGGTAGTCCTTCAGGTGGAAAAGAGAATGTAGGTGATGCTGCTTTTATGAATGGGGACTTGTTGGTAGGACCTGATCAGGAGTATTTGGCCAAATTAGGTGTTGGTGGTGTAAAATGGGTAGTAGTTTAGTTTGGTGGAGGTCAGTCTCCCTCATTCTTTGTCAAGGCAGTTAAGGTTGGAAGGGGTGGCCAGATAATTGGCCAACTTTCAGAACCTAGAGGTACAGTTTCTCAGACCGATTTTGGGGCGCTAAAGGAGTCTCATATTCCTAATGTATATGATCCAATGTCCCAGGTGGCCCTTTTTCACAAGGCTTCAAAGCCGAATGAGGTGCATAATCGGTTTTTACTATTGGATGAGGCAGGGAAAGAAAATGAAGATCTTGAAGGATGGAAAATGGTCATTCTTAAGTGGAAACGTAAGCAGGTCGGGAGTAGACACTCATTGGAGGAGGAATTGAGTGACCAAGATGGGGCCTCAAGTGACCAATATGGGGTATCTCGGACCAGTGAGTAATTGGTTCGATTTGGTTCAAGGAAATGGAAACAAGGAAACCTTTTAACTAGAATCATTTTGGCTCCCAAGGGTGGGAAGAAGTCAAGACCGTGAAAAGATTATTCGCGAACTCCAAAGACTATAGTTACCAGATCGGCTAGCAAGGCCAAATGCAATGTCATAGAGGCTATTCTAGGGGTTTCTTTCTTGAACAAGGAAGGGGTTTTAGTTTCATGTAAGACCCCCATGCAGACTACTTCAGAGGTTGGTCTTTCTTCTGCGCATAGAGCTGAAAATCAAGAAAGTGGATTAGTGGATCCTTCGGTGATCAGGAAGGTAGAGCCTTTAGCAGTAGGAGGGGAGGATTCTGTAGCTGCATAAAACTCATGGGACCTCCTAATGTCTTCTAAGGAAGAGATGGTGGAGGGGGTTCTGCCCATTCATGCCTCAGAAGAGGATGCATAAATGATGAATGGAAGACCAGTTCAAGTGGGTGTAAGCAAGGAGCAGACCACCTGGATCGACAAAAAACACTTAATTTTAACCAGAGGATTCAATGAAAGGAAGATTATAGTGGAAGAGTTCTTACATTTTTATGACAAGTTGGCAAGTCATTTTGAAGTGATTATCAGCGACGAGCTGGGAAAAAAGGTAAGCGACCTGTCCTGTAAATTATTTAGGGTAGTTGCATCCAATATTTTCAAGTTAGTCTCCTATAGTTTTGTATTCTACTTTTGTGCTTAATTTTTTGTTGTCTTGCTTGTTTCCCACTTTTTTCCAAAAAAGTGGGTCTTAATAAAAATTTAACTTGGAGGAGGATGTCGGGTCTAGGTGCCATTATCTAATGGTGAAAGAAGAGGACATTCCAAGGATGTTTTTTTAGACTAGGTATGTCATTTATGAGTTTTTGGGTATTCATTTAGGGATAAAAATTCACCTCCTATATTTATAGATCTAATGAATAAGTTGTTCAATGTGTATTTGAATAAATATTTGGATGTGTATATCGATGATATACTGGTATACTCTGAAAGATTAAAATATTATAAAAAATCTAAGGATTGTTTTATAAACTTTAAAAGAAAACATGTTGTATGTAAAATTTAGTAAATTTTAAATTTTGTTAAAAAAAAATTTCATTACTTGACTATATTATTTTTAGAGGTAGGATAACTATTGAAATGTCTAAATATAAAGTGGTGGGAATGTTTCTAATAATTATAAATTTCTCTAAGATTTTGCATCTTCTTGGATTAGAATGTCATTGATTTTTTAATAATTTTTCTTGATTATCAATACCACTAACTAATTTGAATTTAAAAAGAGTAAAATATGTCTACATAAAGGAATGAAATGAATATTTCCAAGAATTTAAAAACATGATTGCTTAATACTACAATGGTATCCTTGCTAACAAGAACTGGAGAATTGTTTTTCAATGTTGTTTCTTTAAATGGAACGGGTTGTGTCATGATGTATAATGATTGATTTATCATGTATGATTCATGTCTATTAAAACCAAATGAGTATAATTATCCTACACTTGACCTTGATTTTTCTATAGTGGGTTTTATTTAAAAATATAATGGCAGAATTTATATGGATAGAAATGTGAAATATATATTGATCGTAAATGTTTAAATAATATATTCACTCAAAAAGATTTTAAAATAAGGTATAAAAGAGGGATATGAATAACTAAGGATTATGATTTCATAATTCACTATCATCTAGGTAATGTAAACATGGTAGTTCAATCCTTAATTCTAAATTATAATGATTTTTTTACTATGAAACATCTAGAATATGATCATTTGGTTAATTATTCAATAAACATTGAGCTGTAAAATATGAATGAAGAAACTCCTTCTCTTTTGAATCATGTATCATTACATTTATCTTTATCAGATAGAAATATGCAGGCTCAAAATAAAGATCATGGTTTTCAAGAAAGAGTTGAATTGGTCAAGAAGGATAGGTTTCTTTAATTTAATATTGATAAAGAATGTTTTATCATATCTTGAAAGAGGATATGTGTTTTGGATTATTTTTTGTTGAAAAAGGAATTTTTATCTGAATCTCACAACTCCCTATTTTTTTCATCCTATAAGTAATAAGATATATAGATACCTTATAGAATATTATTGGTGGTAAGGTATGAAGAAATAAATTGTTAATTTTACTATGGAATGTTTGACTTGTAAATGGGAAAAAGAAAAGTGATGACTTTTGAAGGGGGTGATTTAGAATTTTCTAATGGATAAATGGAAATGAGAGAATATATCTATGGATTTGTGGTGGGATTACCCAAGGAATCTTATGTTAATAATATGATTTTGGTTATTTTTGATCGTTTGACTAAATCATCGCATTGTATTCATATTTGAGATACAATGTATCGAGATCATATTGAAAGACTTTAACTTAGGGGGATATTCAGGTTATAGGGATTTACCATCTTTGTTTTATTTGATTGTGATTCCTTGTTTATATAAAATTTTAAGAAATAACTTCAGAATTCAATGGGCACTGAATTAAATTTCAGTACAACCCTTCATCCTCAGTCTAATGGATAATCAAAGCATACAATTTATAATTTAAAGGATGTCCTTTGAGCATGCTCATTATTTTAAAAATTATTTCAGTATCATCATCTATATATAGTTTAATTTTCATATAATAACAATTTTCATTCAAGTATATAAATGGATCCTTTTATGGAATTATATGGAAAATGTGGTTGGACTCTATGATATTGGGACAAAGATGGTGAAATGTGTTTGTTGGGACCAAAATTGGTTTAAAAAGGTAGATAAGGTAAATATGATTCAATAATAATTTTTTACATCATAAATTAGGGAAAATACATATGTTTATAACCAAAATAAATACTTTTTATTTGAGGTAAGTGATGATATTGTTCTTAAATTATCTCCTTGGAAAAGTGTAATGATTTTTTGTAAAAATGGAAATTTGATCCCTTGATCCATGAGATCATATGAAATTATAGAAAAGTTTTGATTAATTTCCTTTAGATTAGATTTACCTCTAATCTTTCTCTTACACATGATGTGTTACATGTTTATTTACTAAAGAAGTACATACCTGATGCATCATATTTTTTGAACCATAAAGTGATATAGTTATAAGAGAATATATCTTATAAATAAAATACAAGTTATATTTTGGATCACAGAGAGAATATACTAAGAAATGTATTAATTCACTAGGTTAAGGTTTTATATAATAATCACAAGATCGAGGAAGAAACATGATAATTGGAAAATGATATGAGGGAAGACTACCCTCACTTGTTTAAGTAATGAATAAAAATGTGATGATGTCATTTCTTGGGGGGGATAATGTGAAAACATAAGTAATGTTAATAATAAATCAATTTCATATATTAGTAATATTAATTATTATATTTTATGGATATATATTCATAATACATATTTTATGCACTTTTTAAGTCGAAAAATAAATATATTATTTAGATAAAATTGTTTTTCATAAATTATATGGTTTTATTTAAAAGGTAATTTTTTTAATATTAGGAATTTAATTTTATAAAATTCAATTCAATTTTTATATTACTATATTAAAATTATGTAAGGGTAATTTTTTGTATTTTTTTGAAAGTGTTTATATTTTTATAAATACTGAATAATATTTTTTTTACGCATACCACAAATTTTTTGACATCATTATGATGTAAGAATAAATTAAAATTTTAAAAAAAATCTTATTAAATAAATATATATATTAAAGTAATAAATTAATTGATTTAAAATTATTAAGTTGAATTTATAAACCTATGTTTGAAATTTTGAAGCCTAAGTTGTATTTTATTGAAATAAAACAATATTTTGTAACTTTACTAATAATAAGGTGGATTAAGGATTACATTCGGGTTTTGAATAGTCATAATGTCAAATGGAATTATGTTATTTAATAATAAACAAATAAATTATAATTAATCATCACTCCTCAAATATTTTTGGCCTAAATGAAAAAATAATTAATATCTTAACCCTAAAACACCCATCTCCTCAGTTATAAATATCCACCCTCTTTTCACTTGGATAACCACTTAACATTATTTTAATATTGACCAATAACTAAAAAAACTACCTTCCCAACATCCATTTTAAAAACCTATAGGTCCCGGTCTTCTCAAAAGTAAAATTCTTGAAGGATTTAGGTGTAAGCTAAAGGGAGATATCTGATGAGAATTTATATGTCCTAACCAAACTATTTCTGGTTTATTCCTTCTTCTATCTCTATAATATCTATTCCAACCACTATAAAATAATTAAATAAGTATATTATCTATAATAAAATGTTATTATTTTTGTGTAAAAACTCTTTTCCATCATATAGGAAATGAAAACATCACTCGGGCATACGTGTGGACTACCACCTCTACGAAGCGATGTGTTTGGTTTTCCATCATTGGCTCACAAAGATGGAAATAAATATGGAATTAATGAATATATAATATTTTTATAAAATATTTATTATTATTTAAAAGTAAAATATTATCTACTTTATTTATTTTCCATTGAGTAGAACAATGAAAATGTTGTTCATGTGTACGTATAGACTATCATCTCCATGAAACGGCATGGTTCATTTTTTATGATTGCCTTACATGGTTGGTTTTAAAGGTGTATGTAATGTAAAAATATGATAAATATATAATTATTATTATTATTTAGATAATTTAACCTTAAAATATTTTACCAAATTTAACACATCGATGTTTTTTGAGGTTATAAACCAAATGACCTAAAAATGTCCAATGTGAACTTAACTGATTAAGTAACTATTAACTTCATGGTAATAAATGAAATAAAAATAATAATAAATATGAAATTATCATAAAAATGTTTTTAAAACAAGTATAAATCTAAAATAATATAATTATTAGGAATTTATAGAAAATGTAAAGCTATATGGGACTTAATATAAGGGACTTTCTTTTAAACATCCCATTTGAAAGTTTTCCATCAAACTATTTTTCTTCCATGACAAGGTTCCTATAAATTTTCTCAAGAATGTTCTTATTTTTTCTTAAAAGGTTTCTAAATTTAGTTTACAATTATTTTTGACCTTTTTAAAAATAATAAAAAATGAATAATTTTCTTTATATTATGTATAAATTATTTTTGACTTTTTATAAAAGTTCAAAAGGAATGGTTTTTAATGTGTATGAGTTGAACTCCATTTCCCACCATCATAAACATTATTTGTTATCAAGATTAATTTAAAATTTTCAATATTTATTTCAAATAAAATATTTCTATAAATATTTTGATAGACCATTGTTTTAAAAAAAAATAAAAAAAAATCTCATATTTTTGTGATAACTAATAGTGTTATTTCTTATTGTCTTGAAGGCCAATTAAAATGGATTTTATGATTAATGTGAAATATATATGTGTTTTATTCAACTATGGTTATTGTATATTTTATAAGAATTGTGGGTGAGATTGAAATATCTCTGATTATGGGTGATTCCAATATAGTTTTCCAATGTGTTATGTAAAGTGACAGAGTTTACCGATGATAAGTTAATCCTAAGAGATATGGGAATTAACCAGTTAGGTGATTCCATTATAAGTTTTATTGTAATTATAAGTGAAATGGTAATTTCAAAAGGTACCTAAATGATATCATTTCAATGGTTTATAAAGTAAATATTTGGATTTCAAAAGGTTAGAAAATAATCGTATATTTTTAAAAAACTTTATGACTTTTTTTATAATAAAGGGGAAATGATTATTTATAATGGAAAAGTATGAATTTGTTTTCATATTTTCCAAGAATTCATTATGATTATGATTTTTCATTTATTATTTCAGATGAAATGTTTCATGAAATATATTAAGTAATTATGTTGTCTTAATTGAAAAATTAATGAACATTAGAGGTAAAATATTTATTGTAAAAAATAAAACTTTCTTATAGATTTTTTCCATTTATAAATGGACTGATAAGTTTCTTTTATTTTATTTCTCTTAATGAGATTTTTTTCTCATACTATGTTTAAAATGTTTTTCACAGGGCTTAAAGATGATTAGAAACATTAAAAAAGTCAAATTTCTAGATTGGGAGTTAGTTTGAATAGAGTAAGTGTGTCTTTATAAAGAACTTTTTTGTGGAAAAAATAGATACTATGTGAAAATATCCACTTTTTATATAATATTTTACCTAATTATCTAAAATAATAAACTAAAACAATATTGGAAAAGTAATAATGTGAAAACCTTATTATAAATTATGTAATTATGGGTTGAATAAGGTACATGTCACTATACTGCTGAATGAAGAAAAAGAGAGAATAAAAAATTATTGACTTGATTCACACCAATGTATGTGGTCCCATGAAGGTTCCTAGAATATATAGTGAGAAATACTTCATTTTATTCATTTATGATTTTAGTATAATGGTTTATATCATGCTTTTACTGTCAATTAATTAATTAATTTCATGTCTCAATCAGTTTCAATGAAAAGATGAAAACAAATTCTAAAAAACTATCAAGGTTCACCAGTTTAATAATGTCATGGAGTATACCATGAAAGAGGTATAAAATTAATTAGAGAATAATAGTATCAATAATTAACTCCTTTCAGTGATAACACTATAAAAATGGTGAAGTGGAAAGGTGAAATAAAATGGTGAACACAATATCCAAAACATCTCTCATTGAAAATGGAATCTATCTTCACTATTGGAAGGAAATTGTTCAAGTATTAGTATTAACACAAAATTAGTATTTTCTAATCCCTAATGAGTATATAACCCCATTTAGATTTAAAATGGAATAAAACCAACATTGTATCACTTAAGAGCGTTTGGTAGAAGACGTTACATTCAAAATGGTGAATGGAATTTAGGAAGATACAAAGATACAATGGATAAAGGGGTATTTAGAGGCTATTCATTCAAGAGTAAGGCCTATAAATGTCTCAAAAAAATGTTGAAAAATATTTTAGAGTGTGGTGATATTAAAATCATTAAATAAAATTTAGAAATATATCTATAATCCTAGATTTGAGTGTGGTATATAATGGGGAAGAATATCTAGATATGAATTAGGGAAGTTCTCAAAATCTAATAATTGAAGAGATGAAAGGGATAAATCAATTGAAAAAAGAGGTTTCTAAAATGATTCAACTAGTGAGTCCATAGAGAAGAAGATAATCTAAGTTTGATGATTCAAATATGATCAGTCATAAAACTACACTAATACAAACATAGATCATGAGAAATATAAATCACACTTCTATATTTTATCAAGTGGAACAAACCTCATTTGAATAAGTAGTGAAGACTAGGTCATGGATCAAGGACATGAATGAATAATTAGTTCAAATTTAAAAATATTGGACCTGAGATCTTTTAGATAGGACAAGGGGTCAAAATATCTTGGGAATATAATGGGTGTTTAGAAACAAAAATAATGACCATAAAAAAAGAAATCTGAAGAAAATATATATGAGTGTTCTAGTGGTATGCACAAGTGAAAGGAGTTGATGTGGAAGAAAAAATTTCACTATTAGAAATACTAGATTCAATAAGACTCTTCCTTTCTATATGCATATAAAGAAAATATAGAATTTTCCAAATGGATTTAAAGAAAACATTTATAAATAAGATTATTAAGGGTGAAGTTTACATTAAACAGACAATAGTTTTTCTTAATAAGGATGAAAATTCCAAGTCATAAAAATTGAAAAAGATCTTGTATGGTTTAAAATAAGAACCTCAATATTGTTATTCTCAACAGGATATATTCTTAGGAAAGTTGGAATTTAGTGGAGGCAGATTCAATCACAATATATGTAAATTAAATTATATAAGAGATGTTTATGGTGTGCATCTATGTCGATGACATCATATTTAGTGGAAGAAAATAGAATTCAGTAAAGGAGTTTGTGTGTTTTATGAGAACATATTTTTAAATGTATATAATCATAGAACTCATAGTTTTCGTTAAGTGACAAGTTATCTTGAAATAGAGTTATACATTCATTTCTCATGATAAATATATAATGGAAATACTGAATAAGTTTAAGATACATGATAGAAAACCAATTTCAACACCAATAATGGTTAGAACCAAGTTTAAAAAATGTGAGGAAGGGAAATTTGTTCTTATAACACTTTTATAAAAGTTTATTGTAATTTTTTATACCTTATACTAGAAATATCATAAATATTATGTAGAATATGTGGGTTTACCCTTGATTCGAATGGTTTTTATGGGCCTTATATAAAAAATTTATGAAAACCTAGAATAAATCCTAATAGTTGACTAAGGTTATTTATCAAGGAGTTAGTCCAATGAGAATTAACTATTCTATAACTTTTTATTATTATTATTTTCATTTCTTGAATGTAGGAATCAGGTGGGTGATTTATTTTAGAAATATGTAAGAAAATTTAAGAACATAAAAAATTAATTCAACAAAAGTAGAAACCCCTAGATTTGACCTTAATGATCCATCATTGCATTTCTAAGTTGAATCCTTATTAAATTCTTTATATGTTAGAACCATCTATATACATCCTCACCATATCAATTGTGTGAATGAACATCAAAGTCAAAGAGAATATTCTAAGTAGTGAGATTATCACTCTCTTGAATGAGTAATAATTTTGAGTCCACCCACTTTCTCAAATAAAACATCCCATAATGAAGAAACAATAAAAACATAGGGAGGGGAAAGGATTTGTAGTAGTGAAAAAGGAATTGGGAAGGAATGTGATATGTGGAATGATTATCACCTCAAACTCTCACTATTCCGAGATCCTTAAAACCAAATAAAAGAAATCAAGAAAGGTTTGTTGACTTTGGTTCATTGGTTTTCATTAATAAGGTGATAATATAGTTATCCTTTCATTATGGATGGAATCTTTATAATCATCATCACTTCATAGAGGGAGATACATAATGAAATTAGGGAGAATACAATAACACATTTGATCAACAAAAAATAGAATGAAATAGAATTTAAAATACAAAAAGTATAATGAATAAACCTAATATAGATAAGGGTAAAGACAATGGTATAATTATCTAGTTGGTAGGGATGAATATTTAAAAAGTGGTGAGGGGGTTATATTTATAGTAGTCACCCCATCATTTTCTTCATAATCTAGGAATTTCAGTTCATTGAGCTCAAGTTTCAAGTTATTCTTCTCTTTACATTGATTATTGGCATGTGGCATTCTCGAAGGTCATAATTCATCAGTTGGGAATATTAATTATTCTTATGGATTGCTTGAATTATCACCTAAATATAAATATTGTTTATCATATGGATGCACACAACATGGTTCTTTTCAATCATCCTTTATGATTTGGATAAGTAGGTGAATAAGGTTTTATTTGTGGGTTTTCAATTTTGGATATTTTTATTTTGATCCCGATGTTACAAATATTTTAACTAAGTCTCAGATCTGCTGCATGAATGAAATTCATGGTCCATATAAATGAGATTGTAGTCAATCTAGTCCTTTGTACAATATTTAGTGTGGTTGTTCGGATGACACAATCTATCGAGTGAAGGAAAATCACTTAGATTTATTCTCATGGTTAGTTTATCATGAAATCACTTAATCAATTATGAAATATTGGAACTATGGTTGGTTGGCTGTAATAGTTAGAAAATTATCCTATTGTGTTTTATCCAACGTATAGTAGATGTTAGCCCAATTAGGTTAAATACCCTAAGAGGGGGTGAATCGGGGTATGATATCTTAAAAACTTCCCCTTTGGATATTAAAACAATCTTCTATCCCTTTCCCACAGAAATGTATGAACAATATTGAAATCACACATGAGACACAACAATTTTACATGGTTCACCCCCACTAGGCTATGTTCAAGAAGCATATAACGATGATGTGTAGACGTATCAAATATTCAAATTATTACTACTAAATTATAAGGTTTGGGATAGATCACTTCAATTCTCAGGCTCAGTGAATTTACAATGTCTAGGGTCAGCTCAATACATTCCCTAGGGTCACTCCATAACTCTTGTTTGATGGATCACTTATAGAGGAAATGATCACCATCTTCCTCTTCCTTTTCTCATTGATCTAGAAAGGATCAACACACAGTTTATAGACATGTAGGTCCCTTCATTATCAATAATAAATGCATCTTTAACTATAGGTAGATGCTCTGTTTAAATCTCATTTTCACCTAGTAGTAGAAATCCAATTTTCCCTAATCTTTTAGTTTACATAAATTTCTTTCATGAACTATTTTATTCTTTTTACAAACTTCATTTCTCTGTCTTTTTGAACTATCATGCACCCTTCGTAAACTATGTTGAATCCTCTACGATCTATGTTGCACCATGTGGAAAAAGTGCTTTGCATTCTCCTTTCCTTTCATGGGTTTCCCCAAAAAGTATGTATGAATGATGCCTCACAGATTTATTCTTCTATGTGGTACCTTTTCCTTTATGTGCTACAAATCCACACAAACCCCTTTCGCAAAATACTTCCACCTTCATGCAATACCCCCTCGTGAACTCTTCAGAATTACCTGAATTCTACCATCAATGATCTTATCTAATGGAATTTTATCTTCTTAAGGATCTGATTAGGGGTATTTATATAGGAAAATAGATCCTCAAAACTTGATCATCCTGATTATATTGAAATTTTTATGCGGTACATCCTTCATCGTGAACTGCTATGCAGCCCGCATAACTTCTTAATCCTTTGCGGTGGCTGGTGTACTTTGAAAAAACAAAATTACCCTATATTAACCATAAAATAAAAGCCTCTAGTGAATGGTTATCATCCTTATAAATACGATCCTCCCCTGAAATAATTTTTCTACGCATTTCATGTAGTGCGCTTCTGGGTCTGCATAACACTGCTATACAGAAATCTTCCTTTTCTTATTTTCCTTTATCGTTCTACATGCCTCTTTTTTGGACTTCATAGTGCAGCTGCACTACTATGTGGTCTGAAAACTCCATGATTTGTAGTATATGAACTATGATTCATAGTTTTTGAACCACTCTCTATGAACACCTTTTTAGAAAAACTTCCTTTTCCATAAAACAAACTCCCGATTCTGAGGCCCAAAAAATTGGAAAATACTGGGAAACTTTGCCAAAATAGATATTTGCTTCAACAACACCAACCATAATGATTCACGGTAATTTGGCATTGTTAAAAAACACTATCACCCCAGAAATATTGATACAAAGACTAGAGGGACTTTTTTTCAATATTTGATTCTTCCCTGGTTAGGGGGAACAATTTATTGAGTCTTCCTAGGATCGATCTAGACATTTTTAGAATTTTCAGTATGATTTCTCATAATAATTTTTTGGTTGATTGAGTCACATGGTCAATTATAACTTTTGGTTTCTTCACTCATGTGGTTATTTGCGGAATGTATTAAATTTTTTACTTATAGTTAATTCATATTCACATAGTTTGTTATATTTATCCAGGCAGTCACTTGAGCTAGTCATGTAGTCAATCCATCTATTTGTAGTATCTTGGACTGAATGTGTTCTTAGTGGATCGATTATAACACCCTGACATTTTGATAAATATTTTTTCAAATAAATTTAACAAATTTGATATTTTTTGTTAGATGAAATGCTAGGTTTATCTTGTGTTACATGAAACACTGATTTTATCATGTGTTTCACAAAATAATGAGTGTATCTTGCATTACATGCAACATTAACTACCCCAAAAATAGTTTTTCTCGGCGCCAACCTTTATCAGCATTAACAAAAAAGAGATGATAAAGGGACCCCTTTATCAGCACTTTTTTTAGTAGCACTGATAAAGGGTCAACTTCAGAAAAAATTAATTAAAAATAATATATTAATATATAAAATATAAATATAGTTATATTGATATAAATATAACATATAATTTTTAAATATATTTTAGATAAGTATAAATATACATTTACACTTAATATACTTAATATATAAGATATTTAGTGACAATGGATTATAAAAAATTAATAAAATATTTTTAATTAATAATTTTCTAATTATTATGGAGTAATTGTCATTTAATAACAATTTTAAGACTAAAAAAATTAAAAAAAAAATAAAAAAATGATCCAAAATATGTTAAAAACGCAACTCGGACTTCAAACGGCCATAACTTTTGATCCAGGTGTCTGTTTGACCTCTACCACATATCAAATCGAATCCTACGACGAGCTCTACACCCCTAAGATTTTGGAGAACCCGATCAATGTTTTTTCGAGGCCAAAATAGGCCCATATGGCCTCCAAAAATGATTTTTTAGTCGGGATACCCTGATTTTTTAACATTTTGTGGATTTTCAGCCTCATTTAAGGGGGTATTGTTGGATTTTTTTGGTGGGGACTGAATTTATTCCAAGGTATTACCTTAATATTGATATTATTTCTTTGAAATTTTATCATTTTTTATAATGAATTGCTATTTATAATCAAATATATAACTATCCATACATATTTTTTATATATTCAAACCTAAAAATTTAATTTTTTAAATAAATAATTAAACATATTTACATATAAAATATATTAGCTTTATCTAAATAATAACTAATATCCATTTTATTTAAAATACCAATATATGAATATTTATATAACTATATATTAATATAACTATACATAAATATTAATATAACTATAACTATATATATATATTAATATAAATATAAATGTATATATTAATATAACAATAAATATATATATTAATATAACTATATATATATTAATATAACTATATATATATTAATATAACTATATATATATTAATATAACTATATATATATTAATATAAATATATATTACTATATGAATAAATATAACTAAATATATATATAAATATATATATATATATCATAAATAAGAGAACAAATCAATATAGGGGAGTGGGAAAGGATTTAGGCGCTTGGGGGGGGGGGGTCTCGAGATCAAATCTGGGTGGAGGCAGGTGCGTACGTGCAAGGTTGAATTAGAGGTGATAGAACTGATAAAGGTGGGGTATAGCACTGATAATGGGTGGAGTCAGTGTGTGCGGGCGATGGTGGTGCGGGAAAGCACTGATAAAGGGGGGCTCAAGTGCTGTAAAAAGGCCCCCCTAAGATTGGAAGTATTTTTTTTATTTTTTTTATTTTTTTTGTTTTATCCGCACTTTTAAAAAAGCGCTGATAAAAGGGGTCTTTTATCAGTGCTAAAAAGAAAGTGCTGATAAAGGACCCATTTATCAGCACATTTTTTAGAGCTGATAAAAGTCCCCTTTTATCAGAGCTTTTTTTAGCACTGATAAAAGGGGTCTTTATCAATGCTTTTTGGAGCACTGATAAAGGGGACCCCCCCCCCTTATCTTCACCGGCTTTAACAACGCTTTTTTAGCGCTGTTAAAGACCATTTTTAGTGCTAATAAAAGGGGTATTTGTAGTATTGATTAAGTTTAAATGAAACATGACATACTATAAAAATATTATTAATTAATATGATAGTTATCAAATAGCCATTGGAATGATATGTATGAATATGATTAACTAAATTGTGAAAATATATGGTTTATATATTTATATATAATTAATTATTTAGTGACCAATTAATTATAAATAAAAATAAAAGTTATTTGAAAATAAAGGAAATCTTTTTCTGAAAAACTATTATTATGCACACAAACATGTTTTATATTAATAAATTAAACAAAAAATATTAGTGAATTATTTTAATAAAATTTATATATATTATATTCAATCAAATTTTTAACATTCCTCATATTTTTTAATAGACAATAGATTAGAATAAATCTATTTATATGTTTTAAACTGTATTTTTATTAAAAGCAGTTTTGTCTCCATTTGCATACTTATATTAAAATTAAATATTCCAATTTTATAAAATTAATTTGTAAAAATAAACATCATTTTGGAAGTAATCATGTCAAAATTATCTTGGAGTGAATTTTTCATAATTTTCTGAAAAGTTAATTTTTTTTATAAGTAGTGAAAATAATGGTTTTTATTAATAATTTTAATTTCACTTAAAGAATTTAAAAACATAAAAATAATTAATATGGTTTTTATGGTTAAATTAGTTAAATTATATTTCTATTAATATAATTTAAGTCATTATAATCAATTTTATACTGAATTTTGAAATAATTGTTTTTAAACTTTTGTACATTTTCCCTTTGGAAAACCTCATTCCTGTCGCATCTATGGGATTAATTTTAAAATGAATTTTTAAAATTATGTGGATGGAATTTAAAATAATTTATTCTATATTTTGAATAAGAATAATTTATATTATCTAATAAGTTAATATTAATTTTTTACCATAATGAATAGTAATGAGAGTAAAAATTATTTACCACGGTTTAGGTAAAAATGGGTTTAATGGGGGTTAAACTAAAATGAAAAGGGTTAAAATGATGTAAAACTTGTAAAAAACTAATTTTATGCTCATATGTATATCTTATATATTATAAGGTTCGATAATGTACCATTTTAGATCCTTTTTGCATGTGAAAAACATGGGAACACCTTTTGTTTTCAAAAATTACTAGTGTACCACTCACCTCGATTATAAAAGGTCACCCCCTATCCTCACCTATTTAAACATCTAAAACCATTTGGATTAGAAAATAACTACCCAAAACACTTTCTTACTTCCTTAATATCATCTTAAAATCCTTATTTTGGTATGAAATCTTACCTAATAATCCTTTTGGTATAAACCAATAGAAGTTTTTTGAAGAAGAGGTAACATCCCTAATCAAGGGTTTTATATTTTCTTCCTACACCACCATAAATTATTATTAAATCAATATTATAGAATAAACTAATTATATTACATATACTGAGATGTTACTATGTTAATTTAATAACATAAATCCTTCTTTTATTCCATCAAATGGTTTACAATATCATTATTCGTGTGTACAACAAACTACCGTCTCACAAACTCGTGTTATTTGTTTTCCATAATCACCTCTCACAGATGGATATAATGTTGAGTTTTTTGTTTAGATATGATATCTATGATATTATTATTCTCTTGTAATAATTATATTATATTTTCCTTCTAACTTTCCATTCCATGGGAATATGATAATGTCGTTCGTGTGCACGGTGTGTTGCCGCCTCACAAAGCGATTTGATTCATTCAGGTATTTCATTGAATGTAATAATGAAGGTTTTAATGACAATATGTGATATATATAACATTGAAATTACTTTTAATGGTAGTATATTGTTTATATTTATTTTTTTATTTCCATTGGGATAATGGAAATGACATTCAAGCATACGTACAACTTACCATCTCCATAAACAGTGTAGTTATTTTTCAATATCTAAATATTTTGGATTACTCTAAAAATATTTAAAATTATTATATAAAATATTTAGAAAATGTTTAATATTATTTATTTTATGAACCATGAACAAATTAATATGACCAAAAATAACAAATCAAAACATACACGAAAGACAAAACAGTTATTGCCTGAAACATGACTTTAACATGGAGTTATTAGTAAATAGGTAATAAAAGGTCATAAGAAAATAATTTTTGGTATTATATATATAATTAAAATTATAAAATAAATTCATAATAATATTATATTTTTTATAAATTAGTTTTTAATGATTATGATGGATATTGATACTTACAACAATGGACTTCCTTCTAACTCTTATTTTCTCTAAGTTACAAGCCATATTCACCATGTGTTTCTTTTATGTGGTGTATATAGTACCTATGAATGTAATTTATGATTTTTATCAGTAAAATTATGTGGAATTATATATCCATTTTAGGATACCTCTTTTAATTGGTTTATAGTTTAAAATTTACAAAAACGGTAATGGATTTTTGTCCCAATTTTCCTTCATTGAGACGTATATTAGGGTATGCACCTATCTTCTTCTATGAGGTGTATATAAATCCCATTTTATATATTATATCATGAATCTAATTTTTATTAAGGATATTATAAGTTTCATTAAATTTTATTATTTCATGGGGATTATTATTCAAAGTTACCAAATTGGAAAGACTTTTTTGTTACAGTGTCCTCGTTTATTAAGATTGTTTACGATTATTCTTCCAATGATGAAATAGTATGATCTATATCTCAATAAAATATTTAATTTTCTTATACTATGTTTATTTCATGATATTACATGTATTAAATTCATTTTCCACTCTTTTTGTACTCAATAATTCAAAAAAATGTTTTTATAAAAATCATCTTTATTTCTCTCTTCGGTCAAAAACCCTTTTTATTCTAAAACTAGGTTTTCTAAAAATGTTTTTAAAAATTATTTTAACCTTGTTCAAATGATTTATTAATTACATTTTTCCCATTTTTTAATTTTTTTTAAAAATATAGTAATGAATATTCATTACATTTTCCAAATAATACACATTAGACTTTTATTGAAAATGTGAAAGAAATATTTGTTTTAACATGTATGACATGAAAAATATTTCCCAGCATCATGAACATCATTTGGTTTGAATATTAATTTCATATTTTTCATGTTTATTTTTAAAGAATTTTTTTTTTAAATGTTTTATTTTTAAAAACTTGTTCCTTCAACTTGGAAAGGTTATATTCCTAAAGAAATTTTCCATGTGATCTTTCAAAATCATTTTCCATATAAGATAAAATGTTTTGATATTATTTATTATTTAACAAGGATAATATTGAATGATAACATCCTTAATATTTCTATATATGGTTAATTATTATGTTCATGAAATTTTTATGGAACCCATTTATATTTTAAGGGTTATGCCATGGTGAGTTTATAAAATGGTTTTGAAGCCCATTTTCTATAAAAGGGTTATGATGTGATGATATGATTAATGTTTTTTGATATTTTGGAATAAATATGTAATGACCCGAACTTTTGAATAATTTTTGTTTCTTGAATTTCTGTGTTATTTTATTTTGTACTTAACAAAACTATATCCATTAATTAATGAAGTGGGTATAATTAAAATAAGACCACTGGGTTTCAATTGTTATATCATTGTTGGTCAATATAAATGTTGTAAAATAAACTTTTTATGTTATGATTATTGTTTATAAATACAAGTGAACATGGTTAATTAATATAGAAAGAGGAGTCTATTGGCCTCATCCAGTAGACTCGGATCATACGAAGCCCATCTTTCAGAGCTTGGGAAGGAGGTTGCATTACAAATCTTTACTCCGGATCAAGCCCAAGCTGAGCTTCAATATGTGAATCCTGAATAGAATCGCCTATGGGAGAATTTTAAGTTGATAGAAATCACTACCCAAGAAATATTGTCTGAGCCGCCCCAATATTCTATTCCCATTTCACACCGTACTCTTAGGTCCTATGCAGGCATTATAAGGGTCTATGTAACGAGGTCTTAGTTACTTTGTGCAATCTCTTGGTAAAAAAAATTGTTATTTCATTGTTACTATTTTGGTAATATCTTTTTTTAATAAACTATATGTTTAATTAAGAAAAATTTGATAAATTGATTTTAGAAGTAAAAATATTACTTTTCAGATATTTTCCATACATAGAGAATTATTATGGTAAAATAAACATTATTTTGGAATTTCAAATGTCAAAATTAACCTAGGTGGAAATTTTATATGTTTTCTAAGAAGTTTCAATTTGATGAATAGTAATTTTTGAAAAGTGTTTTTATGAATATTTTTTTATGAATAGTTTTTTTATGATTATTAAAACAATATTTTATTATTAAATAACTTTTTCTGTGAAATTATTTTCCAAAATCTCACAAACATGTTTGTAATCATGGTGAAAAATATAGTTGAATAAGATCAAAATAATTTTTTACTGAATATTAATTTTACCCTTTAGAATAGTAATTTTACCCTTATGAATGGTAATTTTACCAATGGAATAGTAACATCACCTAAGGTGGTATAAATATGTTTTGGCCTTTTTTAGTGGAAATGTAATATAATTATTTCATAGTATAAGTAAATAAATGTTTTAGAAATTATTAGTCATGTATTAGTATTTTTTAATTTAATTTAAAATTAAATTAATTTTTATAATATTAAGTTCAATTTTTAATTCTTCATGTCAAAAAATTGTTAGGTAATATTTTTTTTATTTTTCTGAAATAGTTGAATTTTTGGTAAATAATAAAAATACAGTTTTGAGTTTTAGTGTGTTTAATGAAATCATAAATTATGTAATAATTATGTTCAACTTGTGAATATTAAGATATGTTTTTCGGTGTCCCAAGTGTCCAATACCATGGGATAATACCATCGGAAAGCCCATGTTTTTACAAATACCACTAATGAGGTGTCCCTTGGGAATTAAAAAATATTCCCTCACTTTTTCTATATATACCAACACATTCCTTTATTCCTTTCATTAAAAATATCTCCTGAATGAATCGATGGAATTTTTACCACCCAAGGAGTCCTACCAATGTTCCCTCAAGTCCTCCAAAGTCCCAACCTTTTAGTTTTTCAAGTTACTCTTCAAGGTAAGTGAACCTTTCACCCTCTACGTTTAGTCAAGAATTTCTTTATGTTATGTCTTCTAGTTTTCATTTTATTATGTGGGGGTATGTTCTTATATATCCTTATTTTGGAAAATTTTATTTCCAAGTGATGATAGACCCTTTTTTCTCTCATCAATTCATTTTATGAATTTTTAAGTGACATCATTAGGATGCTTAATTTTCGTAAAAAAAATCACATCTTCTCTTTTTTTCAAGTTTTCTTTTCATGTGTTACACCACTAAAATATCCAAACAATGATATTATCTCTATTTTATTCTATCCCTCTAATATAAAATGATTCATTTATTGATGTGATACAATTTTTCCCTCTCTTTTTAATGTTTTCTAAAACCATGTTGCATAGCCGTTATGCTGTATAATCTTCGTCTCAAAATCTCTGTCTTTTTTCTCAAGGAATTCTCTTATTCTATTTATTTAAATACCCAAACATATTTCATTTCTATGGGTATTAAAAAAGAAAAAAAATAATATATTTTATTCTGTAATTTATATACGTAAAACCTTGATACATTTTCCATGGGTTATAAATGACATAACAATCTTGTTTTTAAGCACTTTTTAAAAAGTCACAATTTTTATATGAAACCCATTTTTTATTATCCTTGGGTTATTTATGAAATGTATGATTTTAGTATATGTGGATCACATAAATATAAATTTATATTAAGGTTGTTCCCTGATATCACTCCAATTCACTAGTAAATGAATTTAATCTCTAGAGATGACAAGTTTTACGATACCTTGGTAATAACCTTGGTAATGTTTATGATACCTTAGGGATGGACCTTGGTGATATGTTCATGATTATCTAAATTTAAATTTTTAGACACATTATCAAGTTATTATTGCTATGATATGCCTTTATCATTCATTTATGATACCCCTCATGTTCTTATTGATATCTCTCAAGATCACATTTAAACTATTTCCCTTGTTTTCCATACTGGGCCTTCTGATCACCCTTTTCTTTGATGCATGTATCCAAGTCATGATATGCAGTAATTGTACTTAGTATGAACCTATGATGAAGCCTTAAAATTTTATTATAAAGAAATTTTATGTTTTTATGTATTATGTTCTGGATTTACAAGACACTGGACTTTAAAGATCCTCTATTTGTAAAATGTAATGAAAAGTTATGTAACAAAAAGGAGGGATGGCATATTTGGTATTAAAGTATAGTTTAGTTATTTGTGGAAATTAGTATATAAAAAATTTAGGAATAACCCTATATAAATGTTTAAATATATGAAAATTTTATAGTATTTTTTTGAAATATTAAGTAAGTGGTTTCTAAACAAATAAATCTCTTTCTAGATACAAACAAGTGGATGTGGCTATGGAACAAATATACCTAGAAGTTAAAAATATGACAAGGAGTTTCGGGCTTGACCTGGGGTATCCTGGTATATGATAATAGGCCTTACTGCACTCCTAGTTTGACACTCCCAAGGAATATGTTTGGCTAATCACAAGATTTTTATGAATCATTATGAAGGATTTATAGAGAAATGTAATTATTATTACGGAATAATATGTTTAGGTGTAAAGTTTTAAGACATTAAAATACTTTAAAGTTAAAAGATTCGTAAATGAAATAATCTTCTCACTAAGGATTTATTATTTTAGAAAATAGAGGGAAATATGAGGAACTGTGAAAATGATGACTGCAATGGATCATGCACTGAAGACCCTCCAATAGAAGCCAGAATGGAATATTTCAAGAGAATGATAAATAAACTGACTCGAGTTATAGGAAATAACTTGAATCAAGCTGAGCGACCGATTTCACCATTAAAGGAAAAACATTCTATTGATTCCTTTATGCATCAATGACCACCAAACTTTAATGGATCTACCAACCCATTGATTTCTAAATAGTGGATTATCTCAATAGAGAAGATCTTTTCTATGCTACGCTGTTCAGAACAAGATAAGGTCACCCTACCTATTTACCTTTTAGAGGGAGAAGTTGATCAGTTGTGGTAATTGATTAAAAACCTGAGGCCAAGAGTGGAGTTTTAATCTATGGAGTGGGAAGAGTTTAGAGGGATACTATTCAATAATTATTTCCCTCATTCTATGAGAACAAAATTGGAGAAGGAGTTTCTCGAGATGAAGTAGAAGGAGAATAAATATGTGGGAATATATAAGGTGAAATTCACAAGGATTTCACATTACACCTCAATATTTTTCCTGGATCCAAAATGGTAAGGTTTATAGATTCATCAGTACACTAAGACCTCATATGTAGAAGAATCTATCCAACCAAGACTATGATAACTATGAGGAGAACGTGGAGAGTGTGATGAAATTATAACTAGAGTTTAGTGACACGCAGTTGTCTCATAAATCCAATGATAAGAAGATATCGATGGATCCATTCTTAGGTAGGAGCTTTGTTTAGGGAATAGGTGTAAGCAAGTGAAACATCCCACGTGTAATAAGTGTGGGATGAAGCATTCGGGGAACTGCCTTCTCAAGAGCAGGAAGTTCTACAAGTGTGGAAGAGATGGCCATATCATGTGGAATTGTCATAGTGTGTTGAATCCTAAACTTCCCAAAACTAATGAAAATGGGAAGATGGTACATTCCCTACCTTATTTATAATTCTTCAAGTGTGGAAAACTTGGTCACTTTTCTAATCAGAGTCCAAATTAGAGGGAAGTAGAGGGGAATCACTATCAGCCTAAGTAGGGGACAAGAAAGAATGTTCATGCTTTTTCTACCAATACAGATGAATTTGAAGCGCCAAGTGATGTATTGGTAGGTAATCTTGTTGTTATCTCAAAGCTAGCAAGTACTTTGTTTGATTCTGGTTCTACGCATTCCTTTATTTCCTCCAAGTTTTCAAAGAATTTAGAATCAACCCCTAAATCGCTAAGAGTATAGTTATCAGTCAAGACACTTGGTGGGATTATCCAAGAATCATCAATGTTTATAAACTCTTGTATTTACTTTAGTTAGCACAATATTATCACAAATATAATAGTCATTCACCTGTTGGAATTCGACAATATACTAGGGATAGACTAGCTCTCAATGTATAATGCTAAGATCAAATGCAGAAGCATGGAAGTATTAGTAGTCTTGAATGGGAAACCTATAGTTATCTTCCAAGGATAAATATATAAACCTAATCTTTGTCTATAATAACCTCATATATAATTATTTATTGAGTTGATTGGTGAATAAAAAGAAGTAAATAAGATTATAAGGATATAAAATTCCCACATCACCCTGAAATACATTGACGTATTTCCTCGGGAGTTACCCAGACATTCCCCGGAAGGAGAGGTAGAGTTCTCTATTGAACTCGTTCATGGATCTCATTTTATATCAAATACCCTTTATAGGATCGTAAATGTGGAGTTGGAGTAATTAAAGAAGAAACTCTATGTTCTTGGAGAAGGAGTTTATCTGACCGAGTGTATCTCCTTGGAAGAACTTATTCTCTTTATAAAAAAGAAGGATGGATCAATGCAGCTATGCATTGATTATAGAGAACTTAACATGATCACAGTGAAGAACAAATAACCTCTTCCAAGAATTGATGAATTATTTGACCAACATCGTGGAGTTCAATTATTCTCCAAGATTAATCTTTGACCTAGTAATCATAAATTGAGGGTGAAGAAAGAAGATATTCTAAAAACTGCCTAAGGATCAAGATACGGAAATTATGAGTTTGTTGTTATGACCTTCAGACTAAATAATGCACCTGCTATTTTTATGGATTTGAAGAATAGAGACATTAAGGACTACCTTGATAACTTTTTGGTAGTTTTTATTAATTATATTCTGATATCTTCCTAAAATTGTGAGGAGTATGAGGATCATAAAAGGTTTATCTTGAAAACTCTACAAAAAGAGGCTTTTTTGGAAAGTTTACCAAATGTGAATTTTTGTTACAACAAGTTTCTTTATTAGGAAATATTGTAACAAATGAAGGAATTATAGTTGACCCTACAAAGACAAAGGTTGTAGAGAAGTGGCCTTAGTCTAAAATAATAACTGAGATTCATAGTTTCCTTATATTAGAGGGATATTATAGGAGGATTGTGAAAAACTTTTCATGAATTTCTAACCCATTAACCAAGTTAACGTGAAAAGGGGTCAAGTTCATCTAGAAAAATGTGTGTGAGGAAAGTTTCCAAGAGCTGAAGAAGAGATTGGTTACTGCACACGTGTTAACTCTACCCTCAATTTGAGAAGGATTTTTCATTTTTAGCGATGCATCTCTAAAGGGATTGGGTGCATCCTCATGAAAAATGACAACATCATTGCTTATGAATCTTCACAGTTGAAGAATAATGAGAAGAAAAATCCTACGCATGATCTGAAGATGGATACAGTTGTTTTTTCTCTGAAGATATGGATGCACTATGTTTATGGTGAGAAATGTGATATATACACAGACCATCAAATCTTGAAGTATATTTTCACACAAAAGGAATTGAACATGAGATAGAGGTGATGGTTGGAACTTCTTAAAGACTATGATTGTTCAATTCATTATCATCCTGGAAGATAAAACAAAGTCTCTGATGCATTAAGTAGGAAAGACCCAATTGTTCTGTCCATGATGAGGATTCAAAGAGATCCTATGATCAATGACCTAGTAAAGTTTGAAATAGGAATTATAAGTTAAGGGACATCATCAACCCAATCCCAAATTATTTCTCAACTATCATTACTGGAGAAGATAAATAAATCTCAGAAAAATATCCTTTGTTACAGAAGAAGTTTGAGGTTGTGAAGGATGGGAATTTTCCTAAGTTCAATATTGATCAAGAAGGTGTACTAAAATTTCTAACAAGACTATTTTTCCCATCTATTCCGGAAATAAAGAAGGAGCTGATGGATGAAGCTCATAGATCTACTTTCTCTATACATCTAGGAAGCATGAAAATGTACAGGGACCTTCATGGTCATTATTGGTGGGAATGAAAATGGATATTATTGACTACACTACAAGGTGCCTGGTATGTCAGAAAGTGAAGGCTGAGTGACATCTTCCTAAATGGGTATTACAGCCACTTCTATAGCAGCATGGAAGTGGGAAAAAATAACTATGCACTTTTTCACTGGTCTCCCAAGAACTTCTAAAGGAATAAATGCAATATGGGTTATTATAGACTGTCTCACCATGATTTCCCATTTTATCTCTATTCGGGAAGATTTCACTATTCATCAACTTTCTGGTATTTACCTGAAGGAAGTGGTAAGGATGCATGGAGTTAAACTTTTTATCGTATTTGATCGTGATCCAAGGTTCACATCAAAATTCTAGAGAAGTGGTAAACATGCTCTGAGTACCAAATTGTATTTTAGTATGGCCTATCACCCCCAAACTGATAGTAAATCTAAAATTACTATTCAAACACTTGAGGAAATATTGAGAACATTATCAATGGAATTTAAAAATGGATGGGATGAACATCTCCCATTATTTATGTTCTCTTACAACAATAGTTTCCACTCAATCATTCAAATTTCACCCTATGAAGCTCTATATGGGAAGCGATGTAAAACACCTACTTGTTGGGATGAAGCTGGTGAGAGAAAGCTTCTTGGGACTAATCTTGGGAAAGAGATGATAGAAAAGGTCATTTACATCCAGAAACACACTAAAGTTGCTCAGAGTCATAAAAATACATATGCTGATAACCATCAAAGGGACTTGGAGTTTAATGTTGGTGACAAAGTAATTGCTTGAATCTCACCTTAGAAGAGAGTCGTGTGGTTTGAAAAGAAAGGGAAGCTCAGTCCTAGGTACATTTTACCCTATTAAATACTTGATCGTGTAGTTGTTATGGCCTATCAACTCTAACTTCCTCCAAATATAGCACAAGTTCATGTTGTCATCCATGTAACCCTCTTGAGGAGGTACATACTTGAACCTTCACATGTACTAAATCCATAGGTGGTTCAATTGGAACATGACCTCTCTTATGAGGATTAGATGGTTGAGATATTGGATCATAGGGACATGGTTATATGCAACAAGACTACCCTTCTATTTAAGGTGTTGTGGAGGAACCACAAATGTGAAGAATCCACATGGGAACCAGAGGAGTCTATGAGGTAGAAGTACCCACACCTTTTATCTTCTGAAGGTACGAGTTAAAATTTTGGGGATGAAATTTCTTAAAGGGGGAAGAATATAATGACCTAAACTTTTGAATAATTTTTGTTTCTTGAATTAGTTTTTTATTTTATTTTATACTCAACCAAAATATATCCTTTAATTAATGTAGTGAGTATAATTAAAATAAGACCACTTGGTTTCAACTATTATATGAATCTTGGTCAATATGACTGTTGGAAACTAAACTCTTAACTTTATGATTATTGTTTATAAATAAAAGTGATCATGGTTAATAAATATAGAAAGAGGAGTCAATGGCCTCATCTAGTAGACTCGTGTCGTACAAAGCCCATCTGTCGAAGCTTGGGAAGGAGGTTGCATCCCAAGGATTTTCTTTGGACCAAGCCCAAGATTAGCTTTAGCATGTGAAGCTTGAACAGAATCACATATAGGATATGTTCAAGCTGATAGAAATCACCACTCAAGCAATGTTGTTCAGGCTTCCCCAAGATTCTATCACCATTGCACACCTTGCGCTTCAGTCCTATGTAGGCATTATAAGGGACTATGTAATGAGGCCTTAGTTACTTCGTGCAATCACTTGGTGTAAATGAAATTTTTATCTCATCATTCCTGTTTTAGAAATAGCTTTTCTTAATAAAGTATATGTTTAATTAAGAAAATTTTGATAAATTGATTTTAGAAGTAAAAATTGTACTTTTCAGAGATTTTCCATACATACAGAATTATTATGGTAAAATAAACATATGTTTTTATTTTCAAATGTCAAAATTAACCTAAGATGAATTTTTAGATGTTTTCTAAGCAAATTCAATTTGATGAATAATATTTTATGAATAGTGTTATTTTTTATGAATATTATTTTATGAATAGTGTATTTTGATAAATTGTAAAAAAATATTTTATTATTAACTAACCTTTTCTATGAAATGATTTCAAAAAAATTTCATACATGGTTGTAATCAGGGTGAAAAATGTGGTTGAATAAGATCAAAATAATTTTATGGTGAATAGTAACCTTACCATTTGGAATAGTGATTTTACCCTTATGAATAGTAATTTTACAAATGGAATACTAACATCACCTAAGGAGTTATAAATTTGTTTTTTCCATCTTAAGTGGTAATGTGATATAATTATAAAATAATATATGTAAATCAATTTTTTAGAAATTATTAGTCAAATATTAGTATTTTATTTACTAAATTTAATTTAAAATGAAATTAATTTTTATAAAATGGAGTTCATTTTTGGAATCTATAGGTTAAAAAATGGTTAGGGTGAAATTTTAGGATTTTTCTGAATGAGTTGAAATTTAAATGAATAGTAAAAATGCAGTTTTGAGTTTTAGTGTGTTTAATGACATCATTAATGATGTAATCATGATGTAATAATTTTGGTCAAATTTTTTACTATAAAATATGTTATTAAGAGTCCCAAGTGTCCAATAACATTGGAAAATACCATGGGAAAGCCCCTGGTCTTGCAAATACCACTAATGAGGTGTCCCTTGGAAATTAATAAAATATTCCCTCAATTTCTCTATGAATACCAACCCATTCCTTCATTGCATTCATTCCAAATTCCTACTAAATGAATCTATGAAATTTTTTCCTCCAAAGTAGTCCTCACAAGGAGTCCTCCCAAGAAACCCTTAAGCCCCCCTAGTTCCCAACCTTTTAGTTTTTAAAGTTACTCTTCAAAGTAAGGGAACCTTTCACCCAGCTCTTTTAGTCATAACTTTCGTTATGTTATGTCTTATAGTTTACATTTTATTACTTGATGGTATGTTTTTATATATCCTTATTTATTACCATTTTATGTACAAGTTATGATAGACCCTTTTTATCTCATCAATTCATTTTCTAAATTTTTAAGTGACGCTGTTAGGCTGCCAAATTTTCGTAAAAGAAGTCGCATCTTTTTTTATGTTCTCTTTCTCATGTGGTTTATCATTCAAATATCCACACCATGATATTATTTCTATTTTATTATTTCTTTAAATGGTAAAATTATTAATTTATGTATGGGATACCCTTTTCCCCTATCTTTTTAATGTTTTCTAAAACCATGTTGCATAGTCGTTATGCTGTAGAATATTTGTCTCAAAATCTCTGTCTTTTTTCTCAAGAAATTATATTATTTTATTTATGTGAACACCCAAACATATTTCATTTCTAGGGGTATTAACCAAGACATAAAATGATATATTTTTTTTTTAATTTATATACATAAAAACCTCAATCCTTTAACATGGGTTATAAATGACATAACAATCTTGTTTTTAATCACTTTTTAAAACCTCAAGATTTTGATATGAAACCCATTTATTTTATTCTCTTTTGGTTATTTATGAAATTTATGATTATGGTCAATTTGGATCACATGAAAATTAATACATATTAATGGTTCACCCTGATATCCCTCCAATGCATTGGGTAAATAATTTAATCTCTAGAGATGACATGTTTTACGATACCTTGGTGAATAACCTTGGTAATTTTTATGACACCATGGGGATGGAACTTGTGGATATGTTTATTAATGCCAAAATTAAATGTTATAGCCAAATTTTCAAATTATTATTCAAGTTATTATTTATATTATATTCCACTTTATCATTCTTTAAAGATACCCCTCATGTTCTTACTAATATCGCTCACGATCATATGTAAACTGTTTCACTTGTTTTTCTTTACTGGGCCTTTTGCTAACCCTTTCCATTGATGTATGTATCCTAGTTAGGAGATGCATTAAGTGTACATAGGATGAAACTATTATGTATCCTTATAGGTTTATTAAAAGAAACTTTTATGTTTTTATGTATTATGTTCCTGATTTCTAAGAATCTAAACTTTAAAGATCCTCTGTTTGTAAAATGTAATGAAAAGGTGGGATGACATAATAAGTATTTTTTTCATTATTATATGGGTGTTAAATATATCTACCGACAATTTATTTGGTAAATATTTATATCTCTTGATATAAAAATGAAACACAATTCAATGTT
Organism: Viscum album; assembly: GCA_963277665.1. NCBI lineage: Eukaryota > Viridiplantae > Streptophyta > Magnoliopsida > Santalales > Viscaceae > Viscum > Viscum album. Next base: position 879,568,238 of record OY728123.1, read on the forward strand.
CTTGATCCACCATGGGAAATAGGTGAGTCCTGGTCCACTATGGGAAACAGGTCTATCCCGATCAACAATGGGAAATATGTGAAAAGTTCAGATACACAATATTGATGTTCTTAGTAGTTAAAATTTACATATGACATTTTTTTCAATATTTATGATGGTACCACACTTTTATGACATGAACTTATGGTTCATTATTTATTTGTGATGATTTCTCACTCTTATGGACCATGTTTTCAGAAATGATAATGTTTTATTCCATGAATCGTGTTTATGATATATGAAAGGTTGGGTATGAAAATAATAAATTATGTTCATGATAACATACCCATATGATTATATTATGCTTTCATATGATCATAGATTGATATATCCTATGTTTACCATTACTTGGAATATGAGATCACTATTTCTTATGTTTCCTTTCTTGGTTATGAAGAATGGTTTAGGCAGGGTATTCATAAGAAGATTACTATGTGAAAATATCTTTGTGGGAGATGTTGAAGATAATTCACTAAATAAAAATACTGAGTTTATAGTCTTCTATGATACTAAACTATTATGGTCCTCCTGTGTGTGTTTATAAAATGTATTTAATATTCATCTAAAAAATGTGATATTTATGTACAAAAAGTATGGATCTATATAGATGGTATCATAAGAAATGTTTAGTTAACATTTGGAAACTAGGATGATAAAACTTTAGTTAAATCCTTAGATATATTTCTAAATATATATCAAGGTTTTTATCTAAACATAATTCTAAGGATGATTTGAAGTATAGGAAAATCTCTTGGAATTTTGATGAAGGATAGAGAATGCGGTTTCCAATAAATTACATACTTTTCTAGATGATAAAAGGGGATGTGGGTCTAGAATATAGGAATATAAGGGTAATAACTCTAAAAATTAATAATTGAGATAGACTTGATCGTAAAATAGTGTGTAATAATAGGCCTTTCAACATAGATAGTTTGATACTCTTGAGGGATATGATTTGTTAATTCAAAAAATATTTTTAAACCATTATGAAGGATTCAAATAATGACCATGAATGTCCTAGGATGAACCTAAGGTGTCATAGATTAAATATAAGGTGTTAGGATTTATACATCTTATAATTTTTTTATTAATTATTTAGTTCTACTGTATGATTATTATTGTTCACACTGTGATTTTTGGTTTTAGTCAATGGTAGGAAACATAAGTAATTTGATTAACATTGAATTTGATTGAAAATGTGTTGATGAGTAGAAAAATGGGATGGTAAATATATTTTAGGATATTTTTATTATTACTAATTATTTATCATGATGTATGATTAACAACTTCCCACTTAGAAAACTATCAGACTCATAAAAGATTATAAGGATAGAGTTTGTTGAGAGTTCAGGTGGTGGAGACCATATAAGAAAGAAGATTTAGTTTCCTATATGTCAAGAATGTCAAAATAATCACCCAATTGGATGTATTATATGAACTTGAAGATGGTTTGGGTGTGGTAAATAAGGATACAAATTCAGTAATTTTAAAGAAAAATGAAAATTTTGTTTAACAAAATGGATTAGATTAATGGTATCTAGAATATATCATCGACGGTTGAATGTTTTAAATGTTGAATGTATGGGAATTATGAAAATAAATTTCATAAGTGTAATGATCCTGAAGGGACTCAACAAGGTGGTCTGATTATTGGTTATATTATTGATGATACAGAGACCACAAATTAAATATGAAAGGTATGGGTTATTCTAATGGTATTGATTACATTAAATGCGTGAATCATGATTAAATTGAGTATGATGAATGTTAAGACAGTATTCATATTTAATATTATATGAAATAGGTATTAATGAATAAGAATATGAATCCTAGTTAATGGTTTGATAAGTAAGTGGGATGATTAAATTGTTTATCTATTTTAATTCAAGAATTATGCTATATGAATCGTGAAATATATAATGATTATTATGTTTAAGTGTTTCATTAAGGATTTTCAAAAATATGTTGAATGGTTCTGATGACCTATAAAATTGGTTTAATGGTAAGGTGATATTTTTATTTATAGAATATAACCCTAAAAATGTTCCGGCTATTGATAAAATGGTGTTTAGTTTGGATAAATATATGATTTATAAGAATAAATTAAATTTAATATTATTGATGACTATGAAATTAAATAATGATTTTTGGAAAAGGTGGTTTATATTATCATTGATGGATTTTACATTATTATTGGATTTATGGAATATATTCAATAATCTATGGTTTAATTAAAATAATGAGTAAGTGTGTATGTTTTCATTAAGGTTTTATGGTAATTCTAGTTATTACCAAGATTCAAGATAATATATGACTAAGGTATTCACGTATTTGTTATATGAAAATCAAGAGATACTTTATGATATTTTAGGGATTAAAGTTAAGTTTAAATTCTTTATAAATTTTTAATTTTGGAAGGGCTATAAGGTTACCCATTTATGGAATGGTTTATGTTGAATTTTCAATGTGCTTTTATAGATTAATTTATTATTTCACTATATGAAGATTTATACATAACTTTTTCTAACCATTTTTTTATAATAACTAAAGATAGAGGGAATGCCTCATAATACTTTTATGGATCTTATATAGTCCTTCATACATGAAAAAATTCTTCTCTCAGAGTAAGATATGAATTGTGAGTTGATCAACACACAACCAAAGGATGAGATTGTGCTTATGAAACGGAATGAAATCAAGTAAGTATATCATCACATAAAGATTCCCCAATGTTAGGAAAAAGGATCTTGAAATAAAATGTTGTCATATTAACATAATTTTTAATTATATCAATTAACTTTTTCAAATATCTTTGTTTTATGGATTTTTTTCATTAACTTTCTCCTGATCATGTTTTTATCACACTCCATCAGTATTTGGGTGTAGTTTTCTATTCTATGTCCATGTTTTCACTTCTCACCACTATTATCCTATTTGGAAACCTCATATTTGTTATTCTAGATAACCTTAATATATCCCCTTATCTATTTTAAAGATGAATTTTTATTAAACCATTTTATTATGTGGTATTTCCACAAAGATATTTTTTAATGTTAAACCCTTGTTTACCGAGCACAAGTTTAAATTGCAAGGATGAAAATTATTTAAGGGGATATAATGTAACACCCTAATATTTTGTGAAATATATTTTTTAAAATAATTTTAATATTTTTGATATCTTATGGTACCTGAAAAACCAATTTTATCTTGTGTTACACATAACATTGAGTTTAGTTTGCATTATTTTCAGCACTAAGTATAGCTTGCATTACACACAACATCGAGTTTAAACAAAATGTGACATGCTACTAAAATATTATTATTTGATTAGATCATATCCATTGGGATGATGGGTATGAATATTATTAAACAAATTATGAAAATATATGTTTTAAACATGTAAATGTAATGAATAATTTGGTGACAAATTAATTAGAAATGAAAATAAAAACTATTTTAAAATAAAGGAAATATTTTTTCTGGAAAAACAATTTTATTCACACAAACATGTTTTAACTCAATACATTAAAAAAATTAGGACAATTATTTTAATTAAATTAATATTTCATATATTCAATCAAATTTTTATCATTCATTTTATGTGTTTTCTAAACAAAAGATAAGAAAAAAAATCCATTTTTATGATTAAAAGTGTATATTCCTAAAAAATAATTTATGTTGAATTTTTCGTAGTTATTTTAAAATAATTTTTTCAACTTTTAGAAAATTAGTTTTATAATGTAAAATTTATTTTTTCTGAAATCATGTAAAAAATTATCTTAGTGTGATTTTCTAAGAATTTTTTGAAAAGATAAATTTTTTATGAATAGTAAAAAATCTTGTTTGTTTAAGAATTGTCATTTCTTTTAAAGAATTTGAAATCATTAAAATTATTTAAATATGGTTTTAAATGTAAAATATATAAATTAAATACCAATTAATCTAATTTATTTCATTATAATCAATTTCATGTTGAATTTGTATATATAAAAATTTTAAACTTTTGAACATTTTCTCTTTGGAAAACAACTTTCTCATCACATCTAGGGGATTAGTTTTAAATTAATTTTTTTTCAATAATTTGAATGGAATTTTATAAAATATATTCTATTTTTGGAATTGTAATAATTTATATTATCTAATAAGCTAAACTTAATTTTTGATCATAATGAATAGTAAAAACAATAAAAATTATTTATTGTGGTTAAGGTACAAATGGTTTACTTAGAGGTAAATCTAAAAAGATATGGGTTAAAAATAATTAAAAACATATCAAAAACCAATTGTATAGAAATATATTGACCTTATATCTTATAAGTTTCTATAATGGACCATTTCGATCCTTTTTTAATTTTAAAAACATGGGTACACCTTTTTATTTTCAAAAATTATAATTGTTCCACTCACATCTCTTATAAATGGACACCTCCTATCATCTACTCTTCACACTTCCAAAACCATTTGATTCAGAAAATATTTACCCAAAATATATTCATTAATTCCCTCATCTCATACTATAAGCCTTATTTTTTTACATAAATCCAACCTAATAATCCTTTTGGTTCAAACCAAAAGAAGTTTTCTGAAGAAGAGGCAACGTCCCTAATCAACCATTTTATTTTATTTCATCCTCCACCTCCATAAATTATTATTAAAACATGGTGATATAATAACCTTTGTATATGAAATATACTTAGATTTTATTATTTTAATTTCATAACCTAAAACCATCACATATTCCATCAAATGTGTAATGAAATCATTATTTATGAGTACAGTGGAATACCACTTCACAAATCGATGCTATTCTTTTTCTATAACCACATATTACCGATGGATATAATAGTGTATTTTTTGTTATGTATAATATTTATGATATTATTATACTTCTATAAATACTATATTACTTGTTTCTTCTTACTTTCAATTCCATGAGAATATGATAACATCATTCATGTGTACGTCGGACTACCGTCTCGTGAAGAAATGTGATTCATTCACGCTTTACATGGAAGGTATTAGGGATGGTTAAAATAAAAATATGTTATTCATGTGACATAAAAATTATTTTTTAATGGTAATATATTGTAATAACCCAAGCATCCACGATATGGTTCTCTCAATAAATAAATAGCCTGCACTACACACAAAACTGAGTTCAAGTGCACCACGACCTATCAAATATGTCATTTAATAAGATATTATGAATATTATTAACCAAATTTTCAATTTTATATACCCCATGTAATTTGAAAATTCATATTATGTGTTTATTTTATATAAAAATAGTAAAAATTCAATTTTTCAGATAAAAGAAGTATTTCTAAAAAAATGTTATTTTCCTTACTTTTAATGGAAAACAATTTTTAAATCAAATATTTGAAACTTTTATATATTAAATTTGATTAAATGAAATTATTCATTATAATAAAGACATAAAAATATATTTTGGATGAATTTTTGGTACTTTTCTAATAATATTTATATTTTGATGAGTAGTGAAAAATAATAAATTTTAATTGAAAAAAACTTTTTTAATAAAAATAATTTATAGTGTTAGATTATAAATATGAGTAGTTTTAAAGTATAAATAGATTTTATTTTTATAATTTAATATAATTTAGCTCATTTTAGGTAATTTCACATTTAAATTTGACATAACCACGTGTCAATCTTTTGATAGTTTTTACTTCTTAACAACCCATTTTCTGGTTTTGAAAATGGGAATTAATTTTAAATTAATTTTTGAAAATTATGTTTTTTAAATTTGGCAAAATGGATTCAATATTTGAAATCATAAAGTCCAAATTTTTTAAATAGGTACCTTTTATTTTTGGACAATATGAATAGTAAATTCAGTAATTATTTTTATTTACCATGTTTAAAAAGTAAATCAGGTAAATAAGGGTAGAAAATAATATTATAATAATATAAAACTACCATAAAACGTGTCCTAATACTATTGGATGATATATGTATGACCATGAGTATCCTTAGGTCAATTTTAGGACCCCGTGGAGCCTCTTGGGAGTGAAAATGACATGTTATAAAGATTAATTTAAAGTAAAAGGAAATTAACATAAACATGTATCTTATTACTAAAACAAATTTTAATTCGAGTTATATAAGAGATATCTTAAAATATAAATATTAATTGGAAATAAAAAATATTTTATACATCCTGATACTTTTTAAAATTCTTATACATTAAATAATTAAATTTATTTAAGACACAATAATGATGTAGTGTTTTCCTTATTAATGAATGAATCAAATAAATGATATTATAAAAATTAAAATAAATGTAATTTGAACATTTTTAAACCATAAAAGAATTTTACAGATTATTATGAAATATTATGTTATATTTAATTTCTTTTTTGTAGTAATAAATATTCTATAACTTTAATAAAAATTAATTACTAAATAGTGTCAAAATTGACATAAATGAGTTTTAAAACAAATAATATTTTATTAAATGATATAATAGTCCTAAAAATATATTATTTGGACAAATGAATTATATAATGTTAAAAATATCATTAATGATCCACTTTGGTTCTCTCAGAATTTTATAGTAACTATAGTAACCATGCATTATGAAAATACAAGAAGACATGGAAATAGTTAAGGTTTTTAACTAAGGGTTAAAGCCAAAATTAAGGTTACATTCATGACCTAAACTTGCCTAAAACCTATTTTTTGAGTTTATTTAGACCCATAATTATCTTACACACAAATTAATTCAATTGGTATCCATTATAAACCGAAAATAAATTTATAATAAATTGATATTTCAATCTTTTCCTAAACTGCCCCTCACCTCTCATATAAAAGGCAACTTCTCCTTCTCTTTAATTGAAACCTCCAACGCCCTTTGGATCAGAAAAAACTTGCAAAAATATGCTCCTAACTTCCCTAAATTCACTCTATAGTCCACCATTTGGGTATAAAACCAACTTATGGGTTCCTTTTATGAAAATGAATATGAGACACCCGAAGAAGAGATAATCATTTTATCCATTATTTCAAAGTTCTTTTCTTCTTGTACTTTCTCTTCATAAGTTTTTACCATACTAAAATAACAAATACAGAATATTCTATATTTTTATATGTTGTTAGTGTTATGGTAAAACTATATTCCTCCTTTTACTCATATTATGAAAAAGAATACCACCATGCGTGTGTACGTACGGTTTATCGTCTCCACATCGTGGTGTAAACTGTTTGTCATCTATAATTTATTTCATTCTGTATAGTGATGAATATAATTGAATTAAATAAAAAATACAACCATTTTTTATTTATGTAAATTTTATATTCCATCCAAATCCATTCATTTAAACCATTATGGATATGATATTGTCGCTCATGAATACGTACAGCTTACTGTCTCCACAACGCGATGAGACTCATCTTCCATGTCCACCATCCAATAATGATTATAAAAAAATTATATTATTCATAATTATGAAATATATGATATAATATATAAATAACCACACTTTACATACATTTTTAATACTTCAAAACTTAAGTACACTTATTACAACATATAAAAAACCACAATAAAATTGTATAGGTATAGTGTCTTTAGAAACTGGGAAACGTAAACAACTGGCTCATAAAGAATCTACATTTTCTCCCATTTATTTCATCATATCTAGAATCCATTTTTGGCATATCCTACTTAATACCCTTCTTTCTGAGCTGGGGAAAAGAAAACATACAAAAGGGTTAGCTCAAATGCTCAGTAAGGGTAAACAAAAGAAATATCGATCAGATCATATTCATAAAAACATAACATTTTGGAAATCTTAACCTGCAAAAGATATCATAATTTCATAACATGGGATTAATCATAGTAGTGAAATTTAATCCCAATAATTATAACTTGAAACTTTTTTGAATACACACATAATCATAGAGAATCATTTCTTAGTAGTCAAGACTCATTTCCAAGACTATCTTAGCGAACAAAGTCCATTTCTGAATCGAGTTCACTCCTCATTTCAGTCCTGTATCACTGAACCGGATTAACCTTCCATTCCATCCATGTCTATCTCATGAGATATAAATCATTACACAATTCATTGGAGGTAGAAATAGGTCCCACCCATCTCATAATGAAACCATTCTTATGTATTCCATAAAATCATAATTCATACATCATAGCATAACCCATGTATTAAAAATGGGAATCTTAAACATCATGTCATCATGACATAATCCATATAAGATAAAAGGACATCATAAAAAAAATAATTCCATCATAACATAATCAAATCAATGTAAAAATAGGGATATAAACAGAACCCTATATTATCTTAGATGGAAAATAATTTTGATAAAACACTTGAACTCCATTCATGAGGAAAATATCCTTTCTACTTCAAAAACATTTTTCCTTTCTTAACATGTCATAAAATTTTAAAATAAACGAAGTTAATTAAAAATAAACTTGAAAACTTATAAAGTAGTCTTTATGGAAATAATTTTCTAAAAATCGATTCATGTCGTATAAGTTAAAGAAAAACATTATTCTCATACTTTGGTCGGAAAAGTCAAAAAAGTACCTCGTACAAAAAACGACAAAAGATTCCTTTCATATATTTTACTAAAAACTTACCAATGGGTAAAATTGGATTTAAAAAATTTTAGGAGTTTAGAAATAATATTCATGTTTATGAAACATGGATGCGGATGATAAATATTCCCTAGTAATTACCGAAGTATAAACAATCTTGGATAAAAATTGAGATTGTGAGATTTTCCCTTACCTTAGGTCCGATTTGCTTCGTATGTGTCTGAACCTCCTGTATAATAATTTAAATAATTTTATTGACTTATTAAAGACTCATACTAATTGTTATGATATCATGTATGGTCATATTCTTATCTTCGTATTAGTAATATTTCATTGCTACTTGTTATTCGGGTGTTTATTGCTTTTTGTTCTTATGCGTGTTTTGTCGAATAAATTCTTATTCTTAATTTTAGGTTATAGATACCTCATTTCTAGAATGGTATTAGTGTAATATATATCATATTTATTCATTAAATTCATTTATATAATCATTATGTATTCAAGATCATGTAGAATGAGTCGCATCACATCGTGGAGACGGTAGGCCGTACGTACGCACGAGCGATGATATGGTTCCCATGATCGTGGAATTGTATTGAAGTGTATTAATACTATTTCATAATCAATATTAATTTACAATAATAATATATAGTTATTATTTACACCATTATACCCATCCAAGTAAGGTGGTGGTGGAAAACAGATTACATCACGGCGTGGAGACGGTATTCCGTACGTACGTACACACGGTGATTTCGTTTTCCGTAGGATGGATAGAAAGTGAAATACGGTTGTTTCATATTTATAATAACATATCATTATATGAGTGATAATGATGTTATTATTTCATAATTAAACAACTAAATAAGAAGATGTAGAAGAAGAAATAAAGTTGAAAGAATCGGTAACGGACATTACCTCTTCTTTGAAGCGCCTTTTCTTAACCTCCTCTTAGGGCACTAAAGATGGTCTTTGAAGAGGAGAAGGACCTCTAGGATGTTTATAGGGAAGATGAGAAGGGAAATTTGCAGGGTTTGGCCAAGCGTTAAGGCTCAAAGTGGTCTGAGGAGGAGAGGGAGGAGGTGCCCTTTTATAAGGGAGGAGAGGGGCACTTTAGGAAAAACTTAAAATATTATTTTATTATAAAGTCATATTCGGTTTTTAATAGCTCCAAATTGATTTATTTCGAAGCTAAGGTGGTCCTGGGTCGAAATACTCTCAAAAAATAGATTTTAGACAAGTTTAGGTTACTATTTTAACCATATCATTTAGATTTAACTTTAAGTTAAATAATTTTACTTTTACCGTGTCTTCTTGTTTTCTTACACTATATGGTTAATAAACTTACTATAACAAGCCAAAAGAACCCCAAGTGGTTCATTATAAATATATATAACCTTATATAAGTCATTTTGATGAGCCTTATACTTTTAGGAATAAAATAACAATTAATAATATAATATTTGTTTCAAAAACTGTTTTATGTCAATTTTGATACTATTTGGTAATTGATTTTTGTGAAACTCATAACAGCATGATTAGTTAGAAAAAAGTTAATTAAATAAATACTAATATGTCATATTAACCTATAAAAGTAATTTAATTCATAAAAAGTCTCAAATTACATTTATTTGGGTATTTATAATATTAATTATGTTAATATTTCCTTAATAAGGTAATTACTGCATCATCATTGTGTCATAAATAAATTAGATTTTTTTAAAGTATAAAAATTACAAATAAAATACCATTATGTAGGAAATATTTTTATCTTTCTAATGAATATTTATAGTCGAATTTATCTTATGTATAACCCTATATTAAAAATGTTTTAGTTATTAAACTTTGATTTTAACTATTTTAACTATTCTTTAAATAAAATAATAATAAATGTCCTAATCTAATCCATGTGGACCTAAATAGTCATATTTTATTCCTAAGGTTGTTTTTGGTCGGATTAATCTTATCCAATAGAATTAGGACATGTGTTAGGGTAATAATAATACCATTTTACCCTTAATTACCCTATTTACTTTTAACCGTGGTAAATAAAATTAAAAAGTTACTATTTACCAAAAAATATTTTTATCTTGTTGAACCACATTTTAATACTTGATATTAACTATGTCTCTCAGATTTTTTAAATTCCACTCATAGAAGCGGTAAAATTAAGTTTTATGTAAATTTTCAAACTCTCATAGGAGGTGGGTAAAAGACGGTGAAAAGTTCAATAAAATTTTTATATATCTAAAATTATTATAAAATGAATCCAATTAATTACATTGAACTTATATTGGTATTATGTATCAATTTTTACCTAAAATAAATTTAAATAAAAATAAATAATTATTTAAATAAAAAGTCGGTTTTTAAATAGTAACCTAGTGTTTTCACTATTCATCAAAAATTGAAAGCTTTCAGAAAAATACCAAAAATTCACCCTAGGATAATTTCGATATTCCGAATCCAAAAATGAAGTCCATTTTGAATGATAAAATATATAAAATTTCAAAAATTGGGTATTACTATTCATAACGGGTAGTTTATATAATATTTTAATAACATATCGTTGTTTAGTGAAACTCGGTATTGCATACAACGCAAGCTATCGAGGAAGGTTGCTCTTGCGTGTAACACAATCCAAAATAGTGTTGTGTGTAGTGAAAGATTCCTTTATATAACATTATACATAAAAACAAAATATTTCTCATAAAATCTCGGGTGTTAAATTCTACCCCCCTTAAAATGAATTTCGCCCTTGAAATTCGTCACTTTGTAACAAACAGATGAGGATACCTTTCCCTCATCATATCCTCTAGTTCCCATGTAGCTTCTTCTAATTAGTGGTTCCTCTATAAAACTTTCACCAAGAAAGTGGTCTTGTTCCGTAGGACTTTTTTGCTGCGATATAGAATCTCTATCGGTTGTTCTTCATAAGAAAGATCTTGCTCCAGAGGTACAACTTTTGAGGTAAGTACATATGAAGGATCAGGTATGTAATTTCTCAAGATAGATACATGGAACACATCGTGAACTTGAGAGAGATTCGGTGGAAGTTCCAATCGATAAGCTACCTTCCTAACACGATCCGGTATTTTGAAAGGACCGATATACCTAGGGATCAGCTTCCCCTTCTTTCCAAATATCATTACTCTCTTCCAAGGAGATATTTGTAGGAACACTTTTTCACCCACTTCAAACTCTAGGTCTTTTCTTCGGTTATCAGCATAACTTTTTTGTCGACTCTGAGCTACTCTTATGTGTTATTGAATAGATCTGACCTTTTTGCCATCTCATCAACATGATCAGGTCTTAATAGCTTTCTTTCGCCAACTTCATCCCAGCAAGTTGGATTTTGACATTTCTTTCCATTGAGAGCTTCATAAGGAGCCATCTGAGTACTAGAGTGAAAGCTATTATTATAAGAAAATTCCACCAAATGTAGGTGTTGATCCCAACCTCCTTTAAAACCCATAGATCAAGCTCTCAACATATCTTCTATAGTTTGAATTGTCCTATCAGACTCATCGTTTGTCTGAGGATGATAAGCAGTGATGAAACTCAACTCTGTATCCAGAGTATGCTGAAGACTTCGCCAAAACTTTGAGGTAAACCTCAAATCCCAATCAGATATAATGGAAAGTGGCACTCCATGAAATCATACCACTTCCTTTACATATATCCTGCCAAGATAATCCAGAGAGAAATCTTCTCTAATAGCAATGAAGTGTGCAGACTTTGTAAGACGGTCAACTATGACCCATATAGAATTATTGCCATTGGATGTTTTAAGAATTCCGGTGACAAAGTCCATAGTGATGTTTTCCCATTTCCATTAGGGTATGGTTAATGGTTGTAACATCCCCTTAGACTTATGTCCCTCAACTTTAACTTGATGACAAACCAAGCATCGAGATACATATTCAGCAACATCTCTTTTAATTCCATCCCACCAGAAGTACTCTTTCAGGTCCCTATACATCTTCATGCTTCCAGGATGAATAGAGAATGAAGAACTATGAGCCTCATCCAGCATCCCCTTATTTACTTCGGGGATGGGAGGAACACAAACCCGATTCCTGAACCTTATTATCCCATCACAATCAAGGTTGAATTCAAGAACATTTCTCACCTTCTTTTGTAACTCTACATCTTCTTTCTGTGCCGCTTTAATCTTCACATGTATAGATGGTTGAACATTCATTTGATAAAGATAAGATTTTTCCCTTCCATTATAATCCCAAGATCTATCCTTTGTAAATCCATAAATATTGGATCATTTGTGATCCTCATCATGGATAAGCTAGAATGGTCTTGTCGACTTAATGGATCTTCCACCATGTTTGCTTTCCCAGGGTGATAATGAATTGAGCAGTCGTAATCCTTAATCAGCTCTAATCATCTTCTTTGGCGCATATTCATCTCCTTTTGTGTGAAAATATACTTTAAACTTTTATGATCAGTATAAATATCACACCTTTCACCATAAAGAAAATTCCTCCATATTTTTAATGCAAATATTACCGCAGCTAACTCCAAATCATGAGTTGGGTAATTTTGCTCATGGATTTTAAACTGTCGTGAGGAATAAGAAATCACCATATCATTTTGCATGAGAACACAACCCAGTCCCTTCTTGGATGCATCACTGTAAATTAGAAACCTTTCTCCACTATAAGGCAGTGTGACCACAGGTGCACTGGATAACCTTCTGTTTAACTCCTTGAAATTATCTCCGCACTCCTCCATCCAAATGAACAAAACTCCTTTTCGAGTCAACCTGGTGAGTGGATTAGATAATCATGAAAAATCTTTCACAAAATGTCGATAATATCCAACCAAACCAAGAAAACTTTCGATCTCAGTTACTGTAGTTGGTCTCGACCATCTTTTGATAACATCTGTTTTTGCTGGATCCACAGATATCCCCTCTTTTGAGATTATGTGACCCAAAAATGCAACATTTTGAAGCCAAAAATTCACAATTGGTAAATTTGGAATAAAGCTTCTCCTTTCTCAGGGTCTTCAATACAATTCTCAAGTGATCTTCATGTTCTTACTTGGTCTTTTAATAGACATGAATATCGTCTATAAAGACTACCACAAACTCATCAAGATATTCTCTAAAGACTCTATTCATTAGATCCGTGAAGATAGCAGGGGCATTAGTAAGACCAAATGGAATCACTATAAATTCATAGTGTCCATACCTTGTACGGAAATTCGTCTTTGGTATATCCTCCCTTTTGACCCTTAATCGACGATACCCTAAATGAAGATCAATCTTGGAAAAGTATAGAGCTCCACGTAGTTGGTCAAATAAGTCATCAATGTGTGGGAGAGGATATTTGTTATTTATAGTGATATTGTTAAGTTCTCGATAATCAATGCAAAGTCTCATTGATCCATCTTTCTTCTTAACAAACAGAATAGGTGCTCCCCAAGGTGATGCACTAGGGCATATGAATCCCTTATCAAGATTCTCTTATAGTTCCTTCATCAATTACTACAACTCAATTGGGGACATTCTATAAGGTGTCTTTGAAATAGGTAAAGCACCCGGTACGAGTTCTATTGAAAACTCAACTTCATGATTTGGTGGAAGACCAGGAAATTCCTTCGGAAAGACATCATCAAACTCCCGTACAATGGGAATATTCTTAATCATGAGTTTCTCTCCAACCATTTGATCTAAATAACCTTCATTTAGTGGAATCAAGACCCATAGGATGGATGAAATTTCCACTGGAAGGTTATATTCATCCTTGCATCGCTAGATGATCATAGATTGATCTGGAATATGAAATGTGACTTCCCTTATTTGGAAATTGATATGAGATCCATATATAGAAAGCCAATCCATGCCAAGAATCAAATCAAATTCCACTATAGGAAGGATCACAAGATTTGCAGGAAGCACTTACCCACGAACTTCAATCAGAGAAGAATTATAAACTTTTGATGCGAATGTTGTGACATTAGGGGTTGTCACAGCTAACTCGACATCTAATTGTTGAGGTAATACGACGATACCCTTATAAAATTCTTCAGAAATAAAAGAGTGGGTGGATCCAGAATCAAATAAAACATTTTCTACTTTAGAGTGGATGGTAAGTGTACCTTTCACGACTTCTTTATCATATTCCACATCCCTGATAGAAATTTCATGTGACTTTCCTTTGTCTTTTGACTTAAGAGTTTGTTGATGTCAATCATCGTCAAAAACCCTTGGATTAGGGCATTCATTGGCATAATGCCCAATTTCTTTGCACTTGTAACATTGAAGTGTAGGAGGTGCACTCTGTGTATCATTTTATTTGTTTTCATCATTATACATCTTCTTCCCATCATTGCGACATTCAAATGCCTGATGACCTTCTTTTCCACATTTGAAACATTTACTTTCCCCTTTAAGACAACTCCCTCCATGTTTCTTTCCACACTTTGAGCATAAGGGAAAACTCATCTTCTTTTCAGTGTGATCTTTATATTTCCCTTTGAATTACATTTTCCTCTTCTTATCAAACCCATATGACTGATGGTTTACTCCAATATCCATATCAACCTTGAGAGCACATCGAACGATTTCCTCGTAGCTATTGAAGTCCCTTATGGCTAACACCCTTCGAAGACCTGGTTTTAAGCCACTAATGAATTGATCTATCTTACTCTCAGGTTGGATAATAATCCCAGAAGCGTACCTTGCAAGTCTTGTAAAATTTTCTTCGTAGGTACCAACAGATTCATCATCCTTTTGCTTCAGTTCAAGAAACTACTTCTCCATCTTTGTTGGAATAATACGAGGGAAGTACTTATTGAAAAATAAGTTCTTGAACTCATCCCATTCCATGGACTCAATTTCATCACTTTTCCTCGTATTCTTGATAAGATTCCACCATTGATCAGCTTCACCTTCCAAACGATATACTACTAAGATGACTTTATCATGTTCATAACATTGAAGAACTAAAAATATCTTTTCAGTGGTACTGATCCATTGTTCAGCCACTAATGGATCAGTAGACCCGCTGAATGAGGGTGGACGTTGCCTCATGAAGGATTCAACATAATGTTTCTCCTTCCTTTGATATTTTTGAAGTCCTGCATGATTCATATCTTGAGAATGTTTTGTGAGCATGGCTATAAGATTTTTCATTCCAGCTCCCATAACAATTGGTTTCTCAAGGGGACAATCATTGCATTTCCCATCGCATTCAGCATTAACACGGTTCCTTCAGGTTCCAGCCATTGACTAAAAACAATAATCATTGTGTGAGAAACACTAATCATAATAGGAAAACCACATGATGAAGAATAAAATTTCACACTTAAGGTCTTATCATAGGTTATTCAAGGACATTTCTAAAACACTAAGATTTGGTCCTATGCTTAGTCATATCCTTAGGGTTCTTACTAAGGCTTTCACATCCTAGTTTCCAAAGGTTGACTATACCTTTCCTCTAATACCAACTATAACGACCCATACTTTACATACATTGTTAATACTTCAAAACTGAAGTACACCTATTACAACATATAACAAAACCACAATAGGACCGTATAGGTATAGTGTCTTCAGAAACTGGGAAACATAAACAACTGGTTCATAAAGCATCTACACTGTCTCCCATTTATTTCATCATATCTAGAATCCCTTTTTGGCATATCCAACTTAATACCTTTCTTCCTGACCTTGGGAAAATAAAACATACAAAAGGGAGAGCTCAAATGCTCAGTAAGGGTAAACAAAAGAAATATCGATCACATCACATTCATAAGAACAGAACATTTTGGAAATCTTAACCTGCAAAAGAGATCATACTTTCATAACATGGGATAAATCATAGTAGTGAAATGTAATCCCAATAATCATAACTTGAAACTTTGTGGAATACACACATAATCATCGAGAATCATTTCTTATTAGTCAAGACTCATTGCCAAGACTATCTTAGCGGACAAAGTCCATTTCGGAATCGATTTCACTCCTCGTTTCAGTCCTGTATCACTGAACCAGATTAACCTGTTGTTCCAGCCATGTCTATCTCATGAGATATAAATCATTACCCAATGAATTGGAGGGAGATATAGGTCGCACCCATCTCATATTGAAACCATTATTATGTGTGCCCCAAAATCATAAATCATACATCATAGCATAACCCATGTAATAAAAATGGGAATCTTAAACATCATGCCATCATGACATAATCCATATAAGATAAAATGACATCATAAAAAAATAATTCCATCGTAACATAATACAATCAATGTAAAAATAGGGATATAAATAGAACCTTATATTATCTTAGATGGAAAATAATTTTGATAAAACACTTGAACTCCATTCTTGAGAAAAATATCCTTTCTACTTCAAAAACATTTTTCCTTTCTTAACATGTCATACAATTTTAAAATAAAATAAGTTAATTAAAAATAAACTTGAAAAATTGTAAAGTATGATTTATGGAAATAATTTTCTAAAAATCCATTCATGTCGTATAATTTAAAGAAAAATATTTTTCTCGTACTTTGGCCAGAAAAGTCAAAAAAGTACCTCGTACTAAAAACGACAAAAGATTCTTTTCATATCTTTTACTAAAAACTTACCAATGGGTAAAATTGGATTTAAACAATTGTAGGAGGATAGAAATAATATTACATGTTGAAGAAACATGGATGTGGATGATAAATATTCCCTAGTAATTACCGTAGTATAAAAAATCTCGGATAAAAATTGAGAATGCGAGATTTTCCCTTACCTTAGGTCCGATTTGCTTCGTATGTGCCTGAACCTCTTGTATAATGATTTAAATAATGTTATTGAATTATTATAGAATCATACTCATTGTTATGATATCTGTTAGGTCCACAAGGCTGAATACCCTGAGAGGGGGGGGGGTTAATCCGGGTATGACTAATTTAAAATTAACGCCCGTTCTAATCTTGTTTCGCTGTTAAGAAAAACAATCTTATCTCTCTTTCCTATTGCACAAAGTAAACAGAAATTAAAGATTGCATAGGACACAACAATTTTACTTGGTTCACCGCAAAGGGCTACGTCCAAGGATTATATGCCGACATGTTGCCGGTCGTACCAATTCAACTAAACTTCACTAGCTGTGGATTACAATGTTTAGGCTAGATCACTTCTACGCCCAGGCTCACTGCCTTTACAATGTTTAGGGTCAGCTCACTGCTTCCCCAAGGGTCACTCCCTATTTCTCTCTCTCTGGATCACTGCCAGTGGAGAGGATCACCTTCTTTCTCTTTCTTTGCTCACTGCTCTTGGAAGGAATCCACTCACAGTTTATAGACCTGTAGGTCTCTTCATTTGCATGAAGGAATGCATCTTCCTCTGTAAGTAGATGCTCTGTTGAAGCAAAATTTTCACCCGTAGATGAATATCTCTTTACACCGAAGGAATCGAGAAAACTTACAGCTTCCACACAGCCAGAAAATCATTGCTGGAAATAAACCTTACTTGGCGCGCAAGTCTAACTCGGCGCGCAAGTATCGGCGCGCAAGTCACAACGGGCGCGCAAGTCCTCCTCAGACACTTGCGCGACACAAGCTTCCCCAACTCGAAACCTGCACGACTCTCTTCCTTTTACGCCCAAACCAATATTGGCGCGCAACTCCACACTGGCACGCAGCTTCAAACACTGGCACGCAACTATCACCCTGGCGCACAAGTCCCACCTGCGCGACAACACACACCACTTGCGCGACCACCACACCTGCGCGACGGGAGCTCTGATTTCTCAAAGTGTTGAAATCCGGTTGAGAATTAATAGGGGTGGTCTAGTATTTATAGGCAAATTGACCACCCTGCGCGACGGTGCGCAAGTCACCTGCGCGACCCAGTCTCGGCGCGCAATTCTTCTGTCCTTTTAGACACTTGTGTGACCAACTCCCAAACTTGCACGAACCTGTTTCCTTAGCCATATTTTGATCTTGTGATCTTGAAAAACATATGGCGCGCAAGTTTTCTATACTCCAAGACCTTGGCACGCAAGTCCCTTTTCCAAAAACACTTTTCTTCATTTGTCGATTTTCAGGACAAAAAATTTGGAAAACACTGGAAAACGGCGCCACCTTGTATCTGTTCTTTTTGTACCGCCTCCAGATCATCCATTCCATTATCAACGTTCTTGAATCAAACATGGATCGATGACTACATCTCATGAACTCGACATTCCACCATGAAATCCCCTTTGTCAACAAATTTATATGTCATGGTTTTGCTTTGTCAACAATCACCACTCAGATGTCCACTTTGTCAACAAACACAATCACCTCAAAAATGATTCAATGATTAATTGAGGGAATTTTTCCCAACAATATCATATATGGTCATATTCTTAGCTTCGTATTAGTAAAATTTCATTTCTACTTGTTATTCGGGTGTTTATTGCTTTTTGTTCTTATGCGTGTTTTGTCGAATAAATTCTTATTCTTATTTTTAGGTTATAGATAACTCATTTCCAGAATTGTATTAGTATAATATATATCATATTTATTCATTCAATTCATTTATATAATCATTATGCATTGAAGATCATGTAGAACGAGTCGCATCACACCGTGGAGACGATAGGCCGTACGTATGCACGAGCGATGATATCGTTCCCATGATCGTGGAATTGTATTGAAGTGTATGTATTATATTTCAGAATCAATATCACTTTAAAATAATCATATATAGTTTTTCTTTACACCATTATACTCATCCAAGTAAGGTGGTGGTGGAAAAAAAATAACACCACGGCGTGGAGATGGTATTCCGTACGTACGCACGCGTGGTTATTTCATTTTCCGTAGGATGGATAGAAGGTGAAATAGGTTTGTTTCATATTTATAATAAAATATAATTATATTATTGATACTGATGTTATTACTTAATAATGAAACAACTAAAGAATAAGAAGTATAAGAATAAATAATTTTGAAATAATCAGTAACGGACATTACCTCTTCTTTGAAGCGCCTTTTCTTAACCTCCTCTTAGGGCACTGAAGATGGTATTTGAAGAAGACCAGGACCTCTAGGATGTTTCTACGTAATTTAAGAAGGTAAAATGGTAGGGGTTGGTCGATCTTGAAGGCTCAAAGTGGTGTGAGGAGGAGAGGGAGGAGGTTCCCTTTTATAAGGGAGGAGAGGGGCACTTTAGGAAAAACATAAAATATTATTTTATTATAAAGTCATATTCAGTTTTTAATAGCTCCAAATTGATTTATTTAAAATATAAGGTTGGTATGGGTCAAAATAATTTCAACAAATATATTTTATACCAGTTTAGGTTACTATTTTAACCTTATCATTTAGATTTAACTTTAAGTTAAATAATTTTACTTTTACCGTGTCTTCATATTTTCTTACACTATATGGTTAATAAACTTACTATAACAAGCCAAAAGAACCCCAAGTGGTTCATTATAAATATATATAACTGTATCTAATTCATTTGGTGGAACCTAATATTTTTAGGAATAAAATCACAATTAATAATATAATATTTGTTTTAAAAACTATTTTATGTCAATTTTGACACTATTTGGTAATTGATTTTTGTGAAACTCATAACAGCATGATTAGTTCTAAAAAATTTAATTAAATCAATAATAATATGTCATATTAACCTATTAAATTAATTTAATTCATAAAAAGTCTCAAATTACTTTTATTTGGGTATTTATAATATCAATTATGTTAATATTTCCTTAATAAGGTAATTACTACATCATCATTGTGTCATAAATAAATTAACTTATTTAAAGTCTAAAAATTATAAATAAAATACCATTATGTAGGAAATAGTTTTATCTTTCTAATGAATATTTATAGTCTAATTTATCTTATGTATAACCCAATATTAAAAAATATTAGTTATTAAACTTTGATTTTAACTATTTCAACTATTCTTTAAATAAAATAATAACAAATGTCTTAATACAATCCAAGTGGACCTAAATGGTCATATTTTATTCCTAAGGTTGTTTTTGGTCGAATTAAACTTATCAAATAGAATTATTACATGTGTTAGGGTAATAATAATACAATTTTTACCCTTAATTACCCTATTTACTTTTAACCGTGGTAAATAAAAGTAAAAGTTACTATTCACCAAAAATTATTTTTATCTTATTGAACCACATTTTACTCCTTAATATTAACCGTGTCTCTCATATTTTTGAAATTCCACTCATAGAAGCTGTAAAATTCAGTTTTATGTAAGTTTTCAAACTCTTCTAGGAGGTGGGTAAAAGAGGGTGAAAAGTTCAATAAAATTTTTATATATCTAAAATTATTATAAAATGACTCTAATGAATTACATTGACTTATATTGGTATTATGTATTAATTTTTACCTAAAATAAATTTAAATAAAAATAAATAATTATTCAAATAAAAAGTCGGTTTTTAAAGAGTAACCCAGTGTTTTCACTATTCTTCAAAAATTGAAAGTTTTCCGAAAAATACCAAAAATTCACCCTAGGCTAATTTCGATATTCCGAATCCAAAAATGAAGTCCATTTTGAATGATAAAATTTATAAAATTTCAAAATTTTGTTATCACTATTCATAATGACTAGTTTATATAATAGTTTAATAATATATCGTTGTTTAGTGAAACTTGGTATTGCGTACAACGCAAGCTATCGAGGAAGATTGCTCTTGTGTGTAACGCAAGCCAAGACAGTTTTATGTGTAGTGAAAGGTTCCTTTATAAAACATTATACATAAAAACAAAATATTTCTCATAAAATCTCGGGTGTTACATAATAAGTCTACTATAATGATACATATATATATATATATAGACATACATGTCATTAACTTACATCCATTCAATACGGAAACAACTTTCATGCTTACGTACGATCTACCATCTCCATAAACGGTGTATTCAAATTCATATATCTATCTATTATATATATTTATATTATTAATATATATGATATATAAATCATATTATATATTCTTTAAGTATGTAAATTATTATCTAAGTAATATGATCAATAATAACAAGTCAAAACACGTACAAAAAAAGGGATTATTACCCGAAACGTTACATTAACTTGGAATTGTTAATAAACGGATAATATAAAGTCATAAAAGATTCATATATGATATCATAAATATTATTATTATTTTTATATAAGTTAAAAATACATTTAAAGAAATTATAAAAGAGTTTTAGACATGTATAGATAGTATCAGACTTTAGGTAAGGGTTAATTCCTCAATCTCATTATTATCTGAGATTGTTATGTGTAAGTATTTATTTGGAAATATTTATAATCCATGTCCATGTTTCATAAAAATGTTTTCAAAAAGGAATATTTTTGGGTTTTATGGAAGGTACTATTTAACTAGATAATCATTTTAAATATTTTAAATATTTAATTTCCTAAATCCATTTAATTAATGTCTATGTTTTCAAAATTATTTTATGGATGTATTTAAATGGACATGATGGCTTTAAAATGTTAATTCTATTGAAAAGTTTCAATGTGGTATGGGAAAATTTGATCCAAAAATGTCTTTTAAATGACCTCCTTTATAAATGCAGTGATTTTTAAATTATTTCAAGAATAAAAGGATATTTCTCTCAAAGAGTTATACTGATTATTTTCATCTATGCCAGCCTCCTTTATTGGTTATTATTCTTGATTGAGTTTTATTTATTATAATAAAATCTTCCATATTGTATTGAATGAGTTATGATATGTTTTACTTTATATGTTCTATTTTTATACCATTCATGGTTTATGGTTAAAGTATTGACATTTCATATGCTAGTTTTCATATGAATGTTTATGTTATGTTTCACCCTTTTCATATAAGAAATGCATTAGGATTAGTAATTGATGGGTGGGGACCACTATATCCCCTTTTTCATCATTAGGTCTCATGAGATGAACTATTGTCTTGACATAATGCATTGATTGAATATTTATGTATGTTCTTGGCATGAGGGCTTGATGTAATGGTTAAAATGTCCAACATTATGAATTTCCATGTTATGAGATTAGTTATTGATTTTACATGTGATTATTTGATTGGTAGAATATCTATGGGAATGTTTAAATGGAATTATTTGATTTATTATTTACATATAATCCGGAATATAATGTTTTAAAAGACTTTTGCTTTAATTGTGTACCTTACATTATAATTTTATGGTTATTTTTGATAGCTTTCACTATATTGTTTATCCATACCGAGCATCTTATCACACCCATTTATTATATTTTATTTTCCCAAGATGCAAAGAAGTGATTTATGATTGATATATATGGTTAATATAGAGGAAAAATGGTGTTATTAATGGATTATCTATGTGGAATTTTATGTTTGAAATTGTGATGTAAAGTTCATGTATGTAATATATGTTCCAAGACTGTGAAACTGATCGGTTATTCGGGACATGATTCCTAGTAATCATGCCAATGTATTAAAATAATGCACTGGATCTGAGCATTTGGGGTTGGGGCATTAAAGTTGGTATTAACGAATGTTTAACAATAACCTTAGAAATAGATGTAGAAAATACAGATAAGGGATCATAACCCTACGATAGACTATGAGGTTAAGTATATAAGAACCCCCTAGAATTTTTGTAACCGTCATGGATAACTTTGGATTAATCTTTAGATGTTATAGATTAGAAGTACCTTCCCTTGACTATGTGGTTTTCTTCAATGAGATGTGTTTCTCACCCTGTGATTTCTGCTCTTAGTTAATGGAGAAAACCAGAAGGATTTTGATTAACATTGAGTTTAATGGAAAATATGGTGATTTTGTGAAACAAAATTGGATAATGATTGGAGAGGAAGATATTTTGATTATGCCGAATTAGTTATCACAATATATGATTAACAATGCTATCGTTGATAAATTTCCTAACACATTTCATAAGAGGAAGATGAACATTTATAAATGTTCAAATGTTAATAATCATATAAGAAAGAGGATTTGGCTTCCTACATGTCAAGAGGAAGGGAAGAAAAACCTTGAGGAATACATCAAATGGAGGGGAAGATGTTATCTCTATGGGAAAAAGGGTCATAGAGAGACCAATTATTATAGAGTTCAATGTCTATTCTGTGGAAATCTTGGTAGTTGCCAACTAAATTCCCTGACATAAGAATCTACCTCTAAAACAAGGAAGGACCTATTCCATGCCAACCATTAAATTGGAAGGATTTAATTATTTATGTATTTGGATCTAAGAATTATGAATATGGAATTTTATAATGGGTATTCAGTTTATATTTTTTTCTAAGGATTTACAATTATATATTGAATAATTATAATGGAAAAGAAAATTTATTTAAGGGTAAGATTATTTAGAGAACATATGATTACAGTAAAGATAAACATTAACATGTTCCTTATGTTAAGATAATACTATTTGGATAAATATATGTTGAATTTG
Source organism: Viscum album (assembly GCA_963277665.1). Lineage (NCBI taxonomy): Eukaryota > Viridiplantae > Streptophyta > Magnoliopsida > Santalales > Viscaceae > Viscum > Viscum album. The sequence continues at coordinate 879,592,308 of OY728123.1, forward strand.
AATAAGTAAATTTGTTGGTTCTAGTTTCTTGAGGACTAATTATGGATTTTTTTGATAAGAGGGTTATGCTATCATGGATTAAGTGTACGAATTTTTGGGACTTAAGGAAAAATCCACTATGTTTTGAAACAAGGAAACATTCATGTTTTCAAAAAGGATATCTGATAATTCAGGTTGTTACTATGACTCAAGAGAATTAAAGATGAAGGTGTTCACATGTTTGGAATGTGACAACCAAGAATAGGCCTATGATATATGGGATTTAGATGTTAAGCTGATTTGGTTAACCTCTTTCTAAAGTTGTAGATTTTCAGTTTTTGGAAGGATTGTAATGTTATCCATTTATGGATAATATAAGTTATACACCAGTCAATGTTTGTTAGATTAATTTATTATATTACTATAGGTGGACTTATACATATGTGATTACTTGTTCTAGAACTTTTATTGAGACATATGGTATGGACTATAATTATATTTATGGATCTATTGATCTTCTAACACCTCAGAACTGAATAATTAAACTTTATTTCCTTGAATAAGTGATGAAGTGGAAATTTTTTAAGGCATGACCAATGGTGATAATGTAACGAAATCATGTAAATATTTCTTCTCATGTTCTTCAAATTTAGGGAAAGGATATTGAAAACAAAAAATGTTTTCCTAGTACTTTATTTTTAGATCAATCAAATGGTACCTTGGATCATCACAGATTTATGACTTTTAGATTGTTAACTTTATCCTAATAATATTCTCCATCACGCTGCATTAGAACTTGATGGTTATATTTTTCTTTCATGTCTGTGTTTTCCTACATGGAACCCTAGTATGTGTTATTTCCAGGAATATTCATACTTAACTTTATTTTAAAATAGAGGTCTCATTAATCCATTTTTGGATGCAGGATCTCTACTAAGATATTTCGAAATGTCAAACCCCTAGTTTTCAACCTTGAGTTTAAATTATGGGGATAAAATTTATTTAAGGAGGGGATAATGTAACATCCCAATCTTCCACAGTACTCTTCTTCTTAATAATTTAATATCTTGCGATACATGAAACACCGAGTTCAAGCACACCATGACCTATCAAACTATCCATTTAAAAAGAGTATGAATATTATTCACCACATTTTGAATTTTATATATCCTGTATAATTTTAACATTCATATTATGTGTTTATTGTACATAATAAAAGGAAAAAATCAATTTTTTAGTTAAAAGAAGTATTTAAAAAAAATCAATTTTTCTTTCCTTTTAATGGGGAACCCTTTTTTAAAATCAATTTTTGACACTTATATATTAAAATTTAGGAAATTAAATTCTACCTTAGAAGAAGGACATAAAAATTTAATTCTGATGAATTTTTGGTACTTTTTTGATAAATTTCATATTATGATGAATAGTAAAAATACTAAATTTTAATTGAAAACAACTTTATTAATCAAAATAATTTATAGTGTTAATTTACACATTTGATTGGTATTAAAGCATAATTAGATTATATTTTTATCATTTAATATAATGTATGTCACTGTAAATGTAATGGCCCAGACCCTCATGACCCCTCCCTTTTCCAATTTCTGACGCAACCGATCAGCGAGACTGATCGGTGAGATCGATCGACGCGACCAATCAGCGAGAACGATTGGCGAGACCAATCGGTGAGACCAATCGGTGTGACCGATCGGGGATACCGATCGGTGCGACCGATCGGTGCGACTGATTGGTGTTATTCAGCCTTGGCGGGCTGCAGCCTCCCCCGTAACCCCACTTTTAGGCCTTACAACTTCTTGAAGCATTTGAAGGCCATTTTTAAGCCCATAATTAATGACTAAAAAACATAGAAACCTCCCTACTAAGTAACAATTTATCCAGTCATGTGTAACCACCCAACTGCGTAGAAGAACCACGATCCGACTTCCAAGGCGTTCAAATTTCTTATCCCGTAACATTGGGATCTCATCTATTTATCAGGCTGGTTTTTCTTCACCTTCCTTTTAGCGAGTCTCCTCTTCCTTGTGAGTTTGAAGTCCTTTTTTCCCTGAGGAAATTGGTGCACCTGTGTCGGAGCCCTGTAAGTCGCGCATCTGATGTTCCTAGCGCATGGAGAAAAATGTCAATCCTTGATCAGTCAGGTAGTGGTTTCACCTTCGTCTCTCCTTTCTGTGTATCTTGCGGGGTGGGTACGCTACTGCTCTGTGGGAATTGATGAAACCTAACTTAATGAAGATAATAAATGTACCTTTAAATAATGAAAGGGGGTGTGATCGATGACCTGTTGTGATCTTTTATTTTGATATATGTTGTGAATTATACGGGCCCTTACTCACTAAAAATCATGGTTGTTGGTGGTCTTTCTCTATGCGCTAATGAACCTCGGTGCTCCTGGATGTTAAATAATCGTAACATGGATTTGTTTAATTACGTATACATGGTTAAATAAATTGAAATCACCAAGATCAACCCCTTTATGTGATAACCCCGGTTAAAGCACAGTGGAATTGAAACCATGGAGTGTGTTAAATCTTTTAAATCTGAAAATACTTGCATGGGCCTGCCTTTTGTTGGTGGTAGTTTTTTGTTTCTTTTCCTTCACGGTCTGTTTGCGGGTGACCTTATGGTTTTCCTGGATGGGGGGTTAGATTTTTGGGGTGATACGGGTTGGGATGAGATCCCCTATCGTTATACCTTGAGGATGTGTGATCACTCTGCTTATATCACGAATTAGGGTGGGATCCTATGTTGTTGAGAAACCATTGGCTCTTGGATTTTGGGGACATGGGGCTATATCTTGGGGGTTTTCTTTGGTTCTAGTACTTCTAGGGATCTCACTTATCCCTTTTTTGTTGTGACTTTTCAAGAGAACCGGGTGTGAATGCTTAAATTGTTGTTGGCTGAAACTTTTTAACTTGGTTGTGCTTATGATGTTAGTTTCCCAGTAGTGCAAAAACTTATTTAAACATTATTACTGAACATGGAAGCAAGGATGGGACAAATGGGGATTTGGTTTGATGTGAGATGTGACTTGGGCATGGATGGTGTTCTCTTCTCTTATGAACGAATAGCAAGGATAGTTTTCTTTAGTCTGGATGATGAAAAACCTAGATTGGGTGAGTGCCTGTTACCTATACATATACTTGTAGTTTTTGTGTTTCTTATCGATGCCCCACCCAAGTTGATCACTTAGTGCCGAACACCCCATTTCATGGGGGAGGTTGTTTTTCCCAACACTTCTATTAGTGGCTGGTTATTATCTCCTTTCTGCTCCCTTTCTCGAATAGCCCAAGTATCTTTGGGCAGGCTGTAATGGCCTGAAGTCCATTATTAGCCCAAGAATCTTTGGGCAGGGTAGTGTGGTGGTTGTCCCAGGTGTGTGCGGGCAGGTGGTTTCCCAAGTATCTTCGGGATGAGGCCCAGGTGTCTTCAGGCATGGCAGTAGTTCTTCTAGCCGAGGTGTTTTCGGGCACGAAAGTGGTTGTTCTGGCCTAGGTGTTTGCAGGCGTGGTTATGTGTGATAGTTGTTTCCCAGGTGTCTGTGGGCGGGTTAGTGGTTGTGGCCCAGGTTTTTGTGGGTGGTATGTGTGGTTGTGTCCCAGATGTTTATGGGCGGGATGTGTGGTTGTGGCCCAGGTGTGTGTGGGCAGGGTATGACAGTGGGACTGCGATGAGAATGGTGGGATTGGTCTGATGCATAGGATGTCTTCAATAACCAGTGGGAAAGCGGCGCGGGGTGCCCAAACATCTATGTGCTATTACTATACATTTCTTGACTTGTGTTATTTGGGGATTGTGCCTTGGTGAGGCTTGGGTGGTTAGTTTCCTTGCTAGGTTCCTGTTTATCTCTTTTCTCACATGGCATTAGTATGCCTCCCCTCTTTTGCATGAGAGTCTTTGGTTTTCCCCTACTGAGTATACTTGTATGCTCACCCTACGTATATAAAACTGCATTTAGGTTTCCAGGAGGACTTCAGGGATCATGCTGGACCATACTAGCTTAGACCTTGCGACAGATCTTTGCAGTTGTTGTTGTTCTTTCTTTTGGTATTTTGCTTTATAGTCTCCTTATACATTGTGGATTTTTTTTTTACTTTTGTAACATGGATTGGGAATGGTTCTTGGATTTACTCTTACTTCTAGTTTTTGTGTTGTGGTATTCACTATCTTATCTCTCTATCCTATTAAAAGAAGAATGGTAATGCCTTCCATTTAGTGTGATTTCATGCCCTTGGTGCTGGTCGCCACTCTGGGACCTATTGAAGGCGGGTTTCGGGGGTCATTATCTCTCCTTCAACTTAAAGAACGAAGGGCCTGGCAATCTGCTGACCCTTCCCTTCTTTTGGTGAAGGTGGTTCAGGACAGAATGGTATCATAGGGATGTTTGAGAGATAGTATGGAGTCTGGAGTAAGGCACAGTGAGGATTGCATGGGATGGTAGGGAAACAGTGTTGGGTGACCTTGGTGCGTGAATTAGGCCAGGGAAGACCGGCTAGGAAACAGGATTTTAGGGCCCCTCGTGATCTGATGCAAGGACTCTGGACCTACCAAATGACCAAGTGAGGCCACGCTAATTACAGGGTAGAGACCCTAGGAAAGGTACATGCATCATAATGACTTGTGTTCTCGTGTTTTTGGGGTGTTTTGGGAATTTGAAGTAAATAAGAAGTTTAATAAGTTTTAAGAACAATATTCTACACTACTTGGGCTTAGGTATTCTTTGTTTACCTTGCAGCTATGGAACCCGAGAGATGACCACGAGCTATACGGGCGATCGAGGCCCAGGAGGTCAATTTAGCTGATCAGTGGAGGGATGACTGAGAGGAAGAAGACGACCAGTGGTAGAAGACGCTTCAAGCTTTCCAATGACAGACCCTCGAGAAGTACGAGGGTAGCACCTCTGACATGAATATGGATGGCTGGCTAGAGGAGATGGTGATAGCCTTCGTCTTGATCCAGCCTCTGACCGAGTACTATGTTCCTCTGGTTGTCAGCTAGATGTGGGGAGCAGCGCGTTAGTGGTGGATGCTCTACTTGGAGGTCCAGAAGAAGGAAGAGGTGGTGGATAGGATGCACACACTGGGCGGCGTGTCACGAGAAGGGATTCAGCTAGGCCCGTCAAAGGGAAAGGTTTTCAGCACTAGACCTCCAGCATCGGGACCCTCAAGGTTCCGACCAGCAAGGAGCAGGCCGCAGCAGTTCCAGTTCCGGTCCCCCGGTCCTCACCCTTTCCCTTCGGGCCCAGGACCGAGGTGCTTCATCTGTGGGAGCCATGGACATCTCCGGAATCAATTACCAGACTGAGTTTTGTACGGCAGTGGCGGACAGGCCCAACACCCGCCTCAGCATTAGCTTCCAACTAGGCCCTTCCAGCAGCAGCAGCAGGGGCAGCGAGCTCCCGCTCCTCCAAGGGAAGACGTTGCAGGGGGAGGCCGACCTCAGGGTACTCCTCATGGACCTCGACCAGGGCGTGGTCAGGGAGGTGGATGACAGCCAAGGGGCAAAGGAGCTAGGTGTGGATAGTTGCACACTGCGGAGGCAGCAATTCTAGCGGGACCGGAGGTTGTTCTAGGTACGATCAGTTTGTTCAGTACCCTTGCTTATGCCTGGTTCAATACCGAAGATTCGCACTCCTTTGTTGCACCCGGTCTGACCCGTACTATGGGTCTAGATACCGAGATACATCCATTACCCCTGGTGCTGAGCACACCAGTCAGAGGAAATACCGACTTGTTATATGTTTGTAGAGGATACAGACTGATGATAGGGTCACATCAGTTGGTCACGGATATACTAATGATACAGATATATCTATACGATGTCATCCTAGGCATCGACTGGATGTTCTTTGTGCGTGCTATCATCGACTACTTCTGATGAAGTGTTGTGTTCTTAGAATTGGGTGGCTGATGTGTTACTTTCATTGGCGAGTAGAGTGGCCAGAAGGGTAGCAGGCGAGAGGAACCCCTCCTCTCCTTATTAGTCGAGATGTTAGTAGAGTCAGTGGATGCTGATATGGTGGAGGTACTAGGGATGTTCAGTGAATTTATGGTCGTCTTCCTTGAGGAGCTGATGACTCTACCCCCTCGACATGATGTCGAGTTTGGGATAGACTTGCATCTTGGTTCTCATCTGATTTCGATGGCTCCCTACCGGATGGCACCTTCGGAGCTACGGGATTTGTGGATTCTGATCGAAGATCTGATGAAGAAGGGTTTTGTTCGACCGAGTGCATCACCGTGGGGTGCTCCAGTCTTGTTCGCAAAGAAGGTAGATGGTGGTCTCAGGTTTTGCATAGACTACAAGAGGCTGAATCAGGTAACGATCAAGAATCGGAACCCTCTTCCGAGGATAGACGATTTCTTTGACTAGATGAAGGGGGAAGGATGGTTCCCGAAGATCGACCTACGGTCTGGATATCACCAGTTGAGGGTAAAATGGGGAGACATCTTGAAGAGGGCCTTCAGGTGCAGATATGGGCACTTCGAGTTTTTAGTCATGCCTTTCGGTGTTACGAACACCCCGACTATGTTCATGGGGCTTATAAACTCTATCTTCCAAGAGTACCTGGATCGGTTCGTAGTTGTGTTCATCAAAGACATCCTGATCTATTCAAGATCAGAGGAGGACCACGCGGAGCATCTGAGGACGATTTTGGAGGTCCTCCGACAGCACCAGCTCTATGGGAAGTTCTCGAAATGCATGTTCTGGATGCGAGAAGTACACTTCCTTGGGCACGTAGTGTCCAAACAGGGGGTAGCAGTGGACCCATCAAAGGTTCAGGCGGTTGTTTCTTGGGAAGTACCCAAGAATGTGGCAGAGGTTAGCAGTTTCCTCAGGCGGGCAGGTTACTATTAGAGGTTCGTACACAACTTCTCCCGAGTTGCAACCCCTTTGACAGCCTTGACCAAGAAGGACTAGGTTTTCATATGGAGTGAGAAGTGTGAGGCATCCTTCAGCTATCTAAAGGAGAAATTCGTTAGTGCCCCAGTGCTAAGACTACCAAAAGAAGGGGTGGTGTATGAGGTGTTCTGTGATGCTTCGGGACAAGGCCTCGGGTGTGTGCTGATGCAGCAACAAGGGATGATCTCTTATGGGTCTAGGAAGCTATGCCCTTATGAGCATAATTATGCCACCCATGATCTGGAAATTGCAACGGTCATTTTCATGCTAAAGTTATGGCAGCATTATCTCATCGGAGAACGCTTTGTGGTCTTCACAGATAACAAAATCTTGAAGTAAGTCTTCTCCCAGCGGGACCTGAACTTACGACAGCGAAGGTGGGTGGAGTTCCTTCAGGATTACGACTTTGATATTTTCTACACTTCGGGAAAAGGGAATGTAGTGGCTGATGCTTTGAGCAGGAGGTCGCAGAAGGATGCAGTCCAAGAGTTGGCAGATGCCTGGAAGGCAATGGAGGAGTTGGCTGCCTTTCACCTGGATGCGAGGATGGATAGTGGTAGATGTTACTTGTATCAGATGATAGTGCAGTCTTATCTATTGCAGAAAGTGGAGGAGTCTAAGTGGGGAGACCCGGAGTGCAAAGTGAAGCGCAACTGAGTTGACCAGGGAAATGCTCCGGAAGGGTGGACAGAAGATGGTCAAAATCGGATTCTCTTCCAGGGGAAGATGTTTGTTCCAGAGGCGATGCGTGGCAAGGTTCTTAGTGAGTTCCACAACTCACCCCTAGTGGTACACCCATGAGTTTCCAAGATGTACCAGGGTCTGAGGAAACATCTTTGGTGGCCCGGAGTAAAGCGAGAAGTGGCATATTTTGTGGCAAAGTGCCTAGTGTGTCAGCAGGTAAAGGCTGAACACCGTGTTCCAGGTGGGTTGTTGCGACCTTTAGATGTCCTTGAATGGAAGTGGGATGACATCTCAAAGGATTTCGTCATGGGACTAACCAAGGTGCAAGGGGGCTGCAACACCATCTGGGTAGTGGTGGACCACTTGACGAAGTCGGCTCACTTTATGGCGATTAAGGAGTTGAGTGGAGTGGACGCTCTAGCACGGAAGTATGTGGACGAGGTAGTGCGGTTGCATGGAGTTCCGAGTTCCATAGTCTCGGACAGGAATTCACATTTTACCTCACAAGTCTAGAGGGGATTGCAGCATGATTTTGGCACCCAGCTACGTCTTAGCACTGCTTTCCACCCCCAGAAAGTTTGGCAGACAGAGCGCACCATCTAGACCTTGGAGGACATGTTGCGAGCATGTATTCTGGACTTTAGGGGATCATGGTTGTTACATCTTCCTCTGGTGGAGTTCTCCTACAATAATAGCTACCACTCTACCATTGGAATGGCTCCATTTGAAGCTTTGTACGGGAGGCTGTGTCGCTCACCCGTGTGTTGGACTGGGGTTGGATAAGCGGTTGCTCTTGGCCCGGAGGTGGTTCAGAGCACGACAGAGAAGGTTCATATTATACGATAAAGGATGAAGGCGGCTCAGGACCAGCAGAAGTCATATTCCAATGATAGGAGGAGACCCTTGGAGTTCGAGGTTGGGGACCATGTGTTCTATAAGGTCTCCCTCGGTGTGGAAAGAGGAGGTTTGGTAGGGGAATTAAGCATTCTCCTAGGTTCATCATACCCTTCGAAGTGTTGTGGCAGGTTGGTGAAGTGGCTTATCAGCTAGCACTACCACCGCTGCTAATAAGGATACACAATGTATTCCATGTGTCCTAGCTCCGACGATATCTACACAACGTTTCACACATCCTCGACCTGGGAGAGCTAGATATCAAAGACGATGCGACCTTCATAGAATGACAGATCAAGATCGAGGATCGTAAGGAGAAAGTGATTTGTGGGCGAACCATTCCCTTGGTTCATGTGTTATGGAAACACGGCAAGCTTGAGGAGAGTACCTGGGAGAGGGAAGCGCAGATGCATGCCCAGTACCCAGAGTTGTTTTGAATTTTTTCCTGTTTGGTCAGTACTTGTTTACTATGTGGTGATTACCATGTTGGCTTTGGATGTATGGTTTCCATTTCTATAGATATGGGTGTGAAGTTTCCTAAAGTATGGGGAGGGGAGGACTTGATTCCTAGTTGAGACACGTTAGAGTGGATGCGCCTAAACCCGTGTGTGTGAGTCAGTGCCGCCCAAAGTGGATTGTATCTTAACACGGAGGAAGGGAAACCCCTCTCCCACCTGGCTAGAAGGTTTAGTCTTTTGTTTTGCGTTGTTTTATGGGGAAAGGAGCAGTAGGGCATCCATGGTTATGCAAGAGATAAGGTGTTACTTTGTTAGAGAGGTTCAGCCCTGAGAGGAATCTTTCGGGGTGGTTGTTCGGACCCCCCTCTTTCCTTTGGGTATGGTTATGGATTCTCGAGGGTGAGAATAGTTTGAGAGGTATCTGATGTAATGGCTCAGACCCTCATGAACCCTCCCTTTTTCCAATTTCTGACGCAACCGATTGGCGAGACCGATCGGCGAGACCGATCGGCGAGACCGATCGGCGAGACCGATTGGGGAGCCCGATCGGCGCAACCGATCGGCACGACCGATCGGCACAACTGATCGGCAGGACTGAATGGCAAGACCGATCGGGGAGACCGATCGGCGAGACCGATTGGGGAGACCGATCAGCATGACCGATCAGCGAGACCAATCGGTGAGACCGATCGGCACGACCGATCGGCGCGACTGATCAGCGAGACTGATCGGGGAGACCGATCGGTGCGACCAATCGAAGAGACCGATCGGTGCGACCGATCGGTGTTATCCAGCCTTGGCAGGCTGCAGCCTCCCCCATAACCCCACTTTTAGGCCTTATAACTTATTGAAGCATTTCAAGGACGTTTTTAAGACCATAATTAATGCCTAATAATCAAATAAACCTACCTACTAAATAACAATTAATCCAGTCGTGTGTAACCACCCAACCGCGTGGAAGAACCACGATCTGACTTCCAAGGTGTTCAAATTTCTTATCTCGTAACATTGGGATCTCATCTATTTATCACTCTGGTTTTTCTTCTCCTTCCTTTTGGCGAGTATCCTCCTCCTTGTGCATTTGAAGTACATTGTTCCCGAGGAAAGTGGTGCACTTGTGTTGGATCCCTGTAAGTCACGCATCCCCTGTTCCTAGCACGTGGAGAAAAACGTCGATCCTTGATCAGTCAGGTATGGGTTTCACCTTCATATCTTCTTTCTGTGTATATTGCAGGGTGGGTACGCTACTGCTCTGTAGGAATTGATGAAACCTAACTTAATGAAGATAATAAACGGACCTTTAAAAATGAAAGGTGGGTGTGATCGATGACCTGCTGTGCTCTTTTATTTTGATATATGTTGTGAATTATATGGTCCTTTGCTCACTGAAAATCATGGTCGTTGGTGGTATTTCTCTGTGCACTAATGAACCTCAGTGCTCTTGGATGTTAAATAACTATAACATTGATTTGTTTAATTACGTATACTCGGTTAAATAAATTGAAATCACCAGGATCAACCCCTTTCCGTGATAACCCCAGTTAAAGAACAGTGGAATTGAAACCATGGAGTGTGTTAAATCTTTTAAATCTAAAAATACTTGCATGGGCCTGCCTTGTATTGGTGGCAGTGGTTTGGTTGTTTTCCTTCATGGGACGTTTGCGGGTGACCTTATGGTTTTCCTGGATGGCGGATTAGATTGCTGGGGTGATACGGGTGGGGATGGGATCCCCTGTTGTTATACCTTGAGGTTGTGTGATCAATCTGCTTATATCACAAATTAGGGTGGGATCCTCCGTTGATGAGAAACTATTGGCTCCTGGATTTTGGGGACATGGGGCTGTATCTTGGGGTTTTCTTTGGTTCCAGTACTTCGAGGGATCTCACTTATCCCTTTGTTATTCTGACTTTTCAAGATAACCGGGTGTGAATGCTTAAATTGTTGTTGGCTGTAACTTTTTCCCTTGGTTGTGCTTATGATGTTAGTTGCCTAGTAGTGCAGAAACTTATTTAAACATTATTACTAAACATGGAAGCAAGGATGGGACAAATGGGGATTTGGTTTGATGTGAGATGTGACTTGGGAATGGGTGGTGTTATCTTCTCTTATGAACGAATAGTAAGGATATTGTCCTTTAGTCTGGCTAAAGAAAACCCTAGATTGGGTGAGTGCTTGTTACCTATACATATACTTGTAGTTTTTGTGTTGCTTATTTCTTTCCCCACCCAAGTTGAGCACTTAGTGCCGAACACCACATTTCATGGGGGAGGGCGTTTTTTCCAACACTTCTATTAGTGGCTGGTTATTAGCTCCTTTCTGCTCCCTATCCCGGATATCCCAAGTATCTTCAGGCAGGCTGTGATGGCCTAAAGTCCATTATTTTCCCAAGAATCTTTGGGAAGGGTAGTGTGGTGGTTAGCCCAGGTGTGTGCGGGTAGGTGGTTTCCCAAGTATCTTCAGGATGAGGCCCAGGTGTCTTCGGGCATGGAAGTAGTTCTTCTAGCCCATGTGTTTTCGGGTGTGGCAGTGGTTGTTCTGGCCTAGGTGTTTGTAGGCATGGTTACGTGTGACAGTTGTGGCCCAGGTGTCTGTGGGCGGGTTAGTGGTTGTGGCCCAGGTGTTTTTGGGCAGGATGTGTGGTTATGGCCTAGGTGTTTGCTGGTGGGATGTATGGTTGTGGCCCAGGTGTGTGCGAGTAGGGTATGGCAGTGGGACTGTGATGAGAATGGCGGGATTGGTCTGATGCGTATGATGTCTTCAATAACCAGTTGGAAAGCGGCATGGGGTGCCCAAACATTGATATGCTATTACTATACATTACTTGAGTTGCGTTATTTGGGTAGTTTGCCTTGGTGACGCTTGGGTGGTTAGTTTCCTTCCTAGGTGCTTGGTTATCTCTTTTCTCACAGGGCATTAGTATGCCTCCCCTCTTGTGCACGAGAGTCTTTGGTTTTTCCCTACTGAGTAAAATTGTATGCTCACCCTACCTATATAAAACTGCTTTCAGGTTTCTATGAGGACTTCGGGGATCATGCTGGATCGTACTAGCTCAGACCTTGTGACAGATCTTTGCAGTTGTTGTTGTTCTTTCTTTTGGTATTTTTCTTTGTAGTCTCCTTATACATTATGGATTTTGTTACTTTTGTAACATGCATTGGGAATGGTTCTTGGCTTTACTTTTACTTCCAGTTTTGGTGTTGTGGGATTCACTATCTTATCTCTCGATCCTATTAAAAGAAGAAGGGTAATGCCTTCCATTTAGTGTGATTTCATTCCCTTGGTGTTGTTCTCCACTCTGGGACCTATTGAAGGAGGGTTTCGGGGGTCATTATCTCTCCTTCAACTTAAAGAAGGAAGGTCCTGGGAATCTGCTGACCCTTCCCACCTTTTGGTGAAGGTGGGTCGTGACAGTAAATAATTTCACATTTAAATTGGATGTAAACACATGTCAATATTTTGATTGTTTTTACTTTTTAACAACCCACTTTCTAGTTTTCACAATAGGAATAAATTTTAAATTAATTTTTTACTATAATTTTTTTTGAATTTAGAAAAATGGATTCCATATTTGGAATAATACAGTCCAATTTGTGTAAATAGTTACCTTTTACTTTTGGACATAATGAATAGTAACATTAGTAATTATTTTTATTTATCATGATTAAAGGATAAATCAGGTAAATAAGGGTAAAAATTAATATTATAATAAGATGAAACTACCTTAACATGTGTCCAAATCCTATTGGATGATATATGGCCGACCATGATCATCCTTAGGTAGATTTTAGTACCCCATGGAGCCACTTAGGTGTGAAAATTACATGTTATAATGAATAATTTAAAGTAAAGGGAAGTTAATATAAACTTGTATCTTATTACTAAAAAAATTTAATTTGAGTTATAAAAGTGATATATTCAACTATAAATAGTAATTGGAAATATAAAAAAATTTCTGACATCATGGTATTTTATTTGTAACTTTTATATATTAAATAATTAAATTTATTTATGACACAATAATGATTGAGTGTTTACCTTATTAATGAAGGAATCAAATAAATGATATTATAAAAATTCAATTCAATTCAATTTGAACATTTTTATGTAATACACTAATTTTATGGATTATTATGAAATATTATATTTGAGTTAATTCCTTTTGTTTGAAGTAATCAAGTTTTTATGACTTTAACAATAATTACTTATTAAATAGTGTCAAAATTTACATAAATGATTGTTTTTAAAAAAATATTATTTTAATAAATGATATAATAGTACAAAAAATATAAGACTCAGAAAACTGACTTATATAATGTCAAAAATATCATTAAGGATCCACTTTTGTTTCTTTAGGTATTTTATAGTAACTATAGTAACCATACATTATGAAAATACAAGAAGACACGGTAAGAGTTAATGTTTTTAACTAACGGTTAAAGCCAAAGGATAAGGTTAAATTCATGACAAAAACTTGTATAAAACCTATTGGTTGAGATGATTTAGAACCATATACATATTAACCTAAAAATAATTTACATCGTATCCATTAAAAACTGAAAATAAATTTATAATAAATTAATAATTCAAGCTTTTTCTAAACTGCCCATCGTCTCTCTTATAAAAAGGCACTTCTCCTTATCTTTAATTCACACCTCCAAAGCCCTTTGGCTCAGCCAAACCCAGCCCAAATATCCTAAAAACTTCCATCACTTTATCTTATTGGCCACCCTTTGGGTAGAAAACCAACATAATGAGTCTTTCTATGGAAATCAAAAGGGGACACCTGAGGAAGAGGTAATCATTTTATCCTTTCTTTCAAAGTTCATTTCTTCTTCTATGTTCTATTCCTAAGTTGTTACCATAATAAAATAATAACTCCAGCATCTAATAAATTTTAATAATTTTTTTATGATTATGGGACAATTATATTACTCCTTTTACTCATCCTATGAAAAAAAAATACCACCATGAGTGCGTACGTATGACTTACCGTCTCCACGCTGTGGTGTAAACTATTTTTTATATATACATTATTTTAATGGGTATAATGATTAAAATATATTAGTTAAATAATAAATATAAAATATTATTATTTATGTAAAATTAATATTCCATCCAAATCCATTAAATTAAACCATTATGTAAATTATATCGTCGCTCGTGCGTACGTATAGCTTACCATCTCCACAACGCGATGAGACTAATCTTCCACATCCACCATAAGAATGATTATAAAAAAATAAATATTATTCATAATTATAAAACATATTAACAAATAATTCTAATGGAATTATATGTATATGTATACATATATATATTAATATATGTCATTCAATTATATTTATTCAATACTGAAACATCGTGCATGCGTACGTACAGCCTACCGTCTCCATGAATGGTGTATTCAACTTCTTATATTTATATATTATATATATTTATATTATGAATATATATGATATATAAATCATATTATACATTCTTTAAGTAATTAAACCATGATCTAAGTAATATGATCAAGAATAAAAAGTCAAAACACGTACGATAAACAAAGCGATTATTACCCGAAACGTTGCATTTACATGGCATTATTAATAAACAGGTAATTTAAAGTCATAAAAGAATAATATATGATATAAAAAATATTATTATGATTCTTATATAAGTTAATAATATGTTTAAAATATTATATAGGAGTTTCAGACACGTATGGAGACTATCAGACCTGAGGTAAGGGTCAATTCCTCAATCTCATTATTATTCGATATTGTTATGTGTAAGTATTTACTGGGACATATTTATCATCAATGTTCATGTTTCATTAAAATGTTCTCAAAAGGGAATATTTTATGTTTTTATAGAAGGTAATATTTAACAAGATTGTCCTTTAAAATATTTTAACAATTTATTTTTCTAAATCTATTTAATTAATGTCCATGTTTTCAAAATGATTTTAAGGATGTATTTAAATGGATATGATTGATTTATAATGTTAATTCCTTTAAAAAGTTTCAATGTGGTATGGGAAACTTTTATTCCTAAATCTCTTTTAAATAACTTATTTTATATATTGTGTGACATTTAAATGATTTTAAGATAAAGGTGATATTTCTCTCAAAAAGTTTTATTGATTATTTTGATCTATGTCAGCCTCCTTTATTAGATATTATTCTTGATTGAGGTTGATTTATTATAATAAAATATTCCCTATTGTATTGAATGAGTAATGATATGTTTGAATGTGGATGTGTTATTTTTATACCATTCATGTTTTATGGTTAAAGTATTGACATTTCTTATGCTAGTTTTCATATGAATGTTTATGTTTTGTTTCACCTTTTTCATATAAGGAATGCATTAGACTTAGTAAGTTAAGGGTGAGTCCCACTATATCCATTTGATGCATCAGTAGGTATCGTGAGATAAAATAGTATCTTGACACAAGGCCTTGACATTATATTTTTGTATGTTCTTGGAACGAGGCCTTGATGTAATGGTTAAGATTTCCTGCATTATGCATGCCCTCATTATGTGATGAGTTATTGATTTTACACGTGATTATTTAACTAGTAGAATATCCATGTGAATATTTAAATAGAATTATTTGATTTATTATTTACATATTATTTTGATGATAATTTTTAAAAGGATTTTGTTTTAATTTAGTACCTTTTATTAAAATATTATTGTTATTTGTGATAGTTTCCTCTATATTGTTTATCCTTAATAAGCATCTGAGCTCTCCCCTTTGTTATGTTTTATTTTCCTTGGATGCCAAGAAGGGTTTTATGATTGATATGAAGGGTTAATCTAGGGGAATAATATAATTCTAAATGGATTATCTATGCTATGATTTTTGTTAGAAATTGTGACGTAAAGTTCATGTATGTAATCTGTTTTCCAAGACTACTAAACAGATCGGTGTTTTGGGACATGGTTCCTTGTAATAATACAAATGTATTAAAATAATACACTATATCCAAGATTCTGGGGTTGGGGAATTACATATATTATTTAAATTTATTAATTTCTTTCCTTACAGATAATGGAAAAAGCATTCATGCAAATGTAAGGCCTACCATCTCCATAAACGGTGTACATCATTTTCTATCTCAAATTATTATAGATTACTATAAAAATTTTAATAATGAATATATATCATATTTATATTATTTTTAACATTATATATACTATTTAAACATGATCCAAGTAAGATTCCCCAAAATAAAAAATAAAAACATACATGAAAAATAATGCAGTTATTGCCCAAAACGTGAATTTAACATGGAATTGATAATGAATGGGTAATAAAAGGTAAAATGGAAAACATATGTGGTATTATATATAAAATAATTGTTCTTTAATATATTTATAATAAAATTATATTTATTATATGTAGGTTTTTATTGAGTACAATAGAATTTTAGAATTACGGTAATAGATTTCTCTCTCGTTTTTATTTTCTATGAGGCACAAGCCATATTCACCACATATTTATTTAATGTGGTTTATATAATTACCATAAATTTATTTTATGATGATTATAATTAAAATTATAGAGACTTACATAGCCATTTTATGATAGCTCTTTCATGGAATATACTGTTCAAAAGTTACCAATACAGTAAGGGATTTTTGTCTCAATTTTCATTATTTGAGGCATATGATATGGCATGCACCTATATTATTTTATGAGGTGTATATAATAACCTTTTTGAGACTTTATATCATCAGTATCCATATTTTTTTGATATTATAAGTTTTATTTAATTTTATTCCTTCATGGGGATTATTATTCAAATTTTCCAAAGTGGTAAGAATTTTATTTAATCTCATTATTTATTAGGATTATTTGTGATTATGATTAAAATGAATAAATATTACGATCTATATATCATGAAAATATGAAATTTTATTATCATATAGATAATTTATGAGAATAAAATTTTTCCCTTCAGTTTTCTCTCTTAATGTACTCCAGAGTTCGAAAAAAGGTTTTTTTTAATAAAAATCACATTTATTTCTCTCTTAGGTCAAAAATCATTTTTCTTCCAAAACCTTTTTTTATAAAATTATTTTCAAAAGTGTATTTAAAATTTTTTAAATTATTTATTAAAGACATTTTTACCCATTTTTTACTTTTTAAAAAATGTATTGAAAGTATTATTCATGTCATTTTCCTAATAATTCTTGTTTGTCTTTTACTGTAAATGTGAAAGGAATATTTGTTTTAACATGTACATCATGAATGGAATTTACTACCATCATAAAAATTATTTACTTTAAGATTAATTAATAATTTTTCTAGTTTATTTTTCGAGAAAAGGATTTTCAAAATGTTTTATTTTTTAAAAAGTGTTTTTCAAATTGAAAAGGATATAATCCTCACCAAATGATCCAAGTGATCTTTCAAAATAATTTTCATTCTGAGAATAAATACTTTGATGTTACTTATGATTTACCAAGGTTAATATTGAATGATACTACCCTTATTATTTCTCTATATGGTTAATATTTATGTTGATGAAATTTTTATTGAACGCGTTTATTTTTATGGGTTATTCCAGGGTGAATTAATGAAATGTTTATGAATATTGTTTTATTTAAATGGGTTATTATGTGATGATATGATGAATGTTTTATGATATTGTTTCATACATAGGTATGGTTTTCATTAATATATAGTTGGGACCTATATATTTATCCAATTCATTGGGTAAATCTTTATATCCCATGAGGTAAAAATGGGAAAGAATTTGTTGGGCTTGATCCACTATGGTAAACTGGGGATCCATATTCCACTATGGGAAAAAGGTGTGTACTTATCCACAATGGGGAATAGGTGATAACTCCTAATCCACTATGTTGATGGATTTTGTTTTTAACCTTGACATGTGAATTTTTTTCTATATGTATGATGGTTCCACACTTTTATGACGTGAACATGCAGTTCATGATTGATTTATGATGATTTATCACACATATAAACCATTTTTTCTAAAGTGAAAAATTTTTACTCCATAACTCATGTTTATGATCTATGATAGGTTGGGTATTAATATTGTAAGTTATATTCATGATCACATACCCTTATTATTATATTATTATTTAATATGATCATAGATTTATATCTCCTATATTTAACCTTACTAAGCATATTATCTCACACTTTCTTATGTTTCCTTTCCCATGTAATAAAGAAAGGTTTAGGTAAGGTATTCCTAATAGGAGTAATATGTGATAATATCATTGTGGTATATGTTGGATATATTTCATGAAATAAGAATATTTCTTTTCTATTATTCAAAGGCACTAAACTATTAATGTCCTCAAGCATGTGTTTTTTAAATGTATGAATATTCATATAAAAATATGAGATATTTATGTTTGAAAATTCCATGTCATTATATCGACTATGTGAAGGAAATTCACGGTCATATGACTAAATTGTTTTACATTTTTTAGCCTATATATAGTAAAAATATAATTTTAGTGTAGGAATTGTCTAGTTCTCTCCCTAATTGAATAAAATAATTAGAATCACTTTAAAAATACTTTGAACAATGAAATAAAATTCCCCAAATCAATTTATGACTTTCCAATTAAACCCAAGAATTGAATAAATCATTATAAACAATATTTTAATCTATTTATCACTTGATATACATATTACAAAAAGAATAAAAAGTGAATGTTTTACCTAGGTTTTAGATTAATCATGAGGTCAAAATTAAATAAAAATAAGACTAAAAAATAAAAAAAAATTAGCTCTTACCACCCCTTGTGAATGCACTATTACATTCATAGGAAGTGTAAGGAATTATATTTATTCATAAAGATATGTCCTAACAAAAATATAGTCTTACCTCAGTTCAAATAAACACAACAAAAATATGAGAAAGGAAAGGTCTATCCATTATTTAAAATGATAGACCTCCTATTACATTATAATCAACTTTCCTCACTTTAATTTAGTGAAATTTCAAGTTATTGGAGTGTATCCAAATTAGATTTTAGTGGAATTAAAAATTTAATAGGGGTAACTTTTAAAAATCAATCTCAACTATGTTTCATAAACCAAATATACATTTTCACCTTCCTTGATATAACTCATGTGATATTATTATAATTCAATTTCACCCTTATTAATTTGTATTAAATATTTCCCTCACCTAAATGAATTCATTTATTATAATTAAGAACTAATTTAATTTTTCTAAACCATGTTTATGAAAAGCACTTATTGGATTTACAAGTGGATTTTATTTACTCACACACCCAGTGATTAATGTCTTAATGGTTAATTATGTGATCCTAATTGAATATTTTACTCTATTTTAAAATGAATTTTATGAATATATTTTTAGTTTGAACCTTAAGTTGTTTTATTTAAAAAAATAAAAGTTATCCAGGTTAAATATTAAACATCTAGTTTCCTCTTGTTATAATTCCAATTCCACTTTATCCTTTTCAACAACACTACCTTTCATAATTTCAAAAAAAATTATATAAAAATAGTAGACATGTTCACTCATAAATCATTAACATATAGTAATTTTAAAATCAATGAATCACTTAGAAACTAAAATTCAATTATCAACTAGGCTAGATAATAGTGAAGTTCAATTTTCATTGTCTAAAAAAATCTACAGAGAAAATAGTAAGAAGAAATGTATTTAAATATTTATAAAAAACCTTAAAAACTATTTTTAACAGGTTTTATTCCCTTCCCTTATATTTATTCATCACTACCCCTTACATCCTAGTATGAATTCATAGAAGTTTTAGTTTTAAAAAACATTTTTAAAAATATTGAAACATTCTAGTTATTATTTTTCTCTATCATATTTGAGTTGAGATCTCCCCTTTTTAATTTATAAAAAACAATAAGGTAATATCATAGTATTATTTCCTCTTTTTTAAAACATACAAAAAATACCTTAAATAGTAGAAATTTTATTTAAAATGGTTGAATAAATAAAACTAAAAACATATTGGTTTGACCCACAAGTGGGTACTAGGAATTTTTTACTACCCCTAGTGGGAAGTTTTAATTAATAAACCTAATTAGAAGAGGGGTTGATTTAATTAATAGTAACTACCTCATGTTATTTTTACAAATTTCTATTAGTGGACACTATATTTGGAGAACCCCATAAAAAGTATGAAACACTCCTAACCCTAGAATTAAATTAGGACATAAAGAATGGAAGAGGAGGGAAGAGAATATAAGGGGTATCCATATTAGTAGTAGTATCATCTTCCAATTAATATTCATGATGTAGATGAGGAGTTAATATATTCATGATAGGTACTAGGTAATCATCTTCTTTATTAGTCACTTACTGGGTGGTCTTATGTTCCCTTCCCAAGGCTGGTTGTATCAACTCTTCTACAAAATATTAAGGATATAATTTTATTCTATTTTTTCCTACCACAAGTGTGTCTTCATATTATAATTATTTTAGAGTGTATTTGAGTAAATATCCAAATAATTATTTATCCTACTACAATCATTTACTCTGTAAAACCTTATTTTCAATTTCCAATACCATTGTTTCTTCAATGGTGGCTTCCTGAGGTTCCTCTTCATCATCCGGGGCCAAATTTTGTTCATTAAGACCAAAAAATTTAGTATAATGGGATTTATATTGCAATTAAATAAATGAAAAATCAAAAATGAAAGAAATTATAGATATTTTTCCACTACCATGGGTGGCTTATCCCTGAGCTTTTGATTGAATTCCTTTGAATTGGATTCTTTAGAAGAGGGAAGTAGTTCCACTAGGTTTTCTTCAAATTCAAGAATCTCCTCTTATAAAAATTCCTCTAATGAATACACTAGTAATACTGAATCTTCATCATTAAATCATTAGGGTCTTTTTTTCAATTAAAATTGAGTAAATTTATATAATATATAGTTTATATTTTGGTCTTCGCACATTAAAGTTTCAGTTGGTATCGCATGTGTGTCATTTAGTACCTCTGGAATCATCATAGAAATTTTGGGGAGAGAGGGTTCTTCAAGTAATTCCTCCACCTCTTGAATTTATTCATAATCAAATACCATTAACAATTATATAACTTATTATTTATATCTATTTTTTCTATAATTTCGTTTAGGGTGGTGAAAAATATTTTCATTATTTTTTACAACTCTCCCAATTCTATTTCACATTTCTTTAATTATTGGTCCATACAAAACGAGTTGTTAATATATCCTTAAATATCCTTATATATGGGTAATTCCTAAATTGGATGGCATAGGGGAATGTATTACTAATATTTATATTCATTATGATATTATTGATCATCCTCCCACCCATTTGTGTATACTAAGGGTTTCTCCTGCTATCCTTGAAAATTATTATCCTATAGATCATATGGGAATGTAAACTAGGAATATGTGTAAGGATACATTAAATAATGGTCCTGGTTTAGTGATTATCCTAGATTGGAGGGAAGAAAAAAATGTAGAAAATAGGGAATAAAAAAATAAAAACAAAATAAAAACAAAATAATGAAACACACTGTTAACAATTGTGGTAAAGTAATGAAAAACTCATCCCAAATCCCTGAAAATGGTTCAATGTTGATGTAAAAGGATATTCTAGACCTTATGTTTAAAATTTATGAAAACATGTAATATAGTCTAGTGGTGTAACAAGGTCATCTCTTAAGGAGTTTGACCTAAGATAATTCATTATTCCATAAATTGTAATTATTTGTTTTTTTCTTAGTTTTAAAGTAATAGGTAGGGGATTGAGTTATTCATACAATAGGAAGGAAAATGTAAGTGAATAAAAAAATGAATGTAAGAAATAATTTATGATTATATTTTTCCATAATAATCATTAATTATCTCACTACTTTTACTCTCTATTCAATTATCTGTATATTTCGATCAGCTACATACAACCTCACCACATTAATTTTTTGAATGAAAATCACACTCAAAGAGAATCCACTATGTGATCAACTTATCAATATCTCAAATGGGTCACAATTGGGATCCAATACTCTTTCTCAAACCACTTATCCCATCATATGGAATTAATATGAATGGTGGGAGAAGAAAGGATTTTCAAAAATGTGAAAGGAAATGGGAATAAAAGAGACATGAGCTACAAATGTATCCCCAACCTCTCACTCTCCAAAGATCCTTAGAATAAAATACAAGAAAATAAGCTTGGTCTATGGACTCTGGTTCACTAGTTTTCATCCATAAGGTGATACTTGGGTTATCCTTCATCATGGATGGAATCTTAGTAACCACCATCACTTCATGGAGGGAGAAAAATTAATAAATAAGGGAGAATATTATAACATAATTGGTCAATAGAAAATAAAATTATTTAGAAATTAAAATAAAAAAATTAATATTACTAATCCTAGTCTAGATGAGATAAAATACAAGGTTCAAATTCTCTAATTAGCAAGTTCAAATCCTTAAATAGTAGGGAGAGGAATCATACTTATATTTTTCACCCCATTATCTTCTTCCACCTCAATGAATCTCAGTGTTTCTATCTGAATTTGTGATTTCTTCTTCTCTATCCTTAGATGATTGACATGTACCCAACTTGTGGTTCATGATTCATCAGCTAAGAATCTTCATGATTATTCTATATTACCCACATTCTTCCCATGATCTCTATATTATTTGTCATCTGAATGCATTCAATGTGGTTCACTTTAGATCTTCTTCTAATTTAGCCAAGATGGTGAAAAAGGTTTTATTTATGGTTTTCCATTCTTGGAATTTCGATTTTACACCTCATGGTGTAGATATTTAGGTTAATTCAATGATTACCACATAAAGTAAAGTCATATTTTGTTGAAATTAAAGTCTTTTTCATCCATTTCTTGTATAATTTTCATTATAGTTGGTCATATGGAACAGTTGATTGAGTGAAGTCAATTTCAATTAGATTTTTTCTTATGTTTAGTTTATCATGCAGTTTATTGAGCTATTATATTATCTTGGACCTCTATTTAGTTAGACATAATGCTCAATTAAATATATTCCTACAATTGATATAATCCTTACAATCAATCTAGGAATGGTCTTTGAAGGGGCATGATTGATTAATTATTGTTACAGTTGGTCTGGTCCTTTTCTAAATATTCAAAACAATCACTCAGAGTCTTTTTTTAGTGAATCGAGTATTACAGAAAATTATCATTGATAGTCACTTAACATGTGTAGTAAATTTAATAACTTACTGGATTTTCACTTGAAGTTGATTCATATTCACATATTTGGGTAGATTTCATTATGTGGTCATTTTAGTTCATTATAAAATCAATCTATCCCTTTTCACTGACTTGGACCAAATGTTTGATCTGTGGATTTACCACCTGAAGTAAATTCATGATCACTTTCCTTTTCCATTTTTTTCTAGTCTATAACCTACACATATTGAAAACATAAAATCATTATAGGATTTTTCCCTTCCCCCCATAAGAAAAATAAGATATTTAGAATCATATTATAAAGCTTTTGAATAATGAAATCCAATTTTCCAAATCAATATATGGAATGACCATTAAACCCAAGAATTTAATGAATCATTAGAAATAAAGTTTTAATCCATTTATCAATTGAACTATAGTTTTCAAAAATTATTAAAAATGAATTACTTACTAGGGTATTATAATAATTATGGGATTAAAATAAAATGAAATGCTGATGAAAAATATGGAAATTTTTATCTATTACCTCTCTACTAAAGTTGTCCAGTGAAGGAGAATATCTTGGTTTTAAATAAGATCATGAGGTACATTTTAGTCACACTTGATTATGGTTAGGTGTATTATGCATGGAATAAAAAAAATTATATATATATTTGGATGTGGATTGGGATAGATATATTATGGATATAAAATCCATAATTAGAGGATCCTTTTTCATTTAGATAAAGATAATTGGATACATAAATAAGAAGCCAAAACGAACATATATCAGTAATACTAAAGTGGAATATATTTTAGTGAAAAATTATTACATGTGACAAGAATGGATGAAATATAAATTAGAGGATCTTAGAGATGAGGTGAAGTTTTCTATGGTAGTATATTGTGATAACCAATGTTTGGTAAAGATGACTAAGAATCCAGTACAACATTATAGAATAAATCATATCAAAATCTGATATCACTTTGTTAAATATAAATTTGAATAAGGTATTTTCAAACTAGAGCATATGGATACAAATAAATAAGTGATATATATATTTACAAAACCATTTTCCACACCAAAATTTGAATAAAATTAGTTGAACCATGGTGTTTAAACACATCCCTTGTCTATAGGGGGTTCAAAAAATCCCCTCTCCCCATTTTATATAATGATTTATCAGGAAATTTTTTGTTCTTATAAGAATATATATTTTATTTTTTGTATAATATAGGGGAGATATTATTAAAGGGGATTTAGTAGAGAGGAAGGTATATATAAAAGTTATAAAAATAATTTTAGTAATTAATATTTTATCTTATTTCCTACAATGATATTCGACACATGTAGGTTTAGAGATACTCATGATTGATAGATATGGAATGGGTAAACCCTTTTAATTTTTTTTCAAAAGGGTAGAAAGATTAAATAAGTTGAAAAACCATTGGGTGAGTGGCTTATGGGGGTTAATGGTTTGAATAAGTTAATATAGATAAAGTGAGTATTTATTAAAAAATCCAAATTAGTATAATGTTGCGACCATTGGTTTGTAATGATTTTTTTGAATTAAAAGTTGGTAAGAATTCATGTAAAGAAGCTTGAAGTATATGGATATGATTATAAGTTGGTATGTGTGTAAGAGTATTGGAAATAATAGTAACAAAACCTCAGTTTAAGGAAATGTACCACACCATGAATTGAACAGAAGCTTGAATAATGATAATTTTCCCTTGTGCATGGGATGTTTATTTAGGGTGGTCAATATTCTTCTCTTCTTACGTAATATCTTTTAATATTTTTTTGAGAGATGTTAGTTGTTATATGGGAGTATGGTAATACTAAAATGTTTATATTTGTTGAATAAGTTAATTGTTGAGAACAAAGTGATTCATAATATTTTTAAAGTAATAAACATAAGATATTTTACTTTTCAAAATTTAGATTTTTTGGGTTACAAGTCGTTGTGTGGTGGTGGAATCATCGATGACATCTAGGGATCTACTATTATGAAATTTTCATTCTTATAGGGGTAGGGTAAATTTGAAAAATCATAGGATATTTTAATGTTAATAATAATCAATCTTTTCTCTTCAAACAACATCAATATCTCTAAAGTGGAATCAAACTCGTTTATGGTGGTTTAAGATTTCTTAGGTACCTCACCAAGCTACTAGACTATAATTTACACCATCATATCATGAAAAAGAATGATTCATCATAATATCAAAGTATTTTACACATGTTATGAGAGGAATATTGTGGTTGAAGTTTTGGCCTTTAAAAGAGATCATGAGGTGGAGCTAATTGTTTACTCAGATGATGGTTCTTTACCTCTAGATTGTATCAACATTATTTAAGGGGATTCCCTTAGACTCAACCATTACTTACCCTGTTTATTTTTTATCTATTTATTTTCATGTATTCCCCTACTTTTAATATGAAATAAAAAAACTAGATTTTTCATTATGTTACACATCATAGCATAGGAGGACAAGTCACAAAATGGTAAGGTTGATTTTTGTAGTTATAGAGTTTTGTAAGTACCTATGCTGTGAAGAATAGGACATGAAAACAAAAAATAAAAAATATGATTGAGGAGTACCATTCCGTGATATTTTGGTCATATATTTATGTAATATTAAGTAATTTTTAGTTGCTCTGTATTTTTTGGTGTTTCAATGTTGTGGAATATGGTTTCACCATAAAGGTAAGGATTTTGTGAAAATATAGCAGTAGTTTCATCATGAATTCCTAGGAATTAAATTTAGGGCTCAACTAGTAATTTTATATTAGGTAGAATGATATCATACATGTCACAATGTATGAAACCATTCCATAATATTGAATATTCTAAGGGACCCACACTGTGAAGAAGGATGTTGCACTATAAAGACAGTTGACCCAAGAAGTTCTAGGTGTCTAAATTTATTTGTGATGTCATGGAATTTGTCCAACATAATGGTATATTAATGGGGGTTTAAATTTCTATTAATTTTGATACAAGTTAAAAATGAATGGACCATGTTTTAAAGGAAACTATACCCTATATTAAAGAAAAATTAATCGGAAGAAAAAATAGAGAGAAAATTACTCCATTGAAGATTCAGATTTTTTTTAGGAATAAAACTCAATTAAAGATGAGTACTTTGACAAGAAATTAAATAACATAAAAACTCCATCATTGTATTAATATAGTTCATTTATTAATAATCATTATAAGTAATATTTTTATCACATTATTTTATAATCCTTTTCTCAATTAAGTGAACTCAGAGATAAGAAGAGGGAGTACCCCTAGATATGAACTACAACTTTCTGAAAAAAAATGTAACATCTACAATATGTTTTGTTATCCCCCTATATGTGGACAAACCATTAATGTATGATTCTTATAATTTATCATTGGGGTTAAATAAGTAAAATATGTATGTCCTTGTTTTAATTTTTTTATTCATATATCATATGTGTGCATGGAGAATGATATGTTGGTATTGTTATTTCCAACATTAGAATAGGATATAGTGATAAATAATAAGCATTAAAAACCCTAATTCCCCTCCCTCTCTTTTGGTGTTGAGAGAGTACTAATTTTTATGATTATTTTATTTAAAACAAAATACTTTTATACATTAACAAATTATTCATTCCATTATTTATTTGTTTTTTGATTTATGGTAGGATACCAATTTTTTTGGAAAGGTAACAAAAATAATGAATTATGCATGTTGAAGTCACTTCACACCATGATATGAAGCATCACAGTGTGAGATGGGAATATTAAAGATGGAATATGGAACATAGTTGACAGAAAAGAAGAAAAAATATGATGATTTGATGATGAAATTGATGGACCATGATACAGTAAAAGTGAATAAGAAATTCTAAAGCTCAATATTGAACAACTTGGCTGAAACTGGGTGAAATATAATATAAAAAAATGTTACAAATCATGAATTTCAGTCATGATATGAACAACAAAGAATAATTTAGATCATGAAATAATTCATGAGATGATTCGCGACACTACACATTACATGTCATGAACACTATTCATGGTGTTAAAATGACTAACTGAATCTGAAATTCTAGTAATTGATGTAATTTATTATGCCCCCCATTATGAGCCTAAGCCATAAAAACCCATTTATGAATCCATTTTTGGTTTCCTGAGTATCTGAAAAATCCTATAAATAAGAGTCTAGAGTGGATTAAAAAATGATCGATTCCTGGGGATATATCATTGCACAATATAGTAGGGATGTTTCTTCTTAGGTTTTATTTTTATTTTTATTTCAATTTCTTTTACCATATATTAAATTTTAATTAGAACGTTTTATTTAATTCCAATACAAATTTCTTTCATCTCTCTATCTCTCTTTCTCAATCGGTGCCTCTTACCACTTTCCATTATGATATTTTTTCACATAGAAATAGAAAGTTAATAACTCAAGGCCTATCCCTATGAGAGGTTTGATAGAATTATTAATTATTTCACTTGGAATTATTAAATTCTATGATTCTTTTTGCGGTGTATTACAGTGAAATTAATGGGTGCGGTGGACGTCCACCATATCATGAATTTCAAATACATTCCAAATTTTAGCTGAGGGAGGTGAACCTTTATTGTGCCAAAGAGGTTTCATAAGTAGGAAAAATTCCAACTCAAGGAAGATATTATCAATACCTTTAAAATGTAATAGTATTTTCAAATTGAATTTAAACAACAAATAAATAATGAAATAGCTCATGTATCCATACCTAGGAAAAAGACATTTACTCCTTAATTTTATTCTATTGTGCATCTACATGCATTTTGGTTTTATTTTTTCATTGAAATGATCTTTAAAAAACCCATATATTTTTTTCATAAATAATAATAAAAAAATATTTATATTAGGTGAATTAGAAGTATTCTTTTTTTACTACAAATCTACTCAAGCGAGACGACCCTATTCAGAATCTCTGCTGTATTAGGAAAAATAAATTAGCTTTTGTTCCACCCAATGATAGGCACGTTGGTTGTATTGGGATTGTGGGTGAAACATATGTGTTGGGTGAATCATAAGTGATGTGAAGTTAATAAAATAATTCAAGAAATTATTTTTCCCTCTAACTTAATGAAAGGAAATCCCTCACGTTTTTAATTGAAATAGAATTGTTTGATTGACTCTATGTACATAATAGTTTATTAACAAGTTCATTTTTGGTAGTTAGAGGATTTTATATAAAGGATATATGTTCATGAAATAAGTATGAAACATACAAAATGAGATATAAATACAAAGATATTATATTAAATATTAAGAGATTTTATGGGGATATTTTTATTGTGGCACTACCATCTCTCTCTATGGGTTCCTTGCTATGTTTCAAGATGATAATATTGGACTTTAGGAAAATACTCAAAATTTCACTGATAAAGATACCTAGAGGATCACTAACTAAGTATATCAAGAATATTAGTGAAATTCTATTTCAACTTAATATCAATAATAAATATTATTTACAGTTTGTGGAATATAAATTATTCAAGTTAAGTTGATCGTATAAATTCAATCACCATTCATTAAATTTTCAAATATATATGAATTGAATATTAAAAAATATTTATTCATTATTTAGTTAATACAATATTTATTTATGTATTAAATGAATAATATAATGGTATTTTTTAGAATAAATATTTATCATTCAAGGTTCAATAAATATCGAGGAGGATTGACGGGTGAAGTTAAATGGCCAATAGAAAAAGATATATTTTATTTAATATCATTTAAATAAATATTAATTTATTTATTTAAGAATTTATATTAAAATATTTCTTAGTTATTCGATTTCATGGAATATTAAATTATTAATATTATTATTTGACATGAGGATTATATTAAATATAATATTTGACAAAGGGCCCTAGAATAATTATTAAATATCTAACCCCAACTATATATTCCATATCATATAATTTTTTAGGGTTATGAAAATTATTGTGCACAAAATTTCCTCGAAAAATAATTCTCTCAATATAAATAAAAAATCTTAATAATACTCTTAATAATTGGAGACAATCATCCTCCTCCCTCTCAAAACCAAGAGAATAATAAAAAGAATTCTCCAAGGCCAAGAACATTTTTATTGAGATAAATTATGAATGTCACAATACATTTGGTTCCTCAAGGATAGAAACCATAATAACTATAATATATTGATATTTTATAAGCACACTATATTCAATAGCATATACAACATGCAACATTGAGATTAAATGAATCATGAAATATTATTATTTAAATGTTATTCTTATAACCTACCTATTAAATTAGTGGGTATGAATAGGAATAACCATATTATTAAATATATATAAATTTAATACTCAATAAAAATGTATTTATTAATGATTATTAAATAATCACTCAATTTTGTTTTTTGTAAATTCCTTTTGTAGTTGAAAATACTTTTTCTTAAAAAAGATAATGTTTTTATAAGAAACTATTAAAAATAATTTATCGAAATTTTAGAAAATTTATATGATAAAATTAACTTTATTTTTGAAAGCTAAATTTAAAAATTATCTTAGGAATATTTTTTGGTATTTTTCTAAAAATAATTATTTTCCAATAATGGGATCCTATGTCGGATCCACAATCATCCAAGACCACCACTACCCAAGCCTGGATTCATATTACTGGTTTGAATTGGTTCTTCTGGAACCCTTTTATTTTGCGAGATGTTGTTGCGGCAGTGGTAAAACTGATTAAACTTGACAAGGAGATAGAAAGAGCACGGTATGGCCATTATGACAGAGCTTTAGTTGAAATTGATATGTCTCGTGATCTTATTAATAATGTCTTTTTGATGGCTAGGGACTTCAAGTTGGAACTCTCAATCCATTTTTAATGGCTGCCAGATTTCTGTGATTATTATTTTAGAATTGGACATTCTGTTGAACATTTCTACAAGAACATGCAGTGCTCAAAGTGTATAAAATATGGTCATGTTTCTACTGTCTGTAGACTTAACAATGCTACTAATTTGGATCAAATGAAGGTTCAGAACGGTCCCAAGAAGGAGAGACTTGTTTACCAGCAAAAGTATTGTACTTCCAATAGAAGTGTTTCTTTTGCTGATATTGTCAAACAGGGGGATGTATGTGGGGGTATGAGTGGGAAAGGTGCTGTCAAAAGCACTCATGAGTCGGTCGCTGAATAGACCAAGGAAGCTAAAAGTGATCTTGAAACCACCTTAGGGTGGATACATCAGATGAGGAGAAGCAAGAAAAACAAAGGGCTGAAATCTAGGAATAAGTGGACAGGGAAATGAGGCAAGAACACATTTTTTTCTCTAAATACAAAGGCAAGACAAAGGTGATTGATAATGACGGCTTTGAGTTGGTTCTTTCAAGGAAGTCAAAGGTTAATTTTCAAGAGGTTAGTGCACTACCTTTATCTAAATCGCTATCTGATCTTCTAGGCTCCATTGTGGCTGTTTTAGACCATGGTGAGGCTTCTCTTATTGGTGAATCCAGCACCTTGGTACATTCTTCTCCAATCATTTTCCCTCATGATGACCAAGTTCTAGGTTCAGATGAAAAAGAGAAGGCAACTAAGACATTGACCATTGACCATATCAAAGAGCTGAAGCCTCCTGGGCATGAACTCATTTTTGATATTACTGTAGTAAGCAATGACCATCCGGATGCTTGCAAGAATGTCAAGAAAATTCATAGTCACACCAATGACACTTTGGTGGGAAATGAAAATATTGAATAGATGGTGATGTATAAATACGACACTAATACATAATATAAAGACCCAAAAGAAGATTTGCACCAATCATGGAAGTGAGGTTGTCATCCTCGAAGTCGTGGTTGAGGATGTGGAAGGGTGGATTATACTGTTAATAAAGAAGACTCTCAATCAATACATAGTTCTGATTCTTATGATACTGACATTGCATGCCTCCTTGAACAAGTAGAAATATTAAAGGAAAGTTATTCTAGAGGTCGTGGGTGTGGGCGTTGGCGTGGGTGTGGACGAGGAACAAATTGGTTTACTCTTCAAGAAGAGATGAGAATGGTTGAAGAGAATATTAAGAAAAAACATGGTCTTTGATTTTCTGATGAATTTTATCTCTTTTTAATAAATGGCTTTAGGGCTTTAAAAAAATTTATTTTCCAATGAATATTAAAAAAATTACTTTTTATTGAAAATTGTATTTTTGTTTCAACAATTTAAAAAATTACCTTTTATTATAAAATGTTTTCATAGTAAAATGAGATATCTTATATTATTAATAATCCAATTAAGTTCAGTGGAATCAATTTTATGAATTAATTTGTTATAAAAACATTTTTATACTTAAAATTCATTTTTTCTGAAAAATGTTTTTTGTTGCATTTTACGTTTTAATCTAAAATTAATTTCTGTCAATTCTAGAAATGTAATATTTATAAAAAGATTTAATATTTATATTTATGATTTCAAAATTTTTTAAATATTCCTCTTTAAATTTTTTTTATCATTATGAATATTATGTGTCATAAATAATTATCATCATGGTAAGGGTAAATTTGGTAATTAAGGTTAAAAAATATGATAAGGACTAAAAAATGACCCAAAACCATGAATTTACCCTATTAGATGATTCTAATTCTGACATGTCCATCCATGTTTGGAAAAATGGAAACTTGGTGCCATATTTATATTATTTTGACCTTTATTATATTTTGGTAAAAGATAATGTAAAAAGTTTCACTTTTTTATATTTAATATTTTTCAATAAGGATAAAAAAACGTATGCTCGTTTATAAATGTTTATTTGAAATAAAAAAAATTATAAAGCTAATTTATTTTAAATTTTTAGTGAAGAAATAATTACCTTAAATGTTTATGAAACACTAACATAGCTTGTGTGCAAGTAGAAAAAAATTAATTAAATGATTTTAAAAACTATAAAAGTAATATTATTTGGATGATTTAAAGTATACCATAAAATTTTAACATAAAAAATAATATATTATATTTGTGTTAAAGGTTTATATTCTAATTTTATTGTTTTCATGTTATTTTCAAATTCAAATTATTTGAATAATTTCAAAAATGAAATAAATGATATTTTATGTTAAATATATTTTACTGAACTATTTTAAAAAACATAAAAAACATTAAAGAGTAAAATTAGTATTATTATTGGTCTAAAATTTCATCCCTTATCCATTTATGATTTAATTTTTACCTTATAAGTAAAATTATAACCCTTTAATATTGAAAAAAGGCATTATCATAGTAAAAGTTGGAATTGGTTAACTAATGGGTTAAACTAAAAGATATGTTTTAAGATGATATATAAACCTGTGTAAATTTGATTATATGATTATATTAAAAATATTTAATCCTTATATCCAAATTCATTTCATTTTTAACCTTTTTAAATGAGCTAGACACATATTATATTATATTATTTCATGTATTTCCAAAATTGACATTAATGATATTATAATAAATAATATTTTGTTAAATGAATTAAAGTTAGTAAAAAATATATATAGATATTTTATTGATGTATGGTTTAAAATATCAACCAATTTAAATTTATGGGTCAATTTTAGTTTAATATTAACATTTATTGCCCTTAAATAGTAAAAAACTATGTTATCATGGTAATTGTCAAAAGGGTTAACAGGGATTAAAACAAAATGATAAGGGTGAAAAGATCACCTAAACATGTCCAGATTTTATTTTATATGATGATTTAAAATAATAATAATATTATACTTTTATTTTATCATCTTGGATACATTTGAATGTGAAAATTAATTTATACCAATTAAATACTTTACAAAATTTCAACAATGCCCTTCCCTCACTTATAAAAGGGAACCCCCTATCCTTTTCTATCCACACTTAAAGAGAAATATTTTCCAATAATTATGAATATAACATCCTAAAATTTATTCACACATTATAAATATATTAGTTTTGGAATAATAGCAACCTTATAGTGCTTAAGGTTCAAACCAAAGGATTTTATCTTAAGAAGAAATATAGTTATTAACCGAATGTTTTCATTTTATTTCTACTTATAAATCCTTAAAATATACTTAAAAATAGTGAAATAAGAAAACCAATATCTTAAATGTACATAAATTTTTTTATGTTAATTTAATACCCTATATCCATTTATTCTTCTATCAAATGAGAAATGAAATTTTCGTTCGTGTGTACAACGGACTACAACCTCGCAAACCGATGTAATTCATTTTCCATCACCGCCTCCCACATGTGTTTATAGTGATGTATTAAAAGTTCATATATTTTATTCATGAAATATTTATATTTATTAAATTATAATCTATCATCTAATTTCTCATCTTTGCATCCATTTAAAAATGATAATGTTGTTCGTGCGTACGTGTGGACTACCACCTCTATAATGTGATGTGATTAGTTTTCTATGGCCACATCACAAGGATGATATATATAAGTTTATTTAAATAAATAATAGGGTATTTATGATATAATTATTATTCTAAAAATATAAAATAACACTTACACTTTTTCCGTCACGATCGTTGAAAAATTAGAATGTTAGTCATGCGTGCGTCCGAATTACCATTTCTATAATTATAACATAGTTCATTTTTCATAAACACATTTCATGGTTGGTTTAAAACTATATTTGATGTATAAAAAATAAAATTATTTAATTATATTTATTCTATATATTATGAATCAATTACCTATTTACCATAGTTAACCTATCAAATTCATTTTGGACAAATGAACTGAATATCTTAAAAACATACGATGCAAACTTATTGATTAAGTAACTAAATATAATATGGTAATAAATAGAATAAAATTAATAATAAACATGAAAAATGTTCTTAATAAATTAAATAATTAACATAAACTTATTATTTAGGAATATAAAGAACGTACAAAATGATTCAAACCTGAGGTAAGGGGTTTCATAACTCAATTTGTTTTCATTAGATTATATTACATATTAATTGTATTTTATATGATGATATTATGTTTATAATGAAATTTTTTTATTTTATATTGTATTTAAACTTGTTTTATTTTTATTTACATTTTTTTCACATAATCACTACATTGATTAAATTTTCACTTCAATGATATGATCATCATAAGGGATTTCTCATATCACTTTTGTTTTCGTGAGAAATATGTCATATTCACCACTTGATTATTTCATGTAGTGTATATACTAACCATTTGATATGATATATCATTATTAACATTATATTCATGGTTTTAAAAGAATCATTTGAAGTTATTTATTTCATGGGGATTATGATTAAAAAGTTACAAAAGATGTAAGGGTTTATTTCACAATCTCATTATTATTCAAGATTGTTTATGTTTAAGTATTTTTTGGGGGAATTATATGATATTTATATATTAAATACAATATAGTTTTTTATACTCTAGTTAATTTTAAAAATTATAAGTTTTCCTTTCATTTTATATTTTTATGTTCTCAAGAGATCATAATAATGTTTGTAAGTAAAACTGATGATGTTTTCTTTTAATTTGGGAATATTTTTACTCCATATCCATATTTTCATTAAATTATTCTAAAAAAATTCCTTTACTATTATACAATGATTTATTAAATAAATTTTTAACCATTTTGACTTCTGTACAAAATGATTTAAATAGAATCTTCTTGTTGTTTTCCGAATGAGGTACTTTTTGACTTTTTATAGAAAAATGTTAAAAGAATAATTAATTTATTGTACTTGAAATGAATTGAATTTACAAACATCATGAACACTAAATGATGTAAATATTAATTTGAAATTTTATATTATTATATTCAAAGAAAATTTTCCCTAATATTATAGAAATGTTTAGTTATTTTTAAAGTGAAAAGATTGTTTTCCTCAAGAGTGTTTTTAATGATATATTTATGATATTTCTATTCATCAATGAACATAAAGCTTTTATTTTATATATTCTATAATGGGGATATTTTTTAATGATGTAATCCTAGTTCTTTATCTAGATGGTTTATGATCAGTTTGACTTAGAAAATATTGACATTAAGTATACTAGTTCTTCCTATATAGACAATTTTTTATTATTAAGGCATGTTGATTAAGTTTTATTAATCATCAAATACATGATGAATTCATTATAATTAGTAAGTAATGGGAGGGGAACACTATATCCCATATATGAATTGGTAGGCCTCATGATATAAACTATTTTGGGTATTTGGATGAGGCCTTACCCATTTATGTAAGGTGTTTTGGAACTAGGCCTTTAAGGTAAGTTTATGATATTGGACATTATAAATTCCATCATTATGAACTTAGTTATTGATATCCATGTTATTATTCGAATAGTTATGATATCCATGGATATGTATCAATCTCATTTTATTATTTATATGTAATTATTTTATCATCGTTTATTCCTACCATATTATTATTTTTTCTCTAGTTATTAATTATGTAGAATGTGTTTTTAGTTACTTAACTAGCCTTATTGATTATAAATTATTTTATCATGATAGATTTTATTGTACGTAAATCTTACTAATCATTTTATATCTCCCTAATTTTGTTTCCTTTCCCCATGATATGAATAAGTAAACTTTAAATGATTTCAAGGATGTAAAATAATTACTTTCACTATGTTTTTTATTTCACTTCCAATGTAATATGGGAAGAATGTATGTATATATTTAATCAAAAATACTAATCTATATGGTACATTAAGATGTGTTCATTTGTACCTTAGGCCAATGTTATAAAGTAACCCCTAGCTCTAGGATACTAGGGTCGGGGTTTTTATAGTTATTATCAGTGTAATCTTATTAAAAACCTTAGGAACTAGATTTAGGAAAACATAAATTAGGGAAAATAACTCTATGACTAACTTTTAGGATAATTCTAAGTATATGATAACATACTAATTTTTTAGTATGGTTGAGATATGTGGTTTTCATAGAAATATATCCCTATCTATATATTACATGTGGACATGGTTTTGGTATAGATGCATCGAGGTGTAATATCACTGACAATAGTAGATTGAGTATATCACAACCATCATTCTGGTGCACAATGAATTTTCCTTTACTCTACACCTGGTTTGAATCTCTGGAAGGATATTCTTGGGTTAATCACACTTTTTATATGAACCATTATGAATACTTTGATAATAAAACCTATGAAAAATTGATGATATGACATACTGATATGGGATATACCCAAATTTTCTTGGAATGATAAGCCTAAGGTTGATCAAATGTTTAAAAGAATAGATAGCCCTTTTGATGTTTTATGTGATAGATTTTTAACATGATTAAATATATTTTGGGAGACATTTATGGGAATAAAACCCTTTGTATTAGTATATGTTTTAGTGAAATATTTACTTTGGGAATAATGATTTTATTTTTTGTAAACATAAGATTAAAGTTATTGATAGTTTTTAGGGTTTATATGGTCTTTGATGTTCAGGTAATTATTAGTTATAGAAATTTGGGAAAATGTGTTTTATCATATAGATAAACTTGGGATTTAAAAGTGATTTGGTGATTAAGTTATTAATACTATTTCCAAATAATGTCACTATATTTTTTGGGAACATTATATGATTATGTTAAATAGAATATTATTAGATAATATGGGATTTTATTTGAGTAAAAGGTTGAATTATATTTTAGAAGAATATATGATTTCAATGTGTCTACATGGTGATTCGGGATATTTATTGAAATGGTTAGAACATTTTAGAGATTATATGATTATGGAATATACTTCTTAGGGTAAATGAATTTATGAGTGGCTAATGTTTATTGAGATAAATATTTAATTAATACAGAAATAATATGTGATCAAATCCTTCTTATTTTTGGGTTTTAAACTTGGTTGGGAATATTTTGAAAATTGTTAAGGTTAGTTATTTATTAAATGATCTGAGTTCAAAAGTTGGTGTTATTTTTGGGGATTTAAAGATTATTTATGAATTTATTAATATGAAGGTTTATTCATTTCAAGAACTCTCTTAACTTGTGTTAAACATGTTTTTTTTGTTTAATATGTAAATATTTGAGGAATAGATTGTAATCCTTTTAGGGATTCATCAAAGGTTGATTTTAGTTCTTCGGGAAAGAAAAAATCATCTTGAATATTCATGTTGTAATTACTAGGATATTCCATGTATTATTTATGGATATTTTATGTATTATTTTCAAAACGAGGTGCCGAGACAGCATGTGATTCTGAGGCCTACTGTTCCTATAATAAATG
Source organism: Viscum album (assembly GCA_963277665.1). NCBI lineage: Eukaryota > Viridiplantae > Streptophyta > Magnoliopsida > Santalales > Viscaceae > Viscum > Viscum album. The sequence goes on from OY728123.1 coordinate 879,629,708, forward strand.
TTTGAAATATATCAAATGTATTAAATATCATGCACACATAGTTTTCCTAAAAAAGTGGAATAAATTTTAAATGGGGACCGAATTATAAATATGATGGAACCGTTGAGTTCAGAATGAAGGGTTTTCCATAAAAAATACATAATCATGGTCGTCATAGTGATTTTTTGGAAAATCCTTCATGGGAATGAAAATGAATAAAATAATTAATTAAAATATTTATTTTTATTTTGCTGACACGATAACTACGGAGTCTTTAAGTGCATTATTATGATAGAATTATATGGTTCACCTAATAACCTTAAATCCACTAAAGATTCATTGGAGAGAGAAATGGAGGATCTCTCTCATACAAACAATAATCGGTTCATAGATCATTGATCAGTGTGAGACTGAATCATAGGATCTCACTAACGACAATGATGTCGCTTCATTATTCATCAGTGGTTAATAAAAATAGAGGCAATACATTGTTTTTATTGTATTATTTACCCATTATTTATTTCAATGTTGAACATGAATCATTTTACCAATGGATAAATTCATAGATTAGTCATTTTATAATATGGGTTTCATTTGGGTGATTTATTTTGGGAGTTTCAATTGATTGATATTTATTCTTCACAATTTTTTCTAATGGAGATACATCAAGGCCAACATGAATATTTTCCAAGGTTCATTCCTCATGTTTTTTGTTTTTATTTTATACCATATTTCTTCATTCAATATGGGTGTTCTTCACCGGTCCATGGTTCGACATCCCAAGATAAATCGATCATTGTATATCTGTTTCATAGCACAATGATCCGATATCATAGATATAGGACCAGTAGGGTTTGATGGAGGTGTAAAAGTGGTAGCGATGATTGGATCAGATAGTATTGAAAACCCATAATTAAAGCATGGTATATGAGTTATGATGTGATTAATAGAATCCTCATTCCAAACATATTTGAAAGTTGGATTCCATCAAATTCCCATGGAGAGGTTCGGTCGAGGTAGATCCTTGATTTCTAACTTTTAAATCTAAAATCTAAGGCGATGGTGGTGTAGGAATGCAAAGAATTAGGAATGAGTGTTTCTAGAATAACCCAATCCACACGGAATGTAATCTTGGATTTCAAGATGTGTTGGACCCTCCAAGTAGTGACTATGGTTATGGTAGAATGTAATGGATCACACGGCATGTGACCACTCCCTAATGGCTTAGCATGTACCTGAGAGCATACATGAAAATGGGTTGAGAAAACATGGCCACGGGCACGCTGTGTACTCCTACATGGACACAACTAGGTTTGACGTACATGGCCTATGTTGTGTACCAGTACATGGGAAAAAGTACATTTGTAACAACATGTCATGTACTTATACATATACACATACATGGGCCATTTACATGAACAATATCTGGTGTCGAAGAGATATGATGTGTACCCATACAACACATCGTGTGATCTCTTAAAGTTAACATGGAGCCCTTATCCTTTGTATTTTAGATGTATTTTGTTTAGGTGTGTTCCCCATATTCATTCCTTGAGGTTTAGTATGAAATCACCTCCTACACATATTACAGTGATCCCTTCAACAAAACTTCTTAGATAGAGTTGTTGGAATACCTCCTTGAGGCTGAGAGTGAGATATTATATTCATCTTTGTACCCAAGGTAGAGTTCTTGTTATCATCATGACCAAAACTATGTAGACTTTGATCCTCTACTTAACAGGTTAATCTATATTGAATTTTTGGTATACCCCATGGACATGGGTGTGATCCTCATCTGTGTATATTATCTCTTGTGGATTTTAGTGTGTACATCTAATGAAAAGAGCTAATAAGAATTACCTCTCTGATGGACATCATCAGTTCTTTTAGATTCTGAACTGTGTTCTCTCATATGAGTGATTTATGGAACCTTCGAGCTGGAATACTAGGTTAGAATTATAGTTGTGACTTATCTTTAGACTACGTTCATTTGTTGAGTATATTTTGATATTCTTCTTATTTGTGTTGTAGACGTGTACCTATCTATAGGTAACCATTATTCCTTTTTTTTTATGGTTTGTAGATTTGGCGGGTCCTACTAGTTATTTTTGTAATCACCCCTTCATGGGATTTTCCCGCACATGTTGTATCTTATGTAGATGATCGTCCATTTGACAGAGTCCTAGACGGACTAGGACTAGACTGTTACTTGTGAGACTAGAAAGATTGAGGCATATTCCTACAGTATCTTGACAGTATTACTTTGAGGTTGGATATATTTTTAGACACTATAGTGGGATTTTATTTGGCCCTATTTACATTTTTTTACTTCCTATCATACTATGGCTATAAGATTTTGATGTATGCATGCATAGTTGTTCAGTTGTTTTTACATTTTATCTTTTTATGGGCTTGGAGATGTTTGTGTGTGTACACGTACTTAGGCTAAGGCATCACATGTTTGTGAAATGCCTACTAGGCTCTAGTATCCATCCCCTGGCCTATTAGAGGTGGGCTTAGGGACTCTCATCATGGGACCCTTTGGGATGGGTTGTGATAGATTAGTATAAAAGGATTCGGTTATACCATAGGACCAAAGTCTATCAGATTGGTTTAGGGAAACAAAGTTAATTGTTTCAAGTTTGTATTTCAGGTCAGATACTGCATTTTTGGTGTGTTAGCTGACATATCCATAAACTAGGACTCTAATAACCTTCTTTTTGACTCGATACATGAGAACACTCACTGTAGGAAAAAAATGGTACATGCATCATATAGGAATAATTTTCTGTTTTCATGTCCTTCTTCAGTCATCTCTCAAGATATACTCATTTTCCATGGTACATATTGTTTATTTTAGGATGACTCTATGACATATGTCACCTTGGATTAAGTTTCAGGATCATGATTTTGATCCCCTCGGTCATGAGGTGTTGATACTAGGACCAGTTCCATAGGTTCTACCTCTAGGTGGTACACCAGCTATGCCACCACCTATAGAGAATTAGAAGGTACCATCAGTACTAGCGGATGTGGTGTATAGGTTGAGCGCACTTCATGAGTTTCAGTGATTGAGAGTACTTAGGTTTTGAGGTAACTCTGGACCACAGGCAGCTGAGGACTGACTTGTGGTGGTGACTCAAGTTCTTTTTCTAGATAAGAAACCAACAAATTAGATGGTGGTCCTTACGACAAGCCTTCTCCATGGATCATTAGGATGATGGTGGGGATTAGTGACCTAATATTATAACGAGGTGACTCTACCATGGTCAGAGTTTGGGAATCTCCTCAAAGAGGAGTCCTCTACAGCTATGATGAGGGTTGTATATATCCAGAATATTTTATAGCTCCAATAGGGTAGCACGGCGGTGGATGAGTATTCATTGAGGTTTACCAACCTCTCTAGGTACTTGATGGATGTGGTTCATGACTAGTTCTCCTAGGATCAAGGATTTGAGTGAGGACTATGTAGATACATATGATACAATGTTATAACTCTATGCATTACTACCTATGATAGGGTTCTATAAAGAGATTTTGTGATTGAGATTTTTCTGGATGAGTAGACCAAACCAGTGGTTTCTGTTAGTGGTAAAGCTGGAGTAGAGACCATGACAACAGGGATACGATCAGTCTTAGGGACATGGATGTTTGAGATGTTTCAGGAGGAGGTCCCATGATATGGGGTCTGTGGTTTAGGGTTCAAATGAAGGGTTCATTCAATCTATGGAGTGGCAGTGTTACTCATGAGACAGTGGTGGAAATCTTACCCGATGTTGTCCAACCAGTAGTAAAGCATATAGGGAGATAGTGGATGGGTCATCGACACTAAGGAATCAGTATAAGAATACAGATTCACAAGGAGGAAGACATGGAAAGGGGTTAGGAGAGTAGTGGGAGGTGGTAGATTCTTTAACATGTTACCACCACCACCCCTAGGTGGTCCTTGTGAGGCTAAGGGAACTAGAAGAAAGGGGGGGTACATCTACAGGAGATTGAAGCATATGTACTAGAGGCTCCAATAATGTTTTGAGGTATGATTTGTGCATTTTAAAACTTAGTTATAGTACTGATAAATGTAGGTTTTGGTCATTTATTTTTTTCCACATATCATGTATGAGAATTAGATATTCCGATTGAGCCATTTCCTCGACCCTTGCACTTGGAGACACTTATTGGAGATGAATAAAAAATCACACACTTGTGTTGAAAGTGTGACCCAACTCTTGGAGGTGAGAGTTTCTATTGGGGTCTCTTTGTAGAAGTGATGATGCCTTAGGATGTCATCTGAGGTATGGACTTGTTATCTATATTTTATTCCTAGATTAACTGTTTTAGGTGGAAGATGTGGTGTTTCTTTAGTGATGGAACTAGATGAATCCTAGGAAGTTCTGGTTGGACTCATTCATAGGAGGGTACAGCTGATTACTCATCAGTTGTCTAGCATGATCCTTAGTGTGGTGAATGTTATGAGTTCCTAATTTATTGTAGTGGTTGCAGAGTATGGGGATGTATTCCCAGAGGATGTTCTAGGATTACCTCCCCACCATGATATAGAATTATGAATTGATCTAAACCCTGGTAAAACACTAATAACTATTCCAGCGTATAGGATGACTCCCATAGAGATTCGTGAGATGTGGTTGTAGTCGGAGGACTTGTAGAAGAAGAGCTTTGTTAGACACAAGGTTTTACGATGGGAATCCCTAGTTTTTTTCTCCAAGAAGTCGAAAAGAAGATTGAGGTTATGTGTGGACTTCTGGTTCTTGAACTAGGTGAATGTGAAGAACAAGTATCCACTCCTCAGGAATGAAGACCTCTTTGATCAGTTGACAGGGGAACAATGTTTCTCAATGGCTGAGCTCAAGTCAGGCTATCACCAGTTGCATGTATTGGATGAGGATATACTGAATATGAAATTAAAATGTCTCTATGGTCACTATGATTACTTGTTGATGCCATTTGTAAATATTAACACCCTTGTAGTGTTTATGGGACTCATGAACCAGATCATTCATCTATTCTTAGAAAAATTCATGACGGTCTTCATCGATGATATTCTTGTGTACATGGTGACCAAGGAGGATCACACAAGACACTTAAAGATGAATCTAGATGTACTCTAAGAGAACCAACATTATGGGAATCTCTTGAAGTGTCAGTTATGGATTTAGGTGGTCCAATTTATGGTACACATTATCTCAGTAGATGGTGTGGTAGTGGACTTAAACAAGGTTGTGGTACTGTCATCTTGCGAGTCATGCAAGGAATTGAAAGAGGTGAGGAAATTAATTGGTATGTGTGGAAATTACCAGAGATTCATACCTTACTTCTCTAGATATCAGATCCCCAGATAGTTTTGACCCAAAAGGGACATCCTTTCATGTGGATGTATAGGTTTTAGAAGTATTTTAGCAGTTGAGGTGGAAATTGATGAGTTCTCCAATCTTGTGATTGCTAGAGGTGGGTATCAAGTACGCAGTGTTATGTGGTACATTAGGAATAGGGCATGGTTTTGTACTAATTTAGAAGTAGGTGGTGACTGCCTATGGTTCACGTCAGTTGAGACCACATGAGTAAAACTACACGACCCATGATCTTGAGTTATAATTGGTGGTATTCATGCGAAATAGGTGGAGACACTACCTAATGGGCAAGAGTTTTTTCATATATTATGATCACAAGAGTCTCATATATATCTTCTATCAGAATGATATTAATTTGATATAGAGGTGATGACTAGAGTTCCTCCAAGATTATCACTTCGAGATTTTCTATACTCTATGGAAAGGAAACATGGTAGAAAATGATCTCAGCAAGAGATCTTGTTCACAGTTATTGAATGAGGCATCAGTGCAGTTGGCTTCATTATAGTTATCCTTTTTGGGTAAAGATGGAGAAGCTTACCTCCAGTCGATGGTTGTTACCCCACCACTTTTATAGTGATTCAGAGAGGCACATCTTGGGGACAACGACTAAGAGACCCTAAAAATTAGATACCCACTAAACATACTCATGGAGAATTTTCTGAAGTTGGGGAGCATGTAATTATTTTGAAAGGATACATGTTAATTGTAATATCCTAGGTTTTGGGGTCCATTACTTTGTGAAAATCTGATGTTGGGTGTTCTAGGTAGCATGGGAATCTTGGTGAAGTTTGAACTCTAACGGTAGGCCTACTAGTAGCCTTAGCCTACCGGTAGCAGGCCTACCGGTAGCTCGGTATAACAGTGGCCACAGCCTACCGGTAGCTCTATCTACTGGTAGCTCGGTCTACCAGTAGCCATAGCCTACCGGTAGCTCAGCCTACCGGTAGCTCTGTCTACCAGTAGCTCAATCAACAGGTAGCTGCAGCCTACCGGTATCTCAGCCTACCGGTAGCTCTGGAAACCAGTAGCTCGGTCTATCGGTGGCCGCAGCCTACCGGTATCTCGGCTACTGGTTGTTGTCAGCCACCGGTAGCTGTCAGCTACCGGTAGCTTAAGCCTACCCTCATGGGTTTTCCAGTAGCGTCTCCTTTGTGTGCAAATTGAGTTTTAAACCCTATTTCGACCCCTCTAAGCTTGTTTTAAATCCCAGTAACACCCATAAATGGCATCTAATAAAATTAAATGATTGTGAGGTGTGAGTCGGTTTAAACTGTGGGGACCAATTAATGACGTGTGGGGTGTCTCAACTGCTTGGTCAACCCACGACCCCACACTTTACGCGGTTTCGAGTTCCTTTTATCCATATATTAACGGCATGGGGCGTGTTGTATATCACCCTTTATAACCTAAGGGTTCTCCCTAGGTTTCTTTTCTTGATTCACCCTGTGATAGGAGTACTTTTCATTCAGATGAGCCACATCTCTATCCGTGGAGTTCCACGCCCAGGCATAGCGTCGATCTTGATCAACAAGTAGTGAATTTCTCCATCGTCTCTCATTTTTGTGTATCATGCGGGGTGGGCATGCTTTTGATTCTGTAGAATTGGATAGACCCAAACCTTAATGAAGATAATGAACAAACTCTAATGAATGAGGGGGTTATGATCGATGATGCTTGGATTTATGATCTTCCATGATTTATGATTTCTGAATTGTGCGGGCTTACGCCTTCTGAAAATCATGGCCGTTGGTGGTCTTTTTGTGTGCACTAACGAACCCTTGCCTATAGTGATGTTTAATGGATTGTTTTGTGGTTGTGAACCCTTACTGTGAAAAGTGAATCGGTTAATTAATTATATTCGTCTAAACAAATTGAAAGCACCAGGATCAACTCCTTTCTATCATAACCCCGGTTAAAGTATAGCGAATTTTAAAATCATGGAGTGTGTTAAATCTTATAAATCTAAAAATACCGGCATGGGCCTGCTTTGTGTTGATGGTAGTGGGTTGATCTTTTCTTTTCACTCACGGGCCTATTGTTGGGTGATGTGGGTGGGGATGGGATCCCTTGTTATTATACTCTCGGTGGTTGCAAAATTGAGGATGGGATCCTCTGTTATATCACGAATTAGGGTGGGATCCCCTGTTGTTGAGAAACTTTTTGGCTCCTGGATATTAGACATGGGGCTGTAACTTAGGGATTTCATTGGTTGTTGTGGATTTACAAGAGAACCGGGGGTGAATGCTTAAATTCACGTTTGGTTGGATCATTTTCTCTTGGTTTGTGCTTATGCTTTCTAGCTGCCCAAGTAGGTACAAAAACTTATCTAAACATTATTACTAAACATGTGAACCAGGATGGGACAAATGGGTTTTGGTTTGGTGTGAGTTGTGACTTGGACATGGTGTTGTTTGTGTTCTTTAGGTTGGCTGAAGAAAAACTTAAACTGGGTGAGTGCTTGCTACCTATACATATACTTGTAGTTTTGTGTTTCTTATTCACGCCCCACCCAAGTTGAGCACTTAGTGTCGAACACCCCATTTCATGGGGGAGGGTGTTTTTTCCAACACTTCCATTAGTGGTTGGTTATTAGCTCTTTTCTTCTCCATTTCCCGGATAGCCAAAGTATCTTTGGGTAGGTTGTGATGTCTTGAAGTACATTATTAGCCCAAGAACCTTAGATCAGGGTAGTATGGTGGTTGGCCCAGGTGTGTGCGGACAGGTGGTTTCCCAAGTGTCTTCGAGATGAGGCCCAGGTATCTTCGGGCGTGGTAGTGGATCTTCTGAACCAGGTGTCTTCGGGAATGGCGGTGGTTGTTCTGGCCAAGGTGTTTGCAGGTGTGGTTACGTGTGATAGTTGTGGCCCAGGTGTGTGCATCCGGGGTTTGGCAGTGGGACTGCGGTGAGGTGTTGGCCCAGGTGTGTGTGGGCGGGGTATGGCAGTGGGAGTGCGGTGAGAATGGCGGGATTGGTTCGATGCATAGGATGTATTCAATAACCAGTGGGAAAGTGGTGCGGGGTACCCAAACATCGATGTGTTATTACTATACATTACTTGACTTGCGTTATTTGGGGAGTGTGCCTTGGTGAGGCTTGGGTGGATAGTTTACCTTGTTAGGTATTTGGTTTACTCTTCTTCTCATGGGACCTTAGTATGTTCCCCCACTTGTGCATGAGAGTCTTTGGGTTTCCCTACTGAGTGTACTTGTATGCTCACCCTACGTATATAAAACTGCTTTTAGGTTTCCATGAGGACTTCGGGGATCACGCGGGACCATACTAGCTTGGACCTTTGGGGTAGTTGTTGTTGCTGTTTTTCTTTATTTGGTACTTTACCCTTGTAGTCACTTTGTACTTTGTGGATTTTTAATTTTGTAACATGCATTGGGAATGGTTCTTGGCTTTGCTTTTACTTTATTCTTTTGGTGTTGTTGGGATTTATCATCTTATCTCCAAATCCTATTAAAAGAAAAAGGTTAATGCCTTCCATTTAGTGAGTGATTCTATACCCTTGGCGCTGGTCTCCACTCCAAGACCTATTGAAGACAGGTTTCGGGGGTCATTATCTCTCCTTCAACTTGAAGAAGGAAGGGCCTGGAAATCTGCTGACCCTTCCCTCCTTATGGTGAAGGCCGGTCGTGAAAGAATGGTATCATAGGTTGGTTGAGATATAGGATGGATTCTGGAGTTTGGAACAGTGAAGATTACATGGGATGGTAGGGAAAAAGTGTTGGTTAATCTTGGTGCGTGACATAGGCCAGGGAAGACTGGCTAGGACATGGGATTTTAGGGCCCCCCGTGATCCGATGCAAGGACTCTGGACCTACCAAACAACCAAGTAAGGACACACTGATTGCAGGGTAGAGACCCTAGGAAAGGTACATGCATCATAATGACTTGTGTTCTTGTGTTTCATGGGTGTTTTGGGAATTTAAATCAATAAGAAGTTTAAGAAATTTTAAGAACAATATTCTGCACTACTTGGGCTTAGTCATTCCTTGTTTACCTTGCAGCTATGGCACCTGGGCGGTGAACATGTGTGGTGCGGGCGATCGAGGCCCTGGAGACTACCTTGGCCGACCGGCAGAGAGCTGATCGGGAGGAGGAGGAGGACCAGTGGTAGAAGACACTTCGGTCCTTCCAACGACAGACCCTCGAGAAGTATGAGGGAAGCACCTCTAACATGAAGACGGAGGGTTGGCTAGAAGATCTGGTGATAGCTTTCAGCTTGATTCGAGCCCCAACTGAGTACTGGCTCCCTCTGGCTATCAGCCAGATGCAGGGAGCGGCGCGTCAGTGGTGGATGCTTTACCTGGGAGAGATGAGAGAGACTGAGGTGGCATGGGATGACTTCGAGAGGGAGTTTCGGGCAGAATTCCTCTCTTCGACGATGAAGGCAGAAAAAAGACAGGAGTTATTCTCCCTCCAGCAGGGGAGTATGTCAGTAAGGGTGCTAGGAATCAAGTTCAAGGACCTCCTACATTTTGCTCCAGACCTCTTTCCCAATGAGGAGTCTCGAGCAAGACGTTTAGAGGAGGCGCTCCGACCCTTCCTCTAGTATGTTGTTACCCCCTTTACCCTCCCGATGTACTTGGAGGTCCAGAAGAAGGCTGAAGTGGTAAATAGGATGCACTCTCTAGGAGGTGTGTCACGAGAGGGGATCCAGCTGGGACCATCGAAGGGGAAGGCCGTCAACACCAGGCCTCTAGCGTCAGGACCCCCCAGGTTCCGACCAGCAGGGAGTTGGCCGCAGCAGTTTCAATTCTGGTCCTCTCCCTTTTCCTTCGGGCCCAGGACCGCGATGCTTCATATGTGGGAGCCATGGACATCTCCGGAGTCAGTGCCCGGACCGGGTATAGTACGGCGGTGGCGGACAACCCCAGCACCTGCCTCAGTGGCAGCTTCCAGCCAGGCCTTCCCTGCAGTAGCAGCAGGGACAGCGAGCTCCCGCTCCTCCGAGGGCAGACGTAGCAGGAGGAGGCTGACCTCAGGGCACTCCTCAGGGACCTCGACCAAGGCATGGTCGGGGAGGTGGCCGACATCCGAGGGGCAGAGGAGCTGGGCATGGGCAGTTTCACGCTTCGGAGGTAGCAGTTCCAGAAAGGCCGGAGGTTGTTCGAGGTACAACCAGTTTGTTTAGCACCCTTGCTTATGCCTTGTTTGATACTGGAGATTCGAACTCCTTTGTTGCACCCAGTCTAGCCCGTGCTTTGGGTCTAGATGCCGAGAGGCTTCCAGTTCCCCTGGTGCTGAGCACACCAGTCGGAGGTCAGACCGACTTTTTATATGTTTGTCGAGGATGCAGACTGACAATAGGGCCACATCAGTCGGTCAGGGATCTTCTTCTGCTATAGATACAGCCATACAATGTCATTCTAGGCATCGACTAGTTGTTCCTTGTGTTTTCCATCATCGACTGCTTCCGAGGAAGGGTTGTGTTCTCAGAATTGGGTGGCCGACATGTTACTTTCACTGGCGAGCGGGGTGGCCAGAAGGGTAGTGGACGAGAGGAACCCCTCCTCTCCTTGTTAGCCGAGCTGTCAGTGGAGTCAGTGGATGCTGAGATGGTGGAGGTACTAGGTATCGTCAGTGAGTTTATGGATGTCTTCCCATTGGATGTGACGACTTTACCCCCTCGATGTGATATCGAGTTTGGGATATATTTTTAGCCCGATGCTCATCCAATTTCGATGGCTCCCTACCGGATGGCACCTTCAGAGCTACGGGAGTTGCGGATTCAGATTGACGATATGATGAAGAGAGGTTCTGTTCGACCTATCGTGTCGCCGTGGGGTACTCCAGTATTGTTCGCCAAGAAGGTAGATGGTGGTCTCAGGTTGTGTATAGACTACAAGAGGCTAAATCAGGTAACAATCCAGAATCGCTACCCTCTTCCGAGGATAGACGATCTTTTCGACCAGCTGAAAGGGGTAGGGTCATTCTCGAAGATCAACCTGTGGTCTCGGTATCACCATTTGAGAGTGAAATAGGGTGACATCCCGAAGATAGCTTCCAGGTGCAGATATGAACACTTCGAGTTCGTAGTCATGTCTTTCAGTGTTACAAACGCCCCGGCTGTGTTCATGGGACTAACGAACTCCATCTTCTGGGAGTACCTGGATTGGTTCATGGTTTTGTTCATCGACGACATCCTGATCTATTTGAGATTAGAGGAGGACCATGCGGAGCACCTGAGGAAGGTTTTGGAGGTCCTCCGATAGCATCAGCTCTATTGTAAGTTGTCAAAATGCAAGTTCTAGACACGGGAAGTGCACTTCCTCGGGCATGTGGTGTCCAAGCAGGGGGTAGCGGTGGACCCATCAAAGGTTGAGGCAGTTGTTTCTTGGGCAGCACCAAAGAATGTGGCAGAGGTCCGTAGTTTCCTCAGGCTGGCGGGTTACTATCGGAGGTTCGTACCCAAATTCTCCCAAGTTGCAGCCCCTTTGACGGCCTTGACCAAGAAAGACCAGGTTTTTGTGTGGAGTGAGCAGTTTGAGGCAGCCTTCAGCTATCTGAAGGAGAATTTGGTTAGTGCCCCAATGCTGAGATTACCAGAAGAATGGGCGGTGTATAAGGTGTTCTGTGATGCTTCAAGGCAAGGCCTCAGATGTGTGTTGATGCAGCGACAAGGGGTGATTGCTTATGGGTCTAGGTAGCTACGCCCTCATGAGTGTAATTATTCCACCCACGACCTGGAGCTTACAGTGGTCATTTTTTCGCTAAAGTTATGGAGGCATTACCTCATCGGAGAACGCTTTGTGGTCTACACAGATCACAAAATTTTGAGGTATATCTTCTTCAGTGGGACCTAAACTTGCGATAGTGAAGGTTTTTGGAGTTCCTCCAGGATTACGACTTTGAGGTTTCCTACACTTCAGGGAAGGGGAATGTAGTGGATGATGCCTTGAGTAGGAGATCCAAGAAGGATGCGGTCTGAGAGTCGGCAGACACCTGGGAGGCAATGGAGGAGTTGGCTGCCTTACACCTGGATGCAAGGATGGATAGTGGTAGAGGTTTCCTGTGTCAGATGACAGTACATTCGTCTCTGTTTCAGCAAGTGGAGGAGTCTCAGTGGGGAGACCCAGAGTGTGAATTGATGCATGACCGAGTTGACCAGAGGAATGCTCCGGAAGGATGGACGGAGGATGGTCAGAACTGAATGCTCTTCCGGGGGAAGATGTTTGTTCCAGAGGCAGTACGCGGACAGGTTCTCAGTGAGTTCCAAAACTCACCTCAAGCGGTACACCCAGGAGTTTCCAAGATGTACTAGTGTTTTAAGAGATAGCTTTGGTAGCTAGGAGTATAGTGAGTAGTGGCAGAGTTTGTGGCCAAGTGCCTAGTGTGTCAGTAGGTAAAGGTTGAACACTGTGTTCCACGTGTGTTGTTGCAACCTTTAGATGTTCCTGAGTGTAAGTGGGGTGACATCTCATTGGATTTCGTCACCGGACTACCCAAAATGCAAGGGGGATGCGACGCCATCTGGGTAATAGTGGATCTCTTGATGAAGTCGGCTCATTTCCTTGAGATTAAGGAGTCGAGTGGAGTGGAATCTCTAGCATGGAAGTATGTGGATGAGGTAGTGCGGTTGCATGGGGTCCCGAGTTCCATAGTCTCGGACAGGGATGCACGTTTTACCTCACGAGTCTGGAGGGGTTTGCAGTATGCTTTTGGCACCCAGCTACGCCTTAGCACTGCTTTCCACCCCCAGACAGATGGGCGGACAGAGCACACCATCCAGACGTTGGAGGATATGTTGCGGGCATGTGTTCAAGACTCAGGAGGATCATGGGTGCGGTACTTGCCTTTGGTAGAGTTCGCCTAAAATAATAGCTATCACTCTACCATTGGTATGGACCCGTTTGAATCCTTTTATGGGAGGCCATGTCGTTCACCTGTGTGTTGGACCGAAGTCGAAGAAGCGGGCATCCTTGGCCCGGAGGTGGTGCAGAGCATGATAGAGAAGGTTCAGCTTATACGAGATAGGATGAAGGTGGCCCAGAACCAGTAGCAGTTGTATGCTGATGCCAGGAGGAGTCCCTTGGAGTTTGAGGGTGGAGACCACGTGTTCCTGAAGGTCTCCCCTCGGCATGGACAACGGATGTTTGGTAGGGGGAGTAAGATTTCCCCCAGGTTCATCGGACCCTTCGAAGTGTTGCGGAAGGTCGGTGAAGTTGCCTATCAGCTAGCGCTACCACCTCCGCTACTGAGGATACACGATGTATTCCATGTGTCCCAGCTTCGTTGATATCTACATGACGACTCCCACGTCATCGATTGGGGAGAGTTAGATATCGAAGACGATGCGGCCTTCGTAGAACGACCAATCAGGATGGAGGATCGTAAGGAGAAGGTGCTTCATGAATGAACCATTCCCTTGGTTCGTGTGTTGTGGAGGCATGGTGGGATCAAAGAGAGCACATGGGAGAAAGAGGCCCAATTATGAATTCAGTACCTAGATATGTTTTGACTTTATGTTTTGTTCTCATCCTTATGGTGTTGTACTTTGTGCTTTAATATATATGGAATGCTTGTGCTTTATTTCCATGTTCTCTGTGTGTGTGTGCGCACGAATGTGTATGATGGGAAACCTGACTGCTAATCAGGATGCATTAATGTGGATGTGATTAAACCTGTGCGGGAAAGTCAGTACCACCCAAAGAGGATAATATTCTTACATGTAGGAGGGGACTCCCTAACTCATGTGTTGGACAGTGTAAATCCTTGTGGCTTTTGGGAGAGTGTTCCTGTATGTAGGGGGGTTCTGTTCTAGCTTTCGAACGGAGGGGTTTGCCTCTGACGAGTATATTTAGAGGGTGGTTGTTTGGACTCCACTCTTCTCCTTTCTGGTTTGCTCTTATATTCTCGAGGGTGAGAATAATTTGAGGAGTATCTGATGTAATGGCCCAGGTTTTGGGGTCCATTACTTTGTGAAAATCTGATGTTGGGTGTTCTGGGTAGCCTGGGAATCTCGGTGAAGTTTGACCTCTAACGGTAGGCCTACTGGTAGCCTTAGCCTACCAGTAGCAGGCCTACCGGTAGCTCGGTCTACCGATGGCTGCAGCCTACTAGTAGCTCTGTCTACCGGTAGCTCGGTCTACCGGTAGTCGTAGCCTACCGGTAGCTCAGACTTCAGGTAGCTCTGTCTACCGGTAGCTCGGTCTACCGGTAGTCGTAGCCTACTGGTAGCTCTGTCTATTGGTAGCTCAGTCTACTGGTAGTCGTAGCCTACCGGTAGCTCGGCCTACCTGTAGCTCAGCTACCGGTAGCTGTCAGTCACTGGTAACTGTCAGCTATCGGTAGCTCTAGCCTACCCTCACGGGTTTTCCAGTAGCGCCTCCTTTGTGCGCAAATTGGGTTTTAAACCCTATTTCTACCCCTCTAAGATTGTTTTAAAGCCCAGTAACACCCATAAATGGTGTTTAATTAAATTAAATTATTGTGAGGTGTGAGTCGGTTTAAACCGCGGGGACCCATTAATGACATGTGGGGTGTCTCAACCGCGTGGTCAACCCACGACCCCACGCCTTACGCGGTTTCGAGTTCCTTTTCTCCATATCTTAACGGCCTGGGGCGTGTTGTATCTCACCCTATATAACCTAAGGGTTCTCCCTAGGTTTCTTTTATCAATTCACCCTGTGCTAGGAGTAATTTTCATTCCGACAAGCCACATCGCTATCTGTGGACTTCCACGCCCATGCTTAGCGTCGATCTTGATCAACAAGTAGGGAATTTCTCCTTCATCTCTCATTTTTGTGTATCATGCGGGGTGTGCATGCATTTGATTCTGTAGAATTGGATAAACCCGAACCTTAATGAAGATAATGAATGAACTCTAATGAATGAGGGGGGATCTGATCGATGATGCTTTGATTTATGATCTTCCATGATTTATGATTTCTGAATTGTGTGGGCTTAAGCCTTCTGAAAATCATGGTCGTTGGTGGTATTTCTGTGTGCACTAACGAACCCTTGCCTTTGGTGATGTTTAATGGATTGTTTTGTGGTTGTGAACCCTTATTGTGAAAAGTAAATAGGTTAATTACTTATATTCAGCTAAACAAATTGAAAGCACCAGGATCAACTCCTTTCTTTGATAACCCCGGTTATAGTACAGTGAATTTGAAAATCATGGAGTGTGTTAAATCTTATAAATCTGAAAATACCAGCATGGGCATGCTTTGTGTTGATGGTAGTGGGTTTCTCTTTCCTTTTCACTCATGGGCCGATTGCTGGGTGATGTGGGTGGGGATGGGATCCCCTATTATTATACTCTCAGTGGTTTTGAAATTGAGGATGGGATCCTCTGTTATATCATGAATTGGGGTGGGATCCTCTGTTGTTGAGAAACTTTTTGGCTCCTGGATATTGGACATGGGTCTGTAACTTAGGGTTTTCTTTGGTTGTTGTGGATTTATAAGAGAATCGAGTGAGAATGCTTAAATTGACATTTGGATGGATCTTTTTCCCTTGGTTTGTTCTTATGCTTGCTAGTTTTCCAAGTAGGCGCAGAAACTTATCTAAACATTATTACTGAACATGTGAACCAAGATGGGAAAAATGGGTTTTGGTTTGGTGTGAGTTGTGACTTGGACATGGTGATGTTTGTGTTCTTTAGGCTGGCTGAAGAAAAACCTAAACTGGGTGAGTGCTTGCTACCTATACATATACTTGTAGTTTGGTGTTTCTTATTTGCACCCCACCCAAGTTGAGCACTTAGTGCCGAACACCCCCATTTCATGGGGGAGGGTGTTTTTCCCAACACTTCTATTAGTATCTATTTATTAGATTCTTTCTGCTCCCTTTCCCAGATAGCCCAAGTATATTCAGGTAGGTTGTGATGGCCTGAAGTCCATTATTATCCCAAGAACCTTTGGGTAGGGTAGTTCGGTGGTTGGCCCAGGTGTGTGCGGGCAGGTGGTTTCCTAAGTGTCTTCGGGATAAGGCCCAGGTGTCTTCGAGCGTGGCAGTGGATCTTCTGGCCTAGGTGTCTTCGGGCATGGTGGTGGTTTTTCTGGCCTAGGTGTTTGTAGGCATGGTTATGTGTGACAGTTGTGCCCCAGGTGTGTGCAGGTGGGGTTTGGCAGTGGGATTGCGGTGAGGTTGTGGCCCAGGTGTGTGCGGGCAGGGTATGGTAGTGAGACTGCGGTGAGAATGGCAGGATTGGTTCGATGCGTATGATGTCTTCAATAACCAGTGGGAAAGTGGCGCGGGGTACCCAAACATCGATGTGTTATTACTATACATTACTTGACTTGCGTTATTTGGGTAGTGTTCCTTGGTGAGGCTTTGGTGGATATTTTACCCTGTTAGGTATTTAGTTTAATCTTTTTCTCACAGGACCTTAGTGAGTTCCCCCACTTGTGCATGAGAGTATTTGGTTTTCCCAACTGAGTATACTTCTATGCTCACCCTACGTATATAAAACTTCTTTTAGGTTTCCAGGAGGACTTTGGGGATCGCGCGGGACCATACTAGCTCGGACCTTTGGGGAAGTTGTTGTTGTTGTTTTTCTTTCTTTGGTACTTTACCCTTGTAGTCACTTTGTACTTTGTGTATTTTTACTTTTGTAACATGCATTGGGAATGGTTCTTGGCTTTGCTTTTACTTTATGCTTTTGCTGTTGTTGGGATTTACCATATTATCTCCCGATCCTATTAAAAGAAAAAGGGTAATGCCTTCCATTTAGTGAGTGATTATATACCCTTGGCGCTGGTCGCCACTCCGGGACCTATTTAAGGTGGGTTTTGGGGGTCATTATCTCTCCTTCAACTTGAATAAGGAAGGCCTTGGAAATCTGCAGACCCTTCCCTCCTTATGGTGAAGGCGGGTCATGACAATGATACCCATGATGTTGTGGGAGGTGGTTATAAGTTGGTTTTATACATCTCCTTTGGTGGTACATCTAAGAGTGGAGAAGACGTACCGCGATCTCCGATATTAGTTTTGGTGGGAAGGATAATAGAAGGGAGTTGCAGAGTTTTTTCAATAAAGGCCTTTTTTGCTAGAAAGTGAAGGTTGAGCACTATGTTCTAGTAGGTTTAGTTCAACCCCTTTAGGTGAAAAAGTGAATGTGGGATGGTATATCCATGAACTTTGTGTTGAGATTACCACATACATCTAGGGGAAACAATTCTATTTGTGTGATTATAGACCGACTCACAAAGTCGTCCCACTTCTTAGCTATTTGGGATTAGAGTTTAGTAGAGAGATTAGGATTCCTCTACTTGAAGGAGATAGTATGAATCCATGGAGTTACATCAAAAATCATTTATGGCCATGATGATCGCTTCACATCCTAGATGGTGAAGTGATTACAGGAGGTTTTTAGGACTTAATTACGATTTACCATATCATCTCATCCCAAACCAATGGCTATATAGAGTGGACCATTCAGGATCTGGAGGACATGCTACAATCATGCAAATTAGAATTTGGCTATTATTAGGAGGATCGCCTACCACTGGTAGAGTTTATGTATAATAATAGGTACTATTCTACCATCGACATGGCGCCTTTTGAGGCTTTTATGGGAAACCCTACATGTCATGACTTTGCTGGACTAACCTAGGAGGCTCAACGCTCATGGTACCAAAGTTGGGAGAGAAAATACATAAATGGTTTAGATCATCTGGGATTTGATGAAGACTGCCCATAGACATCATAAGTTTTATGAGGATAGAGGACATAGGCCTTTAAATTTTGAGGAGGGAGACCATGTGTTTCTATGGGTTTCCCCTCAAGATGGATTATGGAGATTTGGTAGAGGAATAAAGCAATATTCGAGGTTCATTATACCTTTCCATATATTTTATTTATTTATAGAGGTGTAATTCCACTTATCTCTACCTCTATAGTTAGATCGGGTATGCAGCGTCTTCTAAGTGTCACAGCTGAGGAGGTATGTGCATGACTGAACACACATTATCGACTTGGGAGATCTGGACATTGAGGATGGAGATACCATTTATGAGTACCCATTAGATATTAAGGATTAGTAATACAGGATCCTTCATGGGTGATTGATTCCTTTAGTTCGTGTTTGGTGGCTGCATGACAATCTGCAGGAGAACACTTAGGAGCAGGAGGCTCAGATTCATGCTCAGCACCCACATATCTTTGTATAGCCCATATTTTAGTTTTTTGGGATATAAATCACCAAGGTGGGAATAATTTAATGGATTTAATTTTTCATGTATTATTTTGGATATTGTATAGATTATTTAGGATACCAGGAACTGAGATAAAGTGCGATTACGAGGCCTGGTGTGCTCGGAATAAATGTTTAAAATATATTAAATATCATGTGCTTGCAGTTTTCCTGAAAAATTTGAATAAATTATAAATGGGGGACCAGATCATAAATTTGAAGGAATTATTGAGTTCATAAATTATGTTTCACCCTAGGTGTAATATAACCTTGGTCAGTTCAAATCATTTGTGGAATATTCATCATGGGCGTGAAAATTAATAACGTTATTAATAAAATTATTTTATTTTTATATTGTTGATGCAACAACTGGAAAGTCATTATATAGACTATTATAATGAAATAAAAAAATTTGTCACATAACCCTAGAGCCATTAGAGAGCCGTTGGAGAGAGCATTGGTGGATATCTCTCATGAGAACGGTAATCAGATCATAGATCGATGATAGATGTGCAACAGAATTGGAGGATCTTACCAATGAAAATGATGAAAGTTTGATTTTCATTATCAATCAATCCAATTCAATATAGGATGTTTTTTTATTGGATTATTTTTGTGTTATTTATTTCTACCATGAAATCTCTTCAATCAATCAACAGATTGAATTGTGGATTTGTCATTTTAAAGTATGGGTTTTATTATGTGTATTAATCTTTGGATTTTCGATTGATTGTTATTAATTCTCCTCTTTTCAATATAATGGAAATGGATCGAGGATAATACAAATATTGGACAAGGTTCATTCCTAATTTTTTTTGTTTTGATTTTCTCCCATATTTCTTAATTCATCATGGTTATTATTTGTTGACTCATTGTTCGACATCCACCAACAAATCGAATGTTGCACACCCATTTCTTAGAACAATAATATTATATTGTGGATTTGAACTCACCATAATCTAATGGAGGTGTGATGGTGGAAGCGGTAAGCAGATTAGATAGGATTGGAAACCCTTAATTCAAGTGAGGTGTGTGAGAAGTAAAGGGATTAAATGAATCCATTTTCCAAATGAATTTAAAGTCTATATTATGGATAATGACAAAGGTGAGGTTCGACCAATGTATATCCTTGATTTCCATCCTGATTGAAGCTAAAATATGTAGTGAATATGATGTAGGAATGTGAAAAAGGAAGAATTAGGGTTTATAAAAAACTAATCTACACCTTGTGTAATACAGGATTATATGGAATGTGGGGCCCTCCTAGTGGTGAGTAGAGTTTCGGTATAAAGTTAAGGTACTCAATGAGTGTGACCCTATCACTCGGTGTGTGACCTCTCCTTGGTGGCTAGGTGTGTACCTCAGAGGGTACAAGCACACAGGCTGAGTGTACATGTCCATGGGCATTCCATGTACTCCTACACAAACATGGCCAAAATGGACATACATAGTCTAATCCATGTACCAGTACATGGGAAGTAGCACACTGTGTACTTCTATACCGGCATAGACATGTGTTGTTTATACGGGAAGGACCCGAGGTTGAAGGGAAACAACATCTACCCTTAATACACATTGTGTACTCTATTAATGTTGGATTGGAGGCCTTTTTCCTCTGTATCTTGTAGATTTTTTATTATGGTTTGTTCCCCATATCCATTCCCTTAGGGTTAGTATGGAATTTACTTATACACATAAGACAATGATCCCTTTAATAGTAATTCTTAGATTGAGTTGTTGGAATCCCTCTGTGAGGTCTGAAGTGAGATCCTTTATTCATCTATATTCCTTAGGTGGAGTTCTTGGTGTCATCATAAACTATAATACATAGGAACTAATCCTCTACTTAATGGGTTAATCCAGATTGAGTTGTTGGTATACCCCATGGCCTTTGGTGTGATCCTCATATGTGTATCTTATCTCTTTATACTTTCAGCGTGTACTTATAATGGAGAGACCTGACAAGCATTTCCACTCATATTGACATTATCAATGCTTTCATATTTAGGAGTGTGTTCTCCTTGATGATTGTTTTGTGGATCCTTTGATATGGAATCCCAATCTAGAATTTCAGTTGTGACTTACCTTTAGATTGTGTGCCTTTTTTTACTACATCTGGATGTTCTTATTATATATATTGTAAACATATACCTATGTAGAGATGAATGTTATTACTTTATTATATAATTTATGGTTTTAGGGTATCCTACAAGGTATTATTATCCTCACCCCTACACAAGATTTTCCCACACATGTCATGTCTTGGGTAGATGATCGGCCTTTTGATGGAGTCCTAGACGGACTAGGACCAGACGATGTTTAGTGATAGCAAATAGATCGAGGTGTGTTCATGGGGTATCTTAACAGTAGTCCCAAGTATTAATTTTAGGTTTGAATTGTTTTTAGACTATTATAGGTGGCATTTTATCTGGCCCCTTTTTAATTTCCTTTACTTCCTATCAGACTCTAGTTGTGCGATTTAGATGTATGCATGCATGGTTGTTCAGTTGTTTTTACATTTCAGCATTCTATGGGATTGGATATGTGTGTGTGTGTTTAGGTACATTGGATAAGGCCTCCCATGTTCATGATATACCTACTCACCACTAGTCTATAGCCCCTAGTATATTAGACATAGGCATGGGGAGTCACTATACGGGACCCTTTGGGATGGCTCGTGACACATTGTTTGGAGAAAAAGATGAAATTATGGTGGAAATTGATTGAAGGAATAAATTCTACTTATAAAGTAAGTATATTTCTTTATGTTATTAGTATACATGGTAAAGTAACTCCTTAAATTTTGGGAAAGTAACTTTATCAAAAAAATGTTCTCCTATTACCTTGTTTTATGATGAATTGATGATCTTTTTCACACCTCATTGATTTATGGTCCTATGGTCATTGAATTTCTCATGATCATTAAATTTCTTATGATAAATAATATCATCCACTCCAAATTAATATTTATACATTACTCTATGTAAATGTTTTCACTTTCCACTAATGTTCTCATATTTGGAAAGCTAGTTATGTGTTATTCTATAAAACCATTGTATTTCAATTTCCCTCTTTTCATGAGAAATTTTTATTAACCATTTTTATGATGTTTGTTTTGAACAAAGGTTGGAAATTTGACAACTGAAATAAAATTTCGAGGGAATAATTCATTTATGTTGGGTAGAATAAAATATATTGAGATTTTAAAATCACACTATGTTCAATAGCATATACAACACACAACATTGTGCTTAAACGAACGATGAAATATTATTATTTAAATGTTATTATTATAACCTAGCATTAAAATTGGTTGGTATGAACAAGATTAGACACATTATAAAATATCTATAAAGTTATTACCCAATAAAATTTTATTGATTAATTTTTAAGAAATAAGCACTCAACTTTTCTTAAAGTCGTTTTATTACTCAAAATATGTTTTCTTCAAAAATGATTATATTATATTTTAGGCGAAAATATTATAAATAATATATGGACATTTTTTGAAAATATATATCATAAAATTAAATTAATTTTTAAAACCATCAAATTAAAATTATCTTAATATTTTGTTTTTAAAAAAAAGATTGATTTTCCAATAAATAGTGAAAATGCTATTTTTTATTGAAAACTATATTTTGGTTTCAAAAATTGAGAAAGATTCATTTTATTTTAAAATGTTTGAAAAGTAACATTAGTTCTACTATATTATTAATAATCTAATTATGTTAATTTCAATAAATTTTATACTTTAATTTTGTACGAATAAAATTTTATACTTAAAAAGGCATTTATCTAAATATTGTTTTTTATTGCATTTTTCATTTTAACCATAAATTAATTTATTACACTTATATAAATTAAATCATGAAAAATGGATTTTATATTTATAATAATAAGTTCCAAATTAGGTAAATTTTTCCCTTTTATTTTTTCATTATGAATAGTAACTATAGTAAATAATTATCACTACAGTATGGGTAAATCAGGTAATTAATGTTAAGAATAATATGATAAGGACTAAAAGATGAACCAAACACTTGAATTTAATATCTCGGGTGAATTTAGTTATTTAATTTCTATCCATATTTTTAAAATATGGAAAATTTGTGCCATATTTCATTGATTGTGACATTAATAATATTTAAGTAAAAGATGATATAAAAAATGCCACATTCTTGATTTTAATACCTATAATAATTGTGGAAAGGGATAAAAAATCTTGTTTGGTTATAAATGTTCATTTTATATATAAATTATTATTTTTATCATGGTAATTTATTTTTAATTTTTAGTGATAAATAATTACCATAAATTCTTAAGTAACATCAACACATCGCTTTTAAAAATAGTAGAAAAAGTATGTAAATGATTTTAAAAACTCTTAAAGTAATATTATTTAGATGAGTTATAGTGTCCCATGATTTTTTAGATAAAAATAACATATTATAGTTGTGTAATGTTTTAAATTTTAATTACATTTATTTTACGTTCTTTTCAGAGTCAAACTATCTGAATAGTGTCAAAAATGACATAAATGATATTTTATGTTAAATATATTTTATTAAATTATCTAAAATTAATTAAAATATTCCAAGAGAAAAATTATTATGATTAATGATATTAAATTTCTTGGTTTTTATATTTATGATCCAATTGTCACCTTATAAGTAAAATTATAACCCTTTAATATTGAAAAAGGCATTACCATAGTTAAAGTTAAAATTCGTTTACTAAGGGGTTAAACAAAAACATGAGGATTAAAATGATAACTAAACCTATATAAATTTTATTGGATGATTATATTAAGACCATTTAATTCTTATTTGTTTAATACATTTAATTTTGTAACCATTTGACATGAGTTATGTAACACCCCGAGCTTCCACGATACGCCTCTCTTTCAATAATGCAATAGCTTGCATTGTACGCAAGTTCAAGTTCTAAAACACCGTGACAAATCAAAGTAGCCGTTATGAATAGTAATAACCACCTTTTAAAATTATAGAAATTTTATATTTCAAAATGGACTTCATTTTTGTATTCGTAATATCGAAATTATCCTATGTTGAATTTTTGGTATTTTTCTGAGAACTTCTATTTTTTTATGAATAGTGAAAATTACTTAAAAACAACTTTTTTAATCAAAATAGTTTATAGTGATAAATTATAATATTTAGTGGTTTTAAAGTATAATTAGAATATATTTTTACCATTTTATCCAAAGGTGGTCATTATAATTAATTTAACATTGAAATTGGACATAAACAATTGCCAATCTTTTGATATAAATTGTTTCTTAAAAACACGCTATTTGTTGTAACAGCGGGAATTAATTATAAAATTAATTAATGAAACTTATATTTTTGTAATTTTGTAAAATAGACATAATTTTTGAATTCGGAATATCAATTATAGCTTAGGGTGAAATTTTGGCATTGTTCTGAAAAACTTCAATTTTTGATGAATAGTGAAACCACTAAGTGGTAGTTAAATAACTGATTTTTTGTTTAAAAGAAATATTACCACTTCTGTGATTTGATTTTCAAAAATCCGACATGCATGGTTGTTATTAAGAAGTAAAATGTGGTTCAATGAGATCAAAATAATTTTTTGGTGAATAGTAACTTTTAGGTTCTTAATCGCGATTAGAGGTAATTAGTGTAGTTTAAGGTAAAAATAATGTTTTAATAATATGAGATGAGCTTGACACTTGTCCTACTCCTATTGGATGAGTCATGGCCGACCAAGACAACCCATGGGTCAACTTGGGGACCCCATGGAGCCACTTTAGTTGGAAAATGACATTAATATATATTTATTTAATGTTAAAATTAAATTGACACAAACATGAGTTGTTTTACTAAAACAATTTTTAAGTGGGATTACACAAGTCAAAATTTTGACTATAAATATTAATTAGAAATCTAAAAAGATTTCCTACATCATAGTATTTTTTTTATAATTTTTAGACATTAAATAAATTAAATTATTTATGACATCATTATGATGCAGCGATGACCTCATTATTTAACGATTTAAATAAAATGGGAAGATAATGCAAAATCCAAGGCTTACACTTCTCCAAAGCCAATTGGATGAGGATATTTCGAACCCTTATCACCTTAGCCTCGAATTATATAAGTGTGGGACCTTTAGAATCCGAAAAGCATTGTGTAATAATGTAACATTTCAATCTTTCCAAAAGAGCCCCTCCTCTCCACTTATAAAAGGCCCCCACCTCTCCCACCTTATTCACACCTTCAATCAATTTGGCTCGGCCAAACTCTGCCCAAATACTCTCCCAACATCCCTATCTTACTCCTAGAAGCCTCACTTTGGGCAGAACTCTTCCCAAGTAAGCCTTTGGCTCAAATCAAAAAGAGTTACCCGATTTTGAGGTAATGTCTTCTCTAATGTTGTTTTGTTTTATTTTTCTTCTCCAACCCCCTAAACTCTTTTTATTAATTTCTTTTGTAACAACAACAGTATCCTCAATATACTAGGATGTTGTTATAAGAAGTATTCTAGCTACACTTACACACACCTACATCTAATGGTTAAAGAACATACGGTTTCTGTGGATGGCGAATTTCTGCCTCACGAAACGATGATTGTTCAACACTCATATAACACCTTCAAAGGTGGCCATTAAGATGTCACTATTTTTATATATGATATATATTATGTTTATGTTTTAATTATGCTTCTGTATTTCTCATTTATGGCATACTTTATTATTTCCATTATGGGTAAAACGCGATAATTTCATTTTAGGAAGTGCGGACTACCGCCCCCTCAAAGTGATGTGAATCGTTAATGCCATATGTGGGATGTATAAAGGATAGAGTAAATGATATTATATATGATATTATACTGGAACTATATTATACCTTTATATAATTATGATTTCATTCCATTAAATATGAAATTGAAATGAAAGTAGTGTTCATGCGTACGTACGGCTTACCGTCTCCATGAACGGTGCATTTCATTTCTTACCTCTAAATGTTATGTAATATTATAAATGAATGTATATACTGGATATATAAGATATATATGACATCTAAATCATGAATATAATTCTGGATATAATGGATATTCTACCACATGAACAACTTGTAATTATAAGAAGTTTATTGTTGACTCAAGTTACCAAAGATCGACAAAACGATCGTTATTAACTTGAATAATTACATAATATTCATAACATTGTAATAAGTGATATAAAAAGGATAATGAAATTGAAAATGGTTCTTAATAAGGTAGATATTAACTCTAGTTTATTATTCAGGAGGTTAAAGAACGGTTGAGTCAAGTCGGACACAAGGTAAGGGAACTTCTTAACCCAACTTCCATTCTTTGGGTTAATCTCCTACTTCCAAATTATGTCATGATATTATTATGTCCTATTTTGTATTTTTACTTTCTTTATGTCTACCTATAGTGAATACACATAATAGATCTATTTTATTTTAAAAATGATCTTTTTAAGGACTTCGTCTCAATCTCCTTTCATTGAGGCATATTTGGCTTTATACACAACTTTCTTTTATACGGTGTATAAACCCCTTTGACTTTTATGTTTATTCAAAAAGAATATTTTTTATACGAAGCGTTTTACTAAACGACAAAAAGGGAATGTTTTTCTTTCCGTACTTATGTGGCGACAACGACTTCTCCGCCGCCGTGACCATTATTTGAGTTTCGGCTTCCTCTACAAGCCATCATTTTTTTAATGAAAAATAAATACAATGTTTTAACTT
The DNA here is from genome assembly GCA_963277665.1 of Viscum album. Taxonomy (NCBI): domain Eukaryota; kingdom Viridiplantae; phylum Streptophyta; class Magnoliopsida; order Santalales; family Viscaceae; genus Viscum; species Viscum album. The sequence continues at coordinate 879,655,972 of OY728123.1, forward strand.
TCTTTTATTTTGGTATTGAAAATGGTTTTGAAAGCGTTTTTGTTATATCAATGTGTTGTATTGATATCTTGTGATTGAAATATGGAAATGTTATGTTTCCTTTATGCATTTTTTATGTGATACGATTATGATATGGTTTATGATATGTTTAAACCTATTCATATGAGGAATGAATTTGACTTAATAAGTGACGGGTGGATCCCGCTATAGCTCCTCGATGCATCGGCAGGTCTCATGAGACAAACTAGTGTCTTGGCACGAGGCCTTGACAAAATCTTATTTGTGGTCTTGGCACGAGGCCTTGACTACGTGGTTATGATAGTCTGGCATTATGCATTCCATCATTATGAAAGTGGTTATTGATATTGCATGTGATTATTCGACCAGTAGAATATCCATGTGATGAAGTGAATGGCATTATCTCATTTTACTTTTGCAATATTATGTTGATGTTCAAGTTTAAAAGGCTTTTGTTTTAGTTATACATTGCCTTAAATTTTTATGTTTATTTATGAAAGCTTCCGCAATATTGTTATCCTTACTGAGCATCTGAGCTCACCCCTTTCAATGTTTTAATATTTTCCAGGATGTGAAGAAGTATTTTATGAATGACCTGCAGGGATAGTCAGAAGAGGATATGAGTGTGGACTATGAAGACTTTGTTATTAGTTTTTTTTACTTTATGATGTAATGTAATACTTATGAATGTATCTAGTGTTTCCAAGGCTACTAAACTAATCGGTCTTTCGAGACTTGATCTTTTGTGATCATGCCAATGTTACGAAGTAATGCACTGACTCTGGGTAGCTGGGGTCGGGGCATTACAAGTTATACATATATTATACTACATTATTTCATGTATTTCCAAAAATGACATTAATGATATTTTATATTAAAAAAATATTTTAATAAATGATTTAAAATTACTAAAAAACATATATTTATCCAATTTAATGGGAAATGGTTGAAAATATAAACCATCTTCCATTTATTGGTCAATTTTTCTTTAATGATAACTTTTTTTACCCATAAATAGTAAAATATATGTTTTCATGATAATTGTCTAAAGGGTTAACTGCGGATTAAAAAATATAATGATTAAAACATCTCCTAAACTTGTCAAAATTTTGTTGTTTTAGATTATTTAAACTAATAGTATTATTATCTAATAATATTTTCAATTTGGATTTATTTTAACTAGAAAATTAATTTATATTAATTTAATAGTTTAATAAATTTCATGAATGCCCTTCCCTCACTTATAAAAGGGAACCCCCCCTATTATTCTATCCAAATTTAAAGAGATATTTATATCATCAATTATCAGAAAAATACCTTACTAAAATACCTTACCATATTCTAGACATCTTATTTTGGGTATAAGAGTAACCATATAGGGCTTAAGGTGTAAACAAAATGAGATTGTCCGAACAAGAGGTATAGCTTTTAACCGAGTATTTTAGTTTTATTTATTATTCTAACTCCTTAAAATCTTATTCAAATGCGATGAAATAATAAAAACGGTATATTATTTATACTTATATTTTTTATTTTAATTTCATACCCTATATATATCTCCTCCTCCATCAAATGGGAAACAAAATTGGCATTCATCTGTACGGTGGACTACTGCCTCATGAACCGATATAATTCTTCTTCCACAACCACCTCTCACGGATGGTTATAATGATAGATTTAATATTTATATATTATATTCATGACATATTGATAATTCTTAAAATATAATATATCATATAATTTCAAGCCTTTCCATCCATTGAAAAATGATAGTGTCATTTATATGTAAGTATGGACTACCACCTCCATGAAGCGATGAAATTCATTTTCTATCACCACATCACATGAATGATATATATAAGTTTATTTAAATAAATAATAGGGTGTTTATGATATCATTATAATTCTGGAAATATAAAATAATAATTACATTTTTTCATCATGATCATTGAAATATGGAAATGTTACACATGTGTAAGTATGGCTTACTGTCTCCATGATTGTAGCGTAGTTATTTTTTCATAAAAATATTTCATGGTTGGTTTAAAAGTATAATTGATGTATAAAAATTATAATTATTTCATGATTATAATATATATATTTTATATAATAGTGACCTATTTTACAATAATCATCCGATCAAATGCATTTTTATCATATGAACCGAATATCATCAAAATGTCAAATGTGAACTTAATTGATTAAGTAATTAAATTTAACATAGTAATAAATAACATAAAAGGAATAATAAATTTTAAAATGGTTCTTAAGAAATTAAATTATCAAATAATATTATTATTAAATAAGATAAATAATGTACATGACAATTCTAACCTGATTTAAGGGGTTTCAAAACTGAATTTCTTTTCATTGGATTATATTACTAATTAATTACCGTTGATATGATAAGATTATGGGTGTAATTCACTCTATTTATTTTATGTTGTATAAAAAAAATTTAATTGTATTTATATTTTTAACACATAATCAATTAATTTATTAAATTCTAACTCCAATGATATGATCTTTGTAGGGGATTTCACATCTCACTTTTTTTCCTGTGAGACATATATTGCTTTCACCAGTTATTTATTTCATGTGGTGTATATAATACCCATTTTATATGACACATCATGATTCCCTTTATATTCATATTATTTAAATATTCATTTGAATTTATTTCTTTTATAAGGATTATGATTGAAAATTGACCAAAGAGCTACGGGTTTATTTCAAAATCTCATAATAATTCAAGATTTTTTATGAAAGTAAAATGTCCATATAATCCTTTTATCCATATTTTTCTTAAATTTTTTTAATTTTTTTTAATATTACTGTTAGGTCCACTAGGTTAGATACCTTGAGAGGGGGGGTGAATCAGGGTATGATAGATTAAAACAACTGCCCCTATTGATCTTGTCTCCCTGTTAAGCAGGACTGTCTTGTCTCTCTTTCCTACAGCACAGTATAAACAAAAACTAAAGCATGCACAGGACACAGCGATTTTTACTTGGTTCACCCTCACTATGATACATCCAAGAAGCATACACCGATGATGTTCTGATGTTCCAAATCCACTAAAAGCGCACTGTTGTTTACAAATTTTGGGATAGATCACTTCTATTCCCAGGATCACTGCCTTTACAATGTTTAGGGTCAGCTCACTACTTTTCCCAAGGGTCACTCCCTGTTTCTCTCTCTCTGGCTCACTGCCAGTGGAGAGGATCACCTTCTTCCTCTTCCTTTGCTCACTACTATGGAAAGGATCCACTCACAGTTTATAGACCTATAGGTATCTTCATAATCACTAATGAATGCATACTCTATTTTATGTAGATGCTCTGTTGAAGTTCAACTTTCACCCGTAGATGAAGCTCACTTTGCACCAAAGGTATTGGGAAATCTTCTAGCTTTCACGCAGCCCTAAAATGAATACCGTGCTTCGACCATACATGGCACCCTTCTCCAAGTCGGTGCGCAAGTCCCGGTGTGCAAGTTCAAACCGGCGCGTAAGTTCACCTCAACCACTTGCGCGACACCCCCTTCTTCAACTCCAATTTTGCGCGAATCACACCCTTTGACGCCCAAACCAATTTTGGCACGCAACCATCAAATGTCGTGCTTATTCAAAACCTGGCACGCAATTTTCACCAAACCACTTGTGTGACACCCCCTTCTTCAACTCAAAACATGGGTGACTCACAACCTTTCTCGCCCAAACCACTTTGGGCGCGCAACTATCAACTGGCATGAAACTTCTGAATATCTTTATACTTGCACGACCACACCACATGTTTGATAGGAGATCTAATTTTATCTAATTTTTGAACTCACAACGAATGAGGAGGGGTCGACCTCTATTTATAGGCATTTGTACACACTGAGAATCGCACATGAAAGTTTCCTCTCGGCACCCAAGTCCAGCCTCCCTAGTCTCTGTCGTGCAAGTCACTTGCGCAACCAACCCTAATACTTGAGCGCCCCTTTTTCCTTTTCCATATTTTGATATTCTGATCATGAAAAACATATGGCATTCAAGTTTCTAAGCCTCCAAGACACCGGTGCTCAAGTCCCTTTTCCAAAAACACATTTCTCCATTTGTTGATTTTGAGGTAAAAAAATTTGGCAAACACTGGAAAACAGCGCCACCTTGTATCTGCTCTTTTTGAACTGCCTCTGGATCGACCATTCCTTTGTCGAAATTCTTGAATCAAACATGGATCATTACCCACATACCTTGAACTTGACATGCCACCATGAAATCCCCTTTGTCAACAAATTTGTTCGTCATGGTTTGCTTTGTCAACAAACACAACACACAGGCCCACTTTGTCAACAAACACAATCACTTAAAAAATGCATCAATGATACCTTGAGGGATTTTTTCCCAACAATTACAAAATTATTTATAAAAGTGATTTTTACCCATGTTTCACTTTTTTTTAAAAATTACATATAATCCTTTTATCCTTTTCTAAACATGGATCTTTTTTATTTTTTATCTAAAATGTGAAAGGAATCTTTGTTTTAACGTACTCATCTAGAACCGAATTTCCTGCTATCAGTACTAATCAATGATTTAATGATTAATTTATAAGTTTGGATGATTATATTCATATAAAAAATCTTAATATTTTATAAATTTTTAGTTTTTAAGAGTAATTTTCAAGGTGAAAAGTGTATTTTCTAATGATCTATTTATGTTATTTATATTCAAAAATGACCACAAATCATTCATTTTACTTATACTAACGTGGGGATATTTTATAATGATACCATCATCATTATTTTATTGGATAGTTTATGATCAGTTCTAATGGGAAAATATTGACATTATGTATACTAGTTCTTACTATACAAATAACTTTTAATTATTAAGGCATGTTTATTAAGTGTTATTAGTCATTAAATCTATATGGATATCATTGTACTTAATAAGTGATTAGTGGGGCTATTATATCCCCTTAAGGAATCAGCGGTTATCATGAGACAAACTAGTTTGGGTATTTGGCTGAGGGTTTCCCCATTTATATAATATGTCTTTACATAAGGCATTTCCAGTAAGTTTATGATGTCCAGAATTATGCATTCCATAGTTATGAAATTAGTTATTCATATCCATGTGATTATTTGAATAGTTATGATACAAATTGATATGTTTCAATATTATGTGCTTATTTTTATGAAATTATTTTATCATAATTTATTCCTTCTATATTATTATTCATGCTCTGGTTATTGATTAAATGGAATGTGTTTCCATTTATTTAACTCACTATATTAGTTATGACTTATTTACTCATGATTTATTTTGTTGTACATCACCCTTACTGAGAATATGAGATCACACTTATTTTTTTTCCTTTCCCTGGGATACAAAGAAGGACTCATTGAATGAGTTCAAGGATGTATAATAATTATTTTCACTATGTTTTATATTTTATTTCCAATGTAATATGGGAGGTATGTACGTATCTAGTTTACTATGTCTAATAAACTATTAGGTTCTTTGGGATGTGATCACTTGTACCTTATGAAAATTTAATAAAGTAACCACTAGATCTTGGATACTAGGGTTGGGGTCTTTTTATTTTTTATCAGTCGAGGTTTAGTTGAAACCTTGGGAACTAGATTTAAAAAAACATGGATTTGGGAACATAACTCTATGACTAAATTTGAGAATAATTCTAAGTATAGTATAACATCCTATTGTTTTGTTAAGGTAGATATATTTGGTTTTCAAATTAATATATCCATGTCTATATACTATAAGTGGTCATGGTTTTTATCACATATTCATCTAGGTTTAATATCCTCGAAACGAGTTGTTTGAGTATATCACAACCATAATTCTGGTGCACGGTAAAGTTTCCCTTACTATGCACCTGGTTTGACATTCTCAAGGAATATTATTGGGTTAATTAACATATTTTCTATAAACTATTATGAGGAATTAGATAATAGACCCTATAAGAACCTTTGATATTCCAGGGTGATATGGTAAAAACCCAAAGTTTTTTCGGAGGATAAGTCTAAGGTTGATCACATGTTTAAAATCATAAATACCCCTTTTGAGGTTTTATGCTATAGGATTTTAAGATGATTCAATATATTTTTGGAGAAATTAATCTAAATAAAACCCTTTGGTTTATTATAAGTTTTACTGAATGGGTTATTTTTTGAATGATGCTTTTATATTTTTTGGACATAAGTTTAAAGTAATTGACAACTTTTAGGGTTTATATGATCTTTGATGTCATGGTAATTATGGGTTATTGTAATTTAGGAACATATTTTTTATCATATAGACAAATATGGGATAGAAAATTGATTTTTTGATTATGTGGTTAATATTATTTCAAAATAATAATGCTATATTTTTTTGAAACATTATATAATTAAAAAAATAGAATATTATTATATAAGATGAGGTTTTATTTGAGGATTAAATGTTAAATTATTTTTTTCAAAAATATATGATTTTAATGTTGATTTATAATGATTTAGGTTATTTATGGAAATTATTAGATTCTTTTGTAGATTATACAAGTAGGGAATATATTTTTTTTCTAAATGACAATATAAGTGGATAATGTTGATTGCTGATAATTATTGAATTAATCTTAGAAGAATATGTGATCAAATCCTTCTGATTTTTGGGTTTCAAAATTCTTTGGGAATATTTTGAATAATTTTAAAGTTAGTTATATATAAATTGATCTATATTGAACATTGGTCATTAATGTGGATACTTTGTATATTAATGTTTTATTTCTTCATATGAAGGTTTGGTCATTTTGGGAATTCTTTTACCTTGGGCTAACTATTTTGGTTTTGGTTAATATCTAAAGAAGGGATAAATATTGTGTCATCATTTTTAAGAATATTTGATCTGTTAAAAGTTGATTTTAGTGCTTCAAGAATGAAAATTTCATCTTGAATACTAATTATTTGGAGTGAAATATGGGACTGTAGTGGAAATTGATTAAAGGAATAAATTTTACTTGTAAAGTAAGTGTATTTCCTTATTTTCTTAGTCAAGATGGAAAATTAATTCCTCAAATCTACAGAAAGGAACTTGAAAAAAACATATTACCTACATTTAGGATGAATCTATGATCTTTTTCACACCTCATTTATTTATGGTCTTATGGTCATTGATTTTCTCATGATCATTAATTTTATTATGATCAATGATCTCTGTCAGTCCACATCATTATTTAGAAATTACTCCATATCACTATTTTCACTTTCCACTAATTTTCTTTTATTTATAAACCTAGTTATGTGTCATTCCATATGACTTTCATATTTCCCTTTCCCTATTTTGATGAAGAAGTTTTATTAACACTTTTTATGATGTGGGTTTTAAAAAAGGTTGGACCTTTGATAACCAAAATAAAATTTCAAGGGAAAATTCATATAATGGTGGTATAATTTAATATCCCAATATTTTAAAATAATGTTTTGTTTGATAGCGTATACAACACACAACACTGAGCTTAAACGAACCACGAAATATTATTATTTAAATGATATTTTTGTAACCTAGCCATTAAATTGGGGGATATGAATCATATTAACCACATTATGAAATATATATAAATTTTATAGTAAATAAAAATTTATTGATTAATTATTAGGAAATAATCACTAAATTTTTGTTTAAAGTCATTTTATTATTTTAAATACATTTTCTATAAAAATGGTATTTTTTTATTTTGTATGAGAAAATATTATAAAGAATTTCATAAAATTTTAGAAAATGTATATCATAAAATGAGCATAATTTTTTAAATAATAACATATAAATTATATTAGGATTAATTTTTGGTATTTTTCTAAAAATATTGATATTCTTATGAATAGAGAAAAATACTGCTTTTTATTTAAAACTGTATTTTTGTTTCAAGAATTTACAAAATTAAATTTTATTTTAAAAAGGTTTCAAATTAAAAAAAGTTCTATTATATTATGAATAATAAAATTAAGTTCATTTGAATCAATTTTATGGTTTAATTTGGAATCAAAACATTTTTATACTTAAAAGGAAAATTTTCTAAAAAACTATTTTTCGTTGTGTCTTCAGTTTTAATATTAAATTAATTTCTAAACCTTATAGAAATTTAGTATTTAAATTTTTATTACATATTTAGAATAATATTTTACAAATTTTTTAAATAGTTGCATTTAATTTTTTGTCATTATGAATAATGACTATGGTAAATAATTATCACCACGGTAAGGGTTAAATAAGTAATTAAGATTACAAATAATATGATAAGGACTAAAAAATGTCCCTAAAACTTTTATTTAACTTTTTTTATGATTTTATTTTTTCCATTCCCATACATGTTTCTAAAATATGTAATCTCAGTTCAATATTTCATTAATCGTGACCTTTATAATATTTCAGCAAAAGATAAAGTCTCAAATGTCACTTTCTTACATTTAATATCTATAATATTTTGTGATATGGAAAAACAATTATGTTTGGTTATAAATTTTTTTATCATTATAATTTATTTTTAATTTTTAATGATGAAATATTTACCTTAAAAGATTAAGGAACACTAACATAACTTTTTTGCAAGCAGTATAAAAATTATGTGAATGATTTAAAAAAACATTAAAATTAATATTATTTGGATGATTTAAAGTGTCCCTTTAATTTTAAAGATACAAAGAAATATTATAGATGTTTTAAAGGTTTAATTTATAATTCCATTTCTTTCATGTTGTTTTCACTATCAAATTATGTGAATAGTATCTAAAATGACATAAATGAAATTTTATGTTTAATATATTTTATTAAAATATTTAAAATTTATAAAAAAACTTAAATATTAAAATTAGGATTACTAATTATCTAAAAGATCATAAATTCTAAATTTGGGAACTAATTTGACCTTATATGTAAAATTATAACCCTTTAATATTTAAAAAAGGTATTACCTCAGTAAAAGTTAAAATTTGTAAACTAAAGGGTTAAACTAAAAGAAAAGGTTTAAAATGATATCTAAACCAATATAAATTTTATTGGGTGATTATATTAATAAGTTTTAATCCTTATATTCTAATACATTCCATTTTGGAATAATTTTACATTAATTAGACACATATTATATTATAATATTTCTAGTATTCCCAAAAAATAACATTAATGGTATCTTATAATATATAATATTTTATTAAATTATTTTAAATTACTAAAAATACTATATTAATAAAATCTAATTGTATATGGTTTAAAATATCAACCATGGTCCATTTGTGGATCAATTTTTCTTTTATAGTAACTTTCCTTACCATTAAATTGTGAAAAACTATGTTATCGTGATAATTTTTATAAGGTTTAACAGGGGTAAAAAAATATAAGGGTGAAAAAATAACCTAAAATTGTTCAAATTTTGTTTTATAAGATTTTTTAAACACATTATACTATTATATATTAATTTGATCAATTTTTATCCATTTTAAAAGGAAAATTAATTTATATTAATTTAACACTTCAATAAATTTTAACAATTCCATTTCCTCACATAAAATGGAGCCACCAATCCTCTTATATCCACACATAAAGAGACATTTTTCACCCAATGCATAAAAAATTACCTTCCAATCATCCCTTATCACATTTTAGAGGTAATAGTTTTGGAATAATAGCAACCATAGAGGTATTAGGGTTTAAATAAAAGGTGGTGTTTGAATAAGAGGTATTTCTTTTAACTAAATATTTTAGTTTATTTCTTCTTATAAATCTTTAAAATTTTATTAAATAATTATAAAATAATAACAATAGTATATTATATATAATAACATCTTGTTATGTTAATGGAATACCCTCTAACTCTCTCATGTTCCATCAAATGGGAAATTAAACCATTGTCTGTGTGTATGGAGAACTACCACCTCGCGAACCAATGTAATTCGTTTTTTATCACTTCCCATAACTAATGGATATAATGAATGATTTAATGTTTATATTTTATATTAATGGAATATTTATCATTATTAAAATATAATATATCATCTAATATCTTAAATTTACATCCATTGAAAAATGATAATGTCATTTTTACATATGTATGGACTACCACCTCTACGAAGCGATGTGATTAGTTTTCTATCACCACATCACATGGATGATATATATAAGTTTATTTAAAGAAATAATTGTGTCTTTATTATATAATTATTAATATATAAAAATAAAATAATAATTTCATTTTTTCCATCATAATCATTGAAAAATGGAAATGTTACTCATGTCTATGTACGACTTACCATCTCCATGATTGTAAGATAAGTTATTTTCGTAACCATATTTCATGGTTAGTTTAAAATTATAATTGATGTATAAAAATGATAATTAATTAATGTTTATTATTATATATATGATGGAATAATAAAAAAATTTACCATAGTCAATCAACCAAATTTATTTTGGACATATGAACTGAATATCATCAAAACGCCCAATGTAAACTAAATTGATTAAGTAATTAAATATAACATGGTAATAAATAAAATAAAATAAAAATTGATCATTAAAAAGGATATTAATAAATTAAATAATTAATATAATTTTATTATTAAGTAAGACAAAGAGTTTACATGATGATTCGGTCCTAAGGTAAGGGGTTTCATCACTCAATTTTTTCATTGGGTTATATTACTTATTCATTGTCTATGATATGATAAGATAATGTGTGTATTGAAATAGGATTATTTTATGTTTTAATTATACTTTTTTAAATTTTATTTACATTTTTAGACATAATCTCTTCATTTATTAAATATTAACTTCAATGATATAATATTTGTAAGGGATTTCTCATCTCACTTTTGTTTCTGTGATACATATACTACATTCACCACTTTCTTATTTCATGTGGTGTATATACTTCCCATTTGATATGTTATATGATGATTCAATTTATATTCATTATATTTAAATATTCAATTTATGTTATTTATTTCATGGAAATTTTGATTCAAATGTTACCAAATTAGTAAGGGTTTATTTCACAATCTCATTATTATTCAAGATTACCCATGTTTAAGTATACAATGGGGGAATTATATGATATTTCTATCTTAAACTCAATATATTTTCTTATCCTTTAGTTATTTTTTAAAATTATAAGATTTATTTTCATTTTCCTCATTTATATACTTAATAGATAAAAATAATTGTTTTAAGGAAAACTGACTTTTTTCTATTCAGTCTGGAATGTTTTTATTCCATGTCCATATTTTCCTTAAAATGTTTTAGAAAAAAAATTATTATTTTGAAAGAAGATGGTGGCATGAATTGGTTTCCCAATTCATGCCCCTGAAGGAATTTATTAAAAATAATATCAGCATTACAGACTCGAGGTGTAAATGGCTTACACTAGTAGGGAATACAAGAGACAACAGATAAATAAGTCAAGACAAACCAGCAGCAATATGCAGCAAGCCAAGATCAAATCCAGCCTTCGTCATCAACAATTCTGTAACTTAATGAGGATTGAAAAAAATTATTATTAAATGATTTATTAAATAATTTTTTACCCATGAATTAATTTTTACAAAATGGTTTAAATGGAATCTTCTTGTTATTTTATGAATGATGATATTTTTTGACTTTTTACTTAAAATTTGAAAAGAATATTTTTTTTAGTGTACTCATCATGAATAGAGTTTCCAACCATCATTAACAGTAAATTATTTAAATATTACATTACAATTTTCTATGATTCTATTCAAAGAAAAAATCCCTTATATTCTACAAATTTTTAGTTTTTAAAAGTAAATTTTAAGTTGAAAAGTGTATTTTCATCAAGAATGATTTTAATTATCTCTTTATGGTATTTCTATTCATAAACAACCACAATAATTTTATTTTAATTATGATATAGTAGGTATATGTTATAATGATACCATCCTCATTCTTTCTCTAGATGATTTATGATCAATTTGACTGGGGATTTATTGACATTTAGTATACATGTTCTTCTTATATATAATATTTTTTATTATTAAGGCATGTTTATTAAGTTTTATTGATCATTCAATATATTAGGAATGAATTTTGGTTATTAAGGGATGTAAGGGGCCTATTATATCCCCTCAATGAATTGGTAGATCTCATGAGACAATCTAGTTTGGGTATTTGGCTGATGCCTTACCCATTTATATAGCATGTCTTGGCGTGATGGATTGATGGGAAGTTTATGACATCTAAAATTATGCATTACATCATTATGAAATTAGTTGTTAATCCATAAAATTATTTTAATAGTTATGATATTCATGGATATATTTGAATATCCTGTGATTTTTTATATAGAATTATTTCATCATCATTTATTTTTGCCATATTATTCTTCAGGCTCAAGTTATTAATTACAAATAATGTGTTTTTTGTTATTTAAATTTCCAAATTGGTTATAAATTATTTACTCATGATAGATTCCACTGTACATAACCCTTACTAAGAACCTAAGATTAACCTTATTTGTTTCCTTTCGTCAGGATATGATGAAGGAATATTTCAATGAGTTTATGGATTTATAATAATTAAATTTACTGTGTTATATATTTTATTTCCAATGTAATATGGGAAGAATTTATGTATCAAGTTTACCAAGCCTAATAAACAATTTGGTCCTTTAGGATATGATCTATTGTATATTATGATAATGTAATAAAGTAAATACTAGATTAGCATTAGGGTCTTTACAATACCAATAGAGACATTCTGATATTCATGGAGCTAATTTCGATACTACTAGAGGAACTCTACTTTAGATTCCTAACTATAATGATTATATGAAAACAATTTTAAATGAATTGGTCATAAATAAATAAAGAATTGTTAATATTTTTTAATTCTTGTTTTAAATTAATTATAAATTACATTTGAAATTATCTTATCTTTGAATATTTGGAGGTTTTGTTCCTTGAGTTATTTATATTTAGTTGAGAAGATTTATGAAAAACATTTTTGGGCATGGGCCTGACTGCTTCTGCTACACACTAGAAACATCAAGTGGTATCAGAGTAATATAATATCAATTTATAGTTATTTATTATTTATTTATTTATTTCCTCATTTGTTTTTTACTATTTTTTCCAATTTTTTCTTCTTAATCCCCAAGTCAATATAATAAATTTTTTGATATTAATATGACCAAAAACAAACCTAAAATAGATTAATAATTATTAAAGATGTCGTTTGGAGGTTTCTATGATAGAGACCGAGTGAAATGGTTACATGATGTGTAGTAGAAAAGTATGTGTCGTTTACCATGTCCAACCACAGAGGCATGGGTCATAGTAATCACGACATTTCATGTGGGGTTAAATATGTGGTTTTTAATTAAACACCAAATATTAAGCTCTATTTGGAATAGTTTTAGGATGGGATTACATGAAATAAAGCTGGTGTATATGTCATGTAACCCCACATGGTTTTCCTTGGATAAATCATGGAATCTATTTGGTTAATGTACACATTCAATAATTAATACATATACTATATATTGATCTTCATCTATGTGACAAGATATAGAAGTGATTACATGGAGTGAAACTACTATATACACTAGGTAACACTCAATTACATTTATTAAATACATATTGAGTCCCTAGGTGCGTTTTTTAGATATCCCGAAAAGGAGTGCATGATATGCACCTAAATTTACACACCATGTAACTCATACCTACTCATGAAAGGTACACACATAGAGAGGCATGTCACATGATTCAAACACGTGGAATGACAAATTAATTAGAGAAACACTTAACCACACCACATGTAGCTAGAGTACGTGTCATGTAATAAGGTTTTTCTACCTATAGTACACATTGAGTTCTTTTGAATAGGTTATGTGTAATTCAATTATTTAATTATTATTTTCCATGTTATTTTGTAAAAAAACATTATGTATCGTTTTTTAACATTTCTTCACTTCATAGTATTTTTTAGTGCTACATTTGGGGTATATTCAAGGCATGGGATATGGTCATACATGTTGCACAAACTACATGGGTTAACCCATGGAACATCGTGAAATATCATGACATGAATCATAGAAATACATTCCATGTAAGTAAAAAATACACAAAAAAAGACCATACACAACATATGTCTCACTTCGTGTGAGTGGAATTATACACCATGTTATATATAATGACACATGTTGTGTTGCCACTAGTACAACTCATGTAAATTTAATTATAGATAGAATTTAATCCAACCATAGGGTAGACACTGTTTACCCATTATTAAACATCATGTATAAATTAATTTTAAATTAAAATTAATTTGTTTTATTAATTTGAAATTATAAGGGATGGAAATATCAGAGACTGTTTTGATAGATAATAAAATAAATAAATATTTAATTAATAAGATTATTAATTCATTAATTCATGAAATTTATCTTAATAAAGAACAAATTAAAATTAATGCTAGTGAGTTTAAATATGTATACACTTTATGTTATGGATTATCATGAGATTGATAGACCTAAGTATGTTTTGTGTTTCTATTTAATTTAATTTTTTATCGTATAAGGGTTTTATCATAAATTTATTATTCAATTAAATATTATTGTTTATATATCATCCATTCCTCCTTATTATGTATGGGACTGCATATCCATAGTATATTTATATAACACTAAACCCCGGGTTCACCTAAAATACTAGTTAGTAAGCATATGTTAAGGAGACCCTAGGTGAGAGGAGATGATTCAAGACCAAGCTGAGGTGAATCCAACCAATGAGATATACAAGTTAAAAATGGAATGTTGAAACTCAATCCATCTTGATTCAAGGAGTTATTTCCCTAGGGTTAGGGTTTTGTTTGTCATTCCCCTGATAAAAAAATTAGTTCTTATGATCATACCACATGTTTATTTAAGTTTGTTAAGTACATGTTTATTTTTTTATTTATATGATGTGATGTTTATTTAATGATCAAACACGATCACAAAAATTATATGAATTAAAAAGCATTAAATATAAAATAATATAAATATATTATGTCTACATTATTTTATTATACATGTTTATTTAAATATGTAAAATATATATAATAATAAAAAGAATATAAAGGTTAAAATAATTAATATTTATTCATAATGATAAACAAAATCCCTTAATAAAATATTAAGTTAAACATTTCCTTCTATCATTTGAGTTAATATACAATCATAATTAATGTTTTAGTCAGGAAATATTCTGGGAAACATTCATTTATCATAGAGTCTAAAAAAATATAATGTATTAAATTAACCAAATTGGCATTAAGGTTAAGGAACACGGTCTACTTAGTATAGTTTAGAGGCAAGTGTTAGGAAAATTTGAGTCTAATATTTCAGGATTTGGGATTCCAGTCAATAGATCAAGGAAACTTGAGTTAATATAGTTAGAAAGACCACCTACCTAAATAGCATTGAGTAATTTTCATTCCCAGAGTTTAGGTTAAGAGGTTGGGATTATGGATTCTCACCACTAGAATATCAACGTGACATGATATTCTAAATCCAATGGTGAGGGTTGTTGGGATATGATAAAATAATGGGATACTAATAAAATAAAATTTATTATATCACACTAGGTAATCAAGATAAATTACTAAAATCTACTTTTATTTTTTTGGAGAAAAATGGAAATATATTAAACCATGACATTATCCCTACAATTTATATCAGAGAAATTAAATCTCATAACTGGAACTAACTTCTAAGAGAGGTAAGGAAGCTTGTGCATTTTACTAAACCTTTAGAGGAAGGTTTGTATGATAGAATAATTTGTTCTTGATGATCCCTATAATAATTAATATGATGAGGATAATTCTATCTTTTAGAATCACAATTAATAATACATTTTATTACTAATGCCTCATGTTATCATCCATGACTAGTTATCCCCTGATGCTTCATTAGTTCATGGATGCATACACCAAGTTGTCTTATCTGCATTGTATATATAATGAGAAAAATATATAATATGGTTATGAGATCTATAAGGCACTATTTATATGAAAAATTTAAAAGGGTTCACCAACCATACCACATGTAGTCATGATGATTATCTACATTGAGCATATAAAAATTATAGGTTTCAAGTTGCCTAAGAAATTATGCATATGCCTCATCATTGCCTCACTTACTCATATGTTATAAAGTTTTATTATGGATTTCAATATAAAAAAATATATCTAATATGCTTCTTAATCTCTTGAATTTAATTCATCATGAAGATAAGGATATTAATAATAAAAAACATTCAATTCTTATGGTGAAAAATAAAAAATGAAAGGTGTAAATCCTTATAAATAGAACTAAATATACATACCCTTTTAACTTCTCTACCAAAAAAAGGATGATAAAGGGTTATGATAATTAGGAATATGCATCATGTTTTCCTTATGGTAAAAAAGGCCACTGGAAGAAGAATTATGCCTCAATGAAGACGCCAGTTGAATCTTAAAGTGAATTTGTTATCAAATATAATCTCTCTATTGATACAAATTGGGTATTATATATAGATTCCCATAGATTATAAGAGTTTTGGTGGATATTTGAGTTTCCAATAGATCAAGACAATTTGAATTTTCTATTAGAAAATACCATTTGACTTTATTGATGTAATTTACTATAGTTTTAATGAACTGTTGTTATGTGTCTTATGTAACCAAAAACAAAATATTTTTTTTCTATTTTATACATGGATGAATTTATTTTCAAGTTTAGAAATAAGAGTTTCTAATTATATAAATATAAAATATGTTATGGGATAGAAAATTTGAATAAAAATCTATACAAACTAGAATATATAAAAAAATTGTTTGAAATCTATAATGAATCAAGTTCACATGACACATATCACACAGAATTGTGACAACACAAGCTTGGTCATGAAATGAGATATATTTGAAAAAGTTATATCAAGATGGATACTTAGATTCTTTTTATCTAAAATCCTTAGATATATGTTATTCTTATTTTCAAGGAAAAATAAACAAATTTCAATTTAGTGGAAAGGGTGAATTGGGAATGAATCTTCTAGATCTAGTATAAATATAAGTGTGTAAAACTTTTATAGTAAAAGGTGGAGGTGGATACTCTTACTTCATAACTACTACAACCCTCCCCTCACCAATTTTCTTGGGAAGAGGTGGTGGGTGTTACTGGCCTTAGGTGACATCTCCAAGACATCAAAGGCTATAAATAAATGCCAAGGGCTTCAAATAAAAATAGGGAGATGAATTTACCTTTAAAGATAAACATCTAAACCAGGAGACAAAAACCAAACAAAGCCACTACATGATGCATGAGTACAAAATAAAACACAACAAAAACCAAAGTCACTAAAGACATCAACCAGAAAATCCCAAGAAACTCCATGATCCAAATCCACAATCCATTACCAAGGTATCATGATGTATTAGTAAGGAAATATTCTACCTTGACTTTACCTCTGTCTCAATATAAAACATTTCCAAATGAAACAAAGTTACCTAGAGGGGGTGAGTATTAAACTTAGTAGAATTTCCCAAATGACTTTCCAACTAACACCGCTAGGATATAACATGTTAGCAAATTTATATAAAATGTTTTTACCTAATATAAAGTTGTTTATATTTAAACCACATGAATTTTACAAACCAAAATAGATTTCCATGGAAAGAAACCAAATATGTATTTAAAAAAATTCACAATATAATTTGGAATATTCATTAATCATTTTACATATCCATGCATACATACCCAGGTGACAGTTACATACTCATGAGTGGTCTCTCATTGATCTACCAAGTCATCATAAGGTAAACATTACCATGTTTCCCAAAGTAACACACCCTTTACATATGGTCATGTTAATGAAAATAGACACACGCCAACCAAGTAATCCAAAATACATTGCAACCAACCCTGAAAATACATTTAAATAAAACGTTTATTTTATATAAAATTTTTCTATAAAAAACCCATGAGAAAAAACAAAAATACCTAATTTTGAAATCATCATTTTAAAATTAACATCACAAGGTTTTCCAAAAAACCATCTAATTTCTACCATTTCATAAAACCATTACTAAAGAAAATATCTATCAAGAATAACACATAAATTTGAAAAAAACAAGTGATTAAATAAATTTGAAATCAATCTTTCAAGTTATAATCAAGAGGAGTTGAGAGAGAAGCCACCAAAATATCAAACAAAGGCAATAACGAAGAATGAAAAAACTAAAAAATCGGCATCAAACACCCAGAAATTCCCATAGATCTTGTTCCCTACCATCAAAATAATAATATATAATCATTATTAACATCACAAAACAAATATATATCACCAATAGATTAGATATATGGTTCTAAGAGAAGAAAGAAAAAAACAAAGGAAAATGACAAAGAATGATTACTTACCAATAAAACTAGTCTCCAACATACTTAGATTCACCTAAGAATCACTCCCAAATAAAAATGAACGGTCTACATAGCCTTGGGAGGGAGATTAATTTGTGAAATGGACTATTTGTGGAAAAAAGGAGGCTTAGTGGGTAAATTGTATTAGATCCATAAAATTTGAATACAATTATTCATCGTGCATGGTAAGGGTGGACGGTTATGAAAACTATGCGCTATCCACTACCTCAAAACCCACATCACATGATTGGATCACATGGTTTGAAAAATCATATTTGAACAATGTTAATCCTTTATATCTTTCCATTCATGGTTTTTTCTACTCCGCTACACAGTTTGACAAAATTGTATACCTTCTAAGTGCCAACTATTTCATTTGCACAGTTTCCTGGACATGTTTCAAGGTTTCTACTAAACATGATCAAACTGTGAACCTAAAAAGTATTAAAATACTCCTTTTAACATAAAAAAATTTAATACAAGAATTATAAATTATTAAATTACATAAATAAAGGGTCAATTACTTGAAACCATGGGTGAAATATTCTCCCCATCATTGGTCTTTCTATCCCTAACAATTATAAAATGACTATTGTCTTGAAAGAGTTAGGCCTACTTCTCCACCATTTCCTTCTCATTATCATACATTTATTCCTAAATATAACCATGTTTACATAAAACCTACACTAGAATGATTTTGTTCCCATGAAATACTTTCTCTTGCATATCCTAAATATGAACTAGCACATGAACCATCATGGAATCTGGCTCTAGGTAAATGTGATCTCATCGAATAACATGGTTAAGATCAGTTTAATACTTCTTAAATTGAGATTCATGAAACACATTATGAATTAAACTAAACATTTGTGGCTATTCTAACTGATATTCCACCTCACCAATCCATTCAAGTATCTCAAAAGAGCCTATGTATCAAAGAGATAACATTCCCTGCTTCCCAAAAAAACATTGGCCAAGAATTTGAGATATTCTCAAGAATATATGATCACTCACTAAAAAAGATAATAGTTATCGATTATGATATGTATATGATTTATAATGGTTCCGCACCATCTCCATCCACTTCCTGATCATCTGTATCTTCTCTATTTTTTCTTGCATAAGGCGTGGTCCAACCAATGAAGTCTCACCTTTTTCCACCAAAAAAGTGAAGAAAAAATAAAAACTCTCATAAAATGATTCAAAAGGATCCATAGGTATCAAAGCCTGATAAGTTTTGTTATATGAAGACACCCCTAATGGTATGTTCTCCTCCCATGATCTACCAAAATACATTACATAATCCATAATAATTTCTTCCAATGTTTGTATTGTCCTTTCAAATTATCCATCCATTTGAGGATAAAACACCACGCTCATAGTCAACTAATTCCCAAGGGATTTCCATAAGGATTTCCAGAAATGTTCTGTAAACCTCGGATCTTGGTCTGATACTATCAAAACTAGTATGAAATTATTTTCTACCACTTCTTAGTAATAGGTATTTTTTTAATTCTTCCACCATATTTGATTCATGAATAGGGATAAAATGGACCAACATTGTGAGATGATCTATAATAACCCATATAGAATCATTCTTATGAACCATCTATAGTAGACAAATTAGAAAATCTATATCTATATACTCCCAATTTCACATGATAATTGGTAAAGACTACAACATACCCACTGACCATTGGTGTTATGACTTAACCATCTGGTAGGTGAGAAATCTCAAGAAAAACTCAACCACCTTTATTTTCATGCTTGGCCACCAAAATTGTGATTTTATTTATTTATACATATTTTGTATTCCCGGATGAACAGCCCATCTCAAATGGTGGTAAGCATGAATAATTTTTTCTTGAAAAGATAAAGATACAACCATCTAATCTTGAAACCATGAAATTAGACTTCTATCAGGATTTCAACCCTCCAAGGTCTCCCCACCATTTATTTCTGACCTCGTAGAAACAAATTCATAATCAAATTTTTGTGCCTCTAACATTTTTAACCAAATTAGGAATAAAGTAAATTAGAAATAAAAATATAAAAATACCTCAGTCTTTGCAATCCAAGTGTATGTCAGTTATCACCAACATCATATTCCATTAATATAAAGCCTATTTTTTCAATTAACTATTATAATTTATACTTAATGCATCCACTATAGAGTTCCCATTATCCAATTTATACATTATGTCAAATTCAAAAAAATTAAGATACTTTATCCATCTTATTTATCTTAGATTCAAATATCTTTGTGAGAAAACATGTTTTAAGCTCTTATAATATGTAAAAAACCATAAATTTCTCACCAAAGAGGTAATTAATTGAAGTCTTTAAATCATGTACTAGAACAGATAATTCCAAAATTTTTGTTGGGTAGTAGTTCTAATGAAACCTTATCTTTCGTGAGTCATAGGAAACAACGTGATCTCCATGCATGGGAAAACAACCCAATCTTAATCTCGAAGCAACAAAATACACCACATAACCTTGTATTGATTCTACAAATATCAAGATCATTGCTGATGTAAGGAAAACTTTAACCTCTTGAAAATATTTTTGACATTAATCATTCCATTGGAATTGAATGTTCTTCCTTGTCAAAGAATTCATTGGTGAATCTATTTATAATATGTCACGAAAAAATTCCAGTAAAAACCAGAAAGTCTAAGGAAACTAAATATCTCAAAGACATTCTTTGATGGTTTCCAAGTGATCATAATAACTATATTTTTAGGATCCACAAAAACACATGTTTTAGAGATAACATAGCCAAGTAAATGTACCTTTTTTATCCAGAAATCACACTTTGATAATTTTTCATACATACAATGATCCCACAAGATACCCAACACTATCACTAAGTGTTTCTCATGCTCATCCTTTTTCCTTGAATACACCAGTATGTCATCTTCAAACACCACCACAAAAGAATCTAGATACCTTGGAAATGTATAATTCATCAATTCCATAATGATATTTTGTGTATTATTAATACCAAAAGTAATAACCACATACTCATAATGGCCATATCAACTCCTGAAATATATCATTGGAATATCCTACTTCTGAACCAGTAGTTGGTGATATCCTGAACGTAAGTCAATTTTAGAGAACCATTGGGATCCCCTTAATCTATTTAATAGATCATAAAAGAATGAATGATGATATTTATTATTTATCATAACTTGGTTAATCTTATTATAATACACACATATTTGAAGATTTATATCCACATTTTTCACAAACAAAACTGATTCTGACCATGGAGATGTACTAGGATGAATGGACCCTTTGCTTTCATATTCTTAAAACAAGAATTTTAATTCCATTAATTCTATTGGTTTCATCTATTAATATGTAAGTGAGATAGGAATGGTCCCTGGTAAGAGATCAATCATTGAATCCACTTCTATTGTGGTGAAAACCCTAATAAATTATAAGGAAAAACTTCCAGAAAAAAAATAATAAATTGTTGGAAAACCTATATTCTCAATATCCTGTATATATTCCAAGTTCAAAGCTACCAAATTATATGAGATAGTTCAAACCATTGGTGCCAAAAATTCCATTTCACTTTTTCTCACATTTTTCTCTCCTCTAAAGAGATCCTCAATACCATCATCAGTTGTAAAAATAACCCTTTGGTATAACAGTTAATGTGAGCTTTGAACATTGTAAACTAATCCATACACAAGATTTAGTCATAGACATCTATATAAAGCATAGATAAATCCCAAGCCATCTTAGACCCATCAATAGTTATAGAACATTATTTTCACATAATTGTTCGACATTCTCTTTGACTAATAAGTGTATGAGGTTTCAAAATAGAAGGAATCATCTCAACATGAAAACCTAGAAGATAAAATGCATGAGAAGAAATAAAAAAATGGGATATACTCATATAAAAAAAGATTATGTAAGGTTATAATTAAAAATAATTATACCTATCACCATAAAAGTCCATGATTGATCATCCATGATCATTTTATTAGCTCCATATAATTTCTTACTCACTGAACCTTTATCTTTATTACATTTTTGAGATTATACTAGTTTAAGATTCCTGGTATTCCTAGAATCACATGGATTGCTCAGTTCTTATGAAGAGATCTATTCTATTGTACTCATCATGTCGAATCGTATGACACCTTAGAAACATGAGATGTGTCCCTAGATCTCAACCATGGAGCACTGTGATTATAGTGATGAATATATCCCATCTGGTTGAAATTATGGCATGTTATGGGCAGTGCCATAAAATCTCACTTCATAGACTCAAAATAACCACACTAAAATAATTCAGGCTTACACTTTGTTTTAGTATGAAGATTAACTGATCCTACCATCTAATTTTGACTCATACCACCACCTTAAAAATAGTTTTCCAATTTAAACTTATTCTGAGAATTAGATTTCCACCTGTTCCCATAGGTGTCATCATGTTTCTTCTACAATAATTACCTAAGGTTTCTATTTCTACCACCATTTCTCTATTTAATATATCTTTATAATATAATATAAAAATAATTAAAATATTTATGAAAATATATAGCCTCAATCCTAATTCAAAAATGTGTGCCTTCATGGATGCACTTCCAGAAACATCTAATGAAAATAAGACAAAATTCATGGATTTAACTGTGTACTCTATCATTGTTAGGTTCCATTGCATCAAAATGAAGAAATCCATTGTTCTAGAAATTATGAACATATAAGGATATAATTATTTTTTGATGAATTTTTAAAAATCCTCTCATGTCATTCCATGGTCCAATTTAGCATGAACTACTAAATTACATCACTAGCATGCTAGATCTCCCAACATGTATATTTCTAACTTCACTTTTATCTTAGATGATGTTCCTGGGAAATCAAAGATTCAATTCATACTATTTAGCTACACTTCTTATTTTTTTTAATTATGAATAGTGAAAAATGATGGGTGGATTCCACTTGTAGAACTGAATAGAATTATATACTTACCTTGGTTAATCCATTATGTTCCCTCTACCCATAGGCTAAAAATCTTAGACTACTCTGAACCAAATGTTGCTTCACCTATAGATTAGGTGCAACTACATTCTTATCAACCTATTCTGGCTGTTTTCTATGATTCAAACCTAGTTCTATTCCCTCTAAACAAAAGAAAATTCCATTTATTCTCACTCATTAACAAATAAAGTCTTTGAAATTTCAAATCTACCGCATCACACATATAACAACAAGGGTTTAAAAAATTCAACATTTCCCACGTTAAAACTACTTTTGAAAATTCCATTATGCTTTTGATAATAAAACTATTTTTAGTTATTCTCAAAAATCAACATTTTTCTCAACACATAATAAATCATTTACTCAAAAATGAATTGTGAAATCTTATTGGGATGTCATCAATAATAATTAATTCCATGATATTCTCATTGGATAGTACTATTAATATGAGGTATCAACTCCTAAAAGTGTCTCAAAACACTCATGTACCCAAACTCTTTGGTAACCTGAAGTTCAACATAAATAGGTTAGCTATTATATTTATTCTCTACATTCCAAGTTCCAAAAATACTACTCCTTACTACCATACCAAGGGATAGAATGAAACTAATCAAATATCAAGGATCAAACAAGAGGATTCCATTTGAAACATCTCATCCCTCACCCATTGTCTTGGTAATAGGATGTTGGGTTACTAGCCTTAGGTGACACCCCCGAGACACTAAAGGCTAGAAAAAAAATTCCAATGTATTCAAATACAATTTGGAGTACATTTTTTCATTTAAATATAAATATTTAGACAAGAAACATAAACAGAAAAAATCCACTACATGATGAAAGAGTAAAAAATACAACAAAACCAAATCCAAATAACACCAAAAACCATATCAAAGCACAAAGAAGAAACCAAGTGACATAACAAAAATATTCATAAGATGAAAAAACCCAAAGACACTAAATACATCAAGTAGAAAATCCCAACAGGATCCAAGATCCAAATCCATAATCCATGCCCCAGGTATCATGATGTATCATTAATGACCTGGGATACCTTGAACTTATCTATGTCTTGATATACAACATCTTCAAATGAACCAATGTTCTAAATAATGTGGTGAGTATAAATCACAATAGGATTTATCCAATTACTTCAAAACTCACTACACTAGGATACAATATATTATCACATTTATATAAAATAGTTTAACATAATTTAAATTAGTTTATATCAAAAGCAAAATACTTTTCTAAACCAAAATATATTGCCATAGAAAGAAACCAAAAAATTCTTTAAAAAATTTTACAATTTCATTTGGAATATATATTCATCATTTCAGATATCCTCACATGCATGATCAGTTGATAGTTATATACTCATGAGTGGCATCTCGTTGATCAAACAAGTCACCATAAGGTAACCATTAACAATTTCCCCAATGGTACATTCCCATAATATAGTTCACATCAATGAAAATGAATACACACCAACCAAGTCAGATAAAATCCATGCCAAAGCAACCATGCCAATCCATTTCAATAAAACATTTCATTAATTGAAATTTTTCTGAAAAAATATCATGGAGGAAAAACCAAAATCTATAATTTTAAAATATTCATTTTAAAATTAACATCATAAGGTTTTACACAAAACCATCCAATTTCCACCATTTCACAAAACCATCACTAAAGAGGATTTCCATCAACAATAACACATCAATTTCACAAAAACATTTCATTCAGTTCGATCAATTCAAAATCATTCCTTAATGTTCTAATCAATAGTAGTCGAGAGAGAAGCCACCTACCTCCCAAACATAGGTGAAAATGATGAATGACACAAAACTCCAAAAACTCATCTTGAAACTCCTAGAGACATCCTTAGATCTTATTCCCTACCATTAAAATAATTTTATATCTTCATTATTAACATCACACAGTATATGTATATCCTAAATGGATTATAAATATGATTCCTATAGAGAGAGGAAGAGGAAAAATAAATAAAATAATGATGAATGATTACTTATAAACAAATCTGGCCTCTAAACACTTATATTCGCTTGGGAATTTCTCCCAGATCAAAAGGAATGGTCTCAACCACCTTGGGAGGGATAATGAAATGTTTAGGGAAAAACATAAGGCCTAGGGGGTATATAATTTTAGATCCATAAATTTTTTATCTAATTTTTCATGTCGATGTTCAAGGTGCACAGTTTGGAAAAACATGTACTAATCATAAACTATACACTACCTCCAAACCCACCTTGCATGGTTGGCTCACACAGTTTGAAAATTCATGTTCCAAACATGATAAACCCATCTGTCTCACCTTACATGGTTTACCCTGGGTATCTGAACGGTTTGTCAAAACCATGTGCCTAACTTTGTACCTACCCAGTGCGTACTATTTAATTTTCATGGTTTCCTAGAGTTGTTCCATGGTTTCTACTATCCATTGTCAAACCATGCACCTACATAAAACCCTCAATGTGTTCCAAAACATCTATGAACCTTCCAAAACATAACTCGAACATTATATAGTCTTAAAATATATAAAGAAAGGGTTAAGTACCGAAAATAGGGGTGATACAATGACATTTATAGATTAATTTAGTAGATATGGATATGTCTACTTGATGAGGTATAAACCTAAATCCTTTAAAAAATATTAAGGATTACAAGAATGAAGTAGAGAATCGGCTTGATAGGAAGATAAAAAATGTTCACTCATACCATAGTAGAGAGTATCTAACTAAGAGCTTATTTATTGTCTAAGGGAGTTTGGGATACTCTCTCAAATCACTCCTCCTTTTAAACCATAGTGGAATAGTGACAATAAAAGGAGGAACCAAGCCTTATTGGATATGGTGAGATCAATGATAATTCATGGAAGCCTTCCATTATTATTTTTTGGAGATGTTTTACAAACTACAACACACATGCGAAATCAAGTTCTAACTGAAGTGGCATGTGGAATTCCATAATATTTATGGTGTGGGAAGAAAACAATTTTGTCACGTATTTTTTTATAGGGATGTAAGGTGTTTATTAAGGCTATTTCTAGAAAAAAAATAGAATAACAAAAGGAAAAAATTCATATTTATAGGATATCATAAGGAAACCAAAGGATATTATCTATAAAATCCATTATACTAGAAGGTAATGGTCGATAGACATCCCATTATTCTTGAGAGGGAAAACATATCTAAATTATCTAGTGTGATAAAGGTATAGTTTGATGAAGTTGATCTTATGATGCACTAGAGTTGTTACAAAACAATTTCTACCATGATTATTGGAAGAAGGTGTTCCAAAGAAACAAGTACTATCTTGGAGCACTAGAGAAGTTAGGGAACCAGAGATATGTGGGTTTCAAGTCAACTATGATGGTGAAAAAATATTAGTTGATAATGATAACCCTATATACTATAATTAATTAATAATGAATGCATAAGTTTCTAAGTGGAAATAATAAGTTAATTCAAATTTGGATTCCATGTACAAGAATCAAGTATGGGTTTTGGTAGATCCTCTAATGGATTTAAAGAATTTTGGATACAAATGGTTATTCAAGAAGAAGATGAACATGGATTATAAATTTAGTATGTATAAATTCCAACTAATTGTTATATGGATTAAGTAGAATCAAGTCATAAACTATGATAATTATTTTCCCCAATCAATATGTTTAAATCCATAAAAATTATACTTTGTATAGATGCATACCATGATATTGATATTTGTAAAATGGATTTCAAGATAATCTTAATTAATTGAAACAGTGTGGAAAATTTCTATATAATATAACCAGAAGTTCTTATGGCTCCAAATGATTCCAAAAAGGTATATAAGTTATAGAGATCCATTTATGGATTGATGTAAGAATCAAGTTAATAGAATATTCATTTTAATAAGGCCATAAAAATTTAGTTTTATAAATAATAAATGTGATCCTTGTATCTCTAATAGATTTAGTGGGAGTGTGGTTTTTTCTGTTATAGAATATTTTGATGATATATTACTAATATAAAATTAGATACAAGTATTATAGTATATTAATACATGGTTAAAAAAGTTATTCTCTATGAAATAATTATGTTAATTATCCTATATTATAGGGAAAAAAATAATTTCTGATATATCTAAGAGGTTTCTTGGACAAAGTTAGGGTACATGCATTAACAAGGTCTTGAAGAGATTAAATATATAATAATATAAGAGGGGATTATTTCCAATGTTTCCTGGAATATATATCTCCATGAAAATGTTTCCTTAAACACAAGATTATAGAGAGAGAATGATCAAGATTTATTATGAATTTGTGATAGAATTTGTTATATATTCCATGCTATATACCAGGATTGATTATTTATATTCCTTAAGCATGGTAGACATAAATCAAGCTAACTCAGGAGAGACACATTCAATGGTTGTAATTTCTATTCTAAATTATTTTTGGAATACAAATGATTTATTCATATTTTATATAGGATATGTGGAACTAGTTATTAGGGTATACATAGATGGTAGTTTTCATACATGTTACAAATATCTAAAATTGTAGTGAAGATATGTATTCTACCTTAATGGAGGACCTGTGAGTTGGAAGAGCTCAAATAATTCAGTTTTATGCGGTCATAAAGTAAATATCGAGTATATTACGACTTCTAATATAGCTAATGAAGTAGTTTGGATATGAAAATATGTCCAAGAGATTTATGTGGTGCCTAAAAATAAAGATGTTATCACATTGAACTATGATAACAATACAACAGTTGTTCTATGACACTGGTAGGATCATGGTATGTTTTTAAATTGTTTATTTTAGTTATGTTTTTTAATTTTTGGATTTTGGATCCTTTAAAATTGTTCTAGGTAGTTTGGGTTGGTGATAATCCATCTACCTGGTCACCACACTAGAATCTAATAGGCTGCATCATGGTCAGTCTATGGATAGAGGTGTTGCATATTCGTAAAGGGTGTTATGAAATAGAGGCACGGAGGTTCAAAAACCCAATATTTTCCATTTTAGACCCTTTACACCGCATTCTAAGAGTCACTGTAGGTGTTCTAAATGGGAGGGGGCACCATGCTATAGGAGGGATACACTGTGGAGGCCTTGTGTTCCAAAACCTTGAGACCTAACCTGTAGAGGTGATCCATGGAAAAAACCTAGGATACACTATGTAATCTCCTGGTGAGGCTTCTCCATACTGAAATCCAAGGGTGGTGCCATGAGTTTTTTTCCACCTGAAAAAAAAGGAAATTACAATAGTGCCCTTATCATTATTTAACCCTCCTGAACCATATTTTCTCTTTTTTTCATTTCATAGGAGCTCTAGTCATGAATTCACTCTTCCTCATTACTCTTTTGATGATTATTCTTGGATTTAAGTTAAATTATAAGGAAATCTCTTGGTTTCCCTTGGAATTATTCTTTCCCCTCCCTCTATCCTTATGTCCTTCCATTTCCTTCTGATCACTCTAACCCTAATGACCATGGAGGTACAAACATATGTCTTAGGTTGGGGTTTCAATTAATTTCTTGGATGATTAGGTTAGTTAGGATCCATATTCTTCCCTATTAGTGATTGTTTTCAATGGTGGAAACATTTCATCACTTTTTAGGTGGGTTTATCTACATATATGGAATTTTCTTTTGGATTAACCATGTTTTTGAGTTTTACTTTGGTATTTATTGATCTTTTACACATGGATTGATTTTTCTATGGTTGTTATACATTTTTATAGTTTTTATATTATTTTTTTTAAAATTAGTGATTCATTATAGTTTCCCTTTGGAAATCAATTTTATCATCATAAAGCATTTGAAAAAAAATGTTTTTTGAGAAAAATATTATTTCTAAATGAGACTTCAAAGAGTTTTTAAAAGTGGATTATGATATAAACCTTATTTTTAGACTATGATATTTATTTTATGTGATGTATGTGGTTGTGGGTATACATGGGAGACCTAGGGTGTGTGGTTTATAGGATGGGTGTTTCCATGGCCTTCAGAATGTGCTAGCTAGGGGTCAGTTCTAGTAAGGCCTTGATAGAGCTTAGGTTATACTATATTTTTAGTCTTTCATTTGCTATCCAATGTTCTGTGAGAGATTCCTAGATACCTAAATCCCATAATTCATAGCTCCCACATGTTTCACATATATTTTGAGCTTATTATGATATACTTATATTTCTTTCCCATGAATTTTTGGGTTGTGAAAACTTGGTTATCTCTTGTTTCCCTTAGTTATACGTTTTTATTTTATTTTCCATGTTACTCATCCTCATGGATTGTTTTTATGAAAACTAAAGGATTTATGAAATAGTTATCAAATAAATGATTTCAAAAACATTTATCTCAAACATGAATAATTTGTTTTCATTGTGAAAAGTGTTATATAGATTCATAGTGGTATCCTACTAGGCTTTTTCTCAAACTCAACACATCCCATTATGTGTATACAGACTTAGTTGTGTCTTATACAAGGAAAGATAATGGAGCCAAATATCATAACATGGATTCTTGATTATTATTTCATTTTACATGATATAGGCTGATAGTGGCTAAGGTCCACCTAGAGTTATATTCGTTTAAAATTTGGGATCCTTTGTATTTTTAGTATTTTTGGATTTGTAGCTATATATTGGATAATTCATCATGGGATGTCTTATGACTCTCTTTTTTATTCACGTGATTCTTTAACTTTCTTTCATTAGTTATATTTTGATGTTGATTATGGTTTATTATTATTTTTTTCTTCTTACACTCTATTTGTAATGTTGTATCTTATTTCAACTATTTATTTTTTGGTACATACATATAACATATGAATGGGTCTTGTTGGATTCTTATTTGAAATCATTGGTGTGTTTTACTGGATTCAGAGATTAAAATCATTCCCATGAATTTATCAATGATACCCTGGAACTAGTTTTCATCCCGAGGTAGTCAGGAATTCACCTCGAGCCTTATAGAATACTGACCTAGGTGATGTTGTAGGTTGGCCCAGGTTGGTTCATTACAAAATGGTATTAGACACCTCTTGATATTTGGGGAATTATACTAGCATGGAGCAGGATCATTGGTACTTGAGTGAGTGTATGCTGGAGTCTAATGACCTGAACTTTTATAAATGAAATTCCATTTTTGTATGAATAAATTCATTATTAAGGGATGTCTATATAGAAAACACATACACTACTTTCATTATTTTGTACTATTATATATCCTACCAAATTTAAAATATTGTGAACACTCATAACCATTGATAATAGATCCATTGTAAAATATCCATTGAGATTGGTATATTAAGGGTTATGATAAATTCAAATTGACATGAAAGGAAGGAGTGATGGCCTCGACTAGTAGGATTTCACCCCATTAATCCCATTTATTAGAGCTTCTAAGGGAGATAGAATCACTGGGATTTTCTATCTACTAATCCCAAGATAATATTCAAAAAAAGGATCATGATTGAAACTATTTATGGGATAATTTTAAGCTCATCAAGATTATATCCCAAACCATGTTCACTGAACAACCCTAAGAAAATATCAACCTCACACCCCATAACCTTAGGGAATAGGCTAGTGTAATAAGGGTTTATGTATCTAGACTCTAAATGTCACAACCTATCGCAGTGGGGCTTATGCTATGACTACCCCAAGCCCACCTATAATAGGCCAGCGGCTGATGACTATCACTAAGTAGACATATCCCACAAATTTGAGGCATTTTCCTAAGTACTTGTACGCATGCACACATCTCCAAGCCACAAATACTAATGTATAAAAGAGATAAGTAAAAAATTAATGTAAACCATTATATCCCACAACTAGACTATAATAGTGAAAGTACTAGAAAGTAAATAGTGAAAAAACAATCCCACTAAATGAAAAGATTCTACAGCCACAAGTCCACCTGTAAAGAAAGAGGTATTGGGACTACCATCAGAAAATCTGTCAGAACACACCTCGGAAATTCTGGTCTCACAAGGCATTATCTAGTCCTAGTCTATGTAGAACTCCATCAATGATTTTATTGTCTTCACAAGACACAACATGTGCAGGAAAATCCCGTGCATGGGTGAGTAAAATGATACTCAATAGGACACCCCAAAACCACAAAGAAATACTGCAAATGAAATACCACAAAGGAAATACCATGATGGAATACCAAAAGTAATACCAAAAAGTAAATACGACAAACAACATACCATGAAGGAATATCACAAAAGAATACCATGAAGGAATGAATAGTCAACTCCACACAGATATATGTATACAAAATATTTATCAAGAACATATATATATATAATCAATCCAATAAGAAACATAGTCTAAACAGGACACATATTCTCCATAAGACACATATTATCAATAAGACTCATAGTCTCCACAAGACACACAGTCTCCATAAGACACATAGTCTCTATAAGACACACAATCTTTAGGTCACACCCAGCTATAGAAATGTTCGCTCGAAGCATGCTCGTTCTGGGAGAAAACACTCCTCAACCCATTAGGTAGTATTAAAAATCCCACAAAAACACATAAAAAATAAATATAAATTACTATCTCATCACAAGGATCCCCACGCCATAGACGGTTCATCAAACGGATGCACCGTTTAAATGTTATACCCATTTGAATTTTCAGAAGGGGGAAGGCAACTCGTCCTGTGGACCCACCGTATGAATGGTCCACCAACTTCCATAGTCGACCACCTAGTCCGTCCACCGCCATGGTTGACCGTGTTGTGGTGGATTGATATTTTAGGGTGATCAACCATCCATCTGCTACTGTGACTGCATGGTAGATCGGTCGACTGTGGATCAGGGTCGACTGCAGCCCAATTTTTCTGCCCGGAGTCTTACCCGATTCTGACCCGACCTGATATATCTCCACTGGCCCCAACCCAACTCCCTTGTCCTAGAATAAATTTTCTAGTCCCATACCATTTAGTTTGGGCTTGGACTAATCCGCGTCATCCATACCGCCTCCTATGGCCCTACCCTCTCTCACAAGGGCCGTCTAGCCAGGTCAACGTGGTCGTCGATTGTGTCACACACAACCATCACCACGGTCGCATCCTATAGCCCATCCATGTTCCATGACCATCACCTATACACACATATGCCCACCGCATCTGTGGCCCACTATCACTTTCTGCATTCGTATACATGACCTCCACCTCTGGTCATCGCGCCGCCTCACACTGCCTTACTAGACCCGCACCAGTGGTCCCTTATGTAGACCACCGAACCGCCTCCAATTCTCAGATTTATGAAACTAAGTCATATATGTAGTGGATATGTTCCAATATACAAATATCTAGCCTTTGTTTCAGTTTTCCTCCAATCCTTGGGTCTGATTGCATCTGAAACCTCCCAGTAATTCGACTTATAAACACAAGGGTCCAATAGAAAATAATGCCATGAATGGGGGTGAGAAAGAACAAGAACACCCGAAGAATAGACACTGGATTTTCTTTCATTTTGTCCTTGATTCGTTATTGTTAAAAGTATTAACGATGCAGATAAAGTATTCTCCCAATATCCCACAATAATTACCCATCTGACAACAATGATCATGCCACTGATCAAATTGTTTATTAATTGAACCTTGTTCATCATTGAAATAACAAATGGGGAAAATAAATAAAAAATTAAACACCCTTCCTAGAGTTTGGATCAGTTGTTGATGATTAATGGTTGTGTTGTCATTGTTGAAGAGATCCTCCATCTCCAATAGTGCGATACTCTCTAATTCGAACCTCGATCCATCATCATTTGTCTGAAAATCTCTCTAACGGTTGTCTAAATCTCCAGGGTTTGATTTTCCAACCCTAAGGAAGTTATATAACCATGAATTTAAAGGAGAAATAGTAAATGTGTCAATAAAATAATTTATCTTAAAATTATTTATTGACGATTATGTTCTTTTCTATTTTTTCCACAGAATACCTACACTGAATAAGGTTAAGTTAAACCTAGGGAAAACACCACATTACTAAATCAACGGTGCTCTCATATTTCCAATATGAGTCACCATTCATGATTTATTAGTATTTTAAAATAAATTAATTTTATTTAATAATTTTATTTATGGTTATGTCCTAGGTGAATTTTTCTTCAGATGAATCATGAAAACCAATGTTAGATCGCACTGAGGGTAAAGCCACCATTATGAGCTCAATGGTTTCCTCATATTTTTGATCCGAGAAACCTTTTAATAGATATTCCACTTTTTAAGGAAAGTTTTTCACACATGCTATTAAAAACATAAAAATTTTCAATGAATTTTTTTGATCAAACCGGACCTCGGAATCACACACCGTCTGAGCACCTGGCCTCAAAGTTTTCCCAAATAATTTCTAAAAATAAGATCAGGAAAATTTGAGTCATTAAATTCTACCCACCTTAGGGATTTACATCCTCTAAAGCCAAAAAAAATGGATACTCAAACAAATGAGGGAACTTAGAATGAATCCAAGCCTCCCACTCCCATGTGCTCTCTTTGAGATTCTCGTGCCACCACCAAACATGACCTAAAGGAATAGACCACCCCCAAAGGATACTCTCATGTCAATATTCAATCTCCACTGGGTACTTAGCAAAATTATCCCCATCATCGATATCCATCTCACCCTAGTCAATGACATGTGATGAGTTATACATGTACCTCCTCGCCTGCGACACATGGAAGATGTCATGTGCCCACTCAAACTATGGAGGTAGATCCAAGCAGTATGACACCTCTCTAACTCTATGCAGTATTAGGAAAAGTCTGATAAACCATAGAGATAGATTTCCACCCTAGTAAAATATCCATAATTTGTGTCGAGGTGAGATCCGAAGGAACACATGGTCTTTTTCCTCGAACTCTAAAGGCCTCCCTCGTTTTTCAGAATATGACTTATGATGGAAATGTGCAGTCTTCAACAACTCCTAGATGATATTAACCATCTATGTAGTCTCCCTCGCCAACTTTGATTCCATGAGTTCTAACTCTCCTTGGTTCATCCAAAAAAGTGGTGACTTGCAGAGTTTCCTGTACAAGGCCTTGAATTGTTCTATACTGATTGTGGAATGGTAGTTGTTATTGTAAAAAAACTCTAACATGGGTATGTGATCCTACAAAATGTGGTCAGAATCTAACATGAAATCCCATATCATGTCCTCCAAAACTTGTATGGTCCGCTCTATCTAGTCATCTGTCTGTTAGTGAAACGTTGTACTCATGCGTAACTGAGCCCCAAACGCCTCCTACAATCCCTTCCACAATTGGAATGTAAATTGAGAATCACAATATGAGAATATCATTGATATAAATCCATGGATATGTACTATCTCCTACACATATATTTGTCCCAAACTCACTACTAAACTCTACTCTCGACTAGCTATAGGAAGTGGACTGACTTGGTGAGTCGGTCAATGATCACCCAGTTGGTATCATGTACCCTATACGTACACGATAATCTTTTCATGAATTCTATATATATCCTATCCCACTTCCATTACAGCTACACGAGGGGTTGATTTAAACCCACTAGAACTTGATGCACAGCCCTCACCTACTAACAGGTGAGGTCCTGAGAAATAAACTCTGCAAATCCCTTCTTCATCACTAACCACCAAAACTGACATTAGAGGTCCTAGTACATATTTTCCACGCCAGGATGTATTGAAAAAGCGTATGCATGGAACTCCCTAAAAACCTCCTCCTATAACACCACTATTACAACTATACACCCTCTGAAAAGAATGACATGCTCCACACCATTCAAGTATCCATTAGGGGCGTGACCTCTGAACATATAAGAATGTAAAGTCTCATAGTTAGTATCACCATGTTGTGTCTCCCTTCCTCAATATAAGAGTGGAGAGGTAACAACCATTGAATGGAGGTAAGCTAATCCATCCCCATCCGAAAATAATATTTTTAATGAGGCCAACTACTGTGATGCCTAGTTTAGAAACTGCGAACTGGATCTCTTACATGAGAGCATCTGCCACCACGTTCCCCTTCCCATAATTATAGAATATATCAAAGTCACAGTCTATGAGGAACTCTATCCATCACCTCTATCTCAAGTTCATATCTTTCTAAGAGAAGATATACTTGAGACTCTTGTGGTCATAATAGATAATAAATCACTCACCCATTAGGTAGTGTCACCACATATCAAAGTTAAGAATACCACTTTTAATTCAAGATCATTGGTTGAATAGTTCTAATCATGTGGTATCAAATGGCATGAAGAATAGAAAATCACCACTTTCCCCTACATCAGTACACAACCAATCCCATTTTCTAATACATCATATAACACTACATACTTAGTACCCTCCTATGGAAATCTCAACATGGGAGTGCTCATCAATATCTACCTCAACTGCTGAAAACACTCGTATGAATTCTCTGTCCTCGTGAAAAGATTTCCCCTTCATTTCAAAGATGTCAATGATTATGCCACTCTAGATAATTTGGGTACAACCTCTGATAGTACCTAGAAAAACCGAGGAAACTCTGCACCTCGGTAACACTCTTGGGTAGCTCCCAAGTAAGTTCCACTTCAATATTCACTAGATACACTACAACCTCGTCTCCCAAAAAATAGACCTCTTGAATATGGAACTAACACTTCAAGATATTCTTGTAAATATAGTTCTATTTGAGTGTGTCTAGATCCATCCTCAAGTGTCCTATGTTATCCTCTTCGAACACTGATTACACTAGGATGTCATCAATGAAGACTGCCACGAACCGGTCAAGGTAAGCCTGAAGGATCTGATTCCTAAGTCCCATGAACACTATTGAGGCGTTCTTCATGCCAAATGTAATCCCCAAGTACTCATAGTGTCCATACCGACATCTGAAGGTCTTCTTTGGTATATCCTCATCTCATACTTGTAGCTAGTGATATCCATATCTGAGGCCAATCTTCGAGAACCATCGAGCCCCTTTCAACTGATCAAAGAGGTCCTCGATCCTTTGTAGTGGATACTTTTTATTCACATTCACATGGTTCAGGTACAAAAAGTCCACACATAACCTAAATATCTCATCTAACTTCTTATCACACAAAACTAGGGTTGTTGAGGGTGAAACAATGGGTCTCAAGAAGCCCTTCCTCTACAGGTCCTCCAACTGCACCCTTAGAACACAAATATATGTGGAAGATATTCATTATAGAGGTGTATATATTTGTGACTTCCTGGGATATAGATCAATTTATAAGTATACTTCTCTATGAGGAGGTAATCCTAGAACATCATCGGGAAATATGTCATCATACTCTACCACTACTATAAGAAACTGTGGACTCATGTCAACCACTTCACTGAGGGTCAGGCCAACCAACTAATGAGTGATCAGATGCACCCTCATATGTGTGAGTCCATATTTCACTACCTACATTTCCTTTTCACATAAAATAAAAACTTGGTCTCATCAATATGGACACACCACACTCTATGCCTAAAATAGTTAATCTAAGCATTAACTATTTATAACTGGTCCATACCGAGAATGACATCATAAGGCCTCAACACCACTACCCATTGATCTGAATCGAATCTATTTCCACCATGAGTAAGGTCAAAATATTAGTACCATAGTGTGATCATAAAATATCCTCACATATGTGTCTCTAAGTATGCGGGTCGAGTCAATGGTTCAACTGAAATATTTGAGTCTCAAACAAGGATAATGGAAAGAATAGAATGAATGAAAAATGTGTCTCTAAAAACTGCAGATAATGTGGAAAATACACAGATCATGCCTCTAATCATCCCTAAATCCTCATGGTCATAAGCCTCCCTGACCTGTAGATGGCCTCATCTCTGTCCAAAATTTCCCTGAGCTTATTGTGGACCACCTGAGGGTGGTTGTGGTAATATATCGAACTTTCAAAAACCTCTTGTCACCCTACCTTCTCCCCTACCACATACTCCACCGTGCGAACCACCCTACTCCTACCTCCACCTCTACCTTGGTGTCACCTCGTCCATTTACTAATCAGTCATACAATGAGTCTGGAAATATCCATCTAGATGTCTTTGACTACCCTACGAGTAACAAAACTTTTCCATCAAATAAATTGAGCTACCCTGGGAGCCCTACAATGTTAATCCTATGTCATGGGATCACCTCTTGAAGCACCTAACTAGATTGGTTACTTGTGGCTACCGTCAGCTACCTGATGTTGAGGTCTCATCTACTTAGTTCTTACTGGTAGCTCCCACTGTTGGTTCCTACTCCACTAGAAAGCTCTCCACTAGTAGGGATCACTCAAGTACACCAAAATAATTAAGAATGCTAAGGGATATCATAGATTCTCTAATATCCCAGCGTAATCTCTTCTCAAAGGTGTGATCTCATGTAACGACCCGGACCCGGCCAGCCACCCGAACAGTGATGAACGGGTCGGGTGTCACTACCTTAGGTGCACCTCCCCTGAACGCCAAAGGCTGCCGACTAGCAGCGAGGGTCTGTTAGGTATAGTGGGGAGGCTATACCCTCACGGAAGAATTAAAAGTACTGGTCCAAGTAATAAACTAAAATATGCAATGGAAATAAGTGACTCAGTAGACTCTAACCAAACCCGCAGAGCGGAAACACATTCAATAACAATATACAGCGGAAGCAATACAGAACATCAGTAGCGGAAAGTAAACATAACATCATGGCAGGAAATCAACTGCAATAACTGCTAAAACAAGAAAGCATGTATCCAAGCAAGTCATACAAATCAGAATATATACAATGGCGCTAATGGCTAACCAACAGTAGCTACAATATAAGGTAAACATGTTGATGCAAGGAAAGAAAACTAAACAAATAACTCCAATACGGCATGACCTCAGGGTCCGTGCTAGTCTCCTTGTAAACAGTACTAAAGTCCAGCTCCTGAGGCTGACCCTCTACCTGCACATAATTTCATAAGGTCTACACGCGTCCCGAAGGGCCCGTGTAGGGTGTGACACAAGTCTCAGTAGGATACCACCCAGAGGTGCATACCTAATATAAGTGTTTAGGCAGACATTCTTATACAAGAAAATAGTAAACAATGCAATGCCCAAAAGTAAAAAAATACTTCACTGGTACTCAGCAGCCACCAGGAAGTGTCACCTGCTTCGGCCAATGCCGGAAAGTCTGATCTGCAGCCCGACACCTCATGCCAGGCTAACACCATGTGTCTCAAGTACCGGCGTCCCGAAGGCACGCCCAACCATCGTAACCCAGATCGAAATCTCAACCTACCCTAGGCACAACATCCAGAGGAACAACGATACCTGTCCTCAAAAGATAACCGGAGGGACAGTGATGTATGACCTCAAATCACGACGAGCCTCTGCCCCCAACCTGACCACCTCAAAGTTGTCTTCTAAAGGCTCCTCACCTTCCACGTGGCTTCCTATGGCAAGCACCCCCAAACCAAATATACCTAAACGCATCTACCAATGGTCTCTACCCAGCGAGTGGTCGTACCACCTCATCTCTGAGTCTATCTGTGTGCACACTACTCAAAAGTACCCGGTGAGTGGTAATCACCTCAATAAGTTCCCAAGACACAACATCTCTGACACTTTGTGTCCCTGCGAACCTGTCGCTCCAGTCTGATGGTCTCGCCATCCAGTAGCTCGGGTCAAGCCCAACCTGACAGTCCAACTGTCTCAACCGATGTTCGTGATGCCCAATCCTGTGGTAGCAACCACCCAAATTAACCCGAGCTAAGAGCCCCAACCTGTGATCCCCATCACTCAACAATATATCCGGGCCATGACCAACACAAAAAGTAGTTCAACATAGGAAATATCACACATTTCACATTCATACATGGAAGCATCACTTTAAATAGGCAATTGCTAAACAGTCAATTTTCACTACTTGTGCTATCCCATACCAGTACCTAACTCATTCATAATTTAACAATTAAACTAAACAGTTTAACTAGAGACTTTCAATAAGTAGTATAACACAGCAGTTTAAACAATGGTCCAATTCACACGCATTTCGGCACCCCTGGCCGAATTGCCCCAAACAAGCAATGACCTCTAACCTGGTCTCGCTCAATCGCAATAGGTTTAGGGAATACCCAGAGGTATTCCACAATGCAGATAATTAAATAAAAAAATAAACAGGGTCCCGCTCAACACCCGACGTCACGCCCGAAGGTCGCAACCCCAAATTGTCTATGAAAACATGAAAGAAGGTATGCACCACCTACCTCGTACTCGTACGATGACACTCCTTTGATTTCAGCCTCTGAATCAGACTGAGTCGCGGTAGATCTATGTTTCCATCAAATCTAGAAATTCCGTTCAGATGGAATCTACAAAGAAACAGTTGAGGAATCAAGGACGAAGAAGGGTGTGTGGGGTTAGCCTTTCTGATGCGGTCCTGTTGCCACTGACGGATCGAAGAACGGAGGTCGTACAGAGATTCTGGAAGGGTTTGAGTTTTTCAGAGGTTCTCGGATGAACTGTCCGTCCAAAAGGGAAGAAGAAGAAATTTATGGAAATAAGATGCGACGACGCTCCGAACGATCAAATAAAAAAAGTACACGGCTTGTATTTCCCAAGTAAATTCCGTGTAGATGTGTTTCCGTACTCCGACTTAAGCAGAGTCCAGCACATGGCTTGGACTGGGTATACGGTCAGCACACGGCCAGGGTCTCGGCCGCTACATGGGGCAAGGGTACACGGTGTGTCAAGGAAGGCTACACACCGTGTAGATGGAAATTTACACCTGGTCACCACACGACATGTACCTGGCCTCGCACGGGTAAGTGGTACATGACGTGTCTATAAATACACGTCGTGTACTAGGAAAGTTCTACACGGTCTTCACATGACATGTACTCAGCGAGAACACGGCTGGTCACCCGGGTAACTCATACACAGCGTGTACTTAAAGTACACGGCGTGTAGTCTGAAAATTTCTAGAAACTGACCAGATTTTCCAAACTTCTCAAAAACCAGTCAAAAGTTTAAACAGGGCTGGGTTTTGACCCGTTTCTAAAAACTCAGGTTCTTAAAAACTCCCCACCTTAACTTAGCTCGTCCCCGAGCTACCAAACAAATCTAGGAGATGGCACCAAACACACCCATCCTGGTTAAACAACCCAGACTACCCTGGTCTCAAGGTTTTGGATAAATTCCTAAAAAGGGCTCCCCACCTTAGGAATCGCCTACTCGGTATCAACCCGAACAAATCTCAAAGCAAACAAATAAAAAAACAAGGCCCAACGACCTATTTCCCGGACCCATGGTCCTCCCATGATGCATCGTCACCCCTGCACCTCCTCGGTGCTCACGTGTCGCTTCTGACACCCAACGTAACTCTCACCGCATCGGCTTCTGCCTCCCTGAGGTCCTGCATCCAATAGATTCTCAATTCAAACCTAGTTCCATGCACCTCAAGTAACCCACATCTATGATGCCCTGATGCCCACGGCACCTCAAGTAACCTGCACCCTTGATGCTCCTGATGCCACGCATCTCAAATATATAAATAAAACATAAAACGCATCTAATATGATGCCAATCCCACTAACTAGAATCTAGTTAGTCCACAAGTATCCTGTGCAGCCTGTGAACTCAACCAAACATGCCTCAAGAGGCCATGCCAAAAGAAAGTAAAGAAACTCATGGCCACACCCACGGTGTACCTACCACCATCGTCGGCTCTCCAACCTGCTCAAACCCTGGAATCTCCATAGCTTGCACCTGACCTGACACACGGCTGCTTGAAGCATGTCTTACCTTCAGTGCTACCCCAGTCTCTGGCCACGGACCCCTCAGTTGGGCCCTACTGTCCCTGTCATGTCCTCCACGTGTAGCTGAACCTCGGCCACCCTCTCCTGGTACTGAACCCGAACCAACTCCTAATGCCACAGTCTGTCCTGGTCCCTATCTGCTGGCTGTCTATGAAGGATGCCTGCCAAACCTCTCCAGATGTCTGACCTGTCCACACGCCCGACACTCCTTCAGGGGCCTATCGCACTGAGCCTAAACATGTCATGTATGTCCACACTGAAAGAAAACCACCACTGAACTGCCACGAGGTGGTCTAGCTGAGTCCTTGGCCTACCCTCCCTTCTGGAACTCATCTCTCCCCCGCTTCCTACTGTTCGAATTGTCACCTGAAGCTGTCACCCTTCCAAAACGAGATTTTTCTCTCTCGTTGCCCTCAGCTATGAGTGTCTGGTTTACCGCCTCAGAGAATGAACCCAACCTGAAGATGTTTACCTGAACCCGAATGGCGTGTCGTAAGTCGTCCTCAAATCACCTCACCCTAACTGCATCATCACTCACCATACCAGGTGAAAAACGGGACAACTCTGTGAATTTAGCTGCGTAATCTATGACGGACATGTATCCCTGCTGAAGACTCAAGAACTCCCGGGCTCTCTCTACCCTCAGCATCTCTGGATAAAAGTGCTCGAAGAACCTGTTCTCAAAGTCCTTCCACACCAGTCCCTCATGCCTATGATCATGTACCTGCACATCCCACCAACATTTCGCCGGTCCTCTCAGCATGTACATCGTCAGTTTGACCCTCCACCCTGGAGGCGTCTTGAGCTGCTTGAAGATCATGTGCATACTCTCTATCCAGTTTTCTGCCACTTGTGGACCACCCTCACCCTGAAAAAGAAGCGGGTGCTGCGACTGGAACTCCCACATCAGATACTCCATAGAAGGCTTTGTACCCTGCGTGCCTCTGTCAATCCCCTACAAGACGCGAACTAGGCTAGCTCGGAGCTGCTCGTCGATCCACGGTCCGAACACAGCCAAATTCGACTGCTGCCCTGCCTGCACTGGATCCTGAACCTGATCCTGTCCTTAAGCTTGTACCTGTGGCTCATGCTCTGCTTGCACTGGATTCTGAACCTGATCCTGCGGTACCATATCCTCCCTTGCCTGTCGCTCGATCGTGTCGTGAAGAAGTAACCCACCTTACTCCCCCTCATCGCAACCCATGCCCTCGGCATCCCGACCTCATGGCCTCCTTACCCGCCCTCAACAGAGCCAAGTATCAATAGTAACTCGGGTCATTCCCGTCCTGATAACCAACGTTGCCTCAGTCTCGACCACCAAGTCGCCCAATCTTGATAGTTACACTGCCTCAACCACAGTACCTGCCTGCTCTCATAAGAGCCAGATCCATATGTCCCGCAAATGCAATTCTACCAAAATACAAAGCATGGCAATTGATTTTATTCACATGGTGTTATCACTTCACAAAGCATACGTGCAGTTATGAAATTCAAATACCCTAAAATGTGCCTATCAAAAGCCAAGAAAGGAACCATTGCCATACTATCCATGGTTTACATATCATAATCAATAATATCGCACAAAAAGTGAGCCACCGAGGTGGAAATCATATCAACTGTAATCTGAGAAAAAGCAACAGAAATTCCCACCCCCGGCAACTCAATCCATCCATCGTACATGGGGCTACAGGCACCCAATCACAAGTTCAAAAATCAAGTTCCAACAACAACCCATCTCCAGTATACTATATCCCAAATAGTAAAACCAACAGAAATAAAAAGAGAAGTCTCAATCTCATTAGTAGACATAAAAACACTGCTACTAAATCCTTGTCAAGAACCCCTTTGATACCACTTTGTAACGACCTGGACCCAGCCAGCCACCCGAACAGTGCCGAACGGGTCGGGTGTCACTACCTTAGGCGCACCTCCCCTGAATGACAAAGGCTGCCAACTAGCAGCTAGAGTCTATTAGGTATAGTGGGGATGTTATACCCTCACGGAAGAATTAAAAGTACTGGTCCAAGTAATAAACTAAAATATGCAACAGAAATAAGTGACTCAGCAGACTCGAACTAGACCCGCAGAGCGGAAACACATTCAATAACAATATACAGCGGAAGCAATACAGAACATCAACAGTGGAAAGTAAACAGAACATCATGCCAGGAAATCAACTGCAATAACTGCTAAAACAACCAAGCATGCATCCAAGCAATTCATACAAATCAAAATATATACAATGGCTCCAAAAGTAGCTACAATATAAGATAAACATGTTGATGCAAGGAAATAAAACTAAACAAATAACTCCAGTACGGCATGACCTC
Organism: Viscum album; assembly: GCA_963277665.1. NCBI lineage: Eukaryota > Viridiplantae > Streptophyta > Magnoliopsida > Santalales > Viscaceae > Viscum > Viscum album. The sequence goes on from OY728123.1 coordinate 879,699,552, forward strand.
AGGGTCCGTGCCAGTCTCCATGTCAACAGCACTAAAGTCCAGCTCCTGAGGCTGACCCTCTACCTGCACACAATTTCATAAGGTCTACACACGTCCCGAAGGGCCTGTGTAGGGTGTGAGACAAGTCTCAGTAGGATACCACCCAGAGGTGCGTACCTAATATAAGTGTTTAGGCAGACATTCTTATACAAGAAAATAGTAAACAGTGCAATGCCCAAAAGTAAACAAAGACTTCACTGGTGCTCAGCAGCCGCCAGGAAGTGTCACCTACTTCGGCCAACGCCGGAAATTTTGATCTGCAGCCCGGCACCTCGTGCCACCTAACACCATGTGTCTCATGTACCTACATCCCGAAGGCACACCCAACCATCATAACCTAGCTCGAAAGCTCAACCTTCCCTAGGCACAACATCTAGAGGAACAACGATACCTATCCTCAAAAGATAACCGGAGGGACAGCGATGTCTGCCCTCAAATCACGGCGAGCCTCTGCCCCCAACCTGACCTCCTCAAATCTATCTTCTGAAGGCTCCTTGCCTTCCATGTGGCTTCCTATGGAAAGCACCCCCAAACCAAATATACCTAACTGCATCTACCGGGGGTCTCTACCCAGCGAGTGGTCGTACCACCTCATCTCGGAGTCTATATGTGTGCACACTACTCAAAAGTACCCAGTGAGCGGTAATCACCTCAATAAGTTCCCAATACACAACATCTCCAACACCTCATGTCCCTGCGAACCTGTCGCTCCAGTCTGATGGCCTCGCCATCCAGTATCCCGGGCCAAGCCCAACCTGACAGTCCAACTATCTCAATCGACATCCTTGATGCCCAATCCCGTGGTAGAAACCACCCAAAGTATCCCGAGCTAAGATCCCCAACCTGTGATCCCCATCACTCAAAAATATATCTGGGCCACGCCCAACACAACAAGCAGTTCAACACAGGCAATATCACACATTTCATATTCATACTTGGAAGCATCACTTTAAACAGGCAATTGCTAAATAGTCAATTTGCACTACTTGTGCTATCCAATACCAGTACCTAACTCATTCACAATTTAACAATTAAACTAAACAGTTTAACTAGAGACATTCAATAAGCAGTATAACATAGCAGTTTAAACAATGGTCCAATTCACACGCATTTCGGCACCCCCGGCTGAATTGCCCCAAATGAGCAACGACCTCTAACCCGGTCTCGCTCGATCGCAACAGGGTTAGGGAATACCCAGAGGTATTCCACAATGCAGATAATTAAATAAAACAATAAAAAGGGTCCCGCTCAACACCCGACGTCACACCCGAAGGTCGAGACCCCAAATTTTCTACGAAAACCCGAAAGAAGGTATAAACCACCTACCTTGTACTCATACGATGACACTCCTTTGATTTCATCCTCTGAATCAGACTGAGTCGCGGTAGATCTGTGTTTCCATCAAATCTAGAAATTCCGTTCGGATGGAATCTGTGGAGAAACAGGTGAAGAATCATGGACGAAGAAGGGTGAGCGGGGTTAGCGTTTCTGATGCGGTCCTGCTGCCATTGACGGATTGAAGAATGGAGGTCGTACGGAGATTCTGGAAGGGTTTGAGTTTTTCAGAGGTTCTCGGATGAACTGTCCGTCCAAAAGGGAAGAAGAAGAAATTTATGGAAATAAGACATGACGACGCTCCGAACGATCAAATAAAAAAAGTACACAGCGTGTATTTCCAAAGTACACGCCGTGTAGATGTGTTTCCATACTCCGACTTAAGCGGAGTCCAGCACACGGCTTGGACTGGGTATACGGTCAACACATGGCCAGGGTCTCAGCCGCTACACGGGAAAAGGGTACACGGCGTGTCAAAGAAGGCTACATGCCGTGTAGATGGAAATTTAAACCTAGGCACCACACGACATGTACCTGGCCTCGCACGGGTAAGGGGTACATGGCGTGTCTATAAATACAGGTCGTGTAGTAGGAAAGTTCTACACGGTCTTCGCACGACATGTACTCAGCGAGCACACGGACGGTCACCCAGGTAACTCATACACGGCGTGTACTTAAAGTACATGGCGTGTAGTCTTGAAATTTCCAGAAACTGCCCAGATTTTCCAGACTTCTCAAAAACCAGTCAAAAGTTTAAACAGGGCCGGGTTTTGACCCGTTTCTAAAAACTAGGGTTCTTACAGCTCAGAAGAATTGTTCTTGTACCATATTCCTTGGAGTATCATGGAAGATTAGTAAATATCAATGAATACTCTACCACATTCTAACTGCCCTACTGCAGATTAAGAAGATCCTATATGCGCACTAATAATAATATGGCTTGAAAGAACTCCTCTTTGAAGAGACACTCAAATTATTCCCAAGAGCGAGTAATCTCATTGTGTTTCTAGGTTACTAAGTTCCACTATCACCCCATAGAGACTTGAAAAAGACTCCCGGTAAGAACTTACATCTGGTCAGAAGACATCCTCACAAGGTGGAAGACATGGGTAACTACCTCCATCCAATACTAAACTTCTTGGGGTATGGCTGACCCTGAAACCTAGGAGTTCACTACCTCTAAAATCCATACATGGTTCTCAGTTGGCATTCATCCTCAGATGGTAGTGCTGGTATAAGATATTGCTCGATCGGTGGTGGTATGGTTGGTAAACCACCCAGAGGTGATATCTCCAGTACATGACCCTATACTAATGCATCTTCTCTACGAGGATCATCCTTGTGATCATGAGAAAGAATCATGACTAGCTTGCTACGTGAAGGCATCCTGTAATAAAACAAGATGTACCATAGTCAATAGAGTATATCTCGATAGCTAACTCAAGAATTAATTGGAAGATACAACCCATTATAAATGATTCATGTACCATTATTTTCCCTACAACCATTATTTTCATGTACCGAGTTGAAAGTTAGGTTCCTAGAGTCTTGATGTATGGATACATTGGCTGCTGCACCAACATTGTATTCCCTAACCTGAATGTAAAACTTGAAAAACATAACATGGTTTCCCCAAAACAACCTAAGTGACTCCCATTCCTATGTTAGAAGTGACCTAATATTATACCAATCTATCACAACCCTTCCTAAAGGGTCTTGTGTCATGACTACCCCAAACCTGCCTCCAGTAGGATAGGGGCTAGTGACTAGCATTGAGTAGGCATATCCCACAAATGGGAGGAATTTTCCTAAGTACCTATATTCATGCACAAATCTCCAAGCCAAACATTCTGAAATGTAAAATAAATGAGTTAACAATGAATGAAAACCATTATATCCCATAACCAATGTACAATAGTGAAATTACTAAAAATTAAACAAGGCCAAAAAAATCCCACAAAAAGAAAATATTTTGTATCCAAAAGTATAACCAATAAAGTAAGAGGTACTGGGACTGTATTTGGAAAAGAATTTGGAAAAAACCTTGGAATGTTTTGTCTCACAAGGAACCACCTGGTCCTGGTCTTCCTGGAACTCAAATGAATAGCAGATCATCTTCACAAGAATTCATATTCACCTCCATACATATATATGTCTATATAAAATTTATCAAGAATATCCAGATATACTCAATCCAATAAGACACAGAGTCTCAACAAGATACATAGTCTCTATAAGACACACAGTCTCCATAAAACACACAATCTCCATAAGACTCATAGTCTCCATAAGACAAGTAGTCTCTATAAGACACATAGTCTCTAGGCCATAGCCATCCATAGAAATTTTTTCTCAAAGCGTGCTCATTCTGGGAGAACTAACTCCATAATCCATTAGTTCGTATGAATACTCCCACAAAAACTCACTTAGGATATCTTGAAATGACCATCTCACCATAAGGGTCCCAACACCGCATACAGATCGTCAAATAGACGCACTGTTTGAATGTTATTCCCATTTTAATTTTCAGAAGGGGGAAGGCCACTGGGCCTATGGACCGACTATACAATCTGTTGAACAACCGTGGAGGTCGACTTCCATAGTTGACTTCATGGTTCGGCCACCCCCATAGTTGACCATTCTGCGGAAGCTTGAGCTTCCATGGAGTTCGACCTTCCATCAGCTGTCATAGCTGCACAATAGCTTGGTTGACCATGGATCACAGTCGACCGCCACAGTTGACCGTGGCTCGGTCCATCTCCACTGGGCCCAACCCAACTCTATAGGTCCTAGCATGTTTTCCTTGTCCCAGCTCGATCTGCATGGGTTGGCCCACCTCCTCTGGCCTGGCACGCTCGCATGCGGGCCATCTGTCCTGGTCAACATGGTCGTTAGCTGCATCCCATGCAGTCATCGACGCCACCATATCCTATAGCCCATCTGCATTCCATGGTTTCTACCTCCACTTGTGGATGCCTTCTGTGTCCGTAGCCCATTTTCTCCTTCTGCGACTGCTTCCATGACCGCCACCTCTGGTTTCCATGCCATACCCATGTCGGTGGTCCCTTATGTGGACCACAAAACCACCTATGATGCTCATATTTCTAAAACTAAGGCATGTCTATGATTCTCAGGTCCCGATCTATATAGATCCTGCCAATGTTTCAGTTTACCTCCAATTTGGGGGGTCTGATTGCGTTCAAAGACTCTCGGCAAGTCGAGCTGCATCAATAATGGTCCAACGGCAAAGAACACCATAAATGGGGGAGAGAAAGCACAAGAACGCCTAAAGAAAAAACCTTATCATTTTTCATGTCAGCCTCGATTTGTTTTCATTATAAGGATAAATGGTGAGGATAAACTAATATCTCTATAATCTCACAACAATTACCCATCCTATAACAACGTTCAAACCACAAATCAATCTATTTGTGGATTTAATCAACTTCATTGTGGAAATAAAGAACATGGACAAGAAATTTGAAATCAAACACCCAACCTGGAGTTTGGATCATTCATTGATGAGGAACTGGTTCTTTTTCATCGTTGACGAGATCCTCCAACTCAATCAACATAACGATCCACATTCCAAACTTTGATTTGTCATCATTCATCAAAAAAGCTATCCAACAGTTGTATGAATCTCTAGGGTTTGAGTGGCCAACCCTAATGAAATTATATACCCATACATTTAAAGTATAAAATTCTCTATGTCAATAAAATAAATTATCTTTAAATTATTTGATGACTATTATGTCCTTTTTAGGTTTTCCACTTAAGACCTTCACTGACTAAGGTTAAGTCTCCCCTCAAGAAAACAACACATTAAAAACTCATCAGTGGTCTAAGATTTCTAATCCAAGTCACCATTTATGCATTATTAGGATATTAAAACAAAATAATATTATTTTATTATTTTATTTATGGTCATGTCCTTTGTGAATTTATCTTCAAATGACCCGCACCGACCAAAGTTAGGTCACACATAGGGTAAGGCCACCATTCTGAGCTAAAAAAAGGCCCTTAGATTTATGATTTGGGTACCCATTTAAATGATATTCCACTTTTTATGTAAATTTATTCATGTGTTCTATTAAAAACTTAAAAAAATTCAGAAAATTGTTCTAGGCACACCAAACCTCGAAATCGCACGTCTGCTCAACACTTAGTCTTTGAATTTTCCCAAAATAATTTCTAAAAAAATCTAGAAAATATGAGTTATTAAATTAAAATTAAGATTTTTTATATTTTTATTTTCTAATAAAATAATGTTCATATTTATCCCTTATTAAAATTACCCTCTAAATGATTTAATAGTGAGTTTGATAAAAAATAGATTTTGATACGATGAAACACAAATTATATTTTTTTTTTGTAATTCATTGTTTCAATCAAGATATTCATTTTTATGAATTCAATAATATTTTAAATAAATAATATTTTAATATAATATTATTATTAAATCATGTTTATTAAATATAAATGATAATATAATTTTATGAAGTTAAATGTAATTTTTATAAAGGTTAGAAAATTATTATTATTAAAAAAGTATTTGTAAATAAATGGGTATTTTGTTTTAAACTAAAAAAAATTTATTATTAGAGAATTATTTTGAAAAAAATAAATATTATTTCTGATATATACATGTATAAATTATTCAACAGCGATATTTTCATAATTTTCTGAGATGGTCGAATTTTCATGTAAAAATTAAATACAGTATAAATATTGAGTTTGTATTATGACATCATAATGACCCAAATGTGATGTAAAATATTCCATAAAATGTATAAAAGACCAAATATGTATTTCCCATTTAAAATAATGTGTTTATAAGTTAATTTAGTAATTTTATAAGGCCATAATGAATCCTATAAAACCTATATTATATTTTATGGTTTTAAAATCAATTATTTATTAACATGACTCAATTCCACATCACAAAGGGTATTATTTTAATGATTTCGGTTAATATACTTTAAAACCACTCATATTTGGAATAAACCATGGGAAAACCACTATACGGTTTGTTCTTTTTATTACTTTATCATATAGATTCCAAAACCTATGTTTAGAGATTAATAAATAATTCCCCTCTTTTTTCTATATAAACCCACCCAACCTCCCATTCCTATTCTCTCAAAACTATTAAATAATTAATTTAATATTTATTTTCTTCTATATATTCCTCCCAATGAGTTATAAAGCTCTTAAAAATCTCCTCCCAAACTTTTAGAGGTGTCCTCTCAAGGTAAGGGATCCTCTCCTTCTTCTCCTTATTCAAGAACCTTCTTTATGTCATGACTTTTTATTTCTAGTTGTTCAAGTTGGGATATGTATTTACACAACCCTATTACTTTCCTTATGATTCATATGTAATGATATACCCTTTTCACTATCATTCTCCCCTTCTATAAACCATTGTGTACACCCGTTATGCTGCTGAAATTATCCTGCAGTTTTATATGCCAAACATTTGTGTAGTGAATACCCATATCCATTTCCCCTCAAGGTTATTCAACTAGTTTTATATTTACTTCATTTATTTGGTATTTCCATGTAGGTATCCCACAGTCCTTAATATTGGGATAAAAGTGATGAAATATATCCTTATGTTGTTTGATCTATGTGGCACACTTATATAAGTACATAATATAAAAGTGATGGGTGGACCTGGAATTTTATAGTTCTCCAATGCTTTGGGTAATATTTTTATCTTATTAAATTCTATATATTTTTCAAGGGAATTTATACTAAGTATACTATTTTATGTTGTCTTGGTAGTTATACTTGACATATGTTTATGGTTTCATGTTTTATGTTGTTGTCGCATTCCCACGTTTCCATTATGTTATCATGTTATATCATGACTCATTGTCCAATATTATGATTCTCACCCCTATTATGTTACCTTGATATGCCTATTGGAACACAATTACTATTTTATCTTATTATATGTATTTTTATTCTGTTATAGGGATTTATATCTCACCCATTTCATATATAAGTCCCCAGGATATCCCATGAAAGTTTAGAAGAATGATGTAATTTTAAGAACATTTTAAAAACCTTTTCAATAATGTCATTGTATTTATGTTGCAATTTGTTATAATATATACCTAATTTCCCAAACACACTAGGATTACCAATCTTCTCAAATTTAATTATGTGTACCCTTGTGTAATAAATCATAAAATAATATGTATTAAAGATATGGGTTGTCATAGGGAGTGCTTGTCCTGCTCCTTCCCAGGCAAGAACTCTAGTTATCAGGTTAGTTGGGGATTATTTTTTCTAATTATTTTTTTATTAAGATTAAGTTGATGGATTTTAAGATTATTTACTTCTATTTAAAGTTTTTTGATGATTCCCTAAGTTTTTTATATTAATTATTATTTTAATGAATTATATATTGATTGGTTTCTTATGTTTCATATTTTTAAATCATGCCACCTAAAAGGGCCTCTAGAAATCAGAGGGAGGAAGTTGTGGAGAATAATCCATATAAAAACCTTCTTATGGACTCCCATCTCATTGAATTAGTGATAAATATTATTTTTTCCTCTTAGGAAGAGTATCAAGCCAAGTATATTTTGATCCAAATGTCATGAATAGAAGTTTATGAAGTAGAATCCACCTGCATTATGGGAGATCAGGGGCCCCAAGAACTGATAAAATTATTAGAAAATATTGAATGTGTCTTTCAATATCTCCATACCTATAAATAATATATGGTGAGATTTTATAATTATATTCCGGATGGGATAATCCACAGGTGGTGGGACTTAGATTTGATTTTAAGCTCTATAATGATCTTACTTGGACTTGGTTCAAGAAGATGTTTAATTATCAATTTTACCTAGAGACTTTTCAAGTGGGTATTGATAGGGAATTCATGACATGGGATAAAGGTTAAAAATCCATTAAGTATTATTCCAATGAATTTTTTGAGTTGTTTTATTCATCACCATATCTCCACTCAAATGTTTATTTGAAGGTATGTCATTTCACGATGGGTTTCATACAGTAAATTGGGTCCAGGATCATTCTTCTTTTTCCCACCTATAATGAAGTGTTGGATAAGGATACCATAGATGAGGTAGATAAAAAATTATTTATAGTTATGAACCATTCCCTAACTACAATGGGTGAGAGTATAAGTTCCTTTTATGGAAAAATAGAAAGTATGATTAGTCACAATGTTGATGTAGTAGGAGCATACATCGTCCCTCTAACCTTGTGTCAACAGATTCCCCAAGGGAATGTCTAGTTTTGTGTTTTAAATGCACAAAATATAGTCATATAATTTCATATTTATATTAACTTAAAAGTACATACCACCAATTTTTTCTCTTGGGAAATCTCCACTGATATTTTAGGTACTCTGACCAAAGAAAATTAAGTGTGTTCCAATCATACCAAGGGTTCCTAGGTGTATCAAGATATTTCAAGGGGAGAATAATCTCAATCCCAGGTGAAAGGGTACTCTCATATTACTAAGAATAATTATTGAGGTACTAAATATGGGTGCCTATATATTACATAACACATTCTAGAGGAGTCGTAGTCAAGGACAACAACCTTCAGAGGTATGGTGTTTATTTCTTCATCTATGGACTTGATTGTTTTACTCTGGTAAATCCCATTAATTTATATCATTTAGTTTTATTTTTTCCTTGTGACTACTATCAAGGTTGATTTTTTATGTTATGGATCTCTCCAATCAATTAGGAAAAATGAGAGAGTTGGGTTTTATGTTCTCCAAGTCCCATGTAATTCTCACTAATGTTGATGTTTTTTGGGATTTCATAGCTCTAGATTTGTAAATCTTTAACCTTTTCTTTGTTATATATTGGTTTGTGATAATTAAATCTCATATTGACTACTACCACTAAAAGTCTTCATTTCTCCTTCCTAATGGGTATAATCACATGTTTTATGGTGAGTTTGATCCAAGGTTAGGTAGAGTTTGTCCGATTGTTCCACTAGTAGGGTCTATTTCATACCAATTTTCCAAGATACTTCTTAATGTTATTTAATGGTGTTTAGGTGACCAAATCCTATTAGTGGTATATAGGTACCCCAAGTTTTCCCTTGAAGTTTTTTGTGGTTTTTTCACCCCAATGATAGGGATAGTTCACCATATAACTACTCCGAAGGATAATCCCCATCTCCTCTCCATATTATCCATTATCCCCTACTGAGATATAGGAGTTAAAGGTCAATTAAAGGATCTCAATATTAAGGGATTAATTCACTTAAGTGTTTCATTATGGAAATATTTGATGCTCTTTATAAATAATATAGATGAAATCCTTCATATTTTCATTGACTATCAAAAACTCAATATAGTGATGATCATGAATAAATATATGTTTCCTCAGATCGATGATTATTTTGATTAAATAAGGGGTTACCAATGGTTTTCCAATATTTAATTGATATTGGGATACCACCAGTTGAGGGATAGGGAGGCAAAAACTATGAAGACCACCTTACAGAGCTGATATTGGCCTTTTGAGTATCTATTCTTCTATTCAACCTCACTAGTTTCCATGTAGTCTTTATGGTCTTGATGAATAATATTTTTCCCTAATATCTGGAATCCTTTATAGTGGTGTTCACTGATGATATCTTAGTTAACTCCAAGATGAAGTAGGAAAATGAGGGCCATTTGGATGTTATTTTGGGATCCTAGGACCACTATTTGTATGCGATGTTTTCCAATTTCCAATTTTGGGTCAAGGAGGTGAAATTATTAGGTCATGTGGTGCCTCAAAATTTCATTTTAGTGGACTCAGAGAAGATCTAGGCTATCATTTATTAAGAACCAACTAAGAATATATTTGAGATCTGGAGTTTCTTTGGATAAGTGGTATATTACAAGCACTTCATACAATATTTCTTCAGAATACCATCTCCTTTGATAGCTCTAACCCAAACAGGAATGAAGTTTAAGTGGTATGAAAAATTACATAGATCTTTTAAGGATCTGAATGTGAGGTTGAATTCAGGTCTATTTTTTCTTATTGATGCAGTCTTCGAATATTTTATGTATTATGTTTCCTTTGGTATGGGGTTGGTGTGAGTGTTAATGAAAGATGACTATGTGGTGTCCTATGTCTGACATTATTTTCACCCTCATGAAATGAAATACCCCACTCATTACCTTGAATTTGAAGCAGTGATGCATGATTTAAAAATGTTTTGTCACTACCTCTTTAGTGATAAGTTTACAGTGTACTCATATCATAAAATTTTGAAGTATATCTTTACCCAATGGGACATTAATATCAGCTAGAATTTGTTCGTAGAGTATCATTGGACTCATGATTTTGATTTTACATACACTCTAAGAAAATATAATGTTGTAGTTAATGCAATGAGTAGTAAATTAACGACTCATTCAATGAAAGAGTCTAGGGAAGAATGGGGTCTAATGATATTATTCACTAAGCATCCTCTGGAATTGGAATATGTGATTGAAACAGGTTCTCTAGACTAGTATATAGATCATATCCTCTATTGATTAACAAATTGTCCTTGGGTATGAGGTAGACACTGACTATCAGCAGATTATATGAGTCTTAAATAGTGGGGGACCTTGAGTGATTTGTCTCGGTCTCCTAATACATCGTCTATTTTTAGAAGTAGTTGATAGTTTCTTTGACATTATGGTGGGAGGTGATGAGTGGTGGTCACCACTCTAGCTGGGTAATTTACCTGAGGGTTACAATGATATTTTATGATCGAAAACATTGATTTTTTTACCTGAGATGAGATGATTAGTCATGGAATTCATATATCAGTGCCTCAATTTTCATATAATCAAATCTAAGAAACAGAAGCCTGCTGGGTTATTGAAACCTATACCAATCATAGTGTGGAAATGAGATAATATCTCCATAAACATCATTATCAAATTGATTCAATCTCTTAATGGGAAGGACACAATATAGGTTGTTATCGATTGGTTAAATAAATCGGTTCATTTTATTCCCATCAAGGAGTCAATGAAAGTATAGGAACTTGGACATCTTTATGTTCAAAGATAGTTTTACATCATCGTGTTCCTTAAATTATTGTTTTGGATCAAGACCCATGCCTCACATCCCATTTATGGAATGGAATTCATGATTATTTGGGTTCCTAGTTGAAATTGAGCATGACCTAACATCCATATATTAATGGATAGACAAGGTGGTCTATTCAAATTCTTGAGGACATGATAAGTTCTTACATCCTTGACTTTGGAGGATCATGGGAGAAAAATTTATCATTAGTTGAGTTCTCCTATGATAATAATTATTAGGACTCAATAAAGATGGATACTTTTGAATCTTTTTATATATGACCATTTCAATCCACTCTATATTGGTCTGAGCTATGCGAGTATTCATTGGGGGACCAAGTATTGTTTAGGAGATGATGAGAAAATTTTAGTAGGTTCAAAAGTTGTTGGTGATGGATAAAATTCTACATAAATATTACACTAACTATTCTCTTCATCCACTGGAGTTTGATGTTGGTGATCAGGTGTTTCTTAAATTATCTCCTTTCCAAGGTCACTATCATTCAGGGAAATAGGGTAAGCTCATGTCGTGTTACGTCGATCCATTTGATATTGTAGAGAATCTCATAAAGGTTCAATATTAGTTTTCCTTTATAGTCCAGATAACCTTTATTCAATATGTATTCCATGTTTCCCATCTGAATAAGTACCATAATGACCCATATCAGGTGGTCAAATGAGAGTGTTTGGTCATATATCCTGACACCTCTATGGTTAAGAAGCATGTTCATGTCCTAGTGTAACCACCTGGCCTGAACTACCAATTCTGAGTTGGAGTGTAACATGAACTCATGCACACCTCCACATATGAAAGAAGTTGTCGACTAGAAGAAAGGGTATGATTCCATCAGTGAAGATAGTATAACCTCTATATCATTTCATATAATTGATAATAAGTCATAAACAATATAATAAGTAATTAGATCAATAATAAAGAAACTAAAAGGAGGACATACATGTCATACCATAAAAGTATCTCCCAAAGTGGTAAGTCTATACAGTAAATAAGTATAAAATAAATAAATATATAAATAAACAATGGTGGGGTACTCTGAAGTATGTCATGATATTCCACATTCCATGGGCTCATCTTCTCATCTATCTACCATAGGGCCTTTTCCTTTCATTGAATATCTCATTAAATCTACAAGCTCACTACAATTCTTGAGTAGGGTGTGAGTACATGACTCAATAGGGCACCACCAATGCATCCTCAACCTAGTGTTATCAAGTGTAACATGGGTGCTCAATAATAATAATAATAAATTGATAATAAGTATAACATCATACAATAAAAAATTGAGCAATCGTGCTCTAACCAATATACCACAAACCCCCGACTGTACCTACTTTATCTCCATGTCAGAGAGATAATGGAAATATTGGTAATAACAAAACTATCCCCAATATGAAATCCTCATAGAGTCTTGTGGACATGAAACATGGATTCCTATATCCATCAATTAGGACATGAATCCCAGTATCCACTTGTTGATAATAATTGTGTTCTCACATCCACTAGTCTACCTTGAGGGAATGATACTCAAAAAATGTTGGGATACCTTGATTGAATCCTTATCATGGTCTCTATGGATACCTTTTACCTCAACAATATTCTTGGGTCCCTCATAACCATAATCTCAAGTCAAACGTAGTCCCCCCTAAGGTATCAACATTTCATGATGGCCCACGTGTCTCAAGTGCCAATAAAAACCACCAATACATGGTACACACATATAGGGGAAGCATACAAGGAAATCATAACATATCATCATGAGTATATAGTAGTACACATTGAATCATGTGAACATAATAAAACATGAAAATAATATACTCTAGTATAACTCATTGAATCACATATCACAATGGGTCTTGCAGGCTACACACACTCTTTTATGCAATCACAATCAAGAATGGTTATAAATTATGCTAATATAAATAGTAATTATGAAAGAAAATGTAAATGTAAGACTAATAAGGTAAGTAAATTCATACCAAAGGTGTCAACATATATGTTGAGGTTCTCTAAAGATGTTGTTACCCATTACATGTTTACACACTAATTGGAATTCAATCGCACACCAAGGGCTCCAGAACCAGTTGTAACCAACATGTTATGGGTTATAGATCAAGTTAAATTGGGATGGATAAAAGGGACATAAGAAATATTACTAGAAGGTGGTCATTATTAGAAGAATGGTCTTAGAAGTAAGATAATCTAGAAAATTCAAGAGGATCCATGGAACAAGAAAGGGGGATACAGTATGGAGGTATTCTAGATAACAACCACCATAGTATAAGCCAAGCACTACGACATTGGGGGATCTAGGAGGAACCACCATAGTGAAAGGTCTATGGTTGCGGTGTGGATCAGCACAACCACAGTGAAATGGTGATTTTTGTAGCATGGAGGACATCAAGAAATAGGGTATTATTGCATGTAATCACTTCTCATTGGGAATAACAACATGGAGTTTCTTCTATATAATTTTGGATTTCTTTAACCATCATGCGGTCGGAAGGAGAAAACTAGTATAAGAATTGAATCATCAGGGTCTAATCCATGTGAGAAAATTATTCTTAAAACTTCTTAAAAATCCAAATAGATTCTCTGATTTTAATTCCAAAATAGATCATTAAATCCCTAACTCCTAAATATAGAATATTGAAGACCTTCCATCCATCCGTAACCAACGTGTCAAAATATTATATATTGTGGTCCCAACCACCATGGAATAGCTTCCTCAAACTTCCCTCTACGATGATGGTTGTAGTGAGAAATCCATCCATTAACACCTCTATTGTGTTGTGACAAGCTCTTTGGTGTGGCCATACATGTTGTAGAATATACATATAGGATATGGTGTAATTACCCACTATTTAGCATAAAATTTATAAAAAACACATAAGCCTCTTTTGTATTCACAAAACCCTCAGTCCTTTACCCATACATGTTACAACACAAAAACAAGGAGGAAAATTAAGTAAAAAAGGCTTCCATTTAAGGGGAAAAATATTTTGAGTATTAAAAATCTCCCCCTCCAAATAATTCTGATCCAAGAGAAGTGTCTCTAGGGTTCCTTCTAAAATAGATCATTCCACCAATATTGAAAGTTAGTTTCTCATTCATAAGTCTCCGCACAGATTCGTCCATGCTTCCACCAAATCCAATAAAGTGGTATTTTATTCCCATAAATAACAATCTCATTATAGTTTATAATGTACATCATATTCTTCTCATATGATCCATTTGGACTCAAGCTCAATTTCCCCATATTCGATAACATGCATAGGGACGAGTATGTACCTCTGAAGTTGTGACACATAGAACACATCATGCATACCTTGGTAGCGAGAAGAAAGATCTTTTCAACACACTACTTCCCCTACCTACTTAGTGATCTCAAAGGGTCTAACAAAATGAGGTTATATCTTGACTATCTTCATTATATTTGTGTTCCCTAACTGAGGATTCACTCTCAAGAAAACCGGATCACCCATATCAAACTTCAAAGGTCTCCTCCCATGGTCAAAATAAAATATTTATCTACTATAAGAAGTGATCAACCTATTCTAAATTAGATAGAATATCTTATATATATCTTTAACCATACTAGGGCCCACAACTGCTACCTCACCCGTCTCATTCAAAAAAATTAGTGAAAAACATGGCCTTCCATAAAGATCCTCATAAGGTTCCGTATGAATTGAAGGCTGGTAACTATTTTCGTATGTGAACTCAACCAAGGCTAAGTGATCATCCCAAGATACACCAAATTCTAGGATACAATATTAAAGAGTATCCTCCAATACATATATATTCTACTCAAATAATCCTTTTGTATGAGGGTGGTATGTTGTGACCAATCTTAGCTGAGTCGCTAGGGACTTCTTCAAGCCCTACAAAAATTGTGATGTAAAATGTGTGTCTCTATAGAAAATAATGCTGAAGGTTTATCCATGTAAGCTTATAATATCAAATACATATAGTATTCCCTTCTCATCCTGAGTGAGTCTCTCCTATCTTTATGAAGGGAGATAACTATGTTGTCTGATCGAAAATCACCCAAACTACATCCTGACTCCTTGGGGTCCTGGGTAACCCCATCAAAAATTCCATTATGATGCCTTTCCATTTTCACATGGGTATAGGAAGTGGATGAATCAACCAAACTGTTCATTGATTACTGGCATTCACCCCCTTTTATGTAAGGTATTGAGAGATGAATGGTAACAACCCAAACCACTATAAATAAAATTTCCCTTATATTTTAATCAAATACCTTATTATATAATATGGATATAGAAAACACATGCACTTATTTTTTTTTTATTATACCCTATAGTATTTAAATGAACATTAAGAATTATTTCCATTTATAATATAGTCATTTAATAGTGATCACATCTTTAGTATAAATATATGGTTTTAATGAATCCAATTGACAAAGACAAAGGAAGTGATGACCTCAACCAGTATGATCATACTCTATGAAGCCCATTTATTAGAGCTTTAGAGGGATATATCATCACTATATTTTTCCCTTGACCAAGCCCAAGATGATATCCAACAACTTAAGCATGATAAATATTTATTTATGGGAGAAGATCAATCTCATCGAGATCCCAACCCAAACCATGTACATAGAACCACCCCATAAAAGTCTCACCATAGTGCACCTTACTCTTATGGAGTTATCTCATTTATTAAAGGGATATGTATCAAGACCCTAGAAATATGAGTATTTACATTATTTTTTATAGAATAATTAATATATTTTTATCCTATTATTGTTACTTTATAAATGATTTTGATTTTGATTTTGATACAATAAAATACAAATTGTATTTTTGGGTAATATTCAAATTTAATTAAGGAATTTATTTTGATGAATTAATTCATTTTGGAAAAAAAAAATATTTTAAGAAATTATTATTATGAAATAATTTTTATTAAAAATAAATGGTCATATAATTTTTATGAAGTAAAATGTAATTTTTATAAGGGTTCAAAAATTGTTATTGTCAAAAAACCCAACATTTCCCAATAAATGTAGATTTTATTTTTAAAGTGAAAATTAAAATATTTATAAAAATATTTAGATTAAATGAAGACTATTTTTGGAATCAAAACTTTGAAATTATCTAATAGTGAATTTTTCATAATTTTCTGAGACATTCAAATTTTCAGATAAAAATTAAATACAGTATAAATATACTTTCTGTATTATGACATCATAATGACATAAAAGTGTTTTAATAAATAAAAAATATATATCCACGTTGAAATATATTTTTTTCTATTGAAAATAATTACATATTATATTTATTTTATTAATTTTATAAATCCTTTATGAAATCTTCAAAACCATTAATATATTTTAAGGTTTTAAAATCATTTATTTAACAGTGTGGCTCACCTCCAAATACTAAAGGGCATTATTTTATTAATTTTATCCATTTTTCTTATAATATAATGAAACACACTACCATTTGTAAGAAACCATGGAAAACCCATAGGATTTTTTGTTGTTTTGGTTATTTTATTATATAGATTCCAACACCTAAATAATAATGAAATCCCCCTCATTTCCTATATAAACCAACCCAATATCTCATTTCTCTTCAGTCAAACTTCTTATAGAATGCCCATAATCTTTACTAAACTCTCTATATTCCTCCTAAGGAATCCCCAAGATCTCAAGAAGCCCCTCCCAATCATTTAGAGTCACACCGTCAAGTAAGGGATTTCTCTCTTCTCATTTCCATTCATGCTCTTCTTTTATGTTATGTATCTTAAATTCCATTTGATTATGTTTTGAAATGTTATTACATATTCAACATGTTTGTATATTAATTTATAAATGATGATATCCCTATTTTACTCTCATTAATCCTCTCATGATCCTTTTTGTACATCGGTTACCATACCAAAATATAGTTAGTATTATTTACTTTATTCAAGTTTCTTCATTAAATTATGCCTTCTATTTCCAATTTCTAATGTTGGGATATATTTTTCTATCTCCCTATAACTTCCCATTTTATTTATCTATTATGAGATACCCCCTTCTCTCTCATCAACCCATTTTTATGAATATTTAAGTGATGTCATTATGCTGCCGAAATTTCACTATGATTTTACATGCCAAAATAATTATGTAGTGAATATCATACTCATTTCCTATCCCATATGTTCAAATTTATACATATATACATTTTTATTTGGGACTTACATATATGTATTCTACACTAATTTATCATGGAATAAATTATTATAATGATTGAATCAATGTTGTATGATATATGTGGAACACTTAATCATGAGAATGAAACGAATGTGATGTGTCTGCCCAAAATTATATAGAGCTCCAATACATTGTGTAATGTTTAATCTCATGAGACGTCATGTTAAGACAGGGAGTGAACCTTATTCCTTTATGGGATTATGTCCACCATGATTTGTTGGTGGTTTGTCCTTGACCTATATCTATGATTCTTTGTTTAAAGTTGTTACCACATTTCTCATGTTATGATTATTATGTTATATCATGTATCATTGTTTATGTTTATGATTATCACTATTTTATGTCTCATTTATATTCCTATTTTCTGACATGTATCACCTTAGGACATGTTTATTCCCTCAATGGGGTTTTTTAGCTCACCCATTTCTTATCTTTTTTCCCAGGTTATCATATGATGTTATAAAAGCCATGTAAGTTTAGAATCACGTTAAGGAAGTTTTCAATAATATTATTGTATCCCATGTTCAAGATGTTATTATATATAGCTAATTCACAAAGACACTATAATTATAAATTTCACAACCCCCTCCCCAAAAATTGTACCCCTCCTAGGCCCTAAATGTGAGAAGGGAGATATTGAACCCTGAGTCCCACCTTCAGTAGGCTCCGGGTTGGTGACTAGAACTGAGGGTATAGAAAACACACATATAGGAGGCATTACCATCTAAGAGAACACATGTGAAAGAGAGAGATAAGATAGAAACCAACCAAATACAAGTCATACTTCAATATAAAATAAATCCCAAGTACACATATGTGATGTCTTGCAAAACTACTACAACTGAAAGGGGAAAACTGCAAGTACCCAAAAGGAAGTAAAAAACAGTAGCGACCACGAAGCCCGAACAGCTCCTACAACCCCAAGCTAGTAGTAACCAGCCTGATCTCCAACCTTCTCCAAGTGAGCTGAAAAATGGTTTATATATACATAGGGTGAGTATAATAGTATACTCAATAGGATCCTCCCCAGTGCCTCTCGTGCAAAAGTAAAGAAAGCATGCTAAAGCACAGTGAACAACAAGTGAAACTAACTCGTCACCTAAACAGGTATACTAAGTTTCCAGCCTCACCATGGCTACTCTCACCAGGTAATGCATACAAGAGTATATAATATAATAAATAATATCAAGGGTACCCCACTACTAATTCCACATTGGTTTTTTACTTTACCCCAACGTCGCAAGTCCTATGCATCTCCCTCCAAAAGGATTGCCCATAGACACCTAGAAGAAGCACCACAACATGAACCTCATACAACAAAACTACCACGTCCCTGTAAGAAAAGTAACCAAGTAGTTTCTGGGAGCCACCATAGTTCGCATAACATGTATCATACGTCAGGCATTATACCTCAATCCATTACAGCCCACACACTGAGTAAGGATCCTCAAGCCATCACAGCCTATACATGTTATGTCTATAATAGTCCATATAAAACTATATCCAGAATATATGTTTGTAAATAACCACAAGCCATTACAACCCTCTTCACACATATATTTGGAAAACTAACCATTGTGCCTACTAGAAAAAGTAACTACCAAGAGAATAGAGAGGGACCAAAGGGGGTAGTCATCCATCCATCCTCCCACCAGAATGTTGGTGAAAACACCCCCTAGGGATCAGAATCCCTAGGGTGTCAGTTTCCCTAACTGATGGGGTGGAGTAGCATATAGAAACACAAATAGTAAAAAATATACTATATCTCAACACCACACTATTGGCATAACCTAGTCTTAGATTCAACTACAGCTAACATCTCTCGAACTCCCAACTACCACTTCTAATAATAGGTATCATATAATCACACAACCATTTAAAGAGCTTTATTACATTACTTCATTACCTTTTTATCAATTTTACATTACGTTAATTAATTCTTTAAACATTAATTAACTATTAACAATTTACACATTATATTTCATTAGCATCACACCCAAATTTCACTATTCCTTTAAATTGCAACATCAGCATTACATCCCAACAAGATCTAACCCCATGGGTTAAAATAATTTATTCAATCATTTATTAACAACATTATTACATTCCCATATTCCTAGGCATTCTAGAAAAACATTCTAAGCTACTAAACATAAGGGGGCTCAACACGGTGAGTAGATGAACTACCCTTCGAGCCTTTTCCACCTATAGAAATAGCATAGACCCATCCTCCCTCGGTAATATAAACACAGAAAGCATGTGGCATACCCCATGATTCTTCACCCCTTTTGGAATGAGGGTAAAAAAACTAGATTCCTTGACTAGTGGGGAAAGTAAATCATATAAACAACCAACAAGATCAGAAAGCATCCAAACATTCACATCTAACTCATTCCATCATCCTCGGTGTCCTCCCCAACACCCACTTGCATAAATTGATGCATCTTGCCACTCTAGGCTTCAAATACTAGCACAACCAATAGGCCTCTCTAGCCCCATATATCTCAGTAGCCTTCCAGACTCACATCACCACACAAGCAGTAGGAAAACAACTATCATATCAATTAGGCTCTTGGCCCTTAAACAAGAAAGAGGGTAACTCATAACCCTATGAGGAATTATCTTTTATCAAAAAACCTATTATTTAATCCATATTGAATTTACCAATTTATTATTTGTAGGTTCCAACTACGGGAAACCTAAATAGTAATCTATCAAAAATTGATTAAACATGCTTACTGCATCAATTTGATTATCGTCAAATTACAACGACAATAATCGGATTCATTCACATGACACTTTATCTTTATCCAAACAATTATCAATTAATTCTGGATTTAAATTCTTTACCAATTTACATCAAGAACGAAAATCTAAACGAAACAATCATAGATATCACACTATCTAGAAAAACAAGTGGAAATAACATATGATCGATATCAATTTATTTATCTAGTTTAAATATTTATTATTTCAACTTCATTGTGATCCAGTGGGATAAATCATGTTAACTATATAGTTTCATGTAAAATAAAAGAGAAGTAATGAATCCCCTACCTCAAACGATTCTTTACATTCTTTATATGAGAACGTTCCACACAACGGGTTATGATCTCCTCCCCCCATGACAATTCTATCCACCCGAGGATGCAGAGACACCACCACACTGGTCAACAACCATGAAAATCCCATTAGGAACATGGAGATAGAATTTCATAAAAGTGCAAGGGGAAACATAAGGAGATGAAACCAATAGAATGATGATATATCATACCTTATATCGAAGATTGATTGATACTACTTGGTTGCATCAAAAATAGAGGGGAAGCAATCCAAGGAGGAAATTTTGATCACAAAAATCCTATGGGAAGGAATGGAATGTTCAAGCATCTCACACCTGAGAATAGGGAGGAAGAACTAGCGAGGAATATATCATGTCCCTTTAGAAGATTTAACAGAGAAGCGGTTTAAGATTCGTTGGATTTTCCATTAAAATAGGATTGCATTAAACCACGCATTTTGACCAAGTAAAAGAATCCTAAGACTTAGGAAAATTAATATAGGAATTATAGCCTTTGAATCAGCCTTAGAGTCCTTAAAACGAGGCTTTAAATGAATTTTACATCAAAGGAAACATCAAAGGGGAGAAACTGTAGGAAGTTGGAACATTGTTCATGAACACGAAATTTGGAAAAGGAAATAGAGGCTACCATTGGACCTCTCTATTTTGGAAATAATGTTCATGGACTCTAAATTGGAAAAGGAAATAGAGGCTATCGTTGGAAATCACCATTCTGGAAACACTATTCATGAAATCAAAATTTGGAAAAGGAAATAGAGGCTACCGTTGGACCTTACCATTCTGGAAACACTATTCATGAACTCAAATTTTGGCAAAGGAAATAGAGGCTACCATTGGGCCTCACTGTTCTTGAAACACTATTCATGAACTAAAAATTTGGAAAAGGAAATAGAGGATACTGTTAGACCTCACCATTTTGGAAACACTGTTCATGAACACAAAATTTAGAAAAGGAAATATAGGCTATCGTTGAACGTCACCGTTCTGGAAACCCTATTCACATAAGGTTATCGTTGCACTCTTCACATAAGGCTACTGATTACACTGTTCACATAAGGTTACCGTTTCACTGTTCACCTAAGGTTATTGATGACACTATTCACATAAGGTTACCATTGCACTGTTCACATAAGGAAACCAATGACACTGTTTATATAAGGTTACCGTTGCACTGTTCATATAAGGCTACCGATGACACTGTTCACATATGGTTACCTTTGTGCTGTTCTAATAAGGCAACCGATGGCATTGTTTACATAAGGTTACCTTTTCATTGTTCACATTAGGCTACCAATGACACTATTCACATAAGGTTATCATTTCACTATTCACATAAGGCTACAAATGACACTATTCACATAAGGCTACCATTTCACTATTCACAGAACTAGAAACCCTATTCACAGAACTGGAAATTCGGCACAAAGTGTTGGGGATAAGTCACCTTGACCTCCCGGAACACCTTAGGCACCCGATTTTCACAAAGGAATGGACCAAAGAGGTCCAGGCCATTACATTAGATACCTCTCAAAACATTCTCATCCTTGAGAAATCAAAACCAACCTAAAAGGGAACAGAAAATAAGTCTGAACAGCCACCCATCTAGATACCTCTCAAAAGAGAGAAATACACAAGAATCAACCAAAGAAATCCATCTAATAAACACGAAAGGTCTATAACCAAAAAGGGGACATCATTACATGAAAAGAGTTTAACATCAAACAACTCTAGGTACTGAGCACGTATATGTGACTCACGTTCCCAGGTACTCTCCTCCATGCCATGGTGTTTCCACAAGACACGAACCAAGGGGATAGAATTCCTACAAATAACCTTCTCTTTATGGTCTTGGATCTCCACAGGTCGCTCCTCAAAAGTCGCATCATCATCAACATCGATATCTCCCCAATTGATGACATGTGAGCTGTCATTAAGATAACGACGGAGATGTGATACATAGAAAACATCATGTATCCGGATCATCTATGGGGGATGTGATACTTGATACACCACATCTCTAACACGAGATAACACCTAGAAATTCCCAACAAACCGGGGAGAAAGCTTACTCTCACGACCAAACCTTCGTTGCCCATGACGGGGAGTCACCTTCAGATACACGTGATCCCCAACATAAAACTCTAATAGTCTTGTCCTTTGATCAACATATGATTTCTAATGATCATGTGTTGTCTTCATCCTCTCCCGAATCACCTAAACCATCTCTGTTGTATTTTTCACTAGTTTTAGTCCGAGAATTGCTGACTCTCTAACCCCAGTCCAGCACAACGGAAAATGGCAAGGTCGTCCATACAAGTCTTCAAACGATGCCATACCTATGGTGGAGTGAAAACTATTATTGTAAGAGAACTCCACCAAGGGTAAGTGCCTCATCCATGAACCTCCAAAATCTAGGACATAAGAGCATAATATTTCTTCAAGAGTCTGGATGGTCCGCTCTATCTGACCGTCTGTCTGAGGATAAAAATCAGTGTTAAGGCATATCTGAGAACCAAAAGCATGTTGGAGACCTCTCCACACCATAGAGGTAAAATGAGGATCTCAATTGGAAATGATCATCCTTGGGACTCCATGAAGTCTCACCACCTCCTCCAGATACTGCCTTGACAAAACTTCCACTGATCATGACTCCTTGATTGCTATGAAGTGGGATGATTTTGTTAAATGATCCACTACCACTCAAATAGCGTCATGTCCTCCCTAAGCTCAAGGTAAACCAGTAACAAAGTCCATTGAGATGTCCTCCCACTTCCACTGAGGAACTTCTAACGTCTGGAGCAGACCACCAGGAACATGGTGTTCAGCCTTCACCTTCTGGCAGACCAAACATTAAGAAACAAACCCCGTAACTGCACGCTTCATCCCAGGCCACCAAAACTGGCTCCTCAAGGCTCGGTACATCTTTTTCACGCTAGGATGCACCGCTAAATGATAACTATGGAACTCTCGGAGAACCGTCTCTCACATATTCAAAGGAAAAAATATCCTTCCATGATACAACAGTTAGTGTTGTTCATCCTCAGACCAACCATCAGGTGTCTCGCCACAAACAACTCAGTCTCTCCAGACCTCGACCTCTAGATCCCCCAATTGGAACTCCTCCACCTACAACACTAGAGATGACTACACCATCATCTAAAGAAGACAACATTTTCCCCCCAACTTCTCCCATATCAAGATGTAATGCTGAAAGTTATTCCATTACTCTATAGGATTCACCGGATTCACGCACTACATTACTATGTGACTTCCAACTCAACGTGTCAGCTACAACATTCCCCTTTCTAGGTGTATAAGATATTTCGAAGTTTTATTCTTATAAGAACTCCATCCACATAAGATATCGTAAGTTCAATTCATGATGGGAGAAAACATACCTCAAACTCTTATGATCGGTGAAAATCACAAAGCGCTTTCCAATGAGGTAATGTCTCCACAACTTCAGAGCAAACACCATAGATGCCAACTCAAGATCATGGGTGGAATAATTATGTTCATGGGGATGCAACTACTGAAACCCATAAGAAACAACTTATCTCTGCTGCATCAGAATACAGCCTAACCCCAGATGTGAAGCATCACAGAAAACATCAAACTGAACTCCCTCTACAGGAAGACAACGAACTAGAGCACTTACTAACTTCACCTTTAGATACTAAAAAGCTGCCTGACACTGATTAGTCCATATGAGTTCTTGATCATTCCCAGTCAAAGATATCAGAGGAGTTGCAACTCAAGAGAAATTGGCTACAAACCTCTTGTATTAGCCTGCGAGGCCAAGGAAACTTCGCACCTCTAACACTGTCTTGGGGGCTGCCCAAGACACAGAAACTTCTATCTTAGATAGATCCAAAGATACTCGCTACTGAGACACAACATTCCCCAAGAAACAGACTTCTAGATCCAAAAATCCACACTTCAACAACTTCCCAAACAGATGATGTTGATGAAGAACTCCCAAAATGGCGTGTAGATTCTCTTTGTGCTCCTCCTCGGACGTGGAGTACACAAGGATTTCGTCGATGAAAACCACAATGAACATGTCCAGGAACTCATAGAACACTACATTCATCAATCCCATGAATAAAGATAGATAATTTTTCTTGTCGAATGACATTACAATGAAATCATAATGCCCATGATGACAACGGAAATCAGACTTCAGGATATCCTCATCCTTCACATGCTTTTGATGATATCATTACCGCAAGTCGATCTTTGAGAACCAACATTCACCATTTAGTTGATATAATAAATCATCAATGCGTGGAAGAGGATATAAATTCTTCACTTTCACTTTGTTTAAGTGACAATAATTGACACACAACTGCAAAATGTTGTTAGCCTTCTTCACGAACAAAACTAGTGCACCCCATGGTGACAAAATCATCTGAACAAAACCACATTGTAACATACCATCAAGATGTATATGTAACTCTCATAACTCAGAAGGGGCCATCCTATATGGAGACATAGAGATATGAGACACTCCTGGTTGTAGCTGGATCCCAAACTCGATCTCTTATTGAGAGGTTAATGCTACAACCTCTTCTGGAAAGACATTAGGGTACTCTTCTACGACCCTAGGAAACACCAACTGCTGATCCTCTGAAGAACTCAAGATTTTCTCATCCATCATGGATGATAAGGACAGAACACGTCTTGGACCCATATAAGGGTCTCACTCACCAACAAACACCACTGGCTCTCCATCCGCATCAAAGAACACAACCTTCCTCCTGAAGAAATCCACGATAGCCTACACCGAATACAACCAATCAATGCCGAGAATGACATCTTATGGTTTTATTCGTAAACATAGGAAATATCCCCAAGAGTGGTGTTTCACTAACACTCGCTCATAGTCTATACATACTTCAAACAAGTCAGCTTGGCCTCCAACTGGCATAGTCAATGCTAAGGACACTGGAATCCTCACTACCTCAAGTCCCAAAGCATGGACAAGGGTAGGTGATATGAAGGATTGTGTTTCTCCTAAATCATTCTAGGCATACACCAAGGTAGAAAACAAGAAAAGGGTACCTTGAATGACGTCTGGCTGGCTAGGAGATGGAAACGCTAAAGCATGAAGTAGACCATGACCTCCTCTGCGGCCTCTCTGACACTGATGATGTCCACCACCATGGATGGGCTCTACTCTCTGAGTATGGGGAGCGTCACAGGTTTGTCTTCTGTTTTCCTCATCTACCCTCTACTGATCTAAATCTGGTTCAAACTGTTGTTGTTTCCTCGACTAGAACTACCTCAATGGAGGAACCTAGATAGGAACACCTAGTGCATGATGACTGCTCTAAAAGGTCAGGCACTCTCGATGTTGATGACCATGACCACCACAAAAAAAAAAGCACATGATCCCTTGGAATAGGCCTGAGAGCTGATTACACAAAATAAATGAGATGTTGAGGGCTGGGACCTACCCCCGGCCGAACAAAAACTCTTCTTCCCTAAAAAACAGGAACCCTAGACCACAACTCGGCTTCATGAGTGTTAGGACCAAAAGGGGTCTAGATACCCGGAGGGGGGGTGAATTAGGGTATGGATATTCATTTTCAAAATTATTCATGCCCCATTGGATCTTGAACTCTTTATTATTAGGGTCACTTTGTTTACTCTTGTGTGTTTATATTGATCACTTATTTTTATCTTTATATGATGGTGATTCTTTAGATGCAATGCAGGGAAGAAACCAGGCAAACACATAGATTTTTACTTGGTTCACCCTCACTGGGCTACATCCAAGGAGCATACAACGGTGATGTGTCGTTGTACCAAATCCACTAAAGATCACTACCAATAATGTTCTATCTATATCACTTCTATGCCCAGGCTCACCGCCTTTACAATGTTGAGGGTAAGCTCACTGCTTTCCCAAGGGTCACTCCCTATTCCTGTCTATCTGGCTCACTTCCAGTAGAAAGTATAACCTTCTTCCTCTTCCGTTTATCACTGCACTTGGAAGGTATCCACTCACAATTTATATACCTATGGGTCTCTTAATTTGCAATAATACACGAATCTTCAACTATTGATAGATGCTCTGTTAAATTCCAAATTTTATCCACTGATGAATACCCCTTTTCCCCAAAACACTGGGAAATTCCTTTATAAATACCTTCGCAAAGAACCCTACTTCATGAGGATACTAATTTCACGAAGCTCAAACAAGACTTCGTGAAGTCCCTGTCTTTTCACAAAGCACACACATTCACAGAGCTCCTACCTCGTGGAGCACACTATTTTCACTGAGCTCAAACCGTCGCAAAGCTCAAGCCTTCGCAAAGCCTAGGCCGTTGCAGATCTCAAGTCATCATAGAGCGACATCCTTCACGAATCTCACTAAGACAATGTGAAGCGCACCATTTTAGTGGAGCTAAATTAACCACCGCGAAGCTCCTTTCATCGCGAAGCACACTACCTTCGCAAACCACCTTCGTGAATCGAGAGCAAAATATTTTCTTTGAAAACACTATCTGCCTCTCTTGAGGGGGTTAAGGCCTATTTATAGGTGATTCCACTGACCCTCAAACCTTCCACACGAATTCAACACCACATCATCTCAAATCATGAAGCTCTGAAATTTCTGATGAAATTCTATCAAAATCGTGAAGCACCATGTAAATTTTCCAATCGTGGAGCTTGTCATAATCACGAAGCATTCCTTCAATTACTTTTCTCCTTTTCCACGAAGATCCACTCAAAATTCCCTTCACCACTACAATTCTCTTCAAAGCTTCTATTCATGAAGCTTGTCGTAATTACGAAGAATCGCCGTCAACATTTTTCATGTCTTCGAGAAATCCAACCCATGAAGCCTATCTTCAAGAAACTCATTCCTTTTCCATATTTTGATGAGATCTTCAAAGAAATCCACATTTCACGATGCTCACCACACTCCAACTTTTGGGCCCCAAAAATTTGTCAAACACTGGAAAACAGTGCCCCCTTGTATCTGTTCTTTTATACCACCTCCAGATCATCCATTCCTTTGTCATGGTTCTTTATCAACATGAATTGTCAACAAGATCTCTGGAACTCGACAATTCACCATGGAAACCTGCATTGTCAACAAACACAGGCAACCCAAAAATGTTTCAATGATACCTTGAGGGATTTTTTCCCAACATTGAGGAATCATGAAGACTCCCCTTTCATAATGATCTGATTCTGGCTAATTTCCTCTTGACGACCTCTGCCCTCACCATCACCTAAAGATATATCTTCAACATAAATGGGGTGACCTGGCTTTGGATCTTTGGATGAAAATATTCTTCAAAATGCCTCACCCTGGACTCCACATCTGGCAACAGGTCTGAAGCATATCGTAAAAGGTTCTTGAAACAGATTCCAAACTCTCATACATGGGAGCTCCCCTGTAGAAGGGTAAGAAGCTCCTAGCGACTGGAAATATTCGAGGTCAAAGGAAGAATCTTGACTCTAAACTTTTCTCGGAACTCCTCCCATGAGATCGCTGACTCCTTGTGATCCCCAAGGAATAATACCCACCATTTCCTCACTTCTCCACGTAGCATCGTCACAACCAAGGAAACGCAGTGCTCCTTCCGAGCACAAATCGAACTGAAGACTATCTCAACCTCCAACAACCAGTCTTCTATGACTGCATCTGAAACAGATCCCTCGTACTTCAGTAGACTCTGGCACTGAAACTCTCGGAGTTTCCTCCTCTAAGTTTCATCATCGTCAACCTCTACCCTACGGTGATCTGCTGGAACAACCTGCTATACATCTTCTATGTGATCCTGACGAGGACATCGACCTAGATCCATACCTGTAAAATAACAAACAGTTAGAGCTCCTAATCCTAGAATAAGGAAGACTCATCATTAATTAATTAATTGTTTTCTTTTATTCATTTTAGGTTAACCTATCCCAAGTTCTACCCATTCAAGCACAGGCACAAGGAAGAATGATGCATTATCCTTTCACAGGCCTCTACCCTACAACTAGTATCACCTCATTTAGTAGTCATTGTAAACTTAAAGATCCATACAGCATATCATAGGGGGACCTAAATTCCTATGTCTCAGCTGGTCTTCAGTGTTTACATCACTTGCTAAACATGACTGACACTATTTTCCTACCAACCCATGCAATCTCACCTATGCCTAACACCAAACTCCATCCTATCTCTCAACCTCCCTTTGATACCACTTTTTTACGACCCCCTCCCCAAAAATTGTACCCCTCCAGGGCCAGAAATGTGAGAAGGGAGATAATGACTCCTGAGTCCCGCCTCCAGTAGGCCTCAGGTTGGAAACTAGCACTGAGGGTATAGTAAACACACAGATGGGAGGTATTACCCTCTAATAGAACACATGCGAAAGAGAGAGATAAGATAGATACCAACCAAATCAAATTCAGAACACAATATAAAAGAAATCTCATGTTCACATATGTAATTTCATGTAAAACTACTAAAACTAAAAGAGGAAAACTGCATGTACCCAAAAGAAAGTAAAAAACAACAGCGGCCACGAAGCCCGAACAACTCCTGCAACCCCAAGCTAGTAGTAACCAGCCTGATCTCCAACCTTCTCCAAGTGACCTGAAAAACAGTTTATATATACATAGGGTGTGTATAACAGTATACTCAGTAGGATCCTCCCTAGAGCCTCTCGTAAAAAAGTAAATAAATCATGATAAAACACAGTGAACAACAAGGGAAGCTAACTCATCACCTAAACAGGTATACTAAGTTCCCAGCCTCCCCATGGATACTCTCACTAAGTAATTCATACAAGAGTATATAATATAATAAATAATATCAAGGGTACCCCTCTACTACTTCCCCACTGGTTTTATGCTTTTCCTCAACGTCGTTCATCCTAATCATCTCCCTCCAAATGCCTTTCTTGCAGACAACAGGGTGAAGCACCACTACATGAACCTCGTGCAACAAAACTGCCACATCCACACAAGAAAATTAACCAAGTAGTTTCTGGGAGCCACCACAGCTCGCATAACTTGTATCATCTGTCGGGAATTATACCTCAATCCATTATAGCTCACACACTAAGAAAGGATCCTTAAGCTGTCACATCCTATACACGTTACGCCTATAGTAGTCTATAGAAAACTATATCTATAATATGTGTGTGTGAATAACCACAAGACATTATAGCTCTCTATGAATATATATAGTAAAAAATAACCATTGTGCCTACCAGCACAAGTAACTACCAAGAGAAGAGAGTGGGGCCAAAGAGGGTAGTCATCCATCCATCCTCCCACAGAAGGTTGGGGCAAACACCCCCCAGGGCTCAGAATCCCCAGGGTGTCAGTTTCCCAAACTGACGGGGTGGATTAGTGTATAGAAACACAAAAGGTATATAATATACTATATCTCACAAACACACTATGGTCATGACCTAGTATTAGAATCAACTGCAGCTAACGTCTCTCAGACTCCTGACTGCCACTTCTAAGTCTAGGTATCCTAGAAGCACACAACCATTTAAAGAGCTTTATTACATTACTTCATTCCCTTTTTATTAGTTTAACTTTTTGTTAATTAATTATTTAAACATTAATTAACCATTAACAATTTCCACATTATTTTTCATTAGCATCACAACCAAAGTTCATTATTCCTTTAAATTGCATCATCAACATTGCATCCCAACAAGATCTAACCCCATGGGTTAACATAATTTATTCAATCATTTATTAACAAAATTATTACATTCCCATATTCCCAGGAATTCTAGAAAAACATTCTAAGATACTAAACACAAGAGGGCTCAACACGGTGAGTAGATAAACTACCCGTCGAGTCTTTTCCACCTATAGCAAGAGCATAGACCCATCCTCCCTTAGAAAGATAAACACGGAAAGCACATGGCATACCCCACGTGTCTTCACCCCTTTTGGAAAGAGGGTAAGAAAAACTAGCTGCCTTGAGCGGTGGGGAAACTAAAGCAGATAAACAACCAACAAGATCAGAAATCATCCAAACATTCACATCCAACTCATTCCATCATCCCTGGTGTCCTCCCCGACACCCACATGCATTAATCGATGCATTTCGTCACTCTAGGTGTCAACTACTACCACAACCAATAGGCCTACCTGCCCCCATATATCACAACAGCCTTCCAGGCTCACATCACAACACAAGCAGCAGGAAAACAACCATCATATCACTTTGGATCTTGGCCCTTAAAAAAGCAAGAGGGTAACTCAAAACCCTACAAGGAATTATCTGTTATCAAAAAACCAGTTCTTTAATCCATCTTGAATTAACCGATTTATTATTCACAGGTTCCAACTATGGGAAACCTAAATAGTAAGCTATAAAAAATTGATTAAACGTGCTTACTGCATCAATTTTATTATCATCAAATTACAACAACAACAATCGGATTCATTCACATGCCTCTTTATCTTTATCGAAATATTTATCAATTAATTACGGCTTTAAGTTCTTTACCAATTTCCATCAAGAATGAAAATCTAAAAAAAGCAAGCATAGATGTCACACTATCTAGAAAAACAAGAGGCAATAACATATGATCGATATCAATTTATTTATTTGGTTCAAATATTTATTGTGTCAATTACATTGTGATTCAGTGGGATAAAACATACTAACTCTACAGTTGCATGTAAAAGAAAAGAGAAGCAACGAGTCCCCTACCTCAAATGGTTCTTGACATTCTTTATATGAGAATGATCCACACAACAACTTATAATCTCCTCCCCTCAGGACAATTGTATCCACCCCAGGATGCAGAGACACCACCACACCAGTAAATACCCATGAAAATCCCATTAGGAACACAGAGATATCATTCCATAAAAGGGCAAGGAGAAATAGAAAGAGATGAACCTAAAAGAATAATAGTAGATCATACCTTATATAGAAGATTGATCGATACTGCTTGGTTTCATCAAAAACAGAGGGGAACCAATCCAAGGAGGAAGTTTTGATCGCACAACTCCTACAAGGAGGAATGGAATGTTCGATCATCTCACACCAGAGAAAAAGGAGGAAGAACTAGGGAGGAAGATATCTCGTCACTTTAGAAGATTTAATGGAGCAACGGTTTAAGATACTCTAGATTTTCCATTAAAATAAGATTGCATTAAACCACATGGTTTGACCAAGTAAAAGCATCCTGAGCCTTAAGAAAAATTAATATAGAGTTATGGCCTTTGAATTGGCTATAGAGTCCTTAAAACAAGGCTTTAAATGCATTTTATGTCAAAGGGGAGAAACTGTAGGATGCTGGAAACACTGTTCATGAACACACAATTTGGCGAAGGAAATATAGGTTACCATTGGACCTCACCATTCTAGAAACACTATTCATTAACTCAAATTTGGAAAGGGAAATAGAGGCTACTATTGGACCTCACCGTTTAGGAAACATTGTTCATGAACTGAAAATTTGGAAAAGGAAATAGAGGCTACCGTTGGACCTCGCCGTTATGGAAACATTGTTCATGAACTCAAATTTGGAAAAGGAAAAAGAGGTTATCGTTGGACCTCACAATTCTAGAAACACTTTTAATGAACTCAAAATTTGTCAAAGGAAATAGAGGCTACCGTTGGACCTCACCGTTCTAGAAACACTGTTAATGAAATAAAAATTTGGAAAAGGAAATAGAGGCTACCGTTG
Source organism: Viscum album (assembly GCA_963277665.1). Lineage (NCBI taxonomy): Eukaryota > Viridiplantae > Streptophyta > Magnoliopsida > Santalales > Viscaceae > Viscum > Viscum album. Next base: position 879,732,012 of record OY728123.1, read on the forward strand.
GGCCTCACCATTCTGGAAACACTATTCATGAACTCCAAATTTGGAAATGGAAATAAAGGCTACCGTTGGACCTCACCATTCTGGAAACACTATTCATAAACTCAAAATTTGGAAAAGGAAATAGAGGCTACCGCTTAACCTCACCATTCTAGAAACACTATTCACATAAGGTTACTGTTGCACTGTTCACATAAGCCCACCGATGACACTGTTCACATATGGTTACCGTTACACTATTCACATAAGGCTACTGATGACACTGTTCTCATAAGGTTACCGTTGCACTATTCACATAAGGCTACCGATGAAACTGTTCACATGAGGTTACCATTGCATTGTTCACATAAGGCTACCGATGAAACTGTTTACATAAGGTTACTGTTGTACTGTTTACATAAGGCTACCAATGACACTGTTCACATAAGGCTACTATTGAACTATTCATAGAACTGGAAACACTGTTCACAGAACTAGAAATTTGGAAAAGTATTGGAGATAAGTCACCTTAACCTCCCGGAACACCTCAGACACCAGATTTTTGCAAAGGAATAGACCAGAGAGGTCTGGTCCATTACAATAAATATTTCAGGTTTTATTTTTTGTACTTTTATATAATAAATCATGAATTAATGTGTAATAAATAATATGATTCTTATAGTTAGTATGAATAGAAAAGTTTAGTTATATTTGGGATTAGAATTATAAAAATCTAGTGAAATCCATAAGGATAAGACTAAATATAAGAAAACATCCCTAAATTTTGTTAAGTATAAAGAAAGTGGTTTATCAAGAAAATACATCATTTTATGGATACTGCATGTGGATGTGGTTCTGGTAAAGATATACCTAGGCGTAACAATTCTGACAAGGTGTCTCAGGCATGACTCGGTGTAACCTGGTACATAAAAACATGCTATACTGCGCACCTATTTTGACACTCTCATGGGATATGCTTGGGTAAATTCATAATATTTTTTTGAACCATTATTAAGGGAAAACTTATAGAAATACCATAATAATATATTCTAGGAAATAAATCTAGATAATATAGATTGAATCCTAAAAATTCATAAGATATGAAATAAAAGTAATTTATAAGTTATCCTTTTAATTTCATTTTATTACCATTTATGAGTTTAATAGATTTAAAATAAACATCCCTAATTTTCTTTTTATTCTATACAATTTCCATAAATAGGAGGAATCAGGTAAACAATCAAAGCGATGATCAATGTGATGACTGACCCAACGAGATGCCCAACCTGAAGGGAGTAAGAATCATGAACATTATGATGACACACTCTCATATGACTCAGGTTCTGAATAGAATCCTAGATCATGAGGATCACCCAACCCCCCTAAGAGATAACAAGCCATAATCAAGAGCTTCATGTGACAAAGTCCTCCTACTTTTAATAGTTCATCTAATCCATTAATCATGGAACAATGGATCATATCCATTGAGAAGATATTCTCCATCCTTCAATATTATGAACAAGAGAAGGTTATACTAGATATTTATCATATGGATGGAGAAGTTTATCAACGATGGACATTGATCAAGAAAACAATATATGAGGAAGATATCGAAGTGATGGAGTGGAAGGAATTATGAAAAAAAATCGATACATATTTTCCTCACACTATCCGTCTTAAAATGGAAAGGGATTTCCTCACCCTTAAGAAAAAAGACTAAGAATATTTCAGGGTGTATAAGGAAAACTTCACAAGACATTCACGATATGCCTTTATCCTTTTCATTACCCCTGAATGAAAGGTTGACCACTTCTTTGGTGGGATAAAAACTAATCTATGAAAATATTTGGTGATTCGAGACTTTGATAGCTATGAGGAAATTGTCCAATGTGATTTCAAATTTGAAATGGATATCGACATATACAAAGAGTATCATGGGGAAAAGAATCAGAAAGTATTGTTTAATTATGGTGGACCGATGGATACATTTAATGACGCCATGAAATTTCAACATCCCTCTTTTCAAAGGTGTAGACAAAAGCACCCCAGAAATTTCCAAAGGGGGTGATGAAATGCTTTAGGTGGGCGAAGGAAGGGCACATATCTAGTGATTTCCCATAGTAAAACCCCACTAATGCGATGGCAAAAAATAATTATTCGGTCTACCTTTAGTGAATTTTTCATTACTTCAACTACAAGGAACCAAGTTAGTTTGTAAACCAATACACTAATCTAAGGGTTATCAGAGAAAACCAAAAACCTCCAAGGAAGTATGGGCAATCTTTTTCCATCACAACCACTAAGGTGGATCTCTAAAATGATGTGGGGATAGGTATTCTAGTGTTTTATTCAAGGATATAAGAGAATACATTTCTATTTTGGTTCTATACATTCCTTCATATCATAAAATCTTAGTAGAACTATTCAAACACCACCACAAATCATGGAAGTAGAGTTATCGGTGAAAACAGAAAATGGAGAAATTATTGCATCTCGAGCGTATAACTCATCCCCATATCACAATTTCCATGTATAACTTCCCAGTAGACCTTTTCATACTCCCTTTTGTGGAATTTTATACTATTTTGGACATGGATTAACTTTCCCTATATAGATCAAACATAATTTTTTGTGAGAAGGAAATCACTCTCTATATTGTGAATCTACCCTAGATTTTGTACAAGTGCAAGGAGAAGGATGAATCTTATTTGGCACCAACATCTCAAGAATGGATTTTATTGAACTCTGAGAAAGATTATCTAGATCAAATGATTGATTATAAGGAAATAACCAACCTCAAAGACATGCCTATTGTGAGGGGATATGTTGATGTGTTTCATGGGGAATTTTATAGTCTTCCTCTTAACCAAGAGGTTGAATTTTTATTCAATATTATACCTGGGGAATTACCAATATCCAAGACATTATATATAATGGTTGTTGTGAAATGTGAGGAGCTGAAGATAAAACTATAGGAGAATGATTATAAATTATTACAATATAAATAATCATTATAGAGAAAAGCGTAAAAATGATCCCAATAAGTTAAGTAACCTCCTACCAAAGGTGTCAACATTGATATCGAGGTTTGCCGAAGTTTTCGTTACCCATACCACATTCACACACTAACCAAACCATGATTACATGCCAAGGGATCACAGAACAGATTCAAACTAACATGTCGTGGGTTCTAGAGCAAGTAAAAGAAGAATAAATCAAAGGTATTGAACCAAAATTACCATAAGGAAATCACCATTTGAAGCTCTATCAGAGAAGGAAGAGCCTCTGGAAAATTTGGGAGGCTCCATGGTGCAAGCAAGGGGATGTGACATGGAGGTGTTCTGAAAGGTAACCACCATAGAATAGGTAGTGTGTTGCGGAATAAGGGGTGCTCTTGGAGGAACCACCATGGTGTAGAACCCATGTTTGTGGCATATATCATAACCTCCAATATGTAGAGGTGAGTGTTGCAGAATAGAGGGTATTAGAAAACATGGTACTACCATGTGAAGCTACTTCTCAGTGACCACAATGTTATGGAGTTGCTTATATAATGTTTCAAAGATCCTATAAATTCCTTTTATTAGGAGTAGAAAACTACTATAATTAGGTAATCATTAGGGTATAATATGCATGAGAAACCCCTTCTTAATATCTCCTAAAAATCCGAAGAAATTCCCTGATTTAAATTCCAAAATGGGTCTTTAAATCCATAACTCCCAAAGACTGAAGACCCACCAGCCATCTATAACTGATGTGGATAAATATTTTGTGGTGTGGTCCCAGCATCCATGGAACAGACTCCTAGATCTTCCCTCCACGATGATAGATTTAGCACAAAATCCATCCATTAGTACATCTACGGTGTAGTGCCAACCTCTATGGCTTGGTCTTACCCTCTACAACATGCCCATATAGGCCACATCGTAATCACATTGTGTTTGGCATAAGATTTACCAAAAAATACATAATATTCTTTTGGAAACTCAAAACCCTTAGGATTTTACACATACATCTTCCAACACAAAAATAAGTAGGAAAATTAGGGAAACATGGCTTCTTTTAAGAAACCAAACTATTTTGGGTTTTACACCTAAACAATTGGATTAAGGTGTTTTAGGGTAAATAGATTCCTTTAGTCCATGTGTTGTGGAAGGATAATCGGGATAGCCATGAGATGTAGGATTATGAGGCCATGGTGAGAGAACAGTGACCTCATCCTTTTATTGAATCCAATCCTTGAGGAATTTCTAGGGGAAGAAAGTGGTATGGTGGGGATAATTATGACACCCATCATGTCACTTGTATGTTTTTTTATTTTACATAAGTCCTTTATTTTTTTTTTGTATCCTTTTGGATCATTTAGGGTAGTTGGTGGGGAATCCTTTTCCTAGGTCAACACATCGCATCTAGTTAGGCCAGATCATGGTGAGTGTATGGGTGGAACGGTTTTTGTTGAGCCAAGAATGCTACACTGTGGAGGCCTGTGGGTTTAAATACCCAGTAGTAGAAATATGAGGAATACCAATGGTTTATAAATCCATTTTTATAGGCACCATATACTAAAACGTATAGAAGCTTTTTGGTTTAGGTATTCTATAGGACACCTATACAAATGGTTTGACCAAAACCATCGGTATAAGTAATGTTTCTAGGCACCTTTATCAACGGTTTGGGTGACCCATTGGTATAGGTAACCTATACAGATAGTTTGACCAAAACCTTTGGTATAGCTAATTTTTAGGGGAACCAATACCAATAGTTTTGGTGAACCATTGGTATAGGTCACCTATACCTATGGTTTGACCAAAACCATCTGTATAGGTCATGTTTCTAGACACCTATACCAACAGTTTGGTGAAATTATTGGTATACGTTGTGCCATTATTTATGACTAATAATAATAATAATAAATAGTTTAATATAAATAATTTTTTTATACATACATACATATATATATATATATATTAATATAAAAACATAAAATATTTTGTAGGATAGTGGTAAATTCATTGGTGTTTAAGTGTGTTGTTATGGGATCAATTCCCAATGTTGGAATTGTTTTTCAAAAGGGGACCTATACCAATGATTTAATCAAACCATTGGTATAGATAATCCCATTGAAATTTTATTTACCAATGGTTTGAGAACCATTGATATAGGTATTCTATACCAACGGTTTGGTCAAACAATTTGTATAGGTCTATACCAATAGAAAATCACCCAACGGTTCCCCAAACTATTGGAGTAGGCTATACAAAACTTTTGAGGGGCTATACCAATAGTTCTAAACCATTGTTATATCATTTTTTCAGCAGTTACCTTGGATATACACATTTTAAAACCTCCATGTCATAGCCTAAGGTCTTTTTCGTATTGGTGATATAGGGGGCACCACATCGTAGGGGAGTAAGCTATGTTGTGGAGTCCTAGGAGTCTAAAAACTGAGGCCTTGTCCCGTGGAGGTGATCCATGAAATGACATCTAGGTTGAATGTTGGAGGGACCTAGAAAAGAATCTACATACCACAATCCAAGGTTTGTGTTGTGAGATTCTATACTACCTAGGAAAAAATTGAATTTACATTAGTTCTCCTATCGGGTTTTAATCCTCCCAACCCCTCTTTTACCCCACTTTGTCCTTTGTAGGAGCTCCATCCATGGCTCCCTTCTTCCTCCTTACTTCATTTATAATTATTCTTGCAATCAAGTGAAATTATAAGGTGATATCATGGTTCTCCTATGATTTCTTATTTCCCCTCCCTCTATCCGTATGTTCTTCCATTTATTTCTGATCCCTAAAACCCTAATGGCCATCAATGTTGGAATATAGGATTTAGATGGAGGTTTTGATGAATTTATTATATGGTTAGGTCAGTGAGGATCCCTCTTATTACCTCCTAGTGATCTATTTCAAAGGATACAACATTTCATCACCTCTGAGATAGGTGTTTCTACATATCAAGACTTTTCCTTAGGCTTACCTAGGTCCTTGATTTTTTACTTTGGTTTGTATTGATATATTATGCTTAGATTGATTTATTTTGGGTCTTTATACATGTGTTGTGATTGTTATTGTCTTGTGTTAAAAAATAGTGATTTATTTTGGTTTTCCTTTTATCACATTTTACGTGCACAAAGGATTTGACAAAAAAATAGAGAAACAGTTGTTTCTAAATGAGATTTCAAAGGTATTTTTAAAGTGGATTATGGTGGAAACCTTATTTCACAGCCATGTGATTTTTTTAAGTGATGGATGTGGTTGTGGGTGCACATGGGAGACCTTAGGAATGTTGGTTATAGGAATGGTGTTACCCTTCCCTTAGGCATGATCTGAATTGGGGTTGTTTCTAGTGAGGCCTCATGAGGCCTTGAGTTATGTTGCACGTTTAGGTTCACAAAGGTCTAATAGTGTTTAGTGAGTGATTCCTAGATACATTGATCACATGATCTCTATCTCCCCCATGTTTCACATGTATTTTGAGCATATTATAGCATGCCTTTATTTATTTACCATGTGTTAATTGGAAGTGATCACTTGGTTATTGCTTGCTATCCTTAATTATACTTTATGATAGTATTTTCAATGTCACTAATCTTCATGGATTGTTTTATGAATGCCAATGGATTTATGAAATAGTTCGCAATGAAATAATTTCCAAATCATTTCTCTCAAACAATAATCATTAGTTTGTGTTGTGAAAAGTGATTTGTAGATTCATGGTGGTATCCTATAAGGATTTTACTCACACCATGAATATGCTATTGGGCATATAATGACTTGGTTTTATCTTATACAAGGAATGTCAAATGCGAAATATCTTATAACATGGCTTCTTAATATTTGTGTCATCTTCCATGATACGCGTTGTTGGTGGCCAATGACCACATAGAGTTAGCTTAGATTCATTTTTTGTATTTTTGTTTTTGTATCCATTTGTTATCCAATTTGTCTTGATAGGTTTTATGAATCTTGTTTATTCATGTGATGCTTTAAAATTACTAATTAAGTTATATTTTGAGGCCAGTTATGGTTTATTGTTATTTTTTTATGCTTAAACTCGGTTTGGAATGGTTTATCTTGTTGTTATTGTTTATTTTTTGTCGCATACATTGAATCTATAGATGGGTCGTGTTGGATTATTAGTTGGAATACTTGGTGTGTTTTGTTGGATTGAGAGGGTAAAACCATTCCCATGAAGTTAGAAATTATACCCTGGGACTAGTTTCTAGTTCAGGGTAATCGAGAATGCACCTTGGTTCTTGTGGTAGACGGACGTAGGTGATGTGGTAGGTTAACTCAGGTTGGTTTGATATAGGTTCTATTCAAGGAATCAAGTTTATTTCATTAGATTAATCATACACTTTGGAAGTATCAAATTTTGAGATATTTTTCTTAGAGGGGTGAGTTTATAGTAAGTAGAGTTTCCATGGAAAGAACATAGAAGACCCATTGACAAAAGCATTATTTCAGCAGAAGCATGAATATCATATGAGTGCTAGTAGACTAAAAGTTTTTAGGAGTTGGATCTTTTGAAATTCGTAGTCTGTTAGATTTGGTTCTTTAGAACCAATTAATATTGTATTTTTATTTTTTGAATATTGAAAAACCAAAATATTAATATATAACTTATCACATGACGAGTGTTATTTTATGTAACATTAATGTGATGATATCCTTAAGGGCATTTTTTATATCGAATGGTTATATCAGATCCTTTCTATATTGAGAACTTTTAAGCGTTATGGAAATATTCTTGATCATATGTCTTATAGTTTGGTTGAAATCTATCTTACGGGACACAGAAGATGTTTGAATATTAGGTTTTGTATGCTCAAATTGAATGGGGCTTCTTCATGAAAATTTTTTCACTTGGTAATATCTAAGACGAGTGGTTATGAGGAAGAAACCACTGACATAAATTCCATATGTGATATGTGTCATTGAATATTCAGATCTTTTAATGTGTTTATAGGTCATTAGGCTTGAGATTATTATTTATGTATATCATGAATCTTATACTTTGATGTATTTTTGAAAACTGTAATGGTATATTCTCACTGTGAGGTAGGATATGTTTGGTGGATCATGAGTGATATAGAATTAATTAAAGAAGTCATGAAATGATTTATCCCTTCTGAGTTAATGAAAGAAAATATCAAAGACCCTTTAATTGAAATGGAACTGTTTGATTAATTTCATGGCTATGAAGGTTAATCAACGACTTTATTTTAGGTAGCCAAACAAAAATATATCAAGAATATAGATTGATGGCAGAAGTATACATCTTGCTTGATGAGATATCAAGACAAAGAGATTATATTACACAGTAAGTGTTTGTATGAGGTTGTTGTTGTTGTAACATTAACTTCTTTTTATATTGTTTCTTTGATGAATTGCTAGATTCTAACGTTGACATTAGTAAAGTATGCATAACGACACTAAGAAATGAGCATAAAGGGTCATGTGCTAAGTGAATCGAGAATTTCAGTTAAATTCTATTTAAATTTAACTTTAATAATAAATACTATTAACAATTTTAGGAATGATAATTATTCAATTTAATCTAATTGCATAAATTTAATTACTGGTTATTTGATTTTATAATATATGTCAGTTGAATAATAATAGATATTTATTCACGAGTTAGTGAATACAATGTTTATTTATTTATTGAATAATATAATAATATTTATTTAGGATAAATATTTATTACTTAATTTTCGATAAACGTTGAGGAGGATTGACAAGTTGAGTTAAGGTCCCGCTAGAAATGATATAGATTATTTAATATCATTTAAATGAATATTAATTTAATTATTTAAGAAGTGATATTTAAATATTCGTGATTTAGTCTGTCATGGAATATACCAAAAATAATGATAATAATAATTGATATAAAGAATATATTAGAGAGAATATTTAAGGGTCACAGTGTGATAATAAAATATTTATCTCTAACTATATATTATATCTTATAAAATTTTCTAGGGTTATACAAATTATTATGCACAACATTTTCTCTCAAGATAATTCTATCAGGAATGAGAGAACCTCTTAATAATTCTCTCAAGAAAGTGAGAAAATCCCCCTCGTCCCTCTTGGTACTGAGAAATAAAGAGAAATAATATAACGACTCATACTTTACATACATTGTTATTACTTCAAAATTGAAGCACACTTATTACAACATATAAACGAACCATGAAAGGACTGTATAGTTATAGTTTCTTTAGAAACTGGGAAATATAAACAACTAGTTCATAAAGCAGCTACATTGTCTCCCATTTATTTTATCATATTTAGAGTCCCTTTTAGCATATCTTACTTAATACTCTTCTTCCCGACCTGGGGAAAAGAAAACATACAACAGGGTGAGCTCAAATGCTCAGTAAGGGTAAACAAAACAAATATTAATTATATCATATTCATAAGAACGTAACATTTTGAAAATCTTAACCTGTAAAAGAGATCATAATATCATAACATGAGATAAATCATAGTAGTGAAATGTAATCCCAATAATCATAACATGAAACATTGTGGCATACACACATAATCATAGAGAATCATTTCTTAGTAGTCAAGAATCATTGTCAAGACTATCTTAGCGGACAAAGTCCATTTCTGAACCGAGTTCACTCCTCGTTTCAGTCTTGTTTCACTGAACCGGATTAACCTGACATTCCAGCCATGTCTATCTCATGAGATATAAATCATTACCCAATGCATTGGAGGGAGATATAGGTCCCACCCATCTCATAATGATATCATTCTTATGTGTGCCACAAGATCATAAATCATACATCAAAGCATAACCTATGTAATAAAAATGGGATTCTTAAACATCATGTCATCGTAACATAATCCATATAAGATAAAAGGACATCATAAAAATAATTCCATAATAACATAAACAAATCAATGTAAAAATAGGGATAGAAACAGAACCTCATATTATCTTAGATGGAAAATAATTTTGATAAAACACTTGAACTCCATTCTTGAGGAAAATATCCTTTCTACTTCAAAAACATTTTTCCTTTCTTAAAATGTCATACAATTTTAAATTAAAAGAAGTTGATTAAAAATAAAATTGAAAAATTGTAAATTAATCTTCATGGAAATAATGTTCTAAAAGTCCATTCAGGTTGTATAAGTTAAAAAAATATTCTTCTCGTACTTTGGCCAGAAAAGTCAAAAGTACCTCATACTAAAAATGACAAAAGATTCCTTTAATATCTTTTACTAAAAACTCATAAACGAGTAATATTGGATTAAAACAACTGTAGGAGGATAGAAATAATATTACATATTGAGGAAACATGAATTTGGATGATAAATACACCCCAGTAAATACCAAAGTATAAACAATGTCGGATAAAAATGAGATTGTGAGATTTTCCCTTACCTTAGGTCCGATATGCTTTGTATGTGTCTGAACCTCCTATATAATGATTTAAATAATGTAATTGAATTATTATAGAATCATATTCATTGTTATGATATCATATATGTTCATATTCTTATCTTCTTATTATTAATATTTGATTGCTACTTGTTATTCGGGTGTTCATTGCTTTATGTTCTTATGCATGTCTTGTCGAATAAATTATTATTCTTCTTTTTAGGTTATAGATACCTCATTTCCAGAATGGTATTAGTGTAAAATATATCATATTTATTCATTCAATCCATATATATAATCATTAATCAATGAAGATGATGTAGAACTAGTCGCATCACATCGTGGAGACGGTACGCCGTACGTACGCACGAGCGATGATATCGTTCCCATGATCGTGGAATTCTATTGAAGTGTATGTATACTATTTAAGAATCAATATCACTTTACAATAATCATATATAGTTATTCTTTACACCATTATACCCATCCAATTAAGGTGGTGGTGGAAAACAGATTACACCACAGCGTGGAGACGGTATTCCGTACGTACACACGCGCGGTGTTTTCTTTTTCCGTAGGATGTATATAAGGTGAAATAGGGTTGTTTCATATTTATAATAACATATCATTATATTATTGATACTGATATTATTAATTTATAATTAAACGACTAAAGAAGAGGAAGTAGAAGAAGAAATAAATTTGAAAGAATCGGTAACGGACATTACCTCTTCTTTGAATCGCCTCTCTTTTACCTCCTCTTAGGGCACTAAAGATGGTCTTTGAAGAAGACCAGGACCTCTAGGATGTTTCTAGGGAAGTGGAGAAAAGAAATTTTCAGGGGTTGGCCGAGATTGAAGGCTCTAAGTGGTGTCAGGAGGAGAGGGAGGGGTGCCCTTTTATAAGGGAGCAGAGGGGCACCTTAGGAAAAACTTAAATATTATTTTATTATAAAGTCATATTTGGTTTTTAATAAGTCCAAATTGATTTATTTCAAAGCTAAGGTGAGGATGAGTCTAAATCATCTCAACCAATAGATTTTAGACAAGTTTAGGTTACTATTTTAACCATATCATTTAGATTTAACTCTAAGTTAAATAATTTTACTTTTACCGCGTCGTCTTGTTTTCTTACACTATATGGTTAATAAATTTACTATAACAAGACAAACGAATCCCAAGTTTTTCATTATTAATATATATAACCTTATCTAAGTCATTTGGCTGAACCTTAGATTTTTAGGAATAAAATAACAATTAATAATAAAATATTTGTTTTAAAAACTATTTTATGTCAATTTTGACACTATTTGGTAATTGATTTTTGTGAAAATCATAACAGCATGATTAGTTCGAAAAAAGTTAATTAAATCAATAATAACATGTCATATTAACCTATAAAATTAGTTTAATTCATAAAAAGTCTCAAATTACATTTATTTGGGTATTTATAATATCAATTATGTTAATATTTCATTAATAGGGTAATTACTTCATCATCATTGTGTCATAAATAAATTAAATTATTTAATGTCTAAAATTTTTAAATAAAATACCATTATGTAGGAAATCTTTTTATCTTTCTAATGAATATTTATAGTCGAATTTATCTTATGTATAACCCTGTATTAAAAAAATTTTAGTTATTAAACTTTGTTTTTAACACTTTTAACTCTTCTTTAAATAAAATAATAATAAGTGTCCTAATCTAATCCAAGTGAACCTAAATAGTCATATTTTATTCCTAAGGTTTTTTTGGTCGAATTAAACATATCCAATAGAATTAGGACATGTGTTAGGGTAATAATAATATCATTTTTACCCCTAATTACCCTATTTACTTTTAACCGTGGTAAATGAAAGTAAAAAGTTACTATTCACCAAAAATTATTTTTATCTTATTGAACCACATTTTACTCCTTGATATTAAACGTGTCTCTCGGATTTTCGAAATTCCACCCACAGAAGCGGTAAAATTAAGTTTTGTGTAAATTTTCAAATTCTCCTAGGAGGTGGGTAAAAGACAGTGAAAAGTTCAATAAAATTTTTATATATCTAAAATTATTATAAAATGACTCCAATGAATTACATTGAAATTATATAGGTATTATGTATCAATTTTGACCTAAAATAAAATAAATAATTATTTAAATAAAAGTCGGTTTTTAAATAGTAACCCAGTGTTTTCACTATTCATCAAAAATTGAAAGTTTTCGAAAAAATACAAAAAAATTACCCTAGGCTAATTTCGATATTCCGAATCCAAAAATGTAGTCCATTTTAAAAGATAAAATTTATAAAATTTCAAAAATTGGGTATTACTATTCATAACGGCTAGTTTATATAATATTTTAATAACATATTGTTGTTTAGTGAAACTCGGTATTGCGTACAACGCAAGATATCGAGGAAGGTTGCACAAGTCAAGACATTGTTGTGTGTAGTGAAAGATTCATTTATATAACATTATACATAAAAACAAAATATTTCTCATAAAATCTCGGGTGTTACATTCTACACCCCTTAAAATGAATTTTGCCCTCGAAATTCGTCACTTTGTAACAAACAGATGAGGATACCTCTCCCTCATCGTATCCTGAAGTTCCTATGTAGCTTCTTCTAATTGGTGGTTCCTCCATAGAACTTTCACCAAGAGAGTGGTCTTGTTCCGTAGGACTTTTTCGCTACGATCCAGAATATCTATCGGTTGTTCTTCATAAGAAATATCTTGCTCCAGCGGTACAACTTCTGAGCTGAGTACATGTTAAGGATCGGGTATGTACTTTCTCAAGAGAGATACATGGAACACATCATGAACTTGAGAGAGATTCGGTGGAAGCACCAATCGGTAAGCTACCTTCCCAACACGATCCAGTATTTCAAAAGGACCAATATACATAGGGCTCAGCTTGCCCTTCTTTCCAAATCTCATTACTCACTTCCAAGGAGATATTCGTAAGAACATTTTATCTCTCACTTCAAACTCTAGGTCTTTTCTTCGGTTATCGGCATAACTTTTTTGTCGACTCTGAGCTGCTCTTATGTGTTGTTGAATAGATCTAACCTTTTCTGCCATCTCATCAACAAGATCAGGTCCTAATAGATTTCTTTCCCCAACTTCATCCCAGCAAGTTAGAGTCCTGCATTTCATTCCATAGAGAACTTCATAAGGAGCCATCTGAATACTGGAGTGAAAGCTATTATTATAAGAAAATTCCACCAAAGGTAGGTGTTGATCCCAACCACCTTTAAAATCTATAGAGCAAGATCTTAACATATCTTCTAGAGTTTGAATTTTTCTCTCAGACTGACCGTTTGTCTGAGGATGATAAGCAGTGATGAAACTCAACTCTGTATCTAGAGTATGCTAAATACTTATCCAAAACTTTGAGATAAACCTCGGATCCCGATCAAATATAATGGAAAGTGGTACTCCATGCAATCTTACCACTTCCTTTACATATATCTTGGAAAGCTGATCAAGAGAGAAATCTTCTCTAATAGCAATGAAGTGTGCCGACTTCGTAAGATGATCAACTATAACCCAGATAGCATTATTGCATTTGGATGTTTTAGGAAGTCTAGTGACAAAGTCTATAGTGATGTTTTCCCATTTCCATTCTGGTATGGGTAATGGTTGTAACATCCCATTAGACTTCTGTCTCTCAGCTTTAACTTGCTAACAAACCAAGCATCGAGATACATATTTAGCAACATCTCTTTTCATGACATCCCACAAGAAGTACTCTTTCAGGTCCCTATACATCTTCGTGCTTCCAGGGTGAATAGAGAATGAAGAACTATGGGCCTCATCCAGTAGCTCCTTCTTTAATTCTGGGATGGGAGGAACACAAACCAGATTCCTGAACCTTATTATCCCATCACAATCAAGTTTGAATTCAGGAACATTTCTCACCTTCTTTTGTAACTCTACATCTTTTTTTGTGCCTCTTTAATCTTCACATGTATAGATGGTTAAACATTCATTTGAGAAAGATAATATTTTTCCCCTTCCATTATAATTCCAAGATCCATCCTTTGTAAATCCATAAATATTGGATCTTTTGTGATCCTCATCATGGATAAGATAGCATGGTCTTGTCGACTTAATGCATCTGCCACCTTGTTTGCTTTTCCAGGGTGATAATGAATTGAGCAGTCGTAATCCTTAATCAGCTCCAACCATCTTCTTTGGCGCATATTCAGCTCCTTTTGTGTGAAAATATACTTTAAACTTTTATGATCAGTATAAATATCACACCTTTCACCATAAAGATAATGCCTCCAAATCTTTAATGCAAAGATTACAACAACTAACTCCAAATCATGAGTTGGGTAATTTTGCTCATAAATTTTCAACTGTCGTGAGGCATAAGCTATCACCATATCATTTTGCATAAGAACACACCCCAATCTCTTCTTGGATGCATTACTATAGATCACAAACCTTTCTCCACTACAAGGCAGTGTGAGCACAGGTGCACTAGATAACCTTCTTTTTAACTCCTTGAAATTCTCTTCACACTCCTCCGTCCAAATGAACTTAACTCCTTTTCGAGTCAACCTGGTGAGTGGATTAGATAATTGTGAAAAATATTTCACAAAACGTCGATAATATCCAGCCAAACCAAGAAAACTTCGGATCTCAGTTACTGTTGTTGGTATCGACCATCTTTCGATAACCTATGTTTTTTGTTGGATCCACAGATATCCCCTCTTTTGAGATTATATGACCCAAAAATGCAACTTTTTGAATCCAAAATTCACACTTGGTAAATTTTCCATAAATCTTATCCGTTCTCAGGGTCTTCAATACAATTCTCAAGTGATCTTCATGTTCTTCCTTGCTCTTTGAATAGACAAGAATATCGTCTATAAAGACTACCACAAACTGATCAAGATAGTCTCTAAAGACTCTATTCATTAGATCCATGAAGATATCAGGGGAATTAGTAAGACCAAATGGCATCACTATAAATTCATAGTGTCCATACCTTGTACGGAATGTCGTCTTTGGTATATCTTCCCTTTTGACCCTTAATTGATGATACCCTGAACGAAGATCAATCTTGGAAAAGTATTGAGCTCCGCGTAGTTGGTCAAATAATTCATCAATGCGTGGGAGAGGATATTTGTTCTTGATAGTGATCTTGTTAAGTTCTCGATAATCAATGCAGAGTCTCATTGATCCGTCTTTCTTCTTAACAAACAGAACAGGTGCTCCCCAAGGTGACGCACTAGGGTGTATGAATCCCTTATCAATATTCTCTTGGAGTTGCTTCTTCAATTCCTGCAACTCAATTAGGGTCATTCTATAAGGTGTCTTTGAAATAAGCAAAGCACCCGGTACGAGTTCTATTGAAAACTCAACTTCACGAGTTGGTGGAAGACCCAGCAATTCCTCTGGAAAGACATCATCAAACTCCCGTACAATGGGCATATTCTTAATCGTGAGTTTCTCTCCAACCATTTGAGATAAATAACCTTCATTTAGTGGAATCAAGACCCATAAGATGGAAGAAATTTCCACTGAAAGGTTATGTTCATCCTTGCATCGATAGACGATCATAGATTGATCTGGAATATGAAATGCGACTTCCCTTCTTTGGAAATTGATATGACCTCCATATAAAGAAATCCAATCCACACCAAGAATCACATCAAATTCCACTATAGGAAGGATCACAAGATTTTCAGGAAGCACTTTCCCACAAACATCAATCGGAGAAGAATTATAAACTTTTGATGCGACTGTTGTGCCATTAGGGGTTGTCACAGCTAACTCAACATCTAGTTGTTGAGGTAATACGGCGATACCCTTAGAAAATTCTTCATAAATAAAAGAGCGTGTGGATCTAG
Organism: Viscum album; assembly: GCA_963277665.1. NCBI lineage: Eukaryota > Viridiplantae > Streptophyta > Magnoliopsida > Santalales > Viscaceae > Viscum > Viscum album. The sequence goes on from OY728123.1 coordinate 879,748,254, forward strand.
AATCAAATAAAACATTTGTTACTTTAGAGTGGATGGTAAGTGTACCTTTCACCACTTCGTTATCCTACTCCACATCGCTGATAGAAATTGCATTTGACTTTCCTTTGTCTTTAGCCTTAAGAGTTTGTTGACGTCGATCATCATCAACAACCCTTGGATTAGGGCATTGATTAGCATAATGCCTCATTTCCTTGCACTTGTAACATTGAAGTGTAGGAGGTGCACTTTGTGTAGCCTTTTCTTTGTTCGCATCACTAGACATCTTCTTCCCATCATTGCGGAATTCAAATGCCCGATGACCTTCTTTTCCACATTTGAAACATTTACTTGTCCCTTTAAGACAACTCCCTCCATGTTTCTTTCCACACTTTGAGCATAAGGAAAAACTCATCTTCTTTTCAGTGTGCTCTTTAGATTTTCCTTTGAATTCCATTTTCCTCTTCTTATCAAACTCATATGACTGATGGGTTACTCTAATCTCCATCTCAACCTTGAGAGCACATTGAACGATTTCCTCGTAGCTATTGAAGTCCCTTATGGATAATGCCCTTCGAAGACTTGGTTTTAAGCCACTAAAGAATCGATCGATCTTACTCTCGGGTTGGATAATAATCCCAGAAGCGTACCTTGCAATTCTTGTAAAATTTGCTTCGTAGGTACCAACAGATTCATCATCATTTTTCTTTAGTTCAAGAAACCCCTTCTCCATCTTTGTTCGAAGAATACGAGGGAATTACTTATTGAAAAATAAGTTCTTGAACTCTTCTCATTCCATGGACTCAATTTCATCCATTTACCTCATATTCTTGATAAGATTTCACCATTGATCAACTACACCTTCCAAACAATATACTGCTAAGATGACTTTATCATGTTCAGAACATTGAAGAACTGAAAATATTTTTTCAGTAGTACTGATCCAATGTTTAGAAACTAATGGATCAGTAGACCCGCTGAATGAGAGTGGACGCTGCCTCATGAAGGATTCAACAGAATGTTGCTCCTTCCTTTTCTCGTTTGGAAGTTCTGCATGATTCATAGCTTGAGAAAGTTGTGTGAGCATGACTACAAGATTTTGCATTCCAGCTCCCATAACGTTTGGTTGCTCAGGGGGACAATCATTGCATTGCCCGTCACATTCACCATTAACACGATTCCTTCGGGTTCCAACCATTGACTAAAACCAATAAGCATAGTATGAGAAACACTAATCATAATAGGAAAACCACATAATCAAGAATAAAATTTCACGCTTTAGGTCTTATCATAGATTATTCATGGCCATTTCTAAAAAACTAAGATTTTTTCCTATGCTTAGACATATCCTTAGGGTTCTTACTAAGGCTTTCACATCCTAGTTTCCAAAGGTTGACTATACCTTTCCTCTGATACCAACTATAACGACTCATACTTTACAAACATTGTTATTACTTCAAAATTGAAGAACACTTATTACAACATATAACAAAACCATGAAAGGACCGTATAGGTATAGTGTCTTTAGAAACTGGGAAACATAAACAACTAGTTCATAAAGCAGCTACATTGTCTCCCATTTATTTCATCATATTTAGAGTCCCTTTTAGCATATCTTACTTAATACCCTTATTCCTGACCTGAGGAAAAGAAAACATACAACAGGGTGAGCTCAAATGCTCAGTAAGGGTAAACAAAAGAAATATTAATCATATCATATTCATAAGAACATAACATTTTTAAAATCTTAACCTGCAAAAGAGATCATAATATCATAACATGTGATAAATCATGGTAGTGAAATGTAATCACAATAATCATAACATGAAACTTTGTAGAATACACACATAATCATAGATAATCATTTCTTAGTAGTCAAGACTCATTGCCAAGACTATCTTAGCGGACAAAGTCCATTTTTGAACCGAGTTCACTCCTCGTTTCAGTCCGGTTTCACTGAACCAGATTAACCCACCGTTCCAGCCATGTCTATCTCATGAGATATAAATCTTTACTCAATGCATTGGAGGGAAATATAGGTCCCACCCATCTCATAATGATACCATTATTATGTGTGCCACAAGATCATAAATCATACATCATAGCATAACTCATGTAATAAAAATGGGATTCTTAAACATCATGTCATCATAACATAATCCATATAAGATAAAGGGACATCATAAAAATAATTCCATCATAACATAAACAAATTAATGTAAAAATAGGGATAGAAACAGAACCCCATATTATCTTAGATGGAAAATAATTTTGATAAAACACTTGAACTCCATTCTTGAGGAAAATATCCTTTCTACATCAAAAACATTTTTCCTTTCTTAAAATGTCATACAATTTTAAACTAAAAAAAAGTTGATTAAAAATAAACTTGAAAACTTGTAAAGGAATCTTCATGGAAATAATGTTCTAAAATTCCATTCAGGCCGTATAAGTTAAAAAAACATTCTTCTCGTACTTTGGCCGGAAAAATCAAAAAGTACCTCGTACTAAAAACGACAAAAGATTCCTTTCATATCTTTTACTAAAAACTCATCAACGATTAATATTGGATTTAAACAATTGTAGGAGGATAGAAATAATATTACATATTGAGGAAACATGGATGTGGATGATAAATATACCCCAGTAAATACCAAAGTATAAACAATGTCGGATAAAAATGAGATTGTGAGATTTTCCCTTACCTTAGGTCTGATATGCTTTGTATGTGTCTGAACCTCCTGTATAATGATTTAAATAATGTCATTGACTTATTACAGAATCATATTCATTGTTATGATATCATATATGGTCATATTCTTATCTTCTTATTAGTAATATTTGATTGCTACTTGTTATTCGGGTGTTCATTGCTTTATGTTCTTATGCATGTCTTGTCGAATAAATTCTTATTCTTCTTTTTAGGTTATAGATACCTCATTTCCAGAATGGTATTAGTGTAACATATATCATATTTATTCATTCAATCTATTTATATAATCATTATTCAACGAAGATCATGTAGAACGAGTCGCATCACATCGTGGAGACGGTAGGCCGTATGTACGCACGAGCGATGATATCGTTCTCATGATCGTGGAATTGTATGGAAGTGTATGTATACTATTTAAGAATCAATATCACTTTACAATAATCATATATAGTTATTCTTTACACCATTATACTCATCCAAGTAAGGTGGTGGTGAAAAACAGATTACACCACGGCGTGAAGACGGTATTCTGTACATACGCACGCGCGGTGATTTTGTTTTCCGTAGGATGGATATAAGGTGAAATAGGGTTGTTTCATATTTATAATAACATATCAGTATATGAGTGATACTGATGTTATTACTTCATAATTAAACAACTAAAGAAGAGGAAGTAGAAGAAGAAATAAATTTGAAAGAATCGGTAACGAACATTACCTCTTCTTTGAAGCACCTCTTCTTATCCTCCTATTAGGGCACTAAAGATGGTCTTTGAAGAAGACCAGGACCTCTAGGATGTTTCTAGGGAAGTGGAGAAGAGAAATTGGCAGGGGTTGGCCGAGCTTGAAGACTCTAAGTGGTGTGAGGAGGAGAGGGAGGGGGTGCCATTTTATAAGAGAGAAGAGGGGCACCTTAAGAAAAACTTAAAATATTATTTTATTATAAAGTCATATTCGGTTTTTAATAGCTCCAAATTGATTTATTTTGAAGTTAAGGTGGGGATGGGTCGAAATCCTCTCAACCAATAGATTTTAGATAAGTTTAGGTTACTATTTTAACCTTATCATTTAGATTTAACTCTAAGTTAAATAATTTTACTTTTATCGTGTCTTCTTGTTTTCTTACACTATATGGTTAATAAACTTACTATAACAGGTCAAACGAACCTCAAGTTGTTCATTATTAATATATATAACCTTATCTAAGCCATTTGGCCGAATGTTAGATTTTTAGGAATAAAATAACAATTAATAATATAATATTTGTTTTAAAAACTATTTTATGGCAATTTTGACACTATTTGGTAATTGATTTTTGTGAAAAATCATAACAACATGATTAGTTCGAACAAAGCTAATTGAATCAATACTAACATGTCATATTAACCTATAAAATTAGTGTAATTCATAAAAAGTCTCAAATTATATTTATTTGGGTATTTATAATATCAATTATGTTAATATTTCATTAATAAGGTAATTACTGCATCATCATTGTGTCATAAATAAATTAAATTATTTAATGTCTAAAAATTATAAATAAAATATCATTATGTAGGAAATCATTTTATCTTTCTAATGAATATTTATAGTCGAATTTATCTTATGTATAACCCTCTATTAAATATGTTTTAGTTATTAAACTTTGTTTTTAACACTTTTAACTCTTCTTTAAATAAAATAATAATAAGTGTCATAATCTAATCCAAGTGGACCTAAATGGTCATATTTTATTCATAAGATTGTTTTTGGTCGAATTAAACTTATCTAATAGAATTAGGACGTGTGTTAGGGTAATAATAATATCATTTTTACCCTTAATTACTCTAGTTACTTTTAACCGTGGTAAATAAAATTAAAAAGTTATTATTCAACAAAAATTATTTTAATCTTATTGAACCACATTTTACTCCTTGATATTAACCGTGTCTCTCGGATTTTCGAAATTCCACTCACAGAGGCGGTAAAATTAAGTTTTATTTAAATTTTCAAATTCTCCTATGAAGTGGGTAAAAGACGGTGAAAAGTTCAATAAAATTTTTATATATCTAAAATTATTATAAAATGACTTCAATGAATTACATTGAAATTATATAGGTATTATGTATCAATTTTGAATAAAATTAAATAAATAATTATTTAAATAAAAGTCGGTTTTTAAATAGTAACTCAGTGTTTTCACTATTCATCAAAAATTGAAAGTTTTTAGAAAAATACCAAAAATTCACCCGGTTAATTTCGATATTCCGAATCCAAAAATGAAATCCATTTTGAAAGATAAAATTTATAAAATTTCAAAAATTGGGTATTACTATTCATACCGGCTAGTTTATATAATATTTTAATAACATATCGTTGTTTAGTGAAACTCGGTATTGCGTACAACGCAAGCTATCGAGGAAGGTTGTGCAGGCCAAGATAGTGTTGTGTGTAGTGAAAGATTCCTTTATATAACATTATACATAAAAACAAAATATTTCTCATAAAATCTCAGGTGTCACAAATAACTCTTCAAACTCGAGATAATTCTTGTTGTGGTCAATGATGAATGACGCAAGAAGTTTGATTTCGTCGTGCTAGCACCCATAATACCAATGAAAACATTCTGAGATTCATGGAGCACGTATGGATACCTCTATAGAAATTATACTTTGGAATCATCATTGAATGATATATCATTGAATATCTCAATTTTAAAACCTAAAAACTACTTAGCTAGTAGTGGATATGGTATTGAATATCTCAATTTTAAAACCTAAAAACTACTTAGCTAGTAGTGGATATGGTATTGAACCGCGGGGAAGGAAATTGTGAGTGGAGCCTAAGAAAGTAAACCAAAATCAAAGAGTACAAACATGCCTTTGAAACCTACAGTGGTGAATATATAAATATATATATTTGAAGCAAATGATGTGAGGAAAAAGATGAATTGAAAGAAATGAAAGTTCAAACAGATGAATGATAACAGATGAACAGAGAATGAGAAATGATGAGAAATGATGAAATGCGAGAAAAATTTTGATTATTCAGTTAATGTATGAATTTTTTATTAAATTATAATCAAAATCAATGATCAAAACCATGTAGTCAAAACTATTCGAGTAGAATGAACACCGTTCAGTTGAGTTTGCAATTTGTGAGGCACAAATTCATTCAATTTCTAAAATCAAGAAGTTTATTTCAATTTGAAAATGATCGTACAAATGAAGATTAAAAATATGAACCGGGACAATATTATTTCTATGCTCAAAGATTATCCAGATGTCATATTATGACTTAACATAAAAGGATTTTCAGAATAAGAAACTAAAAAAATGAAGAAAGAAGATAAAGACAAGAATTCTTCCTTTAATCTTCTACTCCGAAATTAGCTGCTGCACAACCTATTGCTTCTACCCTAGCTCCGCCCCGGAGTCTCCAACAAAAAATTTGTGTCTCCCAATGAATTAATCTATCTTTTATTACATAGAAAATCTCTTATTTTTCTAAGAAACCTAGTTGACATGTCGGGCATTAATCATATGTTTGATCCTTTTGTCACCACAAATATGCTTCTAACTATTTATACCACCAGCATTGCACCAGCTGACACTTCCAATACCATCTGGACATGACACAACACTCAGCACACAAGAAAATTCTCACCTTGGGTACTTCACTGGGAATCGTCAAGGTTTTCGTTCAACAAATTTAGCAACCTATTTGGGAAAGCAGTTGAGCTCGACCCATGGAAACAGATTCTTGATCGGCTCAGTATCAAGCATCCACAGGACACCCAAGTTCGCATTTTAATCAAGCTCATATGGTGTTCTGAAACTCATCTCGACGTCCAGATCTTCAGTTTGAGGTCATAACTTCATTAAATCATTTATCCGAGCACTTACTGTGCAACATTCTATGCTCAGGCATCCGCAACATTGAAGATGAATGAGGCCCCACCGAAGCTGTAAAAAACAAATCCAACAAATGAAAGTCTTCGATGTCAAGCCAATCTGGGCCAACAACATTCAAAATCTCCAATAGGACTCAAGAGACTATTGATCGAGCTCGGTCACCAATCGCGCATCATTGAACTTGGGTGCTCTATATTCTTCAACAGATCTGGCTCGGCATTGGTTGAACATGGGACTCCGGGAGTCAGATCGTCTTCATCAAGCTCGAAACACCCCTGGATATGGGTCGACTTCATCAGTAGCAAGCATGTCATCAGATTACTTCAACTTCAATTAATTGAAATGCAGAAATCCCCATACAGGTATTCGCTCAACATAACGCCTACTTCAATTGAAAATGAAACCCACACGAATGACAACAACAGGGCTTGAAAAACCTTCAACAAACTTCAGGTTCAGTCTTCGTTGATTCGTAATTCTGAAAACCTTTGATCTTCACTCCCAATCCCATCGCCGGCTTATATTCATCTTCTTCATGATGACTTAGTGCCTTCGGTCTCTATTCAGATTGAGACAATCTTCTTCAAATTAGAATCCCGATTCAGCTTGAACAATTTGCTGTGCGGAACCACTAACCCTCTCGAGATTCGCACACAAAAATAGAGAGGAAGAAAAGGGGGATAGATGATTTTACGTGGTTTTCTAAGATGACCTATGTTCATTGAAAGTCGGGATATCTTAGAAAGAGACGGACTAAATATTCCCTAAATTTCTTGTACCCACACAACAACAACCATATTTATAGCAAGGGAAAAACAATGATTGTTGCTTCAGGTTTTCTTCGACCGACTGCCAACTATAGTAGTGATTCTTCTTTGGCGGCACCACCCTCTAGTCATCAACGAGTGGCACCAAACATTTTCATCAGGTCTCCTCTGGTGGCTATATTTCTATGGCAGTCACCCGTCATCCACTCAAAGTCAGAAGACTGTGATATTTTTCATAAATATTGAACAATTTCCACCTTGACGATAAATATCACCATGTTGCCGCTCAAAAAAAACATCATGTTGCTGAAACAAATCTTTGTGTCGTTGTTGTCCTCCCAATACCCATAGGCATCTCAAGTACTAGACATATTGATCAAGTCCAAACAATGTTGGAACTTGATCTCTCTAACAGCTTCGGAACAAGAACAAGATCTCCTGCCGTATTCTGATGCAGTGAATTTATTTCTTCTTCCATAACAGACTTCCACTGGTTCATTTCTTTACTATCCAAAACATCTAGGTAGATATCTAGAACACCATATTAAACTACATAAAGAGAATACCTAATTGAGTTTTCATACTTGGAAGGCCTCTGTATGATCCTTCGTGTTCTACGAGTGGTGATACACTTACCTGACATCACTCATGAACCTGTTACAGTCTCAGCATTCAGATGGTACAAAGAACCTTTTCGAATTTATTTCATCACAAGGAGTGAACTGTGGATAACTTTAATGAATCCATCTTCAATGGTTATCTGGTAACCAAGTTTATCCAAAACTCCAAGCAATATGATGTTCTTATCCAATTACGATACATATCTTACACCTGTAAGGCGTTGTGTTGTACCATCATGCACTCCCAACTACATCGTTCTAATATCTCTTATGTGGAAAGGGTGATTATTGTCCATAGGAACCACACCTTCTTCTGGATCCATAAGGTCTAAAAACCAATCACGATTCCTATACATATTGAATGAAAAACCGAAATCAAGAATACGACCTTCTGAATGGTTGACCGTCAAGGAAACCTGGAAAGCAGTCTCTTCAACATCTTTGGTTCTCTATACAACATTTTCCTTACAGTTTCCTAATTTTGGTACAATCATTTTTCTAGTTCCCTTTTGGATGATAGTAGACACACTCATCTTTTGTTGGACGTCTAAAGCTGGACTGACCTTTAGGCGCGATCGTGATTCATCTTTTCTAAATCATCTAGATTTTCTGTCAGTTTATTTTCTACTAGATTCCATCAATGGATCTCATGTGAAATCTCTATGGTAATACTTTTCCATCCTCCTGTACTCATGGTTAACTAAGGCGTTTGAAACATCAATAAATTTTACCTCATCTTTACCATAAAACAATGATGTTGTAAGGTGATCATAACTCTCCGATAGAGAGTTCAACAACAATAAAGCCTTATCTTCATCTCTAATTGTTTCTTTCAAACATTTCAAATCTTCCAGGATTTTATTAAAATAGTCTAGGTTCTCAATAATTAGACATACATTTCTTGTACTAAAATCTGAACCTTTTTTCAGGTACAGTTGATTTTAAATGCTTTTGTGCATGTAATTATTTTCTAAAATATTTCTCAAGCCTTTTGCAGAGGTCTCTCGCATCACACTGTATTTCTGATCTTTATCCAAACAAAGATGAATTGTACTGAAGGATTGACGACTGAGACTCCAATCACCATTAGAGATCTCGGTAGACTTTTATTCCAAAGTGATATCTAACTCTTGTTGAGTTAGAACATCCAAAACTTTACATTTCCACATGCCAGAGTTGTCATACCGTTGAATTTCTCCACCTCAAATTTGGTGTTAGACACTATATTTTTATGTATAGAAGTACTTTTAGTCCCGACATGTGTGTATGGAATAGAATTTTGGGGTGGTACCGTATCACAATCTTCTTGGGGATTCTAAAAAAACAGATCATAATTTCCAAATACAAACAGGACTCATGAATCTGGAATAATCAAAAACACTAAAATCGACTTTTTAATTACTCAAATCGAATGCCAAATGAAAGATTATTTTTTATTCCCAGTATTTTTATCAAAAAAATTCAAAAAAAATCGAAATTAATTTTTTAAACAAAAACAAATCCCTTTTTTCCCACACCCTCACCTTATCGATTTTTTTCTTAAATCTCCTTTCCCCTTTTGACTTTCACATACACAAAAAAGAAAAAAACATGTACCTTTTTCTTTTTCAACTTCTAATCCACCTTGTTCCCTCCCCAATTTTTTTTATTTTTCTTGCACACACAACAACACACACTTACAGCTCTTCCACCATGCACAAAAAAGGCCCTTTTCTTCCACGAGTAGGACCTCCCCTTTCCTAGATTTCACAAAAATTGTCACACGAGATATTAAGACAACATAGCTGATCAGAAGGGAAGAAAGATCAAACCAGGATAAGTGAGTTCGTATAGCAAGGGCGACCAGATGCGATGTAGACAACATGACCTGTTTTGCGACTCCAACGTTGAGTAATAAACACAGACAACAAAGGGCGCATATTCGCACTAGCATCTAATAGTGTCGCTGGTAGTACAGATCCGTATTCATACACCAACTTTCATCAGGAACCGCAAGCAACATTGTTGCATATATGGAGACAACAAGTATGATTCTTTCTAGATAATCGAACAAAGATCTGATACCAATTTGTTGCGTGGAAATTCTCACCCTCCCAAGAATCACACAAAAAAATTGAGAAATCCAAATAAACGGGGACACAAGATTTTACGTGGTTTGGTCAGATGACATATGTCAATGGGAAGGTAGCCATAATATCTTATTCAAAGGATAATACATACCTCCAATGGCCCGAAGGCCTTCATTTTTTATTGATTTTTGATAATCCACCTTTCAAGGGGTGAGGTGGAACACTTATAAGGCCTGTAGGTGTATGTATTACATGTACCATAGGCCTTAGAGGAATTCATTTCCCATAGGCTTCAAATATTACATACAACCCAGACTAACTACTTGGAACTTCTCCTCCCCAGCATCTTCATCGTGAAATCATCTCTCCACCTTCGCATGGCTGTTCGGCTAGGCATTCTTGTGCATGCACAGGCTTGTCCCGATGGCAGTTGCCATACCCTCTCATTCTTGCAATCCGTTTAGCTTCTGCTGTGGTGAAAGCTCCTTGCTCATCCTCCTTATAGAGCTTGTTCCTTATAGGTTGTCTGGTTTGCATCAGCACTTAAAGGTGACCCGAAGGCCTTGAGGTGGCCCTAAGGCCTTACTGACCTGAAGGTCTGGGTGGCCCGAAGGCCTTAAAGGAATTAGGGACCAAATCGGTGGCCCGAAGGCCCAAACATGAGCATATTCCCTGCTGCTACAGTGCCAAACAGTGACTGCTACAGTTCCCTCTACAACACCTGCTACAATACTGCTACAGTATTGCTACAGTACCCCCGTAAATTCTGCCTCCGCCTGGATTTGATCCATGGTCACTTGGATGCACTTACGAAGTCCTTACCAATCGAGCTAAGGCTCATGTGCCGGGAATACATACAGATTACATATTCCCCATATTTCTTTCATATCTTCCCACACAATGACAACCATATTTATTGCCAGGATGCAGATGAGAAAACAAAGATTGTTACTTCATGTTTTCTCTGGGAAACCACCAGCCACTACAACGATTCTTCTTCGGCGACACCACCCTCAACAAGTTATCAATGGGAGACACCAAAAATCTTCAACAGGTCTCCTATGGCGGTTGGATTTCTATTTCGGTCACCCATCATCCACTGAAATTCGGTGGACAATGATATCTTTCATCAATATTTAGCACAATTATAGTTCAAAACCACACCATATGGCCTCTACATTTCCAGTTCTAAGCACATCCTTTTGGTATTGGCCACCGTGATTCAATGATTTGGCAAGCTTGGGTATTTAGTCGCCGTGATTCTTGGTCTTCTTGGGAAGGTATTCTTAGATATCGCATTGAAAATCTCCTCAAATACCCTATTTTAATATCCAGTATTACGTGTAAAAAATTAAATTTTACACTGTTAGGTCAAAATGAATTAAAAAATCAGGATTGTGAGATTTTTCTCAAAAATCTGATTAAGCCCTTATAGGCATACAACTATATTACACATCAAAATATAGGTAGAAAATATTTTCAAAAAATATAACATATTATAAAACATCATAAAAAATTGTTTATTTCTAGAAATATTGTAAAACATTCAAATGTTTTTTATTTATAGTTAACTATTAATTTCTGAAAATTTTAAAAATTTAAGTAGTTTTTAGTTATATTTTAAAAAAATATTTTAAAACTGAATGCAAGAAAACAAGATTTTTTTTAAAACATTAAAAAATTGTATATCATTTAAAACATTATCACATTTGTTATTAGTTTAAAAATGAGGAAAATTATTTTAAAAAAATTAAAAAACAATTAATAGTTTAAAAATCTAATTATATTTTTAATTTTGTAAAAAAATATTTTTACTGACTAACACTACATAATAATTATTTAAAACATTATAAAAATAGTAATTTGTATCTGTATCTTGAAAATAATAATTTGAAAAACAATTCAAAAAATGTAAAAAATTATTTTTTAAAATATCAAATTTGAAATAGTTATAAAAATAAAAAATATCCATTTAAAAAATATTTTTTGGATATTTACATATAATTAATTATTTCTTACACATATTAAGAAAATACTATACGTATATTTTAGTAATAAAATTCAATTCTTAAAAATACTTTAAAATAAAAACATCAACATAAAAAAAATTAACGTTTTATAAGGAAACCTTTCATTAAAAATTCATATTAGAAAATTAAATTCAAAAGGTCTATATTAAAATTAAAATAAATAAATTCAAAACAACTATATGATAATGTTTCAGTATAATTTTATAGTATAATGTTCCATTAGAAAACAACATCTAAACAATTTCAATGTAAAATTTCATTGCAAAATTCTTGTTGAAAAATTCTTTTGAAATTTGCAATAAATAATTATACTAGTTTTTTAAACAAAACATTCACTTTAAAATTTATACTAAAAAATATAGTACATATAATTTTTTTAAAGGAATACTATAGTGAAAGGCATAATATTTCCAATAGAGAATTTCAGTGGAAAGTTCAACATCATTTTAGTAAAATTCCAAGTAGAAGTTTCATTAGAAATTATGATCGAGCTTCCAGTGGGAGTTTTACTGGAAGTTCAATAATAACTTTAACTGAATGTTTTAGAATATGAAAAAAGTTTTAAAACTATAGAATATATTAATAAAAATTAATTTTTAATAAATATATTTAAAATAAATGCAGTGATATTAAATATGTATTATATTTGATACAAATTTTCTATAAATATAATATAATTTACCATTTAAAAATGTATATTTTATATAGATTAAAAATTAAATAAAATATGAAATTATAACTAAAACAAAATTTATAATAAATTCACCTAGAAGATATATTTAATATATTTTTTAGAAAATATGTATTAATAACAATTATAAATCTATTAAGTGGAAGTTTCAGTGGAAGTTCCAGTACACGTTTCACAATACAATAAAAGCATATATTTATAAAACTAAAGAATATATTAATAAAAATTAAATATTAATAAATGTATTTATATTAAATGGAATGATATAAAATATTTATTATATTTGATACATAATTTTTATAAATATAATATAATTTACCATTTAAAAATGTATATTCTCTATGAATAAAAATGTAAATAAAATATGAAATTATAACTAAAACTAAATTTATAATAAATGCACTTAAAAGATATATTTAATATATTGTTTAAAAAATGTGTATTAATATCAATTATAAATCTATTAAGTGAAAGTTTCAGTGGAAGTTCCAATGTATGTTTCACAATACAATGAAGTATATATTTATAAAACTAACGAATATATTTATAAAAAACAAATTTTAATATATAAATTTATAAAAAATTCAATGATATAAAATATGAATTAAATTTTATACATAATTTTAATAAATATAATATAATTTACCATTTGAGAATGTATATTATATTTGAAAAAAAGTTAATAAAATATGAAATTATAATAAAAACTAAATTTTTAATAAATCCACTTAGAAGATACATGTAATACTTTTTTATACAAAATTTTTATTAATAATAATTATAAATCAATTAAGTGGAAGTTCCAGATGAAGTTTTAGTGGAATTTTCACAATATAATAATAGTATATATTTATAAAATTAAAATAAAAATTAATAAAAATTAAATTTTAATAAATGTATTTATAATAAATGAAATGATATAATATATGTATTATATTTGTTACATAACATTTATAAATATAATATAATTTACCAATTAAGAATGTATATTCTATATGAATAAAAATATAAAAAAAATATGAATGTAGTTGGTGTGGTAGCCGAGTGGTTAACACACCCCATAATTCTGCATGGAACCCAAGATCAAATCATGGTGGAGGATGATTTATGGGTTATTGTAGAAGATACTGTAGTGGTACTGTAATAGCCAGAACTATTCATCTGTTTGGGCTTTCGAGGCCCTCAGTTAGGGCCTACGGGCTACATGGCCTTTGGGCCACCCTAGGCCTTTGGGGCCACTGGGCCTTTAGGCCACATCAGGTCTTTGGGTAATGAGATTTTGGGCCTCAAAGACTATAGAGAAACCCAAGTAGACCACAAAGTAGGTCCTAGAAGAAGATTCAGAGCAAATAGTTACCAGAGCTAACCGGATTGGGAGAACAAGAGGGTTTGACAATCATCATCAATGCTAGACACTATCTTGTTATGAACAGAGCAATGCTCATTTCAGTAATGTGAGGTGAGGAGCTAGGTGGCTTCAATGATGCATATGTTGGGGAGTAGTGGTTCTAGTGTAGTTTGGTTGGGCCTTCTGGTCATGTATTGGACATTGTGCCTCTAGACCATCGGTTCATGCATTGGGCCTTGTGCCATTGGGCCTACAGGTCATGTAAGGCTTACCCCTCAGCTCATAAAAGGGGGACTAACAAAAAATAAATAAAATCCTTGAAGGCCTTTGGGACAGGCTGAATTCCACCTAAATAAAATATGAAGTTATAACTAAAACATAATTTATAATAAATTCATTTATAAGGTATATTCAATATATTTTTTAACAAAATCTATATTAATAACAATTATAAATTCATTAAGTTGATGTTCTAGTGGATGTTCTTGTTGAAGTTTCAGTGGAAGGTTCCAGTGCAAGTTTCACAATACAATAAAAGTATATATTTATAAAACAAAAGAATATATTAATAAAAATTAAATTTTAATAAATATATTTATAAAGAATTCAATTATATAAATTATGTATTAATTTTTTTTCATAATTTTTATAAATATAAAATTATCTACCATTTAAGAATGTATATTATATATGAATATAAATGTAAATAAAATTTTAAATTTTTGCTAAAAATAAATTTATAATAAAAGAACTTATAAGATATATTTAATATATTTTTTTTACAAAATATTTATTAATAACAATTATAAATCCTTGAATAGAAAGTTTCAATGGAAGTCTCAGTAGAAATTCTAATGGAAGTTCCAGTGGAAATTTCAAAATACAATAAAAATAAATATTTATTAAACTAAATAATAAATTAATAAAAATAAAAATTTAATAAATATATTTATAATAAATTCAATGATATAAAATATGTATTATTTTTGTAAAATATTTTTTTATAAATATAGTATAAATTACAATTTAAAAATGTATATTCTATATGAATAAAAATGTAAATGAAATATAAAATTATAACTAAAACTAAATTTATAATAAATAAACTTATAATACATGTTTAATATATTTTTTTAAAAAATTTTATTAGTAAAAATTCTAAATCCATTAAATGGAATTTTATGTAGGAGTTTCAGCAAAAGATTCATAATACAATAAAAGTATAAATTTATAAAACTAAAGAATATATTAATAAAAATTAAATTTTAATGAATATATTTATATTAAATTAAATGATATAAAATATTTATTATATTTTTTTCATAAATATTATAAATAAAATATAATGCACCACTTAAAAAATTAGTGATTTATTTTGGTTTTTATTTTATAAAGTTTTATGCTCACAAAGCATTTGACAAAAATAATTTTTCAGAAAAATCTTGTTTCTAAATGAAATTTCAAAGATATTTTAAAGTGGATTATGGTGGAAACCTTATTTCTTGACCACATGATTTTTTTACGTGATGGATGTGGTTGTGGGTGCACATGGGAGACCTTAGGTGTGTTGGTTATAGGAAGGGTGTTGCCTTGCCCTTAGGAATGATCTGGATAAGGGTTGTTTCCAATGAGGCCTCGAGAGGCCCTGAGTTATGTTACATGTTTAGGTTCACACAGGTCGACTAGTGTTCATGAAGCAAGTTCTAGATACTTATATCACATGGTACATATCTCCCCCATGTTTCACATCAATTTTGAGCATATTATAGCATGCCTTTATTTCTTTCCCATGTGTTATTTGGTGGTGATCACTTGGTTATTGTTTTCTGCCCTAAATTATACTTTAAGATTGTATTTTATATATCAATCATCTTCATGGATTATTTTATGAAATCCAAAGGATTTATGAATTAGTTCTCAAATAAATAATTTCCAAAACATTTATCTCAAACTAGAATAATTTGTTTTTGTTGTGAAAAGTGATATGTAGATTCATGGCGATATCCTACAAGGCTTTTACTCAAACCATGCATATGCTATTCTAAAACTAAA
Source organism: Viscum album (assembly GCA_963277665.1). Classification (NCBI taxonomy): domain Eukaryota; kingdom Viridiplantae; phylum Streptophyta; class Magnoliopsida; order Santalales; family Viscaceae; genus Viscum; species Viscum album. Next base: position 879,764,412 of record OY728123.1, read on the forward strand.
AACTCAGTTTTATCTTATACAAGGAATATCAATGGAGAAATATCTCATAAAATGGATTCTTAATGCTTACATCATCTTCCATGATACGTGTTTTTGGTGTACAAAGGCCGTATAGAGTTAGCTTTGTTTCATTTTTGATATTTTTGGATTTTTGTCTATGTATGGTCCAATTTGGACTGATATGTTTTATGAATCTTTTTTATTCATTTTATGATTGAACTTTTCTAATTTAGTTATATTTTGATGTCAATTATGGTTTATTGTTATGTTTTTGCTGGTTACACTCTCTTTGGCATGGTTTATCTTGTTTTTATTGTTGAGTTTTTTCCGCTAACATGCAATCTATGGATAGGTAAAATTGGATTATTAGTTGGAATCCTTGGAGTGTTTTATTGGATTCAGAGGGTAAAACTATTCCCATGAAATTAGTAGTTATACCCTATCACTAGTCACCGGTTCAGGGTAATCGAGAATGCACCTCGGTCCTTGTGGCAGACTGACCTAAGTGATGTGGTACATTGACTTAGTTTGGTTTTTATAGGTTATAACCAATGAATCAAGTTCTTATCAACAAAATAATCATACACTATAGATGTATCACATTTTGAGAGATTTTCCTTAGATGGGTGAGGTTATTGTAAGAAGATTTTCCATGGAAATAACATGGAAGACTCATTGACTAAAGTATTATTTCAGTAGAATCATGAATATCATATGAGGGAGAGTAAACTAAAATTTGTTAGGAGTTAGCTCTAGTGAAAGAGGGAGTCCATTAGAGTTGGTTATATGGAACCAATTAACCTTTTTATTATCTAAATACTGAAAACCCTAAATATTAATATATATCTTATCAAATGATGAGTGTTCTTTTATGTAACATTAATGGGATTATAACCTTAGTGTATTTTTTGCATCGAATGGTTATATCAATTCCTTGATATATTGAGAACTTTTAAGTGCTATGGAGATATTTTTAAGAATATATCCTATAGATTGGATAACATCTATATAATGGGGCATAAATGATGTTTTAATATCTAGTGTTGCATGCTCATAATCAAATGATGCTTATTCTCAAGAAGTTTTTTCACTTGGTAATATCTAAGATGAGATTTTATGAGGACATAACCACCAATATAAATTCCATATGTTATATGTGTCTTTGAATATTTCTATTTTTTAATATGTGTATTGGTCCTTAGGCTTGAGATTATTATTGATGTATATCATGAATCACATAATTTGATGTATTGTTGAAAACTATAACGGCATATGCTCATGGTGAGGTTGGATATGTTTGGTGCATCATGAGTGATATGAAATTAATTGAATAAGTCAAGAAATGATTTATCCCTTCTAAGTTAATTAAAGAAAATAATGAAGGCCCTTTAATTGAAATGGAATTTTCTGGTTAATTCCATGGCTACGAAGGTTGATCAACAACTTTATTTTAGGCAGTAAAAGAAAAAATATCCAGAATATAGATTGATGGCACAAGTATGCAACCTGTTTGATGAAATATAAAGACAAAGAGATTATATTACACTGTAAGTGTTTTTTGATGGTTTGGTTGTTTTAAAATTAATTACTTTCTATATGGGTTCCTTGATGTGCTGCTAGATATTAATTGTGGACTTTAGGAAAGTCCACCTAATACCACTATGAAATAGGCTTAAAGGGTCACATTCTAAGTGAATCTATAATATTAGTTAAATTATATTTAAATTTAACTTTAAGAATAAATACTATTTCATAATTTTTGGAATTGTAATTATTCAATTTAAGTTCATTGCCTAAATTCAATAATCGATTGTTTAATTATAGAATATATGTGAGTTGAATATTAATAGATATTTACTCACAAGTTAGTGAATATAATGTTTATTTAATTATTTATTTATTAAATAATATAATGATATTTATTTAAAATAGATATTTATTATTTATTGTTCAATAAACACTGAGGAGGATTGACGAGTTGAGTTAAGGTCCCTCTATAATTGATTTACTTGATTTAATGTCATTTAAGTGGATATTAATTTAATTATTTGAGAAATGATATTTAAATATTCATGAATTAGCCTATACCATGGAATATAATAATAATAATAATAATAATAATAATAATTTATATATAGAATATATTAGAGAGAATATTTAATGAAGGGTCAAAATGTAATTATCAAATATTTAACTCTAACTACATATTCAATCTTATATCATTTTCTAGGTTTATGTAAATTATTATGCGCATCATTTTCTCTCAAGATAATTCCATCAAGAATGAGAGAAACTCTTAATAATTCTCTCAAGAAAGTGATACAATCCTCTTCCTCCCTATCAGGATTGAGAAAACAAGAAAAAGAATTCTTCAAGCTCGAGATAATTTTTATTGTGATCAATGATGAAAGACGTAAGATGTTTGGTTCCTTCATGTTAACACCCATGATACCAATGAAAACGTTGTGAGATTCATGGAGAATGAACAGATACCTCAAGAGGATTTATACTTTGGATTCATCATTTATGGATATTTCATTGAATATCTCAAATTTAATACCTAAAAACTACTTAGCTAGTGGTACATAGTGTATTGAACCTCATGGAAGGTAATTGTGAGTGCAACCAAAGAAATAAAAACAAGATCAAACAGCACAAAAAAGAACTTGAAACCTACATTGGTGAATATATAAATAAATATATTTGAAAAAAATGATGTGAGGAAAGAGATGATTTTAAATAAATGAATGTGAAAACAGATGAATGATAATAGATGAATAGAGAATGAGAAATGATGAAATGATATAAGCATTTCAATTATTTGATTAATGCATGATTTTTTATATTAAATTATAATAAAAATATATGATAAAAAAGTAGTCAAAACTCTTCGTGTAGAATTACCATCGGTCAGTTGAGTTTTCAATTCATCATGAAAAAATTCATTCGATTTCTAAAATCAATAAGTTGATTTCAATTTCAAAATGATCGCACAAATGAAGATAAATAATATGAACTGAGATAATCTAATTTCTCAACTCCAAGATTATATAAAAGTCGTATTATGATTTAACATAAAAGGAGTTACAGAATAAGAACTTTAAAAAATGAAGAAAGAATAAGAAGACAAGAAGTCTTCGTTTAGTCTTCTACTCTAAAAGTAGCTATTACACAATGTACTGCTCCAGCCCGAGCTCTTCTCTAAAGTCTCCAACAAAAAAGTTGTTCCTCCCAATGAATAAATCTATCTTTTCATACACATAAAATCTTTGATTTTTATAAGAAACCAATTTGACATGTCAGGCATTGATCAATTATTTCATCATTCTATCACCACAAATGTGCTTCTAACTATTTATGCCACCTGCATTACTCCAGTTGACACTTCCAATACAATTTGGACATGACAAAACACCTAGAACACAAGAAAATTCTCACCTTCGGTACTTCACTGGGCATCATCAAGATTTTCGTTCATCAAATTTTGCAACTCGGTCAGGAAATCACTTGAGCTCAACCCATGGAAATAGATTATAGATCGGCTCAGTATCAAGAAATTCATCCACATGACACCTAGGTTCACATTTTAATCAAGCTCAGATAGTGTTCGGAAAATCTTCTTGATGTTTAGATCTTCATTTCAAGGTTAGAACTATTAGAGTTCAGCCCACATGTGATTGTTTCCATATTTGAGATGAGATATGTTTTTTTAGTATGATATATCTTTTATCATATCACACAGATAAGTCTTCTTGTGTATCTTCCAACATGAGATATAGGAGATCTCAATATATATTTTTTAGATATATTTTAGAGTTATATTTCAAACAAGATATGTGGAATATGGGAGCTTATAAAAGGGGAAGCGACTAGTGGTAAATAGAAGAAGAGAGCTACTAAATTTGCAATCCACCGAGATTAAGAGGAAAGGGGCTGTCACATTTTTGGTAGTCTGTGTGGGTCATCATTAATGTGGAATGTGACTTCGACGATAAATCTACGATGTGATGGGATACTGTAAGTGTGTGTGCACGGATATCCTCTCAATATTCAGTATAATGCAGTTCAAATATTAGATAGCGGTTTTAAGATATACAACCTTCAGAACTACTCTGATTTGAACAGCTGTCATTAGTGGTGGTTTTTGATCTGATCACGGTTCTTTTTCATATGAACCTTTTTTTCGGGAATAAATCTCATTATTTCATGTCCAGATCTATTTGGGTTTCTTTTTTAGGCTATGTTCTCCATTTCAAGTTACCTTCAAACTGCATCTGATTTCTGACCTTTGATCCACTATTTTATCAAAGTATTATTTTTGAGATCCCTTACATTTTTTGGGTGTCTCTACTTTGTACTTTTAATCATTAGTGGATCCCTCTTTCTAGACTAGGTCCCATGGTTTTTCCCTTTTGGGTTTTCCACATTAAAAAATCTTACATGCAGATTTATTTATTCTACAATATATCACTTTAATATTTCACCAGGTTTCTCAAAAATTGTTTTGCAAGAGATTTTTATCCCAAGGTCGGGATTCTACCCCAAAAAGTGGTATCATAGGTGATGGTTCAGGATTTCAATTTTTTGACAGAATTATGGATGTATTCAAGAGAATAAATGGCGTGTGAGGTGGAATATAGTTTGGAGACAAAATAGGATGAGAGAGGTGTTTCAAATATTACACCTAATTCATTTCATCATATGTGTGATTAGTGAAGAAAGAAATAAAAATTAAATATCGAGGTGATTTCCTAGCTACTCAGGGTTTTGAGAAAGAGGGAGAATGTTTTTATTGTAGGTGCTCTAGATTTTGTGATGATCAAGATTTTGAAGGAACCATATATTGTTGATTCTGATATTGGAGGAGTAGACACAAGTATGGAGAAGACTTTGGGGTTTGATTTTCTTTTGTAGGGGGAGCAGTCAAGTTTCTGTCAGAGCTGAAAATGGGTGTTGTCATTTTTCTACATAGGATGATGGTTGGTGTGATACCAACAAATGTTCAGTCCAACTATGTTTTTTGGATGATATCTTCATTGACGGGATGAAGGGGGAGATTGTTGGAGTTCAGCATGCACGTGATTGTTTCTGTATTTTAGATAAGATATGTTTTTTGAATATGACATATCTTTTATCATATCACACATATAACACTGCATGTGTATCTTACAACATGAGATACAAGAGATCTCATGATATCTTTTTTTAGATATATTTCAGATTTCCATTTCAAACAAGATATGTGGTATATTAGAACCTATAAAAGGGGAATCAGCTAGTGTAAAATAGAGTAAGAGTGCCACTCAAGATGTAGTCCATTGAGATCAAGAGGAAAGGGGCCACTATGTTTTTGGTAGTACATGTGGGTCATCATAAATGGTGAACATGACATCGATTGTGGATCTATGATGTGATAAGATACCTTGTGTGTGTGTACAACTCTCCCTATAATCTTCATCACAATGCAGTTCTGAATTTTCCCAGTGGTTTCATGATCTGCAACCTTTAGAACTACTCTGGTCTGATATTCTTTCATCGATGATGGTTTTTGATCTGATCCTAGTGATTTTTAATATGTAAATTTTGTTTGGGCACCAATATTATTCTTTCATGGTCAGATCTATTTGGGTTTCTTTTTTAGATTGCATTCTCCATTTCCAGCTACCTTCAAATAGCTTATGCTTTCTGACCATTGATGCACAGTTATATCAAAGTATTATTTTTGAGATTTTTTGGATTCTCTACTTTGTACTTTTGATTATTTGTGGATCCCTCTTTCTGGACTAGGTCCTGTATTTTTTCCCTTTTGGGTTTTCCATGTTAAAAAATCTTGCGTGCTGATTTATTGATTCTATTATATATCGCTTCCATATTTCACAAGGTTTATCTCAAATTGTTTCGAAATAAATTTTTATCCCAAGGTCAGGATTCAACCCCAACAAGAACTTCATTGAATCATTTATCTGAGAACTTGATGTGCAACATTTTATGCTCACATATCCACAACATCGAAGATGAATGAGGCCCCGCCAAACCTATAACAAACAAATCCCACATATGAAAGTCTTCAATGTTAAGCTGATCTGGGTCAAAAACATTCAAAATATACAACGAGACTAAAGAGACTCTGGATCGTGATCAGTCACCAGTCGCACATCGTCGAACTCAGGTGTGCTACGTTCTTTAACATATCCAACTTGGTATCAGTTGAACTTGGGACTCTGAGAATCAGATCATCTTCATGAGGCTCAAAACATACCTGGATATGGGTCAACTTCATCAGCAACAAGGGTGTCATCAGATTACATCAAATTCAATTAATCGAAATGTAGAAATCCTCATAGAGGTATTCTGTCAACATAACTCCTACTTTAATTACGAATGAAACCCCAAGAATGAAAACAAAAGGTCTTGAAAAACCTTCAACAAACTTCAGGTTCAGTCTTCATTGATTCTTATTTGTGAAAACCTTTGATATTTACTCCCAATACCATCATCAGCTGCTATTCATCTTCTTCAGGATGAATCAGTGCCTTCAATTTCTATTCATATTGAGACAATATTCTTGAAATTAGATTCCATTATTCATCTTGAATAATTTTTTGTGCAGAACCTCTCACCCTCTCAATAATCTCACAGAAAAAATAGAGAAATAAAAAAAAATGGGACACATGATATTACGTACTTTGCTCAGATGACCTACATTCATTGGAAGTCATGATATCTTATTCAAATGGAAATATATACATACTACAAATTCCCCAAATTTCTATTATACCAATGAAAATACAACCATATTTATAGCTAGGATATAGAGGAGAAAAAAAGATTGTTGCTGCAGGTTTTCTTTGGATAGTCACCAACTGGTGAAACAATTCTTCTTCAGCAACACCACCATATGTTGGTTATCAAAAGGTGTCACCAAACATCTTCATCAGGTCACCTCTGGTAGTTAGATTTCTATTTCGGTCACCTATCATCCACTAAAAGTATGGTTTGTGATATTTTTCATCAATATTGTACAATCTCTACGTTGATGATAAATATAACTGTGTTGCAGCTCAAAAAAAACTTCATGTCGCTGAAAGAAATATATTTTTCATTGTTATATTCCAAATTCCCATCGGCACCTCAAGTACTAGAAATATTGATCAAGTCCAAAAAATGTTGGAACTTGATCCCTGTAGCTGGTTTCTTATCCTTCAAAACATAAACATGATCTTCTGTCATATTCTGATGTAGTGAATTTATTTCTTCATCCATAATAGACTTCGATTGGTTCATTTCATTTCTATCCAAAACATCTTTATAGTTATTTGGAACACCATATTAAACTACAGAAAAGATCATAGCTAATCAATTTTTAATACCTAGAAGGTCTTTGTATAATCCTTCATGTTCTACCAGTGGTAATAATCTTATCTGATATGACTTCTACACCTGCAACATTTTCATCATTCAAATGATACAAAACACCTTTTCAAATACCTTTCATCACAAGGAGTGAACCATGAATAAAATTCATGAATCCATTTTTAATGGTTATCCAGTAACCATACTTATCCAAAACTCCAGGTGATATGAGGTTCTTCTTAAATTTCGGTACATATCTTATATCTGTAAGGAATCATGTTGTACCATCATGAATCTTCAACCGTATCTTTTTAATACCTCTCGTGTGGAAAATGTTCCCATTTCCCATAAGAACCACACCTTTATCCGACTCCATAATCCCAGAAAACAAATCACAATTCCTACACATATGAAATGAACAATTAATATAAAGAATCCAACCTTATGAATGGTTGATTATCGAGGAAACGAGGAAAGTCATATCTTTAACATCCTTGGTTCTATATAAAACATTTTCCTTTAGTTTCCCAATATTGGGACAATCATTTATCTAGTTCCCTTTTTGATGATAGTGGGGACACTCATCATTAGTTGTAAATTTAAATCTAGACTCACCTTTAAATGTCGATTGTGATTAATCTCTTCTGAATCTTCTAGATTTTTTTCCAGATGATTTTACACTAGTTTCCATCAATTCCTTATATGCAGAATCTCTATGGTCATACTTGTACTTCCATCTATACTCATTGTTAACTAAGGAACTTGAAACATCATTACAATTTAACCCATCCTTAGCATAAAACAATACTATAGTAATGTGATCATAACTCTTCAGTAGAGATTTCAACAACAATATAATCTTATCTTCATCTCCAGTTGTTACTCAGAAACTTTTCAAATCTTACAGTATTTTATTAAAACTATCTAGGTGCTCAATTATAGATATACCTTTCTTGTAATGAAATCTAAACAGTTTCTTTTTTAGGTATAGTTTATTTTCAATACTTTTTTTTATATACTTATTTTCCAAAATATTTCACAAGACTTTTGCAGAGGTCTCTAAAATCACACAGTATTTCTGATCTATAGAAAAATAAAGACAAATTGTACTACAAGATTGATGGTTGAGTTTCCTCCAATTACCATCAGATATGTCTGCCGAATTTTCATCCAAAGTGATATCTAACTCCTATTGAGTTAGAACATCCAAAACATCACATTGAAACATGTTGAAGTTCTTCATACTGTCAAATTTCTTCACCTCATATTTGGTTCTAAACACCATACTTATATGTTCAGAAGTACTTACAGTCCCAACATGTGTATCTAGAATAAACTCCTGGGGTCATACCATACTTATTTAAACATGGGGATTCTCCATAAAAAATAGAACAGAACTTCAAAATATCTATTAGACTGATGAATCTAGAATAGTCGAAAATGCTAAAATCGACTATTTAATTTCTCAAATCGGATTCCAAATGAAAATTTAATTTTTCTTCCCAATATCCAAAAAAATACCTAATCAAATTTTTAATGAAATTTTTTTTCCCCACAACACCCCTTATCGATTTTTTCCTTAAATATATTTTTTTTCTTTTGACTTTAATATACACAAGAAAAGCCGAAAAACCATGTACCCTTTTTATTTTTTGACATTCATGCCACCTTGTTACCCACCTCTCTATTTTTTTTATTTTTTTTTGTATTTTTTTAAAGGAAAAAATAAATACCAAATCTAAATTTTAAACAAAAAACAAATCCTTTTTTCCATGCCACTCCTTATCAATATTTTTTATTAATTATCTTTTCCCCTTTTGAATTTCACATACACAAAAAATCCAAGAAACCATGTACCCTTTTCATTTTTGACTTCCATACCACCTTGTTCCCTCCCCCTATCTATTTTTTTTTTGTTTTTCTTGCACACACAACAACGGAAACCAGAAACTCTTCCACCATGAACAAAAAAAACAAAGGTCATTTTCTTCCATGAGAAGAACCTCCCCTTTCCCAGATTTCATGGATCTAGTCACACCATGTATTCAGACAATATAGCTGATGGGATATTAGAAGAAAGGTCAAACCAGGAGAAGTGAATTCATACAACATGGGCGACCAGATGTGATGTAGAAAACAAGACATGGTTCATGAATCCAGTGTTGAGTAATAAACACATATAACAAAGGGTGTAAGTTCTCACAAGTGGAAAATAGTGTCACTGCTGGTACAAATCTGTAATCATACAACATCTTCCATCAGGAACTGCATGCAGAAGTGATTGCAGATATAGGGACAACAAGGTTGATTCATTCTAGGCAATCAAACAAATCTCTGATGCCAATTTTTTTTGAGGAATCTCTCACCCTCTCAAGAATCACACAAAAAAAATTAAAATAAGAGGGGACACATGATTTTATGTGGTTTGGTAAGATTTCCTATATCCATGGGAAGATATCTGAAATATATTATTCAAATGGAAATACAAACATATTACACATTCCCAATATTTCTATCATATCTACCCACACAATGACAACTATATTTATAGCCAGGATGAAGAGGAGAAAAAATTATGGTTTCGACATGTTTCTTCCAGGTGTCCACCAACTACTATAGTGATTATTTTTCAGCAGCACCAACCTCTACAATTCATCAACAGGAAACACCAAAAAACTTCAATAGATCTACTCTGACTGTTGTATTTCTATGTCTTTCACCCACCATCCATAGAAAGTTAGTGGATGGTGACATTTTTCTTCAATATTCAACACAGTTGTAGTATAACACCACAACCTTTAACCTCAACATTTCCATTTCTAAGCTCATCCTTTGGGTATCGACCTAACAAATTTAATGATTTGGTAAGATCATGTATTTAGTCAGTGTGATTCCCGGTCTTCTTGGCAAGGTACCCTTAGAGATCATGTTGATAATATTCTCCAATGACCTATTTTAATATCCAACATTACGTGTGAAAAATTAAATTCAAACGGTTAGATAAAAATGAATTAAAAAATCAGGGCTGTGAGATTTTTCTCAAATACCAGATTGTTCCCTTAGAGAAATACAACTGTATTACATACAAAAATTTAAGATGAAAATATTTTCAAGAAAGATAAAAAATTATAAAACACGAAAAAATTTAAAAAATTTATTGTTTATTTCTGGAAATATTTTAAAACATTCAAATATATTTCTATTTATAGATAACTATTCACTTATGAAAACTTTAAAAATTAAATAGTCGGTAGTTATATTTTTTAAAAAATATATTTTAAAACTGAATTCAAGAAAACAAGAAAAAAATGTTTTGAAAATATTAAAAAAATTTAAATCATTTAAAAATTTATTAAATCTTTTCTTATTATAAAAATGAGGGAAATTATTTAAAAAAAATTAAAATATGTAAATATGATAAAAAAATAATAATTTTTTTAATGTTGTAAAAATATTTTTACTGATTAGAATTGCATAATAATTTTTTAAAACATCATAAAAAAATTAATTATTATATGTATGTTAAAAATAATAATTTGAAATGCAATTCAAAAAAAGGAATAAATTATTCTCAAAAATAAAAATTTTGAAATTGTTATAAAAAGTAAAAAATAAAAAATTATCCATTTAATTTATATTTTGGATATTTACATATAATTAATAATTTCCTATGCCTATTAAGAAAATCCTATATGTATATTTTAAAAATCAAATTCATTTCTTAAAAATACTTTAAAATAAAAGCATCATCATAAAAAATTAAAATTTTATAAGGAAAATTTTCATTGAAAATTTATACTAGATAATTACATTCAAAAGGTGTATATAGAAATTATAATAAATAAACTCAAAAAAATTATATGATAAAGTTTCAAATTAAATTTTCAGTATAATGTTCCATTAGAAAACAACATCTAAACAATTTCAATGTAAAATTTCATTCCAAAATTCTTTTTAAGAAATTCATTTGAAAATTTCAATAAATAATTCTACAAGTTTTTTAAACTAAACAATCACTTTACAATTAACACTAAAAATACAATACATGTACACATTTTTTAAGGAATATTATAGTGAAAGACATAATATTTTCAATAGAAAATTTTAGTGGAATGTTCAACATTATTTTAGAGGAGGTTCAAGTGGATGTTTTATTGAAAGTTCAACTAGAACATTAACTAAAAATTTTAGAATACGACAAGAAGTTTATAAAATTAAATAATATATTAATAAAAATAAAATTTTAATAAATATATTTATAATAAATTCAATGATATAAAATAAGTATTTTAATTGGTTCATATTTTTTATAAATATAATATAATTTTTCATTTAAAAATGTATATTCTATAAGAATAAAAATGTAAATAAAACATGAAATTATATGTAAAACTAAATTTATAATAAATGCACTTAGAAGATATATTTAATATATTTTTTAAAAAATCTGTATTAATAACAATTATAAAGCCATTAAGTAGAAGTTCAATTGGAAGTTCGAGTGGATGCTTCATAATACAATCAAACCATATATTTATATAACTAAGGAATGTGTTAATAAAAATTAAATTTTAATAAATATATTTATAATAAATTAAATTATATAAAATATTTATTATATTTGATACATAATTTTTATAAATATAATATAATTTACCATTTAAAAATTTATATTCTCTTTGAATAAAAAGGTAAATAAAATATGAAATTATAACTAAAACTAATTTTATAATAAGTGCACTCTGATGACATATTTAATATAATTTTTAAAAATTGTGTATTAATAACATTTATAAATCCATTAAGTGGATGTTTTAGTGGAAGTTCCAGTGTATGATTCACATTATAATAATGTATATATTTATAAAACTAACTAACTAATATATATATATATATATAAATATATATAATAAATTTTAATAAATAAGTTTATAATAAATTCAACGATATAAAATATGAATTAAATTTGATACATAATTTTAATAAATATAATATAATTTACCATTTAAGAATGTATATTCTAGATGAATAAAAAATAAATAAAATATGAATTTATAACTAAATGTAAATTTATAATAAATGTACTTAGAAGATATATGTAATATATTTTATTACAAAATATGTATTAACAACAATTATAAACTCATTAAGTGGAAGTTTTAGTTGACGTTCTAGTGGAATTTTCACAATACAATAAAAGTATATTTTTATAAAACTAAAAAATATATTAATAAAAATTAAACTTTAATAAATATATTTTTAATAATTGCAATGATATAATATATGTATTATATTTTTTATATAATTTTGATAAATATAATATAATTTACCATTTAAGAATATATATTCAATATGAAAAAAATGTAAATAAAATAAGAATGTTTTTGGGGTGGTAGTCGAGTAGTTATCTTACCCCGTAAGTCTGCATGGAACCCAAGATCAAATCCTTATAGAGGAAGATTTCTTGGATACTTTAGAAGATACTATAAGGGTATTATTTAATCCATAACTATTTATCTATTTGGGCCTTCGGGCCACTATTTTGGGGCTACAAGCCCCATGGACTTTGGGCTACCCTAGGCCTTCAGGCCACATAGCCTTTGGACCACTTCAGGCCTTTGGGTCTTAGGATTTTGGGCCTCAATGACTGTGGAGTATCCCATGAAGACAACACAAAGAAGGTTCAATAAGAGGATTTAGAGGAAGTAGAAGCAAACATAGTAGAGCTAACCAGATTGGTAGAACGAGAGGGTATGCCAATCATCATCAATTCCAGACACTATGTATCTATAAATAGGGCAATTCTATCCAATCAGCATTGTGAGGTGGGGAGGTAGGTGCCTTCAATGATGTAGTTATTGAGGAGGGGTAGTTTTAGTGTAGTTTAGTTGGGCCTTTAGGTTATGTATTGGACATTGTGCCTTTGGGCCTTCGGGTCATGTACTGGGTCTTGTGCCACTAGGCCTATAGGTCATGTAAGGGTCCCCTTTCAACCCATAAATAGTGGATTATCCAAAAATAAATAAAAATCTCGAAGGCCTTCAGTTTGGGTTGACCAACAACTAAATAAAATACGAAATTATAACTAAAACTAAATTTATAATAAATTAACTTATAAGATATATTCCATATAATTTTTACAAAATCTATATTAATAACAGTTATAAATTCATTAAGTTAAAGTTCTAGTATAAGTTTAGTGGATGTTTCAGTCAAAGTTTCAGCGGAAAGCTCCAGTGAAAGTTTCACAATACAATAAAATTATATATTTATAAAACAAAAGAATATATTAATAAAAATTAAATTATAATAAATATATTTATAATTAATTCTATTATATAAAATATTTATTTTATTTATTTTATAATTTTTATAAATATAATATAATTTATCATTTAAGAATGTATATTATACAAGAATAAAAATGTAAATAAAATATAAAATTATAACTAAAAATAAATTTACAATAAATGCACTTATAATATATATTTAATATAGTTTTTACAAAATATTTATTAATAACAATTATAAATCCATTATATGGAAGTTTCAGTGGAAGTCTCATTAGAAGTTCTAATGGATGTTCGAGTGGAAGTTTCACAATACAACAAAAATATATATTTATTAAACTAAATAATACATTAATAAAAATTAAATTTTAATTAATATATTTATAATTAATTTAATTATATAAAATATGTATTATTTTTCTAAAATATTTTTTTATAAATATAGTACAATTTTCCATTTAAAAATGTATATTTTATATGAATAAAAATGTAAATAAAATATGAAATTATAACTAAAACTAAATTTATAATAAATTCACTTATAAGATATATTTAGTATATGTTTTTTTAAAAAATCTATATTAATAAAAATTATAAATCTATTAAGTGGAATGTCATGTAGAATTTTTATCAAAAGTTTCATAATAAAATAAATGTATATATTTGTAAAACTAATGAATATGTTAATAAAAATTAAATTTTAATGAGTATATTTAAATTAAATTCAACTATATAAAATATGTATCATATTCATTACATAATTTTTATAAATAAAATACAATGAAATATTTAAAAATATATATTCTATCTAAAGAAAAATGAAAATGAAATATGAAATTATACCTAAATCTAAATTTATAATAAATACACTTATAAGATATGTTTAATATTTGTTTTTCAAAAATATGTATTAATATCAATTATAAATTCATTATATGGGTGTTACAATGGAAGATTCAGGGGAATTTCCAACATAAGTTTCACAATACAATAAAAATATATTTTTACTAGAATATCTAGTATAGTAGAGATGGGGCCACTGAAAATTCCAATAAATATTCCTTGACAAACTTCAATGTGACTTCAATTAGAAATTATTGTAAAAATTCATCAAAAAATTATAGTGAAACTTCTTCTCGAACATCCGAATGTAAACTCAAAATTAGATGGATCTCCAATAAAGGCTTTCAGAAAAAAATCAAGTAGATAACTTTGAAAAAAAAATTATAATTTTTTTAAGATTCCACTAAAAGCTTTCTAGTGATGTTTTTTAATAAAATTTATCATTTCAAATTTTTAGTGTAATTTTCATTGAAGTTATTCTTTGAAACCTTCTTGAGTAATTTTGGTGAAATGTCCTAAATTTTTTTCATGGACATTTTTAGTTAAAATTGTCTATGGTTTTTTATTAATTAAAAAAAAATTTGTTAAAATTTCATAGAAACATGTTTATTTCAATGAATTTATAAAAAAATATTTATTATGATGAATAATAAAATTATAAATTAAAAAAATTAATGATTTTTCATGAAATAATAATATTTTATGTTTACAAAAAATATATTCTTTATCCTTTTATAAAATATTATTTTTATTCTTCTGAATAAATAGTATTTTTTTAAGATTATTAAAATTATAATAATTTAATATATCTAACAAAATATTTCATATACTTTTAAAGAAAATTACATGTCTTTAAAAATATTAAATAAAATTTATTAATTTTATTAAAATAATTAATGATAAATTTTTAAAGATTATTTATTTTTCCTTTCTCAAATGGAATAAAACATTTTTTTTAAACAATAATAGCATTTCTTTTACAAAAATAACAATATTTAAAATAAAATAATCTCAATATTATTCTATGCATTTTAAAAAAATGTATAACTTTAAAGACATCAAAGAAAATATATTAATTTCTCTTAAATGACAAAAAAATCAATTTTGGTCACATAATTAGTTTTAATTCATTTTAAATGACAGAAAACAATTCTTTTATACAAAATAAAAACTCATTCAATTAAAAATATAATTGAATTTAAAATATAATTAACTCATTAATATTTAACATATTTAAAAAAATCCATGCAATTAAACACATATCATATGGTCATTTTTTAGTAATGCGTAATAATGTTTTAATAAAATACAAATACAATTTAATGTTAAAATATACTTGATTTTAAAATATATCACAATTCTAATTATTATTTTTAATATATAATATAATATTATAAATTGTAGAGAGGGTATTACGTTAACTGAAGAGAGAGAACATCTGTGTTACTATTTTTTTTGTTAGACTAATATACCCATCACTCCATTCCCTTACTTGATCGTGACGCATGGAAAAAAACTAGATGTCATTATCCCTATCTGTTACGGGATGATCCCTTATTTCAGGTAACCTAAGAAAATAAAAACTGACCAAAAAAACCTTTAATTATAGTTATGGACCCTCCAAAGACACTTTAATTCATTTTAAAATTCAAAAAACCATATATCCTCTATTGGTATTTTCTCATTTTTTCGATCCTAGACTGGGATTAGGTTGTTATTTTGGTCATGTGTTTTCATTATGGCTATTATGTTTAAAAAATAATAATTTTACAAAATACAACTTATTTTAGGATACCAGGTGTCATACTTCTCTTATGGGGAGGTGGTCCTCATCATTACCCAAGAATTTATTTTATGGAGAAATTATATTATTATATATCAAATTAAAAATAAATTATTTTAAAAAATATTAATTCTATTATGGGATACACCCTGCAAAACATTTCACTTACACGTGTGTTTTCCAAAAAAGCTGATGCACTATTTACTGTCAAATAAAATTGTTAACAATATTGAAAATAAAATATTCTCTAAAAAATAACGTTCATACCAAATGATTTCATGAATATCCAAATTAAATAATCAATAAATTTTCTTTTAAAAATTAAAACTAAGATTATTAAAAATTAGAACATGAAACTTTTGAAAAACATTAAATCCATCGTAATAATGATAATAAAATTTCAAATAAAATTCCTTATAGTGATAAAAAAACCTCTTCTTGTGTTCTTCAAAAATGATAATTTCAATTAAAAATTTGTGATTAATAAAATATTCAATTATAAAATATATTAAAATAAAAACAAGGACCATTTTAACATTTAATTAATAAGAACACATAATTTGGATGAAATGTTCAAATAATTATTATTTCATCACTAGATCATCAATTTACATTAGGCATAGAATATTATCAAATATGAAAAAAATATTATGGAGAATATATAAAAAAATAGAGTCACATTATATTCTCCCACACTTAGATATTGTTTGTTTATAATAAATTACTTACTCAATTTCA
The DNA here is from genome assembly GCA_963277665.1 of Viscum album. NCBI lineage: Eukaryota > Viridiplantae > Streptophyta > Magnoliopsida > Santalales > Viscaceae > Viscum > Viscum album. The sequence goes on from OY728123.1 coordinate 879,781,419, forward strand.
ATGAAAAAGAATAAATCCCATGAATAAAAAATTAGAATGTCACAAAGAATTAGACTTCAAATAAAATTTCTCTCATGGACTCTCAAGTTGAAAATGTAATTTCTCTCTTAAAGTTGAATGGTTTTAACTAAAAGTTTGTTTCATGTTTTATAAAAAAAGATTAACATTTATTTTTATGAAAGGAATTAAATGCACTAAAATTTGTGTCCAACTAGAACTAACAAACTTATCTTTATCTCTAGGTGAACTGAAACACATAAATATAAGGCACAATAATTAGAAACTGTTTGGATGATCAAATTTAATAATTAAAAAGAAACATAAATAACTCATCCAATAAAATAAAGAATAAAATAATGAAAGAAAATATGTCCACCTTGGATTATGTTTTTTTTTCATAGCCCATTTGGATACATGTACTATGAGTTTAATTTGAATCAAAAAGTTCAAAACTCATTATAGTTATATAACATTCATCCAGAATTTTACAAAATAAAACTTCTTCCTAGGAGAAATAAAATTATGTGATTAATTAAATGCAAAAGGAAACAGAAATTAACCATCACAAAGTGCTATCATAACCTTAAAACTTAAGAAATATTTTGACCCATTAAAAATGAAAATAAAATCTTGAAAAGAAACCACTTTCGAAAAATTTACTGGATTTTTGACATGTTCAACATTAAATATAACTTAACACATTTAATAACCCTTCCCCACAAATGAAACAAAATATTTTCCCTAATTTTGAATTCTAAAGTGAAAGAAACAATTAAGGAAAATATAGTTTATTCATATTTTAAAAAATTCATAAGTTCCAAACCATTTTTAAGTGGTTATAATTCAGTTAAAACAACATGGCGCCACAATTCAAAATATAAATTAAAATGTACATGATTATTTTTTTTCTTTTTGAAAAGACACATTAATCTTCAATTAATCTCAAAATACAAAATATTATGGATTGACTCCAATAAACATCAAATTTTGTGAAAATACATTAAAAATTTCCTCATGTTGTTTACAAATTTTAGAGGGTGTTAAAACATGATTTCAAAGATGGATAATAAAAATTTTCAATGATAAAGAGTTAATTCTGAATAAACACTCATGAATTATAGAATAATAAACACTTGAAAAAGTCTGAATAATATGGGGAATTTATCCACACTTAATTTCAAATAGTGAGTATATTTTAACAAAACACCACTAGTAAGAAAGTATACAAGAAGATTCAGAATAAACTATTTCAAAGAATAATGTAGAATAAGAACCTTGATACTGAATCTTAAACACATGAGTTTTTTAGAATAATCACTTTTTTATTTTGAGTAAATACCTCAAATAAATATGTTTCAGTACCTAAAAAATGAAAACATAAATAAGATATTCCAGAATTTTGAGTTCAAGAAAGAAAATAACTAAAGAAAAGGTTTAGTTAAGTTTAATCTAGAATGATCTAACTAACAGGTCCTATTTACAAAAAAACTTATTGGAATTCCACTCCATGGGTTTGAATGTTTTTCCCATGAGGTAATTTTACAATAGTATCATCCTTCCCTATAGTTATAAAAGAAAAAAGTGAAATCAAGGAAGAAACAAAAGATGATTTATTAATATTGAAAAAAAATCCATGGGTTTCATCTCATACACCATAAAATTTATATTCTTCATCCACACTCAATGGTTTCTCAATATTCAAGGAAAAATATGGAAACAAACCCTTTGGTCTTCCCCTCAAAGTAATGATGAATTCTTTGACCATTAACTAGGAAAGACATATTCGCATCTCTTACCAACTCAAAATCTTGATTTACTAACACTCTAAGATTGGTGAAAAGTCTAGTCCACTTATACATAAGATTAAATGGAAAAAGTCTATGTTTGGAATATAAGAGAATTTTCTTTTGACCAGCCATAAAATCTATATTTTTGGATAATGAAATCATAGAATTATTTAATCCCCTCCACGTAAATCCAATAATTTTTATATGACTCTCTCCTAATCTCATCAAATTCACCCAACTCCATGAATATCATCTCCCTGGCTATTTTAAAATCAAAATTCGGGGCCTTCACATCCCAAAAATATTTGTGTTGTAACTCAACATGCATGCACCATGCTTTAAAAAAAGGTAGTATAAATGGAGAAATTACTATTAGATTTTAAATACAATTTTTTAGGACCACAAAGCTTCATCAAGTTTCGAAGACCAATATTTTCTAGAACTATCCATATTTCTTTATAAAATTTGTTTAAGCTTATTATTTTAGAATTCATTATTTCCACTATATTATGGATGATAAGCAGGTCTAGTTATGTGAAGATGACCATATTTTTTCATAAAATAGTTGAAATTCTAATTTTTAAAGTGTGTTTCATTGTTTGTGATAAAATATTTTGAAACCCCAAAATTGAAAATTATGTTCTTCTTAAAAAACTTGATAACAATATTAGATTGATTATTTGGGAGTGCAATTGATTTAACCTAATTAGAAACATACTCAAAAACCACTAAAATATTCTCATTCCCTTAAAAATATGGAAATGGTATCATAAATTCCAATCCCCAAATATCAAAAAATTCTAATTCAAATATTCATTTTTCAAGACATTTCTTGCTTCCTATCAACTTTCTCTAACATATGGCACTTATCATATCCAACAACCAAACCCCTTGTATCCTTAAAGTGTTTGACCTAAAAAATATTTTTAGCAGTCCTTTATCCTCTATGATGGATACCCAATGGTGTGAAATGATAACTTTCAAGAAATGAAAACATCTATTCCTCAGGCACACACCTCCTAGTAATACCATCAACACACCTCTTAAAAAGAAATGGGTGATCCCAAAAATATTATGTTAACTAAAAAAATGAATTTATTCATTTGTTTATGTGTAAAATATTAGATAATGACACCAACAACCAAGAAATTTTTAAAATATGTATATCAAGACAATATTTTGACCACCATAGTAAACCATTTTTCATCCCTAAAAGTATAATTAATCTCTATAAGATCATACATTTGAGTAATAGACAACCTATAAAAATGATCAGCTACTACATTCTTAATAAATTTTTTATATTTGATTTCTAAATAAAATTATTAAAATAAATGTATCTATCTAGTCAACCTAGGTTGGGCATCTCTTTAGGAAAAAAAGTATTTTAAGGAAGAATGGTTTATGAATACTATTACTTTGGAACCTTTTAAGAACTACCTAAACTTTTATGGATAAAAAAATGAATAATAAATTCTTCTTAGTAGTGTTGTAGTTTCTTTGAGGATTATATAGAAACCTGTAAAAATAGTACACCATATGAAATATCATATCCTTCCTCTAGCCAAAAGATGCTCCAAAAACCACATCATTATCATCACATATATTTCTAAATAGATGTTTTTAATTAGATGCAGTGATGATGGGTGAAGAAGTGAGTTTATATTTAAGAATACTGAAGTATTCTAAATATTTTTCATCAAAAAAGAATGGTGTACATGTCTCTAGTAATGAGAAAATATCCCTAATTATTTTAGAAAAGTCTTTTTTGAATCTCTGATAAAAACCAACGTGGACTAAAAAACTTCTAACACCTTTTACATTCATAAGTGGTGGAATATTATTAATTACCTCAATATTTGCATTATTAACCTATATTCCCCTCCCAAATGACTTATGACCAATAAAAATTCACTCAGTAACCATGAATGGAAATTTATCCCAACCAATAACAAGATTGGTCTCTAGGAATCTTTCAAAAACAAGTTCCAAAATTTTCAAAAAACTATCAACTGTACTTCCAACAATATATAAATCATCTATAAAAACCACAATGATCCTACCTATTTTGACTAAAAAGATATTCATCATGCCTCTTTGAAAGGTAGTTAGTATACCACACAACCCAAAATTAATTCATTGGTATGAAAATCTCCCAAAGGGGCATGTGAAAGTGGTTTTATTTTGATCTTTAGGGGTTACAAGGATTTTTTGGTACCTAGAAAATCCATCCAAAAAATAGAAAATTTCATTTCCTGCTAGCCTCTTAAAAAATTGATCTAAAAATTTCATGAAAAATGATATTTCATGGTGGTAGAATTAATATTTGTATAATCAATACAAAATCTCCATTTATCATCATTTCTATCCTAAATACATTCATTTTTCTCTTTCATAAAAATATTTACCCCTTATTTTGATCTACTTGGAACAAGATGATCCAAACACTATCCAAGATAGGATAAATGATTTATGAATCTAACAGATTGATTAATTGTTTTCTTAAAAACTCTTTCATGTTTGGATTTGAACTTCTATAACCATCAACTTGTCATGACCCATCCCTGATTGGCCCATGTCGTGACTACCCCAACCCCGCCTCTAATAGGCATAGGGTTGGCGACTAGCACTGAGTATAAATATCCCACAATTGGAGGCATTTTCCTAAGTACATGTACACACACACATATCCAAGAAAAAACATTGTAAAGTAAAAACACTAAGTAAACAATGAATGTATACACTAAGATACCAAACATAGAGTGTGACTGTAGGAAAATGGAAAGAAAATAGGGCTAGAATACAAGCCCAAGAAAGAGTCTACCAAAGTGAATGCACAAGTTCCTGAAACTCTTCCGCAGAAAACCCTACATGGAGGGTAGGTGTATGAAAACTATTTGAATTAGTAGGAGAACACCTCATCCATCCGATCACTCTAAGAACCACCTGGTCCTGGTCCACCTAGAACTCTGTAAAATTGTCGATCGTCTACACAAGACATGATCAATGCGGGAAAATACCATGTGGGTGTGAGTAAAAAAATACTCAGTAGGATACCCTGAAATCACAAAGGAATACCACTAGTAAATACATGAATTACACCAAAAATAAACACATGACGTACAACACAAAGAAATACACTATGTATGCCACAAATAAATACATAAAGTATACCACAAAGAAATACATGGTCAACTCACATAGGTATTAGTGTATAGAAAAAAAAAGCAGGATTATCAGATGTAGTCTGCAGAACACCTAGTATCGATAAGACATAGAATCTCAGAAATACACAGAGTCTCGGTAAGACACAAAGTCTCAGTAAGACACAAAGTCTTAGTAAGACACTGAGTCTCTATAAGACACTAAGTCTTAGTAATTCATTTAGCCCTAAAGTCTCATAGTCTTCATGTCACATAGTTTCAAGAGCACATCCAGCCACATGATTTATCTTTTAGAATTCTTGTTATGGGAGAACCTACTACTAAATACAATAGGTTATATTCAAACTTCCAAAAAGACTCACTTAGAGTATATAAAATGGTTTGTATCATCTTAAGTGTCCCAAAGCCACAAAAATCTTGTCAAATAGACACACAGTTTGAAAATTACTTCTATTTTTATAAAAAGGTACAAACCAACATGCCAAACCCAATATGACCTGCTGACTGAACTGGCTTGGACTACTGGGCTTCTAGAGTATACCAACTCCCCTTTCCAACCCTTGATGTGGGCTGGTTCACTACACCGAACGTGGTCCACCCTGATCACGTACCCCGTGTGCTGATGCAGTGTTGTGTTGCATTCCACTCAATCAGCCCACCACACCACTTGCCCCATGACCTTTCCACTGCAGGTTCCTTCAACACAGCACCGATCCACGTCTCCCAGTCAATGCCCCAACCTCCTTCCGTGGCCCATGCCCTCCTAGCATGCCAGCTCGGATGCAGGCTTCTGCCTACCACGCTCCGCCTACACCGACCACACCATCGATGGCCTAACCCTCACTCTCCACCTGGAATAACCCCATTGGGCCGCACCCTTCCCCCGTCATCGGCCATCCCACCGGCGACTCTACATCCTTCCCTTATGCTCCTCCTAGACCGAAAGTACCACAACTTCACCTCCGTGCCTCTATGGTGTCATGGGGGTGTCATATCATCGGTCTTAGATTTTTGCACCATGAAATGAAGGCATAAAAATTATCAACCCATAAAATCATGAAGAACATGAAGAAAAAATGGGTAAAGGAGAAGAACAAAAGCATCTGAAGGATTAATCACGATATTTTTTCATGTTGGCCTCAATTTTTCCTTGTGAGAGGGATCACAAAGAATGAAGTAATCACACATATCAAACCCCCATTTAATTCTCACAAGAGATCAAGCTGTGAATCAAACTGTTTTTGGATTGGCCTACATTCTTCATTTAATTTAATAACATGGAACAAATCACAAAGCAAAAACACCCTACTTGTTGTTTGGATCAGTTATTGATGAAGTACGAAGCTGCATCGTCATAATTCTTTAATATGTTGATCTTCAACCCATGTCCTAATCTCCGATCCATTGTATCTATAAAGAGAACCTCCTTTTTTTTTATCTCAGGTGAATTATAGGATTATGGTGATAACACTGAATTCCTAGAAAACTCAAATATAAATAAAATAGTCTCCATGTAAAAATAAAATATTTTATTATTGATACATCCAAAAACTAATTTTCGCAGTTGACCCACATCGTCCAATGTTAGGCCTCACTTATAGTAAAATCGCTATTTTGAATACAAAGTTTTCCTCATATTTTTGATCTAGACACCCATTTTGAAGTTATTCAGTTTTAAAGAAAATCTTTCCACACATTTTATAAAAAACTGAACATTTTTCATCAATTTTTCTTGGGCACAACGGGCCTCAAAATCACATGCCGTCTCAATTCCTCATCTCAAAATTTTCTCAATTAATTTATAAAAACATAATTGGGGAAAATACGAGTCATTAAATTCTCCCTACCTTAGGGATTTACATCCCTGAAAGCCAAAAAAATGGCTACTCAAAAAAAATATGAGGGTACTGAGCACGAATATGAGCCTCCCTATCCCTAGTGCTCTCTTGGAGATTCCCTTGTTTCCACTGAACATGCACCAGATGAATTGAACACCCATGAAGGATCCTCTCCTTTTGATCCTTAATCTACACTAGGTACTCCACAAAAGTTTCCCCATAGTCAATTTCTAGGTCCCCCCAGTCGATATTGTGCAATGGATCATGCACTTACCTCTTCATCTATGACAATGCAAGATTTCATGTACCCAATAAAACTACAAGGGTAGATCTAGGAGGTACACCACCTTTCCAACTCTACATAGAATCTGACAAGGGCTGATGTATCTCGGAGATAACTTACCACCTTGACCAAATCTCAACAATCCTCATCGAGGTGAGACCCAAAAGAATATTTGGTCCATATCCTTAAACTCCATAGGCCTCTGTATCCAATCAGTATAAGACTTCTTCTAGTTCTGTAAATTCCTCTTCTACTCCTGGATAATCTAAACTTTCTCAGTGGTATCACGTACCAAATCTAGACCCTTGAGTAATGAATATCCTAGGTCAGTCCAGCAATGCGGTGACATACATGGTCACCCGTAAAAGGACTTAAATGATGTCATACCAATGGTGGATTTGTAGTTGTTTTTGTATGAAAACTCCACCCGAGGTAGGTGATCCTCCAAACTACGACCAAAGTCTTAGATGGAAGCACATAACATGTCCTGTAGAACCTGAATGGTCGCTCATCCTAACCATATTTCTGTGGATGAAACACCATGATCAAGTGTAACTGATTCCCAAACGCCTCCTAAAACCCCTCCCACAACTGGGATTTGAAACAATCATCACGATATGAAATGATCTTAAATTAAATTCCATGAAGCTGAACTATCTCCTGCACGTACAGGCGTCCCAAGCTCTCTATTGAACCCTACTCCCAGATTGATAGGAAGTGGGCCGACTTAGTGAGTCAGTCAACTATCACCCAGATAGTATCATGTCCCTTGGATGTGCATGGAAAACCCATCATGGAGTCTTTAAATATACAATACCAGTTCCAATCTCGAACCTCAAGTGGTTGGGTCAAGACTACTAGAACCCGGTGCTCAACCTTTACTTGCTGACCAGTAAGGCATCGAGAAATGAACTATGGAACCACCTTGTTTATCCACGACCACCAAAACTAACATCATAGGTCTTGGTATATCTTTTTTCATAATGGGATGTACCAAAAAATGGGTTGTGTGGAAATCCCTCAGAACCTCCTCCCATAATGCCACTGGTACAACTGTGCACCCTCTTAAAAGAATGACGTGCTTCCTGCCTATCGAATATCCATCAGGTGCATGCCCTGTGGACAAATGGGAATATCGGGTCTCGAAGTCGGTATCCCCTACCTATGTCTCCCTGACTGGCTGTAAGAGTGGAGGGGTGAAAACCATCAACTAGAGGTAATCTTATCTCTCTCTATCCATAAAGGATATTTTCAATGAAGCCAACTTCTCTGACACCACACTTAGTAATTGTAAGTTGGATCTCCTACTGAAATCAACTGCCAGTACGTTCCCCTTCCCGTGAGTATAAAAAATCTCGAATTCAAAATCCTGGTGGAACTATAGACATCAACTCTACCTCAATATCAGGTCCTTATAAGATAAGATATATGTGAGACTCTTTTTTGTTCAGATTAAACGATAAACCACTCACCCATCAGGTAGTGTTGCCACATCTTCAATGCGAAAACTACCACTGCTATCTCAAGATCATGAGTCATGTAGTTATGATCATGATATCTCAAGTGGAATGAACCATATGCAATCACCAATTTCCCATGAATTAGGATAAAATGAATCCATGTCCTTGATGAATCACATAACACTATATACTCAATGCCTTCCTCTGGTAGTCTCAAGATGGGAGCGCTCTTCAACCTCTACCTCAGCTCCTGAAAGCACTACTGGAACTTCTCTATTCACATGAAGGGATGCCCCTTCCATGTCAAAGATGTCATGGGTGATGATACTATAGAAAAGTTGGTTAAAAACCAATGATAGTAGCCATCCAAATCCAAGGAAACTATGCACCTCAGTAACACTCTTAGGTGGCTCCCAGACAAGAACCACCTCAATCATCACTGGATCCACTGTGACTCCGGCCTCTAAAATGATGTTTCAAAGAATGTGGACCTCTAGAATCTAGAACTGACACTTTTAGAGCTTCCCATTTATCTGGTTCCCTTGGAGTGTGTCCATGACCACCCTCAAGTGTATTTCATGCTCCTCCTCAGTCACCGAGTACACTAGGATGTCATAAATGAAGACCACAACAAACCAGTATAAGTAAGGCTATAAGATCTTCTTCAAGAGTCCCATAAACACTATTGGGGAATTATTCACACCAAATGGAATCAATAAGTACTCATACTGGCCATAATGAAATCTGAAGGCTGTCTTCAGTACATCTTCATCCCATACATAAAGTTGGTGATAGCCAGATCTGAGGTCAATCTTTGAGAACAACCTTGCTCCCTTCATCTAGTCGAAGAGGTAGTCAATCCTTGGTAGTTGATACTTGTTATTAGTGGTCACCTAATTTAGGAACTATAGGTTCACATATAACCTAAATCTCTCCTCTAACATCTTGGTAAACAAAAATGGCACCGCCCAGGGTGAAACATTGGGTCTCACGAAGTCTTTCCTCTATAAGTCCTCCAACTGTACCCTCAACTCAGGAAGATCTATTGGATACATCTGATATGAATGTGTAGATATCAGTGTTGTCTCTAGGTATAGATCAATTTAGAAGTATACCTTCCTACGGGGAGGTAATCCGGGGATATCCTCAGGAAATACATCCTCATACTCAGCCCCCACTACAGGAAACTGAGTTCTCCTATCATCCACTGTATTGAGGGTGAGGCTAGAGAACTTATGGGTATTCAACTTCACCCTCCTATTAGTATGTCAATCCTACACTATATGTGTTTCTTTATCACCAATAAAGGAAAACCTACTCCAAACACCATGGAAACACTGTATTTTGCGCCTAAAACTTTCAATCTGAGCATGAATTGTGGATAAATAGTCCATACCAAGAATGACATCGTAAGGCCTTGATGCCACTACCAGGAGATCCCAACTAAAAATATATCATCCAATAGTAAGGTGATATTATCAATACCAGTGTCTGATCATTATATCCCATCCCACAGGATTCTATAAATGTAAGGGTTGAGTCAATGGTTCAACCGAAATCTACAAGTCTTGAACAAGGGTCATGGTAAGAAAAGAATGATTGAAACTTGTGTCTATAAAAACTAAAGCTAGTGTGGAAAATACATATATCACACCTATAAAAATACCTAGAGTACCGGTTTCATAATAATCTATTGCCTGTATCTATCCTTGTCCCCTGACCACTAGCTCTCTAAGCCTGTGGTGGACCACCTGGGGGTAGTGGTGGTAATATGTCAAACCTTCTCCCAGCTCCTGCTGCCCTACCTACTCCCCTAACACATACAAATACCTATGGGCCACCCTATTAATGCATCCTCATCTTCCTTGATGGACCATTGACCATCTATGGATCATCCGTATGATGGGTCAGGCAGTCTTGAACCAGATGTGATTGACTACCGAACGAGTAACATAGCTTGTACTCCAGCCAACTCGCTTTGCCCTGGGATCCCTTCACCATTGATCCCATGTCCTAGGATCATCCCTGGGAGTGATTGAATCGTTTGAGTACCTGTGAATAATTTCAGATACCTACTGTCAACGACTCAACTGCCCAGTGCTTGCTGTAGCTCCCACTACTCATGTCTGATCCGCCAGAAATCTCTTCACTAGAAGAGTTAAATTTAGTAACCCTACATATGTAGGAATTCTAAGGGATACCATTTATGCCCTAATATCTTGGAGAAATCCATTCTCAAAGGCTCAATCCCTGAAGAAAGGGTCTTGTACCATATTTTTGGATTAGCGAGAAAGATTAGTTAACCTCACTGAGTACTCGTCCATAGTCTGACTGCCCTGTTGAAGATATAGGAGTTCTTGTATGCACATTGAGCATAATGTAGATGGGAAGAAATCATCTCCAAAGAGTTTCAGTAATTCAACCAAAGGGAAAGTCGCCTTATCGTGTTTTTAGTTCACTAAGCTCCACCATACCTCCACTGACCCCTCAATAAGAATCACGACTAGGACTGCCATCTGGTCAACGTGTGTCCTCATAAGATGGAAGACACGAATTAATACCTCCAGCCAATCCTCAGGTACTTGGTGGTCTGAATCAACCCTAAACCTGGGAGGCCACTGCGTCTAGAACTCATGAAACATGATCAAACTGTGTGCATCCTAATCCAGTAGTGCTGGTCGTAACTACTGCTCGACTTGTGTCTCTACAACAGGAAAACCACCCAGAGGTTCCATCTATGGAACATACCCCTATACTGATGCCTCGTCACTAGTTGGATCATCCTTGTGATCATGTAATGAAATCCTGGTTGGCTATCTATGAGGAGGAATCTTGAAATATATCAGGATAGTCTACGGTCAATAGAGTATACATGGTGAGCTAACTCAAGAAGGACATGAGAAAAGACCCAAATTCTATATAATGCATGTACATTTAATTTTCCCTAAAACCATTTTTTTCATGTACCAAGTTGTAAATTAGGTGTCTAGAGTCCTATTTTATGGACACATCATCCACCTCACCAACAATTAATTCCCTGGCATGGAAGATGAACTCGAAAAACTTAACACCATTGCCCCAAACTGACCTCACAGACTACCGATCCTTAAGTAGAATAGACCCCCTCTAATACTGCTCTATCACAACCCATCCTAGAGGGGACCATGCTGTGACTACCCCAAACCCTTCAATGACGGGCTAGTGGCTAGGGACTAGCACCGAGTAGGCATATCCCAAAATGGGAGGAATTTTCCTAAGTACATGTACACACACACACATCTCCAAGACCAAAATGCTGGAAATTAATAACAATATGTAATAAAATGAATGGATACACTAAGATACCAACCATAGCATAAAATAGTAGGAAAATTAAAGGAAAAATGGGATAGAATACAAGACCTCTAAAAGAAAGAGTCTGTCTAAGTAAATTCACAAGTTCCTAAAACTCATCTGCAGAAAAACCTACCTAAAGTGTAGGTGTATGATAGCTGTCTAAATCCATAGGAGCACACATCATCTATCTAACCACTCTATGAACCACCCAGTCCTAGTCCAACTAGAACTCCATCAAACTGTCGATCGTCTTCACAAGACAAGACACATGCGGGCAAATCCAGTGAAGGGGTATGTAAAACAATACTCAGTAGGACACCCTGAAACCACAAAGGAAAACCCCTAAGAAATACACGAAGTACACCACAAAGAAATACATGAAGTATACCACAAAGAAATACATGAAGTATAACTCAAATAAATACACAGTCAGCTCACATAGGTATTATTGTATATAATGGAAAGTAGGATTAGTAGATGTAGTCCACAGAACACCCAATATCGATAATACATGAAGTCTCGGTAAGACACAAAGTCTTGGTAAGCCATAGAGTCACGTTAAGAAATATAGTCTCGGTAATACATAGAGTATCAATAATACATGGATTCTTGGTTAGTCACATAGCCTAAAGTCACATAGTCTTCAAGTCACATAGTTTCAAGATCATTTCCATCCACACAATTCTGCTCGTAGAGTGCTTGTTCTGGGAGAAACTACTCCTAAAGCCAATAGGTCTTATAAAAACATTCCCAAAGACACACTTAGAGTATCTCAAAAGGTCTGTCATATCTTAAGGGCCCCAACACCATAAATGGATCATCAAATGGTAACACAATTTGATAAGTATGATAGTTTTTATAAAAATATTCAACCTGGGTTTAGTCTGGGTCTGATCTGACTTAGTCTGGCTAACCCAACCTAGTTTGGTCTGGCCCGACCCGAACTGCCCCACCAGGCATGACCCTTTGGGCTGCTAGAGCAGCCCAAATCCCCTGTCGAGCCTGCACTGTGGGCCGGTTCTCTATACTACACATGGTCCACCCCGACTGTTGGAGTTGGTGGTCTAGAACCAACTACTTTATACTTTATTAATTAAATAAAAACCTTATCACATCTTGATTGTTCTTCTGCGTGACATGTCATGTGATAATGTCCTAAGGACAGCTGTTGCATTAAAGGGTAGTAGCGGATCCCTACTATGATGAGAACCCAAAGTGCCATAACACTATTCTTGAATGTATGTTCTATGGCCGGATGATATTATTTGAGGGACAAAAATAATACAGGTCATTAGGGGTGAGGACTCATAAAACTTTGAGGCACCTTCTCATGGTGTGCGCCCTTGGTAATATCCAGGAGGATATTATGAGAATGAGACCCGCCAGTAGGAAATCCACATTTCATAGTGTCATTGGATGTTCCTATCTGCAGATGTGTGTATTGGTCCTTAGACATTAAGATTATTATTAATGGGTATTACAACTCACACACTTAGATGTATTGATGAAAACTGTGACGACACACTGTTCGCAGCGAGGTAGGATACGTTGGGTGCGTCACGAGTAATACCGCATTAATAGATAATGCGAGAAAGGATTTGTCCCTTCCATTCCATAACGGAAGTAGATATCTCAGGCCCTTTGATGGAATTGATATAGCCTAAATAAATCTATGGCCATGGTAAGGTATGGGAAAGTTCAATTCCAGGAAGTCAAAGAAATAATAATCAAGCACATGGTTTGATGACACTAGCATGAAACCCGCTTGATTGGAGATATAGAGACAACAAGATTATATTACACGGTAAGCGTTCGTAGGAGGTGAAAGGTCATTGCGGCGTTAACTTCTTTCTCTATGGGTTCCTTGGAATGTTGCTAGATGCTAACCTTAGACTTTAGGCAGGCTCAGTCTAATTCCACTAAGAAAGAGGCCTAGAGGTTCACACACTAAGTGTGTCCATGTATCTCAGTTAAATATTAATTGAACAAGTTAAATAAATATTATTCCCGATTGTGGTTTAATAATTATTTAAGGATGTCTGATCGCATTTATTTTGACACTAGTTATTCGAGAGAATATATTATGGAAGAAATAATATATTTATTAGCGAGTAATGCAGTTACATTTATTTAAGAAATAAATAGTCATTACTCAAGGTATAATAAATGTAGTGGAGAAAAATGGAAAATAAAAGTACACGCTGTGTATATTAAATATACATGCCGTGTAGTTTTATGGAAAATAAGTACACACCGTGTATTAATTATTACACGCTGTGTAGATTTTCTAGTTGGTATTTTGAGGATTTAATATTGTTTTATTAAATGATATTTATTATAATCAGCATGGGCACATTTCAAGGAATAAATAATTCAACATGGGGGTTTTCAATAAGAGTTAATGAAATAAATAAAACGCGTAACACGTTTATTTATTTTCATAAATCTATTAACCTCAAACCTGATTATAAATATCCTCACAACCCCAACATTTTGAAGGGCCATTGTTGTGCACAACGGATTTGGAAATACTCTCAATCCAAGAGATAATTCCCTTTCCACCAAGAACTCCCTCAAGTTACGAGAGCAAGATCCTCCACCGGATCAAGGCGGTCGAAGGCGAACATCGCAAGCAAAGGTTCTTTCACGCTAGCACCCGGAGATCCCTTCGGCAGCGTCCGGAGATACGTGACACACGTGTGGATCACCGCTAGAGGAATCCTAAACTTGGATTCTACGACGTAACGATGGATCACCGAATCGTGACCGGACACATCAAAGAAGAAAGAATTCCAACGAGGTAATTCTTATGCATTAATTAAATTAATTATAATCAACATATGATGATCCTCCTAAAGGGTTTTTGGACTCTTCTTTTATTTTCGTTCTTCATTCAATTCCGAAGATTCGGTGTTTTATATTGTGACAGATCTCAGATTGAACGTTGTTTAACATTAAAGTTAAAGTTGGGCAAACCCACCAACGTGCTTCCGCTGTGCCCAAAACCTACAAGTGGTATTAGAGCGGTCATATCATTGATTATAATTATTTAGTTTTTCATTGGTAATTTACGCATTTAATAATTTATTTATTTCAATTCAAGTTTAATCATTCTGGAAATCTGAATACCAAGATCTATTCCTCCTCCCTCGTTTCTCGTTCACCTCACAGAAATGAATTTTTCTTTTAATTTTGATTAAAATAAAATAGAGGAACTCATCCGATGGATCCAGACGTTTCTGTCCGTATAACACCAGAATACACGGCGTGTATTCGGAAGTATACGTCGTGTAGTATAGGTTCAATGCATTGACTGATCCACCAAATCAGGCCGTGTATTGGATTTTTTCTAAGAATTTAAGACACCATGTGTTGACTAGAAATAGGTGGAACACGGTTTCCGGAATACACGCCATGTGGTCCAATGAATACGGCGTGTAGTCCCTTCGGGTTAGGTTTGGGTTGTGTACTCTGTACACGGCCTGCCTGGATAGAAACCGTGTAATGCAGAAACTACACGGCATGTGTCCCACTGTACATGCCATGTACTCCGAAAATTTACGAAGTACATTAACACGCCCTGTCCCCGGGCGTGTACTTCGGATGGACGGTGAAGAAAAGTACACGTTGTGTAATCGGAACTACACGCTGTGTACTCACCCAAATTACGCAGATTTATTAAAATTTATTATTATACTATACAAACCCTTGAGACGTGTACCATGGTGCAGGCGTAAAGCTGAGGCAAAACACGTGATAAGTGTTTTATATATATGCGTTTAATTTAACATCTGCGTAATAAATGGGAATTCATCGGGTTGCCTCCAAGGTACAAGTTACGTATAAGGATAATTTTAAATGAATTTATTTGTTTAAAATTATGATGGATGAGAATCTCAAGGAAATTCAGAAAAGGGATTTAAGATAAAAGGATTGATTAATTAAAGATAATTAATTGATTCGAGCGTGATTTATATTAAATAAGAACGGTTAAAGAATTGAATGCTAGTTTTATTTATGCGTAAATATCGTTGCATGTATGGATGATCATGAGCTAGACCGAGAACTTTGTATGTGAATGGTTTCTTTTAATTAATTAATTTAAATTAAATTTGTTGGCTTGCGAGCCGTCTCCTCATTAATATGTAGGGCCTGCGTGCCCAAGGATTCTTTTATGTAAAAAGTCCTTTTACCCCTCACCTGCGTGTGAGATAAATTCATATGTAATGGATGGAGCTCCCAAGCTAGTGGAGGCTGCTCAAGTCAGGAGCCAAGGTGAAACCAATCCAAGGAGATACAAAGGTGGACAGGTGGAAAGCTGTAAACACGAACTCGAAAGGTTCAAGGTGTTTCTCCCCTAGGTCTTGGGTTAGTTTATCAACCGCAAGATAAAATAACCAATAGAAAATCTCATGATCATACCATTTATTTTATTTCTATTAGTTTTAGGGTTTATTTATTGTGGGCGTGTTGTCACGATCACACAATTAATGAATTAAACGAGCATGCAATATGGAACTAAAATAAAATCGGCTTATACGTAAATATTATCTTAGACATGGTTAATCACTTAAGAATATCCCACTTTATATTAACAAGCATGTAATCAAAGATAATAAAATGGAAATTTACATATAATGATAAAATCCCTCAAAATAAATATTAAGTCGGCATAACCTTCCATAATCTTGGTTAGAATCGAACCATAGTTCAAAGTTCTTGACCAACCCTAGTTGGGGTGCTTTCAATTATCAGGGAATTATAATTCAAGGTTTTGGGTTGACTTGACTTGATTCACATCAAGGGTTGACTGCCACAGTAGGACTTGGTGTGACCAAGAGGCAAAGGTTGAGGAAATCCAAAAAGGATTTCAGGATTGGGGAGTCCACTCAACGGATCAAGGAGCTGTGAGTTAATGCAGTTGGAATTTGGAATGCCTACCTAAAACACTTCAAGTTGCTTGACCAACCCTAGTTGGGGTAATGCGAAGGGCAATATGGATCCTTGCCACTAGAATATTCACGCAACAGAATATTCCGAAGCCAATGGTGAGGGATATTGTATTTCGATAAAATAGTGGGAGACTAATAAGTATTAATTTATTTATTTGTCTCAATTTTTGTAATAAAGTACTAAACCTTTGCTCATATTAATTTGTAGAAATGACAATAAAATGGATTAAAACATATCATTGCGCACCATACTCAAAAAATAAAACCTTCTCACCGACACCAATTTCCAAGAGTGGCAGAGGCATTTACGCATCGTCCTTTGCCACGAAAGGAAATTATATGTGCTGGAAGAGCCTATTCCAGTTGCGCCTGGGAAAGAGGCCAGTGATGAGGAATTATCTCTTTACATGAAACACATGGATGATGCCACAAATGTCCAGTGATTCATGCTATCGGCCATGTCTAATGAGATCTTGAAGCAACATGAAAACATGGACGCGTATAGCATGATGTCTCAACTTAAAGATCTCTACCAAGAGAAGGCGATACAGGAGAGGTATGAGATATACAATGATTTTTTTACCACGAAGCTTGGAGAGTCTGTGCCAGCTGGGCCTCATGTAGTCAAGCTTATTGGCTACATTGAATGCCTGGACATCTTAGGGATTAAATTCTCGGATGAGTTGCGTACAGATATCATCCTATCATCACTGCCCAAGACCTTCTATAGCTTCATTGTCAACTATAACATGAGCGGAAATGAGAAGAGTATATCAGAGCTTCTGACTTTGATTCTCCAGGTAGATAAGGACATGGGGCGTGACAAACCCGCGGTCCTTATGGTGAACAAGAAAAGGAAGGACAAGGCAAAGGGGCCAAAGATTTATAAATGGTCTGAAGCCCCTGAGCACCGTACCTCCAAGAAGGGGAAGATCCAGAGGCAGGGCAAGGAACGAGAGGCAGTGTATTTTGCATGTGGCAAGCAGGGCCACTGGAAGAGGAACTGCACCTAGAAGCGTGGGGACGCTTAAGGTGTGTTTGTTATCGAGTGAAATCTTTCTATTTCTACACATTGGGTATTAGATACAGCTTGTGGGGCTCACATCTATATTCAAATGCAGGAACCAAGTAGATTTAGAAATATTTCCAGAGGAGAGGTGGATCTTCGAGCTGCCAATGGTGCAAGGCTAGCTGCGTTGGCTATTGGCGACTACCACCTCTCATTGCCGACTGAGATGATTTTGGTTTTACATAACTGTTATTATGTGTCTAGGGTTACCAAGAACATAATTTCTGTATCTTATTTGGATATAGATGGATTTGTTTTCAAATTTGGAAATAAGGGTTGTCTCTTTTATAAGAACAACGTATGTTATGGTATGGAACATTTAAATAATGCTTTGTATGTATTGAATTACGAAAACCAAGTGTTGGCAATTGATAACGAAAAAAACTCACATGACTCATACATCACCCAGTTATGGCATCACCACCTTGGTCATGTGAACAAGAAGCATTCGACAAAGCTCTACCAAGATGACTATTTAGACTCTACTAAGCTAAAACCACTTGATAGATGTCATGCTTGTTTACAAGGAAAAATGACCAAGCCGTATTTTTGTGGACAAGGTGAAAGGGCCAGAGATCTTCTAGGATTGGTACAAACAGATGTGTGTGGACCATTTCCAGTAGAAGCTAGAGGTGGATATTCTTACTTCATTACTTTTACTGATGATTTGAGTAGCTATGGCTATGTCTACTTAATGAGGTATAAGTCAGAGTCCTTAGAGAAATTTAAGGAATTCAAGAATGAAGTAGAGAATCATCTTGGTAAGAATATAAATAAGTTTTGATCGGATCGAGGTGGAGAATATCTGAACCAAGAGTTCATCGATCTTCTACGGGAGTTTGGGATTCTATCTCAGCTCACTCCTCCCTATACACCACAGTGGAATGGTGTTAGTGAAAGGAGGAACCACACCTTGTTGGACATGGTGAGGTCGATGATGAGTCATGAGGATCTTCCATTATCCTTTTGGGGATATGCATTACAAACTGCAGCATACACATTAAACCGATTACCAACTAAGGCGACAAATGGAATTCCATCCGAGTTATGGAATGGAAGGAAACCCACTTTTTCGCACACACGTGTATGGGGATGCAAGGCATTTGTTAAGGCCTTATCAGGCAACAAACTAGCACCCCGGGGCACAAAGTATATCTTTATAGGATATCCCAAGGAAACGAAAGGATATTACCTATATAACCCTCAAGACAAGAAAGTGATTGTCGCCAGACAAGCTGTCTTTCTTGAGAGGGAGCACATCCTCAAGAAGGATAATGGGAGCAAGATTGACTTCGACGAAGTTGATGATCAAGATACACATGAATTGGTACAGTAACAAGTTCCACAGGTCCCTGTGGAAGAGGTTCCAGAAACACAAGTACTGCGTAGGAGCTCAAGAGAGGTAAGAGAACCAGAGAGATTTGGTTTCCTAGTCACCAAGGATGGTGAATCATTATTGTTGGACAATGATGAACCTCTATCATATAAGGAAGCAGTAGAAATCTCAGAAGCTACAAGAAGGCTAGAAGCTATGAATTCTGAGATGGATTCCATGTATCAGAACCAAGTTTGGGTTCTGGTCGATGAGCCAGTTGATGTAAAGCCTGTTGGATGAAAATGGGTATTCAAAAGAAAGATGGACATGGAAGGTCAAGTTAGAACCTATAAAGCAAGGATAGTGGCTAAAGGATTCAGACAGTGTCAAGGAATTGACTATGATGAAACCTTCTTGCCAGTTGTCATGTTTAAATCCATAAGAATCATACTTTCCATAGGAGCTTACCATGACTACGAGATTTGGCAGATGGATGTCAAAACAACATTCCTTAACGGGAACCTTCAGGAAGATGTCTATATGACACAAACAGAAAGGTTTGTGACACCAGGTGAAGCTAAACGGGTTTTCAAGTTGCAGAAATTCATTTATGGATTGAAGCAAGCATCCAGGTCATGGAACATTTGACTTGATGAAGCCATAAAGGAATTTGGTTTCATTAAGAACAAATGTGAGCCATGTGTTTATAAGCAGTTTAATGGGAATGAGTTCATCATCCTAGTGGTATATGTTGATGACATATTGCTTATTGGAAATGACATACCATCCTTACAGTCAGTTAAGGACTGGTTGAACAAGTGTTTCTCCATGAAGGACTTAGGAGAAGCAGCCTATATTCTAGGGATCAAGATCATTCGCGACAGATCTAAGAGGCTTCTTGGACTAAGTCAGGGTACATACATTGACTAGATACTAAAGAGATTTAGTATGGAAAAATCCAAGAGGGGATTGGTTCCAGTGTCACATGGCTTACATATTTCTAAGAAAATGTGTCCCCAGACACAACATGAGAAAGATAGGATGAGAAAGATCCCATATGATTCGGCTATAGGATCCATCATGTATGCTATGTTATGTACCAGGATTGATGTTGCCTATGCACTGAGCATGGTAGGAAGATATCAAGCAGATCCAGGAGAACAGCATTGGACTGCTGTTAAGACTATCCTTAAGTATCTGAGAAGAACTAAGGATATGTTCCTGGTGTATGGAGGAGATGAGGAGCTTGTCATCAGAGGGTATACTGATGCTGGTTTTCAAACAGATCAGAATGATCAGAAGTCACAATCTAGATATGTTTTCTGTCTCAATGGAGAAGCTGTGAGCTGGAAGAGTTCAAAGTAGCCAGTTGTCTCCGATTCTACAGTGGAGTCCGAGTATGTAGCGGCTTTTGATGCAGCCAAGGAAGCCATCTGGATTCATAACCTTTTCCAGGAGCTTGATGTGGTGCCTAGTAGTAAAGATCCCATTACATTGTATTGTGATAATACTGCAGCGGTGTCTCTTGCAAAACAACCAAGGCCACATCAACGGACAAAGCACATACTCCGGAAGTATCACCTGTTGAGGGATTTCTATCAAAGGGGTGAAGTTTTAGTGAGCAGAGTGTCCACGGAAGAGAACGTGGCGGACCCCATGACTAAAGGCCTATCTCATCAGAAGCATGAATATCATGTGAGAGCTAGTGGGTTAAAGGTTGTTAGGAGTTGGCTCTAGTCCAAGTGGGAGTCTGTTGGAGTTGGTGGTCTAGAACCAACTACTTTGTACTTTATTCATTAAATAAAAACCTTATCACATATTGATTATTCTTCTATGTGACATGTCATGTGATAATGTCCTAAGGATAGCTGTTGCATTAAAGGGTCGTAGCGGATCCCTACTATGATGAGAACCCGGAAGTTCCATAGCACTGTTCTTGAATGTATGTTCTATGGATAGATGATATTATTTGAGGGACACAAATAATACAGGTCATTAGGGGTGAGGACTCATAAAACTTTGAGGCACCTTCTCATGGTGTGCGCCCTTGGTAATATCCAGGAGTATATTATGAGAACGAGACCCGCCAGTAGGAAATCCACATTTCATAGTGTCATTGGATGTTCTTATCTGCGGGTGTGTGCACTGGTCCATAGACTTTAAGATTATTATTAATGGGTATTACAACTCGCACACTTAGATGTATTGACGAAAACTGTGATGACACACTATTCCCAGTGAGGTAGGATACGTTGGGTGCGTCACGAGTAATACCGAATTAATAGATAACGCGAGAAAGGATTTTTCCCTTCCGTTCCATAACAGAAGTAGATATCTCATGCCCTTTGATGGAATTGATATATCCTAAATAAATCCATGGCCATGGTAAGGTATGGGAAAGTTCAATTCCGGGAAGTCAAAGAAAGAATAATCAAGCACATGGGTTGATGACACTAGCATGTAACCCGCTTGATTGGAGATATCCAGACAAAGGGATTGTATTACACGGTAAGCGTTCGTAGGAGGTGACACGTCATTATGGCGTTAAATTCTTTCTCTATGGGTGCCTTGGCGTGTTTCTAGATGCTAACCTTGGACTTTAGGCAGGCTCAACCTAATGCCACTGAGAAAGAGGCCTAGAGGGTCACACACTAAGTGTGTCCATGTATCTTAGTTAAATATTAATTTAACAAGTTGAATAAATATTATTCCCGACTATGGTTTAATAATTATTTAAGGATGTCTGATCGCATTTATTTTGACACTAGTTATTCAAGAGAATATATTGTGGACAAAATAATATATTTATTAGCAAGTAATGCAGTTACATTTATTTAAGAAATAAATAGTCATTACTCAAGGTCTAATAAATGTGGTGGAGAAAATGGAAAACAAAAGTACACACCATGTATATTAAATATACACACCGTGTAGTTTTATGGAAAATAAGTACACACTGTGTATTAATTATTACACACCGTGTAGTTTTTCCAGTTGGTATTTTGAGGATTTAATATTGTTTTATTAAATGATATTTATTATAATCAGCGTGGGCACATGTCAAGGAATTAATAATTTGACATGAGGGTTTTCAATAAGAGTTAATGAAATAAATAAAATGCGTAACACATTTATTTATTGTCATAACTCTATTAACCTCAAACCCGATTATAAATATCCTCGCAACCCTAACATTTTGAAGGGCCATTGTTGTGCACAATGGATTTGGAAATACTCTTAAGCCAAGAGAGAATTCTCTTTCCACCTAGAAGGCCCTCAAGTTACGAGAGCAAGATCCTCCACCGGATCAAGGCGGTCGAAGGCGGACATCGCAAGAGAAGGCTCTTCTGTGCGTGCACCCGGAGATCCCTTCGGCGACGTCCGGAGATACGTGA
The DNA here is from genome assembly GCA_963277665.1 of Viscum album. Lineage (NCBI taxonomy): Eukaryota > Viridiplantae > Streptophyta > Magnoliopsida > Santalales > Viscaceae > Viscum > Viscum album. The sequence goes on from OY728123.1 coordinate 879,804,018, forward strand.
CACATGTGTGGATCACCGCTAGAGGAATACTACACTTGGATTCTACGATGAAACGACGGATCACCGAATCGTGACTGGACACATGAACGAAGAAATAATTCCAACGAGGTAATTCTTATGGATTAATTAAATTAATTATAATAAACATATGGTGATCCTCCTCAAGGGTTCTGGGACTCTTCTTTTCTTTTCGTTCTTCGTTCTATTCCGAAGATTCGACATTTTATATCGTGACAGATCTCAGATTGAACGTTGTTTAACATTAAAATTAAAGTTGGGAAAACCCACCAACGCGCTTCTGCTGCACCCGGAACCTACACCGACCATGTTCCCCCATGATGATGTAGTGCCAGGTCGCATTCCATGTGGCTGGCCCACCACACTACCTACCTTGCGGCCTCACAACCATGGGTTCCTCTGACGTGGAACTGAGCCACATCCCCTAGTCAATGTCAGGGCCTCCGTCCACTACCCGGGTTCATCGACCACATCAACTTCGACATGGGCTCCCACCTGCCATGCTCCACCTCCACCCCCTAGTAGCCTCACCCTCAGGCTCCTCCTAGATTGAAGTCACCACGCCTTCACCATCACGCCTTTTTGGTGTCATGGGGGTGTCATATCTTTGGTCTTGAATTGTTGTGAAATGAAACAAAGTTGCAACAATCATATGACCATACAATCGTAAAGAACGCAAAGAAAATGGGGGGAAAAGAGAAAAACAAAATCACATGAAGAATGGATCTTGTCCTTTGTTCATGTCATCCTCTATTTTTACTTTTAGAGTGATCACGAAAAATGAAGCAATCACATAGATCTAACCCCAATTTAATTCCCGCATGATAACTCCCATCCCATAAGTGATCAAACCATAGATCAAACTATTCATGGGTTGGTATGTATCCATCATTGAATTTATAAATGGGGAACGAATTAGAAAGAAAAAAACACCCTACTTGGGGTTTTGATTAGTTGTTGATGAAGGGTGAAGCTGCATCGTCTTCTTTCGTGGATTAGTCTATCTTTGATCCAAGTCTCGTCCAAGTCCCCATCTCCTATCCATCATTATTGTCAAGATAAATTTCTTCTCCTAATATCATGGGAATTCTAGTGTTATGGTGATAAACCTGAATTCCTGAAAACCTCAAATATAAAAAAATAGTCATTGCATCGAGATAAAATATTTTATTACCGATACATCCAAAAAATTCTTTTCATTGTTGACCCACACCGACCAATGTTAGGAATCACCTAGGATAAAATCTCTATTCTAAATTAAACATTTCAATCATATTTCTGATCTGGACACCCATTTAGAAGTTATTCAGTTTTAATGAAAAACTGCCTGCACATTTTTATTAAAAACTAAACATTTTTCATCAATTTGTCTCGGGAACACCAGGCCTCAGAATCACATGCCGTCTCATCACTTTGCCTCATAATTTTACCAATTAATTTATAAAAATAAAAGTAGAGAAATTTTGAGTCTTTACACACCTCTTGGTTTATGATTATGTTGCATAGGAAACCTATGCATACCAAATGAAGGAATGGTCATTTTAATATCAGGAATGGTCCATACTGTGGAATTATTGTACTTTTTCACAATAGATAGAGAATTTTTCTCTTGTATTTTTTCTAATTTAGAAGAAATGATGACTATTAGTAAATATTTAACAAAAGAAAATGAATATTTCCAGTGTGATGAGAAAGTTTTGAGCTCAAGTTGTGGAGACTCTTCAATGGATGGAAGAATATTGGGCATAAGAGGCCCAAGAAATTAAACATGTTTGTTAATGTGAGTGTAAATTTTTGATATATTCTTAAATTCAAGATTAAAATTAAATTTTTCCTCACTATTTTCCAATGTGGAAAAGTCACTACATTCAATGTCCAGATTTTGTTTGAAAATGTGTTTCATAGTAAATTTATAAAATTGTATCAAGATATTTCTCCCATAAGTATCAAAATGTTTCTAAACTTTATTTAAAGTAGTAATTTCATCCTCAATCCATACAATAAATTTACTAAGCTCAAGAGAAAAAAATTCATCTTCATGACAACTCTCTAAAGATAGAATTGAGTTTTTATCTAGCTCTAAAAGATTACCAATATTTTAATTTTTAACACATTCAAAATGCATGGAAAAATTATTCTCATCATCCACATGATATTATTCAGTTAATGATTTTGTTTAAATATTCATCCCAAATATTTAACGAGTCCACAAATTCTATGATATCAACTCTTGAACAGTTATCACCAAACATAGGTTCTTTTACATTTTTAAATATATGAAAACCTTATTCTTTTTCACAAAAATTAAAATTCATAAAACCCTTTCCCATGTAGATAATAAAAACTATTTTAGATTAGAAGGGACTACTAAGAATGACAGGAACCTCTTGGTCACAATCCATAATAAGAAAAATAAATCCATTAGGTAAGAACAGTTTACCAACTCCTAAAACCAGGTCATCTATTTTGTTTACCACCATTATTTTATTTTAATGATCACAAACAATCTTATAGTGTTTAATATTTTCATTTAAGTGATGTGAAAAAAGACTTTATGAAATCTTGTTATAATCCTTTGAATAATCCTTAAACATGTTTTCATGGGTGTTTTAATGTTCTAGTAGAAGTATAGAAGAATTATGGAGGATCATGGAAGGAATTAGAGAAGCCACTACATGAAGCCAAAGGCTACACGTAATATTTACCAGTTGGTGCAGTTCCACTGACCAACTAGTGGCATGGCCATGATCTTCCTCATCCAGTAGGAGCCCACCAGCTACCCGATAGAGTATCACTAGATAGATAATGATGATTGAAAGCATCCATGAAGACTCTAAGACCACTGACCATCTTGTTGTAGCAGTCAGAGAGGACCAAGTTGCAACAACCCCATTGGCTACCCAATGGAGGCTACCAGGTACACAGTTACATCATTCCAGTAACTATGATAATATAATTTATAGTGGTTAATATTTAATGAGGGTATAGTTTATCATCTTATAGACTACCAATAAATTATATAAGATTACTAAAGGTCTTGGATCTTATAAATAGAGTCTTTTTTGACCTTGGAAACTAAATTTATCATCCAATATCCAACGTTAATGTTCAATGATTCTCAATTTTTCTCAAAACTCACTATTAATTAAACATCATTTCTCCATCAAGAGTGTTTCCCAAATTTTAATATTATTTCACTCTCACTATTTTCTCATTATCTCATAGTGTTTTTCATATTCTTTGAAATAATTGATACTAAGATAAAAATTTATTGCTCTCAAGAAATCTATATATTCTTACTCTTTATTTTATATTTTCTACTCAATACCATTAAATTGGAAAAAATTGACTCTATTTCCATTCCATTAATCAGGAAAGGGACTATTCTTCTTGAGGTTTCTAGATTTACTGTTAAATTTATAGTGTCTATTGTAATTATGGTTTCTTGATATAATCTAAAAATCATGTTAATGTCTTAGTATTTTTACTTCCAATAAATCCAATAGAATAATACAGTAAATCATAATATAAACTAAAAATAATATTGATTTTAAAGATATCAATAATTAATATTCTGAAAGAAAATACCAAACCACTCAAATTTACAAAAGGGTAAGTACATAGATAAGAAAAGTGATACCCGGTGCTTCAAAAAGTAAAATAAAGTCAAAATATTTAATTGATTTGGTTGTAGAAAGAAGAGAAATATCCAGCCATATTTTCTCTCAAATAAAAAGTCCAAAAGAAAAAACAAGGTAAGAAATATTTAAATGCCTCAACTTATAGTGTGAGTAAAGATTCAATTTCAATACATGAATCAATCGACAAAATACCATGTGCTTAATGGATAATGTTAAGGCATGCGATGAAGTAAATTTTTTATATTCTAGTTGTTATTCTTATTCCTATTTCAATTATTCTTTAATCTATAAATATATTCTTTTTTCTAGAAATAAAATTCAATATGGTTTTCATGAACTTATTTCAAAATTAAAATATGTTAAAAATAATTTCAATCATGTTTATTTTGAAAAAGATTAAATTTGAAAAGGAAAAAATGATTTGGTTTTAAAATTAAAAGAAAAACCAAATACTGAAAATTTGGAATTTCAAATTAAGTATCTCAAAAAATCTATTTTATTTTTACTTAAAGTGAATAATGTAATAACATAATATTTTAAAATATACTTCTTTTAAATAAATTTAACCTCTTCGATAGCTTATGATACATGTAACCCCAAGTCTAAATGAACTATAATATAATATACCATTATAACGTAGCCATTATATTAGTGTGTATGAATAAGATTAAATAATTTGTAAAAAATTTATGGTTTATACATGAATAATATAAGTTACTTTGTTATCAATTTTTTACAAATAAAAAAATTAAATCATTTGAATGTAAAATAGATGTTTTCTAAATAAATTGTTTTTATGCACACAATGTATTTTTATCTTAATAAATTAAATTAATCAATATTGGTGAATGATTTTAATTAAATTTATATATTATATATTCAATAAAATTCTTTACATTTCATCTAATATTTTCTTCCTGAATGAGATAAGAATAAAACCAGTTTTATATAAAAATCGGTATTTTTTTGTTCTAAAATCAGTTTTCATCACATTTTAGGAAACTATATTAAAATTAATTTATAACAATTATAGGTATTTAATTTGATAAAATTAATTATATATTTGGAATTAAGATTTATAAATTTTGTAAATATAACCCTTTTATTTTTAGGCATTATGAACCATAACTGTGTTAAAATTTATCACTGCAGTATAGGATAAATCTTGTAAATCTTGGTTAAAACGATGTGTTAAGGTAATCATTTTTATTCTAAATTCATATTGTATGAATTAAATTCAACCATTATAACTTTATTATTGAAATTTTATTGTTTAATAGACAGTTTTTTAGGAAAATGACCTATATAATATTTAATGCAAAAGAAGTTACAAAATGACACCCTCTTAGTCTTAAAATCTAATTTGTGTTGTCATAGGGAAAAAAATAATTTATGAAAGAATATTAATAGTAATTTTGTGAATAATAAAATTATATTCATAATGGTAATTTATTTAATTTATTTTTGTGATTAAATAATTACCTTAAGTGCATGCACAATTCTAATATAATATTTATTCAATTAATAGAAAAATAAAATATATGATTTTAAAAATAGTAAAAGTAATATAATTTGAATGATTTTTAGTTTCCCAAACTTTTTTAGAAAAATTTAACATATTATTAATTCTTAAAATAATTATATTATAATTTCATCTTTTTCTTGGTGTCTTTAATGTCAAATTAAATAAATAATTCCAATATTGACTTCAATGATATTTTATAATAAATAATATTTTATTAAATGATTTAATATTCATAAAAATGTTATCTTCATCCATGTGAATGGAATATGGTTTAACACATCATCCATGTTCCATTTATGAGTCCCTTTTCCATTTATGGTAACATTCTTAACCCATTATAATTAAAATTGTTGTTACCATGGTTGAGCTCAAAAATAATTGTGAAAGTGATTACTAATTTCTTTTTTAAAATGAAACCAAAACCTATATAAATTTCATTGGATTATTTTATTCAAAATTATTCCACTTTTAATTCAAATTTATGTCCACATGGATTCTTTTTTAAAGAGAATTTATTTATTATATTTTATTATTTTACGAAATTTCATGTGTGTCCTATACCCCACTTATAAAAGGACACCCCTATACTCTACTATTCACATTTAAAGAGACTTTTGGATCAAAAAATACCTATAAAAATACCTTCCTTACATACATACCCATTAAATAGAGTCTATGGTTTGTTCAGAAAACAATCCTAGTAATGCTTTTAGGTATAAACCTAAAGAGATTGTTCGAAGAAGAGGTATACTTTTTAACCACACATTTTCATTTTATTTATTCTTATACCTCCTTAAAATATTATTCAAATATGAATAAATTATAAAAATATAATATTAAATATACTGATATTTTATTATGGAAATGGTGTAACCTATATACATATCCTCTTCCATCAAATGGGAAATGAAACCATCGATTGTGTGTACGACGGACTATCACCTTGCAAACTGATGTAATTAATTTTCCATCACCACATATCATAGATTGGAATAATGATGGATTTAATGTGTGTATATATATATGTGATATTTTTGATTTAATTATACTTCAAAAATTATAATATCGCACATACCTTCTTACCTTCCAATCAATAGGAATATGATAGCACCGCTCGTGTGTACATGTGGACTACCGCCTCCACAATGAGATATGATTTTTTCATTTCCAATTTACATGGATGGTAATAAGGATATATTGAATGAATATATATGATATAATAATGATTTTGGAAATCTGAATTAGTATTTACCTTTATTTCATTCCATCCGTTGAATAATGAAGACAACCTTCATATATATGTATGACTTCCCGTCTCCATTAATGGTGTAATTAATTTTTATATCTATAAATATTATGGATGAATATAAACAGTTATATAATGAATATATATGGTATTTATATCATGAAATTATAGATATTATGAAACCATGATCAATGTATAAGTATTGAAAGTACCATATCAAAATGTATATGAAGAACAAAGTAGTTGTTACATGAAAGAATGATTTTAACAAAGAATTGTCAATAAACAAGTGATAAAAGATTATAAGTAAAAAATAAATGATAATATATAAATATATATGATTATGGTCTTGGAAAATATTTATAATGAATATATATTTATTATATAGTAGGTTCATACATATAAAAAGGGATTCGAACCTGGGGTAAGGGTTTATTCCACAATCGCATCATTATTCAAGATTGTTTATGTTAAAGTCTCTGATGAGGGAATTAGTTTAAATTTTTATCTTAAATAAAATATATTTTATTGTTCTATAATTATTTATGGGAATTAAAAAATTTACATTAATTTTCCACTCTTTAAGTACTTAAGATAATGAAACTATGTTTTTTAATGAAAATCAACTTTGTTTTTTACTCGGTCGAGAACATTTTTCCTCCATATTCATATTTTAATTAAAAATTATTAAAGAATTTTTTTAAATTATACAAAAATTTATTAAATAAAGTTTTATTCATTTTTTGTATTTTATAAAATGGTTTTAAATGAATCTTCTTGTCATTTTCTGAATGAGGTACATTTAGTCTTTTATTACAAAAGTGTGAAAGGAATGTTTTTTTAACCTATATGTCATGAATGAAATTTACCAAAATCATGAAAATTTAATGTTTTAAATAATAAATTATAATTTGACAAGTTTCTTTCAATTTAAATGTCTTCCTTAATATTTAGTGAATTTTTATTTCAAAATGAAAAGTGTATCTTCCTCAAAAAAACATTCAGGGATATTTTTAAAGTATATTCATCTATGTCAACATTATTTGTTGAATATTATTATTTACTAGGGAAATAATATTTTGATACCATTCAACATATTACTTTGGATAGTTTAAGATTATTTTTATTTATTGGGAAGATTATTAACATTTTTTATGCTAGTGTTTCAATACAAATATTTGCATTGATTTTGTTTTACCGCTTTCATATGATTAATACATGTACATAGTAAGTGATGGGTGGGGACCTATATAGCACCACTTTCACAACCCATACTAGTGGGTCCCATTCCGTGACTCCCCAAGCCCACCTCAAATAGGCTAGCGACTAGGACCTAGCAGGTATATCACTAACATGGGAGGCATTTACTAAGTACTTGTACATACACACACATCTTCGAGCCCATAAATGATGAAATATGAAAACCACTAAGGAGAAAAATGAATTCACACAACTAAACCCAACCAAAAATGTACAATGGAATGTAAAGTGTAGAATATAAATTGGGCCAGAATACAAGCCCACAAAAATAAAGAGTCTGCAAACAAAAATGTCCAACCTGTAAGAAAGAAATTGGTACTAAAAATGCTTTTTGTAGCCGCAGGAACACCTCATCTTGTAAGGAAGCTCACAAAGATCGGTCCAGTCCTGGTCCTCCCTAGACTCCATCAAAAGGTCGTTCCTTTGCATAAGACATGACACATGAAAGCAAAGCTCGTGTAGAGGTGAGTATAACAATACTCAGTAGAGGACCCTGAAAGCCAAAAATCAATACACAATGTAAAGGTACAGTTAGATATACACAGTATATATCTAAATAACATATAACAAGAGAAACATAACAAGATATACTCAAAACCAAGACTCGTTGTCTAGAGGTAAGTTATAGTTACCACATACCTACACAAGGGATTCGGTTCGAAGATTCCACAAAGAACTCATTCAGGAGAACTCACTCTACGAGTCTGATAGCTCTGATAACGTCTGTCTGAGAAGTAAGTTCGTTTGGGAGTTTCATGAGAGAGATAAAATCACTGATAGATATGAATAGAGAAAAGAAACAATCATTCCAAGATAACTCACTCCTAAGTGGGGAAATATCATGATACAGAGGTGAGGATCCCTACCGGGGCCTTGGTGTATACAATGACTCATCCAGATTCACCTAATAAGTAGAGGATTGGTATCATGTTAGATTCAACATGTCCATACCTAACTCTACCTAAGGTCAGGAATGGGAAGAGGATCCCACTCAGAGCCTCTTAGACAAATTATGACTTTATCTAGAAATTCATACTGAAGGGATGATACTCATGTGGATGGAAATGATACCTGACATTCATGGGAATGAGAAAAGGGGGAACTAACCCAAACAAATTGTTTCCAAGGCACGGTGGACAAGGAGATCAATTTGTGTACAGAAAAGAACACAATGTTTAGAAAGGTCACATGTCGGATCCTATGACCCTGGGTACTACCCATGTACAATGGACCATGTCAAAGGTCATGTTGTGTAGAAATAGGTATACACGACGTGTAAGAGTGTGACACGCCATTTCATACTATATGGGGGCCACTCCGTGTATTCTATCCATGTGCTTATACCCAACTTCAACCTGTGTCTTCCAACCCGTGTACTAATACACAGGGTAACCTATGTAACCAGTCTGGTCATGACGTGTGGTGGAGTACATGTCATGTACTCCACCCCATGCCCTTGTATCATCTAAGATATGTGCCAAGTCCCACGTAGGGATCCACACTCCATGTCATTGATTTCTGTCATGCGAAACCATAGTCGTTGTGGAGTTGGGCCAAGACACCATGTACTCTGAGAAACACTTCATGTTCTTTGAATTCTAAAATGACAAAACCTTACCTGCCACTAATCCGGCCCCACACAACATGTTATTATAATAACACACCATGTTCTTCGTTTTTTTCTAGAAACCAATGTTCATCATCCGGTGCTTCAGGTGAATCTCTGATTCTTGATCTGGCTATCTGATCACCATCAAACTCAAGATTCAAGGTTTCCCGCTATGGAAATTTCAATTCGTTAAGTTTCTGGCATCTGATCGACTCCAAAAACACATTTCGATCATCTGTGTTAAGAATGGTCGAAGAACAATTTATTTTTATCCATGTCGATTCATCATCTACCATCATCATCTCACCTCTTTTGGGTTGTCACAATGTCAGATCTTCAATTTGGGATCATTGCATTGTGAAATGGATGCGAAAGGATTCGTTGTTTATAACCTTATGAAGAACAAAAATAATGTGAGGTCAAAATGGGAATAAGAAATACAAATAAAAAATTGAGGAATGAACCTCCATTTTTGTTCATCATGATGTTGATCTGATCTTGTTATAAGGATTAAATAGAGAAAATCAAAATTAATAAAATCAAACATGGAACAATTCCCCAAAATAGACATGATATAAGACCCTACCACAAGAAAGAATGATATGCAGGTCAAAATATTTATGGGTTGATCTAAATTTGTCGTTTAAATCCAAGAACAGGGTATAACCCAATTAAAATAATAGCAAATACCTTGATTGTTGATGAAGAGGGAGAGAGGTCATCAGTTGGGATTCGATCTCACTATGCAACGATCCATGCATCGTCGTTCTTTGAGAATTCAATAAGTGTGGATCCTATCTAATGTTTCAGAGGAGTCCAAAGATATTTCCAGGGTTATGAGCCTAAAACTGGGCTCCTTAAAACTTAAAAAATATTAATATATCACTACATCATGGAAATGTTTAAAATAAAAATAAATTGTTGATTTATTGTATTTCCTTTAAAACTTCCAAAAACTAACTTCTTCTACTGACCCATGCTGACCAATGTTAGGCCCAAACTATGGTAAAGTCACTACTCTGAACACAATGGTGCCCTCATATTTATGATCTGGGCACCCATTTAAATGTTATTCCACTTTTTTAGGAAAACCTCTTGTGTATGATACTTAAAAGTTAAATTTATTTCAAACATTTATTCTGGGAACTCCAGGCCTTAGAATCACACGTCATCACAAAGTTTGGTCTTGAAATAGTTCCATATAATATATAAAAATAATGAACAGAAAATCTGATACATTAATTTCACCCCACCTGAGGTCTTTTACATCTCTGAAAATCTGAAACAAAATGCTACTCACGAAGGATCCTCCTACTCACACGTTCTCTCCTAAAGGTTCCAGTGCTACCATCAGACACACACTAAGGGAATCACTCACCCATGAAGGATAATCTATTTTTCAATCTTCGATATCTATTGGATACTATATGAAGGCCAGCCCATCCATGATGTCCATCTCACCCAAGTCGATGATGTGTGATGTGTCATGAACATACCTCCTCAGTTATGACGCATAGAATACATCATGTACCTAGTGTAGCTGCGGCGGTAGATCTATGCAGTACGCCACCTCGCCAACTTTGCATAGTATCTGAAAAGGGTTGATGCCGCCCTGACAAGATCTCTACAACCCTCATCGAGGTGAGAATTGAAGGAAGTCATGATCTCCCTCTTTGAACTTCAGAGGTCTCTAGAATCTATTAGTATAAGACTTCTTCCAGCTCTGTGCTATCTTCATCTGCTTCTGGATGATCTTGACCTTCTCAGTGGTATCTCTCACTAACTCTAGACCCATGAGTGCTGGATCTTTGGGGTCAGTACAATAAGGTGGTGACCAGCAGGTTCACCCATATAAAGCCTCAAACTATTCCATACTAATGGTGGAGTGGTATTTGTTGCTGTACACAAACTCTACCAATGGTAAGTGGTTTTTCTAACTGCCACCAAAGTCCAAGATATAAGCCCACAACATATCCTCTAGAACCTGAATGGTTCTATCAGTTTGACCATCTTTCTGGGGATGGAACACTGTGATCAAAAGTAGATGAGTCCCAAATGACTCCTGCAATACTTTCCCAAATCGGGATGTGAATCAAGAATCACAATATGAGACTATCTTCGATGGGATGCCCTGAAGCCAAACTATCTCTTGAATGTAGAGGAATCCTAAGAACTCTAGTTAACTCTATTACCTAATAGCTAAAAAGTGGAATGACTTGGTGAGTTATTCAATTATCACCTAGAAGGAATCATGTCTCCTTCAAGTTTGTGGTTAGCCCGTCACAAAGTCCATTGACATTCCATCCCATTTCTACTCCATCACTTCTAGGGGGCAAGATAACCCTGCTGGAACCAGGTGCTTAGCATTCACCTACTATCATGTAAGGCATCAAGAAATAAACTATGTTACTAACTTCTTCATAATTTTCCACCAGAACTGACGCTGGAGGTCCTGGTACATTTTTTTTCATTTCAAGATGTACCTATATGGGGGATTATGAAACTCCCTCAAAACATACTCCTGCAAAACCACTAGAAAAACTGTGTATCCTATGAAAAGGATGACGTGCTCCCTAACTTTCAAATATCTATCTAGAGGTTGTCTCATGGATAACTGAGCACGTAGAGTCTCACAATTGACATTTCATAGACGCGCCTCCCTAAATCTTTGTAAGAGTGGAGGGGGTGACAATCATAAACTGGATATAAGCTGCATCATCTCTATCCATGAAGGATAACTGTAGCGAGACCAACTGCTCTAAAGTCTCACTCTACAGTGGCGAAATCGATCTCCTACTGAGAGCATCTACCACAACGTTTCCTTCCCAGGAGTATAGACAATCTCAAAGTCATAATCTTAGTATAACTCTATCCATATCCTCTACCTCAAATTCAGATCCTTATTTTAGAATATGTAATTAAGGCTCTTGTGGTTAGAGCAGATGATAAAACATTTTCTCATCAAGTAGTTTCTCAAAATCTTCAATGTGAAGACTACCGCTTCCAAATCAATATCATGGGTTGCTTAGTTCTTCTCATGCAGCCTTAGCTAGTGAAAACCATAAACAGTCACCACATGTCTCTACATTAGGACACAACCAAGACCTATACCTGATGTATCATAGAAAACTACCTACTCGACACCCTCTTATGGTAATATCAAGATCGATACACCTGTCAAACACTGTCTCAACTGCTGGAAATCCTAGTGGAACTTCTCTATCCATTTGAAAGGATTCCCCTTATGGGTCATGGATATCATCAGTGATGATATCCAGGATAAATTAGGGATAAATATCCATCAGTATCCTACCAGCCCAAGGAAACTCCGCACCTCTATCACACTCTAGGGTGGCTCCCATGCTAACACCGCCTCAACCTTGACTGGGTCCACTGCTACTCCATATACTGAGATAACATGTTCTAAAAATTGGACCTCCTATATCCAGAACTGGAACTTAATAAGCTTCCTATAAATTTGGTTCTCTCAGAGTACATCTAGAACCATCCATAGGTGTCTCACGTGCTCCTCCTCTGATGCTGAGTACATAAGGATGTTGTCAATGAAGACCATTGCGATCAGGTCTAAGTACGATTGGAATATCTAGTTCATATGTCCCATGAACACTACAAGGGAATTCATCACGCCGAAGGGAATCACCAAGTACTCGTAGTGACCGAAGAGGCATCTCAAAGCTATCTTTGATATATCCTCATCTCTTAATCATAACTGGTGGTAACCCGATTGAAGGTCAACACTTGAGAACCATCATGTCCCTCTAAATTGATCAAAGAAGTCGTCGATCCTTGAAAGTTGATACTAGTTATTCAATATTGCCTAATTCAGGCACCATTAATCCATGAAAAACCTCAAAATTCCATCTGCCTTATTGGAAAATAGAACTAGGGCCACCCATGGTAAAACACTAGGTCTTACAAATCCCTTACTCTGAAAATCCTAAATTTTCACCCTTAGCTAGCAAAGCTCCATGAGAACCATATGATATTTCGGTGAGGATATCGATGCCATCTCAGGGTGTAAGTTGATGCAGAAATATATCTTCCAGCGGGGAGGTAATCCTTGAACATCTTATAGAAAAACTTCCTTGTACCCCACCACTACTAATGGGAACTGAAAGCTCACAAAATATACTACTTCGAGGTTATGTCTAGCCAAATCATGAGTGATCAGCTACACCCTCTTAATCATCAACCAATTCTGGGATACACGGGTTTCCTTTTAATGAATAAAGGGAAACCCTATTACATTTTTGTAGACACACCACACTATTTTCCTAAAGTAGTTAATCTGGGCATGGACCGAAGATAACCAATCCATAACGATAATGACGTCGTAAGGCTTCGACGCTTCCACTAAGAGGTTCCAACTGAAACTCTCACCTCCAAGGGTATGATCACAGTGTTGGAAATGATGAATGATCATAAAGTCTCCTACCATAGGTGTCTCCATACGTAAAGGTATTTTAAATGACGCTACTATAATATCAAGTTTTTGTACAAGACATGTGGTGAGGAAAGAATGTCGGGAATGTGCATCTATAAGTACAAAAACTAATGTTAAAAAGACATAGATCATACCTCGGATCATCCCTGGAGTCCTTGGGTCATATGTATCACCACATGTAGATACCCCTACCCTATCCCCCAGCTCCCTAAGCCTAGTAAGAATCTCATGGGGGCAGTCGTGGAATTAGGTGAAAGCGTTTTCCACATCCTACATCTCTCCCTTCTCCTCATCTACATCCTCCGCTTGGAGGGCCTTCCTGCTCTACTCTCTACCTCTACCTTGGTGGTATATCCACCGACTCTCTGTTATTAGTTTGACAGTTTGGGAAATCTCTAGAGAGATGTCCCCTAGAATCACATGAGTATTATCACCTCTCCCTAGGATGAATGGTTCCAACCTGAGAGCCTTGGACCATAGATCCCATATCGTGGGTCCTCCTATGACATATCCAACATCCTAATCCCTGTGCCTAATGTCAGATCCCTATTTCCAAAAGTCTCAACACCTATCTTTCTTCTGCTGACTACCACTAGATATCTTAGCTCAGCCAAGAAGCTCTCACTCGCAAAACCTCGCTCAATCAATCCTGCATAAGTCGAAATGCATAGAGTCATGACACTAGCTCAGATGTCCCTTCATAGAACTCTCTAGAAGGTCTGAGCTTTAATGTATTGATCCCTAACCATATCCCTCGAGTACCTGTCAAGGTTGTTGAACCTTTATGAATAGTCAACCACCATTAAATTTCCCTACCGAAGCTGAAGAAGATCCTGGATATGCACTACTCTCAGGGTAACTGGAGAGAACCCCTCCCTAAAGAGTCACTAGAAACCCATCCATGAAAGTGTCTCCTCGTCATGATTCTGCATGGTCAAACTTTACCATCATTCTCTTGAACTTTGAATAAGGCTCGCTCCTTGGACCACTATATTGTTTTATAGTGTCCTCACTAGATGGAAAACTTTGGTCACTACCTCAAGACAATCCTCAGATGCCTGAGGGTTGGGCTCACCTCAGAACCTGAGGGGTCTCTGTCTCTGAAACTCATGGTGCATGCTCAACCTTATCTCCTCTTTTTCTGGTACTGCAGGTACCACGTGCTGATCTACTAGTGGTGGTATAGAAGGTACACCACTTGGAGGTAATGCTTGGGGAACTAGTCCCTGAATCTTAGCCTCGTCACTAAGGGGGTCATCCTCATGATCGAGTCTCTGAATCTTAGTGGGTATGCTTCGCAGATGCATACTATAATGAAACAATATATACCATGGTCAAACAGTATATTCAGATATCTGACACAAAGGATGTTAAAAAAACCCATTCCTATATGATTCATGAAACATTTTTTCTGTTTCCCTTAAACTAGCGTTCTCATGTACCAAATCAAAAATCATGTTATCAGAGTCCTGGTGTGCGGATACGTCAGCCCCCTGCACCAACACTAGAGTCCCTATCCTGAAGGCTGAGCTCAAAAAACTTAACACTGTTACCACAAACCAATCTCATAGACTCTTGGTCCTGAGGTAGAACCGACCAACTTTGATATCACTATGAAATGACTCATCCCAGTAGGGCCCATGCTGCGACTCCCCCACCTTACCTCTAATAGGCCAAGGGCTGGTGACTAGCACTGAGTAGGCATATCACTTACTTGGGAGGCATTGCCTAATTACCTATAAATACTCAAACATCTCCAATTCCACAAATTCTGAAATGTAAACACCACTAAGGAAAAAAAATTCATGCATACAACTAAACCCAACCAACAGAGTACAATGGAAAGTAATGTGCGGAAAGTAAACTAGGCCAAAATACAATCCCACTATGAGAAAGAGTCTAAAAACTAAAAAGTATAACCTGTAAGCAAGAAATATGTACTGGGACTATTGCTTGTAGCCTTAGGAACAAATTGGTTTATAAGGAAGCTCACAAAGCTCAGTCTGGTCTTGGTCCACCCTTGAATCCATCAAAAGTCCGCTCTTCGGCACAAGACACGATACATGTGAGAAAAGCCCATGTAGGTGTGAGTATTACAATACTTAGTACAAGACCCTGGAAACCAAAAATAAACACAAAAATTAAAGGTATAATTAGTTCTACAATGTATATGTCTACAGAACATATAACAATAGAAACATATCCAGATATACTCAAAACCCGAACTCATAGTCTATAGGTATGTTAAAGTGACCACATACCCATGCTAGGGATTTAGTTCGAAGTTTGCATGAAGCACTCATCTGGGAGAACTCACACCATGATTATAATAGCTCTGATGATGTCCATCTGAGAAATACGTTCATCAGAAAGTGTCACAAGAGAGATTGAAAAACTAATAGATTTAAAAAGAGAACAAAAACACTCATTCTAGGAGAACTCTCTCTTGAGTGGAGAAAGATCATGGTTCAGGGATGAGGATCACTTCCAGGGACTTGGTGTATACTATGAATCATCCAGATTCACCTTCTAAGTAGAGGATCGACATTCTGTAGGATTGGTAACATTAATACATGACTCTACCTAGGGCCAGGAATGTGTAGAGGATCTCACTCCTGGCCAGTCAGAGGGATTCTGACTCTATCCATAAAGTCTTGCTGAAGGGATCACAGAACTGGGGATGGAAACAATACCTGAACTTTAGGGGGATGAGTAAAAGGGTTACTAACCCAAATGATACTTGTCCAAGGTATGGTGAACAAGAAGATAAATCCTTTTAAATAAAAGTAAATGGTGTGTAGAAAGGTCACATGATGTGTCCTATGCCCCCGAGTACTTCTCATGTACAATAGCCCATGTCAAAGAGCTTTTCATGTAGAAAGATATATACATGACTGATAAGATCATGACATACCGTGTCCTACTATCTGGGGGCCGCTCTGTGTACACTGGCTATGTGCCCATACACGACTTCAACCCGTTTCTTCCAACCTGTGTACCAATACATGGGGTAACCCATGTAACCAGACTGGTATGGTCGTGTGGTAGAGTGGATGTTGTGTAATCCACCTAGTGTCCATGTATCATCTGAGATACATTCTGAGTCCCGTGTTGGGACCCACACACCATGTGACATATGTTACATGCCATTCTGTTGTTTTCTATTGCCCAATCCGGGCCCACACACCATGTCCTCTGGAAAAAACGCTATGTTATTCATATTATGCAATGCGAAAACTGTATCTGCCACTGAGCCATCCCCACATGACACATTCTTCTGGTTACACCCCATGTTCTTCAAACTTTTCCACAAACCAAAGTTCTTCGTTCGGTGCTTTGGGTGAAGTTCTGATTCTCAATCCGGCCGTCCGATCTCCATGACCCTTAGGATTCAAGGCTACCTCTCCATGGAAATGCCTATTCAGTAAGTTTTGGCTATCCGATCAGCTCTAAAAACCCATTTTAATCATCTGTACTAAGAATTATTGAAGAAATATTTCTTCTAATCTATATTGATTTGTTTTCCACCATCGTCGTTGCACCTCCATTGGGTTGTCACAATGTCCGATCATTAATTTTGGATTTTTTTTGTGAAACAGATGCACAATTATCTATTGTTCATAACCCCATGAAGAACATGAATAATAAAGGGTCAAAAGGGGGAGAATAAATCCAAATAAAGAATTAATGATTGAACCTCTATCGTCCTTCTTCATGACATTGATCTACTCCCATTACAAGGATAAAATGTATCAAATCAAAATAAATCAAATAAAAAATGGATAAATTCCCAAAAATAAACTTGATTAAAGACACTCCTGCAAGAATGGCTGATTCTTAGGTCAACCTATTCATCGGTTGATCTGCATTCATCCTTTAAAACCAATAAAATGAAAGAACACAACTAAAATAAAACCCCCTACCTCGATAATCGATGAATATGGAGTGTGTTCATCAGTCGGGATTTGATCTTGCTGCACAATGATCCACACGCCGTTATTAATCATTGTTTGTTGAGAATTATTCAAGGGTGGATCCACTCCAAACCTCTAGAGTATTCCAGGGACTTTTCCAAGGTTAGGAGCCTAACCATGGGCTCTTGCTCATTTAAAACCAATTAATGTGATGCTGCATCATGGAAACATTTAAAATAAAAATAATTTATTTATTTATTTTATTTCCATTAAAACGTCTGAAAAAAATATGCTTTAGACCCGCTTTGGATGATGTTAGGCCATATTTAAGGTACAGTTTCTACTTTGAACAGAATAATGCCATAATATTTATGATATGGAAACCCGTTTAAAAATTATTCCACTTTTTCAGGAAAAACACTCGCACACTCTATTTAAAAGTTTAATTTATTTCAAACATTTATTCCAGGAACTCTGGGCATCAGAATCACACTTCATCACAAATATTTGTCTCAAAATAATTCCATATAACATTTTAAAATAATACACGTATGATCTGAGATATTAAAACATTAATGCATTGATAGGTCTCATGAGACTAACTATTTTGGTTATTTGGCATATTAATTACCTATTTATATATGTTTTCCTGGAATAAGGATATGGCATTAAGATTATGATGTTCGAAATTATGTATTACATCATTATAATAATAGTTTTTATTATCCATGTGATTATTTATGTTTTTATTTCATCCATGGATTTAGTCCCCTATTTTAGGGTATTATTTATATGGAATATTTTATTATTATTTATATCATTCATATTATTCAAGTTTTATTTACTCTGTGTTAGCTTCTGTTGTATGCATAACCTAATTGAGCCTCTCATCTTACCCATTTCTTATGTTTCCTTTCCACAAGATGTCATAAACTTTATTTTGATTACTTTCCGTGGATATTCTAAAGGTAATAATCATGTTCTCAAATAAAAAACAATGTTAACTTTTAAATTTTAAAATGTAATGTGAGATTCAAGTATGTGACTAGTTTTCCAAGACTACAAAACTACTCAATCATTTAGGATAAATACACTTATATCTAGTACCAATGTAATAAATTAACAACTGACCATGGTCTATTAGGGTTGGGGTCATTAAAGTAGGTATCATATAAAGTTTAGTATAAAACTTAGGAACATGATTTGGGAAACCATAGATTGGGGAACATAACCCTATGATGAACATTGAGAATATTCTTAAAGAAACCAATCTTGCTTATGATTTTGATATTATTTATACATAAATATTAAATTTATGTTAAGTGTATCACTAGTCTTGAAATTATACATTATGATTCATAATGTTATTATCTAATCTAGTATATTACATTGTTTAGAAATGGTTCCAAGATAAAGTAATGGAAAACATATAAATGAACTTAATTTATATAGGGATTTAGCTCATGGGAAATATAATGAATTTGGATGTGGAGCTATAACTATTTTGGGGTAGCTAACTCAGGTTATGACTAATAACCTAACATGAATAGATCATCATATAGATCTGAAATGAAGTATAAAAATGTGAGAAAACTTCACACATCAGAAACCTCCACCATTCAATGGATATATGAATCCATTTATAGATAAGTAATGGATTAGTTACTTAGAGAAGATATTACTCTATTTGGGAAGTAATGAAATAGATAAGGTTTTCATTGTAGTTTATTGTCTCTCTGGGGATCTGGATCAATGGTGGTCGTTGATTCAAAACATTAAGGATGGGGAAGAAATAAAAATCATGGAATGTATGGATTTTAAGGAAAATTTCTTGGAAAATTAATTTCCTCATAGACAACAAGAAGATATGAAGTGACAATTCTTGAGTCTAAGAAAAAAGGAAGAAAAAAATGTTGCTAATTATGAAGAAAACATTAGAAGGTTATCAAGTCATGGTACAAACTATGTTTGTAATCCAAAAATTAATATTGAATATATATTTTATGGGCTATATCCAATCCTTGTAAATTTACTAGTCTCCTAGACCTTCTCATAATATGAGGACATATTATCATGTGAAATCAATATAGAGAAATAATTCTCCAAGTCTTATGACTTTGAAGGAAAATAATATAATAAATGGGTGGATGAGCACTTTGGAAAATGGAATATGTAAAAAGGTATGAAGAGAAGGGAAGAATTTACAACTTTTAATAAATTTGGAAAGAAAAACTATGGAACATTATTTCTGGAAGTGAGAGTTTTCTTCAAGTGTAGAGAGAAAGGAAACCAGGCCTTTGATTGCAAGGGTAGGAAAGAAGATTATAATGTTTAATGATTTAACTGTATGGAGAAGAGGCACAATGAAAATTATTATATTATGAATCAAGGTAAATTTCCCCAAAAAATGTCAAGGGAGAAAGGAAAAACTTATGTTATCATAATAGATAAGGTTTAAGTTCATAAATATGTGGTGGTATGTACACTAATCATAGATTTATATTTAGCCAATTATTTATTTGATTCTAAATATTTAAAATATTTTATATATTCCATGTTTTCTATGAATATTATATATTTCCCTATCACATAAATAAGGGGTATATGCATTAATATGCATAGTGTAAGACTCAAAAAAACAAGGGTGTGTCAGTCAGTTCCCACAAGGAAACATAAACATTCCCTATTTGTTGAATTTATTGTTATAACTATGGTGTATTTTGATATAATCGTTGGTATGGACAGAATATCAAAATATTATTTAAAAAGTTATTAAAAAGAGAATAAAATTATGATTCTTGATTAAAATGTGTAATTCCATATCTTTAAATGGGAGACTTAATCATCTGACTCATGTTTGGTTCCACCCCCAACAGCTCTTCTAAATGATATTCTTGGTGAAGAAGAGTAGACACAACCTACAGAAATAAAATGTAATCTTAAAATTTAGAATGTACTTATTGTATAAGAATAAATTGATTTATTTCCTAAGGAATTATCTAGGCATCCACTAGAGCATGAGGTTATGTTTTCCATTTATTTAATCCATAATACATGACTTATACTAAATACCCCCTATAGGATGGATATTGTCGAATTAGTGAAATTGATGAAACAACTAGAGGAGTTGTGCTATAAGGGATTTATATGCCCTAGTGTTTCACCTTGGGGAGCCCCTGTTTTTTTGTTTAGAAGAAATATTGATATATGAGGCTATGCTATGATTATAGGGAAATCAATTCTGTTATGATAAAGAACATGTATCTTATGCCTCACATTGATGACTTTTTTAATCAAATTCATAGTGATGAATATTTTTAAAATATTTTCCTTCATTTTGGATATCATCAATTGTGAATAAAGAAGAAAGATATTCCAAATAAAACATTTTATATGATGTATGTAGATTAAAAGTTTATAGTAATTCCATTTGGATTAACTAACACACCCTCTATTTTTATGGTGTAATAAAAAACAAATTCAATTAATATATTGATAACATTTTATAGTATTTTTTGATGATATATTGGTTTAATATGAGATATATATTGACCATGAGAATAAATTATGAATAATTTTTGAGATTATTAGATGAAAAGAGTTATATTGTAAATATAGAAAGTGTGAATTCTAGCTTAAGAATGTTTTTTTCTTCAATATATTTCCTCCAAGTATAAAATCTATGTTGATCCGGTGAAGAAAAAGGAAGTTCAATAATTACCTATAACAATAAACATAACCGAGGTACTTAGTTTCATTGGTTTGACAAGTTACTATCCATGATTTGTTTAATTTTTCTTCCGATTGGCTAACATGTTAACCAAGCTTACATGTAAAGGGATTTAGTTTATATAAACAAAAGAATGTGAAGAATTTTTTGAATAATTGAAGAGGATATTGGTCAATACTTCGATTATGACTATACGATTAGGAAATAATGGATTCAAGATAAATAGTGATGCATCAATGAAGGTACTTGGTTGTTTCTATATGTGGAAAGATAAAGTTATTATCTATGTATCATGGAAAACTCATGATCTTTAGCTAGTAACCGTAATATATGATTTGACGATATGAAGACATTATATTTTTTTTGCGAAGGATGTGAAATATACACAGATCATAAGAGTATGAAATATATCTTCTAATAGAAATAAATCAACATGAGGAAAAGGCGGTGGGTTGTGCTACTCAAGGATTGTGATTTCTCAATACACTACTACCCAAAGAAGGAAAATAAGGTAGCTAATACATTGATACAAAGAGATCATGAATTACTGGCCAAAATAAATATTTAAAGATAACCTATGATCATGGATTTAGTAAATATGGATATGAGAATTATTAATTAAGGTGAAACATCACTCCTTTTTCAAATGATTTCCAAAACATCTTTATTATAAAAGAAAAAAAGTTCACACCTTGATGATGAAAATTTTAAAAATAAAATTAAATATATGAATGATGAGAAATTAGAAGACCTCATATATGAAGTTGAAGTTATGAAATTTGGAAAGAGGATATGTGTTCCATCTATACCTAAGCTAAAAAGGTAGTTATTATACAAGGATCATAGCTCAAATTTCTCGATACAACCTTGTAGCACTAATATGTATATAAATTTGAAGGATTTTTTTGAGATAACACGATGTGGAAAATTACTGATTATATGTATCAATATTCTTGGTTTCTCAATAGGTAAAGTTTGAGAGACAACATCCTAGAGGAGTCATGAAATTTCTACTTATTCTTATGTATAAATGGGATGACATTACTATAGAATTTTCACTATATTACCAAATATTCCTAGAAACAATGATGCAATATGGGTTATTGTTGATCACCTTACCAAATCCGCACATTTACTCTCTATAGGAGAATATTGAATTCTATAGATCCTTACATGACTCTATATTAATAGAGTTTTACGACTTCATGGTGAAATTATTTTAATAGTGTCTGATCATGATCCATGATTTAAATTGAAATTATGGAATAGTCTCCAAAAGGCTCTTGATACTGAGATTCATTTGAGCATCACATATCATCTTAAAACTAATGGATAGTCTAAAAGGAATATTAAAACATTATAATATATTATGATATAATGATCAATTGATTTTTACAGTATGTGGGATCATTATTTACTTTTGGTAGAGTTTTCCCACGATAATAGCTTCCATTAAAGTATTCAAATGGTGGAATATGAAGCATTATATATCAAGAGATGTTGTACTCCAACTTATTGGGATGAAGTTGGTGAAGGTAATATTGTATGCCCATAACTTATTTAGTAGGGAATGACAAAGGTCAAGACTATCCAGAATCATATTAGAGCAGCTCGAAGAAATCAAAAGAGTTATGTCGATAACTAGAAAAAAGATTTGGAATTTCAAGTTATAGAAAATGTTTTCTTGAAAGTACCTCCACAAAAGGGTGTTATATGGCCCAATAAGAAAGAAAAACTGAGCCTCAAGTACTTATGACCTTTTGAAATTGTAGAAATAACTAGATTTGTGGTTTACCATTTGGAAATGACACAAATTATACCTAATGTACATGATGTGTTCCATATATCATTAATAAGGAAATACATGTCAGGCCCAACACATGTTCTCACCTTCAAAGAAATAGAATTGGAACTTGATTTATCTTACTATGAAGAGCCAACCCAAATTCTGGATACTAGATAATAAGTGTTGCTGAATCAGACAACTCAGTTGGTAATGCTACTATGGATAAATTATATTATAGAATAGATGACCCTACTATAAAATATGCCTTTAATAGGACTAAAAATAAAATTTATTAGTGCTACAACAACACTGACTACCAGAGTTAGATTAAAAGACCAATGCTTTTATTAGTGCTAAAAAAGTGTTGATAAAGGTTTCATTTTTTAGTGATAAAAAATTCTAATAAAGAGATACTTTATCAGAATTTGTAAAAGAACTGATAAGGGTCCCCATTATTAGTTTTTTAAAATAACTGATAATGGTACCCTATATTATTGCTAAATAAAAGCACTGATAAAGGTCCCTTTATCAACACTTTTAAAAGTGGTGATAATGGGGAATACTGCATTGTGCAGTAATAACACACTATAGCACTAGTACAGTGTGTTATAACAACACACCAAAGCACCAGAAATACCACCAGATCTCAAAAAAAATCAAGTACCAATACAAAATTTAAATTAAATGAAATTTATAACACAAAGACAAGAAAAAACACTACATTATAGACATTTAAAGAAATAGTTTATATAATTACATAAGTATCAATTACTAAATTAATTAAAAACATGAACGTTACTTTTTATTTTGATCCTGACCCCAACTTATGTTATTGCTGAAAAAACCAACCCTGCTTGAGAAAAAGAACGTACTTTGACTCATACTGATCACATCATGTATCTATTTGACTCATACCGATCACATAATGTATCACTTTGACATGAGACTAATTCCTACATATCAAAAATTATTTATGAATCATTTTTCTAAATTATCAAGAAAATCCAAACATGTTTTCCTAGTTTTCAGTGAGTTACACTTTTTGAACTAAAATGTCAATTTTAAACTGATAATGGACAATTTGAGTCATATCGGGAACATCGTGTATCATATTGTGGTATGAATGATTCGTACATGTCAAAAATGACATGTGGATCATTTTTTTGATGTATCAAAATAATATAATTGTATTTGATTGGTTTTGAGTAGGTCAATTTTCTTTTTTACTAAATTTGATGTTAATTTTAAATAAAAAGATGTACTTGGAGTCATACCAGTCACACTGTATGTTATATTGAGGTGAGGCTGGTTCCTAAATGTCTCAAATGACCTATAAATCATTGTATTCATGTATCAAAATAATTCAAATGTTCGTTCTTCATTTTTATTACGTCACTTATCTTTTTTACTAAAATGTCATTTAAAACTGGAAACATGCAGTTTTACTCATACTGGTCACATCATGTATCAGTTTGATGTGAGAAATATTCCTACATGTCAAAAATGATTTATTAATATATTTTCTATACTATCAACACATTTTGAGCATGTTTTCATGGTTTTTAGTGAGTGACACTTTTTGAAATAAAATTTCAATTTTAAACTGATAGCGGACACTTTGAGTCATATTGGGAACATCATGTATCAGATTAAGATTATTATAATTCCTACACATAAAAAATAACATGTGTATAATTTTAATAAATTATCAAAACAATAAGAAGGCATTTGATCAGTTTTGATAATGTTAGTTTTATTTATATCTAAAATTGATGTCGATTTTAAATAAAAAGATTCACTTGGAGTCATACTAGTCACACTATGCATTGTATTGAGTTAAGGATGATTATAAACATCCAAAATTTATTATGTATATTTTTAATAATGTATCAAAATAATCTGAATGTGTATTCTTGATTTTGAGTATGTCACTTGTATTTGTTACTAAAATGTCATTTTAAATTGGAAACACACACATTCACTCATACTGGTCACATTGTGTATCGATATTTCATGCAGCCAATTACTACATGAAGAAAAATATTTATGAATCATTTAATTAAATTATCAAGACAATATGATCACATTTTCTTTGTTTCCTATGATTAACAATTTTTGAACTACAATGTTCATTTTAAACAGATAACAGACACTTTTTGTCATAATGAGCACATCATGTATTGGATTGATGTTCATATGATTTCTAAACATCCAAAATTACTTATGGATCATTACAATTAATTATAAAAGTAATATGACTCTGTTTTATTGGTTTTGAGTAGGTTAGTTTTGTTTTTAATAAAATTGATGTCAATTTTAAATAAAAATACGCACTTGGAGTCTTACCGGTCACACCATGCATCCAATTGAGGTGCAGATGATTCCAAAATGTCTAAAATTAATTATGTATCATTTTAATAAATTATCAAAAAAATTAAAATGTGTTTTCATGGTTTTGATTATATCACTTGTCTTTTTACAAAAATGTCATTTTAAATAGGAAACACATACTTTGACTCATACTAGTCACATATTGTATCGGTTTGATGTGAGACTAAATCATACATGCCAAAAATGATAAATTAATCTATTTTCTAAATTATCAAGATAATACGACTGTATTTTTGTAGTTTTCAGTGAGTGAAACATTTTTGACTAAAATGTCAATTTTAAACTGATAACAGATACTTTGAGTAATACCGAGCACATTGTGTATTAGATTGAGGTGAAGATGATTAATAAAAGTAAAAAACGACTTATGGATAATTTTACTAAATTATCAAAACAATATGATTGTATTTTCTAAGTTTTAGGTAGGCCATTTTCCATTTTTACTAAAATTGCTATCAATTTTAAATAAAAAACGCAGTTGGAGTTATACCTGTCACACTATGCATTTTATTGAGGTGATTTTTATTCCTACACATCTCAAATGAATTATGGATAATTTTAATAATGTATAAAACAATCCAAATTCATTTTATTGCTTTTGAGTACGTCACTTTACATTTTTACTAAAATGTCATTTTAAACTGGAAACACGCAAATTAACTCCTTTTTGATCACATCGTATATCAGTTTTATATGAGTCTAGTTACTATATTCAAAAAATTATTTATGAATCATTTTAATAAATTATCAAGGAAACATGAGTGAATTTTCTTAGTTTTTAGTGAGTGACACATTTTGAACTAAAATATTGATTTTAAACTGATAACAGACACTGTGAGTCATACCAGGAAAATCATGTATCATATTGAGGTGTGACTGATTCCTACAAGTTACAAATGGATTATTTATCATTTTAATAAAGTATCCAAATAATATGATTATTTTTACTATATTTTGAGTAGGCCAATTTACTTTTTTACTAAAATTGATTTCAATTTTAAATAAAAAGATGCACTTGGAGTCATACTGGTCACATAATGCATCAAATTGAGTTGAAGATGATTCTTGCATTCCTCAAATGACTTATGGATCATTTTCATTAAGAATAAAAACAATCGGAATATTTTTGATTAGTTTTGAGTAAATCACTTATCTTTTTTACTAAAATGTCATTTTAAACTGAAAACATATAATTTTACTCATACTAGTCAGATCGTGTATATGTTTGACGTGAGACCGATTCCTACATGTCAAAAATGATTTATAAATCTTTTTCCTAAAATATCAATACCATTTGATCAAGATTTCTATATTTTTAGTAAGTGAAACTTTTTGAACTAAAATATTGTGTTTAAACTAATAACATACACTTTTAGTCATACCTATAACATCGTGTATTGGATTGAGGTGAATTTGATTCCTACACATCAAAAATGAATTATGGATAATTTTACTAAAATATAAAAATAATATGATTTCATTCGATTGGTTTTGAGTAGCTCAGTTGTCTTTATTACTAAAATCAATGTCAATATTAAATAAAAAGACGCACTAGGAGTCATACCGGTCACACCATGAATCAAATTGAGGTGTGGATGATTCCTACACATATCAAATTACTTATGTATCATTGTAACAAATTATATAAACAATCTGAATGTGTTTTCTCAGTTTTTAGTATGTCACTTGTCTTTTTCATTACAATGTCATTTTAAACTAAAAAAACATAATTTGAATCATATCAGTCACATCATGTGTCGATTTTATATGAGACTGATTCAAACAAGTCAAAAATTATTTTTGAATCATTTTCCTAAATCCTCACTACAATCCCAACACGTTTTCTTAGTTTTCAATGAGTGAAACTTTTTGAACTAAAATGCCGATTTTAAATGGATAACAAAGAATTTTAGTTGTATTGGGAACATCGTGTATCATATTGAGGTGAGGATGATTCCTATATGTAAAAAATGGCTTATTGATCATTTTAATAAATTATCAAAACAATCTTATTGTATTTTCTTGGTCTTGAGTAGGTGAGTTGTTTTTTTACTAAAATTGATGTCAATTTTAAATAAAAAGATGCACTTGGAGTCACAATATTCAAACCATGCATATTATTGAGGTGATATTGATTACTAAAAATCGAAAATCCTCAAAAAATTACCAAATTACAATTTTCATGATTTCATTTGAACTAGGTTTTTCATATTTGAGGATTTATTCATAAGGCATTTTCTTTTCATTTGATGGAAAATAAACCGCATCTGTTTTTTATTTTTTTAGTTTGTTCTTTTTGAGGGGTTTATTTCATAATTAAATAATATTTGATAGTACATGAAATGTTCTAATAGATTTTTTCCCATGATATTTAGTTTGAAAAAATAAGTGGTGTTTGTTTTGTTTCTGAAAACAATTAATCCACTTGAATTTATGTATAAAATCACATAAAAAAGTAACATTTTTTCAATAATCACCTAAAACACTTGAAAAATTGATATTATATTAAGTGAAAAGTGTTGTGTGTAATTTTCAAAAAAAAATTCTCAAACACAATCTGTAATGTCCAGACCCTAGAATCCTAAAGCCAGTGCATTATTTTAATACATTGGCATGATTTCATGGAACCAAATCCTGAAGTACTGAGTAGATTAGTAGTTTTGGAAAACCATATACATATATAGGTTCATCATTACAATTTGAAAATAAATACAACATATAATTTTTATTTGGAACATCCACAACTCCAAGATTATCTCCTCAAGTCAGTAATAATAAAAATCTTCATGTCATGAGAAAATGAAACATAAGAAAGAGGTGATCTCAGATACTCAGTAAGGGTAAGAAATACATCAGAAGATATCATAAACATAAACATTATACATGGTGAATAACTAAAAACACATGCGTTTTAAAAAAATATACATAAACATAATATAGAAGGAATATGAGATGAGTAAATATTTAAATAATAAAACACAATCATGGGTATTCTACTAGTTGAATAACCACATGAACTATTAATTTATAGCTTCATAATGAGGTAAATGAAAATTTCAGATATTCTAAAACATATAGTCAAGGCCTCATCCAAGACGTCTAAAAATGATTAAGGCATTATGTGATGGGTGGGGCCCAAAACAATTGATTAAGGCATTATGTGATGGGTGGGGCCCACAACAATTGATTAAGGCATTGTGTGTAATCATCCTAAAAATTGATTAAGGCATTATGTGATGGGTGGGGCCCACTTTGTTGGATGATACTACATGTAGGCTAGATATGGTGTATATATTCTGATGATAAAGGCATTATGTGATTTCAAGGAGATCTTGATCCTTGGGTAACAAAGGTTTGGATGGAGTTTGGTACTATCATTTCCATATGGTTTTGACTCCCACTGTACATATAATGATTCACACACTGAGATTCCTAAAAAACATAGTGATACGTTGGTCAATTAGATTCTTTCCCATAATAATGACATGACTTCACTACTGTGGTTTAAGTTTGAGACCTTTTCTAGGACATAATATTATCTGAGGATATTAGGCCCTCAACAAGGAATCATTACTATGTATGAGCACATGATATGGCTCGAGGACCTTAAGAGGTTCCTTGAACATGTTTTTTTAGTTTAATTACTTAAGATAAATGGTTATGGTGGATACTCTAGAGGAAAATATTTTTAGTTTCAGTTTTTTTTCCATGTAACACCACTTATGCAGAGTTCCCATGTGATAATTGAAATTTGATTATTCTTGGTAGGTATCTACACTGGTTGTAGGGATGGTTTATCATTTTACTCAATGAAAACCAAATAATGGTGTGGATGGAATTTTATTTTGGAATTATATTTGAGAAATGGGTGGTGTAGGAGAATTCCGAGATATGCGACACATTAGTCTACTCCCACAATCACCACCCATGGTTATTCCCTATCCCCAACGAGGTGATTACAATTATAGATACAGAAAAAGGTGCACAATGGATGATTATGGATTGGAATAAATGGATGAATTTTTTTATGATGTTTTCTATTGGTACCACCATGTTATACTATATTGTCAATGGTTGTGATCTGGGCCCAAAATTCCCACATTACAAAGGCTAGTATCCTATCAAAATCGGTTGATGGTTTCGACACCATAATTGAAATGGAATAAAAGGTTGTTGGTACACACCTATTTAAATTATTTTCCTTGTCTGGATCTCCCTAATATATTTAATACATGATTTGAATCTCATTTATGATTTCATCATTATGTAGATGTTGATTAATTACCTCACTAGTTTTCTTAGTAGGTGAATACCTTATGTTGGAGAGGATGATTTTTTCAGTAACTATTGGGAATATTGGGTATATTTTCTAAATTCATCAAGACATTCCAAGAGGGTATCCTATATATTTCACATAATTAATCTTAGTGAATTCAACCAAGGCATCCTATTCTCATCACATGAGGTAAATCATGCTCATTACATGAGGTATACATTGCTCATCACACCAATAAACTTAGTTTCTTCACTTATGGAATAATATGTTCTTCACATGAATCATCATGTTCTCATTACACAAGGTATACTATACTTATTTCATAGGTAACATATTAATCATAGTATCATCACCTAATAGAATAATAAATAGATCCAATTCTCTTCACATAGGAATCTTATGATCTTCATATAAGGAATCTCAGGCTCATCACTTAAGGTATCACCTTCTCACCAAAATAGGCATCTTATGATCATCACATGAGTCAATTTTTTTTCAATACAAAAGGTTTCTTAGTATTTTCACCTAAGACTAGGTTTTTGTTGCATTATAGAGATGTGTTACCCTATTCTCATCACAAAGATAATCTTATGAACATAACATAAGGGAAAGGGGTTCATTCATGATCATCACTAGAGTGGTTGATCCACTCATGCTCATCACATAAGGGAATCCATAATTTATAGTCTTATGGGTATGGAACACTATTTTTTTCATATAAGGGTAGATATAGTTTATAGTTTAGTGGGTAATCTCTAGAAGTTTTAGTGGATTCTAGGATGTTATGGGTTTTACTATCTCTCATACAGAAGATGAGACAATAAGGTTATTTGGGTTTCAATATTTAACTTGAAAGACACATCCTTAATATCCTATTGGTGCAAGATCAAAAATAACATTGTTTAATGTTCACTATTTAATTTTATGTTATAGGGAAAATCATTTTAACTTAACATTATGTGGTAAGGACTCTTGTATCACAAAAGGTGAGATAATAGGGAATGGAATAGGGATTACACATTATACTACCTGAATCCTACTTTTAGAGTAGGAATAATATTTAGGTAGATTATGTGTGTTTTTCTCAAGTCCCTCTATAGAAAAAGAATGATACATGTGGGTATTACACATATGCTACCCGATTTGTACCCATGAAAATTATAAACCAACAAGGAGGTTGACTAACCCATTCTTGGTACAAGGGGAGTAGGGATGAGTTTTTATAATACCAGTCATGCATATGTATATTTTTTGAAAAATCTATATCATATGGGTGTGCCTCACATGTGAAATTAACTATGATTAATGTGAGTTATATGAAAGGAAGTAATAAAATTGATGTCTATGGTATGGGTTACATTCATGTTGGGTGTTTTATGAGACCAAGACTTGGAAAAAACATTGTAATTTTCATAAAGTGTGTTCTTCATTGGAGGGAGTTGTGTGAGATAATATCAAATGAAATTGAATACATGAAGTATTTTAATGAGTCAATGAATATAAAATTATCACCTATAAAAATCTATGAAGGATATTTTAGTTTTCATGAATCATGGAAGTGAAGTTTGTGTGAGTTGAGAGGCTTAGCTTCCATGAAATATGGAATCCCAAAGGTTAAACCATTTAAATTGAAAAAAAGAGGGGTATTTATTGGCCTATTGATAATTGAAGATGGTTGTCTCATGGAATTATGTTATTCTCATGGATGTATAGTGATTTAACACAAATATGAACTTGCATGGAACATCTAGTAATAGACTTTCACAACTTAGAGTTGCACAAAATTATCTTATTTTCACCAAAACTGCTCCTATCAGCTATCTTTCTCCCCAGATCATTCTTGGAAATGTTTTTTAGTATCAATAAATTCTCTCCTTGAGAATTGGATCTTATGAATGAATAAGTGGATCATGTTTTTAGGAAAACACAAATCCAACAAAGGGAATGTTAGATCATTGAATCCCCTACTTTTTATATATATCTCAACCATGAAAATGAAATAATTAACTATAACCTCTAAGACAAAGTGATTAAATGATAAATGTGAGATAAAATAGGTACTATAAGATCATTTATGATAGAAGATAGTATGAAATAAGGATTGATAGGTTGGTTTTGGACTATCATAGTGACCACAAATGAGAAACCCATGAGGATGGTATAATTAGGTTGGTATGATTCTAAAAGTTTTATTTTCACAATCAAAGTGAACACAACATGGGGTACAACCTAAAAGGTGATAAAATTATTCTTGATAAAGGTAAAGTGTGTAAAATTATGTTTTGAATATAAGAGTTTGAACTAATAGTTAAAAGGTGTATGGTAGGTTGAGGATTACCATTGACCACATTTAAAACATCGGATCAACTATCATACTGTCGATAATTGTTCCTTCGATATGTGTACCTTGGATGGGAGGCCGGCCATGGGGTGATGTGAAATCACTAAAGGGAGTATGTTTAGATAGTAGGAAAGTGGTTTCTCTAAGACATGTACCATAAATGGGATACAGTCCATGGGGAACTATTCTATCACCATAGGGGAGTCCGTTCAGAAATTATGGATTATTTCGATCCAAATTAGAGAACATAAAATGTGCATGTGGAAAAATATGGATTATTAAAAATAGTTAAAGAAATATAAAAATTATTCCACCATGCATTGAGTATAATTATGGAGAATATCAAAGAATATAGAGGGAATATAGGGTAATAGTCCAAATAAAAATACCAACCCATGCGTGACATGAGAATGGGGCTTAATCCTAATCAAGGGAGTGGATTGATGCAATCTTAGGGGATACATGTTTAAGTACCCATATCTTTGATCAAACATGGGATAATGGTTTAAGGATGAATAATTTGAAACATATGAGTGGATAAAATTTAAATCCATACATCTTTGACTAGGGGTTGCTCATATTTTAAGGTAATGGAACTCAGACAATGAGGCATTCCTTTTAAGGTCTTGAAACTAAGACTGGGGGGTGTGTCTTTTATGGTCATGTAAATACGAATATGGTGATAAACTTTTTTACTTCATGTGGATAGGATGAAATAGGGGATTCCCCAACCACGATGCACTTGAAATGTTTCCATAAAAAACTGAACAGAACCCCAATTCCCATGTGATTCATCCTTGGTGTGGAAAATAAGGATTGATAGAAGATCAATTGTGTCACATAAGATAACACAATAAGGGGAGATAGATCATTTTAGAAATATTTCACCAAACACTAATTAAACATATAAATATATGGAAACCCATTTGGATGAGAAACTATGAGACTGATTCACTCTTCAATTGTGAAAGTATGCACGAGGGTGGAAATAATGTGGGTGTTGAAATTTTCATGAATAAAGTAAGATAGTGGAAAGTTAAACTGTTACTTCTATGGCTAGAATCATGATGGGAAAGGTATATAGTTTATGGATGTCTGATTACCATGTCTTTGAATGTAGTTCCCATTACCATACTATTAGAAATAGGGAAAATATGTTGAGGATGACCACTTGATACATTAAAAACATGAGTTCTACCAATATTTACTTTCAATAATCCTTAGGGATATGTTCCATGGATGGGTGGTGGGACATTGGCCACTATTCAATCATTTTAGGGGAGTTTTTTTGGTCATGGAATTTTTATGAGGATTCAAACCCAATAATTCAAAAGTGTGATGAAAAAATCATGTGTGAAGGTCATGTTTAGTTTAGACACTTTGGGGGACACATCATTATGAATTATGTGTACACATGGTGTGTAATGATGCAAGTGGAGTAGCATGTGGGCCAGTGCCATTTTTGGAAAGATGGAAGCACCAAAACCATGAAAATTCATGAGAATAGAATTCAATTATTCCTTGAGATAACCTCTATGAACACTAAATATATATAGTATAAGGTCCTATATCTAGAAATGTGTGGTTTTTGAGTTTAAGGTCATGAATATTTGACCAATGGTGGAGAAAACTAGCTTAACCAGGGTAAAGAAAACCCAATTCTATTGTAGGAAAACATAGAGGGTAATGAACATATTTTAAGTTCATGATTCATGGACTAGGTGAGGTTCCTTTTAAAGTCATCTGTCAAAGACTAATACTATGAAGTTTAATATAATGTGGTAAGGATAAACATGGGATTAAATTAATCATCATTAAGATATGGGTGGAGGAAAAACTCATCATGGATTAGAGATTAGAACCATTATAGATAACCTCAAGGATTATAACACAAAGATTACGTTCAGGTGGCATTGAACAAAGATTCCAATTTAGGGTCATGGATGATGGACCATCCCCTCAAAGAGTTTAATAATATCAGTGTTAGTCAGGTAAAGGTATCATAGTGAGGGAACCATGTGATAATATGAGATGGAATATATGGGGTATTTATTACTGGATCTAGTGTAGGGGACCCGAGCATAACTACATATTCCATGAGATGAGAATCAGACCACACATCGTTTTGGAGGGGTTGCTATCTCTATATAGACCAGTCTCACGAATTGGAGATGAAGAGTGAAATGAAATAAATTTCTTGAGGAAAACAAATAAGAATACTTTAAATGAATTAGTTATGACGTCATCACCAAATAAGACTTGAGAAGAAGTATCCTACACTAATTTGGCTCATATATAGTAAATTGATTAATGGGGTAATTTTCCTTGGCCTAGGTGAGAAAGGGGCTTGAAATGATTCAAATGAGTGGATTGAGTGATAAAAAAATTGAGGTGGATTTTTGTGGTTGGGTTCAAGACAAGGAATATATATGTCACTTCATATCCTATATAGTGGGAACCATTCCACACATAGTTCTAAATATAGTGTAATAGATGACTAACACTAATGGCGTGGCATGGTTTTAGACCAATGGAACACAGGGGGTGTCCTGTCAGGTGAGGATAATGATCACATAGTTTAAAAACATATAATGAGGATGAAAATTAATGAAACATAAAATGGTAATGATAATACTGTGGGTGAATCCTAATTTTACTAATGATTCAAATGACCAAAACTTCTAAGATCACATGAGTCATGGTTGTTCTGGGAAAAAATGGGTAATGCAATGTTAATCATGTCACATGAGAGTGCTAGATAATGAT
This sequence comes from Viscum album, assembly GCA_963277665.1. Lineage (NCBI taxonomy): Eukaryota > Viridiplantae > Streptophyta > Magnoliopsida > Santalales > Viscaceae > Viscum > Viscum album. The sequence continues at coordinate 879,838,986 of OY728123.1, forward strand.
AGATGGGGTAGGGTTAGAATTATAAATAAACCAAAAAAGGAATCTTATGATAATAATGATACCATGTGGAAGGATTCCACGAGACTATTTAACTATAAAAATACTAGAATATAAAATAGGTTCACACTATGGATGTTAAGACTCCAATCAAGGAAATGGGAGTGGAAGAAGGGAAATCCTGACTTCCCGAACCTAAACCATGAAAGAGGTGAAATATAGGTTGAGGATGACTATTAAACAAGTTTGAAACATGGATTAAACTATTATATCATCATGAATGGGGTAAAAATTATGGACAATCACTAACTATGTATAAAGTAAGATGCATGTCATGTTGTTGTTTGGAAAGATTCATCTATAATGTTTACCTTGGATGGGAGATGGTTCATATAGTGTTGTGCCATCACTATAGGCTTGGTGGGTGTTCATTTAAAAATTTAATGTTAATGGGGTAATTCAAACTTTTGATTCAAAAAATGTTGAGATTAAGGAAAGGAAAATTTATAAGGGGAGGTCTAAGCACCCTTGGTATATACCGTCGTGAATTTGGCATATCCACGGGCTATACTGGGACTAATGGAGTGATGAATCCATGAGAGGTATGTGAAAGGTTCATCCATTCCTAATAAAGGACAAGGTTGGTCCCTGATATTGTATAGTTTAATGTCATATAGCTTGGACCATGGGTTTCTTCCAATTTAAGTCCATGGAGATCAGACAATGGAATGTTCCATTTATGATCATGCAACTAGGATTAAGGGGGTTGAGATGGTCTGTATAACATAAAAGGATAAGATAAAATCAATGTTCATTAGTAGACCATGGTTTATTAATAACCATATTAGGGTTATATGAACATAGTTTAAGGTTATGATTCTTGGACTAAGGGTTGGTATGGGTTTAGGGTCCTTGCATCTAGGACAATAAAGACTGCTTGAGGTAGTACGCATAACACTAGGTAAGGTAAAACCAACATGAATTGTATTACCATATTTTAATAAAAAAACATTGGAATACATGTACATAGTTTATGGTTGTGATTATTTGACAATGGTAATTCTAAAATTTAAGGTCATACTTGTTTGATCATCTCGTTCTAAGTGTGGCACCACCTCAACATGCATAGGGAAAAGGAGGCCTGATAAAGGTGCATCAAGTACTAATATAAAGAGGATGAAATGGGAGATCTATAGTTGGGACTAGGAAAAGAGATCAAGGAATCACTATGTATCCCATGAATCATGAATAAAGATAAATTTTTTTCTAAGGTGGATACTTGTTCACAAATATAACTCTTGTGAATATAAGGGGAAGTGGAGATCAATTCATAGTCAAATAACTACTCCCACAATGGATGGACGGAGTGAGGAACTCACAAATAGCTACTTTGTAAACCCTACTTTGAGGATCTCAGAGATGAATACTATTTGGATTCACAAATCTGAACTCCAATGGCTACTTTCGATCCGGAGTAGAAAAAAATGCTTCGAACACGAAGCACCGATGGTAGAGGTGGTCGCAACTTCCTCAGAAGATGCTATTCGAGATTGGCAACATACAATCAAAGGGATTTCTTTCGTCGAAGCCCTTAAGGTCTTGGATCTACAAAATACTTCTTCAATGACACCCTCAAGGATTAAAAATCTTGATGATGGCCATTTTATGGTTGAAGAAAACCCTAAGGCGCTACAAGAGAGGGAACATATGTGTGAGTTTTCTGTTCTTGGACGCATCTCTTACCTTCAAGGTGATAAGCTGTGGTCAACTAGCGAGATAAAACCTAGGATTGGCCATTGTTGGGATCAACTAATTGGAAATTAGTTCCACTTGGGAGAGGCTATTTCTAAATTATCCTACATTCGTAAGAAGAATTAGATCGAATCTGGAAACATGGAAATATACATCTGTAACCAGGTGTCCTTAGAATATCCACTTGGGATTATTATTTAAATCCTTTTACTCATAGGAAGTACATGGACCAGATATGGGTTTGATTACATGAACTACACTGGTACTTTTGGCACCCCAAAATCTTAAATGACCCCACCTCTTACACAGGAATCCCCTTGAAGATCGATCAAATAACACTGAATGGAGAGTTGGGGAAATATGCAAGAGTTATAATGGAAGTTAACCATGAGTCAAAACTACCTCTTTCCATTACTTTCAATGTGAAGGAATATAGGAGTGAGGTTAGGATTGAGTATGAACATAAGCCAACTTTTTGTGACTACAAAAATATTATTGGTCATACTATTATTACCTATAGAGTGAAAAGAAATCAAGCACACCCAACTAATGAGAAGGGATGGACTGAAGTCAAGAGGAATAGGAAGGATGACTGGTCTGACTTAGAAAAAGATGACCTACATATGAATAAAAATGAGAAATGGATTAAGACAGGTGACGAAAAATCTACTTTAAAGTCCCCACCCAAGTAGTTATGGTCAGATATGGTTGAAATGGAGGAACTTGAGAAGGAAGAGAGCTCTATTTTTGACGAAATAACATCCATGGTTCTAGAAACTAAAAAATATAGTACAAGAACTAATGAAAATGTGATGAAACTAAATGGTAGAAAATTCATAGAGGTGAATATAGAAGTAACCCAAGATTTTCATAGGCTTGTTAAAGACATTACTCACCCTTTGGAATATAAGAAATTTTATCCTAAGTTATATGGTTTATCTGTCGATGAAGAAAAATCAAATACTCTTAAATTGCTGAACTCTTGCTCTGATAATACTCAGTCTACCAAGCATTCTGTTTCTATGGAACTAACTTTCCAAAAAAACCTTATGGTATCTGATGATCGCTCAGTTCATAGCACCTGCAACTCCAAATGCTGCAACCAGGAATGGACTAGTGCAGAGGGGCTTCAGGCACTTACAGAGAGAAGTGAATCCCACTACACTATTGGACAGGTGGTACAATCAACTCTGAAATAGGGGAGCTATGCGGTCCTACTCACATGATAGTTACAACTCCTGAAACACAGATCCTATAGGATTCTAGGAAAAAAAAAACAGATGCAATCTCTTGAAGGTAGTTCACTATAATTGCATCAGAACCCCTACCTTTAACTAGAAAAGTGACAGAGTTAAAGAAAAATTAAGACAACAAGTAGGTTCATCAGGAAGAGGAACTAGCAGGTAAAAAAATACTAATATCTATCCTAACTCTTCCATGAACATGCAGGAAAAAATTTCAATGTCAAACAAGGATTCTGCTAAACAATTGAGTAAATCTAAGCAGGGAAAGAACTATAGAGGTAATAAAAATAAAATGCTCATCCCTAAACATAGGTATAAATGAATATTTTTTACTGGAATTGTCAAGGTATTTCCAACCATAACACCATGGAAACTTTAAAAAACTTTTTATTTAAATTCAAACCTATGCCTTTTACTATATCTGAGCCTAAAATCACCTTTGATTATAGTTTTAATAGTTTGGATAAATATAGTTATAATTTTATAGTCTCCACTTCTAAAAATAGAAATTGTGATTATTTATGGGTCTTTGCTTATATCTTTATAATTAATTCACATATTTATAATACATATTTTCAATATTTGACATGTGAAGTGAAACTGCATGATGAAACCTTCTTATATACTATTTTGTATGCATGCAATAGATATCAGGATAGAAGAACTCTTTGGCACAATATATCCTCCCTCTCAAACACTATTCATTCACCTTGGATCATCGTTGGGGACTTTAATGCCATGATCATACCTTGTGAAAAACTAGGACACCTACATTCAAGTATCTCCACTAAGTAGTTTACGTTTTGTATTGATGTCAAAAACCTAGTTGAGATTAGTCTTTTTGGTGAAAAATACACTTGGTATAGAAAAAAACATAAGAGACTCTTAGAAAGTAAGCATGATAGAGCCTTCAAAAATTTCCCAGCCCTTGATAAATGGAATACCATATCTAGTATTACCTTACCTAAGCTAAATTATGATCATTATCGAATTCTAGAGAGTCTTAAAACTAGAGATAAGAAGCCTATTATTCCTTTTATATTCAACAATGCATGGAACAATGTTAAAGATTATAATAAAATTGTAGAAGATATCGGGAATTAATATCACTCAAATGATGTCTTTGCTTGAATTATGAAGTTAAAACTCCTGAAACACAAATTAAAGATATGATGCAAAGACAAAGTCCGATAAACTGATAATTAAATTAACACCCTAGAACTCGACCTGAACCAAATTCAAACTGACTCAACCCATAATGATTTAACTGTGGACCCAACCCAAGAAATAGAGATCAGTAATAAAATTAACTCTCTTCTGACCTTGAAAGACAATCTCAGGAAACAAACCCTTAAAATTATCTGGCTTAAGGATGGCGACAAAAACACTAAATTATTTAATGCTCTACAAAGGGCTAGAAAGCCTAGTAGACCTCTTTCTTTACATAAAGATTAGGATAATATTATTGATAATGAAAATAATCTATCCAATCATGTCACTACCTACTTTAGTAACATTTTTAATTATCTTACTAAGATTAAGGATATCAAGTCTGACATCATTCCCCTCCTAGTGGGGGATAATGATAATGAAATCTTGAATAGAATTCTAGTTGATAATGAAATTAAAGAGGCGGTTTTTAGCTTAAAGTGTGATAGTTCCCCTGTACCTGATGGTTTCTCTAATACTTTTTTCCAACATCATTGGGACATTGTTTGCAATGCTATTTGTCACCTTGTTAGATAATTTTCCACTAATGGATTACTCCCTTATGGTATTAATGCTCAATTTCTTACCCTCATTTCTAAAGTGTAAAATGCTTCAGAAATACATTTTAGGCTGATTTCTCTTATTAATATTGTGTAAAAAATTATTTCCAAACTTATAGCTATGAGAATGATCCCTATTGACAACAAAGTATATCCTGGAACCAATTTTGTTTCCTTAAGGGGAGAAATATCCATGATTGTATATGAATTGCCTATGAAAGTACTAACCTATTAAAAATAATCAAAGAGGGGGAAGAATTTCCATCAATTTGTATATTAGGAAATCTTTTGATACCATTGATTGGAATTTAATCTTCAAAATTAATTCTAGCTTTGTATTTAATGATAATCTTGTTAGAAAAATAAAAACTCTTTTTAACTCTACTCACATTATTGTTCTAATAAATGTTTACTGAAAGAGATATTTCACTTGTAAAAAGGGTGTTAAACAAGGTGAACCCCTTTCTAACATCTTTTTTGTTGTTTTTAAAGACTACCTCAGCAGACTCATCACTAATTCGATTAATCAGTGTACAATAAAACCCATCTTTTCTTCTAGAACTTTAACTATTCCCTCTCATCTTTTATATAATGATGATATAATTTTATTCCTTTAAGGTCGTAGAAAAAATATTAAAAAACTCAATGATGTCCTCTCACACTATGAGGGGGTCTCTGGTCAATCCATAAATTGGAGTAAGTCTTCAATATTCTTTATTAAATGTTTCCCTGCCACCAGAAAAATTGATGTGATAAATGAACTGGGGATAAAATAAGTATCCTTCCCTTTTACCTATCTTGGGGTACGCATGTAATCAGGGAATCCCAAGAACAGTTACTTCCTTAGCATCTTTGATCAGATCATTAACCAGTTATTCTCTTAGAAAGGAAAAAATATTTCGATGCCAGGTAGAATCTATCTTTTCAAACACACCATTGTCTCTAAAATGGTCTACTCTATGATGGTGTACAAATGGCCCATTGAAATAATTAAAAATATCAATAGAATAATGAAAAAAACTCTGGAGTGGCGACACTCTCAAAATAAAACTTTTCACTATTTCTTGGAAAACACGTTTCACTCCAATTGTTAATGGGGGGCTTGGAATTAAAAACCTCAATCATTTCAATGAATCCATTCAAGATAATCTTACTTGGAATATTGTGAACAACATATCTCACACATATGAGTTCCTTCATGGTAGATTTTATAATAACCTTAGTAAAGTAAAGAACACTTTCATGGACTCATCTATATGGCCTTCTATCAATCATAGTTTATCAAAAATCTTATCTAACTATCGATGGATATTCATGAGAAATTCTTTTCTTCTATTTTTTCTAGATAATTGGAATGGAATACCTCTCTAAAACATGATAGACCCCATTAATTTTTCCAATATTTATAACATCACCATAAATTATTGTGGGAATTCTCTTGATTTGGATCTTCCTGATGAAATATCTTTTATTATCAACAACTACACTTTTGTTAACACTAATGATTTATTATTTTGGGAACTAGCCCATAATGGCCTACTAACCTCTAAAATTTACTAAATTCATAATACCAATACCAACAATAATAGTTTTTCCTGGTTAAATAATTTCAAAAAAGCTGGATTAGACCCTCATGACTCACCCTAATTTTAGAGAATTGCTCACAATCGGATCCCCATGGATTGGAATTTTCAGAGGTGTGGTATTCTACTTTGTTCTAAATGTTGCATGTGTAACCAACACAGAGAGGACACTGACCACCTATTTCAAACCCGTTCTACTACTTCTACCTTATGGAAATAAATTTTTGGCATTTTTGATCTCAGATGGACAGGTTTGGAGTCTATCAGATAACAACTTCAAATATGAACTACTATAGATGCCTCTCCCCAAATTCACCAGACTTCACTACTGCTATGGTGGAACTAATTCATCTTATTTGGTATGAAAAAATTCAATTAAGAACAAAAATAAAACTTTTAATTTTCATACAGCATAAAAAAAATCCACACTACGATCAAGGAAGCCGGATTCATGCAAATAGGGAATGCCATAACTTAGTCAAGGATTTATGCATCCTAAGGAAAATTAGGATAAAAGGAAGATACAACTCGATGTGAGGTTTATTAGAAGTTTTCTGGAAACCACCTATTCCTGGTTGGATCAAAATTAATGGGGATGGTGCTTCAAAAAGAAACCCATGTCCTACTATCTATGACATTATATACATAATTCACAATGAGGACATTATTGGATGTAACTTTGGTTCATGTGTTCAGGCATCCTCCGTTGAATCAGAGATGTACAACATCATCACTTTAGTTGAATTGATAAGGAAAAAAGGATGGAACGATGTTTGGATTTGAAGTGATTCAACCACCATTGTTCAAGCTCTTAGACATGGAACTTTTCACCTGGCATGGACCCTCACTACTAAATGGATTGTTTTCCTGAAATACCTACCAGGACTAAATCACATCATCACACACACCTACAAAGAAGCAAACAATGTGGAAGATGGTCTTGCCAACAAGGGTGACAAAAACAATATTACATACTTGGAGAACCTTCCTACTGATCTCGCCCAATTTTACAAAAATGATTGTAATAAAACCCCCCAAATTTTTAATTTTGTAATTTTATTTTTATATATTTTAGTTCCTTTTAAAAAAATTATAAAGGAAAGTAAAGGGTTGTGTGATTTGTGAAGAAAGGGAATAATGAAACTTAATAAGAATTTTTAAAAGTCTCATAAATGGGAGAAACATGGGTCATGGATATAATGTCTATGGTTGGGACTAGGTAAGAGGTTCAACTATCCCTATGTATCCAATATGTTATGAATTATGCCACTCATTGTTCTATGGAGATGGTGTGGTTTTTGACCGATATCGACGTAGGGGAGGTGTCCTCTCATGTGAGGACACCAGCATAGTCCAATAGTTTAATCATCATATAAAAGTCATTATCCATGAAATTTATGGTTATATGTTTAGGAATGAAGTCAATACTAATTAATGGCCTAAAGATAGGAAACAGAACACACAATTTAACATCAAATTATGAGGGAAAATAACTACATGGTTTATGTTCTTCTAGTTGGGACCTATATGCCATGTGGTGTAAGGTTGTACAACAAGGAACCATTACACATTGTTTAAATCAATGTAGAAAAAAATTCATTTTGATTTGTTTAAATTCACATGGAATGGACTTAGGATGCTATGCATTTTAACATCATACAAAAGGATGATATATTAATTAGTTTAAAGTCACACAATCAGGACTATATTTTGCACAATTTTATGTTACGTGATAAGGACCAATATGAAATTTAGTTTACGGTCTTACTGTTGGCACTATATATTGTGTGGTTTCAAGTCATATGACATGAACCAGTGTGATATATATTTCATGTTATTGAAATCGGGATCATTATGTGAACCCAACATGAAGAAATATGAATTACTTCTTGAGGAATCTCATGTTGGTGGGATATGTGACTATAGTGACCCTTAATTTTCATACATAAATATTAAATATTATTATATGAATATTCATTACATATCAAAATGATCCATGACATAATCATATAGGTCTAGTATCTTCAGAAACTTGTACACATAAAAAATTTGTTTATAAATGTCTCCCATTAAGTTTATCATAACTAGAACCCTTCTTAGACAAATCATTCTTAAAAACTTTCTTCATAACCTAGTTAAAAGAAAAATAAAAAAAAGGATGAGATAATATGCTCAGTAAGGGTAAACAAGGGAGATATTAATGAAAACATAATCATAACATGAACATAAGGGTGTGAGAACATGAGCTTCACATTTTAAATCTATAACATGCATATCATAGATCATAATCATGATTCATGGAATAAATCTTGGATGTTTATAAGATATGAATAATAAAGGAATAAAATAATATATACATGAGAGCATAACATTGGTGTAAGACATTGAATTATTGAATACACATAAGCATAGAAAATCATTATAAAAGTAGTTAAGGATTCACTTCCCAGACAATCATAGTGGATTGGATTCACTTCCCAAACCAACATAGTAGTCAATGATCACTCCAAAGATGATCATAGTGGATATGGATCACTCCCTAAACCATCATTGTAGTCAAGGATCACTCCTAAGACTATCATATTGGAATGGGTTCACTATCCAAACCATAGTAGTAGTCAAGGTTCACTCTCAAGACTTTCATAGTAGATATATTACATTATTAAACTATGTTCACTCCACATTCTAGTCCTATTTATATCATGAGATATCAATATTTACCCAATCAATGGAGGAAGATATTGTTACCACCCATCATATAATGTGGATTATATATATTTGTTCCCTCAGATCATAAAATATTCATCATATCAGAACACATGAAAGGAAATGAGATTTATAAGAATTTTATCATAGTGTATCTTATGGAAAAGGAATAGGTTTCATAAACTTTTCATCATTTCATCATAGTATAACCTCTAGAAAAATAATGAGTTTTTTAAAAATATTCTCATAAATGTTTTTTACTACATAGAGGAAGAATAAGGATGGTATCCTTGGATCATATACCTATTAAATTTTAAGTGAAATCAATGGTTTTCTTATTTTATGAATAAAAATTCCATTAAAATATCATTAAAACATAATTGAGGAAAATAACCATCGCATTTTGAAATATTTTCTTTAAAATCTAAAAAATTAAAAAACATCAAGGATTTTTTTTAAAATGACCATGGAAACATATAAAGTAAGATTCAAATCATTTATAATTAATGATAGTGGGAAATTTAATTCATTCCATATAAGTTAAAAGAATATTCCTTTAATAGTTTAGGTAAATGTCAAAAATTAACTCATTCAGAAAAAAAAGAATATTACTTTTAAACCATTTTGTATAAATTAAATCATGGGTTAAAAAGTATTTAAACAATCATATGATAAAATTTAAAAATTTATTGATTTTTTTTATAAAATCATGGATATGGAAGAAATTTTTTTGACCGAATATTATAGCATAGTCAATTCTCCTGATAAATGTTTGGTTGGTATCTTGAGTATATAAACAGAGGGATGTGAAAGAAAAAAATTTATTCTTTAAGAAAAAACCAACGAGAAGAAAAATGAAATTGATTAATCAAAATATGGATAATATAATTTCCAATAATGTAAGTTTAACCATAAATAATCCCGATTAAAATAGGATTGAATCATAAATCCCTTATTACTTTGTAAAATTTGAAATATAAGCCTTATGAAAGAGATAACATTATATGGATAAGTAAATCCATATAATTTTCATAATAATAATCGTAAAATATATACATTATTTTGATATATAAATGAAAATAATTATCATAATAATAATAGTAAAATACATTCATGGGTAGTATATACATCTCATAAATTAAATAAGTGGTGAATATGATGTGTCTCACAGAAATAAATGTGAGATGAAAACCCTTTACTCAGGTCTGACTTCCACTGTATATTTTTGATCCTGATTTATAATAAATATTGTTTTATAATTCAATTAAAAATATTAATCATATATATCATACCATATTTGATTTAATTATTACTTGTTATCACCAATTTATTAACAATTATTTATTAAAATCATTGTTCTAGGTGATATCTGCTTTGTTTTTCATGTATGTTTTGGTTAGGTAGTTTTATACCATTTACTATGATAATGGTTAAATAATATCAATAATATTAATAATTATATAAATTTTTTATATATTAATTATAAATTTATTTAAATTCTTGCATAAAATTATAGATAGAAAATGAATTACACCGTGCATGGAGATTGTAGGTCGTGCATACACAACAACATTGCTTTTAACTTTCCAAAAGATGGAACGGAATAAAGGTAAATAATAATTCAACTTTATAGAATAATTATTATATGATATATATCTTTTATATTTATGAAATATATCCTTATTATAGTCAATGTAGAACAGAAATGAAAAATGAATCACATCGCTTCGTGGAGGTTGTAATCCACACGTACGCACACACAACATTATCATTTTTAAACGGATTGGAAGGTAAGAAGGTAGATGTAATATTATTATTCTATAAGTACAATGTTTTAATTATTATGATATATAGTCTTTAAACCCATCATAATACTCATCCATAAAATATGGAAATGAAAAATAAATTGTATTTCTTTGTGTAGATTTTAAGCCATACATATTCACAAATGAAACATTAACTTTCTATTTGATGGAAAATAGGATGAATAATGGTATTTCACAATAATAATAAAATTTCAGTATATATTTTACACTATATTTATTATTTAATTTATAGGATAATATATTTAGAGGATGTAAAATAATAACTAAAAAGAAAGTGATCGGTTAAGGTGATTACATTATCTTTGAAACAACTCCTTTAGATATCCTCTTATGGGCTTTAGGGTCAGTATTTTGGGAAGAAAAAAACCTCTATAATTTTTCTAGGGGAGTGTATAAGAGAATATTTCTGATTTTTGATGATATATAATGATCAAAGTGGTGTGATGAAGAGAAAGGAGGGGCAAACTTTTATAATTTATGGGAGGGGCACTTTGGAATTTCATAAAATATTAATATATAGCAAAGTCATTATTGAGAAAAATGGTTCTAAATGAACTATAAATGAGAAAGGGATGAAATATTAGACTATATCTTATCCACATTTTCCTATTTTAACATTTTTATGACTTCTATGTAATTTAATAATGCATTATTTTCATAAAATATCATTATTTCCAATTTAGACACTACTCATTTAATATGACTTAAAAGACATAAATAACAAGTATGAATTAAGATATAATAAATTAAAATAAAAAAATATTTCATATTAATATAAAAAATTTGTAGCACCCATTAAATCACTCAAATGATATTACTTTTAATATTCTTAAAATTACTTATTATATTGGTTTGTTAATTGGATAAATATTGTATCAGTGTTGTATAAGAATGTAAGGTCATTATATTATTAATAAAAATTAGAAATTGATTTATATAGTGAAAATAATTTTATTAGGCTCAATATTTATTATTTAGTTTGTTCATAACATTATTTTACCCCTATGTGGACACATAAAAGATATTTAATACTAAGAGAGTGACATTTATTAATGTTTTTAGATTTAAATATATTATAGAAATTTTTCATAGAAAAGTGTCACTTAAACAATTAACTTTCAAAAATAAGGCAATAAGGGTAAAATTAACATCATCAAATAAAAATTTGGATTAAAAATTAATGCATTATCACTTAGTTTTAACTTATATTAACCTGATTTACCCTTTACCGAGACGATAAAGTTTACCATGATTATTATTCAAATTGACTAAATAAAATGGTCCTATTTACTAAATTTGAAAATACTTATTCCAAACATGGAATCCATTTTATCACGTTCAATACCTATAATTGGTTTAAATTAATTTTAAAATAAGTGTAAAAAACATGATGAAAACCACTTTTTGAAAAATTTAGTTTTAATCATAAAAATAGATTTATTATTATATAATTCTTAGAAAAATATTAAATGAACAATAAGAAATTTATTGAATATATAATATATAAATTTCATTAAAATAATAAAAAATAGTTATTATTTATATTTATTAAAAAATACATAGTGTTCTTAAAAATAGTTTTTTTCAGAAAAATATTTCTTTTTTTTTCAAATGTTTTTTATTTTCATTTGTAATCAATTGATAACCAATGAATTTATGTTATTAATGTGTAACCCATATGTTTTTCATAATTTAGAGAGTATTATTAATACCTTCCAATCCAAAATCTAGGTGATAAATATCACACAATAATATTTTAATAGTATCTCATTGTTAGTTTTAACTCAGTGTTGCGCGTAGCACAAGCTATAAAAAACCAAATTAATTTGAAAAAATAATTCGTAAAATCACAGGGTGTTACATTATACCCTCATTAAAATGAATTTATCTCTCATAATTCATCACTATAATACAAAAAAATTATGATATTTTTTTTTCATTACATCCTCAAGTTCCCATGTAACTTATTTGAATTTGTGATTTCTCTAGAGAACTTTCACCAGGTGAGTAGACTTGTTCCATAATAATTAATCTCTATGATCTAATATTTCCACCGATTATTCTTCATAGTAAATATTATGTTTCAATGGTTTGACCAAATTTTTTTGTTCATGTCATGGATTAGGTATGTACACTCATAAGATAGATATATGGAACACATCCTGAACATGATAACGGTTTGGTGAAAGCGCCATGCAATAAAATACCATCCCTAATCAATCAAGTATCTTGAAAGGGAAAATATACATAGGGATCATATTTATTTTAATTCCAAATATAATAACTTTCTTCCATGGATAAATTTTTAGAAAAATATTCTCACTAACTTTGAACTCCATGTCTCACCAATGATTACCAACATAATGTTTCTTTGGTCTTTGATTTTCCTTGATATACTGCTGAATGGATATGAATTTCTTTATAATTCCCCTAGGTGGATTAATTTCTAATAGAATTAATTTTCCAACCTCATCCTAGAATGTTTTATTTCTAAACTTATTTCTATTGAGGGTAAGTGTTGTTCCCAAATACCTTTTGTAACATCACGAACTGGCTCACCTCTAAGATGGTGGCCAGACCAGTTGGTTACATGACCTCAAGTGCATCTCCCCGAACGCCATAGGCTGCCGACTAGCAGCGAGGGCCTTTTTCATGTATGTGGGGGAGACTATGCCCTCATAGGTAATAGGTATTATCACATTGGAAGTAACAATAATTAAATAATAAATAGCAGATGCATATAAATGCATAAATAGTAACAAAAGCAATAGGAATAATGCAACTGAATATTAATCAAGTGCGGAAGCTCAAAAAACAATGTCATGCCATGATGTCTGTTTAAACTGAAAGCACGTAAAACCGAAAACCAATCATTTTATAAACTAAAAAAAAGATGAAAATCAACAACTGTATCATGAGAAAGGCTCGGTCCTCTGCCCCAATCTCTATCCTAAGTAGAATGAAATAATAAAACATCATAAGTAACACACTTTCCTTTGTCAGTACCTGTAAACATATAATCTACTTGGGTATCAATGATTCCTGAGTAGGGTGTGAGAGAAAATCCCAGTAATCCAACACCCACGATGTCTAAACCATTCCATTTCGTGCAATAATAAAATGCAGTGTGCCAATATATAAAAATTTTAGATAATTAATTAAGTACAATGAAATAAATAACTCGGTCTGGGTTCCCAATGGGAGCCGTCACTAATCACTTACTTTGGCCAAATCAAGAAGTATGAAGGGAGTAATTTTAAGCAGAATACACATATGAATATATATAAATACTGGAAAATCAAGGTAAAACAAGTAAGTGGCATACCTCTATTTGTGGGATTTAACTTGGGGTCCAAGTCATGTGTCAACCGGGTATGATTCAACATACCATAAAAGTCTCACAAATCTAAAGAGGATCAAAGTGAAATTAATATAAACCTTCAATGCGTCATTATTAAGGGTTAAATTTTAGAGTTGGAGTATGATCCTATCCCAAAGGTATCGCTACAGAACATCCATCAAATTATCCAATACCACTGAGCCTGTCCAAGGAAGTCTTTTGAAATACCATGTGTCGCTCGAGGAATGACTTTACCCTGAGTCCGTCCCGATCACGTAAAAAGGGGATGAGCACCATCCGAGGCTAGCTTAGCCACATTGCCAACAGATCCATGCCAATGGGCCTTTTTGGAACCAGTATCACTCATTAGTATTAGAAAGCCCAAGGAAGTCTCGGTCTGGCAAAGCCAATGACACCGCCCCCTGGAACATAGAGGTAACCGGTCAAGAACAGAGGGTATAAGTATATCCCTTAATATGAGTCCCACCTTCTTTCCCTATCCTAAATTTAATTAAAATTTTCACAGTAGTAGATATGACTTCAACATATGTAATTGCAGCTTGAAACTAAACAGGCACACCCGTGCATCAGATAGTGAAAATCAACTATTTCATCATAGAAATCTTAACAAGGAAAAGTACCGCATCAACATAAGCAAATAAAATGAACTTTAAATAAATGAATAAATTAGCACAAACAACTACCAAGGATCCAACAATTTCAAAGTTCATAGTTAATCTAAATTAATTATTTAAATTAAACATCACATAGTGCAAAGTTAAATATTTCGGCATAACAATCTTAACAAGGAAAAGTACCGCATCAATATAAGTAGATAAATTATCTTTTACATAAATAAATAAATTAGTACAACCAACTACAAAAGATCAAACAATTTCAAAGTTCATAATTAATATAAATTAATTATTTAAATTAATCATCATAGAAATAGGCTACGCAACACATTCAATTAATTAAATTGAAAACCCGACTAACAGAAAGTATACCGACCACGTCAGCACTCTCAAGGGGTGTCTGACCACATTGCTAAAATTCAAACAAATTTATTCAAGATCAATATGGATACAAAAAATAGGAAAAACAAATAAATTAAAGAATTTGGGTGAATTTTCACAGATCCAGTAGGCACTGACTAACGACACAACGATGCATATTTAAAAATCGCAACGAAATGGAGGAAAAGAGAGTAGACACCCTACCTTATGGTCGTAGATGACCCTATAATCTGTGGTAGGCTATTATTTGACAAAAAATGGAAGAAAAAAGATAATTTTAGAAAAACACCAAAATAGGGTAAAATCCTTATGCGACGAACTACGCAATGGATAGAGAAGGAGATCATATGATTCTTGGTATGTGGGATAAGCCTTACTGAGAGGTTCATAGTGCACCTGATGGTGAAGAAAACAGACGAATAACAGAGGCACAATGATCTTCCGAAGGGGGATTAAGGTGGTGTGGGCTAATCACATGTGTACTTGCTTCAGGCCTGGGATAAAAACCTGTGTACCCTCTTATTTTTGGGTCTGATATATAACCCATGTTCCCTATTATTTTTGGGCATGTTCTAAAAACCATATAACCTTTTTTTATAGGCTTGGTCTATAACTGGTGTACCCTCTAATTTATAGGCTTGGGATACAACCTATGTACCCTTTTAGTTTGATTTCTTGGGCTACAACCCATATACCCTCTTTTTTTTGACTTGGTCTATGAATCATGAACCCTTTTAGATCATATAACATTTACCACTATATAATTCAATAGAGGGATAAATAGGTCCCACCCATAACATAAATGAATCATAAATACATGTTCCATAATATAATAAAACATTCATCATATAATGACCCCTAAAAAGATATGTGTTTTATAAGCATCATATCATAACCCATGAAATCAAATGGGTATCAGAAACATTTCATCGTATCATAAACTATAGAAAAGAGATAGGTTTCATAATCCTTTAAATCTTGAATAACCTGTGAAAGGAAGTGAGTTTCATAATCTTCTTATCATTTTATAACCAATAGAATAGAAAACGGTTTCATAGGTAACATATCATTATAAACATAAACCATTCCAAGAAAGATTAAAAATGTTGTCCATGGATCATATCCCTAATTCAAAAATAAACTATACTTAATGATGTCAAATTATAAGGGGAAGTATTTTTAAATGTCACATGAAACTTTTATTAAGGAATAAAAATGTTCTTTCAAAATAACATTTAAAAATATAAAAATATTTTCAAAATCCATTTCCTTAAAGACCACATTGAAAATATTATAATGGAATCTTCTAAAAATAATTTAAAACATTTCGTGAGAAAAAATAATTTCTTCTTATAAAATATGTTTTCAAATAGAAAAACACTTTGAAAACCTTCCTCTTTGAAAATAACATTGAAAACATATAAATAATGCTTTAAAAATCATTTTAAAAAGTTTTTAAACATAATTTTTTTGAAAAACTTTTTCTTTAAAAACCAATTTTAAAAAATGAATTTACAGAAAAGAAAGAAAAAAAATTTCTTTAAAAATAACATTGAAAACATTCAAATGAGGATTCAAGGAAATTATAGTCATTATGACGGTTAAATCTATACACACCAAACATTCCTTTTGCATTGCAAAAAGTTTTAAAAAGTGACTTGATCAGAAAAAGACAAGGATATTCATTTAAAAAAAATATAAAAAAGTTAAAACTTGGGTAAAAATTTATTTTACAAATCCTAGTATAAATGTTTTGATAATATTTTTATAAAACATGGTTTTGTGAATAAAAACAATTTCCGACCGAAGAGAGAGATACAATCAGATTTTCTTAAAAACAATTTCTTAATTATCTTAATTACCAATAAATAGACAAATCTTAACCATTCATTTATATATTATAGATATTAATTGAATAATAAATTCCCTTATATTACTTGAAATAAAGATCATTAGATTTCATCCTTGGAAGCACAATCATAAATAATCTCAATAAACGATAATATTGTAATAATAAAATGTTACCACTTTGGTAACATTGAATGACGATAATATGGAAAGAATAAAATTAGATGAATATTAATACAATTAAATGTAGTATATTCATGATACAACATGAAATATGAAATTATCTACACCTTGTATAAGAACATTGGTGTATAACATGGCATGTGTCTCGAAAAAGGAAAATGGAGAAAAAATTACATTACAGATTTGTTTGTATTTAAATAATAAACCCCATGAAAAAGATTAAAAAATGGATAATTAAATTAAAAAAACATTACTAATAATAATCATATAATACATTCATGTTAATTATATACACCACATAAAATAAATGAGTGGAGAATAAGGAATAAGTCTCACATAAATAAAAGTGAGATGAGAAAACCCTTACCTTAAGTTTGTAATTTCTTCATACACTTTCAAAACTACTATAAAATAAATATTAGTTTATTATACATATAAAAAATAAAAATATTATAATATATTACAATATATATTATTTTATTATTAAATTATATTACCATTTTATTAAAAATTTCATGTTAATGTTATGTTTTGGGTAGTAATGACTTTGTATTTCACATATGTTTTGACATGTTATTATTGATCTTATTACTTAGAACATGATATAGTTATTTATAGAATGTAAAAGACTATATAAATATAATATATATTTAGTATATAAATAATTATTAATATATAAAATATATAAATATGAAATTTAATACACCGTTCATGGCAAGAGTAGGTCGTACGTACACATGAATGGTGTTCCTATTTTCTTATCTAATTAAATGACTGAATGTGACATATATTTATATATATTATTCTAGTATAATAATTATTTCATATATATAATATACATTTACTGATCTCATTCTTAAGACAATCCATGTAAAATTTTAATCAATCACTTCACTTTAGGGAGATGGTAGTCCATACGTTCACAAATGAAGTAATCATATTCCTGAAAATGGAAAGCATAAAGGTATGTGTAATATATAAATTAAATAAGAATAAAAATACCTTAAAATTCTTATATATCATATAAAAATATCAATTCCATAATTATTTCCAACCTTTAATTGTGGTAATAATATAACGAGTGACATTGGTTCACGAGTCAGTAGTCCGTCATACACTCAAACAATGATCGTGTATCCTATTTGATGGAAGTATATGGGAGTGTAATTAAAAACCATATTATAATAAAATTTTATAATATATAAGTTATTGTGTTATTATATAATCATGAAATAATAATATTAAAGGGGTTTCATAATGTATATAAAAAAAATCTTGTGGAAGGGTGTTACTTCTTCTTTAGGTAACTCCTTTTGGATTGCACCAAAGAGAATCCTTGGTTTGTTTACACCCAAAGCTAGGCCTCTAGAATTAAGGGAGAAAATTTTGGAGGATATATAGGTATTTTTTGGATGAGCCAAAGTAATTGAGTTTTGTGAATAATTTTGGGGGTGAGTTCTTTTTTTTATAGTAGAGGAGTGGTATTCATGTAAATATACAAAGGTAAACACAATTGAGAGGTCCCCCTTAAATAATTCGACTCCATAGTTTATCTATATTTGATAAAATAGGGTAATTAGTATAAATATTTCAAAAAAATGGATTTTAGACATGTTTATAGTTTATTTGGCCCCTTATATTAACATTTATCCACTTAGTAATCTTGTTTTACCTTAATCACTATCATTCTTTTTTATTACATTCACTAATAATTTTGGTCAAAAGCTAAGATAAAATTAGGATAAATTATTAATTATTTTTATCCCAAATATTTAATCCATTTTTAAAAATTATAATCATATGAATGGATGAAATTAATTTTAAATTATTCTTACAGACGGGATGAAACAACATGTTTTTTAAAGTGAAAATGTTCAAAAGTTTATTTTTTTATATAAAATTTCAATGTGAAATTGGTTCCATTTTTTTAAATTGGATTATATGAAGTAATATTTTTATAATTACATGTTAAAATATAATTAAAATATAATCTAACTATCTAAATAAATTATAATAAATGAAAATTTTCAATTAAAATTCAGTATTTTTCACTATTCGTTAAAAATGAAACTTCTCAGAAAAATACCAAAAATTAAATCTAGGTAAATTGTGATATTCCCCTTTCAAAAAATGTTGGTTATTTTTTAAAATAAAAAATTTAATTATGTCAAACATTATATTTAAAACAGTTTATCTTTTAAAAGGTTGTAAAATTAGTTTTTTGTTTCGAAAAATACGTCTTTTTATTCCTAAAATTGGATTTATTCTTATATTATACCTATGAAATCTATTGTATTAGTGTAAAAAATATTTGATTTAATATAAAATATATATATTTTATTAAAAACATTCATAAAAAGTGTTTTGTTTAATTTATTCAGATAAAATTGTGTTTGTATTTGGAAAAATAGTTTTCTTAGAATAGAAATTTCTTCATTCTTAAATAGTATTTACCTTCATTTAGAACTAATTAATAACAAAAGGATTCACTTTATATATATTTGTTGATCATATTTTCAAAATTTAATTAATCTTATTCATTTCATCCATTCCAATAGCTAGGTGGTAACTATAATAATATTTTAATAACAATATTAATAGTATATTGTAGTTTGGTAAAACTCGTCCTTGCAAACAACACAAGCTTGGAAAGGAAATATTAAATGTTTGTAAGAGAAGCGAAACAAAGTGCTATGTGCCCCAAAATATAAAATATTTTTTGCTTGTGGTGGATGATTTACTTGGATTTGTGAGAAACACAAGGAAATATTAGTTCTTTCATATAACATAAGCTACATTCAGTATTTCGTGAGATGTTGAATATTGAAAATATTAACTTAATTTGAAACTTTTTAAAAAATATTGGGGGTGTTACAAGGATTTTTATAAACCACATAAAAACTATGCACTATTTTCATTTTATTATTTCTACACACATTGTGAGCCTATAATTTTTTAATAATTTGATTTAGAACTTTATCAAATTTAGTGGTTGAATTAAAAAAGAAGAATTCATAAAAATAAACCACTAATTCACCCTCCCAATTAATGGTCAATATTTCATGGGGAAATATAAGTGTTATTATTTATGAGTTTCCATCTAAATATACAAAGGAAATTTTTGAGAAATACAGATTCATAATTCTATAAATTTTAATGGAGTACCTAATTATGATGGAAATAATTACCACAACATCGAGAATGAGATATATTTCCACCTCTATCTCATGGATTGCAATTAAGAAATGTTATAATAGTTGGATTTATATCGATTATAGACATTGATGATATGAATAAATTAGATTATAAAAATATGAATAATGATGGAATGGTAAAAATTAAATCCTGGTTACTATATCAGAAAAGGCACACATAAATGACATGTGACTTCAAAATAACAATGAGATACGAGACATGTCTAGTAGAAGTTATGCGGGAAACATAAACATCATGGATGAAAATATATGGATGTGGAGAATCATGTAAGAGAATATACATTCATTGATGTTAAGAATATTTAAGATTTCGTTATATGGGTTAATGATATTATAATTAATATCGAGAGGTTTTTTAGAAGCTATAAGATTATACCAATCAAAGGAATATAATGATCAATTTACCATATCAGCTTGAGCCTAAGGATTCACCTTGGGAATATATGGAATACCTTTTATTGGATGTCCTTTAAAATATAATTTTAGATTATAAAACAATGAAGTATCATTTCACCATGGGAACGTCATAGTGGTTGTGTCATGTGGCAGTGTTTAGGGTGGTCTCAGTTTCGTGACTCACTATGCTCGAATAGAAAGGGTTTAAATTTGTGTCAGGTCCACAAGGCTGAATACCCTGAGAGGGGGGGGGGGGTGAATCAGGGTATGACTAATTTAAAATTAAAGCTCGTTCTGATCTTGTTTTGATATTAAGAAAAAAACTCTTCTCTCTCTTTCCTATTGCACAACATAAATAGAAAGTAAAGCAAGCACAAGACACATCAATTTTTACTTGGTTCAACGCTAGGGGCTACGTCCAAGGAGCATACGCCAACAGGTTGTCAGTTGTACCAAATTCCACTAAACTTCACTAGATGTGGATTACAAGGTTCGGGCACAGTCACTCTATCCCAGGACCAATACCTTTCCAAGGTTTAGGGTCAGCTTACTGATTTCTCAAGGGTCACTCCTTGTTTCTCTCTCTCTGGATCACTACCGGTGGAGAGGATCACCTTCTTCCTCTTCCTTTTCTCACTGCTTTAGAGGGAATCCACTCACAGTTTATAGACCTGTAGGTCTCTTCATTTTCATGAAGGAATCCATATTTATCTTTATGTAGATTCTCTGTTGAAGCCCAACTTTCACCCATATATGAATATCACTTTGCACCGAAGGTATCGGGAAAACTTCCAGCTTCCACCCGTCCTGAAAATACTGTCGGGGAATCAACCTTACTTGGTGCGCAAGTGAAATCCGGCGCGGAAGTCACAACTGCCGCGCAAGTCTACCTCAAAAACTTACGCGACACAACCTTCTTCTACCCAAAACCTGCGCGACTCACTTCCTTTTACGCCCAAACAAATATTGGCGCGCAACTACCAACAATCACCCTTCTTCAAATCTGGCGCGCAAGTCCCACTTGCGCGACACACCACCACTTGAGCAACCACCACACCTGCGCGATGGGAACTCTGATTCTTCTAAGTGATGAAATCCGTTCAGAATGAGGAGGGGTGGTCCAGTATTTATAGGAATTTGGAACACCCTGCGCGACAGCGTGAAAGTCTCCCCTTGGTGCGCAAGTCTCGGCGCGCAGGTCTCTTCCCCTACAAGTCACTTGAGTGAAAAACTTTCAAACTTGCGCGAACCTCCTATATTTTCCATATTTTGAGTTTCTGATCTTGAAAAACAACAAGCATGAAAGTTACTAAGACTTATGGGCATCAGTGCGCAAGTCTCTTCACAGCACGCAAGTCACTTGTGCGACCAACCCAGTACTTGCGAGACACTTATCCCTTTACCGTAAATTGATGTTCAGATCTTGAAAAACATATGGCATGAAAGTTTCATCTCCTTCAAATACACGGCATGCAAGTACCTTTACCAAAAACCACTTCTTTATTTGTCGATTTTCAGGCCCAAAAATTTGGCAAACACTGGAAAACGGCGCCACCTTGTATCTGTTCTTTTTGTACCGCCTCCAGATCATCCATATCTTTGTCGACGTTCTTGAATAAAACATGGACCGTTAACCACAGCTCTTGAACTCGATAATCCATCATGAAATCTCTTTTGTCAATAAGTTTGTATGTCATTGTTTTGCTTTCTCAACAATCGCCACTCAGATGTTCACTTTGTCAACAAACAAAATCACCTCAAAAATGTTTCAATGATACCTTGAGGGATTTTTGACCAAAAATTTGTTTATCCCCTAACCTAACCGATGTAATAAATAATATAAAACTATGAAGGATATTACATTCAAAATCAATGAAAATTATGGGATTTATTACATGGAAATAAGAAAATATAAAATCATGTCTGTTGAAATTATATAATCAACTGACTATAATGATGAAGAATATAATGAAGATTATAATAAAATTTTCTCCTTTTACATTCAATTTATTGAAAAAGGGAAAATTAAAAGGAAAAGTAAAATAAACACCGATATTATATAATTATAATATCAATAGGAACCCTTCTTATGATCGTCAAAAGAAGAATTCCTCAAATTTTGATTTAGAAAAGGAAGAGAAGAACTCTCAAAAACACAAAAAGTATTAAAAGAAGAAGAATAATTGCAATTATATTAGCATGAAGTGAAAGTTGATCATAAATTAGAAGAAAGATAACTCTCCATCATGTAGCTATTCATTAAATGATGCAAATTTTCATTCAAAAATTATGATAGGATTTAATTTATTAATCAGTGATGATGGTAAATAGAAAATGGAAGATATAAAAAAGATATTAAAATATAAATTGGAAGAAAATATTGATAATAATATGTAACTAAATAAAAAGAATAGAATTTCAGTGGGTGATAATATAGATTTAGGTGTTGAAAAAGGGAAATATGATAGAAAATATTTTTTTTTGATGAGTGTAAGAATAACAGATTTAAGACACCTGAGCATAAGAAAATGGTTTGTGATCTTGAAGAGAAAGTGACTTAGGATGAAGAATAATATTTAAAGATAGAAAATATATATTTATTTTCTAGAAATTAGCTAAATAAGTGACTAAAAAATTTCATCATGCCACTTTTAGTAATGGTAAATCTTCCAAAACTTGTGAGATATAGGAGATAAGTAGGAAATAAAAATATTTAAAGAATATAACTTAAATTAAAACTATTTCTTTTAATAGTGAAAGTGAAAAAATAAATTTGAAACTACTTTGATAATGATATAATGTTTACATAATTATTTTATAGAAAATGAATAGATAAATAAGTCAAGAAAAATATATTTCCTTGTAGGAATAAGGTCAATTTTGAATAAATATGGTAATAATAGGCGTATGGAAAAAATATTAATCAAGCCAGATAATCTAATTTATGGGTTATTTTTTCTAGTGTAGTTGAAGGTATGGAAAGGGGTCCTACAATTTATATTATATAATTTTATTTTGAATGATGAGGAATAATTCAATGGTTATCTATGTTGATAATATGAGAATATTTTATTAGATGAAGGAATGTCAGGCCCAAACATCATCCCTAGGTATAAAAAATTATATGAATAATTGGACGTGATTCATGGAAAACATGAGAAGGAGGGTCATAAAGAATAATAATGCATGATTATATTACCTAGAGAAATTTATTATGAAGTAAAATGGAAGAAAATTAAGAATGGAAAAAATAAAGGATGTTATATATATCTGAATCAACTATGAATTAGTGTAAGAAACCAATGAATGATATGTAATCATAGAAAGTGCGAAAAACATTTTGGACAGACCAACTAAAATTTTCTAATATGTTATTGAATTAATAGATGGGTTCTAATGAAAAAATGAAGGTATACAATTTTAGAATATGGGAAGAATTATTTCATTGAGAATTCATTTATAATTAAAAACATTAAAATTCAATGAAGTTTGTGTGTGTGCATGAATTAATTAGTTTGGAAATGTTATTAAACAAAATATGACCCTTTTTAGTCTAAGAAGAGATGTTTATGATGATACAGTCATTTGGTAATGGAACTACCAAAATTTTCAATGTTGGTAATACTGTTCCACATATGGAAATCACACTTTGGGAAAATGCTATCACAAAACCTAAAAAAGGATATTAATAATATGAATAAAAATTTTCAGTATGAAAATATAAAAACTAAGTAATAAAAAGGGAGAGAGAATATAATTAGTAAGAGTGTTATTTATTAAGAAAAACGTGGTACCTCATGATTCTCTTATCTCTATGTTTTTTTACTAATATAATGGGAATTGAAGGAGATAGATGCATCCCGAAAGTGGTATAAAATTTGTTTTAAATATGAAAAAATTCACCACATTGTAATTGTACAATTTCTAAATATATATGTTGAAATTGAATGATGAGCTATGATAATCACTCATATATCACTATTCTGAATTATTTTAAATATTTTATATAGGGGGAGGTGATATTGAGATAAAATAGGGAACTATAGTTTTTAATTAAACATTATGATAATATTTTTTATATGATTTCATGTTTCTATATTTAAAGTTTTTAAGGTTTTAGTTTCCTAAAAACAAGAAGGCCTAAATTTTATATAGAGAAATTGAGTAGGTATGACATGCATGATTACTTATGGACAACATTGATCACCTTGGTTATACACTCTACTTTTGGGTGCTACATTTTTGCAGGTATACATACATTTCTCTAGATAAATGATCTTTAATAGGAAAACATATAGTATAATTTTTATTTCCATAATTAGAATTAGATGATTCTAAATAAATAAGAAAAAGATTTTTAGATGAAGAAATATGATTTAATTTCATCAACATTATCTTTTAATTTCTACTTAATAAGTGGGAGAAATAGAATCACACATATTATCTTTAGGAGTGTGCAATGGCATTGAAACTAATATCTAGGGGGTTAAAGTTCCCATTGAATGATTTTTATTTATTATCAACTTGTAAATATGTGTTTGATTCATGGAGATGATTATATGATCAATTGTATAAAGGGGATGAAAATTCTCTAAGGACATTTTTATTGGAATTGGTGAAAAGGATATATTTTGAACCAATCATCAAGATGGTTTCCAAAATTTTAAAAATATCAAATAGTAGTTTATAGATGATGAATGGAGATCAGAAGATATTTCAGAGTAGAGGGAGAGATCTAGAATGAAACCAGGTTAGTTGGATTGTATTATGCAGCCACGAAATATCCAGTGGGCTATTTAACGGTAACAATTTTATTTTTTTTGAGGGATCCACCCCTCTTTACACTTCCAATTAATTTCATGAACTAGGACCAATACCCTTCCCTCCCACTATTTCCCTATTATATAGGGTGTATTTCTAGGTTTTTTGAGGTGATATAAGGTACAAAACTTAATTTTATGGTCACAATATTTATTCCTCTTAATTTTTTAAGAAATCAGTTATTTGTGTTTTGGTTTTTGAAACTATTTCTAGTAGAGCATGATTGAGTGAGTTGATTATATTTGGGAATTTTTCATTTCTATAATGGTGACATCCATAGAGTATATTTAGGTATGGATGATCATTATTTTGAAAATTATATGGTGTACCACCTTATTTATTATGTTTTTTTTGTGATTTAAAATAAATTCTCTTAGTAATTAAAAACGTAGTTTTATAGTTTCTTCCTTGGATGATATTAGGGGTACCTTGTGTACCTCCCAGAGGTTGTTGGTAACGGTTCTAGTATGGAAATTATATTTAATGTTATTTTTAAATTTAGTAAATTTATTATTAAAATGGTTTCTAAATATATCTCTATTATACATTTAGAGTAAAGCTATAATTAATTAATTTTCATATTTGGAATGATTTTGGATTCTGGTGATGAATAGAGTGGCACGTGGTGCTGATATGGATTTGGATGAGCCTTGATAGAAACTCATGTTATTAAATAATATGTAAAAATATTTTAAAATGTAATAATGTTTTAATGGTATCCATATGACTAGATGAATGTTATTTGTATGGAGGTGTATGTAGTCTATCTTGTAGGGTGATGGACCCTATTTTTACTAAATTTATTAATTCAAATCAAATAAAATAAATTAAATTAAGTTGATAAAGTGTATGAAAAATTATAATTAAAAAGACAATGTGACAAGGACATTATGGATCCTGGGTACTGGAATGATTCCTCGGTCGATGATGGATAAGGCTTGGAAAAAAAGGATAACTTGAAACATAAAGACCTCGAAGATGGAGTGTGATTTGAAATGAGATGGAAAATGTGGTGGTCCAAGTGAGGACTATAATAGACCAACCTAGATCAACTAGACTAGTCACCCAAGTCATCCCATTATGGGGAGATGCATAAAAAAGATAGAAAAAAGTATTTAATATCAAAAAAATAAGATATAAAAATATTTTACAAAGTAGGAAGAAAGAGAGAGATTCAACTAAGGCAATAAGATAAACTAAAAATTATGACAATTATATATAAACAAGTCACCAAGTGACCAACTATCACCTTTAATCCATACCAAATCAGAACAACAACGTTAAGATAATATTTTATTCTACATAATATCCTTCTCCTTAAGTGTATCATATGAAACCGTGTCTACAGACACCCAAAGAAAGATGTACAGTGTGAGAAATAGAGCCTAGTAGGAAACCACCAAATATTAAACACAAGTTCTAATACCAACAATTCACATGTTCAAGTATTAAAACAAAATAATTTTATAATAATTTTTATAAATAAGAAAATTTGAAAATATTTATCAAACAATCCTTGGGGTTTTTATACAAATTTCATATCATGTTTTCCAAATCTAGAAACATGATAGTTATAAAACATAACATGTGAATGTACTGAATATAAATATACATGTGATCCAACTTCAATGAAATTAAAAATCATTCAATAAAAAACTGGAAAAAATAACTCACCTTCCAGTTATGATCTAGCCTACACGAAAATACATACTAGAAACTCAGAGTAATATAAAGGAATAAGGTTGGATTTAACTAATATCAAATCATGCACAACCCATCAATATATAATAAGTTTCCTCCTAGTTTTGTCACACACACTAAAGCTACTTGTCCATCTATCTTGATGCACCCAAGGTTCCTATTATGAAATATTTTTCAATTTTCATTTTAAAAATCATGCTCACATTTTTATAATACAATTTCAAATCCATAATAATCTAATTTTGGGTTTCAAAAATCCATGTTTCTCTAAATCAAATCAATAACATTTTCAAATAAAAAACTATTTAAAAATAGACCCATTCCCTTTTCAATTTCAACACATACAATTTCATTTCCAATTTCAAGGAATCCATAATAATAATAATAAATTAAAAAATTATAATTCTTGAATAGATCCAGCAAACTCAAGAACTTTTATAACCTAACTGCCATTGAAAAAACTGATTGGTAACCATAATATTAGCCTTTGTTGGACAAGGAAAAATATGATACTAAAAAGGATTTATGAAAAATTATATTTGATCACAAATCACTATTACAACCGACATCGCAACCAAAAAAGTGGAAAAAACTGAAAGGAATTCTTACCCAAAGACAATAAATCCAACCATAAAGGCAATCAACCATTGAACGAATAGATCCAGATAGAAAAAAGTAATCCAAAATCACCTATGGAGATTTCTAAGTTGAGTGATTAAGGATTCACAAATAATAAAGTAATCATATCACTCACAAGGTGGCCCAAAAAACCAATACTACGATTTTTACATGGCATGTAACCCATTTACATGTCATGTAATCCTCAGGGTTTGTAAACATTAAAATAATCATCCCCTTTTAATTAAAAACCATATTTTTATAAATATATGACATATACCTATTACACAGAAAGTAAACCATTCACTCCATACACCCAGTTCAGCGATTTTTCCCAAAACCATTACATGGTGTGTACTTCACATACATGGAATGTAAATTTCCAATGAGAAACATAAACTATTGGTTTTTATTTTCAAAATTCCCAAAAAACAATTGAATTCACCAATATAAATATTCTCATAATTTAATGATAAAAAACTCACCAAATGTAAAGGGTGAAAAGGATTAGAAAAAATCCCAATAGAAAGGTAATGTGGTGTTATAATTTCCCCACCATAAAACCTATATGTCCTTAGAAGGTGATTAAGATCTTGGATATGTAAAAAGAGAAGGAATTTTCTACCTCATAAATGACTCCAACTCCCATATCTCTTAGATATCATGTCTGAACTACCATAGTAACTATTCCATGGGTATTTGTTTACCGCAAATTACCTTATCCTGGAATTCTATAATATGAACCATATGCTTAACCACAGTGTGATCAGAATCAAAAAAAAATTCTATCATCTAATTAAATAATAATGATCCATTATATACCTCCTCAAATGGGAAAGATGAAGAAAATATTTGATAGAAGTAAAACCAGATGGAAATTCGAAAATATAGGCTACCCTCCTCAGTCTCTCAACGATCCCAAAGGGGTACACAATCCTTGGTTCTGACTTACCCATCATACCCAACTGAGGATGTCCCATTAGATGATAAACATTGGTAGAAAATAGATCACCAACCGCAAACTCTAGCCACTGATTAAGATGATCCACATAATATTTCTGATGACTGTATGATTTTATCAAATTCATTTGGATAAA
Organism: Viscum album; assembly: GCA_963277665.1. Classification (NCBI taxonomy): domain Eukaryota; kingdom Viridiplantae; phylum Streptophyta; class Magnoliopsida; order Santalales; family Viscaceae; genus Viscum; species Viscum album. The sequence continues at coordinate 879,868,098 of OY728123.1, forward strand.
CTACGCCATCTTCATTATCACCTGAAAGAGACTTCGTCCAACCAAAGACAACTCTCCCAACATTACCCAACATAAGGTAGATTGACATGGGTACCATTAAATTCCTTAAAGGGTTCCATCCTGGTCGATTCCTGATAACTATTTTTATGGTAAAACATCAACAAATGAAAATTCATATCCCAATATCCACCTAAATCAAGCACACAATCCCGAAGTATACCCTCATGAACCTGGATTACTCCATCTGTATTTCCAAGAATTTGCAGATGATAAGCTGTAATCAATTTCAACTCAGATCTCATTGACTACTACTAACATTTTCCAAATCTAGATATGAACCTCAAGTCCCCATTAGAAAAAACCATAGTGGGAACCCCATGAAGTCTCTAAATATCTCATACATATAAGTCCCCAAGATATTCCACTTTTTTATTTTCCTTATTGATAATATATGCACTAATTTTGTGAGTATGTTGATAATCACTCAAATATAGTCCTTCCCACTAGGATTACATGGTAATACAAAGAATAATTACATAGATATTTCATCCTAATTTTATATAGTAATCAGTAGAGGATTCAAAAAACATTCAAGCATCCAGTGTTTTGAATTAACTCTATGATAAGTGAGACACCACAATACCAAATCTACAACTGTTCGACTCACCCCCGACTACAAATACAGATATCTCAAGTTGTGGTACATCACTGTATCCCTAGGGTGTATAGACCAACAATACCGGTGTCCACTATCTGAAAAATCTTTTCTCAGAGAAAAAGGAACAAGAAACATGATACGAAATCACAAAGATCTAATGGGAGATCAAGACCACTCACATGAGGCCTCCTCACCATTTAGGATTTCTACTAAGCATTTCCCATAATAGTATTTCATCCATTAAAGTCAAACTCACTCATCAAAATACGAATCAACCTTTATTGAATTCAAGAACACATGTAATCCAAATTTATTTACTCCCATTCTCATCTCATCAAACAAACTCACCAGAGACTACTCTTCAATTGATTCCTCCACTACTTGGGTTAGTACTCTCCTACTCAACACATCAAAAACCATGATTCTTTTCTCAGAGGTATATAAAATATCAAAATAAAAGGTCTGAAGATACTCAACCCAACTTCTCTATCACAAGTTCCTAACCGTATGAGACAAAACATACATCCAGATTTTTTATTAGAATATAATTTAAACCACTCCCCAAAAGATAGTGAGGCCACACCTTGAGTTCATTCATAACAATCTCGAACTCAAGATCATGTGTAGGGTAGTTATTATTGTGAGGGAATAAATTTTGTGTTTTATAGGCCAAAACCTATTTTTTTAAGACACAACCCTAACCCATACCCAAGGGATCATTGAAAACATCATATACCGATCTAGGTTTTGGGAGGATAAACATTATTTCTTAAGTCAACCTCCCTTTTAGTTCCTAAAAATACCTTTGAAATTTTTCATCCCACTCAAACTTTACACCATTATGTTTCAAAGCCTTCATAGTAGATTCATGCTTGGAGAAGTCACAAAGAAACCATTGGTAATAAATATCCTAACCCAAGAATATTTGTATCTCAAACACCGTTCTAGGTTTTTACAGGGACATAACTACCCATACCGTTTTAGGATCGACTGAGACGTCCCTATCAGATATCACCTGCCTCAAAAACATCACTACTTGGATCCAAAACTCACACATGGAATGTTTATCATACAAAAGATATTATTTCAATGTTTTTAGAATGAAAACCAAATGGTCAACATGTACCTCTCATAACATAATGTATACCAATATAACATCTATAAACACACAAAAAGAGTCCATGAAACTATGAAATATCTGGTTCACCCAATCCATTATCACCACATGAGCATTATAGAGTTCTAATGGAATAACTAGAAACTCAAAATTCTCACATGTAATATGATATAATTTCTTTGGTATGTACTCCTCTAAGAATCTCAACTGATGTTACGCTGTTTGTAGGTCAATAATTTAAGACCCATGATCCCCTCTATGCTGATCAAATAGACCATCAATTCTAGGTAAAGGAAATTTGTTCTTAATGGTCACCTGATTCAATATTAGTTAGTTAATTCCAATCTTTAGTGTTTTTCCTACATTCATTGATAAAATTACAGAAAAAGGCCATGGTGAAATTCTAGGACTAATAAGTTTTTTCACTTCTATATCATCTATAAGGACATTATGTTATGGAAACTAAAAAGGTTCCATTTGATAGGATGTGCATCGTTCCATGTACCAAGTAAAAAATAAAATAGAACTGTATTATATCCAGTATACTATAAAAAAAATATATAAATACATCATGGGACACAAATACACAATAGTAGGTAGTTAACTACCACATCAATGGTCAACTAAATGAAGAATCATTTCTCACGATAATAATGCGATTATATCATCATACAAAACAAGAGGCATTTCCCATCTCTATTTAGTGTCCCAGTAACCCTAGAAAACAAGAGTGACCCCATAATAATGTATGTATTATACCTGGTGGTGATTTCTATAAATATGGTCATTCATTCTAATAATCCAATCTTTGAATATAATAAAGTTTAACATGTAAATATCAATCACTAAGAAGTCTGTAACAACCCCAATGTCGGCTATCACCACCTGACACGTGGGGAACTTAAAACCTTTGTTCAGAACACTTTCCCAAAGGCATGTAAATATCAAAAAAGAAAATAATAATATCCTAATAAAACCAAAAAAATCAACTAACTTGATGATATAAATGAATGAGTAGAACATGTATCAAAAAACATGTTCCATAGATTATGAAATTATCATCCTACTTCTAACAGAAGTTGGCCCAACATTAGATTCCCATGGCTACACTATATCACATAAATATATCCATACATAGAAACCTAGAAATACCCCTTGGATTGATAATGAGAACCGCTGCACCTTCAAGAATCAACTTGAACCTATGATATCTTTGTAAAAATAGATCCCACCTTACTATAATGGGACATCCTTTCATAAAAACGTTACAGAAGGACATATAACCCCAAACTATGATATGTCTTATGAGCCTCCATGAAATGAGTATTGGTATAACCACGCCTCTTGCACTGGTTTCAAATAATATATTTCTATGCTAACAAAGCCCCTGAAACTGGTCATATAGAAATCTCACCACTCTTTTACTTCCTTTTCTGACTAGAAGAAGAACCTATGATAACTACTGTAACAATCAAAGATCCACCCAAACCTTTCCTTCCAACTATGTATACATAATACAAATAATCTTCATCAAATACCTCCAGAACGGTCATAGGGAACAAAATAAATTTCATTGATGAAGATCGATACTTAGCCCCATCTTAAACCACTTATCCTGTAGGTAATCATTACTGACAATCTCTGGTGGAAACTCCACCAATACAAAAAAATAAGTGGAGTACTCCTGAATGGTACGATCTCCATACTCCAAGGTTTGAAACTCTTGGGTATTTGACACACATAAATTCTTAGGATAAAACTTCTAATTAATAATCTTATTTATATAAATAATGGTATGACCCCTGAAGAACCCGTGTGGTGTTTTGTCTTAACAAATTTTTGTATTTGGTGACAACTAATATTTTTTTTGAAGAATGTTTTTGAGTTAGAGAAAGTTGAAGTTGCTGGTTTCTGGAGATTTCCTTAAAGAAGCTTTTATTGAAGAATAAGAAGTTAGAAGTTAAGAAATTATCTCAAAATTTCTTAACCAAATCAGATGATGATTTTCTGATCTTAAAGTTCTCACAAATCATGAAAAGTTTCATGATAAAAGATGTTGAAGAAATGGTGAAGAAGATTGATGTTTTTTCTCTTTTCAAAAATTCTGAGAAAGTTCAAATCTGGAAGTTTGGAGTCTACTCCCTGAATCTGAAGTTCATAGTCTAAATTCTGAGTTTGTTTTTCGGAGTCTACATTCAGAAGTCAGAAAGTTCTGAGTCTACTCCCTGAAGCTGAAGTTATTAGTCTAAATTCTAAGTTTGTTTTTTGGAGTCTACTTTTAGAAGTCAGAAAGTTTGGAGTCTACTCCATGAAGCTGAAGTTTGTAGTCTAAATTCTGAGTTTGTTTTTTCGGAGTCTACTTTCAGAAGTCAGAAATTTTGGAGTTTACTCCTTGATGCTGAAGTTCGTAGTCCAAATTCTAAGTTTGTTTTTCGGATTCTACTTTCAGAAATTCGGAATGTACTTCCTAAACCAAAAAATTTGTAGTGTACTTTCTGAGCCAGAAATTCGGAATGTACTTCCTGAACCAAAAAATTTGGAGTGTACTTCCTGAGCCAGAAATTCAGAATATACTTCCTGAACCAAAATCTCAGAATGTACTTCCTGAACCAAAATTCGTAGTGTACTTCCTGAATAGAAAATTCAAAGTCTACTTGTTAAGCCAGAAGTTCTGAGTCTACCTCCTGAGCCAGAAATTCAGAGTCTACTTGTTGAGAAATTCGGAATGAAAATCCTGAGCAACATGCTGAGAAATTCGGAACGACAATTCTGAGTTCAAGAAAACTAGAATTTCAACTTTTCTTAAATCTAGGAGAAATTTAAGGAGATTTGAAGAAGTCAAATATTGAAGATTTAATGTGAGAGATTTGTGGAGTTTTTGAAATTTAAGGAAGCGGGAAAGTTTTTCAAGTTTCCCGCCTTTATTTTCCGAGTTGCCTATAAATATGCGCTCAAATCATTTTCTCATTAACAACATTCTACATACGCAGAAAAGGAGGAGCGCTGAAGAATTCGAAGTGAAAAGCATATACCATCTTGAAGAAGTTTTATTGAGTGTTTGAGAAGACCGGTTTTAGAAAACCGGATTTACGAAATTCGGACTGAAGATTTGGAGTGGACATTTTTTCTGAATCACATTTTCTTGCTGAGAAGACCGGTTTCAGAAAACCGGATTCGAGAAATTAGGATTGAAGATTCGGAGTGGACATTTTTGCTGAATCATATTTCCTTGCTGAGAAGACCGATTTCAGAAAATCGTATTGAATATTTGGAGTGATAATTTGTGGGGAATCATATTATCGGATTGAGTATTCAGAGTGAGCATTCGGAGTGAGCATTTGTGGAGCATCTTAACAAAGTTCTTTTTCTTATATTTGGCTCATTTGTTCTTTAAGAAGACATTGTAAACTGACAAGAGTCAGTATAAAATTTCCTATCGGGAGATAGAAGGTGTCCAACGGGAGTTGGAACAAGTTGTATTCACTTCTTCATTATAGTGTATTGTCATAGACCCACGGGAGTGGCTATGGCAAGGACGTAGGTTCTCTTATTGAGGCCGAACCTTGTATATCTTGTGTGCCTTCCTTGATTTACCTTTCTTGCTGACTTGTGTTTCTTTCTAAAGGTTGATAAGGAAAAAAATCATAACAGGTTTCAAGGGTTAATTTTCTTAAAGTTTTAAAACTTATAAAAGTTTAACAACTGATTCAACCCCCCCTTCTCAGTTGTTATTCGATCCTTGGAACTTCAAGTGGTATCAGAGCGAGGTTCCCTTGTTTAATCCTTATCATGGAGAATATCAATTCTGTCAACAGTATAGGAGTTCCTACATTCGATGGAAAGAATTATTATGGGTGAAAAAATAGGATGATTCCTTATCTCATATCTCTCGGCCTTGAAGTTGTTGATGCTGCTACTATTGGATTTCCCCCTATTAAGAAAAATTATCCTATGACGTTTGCTGATAAGAGAAACTTAGAATTCGATGGAAAGGGTAAAAATGCTATTCTCATGTCTTTATCAGAAAATGTTTATCAGAAGGTGATAGGTCTCACAACATCAAAAAGCATGTGGGACAAGATGGAAAGTGTTTTTGAAGGAAACACAAAATTCAAGGAGGCCAGGCTACAAATCTGGCATAGTAAGTTTGAAGACATCAGGATGAGAGATGAAGAAACAATTGATGAATAATTCACCAGAGTTAATGAAATTGTATGTAACATCAGGGGATTCAGAGAAGACCTGGAAGATTCTACAATTGTGAAGAAACTAATGAGAAACTTTCTAGATAGGTTTGACTCTAAAATTTCAGCTTTAGAAGATAAGGATGATTTATCTATTTATGAACTGAATAACTTTCTTGTTCCTTATGAAATGAGGAAAGCTCCAATCTTTAAGAAGAATATGAAAGATGAAATGGCTTCTAAAGCTATGAGAAAGATGAAAATCCAAGATAATGATTAAGCTGATTCTTATGAGTCTGTTGATAAGGAAGATGAAGAGTTTAATGAGAAAATCATTTCTTCCATATCCAAGAACTATCGAAGAGGAAGAGGAAAGTATATAGGGAAACTTCCTCTCAAATGTTTTGAGTGTGGTGGAATAGGACACTTTGCTATGAATTTACCTAGGAATAAAGTTGGTGAATATCAAGATGTTTCTAATGAGAATGCTCGGTGGAAGAAGTATAACAAGAATGAGAAAGAAGAGAAGACTTCAAAATAATTCAAGAAGAAGTTTTTAGGAAAGAAAAGAAGTATGTTGAGCAATAAGGTTGAATCAGAATCATCTGACAATGATTCATCATAAGATGAAAGAAAAGAAAGGTTCAGAACCTTCATTGAAAAAGTTGAGAAGAAAAATGTTTCCTCAGAGAGTGAAGAAGGTGGTGAAGAATTTTACAGATAATATCAACTAAGATCCGAACTTCTTGCATGTCTTGAGAAAAAATAAATCTCTCAAGAAATAAATTCGTGTGATGAATAAAAATCATGAATAAGTTCATGATGGAAGTAAAGATACCACCAAGAAGGAAGATGAAAACATTCAAGAAATTTTAATTTACAAACTTAGAATTGCTGAACAAGGAAAGATGATTGAAGATCTTAGCAAGAAGTTGGAAGCTAAGGAAGAAGAAGTCAACAATGTGAAATCAAAACTTCTTGATTCTGAAAATACTCTGAGGAAGATGATTGAAAACTTCAACAAAGGTACAGAAGTAAAATCCAAGACCTTTAAATATTCTATGAAGGTTCATTATGAGAATCAGGTGAAATCATCTCTTACCAAAAATAATGTTTCATATGATTCTTCTAACATTTCAGGTTTTGAAAGAAGTAGTAGTAAAGCATGGGTGGAGAAAGGATGTAAGAAACCTATCAATCCTTCAAAAGTAGAAGACCCACTCAAAAGAAGAGATGACCTACATTCTGATTTTTCTAGAGCAGAATGAAGTGATCAACCTCAACAAAGTTTCTATAAAGAAAGATCATTCTTTAATAGAAAATAAATATTTGAGGGATATTGTTGGTGTTGTGGTATATATGGGCCTAGAGATTTTAATTGTTGGCACAATTTATCTCTACCCGGAAGAAGGTTTGAGCAAAGTGGAAGAAATAGTGAAATAAGGATGAGTAACTTTTTGTACTCACAGAAAGTTGAAAAGGTGAATTCTCAAGATGTTAGAAACATTCCAACGAAGAATCAATTTGAATGTTTGGAAGAAGTTTGTGGATGGTGTGATCAGGTTGGTCATTATGCCGAACGATGTATGACACTCCTTCCAGAACAAGTTTCTTATGATAAGAAAGTTGATGAAAGAGATTTTTTTGTTGAGACAACCTTAAAAGTAAGTAAGAGGAAAAAACCATGGATTATTGATAGTGGTTATTCTTCACACATGACAGGTGATATAAAAATCTTGAAACATTTTGAAAGTCATGATGGAGGAGCAGTTACTTTTGGCAATGATAGTTCCTTAAAAATTAAGGGAATCAGAATGGCAGAGATTGAAGTAAAGAAACTAAAATCTAAGGATGTTTTGTTTGTTGATGGGATAAAACATAACTTACGTAGTGTAAGTTAACTTTGTGATAATGGAAAAGAAGTTATATTTAGAAAGGATTCTTGTATCATCAAAAGTGTGAAAAATGGAAAAGTAATTACAAAAGGAGAAAGAACCTGTGGGAATCTCTTTCAAATTAGAGAATCCAACAACTCTTGTTATTTGAGTGCTGAAGATGAAAACAAGTTGTGGCACCGAAGACTTGGCCACTTGGGGAAGAAGAACATGAGTAATCTTTCTAAAGCTGATGCTGTTCGAAATTTTCCAGAACTGAAAAGAAGAGATGAAGATGTTTGTGTTACTTTCCAGAAAGGAAATATGACTAACAAAAGTCATAAAAGAGTTGAGATTCAATCTTAAAAACCACTTGAGCTTATTTATTCCGATCTATGTGGGCCGATGAGACATCAATCAACAAAATGAGATTTATACTTTATCACTTTTATTAATGATTTCACTCGGATGACAAACATCATGTTCATGAAGCATAAGTCAGAGGATATTGAAATGTTTAGATTCTTCAGAAGAGATATTGAGAAAGAATTGGGAGTTTCCATAAAGAAGTTGAGAATAGAAAACGGTACCGAATTCACAAGAAATGATTTTGAAACTTATCTAAGTAAGCATGGTATCAAACATCAGTATAGTGCTCCCAATACTCCACAAAAAAATGGAGTAGCAGAAAGGAAAAATAGATGCTTGGTGGAAATGGGAAGAATTATGTTATTAGAATACAAACTTTGAAAATTATTCTAGAGAGAAGCTGTTAGCACTACGGTACATGTTCAAAATAGATTCTTGTTGAGAACTGAAACCAAGATGAATCCTTACGAGATGTGGTATAAAAAAAAGCCTTCTTTTAATTGCTTCAAATTTTTTGGAAGTCCATGCTTGCTCAAAAACAAAAATACTGACTTAGGAATGTTTGATGAGAAATCTGAAGAAGGAATATTTATGGGTTATTAACCAAATGGAAGAAGTTACAAATGCTGGAACAAACGTTTACAGAAGTTGGTGGACTCATATGATGTGAAGGTAATAGAAAATCCATGTTCCTTTACAAAATTTGTCGATAATATTGAGGAAGATAAATAAAAGAATTCCCACGAGAGTGAAAGTGACTCAGATGAGCCACATGGGGAAGAAATTGATGTTGGGAAGCAAGATGTGAGTTTCCCTACCTTACGAAATCATGTTAAATCCCAAAATATTATTGGGAATCAGAAGGCTCCAGTTCAGACAAGAAGAAAGTTGAGATTAGAAGATCAGACTTCCCTTATCTCAAAAGTTGAACCAGAATTAGTTTCAGAAGCTATTCAACATAAATAATGGGTGGATTCTATGAATGAAGAACTGGATCAGATTGAGAAAAATGAAACATGGAAACTTGTTCCAAGGCCAGCAAATAAGAATGTTATCAGAACCAAGTGGGTTTACAGAAATAAATTGAATGAGCATAGAGAAGTTATAAGAAACAAAGCGAGGCTTGTGTGTAAAGGATATGATCAAGTGGAAGGTGTGAATTTTGATGAAACCTTTTCCCCTGCTGCAAGGTTGGAAACTATTCGCATGTTTCTTGCAGTGGCTGCTCATCAGAATTACAAGGTCTATCAGATGGATGCAAAGTCAGCTTTCTTAAATGGTGAGATTGAGGAAGAAGTTTACATTGAACAACCTTGTGGGTTTTTTCTTGATGAGGATGAAAACAAAGCTTGCAAATTAAAGAAAGCCTTATATGGGTTGAAACAAGCTCCACGAGCATGGTATTCAAAGCTTAAAATTCTTTGAGAAAGATGAATTTTTCTAAAGGAAAGGTTGATAGAAACTTGTATATTAAAGATGTCAACTCCGGAACTTTGATTTTAATCATTTACGTGGATGATATAATTTTTTCTGGTGATAAAGAAAAGGTCTGTGAACAGTTTGATGAAGAAATGAAGGAAAATTTTGAAATGTCAATGTTGGGAGAATTAACTTTATTCCTTGGATTACAAGTTCATCAACAAAAAAAATACATTTTCTTATCCCAAGAGAAGTATGCCAAGGAATTTTTAAAGAAGTTTGGGATGGAAGAATCAAAGGAAGTTTCAACTCCTAATTCAGTAAGTACAAAGTTGATCAAAGATGAGTCAGGAAACAGTGTGAATCAGAAAGAATTTTGAAAGTTGATAGGAAGTCTTCTTTATCTTATAGCCTCATGGCATGATATTGCTTATGCTATGACTCTCTGTTCCCGGTATCAAAGTAATCCAAAAGAATCAAACATGTTGGAAGTTAAGAGGATTCTGAGATATGTTAAAGGAACAACTTCACATGGGTTGTTATACAAGAGGAACAATGAGATGAAGTTTCATGGTTATAATGATGCTGATTGGGATGGTGATTGTAATGATAGAAAATCATCATTAGGAGGAAAATTTTTCTTAGGGGAATGCTGCATGAGTTGGCATAGAAAGAAACAAAGTTCAGTAACTTTAAGTACAGCTGAATCCGAATATGTTGTAGCCACTCAGGCTTGTACTCAAATGATGTGGATGAAAGTTCAGCTGGAAGATTTGAAAGTGAATGTTTCTAAACCATTGAAGATACTATGTGATAATCAAAGTGCCATTGATCTTTCCAAGAATCCTGTTCAACATTCAAGATCAAAACACATTGATATAAAGTATCATTTTTAAAGGAGAAATCTACTGCTGGAGACGTCTTGCTGGAATATATTTCAAAAAAGTATCAGATTACTGATATTTTTATAAAAGCAATGTCAAAGGAGAGATTGAAGAACCTGTGTGGTGTTTTTTAACAAAGTTTTGTATTTGTTGAAAACTAATCTTTTTATTGAAGAATGTTTTTGAGTTAAAGAAAGTTGAAGTTGCTGGTTGCTGGAGATTTCCTTAAAGAAGCTTTTATTGAAGAATAAGAAGTCAGAAGTTAAGAAAGTATCTCAAAATTTCTTAACCAAATTAGACGATGATTTTATGATCTTAAAGTTCTCACAAATCATGAAAAGTTTCATGATAAAAGCTGTTGAAGAAATGGTGAAGAAGATTGATGTTTTTTCTCTTTACAAAAATTATGAGAAAGTTCGGAACTGGAAGTTCAGAGTCAACTCCCTGAAGCTAAAGTTCGTAGTCTAAATTCTGAGTTTGTTTTTCGGAGTCTACTTTCAGAAGTCAGAAAGTTCGGAGTCTACTCCCTGAAGCTGAAGTTCGTAGTCTAAATTCTGAGTTTTTTTTCAAAGTCTACTTTCAGAAGTCAGAAAGATCAGAGTATACTCCTTGAAGCTGAAGTTTGTAGTCTAAATTCTGAGTTTGTTTTTTCAGATTCTACTTTCAGAAGTCAGAAAGTTCGGAGTCTACTCCCTGAAGCTGATGTTCAGAGTCCAAATTCTGAGTTTGTTTTTCAGAGTCTACTTTCAAAAATTCGGAATGTACTTCCTGAACCAAAAAATTTGGAGTGTACTTCCTGAGCCAGAAATTCGGAATGTACTTCCTGAACCAAAAAATTTGGAGTGTACTTCCTAAGCCATAAATTCAGAATATACTTCCTAAACCAAAATCTCGGAGTGTACTTCCTGAACCAAAATTCGTAGTGTACTTCCAGAATAGAAAATTCAAAGTATACTTGTTAAGACAGAAGTTATGAGTCTACCTCCTGATCCAGAAATTCGGAGTCTACTTGTTGAGAAATTCGGAATGACAATCCTGAGCAACATGCTGAGAAATTTGGAACGACAATTCTGAGTTCAAGAAAACCAGAATTTCTACTTTGCTTAAATCTCGGATAAATTTAAGGAGATTTGAAGAAGTCAAATATTGAAGATTGAATTCAAGAGATTTGTGGAGTTTTTGAGAATTAAGGAAGCGAGAAAGTTCAATTTTCCCACCTTTGTTTTCTGAGTTGCCTATAAATATATGCTCATATCATTTTCTCATTAACAACTTTCTACATAAGCGAAAAAGGTAGAGCGCTGAATAATTCGAAGTGAAAAGCATCTACCATCTTGAAGAAGTTTTATTGAGTGTTTGAGAAGACCGGTTTCAGAAAACCGGATTTAAGAAATTCGGACTAAAGATTCGGAGTGGACATTTTTGCTGAATCACACTTTCTTGCTGAGAAGACCGGTTTCAGAAAATCAGATTTGAGAAATTCGGACTAAAGATTTGGAGTGGACATTTTTGCTGAATTATATTTCCTTACTGAGAAGACCGATTTTAGAAAATCGGATTGAAGATTTGGAGTGATCATTTGTGCAGAATCATATTATCGGATTGAGTATTCGGAGTGAGCATTCGGAGTGAGCATTTTTGGAGCAGCTTAACAAAGTTCTTTTTCTTATATTTGGCTCATTTTTTCTTTAAGAAGACATTGTAAACTGACGGGAGTCAGTATAAACTTTCCAATCGGGAGATAGAAGGTGTCCAACGGGAGTTGGCAGAAGTTGTATTCACTTCTTCATTATAGTGGATTTCCATAGACCCACGGGAGTGGCTATGGCAAGGACGCAGGTTCTCTTATTGAGGCCGAAACTTGTAAATCTTGTGTGCCTTCTTTGATTTACCTTTCTTACTTGCTTGAGTTTCTTGCTGGAGGTTGATAAGGAAAAAAATCTTAACAGGTTGCAAGGGTTAATTTTCTTAATGTTTTAAAACTTATAAATGTTTAACAACTGATTCAAACCCCCCCTTATCAGTTGTTATTCGATCCTTGGAACTTCAAACCCCATGAAACGTATAATGCACTATTGATATTCTCACCATATTATTCATCTCCTCTCAATCATATATGTGGAAAGACAACTTATTAATATTCATTAGTTTTTAAAGAATTCAAGATAATATCAATCCATTCAAGAAACTCATCTAATTCACGGATTTATTTTTCACCATGAAAGACATGTGAATGATTCATGGAAAATTATGAGCCATGATGCACTACTCTCCCCAGGTTTATAGTGCCCGCTGACCCCAGAGTATGAATGGTACAGATAACTGTTTCGACCAAAGAAGGATCCACAGGGGGATCCTACTATGGATTCTACCTTATTTCCCCCCTATAATATTTAGAAGAGATATTATAGGATGAAATTATTGTTAAACAAATAATAATACCCAATCAGCCATGATAAAAATCTAAAACCATTGAACAAACTTGTAGAATCCAAAACACTGCATTAAAACAATATGAATTTAGAACAATAATAAATTATACCACAAGAAGGAAACACCTTTTTATTGGGACAAGAACGTCTAAACTGACCCCCAACTTAGTATATTGAGAATAAATGACACAAAAAAGTCCAAAAAATAGTAAATATGTAAATTTAAATATTTTTTCATAAAAATCATTCAGATGATCCTAAATACTATCTATTAGACTTACTAATTTTTTTGACCACCCATATAAACTCGGATTCAGTCAAGGTAGTGAAATTTCTAGGCCCCTTGTCCACACCTACTATTTGAATTTGAATGATCCTGCTCCTATCTACTCAAGATATAGATCCAAATTATCAAGTGTTGAAACACTTCGGGATGAGTGACCTCCCTTTGATACCAAATTGTAACAGACCAACCCAGGTAAACCGGACTAGTCACCCATGCAATCCCATTACATGGTGAGGTATGGAAAAGATATCAAAACATGTATTTAATATTTGAAAAATAATACATTAAAATAGAGTAAAAAGAGGGAGCAAAGAGATATATACAACTAAGATAGTAGGATAAACAAGGAAGTATGAAAAGTCTCGAAAAACAAGTCACAAAGTGACCAACCATCACCTCCAAACAATCACTAACTATAATATAATTATAAATTAAAGCATGTATGAAATAAAATTCCCTTCCCTCTACCATTATACTTACAAACATGTTCTAGAGAAACCCAAAGGAAATAGTAGGGTGCAATAAATATATCCTATAAGGAAACCACTAATTAATCTACAAATGTTATATTATAAAAAATACACAAGTTCAATATTTAAAACAAAATATTTTTTTTAAAATATTTATAGATATAAAAATTTGAAAACATTTATCAAACTATCCTTGAGTTTTTGCAAAAATTAAATATCAGGTTTTACAAATCCATAAAGATTCTAGTTATAAAAAAATGGTAAACATACCGAATATAAATATACATGTGAGAAAACATCCATGAAATAATATATCATGAAATAAACAACTACAAATAGTAATCCATCTTCCAGTCAGGATATAGCCTATTAGAAAATATGTACTATACACTCATGAGCCTAGAAATACATAAGGTTGGATCAAACTAATATCGAGTCCCTCGATAGTGGTGTCACAGACAATATGGGAACCTGTGTCTCTTTCCCGACACACCCAAGGTTACCACTATACAATTTTTTTCAATTTCTATTTTACAAAACATTCTAAAATTTTTATAAAACAATTTCAAATCCAAGGAAATTTCTTCTTGATTTTTAAGATAAATTTTCTCCAAATCAATTTAAATAAATTTAAAAAATAACCCCTAAAAAAACAAACCCATACCCTTTTAAATTACAACACATTAAATTTAATTTTAAATATAATGGAATTAATAATAATAATTAATAATTCAAGGAATTAAAAAGATTGAATTGATCCACCTACCTCAAGTAGGTGGAAAACCAAACCACCTTTGACAATGGGGAATTGAAACAACAAGATCATCCTTTCGAAGAAAATTCACAATAAGAGAGTAAAAATGATTTATAGATAACACAAGAAAATAAAAAATCTCTAACCCAACTGGTATTGAAACCATAAATGAGGAAGAAAAGGAAATTAATTCTTACTTGGAGAGAATATATCCAAACATAATAGAAATCAATCATTGAAGGAATAAATCCGGATAGAAATTAGTTTCCCAAAATCACATATGGAGCTCTATTGGTCGGCTGAGGAAGGATTCATAGAGAATTACTAAAACATACAACTCACACGGGGTCCTAAAAAAACAACACCTTCATATTTAAAAGGTGAGTAACCCATTTACACATCATTTTGTCATCGGTGTTAGTATATGCTAAAAAAACTATATCCTTTTAAATAAAAACCACATTTTATTACTTACATGGCATGTAACAATTACAAAACATGTGGAAACATCACTCTATGTACACAATTTCCAAATTCTTACAAGTATCCTTTACCCAACATTTAATTTTCTTAAACGATGTGTATGTTCCAAATTAGCTATAAAAGCTACATTTTTTTATATTAAATATTCCAAAAAATCTCCGACTTCACTATTATAGGTATCCTTCCAATTTCATGGTTAGAAAAACTCACCCAACAAAAAAATAATCAAAAAATAAAAGATTATAACATACATGAAGGAAATTTAATGGGATGTTACACAACCCTCATTACTTTCCTATGTTATTTAGATAGACTTTAGGTAGAGTGGATTTTAGTTGAGATGATTTTAATGGTATGGATTGACCCGGTACATTAAGATTGGCCTTGTTCCATATCTCAAGACAATCACCGTTATGGATTACCCGTAAATACTATAATGGAAAGATATGAATTGGATGATGTTTAAGGAAAGTATCTTTTATATGAATTAGGAATAGTCCCATTAGATGATTTGTGATTGAGGATCCATATTGGTGCACCTCTCCATGATGTGAAAAATGAGACCCCTATAGGTACCCTAATGAAATACCAACTTTAATGACCTAAACACTAATTTACCATAGTTATTGTTTACATTATTAAATTGGTACTAGATATAAGAGATCAGATCCCAAAGGACCAAATTGTATAGTAGTATCAGAAAACTAGATACATACATGAATCTAACATTACATTTTGACAATAAAAGTAGAACATATTAATTTCAATTAGAAAAACAAATATTCCCTTTACCATATCCATATATATCAATCATAATAAACATCATATAATCCTATGGGAATTAAAAAAAAGAAAGGGGTTGGCTTATATGCTCGGTAAGGGTATCCATATAGTGGAAGCTAAATGAAATGAATAATATGGAATGTACAAATAATGATCAAATAATAAAATATAAATAAGAGCATGATCTTGAATCAAATCCATTTAAATCCCAAATATATTAATAATCACATGGAAATAAATAAATTATTTTATATAGATGGATTATATAATTCCATACATCTAAAACATACAATTGATGCCTTCTTCTAAGACATCTTACCTAAATGGGTAAGGCCTAAAAAAATAAATAATATTGTTATTCTCATGAGACCCAAAAAATAATCCTGGAAATTTAATTCTAGGCCCTACATATCACTTAATATGTCCAATTAAATCATCATATGAATAAACAATACAGCTTAATCATCATTTATTCAACGTGAATAACAATCCATATTAGAAGAAATAACTTAACAAACACCAATACCTTACCCAGTGAGGATGATCATAATCAATAAAGAGAAATATGGTGGAAGGTACCATACGTTTATAAATATTTTAGGGAATAATATTCTATAAATGATTATAGAATAGATTAAAATACATTCAAAATATCACTCTATTTTTTTAGGAAAATACACATTTTCGATTTCATATCACTTATTTAAAAAAAATATATTTCCCAATTGACAAGTAGTTTTTTTGAAAACACTTATTAAATTTTAATTCAATATTCAAATTAATTACTGTTTATACTTTCAAGAAATTTTGTTCATTATATATGAGTCAAAAAAAAATTATTCACAATTTTGTAAAATGTTCAAAAAACCTCATTTAGAAAATGATAAAAACAATTATTATAAATATTTTTTTTTAAAAAGTCATAAAAGGATAAAATATTATTCAATAAGTCATCACATAATTTTTAAAACATAATTTTAGTAATTTTAATGAAAATATGAACTTGTAAGAGAAATATTATCAACCGAGTAGAATAACATGGTCCATTTTCCATAAAAAAACTATTTCGGTTAATTGAGTGAATAAATAGAATAAAATGAAAGTAAAAATTATAATTTGAAATAAAGACCATAGTATAATAATATAAATTACTATTTATATAAAAATTTCATATATTCCTCAAATATAAGTCTAAAATATAAACAATCCTGAATAATTATTAGATTGTAAAATAAACCCTTTCCACAAGTCTGAATTCCGTAAAAAATGATGAAACATCATAGATAATAAATTTAAATTGTTATTAATATATTAATTAACCATAATAATATATATATATCAAAAAATTTATAATTTACTTATAATATTTTAACTATAGTTTATTATCAATTCTTTGTTAAAATCACTGTTCTCGATAATTTCTACTTCGTTTTTCTAATATGTTTTTTTCAATTGTTTTTTTCCTTTTTCATTTTTCATTATTCCAACATATAAAGAATATTAATAATGATATAAATATAATATATATTCATTATATATATTTTTTAATACATAAAATGTAGATATATAAAAGTGAATTAAATAGTTCAAGGAAATGGTAGGCCATACGTATGAATAAACATTGTATTCACTTTTTGATGGATGAAAAAAAGGAAAGGTAAATAATAATTAACGTATAATGAATCATTTATATATAATATTTATAACATATGTTTATTAAATACACCCTTATTAAAATCCTTGTAAAGTGGGAATGGAAAATGAATCACATCACTTTGAA
The DNA here is from genome assembly GCA_963277665.1 of Viscum album. NCBI lineage: Eukaryota > Viridiplantae > Streptophyta > Magnoliopsida > Santalales > Viscaceae > Viscum > Viscum album. Next base: position 879,885,591 of record OY728123.1, read on the forward strand.
GAGGTGGTAGTGAATACGTACGAACACACGACATTATCATTCTTCACTTGATGGAAAAGAGGTTGGATAATGGTGGTTTTGAAATCAAAATAAAAATAAGATATATTTAGGATAATAAATTTATTATATAATGATAAATACTATATATTTATTCAAGGTAAAATAATAAGTAACAAAAATTGTGATTAGATAAGTTGATTATACCTTCTTTGAAAGAAATCCTTTATTCCTTCTTTTAAACATACTAAGGTTAGAATTTTAGAATACAAGTACAAGTAGTACAATGATATTGATATTTTTAAGAGAAATGGTATAATATTGGTCTAGATATATTGACCAAAGTTGTGTAAAGAAGAGTGGGAATGAGTTTACTTTTATTATGGAGGGAAATGACAAACATGAAATTTCTAAAAAGATTAAAATATAACTAAGTAATTATCAATCCAAATTCTTCTAAATTGATATTTAATTAGATATAAGGTATGAAACGGTTAAAATATAATCAGATATTAAAAATTTGATAGGTATGAATTGTATTTTAAACCATATCTTTTGGTTTAACCCCATAGTTAACCTATTTAAACTTTGACTACAATAATAGATTTTCTAACCATAATGGAATATAATTTTACATATAAAGTAAAAATTTGATAGTAAATGGAAAATAGTTTAAATTATAGGCCATATAATATATTCCATGTCACATTTATAGTTTTTATTATATGTAATTCATTTAATAAACTATTGTTTTCATAAAATATCATTAATGTCATTAAGGAGAAATTTAATTTAATTTCCCATTAAAGACATCATAACAATGATATAATTTTAATATAATAATATAAAACATTATTAATATGATTTAATAAATTTTTTAAATATATTTAACACTCTAAATTACTCAAATTATAATATATTTAATATTTTGAAAATTATATACGTTCTTTTTTTAAATTGAATAAATACTCTATTGGCGTTTTTTAGGAATTTGTATTATTTATATAATAAATAAGAATTATAATTCAATTAGTATAGTTAAAATAAAATTATTACTCTCAAAATAACCACTATGATTAATTTAAAACATAATTTTATCCCAATGTGATCACAAAAGGGAAATTTAAAGTCCACAGTGTGACATTGTGTGTTTTTCATTTTCTAAAATAATATAAAGGCCAATATCAAAGAAAAAGGATCCAAGTGGCCATATTTTTTAGAAATGGATGGAAATTTAGGAACACTATTCATTAAATAGGATAATATTTAGTGTTATGAAAATTTAAAATCCATATAACATTAGATATCAACCTTAGTTACTCGATTTCTACTTTACCATGGTGATAAATTCTACCACTATTACAATTTATAATGATAAAAAATAAAGGGAATCAATTTACTAAAATTTTAACCCATTATTAAATATATTATATATATTTTATAATAATAAATTTTTATAAGTAAGAGATAATAATTTAAAATTTTGTGAACAAAACACCTCAAAAGTCACTTTTTAGAAAAATACAGTTTTTAGAATTAAATTGGAGTTACTATTTTTCCTTTCATTAAAAATAATATATGGACATTAGAATATTTTGTTAAAAATATAATATATTAATTTATATTAAATAATTTTCCAGTACTTATTGAGTTAATTTATTAATATTAAAACACATTGTGTGCATAAAATCGGTTTTTAAAATAACATAACTTTTATCTTTAAATGATCTTTATTTTCATTTATAACTAATTATTATTTAATTAATTCATTTTTTAAATATTTAAACTAAATTATTTTTATAATCTTTTAATTCTAATCCATGACTGAAAATCTAATATCTAGGTGATAACTGTCATATTGAATAAGAATATTTCAATAGTATATCACGGTTTTTTTAGACACAATGTTCTGTCTAAAAAAGCCCTCAAATAAATTAATTTTTTATAAAAAGAAATATATCATAAATACCGAGGGTGTTATATTATACAACCCTAAAAATTAACTTTACCATTGAAATTTAGGAACTTTGATATAAATAACTAAGGATACTTATGGATCATCACATCCTATTATTCCAATGTAGATTCATCTAATTTATGATAGATATTATACCATTGACCTTTTCCCCTAGGATCTGGAATCCACAACAGTTGTTCCTCATAAAATAGATCCTTTTCATATGATATGACCTAGGATATTAATACATGTTAGGGATAATGAATGCAATTTTCCACAACAGATACTTGAAACACATCATTTTCATGAGAGAGATTATGTGGATGAGTCAAGTGACAATCAAAAATCCTGATACCATTAAGAATATCAAAATAACCAATATAAAAATGGCTCAAAATTACCTTCTTTCAGAATATCATTTCCTTCATCGAGGTAGATATTCATATGAATATCATATTACTAACTTCATATTCCATATTTCACTATTGATTGTCATAAAAAATATTTAAAGCAAAACTGAGCTACCTTGATATGCTACTAAATGGATTTGACTTTCTTATGCATATCATCAACTTTGTCAGGTCCCAATAGATTTATTTCTCTAACATCATTCAGGCATGTTGGATTAATTCACCTCTTTATATATAGGGATTTATGAAGACCCATCTAAATACTTGTGTGAAATCAATTTTTTTGTATAAAAAATAAACTAATATAAGGTGATGATACCAACCATCTTTGAAATACATATACCACAATCTTTGAAATTTTTCTAGAGTTTGAATAGTTATCTCAGACTGATAGGAAGATAATAAGTGTTGAAACTCATGTATGTATCATGGTATTTCTGAAGTCATTTCTAGAACATTGATATACAACTTTGATACTGATTATATACAATAGAATTTGGAACTTCGTGAAACCTTAACACTTACTTAATGTATATTCTGCAATGATAATAAATAGATAAATACTATCATATTTAAACTATGTGTGTTGAATTCATAATGAGATAGAATACAACCCAAATATCATAATGGAGTTTTGAAATTTTGGGGAGTCCAATGACAAAATCTAGGGTGATTTTTCCCATATCCATTGTAGTATGGGTAATGATCATAAAACCCCATTAGATTTTATTCACTCAACCTTTTCTTTATGACATACCATGCTCTCCGATAAAAACTTTGTAATATCAATTTTCATAGTGTCTAACAAAATATAATCTTTCAGATACCTATACATCATTTTACTTATATGATCAATAGAGAATTATAAACCATGAACTTCTTATAATAGCTACTTCTTAAATTCTATTATTGAAGGGACATATACATGATTCATAATCTTTGCCATTTTATCACAATAAATGATAAATATAGGAACATTTTGAACCTTCTTCTGTAGTTCCACATCATCCTTATGCTCCTCTTTAATCCTCACTTGGATATATGGTTAAAAAATCATTTTCTAATAATGATATTTCCCCAAATTCTTCATGATTTATTGATCTATACAATTCAAATACAAAAAATATTTGATCTTAAGTTATATCTATCATAAATAAGAAAGAATTGTCATTTTATCACAAATCATATTTCACCTTGTTCTCTTTCATAGGGTGGTAATGTATTGAGTTGTCATTATCTTTAGTCAAAACTAACCATATTATTTAGTGCATATTCAACTCATTCTGTATAAGTATATAATTTAATATTTTAGGATCAATATATATAAAACATTTCTCTCTATATATAATTATTACAAATTATTAATGAAAATTTTACCATAGTGAGCTCTAAACCAATAGTTGGGCAGTTTATCTCAAAAACCCTCAATACACATAAGAAATAATCTGTCAATATATGATTCTTAATGAGGATTCATCCCAAATTTTTTTTTGGATGAATAAATATAGAACACCACCCATCGTTACTACAGTTTTGTTTAAGAATAGGAGTGCTGACTAACTTTTAATTTAGTTTCTTGAAACTCTATTCACATTCATCTATACATAATATCTTAACTCCTTTTGAGTAAACTTGATAATTTGAAGAAATAATAATAAAAAATATCTCAGAATGAATCAATAATATCCATCAAATGTAAGAAAAATAAAGATTTTGGTTACCATGATTATTTTGGTTCATTGTTCAGTAACATCATTTATTGAATGATATGCCAATATATGCTCACATAATATTATATAACCCTTGAATGAATGTTTTTAATGCTAAAATTCAGACATGGAAAATTTATATTACATTTTTTCCTTCCTCAGGGCCATTAGCACAATTCTCAAACGCTCTTAATTCTCTTACATTCACTTAGAAAATATATTATCATCCTTGATATATTCTACCAAAAAATAATTAACCTAACCTCTAATGAATCTATTTATTAAAAACATGAAAAAATCGGGATCATTGGTAAGTCTAAATGGAATTACTATAAATTTATAATGATCATACCTCATATAGAAGGATTTTTTCTATATATCCCCCTTTTTTATCCTTATTTGATGATATATATCAAAGAACAACTATATAGATATATAATTATCCTAATAATAGATCCAAAACATCATAAAATACTATAAAGGATACTTATTATTAATAATGATCTTTTTAAGTTCTCGATAATCAATTCAACGATTCATTGATCCATCATTCTCCTTGACAAAAAGTACTAGTGCATCACATGGAGATGTAATAAGATTAATGAATCCCTTGTGTATATTCTTCTGGTTTTTCATCTTTAATTCTTGAATATAAATTGGGTAAACTCTATATACAGTCTCTAAAATAGGCAATGCACCTATATGTGTTTTATTGAAAATTCAACATCACAATTTTGGGGACGATTAAAAATATACAAAAATATACATAAGTATATTAAAAACAATACAAACATTTTCATTTTTTAGTTTCACACTAACTATTTGTGATTAATATCCCACATTATTAGGTATCAAAAATCATACAATCAATGTAATTTCCACTGGGTATTTAGTTTAATACTCACACTGATTGAAAATTGATGGATTACTTAGAATATCAAATCTAACTTACCTTCTTTGAAATTATATATCTGATCTATAATGAGAGAGACAATATGTAAATTTTTTTTATGTCATATCCAAATAGAGGATACATAAAAAGATTAATTGTAATAATATTCCGACAAAATTCAATAATAGAGGGGTCCAAACATGGGATGTGATCATTATTACCTTAGGTGTTTTCAGTGCCAAATCAATTTCTAATCACTGATATGGTGATGTTACACACTTAAATAATTCATTAGTCAAAAAGGATTGGTAAAAAAATGAATTAAATAAAAAAATTACAATCAAGGATTGGATGGCTAGTGTACCATTCCCAATGTCTATAAGAAAATCCACATTTTCTATAGTAATTCCATGATCTTGGCCTTCTCCCTTTGATTTATTTTTGGGTAAGTCCCCTTAATGTTTGTAAAAATTGTTAGAATAGGTATCTATATAATTAAAGTTAAATAACTATACATTTATGGATTGTCCCTTACCATTGAATTCATGATCATAATGTCCCTATTCTACAGTGATAAATAGAACAAATTTTCCATTTAAGCATGTAACTAGGTGTTTCTTTCCACAAGTGATTCTTGTTATAAAATTAACCTTTATCTTATTACCCATATTAATGTTTTTATCTTTTTACCTCTTCTTATCTTTATTTCAATTGAATCCAATGTAACTGAAGAGTTATTTCTATTTTTTGATATAATATGACACTATATCCTTATATGATGAGAATGTTTGGATTAAAAGTTACCTTTTAAGGATTGGTTTATTCCCATCAATGAAACAATAAATATTTATCATTGTAATAAAAAAATAGTTCATAAAATTCCTTACTAACCATATAATTTTATCATCATACTTTAGAAAACATTACTCTTCCTATTGTCTACAAATCAATAATGATGTCACCATATCCACTTGTCTCCATCTTAGGTACGCAGTTTGGGCATGCTCACCATGCACCAGAATGATGTCCATGATATAATCGACCAACACTTTTGATGGTTAATAACCCTAGATCTGTTTGTTCCAAAACCACATCCAATTATAGTATCCAAAAATGAATTTATATCTAGGAAAACCACATAATCTCTATCTTACCTAAATATTATGATATTATCCTTTACATAAACTTATCTTCAATGTTAATCATAGAGTTATATTACATAATTAATGTTTTCCTAAATATATTTTTCCTTAATTTCTATTAAACATACTCTAATACAAATATAAGGACTTTGAACTTAGTAGCTTATCATTAGTAAATACATTATTAAACTGGCCCTAGATAAAATAAATCACATCACAAAAGATAGAACAATTTAATAGTTTTGGAAAACTTGATAAATATTTGATCCCCACATTATATTTGAAAACATAAAATAAAAAATATTATTTTCATTGAGAACATAATTATTTCATTCATAATATTCCATATTATCAATCATTATACACATCCGGTAATCCAAGGGAATGTAAACCTAAATAAGGTGTGATATCAGATTCATAGTATGGGTATGTGTATAACAGAATATAATAAGGCATGAAAAATATGTAAAGAATAAATAATGGTCAAATAACGCCTTTTAAATTAACACATTATTTAGAAACCTATCCATGAATATCATAAATGTTTAAAAAAATCACATGGAAATCGGTGACTGATTTCATAATGATTCAATGCATAATGTTAGACAACAAAAACATACCATTGAGGCCCGATAGAAAGATATAATATATAAATTTGTAATTCGGAAGACTAATAAAAATATATAGTTTTATTTTGTAGTCATAGTAATTCATTGAGGGGATATGTAAATCTGGGATCCACTAATCACTTAATAAGTCCAAAAAATTATTATATGAGTAAACAACACAACTCAATCAATATTCCTTAAAAATCATTAACTATCTATATGGGAAGAATTACCACACATGATATCAGTAATGTATTCATTTAATCTAATCATAAACCATCCAAATACATATGGTGTATTGTATCATAGTATTATAACCTTATTAAATAAAAAGATTCAGCAATGGGTATATATATAGATTGAATTGTTTTCAATATATCATTATAAAATTTCATGTGGAAAACACCCTTTCTCATTTTGAAATACATTATTTAGATATAATAAATTCTCAAATAAAAAGGGAAAACATTCATTGAAAAAAAACCTTTTAAAAATGAAATTTAAAATTCAATTAAAATATCTGTCATGTTGACAAGAAATTCAATTCATGATGTATAAGTTAAAAATCATTCCTTTCACAATTCTAGAAAATGGTCTAAAAGTACCACATTAAGAATAAAATTCTTTGTTACCTATTTTGAACAAAATAATACATGGGGAAAATGTCTTTACTTAATCATTTAATAATGTTCAAAACATTTTTTATACATATTATGGAAAACATGGACATGGAAGTGAAATAATGACGATTGAGTAGAAAAACAAGGTTGGTTTTTCTTTAAAATCATTATATTGTTATCTTTTGTACTAAAAAGAGATGAAAATTAAAGGAAAAAAATATAATTTATTGAGAAAAAAAGAGGATATTGATATAATTTAGGTTTGTGATATAAATATAAAATTCTCCCCTCTAAAGATATGTAAATATAAAAAATCTCAAATATTGACGAGAATGTGAAATAAACCCTTACATCCAGGATGAATTCCTATGTATGTGTTCAAACCTATTTTATAATAAATATATATGTATTATAAATATATACCACAATGAAAATTATATATATCAAACTATAAATTACATAATTATAATCTTTTATCACCGTTTTAATAACAGTTATTTTTTAAAATAAATATTCCTCATAATAATTTCTTCTTTTATCATGTCTATTTTGGTTTTGTAGTTTTGGTCCTTTTAATTTGATGAATGTTAAACAATATAAATAATTCAATCATGATATAAATATAATATATATCTATTATATAATTATTTATTACAATCCACAAAATATATAGTTATAAATATACATTACATTATTCTTGGAGATGGTACTCTGTACATATGCATAAATGTTATTTTAAATTTTTGACCGATGGATGAAAAGAAAGTTTAATAAGAATGAACATTTAAAGTATAATTATTATACCACACACACACACAGATATATATATATATATATATATATATATTAAAATTTCCATTATTCCTATATATTTATTGAGGAAATTTGAAATAAATCATATCACTTCGTGGAGGTTGTAGTCCACACATACGTTTGGGTTACATTGTTATTTTTTTATTTGATTGAAAAAGGATGGATAAGGGTGGTTTCATAATAATAATGAAATTTTAGTATATTTATTATATTTAATATATTATTTTTAGATAAATAATACATAATTATAGGATTTAAAATAAGAACTAAAAAATATAAATTTATCAGTGAAGAAGACTACCACTTCGTTGAAAGATCTACATTAGATATCCACTTAAGGATGATAATATAAGAATTTTGGGAAAAAAATCTTCTATAATGTGGATAAAAATGATGATAATTGAAATTGTAATAGATTATTAAATATGGGTGTGTTATATTTGGGTAAATAAGAGAGGGAAGGGTTGTGCTTTTTTTTATGGATGGAAAGGACACAAATTGCATTACGGAAAGGCTTAAATATATCTAAGTCAATATCAAGAAAAATTATTCCAAATGAATTGATAATAAAATATAAGGTAATATAGGGTTTAAATATCAAAAAAAAAATAAAATTTTAATGGTTTATGTGGTATTTTAAACCTTGTCTTTTTGTTTAACCCCTTAGTTATCACTTTTTACATTAACCATGATAATGTGTTATAAAAAAATAAAGGTTCATAGTTTTAATTTTATGGTATTAAATGGCTCATAAATGGAAAATTAATAAAATTATAAAATATATATTTTAAAAATTATCCTATTTCATTATTTTATTTTTTTTAATTAATTTGAAAAAATATAATTTTTAAAAAATAACATTATGGTCATTTTTAACATTATTCATTTAATTTTAATTTAAAGTCCTCACAGAAAATATATAATTATAATATATTCATTTAAAACATAAGAAAATGTTATATTCATCAATAAATTTCGTGGACAATATAAATTACTCATGTATAAATATTTTTTTTACAAAATCATTTATTTTCTATTAACAAATGATATTATATATGAGGGGCTGTGTAAGAATATAGGTTAATTATATAATCAAAAAAAATTATAAATAAATTACTATCATGAATATAATTTCATTATTATAAAAAAATAACATTCTTTCAGTGATTTATTTTATTACTATGTGTACACAATGGATATAACTATAATCAAGTGAGTGACATTTTGTATTTTTGTTTATATAAAATTATATAACGGTAAATAACAAAGAATAATGGAACCATGAGGGAATATTTCAATGAAATGTATGGATATGGATGAACTATATTAATCTAATTTAATAAAAGAATGTTTTGGAGAAATGTTACAACTCTACCACATTAGTTTTTAACCTTAATTACCCAATTTTCCCTTTACCGATGTGATAATTATTCTTTTGATAATATTCACAATGAACAATAATAAAAGGGAACCATTTACCATATCTGAATCACTAGATTAAAAATATGTAATCATTTTAAATGATTAAATTTATATAATAGTACAGAATTAATTTTTAAATAAGTGGGAAAAACACGTTGAAAAATTCTTTTTAGAAAAATCCAATTTTAATCACAAAACATGATTTATTTTTAGACTAGTCCAAGAAAAATTTTCGATTGAGGTTAAAACATTTTGTTTAATATAACATATATGCATTAATATATATATATTTCATTAAAATCATTCAATAATAGTAACTAAAGTAATTTTTTATGATAAAACACATAGGGCGTATAAAATGTTTCATAAAAACATCACTTTTATCTTCAAATGATTTTAGTTTTCATTTATAATAAATTTACAACTAATGAATTAATTTTATACAAGAATAAAATAATTTTGTTTCATAATTTATGTATTCCTATTGATACATTTGAATCCAATGACTTGGAGGAAACTTTATTTTAAATAATAATATTTTAATTTTATATTGAGGTTATTTTAAACTCATTGTTTCACGTAATAAAGCCATCAAAGAAACTAAATTTATTTAAAATATAATTATATCATAAAATATAAGGGTGTTACATTCTACCCCCTTAAAATAAGTGTTCCCCTAAAAAATTTCTGAATTTGATATAAACAATTTAGGATAATTCTGCCTCATCACATCCTCAAGTTACCATGTTTCTTCATCAATTTTATATTTTCACCACAAAACATTGATAGGTTGAGTGTTATTCTTTATACCTAAAATATAGAATATATACTAGTTGTTCCTCATAAGTGAGATATTTATCTATTTTTTCAACCTATTATTTTAGTATATGTGAAGGATGAGGTATGAAGTTACTTACAAGAGATCATTGATCAAGTCATGAACTTGAGAGATATTTGGAGGAAGTACCAATTGATATGATTTTATCAGGACACGATTAATAATATCTAAGTGGATAATATACCTAGTGCTCTACCTTCAAATCTTTTTGAATATCATTTCCTTATTTTATTGATATATTCATAAGGATACCTTGTCACGAACTTCAAATTCCATATTTCACTAATGATTGTCAGTATAAATTTTTTATCAACTCTATGATTCATTAATATGGTTATAATTGGATCTAACAATATCTTGGAATTTACTCAGTAGGATTAGGTCCCAATAGATTTATTTCCCTAACTTCATTTATTCATGTCAGAGTTCTACACTTATTTCTCCAACGGGGTTCATAAAGATCAACCTGAATAATTGTTTGAAATTTATTATTATGTGGAAACTACACTAAATGAAAATTTTGATCCCAACCAACATTGATATTCTTAGATAAAGAACTTAACATTTACTCTATAGTTTTAATAGTCCTCTCAAAATGAATTCCAATCTAAGGATGATAAGAAGGGATGAAACAAAAATCTGTATCCAAAGATAGGTGAATACATTTCCAGAACATTGGGGTAAACATAATATCCTAGTCATATATAGTAGAATATAGTAATCAATGAAACCATACCACATAATTAATGAATATTCTATAAGTATTTTCAATATATAAAAATTATCTCATAGTAATTAGGCGTTCTATCTTTTTAAGATGATAAAATAAATACAAAAATATGATTATGGTCATTTGATTTTTTCAAGAGTCTAATAAAAAATTAATTGTTTTTTCCATTTCAATTATGGTATGGTTAATCATTCTCTTAGCCCATTAGAATTTATTCTATAGTCGTTAACTTACCCACATTCTAGGCACTAAGATACACAATCCTCAATATCATTCTTCATATTTTCCAATGAGAAATACTCTTTCAGATCTATCATCAACATTGTACTTCCACGATTAATAATGAATTGTTAATAATGATATTCATACAAAATCTTATTATTTATGTCTTTTATTGAATGGAAACATTCATAGTTCCTAAAAATTTTCCTTCCATCGCAATCAAGTTTAAACACATGGATATTTCTATCATAATTCTATAGTTTTAAACCGTCCTTTTAGACCTCATTAATCCTCACATGTATAGTTGGTTGAAAAATAATTTGAGAAAAAAGTATTATCCGAATAATTCATGATTTATAGACCTATATATACCAAATAAATAAATATTGGATTTTTTTGAATATCATCATAGATAATATAAATGTTCCTCTCATCTCATAGAAAATGTCACGTTGTTATCTTTTTGAGGTTTGTAATGTATAAATATGTCATAATCATTGCTCACATATAAACATTTTAATTGTTATGTATTAAACTATTTATAAGTAAAAATATATATCAATATTTGATGAATAGTATATATAGCACACCATTCAACACATTGATAATGTGTCCATATTTTCAACAATCAATTACCTCTGCCAACTAAAAATCACAAATCAATTAATTTTTCTCATGAACATTCAATCAACATGAAGAAAAATATATCACCATAACATTTTATAAGAGGAATCATCCTAGTCCCATTTTTGATGCATCACTATAGATCACAAACATTTCTCCACTATAGAATAGTGTATGAATTAGAAATCTGTCCATCATTCTCATAATTTAATTGAATATATATTCACATTAATATACCCATAAGAACATAAAAACCTTCCAAGTAAACATGGTTAGTGGATTAGATCGTCTGGATAAAACTCTCACAAAGTGTTGATAATGTCCATCAAAAGCAATAAAATATTGTATTTTTGTTAGGATGGTCAGTCTATGACATTTTTAAATAACCTTTGTCCATGATATATCTATTCATATACCCTCAATTTAAATTATATAACCCAATAATGGTACTTATTAAAGCCAACATCCAAATATGGTAAATTTAACATATAGCTTTTCCATCCCCAAATCATTATCAATGTTCTAAAATGTTGTTTATACTCTTCCATTATAATTAAATATATAATAATATAATAAATAAATATTTCCATAAAATAATTATGGTAATCTATAATGTTTCTAATAATTAAATATATGAATATAGTAGGATAATTAGTAACTACCAATGTAATTACTATTAATTCATAAATATCATATCTCATATAGAATGATATCTTTCGTATATCCTCAATATGGATCCTTTGATGATGATATCCAGTTATAATATCAATCATTAAAAAATATATAGAGATCTATATTTTTTATCAAATATATCATCAATACATGGTGGGGGATACTTTTTTTAATAGTAATCTTTGTTATGTTATATATAATTAATGCAAAGAAGAAACAAGTCATCTTTCTTTTTAAAAAATAATAGGTAACCCCCATGGATATGCACTTAGTTAAAAAAATATCATGTCTAACTTATCATAGAATTTATTCTTCAATTTCTATAACACAATAAAACCCATTCTCAATGGAGCCTTTTAAATATTCAGAGAAATATATATGTGTTCTATTAAAAAAACATCATCATCATTTATGGGTTAACAAATAAATTAATTAGGAAATACATCAACATTTTCTAGAATAATAATCTTATTACAAATGTTGAGTTTCTCCCATACTATTGTATATTATTTTCCCTCTTGAATATTAATAATAAACTATATGTCTGAAGTAATTTCAATTGGGTGTTTAGGTTCATAATCATAAGGATATATTATTTAAGGTTCATTCAGAATATCAAATATAACTTCTGTTCCTAAAAAAATTAACACGGTATCTATAATGATATAGAAAATCCATATCCATAATTAATTAAAATTAAGCTATGGGAAGGATAAAAAGATTAATATTTATAATATTCCAACAATCTCCAATCAAAGAGGATTTATATACATAATATGCGTTCATCCTACCAATATGAGTTTTCACCTCTAACTAAATATCTAATAATTTAAGTGGTGATATGACTAACCTAGAAAATTATTCAAAAATAAAATAGTGGGTGGAAAAAGAATCAAATAAAAAAATTTCAATCAGGGAGTGGATTATAAATGTACCTTTAACAACATTGCATGGAACACACACATTATCTGTAGTAATGTTAGAAGTTTAGGCTTGTCCCTTCGATTATTTTGTGGTATGTCACCTTTATGTTTGGGGAATTGGTTTTAATAGTTCCCCAACTCTATACAATTAAAGAAATATAATTTTATGGATCATCAATTACCCTTACATTCATTATCATGATATTATTTTTCTCTAAACATAACAAAAATCCATTTTCCTTCTAAGAATGTTTTTTCATTACACAAGTATCATATGTTGAAAAATTCCAATTTCCCTTCTTCCACTTATCTATTTTTTTAATTTTCTATCTTCTTATTTTACTTAATTCACATAGATACATATGATATAGATAATTCATTATATGCCTTAAAATTAGTTGATATTATATTAGTATATGATGAGAATGTTAAGGATACACGTGACTTTATAAGTATTTGGTTATGCCCCTCATTAAAAAGGTATATCTTGGTATTTACAATACGTTCATAGTCCAAAATATTCCATAAAAACATTTTAATGTTAGAATAATATTTAGAATCATTTTCCTCTTCATTTTGTATCAAACAGAAGAATTGAATCTTATATATTCTTGTTGTCTGTGAGGAAAATATTTGACCAGAAAAGTTCCTTAAAACCTTATATTCCATGATATATATTTCCTCCACATCTTTATTGTTTTGAATAAATGATCACCATTGGTCTACACCCCATGATAAATGATAAACTAAAACTAATACCATATCCATTTTAGTACTTCACAAAGATAGAAATATCTCCTATAAGGAAATTATCAACATCTCATCTTGAAATAGATTTTTAGTTCCTTTGAATGATGGAGGATGTTATTGCACGAAGTGTTATCACATTATAATACCATGTTATGCATCAGTAGGATTATACATATGGGAAATGTTATTGGTATTTACCTAATTTATCTTCCCCAATATAGTTATAATTAATCCGTCTCCAACTATAGCCTTAACTCAAACCTTGTTATCCTTATTAGGATGGATATCCCAACATGGATTATGTGTATTTATACAATTTATATTCCTTTATCTAGGAATCATTTATAAAAAATGGATTACCCTATATTGGATTATTAAATTATAAATAAAAATTTATAACTTATAAAATATTGTAACATATAACCAAAATTTAAAAAACAATGAATGGGTAATCTTAAAAATAAAACATTTTTTATTGGGTATGTTATGAAATAATAAAATTAGTTTCAAATATTCTATATTTTATTTTAAATAAATTTAAAATTAACTCATTCATATCTCCTAAGAAAGTCAAATTAGGTGTGGAGTAAGGTAACACTCACCATTATATATATTTATAGCCAAGATATACATGGACAACTATTTTTTTGGGGTTAATACCTATCGATGCATATGTTCCAAAACCACATCTATATATAGTATCCACATAGGGATGTATTACTAGGAAAACCACATTATCTCTACCTCACTAAAACATTAGGATGTTTTCCTATATATTGTATTATACATAATGTTAGGCATAGGGTTATATTCAATAATATATATTTTCTTAAATTGAGTTACCAAGGTTTCTAATGAACTTCCTATGATACCAACTGTAAATACCCAGAACCTAGTTGCTCAAAGTTAGTGGTTAATATATTTATATCAGTAATATATTTTTGAGAAATAAATTTCCAAATGTAATAATAGTTTAATATTATAAGAAACTTATATATAAACATTAATCTCATATTTAATTTGAAATGTTAAAATAAAACACAATATTTTATTTGATAAAATCATTATACCCTTTACCATATACCTACAAATCTATCATGTTACACTTTTTGTATTCTTCAGGGGGAGGAAACAAATAACATTGTTAAATTATATGCTCATAAATGGTATGAATAGAACGTAAGATAGTAATGAATGAATAATATTGAAAGAATAAATAATGATATTTTAATGGAATATAAATAATCACATGATCTATAAAATTATCCACTAATACAATAACTAATAAAATAATCACATGGAAATAAATATATAATTTCATAACAATGGATTAAGAAATGATGGAAATTTGAAACTTAGCATTGAGAGATTATTCTAGTACATCATATAAAATTGGGTAAGGTCTCATCCAAATAACAGATGTTGTTTTAATCAGGAGACTGACAATTTCATAATGTATCTATGTAATTCAGGGCTATAACTATCACATAATATGTATAATGAATTAATCCTAAAAATCAACTAAAAAATATTATCATTATGCCTTAAAAATAAATAATAATAAATATTAGAAGAAATAACATAAGAAATATCAAATAATTTCATAGTCAATCAGATCATAAAAAATATAGATAAATATTGAACATGATATCATAGTAGTATAACCTCATTAAATAATAAAATTAAACATTGGATATTGATATTGAAAAAATACATTCAAAATATCTACAAAAAATTTTACGATTAAAATACCCTTTTCACTTTGAAATCCATTATTTATTATCAAAATATTTAACAAATAATCAGGAAAATATCTTTGAAAATAAAAGTTTAAAATTTTAGAGTATCCATAAAAGAAATTATATTTTATAATGGTGTGATATTTCAATCATGTAATGTGAGTTAAAAAATTTTCCTTTTTCACTTTTATAAAATGGTCAAACTGCACATTGTTTAGAAAATGAAAAGATAATTCCTTGTAAACAATTTTTAAAAAAATTAAAAAATGAGTAAAAATGAATTAAAAAATTTATTTTATAATATTTTGAAACATAATTTTTGATATTTTAATTATAATATAGATATTAAAGAAAATGAAAATAGATGAAATTAGAAAATAAGTACTATTTTCCTTAAAACCCATATTTTGATATCATGAGTACATAAATGGATTTAAATGAGTGTATAACTTGTAATTTAAGGAAATACATATAAGAGAAGAAATGAATTTTTTTTAAGATATAATTATCAAGTATTTTCCCCAATAGAGACTTAAACATAAATAATCATGAATAGGGATGAGGTTGTGAAATAAACCTTACCCCAAGTTTGAATTACTTTTTAGATGTTCAAAAATACTATGTTATGTATATATATTCATTATAAATGTATTTAAGAAACATAATAATTTACATACCACCATATATAATTTAATTATAATATTTTATCAACCAGTTATAGACATTTTCATTATTAAAATCACAGTTCTGGGTAATTACTACATCACTTTTCAGGTAGGTTTTAGTTCAGTAGTTTTAGTCCTTTTACTTTGATAAGAGGTCTTTAATAAAGGTTCCATAATCTATAGAATGATTATATTAATATAAATAACATGAATACTTATTATATATCTATTTAATGAAATGCATAATTCATAGATATATAAAAATTTATTACGTCGTTCTTGGAGAGGGTAGGCCACATGTATGCATGAATGCTTTTATCAATTTTAAATAGATTGAATAAAATAAAGGTAAGAAAAAATTAACCTTTACAGAACCATTATTATATCATATATATCATATATATTTTTTAAATACATCATTTTTACCATCTATTTGAAGAATAAATGAGGAACAAATCACATCACTTTGTGGAGGAGGCAGTCCACACATAAGCAATAGGGACATTATAATTTTTGGTTCATTTAAAAAAAGGATGAAAAAATATGTTTTATAATATTAATAAAATTTAATTAAATTTAGGATACTTAAGATGTTATTTTATCATAAATACATATATTTAGAAGAGTTAAAATAAAAAAGGTGAGCAGTTGAAGTGATTACCTATTCATTGAATTTACACCTTTATATCTTCAATTATGGACCCCAAGCATTCTCTTTTGAGAAGAAAATAACATCATGAATGTGTATATTAATGTTTATATGATAAAAGTGTGGGGATTTTGAGATACAATTTTCTAAAATTGGCATAAACAAGAGAGGGAAGGGGTGTTCTTTTTTATGGAAGGGAAATGATATACTTTTAATTATTATAGATATTAAAATATAACTATTTCATTCTTAAGGGAAATAAAACCAACTAGAAATAGATTGAATAAAATTGTCGAATATTTTTTAAATTCCCCATAAAATAAATGTTGGGAGGGGATATTTGTTTTTTAAACCTTTTCATATTTTTAACCCCTTAACATATTTTTACTCTAACCTTCATAATAACTCTTGAAATCATATTGGGTTATAGGATTTAATGTAAGGTAATAATTGGATCATTAATGAACATATGGTAAAATTTCAGTTCATATAATATTATCCTTGTCATATTTCATTATATTTATTATTTTTAATGAATTTAATAAAATAATTTTTTCATAAAATAACATTATTTTCATTTTGACACTATTCCTTTAATATACATCTAAAGGCGTAAATAAAAAGAAAGAATTAGAATATAATATTTTTACATATAATTAATTTGCTTTATTCATTTATAAACATCATTAAACAATATAACTTACTAAAATAACATTACTTCTAATATTTTTGTAAATCATTTATTTTATTTTTCTATAAATTGAAGAAATAATGTATTTTCATTGTGTATGCTTTCATGTAAACAATATAATAACTAATATTTTACCTATATTTTTCAAAATAAAATAATTTAATTATTATCAATATTATAGTTAATATTCATTTACAACATTATTTTTTCCTAGTGTGAAAAAAAATAAAATTGTAATGTTAAGGAAGTGACATTTTTTATTTTTTGTATTTAATATAATATAATGATATATATATATCATTAAAAAATGTAACTAAATGAATATTATTTAGAGAATATTATGGGCACTAAAAAAATATATTAATCCAATAGTATAAATGAAAAGTTTATAGAAATTATAAAGTCTTATGACATTACTTATTAACCTTAATTATCTTATTTACCATTTACTGAGCTAATAAAATTTTCCACTATTCCAATTCATAATGAAAAAAATAATAGGGAACCATTTACAATATTTGAATATATATCTTCAAAATATGGAACCCATAGTTAAATATTTAATTTTAATAAATGGAATAAATTAATTTCAAAATATGTTCTCAAAACATGATGTACAATTCTTTTATAAAAATATAAATTTTAAGCATAACAATGGGTTTAATCTTATACAATGGATAGAAAACTATTAGAATGAGGTAAAAACATATGGTTTAATATCTGAAATATATATTTCATTATAATCTTTCAATGCTATTGGCTATTTTAATTTATTAATATAAAAACTCATTGTGCCCATAAAAAAGTTTCTCAGAAAAACATCATTATTAACTTCATATAATTTTTAACTTAATTTATAATTAATTTAACTCTAATGAACCCATTTTATACATACATAAACAATTTTTTTTTTCATAATTTAGTTTTTCATATTCATACACTTTAATTTAATGTCCAAGAGGTATTTGACATATTAAAAAATATTATTTAAACAGAACAACATAGTTCATTTAAAATCGATGTCACATGTAAATAATGTCATTGAGGAAATTAAATTTAGTTGATAATAAATATATCATAATATCATGGAGTGTTTCACTAACCTAGAGTGTGTGTGGTTAGATATTGTGTTGGGTGTCACCTTGGAACCCGTACTTGATGTCTAACCCTGAGGGGGAATGAATGAAAATTTTGGGATCTTTATTTGGCCAAACCCTATTATTATTTTATAATTTAATCAATTATTTTTATGTAAATAATATTACTTGATTTATTTCCTAGGACATGGAATTTGGAATTAAAACTATGTGATGGTGTTTTTGAGGATTCGAGGAGGTGCTTCTTAGGATCCATCATTGTGTCTCATGGGATTATTCTCTCATACGACTTCGATACTTAATTTTTTCATTGGTTCCCTACATGTATCTGGATATAAAACTATGGAGACACATAATGGAATATATGGACAACATTATTTGACCTTTTTTATACATGTGATTCCCAGGATGTGATAGGTCCATAAGATTCCTAACCTAACAACGATCCTACAGTGTAGGCTTAGGGGATTATATAGATGATGTCGGTTATTGGGATTTGATTCCTAGTCAACCCTAGGATATAACTAATTAATACCGATGAATTTACCTTTAAATGATTGGGATGTCCATGATTATTGGGATCAATACATTTGGCATGGTTACATTGTAATAGTTTTGGGTTTATTGATTTTCTTGGTTATAGGGAATCTACTTCAAACCATTCATTATCCTTGGAGTTTGGAGATATTAAAAAGATGATTAGAATTTTCTTATTGAGTCATTATTGATGAATTATTGGATTATTGAGAATTTGTTTATAAAAAATCTAGGGACACACTAGGATTCCTGATTTATATGGATTCACATTCATCACATTGTCATCCATGACTGGATGATGCAAGTATGGTTGATCAAAGTTCCAAACAAGAGGGTTGACATAGTTTAATATTTTTTATAGGGGTTATTTACCTATTTATTTTGATTATATAAAATTTACATAGAACGAAATTAAATTTTATGTATAATAAAATTTTGGTGGTTCCATACTATATTTTTTACTCACACACTATTTAGGCCACCATTGCACTCGGGTACCTGAGCAGACTTCAATTTTTTACAGTTTCAGGTTTGGACGAGTCCCTATATTACATGACTAAGATAGAGAAAATATGATGGTGAAGGGATTTTTATTATTTATTCATATATCCTTAGTGTGTTTAGTTTTATACAAGCATGATTATTAATATTTTTGGGTTTCATTTAATTTTCCTAAAGCATACTCTTATTTATTTCAACTACCTATATACTCTTTTACATAGTTATATTTTCCTATATTACTCACTATAATAGGGTGATATAGTCCCCTCAGTGTACCTCCATATCCCCATTTAAATTTCATTATCATTGTTCATATGAGGGGTATGCCTGAGGTCTTTAGAAATCATTGGTGGGGTACTATTTAAGTATCCTTTGGATAGGGACATTACAATGTAGAATTAGAACAATATTTTTTTTTTGTGTATTAATACTTTTTATATGATATAAAGGATACATATGAATTTGTTAGAGCCTATAATGGATAATGGCATGGGGTATGATAAACCTCTGCTTCAGTAGGATGTATAATTAGGAGTGTTTTAATTATTATGATTTTTGGTTTTCACTACTACAATTAGATTTTAGTTACACCTTGAGTGGGCCATATGGATTTGTGATGATTTTATGATCTACACTAGATTCATAGCTCTTGGAGAATTAGATATAAGATAGTTATGAATTTGAATCTTTTTCGTGAGGTTTAAGAGGTATCTCATGCATCATGATTAAGCATGCAGGTCCCACATGACAAGTATGACTTCTTGTGATTGATTTCTATAAAAAAGTCATGTTCACCTACTTAATATGTTAGAAATAAATCATATTTATTTTTATAGTATTAGTAATTTTTGGAATTATAATTTAATAGAATAAAATTTATATTCCTTCCATTTTAATGGATGGTCATATGGAAATATGGTGAGATAATTGTGATGATTAGGGAACAATCCCTCGGTTCCTGGGACATGGTGTGATAATAGTAGTTCAATATAGACCATTGTTGCCTTATTAGGAAACCTATTATGGGTATTTTCATCTTTAAATGGATTTATTATTTTTCAGTATCAATTTATATGGAATTTTTACCAAATATAATGGAATGGAATTTTAATTAAATAAGATAGTGGCTATGTATACCTTGACATAGATTACCTTGTATGATGATGTGGGGTACTATAACAGTCGATAATTGAGTTGAGATCATGATTCTCATGTGATCAGTCTCATATGTGTGTTCTTTATGAGAATAAGGGCCCTAGTAGGATGAATGTTTTTGGGATGTGATTATTTCATTCTTTCGAAGTATCTAAAACCCTAAAATGGGTTTCTCAGCATATGTATGCCTTCTAGTACTATAGATATGTGCAATGAGTACTATCTCATGATTTTTGACCCCCTATAAAAACATACTATAAGGGATAAGTGATTTATCATAGTTCCCTTTGAGATATAAGGCAATATTATTACGAGTTATTTCCATTTTTTTGTGTGAGGGTAACTATAAGAGTTTCTCACCCTATTCAGCTAGTTCAGTACAGATGGAAATATCAGGTATGTGATATCATTTAGAATCAATTTTTGAGTGGTGTAATTGAGTTAATAGTATAATAATGGACTTTTAATGGTTTTTTCTTTAGAAAAGGACATCTAATAATAGATATTTGTGTCTTGATTCAAATAGAATTCCATGGAGTTGAGTTTGGTTTTTATGGTAACATAGTTTGTGTTCCTGGCCCTACCATTATAGATGTATTTCTATACATTGTGAGAACACGGGTAGATGCTCATGAATTGAAAAATTTATAGGTAGAATATATGTGTATAAAATATGGTTAAATAAATCAAAAAAAGTATGGATGAATTGTTATTAGGAATAAACCCCCTGTAAATCCGGTGAGCATGAGATATACCAGTCATAAGTAAAGTAATCGATTTTGAATGGGATTTCTAAGGGAGATTTGTTTTGGTGAAATGGACATATCGAGTAGCATGGTCATTGTTGAAGATAATGTGTGCATTTTTTTTATAAGTGGATAATGGGATTTTTGGATGGGTTTTTTATGGCTAATTAGTTAAGAGAATAAACCAATTATGTTCAAAAATGATTCAAGGTGATCCTTGCATTTAATGCATGGAACATATTGAGTATTTAATTAGGTATAGACACAAGTGGGACAAATCCTGATGGGGTTTTATATATTTATTATGGGATTAGTAGCCTGATAATATGATGGTAATGGATCCAAAAGAGTGAAACAAATATTGTTATGGATAAACCTAGTGAAGGTGTCTACTTGAGAAGAAACATGTGTATAAAAATATTTCAGCTAGAGCACCAATAAGTAGTTGGGGTGGTGAACCTCGTTCTAGGTGAATATCAGTGAATTTCATGGATAAAATAATCTCTAGTTGGGAATACATGAAACATTGTCTTTTGGATTGGCTCTCACGAATTATTTTATATTTGCATGCTAGTAAGTCTTTTTTTCTCTGGATCGAGTCTATTCTTCGGTGGGTGAGTGTTGGAGTTAAAAAAGGTACCAATGGGGTGATATTGTAGTGGGGAGCATGACCTCATTCATAGGTTATGTTCAATTCATTCTTTTTGGATCATGGTATCATGATGAGACATAAGTAGAATATATTACTAGGAGAATGTACAAAGATAATTGGGATATAATGTCTGAAGGAGTCCGAACATTATCTTAAGTAAATTTAAAACTCTTTGAGTATAATCAGAATATGAGTGTGTTAGTACTCACTTTTTTGGAATGATAGTGTATTCATATTATTGTGTATTTGGAAATTGAGTTATGCCAAACGATGGGTTTAGACTCCAATGTATGAACTAACATGATCTCATAATGCCTTCGGGAGTGGAGGCATCATGACCAAGTAAATTAAGTGCATGAAAGTAGATAAAGATCATGGTTTTATGAAGAAGGAATCCAAATAAGGTATTCATCATCATTTTATATGTAATTTTTTATAGTGGTATAGTGACCTCATCAGGTGATTCATTTTTGATGCAATATTTATGTTTTTGGAATTGGTCAGGATTTTCAAGGAGAAACCAATGTGTTTGTGTTGTGAATGGATGCAAGGTATGTTTTTTAATAATGTAATTTGTCTTGAAAATGAAAAATGGTACTAGTGACTAAAAATGTTCCCATGTATATTATTTTTTTGTATGTTTGTAACCATGCTGATAGTTTCCTTGGAGCACTAAGGGTGTTTTTCAATATTCAATTTTGATGGTGGGTGTTTTATAACAT
This sequence comes from Viscum album, assembly GCA_963277665.1. NCBI lineage: Eukaryota > Viridiplantae > Streptophyta > Magnoliopsida > Santalales > Viscaceae > Viscum > Viscum album. Next base: position 879,909,074 of record OY728123.1, read on the forward strand.
CAAAATTTCCTATTATGACCTAAATTTCACAGTGGGGATAAATATATATTGACTAATAAATTGGATGAGGAAAAATTCATGCCTCCATATGGAGGGGTGTTGGGGAGCACCATCTCCTTAGTTTTTTAATAAATCCAAGGTATGACTCATGTCTCTAAATTCAAGAGGCTTGTGTTTAAAGTTTCACATTGGAAGTGTGTTTCACATACAAGTATGGGAAACATTGATTTGAATGGGAATTGATATCCTAGATAGGTCAAAAATGGTGATGATATGATTTAAAAGACTTATTTGAGTATGAGAGGTGTTATGGTTAGTGTATTTTAATATACAGTGTCCATAAATGTTAAAATTACCATAAAGAGTTTGAATATATTAATTGGTTTAATGGAAATATATTTAAATGGGATTTGGGTTGGTTTTTCAAAAGTTATAATATGTCAAACATGTTCTTTTGGATGAGAAATTGAGTTCATATTGTTGTTGAGAGTAATAGGAGGGCTTTAGCAGGATATATGGTAGGTTAGGTTTAGTTTAGAGTCATTGAATATCAAGGAATCCAATACTGGCTGTCTTGTTGGTTATTTTTGGGGAGAAATAAAATTTCCCCATTAAATATTTATGATTGGTCCACCCCTATTTCCCCTTCATATTTCCCCCATGAATAAGGGTCGATCCCCTCATCTCTCCTAGTCTTTCACCTTTAAAAGGGGTGTCTTTATAGGTTTTTCTGGTGGAAATATGACGTACATATCCACATACTATGTTCTATAACCTTATTCATCTTCTATTTGTTCCTAATATTACTATATAGTTTTAGGGTTTTGATACTAATTCCATAATAGCATATTATAATTGGATGATTCTCTTAGTGATTTTGTCCTGATTAGAAGGTTTTTTCTTGAGTGGCTATCTAGTTATCATTATTCTTCATTTTGGAAATTTTATATTCCACATCCTAATATATTAGTGTGTTTTATATTTAAAATTAATTGAATATGAAATTGGGGGTGTATTTTTTTTATATTCCCCAATATTTTATTGAGTGTTTCTTATATAAATCCCATGGGGTGTTATTCACAATTCTGGCATGATTAGGCCGTCCCAAGATATTTTGAAATGAATGAAAAAAGATTTAGATTTTTTAAATGTAAAATTTTAATAATTTTCATTGAAGATAGAATTAATTAATTTGACTTGTTTATCATAATTTTAGTGCACAAGGATATAGTAGTTTTCTATATGAGATGATATGAATTTGGGAGAGGTTGAATATAATTATGATTGAATTTATAGGATATGAAATAAGGGGGAAAATATTTTGAAAATGTTAGTGGTTTATATTTAATCCATAGGACTTATTTCATATCGTTTATATGAATGTGTGTGTACAGTCATTGCAATAGGGTGATGGAAACTATCATTACTAAATTTATCAATTTAATTTAAGTATTTTAATTTATATATAATTTTTAAATTATATAAGAACCCTGTATTAATGAGAAAATGTTCCAAGGATATTGAGAACCATGGTTGATGTCTTGACACCTATGCCACTGATGGTTGAGTCTTGGAATATATGAATATCAAGAAACATGGGCACCTATATGATAATTTGTGTCATTCCTTGAGATTGAAAACACTGGTGGGATAAGTGAGTACCCCCTTGACATAAAAAAGAAAGTAGGATAGACCATACGAGAAGTAGAATTTGGTTAGGATTAGTTGACTAGTCATGAGGGGCCCTTGGAACAAAGATCTACATTAACCCGTCTCTTAATACTATCACTATCGTGGAATACCAATGTGGTTGTGTTATGACATGGTTGAATCCAACAAACATATTTTCCTTCGACCATCGGGTGGATTACTGATAGAATAATAGTGACTGAGGACACCCCCATAGGGTGCCTCTAAATGATTTATCCAAGGGACCCAGGTAGGTAATACGATGTTAGACCAACGCCAAGAAGGTGTGTATGAGTGTGGGTACAGAAGGGAGTGAGCATTACCTTGGAACCTGTATTGAATGATTAAGACCAAGGGGTTATGGATGATACTATTGTGTCAAGTATCAACCTGCCCCTATATTTTCTTTATTCATTCATTGGTTATTTATGAAGAAAACTATATACCCAAATGTATTTAATGGATCCAAAACTATAGGTTAAATTCTATGAATTATTGGTTTCGATGCTTTCTAAAGGTGTTTCCTGGGATCTATATTTTGGCCTTTTGATATTGAGTGATATGGATTCTATGGTTGATGTGACCATTTTTTCTAGTGTGTGTCCAAGGATCTTGCTGATGAGGACCATAATCGATTCTCGAGATAGTATGAATTTTCCTCAGCATTATATGGGTTAAACTAGACACCATAAGTCCCTTAGATGTGTTTCTTACATTAATTATTTAGATAGGATTCCTATGTCACCAGTAATATATACCAAGTCGAGCATGATGAATTTACTAATACCTAATTAGGATACCCATGTGTCTTAATATACAAGAATATGGACTTTTTTCATGGGGATGAATTTTTATTTAGTGATATCCTATAATTCTAGTAATTGGATTCAAGAAATTCATTATATATGGAGTTTGGATATATGAACACGAGGCTTAAGATCCAATTGTTGATCCATTCATGATGAATGGATGGATGTTTAATGATGTGTATTAGGTATTTTTGGGCTGCACCCTATATTTTGATATTTATATTATGGCATAACAATTTCTACATTCTCAGACACACTGACATTGGCCAAAATAGGTATTGTTAATCAAGGTCCTAGATCTAAAAATCGACATGGGTTTAATTAATTAATTATTTTCTTTATAGTTTATTTAAATATTTATTCTAATAATTTGACATGAACATATTAGTATATCACTGATTATGCAAGGTATTATGTTGGTGGAGTCCTACAAAGTTATGTACTCACATTGGGTTTGGCCCACCATTGCACCAGGATACCCGAGTAGCCATCACACGGTTACAAATCTATGTTCGTACAATTATTATTATTACATAAACTAGATAGATTAACACATTTGTTTTGGATATTTTTATGAGGTATTCATATAACATCACTATCATTTCATTAAAATGAGTAGGATTATTCATGTTTTTTACTTTATTTCATTTTATTATAGCATGGACATTTTATATTTACTTGTGTCTATAATAATTTTTAATGTTATTTTTATTGATACTAATCACTCTAATATTGGGTTATAGTCCCCTCATCATACAATCTTATACCCCAACATCTAGTCACCAGCCTCTGGCATATAATGGGGAATGCACGATATCTTATGGAAAACTAGGAAAGTGAAATATTTGAGTATCTTTTAGAAAATGACATTACACTGATGATACATAGAGTATTGTTATATATAAATACACATAATAATATCTTGTGATAAATTATAAAATTATTATAATTTAGCTGATAAGTTTTGATGAATTTTATCACAACATCTAGAACATTTTTGATATAATGATGATGAGTCAAATAATGGTGAATCTATGATTGGGAATCCATTCTTATGTGAAATGTTTGATGAATTTTATGGGAAGTGGAATAAAACATGGATAAGGACATGTAATTTAAAAAAAAGATATTTTATAATTGTTTTTATTTTTATATGAGTATTAGCCTTAAATTGGATAAGTATTTTTAGTGAGAGAGTGAAAAAAATATTCCAACTTAGGATATAAATGGGAACCAATTCATCCATTTCCACATAAGGTAAAATCCTAAACCAACTCTAATATACATATCATGTCCAAATGGTTAGGAGGAGTAACATAGTATAACCAGAGAGGATGATGGGTGAGGGGAAAATGCATGCAATAAAGTTTTCATCAAAACACAAGAATGAGATTTTTTGGAAACATCATCTCAGTGGTGGGGCGTGAATATTGGTTGGTGACCACCAACACCCATATTATTTCATTAAAATTATAAGAGAGTGAAACCTATTATTAAGTGGTTCATTCCCTGTCACCTGTATTATGTGTAATTGATTTTAGTGATTTACTCTTAATTTTTTAATAACTAATATATAAATAGAATGGATTAATACAAAATGAAGAAAATTTAAGTCAACTTTCTCACCTTGAAGTAGGGTGCCTCAGTGTTGGAGTTTGAGAACATAGAGGGTTAACGATCAAACTAAAGAGATCACACCATGTAAGGAGAGTCAACCATGAGTTTTTAATGGAATTTTTTTCATCATTGTTTTTTAATAAATCATTAATTACATGAGTAATGTGTGATTAGTACATGATGAAGGATAAAGGAAGCAATTAAATGAGGATAGTATGAGATGAAACAAGTATGCATCACATGGGTAGTCAATCGGGACAATGTACAATGAATCAAGGTTTCACCATGAGATATGAGTATATGTAGAAATTATTTCAAGAAGATAGTAAATAATCATGGATATAGATAAAGTGGTTGATGTACTATGTTATTTATTGCGGCTCACGATCGTAGAAAAATATTTTCATCACTGATGAGGTATTGATTTTACAAATAATTATTGTATATTGATTTATTTTTTAGTATGATCATTGTTCAAAATAAATATTGATCTCAATAAAATTTTATATTTACAATGACATTGAGAAGAATTTAATGACAGAGATTGTCCATGATTATCACAAATGTCATTTTTCTTTCTCAAGGGTCTGATTCTATATAATGTATAGCTGAGACTCAAGTACTAATTGAGTTGAGTTCTAGTGTTGTAGGAAAAGAAAAAGTGAATTTATGGACTCTTTTTTCAATTTAGGAAATAACCAAATAATGTATACCTAGTACCTATATTAAAGATGATAATTACATAAATTGTGTATGATGTGGGGATGAATTAGGCCAAGAAAAAGATAGGTCATGTAGGTAAAGAAAGAAAATATATAATAATATCCCTTGAATTTTTCATTAGGTGAACGTGTTGAACATATGGTATATGCACTAAACAAGGGTTTAAATTCATAAATAAGCTGATATATCATTGCAAATAAGTATGTGATCTATATGCATGTGAATTTGTGCTATCTGAAACATCATAACATATATAATTATTACAAGAAGACTAGTTACAAAAGACATATCCTCCTCTAAATTAACTTTTTTATTTTCAAACACTTTTAAGGGGAAACTGAAAACCCTCACATTTAAAACTGATCTAGTAGTAAAAGTGACAACTGACTTATTGGAGAAAATTCTAAGACAGTTGGAATCACATTCCATAAATAATTTCCAAGGAATAGAATTTACCTGGATAATTGGATCATACTTTAAGAGATCTTCATAATGATATACTAGATAGTCCCAAGTTTGAATTTACTCTTGTTTACTAATCTTCCCCATGTTGAATCCTTTAACCAATATGCGATATTTCTTTTCAATCCCCTGATGTTGACTTGGAGTAATCTTCTAATCATTTGATCAATATATTCATTCGTCATCTTAATCATCAGAATGGCCTCCACCATTTCTTCACCAGAGTGCATTAGTAGATCCATCATATATTCTAGATCCGCGACCTTCAGTTACAAAAGTCATATAATTTAGAAGATGAGTTTATAATAAATATACTATTTTATTAAGGGAAGATAAGATATATATGTTATAAAAACATTACATTAGTAGATGACATGTATTCCTAAGTATTTATTAAACTAAAGGACACAAATCATTCAAGGACTTTAGCAATATTAAAGGAAGAAAGACCTATATTATCTAACATCAATGTTCATAAATACCATAAAAAGTAAAAGGCATGATGATCAATTCTAGTTATAGAGATAGATCAATCTACATTAAGTGTTAATGAAACCAAGTTCATATTAAGATACTTCTATATTTATATTAAGAATGAAGAGAAGGATGATATGGTGTATATCTAATAAAAGTTAAGAGAATGTGGTTCAGGCATATAATCATGTAATAATAGTTGGTTTTTAGGGAGTATAATCACATGAAACTATATGATTAACTGTTGAAGTGTATAACCAATTGCTGTTGATGTTTGGTGATTGGTTTTTATAACCATTCATGATCCTATTAACTTATGAGGCAACTATAATGGAAAAAAATTATAGTGGATAATCTGTAGTTTGGGATGTCTACACAACTGTGAAATCATGTAGGATTATATCAAAACAAGTAAATAATTTTTTCTACATTTATTTTTTTATTTCTAAATAAGAGGTTACCTAATGGATCAAGAACCTTAACATTTTCAATGGGTCGAATTAAAAATAGGAATTAATAAATGTAAATAACTAATTCAACCTTCTTCTCAATGGTTAATCTGTTATGGGGAACTAAAATATATGTTCAATAATGTTGATCACATGAGAGGGATTATAAAATTAAAAGTATTTAATATGAATTTTTATGTTTACCCTTCAAAATTAATATGACATTGTTTCCTATAGATGTTTTTAGAAGACTCAAGTAAAAATACAGGTTGATATTTATCCATTTTTGTTTATATAAAACCCTTGAAATTTTTTCATTATGCCTTAACCTGATTGAATTCAATGAATCTTTATAAAAATTCTACAATTTCCTTTTTTGAATTATCTAACTCGAATTTCTCATACCGATGACATTTTATTTTCTTGATGAATATAGAAAATTGAATTCTACAAATTATCTATTAGAACCATCCTCATTTATGATATCAATTCTATATACAATCATATCTACAATATTTGAGTTATATAAATATAAATATTGAATCATAAGATTCTCTCTATTCTTTTTTACATGACCATATTTGCAGTATAATTATAAAAATTATCAGTAAATCTAAAAATTATGTGGATTTATTAATTTTTTTTGGTTTTCTAGACTAAATAATTCCATTGTTAGGATAAAAATTTCACTTTTTAGCGCATGGAAACAAAATAAAAATGATATAATTTATAAAAAGATATTTAAATCCTATTAATAGAAAAATATTTACATGAAAAATAATTCCATGGTGTTTTTAACATCTTTAAAATTTTAAATTAGTTTTTTAAACTCCATGATGTTATGCACTATGATGTATACCATGCCATATATATTTATTAATCTATAATTAATTTATTAAATATACCCACCACAGGTGAAATGTTATAAAATATTTATATTTTTATGGAGTATACATTGTCTGATATATAAAATGGCTCATGGTTACTAAAATATATAAGACACTATACTTATGACTGTTGTTTAAAATTATTGTGATTTTCTTAGAATCAAATGACTATTTTCATATTGAATTTATATAATTAATTTAGTAAAATGTTTCCTAAAAGATATTTTCCTAAAGAATTTATAGAATCATGTTGCCCATTAATTATAATTTTTATAGGGATACCCTTTGCACTATGATATATTAATAAAATTTTGGGGAAAAACCAACTAACACATCAATTAAAATATTAATACATTTTCCTTTATATTTTTTTTTTCAAATAGATTAATTTTTTTGTAGAAATTTTTTTGGGGGTTTGATTCCACCGATGTAGGTCAACATCTTTCCCAATTAAAACCTTACATTTTTATATGACTCTATTCCATTCGATTTTGGTTGATGTTTGAATATATTAATATTAAGACCTCGGTTGGCCAAAAAAGGTAAAAAGAATGAATTCATCAAAAAGTATTTGTGTTTCTTTCAAATATGTATTATTATATTAATTATGTGTTCAATGAAGGTTTCGATAATTTTTGAGATGTTTTAGAATATTTATAATTTACTTTTTTAATGAATGGAAAAATCACGCAATAATAATTAATATTATTCGGTAGGTATTTTTAAATTTATGATGGGTGTTGGACATATATTGTATGCTAGTAAATTAATGTTATGATATAAATCATGAAGGTAAGATATGTGGTGTAATAATGTGTGTTAGATAGTGGTTTTACATAAAATAATACTAAGTTAAAAAAATGAATGTTTTCATGTTGGTGATCAATTGAGAACGAAGAAAAAAAATGATACCAAAATTTGAGAAAATTTTCTTTTCCACGGAGATGAAAATTCATGTGCATTATTCTATAGAGGTTAGTTCTAGATTAATGGAGTTTAATTCATTGGATGAAATAATTATGATATATTATTTTATAATTTTTTTTAATGTTTATATATGATAAATTTTCCAGAATATGATGTTGGTCAACTTCATTATATGGAAAAATCTACCAGGTTATGATTTTTAGAGATTTGGTAACCAAAATATTTTAAATATAAATGAAAAAGTGTTCGATAGTTATTCCATAAATAGGTACATATATTTATGAAACCCCACCAGCCCAACCCCCCACCACAAATATGCCTTCCCTCTATTCCAATTATTATTATTTTAATTAAAAATGTTGACTTTAGTTGGTCTTTCCCATGCATTGATAATGAATCGATCTTATAAACTCTATCGCATGTATTAGTTGAAAATAGGCAATACCAAATTGGGCTTGGTCATGTATGTTTATGTTTCTTCTTGGTCGATATTTATAATTTTAATAGACAGTATTAAAAAACCATATTCATCATGGAGACTTTTATACAACTATATAAATAATTATATGCTTATAAAATTATACATAATTACCTATATAAATAATTTTCCTTAAATTAATAAATATTCCAAAATATTATATTAATTTTTTTAAATATATTTATATATAAATATAAATTATATATTTATTAATATGTGTGACATCCTTACCCGAGTGCCACTAAATGGTTCCCTGAGATTGTTGGCCACATGCCATCATGTGTGCCTCCTCATATGCTAGAGGGTGCTGACTAGTGGAGAGAGTCTGGTAATTCAGTCTTAGGGTGACTATACCCTCTTTCATCGGAATAAAACTCCAATAGAAGCAAACAAAAATAACCAAGTGTGGAAGCATATAAATAACCAAGACAATACAATGTCATATATTATTCAAAATAAAAAAATACAATACTCAACTGAAAGGTAAAATGTTATATGACAATGAAAATGTAAAGTGTCTACAATGAAACTAAATGTAAAGACACAATGACTCTAAAGCGGGTCCCAAACCATATCTGGTTGCCTCTCTCATGCTCCAATCCCAAATAGAAACATATCCTAGGGCCTTTCCATTATCATATCATGCAACAACAATGTATACTTGGGTGCCAATCAGGCATACCAAACAGGGTGTGAGTAAGACTTAGTAGGCCACCACCAAAACTGTCTAAAACAAGTCTAGCCAAAAGATAGTGTATGCAGTTTTATGAAGAAATAAATACAATGCATAATAAAACAGTTATCACATTGTCATTCAATATATACTCTTCACATGAGGATTAGTTTCTATTCAGGTTATCCATTTGAATCATCATTCATTATAATCATTCATTCGGTGTTGAACGTCATTTCAAGAACCCCAATCTCATCCAATGTAGGTCTCCATGCCTGACACTCTATATCTCATTCGGTGTAGTTTTCCATGCCAAGAACATCAAAATCTCAATCTTTGATAACTATTGTGGAGGAACACCATGTCCAAGTTCCAACTTTTAATTGGTCTAGAACACCATTTCTAGCACCACAAAAATCTCAACCATTTAATCATTCTTTAATTCATAGGAATTACTGACATCATTCCATTACTAATCCAATGATTAGTTAAAAATTTAAAAGGCCATTAGTTAACTCAACAATTAACTAAGAAAACAACCCATTAATTAATTCTTCAATTAATTAATCAACAAAAACAATTCTCATTCCATAATTAATTCTTCACATTTAATTACTCATATCAAATCTAAACTTTTCATAATTATTTCTGAAAATTAATTATATTTGGTCAACATTATGGAACTTAATTAATTCTCACAATTAATTATATTACATAGAAAAACCACATTTCAGAATTAATTCGTCACAATTAATTATCTTAACAAAATCTATTCAATATATCAATTACAATATCTCAACCCATAACCAATCCCCAAAAAAATTATCTACTTGGGAACCCCCCCTTCGTTTGTTCCACGGTTCAATTATCAACTATTCACCAAGGAAATCAGAAGTGAATTACACATTCTTAATTTATCAAATTTAAGAAACCAATTATCAAGGTAATCTTGAAAATAAATAAAATCACATTCACATATCAAATCCAAAACTATGGGATATCAATTTAAACCACCTACTTCGGTTTAACAATGGATTTTATCCCAATAGAAACCCCCAAAATTCGAGTGGCATGACGTTTTCAATCATGCTCCAGATAAAAATCCATAAACCATGATAAAGATCAAAGGTATCAAGATCATAATAATATATACCTAGATACACAATCATAGATCTTGATCTCAACTAATAGGTTTAGATCAATAGAAATGGAAAATATCTACCATGAAAATATCAAGGGAGGATAGAGGAATGAACGAGAGAGGAAATGGGATGAAATCCACTTATCGGGAAGAGATAGGATCTTTAATATAGGCTTTCAATATCAAATAAATATGTTCCAATCACATTGAAATCCCTCCGGAGGGCTCTGGGATCACCTAGAATTTATCAAGCCCGAGCCAGTTTGAAAATACAGGAGTCTCAGTGGTTCAGGTGGTTTTGAAAAGTATTTTCATATAAAAAACCATGCATGCACGAGTTCCTGTGTAGGGATACAGGGTTAAGGAAAACCTTAAGCCAACTGTGAAGTCCTCTATGTCAAGTTTATCACATTTGGAATAGTTTAGTCACATGTTATTTCAAACCGTGTGCAAACCATGTGGACCTCTCTTTCCATGTTATCACTATTTGCACGATTTTGGCGCATGGTTTGTCAAAATGTGTGAAAATTATGAACAACCCACTGTCCTTTAGTTATTCAAAAAAATTAAACCAAAATACTCCCCAAGACACTACTCCAAAACAAAGGTACTTAAAAACATAAAAAAGTACCAGGAAACGTGCATGAGATGACTCCAGAAAAGGTTGGGATCTTACAATCTTTTCACCTTATAACAAATCATCCTCGAGATGTAATCCTGAACATTTCGATGTTTTTGAGCCAAAAAATGGGCCATTAAGCCCTCATGTATTCTCCGTATTCCCAAGTTACCTCTTGAACACTTCCACGTTTCCATAACAAATGAATTAACGACACTACCTTTCCCTATAACATTTTCTCATTGCACCCCATCACATGTATCAGATTCTCCTCAAAGGATGCATCTATCTCGAGGTAAAACTCTACTACTAAAGCCAAGTGATTCTCCCAAGAACCACCAATGTCACGACACATGCTCACAACATATCATCTAAATCCTATATGGTATGCTCCGACTACCCATATGCCTATGGTTGGAAGGTCGTACTTAACAAAACCTGTGTACCATGAGCCTTCGGTAAGCCTTTCCAGAATCATGAAGTAAAGCATGAATCGTGATCTGAAACTATATTCCATGGAACCCCATGAAAATAAACTATCTCTCATATGTATAGTTCTCCCAACTTTTATACTTTAAAGGTTTCCTGTATAGGTAAGAAATCTACTACCTTCATTAAGTGTCATTGGATGTAATACAATGAAATCCAAATCCACGTCATCCCACTTATATTGCTAAATAGGAAACGGCTGCGATAGGCCTCTAGGTTGTTAATGCTCTGCCTTCATCAGATGATAGGTGAAACATCTTGTTATAAACCCTGATATCTCCTTTTTCATGTATGGACACCAAAATTATCGTCATAGGTCATGATACATTTTTGTCACCCTAGGACGTACCAGACACTTTGAGGCATGAAATTATCTCATGAGTTCCTCTCTCATACTCGTAGGCACAACAAAACGATTATTCACATAGATGATCTTATCCTCATATAGTATCTCGTTTGAAGGGGTCTCCCCACCTTCAAGGATTTCCCTTATGGATAAACACTCCAAATTGTCATACTACGTGTCCCTGATCTATTCCAAGAGTGTAGACTCAACTACAACTGAATCCAAAGTTATCATATCCTGACTCTCCAAAAATACCATAAGAATTTACTCTAGAAAATTCATCATCTTCCACTATGCACATGAATCATATACTAAGAGAGTCTATGTTTTCTTGCTCATGGAATCCACCAAACTATTCCCCTTATCAGGTGTGTATACTAGTTAAAAATAAAAGGACTACATAAAATCTACCCATCTTCACTACTGAAGATTTAAGTCGCACTATGAAAAGATATACTTCAAGCTTTTCTAATTTGTAAAAGATATAATATTTTCTCCCAAAAGATAGTTTCACCATCATTTAAGAGCATAAACCACTGCTACCAACATTATCTCATGCATAGGGAAATTCCAGTCATGTGGACTCAACTGCTGAGACTTAAAAACAATGACTCGGTCCCGTTACATCAAAACAGCTCCGAGTCCAATCCCAAAAGCATCATAACTCCTCACCTGTCTCAAGTAATAAAAAAATTGGTGTTGATGTCAAGAACTTATTCAACTATTGTAAATAATTCTCACACGATTATACCTAATAAACTGTATCCATTTATTTTTCAAACCTGAAAGTGGTGTTTTCAATTAGGAAATGTCATGGGTGAACCTCCTAGAATAATCTACTAATACCAAAATCTTTAGATATAAAAAAATCCTTGGGTATCTCCCAAGAAAACAGAACCTGCACTTTTTCTAGGTCCACTACCACAACTTCCTCTGAGCTGATATGCCCCAAAAAGTGTATTGTGTCATCGAAAAATTTACATTTAGATAACTTGGCATATAGGTGGCGCACTCTTAATGTAACAAAGATAATGTCAATATGTTTGGCATGATTGTCACGATCCTTATAGCACACCATGTTGTCATCCACAAACACCACCACAAACTGGTCTAAGTACAGATGATGGATCATGTTCATCAAGGCCATAAATACTCCTGGGGAATTTTTCAATCCAAAAAGCATTACAAAGAACTCATAAAAGCCATACCTTCTTCTAAAAGTAGTTCATGGTATATCAGAGGTATGAACTCTCACCTTATGATACCCAAATCTCATATCGATCTTTGAGAACACACAAGCCCCCTTCATCTGGTCAAATAGATTATCATTATGTGGATAAGGATATCGGTTTTTCACAGTCATTTTATTCAACTTATGTTAATCAAAACCCAAGTGTAAACTCCTATTGGCCTTTTTTTAAAACAAAACAGGTGATCCCTAAGGCAACGTACTTGGAAAGATAAACCCTTTATCCTCTAACTCCTCTACCTATGTTTTGAGCTCTTAAAGATCAACCGGTTCCATTCTGTAAGGTGGAATGGATACTGACCCGTCCCCTTAAATGATCTCATTAGGTAATTCTATATCTCTCTTAGGTGGAATCCCTAAAAAGTATTCAAGAAAGACATCCTGAAATAGTTCTAAAACTAGTGTGAGGAAGTCTTACGTACCACTCCCATAATCTAGAAAAAGTCTAGAAATGTGGAATGTGATCTCTCCTAGTTCTGAGTAATTGACCATCCTCAGCCATCATGGATATCCCAATCTCCACGATGAACAAACTGGTCACCCTTATGCAATACAAAGGTCACTCTCCTACATTAACTATCTACGTGGGCTTAGTATGTGACTAGACAATACATACCCATAATTAGGCCGAAGAAAATTATATCATGTACATAGATATCACAAAGAAAATGATACTCTTCAATCTCTAGAAAACATTCCTTGCATAAACAAATATCCATAGAATATGTTTCCAATGGTGTATCGATATTCATCACCCCACATATGGACTCAAACACTATTATCAAACCATTAACATGATTTTCATATAAATAGGAATGCAAGGAACCTATGTCAAACAAGGATGTAGCTAAAGTAGAAGAAACTAGAATAGTACATATCACTATAGAAGGACCAGCCTTTCTCTCTACAAGTGTAGGCTACACTACATGTAACTGCCCTTCCCCTATTACCTATGGTATCATCTGTCTCTCTTGATTAGACCCACTCTGATGAGATGGGAACTCATACCCTGAAGCACCATGTCCATTACCTCTACTGACTTTGTCTGTAGAGTTCCAGAAGCTAGACCTATATGGTGCAGAGGACCCTATTCCCACACTCTGACTCTAGGAAACTTCTTCTGCAGCACCAGATTTCCATAGCTTCATACAGAACATCAAGATGTGCCCCATCTTTCCACAAAATGGAACTTCACTGGTGGTCGAGGACAATGTGTATGATAGAGTCCTTGCCTACCACACTGGTGGAAAAGCATATGAGTAAGATTCAGTTCAATGGTTTCCCCTGGCTATCCACCTTGATTTCCACTGTCCTGACTAAGGTTCTCGTAATGGAACTTCCTATTCTTGGAAGGGACACTCCATGATCATCTAGTGATAGCTATCTATCCAGTACTAGAATCCTCCATCAGGTTACCCCTGAAATGAGAGCCTGATTAACCACTTCAGAGAATTTATTCAGCCTAAATATATTTACCTGGGACTTAATTTCACAACAAAGTTCATCTTAAAATTGTTTTATTGAAGAAGCCTCATATGCCACTAAAGGTGGAGAAAAATTCTGTAAATATTTGAAATGTTCAGCATAATCCATTATGGGAATGGATCCTTGGGTCATATGAATAAACTCTGAAGCGTTCTCTTGTCTTCAAATCTCTGGATAGAAGTGATCCATGAAATTCTACTGAAATTCCTTCATTAACATATCATCAGACTATCTAGATTGTACATGAATGTCCCACCAGCGCTTCACTAACCCCCATAGCATATAATAATCCAAATTGACCCTCCTCCTAGACATATACTCCAAATGGTCATGTATCTTCTCTATAGATTCAATATAGTCTTCATCTACCTCAGGTCCACCCTCTCCTATAAAAGTTGGAGGGTGCTGCAGCCGAAACACCCTTGTAAACTCAGACATTCTTTTTAGAACATGCCCTAGGTCTCTCTACATGAATATCATGAAACAAGGAAATTAATCTCAAAACTGTTCCCCTTCCTCCCCATCTTGCACCAATGGTGCCTCAAGTTCCCTGCCTAGAAGTTCATTTCGGGCTGTACCCCTTAGTATCTCCCTCAATAAGAACCGTGGAGGTATATATCTAAAAATCCAAACACACATCATAGGTCTCATAAGACAACCTTATTACATTTATGTAATAGGAGAAACTAACGCAATAAGTTTCCACATTCCATTTCCGCATTTTCTCGCCACACAGTCAACATTGAGCCCTTATCACTACCCTTAACCATCCAAATCCTTGGTATTGGATTACAAGGGTAGATATATTCTCATTAATTAATCCAACCATAAATTAAAAAAATTATTTAAAATTAATTAATAAAATAAATAATTAATTAATCATACTCATTTAATAAATCATGGTTCTCATGAGACACACATTTATTCTAATTTTTTCTTCATTATTTAAATCTCACAATAAGGAAAAATAGTTCATGTTCAAAAAATTATTGATAACCAATTTTCCTGGGAGTGCTTAGAATGATGCATGCCCGATAACCCTGAGTGACTAGAATGATGCATGAAGACTCAATTATCATGCCTATTTAGACTACTTATCAAAATTCAAAAACTATCAAAACAAATATTACATCACACCAAAATTTCACCACCCAAGGTGAGAAAATATCCAACCGTAACAACAAAAATCAATAAAAAAAATCCCACCCTGAGTACTCGGATTTTCATTCATATATGGGTTTGAAACTCCCATGCACGAGCTCATTACCAATCCTCGACTCTTCTTAGTCTCTTGTCTACCTTTCATAAAATAGTAAGACCAAACAAGAAGAAAGAAAAGAAAACTCCTCTAATACCACTTTGTGACGCCCTGACCTGGGTGCCACTAAACGGTGCCCCATGCCTATTGGAAACATGCCCTCAAGAACATCGCCCCGTATGCCAGAGGGTTCTGACTAGTAGTGAGGGTCTGGTAAGTCAGTCTTGGGGGGAATATACCCTCTGTTATCAAAATAAAACAACAGTAGAAGCAATCCAAAATAACCAAGTGCAAAAGCGTATAAATTACCATGACAATACCATGTCATATGACATTAAAAACATGAAAATACAATACTCAACTAAAAGGTACAATATTTTTTACATTTACATTGTCATATAATGTTTTACTTTTTAGTTGAGTATTGTATTTTCTTGTTTTAAATATCATATGCTATGGAGTTGTTCTGGTTATTTATAAGCTTTGACACTTGGTTATTGGTGTTTTCTTATATTGGTGTTCTATTATGATAAAATAGGGTATAGTATCCTCAAGAATGACTTACCATACCCTCACTGCTAGTCAGCACCATCTAGCATATGGGGAGGCGCGATTGAGGGCATGTGGCCAACTGGCTCGAGGCACCGTATAGTGGCACCCAGGGTCTGAACGTCACAATATGACACCTAAGTTATAGTCCTACAATTATATACATATAATAAAACAAAATATATATTAATAATATTTATCAATATTATAATTTTAGTACCCGGAATATATATATATATATTAATACATTAATAAACATGTGTTTAAAATTTACAATTACTGGAACAAAATTTTCTATTATCATTTCATTTTTAGGAATATAAAAATATAGACATAAATAAATAAAATAACAATAAATATATTTTTTATTAAAATTTTATAAAAAAATTATACATAACCATATCAAAGATAATAGTATCTCTAAATTTTAATCAATGTTACAGATTGATTTTATATCAATTAGTGTCGAATAATGAAATCACAATTTATTTCACCCTTACTTGGAAATTGATATAAAAATATCCCAATTAGGATGTGATGATATGTATTATGGTTTCATAATTTTTTGAATAATTTTATTGTTTCAAATGATATCACATATCTCATTATGTTTTATTATTAAAACTACATAAAACAAAAAATTTATGTATCTTGATACTGTATATTTCAATTTTTGATACATCGTGGACATATTAAGGAATCCTATTACTATTGAAATAAATATAATGACATATGATATCATATATTTATTGATATATGAGAGGCATTCAATAAATTAGATTCATAAATATCATATTTGAGACAATCATGTACTTATACTAATTCCCATGACAAACTATTCCACATAAAATTTTGAAAATATCAATGTTTGAATGATTATTCAATGAATCATTATATATAGATATTATAATGAATAGAGATTTTAATGACATATGACCTGACTTCTGTAGTGATAAATAAAATTTAAATCAATATTATCACAAATAAGATGGGTAAAATTAATGAATTAAAAATAATTAAATAATAATGATCTTTTATATTAGATATAAAATCCTTGATAATGGTTATAGTGAGTAGGAAAAAATGTTATCTTTCATCTAAAAGTATCCATTAATTGTGAAATCTCAAAATAATATAAATGGAACTCTTATATAATGAATGGTTTATTAGTAACTCCACACGAAAATGTAATATATATTTTATCTATGTGTTATGTAACAAAATGAAGAAGGTCCATTTATATAATTCTTTAAATAAGTGGTATCATAGTCATTAAATACTTTAAATGTTCTTAAAAAACAATACATAACATGAAAATGAATAATTTTTTATAGTAATATATATTTTTAATGAATCAATTTTTTTATAACCCCAATGTAGTTAAAAAACATGTTTTATGGAATTTCAAGTTATTATAGGAGTTTTGGGGGACATAGAGAGGACATTAGGGCTTCATAGAAAGTTTTTCTATTGATCACTCAAGGAATACATTTTATGAATGTGTATTAAAAGGTAAATAACCCTTGAATGTCAATTGATGTAATATTTTGTAACGCCCCGACCCCAGCTACCCAGAGTCGGTGCATTATTACATAACATTGGCATGATCACAAGAAAGATCAAATCTCGAAAGACCGATTGGTTTAGTAGCCTTGGAAACACTAGATATATTCATAAGTTTTACATTACATCATAAAATCAAAAACTACTACAACAACATAATGTTTCCACAGTCCACACTACAATCCCCTCATAATATCCCCGCAGGTCATTCATAACTTACATCTTCACTTCCTGGGAAAAATAAAACATAGAAAAGGGGTGAGCTCAAATGCCCAGTAAGGATAACAATATAGCGGAAACTTTCATCAATAAGAATAAACATTTAAGGCAATGTATAACTAAAACAAAAGCCTTTTAAATATTAACTTTCAACATGGTATGGCATAAATAAAATGAAATAATGCCATTTACTTATTCACATGGATATTCTACTAATCGAATAATCACATGCAAAAATCAATAACCACTTTCATAATGTTGGAATGCATAATGCCAGACTATCATAACCACATAGCCAAGGCCTCGTGCCAAGACTACAAATAAGATTTTGTCAAGGCCTTGTGCCAAGACACTAGTTTGTATCATGAGACCTACCGATGCATCGAGGAGCTATAGCGGGCTCCACCCGTCACTTATTAAGTCCAATGCATTCCCATATGAAAAGGTTTAAACATAACATAAACATTTGTATTAAAACTAGCATACGAAATGTCAATACTTTCACAATAAACTATGAATGGTATAAAAATAGAACATCCACAGTCAAACATATCACAAAACCTTCAATACAATATAGAAGTTTTGTATCATAATAAATCAACTTCAAATAATCTTAAAATCCATCAAAGGATGTTGACATAGATGAAATCAAAATTCTTTTTAAAGAAGTATCTCCTTTTATTTTGAAATCATTTAAGATCCATATAAAATAAAACATTTTCTTTGAAAATATTCTTATAAGCTTGTATGGAAAGCTTCGACGATTTTATAACGGCGGAAAATAACCGCACCCGCCGTATAAGTTAAAAAAAACATTCTTACCTCAATTCTGTCGAAAAGGTTAAAAAGGACCTTGTTTTGAAAACGACGGAAAGATTCCTTTATAAACCTCTTATAAAAAGTCAAACAAGGGTATAAATGACTTTAACCCATAAAAAATGTTTTGAAATACATTTTTAAGAAACATGGATGTGGATGATAAAGATATCCCAGTAGATTATTACGTATAAACAACCTCGGATAATGAAGAGATTGTGAAATAAACCTTACCTTGTACTTTTCCTTGGTTGGGGTAGGTTAACCTCCTGTATAATGGTGAAATAATTGTTATTAAATTATACAAGAATCATATATATTAATATGATATCATATATGATCTTTTAACATTGATTTATTAATAATATCTTAGAATTATCATCGTTTCGGGTGTTAACTTACTCATTTTCTTTTATATGTTTTGTTACATAAGCCATGTTTGTTGTATCTTATTCATATCCAGAATGATATCAAGTCCTTAAACATCATTTTTAAATCATCAAATGATAATTATACTTGAATGGTTACGATGGAGAATGAATCTCATCGCGTTCGTGGAGACGGTAGTCCGTACGTACGCACGAGCGACAATATCATTCTTTTGATATTAAAATAATATATAAATGAATGGTATATCATATATACAGAATCATTAACATGTTATATTTATTATTTACATGAGTTACACATCATTATTATACCCATCCAAATAATATTATATTGAATAACAATTACACCACGACGTGGAGACGGTAAGCCGTACGTACGCACGTATGGTGACATGTTATTCAAAGGGTGGATAGAATACTGAATATGATTGTACCATATTTATAATAACATCACAGTATATGTGAGATACTGGAGTTATTATTTCAGAATGGTAAGAACAAAGGAAGAAGAAGTGGAAGAAGAAATGAACTTAGAAAAGGGTGGTGAAATCATTACCTCTTCTTCGGGTTCTTCCTTTTGATTTGATCAAAAGGGCTCCTTAGGTTGGCTTTCTGATCAAACTAAGGCCTCTAGGTTGTATTGAGGGATTTTGGGAGAGTATTTGGGCAGAGTTTGGCCGAACCAAAAGGCTTTGAAGGTGTGAAGAAATGAGAAGGAGGAGTGCCCTTTTATAAGAGGGGTGAGGGGCACCTTTGGAAAAGTTAGAAATATTAATTTATAATAAATTCATATTCGGTTTACAAAGGCTCCAAAGTTGACTATTCAAAGGATGAGGTGGGGATAGGTCGAAAACAACTCATCCAATATAATTTAGACAGGTTTGGGTACTTATATTAACCTTATCTTTAAGTATTAACTCTAAGTTAATTAGTTTCACTTTTACAATGTCTCTTTGTATTTTTATATAATATGGTTAATAAACTTACTATATACATCCAAGCGACCCCCAAGTGGTCCATTAATGAGGAACCTATCATAATATAAGTCTCTTGGCCGAACCTTAGATTTTTAGGAATTTAATATCAATTAATAATATAATATTTGTTTTAAGAACTCTTTTATGTCAATTTTGACACTATTCAATAGTTGATTTTTGTGAAACTCCTAACAGATTGATTACTTCGAACAAAGTCAATTAAATCAATCCTAATATATCATATTATCATAGAAAATTAGTTTAATTCATTAAAAGTTTCATATTATAATTATTTGGGTATTTATAAGATCAATTATTTTTATTTTTCACTATTTTAGTAATTACTGCATCATCATTGTGTCATAAATAAAATAAATTATATAATGTCTAAAAATTATAAATAAAATATCATTATGTAGGAAATCTTTTTAGCTTTCTAATGAATATTTATAATCTAAACTCCAACTTATATAACCCTATGTAACAATTGTTTTTCTAAAAGATATATGCTTGTGTCATTTTTGTATTCATTTTGACTTAATTAAAATAAAGTGTCATTATCACTTACAAGTGGATCCATGGGGTCCCAAAATTGACACAAGGATACCCATGGTCGACCATGTATCAACCAATAGGGTTAAGACACGTTTTAGGGTAATTTAGTATTATTATAATATTATTTTTTTAACCCTTATTTACCGGATTTACCCTTTAACCATGGTAAATAAAATATTTACCGCAGTAATTATTCAAAATGTGTAAAAATAAAAGTTACCTATTTACACAATTTGAACATCCTGATTCCAAATATGGAATCCATTTTCCTAAATTCAAAACACAGAAGTGGCAGAAATTAATTTAAAATTAATTCCCGCTGTCAAAACAAAAAGCGTGTTTTTTAAGAGATAATAACTATCAAAAGATTGACACTTGTTTATGTTCGGTTTAATTGTAAAATTATGTCCAATGACCAACATTATATTAAATGGTAAAAATATATTCTAAATATACTTTAAAACCACTCAAATTCATAATTTATCACTATTAATTATTTTGATTAAAAAAGTTGTTTTCAATTAAAATTTAGTAATTTTCACTATTCATCAAAATATGAAAGTTATCCGAAAAGTACCAAAATTTCACCCTAGACTAATTTCGATATTCCGAATCCAAAAATGAAGTCCATTTTGAAATATAAAATATATATGATTTCAAAAAGTAGGTATTACTATTCACAACGGCTAGTTTAATTAGTTGTGGTGTGTGTTAGAACTCGAGGTTGCGTACAACACACGCTATCGCATTATTCGAAGGGAAACGTACCGTAGAAGCTTGGGGTGTTACATTCTCCCCTCCTTCAAATAATTGCGTCCTCGCAATTTCTAGGGTATTACTGCATAAAAAGACTCGGGTGGTTCTTCATCATAAGTTCCTCGGGTTCCCACGTTGCCTCTTCCATCTTATGATTCCTCCACAAAACTTTTACCAGACGCGTCGTCCGGTTTCTCAGCACTTGTTCTCTCGTATCAAGAATCTTGATGGGCTCTTCGCAATAGGAAAGATCGGGTTCCAGTTCTAATTCCTCATAGGTGAGTACATGCGTTGGGTCAGGCATGTATTTCCTCAACAGAGATACGTGGAACACATCGTGAACTTTGGAGAGACTTGGCGGCATTGCCAATCGGTAAGCTACAGCCCCAATTCGTTCTAGAATTTCGAAAGGTCTGATGTACCTGGGACTCAATTTACCTTTCTTACCAAAATGTATGACTCCCTTCCACGGAGATACCTTCAGGAAAACATGATCACCGACTTGAAATTCCAAATCCTTCCTTCGATTATCGGCATAGCTCTTCTGCCTACTTTGAGCTGCTTTGATGTGATTTTGGATTACCTTCACCTTTTCCACCGTTTCCTCCACCAGTTCTGGGCCTACAAGTTTTCTTTCACCAACGTCATCCCAACAGGTTGGTGTACGACATCTCTTTCCATATAATGCTTCATATGGTGCCATTTGTATACTCGAATGGAAGCTATTGTTATAGGAAAATTCTACCAGAGGTAAATATTGATCCCACATACCCTGAAAATCAAGTGAGCAAGATCTCAACATGTCTTCTAAGGTCTGAATAGTCCGTTCTGATTGTCCGTCTGTCTGAGGGTGGTAAGCAGTGCTCAAATGAAGTTCAGTATCCAGGGATTTCTGAAGACTTTTCCAAAATCTTGAAGTAAAACGGGGATCACGATCAGAAACAATCGATAGGGGAACTCCATAAAGTCTCACAACTTCATTAATGTATAGTCTTGCTAGACGTTCCAGGGGTAGATCTTCTCTTATAGCAAGAAAATGTGCTGACTTGGTAAGACGATCAACAATAACCCATATTGCATCGTTCCTTCTAGGAGTCTTTGGTAGCCCCATGACAAAGTCCATCGTAATATTGTCCCATTTCCACTCCGTTATGGGAAGAGGTTGCATGACTCCTCTAGGCTGTTGCCTTCCAGCTTTCACTTGTTGACAAACCATACATCTTGATACAAAATCAGCAATCTCCCTCTTCATGTTGTCCCACCAAAAATGTTCCTTCAAATCTCTATACATTTTGGTGCTCCCAGGGTGTATAGAGAAATTGGAACTATGAGCATCATCCAGCAATTCCCTTTTTAGATCAGGTAAATCGGGAACACAAAGTCTCTTCCCGAATTTCAAAATTCCATCTTCATACACAAAGTCTCTCAATCTCCCATCATTCACAGCTTTAATCTTCTTTTGGAATTCTTCATCATCGGTCTGAGAACTCTTAATCCTTTCTAGTAAAGATGGTTTGGCAACCATTTGAAAAAGCATTGATGTTTCACCTTCCCTGGTTATTCCCATGTCCATCTTCTCTAGATCCATGAAAATTGGATCCCTTTCAATTCTCATCATGTTCAGAACTCCATGGTCTTTTCTGCTCAAAGCATCTGCTACTTTGTTTGCTTTCCCCGGGTGGTAGTGTATCGTGCAATCATAATCCTTGAGTAATTCAAGCCATCTCCTTTGCCTCATGTTGAGTTCTTTTTGTGAGAAAATATACTTCAAACTCTTGTGATCAGTATAAATCTCACATTTTTCACCATAGAGGTAGTGCCTCCATATCTTCAAAGCAAAGATCACAGCTGCTAACTCAAGATCATGAGTAGGATAGTTTTGTTCATGAATTTTCAACTGTCGTGATGCATAGGCAATAACTCTATCATTCTGCATAAGGACACAGCCAAGTCCTTTCTTTGATGCATCACTATAAATAACGAACCCATCATTCCCCGATGGTAGAGTCAATATAGGAGCATTGACTAATCTTCTCTTCAGTTCTTCGAAACATTCTTCACACTCTTTTGTCCAAACAAATTTAACCCCTTTACGTGTGAGCTTCGTTAATGGGTTAGCCAATCGGGCAAAATTCTGGACGAAACGTCGATAATAACCTGCCAGGCCAATAAAACTACGTACCTCAGTTATACTCGTAGGTGCTGGCCATTCTTGGATTGCTTTGGTCTTAGAAGGATCAACAGAGATTCCATCTTTAGAGACAATATGGCCAAGAAAAGAAATCTCCTGAAGCCAGAATTCACACTTGCTAAACTTCCCATATAATTCATGCCTCCTTAGAGTCTTCAAGATAATGCGCAAGTGATTTTCATGATCTTCGTAGGTTTTGGAGTATACCAAGATATCATCAATAAATACCACCACAAATTCATCGAGATACTCCTTGAAAACTCTATTCATCAGATCCATGAATACAGAGGGTGCATTAGTCA
The DNA here is from genome assembly GCA_963277665.1 of Viscum album. Classification (NCBI taxonomy): domain Eukaryota; kingdom Viridiplantae; phylum Streptophyta; class Magnoliopsida; order Santalales; family Viscaceae; genus Viscum; species Viscum album. The sequence continues at coordinate 879,933,166 of OY728123.1, forward strand.
ATCCAAACGGCATTACAGTAAACTCGTAATGCCCGTACCTGGTTCGAAATGCTGTCTTCGGAATGTCTTCCTTCTTTACACACAACTGATGGTATCCAGATCGAAGGTCAATCTTTGAAAAGTATTGAGCTCCATGCAGTTGGTCAAATAAATCCTCAATACGAGGTAGGGGATACTTGTTTTTTACCGTTATAGCATTGATCTCCCTGTAGTCGATACATAACCTCATAGATCCATCTTTCTTTTTAACAAATAGAACAGGGGCTCCCCATGGAGAAACACTAGGGCGAATAAATCCATTATTACTCAATTCCTCTAGTTGTTTCTTTAGTTCGACTAACTCTACAGTGGCCATTCTATAAGGGGTCTTCGATATAGGCCTTGATCCAGGAATCAAATCAATAGAAAACTCAACTTCTCGTTCTGGAGGATGTCCAGGTAAATCTTCTGGAAATACATCTACAAATTCTTTCACAACAGGTACATCCTCTATTTGAACATTACTTTCCTCACCGATAGTTATTTCATTCTCTTCCTCCCCAATAATTGAATTAAGTTGAGCTACTGGGGGTGGATCTAAATAAGAATTAGGTGGTGACGATTCTGCTCTAAAAATAAGGTGTTCCTTATCATTATCATCAAGAATCGTAACCTCTTTCTTCTTACAATAAATCTTCGCATCATAGTCCAAAAGCCAGTCCATACCGAGGATTATATCAAACTCAATCATAGGTATGACGATGAAATCAGCAGATAAAGAAAATTTATGTGCTCTAATGGGGACTGATTCACAAAACTTTGTTGCAACGATACTTCCCTTAGGAGTTTTAACTGACAACTCCCTTATTAAATCAAATTGGAAATATCTAATTTTCTTAGCAAACTGGGAAGATATGAAACAATGCGATGATCCAGAATCAAATAATGCATTTGCTAAACTTGAGGAAACCATTAAATTACCTGCCACCACGTCTTTCGGAGTTTCTACCTCAGCAGTAGTGATAGCATAAGCCTGGCCTTGATCCCTTGGCCTTTTCTGAGGTAAGTTCTCCTAACGCTTAGGACATGCATTTGCATAATGCCCCATCTCCCTGCAACTGTAGCACTGAACATTGGTAGCTTCCTTCTTCCCCTTGCAATCATGAGCTTGGTGGCCTTTTTCACCACACTTGTAACAGACTCCCATTCCCTTCAGGCAAGCACCGGGGTGTTTCTTCCCGCACTTACCACAAGATGGATATTCAACCTTTCCCTTCTTCCCCTTATTTCCATTCCCAGATTGATCAGCAGGTCTCTTCTTCTCTTGCTTTGCTTTAAAGTCATAAGACTTAGAGAATTCCTTTTCGGTCTTGATAGCACATGAGACAATGTCTTCGTACGATGAAAAGGATTGTGAGACTAATGCTCGATGGAGAAATGGTTTTAACCCATCAAAGAAACGATCAATCTTACTTCTTGGGTTGCGAATATAATCACCAGCGTACCTCGCTAACCTTGTAAAGTTAGCCTCATACTTTGTGACATTATCATCCTCCTTTTGTCTCAGACTCAGAAATTGCCTTTCCATATCTGCTCGATGGTCGCGAGGAAAGTATTTTTCTAAAAACAGATCTTTGAACTCCCTCCATTCCATGTTTGATACTTCATCATCTTCCTTCATGTTTTGAATCAATGACCACCATTGATCAGCATCTCCAGTGAGGCGGTAAACTGCCATGGTAACTTTTTCCCTTTCACTACTCCCCAAAGCCTGAAATATTTTCTCTAGGGAAAATATCCATTGCTCAGCTACTAAGGGATTTGTACTCCCATTGAACGTTGGTGGTTTTTGTCTCATGAATCGATCTAACATTGATCCTCCACGCTGCGGATCAGGGTGCTCCATACGGGTAAGGTTATTATTCATAACCTGAGTAAGTTGTCCCAGTACGGTGATTAGCTGATCAGCACCAGTTGCATCACCAGCCCCACTATAATTATCTTGAGCAGGAGGGCAATCCCTACATGGAGTGCGTGCATTGATACGGTTTCCATTTCTTCCACTAGGCGCCATTTCTAAACAATGGCATAAACTAGATCAGTTTATGAATCAAAATACATAATCCCATACTTATAAAACACTTAACATAAATTGAACTATTTATGGATATAATCCATAATCATAAAAATGTTTTTCTTTGAGGAAGTATATACTCATAAAACCTTAATAATGATTTGTAAAGATAATGAGAGTTATCCTAAGCATATCCCCCGGGAGTGTCGTAACCAAGAGTGCAGCAAGGCCCGTTGTCGTGCACCAGTTCCCGTTCGAGTCTAGCTCAAAGCGGTGTTTTCGGGTTTTACCCCTAGGTACATCTGTGCCAGAGCCGCCTCTACCTGCTCGTATCCAGACAGGGATGTATTGCTCGGAAAACTCACAAAATCTCTACAATACCAAAATTCTAGGAAGTTCTTCTATACTAATCCTCAAAGTTCATCTTAGGTCTACGTGCTCTAATCAGAGTTTATCTAAATCTAGCTTCCAAGGTTTGTACTAAACTTCCTCTGATACCAAATGTAACGCCCCGACCCCAGCTACCCAGAGTCGGTGCATTATTACATAACATTGGCATGATCACAAGAAAGATCAAATCTCGAAAGACCGATTGGTTTAGTAGCCTTGGAAACACTAGATATATTCATAAGTTTTACATTACATCATAAAATCAAAAACTACTACAACAACATAATGTTTCCACAGTCCACACTACAATCCCCTCATAATATCCCCGCAGGTCATTCATAACTTACATCTTCACTTCCTGGGAAAAATAAAACATAGAAAAGGGGTGAGCTCAAATGCCCAGTAAGGATAACAATATAGCGGAAACTTTCATCAATAAGAATAAACATTTAAGGCAATGTATAACTAAAACAAAAGCCTTTTAAATATTAACTTTCAACATGGTATGGCATAAATAAAATGAAATAATGCCATTTACTTATTCACATGGATATTCTACTAATCGAATAATCACATGCAAAAATCAATAACCACTTTCATAATGTTGGAATGCATAATGCCAGACTATCATAACCACATAGCCAAGGCCTCGTGCCAAGACTACAAATAAGATTTTGTCAAGGCCTTGTGCCAAGACACTAGTTTGTCTCATGAGACCTACCGATGCATCGAGGAGCTATAGCGGGCTCCACCCGTCACTTATTAAGTCCAATGCATTCCCATATGAAAAGGTTTAAACATAACATAAACATTCGTATTAAAACTAGCATACGAAATGTCAATACTTTCACAATAAACTATGAATGGTATAAAAATAGAACATCCACAGTCAAACATATCACAAAACCTTCAATACAATATAGAAGTTTTGTATCATAATAAATCAACTTCAAATAATCTTAAAATCCATCAAAGGATGTTGACATAGATGAAATCAAAATTCTTTTTAAAGAAGTATCTCCTTTTATTTTGAAATCATTTAAGATCCATATAAAATAAAACATTTTCTTTGAAAATATTCTTATAAGCTTGTATGGAAAGCTTCGACGATTTTATAACGGCGGAAAATAACCGCACCCGCCGTATAAGTTAAAAAAACATTCTTACCTCAATTCTGTCGAAAAGGTTAAAAAGGACCTTGTTTTGAAAACGACGGAAAGATTCCTTTATAAACCTCTTATAAAAAGTCAAACAAGGGTATAAATGACTTTAACCCATAAAAAATGTTTTGAAATACATTTTTAAGAAACATGGATGTGGATGATAAAGATATCCCAGTAGATTATTACGTATAAACAACCTCGGATAATGAAGAGATTGTGAAATAACCCTTACCTTGTACTTTTCCTTGGTTGGGGTAGGTTAACCTCCTGTATAATGGTGAAATAATTGTTATTAAATTATACAAGAATCATATATATTAATATGATATCATATATGATCTTTTAACATTGATTTATTAATAATATCTTAGAATTATCATCGTTTCGGGTGTTAACTTACTCATTTTCTTTTATATGTTTTGTTACATAAGCCATGTTTGTTGTATCTTATTCATATCCAGAATGATATCAAGTCCTTAAACATCATTTTTAAATCATCAAATGATAATTATACTTGAATGGTTACGATGGAGAATGAATCTCATCGCGTTCGTGGAGACGGTAGTCCGTACGTACGCACGAGCGACAATATCATTCTTTTGATATTAAAATAATATATAAATGAATGGTATATCATATATACAGAATCATTAACATGTTATATTTATTATTTACATGAGTTACACATCATTATTATACCCATCCAAATAATATTATATTGAATAACAATTACACCATGACGTGGAGACGGTAAGCCGTACGTACGCACGTATGGTGACATGTTATTCAAAGGGTGGATAGAATACTGAATATGATTGTACCATATTTATAATAACATCACAGTATATGTGAGATACTGGAGTTATTATTTCAGAATGGTAAGAACAAAGGAAGAATAAGTGGAAGAAGAAATGAACTTAGAAAAGGGTGGTGAAATCATTACCTCTTCTTCGGGTTCTTCCTTTTGATTTGATCAAAAGGGCTCCTTAGGTTGGCTTTCTGATCAAACTAAGGCCTCTAGGTTGTATTGAGGGATGTTGGGAGAGTATTTGGGCAGAGTTTGGCCGAACCAAAAGGCTTTGAAGGTGTGAAGAAATGAGAAGGAGGAGTGCCCTTTTATAAGAGGGGTGAGGGGCACCTTTGGAAAAGTTAGAAATATTAATTTATAATAAATTCATATTCGGTTTACAAAGGCTCCAAAGTTGACTATTCAAAGGATGAGGTGGGGATAGGTCGAAAACAACTCATCCAATAGAATTTAGACAGGTTTGGGTACTTATATTAACCTTATCTTTAAGTATTAACTCTAAGTTAATTAGTTTCACTTTTACAATGTCTCTTTGTATTTTTATATAATATGGTTAATAAACTTACTATATACATCCAAGCGACCCCCAAGTGGTCCATTAATGAGGAACCTATCATAATATAAGTCTCTTGGCCGAACCTTAGATTTTTAGGAATTTAATATCAATTAATAATATAATATTTGTTTTAAGAACTCTTTTATGTCAATTTTGACACTATTCAATAGTTGATTTTTGTGAAACTCCTAACAGATTGATTACTTCGAACAAAGTCAATTAAATCAATCCTAATATATCATATTATCATAGAAAATTAGTTTAATTCATTAAAAGTTTCATATTATAATTATTTGGGTATTTATAAGATCAATTATTTTTATTTTTCACTATTTTTGTAATTACTGCATCATCATTGTGTCATAAATAAAATAAATTATATAATGTCTAAAAATTATAAATAAAATATCATTATGTAGGAAATCGTTTTAGATTTCTAATGAATATTTATAATCTAAACTCCAACTTATATAACCCTATGTAACAATTGTTTTGCTAAAAGATATATGCTTGTGTCATTTTTGTATTCATTTTGACTTAATTAAAATAAAGTGTCATTATCACTTACAAGTGGATCCATGGGGTCCCAAAATTGACACAAGGATACCCATGGTCGACCATGTATCAACCAATAGGGTTAAGACACGTTTTAGGGTAATTTAGTATTATTATAATATTATTTTTTTAACCCTTATTTACCGGATTTACCCTTTAACCATGGTAAATAAAATATTTACCGCAGTAATTATTCAAAATGTGTAAAAATAAAAGTTACCTATTTACACAATTTGAACATCCTGATTCCAAATATGGAATCCATTTTCCTAAATTCAAAACACAGAAGTGGCAGAAATTAATTTAAAATTAATTCCCGCTGTCAAAACAAAAAGCGTGTTTTTTAAGAGATAATAACTATCAAAAGATTGACACTTGTTTATGTTCGGTTTAATTGTAAAATTATGTCCAATGACCAACATTATATTAAATGGTAAAAATATATTCTAAATATACTTTAAAACCACTCAAATTCATAATTTATCACTATTAATTAGTTTGATTAAAAAAGTTGTTTTCAATTAAAATTTAGTAATTTTCACTATTCATCAAAATATGAAAGTTATCCGAAAAGTACCAAAATTTCACCCTAGACTAATTTCGATATTCCGAATCCAAAAATGAAGTCCATTTTGAAATATAAAATATATATGATTTCAAAAAGTAGGTATTACTATTCACAACGGCTAGTTTAATTAGTTGTGGTGTGTGTTAGAACTCGAGGTTGCGTACAACACATGCTATCGCATTATTCGAAGGGAAACGTACCGTAGAAGCTTGGGGTGTTACATTCTCCCCTCCTTCAAATAATTGCGTCCTCGCAATTTCTAGGGTATTACTGCATAAAAAGACTCGGGTGGTTCTTCATCATAAGTTCCTCGGGTTCCCACGTTGCCTCTTCCATCTTATGATTCCTCCACAAAACTTTTACCAGACGCGTCGTCCGGTTTCTCAGCACTTGTTCTCTCGTATCAAGAATCTTGATGGGCTCTTCGCAATAGGAAAGATCGGGTTCCAGTTCTAATTCCTCATAGGTGAGTACATGCGTTGGGTCAGTCATGTATTTCCTCAACAGAGATACGTGGAACACATCGTGAACTTTGGAGAGACTTGGCGGCATTGCCAATCGGTAAGCTACAGCCCCAATTCGTTCTAGAATTTCGAAAGGTCCGATGTACCTGGGACTCAATTTACCTTTCTTACCAAAACGTATGACTCCCTTCCACGGAGATACCTTCAGGAAAACATGATCACCGACTTGAAATTCCAAATCCTTCCTTCGATTATCGGCATAGCTCTTCTGCCTACTTTGAGCTGCTTTGATGTGATTTTGGATTACCTTCACCTTTTCCACCGTTTCCTCCACCAGTTCTGGGCCTACAAGTTTTCTTTCACCAACGTCATCCCAACAGGTTGGTGTACGACATCTCTTTCCGTATAATGCTTCATATGGTGCCATTTGTATACTCGAATGGAAGCTATTGTTATAGGAAAATTCTACCAGAGGTAAATATTGATCCCACATACCCTGAAAATCAAGTGAGCAAGATCTCAACATGTCTTCTAAGGTCTGAATAGTCCGTTCTGATTGTCCGTCTGTCTGAGGGTGGTAATCAGTGCTCAAATGAAGTTCAGTATCCAGGGATTTCTGAAGACTTTTCCAAAATCTTGAAGTAAAACGGGGATCACGATCAGAAACAATCGATAGGGGAACTCCATGAAGTCTCACAACTTCATTAATGTATAGTCTTGCTAGACGTTCCAGGGGTAGATCTTCTCTTATAGCAAGAAAATGTGCTGACTTGGTAAGACGATCAACAATAACCCATATTGCATCGTTCCTTCTAGGAGTCTTTGGTAGCCCCATGACAAAGTCCATCGTAATATTGTCCCATTTCCACTCCGGTATGGGAAGAGGTTGCATGACTCCTCCAGGCTGTTGCCTTCCAGCTTTCACTTGTTGACAAACCATACATCTTGATACAAAATCAGCAATCTCCCTCTTCATGTTGTCCCACCAAAAATGTTCCTTCAAATCTCTATACATTTTGGTGCTCCCAGGGTGTATAGAGAAATTGGAACTATGAGCATCATCCAGCAATTCCCTTTTTAGATCAGGTAAATCGGGAACACAAAGTCTCTTCCCGAATTTCAAAATTCCATCTTCATACACAAAGTCTCTCAATCTCCCATCATTCACAGCTTTAATCTTCTTTTGGAATTCTTCATCATCGGTCTGAGAACTCTTAATCCTTTCTAGTAAAGATGGTTTGGCAACCATTTGAAAAAGCATTGATGTTTCACCTTCCCTGGTTATTCCCATGTCCATCTTCTCTAGATCCATGAAAATTGGATCCCTTTCAATTCTCATCATGTTCAGAACTCCATGGTCTTTTCTGCTCAAAGCATCTGCTACTTTGTTTGCTTTCCCCGGGTGGTAGTGTATCGTGCAATCATAATCCTTGAGTAATTCAAGCCATCTCCTTTGCCTCATGTTGAGTTCTTTTTGTGAGAAAATATACTTCAAACTCTTGTGATCAGTATAAATCTCACATTTTTCACCATAGAGGTAGTGCCTCCATATCTTCAAAGCAAAGATCACAGCTGCTAACTCAAGATCATGAGTAGGATAGTTTTGTTCATGAATTTTCAACTGTCGTGATGCATAGGCAATAACTCCATCATTCTGCATAAGGACACAGCCAAGTCCTTTCTTTGATGCATCACTATAAATAACGAACCCATCATTCCCCGATGGTAGAGTCAATATAGGAGCATTGACTAATCTTCTCTTCAGTTCTTCGAAACATTCTTCACACTCTTTTGTCCAAACAAATTTAACCCCTTTACGTGTGAGCTTCGTTAATGGGTTAGCCAATCGGGCAAAATTCTGGACGAAACGTCGATAATAACCTGCCAGGCCAATAAAACTACGTACCTCAGTTATACTCGTAGGTGCTGGCCATTCTTGGATTGCTTTGGTCTTAGAAGGATCAACAGAGATTCCATCTTTAGAGACAATATGGCCAAGAAAAGAAATCTCCTGAAGCCAGAATTCACACTTGCTAAACTTCCCATATAATTCATGCCTCCTTAGAGTCTTCAAGATAATGCGCAAGTGATTTTCATGATCTTCGTAGGTTTTGGAGTATACCAAGATATCATCAATAAATACCACCACAAATTCATCGAGATACTCCTTGAAAACTCTATTCATCAGATCCATGAATACAGAGGGTGCATTAGTCAATCCAAACGGCATTACAGTAAACTTGTAATGCCCGTACCTGGTTCGAAATGCTGTCTTCGGAATGTCTTCCTTCTTTACACACAACTGATGGTATCCAGATCGAAGGTCAATCTTTGAAAAGTATTGAGCTCCATGCAGTTGGTCAAATAAATCATCAATACGAGGTAGGGGATACTTGTTCTTTACCGTTATAGCATTGATCTCCCTGTAGTCGATACATAACCTCATAGATCCATCTTTCTTTTTAACAAATAGAACAGGGGCTCCCCATGGAGAAACACTAGGGCGAATAAATCCCTTATTACTCAATTCCTCTAGTTGTTTCTTTAGTTCGACTAACTCTAAAGTGGCCATTCTATAAGGGGTCTTCGATATAGGCCTTGATCCAGGAATCAAATCAATAGAAAACTCAACTTCTCGTTCTGGAGGATGTCCAGGTAAATCTTCTGGAAATACATCTACAAATTCTTTCACAACAGGTACATCCTCTATTTGAACATTCCTTTCCTCACCGACAGTTATTTCATTCTCTTCCTCCCCAATAATTGAATTAAGTTGAGCTACTAGGGGTGGATCTAAATAAGAATTAGGTGGTGACGATTCTGCTCTAAAAATAAGGTGTTCCTTATCATTATCATCAAGAATCGTAACCTCTTTCTTCTTACAATAAATCTTCGCATCATAGTCCGAAAGCCAGTCCATACCGAGGATTATATCAAACTCAATCATAGGTATGACGATGAAATCAGCAGATAAAGAAAATTTATGTGCTCTAATGGGGACTGATTCACAAAACTTTGTTGCAACGATACTTCCCTTAGGAGTTTTAACTGACAACTCCCTTATTAAATCAAATTGGAAATATCTAATTTTCTTAGCAAACTGGGAAGATATGAAACAATGCGATGATCCAGAATCAAATAATTCATTTGCTAAACTTGAGGAAACCATTAAATTACCTGCCACCACGTCTTTCGGAGTTTCTACCTCAGCAGTAGTGATAGCATAAGCCTGTCCTTGATCCCTTGGCCTTTTCTGAGGTAAGTTCTCCTGACGCTTAGGACATGCATTTGCATAATGCCCCATCTCCCTGCAATTGTAGCACTGAACATTGGTAGCTTCCTTCTTCCCCTTGCAATCATGAGCTTGGTGGCCTTTTTCACCACACTTGTAACAGACTCCCATTCCCTTCAGGCAAGCACCGGGGTGTTTCTTCCCGCACTTACCACAAGATGGATATTCAACCTTTCCCTTCTTCCCCTTATTTCCATTCCCAGATTGATCAGCAGGTCTCTTCTTCTCTTGCTTTGCTTTAAAGTCATAAGACTTAGAGAATTCCTTTTCGGTCTTGATAGCACATGAGACAATGTCTTCGTACGATGAAAAGGATTGTGAGACTAATGCTCGACGGAGAAATGGTTTTAACCCATCAAAGAAACGATCAATCTTACTTCTTGGGTTGCGAATATAATCACCAGCGTACCTCGCTAACCTTGTAAAGTTAGCCTCATACTTTGTGACATTATCATCCTCCTTTTGTCTCAGACTCAGAAATTGCCTTTCCATATCTGCTCGATGGTCGCGAGGAAAGTATTTTTCTAAAAACAGATCTTTGAACTCCCTCCTTTCCATGTTTGACACTTCATCATCTTCCTTCATGTTTTGAATCAATGACCACCATTGATCAGCATCTCCAGTGAGGCGGTAAACTGCCATGGTAACTTTTTCCCTTTCACTACTCCCCAAAGCCTGAAATATTTTCTCTAGGGAAAATATCCATTGCTCAGCTACTAAGGGATTTGTACTCCCATTGAACGTTGGTGGTTGTTGTCTCATGAATCGATCTAACATTGATCCTCCACGCTGCGGATCAGGGTGCTCCATACGGGTAAGGTTATTATTCATAACATGAGTAAGTTGTCCCAGTACGGTGATTAGCTGATCAGCACCAGTTGCATCACCAGCCCCACTATAATTATCTTGAGCAGGAGGGCAATCCCTACATGGAGTGCGTGCATTGATACGGTTTCCATTTCTTCCACTAGGTGCCATTTCTAAACAATGGCATAAACTAGATCAGTTTATGAATCAAAATACATAATCCCATACTTATAAAACACTTAACATAAATTGAACTATTTATGGATATAATCCATAATCATAAAAATGTTTTTCTTTGAGGAAGTATATACTCATAAACCCTTCATAATGATTTGTAAAGATAATGAGAGTTATCCTAAGCATATCCCCCGGGAGTGTCGTAACCAAGAGTGCAGCAAGGCCCGTTGTCGTGCACCAGTTCCCGTTCAAGTCTAGCTCAAAGCGGTGTTTTCAGGTTTTACCCCTAGGTACATCTGTGCCAGAGCCGCCTCTACCTGCTCGTATCCAGACAGGGATGTATTTCTCGGAAAACTCACAAAATCTCTACAATACCAAAATTCTAGGAAGTTCTTCTATACTAATCCTCAAAGTTCATCTTAGGTCTACGTGCTCTAATCAGAGTTTATCTAAATCTAGCTTCCAAGGTTTGTACTAAACTTCCTCTGATACCAACTGTAACGCCCCGACCCCAGCTACCCAGAGTCGGTGCATTATTACATAACATTGGCATGATCACAAGAAAGATCAAATCTCGAAAGACCGATTGGTTTAGTAGCCTTGGAAACACTAGATATATTCATGAGTTTTACATTACATCATAAAATCAAAAACTACTACAACAACATAATGTTTCCACAGTCCACACTACAATCCCCTCATAATATCCCCGCAGGTCATTCATAACTTACATCTTCACTTCCTGGGAAAAATAAAACATAGAAAAGGGGTGAGCTCAAATGCCCAGTAAGGATAACAATATAGCGGAAACTTTCATCAATAAGAATAAACATTTAAGGCAATGTATAACTAAAACAAAAGCCTTTTAAATATTAACTTTCAACATGGTATGGCATAAATAAAATGAAATAATGCCATTTACTTATTCACATGGATATTCTACTAATCGAATAATCACATGCAAAAATCAATAACCACTTTCATAATGTTGGAATGCATAATGCCAGACTATCATAACCACATAGCCAAGGCCTCGTGCCAAGACTACAAATAAGATTTTGTCAAGGCCTTGTGCCAAGACACTAGTTTGTCTCATGAGACCTACCGATGCATCGAGGAGCTATAGCGGGCTCCACCCGTCACTTATTAAGTCCAATGCATTCCCATATGAAAAGGTTTAAACATAACATAAACATTCGTATTAAAACTAGCATACGAAATGTCAATACTTTCACAATAAACTATGAATGGTATAAAAATAGAACATCCATAGTCAAACATATCACAAAACCTTCAATACAATATAGAAGTTTTGTATCATAATAAATCAACTTCAAATAATCTTAAAATCCATCAAAGGATGTTGACATAGATGAAATCAAAATTCTTTTTAAAGAAGTATCTCCTTTTATTTTGAAATCATTTAAGATCCATATAAAATAAAACATTTTCTTTGAAAATATTCTTATAAGCTTGTATGGAAAGCTTCGACGATTTTATAACGGCGGAAAATAACCGCACCCGCCGTATAAGTTAAAAAAAACATTCTTACCTCAATTCTGTCGAAAAGGTTAAAAAGGACCTTGTTTTGAAAACGACGGAAAGATTCCTTTATAAACCTCTTATAAAAAGTCAAACAATGGTATAAATGACTTTAACCCATAAAAAATGTTTTGAAATACATTTTTAAGAAACATGGATGTGGATGATAAAGATATCCCAGTAGATTATTACGTATAAACAACCTCGGATAATGAAGAGATTGTGAAATAACCCTTACCTTGTACTTTTCCTTGGTTGGGGTAGGTTAACCTCCTGTATAATGGTGAAATAATTGTTATTAAATTATACAAGAATCATATATATTAATATGATATCATATATGATCTTTTAACATTGATTTATTAATAATATCTTATAATTATCATCGTTTCGGGTGTTAACTTACTCATTTTCTTTTATATGTTTTGTTACATAAGCCATGTTTGTTGTATCTTATTCATATCCAGAATGATATCAAGTCCTTAAACATCATTTTTAAATCATCAAATGATAATTATACTTTAATGGTTACGATGGAGAATGAATCTCATCGCGTTCGTGGAGACGGTAGTCCGTACGTACGCACGAGCGACAATATCATTCTTTTGATATTAAAATAATATATAAATGAATGGTATATCATATATACAGAATCATTAACATGTTATATTTATTATTTACATGAGTTACACATCATTATTATACCCATCCAAATAATATTATATTGAATAACAATTACACCACGACGTGGAGACGGTAAGCCGTACGTACGCACGTATGGTGACATGTTATTCAAAGGGTGGATAGAATACTGAATATGATTGTACCATATTTATAATAACATCACAGTATATGTGAGATACTGGAGTTATTATTTCAGAATGGTAAGAACAAAGGAAGAAGAAGTGGAAGAAGAAATGAACTTAGAAAAGGGTGGTGAAATCATTACCTCTTCTTCGGGTTCTTCCTTTTGATTTGATCAAAAGGGCTCCTTAGGTTGGCTTTCTGATCAAACTAAGGCCTCTAGGTTGTATTGAGGGATGTTGGGAGAGTATTTGGGCAGAGTTTGGCCGAACCAAAAGGCTTTGAAGGTGTGAAGAAATGAGAAGGAGGAGTGCCCTTTTATAAGAGGGGTGAGGGGCACCTTTGGAAAAGTTAGAAATATTAATTTATAATAAATTCATATTCGGTTTACAAAGGCTCCAAAGTTGACTATTCAAATGATGAGGTGGGGATAGGTCGAAAACAACTCATCCAATAGAATTTAGACAGGTTTGGGTACTTATATTAACCTTATCTTTAAGTATTAACTCTAAGTTAATTAGTTTCACTTTTACAATGTCTCTTTGTATTTTTATATAATATGGTTAATAAACTTACTATATACATCCAAGCGACCCCCAAGTGGTCCATTAATGAGGAACCTATCATAATATAAGTCTCTTGGCCGAACCTTATATTTTTAGGAATTTAATATCAATTAATAATATAATATTTGTTTTAAGAACTCTTTTATGTCAATTTTGACACTATTCAATAGTTGATTTTTGTGAAACTCCTAACAGATTGATTACTTCGAACAAAGTCAATTAAATCAATCCTAATATATCATATTATCATAGAAAATTAGTTTAATTCATTAAAAGTTTCATATTATAATTATTTGGGTATTTATAAGATCAATTATTTTTATTTTTCACTATTTTAGTAATTACTGCATCATCATTGTGTCATAAATAAAATAAATTATATAATGTCTAAAAATTATAAATAAAATATCATTATGTAGGAAATATTTTTAGCTTTCTAATGAATATTTATAATCTAAAATCCAACTTATATAACCCTATGTAACAATTGTTTTGCTAAAAGATATATGCTTGTGTCATTTTTGTATTCATTTTGACTTAATTAAAATAAAGTGTCATTATCACTTACAAGTGGATCCATGGGGTCCCTAAATTGACACAAGGATACCCATGGTCGACCATGTATCAACCAATAGGGTTAAGACACGTTTTAGGGTAATTTAGTATTATTATAATATTATTTTTTTAACCCTTATTTACCGGATTTACCCTTTAACCATGGTAAATAAAATATTTACCGCAGTAATTATTCAAAATGTGTAAAAATAAAAGTTACCTATTTACACAATTTGAACATCCTGATTCCAAATATGGAATCCATTTTCCTAAATTCAAAACACAGAAGTGGCAGAAATTAATTTAAAATTAATTCCCGCTGTCAAAACAAAAAGCGTGTTTTTTAAGAGATAATAACTATCAAAAGATTGACACTTGTTTATGTTCGGTTTAATTGTAAAATTATGTCCAATGACCAACATTATATTAAATGGTAAAAATATATTCTAAATATACTTTAAAACCACTCAAATTCATAATTTATCACTATTAATTATTTTGATTAAAAAAGTTGTTTTCAATTAAAATTTAGTAATTTTCACTATTCATCAAAATATGAAAGTTATCCGAAAAGTACCAAAATTTCACCCTAGACTAATTTCGATATTCCTAATCCAAAAATGAAGTCCATTTTGAAATATAAAATATATATGATTTCAAAAAGTAGGTATTACTATTCACAACGGCTAGTTTAATTAGTTGTGGTGTGTGTTAGAACTCGAGGTTGCGTACAACACACGCTATCGCATTATTCGAAGGGAAACGTACCGTAGAAGCTTGGGGTGTTACATATTTTATGGATGTTTCCGGGATATAAATCCAAACAATGAAACAATACACTTTTTAGGATATAGAGGATTACCTATTTTAGGAGAATAATATGTGGGTTGTTTATGAAAAGTGTTCACTATATTAAAATTAACCTAATGAATTTGTATTTTTTTTTGATATTTCATAAATATCCCTTAATTCGTTACTTTTTTTGGGTGTGAAAATTAAGGATTTCACAGAGTGATGTTTTTTTGGATTTTATCCCCTTTAATCACCTCCAATACATATAATAGTATGTATTATTTTATAATATAATTTATTTTCCACAAGGATCAACTCTATCTGTTTTTATATTGATTGGATCTTAATAATAACCCATATTGGAAGGATTTTATTTCATCTATATTACAATATAAATAATTTTTGTATTGTAGTAATTTTTTTCTGTAGAGGATTGGGAAATATCAAATAATTGTTAGTAAAGTTTTATTTCTCTATTGTTGATAGAATGGTTTAGGTGTCTTATTTTAAAATATATATGTTTGAACAAGTACATGGGAATGTTTATTTTTTTAAAAAATAAACAATTTTTTTAAAGGGAAATTTTGTTTCTTATTGATTTATAATGATTCGTAGTTTTAAAGTGGGTTCATTTTACAAAAATAAAATAATGCATTTTCTATGTGTGTGTTTTTGTTTATGAAAAAATTATAATTAATGAAGACAAAATTTTAATCATGAATTAATATTTTCTTAATATATGAAATAAGATTGTGATTGTGATATGATTTTTTATTTGAGTGCATAATATTTTGAGTGGGATCTTATTGATGTGTATGAATTTTTTTTAATATAGGGAAAGGGTATTGTATTATATAATTTATTTATGACTAATATTAGAGATGGAAATTAGTTTGTTTTCAAATAATATTTATCAAGGAGTTTAATGATTGTTTACCTAGGATTTCCACCTATTTTAAAATATAAATGAAGTGGGAGTTGGTCTTAATGAATTTATAGTGGTCAGCTATTTTTTATATTATCACTTAATTTTTAATATTTATATATTATAAATAATTTAACTGATTTTTTTATATGAAATAAATTTTTATGTTATTTTTATAATTATCTTGATCTTATATTGGTTTTTTCATATATGCGGTGCATTAGATGTATTATTTGAAACTCTACTGACTTTCATTATGCATACCCTAAAAATACACCATGTAGTACATATAAATTAAGTTTTAGTGATATAGTTAATGGAAAAATGTTATTTATCATAGAGGATAAACCCTAAACACTTCAATGGAACTAAATATATTATTAGTGTTATTAATGATATGTTGTATTTCCTAGAGTTTTGGTTTAACATAAAGCAGTTGGGTAATATCCAAAATTGATTATAGCCATTTTTTATCAACATCAAACGTCGTTTTGTACAAATTATAAAATATACTTCGTTTTGGTATTGGCTATCAATTTACATAATTTTTATAACACTTTTTCATAATATTCTAATATAATATACTTTTTTGACATTAAAATTCCCATATTGGTTTTCACAGAGTTTTTATTCTTGAGTTATATACATAATATCCTAAAATATCAATATAATATTGGAATGAAGATGGATTTTTTACTAAGAATTCCCCCAATATAATTTTTTATGTGAATCATCATTAATTTCATACACTTCGTTTTTAGGAGTGAAACTAAGATGTAATGGTATTTCAATAAGACTTACATTTGGTTTGGGTCATTTATCCAGTTCATGATATTATAAATGGTATAAATTTAATTCAGTAATGTAGTGGTTGTGTAGAAATCATAGGATAGATTTTATTAGGTAGTTATAAAATGACACAACTAACCTATTTATGATGATAAATGAGTTTCTATATTTTAGAGGTATAGATTTTTTTTTGTAAATAACTAGAAAATTTTGTGACTTGATATATTCTGAGTTCATCCCTCCCCAATGAGCAAGATTGTATTTATGAATCATGTAGGTAGTCATGCATAATTATTTCAAAATCTGTATGAAGTACTATGCATATTTACATATTTTAATTTAAAAAATCTTCCCAAAATAACTTTTTAGAAAACGACAAATTTTTTAAAAAACTTATGACATGGGCAGTGTATGTCAGGTTAGGAAGAATTCATTAATTTTTTAACTAAGAATCACATGGTGTGTTTTTTTCTATAATTATTTTTTAATTTATTTTTTAGTTTTATAACAATTTTATGGGTATTAATTAATAGAGATACCAAAAAAACTCTTATAATTTTTTAAAGGAACCCCCTATGAAAATTTTGTTAAATGATTCACCATCGGATGAAGGGTTTTTCTTAAGCCTAGTACATATTTTTCAAACCTAGTTTGGGAGTCTTTCAAATAAGAACACAAGTTAATTGATTGGATTCCTGATATCTATGTTAAAAAAATATTGATCCATCATGGAGTTCAGTTTCTCAAATCCAAGGAGGAGTGATTGAAGGTGATAATCTGAATTTTTGAATTCTTTGATAAATATTATGTTATGATAGTAAATTTGGATGTGTATATGATAGGCTAAATGACATAAAATATTGGGATCTTAATATCCATGAGTTTTGGAACGATGGAATTTATTTTGATGACATCAATTATTTTAATATTTACGTATATCATTGTAATGTTTAAGTTTCTAGGGTAATTGAATTATTTGATTTATAGCTGGTGAAGAATAACATTATTTAATATGTTATTTGGTTCATTACTTTGGCTCAAATTTAAACCAAGAATAGTATAAGATCACTTTTTAATCCATAGAGATTTATATAATATTTATTTCATGATATTTTATTAAAGATGTATATATTTTATATTAACATTTTTGTCAAGATTGGGAACAAAGTGGGAATTATTATGAAGGGTGTGATGTTTAATTGTGTTTTAGGAAACTCATTTACTCAATATGGAAGAGAATGTAGTTTATATGGAGTAAATTTACATAGGCAGGGGTTATATTTTTAGAATAACTAGAAATCACATGAATATTCAACTAGTGGGGTTTCCACTATATCTCAATGAGATAAATAGAATAAATGCCTTAACATAGATCATTAGACGACATAAAAATTATTTATATGTAGAAAAAATGTATATTCGTTTGTGGTTTAATGATCATCCACATGAAATGATATTTCACACATCATGTTAGTGTATATAGTATCAATGGATCTAATCATACTTTGGTACCATAGGAATACGTATGTATGCCTCAATCAACCAATTCATAGTTGTAGAAATACTTTATAATGAAATATTATATAACTATATTGGGATTTCCACATGAACCATGTATTGAACTAAAATATTTGTAGTGCAGATACCCATGTTCTTGTACCACTAGCCACAAGGAATGATCCTAATCTCCATGGGGTGAAAGGTAGTTCCAAATGTTATCATATATTTGGGGAAATAATTTCCCATCTATATGGTGTAGAGAATAAACTGAGATAAATGAAACTCAACTTGAAAAAATTATTCTATATATAAAATAAAAACATCAAAACATTTATTAAAATAATTATAAAAAATTACAAATGAGATTTAAAGACCTGAAAAAATAGAAAACACGACTTAAATATATACACATGGAACGTTTATCCCTATATAATTCCACCATTATCTTACTCAACCATAGATAATGAACCCCTTATAAATAAGTGGATAAAATAAATTAAATATAGATTAATATAAGGCATATTTGTATACATCAAAAGATTTTTTTTTTGTTTTGAGGTAAAATACCACTATAATATCACCACGAATCAATGTAATTTATGTTATTTGGAATAATACCAATGGTTATATAAAATAAATTTATAATTTAGTTTGTCTTTATACTTTTTATGGAATTTTCATGAAATGTAATAAATTTTACTAAATCATATCCATTTTGTAAAACAAATTTTTTTATGAAAAAAATTCATTACTTCACTTTATAGAAAGATAAACTATAGGAAAATGAAGAAGTTTATATGGATGAAATGGAGTCTAATAAAAAATTTCAAAAGTAATTATTTGGTTTGAATAAACTATAATTTTGAAATAAATTATATATTAATTTTTTTAAAAAAATCAATTTGTGAAATAAATATTAATAAGGAAATCATATATAACATCATAAATTCAATATATAAATAAAAATATATAAATTTTATATATAAAAAACACATTAAAAGTCACAAAAAACACTCCATATAAGTAGGGTATTAGAAACAAAAAAATTTAAATGAAGAAAAAATTTACATAATGAACTAATTCTGAAAAAAAAGAGAGCGAAATATATTAAATTGTGTCATAATTTATTTCATAACATAAAGTGAAACATAAAATATATTTTCCACCTCACAAAATAAACCCAGAAAAGGGATATCTACTTTATTTATACTGGGAAAATATTGGAACTTATCCATAAAAAACAAAGAAATAGAAAAATTTTGGTGAATGTAATAAAAACCCAACCCCAATATTCCATCATATAATTTAAGTCTGAAAATCCCCTAGAAAAGGGATTAACATCATTATGGGTCCCTAAAAGTCTAAGTATATAAGAAATAGATGAACCCATCTAGAATACCCTAGACTCGCCTGTGGTTTCCGTGTTAGAAAAAAGTGCCTATTTACTAACCCCATTATGATTTACACAACATAGTATAGAATGTAACATAATTGATAAATTATCCAAAATTCAATTGATACAGTCAATAAACCTAAAACAAATCCTAAAAGGTAAAAACATAATGTATATCTATACAAATCATCAATCAATTAAAAAGCAACAAGAAAAACCTCTTAAAATAATAAAAGTATCTCTCAATACAAATCATAGATTCATTGAAATGATAAAAGTAAAAAAAGAAACTTCACAAAATAAAATAATACATATTGTATAACATTAAGGAAATAAAAAATTAATACCAATTTGAATCCACATAATGGTCATCATATTTTATTCAAATCATTTTATATAAATTCTCTTTTAGTGGAAATAATCTCAGAGGAAAATTTTTAAATGATTTGTATGCATAAAAATATAAAAGAAGATTTCACATATATAATGATTATGGAAAAACAATTGAAATAACTTATATATGATGATATATTTGGGAAACCATCTAATAATCAATAATAAAGGAATAATATATTCTTTTAATATAGTATAAATCATGTAAAATTAATGGTGAATCGATATGATATCAGATAAAATAAAATCTATAGAGACACCTTCCTGAAATTGTTGAAATTAATCCTCAGTCCAAAAATGTTATAAATTATTCAATGAAGGTTTATTTAGCATCCCTAAACATTAAAATATCATGATGAATAATTCCATAGGTAATAGGTTTGATAAATTTGGCCACTGTGGACTGAGATGGAGAAATAAATACAAGATAAGGAAAGTTGAGAATTGTATAAAAGATAATAAATGTTTTTCATTAATAAAACATGATGAATCATTAGAGATAGAAACCATAATACATGAAAGATGAGATCACATCTATTTCTAGGTTACCTCCTAGTTTATACATGCGATATTGAAAGGAGAAAACATAAAATAAGGTTAAAATCAAACATGGTCAAACTTGGATAATGAAATTTCAAATTTCATAGCACATTGTATAATTTTACCAAAAAAATATATTAAACCTTGCACGATCCTGAAATGTTGAAATAAATATTCACCACTCTTCATTGTTTGGCTTCATCAATTTCAAAACTGTGCATAAATAGTATATGAGTCACTGATGGAACCAACCTATGTAGGATTTATTTTCATGTATTTTATATAAATGTGAACTATTATTATTAATTTACTCATATTTAAGATGAGGTTGTATGGTTACTAAAAACCATGTGTGAAACATTCAAAAAACACATATAAGACACAAAATAGGACTTATTCAATAAATGGTTATTTTACATGTTTACTCCTAATCAACTAATAGTTAGTAATTATTAACCAAAAAATAAATTATTTGATATACAATATCATATATTATTAAAAATAATCAAAAAGTAACAACTGGGTGCACATTTCCCATTATTTGGTTTTTATAATTATTATTTAATCAATTATAATCAATTTTTTATAAAATTAGTTTATTGAAAATAATATTATTTGGTTTTATAATTTTCCCAAACGTAATGATTTACAGTAATTATAATCCTCTTAAGTTAGGTTTACTAAACAAAAAATTATATTTATGTAAGGAAATTGTTTCCAATTTTAAAATATTGATCACATAAAAAATTTACTACTTTATTTATGAAAAAAATCATTATTTGAAAAGATCAACATGAATTTAATTCATTAATATGGGTTCTCATAACACAAAGATACTATATAATACTCATAAAATGGTCATAATAACCCCACTATTAATAAATTCATTTTTGATGGAACTTCCCACCATTAGAAATTATATATGACTCATAAATTAAAAATGGTCGAACCATGAAGAAATATTTCCTATACTCTTTAAACAAACATTGAAACAAAGATTGTAAAATTTTCCTTTATTAATTTAGAAAATATTTTATTTTGATAAACATAATTATTTTAAAAAAACATTAATAATGTGGAATACCTGTATGAAATTGAAAATTCCCAGAACTAGATAAAAACTAAATTTAGATTAAGGAAGGATGATGAAACAAATTAATTCAAAAAATTATATAAATTGGGATACCCCAACATATAATTTATTTTTGATTAGGATATTTGAGATGTATAATATAAATAAATAGTAACTTGGTTATGGTATTGAGTCAATATGTATATAAAAACATTTTTTGGTGACATATTATTATGTATTTTTAGAGGGAATGTTTTCCAAAATATGAAAAAATTATGTGGGAAATTCTAGAAAATTTCAATATATACTTGGTTTTATAATTTTTATCAAACATTTGGGTAATAAATAAAATTGGATCAAATTATATATGCAATACTTTCATGTAAACCCCATAAAATTAGGTAAAACATTGTGGGATTCCCTCTATAACTATATAACCAAGGAAAGGGTCCAGTTTATCATGTGTTCTAAAATATTTCTACATGAAACATCATTGAGAATAACGAAAAAATTGACTTATTAGTGATGATTTAGAGGCTTCGAAAAATATTTTAAAGGATTTAAAAACATTTTATCAGTAGTATTTCAGAAAAATAAAATAAAATATATAATTTTTAGGGGTTTTTGAGAAACTCAATATACTAAAACTGTAATCCAAATTCAAAAGAAAAAGAAAACCTAATCTTAAACGATTTCTTTTAGTATATCACATTGAATTATTTATTGAATTATAAATCATGAATCCAAATGAATCTCAAACTAACTATCCTTCATCACTTATCATATAATAACTCTAAATAAATGTAAAAGGAAACAAATGAAATAAATTTAATATCTTAAAACACTATTTTGAAATAACTATTCACTCAATCATGTTCCTAAACCATTATAGGGTCAAAGATCACCAAATAATATTTCAAAAATATTTTTCATCAAAAATATTAAATTATTTTGAAAAAAATTATATTTAATAAAATAACCATTACATTTATTTTTCAATAGAAATGAAATATAACTTGAAAAAAACATTAAAACCAATTATTAAAATCAAAAAATTGATTTTATATATGATAAATTTTGAAAATCCACCCATAAAAACCCCTTTAGTATTCACCTAGTAAAAAGGTAAAAAAATTTACCAAATTAAGCTCAAAATATATTTTGTTAAAATAAATTTATGATAATAATAAAATATCAAATTTTAATGCATTGAATACATTTTTTTATAATTAAAATAACCGAAAATAAAACAAACATCAACTAACTTTAATATTTCTTAAAAATACGACTTTATTTATTTATAATGACTTATTTTATGAAATTTTATAATATATAACATCCCAAAGTAGTAGTTTTTTTAATTTTATTACATAAAAATTAATATTACATGATAAATATATAAATTATTTTCGTAAATAACATATAACTAGTGAATGGGGAACTCATTTTTTTGGGTTGAACTAATGAAATATTTTATAATAAATTCCAATAAGATAAATAATGGATAATACTAAAAACATTTATTTTAATGTGTAAAATATGGATTATTTCTATGTGAAAAAATACAAATCACATATAATTCATTTCACATATTTATATTTTCTTTAAATTTTTATTTTGATGTAAATACCATGACCGAAATCATCACCCTTTTCAATATACCAAATAATTCTGGAAAACATACATATAAAAGTAACACACAATATTAATTGGTTATAAAATTCCCAAAATGTTTCACAGTATATTTAGTTGTAAGTAATTACTATTGGAAATGTACTCAAATCCATTGGAATATATAAAGTAATCGTTAGAAAACCATAATTTTGAAAAGAACATAAGAAGTATTTAAAATAAAATAATGGGAAGGTTATATATTCATTCCCCATATCACTAGTTACATCCCAATATAATTATTTTCATCAAACATCACATTAAATAAATAACATTAATCCTCAAATGATTTTGTAACCCATTTAAAATTAAGGTTCCATTCAATTAAACAATTTTAATTTTTCTTTTCAACTTATATAGTTATTATTTAATTAACATTAGATCTATACTATTTCATGGAATAATTATATAGTAATGGATAAGATAAACAAAGTAATAATAGAATAAAAATATATGTTAATGTCACAAAATAAAAAAATACTCTAGTTTCTAGTAATGCATGGGCCATTACTGGATTTTAATTAATAAAATTAGTAAATATAAAAATCATATATATTTTTGGATCCATTAACTTCCTTATATATAAAAAACTCACAAAAAAATTATTAAATAGAAGTCATATTAAAAATTTGGAAAAGTTTTACATAAAATTTAAAAATGGTTTATTTGTAAATTACATCAAATTTTTAATTAAATCAATTTTATACATTGAGTTATTATATGATACTGTTTTAGCTAAAATCTAAAATCCTAAAATTTAATAATTATTATAAACTATTATATACATAATCATATATAAATATTTTCCAATAAACCAAGGATAAATCTAAATGAAATAAGAGATAATAAAATAACATGGAAAAATAATTTATAATGAGCTCACTGTTGAAACTAAAAGTATAATACACTCAAAAGGCAGGTAAGTTGAATGATGGTGTTCAATTTTTCTATATAAACATTTTATAGAGTTTTCATGATTGCAATAGAATATAACACCAATAAATATTTAAACATACAATCTATATTCAAATTTAATGATTAATGTGAGGAAAAATGGATTTTATTTAGTTAAAAAATAGTAAGTTTAGGGATCATAAATTGATGGTGTTTTAACGTACCAGGTGTTAACAATAGACACTATAGATGTTATAAATGTTTTTGAGTGGAACACTACCCATCTATGAACACTCCCTTTTATTTCCTCTTTCATAACCACTTTATGAAAATGAAAACAATAGGTATGTGACATGATACCCATATGAAATGATTCTCAATAAATATAAATCACATATATATTAAAAGTGCTGTCATTAAAATTTTATTTCTTATTTATATATCGATATTCAATTTAATTAATCCAATATTGTATTCTATCTCACTAGTTCCCTATATTTTAAATATTCTATTTTCCTAAATCTTTTATCATGTTTTATAAAATCCCCTTATTTATCTCTATAATTGATTAAAATTTACATTAGGTGAATGTCTTTTTAAAAATACATGCCTTGAATTCTCCACTTATAGCTAATTAATGAATGTTTAAAACACTCACCAAAAAAATTATATCAGTAAAATCCTATGACTTCTAATATAAATTTGAGTGGATAAAAGTTTATTGGATAACTACTATCAGAACATGAAATACTTCTATACCTATTGATTTTATTAGAAAAATTATTATTATTATGTGATATTTAAACACCTAGAAATCATAAAATATGAACGTCATACTTGATAACATAAATGATGCACAACACAAAGTGAATAAAGGTGTATGACTTCATGAGAATTTATGATATATTTACTATGTTAAATTATTTCAATATATTATTTAGCTTTCCATGAACTCAATATAGTGTTATCTTTAATTACACACAACTGTGAGTTTCATTGATACCTTGTAGTACTTGAATGATTTTGATTTACCAAAAAAATAAGAATAATATTATTATTTAATATGACTTTTATCCCATAGCCTTTAAATTGGTTGTTATAAATATTATTAAATAACTTATGAATATTCATTGGTTACCAATAAATTTAAAATTAATATGGAAACCAATAGAATATAAATTATTTATTTATAAAAAATATATTATTATTATATAAAATAATTATTAATTAATTAATATTAGAATATTATACTAATGATATTTATATATTATATATTAAATCAAATTTTTTGACATTCATACAATAGATTTTATACAAATCATATAATAAGAAATCAAATTTTAGGCATAAAAGCTATATTTTTCTAAAGGTCGTTTTTCAGCATTTTAATTGTACACATGCTTTAAAAATAAATTTTGAAAGTATTATAAAATATTTTTGAAATTTTAAAATTAATTTTTAAAATCGTACTTTTAAAATTACTTTAGATTGAATTTTCTGATTTTTTATGAAATTTTTTTAATGAAAATTGAAAATTTATGAATTTTGATTGCAAAATAACATTTCATCTAAATAACATATAATGTTAAATTATATATGGAAATTTTTGTTATGTAAAAATATTTCAATTATATATCTATTAACATAATTTAGGCCATTGCATTCATTTTTTATTAAATTTAGATAGAAAACTTTTGAATATTCTCAGTTAAAAAAACTTCTTTGTTGTCTCGTTTGCAGTATTAATTTTAAATTAAAATTTTCCTCTAATGTGTATAGAATTTGGAAAAAGGATTTACTTATTTATAATCAGTATATATATGACCTAACATCACTATGAAATATTATTATTTATATGATTTCAAAAGAAAAATTAATTTTTTTTAGGAAAGCTATTTTAAAAATAAATTTCAATGATAAAACAATAGTATTAATTTTGTGTGTTAGATATTAATGTATTACCCATATTGTTTTTGTAAAATGATATAGAAAAAGGTAAAAAAATCACCCTATTATGGATATTACGATCTATTGGAAGTATATTTTTTCACTTCACACATAAGAAAATACATTTATGGGTATTCATTTCATGTAATAGGTGATAGAATAACAACAAAAAGATGAAATTGATCTAATTGAACTGTTTCATAAAATTATAATTACTTATATTCCTATAAAATAAAATAGTTCCTCAATAGTTCAAAATGATCTTTAAATAAAATAATTGTGACCCTATTACCTTCATATCAGATGAATCATATATTCTTTCGTATAATCAAAAAAATTTGTTTTAAGGACCTGAAAATTCTATTTATTTTCCAATTTCTTATGATCAAATCCCCCAATCACCCTCTATAAATATTTATGTTTTTCCTCCTTTTCTGTATCTTCACCTTCCATCGATGTTCTCCTACTTATAGACCTGGTTATATGTTATTCCATATGACATTTGTAATTACCAATATCTCTTATTAAAAGGATTTTTTACCAACCCTTCTCAAAATGAAAGATTTCAATAAATTAATTTACAATTTAAAACCCATTGTACCATGATAATGTTTAAATTGTGAGGATACAATATATTTTTTGTGGGGAGAATGTAATGCCACAAAATTTTAAAATTTGAGAATCATAGTATATAGAATGTATGACATGTAACACCTAACATAGAACGAAATATAATATATTGAGACATTAAGATATATTTTCTATTTTATATTAATTAAACATATTCTGTATCTTGAAATGCATACAATACTGAGTTAACATCCATTACAAATAACCACGACTTTCATCGAAATCATGTGCTACATGCAAGACCCAATTTTATCAAACCACAACCTACTATTAATGTTCTTATTTAATATTAATGTTATATACTATTAAATTTTTTTGATTATAAATATCATTAACTAACATAGAAAACTAATTGGTTACCAATTAATTATAGATCAATATAAAGACCAATTAAATATAAAGGAATTTTTTTTACAAAAAAAAAATTAGTATGCAACCGAACCATATTAAAATAATTACTATCAGTGGATTATCATAATGAAATTTATATATTATATATTAAATCAATTTTTTAACACCAATATAATATATTTTATGTGAATAAGATAAGAATAAATCCAATTTTATGCACACAAGATACATTTTTATGAAGGCGGTTTAACTACTATTTAATTATGTGCTTATCTTAAAACAAAATTTTGACATTTTTATAAAATATATTTGAAAAAAATCATTTTAAAAATATAAATTTGAAAATTATATTATGGTTAATTTTTGTTATTCTTTTGAAAAGTTTCATTTTTTAATGAATAGTGAAAATACTGAATTGTAATTGAAAAAAAAATTCATCTAAATAATTTATAATTTAAAATTATATTATGATTTTTTTTAAATTCAAAATAATAAAATTATATATCTATTGATAAAATTTAGACCACTGGTGTCATTTTTATATTAAATTTAGATGTAAAACATATTAAGCGTTTAAACATTCTCATTTAAAAAACATGGTTTCCTATACCATCTATGGGATTATTATTAAGTTGAAATTTTCCACTTACGTGAATTTAATTTGCTAAAATGGATTCCATATTTGGAATATTTATAACATAAAATGTTAGTAAAGTTAAAGTAAATTATTTACCAAAATTATTAGTGAATTATGTAAAAAATAATTACAGTAATTAAGAAAAAAACTACTTTACCAAGGGGATAAAAATTAATATTAATGAAAAAATAACCTATAAACTCATTGAAAATTTTTTTATGTCCATATTTATACCTTAACACTTATATTATCGAGTTTTTATTATTATTATAGCCACTTTACATAGAAAAAATGTGAGTGTAATTCCATATTTCCAAAATTTACATGTATTCCACTCACCACTCTTATAAAAGGACTCCCCCTCTACTCCTCTATTCACACATGTAAGGAAAATAGGCTCAAGTAATTCATAGAAAAATAACTTATACAATCCATTCCCCTTATCTTGGAATCCTTACCATTGGTAGAAAGGCCATTTACAAAGGCAGTAGTTCACACTTACTGAGGATAACTAAAGAAGAGGTAATGTTTTTCTAAAAAAGTTTTTATATTTTTAATTTATCAAAGTACATAAATTATTGTTATATAATTATTATAAAATGAAATAATTATATTAAATATACAAATATTTTATTATTCTATTTTTTTACCTAAAACCACACACACTTCAATTATATGGGATACGAATTCATCCTTCATGTGTATGACAAACTTCCACCTCCCAAACCGATGTTGTTCATTTCTCCATTACCACCTAAAAGGGTTTGTAATAATCATGGGAAAAAAATTTATATATGATTCAAATTATTTTATTTATATATTTGTGACTATTTAATTATTATAAAAACATAAACCGTCAAGATTTCCATTTTTTGGGAATACACTAACGTCGCATGGGTGTACGACTGACTACCACCTCATAAAGTGATGTGATTCATTCACGCTTTACTTGGAATATATTAATGATGTTTTAAATAAAAATATGTGATTTATATAAAATTTAAATGACACTAAAATGATAATTTATATTTATTATTCAATTTTCTTTCATTAAACATGACAATAAAATAGAAACTATGATCATGCATACATACAACCTATCGTCTACATCAATCACTTATTCTATTTCATATCACTAAGTATTATGGACTACTATAAATACATATATAATGAAAATATAGGATATTTATATCATTATTTACATTAATTATATGATTTAATCATGATTTATGTAAGAGTAACAAAAAAATAACATGTCAAAACATCCACATAAAATAAGGAAATTTATTCTAGAAACAATTAAAATAATAAAATATTTTTAATTAATGGGTAATAATTTATTATTAAAGAATAAAATATGATATAAAATATATTAATATGGATTATGAATAAGATAATAACATTTTTAGAAACATTATATAGTAGTTTAAATCATGTATGACTAAAAGGAAATTTGAGGTAATGTATTTTATCTCAATTTTCATTTCAATGAGACATATTTGTTGTTATGCAACAATTCACTTTGATGTGGTGTATATAATTCATATTTTACATAATTATTCAATCATAATACATGTAATGTTAATTTTCAATTTGAATTTTATTATCTAAGTGGGTTTTAATTGAAAATTACAACGTGGTAAATGTTATATTTTCAATCACACTTTTTTTATTTTCAACTTTATCATGAAAAATCACTTCATTATGATTATTTTTTTGTATATAATATGTATCTAAAAAATGCTTATTATTTTGTTATGGATATTATTTTTTCATAAATCGTAGACCATTTTTTCATATGGTGTTTATTTTGAAATTTCTTTTATTAACTGAAGAAATTTTGTTAAATCAGTATTATTTTCTCAATATCGGTATTTGATGATAATGAACATTATTAAATAAATTATTAGTTATTCAAGAAATTTTTTATACCAGAAGAAATTGATGGGGCTCAGTTAATGATAGAACCTCAATAATAATTCGTATCATGAGAAGAATTGGTTGTCTAGCCATAGTTAAATGTGTTTCAAACATTCAATTTTAAAATGTCTTTTGAAACAACTTCATGGTAAGGGTTATATAGACCTGGGAAACATGGTGTCTAATAATTATGAATTAAATTCATTTATAGTTAATTATTTTTTATCCTCATGATTTTAACTTTGAAAAAAATATATAGATGCATTCCATTCTATGTTTATTGATAAAATATAATGGTTTTTAATTATGAAACTTACTATGTTGATTATTCATTATCCAGTTATTTAAATAGAATGCGATCATATCTATTTACCATTATCTATTGACTTTTCTTTATAGAGTTATTAAAATGGAAAATGATCATAGTTAGTTACCTTCTCATATTGATTTTTATCTATCTAGTTATTTAAATATCTTTTGTTCTCAGTTATATACCTTTCCATTTCATTATCCACTTATTTAAAAGGAATGTGTGATAAGTTATTTGACTTCATATCTTGATTATTCTAATTGATTCATTATTTATTACATTGTAATTATCAATTATTGATAATTTTAGGTCCCCCTTATTTTTTTTCCTTTCCTTAGTATTACACAAATATTACTATGATTGATATGTAGGGATATACTAGATCAAATAATGTTATTTATGAAAAAAATATATTTTAAATTTTATATTAAAATGTAATGTAAAAAATATGTATTTATCTTGTTTACAAAGACTGAAAAATAGATTGTTCCTTTAGGATTATTTTCATTATAACATATTCTAATGTAATGGTATTGGGCACCAGATTTAGTATTTTTTGTATCAAGGTCTCCATATATGTTTTCCACTTCACTGTATTCTCCGTTATTTGAATATATCAACTGTTTTGAACCATTAACTAAATTTAAATTTTTTATAATGTTTTAATCTCTATTTTCTATAGACACATTGATTTAATAAACTGAGACATTCTCAATTATTAAAAAACCGACCCTTCATATGCATGAAATATTTTATGGTATGGTCTTTTTTGTCTCACTTGAATGAAATGTTTAATTTATTCCTTGGTTTGGAAATAAAAAAACATCTATAACCCAAGAAAATATTTTATTATTATTTTTTATATTGAAAACATATCTGCCATGACCCTCCTTTTTCAAGATGAGGTAAGGGACAACAAAGTTACCCACCCTTCCTTCTCCAAGATGAAGGAGAGATAATGTCCCCCGAGTCCCGCCTTAAATAAGCCCCAGAGTGGTGATTAGCACCAAGAGTATATGATCTCACACATAACATGGAAGGCATTTCCGTTTTTATTTAACAAGATCGGGAGATATGATTTTAAATCCCAAACAACTCAAAATACAAAAAGTAAAAGTGAATCCCAAATCCATTCCAACACGCATGTTCAAAAATTAATATAATACAATGTAAAATGAAACTCAAAGGGGAAAGCACCAAAAGAAAATAACTAGGAAGCAACCTAAACTAGTCCCACCGTATGAGCAAGTAAAGTCCAGCATGATCCTCAAAGCTCTCTTAGAAACCATAAAATAGTTTTATATACGTATGGTGAGCATAAAAGTATAATCAGTAGGGAAAAATAAATATACCCTTTCACAAGTGGGGGAAACATACTAATGCACCTGTGAGAAAACATTAGATTCTCAAAGCACCTATCAAGGAATGCTAACCAGCCTAGTGTCCCCAAGACACACTCACCAAATAATGCAAGTTATGTAAAGTAATAGTATAAACGCATCAATATTGGGGTACCCCGCAGCACATTGCCATCTGTTAAGTGATTATATCTAATTACTAACTTCTTAACACTACAACTCTTTTCTTATGTAGTCCCAATTCTACAACCCGCCCGAACACCCATGGGCATCAAACCACACACTATACCACCCATAGAAACCTGGTCCACAACAAACATGTCTCTCTCCTGAAGTAACCTGGGACTCATCCTAAAGATACTTTGGATAACAACCCTATCCCGCAAACACCTAGGACTCTCATATATAAGAAAAAATCACCCGAAGAATCTTGGACTATGGTATGCTTTAAGAAATTACAACCTACCTAGATACGCCCGAGCAGTAAGAACCCATAAGAGGGTTTGAGGAATAAAGTCAGTAACCAGCCATCTATCCTCCCACCATGATATTGGGAAATACACCCTCACAAATGAATTGGAGATGTTCGTCACATAGTTCTGAAAAATGGCGGATTTCATATAGAAATCACAAGAACCTACAATATATAGATTTAGATAAACAAACACTCATCATAACCCGGGATTTCCAAACAAGCAACCCGTCCACACAAACCATCATTGGTGCTACCCCTATATGCACAACCACACTAACCAAAAAAACACAATCCTGATCCATTTTAATTTATCGTCATTACCTTTATTAATTATGGGGTTATCTTTAATTTGATCCCATACTACCCATAAATCTAACAACTACAACATCTGTAATCGTTCTCAGAAGGCTAAAGGACACCAAACACTACCAAGGTAAAACCTAACTAAATTCCCAATGAAAGATAGAAGAATCCCATATTTTTCTAGTCCCATTGCACAACAAGCCCATATCTGGATATAAGTCTCACTGCCCAATGTCTCTCTCTGACCACAACACAATAAAGGCAGTCCAACTTCTTACAAGGTCATCCGTTCCACAATCAATTGATCTCTCAGACTGAGATGCCAACTCACCACCTTTACAATCCCATGCACAAAGTCCAAATTAACTACCGTTAACCCCATCCCCACTACACACTCATAAAAAACCCTTCCAATGGAGCCCACTCTACTACCCAACCTTGAACCCACAACCATGCTCTTATTAACAACACCACTCAAATTACACAATGTTACAAAACTCTATAGAACACAACACTTATCCAAACCTATAAATATGATGTGTATATATTCAATTTTTACCAGTATAGGTTCTTTAATTCGACTTAATTATAATCGAGGTTATCACAGAACATTATTGATCCCATGGGAATCAATTTATTTAACCAGTATATGTGATTAAGAAGATTTCATGTTACCATCAATTAATCAAGAATCTCAAAAAAAAAGAAAATCACTATTGTTCATGCAATGAAAAACAATGACCATGATTTTCAGAAGTATTATAGCCACGAAAAAAATAACATCATTAAGGATAATAAATAAAACATGTGATCAATATCAACCCACCATTTTCCTGTTAGTTTATTTACCCATGTTATCTCATAATCATAATTACTTATTGTTTATTTATCATTTTAAGAAAATTATTCATCCATTACCTATTATAAATAACTAGTACACCCACCCCTCATTATGTACAATTAAAGATATATAGAAGAAATCACTATCTGGATGATCAAGGATCGAAGTTCCTCTTTGAGCTAAGAACATGGATCACACGAGTTGCAGGAAATATCTCCACGAAAACTGAGTAGGAGATCTCTAGAACAAGAACAAAACTCGTCAATGGAGAAAGTCTCTAGAAACACGAAGGGGAAAGAAATACACACATGGAAGTGAAGATCCCAACTTTGAAGTGCCAAATACTTTTTTAAAGGAAGAACTATTTTAAAATACATCATTGTGGTATTGTGGTCAAGACCATGAGGTTTGGGTATCTCAAATCCCCCGAGATGTTAGGATATTAATTATATAATTAATATCCATTTAAATTCCACTAAATACGCCCAAAGAAGGTTTTAATATTTGTTTACATCAAATAAAACGTAGGATCGGCGGAATTTGGAAAACTAGAAAAAACTGGGAAAACCGAAAATGAGTCACTAATGGGCAAGTCACTGACGGTGAGCCACAAATGGGTGAGCTACTAATGAAACCTAACTTTTTTGATCCACTATCTCTAAACTACCAACGCCACATCCTACCAATATAATGACTTACCGAAACCTTGACCTACTAATGCCCCGACCTACCAATTCTATTAACTCATCGATGCCAATGCCCTTGACACATAGATGCCGATACCCTTGACCCACCAATGCCGACGCCCCTAACTCACTGATTCCAATGAACCTGAATCACCGATGCTGACATGCTGACATGAAAAGGAATTGACATGGAAACACAACAACATGTCAATGCACTTACATGCTGACAAAAAAAAACTGGAAATTTGGAAACTCTAGAAGTGATCAACCGACATCTCCCAGGACACCTCAAACATTGGATTTTCACAAAGGGCCTAGGGAAAATGGATTATTACATTAGATACATCTGAATCTATTATTATCCTAGTGAATTTCAAATCTAAGCCAAAATAAAAGTGGTCTGAACAACCATCCCTTAAGAGACCTCTCCAGAGAAAACCACATTGTGTTGTTCGAAAGATTGAGTGAAAACTTCAACATTCAAAAACACATCCTTCTCATCTATCTCTTGAACAACTGTAGAAACACTACTGCTCCACTTCCCAAGAAACCAAACAAACACCAAAGGTCCCAACATCTAGACACAAGGATTAGGTAGCTCCATCCTCAATGTCAAGATATTATCCACTTTGGGTGGCACTATCTCGACCACACAGTTTTCGTCGCAACCTCATTAATGTGTCTTGATCAGGTATTAAGTTCTACCCTCCCCGTAGTCAAATCAGTTGACTCAAAATCATAGAATAGGGAAACAACTTATCATACAACAAGAGAGGTCAAAAAGTTCATCCTGAAACAAAGCACAAAAGTAAAACACATAAACAAAACACATAACAACTCTGGGTATTGGGCACACATCTGTGCCTCTCACTTGTAAGTACTCTTCTAATGATACCATGCATCCATACCACACAAACCAAGGAATTTTCCAACAACATAACACCTTCTCCTCATGATCGTCAATTCATATAGGTCACTCCATGAAGGTCATGTCTTCCTCAATATCAAACTATCCCTAGTCAAGGATGTGGGAGTCATCGTGAAGATACCGACAGAGTTGAGAGACATGGAAGACATTGTGGATGTTCTACAACTATAGTGGAAATTTCAGATGATATTACACCTTGCCAACTCATCACAATACCTTGAAAGGTCTGATGAACCTAGGAGAAGTATTACTTCCCTTACCGAAGCTCTATCGTCCACCATGATGGGAATCCTTAAAGAAAACATGGTCCCACCCTTGAAGTCCAAGGGACAACTCCTACGATCAACATACAACTTCTTCTGGTCCTGAGCCACCATTATTATTTTACTCATAAGCTGAAAATTTTCTATTGTGCTCTAAACTACCTCTAGTCCAAGAAGAACAACCTCTTCTACCTCTTTGCAGCACACATGTGAGAAAAACTGTCTTCTGTACAAGGCTTCGAATGGTTTCTTTCCAATGGTAGAGTGATAGATATTAATATTCACAAACTATACTAGAGGAAAGTGTCATAAACATGATCCTCTGAAGTCCAAAACACACGCCCACAACATATCCTCCACCATCTATATGGACCTGTCTATTTTCCCATCATTCTGAGGGTGGAAAGTAGTTCTAAGTCTTAACTAGGTGCCAAATTCATACTTCAATCCCCTCCAGAATCGCGACGTAAAACATGTATCTCGATCCAAGAGAATTGATCTTGGAAGTCCATGTTGCTGCACCACCTCATCCCCAAACCTCTTTTCCAAGACATCTACTGCACTTGACTCCTTGATCACCAAGAAGTGAGATGAATTTTTCAACCGGTCCACTACTACCATAATATAATCACATCCTCCTTGAGTCTAGGGTTAACCAATGAAGAAATCCATCAACATGTCATTCTACTTCCACTCAATAACATACAAGGGCTGTAACAGAGAGTTGGGAACATGATGCTCGTCCTTCACCTATGGACACACTAGGTATCTTTCCACATACTCTGCCATTTCTCTCTTCACCCTGGGCTACCAAAAATGTTCCCTCAAGCCCCGGTACTTCATAGAGACTCCAGGATTCACTGTCAGGGGTGGTTCGAGGAACTCAAAGAGAACTCCCTCATGAATTTCCACTGGAACAAACTACTTACCAAGGAACAAAATATGATTTGAACTATCCTACGATCATCCTTTTGGAGTATCAACCTAGAAAACATGATCACACACCACTTCATCCTTTGAGTCTCCCCACTGAGACTCTTCTACCTACCGCACCAAGGAAGACTGCACTGTCATCTGAAATAGATAGCCTCTGCTACTATCCTCCCCAGCATCTAGATGCAAAGAGTCCAACTCCTTCATTTCCTTCCAATCATTCATGGATTCCTGAACTACATTATTATGTGACTTCTTGCTCAAGGAATCGGCCACCACATTCCACATTCTTGGGGTGTAAGATATCTTGAAGTCATAATTATGGAGAAACTCCATCCACCTTCACTGCTGCTATTTAGTTCTCATTGGGAAAATATATACCTCCAACTCTTGGGACATGTGAAGACCAAAAAGTTCTCCTTGATGAGGTAATTCCACGAAAAAATCAACATGAACACAATCGCTGCAAGATCCAGATCATGGATGACATAATTACATTCGTGAGCATGTAACTGCCTAGAACTAGAAGAGATTTCTCATCACTGCTGCATCAACACACATCCCAAGCCTAGGCCAAAATCATCACCGAAAACCTCTAACATCATCCCTTCCTCCAGAAACATAATCATTGGGGCACTAACCAGCTTCCCCTTTAGCTATTTGAAAGCTTCCTGACACTACTCACTCTATACGATGCCCTGTTGTTTTCTGGTGAAAGCTGTCAATGGAGTTGCAACTCGGGAGAATTCATGTATTAACCTCCGGTAAAAGCCTTCTAGTCCCAAGAAGCTATGAACCTCTACCAAATTCATGGGTTCTACCCAAGAAACTACTAATTCAACCATTAATTGGTCAACCACTATCCCATGATGAGACACTATGTATCCGTGGAAGTGAACCTATCACATCCAACACATGTGCTTGGAAAAATTTTCATAGAGTTGGTGGTGTCGGAGGACCTCAAAGATAGTCCTCAGATGCCCGTAATGATCCTCCTCTAACATTGAGTGGATCAAGATATCTTCGATGAAAATGAAGACGAATTGGTCCCGGTACTCACAAAAAATAGAGTTCATGAGCCCCATGAACATAGATGGTGAATTCGTGACACAGAAGGGAATGACCATGAACTCAAAGTGCCCATACCTACACCTGAAAGTTGTATTTGGGATGCCACCCTCATTTACCAACAAATGGAGATATCCATACTATAGGTTGATCTTAGAGAACCATCCATCCCCATTTTACTAGGCAAAAAGATCATCGATTCTTGGAAGGGGGTAACAGTTCATTATCATCACCTAGTTAAGCCTCTGGTAGTCAATGCACAGTCTTAGAACACAATCTACCTTCTTTGTGAACAAGACTAGAGCACCCTAGTGTGACAAACTTGGCTGGATCAAACCCTTATTCGACACATCATCAACATGAATCCGTAACTCCCACAAATCATTAGGATCCATCCGATAGGGATCCATCAATATAGGATGGAAACTGGGTCGCAAGTCAATCCCAAACTCAAAAATGTGTCAAGGGGGGTAGAGTCACAACCTCTTTGGGGAAGAAATATAGGAACTCATGGACCACCCCCAAAATTTCCACCATCTATATATATAGTAATCCCGATAATATCTCATCTAACAAAGAAAGAATAGGCTTCACATGCTAAATTCCCTCCAAAAAATGTTTCTCCCCAATGAAAGGTACGTGATGGCCAACCATATTTGAGAACATGACCCTTATCTAAAGGAAGTTGATAAAAACATGCATAAAAAACAACTATTTGATTATTAGGAGGACATTATATGGCTGCATCTGTAGCAATAAAAATCCCTAATGGACTGATGTGGCCCCAAAATCAGTCTACATCCTCTAAAATCATCAAAAATATTGGTCTAACTGCCAACTAGATTACTAAACAGAAGGGGCTTGGGAAGTCTCTATTTGTAGAGCCTGGGTGTGGGATATAATTGGGGTAATAAAGGAGTGTAAGGATCCTGAATGAAACTTAACAAAAACAAGAGTACTAAAGAAACTTATTGTAACTCAAATAACCTCTGGGGATACTAGAACTGCTACCTCTACAGTGAGAAACTACCCACACCATTCTCCTCTACCTATACGTTGTCGACCGACTCCCCGAACATGCCCTGGTTGATGTCCCTAAGGAGGACCCTAAGGTTTGACTCCTCATGCACCATCTACCGTGGAGTGCGAACTTGCTGCCCCTATTGCTGGAATGGACTGACTAGAAACTACTGCTACTGAGGTGGGGGTTGAACCTACCCACCCCCACTATACAGTGTTCTGAATGTTCACTTGTTACGAAGATGTTCATGACATCCACAGACAAAGCACCTCAATCCCATGACCATGGGGAATAGGTGAGGACCAAGAGATCAGAAATACAACTGCTGAGGCATACTCCCTAGTGGCTAAAACATGGAAGGCCTTGACACCAGACACCTGCTGCAGATGGCCTTCCCAAT
The DNA here is from genome assembly GCA_963277665.1 of Viscum album. NCBI lineage: Eukaryota > Viridiplantae > Streptophyta > Magnoliopsida > Santalales > Viscaceae > Viscum > Viscum album. The sequence continues at coordinate 879,971,506 of OY728123.1, forward strand.
TGACTAACTTGGATAGATCCCCTCTTGAGGAAATCCTCCCAATTATTTCATCTTTTCCACTCCCTTGGTCCTCTTATAAACCTTTAATATGTCATTAGTGGTAAAGTAGTACCAACATACTGAAGAGAAGGTCAGAGTTCCTTCTCTAAGCGTGTCACCCATGACTCCACATCTGAGAAGAGATCCAGTGTGAAACATCGTAGATCCTTGAACTTGATCCCTAGTTCCCTTACTGACATACTCCCCTACTAGATGGTGAGTATCTTATTCTTCTTATTGGACTTCATTGTAAATGAAAGTAATTCCGCCCAGAAATCCTCAATGTCATCCCACAAAACCTCAGTCTCCTTCCTCTCGCCCGAGTAAAGCATCCACCATTGACGTGCTGCTCTTCATATCCAGATCACTACCAGAAGAACCCAGTACTCTGTTAGATCCCAGATCAAGATGAAAGTGATCACCAACTCCTCGAGCCAAATTTCCATCTCTATGTCTATGACGCTTCCCTTGTACATCCCAAGAGTCTTCTACTGGAAGGCACGAAGAATCTTCTACCACTAGTCATATTCCTCTTTTCGATCAGACCTCTGCTGACCAATCGGGTCAACCTTTCGATCCTCAACTGCTCATACCACATGGGGGCAACGTCCGAGTGTCATATCTAAAAAAGTAAACAAGGAACTCTTAAGACCGTGTAGTTTGGAAAATTTCTTTTCAATTCATCTTAACTTTTTATTTTTTAAAATTCCCAAAACACCAAATACACACATGTACAGAAGTCATTATGATGCATGTACCTTTGCTAGGGTCTCTACCCTTAAATCGGTGTAACATTACTCAGTCATTCAGTAGTTCCATAGTCCTTGAATCATATCACAGAGGGACCTAAAATCCCTTTTCCTATCCAGTGTTCCCTATCCCACCTCATGTTCCATGATTTAAAAACACCATAGCCCTGCCATCCCATGAAATCCTCACTATTCCTAAATCAAAACCTGATCATATATCTCAAATCTTTTAAACCTACCTCTATTACCATTTAGTCATGACCTTCATTATTCAAGATGGGGGAAAGGATAGAGAAATTCCCGACCCTTCCTTGCTCAAGATGAAGGACAGATAATGATCCACCGGTTCATGACTTCAATATTCCCTAGAGAAGAAACTTGCAACAAGTGTATTGAATTTCAAACATAATATGGAATTCAATAACCTTTTTTTTAACATTATTGAGAGATTATATAGTAAATACCAAATAGTTGTAAACACTAAAATTAAATGTAAATCCAAAATCCATTCATACATGAATGTTCAAAAGTAAAGCTGATACAAAGTACAATGAAACTCTAAGGTCAAAGAAACAAAAAATAATAACTAGGCAGTATTGGAAGTTAGTCCCACCTCCTGATCTTTTAAATTGCAACACGGTCCTCCATGTTCTTGTGGAAACCTAAAACTAGTTTTTTATATGTTAGGTGAGCATATGACTATACTAGGTAGGAAAAACTAAAAAAACTCATGCACAAGTGGGGGAAACATACTAATATCCCTATGAGAAAATAGTAGAACCTCAAAGAACCTACTAAGGAATGCTAACTAGCCCAGATTTCCAAGGTACACTCACCAAATAACAAAAGTCAAGTAATGTAATAGTATAAGCACATTAATATTTGGGTACCCCGCACCACTTTCCATTTGGTTAACTGATCATCCATAATGACCAACTTCTTGGAACTAACACTATTCCCATACGTGATCCCTCTCCCACAAACCGCCTGCACACACCTGGCCCTTAAACCTCACACATTCCCACCCGAAGACACATGGGCCACAACAACCACATTTCTCACTCGAAGAAACATGGCCCTCATCTCAATGATACTTCGGAAAAAACCTGGCCAACAAATACCTAGGCCTCTCATCTACAAAAAACCCTCAACCTAAGAATGTTATACTATAGTAAGCCTCAATACTATACAGCATGCCCGGATATGCTCGAGCAGTAAGTACCCGGAAGAGGGTGTGAGGAAGAAAGTCAGTAACCAGCCATCCATCCCTCCACCAGGATGTTGGGAATGATAACCTCCACCATAAATTAGAGGTTTTCAGAACATAGTTCTCAACAAGGGTGGGGTGTGTATTCAAATCACAGTAAACTACAATATATATAGGTAAACAAACACTCATCCCAACCTATGGGTTTCCAGACAAGCAATCGGCCTACACACACTATCTTTGCTACTACCTCTATATGCACAACCACACAAACAACCATGATAAAACACAAGACTAAACCCTTTTACTTTAACTACATTCCATTTATTAATTAAGGGGTTCACATTAATTTGTTCCTGCACTACCCGGGGAATCAAACAAACACAACATCTGCAATTGTTCTCAGAAGGCTAAAGGCAACCAAAAACTACTATGGAAAAACCCATTTTCAGTCCCATTGCATGAAAACACAAACCCATATTTTTGTAGTCCCACTACACAACAAGACCATATCCACACAATAGTTCCACTAACCAATGTCGCATCGAGACTACAACACAATTACAACATTTCAGCTACCTATATGTTCATCCATTCCACAATCAATCAATATCTCCGACTAAGAAGCCAATTCACCGCCCATACCACCCCTCACACAAATCCCACAGTAATTTCTATTAACCCTTTCCCTGATGCACACTCTTACCACACCCTTATCTCGAAGACCACTCCTCTTCCCAGCAATGTACCAACAACTATACTCCCAACCGCAACAACACACAACTAACACAAAGTTAAAAAACTCCATAAAACAAAGAACTCATCCACACCTATCAACATTATGTGTATTTATTCAGTTTTAAACGATAGAGGTTATTTAATTCCACTTAATTATAACCATTTTTATTACATAACATGCTTGGTCCTAAGTCACCCATTTCTTTAACCAGTATAGGTGATTAATAATATTTCATGTTACAATCATTTAATCAGGAAACTCAAAAAAATAAAAAATCTATAGTGGGAAAGAAAATACAACCAATGTACATGATTATCATAAGTCATATATCCCTAAAAACCATAAAAAAATCAAGGAAAACAAATAAAACAGGAAATCAACATTGAACCACTATCTACCTATTATTTTATTTACCCCTATTATCTTCTAATAATATTTTTTTCTTGTTTTTTTCTTGTTTTAAGAAAAGTATTCAGCTGCTTCTCATAAGAAATCACTATAAAACCCACCCCACATGAATCAAAATTAAAGAGAGATCGATGAAATCTCTACCTAGATGATCAAGGATCAAAGTTCTTCCTTATTATAATAATATGGATCATGCACGTCGAAGGAAATATCTTCAAGAAAACCAAACAATAGTGCTCCAGCACATGCACACAACTCGTCTTGGGAGGAAGGATCTAGTTTCACAAAGGGGGAATGAAGAACACACAAGGAAGGGAAGATCCTATCTTTGAGGAGTAATATCCTATTTTAGAAGAATAACTTTTTTAAATAAATTATTATGGGATCATGGTCAAGATCATACAGTTTGGTTATCTCAAATTTCAAGGGATGTTTGGATATTAAAGATATAATTAAGATCCTTTGAAGCATTCTTAAAAATTCCATAAAAGGCTTTAACCCTAGATTACATCAAATAAAACATAAGATGTGAAAAACTAGAAAACTGGGGAAAACATGGAAATACACCAACGAGTCATCGATGGGTGAGTCACCGACGTTAAGCCACTGAATGGTTAGCTACTGACACAAACTACTGATGCTGAGCCACCAATGCTGAGCTACTGATGGAAGGACCTACCAATGTAATGACCTTCCGATGCCTCGACCTACCGACGCACTAACCTACCAACATCCTTGACTCATCGATGTTGACACCCCTGAATCACCGATGTCGATGCCCATGACTCACTAATGCCAAGGCAACTAACTCACCGATGCTGACGCACTGACATGCCGATGCACTGACATGCCGACACACTGACATACTGATAGAAAAACTAAAAAATTTTCTAATGCATGAATTTAACCACCGACAGATCCAAAAACACATTAAACACTATATTTTCATAGAGGAAGGGCCTGGGAAAATCTGTTTCATTACATCAGACACCTATCAAACTAATCTCATCCCAGAGAATTTCAAAATTAACCTAGATGAAAATAGGTTTAAAAAATCATCCCTTAAGATACCTCTTAGGAGAAAACCAACATGTGTTGTTCTAAAGATGGAGTGAAAACCTCAACATCCCAAAGCACCTCCTTGTCATCTATCTCCTTAACTACTATAGAAACACTACCACTCCACTACCCCAAAAAACCACACGAACAATAAATGGCACACCATCCAGACACATGGATTAGGGAGATCCTTCCTCCATGTAATGATATTATCCAATTTGGGTGTCACTGGATCTCCCACACAGGTTCAATCACATCCGCATTAATAAATCATGATTAGGGATCAAGTTCTCCTCTCCCCATAGTCAAGACCTTTGACACAAAATCAAAAAAATAGGGAAAGAACATATCATACCACAATAGAAGTAAAACATTTCATCGTGAAATGATTCAAAAAATTAAAACATAGAAACAAAAATCAGAACATCTCTAGGTAATGGGCACACATATGTGCCTCTCTCTCCCATGTACTCTCCTTGAGGCCACTATGCCTCTATAACACACGAACAAAAGGAATAGTCTATCCACACAACAACTTCCCCTCAGGATCCTCAATTCTTATTGGTCACTCAACGAATGTCAGGTCATCCTTGATATCTAACTCTCCCCTATCAAGGAAGTGGGAGTCATTGTGTAGATACCGACAGAGCTAAGAGACATAGAAGTCTTTGTGAATCTTGTCCAACCGTAGTGGTAACGGCAGCTAATATTCTACCTCACCAACTCATCCCAACACCTTGAAATGTCTGATGAACCTAGGATAAAGCTTTCATCCCTTACCAATCCTCCGATTTCTGCACCGACAGGAAACATTCATGAAAACATGGTCCCCAACCTTAAACTCAAATGGGATCATCCTATGATTAACATACGAATTATGTCGGTTCTAATCTTCCTTCATCCTCTCATACACAAGATGAACCTTCTTCGTTTTGATCTGAACTACCTTTGGTCCATGAAGGGAAGATTCCCCTACCTCTATCTAGCACACATGTGAGGGACACAATCTTCCATACAAGGCATCAAATGTTTCCATGCCAATTGTAGAGTGATAGAAATTATTGTATGAAAACTCTACAAGGAGATAATTTCATACTCACGATTGTAAAAAGTCCAAAACACAAGGCCGTAGTAGATCCTCCAATGGTTGGATGGTCCTATTTGTTTGAACATCCATTTGAGGGTGGAAAGAAATGCTAAGGCATAACTAGTTTCCAAAGGCATGTTACAATCCCCTCCAAACTCATGACGTAAATTTTTTTTCATGATCTGATAAAATGGATCTTGGAACTATATGTAGCAATGTCACCTCATCTACATACCTATTTTCCAAGGCATACACTATGCTTGACTACTTGATCACTAATAAGTGAGCCGAATTTGCCAACCGATACACTATTACCCAAATAGAATCACATCTCCCTAGAGTCTTGGGTAATCTTGTGATGAAATAAATTGATATGCCATTACACTTACACTCGAGAATATACAAGGGTTGTAGTAGACCTCCAGGAACCTGGTGCTCGGCCTTCACCTGCTCAAACACTAGGCTTCTTTCAAAAAACTCCTCCATTTCCCGCTTCACCATGAGCCAAATTTTTTTTCCCTAAAGCCTCACTACATCTTATAGATTCTTGGATTAACCACCAGGAATGAGCCATGAAACTTACAGAGAACCCCCTTACACATTTCCACTTGAAAAAACCACTTCCCACAAAACAACATCTGATTCTGAAATTCCTCCGACCATACTTCTGGAGCATCACACATGATAATAGGATCATGAAGAAATTCAGCCTATGTGTCTCCCCACTATGAATCCTTTACCTACTGTACCAATGAAGTCTGAACTGTAATCTGAAATAGATGACCTCTTCAATTTTTTTCACCATCATCTAGATGCATTGGGGAAAACTCCTCCATTTCCTTCCAAGCATTCTTGGATTCTCAGAATACCTCATTATGTGAATTCCTTCTTAATGCATCCGCCACCACATTCCCATTTTTTATAGTGTGAGAGATATTGAAGTCATAATCCTAGAGGAAGTCTATCCTCTTTCGATTCCGCATGTTAAAGAATATTTGGGAAAATATATACCTCTTTCTATTTTTATCTATAAAGACCACAACATGATCAACAATGAGGTAATGACACCAAATATTCAGATTGAACATGACTGCTGTAATATCTAGATCAATTGTGGCATAATTATGTTCATGATGATGCAACTACCGAGACCCATAAGAGATTACTCTTCACAGCTACATCAGCAAACATCCCATGCCTAGACCAGAAGTGTCATAGAACACCTCGAACATTACCCATTCCTCTGGAAACCAAAGAACTAGGGAATTAACCAGGTTCCCATTAAGATAGCTAAAATATTCCTAAAACTTTTCACTGCATACGAAGCCCTAGTCTTATCTGGTGGAAGCTATCAATGGAGATGCAATTTGAGAGATGACAGAATGGACCTCTAGTAATATACTTCTAGACCCAGGAAACTATTAACCTCAATAATATTCATGGGTGCTACCCATGAAACAATTTCTTCAAACTTTTTTGGTTCCACCACTATCTCTAGCTGAGAGACTGCATGTCAAAGTAAGTGCACCTCTCTTATCCAGATCATTCACTTAGACAACATTCTGTAGATCTGGTGGTGTTGGAGGACCTCCAAGATAGTCCTCAAATTCCCGGTGTTCTCCTCCATTGACAATGAGTACATTAGGATGTCTTCGATGGAAACGATGAAGAACTGGTCAAAGTACTCATGGAAAATAGAATTCATGATCCCCATGAACACGGATGGTGCATTCCTGACATCGAAGGGCATGACCACGAACTCAAAATCCCCATACCTACACCTGAATGCAGTATTTGGGATGTCATCTTCATTTACCCTCAACTTTTCATTTCTAGACTATAGGTTGGTCTTAGGAAACCAACCTCCCCCCATTAACTAGTTGAAAATATCATCGATTCTCATAAGGGATAACAGTTCATGACTGTCACCTAATTAAGCCTCCAGTACTCTATGCATAGTCTTAGACCACCTTATGCCTTCTTCATGAAAAACACTAGAGCACACCACGACAACACACTTGGCCGGATAGAATCTTTCTTCATTAGGTCATCAACCTAAATTCACAACTCCTACAAATCAAGAGCCACCATTGGAAATGGATCCATCAAAATACAATGGGCACTGAGTTTCATGTCTATCCTAAAATCAACGTTATGTTTAGGTTGTAGATTCACAACCTATTTGGGGAAGACATCTAGGAACTCACTAAAACCCCTGTAACTTCCTCTATCTCAGCATCTAGTAATCCCACTTATATCTCAGCTATGAAATAAAGAAGAGGTTGCACACATTGACTACCCTACTAACAACTCTTTTCACCAACAGAAGCTGCGTACTAACCACCAATATCTGATAACATGAATGTTCTTCGAAAGTATTCGATAATAACATACATAGAAAACAAACATTCAATGCCTAGAATGATATCATATGGCTGTATCTATAGCAGAATATCTCCATTGGAATGATATGTCCCCAACATTAGTCTACATCCGTGAAAAACATCAAATTGACTGGTTAAACCTCATACCGGTGTACTCAACAATAGGGGAATGGGAAGTCTCTCAATATCTAAACTGAGTGAATTGTCTAGACTGGGAGAAACAAAGGAGTGTGAAGATCATAAATCAAACTAATCATGCACAAGAGTACTTAAAAGACTGATCGTTCATCGAACAACCTTTACCACTTAAGGATATTCTACCTCAACGTCATGAAACTTTCAATAGCCATATCCTCTACCTCTATGATGTCTACCGCCTCCTAGAACACACCATAGTCAGGGTACTTGAGCAGCACCTTGAGGTCATCCTCCTCTTACACCATCTACCCTCAGTGGAGTAGGAGCTCGTTGCCCTTATCACTGGAATGGCCCGACTAGAAACTACTACTACTAAGGTGGTCACTGAACCTTCCCACACCCACTATATGTAAATTATATTGGGGACTAGTTCTAAAAATGTCCATGGTCTCCACAGACCAAGCACCTCATTCTCGGGCCCATGGGGAAGGGGTGGGGACCAAGAGATCAGAATTGGAACTACTGATGCCTACTCCATGGTAGCCAAAACCGGTAAGGCCCTGAAGCTAGAGACCTATTGATGACGAGATTCACCTTTGATAAACTCGGCTGGAAGCCCTATCTTAGAATACCTCCCACCAAGTGAATTATTTCCACTACCTTGACCTTCTTCTTAACCTCTATGTATGTCGGTAGGGTGAACGGAGTAACATCATACTGAAGAGAAGGTCGGAGTAACTCTTAAGAGAGTCTTTCTTGTGAATCCTTATCTGAGAATAGATCCGATGGGAGGCGTAGTAGATCCTTGAACTTGATCCCCAGTTCCCTCCCCAACATACTCCCCTACAGAAGGGGGAGTAGCTCATACCTTTTCTCAGCCTTCATTTTGGAAGAAAGGAATTCTGCCAAGAACTCATTCTCAAAGTCAACCCATGAAAAATCAGCTTCTATCCTCTCTCAGTGATAAATCTTATACCACTAACGTGATGCTCCTAAAATCATACAGAGGAACCCGGTGCTCTTTGAGGGCCTAGATCAAGCTGAAAGTGATTACTAGCTCCTCGATCCAACTTTCAGTCTCAATGTCTATGATGCTGCCCTCGTACTTCCCGAGAGTCTACTACTGGAAGGCATGAAGAATATTATACCACTAGTCATCTTTTTATTCTCGATCGGTACTCCACTGACCAATCGGGTCAACCTGTCTGGACTTAACTGCTCATACTATACGGGGTCGACATCTGGGCACCATATTTGAAAAAGTAAACAAGGAACTCCTATGCCCATGTAGGGTGGAAAATTTCTCTTAAATTATTTTTAACATTTTATTTATTTTAAATTCCAAAAGACCAATGAAACAGAACAACACAATTCATTACGATTCATGTGCCATTGGTAATGTCTCTACCCTGCAATTAGTGTAGCCACACTCAGTATTTCAGGGGGTTCGGAGTCCTTGGGTCGTATCACAACGGGGGTTAAAATCATTTGTCCTAGAAAGTATTCCCTAGAATACCTCACACACCATGAATTACTAACACTATTTCCCTACCATCTCATACAATCCTCACTATTCCTCATTCTGAACTCCATCCAATCCCTAAAATCTCATTAAACTGCCTCTGATACTATTTTTTCATGACCCTACTTCTTCAAGATGAGGGAAGAGATGACAATGTTCCATGCCCTTCCTTCCTCAAGAAAAAGGAAATATAATGCCCCCTCGAGTCCCACCTTTAATAGACCACAGAGAAGAAAAAATCACCAAGGGAATATAATATCACACATAAAAAGGAAGGTATTTATCTTTTTGTTTAAAAAGATCGAGAGATAAGATGGTAATTCCCAAATAACTCCAAAAACAAAATGTAATAGTAAATCCAAAATCCATTTGCACATGAATGTTCAAAAGTAAATATGATACAAAGTACAATGAAACTATAAAGGAAAAGTACCAATAAAGTAGAACTATGTAGCAATAGAATATAGTCCCTCCGCCCGAGTTGGTAGAGCCTATTATGGTCCTCAATGTTCTACTAGAAACCTAAAAATAGTTTTATGTACATAGGGTGAGAATACATGTATAATTAGTAATGAAATATTAAGGTACATGTGCACAAGTGGAGGAAACATACTAGTGTCCATGTGAGAAAATAGTAGGACATCAAAGCACCTACCAAAGTATTTTAACCAACTGAGCCTCCCCAAGGAACATTAAAAAAATAACAGATGTCATGTAATGTAATTGTATAACCACATCGATATTTGAGAACCTCACACCACTTTCCCACTATTAAATTTCTCATCCATAATGATGAACATATTGAAACCACCTCTCTTTTCATATGCAGTCGAACTACCATAACCCCCCCCCCCTCATGCACTTGCGCCTCAAATGGCACACAATCTCTCCCACAAACACCTGGGCCTCAAAAACCCTGTCTCTCTCTTGAAGACACTTGGGACTTATCCCGAAGGTACTTGGGAAAACATACCTGGCCCAAAAACACATAAGCCTCTCATCTACAAAAAACCCTCGCCCAAATAATCTTAGAATATGGTAAGCCTCATTCCATTATATCTTTCCAGAATATGCTTGAGTAGTATGAAACTAGAAGATGGTGTGAGGAAGAATGTCAGTAACCATCCATATATACATCCAACATGATGTTGGAAAAGACACCCTCCCCCATGAATTGGAGGTGTTCAACACATAATCCTCAACATGGGTGGGGTGTGTATAGAAATCTCATGAAACTATAATATATATATATATATATATATATATATATAGGTAAACAAACACTCAGCCCAACCTATGGGTTTCCAAACAAGAAACCATCCCACAAAAACGACCATTGCTACTACCCCTATATGCATAACCACTTGAACATCCACAATAAAACTCATACCTAACCCTTTTTAACTAAAACAATTTCCATTTATTAATTAAGGGGTTCACATTAATTTGTTCAAGAACTACCCGGGGAAACTGACAAGCACAACTTCTGTAACAGTTCTTAGAAGGATAAATGCCACCAAACACTTCTAAGGAAACCTCGGTTGCTTTCCCATTGTACGATAGAAAAAAACCAAATTTTTACAGTCTTGATGCATGGAAATTCCTTATACACATAGTAGTACCACTTCCCAAATCCATCCAAAACAAAAAAAATAATTTTAATTCACCTACCAAAAAGTTCATCCATTCCACAATCAATAAATCTCTCAGACTGAGATGCCAACTCAACACAAGTACCACCACACACACAAATCTAATAGTAACTACCATTTTTCCTAGCCCCACTACAGACTCATACCAAACCATTCTCACAGAGCCCACTCCTCTTCCCAACCTTGTACTCACAACCGGGCTCCCAACAGTAGCACCACACAACTCACAGAATGTAACAAAATTCCAAAGAACCCAACAGTCATCCACACCTATCAACATGATGTGTATATATTTAGTTTTAACCTGCATAGTTTCCTTAAATCGATTTAATTTTAACAAGGGTGACCACAGAACAGGCTTGATCCTCAGGGAATCCATTTTTTTAACCAGTACACATGATTAAGTAGATTTCATGTTATATAATTTATTCAAGCATCTCAACAAAAAATACCATCACTAGTGGGAAACCAAATACCGCCAATGACCATGATTTTTGAAGTCATATAGCCTTGAAAATTCTAACATAATCAAGGATATAAAATAAAATATGAGATCAACATCAAACCACTATTTTCATATTATTTTATTTACCAATGTTGTATTCTTATTACATTTACTTATTTTTTATTTCTCATTTTAAGAAAAGTATTCATATTTTACTCATAAGAAATTACTTTTACACTCACCAAGCATGATGCATAATTAAATAGAGACATATGAAATCCCTACGTAGATGATCAAGGATCAAAGTCTCTCCTTGTTCCAAGAACAAGGATCACGCGAGTTGCAAAAATTATCTCTAAGAAAACTGAGCATGAGAGCTCTAGCATAGGCGCACAACTAGTCTAGGGAGTAAGGATTTAGACACACTAAGGGGTAACAAAAAACACAAAAGGAAGATTTGAAGAGTCAGATCCTATTTTAAAGGAATAATGGTTTCAAAATACAGAAATCATGGGACATGGTCAAGATCACGCAGTTTGGGTATCTCAAATCTCCCAGGTTGTTATGAAATTAAATATATAATTAATATCCATTAAAATGTCAGAAGAAGAATATAAAATTGGTTTAAGTAATATAAAATTTAAGATGTGTGAAACTAGAAAATTGGAAATTATTTGGAAAACTGTAAATGAGCCATCGATGGGTGAGTCACCAATATAGATCTACTGAAGGGTGAGATACCGAAATGACCTCTCGACTCTGAGCCACTCACAATGAGCTACTAATTCCATGGACTACAGACATAATGAACTACCGATTCCTTGACCTACCAATTCCCTAACCAACCAATGCCCTCAACTTATCGATGTTTATGTCCTCGAATTGCTGATGTCGATTCCCCTAAATTACCGATTCTGACCCCATTGACACATCGATGTCGACACACCTGACTCACCGATCATGATGCACCGACATGCCGATGCACCGACATGCTGATGCACAGACATACCGATGCATCGACATGTCGACGCACTAAAATACTGACAGAAGAACTAGAAATTTGGAGCACTCCTGAATTGAGCCACTGAGAGCTTCTAGAACACCTCAAATGCTAGATTTTCACAATGGAAAATCCTTGGGAAATCCTAGTTATTAAAATATAACTGTGGGTTTCCACTAAATCATATTATACGATTGGTTCTGTTTCCACATGACCCATCTTTTATGGTGGAGTTACTTATAAATCTATAGAGTAACTAAAATCATTATCATTACCTTCATGGAAAAGTGTATGTCTAAATAAATGAACTATTAGATACTCAATATTATATTGTAATAATTCTTAAATATTTTAAAGTAAAATATTACATGAATTCCTATAAACACTTATGCACCCCATGTTCTTCCACACCAACTCAATTTTATGACATCCATTCTATTCATAGAGTTTTATAATATCTTTTGGAATGACTTTAATGATATTAAAAGATTAGTATACACATATGCAGAATGAATTTATCCCCACTACATCCTAACCTACTATATTCATCGTGAATCCTGATTATCTTCTTATACTTATACAGTCCTATACATGATTTTCAACAAAAACATAATTAAAAAAATACATCATTAGAACCATATGGATGTAATATTCCCCAACCATAGATTATTTTTAAATCCATAAGGTCAATCCTCATTTAAAACATCAATTTATACCCTTATAGGTGACTCTTAATGTAGAAATATATTTACTCATACTCCATTAATGCTCATCACAGATAGATTAAAAAAATTTAAAGGGTTCTCTAACAATATATTTTTAAAGAAAAATAATTATTAGAACAAATTATCCCTATAGACTAAGAAACAAGTGTACAATAATTTCTCTATGACTATTTGATTATTATATAATTAAATTAAATAAGAGAAAGCAAAAAATTCTATGATATTGTAAAAAAATTATCAGAATATCCTTCTCATAACTATTAACCCTAATAGAACATCTCACTTATCCTCTTTACCAAATACAAAATATTTTCCTTGAAGAATATAATATTTACAAGTATATGATTATATATAATAGAGAGAGGTGATATTTCATACCTCATTTGACTAAGGGAGGATGTTGAACACTAAAGTATGATTGATGGTTTTCAAATACCAAAATGTATCTTGATTTAAAAAAAGGTTTCTACATGTTTATTTGTGTCAACATACTCTAATTTTATAATTCCTTACTAAATAATTTAATTACTAAATAGATATTGATTTTTAGTATTCTTTTTTCATGAATTTTTCACTATATTATTGGATAGATCATTCATATTTTGGTCATCTAAATTGAATCTAACGTGAAGATACATATTCCCACTAATATCTTAAAATTATTTTACATCTATTAAGGTTATGTACAATAATTTTTTAATAAAATATAGACCACTTAATTTTAAGAAGATGAGAACTTTATTACTTCATATTGATCCAATAAATACACATGAATCCATTTCAATGTCTCCTCAACTTAATGATTTCATATCAAATATATCTCTAGATTAATTTTAATTTTAATAGGACTATAATTCTTTTTCATCACATGCATAATAGATTAAAAAAATATGTGTTCATTATCTTTACCTTATATTACCCTTGTATCTAATAGATGATACCATTAGGTAAACATTGGTAGAAGGGATCCAAGAATTCTAAAAATAATAAATCTATTCATTTTTCTATTAGATATAACATTATTCCAATCATTATTCACTAATGAATGGGATCTGGGTCTCTTCCTTATCTATGTTTCAAAAACTGGGTTTTATACATATTTTTCGTTGAAAATATATATATATATCATGCATTTCAAATATCATGAGTATATCTTTTACTTATTTAACCTGATAAAAATGTATATCAATTCTCTCTGGGATAATTTTTTTTTGAAAGAAAAATTTGATAACTTTATTGAATGTCATTTTAAATTCTATCCTCATGAAGATTACCTGATTAAATTAATCATTCTTCATCTAAATATGATTTCATCAAAATTGATGTAACACATGTTTTTTTAATTAATTATTTAAATCACATTGAAATTATGATCAAAACATAATCTTATGAATTTTAACTTCTTGAAGAAGTATTAGACCAAGAATAATGAACTCATACCAATTTTTTTTCAAGTCATCTAATTGTTTTATTTACATGAAAACCATTATATGATCAATGATATCAAAAAAATACATTAGACATTTGATGTACAAGTTTCATTGATATTTGTGTCTATGAATTATATAACTACATTAGTCTAGAATATTTTTAATTTTTTCGAGACAAACATAACCAAATAGAGACATATGAACTCATTTATTAAAATGTGTATTAATATTTATTCCAAATCTAATATATGAACTTCCTCATCAACTTTATACAATAATATTTTCCTTTTTAAAAAAACCTTTCATTTATAATCATGTCAACTTATAAATAAAATCTTTTTTTGATGACATTGTTATCTTCTGATCTATCCATGAGATCATAAGTCTGATTTATTTCTATTTAGTGAAAATCCTCATTCATGTACTTGAACAATGATCCAACCATTTATATTTATTTTAATGAGTATAGTTACACATGTTAGAATAAATAATTATTCTTTATAAATCTCATACGTTTATTTGGTGTATTTTTAGTTTTATCAAAAATGTTATTTGACTCTTCAACATTCACTCATCATCTTCCCAATTTAGTAATTATATGTCTCCATTGTTAGAATATTTTTTAATTTTTTTATCATGTGAATTCTCCATACATGTTTAAAATTTTGAATCGTCTTTATCTATATATATTTTCCTCTTCATCATAAACCACATTTAGATTGTGAGCTCTTAATCTATTTGTAGTTTTTTATTAAAAAATGATATTTTATATTATTTTTAAAATATTTTTAACTAATTTTTTATATATTAATATACCATAACCTAAATTTAATCATTTAAAAATATCCAAAATTATATAATTCTCAATATTTTCCTTCATTTTATTCCTTTATACAAATGTAATAGTGGTTTCTAAACAATCTAAATTACGTTAGTGTTAAATTTATTCCTTTCCAATTACCTTACTTGTTCATCTTCACTATATGTAATAAAAAGAAATTTTTGTGTTTATAATTCCAATTAAATAAATTACTTCCAATAGTGGTCAGAGGTATTGCATTTATTGTACTTTTTTTCTATATAGTTTAATATATGATTTTTCATCCACTACACTACTTAGTTATGTTGTTCAAACTAATAAATCATTAATCTCAGTCCTATAATTTTCAATGAAATTTACCACATTATGAGAAGTGTACATCATTTATTTTTTTGATAAAATAATCGTTATCATTCTACTATTTTCTATGTCAACTCTCTTCCAGATACAAAAAATTCCCTTAATCAATTTTTTCTTAGCTTCTATAAAAAGGAAAAATCAGATTCTATTATAATATTAAAAAAATATGATGAATTAATTCTTATATTATTTACCCAGATCATTAATGGGATTACACACATTGGTGTGTAAGAGATCAATTAGTTTTATGTTCCCATTCATATTTGTTCAATAGTTAATTTTGACAAGTCTCCCTCTAATATGAGAGGTATAGTTCTTCTCCAAATCTGATTCTAGATTTGGAATGTGAATAATATATATATTTTTTGATTTATTATCCCTGATATATTTATTAATATACACAATCCCTTAATTCCAAAGGATATTCACATCCACTATGAAACTTATATAAGTGTTATACTTCATATTTAGCATATATTAGTTTCTTTTCAAACTTTATCTCATATGCAGACAGTTCCAAGAATTTCCATTGATATGAAAACCCTAACAATTCAATGTTACCAAAAGTATAGAGTTATATAATTTGATATCAACTAAAATGTTATATCAGATATTATTTAAAAATATGAACTTTTTATTCATTATGTCATATCAATCTATCCTTGTCTTTCAACTTCAGCTGTATTTTAATGATTTGTCATCATTTAGTTTTTTACATGAAATTAAAGCATATATTCATATTCATTAATGTTTTTACATTTTCATTCATGGGAGTTGGAAAAAAACTATCAAGGATCCACTTATAGAATTTTTGGTTTCTTAAATATAATTTTTTACCAATACATTCATATTATTCAATCTTTGTGTTAATATAAAGATACTTTGTAAAAATATTTCCTAAATTTTGGCATATGATTTATGATTTATTTTTATATTAGATGAGTTGATCCATTGATTGAAATATTTTAGGGTTTTTTAATTAATAAATAATTAAACATTAATGTGGTTATGTTTATTTTTTTGGGTTTTATTTCCTTTTTATAAATTGTTTTCAAACTCACATGTTATAATGTTTTCAATGTGAGGTGAATGAAATATAGATGTTTGTTATTTTTTTAAATTAGTAATTGTGTGGGACTAAGAATGTTTCAATTTTTTTCTATGTTTATATGAATTCTTTATAATAAATGATGTTTTTCCTATGTTATTATATGTGATAAAGGATTATTGGGGTTTTAGCTAAAAAATGGATAAGTATATGAGCTGATTCCTCGTTTTGTATAATGAATGAACTCATCCTATACTTCATAAGTGACATTTTTATTTTGATAAGAATTATTTTAATAGGAATCATTTTAATTTTTATAATATTCAACTATAATTTCATAATAATTATTTTTGAGTTTGTTAGACTGAATACGAAGTTCATAAGAGTTAATCATGACTTTGTTAGGGTCATTTTAGGACTCTGCTAAAATTAAATTCTGGATTCTTATAAAAGACATCAACTATTATTGTTTGAGTCTGCCATATCAGAGTAATATTTTTATAATTCATTTACACATACAAAATTAAATTGTATTTAAATATTTGAAAATGGTAGAGGAAATTATAGGTTCCCTCATAAGATTCATTTTGAGAGAGTTATAGTAAAAATCTATGAGATTATTGATGTATAAAATTATTGATAAATGTTTAAAATGAAAAATTCATATAACTCTGTATTAGATGATTATAAATCTAGTTTTCATGGGGGTAAATGTTATAAAATAAGTTTATAGTTCCATGATTTAGAGAAATAAGGTTATATTAAATTTTTTGATAATTGTGTTCCCATGATGAGAATTATCAAATTATATCATGAGTCTTCTAGGGAAAATATAATAATTGAAATAAGAGGATGATGAATTATGTGGGATGATGTAGAATAATTAGTTTTAAATAGATAAATGGAATTAGTTATTTTAATATATATTTCATGTTAAATTTAGAAAGAAATCTATTCTTCTATTTTACTATAAAAAATAGAAAAATAAATGCTCTATTGCAAAAAAAATGAGTATAGTAGAATATGTGATATACCCAAATTGACTATAGTATTATCAAAGACATTATTCAATAGTTGGGATAATATGTAGATATTTTTATGATTTTACCAAAGGGAAAGAAGTATAACTTATAATAGTGAATGTAAAAGATGAAGAAGTTGAAGAATCAACAAAATAAAAGTAATGTGAGTCATTTTCTATTCAAGGGATTCTGGTTGTTGAAAATAAAATTTACTTTTTTATTGTATCAATGCCAAATAAACTATATAGTTGAGATACATATATCATGTTAGCATTATATAAACCCTAATCATTATAAAATTCATGTTGATACTAGCGAGTCATATATAATTATGAAAATTTGGATTATTCCATGATTGGACATCTCATTTTGGGTGGTAAACCATATAAATATCCAATTCTAAATTTATGAGTGTTCATGTTTAGTCGAGTTCATAGTTATTATTTCAAAAGATTAATATATAGGGAATTTTTGGGAATTAATAAACATAAAAATATAGGATATCAATAAATTACCCCATCATAGTGTTTTCTCATTGATTTTTTGAGTTCCCATTCAAGTTGTATAGGAGTATGTTTCAAATATATTACATATTTACTGAACGTGTTTTTAGAAGGAGATATATATATATATTTAGTTATAATTTGAATCATTATCATATTTTAGTATCTAGTGGAAAACTAGAACATAGTGAACAAAAATGATATTCTGGGATTTGATGAGAAATTTTTTTACATCTACATAGATTGGATGATTATTTATCTCTTAAATATGAATAAGAATATTACAAAGGATATTGTTTCTAGGTTTCTAACAAGTGTTGATAATTATTTTTTATAGTAATAAATATATGAATTCATGAAAATTATATCTATGTAATAAATTCTATATTTTTATCCTCATTAGATAAAAAATTTCTCAATTTTAAATATATGATAAAATATAAAATGAATATGGGATTAATTGAGGAGTATTTGTAATGGAAATACTATGGAATGTCTAGATAAACTACAGATCTAGTGGTTTATTTTTGAAAACTATTAAATAAAGGAAAATGAAACTATATGTGACTTATATAGACCCTCTCATAAAATACATTAACTTTACATAACATTTTTAGTGTACTTAAAACATTATACAAATAGATTCCCAATGACTGTACTAGTATAGCACCTCTGGAAACATGGAAACATAAAATCTGATACATAAGGGAGATATATTATCACCCACTAGGTTCTCCATGACTTTCAACCTTCTTAGACACATCAAATATAACACATATCTTCATAACATGGGGAAGGAAACATAAAAAGGGGTGAGATCAAATAACTGGAAAGGGTAAATAATGAAGATATGTTAGAATAATCATAGGCATAAGGGTATTATAACATTATTAGGAAAATAGAAGATCATACCTTATATATAAAATAACATATATATGAATCAAGGAATAAATCATGGCAGTTCATAAGAGATGAATCATAAGGAAATAAATAACATAATACATGAAAGAAAAACATCGGAATAAAACATTGAAATTTGGAAGACACATAAGCATATAATATGATTTCCCTAGAAGCTAAGGCATCACTGGAAAGACCATCTTAGTAGTATTGGTAAACTTTACATACCATATTTGTAGTCATGGTTTACTCCCACAACTATCTTAGCAGCCCGATTTAACTCCTCATACTATCTTGGTAGTCATAGTTCCCTTATATTACCATCTTATTAGTCAAGGTTCATTAACAATTACATCTTAGTCTATCACATTAGATATAAATCATTACCCAATGAAGTAGAGGGATATATAGGTCCTAACCATCTCATAATGAATTCACACGTACATTTTCCATAAGATAAACAATAATCATATAATAATGCATGAAATGAAATGGGTATTATAAACATGTAGTTATATCATAAACTATGGATAAAGAAAAGATTTATAACCATTTCATCATAAATGTAAACAGTAGAAAGAAGCGGGTTTCAAAATAATATAACACATGAATGATAAATGGGTTTCATAAATACCATGACATTATAAAAAGCCCATTAATTGAAATAATATGAAAGGAACCTTTATATCATTTCCAAGAAGGGTACTAGTAACATCTAAACACATAATCATAGAGAGAGAATAATTTTGATATATATTTAAAAAATATTTCTTGAGGAAAATATCATTTCTTCTTTAAAAAAATGATTTTTATTACATAAAAAAATTTGAAAATCATTTTCTTATAAATACCTAGAAATCTTATAAATAAGACTTGAAATCATTTTGCAAACCTTTTTCCTTGAAATCTTTTAAAATAATCATCGAAACATTTTTAAAATATTTTTTTTAGAAAAACATTGAAAACTTATAAGAAAATGTGAAAATGTTTGAAATTAGTTTTACTTGAAAATGTATGAAATAAGATTGATAATGTTTTAAAATCAATTTCATTGAAAATAATTTGAAACATATAAATAATAAATGAAAACTTTTTGAAAACAATTTTTCGTGAAAAAATATAAAAGAATACTAAAAACATTTTGAAAACAATTTTCCTTGAAATCATTTTTAGAATAATTTACCTAAAAAATATATGTTTAAAAATTAATGTGATTCTTCAAATAAAAGATGGTGGGTAAATCCATACATGTAGTACGAGGTAAAATACATTCTTTTTGCACTATAAAAATGTTATAAAAATTCATTGTCTAGAAAGAAAAATAAATATTCCATTGATAATATTGGTACAAGAACAAAAAGGTAAAATTTTTCTTTTAAATATTATAGGATAATGGTAAAATATTCTTGGAAACCATTTTTAGAAAACATTTTATGAAGGAACATCTATTTCCAACCGAAGAGAGGGTAAATTCGGAAATCCATAAAAACACTTTCTCATTTATAATATGTACCAAATAGTATAAAAATTGTAAAATTAAATGAATATTTAATGAATAACTATATTATAAGAAACAAAATCAATATTATTGAGATATTATTTATAATATTTAATAAAAGGAATCATAAACTTAAATAATCATGAAAAGTGATGACATTGTTTCAATAAAATATTTTATCTTGTTAACATGGGATCATAATCTCTATGTAATAAAATGAAATTAAATTTACCTTATAATATAATAAAAAAACTAAGATTAATGATATATCATGTAAAATGGAAGTATATAAACCTCAAAATGAATTTAGGCAAATAACAAATATGAGTCTCAAAGAAGGAAAATTGAGACATAACTTGTAACGACCCAATGTTTTTCAATGAAAATTTCCCTTATTATATTTATGTCATAAAATAACATAAAAACACAATATAATGAACTACTAAGTGATAAGTGACCTTTAATCATAATTTTGTCACCCCTATGTTTGGAATTTTGAAAATACAACATACACGGTCGTGTTCAGGATGATTTTTGGAGTCTAATGAAACAAAAATAATTTTTAGTGAATAATAACCTACCCTTATGAATAGTAACCCACCCTTATGAATAGTAATATGATCCTTATGAATAGTAAATAAGAGTAACATTACCTATGAATAATAAAATAAATTTTAGACATCTTAGAAAGTGACAATTTGACCTTAGTAAATGTTTTGGTATTTTGTAAGTCATAAATAATTAATTATAATTAATTAATTAATTTAAAAGAATATTTAATTCCCTAAAATTTATTCATAAATTATTGGATCAATGTATTATAGTTTTTATATAATTTTATAATACCCTACGTAATTTTTGAAAGCACTATGAAATCAGTTATAATCTTAAAAACTGTTTTTTAAGAAAATTATGATTTTAATTAAATATTAAAATAATAATATTGAGAAAATTATTTTGGAAAAATGGAACTCATTTTTGGATTATACACGTTGAAAAATGGTTGGGGTAAATTTTTGGGATTTTTCTGAGATACTTGAATTTTTGTTGAATAGTAGAATCCGATAATTCACAATAAATGCTAAATAATGTATTAATTGAGTCATCGATGATGTTCTTCTGATTTAAGCCCACTTGTTTTGGGATTAAATTATAAAATTACTATTATTGGTCGTTCAAGACTCACTATTTCTTGTTTTAGGTGAAATTAATAAACTAATGAATTTTATATTAAGGGAACCCCTCTCCCCTCCACTATAAAAGCCACTCTTCACTACCTCTTTTCCTCACACCTCTAAAGCTCCAATAATTCTCTAAACTCGGCCCAAAAAACTTCCCTAGCCCCTCCCCCACGTCCAAAATCTTCTGGTCTCATCAAAAGACCAAGACTATCTTCCTTAAGGAGGATCTCAAGAGTATGATTTAAGAGGTAATCTCTCTCTCTCTTCTCCTTTAATTTCCTTTCAAGTTCAAGTTCCTTTCTTGGTCTCTCCCCATATATTCATCCAAATTGTTTTGTAACTCTATTGCTATACATAAAATGTAATTTTATGATTCTAATGGGATATTATATCACACCACACCCTTTCCCTCTTCCTTTTATTTTATTAAAGAGAACGTTGTTCATGAGGTGTTAATTTATCACCTTCAAAAACGACATGCTATCTTCTTCCATTTCTACCTTCAGATCTTGTCATTAAACCATTTTTATGGTTGAAAAAGAATATTTTATATTTATTATGTTATATTTTAAGTTCTGTAAATATCCTATGGCCATATTACTAAGTGAAAAGTTAAAACAAGTTCGTTGTGATCCAAAAACCGCTCAAATTAACCCAAATAATCATCATTTAATTATTATCTAATGATTCATCCACATGGATCTAATATAATTCAATATAAAATCATTAAAGATCCTGTAATATCATTAATAACATGTAATATCAGTTCTGGATGTTTACCCATGATCTACCCAAACTTCAATTTAAGAATACAAGTGAACCACTCAAGAAAACCATGAAAACGAACATCCCCGAACAATGTTTTTAAAATATATAAGTCATCCAATGGAACATAATATGAAATAATGAAACCATAATGAACAATATTAATGTATAAAAGGTTCTGGAATTTTAATTAATGAATATAATGTAATTATATAAGACATTAAAGAGAAGGAGGCATTCGAGCACAAGGTAAGGGGAAATTTCGAACCCAATTTTCTTCCTTCGGGTTCTACCTCTTTCACTCCATTTTTGATATGGTCACTCCTTAAAGATAATTTCTTCATCATTTTAGTTACTTTTCTGGGATATACATGTTTTCAATTGAATTATATGTCAAACAAAATGTTTTCCTAAATAACTCTTCTCTTAAGGACTCAACTTTTACCTCTCATTCATGGTTGATGGTTCTTGTATAAAGTATGTTGTTCCCTCTTTCTTTTGGGAACCGAAAGTTTATGAATGTGTTCTTATGATATGAAACACATTACTTTTCATGGGTTACATATGTACATTTATGTTATATGTTCATTGTGTCATGCATGATAAATGATATTGTTATGATGTGACGGGTGTGCTCGGAATTATATCTGGCAATATGAATGTTTAAATGTGACGGGTGCGCCCTGAATTATATAGCGCTAAAATTCTTTGGGTAAGGTGATTAATCTCATGATTAAATGTGAAATAATGTGTGAACAAGATGCTAGATTGGTTCACAAGTATGTGTGGTAGTTAACCACTAAGACATGATGTTTCATTTTTATGCATTTCCACATTTCAAGTCTTTTATTTATGCTCCTCTCATGTTCATGATCTTTTGCCTATGTTATGATTATTCTCACCCCATTATATATTGTTCTTATATATCCTCTTACTAGGATTCTATCTCACCCATTTTTATGTATATCCTCAGGTGGTTATGTGTACTAAGGAGAGGACAAGTACCACTAAGAAGCTAGTGAAGAAGAAATTAAATAAATTTTTATGGTTGATGCTGTATTTGTTATGTGTGGTCCTAGTTTTCCCAAGAAACTAAACCTTTGGGTCCTATATGTTCAATAATATTATGTTTTTTATCTTTAAAATGATATAATATTAATGTATGAAAAGTCCGGGATGAAATAGTTGGTATCATAGGAAAGGTTTAGTTAATTTGGGAATTTGGATTAGTGAACCCTAAAGGAAACCTATAGCATGAGACTAAGTACAAATATGCACACAATAATATTTACCTAGGGATCCCATATGTTATGTTTTTGGTATAAATTGTTTAAATGAATAATTTATTCATGACTTATTTTCTTATGTTTTGTTCTAACCTTTTTTATTTTAGAAAATGGTGGGAACCAAGAGAAATCAGGCCAACTACTCATGCAAGGGACAATGCAACGATTGCCCGAACGACACCCCCAATGATTTGGTAGGTGGAGTTCAAAACTTCATGGCAATGGTTACCCAATTATCTCTGGTTGTGAACAAAAATAATAATAATGGGGAACGTCCTCCTTCACCAAAGAGGGAGCAACTAGCAATCGAATGTTTTATGCGGCAATGACCACCGACGTTTAATGGATATTCCGATCAACTAGTTGTGGAACAGCGGGTCAACTCCATGGAGAAGATCTTTTCTGTTCCTCACTGTTCTGAGATGGAGAAGGTGACCCTAGCCATTTATCGTCTAGATAGAGAAGATGATCAATGGTGGGATTTGATTAAGAACACCAAGCCAAGAGAGGAAATTGAAGAGATGGAATGGGAATACTTTAAGATAATGTTTCTTAATAAGTATTTCCCACGAACTCTTCACACGAAGACGGAGAGATAATTCATAGAGCTCAAGAAAAAAGAATTAAAAAATATCACAACCTATGAAGAGAATTTCACTAGGATTTCAAGGTATGCTTCAGGTTTTGTTATCAACAGTGATAGCCAAATTGATAGATTCTTTAGTGGATTAAAACAACACCTTCGAAAGGCTCTTTCAATTCAAGACTTTGGGAGTTATGAAGAAGTTGTTCTATATGCTCTCAAAGTAGAGATGGAGTTTGGATAATTGTCCCATGGCTATGGGGATAAGAAACTAAATATGGAGTTTCAAGATGGTGGATCTAATGATAAATGTGGGAAGAAAAATCAACGACCCACATACAAAAAATATGGGAAGTTGCACCATGGGAACTGACTCAAAGGGATGGGGAAATGCTTCAAGTGTGGGAAAGAAGGACACCATGATCAAGAGTGTTGAAAATATAGAAAACGAAGGATAATGTAGCTGATGAAAGGAGAGAACCACTCATGGTTCAGTGCTACAACTGTAAGGAGAAAGGGCACTATGCAAACCAGTGCACTAAACCTCGAGCTCTCGAGGGTAATCAATGTCAGCAACCACCAAAGCCAAAGGAATAAGGGAAGGCTTATGCCATCACTACTACAGAGGTAGATCATGATAATGAAGTCATACAAGGTACACTTCCTATTCACTCAAGAATGGAAAAATTCTTATTTGATTATGGTTCTACACATTCCTTTATATCTTGCAAGTTTTCTAGAACTATAGAATCGAAGCCCCAAAACCTTGAAGTAGAGGTATCTGTAAAAACACAAAGTGGTGCAATCATTGCAACACAAGTGTTTGACTCTTCTCTTGTTGGCGTATGTGGGAAGGTTCTTCGGGAAAATCCCGTAATACATCCCTTGGTGGAATTTGACGCTATAATGGGAATGGACTGGCTCTCGCTATATAGAGTGCATATCAACTGTCGGGAAAAGGAAATATCTTTTCATATTCCGAACCATCCCATGCTCCTCTACAAATGAAAGGAAGATCATGAATATCCTTTGAAAAATCCTTCAATGGTGTGGGTGTTGATTCCTTATGAAGAAGCATACCTCACCCAAATGGTTGAGTCGAAGGAAGGTGCCAACCTTGAGGAAATGCCCATCATGAGGGAATATGACGATGTATTTCCCGAAGAGTTACCTAGAATTCCCCCAGATCGTGAGGTAGAGTTCTCAATTGAACTCATACCCGAAGCTAATCCAATCTCGAAGTACCCCTATAGGATGGCTCCTATAGAACTGGAGGAGTTGAAGAAGTAGCTACAAGAGCATCTAGACAAAGGGTTCATACGCCCTAGTGCACCACCTTGGGGTGCACCAGTGCTCTTTGTGAAGAAGAAGGATGGAATAATGCGGTTGTGTATCGATTATCGGGAACTCAACAAGATCACCATAAAGAAAAAGTATCCTCTCCCAAGGATTGATGAATTTTTCGACCAGTTAAGAGGAGCTCAATACTTCTCAAAGGTGGATCTTCGTTCTGGATATCATCAGGTAAAGGTGAAGAAGGAAGATATTCAGAAGACTTCCTTTCGTACAAGGTATGCACGCTATGAGTTTTTGGTGATGCCCTTTGGACTTACTTGTCACGACCCGCCCTCGGGGCCCGTGCCGTGACTACCCCAAGCCGCCTTCCATAGCCCAGGGGCTGGCGACTAGCACCAAGGCGTAAAATCCCAGTAAAAAAGGGAAGGAATTGCCTTAATAAAGTAAACAAGCACCTCAGAGTAACAAGCGGAAGTAAAGCAGTACACAAAACTAGAACAACTGTGCTGAAGTAAAGGGGCCGGAAATACAAGCCCAACTGTAAAGTAAAGTACAAATCGAAAGGGAAAACAACAACTGAAAGTACAAGCGGCTCCTGGAACGTCCTCCTCGATTCCTACCTGAAGGGTAGGTACAGATGACTCAGCTCCTGGATCGTCCACCACGGATCCTACCTGAAGGGTAGGTACAGATAGCTCCACAACTCCTCGGGTCCAACTGTCCGCTCCGAGCACGTCCCGCTCAGTGGTCCTCCCCGGGTACCGACCTACTCCGTAAGCCTCAACCGCAGTCAGCGTTGTCCGTCGTCTGCAACCAACACAACGAAGTGCGGGCATAGCCCGTGCAGGGGTGAGTATAAGATACTCAGTAGGGACCCCGAGACCCTCGAAGGTCTCCCGAAATCCACAAAGGATAAACCACATGAAGGATACAATCACGAAGTAACATCCAGTATTGATTAGGTATATGCCCATACATATACCTATGTCACCAATTTCCGTTCGGCTCCAACACCGAGCCCAAGAACAACCCAATCCACAAAGAAGAGTAAACAGTAAATCCACACAGGATAACAGTACAAGTCCACACAGTTTATAACAAGTTTATGAAATCAACGGATAACCATTACCCATGTATATGCCCGTACATATACCTAAGTTATCAAGCGACCCATCTCAATCATGAGGAAACAAAAAGATCATTGACTCAGCTCAAACCAGGATTTTTATTATCGAAACCGTAACTACTGAAGAGCTCCGTCTCTAGAGTGTACAGTGGTCCTGTCACGACTCCGAGGTACTGCTCACTAACCTAAGACTGCTGAGGTACTCCTCCTGTCGAGTACTGCGGGTTTGCGGCCAACTACCGGGCGCTCCGTCCGCTGAGGGTCTGTCGCCAAATACCGGGCGCTCACCCAAATAGCCTACTGAGGTACTCCTCCTGTCGAGTACCGCGGGTTTGCTGCCAACTACCAGGCGCTCCGTCCGCCGTGGGTCTGCTGCCAACTACTGGGCGCTCCGTCCACTGGGCTAGTCGACTCACTCCAAGTCGAGTCGGTCAAGCAGTCGTCAGGTCTCAGTCGGCTACACGGTCTCCGAACTCCGCACGCACGTCTCCACCGTCGCGGTTCTGTCGCTATAACCAAGCACACACACTCCGTAGAGTATCGCGGGTCCGCCGCTACAACCAAGCGCTCCACCGCCAAGGGTCTGCTGCTGCATCAAAGCGCACCACCACTGTCAAGTACCACGGGTCCGCCGCTACACCCAAGCGCTCCCCCGCCCGCTCGTCTCCGGGAGGGTCCACTCCACGAGCTACTGGTCGATACTCCAAGTATCTCAAAGTCCAACGAAGAAGTGCCACATACATCCGCTTCGTCAAAGGAGTCTCAACGCAACAGACGGCGCGTCAATCGGACGCCCGGTCTGTGAGTTATTAGCCTTTTCGTCCCGAGGGCCCGGTTGGTTTCGTGAGCGAACCAAACCCGGCCATATTTCAACTGTATCCAAAACTCGGGCAGAGTATGTCAAAAGTTCCGTCCCACTTAGAGGATTCCATCAAAGTCGACGGCACGTCAATCGGACGTCCGGAACTCAAGATATGAGCGTTTCCGCTCCGAGGGCCCGGTTGGTTTCGTGAACGAACCAACCCGGCTGTACTCCACCTGCGTCCAAAACTCGGGCGGAGTATACCAAAAGATCCGTCTCACTAAGAGGAACTTATCAGAATTGACGGCACGCCGTTCGGACGTCCGTAGATCAAGATATGGGCGTTTCCGCTCCGAAGGCCCGGTTGGTTTCGTGAACGAACCAACCCGGCCGAACTCAAAGTGAATCGTAACCTTGAGTGTGATATACCGAAACGACCGTCTCGATCCAAGGATCGCGTTTCCGCAGACGGTTCATCATTTGGAGGTCTGAGGCTCATGTTATGGCCCAAAAACCAATTCTGGTTCGAGAAGGAAGGGTCCGGGCCGACCCGGCCCGAACCGGCCCGGCCGGTTTGGCCGGCGGTGCGCGGGACGCGCGGCGGCGCGCGGTGGCGGCGCGGCGGCGCGCGGCGGTGCGCTGGGGTGGCGCGGCGGCGCGCTGGGCGCACAGGCGGTGCGCGGGTGAGACCCCCGCCCTCCCCCGTTTTTCCCCCTGGCGGCGCGGCACGTGCCGCGCCGGTTTTAAAACAAAACCGCCCCCTCACATGAGGGGGCCTGCTGGACGACACGGGGGGCTTTTCCCCCCACAAGGAAACCGCCCCTCATTAAGAGGGGGGGTTTTGATGAACCGGCCGGGGGATTTATTCCCCCGGTTTTCCGCCATCCGGCCGGCCAGCTGGCCGGCCGGTTTTCACCAACGGGACCGAAAATTCCGGTCCCGCCTTCGGCTTTAGACGCCGGCGGCCCGACCGCCGGTCTTCATATCCCGCCGCGGCCCGGAACCGGCCGCGGTCTCCTCGTCCCGCCGCGGCCCGGAACCGGCCGCGGTGTTCGTCGTCCGGCGCGGTGCGACGACACCGCGCCCCTTCGCTGCGCATTTGATTCCCTTCGACGCGGCGCGACGGCGTCACGTTCTTTATGATTCTTCCATGGCGCGGCGCGACGGCGTTGCGCAAAAAGGATTGGCGAATATCCGCGTGGTGCGACGGCACCACGCCACCTTGATTCATCCACCCGCAAGCTATTCAACAAGGACGATGGAGGGGGTTCAGCCGTGTTCGTGCGGTCCGGCCCCCTCACGTTAAAATAATATCACTTATATATTCAATCCTCACGTTAGTCATGCGAACCACGAGCAAGAATAAAATAAGTTAACAATAAACAACAACCCCTACCTTGGTATAAGGTTCGAAGATTGTCAACGTTCCGCGGAAGACGACGTCGCGGAGGTCGGGCGTCGCGGTAGCCGTTCGTCAAATCCGATGACGAAGGAATGCGTCCGAAGAGACACGTCGTTGGCGAAACCTCGTACGCCGACGAAGGTTGTCCGAGGAAGAAGCGGTGTTCTCTCTCATTGACACGGAAGACGAAGAAGAGCAGAGCGGCGTTCTTCGTCGGAACTTGAGCGTTCTTCGTCAAGTCTTGAGGAAAGTCAAATAATAAAGAAAACAATGAACTCAAGAACCCCTACCTCGATAGTCGCACGTTGACGTAGTCGTGGAATATCGGTGTCGATTCCTTTGACGTCGGAGGAAGAGTCGTTGTCGATGGCGTTCGTTGCGGAAAACCGTCGCGGAAGAGATGACGCAGAAGAAGTACGTCGCGTCGCGGATACGGCATCGCGGATGGACCGTGTTCTTCGGCGGAGAAGTTCTTCGTTGAAGAACGGCGTTCTTTGCGTTCTTCGTTGAGTTTGAAGAAGATGAAGAAGACTTCCCTACTCTCTCGAGGAGATAAAATTCTAACAAAATAAAATAAGACTCTTTCTTATTTTATTCACACAACCCAACCTCTTTGAATTTCAAAGGTTTGAAATTCAATAACCACACACAACTCACCTCATTAACTCATTACATTAATTAATTCTAGAGTTGTCAAAAATTAAAAGAAGAGATAAGTTGGCAAGAATTAAAGTAGGGGAGAGTCACATAATTAAGAGGGGGTTTAGAGGGGTTAGGGAATTTGAAAAGGTGGGGGCTCGTGTGGGCCCCACCTCCCTCATAACCACACATGGGAAGTTGGGTGGTTGTGGGCCCCACCAACAACTTCCCATGAGAGAGTCTAACTACCAGGAATAAAATAAAATTCACACACAAAATTTTATTTTACTTATCTTTTAATCCCCAAAACTAACTTTCAACCCGCAACAAACGCAACTCCCGAAAAGGTCTCTTTAAGCGAATATCGGCGCTGCGAGTTCAACGGTGCCCTCAGATTTCAATTCCGAGCACCGGATCAAAAGTTAGGAAAACCCGCTCGTTCGTTCACTGAACGTACCCGAGCCAAACTTCGGAAAATGATTCCGGGCACTCCGGGCCTCGGAATCAGGTGCCGTCTGAAACCGCGCTCTTGTAAAATTCTAAAGAAAATTAAGAAAAAATTTCCCTTGAATTTTACGGGTCTTTACATTACTCCCACCTCAGGGCTTTACGTCCCCGTAAAGCTTCAACTCACACTTAAGGGAAACAAGGTAGTACTGAGCACGCAACTGAGCTTTACGCTCCCATATGCTCACCTGAAGATCTCGTGCTACCCGAGAAGCACCCCAGAGGAAGCAACCGTTCACGTAGAACCTGCTCATGTCGATCCTCGATCTCTACTAGAACCTCTGTGCTTGTCGCCCTGTCATCGACGTCCAACTCCCCGGGGTCGATGACGTGTGAAGAAACATACACGTATCTCCACAGCTGAGACACGTGGTGGACATTATGCACCCGGTGCGACTGAGGTGGTAG
Organism: Viscum album; assembly: GCA_963277665.1. NCBI lineage: Eukaryota > Viridiplantae > Streptophyta > Magnoliopsida > Santalales > Viscaceae > Viscum > Viscum album. The sequence goes on from OY728123.1 coordinate 880,002,236, forward strand.
GGTCAAGCGGTAAACCTCCTCGCCTACCCTGCTGAAGATCAAAAGGGTCCATCGAACTTCGGAGATAACATGCCGCCTCGGCCACATCTCCGAAACCTCATCGGGTTGAGACCGTATAAGAACGTGTTCGTCACCCTCGAACTCAAGAGGTTTCCCTTTTTAGGATAGAACTGAAACTAAAAACTCCTGCTGCCACAAGGGTAGGGTTGACCAACTCAAGAGTGATCGGTCACACCCTCTTATGCCTGAGTTTAACATGTGCTGCCCAGGGTTTCCTTTTCGCCGACCAAGGAAAACCCATTCCGACGTTTTCCTAAAACAGTCAACCGGGGTATGATTTGTGAATCAAAACCATACCCAGATCAACGTCGTAAGGCCTCTACGCTGCCACCAAGAGATTCCAACCGAAAATCTCGCCTCGAGGTCAAATCACACCGTCGGCGTAAGCGTGATTATCGAGTCTCCTCCCAAAGGTATCTCCAGACGTGAGGGTCAAGTCTACGGCTTACCCGGAACCTCTAGGTCTGGGACATGATTCGTGGAAGGGTAGAATGATTGGTTCCTATGTCTATAGATATGGCAGCTCGTAGTAGACATAATTCGTACCCCGAATCATTCTTAGAGCTCCTGGGTCACACTCCTTGACCGCAATGAAGCTATTCTCCTCCCCAGCCCTCCTGCTCCCTGAGCCTGACGGGGACTACTAAGTCGGGTGGTCGTAACATGTCGAAATGTACACCACCACATGCTGCTCTCCAAGCTCCGCTTCCACGTCTGCTACCCTGCAGATTCATCTGTCCTTAGCACTTCCTCCTCCTGAAACATTTTACACGCCCGAGTCTCTGAGACTGGCGCTAGTTTTTAGCCTTTCACTGCTAACATTCACAACCACAAAGGTTCTCTCTAGCATCCTAACATAGGTAGGAATGCATAGATGAAAAGAAATGGTTCGGATGTCCTTTAGACACACTTCGCTCAGAAGTTCGAGTCTAAAGAACTGATCACAACGTAACCAACGAGTACCAAGATTGATTGGTAAGCCACGTTGAGTGCTCTGCCTCCGACATGTCGTACTGTCGAAGCTGTATTAGCTCCAGAAAACTCACAACCACCTCCTCAAGCCAGTCCTCTGCCGCCTACGAGTCAGGCTCACCTCGAAACTTGAGGGATATCTGATGCTAAAACATATGTAAGGCACTAAGCCTGTGAGTCTCTGCTACCGGTACCGCCGGTAGTGTCTGCTGACCAACAGGTAGTGACATAGCTGGCGCTCTACCCGTAGGTACTATCCCAGGTATCGGTTCGCGTACCGAAGCCTCATTACTATAAGGACCAACCTCATGGTCACTCACTGGAAACACCAGGAGCTAAGATCATCATCCGCTCTACTAGTATCAAAGCTAGGCGTAGAACTCTAGCAATCGCCTCCATCCAGTCCACTGCTGCCTGGGAAATCTGTCTCGCCTTGTATCCTCAGATGCCTCTACTGCTGGAACTCGTGCATCGCGCTCTGCTAGCGTGCACCGTCAGCTAGTGGCATCTGCTGCCTAACGGGTGGTGGTGCTGCTGGTACACCACCCGAAGGTGCCAACACTGAAAAAGGGCCCTGCACTGGAGTCTCGCTGCTCGGTGGGCCATCATCGAGAACTCTCTCGGAACTCCAGCTAACTATCTGCATGGTGACATCCTGAACAGTTGTGTCATGGTCAACGATTTATACCTGGTGAGCTGACCTGGTTTGAGCTGACTTTAAACCTTTTGGGAAACACACACGCAATCAGTGTTTTCATGCATTAAGTCGGAAATCTGAAGTCAGGGTCCTGGTGTACGGATACGTCGGCCGCCGCACCAACACTGGACTCCCTGGACTGATAACCACACTCAATACACTAAACACTATTGCTTCACATAGAAAAAAGATCAGAGTCTGCGGTAGAACCGACCCCTCTGATACCAATTTGTCACGACCCGCCCTCGGGGCCCGTGCCGTGACTACCCCAAGCCCGCCTTCCATAGGCCAGGGGCTGGCGACTAGCACCAAGGCGTAAAATCCCAGTAAAAAAGGGAAGGCATTGCCTTAATAAAGTAAACAAGCACCTCAGAGTAACAAGCGGAAGTAAAGCAGTACACAAAACTAGAACAACTGTGCTGAAGTAAAGGGGCCGGAAATACAAGCCCAACTGTAAAGTAAAGTACAACTCGAAAGGGAAAACAACAACTGAAAGTACAAGCAGCTCCTGGAACGTCCTCCTCGATTCCTACCTGAAGGGTAGGTACAGATGACTCAGCTCCTGGATCGTCCACCACGGATCCTACCTGAAGGGTAGGTACAGATAGCTCCACAACTCCTCGGGTCCAACTGTCCGCTCCGAGCACGTCCCGCTCAGTGGTCCTCCCCGGGTACCGACCTACTCCGTAAGCCTCAACCGCAGTCAGCGCTGTCCGTCGTCTGCAACCAACACAACGAAGTGCGGGCATAGCCCGTGCAGGGGTGAGTATAAGATACTCAGTAGGGACCCCGAGACCCTCGAAGGTCTCCCGAAATCCACAAAGGATAAACCACATGACGGATACAATCACGAAGTAACATCCAGTATTGATTAGGTATATGCCCATACATATACCTATGTCACCAATTTCCGTTCGGCTCCAACACCGAGCCCAAGAACAACCCAATCCACAAAGAAGAGTAAACAGTAAATCCACACAGGATAACAGTACAAGTCCACACAGTTTATAACAAGTTTATGAAATCAACGGATAACCATTACCCAGGTATATGCCCATACATATACCTAAGTTATCAAGCGACCCATCTCAATCATGAGGAAACACAAAGATCATTGACTCAGCTCAAACCAGGATTTTTATTATCGAAACCGTAACTACTGAAGAGCTCCGTCTCTAGAGTGTACAGTGGTCCTGTCACGACTCCGAGGTACTGCTCACTAACCTAAGACTGCTGAGGTACTCCTCCTGTCGAGTACTGCGGGTTTGCGGCCAACTACCGGGCGCTCCGTCCGCTGAGGGTCTGTCGCCAAATACCGGGCGCTCACCCAAATAGCCTACTGAGGTACTCCTCCTGTCGAGTACCGCGGGTTTGCTGCCAACTACCAGGCGCTCCGTCCGCCGTGGGTCTGCTGCCAACTACTGGGCGCTCCGTCCACTGGGCTAGTCGACTCACTCCAAGTCGAGTCGGTCAAGCAGTCGTCAGGTCTCAGTCGGCTACACGGTCTCCGAACTCCGCACGCACGTCTCCACCGTCGCGGTTCTGTCGCTATAACCAAGCACACACACTCCGTAGAGTATCGCGGGTCCGCCGCTACAACCAAGCGCTCCACCGCCAAGGGTCTGCTGCTGCATCAAAGCGCACCACCACTGTCAAGTACCACGGGTCCGCCGCTACACCCAAGCGCTCCCCCGCCCGCTCGTCTCCGGGAGGGTCCACTCCACGAGCTACTGGTCGATACTCCAAGTATCTCAAAGTCCAACGAAGAAGTGCCACATACGTCCGCTTCGTCAAAGGAGTCTCAACGCAACAGACGGCGCGTCAATCGGACGCCCGGTCTGTGAGTTATTAGCCTTTTCGTCCCGAGGGCCCGGTTGGTTTCGTGAGCGAACCAAACCCGGCCATATTTCAACTGTATCCAAAACTCGGGCGGAGTATGTCAAAAGTTCCGTCCCACTTAGAGGATTCCATCAAAGTCGACGACACGTCAATCGGACGTCCGGAACTCAAGATATGAGCGTTTCCGCTCCGAGGGCCCGGTTGGTTTCGTGAACGAACCAACCCGGCCGTACTCCACCTGCGTCCAAACCTCGGGCGGAGTATACCAAAAGGTCCGTCTCACTAAGAGGAACTTATCAGAATTGACGGCACGCCGTTCGGACGTCCGTAGCTCAAGATATGGGCGTTTCCGCTCCGAAGGCCCGGTTGGTTTCGTGAACGAACCAACCCGGCCGAACTCAAAGTGAATCGAAACCTTGAGTGCGATATACCGAAACGACCGTCTCGATCCAAGGATCGCGTTTCCACAGACGGTTCATCATTCGGAGGTCCGAGGCTCATGTTATGGCCCAAAAACCGATTCTGGTTTGAGAAGGAAGGGTCCGGGCCGGCGGCGCGCGGAGGCGCGCGGCGGCGCGCGGCGGCACGCGGTGGTGGCGCGGCGGCGCGCGGCGGTGCGCTGGGGCGGCGCGGCGGCGCGCTGGGCGCACAGGAGGTGCGCGGGTGAGACCCCCGCCCTCCCCCGTTTTTCCCCCTGGCGGCGCGGCACGTGCCGCGCCGGTTTTAAAACAAAACCGCCCCCTCACATGAGGGGGCCTGCTGGACGACACGGGGGGCTTTGCCCCCCACAAGGAAACCGCCCCCTCATTAAGAGGGGGGGTTTTGATGAACCGGCCGGGGGATTTATTCCCCCGGTTTTCTGCCATCCGGCCGGCCAGCTGGCCGGCCGGTTTTCACCAACGGGACCGAAAATTCCGGTCCCGCCTTCGGCTTCCGACGCCGGCGGCCCGACCGCCGGTCTTCATATCCCGCCGCGGCCCGGAACCGGCCGCGGTCTCCTCATCCCGCCGCGGCCCGGAACCGGCCGCGGTGTTCGTCGTCCGGCGCGGTGCGACGGCACCGCGCCCCTTCGCCGCGCATTTGATTCCCTTCGACGCGGCGCGACGGCGTCACGTTCTTTATGATTCTTCCATGGCGCGGCGCGACGGCGTTGCGCAAAAAGGATTGGCGAATATCCGCGTGGTGCGACGGCACCACGCCACCTTGATTCATCCACCCGCAAGCTATTCAACAAGGACGATGGAGGGGGTTCGGCCGTGTTCGTGCGGTCCGGCCCCCTCACGTTAAAATAATATCACTTATATATTCAATCCTCACGTTAGTCATGCGAACCACGATCAAGAATAAAATAAGTTAACAATAAACAACAACCCCTACCTTGGTATAAGGTTCGAAGATTGTCAACGTTCCGCGGAAGACGACGTCGCGGAGGTCGGGCGTCACGGTAGCCGTTCGTCAAATCAGATGACGAAGGAATGCGTCCGAAGAGACACGTCGTTGGCGAAACCTCGTACGCCGACGAAGGTTGTCCGAGGAAGAAGCAGTGTTCTCTCTCGTTGACACGGAAGACGAAGAAGAGCAGAGCGGCGTTCTTCGTCGGAACTTGAGCGTTCTTCGTCAAGTCTTGAGGAAAGTCAAATAATAATGAAAACAACGAACTCAAGAACCCCTACCTCGATAGTCGCACGTTGACGTAGTCGTGGAATATCGGTGTCGATTCCTTTGACGTCGGAGGAAGAGTCGTTGTCGATGGCATTCGTCGCGGAAAACCGTCGCGGAAGAGATGACGCAGAAGAAGTACGTCGCGTCGCGGATACGGCGTCGCGGATGGACCGTGTTCTTCGGCGGAGAAGTTCTTCGTTGAAGAACGGCGTTCTTTGCGTTCTTCGTTGAGTTTGAAGAAGATGAAGAAGACTTCCCTACTCTCTCGAGGAGATAAAATTCTAACAAAATAAAATAAGACTCTTTCTTATTTTATTCTCACAACCCAACCTCTTTGAATTTCAAAGGTTTGAAATTCAATAACCACACACAACTCACCTCATTAACTCATTACATTAATTAATTCTAGAGTTGTCAAAAATTAAAAGAAGAGATAAGTTGGCAAGAATTAAAGTAGGGGAGAGTCACATAATTAAGAGGGGGTTTAGAGGGGTTAGGGAATTTGAAAAGGTGGGGGCTCGTGTGGGCCCCACCTCCCTCATAACCACACATGGGAAGTTGGGTGGTTGTGGGCCCCACCAACAACTTCCCATGAGAGAGTCTAACTACCATGAATAAAATAAAATTCACACACAAAATTTTATTTTACTTATCTTTTAATCCCCAAAACTAACTTTCAACCCGCAACAAACGCAACTCCCGAAAAGGTCTCTTTAAGCGAATATCGGCGCTGCGAGTTCAACGGTGCCCTCGGATTTCAATTCCGAGCACCGGATCAAAAGTTAGGAAAACCCGCTCGTTCGTTCACTGAACGTACCCGAGCCAAACTTCGGAAAATGATTCCGGGCACTCCGGGCCTCGGAATCAGGTGCCGTCTGAAACCGCGCTCTTGTAAAATTCTAAAGAAAATTAAGAAAAAATTTCCCTTGAATTTTACGGGTCTTTACATTACTAATGCCCATGAAATCTTCATGGATTTGATGAATAGAGTCTTTAGACATTACCTTGACAAATTTGTGGTTGTGTTTATCGATGATATTATCATCTACTCCAAGAGAAAGGAGGAACATGAATAAAATCTAAGACTTGTGTTGGCGACATTGAGAAAGGATAAGTTGTATGCCAAGTTCAGCAAGTGTTACTTTTGGATGAATCAAGTCTTGTTCTTGGGACATGTGATCACAAGTGAGGGAATTTCTGTAGATCCTTCAAAGACAAAGGCGATTGAGGAATGGCCCAGGCCCTATAGTGTCACAGAAATCGGTAGTTTTCTTGGATTAGCTGGGTAATACCGACGTTTTGTGAGAAACTTCTCACGATTTTTAGGCCCTCTAACTAAGTTAACAAGGAAAGGGGTAAATTATTTCTAGATGGAAGAATGTGAGGGATGCTTCAAAAAGCTAAAGAGATGGCTGATCACTGCACCTCTACTCACACTACCGAAAAGTGGAGAAAGTTTTGTGATATAAAGTGATGCTTCAAAGAAAGTCTTGGGTTGTGTACTCATGAAAAATGATAATGTGATAGCCTAGACCTTACGACAGTTGAAGATCCATGAGCAGAACTACCCGACGCATGATCTAGAGCTGGCAGCCATGATTTTTGCCTTGAAAATCTGGCGACAATACCTTTATGGCATGAAGTGTGACATATACACCGACCACAAGAGCCTAAAGTATATATTCACACAAAAAGAGCTCAACATGTGTCAAAGGAGATGGTTAGAGCTAATCAAGGATTACTATTTCCTTATTCACTATCATCCTGGAAAGGCGAACAAGTTAGCTGATGCCATAAGCATAAAATAACCTGCTACTCTATCCATGTTGCGGATTGAGAAAGACCCTATCTTCTTGGATATGAAAATAATGGATTTGGAAATCATAAGGGCAGGGGATACATCCTACCTTGCCCAAATTATTGTGCAACCATCCATCCAAGAGAATATTAAGGAAGCACAAAGGGATGATGTGGAGATACAAAAAAGGGTGAATGCAGTAAAAGAAGGGAAGCTGTAAGAGTTCCATATCGATGATGATGGTGTGATTAGGTTTGGAACGCGGATTTGTGTACCTTTATCACCCGAGATAAAGAAGGATCTATTGGAAAATGCTCATAGCTCATCCTTCTCTATCCATCCTGGGAGTACCAAGATGTACTGTGATCTCCGAGAACACTTCTAGTGGGATAACATGAAGAAGGAGATTGCAGAATATATATCAAGGTGCTTGGTATGTCAGTATGTTAAAGCTGAGCGACAAAAGTCCAAGGGTATGATGCAGCCATTTCCTATACCCATGTGGAAATGGGAAAATGTTACTTTGGAATTTTTCACAGGCTTCTCGAAGACATCAAAGGAAAATAATGCGATATGGGTTGTGGTTGACCGACTCACTAAGACTTCCCATTTTATCGCTATTCGGGAAGACCTCTCGCTTGAAAAACTTGCAAGGATATATGTGAAGGAAGTGGTGAGACTGCATGGTTTTCCACTCTCAATTGTCTCTGACCGTGATCCAAGGTTCATATCTATGTTCTAGAGGAGCCTTCAACATGCTTTAAGTACTGAATTAAATTTCAGCACGACCTATCACCCCCAAAATGATGGCTAGTCTGAAAGGACTATTCAGACGCTTGAAGATATGCTGAGATCCTACTCTCTAGAATTCAAAGGTGGATGGGATTAGCATCTCCCATTGGTTGAGTTCTCATACAATGATAGATTCCACTCGAGTATTTAGATGGCTCCGTATGAAGCTCTTTATGGGAAGCAATGTAGAACTCCAACCTGTTGGGATGAAGTTGGAGAAAAAATGTTACTTGGGCCTGATCTTGTTCAAGAGATGACTGAGAAGGTTCAAGTCATCCAGAAACACATCAAAGCTACTCAAAGTCGGAAAAAGAGCTATGTTGACAACCATCGAAGGGACTTGGAGTTTGATGTTGGAGATAAATTCTTCTTCGAATATCATCATGGAAGAGAGTCATGCGATTCGGGAAGAAAGGGAAGCTAAGCCCTATGTATATTGGCCCATTTGAGATCCTTGACCGCATAGGATCCGTGACCTATCATCTAGCACTTCAACCGAATATGGCTCATGTTAATGATGTGTTTCATGTATCACTACTGAGGAAGTACATACCAGACCCCTCACATGTACTAAACTGAGAGGTGGTGCAGATAGAAGATGATCTCTCTTATGAGGAGCATCCAGTAAAGATTCTAGACTGAAGTGATAATGTTCTACGAAAAAAGACAACCCATATTGTCAAAGTGTTGTGGAGGAACCATAAGTTTGAGGAAGAAACTTGGGAACCAGAAGATGCAGTGAAGGAGAAGTACCCACACCTTTTGGTGTAAAGTGAAATTTCAGGGGCGAAATTTCTTAAGGGGGGAAGAATGTAACGACCCAAAGTTTTTCAATGAAAATTTCCCTTCTTATATTTATGTCATAAAATAACATGAAAACCCAAAATAATGAACTACTAAGTGATAAGTGGCCTTTAAACATAATTTTGTCACCCCTATGTTTGGAATTTTGAAAATCCGACATACACGGTTATGTTCAGGATGTTTTTTGGAGTCTAATGAAAAAATAATTTTTGGTGAATACTAACCTACCCTTACGAATAGTAACCTACCCTTATGAATAGTAATATGACCCTTATGAATAGTAAATAATAGTAACATTACCTATGAATAATAAAATTAAATTTAGACATCTTAGAAAGTGACAATTTTACCTTAGTAAAGGTTTTGGTATTTTATAAGTCATAAATAATTAATTATAATTAATTAATTAATTTAAAATAATATTTAATTACCTAAAATGTATTAACAAATTATTGAATCAATGTCTTATTGTTTTTAGATAATTTCATAAGACCCTACGTAATTTTTGAAAGCACTATGAAATCAGTTTTAATCTTAAAAACTATTTTTAAGTAAATTATGATTTTAATTAAATATTAAATTAATAATATTTAGAATTTTTTTTTGAAAAATGGACTTCATTTTTGGATTCTACACATTGAAAAATGGTTGGGGTAAATTTTTTGGATTTTTCTAAGATACTTGAATTTTTGATGAATAGTAGAATCCGATAATTCACAATAAATGCTAAATAATGTATTAATTGAGTCATCGATGATGTTCTGCTGATGCAATCCCACTTGGTTCGGGATTAAATTATAAAATTACTATTCTTGGTCATTAAAGACTCAATATTCTTTGTCTTAGGTGAAATTAATAAACTAATGAATTTTATATTAAGGAAACCCCTCTCCCCTCCACTATAAAAGCCACCCTTCACTCCCTCTTTTCCTCACACCTCTCAAGATCCAAGCCTTATCTAAACTCTGCCCAAACAACTTTACTATCCCTTAACCCATGTCCAAAATCTTCTGGTCTCATTAAAAGACCAAGACTAGCTTCTTTAAGGAGGATCCCATGAAGAATATTTAAGAGGTAATCTCTCCCCCTCTTCTCCTTTAATTTCCTTTCAAGTTCAAGTTCCTTTCTTGATCTCTCCCCACCTATATTCATCCAAATTGTTTTGTAACTCCATTATTATACATATAATTTAATTTTATGATTCTAATGGGATATTATATCACCACAAACCCTTTCCCTCTTCCTTTTATTTTATTAATGAGAACGTTGTTCATGAGGTGTTAATTTATCACCTTCAAAAACGACATGATCTATTCTTCAATTTCTACCTTCATATCTGGTCATGAAATCATTTTTATGGTTGAACCAGAATATTTTATATGTATTATGTTCTATTTTAAGTTCTTTAAATAACCTAAGGCCATATTACTAAGTGAAAAGTTAAAACAAGTTCATTGTGATCCAAAAACCGCTCAAATTAACCCAAATAATCATCCTTTAATTCTTATCTAATGATTCATCCAAATAGATCTAATATAATTAATTATAAAATAATTAAAGATCCTGTAATATCATTAATAACATGCAAAATCAGTTTTGGTTGTTTACCCATGATCTACCCAAACTTCAATTTAAGAATACAAGTGAACCACTCAAGAAAACCATGAAAATGAACATCCCCAAACAATATTTTTAAACTCTATAAGTCATCCAAAGGAACATAATATGACATAATGAAACCCTAATGAACCCTATTAATGTATAAAAGGTTCTGGAATTTCTAATTAATTAATATAATGTCATTATACAAGACATTAAAGAGAAGGAGGCATTTCAGTATAAGGTAAGGGGAAATCTCGAACCCAATTTGCTTCCTTCGGGTTCTACCTCTTTCAATCCATTTTGGATATCGTAACTCTTTAAAGATCATTTGTTAATCATAGTCTTTACTTTTCTGGTATATACATGTTTTCCAATGAAGTATATGTCAAAGCAAATGTTTTCCGAAATAACTCTTTTCTTAAGGACTCAACTTTTACCACTCATTCAAGGTTGATGGTTTTTGTATAAAGTATGCGGTTCCCTCTTTCTTTTGGGAACCCAAAGTTTATGAATGTGTTCTTATGAGATGAAACCCATTACTTTTCATGGGTTAGTTATGTAAATTTATGTTATAATTTTATTGTGGCCTGCATGACAAATGATAATGTTATGATGTGACGGGTGCACCCGGAATTATATAGCGCAATATGAATGTTTAAATGTGACGGGTGTGCCCGGAATTATATAGCACTCCAATGCATTGGTTAAGGTGATGAATCTAATTAGTAAATGTGAAATGATGTGTGAAAAAGATTCTATCTTGGTTCAGAAGTATGTGTGGCAGTTAACCACTAAGACATGATGTTTCATTTTTATGCATTGCCACATTTCAAGTCTTTTATTTATGATCCTATCATGTTCATGATCTTTTGACTATGTTATGATTATGCTCAACCCATGCTATATTGTTATTATCTATCCTATTACTGGGATTCTAGCTCACCCATTTTGATGTATATCCTCAGGTGGCTACGTGTACTAAGGAGAGGACAAGTGCCACTAAGAAGGTAGTGAAGAAGAAATTAAATAAATGTTTATAGTTGATGTTATATTTGTTATGTGTGGCCCTAGTTTTCCCAAGACACTAAACCTTTGGATCCTCTATGTGTAATACTATTATGTTGTTTATCTTTAAAATTATGCAATATTAATGTAAGAAAAGGCCGGGATGCTATATAACTATTTTAACGATTTAGTAACTTTTGAAACATAAACCCCATGAAATAAAGTTTATATAATGGATATATAAATACCAATAAATTTAATTATAAGAAATTATGAATACATACATTTTCCTTTTACATGCCACATAAAAGGAATGTGAGGTGAATAAAGCATGTATGTCACGAAAATAAAAAGTTAAATGAAATCCCTTTACTTCATGTCTTAACTGACGTCATACTCATTCAAATCACCGGTATAATAAATATAAATTTATTATAAATTGTATAAAAAACATTATTCTTATATATAATACCATATATGGTTTGATTATGACCATATATTACCCTTTTTCTAACAATCCTATCGTAGGTTTCAATTCAGAGAATATTTTCTTTGTTCATTGCATGTGTCTTAATTTGTTATATCTTTGGTCCTTATATATATATAATGATTATAGAATTTAAAAAATTATATAAATATCACTAATATTAAATATATTTTTATTATAAAAAACTGTATAATATATAATTATGAAATATAATACACTGTTCATGGAGACGGTAAGCCGTACACATGCAATAATATTGTTTCCATTTTTATTGTCATATTTAATGAAAAAAAGAAAATAACTTGTATTTATATATGTATAAAATATCACAAATATTTAATTATAATTTAATAATTATCATATAATTTCTCTAGACTCATCCTTAATTCTTTCCATCTAGTGTCTGAATTAATCACATCACATTGAGGGGGTGATAGTCCACACTTCCTCAAAAGAAATTACAATACTAACACAAAAAGGAGAGTAAAATGATATGTTTTTTAAGAAATAAAGAAGCTTAAATATGTAATAAATATAATATATAACATATATAAATTTATTTTATATCATAATTTCCACCATGATAGGCAGTAAAAGGAAAATGAACAATCATCATTTGGTGAGATGGTAGTTCTCTGTAAATGTAAACAGTATATTCATTACCCATTATATGGAGGTTTGTGTAATTGTAGGTTGAAACATTAGAATAATGACATTATAAAATATTTCAATTAATTATTTTTGTTAAAATCATGAAATCATAAGAGTGGAGGGAGTGGATAATGAATATAAAAGAATTGATCTTGAGAGAATGCGTTGCCTCTTAGATGGGTGACTCCTTTTGGTTTATGCCTAAAGGATTCCTTGGATTTCCTTTTGTCCAAGGGAAGAATTATATTAGTAAGGGAGGTATGTTGGTAAGTTTACATGGTAGATATTTTACAAAACTATGAGGTTATATAGGCATGAAGAAGAGGGGTTGTTGGGGGCCATTTATAGGGAAGGGAAATGACACACTTAGCATTTTATTGAAACCAAATTAGTTGTACCCGTGTTTCTACGAAACAAAAGACATACCGAACCAATAATAATAAATAATTGAATGATAATGGACACTTAATTAACCCAAAAAATAATTTCAGATAAGTTTATTGGTCATTTTGGGTCTTAAATTTATTGTTTAGTACTTTGTTAAACTATTTTTTCACTAAATCGTTCTAATTAATATTAATCACTTTAAATAATATTTTTGAAAAAAAAATTTTAAATTAATATAAATTATAAATTATTATTATTCTAAAAATATTTAATCCATTTTAAAAAGTTATAATAATATAATTGGTATAAAATAATTTAAAATTAATCCACCGTTATATTGACAACACATGATTTTAATGTAACAACACTCAAAAGATTGATAAGTTTTTATATCCAATTTCAATGTGAAATTTTTCCAATAACCTAAATTTAATTAATTTATAAAATTATTTTCTAATTAATCATTTAATTAAATTTTATATATAATTTAACATTACAAATAAATTCAATGAAAAAGAAGTTTTGAATAAAAATTCATTGTTTTTTAACAATTCATTAAAAAATGAAACCTTATAGAAATGTACAAAAAATTTATCCAAAATAAATTTGTATATTTCACTTCAAAATATAATGTTTATTTTGACATATTAAATCTATAAAATTTTTAAAAATTGGATCTAAAATGGTTTCCCGATTAAATTATGGTAAAACAATATTTATAAAAATATATATTTTAAAGAATAAATTTGGGTTTGTTCTTATCTTACATCTGTCAAATATATTGAATGAATATCAAAAATATTTTATTGAATCTATAACATATATATTACAATAATATCACTCACTAATTATAATTAATTCAATTTTTAGGGTAAAATATATAATAATAATAATAATATTTTACTTTATATTCAATCAGTTTTCATATTAATTTTTAATTAATTAGAAACCTATGAATTAATTTTAGATATTTGTAAAAAATATATTTTTATAAATTAGGTGACACCATTTATAACTACTAATTTTACAGCTAGGTTATATATTATTATATTAAATAATGATATTATTGTTCGGTAAAATATATCTTACATGTTATGCAATCCATTAGGGATGGTCATTGTTGCTTGTAAGACAAGCTAGCCTTGGTGTTCCTTATAGAGAAATCAATTTTTTGCATGAAGTTAATTATTTACTTGGTTTTTCATATAACAAAAGATAAATTTCTTGATTTATTATAATATAAAAGTTTTTAGTGTTTCCTAAAATGGAAAGTATAAAAAATTATAAATTAATTTAGAAATAAATTCACAAAATCTATGGGTGTAACATTCTACCCCATTTAAAATGAATTTCAACCTCAAAATTCATCTGGGATATTGAAGGATTAATAATTGAAAATTTCATTCATAGAAACCCACATCACAAAAATTTACAGTGAAACGTCCATTAAAAAATGGAATGTTGGGACTATAACAGTTTCCCAATGTAACATATTACTAGGTTTACATTGTGGAGAACATCATTTGGGAGTGAAGATTTTACATGGAGGAAAAGTGTAAATATTTGTAGGTAGTGATTGATGTCAACATTACTAAACAAGTGATTGATCAAAGAAAAGTTGAGGGACTCAAAATCATAAATCTATGATGATTTAAAAGGACATTAGGGAAACAAATTAAGACATTAGAATGAATTTTTTTATCATTATCCTAGCATTGATCATTAATTCATTTATTTACCAACAATATAAGGAAATATACTTACTTGATATATTTCTATAAATAGTATATTATTTTTTAGTTGTTATTTTATTTATTTCTAATTCATCAATTACTTAAATAAATTGATTCCAATAAGTTAACAATAATGTATAAAGTGCTAAAATGAAATTATTGCAGACCATAAGGCTGATATAAGAATGACAAGTATAACTATTTTTCTCTAACTATTATTCAAAATCAATATGGTTAATACATTAATATGTAAACATAAAAAGTAATTCCACTGTTTCGTTATTAATAATTATCCAACAAAAACAATTGCACATTAACATGGATATCATTTAGGCCAGTTGTATGAGTGAAACCATAATTGTAGTTCAGTCATGGATTAAGGACCTATGGCATTGTCAAGATTGAATGGTTTTCACCGGACATACATGATTTTATTTTCTAAAACCAAAAAAATATAATTTCTTAAAAAATTAATATGGACATCCTGTAAATAAGGTTAATCACTAAATACCTATTAACCATAGTTTTTAATACAAACTCAATGCATAGATACTTAATAAGAATTTTAACATAAACTATTCATGAATGGTTAACATTATAACCCTTCTCAATGATGAAAATATAAAACATTATAAATAGAGTCATGAAATTAGCTTATCATTGATTCCCCCGTATATCACAAAGTTTCTCTTGGTTGTCACATTCCAATCATGTCAATACCCTAATAATATATTCTATTAAAACATGGTAATAACCTTTATTACAATTAATACTTCTCAAAAACATGCATGAGTCCTTATTCTATAGGTTACTGGATGTATTCCATAAATCCATGAAGTTATAAACATCATCCATGATAGCACAAACTACTTGAATACTATTTCATAATTAGTCCCAAGGTAATTAGTACCTTCCAACATAATTATTCATATCCCACATATCTTTATCCAAAAAACATTATCCTAACATAAGGAACATATTAACATTTATCATTCATTTATTCATGTGATTTCTAGGGACATCATATTTCCATTATATAACTTTTATATTCCATCAAACCATTAAACATGTTCTTGTAAATCCATAGGAAAAAACATAAAATTAAAAATACTTAAATGTTTCACCCTTCATATAATAAAATTATTGAATACAAACACATAAAATATTTTTTTATCCCACATCATATTTATGAAATTAGCATGGAAACCTAATCCTATTACACCATACCTCATTCCATTCACATTTCTTCTATAGTCTCTTCATCATCTTCATTGTAACAATTACTCATACCACCTTATTGATTATATCTAGGAGCATTCCTATTGGGACATTGAGTTTCATAATGACCATTTAATCGACTCTTAAAACACTTAACCTTTAATGATGTATTAGAGAGGACAATATTCTCATCAATTTTATTAACCAAACTCTTAATTTTTATAAAGTAGTCACTTTCTTTGTGTACTACTTTTAAAAAGTAAAAAAAAATCTTATTCCCATAAGACATTGACTTACATGTTTCTTTCCAAATTATTGACACAAATGAAACCAAATTTTTTTTCCTCCATGGAATCCATTACCTGAAATATCAGGGAAATCCTTCGTTCTCTTCCTTGGTGAGTCTGAGAGTTGGCTACGGTACATGTTATTAATCATGTTATGTGAAAATTTATTAGGCATAATCACAACATAACACACTTTATTGATCATCCCACATGACTGAACATAAAAAAAGAATCCATCACATTCATCATTAATCCAGTTCCTTCCTGTTCTCACTATTGACCAAATCCAAAGGCATAGTGTGAAAATTACATATCATAAAATAAAACCACATTGTCATGAAAATAATTACTTATACAATGTCTAAATAATGGAACCTTCTTTAATATATTACACCCTGGGTTCATCCTAGGTCATTCACGGAATACTTATATTAAAATACATTATGATGGTTTGTGAAGAGTTTGTGAAAACAAAAATAATTTCTCTTGGAAGTGTCAAACCTAGCATGTGTCAAGGCACATTATCATGTATCAGGTTACCAAGAGTCAGGAATTGTATATATTGTCAGATATTTTACCCTTATGTACATTTGTTCCAAAGCTACATCCACTTATAGTATCTAGATAGAGATTTATTTCTAGGATGCCACTCACTCTATCCTTTGATAAAATTTTAGGCCATTTTTCTAAATGTAAACTCATCCTTATATTTAACCTTAGATACATCTATAGAAATATACTTAGAAACATACATAGGGATGCCACTATTTATTTATCATCATATTTTCAAAATTTTAACTATACCTTTGTTCTCATAAAAACAATATAATCTCTTGATTTTTATTCATTAACTATACATAACCTTTGCAGAATACTTATAACATTATACAAACAGATGCCAAAAGACCATGCTAGTCTAGTTCCTTTAGAAAAAATTGAAATATGAACTCTGATAAATAAGTGAGATAAATTATCTCGCATTAGGTTCTCTTTGATTATCACCCTTCTTAGATACATGAAACATAACACATATCTTCATAACTTAGGTATAGAAACATAAAAAGGAGTTAACTGAAATACTATTTAAGGGTAAACAAGGGATATATGTAAGAATAATCATGATCATAAGGGTATGATAATATGATCATGAAAATAGAATATCATACCCTTCATATCAAAGAAAATACACATGAATCATGGCACAAATCATGGAATAAATCAAGGAAATTCATGAGATATGAATCTTAATGAAGTAAGGAAAATAATCCATGAAAATATAACACAGAAATAAAATATATAATTATGGTAGACCCATAATAAAATAACATGATTTCTATTGTAGTGAATTCATAACATCAAAAACTATCTTGGTGGTAGGGGTTTACTCCCCATACCATCTTGGTAGTCATGGTTCACATCCGTGGCTATATTAGTTTCATTATTTCACTCCTCATACCATTTTGTAGTAACAGTTTACTCTCACGACCATCATTGTAGTCAATGTTCATTCCCAATACCAACTTAGGCTATCTCATGAGATATAAATATTCAACCAACTCATTGGAGGCTGATATAGGTCCTACCAATTTCATAATGAAATCATACATAAATATGCCACAAGATCATAACAAATCATATCATAACCAGGGAAATGAAATGGGTATTATAGACATGTAATCACATCACGACATATGAAAAAAATCAGGTTTCAAAATCATTTCATCATAAATGTAACCCATGATAATAACCAGCTTTCAAAATCATATAACCCGTTAAAGAGAAATGATTTTCATAAATAAAATAATGTTATGAATAACACCTTCATAAAATGAATATTATTGGAACCTTTAAATCATTGAACAGAAGGGTGTGAGTAACATCAATAAACATCATCTTAGATGGAAAATAATTCTCAATTATCATTCTAAAATGTTTCTTGAAGAAAATATCACGTCATAATTGAAAAAGTATTTTTAATAAATAAAACCATTTGAAAATCATTTTCTTGGAAAATAACTTGAAAACATATAATTAAGATTTGAATTAATTTTGAAATCCTTATTCCTTGAAAAAAAAAAAAATAATCTTCAAAACCTTTTTAAAAAAATTTTTATTTTAAAAAACATAGAAAACATAATAAAAATGATTTTTTTGAAAACTATTTGTTTTAAAAAACTTTGAAAATTTATAAATACATCTTGAAAACATTTTGGAATAAATTTTCATTTAAAACATAAAAAATAATATTTAATACACCTTGAAAACAATTTTCCATGAAAATTACTTTCAAAAAATATCTTAAAAAATATCTGTTAAAAATGAAAAGGATGCTTCAAAGAAATGATAGAAGGTAAATCCATACCTCCCGTATGAGGTAAAAACAAAATTCTTTTTTCACAGTAAAAATATTTGAATACGATTTGTAAGGAAAGCCACAAGAATATTCCTTTGGTTTGTGACAATATGCTTCTTTGAACTACCTTCTGACCAAGGGAATTATTTTAAGATTAAGGGAGGGATTTTAGGAATTTTATTGGGTAGATATTTTCTAAAACTAAAAGGTTTTAGAGGTGTGAAGGAGAGGTAAATGTGGTGGAATCTTATTGTGAAGGGAAAGGACACACTTTTAATTTTTGAAAAAAAATTAGGTGTACCCACATTTAAACCTAAAAAAAATCATAAAAACAAAAACAAATCAATACTGTAAGGTTCATGGCCATTTGATGGCCATATAACAGGTTTTGGACATTTTTATGGGTTGTTTTGCGTCTAAAATTAATGGTTTTGTACATCATTAACCTAATGTTTCTCTTAACAGTTGTAATTTATTTAAATCACATTCACTAATATTTTTGATAAAAAACAATTTTAAAATTATTAGACATTATAAATTATGACTATTCCAAATATGAAATCCATTTTTTCAAATTATAATCATAGAAGTGGTAGAAATTAATTTTGAATTAATCCCACAGTTGGGTCAACAATACAGGGTTTTAAAGTAAAAACATTAAAATATTTTCTATGTTTTTATATTCAATTTAAATGTGAAATTGGTTCCAATGAACTAAATTGGATAAATTATTAAAATTATTGTCTAATTAAACTATGAATTTTTTTTAACAAAATAACAATATACATAAATTCTATGAAAACCCAATTTTCAATTAAAATCTAGTAATTTTTTAACTAGTCATTAAAAAAGGAAACCTTTATTGAAAAGTAAAAAAACACTAACCTAATTTTTTTTGTATTCCAAATATTATTTTTATTTGAAAAAATTAAATATATAAAAATTCTAAAAATTGGATTTAAAATGGGTTCCCCATTGAAATGCAGTAATACAACATTTATTAAAAAAATAGTTTTTAGGCATAAAAATGGATTTTTCTCATATATTACATCAATAAAATATATATAATGAATATTAAAAAAAATTAACGAATATATTAAATATATATTACATTAATATCACTCAATAATTATAATTAATTTAATTTATTAGGACAAAACTTATAAAAATAATATTTTCCTTTATATTCAATCAGTTTGCATATTCATTTTTTATTATTTGGTAACTTATGAATTAATTTTATATTTTTATAAACCATATATTTTCATAAATTTGTTAATAATATAAATAAAATCTAATTTAATGGATAGGTTTTATTTTATTATATTAAATAATAACATTATTGTTTGGTAAACTCGGTCATGCATGTTACGCAAGCCATCATGGAAGGTCATTGTGGTGTGTAATGCAAGATAACCTCAATGTTCCATGCAGGGAATGATAAAATTTATTTTTCATGTACTGAATGATTAACTTGGTGTTTCATATAATGAAATCCAAAAGTTCTGGATTATAATAAAATAAACTATTTTTAGTGTTGTGTTAAATAAAAAATATCAAAATGGTTAAATTAATTCAAAATACAATTGACAAAATCTCTATATGTTACATGACTTATTTATTTGATTGAATAAGAATTTACCACAATCTAGATATTTGGGGAAATGATGGATGAATCAAATATTACTGAGATGATACATCACAATTAATTTGAATGTTTCGATTCTAAAGTATCTAATCCTTAAGGAAGTGATAAAACATGACTCTATTTCAATAAATTACATAGTATCTATTTTTTTTACTTTGAGATAAGGATGAGATTTTATTTTTAAATAATATTAAGGATAAATATGTAATTTATTTTTTAAAAGTATGAAAATATAAGAATATATATAATATTTTTATGATGAATCTTGATATTTTGACTCAGATTTTTATGTTGATTTTTTTAATATTATCAAGTCTCTTATCTCTAAAATATAATAAAATTAATTGTAAAATTAAAGGGGAATGTTTTATTTAGGAATCCATTGGAAATCATTCTGTAAAGTTTCATATGTTGGATGAAGAATAAGAAAATAAATCTGAATATGAGAAAACAATATATTTTGTAAGAATGAAGCATCAAATATTGAAAGGAATATTTTTTTTATCAAAAGGAAAGGGAATTAATTTATCAAAATTAAAAAATATAAATTTCTTATCCATATATTGAGATATATAATGATGTTATGGATAATATAATGTTGATACATTAAGTTTCAATGATGACAAACATCTAACTACCAAGGTGAAGGAAGAATAATTCAATAGTTATGGCTATAAAGAATCCTATAGTGATAAAGAAACTGAAATGTTGATTATGATAAAGAGAGAAATAATATAGGGCTTAAAAATATTTAAAAATTTAAAAATGGGATCCAATATTTTAGGAACTAAAATAAATCTTCTATCCAAAAAGAATTTTTAGAAGATGATGAAAAATTAATGTTGCTGAAATAAATAATAATTTAATGATATCTATTGAATATTATAAGACTTAAAAAATAAATATGGTTAAATAAGATTAATAAAAGGTAATGTGTTTTAAATATTTTCAACAAAAGGTAATAGAAGTTAAAAAGGAAGTGAAAAATTCAGAGTCAATATCAATATTACTATGCAAGAAGTTGGATAATTTTATAGAGATAATATGGTTACAAATTTCATTGCTTCTAGGTTTGATTTTAATTACATTTCCCAAAAATTACTCATTCATATGGAGAAAAATATTATAAAATTGTCTTTATAGTGCCTAAAATTATGAATTATATGTTAAAAACAATGTTTTTAGAAATATGAAGTGACTTTGGGAAATTTGGAAAATTAGGGAGCCATAACATGAAGCCAAAAACTTCTAGAACTAATGATTCCAAATTTCTTTGAAATGTGTACTACATTAATAAAGATTTTATATCAAGTATATAATAATATTTTTTATGAAAATGTTCCAAATATTTATTGAATGTAAAGAGGAAATAATTTTTTCAGTATTTGGGAAATATTCTTCTTTAATATTAAATAATTATTTTAATTGATAATGATGGAACTATATGGGGTTTGGGAATTATTTATATTTTTTTGATTAAATTATGAAAATTTTATGTGCCTCCAAAGGGTTGAAGTTGAAGTTTTATAGTTCTAAAAATCTCTCAAAATATAACGTTTTAGATGTATATTAAAACTTCTAGATATATTTCTGGGAACAGTTTTTTAGGTTTTAGAAAAATTCTATAGAAAATTTTCCAAACTACGTAACTTTTCCAAAGATTATCTCACTATCATACCAAACTAATTTTGAATGTGTTTGAGCACTCTAAATTAAAATATAAAGATAGATAAAGGTAATTAAAATTACCTTTTAGTTATTGTTTAACTCAAAAAATTCAATATGGGAAAGTCACTAGATTCATGATATTGGATTTTATTCTAACATGATATGATATTTAAATATTATAAAGGAAGTTGATTTTTTTAGTGAAGGCTTGCTTGCATGTTATGAGGATGGATCGAATAAAAATTAATTTTTTAAATCATATTTATTTCATAAAACATCATTGAGAAATCCAA
Source organism: Viscum album (assembly GCA_963277665.1). NCBI lineage: Eukaryota > Viridiplantae > Streptophyta > Magnoliopsida > Santalales > Viscaceae > Viscum > Viscum album. The sequence goes on from OY728123.1 coordinate 880,024,192, forward strand.
AAATTTATTTTTAAATGGATGAAACTACATCTGTCTAGTGTGTTTCAATTATGCGATGAAGTAAATAATGTTATATATAAAAAAGTATTTTTCATAGTGGATTTTTTAAATTAATTATTTTTTTACAAGGGGATTGTAAAAAAACAAACTTTACATCTATTTATAAATTATTACAAATCATCATACTTAATAATGAAAGAACAAAATAAATTGTTTCATTGAAGGATCAGTTATATAAGCCAAAAAATATGAGTAGGAATACCTGAGGAAATAATATTTTTGATGTTTTAATGCTAAAATGGTAAATTAATTGGATGTTCCAACATTTTAAAAATTATGAATATTAATTCTTTACATAAGAAGGTAAATACTCAATCAAATCATATATTAAATCTAATATAATCCAACATTTTTTGGGATAATAAGGATAAAATCCAATTTTTTTATTCTTTTTCATTATGTCATGACATCAGTCAGAATAAAAATAATATATTATGGAAATATAAATGAGTGGTTCAAAAAAAATCCTGATTTTACATATAATTTCAAATAAGGAATGTGTTTTATAATTAATATATATATATGTAGATAATGGTGATGAAGTTACAAATGAATTATATAAAGAGAACCTTGAGAATAATAGTATTCATCATCAATAACTTTCACTATATAAACAAAAAAATAGTTCTTCTGAATGTAATTGTAGAACATTAGAGGAGTTGGATAAAACTACGTTGGTTGAGATTGACACCTCCTTGTATATCTAGAGAGATGCTATTATAATAGTATATAACATTTTAAATTGTAGCTTGTTCTGACTAAATTCTGACACACCACTCTAGAAGATGAATTATAAGGTATCTTCATGACCAGACTTCTTATTTTCTTTTTATAGACTTTACATAGTCAAGGTCAAAGGTGAATATCTAGGGATGTTTAACCAAATTGGTGTTGATGAAACCATATTTTCAATATCCCCCTAATAGATGTGGATAATGTTGTTATAAAAAATAAACACAGAAGATTATTGGATCTAATGATGTGAAGGTTCCCAAAAATTAAATAGAATAATATAATCTTCAATAATAAAATTATAGAATTGATGAAGAATAATTATTTTATGTAAAATAGTAGTGAATTGCCTCTTTTTTTTAAATTTAGAATAATTTCCTGTTAAGGATGATCATTTAACCAATTCAAGTGATGAGGAAAAACATTTTTTCTTCTCATCTTGGGAAAGGAAATTCAGTTACCATAGAAATCATAATTAGATAAAAAGGAAAAAAATCAATTAATATGAAATTTGTGGAAATAATATATACCACATTATTCACTCCAGTTGAACTCAGATATATAAAATAAGATTTATAGAATCAAAAGTGGATTATTCTATGAATGAGATGTTACATCATATAGAGTTTAATTAAACATTGAAATTTTCACCCAGACCTATATATAATAATGGTTTTGTAAGAAAATGCTACTTTCAAAATAATGATAATGAAAATTGAGAATCTATTAAAGAATTACAATTATTAGGGAATCCCATTACATTATTAGGAAGATTGATTTTGGTGAATCATTTATACTATTTGTATGATTTGAAAAAAATTAGTATATTTTTTACTCTTATAGATGAATAGAGATATAATATTTTTAAAATGCTTTCTCGGTCTTCCTTTCTCAATGTTGAGTTGGAACCTTGTCTCTACGTTGAGAAACTAGGTGGATTAATTTTGGGAGAATAAGGCTATTCTATTTTCATATTTGACATGGGTTTTTTTATTTAACCAGGTCCCATGTTCTTCATATTTGGATCTGGTTTTCTCTTTGATGACGATAAAGTTAAAAAAGGGAAGAGTTGAGGGAAACGTATATATATATATATATATATATATATATATGTAATAAGACAAAAATGTATGAAAAATTTCTATTTTTAATTTATATGTTATTATTATTTTTCTAAATGTAGATGGAGTTTATGAAGAATTTTCATTAAAAATGAATATGTTATCTCAAATGTCCATTATTATATAAATATGATACTTTTGGGGGGTTAAAAACTGCTAATGAAAAAGAAAATATATTTTTCACAATAATATTTAATTAGTAAAAACTTATAAATTTTCACATAATGGATTGAAAACTAGTTTATACTCTAATTTTTGTGGGATCCTAGTTGTTAATTTACAATAATGGAAATAAATATGATTATAAATAATTATAGAATCATTTTTAAATTTCATTATAACCGAATCCTATATGACTAGATATAATTAATGTTCTTACCCTTCATTATAGGTATAAAATTTAATCAAAATACTCTCATTTAGTTTAAAGAAGGAGGATTTTTAGGTAAATTAAAGGCCTAACAAAATTTGGGATGATAGTTGATAGAAAATGATATCTTGATGTTTTTTGAAATTACCAAGGAAGATTGGTATAGAAAGTTTGTGGTTATAAAATCAATAGTAAATTTAATTTTCTTCCTTAATGAATTTTTTTTATATTAGAACACTAATAAAAAATTTTCATGACTCTATATAATAAAAAATACGAGTATGTAGATACCCCTCAAGCTACAACTCAATTAATGAAGATAATAAAAAGTTGGGTGATTAGAAAGATGAATTGCTATTTTAAATTAATTTTGTTATGATTATAAATTCACAACTAATCATTCAATTTATCCCATTTATTATTTAATCTTAAAGGGACATAATATATAGAATTAATTAATCAATCTACTTATTGTAAAAATAGCCATGATTTTTAAATTTTTTAGATCGATGTATTATGTAGATAATATCTTCACTAAAACACTACCAAAAAATCATTCCATTTCTTGAAGTTAGTTATGGTAGTTCAACATGATTTCAATAAATCTTGTAGTAATGTGAAAAAGTTCGTAATCTCATCATGTTATTTGGATGATTTTTTATTAGAAAAAGTGACTACCAAAAATACATTTATGATTACCTATTATTATTTTCAATTGATGAATATATAATTATATGGAGATTAATACATAGATATATGATGTATCTTTTTATATAGAGAAATCTTATTAGGGGTTCATGAATTTAGGATGAATTATTAAAAGGATAAATAATTTTTGTCCTCATTTGGGAATGAGTTGTGTGAAAATCTGAAATCTCATTTAATTTTTTTTGAGGAGTATTTTAATAGTTTGATAAAAATTAATGTAGGGATATATTTTACACATTTTCTATGATTAATATTTTTAATATAATTAATTTGGAATGATTTAATGTTTTTTAAGAGGTTGAATATGATTTTAAATGGTATCAAGGGCCTATATACATTGGTTATTATATTAGTGTCCAGTGGATTGAAAGTGATGTGAAGCTGTAAATGTAAATCACTATTTTATTGTAAATACAGTAATATTATTAAAAATTATAATTACCTCCAATTAGGTTATTCATTTTGGCTTTGAATTATTTAATTATTATTAAATTTTTTGTATTTATAATTTTAATTTGATATAAGTTCCTCGGTTAAAAAAATTAGTATAATGTTTATTTTAATATATATATATGTATATATTAATAATTTTTGGGATATTTTGGGTAAATTATTTATCTCTTTTTTAATAAGTTAATAAGAATAAGTTAATCAAAATTTTTAGATATTATTTACCAGGGGACAGATCATTTATTAAATTGGGTATATTTATTATGTTTTTTTTTTTTTTTCAACACTTAAACCATATCCAATCACATATGATATAATGTTTATTATTTGAGGTGGAGGCCACGTGGAAGTGAAAAATTATTTGGAATTAGATATTAAGTAGGATATGGAATTTTTTAATGTTTTTACAAAATCATTTTAATGTTTGAGAACAATTGAAATGATTTAAAAGTTATTTTTTGAAATAATTTTTTTTTGTTTGTTGATGAAAAATTGGGGTTTACATGACTTATTTATATTTTCATATTACACATTATAATTTTTTAAAATCATTACCAATTTTATAATAGTCATTTTAGATTATATAATAGTAAATTCTGTGTTTTTGGAGTTGTACTGACCCTAAACCTACTATATTAGAGTCACTGTCTATATTATTAGATTAGAATAAGATACATGAAACCACATCCTGATGTACTAAATATTTTAGTTGTCTTGGAAAAATAAATACATATATGAAATTCAAATAAAATTTTAAAAAATAAAATAAAAATATGACTTTATTTAGGAATTCCATTATTCACCTTAGTGTATCCCATCATATAAATAAAAAAATATCTTCATATCCTGTGGAAAATAAAGAATAAAAAATTAGTGAGATGATATACTAATTAAGGGTAAGAATAAATAGGAAACTATAAATAAATAAGGTACATTTAATATGGAAAGGTAAATAATAGAATCAAATTCCATTTAATCAATAACTTGATAAAAATATGGTAAGAATAAATGATGATCAAATAATGAAAAATAATTAATCACATGAGCTTTAAATAATAACCACTTAATATTCTAACTAATATAATAATAATATGGAATATCAAGAACTAAATTCATTATGATGGAATGCATAATAATGGAGATATAAAACATACCATTTATGTCGTGTTCCATGAAATATAAATACCATCGAGGCCTTATTCCAATACATATATATATATATATATGTATGTCCTAGAGAAAAACCCAATCTAGTTTGTCTCATAAGACCTGCCAATGCATTGAGGTGATATAGATAGCCCTGCCTATCACTTATTAAGTCCAATTCATTCCTCATATTTAGAGGGGATAAACATAATTCATATAAATATTTTCATATAAACTATTGTATGAAATCTAAAAAATTTCCATAATCAATGAACATAATCACAAACCATCCAGAGTAAAGTTAATGGTGTTAATATTGTACATCCCCAATCAAACAGATCATAATAATAAAAATAGAAAATAAGGAAAAAATCATTAGAGGATATACCCATTAAGGAATAAGTACCATAAATTGATGTCTTATTGGATAAAAAATGATTTTGACAGATCTCGTATAACATTATTGAAGTAAAATATCCTTTCATTGAAAATCACCTTAAACACTCATAAATTAATAAAATATTTTCAAAATGATTATCTAAAAATTTTAATTATAAAAATAGATTTCCAAAATACTGGGAATACATTTTCATTAGAGAAAAACTTATGAAAGATCATTGTAATCATAAATTAAAATATGTTCATACTGGTGGTTAGTTCAGCACATGCTGTATAATTTAAAAATAAAATCCTTTCACATTTTAAAAAGGTTGGAATATTTCTTTGTTTAGAAAATGACATGATGATTCATTTCAAAGATTTTTTTTAAAAAGTAAGACATGGTTACAATTTTTCCACCAAATAATTTGTGAAAAGATAAAAAATTATATTTTTTTAGAAAAAAATAGTTTTCAAAGAGAGTGGATTATTGATCAAAGAGATAAATGAAGTTATATTTTATTAAAAATATTTTATTAATAATTTTTAAGTACTAAATAGAGAGAAATTCGTATTATTACTTGGAAATGATCATGAATAACCTATAGAGAAGAAAATATATTTATTTAAAGTTATAACGACGAAATAATTTCTCTTAGGGAGACTTAAAAATCTTGAATAATGATAAGATTATGAAATAAATCCTTACCACTTTAAAAACCGTTAAATCCTAAGTCCCATGAAAGAAATAAGATAAATGAAAAAATAAATACAATAAATATAATATAATTCATTATATAACATTGAAAAATGTAAGTATATAAATAATAACAAAGAAATTAGTAGAGAATAAGGTATATGTTGCATGAAAGTAAATGTGATAATTGAAACCTTTACCGTGAGTCTGAATCATCACATAAATTATTTTCTTCAAAATAAAAAAATTATGTGGATTATTTTTATAATAAAAAACATTTAGATCTTATAATTCCTTTTATTTAAAATTTTATAATGTTATATATTATTTCTTAATAAATCTATTTTATGTCAGATGTTTCGACTATATGTTACTATTGTGTAAAAAGTGAATTTGAAAGGATGTATATGGTAAAAGCGGTAACTATTTAAAAATATTCACAATAATAATAAAGAAACTTTTTTCATATATATACATCAATTATAGTTTTAAAGAAAATAATGAAATATGGGTATGAAAAATGAACTATATTACAATCAAAGAGACTGTAGTACGTATATACACATGAGTAGAATTTCTATTTTCAGTGATCTTTGTGGAAAGAACGTAAGTAATATTTTTAATTTATAAAATTATCTAAAATTTATAATTTCTTTAATATACTTATATATATCATACATCTAGTGTGGTGATGAAAATAAAGTAACATCTCTTTGTGAAGGTGGTAGTCCACATGTATACAAATCTATTTATAATTTTTTAGTATAAAAAAATAATATATATTTTCCATTTAGAATAATAAATATATCATGAATATCATAATTATTTCCCTTATATCTCATTCATTCATCACCTTTATCATTTTTACCTTCCATTTTATGAGCTATTGAAAAATGAATCACATCGCTTTGTGAGGCGGTGGTTCACCATAAACATGAGTGAAATTATCATATCCCATATGATATATAATGAAAAAAAGGTATATATGATAACAAAAATGGTATAATTATGTTATAAATATCATACATTTACTTTATATCCATCATCACACCAAAATGTAATAGGTGTTGATTGAAAATATGTAATAATAGTTTGCGAAGCGGTAATCCACTATACACACAAGTGACATTTTCATTTCCCATCTCTGGGAAGAGGGCATGTATATACATCATTAACATAAAATAATAAATATATATATATATATACGAGATGTATTATTTTTTATATAATATAAAATTAATAGTATTTGATGATGGTGAAAGAATGGATAAAACAAAATACAATAGTTTGGAATTTTACCACATCTTAGTCATCCTCTTTAAGATTTTACCTAAATTATTCATAGAATAGATTACTTAGAAAAAACGTATTCTAGTTGGAGGGGATGTAAGTAGGGATGTTATTATAGAAGGTACTTTCATTACCATAAGGTTTTTAATTTGTAAATAGGAAAGTAAAGTTGGTGGTTTTTTATAGGGGATGTTATTGGAACACTTTTATTTATTGAATAGAAATTGGTGTACCCATGTTCTTCAATTTCTGAAAGGGTCCAAAATGGATTATTATCTAGTTTTATAGATCATATTTCCTACATATTTCTAGAAAAAAGGGTTTGGAATTTTATTTTTCATTTTAACCCTTATCGTTTTAGTTTAACCCCTAGTAAAACTATTTTTACCTTTACTGTGATAATTATAATTTACTATTTATAATATTCATTTTTATAAAAAAAATTAGTATTATATTATTAGGTAAAAAAATAATTCTTATTATAAATAAAGAAACCATTTTCTAAATTTAATTCATATTATTTGTAAAATTTAATTTAAAAATAATTCTACATACGCAATGAGAAAATGGGGTTTTTAAATAGAAAATTTTCAAAATTTTAGAACATTCTTATGTCAACATTTAACATATTAATTATTGAAATGAAATAAATTGGTTATATATATTTATTAATGAATAAAGTTTACAATAAATACAATTTAAAATATAATTTACCTCAAATTCATTTTAATAAAAAGGTAGTTTTTAATTAAAATTTTGTTTTTATCACTATTCATCAAAAAATGAAACATTTCATAATAATAAATAAATGTAACACTATAAAAGTTCTTATATTCATAATTAAAATATTATTTTTTTTCAAAAAAATGGTCTAAGATTAGTAAAAATATATTTTAATTTGTGTTCACATTTCACAACTAACACACCTTTAAGAAAAATACAATTTTCTTGAAAACATTTATATCTATTTCAAATCATTATTCTTTTATTTATAATCAATATATAACCATTGAATTAATTTTAAACATGTGTACAACATAATATATTCATAATTAATTTATTAAAATCGAAATCCACCATCCAAAACACAAGGTTATAATGGTCATGATTAAATAATAACATTTTATTGGATTATCATGTTTCATTTAAAATAGGTGTTGCATGCATTTCCAGTTATGAAATAGATTTAATTTATTTAAAAATAAATATATTGTTAAGTATCAAGGTTTTATATTCTCTTCTAATCATGAGTTTTCACTCTATTCATTATATAAAACATGATGTTCCTATTTTAAAATCTCATGGTGTTACATTCTACCCTCCATTAATAAATTGTGGCCCTATAATTTAATATTCATCATGGTAATCAAGGGTTTTTCATTTGAAAATACTTATATTTGAATTAAACATCATGAAAAGGGTTGATAAGCCACCCTCCTTATAATAGAGAATGAGAATACTGAATTTCATATGTATTAAAGATAACTAGGGTTATAATTATAAGAACATTAGTGGTCAATGAAGATGCGAACAAGAAATAAATGTATAAACAATTATATTTAGTTATAGAGTTCATTGATAATAATAAGTGGAATCATTAATTTAATGTTAATGAACTCAAAACCATGAATCTTTAAGGATTTTAAATACATTTTTTCAACATAAATGAAGGTATTAGGATAACATTTTCTTTCAATATAATTTTCCTAGTGTTGTGTAATTACATTAAAATATACACTAAGAATATATAAAAATATACACACTTGATATCTTTCTATTTCATAGGCACAATTCCATTTTTTATCCATTCATTTTCTACTTCATTTCTTACTCTAATAAATTAATGTCTAGAAAGAATTTTTATGCCCAAATCACTAAAATTAATTTTTAAATTATTATAATATTCATAAAAGATTGACAATTCTTTTAATATGTTTATTTATATTTCCCAAACCTAATTCTGTTATGACAGGTTATAATACTTTAATCTCTAAATAGAAATATTAACATAACTATTTCAAAATTTATATATATCAATCAAATTGTTTAACTAAAAAGAATACAATATCAACAAGGACATCACGTAGGATAGTGGTAGGTGTTAAAACCTCGTTATCCTTCAGCTGTGGGTTCAAACACCATAACCATTACTAATGAAATAGGTCTTCACATGGAAAACATGTTTTACTTTTTTCTAAAACCATGTAAACATAATTTATAAAATGTTAAAAAATTATAATATCCCATAATTAACTAAACATAAAACATTATATAATCCTTAATGGTGACCAATAACTTTATAAAAACTAGTTTAACACCGTTATCTCTACACTAGGTACATTTTAAGTGTTATCCTCCCTCATAAATTTTTTTCAATGATTTTCAAATGGTCACTAAATCACTTTTCTTGGTTATCGATACCACTCAAGAAATGCTATTAAATCCTTGAAGAAATTGTAATTCTGTATAATCCTGTAAATTTTAATGATTATTATAATGATAATTTCCTTAAAAAAGTAAATTTAAAACAAAATTTATAAATCCAAATAAAAAATAATAATCATTTAACTTTGACTGTATGATCTGAATAATATTAACTTTTATCACTTAGCATATTCTATAGTACATTCCCTTAAATCCTGGGGAAATAATTTATTTAGTTACACATTTCATTATAGTGGAAGAATTACACATTAGAAGATTCTTTCTTAAACATACAATTATAATCATATTTTTCAGTTTACCAACACTTGACACAAAAAAATATTCCTATTTATAGCGTACAAAGGTGTTTTCATCCATAATCATCAAATGTTTCAAAATCATTTATTCCCTTATTAATTTAACCATAATTTTCTCTTTCATCATCTTCTTCTCTTTCTTCCCCTAAACTTTAGAATATTTGAATAATTATTTCTCTGTCTTTATAGAACATGATATTATATAATTATATGATGATAAACATTAGTACACTAGTTCCCATCCAAATATTGGCTTAAGATGATCAATTAAATGGTAAATATTTCAATCTAGATTACATAAGTAGTCTATAACATGCCTTGATAATCATTTAAAGTCTACTTTATACATATCAATATTTCAAATTGATTTTGTCTTATACTTAAGAACTATATTTTCATATTAACCTGTTTCTCATAAGGAAAATATTTTTCCATGTGTAGTATATTGAAATACTTCCACCCCATTATTTTAATTTCTTACTCATCCTTTGTGTTTTTATTTAACTACCACTATTAATCCTCCTCTGAAATGATAGTGCAAAATATCAGTCCATCATTAACCCTTTCACTACTTCCTAGATAGATAAATAATTTCTTTATGGAACATATTCTTTTCTCAGCTAAAAATAGATTTTTTGTCCCATTGAATTATTTAGGTTTCTTATACTTGAATCAATCTAACATTGTTATAATGCATGGTACATAAGCAGGATGATCCAAATGTGAAAGGTTATTACTCATAACCTTTGTCTGCTATAACAATAAGGTTATAATTTGATTTGTTCCAACTCCAGTTCAATTGCTAGATTCATTATAATTCACAGGAATAAAGTTTCTATATTGAGTATGTGAGTTTATATGGATACCATTCCTTCCATTATACACCATTTTTATATAATATAATATAGTAGATTAGATTATATCATTATAAAAATTAATATTTAATATCAAGTAACCCTTTTTAGAGTTATTACCACTATGTACATCTATTCCAGGACCATGACCACATTTATTATATACAAAAAGATATATTTTATAAGGACATCCACATAATATCTTCCTTATTAACTATAGTATTTCCTTCTAAACTTATATCAAAATTATTTCATAGGATTTTTTCTATAATCAATGTTTTCATAAATCTAGTTCCCAAGGTATCAACTAAACTTTCATAGATTCCAACTATTTTGACCCCAAACAAGTATCCCGAATTTGATGTCTATACAATTAAATTGGCATAATATACAAAGAATCACATCATGAAGGACCAAATAATTTACTAGTCATGTAAAATATATACGTATATGAAATTTACATTAATTATAAAAAATAAAATAGAAAAATATTTTTCTTTGATGATTCCATTATTCCCCTTAGTGTATCCCAACATATCAACAACAAAATACTTCTTAATATCCTCTAGAAAATAAAACATAATAAATGAGTGCGCTCATATCCTTAGTGTGGGTGAGTTTACATTGGAGGATATGAATAAAGAAGGAATAATCAATATGGAATGGAAAATAAATGAAAAAAATTACATTTAAAGAAGAAATTTAGAATAATATGGATATAATAAATGATGATCAAAAAATGAAATATAAATAACCACATGATCCTAATAATTTAACCATAGATATTCTAACTAAGTGAATAATCTCATGGAATATCAATAACTAAATTATAATGAGGAGAATCTAAAATATATTTTAGAGTCCTTGGTTTAATACATATAAATACCATTGAGGCCTTGTTCAACGACATATACATAAATTTGAAAGGAATCATTCAAAATGGAATCTTTTTTATCTCATGACACCTAACAATTCATTGAGGGGCTATATCGAGACCCACCTATCACTTACTCAATACATTCCCCGTATAAACGGGGTTAAACATAATGGTCATAAACATTAATATGTAAAAAAAATATGAAATTTTATTAGTTTTCACAATCCATTAATATTATCAAAAACCTTCAAGAATAATGGTAATGGTATCAACATGGTACATACCTAGTAAAAATGATCATATACCATCAAGAGAAATAGTTTGGATGATTTCAATGGATTATACCCCATACAAGAATAAGTAACATTTATATATTTCTTCTAATATGGAAAATCATTTTTATAGGTCACATGAAATATTCATTGTGGAAAACAATCTTTCATTGAAATTTACCTTTTTATTTAAAAATTAGAAAATTCTTAAAATATTGAAAAAATACTTTTCTATGTATTTTTTAAAACTATAAATTTCAATAACATTATAAAAAAATTCTCTAAAGAATAATATTGTAAACATTAAATGTATTCTTCAAATAAATGATGTTCATTATGGAGGGTAATTCCATACATGCTATATAAGTTGAAAAGGAAATTCCATTTGAACTTCAATTATGATTTAACAGTTCCTTATTGAGAAGAAGAAAAGAATATTTCTTTAAAACAATTTTATAAAAGATATAAAACGGGTAAGAATGTTTTATTCAATAATTTATAGAAATACAAAAAATATTTAATTATTCTTATAAAATAAGATTTTAGAAGAAAAATATTTTCGAACAAAAGGGGAAATAAAGTTGGATTAAAATAATTCTTATTAATTTTAAGTACCAATGAGTGGAAAAATTGTTCTATTTCTTGAAATTTATCATGGAAATCTAGATAACATTAAAATTGATTTATTTTATGATACAAATTTTAAATAATTCCCCCAAGGGAGACCTAAAAAAATCCTTAATAATAAATAGATTTTGAAATAAACCCTTATCACATTGATATCTTTTGATTCAGAATACCTATGAATAAAATAAATTAAAATGAAACATTTAATACCATCAATACAAATTAATTAATCATATAACATACACAAAGGGTATTATATAAACCACAAAAATAAATAATTTGTGTATTTTTCATATGTATCACAAAGTAAAAGTGAGACAAGAAACCCCTATCCTGAGTCCGACTCATCGATTATGTTCATTACATTATTGACTAATAAACTTATGTTAATTATTTAAATTCATAAGACATAGTTTCAACTTTATTAGTCTTTTTATTTCAATAATTACATTTTTATATGTGATTTCTTAATCAATTATGTTTATGCGGGATGCTTCAATTATATTTTCCTGATTTGTTAAAAATTACTTTAGTATGTTTAAAATAGTCATAGAGGTCTTATTTAAACATATCTAGAAAAATATTAATGAAAAAATTATAATATTTATATATAAATTATACTCTTAAAATAAATCATGATATATGGTTATGAATAATGAACTATGTTATAATAATAGAGCTGGTAGACTGTACATATACATGAGTAACGATTCCATTTTTAAATGATCATTATGAAAATAATGTATGTAATATTTTTTCTTTACAAAATGATCATAATATAATGTATAAAATTTTATTTCTTAAATATAAATATGTATATCATCTATGTGTTGTGGTGATGAAAGTGTAGTCACATCAATTAATGAAGGAGGTAGTCCACATGCACACGAATGACATTATCATCTTCAATTGTAAGATTGAAAATTTTGTAGATTATGTATTCAGAATGATAAATATTAAATTATAATATTAATTATGTCATTTATATAACATATATTCATTATATGTATCTTTATGTCCTACCATGTAACAAGTTAAGGGAAAATTATTCACATCGTTTGGCATGACAACAGTCCACCGTACACATGAGCGACTTAATTGTATCCCCCATGGAATAGAATGTAAAAGGTAAATAAATGATATAATGAATCTAGAGGTATAATTATGTTAATAATATAATATAAATTTATTATATCTATCATTATACGCAAATGTTATGGGTGTTGATGGAAAACTTGTCACATTGGTTTTCTAGACGGTAGTTCACCATTAACATGTGCAACATTATGATTTACAATTCAAGTGTAGAGGATATTGATATAGGTCATTACTATAAAATAATTATTTATATGTATATTATAGTTAAAATTTTTATTATATAATATTAAATTAGGAATATTTTAAAGATTTGGATGTATAAATTAAACATAAATGCATAGATAGGAATTGTACCTCCTATAAAAACACCTCTTTAGAATTATACGTAATGTATTACTAGAATGGATTTGTGGCAATAAATGGAATTGTGAACAAAAAAATGATTCTAGTATTTTCAGATTGATGTTTTTATATGATTGGGGTTGGAATTGGATGGACCAAAATGGTTTTATGTTGTAAATAAGAGAGGTGAGGGGTGGCATTTTACAGGTGAGGTGAGAGGCACACATGTAATTTTTAAAAATAAAAATGTTTACCCACGTTATTCATATTCCAAAAGGAAAAAATGGACACTTATTGAGAACAATACATAATAAGGTCCAAATATTTCCATCTAATAGGGATTATAAATGTGTCTAGGTCATTTTAACCATTTTCATTTTATTTTAACCTCCTTGGTAAACCTATTTTTAACATAAATGTGTTAAATAATTTTTATTGATTTCAATATTCAATTTTTTTAAAAATAATTTGACCATAATTGGTAATATAAAATATTATGACTCAAAATATTGAAACCATTTTTAAAAACATCATTCACATAAGTGGATGAATAAATTTAAAATTAATCATCCAGATGTGATAAGAAAGCAATGTTTCAAAGAATTTTTTTTGAAAAATATACGTTTTTTATATGAAACTTTAATTCTAAAATGATTCCAATAAACTACAATAGATTAATATTTATATATAATTTGGATAATTTTACTTTAAAACTATATTAAAATATAATTTAACTTTATAAATAAATTAAAAAAAAGACTTTTTCAATTAAAATTCAATATTTTTCAATATTCAACAAAAAAATAAAACATTTTGGATAAATCCAAAAAATTCACCCTAATAAAATTTGATATCATGATTTCAAAATTGATATTTATTTTTTAAAATCAGTTTGGTAAAAGTGATTAAATATAATTTTAAATTATATGAAAAATCCATGACTACTACACCTTTCTATAAAATATGGGTTTTGAGAAAACATTTCATTCTATTTCAAATCATTATAGTAATATTTTTAATCAATATAGAACTATTCAATGTTTTAATACATGTTAAAAACATACAATGTATATAATTTATTCATTACTATTCATATCCTCCATTTTAATGGCTAGTTTATAGTGGTCATGTTTAAATAATAATACTCAGAGAGGCTTGGAGCATGATTGCTCCCCAAACTTTATTACGAAAAAGATAAAATTTAGGTGATTACACAAGGTATAATATTTTAATGGATTATATTTTTTCATTGAAACTCACTATTTTGTGCATTAAATGATATCAATGAGAATTAATTTAGTAATAAATAAATATATTTTAAAGTCTTGGGGTGTTATATTTTATTAAATTTTTGGTGTTTTATTTCATACACTCTGTTAAACATGATGTTTTTTTAAAAAAAATTGGGGTGTTAAAGTGTAAATATAGATATTGTATCGTCTTTTTAGAACTCCCATGAGAGTTATTTCAGGATAGTCACAAAAGTTATCAAATAGAATCATATGATTCCACAATTTAAGAGTCATTTAGTAAGATTCATTTATTTTTTGAATCTAATTTCATGTTGAAATATTTAAATGGTAGAAGAATTCATAGGTGATTTTGTAATAGTCATTTTGAGGAAAGAATATTGTGATACTATGATATTTAATAAATAAGAAAAATCTATGATGTTTATAGATAGATATAATATAATTAAATTATAAGAGTTGATTATGTATATTGTTTTTATATTTTTTATATAATTAAATATGTTAATGACGTATGAATTTCAAGGAAGAAGGATTTTGTTTCAATTATATATAACTATATTCCCATACTCTATGGAATCATGTTTCACTATGAGTCATTTGAGAAAGATAAATTGGCAGAAATAAAAATATGACGAATGAATCGAGAACATGTGGAAGATAAATTATCAAAAAAATTTAAGATATTTAATTGATTTATTTTTAATTTCAAATTTATTCTTAAATAAGATTACTACTAATACTATAAAATAAAATATATATTAAAATTAATACAATATCTTATATACAAGGTTAATATAATAATAGGAGAACCACAAAAAATACATACTATATTATCAATGATTTTATCATACATAGATAAGAAAAATAATAGGTTTTGTAACTAGTATAGATATAATATATGGGTAACTTGTGAATGTGAAAGATGAAAATATAATGAAGAAGGAACACTATAATAACCATAATGGAAGTATATTTTTGTTCAATACTTCCATGTTACAGAAGATAACATTTAATTTATCATTAAGCTAATTTGGAAATAAAGATAGAGTTATGAGGCAAGTATAATATGATTATTTTATAATGAATTCTCATTATACCATACATGTCAATAAAAGTGGTCATATGGAATTAGGGGAAATCATATCATGGAAAGGATTAGACATATGGTTTTGATATGTGTAATTATTAAATATTATATGGCTAAAATATTTGTTTTTTTGTTGAGTTCAATAATGATCATTTCAACAAGCTAACAGGTTGTAATGATATTTTTTTTAAAAAGAAATATTAAAATATCTTAATAATCTAATTCACCACTCTCCATTTTTATCACTAATTGTGTAGGTGCCTTTCCAATTTTCTTATTAAAAGTGAGTAAGTGTTGCGATGAGACATAGGATGATCTATCCGGAATTTTATCATTATAATATGAAAGATCTTACTCTAATATTTATAGGGGGAAATTATATTTAAATAGGATATCATATAATTCATCAAACCTTCATATTTTTGTTCTTTTTAAAATTAGATTGAGTCCTATATTTATTACAATTAATTTATTTTAATACAAAATTTTAGTGGTTTTAATAATATCCATATAATAATATTTTTATTGGGGATGTATGATATGTTGTTATTATTTAATGTAGAATCCTAGAAGCTTCACCTCTCAAATATATTTCTACCACCATGAATGATGTCACTATATAACCATGGAAGACACAAAATTATAATGTAATAAATGGAATTTTTTTACTCACTTCACACTCATCTTTATCTTTTTAGAAATGTATTCATTGTTGAGATCATCATGATATTTGAAAAAATTCAGAAACTTTATATTTTCTATTATTATATACAAAGAATACAATATATTTATATATCTAGGAATTATATTCAATCCCCTTTTTTCATATAATTTATGGCCAAATAACATTTGAAATATTCTCAATAGTCATTTTATCTTTTATAGCTCCTTATTTGAAATCCTTAATAGGGATCCTGCTAAATTGTAATCCTTAATTATCTCAATTATACTTTACACTAGCCTTAACCTTATTTTGTATGTAAATATATTCTTCTTTATTAAATTGAGAAATATTCAATCTTTATTTTTATCATCTCTTGAGATAATCTATTTTTTTCATGTTATTTTATTTTGAACAAGAAATCAATAACATTATCAAATGTATCCTAGGTGGTCTAAATTTCTTCTAGTACCATCTCCAATTGATTAATCTGAGCTTCAACTTTATCATAATATATTTTATATTACACCAGAAGACCACGTATCATTTAGTTTTTCATTAATTTGATTTTTAATGGTTCTAGAGCTCCATAGAGATTGAAATTTAAGTTAACTACTCCATAAAGACATTATTATTTCCCATTAGTTATCATGTTTTTCCATACCATTTACCCCACAATATATTCCACATCTGATATGAAGTGAACTTTCTCATCTCCATGGAACCCATAATATTTTTATTCTTTTTTAATCCAAAGATTATTTCTATATAGCTACACTCAAGTTGAACAAGTTTATATAATGTTTTTTATTAGAGGAACACTATTTATGTGTGGATACCACCTAATATTGAGCACTATTATGAAAAATATGGGGGTATCTTATTGAAGTATTCCCAAACATTCCTTAATTGAAACATAAAAAATAAATCTTACATTTATTTTTTATTTTTCCATATAGAATCATAGTTTTTGAAAATAAATTAAAATACTTTTATAACATCTTCATCAATGCATCCAAATCATTGTATATCATGATTTTCTAATTATTTGAGAGAACATTATTTGGAAAATTATATAGCTGTTCTTTCTTCCTTCACATGCATCTCATAAGACACTAGTTTTATATGGATATATTTTAGAGTCATTTTTTAGATCATGTTCTTTAATGGATAAATCAAATTAATTGAACATGCTATGAGGTGTTGTAAGAATCATTTTCATAATATCCACAACATTTATCTTATAACAATTTACAATGTTGTCACCCATGACATCAATGAGATGATTAAATAATACATGAGTATTATTTTTTCGATTCATCATAATATAGTAGAAAAAAACATGCTATTCACTTTGTTTAACCTCCTTAAAAATGATGTATTCATCTTAAATATTTACCAGCTTATCCCATATATATTTTTACAACATACAATCAATCACATTCATATTTAATTTGTTCAATAATTATTTGGATAAATAATTTTAGACATCACATAAATATCAATATTTTCTTATCATCTTCAACAATAGATATTCATGGTACATAAATAACATGTATTTCATGAATGGAAGTCCTAAAGCCATCATTTATATGATTTTTTAAGTGACATATAATTTGGTTCTTCAGTATCTAAATGTTCTATCTATTAAATAGAGGAAAATATTTTTCATCAACTAAAATCACCATAATGTGAAATTTTATATATATAGATATATTCTAATATAACCCAATGGAACTAATAAAACCTATTTCACAAAAAATATAGATATAAACTAAGAGTTGGAGGTCGTATTAAGGTGATCAAATATTCTAATAAACTAATAAATTTTATTCTCATGTTATGTAATGACCCCAGCTCTAGTAACTCAGAGAAAATATCTAATTTATCACATTTTCATAAGAAAACTGGGATGACATCACCAAGGATTTATTAGTTTAGTATTCTTACATAAATAAATACATATATATTCCCATTTTAAATTTCTAAATAAAATGCTATAAATCATATTAATAGAAACATTTTGGCATCCACAAACTCACTCATTGAATTAATCTTCATATCTTAGGGAAAATAAAATAGATAAGAGTGATATAAAATACTAAGTAAGGCTTATGTATAGATAAATATGTTATGAATCAATGATCAATAAAAAATATGGAATTTTAAATAAGTAAACACATATTCTATTTAATCAAAAACTTGACTACCCAAATCAGATTATGTATAATCAACATAGAATGGTAAAAAAATGATCAGACAATACGTTTAATTAAAAATATGAGAATAAAATGAACCTAGAGATAATATCAATGAGAAAAATTAATAGAAAATAATAATAAATGAATTATCAATGAATAAAATTATGAATTATTATACATCATGATCTCATGCATCATGATACCTATGCATTGAAGACCTTTACCAAGATAATTTAAAAATATGATTAATGTCCCATTTAATTTTAGATTAATAATTATCCTCATGAGAATAAATATTCATCAAGAGGATATATATAACTGGGACCCCCCATCACTGCATTTCCAAATAAATACTCATATACAAAATAACTATTTCAATTCATGAAAAATATTCCATAGCAATAAATATATGTATGGATTAAATAATAAACTTTTAGCAATATTTCACTAGTAATCAAAAAAATATAAATGGACACACTATATGAAATTTTTGTATATATTTTAGGTAAAAATAATATCAATTATATAAATAATATGAATATTTATGAGAAATTTAATGTACATTTAAAAATGATCATTGGAAATTCAATTTACCAAAAAAAGTTAACAATCACACAATTAAACAATAAATGAGATTGAAAATTGATTCATCAAGGATATAGGTATTTTAAATAAAATATTGAATAAATATGTATTGAGGCTAAATACATCATTTTATTATAATAAACATAACATGAAAATGAATAGGTTCTTATTAATAAATACATCTCAATGAAATGGAAATTGAGACAAAATCCCTTACCACGTCCTTCTTTTTTGTTGAACATTTATTAATCTCTTTTATAATTGTTTTAATATTATTATTAATATGTAATTGATAAATATTATTATTTATTATATCACATATTATAATCTTATAACATTTTACCACCATTTTTGTTTAGATATTTGAATATTTTCATTTTTCTCAGTTTGTTCATTTTCTTTCTTTATCATCTATTTTTTCATGAAAGATCTAGTAATTGTGCATAGAATATAGATAAATAATATATAGAATTATATTAATGTTATAAATATAATATTTAACAATTATATATATTTTTATAATCATTCTATATTATTGGACATGGAAAATTAAGTGCATTTCATTGTAGAGATAGTAGGGCGAACCTACGCACAAACAACAATATCAATCTATTAACGAGTGAAATGGAAGGAAGTGAATGTTATATTAATTTTAAAAAATAAATATATTTTCTTATATATCACATATTTTCACTAAATTTATCCTTCTTACTTTTATTGTAAAGAGTAACTGAAAAATGAATCACATCGCTTCGCAAGGCGGTAGTTCATTGTACAGACAAGTGACAATTTCATTTATTAAATGAATTATAAATTAAAAATTTACATGTTATATTATAAATCAATAAGAATAATAATTTCATAAATATTATATATAAAAATTAAATCCAATCAATATATATAATATTTAGATCTATTTATGGAAAATGAGTTATGTCAGTTCATGAGGTGGTTGTCCTCCGTACACATAATCAATGTTTTTGTTTCCCATTTGATGATTTTGTAGATAGATATTGTGTATTAATTTAAAATAATTAAAAATTGGTATATGGGATATTACTATGAAATAATATTTTAATTTTTATGAAACAATTGAAGGTTGTAAAAGATGAAAGAAACTAAAAGAGAATCATTAAGATGATTACATTCTCATAAAGAAACCTCATTTGGATATCCTCTTAAGAACACTATTGTTTATCCATAAGGAAGAAACAAAGAACACGAGTTTTTATAATTATATTTTAGAGATATTTTGTAATATTTTGGTAGATAAAAATGTTTTTATAGGTGTGAATAAGTGAAGGTAGGGTGTGGCCTTTTAAAATTGGGGGATTAGGCACACATGAATTTTTTAAAATAATAACTTTTATCCATGTTTTATACATTCAAAGTGGAGTGAAATGGGACATTATCAAAATATAGAGGTGATAAGGTCTCAATAAATCCCAAAAATGGTTTTTAAAATGTTTTATTTCATTTTAACCCACATATTTTTAGATTGACCCCCAGTAAACATGTTTTCATGTTACCCATTATAATTCATTTTTACTATTTTCACTACACATTATGCTAGAAAATTAAATTCGAATTATTAGATAATATAAATTATTCTGATTCTAAATTTGGAATCCATTTGGGAAAATTATATTAACCTAATTAGTTGAATTCCATTTTAAATATTAACCAAGATGCATCAAAAAATTTTATTTTCCAAAGAAAAACAATGAAAAGAATAAAATGTTTTTATATAAAAAATAGTCATATTATTCATTCCAATAATATATATTGGATTAATTATAATGAATTGATGTAATTTTCATTTTAATACAATTTCCACAAAATAATACTTTTAAATTAATTAAATTAAAGTGCAATTTCTAACAAAAACTAGTATAATTCACTATTTATCGAAAAACGATTCTTTTCCAGAAAATAACAAAAATTAACCATGAGATAATATTTTCATGATGATTTCAAATATAATTTTTAAAAAATAAAAATTATAAAATTGTTTAAAATTAATTTAAATATTGGTGGCCAAAAAATGAAGCACCCACTTTTTTATAAACTTCGAATTTTAGAAAACAGTTATTTTTCATTCAAATGTTTTTATTGTTATTTATATTCAATAGATAAAAAATGAACATATTTAAAACATTTATGTTTATTAAATAGTTTTTAATATTCATACACTCCAATATAATGGCTTGGTTTTATACTAACATTTATATAATAATACTTTAATATAGTATTGTGTTTCATTCAAACATGGTGTTGCATATATCTCATGCTATTGATGAAATTAAATTTCATCTAAAATAAATATATTGAAATATAATAGGGTTTGAAATTCAACAATCCTATTAAAATTTAATACTTCAAATTTTATTGATATTACCTTAAAAACAAATGAGGGTAGTTCTTCCTTATAATATACTCTAGTTCCCACATTATTCCCTTCAGTTTATGATTTCCCCAACCTAATTTAACCTATCATGATCTTAGATTACTCAATAATTTCATTCTAGTACAATGAATATGGATGGGATCTTACTTTTATGATAGATCAGTGTCTAATACAATCTCTTTAGAGGTGATAACGCGTGTTAGGTTTGAAAATTACTTCCTTAACATTCATATATAGAACGTATTGTATAATTTAAAGAGATTCAAATGAATTTACAAATGAACATACATGTATCCCATAATTTATTCAATTTTTAAGTGTCTAATATACCTAGGTCTCATTATTTGGACTTCCCATCAATTTGAGGATAATAGGCGGTTCTCAAACGAAACTTAGTATTAGGAGCCTACTAAAGACTTTTCCTAAATTTTGACTTGAAATGGTGATCATGATCAGAAATAATTTAAATAGGTGAACTATTAAGTCATATGTATTCATCAATATAGATCATTACATGGATCTCATGGGTAAGATCATGTTTTATAGTATGTATATTTTTAGAGTTGGTTACACAATCAACAATAACCCATATAGTATCATTCATTCTAGGAGTCATTGGTAGTCCTATGGAAAATTACTTCCTAATTTCATCCCATTTAAACACAAAAAAGGAATAGGTTTCATGAGTCCTCAAACATGTTGTCTCACATATTTTTCTTATTGAAAAACTAAACATCAAGACACATGATTTTCAATTTCCCCCTTCATACTATCACAAAAAAACTAATCCCTCAAAAGTACATAAATATTAGTTATACCATAGTTTATAGTGAAATTAATGTTTTGATCATAATATAACCACTCCATCTTAATTTTAAGTTTATATAGAACACATAATCTCCTTATAAACACTTGAATTCTATCTTCCAAAAAAATTCTACCGACTTCCCATTATTCACACCATTAATTTTCTTCTAAAAAGTCACTTTACCAGATTGAGAAATATTTATCTTTTCTAATAAATATGTATTTATAATAATATGAAAAATGAGTGGCATCTCCATTCCATTAATAATTCACATTTCCTTATTTACTATATTCATGATGATAGGATGCCCCTAATTTTTCCATTAATTCAAAACTCTTTGATCCTTACAACTTAATGCATCCACTACCTTATTTTTCTACCATGGGTGGTAGTGTATAAAATAATCTAATAATTTATTAGCTAGATACATAGTCATTTACACATGTTGAGATATTTATATGAAAAGTTATTCTTTAGCCACTTATGGTTTATATAAATCCCGCATCTCTCCCGATATAGATAATGTTTCAATATTTAAGGAAAATATTATGGATTCCAACTCCAGATTAGGGGATCAATAGTTTTTTTATTCATCAATTTCTGTGATTCCTAATTTTTAACATTATAATTTTTCATATAGACATAACCTAGTCATTTTCTATGCATCACCATACATAAGAAACACATAATTTCTTGATGGTAGAGTAAAAATCATAGCATTGACCAATATCATCTTCAATCTTTAAATAAAAATTCACATCCCTTTCTCAAAATGAACTTAACCACTTTACATGTATTACTTGTTAATGGGATATAAAATCAAGAAAAATCATAAATGAATATCTGATTATATCCTTTTAAACCAATTAAACTATGTACCTCAGTTATGTTTTTTGTCGTATGATGTTTCATGACTACATTTGTATTTTCAAGATCAACTAAGATTCAATATATAGAGAAAATATGGATAAGAAATGAAATTTATTAAACATATAAGTCACGCTTACTAAACTTCCCATATAAATATTTTCTTGTAAGAGTCTCAATAATGATCTTCATGTTATTCAAAAATTCCTAATAGATCATAGAATACACCAAGATATCATCAATGAAAAAAAATCTATAAGATATTCCATGAATACTATTTTCATTAGGTCGATAAAAAACTAGGATTCCATTTCCAATCCAAATTTAATTAATGTAAAATTGTAATTTCTATGCCTCATTGGGAATACTATCTTTGAAATGTCTCCCTTCTTTACTCACAATTGAGGATACCCAAAAATTTAAATCTTTAAAACATAGTGATCTTATGGAATTGGATTGAATAATTCATCAATTCAAGTAAGATGGTAATTTTTATTTATTCTAATGGAATTTATTTAACTATAATCATTTCAAAACATCATGGATCCATATTTCTTATTAACAAAGATAATAAGGGATCCCCACGGTGAAACAACTGATAAAATAAATCCCAAATAAAAAAACTCCTCCAGTTCTTTTTTAAATCCTCTAATTAAACAGTTTACTTTCTATAGGGAGTACTTGATATTGGTCTTTATTTAAGTATTAAATCAATAGAGATGTCAATTCGCGCATATTTGGGTGTCTATGTAATTCCTCAAGAAATACATCAATTTATTCCTCCTCAATAGGTACATCCTTAGTTTAAATATTATGTTCTATAATCACGGATTTTGGTTCTTCTTATTCTTAATAAATCTAATTTAAATGTACAATTGGGGGAAAAATATAAATGAATAAAATGATAGAGTATCTACTCTAAAGATACAAAATTAAACATCTATATCATAAATCTTAAATTCTTAATCCTTGAAATAAAATTTGTTAAATTTTGAAATTCACTCATTACCCATGATTATATCAAAGTCAAAAATTTTTATGATGATAAATTTCACAAATAAATCATAATTATGGGTCATAATGGGGACTTAATTGCACATCCTTGTTATAGTGGGACTTCAACTAGGTGTTTTGACTGAGAAATTTATTTTTAAAATATTTGGGAAATATATAACTTTTGAAGAAAATGGGGATCATATAAAATTGTGATATTATTCAGTATCAAATAAATAATTGTGTATGGTTTATGGATATGTTTAATAAACGTTCCTCCAATTCATTAGGTACTTCCTCCTCATCTTTATTGATTTTATCAGATTTACCTTCTCTTTATAGACTCTTATATGGTATATTCACTTAATTCATGGGAAATTAGATTGAATAAGGCCCGATTTCATTTCAGTTGAAGAATTTGATATCATTTACATATTTCCTCCCCTCACATTCATAATCTTGATGTCACTTATCTCCACAGTTATAATAAAATCTCAAAACCTTGAATAAATTCCTTATATTATTCCTTCCACAATTTTCACAAAATGGAATTTTTATTGTTATCTTATTCTTATTCTTTGATATATTACTGTTTTCCTAGTTCTCAATAATCCTTTTATTTTCTTAAATTACATTTAACTTATAGGATCTAGAATAATCCTTTTTTATTTTGATAGTGCATAAAAAAAATTTCATCATATGATTCAAAAGATTGAGTGACCAACACCCTTCAGAGACATGGATTATGCCTTTTGAAGAAATGGTCAAACTTGTATTTCATATTTTGTATGTAACCCATACCATATATATCGAGTCTTTTGATTGTATCTTCATAGTCCACAACACATTTTTCTTCCTTTTTCGTTAATCTAACAAAATTTCTCTTCATTTCAATTCGTTGTTCAATAGGTAAATATTTTTCAAATAATGATTCCTTAAAATAACTCTATTAAATTTGTTTTATTTTTTCTCCCTCTATTGTATTATGGATCAATGACCACCATTTATCAGAATTAATGAAGGGATGATATAAATAATGCATAAACATCTCATTTTCATTACATATAGAGTCAAGAAATATATTTTCAAGGTACATAATCCATTACTCAGGCTCCAATGGATTTTTAGTCCCTGAAAATGATGGGGGATTCTATCATATGAAGTGATCAATAATTAGAGAATAATGATATGGAAAAATATGTTTCTCTATTCCGGTATGGTTTTTTATTATAACTTTATTATTATACCCTAATATATCCATGATCCACTTCGTACCTTTAGAAGATGTTATGGATTACTCTGTAGGGAAATCCATATATTGTCATTGTGAATTGATACCCTTTTCCCCCAATGATACATTTCTAAAAAAAATCATATACTAGGTTAGCTCTTAAAATTATTACTTTTAAATAATAATTTGTTATTATAGAAATAGTGTGACACTTAACAGAAATTATAAATCTATTCTTTTTTAACTATCGAATCTGAAAATTGGTTTCATTGTGGATATCATCAATTTTTAATTACATCCTAATGTTTTGTAAAAAAATGTGAGTTATCCTAATAAAATATCCAATGAGTGTTGAACAAGGTGCACAGTAAGGCATGTTTCCATGCACCAAGTGACGATCTATCCAAGTCCAATGCGACCTTTTTAGAGTTATTATGACTTTGTTCAACTATGCTAAATCATTTAGACTAACAGTATCCAAAAATGTATTGTTAAGAAAAAAATGTAATATGTTCCATACCATAAAATTAAGAAGTTCTTCTACAATTATCCACACTTTCTAACATAGGGTTATCTACCCTAATCCATGTTATGCTTAATCTTGTTCCCATGGTTTATATTAAACATTATCTGAATCCAACGATAATGACCCAAAAAATAGTTACCCAGATCCAATGTATATTATATTATAATTTCCTAAGATATAAGGGATCATATCACTATAAGTTGATTAATATATTAGTCTTCAAAAAACAAATATATACATGATAAACATTTTACATTGTGAAATATAAAAAATACAATGTATAGTGATGTATATAATTTTCCACCCGTGAACTAATTCAATGAATTCATCTTTATATCCTAGGTAAGAGAAACAATATTAGGGTGAGATCAATTTCTCTGTAAGATTTATGTACAACAAAATATATCCTGATTCAATATGGAATAATCAATATGAAAAGTTAAATAACTAAACACATATTCTGTTTTATCTATAACTTAATTATAAAACTAGATAACTAATAATCATCATGGAAATGTAAATAACTAAACAAACATGCCATTTTATTAATAAATTGAGAAATAATTCATCTAGAGGTAATATTAATGTGAAAATATCATGGATAATAATAATGTTTAATTCTCAATAAAGTAAATTCATAATTAAATGACTTAATTACATTAGGCAATATGATACCTCTATTGTCAAGCCATTTCAAAAGATATCTTAAAACTATGTATAAAGTGCTATTTAATTATATATCACTAATTCAAATCTTCAGACTAAGGATTCATTGAAAGGATTTCTATAACTGGGCCCCACCCATCAGTATATTTTCAAATTATACCTCATATATAAATTATTTGAATTAATTCATTAAAAATATGTATTGTTATAAAATGTCAATATGCGGAAGAAAATAAATACTTATTAATATTACCCATATAATAAAATAAAATAACATCTAAACACGATATGTCCAAATGGAATATTTTTTATTCAATAATCATACCCATGATATAACTCATATGTATATTTAATAGATATTAAATTTCAAATAAAAATGATCACAATAATGTGATTTTCTTAGGTGACATATAACAATCAAAAAAATTAACCAAGAAATGAGAGGTAACCATTGATTTTTTAGGAATATATATTTTTAGAATAATATCATGAATAAAAATTTATTATTATTAAATTCATTAGTTGGGATATATATAAATCACTTGGAAGTGAATAAGTGCAGATTAAAAAATATGTATCAATCAAATGGAAATTGAGACAAAATCCCTTACCACATGCTTCTTTTTGGTTGAAAATATATTAAAATCTAATATAATTGTTTTAATAAAGTTATAAATTTATTAAATTATCATATTAATATTTAAATGTCATATAGTGTCTCATTATAACAATTTAATACCTGTTTGTTAATAATATTTAGTTATTTTCATTGTTTCCAGTGTTAATTTTACTTGTTTTTTCATGCATGTTTTTGCATGACCATTCCAATTCATGTGTATAATATATAAATCTATTATATTTAGAATTATATAATTTTTATAAATATCCTATTTAAATGCATTAGGTTATGTTTTTTGTTGGATTTAGTTTTATTTCTTTGTTTTCCTGTTTTTATGGGTTTTTTAAGTTTCTATTTCTATAGCATTGGAGATCCGATTCACATTTGTATTGATGACGACAATTTTCAAGAAGTTTCATTAGGCCCAATGATAGTTGTGTGCTGAAGATCCTTGGATTCTCAACCTACTCTCACCCTAGGTTTCTATTCTACTCTCCTAGTTGGATCTGGTGCAATTGAAAATATGTGGTTTTGGGATTTTTGGTTCTGTGTTCGAAGGGCATCAAGGTGCTGCCAAAGTTGTGGTTGTCTCTATCCTTGATGTTTTTTTTCATTATGATGGACTATTTTGGGGTTGTTTGTCACGGCCTTTGGAGGTGTATGTCGATGATGATGGCGATGTTATGGGGTGATTTTGACGAAGTGTAGACCAGACCTGTCCTTCCTCAATGCAGAAGATGCACTTCATTCACTCGCAGGATTTGCGTGATTTGCGGTGATGGTTTGAATTTTGAAACTAGTTCATGACAGTAGACGATGCAGTCACTTGGTTTTTTTTACTATTCATTTTTTAATTCTGTAATGTCTATTTGTGAGGGTTCTCGGTGACTTGGTTCTCTTTTACTGTTTTTAATTCTATAATGTCTGTTTGTGGGAGTGTGACTTGATGTGAAGGACTAGTTTTATAGGTTTCCACTTACCCTGAAAGTCTTTTTTCAATAAAAAAGTATTTTTGTGGTTAAATAAGTATAATAATATTATAAATATTATATATATAAACATTAAATACATCCTTATATTAAATCAGGATATGTTTTGTTACAAATGAGTTATATCAGTTCTTGAGGAGGTAATTAAGCATACACAATATTGAAAAAAATGTTTCACATTTTAAGGAAGAGGATATCAATACATGTTAAAAAATTAATATAATAACATCTTAGTATATTATAGATACGTTTTTTTATATTGGAAGTGTCAATGCATAATTGAAGGCTGTAATAAAAGAAAGAAAACAAAAGCGCTTGGTAAGATGATTTCATTCTCTTAGAGAAAACTAATATGGATCACCTGTTAAGGACTATATGTTTATAATTTTTGGGATAATAAAGAACTATAATGTGTATAATGATGTTAGGGAGAGATATTGTATTTTTTTATTCTTAATAGGCTTCAGAGGTGTGAATAAATAAATGGAGGTAGTGGCCTTTTACAAGTGGGGCAGAGAGCAGACATGAAATTTTGGAAAAGAATAATGTGTAACCACATTTTTCAAATTAAAAGAGATCTAAAATTGACCATTTATAACTTTAGAGGTGATAAGTTTAAAATATGCATGTAAAATATGGTTTGGAAAACTTTTTCATCACTTATAACACATAAATTCTTAGTTTAACCCCTCGGTAAACACATTTTCATCTTAAGCTTGTAAATTAATTATTATTGTATTCAAAATAAATCACGTTAAAAAATAATTTTGACTATATTAGATAATTAAATTTATGATGATTTCAAATATGGAAACAATTTTTCAAAATCAATTCATAGAAGTGATATAATTTCATTAAAAGTTAAACCTGTAGATACTTGTTCAGAAAAAATCCCTCAAGGAATCCTCTTGGTATGTTTTGGGTGTCGTTACGTTTTTTAAAAAATCCAGATGACCGCAAATGATCATGGTTGGTGTTTTATGAAGACAGGTTCTTAAGGTGGTGCCGTTTTCTAGTGTTTTCCAAATTTTTGGGCCTCAAAATCAGGAGTTTGTTGTTGTGAAATAAAGGATTTTTTTCATAGGAGTGAACAATATAAAGAATGTTGAAGAAAACTGTCAAAATATGAGAACCACATACCATAATCTATGGATTGCGTACCATGTTCTAGGATTGGTACATTGAGAGAAAAAAAAGATACGCTCAGAGGTTTTCAAAAACAGAAACGGTTTGTAGTGATTGTTTGCAACAAAGGCAGTGTGGTATGTGAATGGAGTGTCGACAGTGGAGGAGAGTGATCGAGTAGGAGAAAATGCGGTACACAGAGTGCATATGAAAAAAAGTTCACGGATGGCTTGTGGTTTGTGGCGGCATGATGATCGGTAAGTAGTGGAGGCTGGATTGAAGATTTCATAAATCCTGGATTAACATATTTTATGGATATCATTTCCTATATAAGAATTACTAGTCATATTAATTTCTATGGAGATTTAATATCATTAGATTTTTTTTTGGGATTTTGGAAAAGGTTGAAGGATGTTCGTGAAGGTTGAAGCGGTTCTTGATGTCTGAAGTGTTTCATGAAGGCTAAAGTGATTCACGCTGATGAAATTCTGCTAAAGTTGTTTGCAGGGATTCATAACCCGCAAAGGAAATCCGATATGCAGAATAGGAAGTCTGGTATGCGGAATGAGGTGTCTCGGTATGAGGAGGAAGAATCTCTGGTATGCGAGAGGAAGAATTTATCAAGCGGAACGCGGAGACGAAGATAGTCCACGAACAGAGAATAGTTCATCAACATGGGGTAGTTTGTAGAGGCATAACAAAGGTAGCGGTATGCGTAGGCATTTATGGTTGGCTGAAGGTAGATTCATTATGCATAGAGGTGTTCTGCATACCAATCATGGTATATAGCACACGGTGTAACAAGGTGGTTCGTGATTTGAAAAAGTAATTTTTATAAAGATTCAAATCAGTTTGTGAAAGTATTTCCCAGTACCTAGTATTACCTAAGAAGGTGGACTTCATATGTGGGTGAAAATTTGACTTCAATATAAAATCTACCTATAGTTGATGGTTCATGAATTCATGAAAATGAAGGGACCTACATGTATATAAACTAGGTTTGACCTATAAGTCGATAAACAGTGAGTGGATTATTTTTCAAGAGGAGTGAGAGATGGAAGAGGATGACGGTGACCCGTTCCGCCGATAGTGAGTTAGAGAAAGAGGTACATGGAGTAAACCTTGGGAATGTAGTGAGAAGACCCTAAACATTATAAAAGTATTGATCATGGGCATAAAATATCTAGCCCGATCATTGTACTCATTATTGGGAGTGAGCCTTAGTGATTTTGGTATAGTGGTACATTGTCGTTGTATGCTCCTTTGACATAGCCTAGTGAGGGTAACCAATTAAAAATAATTGTGGCCTAGTGAATTCTTTACAGATTCACAATCAGTGCATCATCATTAGATTAAATTATAAAGGGCATTAACATTAGAGATCATAATCAGTGACCCTTGTAATAAAGAGGTAAAGATCCCGTGGGGAATTTTTTTTAAAAAAATATTCAGACCTTGATTCACCCCCCACAGGGTATATAGTTCACTTTTTGGTGTAAAAAATTGGTATCATAGGGAAGGTTTCATTCATTAGGATTTTTGTGCACCAACTTGGTTTACTCAATTTCTAAAGTTGAAGATTCAGTTTTCTCTTATATTGGTGTGCCATGGAATAAAGAAGAACTATAAAGAAGAAACATACGTCAGGAGTTACTCCTCAGTGTGGAAGGGTCGATAGAAAATGTGTGATTGAATTTAAAGAATCTAATAGTTTACAAAAGAATAGATTCCATAAATCAAACATAGAAAAGTTAGAACCACTCAATGAGGTTGCATGATTGAGTGATGAACCTGACATATCAACTGATGATCAAAATATTGGTGATGAAGAAACTCCAAGAAGGCCAGATGAAGAAGCTCTCAATGAAATAAAGGAATTGGATAAAAAATTTGGTGAATAAATTAAATCTAAATATATCCAAGCCCAATCAGTGGAGATTGAGATCAATAAGCTTTGAGGATAAAATCATAGGCATATTGATATGGCTACTGATGTCATAAATAAGAATGATTCTCAAGATGGAGAGCTGAAAAGGTTTTCTTCATTGATAAAAAAACGAAAATCTAATGGAAAGGGAATGAATATGAAGATTCAACAATTGAAAAAATAGTTATAATTAGTGATGAAATAAGTGGAGAGATCCAATGTCAAAGGAAATCCTAAATTGAATGATGAATTGCTCTTACGATGTGATTATCCTTCAGCAAGTGATGATGAAATGAAAAGAAAATATGTTATTTCTAAAGAGAAACAAAAAAAATATTCTCATCTCAGAGGCCATACAATTTGGGAAAATAGGTATTGGATTTGATGAATCCCCTTCCATGGATAAGAGGAAAAAATACATGAAAATTTACAAAGATAAGAAAAATCATGTAGGATCTAGAGGTAGACCTAAAAAAGTTTTTACGTTAATTAAGGACCATATATTCTATTTCTGTGGAATGATTGGTCATAATTAAAGGGTTTTCTTTAAAAAATAGGAATACATTTCATGCTTTCAAGATATAAATTCTTCTAAATCTGAGAATAAGAAGAAGCATCATGAGAAATCAGAAAAGAAGATTCTTTAAGAGGAAAGAATTCATCAGATGCTATTATTGTGGAAGAATGGGGAACACTATGATTATGTGTCAGGAAGCTTAGGATATCAATGCAAAAACAAGAACTCAAGCTACATTAACATCTCAATAGAGAAAAGATTAAAAGATAAAGAAGAAAAAGAGAACAGAATAGGAACCCAGATGTATATTCTTGAGTCCAGTGATGTATAATGAAAATTCTTACACTGGAAGAAAAAGTGTTAAATTGAAGACCAGACTTATAGTTGTAGGTTAATCATAAGGAGATGAAATAAATGTGTATCAATCACCTCTAATTTACAATAAAAAAACTCTCTTGGAAATAAGATGAAAAAATATGGTAGAAGAACAATGTATGTTCAGTGGAGGACCCACCACTAGGGAAAAACTACGTGTTGAATTAGATATCTAATAAAAGAAAAATGAACAAAGAATGAATTGAAAAATTATCATGTTTTTTTCTAGGGTGAGAAGAGGAGGAAGGTGGAAGATCCCTATATTGGAGGAAGGAGCAAGGTAAGATGACAATAAGTGAGATTCCTACATAGAGAATGAATAATTGGAAGTGGTAGATTGGTTGAACGTCAAAGAAGGAAATGTATACTAATGGGACTAAACCCCAAATTGTGAGAAAGGCCAATCCAACTGAATTTACATATCAGAAAAAGAATCATCATGTGGGTAATGAACACTTAATCATATATCCAGAAAAGTTTTTGTTGTCTTGGTAGTCGAAGAAATCATGGAAGGAGTGCAGTGCTCAGTAAGGAAAAATCAAATGGTTGACCCATCAGGATCAACCATAATCCTCATCCTGAGGATTCCAGAATAAACCCTCTACCTATTTATTTAAATGATGTTAACTAATGATTCATTTGTTTCCGATTTTAGGGAGATATGATCCAAGGGTATCTCAGGTCAAACGATGCAAAGTGACAAATTGATATGCTGAAGATTTTCAATTTATTAAAACCTGATACCATAATTGAAAAAGAAATGGAAAAATTGAGTGTAATAAAATATGATTGTGTTATTAACATTATCTCTTGTTTCATAAATTGTGTTATGAATTAGTAGGCTTTGAGGTCATGTTGATAGATCAATGCCAAGTTTAAGATGTGACTGAGTGTTGCAACATGAGAACAATTTCTATGGGTCTAAACAGTGGCCCTAACAATGTAAAGAGTTTGAAGTCATAATGGGATCATTATATCTCCTAATCAGATGAAATTTCACAATGGAATATATAAATTGATGAAATTACATGAGAAGAGATGAAATTGACATGTATAATATAGTTGGTGATCAGACATCACCAGTACAGAAAATGAGGATGAAGTCTCTACAACAAGCATCATACCTATTACAAGTTGAGCTTAAATTATTTGATGAATCAGCTAAAGATGGGAATTGGGTTCCGGAAATGAATGAAGCTCTTGAGAAAATCGAGAAGAATCAGATGTGGGAAATTGTTTCAAGACCAGCAGACATAAATTTAATCAGAAAAAAATGGGTATTCCACAACAAAATGAATGAAAGGGATGTTTTAATTCGAAACAATTCATTCCTAGGGTGAAAAGGGTACTCTCAAATAGAGGGTATTGATGTTGATTAGACATTGGCACCTGTTACAAGGCTTGGGACAATCAGCTTATTCATGGCCATAGTAGTGCAAAGAATGTTTATGGTATTCTATATGGATGTCAAGTTAGTATTTATGAATGGATTTATATATGAAGAATTATACTTTGAGAAACTTAATGGTTATCTCATTCATGAAGATGGGAACATGGTTTATTGGCTGAATAAGTCTTTATATGGTTTGAAGCAAGCACCATGGGCATGGTATTCGAGGCCTGATCAATTTCTAAAGAAGCTTAGTTTTCAACATGGTGGAATTGATTTCAATTTGAATTTCCACAATGAAAACATTCAAAGGATAATGGTTCTGGATTAGGTAGATGGCATAATCATTAGTGAATTAGATGAAACACAATGCCGATAGTTTTCTAAATTCATGAAAATTGATTTAGAAATGTCAATGAATGGTGAAATGACATTTTTTCTTTGATTACATGGGATGCAAGGAAGGAATGACACTTTTATTTCTCAATCAAAATATTCCTAGGATGTTTTGAGTATATGTTTTATGGATAATTCCATAAGGATGAAGACTTTGATTGCTACTTGGTTGAAACTATCATGGTATGATGAAGGAAAGGAAGTTAATACAACATAATATAGGCCAATCATTGGAAGTTAGTTGTACAAGAGAGAGAAAAGGCATGATATTGTGTTTTCCACATGCCAAGAAGTAAGGTATCAAAGAAAACCTAAGGAGAGCTACATGATTGTATTAAAAATAATTCTTCAGTATATCAAGGGAACAATGTATTTTGGCTGAATTTATAATGAAAATTATCAACCATTATTATTGGAATATATAGATGCAGATTGGGATAGTTCTGGAGATGATAGGAAATCAACATCAGGAGGTTCCTTTTATCTTGGAGGGTTGTGTATTTCTTAGTTAAGAAAGAAAAAAGATTTCATTTTATTGAGCACTGCAGAATATGAAAACATTATGGCTACTCAAGATTTCACATAGCTATTTTGGATAAAGTAGCGACTTGATGATATGTGAATTAAAGTGAAATATCTGATCAGAATCAATTGTGATAATTCATGTTCTATAAATATCAGGAAAAATCCAGTCCATCACTCATGGACAAAGAACGTTGATATAAAATATAATTTTATCGTGGAGAATGTCGAGAAAGGTCTTGTGAAGTTGGAGTATGTGCCTATAGAACAAGAAGTTGTAGAAATTTTGAGAAATTCCTTACATAAATAATAATTTGAAAGACATTGACTGGCTCTAAGAGTCCAGTTGACTTCCCACGCTAAAAAAGAATGGATGTGGGGCCCTCATCTCCCCGATGTATGATGTGACTTTCCCTAATGTACTGATATGTATTCTTTAACCTATTGTAGACAACCATGAAGCAACCTCCATGTTTTTTGAAAAAGAGGGAGAAAATGTGACATTTATAGGAGAGAAAAGGCATGGGGAGAATCATCTAAGTGGAGCAGCAAGACAGGGGTATTAAGGATGAGTTATAATATAGGGGGAGAATTAAATAGGATGATGCTATAAGTTATCGATCAATGATTAGATATCATAATGGATGGGGTTTGTGGTGAAATTAGTTTATTGGTGTTAGTTTGGTTTCAACACATAATGTCAGAAATGAAGTGATTCATTAATTAACATTTCATTGAACTCTTAATTCTCATACTGAGCATAGATTATGTGGGCATAGAGTATATGTTGATTAAATCCTTGATCTACATCTTAATCACATGAAGTAAATGGTGGTTGAATATGGAAGGAGTTTTAATGAGGTATTGAAATTTGTAGAGTTTTTATGAGAAGTGTTGTGAAAAAACCCAAAGGAGGATATTTTTGGGAAAAAATCCATTAAGGTGTCCTGTCGATATTTTTTTGGTGTTCTTGTTTTTGTTGACAATGCCAGATGACTGCAAATGAGTATGGTTTGTGTTTGTCGAAGACAAGTTTTTAAGGTGGCGCAGTTTCCCAGTATTGGCCAAATATTTCTGCCCCAAAATCAAGAGATTGATATTGAAAAATGAAGGATTTCTTCATAGGATTGAACAATATGAAAAATTTTAAAGAAAATTGGAAAATGATGAGAACCACATACCATAATCCATGGATTGTGTACCATGTTCTGGTAATGGTACGAGGATCAGCGACAACGGTACATGGAGAGGTTCGTGAAACCAGAAATGGTTTGCAACGATGGTTTGCGATGAAGGAAGTTCATTACGTGGATGGAGTGTCAATGGAAGAGTTGAGTGATTGTGTATGGGAAAAGGTGGTATGTTGGGCACATATATAAATTTGTTCGTGGGTGGATTTTGGTTCACAGTGGCATGGGGATCGATACAAAATGGAGGTTGGATTGAAGATTTTGTAAATATTGGATTAGCATATTTTGCGGATATTGTTACCTATATAAGAATTTATAATACAACATAATACTGTGAACATTGAATATCATTAGAGAACATATTTTTCTCTGGGATTTCAGCAAAGACCAAAAGTAGTTTGCGAAGGCTGATGTGGTTCACAAAGGAAAAAGTGTTTCATGCAGGATGAAGTGATTCGTGCAGAAGAAATTCTGCTGGAGGTGTTTCCAGTGAATCTTAATCCATAAAGAAAATATGGTACGCAGAGGGGGAAGTAAGGTATGCAGAAGCATGTGTCTCGGTACATAGAGGAGGAATCTCTGGTATGTGAGAAGAAGAATTATTTAAGCAGAATGCAAAGGAAAATACAATCAGAAAATAGAGAACATTTCATAGACATGGGGCAGTTCGTAGAGGAGGAAAAGAGGTAGCATTACGCGGAGGCATTTACGGTTGGAAGAAGACAGAGGAAGTATGCAGAGAGGTGTTCTGCGTACCAAATCCAGTACAAAGTATGTGGTGGAAAAAGGTTGTTCGTGATTTGAAAAGTGAATATTTCTAGTACATCAAATCAGTTTGTGAATGTATTTTTCGGTACCTAGCTGTGCTTGGGAAGGTGGACTTCATCTTCGAGTGAAAATATGACTTCAACAGAGCATCTACCTATAGTTTAGGAAGAAGGAATTCATGAAAATTATGGGACCGACATTTCCACAAACTATGTTTGACCTAAAAGTCGATAAACTGTGAGTGGATTCTTTTCTAGGATCAGTGAGCGACGGAAAAGGAAGACAAAGACATTTTTTCATCGGTAGTGAGGCATAGAAAGTCGCATAAGGAGTGACCCTTGGGAATGCAGTGAGAAAAACCAAAAAATTGTAAATCTAGTGATCCTGGGCATATAAGATCTTGCTCGAACATTTTACTCATTATTGGTAGTGAGCCTTAGTGAATTTGGTACATCGACACATCATTGTTGTATGCCCCTTTGTTGTAGCCTAGTGAGTGTGAACCAAGTAAAAATAATTGCATCCTTGTGCATGCTTTACTGCTTTATTTTTAGTGCTTCATTATCGGATAAAATTGGAAAGTACATTAACATTAGAGAATATAATAACTGACCCTTATATTAAATTATTCATGATCCTGTGGGGAAAAAAGAATTTTGAAAAGAATATTCATACCCTGATTCACCCCCCCCCCTCAGCGTATCTAGTCCCCTTTTTGGACATAACAAATCTCTAAAAAATATGGGTTTTCTAAATAAAATAATTCAAAATTATAGAAAATATTTATAGAAAAAATGATCATATAATTTATTTAAATAAACCATTTTTAATTAATTAAAATAAAATAGAACTAATATTTCTCTAAAAAAATCTTTTATCAAAATGGTACTTATAAATTATTTAAATAAGTAGATTTGTTTAATAAAAATCAGTATTTTAACTAATCATCAAAAAATTAATCCTTTTATATAAATGAGAAAAAAGTTCCCTCTTATAATATTAGTTTTATAATTTCAAAAAATATCATTTTTAAAATGAATATTAAAAAGTGCTAAAAATTTAATTGTAACATAGTTGTTCAAAATGTGATGCCACTGCTTTGTAAAAAATTATGGTTTTTAAAAGATGTTTTATTTTCTATTAAAATGTTTTTTATATTTATTTATAATAATTTATCATCAAACGAACATGTGAAACTCATATATTTTTTTGAATTTTTTAATCCTATTCATTCCTTCCATCTTAATAGATAGGTTATAATTTCCATTTTTTAAATAATAATATTTGAATAGGGTATTGTGTTTCATTTAAACATGATGTTGGGTATATCACAAGATATCAAAGAAATAAAATTTATTCCAAATGTAATAATTTTTAATTTCTTGGTCTTTCACATGTTATAAATAACTAAAAACCCATATAATTCTTCCGGAAAAAATATGATATATGGATATAGAAATGAAAATTAGGACACATTAATATTACTTGATTCACTATAAAGGGTTATTATAAGGAGTATAGATTATCTAAGGGTCCACATACTAGGGGGAAACAAAAATCACTGTATATTTTATAAATATATTGGAAATAAAAAATTTTGATCGAGATATACTCCTTATTTTTATCCCTCTAGACACTAATTTGAGATAAGGAACATTTTTTCTCCCTCATACGTGTCATTCCTTGAGGAGGATGAATGAGGGTTACTATAAATGTAAATCGTTTCCCATTTTTTATGATCTTATTATCTTTATACAAGGAAAAAATATTTATTTTAGACATAATTTATTTATATAAAATAATGCAATAAAGAACACAAGAGGGGTTTACTTGGTTCACCCAAATTGTAAAAATCAATGTAAAATGAAATATGTAGAGAACCGATGTATCTAGGGAACTAAGAACACTGTATTATATATTTTTTGAAATAAGCATGGCTTCACTAACCCTCTAGATTAACTATTCACAAAGTATATAAAATATCACATTTTTCCTTCTTTATAGTGAGTATTACCCTTCTAATGTAAATAAAAGGTTATCTGTGAACTTATAATTATGATATTCTTCTCCAAAAACATTGAGGAAAGAAATGTTTATAATTATGTGCCTCTTCTAAATAGATTTAAAGAAAATCCAGTGAGGTGGACTCCTTGAATATCTATATTTTTTTCTTCATCCTCTAAATTCATAAGACTAGAAAATCATTTATTCCCTTCTCAACTTATGGTATATTATTTAAAAATATACATCATATTTCCAATTCGATGGATATTTTATTATATAGTTTACAAATATATAATAGATTTAATCCTTTATTGAATGGTATGGACTAAATTGCCTTTATTAATGAATCTCTTATTATAACTCGAATACTCATCTGATTTAATGGGACTATTAAGTGTTGTAAAAGTTTATTCATATTCAAAAAAATTTATTCATAACTCCCCCTTCTAATTATAAACACACTTGTAGTTATTCTAGTAAATTCTCTATCAGAGTGTGGGTTTTTCTGTCATAGAATTAGAAGCTTATTCTCTTGGTACATTGCAACATGGGAATCCTCATTATGTTATGTTCCATATATGTTGACCAGAAACATAATTCCATATTGAATTCTATTCCATTAAATTTTCCATCTTTCCTTTATCAAGGAATGTTATGATATTCCATGGTGTGTCATCTTATAGTTCATATCCAAGAAAAATATACCATTATTCCTAAATTTCTCCCTCCTTGGTGAAACTGTTCATTTGCTGTGTATAACTCTTTATCAAAAATAATTCAGGACATACCATTTCTTCAACCGAATAGAGGTCCAAATTCATCTAACATTTTAAATCAGATTCACTTCTATTAGAAGATAGTGAATACTTATATAGCTCATATAATGACCCAAGATTAACATACTTGTATATTAAATCATTTAAGATGAATATTCAAAACATTAAAAAAATTCATGCCCGAGGACCAAAATAGTTTAGTGTCTTTGGAAACTTGGAAAGATAATATTCAATCCTGGTGAAGGAACTTCAATATCTCCCTTATATATTTTCCCTCTAGTACTCATACCTAAAATAATTCATCATAAAATGTGGAAAGTAAAAATACTATGAATGTATACCTACCAAGACCTTTATAACATATGAATAATGAATGGAATTTTGGCATACACATTGGAATAAAAAAACCTATTAAAGGGTAAATTCCAATATCTTCATGACTTGTTATGATTGGGATAATAACTCATCTACCTACTATAGGATTTGGATTCCCTCCCATATACCCTCTTGTTTTGGGCTTATGATGATCTCCCATGTACTATCTTGTTATATTGTTGGGATAATCTCATGTCTTCTATCTTATATAGGGCTTTTGATTCCCTCCTGTGTACCCTCTAATTTCATGCATGGGATTCCCTCTAATATACCATATTGTTTGGGGATTGGGATTCCATTCTATTTAACCTCTTGTTTCATACTTTAGATTCCATCCTGTACATCCTCTTATTTTCATCATGGGATTACCTCTCATGTACCCTCTTGTTTCGGGCTTGGGATTCCCTCTTATGTACCATCTTATTTCAGGTTTGGTATTCCATCTCATATACCCTATTGTTTCATGCTTGGGAAACCGTCCCATGTACCCTCCTATTTCAGCCTTGATAATCCATCCTGTGTGCCCTTTGAGATCATAAAACATTTATCATTACCCACTTAATTAGAGGGATATATTGGTCCCACCTGTCACATAATGAAATCACACATACACGTTCCACAAGATAGAAAAACATTCATCATATCATGACTCATAAAAAGTGATGTGTTTCATAAAATCCTATCAAGAATCATTAAATTAAATTGTTATCATAATCATTTCAACATGTCATAACCTATGGAAAATATATTTGTTTCATAATAATTTAATCCCAAAATAACCCACTAACTTAAGTGGGTTTCATAAGTGTTTTATCATTGAATAAACTTTGGAATAGAAATAGGTTTCGTACACAAAATGTCCTATTAGAAATAAACCATTCAATGTAATAATTAAAATTGTGTCCTTAGATTATATCCCTAGTAAATCATAAAATATTTCATATGATGTTATCATATATGGAGAAGGGTTTTGAATGATCACTTGTAACAAAACATTTCATTTAAAATAAATTTTTAAAAAATATAATATTTTCAAAATAATTTTATTTAAATCTAAATCTAATACATATAATGTAATCATTAATAGTAAGTTAAAAAATTTCTTGAGGAATATATCATTTCTACATTGAATAATTCTTTTTTATGATGTCAAACATTTTAAAAACATTTTTTTTGGAAAATAAACATGAAAACATATAAAGGAATCTTTGAAAAACATTTTTAAGAATTTATAAAATATAATTTTTTTTGTAAACATTTTTCCTTGAAAACAACTTTGAAATAATGAATTTCAATAAAATTAGGAAAAAACCTGTTTTTAAGTAACCTTGTAATCTTTCAATGTAATTTCCAAGGAACCTATGGTCATGACGGCGGGTAAATCTGTACGTGAGGAACATTTTATTTGCATTGTAAAAAGTTTTGAAAAGTGAATTGTTAGGTAAAAATAAATTAAGATTCCTTGAATTTTTTTATTAAAATGGTAAATCATGGGTGGAAATTTATTTTACACATCATATTAAATAAATTTTGAAAACTTTTTTTGAAAACCTGGTTTTATAAACAAAATAAATTTCTGGACGAAGGGAAAAATAATGTCAGATTTTCTTAAAAACACTTTCTTAAGTATCTTAAGTAAAAAATTGTGAAAAATAGTACCAATCTATTTATAAATCATGGATTACCATAGGATAATAAAATTAATGATATTTCATGGTATATGAATCATAATCTTTCATCAATGGAAGCATAATCATAAAAAACCTCGATAAATAATGATATTGAACATAAAATATCATTAAAATAAGGTTATTCATGATATAAAATGTCATAGGAAAGAATATATACCTTATAGAAAAATATAGGTCCATAATGTATAATGTTTCTCAATGAATGAAAATTGAGACAAAACTAGTTTACCGATTTGGTAACATTGTAACCATAAAACCAATGAAATAGAGATCACGAAATGGATATGTAAATAACAATAAATTTATTTATGATAATAATATAATAAATTCATGGTTTTTATACATTACAAAAAATAAGAGGTGAGTAATGGATATGTTTCCCAGAAATAAAAGCGAGATAAGAAAACCCTTATCTTTTGTATTCATGTTTATTGTACACGTTCAAACATCCTATATAATAAATATAAGTTTATTATACCTATAAAACATAACCATAAAATTATATCTAATATCATATATTATTTGATTATGAATTTATATTATTAATTTATTAACAATTCAATGTTAATGTTACATTTCATGTAATATCTGCTTTATTTTTCATATATGTTTTGACCTATATTTCTTGATCCTCATAATTAGATCATAATTTATGTATTTAAATGATGTAAAACATGATATAAATACAATATATTTCAAGTATATAAATATTTACAATAATCTACAAAATATAGAGATATGAAATGGAATACACTGTTAAAGGAGACGGTAGGCTGTACGCACACATGAACATTATTTATGTTTTCATGTCATATTAAAAAATAGTAAATGACATATATGTGTATAGATTACCATTAAAATAGAATTATTATGTTATATATATCATATAAATTTACATAAATTATCATCAACACATTATTTTTAGTGTTTGAACATATCACATCTCTTTGAAGAGGCGGAAGTCGACACGTCCAGAAATAAAATTATCATATTTACAGAAAAATGAAGAGCATGAAGATATGTTTTATATAATTGTTAAATATATTTAATGATGTCATAAATATAATACATATGAAATAAAATAATAAATTTCATCATTATTGACATCCTTTAATGGTGTCAATGTAATAATGAAAGACTTTGGTTTGTGAGGCGGTAGTCTTCCACACACACAAACGACGAATTCATATCCCTTTTTATAGAAGAGTGTGTAAATTTAGATCAAATACATAGAATAAAACATATAAGAATATTTAGGATACCATGGTTATTATATAATCATGTAATAATAGTAGTTTAGTTGGGGTGGATAATGAAAATAAAACAAAATAGGTTGTTGAAGGATGTTACCACTTCATTGGGTAACTCCTTTGGGATAGCACCCAATGGATTCCATGGATGTCTTTATGACCAAACTGAGTATTTTTTATTGAGTGTATGGAATGTTTCAGCTTATTTGGGATGTTTTTTTATGAGACAAAGTGTCCTTAGAGGTTTGAGTAAGTGAGGGGGGGGGGGGGGGGGTGAGTTCCCTTTTATAGTGGTGGAGGAGTGGCATTCTAGTAAATATAAAAAGGTAAACCCTATTGATAGGTCTCTATTGTGTCATGTGAATCCAATAGTTTTTAATTTTTTATTCAAGAGGTTAGTTTTCATAAATATTTTAGGCCAATTCAGTTTTTACATGTTTCTAGGTTTTTAGGTCACTTATGTAAAAGTATATCCACTCTGTAAACTCGTTTTACATTAATCAATGTAATTAATTTTAATAAATTTCACTAATAGTTTTGGTAAAAAACTATGATGATCTTATTATACATTATAAATTATTCAAATTATGAATATTTAATCAATTCTCCCAAATTCCAATCACTAAAGGGGCATAAATTAATTTTAATGTATTCCCATAGATGTCATAGGAAAGTGGGTTGTTAATGTAAAAAATTCAATAGTTTGAAATGTTTTTATATCCAATTTAAATTTGAGATTTGATAA
Organism: Viscum album; assembly: GCA_963277665.1. Lineage (NCBI taxonomy): Eukaryota > Viridiplantae > Streptophyta > Magnoliopsida > Santalales > Viscaceae > Viscum > Viscum album. The sequence goes on from OY728123.1 coordinate 880,067,899, forward strand.
AATGAACTAAAATGGATTAATTTATTTATTATTTCACAAGATATACTATGAAAAAAATTTAAAATATTATTTTTCTATATAAATAAAATAGATAAAAAAGAAGTTTTCAATTTAAATTCAGTGTTTTTAACTATTCAACAATATATGAAAATTCTCTAAAATTTACAAAAAATATCGGACAAAGTCAATTTTTATATACATCATTAAGAAAATATTTTTTATATTATAAAATAAAAATTATAAAAGTGTAAAAAATTATATTTAAAATGTTTTCAACATTAAAATCCGGTAAAACTACCTTTTAGATTTATACCTATTTTTAATCATAAAGTTGGATTTATTATTATCTCTTATCTAGAAAACACATACTATGAATATTAAATCGTAGAATAAATAATATATATATATATATGTGTGTGTGATTAAAATAATTTATCAAAAGTTTTTTAATTAATTTGTTAAGGTAAGACGTGTTTGATTGCATAAATATAGTTTTTAAATAGAAGAGATTTGATATTTTAAAAACGGTTTTATTTTTATTTCTAGTAATTTGGTAACCAAATAATTCTTATTATATACTTATGTAAAATATATATAATTAATATTATGCAGAACCAAATTCTAATTACAAGGTAAAAAATATAATATAATAGTATTAATTGTACATTGTAGTTTGGTAAAAATAGATATTGCATGTCCTATATGTTTTTAATTGAACTCTACATTGTGTGTAACACAGGCCCACAAAATGTGTTCTGTGTATTGAAAATAAATCCATGAGATATTTGTAGTGAAATATGGAATTGGTTTTGAATAAAAATATCAGGTTGTTAAATTCTACACCACTAAAAATGTATTTCGACTAGGAAATTCATTTTGGTTATTAAAGGATCAGTACTTGAAATTTAAAACCATAGAAACCGACATCATTAAAATGATTAATACGACATCCATTAAATAGGGAAATTAAAAACTATAACAGTAACCCAAACCATCTCAAGACTAGTTGTACACAAAGGAGAATAAATGTGGATTCTAAGAACATAGTCATGGAAGAAAAATCGAACAATCAAATTCTGATGGAGAGTGATAGAGAACATGGTTAGGAAGATGACATTGATAAAAAATCCAGAACCCAAGGAGGCCTAAAAAGGTTCATTGATATAATAAAAAATTATGATAATAGGAAATGATTTTATATCAAGAACCTCTTCATAAATTTTAATAATTTACATAATATGATATAATTACATGATTACATTCCATTTCATATACACAATCTTATCCTTTGGTTGTTCCTTGATCGATTTATTCTTTATATCGTACTCCATGAAATGAAGGTTAATTTTTTATTTTTAAAGAACTAACATGTCATAAGAATAATAATTAGAATGATAAATAATTATATCTATTATTATATTTCATTAAATCAAAATTTTTATCACCGGTTATCCAATATGAATAAATCCTCATATGCTGAGATAATACTTTAATCTCTAAAACCTCATATAATGATTAGCTTAAACATTCCATAATTTTTTAAACTTATAACCCTTTCGAATGCTGAAAATAAAAAACATTAGAAACAAGGTCACTAAATTTACTTAACATTGACCCCCATATATCATAAGGCATCTCTTGGTTTTCACATTCTAAACATGTGAATATATTTATCATGTGTCATATTGAAACATGGTGATGACTTGAATTGCAATAAACCCTTATAAACAAAACATTCTTTCTCATTCCATATATTTTTGGATATATTAAATATATCTAAAAAAATTTTAAACTCCATCCATGATTGCGTAAACAACCTTTTAAACAAAATACTTTATCTATTCTGAGGTCATCGATACTGACTTTACAAAAATAAATCATCATTTTTTCTAAGATAAATATTATTTTATCAACATTTGGAACACATTAAGGGTTACCATCACTTAATTAAAATATAACCCTTCCATTAAATAAATTTAATACGATATTATCAACATTCAACTTGTTTTTTAAAATCCTTGTTGAAAAATTTATACTTTTTATATATCATAATTCTTGAATTCCAACACATATACACTTCAATCATCCCACGTTTTCTTTAAACCATCACTTAGGATTCATCATTTTTTTCCTTAATAAAAATTTCCAAGAATATGAAACATGAATCTGGTATTAAGGTTCCTCAACCTCCATTTAATCAAACCTCTTAATTTTAATGTAAATATTACTTTTATAACATCACATACCTTTAACATGTTACTTGTTATCCCTTTGTCTTCAATAATATAACCAATATTCATATGACAATATTGTTTCTCATTATGAGATTTCCAATTAGAAAATCTATTTTAATAATTCCCATAATTTCCACAACTAAATCATGCAATGTTAACCAATTTATTTCTAGTTCCATCCATCGACTAAAACTAGAAATCAGAGGGTGAGAAACACTTATCATAGAAGAAACCACCTAATCATGAAAAATTACTTATAGGATGCCTAAATCATTACAAATTATTTTTTATGAAACCTTAGTCTTATCCTAAGTCATTCATTGTCTTCATATATTTAAATCCTTCCTGATGGTTCATTTAGAGATTGTAAATTCCCAAATCAGATCCCTTGGGAGTGTCAAAGTTGGTGTGCACCAAGGCCCATTATTATGCACCAGTCCATGATTGATTCTAGCTTAGTATAGTGTTTTTAAGGGTCATTAACCCTATGTACATATGTTCTAGAGACACATCTACTTGTAGAATCTATATTGGGATTATTATAAAGAAACCACATGCTCCACCCTTTGTAAAAAATCTAGGACATTTTCATAAAATTTAACACATCCTTAAACATATCCATATAAACATCCATATAAATATCCTTTGAAATATTCATTGGAATCTCACTAATGTTTTATCATAATAGTTTTAAAATTTTAACCAAATATTTACTTTTATACCAAATATATAGACCCAATATTATCAAACATGGATATTACATCATTTTAGATGAATATTTATCACATTACAAAAATTTTGGTTCACGGGCCATAATAGTTTAGTGTCTTTGGAAATAGGGAACCACAATATTATATCCAATTGAAAGATAATCAAAATACCACTTAAAGATATTAACCACTAGTTCTCCTAATTAAAATATTCCTTAATCACCAGGGGAAATAAAACATAACAATGCGGTGCGATCAGAATCTCAGTTAGGGTAAACAAGGGAGATATGTAAGCATAACATACACATAAGGGTATGAGAGGAGGATCATAAAATATTAAGATAATTCCCTAAATATAAATTAACATAAACATAAATCATAGAATAATGATTGATAGTTTATAGTATATGAATTATATGGTAATAAAGAGAATAATCCATGAAATCAGGAAATAAGAATAAGATATGGCATTGTGGCATACACATAATCATATAAAATAATATATCAAAGATACCTATCAAGACCTTAATAACATGTTAGTATTAGAATAATCTAAAATTTACCTCATTAGGGTTTCATAGTCCCTCCAATATACCCTCTTATTCAGTCTTGGTATGCTATCCTGTGTACCCTCTTATTTCAGGAATGGGATCTGCTCTTGTGTGCCCTCTTATTTTGGTCGTGGGATGCCCTTCTGTGTACCTCTTTGTTTTAGACATTATATTCCCTCATATATACCGTCTTATCTGGGGAATGAGATTCCATCCAATGTACCCTCTTATTTCATGGTTGGGATTTCCTCTGATGTATACTCTAGTTTTAGGATTGGGATTCCCTCCTATATACCCTCTTGTTTCAGGCATTAGATACCCTCCCATGTAACCTATTATTTCGGTCTTGGTATTCCCTCTTGTGTATCCTTTTATTTTAGGCTTAGGATGACCTCCCATGTACCCACTTGTTTTATACATAGGATTACCTCCCATGTAAACTTTCAGTTATTAAAACATTTATCATTACCTAATGAATTAGAGTTATATATAAATCCATACCCATCTCATAATTAATTCATACATGCATGTGGCACAAGTTAACAAGAAATTGATTATATCATGAACCATAAAAAGAGAGTGGTTTCATAAAAATCCTATCACAAATCATGAAATGAAATGGTTATTGTAAACATTTCATCATATCATAAACTATGGAAAATTTATAGGTTTCATAATCATTATATCCTAGAATAACCCATGAAAGGAAACAGGTTTCACAAGCTATTTATCCTGAAATAACGCATGGAAGAGAAGCGATTTTAGTAAATAACATGCCATATTAATCATAAACCATTTAAAAATAATAATAAGAATGGTTTCATTAGATAATATACCTAGTAAATCATTATCTATTTCAAAGGATGTAATATTATATGTATAAGGATTTTCAAGTATCACTTAGAACTTAACATTTATTTGAAAACAAATTTTTAAAAAATATATCATTTTGAAAATCCTTTTCCTAAAAACCACATTGAAAACATATTAAAGAATCATGAAAAATAATTTTAAAAATTTTCTGAAGAAAATATGCATTCAGCTTCTAATTTTTTTAAAATATAATTTTTTTTAAAAAAGTTTCCTTTGAAAATATCCTTTAAAACATATAAAGGAATCATTGAATAACATTTTGAAACACTTTTTTAAAATAAAAAACATTTATGAAAAATTTTTAATTTTAAAACCAATTTGAAACAAATAATTTCCGAAATTCAAGGAAGAAACGTTTCCTTTGAAAATAAACATGTAAACATTCAATGGAAGCATCAAAGAAATTACCATCATGATAGAGGGGAAATCCATACATGTCAAACATTCATTTTTAAATGTAAAAAGTTAAAAAAGTTCCTTGATTGATAAAATACAATGAGATTCCTTTTGAAAAACATTTCATAAAAAAGAAAAAACATTGATAAATATTTATTTTACACATCATGAAAATTAATTTTGATTTTCTTTTAGAAAACATTGTTAAAAAAACAATTCCCACTGAAGAGAGAAATAAAGTCCAATTTTCTGAAAAAAATTATTAATTATCTCTAGTAAAAAAAATAGGGAACATTTAATAATACATAGAGATATTATAGATAAATAGAGGATTATAAATTATTTATAGTCATTGAGATACGGATTATAAAATTTCATCAATGGATGCATAGTCATAAATAGCCTCGACAAACAATGAGAGTGTAACAATAAACAATTACCACTTTTGTAACCATGAGTCACAATAATAAGGAAAAAATATGATTAAATGATCTTAAAATTTCATTAAAAGTGATATATTATTGATATATCATGTCAAAGAGTAGTATATTCACCTCATAGAAAAATATTTGTGCATAACCTCACATGTGTCTCAAAGAAGGAAAATTGTGACAAAACTAATTTACTGATTTGGTAACCTTTTAACCATAACCACATGAAAGAGAGGTCATAAAATGTATATGTAAATACCCACAAATTTATTTATAATAATCATTGATTAATTTAATGATAATTATACATACCACACAAAATAAATGAGTTGTGAAGGAGGTGTGAGTCTCTGAAAAATAAAAGTGAGAAGATATAACCCCTACCTTAAGTCTTCACATTCCCTATAAATGTTCAAACCTTATATATAATAAAAATAAGTTTACATTAAATCTAAAAAATTGCTATATTATTCTATCTAATGTAATATATTATTTTATTATGACTTCATATTATGTGTTTATTAACAATTCTATGTTAATGTAACATTTCAGGTAAAATTCCTTTATTTTTAGTATATGTTTTGACTTTTTTCTAGGTACTCATATTTATATCATGGGTTAATTATTTATATAATGTGAAAAATGGCATATATATAAAATATACAAACTATATTAATATTTATATTAACCTATAAAATATATGGATATGAAATGGAAAACACCGTTCATTGAGATGGTAGGTTAAACATATGGATGGATGCTATTCATTTGTTCTTATCATATTGAAAGAATATAAATAACAAATATGTGTATATATAATAATTCTTGTAGCATTATTAATTCATTCTCCAAAATCTTACATTTCATAAAATATTGAGTTATACTAAAAAATATTACAATAATATTAGTATTATTTTAAATTCTAGTTAATGCATATCTGTTGGAATGTCAGTAATAAATATTTATATCATATATGTTTACTAGAGACATAAATAATGTATTCAATAGAATGTTTTAATTAATTACGTCACATTAAGGAGGTGGTAGTCCACACATCCATAAACGAAGTTATCATATTTACAGAAAATGGAAATCATGAAGGTATGATTTATATAGTAGTTCCAAAAGAAAAAAATATATCATAAATATAATATATATATTATTAAAACATAGATTAATTACTTTTTTATAATAATGAAATGTGGAAATGGAATAACAAATGACATCAGTTAGTGAGATGGTAGTCCGCCGTACACAAAAATGATGATTATATATCCCATTTGAGAGAAGATTTTGTAGGTGTTGGTAGAATAATTAGAATAAGAAAATATAAGAATATTTATCATATTTATGTTATTATATATGTAAGAAAAAAATTATAGTTCATGGGGTGAATAATGAAAATAAATCAAAAGAGAATTTGGAAGGGTGTTACCTCTTTTTTGGGTAACTCCTTATCGTTTCAACAAATAGATTCCTTTGTTGGATTTATGACCAATGTGATGATTCTATGATGATAAGAGGGAATTTTTTAGTATACCTATTTTGGTATAATATGATCCAATGGGTATTTATAGGTGTAAGGAAGTGTGGGGTGGGGGGGGGGGTGAGTGTCCTTTTATATTAGAGAAGGAGTGGTATTCCGATAAATATAAAATGATAAACACCATTGAGATGTATCCCTTAAATATTATCCCTACAATAATTTTTCATTTTTTATAAAAGATGTTACTTGGCCAACATACATATAGAAAATGGTTTTTGTATATTTTTAGGGTTTTCTCTACATAAATTAATGTTTAACTACTAAGTAAACTCTTTTTTACCTTACTCATTATAATTAATTTAAACAACTTTCAATGATATTTTTTTTCCAAAAACGAAGTTGAAATTATTATAAATTATAAATAATTATTATTGTAAATATTTAATCCATTTTACTTTCTCCAATCATAGAATTTGAAAAATTAATTTAAAATTAATCCTATAAACGTGATGTGAAAGAGTGTTTTTAAAGTAAAAATTCTAAAATTTTGAATTTTTTTTATATCCAATTTCAATGTGAAATTTGATCAAATGACCTAAATTGTATTAATTGATGTATTATGGATATAAAAATTCCTTAAATGAAATTTAATATATAATTTAACTATATAAATAAATAATAAGAAAAATAAGTTTTAAAATTAAATTTATGTTTTTTACAATTAATCAAAATATGAAACATTTCCAAAAAATAACATAAATTAAAACCAAGTAAATTTTTAAATAAAATTTTTTAAAATGATGTTTATTTTTTCAAATAAAAATTATAAATGTTAAAAAAATTATTTTTAAAATGTGTGCTCCCTTAAAAAGAGGTAAAATCATATTTTAGAAAATACATCTTTTTGTTAATAAAATTATATTTATTCTTATCTCATCTCTAGGAAACACAAAATATGAATGTTAAATAGTTGAATAAATATAATATATATAATTAATTAAAATAATTTATCAAAATTGGTTTAATTAATTTATTAATGTAAAACATTTTTTATTTCATAAATTTTGTTTTCAAGAAAAATATTTCTTATGCTTTCAATAGGGTTTTATTTTCATTTATAATTAATTGGTAACCAAATATTTATTCATAAATACTTATTTGAAATAAAATAATTTAATATTATTCATAACAACCATTACATAATCTACATGAGTGATATAATATAATAATATCAATATTACATTACAGTTTGGTAAAAATAGGTCTTGAGTGTCACAAAAGTTATCAAAGGAACTCAACATTATGTGTAACACTAGACAAACATAGTTTTGTTTGCACAAAAAAAATATATGTGTTATTTATTTCACAAGATATAATTAGTTTTGTGTAAAAATTATGAATAAATTTTTTCTTTCATATAACAAAAGCTATATTCAGTGTTTCATGAAATTTAAATTATCAAAAATATTAAATTTAAGAGAAAAAGTATTTTTCAAAAAAACTAATGGTGTTATAGTCAAAAAAATATTATAAACCCCACACTAATCATTACATAGAAATTATTTGTGTTTTGATTCATAAAATATTAGCGTGGACCCTTTTTAGACCAAAATGTGGTAGTTTTTCTTGAATTCCTCAAAACACACTTGAGCAAATCCAACATATTCTTACTCTAAGGAATGTACTCATCATGGATATATAAGTTTCATTGAATATTCCTTCTACATAATTTTTGATAAAAAAACCCAAAAAAGCACTCAAATGGGATTATCTTCTTATAATCTCCCAATTGGATTTTTTTTCAAATCTAAAACACTCTGCCCACTATTTTTTCACTTATTTACAAAATTTATTTATGAAATAGTAGATCTAAAGTAAAAATACAATCTAAATATCCTTAATTAAATGTATGTTTTCAATAATAACTAATCACTACTTCTAATACGACATTATATATTAACACCCAAATTTTACCTAATTGTTTAAGAGCTTATTGTAGAACTTGTATGGGTCGAACCCAAAGGTTCTGAAGAAGTAACCTTTAGAAACCCAAATATGTTTTAGGTTTTGGTTATGGAGTCTCCAACATTGGATCAACATGATTTTATGAACTAATGATTTATTTTAATTAATAAGAAAATAATATTGACTTGATCTTAAACAAATAATGATGGTGGGATGATCCAATGTTGTTGTTTGGGAAATAAATGATGTAATTTTTTCCTACTAATTTTTAGTTTACTATTATAATAAATATATAATAAATGAGATATGTACCCAAAATAAATCTCTAATTTAATCCCTAAAAATTAAAATTCTAGTCCCAAATTCACAAATAGGAACACTATTTTGATCAATGAATGGAATTAGATCATATAAGATCTCAAAATGTGTATCCGTTAAATTCGGTGAAGAAAATTAAGAAAATAAGTCATAGAAATGAACTACCACACCATAATTTTTTTTTTCAAAATTTAAGAAAATTAAATAACATAGAATATATACCCAATAATATCCCAAGAATAATGAGACAATAGGTTTTTCATTCCATTGATTCCGGGAACTCAATGGAAGGTGGAAGTCAACTAAAGGTGGTATTAAAGAAGTGAAAAACAATGAAAGAAAAAACATTACACCATTGTGTGGGGAATTTCACAATTGCTTATGTGAATACATTCACACCATGATGAAATGATATCAAAAATGATAATAAAAATTATGGAATAATTGAAGAAGAATAAAAATATTAACTATTATTAAAAAAGTAATGATGATCCAAACAAAATACATTAGAAAAAAAATAATTTGATTAAAAATGACAACTTAATATTACAATTGAAAAAATAAAAAATATACCCCCAATTCTATCACCAAAATCACCCAAAATAGAAAATATTTGAGCCTTATTTAGATCCCAATTTATTTTACACCCTCCAAATTAATTATATTAGTCAAAAGAAGGGTGATAATAATGGGAAAATTTTCTCTTTAATGTTGTATAGAAATATCAGATCAAGATTCACCCCTATGTTGAAAAGTAATTATGAATTTGAATATTAAATAATATGGGATGGTTTTAGAAGATAAATATATTAATATATATTTAATTAAATTTATTTATACATTTCATCCCAATTGGATATACAATTTTTATGTTTTATTGAATTTTTTTGGATGAATTTATGGGCCTTCAAATATAGCCCAAAATTCAATCCTCAACTTGGTCTCCCATGATCCCCATGAAAAAATAAAATCTAGCTGTGGAAATAGTTTAATTAAAATTCCCTATTATTTTATCTATATCAATTTAAACTGTTAGTTTCATTGGGCATGAATTTTAGGATCCACTTTTATTTGATGCACATAAGGCCCATTCTACTATTTCTAGAAATATGTGCATCTGTGGAAAACAATTTCAATCTTACATTATTAATCTTCCATTTATCTAAAAAGAAAAAAACATTCCAAAAAAAGTGATCAATAATATACATTTATATAAAATTGAAATAATGAAAATAATTATATCAATGATATGATGATGAATTGGACCCAAAATTATACAGTCTAAAGATTAATTGCACAAGTGATGAGAAATTAATTTCAATTTATAAAAACCACTTAAATTATTGTTTAATTTATTTTATTAATATTATGTTTAAAATATAATCAACGAATACTAGCCTCATTAAGTGGATAATAATTCCTCCCAACTTGTGATTATATATTCTTGAGAAAAATTTATATGAAAAATAAAATATTTAATTCCCTTTTTCATGAAAATTAATACTTACAATGCTCATAAATGCCATCATTCCAAATAATCATGAAACATATAAAAATAATTTTATATAGTATGGGTTCACAATAACATCCCAATCACAGGTCCATTCCTTTATTCAAATTCATCTCCAAATTTCACCAAAATAAAACAAACCATGATGATGTGTTGTGAATCATTATAGACATGGGGGTTCATTTTCATGTTCATGGGGAAAATAAATATATATTCTGGGTGGAAATCAAATTAAAAATTACGGTACGCATCCATTTTTTCATTTTTAATTCTTTATTAATGATTACATTTTTTTTTATTTTTTACCACAATAGAGATGAAATGTCTATCTTTGGGAAACAAAACTATGTAGCTATGATCTCTAAGTTTCAGATGCAAAATAGTTTTTCAATTCCATGATATATAATGGAGATTTAAACATAAACTTTTGGAAAGAAGACATTGGAGTCCTGATCTACATGTTATGGACTTTACATATTTCAATAATAAATTACTCAATGGGGTCACCATTACATTTAATTTTTTTCTTTCTTTGTTGGATTCTAAAATTAAAATCGAAGTGACCCCAAACCCCATTTTATGAGTAATGGTTCAAGGGAATTCAAAATCACACCCCACAATCAAAAGGACATGAATTGTTGAATTTTTAATAAAATATGAAAATGTTAAGAGTAAAAAATTATATTATACAACCAAACTTTCAAAAAATTATACTTCTAAACTTAGACATTCAATAAAATTATAATCATGGTTGAAAAATTATTTGATATTTAGTTTTCACATTTCAGAATGTACATTAACACATATAGGGATAATAAATTTCAATTATTTATGAAAGGAATTTTTTTAGTAACAAATTTTCACTCCCCCCCAACATAAAATAACACTCCCCTCAGTGTTGAAAGAGAATAGAAAAGGGATTTTAGAATTGGGAAGGAAGTGGTGAAGAATGTGATCTGAAATGAAATCATGAAACAAAATCACCTAGTTTAAAGATAGTTACCCCTCAATAAGAAATTAATCACATTGTTTTAATGTCACATGTAGACACCTTAGGGATACTTGAAGGTTGTGATCGAACTCTGGAAGGCATGTTTTTAATTTTAAAATTTACAATTTATTAATTTTTAAATATAAAACATAAGACACATTATATAACACTAGAAACCTCAATGCGATTCCATTAAATACCAAAAAACACAAAAAAAAATAAAATTTAAAAATTCTAATGTTGGGTTTCTTTCTAGAAAGCACTGAGCCTAATATCGTTAGCTCTACATGAACCCCCCCCCCCAACATACAAAAAAAAAACTATTAACAACATATATACCACATTTTTCTCAACTTATAAAATATTAATATTAGTTCTTTGTTGAGAATTTCTTTTATATACAATTATTAATTATAAAATGATTTTAAAAATCAATGGCATATCAGAAATGGTTAATCCATTTTCTTTTTTATTCTTTCCCAATACATCAAAGATCAACCGTACTCTATAATATTTTAGAGGAAAATGTATTTCTACTACAAGGTATTTGTTAACATGTATATAGGGATACTTGAGTGATGATGGAATGAAATTAAATTTGAGTTGGGGCTGATTGAAATTTCCGAAATAATATTGTAAATTTGAATCAAAATCTCTTTCATATCCTTTTTTTAAATAATTGGTTTTATTTAGAAATATGATCCATCCAAAATGTTTTCTAGGTGAATTTAAGGAATGGGTATAAACTCTTAGTTCATGTTATCTAAAAATAGTTTAGTGGTCATTGATCCTAAAAAATTTTCAATGGAGCTATATTCCGGACACTCAAACCATGATGTCAAATTTCCCACTTATGAATATAGAAAATTATTTTCCCCTTGATTTAAACACTAGTTAACAATATCAAAATCCAATTTAGCTATCCCAAATTCAAATTATTGTTCTCAATTATTTGAATGATAGGTTTATGGGAATTTAGAAACTCCACATATGGTTAAGGAAGGTTCAATCACTATAGGAATGGGAGCCTCAAATTTTTTCATGATTTATAGTTCTAATATTAATAATGAATCTTTGGAATTCATCATATCCAATTGCTTAAAAAATAATTCAATCAATATATGATGAACCAAATGAGTAGGAGGTTTAAATTCATGGTATCCCCCAAGATTGATATGTTCAATCATCCTAAATAAGGATGAATTTTTTACTTAAAATAGTCATTATGATAATGATTTCGCATCTCAACGGGTTTTGTTTAATCATTAAAGTTTTGATCAAAGAAATTTCTAATGTGAGGGGTTGTACAAATTTTCTTTACTATATTATTGTATCCTTGGTTTATATTGGGGTAATTTTGAAGACACTCCATTGGAATAGACTAAAATCATGATTCAAGATTCTCTAGGCAGATAAAAATAGAAAGGGAAAATGAAAAGAGAAATGGGGGTTAGAATTGAGAATTTGGGCTTAGAAAAGAATTTTATTTTTTAAGATACCTACATGGGTCTCTAAAAATAGTGCTTAAATTTAGTGATTCCCAAATTTACCATATTTTTATAAGTGGTCATTAGTGTACATGTAGTGATAAAATCCACATGGGTCAAAGAAGTAACCTTTAGACAGTTAAATATGTTACAAGCTTTGGTTATGGAGGGGAAAAATTTAGATTGGGATGATATGATGAACTAATTAGTATATTAATTGAAAAAAACAAATTATAAATTAAACTTAATCAACTAATGATGATCGTCCAATCCGAGATTTTTTAGGCTAGACAAGATGTAATTGTTTCCCTATGAATTTTTAGTTTAGTAGTTCACGATGTATCCAATCAATGAGATAAGTACCTGAGATAATTTAGTAAAATAATATATAAAAATTATATTTATAATTTACAATTCACATATAGGAACACATTCATTGTCACTCCATGAAATAGGATCATAGTAGCTCTCAAAATGATTCATCTTTAAAGTCAGTGATGATGAAGAAGAAAATAAGTAAATTAAATGAAATTTCAAACAATAGAATGAATTTAATAATATAATAACATAAAATATTATCCAATATATCACCAATAATCACCCTAGAATAAAAAAACCAAATGGTTAGCCTTATAGTGATTCAACACCCTCATTGGAATATAAAAATTGATTGATAAAGTTAGAATTGAAGAAGTGGAAAATAATAAAATAACAAACACCCCACCATAGTGTTAGGAATTTAAAAATTCATGGTGTGAATAAATTAAAACCTTGATTCAATGATAAAAAATGATAAAAAAATTAAATAAAAAATTAATTAGAATATGATATTGAACATTTATTAATAAATTAAAGTGATCGGAACCACTTGCATGTGAAAAAATTAACATGTGATTATAAAATAACATCTTATAATTACAATTAAAAGAATAAAAAATATACACACAATTTCTTCACCACCACCACCTTAAATAGGAAATATATGACCCGTAGGTATAGAAACCATACCTAAATACCACCCCCATTAATTAGAGAAGTCAAAAGGTCATAGAGAATAAATGTAAACATTAATTTTCAATGTTGACCAGAAAAATCAGATCAAGATTATTCCCCCATGTTGATGTGAAATTATGACTTTGAAGATTACCATATATTGTATGGTTTTAGAATATAAATAAATTATTTCAAAATTTCTCTAATATATGTACAAAGTTTATCCAAATTAGATATACCTTTATAGATTTCCTGATTAATTTGGTTGGATTGATTTATTAGCCTTCATATTTGGCCCGTAATTTAATCCTCAAATTATGCTCCTTGGGTCTACATAAAAACATGAAAATTATATATGTAACTAGTTTAATGAAATGTTCCCCATAATTTTCTATTTCTCTTGTTAAAGTTTGAGCACCATTCAACTTTAATTTCATGCTCAAAATTTATATGATTCATCTAACTCTTATTTTCCCTTATCTATAAATTTTGGTATCTGTGGAAAAAATATCCATCTTCCTTTATGAATAATCCATTGATCCTAAAAGGTATTTTTTTCCTAAAAAAGTGATCAATAATATTCCAAAATAAAAATTCAAATATTGAAACTAATTTAATCAAAAAATTGATTATTTTTTGGGCCAAAATGTACATTGTTTAAATATGAATTTAACACGTGAAGAGAAATAATGTTCAATTTATAAAATGAACTAAAATTGGTGTTTATAGAATTTAAAAAAATGTAATATAAAAATATAATCAATGAATATTAGCCTATTATGGTGGATAGTCCTTATCCATGATCATTATGAGTAATTTGAGTTAAATATTAAAAAATTGAATGACATACCATGATATTAAATAACATTAAACTTCCATTAAAACATTACACCTCAACCACGTGTCAAAAATAGCCCCTCTTGATTAAATAAGATATACTAACCCACTATATATATAGGAAGGAAATATTCTCCATTTTTTATGATCACACACACCTATATTACATTAAATAGGACTTAGAAAAATCTTCTACACATTTTCAACAAACCCAAATACTTTTTCTATTTTGAGGAATTAAAAAATAAAATGGGAAAGTGGGGGCATTAATTCAACAATGCCTATATAAATGTGTTTTTTGTACTCCATGTTCCATTCATTGATGTTCAATTTCCACCTTATTAAGTTATTTGGTAATTATATCGAAAACATAATTTTTAGTTTACACATACTCTAAATTCATGGACTATTTAAAAAATATATCCTATATAAAATGATATGTATTTTACTTGTTATGGACCTATAATATTTAATGGTGTTTTATAGGATTTATGCCACTCGAGTTATATTAAATTATAATAATTAGAGATGTTACATCCACTTCAATACCATCAAGCTAGTTATTCATCAATATTAATTGGGTACAAGGCTTTATAGATATTCTATATTCAACGTTTTAATTTTTCAATGAGATTTAATTTTCATTCATGGTAATCCAAGATATAAATGAAAATCATAGATAGAAAGAATTTCCTTATATAGACATCAAATCATTCATTGAACATACACAATCCATAATAGTAAATATAATGACTTTTTGTTTAGATTAACTATTGGAAAATAGTGAGTAGTCCACCATTTGATTGATACACTAAATATTATTTTCATAGCTTGTAATGGATTTTTTGGGTCAAAAATGATAGAGGGTATCATGACATGTGGAAAAGATAATATCCAATTATATGGTTATCAATTACAATAATGTATATATAGTATTTCTATATAATGTCACATAATCCTCTTTCATATTCTCATCATTTAACAATTTCATGTGTCTCAGTAGGAGTACGCATCAGTCTACAATCATCCATGTGGATAAATTTATGTACCCAGTTAGTATTATTTTGTAAATATATTTCCCATAAATTCTTTGAGTCCCCTATAAACAAAGTAAAAAAATAATAATTCACCAATTATAGACACATCTAATTTAAACATCATAAATTCTAATAAATGTGATCATATGGTACTATTCATGCCTCCAAAGACGATGAATCAACATAAATAGGGAAAACCATATAATTATCATTCTCCATCATTATATATTGGTTATGATCAATCATTCCAATATCAAAACCAAGATACATTAAGTTCAAATATAGTCAAGTGTATTTGGACCCTGGTTATTTTTTCACTCTATATAATGGTTTCTTGAATGGTACTACTTAAATTAAACTTAATAAGTAAGAATTAAAACTCTTACATAATATATAAATCCACCTCATAGACTCCATTAATGATTGATTATTTGGAATTCATTTTATATACTATGATGTTGTTTTATATAAACATTTCTAAGAACAATATTATTATTTCATATAAGGAGACAAATGAAAATGTATCATATATATAGAGAGATTAAAATTTTGAAAAACCCTTTTACATTATCAATACCATATTCCATATCAACTTTCATTCCTAATTATGATTTTTAAAGAATACCATTAAGATTCGATCATGTTTTCATTTTCCAATTTCAAAATAACATTCCAGGTTTTTTTCAATTTGGTCAAGAAAGTCATGAAACACCTTGACCAAATTATAATATCTAGTATATTCATCTTAATTTTTGGTTCCTACTAGATATATTATATTTTTTTCTTTTGATTCTTCATTTTTATTATTTAAACCTCAGTTGGATGGTCTCAAAAAATGTTGTTTTTAACGATATCTATTATAATGGAATACATGTTTGCAGCTATTATATCTAATATTTTTTCCTTATCTAATAGATAAATTTTATGAATTTTTTTAAAATTTTAACTAACCATAATCCATCCACTTGTTTCTTAGAATAATATTAAATAACTTATTTTTTATGTGAAATTATCATATTGGGATCTGAATATTGCTTATCTAATTTCAAAAACTATTTTTCCACCATGAAAACATCCTGGTTTTTTTTCTTCACTAATAACTTTTTAATAGAACCTATTGTATTTTATTTTTATATGAATGTCCTTGGAAAAACTTTTGTAACACCATGATATTAAAGATTCCAATTTTTCATCTTTTTTAGAGTAGATAAATTTCTCCCAAAAAATTGATGTTATTTAACTATAGGATTCCTTCCATACCTAATTTAATATGTAGTTTTTTCTTATTTCAGGTACAATAAGATCTATTGGTGATATAAATTTAAGTGAGAATAAAACAACTTTATTACGCCTCTAAAAAACATTCTTTATAAGATTCGTCTTATCCATATTTTTGCTGATGCAATTCCTTCTCTCAATGACCCTATTTTTTATGAGTACTCACTACCGCCACATAAGGATTCATTTAATAATTTCATAAGTATTCGTACACCTTGATATTTTTAAATTCCATAATATTTTAAGTATAAAAATATTGAATATATATAAAAGGTGTCTTTTGAGTTTCTCTCTAACAATATTTGACACACATGAATAAATTAGTTTTGGTGGTAATCACTACTATCCATGACATGAAAAGTTATAAAAAATGATGTAGTACCATTTTACGTCAAATAAATTAGGTTTCCTTTGACCAAATACATTTACATGTCTAGGATCATGTAACCATTATGATTTTCCATTCATTGATTTATATGTATTATGAGATACAATACCATTATGAAAAGAATAACCTATATTAGTGCTATCATACATAAAAAATGTGAATTTAATAAGATACCTAATTCATCACAATAAGTTCAATTATTTTTTATCAACTGGTCGAGTCATATATTCTATATCTTGGTTTTATATTCCTATGATAGAATGCATAATGTTTCTTCACCAATAAATTTATTACTTTTATATCACCTTTAAAATTAATCTACACATAATTATATGATTTCTAATAAGGTTTCACATTCATATATTTCTAAATTTATTTTACAGTTTTAATGATTTATCTAAAAAATCACATAAGAATTTGGACATTTCTACATAGTATCCATTTTTTCTGCCAAACATATTCTATGTAAAGAAACAATTGTATCATTTAATATAACTCCCATATCTATAATTCAAACATAATTAAAATTTATAAGAATCATTTTGGCCATTGGAAAGTAATTTGAAAATATGTGATTGTAACACCCCAAGATATTATGGTATGTAACTTTTTAAATAAATTTACCCTCATTGATAGATTTCATTACACGAAACACCAAGTCTAAACGTTCTCTAAAATATTATTATTTTAACACAACAATTATAAACTATCCATTAAATAGGGGGTGTGAATAAAATTATATATATTTTGAGAAAAATGAGTTTCATTTTTAATAAAAATTTATTTAATCTTAGGAAACTATCTTATGATTTTTAGTAAATCTAATTTATTCATCAAATATACATTTCCATCAAAATGGATTTTAATACTATCTATGAGAAAATAAAAGTAATTAATTTTCAAAAGTGATAGAAAATTTATTTGTTAAAATTAAATTCATTTTTATTATCAAAATATTAAAATTATCTTCATGTGAATTTTATAGAATTTTCAGAAAAGGATTATTTTTCAATGAATAGTGAATATACTAGTTTTTATTGTAAAATGTATTTTATTTATATGATAAAATTATTTTTTATGTTAGTTTAAAATTTTTATTATTGAATTATTATTTAAAATAATCCCATCATGTTTTTTAAAAATTATTTTTTACATTAATTTAGTATAGAATCATTTAATATTGAAAAATATAATTTTTCCAAAAAATCATTTTTCCATTGTGTTATTCCAGTTTAATTTTATGTTTAATTCCTCAACTCCTATTTTTTAATATAGTAAAATGTATCACATAATTTTAATTATATGTTTAAAATTGTTTAATATATTAACTATCATTTTTAGGCATAAAAAGTTACCATGGTAAAACTAATATTTACTACAATATAGGTAAAATAATGTAAAAAGATAATGTTAAAAGGTAAATGATTAAAATATAGAAAAAATACTAAATAGGTTTTTATGTGTTTCAAGACTATAAATAATCATTAAAACATTAATTATAAACCAAATTCATTGGAGTTAATGAAACCCAAAAGTGGTTTTCTTTATATACAAAATAATCATTATTTATCACTTAAAACCACCCATCCCGAATTATAAATTCCCCATTCAATACTCACTAAAACACACCATAAATATCAAGAAAAATCTATACATTTCTATTACCAAAATAATAT
Source organism: Viscum album (assembly GCA_963277665.1). NCBI lineage: Eukaryota > Viridiplantae > Streptophyta > Magnoliopsida > Santalales > Viscaceae > Viscum > Viscum album. Next base: position 880,087,060 of record OY728123.1, read on the forward strand.
ACCTTGATCTGGATGTAATGGTATTCCAAAAATAGCATCCCTAGTGTCTTTAAGAGGAGATCTAATGGGGGTTCCTTTAAATAAAATAATCATCTTTGATAACTCTTTTAATTTTATTTCTTCATTAACTTCCTATTAAAATGTCGTAAGAATTATAATTTAATAAATCTAATTTAAAATTTTTTATGTTATATTATTATGTTTATGGGAAAAAAATTTCTATCTCTTCTCCATCGTATGAAAATTGAAAACAATGCCTGTTCGTAGGGCTTAATGTCTCCATGTAGCAGTGTAATTCATTTTTCATAACCTCATAACATAGATGGATGTAATGATTAAATTCGTAGATATATATGAAAACAATGACGTGGTTTTTATTATTTAAATGAATATAACATGCAATACTTACTTTTTAATCCATTTAGGAATGATATCATTTCTCATGCATACGTGTGATATACAGTCTCCATGAAGCGTTGCGCTTCACTTTATATATTGAAATTTTGATAATAGTTATAAAAATTTATTCAATGATTAAATATAATATTTAAAACGTTAATGAAACTCTTTAAATGATGTATCCATATCCTATTGAAGATAAATATAGAATCCATGAGAAAAAAATCAAGAGAAAACAAGGTAATTAACATCCAATATAGTAAAACTAGTGAAAGAAACAGTGGAAATATTTTATTAAAAGGTCATATAAGATTATATAAGTATATATAAGGTTATTTTATAAATAATTAAAATGTTTAAAATAGTTATACATTCATTTTTAACACATTTGAATGACCTCAAACCTATAGTAATGGATTTCTTAACTAAATTTACAAACATTGGGTTAAACTCCAACTTCATTGATTATGTCTTGATAAGATTATATATAAAATGAATTCTCATTATATTAGGTTTTATTAAAAAATTTATTATGTTTTTTATAGTTGATACACATAATTAATTCATTTCATTAATGTTCACATCAATGATAAGATCTTTGTAAGGTATTTTCAATATAATTTAATTTATGTGGGACATATTCTATATTCACTATTTATTTCTTTTGAGTGCGTCATATACATCCCATTAATGGTATTTTTTGACACACCATAAGAATTTAATGTGGATTTACATATCCAAATAAGGTTCTTTCTTTCATGAGGCATATGATTCCAAAGTTACCCAAGTGGTAATGGTTTATCTCCAAATATCATTATTATTCAGGATTCTTTATGTTTAAGTTTCTATTTGGTAATATTGTTCTTACATATATATGATTTCATAAAATGTTTTGAACATGGTTTTCACTATTTAACTATAAATATTTAATTTTATTTTTACCCATATTTTACATTTTATAAAACATTTAAACCGAAATCATCTTGTTGATTTGTAAAAGGATCATTTTATACTTTCCAAACAAATATGGAAGGAATGTTTTTTTAACATATATAAAAAGAGTATATTTTCCCAATATAATGACGCATTAACATCTTGAAGCTTACTTTAAAACATTATGAGGATCTTTTCAATGAAAAGGTTTCCTTTTATAATTATAGATTATTTAAAAAAAGTGTTTTCCAAATTTAATGGTTTTCCCTATAATAATTATTTCATGAGACCATTAAAAACAATTTTCCATCTAAGATCACATTAGTTGATGTTATATATGTTTTCCTTGAAATTTTATCCTAGGATAAAATCCTCACTCATTATTTAATTAGTTTATTTTTATAATGGAACTATGTTTCAAAAACCTTTTTCCTTTCCATTGGTTATGTTGTGATGAAATATTTATGACTCCAATTTCTTTTCAGGGATTCTGATATGATTAATGGTTTATGTTATTTTTGAACATATATGTACGGATTTTATTTAGTCTTGATTGAGACTTATATTTATCTCTAGTGAAATGGTTAAATATTTGCAGCTCATGTGATTATAATGGGGAAAAATATGATGGTCTTTATCCACCAAGGAAAATAGGTGCATCATGATCCATGATTGAAAAAAGGTGTATCCTAATCCACTATGTTAGTGGTCTTGGAAGTAAACCATAACCCATTAAATTATTCTCTATATTTATTATGGGAAAACAATTTTATGAAAAGATCTTATGGATCATGACTGATTTATGATTATTATCCCTCTAATTGTCCATGTTTCCAAAAATGATAATGATTGTTCCATGAATCTTGTTTATGATATATGATAGTTTGGAAATTAACACCATAAGTCATGTTCAGGATCACATAAACTCATTATTATCCTATGATTTCATTAGATCACTGATTAATATCAAATATAAATATCCTTACATAGAATATTATGTCATCATTTCTTATGTTTTGTTCCCCATGTGATGAAGAATGTTTTACATTTGGTTTTCCTAAGATAAGTACTATATGTGAAGATTGTTGTTGGATATTATAAAGAACATTCAAAAAATAAGAATATTTTATATCTAATATACAAAGACTCTAATCCTTTTTTACTCTATCATGAATATTGTTGTTATGTATTTAATATTCTTCTAAATAGATGTAATATTTTTGTACGAAAATATCGGACATTTATAGTTTGTATCATAGTAGGGTTTAGACAATCACTAAATATTAGGGTTAGAAAACATTAATGAAAACCATTGGAGTTAAACTATGTAAAGAAAAAAATCCTAAATTTTTTATAATGATCATGAATGAACAGGTTATACCTTTTGTGTAATAGAAGAAGGTGTTTCAATATTGAAAGTATTGAAATATTTTTTTTGAATTATGTGGTGATCCACTTTGATTAGTGTTTCTCATGCTATGATTTCTATTTTGAGTCAATTTTTGGAACCAGAAGGATCCATGTTCACATTTAGAGTGATATATAATGAAATAATTTCATTTAAAGAAACCAAACATTATAGAAGACAGAATGAATAATATTATATCTATTCTCATATATCCTTATAAAGCTATAAATCATAGAGTGTTTTAAAATGAATAATAGAGGGAACAAAGTACTATTTTATCATTCATGGGGAAACATCCATCATATTTTAGTGTGTATTCTGATCCACAAGTGGGTGAGTGATGGATAAAAAACCATTTAGAAAATAATTGTTTATCTTTAATGCTTATGATATAAAAGAGATTCCCTGACTATTAATCATATGGAGGGAAAATAAGATCAATTGTGGAATGTTACCAAGAAAACAAGGAAACTATAAGATATTTAATCCATGTAATTTGATGAGTTAAAGAAGATATTATCAAGTGTATACTTTGAAGTTACCCTACAATAAAATTTATAGAAGTAATTTCCCAAGGTGAAGCAAAAGGATTATGAATCCATTGGTACCTATGTGTAAAATTCAATAATGCTTTCAAGGTGTGCCTCTGATTTAATTATCATCCTTGAGATTAAATGTAATAGATTCATGGGGATCCAAAAAACAATTCTATAAAAGGTGTTAATTGTAAGAGACATTAGTAGAAATGATTAAAATTTTCAATGTAAACTCAAAGTATAAGAAGAAATGGGGGATTACCACCATTCCCATGATTTTTATAAGAAAAGAAACTCCTTGTCTCATTAATACTTCAATAAATCATATATTAAAATGAAATTCAAGTCATCTAAATGTCATAAATGTGTGAAGAATCATCAAGGTAAGAGTTTGAATATAAATTTGAGGTGAATTAAATGTGGAAATGCATGTTATAAATCCTGTGAATTTCGAAATGTGATTAATGGGATGATTATTAAAATGGAATTGAGGAGGATGAAAAATAATGAACCATGCACACTCAGGTGTTTCAAGAGAATGGAGTTTTAGAATTATTAGAATTTATTCCATAATTCAAGGAATAATATAGATTATAAGCCATAAAAACCTCTGATGAGAAAGGAAAAATGGAAATATTATGAAATTACAATAGATGAAGATAATTATGATAATTAGAGAACCCTTATTCTCCACCAATGTTTTTGGAGCTTCATGTTTTTTAAGAATATCTTATTATTCAACCTTTAGATAAATTTTATGTGATTATATCCTTTAACATTGATTTTAGTATAATGAAATTAGATTCAATATTTTATTAGTAAAAGGATGATCCTAAGATCCCAACTGATACTATTTAAGTATAATATAAGTGTTTTATAATTAATAAAGGGTGAATTAACATTGGTATGTTTAAATATATATATATATGATTAATATATGATTCTGGGATACAATAACTTGGTGTTAACACACATTTTTTGGTTGTTTATGTGATGGTATTTTATCATTATTAAGAGACATTTATGGAAACAAAACCCATTAGTTTTTTATATGAAATAGAGGTAGTCATATATGAATTGATTTAATGTTTTGGATGTATTATTTAATGTATTTTTAAACACTAGGGTTTATATTATTTTTTATATTGATTTAATTATATAATATAGCTAATCATATCAAGAAATCATAAAAAATCATTTACAGAAGATTTATATATGGATATTCTTGACAGAATGCATATTAAAGAAGTGGTAATGTTATATGGATTACCTTATTAAATTGTATCTAATTTGGATATATGTTTTACCTCAATATTCTAATAAATTGATCAGAGAGATCTTGATATAGTGTTGAGTTTCAATAATGCGTATCATTATCATAAATATGGTTAGTCATAGACAATAGTTCAAAATTTAGAGGAAATACTAAAATAATGTTCTATGTATTTCAAAGTTGATTAGGATCAACAACTCCTTCTGGTTATGTTTTCTTAAAATAATAGCTTTCCCTCAAGAATTCAGATGGATCCTTATGAATACCTTTATGGAATGAATTATATAACACCAATTTACAGAAATAAATCTACTATGATCTAAGTAGTCGGAATGGATGGAATTAAAGTTTATAGTCATTAAAATACACATATAGATAGAACAATATTAAACGAATAGTTATACAAATAATTTTCAACTTAATATATAATTTGATATTTTATGGAAGGTATTTATATTAATTTATATATTGATGAAATAAAAGAAAAATAAACCCTAACTATATCAATCCCTTTGAAATATTTGGTTATATCAGGATTGTAGCTTATAATTTGGCTTTTCCACCAAATCTCTCTCATGTTCATGATTTGTTCCATGTATATATCCTGAGGATGTATAAACCTAATATTTGACATATTTTAAACTCGTATGTCATACCGCTAGAGAAATATATTTCTTATGAGTAAGAATTAGTGGATATTTTGAATCGTATAGATAAATTTATATGAAACAAGACCTCTCACCTAGTTAATGTTTTGTGGTAAAACATCCAATTTGAGTAAGCATCATTGGAACTAGAAGATATTATGAGGAAGAGGAATTTCTATTTCTTTGTATCCAAGTGAAAAAAATTTGGGATAAATTCAATTTAAGGTTGGAATAATGTGACACCCCAATATTTTATAGTATTTCACTTTTTAGGTAAATTTTATCTATTTGATGTTATACATTTCACGGAACACCAATCATAACTAAACTCAAAAATATTATTATTTTAACAAGAACATTATAAAATCATTTTTATATTAGAGGGTCTGATTATGATTATCTATATTTTCAAAAGTATGAATTTTATATTCCACACAAATTTATTTATTCTTTGTAAATAAACACATAGTTTTTAGTGAAGTCATTTTGTTCTTCAAATATATAATTTATTCAAAAATAAATTTTCATTATATTATATGAGAAAATATATATTATTAATTTTTTAAACTATTATAAAATTTATTTGAAATATATAACCTCATTTTTTAAATCATCATATTAAAATTTAATTAGTGTGAATTTTTGGGAATTTTTTGAGGTGGTTCATTTTTCAGTAAATAATGAAAATAGATTTCATTAAAAACTATGTTTTATTTAAATGGTAAAATTATGTTTTAGATTACTTTTAAATTTTTTAAAATATATTTTTTATTTAAAATAATCAATTTTCTCTTTTATGAGAACATTTTATAATTGAATTTACTATATAAACTTTTGTATATTTAAAAATGTTTTTCTTCTGTAAAACTATTTCTCTTTGTGTTTTATGTTTTAAATATAAAATTTATGTTTTTAGAATATGTGAATTTAATTTCAGAAAATCTATTATGTATTTTGAATTTATGGTCCAAATTAGTTAATATGTTATTTTCATATTTTTCATAAGAAAGGTTACCTTGTTAAGAAAAGAATTATTGTAGTATAAGTAATATAATTTAAAGTGGTAATGTTAAAAGGTAAAAGAATAAAATAACTAAAAAAATATAAAATCAGTGTTGGATCTATTTAATCACATGAAGTAGTCTTTAAAACATTAATTATCAACCAATTTATTTATAATTAATAAAACCAAATGTTTTTATATTGAAATACAAAATAATCATTATTTAATCACTTAAAACAACCCCTCCTCATGTATAAATACCCATATTCCCTCCAAAATTATACACACCATATATTGAGTTAAAACCCTTCCCATGTTTCTTCCCAACATCCTTAATTATTTCCTAGAGGTTCTGGTATTCCAAAATATCTAATCCTAGTGTCCCTATGGGGTGATCTAAAGGATGATTATTTAAGAGAGGGTAACAATCATTATTAACTTTTCCAATTTTATTTCACATTTTAAATCCACTTAACATGTGGCAATTATTATAAAGTAATAATTTCCATATCATAATATATTTTAGATTTTATTATGTTTATGTGAAACCAATTTTCAATCCCTCCACCATATCAAAGTTGAAAACATCACTCGTACATACGACTTACTATCTCCAAATGGCAATATAATTCGTTTTTCAACATTGATTTACATGGATAGTAATAATGATGGAAATAATAGATATATATGATAATTATGAAATTATATTGATTCTAAAAATTAATCTACCATCCAATTCTTTACCCTTTCAATAATTTAGAAATAATGTCATCGCTCGTGCGTACATACGTCTTACTGTCTAATAATGTGATATGATTTATTTTCTATGTTCAAAAATAATGAACGGTTATAAAAATGTATTTAATGATTGAATATGATATTTAAAAATTAATATAATTATGTAAATTACTTTTCTATATCACATGAAATATAACTAGTTCATTAATGTCAAAAGAAGCATGAGAAAACAAGGTAATTAACACGTGAAATAGAGAAAATAGTTATATATTAATAATGAATGGGTTGTAAGATGTTATAAAATAAAAATATGGGATGTTGTAAGATTATATATGTTTCTATAAAAAATTAATAACGTTATTAAAACCATTATATTGTTGGTTTTAACATGTTTTATAGAATTCAAACATGTGGTAAAGGATTTCATAACTCAATTTCCAATCACTCGGTTAAAATTCTACATTATTAATTATGTCTTGCTAGATTATATGTCAAATGATTTTTGATTATATTATATTATATTATATTATTTATTTTTTATAAATATTTATCTTGGATACACATAATTAATTTATTTTATTAACACTCAGTTCATTTATATTATCTTTGTAATTGATTTTTCGTCTCCCTCTTATTTATGTGGGACACATGCCATATTCTCCATTTGTTTCATTGATTCAGTGTTTATAATTCCAATGAATTTTATTTTATGATAATAATTATTATTATAATGGGGTTTACATATCCAAATATGGTTATTTCTTTATTGGGTCATGTGGTTAGAAAGTTACCAATTTGGTTAGGGTTTATTTCATAATCTCTTTATTATTCAAGATTATTTATCTTTAAGTCCCCATTGGGGAATATTTATCTTCTTTTTCCATGTTTTCTAAAAAAATTTTGAAAAAGGATTCAAATATTTTCGTAAAAATATTTCATTGTACATTTACCCATCTTTTTTTAAAACAAGTTAAAATAAATATATTTTCTATTTTCATTACATGGACCCATGTGAATTTACCAGAAAAATAAAGAAGAAGTGTTTATTTAAATTATGTGCCATGAGAATATTTTCCTACTGTCATGATGAATTACATCCTTAAGGATTATTTTATAATATTATACGGTTTTTTTCAATGAATTATTTTTATTTTATACTTGTGCATCATTTTTAAAACAATGTTTTCCAAATAAAAATAATATTTTTCTCAACAATTATATTAAGTTATATTTTAAAATAATTTTCTATATGAGATAAAAAAATTTAGTTTAATTATGTTTTACTGTGAATATGTTCCTAGTATTCCATCCTTACACATTATCTGGTTGATTTATTTTTATGATTGCATGATTCTTATAAAACCTATTTCTTTTTTCCTTGGGTTATGCTATGATGAACTTTTTAAAAAACCCAAATTTCCATGGGATCCAATATAATGAATTATTAGTGTTCTTATGGAAGACATATGTATGTATGTATTTAATTATGTGATTGATGAGACTAATATCTCCCTCAAATTCTTGTTGTAATGATTTATATCCTATGAGATAATAATTAGTAATAAGTTGATTAGCTTCATCCACTATTCGAAACATATGTGTCAAAATCCACTATGGTAAATATGTGTTTTTAAGCCACTATGTGGATGGTATTGGTAGTTACCTTGACATATTAAGTGGTTGTTTATATTTATGACGGTGAAAAACTTTTATGACCTGATCTTATGGATCATGATTGATTTATTATGATTTCTTATTCTAATTGTCTATGTTTTGTAATGATAATATTTATTCCATAAATCTTATTTATGATCTATTAGTGTTTGGAAATGAACTTCATAAGTTATGTTCATGGTCAGATAACCTTATTATTATCTTATGCTTTCATATGATCATGTATTATTATATCTTATGTTTAAACTTATAAATCATCTAAGCCCATACTTTCATATGTTTCCATCCCTAGGGGATGAAGAACGGTTTATGTAGGGTATTATTAATAGGATTAATATATGTGAGGATCATTTTGGGAGATTTTTAAGACCATTCATGAAATAATAGTATTTCATATATAATCTACAAAGTATCAAATCCTTTTCGATTCAATATTGTATAGTATTATTATGTATCAAAAATTCATATAAATAAATTTCATAATTGAGAATATAAAGATCAATCCATTATAGTGATTATTATGAAAAATAATAATAAATCACATAATATAAAACTCATTAGTATATTGGAAAATTTTAATAATCAATAAGAATGTTAACCATTTTCACATTTAATGTTTGACCTCAAATATATATTATGGTTTTCAAGAAAAAAATTAATTTCACAATATATCTTATATAAAATTTTATATTAAATCATAAAGGAAATAATAATAATAATAATAATAATGGATTCTTTTAAAAGATAAAAACATATGAAAAAAATTCCATGAAAACAGTCCTTTTGTAATTATTTTAAAAAAGTACATAAATTTCACATAAAAATTCATTTCATTCTCATAAATTTTGATTCCAAATTTTCACTAATAAAACATTTGATATATATCATAAAGGTACCATGGGACATTATCTTTACATTAAAAACTTTTGGAACCCTTAAAATTGAATCACCTATAAATATAATTTCAAATTCCCATTGGAGTAAACAATAAGCAGGGAAATCAACCCCTTTTTCGAAAAAAAAATGGTGAGATATATCAGGATCACCCATCAACAATGATATTTCAGGATAAAACACCATTAAAATATAATTTACATGAAACATACAATAAAAAAACTTATATATTTCATTTCAATAATACATCTCATTTAAATTAGAACTCAATCCCTTAAGGTATAACACATTTAGTTATGAAATAAAGAATAGAAAAGGAATATGTTTTAATAGAATTTCTTAAAAAAATAATTACAAAACTGAGATATAGAGTTTAATTTAATATAGAAATGGAATAATATGAAAGAATATTTATAATTAATGATGGTTATAACAAATAGAAAAACTGATAGGATGAATACGTTAAAAAACATTATATTTTCACTTTTGTAAAAAATTTCAAAATTACCTGTTCCCTAAATGTTTAATATATTAATTTTTAAACCATTCATACAAAATAACAATTTATTTAAAATTATGTATAATATTCTTTGATTTTTACATAATAACTTTCTTATAACATAATTATGCACATGGACATAAAAGAATTTGTTTTGAAAGGAATAAATTTAAAAAGTTTTTAATGAAAACACGCTTTAACATAATTCTCTTCTAGATTCATACATACTCTAAATCATGAATAATAAAATTATATTACTTTTATTGATTCATAACATCAATTTTCATCTTAAATTAAATATTACTATACCTTTTATTTCATTTATTAGCATTTTTATGTCATTATTAAAATGGATAAGTTTGCGTTGGTTGTTTTTTGGTCATTCGATTTCTAACCGTAAAACTACATATGTGTATTGAACATAATAATAGGGGTTATGGATACATTAACTTGATACTGTTAAAAAATTTATAATTATCTTATTTTATTGTAGGATATTCTTTTAAAACAAATCATTTTAGGAGGTCATGAAAAATAAACAACAACCATTTCAGGGAGATGGTAGTCTATACTTATGCATGAAAACCATTTTTATTTTTTGAAATAGTGGAAATAAAATGAAGAAGACAATATTTTAGCATTAAAAAATTATTAATATATTTTAAATTATATAATTATTCATTATTTACAAACTTATAAATATACTATTATGATATAGATGAAAAACATATCACATCAGTTCATGGGGGTGGTATTCCTCACATACTCCCGAGCGACATTAACGATTTCTAATTGATGGGAGTTAGATGACAATTACTATCTTATATTTATTTTATCATAACTATTTAATAAATATATATTCATCTATTAAATAATCATTACTATATATATGATATATCAATGAAAAGATAAACAAATTGTATCATGGAGGTTATATTCGATATATACGCACAATCAATGCTTTCATTTCACAAGAGTTGGAAAAAGATGAGAAAAAAAGTTATATCATAACCTTAATAAGAATACAGTAATTTTATTTCACTTATGTTACTATTTCACCATTATTAATGAATATTTTAAGGATTTATTAGAAGAAATAAAGTTTAAATAGGTCTGTTTCGACTTATACCATCTTCAAAGATATCTCCCATTGGATTACAACTTAATCATTCCAAGATTTTTCTTGTGAGATAATATGGACCAGTGGGACATGGGGAGGTATTTTGGGGATACATTTGGGATGGACATGGCTGAACTAGAGTGCTAAAAATGTTTTAGAAAGGAATTAGTATAGGCCATATTTTATAAGAATGTGGAGTTTCAGAACTATAATTTATTAGAAAATTTCAATATTATAAGTTCATAATAAATTAAAATAGGTTCCAAAACTATCTCATTCATATTATAATTTTATATGGGTAAAAACACCTATAAAAAATAGTAATTTATATATGTTTTTGTGACCTTATAACATTGTTTTTACCTTAATTAACATTGTTTTCCCTTTACCGTGGTGGTATATTATTACAATGGTTACTATTCATAATGAAAAAAATTTAAATTTAACCAATTAATAAATATAATAATCATCATTAAAAATATGGAATAAAATTTTAAATACGAATGTTTTATATTTTTCATAAATTAAATTCAATTTAAATGTTTAAAAGACAAATAAAAAAAAGTTTTCTAAAAAAGTTTTTTTACCAAAACATAATCTTAGAAGAAAAACAATTTAATTTTTATTTATATGGATTTATTTATATTATGTTTAATAAAATAGAAATTATGTTAATTTAAAACAAAAAATAACATTTTACAAGTATTTAAAATTAGTTTTTTAACAAAAATAAATAACTAATTTATAAAAACCAACCCTTTTCAATATTCACTAAAAAATAAGTCTGTTATGAAAAATAACATAATTCAACCTATTTAATACAATTTATTTTTATTAAAAATTATTTAACTTTTAAAAAATTCAATTCCAAAATAAGACTTAAAAAAATAAAATTCATGGAAAATCATTTTAATTGAATTAAACTATTCCATTTCATGATAAATTATTTTATAAATTTTGTAACAAAATTATAATGAAAATAAATACCCATCATGAATACATAGAAATAAAATTTTAAATTTATTTATAGGATTAACAAGGTGGTCTCATTCTTCATCCATTAGGAAGTTATGTCCTTCCAATTTTGTTTACTACTAAAACATATGGGGGTATTTTTTCCTCATAACATTTTTAGATTCCCATGTTTATTCCCCAATCATGTGATTCACCCATAAAACATTTTATTATTATATCAAATTATTTTATATTACATCCTCTTTAAGATCAAACATATTATATTTATTTTCATCAAAATAGTGGCTCTAATCTAACTATGCCAATTCAGGACTCAAGACATGGTATTCGTAATGTATATTCTTTCATAGTAAGGGAAATTTTAACACATCATATATCTAGGATAATTTTTCTAGTAAATCTACCTATATGAAAATAATAATTTTTTTTATTAAATATAATATGGACTAATGGACTAATGAATTAACATTCCATTTCTTCCAAAATAATTAACACTTTTCTATTGATGTATTTTAATAGAAAACATGATCATCAACCTAAAATGAGTGATCTTTACACCCATGATCTACATAAACTTCTTCTTGATCTATGATATCTTCATGTTATAAATAATTATCATTACATTCTCTACCATTTTTTTTCTAAAAAATCGAATCCCTAATAATTTTATCTCACTCACTTTTTCCCAATACACTAGAGTATCTCAACCTTTTCTATTTAATTCCAAAATATTTTTATTTATATAATTAAATAAAATAATTTGTTATAATAAATATAAAATAAATAAATATTCTAATACAAACATCATAGATAATCTAATGAGAATATATTAATGATATGATTTGAATTATATATATTATGATCCAATTTTCCAATATATTGAGGATAAAAATATGTAATAAAAATTTAATCCAGTACCAATCGACTTTTAAATACCATTAAAAAAACATTATTTCAAATTATGATCATAATTAGATTCCACAATTTGGGGAAACCAATGTAACCAAACTATCTACTAAGGATCATTTCATGAATGTTAATCCAAATATTTAGAATCTCACATACGTATAAAATTCACTCAATAAGCCAAATTATCAACAATAACAAAACTTACATTATTAAATGAATATTTATTTAGTAATACCAACACATTGTCCATGTATATATTTTACCTTTTCCTTTTTATCACTAATAAAGGCGGATGAATTCCCTTTGATAGTTTACCTAAATATTTAACCTTTTAAAATGTGAAACATTTAACAGTAGAATCCTTAATATATTTCTTCATACATTCCAATAAAATATATTCTTGGTTGTCTGTATATTTCAAACACCTACTAGTATAAATAGAAAAATGAGATATATGATACTCACTTAATAATTACTTTTCATTTGGGAATCACATGTTACAATTAACCCCTTTTATAATCTGAAAACACATTCTTTATTAACATTAAACATTTGAAGCTTACCCTTATTAGATATTTCTATTCCTTCTTTAAAACTAAGAGATTCCTTCTAATCATTCTTTATTCTTTCTGAAAAATATGACTACATTGATACTTGAGTGAAAATAGAATAATATTTTGAATACATAATTTCTTCAAAATCACTCATTAAATCATTAGAAAAAAGTATTATATTTTATCCATAATATAGTTAATAATGTACTACCTTATTGACTCATGGAATCCCCTAAATCATTTCCTTTACTTGGAGGATATTTAATTGTGAAAGAATATTACTTTATTTGTTTTTACCTTATAATCCTCCTTATTATGGACTATATTTTAGTGAACATATACATTATAATTTTATGATCAGTAAAAATATCATATTTCTTTATATATAAAGTATCTATCATTATTTGTTTAAAACAACAAAATAACTAAGTTGTTTTTAAATATAATTCGTATCAATAGGTTTCATTTTATGAGATGAATATACAATAAAAAATCATTCTACAACATGAAAAATCTATGTTCCTTCAAACAAGTATCCCCATAATTAAAAAATGACAGTTTAATTTTGGAAATGTATGCAATGGGTAATTAATGAATATTATTCTAAACCACTGAAATAAATCATAACCATCTTTTTTCTAGGTTATTTTAACTAAATTTCGTGTTAACATGTTTTGTGGGTAATATAATTGATAAATGTTTTCATAAATCACCAAAATTAACAAAAAAATAAAAGGAAAGATTGAATTTGAGAAACATTTGTAAACATTAGACACTCTTAAATTACTATAGTTTTAACAGGATCAATGATTATTCCATTATATGAAAAAAATACTAAAATGAAATGAAATATTTTTTATCCAAAATTCTCATTTACTAAATCTTAAAAAACAATATATGCTTTTAATGTATTTGATATAATCCTTAATTTTTTTATCACGATCTACATAGATTTAAGAGTATAGTATAATATCATCTCTAACTATAATGAAAAATCTATCCAAGAATTCTAGGAGAATTATATTCATAAAATCCATAAATACGGTGGATGATTTTTTAAACCAAAAATGAAAAACCACAATCTTGTGATGACCATACATTTAATTGAAGAAAATATTCAAACTTTCTTCCCTTTAACCTTAGTCTAGTGATACCCAAACCTGTGATGAATCATCAAAAAAATACTATACACACTGAAGATGATCAAAGTAGTCATCAATATGAGTAAATAGATATATATTCTTAATAATGAAATTATTCAATCCTCTAAAACAAATACACAACCTTATTGAGCCATCATTATTTTTTTACAAAAAATAAGAGGGACCCATTGATAATTTTATGGTTAATGAAACCCTTATCAATGAAATCCTTTAATCAAATTTTGTATTCCAACAACTCTTCTATATCAATTTGATATGGATATTTTGAAATTATCATATCCCCTTGAACTATTTCAATAGTAAAACCAACCTCTCAATTTAGGATAATAATAGGGAAATAATATAGAAATACATATACATATTTATTTACTACTATAATATCACCCTTTAGAATAATTTCTATCATTCCTTGAATATGTTCATGATATAGTTCACCAACATTTTTTACCAGTTTCTTGTATTCTTGATATATTATTATAGGTATGAATTCATTATTATATAAAAAAGAAAATTCCTTTGTAAAAATAGCTTCTTTAACTCTACAATCTACGTTAGCATGATAAATTTAAATCCAACCCATAACATTAATAACATTTGGCTACAAAATAGTAAATACAATAAGGATTTAATTAAAAACCAATCCATAGATCTTTTCATAAATATTTTCATTAGGTTTTTATTTATATAACCCCTGGAATTTTTTAACAAGAGTTCTAACATAACATCAAGAATATTATATTTCAATTTTATAAGAAAATTTCCCAGATATATGATAATGTGTGGATCTTGAAAAAACATGACATGTAATTAATTTGAATAATCAAGTATTATTCTTAAATACAATTATTTTTAGTGTCCCACATCATTTGTAATAGTAAAATGTCATTGGTGAAACATTTTTTTATTGTTACGATTAGTATAACTATACAATCTAAATTTTAACCTACATTGGCATAATGTTCAATGTAATTGAAATTAAAATATTTTACTAATTTCCATTCAATATCTTCAACACAATTTCCTTTTCTCTTTTCATTACAGTAATGGTCCATGTGTCTAGGTTTTTAATATCTCTAAAACTTTTAATTCCAAATATAATATTCTCTAAAATTATTATATCAACACTTATCAGAAGAGGAACATTGAATTATATTATTATTTTTTCTTTAATTAATGCTTCCATATTTACATGAAAATGGATTTCTTCTTACCCTTATTATTGTAAAAGATCATAAAATCCATAGAAAATTACTTATAACATCTCAGAATTTTATCCTAACAAAGGAAATCCTGGGTAATGAGATCTATTTATAAAAAGGGATTTAATCTTGATAAAAATCCATCTATTTTAATATCATGTCCCATAATGAAATTAAGTGCATACCTAGACAATAATTTAAAATTAGATTTATTTATCAATTTAAGGAATTAAATATCCCTTTAAATTTAATGTACCTTTACAAAAATACATTATATGGAAGATGTCATCAATTAAATTCATTCCATGATATTACTTTCTTCATATTTATTAGTTTTCTTGTTCAATGACCACCATTTATCTTCTTCTTGTTCAAAAGGATATATATGAAGGTTTACCTTATGATGTTTTTAAAAAACTAGAAGATAAAATGCCTTCAGTAAGGAATTTATCCATCCTTTATATTTTTTGTAGGTTTTAAAATCCACAAAATATTAGAGGGATATATTTCATGAAATGTTCCATGGTATACATGATACTGTATGGAGAATTTAGTTACTATCTAATATTTTTTCCTCCATATATAGCCTAATTTAACTTAGTAAAATATACATAAAATTCTCTATTCGAATTACAACATGTATGGATATTTGAATTGTGTTTGAACTCAGATCTTCTTTTCAGGTATGTTTTTTCTAGTGTTTTTGAAGAAAAAGAGTAAATTTGGAAAAATTTTGAAGTACGTGCCATGTACTTGATTACCGCAGGTAACTGTGTGCGGGTTGTGTAACGGCTGGGTACACAGCTGTGTGTGGTGACCTAGAGTCCAGCTAATGCGGGGGACGGTAAGGGAAAGTACACACCGTGTAATTAAAAAGTACACGACATGTAATTTATTTTTTTCATTAAACTTTCCAGGGTCACGTCTGATGGAAAGAATCATCTCCTTCTAGGTCTGGTTCATCTGAGAGAGACTGTATAACCACGATCTTTGTCCAATCCCCTGACCAAGCATCTGATCTCCGATTCTACCGACGTCGATTGTGTTGGGATCGCCTCAATAAGCTCTTCCTTATTCAAGATATTCATTTCATGTTTCTTCTTATTTCAAGAGTAATCCTCTGTTTAATGTTTTAGATGTTTTTGTAGATCTACGGTGTTTTTAGGTGATTCAAGGCTTGAGGTTCATGTATATCGTTCATACAATACCGAGTTATGTGGTTTATGCCTTTCTGTTGAATGTCTCTGAGTTATATGCGCAAACTTTCCAATTACCTTGAATGGGGTATTTTATGTTTACTGTTTTAGCCCTGTTAATTTCCTAGTTTTCTTTTATTCTTGAGTAGATGTTAATTGAATTCTAATAGGGTTAATTTCAATGATTTGGAAGTTTTTTCCAATGCATGTTATGTTTATGACTGTTTTGTCATGCATATCTTATTAGGATACCTTGCCTGTTTCCCATGCCTAGTGTTGTAGGATGGACTGTTTGTTTTTTTGACATGTTTTTATGTTTTAGACTATTATCCAAGTAGTTATTGAGGTTTAAATTGGCCGATATGATTTTTTGTACTTGTTAACATACACAGGTCCATGAGAACCTAGTGTAGTAGACCATAGGGAGAATGGACGTAAGGGCTTCTCCAAAGTGTCTGTTTTACTATTACAATGTGAGACCATAGGGGGAATTGATGTAAGTGCTTCCCCAGAGTGTCTGTAGTTCCTCGACTTGGACCACAGGGGGAATGTGATGTATGTGCTTCCCCAGAGCGCCTTTAGTTACAGATACTAGGATATAGATGTAATTGATGTTGAGTGCTTCCTTAGAGAGTATATGCCTCAGATAAACATGTGGGGTTAGACTATGTGTACTTCCCTGAGGTTTTCTTGAACTTGTTTGGTTAAACCAGAGGGGTTAGGCTGTGAGTACCTCTCAGAGGGTTACCGTTTGTGTTTAGTTACTTGACTGTGTTGTTTGGTTGAACCAGAGGGGTTAGGATGTGAGTACTTCCTAGAGGGTTACCTACTTTGATTAGCTTCTTACCTGATATATGAATTGAATGCCTTGAAATTGTGGATTGTTACTGCTGAGTAATTCCTTGTTTACTTATTCCTTTTACTTATTACCTGTTATATACTCACTGACTGTTAGGCACATATCATTTGGTGGTTTCATACTGGGATTTAGTCTCACACTCTTTTGGGTCATGTTTTTGGGCCCAAACAGATTATGTTGCTGCAGGTATAGAAAAGGGCTAGTACCCTTTTACATCAGGCACCTGATTATTGAGGAGCTGGAGAGCATGGGACCAAGATGAGGCTTGCAATACTACTGGAGTTTATCAGTTTACTTTTTTTACTTGGTTTAGTTCTGTATTTTGTGATCGTGATGTGTTTGGCTGATTTCCTATACATATGTATCATGCATAATTTATATATGTACACCAGTTATACTTTCAGTCTTCCACTATTTACTTATTTCATGTTTTAATGCTTCCTCTATTGTATATGTATTTTACTTCCACTCTGTTACTCTTCCAATTAGGGAATAGTTTCCCCACTATCACACTCAAGGCCCTCACTGCTAGTTGGAAGCCTCTGGCATTTGGGGAAATGCATTTGAGGTCATGTGACCAACTGGGTACGGGGTGCCTCTGGGTGGCTTCTAAAATCAGGACGTTAAAAAGTGGTATCAAAGGAATTATTTTCATCTTGAATTATAGTTTGGGGCCTATAGCCAGGGGTAGGATGGAAAAGGTAATTGGTAATAAGTTGTGCCCGGTAGTAGCTAACCACTATATAGGGAAAATCCAATCTACCTCATTTACTATAATTTTTTTTTCTGATTTTTTAATTTTACAGTTGATTTTATTTCACCATTGCATGATTCACATGTTTTGTACAGTTTCCATTAATGTTATTGAGGTTATATTTCTATCACAACCCGATGAGATGAGGGTATTCCATCTCATGCATCATATAGGACAATCTATAAATCACATTCCATGCATTATTTCGATGCCATTTAGGGTGAATTAGTGATTGCATGTTGTTTGGATAGAAGTTTTGTAATATGTTCATGCTGTTGTGATAGATTCCTTGGTAGAATACCTTTTTTGATAAGGTATTTCTTTGTGTAAGGTTTGTTTGAATTAACACCAATATTTGGTTCTAGAGGTGTTATGGGCCCTCATGAATCGGGATTTGGTGGATCATTGACTTGTTTCCTTGTATATGACATGTATAAGATGCCAAGATTTGATTTACGGGGAGTATGGGCCCTCACGAATCTGAATTTGGAACTTTTAATGTTTGTTTCAGTGTTTTTCTGGGTTTTGGAGTAGTTTTTGAGGCTTACTGTCCAGAAAAACCCAGAATACACGGCATGTAATGTTGAATACACGCCATGTGTTCTTCTTTTCTGGAAGAAACTGATTTTCATAAGTACACACCATGTACCATATATACACTCTATGTAGTCACTAACTGTGTCACTAGCTATGTGGGCAGCAACACAGGGTTGGGACATCTTGGTAGAACATGCCCTGTTCTGGATGTACACGCCTTGTTGTAGAACCGTGTATGCATTCGTGTAGTGAGAAACATAAGTTAGTTAAATCTTCTTGTACATGTCGTGTCTAGTATAAACACTCCGTGTAGTGGTAACTATGTGAAAAACCATGTAAATAACAACACACGTAGTTGAAAACTAAGTAGTACACGCTTTTCCCATCTAAAACACGCCGTGTAGTGTGATGTATGTATCCATCTGGGTCACTAACAACACGGGTCGGTGAAGCCCATCTAGTACACTCCATGTCTGGAACAAAGACAACCTATAGTCTTCTTCTAGGAGAACCGCGTGGGTTAGCCGTGTAGAAGAACCTAGTTAGGGGAAGAGGATTCATATACATGCCGTGTGTTAGGACAACATGCAGTGTGTTCGGTATGTTACATGACCAATTGTGGAAGGAGTACACACCCATGTGAAAGGCTTAAGGGAACACGCCGTGTAGGATTTATACCCACCGTGTATCCATGTTTTAAAAAACATGAATGCTTCCGTTCTTTTATTCCCTTCTTTTACTACTAGTTTTCTATCCTTGATAATCTTGTTCTAATATTTGTGCTTCACCTTGCAGAGTCATGCCACCAAGATGTCCTCCGGTTGTATTCCAATTATGGGGTGGAGATTATACACTAGACATGGATGAGCAGGGACTACCAGCAGATCCTCCAGTTGTGCCAGACTTGGAACCAGCCATCATTCTGAACACAGGTGTTGATACATAGTTATAAGAAGGTTTTATGAGGTTCACGCAGACCTTCCAAGGAGTACCACATCCTTCCCCTTCTATGGAAGAGCGGACGTGAGTTTTCCAGCAGCAGCATCCTCCCACCTTCACAAGGAAAGTAGGACCTTAGGCTGCAGATTCATGGTTAGATTCCATGCTGTCTATCCTCAATCATCTAGAGAGGCTTACGGAGATGAGGATCAATATTTCTATATATTTTCTATGAGATTCCTCCAAGAGATGGTGGGATGTTATCTCACAGGTGGGATACCAGCAGGTCATGGACTGAGATGAGTTCCAGCGTGCCTTCTATTAATACTTCTACCATGAGACATTGAGGTATGATCAAGCCCGAGAGTTCCTGAGTCTGGAGGAGGGTACTCTTTCGATTATAAAGTATTCTTCTCGATTCACATAGCTATATAACATCACTCCTATTCCAAGAGGTGAGGAGTTATTCCTGGAAAGTAAGTTTGAGGATGGTCTTAGGAACATCATTTGATCTCTGGTGAACATCTTATGGTGGACTTCCATCACTTCTATAGTCAACCAAGCACTAATCACAGAGAGAAATATGAGTGATTATTGGGTTGAGAGCCAGGGAGGCTTAAAACGTAGAGTTTCTATCCCGCCTACTAATAGAAGACAACGCCAAAGGTAGTCTTCGTGCGGTGATCCAAGGAGGCAAGACACATCTTCTAGTAGCTAGGTGGTGTGCACCAATGCAGGAAGAGTGGGCATACAAGGCCACATTTCCCTATTGACCTAGTGGAGTGTCTATCTTGAAATAATATTGGCCATCTTTAGTGCTTCTGTCAGATCTTCTCACCTGCTACTGGTGATAGGGGTTCATCTATGGACTCCACTTTTAAAAGCAGCACCACGAGTTTCACACCAGTCTGGGAACTGGAGATCTTCCGGCCGTTCAGGATGCGGTAGAAGTCGTGACTAGGGTAGTCAGTCGTTAGGATTTTAGCGACAATAGGGTGGATCAGCTCATTGTGGTCAGAAGGGGTCACATGGCAGAAATATAGGCCCAACATTTTCAGTTGAGAATACCCAGCAAGAGTAGGATCCCAGACCCTCTACAGTTCAAGGTACAATTCTAGTTGCCTCAGTTTTATCTTTTTATCTTTTTGATACTGGGCCTTCCCATAGCTTTATATCTGTTGCTACTGTGGAGAGCCTCGGGCTCTGTATCTTTTCATCTTCCAATATCTTGACTTTGGACACTCCGTTAGGTACAAGTACAGCTAGTGTGCGTCGGTGCAAGGAGTTACCTCTATAGTTTGGTGGGTGTCACTTCTTGTGGTACCTCTATGTCCAAGAGATGATAGGCTATGATGTCATTCTCATAATGGACTAGTTAGTTTCCTTCCAGGCTGTTGTAAACTGCTATCATCGTAGGGTGAGTTTCACATCACTAGAGGGTAGATCGTTTCCTCATAAGGGTAAATGGGATGTCCAGGCATATAGAGTAGGACCCGAGAATCATGGGTTGGGAGGAGTTACAACCCAGATCACTAGTCTATATCTAGATGACTAGGGGACTACACAGATGGACTTTCCTCCAGTGGTGGATCATTTCAGGGATGTCTTTCCAGAGGACTTTTTATGCTTTCCTCTAGAGTGTGAGGTAGACTATTAATTTGATCTTTTTCCAAGAGCGGAACCGGTGTCCATTCCTACTTATTAGATGGATACACCAGAGTTACAGGAGCTCAAGAAGAAGTTGGAGGAGTTGCAGACAAAGGGTTTTATCTGATGTAGTACTTCTCCTTGGGGTTCTCTCATCTTGTTTGCAAAAAATTGTGGATGGTACCCTCAGACTTTGTGTGGATTATCGGAAGGAGAACCAGTTGAAGGTCCAAAAATGATTTCCCTTACTGAGTATTGATAATCTCTTTGATCAACTTCGAGGAGACCGGGTGTTCTCAAAGATTGAATTGAGATCTAGTTACCATCAGTTGCATGTTAGACCATCTGATATACCTCTTCCAGCCATCCAGTGCAGGTATGGTCTATACGAGTATGTGGTTATGCCGTTTGGCCTCACCAACACACCTGCAATCATCATGGAACTGATGAACCGAGTGTTCCACCCATTCATGGATTCTTTCGTGGTAGTATTTGTGGAAGATATCTTTGTTCACTCTCACACTCAACACGACCATGATACCCATCTTGATATCGTTTTGAGTACACTGATAGAGAATCAATTATATGATAAGATCACAAAATGATACTTTTGGATGGATCATATTCAATTCATGGGTCATGTTATCTCAAAGACATGAGTATTAGTATATCGAGATAAAGTGAGAGCCGTAGTTTCCTAGGATCAGCTGAAGAAATTCTTTGAGGTACGATGTTTTTAGGGTTGGCTGGATACTACAGACGTTTCATACAGGACTTTTCACACTTATCAGCACCACTAATGGACCTGACTAAGAAGGGTGCAAAGTTCTTATGGTTAGATTCTTGGGAGTCATCCTTTCAGGAGCTTAAAGGGAGGATTACTTCATCACTAATACTAGTATAGCCAGATCCGAGAAAGAGATAACCTATTTACTGTGATTATTTAGGTATCAGGCTATGAGATGTTCTTATGTAGAGAGAAAGAGTTGTTGCGTACGGGTCTCTGTAGTTGAGGTCACATGAGAGGAATTACCCAATGCACAATCCGTAGTTTTCTGTCATTGTTCATGCTTTAGTAGCTGGAGACATTATCTTATGGGAGAGAATTTTGTTGTTTTCACTAACCACAAAAATATAAAGTACATATTCACACAGCAATACCTGAATTTGAGACAGAAAAGGTTGGTTGAGTACCTTCAGTAATTTTACTTTGATCTTGCTTATACACCTTGGAAAGGCAACACTGCTACTGATGCACTGAGCAGGAGGAATCAGATACATTCAGTTCAAGATGCCAGTAGTGAGTGGCAGCTTATGGCTCTATTCTCTGAGATGCATTTAGAGGTTCATGACAAATAGGGATAGACATTTCTTTCTTCTATAGTTGTAACCTCTACCCTTCTTGATCGAGTGCGAATGAGGCAGGTATCAGATTCAGAAGACCTAGTCCTATAGGAAAGCATGTAAGGAGAGGACTCTATTCCTATATGGAATATTGGTGAGGATGAGATCTTGAATTTTCATGGGCACGTGTGGGTGCCATCAGACTTATGCAAGGAGCTGAAGCATGACATTCATTCCTTATTTTGGGTAGTTCATCCTGGCATCACTAAGATGTATCTCGATCTACACCGTTAGTATTGGTGGCCAGGTATGAAGAGATATGTTGCATGTTTCGTCATGAGGTGTTCCACTTGTCAGCAGGTGAAGGCAGAGCATCAGCGACCAGCAGGGCTTTTGCAGTAGTTACCCATTCTCGAGTGGAAGTGGAATGACGTCACGATGGATTTCATGACAGGTTTGATGATGTTACCTTGAGGGAATGATGTGGTATGGGTTGTCATTGGTAGGATCAAGATGGTTGATCACTTCTTTCCAATCAAGGAGACCTTCAGTGTTGATGAGCTGAGAAGGTTCTACCTCCGCGATATTGTATGTCTACATGGAGGTCCACACTCCATTGTTTTAGACAGGGACACCTGTTTTACTTCGCAAGTCTGGTAGGGGCTTCAAAAGGATTTGGGTATACATGTGCTTTTGAGTACAACTTACCATCCCTAGACAGATGGCAGACCGAGCATATGATTCTGGTGCTTGAGGACATGCTTTGAGCATGTATCCTGGATTTTCGAGGTTCATGGGAGTAGCACATAACTCTTGTGGAGTTTTCCTACCAAAATAGTTTACAACCAACTATTCACATGGAAACATACGAGGCCTTGTACGGTAGGCCATGCTGATCACCATTATATTGGCAGGAGGGAGGAGAGGCAGCTATGCTGGGACCTCATCTTGTCTACGAGACTACAGAGAAGATAGAGTTGATTCGGAGGAGGATGACTACTGAAATGTCTCGATAGAATTCTTATGCCGATTGACAGAGATGACCTCTATAGTTTGAGGTTGGAGATCAGGTTTTCCTTTGTGTCACACCGAGGTTGGGACAGAGGAGGAATATGAGACAGGGTATGATTTCAATGAGATACGTTGGGCCGTTTGATGTTTTTGAGAGAGTTGGTCCGATTGCCTATTGTTTGCAGTTACCTCAGAGGTACTGGGATATGCATGACGTCTTCCATGGTTCTCAGCTACGGCATTACTTCTCAGACAATCTCATGTTTTTCAAACTGAGGAGGTTGAGCTAGAAGTGGACACCTCATTCGAGGAGCATCCTATTCGGATTGTTAATAGAAGTATAAAGGTGTTTTGTGGCCATTCTATTCCTCTGGTATGAGTTCTATGGTAGAATGGGTGTGTAAAGGATGAGACTTTGGAGAGGAAGGCTGATGTATAATCACAGTGGCCAGATCTGTTTGGGGATTCTTCTTCTACGCCGCCTTGCTAGGGAGATTCAGGGACAAATTTTTTTAAGGGTGGAAGTTTGTATCAATTCAGATTTTTTTAGGTATGTTTTTAATTTCTAGTTTTTTTGATGAAAAATGGGAAATTCGGGAAATTTTGAAGTACACACAATCTACTTTATAAGTACACGACGTGTACTTGATTACTGCAGGTAGCAGTGTGCTGGCCGTGTAATGGATTTGCACATGGCCATGTGTGGTGACCTGGAGACAACCTGATGAGGGGGCTGGTAAGGGAATGTACACGCCATGTACTTCTAAATTACAGGTTGTGTACTTTATTTTTTCATTAAACATACCGGGGTCGCGTCTGGAAGACAAAATTGTCTCCTCATAGTTCTGGTTCATCCAAGAGAGACCGTACGACCACGATCTTTCCCCGATCCCCCTATTGAGCATCTGATCTCTGATTTGACCACCATCAATTGTGATGGGATCACCTCGTTAACATATTCCTTATTCTATAGATTCAATTCTTATTTCTTCCTCTTTCAAGAGTTATCCTCCGTTGAGATGTTTTTATAGAACTACAATGTTCTTGGGTGATTCATGGCTTGAGGTTCACGTATATCTTTCATAAAACACTGAGGTTGGTGGTTTATGACTTTTCATTGAAAGTATCTTAGTGATATGTAAAAATTTTCACAATCCCCTTGAACAAGGTATTGCGTGTTTACTGTTTTAGCCCTGTTAATTTTCTGGTTTGTTTGTATGCTTGAGTAGAGGTCAATTGAATGTGAAAAGCCATAGCTGATATGCTTTAGAAGTGTTTGCCTAGGCATGTTCTATTTATGACCATTTGGTCCTACTTAGCCTTTTAGGATAACTGGCATGTTTCCCAAGCCTAGTGTTATAGGATGGAGAGTTTGTTTTTCTAACAGGTTGTTATACTGTAGACTGTTAGCCAAGTACTTCTTGAGGTTTACTTTGGCTGATACGCTTTGCTGTACTTTTTGACATACACATGGTCGTGAGAACCTAGTGTATTAGACCATAGGGAGAATGGACATAAGGGCTTCTCCAGAGTTTCTGTTTTACTATTATGATGTGAGAACATAAGGGGAATTGACATAAGTTCTTCTTCAGAGTGTATAATTCCACGATGCAGGCCACATGGAGAATGTGACATAAATGCTTCCCCAGAGAGCCTTTAGTTACCGAAATGAGACTATAGGAGTAATTAATGGTGACTGCTTCCTCAGAGAGTCTATGCCTAAGCTGAACCAGAGGGGTTTGACTGTGTGTACTTCCCAGAGGGTTGCTTGTACTTGTTTCGTTGAACCAGAGGGGTTAGGCTGTGAGTACTTCCTAGAGGGTTACCGTTTGTGTTTAGTTGCTTGCTTTTGTTGTTTGGTTGAACCAGACGGGTTAGGTTATGAGTACTTCCCAAAGGGTTACCTGCTTTTATTAGCTTCTTACCTAATATATGAATTGAATTCCTTGAAACTATGGATTGTTACTGCTGAGTAATTCGTTGAATACTGCTTCCTTTTACTTATTACCTACTCTATATTCACTGACTGTTAGGCACAGATCTTTTGGTGGTTTCCTAGTTTGATTTAGTCTCACAACCTATTTGGTTCATGATTTTGGGCCCAAAAATATTATATATCTCTAGGTACAGATAAAGGCAAACACCCTTCTACTACAGGTACTTGATTTCCGAGGAGCTGGAGAGCATGGGACCAAGCCGAGGCTTGTGATTCTTCTAGAGTTTATTTATTTTCATTTTTACTTGGTTTAGTAATGTATTTCAGCATTGTGATGTGTTTCACTTCATTCTTAGACATATGTATCATTCATAATTTATAAATGTTCTCTAGTTATACTTTCAGTCTTCCGATATTTACTTATTGCATGTTTTTCTGCTTCTGCTATTGTATATCTGTTTTACTTCCACCGTGTCCCTCTTCAAATGAGGGCATAGTTTCCCCACTTTCACACCTAAGGCCCTCATTGTGAGTCGGCAGCCTCTGGCATTCGAGGAAATGTGCTTAAGGTCATGTGACCAACCAGGTAAGGTGCACCTCTGGGTGGATTCCAGAATAGGGACGTTATAGATTTGGTTGATATTATCCTCCAAATACCTTTCAACATCATCTTCCCAATTATTACTATAGAAAAATATTCTTATCTAAAATAGATTACATGAATTAACATGGAAATCATCAATATATGTCTCATGAGAATATAAACATGAATTCAAAACACTTTAAATTATATTTCAAAATCATCCAAATAATTAATGTTATCTAATACTTTTCTAATGTATTTTCTAAAACACCCAATACCTTAAAAACACATAATTTCAGAATTTGAAAAAAAACATTTCACTATAATACATTTCTGGGATCATTTCTTCATAGTGTTTTTCATATTTTTGTTAAACATTACAAACAAAAGTTGGAATTTCCAAAAATATACATTTTTACAATAAAACATGTCATTTATAAAGGGACACTTGGTTCATTTATGGCACCTCACATATCGTGAACTCTATATTTTTTTAAAAAAATCAATTCTGAATCCTAATGAAAAATAATTATAAAACAATGGATGACATGAAAAATGCATGAAAATGGGCATAAAATAATAGAAACATGTTAGTCCATTTATAAACATGAAAAAGACACAATTTTCTTTAAATTTTCACATTGAACATTTTTCCAAGAATACCTATTTACATTTTCATGAAATAATAAAATTCCTTAATATCATTCATGTAACAATTGATATGAAATCAGATAGGGAAAATCATAATCATAATTTTTTATTTGAAAACACGATAAATTATGAATACCTTTCGATGAAAATAATCATTTCAACATTATATTAATAAATTTTAAAAATATTATAAAAAAACATTAGATAATTTTCTTATCTTTTGAAACCATAATATTTCTTATATAAATAATCTCATTCATACCATATAGGTTCTTTGGGACATTATCCATATATTCAAAAATAAAATAACTCATAAAACAGAATCACCTAACCAGATTATTCTCATATCGTTTAGGAGGAACTTATAATCGGTATACTTTATACCATTAAATAATGAATTGGGGAGCTATTTTGGGATCACCAATCATCAATTCTATTTTAGAATCACCCGTAATTTATAAAAAATGACAAATAATCATAGCCTTAAAAAATCCTCTATATATTAAAATTTAATCAAAAAACATATTTGAATTTTCATTCAACCCCATAAGTTATAACATATTAAGATATATTATAAAGAGAAAAAGAGGTTTATACTTCACTAGAAAAAAAAATCAACAAATATTTATTGCAATCATTTGTAACACACCAAATATTTTGTTTAAAATAATAATAATATCCAAATCATTCCCAAGATGAAACAATAATATTTAAAAGAATTGAGATATATTATAAAAATAGTATTATTATAATTTTAATTTT
Source organism: Viscum album (assembly GCA_963277665.1). Classification (NCBI taxonomy): domain Eukaryota; kingdom Viridiplantae; phylum Streptophyta; class Magnoliopsida; order Santalales; family Viscaceae; genus Viscum; species Viscum album. The sequence continues at coordinate 880,115,203 of OY728123.1, forward strand.
ATACAATTGTCTTGGAATTGGTTAGTATGAATATTAGTAACTGCATTACAAAATAATTTTATATTATTCCTAATAAAAACATAATGATTATTTCTTATGAAATAAGAACTAAATTTTAGTAAATATATTTTACTCTTAAAAAGGAAATTTAATTCCAAAAAATATTTTTATTTCATTTTGTAAATAGTAATTATTATTAAATTTGAAAAAAGAATTAGAGATTATATATTTTAAATTATACATATTTTTTGAAATAATAAAACTACAATTTACAAAGGGTGAAATTTTTGTATTTATCTAAAGTTATTATATTTAAGTGAAAACTGAAAAACACATATTTTTCAATTACTGTTATTTAATATGATTATATCTAATAAATAAAAATTATAATCAAATTTTGTATTTTTTATTATTTAAAATTATGATACAAATTATTGACAATAATTTAATTAATTTCATTTTAATCGACAATATGCATGGTTTTAAATTAAGTTATTTTTTATTCCAAAAAAACGCATTTATTCTAAAACTTTTTTCTTTCCTTTTTCTACATTTATATTAAAATTTATTTAAACCACTTCAGGAGATTGAATCTTGTAAAATGGATACCATATTTATTAAATATGTCACTTATAGGTTTGGTTATTATGAATAGTCACATGGAAAAATTCCTATCATCTTAGAGTGGGAAAAATGGGTAAAACATGGTTAAAACCATGAGATATGTTCACAAAATTACGAATGTGCATTCCATTATTTACTTTAATTTATTTAATGTTACCATAGATATATAAAATTTAAATATATGGAATTTTTTTTAATATTTTCCTTTCATTATGAAATTAATATTATTTTATGTAATAAAACTTCTAAAATGTATCTCTCTTGAATTTAATGTCTTTTAAAAATTATTTTAGGGATAAAAATTGGATAATTTTTGTTGTAAATGTTTACATGATGGAAACAATAATTTATTTAACATTTTTTTTAATTATAATTTTGTGTTACTGAATAATGAATTTAGATTCTTACGCAATGCTGAGAGATATATTTATTAAATTAATTTAAAAATGAAATAAATGATTTTAAAAATATTAAATGTAATATATTATTGTTGAATTGTTGACTTTAAATAAATTTTTATGTAAACATAATATGTTAGGTATTTTTGAATGGTTTATATTCAAATTACAGAACAATCTTAATGAATATTAAATCAAAGTAATTGAATAGTGTCAAAATGACATCAATAAAATTTCAATAAAATAATGTTTTTCTAAATTATTTAAAAAATAAAAAAATATTGAAAGAAAAAAATAATGATATGAAATTATTAAAATGTAATATCTTTGAAATTTATGAGAAAATTATTAACATATATGTAAAATTATAACCCATTAATATTTAAAAATTCATTATCACAATTAATATTTAAATTGGATAATAAAGGGAATAAAGAAAAAGATAAAGATTAAAATGACACTAAAACATGTATAATTTTCATTGGATGATGATATATTAACCTTTACCACTTTTTAATATAATTCCTTTAAATTTGGTATAATTTTCCTAGATAATGACTTAAATATATTAAAAGTTTTGTAAATTCCATATATTTCATTTCCTACCCTTATAAAAGGACTCCAATTATCTCTTTTATTTACGACAAATTAATCTATATATATTGACCCATCCTTGAATAATTATATTATAAACACAGCCAATAAAAAATTATTGGTTTTGGTATACCTAAAATACATTTCCAATGGTCATTAAGAAAGGATATAAGAAGGGTTTCTAAAAAAGAGGTAATCAACTTACCCGACCACTTACAATTTATTTCTTCTTATACCTACTCAAAATCATTTGTATTCATCATAAAATAATATATTTAGTATCTTAAATATAGTAAAATTCTGTAATTATATTTTAACCACCAATACACTTGCTCTACATAAATAAATTTAATGTTAATATATTTCTCATCCACACTTGTGGACTAACCCTCTATTTAATGATACGATACATTTTTCATGACCATAAATCATGGATATTTATTAAGAAATGTTTAAATTTTTCTACATAATATCTATGATATAATTATTTTTTAAATATATTATATCATTTCTACCTTCTTAGCTTCAAATCCTTTGGAAAATGACAGTGTCACATGTTTTTACATGTGGACTACAACCTCCATGATGTGATGTGATTTGTTTATCATTTCAACTTTACATGAATGAAAATTAGATAATAAAAATATTACATAAATGGTATATATTCAATAATAATGATTTAATCATGGTGAGTTATTATTTAACTTTCTTTTATTCTATTAGAAAAAATGTGAAAAGTGCGTTCATGCATACATACGACATACCATCTCCACGAACTATGTAAGTTATTATTCTATGCCCACCATTTATGGATGAATATAAAAATATATATAGTATATATATATATTAAATTTATTTCATTGTTTATGTTTTTGAGTTTATGGAACCATGATCCAATTACCAGGGCCATAACTTTGAAACATGAATTCTCATGAAAAATGAAACAGTGAACACCTGACATGATGATATTAATAAAGAATTATTAATAAATTTTAGTCAAAATAAAATATGTGGATAATATAATATAATATATGAATGTAGATTAATCTTTAATATAAGTAAAATAAATTATATTTTTATTAAATAGGATAAATCACTATCAAAGAAATTCAAACGCGAGGAATAACATTTTTGTCTCACTTTTATTTCTAATAGACACACATTACATTCACCCCTAGTTTTATTTATTTTGTTTATATAATTCCCCTAAATGTATTTTATTATTACTATAATGGTAATTATGGTGATATAGAAACAAATTTTAGGTTCCCTCTTTCAAGATTTTTGGATATGAAAATCACAAAAATATTTAGGGATTTAAGTTACAATATCATAGTCTATCGATATTATTTATGATCTTGTTTTTAATGATGAAATTTTATAAAATATCTCTCAATATTATAATGTATTTACTAATACTTTGTTTATTAATATAGATTCAAATTTTCCCATTCATTTTCATATCTCTAAGAACTCTTGAGACTGAATGGATATCTTTAAGGAAAATAGACATTATTTCTCTCATTAGTAGAAAATACATTTTCAACCAAGTCTATGATTTCTCTAAAATATTTTCATGAATATTTCAATATTCAAATATTATTTATAAATAAATTTTTAACCATTTATTAATTTTTATAATTTTTTTCTAACGATAACTATTCTTTATTTCTGAACATTGTACTTCTTTATTTTTTTTAAAATAATGTGGAAGGAACAATTGTTTTGACATACTCTACATAGATTGATTTTTTCACTATTATGACCACTCAATGATTTAAAGATTATTATATAACATTAAAATTTTCTTTTCAAATAATATTTTTACCTCATATTTGGATATTTTTATATTTTTATATGTTATATAAAAATGAATAGAATATTTTCCTAAAAAAATATTTGTGTGATCTTTTCATGACATTTTTAATCTACAATTTCATTATTAATTATTACTTAATATTTAATGGGATGTGAACCAATGATACCATTGTTATTATTTATTTGGGTGGTTTAGGATCATGATGAAATTATTTTTATGAAACCCTTTATTTTCCACTGTTTATACTATAATGAAATTTTAAAATGTTTATGAATCCAATTTCAATTATATTATTTATGATATGATGAATGTGTGATGATATTATGGAACCCGTATATATGATTCTCATTATCTAATAGGTGGTCCCATAATTTTATTTCCCTCTAGCAGATTGGTTATATATGGATATCTCATGAGAAAATCAGGGATATAATTGGAATTGAACAAAGTTCAATAAGGGACTCGTTCTACTATGATATTTATCTGAGTGACCATTGATTAAGGATATGAATTAATATGGAGTGATCTCAATCCACTATTAAATTATTCTATGTGATCCATGTCTATGGGAATTATTTTCCAATATTATTTATATGACAAAACATATTTCTTATGGGAATTTTAGGCTTTCATAGCTTATGTTCTTTGATTCCATTATGATTCATGGATTATAACTACCATAATTTATTCCATAACTCAAGATTATGAAAAATGACATAAATGTAATGGATTTAAATTTAAATTATCATATTATCCTACCCTTGAACTAATTTTATTTTTACATTATCATTGATATATCCCTTTTTCATCAACACTGAGAATCTCAAATCACCCTTTATTATGTTTTATTATTCCCATGATAAGATGAAATGTATTAGATATGGTGTGTCAAATAAGTGTTATTATTATTTAAAAATAATTTAGTGATGATGTTTATATTATTTAAACAATGATCCATATTTTTTTGTATTTTAAATGATAATTTTAAATGAAGAGTGTGAACCGAAAAAAAATCCAATAGGTAAGATATATCTCGCCCACTGCAAAAATAAAAGGAACCATTCCCCAATTTTATCCAAATTCAATAATTCAAAATTCATAAAGAATTCATCACCCATGTTCCAACCCTATTTACCCATCTCGTTAATTCCTACTGCCATCCATAATCATCACCATCAAAGAAAACAACCTTTTAAGGAATCATCACAATCACCATAATGTTAACCATATACATTCATCATCAACCCCACCGTCACATCCTTCCATCAACATCGACATCATCATCATTGAGTCATCATCATCAACCACTTATTCGACATTCACCACTAGCACCAAACACCATCTATGAATCTGATCTGCCACGACATTCGCTATTTATACTCAAAAATCCCACAAGAATGCCAAAGACCATCATCAGTATCACATCATCACCACGCTCTCAACTTCTCACCACCAACTAACAACACTAGAATATGAGACCACCATCATAGATCATATACCTCCAACAAAAAAACAAAAAAAAATTGAAACTAGGATAGATGTGCAAATAGAAACTAAAGCAAGTGTCAACCCCAAATGAAAACTGAACAAGAATAACGCCGATGACTCTATGGGGATGAAACACAAAAAACCTAGAAAAAAAATTATGAAGAAATCTGGGGATGAAACTCCAGATGGGGAATCGAAGACCGCCGAACAGTAATTACCAAAACCCTTATGTATCCATCACTCCAAATATGACCTCCAGAGGAGTAGTGGAATTCTAGCTTAGAGCAAGGTGAGGTAGCCAAGGATGAATAACTTGGGAAGGAAAACCAAGGAAGAAACCCTAAAAATAAAAAGCATGAAACTAGGAATGAAACCTAAGAAAGAAGAACCGAATCTAAAAATGCATGGAAATTCGACATCCACCACACCGCATTCCCAAACCTCAGGGTATCCCTCGCTCTAAATCCAACCTAGAGAGGAGATGAGGAACTCAAGGTGAGATCGAAATATAGTTATATGGGGAGAAAAAAATTTCTTGAAATGAGTATGGGAGGAATAATAGGAGGGGAAACACTGAGAGGAGAAAGTGAGAAAGAAGAATGAACTAGGGGAAATCACAACCCAAAGTAGGTGATGGAAAGAAGATAACAACATCAAGGTCAAGATATTATTGGTGAACATGGTTATGGACCATATTAATTTAGGAGAAATAACCATAAAATTGTTCATTGAGTATATATCATCCGTAATTCTAGTTTATGAGGAGTGTGCATTTATTATAATCCTTTCTTGACAGTTACATGGGATATGATTGGATTAAGTCTCATTTTCTTTATGCATCGTTATGATGGATTTTAATAGAGATACCCAAGTATAAAATATGTTAAACCTATGGTTCCATATATTGGAAATATGGTTTCCAAATTTAAACATTCAATAAATAATTTTTCATAATCTCTCACTGTGATTTTTGTATTCTAAACTATGTTTTTTTGGGTTTAGATTATTATTCGAACCAAAAGGATTTATGTTAATGGTAAATATGATAGACAATGGAATGATTTTCCTTATGAGAAACTAAGTGAAAAAGGGACTGGAAGGTAAAACATTACAAAAATTCATAATTATATATTGTTCTATATTATTAAAACACAAACATTAGTATGTTTCTAAATTCTTCATATATAATGGAGATATAATTTTATGCATTCTCTTAGGGTAAATTATATAGAGGTATGAATGTTCATTATTCTTCATCTCATGAATGTGGGAAGGAGGAAATAGGAGAATGTATCTATAGAATAAGAGATTTTATCTATGTGTAAATGAAGTTCATAGATCAATTAATTACTGATTAATTCATTTTTTTATGTGTGTGGTACAGAATTATTATCCAAGTCAATAGAAAAATACATGTGTTAAGTCAAAGAACAATGAAGGAACCATGTTCTTAAAATCATTTAAATTAATGTATTTAAGTTTTAATTTATTGGGATTCATGTAGTATGTTACAAAATTATTATATCAATGATATTATGGTTAATAAAATCATTAAATCTTTAAATATTGTTCTATTAAAGTTTTTTCATTATGAATTTTAAAAAATATGTTGAATGGAACCGATAACCATTGAAAAGTGATATAGTTGTATGTTGATATTTTATAGAACACATGATTAAGGGAAATATTTATATTAATATATTCCAGATGTTGAGTTAATAATTTTTAGATTGGATATAATGGTAATTCAATATAATGATGTAAATGGGGAAGTATTGGTATCCTTGAGGTTAGTTAGTGGTTTGATGAAAAATTGATTAAGGTAGTAATTTAAAAAAATTATTTAATTTTTTGATTTTTGGATGTAACACCCCATGATTTTTTGAATATATTTTTTTGAATTAATTTAACACTTTTTATATTTTTCATTTTATAGAAAACTGAAGATATGTTATTTTATATTAAATAACTATGTTTTAATTTCATTATATAAAACACCCATTTAATCGTGCACTCCACAAAACATAAAATTTATCTTTCTCTACACAAAACACCATGGTTATATTGTGTTATACACAATAATGACTTTCCTCAATGGATTTCCTAACCCGCAATACTGATGTTTACTGAACAATAAAATAGTATTAAAATTTGATTATCTAATATAATAAGACATAACCTAGAATTTAAATTAGAGGTTATGAATAGTATATAATTATTTATGAAAATATATTGTTTTCACAATAAATTTTGAATTCATTGGTTACCAATTAATTATAAATGAATATAAAATGTGACTTAATAAAAAAAGGTAATATTATTATCGTCAAAAAGCAGTTTTACCCTATTCAATTAAATTAAATTAAATAAGTATGCGATATTAATGTAATATAAATGTTATATTTTAAATAACATGTTTTTTATATTCATTCAAAATATTTGATTGAAATAAGATAAAAAACACAATTTTATGTTTAAAAACAAATATTTTTATAAATATATTCTTAAGGCCTTTTAATAGATAACAAATTTTAAATCACAATTTTGAAACTTTTATAGAATTAATATTTTAGTATAAATTTATTATTTTAAATGGAAACATAAAAATTATATAAGGATAATTTTTTGTTATTTTTATATAAGGTTTTATTTTTTAATGAATATTTAAAATGCATAATTTTAGTTCAAAAATACTTTTTAATCTTATTTATTTATTTGGATAAATTATATTTTAGTTTGGTTACAAAGTATAATTTCACAATATTTATTTAAATTAATACAATTTAGGTCCCTGATATCAATTTCACATTGAAATTACATATAAAAACTTCGAAAACTTTGAAATGTTTTTACTTCAAAAACCTGCATTGTTAACCCAATTGAGAGATTAATTTTAAATTAATTTCTACGAATTATTTGATTATAATTTAGAAAAATTGATTCTATATTTATGATAATAATTATTAATAATGTCTTATAAGATTAAAATAGTTTTTAAATAAATATTATTGAATGCAATTAAAATTAATTATATCGATTAAGGAAACAATAAGCATTATAATGGAACATACATTAAATTTAAGACCCAAAACAACTTTTAAACTTGTCTAAACCCCATTTTAAGGACATTATTCAGAAATTATCTTTCAATTATTGATATTTTTTGTTTGTTATGACTTTTATGGTGAAAATCATGACTAAACCTAACTTTTTTTTAAAAATACCAAGTGTGTCCTTTCCATTCCCTATAAAAGGCCACCAACTCTCCCTCTTCTTCACACCTATCTAACCCCATATGTTTAAATAAGATGTTCCCAATTCATTTAAAAACATCCATACATTATTTATTTAAGCCTAACTTTGGTAATAAAGTCTTGCAAGGAAGCCATTCAACACAAACCAAAAGGAGTTACACAATTTAGAGGTTACACCTTCTCTCAAACTCGTTTCATTTATATTAATTTTCAATCCCTCCAATGTCTTTATTAAATTAATATATAAGAAAATAGCCTAAATATAATAGTATTTTTTTCTATTGATTTGACTTACACTTTCACAAATGACCATCTAATGGGTAATGAACATATTGTTTACTTCTAAAGTGAACTACTGCCTCACTAAATGACGATTGTTCATTTTTCTATTACCGCCTCTCATGGTCGACATTATGATGAAAAATGTGTTTATATATTTTATATGTTATTTTTATTATATATTTATTCTTATTTATTCCTTTTATAACACACATCTTTTTACATTCCATTTACTATAAATACGATACTTTCATTTGAGGAAGTGTGGACTACCGCCCCTCAAAGCAATGTGATTCGTTCACATAGTATATGGAATGTATTAAGGATGAGGTTGGTAAAATTATTTTTATATAAAAAATTATAATTATATTTCAATGATATTATATAAGTATATAAATATAGGTCATTTTCTTTATTTCTTTCAATAGGAAAATAAAAACAACAACAACATTCATGTGTACTTAGGGCTTACCATCTCCATGAATGGTGTATTTCATTTCATACTTATATATTCTATAGATTATTATAAAACTAATATAATGAATATAAATTATATTTATATCATGTTTTACATCCATAAATCATTATTTAAGTATAATTATCAAAAATATTACAAATTATGACACATGAGAAGAACCAAACGAATATTACCCGAACTGAAACCTTAATATACGATTATTAAAAAGAGGTTAATATAAGGTCATGATCACAAAATATATGATAATTTATATATTAAAATGTCTCTTTAAAATATTTATATTAAATTTATATATATTATATAACTGGTTTGAATGATTATGACAAGATTCAAGACACAAGGTAAGGGAATTTCATCTCACCTTTTTATTTCTGTGAGAAACTGGCTTTATTCACCACCCATTTATTTTGTGGGGGTATATGTAATAACATTGAATGTATTATATTACTCTTATACTGAAATATATGTGTATTTAAATATAAATTCAATTATATTTATTTCATGGGGGATATTTATTAAAATTTTACAAATCAATAACATAGTTTTGCCTCAAATTGCCTTCTTTAAGACACATGTTTTGTTATGAAACTCTTTTCTATAAAAATATGTTTATGATTCCAATTAACATTTTATATCATGAATATAATTAAATTCATGATATTTTATGATTCATGTAATTTCATTTTCTTACATGAATAGTATGATCCCATGTAACCAATTGGTAAGAGTTTATTGAAACAATTTCATCGATTTTCGAGATTCTTAATGATTATACTTATTTTCCTGAAATATTATTATCCATAACTTGGGAATACTCATGATATTACTTATAATCTATTAATTCTATATATATAAATTTATTAGTACAATTTTTACACTCTTTGGTACTTAATATAATTTAGAAAAAAAATTATGAAAAATCTTACCTTATTTATCTCTTCGGTTGAAAATCTATTTTATTTCAAAAACAAGTTTTTAAAAAAGTTTTCTAATTATATTCGAAGATAATTTTAAAGTAGAAATAATTTTAGAAATTTTTCAATATTTTAAAATAATTATTTTTTATGTTTTATAATTTATTTTCAAATAAATGGGTTTCAAAACATTTTCAATATTTCTTTATAACATTTCAAATTATTCACAATGAAATGGTTTTTAAAAAAATTTCAAGATTCAACCACATGGTTTCATGTAAAAAGGGTTTCGAAACATTTTAATGCTTTATTTATAAGTTTTCAAATTATTCTCCAAGAAATTTTTATCAAAACATTTTGAATATTCTTTTATATGTTATCAAGTAAAAAGGTTTTACAAAATAAAATCAAGACTTATTTATATGTTTTCAATGCTTTTTTTAAAAAATATTTTTAAAATATTTTGAACATATTTTTGTCAGTTTTTAAGGAAAAAGGTTTTCAAAAATGATTTCAATATTTATTTATACGTTTTAAAGGTATTTTCTAATAATTTTTTTTTAAAATGGATTTTTGTATTAAAAATCCTTTTTCAATGAAGAACGGAGATTTTACTCATGAAACTAATTTGAAAGATATTTTAAAACTATTTTCTATATTTTATGAATTTTTTTTATGTTACTCTTGCCCTTCTAAGAAATTATCTAAAGGTTCTTTTCATATTATTTATATGAATTTATTATTCTTAATGTCTTGTAATTTATGAGACCCATTTATCTAGAATGATTTATATTCTTTTGAACCTATTTATTTTCATGGGTTATGTTTATGATGAAATGATTATGAAAACTATCTTTTTCAACAGGTTACGATATGATTGCATGTTTATAATTCCCATTTCATTTCATAGGTTATGATATGATTATTTGTTATCCTTTTCGCATAGGTATGTATGATTTCATTGTGATATGGGTGGGACCTATATCTCCATATAATGAGTTGGGTAAAGATTTATATATCACTATATATGCTAATATTCTCTTCAGAGTAGACCTTGACTACTAATATGGCCATTAGAGTGAACTATTACTACCGAGATGGGATGAGGACTGAACTCATGCTACTAAGATGGTCATGGTAGTGGACCATCACTAAAAAGATGGTATGGAGAGTGAAAACATACTAATAATATGGTCTTGTTAGCGATTCCTTGGCTACTATTGAAATAATATTATATGCTTTATTGTTTTCCATAATTCTATGTCTTATTCCTATGTTATTCTTTCATGACTTATGCTCTTAATTAACTTATGATATATATTTTATGAACATTAATTCTTTGTTATGATCTCTTATATGTAGGTTATGAACATAAAATTTCACGATTAAGTGTTCCATACCCTTTTTTATGTTATGATTATGTATTTCTGGTATGTACCCATACTAATAAGATGAGATCACCACTTTCTTATGTTTCCATCCCCTAGTTTATGAAGAAAGTTTTTAGGTGAAAATACATAAGGTGGAGATCTATAAGGGTGATATTGATGATCATTTAGAATGATAGAATATTTTGTTTTTTAGTTTCTAGATACACTAAACTATTATGTTGCTCAGGAATGTATTTTTTTAATGTATTGTAGATTTATATAAAAAATTAACGATCCATGTATGCTATGTATAGTTTTCTATATTTGGTATCAAAGGAAAGCTTTAATCAACTATTAGAAACTTGGATGAAAAATATATAGTGATATCCCTAGGTATATTTATATGGATTTGTACTGGGATTCCTCTAAGGATAAGTAAAAAAGATGAGTCAATGTATATGAACATATACTAGAATTTCAATAAAGGGTCTAGTGAGTGGTTTCCTAGAAATACATCCATGGCTGGATACTGTAATGGATTTGGGATGTGTAATATATGTACATGTTGGTAAAAACATCTAAAATATATTTTGGCCCTATCTTTGGGTAATACGGTACCTGACAATGGGTCTTCTTACACACTTGTTTTGACACTCCCTAGGGATATGATTTGGTAATTCACAAACTGTTCTCGAACCATCATGAAGGATTTAAATATAAGTTCGATATGAATAAAATATGATGAAACTATAGTCTCATTGATTAAGTAAGGTTTCATGATTTAAGCATACTATAAGTAATTAATTTCAAGAATATGTAGGTTAATACTATGATAATACACACATTATTCTTCTAGATTAAGTAAATGGTGGAAACCAGGAGGATGTAGATTATCATTGAATGTGATTTAATTTTTTTAACAATTAGTCATGCGTGATGATCACTAGAGTGAGAGATGTTGTGATAATTCCTACTTAGTATTCACTAAACATGATTAACAATTTGTACCATAACAAACTCTTGGACTCAACAAGGAAGAGAAAGAATTATTTCACTTAGAGTTCAGGTAATGGGGACCATACCAAAAATGAAATTATGATTTCATTATTTAAATAATGTGGAAAGAATAACCTAAGTAAATTTATTATAGGAACAAGAATATATATTTACTATGGAAACACAGGACACAAAGTAAGTGACTGCAATGGAAAAATGAAATTTACGGTTAACAAAATGGATGAGAATATTGGAATTGCTAAGGTATCATAGAAGGTTAAGCCTTTTTAGTGTGGAATAAATGGTCTTTATGGAAGGAAATGTCCCATGAGGAAATATCCTAAAGAGAATCCTCAAGGTGGTGTGATTAATGGTTTCATTTCTAATGATTAAGATACTATAGATGAAATGTGAATGGGTAGTGGTATTGTGTAATTGTATGTGTTTTCCTTACTAATGGAACGAGGATGATGTGGAAAATAAAATCTTTTATGTATTTCGATTCATGAATTAAGTTATATGAGAGGTGAAATATATAAGTATGATTCATTTTATGTTTTTTTTCTACAGACTTACGAGAACACATATAATGGTTCTGATAGAATATAAAAGTGATATAATAACATAGTGATATCCATGGAAGAAACATGATTAAGGGAAATCTAACCATTAATATGTCCCTTATGTTTTGAAAATGTTTTTTGGATAAATATATTTGGGATATGAATTAGTATGTTTGATGGTACTGATTACCTTGGAACAAATTAAGAACTTGTTAAAAACTACTTTATGCTATCATAGAAGATGTTTACAACTTCTCAAATTTATTGAATATATCTAATAATCTAATGAATAAGGATGTACGCATTTTTTCTATATTTAATTAATAAAATTCAGGTTATTACCGTGTTTCAAGATAATATATGATGAGGGTATTAACATGTTTGGTATGTGATAAATAGGTATAAAATTTTCATATTTTCAGAATTAATATTAAGTTAATTTCATGACTTTCTTTCATATTTTATGGATGTTTACCTTTTAGAAAGTTTATAAGTTTGACCATTAATGAAATGTTTATGTTGAACTCCATAAGAAGTATTTATGTGTTAATATTGTATTGAAAACCCTAGTTAAAAGGATATTTGTTGATTAAGATTATTTTAAGGATGTGAATCATATTTTGGAACTTATATTAGTATGGTTTTAGAAAAGGACATCATTTATGTTGAGTGATAACCAATTTGGTTTGCTAAGGCCATGGGTCTTAAACCCATGACTGACGGATGATAAGGGTTTCACACCGACCATTGGCCTAGGTGATTTCCTAGTTAATTTATAATTATTTTTGAATAATAACTATTTATAATGAAAGAGTAGTGTTACTTTTTATGATTAGAGATTATTGTATTAATCATAATGATTTTAAAGAATATTTATTGATAAATATTTAAACTTTTCATTCTTCTATGGGTCTTAATATCTTCTAAAAGTGTGTTTTAGTGCTTCAGGTACAAAAGGTAATTTCTAGATATCCATTTCTTTAATTAATGGATGAATTTGTAACAGTTTAAATCATAAATAAGAATTATTTTTTATATAAATCTATCAATTAAGTATATTCCATTATATTCTTGGCCAATAAAATAATTACTCCAAGATAGGATAATGATCAATTTTTTTTTCTTAAAACCTAAATTTTTGTTTAACAAATGGCCTTATAAATCATCACAGATTTATGAATTTGAGGCCCTAAACTTTTCATTGATAATTCATTTGTTTTTGATTGATGACCTCACTCAATCCCTATAAATATTAATGCTTTTCCTCCATATACAATCTTCACTCCCAACAAATGTTATCTTATATGGAAAATTAGTAATATATAACTTCATGTAGCTGTTGTTGTTCAAACTTAACCTTTTATAATATGTTTTAGTACTCATTTTTACAATGTGGGGTTCTATTTATGAAATTTTCAAGTATTTAACCTTTGATAAAACTGATTAATTTTAAGGGAGAAATTGATTTTGAGGGTGGTAGAATGTAGCACCCCAAGATTTTTGTGAATTTTTTTTTAATTAATTAAACCTTTTTGATATTTTTCATTTCACGGAACACTGATTATAGTTTAATTATATTAAATAAATATGTTTGGATTGAATTATATGAAACACAATGATATTCATGCACTAAACGCGACATAAACAATATATTTCTCAACACGGAACTTTGAGGTAATCATGCATTACATACAATAATAAATTTCCCCAATGGATTGCATAACACGCAAGACCGAGGTTTTCCAAACAATAATATATTATTAAAATTTTATTATATAGCATAATAATATCTAATATATATGTTAAATTATAGGTTATGCATATTATTAACTATTTTTCAAAAATATATTGTTTACACAATATAATATGAATTCCTAGGTTTCTAATTAATTATAAATGAATAGGAAATCCATTCGAATAGAAAAGGTAATATTATTACGATCAGAAAGATATTTTACACAAATAAATTAAATAAAATTCAATATGAGAGTTATATTAATTTATCATATATTTTATATATTTAATAAAAAAAATTATACTTATTAAATAGATTTTATAGGCATAAGACAAAGAAGAAACCCAATTTTATGCTTAAAACATATTTTTTTTATAAATATTGGTTTACCCCTTTTTAATGGAGAATCCATTTTGAATCTATGTTTTGAAACTTTTATATAAATAATATTTCAAAATAAACATCATATTTGAAATAAAAACATAAAAAATAGGCAAGGATAATTTTTTCCATTTTTCTGTAAGTTTTAATTTTTTAATAAATAGTTAAATATACAAAATTTTATTTCAAAACAACATTTTCATATAATTTATTAATAAAGTTAAATTATATTTTAAATCGGTTGAAATTTTTTATTAGAAAATATTTTTATCAATTTATACAATTTAG
The DNA here is from genome assembly GCA_963277665.1 of Viscum album. Classification (NCBI taxonomy): domain Eukaryota; kingdom Viridiplantae; phylum Streptophyta; class Magnoliopsida; order Santalales; family Viscaceae; genus Viscum; species Viscum album. The sequence continues at coordinate 880,130,384 of OY728123.1, forward strand.
GTCATTGAGAAAAATTTCACATTGAAATTGGATATAAAAACATAGCAAACATTGGAATTTTTTACATTAAAAACATGCATTGTCGACCAACTATGTGATTAAATTGAAAATAATTTATTAAAATTATGTGATTAAAATTTGGAAAAATGGATTCCATATTTTGAATCAATAAAATTTAAAATTTATAATAAGATCAATTTAGTTTTTTACCAAAACAAAATTAGTGTATGTAACTAAAATTAATTACATTGATTATGGTAAAATTATGCTTAATAAGGGACTAAACCTCAAATTTAAGATGAATAAAAACATAGAAACTTTTGAAACACCCATTTTATGGATATTATTCGCAATTTAACATTCCATTATTGTTTTATTTTGGATTGTTTTTAAATTTTTAGGTAAAAACATGGGTACACCTAACTTGTTTTCAAAAATACCATTCGAGTACTTTCCCTTCCCTATAAAAGGACACCATATATCCCTCTTACTCTCACCTATAAAACCTCTTAGGACATGCCAAGATGTACCCAATACACTTTAAAACATCCCTACTTACCACATTAAAGCCTTTTGTGGAAAAAATAATTCCAAGGAATCCAATTTGAACAAACTAAAAGGAGTTTCCTTGGCCGGAAGTGGAGGTCTTTCAGCCCCTTCTGTCACAACCTTAAAGTCCTCAGCCCAGTAGCACCACTGGCTCTATCTCCTTGGCCGATTCCCTTTCCCCAATTTATTTTATGGAACCTATGAACTCTCCACCCATTCCCCCCTTATTACCTGCGCATTGGCTCCCCTCCTTCCTATGGGGAGTCCTGATCTAGTGACCCGACCCCCTTCCAATAACACGACCATGCGCACCCGATATCATTCAAGGAAGATGAGGCTAAATTATCCCTCCTGTCAATTTAAGGACGAAAGCCCTAGGGCCAACACTGAGGCACGTCCTGTTCTATAATTCCTATGACCATCTAAAATGGTTGCTACCTTTGTGCCTGGGTGAAGACATATTTTATGGTTTCTAAAATATGGACTCACAAGGCACTTCTTGTTGTCATCCTGGTGCACAGTAAAGATTCTTCTAGGATCTCAGTATTCTCTTTCAGGCTCCAAATGCACACCTTTATGCATGATGATACTTTGAATGGGAATATTTGGATCTTCTAGAAATAGACCATGCAAGTGAATCTCATATAGGGGGTGACCATTTCATCACTTCCAAGGTCACCCACAACGGGGGATCCTTCTTTTCCTCATTTGTTTATGGAAGCTGTGATTTGTATTGTCATGTGGATCTCTTGAATTAATTCATTGGATTTGATCCTAGGTACTTCCCATGGATCATGGGAGGATATTTTAACATCATCATAGTTTTATAAGATAATAATGGCAGGGGTCCCTTCCCTAGGAAGGCTAGTATGGATTTACATGGCTTCATGTCTTGAAAAGGTCTTATAGATATAAGGTTATCTGGATATATGTTCAATTGGTGTAAAAACCAATGCGGGGATCTTCATTCCTAGATCCGGCAGGATTGGTTCCTGGAAAACATGTTGTAAATTCTCTCTATCCTAACTATCATAGTGTCACATCTTGTGCAAGGAGTCTCAAACCACTCTCTGATCCTGTTTTCTCTGGATCCACCTCAAGCTGACAAGGAATCATTCATACTTTCCTAGAATTTGTGTGGTAGGCCTGATTACCACCATATCATCACTTGATCCTAGTCTGAGCCAACCTATCGAATCCCTTATATCGTTCTTCACTCAAAATTGTACAGGCTCAAAAATCTCTTTCAAGCCTGGTCTATGAACATCCCTCTAGATGACTTAGACTTAAACAATGAAATGAAGGAGGTGAAACGTCTCGAAATTTCCCTTGAGGAAACATGGGATGATTGGGTATTTCATGTTTTTTTTTCAAGAAGGAAATTCTATCTGACCTGATCCTTTAGTAGGGGAAAATGGTGAGGGAAACATAGAGGATTCGGTGGCTGGATGGGGGGGGGGGGATAAGAACGCAACATATTTCCTCACATGTATCAAGGATAGGAAGCAACTAGTTTATCCTAACATTTTAATGGAGGATGGGTTATACTCGAATGACAGAGAGGTGGTGGGGAACTTGGAACTCAATTAATTCAAGGATCTTATAGAAGGTCCAACCCCATCCATGCTCAATGGCAACCCTGGTGGTGCGGAGGAGGCCCATGTTATACTGCCAAAGCTTGTGTCTCCCTAGGTTAATGAGATGTGGATGACCCTACCCAATGAGGAAGAGATCCAAAAGGTGCTTATGACCCTGAAGAATGACAACATGCCTAGTTGAAATGGGTTTCTTGGTTTGTTTTATTAGGGCTCTAGGGAAGTGGTTAAGGGTGATATTTTGAAGTCCATCAATTTCTTCTTTCTTGGAAGGTACCTCCTGCGGGTTGTGGCAGCCATTCTGCTTGTCCTCCTGCCTAAGAACAAGAATCCCTCCTCCATCCCCGAGTAACACCTAATCTATATGTTCAACTTCACCTAAAAAATTCTTTCTTTCATCATCAATACCATGCTGGTTGGACATCTCCCCCAATTAGTCTCTGAAGATCAGCACAGTTTTGTAAAAGGTCGTACCATTCAGGGTGCTATTGCACATTACCAGGAGATGTTTCATGATCTTAACCACAATACCAGAGGATATAATATGTCCATTAAACTAGATATGTCTAGGGACTATGACTGCATCGAGTGGAGTTTTATCAACAACTCGATTTCAGGTACGAGTTTCTCCTATAGCTTCACTGACCTCATTTTACACTACTTCAGTTCCTCATGGATGGAAGTTATTTTCATGGGTAAGAATCATGGATTATTAAAAGCGACCCGTGGACTGAGGAAGGGTGGTCCCATATCCCCTAGACTTTTCATTCTCATGCAGGACATCTTCATCCACCTCATTCATAGAAGATTTATCAGAGGGGAGGTGTAGCCTTTCCGTAGGAAGGGAAATATCTCTACCATTTCTCTCCTAATATATGCCAACGATACTCTATTTTTTTTCTCAATTTCAACAAGAGGTCCACCCGATGTATGGTACAAGTGTTTCGAACTTACTATAAGTAGAGCTCTGAAGTCATTAACCAGTCCAAAAGTGGGGTTTTCCTCTCCAAACACTTCCCTCTTAGTCTGGTGGCCTGGATCTGTAACACCCTGGCCATGCAAAGTGGAAACCTTCCAATTTCATATAAGGGAACCCCGATCTCTTCAAGCTAGCTTCGGATTAGAGACTTCGACCCTATAGTTTCCAATATTGAAGGTAGAGTCCTCAACTGGAAGAATAAATTTGATTCCTTGAGTGGTCACATTTCTCTCATCAATAGCATCCACTTGGACACTCTAGTTCATGCCCTATCTGCTATCATGGTCCAGAAAGCTAACATCTGAAGTATTGACAAGATAACATCAGAAGTATTGACAAGATTAATTCCCTCTTTTTCTAATATTCTCGTGCAGATGGGAAATTCCACTAGGTGTTCTAGGAGAAGAATGAAAAGTCCACTAGGGAAGGCAGGATTAATGTGTGTAACTTGGAAGACACTCTATTTTGCAGGCATAAAAGTCTGCCAAGGATATTCATGAACGATGAACACTCTGGGGTAAGATTATTAGCGACACACATGAGTGAAACTCTAAAATGGTGATGAGCCACATGTCACCCTTACTCTCGATGATCCTTCCATTTTTCTTTTACCTACATCCTTTGCACCACTAGATCATCTGGGATTGGCCAGTGTCCTTCTGGAACCAAAACAGGATGGAATTGGGTCTCAGATTCCATGGGTGTCCCACCTTCGAAATCAAATTCAAGGAAGCCATCAAGTACCCTCAGTTCATCAAGGAGGTCTTAGATGATGACCAAAAGTGTTACTTTCATCTTATCGAAACCTAAAAAGACCCATATCGGTGTGTGTTCACTCTGACTAGCTCGGGGGACTTCTAGGGTAGTATTTTATGTCAGTCCTTGGCCCCTCAAGTGAAGGGGGATTGCTGGAATGAGGCCACGTGGACTAAACATATTCTTACGAAAATCAAATTTCTTACGTGGAGGCTCCATAATTGCACTATTCCGACTGACGAGAATTTCAGAAAGTGAGGAATTCCTCTGGACTCCTGCTACTCCTGCAATAAATGTTACCAGGAATAGGGCATCAGCCATCTTATTTTTTCGGGTGAATGAGAACATGAGGATTGGTCCTTCTTCGGCACATTTACTACTTTCTCCTCCCCATCATCCCTGTAATTTCCCTTCCTAGACCTTTTGTTTCACAACATGAGTGACAGGGGACCAAATAGATAGGACTGCATCCCGATTCTCCATCCTAGCGATTGGTTCCTCTGGCATGCCCGTAATAAAGCTTGCCTTGAAGGGTCCCCTTCCTCTAGGTGGGAAATCATCATGAGGACTTAGAGCCTCCTCTTTGACTTTTTTTGTCACTTTGACTATTCAAGGGATGCCCCTTCATTTTCCATCTTATAGTCTCATTCCTAGTCCCATGCCTATAGGGGAACTCTGAGGGGTTCTTGGGTTCATTGGACTCCTCCACTGAGGTGCATGAAACATAACACTAAACGTTCTTACATCTAGGGGACCATGAGAGGAGGTGTTCTGGTCCACAATCACAGTGGCATGGTTGTGTTAGATTTAAAGGCTTTATTTTTCCCCATCTCTCCCCATAAAGCATAGGCTCTTTTCTTCTTCACCTGCCTCTCCCTGTGTCAATAGATTGGTATTACCCGTACGGAAGTAGAAACCGACTCTTTGATCCTCCAGAACTCATTGCAGATTGCTTCCAACCCTCCCTGGTTGATCACTTATGTTACCAGGAAGTGTCGTGCATTGATTTCTAGTAGCGTTTGCCTAAGGCACATTTGGTGGGAAGGTAACAAGGTGGTTGATTAATGAGTTTCCATTGCGGGACAAGGCTCTGGTGTCTCTTATTTTTATAGCTTGAATTTTCTCATAATGGAGGGTGTGAACATCATTTGGGGGATGCTCTTGGCCTCCATTTTTTCAGAACCCCTTAGGTCCTAGATACCTTTCGTGTCCCTCATGTTATTTATCTATTTTTTCTTTCAAATAAATTAATGATGATGATGAAAAATATTTTCTTGATTTAGAAGTAACGCCTTCCCCCAAGATCATTTATTTTGTTTTTCTTATCAGCACCTCCACCATATTTATTACCTAATTGTATAATAACACCATTATAATCAATATTATAGTATTTTTTTATTCTATGTTTTCTACTAACACTTACACACACCTCTATCTAATGGGTAATGAACAAACTATATACTCGTACAATGAACTACGGTCTCACAAAACGATGATTTCTCATTTTCCTTTACCGCCTCTCATGGTTGAAATTATGATGGAAAATATATTTAAATATTTTATATTTATTATTTCTTATTTATTTATTATTCTTTAATAATTTTACGTCACATATTTTTTTTACTTTCTAATTGGTCTAAATACGATATTTTTGTTTGATGAAGTGTGGACTACCACCCCATCAAAGAGATGCGATTCGTTCACACACTACATGGAAGGTATTAAGAGAGGGTTTAGAGAACATATATGATATATATAACATTATAATGATAAATTAATTTAATTATATATATATATATACATTTATGTCATTACCATTCTTTCTTTCAATACAAAAATAAAAAATGGAACTATCATTCATATGTACATACTACTTACCTTCTCCATGAACAATGTATTCCATTCCACATTTTTATATTATATAGATTTTTATAATACCCATATAATGAATAAAAATTATATTTATAAAACGGTATAAATTATGTAATAGTGATATAAGTATAATGATCAAATATATAACAAATTAAGACACTAGCGAAGAACAAAACCAATATTACCCGAAGTGAAACCTTAACATAGGTTTGTTAACAAGAGGGTAATATAAGGTCATGATAAAAAAATACAAAGTATTAGATATAATAATATGGTTCTTTAAAATATTTATAATAAATTTATATTTTTTATACTGATTTTTTTAATGAGCATGGCGTGAGTCAAGACACAAGTTATGAGAATTTTATCACACTTTTTATTTCCTTTAGATTCATACTTTATTCACCACCCATTTCTTTTGTGATGTATATGTACTGACCATGAATTTATTATATTTACCTTATAATTAAATTTATTGGTATTTAAATATACATTTTATTACATTAATATTATGGGTTTTAATGATTCAAAATTTACCAAATTGGTAAAGTTGTTTTGTCTCAAATTGCATTTTTCAGGACACATGTTTTTTATGAACCTATGTTATTTGATAAGGTGTATATGCTTCCAATTGAAATGATATATAATGAATCTCCATACTCTAATGATATTTTATGGTTCCTAAAATTTCATTTTCTTGCATAAATATTATGACCCCATGTAACCAATTGGTAAGAGTTTACTGAAACAATCTCATCACTTTTCAAGATCTTTAATGATTATTATTTCCTTGATAAAATCTTTTGATCCATCTCTCAATAACAATAATGAGATTAATTATCCTCTATTTATTCAAAATATATCATTGTATTAGTACTATTTATTCACTCATTGGTATTTAATATATTTATGAATTTTTTTAAGAAATATCAGATCGTATCTCCCTCTTTGGTCGAAAATCTATTTTATTTCAAAATAATGCTTTTAAAAAGCTTTTAAAAAATGTTTTTGAATGATATATGAATATCCATTAAAATTTAAAATGATTTAAATTTTTATATTTTTTTAAATTCTTAATTTATTAGTTTCCAAATTTACTTTCAAAGAAATGGTTTTCAAAAAATTCTTAACATTTCATTATAAATTTTCAAACTATTTTCAAAAAAATGGTTTTTAAAACAATTTCAAGATTATTCCATATGTTTTCAAGTAAAATGGTTTCCAAAACTTTTCAATATTTATTTATAGGTTGTAACAATATTTTTAGGGAAGTTTTTTTGAAAATATTTTATATATTAGTCCATATGTTTCCGTGTAATGTTTTTTTCAAAATATTTTCTAGATTTCTTTATAAGTTTTAAAATTGTTTTCAATGAAAAATATTTTTAAAATATTTTGAAGCTTATTTTATATGCTTACAAGGAAAATGGTTTTTAAAATGATATTTTTCTTATTTATAATTTTTAAAGGTATTTTCTAAGAAAATTATTTTCAAATGGTTTTATGTATTAAAAATCCTTTTTCAAAGAAGAAAGGAAATTTTCCTCAAGAAATTCTTTTGAAATATTTTTCAAAATTATCTACCTTCTAAGATGCCATCTGTTGATGTTACTGATTGCATTCTAGGAAATTATCTAAATGTTCCATTCATATTAATTATACAAATGGGTTATTATTAATGTCATGGTATATATGAAACCCATTTCTCTTTCATGGGTTATATTCTTTTGAAACCAAATTCGTTTCATGGGTTGGGGTTATGATGAAATGATTATGAAACTTGTCTTTTTCTATAGGTTATGATATGATTACATTTTTTAAATACCCATTTCATTCCATGGGTTATGATATGATTATTCATGATATTTTTTCACATGTATGTATGATTTCATTATGATATGGGTTGGACCTATATATCCCTTTAATGCATTTGGTAATGATTTATATCTCAGGAGATATACTAGGATGGTCTTTGGAGTGAACCTTGACGAGTAAGTTGGCCATGAGAGTGAACCATGAGTACCAAGATAGTATGAGGAGTGAACTACTAATAATAATATGGACATGGGGGTGAACCATGAATAACTAGATGTTATGGGGAATAAACCAATACTACGAATATGGTCTTGGCAGTGATGCCTTAGATAATATTGAAGTTATGTTATCTGCTTATATGTTTTCTACAATTCCATGTTTTACTCTGATTTTATAATTTAATGACTTATGACCTTAATTCCAATATGATCTATGTCTTATGAACATCCAATATTTTTTATGATCTCAAATATGAAGGTTATGATTTTCAAATGTTATTCTCATTTTCTATACACTATGTTCTTGTTTTGATTACAAATTTCCTATTTTACCCTTACTAAGAATCTGAGCTCACCCCATTCTTATGATCACATTCCCTAGGTTATGAAGAAGGGTTTTAGGTAGAAGCAATTATGATGGAGATATTTATATGATATTCTTAATATAATTCACTAAAAAAGAATATTTTTTCTATGTTTCCAAAGACACTAAACTATTATGAACCTTAGGCATGTATTTTTTGGATGTACCGACTATTCATCTAAAATAATGTAATATCAATGTATATTAAGCATGGTTCGTTATAATGGATTTATTAAATATTCTATGAATGTATATAATGAATAAGGACAATTTTATTTTTTGGAATCATATATACGTTCATTGAGATTTTATGGTTATTTATGTTATGTGAGTGTTTTAATAAAATTAAGGTATTCATAGGTTTGTTATGTGACATTATTAAATACATTATTTTCTATATGATATGAATTTTATAAAACATATTCTTAGGATTCTTAAGGTTATATATTTGTGGGATGAGTTAAGTATAACTTTGGGTATTCTTTAGAGGTTTTAGTGTTTAATTTATTATACATATCAATATCGGGTAATTTTTTCAAATAATTTTGTATTTGATGATAACTTGAGATAGAAATATTCACTAATAAATATTTTATGGAGCATATAATCCAATAAAATCTAATTTTGGTTATTAATAAATGAAAAAATCATCTTGAATATTTATTTTATAGAGAATGAGATGAAGTGAAAAATCATCAATGAAAAACCATAAGGTAAAATTATACTTTTCAAATGGAAATAAATCTTTTAATTACATTTTCTATTGTTATTTTTAAGGATAGAAAAATAATTTATCATGATTAGGAAAATTATATTCAAATAAAAAAAATTATACTTTTACCTTTATTTATGTAGAATTAATTGTTTTTTGAACATTAATTGATATTTCATGGTTATGTATCTCTCGACCTTGTTCTCCATCACTATATATTAGTATTTTGATGTTAGTTTTCTATTTCATGAATTATATTCCACCAATGTTCTCTATATCTAGGAATATGATTATGATCTATTTTCATATAAAATTTATGTTCCCCACAATTCCTTTTTCTAGGAGTTTTATTATCCCTCTGTATGATATGGGTTTTTAATAAAGGTGTGTTCAAATATTTTACTTTTTATGGATTAAATAAAATTTTGACCAAATAATTTAATTACACTTGGTGGAATGTGACACATAGAAATTTCATTTTAAAATAATAATAATATCTAATCCTTTATTAACATGCAACTTCAATCATTTTGTTAATTGTGATATATTATAAAAATATTGTTATTTAAATGTGACCATTAAATCATAGTCCTAGAATTGGTGAGTATGAATATGAGTAAGTCAATAATGAAATATATGTATAATTTTATGACTCAATATATATAAAGACCTGAAAATTCAGTATATATTTTTTAATAATATGGAATAATTATGAAACTGCAAAAATTGATGGTTGTGATTTTGAGGCCCAGAGAACCTTGAAGGATTCGAAGAAAATGTTTAAGATTTAAATATTTAGGGTGAGTAGTTTTTCTGAAAAAGTTGAATAACTCTTAAATGGGTACTTGTATTATAAATATGAGGGCATTTTTGTGTTCATGATGGGGAATTTACCCTAAGCGTGACTTAGTTTTAGTCGGTGCAAGCCTCCTTTGAGAAAACAAAAAAATGTCATAACTATAAATAAAATTATTAAATAAAATTCTTTTTTTTTGAAATACTTATAACTCAAAAACAATGTCTTAGATAAAAAATCTGAAACCACAACTAAACTCGTAAGGGTATTCTTTTCAATGGAAGATCCTAACATTGGCTAGCGTGGGCTAATAGTGGAAGTTCATTTTTAGCCATAAATAAAATAATTAACACATATTTTATTTTTAAATCCTTCAACTTTTAAATGGTAACTCATATTTATAATACGAGAGTACCATTGAGTTCGTGGAAGCATGGTCCCATTAGGCAGAGCCTAACCTTGATTGGTGCAGGTCGAGGGTGTCTGTTATTAAATTTTGAACATTTTTTAGGTACGTTCAGTAAACATACAAGCATCAATTTCTATCTTTTGAACTCGTGATCAGATTAAAATATGTGGGTACCATAGAATTTACAGCATTGGGATTCACTTAAGGGAATCTTACCTTCAATTGGTAAGGGTCAAATTAAAAATATAATTTTTGGACATTAAAAAATTATATAAAAACTCCATGAGTTATTTTATTTTATTTCAACATTTGAGTGACGGATGGTGGGACTACAGTGCAACGTCAGGCTTGAATGGAAGTCATTTAATGACATGAACCTTTGGTTGCATAACCACGATTATTATTGAATTAATAGAACATAAATTATGGTTCATTATTGATCCGCATTGATGAAATGCAATGTGGGTGGTTCCCTCCATTATATTTAAACAAATCCTGAGAATGGGTTTTGTGGACTCACGTGAGGAACCTATAAAGAAGTTTCGATGATGTATTATACAAACATAGAATGGAGATTCGATTACTGTTGGAGGATTCAAACCGGAAAACAATGAGCACCAATGAATGCAGGTTCTTCTGCCAAATCTGTAGCATCTTCCACCTTTTCCAGGTAGGGGGATTATGTGATTTGATGTTCCCTGTCTTCATGTTCATGAAAAATACAACGAACGTGGCCCAACCAACTAATGGGTTGATCCACATATTGTCTATTCATTCAAGTGGTTGTTGTGGGGTCTTAAATTGGGTATTTTTCTCCCTTTTTGATTATTATACTTCCCATGTTTAAAATAGTAACATGTAGGGCATGGGCCAAATCCAACAAGGCACAGACCCTCTATTAAACTTTTAGTTGGTGTGTTCATCATGGAGAATCAACAAACATGGAGAAAATTAATATTTGAGGTCCGCGTAGTGAAGGTGGAAATCTGGGAGGCCAGTAGGAATAAAAGGGAAGAAAAACGGACCATCAGAGCATCTCTACTAGCCCACGGAGGCAACCGCTGGTGCCAACAACCGGAGGCAGTGCCTGGCCAAGCCGGTCGTGGGGAGGAGCAGTGCTCACAAATTCTGTGACAGTAGGAACCATGGCCAAAAGGCTATGGATATGGAAGGGCACGACATCGATGCACTGTATGGAGAGGGTGGAGCAGCCCGCTCGGGCTGTTCGGCTAGAAAAATGGTCGCTTAAGCCAGTCATTTCGGAAGAGGGGGCGGCACCCCCAGGCATTGCCAGCTGGCCGCACCGGATGCTCTGCAACATGTCAGTGCACTATCAAATGGACCCCATGCGGGCTGGACCCTCTAGCCAGGCCAGACCTACCAGCCGATTTGGACCCCTATTGAACCCGAACACTATCGGCCCCATTTCACTAAAACAAGCATATCTCACATACCCTGCATCCGTTTTATGCACCATCTATGGTGTGAGTACCCTCACTATGAGACAGTCATTTTGAGATACTCCACATGGTTTTTTGTGAATGCTGGAGTACAATCAGGTTGGATCCATCCCAGATCCAACCAGGCCCTCGGTTCTAAAATTACTATAACATACAGACTGAGCGTCTGATTGATGCATCGTCTAATGCGTTGAAATCCTTATGACATGGCAGTTCATTGAGTTACTTCTTAGTGAGTCTTTTTGGAGGTTGAGTTATGACTGATGGCCTGCGGAGCATAACTTCCCTAAATCAATAATGCTAAGTGAGGAAATGAAATGGTTGTGAATGACATGAACAAATAATAGAGATCCTCTGAGTGGGTCTGCATCTAATGATCCTCTGAGTGGGTCAGCACCTAGTGATCCTTTGGGGTTCTGCACATAGCAATCCTCTGAGTGGGACTACACCTAGAGATCCTCTTTGGGTCTGCACCTAGAGATCCTCTGTGGGTCTACACCTAGCGATCCTCTGAGTGGGTCAACAACTAGCGATCCAGTGAGTGGGTCAGCACCTAGATATCCTCGGTGAGTTAGCACATAGTGATCCTCTATTGGCCAGATCTGATAAATCCTTTGTGGGTAAGAAATTAGTGGCCTTGTGTGATATTTTTGAAAAAGACTCTCGACAGAACAATATGATCTAGATTTTTGACTGATCATCTTTATTGATGTTCTTTAAGTTACATACCTGGTGTGAGCTATATTTTACTTTGTGTACTATCATTGATATCATGCTTGGTGTTTCATCTATAAATAATTATGTGAGTCCTTATGGAGTATCAGGGTCCCTAATGATTATTATTATACTCACCCTTGCATGGGCTTCGCCCACACGTGTTGTGTTTGGTCCAGATGATCGACATTTCGAAAGAGGTGATTAGGGAGACGGGACTGAAAAACGCTACAACAATGGACTTGGTATCCTAGGACCAAGTGGGGCACAGTATAACCGGGCATTTAAGACACACTACTTAGTTTTCTGTCAGCTTCACTACTCTCATGATCAGGTGGGGTTTTATGTAGAGGGCCATTAGAGTTCACTTTGTTCACCTTACTGTTTTCAGTTCCTTGTTTTAATTCTATTCTGGCCAATGAACATTAACTTGTACATTCACTCAACCTTGTTTTAGTGGTATACGTTTTCCCCTTTCAATGTGTTGGGATGTGGTTGGAAGTGTGTGTATGTAGGTTTAATGGAGATGAATTTCGTTTTTTTCCTTTACAGTGCTTGTCACCAGTCCCCGGCCTATGAAAGGCGGGCATGGGGAACTCACAGAACGTGCCCTCGGTGATGGGTCGTGAAAAAGTGGTATCAAAGGGAGGTTGGTCCTAACAGTAGAACTAAGAGTCTGTATTTTCAATGGTTGAAATATGTTTATGTGTCTTGAGTTTGAATTTCAGTCGAGGGATTAAATTGTTGGGGTGAGAGATGACTTATCCATACACTATGACCCTTGATTCTTTTTTCCGACTCGGTACATGAAAACACTAGTTTCATGATTTTTGAAAATGTTTTTCTCTTGATCTATTTTAAGTTAGCTCAACATGTATAACTTATTGACCGGGGTTTATCTTGATTCTCTTTCAAGATTCCTTTACCTAGAAAGAAAGCCAGGATTCGAATGTGTGACCATGACAATGGTCCACAAAGTGATGAGGAATCAGTACATGGACCATTGCATGAGATTTTACCTTCAGGTGGTGTCCCATCGATACCACTACTAGTTGGTCAGTAGTTACTATCAAAAAATCAGTATATGGCACATATATGATCAGTGACATGAGATTCATCGACATATACCCCTCAGGTTCTAAGGTGATCCCAACTTACAGGCAGATAATGAAATGTTTGAGGGGGTGACTGAGTTTCCATCTAGCCAGGGCACCATTATATTGGATGTTTTCCCTGAGAGTGAGCATTATAAATGGCTCAGTAGGGAGATGACATGGTTTAGATTACCCCTATATTAGGAATAGGTGACTTTTCCATGGATATATCATGAGAAACTTTCTCAAATAAGAGGTATCCTTCCATAAAAGATAAGGGGCATGTGTTACAAAGAGCTTCTACAACTTCAGCATAATGACATGTCAGTAGCTATGTATTAGTCGAGGTGTACCAACCATTCCATGAACATAATTAATATGATACAACCAGTGATTCAGAGTTCAGACTCTTGAGCGAGATGTGAATAGGGATATCTGAGCCAGAACTACTCCTCTGTGAATTCCTACTTCTTTTAGGGTGGTTGAGAGAACCTTTTGTGGTTGAAGGTTCTTTGACTGAGCGGATACATCCAGTGAATGTTAGTAGTGGGAATGAAGGAAACCGATGTCAATCTTAGAGACTTTAATGTGTAAAATGGTTTTGGAAGAGGAAGTGATAAGGATGGATTAATCTACAGTGTAGCAGATGTGGTAGATGATCTAGTGGAGCAGCAGGAGGTGGTATACATTTCGATATGTTACAACAAAACCCCAATGTGGTCCCTACTAGGCTTACGGAGCTAGAGGATAGGGAAATGGATTAGCTAAAGATGATCAAGGTGTATGACCCAAGGGCTCCTGGAATGATTCATGGTTTGGTCTATGACTACTACTATCTATCATATTAATAGACATAAGTACTAATCATTCCTTATTTCCATGAATCTTTTTCAAGACCTAGAGTCTCTATTTAAACCATTGGCTGGACCCTTATGTCTGGAGATACCTATGGGAGGAGACTCTATAATCACACTTATGTCGACAGTGTGATATGGACCTTGAGGCGAGAGTTTCAGTTGGAACCACTTGGTTTCTGTGTCAAGGCCTTACGACGTTAATTTAGGTATGGATTGGTCATTTATAGTTCATTCTCAGATTGACTATTTAAGTAAATTGGATGTGGTATATCTAGAGTGATGGAATGAGGTTTTACATGGTTAATGAAAAAGGAAACCCACGAATAATGGGATAAACTCATTCATAGAAGGTTGAAACTGATCACTCTTGAGTCGTCCATCCTTACCCTCATGGATGCAGCTGTTTTGAGTTTTCAGTTCCCAACAGTAATGGCAGAGTGCAAGAATTTCCTTCGAAAATATGTTTCTAGGATTACATCCCTATAGGGAGAGGTAATTATATATTAACATGTACCCTGGGATTAAACTGATATCTATACATGTATATCAGAGGGCTTCCACAGAGCTTAGGGAGATAAGGATATAGTTGGTGGACTAGAATTGGAAGGTCATTGTAAGACATAGTGTTCAAGGTTATGTTTGGAATACCAGAACTTTAACCAAGTGGTTGTGGAGAATGAGTACCCACTAACAAATGGTCGATGGGCACATCAATCAGTTAAATGGGGTAGCCTTTCGCATAGATGACAAGGTGCATGTATGCTTTTTAGCAGTTGGGATAATGACGATGGTTGGAGTTCCTCCAAAACTATGACTTTGAGATAGTCTACAATCATGGGGAGGGGAATGTGGTGGATGACACACACAACAAGAGGTGTGGATAATAGTTGCTGAGTAAGGAGAAAAAATAGCTAGCCACATTGCAGTTATCCTTCGTGGATAGTGATGGAGAAGCTTACCTCTAGTATATGATAGTCACTCCCCATTTTATTCAAAGAGTTAGGGAGGCACAACTTGTGGATGTTGACTACGTGTTCTGATGTGCCCAGATATCCTACGGATGGGCTTCTGATGGATTGTTTTAAGGTGGGGATCATGTCATCTTTTCAGATGATGCACCATGGTATCAGTGATGCTATGAGATGCTATTTTTAGGGAGTTCCACATATCCCCTTTCTCGGTAAATCATGGTGTAGCGAAGATGTGCTAGGACCTCCAGCATCAATACTAGTGGCTAGGGATGAAGGAAGAGGTGAAAAAGTTTGATTCACGATACCTCACTTTTCAGCAAGTGAATGATAAGCACCAGGTTCCAACATTCTTAAGCACAACCTTTACCCCCAGACAGATGGTTATACGGAGCGGACCATACAGTCCTTAGAGGACATGCTTCGTACTTGTGACTTGGATTTTGGTCACAGTTGGGAGGACCACCAACCAAAGGTTGAGTTTGCGTACAACAATAGTTATCACTCCACCATCTGTAGGTCACCACTTGAGGCCTTTTGAGAGTGTCCATGAAGATCACCTCTATGAAGGAAATACCAAAGGGAGTCAGTAATCATGGGTCTAGAGCTGGTACGAGCTACCACTAAGAAGGTACAGATCATACAGGAGCAGATGAAGACTGAACAGAGAAAGCAAAAGTCTTATTCTAATAGTAGATGAAGACTCTTTTTGTTGAAGTGGGGAGGCCATGTATTCATATGGGACTCACCCCGACAAGGATTGTAAAGATTTGGATGGGGCGAAAAGCTATCTCTGAGGTTCATCAGACTTTTTCATGTTCTTAGGAGAGTTGGAAAGGTGTTGTACTGCCTATCTATTCCCCCACAGATGCACCAGGTGAAAAATTCTTTCAACGTGTCGAAGCGGAGGAGATATGTTCATGACCCATCACACGTATTTGACTGGGGAGATCTAGAAATTGATTCTTGGGAATATTTTTGCGGAGTTCCCAGTAGATATTGAGGATCGAAAAGAGTAGGTCCTCCATGGATGGTCGATTCTTCTGGTGTGAGTTTGGTGGCATCATCGAAGCCTATGGGAGTGAATATGGGATCAGGAGGCTCAGATTCATGCTCAGTGCCCCACTTGTTGGATTTTCCACTATTTTGGATTTTGGGGACATCAATATCTTAGGTGGGGAGAATCTAATGACATAGAAAGTCAATATTTTTTTAATTATATGGAATTATTATGAAACTGCGAAAATTGATGGTACGTGATACGAAGGCACGAAGTGACTTGAATGACCCATCGAAAAATGTTATGCTTTAAATAGTTCTAGTGGGTAGTTTTCCTCAAAAAGTGGTATAATAATTAAATGAGGTCCCAGATCAGAATTCTGAGGGCACCATTGTGTTCATGATGGAAGGTTTACCCTATGTAGGACTTATGTTTAGTTAGCGTAGGCCTCAAATGAGAAACACCAAAAATGGAATAACCGTTATAAAATAATTAAATAAAATTATTTTATTTTCAAATGCTTATAACTCACGAACGGTGAGATAGAATATAATTCTAAGACCACCTCTGAACACATAATGGTTTTCTTTCCATAGGCAGATACTAACATTGGCTGATGCAGACCAACAATGGAAGTTAGTAATTGTTTGTAAAAAAATAATTATGTAAAGATAATTTTATTGTTAAATCCATTAACATTTAAATGGTAACTCGGATTGAAAATAATAGATTATTGTTGAGTTTGTGGGGGCGTGTTCCCCTAGGAGGAGCCTAACCTCAACCGACAGAAGTCAAGGGTGACTATTAATATATTTTGAACTTTTTAAGGTAAGTTTAGTAAGCATGCGAGCATCTATTTCTATCTTTTGAACTAGTGCGCAGATTAAAAATTTGAGGGTACAATTGAATTCATAGAACTGAGATTCACTTAAGGGAAGCTTAACTTAGACTGACAAGGGACAGAATAAAAAGATAATTTTTCGAATTTACAAAAAAAAATAACTCTATTAGTTATTTTAGTTTCTTTCAATAGTTGAGTAGTGGATGGAGGGACAGTAGTGAAATGTCAGGCATGAATAGAAGTCATTTAATGGCATAACCCTTGGGTTTCATAAACATGATGATCATTGAATTAATGGGTCATTAATTTTGGTTCATTAATGAACCGTATTTATGAAATGAAACAAGGTTGGTTCCCACCCTTCTATATAAACAATACATGGGAATGGGTTTTGTGGAATCGCCTGAGGAACCACTAACAAAGTTCCGGCGAATAGAGATTTGATGACCATTGTAGAATTCGAACTGAACAACGACGAGCGCCAACGAATGTGGGTTCTTCTCCCAAATCCGCAGTATCTTCCACCTTTTTTAGGTAGGGGTTTTACATGCTTTGATGTTCCATCTCATTACATTCATGAAAAATACAACCAATGCGGACCAAACAACTAATGGTTTGATCCGAATCTCATCTGTTCATGTAGGTGGGTGTTGCGGGGTCTTAAATTGGGGATTGTTCTTCCTTTTTCATTATTATACTTCCAATGTTTAAAACACTAATGCAGAGGGCGTCGGTCAAACCCAAAAAGTCCCAGAGCCTCCTCTAAACTTTTTCTTTGTGTGTTACTCATGGATAAATATTGAACGTTGTGGTAAGGTGTATTTGAGGGTTGCACAGTAAAGGCAGAAACCTAGGAGGCATGTAGGAATAGACGGGATGAAGAAAATACAACTGGATTATCATTGGTGGCATGTGGAGGCAACCGCCAGCCGCTCAGAGTAGCAGTTCCCATAGAAACTATAGAAGCTTGAACCACAGTCATCTGGGTGGCATTGGTGGTAGGCTGCGGCGCCGATGCACCACGCATAGAGGGAGGAAAAACCCACTCGGGCCACTCAGCTGGAGAAAACGGCCAGCTGTGCTGGCCTTTTAGGATGATGGATTGACACCCATAGGTGGTGCCAGATGGCCGCACATTATTATCTGAGTCCGGTCAGTGCACCATCAACCGACCTGCATGTTGGCTGTATTCTTCCAAGCAGGCCAAACCCGCAAGCTAGGCAGGAACCGCAAGCTGGGCCGGACACACATGTCGGGCAGGACTCGCGAACCAGGCTGGATCCGTGAGCTGGGCAGGACCCGCGAGCCGAGAAGAACCCGCGACCTGGGCTAGACCTGTCAGTTGGGCCGAACCCACCACTCAGCCTGGGTCCTCCAGTTGGGCCGGACCTTCCAGCTGGGCAGGACCCCAACCGGTCTCGTACATGGAACATGACTGCCCCCGTTTTACTAAAATGGGTGTATCTCGCATAATGGATGTCCATGTGATACGTTGTCAGTGGCGTGAGGGCCCTCACAATTTGGCAGGTCTTTTGAGATACTCCACTTGGGTTTTCGAGAAAGTTGGAGTACAACCGGGTTAGGTCACACCCAAATCCAACTGGGCCCTCAGAACTAAATACCAATAAATTACAGATCGGGCGTCTGATTAACGTGTCTTCTAATGCGTTGGAACGCTTATGATATAGAGATTCATCAGGTTACCTATTCGTGGGACTTCGTGGTGGTTGAGGTTGTAATTATGGCTTCAGGTGTGGAAACTCCCTGAATCGATCATATTAAGTGAGAGAAACCAAGGGTTAGTTGTGACGTGAATAAATAATAGTGATCCTCTGAGTGGGTTAGTATCTGGCAATAATCTGAGTGGGTCAGCACCTTGCGATCCTCTATTGGTCTGCACCTAGTGATCCTATATGGGTCTGCACCTAGAGATCCTCTAAGTGAGTCAGCACCTAGACAACGTTTGTGGGTCTGCACAGAGCGATCCCCTGATTGGGTCTGCACCTAGTGATCCTTTGAGTGGGTCAACAGCCAGTGATACTCTTTGGGTTAGCATATAATGATCCTCTGTGTGTTATCACCAAGAGATCCTCTATGGGTCAGCACCCAGAGACCCTGTGCGGTCCTGCAGCAAAAGCCTCTCGACAGAATAAGATGATCTATCTTTGCGACTAATCATCTTTATTCATGTTTTTTATGTTATATAACTTGTGTTAGTTGTCTTTTAATTTGTGTCCTATGTTTGAGATCATGCTATGTGGTTTTTCCTTGTGAAATTCTATGAGATCTTCATGATTATTGGGGTCCCTACTGAGTATTGTTATACTCACCCCTGCAGAGGCTTCGCCCGCACGTTTTGTGTCTGGTGCATATGATCGACAATTTGACAGTGGTGCTCACAGAGATGGGACTGACTGATGCTATGATGGTGGACATGGTGTCCTAAGAACAGGTGAGTCCTAGTAGAACTGGGTAGGTAGGACACACTACTTCAGATTCCAGTAGCTTCATTACTCTCACGATAAGGTGCGGGTTTCTGAAGATGGCCATCAGAGTTCACGTTTTGTACTTTACTATTTTCAGTTCCTTGTTGGGTTTTCATTTTGGACAACATACATTCACTTGGTATTTCAATCATCCTTGTTTTAGTGGTATACTTGCTTTCCTCTTTTAGGGTGTTGGGATGAGGCTGGATGTGAGTGTATATAGGTTTAAAGGCAATGCCTTCCCTTTGTGGGGTTCTCCATTCTGGTGCTAGTCACCAGCCCTCGACCTATGGATGGTGGGTTTGGAGTAGTCACGGCATGGTCCCCATGGGATTGGTTATAAAAATACAAATTTAATGATTAATTATTTTTAAATAGGAACCCATTTTACTATAAAGTCATTTTATGTTTCAAAAGGTATTTTACTCAACAATGATTTTATTTCATTTCGTTCCTACGCGTTATAAATAATTTTTTTAAAATTTATAAAATATATTTTATAATAAAATAAATTTTTATATAATTATATTATATTTTAAATAGGGTGAAAGTTTAGTATTTTTTGAAATAATTTATTTTTCAGTGAATGGTTACAAATATAAATTTTTCAAATACTATCATTTCATTTTAATAAATCAAGTAATTTAAAATCACCATTATATTTTTCATTTTGTAATAATGTGACCTACGAACCATTTGATTTATAATAAAAAAATTATTTCATTTGAATATTAAATATTAATTCTTTTGATATAAGTTAATTTTTATTCTTAAAAACACATTTTTTCAAAAACCTTCTTTTCTATTTGTTTTAAAAATTAATAATAAAATTGTATTCATCCACATAAGGTGACTGAATATTAAAAACGAGGCACCTTATTTTTAATTAGGATGTTTTAATCTTGAAAATAGGTCCCTTTTATATTTGGTCTTTATGAATTGTAACGATGATAAATAATTTTCACCTTAGAAATGGTAAAATGGGTAACATACTGTTAAACCCCTGAGATAAGCTGTCAAAATCAACCCAAAATAGTCCATTATTCAATTTTATGTAATAAATCAAACCGTAAATCTATTATACTAAAATATATTTAGTTTTTGTTTCATTTTCAATTGTTAATAAAATTTATATTACTCTTTGCAGAGCAATTTTAGAAATGTCACTACATTGACTTTAATGACTCTAACATTTTGTCATAATATATAAAATAGGATATTTTAAACAAATTATTATCAAGATGAATTAATTTTTTTATTCATGGAAATTAATTTACACTTTTTATTGATTGAATAATTTATTTAAATTATTACATAATGTTGGCACATGTATTTATTCAACTAAATGGAAAATAATTAAAATGATTTGAAAATAATAATAAAATAGTCTTATTTTGAATCATTATTGTGCAAAAAAATGATTATAGGTAAAAATAACATGTTAGGGATGTGAAAATTTTTTTTATTAAAATTCCATTACTATCTTGATTTATTTAAAGTCAATGTAAATGAATAGTATAAAAAATGTCTTTAATGATATTTTATGAAAGACAGTGTTTCATTATTTTTTTTAAAAAACATGATAGAAATACAGTATGACTAGAAATGGTCAAAAATATCAAAACTATAGCATTTATTAACTAATTTTAAACTTATAAGTAAAACTATATCCCATATATATTAATAAAGTCACTAGCACCGTTAAAATATAAATTTGTTAATTGTGGGGTTAAACCAAAAAGGAAATGTCTAAAATGACATCAAAACCTCTCTAAATTTCATTTAATGATTTTAATTCTCCATTATAATCTATTTAATATAATCTCTATCCATTGGGAAGATATTTTCTTATGAATTAATTTATACAATATTTATATTTTTAGTAATTCCAAATGGTCCTTTCGCTCCTTTACAAAAAGACACCCCTTATCTCTTTTCCTGACTCCACATTGATCAATCTAGAAAAAAATCCATAACTGATTATCTTATCATCATCTGTAGACTCAAAATTTTTGTGAAGTTTTTAAAAAAATACAATTCCAATGTTCCATAAAAGGTATCTAAAGGAGGAATATTGAAGAATATATAATCCAATTACCCAGACTATTTCAATTTATTTATTACTCTGCCACCTTCAAATATGTTAAATTCATCCAAAAATAATAAAATAATTAATCTCAATATTCTATAATGTTTAAAAAAAATATTTAACCACAAATACACATCCTATACTCCATCAAATGGTATGTGTATGTGTGACTCCTGTGTATATGTTGACAATTACATCCTTATTGCGATAAAATTTATTTTCCATCACAATTATTCATGGATGGTTATTATTATGGAAATAAAATATTGTTTATTACTGTTATTAAATATTTTTATTATGTAAATATAATATAATAGATTCCTTCTAAACTTCTATTATGTTGTAAAATTATGAGGTCAATCATGTGTACATGTGTACATACACCTCGATGAAGCGACATGATTCATTTCTCATTCCCACATTAAATGGTTGTTAATAGGACATATTTAATGAATTAATAAGATACAGATGTTATAATAAATAATTTTTGAGGGAAAAATATTATATATCATTATATATTTCAATCTATTGAAATTTGAAATTACTATTAATGCATTTTTAGGGCATACTGTCTCTAAAAACCGTGCAATTAATTTTTCATTATCCAACAACTATTAATAAGTTAATGTTAAAAAATTATAGGTGTAATATTTATGATATTATTATTATGTAAATTTATTTTTTATATAATTTAAATAAATATTAATTTATTATGATGTAGGATAAATATCTTATGAGGAATGTTGAACTTTGGGTAATAGATTTTTGTCTAACTTTTATTTCAATAAGATATATGTCATATTCACATGTTAATTATTTTATGTGGTGTATATACTTAAAATTAATTTAATTTATGATTATTATAATTTAAATTAAGGGGATAAAATATTAATCTATGGTTATCTTATTCATGAGGTTTTGATATCAATATTACCAAAATTGTCAAGGATTTATATCTTAATATCAAAAATTATCGGGATTGTTTATGATAAAGTTTTTATTGACGATATTTTATGACCTATCTACAAAGAATTAATTGAATTATCTTTTAATATTGTTTTTTATGTATAATAAATGTTTAAAATTCACTTCCCAATTTTAAATAACTATAGTCACTGAAATTAAATGTTAACAAAGAAACCAATATTATTTATCTATTTGGATGAAATTCATTTTTCATCCATGGTTGTCTTTTCCATAAACTGTGTTTGTGAATGTTTTAATATTATTTTATGATAAATTTTTTTAATTTTTACCCATGATTTAATATTTACCAAAATGAATCAATGGAATCTACTTATCATTTTATAAACACTATACTATTGATTTTTTACATAAAATGCAAAATGAATTATTTTTAACATTCTTAGAATAAACATAATTTTATAGCATCATGGATACTCAATGACTTGAAGTAACGGTACAATTATAACAGGATCTTTTTAAATAAATTATTTTCGTTAATACATTATAAATTTTCTAATTAAAATATCTAATTGAAAAATAAAAATGGTATTTTCCACATGAAATATTCCAGTTTTTTTTAATGGGGTTTTTCAACCGAGATGTCATAATATGATGTTGTATACTATTTAATGGGATATAACCTAATGATATCATTATTCACTCTCTAAATGGTTCTATGTTATAATTCAAATATTCTTTTAGAACATAATTATTTTCCATGGGTTACAGTATAATGAAATGATGAAATGTTTGTGTAACCCATTTATTTTCAATGGGATATGACACAATGAATATTTTATGATCATATAAAGAACACACACATATATATATATATATATATATGATTTTAATTTTTTAATGTGTGGGCCTAAAATTATAAATCAATCTAATCCATTAGGTAATGATGGATATCTCAAAAGATAATAAAGAATGGAATGGGTGAGTGATCCCTATTTTGTACAGGTCTTTTTCCACTATGATAGTTTTGGGAGTGAACATTTACAAATGATATAATGAAATGGGGAATTAAAATAAATCTACTATGATAGTATTGGAAGTTTTCCCTAAATAATGAAATGGTTTTCTATTCTTATTTTTATTCCATAAACTTATGTTTTATGCTAATATTATGCATTCATAGATCATGATCATATATTCCCTTATTATTCATGTATTATAAAATTCCATAATTTATTACATGTATCAATATTGTGATAAATGATACATAGGGTATGGTTTTAAAATTTTAATCTCATGTTATTACACTATTATTCTCATATTATGTTTATATGATCAGTGATACATCCCATATTTATCCATACAAACCATATGATCTCACCATTTATTATGATTATTATTCCCATTGATATAATGAAAATCTAAATTTATGATGCGTTAATGATGTTTTATAGTTATGAATAACTACATGGGAGATGATGTATATATTTTTTTGAACTAGTTTTTTCTGTATAGAAGTTTTTATAGTCACTATACCTTTAAATTTTCAATGTGGACCTTAATGTTTTTTCTTGATTATTATTCTAATTACACATTACATTTATGTATGAAAATAATGGGTCAATTTAAAATTTCATTTTAAATAAACAAGGGATTTTTTTATATAATATTAATAATTAATAAGATCTACGAAACTGTGAAAACATGTTCATCCCAAATACATTAAAAAACATTTTATTTTTTACTTAGGTAAAAAACATCAAAGTGAAGTATTTTATATATGTTTAAGAGATTCCATTTTTTTATCATTAAAAAATGTGTCATAAATAAAAAAAATAATATCTAATAACCTTTAAAATAAAAAAACATCATTCTTGAATTATTTTTAGACAATTTTTGTTGTTAGTAAATTATTTGAAAGGAATACTATAAAAATAATTTTAATGAAAAGGTTGTTACCTTAATTTCCATGTTTCTTCATACGTTCACTAAATCCAAAATAATAGGATTATATTAGTTTTCTAATTTATTATTATTCCTTTTTTATGTTAATTGACCTATTATTATTCATTTTATTTAATTTATTGACATGTTTTATTTATTTATTTGAATGGCTAAGTTCACAATGGATGTCTTGGGGTCATTAAATTTGTAACCATAAAACCAAATCAGTGTGTTGACCATGATCAAAGGGGTTATGACTCCACAACAATTTTTACCATAAAAAAATATATTTTTCAAATTTTTATGTTAAATTTTATTTTAAAAAAACATATAAGGTTGTCATGAAAAATAAACCATGTCGTTTAATGGAGTTGGTAGTCCTTACATAGTCATGGATGTCATTTAATTTTTTCATAATAGGTGGAGAAGAAACCATGTTCATAATATTTAAATATTATATACTCATAAATATTTGTCACATGTAATATTTAATTATTATTTACAACCTTATATCTATATTTTTAAGTAAGAGATGAAAAATAAATCATGTCTCTTAAAATTTGTGGAATTCCAGATCCATGTATTAAAAACATTATAAATTTAAAACTGATTATAAGAAAAAGAAGGTATTCACTATATTATCTTTAAATAATAATTATTTCATAATTATAATATATATTAAGCTTTACATCATTTTAACCATCCATATGATCTAGTTATGAAATATGAATCACATTCTTTTTTGGATGTGATATTACACATGTACACATGAGTGATGTTTCCACTTCTCATAAGATGGGTAAAGAGATAGAAAAGAGTTAAACTAGATTTATAATACAATTTATATATATTTAAGGTACTGATGTTATTATTTATACATGGATGAAGTATATTTCAAGGACATAGATAAAGAAGTAAATGTCTAATTGTTTTTTTAGGAAATAAATCAACTCTATCGAAATCTCCCTTGGGCTTACACGTTAATACATCAAGGAATAATTTTTTTTTAAAACACAAAGCCTTTTAAAACGTGGTTTGGGATTTTGAGGAGATGTTTGGTTAGGGAGTAAAAGATATATATTTATAAATATTTGTTTATGGATGGACATGATTTTTCATTTTATAAGTGAGGGGAGTAACACAAATGAAATAATTATAAATAATTAAATATTATAAATTCCTGATAATGGGTAAGTTTCTCCAAATCAATACAATTTAAAATACACTATGATAAGGTTTTAAATAATATCCCCCAATAATAATTAAGATAGGTTTTGGGGCCTTATCACTTAGTTTTTACCTCTATTAACCTAGTTTATCCACTACCATAGTGACACATTTTTACCATGGTCACAATTAATAATAACCAAAAATGAAACTAAAATCATTACATAAATTTAAACTCCTGATTCCAAATATGGAATAAAATTTTGATTATTCAATTTTTATAAAAAGAATAAATTAATTTAAATATTATATCATAAAATTAAAAAAAGGATTTTAAAAAAAATGAATTTTTAAAAAAGGAAATCAAACTTGTAAAAAAAACTAATTGTTGATTCATGTGGAATTATTTATATTAAGTTAAATATAGTTTATTTTTTTTCTTATTTAGAACTAAATTAAAACTATAACGATAATTTTAAAATAACTTTTCTAATGAAAAGAAATTACAGGTTTTGCAAAAAAATAAATATTTTTTAAATATTCACTGAAAAAATAATCTTTTTTGAAAATTCTCCAAAATTCAACATATGTTATATTTTTATATTTTGATTAAAAATTGAGTTATTTATTAAAATTTCAGTTTCTAACAAAACAAAATTATTTTAAAAAAAATAATGTACTTCATGGGAAACTATTTTATTTAAATAAAACTATTCATTTTTCAGAAAAAATATAAATTTTATTAAAAAATATGATACATATAAATTCATAAAATGAGTAATTATAAATTATATTATTGATTTATTTTTAGAATTAATTTTTTTTATATTAATTCCCCCTAAGGAAATTATGTATTAATAATTTTATTCATTACTCATATGTGTAAGGGTATTTTTTATTCATAAAATACTCTAATTCTGATATTTAATCTTCAATCATGTGATACATCCATAAAACCATTACACAGTGAATCAATTTATTTTATAGTAAGAACAATATACTATAAAAAATATGAAGTGTATTTCTTTTATAAAGGGATTTTCTCCTCTACCTATACTAGTTTGAGTCTCAAATCATGTGGCACAGTAGGTACACAATTTCATTGAAAAGAAACATGAAACACACCTTATACTTGAGGTAAGGCATGTGGTATATAAAATTAAAATTAAACTCATCCTTCCATTTCAAGAATTTAATAAAGACCCACAATTGTTGACTTAACAATCCATTTCTAGTGAAATTAACAACACTTTACAAGGGGTTACATTAAAAAAAACATGATTCCCTACCTCAAAAAAAGATTTTTACTCATGTGATATGCATATGTCTTCTATATTCTATGTGATTAAATAATATGTTACTAAATCTTATTTACATTCATTGTCATTTATTTTACTAATTCTTTTAAAAAAAATTCGTACCACAAAATTCTTCCCATTATTCTTGT
Source organism: Viscum album (assembly GCA_963277665.1). Classification (NCBI taxonomy): domain Eukaryota; kingdom Viridiplantae; phylum Streptophyta; class Magnoliopsida; order Santalales; family Viscaceae; genus Viscum; species Viscum album. Next base: position 880,157,440 of record OY728123.1, read on the forward strand.
ATCTAACATCATTTTCTATATAATGACTCAAAATGTATATTCTCAAACTAGAATGAAAACTGTTATTATAATAACATTCAACTATTGAAAGGTAGTTTTCAAAAATTCGTTGATAATCTAAAAGTAGGCATGAATCATATCATTGAATTTTTAAATTATATTCTCATAATTTTCATCATATTGTGGAATAAAAGAGGTACTAAAATTCAATTCAATACCCATAAACATCTAATGATACGTTAAAAAAATTGATGTAAACCTAGGATAACAATTAGAAAAAATAGATAGGGGAACTCTATGTTACATACTTATCTGCATTAGTAAAATCATGAAAGATAATCAAAAAGAGTAATGCATCTTAGAGTAACAAAATGTTTCTATTTATTGAAATGAAAAATAAAAAACTAAATCACATAATTACCTCGAGATTTATTTTGTAATTCCACCACAAAACCAATGGATATATTTCACATTTAATTTAAGGAAATGAAAAATGATGAAGATTCCTTCTCTGTAATTTTCATTTTTTTAACCTATAAAAAATTCAAACACTTCATGGTGAAATATAATTTATTATTCTTCATTCCTTATGAGTAAAAATATTCCTAATAGTATTTAATCTTCTTTGTACTAACCAGATAAATTAAAAATGTAGAGTTGTGAAATTCAAAGAAAAATTTAGTCTTCAAATTGGAATCACTAGGCAAACATAACCTATACAAAAATATAGTAAAATCTACTTCATCAACATTAGAAATTTAAAACATACCATTCTTTAATAATTATACACTTTCATGAAATCCTAGATCATCCTTATGAGCCTCCTTAATTATTTCCGTAAAAGATGATTTCACCAATACCAAATCTAAAATAGTAGAATATTACTCCTACATTATTTTCGATCTTTAATTAAATAAATAATTAATTTAAGAATCATGTTCCATTCATAAACTAGTTAAAGATGAAACTTTTTTTGACTCAAGGAGTAAAATACCTTTTTCTCATTATTGGGATGATAATTAATTGTTCCATCATAAGCCTTAATCGGTTCTAACAATATTTTCTACCACATGTTAAATTATTTTCTACTAAATATGTAATTTAATATTTTATGATCTATATAAATTTCATATTTCTCTCAATATAAATGATATGTACATATTTTTAAACAAATTGAATATATCGTCAGATCATGGTAATGTGTAATATAATTCCTCTAATGGGGTTTCTATAGATGAGATTCATGTGTTATAAAATCATTCTTCACGAATACTCTTCTAGGTTCCTTCAAAGATGAATCACTGTAAATAAAAAATTATCCATGTGCTGTTGGTAAGGCTAACCCTAAAGCACTAATTTATACTATTTTCAATATCCAAAAATAATCATCTCATTCTATTATCGAGAAGAATTTATATCTATTTCAATTTATTATAAATATATTGTTATATAAATGAGAAAATTTATCAATAACCCATAAGTAGTTACCAAAAAATTGAAGAAATAATCACATCTCATTTAGTTTTATAGGAATTTAGAATATCTCATGACCTGTGCTCTCTGACCCTGTGTTGAAATCATAAAATTTTCATTTCTGGCTATGATTTCCAAAATCGTGACCTAATTATTTTACGTCAAAACCGTACACATAAATAGGATAACAAGGGTCACTAACATTCAAGAGTAACATTTCATATTAGAATTTCTAAGTACCGGAAAAGTCATATATTATCAATACACAAGTCCTTAAACATAGATTTCCCGTAGTTGTCCCATTTTTCTTATTTCACATTAGGTTATCAACATAAACTTTGTGAAATAATTTATAGACATAAATAATTCAACATAATTATTTAAAACCTAAGGAAAATGAAAATTAATAATGGTGAGATAAAATGATCAATAATGGTAAACATAATCATTAAATAATGAATATAATAAATGTGTATGAGAATATAAAAGGGTGTAATGACATATTCAAATTGAATGAGTGTAACATAAGAATATTCATACCCATCAATACCTAGATAATAAAATGTGAAAAAATGGAACGAGTCAACAAAAAATGGTAAAATCATATGTATTAATATTCACAGGCCATGTGATATCAATAGTGATTGAATAAAACTTCATAAACCCATAACACGTATAGAAAAAATAAATTGGTATCTTGGAATGTCATTTCATGAAGCACTTACTGAATACTCAAAAAAACCTTGTAGATCCCTTAAATATTATAATAACCATCGGACCAAATTAAAATTCTTTTATCAAGAGAACATAATCATTACCCAATGTATTGGAGTACTATCTAAGCTCTACCATCGTATAAGATATAATGGGATCACTCTACACTCTCTAGGCACTTAAAAAATTTAAATTTTCCAAGAACCAAATAATGAATAATGAACTCATAGAATTAATTTCATCATTAATCATTCAGGAAACATTAGTCCTTTCAGAACATGATTAACCCATGAAAAGGAAACATATTCCAAAATAATCTTTTTTAAGCATGGTTAAACCATAGAAAGAAATAGTTTCCATACAAATATTTTTCAAAATGTTAAACTAATGGAAAAGAAACAAGAATAATTAAAATCTATTTGGAAAAAAATAATCCATCCAAACAATGATAGATGATGGTATTAGTATGAGATATTCCCAATAAAGAATAAGTAAAAAATAAGGTCTGTTGATCTTTATGAAGGTAAATTCCATTAAAATATCATTATAATCATTTTGATTAAAATACACTTTTCATTTTAAAAATCACATTTAAAACATAAAATCATTTCAAAATCACTTTCATTTAAAATAACCTTGAGTGATTATAAAAAGCTATTTAAAAACGGCTGAAAAAATTTATTAAGTAAAATATCCTTTCATATTTGAGAAACACTTTTGGAAACATAATTAGAAAGGATGGTTTTGGAAGAAAATGTAATTTCAATCGAAAAGATGATTTTTTATGAAAATATTATTTTGAAATCATTAGTGTACTAAAAGAGTAAAATGAAGGGAAACATGTATTCTCATTTAATGACTAGAGGAGTAGAAAATAAATGAGAATTACGTAGAGGTATATCATAATATTTCAATATTGGATACTTAATCATAAACAATCATGATAATAGAAGATATTGTAATATCATACTCTATCCACTATATTAACTTTTAGTTATTGAACCCATTAAATGATCAGAATAATTGAAACATAAAATTACAAGAGAATAAAAACAATTCATGATATTATAATTCATATGTGATGCATATTATCCTCATAAAATAATCTAGGTTCTTAGCATGACATATGACTGAAAGAAGAAAATTTGTGACAAAAATCAATAACTGCTTTAGTAACATTGAAAACATAAACCCAATGAATTTGATTTCATAAAATTGTAATGTAAATCCAAATAATATTAGTTTTAATAATAATAAAATAAATTAATGGGTAATATATACAACCGAAAAAATGTATTGAATATGGAATAAGTCTCAGAGAAATAAAATTGAGACTATAAATCTTTTTACCTTATATTGGATTCATCACACTTGTTCATTATATTCTTGAATAATAAACATATTTTAATTATTTAATTTCATTACTAAATTATAAAGGATTATTATTATTATTATTTCACATATAAAAATTTTATATACAATTACTTAAACAATTAATATTATGTTGGTTATTTTGACCATATTTGGCATCTGTGTTAAAAATGACTTTAGTGGGTAAAATATGGTAAAATAGGTAATTATATAAATTTATAAAGAATAATATTAATAAAAAAGTCATCATATTTATTTCCCAATTATTATTTTAAAACTAATCATGGAATATGGTAATGGAAAATGAACAAACATTACGATCATGGAGAAAGTACATCATACATACGCATGAGTAACATCCAATTTTTCAGTGATCATTATGGAAATAATGAAGGTAAAATTAATTTTTCATGAATTATAAATAGATAATAAATATCCTGAAATTTAGATATATATAATTATATATACAATTATATTGATTTTATGATGAAAAATAATAATCACATCAATTCTAGAAGGAGGTATTCCACACGTCCAGAGGCAATGTTATCACTTTTTCAGTGTGTGAAATGGAAAGAAGGGAAAAGATATATTATATTTATAGAAATATAATTATGTCATTACTATAATAAATATTTCAATTATATCATATATAATCATTATAGTTAAACTTGTTACATTCCCTGCAACAAATTAGTGAAAACACAGCACATCATTTCACGAGGCGGTAGTCTGCCGTACACAGGAGTGACGTTTTCATATCCCCTATGGTATGAAATGAGAAAAATGGTGAACATGATATAATTAATAAAGAGGTATAATTATGTAATATATATAATAAAAATCATATATAAATAGTATGTGTATCGTTATTCCCACTCTAGGGAGTTGGTAATAGAAGAACGAACATCATTAGTTTGTGAGACGGTAGTCCTCCATACACACAAATGATAATTGTTTTAGTACCCCTAGTTTCTAGTATTTAACTCTTAATTTATTATTTTTTATGGTTATAATGTTTAAGGGACACAATTGGTAGAGTTGGGAGAACTTCAGATGTGTTTTTGGAGATAAATGGAAGTCGAACAAGAGGCACACTATTTTCCTAGTTGTGTGGCCAAACCGTGTGTGGTGGTCCTCTTGAGGTAGTATCTTCAGCATGGTTAGATAACAATTTGGGAGAACATGCAAGGATAAGTCATGTGGGTAGTGGATTCCATAAGGTTGGTGCATGGTGTTCCAAACCGTGTAGTCAAACCATGCACAGACTTAGAATGAGATCCTTAAAAATATGATCTCACTAGTTTTTTCCATAGGTCCCTCATTTGTTACCCAAATTGGCCATAACATGGTATTTTTCTTCTACTAAGTACAAAGAAGGTTCTCCCATAATTTTTAAGTGGATCTAAAGGCTTCTCCAGGTTAACCGAAGCCAGATTCTTGAGGCTTGTGGTTGTTCTTCTTTGTTCTTGATTGGTTTCTTAGATCTTCTTAGATCCAATTCTCATATTCTCTTGGATTCTTAGATCAACGCCTTTTATGGGTATATCTAGGTGTTTGGATTACAAATATTAAGATATTTGGTCTTGATTTTTCTAGGAGAAGAGATCTATGGTAGGTTCCTGGATAATTGACCTGATTATCTTGTGCAGTCTTCATTCTTTGGGGTTTTTCGTTAAAACCTTCAAGGTAGGAGGCTTATTTCTCTACTCTAGTTAGTTGAACTTATTGGACTTATTTCAAATAAAATTTTGGGTGTATAATTTATTGTGATTTTTTTTAAATTTATTGTGATTTTCTAGTTGAAAATGTTTTGGAAACCTTCTTGAGTGATGGTTGTGGAATATGGAAAATTGAGGATTTTGAATGAGCTCTTTGGTCATTGGTTTTAAAATATGGATTTTAAAAAGAAGATTTTTCTAGATTGTTGGAACATAAATTGTATTAGTTTTTTTCAATAAAATAGAAAGTTTTATTGAAATTAAATGTTTCATTGAACTTGGTCATGCTTTGGTTTTCAATAAAGTTTGGTTTTATTGATGTGGGTTGTATTTGTAATGGAAATATTTGGCATAAATGGTTTTGGTATGAGTTCATGCTTAACGGGCCCTTAATAATGAAAGAGTACCATTTGGTTACAAGTGATGTGAACTTGGATTAGGGTTGTGTGTTAGTTGGACACAAGGTAATTGGATGAGACACCACTCTTTTGTATGGAACTGTCAAATGAAGAATGCATGTTTGGGTGTGTGGTGAACTATGGAATGGGTATGCCAAATGATAATAAGTATTATTATTAGACCTGTATTTGTTATTTTTTTGTAAAAATAACTTGTTAGAAGTTTGTTTCATTTAGTTTTGTTTTCAATTGGTTGCATATTTTTTTGGAACTTGTTTATATTTGGTTATATAATGTTTTGGTAAATTGTTTTATATAAAATGTTTTATATAAATATGTCTAGATTTTCTATCCTAGTGGCATGAGTAGGGATGTCCTTAAAGAAACCTACTAAGTTTTATAGTCACCCCTGATTTGGCACATTTGCGATTTTGCAGATTCTATTTTCCTAGACAGGGGAAAAGGTAACGTTTCCCACATTTTTATCACTCCCTCATGATACATGGGCTGTTTGGTGATTGTGGAGCATGGAGCTTATTGAGCATGGAGTCTTGTGGATTATTGATAGTCTTTAGTGGTTTATCTATTTTTTACTTTAATACTTTTTTGGTCTTACAATGTTTCACATTTTTATTTGTTTTTAGGATACATGAATTTGTTTAGTTATCTATTTTTTTCATGTGTCATTTAGTGAATGGTTTGGTCATGGTTTGACGGTTTATTTTTTTATTTCATAAAGGTTAAATTGACCCCCACCTATATTTGAAACCCTCCAGAATTTATTTATATTCATTGGAATATTAGGGTTGTCTCTTAAGGCTATGTAATGACTCATTGTGCTCTTTATACAATGAGAATTAGCAGGTCATTACAACCGGTATCAGTCTGGTCCTTTCTTTGTGGTACAAATGTCATCAGCTTGTTCAGTCCTTGCACAAAAATTAGTCATCAGTGTTCTTGGTATTGGAGTTGAAATTCATTATTTTCTATCGTTTGGGATGAAATATTAGATATAGTAGTTGGATTTTCTGAACATGAAATGTATAGCATAAAAGGACGTAACTAACACTTTTCTGCTAAACTTCATGTTTCTTGGCAGTTGGGTACATAATTCTTTCAAATATAATTCAAGAATGAGGAAAATATCATTGTCATGGGTTTATCAAATGATATGATAATGAAATGTATTGTAGAGAATTTAATTCCCATTAGGATTTATGATTTCATTTGGAGTAATTATTTTTGATTTTGTGCAAGGTGTATTTTTTTGAAAAATGCAGAATTTGTTTTCATATGAAAGATTTTGGAAATGAGGATATTTGGTGTATTTGGAAAATGGGTTGGTTTTCAAATGCATGAATGAATTTTTCAAAAATGGTTAGAATAGAAAAGGGTATTTTGGAAAACAATGTTTTGAGAGTTGATATGATAGGATTTGAAATTCTAAGACATCAGTTGCTAGATAGTGATATTGATAGAGTTTATTGTTGATTTAGAAAATGGAACCCAGTGGGCGTTGTCGAAATAAACTTGACGAAGCTATGGACAATGTTGTTTCACCTTAACCACCAGTGAACGAAAACCTGGTTCAGAGTATTTTCCATGCCTTTCAAGCTATGGATATAGGGAACCATAGGAATTAGCCAAGGAATGGGGATCATACCATCCAGTTCATAAAAAAATACCCACCTAACTATCAGGGTGATGCTGAACCTGAGAAGGAGGAAGTGTGGATAAGTAGGATTAATTGTATCTTCGAGTTCATTGGCACACAAGTAAAGGATAAGGTCAAGTAGGTGATGTATATTCTCGAGGGTCTCACGTGCCAGTGGTGGGATTTAGCGGTGCAGAATAAATTGGAAGAAGGTCCTACATGGGAGGATTTTGAGGAATTGTTCGACAAACAATTCTATCCTCACATGTTCAATATCCAAAAAATGATTTACTTATTCAACCTGAAACAAGAGAGTCTCTCTATCATAGAGTATGAATCTAATATCATGAATTTAGTGGGTTTGGAACCAAAATTCACATCAAGTTGATCCTTGAAGGAACACATCTCTGAATCAGGACTAAGGATGGAGGTTCGATCAAAGATTGTGGTGCTCTGTATTATGAATTATACAGAGATGGTGAACAGAGTGACTGTGGTTGAACATGATATATTGGGATCTTTGGTATGAGGTATTATAATACCCACATGAAATGGTGGGAACTCAAATAATGTAAGTAAGAGGAAAAGGGACACCTATTCCAATGGTGTAAGTGGAAATCAGAACCAGATGGCTAGATCAGTGGTCCTTCCTCTACAACCCATGAGCAACATAGGTTATCTTCAATGTGGTTTGTTTGACCACATAAAGAGAAAGTGTATAGCACAAAATAGATCATAGAATTACTATAATAACTATAATAATATGGGGCATCTTCAGCTCTATTGAAGTAGTTCTCTAAGGTCAGGTGCTTGAGACACTTCTCAGGCATCGCAAGAATCATATGGTTCGACAGTGCGAGGACAACAGAATCAGTCTTGTTAGTAGAGTAGAGCTAGCCATGGTGATTCTAGAAGTACCACGACTCCTCAACCAGGGAAATTTCAAAAATACAATAAGGAGAATAGTGCAGCGGCGATGAAATTATATAGATCTGAGAAGATGATTGTTGACTATCGAGCTAGACCATTTATAGTGAGAGGTATGATTCTTTTTAATTCTACCCTTGTGTATGTTCTCTTCGATACTGGGGAATCATATTCTTTCATTGATTCTCATGAAATTCATTTTCCATGATTTAAGTTAGAAATTATTCCTTCTATTTTAAAAATCCAAACTCCTCTCAGGGAAAGAGAAGGTCAAGCCATCATCTGTAGAGCATGTGCTATAACGGTTGATATAGCTGAGCTAAAATTTGATTTCTCGATGTCAGATATGGATTTCTCTTGTAAACATGGGTATGGATTCATTGACAATGTTTAAGGCTCATATCAAATGTTATAGGAGAACATTTAGTTTCATGACTGAGGATGAAATCGAACATATCTTTAGAGGTGAGAGGGTGTTAATGAGAGGTGAACAGATATTGTTGGCATAGACAGTGGGAATGATATATTACTAGTTGGTAGCATTGAATTTGGAATCAATGGAAGAGATCAAGGGAAAAAAATTTCTAGTAGTTTTGGATCATTTTACGGATGTATTTCCCAAGAACATATCTGGTTTACCACCTATTAGGGAAGTAGAGTTTATGACCGGTCAACTTAAGGGGACCAGTAATATTTCCCTTTAGTATTATAGGATGGAAACAATATAGTTAAGGGAATTGAAATTGCAGTTGGAGGAGCTGGAAAGTAAGGATCTCATTTGACCATGTATGTCTCTGTGGGAAGCACCAGTCTTGTTCATAAAGAAAGAAAATGGAACTCTTCGGCTACGTGGTTATTATTGTAAGATAAAAAACGTTTTGATATTGAACATATATACACTTCAACACATTGATCATATTTTCAATCAATTAAGGGGAGATCAGTGGTTCTCCATGATTGACTTGAGATCATAATATCACCAATTGAAATTCCGGAAGGAAGATATTTCAAAGATAGATTTCAGAGGTAGATATGGACACTATTAAAATATAGTCATTCCATTTGGTCTAAGAAATGCACCAGTGGTCTTCATGACTTTGATGATTCAGATATTTCAGCGATATCTAGACTCATTTTTTGTGGTTTTTGTGGGTGACATCTTTATGTATTCGAAGAGAATGGATGATCTTAAGGAACACCTAGATTTAGTGTTACAAATCTTGAGTGATCACCACTTGTATTTAATATTATAAAAGTGTGATTTTTGGATGCTGGAAGTACATTTTCTGGGCCATGTCATTTCCAAGAAAAGAATTTCTATTGGTCCAGAAAAGATAGAAGCTATTATCTCCTGGAAACCACCGAAGATTTTCTTGGAGAGATGATATTTTTGTGGTCTAGCAAGTTACTACCGACACTTTGTGGATGATTTCTCATGACGATATTCACAAATTAAAACACTGATAAAGAAGAATTATTCATTACAAATGGATGGAGGAATTCTAGAAATATTTCTTAGAACTAAAAGTAATTTTTACATCAGAACCTATCTTGATATTGAAGGAATCAAGATCGGGGTATGTGGTGTAATGTGATGCTTCAGGATCTTGGTTGGGTTGTGTTCTCATGAATAAAGATCATGTTGTTTTCTATGGTTCAAGGATGTTGAGGGAGCATGAAAATAATTACACAACACAAGATTTTGAGTTTTATATACTCATCCATGCTTTGAAAACATGTTTAAATTATCTCTTTAGTGAGAAATTTATTGTGTTAATAGACCAAAAAATATTGAAACACATTTTCTCATAGAGAGATTTTAATCTCAGGCAAAGGATATGTATGGGGTATCCTTATATGTTTGACTTTGACATGATTAATACATAATTAAATGGGAATTTAGTGGATGATTCATTAATTATAATGTCATATGCTCAGTTTGTGAAAGAATATTCAAATGAATGGTGGTTGATATTGGTCCTAGCCAACATGCATGTGGAATGTGAACACTGAGGTGATGTTGTGGTTTTATTTTCATCTATTCATGTTCCTGATTTGGTAAATATGGTCAAATAAGTATAAACATCTAATTCATAATGTCTGGTTATGAGTTCTAAACACAACAGTGGGGAGACCACTGACAGATGGAAACTTAATGGGAGATCTATTGATTGCATCAGAGGTCAGATAGTTGTACCATGGTTTTCGGGGAACAACTCCTTCATGCTTACCACCATTTGATATGGGATGCACATCCAGGTATAGAGAAGATTTATAAGGTGTTGAATGCATGGTTTTAGTAGAGAGGCATAAAAATAGAAGTTGTTGAGTTTTGTTTCTAAGTGCTTACCATGTCTGCATGTTATGGAAGAGTATCAGAGAACATCAGTTATGTTGTAGTATTTAACTATTAAAATGTTTAAATGGGAGAAGATAGCGATGGATTTTGTTATAGGTCGTACATAAACGGTTTGAAAAAATGAATCCATATGGGTGATAGTGGATCGTCTTACCATGTCGGCTCATTTCATCCTGATTCGTGAAACTCCTACGATAGAGGATCTATCAAAAATTTATATCCAAGAAGTGGTAAATTGGAATTGCATACCAGCTTCAATAGTCTCAGATAGAGATCAGATGTTCACATCTCATTTCTGGAAATCCTTACAGAAAGCCCTTGGGACTCACCTAACTATGAGAATGACATATCATCCTCAAACATATGTCCAGTCTGAGAAGATGATACAAACGTTCGAAGACATGTTTTAAACTTGTGTAATGTATTTGTTTGGATCATGGGAGGAGCATATACCCTCGTTTGGGTTCTCATACAATAACATCTATCATACATCGATAAATATGGCTCCGTTTGAAGCATTGTATGGGTGTCCTTGTCATTCTCTACTATGATGGTTGGAAATGGGTGAGACATCACTAGTTTGGTTGATCCTTTTGTAAGAAATAATATAGAAGATTCAGTTGATTAGAAAGTGGATGGAGACGACTGAGAGTTTTCAGAAATCATATGTAGATCATCTTCAAAGACAGTTCTCATTCGTTGTGGGTGATTATTTCTTCTTGAGTATATGTCTATGGCTTGGACATCATTATTTTGGGAAGCATGGAAATATATCTCTTATATACATTGGAACTTTCGAGATACTAGAACAGGTTGGATAGGTGGAATATCAGTTTCCATTAACACCATGGGATAGTTCGATGCATAATGTGCTCCATGTATCTTAGTTGAAAAAGTATTAGCCCGATCCTGACCACGTGATCATATGAGATCACGTCGACCTATATCTCTATGCTTCATTTGAATAAATCCGAGGATGGATTTGGGTTAGGAAATATAATGTCTTTCAAGGAAAAAGAATCGGTCTAGTTCAAGTTTTGTGGTAGCATGGTCAGATTCAAGAAGAGGCATGGGAACACGAGAAGGAGATGGAAGAGTAGTGGCCCGAACTCTTTCAGATTGGTGAGGGTTTTCTAATATCCAATGATAGAATGTCCAATGGAGGGGAGAATTTATTAAACTAGTTTCTTGTATGTGACCCTTAATTGATACTTTTTATGGTTCTAAAGTGTAAGGGTTACTTTTGGGAGATTTGGGAGAACATTGGAAGTGATTTGGGTCTAAAGGGAAGTCGCATGGGCAGAACATGGTTTGCCAAACTATGTGGCCAAACCGTGCTCGATGGTCCTCTTGAGGCAGTAGCTCTGGCATAGTTGGAGCATAGTTTGAGAGACCATGTAAGGGGAAGCCATGCAGGTAGTTTCTACCACACGGTTAGGGAATGTTTTTACTAACTGTGCAGTCAAACCATGTGCGGAGTTATAATGAGATCCTTAAAAATAGTACCTCACTCGTTTTTTCCATAACTCCCTAGTTTTTTACCCAAACTGGAACTAACACGGTATTTTTCTTCTCCTAAGGCCAAAGAATGTTCTCCCATTGGTCCGAAGGTGATCCAAAGGGTTCCCTTGATGAATCGAAGCTAAATTCATGAGTTATGTGATCGTTCTTCATTGTTCTTGACTAGTTTCATAGATCTACTTCGTTCTTCTTATCCTCTTCTCATGGTTTCTTAGATATATACCTATTATGGGTAGATCTAGGTGTGTTTATTCAAAATATGAAGATATGTGGTCTTGATCTTGCAAGGAGAAAAGAACTAAAGTGGTTTATTGGAGAATCAACCTGGTTTTATTGAGTGTTCATCATTCATTGGGTTTTTTTCAAAACCATTGAGGTAGGAGGATTATTTCTCGACTCCCCTTAGAAGAACTGATTGGAATGATTTCAAATTGAATTTATGGTGTTTAATTTATTGTGAATTGGTTGTTGAACACTGTTTTGAAAAATTCTTGAGTGATGGATGTGAAATCTAGAAAATATAAGATTTAGAATGAGTGATTTGGTTCTTGGTTTTAAAATATGGATTTTAAAAATGGATTTTTTTGGATTTTTGGCACATTAATGGGAATATATGTTTTCAATAAAAGAGAATGTTTTAATAAAATTAATGTTTATTTGAACTAGGTTGTGCTTCAGTTTTCAATAAACGTTTGGTTTTATTGAAGTGAGTTATTTTGATAATAGAAATATTTTGCCTAAATGGTTTTTGGGTGAGTTCATGCTTAATGGGCCCTTAATAAAAGGTGAGTAACATTGGGTTACAAGGGACATAACCCTCGATTAGGGGTGCGTGTCATTGGGTCACAAGGTAATTAGATAAGAGACCACTCATGAGTGTGTAACTATTCAATGAAGAATGGATATGTGGGTGTGTGGTGAACAATGGAATGGGTATAAAAATGATAATAATATTTGGTTTTAATTTTGGATTATTTATTTTTCTGAAAAAATAACTCTCTGGAAATGTGTTTCAATTAGTTTTGTTTTTACTTGGTTGCAAACAGATTTTTGAACATGTATATATTTTATTATAAACTATTTTGGTAAATAGTTTTATACAACTATTTTATATAAATGTGGATAACTTTTCTGTCCTAGTGGCATGAGTATGGAATTCATTAGGGGAAACCAAATAAGTTTTATTTTCATCCCTTCTTTGTCACTTTGGTTCTTTTACAGATGATATTTTTTGGGACATGGGCCCACGTTTTTAGCACTACCTCATGATACTTGGGGTATTTGATGATTTAGGAAATTGGAACTTGTGGAGAATGGAATATTGTGGTCTCTTGAGAGTCTTTATGGGTTTATCCACTTTTTCACACTTTGAAATGGTTTTGAGATACAAGAAGTTGTTTAATTTTCTCTCTATTGTTCATGCATCATTTAGTGAATGGTTTGGTCATGGTTGTTTGGTTTACTAGATTATTTATAAAATGATTAATCATCCACTACTTGTATTTGAAACCCTTCAGGACTTATTTCCCTCATTTTCTCTCAAGGGGATTTCACTTATGCTAATGTAATGACTCATTGTTCTCTCAATCCAATGAGAGTTAGCAGGTCATTACAATTGCGTATGTCATTTGACGGAAGTGGGAGATGTTTTTAGAAATTACCTTAACATAAATAAATATCATTAAATTATAGTTTATAATAATATTATATAATAATGGTATAAGATGAATTTTAGAAATTTGAGGAAGAAATAATACAAAAGTGATTGGTTATAAATGTTACCTCTTCTTCAGGTAACTCTTTTTAGTTTTCAACAAAGAGCTTCATTGGATTGATTTATGCCAAATTTGAAGCATCTAGGATGAAAGGTGGGATTTTGGGATGTAATTTTGTAAAATTTAGAATGATCCAAAATTGTTAAGAGGTTTGAATAAATGGGGATAGTGAATTCCCATTTATTGTGGAGGAAGAGAGGCATTATTGAAAATACAAAACGTTTAATACTATTGCCACGTCTACATTACATAATATTACTAAATGAAAAATAAAATATAGATAAAAGTGGTTATAAGGTAGAAATATGTCCATTAAATGGGGTTTGGAAACGTTTCTAGGTCCTTTACCCCTAACGATTAATTTTAAACTAAAAAGTAAACTCATTTTTACTTTATTCACTGCAATTAATTTAATGGATTTCAGAAATATTCATTTTAAAAAACTAAGTTTACACTAAAATTAAATATAGAATATGATTATGCCAAGTATTTTTTAAAATTTTCAAAAATCAATTCTTAGAGGTGGCATAATTTAATTTAAAATTAATCCCACATAAGGAACAAGAAATTAGGTTTTTAAAGTGAAAATGTCCAAACATTTACGATGTGTTTATATCCAAAATCAATATAATAATAATAATTCCAACAAATATTATTCGATAAATATATATTTATAATATAAATATTTTTTATTTAAAACAATATTATAACCCAATTTATCATTATAAATTATTTAGATGAAAAGTCGACTTTCAATTAAATACATAATTGTTCACTATTCATTAAAAATGAAATTTCTCGGAAAATATAAAAAATTCACTCAATGTAAATTTTGATATTCCTATTTTAAAATTGATTCTTTTTGAAATAATTTTTTTATATTTTTCAATATTTAGTTTTAAATTAATTATTCTATAAAAATTTGAAAAACCTACATTTAGAAAAAAATATAGATTTTTATAAAAAAATCAGATTTGTCCTTGTTTTATGCCTATAAAACTTATTGGGTGACTATAATTTTTTTTATTGAATATATATCCTATTAATTTCATTAATATCATTCACTAATTTTTATTATTTTATTTTATTTTCATAAAACACCTTTTTGGGTATAATGTTTTTATTTAAACGCATAATTTATATTCTATTGGTTTTTATATTTAGTTATAATTAATTGGTCACAAAAGAATTAATTTAACAAAAATGTTTACAAAATATTTTAATAATTTAGTTAATCATATTAATTCACACCATTCAAATATCTATGTGGTAACCTTCATGTTAAATAATAATAATAATAGTATATTTTTTGTCCAGTAAGACTCGACCATGCGTGTAACAAAATTTACCGAATAAACTTAATGCTACATGAAATGAAATATAAACATGGTGTTTCAAGTTATGAAATGTAATGTGTGAATTTATTTTAATGAAATATATTAATGAATTTACATTAATGTGAAAGAAGATATTTCTTAAAATCTCATGATGTAACACCCTACCACTTTCATATGAATTTTACCCCCGAAATTCATATTTGTAATCAAAGGATTAAATATTTTAGAATTCCTTTTTAAACCCACATAGAATAAATGAAATAATTAAACCATAAAATAAAAAGGAAAATTGGATAAAATAATGGTCACCTGAAGATAAAAATAAATATAATTCCACATTTGGAGAACATTGGTGGAAAATTAATAAATGGATGTTGAAGGGAAAACTAATTTTTTGGACTAATAGAGAGTGATTTAGAATGTGGTGTAAAATATGTCAAAAAAAACCAAAAACCTAATATTTGTGGAAAATTTAATAACAATCATCATAAAATATGGTAATAGGTCAAAATTTTATTTCAAGATACCCTTCCTAAATTAAATGTATTATCTTACCATCTACACCAATTCAATATGGAAATATACATACTTGTTGTGTATAATTTCCAATATTAATAAATTTCCACCAGAATCTCATATTTTTCTCTAGATGACGAGTATTCAAGTTGAATTATCCAGTGCCTAAATCAAAAAAATCAAATTTTAAAGAC
Source organism: Viscum album (assembly GCA_963277665.1). Taxonomy (NCBI): domain Eukaryota; kingdom Viridiplantae; phylum Streptophyta; class Magnoliopsida; order Santalales; family Viscaceae; genus Viscum; species Viscum album. Next base: position 880,173,400 of record OY728123.1, read on the forward strand.
CACATAACCATTAAAGAGATAGTGAATCTATTCTACCTATCTTTTAATATTATCTAAAACCAAAATTGTTAACACATGGTAAGATAACTCTCAAAATTAGTAATAATTCATTTTATACACTAATATTTAAAATTAAATAGTAATACCTAATGTTCATACTAAATAATTCCATAAATAAATATCATTTTTTTAAACATTTCCTAACTTTGTTCGAAACCTAAATATTAAAAGGATTTGATAATATATTATCTCAGGATAAAACAACAATTATTACTAAAATAAAACCCCATAATATTAAAAAAAATAAAAATATTCATAACCAATAAAAATGTCATACTGAACAAGTTATCACTTTGGAAAATTGTCGGAGTTACACCCTTTTCACCATTTAGATATTGGTTTAAGACCAAAAACCTAGCTAGATGTGACGGGTTTTCTACACGCCTTCAGGTTGTCCAATTTTTTTCATTAAATATGAAAACAAAATTACTCCATAAATAACATCTCATGTTGATCCAATATGTTACATATACACCCACCTGACAGAACATCTCAAAAAATTCACTTATCACTTAAGATCCCATCACTTAAAATCCCACATGGGTGTCCGAGACATTAAACTTAGGATCATCCTTAATCTTATAGACTAATGATGGTATCCATAAATATTAAGATAACCTCACATGAAATAATCTCATGTCCAAATCTATAAAAACTGAAATCTGATACCAATTGCAACATCCCCGAATCTGTACACTGAGATCCTATATTGAAATTGTAAACTTTACATTCCCATATATGATGCTGAAAATTATGACCTAATTTTTTCCCTCAAGACCATAAAACATCAAAATGAAAACATGGATCACTTTATTTATATAGGATTTTTAGGTTTAGAGTTTAATATAATTAGGATGACTCCTACATACATAATACCCACATCATTAAATGAACAATTCTCCATTTTAAGCAATCTTTTATCATTTAACATTATGTTATTAACAACATCCTTGTGAAATCATTTATATACATAAATCATTCAACATCATTCGATAGAACCTAGGGAAAGGGAAACAAAATAATAGTTGCCTGAAATTATCATTTATTGTAGCCATAAAAATTAACAAATTAATTTCATCCATGGGGATAAGATGATAAAAAGCGTATCATGACACAATCAAAGTTAATGAGTATATAATTCGAATATTCATACCCATCAATACCTGGATCATAAAAAAAGAAAACCAGGAATGGGACATTAAAATAGAAAAAAATTCATAAGAATAAATAATCATGTTCCATGTGATATTAATCTTGATCAAATTAAACAACATAAACCTATATAAAGAATAGACAATACTTATTTTTATCATGTAACTTAATTATATTGAACCCTTTGAGAACACTAAAAAACTTGAATAACCAAACGAAAAACTTCCAAAATAATTATTCGATGAAATAATAATTACCAAATTCATGGGAGTGATATTTGGGCTCACCCATAATATATTTCATAATGAGATCACCCGATACTATCTGGGTTCAGCCATCATTTATAATTTCCAAGAACCGAATAATGAATAATGCACCAAAATAAATCATTTCTTTAGAACTCATTAAAAAAATATTTATTAATTTTATAAAATTATTAACCTATATAAAGTAAATGTGTTCCACAACAATATATTTGAAACATTGATAACCCATGAAAGTGAAATGACTTCCATAACAGTTTCATTGAAACAAGATTAACCCATGGAAGAGTATAAGGACCCTAGCCTTTTACATATAACATTTCATGATTTTGAACATAATTTATTATCACAGTACAAGACAAGGATCGTTAAGTCTGGTGTATTGGAAGACTAGGTACATATAACATAAAACATGGGATAAAAAACACTTATTTATTTAATCTTCATAATGAGATCCTAAATTACATGGATCCATTATATCTTCATAGCGTACCCTGGGGAACAGATGAACAAAGGGATGAGCCAAAAATCCCAGTAAGGGAAAGAACATAAGAATAAACTTTAAGCGCATGAGTTAGGGGGCTTGACATAATGATATTGGAAGCATGGAACATATAAAATCATAACATATAAACATGGGATCATAAAAACATGGTATAAAATAATAATGGGATCATATAATCATGAGATTATATAATCATAGTTTCATAGAGAGGTGGAAACAACTTTAAACAAGACTTTAGTACAAGTTAAGGCTAACCGCCAATCTCGTTTCCCATAGTAGCACAAGCCAAGGCTAACCGCCTGGACCGTTTGCCCATAATATTATCATGAGAGATTAACTTTACCCAATTCATTGGAGCTCTATCTGGGCGCACCCATCTAAAATTTTTCATGTATATTCTCTCCACATAAAGAACCTCAATAATACATAAACATAAGAGTACCCAATAAAAGAAATGGTCACACAATCACGTCATGAAGCATAATAAAAAGGGCCATAACATACAAGAATCCATGAAATAAAGGAATTAAATCATAAATTTACATTAATAATGTATAAAGTCATAAATCATGACAATAGATAACAAACTGAAGTGATAACATGTAAAAATAGTTTTTAGGAATCTTTGAGCCAAAACATTTTAGTGATGTTTAAGAAAACATCGAATATCCCTTAAAACGAAAAGTGGCATAATATTTTTTATAAAACCTGTAACACCCCAAGCTTCTACGGTACGTTTCCCTTCGAATAATGCGATAGCGTGTGTTGTACGCAACCTCGAGTTCTAACACACACCACAACTAATTAAACTAGCCGTTGTGAATAGTAATACCTACATTTTGAAATCATATATATTTTATATTTCAAAATGGACTTCATTTTTGGATTCGGAATATCGAAATTAGTCTAGGGTGAAATTTTGGTACTTTTCGGATAACTTTCATATTTTGATGAATAGTGAAAATTACTAAATTTTAATTGAAAACAACTTTTTTAATCAAAATAATTAATAGTGATAAATTATGAATTTGAGTGGTTTTAAAGTATATTTAGAATATATTTTTACCATTTAATATAATGTTGGTCATTGGACATAATTTTACAATTAAACCGAACATAAACAAGTGTCAATCTTTTGATAGTTATTATCTCTTAAAAAACACGCTTTTTGTTTTGACAGCGGGAATTAATTTTAAATTAATTTCTGCCACTTCTGTGTTTTGAATTTAGGAAAATGGATTCCATATTTGGAATCAGGATATTCAAATTGTGTAAATAGGTAACTTTTATTTTTACACATTTTGAATAATTACTGCGGTAAATATTTTATTTACCATGGTTAAAGGGTAAATCCGGTAAATAAGGGTTAAAAAAATAATATTATAATAATACTAAATTACCCTAAAACGTGTCTTAACCCTATTGGTTGATACATGGTCGACCATGGGTATCCTTGTGTCAATTTTGGGACCCCATGGATCCACTTGTAAGTGATAATGACACTTTATTTTAATTAAGTCAAAATGAATACAAAAATGACACAAGCATATATCTTTTAGAAAAACAATTGTTACATAGGGTTATATAAGTTGGATTTTAGATTATAAATATTCATTAGAAAGCTAAAAAGATTTCCTACATAATGATATTTTATTTATAATTTTTAGACATTAAATAATTTATTTTATTTATGACACAATGATGATGCAGTAATTACTAAAATAGTAAAAAATTAACATAATTGATATTATAAATACCCAAATAAATATAATATGAAACTTTTAATGAATTAAACTAATTTTATAGGATAATATAATATATTAGGATTGATTTAATGGACTTTGTTCGAAGTAATAAATCTGTTATGAGTTTCACAAAAATCAACTATTGAATAGTGTCAAAATTGACATAAAAGAGTTCTTAAAACAAATATTATATTATTAATTGATATTAAATTCCTAAAAATCTAAGGTTCGGCCAAGAGACTTATATTATGATAGGTTAATCATTAATGGACCACTTGGGGGTCGCTTGGATGTATATAGTAAGTTTATTAACCATATTATATAAAAATACAAAGAGACATTGTAAAAGTGAAACTAATTAACTTAGAGTTAATACTTAAAGATAAGGTTAATATAAGTACCCAAACCTGTCTAAATTCTATTGGATGAGTTGTTTTCGACCTATCCCCACCTCATCCTTTGAATAGTCAACTTTGGAGCCTTTGTAAACCGAATATGAATTTATTATAAATTAATATTTCTAACTTTTCCAAAGGTGCCCCTCACCCCTCTTATAAAAGGGCACTCCTCCTTCTCATTTCTTCACACCTCTAAAGCCTTTTGGTTCGGCCAAACTCTGCCCAAATACTCTCCCAACATCCCTCAATACAACCTAGAGGCCTTAGTTTGATCATAAAGCCAACCTAAGGAGCCCTTTTGATCAAATCAAAAGGAAGAACCCGAAGAAGAGGTAATGATTTCACCACCCTTTTCTAAGTTCATTTCTTCTTCGACTTCTTCTTCCTTTGTTCTTACCATTCTGAAATAATAACTCCAGTATCTCACATATACTGTGATGTTATTATAAATATGGTACAATCATATTCAGTATTCTATCCACCCTTTGAATAACATGTCACCATACGTGCGTACGTACGGCTTACCGTCTCCACGTCGTGGTGTAATTGTTATTCAATATAATATTATTTGGATGGGTATAATAATGATGTGTAACTCATGTAAATAATAAATATAACATGTTAATGATTCTGTATATATGATATACCATTCATTTATATATTATTTTAATATCAAAAGAATGATATTGTCGCTCGTGCGTACGTACGGACTACCGTCTCCACGAACGCGATGAGATTCATTCTCCATCGTAACCATTCAAGTATAATTATCATTTGATGATTTAAAAATGATGTTTAAGGACTTGATATCATTCTGGATATGAATAAGATATAACAAACATGGCTTATGTAACAAAACATATAAAAGAAAATGAGTAAGTTAACACCCGAAACGATGATAATTCTAAGATATTATTAATAAATCAATGTTAAAAGATCATATATGATATCATATTAATAACAATTATTTCACCATTATACAGGAGGTTAACCTACCCCAACCAAGGAAAAGTACAAGGTAAGGGTTATTTCACAATCTCTTCATTATCCGAGGTTGTTTATACGTAATAATCTACTGGGATATCTTTATCATCCACATCCATGTTTCTTAAAAATGTATTTCAAAACATTTTTTATGGGTTAAAGTCATTTATACCCTTGTTTGACTTTTTATAAGAGGTTTATAAAGGAATCTTTCCGTCGTTTTCAAAACAAGGTCCTTTTTAACCTTTTCGACAGAATTGAGGTAATAATGTTTTTTTTAACTTATACGGCGGGTGCGGTTATTTTCCGCCGTTATAAAATCGTCGAAGCTTTCCATACAAGCTTATAAGAATATTTTCAAAGAAAATGTTTTATTTTATATGGATCTTAAATGATTTCAAAATAAAAGGAGATACTTCTTTAAAAAGAATTTTGATTTCATCTATGTCAACATCCTTTGATGGATTTTAAGATTATTTGAAGTTGATTTATTATGATACAAAACTTCTATATTGTATTGAAGGTTTTGTGATATGTTTGACTGTGGATGTTCTATTTTTATACCATTCATAGTTTATTGTGAAAGTATTGACATTTCGTATTCTAGTTTTAATACGAATGTTTATGTTATGTTTAAACCTTTTCATATGGGAATGCATTGGACTTAATAAGTGACGGGTGGAGCCCGCTATAGCTCCTCGATGCATCGGTAGGTCTCATGAGACAAACTAGTGTCTTGGCACAAGGCCTTGACAAAATCTTATTTGTAGTCTTGGCACGAGGCCTTGGCTATGTGGTTATGATAGTCTGGCATTATGCATTCCAACATTATGAAAGTGGTTATTGATTTTTGCATGTGATTATTCGATTAGTAGAATATCCATGTGAATAAGTAAATGGCATTATTTCATTTTATTTATGCCATACCATGTTGAAAGTTAATATTTAAAAGGCTTTTGTTTTAGTTATACATTGCCTTAAATGTTTATTCTTATTGATGAAAGTTTCCGCTATATTGTTATCCTTACTGGGCATTTGAGCTCACCCCTTTTCTATGTTTTATTTTTCCCAGGAAGTGAAGATGTAAGTTATGAATGACCTGCGGGGATATTATGAGGGGATTGTAGTGTGGACTGTGGAAACATTATGTTGTTGTAGTAGTTTTTGATTTTATGATGTAATATAAAACTTATGAATATATCTAGTGTTTCCAAGGCTACTAAACCAATCGGTCTTTCGAGATTTGATCTTTCTTGTGATCATGCCAATGTTATGTAATAATGCACCGACTCTGGGTAGCTGGGGTCGGGGCGTTACAAAACCAGAAGTAAACAAGGAGGGTTTTCATAATAAAAATAATGATTTTATAAGGACAAAGGTGACTTAAAATAGAGGATGGAGTATAGTTGATAATATGAAAGAATTCAGGAAGTTCCCTTAAAACGGGTTCACTTATCAGGAAGTAATGAGGAGAGAATCACTTAAAACCATTCATATCCCCAAAATAAAGTGATGAAAGAGTCTTGATAAATATAATTGTAACAAGTAAACAACATTTAGAGTATGCAAAAGAAAAGATAAGATAACAACATTTTGGTAGAAAGGTAGATAGGACAACCCGAAGGAATAAAAGAGGATCTGGTAGAATTCTTTACGGATTATCGGAATGGTATCAAGAGTACTTGAGGGGGCTTAGTGAGAGAGGAAAGGTAATTATCATCCCATATACATAAATAGGGAAGTATGGGGAAGGTGTTAAATAATACCCCATAATTATTAATTACACACAACATGTCTTAACATAGTGAACAATCTTGAATAAGAGTGAAATTGAGAGGATCCCTTACCTTAGGCCCGTTGGTGTTCTCAACATGATATTAATGACTTGAATAGTCAAATTAGGTTTATTAATCAATAGTTACAGAACCATAACTGAAATTAAAATATTCAGTATAACGTTTTTATGTTCATTTATACCCATCTTGGTTGATTATGAGGTTCAATTTCATTGTTCGGGTCTGTTTGTTTCATTTGTTTTAATGATGAGTTCAATTGTATTTAGGTTCAAATAAATTGTAAGATGAAAGTGTTTGCCAAGAATTGATGTTATATAACATTATTGGACATCCAGTAGGTTACATGGTTACAAAATGAATTTGGTTAATTAGAGTGAAAGAGAACCTTTACATTAAACATTAATGATAAACACTTGAATTAATTTTTACGATTTTTCCCATAATTGACTTGTTTTGTATTATTGTTTTATATCATGAGTGTATGAGGTTTAAAGAACCTAAAATAGGAAATATAACATATATAATAATCTGGTTAAACCATAACATAAATGGTTTCATGACCAGAATCAAAATGATAAGAGAATTTGAAAACACATTATCCATCATGTCGGTAATTTGACCCATCACGGACGATGTTTAATTCTAGAACGTGAGGGAGAGGAGGAGGAGTATGATGCTTGAAATTTTCCATAAAAATTATTAGCATCCAGAATATATGAGATTATGGATCTTTGATGTATTTTGGATAAGGGAAGGGGAAGAGGGTATAAGGAAAGAAATAAAATGAAAACAAAACACTTGAAAACAAAAGAGGGTTCTTACCCTTTGATCTCCTATGTTTGAGACTCCTCATAGGGGATTTGGTTTTTGTCTTTTGGAAATACCATCAAGCCTTCGACGTGTGGAAGGATCTTGGGAGGGTATTTGGGCAGAAATTTGGCTAGGAACAAGGCTTGAGAGTTGTGAGGGAAAGAGGTAATGAGAGAGGGTATTTATAGTAGAGGAGAGAGGGGTTTCCTTAAGATAAAATTCATTAGTTTATTAATTCCCCACAAGACAAGGAATAGTGAGTCTTGCATGACCAAGTATATTAATTTTATAATTTAATCCTGATCCAAGTGGGGTTACATCAGCAAAACACCACACGTAACTCTATAATTAGCTTATTTATCTTTTTTTTTGGTAAATTACGGTATTTCACTATTCATCAAAAATTCACGTATTTCCGAAAAATCCAAAAAATTTACCCCAACCATTTTTCGACGTGTAGAATCAAAAAATGAAGTTCATTTTTCAAAAATAATTTTCTATATATGATTATTTTAATATTTATATAAAATAATAATTTACTATCAAAACCAGCTTTAAAGCATTCATTAACTCGTTCTAAACTATAGGTATATAGAACTTCCAACATGAATACTATTTTCATACCACCACATGCAAGGTTAATATTCATTAGGGTATATAAATATTCATAAGGGTATGTTACTATTCATTAGGGTAGGGTACTATTCACCAAAAAGTTTTTATTTTTTTATTAGACTCCAAAAAACATCTTGAACAGAATTGTGTATGCCAGATTGTTGAAATTACAAACACAAAAGTGAAAAACTTATGTTTAAAGGTCACTTATCACTTAGTAGATCATTATTATGTGATTTTATGGAATATTTATTAGAAGGGAGTTTCCATTAAAAACATTGGGTCGTTACATTCTTCCCCCCTGAAAAAATTTCTCCCTCGAAATTTCATTTTACATTCTAGGACAAAAACAGATGCGGATACTTTTACTTCATTGACTACTCCAGCTCCCATGTTGCTTCCTCAAACTTATGGTTCCTCCACAACACTTTGACAAGATGGGTTGTCTTGTTGCATAGAACCTTATTTCTCCAATCCAGAATCTTTACAGGCTGCTCCTCATAGGAGAGATCATCTTCCAGCTGCACCACCTCTAAGTTTAGTACATGTGAGGGATCAGGTATGTACTTCCTCAAGAGTGATACATGAAAAACATCATGAAATAGAGCCATATTCGGTGGAAGTTCAAGATGATAGGCCATGGATCCTATGAGGTCAAGGATCTCAATGGGGCCAATATACCTTGGGCTTAGCTTCCCTTTCTTCCCGAATCGCATGACTCTCTTCCATGGAGATATTCGAAGGAAGACATTATCTCCAACATCGAACTCCAAATCCCTTTGACGGTTGTCAGCATAGGTCATTTTCTGACTTTGAGTAGCTTTGATGTGTTTCTGGATGACTTGAACCTTCTCTATCATATCTTGAACAAGATCGGTTCCCAGTATCTTTCCTTCTCCAACTTCATCCCAACAGGTTGGAGTTCTACATATCTTTCCATACAGAGCTTCATAAGGAGCCACCTGAATACTCAAGTGGAAGCTATTGTTGTATGAGAACTCAACCAATGGGAGATGCTGATCCAATCCACCTTTGAATTCTAGAGAGAAGGCTCTAAGCATATCTTCAAGCATATGAATAGTTCTTTTAGACTGGCCATCAGTTTGGGGGTGATAGGCTATGCTGAAATTTAATTCAGTACCCAAAACATGTTGAAGACTCTTCCAGAATTTATATGTGAACCTTGGATCGTGGTCAAATAAAATTGAGAGTGGAACACTGTGCATTCTCACCACTTCCTTCACATATATCTATGCAAGTTGTTCAAGTGAGAGATCTTACCGAATAGGGATGAAATGAGATGTCTTTGTGAGTCGGTCAACCACAACCCATATCGCATTATTTCCCTTCGACGTCTTGGAGAGACCTGTGACAAAGTCCATAGTAACATTTTCCCATTTCCACATGGGTATAGGCAATGGATGCATCATACCTTTGGACTTTTGTCACTCAGCATTAACTTTCTGACATACCATGCACCTTGATATATATTTCTCAATCTCCTTCTTCTTGTTATCCCACCAGAAGTGTTCTCGAAGATCACGATACATTTTAGTACTCCCAAGATGGATTGAGAAGGTCAAGCTATGTGCATCATTCAATAGCTCCTTATTTATCTATGTATCAGATGGTACACATAATCGTGTCCCAAATCCTACCACTCCTTCCTCATCAATTTTGAAATCAGAGGATTTCCCATTTTTAACAGCTTCCACCCTTTTCTGAATTTCCACATCCTTTCTTTGTGAAACCTTTATTTTCTCCATGAGGGATGGTTGAGCAATAATTTGAGAAAGGATTTATGATGTTCCTCCCTTAATGATTCCCATGTCCATCCTTTGCAAATATAAGAAGATCAGATCCTTTTCTATTCTCATCATTGATAAAGATGCTGGATCCTTTCTACCTAGAGCATCTGCCACCTTGTTTTCCATACCAATATGGTAGTGGATTGAGTAGTCATAATCCTTGATGAGCTATATCCATCTTCGTTGGCGCATATTAAGCTATTTCTATGTGAATATATACTTTATAATCTTGTGGTTGGTATATATCTCACATTTATCCCCATAGAGATAATGACGCCAGATTTTCAAGGCAAAGATCACAGCCGCTAACTCTAGATCATACGTTGGATAGTTTTTCTCATAGATTTTCAGTTTCCTTGAGGCATAGGCTATCACTTTATTGTTCTACATTAGTACACAAACTAAGCCCTTCTTTGAAGCCTCACTATACACAACAAAGAGTTCCCCGCTGGTAGGGAGTGTGAGTACTGGCGCAGTGATAAGACTCTTTTACAAATCCTTGAAACAGTCTCCAAATTCCTGTATCCAGACAAACTTTACTTCCTTCCACATCAGCTTGGTCATTGGGTTTGATAGTCGGGAAACGTTCTTCACAAATCGTCGATAATACCCAGATAGACCCAAAAAGCTACGGATCTCCATTATAGAAGTTGGTTGGGGCCACTCTTCAATTGCCTTCTTCATGGAAGGGTCCAAAAATATCCCTTTGCTGGTGATAACATGCCCCAAGAATGATACTTCCTCCATCCAAAACTCACATTTACTGTACATTTCATTCAACTTCTCCCTTCGCAAAGTCTTTAACACAGTTTCCAAATGCTCATCATGTTCCTCCATATTCTCAGAGTATATCAAAATATCATCAATAAATACCACCAAAAACTTGTCGAGGTAATCTCTAAAGACTCTATTCATTAAATCCATGAAAATTTCTGGAGCATTAGTGAGTCCGAAGGGCATCACTATGAACACATAGTGTCTATACCTCGTTCGAAAGGCAGTCTTGGGAATATATTCCTTCCTCACCTTTAGTTGGTGATATCCTGACAGAATGTCCACCTTAGGGAAATAACTGGCCCCACGTAGCTGATCAAACAAGTTATCTATCTGTGGAAGGGGATACTTGTTCTTTATAGTGATTTTATTGAGCTCACGATAATCAATGGAGAGGCGCATTGATCCATCCTTCTTATTGACGAAGAGGACTAGAGCATCCCACAGTGAAGCACTCGGGTGTATAAAACCCTTCTCCATATTCTCCTGTAACTACTTCTTCAGTTCTTCTAGCTCTACGGTGGCCATTCAGTAAGGTGTCTTTGAGATTGGCAGAGATCCAGGGATATGTTCAATTGAGAACTCAACCTCTTGGTTAGGAGGAAGACCAGGAAACTCTTCGGGGAATACATCAGTGTGATCCCTCATGATGGGAATGTCTTCAAGCATGATTCTATCCTTTTTCTCAATCATTTTATCTAGATATGAAGGCTCATAAGGAAGAAATATCCAAACATGAGATGAAGATTCGAAATGAGATTCATCTTCCTCCTTGAACTTGTAAAGAATATGAGGATGCTTCGGGATGTGGAGAGTAATCTACCTTTCTCGGAAGTTGATGTTGGCCTTGTACAAAGATAGTCAATCCATGCCCAAGATAGCGTCAAATTCCACTAAAGGAAGTGTGGCAAGATTTTCTGGGATGTTCAGTCCACAAACATTAACTGGGGAGGAGTTATAAACCATGGATGCAATAATTTCCCCATTCGTTGTTCTCACAGATAACTTTTCCTCGAAATTTTGAGGTGGTGTTTGAATAGTTCTACTAAACTTGAATGATATGAAAGAATGCGTAGAACCAGAATCAAATAGTACGTTCTCTATTCTTGAATGAATAACAAGAGTACCTGTCACCACATAGTTTTCTGGCTCCACCTCAGCAGTAGTGATAACATAAGACCTTCCTTGTTTCCTTGGAGGTTGTTGTTGATTGCCTCCGACAACCCTCAACTTAGGGAAATTCTTTTATTATGCTCAAGCTCCCTGCAGTTATAAAACTGCACTATAGGCTGAGTGTTGATCTGAAACATCCTTTATTCTTCAAAATTAGCGGGATTTTTCATATCCCTTTGACAGTTCTTGGCTAGATGACCAAACTTTCAACATTTGAAGCAATTCTTGGTTCCCTTCAGATTGTTACCAGGATGCTTCTTCCCACAATTTTTTCAAAGGGGAAAGTTGGGATTCTTCCCATCATGGTATTTTTTTGATGGAGAACCCATGTTGTTTTCAAACATCTGCTTCTTGTCACTGGGCCCATGAGACCAATGAGAGTCTCCAATATCCATTTCAACCTTGAGGGCACAATGAAAAATCTCCTCGTAGCTGTTGAGGTCTCGAATCGCCAAGAATTTTCATAGACTCGGCTTTAGTACTCTAAAGAAGAGATCCACCTTGCTTTCGGTGTTCATGAAAAATCCAGAGGCGTACATTGCAAGCCTGGTAAATTTTTCTTCATACGCCCCGATGGAATCATATTCCTTTTGCTTGAGTCTGAGGAATTCTCTTGCCATCTTGAGACGGAGGGTTCGAGGAAAATATTTGTTGAAAAAAATTCTCTTGAATTCCTCCAAATTTATGGAATCGATTTACTCTTGGGACTTTTTATTATTGATCAGTTTCCACCACTGATCAACTTCTCCATCAAAATGATAGACTGCCAGTACCACATTCTCTTCTCCCGAGCACTAGAGGATGGTGAATATCTTCTCAATGGAGTTAATCCATTGTTCCGCGAGGAGGGGATCATAAGATCTGCTAAACATGGGAGGCCTTTGCTTCTTGAAGGATTCTACTACAAATTGCTCTTTCCTTGGAGGAGGTGGACGTTCCACCTAATTCAAGTTATTATTCAGCTGAGCAAGTACTGCCATGAAGTTTTGAGCACCCGATTCCATCACATCAGGCATATTATTAGGGAAATCATCACATTTCCTATCACGTTGGATGTGGGTACGTGTTCTTATATTTACTACCATTAACATTGAGAAAGAACATATAATTAGAGGTCTTGAATACATAGATATTGAGCATAGAAAGGAAATATTGAACATTAAAGGATAAACTTATAAAGAAGAAGTACATCCTGACTTGTGATTCCTTAGGTTTATATCTAGGTTATCCTCAATCTATTTCTTAACTTATATTATTATGGTATTTTTCCCCTAATAATGGTTTGTACTAATCTGGTGAATCTACCAAAGCATATCCCCTGGGAGTGTCATAACCAAGAGTGCAACAAGGCCTGTTGTCGTGCACCAGTTCCCGTTCGAGTCTAGCTCAAAGCGGTGTTTTTGGGTTTTACCCCTAGGATACATCTGTGCCAGAGCTTCCTCTACCTGCTCGTATCCAGACAGGGATGTATTTTCTTGATAAACCACTTACTCAATACTCACCAAAATTTGGGAATGTTTTCTAATACTTAGTCTCATCCTTACGGTTCTCACTACGGTGCTCTATTCCTAATCTCCAAAAATAACTAGACCATCCTATGATACCAACTATAGAGACCCTATCCTTTTAAACATAACATTTCATGATTTTAAACATAATTAATCATCGGATTACAAGCCAAGGATCGTTAAGTCTAGTGTCTTGGAAGACTAGGTAGATATAACATAAAACATGGGCTAAAAAAACACTTCTTTATTTAATCTTCATAATGAGCTCCTAACTTCCTTTGAGCCCTTACATATGCATAGGGTACCCTGGGGAACCCATGAACAAAGTGATGATCTAAAAATCCCATTAAGGGAATGAACATAAGAATAAACATTAAGCACATGAGTTAGGGGGGCTTGACATAATGATATTGGAAGCATGGAACATATGGAATCATAACATATAAACATGGGATCATAAAAACATGGGATAAAATAATCATGGAATCATATAATCCTGAGATTATATAAGCAGAGTTTCATAGAGATGTGGCAACAAATTTAAACAATACTTTAGTACGAGTCAAGGCTAACCACCAATCTCGTTTCCCATAGTAGCACAAGCCAAGGCTAACTGCCCGGACCGTTTTCCCATAATATTCTCATGAGACATTAAATTTACCCAATGTATTGGAGAACTATCTGAGAACACCCATATAAGATTATTCATGTATATGATCTCCACATAAATAACCTCAATCATACAGAAACATAAGAGTATCCAAGGAAAGGAATGTTCACACAATCACGTCATGAAGCATAATAAAAAGGGGCATAACATACCAGCATCCATGAAAGGAAGGAATTAAATCATAAATATACATTGATAATGTATAAAGGTATAAATCATGACAATAGATAACAAACTGAAGTGATAACATGTAAAAATAGTTTTTAGGAATCTTTGAGTCAAAACATTTTAGTGCGGTTTAAGAAAACATCGAATATCTCTTAAAACAAAAAGCAACATAATATTTTTCTATAAAACCAGAAGTAACCCAGGAGGGTTTTCATAATAAAAAGACTGATTTTATAAAGACAAATTTGACTTAAAATATAGGATATATTACACTTGATAATAGGAATGAATTTGGGAAGTTCCCTTAAAATGGGTTCACTTGTCAGGAAGTAATGAGGAGAGAATAACTTAAAACCATCCATATCCCCAAAAGAAAGTGATGAAAGAGTCTTGATAAATAGACTTGGAACATGTAAAAAAAATTTAGAGTATGCACAAGAAAAGATAAGATAACATCATTTTGGTAGAAAGGTAGATAAGACAACCCGAAGGAATAAAAGAGGTTCGGGTAGAATTCTTTACTGATTATCGGCATGGAATCGGGAGTACTTGAGGGGTCTTAGTGAGAGAGGAAAGGGAACTATCATCACTTATACATAAAGAGGGCAGTATGGGTAAGGTTCAAAATCATACCCCATAATTATTAATTACACACAACATGTCTTAACATAGTGAACAATCTTTAATAAGAGTGAAATTGAGAGGATCCCTTACCTTAGGCCCGTTGGTGTTCTCCACTTGATATTAATGACCTAAATAGTAAAATTAGGATTATTAAGGAATAGTTACAGAATAATATCTAAAACTAAAAGATTAAGTATAACCTTTTTATGTTCATTTATACCCATCTTGGTTGATTACGAGGTTCAATTTCATTATTCGGGTCCGTTTGTTTCATTTGTTTTAATGATCAGTTCAATTGTATTTAGGTTCAAATAAATTGTAAGATGAAAGTGGTTTTACAGAATTGAAGTTATATGAAAATTTTGGACATAAATTAGTTTAAATGGTTACAAAATTCATTTTGTTAATTAGAGTTAAAGAGAACCTTTACATTAAATATTAATGATAAACACTTGAATTAATTTTAACGATTTTTCCCATAATTGACTTGTTTTGTATTATTGTTTTATATCATGAGAGTACGAGGATTAAATAACCTTAAATAGGAAATATAAAATATATAATAATCTGGTTCTACCATAACATAAATGGTTTCATGTCCAGAATCAAAATGATAAGATAATTTGAAAACACATTATCCATGTTGTCGTTAATTTGACCCATCACGGACGATGTTTAATTCTAGAACGTGAGGGAGAGGAGGAGAAGTATGATGCTTGAAATTTTCCATAAACATTATTAGAATCCAGAATATATGAGATTCTGGAGCTTTCATGTATTTTGTATAAGGTAATGGGAAGATGGTATAAGGAAGGAAAGAAAATGAAAACAAAACACTTGAAAACAAGAGAGGGTTCTTACCCTTTGATCTCCTCTCTTTGAGACTCCTCTTAGGGGCTTTGGATTTGGTATTTTGGAATGACCAGAAATCCTTGGACGTGGGGAAGGAGCATGGGAGGGTATTTGGGCAGAAATTTGGATAGGAACAAGCCTTGAGAGGTGTGAGGGAAAGAGGTAAGGAGAGAGGGTATTTATAGTGAAGGAGAGGGGGGTTTCCTTAATATAAAATTAATTAGTTTATAAATTCCCCACAAGGCAAGGAATAGTGAGACTTGAATGACCAAGTATATTAATTATTGAATTTAATCCTGAACCAAGTGGTCTTACATCAGAAGAACATCACACACGACTCTATAATTAGCTTATTTAGCTTATGTTTGTAAATTACAGTATTTCACTATTCATCAATAATTCAAGTATTTCAGAAAAATCCAAAAAATTTACCCCAACCATTTTTCAATGTGTAGAATCCAAAAATGAATCCCACTTTTCAAAAATAATTTTCAAAATATGATTATTTTAATATTTATATAAAATAATAAATTATTATCAAAACCAGCTTTAAAGCATTCATTAACTCATTCTAAACTATATGTATATCGAACTTCCAACATGAATATTATTTTTATACCACCATAGTTAAGGTTACTATTCATTAGGGTATGTCACTATTCTTAAGGGTATGTTACTATTCATTAGGGTAGGCTAATATTCACCAAAAATTATTATTATTTTGTTAGACTCCAAAAAACATCTTGAACACAACAGCGTATGCCGGATTTTTGAAATTCGAAACATAAAAGTGAAAAACTTATGTTTAAAGGTCACTTATCACTTATTAGTTAATTATTATGTGATTTTATGGAATATTTATAAGAATAGAGTTTCCATTAAAAACATTGGGTCGTTACAAAGAGAACTAGGTTTCATATCAATATCATTGAAACAATAACCCATCAATATAATGAAAGAGGATGGTATCAATAAGAAATATCCCCATTAAAGAAAAATTAACAAAAAAATATTGTTTACATAGATTAATTGAAATTACATTATATTTCCATTAAATTTTTATGAGGAAAATACACTTTTTTATCTTTAAAATCACATCTCAAACATAAAAAAATTTAAAATAATTTTATTTTAAAATAATTATGAAATATTATAAATGAAGAAATTATAAATAATTTAAAATATTTATTGAGTATAATATCATTTTTTCTTTGAAATTAAAAATTTTTGAACCATAATTTTATACACTTTTAGAAAAAATAGTTTTTTAAGAAAAAAAGTATTTGATAAATAATATTATTATTTTTAGAAAATATTCATTTGAACTATTGAGTATAAAAAGATAAAAACATTAAGGGAAAACATGTATTATAATTACAATACTAGATGATAATAAAATTATAGAGAATTATTTAGATTTATATAATAATATTTAAACATTGAAGACTTATTCACAAACAATACCGATAATCAATGTGATTGTAATATCAATCTCTTACTACTTTAGTAACTTTTAATTGTAAGCCCTATGAATGTATTACATTAAATGAATCTCAAAATTAAATTATAATAAATATATTCATGATATTAAATGTAAAATAGGATTCATATACCCCTCATAAAATATGTTAGGTGCATAATATGATATAAGTCTCAAAGAAGGCCAACTTTGAAAAAAACCCATTACCTCTTTGGTAACAATTAAACCATAATCCCCGTGAAAGAGATTTCTTAAAATGGATATATAAATCCACATAATTTTTAACTAATAATAATAAAAAAAAATTCAATATATACACCACATATCAATAATAAGTAGTGAATATGGCCTAAGTCTTGAAGAAATCAAAGGGATAATAGAAATCCCATTACATTATATCTGATTTAAAATGCTTGATCTTTATCATCCTAAATAATAAAGATACACTAATTATAAAATTTATCTAAAACCTTTATGAATATTATTATTACATTTATTTCAAATATAAACATCTAATATACATTTACTTAATCAATTAAGATTATTTTGTGTGTTTTGACCATATTCAGGTTGTGTGTCAAAATTGAATTTGTTAGGTCCTCATGGTCAAATATGTCATTATAAACATATATCGACAATAATTACCATGAAATAATATTATTATTTGTAGATAAATTTATTTTCTTATAACCAATCATGGGACATGGTTATGAACAAATGAACAATGTTATGATCATAGATATGGTAGGTCATACGTACGCATGAGTAACATTCCTATTTTTTAATGAACATTTTGGAAAGAAGTAAAGTAAAATTTATTTTAAGATAATGATCCATATATCATAAATATAAAAATATTTAATTATATATACTTATAAATATAATTATTAGGATGTGGTGATTAAAAAATAAGAATCACATCGCTCTGAGGTGGTTGTAGTCCACACGTAAATATACGACATTATCACTTTTTCGTTGTGTAAAATTGTAAGAAGAAAATGATATATTATTTTTGAAGAAATAAAATTGTCTCATTAATAAAATTATTATTTTATATATATAATATATAATCATTATATATAACCTAATTACCTTCCATGTGACATGTTAGTGAAAACGCTTCACATCGCTTTGTGAGGTGGTGGTCTACCATACATAGGTTCGAGGTCATAGTATATTCTATTGTATGATATTAAAAATTGGTGCATATGATATAATGAATAAATTAATAATTATTTTATAAATATCTTAAATATCATAAATATCATATATAAATTGTATGTCCATAAATATTCCCAATATTGAGAGGTGGTAACTAAAGAACGAACAACTTTAGTTTACGAGGTGGTAGACCGCTATACACACAAATGATGACTGCATATCCCATTTAACATAAGTGTGTAATGTTTTATGTTGAAAACATAACATAACCAAATATAATTATATTTAAGATATTGGGGTTATTATAAACAAATTATATTATATTAATTGAAGTGTTTTAGAAAGAAATAAAATAAAATTGATCGTTGATGAATGTTACCTATTCTGCAGCTAACTCCTTTTTCTTCACATCAAAAAAAATATTTGGATTTATTTTTTCCCAAAATTAAGGCTTCTTGTATGAGAGTAGGTATATTAGTATGTCATTTTTGAAGATTATGTTTGATCCAGAAGGATTTATAAGAGTGAAGATGTGGGGAGTGTAAATACCATTTTAGAGTGGAAGAGTGGAATTATTGTAAATATGAAAAGTTAAACTCTATTGTTAGGTATCTGTTACACAATGTGCCTAAATAATGAAAAAAATATAAAATAGGGTTTGTATTAGAAATATGTACAGTAAATTGGTTTTTGACACATTTCTTGGTCATTTGGACCCAAATGATTAAAGTTTAACCACTATGTAAACTCATTTTTACATTAATGGATTCAATTAATCATCGTGTAAATTTTTATTCAAAAAAAATGGAAAGTAAAAAAATAAGCCGATCTACCAGCTCCTGAAATCAAGTACCGGGCTAAGGAGGTCAGAAGAAATGAATACCAAGGGCATCCCCTCAAATAAGATTGACCCCTTCGGGCTTAAGGATGTCCATAGAGTGGAGAAAATCATTCTTAGAACAATAAATAACTAGAGGGGTTATGTAATCTACAACCTTGTTACGCTCATGCAATTTTTTCTCCACAATAGTATTTCTATCAAGAATATTCCTACACATTATGATGATGTATCAGATCTACCATGGGTAAGGGTTGTAACCCTGAAAGGATTTGTTAACTATCAAGGACTCAGTTTCAACATCGAAGATATATAAGCACCTTTGGCAGAAAAGTCTGATCCCCGTGAGATATTCCATAAACTCTACCCAGAGAGAGGACACCTGACCCAGCCTGAACAAAAAATCCATGAAGACTGGCCTGCTAGCATCCCGCACCACACCCCCTCCACTAATGACACCCAAGGCGCATGAGCAGTTAGTGTTGAGATTTAATACTCTTGAAGGAGGGTGCCACCTAACCCAATTTACCCCGACGTTGCTACAGGAGGGATGGTAGTTTCTGGACCTCACTTTGAAATAGCTAAGAGAGGGAGTGTCCCTCTAGTTGCGAATAATTCTGGCCATGTCACTGATAAGATTTATCTTCCATTTGATAATAGTGTGAACGGCCAGAACACCTTATTCATGCTTCACTTTATTCCTCACCTGCCAAATACACCATCAACCTGTAAGAAACACCACTGTGGGAGCCAACTTTTCTGGGCCACTATCACCCGCACCATTAAACCATCTATCCAAAACGGGTCAGTCTACCATCGTTGGAGAGGAGACAATGGTGAACTATAAGAAGACATTCCACACCTGCTTTTCCCACTCACTATCAATGAACAGGTGCCCCGATCCTTCCTCACTGTGGACTTTACAGAAAACACACCGAGAGACGATATTAATCAAACAACGCTTAATGTTATCATCTGTTTGAATTGAAGCTCTCTTGATTCTCCAAGGGAGGAAATTATATTTCTTTGGCATGATTTTGACCCAAAAAACCTCATACCATGCGTCAGTATGGGTTTGTAAGGAATTGATACGGTGAAAATATTTTGAATTGAAATCCCCAAAGGGGGATGTGGTAGAAACACATCTATCAGGGTATGAGGATAAATCCATGAGTTTGAAATGGTCGATGTAATCCCTATTTAGGACTGCGTTAATGAAGGGGGGGAAACAACTGTCCTCTCAGAAGGTGATATGGGTGGTCAAACAACTAGGGAAATTGAGTAGATCCCTGCATCAATTATGATGCCAGAAAGAGATGTCACATTTCTCGATTAACTCGTAGGAGTGTGGGTGGAGGATCGAAACAAGGGGGACAATGGTATACCAAAAAGGGTAGGATTTCCCATCCACAGAATCATGGTATCCCAACCGAAAGGGCGTAGAAATACCCCATAGACTGTGACATTCAAGAATACTCCACACTAGTCCTAGATGAATGCATTATAGGGTATCCTGGAGACTCCAAACATTGATGCCTCTTTTACTAACTGGAAACACTATCTTTTTCCAAGATTCCCAGTGTCCTTTGCCTTCGGAAAGAAGGTCCCAAATGAACTTAGCTATAATACGATCAATATTTATCAAGTTATGTACTCGATCACTAATCCGGCAATGGAGGGGGTTGATAGAACTGATACAGAGCGTTCCTAATGTGATGGGGGTGCCTAGGTAGGTCATAAGAAAAGACACTCTCTACATGTTCAAAAACTTTCACATCGAATAAACCTGGTTGGAAGTACATGCAATGGTGAAATAGAAAGATCTCTTGTTGTTATTGATTTTATGCCCACTCCAGTGACAGTAATCATATGATACATTGATCAAGCATCATAAGGATCAGTTTGATGCGTTGAGAAATTAAATGGTATCATCCGCGAACATGAGGTGGTAGACACTCTATGATTTCCTTCTCTTTATGAAAGGAATAATTTCTCTATTGTTGATTCTCTATTGAATGAGATGACTCAGGACATCCTAGACAAGAATGAAGAGAATCGGGAAGATCGGGGCCCACTGTCTTAGGCCGCGAGTAGATTTGAATAATCTGAAACTCTTCCCCATGAAGGAAAATTAAATCCATGTAGAGATGAATAACTATAAAATGATATCAACATTAAAAGAGTTAATACCCATACCTTCCAATACTCTATTAATAAAGGACCATTCCACACAATAAAAATACTTATTCATATCGAGTTTGATGACAATATTAGAGCCATGAATTTAAAAATTGATATCCCTCATCATTTCTTAAGCTAGAGTGATGGCCTCTTGTATTGATCACCCCTTAATAAAACCATTTTTTTCTAAAGAGACCCAACCCTATAGATGAAAATCCAATCTTGAATTAATTATACCTGTCAAAATCTTATACGGGACATTACAGATGCTCACAGGGTGACAATGCAGAATAGAATATGGGTTTTTAGACATAAGAAGCAGAACAAGTGAAAAAACCTAGATCTTCTTTTCTGGTACACATTTCCTTTTTTCTGATGTTTTTGAGAAAAATGATCTTTCTAGAAATTTTTTAAGTACATGCCGTGTACTTTCTGAGTACATGCCGTGTACTCTTTTCCCACCAAAGTCGTGTGCTGGCCGTGTCCGGGCCACACACATGGTGTATAAGGGTGACGTGGAGGCCGATTTTGGTGGAGTACGAAAAAGACCTAGTATACGTCGTGTACTCTAAAAGTACATGCCGTGTACTTTTTTTCATTAAACAGACCAAGGTTGTGCCTAACGCACATAAGCGCCTTCTTCTCTAGGTTTCGTTCATCCGAGAGCGACCATACGACCTAATATTCTCCAAGCCATCGTGCCTCCGTCCAACCTCCATTCCAGCCACCATTGATTGCGTTGGAAGCACAACGGTGAGTTCCCCGTTCTGCTTTAGCCTTGTTTCTTGATTCCTCCTCGTTTTCAAGTTATCGTAGGTTGAGATTTTTGTGCGTTTTCTCAGATCTATGTCATTATAATGGGAATCTATCATCATGGTTCACATATATCGATCTACTGGGATCGAGGTAGGTGGTTTGTTGCCCTACTTTGAATGTCCTTGAGTTTTTGGTGCAAAAGTGCCGGATACCCATGTATCGGGTATCTCGGGTTAGGGTTTTGACCCTGTTTTGTTATCTTCCTTAGATTTCTTGTATTCTTGAGGTTATTGGATGATTAATAAGTGCTTTTTAGCATGGTTGAGGATCACCCCATGGGTTTTTCCCCTTGGTTTGGCAGTTTTTTTCCATTTGGCGCGGTTTTTCCTATGAGGCAACCCTTTTGCACATTGCTAGTATTCCTGTTGAATTGATTGCATGTATTTCCTATGGTTTATATGATTGTGGATGCTTGTAGCTATTATCCAAGTAGTTTCTGAACTTACTTAGGCTACTAAACTTCATTTACGCATGACTAAACTGCTCAGGGTCGAGTGAACCTGGTGTGGTAGGCTAAAGGGGGAATTGGCGATTAGGGATTCCCTAGAGAGTCTGTTATAATTTGTATTGATCACAGGACCTATGGGAATGGGACTTTTTTGCTTCCTCAGAGTGTCCTTAGTTACATAGCGATACTATAGGGGGAATTAGACCTAAGTGCTTCCTCACAGAGTCTATATCTTTCATTGCAAGACCACAGTGGAATTGAAGGTGAGAGATTCCCAGAGTGTTTGTGTCGTTGAACGTTTACTTAAATAGAGGGGTTTTTTAGTAGGAGCCACCTAGAGAGTCAGTGTTTTATTTGATGGTTGGTTGTGATGAGTCCACCCAGCCAAAGAAAAAGTTTGGGTGTGTACTGCTTGCTGTTTAGGTAGACTGCTGAGTTACCTATTGTGCTTACTTGCTTGCCTTGGGAGTATAGAGCTATTGCTAGGTTCCTTGGTTGATAGACAAGTTATTTTACTGAATTTCTAAATAAATGTTAATGGATATTTGTTGGATTGTTTACTTTAGTGTTTTTCTATTTCTATACTTCATTTAATTCCTTTGCTTTTTTTATATTACTCACTGACAGTAGGGCGCAGATCTCGTGGTGTTTGCCTACAGAGATTAGTCTCACACCCTTTTTGGGTCCTGCTTTTCGGACCAAACAGGTTATATGGTTGCAGGTGTTGATAGAGATTTTGGGCCTTCTACTTCGGGTACATGATTGCTGATTGCAGCTGGAGAGCATAGGACCGAGCATAGGCTTGCGATGTAGCTGGAGTTGCTGTTTACATTCATACATTGTTTTTTTGTTGTATTTCAGCACGTTGTTGTGTTTTATGCTTTCCTTAGATACTTGTACCTGCTGCATCATTATCATTATCATTATGTGTTCATTGAATCCACTTTTTAGTTTCAGTGTTTGTATGCTGTTTACTGCTTCCACTATTGACTGTTGATTTTCTTGCCTTGTATACCTTATCAAATGAGGGCATAGTTTCCAAAATAACTTACCAAGGCACTCGCAGCTAGTCAGTATCCTCTGGTGTTTGGGGAAATGTGCTTGAGGGCATGTGGAGAACTGGATACGGGGCACTAGTGGAATGGCTCTGGATTCGGGTCGTTACAAAGTGGTATCAGAGGAGTTCTTTCCTTTTCTATTGACAAACTGTTTAGTGACATTAGACAGGGATAGGGCGGAATAGGTGAATGGTAAATAGTTGTTCCCGGGCGTTCTAGAACCCATGTACAGGGGAAAAACCATATTAACTCGAATATTGAAAGTTTCGAGTTTGCGAATGTTACGGTTTAATTGATTTCACCATTGGGTGATGCACTTGTTTTGTGCTGTTACTGTTTATATGATTACAGTTATATTTTGTTGCAACCCGATGAGATGAGGGTATTCAATCTCACGCATCATATATGCAAATGTTAAAAGATCACATGCCATGCATTTTTCCATGCCATATAGGTTGCATTAGATATTGTATGCTGTTGTGATAGGATTTGTGATAGACAATGCATGCTGTTGTGATAGCTACTGTGATAGAATACCTACTATGTCGATATGGTATCGTTGTTGGGAGCCTTCTTATCACAGATGCCAAACATTGATCTTAGAGGTGTTATGGGCCCTGTAGGATCGGAATTTGGTGGGTCGTGAGTTCTTATATTGTTCTCTTGTTACATGCATTGTTAGGATGCCAAACTTTGATTCACGGGGAGTATGGGCCCCCACGGATTGGAATTTGGCACCTTAACCTATTTTTTTCTATGTTTTCTGGGATCCGGTGCAGTTCTGAGGCTACTGTCCGAAAAAACCCAGAATACATGGCGTGTACATTATAGATACACACCGTGTAGTTTTTGGCCATGTCACTAACCGTGTGGACAGGGATATGGATCTGAAAATGGATTTCAGGAACATGCCGTGTAGGGGTTAACTAGTAGCATGACTGTGTAAATAAAAACACGGGCCAGTTAATGCTTGTTTAGTACACGCCGTTTTCGGTATGCACACGCTGTGTATCCTTTCTAAGGTACCAGACCATGTCTTGAAAAACACAGGTCAGTGTTATCTTCTCTTATACACGCCGTGTTTGTTCGGAACACGCCGTGTAAGGATCAGCCGAGTACCTGGTCATGTCACAAACAACACGGGCTGAGGTTTCCCTTAAAGTGAACGCCGTGTCCCTAGGTAACACGCCGTGTAGTTTCGAACATGTGTTAGGCCATGTTGCTAACAACATGGCCCAGGTAAGGCATGTCCAATACATACCGTGTTTGCCTCAAAGGCGCCGTGTAGTTTTTGGCTGGGACAGTCCGTGTGACTTAGTCATGTAAGAGTAACCAGGAAGGGAGAAAAAGGTCAGTACACGCCGTGTAGTTTAAGAACATACCATGTAGTTGGGTAGTTTACACTACCATGTATGTCCAAGGTACACACCTAGGGTAAACATTTAAGAAAAACGGCGTGTAGTGGTACTACACGCTGTGTAGTTAGGTTTTTTTTTCAGATTTAAAGGTTTTCCCCTTATGTTCCATTTTACTCTCCTATGTTGCAACTGTGTTAGCCTTTAATGAAGGTGTTTTTTGGTCTTTCAGAACTATGGCACCAAGTCGTCCTCCTGTTGCATGCCATGAACCAGGAAGTGATCATACGTCTGATACGATCGATCAGGGACTGCCAGTAGTTTCGCCCATCGTTCTGGACATGGAACCTGCAGTGATTTCATACACTGGTGCCGATGCTCAGTTCAGAGAGGGTTTCATGAGATTCATGCAGACCTTCTAGGGAGTTCAGCATCCTGCCCCGACTATGGCAGAGTTGATGCGGGTCTTCCAGCAGCAGCATCCTCCCGCTTTCACAGGGGATGGAGGACCTCAGGCTGCAGAGTCATGGCTGCAAGCCATTCAATCCATCATCGAGAATCTGGAAACTCCTACAGAGAGGAGGGTGAAGCTAACGACGTATATACTACGAGACTCCACCAAGAGATGGTGGGACGTAGTCTCTTAGACGGGGCGCCAGCAGGCTATGGATTAGGATGAGTTTCAGCGTACGTTTTATGACTACTTCTACCCAGCGACGCTGAGGGTGACAGAGCCAGGGAGTTCATGAGCCTGCAGTAGGGTACCCTCTCATTTATGGATTATTCCTCCCGCTTCACTGAGTTACAGCGATTCACTCCCGTTCTGGGGAATGACGAGTTGTTTCTAGCGAGGAAGTTTGAGGAAGGCCTGAGACCAGAGATCAGATCGCAGGTGAATGTCTTTAAATTGACTTCTATTACTCTGATAGTCAACCATGAACTCATCATGAAGAGGAAACTGAGGGATACTGGAGCTGTGGACCAGGGTGGTACATCATCCAAGGCCGATTCCCTCCAGACAGACAGCAATAAGCGCCACCGAGAGTCTACCTGAGGCGACCTGAGGAAGCATGGTATTCCTTCTGGTAGACAAGACCTCTATTCTGGCACCCTAGTGGTGTGTTATTAGTGTGTGAGGAGTGGGCACAAGAATCCCCAGTGCCTGAGGAACCCAGTAGAGTGCTGATCCTGTGTAAATATGGGTCATCTGCAGTGTTTCTACAAGGTTCCCCTTCCAGCGGCTAGTGAAGGAGGATCAGTTTCGACCCCGCATCCAGGATCAGGATTACTAGCTCCACAGAAGACTCGGGCTGGAGTTCTGCAGGTCTTTCAGGTCAGGGTAGAGGCCATAGATGCAGTGGTCAGGCTCAGGGAGGAGCAACTCAGGGTTTTTAGGCTACAGAGGGCCGCGATACCGGCCAGACTTTTGCTGTAGAGAAGATTCATCAGGTGCAGGATCCCAGACCCTCTACAGTTTGAGGTACAATCTTAGTAGCCTCAGCTTTATCTTCAGCCATTTTCTATACTGGTGCTTCACATAGCTTTATGTTTGTTGCTGTTGTGGAAAGCCTTGAGCTCTGTGTCTTTTTGTCTGTAGACATGTTGACTCTCGACATGCCTTTGGGAATGAGGACATCTAGTGTACATCAGTGAAAGGACTGCCCTATCGAGGTTGCAGGGTATCATTTCTTATGGGACCTTTATGTCCTGAAGATGACGTGTTATGACGTCATTCTCATTATGGACTGGTTGGTTCTCTTCCAGGCAGTCATCGATTTCTATCGCCGCAGTGTGAGTTTCGTATCACCAGAGGGTGAATCCTTCCTTCATAAGGGCGAGTGGGATGTTCAGGTGAGTCGAGCCGGAATCGAGCATCATGGGCTAGGAGGAGTTATGGACCATATTTCTAGTCTTTATCTAGTTGACCAGGGGACTTCACAGTTAGATTTTCCTCCAGTGGTTGATTGTTTTCTAGATGTCTTTCCAGAAGACTTTTCAGGTTTTCCTCTGGAGTGTGAGGAAGACTTCTCGATTGAGCTCATTCCAGGAGCAGCACAGGTGTCCATTACTCCTTATATGATGGCTACCCCTGAGTTACAGGAGCGCAAGAAGCAGTTGGAGGAGTTTCAGGAAAAGGGTTTCATCAGACCCAATACTTCTCCTTAGGGTTTGCCTGTTCTGTTCACGAAGAAAGTAGACAATACCCTTCGGCTTTGCGTGGATTATCAAAAGTTGAGCCAGTCGACGGTCAAGAACCGATATCCGTTGCGAAGTATTAATGATCTCTTCAATCAACTTCGAGGAGCTCGGGTGTTCTCAATGATCGATTAGAGGTCTATTTATCATCAGCTGCACGTTAGACCTTCAGATATACCTCTGATAGCCTTCAGGAGCAGGTATGGTCTCTACGAGTATACAGTTATGCCATTCGGTCTTACGAATGTGCCAGCAGTTTTCATGGCGCTGATGAACTGAGAGTTCGATCCTTACTTGGATTCCTTCGTCGTGGTCTTCTTGGATGATATCTTGGTGTACTCTCACAATGAACACGACCATGCAACCCATCTTGAGATTGTTCTGAGTACACTGAGGGAGCATAAACTTTATGCTAAACTCTCAAAGTGACACTTTTGGATGGATGAGATTCACTTCCTGGGTCATGTAATCTCAGAGGATAGAGTATCAGTAGACCCAGAGAAGGTGAGAGCAGTAGTTACCTGGGAGCATCCCAAGAATGTCTTTGAGTTACGGAGCTTCTTGGGGCTGGCTGGTTACTACATGCGATTTATACATGACTTCTCACGCCTAGCAGCACCGTTGACGGACATGACTAAGAAGGGGTAAAGTTTGTTTTTTCAGAAGCCTATAACTCATCCTTCCATAAGCTGAAGGGGAGATTGAATTCAGCACCGATCCTAGTTTTTTCGGAGCTGGGCAAGAGCTATACAGTTTTCTATGATGCATCTAGAATCGGACTTAGAGCAGTGCTTATGCAGGAGGATCGAGTGGTTGCGTATGGATCTCGGCAGTTGAGGCCACCTGAAAGAAATTATCCTACGCACAACCTGGAGTTGGCTGTGGTTGTTTATGATTTATGTATCTGGATACATTGGCTTCTGGGAGAGCATTTTGTGGTATACATTGACCACAAAAGTCTCAAGTACATCTTCACGCAGCGTGACCTGAATCTGAGACAACGGAGGTGGGTTGAGTATCTCTAGTCCTTCGATTTTGAGATTGCCTATACGCCTGGGAAAGGCAGCGTAGTGGCTGATGCACTAAGAAGGAGAACTCAGATACAGGCAGTTCAGGAGGCCAGTAGTGAGTGGAAACTAATGGCTCCATTCTCGAAGATGCATTTGGAGGTGCACGACAGGTAGGGGCAGACATTCCTATCTTCTATGGCTGTTACCTCTGCACTTCTGGACTGAGTTAGAATGAGGAAGCTGGCAGATTCAGAAGGGCTAGTACTACGGGAAAGCGTGTCAGGAGAGGACCCTCTTTCTGGATGGACCATTGGCGAGGATGAGGTCTTGCGTTTTCGGGGAAGTGTATGGGTGCCAGCAGATATACGCGACGAGCTGATGCGAGACTTCCATTCCTCAGTTTGGGTATTTCATCCTGGCGTCACCAAGATGTACCGTGATTTACATCGCCAGTACTAGTGGCCAGGTATTAAGAGAGATGTGGCTAGTTTTGTCATTAGATGTTCCACCTATCAGCACGTGAAGGCAGAGCACCAGCGACTAGCAGGGATTTTACAGAAGCTACCCATTCTAGAGTGGAAGTGGAACGATGTCACGATGGACTTCGTGACTGGTTTGCCAATATCTTCAAGAATAAACGATGTGGTGTGGGTCATCATCGACATGCTTACAGATGTTGATCACTTCTTGCCAATCAAAAATACATTCAGTGTCGATGATCTGGGATGACTTTACATCTGGGAGATCGTTCGTCTGCATGGAGTTCTAAACTCCATTGTTTCAGACAGGGATGCGCGCTTTACCTCTCGGTTCTTGTAGGGACTTCAGAAGGCCTTGGGTACACAAGTACTATTGAGTACAGCATACCACCCCCAGACTGATGGCCAGTCCGAGCACATGATCTAGGTGCTTGAGGATATTCTTTGAGCTTACATCCTAGACTTTGGAGGTTATTGGGAGAAGTATATTCCTCTGATGGAGTTCGCCTACAACAACAGTTTTCAAGTGACCATTCAGATGGTGCCATAAAAGGCTTTGTACGATAGGATATTCCGATCACCTTTATGCTTGATGGAGGTAGGAGAGGTAGCTTTTCTGGGACCTCATCTAGTCCAGGAGACTTCAGAGCAGATAGGGCTGATTCGGAAGAGGATGGCTACAACACAGTCTCGATAGAAGTCTTATGCTGATCAGTAGATACGACCTCTGGAGTTCTAGGTCGATGATCAGGTTTTCCTATGTGTCGCACCGAGGTTGGGACACAATAGGATTTGGATATAGGGTAAGCTTTCACCACGGTTCGTCGGGCTGTTTGAGGTCTTTGAGAGAGTTGGGCTGGTTGCCTATCGGTTGCAGCTACCTCAGAGGTATCCGTCCATGCATGACGTCTTCCACGTCTCTCAGCTCCGACGTTACTTTTCAGCCCCGTCTCATGTCTTTCATCCCAAGGAATTCGATCCTGAAGTGGATGCATCGTTCGAGGAGAATCCTATCCGGATTGTCGATCACAGTACGAAGGTTCTCCGTGGGTGGTTTGTTCCTTTGGTACAGATGCTATGGCAACACGGGCGAGTACAAGACGAGTCTTGGGAAAGGGATGTCGATGTACGATCGCAGTGGCCAGAGCTCTTCGGGGTTTCTTCTTCTTTGCCTCGTTAGGGAAATTCGATAACGAATTTCTTTATGGGGGAAAGTTTTTTAAGAACCCAAATCTTCTTTTTAGGTACACATTTTCTTTTTCTGGAGTTTTTGAGAAAAATGAACTTTTTGGAAATTTTTGAAGTACACATCGTGTACTTTCTGAGTACACACCGTGTACTCTTTTCCCGCCAAAGTTAGGTCTTGTCCGTGTCCGTGCAACACACATGGTGTGTAAGGGTGATGTGGAGGCCGCTTTTGGCAGAGTACTGAATAGACCTAGTACACACCGTGTACTCTAAAAGTACAATCCATGTATTTAATTTTTTTTCATTAAATGAACCAGGGTCGCGCCTGACGCATAGAAGCTTCTTCTCCTCCAGGTTTCGTTCGTCCGAGAGTGACCGTATGGCCGAATATTCTCCGAGCCGCTGTGACTCCGTCCGATCTCCATTCCAGCCACCGTCGATTGTGTTGGAAGCACATCGGTGAGTTCCCCGTTCTTCTTTAGCCTTGTTTCTTGAATGCTCCTCGTTTTCAAGTTATCATAGGTTGAGAATTTTATGCATTTTCTCAGATCTATGTCATTCTAAGGGGAATCTGTCGTTGTGGTTCATATATATCGATCTACTGGCATCGAGGTAGGAGGTTGGTTTCCCTATGTTAAATGTCCTTGAGTTTTTGGTGCAAAAGTGCCTGATACCCATGTATCGGGTATCTCGGGTTAGGGTTTGGATCCTGTTTTGTTATCTTCCTTAGATTTCTTGTATTCTTGAGGTTATTGGATGATTAATAATTTCTTTTTATCATGTTTGAGGATCAACCCATGGGTGTTTCCCCTTGTTTTTTCTGTTTATTGCCATTTGGTGCGGTTTTTCCTACGAGGTAACCCTTTTGCACATTGCTAGTATGCCTGTTGAATTGATTGCATGTATTGCCTACTGTTTATATGCTTGTGGATTCTTGTAGCTATTAGCCAAGTAGTTTCTACACTTACTTAGGTTGCTAACCGTCATTTACGCATGACTAAACTGCTCAGGGCTGAGTGAACCTGGTGTGGTAGAGTAAAGGGGGAATTGACGATTAGGGATTCCCTAGAGAGTCTATTATAATTAGTATCGATCGCAGGACCTATGGGAATGGGACTTTGTGCTTCCTCAGAGTGTCCTTAGTTACATGGTGAGACTATATGGTGAATTATATGTAAGTGCTTCCTTAGAGAGTCTATATCTTTTGTTGCAAGACCACATGGGAATTTACGGTGAGAGGTTCCCAGAGTGTCTCTTACCTTGTATGTTTACTTGACTAGAGGGGTTTGCTAGGAGGAGCCACCCAGAGAGTCAGTGTTTTATTTTATGGTTGGTTGTGATGAGTCCACCCAGCCAAAGAACAAGCTTGGGTTTGTACTGCTTGCTGTTTAGGTAGACTGCTGAGTTACCTGTTGTGCTTACTTGCTTGCCTTGGGAGTATAGTATTGTTTCTAGGTTCCTTGTTTGATAGCTAAATGATTGTACTGAACTGCTAAATAAATGTGAATGAATATTTGTAGGATTTTTTAATTTAGTGTATTTCTGTTTCTCTGCTGCATTTATTTCCTTTACTTATTCTATATTACTCATTGACAGTAGGGCATGGATCTCATGGTGATTTCCTACTGGAATTATTCTCACACCCTGTTTGGGTCCTGATTTTCGGCCCAAATAGGTTATATGGTTGCAGGTGTGGATAGGGATTTTGGCCCTTCTACTTCGGGTACATGATTGCTAATTGGAGCTAGAGAGAATAAGACCGAGCTTAGGCTTGCGATGCTACTGGAGTTGTTGTTTACATTCATACTTTGTTTTTTCAGTTGTATTTCAGCACATTGTTATGTTTGCTTCTTTCCTTAAATACTTGTACCTGATGCATCATTATCATTATCATTATGTGTTCATTTCTTCCGCTGTTTAGTTTCAGTGTTTGTATGTTGTTTACTGCTTCCGCTATTGACTGTTGTTTTTCTTCCCTTGTATACCTTACCAAATGAGGGAATTGTTTCCCTAATAACTTACCAAGGCCCTCGCTACTAGTCAGCAGCCTCTGGCGTTTGGGGAAATGTGCTTGAGGTCATGTGGCGAACCTGGTACGGGGCACCAGTGGAAGGGCTCCGGATTCGGTTTGTTACAACAAGCGTAGTGGCACATGAAACATGGGGAAAATAAACACCCTAGAAGAAGTCCTAGATGGCAGTGATCAAATCCTCCTTTATAATATCTCAAGAAGACCTATAGAATGCCCCAACTAAACCGTCCAGGCTTACCAAGATATCCAAGTTCAGGTGCATCATAGAATCTATGTTCTCCTTCCCATTCGACAAAGACCCTATGAAATCATTGTCCTAGTCCAAAACAAGGTTGGTAATCGCATAAAAAATCTATATGTTATCTGAGGAGTATCCATTGGGATGTTCATTGTTGGGGTCAATGAGATGCTCTATGAAGTAATAGTTTTCTAGACCCCCACTGCATCCCTATCCTCAAAAGAGGACCCATCCGCCAGATCAATATATATTATAACCAATCTCTTCCTATGCTTAATACAATCATGGAAGAAGGTAGTGTTTTTATGACCCTTTTTGACCCATTTGATCCTCAACCCTCCCTAGCCAGGCTTTCCTATTTCAAAATCATCTATGTCATGAGGATCTTCTTCTTTTAGAGGTCCTCAAAATCCTAATCATCCCAATCCTCCTCCTGGAGGCGTTCAAGATGATCAACATCTTGAAAGGAATACTGGATGGCATCGTCAACTGTAGAAAGGGATTTTAACCAAGACTGTAGCTTCGACTTCAGCCGATGTAACTTGATATGAAGGGAATCCAACTTATTACACTGGGAAGGATCGACCCAAGAAGTTTTAACCGGATCTTGATTATTTAGGAGAGAAACACAGAGTTGACTAAAACTAAACTGATCATGAATGTCTTGTGAGGAAGACAAGGAGATCAGTAGAGGAAAATGGTCTGATATCCCAGGGACCATATGGTCCAATTTTGAACTGTTGAAAGTAGAAATGACATTTAAGTTAGCCAAACAATAGTCCAAGCAGCCCCAAGAATGGTTATTCCCCCATTGATTGTAACACCAACTGAAACGATCCCCTTAAAAGACAAGGTCTGGGAGGCCATTGGCTTCCATGAAGTTATAAATGTCTAAGCTTTATCTCTTGGGGAAGGGGCCCCTACCCTTAGTATCCATTGGGTTCTCCACAATATTGATGTCTCCCCCAGTGATCTAAGGGGTTGAACTTGGGTCAAACCCAGAGAGCTCTTTCCACAGGGCCTCTCACTGATGAAGATTGTTGTTCCCATAAAAAAGGAAATGTAAAAAAAAATATGTAAATGATCCACCTTTCTAGTGATAAATTGATCACCCAATTTCACCAAGTTCATATTGCACTGCTTTTTCCAGAGAACCCAAATATTGAAGTTGCTTGGATTAATATGCATTAAGCCATGCATCTTGAGATTGCTAGAGAAATCACCAAGCTTGTAGGTGTGTTGTTTGTGTTCGAGGATAGCCACAACCATAGCCTTGTGCTTGAATATTTTTGCAGTGAGGAACTCTGTTTTAAGCTGGGTGCCAATGCCTCTAGCATTACAGATGAGCAAAGTAATCGTCGAGAGAAGAGATTCTTGGGATGGCCCCCAGAACGTGTAGCCTTACCAAAGTTAGAGGATAACATCACCTCTGGGGATCTGGACTTGGATATAGTGTACACCCCAGACTCCTCATGCGAAATTTTGACTAGAGTTGAGCAATCCACATGAGAGTATATGGTTCTACATGCGCAACCATTATGAAAGGATGAATGGAATTCACATCTATGTCCTGCTACCTTGGGAGGAGAGGCTACTTGAGGCACTGTTGGGGGGGCAAGGCAGAGGGTAGGGAAAGATATATAGATTTTCTTCATAGGGACATGATGATCTTCAAAAAACCCAATTCAACGACAACATCTTCATCGCTAGTAGGATCCAGGGTGGGTAGCGGTGAGGCACGATAGTTAATAGATAGAATAAATTTTAATTGTATTCAATAATATTTTTTTTTGTAAAAAAAATAAGTTGAAATTTTTATAAATTATAAATTCATATGATTAAAATTATGGACTTAATTTTTTAAATTCAATTCACACATGTTTATTATTTTAATTTAAAATTATTCCTATAGATGGATTGAGAAAGCAGGGTTTTAAAGTGAAAATGTCCAAAAGTTTACCATGTTTTAATATCCAAATTTAATAAAAAAATGAATATAATGACATAAATTGTACTAAAATATTTATAATTCAATAATTTTGGAATTGAAACAAATTTAAAATTTAATTTAACATTATAAATATTTTATATGAAAACTCAGTTTCCAATTAAATTCTATATTTTCACTATGCATCAAAAAATGGAACTTCTCAGAAATATACAAAAAATTCAACCATTCTAAATTTTAAAATTATGTATTAAAAAAATTATTAGATTTTTAGAAATAAAATTAATAAAATTTTAATAAATTAGTTTTAAAATAGTTCATCCATAAAAAGGTGGAAAAACTTTTAGAAAAACTATAGTTTCTAGGCTTTAAATTCAAATTTTCATTATTTTATTCCTAATTTGTTTAGATTAATTGAAAAATTTTTATTAAATATGTATCATATAAATTTAATTATTATTATACAATAATATTTATTAATTTAATATATTAACATAAAATTCCTTTGTGGTAATTGAATAGGTTTTTCCTAAAACATATCATTTATATTCAGTTGGTTTTCATTTCCATTTTTTATTAATTGGGAACCAAATAATTTATTTTATAATAATGTTTAAACAATTTTTTACAAATATATATATTCATATTCATTTATTTCATTCCAATGTATAGGTGATAAACATCATGGTAAATAATAATATCAATAGTATATTGTTGTCTCGTAAGACGCAGGCTTGCATGTAAGACACGATATCAAAGAAACCCAATGTTACATAAAACAAAAGATAAACTAGGTGTTTCATAAAATGAAACATAAACATTTAATTTCATGTAATAAAGGAAATCAAAAAGTTTATTTTATTTTTATATTATATATTCCTTAAAATATCGAGATGTTGTAGCATTAGACACACTTTTACTATATTAGTTTTATAATAATAAAAATGTATATGATATTTTCAAATAATAGTTAAAATAAGTAAAATATTTTACTTATAAAATTCACATTTAATAAATTTTTCATATAAATTATTTTCTTTTAAGGTAGGAAAACAATCCTTTTGTGTTTATCATAGTCTTCATAGCAATTAGAGTATACTAGAATATCCTCAATGAAAAGCCCTAACATTTTCCAAATACTCATGAAAAAAATGTATCAATTAGATCCATAATAAAAAAAATCATTTGTTAACCCAAAATAAAAACCTAAAAATCCTAATGTCCATACCTAGTGTGAAACACCATCTTCTGAATGTATTCTTACTTCACCTTCAGTAATTGATACCTAAATATGAGACAATATTTGAAAAATATTATGCACCTTGGGGTTGATAAAAAAAAGTATACAATATGAGGTAAATGATACATTTTCTTAAAACTAATTTTTTTAAGTTATCTATAATAAATACATTACCTCAAAGAACTATATATTTTTAACACACAAAAGAGGAGAAACTCATGGTGATATTATAGGGTGGGTGAAACCCATGTCATAAAACTCCAGTTATTTATTTTCAATTTAAACTACTCATCTATATACATTTCAAAAAGATAAATTGATATTTTATTAGAAAAAAGAACTAAATAAAAATCTCAACCTCTATATTTGGAATAACACTAAGAAAAAAAAAATACACCCAAATATTCATTTAGTACTAGAACATCACCAACTTGAATAGTTTCATAATTATCAACAATATGTGGAAGAAAACATTAAATTCCATATTTTTACGTTTTAAATTTCTTATTAGGTTATTAAAAGCACTGAATCACTTATATATGTTGAATCATTATATCATAATTTTATTGATCATGATCATTAAATTATACTCAGATAGCTAACTTAAAAGAGTGGGTGAATTGCAGTTCAAAAACATAGTTTAAAAGAATTAAATTAAAAAATACACTAAGCCTATTAAAGTATTTAATCATACATGGCCCATAGTCCAATGAATGTAATCACAAAATCATATTCTAATAAATAATGATTAGATAAGACTATAAGAATAAATATCATAATCAATATGATAAATTATAGTGTTGATTTTAATCATAATTAATACTACAATACAACAAAATAAGGTTAGTTAAGTACAATGATAAACTTAACTAATTTATATAAATAGTAGAAAAATAAAATTTTAAACAACTAGGAATATCTATAATAATGTAATAATGAATTAAAACTGTTAAAAAGATAATATCTTTTAGAAATTAGAGTAAATTAGTCACTAAACATAACTAAAGGTATCCCAAGATTTATTCATTCAATAATGTATGTCCATAGAATGGAAAGCCCTCAATATGATGATCATCATGGATCTTTATTCCTATCCCCAGAATCCCTCAATACATAGACTAGATTCTCTTTCTAACTTTACATTGTATCCCTTGATATTATGGATCACATTTTATATCATTATATCCCAAGACTCCCTCAATACTAAGATCATATTTTCTATCTACTTATACATGGTATCCCTCAATATAATGGATCAAATTCTATGTATTCCTATCCCTATAATCCTATGATAGTAAACATTGTTTTAATATAAAAAAATTTACAAAACAATTCTTAAGGATACAATATGACAAGTTTTTCTAAAGAACTCCAAAACACTAAAAAGATAAAAAGACTAAGAACATGATATTAATACCGGGTAATCATCATAGATCTAATTAAAATGAGAAATTTAAAATGAATTATCAATACTCAAACTCTTTTAAGAACATGGTATTTATATGCGAACACCCAAAGATCATCTTAACCTCCCAATGGTAATATTTCTTCCGAGTTTATTGCAAGGACCTGGACACCTGGAACAGAATCTTCATAATGATCTGGCATAACAGAATAACTAATGTCGTATTGGGTTTACACCATTACAATATAAAAATTATTCCTTCTATAATTTTTTTCCCATATTCCAAATATATAAAATGCATGTATGATGAACTTCCATTTGTTTGTCATTACCATAATCTTTATGAGGGTTAATGCAATATTTATAAGAACTTGAATCAGTACGAGGTTTATGATTTTTTCAATACTAAAGAGAAGAAAAAAAATTATTACATCATTCATGATAATGGTGATTTCGATGTTTATCAAACACAATATTATTTTGATAGTTGTAAGAGAGAAAATATTAGATTATATCTAAATACTTTAGAACATTATTTGAGTATGGCAAAGATGATGTTTTCTATAAAAAAAATTAAAAAAATTTGGAAATATAAAAGTTAGTAAATATTTATTTAATAAAGAGTTTGTTATTCCCGAAACAAAAGGAAGGGAAAAGTAAAAATATATAATTTCTAACTCAACAATATCCTCCTTTTTGGAATGTACATACCACTAGAAATAAATGAAAAATAACTTCAAAAAACATATAGTACACAATCTTTTTTTACATTATAATTAGAGTTAACTAATAAAACATCAACTAATCTATAGTTTATAGAACTTTAGAATATTATAGAGATAATTATTCAATATACAAATAATTCCCCCTATGCATAAAAAATTACCCTAAGGATCATATTCTCCCTCTTAAAATAATAACTCTCATTTATCTATTATTCTAGTTTGTAAATGTTTTCACCTATTTATTATAATGATATATTTTTTAGATAAATCCTGCTTTGTAAATACTTTCTCTCTAAATAGGATTATTTACCCATAGAAATAATATTTCTCATATAAAGGAATATTTGTTCACCATTTTGATTTTCAAAAATAACAGGAAAAAGTCTTGAGTTTCTTAATATATTAGTGGGGAAACAAAAGACTAAAAAATATGATGAATTTATTATTGATCCATATAAAATAAGAATGAATAATTAACCGATCAGAATTTTAAAAAAATATATATAATCATATTTGTATGGAAATAATAATTCATTCATAAAAAAATTATACAATTGTTCTTCCAAAAAAATTGAAACAATAGTTCAAAAAGAAATATTTAATCTTTCATCAATAAAGTGATCCATGTTTTTTTTATTTTTCTGAAAACATTTAGGCCCTCCTCCCACTTTTATATTCATTCTTCTTGAGTCTAGAGTTTCTCAGATAAGTCATTGTCATATTTTTTCAAAATGTTGAACTTCTCTTCAGAGGTTTTGAGTCTACTTATCTAGAACTGCAAATTTTGAATCTTCTAATTCAAATTCATTATTTCCTCATAAATATGGTCTGTGTAACCCATGATGTCTTCCAAAAACCTTACACATTCTTCCATATCTTTTTTAAATTGATTTAAGGATTCAGTGGACTCATTCTGAAAATTCTTCATATGTTCAATAATTTCATCATATAACATCATCAAATTTGTGAGACCACTTTACAAAATTGTTACATGAATTATTATTTTATGGAGAACATTTGTATAAAACATTAAAATAATCCTCATTTATAATAAAACTTTCTATTAGAATCTTCAATTATTCTAATTTTTTATCATGAAATTCGTGAATCATTTCTCATCTATCATCAGGTCTTTGGAAAAATGAAATTATGACTTTGATTATCTTTAAATCTTAAATGATTTAATAAAATCCTTAAATAGTTAACATATTAACCAAATCTGATTCATATTTCAAAGTTTTATGGAGTTTATCATGACTATTTCTGTTAATTTTCCTTTCCCTTTATCAATTTTCTTATAAACATTTTAATTAACTTCTTTGATGTTAGATAATATTACTATATCCATATCATCGGTGTTATATTTATTATACTTTGAATTTTAATTCTGGTTTTCCTAATCTTCGATCCATGATGATTGGGATTCCTTCATGGTATCTTGTATTTAAATCCTTCTTTTATTCTTATGGGGTTTCTTTTTTTGTATTTTTCTATGGTACTCTTGTGTGGTATTACTACATGTTAATCCTGTATAGAAATGTTGTGTTGTAATCCATCACAATATTCGATCATGGTAATACATCCTGGTAATCATTCTTGGTATTTATCTATGGTATTATTTTTGGTTATTCCTTTATGGCATTCCTTTGTGGTATTACATTGTGGGAATCCTTTGTGGAAATTCTTTGTGGTATTCCTTCATGGTAATCCTATGTGGTAATCCTTTGTGGAATTATTTCATGGAATTCCTTTGTGGAATTCCTTTCTGAAATTATCTTCTATTATTCGTCTGTGGTTTTGGGGTGTCTTGCGATGTATTGTTTTACTCACCCCTGCACTGGCTTTGGCCACACATGTCGTGTATTGTGTAGACGATCGACCTTTCGATTGAGTTCCAAGTAGACTAGGACTAGGTAGTTCTTTGTGAGACTAGATAGACCGTGGTGTGTTCATAGGACTTTTCAAACAAAAGTCCTAGTAAATATTTTCTAATAGAATGGACTTGTGGTTAAAAACTCTTTTTGGTGGGCTTGTTTTTTCCATGTTTACTTTATATTTCTATCATTATTGTACATTGTTTTTGGTATATAGTTGTTTTCATTCATTGTTTAATTAGTGTTTTTACATTTCATCATTTGTGTATTAGAGATGTGTTCATGGATACAAGTACATTATGTTAATGCCTCCCATTTGTGGGATATTCCTACTTAGTGCTAGTCACCGACCCCCAGCCAATTAGAGGTAGGCTTTGGGTAGTCATGGAAGAAGTCCCTATGAGATGGGTTGTAACATTTTTGGATGGATTTATGTCCAAAGGGAGGATAAAAGGAGTAATAGAGGGTTGTTGGGAAGTGAATTGAGAATATCTTGGCTGGAATTAATAGTTTTAGATGTGTGAAGAAGTGGGAGGAGAGGAGTCCTTTTATATTGGAGGAGTGTCGCTCTTTTAAATATATTGAAATAGAATTAAACCAATGTTTTTTCCATTTCACGAGGATCCAATAATTTTCCAATGATTATCCAATGGAGCATAGGTTCAAAATATGGCCAACTAATGGATTTTGGACATGTGTATAGGTTATTCAGCCCTTATGAGTACAGTTTTTTTATTAGTATGCTTAATTTCACCTTAATCGTTATAATTAATTTTAATTACATTCACTAATATTGTTGGTCAAGAAAATGTTTTAAATAATTATTTATTATCAATTATATTGATTCCAGATATGGAATCCATGTTTCAAAACTCCAATAATATTATGTGAGAAATTAATTTAAATGTAATCCAGTAGATGGGACGATAGTGTGGGTTTTAATATGAAAAAGATCAAATGTTGGCTATGTTTTTATATCATATTTCAATGTGATATTGGTTAAAATAACCAACATTAGATTAATTAATGTATATTGGATCTAATTATACATTAAAAACAAATTGAAAAAAATTATATAACTACATACATAAATTAGATGAAAAGGTAGTTTTGAATTAAAATTCACTATTATTCAGTGATCATAAAAACGATGCTTCTTAGAAAAATCCCAAAAATTCACCCTAAGATAATTTTCAATTCTAAATCAAAAAAATAAATTTTAACTTATCAAATTCAATTTCTAAATTTGCCTAAAACTAAATATATTATAATTCACTTAAGGATATGAAAACTAGCTCATTTAGTAAAATAACATTTTCAAACA
Organism: Viscum album; assembly: GCA_963277665.1. Classification (NCBI taxonomy): domain Eukaryota; kingdom Viridiplantae; phylum Streptophyta; class Magnoliopsida; order Santalales; family Viscaceae; genus Viscum; species Viscum album. The sequence continues at coordinate 880,214,301 of OY728123.1, forward strand.
TATAAAGACCTTAAAAATATGACATGCTTTATTATAAATATGTTTTAATTATATAAAAAAATTATAAAAATATTTTAAAAGTATTTATTTCTATTCTTATTACTATGTTTAATGTCTAGTTTATAATTGTCTCCTTTAGATTATTATTAAAATAAAATGATGTTTCCAAGAGACTCGATATTTAATGTAATTCCAGAAGATTCAGTGTTTCATATAGTGAAAGATAATATATTTCTTGGGTGTATTTTACAAAAAAACATATTAACTTAATATAAAAATATATATTTGTTATTGTGTGAACATAAAAATATTAAAAAGATTAAATTAATTTGAAAAAAAAAATATTTCGCAAAATCTCAGGGTGTTACAATTGAGCATAAATTAACCACTATTTAATTTATTTTCTTCTATCATATCTATAAAGTATCATTAATATGAATTTTTAAAGATGTGGACTTTATTTTTTCAACTCTGATAATCATATATTCATGTTTTCACTTGGATTTATTCATTATCCCCTCCTCTCAGGCTTCCTAGGGATCGTTTTTTTGTTTAATTTCATTATTAGTAAGAAAATGTTCAACCATACATTTCATTTTATTCTATCCTATATCATATTCCCTTGAAGGTTAAGTGTCTAATTCATCACCACCAAGTTTCTCAACAAATATTTTTTATTCATTATCAAAATTGATCCTCATTCCCTTCATTGTATCACCACTGATGTATAAAATCTTCACCCTCTTGAAATTTTATTTATTTGAAAGATTTAAATAAATCATGAATTCAAGAAATAATTTTCTTATCACAGGAAGAAACATGTCAATATTTGACTTGACAGATCTGGACTTCATGTTGTTGATGTTATGAAAGATGAATTTGATAAGATTTATCTTCCTCTTCTTCACTAAATAATCAAATATAACAACATTAGAAACTTTGATCATATCTTGATCTCCCATCCATGGTTTATGAAACCCTTTCATTCATAAGGTGATTACAAGATTGTTCAGTGTTAGATGGATAAATTTCTAAACTTTTCCTATTTATTATGTAAATAACATTATATTTTCTTCATATTTATGTTACTAAGATCATCCAAAAGATTTTATGAAGTATTAAAGGAATCCCATTATAATATTATTCCCAATAGACTCGCAACCTTCTTATAAGATAAATTGTATCTATTTTCATTCATAAAAAAAGAAAATTTTCTAGTTCATTCTTCCAAGAAAAATTTAAGATAAACATAAAATCTTCTAGAAGCTTATGAGAGAAGAGATCAACAACTTTTCTATATTCTCAATATAAATAACTTCCTACCGTTGAATCATAATAATTTGTCTTAGTGAAGAATTGTAATTTTCATTAAAGGATCTGTCTACTAACCATTATCTAATAATATACCAGTCATTTCAATCCTCATAAAATGCCATCGCATTGAGACTGAGATATAAGAAAAATAATTAAGAGATTTTTTAGACTGGGAGACATAAAGGCAGTAGGAACATAGAGGGAAAAAAGGATCTAGCCAACCGATGTGGGACACAGGTGATCCCTCCATATATTGGTACTCAAGTGATGTTTGGTCTTCCAAAAACATATCCAATGTTTGAGATTATAACTCTTCTGATATGACAGTTCAAATCTATCTAATGAAATATTTTTTTTATTTTTGAAATCTCATGGTTTTAAAATATTTTGAAAATTGGGGTTTAATGTGATTAGGAAAATTTTAACCAAACTATTTATGAAAATAATTTTATAAAATTAATTGTAACAACTATAATATATGAACTAATGTAACAAGATAGTGATAAAAAATATAAAGAAAAAGAGAAGTACCTTTTAGATAAAATAAATTCATCGGTATGGATATGTTGCTCTTTTTAGTGTTTACTAAATACAATAATTAGGACTATGAAACATTGAATTTTTTTTGAAAAAATTAAAAATATAAACATTTTTAGATTAAACTAATGAGGATTTTTTTAAAGAAAAATTATTGTAATAAATTTATAATAAAAAAATTATTACAATAATTTTTCAAATATAGAAACTCATCAAAAAAAACTGAGTCCAAACTAACTTATTAAATTTTATGAGTCTAGAAATCCATTCCAGGATTTTGAATCATAATACATTTTATGTTTAAAAAACTCATTATGATAATTTTGTTAAAGAAATTAAAATTTTAGAAAAATAAAATATTTGAAAAAAAAATTAAAATAGATTCACCCCTTATGAAAAGGAGTATCTTAATGTAAGGATATATGTAAACAAGAAGTAGATATAAATTTTTAGTTTATATTGATTTATCCTAGATTATGTTGAATATATTCAAATCTATCAGAAAGAAGAGGTTTTGTAAATATATCAGGAAGCTGATTTTTCATTCTGATGAATTTTAAAATGAAATCTTTAATGAGTTTGTGATCTTGAAGAAAATGGTGTCTTATATCTAAGTGTTTATCATGCGAGTGATGTGTTGGGTTTTTAATTAATTCAATGGAAATTTTTTTATCACAAACATTTGGATTTCTTTAGGTCAACAACATATATGTAATTTTATATTTATAATTTCTAATTAAAATACTATTTATAATATATAAGGATGTATTAACCCCTTCAGACACACACTATTTAACAATTGACTATGTTGTTTTCATGGTTCTAGTGATTTAATAATGAATTTTATTTCTTCATTCAACTATAAATTTTTTTTAGATATTTCTAGGAGGTAAAAATTAATCAATATCATTCATACTATAAAAGTTAAAAAGTATAATTTAAAATTTATCCAATATGATTACTATGAATAATTTCAAATGGACTATTATTCAAAATTTTAAATTTGGATATAAAAGTATTAAAATAACAAAAATATTTACATTTACTTTTCAGAAAATAAACCCAAGTATATCTAGTGTAGTCATAAACTAAATCCTATACATATTATTTTCCTTCTTTAATTTCTATTTGTGTAGGTCCAAATCAATCCATGTGAAATAATTCTAAAGCACCAGAAGTTGAGACTTCACTAATTGATTTAAAAATCAGCTTATGTTTCTTAACATATTGAAAAGGGTTATAGACTTTAGAATAATCAAACCTAATTTCTAGTAAATCCATAATAAGACTTCTCTTAGTCAATATAGGTAAGTTTCTATAGTTACTATGTTCTAACAAACCATTCCATAACCGTTATTGAACTTTTATTTTGGTAAGGAAAGGTAAGTCTTTTATTTTAATGTATTCTATGTTAATATTGTAAACATTTTCATACTGATGTGGAGAACACAAGAATTCATCATTGGAACTAAGTAGTAAACATTTTTCATTCCTAAATTTCACAAAGTAACCTTCATCACATAATTGAATTATTCTTATATTGTTTTTCATAACACCTTTAGCAAAAAAATATTTAAAATTAATTCTTTACCAAGAAGAAAAATGTTACCTATTTTGATAATATTTCCTTCAGCATTATCTCCAAAAGTATCTTCTCCACATTTCAATTTGATAATATTTTAGAAAAAATCTTTTTTAACCATCATATTCATAGAACATAAACTATCCTTTTACCATGTATTTTTTCTATTGGTACTATATTTTTTTTCCTGAAAACAAAAACATTATACTTTTAGTACCAAAACCTTCTTGGGTTTAGTAATGTTAGAAAATAAAAAATTAAAAGTCAACATTTTTTTAAAATAGGCTCTGTGGAATCCTAGGGATTGAAATTTATGAAGATATTTTTTTTCTTCCAATGGAAACTACTATAATTTTTTTAAATAATTGGAATTTTTTTCATAACAGAATTGTTAATAAAACACATTTTTAATACGTATACCCATTCCAGAATGAAGACCATGAAAATTATTTTTTTCTTCCTTTTATCAAAACATTTCATACTAAAGGTGATGTTAGATAAAAGTTTTTGTAAACAAGAAGTTTTGGATTTATTTTAATAACTAAATCCTTATCGACAAAAGTATTCGTTCTAGAATTAATTTTAGTTTATAAAGAATTCTTCTAAGAAACTTTTTTGTTAAAATCATTAGTATGATTTTTTATTTAAGAGATTTTCTCATCAATATCTATTTAATGTGATTAAATTTCATTTGTTAAAACATTTATTTATCAATAATCCTTAGCTATATTATCCTTATAATTATCTTGTTTATTTCCAAATTTTTCAATTTTAATTTTCTAAATGTTTAAAATAATTGGAAACTTATTTATAAGAATGTATGTAATTATCATTATTGGCTAAGGAAGATTATTGAATGGAAGATTTTGAATCCTTTACATCTGGATAGTGTTTTCAAAGAGATACATTTTAAAGATTCTCAACAGTTATTTCTTTTTTCATGAGACAATGATTTTATTGTGGTACTTTAGCCAAAATAACTAAGTTCATCTGTCCGAAACATTCATTCTCATAATTTTCTTCAGAATAATTACGTCCAATGGGACAACAAGTGTCAGTATCATTAGGAACTTTTTTAAACCTATATTTTTAATATATATTTGTATTTCTTTCACAATATATATCATTTCTATATTTCATTTTCATATTTCAACAATTTAGTCTTATATGTCCATATTTCTCATATTCATAACATATAACTTCATCCTTCATGTAATTTTTATCCTTATGACCATTCTTGATTATGTATTCAAAATCCACCTATACAACAATTTTATTCATCCTTCTGGCTCAATTAGGTATATCATTTTCAGAATTTTCTGATGTATTTTAATTGCATTGAACAATTACTTTCATCTTTCTAGAAGACATAACAACCTTTCCAGAATATATTACTTTCACATGTAATGATTATTTTGAAGAAAAGGCCTCTTCTTTTTATTTTTATCAGCATCACTTTTGAGGGTACTTTCATAAAAGATAAGATTTCCAATGAGATTATTTAATGTAATAACACTCACCTTTCTTGTTTCTTCAACATCGTTCCTCTTGGATTCCCACTAATTAGGCTTGATGTCATTAATATTTTCCAAAATTATTTTCTCATCAAGAAATTTTTCACCAATAGACTATAAAATATTTTTTTTATATTCAGAAATCATTGATGAATCTTGGAAACAGATTCTCCATGTAAAAAAAATTAAATTCTTGATACTTATGTCTTAAAACTGCTCTTTGAGTTTGAACAACTTTGGAAGTACCAAAATGTGTAACCTCAATTTTTTCCAGATACAATTAGCTACTTGACAAGATAAAATATAACTATATAATACTCGAATCATGGAGCATAAAAATGTATTTCTATCACTAAAGATGAGTTGATATTCTATTTATTTTTATTTTTAAATGGTTTAACTTCCTTAGAAGAAATATTATAGTTTCTAATGAACATAATGAAGTTGTCAACTCCAGTGTTGATAACAAAAATATTCACCATATCCATCTAGTATTTATAATATTCACCATAAAATATAGGTGTTCTAGTTGAACCAATTTATATTCTTTCTATAACTATTAAAAATAGAAGAAATACTCATTTCCATAAAACATGTTAGTGTAAAACAAATTATTAATTTTTTTTTAACAAAAACATTAACAACATGAAAAGTAAAGAAAATAAATAATTCAAAAATTATATGAGAGGTGTGGTATCTCTATGATAATAATTTTTGAATCATTATATCATAATTATACTGATTAGGATCAAAATAATATACTTATATAGTTATATTACAAGTTGCTGGTAAATTTTTGTTTAAAAACACAGTTTTAAAGAATTAAACTAAAAAATAAACTTAGCCTCTTAAAGAATTTAATCAAATATGGAACGTAGTCCAATTATAATAATAAAATAATTGTAATTAGTTATAATAATATTAAATAAGAGTAAAAAAATTTATCTCAATGAATCTAATAAATTAGATTATGAATTTTAATCATAGTTATTATGATAATAAAAGAGAAGAATAGTACGTTGAATATGATGATAAACATAAATATTTAATAGGAACAATGAAAAAATAAATATGTAAACGACAAGAAATAGTTATAATATAGTATGAATCGATTATAAATAATAGAATGGTATTATCTTTTAACCTTAAGAGTAAGGTAGTCACTAACCCTGACTAAAGGTATCCATAGTTTTATACCTATAAGAAACATTTCCATTCCTTTGAAAAGAAACCCCTTAATAAGATGATAGGTTTGTCTATGTCTTCCTATCCCAAGAATCACTCAATTTAAATATCACATTCTTTATATACCTTTCCATGGTATCCCTTGATCAAATGAATCAGATCCCATATATTTCAATCACTAGAATCACTCAATACAATGATTAGATTCTCTATCAATATATCCATATAATCCCTCGATCTGATGTATCATATTTTTAGTCTTTCGATCCTTGGAAGAAATCAATCATAATCATATATTAGATGTATAAACAGTTACAAAAAAATCATAAAAAGAAATCCTGACAAGGTTTCCTTATGAAATAAAAAACTATTAATGAATTACAATTACTAAGAACAATATGTTCATGCTCGATACTCTTTAGACATGTATTGAAAATGAGAAATTGAAAATGAATCCACAATATTCAAAATCATCAAATTACATGGTATTTATAGGTGAAACCCCAATAGTAATATTGATCTCCCAATTTTCAAAATTTCTCTATGATTTTCACAAGGACATAGACTCATGGAACATGAAAACTCATAATGATCTAGCATAACAAAATTTCCTACATCATATTTTTCTTACACCATTAAAGGGTAAAAAATATTCCTTACAGTAGAATAAAGTTTTCGCTATTCTTAGTAGAAATAGAGGGAGTCTGCTGGACTTCCTTATGTTTTTTTATAATGATAATATTTATTATTTTGAATATGATATTTATCGAAACTAAAATCTGTCCAGTCTTTAGGATTTTATCAGTACTAAAGACAAGAAAAAAAATTCTTACATCTTTCCTCATAATGATAAGTCTAATGTTTATCTGACACAACCATATTTCAATAGTCATAATAAAGAATATATATGACTATATAAGAATAATTTCGAACATAATCTTTGTATAATAAATATAATGTTTTCTATGAAAATATACTAAGAATATTTGGATATACTAAACATGGAAATTATGTATTTATAAAATATTTTGTGATTTTAAAGACAAAAGGAATGGAAAATAAACAAAATCAAATTTATAACTGAAAAATATATTCATATGGAAGCTCATTCTGATAAAAAAACTTTTTTCACTTAAAATTTAACTTATCATGATAAAATTAATGTAAAACCATCCATAAGATAACATAAAACTATTCAATGGGATTTATAACAATGTTTTAATGAATGAAATTCCATATATTTTAATATGAATATTTTTTTGAACTGTTATGTCCATTATACTACCCTTTGGAGTTTTTAATAATAGTTATTACTTAATTTATTGAGATAGAGTTCCATTTTACATTAAACATTACTTAATATAATAGAAAGAGTATATCCCAATTTAAAAACTACATTCACAAATATGAATAAACTAGAATTGAACCTAAGATAACTTCTCATGAGGGACATGCATCTTTTATAGTAGTAGAAAAATAATTTATACACCATTAATTTTTATCATAATGATTACCACCATGATTGAATAACTAATGAAATGAATTAGTATTTTATCCTATGAAATTGTAATTAAAATTATTTACTACTTAATTTTTATTATATATTTAACCATTTATATTACACTTTTTATTACAGTCTGGTCTATATTTATTGGATTTCCATAACGACAAAAAATCCCATATCTCATCATACTTTCCAAGAAGTATTCCTTAAACACTTATCAAAAGATGGAGTCTAAATTTGTATTCCTTCATGTTACTATAATGAATGATTCCAAATTTAATGCTTCACTGATTTCTTATATTCCTTATTGTTATAAAAGTACCAGTACTCTGTCTCATCAAACCACACAATTTCCATATAAAATTAGTACACAAGAGTAACCATAGAAATCCAAAAAATTGAATTCAATTCCAAGGAAAATAAATCAATTTTAATATCATGTTACAACATTAAATTTATTAAATATCTGGAGAACATATTAAATATTTTTTCATAGGTGACGATTGATTCATTATCTGTTTTCTTTTATTCAAGAAATTTTCATTACAATTGAATTAAAAATAATTAGTAAAATTCATTTCAATGAAGTTATCTTTATATACAATTCATTCCATAAAATAAATTTAGTCATTTTCTATTCTAAACTGAATTTAATACCACAATTGGTTTCCTTCATCAATAAAATAATCTCAATGGTTATATTAGGTTTTTTGAGCATTCAAAAACATCAAATATTGTGTCTTCATATCCAACAAATGCCAAAGGGTTCTATTTCATGGAATGACACACAATAAAAATGTTACTATATAGATAATTCTATAATTATCTTGCACTTATTCCTCTATTGATAAAATATATTAACTTACTAAACATAGATATAAACTAATTTAAGTTACTTCTATCAATTTCAAGTTGCTGGTTTAAGAGGATATTATCCTCTTGATTCCATTTTCCCCCAATATCCATATTTCCTCATAAAAACCCATTTTTAACTAACATGAAATAGATGAAGCATCATGGAAACATTCAATGGATATCTTATGATAATATAACCATATATTAGAATCAATTTAATGTTTCTTTTACCATCATCGTGTCATATAAAGTAAAATTAATATTCTCTCTAATACAAAATTAAATACCTCAAACTTAAAAAAAACATGATAACAAGATTTATAATTTTTTTACACATTCATAAATATATTATATCAGTTGGTTTATAGTTTCAGATAAAAAGGTAAAACATTACATTTTGAAGTTTATATTTCTATGCAATATCCATTTTTTATAGGAAAAATGCTTTTTTATAAAGACTCAATCTCTTTATTCAAGGAAACTCCCATTTTTGTATGTTTCAATATTGTAAAATTTATACCTATCTATAAACCCTATGATAATTTAAAATAAGTTTTTTATAAAACAAAAGTAAATTAGGGACATAAAATAATATAAAACCATAATTACATTTGTAAACCAAAAAAATCTATAAGAATATTTCCCTTTTTCTCAATGATCATTTGAATTTAAATATCCATTAAAATTTTAATTTCACCACATAATTAATATAAAAAATTATTATAATATATCATATAGAGACATCTTGGAAAAATCATTATCATAATGGTTTCTTGGAAAACATTAAATCTTATAAATAATTTTCCATGAAAATTAAATTTTCAACTTTATTTTTTCAAAAACTCATAAACATAAATTAACAACATAATAAAGTTTTATTACCTTTTAAAATAAAAATATTTACATTATGTATAATTGGAATCATATAATGAATGTACCTTGTGAAATTATCATTATATTCACCCTTTTTAGAACTGTAAAATATCTTGTATTTCCAGGTACGAACCTATAAGATTATTTGATTGGTCGACTTTTGTTTTAAATTTTCATTCATCATTGAAACTTGTTGGTCGAGTTACATTTTAGTATGGAGAGAATTTTTTATGGAAAATGAGCAAAATTTCAAGGATATATGTGTGTTATTATTATTGAATTAAAAATTATAAACTTTTTAAAGGGTATTACAAGGTTTCCATGAGAGATTAGAAGGATTCAACAATGTTTTGTGATATTCTATAGAAGGTGATATTATAAATGTTTATTGGACATTTGCACCCCATTTATATGTTGCATGACGTTTATATATTGCCAGGAGAGTGCCATGAAATGAGTTCATGATGTGTAATGAATACATGAGTTAACACTAATTAATATATTATAATGTTTGAGAATAGTTATTTTCGACGAAGGTAATTAAATTCAATTGTAACTCATAATTTTTAAATAAATTATATGAATTTATTAGAAAACCTTTACTTATCAGTATCAATGGTTTTAAATCCATGATGTTTATATGATTTCATTCTTCATTATATACAACACTATTCTCTTTTTTCCTATGCATTTTTAGGATATTTTAGAGTTCCTTCTTCTATTCTGTATGTCTCATTCAATCATATAATACCTAGTAATTTATTTTTATTCTATTTTCCCATATCATCATTTTCCCTCCATTGTAGAGGTAGAATCTCTTGACCATAGTTTTTATGGTTGTTTATCATGATCTAATGTGATATAGGTTTCACTTGAGATATTCATCGCCTTTTTCCATTATTGAAATTACCTATTGGAAGCATTGTTTGAATTCACAATAATGGCCAGTGGTCTAAAACCAAACCCAATGGTCTGTTTTTATTGTTTAAGGATGTTAAATATTGTGTGATTGTACCAACATAATGTGAACATTAATTAATTTAATAATGGGTGATGATAAATCATATTATGGATTATCCATTGGTTCCATTTGGATTTAATGTTAGCGTGACATGGATTTTTTCTTTCTATAGGGGGAGATAACCCCTGAACAATAATGAAATTTCTAATTGTTTAAAGTATTTTTTATCATGATATGAGATCTTAGTTGTATTCTTGGGATAAATTCTCCTTGATAATGAATGAAATTATTATTGAATGATTGTGTAATTGAAAGACAAAATATCATTGGTATAATTAACCATTGTGGAATATGATTTTTTTTGATATTTTTGTTGTGTTGATTATGGGTTTTAACTGATATAGAAATGATTATATAGAGTCATTTTCCTGGTATGATAAAATTTTTATATAGAGGGCTTGTCCTGGGATAATAAAATTCTTATATAGAGTGACTGGACAAGATGCAAAAAATATTATACATAGGATGTTATGTGGTTATGTTATTATACCACAAATTATAGTTATTATTGGAATGGTATTGAAACATGATCAGTGATTTTTTAGCTTGTATCCAAACAAAGTTTATTTTTGTACTATGTTATATTGATTAATTCATACAACTATTAATTAAATTATTTAATGCTCTTATTTATCAAACTAGTTTTTTATACATGTTAGATTCAAATTAGTATGTTTTATTAACACCTTATTCAGTCTTCAATTTGTTACTTGAGAAGATTAAGTGGATGCATGTTTGGAAAATGGGAAGAGGATCTTGTTGTTGATTGTTTCTTGCTGAGTTGATTAGATCTTTGATATGGGACCAAGAAGAGGTTCGAGACCACAATATTTTCAGTTTATTGGGTTAACATTATCCTTTATTTATTTATCTTTTAGTTATACATTTAGATACAATCTATCCCAAAATTAAATGACTATCTATTTTCAAGTTTTTCATTATAACTTTACCTTCATGTTTCATGTTGCACTATATTCGCTATTTTACATTACATTGATATTTATTTTTATTGTTTATTTATACTATATTGTTACTAAATACCAGTTGGTATAGTCTCCTCACTATATCCATTACCCCAATACAGTTATTCTATTGCCTCCGGTATACAGGGTGGCACACTTGAGGTCTTATAAACAACCTAATTTGGCCATGTGAGAGAGTGTTATATTAGAGGATTTTACAAATTTATATTAGATGGAAGGTCTTTCTAATATATTATTTTACTATTTGGGAATGGTATAAATGAGACTATGATGTGCTGGGACATGGTATTGAGATAGTTTATGGGATTAACTGACAAATATATGAGGGAAAACCCAAGTACTCGGGGATGGGATTTTTGTTCTTGTTATTCATTGTTACTATTGATGTTATTTCATCATTAGTGATTCAATTGTTGTGTGGTGTTCTTATTTTGATATAATTATACTCATTTACTGGTATGTTATGAGATGAGTATGCATGCATCATGATCAGAATATAGGGAAATATCCAGACATTTATTATTCATGATAGTGATATATTTATTGCATGTGATTTATTTTCCTCTATGAAATGTGAAATTAGATTCAAATTATTTATCCTAAATGAAAATGAAAGAACTATTATGCCATGCTAAAAAACCTATATTCCATTTTTATAGAGACTATGAGCTAGTGGTTCTATGTTTTTGTCACATGTTGAGGTTGAACCTATTGTTATCCAATGTTCCAAGGACTGTGTTCTTCTTATAGAGAAAATAACACATCATTATATTTCATTTGACACTATGTAATGTGTTAATCAAAAAAACATAAAACAACTTTACAATAGCTTCTTATAGATGAAAAGGATCAAATGGATGTTAAAAATCCAGAAAACTTCCTAATGGTCTTGTGATCCATGGAAAGGGAGACTATTTTCACTATCCCTTAAGTGTCTTAGTTGATGAGAGAGTTCCAGCTATAACATCCACCAATTTTCACTCGGGGGGATGCCCCACAGTAGTGGAGTGTTAAATCATGTTAGTCCAGATGATCTTGAAGAACCATAATACACATAGAGATATTTGGTTGAATATTAATTTATATATTCTTTATGGGATTCCAAGTGTTTTGGGGATAGACTAGAGAGTGTTGGGAAGAATGATTAGTCACACAAGAAGGACTTTATGATGTTTTTTTTTCAAATTATATAAAGAGACATTGAGGGATGAGAAGGATCATGAGTTATTATACTTGAAACAAGATGAATGTAAAGACCTGTAAAATTCAAGGGATTTTTTTTAATTTTCTTTGGGATTTTACAAGAACGTAGTTTCTGACGGCACCTAATTCCAAGGCTCGGTGTGCCTAGAATCAATTTTCCAAGTTAGGCTCAGGTACGTTCAGTGAACGAACGAGCAGGTTTTTTTAACTTTTGAACCGGTGCTCGGAATTGAAATCCGAGGACACCGATGGACTCGCAGCACCAGTAAATGCTTAGGTACACCTTTTCTAGAGTTGCGTTTGTTTGGGTGTGTTTTTTTTAAAATTTGGGTTAAGTAATTGAATAAAATAAAATGAGGCAATCACTTTATTTTATTTAAAGTTGTTTAACCTAAGATAAGTGGTTGAAGTGGAACCCACTATATCCTACTCCACGAGGTAGGATGTTTGTGGGGTGGGGGCCACACGAGCCCCACTTTTTCAACTTCCACAAAACACCCCACTTTTAATTAGGTAATTCACCTGCACCCCCCTTTTTAATGAGATTCAACTATCACGTTTAACTTAATGTTTAAACACCTCATTAATTTGGGCGGGTTAAACTTCTCAATTAATTCAATTGATTGATTGATTCGTTTATGAATTTCAAAACGTTTGGCGTGAGAAATAAAATAAGGCAAACACTTATTTTATTAGAGTTGTTGGGTTGTGAGAGGCTTGGGAGAAATCACTCAAAGCCTTGAAGAACTCCTTCCTCAACGAAGAACACAAAGAATGTGAAGAACGCCGACCTCCAACGAAGGTCGACAAGAACGCAGGATCCTCAGAGATCGACGACGCAACGCCGACGAATCTTTTCTCCGCGACGTGGCGATCCCCCTTCCATGACGCCTTCTTCCGCAACGTGCAATTCCGCGACGAACCTTTGTTCAACCTTTTCTTCGAGGTAGGGAATTTATTTATGATTGTTAATGAACCCATGTTTACTTCCTTCTAAATCAAAGAACGCGGATCAACTAAATATTAAGTTGATCCTTGAAGAATATGTTTGCGGGTTGGGAATTTTTGATTACGGGAAAAACTGTTGGGGTTGATTACTTTTGTTCGTGAAAAATCCTTTGTCATTCTTCGTCTTTTGGGCCTCTTGTTATCAACTTAACGGAAGGAGGGCGGACCTCACGCACACGGACGACTCTCCTCCCCTTTGTTGTTTTGCTCGTTGCGGAATGAACAAAGGCGGTGTGGTGCAACGACACAGCGCGGAAAACCAGAAAGAACGCGACGAAGAAGCATGGTGCCGGCACGCCGCACCATTGAGGCCGAATGAAACTGTAGCTAGAGTTGGGGCCGTGGAGGCGATTCAAAGACTCCACTGGTTGATCGTTGTGCACAGATTGATGGATGACGAAAAACGGGGCCGCAAAGTCAACTTGAAGCCTCTATAGTGAAGGTCGGGTCCCGGGAGGACCGTTGGCGAAGGCGGCGAGCAAAACGGACCACCGGAGCCCGTCTGGTGGTCCGCTGAAAAACCTGCTGGCACGCCCCGCCGGCAGGGCGGCTCCAGCGGCCGGCACCGGCTGGCTTCCAGGAGGCGGCGGTTCCCGGCGCGCTGCCGGGAAGGGTCGTTGCGGCTTCAGTCGTTGCGGCAGGCGGCTGGTCCTGCGGTCGCGCGGGACCAAAGACGACATGGCACCGGGCCACCTTGCTGGAAGGTAGCGGCCCCCATGTGGGGGCCACACCTTCAATCAGGGGGGCGCGCGCCTCCCCCCCTGTCCGCTCAACTCAGCTCACCAAGCTCGCCACGCTGCCGCGCGAGCGTGCCATGCTGGGCCGCCCTGGACGGGTCGGGCCGCGCCAGCTGGGCCGGGCCGCACCCACTGGGCCGGGCCGCACCCTGTTGGGCCGGACCCGGACCCGGGTCGGGTCGACCCGGTTCGGGCCGACCCAGGGGGTCTCCGGCCGGGTCAGATCGGGCCCGAACCCCCTATTTTCATGCAGTTTCCGTTCAAATGCCCATATCTTGGGCTACAGAACTCTGATCGAAGCACCGTCAATTGCGATGTGATCCTTTGATCGATACAGTTGTTTCTTTATATTACACTCAAGGTTTCAGAGAACCCTGGGTACGGAGGAGTTGGTTCGAACATGAAACCAACTAGGCCCTCAGAGAGAATGCGCTTATTACTTGAGCTCTGAACGTCTGATTGACATGTCGTCAACTTTATTGGATTCCTCTTGATGAGATGGAACTTTTCTAATACTTAGTCCATGGTTTGGATACTGTTGGATAGTGGCCGGGTTGGATTGTACCCAAAATCCAACCGGGCCCCTGGAACGGAAAAGCTGATAACTTTCAGACCGGACGTCCGTTTGACGAACCATCTACGGTGGTGGTGATCACGTTGAGAAAGGGTCCCTATGAGTATACCCTATGAGATTTCGGGGTACAGTTGAGATACGGCTTGTTTGGTTTGCACACGAAACCAACCGGGCCCCTGGGACGAAAAGGCTAATAACTCACAGACTGTGCGCCTGATTGACGCGCCGTCTGTTGCGTTGAGACCCCAATGAGGAGGTGGTCCTTTGAGATACTTCTTCATGGGACTTTGTGATACTTGGAGTATCGACCAGTATCCCATGGAGCGGACCCTCATGGAGACGAGCGTGCGGAGTACGAAGATTGTGTAGCCGGCTGAGACCTGACGACTGCTTGAATGACTTGACTTGGAGTGAGTCGACTAGCCCAGTGGACGGAGCACTACTTTGTTTCGGTGCAGACCCATGGAGGATGGAGCACTACTGAGTTTGGGTGCAGACCCGCGATACTCATCCAGAGAGTACCTCTGCAGGCTATTAGGGGAGATGCACTACTGTGTTTGGGTGGCAGACCCCGGCGGGGAGCCTACTGTGTTTGGGTGGCTGACCCGAGGTACTCGACATGAGAAGTTCCTCAGCAGTCTTAGGTTAGTGAGCAGTACCTCGGAGTCATGACAAGACCATTGTACACTCCAGAGACGGGGATCTTCAGCAGTTACGGTTTCGATAATGAAAATCCTGGTTTGAGATGAGTCTATGACCTTTGTGTTTACTTCATGATTGGGATGGGTCACTTGATAACTTAGGTATATGTATGGGCATAAACCTGGGTGGTGGTTATCCGTTGATTTTGTAATCTTTGTGTTTCCTCATGATTGAGATGGGTTACTTGATAACTTAGGTATATGTATGGGATATACCTAAGTAGAGGTTATCTGTTGAGATTCTTCTTTGTGGTTGTCCTTGTTGGATTAGTGAGACCTTGAGGTTCTCGGGGTCCCTACTGAGTATCGTTATACTCACCCCTGCACGGGCTATGCCCGCACCTCATTGTGTTGGTTGCAGACGATGGGCAGGGCAGACGGAGGCCGAGTGTTCGAGGACTGGACGGTACCCAGAGGTGGACCTCACGACGAGAAAATATCCGGTGGTGGACTTCACGACGAGACGAAACTCGGAGGAGGTTGACGGGAGAAAGCGTTGTGGAGGCTATCTGTACCTACCCTTCAGGTAAGACCATGGTGGACGATCAAGGAGCTGTGCTATCTGTAACTACCCTTCAGGTAGGATCCAAGGAGGATGACTGTAACGCCCCGACCCCAGCTGCCCAGAGTCGGTGCATTACTTCGTAACATTGGCATGATCACAAGAAAGATCAAATCTCGAAAGACCGATTGGTTTAGTAGCCTTGGAAACACTAGATATATTCATAAGGTTTACATTACATCATTAAACGAAAAACTACTACAACAACATATTGTCTCCATAATCCACACTCATATCCCCACATAATATCCCTGCAGGTCATTCATAATTTACTTCTTCACTTCCTGGGAAAAATAAAACATAGAAAAGGGGTGAGCTCAAATGCCCAGTAAGGATAACAATATAGCGGAAACTTTCATAAATAAGAATAAACATTTAAGGCAATGTATAACTAAAACAAAAGCCTTTAAAACTTGAACTTTCAACATAGTATGGCATAAATGAAATGAAATAATGCCATATACTTATTCACATGGTTATTCTACTAATCGAATAATCACATGAAAAATCAATAACCACTTTCATAATGATGGAATGCATAATGCCAGACTATCATAACCACATAGCCAAGGCCTCGTGCCAAGACTACAAAGAAGATTTTGTCAAGGCCTTGTGCCAAGACACTAGTTTGTCTCATGAGACCTACCGATGCAATTTTTTTTAAGAAGATACTTACGTTAAAAATTGCTAAAATACACTCCAGTGTTTTTCTGAAAACATTATGCAAGCTTCTGAATACAAAATAACTAATTCTGAGACTGCTCGACTAATTACAGGCCATGATGGGTCCACTCCCAATCCCTTCCTGTCTACCAAACTCGAGAGTCAGGTTTTCTGAAAACATTTTTAAGCTTGCGTTAAATACGTATACATTTGCACTGGATTTTCATATATTTGAGAGAAATATCTCTTTTTTTTGAAATCATTTAAAAATAACATAATTATAATAGAAAACCTTTATTTTTAAAATGTCCTTGTAATCTTGTAAGGGATGCTTTGAAGATTTTATAACGGCGGTAAATAGCCGGACCCACCGTATAAGTTTAAAAAAAACGTTCTTACCTTAATTCTGTCGAAAAGGTTAAAAATGACCTTATTTTGAAAACGACGGAAAGATTCCTTTATAAACCACTTATAAAAGTCAAAAAGGGTATAAATGACTTTAACTCATATTCTAGTAAATAGTAAAAATGTTTTGAAGTACATTTTTAAGAAACATGGATGTGGATGATAAAGAGATCCCAGTAGATTATTACGTATAAACAACCTTGGATAATGAAGAGGTTGTAAAGTAAACCCTTACCTTGTACTTTTCCTTGGTTGGGGTAGGTTAAAATCCTGTATAATGGTGAAATAATTGTTATTAAATTATACAAGAATCATATATATTAATATGATATCATATATGATCTTTTAACATTGATTTGTTAATAATATCTTAGAATTATCGTCGTTTCGGGTGTTAACTTACTCATTTTCTTTTATATGTTTTGTTACATAAGTCATGTTTGTTGTATCTTATTCATATCCAGAATGATATCATGTCCTTAAACATCATTTTTAAATCATTAAATGATAATTATACTTGAATGGATACGATGGAGAATGAATCTCATCGCGTTCGTGGAGACGGTAGTCCGTACGTACGCACGAACGCTACTTCCATTTAATTTTTATTTTAAAAGAATCGAATCCAAATGATACATAGGTATATTACTATTCCAGTATAATATAATATTTTATATATGTTACTTAAGTTCATTAACACCATCCTTTATACATTCCATGTGTGGTATGAACGAGTCATATCATTTTAAGGGGGCGGTAGTCCGCACTTCCTCAAATGAAATTATCGTATGTACATACAACATGAAACGAATAATGGTATGAAATAAAATGGAATTACAGAAGATTATATATAAAATATATATCATTAATATCATATTTAATTACAGTGCCATCATAATGGCCACCATGAGAGGCGGTAAGATGTATTTGAACAATCATCGTTTCGTGAGGCGTTAATTTGTCATCCACAGAAACATTATGTTCATCATCCATTAGATGGAGTTGTGTGTATGTGTAGTTTTAATACTTCTTATAACAACATCCTAGTATATTGAGGATACTGGTTTTGTTACAAAAGAAGGGAAATAAAAAGAGTTTGGGGGTTGGAGAAGCAAAATAAATGAAAACAATTTAAGAGAAACCGTTACCTTTAATTTAGGTAACTCACTTTGGTTGGAACCAAAGGACTTGTTGAAATGCTTTCTGCCTAAGGGGAAGCTTCAAGGAGTAGGAGAGGGATGTGGGGAGATTTTTTGGGCAGAGTTTGGACGAGCCAAGTGGCTTGAGAGGTGTGAGGAATGAGTAGAAGTGGTCTCCTTTTATAAGGGAGAGGAGGGGCTCTTTAGGAAAGAGTGAAAGTATTATTTTATAATATAATTATATTAGGTTTATAATGGTCCAAAAATAATTGAGGTCGAAGATAAGATGACTCATATTCTAAATAACATCAACCAATAAGAATTGGACAGGTTTTAGATAATATTTCAATCATTATAATCTTATTTATTTAAATGATTTATTAATGAGGTAAATATTGCATCATTATTGTGTCATTAATAATTTAACTTATTTGATGTCTAAAAATTATAAATAAAATATCATCATGTATGAAGTCTTTTTAGCTTTCTAATGAATATTTATAATCGAAAATAAAACATGTATAACCCTATGTAAAAATTGTTCTTCTAAAAGATGTAAGCTTATGCCATTTTTATTTTTATTTTAACTTTATTAATATAATGTGTCCCTACCACATACAAGTGGCTCCAAGGGGTCCCCAAATTGACCCAAGGATGCCCATGGTCGGGTATGTGTCCACCAATAAGGTTAGGACACGTTTTAGGGTAATTTTGTATTATTATAATATTATTTGTTAACCCTTATTTACCGGATTTACCCTTTAACCATGGTAAATAAAATATTTACCACAGTAACTATTCAAAATGTCTAAAAATAAAAGTTACCTATTTACACAATTTGAACATCCTGATTCCAAATATGGAATCAATTTTCCCAAATTCAAAACACAGAAGTGGCAGAAATTAATTAAAAATTAATTCCCGCTGTCAAAACAAAAAGCGTGTTTTTAAGAGATAATAACTATCAAAAGATTGACACTTGTTTATGTTCGGTTTAATTGTAAAATTATGTCCAATGACCAAAATTATATTAAAATGTAAAACTATATTCTAAATATACTTTAAAACCACTCCAATTCATAATTTATCACTATTAATTATTTTGATTAAAAAAGTTGTTTTTAATTAAAATTTAGTAATTTTCACTATTCATCAAAATATGAAAGTTATCCGAAATGTACCAAAATTTCACCCTAGGCTAAATTTGATATTCCGAATCCAAAAATGAAGTCCATTTTGAAATATAAAATATATATGATTTCAAAAAGTAGGTATTACTATTCACAACGGCTAGTTTAATCGGTTGTGGTGTGTGTTAAAACTCGAAGTTGCGTATAAGACACGCTACTGTATTATTCAAAGGAAAGCGTACCGTGGAAGCTTGGGATGTTTCATTTTAAATTTTTTTGATGTCCCCATTTAGTCAATATGTTTAAAATATTGTATTTAAAAAGGGTTCACTATTAAAAGTTGATAAAAGTGCAATACTGAAAATGAATTTGTTCTTGCATTATATCAAAGAAACTCATAATATGGATTCTAAAATTATAAGGATTATATAAAGTTTAAAATTTAGATAATACTATTCATAACTGCTTTTGAATGGCTTATTTTTGTAAGTCATGGTGTGATTGAACTCGGTGTTGCGTGTAGTGCAAGTTATTGAATTATTTTGAAGAAATAACACACTATGAAATCTTGGGGTGTTACATTCTCCCCTCCTTCAATAAATTGCGTCCTCGCAATTTGAAATTGTTCTTCAAAAATAAAAGGTTGAAAATAGAAAATATATTTGTGGGAAAACCCACATCGGAAATTGGGTTACTAAAATTTAGTCTTAATATGAGGAAAAGAGAAATAAAAGGGTCACCACCAAATTATGATCTCGATTAGGAGAACATTGGTGGCAATTAGAGACATATAATTGGAGGAAAAACGTAAATATTTATAGGTAGTGATTGAGGTCATCAATCACAAACAAGTGTAAAATTGAGGTCCTTAAACTCATCAACCTATGATGATTTGAAATACCATCGGTTCAACAAAACATAGGGTATTGGGATAACACATTTTTGACGTTTCAAAATATCTTAGTTGAAATCCCACATCGAAAAATGAATTAATGAGGCCTCTATTTAAAACAAAGAGTGGAAAGTATGAAGATTACCGAAAATAACACCTACTAGGGTTCCATGTAGGAAAATATGGATATGGAAGAGAAATCTAACCATCAATTATCTGATGGAGAGTGGTAGAGAACATGGCTATGAAAAGGCCAACAATCCCAAAGCCATAAATTAGTGATGATTTAAGGCACCATCTAGGACAACATTTTTGTTCTAAGTTCCTTTTTTTAATGTTGAGGAATTTATTTATGAGATTGGCTAAGATCATAGGGAGATATACTTACTTTATAATTTGAGTTTTATCCATTAATAAATTCCTACCAAAAACTCATCTTTCACTCTAAAAGATAATAGAATGTAATATTTTTTTTTCTATTTATACTATTCATACAGGGTTCCAAAATAAATGAATTTATAATTCATCTACCAGATCTTTTTTAAAAAAACTACATTATTTAATCCAGGACATCTCGTGGGCTAGTGGTAGGTGTTACACCCTTGTCGCCCTTCGGTTGTGGGTTCAAGTCTCGCAGCCTTGCCGGATGCGACGGGTTGTCGCCCGACCTCCGGGTTGTCCTTTTATGGCAATCCAAAATAATCCAAACTAGAACTATCCAAAATACTTCTGTCCAAACTCACAGTCCAACATTTATAAGGAAGGTAGATCCTTTTTAACCCGTAATAGTATATGAATACTTTCATCATGTATTCTTTTAATACACTGAAACATCCTGAATTACCATATTCCTTATTGATTACATTCATTCTCCCTTATTCCATATAGAATGCTGGATATACTTCATCAATCCAAAAATGTCTTAAACCCCATCATTGATGGAATATACAAATCATTAATCAGTTTCAAGGTAGTCAAGAATATCCAATATAATTTATCCAAAACAATCATGTATTATTCCAACATCACTACCTCGGTATCAGAACTATATTATGGTTTATCATTCTCTCAACCATATATTTTCTAAAAATTTATCCTGCTATTGAGTCACTTTTCTTTGTTCCACACAATCTCAAGTCCTTAATGAAATAGTACTGCAATACAATCCTTATATACTCCATAATTATTATAACAAGTACATTGTTGATACAACACTCAATTGACATAATCAACATTAGAACTCTAATCATTCCTCTTCATCCGTGGTAGTGTCATAACTTGATTATTATCCAATAGCATCATTTGCGGCATAGTCTGATGACTGGGACATAGGTTCGCGTAGTGTCCAAACTCCTTGCAAATGAAGCATTGTACATTTAAAACCATTTTCTTACCCTTGCAGTCACGTACTTTGTGCCATTTTCCTCCACACTTATAACAAACTCCCATTCCTTTCAGGCAAGTTCCAGGGTGTTTCTTTCCACAGTTACCACATATGGGAAAATTCTTCTTTTCCCTCTTACTTTTATCCATCTTTCTCTCTTTCATCCTTTTCTTCTCTTGCTTCCCTTCAAAGCCATAGGACTCAGTAAACTCTTTACTTATCTTATCAACACATGATATTATTTCTTCATATGATGATAATACATGGGAGACTATTTCTATTATAAATTCTAGCTTAAGACCATGAAAGATATGATCCTTCCTTCTCTTTGGATCATGTGCATTTCTGGAGTTCTCATTCCTTCTACTGGGCGCCATTTCTAAACAATGGCATACACTAGATCAGTTTATGAATCAAAATACATAATCCCATACTTATAAAACACTTAACATAAATTGAACTATTTATGGATATAATCCATAATCATAAGAATGTTTTCTTTGAGGAATTATATACTCATAATCCCTTCAAAATTATTTGTAAAGAAAATGAGAGTTATCCTAAGCATATCCCCCGGGAGTGTCGTAACCAAGAGTGCAGCAAGGCCCATTGTCGTGCACCAGTTCCCGTTCGAGTCTAGCTCAAAGCGGTGTTTTCGGGTTTTACCCCTAGGTACATCTGTGCCAGAGCCGCCTCTACCTGCTCGTATCCAGACAGGGATGTATTGCTCGGAAAACTCACAAAATCTCTACAATACCAAAATTCTAGGAAGTTCTTCTATACTAATCCTCAAAGTTAATCTTAGGTCTACGTGCTCTAATCAGAGTTTATCTAAATCTAGCTTCCAAGGTTTGTACTAAACTTCCTCTGATACCAACTGTAACGCCCCGACCCCAGCTGCCCAGAGTCGGTGCATTACTTCGTAACATTGGCATGATCACAAGAAAGATCAAATCTCGAAAGACCGATTGGTTTAGTAGCCTTGGAAACACTAGATATATTCATAAGGTTTACATTACATAATTAAACGAAAAACTACTACAACAACATATTGTCTCCATAATCCACACTCATATCCCCACATAATATCCCTGCAGGTCATTCATAATTTACTTCTTCACTTCCTGGGAAAAATAAAACATAGAAAAGGGGTGAGCTCAAATTCCCAGTAAGGATAACAATATAGCGGAAACTTTCATAAATAAGAATAAACATTTAAGGCAATGTATAACTAAAACAAAAGCCTTTAAAACTTGAACTTTCAACATAGTATGGCATAAATGAAATGAAATAATGCCATTTACTTATTCACATGGTTATTCTACTAATCCAATAATCACATGAAAAATCAATAACCACTTTCATAATGATGGAATGCATAATGCCAGACTATCATAACCACATAGCCAAGGCCTCGTGCCAAGACTACAAATAAGATTTTGTCAAGGCCTTGTTCCAAGACACTAGTTTGTCTCATGAGACCTACCGATGCAATTTTTTTTAAGAAGATACTTACGTTAAAAATTGCTAAAATACACTCCAGTGTTTTTCTGAAAACATTATGCAATCTTCTGAAAACAAAATAACTAATTCTGAGACTGCTCGACTAATTACAGGCCATGATGGGTCCACTCCCAATCCCTTCCTGTCTACCAAACTCGAGAGTCAGGTTTTCTGAAAACATTTTTAAGCTTGCGTTAAATACGTATACATTTGCACTGGATTTTCATATATTTGAGAGAAATATCTCTTTTTTTTGAAATCATTTAAAAATAACATAATTATAATAGAAAACCTTTATTTTTAAAATGTCCTTCTAAGCTTGTAAGGGATGATTTGAAGATTTTATAACGGTGGTAAATAGCCGGACCCACCGTATAAGTTTAAAAAAAAAGTTCTTACCTTCATTCTGTCGAAAAGGTTAAAAATGACCTTGTTTTGAAAACGACGGAAAGATTCCTTTATAAACCACTTATAAAAGTCAAAAAGGGTATAAATGACTTTAACTCATATTCTAGTAAATAGTAAAAATTTTTTGAAGTACATTTTTAAGAAACATGGATGTGGATGATAAAGAGATCCCAGTAGATTATTACGTATAAACAACCTTGGATAATGAAGAGGTTGTAAAGTAAACCCTTACCTTGTACTTTTCCTTGGTTGGGGTAGGTTAACCTCCTGTATAATGGTGAAATAATTGTTATTAAATTATACAAGAATCATATATATTAATATGATATCATATATGATCTTTTAACATTTATTTGTTAATAATATCTTAGAATTATCGTCGTTTCAGGTGTTAACTTACTCATTTTCTTTTATATGTTTTGTTACATAAGTCATGTTTGTTGTATCTTATTCATATCCAGAATGATATCATGTCCTTAAACATAATTTTTAAATCATTAAATGATAATTATACTTGAATGGATACGATGGAGAATGAATCTCATCGCGTTCGTGGAGACGGTAGTCCGTACGTACGCACGAACGCTACTTCCATTTAATTTTTATTTTAAAAGAATCGAATCCAAATGATACATAGGTATATTACTATTCCAGTATAATATAATATTTTATATATGTTACTTAAGTTAATTAACACCATCCTTTATACGTTCCATGTGTGGTATGAACGAGTCATATCATTTTAAGGGGGCGGTAGTCCGCACTTCCTCAAATGAAATTATCGTATGTACATACAACATGAAAGGAATAATGGTATGAAATAAAATGGAATTACAGAAGATTATATATAAAATATATATCATTAATATCATATTTAATTACAGTGCCATCATAATGGACACCATGAGAGGCGGTAAGATGTATTTGAACAATCATCGTTTCGTGAGGCGTTAATTTTCCATCCACAGAAACATTATGTTCATCATCCATTAGATGGAGTTGTGTGTATGTGTAGTTTTAATACTTCTTATAACAACATCCTAGTATATTGAGGATACTGGTTTTGTTACAAAAGAAGGGAAATAAAAAGAGTTTGGGGTTTGGAGAAGCAAAATAAATGAAAATAATTTAAGAGAAATCGTTACCTTTAATTTAGGTAACTCACTTTGGTTGGAACCAAAGGACTTGTTGAAATGCTTTCTTCCTAAGGGGAAGCTTCAAGGAGGAGGAGAGGGATGTGGGCAGATTAGTTGGGCAGAGTTTGGACGAGCCAAGTGGCTTGAGAGGTGTGAGGAATGAGTAGAAGTGGTCTCCTTTTATAAGGGAGAGGAGGGGCTCTTTAGGAAAGAGTGAAAGTATTATTTTATAATATAATTATATTCGGTTTCTAATGGTCCAAAAATCACTGAGGTCGAAGATAAGATGACTCATATTCTAAATAACATCAACCAATAAGAATTGGACAGGTTTTAGATAATATTTTAATCATTATAATCTTATTTATTTAAATGATTTATTAATGAGGTAAATATTGCATCATTATTGTGTCATTAATAATTTAACTTATTTGATGTCTAAAAATTATAAATAAAATATCATAATGTAGGAAATCTTTTTAGCTTTCTAATGAATATTTATAATCGAAAATACAACATGTATAACCCTATGTAAAAATTGTTCTTCTAAAAGATGTAAGCTTATGCCATTTTTATTTTTATTTTAACTTTATTAATATAATGTGTCCCTACCACATACAAGTGGCTCCAAGGGGTCCCCAAATTTACCCAAGGATTCCCATGGTCGGGTATGTGTCCACCAATAAGGTTAGGACACGTTTTAGGGTAATTTTGTATTATTATAATATTATTTTTTAACCCTTATTTACCGGATTTACCCTTTAACCATGGTAAATAAAATATTTACCACAGTAACTATTCAAAATGTCTAAAAATAAAAGTTACCTATTTACAAAATTTGAACATCCTGATTCCAAATATGGAATCCATTTTCCCAAATTCAAAACACAGAAGTGGCAGAAATTAATTTAAAATTAATTCCCGCTGTCAAACAAAAAGCGTGTTTTTAAGAGATAATAACTATCAAAAGATTGCCACTTGTTTATGTTCGGTTTAATTGTAAAATTATGTCCAATGACCAAAATTATATTAAAATGTAAAAATATATTCTAAATATACTTTAAAACCACTCCAATTCATAATTTATCACTATTAATTATTTTGATTAAAAAAGTTGTTTTTAATTAAAATTTAGTAATTTTCACTATTCATCAAAATATGAAAGTTATCCGAAATGTACCAAAATTTCACCCTAGGCTAAATTTGATATTCCGAATCCAAAAATGAAGTCCATTTTGAAATATAAAATATATATGATTTCAAAAAGTAGGTATTACTATTCACAACGGCTAGTTTAATCGGTTGTGGTGTGTGTTAAAACTCGAAGTTGCGTATAACACACGCTACTGTATTATTCAAAGGAAAGCGTACCGTGGAAGCTTGGGATGTTTCATTTTAAATTTTTTTGATGTCCCCATTTAGTCAATATGTTTAAAATATTGTATTTAAAAAGGGTTCACTATTAAAAGTTGATAAAAGTGCAATACTGAAAATGAATTTGTTCTTGCATTATATCAAAGAAACTCATAATATGGATTCTAAAATTATAAGGATTATATAAAGTTTAAAATTTAGATAATAATATTCATAACCTCTTTTGAATGGCTTATTTTTGTAAGTCATGGTGTGATTGAACTCGGTGTTGCGTGTAGTGCAAGTTATTGAATTATTTTGAAGAAATAACACACTATGAAATCTTGGGGTGTTACAATGACCCAGGAGCTGCTTCCTTTCTTCCAGCTGTTTACCTTTTTCTGTTGTACTTTCGTTCAGTTTTAGCTGTATTTTCAGTTGGGTTTGTATTCTAGCCCATTTACTTTTCAGCACTTTCTTTTGTACTTAGTGTTTTACTTCCGCTTGTACTTTGTGGTGTTTTGTTTACTTTTATAAAGGAAATGCCTTCCCAGTTATCGGGATTTATGCCTTTGGTGCTAGTCACCAGCCCCTGGCCTATGGAAGGTGGGCTTGGGGTAGTCACGGCACGGGCCCCGAGGACGGGTCGTGACAAATTGGTATCAAAGGAGTCGGTTCTACCGCAGAACTTATAACTCTGATATTTTATTTCTGGGAAGAAATAGTGTTAAGGGTACCGAGTGTGGTTTTCAGTTCAGGGAGTCCAGTGTTGGTGTGGGCGGCCAACGTATCCATACACAAGGACCCTAACAACTGATTTCTGACTTCGTGTATGAAAACACTGATTGCGTGTGAGTTTTCGAAAGTTTTTCCCCTTAAAACAGCTCAAACCAGGTCAGCTCACCATATATAATCGTTTGATCATGTCGCGTATGTTTCTTTCAGGATTCCACTCCACGGATGATCAGATAGAGCCCCGAGAGATGTACATACTGACAACCTGCCGAGCGACGAGGCTTCGGTACAGGGCCCTCTTGAAGTTGAGGCACCAACGGAGGCACCAGCGGTACTACCACCCGTTGGTACACCAATGCCACTAGCCCTAGCAGCAGAGAGTGCACGTCGCTTGAGTGCACTGCACGACTTCCAGTGCCAGAGGCCACCTAGGTTCAGGGGAGAGAAGGACCCGCAGGCGGCTAAGGATTGGCTGGAGGCTGTGGTTGGAATTTTCAGGATCGTGGGTACACCAACGGAATTCATGGTGATCTTTGCTGCTAGCCTCTTTCAGGCAGTAGCTGAGAGATGGTGGAGCCACTTATTATAGTTTTGCGACGGGATTACCTTCACTTGGGATGACTTTGAGACCTTCTTCAGGGTGGATTTCATACCAGTTACTCTACACCCCGAGCGTGTTCAGGAGCTGCTGCCTTTTCCGCGTGTTTTTTCATCAGTAGTCGAGTCATCTGTATGCAGTAGATAGATGATGCAGTGGTCCAGGAGGACCAGAACAACAGTGGGGCGATCTCAGGTTTTAGGATCGGTGGTGCGGGGCTCCCGGGGTGGGGTCAGAGCTAGGCGTGCCAGAAACTGACAGTGTTACTCCTGTGGAAGGAAGGGGCACATGGCACGTGACTGTCCGACCCACCGCACAGTTGATCCGTAGGCATTGGAGGAGCCACTGAGGTAGAAGCAGTGGCGGGTGCTTGACCAACAGCTGAGTGGTGGACATTGCAGTAGGGCTCCGAGAGCAGGTGGACAGGAGTGGAACTAGTGGATACCTTTTATTCTCGGTACTTCTAGTTCCATGTTGCTGTTATTTTTGTGTCTTTGTACTATGAGATGCCGTAATAAAAAGAAACTTATCTTTGTGATGTTTTCTTTCCTTTCCTTTTGTATGGTTGATAATGAGAGGTCCCGGTTAAAACTGTTGAATTGACCCTCACTTTCGAGATTTCTACTGGAGGAGACCCAGTGACCTCACACTGATGCCGACAGTGTGACTAGACCCTTGGAGGTGAGAGTGTTGGTTGGATCTCTTGGTAGTAGCGTCGAGGCCTTACGACGTCATCCATGACATGAATGAATCATTCATGTCAGGATTGATTGTATTAGGAAATGGGTGTTGTTCATCCAGGGGATGAGACCGAGTTTCTCTTTTCGGCAAAGGAGAAATCTTAGTAGCTCTTACAGATCGTAGGCAAAGAAGGTGCAGATCATCCAGGAGCAGATGAAGACTGCACAGTGCAGTAAGAAATAGGAAACCGGCGCCAGTCTTAGGGACTCAGGCGTGTTAAATGTTTCAATAAAAGGAATATTAAAGGAGAGATAAGTCTGCGAAGTAGCAGATGTGGAGGCAGAGCTAGGAGAGCAGCATGAGGTGGTGTACATTTTAACATTCTACAACCACCGACCTTAGTTGTCCCCGCCTGTCTCAGAAAGCTGGAGGGCAGGGGAAGAGTGCGGCTGCATGCGGTCATGGAGTGTGACCCAATGGATCTAAAAATGATTCAAGGGATAGTTTGTGTCCACTACTAGCTTCCGTAGTAACAGACGTCGATATTAATCATTTCTTCCTTTCACAAATCTTGTCCCAGACCTAGAGTTTCCGGTAAGCCGTAGACTTGACCCTCACATCTGGAGATACCTTGGGAGAAGAATCGATAATCACACTTACGCCGATAGTGTGGTCAGACCCTTGAGGCGAGAGTTTCGGTTGGAATCTCTTGGTGGCAGCGTTGAGGCCTTATGACGTTAGTTTGAGTATGGACTGGGCAATCACAGTTCATACACAAATTGACGGTATTAGGCAAAAAGGTTGTGGTTTAACTACAACGTCGGGATGGGTTTTCCTTGGTCGGCGAAAAGGAAACCCCAGGCAGCATAGGATAAACTCATGCATAGGAGGGTGCGGCCGGTCACTCTTGAGTCGGTCAACCTTACCCTCGTGGCAGCAGGAGTTTTGAGTTTCAGTTCTAAACAGGAATTGGAGGCCTCTTGAGTTCGAGGATGACGATCACGGCCTTATACGGGTCTCACCTCGACGAGGTTTACAGAGATGTGGACGAGGCGAAAAGTTATCTCCGAGGTTCAGCGGACCTTTTCAAGTCCTCAGCAGGGTAGGTGAGGTAGCTTACCGCTTGACCCATCCACCTTAGTTGCACCAGGTGCACGACAACATCCACGTATCTCGACTGGGAAGATATGTGCTTGACCCGACACATATCATCAACCATGAGGAGTTGGAAATTGGGGATGGGGTGACTTTTTCGGGGTACCAGTAGGGTTTGAGGATCGACAGGAGTGATCCTACGAGTACAGTCGATTCCTCTTGTGCACTTTCATTAGCAACACGAGAACCTCTAGGTGAGCACATGGGATCGGAAGGCGTAGATCTGTGCTCAGTACTGCTTTTGTACCCCTAGTTTGTGATAACGATTTATGAGGATGTAAATCCTTGAGGTGGGAGTAATGTAAAGACCTGTAAAATTCAAGGGAATTTTTTTTTCTTAATTTTCTTTGGGATTTTACAAGAATGCAGTTTCTGACGGCGCCTGATTCTGAGGCCCGGTGTTCCATGAATCAATTTCCGAAGTTAGGCTCAGGTAGGTTCAGTGAACGAATGAGCAGGTTTTTCTAACATTTGAACAAGTGCTCGGAATTGAAATCCGAGGACACCGATGGACTCGCAGCGCCGGTAATTTCTTAGGAACACCTTTTTCGGAATTGCGTTTTCTCAGGTGTGTTTTTTTTAAATTTTGGGTTAAGTAATTGAATAAAATAAAATGAGGCAACCACTTTATTTTATTTAAAGCTGTTTAACCTAAGCTAAGTGGTTGAAGTGGGAACCACTATATCCTACTCCACTATGTAGGATATTTGTGGGGTGGGGCCCACACGAGCCCCACCTTTTCAACTTCCACGAAATCCCCCACCTTTAATTATGTAACGCACCCGCACCCCCCTTTTTAATGAGATTCAACTCTTACATTTAACTTAATGTTTAAACGCCTCATTAATTTGGGCGATTTAAACTTCTCAATTAATTCAATTAATTGATTGATTCGTTTTTGAATTTAAAAACATTTGGAGTGAAAAATAAAATAAGACAAACACTTATTTTATTAGTTTTGTTGGGTTGTGAGAGGCTTGGGAGAAATCAATCAAAGCCTTGAAGAACTCCTTCCTCGACGAAGAACGCGAAGAACACCGACCTCCGACGAAGGTCGACAAGAACGCGGGATCCTCCGAGATCGACGATGCGATGCCAAAGAATCTTTTCTCCACGACACGACGATACCCCTTCCACGACGCCTTCTTCCGCGATGCGCAATTCCGCGACGAACCTTTGTTCAACATTTTCTTCGAGGTAGGGAATTTATTTGTGATTGTTAATGAACCCATGTTTACTTCCTTCTAAATCAAAGAACGCGGATCAACTAAAAATTAAGTTGATCCGCGAAGAATATTTTTGGGGGTTGGGAATTCATGATTGAGGGAAAAACTATTGGGTTTGATTACTTTTGTTCATGAAAAATCCTTTTTCGTTCTTCGTCTTTTGGGCCGCTTGTTATCAACTCAACGGGAGGAGGTCGGACCGCACGAACACGGCCGACTCACCTCCCCCTTTGTTATTTTGCTCGTTGCGGCACGGACAAAGGTGGAGCGGTGCAACGACACCGTGAAAAAAACAAGAAAGAATGCTACAATGAAGCGCGGCGCCGGCACGCCCCGCCGTTGAGGTCGAACGAAACTGCGGCCGTAGTCGGGGCTGCGACGGCTATTTGAAGACTCCGCTGGTTGATCGTTGTGCGCGGATTGACGGGCGACGACAAACGGGGCCGCAAAGTCAACTTGAAGCCTCCGCAGTGAAGGTTGGGTCCCGGGAGGACTGTTGGTGAAGGCGGCGAGCAAAACGGACCACCGGGGCGCGTCTGGTGGTCCGCGGAAAATCCTGTCGGCGCGCCATGCCAGCACGGCAGCTCCCAGCGTGCTGCCGGGAAGGGCCGCCGCAGCTGAAGACGTGGAGGCAGGCGGTTGGTCTCGCGGCCACGCGGGACCAAGGACGACGCTGCGCCAGGCGGCATTGCTGGCAAGGAGCGGCCCCCATGCGGGGGCCACGACTTCAATCAGGGGGGCGCGCGCTTCCCCTTGTTTGCTCAGCTCGGCTCGCCGAGCAGGCCACGCGGCCGCGTGAGCACGCCAGGCCGGGCCGGGTCGCGCCCAGGCCGGGCCGGGCCGCGCCAGCTGGGTCGGGCCCCGCCCGGCGGGCCAGGCTGCACCCTTTTGGGCCGGACCCGGACCCGGGTCGGGTCGCCCCGGCTCGGGCCGACCCAGGGGGGTCTCGGGCCGGGTTGGACCGGGCCCGAACCCCCTATTTTCAGGCAGTTTCCGTTCAAACGCCCATATCTTGGGCTACGGAACTCCGATCGATTCACCGTCAGTTGTGATGCAATCTTTGGATCGAGACAGCTCTTTAGATATATAACAATCAAGGTTTCGGAGAAATTTGTGTATGGGAGAGTTGGTTCGAACACGAAACCAACCGGGCCCTCAGAGCGAAAGCGCTTATAACTTGAGATCCGGATGTCCGATTGACGTGCCTTTGACTTTGTTAGATTACTCTTGATGAGACATAACTTTTGGCATACTTAGCCCGTGGTTTGGACGCTGTGGGATAGTGTCTGGGTTGGATTGTACCCGAAATCCAACCGGTCCCCATGAACGGAAAAGCTGATAACTTTCAGACCGGACGTCCGTTTGACGAACCATCAGCAGCGTTGGTGATCACATTGAGAAAGGGTCCCTATGAGTATACCCTATGAGAGTTCGGGGTAGAGTTGAGATATGGCTGGGTTGGTTCGCACACGAAACCAACCGATCCCCCGGGACAAAAAAACTAATAACTCACAGACCGGGTGCCCGATTGACACGCCGTCTGTTGCGTTGAGACCCCTATGATGAGGCGGTACTTTGAGATACTTCTTCGTGGGACTTTGTGATACTTGGAGTATCGACCAATTGCTCATGGAGCAGACCCTCCCGGAGACGAGCGTGTGGAATACGGAGACTCTGTAGCCGGCTGAGACCTGACGACTACTTGACCGACTTGACTTGGAGTGAGTCGACTAGCCCAGTGGACGGAGCACTACTTTGTTTGGGTGAAAACCCATGGCGGAAAGAGCACTACTGAGTTTGGGTGCAGACCCGCGATACTCGTTCGTAGTGTACCTCTGCAGGCTATTAGGGGGGATGCAATACTGTGTTTGGGTGGCAGACCCCAGCGGGGAGCACTACTGTGTTTGGGTGGCTGAGACACAGTACTCGACAGGAGGAGTACCTCCGCAGTCTTAGGTTAGTGAGCAATACCTCAGAGTCAGGACAGGACCACTGTACACTCCAGAGATGGGGCTCTTCAGTAGTTACAGTTTCGATAATGAAAATACTGGTTTGAGCTGAGTCTATGAACATTGTGTTTACCTCATGATTGAGATGGGTCACTTGATAACTTAGGTATATGTATGGGCATATACCTGGGTGGTTGTTATCCGTTGATTTCTTAATATTTGTATTTCCTCATGATTGATATGGGTTACTTGATAAATTAGGTATATGTATGGGCATATACCTAAGTAGAGGTTATCTGTTGAGATTCTTCTTTGTGGTTATCCTTGTTGGATTAGTGAGACCTTGAGGGTATCGGGGTCCCTAATGAGTATCGTTATAATTTATGTATCATCTACAATGGATGCAATAATTTCTTCTATCATAGTTATAATTTATGTATCATCTAACCTTGCCAGTTTTTTTGATAAAAGAGTATCACATTCCATTTATCTAAGATTCTTTTTCAAATGGTTTGGGCTTGGATACAGAAATCATGGATGGTGTCTTCATCGTCTATACACCATTGATAGTTCAGTTAAATAATATCAAACATTTCAATATGTGTTCAGTAGAAATTGGTGGTTACCATTTCATTTGGGAACTATTTATGCCAGAAGTGGTTGGTTTCAATTTTACTCTTCGTATGGATTGGCTAGTTCTATAATGAGCTCATATAAACTTTTAATCGAGGAGAGTTATTTTTTATCTCTGTAAGGAGGTAGATATTTTCACTATAGTGAGTGAAATATTTAGGTTAGTCATACAAAACCAATCCAATACCAATTGGTTTACCTCTCAGCTCATATACAAAGTCTTTCTCTTGATGATGGTGGAATGTATTTGGATAATTCTCATTCAGTGGTAGAACATTTCTTGTTTGTCTTTCCTAAAATGTTTTATGGCTTACCACCTAATACGGAGATCAATTTCATGATCAATTTGGTTATAGAAGCATAACTAGTTTCAATTCCATATTATAGGATGGGAATAATAGAGCTTCAAGAGTTTAATTTTTAGTTATATGATCAAGAATCTAAAGGTTTCATATAGCTTAGTATATATCCATGTGGCTCTGAAGTCCTTTTAAAAAATACATATTTTAGGACAATGCACTTCTCTATTGATTATTATATATTGAATCAAATAACAGTTAATACCTAGTATCCCCTTCCATATATCAATGATCTACTTTATCAAATTAGAGATGATAAGAACTTATCCATGATTTTATTGAGATCATGGAAACACCAGCTTATAGGGAGACATTCAGACATTCCTTATACTTCTTTTTAGATCTATTATAGCTTGTATGAGTTTGTAGTAATGATGTTGGGTTTGAAAAAAACATTTGAGGTATTTATGGCCTTGATGAATTTGTTATTTAATCATTTTCTCCATCAGTTTTTGGTGATTTTTCTATTAAATTTTATTATACTCCATGTTAGCAGATGATCATTCTCAATATCTTGACTTTTTCCTAAGTACATTGAGAGAGCATCATATTTATGCCTAGCAAACCAAATGATGTTTCTAGATTGATAATCTGAACTTCTTTAGCCATTTCATCTATAATAAAGGATTATCAATCGACCTTGAGAATGTTATATATAAGGAATCAAAGTAGTAGAACAAAAATGCCTTCATGATTCAGATCATTCTAGGTTTATCTGGTTAAGATCAGATGATCTATCAAGGAATAATCCTATATATAAGATCTGATGTTCGAGCTGACCAAGAAAGTGATGATGTTTTTTTGTTTAAATGATTGAAAGAGATATTTTTCAGATATTACTATAGGGGTAACTTCATAACCAATCCACACTTTACATATGTCAAGTAAATCATATAATATGTATTATGAGGGATCTATAATTAAAAATAGTGTAGTTTTGAAGAAGTCAGGACAAGTGGTTTCTTATGGCTCCAAAAAGCTGAGAATGCATAAGAAGAATTACCCTTCTAATGCTCTATATTAATATAAAATAGTAAATTCCCTAATATTCTTGAAACATAATATTTGGGGTATGTTTTTTTAGTTGTACAAATACCATAAATGACTCAAGTACATATTTTCAAAATGTGTACCAAACATCCTTTAGATGAGATGGGTCATGTATTTATAGTCTTTAAACATCAAATTGGATTATTCATTGAAAAGGGAAATACCATTTCTAATGCCTCATACCAAAATACATAAACATGTAAAGTTCAGGAGTTTTGCGAAGAGTAGAGGATGATGAATATCTTTGCAGAAATGCTTATACATGTTAAGGAGTCCCAAGGATGAGTAGATATGAATTATACATCTATAATAACAAATTTTGAACTAGATCAAGACTAAGAAGTTATCTGATCCGAAGCCCTCCCCTATAAGGCCCAAATATATGATGGGGAATTCAATTACAATGGTCTATTGGGATTGAAAATTCTCTTTTGTTCCATGGATGAGTATGGTGTTCTATGGGATTGTGTGAGGAGTGGGTGAGAGGGTTTAATTATTCTAAATAGTTTGTAAATCCAAGTTTGAAAAATATATATCATTATAACCATATAAAAACTATAGGCTAGGAATGAATAAGGGGGTAGTGGTATTTGTGGAGAGATGTTTTACTAGTAAGTTGGTGAAATCTATGAATCAGAGCTCTATTGGGGAGTGAGTCCATCTATCCATTCCTGAATAAAAACTAGATGACGTCACTATGGAATTTATGATAAGATTACCCATGAAACCCCACATTAATGATGAAGTATGGGTGATAGTGTATTTTCTAATGATTGGAACCCGCATCTTTCCTATCAGGGAGGCCTTCACTTATGATGATCTAGGCGTGCTTTATATCTAGGTCATAATCAAGTTTAATGTTGGTATGGGGAGTATCCTTTCTGATAGAGATTCTAATTTTCTATATATATATTCTATGATTTTATTTAGATTTTTTTGGGATCATTTGCTATTCTAAAAACTAAATATTATCCACATAATGATAGTCAATCTAAGCAATCAATTCATATTATAGATGAATGTTTAGGATACTCTATTTTGGATTTTAATAGCTTATGAGAGAATAATTTATCACACATGGATTTCTCTTATAATAACATATTCCAAACATCAATCCAAATAGAACATTTTGAGTACATATATGGTAGTTCGTTCCATTCACCTATTTGCTAGTGAGAGGGAGGAGAGTTTATACATAGTAGACTAAGTCTTGTGAAGGAGACATATAAGAGGTTGAAGTTAATCAAGAGGCGGTTGGCCACCACATAAATAAGGAAGAAATATTATTTTGACCATTATAGATAACCTCATTAGTATGATTTTAGTCATTAGGTTTTCTTTTAGGTGTCACCAAGGATAAGGTAATTCCATATCAGGAAATTTGGGATGTTGGCACCCAGGTTTCTTAGACCATATGAGATAGTAGAAAGGTGTAGTCTAGAGGCTTGTTGATTAGCCCTTCTATCATTATAAAGTTTCATACATGACATATTTCATGTGTTTCATTTTAAGATATATCATCTTAAACCTTATCATGTGGTAGAAAGTTTTGACATTGAGCATGGTTCAGATTTAACCTTTGAGGAGCTTCCAATATGGATTCTGGATCATCATGAAATGTATCTCTAGAGGAATAGTATATTTTATTTCAAGTACAGTGGTAGCATTGATATGTTCAAGATAAAGATTTGCATAAGTAATCTCATATGAGAACATAGTTTCCATTCGTATTCACCAAGACCCCCCCAATATTCTTGACTCTACTTAATTAAGAGATTTTATATGGTGGGGAGGTTATAAGGTTCAATATTTTAATTGGTATGACTCTCTTTGTGTAATTTTTTGAACCTCTTTTTTGGGTTTTACTTAATCCTTGAACCTTGGGGCTCCAGTTCATTTTGTGGGTAGTTATCATTTTCTAGGGAAGATAACCTAATGTTCAGGTAATTTTGTTTGTTTGAATTAATGGAGTCGGGGTATAAACATGTCAAATGGGCTTATGATGGGTCCCTGTGACATTGGATAGTTTCATTTGTGGTTTGTGGTATTCTAATGAATATGAGATTACATTTTTTTTATTTGACATTTTGATATCATTTATATATTACATGATTTGTAACTATCACTAAGATGATTATGTGGAATCAGTTCTTGATAATAAATGAACACACACTATTAATCTAGTACAGTTCAGGTAAATTTTTATAAGTGTTATTTTTACTCAAGAAGAAATGTTATTTTGGCATAAATCATAATTTTGGAAAGACATGTCATGAATTTTTTTTACACCATTTGTTTCTTGATATTAGAATTTTTAAAACCATCATGTGATTATGAATTCAGTATTCATTAAATTCATCCCTCCTCTCTTGTTTCTTAGGAAATTTACATGTAATTTTGGATTAAATTATATAATTACAGATGTCTAGATCAGGAATATAATCCTTGATATGTTGTGTTTCTTCAGTCTGACCCACTCTCCCATTACTCTTCATTGTTTTGGTGGACTCTTTTTACCTCAATTGTCTAGTTTTTTTATATTTTAATCTCATGTTATATAGGTTTCCATTTTAATATTCTTTTCATTTTTTCCATTGTTGGAAATGTTTGTTGGAAGAATTGTTTGATCTCTAGAAAATT
Organism: Viscum album; assembly: GCA_963277665.1. Lineage (NCBI taxonomy): Eukaryota > Viridiplantae > Streptophyta > Magnoliopsida > Santalales > Viscaceae > Viscum > Viscum album. Next base: position 880,251,493 of record OY728123.1, read on the forward strand.
GTATGTGGCACAAAAACCAAACCCTAAGTCCAAGTTTTATTGTTAATGTATGTGTAATACTGTTATATTTCACAAAAAAATCACATTAATTAATTGAATAATGGGTGATGATAAAGGAGTTGTTAGAGTATTCTTTGGATTTGTTTGGATTCAACGGCGTTGTGAACATGCTTGTGGATACCTGTAGGATGATACAACCCAAGTATAATAATTAATTTGATAATGGTTTAATGTGTGTTTTAGCAAGACATTATACCATATGTGTTTTCTTTTTATATATTCATATTGGAAAATGGATTTTAAAATTATTGAATGAAATGATAATTGAAAAGAAAACGGTAATTGGTAGAATTAACCACTATGGAATATGATATAATACTGTGATATTCTTGTTGTGATGATTCAAGTTATGAATGATCCTGAAATCATTATATAGTGGGGTTGGCCTCATATGCTGAAATGATTGTATATATTTCTTGGACTGGGGCCCTGAAAACCTTGTATAGAGGTATTGGCCCAAATTTTTAAATGCTTTTATAGATGGATTTACCGGATTATGTGATTATACCTTATCTTACAATTATGGTTAGCATGGTTGTTCTATATACTCCCAGATATTCTGAAATGGTACTAAAGCCTGTTTATTATTTTATTATACTAATTTGATTAATTAATATACCTTTTTATCAATATATTGAGTGCACTTATTTATGAAGCTATTTTTTTAGAATCAATGGTGTCAACCATCTAATTTTTACTCCCTCCCTATTCGGGAAATCATTTGGTACCTAAGAAGATTTCATGGATATAGATTTAAAGAAGTGAAATGGACCTTGCTGTTTATTGTTGTCTACTAGATGGGTTGGATCTTGGAGACGGGACCAACATGAGGTTCAGGAATTGGGTATCTTGAGTTCATTGTATCAACTTATACCTATATTAGTATTTCATTCAGTTTTAAATTTAGATATAATCCATCAAGATATTACATGATTCTCTACTGATTTTTATTTATTTTTTCCTTTTCCTTCATGTTTTATGATTCAATAATTCATCTATTTTACATTAAAATTATATTTATTATTTTTTTTTTATTTTCATCATAGTGTATCTCAGTACCAGCGCGTATAGTATCCCCACTATATCCTTTACACCCCTACTACTAGTTGGTAGCCTCTAGAATATGAAGATATGTGCTTGAGTTCTTGTAACCCACTTTATTTTTCCATGCAAGAGAGTTTCAGACCAAGGAAATTAAAAGAAACCTTAAAATGGATTTATCTAAATGGATAATTTCCATATCTCTTAGGTATAGCATATAACTAGTAAAATCTTTTACATTACCCAATACAATGAAGGGAAATATTAGGATCACCCATTATAATATCAATGTCCAGATAACTCATCCTTAATAAAAAATTTCCAATAACAATAGAATAAATATAACACACATATCATTCAACCTAATTATAAAATTAATTTTAATTTTCATTCAATCCCATAATCTGTAACACATTTATTGATCTAATAAATATGAGAAAAAATTTCTATTTTCATAAAAATATTTAAAACAAAAAAGTATCAAAATATTTGGGGAAAGATTTTATTTGAATATATCAATGGAAACATTTAAATTAATTTTTATAATAGGTAACATCTCGGATTTTTGAAAAAATGAATAAGCTGAATATATTAAAAACCAATATTTTCTCACTTTTGTAATTTTTTTTCAAATTGACCAGTTCTATAAATGGTTACTAGATTCCATTTTAATCATTTAAAAGAAACTAAAAAGTAATTGAGAATTAAATTTAGAATCTTATTATATATAAATAATATCATTATTGAACAATTATTATTAAAATATAAAAGGAAAAAATGATATGAAAGGAATACATCAAAATGCAGTTATAATGAAAAGTCTCTTATCTTAACATGCATTTATATTCATGCATTCTATAAATCAAGAATAATAAAAATATAGTTGTATTATACATTATTAATAATCATTTTCATAGTTATTTTATTATTACTATTAATTTATTTTATCTATTACCATGCTTTAATTAGTTACTAAGGTTGTTTACATCATGTTGGGTGTTTTGGGGTTGTTTGGTTTATGACATTAAAAACATATCGGTCTATTGACAATGGTCAAATAATTTAATGTTACATTACTTCATGAATATTAAACATGTTAAATTTATCAAATTTATTCAATGTATACACTTTTAAAACAACTTGGTGTGGTGTTTAGGAAAAATAAATCATGTAAAATCATGGAGACGATAGTCCGTATGTATGAATTAACATCATTTTCATTTTTCTAATAGAAGAAACTTCAAAAAAATTTATAATATATAACTATTAAATTGTAATAAATATGTTATACATGTAATATCTATTCATTATATCCATCATTATAACCATCCTTGTATGGTATAGGTGAAAATGAATCAAATCCCTTTATGGAGGTGGTATTCCACATATATGTAAAAAAGTATATTATCAATTTCTAATAGATGGAATGAGAACGATTTTATGTATTATAATATCATTAAGGAACTTCATTATTTCATAAATATTATATATAGTCATATTTTCAATTATTTTAACCACATATATATTATTTTTATGAAAACAATACATCGCTTTGTGGCCCTGGTATTCCACACGTATAGACAGGTGATATCTCAATTTTTAATATGAGTGACAAGGGGAAAAATGTCTTATACCATAATCATAATAAAATTTCATTTTATTAAAGATAATAACGATACATTTTTCAAAATGGTTAAATAATATTAGATGGAGGTAAAGATTAAATAAACACAAAATTAGTTGGTTTAGACTTATAACTTCTTCTTAGATATCTCCAAATAGATTACATATTAGGACTTATGGGATTTTTATTTTGAGAATATTTAGAACTGTAGGATGTTGATATAAAATATAGGGAGAGTTTTAGAAATTTCATTAATGAATAAGTTTTCTTAAAAGTGTGACCAACTGAAGAGAGTAGGATCCCTTTTATAATTGCGCATTGTGGCATAATTTTGATTTTTGAATACATTTATATATTATAAAGTCTTCATATTATTAATGGGGCTCAAAAAACCAATATTTAATATTATGGGATATGGTTCAAAAATATACCATCCAATAAAAAATAATATAATTTTTTGTGGCTTTATCATTTATTTTATTACCACAATTACCTTTATTTACCATTTATGATGGTGATACATTTTTACCCTAGTTACTACTCATAATGATGAAAATTGAAATAGTCCCCATCACTAAATTTCAAAATCATGAATTAAAAAATGGAATCTTGTTATGATGATTCATTTTTTTAAAGTTCATGAAATTATTTAAATTATAAAATTTTAAAACTCAAAGAAAAATAGTTCTTCGGAAATTATTTTCTTTAGCCTAAAAATGAACTTATACCAAAATAGAACATATTAATTACTTCAATGGAATTATTTATATTGTGTTTAATTAAATTTATACTATTTTAATTATAAAATATAATATAGTATTGGAATTAAAAATTAATTTAATTAATTAAATGAATTATATATTTTTTAAACACCTGCAATTTTCACCACACACTCAGAAGACGATCATTTTAAAATTAAATGAGAAATTTATTCTAAGATATATTTGATATGTTAGTTAAAAGTTTATATTCCTTTTCTAAAAATTAATTTCAAAAAATCAATAATTTTTTGTTACAAATAATAAATGGTTATTCAGGGAAAAGTATTTTATTTAAAGAATAAAATAAATTTTTCTAATTTTTTTTAAAAATTATTTATAAAAATATGATTAAAATAAATCAATAAAAATATGTATATTTATATAATTAAATTATTTCATAGGTTTTCATAGTCTTAATTAGTCCATATTCCTTTCTGTATGACCGAACCATCTCTAACATTTATAGTACCAAAATTCTAACTGAAATCACCCGAATGTACAGAGACACAAAATTAGTTGGCACATATAAGGTTTGAAATGAGGCCTTGAATCAAGAGAAAATAAATTCATTTGTGTTAATTTCCACAAATTTTATCCTTTCCTGATTTTTTTAATCCTGTCATCATTTTTAATAAAAAAATACCAATTGTTATAAAATTTGATTCCCATGGTTTGGTCATCATTTATCACTATATATGAATTGAACCTACTTCAGTAATCCATACCTATCTATTTTTATTAATGAAATGTAGTTAAAATTCCCATTCATTGTAATTATTTTCTTAACCCATGACTATATATCCACATTTTTTTATGAGTGAACCATGTTATCCTCCATTTCAATGGAATTATGTTCTTTATATTGGATTCAAAATCCATTTTCTTATTTTATATTATTTAAAAATGAATCCACAAGTTTTCATCCACATTTTTTAGTCTCCTTTGGAAAATTAGTTTTTATCCTTGATTTATAAATAATGGTTTATTCCTAAAACCATATCAACAAAAGAAATATCCATTAAAATCACAACATAACTATGAAATTATACTATAATACTTTTGATGTTATAGATAACATTAATATATTTTAGTAATATAAACATATAAAGTGTAACATCTTTGACATGGGTGACACTAAATTAGTTACTTGAGCCCGATCATCAAATGACCTGAAGCGCACCTCCCCATATGCTAGATGTTGTCGACTACCTATGAGGGACTAATATGTTGTGTGGGAAGACTATACCCTCTTAAACAGAGTAATCCACATAAGGCCACAATATAAATAGGTGAAAAGATATGAAACAACCAATAAAATGCACAAACACGCATCTCCCAAATAAGGTACAATCCATAAGAAATATTAAATATTTCATGTCAGGCTACAATTCCAAGGGAACAAAACAAAAAAAATGAAAATAGTGGAACCCCCAAAACGGTCCTGAATTCAAGTCTAGAACCTCATCCATGCATGTCCAATGTCCAACTCAACTCGCTAGCATAGGGTCATTGCCCTAGTAATGACTTGCAAGCCTAAAATCTGCTTGGGTACCCATCAGCAGCACGAGCATGGTGTGAATATAACTCAGTAGTCCACTGCCAATGGTGTCTAAAAATATATAGTCTAATAGATAGTGAATGAAATTATAAATAATTAATAATAAAGGGAAAGACAATATGGGGCCTCTAGTTAACAATATATACTCACCTGTACTAACCAAGGTTCCAATTCATTAGGTATCATTAATTAATAATTTATCATAAATCACAAGTTCATAAGTTGGGATTTCACATCATTCACACTAGGCTAAAGGAATCTATCATTTTTCATAAGTGAATAAATAGGTCCCTAAATCACTAGGGATAAGATATCACAATTTAGAAACATCCTCACATCGAAGCCTCAGTCCAGATGGCATGAAACTATTAGGGTAATAGAGCTCTATCCTATTCCCTAACCAGTGCATTGTGGGTGGAGAAAGTTCATCAATCCAACTCAACTTGTGATGGGAGCCTCAGTACTTTATCCCAGACCTCAAGACATGTGAACAAACTTATCCATCCATTTACCACACAAACCCATATCACACCCAAAGGAAAAAAATAAATACAATAATAATAATCCATATTAATCAACTTGGTAAATTTTATTTTTTTATATCACATTAACACAATTTCTATTTACATCATGTAGTCCCATTCACATTATCTTGCCTAGATGACTAAGAAAATTGTTGAATTCCTTTATATCAGCCCATTACAAATATTCATAAGCCCCATACCCTAACCATAAATAAGAATGGACTCATTTGGACTTCCATTAAGAATATCACAAACTCAACATGGGCTCTACATAATCACATAATAACCTAGAACTTACTTAGCTAATTATAGGTAAGGAAAGAATCACGCACCCCATGGGTGGCCTTAAATAGTTTAATTCATCCTCGATGTATCCCTTGGAGACCATGAGAGTTTTCATTCATTATTTCGACACCCAAAATACCAAATCATATGAAGGGTTTCAAAATCACAAAAAGAAGTGACAAGGAACAAATTCCGGTATGCACAAATCTACAACAATACTATGGGATATAACTTTTATACCACCTAACTCAAATCTATTACTGAAAACACTCCCCAATAAGATCTTAGATCCGGATCTAAACCCACTTAGAAGATTCGACCTAGATCTCACTGGAAATAAAGTGTTTTTGATCTTGGAATAGAGAGGAGATAAAGATACAAACCCTAACTGAGAAAGGGGAACAAGGATGAGATTAGACATAACTGGACCTTCAATCCACAACCGACGACAATCCAAAGGTCCTATGGATGAAGGATAAACTCCCTTGTGAGATATTGGGAGATTTTTCTCATCACTAGGGTTACAAGAGAAGGAGAGGGGGTAAATAAAGAGTGAGCCTTAGAATCCTATAATGGCATTTTTTGTAATTTTACCAACATTACGGGGCCTCATGGTTTACCAACATGGTTTATGAAATTGTGAACAAACTATGCATAAGACAGTATCCCAAATATAACCCCATCAAATGGTTTCCTAGGAATTCCCAATGGTTAGCTTAACCATATGATAACCGTGCGCAAGCCTCTACCCAAGGCTTCATGGTTACCAAGGATGCTCCATACTATTTTCACTAACCATGTGCAAACCATGTAACATTCCAAAAAAAAAACATTTTGCCTCCTCTTTCATACCCCAAACCCTCTGACGACCCCTAATCCTTATCATGGACTTTTGGAATCACTTATTTTACCAAAATAAAGTACTTAAACTATAACATATGAATAAGGAATACATTAAGAGAAATCGAGGATCTTACAACCTCACCACAATAGGACGGATCATCCTCGAACAAGTCTTTTTGAGAATCCTTGAGATTATGAAGAAAAGTGTTCTGGCCACGAGGCTCGCATTTCCAATTCTCACTCCCAGATATCTTCTAAAGCATTACAATTCCACCATAGAATACGAACCAAAGGCACAAAATTTCTACTCCAGACATTCTCACTAAGATCCATTGTACGAACCAGATTCTCCTCAAACAACGCATTAGGATCATGATCAACATCATCAATTTTTATCACATGAGAATGATCAAGTTAATACTTTTGGGTTTTTGAAACATGAAAACAATTATGAATCCCACTATACCATTGTGGAATATCCATTCAGTAAGCCACTGGTCCCATCCTTTCCAAAATTTCAAATGGTCTCACATACCTGGGTTCCAACTTTCCCAACATCCAAATTTGATGGTGACCCAACCATGGATACACCCTAAGAAACACACTATCGCCCACCATGAACTCTTGAGAAATATGACACCAATATTTATATGACCTCTTATTACTCTAAGATGTTTCCATATGCTTTTGAATCAACCGAACCTTCTCTGATGTCTCCTACTCAAGACACAGTCCAAACATCCCAGACTACCCAAGTTTTATCCAATACAACAAATATATACGTGACCTCCTATAGAGTGGCATAAAAGGTTCCATTTGATTTGTATCCTAAAAGATATTATTTTTGGAAAACATAGCATGTGATAAATTATTTTCCCACAATCCACTGAAATCTAGAATGTAGTCTCTCAACATGTCCTCCAATACTTGAAGAGTACACAATGACTTCCTATCAATTTGTTGGTGATATGTAATTCTCAAAAACACTTGGGTACCAGGAACCTTTTGAATCCCCTTATAGAAGCCCGATGTGAAATGTGGATCACAATATGAAAATATGGTTCTCAACACACCATCCAACTGCACTATCTCTCTAACATGTAACCCACCAAACTTGTCGAATGTAAAAAAAATTTGGATTGGAAAAAATGTTACACTTTAGTCAACCGATCTATAATGACCCATATTACATCATTAATTTGATTAATCCTTGAGAGAACCAATAATAATTACATCATTACCTTATTCCACTTGCACTCTGGATTGGGAAATAACTATAAAAATTGGCCTATATGTTGATTCTCGGCCTTCACCTATTAACAGGTAAGGCATCGTGCCGCAAATCCCGCAACCTATTTCTTCATTCCCAAACACCAATATTGCTGATGAATATCGCAATAAATTTTACTCAAGACAGGTTGTACTACCTAAATTGAGGCATGGAACTCACACATCAACTCTTCTTGCACATCCACCGACACCACAACACGACCTTGAACATAGAAAACCCCATCAGCACGAACAACCCAACTAGAAGGTAAATCCTTACCTTTTTGACATTCCTTTATAGATAAACACTCCAAATCCTCCAAATAAAATTCATTGGCTCAAATCAAATGCATTGACTCAAATTTTATAGATGCAAGGGTCATTTTTCAGTGCCCATCCTATACCTCTGTGTGCATGTCAGCAAACAAATACATCATTTTCAATTTAGAAATGGATTCCTAAACCACCAGATTCTAAGTCATCCATCTCAAATCATCTATGACATTGTTCCCTTTTTTAGTGTGTAAACCAACTCAAAATTGAAATATTGTAACCAATCGACCCACCTTCACTACTGATGATTAAAATCCCACTAAGATAAGATATACTTTAAATTTTTACCATCAGTAAACACTATGAATTGATTTCCCAACTAGTAATGTCGCCAACAATTTAAGGCATAAACTACAACATCTTGCTAAAGAAAATGGTAAGGGTAATTTCTTTCATGTGGTCTCCAATATCTTGACCCATAAGCTACAAAACAGTCATTCTACATTAACACATCCCCGAGTCCAACACTAGACACATCACATAACAAAGTGTACATATAACTTGGTTTAGGTAAGATCAAAATCAGTGTAGTAGTAAAACAATTCTTAAATTATTTAAAATTATTTTCGCACACCTTCGACCACTCAATCTAAACACCCTTCTTTGATAATCCAGAGAGTGATGATTGTAAAAGTGATAAATCCCTAATAAAACTATGGTAATAACCATAAAACCCATAAAACTCTAAACATCTGAAAAATTATTGGGCTACTACCAGGACACTACAGTCTACATCTTCACTGGATCTACCAACACAACTATCTTAGAAATGATATATCCCATGAAATTCACATTATCAATACAAAATTGACATTTTTATAGCATAAAATAAATCCCAAACTCTCTTAGCATTCCTAAGATGATTTCAAGATGCTTGGCATGATCGTCAAGAGTTCATGAGTAGACCAATATATCATCAAAAATGATAACCAAAAAATAATCTACATAAGGGTGAAATATCTAGTTCACTAACACCATAAAAACAGCCAATACATTGGTCAACCTGAGAGACATTATCAAAAATTCATAAAACCTGTACCTTCTCTGGAATGTTTTCTAAAATACATCAGAAGGTCTCACCCTCAAATGATTGAATCCTAATCTCAAATCAATTTTTGAGAACACTAAGGCACCCTAAAGTTGGTCAAAAATGTCATCAATTCTTGGAAGAAAGTATCAGTTTGAAATATTCATCAAATTTAACTTCTTGTAATCAACACATAACCTCAACATCCCATTAGCCTTATTAGAAAATAACATGAGTGATCCACATGGATATGTACTTGGACTAATGAATCCATTTCCCTGAAGCTCTTCTTTCTTAGCCTTATGATCCATGAGTTCTCCCAGCGCTATTCAACATTTTGGAATAGAAATTGGTTATTCCTATGGTAGAAAATCGATTGTGAACTCTAAATCCCATTCAAGAAACACATCCGGAAACACATCCCAAAGAAAATGATCATGAAACCAATCCACCACAGGAGGAAATAAATGTTTCTGCACCTCTCCCTCTTCTAGAATAATACATGATACTTGGTCTGTGAGTTCCCCCAACTTCTAACAATTGGAAATACATAGCCTTCTCGAACATCCCACTCACCATAAAAGGCATAAGTGTCTCAATCAGGAGAAGTGAATGCCCCCTATGATGTTAAAAGTAGATATGGTCCAAATACAACACTTGCCAATCCATGCCCAAAATTATGTCAAAACCTGGCATATTTAAAACAAATAGGTTCCACAGAAAATTATAACCACATAACTATAAGGTAAAACCTCTACATTGTCTGATATCCTCATCTTACACCCCTAACAGAGTATCAATCAACATATCCCTACACACTTGTTCCATAGCTAGGCCCAATACAAACATGAATTGTACAGAGACAAAATAGTGTATGACACATGTGTTAGATAGTGAATTTGTAAGTGTGGAAGCTACAAGAATCATACCTCGAACAGTAGAAGGTCCATCCTCACCACATCTAGGTGTAGACTAAACTACATGAAGATGGACTATCTCTCTACAATGGGATCTATCTTGAGTACCTTGCACTGCACTTCCCTACTGGTGAAGATGGTCTCATTTTGGAGTTCCATGGTGCACCGCCCCTAACGATATGACCAGTGGAGCTCTAACAACCAACTTGGTATGAGGTTATCGATCTCTTGTCCATACTCAATATCTAACTCTTAATCATATTCATGCTTGGCTACTGAGGGATATTGAATAACCTAAGTAAATTTCCCATCTTGATATAGGATCGGCACTCGACTTGTGGTCTAGGAAACTAACACCGCATGTGCCACATCATTCCACACTAAGAATTTAACACCCCAAGATTTCCTAGTACGTTATTTCTTCAAAGTAATTCAATAACTTTCAATACATGCAACATCGAGTTCAAGCGCACCACGACATACCAAACTAGCCGTTCAAAAGAAGTTAAGAATAGTATTAACTGAATTTTGAACTTTATGTAATCCGTATAATTTTATAATTCATATTATGGGTTTCATAGACATAATGTAAGAACAGATTCATTTTTTTCAGATAAAAGAAGTATTTTTTAAAAAAAATGCAATTTTACCACCTTTTAATGGAGAACCCTTTTTAAATAAAATATTTGTAACTTATATATATTCTATTTGACTAAATAAATTTATTTTTTTAGAATGGGGACATCAAAATTTACTTTGTGTAAATTTTTGGATTTTTTCCTATAAAGTTCCTTTTTTAATGAATAGTGAAAAATATTGAATTTTAATTCAAAAGTGCCTTTTAATATAAGTTATTTATATGGATATATTATCTTTTTAATTGGTTTTAAAGTGTAATTAGAATATATTTTTACCATTATATCCAATTTTTTTCATTGGAATTAATTTCACTTTGAAGTTGGATATAAACAAGTGTCAATCTTTTGAAAGATATTGTTTCATAAAAATATTCCTTTTTGTTTTGACAACGGGAATTAATTTTAAATTAATAAATGGAACTTCTATGTTTTGAATTTGGTAAAATAGAATTTATTTTAGAATTTGGAATATCAAAATTAGCTTAGAGTGAATTTTTGATATTTTTCTAAAAACTTTCAATTTTTGATGAATAGTGAAAAACACTGAGTTATAGTTTAAAACCGACTTTTTATTTAAATAATTATTTATTTTATTTAAATTTATTTTAGGTCAGAATAGATAAATAATACATATATAAGTTTAATGTAATTCATTGGAGTCATTTTGTAATAATATTAGATATATACAATTTTATTGAACTATTCACCGTCTTTTACCCACCTCCTAGGAGAATTTGCAAATTCACATAAAACATAATTTTACTGCTTCTGTGAGTTGAATTTCAAAAATCCGAGACACACAATTAATATCAAGGAGTAAATTTTGGTTCAATAAAATAAAAATAATTTTTGGGGGAATAGTAACTTTTTACCTTTATTTACTGCGGTTAAAGGTAAATAGGGTAATTCAAGGTAAAAAGAATATTGTAATAATTTAAAATAACCTTAACACATTCCCTAAACTTATTGGATGAGTAATGGATGACCATGGGCATCTTGGGGTCGATTTTGGGACCCCATGGAGGCACTTATGAATGATAATGACACTTTAGATTAAGTAATTTAATGTAGAGGCAAAATTGGCATAAACAAAAACCATTTAGTAATTAATTTTTATATGGTATTATATAAGTAATATTTTTGACTATAAATATTAATTGGAAATATAAAACTATTTCCTACACTTTGAAATTTTTTTCATAATTTTTAGACATTGAATAAATTAAATTATTTATGACACAACAATGATGTAGTATTTACCTCATTAATAAATGATTTAAATAAATTAGATTATAAATATCCACATAATATCCAAAACACGTCTAATTTTTATTTTATGTTTTTATTTATACCATGAGTCATCTTACCTTCGACTATAACGATATTTGGACCTTTAGAAACCGAATATCATTATATAAAAAAATAATATTTTCACACTTTCCTAAAGAGCCCTTCCTCCCCTTATAAAAGGAGACCACTTCTAACCAATTCCTCACACCTCTCAAGAATTTTAGGCTCATCAAAACTATGAAACATTAACCTCCCTAAATCCCTCCCCTACTCCTAGAAGCCTTAACTTAGGATGAAGGAAATTCAAGAAGCCATTTTGGTTCAATCCAAAGGAAGTTACTCAAATTAAAGGTAACAATTTCTATTAACTTCTTTTCTTTTATTTTACTTCTCCAACCCCTAAACTATTTTTATTCATTTATTTTATAACAACACCAGTATCATAAAAATACTACGATTTTTTTTATGAGGATGATTCTAATTACACTTACACACACCTCCATCTAATGGGTGAATATGATAATGTTTCTGTGGATGGCTAACTAATGCCTCACGAAACGATGATTGTTCAATTACCTTCTACCGCCTCTCATGGTGGCCATTATGATAGAACTGTATTAATATATTATATATATTATGTTTATTTTTTCTTCATTCTTCTGTATTTTTATTTTATAGCATACCTTAATGGTTTCCATAATGGGAAAACGTGATAATTTCATTTGAGGAAGTGCGGACTACCGCCCCCTCAAAGTGATATGAATCTTTAATACCATATGTGGGACGTATAAAGGACGGATTTAATGATATTATATATGATATTATACTGGAATTATAATATACCAATGTATCATTATGTTTTATGTCCATTAAAATAAGAAATATAAATGAAAGTAGCGTTCATGCATACGTACAACTTACCGTCTCCATGAATGATGCATTTCATTCTTACCCCAAAATGACATGTACTGTTATAAATACATTTATATATAGGATATATATGATATATATGATATCTAAATCATTAATATAATTCTGGATATAATGATATTTTGACCATGTGAACAACTTTTAACTATAAGATGTTCATTTTTGACTCAAGTGCCAAATATCGACAAAACGAACGTTATTAACTTAAATGATTACATAATGTTTATAACATGGTAATAAGTTATATAAACAGAATAATAAACTTGAAAAAGGTTTTTATGAAAGTATAAATTAACTTTAGTTTATTATTCAGGATATTAAATAACGAACGGGTTAAGTCGAACATGAGGTAAGGGGTTTCTTTTCTCACTTTTAATTCTGTGAGATTTCCATTGTTCACCAGTTATTTATTACATGTGGTGTGTGTACTACCCATGATTGTATTAATTGTGTAATATACTTTAATTTATGTATATTTACATAATGATTATATTATCCTTCTTTCATGGGTGTATGTTTCGTAGGTTACCAAATCGATAAAGAAATTTGAAATTTCAATTTTCACTCATTCGGATTTACGCATACTTCATTGATTATTTTACTCCAAGATTATTTGTGGAATAAATAATCTTTTTCTTATGTCATAATTTCCACTCCCCTTTCTGTGGATATACTTTTGATACACATAATCACTCTGTTGATAAATTCTCAAGTCCTCGATATGAACTTGATAAGAGTAAATTTAACTCAATCTCTATTTATTGAGTTAAACATCCAATTCATTGGTGTTGTTTTTACAAGAATATGTGTGAATGTCCTCAGATTGATTTACAGTGAATATCCAATCATATTGAGTGTATTTATATTTTTCACACATAATTATGTCGTTCATTTATCCTTAACCTAAGGATACTGTCATTATAAGAGATTTCATCTCAATTTACATTCCATTGAGACTTCTTCGTTGTTATACAACAAATCACTTTTATATGGTGTATATAATTAACTTTGACATAGTATATCATGAATATATTTATTCTCATAATATTATTACATTTTTAATACCTCAATTATTTGTATTCAAGTGTCTCTCTTTTGGTTAGGAACTCTAACTACAATATCATTTTAAATGTTTTAAAGATTTATTATTTTAAATATTTCCCATTAATGTAATTGTTTTAAAAATGGTTTTAAAGATTTATTTATATGGACATTAATGTTTTAAAATTAAAACTCCTTTTAAAGGATTCAAAGTGGTATGAGACACTTTTATTCAAAAATCTATTTTTAAATGGATTCTTGACAAATAGTTTGACTTTTAAATGTTTTCAAGATAAAGGGTATATTTATCTCAAATAGTTTTGATGATTTTTTTCATCTATGTCGATATCCTTAATTATTCTTGATTGAGGTTAATTTTTTACAGTAAAATCTTCTATATTGTATTGAATGAGTTATGTTTGAATGTGGATGTGTTATTTTAATACCATTCATGGTTTTTGGATAAAGTATTGACATTTTGTATTCTAGTTTCAATATGAATGTTTATGTTATGTTTCAAAATTTTCATTTGAGGAATTAATTGGACTTAGTAAGTGACGGGTGGAGCCCGCTATAGCTCCTCGATGCATCGGTAGGTCTCATGAGGCAAACTAGTGTCTTGGCACAAGGCCTTGACAAAATCTTATTTTTAGTCTTGGCACAAGGCCTTGACTATGTGGTTATGATAGTTTGGAATTATGCATTCCATCAATATGAAAGTGATTATTGATATTTCATGTGATTATTCTACTAGTAGAATATCCATGTGAATAAGTAAATAGAACTATTTCATTTCATTTTTTCCATATTATGTTGAAGTTCAAGTTTAAAAGGCTTTTTTTAGTTATACATTGTTTTAAATGTTTATGCTTGTTTATGAATGTTTCCTCTATATTGTTATCCTTACTGATCATCTGAGCTCACCCCTTTATATGTCTTAATTTTTCCCAAGATGTGAAGAAGTATTTTATGACGAACCTATAGGGATAGTCTGAGGAGGTATGGGTGTGGACTATGGAGACTATGTTGTTGTAGTTTTTCACTTTATGATGTAATGTAAGACTTATGAATGTTTCTAGTGTTTCCAATGCTACTAAACTAATCGGTCTTTCGAGACTTGATCTTTTTTGATCATGCCAATATTATATAATAAGGCACCGACTCTGGGTAACTAGGTTCTGGGCGTTACAGTTGGTATTAGAGGAATTTTAGTACAAACCATGGAAGCTAGATTTAGATAAACTCTGATTAGATAACATAGACCTAATATGGACTTTGAGAATTAGTATAGAAGAACTTCCTAGAATTTTGGTATTGTAGTGATTTTGTGAGTTTTCCATGAAATAAAACCATGTCTGGATACGAGTAGGTAAAGGCAGCTCTGGCACAGATGTACCTAGGGGTAAAACCCAAAAACACCACTTTGAGCTAGAATCGAATGGAAACTGGTGCACGAAAACAGGCCTTGCTGCACTCTTGGTTGCGGCACTCCCGGGGGATAGGCTTAGGATAATTCTCATTTTCTTTACAAACCATTATGAAGGGGTTATGAGTGTATAATTCCTCAATGAAATTTTTATTATTATTATGGATTATATCCATAAACTGTTCAATTTATATTAAGTGTTTTATAAGTTTGGATTTAGGTATTGCGATTCATAAACTAATCTAGTGTATGCCATTGTAAAGAAATGGCGCCCAGTAGAAGGAATGTGAACTCCAGCAATACATATGATCCAAAGAGTAAGAAGGATCATATATTTCACGGTATTAAGCCAAAATTTATAAGGGAAATAGTCTCCCATGTATTCTCAACATATGAAGAAATAGTATAATGTGTTAATAAGATAAGTAAATAATTTCTTCAGTCCTATGGATTCGAAGAGAAGCAAGAGAAGAAAAGGATGGAAGAGAGAAAGATGGATAAAGGGAAGAGGTAAAAGAAGAATTTTTTCATATGTGATAACTGTGGGAAGAAACACCTTGGAACTTGCCTAAAGGGAATGAGAGTTTTTTATAAGTGTGGAGAAAGAGGACACCAAGTACATGACTACAAGGGTAAGCAAAAGGTTTCAAATGTACAATGCTTCATCTACAAGGAGTGTGGACACTACGTGAACTAGTGTCCAAATCATCAGAGTATGCCCCAAATGATGCTATTGGATAATAATAAAGTTAGGATACTACCACAGATGAGGAGGAATGAATAGAGTTATTATATTGTTATTAAATAATTATGTCATTTGAGTGTTGTATCAACGATGTACTAGTTATAATAATTATTAAGTATGTAAGGATTGTACTGCAGTACTATTTCATTAAGGACTTGAGATTGTGTGGAACCATGAAATGTGACTCAATAGTAGGTTAAATTTTTGGAAAATGTATGGTTGAGAGAAAGATAAACCATAATATGGTTCTGATAATGAGGTAGAGATTTTGGCACAATTCATGTTTGATTTGGATAAATTATATTGGATATTCTTGACTACCTTGAAACTGATTAATG
Organism: Viscum album; assembly: GCA_963277665.1. Taxonomy (NCBI): domain Eukaryota; kingdom Viridiplantae; phylum Streptophyta; class Magnoliopsida; order Santalales; family Viscaceae; genus Viscum; species Viscum album. The sequence goes on from OY728123.1 coordinate 880,268,143, forward strand.
TTTGTATATTCCATCATTGTTGGAGTTTAAAACAATTTTGGATGGAAGAAGTATATCCAGTGTTCTACAAGGAATAATGGAGGCTGAATGTAATCAATTAGGTTTTATAGTAATTCAGGGTGTTACCATGTTTTAAAATAATACATGATGAAGGTTTTCACATGTTATTACGTGGGAAAAAGGATCTTCATTGTGTTTAACTTCCTTATAAATTTTGGAATGTGAGTTTGGATAGAAGTATTTTGGATAAGTCTAAAGGTTGAAATGGATTATGTTTGAAAGGTTATTTTTGGATTTTTATAAAAGGACAACACGCAGACCGTGTGACAACTCATCACATCGGACAAAGCCACGGGAATCGAAACCACAACCATAGTGCGATTGTGATTTATCACCTACCACTGGACTGCGTGATATCCCTGGATTGTATAATGTAGTTTTTTTAAAGGTTATGATATGTGAATTATAAATTCATTATTTTATTTTGAAACCCTATAAGATTAGGATAAATAGAATATTTTTTTTGAAATCTTTTGGAGTAAAATATGAGTTTGTGGTAGGAATTAGTTGAAGGATGAAACTCTACTTTTCATGTATATATATATATAATTTTTTTCCACATATTATAGGGGTAAATTAAATATTAAACTTTAGGGAAGGGATCTTAAAACCAGAAATGTGTTTTCCTAATACCTTATGTTTTGTTGAACCAATAGTATTTCAAATCATCATAGATTGATGGATTTGAGACCCTCAATTTTACAATTGTTTGTGATTTATGACCTCAATCACTCCCTATAAATATTTACGTTTTTCTTTCAATTATGTGTCTCTAATTACCACCAATGTTATCCTAATCGAGATCATAATTTGGTGTTGTCTTTTTCAATCCCCTTTTTCCTCTTATTAAGATTAAATTTTATTAACCCAATTTCCGATGCGGGTTTTCCCACAAAGGTATTTTCTATTTTCAATATTTTATTTTAGAAGATAAATTTGAAATTGCGAGGACGCAATTTATTGAAGTAGGGAAGAATGTAACACCCCAATATTTCCTAGTACGTTATTTCATCAAAGTAATTAAATAACTTACAATACACGCAACATTGAGTTCAAGTGCACCACGACATACAAAACTAGTCGTTCAAAAGCGGTTATGAATAGTATTAACCAAATTTTGAACTTTATATAATTCTTGTAATTTTAGAAACCATATTATTGGTTTCTTAGACATAATGTAAGAACAAATTCATTTTTTTCAGATAAAAGAAGTATTTTTTAAAAAAATTGCAATTTTACCGCCTTTTAATGGAGAACCCTTTTTAAATAAAATATTTGAAACTTATATATATTAAATTTTACTAAATAAAATTATTTATTAGAATAGGGACATCAAAATTTACTTTGTGTAAATGTTTTTAATTTTTCCGATAAAGTTCATTTTTTAATGAATAGTGCAAAAAATTGAATTTTAATTCAAAAGTTTCTTTTAATATAATTTATTTATATGTTTAGATTATCTTTTTAATTGGTTTTAAGGTGTAATTAGAATATATTTTTACCATTTTATCCAATTTTGTTCATTATAATTAATTTCACTTTGAAGTTGGACGTAAACAAGTGTCAATCTTTTGATAGATATTATTTCAAAAAAATACGCCTTTTGGTTTTGACAACGGGATTTAATTTTAAATTAATAATTGCAAATTATATGTTTTGAATTTTGTAAAATAGAATTCATTTTTGAATTCTTAATATCAAAATTATCTTAGGGAGAATTTTTGATATTTTTCTGAAAACTTTCAATTTTTGATGAATAGTGAAAAACACTAAGTTATTATTTAAAATCGATTTTTTATTTAAAAAATTACTTATTTAGTTTAAATTTATTTTAGGTCAGAATATATACATAATACCTATATATTTTCAATGTAATTCATTGGAGTCATTCTATAATAATATTAGATATATAAAATTTTATTGAACTATTCACCGTCTTTTACCCACCTCCTAGGAGAATTTAAAAATTCACATAAAACATAAATTTACCGCTTCTTTGAGTTGAATTTAGAAAATCCGAGAGACACGATTAATATCAAGGAGTAAAATGTGGTTCAATAAGATAAAAATAATTTTTGGTGAATAGTAAATTTTTAATTTTATTTACCGCAGTTAAAGGTAAATAGGGTAATTCAAGGTAAAAAAAATATTGTAATAATTCAAAATTACCTTAACACATGCCCTAACATTATTGGATGAGTAATGGACGACCATGGGCATCTTTGGGTCGATTTTGGGAACCCATGGAGCCACTTAGGAATGATAATGACACTTTAGATTAAGTAATTTAATGTAAAGGAAAAATTGGTATAAACAAAAACCTTTTAGTAAATAATTTTTATATGGTATTATATTAGTAATATTTTTGACTATAAATATTCATTGAAATATAAAATGATCTCCTACATCATGATATATTTTTTCATAATTTTTAGACATTGAATAAATGAAATTATTTATGACACAATAATGATGTAGTATTTACCTCATTAATAAAATAAATTAGATTATAAATATAAAAATAATATCCAAATCATGTCCAATTCTCATTAGATGATTTTATTTCGACCATGTGTCATCTTACCTTAGACTATAATGATTTTTGGACCTTTATAAACCGAATATCATTATATAATAAAATAATATTTTCACACTTTCCTAAAGAGCCCCTCCTCCACCTTATAAAAGGAGACCATTTCTAACCAATTCCTCACACCTCTAAAGCCTTTAGACTCGTCCGAACTCTTCCAAATTAAGCTCCCTACATCCCTACCCTCCTCCAATAAGCCTTACCTTAGGTAGAAGGCACATCAAAAAGCAATTTTGGTTCAAACCAAAGGAAGTTACTCAAATTAAAGGTAACAATTTCTCTTAACTTCTTTTCTTTTATGTTACTTCTCCAACCCCTAAACTCTTTTTATTACTTCCTTTTATAAAAACACCAGTATAATCAATATAATTTTATTTTGTTATGAGAAGGATTCAAATTACACTTACACACACCTCTATTTAATGGGTGAATAACATAATGTTTCTGTATATGGAAAACTAACGCCTCACAAAATGATGATTGGTCAATTACCTCCTACCGCCTCTCATGGTGGCCATTATGATGGAACTTTATTTATATATTATATATATTATTTTTAATTTTTCTTCATGCTTTTGTATTTTTCTTTTATAGAATACCTTAATGGTTTCCATTATTGGTAAACACGATAATTTTGTTTGAGGAAGTGCGGACTACCGCCCCCTCAAAGTGACATGACTCGTTAATACCATATGTGGGATGTATAAAGGATGGAGTTAATGATATTATATATGATATTATAATGGAATTATAATATAATAATGTATCATTATGTTTTATGTCGATTAAAATAATAAATAGAAATGAAAGTAGCGTTCATGCGTACGTACGGTTTACCGTCTCCATGAACGGCGCATTTCATTCTTGCCCTAAAATGACATGTACTGTTATAAATAAATTTATATAATGAATATATATGATATATATGATATCTAAATCATTAATATCATTCTGGATATAATGATCTTTTGAACATGTGAACAACTTGTAACTATAAGGTGTTCATTTTTGACTCAAGTGACAAATATCAACAAAATGAACGTTATTAACTTAAATTATTACATAATGTTTATAACAAGGTAATGAGTTATATAAAAGGAATAATAAACTTGAAAAAGGTTCTTAAGAAAGTATAAATTAACTTTAGTTTCTTATTCAGGATATTAAAGAATGAACGGGTCAATTCGGACATGAGGTAAGGGGTTTCTTATCTCACTTTTAATTCAGTGAGATTTCCATTGTTCGCCCCTTATTTATTTCATGTGGTTTGTGTACTACCAATGATTGTATTCATTGTGTAATATAATTTAATTTATATATATTTAAATCATCATTGTATGATCGTTCTTTCATGGGTGTATGTTTCGTAAGTTACCAAATCGATAAATAAATTGTAAATTTCAATTTCCACTCATTCGGATTTACGCATACTTAATTGATTATTTTAATCCAAGATTATGTGTGGAATCAATATTCTTTTGATTATGTCATAATTTCCACTCCACTTTATTTGGATTTACTTTTGATACACATAATCGCTTCATTGATAAATTCTCAAGTCATCGATATGAACTTGATAAGAGACATTTTAACTCAATCTCCATTTGTTGAGTTAAGCATCCAATTAATTACTGTTGTTCTTACAAGAATATTTGTGAATGTCCTCAGAATGATTTACAATGAATATCCAATAATATTGAGTGTATTTATATTTTTCACACATAATTATGTCGTTTATTTATCCTTAACCTAGGGATACAGTCTTTATAAGAGATTTCATCTCAATTTACATTCCATTGAGACTTTTTTGTTCTTATACACCAAATCACTTTTATATGGTGTATATAATGTACTTTGACATAGTATATCATGAATCCCTTTATTCTCATAATATTATTATGTTTTCACTACCTCAAATATTTTTATTCAAGTGTCTCTCTTTTGGTTAGGAACTCTAACTACAATATCATTTTAAATGTTTTAAAGATTTATTATTCTAAATATTTCTCGTTAATGACCATGTTTTAAAAATGGTTTTAAAGATTTATTTATATGGAAATTAAGGTTTTAAAATTAAAAAACCTTTTAAAAATTTGAAAGTGGTATGGGACACTTTTGTTCAAAAATATTTTTTTAAATGGATTCTTGACAAATAGTGTGACTTTTAAATGTTTTCAGGAAAGAATGGGATATTTATATCAAATAGTTTTGATGATTATTTTCATCTATGTCAATATCCTTCATTATTCTTGATTTAGGTTAATCTGTTACAATAAAATTTTCCATTTTGAATTGAATGAGTTATGTTTGATTGTGGATGTGTTATTTTTATACAATTCATGGTTTTTGGATAAAGTATTCACATTTTGTATGCCAGTTTCAATACGAATGTTTATGTTATGTTTCAAAATTTTCATTTGAGGAATGCATTGGACATAGTAAGTGATGGGTGGATCCTTCTATAGCTCCTCGATGCATCGGTAGGTCTCATGAGACAAACTAGTGTCTTGGAACAAGGCATTGAAAAAATTTTATTTGTAGTCTTGGAACAAGCCCTTGACTATGTGGTTATGATAGTCTGTCATTATGCATTACATCATTATGAAAGTGGTTATTGATATTTCATGTGATTATTCGACTATTAGAATATCCATGTGAATAAGTAAATGGAATTATTTCATTTCATTTTTTCAATATTATGTTGATGTTCATGTTTAAAAGGCTTTTTTAGTTATACATTTCCTTAAATGTTTATGCTTGTTTATGAATGTTTCCTCTATATTGTTATCCTTATAGAGCATCTGAGCTCACCCCTTTATATGATTTATTTTTTCCCAAGATGTGAAGAATTATTTTATGACTGACCTACAGGGATAGTCTGAGGAGATATGAGTGTGGACTATGGAGGATATGTTGTTTTAGTTTTTCACTTTATGATGTAATGTAAGACTTATGAATGTATCTAGTGTTTCTAAGGCTACTAAACTAATTGGTCTTCCAAGACATGATCTTTTTTGATCATGCCATTGTTATGTAATAATTCACTGACTCTGGGTAACTAGGGTCGGGGAGTTACAAATAACAGAAAACCTGATCACCACCCTAAGAAGCTGACCCTCTCTTATGACTATTCTTCAACCTCTCACCTTGTAAGAAACATACGAAAATATGCTTCCTTCCCTATGAGGTTGTAACACATTTCTGCCCAGTTGTCACCAAAAGTCCACCTCCTAACGATCCCATAAAGTTCCCTTCTATGATAAGGTCATGGTCTACTACCACAACAGATCTATTCATATGGAAGATGTTAACCTAGGACCTAATCACATGCCTATGCCCATCCTAGATGCATTTTCAATTGTGTCCTCAACTATATCTATCATCAATATGTATTGGAACAAGTTAGTAAAATGACTAGTATAACCCATCAGTGACATAGCCCCCTGAGTTAAACTCAAAAACTCTACAACTTTCTCCTCCTTCAAGGATTCTTGGTTGCAATGTTATAGAAACATTTCCTTAAAATCCTTCCACATCATTCCTTTAGCCTACTACATCTGAACCATAATATCCCCCCAATGCTTACCCTGACCTCTTAACATTTAGGCAGGTAACTTAACTTACTTATCAAGTGGAATCTCCATATGACCTAGAATATTCTATATAGACCATATCCAAAAAACTTCTACCTCTAGCCCACCCTCTTGGGTAATTGTCAGAGGGTACTACCACTAAAAATCCTCGGTCAGATCGAAGATACTTGACACAACCCACCTTGGGTCCTATTCCATCATCTTCATAAAATGGGAAAGATTATCATGGATATTCTCTTCCATATTGTCTTGAACCACCAGATCCTCTTGCTTCACTACTGGGGGATCATTATCATTAATTTCCTCATTTATCCCAACTATCACACTTCTTCATAGAGTAAATTCTCTACAATGCCAAACATGATCTTTAAAATAAAAACCATAAATTTTTCACAAATATAAAGGATAGATCACACTTATCCACCAACAAACTATTTCATATACACCACCAAAACCAGTCTGATTGTACATAGAACACTACCCTCAACCATCCATACCAAGATCATGGCTAACACAAGGTAACTAAATCACATGAATACAATAATTTCCTTCTACACCATTTCAAAACTATCCTAACATCACAACTGACTCCAATAACAATTCATATCACATACGACCCTTTATCAAGCATAATTCCTTAATTATTGATTAATATTTTTCTCCCCTTTTAACCCATTTTACTGTTTTATTAGACACAATTTTCACCACTTTTATGAAATTCAAATTCATTCTACTATGTATGTCCCACACACCCATCCCATGTGTGTGTGCCTACTATGTTGCATGTCAATTATATACATCGGTGTCTAGAACGATTCATGAATGAACAACCACGCTCCATTCCTTCCATGAGAAAAATACCCTAAAATCGACAAATCACAACACTTGTGCATCACTAAATGGTGAAATATCATCAAATGTAACAACACACAACAAGAAAAAAAATCCCCTTATAGGGTGGCTTTGGGTTTCCCTCGTACTTGGGTTATCTACTCCTAGGAATGAGCTCATTACCAAGAATTGATAATATATTATTCTCCAATATACCATCCCTAAATAGTAAGAAAGAGAAAATAACCTCCCTCTGATATGACTTTGTAATGTCCCCGACTCGGGTTCCACTAAATCGGTGCCCCAAGTCGGGTCACCACAAGACATAAAGCACGCCTCCCCATACGAATGAGGTTTTTGTCTAGCATTGAGGGTCTAATATGTCATATGGGGAGACAATACCCTCTTCACGAGAGTAAAACATAGCAGAACACAATAAATATAGTGAAAATAATAGGAAATAACAAATAACATGCATAACCAAGCATATCCTAAATTGGGTAAAATTCATTAGAAAAAGTAAATATTTCATGTCTTGATACAATTCCATGTGAACAAAACCCAAAGTAAAGACAACAATAGAATACCCAAAAATGTATTGACTTCAAGAATGGAACCTATTACATGCACGTCCCATGTCTAACTTAACTTTCTAACATAGAGACCTTGCCCTTGTCCATACCTACAATCTTGACATTTTCTCGGGAACCCAACATCATCTAGAGAAAGGTGTGAGTACAACTTAGTAGGCAACCACCAACAATGTCTAAAAATATCAAGTGTAAAAGATAGCACATTCAAGTATAAATAAATAAAAAGCAATGTAAAGAAAATTCAGGGCCACTAGTTTACAATATCTACCAACATATACTAACCATGGTTCCAATTCATTATGTCTCTTTTATTACTAGTTCGTAATCAATCACAAGATCATAAGTTGGGATGTCACATTATTCACACAAGTATTGTGGAATATATCATTTTTCATAAGGGCATAAATGGGTCCCTAACTCACTATGGATAACATATCACAACATAACAATATCATCATCTCAAAGCCTTGGTTTGGGTGCAATTCAACCATTTGGGGAATAAAGCTTCATCCCCTTCCCAAAACCATGCATTGTGGGTGGATTTAAAGCATCATTAAAACTTGAATCGTGTGAGGAGCCACATTCCTTTATCCCACACCTTATGCCATGTGAACACGCTTATCCATCCATTTAACACACACAACCCTTTCACAACCAAACAAAGAAAAAACAAACCATAATCATAATCCATAATAATCAACATGGAAAATCATATATTTCCATAACCTTTTAATTCTTTTTCCATTTATATAACATACTCTAATTCACATTCCCAAGCCTAGATCACTATCAAATTCATGAATTCACTTATATCAACATGTTACACAAATTAATAAGCCTTATACCCCCACCAAAATTAACCAAAATCACACTAGGACTTCCATTAAAAATATAACATACTCAACAAGGGCTCTACATGATCACACAACAACCTAGAACTTACATAGCTAATTATAGGTCTGAAAAGTATCAGTGCACCCCATGGGTGGCTTTAAATAAGTCAATTCTGTAAAGACCCGAAAAATTTAAGGACATTTTTTTCATAATTTTCTTTGGATTTTTACAAGAACGCAGTTTCTGACGGCACCTGATTCCGAGGCCCGGTGTGCCCAGAATCATTTTCGGAAGTTTGGCTCGGGTACGTTCAGTGAACGAACGAGCGGGTTTTTCTAACTTTTAAACCGGTGCTCGGAATCAAATTCTGAGGGCATCGATGGAATCGCAGCGCCGATATTTTCTTTGAAACGCCTCTTCTAGAGTTGCTTTTTCTAGGGTGTGGTTTTTAAATTTTGGGGTTAAGTTAAGAAATAAAATAAAGTGGTGCAAAAACTTTATTTTTATTTCACTTAAAGCCACATAAAAGCCACTTAAATCCTCTTAAACTAAGTTGAAGCGGATAGGGTTCAATCCAAAATATCCCACCCTCTTGGTAGGATATTTATGAGGTGGGGCCCGCACGAGCCCCACCGTTTCTTTTCTGCTAGGTAACGCTCCCGCGAAAACCCCCATTAAATAAAAGTCAACTAGGGTGTTTTCTTAAACAATTAAACGCTCCTTTTAATTAGGCGGTTTATTCGTAGAAATTAATTCTATGAATTAATTTCGTTCGTTTCTTAACACGTTTTCGTTTTGTTGGCATGTTAATAAAATAAGGCCAACACACCTTCTTTTTGAATGTTGTGTTAAATCTTTGGAGAATGTCTAAAGATCTTCCTCCTTCTTCATGAAGAACGCGAAGAACGCTGGCCTTCGATGAAAGGCGACGAAGGACGCCGAACCCGCAGAGATCAACGACGTGAAGCCGTGTACCGCGACGCTGACGAATCTCCCTTCGCGACGCTTCTTCCGCGACAATCCAACCCCGCGACAACCTTCGATCGACAACGACAAGGTAGGGGTTGCGCTCCTTTTAAATTATTTTTGGATTATAACAACAATATGGATTTAATTTTTATTAATTAAATCTGTATGTTCTTGAACCTTGGAGTTCGTCAACGCGACACCGTATTCCGCGATGACGCGACGCCCTTCCGCGACGATGCGACGCCCTTCTGCGACGCGACGATCGTCTCCATCCGCGATGATCAATTTCGTGAAGAACGCACGCTCGACGACTATGGAATGTTAGGGGTTTAATTCTTTAAATCTTTGTGATTAAATCCCTGATCGTTTAGATATTTTTGGGTGAATATATTTAAGACCGCTAACGCGGTGGGTGCGGACTAACGAACAAGTCCGAACCCACCACACCTTTTCGTTCTTGGTGCTCGAAATGGTAGACGATGAAAAATGGGGCCGCAAAGGCAATTCAAGGGCCTGGCAGTGAAGATTGAGTTTCGAGTGGACCGCTGGCGAAGACCACACACAAAACGGACCACTGGAGCCCGTCCGGTGGCCCACGGAAGCTCCCGCCGGCGCGGTGGCGCCCGGCGCGCCGCCGGCAAAACCCGCCGTGGCTGAAGCTATGGAGGAGAGCCGGTTCTGCGGCCGCGCGGAATTGAGAAGAGAGACGTGGCCCGTCCTCCGCATCCGCTGGCGAGGCGGCCCTACCCGGGGCCGCGACGTTTCATCCCGCGGGGGCAGCGCCCACCCCGCGGCTTCCTCTGCTCGGCCGAGCAGAGCCGGGTCGCGCCCAGGACGGGCCGGGCTGCCCAAGCCGGGCCGGGTCGCGCCAAACCGGGTGAGACCCAGACCCGGGTCGGGTCGACCCGGTTTGGACCGACCCGGGGGGGGGGGGGGGGGGGGGTTGGGCCGGGTCGGTCTGGGCCCAGACCCCTCGTCTCCGGACGTTTTCGGTCTTTTGATCATAACTTTAGCTACGGGCCTCTGAACGATGTTCCGTCAGCGGCGATACGATCCTTGGATCGGGACGGTCGCTTCAGTATATCGCATTAAAGGTTTTGGAATACTTTGGGTTCGGCTGGGTTGGTTCGTTAACGAAACCAACCGGGCCTTCGAAGCGGAAACACTCATATCTTGAGCTTCGGATGTCCGTTTGACGTGCCGTCGACATTGTTGTTTTACTCTAAGTGAGAAGGATCTTTTGAAATACTCCGACTGAGTTTTGGATGCAGGTGGAGTACGGTCGGGTTGGTTTTGCCTTAAAAACCAACCGAGCCCCTGGGACGAAAAAGCCAATAACTCTCAGACTGGGCGTCTGATTGACGCGCCGTCTGCGACGTTGAGTTCTATTGTCGATACAGAACTTTTGGAAACATCAACTGTGGACTATGTTTCAGTTGATGTATCAGCCTCTCAGCTCGTGGAGCGGACCCTCCCGAACGAGCTTTCTGTGTGCGGGAACCCTAGAGCTGGCTGCGACTGCTACTATGACGACAACGACTGTGCAGAGATCCTCAGTGGATTCGACGATGACGACTACAACACTCAGTGATCCTTTGTAGGTCAGTGCTACCGATAATGTGTGGGTCTGATCCTGTGTGGGTCAGCACTCAGCGGTCCTGTGTGGGCCAGCGCCTACAGGTCCTGTGTGGGCCCGATCCTGTGTGGGTATTTGTGGGGGTTAATTACCTATCGATCCTTTGTGGGTCAGATCCTTTATGGGTCATTGAGGGGGTTAGTACCTATCGATCGTTTGTGGGTCCGATGACTTAGATGGATCAATGATCATCTCTATTGTCATTTCAAGAAGTATACCTGTGTGAGCTGAAATCCTGTTTTACTTTCCTGTGTGGATTGTGTTGTGCTTTCCTGTGTGGGTTGTTTTGTGCTATCCTGTGTGGATTTACATTTTACTTTCCTGTGTGTATTGTGTTGTGCTTTCTTGTGTGGATTTTGTTGTGATATACTGTGTGGATTTATGTTTTTCTCTCCCGTGTGGAATGGGTTATACTTGGGCTCGGAGGTTGGAGCATGTTGGAATTGATGACTTAGGTATATGTATGGGCATATACCTAAGTCGTGTCGGATGTTACTTTGTGATTGTATCTTTCCTTTGTGGTTTATCCTTTGTGGATTCTGGGAGACCTTCGGGGGTCTCGGGGTCCCTACTGAGTAGCTTATACTCACCCCTGCATGGGCTATGCCTGCACTAGATTGTGTTGGTTGCAGACGACGGACAACGCTGATCGTGTTGGAGGCTTGCGCAACAGGACGGTACCTGGAGGTGGACCACTGGGCGGGGTGTACTCGGAGCGGACGGCTGGACCGAGGAGATATGGAGGCTATCTGTACTCACCCTTCAGGTGGGACTTCTAGTGGATGGCTCGACGCTGCGGATTTTCCTTTCAGTTGCTGTTTTTCCCCTTTCAGTTGTACTTTAAAGTTGGGATTGTATTTCCGGCCCCTTTACTTTCAGCATAGCTTGTTTCATTTTTTTACTTAGTGTTTTACTTCTTCTTGTACTCTATGGTATATGTTTACTTTTATAAGGGAAATGTCTTCCCTGTTACCGGGATTTACGCCTTTGGTGCTAGTCGCCAACCCCTGGCCTATGGAAGGCAGGCTTGGGGTAGTCACGGCACGAGCCCCGAGGACGAGTCGTGACAAATTGGTATCAAAGGAGTTCAGTTCTACCGCAGACTCTAATCTTTATTCTATGTGAAGAAATAGTGTTAAGCGTATTGAGTGTGGTTATCAGTCCATGGAGCCCAGTGTTGGTGCGGCGGCCGACGTATCCGTACACCAGGACCCTGACATCTGATTTCTCACTTAATGCACGAAAACATTGAATGCATGTGTGTTTCATGTTTTCTTTGTGATTACTATATGTCAGCTCACCAGGTATACTGTTATGACCGTGGATCTCCTGTTTATTTTCAGGATGGCCCCACGATGGCAGCCAGCTAGGGTTTCGAAAGTTGAGCGTGACGATAGCCCGCCGAGAGACGAGGCCTCGGTACAGGGCCCTTGACAGCAGAGGCACCGGCGGTACCTCTACCTATCGAGCCACAATTGCTTCCAGCCCCAGCCACTAATGATGCACGCCATCTCAGTGCACCACATGAGTTCCAGTGCCAGCGACTGCCCAGGTTCCGCGGGGATACAGACCCCCAGGCAGCCGAGGACTGGCTGGAGGTAGTGGTACGAGTTTTCAAGCTAGTGAGGACACCGGCAGACCTCATGGTGATCCTCGCAGCGAGCCTACTGCACGGAGCAGCGGGACGATGGTGGAGCATGATGCTACAGGTGCACGATGAGGAATATCTCATCTGGATAGACTTTGAGGGCCTCTTCTGCTCAGAGTTCGTCCCAACCACCCTCCGTGCAGTGCGCATCTAGGAGCTTCTTCAGCTGCAGCAGGGCAGCTTGACGGCCGCCCAATACTCGGCGAGATTTACCGATTTCTCACGCTACTCGACCGACATGGTACGTGACCTATTCTTTTGGGCCCTCACCTTTGAGCAGGGATTGAGACACGAGATCCGGGCATCGTTGATCTCCCTCAGCATCCCGACCCAGGCAGGAGTACTGGAGCGATCCCTTTTGATTGAGAGCTTTCTTGCTGAGACTTCTCCAGCGGCGAGACCTACCGCGGGGCGGCACATAGCAGAGTCTTCCGCAGCAGGCAGTCGACGGATGACTCAGGGGTCCCGGCAGGCCAGACCCTCACCTAGACGGCCTCAGGACACTGGCTCTGCCATGAGGGGCACACAACATGGAGCTAGTCTTTCGAGAGGTAGGCAGTGCTACACATGCGGCGGGCAGGGCCACATGGCTCGTGATTGCCCGACCCATCATGCTGAGGAGCAGCATAAAGTTGAGGGGACACCCAGGCAGAGGCAGAGGGTCGACCGTGGCGGTCCGTAGGGAGGAGTTGGAGGAGGAAGAGGAGCTGGCCGAGCAGCAGGTGGTGGGCGACGCTTTGAGGCTCTACCACCACCACCACCAGGCGGTCCACCCTGACCACAGGGAGCTGGCCGGCAGAGACATGCATAGCTCCAGGCATTGGAGGCCTACGACCACGGCGCGCCCGAGATGATTCGAGGTATGATATGTGTCTATTCCACCCTTACTGCAGTTCTTATAGACATAGGAGCGAGTCACTCTTTCATATCTGCTGCCCTTGTTCGGAGCTTGGAAATTCCGACAGAGCCGTTGGATCGATCCTTACGGCTAGAGACTCCTATGGGAGAAGACTCGACGATTACGCACTAGTGCCGATAGTGTGAGATTACTCTAGGAGGCGAGAGCTTCGGCTGGGATCTTCTTGTAGCAGCGTCGAGGCCTTATGACGTCATCTTGGGCATGGATTGGTTATCTACAGTCCATGCACAGATTGACTATATTAGGCGCAAGGTGCGATGTGTACGCACCGACGGGAGCAGGTTCACCTTCACCGGCGAAAAGGGAGCATTCGCAGCACAATATGGACTACTGCAGAGGAGAGGATAGCCCATCACTCATCAGTTGGATAGCCTCATCCTAGGAGCAGTTGACATGAAGAGTCCTAGTTTTCCTATAGTGGTGGATCAGTACACGGACGTCTTTCCCGACGACGTTCCAGGGCTACCTCCTCGCAGAGAGGTAGGCATTCATATTGACCTCTACCCCGAGACAACCATGATATTGACTCCAGCATATCGGATGGCCCCTGCTGAGCTTCGAGAGCTACGGGTGCAGTTGGAGGACTTGCAGGGCAAGGGATTCCTCCGACCCAGCATTTCACCCTAGGCTTCCTCGATATTGTTCGCCAAGAAGGTGGACGGGAGCTTGCGACTTTGTGTCGACTATCGTCGCCTGAACTAGGTGGCAGTGAGGAACATGTATCTGCTACCGAGGATTGATGACCTCTTCGATCAGCTCAAGGGAGCACGGTGGTTCTCGAAGATAGACCTCAGGTCAGGCTATCATCAGATCAGAGTTTGAGACGAGGACATGCAGAAGACGACCTTCAGATGTCGGTATGGCCGATATGAGTTTTTGGTTATGCCATTTGGCATAACCAATGCTCCAGCAGTGTTCATGGGCCTCATGAACAGGATATTTCAGCCATACCTCGATCGATTTGTCGTAGTCTTCATCGACGACATTTTGATTTACTCGACGACTGAGGAGGAGCACGCCTACCACTTACGGGTTGTTCTAGACACACTCCGTGAGCACCAGCTTTATGGTATGCTCTCGAAGTTCTAGTTCTGGATACATGAGGTCCACTTCTTGGGACACGTCATCTCTGAGGTTGGAGTTGCGGTGGATCCCGCGAAGATCGAGGTGGTGCTAGCTTGGGAGCCACCCCGGAGCGTGACAGAGGTGCGGAGTTTCTTGGGACTAGCTGGATACTATCAGAGATTCATGCCAGACTTCTCCAGAGTTGCGGCACCACTCTCAGTTTTGACGACAAAGGGGAAACACTTTGTGTGGTCAGACAGATGTCAGCAGAGCTTCCAGGAGCTGAGACAGAGATTGACCAGCACCCCTATCTTGAGGTTGCCTGAGGAGGGAGTAGGGTACGTAGTCTACTGCTATGTATCAGGAACCGGACTCGGATGTGTCCTGATGCAGGAGCGGGCAGTGATTGCCTATGGATCACGTCAGTTGAGGCCGCATGAGCAGAACTATGCTACCCATGACCTGGAGTTAGCAGTAGTGGTCTTCGCTCTGAAGACACGTCGACACTATCTGATGGGCGAGCACTTTACAGTCTTTTCTGACCATCAGAGTCTCAGGTACATCTCCTCGCAGAAGGACCTGAACCTGAGACAGCGGCGATGGCTCGAGTTCCTCCAGGACTATGACTTTTAGATAGTCTATACTCCTGGGAAGGGGAATGTGGTGGCTGATGCTCTCAGCAGGAGGACAGACATTCAACTACTTGAGGAGGCGACAGAGCAGCTAGCTGCTTTGCAGATATCCTTTGTGGATAGAGATGGAGCAGCCTTCCTTCAGTCTCTCACAGTCACTCCTCCACTACTACAGCGGGTCAGAGAGGCACAGCGTCGGGACGCCGACTGTGAGACGCGGCGTGCACAGATATCCTCAGGAAAGGCACATGGTGGTTTCTCCTTTGGAGCAGAGCACGACATCCTTTTTAGAGGACGTACCTTGGTACTAGTCGCTTTACGAGAGGTGGTGATGAGAGAGTTTCACACTTCCCCTTTGGCGGTTCATCCTGGAGTGCGAATATGTACCAGGATCTCAGACGACAGCACTGGTGGCTGGGCATGAAGAAGGCTGTGGCAGAGTTTGTTTCACAATGCCTCACCTGCCAGCAGGTGAAGGCAGAGCATCAGGTACCAGCAGGCTTGGTACAACCCTTGGAGGTCCCAGAGTGGAAGCGGGACGGGATATCTATGGACTTCGTGACTGGAGTTCCACGCACTTCCAGAGGTCACGACTCCATCTGGGTGATTGTCGAACGACTCACCAAGTCAGCTCACTTCTTACCCATCAGAGAGCAGGGCTCAGTGGAGAGCTTGGGGCGTCTCTACGTTCAGGAGATTGTACGGGTTCACGGTGTGCCATCATCTATCGTCTCCGATCGAGATGCTTGCTTTACTTCCCGGCTTTGGAAGGGGTTGCAGGAGGTGTTCGGGACGCAGCTACGTCTGAGCACCACCTTTCACCCTCAGACGGATGGTCAGACGGAGAGGACCATTCATACTCTTGAGGACATGCTCCACGTATGTGTCCTCGACTTTGGTCGCAGTTGGGAGGACCACCTACCCTTGGTGGAGTTCTCATACAACAACAGCTACCACTCCACCATTGGGATGACACCATACGAGGCGTTGTACGGGCGACCTTGCAGATCTCCTTTGTGCTGGACAGACCCTGGGGAGTCAGCGCTTGTGGGACCAGAGATAGTCCGGGCCACGACAGAGAAGATCCAGGTCATCCAGGAGCGGATGAGGACAGCTCAGAGCTGGCAGAGGTCTTATGCTGACAGGAGGCGGAGGCCACTGGAGTTCGAGGATGGAGACCACGTCTTCTTGCGTGTCTCACCTCGACGTGGATTACAGAGATTTGGCCAAGGCGGCAAGTTGTCTCCATGCTTCATCGGACCATTCCAGGTCCTCAGCAGGATTGGCGAGGTGGCTTATCGCCTGGCTCTACCACCTCAGTTGCACCGGGTGCACGACGTCTTCCATGTATCCCAGCTGAGGAGATACGTGCACGACCCGACACACATCATTGACCATGGGGAGCTAGACGTTGATGATGGGGCGACTTTTGCAGAGGTCCTGGTGGAGATCGAGGATCGACAGGAGCAGGTCCTTCGTGGATGATCGATTCCTCTAGTGCGCATCAGATGGCAGCACGGGAACCTCCAGGAGATCACTTGGGAGCGGGAGGCTCAGATACGTGCTCAGTACCCACATTTGTTTCCCTAGTTTATGATGTATCTTTACGGGGACGTAAAGCCCTGAGGTGGGAGTGATGTAAAGACCCAAAAAATTCAAATAAATTTTTTTCTTAATTTTCTTTGGATTTTTGACGGCACCTGATTCCGAGGCCCGGTGTGCCCGGAATCATTTTCGGAAGTTTGGCTCGGGTACGTTCAGTGAACGAACGAGTGAGTTTTTCTAACTTTTAAACCGGTGCTCGGAATCGAATTCCGAGGGCACCGATGGAATCGCACTGCCGATATTT
This sequence comes from Viscum album, assembly GCA_963277665.1. NCBI lineage: Eukaryota > Viridiplantae > Streptophyta > Magnoliopsida > Santalales > Viscaceae > Viscum > Viscum album. Next base: position 880,285,362 of record OY728123.1, read on the forward strand.
TCTTAGAAACGCCTCTTCCGGAGTTGCTTTTTCTCGGGTGTGGTTTTTAAATTTTGGGGTTAAGTTAAGAAATAAAATAAAGTGGTGCGACAACTTTATTTTTATTTCACTTAAAGCCACATAAAATCCACTTAAAGCCGCTTAAACTAAGTTGAAGTGGATAGGGTTCAATCCAAAATATCCTACCCTCTTGGTAGGATATTTGTGAGGTGGGGCCCGCACGAGCCCCGCCGTTTCTTTTCCGCTAAGTAACGCACCCGCGAAAACCCCCATTAAATAAAAGTCAACTGGGGTGTTTTCTTAAACAATTAAACTCTCCTTTTAATTGGGCAGTTTATTCGTTGAAATTAATTCTATGAATTAATTGCATTCGTTTCTTAACACGTTTTCGTTTTGTTGGCATGTTAATAAAATAAGGCCAACACACCTTCTTTTTGAATTTTGCGTTAAACCTTTGGAGAATCTCTAATGTTCTTCCTCCTTCTTCGCGAAGAACGCGAAGAACGCGAAGAACACGAAGAACGTCGGCCTTCGACGAAAGGCGACGAAGGATGCCGAACCCGCGGAGATCGACGACGCGAAGCCGTGTACCGCGATGCCAACGAATCTACCTTTGCGACGCTTCTTCCACGACGATCCAACCCCGCGACAACCTTCGATCAACAACGACAAGGTAGGGGGTTGCGCTCCTTTTAAATTCTTTTTGGATTATAACAACAATATGGATTTAATTATTATTAATTAAATCTGTATTTTCTTGAACCTCGGAGTTCGTCGACGTGACACCGTATTCCATGACGACGCGACGCCCTTCCGCGACGACGCGACGCGACGATCAATTCCGCGATGAACGCACGCTCGACGACTATGGAAAGGTAGGGGTTTAATTCTTTAAATCTTTGTGATTAAATCCCTGATCGTTTAGATATTGTTGGGTGAATATCTTTAAGAACTCTAACGCGGTGGGTGCAGACTAACGAACAAGTCCGAACCCACCGCACCTTTTCGTTCTTGGTGCGCGAAATGACGGACGACGACAAACGGGGCCGAAAAGGCGATTCGAGGGCCTGGCAGTGAGGATTGAGTCCCAGGAGGACCGCTCGCAAAGACTTCACGCAAAACGGCCCACCGGAGCGCGTCCGGTGGCCCATGGAGGCTCCCGCCAGCGGTGCCCGGCGCGTCTCCGGCAAAACCCTCCGCGGCCGCGCGGAACCGGGAAGAGGGACGCGGCTCGTCCGCTGGCGAGGTGACCCCACCCGGGGCCACGACGTTTCATCCCGCGGGGGCAGCGACCACCCCGCAGCTTCCTCCGCTTGGCCAAGCCGAGTAGGGCCGACCCGCCGGGCCGGGTCGCGCCCAAGCTAGGCCGGGTCGTGCCAAACCGGGTCGACCCTGTTCGGGTCGACCCGGGGGGGGGGGGGATTGGACCGGGTCGGTCCGGGCCCAGACCCCTCATCTCCGTACGTTTTCGGTATTTTGCTCATAACTTGAGCTACAGGCCTCCGAACGATGATCTGTCAGTGGCGATGTGATCCTTGGATCGAGAAGGTCGTTTCGGTATATCGCACTCAAGGTTTCGGAATACATTGGGTTCGGCTTGGTTGGTTTGTACACGAAACCAACCGGGCCTTCGGAGCGGAAACACTCATATCTTGAGCTTCGGACGTCCGTTTGATGTGCCATCAACTTTTTTGTTTTCCTCTAAGTGAGACAGATCTTTTGACATACTCCGCTCAAGGTTTGGACGCAGGTGGAGTACAGTCAGGTTGGGTTTTCCTTAAAAACCAACCGGGCCCCTGGGACGAAAAAGCCAATAACTCTCAGACCGGGCGTCCGATTGACGCGTCGTCTGCGACGTTGAGTTCCTGTTGTCGATACGGAACTTTTGGATACATCAATTCTGGACTATGTGTCAGTTAATATATCATCCTCTCAGCTCGTGGAGTGGACCCTCCTGAACGAGCTTGCTGTGTGCGGGAACCCTAGAGCTGGCTGCGACTGCTACTGTGACGACGACGACTGTGCAGAGATCCTCAGTGGATTCGACGGCGACGACTACAACACTTAGCAATCCTTTGTGGGTCATTGCTACCGATCCTGTGTGGGTCAGCGCTCAGCGGTCCTGTGTGGGCCAGCACCTACAGGTCCTGTGTCGGCCCGATCCTGTGTGGGTCTTTGCGGGGGTTAGTTACCTATCGATCCTTTGTGGGTCAGATCCTTTGTGGGTCATTATGGGGGTTACTACCTATCGATCCTTTGTGGGTCCGACGACTTAGATGGATCAGTGATCATCTCTACCATCATTTGAAGAATTATACCTGTGTGAGCTGAAATCCTGTTTTACTTTCCTGTGTGGATTGTGTTGTGCTTTCCTGTGTGGGTTATGTTGTGCTATCCTGTGTGGATTTACGTTTTACTTTCCTGTGTGGATTGTGTTGTGCTTTCCTGTGTGGATTGTGTTGTGCTATCCTGTGTAGATTTATGTTTTGCTTTCCTGTGTGGACTGGGTTGTACTTGGGCTCAGAGGTTGGAGCGTGTTAGAATTGATGACTTAGGTATATGTATGGGCATATACCTAAGCCGTGTCGGATGTTACATCGTGATTGTATATTTACTTTGTGGTTTATCCTTTGTGGATTCTTGGAGACCTTCGGGGGTCTCGGGGTCTCTAATGAGTAGCTTATACTCACACCTGCACGGGCTATTCCCTCACTACATTGTGTTGGTTGCAGATGACGGACATCACTGATCGTGGTGGAGGCTTGCGGAGCAGGACGATACCTGGAGGTGGACCACTGGGCAGGGTGTACTCGGAGCGGACGGCTGGACCGAGGAGCTGTGGAGGCTATCTGTACTCACCCTTTAGGTGGGACTTCCAGAGGATGGCTCGACCCTGCGGATTTTCCTTTCAGTTTCTATTTTTCCCCTTTCAATTGTACTTTACAGTTGGGCTTGTATTTCCGGCCCATATACTTTCAGCACGGCTTGTTTCATTTTTTTACTGAGTGTTTTACTTCTGCTTGTACTCTGTGGTGTATGTTTACTTTTATAAGGGCAATTCCTTCCCTGTTACTGGGATTTACGCCTTTGGTTCTAGTCGCCAACCCCTGGCCTATGGAAGGCGGGCTTGGGGTAGTCACGGCATGGGCGCCGAGGACGGGTCGTGACAAATTCATCCTTGATTCATCCCTTGGGGACCATGAGGGTTTTTATTCTTCATTATGAGACCCAAAAATACTAAATCTTACATAGGGTTTCAAAATAACAATAATACGTTCAAGGAATAATGTCTAACATTGAGAAATCTACGATAAAATGATGAGATATAACTTTAAGACCACCTACTTCAAATCCATTGGTGAACACAGTCCCACATGTGAACATAAATCCTTATAAAACCCCCTTTTGAAGCATAAACCTAGATCTCACCCAAAAACAAGGGTTCTTGATCATTAGATAGATAAGTAATAAGGATACAAACCATAATTGAGAAAAAGGAACAAGGATGATATTAGTCTTACCCAGATCTTCAATCTGCAATTGACAATGCTCTAAATAGCATAGAGATAAAGTAGAAACACCCTTGGGAGATATTGGGTGATTTGGCTCATCACTAGGGTTATAGGAGAAGGAGAGGAGGAGAATCCCTAGTGAGATTAAAAATCCCATACTGATATTTTTTAAATTGATTAACTTTACTGGGAAGGATAGTTTATCCACATGGTTTATCAAAACCATTCTCAAATAGTGCATGATCCACTATCACAAAATCACCACTTCACACATTTTCTTGGGAATTCCACACTATTAGCTTAATTGTGAGAAAAACATGCAGAAGCCTCCACCCAAGGATACACAATTACCTAGAATGGTCCACATAGTTTGCAAAAATAGTTCAAAAACCAGACAAAATGCCTAAGAAAACTCCATTTTCTTCTCCTTTCATTCCCCAAACCCTTGGAACACCCTCAAGCCTTCTCATGAACTTTTATAGACACTTATTTGTCCAAAATAATGGATTTACAATATACAATAAGCAAAGAAATACAATAAGAAAAATCACAGGTCTTACATATGGTGTTTTTCCAAACATTTTGAAGAAATAAAAAATAATTTTAGGTTTCTAATTATCATCATTCAATAATCCAAAAGTGCTCGATGGAGTTTTTTTGCAGCTCCACATTCCTCAAGGAGTTGAGTTTTGAGTTTTAGCATCGAACATGTATTTTTCTTTCTAATAGTCATTCTTCAAAATATATTTATCTTATTTTGAATGATATATTTGAGGGATATCCACAAAATCCTTATTGGATACCTCATGAGATTATTTTTCTTCTTTAGAAGCTATTGATTTTGGAATCCCTAATGTCATGCTAGGTGTATGAATCCTTTCATTATCTTTTCACATGTGGTGCTACATTTTTCCATCTTCTTCAAAATATCCAATAATTTTGTGCCATTATGTTTATTAATGGTGAAGCAGTCAATTATTCAAGAATTTTCAATATCAATATTTTTATTCTCAACTTATTTACAGAACATAAAGAAATTTTAGGGTTGAATTTTTTAATTTATTCTATTATATTAAGTATTCACTTTTCCTGATATTTTTTACAGATAATAAAATTCTATCAAACACTATTATCCATCATAAAATTTTCAATCTATTTATATATTTCATCGGTGGTTTCCTTTTCATCTTCTTGAAGATCACATCTACCCTCAATTATTTCATTTTCAACATCATTATCATTAATAGTCATCATCTCTACTATAGAATCCAAAGAAACATCCAGACGGTATTTTCTATCATCAATTTTCTTCTATATTTGTTTTCCTTATACAGAAATAATATTTAGATAATTTTTATTATTATTATATAATATTCACATTAAAAATTTATTAAAATTTACACATATGGATTCTTTCGTAGGAGGAAATTAATAGTATTCATCAAATTAGTCCTTCATGTGACATCTAGCCATTAGGATCCTCTCTGTTCCACATTGAAATTAAATAATGGGGTCTTCCCATTTATTTCACATTAACTTTTTTACATTATATGAAATAAAATTCATCATTTAATCATATCCTTATTCCATAGAAAACTCCATCACCATGATATTCTTCATTGATTTGAGATTACCACCTGAGAGTCCCCATTTCCTTTATAGTTGTTATCTTCACCAACTATTTCATTTTTAATGAAGTCCTAATGTTATTTATTGAATATAACCTCATTTTTTTCTTTATCCACAATCACTGAATCCTTTTCATTAACGTGGGGATATATTATTCTCAATATCCTCACAAAATTTTTTTATATTGAATGATCTAACCATGTCGACGAATATATTCTATACAAATGTTTTTCTCTATTATTAAATGCATCAACTATCTCACATAGACTCATTCTCATGTTATCATACTATTTAAAAAAAATGTTATCTCTTCCTCAATTTTTATTGAATCTTCTTCATATATTTTCATGTTTTTCCAACATATCATTGAAAATAAAGAACTAAAATAACTTATATGATAATTGGGTTACCTAAGGATCCCCATTAAATATAAATTATTTTTGAATCATTATCCAATTAACTCTCAAATTATACATTGATAACTCTTCAGTATCCATATTTAGTGAAATTCCATGCATAATTGTGATATAAACCTCCATATCAATTTGCATAATATAATGGTATTTTCTTATCATTAATAGTTTAAAATTAATAACTTCAAAATTTGGTAATCCGATATGTTTAGGAATATTTTCCTTAATCATGGGAGAGAAAAAATCTCCTCAAAAAACATTTCTATGATATTACTTACTTTTAAATATCCATTATAATACCGTTAGTGGGTGGGGTTAAATAAGGGAACTATAATTTTAAAAATTATTTCTCTATCATTATTCGATTATTTAAATAAGGGGGGAAACTATTTATCCCCCCCATTACATCATTAGAGATAATGAAATAGAAAATAATACACTTTTTTTACTTGGATCACTCATACAGGGAAAACCTAAGGAAAATAAAATCAGTTGAGTATCGATACACCCGAGGCACTATTCACACTGATTTATATATATTTAAAATATAGATTACTTTCCTTAACCCTTATTACTGACATCCTAAAAAAGTGGAAAATATAATTATCTCATTTTTTATAGACAAAAATGTATTTATCCAATTTAGAAATGGCATTTAATGCTCTCTCTATTATGATCATCTTATGTAAAAATAAATTTTTTAGAAAATCACATTGAATGATGTGTTGGTTATTAAAATGTTTGAAAAACATATTAGTAGGTATACCACTTAAAATGTCTTTATTTTTTTCATCTTTATTGTTCACACATCTATAAAATCTGTCCTTACTATCTCCCATTATGGTCTATTAAGGAAAAAAAATTAATAGATAATTCATTCATTGGTCCTATTTGTTAGAAATATTTATAAATTTTTTGTCATTAAATAATTAATCTAGTAACATGGATTAATTCAATTACATTATTGAATCCATTATTATGAAAAGTTTTTCATTTATAATTAATTAGTTAATTTATTGAAAAAAATATAATTTGTTCCTTAATATTTCATTTCATAACACCATATTTTGAATCCCAAGTGCATCATCAATTATTCTAATAACTTTTCATTCACACTGTCACATGGTTTATCATAGAGTGAGATACAATGACACATAAAACATAAAATTTTTGAAATTCTAATTGTGGTCTAGTATATATTTCTTGAAAATATCTATAATATTCATCCAAATTTTCTTCCATTCAAATTTTATAGAATTCCTTTAAAAATATGTTCTATATTATACTCTAGTGTATGATTATATTATTCTCATCCAAATAACTTATTATAATCTAAAAAATACACCCTCTATGGTTAATCTATTTCTTTATTTCATATAACTCTTCTTCTCTAACAATTCAAATAAAAAATACCTTCCACTACATTGAGGATCTCGTCTTTATGGGATGATTGAAATTATTATCACTTCCACTAAAGAAATATGACACCATATATGGTGAAAACACATTTAGAAAAAACTAGATTGATACTGACGTCGTAACCAATCATGGAATGATAAACTGATTAATTTCTCTGACCATGATTAGTAGACACAAATTATAATTTTATCCTGAATTACTTAGAAATCCCCTGATTAAATATAAAACTACTCTAGTATTCAAAAAATGATATTCACATGATGATATAGTCTTTATTGAATAGTCCTTACAGATTATTAACTATAAAAAAGACCCAAAAAGTACTCTGAGGCGTTTTTTATAGGTAATATAGTAGATATATGTAATGATGATTTCTTATAATGAATTTATATTAGTTTTTTATTACAAACCCCTTTTAAAGGATGAGGGGAAACCAAACATGAAACCAAGACTTAAACAACAACCAAGCCTCCACGGTTAGATCAAGGACAAAAAAATCATTCAAAACAACAAATCTATGATCCTACCCAACATTATAACCCCGAAAACCAGCTTCCACCTACACATAGCTACTCAAAAAGTTGTCTCATGCATGATTGCACATGCCAGGAATCAATGGAAAATCCATACCCTCTCAATCTTCTGAATCTGAATAGAAATTTCACGAGAAAACCTACGCTCTGAACCTCATATGGAGAACCCCATTGTAGTTGAACTGATTTCAAATTACCTTAAATGAAAACCGTAGGGCCGAGCTGAAAACACTTCCATAAAGATCAACACACAAAGAAAAAACATCACTAAAAACATTCAAAAACCAATTCACAAAAAGTTGTTCCTATACCTTCACCTCCAAAAGGAAATAATAATCCATAATGAAAAACCTTCAGAGAGATAGATAAAACAAAAAACCTTCACACAAGCTGCCCTCCACTGTTAGAAACACAAGAAACCCCAACCAGAAATCACCACAGCCAATCTAATGAGAAATCTCCGCAAATCTAGAGAGTTCAACCAAAAACCAAATAAAATTAATCGAAAAGACTAACAAAAAAACTAAATCACACACAAAAACACATCAAACATTAAAAAATTCACCAAAAATAGTCATTCTAAGGCCAGACCAAATTAGAAGAAGATCACAACATCTATCACCACCTTCAAGTGTATATGAAGACCATATCTTCCCAACACACCTGCATCCAATGCAACAATGTGATGATAACCTTCATCACAACTGTCAGAAACTCAAAAAATGGACCCTCACCCCACCGCCATGTGAAGCCCTGTCCAAATGGAATAGGAGAGCATGAAAAATTCCAGCAAACAGAACATTATCTATCAATTTTCTTAATGTATGAAATTTTTCATTACTGTAGTTTTTTTTAAACTACCATAATGGGATGTAATATTCTTCAAAACAACATGTTTTCTTTAATTTTACCAAATCCATAATTTTTTCCACTAGAGACACATCAACATTATAGTCTGATCCAACCATCATGGTGTGGAGACCTACATCCTTAATAACCTAATAATTATTAAAGTCTATAAAAAAAATCATCATCCACGTATCATGTAATAAATTATGGTGTGTTCCATATCTCTATTCAAACATATTGTGGTATATAATTCCTTCCATGGTGTACATACCCAAAAATTTGGACCATTAAAAATCACATATCTTCATTGATGGAATGAATATCATCTTCTAACATAGTTCTCCTTAATACTATTTTGTGATTGATTCTATTTATGAATAAAACATATTTCAAATTGTGGGTACATAAAAATATCTAGATGAACAGAAGTCATCATGGTTACATTCACGTAATGATATATATGAAATGGTGTGTAACACAAAAAGAGAATTTTCAAAGTAATAATATTTTTATTTCATCAAGGAAAACATTAAAATAATCCTTCCAAAATCATACACACCAATAAGTTTTTAAAAATATAATTTATTTTATAGATCCAATTCCATTTAGAGAGTATCCTACTACTTTCGACCATGAATTCAATGAAATTCATGATATAGTCTACTCATTCACACCATTAAATTATCCATAAGTCTTCATAAACTATACTATTCATGTTGAATCTTTGTCAAATCCATATATCATACATATACATTACATTAATTTAAATATACATTAAATTCAAATAAAAATCATACAGTAAAACCTAATGTTTTAAACTAAACCATCTATATTTTCACTCATAACAATTCATAAAATCAAAAAAATCATGAGGGTGTTTAGTGAATCAAAAAAATCCCTAATAAGGGAACTAAAAAATAATATTGACTACCTTGTAAAAAAATTCAATATTGACTCACTATGGTGAAAAAATGACATGTTTCTCATTATTGGTCTGATAGACCAACTTGACATTGGGTTCTAAAGGGTAATTGGGTTTTAATTTGGAATTGGTTGATAAAGACTATTCATTACAAGATTAACGTGGATTAAACATCCATACTTCACATATCACTCAACTCTCCACTAATTATATGATTCAATTTGGTAATAAAACAACCAGAGATATCCATCCCCAATATATGAGTTGTTCTACCACAAGGTCAAAGGAATGTTCCTAATCACCATTGGCCAAAAACTATTTTTAAATGGTATCAGACATATGTGTAATGATCTGTAATTTATTATTTAAGAATAATTATAAATTAAAAAAAATTATTATTTAAAATAACGTTCATATCTATGATAAACATTTCACAACATGTACAATGAATATTAATAAAGTTTGTAAAGGAGTTACATAGTCCTTAAAAAAATATAAATAATGACCAAAAAATCACCACATCGAAAAATATTCTATAATTTAAACAACATAAATTTATCTCTTCCTAGTATCATGAAAACCCCCATTAGAAAATTTTAGAGAATACACTATTAACATATATCAACATAATATTTAATTTCACACAAAATGTTGTGAGTTTTTATTTTTGGATGAGAAATACGAGTAGGATGTTACTAGGAATCATAATATGTTCAAGAATAGGTTATTCTCTAAATTATAGTATAATGTAAAATTACTATTTATTTTTGTTTTTACTATGTTTTAAATCTAGATAAAAATTGATATCTTTTACTAAATTTACTACAATTCCTAAAATATAACGTCTTATAAAAAACAATCCCTTGACTCAATTTTTAGAGAGGTAATTCCTTGGAAAATAATGAATTTTATAATGAGTAATTGGTGTCTCATATATATTTTGAAACTAAAATATTTATTTTAAATGGAATAGTATATTGATATAACATCCATATACATTTTATATTTTTTAGAACAATTCATTATGGGAATTGAAACCAAAAAATGAAATTACACAGAACATCATTACATAAATATATATATATATATAAATAACCATAAATAAATTAATTTTAAATAATTAAAATTTCATGTCATAACCATAACTCTATGTTTATAGGACCTGAGTAAAACAAAAAAACATAATGGAAACTAGTGACATAGAAAATTAAACTTGAAGAAAGAGGGAGATAGACATATGGTGAAATAATAAAAAATGTGAAACATAACAAAAAATAATAATTGACCATAAGTAGTAACATTATAGAATGAAACCCAAAATTGTATATAGACATGAATATACTAGGATTATCTAGATCATTGTTCATAAATCATGTGGATTATGTTGACCGATTATTTATATTATAGAAACATATCCCCATCATACTATCTTTCTCTTATCGTGTGTTTGTCCAGCATTCTAGAAATAACTTCACTAGGGAGATCCAATCAATGGAATAGTCCAAATCAAAACCCCATTTATCAATTCCATAACATATTAAACAATATAATAACATCAAAAAAATTATCTAAAAGTCATGGAGAATAATAAAATGAGATCACCCAATATAAAAACACATGAAAGAAATTTATTTTCAAAAATATCACAACCCCATGGAAAAACTATTATGAAACATATTTTAAGAATAAAATATATCAAAAAATATTTTCTTATATTCATTGGAAATTAATATTTTTCAAGTAATATCATAAAAATTATTTTATTCATAATGAATAACTTTTATAAAAAAAATGTTTTGAAAATGGAGTTCTACATTACGAAAATGAATGTGTGTTAAAACACTTTTTTAAAAATTCACTTCATGTGAAAATAATATCGAATGAGTTTATCTAATCTCTTGCATGTGGATAATATAATTGTATAATTCATATATTTTTTATGAAAACCAAGTTTAAATAACATTGATTCAATAAAATATCATTGAAATCTTTATAGAATAAAATAATATTAACAATAGTTTCATTTAACATATTATAAATAATTTTGAAGGAATCATGAATCAAGAGGATATCAAATTAAAGATATTTCATAGATAAAATTACCTTAAAGCGATGAAATTTATTCTCTATTAACATCATGTACTAGATTAGTCTATGGAGGGAGCTAAACCATCACTATAATATGAAAATCTAAAGACTATATACAACATAAGCTAGACGTTGGGGCACTATTGTAACATTATAGACTTTATAATCCTAGTGTGAGTTGTTATATTATAATATTGGTAAAATGTATAGTTGTTATTGAAAAATTGACCCGTTTAGTAATCATGGAAAAAAATAAACATATATACAACAAAATTAAAATTATATGATATAATATGAAAATACAGTAAAAACATGATTATCCCTTCTATAACATACCTTGAAATTTAACATTTTCCTAATCTTGGATTAATAGGTAAATGAAAAAAATATATAACTAATATCTGATACACTGTTCGAAGGAGAATAAAATGGAAGATTATATAACATTTACATGAAATTATTGATATGGAAAGAATAATTGAGAAAAAATAATGTATACTCGATTAAATATGTGCACATTATATGTACATGGAAATAAAATAAAATAAAAGATAAAAACCATCATTGATATCATATTTATGGAAGTCATAATGTTCCACATCAAATAGTTATTGTCCAATCCTTGTTCAAAGACCCATTCCTATCATGGGAAGAGGTATACATCAAAACCTAACCTGTTATGTATCATGAAACATGTCAATGCATCAATGAAATATATTTCTCAAAGACCCACATGTCACCTAATTTAATCCAATAAATTCACCAAAATATTAATCAAGACATTCCATATCATTCTGTTTTATTATCTTAAAACATAATGCATGATTACTCAATTAATGATGAAACACATAAATAAATTACATTTATATTAAACAGAATAAATTGTATATCAATAACTCATAATAAACATATAATTTGTCTGAAATCATAAAATTAATATGAAGTAACATTATAAATGTAATATAGTGTTGACGGTATATATAATGTACAAGTTTATGAATTGATAATTGTAATTGGATTTAATAGATTGCATTTGTAAGAGTACTAGGAAATAGAAGGATAAATACTTCATCATGGATAACTAAGAGTGTGTGAGTATGCCTAATAATATCAAATAGTGCTTCTATTCTATATTCATATCCACATTCTTGTATAAAGATAAAAAAATAATTCTCAACTTAATACACATTTACTTTACTAAAACATAGGATGAGTTCTCAACAATAGACAAGGTAACTCTTGAATACAAAGTATATGAGTGAGGGATAAAAATATATCCTTTTCCATCAATTAAATTTCATGAGAAACATGTTAAAATTTATTTTAGGGAATTTTATGTACCTCACAGATGAAAATAAATGGTGATTAAAACATGTGTCCTGAAGAATGAAAATTGAAATGAAAACCCCCACTTATGGATTGGGTAGAAATTAGATCACAACATATTTAAAGATAAGTAATAAAATTGACCTTAATGTAATATTATTATATTCATTGGAGGGTATGAAATCTCAAATAGTTATTATATATACCACATAAAAGAAAATTTTTTCCTAACAGAAAATATTTCTTAAAAAGAGGAATTTGAGATGATGAACCCTTACCACTATTCCTGACATCCATGAATTTCATTTAACCATATATATCACGCACATATATATGATAATAAATTAAATAAAATCCTTACTCGTATCAATTATTCATTCACACTCTTTATAAATATTCATTCTCTATATGAATTCTTCCGATTTGATACATCAATGTTTATTAATTTGATCATTTTTACTAACTTCAAAATGTCAACATCTTTATTCATTCATCATTGAAATTATATTTTTAATAGGTCATAAATTTTTCTATTATGTTTGATTCATAATAATTTATTAGGATTCATTATCCAATCATGAGTGATTTTTGTATTATAGTTAATTATGATGTCGATATTAAGAGAGTTCACTAATTTTTGACAATTGGAGGGTGTTTCCTTAAATGATGGATTATATAAGATATAATATCTCTATAATAAAATAATCATTATTTATAAATTTTAAACATATTATACCATTAAAAATGATTTTATAGTCACCGTAGATATAAATGCATATTATTGTTCAACTAGGTTTCTAAACTGAACTAAACATAAATATACCATCATTTAATGAATGATTATAATGTTGTTTTTTTATAATTTAATTTTACCAAATGTTTTATAAAATTATTTAGTGATTATTAGTATGATATATTATAATTATAGGGAAGTGTAGGAAGAGGTAATGTATATGAAAATAATACATGATTTTATTATTTATTATCTCTATAGATTAATTATTTTAAATGATTAAATTAATGATGTATGTTTTTTGAAAATAACATTAATATGTTTAAAATTTTTCAATTGAAATATATTAATGATATCATTAAAATCATATTTTACCTTTAATATTATCCATATATCAAAACTTTTAATATGGAGAAGGAAAATGAAACATGCCATGTAGTGGGGGCGGTATTATTCACAACCCACCCAAATAAATATTTATTTCCTAATGGATTGGGTTTATAAATAAATAATGATAATAACATTAATATATTAGAATTAAAGTATATAAATGGTATAAAATCATTTTATTTTTTTTGGATAAAATAAATTATAAAGAACATAATTATGAAGAAATGTAATTAGTTGACAATACTCACCTAGAGGATATGAATTTTTATTTGAATTATCAAGGGGAATGAGTTCCTTATTATATATTATGGTGAAAATATGAATTATAATGGGGGTAGGGTTCTAAGATGATAAAATTTGTATAGTTTCAAAGAGAAATGACAATTTTAGTTGATTATCTTATTACTAATGATGTTACCATTTTATAAGTGAAGTGAATGAATTATTTGGGAGTAACCCATAATTTTTCTATAATATTAGATTACTATTCCAGTGAAAAAGGAAAAGAAATTGAAATAAGAAGATAGAAAAAGGAGTGGGGGTTGAAACTGACCTCTAACACTCATTTTTATACATCTATGAATGTTTTATGTATTTTTTATTTAATTATTTTTTCTTTTCCCCACATTAATTTTGACTCAATTGATTAATTTTTAACCACAGTAAATATTTTTACTGAAAAATATGAACAATTTTTTTTTTTTAATAATTTGGTATTTTAAATATTTAATTTTAAAATAATTTTATTAAATCATATTTCCAAATGTGTGAATTGTTAAATTTAAAATAACTACACATTATCATGTAAACACAATTTTTACAGAAATAACATATTTATGATTTAAATATATATATAAGAAACATTTATCTTGGATACTCATTTTCCTAAAACAAATTGATTTAGTAAACAAATATTTTTATGATGATCTCAAGGTAATACTAAATAAAATAAACCTTTAAAATAAAGGACTTAAATAAGTGAACTAATTTATTTTTTAATTAATGTAAAGATTTAAATTTCATTTAAAGAGTAGGAAATTATATTTATAAGTTAAAATAATAGTTTAAAATGTTTTTTATTCATTAAATCCATTTTTTGTTACATAAATTCTTTTATAAATGTCTATCTCATTATTATATAATTATAATGTCATAGAATTACAAGTTTTAGGAAAATCATATTTTTTGACATAAAACCCAAAATATATAGGAAAAGCTAAGAAATCATTCTACGAAAATTTTCATATAATGAATTCAAAAATAATGTTAATTTTGTAAATATAAAATTAAAAAATTAAACTATTAAATAAAGTGATGAATAAAATATATTTTAATGTTCATTTCATGGTAGTTTAATATATGCTATTGACCTGTTATATTGGAGTCTTAGGTGTTATAATCATTTTAATTAGTTTTTTATAAATAATAAAAAATAGGTGAAGGATTATAGATAAATGAGAGATATGTTATATAATATTTTCATAAAGAAAATATGAATAATTCATAGAGATATAAAATATAATCTATAAAGGATATTTTGGGAGGCATGACTTTGGATACTCATATCTCATACATATGAGTGTGAGAGGAGAAAGCACAAAAGAGAGTTCAAATTTAATTAGGGTAAAATATGAAATCCATGTCTTAATTTCATGGTAACTCAAACAGTTTTGAAACATGATTTATCATAGTTTTTTTATTGTATAATTTCCATATTAATATATCTATATCACGTTACATGATTAGTAATCATTTTTCTCCAAACTATGTGAAATTAATGAATGAATCAACAATGGAATCACCCCATTTAAGAATGTTCTTTTGGGTTTTCTACTATCTATTGATTTACCATACAGATTTACCAATTTGTAAGATAATGATACATAATTAATATTCTTCTAATCCTTTTTCACATGACTTCAATATCAATGTCTACACTGAATACTGTTATAATATAGTTTATGTAATCCTAATTTATAATTTTGGAAAACATATCACCCTTAGGGTGATTATGTAGGAACAAAGATTAAAATAAGGGGATGACTAGACTGTGACTCACTGAGATGATCCCCACCTAGTCTGAGGGTCACCCATAGATTTAGTACTTTCTCATGAATCTCATTCCTACTACCATCTTAATTTGTAAATTTTTTAATTGAGTCACTTACTATCTTTACAGGGTGTAAATTCTATAGTCAAAGGGAGAGAAGTTCATTTCTTGGTTATTGGAGAACCTTATATGGTTTTACTATTTTATATGCTACATTATCCTCACCATGTTGTGTCATGGGTGTATCATAGGCTCATAACCAATGGTTTCATTTTATTATAACATGGTTTATTATATTTTTACCACATAACACATCTTAGGATCACAACATGAGGTGTCCTATTATAATCCTATAAACGTGGAATCAATTCATGATTCTATTTGAGGTGGTTTTCATGCCATTATCATCACATAAAAAATTATATTCTCATAAAATAAAAACACTATAATCATCCCATTTGGGAGGGAGAAAGTGTATTTTCCTCTACTCATCACATAGTGTGAGAAATATGTAATCCATGGTTCATCTAAATGGGAAGAAAAAGGGATGATATCTTTGTTTTATCCCATGAGGAATTGTAAAAATTGAAATATAAGGGAAAAACATATATTATTATTATTATTACATATGGTTTCAATGGGTTAATAAACGTGCTTCACAAATGTAATATCATACTATTCATAAAATAAAAGGGGTTTTATGCTCATCACATAAAATGTAACTAACTCTTACTAGTTTGAGGGGATGTGTGCACATTTGGAGCATCAATTATGAAATAGGTGAATCTAATATGCTAGTCAAATAGGGTAGTTAGTTCATCCTAATAAGATGATAAAATGGAAGAGTATTATCATTATATAAGGAAATTAAGAATCCACTAGGCTTATTACATATGGTTGTTGACATATATATCCATTATACTTATCACAAAGGTTAGTTTGTGGGTTTAAACCAGGGAAGCTAATAGACATAGTTTATAGTTTAGGGGGGAGGTATTGGTATTAGGTGTCAGTATTTAACATTAGAGTGCAATAATTTTCATCCCATTAGAAAAATAATTAAAACCATTTAATTGAAGTTTCACAATTTAATATTTTTTTCTTTGGTCGGTATATGTAGTTTGACATTATATGATAAGGATACTTATTTAGTGAAATGGATGATAAAAAGGAATTGAATAGGGAATAAAAATTACACTACCCTAATTATTATATTGAAATGTAAGTATATGCATGTGGAATACTCTTGTTACACCTCATCCTTGTCTGATGGAAAAAATGTTAAATGATGGTCAATCCATTGTAGTGAAAAGGTCTTAGAGGTGATAGTCCCCAAGTTTAGTTCTTTATATGATCTTTGAATGAGTGTCTATAGAATTTCAAGATGTTGATACCATAATATATTAATTATTTTTGAACATTTTTCTTGTAGGGTATGATTTTATTGGGTTATTATTGTTACTGTTTATTAGAAGAATTGGTATTGAACCAAATTTATCTAGAACAAGTCATAGTCCCATATATTAATGTCGTTGTTCATTGATGGCATGTTTTTTGAAATAATATTCTTGTGTATTAAAACAAATTTGATTATTTTTGTGAGGTTTATGTATAATATTAAATAATATATATGAATCACCCTCAGATTAAAAAATAATAATGTTTTATTTTTATTGTGTATACAATTCATAACACCGATATTAATTAACCCACAAAATTAATTTTTTTTAAATTTATTATATTCGATAGATTAATGAAGTGGAATCCATAATTCTAAATGAAAAATAATATATTATTAAATTTTAACCAAGCCATAAAATTATTTAGTATGAATATAAATAAATAAAATAATAAAATTATGGTTATATATAAAATATAAATTAAATAAGAATCATTTAAAAGAAAACAAATTGTTTCTAAATAATTTTATAATTTTCTTAAAGATGGGTTAGCCATGCTTTCAACATATTATTTAAAATTAATTTTAATCACTTTTCAAAATTTTATTTTGATAGAATGAAATTTATTTTTTAAATCTAAATACAGAAATTATACTAGATTTAATTTTGGATAGTTTTTGAAAAGTTTTATTTTTCAATGAATTGTGAAAAATAATTTTTGTTATAAAAAATGAACTTTTATAATAAATAATTCACATGGAAAAAATTAATTTATAATTTTTTATAATTTAAAATTAGTTTCAATATATTAAAATTGTACTAATTTATTTCAATGGAATCAATTTAATTTTTAATTTTTATATTTAACCCTCTTATATTTAATGGAAAATTCTTTTGGAACCCATCCTTTTCGTCCCGTAAATGGGTCTAATTTTTAATTTTATTAAGAAATTTTATGAATTTAATAGGGAATAATTTATTCCATATTTATAATTATAATAATTTTTATATTTTAATATGTTAAAATTAATCTTAGACCATTATTACTAGTAAATGTGGTTAAAATTAAGTACCCCATTTAAGGTGAAAATTGAAATATCAGGGGTTAAACTAAAAAGATAAGTTTTAAATTTTCCAAGAAACTTACCGAAACCCATTATATAGAAATAATTTCAAATTATAACCAATAATTATAGTGAATTACTAATTTTGAAGGATTTTTCCAAGATTAAAATATGTGTTTAATTGATTATCTTAAAAATTCATTGTGTGCCCTCTACCTCTCCTATAAGAGGCGACCCCTCTCCTCCCCACATCACAACCCAAAATAATTTCATTCAGTAAATACTAGCCCAAGTAACTTACTTAGTAAATTTCATAAATAATATATCCTGTTCTTAGATCGTATAACGAACCTATGAAGGATTTTGGTGCAACCCTAAAGAATTGGTCAGAAGAATAGCCAATATTCTTAAACAAGTGTTTTTTAATTTGTTTCTTTTTGAAAATCCATAAAATCATATTAAAATGATATTATAGGATAACAACAGAATATTAAATATATTTATAATTAATTATGTAAATGGTGTGGCCTATATAAATCTTCATGTCCATTAAATAAAAAAAAACTTTTAATAATGTGTACGACAGGCTACCACCACGCAAACCGATGGGATTTGTTTCCATCACCACATTTCAAGGATGGTTATGATGATTTATTTTACATATATACATTGTATTTATGAAATTATTATACTTTAATCATTTTAATGTCATTTATACTATCTCATAATCCATTTTTTAAAATACAAAAATTTTACTCTTGTGTTAGTCGAACAATCGCATAACGAAGTAATGTGATTCATTTTCAATTATGATTAAAATTAAAATTAATAAGGATACATTTATTTAAAATATTATATATATATATGAGATGATATTTATTATGAAATATTATTATATCACCCAATTATTTATCATTTGACCCTTTAATCGATTGATATAATCACTCGGGCCTATATAGGACCTACAATCTCCACGAATCAATGTGACTAATTTTTCATATAAAAACTTAAAAAATGATTATAAAAATGCATATAATGATTAAAAAAGAAATTAATAACATTAATATAATTCTACATATGATTTATTTATATCCTTTTCTAAAAAAACCCTATCTTTCATCACAAAACTCACATGAGAAAACATGGAAATTTACACCCAAAAGATTGACAATAATGAGGTGTTATTAAAAATGTATGGTAAAATATTATAATAATATACTATATGATATTATAAATATGAAAATGGTTCTAGATTGAATTAATAACATTCATAAAACTATTATATATGATATTAATGAACATTCTATTAAACAAAGAATCAGGTAAGAGACTTCATCTCATTTTCTCTTCATTGAGGTATATTTTAATTTTATAAATCTAATTTAATTTATATGATTTATACACTACAAATACTTCATTTAATGTTATTAATAATTATGAAATCATAGTGTTTTATGTTTTAATTTTAATGATTTCCTAGAAAATTATTTTATATTAAATTTACCAAGTTTTAATGAATTTCATATCCAAATTTCGTTTCATTAGGTTATATTACATATTTATTTAATTTGACATTAAATGATTATGTTAATAAATAATTTCTAGTTTCTAATTTTTAATTACACTTATTTAATGTGGATTTATATTTGATAAAAATTATATAATCATTTTTTAATTCTCACATTAATGTTATGATCTTCATAAATGTTTATTTGACAATCTCATTTTAATCTGGTTTGTTTATAAATGAATTTACATTAATGTAAATTACTGGATCACTATCTAATAAAACCATTAATTCTATTATAAATATTTTATCTACGTTATTTTCAATTTATATTATTATCTTCCAATCTTTTTTACTCAAAATGAATGAGAATGTTTTTTTATAAGCAGACTTCATTTCCCTATTTGATGGAAAACAAATTTTCTTCCAAATCTATGTTTTGATAGAATATTTTTAAAAATTTTTCATCACTCTATAAATTAATATTTAAAGAAATATTTACACATATTTTATATATTTAATTATTTTTTTAAAGAAAATATCTTTTTTCTTTCTGAACAAGGATCTTTTTACCCCTTTTATAATAGTTTCAAATGAATGTTTTTACCTTATAAGCATGTATGGACTTTCATATCGCCATGACCTCTCGTTTCATTAAAACATCCAGTAGAATTTCAAAAAATTATTTTTAAATGATATTTTTTTATTATTATTTTCAAAATGTTAGTTTTAGAATGTTATTTTCAGAGTTAAATTTATATTCCCATCAAGATATTTTGGAAAATATATTTATGTATTTTCTATTCATCAATTGAAACATCACTTTATTTAACTTATACTAAACTAGGGATATGTTGTATTGAAACCATAATTACTATTCACATATATATATATGTTCTTTTATTATTTTGACCAAGGATAGTTTTGATATTCACTTTCTTAATTCATTTTTTATTAACATTAAATTGAAATATCTAATTTTCTCTAATCATTGGAAAATAAATTTCCCCTAAATATATACATTATTTATCATGGATATAAATATTTATTAAACCATTTATAATTTTCACATATGGTTTTTTACATTGAAATTAATTTTATTGAATCTAGAAATATTAATTAATATGTATTCTTTACTAGAAAAAGATATGTGTTGATAAGACATATTTTGGATGAATTGAATCGATTATTTTATATTTAAGGAATTATTATTAAATGAAGTTACTTGTGGGGTTTAGTTATATATAGCCCCTCAATATAATATTAGTCTCATGAAATGAATTAGTTTTCTATCCTATGTTAAATAGGATTATGGTGTGTAGTTATACAATAGTTTTAAACTATCTTAAAAAAGGTTGTAAGAATTGAGGTAACATTATTATTAAGATCATGAAGTCTAATAAATAAGAATTTCCATCACTAATATTTTAATTATTTTTATTTATGATATTTTAAAAATGATATTATCTTTGGATTCATTTAATTCTCTAGTCATATATTAAATGAAATATTTTTTTATTTATTTTGATTTCCATATTGATTTTTCCTTATCCAATTATGATATAACTACTATTGATTAGATTCCATGTGATCTTAGTTATTTTTCATTCTTTATTGATTATACTAGTCAAATTATTTAAAGATAATGTGTGTTTATTTATTTACCTTCCCATCCATTGTACATAACCATTACTAATCATTTGGGATCATGATTATTTTATTTCATTTCCTGTGAATTGAGGATGTATTATGAGAATGATATCTAAATATATACTAGTGGTAACATTGATATTCATAATAAAAATATTGTTGTAATTTTTATTTTCAATTTTAATATCTAAATCATGTTTGTATCTAGTTTACCAAAACTACTAAACTATTTGGTCACTCAAGGTGAGATTACTTTTATCGTATGAAAATATAATAAAGAAAACCCTAGCTTTGTGCTACCAGGGTCAGAGTTGTTATTTTTGGAATTAGATCTAGATTTTTAGATACACTAGGAACTAGATTTAATAAAACATATATTGAGTAACATAACACTATGATAGACAATGAAGATTTTTCCTACAATTGCATCCCTGTCTGAATATTACAAGTGGATTAAATTTAGACATAGATAAACATAGGGGTAATAACTCTATAAATGCACATGGATCTGGACTTTATCATCACCTGAAGCATGATAACAGTCATTTATGTTCCCCTGGGTTGACACTCCTAGGGGATATATTAAGGATAATTAGTATTTTCATTTTTCAAGACATTATGAAGTATTTGAATATATGATGAAAATAAATAACCTAGTTTAAAATTACATTATATTATTCTAAATATAATATTTCATGATTTATCATTCCTAGAAATGATTCTTATTTATAATATGGTTTTCCCACTATGATAATTTTTTACCACATTGTGTTCTTTTTGTTTATTCAATTGATGAAACCCAATGGAATCATGTTAATATTGAATATTAAGAATAATGTGGTAACTATGAGTAACAAAAAATGATGAATATAAGAGTGATAAATATAATTATTATGCCTAATCAGTTATCCCAACATATGATTACCATGATATACATTAAAAATCTACCAGACTCAACAAATAAGAGAAGAAAGGGGTTATCTAAGAGTTCTGGTTATGGATACCATGGAGATTAGAAGGCTATATTTCCTTCATATAAAAAATGAAAAATGAGTCACCTTGGAATGTGTATCAATGTAATAATAAAAAAATGTATGTGTGAAAATTAAGAGCCAAAAGAAATTTGTTGATGAAGAAAAATGAATAGTATAATGGAAGGAAAAAAATTTCATCCTTAGTATCCATTTATAGCTGTTTGTCTTAAATGTGGGAACCACGGAATTAACAATTTCATTTACCTATTTTAAAGGTTAAATCCTAAACCATGTAAGTATCTATGTTTAAATAAAATGGAAGAAGTTATTATATATTTGGATTTAGGAATTAAATTTTGGAAATTTTTTTAGTAGTGGTACTTTGTTTGTAATAATTATGAATAATCCAAGGATTGAGTAAATTTTTTGAAGAATATAAGTGTTAAATAACATAAGAGTTAAGGATAACATCATGGGTATATGAATATAATATTGATCATACATTCAATGTCTTGAGCACCCCTTATAAATTTTGTTTGAGGGAATATAACAAGATTAAAGATAATTTTCAAAAACATTCATGGGAATACAACCCATTGGTTTATTATATGAAATATTTATTTATGGAAGAATGTCGCAAAATAATTCAATAAACGTAAATGGTATTGGTTACCTTTATGGGTTATTTTATGTTTTATGTCATAATAATATTGGGTCACCAAAATTTTGGAATGTTATAGGAATCTTATCAATATAGTTTTAGATAAAGGAAAACTAGTTTATAAAGTGAGAGTCCATCGAATCTACAAAGGTCATGGGGATTGAACCCATAATGGAAGGGAAAATAGTTTTTTGTGCCTACAATTAGCCTACAAAAGTTTTGGTTTATAATTCATTATTATTATCTTTATTATTTTATGGATAAATATTAATATTGAACTATTGGTTTTACTAGTGAGGTTTATAGATTATTATATTTTATTGGATAACTTGTGATAACCATATTGGTTTTATAAAATAGTTTGAGATAGATGAAAAAAATATCTCTAATTTGTGGATCTTATTATCTATTAAAGATATTTTTTATTTTAGACATTATAGAACAGTAAAGGGAGAATGGAAGAAACCCTAAACATATCAATGGCTATGAGAAGATTAATATCATGGAAAATACAAGACTTTCTTCATCATTGGATCATGTTGGGCATGGAGAAATGTTTAATCTCTCATTAGGCAAGATGAATATAGTTGTTTGTGTCCCCGTTGAAGTTATTGGATTGAAAATAAGCATTTATGATGTCATTAAATATATATACAATCCCACTTTATTGGACATTGATCTATCTACCCCTTGATTGATTATCAAAATGGGGAATACATCACTTGACATAGTAAATTAGGAGGTTATGGACGAAAGGGAGAACATTTGACTATACTATACTATCGAGAGTGTTATGGTTTAAAAGGGTGATAATCATGGGATATTTAATGATATCACTCAAAGGATTGATAATATTTCAGGATTTTGTGATTGAATGATATGGAAAATGGGGTGAACATATTAGGAAAACAATTTCCCCTCTACGAACATAAGTACCAAGCATAGATATGTGGGTAAATGTTCATAAGGCCCAGTTTCCTAAAAATCCATGTTTGGGATAGTAACATTAAATTGGATATCTCAAGGAAAACTCACACATAATTGTGGTTTTTATATAAATGATAAATTGTATATATAGGAATCCTCACATTCATTCAGACATTACTTATACTATAGGGAATTTTATTATGATAGAAAATGAAGACAACCGAAGGATTAATCACTATGTGAGGATATTGGTAGAAATTGATGTCTTCTTCCCTAGTGGGGGAAGTGGTCATAACCAAAAGTGATTATAGAATCAATCTTGTGATCTAATATGAAATAATTCTCAAGTCTTGAATGAGGTAAATTTTTTGGATTCCTCAAATCTTAATGTAATGGTGGAATAGAAACATTTATGCAATAAGAAATGAAATTATGTTTATAATTTTTGGGGGAGGATAGAAAAGGATTAAATACCACCTCCCCAATCAAATTTTTGTAAATTTTCTAATCCCTAATGCAGAAAATGTGGGGGTTGTGATGGTTATAAACCATTCTGTGGAGGAGAGTGGATATTTTGGTAAACTCACATATTATTTTGATGAAATCCCCACTAGTATCATTGAGGTTATGGAGGCTGTGAAGGTTTAAGTGATACAGTCTACAAAAAATATAGGTCTTCCTAATGTAACATGAATCTATATCTGATGTGGAAAAATGTTGTATGCATCCCATCTATAATAATGTTATAGTGGACAGAAAGGAATGTACCTCACATGGGAACTCACAAACAACAACATACCATGGTAATCCTACTAGATAAATGCCTCTATATAGAAATCATAAGTCCTTGAAAAGATATATTTCATAGGAACATAACATCTAAGATAATTGATTAATGAGAAAATTAGACCATGTTGATAATACACTTGAATTACCAATGGTAATTTATCAAATGATGAACAGAATATGGACAACTAATATTTTCATGATAGAAATGAGTGAGTTTGAAATATTATTTATGATGGTAATTCATAGTATAACCCTCTGCAAATCACCACTCAAGGAGATCTATATTGAGGAATAACTTATATTAAAAATCCTAGGATTCTGATAGAAGAAGGGCGTCAACAATAGAAGGTTTAGACTGGTGGACTGAGCACACCAATTAATGATGGAAATATAATTAAGTGTTCAAAGGATGAAACTTTTAATTCTTAGAGGATTGGAAACCAACCTACCCTCCATCAGGATAATGGTAACTTTGAGGGGTTTTTTCCTGAGTTACTTCATCGATGGCTTTTAGAAAAAATAATCTATGATTATATCTCCTAAACCAATTCATTCTGAAATCATGTTCACTCCCCTAAATAGAATATTTTTGGATTATGAGGCTGAGGCTTTGTAACCCCCTTTGTAGACTAGTACTAGTGAGGAAAATAATGAATAATTTCATAAAAATTTGGATAGAACAATTCATAGGAAGAAGAGGGAATGTAATACACCAGAATAAAAATTAATCCTACAGATATGAAGAAAATAGTCATAATAAAAAATAAGAATGCCCATGTAAACAAGGAACAAAAAGGAAGAACTATCCAAAGGGTCAAGTATCTTCAACAATGAACCTATTTTTTTGTAATTTCCATGGTATAGGTAATCCTCTAATGGAAAAATACCTTAGTATTTTTATGATGTCCAACCAACCAATTATTATTGTAGTAGCAGAATAAAAAATTATTTTTAATAGTTGGAAGACATTAAAATGAGATTCCATTGCATGAATATTTTTCCTCATAACCTGCATCATATAAACATGGTTCACTTATGTATTTTTAAGCATCAAAACATTGAAATAATCACATGAAATCTGAAGATCATATTATCATGGTCTCTTGTAACATCTTATACCACACTGTTCATGGGTCTTTAATTTATGAATCTACATCATATATTTGGATAAGATAATTAGGAGGGGAGCTTGGGTAAATATATGATATTTTAGCTCACATGTTGGTGATTATGGTAGATTTAATCTTTGTTTTGACACCTGGAGAAAAAACTGGTTCTGGAATGAATAAGACAACATCTATTTAATTTGCATCTTGCATTAATTAGTGCAACCATGCCGATGTTCCAATCACTAAAGATGGTTTTATTTGGAGCATTTATAATTTAAGTGGGAGACAAATAATCTTGCATGATAGATGCTTTCTAAAAATGGAGGACATGATTATTTCAAATGGAGTCTCCAGATACAACCTTATGAAGTATCATTCATACCATAATCCCTTAATTGGGGATCTCTACAATATAAAACGTTCAACACCTCCCCATTTTTATTTCTAATATAGAGGGTTTTCACTCTATTCTGTATGTAGACTATTTTGGAGGCTTGGAAGTTAGAATCAATGGGAATCCCTTTACATTTAGATTCTGAAAAACTAAAACACGCCAAAGGGATACTAAGTTAATGGAGTACGAAATCTGTTTCTTATATTTACCTTTTAATTAAGGATACTTAACATCACCATTCCGACAGCAAATTTAGAAATCAGAATCAGGGTATACCCTCTAGAGAGGAAATTCAATCCCAGGCAAAGGTGGATAATCTTATAACTATAAAATAATTGTCAGAAATAAATCAATTGAATGTGAAATGGTTTAAGGACTGGGATATGAATTCAATATTATTAAATTTATTACATAGGGAGAATATTTCTAAATTAGTAATAATTCCATAAATAATAATGGACATTTCCAGAAATCTAATAGTTGGCCAAGAAGCCTCATCATGGAGATTCAATGCATGAGTGTAAATTTCATTTTTACTTGGTCAGTGCACGAATGGAAACTGATTACCATATCATATGAAATAATTCATTAAATGTATTGAAATGGGGGTCCTTGGAGTGAATGTTCAAAATATCATCAATGATAGTCATATTGGTCAGTTGACATGGAACCTGCTAGACAGTAATTATTTTTATTGTTCATTTTTATCTGGAAGGTTTAACAGCGGTCTTCTAGATCGGTATCCATACTACCTTACATCATCATTTTGGACCTCGGTCAAACACTCCTTCAATGAAATCATTCATAATACCAAATGGTTAGTTAGCATATAATCCATCCTCAAGTATTAGAACACCTCTTGTCTTTATTGGATACTTAATGATAGCTTGATGATTCCTCCAAATTGGTTAAAGATAACCCAAACTAGTCTCATGATACGACACACCAGCTTTGAATTTTTTACTCTACATTCTATTTTTGAGATTTTTAAGTATGTTTTCATGGATATTGATTCACTAGTATGGAATCCTAATGGAAATGGGAAATTCATTGTCAAGTAATAATAAAATATTAAAAGTTATAGATCTAAAATTCTACTAGAATAGATGTATAAATTTTTGGTATAGTTCATACAACCCTCATGATTTCATATTGTCTGTATAATTCCAAAAAATAGGTTTCCCACACATTATTAACTTAATAGGACTGTCCAGAATATTTATAATTTCATTTATGTTTAAAGACTGATGAATTTTTACAAAACCTCTTCATTATCTTTGATTATGCATATGAGATATGTAAAAATTTATGCCACATATTTGTCTTTGTTATAAATGATAATATCCTATTGGAGAATCTTATGGTCTTCATCAGTAACCCTGGTCATGTATACCAGGTGAAACACTCCATAGACCATAAGTGGAATCTATATACTTTTTGATCTAGAGGGGAAACAAGGAGAGGATTGTTGATAATCTGGTACCATTCACCCATGTGGGAAGATTGGACTTTCACAGGTAGTTTCATTCCACTACAATGTTGAATCTAGGAACTATTCCTAACAACATTACTAATATGAAAATATTTTGGACTATGGGAGTTCTGGGAAGGCCCAAGAAAACTTTGTTAATCAAATCTATAAGATGGAATCCTTGGATAAATTTGCAGATAAAAAAATGTTGATGGTGTGGAATCTAGCAATCCAGGACCTTCGGGTTGTGGAGTAATTTACTTAATCCATTGTTGGTTAGTTGAATTATTTTCTCGTCATTATAAAATAATTGTAATTGTGCATGATGTTTGGTTGTGGGATATGATTGTTTCTATCAAAAATTTTATTCATTATAAATGGACTACCTTGGGGATCGAATATGACTCTAAATTTTTTTTCAAGGAACTAAATGTGGAAACCAAGTATGTCCCATGAAGACTTCCACCTTATTGGATTGAATGTATTTACAATTATAATAAACTCAATCACTTTATTTTGAATGCATACAGAGAAGACAACAAAGTGGAAGATTAATTTATCAAGAAGGTCATCATAGAAACGATCACAATATGGTACATTGGATCTGTTGACTAATGTAAATCATTGGAAGATGAAGATGTGCATGTGGTGGTTCACTCCCATCTTTTTAAAATAAATTTTAATTCATTCCCATGATTATATAATTTTTATAAATAAATTTTAGGACCAAATTCATCTACCTCTGGGACCTACTTCCCAAAAGTGAATTTTTTATTTTATTGAAAAAAATCCATGTTTGGTTATTCATATCATGGAGTAAGAAACAAATTGTAAATTTATCAAAGAACATCCAAAGGATGAAATTGTTCTAATGAAATAGAATTTTATCTAGTAAGTATATTTCCATTTATTCCTAGAAATTAAAATAACTCCTTAGCATTTGGAAAAGGATATTGAAACAAAAAGTTCTTGCTATTAAATTCATATAGGATGATACAAAGAGTCTTTTAATGAATCTTGGATTTATGGTGTTTGGGTCTTTTTAATTCATTTGATCATTCACTTTATTATGATCCATTATCTCTATCGCTATCCAAAATTATTTATACATTTCATAAATTTAAAATTTATCAATTTACACTAATTGAATCTTATTTATAAACCAAGTTTTTTATTCAATATGATAATTTAAAATCTATTTCTCTCTTATTAAGTTTATTTTTTATTAAACTTTTTTTACCATGGGGGTTCTCAACAAAAGATCTATCAAATATCAAACTCTTGATTTCTGAGTTTAAGATAAAATTATTAGGATGATTTTTTTTAAAATGGGGATATTTTAACACACCAATATTCAAAAACAATATCATTTTATAGAATATGAAAAAAAAATCAAGAATAACCAACG
Organism: Viscum album; assembly: GCA_963277665.1. Taxonomy (NCBI): domain Eukaryota; kingdom Viridiplantae; phylum Streptophyta; class Magnoliopsida; order Santalales; family Viscaceae; genus Viscum; species Viscum album. The sequence goes on from OY728123.1 coordinate 880,314,580, forward strand.
TTGTTGGTGCCAAAATTTTTGGATTGGAGAAAATTAGCAAATGATATTAAATTGGGCCAAAGGGGCTGCTTCGCGATGCACCCTCGCAAATCCCTTCAACATCGTGGTCGGTGAAAAGCTGAGTCTTTTTCTACTCCCAACACTGAGAAAATTGATGGATGACTCCACAACTACGATGAACATTAGATAAGTCTCTCTGTTGTGGAGGGAAGGATGGTCCACTCCATGAGTCCGTCAAATTTTATGGAAGCCTCTGCGGATCAGAGGGGATGATGATCGAATTTGAAACATCAAGAAACATGCAGAAATTTTCCTCTGGTTGAGAAGTTAAAATTTCTTCACAACACACCCTTTGGGAATAACACCTCCCCCATTTCCTATAAATACCAAGATCCCCACACAAACTCCAAACGAGGAGGACCTAGACCTTTCACCTTCGAAATTCCCAAATTATGATGCCCCCTTTTCTCTGTAATACAACATGGAAAATTAATCATCTATGGTACTTGATCATTGAAATAACTCTTTTCCTTTTAATATATTTCACCCCCTATATGAATATGAATGCCCTTCAGGAATCCTATGGGTCATCGCGATGGAAGGATTCCCCTTCAGGTACTCGGGAATTTGCAAAGCACCCTGGCTTCGCAGAGAACCCAGCAAAAACATGTGAACTCTATGCTTAGCCAACGTCAATATTCTTCATGAAGATTTCTACTCTACGAGTCTCTATGCTCTATGAGCCCCTATTCTCTACGAACCCATGTGCTCTACGAGCCTCAGTACTCTACCAGCCCCTGCTCTGTGAAAACCCCCATGCTCTTCCAGCCCCTGCGCTCTGCGAGGTGCACTCTATGAGCCCCTAAAATCTGCGAGCCCCTCCACTATGTGAGCCCCTATTCTCTACGAGCCCCAACGCTATATGAGCCCCTATGCTCTAGGATCCCCTATAATCTGTGATCTCATGTGCTCTGTGATCTCATGCACTCTGTGATCTCCTATTCTCTGCTTTCCCCTGAGCTATGTGAATCCCCTCTCTGTGAGGCCTATTACTTCCTGAACCCCTCTTCCATCCCTCTAGACTTGTATGAAATGATTTCAATGTACCTTGGGTGGTTATTCATGTTGTGTTTCCCTACCTCATGCTTCTTTTCATAGGCACACTAATGTCTATTTTTCTTTTTTATAGCCACGATAATGTGGACCCCCTAAAGGATCCCTCCACAACCCCGTTAAACCATAGATTTTCTTGTGGCTTCCCTTCACCATGGGTTTAAAGCATACCATTTATGTATTTCCTAGTGGTCAGGGGTGAATCATCATCATCTGAGCATTAGGATGTTAAAATTCCAAGCACCCATGTCTACGACACATGATGTTGAACTGTGATATTATAGAAATGACAAGCCTTGAGAGGTATGTGAAGGGGATGGGCACAAACACCCTCTCAATCCCCTCTCCTTATACGCTTTATTGAAATTCTTACCTTTGTAAGTCTCTAGGTAATCCACATCCCAACTTTTTAGGGTTCTCCATGTATGACAACCATATCCTCCTCATTCATATAGACCCCTACTCTATCTTTCCTCCGGCATTAAGTCCCAATTTTCTTTTTAGGGTTCGCTAACAATGCATAATCCCCACTCCATTCCTTGTGGAAGCACCTTACACGATGAAATCATCATGTCTTTATTTCCTCTTTTTTCTCACACTGAGAATAACTCACATGTGATTAGAGTAATCATTGACCATGACTTTATTTATGGGCCCCCTTAGTGTGTAAGCCCCAAGGCCCTCTACTCAAAACATTGTGTACATTTATCCTTGCCCATTTCCAGAAAGGTACGTAGGAAGTCTCCCTGAGCATCAATCCCATCACCGATCAGATCCAACCACTTCATGTTAGTTCACCCACATCCTTCATTATGTTAAACACTATGCCCCTTTTTCCAGAATGACATTAAATTGTGTTATTGAACTACGTGGGTTTTGAACCCTATATCCTATATAGGGTACGTAGGAAGCATCCCTGAGGCCCAACCCCAAATCACTGGTAATCTTCAGAATCCTTTTTTTAGGAGCCACATCCTAGGTGCACCCCTTAGTGTTGTCAGACTCATTCCTGGGAAGCTAACCATGCATAAGATCCATACTCAGTCCATACTCCTTGAACCAAGAATGCCCCTCTTGCGATGGGATTTTAACCACACGTAAGCCCCAACATGTATTTGGGTTGTTTTCCTTTGAGTAAAATCTAATTCCATGCACCATCATGAACTAAGTGGACTTTTATTCCCTATCATGGGAATATATATGAAGCCTCCCTAAGGATCAAGACCATCACCCATGTCACATCCAAGTCTCTCCCTTGACCCCTTTTTTTGGAAGATCACGCCTTAACCCATTGGATCCATTCCATTCATGTCCCTATCAACGCGTCCATTCTCAAGATACACCTCCTCAGGTGACTCATCACCCCATCCCAGAACTATGTGGACTTTGATTCCCTACCATAGAAATTTATAGGAAACCTCTTCGAGGTTCAAGACCAAAAAAGTCACCTATACATCGGTTCTCGGTTCCATCCCTATTCATTCCATCCTTTGACACTTCATCCATATCCATCCCGACTTCACCAACATTCCCACATCCTAGTGAAATCATGTGATCCATTTGGTCAACCTACCATATTCAAGCCCCAAGCATCTCATTGAGCTTTGTATCACTCAGGTTGTTAACCACTTGTAAGCCCCCACATGTCTTCAGGTTTTTTTCCATTAAGTACACCCAAATCCCATGACTCACCCTCTCAAACTATGTGGGGTTTGATCTTTGTATTCTGTAAAGGGTATGTAGGAAGCCTCCATGAGGTTCAATCCTATCTAATGTTAAACCTTAGTGTCTCGTTTTTTGGGACCCAATCATCCTCGGATCCTCCCTTTGAGGTGTCCAAATCTGCCTTCATGGTGTGATATCTTCCCTCTATGGGAACAACCACCTTAGATTCATCATTATTGGGTGTCATGATCTATCCTTCTCATAAATCTTATAGGTACTCTCTAATAGGGATGTACCCATATGATCCACTCTCATCAGTGTTATGATTAGTCTGATCTATCTCCGTTGGATGTTAAACTCTCAGGATACCCTGAGTTAAACATGGGAACCCAAGGAAAATTTTAGAGACATGACTCTAGTATATAATTCACAAAATATGATGTAGGATTCAACAAGCTTCCATGCTTTTGATAATACCTATCATAAGGGTAATAAATCTAGGTGTACTAGTGTTTCATTATCCAGGAATTCCAATGATGCCCATGTTACTACTCTCTAAACCGAACGTTACAGTCCTGACATCACCCATTGGGATGTCCTAAGGGAAGCAGTGTAATTTACTGGCATCCACAATGATATTGAACTGGGAAGAGTTTCAAAAAAATATATTAATCTTTATGGGAGACCCAGACTTAGTAAATAATTTCATGGAGAAATCCCCATAAGGATAGGTTGACGTATCATTATCCCATTTTGATCATGGAGAAATTTTCTATCAAGAAGTGAAAAATGCTGCCCGTATTTGGAATGTAGGAATATGAGGCAAAAATCACCACATCATAGTAGAATGACACATTCCCCAAAGAAATATTATGAAATAGAAATGGTTAACCCCACATGAATCTATTATCCTCAATATAGGGATTAGTAGCATTCAAGGACTAATATATGAGTGTGTCACAAGATTCAACAGTCTTGTGCTAAGTCCCACAGAGCAAATAGTGGGACTAGAGTGAAAATCACCATGATTTTGGGAAGTTAATGATTGGACATCATGATGTGGGACATTGTTAGTTTGGATATTTATATTCATCCATGAAGATTGAACAGTGATAGGGCACTGGGCATTGCTTCCATACTATTTTTACAGATTACTGAATTTTCCTGCTTTGAAGGACCCAATCTGTAGATATAAGAAACATACCTCCTCCTACCCATAGAAAAAAGGGAAGGGGAAACTCTAACACATTTGTCTTGTACAACTTCATTTCTTCTGTGAAAACTTCCACTACCGTAGCTTTCGGGCACACACGCCCAATCTCACCCTCCGAATTTATTCAATGGATGGTGGTTACTTCATTTTTCTATCGATATGAATAGAAGGGGGTTATAATGATAAGGGATATAGACCATCATGACCTGGAGGTCATCATGCCCCGTCAGCACCACCACCCCTTGGGGCTACATAGAGAGCAGCTTCTCTCCATTCCGTCCTTCAACAACATCGAGACCTTCCCATCGGAGCGGTATTGCAAATCACTCCCTTATATGTAAGTATTATGGGATGTCTGAGTCCTCTAAACTCTGAAATAGGCTAGGGAACCACCAAGGAGGCTCCCATGAGACCATGTCAATGCTGCCAACTGGTCATACTAGCCAAAGATCAAGTGGTCTATACCCCTTCACAGTCAGACCTAGATCAGCTAACCTGGTGTTAATATCACATACAAGCTCTGGAAGACTCCCTCTAGGAGGCTTCATCTTCCACATATTCTATTTCCTAATCCACCACTGGTGCGCAACATTGTCCCACCTCCCCCCAGTAATTTTTATAGAGCAGGAGAACGTCCCTATCCTAGAGAAGAAGCACTTCTATGCCCGGTCCGCATTTAGGAACCTGCCACCCCACAAGTAGGATGATTTTCATCTTTTGGTCATCGGTGTAAGCGACAACTGTCGCAGGCTTACCCTCGATGATGATGTTCTACATGAAGGTCCTCCCAGTACCATCATTTGATATATTAAAGGTCCTATCTACTCTCAAATCAAGCATGGAGGTCCTCCCCATTTCACCATCATCAACCCAAGAAGATGATATCAATGTGAGGATCCTCCATGCCCTATCACATACTAGAAAGGAGGTCTTCCCCATGTTCTCACCAAATCCAGCATTTTCCCTCCCCACATCATCGTGAGTTTCCATGAAGGTTTTTCCCATATCTAGTATGGTCTGTAAAAAGACCTTCCTCAAACCCAGGATACCCAAACCAAATGACATATAATTCCTCCCCGCACTACGTACGACCACCATAGAGGTCCTCCACATGTGCTTACTAGCCCTAGTGGGGGACCTCCCTGCTCCAAAAATCTCAATCATGAAGGTCCTCTCCATGTTCCATTCAACATATGCCTGGGTTCCCCTCACACCCTAGCTCATCAACACAGAGGTCCTCCTCGATTCAAAAATCTATGCTTCCCTAAAGATCTATCCTATGGAAGGAGGGTGGGGCATCACCATTAGCGGAAGAATCCTAATAATCCCCACACCACAATCAAACCCATCTAATTTTTAGATTTTAAATAGGATTGTGATTCATTGTTGGAGCCTTAACCCTGATCCCTTGAGTAGGGGGATGGGGCATCAAATAGGAATATAAGTCTCATAAATCCATAATGTGATGTCCAACAGATCTCTGAATCCCTCTGAAGAAACGAACAGTAGGAGGAAGATTTGGCCCCTCTATAAGGCCTGGCCTTATAATCCTCTTTATCATCTAAATGATTATTCTATACCCAAACAAGAGATCGTGAATAGTTATCATGGGGACCAACAGAGGATGAGAAATAGTGTGACCTAGCTCCAATGACCATAAAAACTATAAATTATGCATTGGTCATTAGTGTTTCTTACAAAGATGTAGTGGTTCAATCAATGAATTCTCTAAGAAGTATCCCAAGATGCATCATTTTTTTTGTCTTGGGCGTCGTACTCTCCATAGACCAGCCTACAGTTGCAACAATCTGTATCAGTTCCGTTATTGGTCCCTCAACCTCCCTGAGTCGATGAATGGGGAAATCGAGGTCTGTATCCGGAGTATGATCCAAAAAGATTGTGGGACATTCCCATAAAGAACCATTTCCCAAAGATGTTCTCATCAATTCTAATGGAAAACATCAACATTACAGAGTCCCTCACCCAGGACGATGTTATTTACATCTACAAAAACTTAGGGATGTCACATTTCCATATTTGTTTTCAATTATTAGCTTACCTAAAAATCTACGAACACCTCGAAGACATTGGATAGAAGGGATTCCTAGTTGATTTGTCGGCACTCTATATTGATAAGCATCCTACGTCTCATAGTTATCATTAGAACCTCCAGCAACGATGCATTTATAGCTTCACTATACTAAGAAGTGTTATCAAGGATGCTTCTCTGCATGTCTAGATCCATGGATGGGGGCAGTATGCTGCCCTACATTTCACTCCAATCCTATGGTGGACTATTTCACCCAATGATATCGAGGATATGCCTCCGAGAATCATCCCAGTGAACAGAGTTATTCCTCATATATACTTAGAAAGGAGAACTAGAACAGGGCTCAGAGAAGAGGAACAACCCGATGGGGTAGTAAAACACATGAAAGATATTGGAAGTGTCCATACTTACAAAAAAATATTTGATTGGCCTTTCTGCACCTTCTGAGTCATCACCTCTCAGTCAAGACCCCTACAAAGGAAAGGATAAAATTTGGACAGTTAAACCATATAACCTGTTTGGATTGGTCCAAAAGAGAGAGGATGATCCTGAAATGGTGAAATTGTGGAAGCATATTCTTGAACATAAAAATATGATTATGAGATCCTCATTGAGAATTCCGTGGAATGATGAGCAAATTACGGTGATCCTTAACCGGGGTAGTAGGGGTTGGTATAGCTTCCACTCAGGGATTTTCCTCACAGTGATGTTGGCCAACCCATCCATCTAGATATGATAGATGATGGAGTTTTTGGAAAGATATCATGACTTGTATCAATAAGTCCACTTGATCTATGTGATAAACCACCTCAGGACCTAGCTCAGGTTCCACTAGCCACTCTATATGTCCCATTGGACGCACCACAGGTTATTCCCCTTACTCCTATGGTAATTAATCCAGCCTCCCCATGATCCATTGGGACTTCTTACCACATTGAAGAACCTTCTAATGATATGGGGGTCAGGGAACCTCTTCATGATTGGATACCTCATCTTGATGATCTGATGGAAGATCTTATAGATCACCTAGAGGATCTGGAAACTTGACAGGTGTAAATACCACCTGATGGAAAATCATATCTGGCATGGGTGGACAATATGCCACCACAATAGGGTTTCAAAAATCCAACCATCTCCTCCTTTAATGGGATGTGAGATCCACTGCAGCATCTGGACCGCTTCATTTCAAGGTGTGGACCAATGCTAGTTACTGCAATGTAGTAAGAGACCACCAAGCTCTGATGATTCATATAGACACTAGAAGGGCCTACATTTTTCAAGTATATCTATTTACCCATTGGGTCCATAGCTGGTTGGGAGGAACTTCAAATAAAGTTTCTCTACCCGTTTAGTTGCACCACATGGAAGACTAGTATTGTTGACCTCTTTAAGTGCATGAAAAGGAAAAATGAGTGGTTCACAAGTGTTTTCACCGGGTTAAAGGGACTTAAGTATTCAATCGATCTGCTGCTAAGATAGAAATAGATACTAATGACGTGCATTAGAAATTTTAAGACCGAACTGGCCCCTTATATCATCACACATAAATTCTTAGGTGGGTTCCGAGATTTCTATAACAAAGATCAACCTTTAGAATAAGACTTGTTGCAATCCAATCAGGAAAGTCTATTGCCTCATGTAACTCTCCCAAAAAGAGACTCCAAGGCTTATACTGATGTTTTTTCACAAATAGAGGCACCAAGGTAGCTATACTTTTTACCCATAGAGCCACCTCTATACCCTCATCAACGCCCACCACCTCAGGAACAACCTTTATCTTAGTTGCGCCCACCTTTGAATCTGCAGACGCCCCGGTGTAATGAACCACCACCAACTATGAGAGATAATCATGTTCCACCTCATCATTAGGCTCTATCGGCCCCTCTTTAGGGATAGGCTCCCATAGATCCTTTCCAAAATTGGAGGAACCTGAACTGCTCATTTAATGAGGATTAGGTTCTTGGTTAATTTTTAAGCACCATGGAACAGGGAATCGTACGGTTTCTAGAATGAAGGAGGCCTGAAGATGTGGGTCTCAATGATCACCCCAATTACTTCCCCCTATTACATGTTCCTTAGGAACAAACTCAAGTAGTGATATGTGTTTAAAGACTATATCTAAGACCATGTTGATAACAATATAGTCAGATTGGGTCTAACCCTGTTACAGGTGGCATGTGTTTTTATAATTCCTGAGGATGATAGTGATAGTGAATGGAAGTAGGTTTCTAACCGTGAGTCTAAAAAATATGATGATTCGATAGATTTTAAGGTAGTCACCAATGCCCATGGTATTATCTGTGCATGTTTAAATCATCTTGAGGCATCAGAATTCACTACTCTACCTTCGGTGACAACCTCTGGATAAATATCTCATCCCTCATCCTCTCAGATGAGTAAGCACTAAAGATTAAAGGGAAAACAAATCCCTCCACATATGCCAAATATTTCTCATACTCTCTAAAATTTCATGCTCCCAGAGATTGGGATTTCCCCCAGAGTCAATCCAATAATGTAGGGTTCTTCATGTGATGGCCATGAGTGTTCTTCAGTAAATGCCATCAAATTTTTAAAACCTTACATGGTTCCCAAAGTCAAAGTGTACCAGGTGGACCCTCCCAACATCCCCATTTTACACTAGCATCGACAGATCCATTGGTATGTGAGTCATCAGAATGCATTGGTTAGTGCTACTAGCCAAGCTATTCATGCCAACATGACTAGAAAGAATACCTATAAGAGAGCACTGTAACCACAACCTTCTCATCTTGTTTCTTCATATTCGTCTCTTCCGCTATTTTTACTACTTGATTAGGTAGAGAGACCACAACCATGCTATGATCTACAACATTATGTTGTGGATAGACCTCAGTCATCTAAATGTAAGACGATAGTCACTCTGTGTGGTTCAACTAGTGAACAACGAGACTTTCCCTGCACCATCCAGAATCCATCAGTTCGACTAGCATCTCTTGTTATTCCCCATTCCATTGAGTGACCTCCTGTTAGTATAAGTGTATGCCTGACATGTAATTATGATGTGCTCAATCACCTTACCATCATTCTTTCTTGTATTTCAATCCTCGAGGCCCTCCACCTGTCAACAGATATGTGTGAATCACTCACAAACATTTATGATGTCCCCTCCAATTTGAAAAGGAGATCGTAGGCAAAGAAGCCTCTTTAGATGAGGTAGTCAAATTGGAAAATTTTCAGGCCATTATTTCATTCATTGGAGAAGATGAATGTTTTCCTATACAGGGGAACATCCTCCCATTGTACATCACTACCTAGTTCAATAGTGTGAAGGTACACCGTTGTCTTGTTGAAATAGGATCAAGGATCTGTCTTATTTCACCCAGGACTCTCCATAAGATGGGACTGTATGAAATATATCTATGACCCCTGAGGCTGAAGATTCAAGGTTACGATAGGACAGAGTATACACTGGTCAGCAATATATGCTTGAAGACCCAGTTTGGTTTTTTAGTTTCCAGTACTGAGTTCATGGTTTTCTCATAAGACACTGCTTACAATGCATTGATGGGTAGACCTTGTCTCCACCTATATGATGTAGTCCCTTCCTCATATCACCAATTATTTAGTACTCCCATAATGGTGGAGTATGCGTACTCCCTGGTGATGTGTCCCCCACTCCCTCCTCTGAAGCCCGCTTCCTATATTCCAACTAGAATAAGGGAAAAGAAATCTAGATTCATGGAATTGAGGTTGATCACACTACCACAGTGGCTGACACATGGAGAAACATGGATGATACATACGTCCTACTAATTCAACAATTAGAGGCCAAAACCCCATACATAGGGAAATATTTATTGTCTTGGGGATGAGGGGGAAGCATACTCCCAAGTTTATAGAATATCATATGATTGCCTCATATTTCTACACACATTAAGCTTGAGTGAGCCTAGACCCCCTAACCCTATAATTTATTGGTATTTCCACCCTATGGAAACAACAATACATCATACTTGATTATTTCATTGAGCTGAGATAAATTGGATCATGAAAACACACATCTATTTCTTTGATATTATCAAACATGGCCCCTTGGATCGAAGGATTGATGGAATAGGGTTGACAACTTTCATCAACATGGTTTTCAAAGTGCATGAGTTCCCTGATGAGGATTATACTATAGCTCTAGCTTGCACTAGTGTCTCGTTAGGATCAACCAATTCAAAAGATTTTTCCTCTCTCTGATGATCCTCTCACCATGTATGTTGAATATGATTTGGAAGAAGATGCTCCCACATTCAAAGTGGGAATCTCCACTACAGTCGATGAGCTATTACATGTGAACCTCAGCACCGAGAGTGATCTGAAGACAATTCTAATCAGCTCAGCAAAGTCTACAGAAGAGAAACTACTATATGTGGATTTCCAGAAGAAGGATTGAGATGTATTTACATGGAGCTATGGTGAGATACCAGGATTTGATACTCAAGTCATATTCCCTCACCATGGCCTCCTAATAAACCCTCAGGGGTTTAAAAATACTTCCAAAAAGATGAACTCCTCTCATGGTTCCATGGTTGATCTGAAGGTTGATAAGCTCATCAATGAATTTTTTTTCAAGGAGTTCCAGTACACCAGATGGTTAGCTAGAATTGTTCCATCTAGGAAGAATAATAAACATATCAAAGTCTTCATGGACTTATGAGATTACAACTATCACTTCTTGAAGGATGATTTTCCCTTTCCTACAACCAAACTATGTATTGATTCCACTACTAGGATCCATGATCTCTCCTTCAAGGATAAGTATTCTGGATATAAACAAATTTGATTGTCCCCTGAAGATGTAGAGTCTACCACCTTCAGGGAAACAAAAAGTACATTATGCTATCAGGTAATGCCTTTCGGTCTAAAGAATGTAGGTTCCACCTATCATCATTCCATGCACCTCATATTCAATCTGATCCATTTGATTTTGGTGGAATGTTACATGGATGATCTGGTGGTTAAATACCACCAACTCCAGGACCATCTTAGAGATCCGGAGAAGGTGTTAAGATTCCTCTATTACCACCACCTGAAGATGAACCCCTTGAATTGTTCCATTTGGGTCACCTTTGGAATTTTCTTCGGAAGCTTTTCTATATACAGAGGCATTAAGATCGATCCGGAGAAGATCAGGGATATCGGCCAGATGCCTCCTCCAAGAAATATTTGGGATCTCTGACGCTTTCAATGCCACTTAGCCTACACATGATAATTCATTGAAAATATATCTAGAAAGTGTAAGCCCTTTTCCCAGATCATGATGAAAGGTAGTGATTATTAGTGGGATTAGTGTTAGACTGATTTTGGGGAAATCGTGTAGTACCATCTATAGTCACTTGTTCTGATGTCACCCATTTATAGAATTCCACTAGTCCTCTATCTGACGGCTCCAAAATGGTACCTTAGCAACCAAGTTTCCTATAAGAAAAATACAGGGATAGAGAACAATTTATTCTAAATCATCCTCATGCTCCTCGATACAGAGAACATATATTCCACTATCAAGATGAGCTACCTTGCGCTAGTATTCACATTGTAGAAATTGCAACATTACTTGCTGCACAATGAGATATAGCTAGTGTCCATATTGGATCCACTAAAGGACATTCTGAACTGACCCATGATGACATGCCAGTTACCTCAGTGGGTAGTATTCATTAAATAGTTTAATATCAGGTTCATTCCCTAGAAGGTTATCAAGGGGAAGGAACTGGTAGAAATTATGGAAACTAATCCTTCCCCTGTAGAGTAGTCTCTAGATCTTGATTTCCCAGATGATTTAATACTCTCAATGGATAAATTTGTTCCATGGATAAAAATTCACTTTGATAGTTCTATAAATATCCCTAATGGTATAATAATCAATGATCCCGGACTCAATATGGTATAAATAGGTATCATCTTCATCACGGCTATACAAGTTGTCCTTCCCTATTAGTTCTTATGGTCAAAAGTATGCACCAATAATGAGGTCGAGTATCAATCCCTCAACACTGGTCTCGAATTGAACCTTGGGATTATTGTTCCCCACCTGCATGTGAAATGGGACTTCAAACAGGTAATCAAGCATTTCAACAACAACTAAATCTTCAGGATTCCAAAGCTCATACCCTTTCTAGAGCACCCTCGACGGTTAATGGCCTAGTCCCCTTCTCAGATGGAAGTTACTCATGTACCTCGATCACAAAATGGTTGATCCGATGCCTAGGGTATCCTTGCCACAACACTTGTAGAGCCTGAACAAGATGATATAGTCATCCATGTGGTGTAACAATGAGTCATCACTCCCATCACAAGGAATGATGATGACATCCAACAAGTAGGTAATCTTACCACTAGTGCATCCACATCAGGACCCATGGGTCCTTATAACACAATGTAAGGGACCCCCGGTTTGAAAAATCCCTTTATTAAGTATCTCTAACATAGAAATATCTGGACAGACTGAGCCTAGTTTGAGTGATTCTGTCAGAGGGTAGTGTAATTCACCCTCCAGAGAGGTCCAAGTCTTGAGCAGATCCTCTTCAAACATGGATTTCGTGGGATTCTCCACCATTCCATCCAGTGGCATGAGATTTATTTGGTTATGTATGATTTTTATGTTGGTTCCTATAGAGATCATCAGACATGGATGAAGCTCTATAATTTGATCTGAATATTTTGCTACATTTGGACCACCATGGTCCATGACTGCATTGAGTTTTCCAATAGGTTTCATGTGTGCTAGATCCAGAATAATTTTATATATCATCCACCAGATCAACTCCATACTACCATTAATTCTTGGTCCTTTGTAGTCTGGGGACTCAATTTCATGGGAACATACCCACCAGTGACCTCTCTCCAGTGTAGGTTCATCCTAACCACTATGGATTTGTTTTCTTAGGGGGGAAGTGGAAATTCTACTCAATGAAGTCAAGGATAGTTCTGTCGTTGACTTCAAGAGCTCAAATATCATCCTTTAATATGGAGTCTCTCATACCGTTCTCACTGATAACAACACCAACTTTTGAGTAGCTGAGCGGAAGAAATTGTACACCAAGTACAACAGATATTCTAATCATACCTCTCTCTATCATGTCCAATAAAATCAACAGACTGAGGCATTCAGAAAAACCATCTCTATCATTCTGTAAAATAATGTTAGTCAGAATAATAAAATTTTTCCAAAAAATACTCACCAATGCTCTCTGGGCTTTCTGGATGACGATTAGTAATTCCACCCAGGTGACCCCATATTCCCTAGTGTATGGAACATATGAAATCCTACCCCTTGGGATTCAGTTACCATCACCTCACACATCCATCTATGATTAGCTGATGTCAGACATAGAAGCAGAAGTCATTTTGGATGAAATTGAAGTTGTTTTTGAGAATAGGATCCAAGCCTTACAAAATCTAGAGAGGCATAAAAAGAAGATAACTAGATCTTTCAACAAGAAAGTTGGTCTTCAATATTTCCTTCAATGTAACATGGTATTTTTCTAGAAAAACCAATGATACCTAGTAGGATGCCTCTAGTGTTGGAACCTAAGTGGGAGGAACCTTACATCATTCACAAGGTATAACCCAACGATTCATACACCCTCATCACTATTGATGGTGAACACATTACTCCTCCCACTAATGCCAAATTCCTCAAGAAATATTTTAAATAAGAATATCTATTTTCTTCCTTGTCGCATGATGTTAAAATGCATGTTCTGTCAGAAATAAAGGACTTAAAACTACCCAACACTCATCCCACATGACAATAAACCACAAAATGGTCCAATATCTAAGAACATAAACTAATACCCCTCTTGTCCCACAAGAAATTAAACTATATATGGTCTGAGCTACACTACTATAAAATCAGATCCCTTTCATCCTTACCGCAATACGTTAAACTGAATGGGTACCACCATGCTTAATGCATTCTATAATTTGGGTCTCCATCATCTTTCACATCTGAAAGGACCCCCCTAGTAGCCTGGTCTCACACCACCTTGTCTTGCCTACAGTTTTGGGCCAATTCCCTAGAAGATCTCAAACGACAATTTGAAACAAGTCCAACATTGTGGATATGGTCAGTGGTCGATGGTCAATTTTTCCCCAATTCCAGACCACACAAGATGGATACTATTTTGTGAAAATAGTCATCAACTATCCTCAATCATTATCACTATACACATGGTCTCCCAAATATCAGGAATGGTGATTCACCTTTGTCTTCCATACTATTCGACACACACGATATTAAACTATGCATCCCTTGATCCAAAATCTATGAATTCAAACTAATATCTCCATCAGCTTTTCTACATGATGTTAAACTACATGGTATTTCAAGAACTATGTGTGGATTTATTCCCATCCTTATGGGAAATGTAGGAACTCTCGGAAATTTTATCGTTGGGTACATCCTATGTTTATTTATTCATTCTCTCGGCCCCTTGGCCTGAGTTATCTCATGGAATATTGAATAGTGTGTAATATATGGACTTGTTTCTTCATTCACGTCAGGTTATTTTTCAAAACCACACACATTACTCTTTGATATTCCTCTTCTCCCTCTTCCTTATATCATGATGTTAAACCGTTTGGTATTTCAAAAACTATGTGTGTCTTGATTCCTATACTTATGGGATATGTAGGAATGCCCAAAAATTTCATAGTCAGGTGAAACCCCATAGTTTAGAATCCCTCTCTTTCACATGGCCTTTTGCCTTAGGTTCTCCTGGGAGTATGTGGTGTGGTGAAGACTTATGTCCTCATTGATGTCAGACCTAAAATAACCATGCCACACAAATCTCTCGATAGATCTCCATTCCCCATACTTACCACATGATGTTAAACTCCATGAAATTACAAGAACTATATATTTCTTGATCCATACCCTCTTAGGATATATAGGAATGACTATAACTTTAGTATTTAGGTCCACAAATTTCATCTCTTTGTCCCCCTCTCCTCTAGGTTTAGTTCTTTTCGAATGCATCATGTGTTGATTTGTGGAATTCTTCCTCATTCATGTCAAGTTTGCAACATCCCCACCATGTTCTGCTCCATGTACAACATCCTCTTTTCCTTTCATCCTTACCCACTATATTAAACTACACAAAAGTATGAACTATGTAGGGATTGATTCTCATCCTTATGATATACGTAGGAACTCTCAGATATATCATCTTCAGGTCCATCCCCAGGTCCCTCGATCTTTTTTGGCCCATTGTACCGAGGTTCCACAATGGGATGGCACATGATGCAGTGTGGAATTTTGTCCACATTCACATCAAGTATTCTTTATCATGCCATGCAAATTCCCTTCAGGACATCAGTCATCCACATGAATCCTTACCACATGATGTTAAACATCATGTAATTTCCCTAAACTATGTATGACTTGATTCACATCCTTGTGGGATATGTAGGAATACCCATACATTTCATCTTTGGGTCCAGCCTCTGGTTCATCAATCCATTTCTCTCCTATTCCCCCACTCACCTCCCCGATTCATCCTCCATTAATTGGACCCCTTGACCCTTTTTATGCCTCACTAACATGGTCAGATGCACTATGCTTATGGAATTAGAGTGTTGTATTTTTCATGGACATTCTTTCATCTATTTCCATGAATTGAATCTTTATTTAATTGGGATTCCATTATCTCTGACATCCGAATGCACTCTAACACAATATGGATGCTCAACCTTATGGATCGCCTACTACTATGGTGAAAAGTTCTATAGGATTTTGAATGAAATTATGAGACATGTCCCATAAAGTGAATTTGGTTAGCGACTGACCCACTTTCATTGTTCCAATTTCAGGTTACACGATATGGATGTTTTGTTTTGAACATGGTCAATAGTTATCCTCCACTGTTAGGCCACCCCGATTATTCCCTAAATATTGGTCTCAGGATTCACATTTTTCCCCACTCTCTCATGTTCAAGTGGAATTTCAAAACCCTTGGTGTTATCCATCCATGCACCTTTTTCGCATCAAGGGGAAGAATCAGTATCATGGGGTCTTCTTCAACTCCACATCATCTCCCCCTTTTGAGTATTCCATGTGTTGTAAAGATCTTCTCCACCCTTGTTTCCCACACCGAGCATAGCTCACATGGGATTAGGTACATGGGTATGGATTATGAATCCATAGAATATCCACACTTCATTTTAGTTAGAACTCTAGGACCTTAAACAAAGAGCTTTGGTTCCTTAGTCCAGGAATAATGACTTTAAACTATGTGTATTATTTTGGAAATTTCTGTTGTGGTGTAGACTCTCTTGTCCCCATTAACGTCCGGATGCTTTTTGGAACCACATCACATATTTTCCCTTCTGGAATCTTCCCATTTTGGTGTGAGATCTATGACCATAAAATATTATCTCTTATTTCATAATCATACAATGTTAATATATGTCTTCTTCATCTAGGTTGTGTGTTGATAACTACCCATCAGTATGATGTCTATATTCAAGAAGAAATTTTATCTAAGGCATTGTATCTTTTCTGTCCCATGTTTAAGAACTATGTGTGGCTTGATTCTCACCCTTGAGGGATAAATAGCGACACCCAAGGACTTTTCCTTCAGGTCTAACCGTAGATTTGTGAACCTTTTCTATCCTTTTTTTTGGGTATGGGTCCTTTATTCTGGTAAAGGTGTGATCTGGTATGGATTTATTCTATCATACCAAAATTGGGTATTCCCTGTAGCACTACACCACACCTCTCCTCACATTACTATCTGAACTATATGACCTTAAACTAAGAGCTTTAGTCGTAAAGTCTAGCCATAATGACATTGAACAAGATGTGTTCTTTAGGATGTTTGTAGTGTGGGGTGGAATTCTCTATCATCAATCACGTCGGGTTTTCAATAACCACACTACATACCACCCATTAGATCTCTTCATACTCTGTCCATATTGCATGATGATAAACTACACAGGCATGTCCAAAGCACATGTCATTAAATTGGGAACTTTAAGGAATAATCAATACAAACTTGAGATAAGATTATTTCTATCAATGTTTTCATGATGTTAAACTACATAAGAATTAGGATATTCTCTTTAAGATAGCATTTCACAACCTTTTGGAATTGGAAACCAGCCATACCACCTCCAAGAACTACATGTTTCTTGATTCTAATCCTAATGGTATATGTAGTGCCTCATAGGGTTCCTGTTTGGGGTCTAGTCACAACCAATTTTGCCTCCCCATCCCCTTATGTCTTTGGTTCTCCAAAAAGTATGTGGTGTGGTGTGGAATTCATTAGTCCTCATTTATGTCGTATTTATAATAACTACTCCATGTAATTCCTTCAAGATTACCACTCCTTGCGATCATCCTACATGGGGCATAAAATTCATGGTTAATATTCACCCTTTACACATTCCTTCTTTTAGGTTTTCATTATCTTTCAAATCCCAAGGGACACCCTAAGAGCATGGATTCTAGACCTCAGTGTTCTCCTACCTTCCTTAGCCAATTCCCTAAATTATTTTGAATAAAAATTTGATTCAAGTCCTGCATTTAAAATTTGGTCAGCAGTCGGCCCTCTTTTTTTTTGTTCCCATTCTAGGCTAACTCGAAATTGATAATATGTTTCGAGAATAGTCAACAGTTATTCTTCATCATCATAACACTCCAATTGCATCCCAAATATCGAATGTTTTGAATCACGTGTTTATTACCCCTTTATATTTAATGGATTATCAACACCTCTTGTGTTGTAACTCCCTACATTCACACGTTTTGAGTATGAATTTTGTTTAGTCAGGGATTTTCCCCACCCAAAATTTCCATTACTCCGTTATACATTCTTGTTAGACGGGGCAGGCCTAACAATTCTCCTTGTTTCCTACACCGATCCTGACTCACATAGGTTTAGGGGTTGTGGTAGGGTAATATCTATATACGAGACTGCATGACCCATTGGTCCAACCATATGACTTTAAATTGTGACAATATCATCCTCACCACATTAAATTGTACGGAATACAAGAACTATTTAAGGCTTGATTACTTTCCTTGTAGGATAGATAGAGAAATTTGGGCATCTGAACCCTGGGTCCAACAACAGAATCATAAATACCATATCTTGGCCTTCTCAGCCACGAATTCCCTTTTAAGAATGTGTGGTTTGGTGTGGACTTATTTGGTCCCCATTCACATCTGGTTATGAACCATACCACACATTTCTCCTTTGGGATACCCATATCCTCGACTCATGACTTTAAAATGAGGCCCTACCCAAAATATATTTAGGATACCCCATGATAATTATGGGATATGTTAGCTTCCTCCCGAGAGGGGATTTCCCCCACTAGTGTTGGTCTCTCACTACGCTTTGCTGAAAAACTACAAATGGATTGATTCTCATACTTATGAGATATGTAGCAACACCAATGTATTTTTCCTAGGTCCCATCCATAAGACCATTAACAATACTAATTATTTTCCCCTAATCATGTCTTTAATTACATGACCTTAAACTTGGGGTTCTTACACCATGTAACTTGTCTTTAATATATTGGGCAAGGTATAAAAAATATGTCCTTAAACTATGTACAATGTCCTAATCATATTATGTTAAACTATTTCATGTATCTTCCATAACAGATGATTCTAAAATTCATACTTATCATATCTATTTACATGAAATAATAATATAAGACTATCCTTGGACCTCTCTAGAGAGGTCCCCCCCAGAAGAAGGCCTTATCTCTATTCAAACAGATACACCCACCCAGTACATTTTTGTCACAGTGGATTAATTATAAGGGTGTTGGACACTATTAAAACAACTCTTCACTCCACCCCACAATTTTCATGCTCCTTATTTAGATATCAACATTATTTCACCTCTTAAGGGACCCCCAAATAACATTATGACATGGCATTTTGGATCACCTACCATTTATGTCCAACATTACATAAGATATTGGACGACGTTTTGAGTTAGACCCCATGATTTCAAATATAGTTAGTGGATTTCCCTCATTTATTAGTCCTTATTTCAGGCTAACACGATATGGATACTATGTTTTGAATATGTTCAACAGTTATCCTTCATCATCAGGTTTCATTTGAAATTATTTTTAAACTCAGGTATCATGATTCATACTTCACACTCCTCTTTGTTCATATTGATTTTAATTCCCATGGTGTTATCATGCTGGTGTACTAGAGTGTGATGGGAAAGATAATCCAGCTGCATTGGGAACCCTATTCTCTAGTTACAACCCCTCTCCCAGTCCCAAATATACGGGACCGTCATCCGAGTCCCAAGTTCCTGAAAATTGGAAGGTACTCTCAAACACAATGTTAATTATTATGTAGTCATCCATTATTTATGAAATTGGGCATGAACCACGTGATATTAGGAATTGATCACTCATTATTTCAAGAAATGATTGATATGTAGCAATTCTTGCAACTACAACGAGCAGGAAAGAATGAAAATATGTTTCTGAGATAGTGTGAATTGAAAACCCTATGGGTTGGCCCCTCCGATATATGGGTTGACCTATTAAATGGAGCATCCCAGCTCCACCACCCTATATCTTGGGGACTCCAGTATTTTCTATCACATATTAACCTCCCTCACTTATTAACTGGCTGCGAGGAGTAGTTCATTATCCCTAATCCATGTCCACTCCTCCTCATATTGGATATTAACCATTTATTTTGATGCTCGCCTCATCTGCTACTTGGACTCTATCAATTGTGCCTTCATTCATGATATGATTTCTAATAGAGAATTGAGAAGAGTAGAATTTATATTCTCCTGATCCCTCAAACTTTGGATCTCTTGCTCAGTCTCATGGAGTCTCTTAGTGTTTAATGAATATCTCTACTACCAGTCGACACCGATTCTGCAGTCATATTCCCATATTTTATCATCCATGCAATCTTGAATGAGAATATGAGGACGTCTGACATCCACTCCTACAATGCGTAGTTCACATAGCTAGTAATTAAGTGTCCCAATCTATTTTATCCACTCTACTTATGGGGTCTCAATATAAAATTCTTGATTCGTTTCCATGACCGGTGATGGATGAACTTGCTATCCTCTTCATCAGAAGAATTCTTGTCCCAGTCCTTTAGTTCGGTACATTGTTATACTGGGAAAGCATCCAGAATATCTATATTAGGATCTTTCTCTTGTGTCTTGTGAGGTAGGCTAGGCTCCACATCTTGCAGTAGGTCTTTATCGCTATATTCCTCCTTAATAATGTCTAGTTCATCCTTTCCGGTAACCACAACTGCGGTCACAACTGCCAGTATTTTTTCTATGACAACCAGCATTCCAACCGAGAACAGAGTGTCGAGAGCCCTTGCCGCCCTCTCCAGTATGGCCCATTCCATTTGAAGAACTGTTCGGACAGAACAATACAATTTTAGTGGCCCAGGTTCAATAGTGCGTATTTATGAATTCTATGAAGGAGAGGAATTATATTGGTCCAGCAATGGGTCTCACACTCAATCATTTTCTATGGGAATTCAAGGGCATGACCCCCCCCCCCATAGGTTCATGAACTCCGAAGAATATAGGAGAACTAACCTAGGTGTTGCAGCCTTGTTAGATTCTGTAATCACCATTTTCCCATGTGTAGGCCCAGAAGTTACATCTATTATTGTGAAATACCGGGTTTTCTTTACAAGCTTCTCATGCGCAAGGAATATGTTAGTTGAGAAATCCTTGATGAACTTAATGAGGACCACAATGTGATGATTTAGAATTTACCTCAAGTGTTTTGAGAATCTCTTATAGCTCTGAGGCTACAACCTTAACTTCTTCTAAAGGGATCCCACTGTCATCCTCTTCTCCCTAGGAGGGCACCTCTGATTCCTTAGGTAGAGGGAAACGATCCCTATGATTATTTGGAAGACTGTTGAGGTATGAATGTTTGAGCAAGTAGTACTTTCACCTGTCCCACCAATGGATATAGAGTTCCCTAAGAGTGCAAGAAGTCGTCCAACTCAGTGTCGTATTGTCCCCCTTCTGCCCAAGACACCAGAAATTTGACCTTGACATGGTCAATTTTTGACAGATCCATCCCATGATGATTGATGTGATCCCACATATAAGAAGGACTTAGAAATTTTCTATTGACATCTCAGTTGTCCCAATCTTTTGGAAATACTGTATCCAAAGGAATATCTATGTGGTGCACCCACCTCCTGGTATCCTTGGTGGGTATCCTATAGAACCCTCTAGATAGACATCTTCTCATTTTTCCCTACTCATATGAGGCTACCAGGTCTATTTTTGGTTTCTTCATTCCACATGCGTAGGCCTTGGGAACACTGGTGCGGCCATAGCCCCTCCACTGATATGTGTATCAGCTCCACCACCACAATGTGTTATTTCCCTTTTTCTACCCCAAACCCAAGGTTGAGGGGGTTCTTTCATTGAAATGATTGGTACTTCACTGCAGCATCTCACCCGGGAAGGCTACATCCCAGATCTTTGCATATTCCTTAACCAACCCATAAACAGCACTGGGTGAAAAAGGTTTATTCTATATTTTTTCATCATCTATTGTGAATATGAACCACATCTACCTCACCATGCATGGATGATCCTCATATCTTACTCCCAAGTAGACTATAGGGTTTTTACTTTTCCTATATTTGAACTGCCTCACAATGTTGTATGGGGTGTACAACTTATAGATATTCTAACGGTCTACCCATGCCTCTAGAACTCCACCCCAGAAGGCCAGGAGATAAGATTGATTATCCTTAGTTCCATTCTTATCATCATTAAATAAACGTGATGGCAATGTAAATGGATGGAAGTTGAATTCATATGCATCTAGATTTTATTCAGCATGAGTGGTGGAGTCATCTTTGCTAGAAATCTCCCCACTAAATTCTGGATGGCGGGTCGGAAGTATGATCCCTGGGGAGAAGTAGGGTTCAGATATTCGTAGATGCTTATGTGTGCCGCTATCCATCCATATAAGAAATTGAGCGGCCCACATACCCAATGTGTCTTATTACCTACATTGATGTGTCATAGAACCTTGTACAGCTTGGCCAACACTGGGATCCCCAGGTTGAAATTCTTCCCATCACCATAATGGACACCATAATGAATGTGCTCAGTTGTACACCCGTGTTTGTGTCCCTAACCAGAAATATCCAATCGTAGATAAGTTCATAGATAAACCCAGCTCGCCTAACCACTAGTTGTTGATCAGTGTTGACACTATACCCCTATAGAATCCATTGGTTGTACTCTGTTATTCTCTAGTATGAATTCTCTTTGTTGTGTTGGCCCCCCTTTGGATAGGTGGGAGGCCTGACTATTAGCATTTTGGGGCCTTCTCCCCTTCTATGGAGTTCTTTGGTGGGAATTTTATGAAATTCATAAAAACTCAACATAAAATGGACATGCCTCATGGAATTCTTGTCCTCTCCTGAAAACAGATCCATCAATGCCTTTTCCATCCATGAAATCTAATTTGGATCCTTCCATGTGTTCTTCGTAGGGAGTAACTAGTCATACAACTCCCCCAGAATCAGAATCTAGGAGTTCTTATGAAGGTACTAGAGGATAATGTTGACCTCCCTAAGATGAAGATGGAATGTGTTGGTCCTCAACAACCATCTTCTAAACAACTCAAGTATCATGTGTTTCGGCTGGTAAGTGTGGAATTGTGAGGCCCACACAGCTTCATATAGTCCCACTCTCTTCAACTCTACCTCGCATTCCTCACATGATGCAAAAATCCAGTAAGCCCATGCCTAATCCTCCGTGAATTTTCCACCCTGGCAGAGTTCCCAATAGTAGGACCTCACATTCTCTGGATTCCCTAAATCTTCTATGTGGATGGTATAATATTATGGGGAGATACCACTGGTTGCAACGCTTTCCCATTAATTTTTTCACATGATTGTACAAAAAATATACTTTAATGAGCATGTTATCCTCCCATGTATGACTGTTGGAAGCCCAGAACCACTGGTTATGACATGGAGTACTCCGTAACCAGTAAGATGGTTCATCCCTATATTCTTTTAGGTTGAGAATGTCATCCCTCAAGGAAAATATTTATAGAGGAAGTCTCTTTAGAGAGGATAGTTCTTTTGGATTTCCAGCACGATCTCAACAAGGGATTCATGATATGAATGGCTTTGCACATATTCCCTCATTCCGACGTTTTCCACCATCTCTCCGCATCGGGGAGTATTTGTGAGGACCCCTAAGAAGCTTCTTGTTTGGCCATTTTTTTCCGAAAAACATAATATTTATTTGTATCACATATCAGGATTAAAAATAATTATCATAGAGCTTTTCACAGAGCTCAGTCATATATTTATACAACCTAGATCATAAACAAAACTCATGGAGTGCATGGTTGTAGAATCTATGTAGTCACTATGTTGTGCAGAGTAAAAAAAATGGTTCTCAAAGTACGTTCGCATTGTGTGGGAGCTTTCTGATTTGAGAGATCTAACATGGATGCATAGAATAAGGTTCATAAAAAATAGGGGTCTTTATCATCTATTTATAGGTGATGACCCCCGATCTTCGCGCCGTGCCCCACCGCAGCAAGCTTTGTGGTGCTCTCAGCTTGCACTTTGCATGCCTTCATTGCATTTCCACTTCGTGATCTGCCTAAATTTTTTCTATATACCTTCAGAATCCAATCCCCTTTTCTCCTCGGCTCGAATTCTGTGGGGGGGGGGGGGGGTGGGGGGCATTTGTTGGTGGAAAAATATGATTTTTGGGAAAAACAATCAAATGACACGAAATGGTGTAAAAAGTGATGCTTCAAAATGCACCCTTGAAAATCCCTTCATCACCACAACCAATGTAAAGATGAGGCCTTCTCTCTGCCTACCACATAGAAATGTGATGGTTGGATCCATTTCTATGAAGAACTTTATGGACATCTTTTCACCTTCGATGGAAAGATGGTGACCTTCGGAATTCCTTCAAAATTAAAGAAAGACTCTGTGACCGCCGTGGAGGGAACACAGGAAGCCTATGCACCACAGAGGGGATTCCATTTGACTTCCAAACTTCGAGAAACATGATGAAATATGCCTTTGGTGTTGTAGTGAAAATTTCATTGTGAGACGCCCTCAGAGCATCACACCACCCATATTTCCTATAAATACATGGATCCCCACTCTAAAAATTAGGTCCCCAACCATCCCACTTCCAAATTCCCAAATTGAGAAGCACCCGTTGCTTGGTGAACCAATACAAGAAATGAATCATCTGAGGTACTTGATCATTGAGAAAACTCTTTCCCTTTACTCAGATTTCCCCCCCTCTTTGAGGATGGATTCCCTTCGCCAAGCCTATGGTCCATCGCAAAGGAAGGAGACACCTTCAGGTAATTTGAACCTTGTGAAGCACCCTAGATTTACATTTCACCCTCCAATCACATGTGAACTACATTCATAGGTTTGGTAACTTTGATTTTCCATGAATTCTACTCTGCAATCCTCAGTGCTCTACGAGACCCTTCACTTTTCGAGAACTTAAACTTTGCGAGCCACTATGCTCTACGATCCCCTATGCTCTTCAAGACCCTTTTCATTAAGAGAACCTATGCTCTATGAATCCCTGTTCTCTGTGATACCACATGCTATGTGAGCCCCTGATCATTTAAAATACCTTCTACGAAGCCTATTTATTCACAAACCCCTTTTCCGCGTAGCCCTCCAAAATTGTAAGAAGTGATTTGAATGTCCCTTGGATGGTTCATCATGTTGCGTTTCCCTACCTCATGATTCTCTGATGGGTTCCAGGGCTCGTAGCGGAAGCTGATGGGCAAGGTATTTTATAATTTTTCATTGATGGGATGAAAGAACTTGTCTTCTCCAATGATCTAATCCCCGTTAAGGTCTAAGGATCTCATGTAAATTATAAAGATCACACAAATAAAATTAAAATAAATTCCAATTTCAAATATGAAGTCGTAGTCGATTATAACTAGTGGATGTCAATTTTCACATGAAGGATACATAGCATGATACCTATGGATCATCCACATGCACTTCTAAAATCTATTGGGATGTCTATCTTTTAATTCTGGGTGCTAGCATGGCGATCCAATGATGTCTTTTATGTCCCGACGATCACAACATCGAGATCCCTTTGATGATTGAGGGATATATTGATCATAGATCTTCGGTCAGCTGCTTATTTATCTAGGAAGTGGGAGTAGAGAGAGGCTCTCATTTTTCATTCCATGAAGTGAACTAATAGTTACATGGAGAGAGACACTTACCTCTATTTATTATCGTCTTGTAAAATACCCAGTTGGGTTCTCTGGCCCTCATTTGTTTCAAAGTCCACTAAATAAATAACTTTGATAAACTAAACTACATTAATATTATTTATTCTTTTATCACATACTTTTAATATATATATATAATATATTAAGTGATAAAAACTGAACCATCTAACTCGAATCGTTATCTCTCTTAATATTAAACGAACTTTGAATATTAAAATAATATTGACTCGAATAATATTTTCCAGTATTTAGTTAACTTGTACATTAATTAAGTCCCAATTATTCCTAACTTGAATAATAATGAATTTATTTAGTTCTTTTGGTGATTGAAAACTTGTACAATGTTTGGAACCTGCGGTGGGACCCACCATGTCCATATTCATATTCAACTGAATAGGGAGGATTCTTGAATATGCAATTGTGTGTGAACCT
Organism: Viscum album; assembly: GCA_963277665.1. NCBI lineage: Eukaryota > Viridiplantae > Streptophyta > Magnoliopsida > Santalales > Viscaceae > Viscum > Viscum album. The sequence goes on from OY728123.1 coordinate 880,340,346, forward strand.
CTAGGCCCTTAACTCAATTACAGTGTACAAATCCACAAACCAAGAGTGGAGTCTAGTAACCCATTATGGCCCCTAAAGGGATAAGTGTTTTCCTAGCAATGACAACCAACCTACGAACACAAGTTGTGTACTATAATATCTTTGTCATTCAATAACTCATAAATCATGATGCACACTTGTGTCATCGTCATTTTCTTGATTTATTATTTGTTGATCTTATTAGATGGAAAAACATTAATACTGATTTTTTTGAAGAATTATGAATGTAGAACCTTCCTGATCAATAAGGTCTGAGATATAAGACTTCCTAAATGTGGATGTGACAAAAACTTTCTTAACAATTCAACCAATGTCATACCACCAAGGATGCATCCAACAGAAGATACCTCACCACAATTTCAATACCATGGTTTTGTCCTGGAATCAAAGTACACAATCAAATGATACACAATGGTAATGGTATCATGTTAGGAGACTAATACACATGTCTTTAGATAGGAATGACCAATGACACCCAAAACATGTGGTGTTCTTATTGGTGGGTTTATCCTTGTGATCTCACTACTAGAGATCACCAAGTGAAAACATCATGAGAAGAAGTCTCAATGATTATTATCCCTCATCACCTGATAGTCAAACATCTACTCTATTTAGTTATAAATATGTATCTAGGATATAGAACATATATTTAAGATTTATGTCACAATATCTTGAGGTTCACATTATAACCTGGGATCTACTATTACCTCTCGACCTGACAATTAATCATTAGACATTACTATTTTAATAGTGGATATTGAAATATATATAATATAATGGTAAGAATACATCATATATAGCTAACTCAATATGTGATATGGTAATCAAAATTAATGTGTTGTTGGTTCTAGGGAACCCACTATTTCAACACTCCCACTTACACTAGAGCCAACATGATAACCAAACTTGTGAGGTACTCACATGACAAAAATCATTCTTCTTCTGAGTAATGGATTTAACTGTTGGGCCTTCCATGTTTTTCCAGATGGAATATCTATTGTATGTGACCATATCTTCTTGAGTAAAACATCTCAAGATAAGGTATCCCAGAGTATATCCTTTTTTCCATTTTCATAACATGCAAACATGGATAGTAAGAACATAATAATTTATATTATGAAAATACTTAACTTACTTGGTCTGATAAAATGAACTAGAACAAATCATCGCATTTAACTACATCTTATTTTCCTTAAAAGATGCAAAGTACTCAGTATTTGAAGGTTTGGAAACCACTGGCTATTATGATGTTGACTCTCACAACACGTTTTCCTAACTGCAATGCAAGATCAAATTGACCTAAGGATTACTAGTATGTTTCCAACAAAAAATCAGTATACCTTCTTCTCCATATAGCAGGTAAATATTATTTATACTCTCCGAATTACAAGATGATAGTTTTGACTGTATCACTTATAGTTATCCTCGATATAATTGATATCAGCCTACTATAAAGTATATTATAGAAATATCAATTATTTTACATATTATGGAATATGTGATTCATCCTTCACTAAAGAATTTGTATCTCAATTATCAACATTAATCTCTTCCCATGTTCTTAATATGTCAAAGTTGATAGATTATGCCACGTGACACTGGAAACAGTTCTGAACATAAACTATTCCAACTTGTATTTTTCAATATAATCTCACATTATATATGATTGACCAGGTATAAGCACCTATTACATATACTACGATAGATATAGTTCCCTAGAACATGGGTTTCTACTTTAAATCAATTACTGGAGAATTACTTTTATCATGGTATTAACTAACTGTAAGACTAATATCTATTTTCCATAGGTTACCAAACATATTTTCATGGAAAATGATGGTTATCCAAGTAACCATTAGTAGAAATAAGGAAACGATTCATTCACAATTAATTATCTATGATCTTGTTGCTTACATGAAAATAAACTGAATTTCAGTAACTTGTAATCCTTATTATCATCCAATGGTGTCGTCATCCCTTTCTTCCTGCATCTTATAGACACCTTCCACAAAAGATGATCTTGATATCCAATGACCAATAGAATGATCTTAGAACTTTATCCATGACAAGTAAAATTATAAAGGTTTTAGGCATACTGACTTGGTATTCCCAATCAAGACTTATTGGTTCCAGGTATCTACCATCAATGAATCATCTCATTTGAATACCCACTACAATATTCAATTTATAAGACCCGTTGAAATTTGATATGTGGAATCCATTACTGAATTTTAATTAGACTTGTCAATCATTGATTATTTCCATATACTACTTAATTGTAGGATTTATTATTTATATTGAATAATTTATCCCCGGCCATGGTGAATATAAAACCATCACCATGGTTTCATTCATTCTATGCAGTATGTGTCACTAGAACATGAATCTTCCACATGAACTTGTTAAACTTGTTCCTATGTCAACCATTTTTCCATCTTGATTATTAACTAAATCCATGTCAATTCAGCTCCCACTATCTCCAATAGATATGTGTACCCTTATATAGAAATTTAGTCTATCACTCGACCACATCTTTTCTATATTAAGGATTTATGTGACATCCTAATCAACTATTAGGATATTTACAAAGATGCACCATTTGTTTAGCTTGATGCATGTTTGTTTGTTTTTCCTTAACTAACTCTTTTCACCATTAACACATGTCATATGACATAATGAATTTTCATTATAGTTTGACTCGTATGATATCCTTTTTTCCTTTTAGTTGGCATATTAGTTATGCGTTTAAACCATTTTCTGAAAATCACGTCTTGAAATATGAAGGAAGATACTACTGGTTGTAACATTGATATAATTTACATCATAACATTGATATGTAAAATATGTGTTTTGGAATTACTCCATGTTTCATGTTGGTTGATCAATATTTATATGTAAGAATCTTCATCAATCCACCTTATGAACATCAATATCGTGATGTCAATAAGGTAATGTGTGTTTAGGAATTTCTCTGTGATACATTATCATTATTGATGAATTCTATGTCAAGATATTCTTCGGTATGCCGACCTGAAGAAAATTATATCTTTTAACCAAGATTATACTTCACTATTACATTCATTAATAACTTAAAGGAATCTTTTGAAGTATCTTTACCTCTGGCTTTCATTTGTAATTGTTCACACTCTTTTTTTGAACTAGCCCCAGAAGCTTTGTGGCATACCATTATTTCTATTGGTTTATTTGTCTATAATAATGATGTCAATAATACCAATGTAGTTTATCTATGCCAATCCTAAATACAAATCTGGGTATATCATTGACATCCTCTTTTAGTTTTACATGACAAAGAATCATCTTTCCATAACTGGATAAGTCTTATATTTTTATACTCATCATGTGTTGCCTTTGATTTTAGTATATCTGAACTATTTGTTGAGTATGTTACAATAAAAACAACATTCATTCCTAAATTTGGAATAATGAATCATTATGACCAAATGGGAACATGAGAAAAATATTTTGGTTATACTCAACAAATTTTTCAATTTGAATCAATCACTTGGAAGTTAGAAGTTATGTGTTTCTCATCGCTGACTTAGGAATCACCATTTCTCAGCTGCATGGAGATGAAACATTACTTCTCATAATGTTCTGATTCTTACTTGGTTACAATATTAAAATACACATATTTTATTTCCATATTTTATTCAATACCCAAGAATGATATTAGAATAATTAATTTATATTAATGAATACACCTAAACAAGAAGCAGACACTTTCTTCTTATATTTCAGTTCATTTCATTTTAAACTTCCATAAATGTATTTCAATATGTGATGAAAATAACCTCTTATTAGATAACCAACCCAACTCCTTGACCCCAGTTACCCATAGTAGGTTCATTATTAGATAACATTGGCTTGATTACCAGGAATCATCACCCTATGGACCGATTAGTTTAGTAGTCTTGGAAACACTAGATATATTAATAAGTCTTAAAATTACATCATAAAATGAAAACTACAAAAACATATTGTCTGTATATCCCCTCATACTATCCCTACATGTCATTCATAAAATAATTATTCACATCCTGGGAAAAATAAAACATTGAAGGGGGTGAGCTTAGATTCTCAGTAAGGATAACAATATAGCGGAAACTATCATAAATAAGCATAAACATTTAAGGCAATGTATAACTAAAACAAATGCCTTTTAAACTTGAACTTAAGAAAAACATTGAAAAAATAAAACGAAGTAATGCCATTAAATTATTCACATGGATATTCTACTAGTTGAATAATCACATGCAATTTCAATAACTACTTTCATAATGATGGAATGCATAATGCCAGACTATCATAACCACATAGTCAAGGCCTTGTGCCAAGACTACAAATAAGATTTTTCAAGGCCTTGTGCCAAGAGACTAGTTTGTCTCATGAGACCTACCGATGCATCGAGAAGCTATAACGGGCTCCACCCGTCACTTATTAAGTCCAATTCATTCCTCATATGAACTGGATTAAACATAACATAAACATTCATATTAAAACTAGCATACGAAATGTCAATACTTTCTCCATAAACCATGAATGGTATAAAAATAACACATCCATAGTCAAACATATCATAAAACCTTCAACAAAATATGGAAGGTTTTTATCATAATGAATCAACTTCTATTAAACATAAAATTCATCAAAGGATGTTGACATAGATGAAATCAAAACTATTTGAGAGAAATATCTCTTTTTTTATATCATTTAAAATTCACATAAATATAAAATAAAACATTTAATTTGAAAATATTCTTATAATCTTGTAAGGGAAGATTCGACGATTTTATAATGGCGGAAAATAGCTGCACACGCCGTATAAGTTAGAAAAAGACTAACTCTGTCGAAAAGGTTAAAAAAGACCTTTTTTGGATAACAATGAAATGATTCCTTTATAAACATCTTATAAAAAGTAAAAAATAGTATAAATGAATTTAACACATATTATATAAATTTTAAGAATTTTTTAAAATACATTTTTAAGAATCACGGATGTGGATGATGGAGAGGTCCCAGTAGATAATTGCGTATAAACAACCTTAGATAATGAAGAGATTGTGAAATAAACCCTTAACTTGTACTTTTCCTTGGTTGTGGGTAGGTTAACCTCTTGTATAATGGTTAAATAATCATTATTAAATTATACAAGAATCATATACATTAATATTATATCTTATATGATCTTTTAACATTGATTTGTTAATAATATCTTAGTATTATAATCGTTTCAGGTGCTAATAGATTCACTTTCCTTTATATGATTTGTTATATAATCCATGTTTGTTATGGATTGGTTGTATCTTATTCATATCCAGAAATATATTAAGTCTTTAAAAATTATTTTTAACCATAAAATGAAAATTATTCTGGAATGGATACGATGGAGAATGAATCTCATCGCGTTCGTGGAGACGGTAGTCCGTACGTACGCACGAGCGACAATATCATTATTTTGATACTAAAATCATATATAATTGGATGTTATATCATATATAAAGAATCATTATCATGTTATATTTATTATTTACATCAATTACACATCATTATCATAACCATCCAAATAATAATGTTTTGAATAACAATTACACCACGACGTGGAGACGGTAAGCCGTACGTACGCACATATGGTGACATGTCATTCAAAGGATGGATAGAATACTGAATATGGTTGTAAAATATCTATAATAACATCACAATATATATAATAGACTGTATATATTGTTTTATAATGGAAATAACAATGAAATAAGAAGATGAAGAAGAAATGAACTTGAAAGAGGGTGGTGAAAACATTACCTCTTCTTCGGGTTCTTCCTTTTGATTCATTCAAAAGGGATACTTAGGTTGGATTTCTGATCAAAATAAGGCCTCTATGTTGAAGTGATGGAAGTTGAGATAATATTTGGGAATGGGTTGGACGAGCCAAAAGGCTTTGAAGGTGTGAAATTGAAAGAAGGGTGAGTGCCCTTTTATAAGAGGGGTGAGGGACACCTTTTGGAAAAGCTAGAAATATTATTTTATAATAAATTAATATTAGGTTTATAATGTCTCCAAAGTGGTTTATTTAAATATTAAGGTTGGTATGGGTATAAATACTTTTAACTAATATATTTTAGACAGTTTTGGGTCACTAAATTATCCTTATCATTTATATTTAACTCTTAGTTAAATAGTTTGATATTTACCATGTCTCTTTGTATTTTTATATTATATTGTTAATAAACTTACTATATACCTCAAAGAGAACCCCAAATGGTAAATTAATGATACACCTATCATTATATAAGTCTCTTGTACGAAACTTATATTTTTGGGAATTGATTATCAATAAATAATAAAGTATTTTCTTTAAAAACACTTTTATGTCAATTTTGACACTATTTGGTATTTGATTTTTGTGAAACTCATAACAGAATGATTACTTCTAAAAAACATAATTAAATCAATCCAAATATGTCATATTAACCTATAAAAATAGTGGAACTCATAAAAAGTCTCAAATTATATTTATTTTGATATTTATAATATCAATTATTTTAATATTCCATTAATTAGGTAATTACTGCATCGACATTGCGTCATAAATAAATTAACGTATTTAAGGTCTAAAAATTATAGATAAAATACCATTATGTAGGAAATATTTTTATATTTATAATTAATATTTATAATCTAATTTATCTTATATATAACCCTATATTAAAATTTTTTAGTTAATAAACTTTGATTTTAACTCTTTTAACTCTTCTTTGAATTAAATAATAATAAATGTACTAATCTAATCCAAGTGGACCTAATTGATAATATTTTATTCCTAAGGTTGTTTCTGGTCGAGACACACTTTTCCAATAGAATTAGGACATGTGTTAGGGTAATATTAATATCATTTTTACCCTTAATTACCCTATTTACTTTTAACCGTGGTAAATTAAAGCAAAAAGTTACTATTCACCCAAAATTATTTTTATCTTATTGAACCACATTTTACTCCTTGATAATAAACGTGTCTCGCAGATTTTCGAAATTCCACTCACAGAAGTGGTAAAATTTTGTTTTATGTGAATTTTCAAATTCTCCTAGGAGGTGGGTAAAAGACGGTGAAAAGTTCAATAAAATTTTTATATATCTAAAATTATTCTAAAATAACTCCAATGAATTACATTGAGCTTATATAGATATTATGTATCTATTTTTACCATAATTAAATTTAAATAAAGTAAATAATTATTTAAATAAAAATTCAGTTTTAAACTATAACTTAGTGTTTTTTCACTATTCATAAAAAATTGAACGTTTTCAGAAAAATACCAAAAATTCACCCTAAGCTAATTTTGATATTCCGAATCCAAAAATGAATTCCATTTTGAAATATAAAATTTATAAAATTTGAAAAAGTGGGCATTACTATTCATACTGGCTAGTTTGATTAGTTGTGGTGTGTGTTAGAACTCGAAGTTGCGTACAATACACACTACTGTATTATTCAAAGAAAAGCGTATCGTGGAAGCTTGGGGTGTTACATTATCCCCTCCATCAAATAATTTCATCCTAAAAATTTCTAGAATATTACTACATAAATAGACTCAGGTGGTTCTTCATCATAAGTTCCTTAGGTTCCCACGTTGCCTCTTCCATCTTATGGTTTCTCCCTAAAACTTTTACCAGACGAGCCGTCTGATTTCTCAAAACTTGCTCTCTAGTGTCAAGAATCCGGACAGGTTCTTCGCAATAAGACAAATTAGGTTCCAGTTCTACCTCCTCATAGGTGAGTACATTCATTGGGCCAGGCATGCATTTTCTCAACAGTGATATGTGGAACACATCGTGAACTTGGGAGGGATTTGGCGCCATTGCCTAACAGTAAGCTACAACCCAAATTCGTTCTAGAATTTCGAAAGGTCCTATGTACCTGGGACTCAATTTAACTTTATTACTAAAATGTACAACTCTCTTTCCATGGAGATACCTTTAAGAGAACATGATCGCATACCTGAAATTACAAATCCTTCCTTCGGTTGTCATCATAGCTCTTCTGCCTACTTTGAGCTGCTTTGATGTGGGTTTGGATTACCTTTACCTTTTCCATTGTTTCCTCCACCAGTTCTAGGACTACGAGTTTTCTTTCCCCAACATCATCCTAACAGGTTGGTGTGAGACATATCATTCCATATAACGCTTTATATGGTGTCATATAAATACTTGAATGGAAGCTATTGTTATAGGAAAATTATACCAGAGGTAAATATTGATCCCACATACCCTGAAAGCCAAGTAAGAAATATCTCAACATGTCTTCTAAGTTTTGAATAGTCTGTTCTAATTGTCCATCTGTTCGAGGGTGGTAGGCAGTGCTCAAACGATGTTCCGTATCAAAGGCCTTCTGAAGACTCTTCCAGAATCTTGAAGTAAAACAGGGATAACGATCAGAAACAATCGATAGGGGTACTCAATAAAGTATCACAACTTCACTAATATATAGCCTTGATAGAAGTTCAAGTGGTAAATCTTCCCTTATATCAAGAAAATGTGCTGACTTGGTAAGACAATCAACAATGAACCATATTTCATCGTTCCTTCTAGGAGTCTTTGGTAGTCCCATGATATAGTCCATCGTGATATTATCCCATTTCCACTCAGGTATGGGAAGAGGTTGCATGACTCTTCCAGGATATTGCCTTACAGCTTTCACTTGTTGAAAAACCATACATATTGACACAAAATAAGCAATCTCCATCTTCATGTTGTCCCACAAAAAATGTTCCCTCAAATATCTATAAATTTTGGTGCTCTCTGGGTGTATTGGAAAATTGGAACTATGAGCATCGTACAAAAATTCCCTTTTTATATCAGGTATATCAGGAACACAAATTCTCTTCCGAAATTTCAAAATTCCATCTTCATACACAATTTCATTCAATCTCCCATCATTCAAAGCTTTAATATTCTTTCGAAATTCTTCATCATCAGTCTGAGAACTCTTTATCATTTCTAGTAAAGATCGTTTGGAAACCATTTGAAAAAGTATCGATGTTTCACCTTACATTGTTATTCCCATATCTAACTTTACTAGATCCATGAAAATAAGATCCCTTTCCACTCTCATCTTGTTCAATACTCCATGATCCTTTGTACTCAAAGCATCTTCCACCTTATTTGCCTTCCACGGGTGCTAATGTATCGTGCAATCATAATCCTTGAGTAGTTCAAGCCATCTCATTTGCCTCATGTTGAGTTATTTTTGTGAGCAAATATACTACAAAATCTTGTGATAAGTATAAATCTCACATTTTCACCATAGAGATGGTGTCTCCAAATCATCAAAGAAAATATTATAGTTGCTAACTTAATATTATGAGTAGGATAATTTTTCTCATGAATTTTTAGCTGTCATGATACATAGGCAATAACCCTATCATTCTGCATAAGGACACAACCGAGTCCTTTCTTCGATGCATCACTATAAATAACGAACCCATCATTCCCCGATGGTAGAGTCAATATAGGAGCATCGACTAATCTTCTATTCAGTTCTTCAGAATATTCTTCACACTCTTTTTTCCAAACAAATTTAACCACATTACGTGTGAGATTTGTTAATGGGTTAGCCAATCAGGCGAAATTATGGATGAAACATCGATAATAACCTGCTAGACCAATAAAAGTGCGTACCTCAGTTATACTCATCGAGGTTGGACATTCATGGATTGCCTTGTTCTTAGAAGGATCAACAGGGATTCTATCCTTAGAGACAATATGGCCATGAAAATAAATCTCATGAAGCTAGAATTCACACTTGCTAAACTGCCCATATAATTCATGTCTTCTAAGAGTCTTCAAAATAATGCGCAAGTGATTTTCATGATCTTCATAGCTTTTGTATTATACCAAGATATCATCAATAAATACCACCACAAAATCATCGAAATATTCCTTGAAAACTCTATTCATTAGATCCATGAATAAAGAGGGTGCATTAGTCAATACAAAAGGCATTATTGTAAACTTGTAATGCCCGTACCTGGTTCAAAATGCTGTCTTCAGAATGTATTACTTCTTCACACACAATAGATGGTCTCCAGATTGAAGGTCAATCTTTGAAAAGTATTGAGCACCCTGAAGTTGGTCAAATAAATCATCAATGCGGGGTAGGGGATACTTTTTCTTTATTGTTATAGAATTGATCTCCCTGTAGTCAATGCACAGCCTCATAGATCCATCTTTCTTCTTAATAAAAAGGAAATGGGCTCCCCATTGAGAAACACTAGGGAAAAATAAATCCCTTATTACTCAATTCTTCTAGTTGTTTCTTTAGTTTAACAAATTACATAGTGTCCATTCTATAAGGGGTCTTCGTTATAGGCCTTGAACCAAGAATTAAATCAATGTAAAACTCAATTTATGATTCTGGAGGATGTCCAGGTAAATATTCTAGAAACACATCTACATATTCTTTCACAATAGGTACATCCTCTACTTGAACATTCCTTTCCTCACCCACAGTTATTTCATTCTCTTCCTCCCTGAAAATCGAATATAGTTGAGCTATTGGGGGTGGATCTAGATAAAACTTAGGTGGTGACGATTCTGCTCTAAAGATAAGGTGTTCCTTATCATCATCATCAAAAATCGTAACCTCTTTCTTCTTACAATAAATTTTTTCATCATGGTCCGAAAGACAATCCATACCGAGGATTATATCAAATTAATTCATGGGTATGATGATGATTTCAGAAGATAAAGATCATTTATAAGCCCTAATGGGAACTGATCCACATAACTTTTTAGCAATGATACTTCCCTTAGGAGTTTTAACTGACAACTCTCCTGTTAAATCAAATTTGAAATATGTATTTTTCTTAGCAAACTAGGAAGATATGAAACAATGTGATGATCCAGAATCAAATAAAGAATTTTCTAAACTTGAGGAACCATTAAATTACCTGCCACCACGTATTTTGGAGCTTCTACCTCAGTAGTAGTGATAGAATAACCTTGGCCTTGATCCCTTGGCCTTTTCTGAGGAAAGTTACCTTGATGCTTAGGACATTCATTTTCATAATGTACCATCTCCCTATAGTTGTAGCATTGAACATCGGTAGCTTCTTTCTTCCCCTTGCAATCACGAGCTTGGTGGCCCTTTTCACCACACATGTAACAGACTCCCATTCCCTTCAAGCAAGTACCAGGGTTTTTATTACCACATTTACTAAAAGATGGATATTCAACTTTTCCCTTCTTCCCCTTATCTCTATTTCTAGGGTGATCAGCAGATCTCTTCTTCTCTTGCTTTTCATTAAAGTTTTAAGTCTTAGAGAATTAATTTTCTTTTCTTGATAGTGCATGAGAAAATCTCTTCGTACGAAGTGAACGATTGTGACAGTAATTCTCGATGAAGAAATGGTTTTATCCCATCAAAGAAATGGTCAATCTTACTCCTTGGGTTACTTATATAATCTTCTACATGCCTCGCTAACCTTGTAAAGTTAGCTTTATACTTTGTAACATTCTCATCCTCATTTTGCCTCAGGCTCAGAAATTGCCTTTCCATATCTGCTCAATAGTAACGAGGAAAGTATTTTTCTAAAAATAGCACTTTGAACTCACTCCATTCCATATTAGATACTTCATCATATTCCTTCATGTTTTGAATCAATGACCACCATTGGTCAACATCTCTAGTAAGGCGGTAAACTTCCATGATAACCTTTTCCCTTTCACTACTCCCCAAGGCATTGAATATTTTCTCTAAGGAGTTTATCCATTTCTCAGATACTAAGTGATTTGTACTCCCACTGAATTTTGGTGGTTGTTGTCTCATGAAACGATCTAACATTGATGCTCCACGCTGCGGATCGGGGTGCTCCATGCAGGTATGGTTATTATTCATAACCTGAGTGAGTGGCCCCAGTTTGGTGATTAGATGATCAACACCATTTGCATCACTAGCTCTAATATAATTATCTTGAGAAGGAGGGAAATACCTACATGGAGTGAGTTCATTGATATAGTTTCTATTCCTTCCACTAGGTGCCATTTCTAAACAATGGAATAAACTAGATCAGTTTATGAATCAAAATACATAATTCCATACTTGTAAAACACTTAACATAAATTGAACAGTTTATTGATATAATCCATAATCATAAAAATATATTTTTTGAGGAAGTATATACTCTTAAACCCTTCATAATGGTTTGTAAATAAAATGAGAATTATCCTAAGCATATCCCCCGGGAGTGTTGTAACCAAGAGTGCAGTAAGGCCCATTTTCATGCACCAATTCCCATTCAAGTCTAGCTCAAAGCGGTGTTTTCAGGTTTTACCCCTAGGTACATCTGTGCCAGATCCGCCTCTACCTGATCATATCCAGACAGGGATGTATTGCTCAAAAAACTCATAAAATCTCTACAATACCAAAATTCTAGGAAGTTATCCTATACCAATCCTCAAAGTCTATTGTAGGGCTATGTTCTCTAATCAGAGTTTATCGAAATCTATCTTCCAAAGGTTTGTACTAAACATTTCTCTGATACCAACTGTAACGCCCCAACCCCAGTTACCCAGAGTCAGTGCCTTATTACATAACATTGTCTTTATTACCAGGAATCATGACCCAAAGGACCGATTAGTTTAGTAGTCTTGGAAACACTAAATATATTCATAAGTCTTACAATTACATCATAAAATGAAAACTACAACAACATATTGTCTTAAAATCCCCTCATACTATCCCTGCAGGTCATTCATAAAATACTTATTCACATCTTGGGAAAAATAAAACATTGAAAGGGGTGAGCTCAGATGCTCAGAAAGGATAACAGTATAGCGGAAACTTTCATAAATAAGCATAAACATTTAAGGCAATTTATAACTAAAACAAAAGCCTTTTAAACTTGAACTTCAGCATAACATGGAAAAAATAAAATGAAGTAATTCTATTTACTTATTCACAGGGATATTCTACTAGTCTAATAATCACATGCAATTTCAATAACCACTTTCATAATTATGGAATGCATAATTCCATACTATCATAACCACATAGTCATGGCCTTATGCGAAGACTACAAATAATATTTTGCCAAGGCTTTGTGCCACGAAACTAGTTTGTCTCATGAGAACTACCGATTCATCGAGGTGATATAGCGGGCTCCACCTATCACTTATTAAGTCCAATTCATTCCTCATATGAACTGGTTTAAACATGAGATAAACATTCTTATTAAAACATGCATAAGAAATGTCAATACTTTCTCTGTAAACCATTAATGGTATAATAATAACACATACACAGTCAAACATATCACAAAACATTCAATACAATATAGAAGTTTTGTATCATAATGAATCAACTTCAATTAAACTTAAAATCCATCAAAGAATGTTGACATAGATTAAATCAAAACTATTTGAGTGAAATATCTATTTTTTTGAAATAATTTAAAAGTCACATAATTATAAAAGAAAAAATTTAATTTGAAAGTATTCTTATAAGCTTGTAAGGGAAGCTTCGAAAATTTTATAATGGCAAAAAATAGCTGCACCCTCCATATAAGTTAAAAAAATACATTCTTACCATAATTCTATCGAAAAGGTTAAAAGAGACCTTGTTTAGAAAAAGACAGAAAGATTCCTTTATAAACATCGTATAAAAAGTCAAAAAGGGTATAAATGACTTTAACAAATAGTTTATAAAATAATAAGAATGTTTTGAAATACATTTTTAAGAATCATGGATGTGGATTATAAAGGGGTCCTTGTAGATAATTACGTATAAATAGCCTCAGATAATGAAGAGATTGTGAAATAAACCCTAACTTTATACTTTTCCTTAGTTGAGGGTAGGTTAAACTCCTGTATAATGGTGAAATAATTGTTATTAAATTATACAATAATCATATACATTTATATGATATCATATATGATCGTTTAACATTGATTTGTTAATAATATCTTAGTATTATCATCGTTTCGAGTGTTAACGGATTCGTTTTCCTTTATATGATATGTTACGTAAGCTGTCTTTGTTATGGATAGGTTATATATTATTCATATACAGAATTATATTATGTTTTTAAACATTTTTTTGACCATAAAAATAAAATTATTCTTGAATGGATACAATGGGGAATGAATCTCATCGCGTTCGTGGATACGGTAGTCCGTATGTACGCACGAGTGACAATATCATTCTTTTGATATAAAAATCATATATAATTGGATGGTATATCATATATACAGAATAATTATCATGTTATATTTATTATTTACATCAATTACACATCATTATCATACCCATCCAAATAATAATGTCTTGAATAACAATTACACCATGATGTGGAGACAGTAAGTCGTACGTACACACGTATGGTGACATGTCATTAAAAGGATGGATAGAATACTGAATATTTTTGTAAAATATTTATAATAACATCAAAGTATATAGAAGATACTGGATTTATTATTTTAGAATGGAAATAACAAATAAAGACAAAGTTGAATAAGAAAGGAACTTGAAAGAGGGGTGTAAAAACATTACCTCTTCTTCGGGTTCTTCCGTTTTATTTGTTCAAAAGGGATCCTTAGGTTGGCTTTCTGATAAAACTAAGGCCTATAGGTTGAAAAGAGGGAAGTTGTGAGAATATTTGGGCAGGGGTTGGCAGATCCAAAAGGCTTTGAAGGTGTGAAATTGAGATAAGGGGGAGTGCCCTTTTATAAGAGGGGTGAGAGGCACCTTTAGAAAAGCTAGAAATATTATTTTATAATAAATTAATATTCGGTTTCTAGTGGCTCCAAAGTGGATTATTTAAAGGTTAAGGTGGGGATGGGTAGAAATCCGCTCAACAAATAGATTTTAGATAGGTTTGGGTCACTAAATTAACCTTATCATTTATATTTAACTCTTAGTTAAATAGTTTGACATTTACCATGTCTCTTTGTATTTGTATATTATATAGTTAATAAACATACTATATACCTACAAGAGAACCCCATGTGGTCCATTAATAATACAAATATCATTATATAAGTCTTTTGGCTGAACCTTATAATTTTAGGAATTTAATATCAATTAATAATATAATATTTTTTTAAAAAACTTCTTTATGTCAATTTCGACACTATTTGGTATTTGATTTTTGTGAAAATCATAACAGCATGATTACTTCGAAAAAACATAATTAAATCAATCCTAATATGTCATATTAACCTATAAAATTTGTTTAATTCATAAAAAGTCTCAAATTAGATTTATTTTGATATTTATAAGATCAATTATTTTAATATTTCATTAATTAGTTAAATACTGCATCACCATTGTGTCATAAATAATTTAAATAATTTAATGTCTAAAAATTATAAATAAAATACAATTATGTAGGAAATATTTTTAGATTTCTAATGAATATTTATAATCGAAATTATCTTATGTATAACCCTATATTAAAAATATTTTAGTTAATAAAATAAGTTTTTAACTCTTTTAACTATTCTTTGAATTAAAAAATAATAAATGTCCTAATCTAATCCAAGTGGAACTAAATGATAATATTTTATTCCTAACATTTTTTCTGGTTGTGATACACTTGTCCAATAGAATTAAGACATGTGTTAGGGTAATATTAATATCATTTTTACCCTTAATTACCCTATTTACTTTTAACCATGGTAAATAAAAGTAAAAAGTCACTATTCACCAAAAATTATTTTTATCTTATTGAACCACATTTTACTCCTTAATATTAACCGTGTCTCTCAGATTTTTGAAATTCCACTCCCAGAAGTGGTAAAATTATGTTTTATGTGAATTTTAAAATTCTCCTATGAGGTGGGTAAAAGACGGTGAAACGTTCAATAAAATTTTTATATATCTAAAATTATTCTATACTAACTCCAATGAATTAAACTGAGCTAATATAGATATTATTTATCTATTTTGACCTTAATTAAAATAAATTAAAATAAATAATTATTTAAATAAAAATTCGGTTTTAAATTATAACTCAGTGTTTTTTCACTATTCATAAAAAATTGATTGTTTTCAGAAAAATACCAAAAATTCACCCTAAGATAATTTCTATATTCTGAATCCAAAAATGAAGTCTATTTTTGAAAGATAAAAGTTATAAAATTTCAAAAAGTGGGTATTACTATTCAGAACAACTAGTTTTATTGGTTGTGGTGTGTGTTAGAACTCGAAGTTGCGTACAACACATGCTACTGTATTATTCAAAGAGAAGTGTATCGTGGAAGCTTGGGGTGTTACAACCAACCTCCTATCTTTTAAGGACATTATAAAGGTGACTTTGGTGTAACTTTAAATATAAATGTTTACCTTTCCATTCAATTTATTCACCATAAGAACAAAATATGATACATTCTTTAATTTTCTTATTAAGTGGGGAATCATAAAAAATGTAATGAAGCCCTTACTCCATACCATTAATTTTTACTCTTAAAAAACCAGAATAATTAGGTGTAAATGTTCAAAGAATGGGATGTCATGAAAGATTGTGAAATTTCATTCAGGTTACAAAAAAAAGAGTGAAATCATCACATTAAAATTTTTCTTATCTTTCTCCATAGAAACTTTTGGAGATGAGACTTCTTGTATTATTATCCATGTCGTGATGTTGGTACCAAAAATAAAATCAGAATTTGTGGATAGAAATATGATAGAACCATCATTTTCTTAATTAACAATTATCTTGTAAGCAATTTTACACTCTCGCTTCATGAGGTGGCTTGACAAGTTGGGACACAAGAACCTTGAATTTATGATATAATAGTATTATGTGTAAGCATCTGTATTGAAATTCAAATTCTTACTAGTTTGGACATTAACATTGTCAAAATTTTATAGTAGTTTTATTGTTGTATTAGTTTCCATTTTTACAAAATAAACTTTAGAATATTAGTACCTTTTATTTTGATTACCGAATTTGACATTACTGATTTATTTAATCATAAAATGTCACAAAGTAATTTATTGAATTCTAGGAACCCTCTGTACTATAATCACAATACTCTATAAATTGATTATTCTAGTGTAAATGATCCTTGAACCTTCCTCATAGTATACAATCTATGGATATGCCACCACTCAGAGGGTTTATTGTAAGATTTTGGCCACACAACCGCATTAACTTGCAATTCCTTGATCTGTTGAGTGAAGTCCTAGCTTCTAAAATCAATGATTGATTTACTAAATGCTTGCATCTAAAATTACAATAAGCTAGCTATGGATATTTCATTGATGTAATTTTAGTTATGTAAACCCAAAACCCTAATAATAACTCCCCGGTAGTAAGAGGCACCCTCAGCTATGGCATGAATGGCACCCCAAACACCCAGTTTTGTTCAAACATGATTCTAGGGAGGATTACTATGACTTGATATTTCTTTGAGCGTTTTATGTTTTCTGTCGATGAATTTAATCCATTTCTATTAATCTTGTTCATCTTATTTAGTGCACTCACAACTGCACATTAATAGAAAAACATATGTCACATCATTATGAATTTTATTGTTTATTATTTTATGTATTTTCCAACTATTCTAAAATGTAGAAAATACTAAATAAAAGAAAAAAGTTAAAATACTACCCGACTGGTCTTTAGCATCTAAAAAACCTAGGGGGTACCATCCCTGAGTCAAAGCATTACTCTTGATGCAACTTTCCCTCATATTTTATTTTCAGTTCTCTACTGATGTATCACCTCATCTTGGTGAGGTCCACGTTAAGAATTTGAGTACCGCCTCATCTTTGTGGGATCAACGTGTCATCTTTCACCATCTTCATCATTGTACACTGCCTCATCTTGGCAGGGTCCATTTCATTCACCGCCTTCATCCAAAGTTCAAAAATACTCATACATAGGTGACGAGAACTAGGGATATTAATGTACATCGGGTAAAATTAGTCATGTAGACCCTTATAATTTTTTACTAAAAATAAAGATGATGTGCAGACCATTTATTTATTTAATTAAAATAATCACACACAGTTAGATAAATAATTAAATAAATGAAACATACATGAGTCGATGCTCAAGACCAGAATATAGGTAAAATTCGTGATTAAATTAATTTAAATTAATTTAGTATAATGGTTATTAATTAAATTAAATGAATCAAATAATTAAAATAATTTAATTTTTTATTGTCCCACTAATTAATTAAATTTTTTATGAAAAAATAAATTAATTTCAATCACCGATTATTAAAATAAATAACCAAAATTAATTTTAATAAATTTAATTTAAAATAAAAAAATTCATTAATTAATTTAACTAATTATTTATTAAATTAAATTGGTAAATCATCGAAGCACGACTGTAGGACCTGTGTGGGTCGGGCCAAACTCGCGCAGGGCCATTCCAGGCCGTGTAGGGCCAAACTGGGTTGGGCCAATCCGCCCAGACCCGATTTGAGTTGGGAAGATATGCCCAGGTCTCTTTGGGGTAAAAATGTCCTGCTAAACCTTACAGGTAAATTAGGAGTACCTCCCAGAAATAGACAAAAGGACGCTTAGCACCACTAGTGTGGTTAGGAAAAATTCCATAGCAGTAGTCACCTGTATTCCTTATGGAGGCCGGTGTCAATCACGCCAGGCAATGGTCGAATGACCGAACCTTTCTGGCATGGAACTGTCTGACGAGAGGGTATGTCAACAACATGATGTGCAATGGAGCCCAGTAGCACCTATGCGGTGAACTAAAAGCTGCTGGTGGATAGCCAGGGTGCACAGATGTTTGTTCATCTTAGATTGAAAGTGCGGGACCACTTAGGTGAATCGCTTGGGATTGGAGGTATGAGTGACGTTGCCTTGGGGTGTCAATGGAGATGTTCGGATAGGAGGTGGTCTAGTTGAGTAGATCATAGGGAGGGAGGAAGACATCCCTGTTATGGGGGAGAGGAGGGGAGGCTGTCATGGGGTGTCGACGTTGCAGTGTGCAGGGATTGAGGTGGGCGATAATTGGTCGTGGATAGCCAGGTGGGAGTGGGGCGGTGGCGTCTTCTGCAGGAGGAAGATGAGGTGGTGGGCTAGGGAGCTGGCTGGTCAGGGGTCACCTGGGGCATGCCGAGGAAGAAGATCCAGGGGGTCCATGAGGCCCCTAAAACTCAATTTTAATATGTCTTTTTTTAAACAGCTACCCGCACTCCATTTTGCTGGAATTTTTAATTGGAGACCTCCAAAGAAGGTCTCCCCACCCCCTCTTTTTTTAATGACTTCTTTTGAAGTCTTACCTCAACTTTATGAAAATTTTAAAGGATAAATTGATAGCCTTTTAATTTAATAATAATAATCTTATTATAATAAAATAATAATGTATTATTATATAATTATTATAAAAGGAAAATATTTTTTTATAATAATATTATTATAATTCGAATTAGAAAATTCGTAAAATTTATAATTTTCATATAATTTTAATTATTTTTGAAGAACCAGTCTATACTGGATTGGTTCTTTGGAATAAATTCAAATTAATACCCATGATCAAACTGCATGTTAGATCCAATCAAAAAAATTAAAATTACCATAACTCATCCATACGAGATGGGATCGAAATGCAGTCCAAACAGATGGGACCCCCTTTGAACCCTCTACTTAATAGTAATGCACATTTAATTTTTTGGGGTAAAAAAATATATGTGATCTCTCTGATACAACTGATGGGCTCCAAGTCCCATACTGGAAACTAGTAGTCTGGGTATTTTAAAAGTTTTCATTGACGAGATGACATATCTTTTTGCTGCCAATGAGTCGTGCCCCGGTAAGGTATTAGGATCTCGTATAAATTATAAAATACACAAAAATAAAATTAAAAAAAACATATTTCAAATATGAAGCCACAGACTACTGTAACTAGTCAATGGAGATTATTTCCTAGAGGATCCATATATGAATCCCCCTAGATCATCCACACATGCTTCAAAAATCCACTAGAACATCGATCGTCGAATTTTGGGTCCTAGCACAACAATCTGATGATGTCTTCAACGTTCTGAAGATCACAACATCAAAATCCATTTGATGTTTGAGGGAGATCTTGATCCATGATCTTGGATCAACTACTTATCTCTCTATAAAGAAGAAGGAGACAGGGGATCTCGTTTTTCATTCCATGAAGTGAATGAATAGTTTCATGGAGATAGAGCCTCACCACTATTTATAGTGGTGTTTCCAAATACCCGGTTGGGTTCCCTAGCCACCGTTTATTTCAACATCCACTAAGTAAATAATTTTGACCAAATAAACTATGTCAATATTATTTATTACTTTATCACATACTTGTATTATATATAAAATATATTACATGAGAAAAACTAAGCCACAATACCTGACTCGCTATCCCGCTTAATATTAACATAACCCTGAATATTAAAATAATATTCGTTCGATTAATAATTTCTTATATTTACATAACTTGTAAATAAATTCAATCATAATTTTTCATAACTTTAATAATAATTAATTAATTTAGTTCTTTTGGTGAGAAAAAACATAGACAATTCTCGGACCCCATGGGGATCCACCATGTTCATATACGTATTCAACTGAATAGGAAGTATTCTTGAAGTCGGTATTGTGTGTGACCCTCAAGGACCGTATCTCGATAACAATGAATAAATCCATACACCAATAGTGGAGTCTAGAAACCCATCATGGCCCCTAAAGATATAAGGAAATTCATAGTAATGACAAACAACCTATGAACATAGAATGTGTACTATAATATCATTGTCATTCAATAAATCATAAAGAAAGATGCACACTCGTGTCATAATCCTTTTATTTCATTATTATTTATAGTTCTTACTGGATGGATCTACATTTATACTGCTTTGACCAAAGACTTATGATGGTAAAACCATCCTGATCAATCAGACAAGAGATGTATAACATCCTAAACATAGAAGCGACAAATCCTTTCCTGACCATTCATCCAATGTCATACCACCAACGACTCACCCAACACAAGATACTTCTCAATGATTTCAATACCATGGTTTTACCTTGCATCAAAGTAAGAAATAAAATGTTACACATTGGTAATGGTCTCAAGATAGGAAACCAATACACATGTCCATAAATATGAACGACCAATGACACTAAAGACATGTGGTGATCCTGTTGGCGGGGTTTTCCTAATGATATCACTATTAGAGATTTCCAAGTATAAAATTCATGTGATGAGGTCTCAATGCTTATGATCCCCCAACAACTGATATTAAAAAATCTACTGTGTCTAGTTAGTAAGATGTATCTAGATCATATAACATCTATTCAAGATTAATTTCATAGTATCTTGAGTTTCTCATTATAGCCAGAGATCTACTTTAACCTCTCAATACAAAAATTAATATTTGGATATTACCATTTCAATAGTGGATGGATAAATATCTATAATATAATGGGAAGAAGACATCATGTATAGCTAACTATATACATGATATGGTAATCAAAAGTGTTGCATTGTAAGTTCTAGGGAACCAACTATTTCAACATTCTCCTCATTGGAATCATAATAGTTATTGCTTTGTTGCATAACCACACAAACGTGGACCCCCCAATAGATAACTCCACAGCCCCATTAAACCACGACTCAGATGGCGCCTTCCCTTCAACAAGGGTTTAAAGTGTTCTAGTTATGTATGTCCTAGGGGCGAGGAGTGGATCCTCGTTAGACAAGATGAAGAACATTAAACTGCCAAGAAATTGTGTCTGCAACACATGACATTAAACTGTGATCATCGTATAAGTGACAAACCTCAACAGGGTTGTGAAGGGGATTGACAATAGTGTCCTCTCACTCCCCTCTCCCTCTTCGCTTTGTCTCCATGCATACCTCAGGCAGTATAGGTGTAATAAATGACCCAACTTGTCATGGTGCTCCATGTACGACGACTATATCATCCTCGTAAATCTGGAACCCTACCTGGACTTCTCTCATAGAGTAAGTCCCAATATTATTTTATGGACCACTAACCATACGTAACCGCCTCTCCATTCCTCACAGATGCACCTTCCATGACGTGATCATGAAGTCTTTTTTTCCACTTATTTATCACACTGAGCCTGAATCATGTGGGCTTAGAGTAAGAATCATCCATGAAATATTATATGGTCCACCTCAGTGTGTAATCCCAAAGCCCCTCTATTCTAAACTACATGTAATTTGATCCTTTCCCTTTTCCAGCAAGTTGTGTAAGAATCATCCCTAAGTTTGAATCCCATCACCCATCAGTTTTGACCACTTCACATCAATTCACCCTCATCCCGCATGACATTAAAATGTAAGTTACTTTTGTCCATCATGATGTTAAATTGTATTATCGAACTATTTGGTTTTTGATCCCAGTATCCTATACATGGTATATAGGAAGCCTCCTAGAGGTCCAATCCAAAAACACTGGTAAAATTCATCATCCCATGTTTTAGGAACCACATTCTTGGCCCACTTTATCATGGTTTCAGAATAGATATTGGGAAGCTAACTATGCATAAATCTCATACTCAATCCATACTCCATCAACCAAGAGGGTCCCTGTCATGATGGGGTTCTATCCACGCTTTTGACCTAACATGTCTTCAGGGTTTTATCCTTTGTGAGAAATCTTATTCCAAGTTTCATCCTGAACTGTGTGAAATTTTATTACTTGTCACGGGGATACGTATGAAGCCTCCATGAGGTTAAACACCATCACCCATGTCCCATCCAAGTCTTTCCCTTGACCCCTTTGTGTTTTAAGAATATCACGCCTAAAACTGTTGGTTCCATTCCTATCAGGTCTCCATCTATGCATACATTCTTAGGGGCCACATCTTAAGGTCACTGATCGCCCCAATCAAGAACTAAGAAGACATTGATTCCATGTAGTGTGGATATGTAGGAAACCTCTTTTGAGGTTAAAGACCAATACATTCACCTATAAAATGCTTATTGGTTCCATCGATATCCATTCCATCCATCGATAGTTCGCCTGTATCCATCCTGACTTTTCCCGGGCTGCCACGTCTTGGTGAAATCATTCCATCAATCCGGGAAACTAACCATGTGTAATCCCCATCCAACTTTTTTCTCTTTGTAGCACCAGTGACAGTAACCACATGTAATCACCATCATGTCTTCAAGTTGTTGTCCATTTTGTACACCCCAAACCCATGAATCACCCTCTCAAACTACATGGGTTTTGATCCCTTTCTTCTATACAAGGTATATAGGAATCCTCCATGAGGTTCAATCTCATCCATTGGAAAACCTTGGTGTCCCTTTTTCTAGGAACCAATCATCCTTGGATACTCCCTTTGAGGTGTATAGATCATCCTTCACGGTGTGATATCTTACCTCTATGGGACACACCACCTCAGATCCATCCTCATTGGTAATCTTGATCCACCCATCTGGTAAACCTTCCAGTTACTTTGTCCTCAGGATATACCCATCTGATCCACTCTCAATAGTGTTCAGATCAGTCTGATCTATCTCTGTTGGATGTTAAAATCGCTTTATACCCTATGTTAATCATGGAAACCAAAGGAAGACCTTGGAGAAATTCCACCGACATATAATTCCCCACATTTTTTTGTGGGATGCCTTAGGCTTCCACGCCCTTGAGAAGCCCTAACATATGGGTAAGAAGTCCAGGTGTACCATTGTTTTAGCATCCCAACACACATATGATGCCCAATTTTAATACTCTCCATATTGAAGGATGCTTCCCTGACTTGACCCATTAGAATGTCCTAAGAAAAGTAGTTTTATCAAATGGAATCCAAAAAGATATAGAACCAGGAAGAGTTTCATGAACTTCTTAATAGTTAAGGGAGACCTAGACTAGGTAACAAATTCCGAGGAGAAAAACCAATAAGAAGAGGCCGATAACCCATCTTCCCATTTCGATCATAGAAAATATGTATCTGAAGATGTAATGAATGTTAGTGGCCTTTGAAAAGTAGTAATGTAAAGAAATAGTCAGCGTATCAATTCATGACAAAATGCACCTTGATGAAAGCATTGTAAACAAACCCATAAAATAAATTTCTTTAAATTTAATCTCTTAGATAGTCTGCAGAACACACAACCCTTTGTCTAAATGAATTGTAATATCTAATATAGTTATAAAATAGTCAGTAGATTGGTGGGTACAAATATTAGTAACTATAATTTCAAAATTATGTTTATCAATTTTTTAAAAATAAAATAAGAATAATTTAAATGAAAATAAATTGTTTCTAAGAAACTATATATTTTCAGAAGATAACTTATTCGTGATTTTAATGAATAAATTAAAAATAATTTTTACCACATATATAAAATTTATATGACAAAATTATCTTATTTTTTGAAATTACCAAATCAAAATCATCAAAGGGTAGTTTATTTTTTTATTTTTATAAAAAGTATCATTTTTCAATGAATAATGAAAATGCATATTATTTATTTATGATTTCCTTTAAATTTAAATATTTTATAGTAATAAATTATATTTTAAATTTTTTACAAATTCAAATTATTTATTTTCTAAATTTTTTCACTAATTCATGTCGTTGGAATCGATTTGATCATTAATTCTAATATTATGGAATTTTATACTTATGATAATTTTCTTTTCAGAAACCTACTTATTTATCACGTAAACATGTATAATTTTAAATTGGATTATGCCAATTTTTAAAATAATTTTGAAAAATAATTTGAAAATTTTAAATAGATTAAAAAATATTATATTATAAATTAAACACAATATTTTATATTATTACTTGTAAAAGTGGTAAAATTTAATTAGCTCAATTAAGGGAAAAACTGATTTATTGGTGGTTAAACTGAAAAGAAAATATTTAAAATGAACTACCAAATTTCCAAAATACATTTAATAGAAATATTTCACCATTATCACCACTAATGTTTTACAATGTTCCATTACATAGGCTTCTGTCAAGATAAAAATTTGAGTGTAAGGGGATTTTTTTAAAAATTCCACGTATTCCCTCTCTTATATTTATAAAATGCCACTCTCACTCATTCCATATTCACACCTACAAATAATTTTTTAAGAATATACCTTCCCAATTCCATTACATAATCCTATTATAATATCATAGATCCGTTTTAGCAATCATAAATCCAAGATAGAATTGATTTCTCTCAATTTTACTAAAATTGTTCGAAGAAGAGGTAACGTTCTAAACCATCATTTTTAATTTATTTCTTCTTACAACTCCATAAAATATTATTAAAACATGATTATATAATATATTTAGTAAATTTAATATACTGATACATTATTATGGTAATTTAATAACCAATTTCCATCTCCTCTTCAATCAAATGTTAAACAAAACAGTCGATTGTGTGAACAACAGACTACCTTCTCACAAACCAATGTAATTCGTTCTACATCACCACATTTAAATCCTATATATAATGATGGATTTAACACATGTATATTTTATTTGTGATATTAATATACTTATTTATTTTAATATCATTTATACCTTCTTATATAACATTCCATTTAAAATGTCATAACGCTGCTCATGTGTACAACTGACTACAACCTCGTGAAGAAATGTGATTCATTTTTCACTTATGATTTACAAGAACTATAATAAGGATAAATAAAATGAATATATGTGATATATATGATATAATTTCTATTCTTTATTATTAATATATCACCCAATTTCATATCCTTCCACTCATTAATTGAATGATAACATCTCTTGTTCATATATATGGCCTACTGTCTCAATGAAGTGATATGATTCATTTTTCATGTCCAAAGTTCATGAATTATTATAAAAATGTATTCATGGAGTAAATGAAATATTTTTACCACTAATATAATCCAATATATTTTGGATCTATATCCTACTCAAACCAACCTGAAATTACATGATTATACTTTCATGAGAAAGAAATACAATTAACACCCACAACAATGAAAATAAGAAAATATTATTAATCATTTGGTAGTAAAATGTCATAGGATGATCCAATATAGTATTATAATAATGAATATGGGTCTGGTATAAATTAATGACATTCACAAAGCCATTATATAGGATATTACATTTTTTCAACCAAAAGAAAGAATAATGTATGTGACATCGTCTCAATTTATCTTCATTGAAGAATATTGTAATGTTATACACCTAATTTCATTTTTATGGTGAATAAACTTTCCATTTAACAAAAATTATACTGAAAAATTTTCTTATTAATTTTAATTCTAGTTTTAATTTGAATTCTCCCATATAATAGTATTTAAATTGATAATTACCAAGTAGTAAAGAATTTCATAACTGAATTTTTGTTTTTAATGGGCTATATTATATCTTCATTTTCTTTGAAATTAAAGGATTGTGTGTGTAAATAATTTTTTCTATATTAGGTTGTAATTACACTTTCTTTATGTTTATTTACATTTTATAAAATTAATTTATTCATCCATTAATTATTAGGTCACCATTAGGAGGGTTGTAAGGTATTTTTTTACAATCTCATTATAATCGGGATTCTTTATACATGAATTTACATTAAAGGAAATTATTTAATATTTTTATAATAAAACCATTTAATTTTCATAAAATCTATTTATTAATTTTATTTTCATGTAATATTCTTATTTTAACACCCTCTGGTTATTAAAATGAGATATATAGTGTTTTTAATAAATTACAACATCATTTCTCTCATCCATCAAAAACCATTTTCCACCATATCCATATTTTAAGAAATTGTATTCAAATATATTTTAATAATATAAAAATGATTTATTAATGAAATTCGAAATCATGTTTTACTTTTTAAAAAATATTTGGAAATGAATATTCTTTTTTAATTTCTGAACAAGGATCTTTTTATCCATTTTACAACATTGTGATTGTAATTTATTTTAAAATTATATGACATGTATTGAATATACTACCTTTGTAACCCTTAATTTCATTGAATCTTAAATTCAATGTTTAAAAAATTATTCTAATATAATATTTTACTAATTTCATGGAATGTTTTGGTTTTAAAAATTTATTTTTAATGTAAAGATGTTATTTTCCTTGTGAATGTTATAAAATATATTTTTATTATATTTCAATTAATCAAAAAATTGAATTTAATTACAATATATTTGGTTTATGTTGTATTGATACAATTATTAATGTTTCTATGCATGATTTATGATCATTTTGACCATGTAATGTATCAACAATCACTTTATTGATTCATTTTTTGAAATCAATAACATTATCTTGAAATATCACCTTTCCAATGATCATTGTACCACAAATATCCCATAAATATTCCCATTATTAATAATAAATATACATATTTATTAAATTTTTATCATATTCACATATGGTATTTAACATTTAATGTTATTTTATTGACTATGGAAATATTAAAAAATATATATTCTTTTTACAATACAAATATTTGTTGATAAGACTTATGTTCATTAATTAAATAAATTATTCGATATATGATGAATTATTTGGACATAGGGATACTGGTGGGTCTGTATTTTAGATGGACCCTTGATGCATAGGTTGACTTGTGAGGGGAATTGGTTGGATAACGTTAGTTAAAAGGGTTTGAGACACATACCTACCCATTAGTTTTAAACTATTTTAAATAACTTCTTAAGACTATGGGAATCATAGAATCTAAGATAATAAAATCCCATAATTTAGAATTTACATAATTAAGAATTAATTTTTCATTATCCACGAGATTTTTGAAATAATATTGTCTCTAAATGAATTTCATTAATAATTTATTGATTAAATAGAATGGGTCATTTTATATTTACATTTCCATATTGATTATTCCTTATCCATTTATGATAGTCACATTATTAATTAGATGTCTCATGTTTTCAGTTATTTATTCTCCATATTGATTATTCTTTTCATATTATTCAAATTCCCTACGTGTTCAATTATGTAACATTCAATTATTAGCCTTATTGAGTCATGATATTTCCACTATACTTAACTCTTATGATAATTTTAGCTCAACCTTATTATTTTCCATTCCCTAGAATCTTGGAAGTGTACTAAGAATGATATGAAAATATATTACAGATTTCATATTGATATTCTTTCCAGAAAATTATATTGGAATATTTATTTTCAAATGAAATATGGTAATCATTTATATATATATAGTTTACTAGGACTATTAAACTATTTTTTCATTAGGGTTTTGATTCCCTATATCTTATGTCAATTTAATAAATTAGACACCAGATTCAGGAAACTATGGTTGGGGTTGTTAAAATAAAATTATATGAATTTTTCACTTCGCTGTACATGGTATGAAAGTTAAGGCTATATGAGTTGAGTTGATTATATTTCCTAAAATAAAAAAAATCTCCAAGACATTAGAATAGGTATACTATGGGTAGTTTTATTCTTCCATCCCATTAGCGGATTGTTTTGTGAAATAATTATACACATATAGAAAAATGGATTTACATAATACTCTTGATAGATAGAAATTATGTTGTGTTAGATACTAGAAGTGTGATCAATTTGTATTTAATTATGTCATTATTTATCCTTGGAAATTATTGGATGAATACTTATGCCTCAATAAATTTCCACATAGATTTGGGTCAGATGACTTGGAGGAGGATCAAATTCTTTAAAAAATTCCATAGTTTGGCATTTCAATACTCCACTATTTTACATCATGGGTATCCCCCTTCCCAATAAATAGTTGTTGGAACCCAGGGGATAACAATGATAATTTTAAAAAATTTAAAAAATAACAATTTTCATTTTACATAGAACATGAGTGAGATAATTTTTTAAATATAATTCATTTTATAGGGAATTATCTTAATGTTATTTGAGGATATATATTTACCTAATGCCTCAAGATATAAGGATATAGAGAGAATTATATTAATATGGTGCAATAAATTGTTTCTATTTCGGGGTAATGATGTATTATTGTCGAATTATTTGGTCACCATGGTTACACCTATGATTACTTATTATAAAATGATTTGTCACAACATCAAATTGGAGAAGATGATATATTTATATAGTCAAGCTGACACATTCAATAACTGAGTGATGGCAATGCTCAAAATATAACTCATTAGAGTCTAGAATATGTCAAGAGAGACAAGAATATAGAGTATATTTATCTCAATGTATATGAAACTCATGGAAGAGATTCAATTTTTAAAAATGAATCTATATGTGGTGAGTATACACCACATACTCATGGGTAAGGAGAACCCATGCTCGACCAGGTAAGCCTGAGGTCATCTACAATCTTAGTATCCATGAAATATAATACATGAAACCTAATTATATTTAATATCATTTATAGGAATTAGTGATAATGGAAGCTCTAAAATATCCCTTTATTTTTTCATGGAGTAAGGTCGATGAAGCGTATGAAAATAGACTTGATACAGGAGGGATATCATCTTATTTCCGATTATTCTACATAGTTCAAGAAGTGATGACACCAGAATTGGTGGGTATGTTATGGGATACTAAATAGGATCATGGATATACATAAGAAAAAATCTAATATTTATTAGGTTATCAAGGTAATAATTTACCCCTCTTATTCCCTCTGATATATTTAGTTATTTCATACAGATTGTCTTAATATTGTTCGATATATAGCCAAGGACAAAGGGTGAGTTATTACCTTCCATAGTCATATAGAATGTTTAAGATTCTATTTTCCTCATCTATCTATCAAAGTGTATTAATCATACTCTTTCCAATGATTCCATAGTAATTATATTTTCACTTCACAAATCCAATTCCCTTTTTAATACCTTTAATGGAAATAATGATGGACTTACTATGGTCATATTCACTCAAATTGGGGAGTTTGATACTAATGCATAGATATGTTAGGAATAATCAATCATCAGCCTAATGGATTAAGGGATAACGTAGGAACATGAAACACTATGAGTTTATTCTATTTATCTAAAAATAGTGTTTATTGTGGACTGGGTACCAAATGTTCAAAGCACATATTAAGATCTTGATATGACAATTTGGGTGGATCCATCACCCCTAAATGAAACATTTCAGGCTCCATACCCACATATAGTTCTAGTATCTAGCTTGTGGGAGCCTAATCATAAGCATACATCTCTAATGAATGATAAATTTTACATGTATGAGACCTCTCTTATTGATAATGGTGATTTAAATCCCAACATGTGTAATGAGAACCAAATTATTCCACATAAGTTGTCAGAGAACATTTAGGGTATCATCATCTATACATCCCTATATCAGACTTGTAAGAACATGGGAGAACTATGAAACATAATAGCGATTTTTTTAAATATAATGACTATAACTCCCTCTTTTCTGTGACATATCAATTTCTGGAATAAAAACGATATTTCAGGAAGAGTGGTGTGACTCTTGTTTGGATATTCCCAATGATCTTGTGGTGAATCCCATTAGGGTGATCTTGTAAGAGATAACATAGAAGGAGGAGGAGGATATCAAAGAGTAAGATACTACTCTAGTATAAGAGAAAGTGGTTGGTTTCCTATAAATCAAATTAATAGTAAACAATGATCAAATGCTACAAGATACTCATTGAGTGAGTGACTTTAGGTGTGAAAAAGAAAATCTCTATATAAAAAAACTGGGGTTAATCCATAGATAGCGATTGAAAGAAATATTTGACCAAACAGTGGCTAGCTATTAGGGCCACTTATAAATAGATAGAAAAGATAGAGTTATAGAGAACCTAGATTAAATCATATACTATCTTTTACTATATGATAGGTCAAAAAATCTTGATATCCATCCATGGTTTAATTTCTAGGTGATAAAATAAATAGTTTATTAAATAGCTTATTTTGTATTTTCATACATCATCTATAATGTTTTTAACCCCAATAAATTTTATTATTTATTTACTTTTAAATAATTTTTTTTATTAAATATCCTATTTCAAATGAATAAATGAACATATATATAGTCAAGTATTAATTTTTTAAAATGGAAATTGTGAAATAATGATTGAATTTTTGGTTATAAATATATGTAACCACATTATGAAATATATATACAAAATTGAATTGAAAAAAAATATGGGATTCTTTGTTATTAGGATCATTTATCGAATATTATAAAGGAGGAAGTATTTCTATTTTATTCTTGAGATCATGTTCAATATGAACCAAAAATTAATAAATTTTGTAAAACCATATATGGGAAAAGAACAATATCATAGAAATGACAATCTGATTTATTTTATAAAAACCACTAAAATGACTCCCATACTTTCATAACATAACATTAGATCACATACAATGGTCTTAAGGGTTTTGTATGTATAATTTATTATTATATAAATATTTAACTATTATTTCAATGAATATTACATGTATTTATACACATTAAGAATTTATTAGAAATTTACTTTTAATGAAAGAAATAAATTAAGTATTAATTTGTGAATCTAATTCAAATATACTAATATAGTACAATGTATTAATTGTAAATAAAAAATCAGTTTTGAATAAAACCATTTCTTCTTAATAGGGTATGTTTTTTCAAAAAAATATTAATATTATATGTTTAATAATTCTTTTCATAATTTGAATTGAATACTTTTATTGGTTGATTATAATGAAAATCATAAATATATATGAAAATAAATTAAAACTCATTTAATTATTAATTTATATGGAATGAGATTAAGAACACATAATTTTTTTAAAATTAATATTGAAAAAAATAAAAAGGGTTTTATTATAATATATTTTATTAATTAAAAGAGAAATTCCAAAATTTTATAATTTCAAATTTATAAAAATAACGTCAGGTTTGGATTCATCCCACCAAAATTAGAATAGGGTGACTATTTTTTTCTTTTTTTAACAGTTTTTTATTTATTGTAAAATAATATAGTTTTATGAAACATCATAATTTATAATACATCAACATGAAATCAATAAAAAAATTAAATTTATTATATCTATTTCTACTTAGTTTTTTTATTGTTGTATAATAATGAATTTAAAAAATATTATATTGAATTTAGAAATCATTAATAGTCAATATTGAACCGATGTTATATTTATTTAAAATTAAAAATTATTTTGGGTTCTTTTTGTATTTAATGGAGTGTTTGTAATGTTATATAACGTTTTGGAATGACTGCAATGTTATCCAAACCTATATTTTGAACAATTAATCAAATAATTTCCAGGTAATCAACTCACTGACCAAAATTAAAAAATAATCGATATTTGATCCTAAAAGAACTACCCTACTCCCATTGTAAATATCTACCAACACTACAACCTATACTCCTCACCCAATAAGATTATTACATATTTTATTTTGTATAAAAATAACTTCCATGCACCCAAATCCAAGTCATGTAGGTTCCCCCAAAAAATACACCTCTATGAAGGTGAAAGGTGTGATCCAAAAGGGAATATCTAATGAAGAGGTAATTGATTTTACCTTTTCCATTCATGTATCATTTCCTTTATACCTCATAGGAATCATTTTTATACATACTCATATATCGACATAAGTATGAATTATATAAAAATATATTTTTATATAACTTTAATATTAATTATCACACCTTATTACCCTTATTTATTATAAAATGAATTCATCCCCCATATTATGGATAATTCCCCACCTCAATGGTTTTTGTGTTTCATTTTCCATATAAAAATACATATATGGTATTATAAATTTATTCAATAGTTAAACAATATAATTATAAAATTATTATGGTTCAGTAATGTTAATTTGTGTTTTTACTAATGATATTAATAATAAATGTTCATAGTAATGATAACCCTCTAAAACGAGCATATCATGATACCTATATTTGTATAGATTCTATTTCAAGATCCGTACATATGTATAAATGTTGTTCTATTTAATAAATAATGAATAAATATCTCTATAATGTTTTATATAATGAAACACTTTTATAACTCATTTATCCATAGTCAATATACCGATGAATTTTTGGATGAAAATCAATGAAACAAGACCGTTGTGTGTTTTATCATTAATAATAAAACTAAAAATTAAATGGATGGAACATATAATATTATAAATAATAATGGAATATATTCTAATGCTTTTAACATTCTAGATATAATGGGCCCATGAGCATGGATTGAGAGAAGAAATACTTATACCAATATAGACATGGAATAAAATAAATTAGGAACACTAATTATAAATATAATTTTCAAATGGGTTATAATTTTGTAATAAATAAGAATAGTAGATTAATATAAATTTTAATAAATATGAATAAGACTTTAAAATATATTTTTAATGTTTATTTGGTTATTATTTATCATGTTAGTTCATTTCAAATATTCTATATTCAAAGGTTATTGTTTTTTTGTCAATTTTAATTCCTTGAGTCATGTTTATTATTATACAACAATTTAAGTTACTAGTGTAAGTATTTCCCTGATAAAATATTATATATTGTAAAAAAATTATCCTTATGTTTTTATATTTCACATAGAATAGCCTTATTCTTTTTCATTTTTTATATCATACCTATATTGTAAGTATTATTTTTAACTTCATTTACATTCATTAAGTCATATTATTCTTGAACTTCATCATTCTAATATTGGTTTCTTACACTGTATATTTTTATTATTTTATTTTTCGTATTTATATTATGTGGTTTAAAAAATCTATACAAACCCTCGTTAAATTTAGAATCAAACTGAATGTTTTCTTAAATATAGAATCCACTATATCTTTTTTTATATCAAAGAAATATTATCATTATTTACCATACTCAGTACATTGTTTCAAAAGTGTTATTATCAACAATTAAATGAAAATTGAAGGTCACTAACTAATATCAATGATTTTTGTTAAATATTTTAAATAGATTATTTTTAATGTATTATGTAGATGTGATTTTTTACCATTCATTACAAATGCGTGAAAACCTCTTCTTTTTTACCATTGTTGTACAAGAACATATTCTTATTTTTTTTATCTTTTATCCTTTATGAGTATCTATTTATATGTATTATTATTTCATAAAATAAAATCCTACTCCAATTATTCAATGAATTTATTATTTTCTAAAAATAAAAGCTAATATTTAATTTAAAAAATAATTTAATGTCATTTCAATTAAATATGATGTTATATTTTAGAATACATTTCATATTTCTAAATTTTAATTCATTTAAAGGTTACATTATTTTATTTTTTACTAAAAATACTATTTTCAATGTCATCTTTCCCCCTTGAAATATATTTTTGAAAGAGACCTAGAATTTTATTACAATCCTAAAAAAAATATTTATGAAAATAATTTTTATTTTTTCTCATTCATTTTTTCCCAAAAACTATAATATCAATCAATTTTAGATTTATTTATCACATATTACCATCTAAATTCCTTTATTAATTTATAATTTATTCATCAAATTATTATTAAGGTTCATGTTCTTTATCACACTTCAACTCTTTCTTTACATCAATTTTTCCTCCACAATGTACATATTCATTAATTTTTTGGATGAAATCTATATAAATATAAATATTTCTATTAACTATTTCTTAGTATTTAATTAAATATATAACCATTAATCCATATATTTTTATTTAGAAGGGTTATTTTCAAGAATAAAATTCCATTAATTGACTGAGTAATTATTTACAACCCACATACTTTTAATTTAAATAGGTATAATTGATGATTATTGGGGAATGCTATATTTGTATTGTATTTTTTTATTCCATAAAATATATTATGAATGAATTATAGATAATTATTAATGGGTGGAGAATAGTATTATATATCCAAAAGATGATTTGTTAGGTCCCATGATGTAATCTATCTTGGGTATTTAGTGAAAAATTACTACCGTATATATGATCTATTCAGATAAGGCATTGATGATATGTTTATAATGTCTTTAATTTACTTAGAAATAAATTTATTAATCCATATAAGTATTTAAATTATTGTTTTTTATATTGATATAATAAAATATATGGTTTTTGGATATTTGACATTATTTGATTTTCAAATATTCTATTGGTATTATTCATGCATTATTTATTTCATAGTAACTTCTATTGAATGATACCCCATAGAGAGAACATTAGATGACCCCATATTTAATTTCAATTTCCCTAGGTTTTAAGATATTGTAATATGTAAGATAAATATAGAAGTTTTTGCATTATTGATAAGTTTTAGGAAATTTTTTTCAATACTAGTTGTTCGAAAATTTTCTAAATCTCTAAAAATAAAAATATCATGGATATATTTCCGATTGAAAATTTTTCATAATTTTTATTTTATCGATGTACAATTTTGAGGATATTCAGTTGTTATCAGACACGACATGTAATTATTTATGTTTTTAGCACCCGATCCTGGAGTGTGGGTCCATGAAATCAGTTTTGTTATCATTGTAGTGTATAGATAACTTTTGAGGTTATAATATTATCATATAATTATTCTTTTAGATTTATCGACAACATTATGTGTTAATAATTATAATTATAATCATAAGTTAAATGTAATGAGCATATATTTGAGATCATTCCGGATTTTATTTTAAGGTGATTATATTTTATATTTTATGAATAATAAATTATTATGGAATTAATAACACTTAGGGTTGTTATATGAATTGATGTTGAAATAATTATTCTTAACTGAGACAAAGGATAATTTATTTGGTGGATTAATAAAGGTAACAATATTGAAAGATCTATAGATATTCGAAAAAATAGGAAAACCTATCAATATTTTGGTAATGTTCAGTGTGTGTAGATTTTATGTAATGAAATACTGGTTTACATAAGAAAAATTTAATATAGGATATGGATTAGATGCAACATTGGGAAATAACCCTAAAAATCACTGGTGTTTTTAACATGATCTTTAATTTGTGAAGAACAAATGAATATAATTTTACATCTAGTGTAACCCCCATATGATATTCCTTGGAAATTTTACATACTGTCGATGAATAATTATAAAAATTTTAAAACATTATTGAACACCATCATATATTTTAACAAGTGAGGGAAATTAAAACTATGAGGATTCTATTTATTAGAGGGGGTAGAATATTTCACCCCTTGATTATAGTATTTAATTAATTATAAATTAATATAATTATGAGTCAATTATTTTGATATTAAAACAAAACTAATTCCACCACTCATTTATTAAAATGAAAATATGATTAAATATTATCTTTATAACATAGAAATTTCATTTTTAGGTACAAATAGAAGAATATTTCTATATGTGAAATAGAAGTAGAAATGATATAACAACCTAAAAATATAAAATAATAACATTATATTATATTGGTTTTGAGACATGAATCATATATTTTATCATGTATTACACACAATAGTACATTTATCTTGTGTAATATGCAACTTTAAGTTTATCTTCTGTTACACACAACACTAAATCTAAACGACTCTTTATGTACATTTAAAATTTTATTATTAATTGTAATATATATTTACCATCCATTATTATGGAGTGTATGAAAATTAATTACTAAATAATTAAATTTATGGTTATCAATTGTTTAGAAATAAAATTTGAATTATTTATAAGGAAAATAAATGGTTTTAGAAAAATTGTATAATAGGGCATCATGCATAAAATTTAAAATAAAATTTTAATAGTTGAAGAAAATTTATTTTAAAAATTGAACCTCATTTATTAAATTATATTACTAAAATTATCATATGGTTAATGTTTTTTGGATTTATAAAAAAAGATTCTTTTATTGATGAATAGGGAAAAATTCTGAATTTTAATCAAAAACTGCTTGTTAGTTTAAAAACTTTTAATGATTAATTATATTATTAATTAGGTTTTATGAAAATATATTTGGATTATATAAAAATTATTCAAATTTAGGTTAGTTTACTAATTTTCATATTGATGTTTTATATAACAACATTGTAAACTTTTAGACTTTCTCTTTTTCAAAACATTCTCTCTCATCACATCTAATAGAGAAATTTTATAATTTAAAATTTCCAATTCTGGGAATTGAATTTGGAAAAATAGATTCCATATTTTGAATTAACATAATTTATAATTCTTATTGATGTCAACTTAAATTTTGACAAAAATTAATATTTTATGTAGTAAAAATTAATTATTGTGGTTTAGTTAAAATGGGTTTACTGGGGGTTAAACTAAAAAGATAAGGTAAAATATGACCAATAAAATTGTTTAAAAATAATTGGCTGGATATATTTAAAACATTAATACTTTATGTTTTTATAATGAACTATTTTGGCCCATTTTGACTTATGAAAAATTTGTGAGTACTCATTTATTCTCAAAAAACACCATGTTTGTCTACTCCCCCACTTATGAAAGGCCACCCAATCTACACTATTCATATCACCTTAATAACTCATTGTTTTTCCAAAACATACCAAAATAAATTCATAAAATATCATTGAAAATTATATAATCCTTATTTTCGTAATAAATCCTAACTATTATTTAATGAGAAAAATCCTAAGGAGGATACTTGAAGAAGATGTAATGTTCATCAATAAGTGTCATTATTTTAATTCTCTATCCACTTCCTTAAATTATAATTTCACCCTGATGATATAACTAACTCAGAATGTCCCATATAATGAGATTTTTTATTATAAGTTAATGACCCATAACCAACTCCACTTTCATCAAATGGGTAACAAAATAATAATTTTTTTGTACGGTGGACAACTACCACACGAACTGATGTCATTTGTTTTTACATTTCAACCTCACAATGATGGGTATGAAGATGGATATATTATATATATATATATGATATTTATTTCTAATTTATATCTCTTGATTAACCATATCATATATATATATATATATCCTTTTACCTTCTATTCTTTATGAGATTTGATAATTTTTCTCATGTGTATGGTGGACTATCACCTCGTGCATCAATGTGATTTGTCTTTCAATGACACTTCACATGGAAAGTGATAACGAACCATTTAATGATTATATGTGGTATAAATGAAATAATTATGAAATTTATGACATATTTATCATTCAAGAATGATAATATATATAATTTTATTTCATTATTTTTCACTCATTTAATGATGCTAACATTGTTCATGTACATGTGGACTACCACCTTTACGAAGTGATGTGACTCTCTTTTCATCACTGTACCACATAGATGATATATATATAAGTAGATATTATAGTATATATGATATTATTAACAGTATGTAATGATAAAATCTTACTTAACTTGTTTTTCTAATGCTCATTTGAAAAATGGAAACATTACTCATGTGTACATATGACATGTCGTCTCCATGATCAAAACATACTTCTTTTTTCATACCCGTTACTCATGATTGGTTTAAAATATAACATTAATTTACAAAATATGTTAATTGGGTCTTGAATATTATTTATTAGATGATATAATAATAAAATATACAAATGAACTAGATCTTTGAGGACAAAACACACATTATAGAACAATGCAATTAACACCCAAAATAACCAAAATAATGAAATATTAATAATGAACTTGTAATAAGATGTTATAAAATGATATTATATGATATTATAAATATTAATATCTTGATCAAATAAGTTAATAACATTTTAAAAACCATTATATATTAGTTTGAAGTATGTTTAATAAAAAATATTTGTAATGTAACACATTCCATCTCAATTTACATTCCCCTGAGACTAATTTGATATTATGCACAAATTAGATTTCATATGGTGTATTAATTACCTCATGGACATGTAATATCCTGAATAATTCATTATTTATTATATTTTAATATTCAATTTGAATTATTTCACCGAATTGGATTTTAATTGAAAATTAACAAGTGGTTTGAGTCATTGTGAAATATCACATTCTTTTGTTATTGTTGACGTTAACTTGAAACAATAATTTTATTGTAAACATCTTTTATAGAACATAAAATTGAGCTTAAATATAAATATTCATTCGGAATGGATATGGTTATTTATTTAACCATATACAATTTTAATGTATGGTTTTTACGTTGCAGGTGATTTTATTAACTTGGTAACTATTGATAAATCATTAAACATTAATCAATACAGAAACATTATGTTAAGGAATATTTCCAATGAATTAGTATAATTATTTTATATATGTGTAATTAATTGCACATTAAAAAACGATGGCTAGAAACAATTTATATAAAACCCATCAATGCATCAGTAGTTTAAGGAGAACAAATTAGTTAGCCAATCCTTATGAGTTTGCAACATGTAGTTATAAACTTCCTTGTGAAAGGTATTAACAGTAGTGATATTTTGTAAAATATTAGATTGGTTTGTATCCAATATGTTCTATACCGTATTGTGAATATTTATTTTGGTTAAATATATCATGTTCCCAAAAAAACATGATATTTGATAATTAATCATTTTTTCATTCATAATTCAATGATAATTATCTAAGAGATTTTTTAGATAATATTATCATTGTTTTCATTGAATTATCAGTTTGTTAATTAAATTTCATCTGTTTTAATTTATTTACCTTTCTATATTGATTATTCAATATCTCAACATGATTGTCATGTTAATTAAATGGAATATGATTTCAATTATTTACCTTTCCGTATTGATTCTTCCTAATCTCAACATGATAGTCACATTATTTAAATGAGATGTGTGTATTGTTATTTACCTTTCCACATTGATTGTTCTTTATTGATTCAGTATAGAATTGATTGTACTTAAACCTTATTGATCATTTAATCTCACACATAATTTTTTCCTTCCCCCATGATTCTATGAAGATTAATTTGTTTTATATATGTGGATATGATAGATGTAATAATGATATTGTCAAAAACATTATGTTGAAATTTGTGTATTAAAATTTAATGTGGGAATCGTGTATTTATCTTGGTTAGCATGTATAATAAACTATATAATCATTTGGGATGTGATTATTTTTATCATATTCTAATTTAATAAATAATTCATCAGATATTGGCTATTAGGGTCACAGTTTTTACAATAATTATCAAAGGAATTTTATAATAGACCTTGTGAACTAGATTTACGAAAAACATAGATAAGGGAAAGTAAAAATATGAAAAAATTGAGGATACATGTAATATAAAATCCTAAAGATTTCAAAATAAAGTTATTATGTGGTTTTTCATAAAAAATAAATTCTTTTCTGGATAATAAATGTGGATGTGGTTCAATCATAGATGTACATAGTGTTAATAATATCAGAAAGGGCGCATTTGGATTGAGCAGATCATTACATGGTACATAAAATTGGGCATTAATGTGTACCTAGTTTGATACACCCAGTAGATATGATTAGGCTAATTCACATTTTTTTATAATAAATTATGAATAATTTGAAAATAATCAAATACTCAATGAAACCAATGTTTATGATTTTGAGATTAATAATGAAAAATAATAATTTACTCTTTATGTTACTGTAACATCCCATGTAAATAAAGAATATAACATTTTCATATTTATTAATATTTGTAAATTAAATATTTTTTTAAAGGGGATGATATGTTTAATGGAGTACCTGATACAGGACAATGGGTTTCTTTGAAATCTTACATTGCATACAATGTTGAGTTATACTGAAAATTAATATAATAATATAATTATTTTAAATGGTAGTTAACACATAGCTATTATATTGGTGTAAATGAATATATCTAACTAAGATATGATTATATATGTTTGTTAAATGTTTTTACATTTATCTAATAAAATTTAGAGGCATAAAATATGAATGAACCTAATTTTAAGCATATATACTTTAATATTCTTTAAAATGACGATTTACCACCTTTTGATGAAGAACCCTATTTATATCTTGTTTTTGTCACTTTTATGTGTTCATTTTTTACAAAATAACATTCTTCTTTAAAATTGGGACATCAAAATTTTCTTTCAGTAAAATGTTGGTATTTTTCAGATAAAATTCAGTTTTTTAATGAATAGTGAAAAGTACTGTATTTTAATTCAAAACTGCCTTATAATCTAATTTATTTATATGGTTAGAATATCTTTTTAAATGGTTTTAAGGTTTAATTAGATTATATTTTTACCATTTAATCTAATTTTGGTCATTTTTATATAATTTCACTTTGATCTTTGGCATAAACAAGTGTCAATGTTTTGATACTTTTAATTTCTTAAAAACACGCTTTTTGTCTTGACAACGAAAATTAATTTTAAATTAATTAATGCAAATTTTTTTTAGAATTTGGAAAAATAGACATCGGTTTTTA
Organism: Viscum album; assembly: GCA_963277665.1. Taxonomy (NCBI): domain Eukaryota; kingdom Viridiplantae; phylum Streptophyta; class Magnoliopsida; order Santalales; family Viscaceae; genus Viscum; species Viscum album. The sequence goes on from OY728123.1 coordinate 880,381,747, forward strand.
ATTTGGAATATCAAATATATATTTGGATTAATTTTTGGTATGTTTCTAAAAAACTTCAATTTTTGATGAATAGTGAAAACACTTAATAGTAGTTAAAAATTTTACTTCTTTATTGAAATAAAATTTTCTGCTTCTGTGAATTGAATTTCGAAAATCTGACACACATATTAGTTATTATTCTATAAAATGTGGTCCAATAAAATTATAGTATTTTTTTGGTGAATTGTAACATTGACTTTTATTTACCATAGTTAAAGGTAAGTAAGATAATTCATGTCAAAAAATATAATAATATTAAATTACCCTAACATGTGTCATAATCTTATTGGTTGATACATTTTTGACCATTGGAATCATTAGGTCTATTTTGGTACCCCATGGAGTCACTTAAGAGTGATAATGAAACTTTATATTAATTAATTTAATGTAAAGATAAAAATTACATAAACATATATCGTTTAGTAAATCAATTTTTACATGGGGTTATATAATCTATCTCTTAGACTATAAATATTCATTCGGAATATTAAATGATATCCTAAATCATGATATATTAATTATAATTTTTAGACATCAAATAAATAATATTACTTATGACACAATAATGATGCAATTTTTACCTCATTAAAAAATGATTTCAATAAATAAGATTATAAAAATTAAAACAATATCCAAAGCCTATTAAAATCTTATTGGATGATTTTTTTTCTCACAAGAAGAAATTTTTTTTCTACTTTATTGAGGTTTTTACCTTTAGAACCTGAAAACCATTATATAATAAAATAAAATATTCAAATTTTCTTAAAGAGCCCCTGCCACCCTTATAAAAAGTCTCCACCTCTAACTTATTACTCACTCCTTTAGTGCCCCTTGAACATACAAACTCTACCCAAATAATATCTTAATATCTCTATCTTCCACCTAGAAGCCTTACCTTAGGCCAAAGCCACTTCAAGAAATCCTTTTGTTTTAAACCAAATGGAGTTACCCGATTTTTAGGTAACTTCTTCCCTAAAGTTATCTTATTTTATTTAACTTATACAACCCCATAAACTATTTTTAAAGCATTATTTTATTACAACACCAGTATCCTAAATATAATAGGTTTTTTATGAGAATTAGTCGAGCTACACTTAAACATACCTCTATCTATTGGGAAAATAACATATTGTTTTTGTGGACGGCGAACTACTTCCTCACGAAAGGATAATTATTCATTTATCTCCTAAAACCTCTTATGGTGGACATTAAGATGTAAATTTATTTATATGTGATATATATTATATTTATATTGTTTATATTCTTATTTATTTTTCATTTATAGCATTCCCTTATGGTTTCCATTATTGGTAAACACGATAATTTCATTTGGGAAAATGCGGACTACCGCCCCCTTAAAGTGATATGACTTGTTAATGTCATACATGGAACGTATAAAGTATGGAGTTACTGAAATTATATATATTATATTATAATGGAATTATAATATACCTATGGATCATTATGTTTACATTCCATTAAAATATAAAATTGAAATGAAAGTAGTGTTCATTCGTACATACGACTTATCGTCTCCATGAATGGTGCATTTCATTTCTTATCTCCAAATGTTATGTACTGTTATAAATAAATATATATACAGTATATATATATTATATATATGATATATAAATAAAGAAGATCATTTTGGAGATAAATTACTTTTGACCACATGGACAACATGTAATTAGAAGAAGTTTACTTTTGACTCAAGTACAGAATATCAATAGAAAGACCCTTATGAACTTAAATGAGTATGTAATTACTATAACATGCTAATAAGTGATATAAAAGAAATAATAAATTTTAAAAAGGTTACTAAGAATTTATAAATTATCTTTATTTTACTATTCTTGAGATTATAGAATGATCGGGTCAAGTCGGACACAAGGTTAGGGGTTTTTAAAGTCACTTTTAATTCTGTGAGATTTCCATTGATTAACACTTATTTATTAAATGTGTTGTATTGTGTAATTACATTTGATATATATTATCCTTATTATATACATATTCATTGTATTATGTGATTCATTTTGTGGTTATTAACTTTTGGTCATGTGACTTGACTGATTACAACATGGTAAGGGATTTTCATCTCACTTTTTATTCCCGTGAGATTCATGCTATATTTGCCACTATTTCCTTTTGTGTGGTGTATATTCTGCCCATTATTGTATTCATTTTTTAATAATGTTTAATTTATGGGTATTTATACCTTTATTTTATGATACTTCTTCTAGGTGGTGTATGTTTTGTAAGTTACCAAATCGGTAAAGGAACCTTGCACTCTCCTTTCTAATAAGAGACTTCTTTTATGTTATGTTTTTGTACTTCCATTTTATTATGTTGGGATATGTTATTATATATAAATATTGTTTTACCTTTTATTTCTATGTTATGAGATACCACTTTCTCTATCATCAACTCATTTTCTGAATATTAAAGCGACGTCGTTAGGCTGTCGAATTTCTGTAAGGGAACTTCTTAACCCAATTTCATTTCTTAGGGTTAAACTTATACTTCTTGATTATGTTCTGATTTGAATATGTGTGAATGAAATCTGATTGTTTTACACTTAATATCCACTTATATTTTTTATATTATTATTTATCATTCCTAATTATATCATTGATTTATCCTTAATCTAAGGATATGATCTTTGTAAGGGACTTTGTCTCAATTTACATTATATTGAGACTTATTGGTTGTTATACACCAATTCACTTTTATATGTTTTATATACTTCTTTTCACATATTATATCATGAATATCCTTATTCTCATGATATTATAAAATTTTTTTAATGTTATTATGTAAATATTTTTATTCATGTATTTTCTCAGGTGGTGTGGGACTCTAAAAATAAAAATTGCTTTAAGGATTTATTCTTCTATATATTTCTCAATAACGACCATGTTTAAAAAATGGGTCTATAGATTTATTCATATGGTCATTAATGTTCAAAAAAAATTAATTCCTTTAAAATATTCAATGTGGTATGGGGCACATTGATTCAAAAATATATTTATTAAATGTTTTAAATGGTTTTTCAAATAGTTTGATAAATCATTGATTATGTTAATATATTGAAATGATTTCTTGTGATTGAAAATGAAATGTTATTAGTGAAATGTTTATATTTTCAATATTTTATTTGTTAGGATTTTATAATAGTACTTGGACATTTTACTGGTGGTTACGTGATAAACTAGATGACGGTTGATGACATAATAAACCAGGACATGTGGTTACACTATATCCTCTAATAAATTGGGTATAGAAGTCGACCGTATGGCTATTTCATTTAGTGATATGTGTGGAAGTAGACCGTATGGTTATTTCATTTAAGTATGTTTAAGTCCCATGTTACCTTTATATGTTATGTGTTTTTTCTATGTGTTTTATGGTAATATTTTGGTTTCAAGAATGTTATCCAATGATCTTTTACATAGTGAAGTGTATTTACTACTTAATAAAGAAGAAACATGTTAATTATGATAAATTATTCATGGTTTACTTGTTTTTTTTGAAAAAATAATAGTTTTCCTTCTTTGTGTATCCCTTACTGATACTTTTATGATCATCCCAAGTTTTTCTTCAAATTTTTTTCACAAGACTTAATGAAGAATTTTGTCAAATATGGGATCAAGGAAAAGTCATGATGTCTAAAATATGTAACTAGACATGAATATTTTTTTATAGTTTTTTATATTTTATGATGAAATGGATACTGAGAAGAAATGGATACTGAGTAGAAATGTTTACATGTAATCTTCAAATTGTTATTTATATGTTGTGAACAAATTATCTAAAGCTTTAAACCTGAAAATATCCCTGATGTGAATTATCCATTTAATTCATCATTGTATAATGTTTTAAGGCCGGGTCTTTATAGTTGGTATTAGAGGTCATGTTAGATAAGTTTAGAGATTGGGGTGTTATTTAAGCATAATTTACATAACCATAATGGTTAGCATATTAGAAAGAGTCATAGTTATCTTATAGGTGATAAATGGTTATTAGAATTTTGGGTGAAAAATGAATGTTATTAGATAAACATTGAGGATAAAAAATTTCATGCATATTTTTGATAAATTTGTCTTTTTTGGGAAGTTATGAAATTATATAATTTTTGAAAAAGAACAACATGCAGACCCCGTGACAACCTGTTGCGTCAGACAAAGCTATGGGAAATCCAACCCACAACCAAAGCATGATTGGTATTTATTACATACCACTAAACTACGTGATGTCACTGGTTAGTATGACTGATTATTTTTTGTTAAATTAATTTTTTGATCAAGAATAAGTTGATTTGGTATCTTATGCTTTATCAAATGGACATCCTTAATATAGGAAAATGATTTGGTGATTAAGTGGTAATGGTTATTTTGGATGAAATTCTCTCTTTTGGGAACACTATATGCTTAAGGAAAATAGAATACTATGGGATTTAAATTGTGGAGTAATGGTTGAAATATTATTTTGGAATAATCTATTTTTTTGAACATAAGGTGATTTGGGTTATTTATGGAAATGATTAACCTATCATAGATAATATGTGATTAGGTTAATTACACTTTAGTATGAGAGTTTAAGAGTACTCGATGTTTTTGTAGATAAATGTTAAGATATACTGTAGAAGACTATGTGATTAAATCCTTTTGAGTTTTGGTTTTCAAAATTAGTTTTTATTACTTTGAAAAATTTCGAGGACAATTTTATATTGAATGGTCTTTCATGAACTTTGGATATTAAGAAGAAGTATTTCTTTTAATAAAGGATTGTCCTTTTGGGGATTATCAGATCATGTAATAACCAATTTTGGTTTTGGTTGATGTCTAAAGATAAGAGAAATATATAGTTCATTATTTGAAGATTATGTGATACTCTAGAAGATGATTCTTGAACTTCTGGTGTGACAAAGTCATCTTGAATACTTATCGTTTTAGAGAAAAGATGGATTTGTGGTAGAAGTTTTTAAAATGATCACACACTACATGACAAGTAAGTATATTTCCATTATAACATAGTCTAGTTATTAATAAAATTATTCAACTCTATGAAAAGGATCTTGAATAAGAAATGTTAAATCCCTCTTTTATCATCAATCTTTCACCCAACCACAAATTTTTGGTATTGTAGTGGTTAACTTTCCGTGATCATGTTCTCCATCACACTTTATTAATTTATGAGAGTTAGTTTCTCTTCTATATCCATGTTTTTAGGGAATCATAGTATCTATTGTCTCGGGTGACCTTAGTACACCTCTTACATTATTTTAAAGAGATATGTTTTCTTTTTTCAATGTGGAATTTTCAATGAGGTTTCCAAACCTAATTTTAAAATTGTGAGAACACAATTCCTAAAAGGGGGAAGGATGTAACATCACAGGTAAATAAAGAATATAAAATTGTCATGTTTATTAACATTTTTAAATTAAATATTATTTTTACTTCAAATGGGATGTTATTTTTAATGGCATACCCAATACGCAACAACGAGTTGCTTTGATATCTTACGTTGCACACAACATTGAGTTATACTTAAAAATGATATAATAATACTATTATTTTAAATGGTAGTTATCAAATAGCTATTTTAATGGTGTAAATGAATATAAATATCTAAAATATGATTATATATGTTTGTTAAATGATTTTACATTTTTCCAATAAAATATAGAGGATTAAAATGTGAATGAATCTAATTTTAAGCACAAATACTATAATATACTATAAAAGGTCGATTTACCGCCTTTCACTGGAGAACACAATTTAAATATACTTTTTCTCACTATTATATGTTATTTTTTTATAAAATAAAATTATTCTTTAAAATTGGGAGATCAAAAATTTTCATTTGGTTAAATTTTTCTATTTTTCAGATAAAATTCATTTTTTAATGAAAAGTGAAAAATACTATATTTTAATTCAAAACTTCCTTTTAATCTAATTTATTTATATGGTTAGATTATATTTTTAAGTGGGTTTAAATTATAATTAGATTATATTTTTACCATTTAATACAATGTTTCATTGGAAGTAATTTCACTTTAAAATTGGGCTTAAACAAGTGTATGTCTTTTGATAGTTATTATTTCTTAAAAACACACTTTTTGTTTTGAAAACAGGAATTAATATTAAATTAATAAATTCAACTTATATGTTTTTAATTTATTAAAATAAACTGAATTTTGGAATTTGTAATATCAATTATATAATAGGCTTAATTTTTGTTATTTTTTGGAAAAACTTTAATTTTTGATTAATAGTGAAAACACCGAGTGATAGTTAAAAAACCGACTTCCTCATTTAAATGAAATTTTGCTGATTCTGTGAATTTAATTTCAAAAATATGATATACATGGTTGTTATTATTATGTAAAATTTGGTTTAATAAGATGAAAATAATTGTATGGTGAATTGTAACTTTTGACATTTATTTACCGCACTTAATGGTAAATAGGGTAATTCAAGGTAAAAATAGTATTATAATAATATTAAATTACCCTAACATGTGTCCTAATCCTATTTATTGATACATTTCAGACCATGGTCATCATAGGGTCTATTTTTGGACCCCATGGAGTCACTTATGAGTGATAATGGTACTTTATATTAATTAATTTAAAGTTAAGACAAAATTGACATAAACATATATCTTTTAATAAATAAATGATTAAATGGGGTTATATATGTTACCAATTAACTATAAATATTAATTTAAAATCTAAAATTATTTCCCACATCATGGTATTTTTTTTATAATTTTTAGACATCAAATAAATAAGATTATTTATGACACAATAATGACGCAGTTTTTACCTCATTAATAAAATATTTCAATAAATAAGATTATAAAAATTAAAACAATATTGAAAACCTATAAAATTATTATTGGATGATTTTATTTCGAAAAATAATTATCTTATAATTTATTTTAATGATTTTTGGACCTTATGAAACTGAAAATCAATATATAATAAAATAATATTTTCAGTGTTTCTTAAAGAGCCCCTCCTCCATCTTATAAAAGACCTCGCCTCTAACCCATTACTCACACATCCCAAGACCCTTGTATCTTCCAACCTCTACCAAAATAATCTGTCAAGATCCCTCTATTCCACCTAGAAGCCTTACCTTAGGCAGAAAGAACATCAAGAAACTCTTTTGTTTTAAACCAATGGGAGTTACATGATTTTAAGGTAACGTCTTTCATAAAGTTCTATTTTTTTATTTTACTTATTCATCCCCCTAAACCATTTTTATTAATTTATTTTATAAAAACACTAGTATCCTCAATATACTAGTTTTTTTAATGATAAGTAATTGATCCACACTTAATCACACCTCCATCTAATGGGAAAAGAACATATTGTTTCTGTGGACGACGAACTACTGCCTCACGAAACTATGATTGTTTAATTATCTCCCACAACCTTTTATGGTGGCCATTAAGATAGAATTCTTTTTATATGTGATATATATTATATTTATATTATTTATATGCATCTGTATTTTTCATTTATAACATACCTTTATGGTTTTTATTATGGGTAAACGTGATAATTTCATTTGAGAAAGTGCGGACTACTGCCCCCTCAATGTGATATGACTGGATCTTTCCATATGTGGAATGTATAAAGGATAGAGTTACAAAAATTATATATATGATATTATACTATAATTATAATATACATTTTTATCATTAAGATTACATTCCATTAAAATACGAAATAGAAATGAAAGTAGTGTTCATGCGTACGTACGGCTAACCATCTCCATGAATGGTACAATTCATTTCTTATCTCCAAATGTTATGTACTGCTATAAATAAAAAAATATAATGGATATATAAGATATATATGATATATAAATCATTAATATAATTTTAGATACAAATTACTTCTGGCCAAATTGAAAAAATGTAATTATAAAAAGTTTACTTTTGACTCAAGTACCAAATATCAACAAAATGGATGTTATTAACTTTAATGAGTACGTAATGCTTATAATGTTCTAATAAGTGATATAAAAGATATAATAAAATTGAAAAAGGTTATGAGGCAAGTATAAATTAAATTTATATTATTATTTATGAGATTAAAGAATGAACGGGTCAAGTCGGACACAAGGTAAGGGGTTTCCTATCTCACTTTTAATTCTGTGAGATTTCCATTATTCGCCACTTATTTATTTTATGTGGTGTATTGTGTACTTCCATTTGATATATATTATCATTATTCTCTTCATATTAAAGGTATTATGTGATTCATTTTATTTTTATTAACTTTTTTTCATACAACTCGGCTGATTTCGACATGGGAATGGATTTTCATCTCACTTTTTATTCCCAGGAGATTCATGCAATATTTACCACTATTTCCTTTTGTGTGGTTTATGTAATGACCATTATTTTATTCATTTTTTAATAAACTTTAATTTATGGGTATTTACATCTTCATTTTATGATCCTTCTTTCATGTGGTGTATTTTTCATATGTTACCAAATCGGCAAGGTAACCTTTCACTCTTTACTTCTAATAAAAGACTTATTTTATGTTATGTCTTTTGTATTTCCAATTTCTTATGTTGGGATTTTTTCTTCTATATCCTTATTGATGTAAAGTTTATGTCCATGGGATGATAGAACCCTTTCTATCCCATCAACCCATTTTCTAAAATTTAAAGCGACGTCGTTAGGCTGTTGAATTTCTATAAGGGAACATCTTAACCCAATTTCATTTCTTTTGGTTAAACTTATACATTTTGATTATGTTGTGTTGTGAATATGTTTTAATGACATATTATTTGTTTACACATAATATCCACTTATATTTTATGTATTATTATTTTTCACACATAATTATGTCATTGATTTATCCATATTTTAAGGACACAATCATTGTAAGGGACTTTGTCTCAATTTACATTTTATTGAGACTTATTTGTTGTTATACACCAATTCAGTTTTATATGGCGTGTATACATTACATTGAAATATTATATCATGAATTTACTTATTCTCATGATATTATAATCTTTGTTTAATGTAATTCTGTAATAATTATTATTCATGTATTTTCTCAATTTGTAAGGGACTCTTTAACAAAAAAATTATTTTTAAGGTTTTAAAGATTTATTCTTCTAAATATTCCACATTAATGACCACGTTTTAAAAATAGTTTTAAGTATTTATTCATATAGTCATTATTGTTAAAAAATATTAACTCCTTTAAATGTTTCAAAGTGGTATGGGAGACTTTTATTCAAAAATCTCTTTATTAGATGTTTTAAATGTTTTTTAAAATAGTTTGATAAAGCATTGATTTTTTAAATATCATGAAATGATTTCTTGAGATTGAAAATTAAATTAAATTAGTTAAATGTTTATATTTGAAATATTTTATGTGTTATGATTTTATAAAGGTACTTGGACATTTGACGTGTGGTTACATTATAAACCAAATGACGGGTTGTGTTGTGATAAACCAGGACGGGTGGTTATGTTATAACCTACAATGCATTGGGTATGGAAGTTAGCCATATGACTATTACATTTAGTTATATCTGTGGAATTAGACCATATGGTTATTCCATTTATGCATGTTTTTGTCCCAAGTTACCTTTATATGTTATGTGTTCTTTCTATGGGTTTTATGGTAATCTTTTGGCAACAAAAATGGCATGAAATGGTATTTTACTCACGGAAGAGTATTCAATACTTCATAAAGGTGAAAAGTATTAATTATGATAAAGTATTCATGGTTTACTTGTTGTTTTGAAAAACTAATAGTTTTCCTTCTTTTTGTATCACTTACTGATCTTTTTATGCTCATCCCATGTTTTTTCTTCAAATGTATTTCACAGGACTTAAATATGAATAGGGTCAAGGATGGATCAAGGAAAAGTCATGATGTCTGAAATATGGAACTAGACATGACACTTTTTTAGAGTTTTTTAATTTATGATGAAATCGATACTGAGTAGAAATGTCTATATGTAATCTTCAAATTGTTATGTATATGTTTTGACCTAATTGCCTAAAGCTCTAAAACTGAAAAGATCCTCAGTGTTAATTATCCATTTAATTCAAGATTATGTAAATTTTTAAGGGTGGGTCTTCATAGTTTCACAATATTTGAAATAATAAATTATGATTTAAAGTTAATAATTTTAGTAGGTAATCAACTATATACCATTGTTTAGAACTGGTGTATAAAATGAATAAGGGTTTAAATTTTCATTCCCCATGTAGAGATTGTCCAACTCAGGATGCTAATACAAATGCAATTGAAGAAGATAATGTTTTCCTATATTATGGAAGCTTAATTTGGTTATTAAAATAATCTTTCCTAGATAAAGAAACCTAATCCACATTGAGATTCTAATATTTTGGATTACATTATTTGATAGAGGCCCCCATAAATTAGTGGGATTAATAATCTAACTTTAGCATTGAAATGAATTAAGTCTCTAGAGAATATATTTATGGAATCAGGATGTAGCGAAAAGGAAAAGGCCATAATTGTAATGTATTTACTCAAAGGTCCTACTGATCAATATTGGTCATTGATCAAGAATAATATAGAGGGAGAGGAAATAAAAATCATGGATTGGATATATTTAAAGGATAAATTCATTGGAAAATATTTACCTCTTAAGAAAAAAACTATGATGAAGAGAATATTTACTTATCTTAATGAAAAAGGAATAATAATGTGTCATAGATTATGAAACTTCTTTTATAAGGATAGATATAATGTCTATATATTTCATACACAATACTGAGTGAAATATTATCTAGTTATTTAATGGTTTTAATTGATGTCTGTGAAGGACGTAGGACTGTAAAAAATTTACTATATATGGTGTAATAATTATATTTTTTATCATGAAATGGAGATAATTATTCATATATTATGGATTTAGAGGGAATATATAGAATAATATGTTAGTGGAGAAATAAATTGATTGAGGGGAGAAGAGAATGACTGATTTTACGACATGTGATAATTGTGGAATGAAACACCCCATTATATTTTTGACGTGAATGGGTGATTACTAAAAGTGTGGGGACAAAGAACACAATGATTCTCATTATAATGTAAATAAATAAGTTTCCTATTTTCAATCCTTTAAATGTAAGGAGATGGGGAATTACTCAAACAAGTATCCTAAGCATCATTAGAATCTATACAAGAAGAAGTGAAGGATCAAGGTAAAAAATAGTCTATTGATATAGAAAAAGTGGAATGATTAATGTGATTGAGTATCTGTATCCTTGAATAATGTTGTAAAATTATTTTATTAAATATATTTTGGTTATACAAATTTTGAAATATGTAAGGATTTCACAGCAATTACTATTTGATAATGGATTTAAAATCATCTTTCGAATGATACTATGAAAATTAAATAAGTTCCATGTTTAACTTCTTTGGAAAGAAATGTTTGAATAAAACATATCCCTTAATATATTCATGATTCTTAGATAAGAATATTGTCATAAATATATTATTAATATAGATAATGTAAAGTTGATAGTACTTACTACCTTTGAACTGATTAATGATTTATTGAAAAAGATTATTGTTATGTTTACATTTTGGTATTTAAGGGATATATTCAACGACCAAGGGTTTTTTTTGAGGAATAAGGAAGCATGAATTTTTTTTCAATAAGGTTGTATTGTAATTCATGTTATTATGATGTTTCAATAGAATTCATGATTTAGGAATTTACATGTTTGGTATGTGAGGAATAAGAGATACTTCATCTTGTTTGGATTAATGACAAGTTCATTTTAGATATTTAATGACCTTCTTATAAAAGTTTTTGATATTAATCATTTTAAAGTTCTATTAGGATTTAAATTTTGAAAATGTTTTATATTAAACCTTGGATGTGGTTTTTAATGAAAAGATTATTACTTCCCCATATTAGGATGTATACAATTAGGATAAATTGTGCAAACAATTTTTTATGTAAATTAGATAACATTATATGGAAAATCATCCCACTATTTTAGGTATATTAAGATATATTAAATTTTAATTTTAGTGTTATATGAATAAAAAATTGATTTTTATATTTTAATTTATTTGTGTAGGTGATTAATTGTAAATTAATCAAAGAAAAACTAATGGATGAAGTTGTCCCTAGATAGTGAATTCCTAAACTTTATTGAAATAATATTGAAAATTTTTATTTAATTAAATTCATATATGATGAATCAAATTTTCTTCTAAATTATCACATATTTATAGTTCTCAATCCCTTACCTTTCAATTGATCTTTAACATTATTATGATTAGTGACCTCAATCACTCTCTATAAATAATTATGTTTTTCCTCCATGTCAATATTTTTATTTACCACATATGTTCTTCGACTTGTAAACCTAGTTATGTGTTATTGTATATGAACTTATAAAATCATTTTCTATATTATTAAGAGGATATATTATTCTGTATTTTTACTATGTGGATTATCAATAAAACAGTTTCAAATATCAAACTCATGATTACTGTCATCTAGTTTTAATTTCAAGGATACAATTTATATAAGGTGTGCAAAAATTTTCACACATAAATTATAAAATATGAAAATTTTATTTCTGGGAGTATGTGTCGTATAATATTTATTTCATCTTGTGTTACATGAAACACTATATTTAGATTGTCTTACACACAACACTGAGTTTATCTTGCATAACACACAGCATCGAGTTTTAACAAAATGAAAAATATTATCAACATATTATTATTTAATGAAATAGTAATCGCATATAATTTGAAATTGAGGGTATGAATAGTACTAACTTACTTATGAAATTTTTTCTATTGATTATAAATAAAACAAATAATTTTGAGAAGAAAAAGAATTTTTTTCGAAAAGTTGTATTTTTCAAGAAGATTGTTTTATCACGATTTGCACACATAATTTAAAATTAATGTATAGAAATTTATTTGAAAAAATAAACATAATATTTCAAATCATAATACAAAAATTATCTTAGGTTGATATTTAGGGATTTTTCTGAAATTTTAATTTTTTTTATGAATTGTGAAGAATTCTAAATTTTAATACAAAAATACAATTTTTATGTAATTTATAATGTTAAATTATATTCTTAATACATTTTAAATAATTTTTTGTTATAAATTATATAAAATAATTCAATATAGTATATTGTAATATTTATTGTACTGAACATTGATATGAAATATTTGTAAACTTTTGGACATTTTCTCTTTAAAAGCCATCTTTCTTGTCAAGCTTGTTAGACGTTTTTTAAATTATATTCTTCCAATTATATGAACTTGATTTAGAAAAATTTATTACATGTTTGTAATAAAAATAATTTATAATATTTGATAATATTAGCTTAATTTTTGTCCAAAATTAATAGTAATTAATATAAAAATTAATTATTGTAGTTAAGGTAAAAATGAGATTATCGGGGGTTAAACTAAAATGGTATGTTTAAAAATGACCAATTAACATTTATAAAAACGATTTTATGAAAATATTTCAATTATCAAAATTTTAATGTTCCCTAATGTAACATTTTGGATAATTGGACATATTATAAATGCGGGAGTACACAATTATTTTTAAAAATACCAAGTGTGTCTTATCCCCCAATAATATAAGGTCACCCATATCCTTTTTCTGAACTTCAAAGCACTTTGGGTAAGATAATCCCTCCTGAAATAAATTTTCAAATTCCCTACCCTATTCCAAGAATTTTGTTTATCAAAATTCCATCCTAGTAAGGAAATAGTGCAAACCTAATGAGTATACCCGATGAATAGGAAACGTTCTTCAACAAGAATCATAATTTTATATCTTTATCCACTTACTTCTATTATTTTTAAACAATAATGATATAAAAACCTCATTATAATAAACATACTAGGATTTTTTTTAATAATGGAATTACCTACATCCATTTTAACTCCCATCAAATGAGTTATGAAATCATCTTTCATGTGTATGGTGGACTACCGCCTCACGAACTGAGGTCCTTCATTTTTTAATTTCCACATATCACAATTGTGTATAATGATGGATAAAAATTATATAGATTATATGTATAAATTTATTTTACATATTATGTAACTATATCATATATATATTTTTACTATCCATTCTTCTGGAGATGCGATAAAATCACTCATGTGTATGGCGGAAAACCACCTCACGAATCAATGTGATTTTTCTTTTAATAATGCTTCAGATGAAAGGTTATAAAAAATGTAATGATTATATGAGATATAAAATAAATAATAAAAATATTAATGACAAATTTTTTCATTCGTTAATGATAATATATATCATTTTATTTCATTCTTTTCACACGTGTGAAGATGATTACATTGTTCAGATACGTGCAGACTACCACCTTTATGAATAAATGTACCCTATTTTCATCACCAAATAAGCTTTAGGATATATTAAATTATATGATAGGGTATATATGATATTAATATCATTTTTAATTGTAAAATAATACTTACCTTCTTTTCATGATGACCATTGAAAAATGAACATGTTACTCATGTGTATGTACAACCTACCATCTCCCGGATCATAATGTGGTTAATTTTTCAAAACCATCATTCATTACTTTATTTAAAAGTATAATTTGTGTAAAAATATTATAATTATTTCCGAATTATTATTCTATATATGTTAGAAGTATATAAAATATACATGAACTAAATCTTTCATGATGAATCACATAAGAGAAATCAAAGAAATGAACACATGCAACAATGAAAATAATGAATGATTATTCAAAAAATAGGTAATAAGATTTTAAAAAAGATTATTATATCATATAATAAATATTTATATGGTTATTTAATAAATTTTTAACATTTTAAAGACCATTATACAAGATGAAAAATCATTTTCAGACAAAAGTAATCGTACAACAAGTGATTTTGTCTCAACTTACATTCCATTGAGATTATTTGATATTATAAACCAATTCAATTTTATGTTGTGTATATAAAACCCATTCTAAAATGAATATCATGAATACATAATTATTCATGGTATATTAGGTTTCAATTTTAATTATTTCATCCATATGGATTTGATTTGAGAATTAACAACTGGTAAATTCTATTGTGAAATCTGTCTTTTTTTTGATTTTTAACATTATCTTGAAAAAATCAACTTATTATAATCAATTTTCATTTTAAATTTTAGTTTTCATAGATAACTATATTTTTTTAGGATGGATATTATTATTATAAAACCATATACAAATTTTACTTATGTTGTTTAAATTGTATGTTATTTAATTAATTATAGAAATATTGATAACACTATATCCTTTAATCAATATAGATAATTTTTAATAAAGAATATTTTTTATGAATTAAATTTATTATTTGATATATGAGAAATGATTTTTATAATTATAATATGGGTTTGAGAGAATTTACAGAAATCCCCTTCATGCATTACTACTGTCATAAGAAAAAATTGATTGTCTAATCCCTATGAGTCTATAATATGTAGTTATAAACTATCTTGTGACTATTCTTGAGAGTAGTGATATAGTTGGAAAGACATTATTGATTTGTACCCTATATATTCTAGCCTTCTTTTTAAATGTCTTTACATAAAAGGAATCACATTCCTAGGAAATATGACCTCTGATAATTAATAATTTTCATCTTTCATAATTTAATTATTATTATCTAAGACATTTTCACTATTCTATTATCTCTATGTGAATTTGATTCACAGTTTATTGATTAAATGGTTTGTGGTTTCTATTTTTACCCTTTTCATATTGATTCTTACTAGTGTCATCATGATTGTTATGTTTTCCAAAATGTAATGTGTTTTCAGTTATTTTCCACTCCATATTGATTCTTACTTTTCTCATATGAGAGTAAATGTAACTCCCCAACCCTAGTTTCCCAGAGTCGGTGCATTATTACATAATATTGGCATGATTATAAAATATCAAGTCTCGAAAGACCAATTAGTTTAGTAGTCTTGGAAACACTAGATATATTCATAAGTCTTACATTACATCATAAAGTAAAAAAAACTGCAACAAAATCTTTTTTTCATATCCCCTCAAACTATACCAGCAGGTCATTCATAAAATACTTCTTCAAATCTTGGAAAAAATAAAGCATTGAAACGAGTGAGCTCAGATGCTCATTAAGGATAAAAATATAGTGGAAACTTTCATTAATAAAGACAAACATTTAATCCAATGTATAAATAAAACAAAATCCTTTTAAACACTAACTTATGAATAATATGGAAAAGATAAAATGAAATACTGCCATTTACTTATTCAGATGGATATTCTAATAGTTGAATAATAACATGCAATATCAATAAACACATTCATAATGATGTAATTCATAATTCCAGACTATCATAACCACATTGTCAAGGCCTTGTTCGAAGACTACAAATAATATTTTGTCAAGGCCTTATGCCAAGATAGTAGTTATTCTCATGAGACCTACTGATGCATCGAGGATCTATAGCGGGCTCCACCCGTCACTTATTAAGTCCAATGCATTCCCCATATGAACATGTTTAAACATAACATAAAAATTCGTATTAAAACTATCATACAAAATGTCAATACTTTCCCCATAAACCATGAATAAAAATAACACATCCATAGTCAAACAAATCATAAAACCTTCAATACTATATTGAAGTTTTGTATCATAATAAATCAACTTCAAATAAGCTTAAAATCCATCAAAGGATGTTGACATAGATGAAATCAAAACTATTTGAGATAAATATCTCTTTTTTTAAATCATTTAAAAGTCACATAATTATAAAATAAAACATTTACTTTCAAAGTATTCTTATAAGCTTGTTAGGGAAGCTTCGACAATTTTATAACGGTGGAAAATAGCCGCACCCACCATATAAGTTAAAAAAGGATATTCTTACCTTAATTCTGTCAAAAAGGTTAAAAAGGGCCGTGTTTGGAAAATGACGAAAATATTTTATTTATAATATTCTTATAAAAAGAAAAATAAGGGTATAAATGACATTAACCCATATTCTATAAAATAGTAAGAATATTTTGAAATACATTTTCAGAAACATGGACGTGGATGATAAAGATGTCCCAGTAGATAATTACGTATAAACAACCTCGGAAAATGAAGAGATTGTGAAATAAACCTTTACCTTGTTCTTTTCCATGGTATAGGGTAGGTTAAACTTGTGTATAATGGTGAAATAATTGTTATTAAATTATGAATGAATCATATACATTAATATGATATCATATATGATCCTTTAACATTGTTTTGTTAATAATATCTTAGTATTATCGTCGTTTCGGGTGTTCACTTACTCGTTTTCCTTTATATGTTCTATTACATAAGCCATGTTTGTTATCAATAGTTTGTATCTTATTCATATACAGAATTATATCAAGTCCTTAAACATTATATTTAATCAAAAAATGAAAATTAGTCTTGAATGGATATGATGCGGAATGAATCTCATCACGTTTGTGGAGATGGTAGTCTATACGTACGCACGAGCGACAATATCATTATTTTGATATTAAAATAATATATAATTGGATGGTAAATCATATATACAGTATCATTATCATGTTATATTTATTATTTTCATGAATTACACATCATTATTATACCCATCCAAATAATAATATATTGAATAACAATTACACCACAACGTGGAGACGGTAAGCTGTACGTACGCACGTATGGTGACATGTCATTCAAGGGATGGATACAATAATGAATTTCATTGTACCATATTTATAATAAAATAACTGTATATAGAATATACTAGAGTTTTTATTTTATAATGTAAATAACAAAGATAGAAGAAGTGGAAGAAGAAAGGAACTTGAAAGAGGGTGGTGAAATCATTACCTCTTTTTCGGGTTCTTCCTTTTGATTTGATCAAAAGGGAACCTTAGGTTGGATTTCTGATCAAACATATGCCTCTAGGATAAAGTGAGAGATGTTTGAGGTATATGTGGGTAGTGGTTGGACGAAACAAAAGGATTTGAAGGTATGAATTTGAGAGAAGGGGGAGTTCCCTTTAATAAGAGGGGTGAGGGGAACCTTAGGAGAAACTTAAAATATTATTTTATAATAAATTCATATCTGGTTTATAATGGATCCAAATTGATTTATTTAGAGGCTACAGTGGCCATGGGTCGAAATCCATTCAATCAATTGGTTTTAGATAGGTTTTGGTCACTATATTAACCTTATCATTTATATTTAACCCTTAGTTAAATAGTTTAACATTTACCATGTCTCTTTGTATTTTTATATTATATGGTTAATAATCTTACTATATTCTTCCAAGAGAACCCCAAGTGGTTCATTAATGATAAAACTATCATTATATAAGTCTTTTGGTCAAACGTTATATTTTTATGAATATAATATCAATTAACAATATAATATTTTTTTTAAAAACTCTTTTATGTCAATTTTGACACAATTTAGATTTTTATTTTTGTGAAACTCATAACAGCATGTTTACATCAAAAATCGTTAATTAAATCAATCATAAAATGTCATATTATCCTATAAAATTAGTTTAATTAATAAAAAGTCTCAAATTACATTTATTTGGGTATTTATAATATCAATTATCTTAATCTTTCAATAATAAGGTAATTACTACATCCACAATGTGTCATAAATAAATTAAATTATTTAATGTTTAAAAATTATAAATAAAATACCAATATGTAGGAAATATTTTTATATTTCTATTAAATATTTATAATCTAATTTATCATATGTATAAACCTATATTAAAATGTTTTAGTTATTAAACATTGTTTTTAATTCTTTTAACTCTTCTTTGAATTAAATAATAATAAATGTCCTAATCTAATCCAAGTGGACCAAAGAGGTCTATATTTTATTCCTAAGGTTGTTTTTTGTCGAATTATACTTATCAAATAGAATTAGTACATCTGTTAGGGTAATAATAATATCATTTTTACCCTTAATTACCCTATTTATATTTAAGTGTGGTAAATAAAAGTACAAAGTTACTATTCACCAAAAAAAAATTAATCTTATTGAACCAAATTTTACTCCTTTATATTAACCATGTCTCTAGGATTTTCTAAATTCCACTCATAGAAGTGATACAATTAAGTTTTATGTGAATTTTCAAATTCTCCTAAGAGGTGGGTAAAACACAGTGAAAAGTTCAATAACATTTTTATATATCTAAATTTATTCTAAAGTAACTCAAAATAATTAAATTGAACTTATATACGTATTATGTATCTATTTTGACCTTAATTTAATTTAAATGAAATAAATAAATATTTAAATAAAAATTTGGTCTTAAACAATAACTCGGTGTTTTTTTACAATTCATAAAAAATTGAATGTTTTCAGAAAAATACCCAAAATTCACCCTAAGCTAATTTGGATATTCTGAATCCAAAAATTAAGTCCATTTTGAAAGATAAAATTAATAAAATTTCAAAAAGTGTGTATTAATATTCATAACGGTAACTTTGATTGGTTGTGGTGTCTTAGAACTCGATGTTGCGTACAACACATTATACTGTATTATTCAAAGAGAAGCATACTATAGAACATTGTGGTGTTACATTCTCCCCTCCTTTAAATATTTTCATCCTAGAAATTTCTTGAATACTACCGCATGAAAGGACTCGGGTGGTTCTTCATCATAAGTTCCTCGGGTTCCCACGTTGCCTCTTCCTTCTTATTGTTTCTCCATAGAACATTAACCAGATGAGTCATCTGGTTTCTCACCACTTGTTCTCTGGTATCAAGAATCCTAACAGGATCTTTGCAAAAAGACATATCAGGTTCCAGTTCTACTTCCTCATAAGTGAGTACATGTGTTGGGTCATGCATGTATTTTCTCAACACTGCTACATGGAACACATCGTGAACTTTGGAGAGACTGGGAGGTATTGCCAAACAATAAGCTACAACACCAATTCGTTCTAGAATTTCGAATGGTATGATGTACCTGGGACTTAATTTTCCCTTAAGGAAACGTATAACACCCTTCCATGGAGAAACCTTCAAGAAAACATGATTTTCTACCTGAAATTACAAATCCTTCCTTTGGTTTTCAGCATAGCTCTTCTTCCTACTTTGAGCTACTTTGATGTGGTTTTGGATTACCTTCACCTTTCCATCGTTTCCTCCACCAGTTCTGGGCCAACAAGTTTTCTTTCCCCAACATCATCTGGACAGGTTGGTGTGAAACATATCTTTCCATATAAAATTCTTGAATGGAAGCTATTGTTATAGGAAAATTCTACCATAGCTAAATATTGATCCCACATACCTTGAAAGTCAAGTGAGCATGATATAAACAAGTCTTCTATGGTTTGAATAGTCTATTTTGATTGTCCATCAGTTTGGGGGTGGAAGGCAGTGCTCAAACGAAGCTCAGTATCCAGGGATTTCTGAAGAATTTTCCAAAATCTTGAAGTAAAACAGGGATCACGATCAGAAACAATCCATAGTGGTACTCCATGAAGTATTACAACTTCATTAATATATATTCATGATAATCGTTCATGTGGTAAATCGTCTCTTATAGAAAGAAAATGTGCTGACATGGTAAGACGATCAACAATGACCCATATTGCATCATTCCGTATAGGAGTCTTTAGTAGTTCCATGACAAAGTCCATCGTAATATTATCTCATTTCCACTCTAGTATAGGAAGTGGTTGCATGACTCCTCCAGGATATTGCCATCCAGCTTTCACTAGTTGACAAACCATACATCTTGACACAAAATCATCAATCTACCTCTTCATGTTGTCCAACCAAAAATTTTCCTTCAAATCGCAATACATTTTGGTGCTCCTAGGGTGTATAGAGAAATTGGAACTATGAGCATCATCCAAAAATTCCCTTTTTAGATCGAGTATATCGGGAACACAAAGTCTCTTTGAAAATTATAAATTACATCTACATATAGAAAGTCACTCAATCTCCCATCATTCACAACTTTGATCTTCTTTTGAAATTTTTCCTCATTGGTCTGAGAAATCTTTATCCTTTCTATTAAAGATGGTTGGGAAACCATTTTAAAAATAAATGATGTTTCAACTTCCATGGTTATTCCCATATCCATCTTTACTAGATCCATGAAAATTGGATCCCTTTCAACTCTCATTTTGTTCAAAACTCCATGATCCTTTTTGCTCAAAGCATCTTCCAACTTATTTTCCTTCCCCGGGTGGTAGTGTATCGTGGAATCATAATCCTTGGGTTGTTCAAGCCATCGACTTTGCCTCATGTTGAGTTCTTTATGTGAGAAAATACACTTCAAACTCTTGTGATCCGTATATATCTCACATTTTTGACCATAGAGATAATGTCTCCATATCTTCAAAGAAAATATTACAACAGCTAACTCAAGATCATGAGTAGGATAGTTTTGCTCATGAATTTTCAGCTTTCATGATGCATAGGAAATAACCCCATCATTCTGCATAAGTACACAACCATGTTCGTTCTTTGAATCATCACTATAAATAACAAACCCATCATTACCCGATGGTAGAGTCAATATAGGATCATTTACTAATATTCTCTTCAGTTCAATGAAACATTATTCACAATATTTTGTCCAAACAAATTTAACCCCTTTATGTGTGAGCTTGGTCAATGGGTTAGCCAACAGGGAAAAATTCTAGATGAAACATTGATAATAACCTTCTAAACCAATAAAACTGCGTACCTCGGTTATACTCGTTGGTGCTGGACATTCTTGGATTTCTCTTGTCTTAGAAGGATCAACGAAAATTCCATCCTTAGAGACAATATGTCCAAGAAAAGAAATCCCCTAAATCCAGAATTCACATTTACTAAACTTCCCACATAATTCATTTCATCTAATAGTCTTCAATATAATGCACAAGTTCATTTCATGATCTTTGTATATTTTGGAGTATACCAAGATATCATCAATAAATAACACTATAAAGTCATCAAGATATTGCTTGAAAACTCTGTTCATTAGATCCATGAAAACAGAGGGTGCCTTAGTCAGCCCAAAAGGCATTACTGTAAACTCTTAATGCTCGTACCTTGTTTGAATTGTTGTATTTGGAATGTATTCCTTATTCACACACAACTGATGATATCTAGATCGAAGTTAAATCTTTGAAAAGTATTGTTCTCCATACAGTTGGTCAAATAAATCTTCAATGTGAGGTAGGAGATACTTGTTCTTTATTGTTATAACATTGATCTCCCTGTAGTCGATAAATAACCTCATAGATCCATATTTCTTCTTAACAAAAAAGGACATAGGCTACCTATGGAGAAACAATAGGGTGAATAAATACCTTATTACTCAATTCCTATAGTTGTTTCTTTAGTTCCACTAATTCCATTGTGGCCATTCTATAAGGGGTCTTCGATAGGGGCCTTGATACAGGAATTAAATCAATGGAAAAATCAATTTCTTGTTCTGAAGGATATCCAAGTAAATCTTCTGGAAACACCTCAACATATTCTATCACAATAGGTAAATCCTCTATTTGAACATTCCTTTCATCACCCACAGTTATTTCATTCTCTTCCTCTACAATAATTGAATTTAGTTGAGCTACTGGGGGTGGATCTAGATAAGAATTAGGTGGTGACGATTCTGCTCTAAAGATAAGGTGTTCCTTATCATCATCGTCAAAAATCATAACCTTCTTCTTCTTACATTAAATCTTTGCATCATAGTCTGAAATAAAATCCTAACCAAGGATTATATCAAACTCAATCATAGGTATGACAATGAGATTAGCGGATAAAGAACATTTATATGCTCTGATGGGAACTGATTCACAAAACTTTATAGCAATGATACTTCCCTTATGAGTTTTAACTAACAACTCCCTTGTTAAATCAAATTGGATATATCTAATTTTCTTAGAAAACTGGGAAGATATGAAACAATTCGATGAAATAGAATCTAATAAAGCATTCTATGAACTTGAGGAAACTATTAAATTACCTGCCACTGCGTCTTTCAGAGCTTCTATATTAGCAGTAGTGATAGAATAAGCTTGGCCTTGATCCCTTGGCCTTTTATGAGGTAAGTTTTCCTGATGCTTAGGAAATTCATTTGCATAATGTCCAATCTCCCTGCAATTGTAGCATTGAACATTGGTAGTTTCTTTCTTCCCCTTGAAATCACGAGTTTGGTGGACTTTTTCACCACACTTGTAACAGAATACTATTACTTTTAATCAAGTACTGGTGTGTTTATTCCCACATTTACTACAGGATTAATATTCAAATTTTCCTTTATTCCCCTTATTTCCATTTCCAGAGTGGTCAATACACCTCTTTTTCTCTTTCTTTTATTTAAAGTCATAAGACTTAGAGAATTCTTTTTCTGTCTTGATAGCACATGAGACAATATCTTCGTATGATGAGAAGTATTTTGAGACTAATTCTCGATGGGGATACGATTTTTACCCATCAAATAAATGATCAATCTTAGTTCTTGGGATTCGTATATAATCTTCATCATGCCTTGCTAACCTTGTAAATTTAAACTCATACTTTGCAACATTCTCGTCCGCCTTTTTCCTCATACTCAGAAATTGTATTTTTATATCCGCTCGAGGGTCATGAGGTAAGTATTTTTATAAGAAAATATCTTTAAACTCCCTCCATTCTATATTTTGATATTTAATCATCTTTCTTCGTGTTTTGAATCAATGACCACTATTGATCAGCATCTCCAAGAGGTGGTAAACTGCCATGACAACCTTTACTCCCAAAGGCGTGGAATATTTTCTCTAAGGAATTTATCTATTGCTCCTCTACTAGTAGATTTGTACCCCCATTGAATGTTGGTGGTTGTTTCCTCATGAAGTGATCTAACATTGATCCCCCATGCTGCAGATCAGGGTGCTCCATACGGGTAAGGTTATTTTTCATAACCTGAGTGAGTTGTCCCAGTATAGTGATTTACTGATCAGAACCAGTTGTATAACCAACTCCACTATTATTATCTTGAGCAGGAGGGCAATCCCTACATGGAGTGCATGCATTGATACAGTTTCCATTCCTTCTACTAGGCACCATTTCTAAACAATGGCATAAACTAGATCAGTTTATGAATCAAAATACATAATTCCATACTTGTAAAACACTTAACATAAATTGAACTATTTATGGATATAATCCATAATCATAAAAAATGTTTTCTTTGAGGAAGTATATACTCATAAACCCTTCATAATAGTTTTTAAAGAAAATAAGAATTATCCTAATCATATCCCCCTGGAGTGTTGTAACCAAGAGTGCAGTAAGGCTCGTTTTCGTGAACCAGTTCCCATTCAAGTCTAGATCAAAGCGGTGTTTTTGGGTTTTACCCCTAGGGACATCTGTGCAAGAGCTGCCTCTACCTTCTTGTATCCAAACAGGGATTTATTACTCAGAAAACTCATGAAATCCCTGTAATACCAAAATTCTAGTAAGTTTTTCTATACTAATCCTCAAAGTCTATCTTAGGGCTATGTGCTCTAATTAGAGTTTATCTAAATATAGCTTCCAAGGTTTGTACTATACTTCCTCTGATACCAACTTTAATGCCCTGACCCCAGTTACCCAGAGTCGGTGCATTATTACATTATATTGGCATGATCACAAAAGATCAAGTCTCGAAAGACCGATTAGTTTAGTAGACTTGGAGACACTAGATATATTTATAAGTCTTACATTAAATCAAAAAGTGAAAAAAACTACAACAACACCTTGTATTCATATCCCCTCATACTATCCCTGCAGTTCATTCATAAAATACTTCTACACATCCTAGGAAAAATAAAACATTTAAAGGGGTGAGCTAAGATTCTTAGAAAGGATATCTATTTACTGGAAACTTTTATAAATAAACACAAACATTGAAGGAAATTTATAACTAAAACAAAAGCCTTTTAAAATTGAACTTCAGTATAATATGGAAAAGATAAAACAAAATAATTCCATTTACTTATTCACATGGATATTTTACTAGTCGAATAATCACATGAAATATCAATAAAAACTTTCATAATGATGGAATGCATAATGCCAGACTATCCTAACCACATAGTCAAGGCCTTGTTCCAAGACTACAAATAAGATTTTGTCAACGCCTTGTGCCAAGATACTAGTTTTTCTCATGAGACCTACCGATGCATCGAGGATCTACAACGGGCTCCACCCATCACTTATTAAGTCCAATTCATTCCTCATATGAATAGGTTTGAACATAACATAAACATTCGTATTAAAACTATCATACGAAATGTCAATACATTCTCCATAAAAAATGAATAGAAATAACACATCCATTGTCAAACATATCACAAAACCATCAATACTATATAGAAGTTTTGTATCATAATAAATCAACTTCAAATAAGCTTAAAATCCATCAATGGATGTAGACATAGATGTAATCAAAACTATTTCAGATAAATATCTCTTTTTCTAAATCATTTAAAAGTCACATAATTATAAAATAAAACATTTAATTTCAAAATATTCTTATAATCTTGTAATCGATGCTTCGACAATTTTATAATGGGGTAAAATAGCCGCAACCACTGTATAAGTTAAAAAATGATATTCTTACCTTAATTCTGTCGAAAAGGTTAAAAAGGACCTTGTTTGGAAAATGACGAAAAGATTCCTTTATAATATTTTCATAAAAAGTCAAACAGGGGTATAAATGACTTTAACCCATATTCTGTAAAATAGTAAGAATGTTTTGAAATACATTTTTAAAAAACATGGATGTGTATGATAAAGAGGTCTTGGTAGATAATTACGTATAAACAACTTTGGATAATGAAGAGACTGTAAAATAAACCCTTAACTTCTACTTTTACTGGGTCGAGGGTATGTTAACCTCCTTTATAATGGTGAAATAATTGTTATTAAATTATTCAATAATCATATACATTAATATTATAGCATATATGATCATTTAACATTGATTTGTTAATAATATGTTAGTATTATCGTCATTTCGGGTGTTCACTAACTCGTTATCTCTTATATGTTTTGTTAAATAATCCGTGTTTGTTATACATTTGTTATATATTATTCATATAAAGAATGACATAAAGTCCTTAAACATTATTTTTAATCATCAAATGAAAATTAGTCTTGAATGGATACGATGGGGAATGAATCTCATCGCATTCGTGGAGACGGTAGTCCGTACGTACGCACGAGTGGCAGTATCATTATTTTGATATTAAAATAATATAAAATTGGATGGTATATCATATGTATATAGAATAATTATCATGTTATATTTATTATTTACATGAATTACACATCATTATTTTACCCATCCAAAAAATAATGTATTGAATTAAAATTACACCACGACGTGGAGATGGTAAGCTGTACATACGCACGTATGGTGACATGTCATTCAAGGGATAGATAGAATAATGAATTTGGTAGTATCATATTTATAATAACATCACATTATATATAAGATACTGGAGTTATTATTTTATAATGTAAATAACAAATATAGAAGAAGTGGAAGAATAAAGGAACTTGAAAGAGGTTGGTGAAATCATTACCTCTTCTTCGGGTTCTTCCTTTTGATTTGATGAAAAGGGATCCTTAGGTTGGCTTTATGATCAAACTAAGGCCTCTAGGATGAAGTGAGGGAATTTGGGAGGATATTTGAGCAGGGTTTGGCCGAACCAAAAGGCTTTGAAGGTATTAATTTGAGAGAAGAGGGAGTTCCCTTTTATAAGAGGGGTGAGGGGCACCTTTGGATATTATTTTAAAATAAATTCATATTCAGTTTATAATGGCTCCAAATTTATTTTCTTAGAGGATAAGGTGGGTATGGGTCTAAATCCACTAAAAAAATAGGTTTTATATAGGTTTGAGTCACTATATTAACCTTATCATTTATATTTAACCCTTAGTTAAATAGTTTTACATTTACCATGTCTCTTTGTATTTTTATATTATCTGGTTAATAAACATACTATATACTTCTTAGTGAACCCCAAGTGGTTACTTAATGATACAAATATCATTATATAAGTCTTTTGTCCAAACCATTTATTTTTAGGAATATAATATCAATTAATAATAAAATATTTGTTTTAAAAACTCTTTTTGTCAATTTTGACAGTATTTGGAATTTTATTTTTGTGAAAATCATAACAGCATGTTTACTTAGAAAAAAGGTCAGTAAATAAATACTAACATGTCATATTAGCTTATAAAATTATTTTAATTCAAAAAAAGTCTCAAATTACATTTATTTGGGTATTTATAATATCAATTATCTTAATCTTTCATTAACACAGTAATTATTGCATCATCATTGTGTCATAAATAAATTAAATTATTTAATGTCTGAAAACTATAAATAAAATAAAATAATGTAGGAAATAGTTTTATATTTCTAATGAATATTTATAATATAATTTAACTTATTTTTAACACTATATTAAAAATTTATAGTTATTAAAATTTGTTTTTAACTCTTTTAACTCTTCTTTGAATTAAATAATAATAATTGTCCAAATCTAATAAAAGTGGACCAAAGAGGTTCATATTTTATTCCTAAGGTTGTTTGTGTTTGAATTATACTTAGCCATGACAATTAGAACATGTGTTAAGGTAATAATAATACCATTTATACCATTAATTACCCTATTTACATTTAACCATGGTAAATAAAAGCAAAAGTTACTATTCACAAAAAAATTATTTTTATCTTTTTTAACCAAATTGTACTCCCTAATATTAACCATGTCTCTCAGATTTTCAAAATTCCACTCAGAGAAGCGGTAAAATTATGTTTTATGTGAATTTGCAAATTCTCCTAGGAGGTGGGTAAAAGACGGTGAAAAGTTCAATAAAATTTTTATATATCTAAAATTATTCTAAAATAACTCCAATGAATTACATTGTACAAATATAGGTATTATTTATCTATTTATTTCTTAATTAAATTTAAATAAAATAAATAAATATTTAAATTAAATTTCAGTTTTAAATTATAACTCAATGTTTTTTTTCACTATTAATCAAAAATTGAATGTTTTCAGAAAAATACAAAAAATTCACCCTAAGCTAATTTCGATATTCCAAATCCAAAAATGAAGTCCATTTTGAAATATAAAATTTATAAAATTTCAAAAAGTGGGAATTACTATTCATAATAGCTACTTTGATTGGTTGTGGTGTGTTAAAACTCGAAGTTGCGTACAACACATGCTACTGTATTATTCAAAGTGAAGCGTACCATAGAAGCTTGGGGTGTTAAAGTAAAGTTTTTTAAATGGAATGTGTGTCGGTTATTTATCTTTCCCCATGGATTATTCTTTATAGATTGATGATTGCTTCTACTATAATTTACCAATAA
The DNA here is from genome assembly GCA_963277665.1 of Viscum album. NCBI lineage: Eukaryota > Viridiplantae > Streptophyta > Magnoliopsida > Santalales > Viscaceae > Viscum > Viscum album. Next base: position 880,410,225 of record OY728123.1, read on the forward strand.
TAACAATTTCATATCACCCTTTCCATTACCTAGGCTTCCACGATGAGTAATCTATTTTATCAGTAAGGATATGGTAGAGAGAAAACATAATTATTCAAAAATTATGTTGAAATTTGGGTATTCAAAGGTAATATGGGAATCGTGTATCTACATTGATAAGAATACTAAACTATTTTGTCCTTTAGGAAATAATTCATTATGTAATATTAAAATATAATAATGTTGTCACTAGTTATGGGCTACTGGGGATAAGGTCTCTATATATTATAAATGGTGTCCTTAAATAGAAAGAGTCAACCAGACAAGGAACATTTGTTTGAGATTGGAAATATAGTTGTTTGAATATGGTTTACAATAGACGAAGCCCATGTGGAACCTTAACATGTATGGATTTAGAGAAAATTATATATGAGAGATGATCAATCCCAAGGAAATCACCACAATAGCCAAGCATTATAGGCCTCAAGCCACGACTGATAACATTTCTTACCATACCCTTAGAACCTTTGTGGTGGTCTTGAGGGGTTTTTCATGTTGAAGATAGGGTGACATAAACTTATAGCAATTAATGTAATTAATATTACATGTAGATATAGAACGTATTCATTTTTATAAAAAAATATTTTTAATTAATTAATTTAATTTAAGAATAATGTATGTGTTTAATAAAAATATTTTGAACAAAATAAATTTCTTATTATAAAAAAAGAGTCATTTACAAATAAAAAATGAAATTTTAAAATGAATTATTATTTTTAATGTTATTTCTTATATGTAAAGTAATTCATTTAAAAAATCAAATGTATAATTTTTATATGTTTATAATAAACAAAATTTTAATTATATAAGTAAATATTCTAAAACATATTTAACTATTAAGTTATATGAAATGAAATTAGTAATAAGTAATGTTTTTAAAAGTAAATTTTAAAAAATTTAAAAAAAAATAATTATAAATTTTTTATTTTAGTTAAAAAAATTTCAGAGTTTATGATTTTTATTTAAATGAAATTACATTTATTTTTTTTATGTAACATTTTGGAATTAAATTTGGGTGAATTTATAGTTTTTTTAAAAACTATCATTTGTTGATGAATTGTAAAAAAACAAATTTATATGAAATATGATAATACTTATAGCATCTTAATGGAATAAATATTACATATAGATTTTTCAAAATTTATTCCTCAAAATAATTTGGTCATGAAGTATAATAATGAATTTAAAAATATTGTGTTAAATTTAGAAATCAATAATTTCCTTTATAGAACCAAAGAAATATTTATTTCTAATTAAAAATTATTTTTGGGTTATTTAAATTTAATTGAGTTGTTGAAAGGATTGATTCTATTTTGGAATGATGCTAATGTCATGAAAACCACCTTTTGGTAAAAATAATCTATTTTTTGGTAATCACAATATTTCCTAAGTCATAGAATAATCAATATTATAATTGAAACAACCCTCTCCTCCCCTAATAAATACAACTCTTTGGGGGAACCTATTATATCCACTCATTATGAATCCTAGCTCAACCCATTAAGACCAAAGTCCCTTCCCAACACCATTATCAATATCCTAGAGGGTCTGTTCTAATGAAAATAAACATCTTTGAAGGTTAATGGTGTGATCCAATAGAGTATATCCAAGGAATATGTCATTTACTTAACAAAGTGCATTCATGTTTCTTTATTTTTATTCCTCCACATAATATTTTTAGTTGATAACAATATAATTAAATTATTATCATATATATAATGATGTTTTATCACATCAATGGAATATGAACAGTCCTACACTTCCCCTCTCATTAATTATAAAATGAAATCATCAACCTTATTATGGCCAATTCACCACCTTTTAGATGATATGTATCATTCCTAATTAAATCCTTAAATAGATTGTTTTAGAAATATTTTAAATGAATATATAATATGTTAATAATAATATTATGTATAGAGAATTTAATTGTTTTTAATATTTAAAGGGAATAACATTAAAATTAATAAAAACAAGCATAAAATGATACATTTATTTGTTTAGATACATTTTTTACAACCTATCATGATATTTAAATTTTAATATAGTGTTAGGATAAAAATGACATATATATTATTTAGAGTAGATGAAACTATTTTACAACTACTGTAATCATCTTCGTTATACCAAATCTGATTTGGATAAAAATTAATTAAATATCATGTAATGGGTTCTCTCTTTAATAATAAAACCCAAAACTCTAATGAAATGAACCACAATGAAAATAAATAGTCATAAATAATCCATTAAAATATATTGAAAACAATAGAGATAATAATCTAATGATCACTGAATGATGACAAGAATAACTATTCCCAAAAAGATATTTGAAAATTTTAATTACTTAAAAATGATATATATTACCAAAAAATATTTAATTACTATGTAATAAATGAATCAAAAACGTTAATATAAACATAAATAATATTAATAATGTTTTGATATATATTTTTATGGAGTCTATGATTATTATACCAGATTTTATAGAACATCCAGACTAGAGAGAATTCGGTGTAGTGGTTCAACAACTAAATTTCAGTTATCTAAGAAAATATCCACATTATGAACCATTTTACATATATATAGTGTAAATACATCCCTATTGAATTTCTATATAATAATTTATGTGTTATTAATGTAATTTTGACTTTCATTTAATCTTTATGTATTCCTTATCATTCATTTCATACATTACCTAAGAAGTAATGGTTTTTGTTAAAATAATTTAATTTTATTAAGTTATAAACATTGTTCATAAAATACATCTATCTAAGTATATATTCCTCCAACCTATGAATTTACTTTATTAAATTCATTTATTTTTTCAAGGGTGTAATTTTTTTAAACTTTCACCTGTTTTTCTCAAAATTCAACCAAATAGTTTCTTGTATGTGGAATCAACCATGTATCTTCATTAAATTTGGGAATAATTCCCTCTATTATCCATATTTTTCATATATCATAAAGAATAATATTATATATTCCTTAAAGATCATATAATTTTAATCTTGGTTATCATTACAATTTACTAAAAATATTGAAATAATTATTTCAAACATTTTGCAAACATGTCATTCTTAAAATTATACATAATATCATGAACTTTATAATTTCTATCATTTATAGAAAATATCTAGTTTCAAGTTTTATTATCATAATTATCAATATTCATTTCAATGTTTTCATCATTTTTTAAATAAAATAATATTCCTGTTATCTTGTGGTATTTTCATTTATAAAAATAATAGTTAATGTTTTTGAAAAATTAATTTAGGAATTTCATTCCGATTATGATTAATTTTATTTTCTGGTCTACACTCAATATTTTTAACATAATTTCATTTTTTGGTTTCAATATTTAGAATTATTTTTAAAAATATTATGGATTTCTATATTTAAACTCCTGATTTTTTAAATGTAACTTTGATTTTAAGTTTTACTACACTATTATAAAACCATTATAAAAATGATATTTATAATTTTTCATTAATTTCATTCTTAAACTAAATAATATCCGTCACTTTTAGATTTATTTATAAATTATTACCATATATATTAACTTATGAATTAATATTTTATAACTCACTATTTCAGTATGGGATATTTTCTATATCATTATATATCTATGTCATTAATTTACTTTTATATCTCAATCATTTCAAAATTACTTGATTTGATAGATTTATTATATATCAATTTGAATATTTGATGTTTATTTTCTATATTTTAATTGAAAATATAAACATTTCTATAAATGGTAATATTTTAATGGTTCATACCAAAAATGCAATTCTATTTTTTGGATAGGGAAATATTGAAAATCGGTATAATTATTCTTGTAACATAGATATTTCATGATTTCTATGGAATGTTGGTTATATACATGAATTTTTGTTCATTATTTCATATGATGAAAACATTTTACTTAATTAGTGATAGGTTAATCAATATTTATGTTCCCGCAAAATGTATCGGTAGGTCACATGAGACAAACTACTTTTAGTAATTTGGTGTAATCCTTACATGTTTATGTATCATTCTAGGATTAAAGACTTTATGACATGTTTATGATATCTGATACTCTCGCTTCCATCATTGTGAATTTTTTTTATTCATATGATTATTTAAAATTTTAAACTACACATGGATATAACACATTTTCTTATTATCAGTTATACATCATTATTTTGATGTTTTTTATTCCATCCATATTATATATTATCTTTTTTCTATGATAGAATCTTTTTTACTGTTCCACTTTCTAATCATTTAATCCAATCCTTTATTATTTTTATATTTCCAATGTTTATAAATAAGATTTATATGTATGATATGTCAAGAATATTATCATGTGTTGAGTATTTTGTGTGAAATATTGAATAAATACTATAAACTAAAAAATCATTTGTTTAATAGAAAACAATTCCAATTTTATGGGAAATATATGGACTATAATAGTAAATAGTTCATTATTAATTCTCTAACGCTCAAATACAAAAAATGTATCAAGTATATAATCGATATTTTTTATTATTTTAATTTTATTTATGGTTATGTTTGGGTCATATAACATGGTACTATATCTAGCATGAAAATGAAAATTTTGTAACATCTGATTTTGAAGTGTTATCTTAATGAATATAATTGTTAAATAACAAACCAACTAAATTCACTTTTCATATTTAATCCATGATCCATGTGAGAAATAATATATAATAAAAGATGATCTGTATTACACAAGAGAGTGTAACTATAACGACCAAAATTTAATTATTACACATACTAGTGTTTTTGGACTAGAATTCTCTTTCATGAAATTATAAGGATATTTTTGGTTTATAATTTTAGAGAATTAGGAACTAATTTAACAATTTAAAACAATACATTATTTGTGTAAACATATAGCCTATATCAATTTCCCATAAAACAAAGGTTGTTAAAATGAAACATGATTTTAGTTCATTATTGATCTTCACAACTTTCATCTTGATCGCTTCAATTACCATAACAATTTTCAAATTCTATGAATAACATTTTAAAACATGGTATGAGCATATAAATCTCAGTATGTGACATAAATATAAAGAGATAATTAAATTGTTAGTCGATGATAATTATAAAAATTTCACTTTTCAATAAAATCATTGGGCTCAAACTAAAAAATTTATTGGTCATGAAATCACCTTTTCTACCAAAATAATTTCATAAAATGTTTCATAAGAATTAATAATGGAAAAATAAACCACATAATTGTTTCTTTGAACTCACAAAATGTTTTTCAAAAAGTTATACTTTTCACCCTTACAAATTAATAAAAACATTTTTTTGACCATAAACCAAATAACATTTCTTTTTAAAACATATTATTTCTATAAAAACATATAAAGCATAAATATATAAAATTAGTAACATGGGAAATAACTTCATTATCATTTATAATTATGATTAAACCCTAAAAAACCATAAAATAACCCTCACTGTTATACTAGACATAAACCTTATTGTTATGCTTGGATTAGCCCTTGTAGTTACACTACGAATAATCATCACTGTAAAATTTCAACATTACCAATGCTTGGAGGGATATTATGGAACCACCCATATTTCATAAAAAAAGAAAAAAACCATCATCATAAAAAATAACAAGATCTATAACAGAATCATAAAACATGAATTCATGCATAAAAAACATACCTTGAGGAAAATAACTTATTCTAAAAGAATTATATTAACTTATGAAGGAAACTGTTTTATTTTTAAATAATAATATATGTTTTTAATGGAATATTAAAAACATTAAAGGGCCAAGAAGGTGGGAAAATATTATCATGACATAAATGTGAAAAATATAATTGTAACATCCTAGAAATTCCAAACATGGTTTTATACCATAAAAAATACATTAAATGGATTAATTTATAATTAAAACAAACTGATAATATTTTAAGATGTTTTTCATTAAAAATAATAACTGAAATTGATTATTTTAATTAATTTTATTGTACATTAGTAATAATCCTTATAGTAAACTATTATTATTATTTATAGTTTTCAAATTAATTTTAGATTAAAAACAAGTATTATATTATAGTATTATTTTCTATAAAATATTACTTGAATATTATTTTAACAAAATTTATTTTAAAAGGGTTATTAAATATTTTGAATGAGTAAATTTCTATGTTTTAATATATATGTATATATTTTGAATATTTTAATTATATTGATAATGATAACTAATTTGGTTTTCAAAATGACATATATATATATATATATATTTAAATTTATATGAAATTATAATTGTTGTATTTTTGTTAGAAATTAGATTATATTTATAAATTTATAAAGGTATAAATTATGAATAACCATTTTAATAAAATGATAAAGTTATACATATATTATTTCAAATTAATAGTATATTATTATTGATTTATTGAATTTCATGTGTTCAAAAAAAGTGAAATAATAATAATATATGTAAAGAAGAATGGTTTAGAGGGAAGCTCAAACAAGGGAGTCCATGTGCATCACGCAATAAGGGGAAGGGCATCAACTAGTGTTTCGAGTCATGGGATATATCAAGACCATGCCGAGGTCAACTTAGGGGAGTTTGTGCAAGGTCTAACACCAATGGACCAATAGAGGTTGATAGGGACCGAGTGCCGGTGAAGGAAATCAGTACCAGTTAGGGTCGTAGTCGATGATGATGTATGACAGTCACCATCAAATATGGAACAATCTTCGTCGAAGGGTCTTGCTCGAGTTTAGGGTTTATATTTTTCTAGTTGTGGATATGATATAAATTTTTTATTATTCTTCAACCTACTGAGGTAGGTTTCATGCATTTCTTTAAGGCACCTGAACTTATATTTGAATCATTTGTGTTGCTTTTCATGTTTGTTTATTTTCTTCCTTGAGCGATTTCATATTCCCTGTTTATATGATACAAAATTATCTTTCAAATTTTTTGTTTTGGTTTTATACCACTGGTTTGGAATCGATTTTCTTTCTAGTGGTATTTTTATATTGTGTTGTTAATGTTTGTTATCAATATCATGAACCTATTTTCTATCAACGTTTTTTCTTTTCCTTTCTATATTCAATGATTGCTTCAATGATTCATTGAACTTGCACCATAAGTACGTAGGGAATCTATCAATTTGGTTTACATGTAATGTATTTCAAACCAACTTATATATATATCTGTGTGTGTGTGTGTGTATTCTGTTTCAAGGGAAAACCCCACCCACTGTAAATAACTTTTCAAAATCCCAAATCTTTCATTTATTTTTCCACTAGTTCTAATTGAATTAAGGAGTCAGAACTTGTTTTCATTTACAAAAAATATGTAAGGAATTATTTATTATTATGGAATTTTTAATCTATTTAATTTTTTGTAAGGGATCATACCACCTATTTGATTTATGTTTCATCTAAGGGATTTATTGTTTAATTTCAAATTCATTAATTTTATATAAGTTTATTTATTTATATACTTAATTTCTGTTGAAAAATATTTTTTATTAATATTATATTTTTATTTAATTATATTTTCAAATTAGATATTTAATAAATTATTTCTATGGAATCATTTTATAATACTTGGTGGATAATTACGTTCAATGGAAATGATATTTTCCGTTAATCAAAAAAATGTTTTTCTTTTTGTTAAAAACTTATATATTTATTTACCAAAGTCGTGAATAAACATGAATTAATCTATGATATTGGTTCATTACAATTCCTTATAATTTATGTATATATAAATATTTATTTATTTATACATGAATTATGGAAATGTTTTCTTTTACTTAGAATATAAATTTATCATTTATAAATATACAATTGATTTATGAGTGTATGTTTGATGATTATTATTTATGGTCATTCATTATTAATTGTCCATGATATTTTGTAACATTAATATGTACAAATTATTTACATATATACATGAATTCATGAGCTTTGAGTTAATTTCTCATTTTACAGAGTTATGTGTAAGAATGAATAAATGTTGAGTACAAACATATACATATACATATATATAATTTATTTTGACACATATCATATATGTGTGTGTAAATAATTTATTCATACATTTATAAGTATTTATTTAAGTACACAACTAATCAAAAATAATTAAAAATGATTGTTTATAATAATCTGGATATGTATTTCATAAAATGAAATCACAACATCATTCTTTTTATAATTTTGTCACCATGTTTTTTAAAAAATAACATACATATCATCATGTAATATTAAAATTATGGTCTTCACCTCTGTTTATAAACATGGCCATGAATTTATGAATTACATAAACACCCATTACATTTATAATAATTTTATCTTTTAATATAAAATATAATGTTTCATTCCAAATTTTACATGTACATGGATATTATTGGATGTGTTTTGTTTTAAAATATTCCGTTAAAATTTTATGTGAAGAACTTGTTTAAATATTATGATTAATTTAAGAAGAAAAATCTTCTCATATGAGAAAAAAAGGTAATTCATTAATGGAAGATGGAATACATGGATAGTCCATGAAAAGTCTATGTGGTAAAATTTTTCATTATAACCAAACATGAAAGTGATGCAACATAAGTTCATATATTTATATACCTACCTATATATACATATAAGCCTGAATATGTATTGAAATGATTTAATAGTGAAAAAATCAAGTGGCATACACATACATAAGTAAAGAGATCTTAAAATGTTTTCAGAAAATTCAGTGCTTGAACATTATAAATATGATGGAAATTGGGGAGTGAACCCAACCATATCATTTTGAGTAGGCCCAATATGACCTTCAAAGTTTGAAATGGCCACAAAATACTATTTTGTTTCAGAATCTTACATATCTTTTTCATAACAACACTAGAATATGATTAAAACGTGTTAGAGAGAAATTAATTTCTAGAGTAATTTAGTATTTTTAAGACATAAGTAATAACAAATAATGTTTTAAAAATGATATTTCCAAATGTATTTTTGAAGGTATTTTCAAAATAATATTTTTAAATGGATTTATGAAAGATTTTAAAACCTCTTTATGGGCATAATCATTGCTCACCCAATGTTCTAGAATATTTTCTACAGGTTTACTAGCGTGTCTGGTGAAATTCGATTCAAGTAAAGAGTTAGTGCACGTGATGTCTTTGATTTTATTTCATATAGTTTTAAATCATGCATTAAATTATAAAAACCATAGACTGGTAAAAGTTCTGTGAATGTAATGGATGTTGTTTATTTTATTTTAGTACGTTTAATTTTAATAAAATATAAAAAATTCATAAGGGATGAGTTTAGTAACTCAGGATCGAGTCTTTAGATTTGGTATAAGAGGAGAGGTCTAGTTAACTTTGTATATTATATGTTTTCATCTAAGTGGTAGAGTTTAGATATTAGTGGTTCTATAGTTTCTTAATTATAAATATAGAAATTCAGAATTATTTTTAGTCCAAGGAACGAATTGTCAGGAAGCAATTATTTTGGGAGAGGATTATAAAACATCCCAGTAATTCCACACATGGTTTTATTATAAACAAATTACATTAAACAGATTAATGTATAATTAAAACAAACTGCAAATATTTTAAGATGCATTTATTTAAAAATAATATACGAAATTAAGTGTTTTAATTAATTTGGTTATACGTTAGTAATAATACCTCCAATTAACTATGCATATTATTTATTGTTTTCAAATTCATTTAAATTTAAAATATATTATATTATATTATAATTTTATTTAAAATATTTATTTATTATTATTTTAACAAAATTCATTTTAAAAATGTTATTTAGTATTTTGAATGAGTATATTTTCATGTTTCAATATATATGAATGCATGTTGACTATTATAATTATCTTGAAAAATATAAATAATTTGGTTTTCGAAATGATGTATATATATATTTATTTATATATATGAAATACTTATTTTTATATTTGTGTAAAAAATTGGATTATCTTTATAAAATTATAAAGGTATAAATTATGAATAGTCATTTAAATGAAATCATAAAGTTTTACATATATTATTTAGAATTAATATTATATTAGTGTAGTTTTATTGAATTTCATGTGTTTTAAAAAAATAAATTTTATATATGTGGAGAATTATGATTTCTTGGGAAGCTCGAATCGGGGAGTCTGTGTGCCACACACATCAATTGGAAGGTCATTGAATAGGGTTTCGAGTCGTGGGAGAGGTCATGACCAAGATGAGGTCTTTACAGGGGAGCTTGAGGAAGGTCTTCCAACGATGGACCATATAAGGCCCCAGCCTTAAAACATTACATAATCATTAGATAGGTCAATAAGTTAACTTTAACTCACTTTGAGGATAATTTTAGGTTTATAGTTTGAATGAATTATCCATTACATCTAAAATATTACATAGTAGACACTATTACTCTATCAATTATTTTTCAAAATAATAAAACTCCTTAAATAAAACAATAATTGTTATTTTTGATATAAATCTTATTGAATTATTCATTTATATTACCCTACATTATATGCTATGAATGTCATTTCAAAAACATGGGATGAGTATAAAATTCTCAGTATGGAAAACTGTGGCATACAAAAAATACTTATATTGTAGCTTTCACAGCTGCATAGGGAGAATCCTTCATGGATATGTTTTGAATACCCATCATAATATATTCCCTAAATCTATTAGGATAGAACATAATGTATACCTTTTTCAAGTTTCCTGATGAATTAGAGAGATATCACGGGATAAACCACCCTCAGTTTTGCACAGAACCACCCCTATACTTATGCAATGCTCAATAACCATAACATAATCATAAAACATGAACAAGTATAATGAAAAAAATAGCATTTCCACATTGCAATCATAATACATCATTTCAGAATATTGATATAGTCAATAAATTCTCAATACTACTTTCAATACAGAAATAAATAACAAAGAATATGGAATTTAGTTTTATTTTATAAAAACACTATTTCTTGTATAACAATCAAAATATCAAATAATGCTCGTGGTGGAGGAACAGTCGTTGTCACCACATACGTCCAAAAGAAACATTCATTTTGTCATTTAGTAAAACTATTCATAAAAAAAGTTTCTTTTTGAAATCCATTGAATGAAATTAAAAGTATAAGTGTAACACCCCAGGTTAATAATGAATATGACATTTTCACATTTATCCATATTTTTGAATAAAATATTAATATTACTTTAAAGGGGACGCTATGCTCGATGGCGTACCCAATACGCAACAATGAGTTTCTTGGGAATCTTACGTTGCACTCTAATAATAAAATAATATTATTTTAAATGGAAGTTAATGCCTAGCCATTGTAATGGCTGGAATAAACAGAACTAACTACAAAATTATTATATATGTTTGTCAAAATTTTTTACTTTTTACAATAAATGTTACAGGATTAAAAATGCGAATGAATCCAATTTTACACGTAAACATTCTAATATTTTTTAAAAGGTCGGTTAAGCGCCTTTTGATGGAGAACCCTTTTTAAATACACTTTTGACAATTTTATATGTTTTATTTGACAAAATAAAATCCTTCTTTAGAATCTGGACATCAAAATTTACTTTGTATAAAATTTTGTTATTTTCCCATAAAGATCATTTTTATTGAAAATGATGCATTTTAATTCAAAACCACCTTTTAATCTGATTTATTTATATGGATAGATTATATTTTTAATTTATATTAGAGTGTATTTAGAATATATTTTTACCATTTAATCCAATAGTGATCATTGTAATTAATTTCACTTTGAAATTGGACTTAAACTAGTGTCAATCATTTAATAGATATTGTTTCTTAAAAACCCGCTATTTGTTATGACAGCGGAAATTAATTATTAAATTAATTAATTCAACTTATATGTTTTGAATTTTGTAAAATAGACGTCATTTTTGAATTCGGAATATCAAATATATCTTACGGTTAATTTTTGGTATTTTTCTGAAAAACTTCAATTTTTGATGAATAGTGAAACCACTAAGTCGTAGTTAATGAAACTGATTTTTCATTTAAATTATACTTTTCCACTTCTGTGATTTTATTTTGAAAAATCTGACATACATGGTTTTCATTAAGAAGAAAAATGATATTCAATGAGATCAAAATAATTTTTAGTGAATAGTAACTTTTATGTTTTATTAATCGCGATTAAAGGTAATTAGTGTAATTTAAGGTAAAATTAATGTTTTGATAATATGAAATGACCTATAAACATGTCCTTCCATCATTGGATGTGTCATGGCAGACCAATACAATCAATGGGTCAAATTGGGGACCCCATGGAGCCACTTTGGTAGGAAAATGACATAAATAACTTTTTATTTAAAGTTAACATAAAAATGTCACAAACATGAGTATTTTTACTAAAATAATTTTTAAGTGGGGTTATACAATTCATATTTTTAACTATAAATATTCATTAGAAATATAAAACAATTTCATACATCATGATATCTTTTTTATAATTTTTAGACATTAAATAAATTAAATTATATATGACATCATGATGATGCAGTGATTACCTCATTAATAAGGGATTTAAATAAAATGAAACGATAATGTTAAAACTATAACCTACACTTTTAAAAGACCTATTGTATGAGTATATTTAGAACCCTTACCACCTTATCCTCGAAATACATCAGTGTGGGACCTTTAAAATCCGAAACTCATTTGAAAATAAAGTAACATTTTGTAACTTTCCAAGAGTGCCCCTCCTCTCCTCTTATAAAAGGCCACCACCTCTACCACCTTACCCACACCTCTCAAGCCATTTTCTTGGCCAACCCCTGCTCATTTGGTCTCTACAAATCCCTCCCTTACACCTAGAAGCCTCACATTGGGCATAAGTCTTCCGAAGGAAGCCTTTGAGCTCAAATCAAAGAGAGGTACCCGATTTTAAGGTAATGTCTTCACTTGTGTTCTTTTGTTTTATTTTGCTTCTCCAACCCCCTAAACTCTTTTTATTAATTTATTTTGTAAAAAATACAGTATCTTCAATATACTAGTATTTTGTTATAATAATTATTCTAGCTATACTTACACACACCTATATCTAATGGTTAAAGAACATACTGTTTCTGTGGATGGCGAATTGCTGCCTCACGGATCGATGATTGTTCAATATTCTTTTAACACCCTAAAAGGTGGCCATTAAGATGTCACTATATTTAAATATGATATATAATATGTTTTTTTACTTAATATTCTGTATTATTCACTTATGGCATACCTTTATGGTTTCCATTATGGGTAAACACGATATCTTCATTTTAGGAAGCGCAGACTACCGCCCCCTCAAAGTGATTTGATTCGTTAATGCCATATGGGGGATGTATAAAGGATGGAATTAATGGTATTACATATGATATACTAATGTAATTATAATATACCTTTATATCATTATTATTTCATTGAATTGAATACAAAAAAAATAAATGAAAGTAGCGTTCATGCGTACGTACGGCCTACCGTCACCATGAATGATACATTTCATTTCTTATCTCCAAATGTTATGTACTATTATAAGTACATATATATAATGTATATATATGTAATATATTATATAAAAATCATGGATATCATTCTTGAATTATAATATATATATATCTCTCTCATTTTGTTTTAATTCCATTAATATGACAAAAAAAATAAAGTAGCGTTAATGCGTACGTACGACCTACCGTCTCCATGAACGGTGCTTTTAAATTTTTTATTTCCAAATGATATGAAATAGTATAAAATGAATATATACTGGATATATATGACATTTAAAGCATCAATACTATTCTGGATATGATGTACCTATAACTACATGGAAAATTTTGTTCCAACAAGTTCAATTTTTACTCATGTACCGAACATCAACAAAAACGTCGGATATGAACTCACTTTACTAACCAATTATTATAACATTATAATATGTGATATGAACTGAATAATAATATTCAAAGTAGTTCCTTTAAAAATTATTAATTGACCAAATTTTATTATTCAGGAGATTAAAGAACGATCAAGTCATGTCGGACACGAGGTAAGGGATCCTACCCCTTTCTTTCTTTTTAACTACACTCTTTTATGTCATTCCTTTTAAGCTAATATTTCTTATGATTGGGATGTCCTTTTATATTACTCATACTGTACTTTTTATTTTCATATGATTAGAGACCCTATTTTCTCTCATCAATCCATTTTGGAAGTTTTGAGTAGCACCGTTAGGCTTCTGAATTATCGTAAGAGATCAAACCTCTCTCTTCCTTTTTAAGTACTCTCATTTATGTCACTTCTTTTAAGCTCCCCTTTTTTATGCTGGGGGATGTTATTTTATATTCCAATTTCTGTAATGTTTATTTAAATATTATTAGAGACCCTATTTGATCTCATCAATCCATTTTTGGATGTTTTAAGTGGCGTCGTTAGGCTACTGAGTTTTCGTAAGGGATTTTTCATATCACTTTTATTCCCGTGAGATTTATGATCCATTTGCCACCATTTACTTTAAGTTGTGTAGGTACTACCCATTATTATACTCTTTGTGTAATATAATTTCATTTATGGTTATTTACATATTCATTGTATGACCCTTCTTCAATGGGGTGTACGTTTCGAAAGTTACCCAAGTCGGTAAGGGAACCTTTCACCCTCATCTTTTTAAAAGACATATTTTGTTATGTATTTTAATTAACATACTCTTATGTTGGGATTTGTTCTTATATATCCTTATTGATGTAAATTTTATGTCCAAGTGATGAGATACCCTTTTTATCTCTCATCAAATCATTTTCTGAATTTTGAAGTGATGTCGTTAGGCTGTCAAATTTTTGCAAGGGAACTTCTAAACCCAATTTTGATTCTTTGGGATAAACTTGTACTCCTTGAATATATAGTTCTATGAATATGTGTGAATAACCACTGATTGTTTTACACTTAATATCCACTTATATTTTGTGTATTCATTTGTCACACATAATTATGTAATTGATTTATCCTTAATCCGAGGACATCGTCTTTGTATGGGACTTCGTCTCAATCTCCTTTCATTGAGGCATATTTTGTTTTAAACACAAACTTCTATTATATGTTGTATAAACCCCTTCGAATTTTACATTTATACAAAAGGAATCTTTTTTATACGAAGCATTTTACTAAACGAAAAAAGGGAATGTTTTTGTCGTACGTATGCGGCGACAACGACTTCTCTGCCGTCGTGACCATTATTCGAGTTTTGGCTTCCTCTACAAGTCATAATTTTTTTTAAATGAAAAATAAATACCATGTTTTAGTTTTATTTTATTTTGGTATTGAAAATGATTTTCATAATGTTTTTATATCAATGTGTTGTATTTATATCTTGTGATTGAAAAGTGGAAATGTTATATTTCCTTTATGCATATTTTATGTGATACGATTATGTTATGGTTCTTGGCCATTGTTATGAAGACGAGTGGTTCCATGATAAACTAAGGGCGGGTGAGCCCGTTATAGCTCTCCAATGCATTGGGTAACGCAAATGAGTTAAACGTTATGGTTTCCCCGAAGAGATTTAGGTAATATACTGTGATTGGTATTCCAAATGTAACCAAGAGGGTTACTCCCTACGTAAGAATGTTATGAATGCCTCAAGGTACATTTATGTCTTATGATTTATATGATTTATTCATGATTTGATGAGGTATGTTAAAATTCTTATGTTATAAGAGTAAAGTATGATTTCATACATGGACTAATGTTTTCTTTTCGTACTTTTATATCCCTTACTGAACTTTTTATGCTCATCCCATGTTTTTGAAATGTTTTTCACAGGTCAAGGGAAAGGTGTATGATATGATGATAGTGTCAAAGAAGTGTCAAGAAAGAATCCATGTTTTATTTAAAATATGTTTTCATTTATGGAAAAAACGAATACTATCTTTTATGTAACCACTTTGTTTAAATGTGGAATGTAATTCATGATTTATGACCTACTTCTCTAAAACTCTAAACCTGAAAAGATCCTCAATTTGAATTATTCGATATTAAGTAAGGTTTATGGTCGAGGCCTTATAGTTGGTATCATAGGTCGGTTTAGATAACTTTAGAGGTTAGGGTATTCTCTAAGCATAATTGACATTACCATAATGGTTAGGATTTCAGAAAGAGTCATAGTTTTAGATAAAGTGAATGAGTATGTATATCTTAGTGTTTATCTTTCTCATTAGTACATGATGGTTTTGTTGATATACTCACACTGACATTTCTTTTTTTAGTGAATGGATGGATCTAGCAGGCACCAAAGTGACAATAGGTTTGAAGGAAATTGTGGTGGTTCTCTGATTAAGAGACTGGATGAAATGGGGGATTCAATGAGGAAACTCATGGTTGTTCTAAACCAACTATCAAGGAGTCATGATCAACCACTTGAACCTTGGTATGTTCTGTAATGCCTCATGTAAGAGATGACTAATCTATGTGGAAGTTCAGGTAATAATTATAAAGGTAACCATTAGAGTTTATATTATCCTTACTTTTGAGGTAATTATGGGTTATTATATGTTATGATGAAAAATGAAAGTCATGAGATAAACTTGAGGTTAAAATATGTGATGATTATTTTTGAATATTTTATCTCGTTTTGGGAAATGTTTTATGAATTATATAGTTTTGGAAAAAGGACAACACGCAGACTGTGTGACAACCTCTCACGTTGGACAAATCTGCGGGAATCGAACCCACAACCAAAGTGCGACTGGTATTTATCAACTACCACTGGACTACATGACTTCCCTAGTTAGTTTGACTAATTATTTTTAGTTAAATTATTTTAGGAATCAAGAGTAACTTTATTTTGGGTTATTTATGGAAGGGATTAACCTATCATAGAGGATATTTGATTAGGTTAATTACTTTTCAATATGATAATTTAAGGGCAACTGATGTTATTTGGAGATAAAAGTTAATTTGTACCTTGGAAGACTATGTGATTAAATCCTTGAAATATTTGGGTTTCAATCTTATTTTGGTTTAATTTGAAGAATTTTATGGACAATTGTTTATCGAATGGTCTTCGTTGAACTCTGGTTTTTTTGGACAAATTTTGGAGATTAAGAATAGATTTTCTTTTTATAAAGGATTTTACTTTTGTGGATTATCTGATCTCGTACTAACAATTTTGTTTTGGTTTTTGCCTAAAGACATGGGAAATATATAGTTCTCTTTTTTGGATTAAGTGATTCTCAAGAAGTTTATTAGAGAACTCTTAATGCGAACAAGTCTTCCTAAGTACTCGTCTTTTGGAGAAAATATGAGTTTGATTAAAGAATCTAGTAAAATTTTAAAGTCTATGTGACAAGTAAGTATGTTTCATTATTCTTTAGTTAAGCTCAAAAATAAATTCCTCAATGAAGAGTAACATAAAACAAAAAAAATTATGTTAACTTTTCCTACTGGGGAATCGAATACCGTTTAACCCATCACAAGTTTGTGATTTTCTTATGGTAAAATTTCTCTTAGACATGTTTACTATCACTCTGCCTCAAAACATGACCCTTTGTTTTTTCTCCATATCCATGTTTTCCTATATGGAATCCTAGTATGGGTTAACTCAGGTGACCTTTGTAATTCTCTTTATTTATTTAAAAATGATTTTTTTAGTGACTCTTGTTCCGATGTGAGATTTTCAATGAAGTTTCCAAGCCCAATTTTAAAATTATGAGGATGCAATTCCCAAAAGAGGGGAAGGATGTAACACCCCAGGTAAATAAAGAATATCACATTTTCACATTTATCCATATTTGTGAATAAAATATTAATATTATTTTAATGGGGACTCTTTGCTCGATAGCATACCCAATACGCAACAACGAGTTTCTAGGGAATCTTACGTTGCACTCTAATAATAAAATAATATTATTTTAAATGGTAGTTAATGCCTAGACATTGTAATGGAAGGAATGAACAAAACTAACTATAAAATGATTATATATGTTTGTCAGATATTTTTACTTTTTACAATAAATTTTACATGATTAAAAATGCGAATGAATCCAATTTTAAGCGTAAACATTCTAATATTTTTTAAAAGGTCGGTTAACCGCCTTTTGATGGAGAACCCTTTTTAAATGTACTTTTGACAATTTTATATGTTTTATTTGACAAAATAAAATCCTTCTTTATAATCTAGACATCAAAATTTACTTTGTGTAAAAAATTTGTTATTTTTCGCTAAAGATCATTTTTATTGAAAATGATGCATTTTAATTCAAAACCTCCTTTTAATCTGATTTATTTATATGGATAGATTAAATTTTTAATTTATATTAGAGTTTATTTATAATATATTTTTACCATTTAATCCAATAGTGGTCATTGGATTTAATTTCACTTTGAAATTGGACTTAAACTAGTGTCAATTTTTTAATAGATATTGTTTCTTAAAAACACGCTATTTGTTTTGAAAGTGGGAAATAATTATTAAATTAATTAATTAAACTTATATGTTTTGAATTTTATAAAATAGACTTCATTTTTGAATTCGGAATATCAAATATAGCTTACGGTTAATTTTTGGTATTTTTCTGAAAAACTTCAATTTTTGATGAATAGTGAAAGCACTAAGTCGTAGTTAAAGAAACTGATTTTTTGTTTAAATTAAACTTTCCCACTTATGTGATTTTTTTAAAAAAATCTGACATACAAGGTTGTAATTAAGAAGTAATATTTGATTCAATGAGATCAAAATAATTTCTGGTGAATAGTAACTTTTAAGTTTTATTAACCGCGATTAAAGGTAATTAGTGTAATTTAAGGTAAAAATAATGTTTTATTAATATGAAATGACCTATAAAAATGTTCTAACCTCATTTGATGTGCCATGTACGACCAATAGAATACATGGGTCAACTTGGGGACTCCATGGAGCCACTTTAGTAGGAAAATGACATAATAACTTTTTTTAAAGTTAAAATAAAAATATCACAAACATGAGTATTTTTACTAAAATAATTTTTAAGTGGGGTTATAGAAGTCATATTTTTGACTATAAATATTCATTAGAAATCTAAAAATATTTCCTACATCATTATAGTTTTTGTATAATTTTCAGACATTAAATAAATTAAATTATCTATGACATCATGATGATGCGGTGGTTACCTCATTAATAAAGGATTTAAATAAAATGAAAAGATAATGTTAAAACTATAACTTACACTTGTCAAAGACCTATTTTATGAGTATATTTAGAACCCTTACCACCTTATCCTCGAAATATATCAGTGTGGGACCTTTAAAATCCGAAACTCATTTGAAAATAAGGTAACATTTTGTAACTTTCCAAGAGTTCCCCTCCTCTCCTCCAATAAAAGGCCCCCACCTCTACCACCTTAACCACACCTCTCAGGCCTTTGGCTCGGCCAAAACCTGCTCATTTTGTCTCTCAACATCCCTTTCTTACTCCTAGAAGCCTCACTTTTGGCAGAAGTCTTCCCTAGGAAGCCTTTGATCTCAAATCAAAGAGAGGTACCCGATTTTAAGGTAATGACTTCACTTGTGTTCTTTTGTTTTATTTTACTTCTCCAACCCCCTAAAATCTTTTTATTAATTTCTTTTGTAACAAATAAAGTATCGTAAATATACTAGGATGTTTTTATAAGAAGGATTATGGATACACTTACACACACCTACATCTAATCGTTAAAGAACATACTGTTTCTGTGGATGGTGAATTTCTGCATAACGAAACGATGACTGTTCAATATTCTTTTAACACCCTCAAAGGTGGCCATTAAGATGTCACTATATTTATATATGATATATAATATGTTTATGTTTTACTTAATCTTCTTTATTTTTCACTTATGGCCTACCTTTATGGTTTCCATTATGGGTAAATGCGATATCATCATTTTAGGAAGTGCAGACTACCGCCCCCTCAAAGTGATTTGATTCGTTAATGCCATATGTGGGACGTATAAAGGATGGAATTATTGGTATTACATAAGATATCCTACTCTAATTATAATATACCTCTATATCATTATTATTTCATTCCATTTAATACAAAAAAAAGAAATGAAAGTAGCGTTCATGCGTACGTATGACTTACCGTATCCATGAACGATACATTTCATTTCTTATCTCCAAATGTTATGTACTATTATAAGTATATATATATATAATGGATATATATGTAATATATTACATATAAATGATGGATATCATTCTGGAATTATAATATATATATATATCTCATTTTGTTTTAATTCCATTAATATGACAAAAAAATGAAAGTAGCATTCAAGCGTACGTACGACCTACCGTCTCCATGAACGATGCTTTTAATTTTTTTATCTCCAAATGCTATGAAATAGTATAAAATTAATATATAACGGATATATATGATATTTAAAACATCAATAATATTCTGGATATGATGTACCTATAACTACATGGAAAATTCTGTTCCAACAAGTTCAATTTTTACTCATGTACCAAACATCGACAAAAACGTCTGATATGAACTCACTTTATTAACCAATTATTACAAAATTATAATATGTGATATTAACTGAATAATAATCTTTAAATTAGGTACTTATGAAATTATAAATTGACCAAATTTTATTATTCAGGAGATTAAAGAACGATCGAGTCATGTCGGACACGAGGTAAAGGATCCCACCCCTCTCTTTCTTTTTATGTACACTCTTTTATGTCATTCCTTGTAAGCTCATCTTTCTTATGATTGGGGTGTTATTCTATATTACTCATACTATAATTTTTATTTTCATATGATGAGATACCCTATTTTCTCTCATCAATGCATTTTGGAAGTTTTGAGTGGCGCTGTTAGGCTGCTGAATTATCGTAAGAGATCCAACCTCTCTCTTCCTTTTTAAGTACTCTCCTTTATGTCAAATCTTTTAAGCTCCACTTTGTTATGTTGGGGGATGTTATTTTATATTCCTATTTCTATAAAAAATTTAAATATGATGAGAGACCCTATTTGATCTCATCAATCCATTTTTGTAAGTTTTAAGTGGCATCGTTAGGCTGCCGAGTTTTCGTAAGGGATTTTTCATCTCACTTTTATTCCCATGAGATTTATGCTACATTTGCCACCATTTCCTTTGAGTTGTGTATGTACTTCCCATTATTATACTCTTTTTCTAATATAATTTCATTTATGGGTATTTACATATTCATTGTATGACCCTTCTTCAATGAGGTGTACGTTTCGAAAGTTACCCAAGTCGGTAAGGGAACCTTTCACCCTCCTCTTTTTAAAAGACATATTTTGATATTTCTTTTAATTAAAATACTATTATGTTGGGATATTTTCTTCTATATCCTTATTGATGTAAATTTTATGTCCAAGTGATGAGATATCCTTTTTATCTATCATCAACTCATTTCCTGAATTTAGAAGTGATGTCGTTAGGCTGTCGAATTTTTTCAAGGGAACTTCTTAACCCAATTTTGATTCTTTGGGGTAAGCTTGAACTCCTTGAATATGTCGTTCTATGAAAATGTGTGAATAACCTCTGATTGTTTTACACTAATATCCACTTATATTTGGTGTATTCGTTTGTCACACATAATTGTGTAATTGATTTATCCTTAATCTAAGGACATCGTCTTTGTATGGGATTTCATCTCAATCTCCTTTCATTGAGGAATATTTTGTTTTATACACAACCTTCTTTTATATGGTTTATAAATCCCTTTGACTTTTATGTTTATCCAAAAAGAAATCTTTTTTATACGAAGAATTTTACTAAAACACAAAAGGGAATGTTTTTGTCGTATGTATGCGGTGACAACGACTTCTCCGCCGCCATGACCATTATTTGAGTTTTGGCTTCCTCTACAAGCCATACATTTTTTAAATGAAAAATAAATACCATGTTTTACTTTTCGTTTATTTTGGTATTGAAAATGGTTTTCATAATGTTTTTATATCAATGTGTTGTATTGATATCTTGTGATTGAAAAGTGGAAATGTTATGTTTCCTTTATGCATGTTTTATGTGATAAGATTATGTTATGGTTCTTGGGAATTATTATGAAGACGGGTGGTTCTGTAATAAACTAATGGCGGGTGAGCCTGCTATATATCTCCAATGCATTGGGTAACGCGAAGGAGTTAAACATTAAGGTTTCTCCAAAGATATTTAGGGAATATACTGTGATGGGTATACCAAACGTAACCAAGAGGGTTACTCCCTACGTAAGAATGTTATGAATGCCTCAAGTTACCTTTATGTCTTATGATTTATATGATTTATTCATGATTTGATGAGTTATTTTAAAATTCTTATGTTATAAGAGTAAAGTATGATTTCATACATGGACTAATGTTTTCTTTTCGTACTTTTATATCCCTTACTGAGCTTTTTATGCTCATCCCATGTTTTTGAAATGTTTTTCATAGGTCAAGGGAAAGGTGAATGATATGATGATAGTGTCAAGGAAGTGTCAATAAAGAATACATTTTTTATTTAAAATATGTTTCCGTTGATGGAAAAAAACGAATACTATCTTTTATGTAACCACTTTGTTTAAATGTGGAATGTAATTCATGATTTATGATCTAATTATCTAAAACTATAAACCTGAAAAGATCCTCAATGTGAATTATTAAATATTAAGTAAGGTTTAAGGTCGGGGCCTTATAATAAGGGTTTTATTATACACCATATAAATGATGTTCATATAAAAATCAAAATATGCATCAATAATAGGAGACTGAGACAAAGCCCCTTACCTTGAATCTGACTTATCATGTTTGTCCTTTAATATCCAAAAACAAATTTATGTTAATTTATTATTTATTTAGAACTTTTTTAAATTTTATTATTCATTTTATATAACTTATTACCTTTTAATAGATATTAGTATATTATTTGAGTTCAAATCAGATGTTTTGTCGATGTTCGGAATTTAAGTCAAAAAATGAACTTGTTTTGAATAAACTTAACCATATGGTCATAATAAAATTACTTTTATAATGATATTTATGTTTTAAATATCATATATATCCAATATATTTGTATTGAAAATATTCCATAACATTTTGAGAAATGAAATGGGATGCACCGTTCATGGGGAGGGTAGGTCGTACATACGTACGAACGCTACTTTCATTTCTATGTCATATTAATGGAATGAATACTAAATGATACATTATTATGTTATAATTATAGTAAAATATATATGTTATATATGTTACATAATTTCATTAATTTACTCCTTTATATGTTCCATGTAAAACATGAATTATTTGTATCACTTTGAGGGGGTAGTAGTCCGCAATTCCCCAAAGGAAATTATCATATTTACACATATACGGAAAGCATAAAGGTATGTTGTAAATAAAAATTATGAAATAATATAAAATATATAAATATAAAATATTATATATATATATATTAATTAAAACCATTATGTCCACCATGAGATGTGGTAGGAGAAAATTGAACAATCATCATTACCTGAGGAAGTAGTTTACTATACACAGAAACAATTTGTTCGTATCCATTAGATGGAGGTGTGTGTTAGTGTAGTTCGAATAACTCACATAAAAACATCCATGTATATTTATGATACCATTTTTATTATTTAATCACAGAATAAAAAGGTCATTGGAAGGTAAGAAGGAAAATAAAGGAAAGGAACTATTGAGAAGATGCTACCTCGAAAACAGGAAACTCCATTTAATTTCAGCCAAAATGATTTCTTCAATTGACTTCTGCCCATGTTAAGGCTTATAAGAGGAATGGAGGGATATTGGTATATTATTTGAGTATTATTTAATGATCCAAGGGTCTTTATAGGTTTGAGTAATTGGGTAAAGTTGGTGGCAATTTAATATAGAGAGGAGGGGCACTTTAGGATGCCTTGAAATATTATTTTATTATAAATAAAAATTCAAATTTTAAAGGTCCCAAACTCATTAATTTCAAATCTAATATGATTTTTGTTCATATTCTCCTCTTAAAATTAAAATTAGACAGGTTTGGTGTATTTTATTAACCCTAATAGTTTTGGATTTAATTTTATTTTACCCTTTTTTATCATACCATGATATTTTATTTTTTACACTTTTTGGGTTAATTTAATTATCATACCTTGTGAAACGTCCCATAAAAGTTCCATTTATGACATATTTGTAATTATTGTAACTATTTGGCCGAAGATTATATTTTTAGTAAATTTAAATCATTTAATAAAATAATTTATATTTTAAGTTATGGAAAATGTTAATTTTGACACTATTAATACTTACATTTTTCCAAAAAAATCATAATAACTTTATTACCTAGATAAATATATAGTTACTCAATCTCAACATGTCATAGTCATCCATAAAATTAGTGGATGACATAAATTATTCCCTATAAAATTTATTTTAATATTTCTAATATCATTTACTTAACATTTCTCTTAATAAAATAATTACTATATCACAATTGTGTCTATAATTATGGTAAATATTTAATCTATAAAAATTCAAAATAAATTCCCATTATTTACAAAATTTCATTAGATTTTAGTAAAATATTTATTTTCTAGGTTTTATCGATTTTATATCTACATTAAAATTCTTATGCTTATATGAGATAAGAGAGTGACGTGTAGTCACTCTCTTTTGTTATAGTAATAATTACATCACTATCATCTAAAAAAGTCCTTTAAATGAATATATTATGACCGTTAGGTGGTATGGGTCGACTATGATTTATTAAATATTATTTTGGAATCAGTTAGTGTAATTTTATAATCATTATCATATTGTTTGTTACCCCAATTTACCCGATTTACCTTTAATTATGGTAAACAAATTACCCAAGTTACTATTCATATTGTCGATAAATAAAAAGTACCTATTTATATAATTTATACCTTCTTATTTTAATTATATAATACCTTTTTCCAAATTAAAAATACATAATTGGAAGAAATTAATTTAAATTTAATTCCCATTGTCAAAACCAAAAAGTGGGTTTTTAAGAAATAAAAAACTATCAAAATATTAACATTTGTGTATGTCCAATTTAAATGTAAAATTACTTCCAATTTATAAAATTGGATTGAATGATAAAAACATAATACAATTACAATTTATAACTAATAAAAAATACAATCTATCTATATAAATAAATTATAGGATACGACAATGTTGACTAAAAATAGGGTTCTTATCACTATTTGTTAAAAAATGAACATTGTCAAAAAATTTCCAAAAATTTATCCAAAGTAAATTTTTATGTCCTTATTATATATAAATGGATTATTTTGTCAAATATAACATATAAAATTGAAATAAACTACATTTAAAATGGGTCCCCTTCAAATGGTGGTAAAACGACTTTTTAAAAATATTAGGGTATTTTATGCATAATGTTGGATTCATTCTCATTTTAAGCCTAAAAACAATAAGATAAATGTAAAAATCATTTAAAAAATATGTAAAATCATAATATAGTTAATTCTATTCATTCCCACCAGTACAATAGCTAGGCAGTACATACCATTTAAAATAATAATAATATTATTGTATTATTTATCAGTTTAACTCAACATTGTGTGCAACATAAGATTTTAGAAAAACAAATTGTTGCGTCTCAAGTGGGATATCAAACAACGCTTCATCTTTAACATAAAATTAATATCTTATTAAAAAATATTAATAGATATGAAAATGTATTATTCTATAAATACCCGGGTTGTTATGTTATTCAACACTTTTGAAATTGTGTCCTTTCAATTTTATTCACTTATCAATTAAATGGGGGTATTTTTATCCCTCATAGAATTTTATGATTGCCATGATGCCTCTTCAATCATATGGTTTTTTCAAAATAATTTTATCAAATAAATTACCTTATCCTATAATACTTTCTCTATGTGGTCATGAGTATGTATTGGTCGTTCCTCATATGAATGATTCTATTCCAACTAAACTACCCCTTGACTCAAAATATGTGGTGGATCTGGAATATAATTTCATAACATTGAAATAAGGAAGAAATTTGTACCGAGAAAAAACATGGAGGTAAAGACACTATGTTGGGAACTGATCCAACTTTTTCTATGATTTTATAGGGTCCATTAAACAGCATACTCATCGTTCTCTTTTAACCAAAATTCATCACACGTTTTCATAGAGAAACTTTGAGAAAGATATGATCACCAACCTCAAAAGAAATATCTTTCATCCAGTCATCTGCATATCATTTTTCCTTCTCTATGTTGTCCTCAAGTGATTTTAAATGAACTGATTTTTTTCTTCCATCTCTTCACCCAATTCTGGTCTCATCAACTTCATTTCACCCAATTCAACCCAAAAATATGGATTTTGAAACCATTATCTATATAATGTTTCAAATTGTTCCATATGCATAACTGAATGAAAAATGATATTTTAAGAAAACTGAACCAAAGAAAAATGTTCATCCTAACTTCCCAAGTAATTTATTTAATCTGAACATAGCATATCCTATGAGGACTGAATTTCTCATTCTAACTGCCCATGTGATTAAGAATGAACAGTTGTACTAAAATTTAATTTAGTAACCAACACATTATAAAGGTAATTCCAAAAGTTAAAAGTGAACCTCGGATAATGATCAGATACAATGGAGATGGGACCTCCATGTAACCTAAATATCTATTTAATATACGGTCGATAAAGTTAATGTAGTGATAGATTATCATGAAAAGGAGTAAAATGTGTAGATTTCTGCAATCGATCAATAATAAACCATATTGCATTATTACCATGAGAAGTCATTATTAATCCCACTACAGAATCTATGGATATATTTTTCCATTTCCAATCAAGTAATAGAAAAGGCTGAATCATCTCTTTCGGTAATTTCCTCTATGCTTTAACCTATTGACAAGTCAAACACCTCATAGTAAAGCAAGTAATATATTTTTTTATTCCATCCCACCAGTAATACTTCTGAAGATCTCTGTACATCTTAGTACTACTAGGATGAACTGAAAACGAAGAACTATGAGTTTAAAACAATAACTCTTTCTTAAACTGTGATTCACAAGGCAAATGAAACCTTTTCCCAAATCTCAAAACACTATCTTTATCAATGTTAAATTCAAGAAAGTTACACTTATGAACAAATTCTTCATTTTTCTTCAATTCATGGACTTCATTATCTTATTTATTAATTTTGTATTCTAGAGAAGGTTGTAATGAAACCTAAAATGAAGCATAGTAATTTCCAGCATGAACAACTTCCATGCTAAATCTCATCAAGTCATTAATCCATGGGTCATGTTCCAAAAGGAACATTGTTAATATATCATTAATTTTATGACTCAAAGCATCAACCACTTTGTTTTTTTTCTAGGATGGTAATGAAATGTGCTATCATAATCCTTGATTATTTCCAACCATATTCTCTTGCTAATGTTAAATTATTTATGAGTGAATATATACTTTAATATTTTGTGATTGGTATATATTTCACACTTTACGCCATAAAAATAATGTCTCCAAATTTTTTAAATATAAAAAATAGTATATAATTCCCATTCATGTGTAGGGAAATTTAACTCATGAGTTTTCTACTGATGTGAAGAATTATTAATTACCTAATAATTATTCATTTGGATATAACCAATTCCTTTCAAAAAATAATCACTATAGATAATAAAGTCACCATTTATAAAAGTAGTTCCAAAAATAGAGCATTCCCCAATATTCATTTCAATTTTTAGAAACAATCATCACAATCTATAGTCCTGAGAGACTTAACACCTTTTTGTGTTAACTTAGTCAGTGGGATAGATAACTGTATAAACTTTTCAACAAACATCCTGTAATAACCTATTAATCCATGAAAAATATGAATCTCAATTATATGTGTGGATCTTGGTGATTCATAAAAATATTTATTTTAGCAGGATCAACAATTATGCCATCTTAAGATACAATGTTACCAATGAATGAAAATTTTTGTAACCAAAACTCACACTAGATGAATTTTCCATGAAGTTTCATTTCATTTATGGTTTTCAAGACAACCCTCAAATGACTTTCATTCTCCTATTTTCCTTTTCAATATACCAAAATATCATCAATTAACACAACAAAAAACTTATCTAGGAACTCATGGAAAATTTTAATCATAAGATCAATGAATACAATATGTGCATTGGTTAACACAAAAGTAATAAATAAAAATTAAAAATGTTCATATCTAGTATGAAATTTGGTCTTCGAAATTTATACTTCTTTTACATTAACTGATGGTATCATGAACTCACATCAATCATCGAAAAATACTGAGCTCCCTAGAGCTGATAAAAAAATCATCAATTTGTATTATAGGATAGTTTTTCTTAATAGTGATGTTATTCAACCCTCTAAAATCAATGAAATGTCTCAATGAACCAGCATTATTTTTTATAAAAAAAGGATAACCCTATAGTGAGGTTTTAGGTCGAATGGAATGTTTATATAATAACTCTTATAATTGTTTCTTTAACTATAAAAGTTCAATATGAGCCATTTGATAAGGGGGTCTTGAAATTGGAATAGCATTAGGAACCATGTCAAATAGTAAATTAAACATCTGGATTAAGTATTATAACATGAAACTCATCAGAAAAAACATCAATATACTCATTGACCAATACCACATCATTAATCTGAACAGTTCCATTGTTTCCAAAAATATTTTCAAGGTAACATTAATTTCCATATTTTACAAGTTTCTCAGCTTCTTTATATGTTATCAATAGTAAGGGCTCAATCTCATACACAAAATGAAATTAATTCTAAAAATAAACTTCTTTATCTCTATAGTTAATATTAACATGACAAAAAATTTAATCCATACCCAAAATAACATTAAACTCTACTAGCGGTAAAATAATATGTTTTTTTAGGTATATTCATTCCATAGTTAAGGACATAAGGGTTCTTATAATTCATTTTTTGTCTCAAAATTTCCCCCATGTATTTTTACTACATGTTCAAGATTCATATCTTGAGATGGAATTCCCAATTTACTATAAAATTTATCAGAAATGATAGAATGGGTAGACTTGGAATCAAAAAACCCATTGGAATTTTCTAAATAAACAAACAATTTACCTGATACTATATCATTTTATGGTCCAAACATTACTCAAGTAGTTGCAAAGGATTTCACTACCCATTTATTTTTGTAGTCTGGATTATTTCCATCATTTGAGTTCTTCAACAGACACTCATTTGCGTATTAACCCATTTAATTTCACTTAAAACATTTTACTAACTATAAATCAGAATTTTTCTTACCAATACTATGATCTTTAACATTGCAAGTATGGGTCTTATATCCCATTTTACCACATCTAAATCACTTACCCAAATTCAAAATGTATTCCCCAATGTTCTTTTCACCATGATTTTCACATACTTTAAGCATAACTTTCATACTGTTAGACTTTTTGGAAGAACACTTCCCTTTCATAAACCACCTCGACCTCTTATTCTTTTGTTTGTTAAAGAAAACATGATCATTGGTCTACTCTATTTCGACCTTCTCTTCACGTCTAAAATGTTTTTCATCACTTATAAACTCATGAAAAGTTAATGTGCATCAATATATGGGCTTCAATCCTGAGTAAAAATGATTAATTTTACTATCTAGACCCCTTATGGAATTTTGAGAATTCCTTTCCAATCAAGTGAATTTTCCTTCATAAGTAGCCACTGATTCATCCTCCTGCCTCAATTCCCATATTTTTTTCCTTTCTATGTAGAATCTCCTTAGGAAAATATTTATCAAGAAATAGACCTTTTAATTCATCCAATTCAATAGAATTAATCCTATCACGATCATTGATATTTTTAACCATCGACCACCACTTATCATTTACACCTTAAAAACATTAAACAACAAGACTATCCTTTTTATGTTATGATGATCCCATGAAATCAAAAATATTTTCAAGTGGTTTAATCCATCCTTCACTTAGAACAAGATGAGATGATCCTTTGAATGATGGGGGATGTTGCCTCATGAAATGATCCACTATAGACATGTTACTATGTAGTTGATTTGGACGATCTCATGCATGTACACCACCACCATTTATGTCCTGATTCAACTGCACAATTACTACAACAAACTATTCAGTTTTGATTCTGACTCTTTCTGGTTGCTGATTTGGTAGGTTGTTTTACACTTGATGTCGTCCCATTATTTACGCCCACTTTCCTAAATGGAAAATAACTCTAAACACAAACATATCTTAGAACGAAAACATGGTATTCTTAAAATACTATATCATTTCAATTTGACCATTGTGTAAAAATAATTTATGGAAATTCTATTAACAATATACTAATCCTTAAAGTTCTCTAAACTAACTTATAATACCAACTATAAGGCCCCCACCTTAAAACATTACCTAATATTGAGATAAGTCCATAATTTGACTTAAATTCACAACAATGATATTTTAAGGTTTTTATTTTTTAGTAATTGTGCAATTACATCTCAAATATTACAAAGTAGACACTACTACTCTATCCAATTTTTTCCACAATAATAAAACTCCATAAATAAAAAAAGATTTATTTTTCTTCATATAAATCCTCATGACATCTTATTTTCTATTACCCTTCCTTATAACATTTGATAAACATTTCAAAAACATGGGATGGGCATAAAACTTTCAGTAAGGGATATAAAATAAGGAAATAAAACATTTGTCCATGAATACATACAAATCAGTGAAATCATTCTTTTTACTCATAAAATATAAGCTCTTTAAAATAAATCATGAAATCAAAAGATAAATTAATAACTCATAGAAATCATAAATCAGAATTTAACTTGTGGAATCCATAACATACTTACATTGTATCTTTCATAGTTACATAATAAGTAATCTTTATAGTTATGTTTGGAATACCCATCATAGTATATTCCATAAATATCTTTGGAGAAACTTGAACATTTATCTCCATTTCATTACCCAATGCATTGAGGAGATTTCACAGGCTATCCCACCATCGGTTTATCGCATAACCACATGTAAACTAAATCAATCCCCAAGAACCATAAAATAATAATAAAACATGAACAAGGATAAAGGGAAAATAACAATTCCACATTAAAATCATAAGAAATCATTTCAAAATATTGATATAATAAATCCATTCACAATCCAATTTTAGATACTAAAATACCTAAAATGGAATATGGTAATTAATTTTCTTTTTTAAAAACATTATGACTTGTATAGTAAGCCAAATATCAAATAATTCTCACGGTGGAGGAATGGTCTTTTTCACCATGTATTTTAAAAAGAAACATTCCTCTAGTCGTTTAAAAAATGCTTCATAAAAAATATTCTTTTTGAGAACAATTAAATGAAATTAAAAGTAAAAGTTGTTGATTATACACCATATAAATAAATGTCGTATATAAATCCAAATATTCCTCAATGAAAGGAGATTAAGATGAAGCCCCTTACCTTGAATCTGACTTATCCGGTTCATTCTTTAATTTCATAGATTAAAAACTTAGGTTAATATCTATCTTTTATAGAACCTTTTTAATTTTTATTATTCATTTTATATCACTTATTACCATGTTATATCAATTACTTAATTATTTATTTCAAATCAGACATTTTGTCGATGTTCGGTACTCGTGTCAAAAATGAACTTGTTTGGATGTAAATTATCCATGTGGTCATAAGTCCATTTTCCTTATAATGATATTAAAGATTAAAATATCATATATATCCAGTATATATGTATTTTTAATGTTACATAACATTATTATATATGAAATTAACTGCACCATTCAAGGAGACGATAGTCCATACGTACGCATGAATTCTACTTTCATTTCCTTGTCATATTAATGGAATGAAATTTAAATAAAACATATGTATTTTATAATACCAATATAATATCTATGTTATATATTTTACATATGTTCCATAATTTCATCCTTTATACGTTCCATGTATGGAAGGAATGAGCCATATCACTTTGAGGGGGTGGTAGTCTGCACTTCCTCAAATTAAATTATCATATTTACACATTATGGAAAGCATAAATGTATATTGTAAATAAAAATTATAAAATCATAGAGACATATAAATATAATATGTGTCATATATAAATATCTTTCCATCATAACTTCCACCATGAGAGGCGGTAAGAAAAAATTGAACGATCATCATTTCGTGAGGCAGTAGTTCATTGTACACAGAAATAGTATGTTTGAATCCATTATATGGAGCTGTTTGTAAATTTAGTTAGTATCCTTCTCATAACAACATCTAAGTATGTTGAGGATACTTGTGTTATTATGTAATCATATAACAATAAGAGCATATGTAGTGAAGAAGGAAAATAAAGGGAAGGATCTTTAGAGAAGATGCTACCTCTAAAACAAGTAACTCCTTTTGATTTGAGTCAAAATGCATTCTTAAATTGACTTCTATCCAAGTTAAGGATTATATGAGTAAGATAGGGATGTTGAGATATTATTTGATATGAATTTTGAAGATTAAATGGGTTTGATAGGTGTGAGTAAGTGGGTAGAGTTGTTGGACTTTTATAAGAGGGCAGAGTGGAACTTTAGGAATGTCTTGATTTATTATTTTATTATAAATTGATATTAGGTTTCTAAATGTCCCAAACTAATTTATTTAAAAGATAAAATGATTTTGGGTTGTATTCCTACCATAAAATTAAAATTATAGATTTTTTATATATTTTTTAACCCATATATGTTTTGTCTAACCTTTGTTGTACCCCTTTTAATTTTACCATGATATTTTATTATTTACAATTTTTGGGCCTATTTAGTTACCATAACATGTCAAGAGAAACACAAAAGCTCCATTTTCGAAATATTGGGACTTATCATAAAAAATTGTCAGAATCATACATTTTATGGAATTTTAATAAAATTAATAAACTATTTTATAATTTAAGTTTTGAAAAATGTCAATTTTGACACTATACACACTTGATTTTTTAAAAAATTCGTAACTTGATTACATTGAAAAAGATGCATTAACTGAATCCTAACATGAAAGAGTAATAATAAAAATTAATTTTTGACATAAATTATCTCATATAATATTTATTTTAATATATATAATATAATTTATTTAATATTTCTCTTAATAAAAAAATTACTATATCACTATTGTTTCAATATTTATGCTAATTATTTAACTTCTAAAAGTTAAAAATAAATTCTCATTATATAGATATTTACATTATCATTCAAGAGAATATTTAATTTCAAATGATTCATCAATTTTATCTCTATATTATAATTATTATACATATAAGAGATAATATAGTGGTATGTTGTATCTTTCTTTCATTTTAATGATAATTACACCACTTTCATAGAAAATAGCCCATTAAATGATTCAATTCCTACCCTTAAGTGATATGGGTATACATTTTTTTATATAATATAATTTTTTTAGGTGTTAGGATAATTTTATTATCATTATCATACTGTTTGTTACCCTAATTTACATGATTTACCTTTAACTGTGGTGAATAAAAATTACTAAAGTTACTATTCATATTGTCAAAAAATAAAAGGGAAAATTTTACACAATTTGGACCTTATAATTTAAAATATGGAATCCATATTTCCAAATTCAAACCACATAATTTTCATAAATTATTTTAAAATTATTTCTAGTTTTCAAAACTGGAAAGTAGGGTTTTAAGAAGTAAAAACTATCAAAAGATTAACAAGTTTTTATGTCTAATTTAAATGTTAAATTACTTATATTGTATAAATTTTGATTAAATTATAATAAAAAATTACAATAAATTTTAAAACCAATAAAAAATACAATCTAACTATATTAATAAATTAGATTAAAATTCATGTTGGATTTAAAATGCGGTATTTTTTACTATTCATTGAAAAATGAACTTTTACAGAAAATTACCAAACATTTAATAAAAGTAAATTTTGATGTCCCACTTCCATATAATAAGTATATTTTATTAAATATAACATATAAAAGTAACAAAAATTAGATTTAAAATGGGTTATTTTTTAAATGAATGTAAAACCACCATTTAGAAACATTAGATTATTTTATGATTAAAATTGGATTCATTCTAATTTTAAGCCTCTAAAATTTAACGAATAAATGTAAAAAAATTTAAAATATATATAAAATCAAAATATAGTTAATTCTATTCTTTCCTTATAATATAACTTCTAGGCATTAACTACCATTTCAAATAATAATAATAATAATATATTATTTTTCAGAATAACTCAATGTTGTGTGAAATAAAAGATTTTGGAAAATTTTGTTGTTGCGTTTCGCGTATGCTATCGAAAAAAGTATCATATTTAACCTATAATTACCATATTATTCATAAATATTAATTAATATTAAAATTTATTATTATATAAATACCAAGGTTGTTACAGACTATGAGATGTCAATAAGGATTGATCACTTGTAATGTAAATCAGTATCAGTTAGGGTTTTCGTCGACAATGAGGTAGGATTGTCAGTGTCATATATAAAGCAATATTAATTTAAGGGTATTGATCAAGGTTAGGGTTTCAATTGTCCATTTGTGTATATGATCTCAATTTATGATTCTTATTCAACCTACAAAGGTAGGTTTTCTACTTTTGTTTTAGGTGTATGAACCTATTTTTGAATCATTTGTTTTTTTTCAAATTCAATTTTTTTTCTTCCATGATCAATTTCGTAGTCCATGAATATTTGATAATAAATTATCATTCAATTTCTTTGTTCTGGTTTTGGGCCACTGTTTTAGAATAAATTCTCTATCTAGTGGTATTTTTATATTGTTTTTTAACATTTTCTTTCAACATATTACGCTTATTTTCTATCAACGTTTTTTTCTTTTCCTTTCTATATTCATTGTTTTCTTCACTTTTTCATTGAATTTTCATCATAATATTTTTTTCACTCTATTAGTTTTCTTCAATTGGAATCTGTTTCCAACCAAACGAAATATATATATGTATGTATGTATGTATTCCGTTTCAATGGAAAAACCTACCCACTAGAAAGAACCTTTCTCAATCCAAACTCTTTCATTTATTTTTCCACGGGTTCAACTTTAATTAATTAGGTAGATCTTGTTTTTAGTTATATCACATAAGCAAAGGATTATTTATGATTATGTCATTTTAAATATAATTTAATTTTCTATACAGGAAAATTCTATCTATTTGATTTATGTTTGATCTATGGGATTTATTATTTACTTTCAAATACATGAATCTACCATTATATTATTTATATATTTATATAATTTATGTTTCCACATATATTTGTTTTAATATATTTTGATTATTTAATTATATGTTCAAATTCAACATGTAATAAATTAAATCTATCAAATAATTTTTTAATACACGGTGGTTAGTTATGTTCTATGAAAATGGTATATTGCGTTAATAAAATTATTTTTTTCTTTTTTTTGAAACATATATTTTTATTTACAAAAATATTGAATAAACATGAATTAATCCATGATATTTTGTAATGAGAATTCCTTATCATATATATGTATATGTGTGTGTGTGTGTGTTTGTGTGTGTGTACACAAATTATTGAAAAAATTTCATTAACATAAAATATAAATTTATGCTTTATAAATATATAATTTATTTATGTGTTTAAGTTAAATGATAACGATTTATGGTCATTCAACATTAATTTTCAATGATATTTTGTACCTTTTATTTGTAAAATTATTTATGTATATACATGAATTCATGAGTGTGGAGTGAATTTATAATTTAACATAGATATGTATAATAATTAATTCATGTTGAGTACATACATTTATATATATAAGAATGAATTCAATTAATGAGTTAGTGCACATGATGTCTTTTATTTTGTTTTTTTTTCAGTTTGAAGTCATGTATCCAATTCTCGAGAAACTAGACTGGTAATTGTCCTTTGTATGTAATAGATGATGTTTATTTTATTTTATTACCTTTTATTTTTTTTAAAAACATACACAAAAATTTATATGGGTCGAGTCCTCTAACTCTGGCTCGAGTCATTATAATAATCTATTTAACTTCTATAAAAAGAAACATTAAAAGTTTATTTTAAAAACAACTTCCATACATAAATCTATAAAAATAATCTTTCTGAAAAAAATTGATAGAAGTTATAAAATTACCTTTTTAAAACATTCATTACCATATAAATACAATGAAAAATTAATTTATAAAATGGACATGAAAGAGAAATATTTAGAAAATAAATATTTAAAACTTTTAAAACAAGTTTTTATAGTTTAAGAGTCTCTTAACTTGAATCTGTATCATCACATATATTCATTTTCTTACTAAATAATAAACATTAATTAATTATATATATTATTTATAACCTTTTTCATGTTTATTATTCATTTTATTTCATTTATTACCATGTTATTAATTAATTATTCATGTTTACATTTGATGAATTAATGATATTTAATTCGTAAGGTTAGAATCAAATTAGTAGTTTGAATATTGTTAATGAGATAATTATTTAATCACCTCTAAAAAATATTCATGAATTTATTTTAATGATTAAAAATATATTTTACTTTTAATTTAAACCTTTAATAATGGATCTCAAAAAATGAACTATGTTAACATCTTAGAGATGGTAGGTTGTACGTACACATGGGAAGCATTTTCATTTTTCAATGATAATTATGAAAAGATGGTAACTATTATTTTATCTTTATATTATGATCATAATAAATTATATATCATATTAATTCTTTAAATATAGTTATATATTTCATCCATTTTATGTGGTGATGAATTATGAATCACATCTCTTCATGGAGGTCATAGTTCGCACATGTACACAGACGGCGTAATGATTTTTTGGGCACAGAAAGGAAATAATTTAAATGACATATTATATTCTTATAGTTATAAATATATCATTAATATCAAACATAAACATTAATTCCATAATTTTAACAAGTGTTTATAAATGTTGATTAAAAAGGAATTATACCAGCTCGTGAGTTAGTAATTCACCGTACACATGAGCGATTAATTATTTTGCAATGTGATGGAAGTTGAGATTTATATAGGTAATTACACTAATCTAATTAAATCTAAATATATGTAGGATAATAGATTTATTATTTTTTCATAGATGAATAATTTTTTAGGGATGACAAATAAAAATCTAGATATAAATGCTTGAAAAAAATAGAACCTGTTCTTTAAACAATCTTCTTTTTATAACACATTAAGACCACAAAGGAAGGTGTTATGAATAAAATAAGGCCTATAGAAAGTGTGTAGGGACAATATGAAGTTATTTAGGTAGGTATTCTCTGAAAAAAAGTAGTTTTGATGTTTGAAAATAAGATAAGAACACGTGAGATTTTAAATGAGAGGGGAGGGGCACTGAGGGAATTTTTCAGAATTTTTCTATATAATAAGACTATTCTATAGAAAAATACTTTCAAATGAAATAAAAATTCATAAGTGATGAAATTTAAGACTATATATTATCCCCATAGGTTTATATAATTTGTTAATGTTTTAAATAATTCAATAATATAATAATTCCATAAAATATCATTACTGTCAAATTTTATACTATTCATTAATTTGACATTAACAACCTCATAAAAACAAGTAAAATTTAGAAACTCTATTTTGTTATATCTAAAAGGAATCATGGTAATCTATAAAATTATTCGATTATATTTATTATTTTAAATGAAATTTATTTTCATATTTTTAATATCATTTTTCTAATTTAACTA
This sequence comes from Viscum album, assembly GCA_963277665.1. Lineage (NCBI taxonomy): Eukaryota > Viridiplantae > Streptophyta > Magnoliopsida > Santalales > Viscaceae > Viscum > Viscum album. Next base: position 880,448,107 of record OY728123.1, read on the forward strand.
TTAATTAAATAATTATAACATTAATGTTGTGAAGGATTCTATGGTAATTATTTTTTCCCTAAAAATATAAAATAAATTACCATGATTAGGAAAGGTATTATTTATTAAGAAAAATATTTATGGTTTAACATATTTTCTGTATAACCACATATTGAAAGTGATCTACATATAAGAAATAATGGTGTGACATGTTTGGCATTTCATTAAATAATATACTATAAAGGTAATGGTCATTTTCAAGTGACATCAATTGGTTATAAATTCAAATTTTTTAAAAATAATTGAGAGATAAAGTAATACCTAGTAATTTATTGTCTCATTTAACGGTTTTATACCAGTTAATGGTAATGTTTTTTGGAATCATCTTATTGATTTTTCTTATGTTTCACAAACACAATGTTAGTGTTTCATAAGAATTAAAGATAATTATTTCATATATTAAAATTAAAAAAAATTACTCATATATAATTAAATTAATTAGGATCTATATGATCTATCATATTCATTCATTATGTATATTTACTCTTATCCAAGTCATGATAAATTAATTAATTAATTATTTTTATTTTTCTTACTTAGAGAAAGCGTTGCATAATTATTTGAATGAGATTATAGTTATATAACTCCAAAATTATAAATTAAAATTATAAATCATAATTTATAGATGAAAATTATTTCAAGGGTTGTGAATACTTTTTATCTCTTAATTATAACATATAAGACACCAAATTTTAGTTTTCTAGTTTTTCACAAGCACTATATTGGCACTGAAGATGATTTTGATATTTATCTAAAATAAATTATAATTTACATGGTCACAAATTATTTTTGTATTAATTTTATATTATATTATAATACATGATTTATTAAAAAAGTGAAGAAAAAATTATAAAAAGTAATTTTTTGATGATACCAAATATTATAACATAATTTATAAAAAAACAATATTTTTAGTATTGCCAAAAAATTTAACATTTGTAGAAAATATAAAAAAAATTAAACAAAGATTAATTTTGGTATGATTATTTGAAAAATAATATCTATTTTTATCAAATTATTTTTTTAAACATCCAGAAATTACATATAATATTTACTCATTAAAAGAAAAAACATCATTTTTGAAAAAAAACATTCATGATGAATAATATATCTTACTGAAAATATATATTATTTTTTAATTATTTAAAAATAAATTTATATTTACAAATACATATATGTTTTTTTCATAAATATTTTATTCTTATTCAAACCCACTATATTAATGGCTAGGATATAATGATAAACATTAAAATAATAATATTTAGTTGTCTTTAGGATTGATGTGGCATATTTTTTATGTTATCAAAAATAGTGTTTCCATTTAATAATGTTGGATGTTACATTATACACATTTTGGAAATATAATCCTCATAATTTTTAACTCAATCTTTGTCAAAAGGGTTTGAATTTTCAAAACACCTTTTTTGAAACCCACATTGTAAATATAATAAAAAAACACCCGCTTGATTAGAGAGAAGACAAATGTACAAATTTCATAGAGAGTAACACATACTATGATTCTAATTAATATAACATAATTTGGAAGTGAATTCATAGAGATAGAATACAAAACTATCTCCCATGGACTGATAGATGGTGATAGAGAATTTGGTATGAGAAATTTAACCATAAAAAACTGTAAATATATGATAGTTTAAAAAGAAATTGATTTTTTATATTTGTAAAGTAAATGATTAAATTTTTTGTTTCAAAAAAAATTTCTTTGAGTTGAGGAATTATATTTCCATATATACTAGGAACATAGGAATATAAATATACATAAAATTTATAATTTAATTCGTTAATCAATGTTCACGACAAACTCATCCTTTTCATAAAATAATGATTATGAATTTATCTTTCTTAAAGGATTAGAACCAAAATTTATGGATCAAAAAATATACAAAAATATAAAAAATATATTCCCATTTTACTTATAAATTTTTCAAAAACAAAATGGTTAGTGAAATATAAGTATTTAACCAAAAAAATATACATTCAATTAAAAAAATGAACTTAATCACAAAAATTCAATAGTAATACACAAATTTTAACTTAGATAGTTCAATAAGTAATTTTCCTTTAAATTCATAAAATATAATATAGATTAATATTGAAACCCTAAAGAATACTAATTTGATCACATATTCTTCTTAGATAATTTTTATATTTATCCCAAATTTACATCCATTAATCTTAATGTTTCATACAAAAATGTAATTTTTCTAAACATATAATACAATGATATGTTGATCATTTCATAACTCACTATAAATCGGTATTCTGATCAAATATTATTTGCAAAATCAATTCATCATTTATTCCACAAATGAATTCCCACATTATTATATTTACCTTAATCATATTGGGTTCCCATAATAGTAAGATTCTTCCAAAATATCATTAATTACTGAACAGAAAATAAATTTACAATACCATGGTAATCTATTAGATAAAAAATATACTCAAAAAATAAACATTACCTTTATCCATTAGATATTTTAAATAAAAAATTCTATACTAACTAGTACATTATGTATGACTTTGGTAGGTGATTCACCCTTATCTCCCTTCGGTTCTGGGATCAATTCCCATGGCCTTTCCTGAAGCAACATGTTGACACCCATCACACAAGATTTACTTATTAAAAAACTATATTAATATAATCCTTTTAAAATTTCTATATATTTCATAAAAATCCTAAAAATATCATTAATATATTAAAAATTAATGAAATATTTTAACCTCAAGGGTTATCTCATATATTTTAATTTTCATCCAAAAAAGTAATAACAAATAATTACCTCAAAAATGAATGTCTCCAAAAATATCATTATTCATAAAACAATTTCAATAATTAAAGCCTTAAAATGAATTTATAATACATTGTACTTATGAAAAACCTTATAATGATAAACATATTATGTTTCCCATCACTTCTAAAAAAACCTCACAAGAAAAAATCCCAGTGTCCAAAGTTATCCAAACCCTCTAATGATACCGACTCTAAAGACCTAATATTAATAATTTTATATTATAGTGTTTTTCTAAATGAATTAAAATTAATAAAATTACAAGGATCTTTTGGTTTTGTGTTTTATGGTATTAGAACAAACTCTTACCAAGTAAACCCATACATTGAAAGTGGAAACTTATGCCTGGTGTCCATTTTTCAAATAAAACATAAGTTATCAAAATAAATCAAGACTTTGTTTCATGATATATCTTCAAAAAAATAATTTTTACCTCTTTCATTCCCTTGAACACCCTTAAAACATGTGAATAATAATTTAAAACATGGTCTGAGGACAAAAAGCTCAGAAAAAACATAAAAAGAAAGAATGAAAAACATGTTATCACACGATTCAATTTTCCTTTTTAAAGATATACAATGGGATAAAAGGAAACATTTTATTACTTAGTAAATAAACTTTTCTTCCCAAAACATTAAATAATGTGTTCCAAAAAAGATCATAAGTTGAAAAAAACATATAATGGTTTCTTTGAACTCATGAGAACATTTTTACAATGTAATAAATTACACTCTTCAAAATTAACATATACATTCTTTTAAAGATAATCCATGTGACTTGCCTTATTAAAATATGTGATTTCGGTAAAAACATATCACAAATAAATAAATCATATAAATAATATAAAAACACTACTCTTAATTACACAATTATACTAGATTCATTACATAAAATAATTTTTAATCCAATCCAAAAGATCAATAAGTTTAGTGTATTTGGGAATTATGTATATAATGTAACATATTGAACATGGGATACAACAACATTATTAAAAACATCCATAACATGATTTATTTAAAACTTATTTAACATGCAAAAATACATCTTCAAACATAAAACATGATGGGATAACATAGTTATATACATAAGAAATGGGTGAGCTACAAATCCCAATAAGGGAATAAACATGGAATAAGTGATACATTTTAGACAATAGGTATATCAATGAGGAATAAAAGGAATATAAATTACAAGTAATGATATAACATGACAATCCTAATATGGCATTTGTGGCAACATATTAAACCACTACATCATAAACATAGGTCAAGGATAAACTACCAAGACATCATGGCAGACAAATTCCCATAAATGATTTAAGTTCACTAGTATCCCAACCTGACGTTTCATAATACTAAAAATTACCCAAAGTATTGTAGCTCTATCTTGGTGCACCCATCATAATCATCTCATTATTATTTTTATATGTTCCACATAAATTTTATAACATGGATTATTTCACCCTCAGAATTTATTCCATGATAATGGAATTAAAAACACTTACAAATAAGTCAAAAATAAAAATATATATTTTCATAACTATGAATACCCGTTATAATAAATGGATATATTATTCACCACACAATTTTTTGGAATTGAGTATTGCGGTAAAACTTCGGCACCATAATGACATTACATAAAAATTAAAAAATTATTTTGTGATAGATAACGTGTTATATAATTGTTCGGACATAAAATGTGCAGTATTACATACATGGAAAATAATTTTTTAAAATTAGAAATTTGGAAATAGATGGAATAAGGTAATGAATAAACATGAATAGAGAATAGAATCCTTATGAAAATTAGGCATTGTAACAGGTGTTCATAAATGAACATTGGAGGATTAATGAGAGTGAATGAATGATCTCAACATGTATATGTCAAATGGAATTTAAGTAAAATATGGAATATCAAATTCCATCCTAGGAAAACTAAAAGAAAAATACAAAACATAAAAGGAGTTCATGATAAAAATGGAGAGTGAAAGATCACTTACAGAATTTAGGCATAGTAATAGAAAAGATAAGGGTCAAATGATAGGGGAAAAATGAAAAATTTAATCATATAAAATGAATTTAACAGTAATTGAATTATTATAAATGAATGACATTATATTCAATTTTAATTATGAATAAAATTCAAATAAGGTGCTTGAATTGAAAGGACGAGAGGAAGGCGTGGATCCCCTACTTGAGTGTGTGACTCCAAAGGCTTGGGAGGGGCTTAATAAAATATTTTGGGTGACTTAGGAGGACTCTATAGATGGGATGTTTGAGTAAATACGTTCTATAAAGAGTTTTAATGAAGATAAATTGGATCATGGGTGTTATTGTGTTGGAAAAGTGGGAGATTTGTTTATTATTTGGGTTTTGGATTCTACATAATAATATATCCAAAACCACAAAAAATACAATGGTATTTTCTCATGGTTTATTCCAAATGGGAGTGTTTTTTATTATTTTAATATCCATGGTCCAAAATTATATAAAAATTTCATTCGGTGATGTGATGGTCAGTCACAATCCAAATGAAATGATTTTAAAATTTTAAAATATATTTTATGTATTGGAATATTCATAATTGCTTCAAAAAATAGTAAAAATAAACATAAAATCACATTATTTTATTATAAAACCTATATTTCATATTTTATCACACTTATATTACTTATTAAAACACCTTTGGTTCATTTTCATGTCATAAAACACAAATTATATTTATACGGTATTTAATTTTTACCTGAAAATTTGACAATCTCATAAAATTATGAAAAATTCAGCATTTGAGAATTTTGAAATCCATATTACAAAAAAATATTAATTTTATATAAATAGTTTTCTAAATATATGAATTTTAGATTTTAAAATAAAAAACTGTCATTTATTAAAAATGATGGGTTTTTGACAATATCATATTTTTGAATCGTTATAAAAATTACATTTGACTTCATAAAAATTATATGATTTTTATTTAATAATAATACATTATTATAATATTAATTATTTAAAAAACAATTGTTTTATTAAAATACATCCCTAAATTTAATTTCAATATTAACCAAATATATTATTTCTATTTTATTGAATCTAAATAAAAATAATTTACAAAGTGACAAAAATAGTATGTAAATATATTCATTATTATGTAACAAATATGATACGTACTCATATTTCTAGGTTCTTTCTATGTGTCCCTTTAATACTCTACAAAATTCACTAAGGGTAAGGTTCACGATGGTGGGACTTTCATGGCATGGTTCGGTAGATATGGTATGGATCATGATCTCGATGAGCTTGAACTTATCTCATAAACAGTTTTACTAATGATTAAGTTGTTGGATCTCAGCATGTTCTTGGTTAAGAGAAATCCAAAAAATTTCATCTCACCTCGATTATACGATAAATGGGTTTCATAGTGTATGTTCATACTCGTGCAGGTCATTACATACTTTGCCTATGAAAATTGAATATGTTAAAACACTATATTTATAATAATTATCTGATAACTATTTGATTGATATATTATAAATGGTAATTATTTTTAACTATAAATTAAGTCCAATGTGAGTAATAAAACTAAATGAGTGCATGTTTTTCCTATAACCATGCTATTTAATTATATATGTAATAAAAAATCATGGGTAATTTTATTTATAATAGTTTAGATCATTCCAATAATTCCCCATTAAGATAATTTTCTCTTCAAAGTTTCCATTCCAATACTAAAAAAGATAAGGGTAACTCATATTCATCACTTCTATATGTTACAATGTATTTTCTAAAAAAATTTGGTTTCTCCAAAACACTTTGACTAGGGGAATTATCTTATTTTGTAGAACTTTTTATCTATTGTCTAATATCTTCATCAGATTCTCCTCATAGGAAAGTTCATTATAAAATAGTTCCACTTTTTAATTGAGTGCATGTGATGTTTCTAATTTGTACTTTCTCAAGAGGGATACCAGGAATACATCATGTACTTGAGATAAGTTCGGTTTATGTTTTAGTTGATAGGCCACTACTCCTATGTGATCAAGGATTTCAAAATGGAAAATATACCATGGACTATGATTTCCCATCTTCCTAAATCTCATCACATTCTTCCATGGAGATATGTGGAGGAATAACATTTATCCAAAATCAAACACTAGGCCTTTTCAATTATTTTCATTATATATCTTATGTTGACATTGCATAAATTGACATACTAAAAATGGTTTTAACATTCCACACCATTTCCTCATCATTTAAGGACCTAATATTTTTCCCCAACATCATCCGAAAAAATGATTTTTTGAAACTCTTCCTATAAAGGGATTCATAGGGAGCCATTTGGATGATTGAGTGGAAATTATTTTTATAATATAATTTTACTTGAGGAATATATTGATCCCACCTACCATTGATGTCATTTATAGATTCTATCAACATGCACTGAAGTCTAATGATAGTCTTATCAAATTTTCCATAAAATTGAGGGTGATAAGTTGTACTGATGTTCTGATCAATGTTTTGAGAATGATTGGGACTTTTGAAAAACTTATAAGTGAATCATGGATCTTAATCAGACACAATTGATAGTGGTAATCCATATTGCCTCCACACTTCTCTGATGTATATCCATGCATTTTGATCTAGTGAGAAATTATATTGAATCACTATATGATCCATAACAACCCACATAACATTATTTCCAATGGATTTCAACATATGTATGGTGAAAAATTCCATGGTGATGTTTACCCATTTCCATATTTTTTTGGATAATGGTTGAATAATCCCTTTAGGATTCTTCCTTTCATCCATTACTAGAAGACATTCAAAAAAACATTTATTTATATTTAGTAATATACTTCTTCATGTTGTACCACCAATAGATCTCTCAAATATCTGGATACATGTTTGTGTTTCCTTGGTGAATTGAGAAATTCAAACTATTTGAGTCATCCAATAGTTCCTTCGTTAACATAGGATTTGATGGAACGTAGAGTCTTGACCCAAATCTCACAATACATTATTCATTAAAATCTAACACCAATGATTTTCCTTTTTATATTTTTTCCACTTTTTTATGAATTCCCAAAACATCTTTGTCAGCATCCTTTAACCTTTCAATAAGTGATGGTTAATAAATAATTTATGAAAGGATTGACGATTTTCCGTCCCTTATAATTCCTAGGTACATCATAATCTATTAAAATAATATTGGATTCTTTCAATTATAATTTATGGTAAAATAATGGGATATTTTCTACTTAGAGAATCTGTCACCTTATTGGATATTTAAGGGTGGTAATGGATTGATCAGTCGTAATCCTTGATGATATATAACCATCTTCACTGGTGTATATTAATCTATTTAGATGTGAATATATATTTAAGGCTCTTGTGACCAGAATATATCTCCCACTTCTCTCTATTTAGATAATTTTTCTGTATTTTCAATGCATATATTAGAACTACCAACTCCAAATCTTATGAAGGGATATTTTTTATCACGAATTTTCAACTACATTAAGGCATAGGAAATGAACTTTTCATTATTCATCAATACACAATGAAAAACCTCCATCAATTAATTATACAATTCTCTAAAAATTTCTCCACTTATGGATAGTGTGAGTAGAAGGTAAATGATACTCCTATGTTTTAACAAATTAAATATTTCTTCACATTCATCATTCCAATAACACATGACCCCCTTCTATGTTATATTTTTAATAGGGTTAAAAAAGGATGAGATATTTCTCACAAATCAACGATAATACCCATCTTACCCATGAAAACTATAGATACTTATCATACATGTTGACCTTGATCATTATTTTATTGATTTCTTCTTTGAAGGATGGTTGGATATTAAATTCCTTATGATGATATGACCTAATAATAAGACTTCCTTCCAAATAAAGTCACAATTGTTGTGAATTGTATAAATCTTCTCCTTTTATATGGTCTTTAACATAGTGTTTAAATGCTTCTCATGCTAATCGTTTATTTTAGATTATACTAGTATATCATCTATAAAGAAAACCAAAAGAATTTCTATATAATATCTAAATATTTTATTCATCAAATCCATGAATATTGTTGGGGCATTAGCGAGTCTGAATGGAATCACTATAAAATCATAGTGCTGGTACCTTGTATTAAAAGTGGTATTGGGGATATCTTCCTTAATCAACCTTATTTTATAATATACCTTCCAAATATTCACCATGGAAAAGTATTTTTGTCCACATAGCTGGTAAAAGAAGTCATCAATCTATGGGAGAGGATACTTATTCTTTATCGTGGTCTTGTTGAGCTCACGATAATCAATTCAAAGGTGTGTTGACCCGTCATTCTTCTTGATGAAGAGGAATAGTATACACCATGGTGAAGCACTTGGGCACATAAACCCTCTATCCATATTCACTTATAATTGTTTCTTTTTCTTCTCATGTTCAAAAACATCCATCCTATATGAATCCTTGGATATTGGAAACTACACAAGAATATGATCGATTTAAAATTCAACCTCTCAGTTAGGAGGAATACTATGTAATTAATATGGAAAAATATTAGTGTATTCCCTCACAATAATCATGTATGTGAGGATGGTATCTTAATTAGGCTCAATCACCAATGCTAACTACACTATGTCATAGGGAAATAATATCAATGCTTTTGATTTTTATGTTAAATAGTTTTCATCCTCTTCCTTACACATGTAGAGAATCCGAGGTTAATTCATATTGCGGATAGTGATTCCCTTCTCATGGAAATTTATATTAGATCTATATAGGGAAAGAAAATCCATGCCCATAATTGTATCAAATTCCACCAAATGAAATATGTCACGGTTTTTCGGGATGTTCAATATAAAAATTGGGACATGGGATGTGTTATATACATGGTTTTGAATAATTTTCTCATTTTATGTTTTCACCAAAATCTCTACTTCTGTGATTTTTAGAGGTTATTTAGTAGTTATAATAACATTCATGATATGAATGGAATTTATTAATCTAGAATAAAAAAGTACATTCACTATTATTCAATGAATAAATAACATACATGTCACCGGATCATTTTCTGGATTAACTTTAGTGGTAGTGATGGAAAAATCCTTCCCATGCTACCTTGGAGGTTATTGGTTCCCTCTAAAAACCCTTTTCATTGGTCTTTGGTTTTCTAAGTTCATTGGTTCATAGAAGTTATAGAATTGTTAAATGTGATAAGGGTTAATTGGAGAATTCCTTTCATCCATCGCATTATTGGGTTTCTCGTATCATTGATTATTAGATAGGTGTCCCTATTTTCCTCACCTAAAGCATTTCTTTTCCCCCGTTAGGAATATTTCAAGGTGCTTTTTCTCTCTCCTTTGATAAGTAGGATGCTTAAATTTCATTTCAACATTACATTTATCTATCAGACCTCTATAATTAAACAACACATTCCACTTCTTATCCCTAAATTACCATTTGTATTCTCTAATATCTATTTTGACATTGAAATAACATCAATAAATTTCGTCTATCTATCAAATTCACATATCACTAGGGATTTGTAAGCTATGTTTTAGCCCACTAAAGAAGTGGTCAACCATGCATCTAGGGGTAATGACAAAGACCGAGGAAAATATTGAATGTCTTGTAAACTTTTCCTCGTATTATATGATAGGCTAGTCATTTTGTCCTTGAGGGTGAGGAAATACCTTTCCATTTCATATCGAAAAGAGAGAGGAAAATATTTACCAAAAAATGTTTTCCCAGAATTCCTTCCACAACATCACTTAGATATCTTACTCAAGATTAGTATTCTTGATCAATGACCACCACTGATAATCTTATCCATCTATACAATAAATAACTTCTCGAATATTCTCTTGATCAGAACATTGAAGTATTGAGAATATCTTCTCAATTGAATTGATCTATTGATCCATGATTAAGGGATAAGATGATCTATTGAAATTAAGAGTTATTTTTCACATGAAGCTCTCAATTGTTTCTTATTATCACTTAGTGGGGGAGTTTGGGAACTCATCCTAATAGATTATTATATTTAGAACCTGATTCAGTTGAGATATTATCATGATAAAGTTTGAGATTCCTACTCCCAATAGATTCAGTATCTTGTTAGGGACATCTTCACATTGATTGTCTGTTGATTTTTTACACAGTTTCTCATACTAATATCCATTATCAAGAAAGATAGAAAATTAGGGATTTTTATTTTAAATAATTAAACACATAAATTGAAATCTGGAAATATTAATTGGAAAAGTTATAAATTACATCTACCTCATTAACTTATGATTTTATATTCTTCAATCTATGTTATCCATGATCAATTTCCTAACATATATTATTATGGGCATTTTATTTCCCATAATAAAGTTTCATAATGATATTATGAATTTAAAAAATCATATCCTCTAGGAGTGTCAAAACAGTTGCATATTAAGGCCCAGTGTTGTGTACCATGTGACACTGAGTTAGTTCCAAAACACCATGTTTGAGTTGTAACTCTTAGGTACATCTATTCCATAACCATGTCCCCTTGTAGTATCCTGACATGGAGGTATATTATTGAAAGGAAACCTACTCTATACAAACATAATTTTTTGGATGTTTTCTTATACTTAGTCTTATCCCTAATATTTCACTTTAGTTATCTAATCCAAATCCCCAAAATAACTACAAATTTATCTGATACCAACTATAATGACCGTGCTCTTTATTACATAATTATAACTGATTTATTATATAAAATTACACTTAATATATCCCAAAATATCAATAATTCTAGTGTATTGAGAAATTAGGTTCATAACAAAATATCCTAAACATGGGATACAACAACATTGTTTAAAACATCTTTGACCCGATTTATTGAAAACCTCATTAACATACTCAAAATACTCCATAGAACATAAAACTACAAGGGATAACCTATGAATATTCATAAGAAAGGGGATAGCTATTGTCAGGACCCAACCCTACCCGGGATCGAGCCACAACTACCCCAAGCCCGCCTCCATAGGCCAGGGGCTGGCGACCAGCGCCGAAGGCACAATAACTCGGGGAGGCCTTTGCCTAAGCACCTGTACACACCCACATGCATCACACTCAATGAAAAATTGCAGAGTAAAAAGAAAAGTAAAGGGAAACTTCTATAAATAAACCACAAGAGTGCATCGACCTCTAAATAGTACAAGGTGAAAGATGAAAAGAAAATGGGAAAAACACGCGCCCAACCAAAAAGTGCCACAACCCGGCAACAGGTAAACAAAAAGAAACAACTGACGAGTCTCCCACCTGGAACTCGACCAAGACCACCACACGCGGTCCAAGCTCCCAAGCTCCTACGCTTCACTGAAGCCATGTTCCACCTGTCCATCGTCTGCAAAGGAACACCAAGTGCGGGCAAAGCCCAAGTAGGGGTGAGTACAAAAATACTCTGTAGGATACCTCGAAGGATCGATGGAGAAACAAAGGAGGTATCTGAGGGTGAGCAGTAGATCTAATAGGGAGTAGAACAGAAGTACAACATAGAGTGAAAAAAAGTGTCCAGCTCAACCCAACAAGAGGAAAGAAGGTAGACTTTTCCAGACACAAGGAGTCGGAAACGGTGAGAAGATGAACTTCCCATCGAGTCTTCTCTACCTATAGAAGTAGAGTAAACTTGTCCAACCACGAGAAGCCATACACGGAAAGCACGTGGCATACCCCGCACGTCTTCGCCTCTCCTGGAAGGAGCGTAACCAAACCCAAGAAGTGGGTACCAGAAACAAGGTATATACATATTTGTATGCTCAACAAGAAACCTGAAAATGCTCGTAAGGGGATATTCATCCCATAGCTCACACCAAAAAAGAGTCATCAACAGTCCCATGAGTAAACACCATCGATGCTCAGCATCCCACACGTCTGCCCCGAACCACAAGCCAGGGGGCTCAAACCACTGCACCTCGACACTATCCGCTTTCGGCAGCACTGACTCGCCCGCATGGTTTTAGGTCACGTAACATGGACGCGTCTCAGTGGGGGAAAGTGCCCCTCGTACTTGAGAGTTCCAGGTTAAGTCAAACCACGCCACGTCACTGCCCCGCAGTCGAGAGGTCTCCTCAAAGTCAAAGACGTCAACACACTGAACCGTATAACCAAGGGTCCCGCTACGGTAATCACGGAGGAAAGCCTCAGACTAGACTAGTAGAAAGGACTGATCCTGTAATGCCAACAGGTGTCCTACTACCCAACCCTACTGGGGGGTAATTCATAATATGATATCGGGTGACCGACTGCCCAGCCCTACTGGAGGGTAAACCATAATACATCATCAGTCGACCCACTGCCCAGCCCCGCTAGAGGGTAAACCATAATACATCATCAGACGACCCACTGCCCAGCCCCGCTGGAGGGTAAACCATAATACATCATCAGCCAACCCACTGCCCAGCCCTACTGGAGGGTAGACCTGGAATAAGTCGACAGGCGACCCACTGCCCAGCCTTGCTGGAGGGTAGACCTGGAACTAGATGACGGGTGACCCACTACCCAGCCCTGACGGAGGTTAGACCCTAAGAGGTCACCGGGTGACCCACTGCCCAGTCTCTACTGGAGGGTAGACCCTAAGTGCGTCGGGTGACCCACTGCCCAGTCTCTGCTGGTGGGTACACCGTAAGAGCATCGGGTGACCCACTGGCCAGTCTCTGCAGGAGGGTAGACCCTAAGAGCGTCCGGTGACCCACTGCCCAGTCTCTGCTGGAGGGTAGACCCTTGAAGCCGATGAGTAACCCACTGCCCAGCCCCGCTAGAGGGTAAACTCAGAACTGCTCTGGCCATCTCCACTAGATGGTACAATACTGGCCAACTGAACACAGAGTGGGTATCTCACAACAACCTAACTCTAGAACAACTCACCGAAAAGAGGTTCAGCATCTTCTCCATCACTAGGTGTCAGTAGCACTGCTACCGGCCAAATCCATCGAGGAGGATACCAGGGTGAGACCACTCAACCCTTCTGGTCAAATAAACGAGCACAGAGCCAGGGGAAAAACTCCACCCTACTGGTCGAGCAAACGAGCACTGAGGGACCCTCTGCATAGCGAGAGGTCAAAGTACGAAAGCAGAGCTCGACAAGCACCTGGGGCCCACACGACGTGTGGCCCCATGTTAACCCCAACCAAGAGCATGAACGTCTCAGGTACAAACCACACATACCTCCATGCGCTCCTGTATACTCCCAGAGTATACCTCGTTCTAGCCCAAAGGCTATCGTGCACATAGCACCCAACGTCAACGTGAAGGTGTGACGTAACATCTCCAACTTAAAGTCCCAGGCACGGCCAACCCCATCTTATGAAACATTTACATCTCTCTCTCAAGAGTGCACGCGATCATATGCCATGGATCTGCTACAACCACGGTAGAAGAACCGCCACCGGGGCACCTCCCACATTTCAACATTTAACAAGATCGTGCAAGAGGCTCTTCCCGCCTGAACAGATTACACTGTTGTAATCCTCGCGGAAAGACACACGAGATAGACTAATCACTCGCCCGAAACGGTCAACCGGTGAAAAAGGTACTATTCACCATAACCAAACCCATGTGGGGCCCACCCCAAGATCCCGAAACTGAACAAACGGATCACGCCACTGTGATACCCTCGAAAAAACACACGGGATTGAATACTCAACCACCCAAAATGGATACTCTGTGAAAATGTACTATTCACCATATCTGGGTCGGGTGGGACCCACACCAGGTCCCTGAAAATGTTCAGGCAAATTGCACCATCGCAATGCTCTCGGAAAAGCCCGTCAAAAGAACTACTCACTTGAGTGGAATGGATGCCCAGAAAAAAGATTCATCCAGCTTACCGTGCACGAGCGGTACTACGCGGGGCCTACATCCCGGTCCCAAAAATCAACGGACGGATGGCATCATTGCGATCCTCTCGAAAAAGCACACAAGATAGACTATTCACTTTTCCAAAACGGTCGCTCGGTGATAAAAATGGAAAATCACCGTCGACGGCCAAACAGCCCTCGTGGGCCCCGCACTATCGTGCCGAATTAGAGCGGGCGAATTGCACCATTGCAATCCCCTTGGAAAAACACCCGAAATCGACTGCTCACTTGCCCTGAACGGACAGCCGATGAAAAAGTTGCTAAACGCTGCGCGCAGCTCAAAAGACGGCCCATGGGGCCCGCACCTCAACTTCGGTCGCAATGCTCGAAACCACCCTAGAAAGCTCCGCCTCGGTGCCAGGTCTGTGCCGCCACATACGGCGCACAAAATGGACGCCTGTAGCAAAAGTTACGGGCGTCAAAATTGCTAAGGGGGTTTACCCCTGGACCGGACCGACCCCGTTCGGCCGGTCGGCCCCGCTCGGGCCGGCCCGCTGAGCCACGGCCCAACCGCTCGGCCCGGCCCAGCCGAACCCACGGGCCGCCTCATGCGCGGCCCACTGCTTCCCGCGAGGCCGCCTCGCCCGTGCACCGCGCGGGTGCCTCCTCCACCGACCGGCCGACACGCCTGGTCGCGTCCACACGGAGACCCGCATCCTGCGGGTCTCTGTCTCCCTGCGGGGTCGGGCGCCTGCGACCCCAACAATCTCCTCTCGCCAGCGCCCGCGGTCGGCGCCCTCGGCCGGTCCGCCTGCTCCGTCCCGCACCGGCGAGGTGCCGCCCAGCCGGCCGGATGGCCGGCCGGCCTTCTGCCGCACCCGCTGCCGCTCCGCCGTCCCGGAACCACCGTCCGCCGCCTGGAACCGCCGGAAAACCAGAAATTCGGCCGGAACTTCCCGGGGCTGCCCTGGGCACCCAGGGACTCGGAATTTTGATCCGAGAAGAGCGTCGGAAACCCTAGAACATATACTACACATCCGTGGGCTTCGATCGATGATCGGACAGCAATTCGACAGTATAAATTGGGCTCAAATATTTCGGGAATTTGAAAATGGAAACAAAAAAAACTCCTACCTCTTGGGCATTGCCCGAGGCTTCACGGAAAATCCACCACCGTGCCGTGGCCTTTCCAGAGCTTCATCGCCGGAGTGGAGGAGAGGAGGAGTTCCTACTTGAGAGGTTTTGTGCCAGGGAATGCCAAAGAGGGAGAGGGGAGAGTTAGGGGTTAAATAAATTAATTAACATTTTAATTAATTTAAAACCCCCAAAATAACCCGCATCCACAACCCTCGATGGGGTTGGGGTTATGCCTCCCCTAGACCAAAAACCACCTCTCGAGAACAATGGCGGTCTCAGAATTTTAATCCAAGACTCTGTTCAATAGTTATTAAACTCAATGCCCGAGGGTGCCAAATTACGAAAACGCCCCAGGGGCCATTTTTCACTGATGGGCCGCGCCCGCAAAACTTACACCCCTCCTAGGGTAAACGGCATGATCCAAACTCAACAGTCCCCTCATTTTTCCAATCCGAGCCACCGTTTAAGATATACTAGTGTTTCACCATTAAACAAATTAATTAATTAATTAATTTATCTATTTAACGTTCTGAGAGCGAGCGAGGGTTCCCAACATCCCGCGCTGACATGTTTTATGTCATTCCTAGGGTAAAAATTCCATTCCAGACCCATCCGTACACTCGGATCTCTGATCTGGAACTCCTTTTAGGAGTTATCCCATTTATTTGGCGTCTCCAGCGTGAAAGAACAGAAAATTTAATTCCGGCCACTCTGGGGCTCAGAATCGCACGTCGTCTGAAGGTGCTGCTCTAGAATATCATCAAAAATATTCCAAAGTCCTCCACGGCAAAAAACTGGGTTCTTAGATCATTTCCTCCTTCAATATTTTCATCCCCGAAAAGAAAAACTAGGGAGAAACACAAGGTACTAAGCCCACACCTAACTCTTCCGTACCCAGAAGAACTCTCGCACAGCTCTGCGCCACCACACACAGACCAAATGATTGCTCCGTTCACGCGAGGTCGGCCCTTGACAATGGCGTGCACCCACTCCCGACTTTGGGGTTAGGGAGAGGAGGTATACAACCTCACCATCCCTTTGCATGGTCTCAAATGGCTCGAAGGCCCTCGGGGGTAACTCATCTCCCCGGTCGAACCTCTGCGTCACACGCCGCGACTGGAATCACCGCCCGCACCTGGAACAAGGCCCGGTGATTCCCTCCTTTGGAATATCCATATGGTGAAACACCCAAGGATATCTGATCACACAAGATTTCACAGTCGATGTATCGCCACCAAGACTCTCTTACATGCTCGGAGAGCGAAGGAGTCAACACCATCGACTAAAGGGAAAAGGTCCTACACCTTTTACTTTACCAACACAGGGTTACACTGACTCCCTGAGTCACCCTTCTAACTTCTCCGGCAAGGAGAAGGGAGGAAAGAATTTCACAGGAAGAGTCTAACAATTATACTTCAAAAATTAGAAGATTTTTAGAGTGTACCTCTTATCACCTCATGCTCTGCAGGATCATATACATCCAAAGCTTGCGGTTGTCCATGGTCCCAACTGTCAGCTCCCAGAGCCTGACGTGGACCACATAGTGGTGGTGGGAAGATCTTGTAAATGCATCCCCCACCTCCAGATCCTCCTGCTCCTCTGCTAGCACCACCTCTCTGGGCGCTATTCCGATCACGGCGTTACCTCTGTCGTGGTGGTGCACCTGCTGCCTACCCGAATCTCTCCGCAAATCGGGTCGGGAAGTCTCGAGCCAAGTGACCTCGCCCGTCACAAGCATAACGCCAACTCTCTCTGGGCTACACTGGTTCCCTCCGGCGCAACTGTGGTGTACGACTTTGCCCCTGAGTCTGGTTTTCAGAGAGACACCTGCGTCGAGGTCTGGCTTGCCGATGCCCGCGAGCTGCGTCAGACGTCTCGGCACCAACGTGCCTGCTGCCACCACCAACTCTAGAACGTGATAGGAAGCTCTCTTCCACCAGTGCCTGCTCTAGCACCCCGACATATGTAGAAATTCCCAATGGTACTATGACAGAACAAATCTCTCATCGTAGACCCTTCTCAAACTTCCGTGCTCAGAGGTTGTCGTCATGGACCAAGTCCGAGTAAAAGCGTGCACGATCTGCAAAACTACCCGCGTACTCAGCCACCGTCATCCCCCCCTACTATAACCGTAGGAGATCCTGAATCCAAACGGGGTGCAAGTAGGAGGGAAAAAACTCCTCATGAAACAACAACTAGAAGTCTTCCCACGAAAGCGACGGCTCATCAAGAAGATGAGTCACCAGACTCCACCAACGCCAAGCTGCTCCACCAAAAAGGGTGGCTGCCAAAGCCACTCTCTGATCTGTCGGCGTCTGCACAAGCCTGAAAAGGCGAACCGCTGCCTCGAGCCAATCCTATGCTGCTTGAGGGTCTGGCTCACCACTGAACCTCAGCGGTCTATGCCGCTGGAACTCACAGAGCGCACTCAACCTGCGCTCAAGCTCAGCCCGATCTGCTGAAACTCCCTGCTGCTCAACAAGTGGGGGTGCTGCTACCGGCCCACTCAGAGAAAGGGGATCACATGATGGGTCCTGAACTGTGGCCTCATAGCTCACAAGGTCGTCGTCATGAACCAAAACTGGTATCCTAGCTGTCTGTCTTCGCAGAGACATCCTGAATATTATCAAAGAGTGTCGCGGTCAGATGAGCATATATGTATATACCAATAACAACAACGATGGGGAGATGACTCAAGAAGGACAGTCAAAGACTCAATCCTATGTGATGCACAAACCAAATTTTCCCTACAACAAGTTTCTGAGCATGCCGAGTCGACAAGCGGGTTATCAAGGTCCTGGTGAATGGATACGTCGGCCGCCGCACCATCACAGGACTCCCTAGCCTGACAGCTCCTCTCGAGACACGTTAGCACTTTTGTCCTAAATCCCAACCAATTCCTTTTTAGGGATTTCCGCACAATGCCCCAAGGAATGAACCACCTCTGATACCACTTTTTCATGACCCGGCCCTACCCGGGCTTGAGCCGCAACTACCCCAAGCCCGCCTCCATAGGCCACGGTCTAGCGACCAACGCCGAAGGCACAACAACTCGAGGCGGCCTTTGCATATGCACATGTACACACCCACACGAAGCACACTCAATGAAAAAGTGCAGAGTAAAAAATAAAAGTAAAGGGAAACTGCAATAAATAAACCACAAGAGTGCATCGACCTCTAAATAGTACAGGGTGCAACCTAAAAATAAATGGGGCAAAACACGCGCCAATCCAAAAAGTGCCACAACCCGGAAACAGGTAAACAAAAAGAAACAACTGACGGGTCTCCCACCTGGAACCCAGCCACGACCACCACACATGGTCCAAGCTCCCAAGCTCCTACACTCCACTAAACCCACACTCCACCTATCCGTTGTCTGCAAGGGCACACCAAGTTCGGGCAAAGCCCAAGCAGGGGTGAGTACAAAAATACTCAGAAGGATACCCCGAAGGCTCGAGGGAGCAACAAAGGAGGTACCGAAGGGTGAGTAGTAGATCGAACATGGAGTAGAACAGAAGTACAATAGAGAGTGCAATAAAGAGTCCAGCTCAACCCAATAAGAGGAAAGAAGGTAGAATCATCCAGACACAAGGAGCTAGAAATGGTGAGAAGATGAACTACCCGTCGAGTCTTTCCTACCTATAGCAGGAGAGTAGACTCGTCCAACCATGAGAAGCTAGACACAGAAAGCACATGGAATACCCCGCGCGTCTTCGCCTCTCCTGGAAGGAGAGTAACCAAACCCAAGAAGTGTGTACTGGAAACAAGGTATATACAAATTTGTATGCTCAACAAGAAACCCGAACAAGCTCGTAAGGGGATCTTCATCCAATCGCTCAGCCCAAGAAAAGAGTCGTCAACAGTCCCAGGAG
Organism: Viscum album; assembly: GCA_963277665.1. Lineage (NCBI taxonomy): Eukaryota > Viridiplantae > Streptophyta > Magnoliopsida > Santalales > Viscaceae > Viscum > Viscum album. Next base: position 880,467,812 of record OY728123.1, read on the forward strand.
TAAACACCATCGATGCCCAGCATCCCGCACGTCTGCCTCGAACCGCAAGCCAAGGGGCTCAAACCACTGCACCTCGACACTATCCACTTTGGGCGGCACTGACTTGCTCGCATGGTTTTAGGTCACGTCACAAGGACGCGTCTCGGTGGGGGAAAGTGCCCCTCATACTTGAGAGTTGCGGGTTAAGTCAAACCCCACCTCGTCACTGCCCCGCAGTCAAGAGGTCTCCTCAAAGTCAAATCTGTCACAACACTAACCCGTATATCCAAGGATCCCGCTCCGATAATCACAGAGGAAAGCCTTAGAGTAGCCTAGTAGAAAGGACTAAGCCTGGAATGCCAACAGGTGTCCCACTGCCCAGCCCTACTGGAGGGTAAACCATAATACATCATCAGGTGACCCACTGCCCAGCTCCGCTGGAGGGTAAACCATAATACATCATCAGGTGACCCACTGCCCAGCCCCGCTCGAGGGTAAACCATAATACATCATCAGGAGACCCACTGCCCAGCCCTGCTAGAGGGTAGACCTGGAATAAGTCGACAGGCGACCCACTGCCCAGCCTTGCTGGAGGGTAGACCTGGAACTAGACGACGGGCGACCCACTGCCCAACCCTGCCGGAGGGTAGACCCTAAGAGGGCGTCGGGTGACACACTGCCCAGTCTCTACTGGAGGGTAGAACCTAAGTGCGTCGGGTGACCCACTGCCCAGTCTCTGCTGGAGGGTAGACCCTAAGAGCCTCGGGTGACCTGCTACCTAATCTCTGCTGGAGGGTAGACCCTAAGAGCGTCGGGTGACCCACTGCCCAGTCTCTGCTCGAGGGTAGACCCTATAAGCCGATGAGTAACCCACTTCCCCAGCCCCACTGGAGGGTAAACTCAGAACAGCTCTGGCCATCTCCACTGGAGGGTACAACACTGGCCAACTGAACACGGAGTGGGTATCGCGCAACCACCTAACTCCAGAACAACTCACCCAAAAGAGGTTCATCGTCTACTCCATCACTGGGTGTCACTAGCATCGCTACCGGCCAAATCCTTCGAGGACGATACCAGGGCGAGACCACTCAACCCTTCTGGTCAAAAAAATGAGCACAGATCCAGGGGAAAAACTCCACTCTACTGGTCGAGCAAATGAGCATTGAGGGACCCTCTGCATAGCGAGAGGTTAGAGTACGCAAAGCAGAGCTCGGCACGCACCTGGGGCCCACACGACGTGTGGCCCCATGTTAACGACAACCAAGCGCACAAATGTCTCAGGTAAAAACCACACGTACCTCCAAGCACTCCCATATACTCCCAGAGTATACCTCGTTCTAGCCCAAAGTCTATCCTGCACATGGAACCCAACGTCAACATGAAGGGGTGACGTAACATCTCCAACTCAAAGGCCCAGGCACGGCCGACCCCATGTTATGAAAAATTTACATCTCTCTCCCAAGAGTGCACACGATCATATTCCATGGGTCCGCTACAACCACAGTAGAAGAACCGCCACCGGGGCACCTCCCACATTTCAACATTTAACAAGATCGCGCAAGAGGCTCCTCCCACCTGAACAGATTACACTGTTGTAATCCTCGCAGAAAGACACGCGAGATAGGCTACCCACTCGCCTGAAACAGTCAACCGGTGAAAAAGATACTATTCACCGTAACCAAACACGTGTGGGGCCTACCCTAAGATCCCGAAACTAAACAAACATATCATGCCACTACGATCCACTCGGAAAAACACACGGGATTGAATACTCAACCACCCAAAATGGATAATCGGTGAAAAAGGTACTATTCACCGTATCCGGGTCGGGTGAGACCCACACCACGTCCCCGAAAAAGGTCAGGTGAACTGCGCCATCGCAATTCTCTCGGAAAATCCCCCCAAAAGCCCTACCCACTTGAGTGGAACAGATTCCCGGAGAAAAAGTTTCATCCAGCTTACCGCGCAAGAGCGGTACTATGCGGGACCCGCATACCGGTCCCGAAACTCAACGGACGGATCGCACCGTTGCGATCCTCTCGAAATGGAAGACAAGATGGACTATTCACTTTTCCAAAACAGTCGCCCGATGATAAAGATGGAAAATCACCGTCGACGCCCAAACAGCCCCCATGGACCCCGCAATATCGTGCCGAATTAGAGCGGGTGGATTGCACCATTTGCAATCCCCTCAGAAAAACACACAAAAACGACTGCTAACTCGCCCCGAACGGACGCCCAATGAAAAAGTTGCTAAATGCTCTGCGCAGCTCAAAAGATGGCCCGTGGGGCCCGTGCCTCAACTTCGGCCGCAATGCCCGAAACCAACCTAGAAAGCTTTGCCTCGGTGCTAGGTCTGCGCCACTGTAGACGGCGTGCAAAACAGACATCCGTAGCAAAATTTACAGGCGTACAAATTGCTAAGGGGGTTTACCCCTAGACCGGATGGGCACGGTTCGGCCGGTCCGCCCCGCTCGGGCCGGCCCCCTCCGGCCGGCCTGCTGAGTCGCGGCCCAACCGCTGGGCCCGACCCCGCCGAACCCGCGGGCCGCCTCACACGCGGCCCGCCGACTCTTGCGAGGCCGCCTCGCCCGCACGCCGCGCGGGCGCCTCCTCCACCGACCGGCCGACAGGGCCGGTCGCGTCCGCGTGGAGTCCCGCGTCATGCGGGTCTCTATCTCCCCGTGGGGTCGCGTGCCTGCGACCCCGACCGTCTCCTCTCGCCGGCACCCACGACCGGCGCCCTCGACCGGTCCGCCTGCTCCGTCCCACACCAGCGAGGTGCCGCCCAGCCGGCCGGATGGTCGGCCGGCCTTCCGCCGTGCCCGATGCCGCTCCGCCATCCCGGAACCACCGTATGCCGCCTGGAACCGCCGAAAAACAATAAATTCGGCCGAAACATCCTGGGGCTGCCCCAGGCACCCCGGGACTCGGATTTTTGATCCAAGAAGAGCGTCGGAAACCTTAGAACATATAATACACATCCGTGGGCTTCGATCGATGATCGGACAGAAATTCGACAGTATAAATTGGGCTCAAATATTGTAGGAATTTCAAAACTAAAACAAAAAAACTCCTACCTCTTGGGCGTTGCCCGATGCTTGACAGAGGACCCGCCGCCGCGCCGTCACCTTGCCGGAGCTTCCTCGCTGAAGTAGAGGAGAGGACAAGTTCCTCCTTGAGAGGGTTTGCGCCAGGGAATGCCAAAGAGGGAGAGGGGAGAGTTAGGGGTTAAATAAATTAATTATCATTTTAATTAATTTAAAACCCCCAAAATAACCCACATCCACAACCCTCGATGGGGTCAAGGTTATGCCTCCCCTAGGCCAAACACCACCTCACGAGCACAAAGGAGGTCTTGGAATTTTAATCCTATACTCTGTTCAATAGTTATTAAACTCAACGCCCGAGGGCACAAAATTACAAAAACGCCCCTGGGGCCAATTTTCACTGACGGGTCGTGCCTGCAAAACTTACACCCCTCCTAGGGTAAAAAGCACTCTCCGAACTCTATGGTGTCCTCAGTTTTCCAATTCGAGCCACCGTTTAAGATATACTAGAGTTTCACCATTAAAATAATTAATTAATATATTAATTTATCCGTTTAATGTTCCGAGAGCGAGCGAGGGGTCCAAAATCCCGCGCCGACATGTTTTATGTCGTTCCTAGGGTAAACACCCCATTCCGAACACATCCGTACACTCGGATCTCTGATCCGGAACTCCGTTTAGGTGTTATCTCATTTATTTGGCGTCTCCAGCGTGAACACACTGAAAATTTAATTCTGGCCACTCCGGGGCTCAGAATCGCACGTCATCTGAAGGTGCTGCTTTGGAATATCATCAAGAATATTCCAATGTCTTCCATAGCAAAAACTGGGTTCTTACAGCTATGAAGGCCAGTAACAGAAAAAAAATGAAATTAATGATGTACAACATAAAATATGCATATAAATGAGTAATAAACAGAACCTAAAGAGTAATTCATGTGATAATCAGATAATCATAACCTGGGAAATGTGTAAAACAACCTAAAATAATGAATCATAAACATAGTTCAATGACAATCCTCCAAGAAATGACGATGTAAAAAATCCCATAAAGGAACTAGGTTCAACCCTTTCCCATTGTGACATATCAAGATATTAAACATTACCCTATTAATTGGGGAACTATTTGGGTGCACCCATAATTATCATTTTATTATCAACCTTAAGTGTGCCACATAGATCATATAACATGGATTTAATCATAGTCATAATCTATTAAAAAATCAAGGAATGTATAATACATACATTTATGTCCCTAATCAAAAAATTATATGAGCATTAATGTGAACACCCATTATAAGAAATGGGTTTGGTATTTACCTAAGAATTGTTTTGGCATGGAAGGTCACAGTGAAGTTTTGAAAGCATAATAGAGTCACCTAAAATTTTAAAATAAGGAATGATGAGAGAGAAATAGGTATCTTACTATTTTATTTGAAAATGTGATATAGTATAGAATTGTAAAATCATATCCCTATATTAAAAATTTTAAAATTTATTTCATAAGGTAATGAAGAAACCTGAATATTGAAAAGTATCCTTACAAATGTTTAGCATCGTAACAGGTGTACATAATATATCATGAGAGATTAATGAGAGTAAATGGAATATATAATCCTTTACAAAAAATGTAAGCTAAGGGGAATATGTAATTTCATATCCCATCACAAGAAAAACAAATGCAGAACAGATAATATAAAAGTACTACTTTATAAAATAGTAAAGTGTAAGATTCCTTATGGATTTTTAGTATATTAAAAGCTTTGGTAAGGATCAAAATGAGAGGGGAAAATGATATAGAATTAATATAAATTAAATATTAAATGGAGGTAATGATTAAAAATGAATTATTATTATTAATTTCAATTAATATGAAAAATTTCAAAGAAGTAACTTGAATTGAAAGGAGGAGAGGAAGGTGAGGATCCCATGAGTGTGTGACTCCAAATAATTGGGAGGGGATTCCTAAAATAATGGGTCACCTTAGGAGAAATTTATATATGGAAGGGAAGAGTAAGTAATTTCTCTAAATATTTTTAGGGATGATTAATTAGAGATTAGGTGTGTTTATATATGAAAAGATTGAGATTTCTTTATAATTTTTTTGTCTTCTACATAATAAAATATCTAAAATGAAAAACCAACCCATGTGTTTAGGATATGTATTCTTCAAAAGGATATTGATTTTTATTATTTTTGAAGGCTATTGTCCAAACTTATTAAAATATTACCATCGGTGATGTGTTAGTGAGTCAAACACTTAAAGAAATAATTTTAGAATCGAGAAATATATTATAAGTCTTGGATGATTCATAATGTCTTTAAAAAATAAATAAAATAAAAATAATATAAATTAATTTTAAAGGGAAGACGTATATTTGGTCAGGGATCCCATTTATATTACTTGTTTTATCACTTTTAGGCCATTGAGTTGTTATAATACAGAAATTATATTTATATGTTATTTAATTTTTATAAAAAAAATTGACTGCCTCATTAATGTATGGAAATTTACTAGTGGTTAATTTTAAAATATTAATTCCCAAAAAATATTAGTTTTATCTAACTAATTTTATAATTATGTTAATTTTCTATTTTAAAATAAAAAACTGATGTTTGTTGAAAATGAATGGTTTTTGAATGTAACATTTCTTAACCCTTATGAAACTAAATTTGACTTCGTAAAAATAAAATGGTGTTTTTAATAAATATATTTTCATAAAATATTTTTTATTTGAATAATCCATTAATTCATCAAAATAGATTAATTGAATTTCAATATTAACCAAAAATTCTATTCATGTTTTTTTAAATAAAAATAAAAATAATTTATAAAGAATATATAATAAAACAGAAATATATTCATTATTATATACAAAATATTATACATAATGATATTTTAGGGTCTGGTTATATATCCCCTTAATACACCATCACACACTTTATGGGTAAGGTGTGTGGTAGTGGGACTTTCATGGGGAATTTCAGAAAAAATGTTTTAGATCATGATATCGATGAGATTGAAATTCTCCTACATATGGTTTCACTTATTATCAATTTGATGGATCTCTTAGTGGTGTTGGTCATGAGAAAAGCTGAAAAATACTATATCCCACAGGATCTATGATAAATGGGCTTCACAGGGTATTATGCTACTAGTAGAGTCCATCACATCCTTTCTCTGTGAAAATTAGATTTGTTAAAACCCTATACCAATACTAATCATGTGATCACTATACAATGACTATATTATCAACAATAATAATTTTTTTGGTCAATTAAATCCAATAGTCATAATAAAACAAAATAATTTCATTTGTTTTAAATAACCATTTTATATTATAATAAAATTAAGTAAAATGAAATGGGAATTTTATTTATAATATTTTAGTTCATTACAATTAATTAGGGAAATCATTTTTTACCATACATAATTATCATGTAACTATACCATCAATAATAAAATTTCCCTCATGGTTATACTTGACATAACCCTTATGATTATTCTTAGAGTAACATTTACAGTTACACTTAAAATAAAAATTATAGTCAACTTCCAATACATCTATTTCAATGGAGGGATATCATGGACCCACCCATGATTTTTTTATAATGGAACCACCTGTCATCATAAAAAATTACTAATACCCATAAAATAATCATAAAAATTGAATTCTTCAATCATAAAAATATTCCTCAAGTAAAATAATTAATTCTAAAATTATTCTACACATATAAAGAGGAAAAGATTTTAATTTTAAATAATTATATAATACTATAAAGGAATATTCAAAATAATAATAAGTAATTGAGGAAGGAAAATAAACTGATTTCATACAAGTTAAAATAAATTGATTTTGAATTCTATAAAATGAATCTTTCAAAGAGGATTTTGAAAAGAATTTCCTTTATATAAAACATAAACAATATTAATTTTGGAAGAAATTTCTATAATGTTTGAAAATCACATTTTTGGAAAATTCATGTAAAAATATATAAATTTATAATAATCAATTAAAAAAACATGGACATGAATGTGAATAATTTTGAAATAATATATTTAAAACATTTGAAATGTGGTTTTATAGTTAGATTCCATTACCTTGAGTCTGACTCATCATGTATGTTCTATATCATCTTGAATAATAAATTTGGTTAATTATGTACCATCTAGAGAACTCTTTTAATGTTTTCTATCCAATTTATTTCAATAATTATGATGTGTTTAAATAATTATTTATGCGTATTTTGTATTCTTTGGTCATATAGATGACATCTTTTAAATTTGGTTTTTTAATTTCTATTCATTCTTTTTTATGGAGGGTTCTCTTGTATTTTTGGATTAGGGGGGGGGGGTCACCATGATTTGGGACAAACTGTGATCCAATTTCCATACTTAAAAAAACTTGTTCCATATTTAACTCCCCCATTTTTTTTAACATTTTCACCCATTCCACTAACTAATTTTCCTCCCCTAACATATTCATACCACCATATATATTTGGACCCCTTATGAAGTCATTATCATTCTGGATTTGAGTGATATAGTTAGGCACTAGTTTAACCCATGAGCCCATTTCCTACTTTAAAAAAATATAATTATTTAATATATAATTCAAATTTTTATTTTTTTTCATGGATTCCACCTCTAAATAGAATCCAAAAACTCTAGTCTCACCCCCATTATCAATTTCGTCTCTTTGGATCTCATTTGCATCTCAGATTAGGGTGAAATATCATAGGGTTTCTCAAATCATCTAGATTTGAGAAGGTAATTTGTTTTATCCATAAAAAAATAAATTTTTACTCCATTTTCCCCATTTTATTCCCCTCATGACTTCCTCATCCTCATTCAAGCCTCCCTATAATTTTTTGTTTCTTGGAGATTCAACTTTAGGTGGATTTGGGGTTATTTTTTCAAGATCCCTAAAGTATGTGGGTATTCTTCCTTCCTCCTACCATTTACATAGGGTTTCTTCCATTTGTCTGGAAGATCCTATTTTACAAAACACAGGGATTCGTACATAGGGTTTGATCTTAGGTTTCTTGGTCTAATCTTCTGGTTTTACATTTGATTGAACTCCTTTGTGGTGTAATGGCGGTGTTTGTGAATTTTCACATAGGGACTTATTGTTTTCAAACTTGTGGTAGGTTATTCCATGTGTAATCACTCTTGGATGATTGAGAATTTCTAGATTTATAATTTTTTCATGTTCATATTTAATGGTATTTGGTTCAAAAACAATTTTTTGTTGTTTTTGTTATGATAATGGTTCTAAAATTGCATTTTTGTGTGAAAATGGGTGTTATTCATTGATACCCCATGTTGGATCTTTTGGGGTTGTTTTCTAATTGATGAAATGGTTTTATTAAAATGTTTTAGTGATGTAAATTTGGTTTTGGTGAAATATAAGTATGCACATGGTGTTCAATGTGGGGTTTTCAATGGATTTTATGTGCAAAACATTGTTATATTTTGTGATGTAGTTTTATATAACTTATAAATGTTTTGTTGAGTGATATAAGTGGTGAAAATCATGTCTTGAAACTGTTTAGAATGTTTGTGACTGAAACTGATTATTTTTTTGTGAAATTGGATTTTGTTAACATGGGTAATTCGTGTATCTAGATGGGGGGAAGTGTACATGTACGCTAGTGATCTGGAGTTGTTTTGCAACTATTTCACTTATCAATTAAGACATTAAAAATAGTAAAAAACTATATTAATGATGTTTTTGGACCACTCGGTCATGTTTATGTTTCCTAATAGTGTATCATGCATGAGAATGGATATTACTATAGTTGAATTACACAGAGATATGAGGTACATGGGGCCCGAAACTAACTAGTTTCAAGTGGTGTTCTCGAGATTAGTGCTCATTGGCTCTATTGTATTTATCATTGTATTAGGATGATTTTGGATGCAAAAATTTTGTATGTTACATGTTTTAATTAAATGTTTTCACACTTTGAAATTTCCCTTTGATATTCTTTACCATTAAATGTTTCATTCTTTCGAATTTATTGCTGCCATTTCATGTTTATCAAAAACATGCATGATTTTCATCTTGTATTGCTAAATATATGGAATACATTTGCGGTATCCTATTGAGATCATGCTCCCACCCTACTTACACCCCTTGGGTGTCAGTAGACTTGATCATGTTTGATGTAGGTAAAGGAAAGGCCATGGGTGATGGCGGTTCAGTTTGTTAGTTTCTTCCCTTGGTGTGGTGTTATAGAGATGGCTTGTGGGTAATAACCCCTTGTCCTGTGGGGTCCCTTGGGATGTTCTGCTGTAACTATTCTATATCTTTGGACCTCTTGTTTCATGTTTAAACCTATGTGTTCAGTTTGGGATTTTATTTAAGGTATGTTTGGCATATATATTTTTTGATTTGGTTTATTGATCGTTATGTGTTGTTAAATGATTCCTATCATAGGTAAATAGTTCCCAAACCATAACACACGACACCCATGAACTTGTGCAAGTCTATGGGTATAGGTAACACCCTTCAGTACTTTCCATGGGATGGTTCTGGTTCTGGTAATGATGGAGAAAAGATTTATTTTGTGATAAAATGGTATCAGAGCTGGACAATGGATTTGGGTGGTATTATTATTTTTTAAGAGTCCAGCTAGAAAAGAGCGAGAACAATCTTGTATACGAATTTTAGTTATGGTTTGGGTCCCTATCCCACACATCTCATGGAAGACCTCGAGTCACCATGGTACATTGGAATTTTTTTTGACTTCACTTCTAGGTGAGATGTGTGAGTTTCAGACTACACGTGGACATCAGTTGGAAGTGGAGTAGTTGTTTCTTTTATTATTGTAATGAGTTTGGATTATTTTTATTTGATGTTATTGATTAAATTTTCAGAATTATTGTACTTATTTTTTTCTTGTGATTGTTGTATTTTTTAGAAACATGTCTCCCCAGAAAGCTCCCATGCACCCACGAGAGGAATGCAGAGAGAGTTCCCCCTCACCGCTTGATCTGTGGAAAATAAAGGCTGGGGTTCAGGTAGTCCATGATCTAGGATAGGGACTAGCTCATGTTCCAGCTTCAGTTAAGGAAGATGAGACCGACCCATGGAAGGAAATAGACTATGAATTTGAAAAAAAATAGTACTCTTAATTTTTAATGGTGCACATAACCCTAGGAAGTGGAGGAGTGGATCAAAAAGATAGAGAATGTGTTTGAGTTCTTGGAAACACCTAAGGAGGTCAGGGTGAAGTGTGCGTCTTTCCTATTAGAGGGTCCTAGCCACATGTGGTGGGAATCAGTGCTTCAAGCTGGGAAGCACGAGAAAATGAGTGGAAAAGACTTCAAGGTTATCTTCAATCATCAGTAATACCCTAAAGTTAGGAAGTATGATTGATATCGAGAGTTTGTATAGTTTGTTCTAGGTATATTTTTGTGATGGAGTATTAAAACTATTTTGCGGAGTTGGTTTGTTATTCTCCAAAAATGGTCTCTAATGAGAAAATGATGACCCATAAGTTTGAGAGGGGTCTAATTCTAGAGATTTATTCATAGGTCTTCTTATTTAACCCTAAAACCTATATGGAGGAGGTTGACCGGGCGTGTATAGTGTAGATCGACCACAAGGGGAGGGCTAGTTTTCGTGTACGATATTAAGTTTGGGCAGTGGTAGCTTTTCTGAGATAAAAAAGGAAGCGGGAGGAGCATGGAAAGAAGGGGGAAATAGTTCAGTCCAACCTTCCAGGTAGTTTTCTTTAGTACCTTTTGATGCGAGGTCCGACGTGTGTCACTAGTGTGGGAGTCTAGGGAACATCTGACCATCATGAAATTTTCTTATGAATCATTTTTATCAGTGTGGTGGTATGGGAAACATTCATAACTTTTATAGGATGTCACATACACTCAAAATTGGTTTAGGATCGATATATTTCAAGGGAGTTCCAGCTCATTCAGAGCCATCGAGGATAGTGGGATCTCGGTATAGTTCACATGGAAGCAGGGATGGATCATCTTCATAAAAGAGTTAGTTTAGGGAAGAACCAGAAGAAAATGACCATTATTAAGAAGAAACTAGGCATCTTTATATGGTTGATCAGGCACCAATGGGTTCTGAGTTAAGATCGTCAGCTATTCTAGGTACCATTATGATTGCCTCTTATATACCTACTACACTTTTTGATACTAGTTCTTCTGTTACATTCATCTCTTCCCATACTATGAACATTCTGAATTTTCCAACCGTGCTAGTGTCCTTTGCGATAGAGCTTGTGATGCCACTGGGAAAGAAGGAGAAATAGGGTCTTAAGTTCCCATCATGTCCATTTTCCATGTTAGGGGTTGAGATGGAGTGGGACCTCTCATCGAAGATATGGATCTTTTTTACGTGATACTTGGCATGAGTTTGATGATGCACTTTCAAGCACACATCAATTTCTATAGTCAGAGGGTGAGTTTCACGATACCTGATGGGAGTCATCAGGTTTTTCTTGGGGAATGGGATCCTCGGTCAGGCCGTGCAGGAGGTCTACACCAATATTTGTGGAATCTTATCTTCCAGTTATCGCCGCTTGTGCTTGAGGAAGATGGTAGTGCTCTTGAAGGTGGACTACCTAATGTAGTGGATGAGTTCCAAAGGTATTCCCAGATGATTTTTCAGGCTTTCATCTAGAGCAGGATGTTGCGTTCTCGATTGATTTTGTTCCAGGAACATTGATGATTCCTATTCTCTCATATCATATAACCCGCACCGAATTTATGGAAGAAAAGATTCGGCTCTAAGACTTAGAATCCAAAGGATTCATTCACCCGAGTATATCTCATTGGGTTGCTCTATTTCCCTTTGTGAAGAAGGCTGAAAGGTCCCTTTAGTTGTGCATTGAATACTAGAAGATGAATAAAGCAACCATAAGGAACTAATATCCTTTTCCCCAAATTGGTTATTTCTTTGACCCAGTAAAGGGAGAAAAGTGGTTCTTGAAAATAGAATTGCATTTGGGTTACCATCAACTCAGGGTGAAAGAGGCAGATATCCCAATGATAGCTTTATGAAGCATTTACTACCACTTTGAGTATTCATTCATTCCCTTTGGATTTACCAATGGTCTTGTGTTATTTATGGAACTCATGAACAGGGTGTTCCACCAGTATCTCGATTCCTTCATCACGGTGTTCGTGGATGATAAATCCTATTACATTAGATCCAAAGAGGAACATGAACATATCTATAGATCGTGTTGGGCACTTTGTGGGATCACCACCTCTATGAAATATTGTCCAAGTACACTTTTGGGATCAGGGAGGTGATGTTTCTAGGGAATGTGATCTCGGAGTAGGGGGTTTCGGTGGAACCTGAGAAGATCATTGTGATTATTTCATGGGAGTAGCCAAAGAACGTGTTCAAGATTATGAGTTTCCTTGGATAGGATGGTTACTAAAAGTGATTTGTTAGGTGTTTCTCTTAGCTTGATTTTCACATGACCACACTCACCTAGAATGGGGTGATATTTTTATGGGGCCCAGTGTGTCAGGAATCCTTCAAGGAACTAATGTGGTTGTTGACAACCGCCCCTGTGCTGATTTTTTCAAAGGATGGAAAGGGGTATGTGGTGTATTGTGAATCTTTAAGTATGGTTCTTGGGTGTGTTCATATTTATGGTGATCAGGTGGTGGCATATGCTTCTCGCCATCTCTGACCACATGAATAGAATTGTCTGACCGATGGCTTGGAGTTAGAAGCTGTGATCCATGATTTGAAGACATGGAATCACTACCTCATTTGGGAGAAGGTTATAGTCTATTCTGATCACAAAATATGGGACTACATCTTCTCATAGAAGGAATTCAATCTCAGTCAACACCATTAGATATAGTACTTATAGGGTTTTAAATTTGACATTGTCTATACCCCAATAAAGTGTAATGTGGTGGCAGACTCTTTGAGTAGAAAAGTACCAGTGCAAGCCTGAAGGAAGTCCAGTGATGAGTAGACTCTAATGGGGCTATATGCTCAAATTCATATAGAGACCTAGGATCACAGTGGAGGTTTGTTCTTGGAATGAATTCATTGGAATCTGTATCTCATGGTGTTGATTCAGAAAGAATATCTTATAGATGAGCTATGTCAGTGATCTCGGCTATTTCTTCATGGTGGGGAGATTTCTTTTGAATTCTCATCATCTCCTGAGGGTATCCTGTGCATTATGGACCATTCAGTAGTGTCATCATCTCTACAGAAGGTGGTGATTAAGGATATCCACCAGTATTAGTGGTATATTCATCCTGGTTCCATAAAGATTCATAACGATTTGTGATGACCATTTTGGTGGTTAGGTATGATATCAGACATTACTGACTTCATTTCCAGATGTGACATATGTCAGCAGGTGAAAGCGGAGCACCAAAGGCCCTCTATTTTTCTATTGAAATTATCCATTCCTAATTATAAGTGGGAAAAGGTCTCTATGGACTTCATTTTTTTCTTACCTCATACACCTCTAGGTAATTATTCCATTTGGGTAGTAAATTATTGTCTGAAAAAATCAACCCACTTAATTCTGATCAATGATACTACTAAAGGGGATGAGTTGGGCACATTGTATCTTTATGAGGTGGTAATTATTCATGGTGTTCCATTAGTTGTTTTCTTAGATAAATAACCCTTTTTAATTCTTTTTTGTGTGAAGTCCTTTAGAAGTCCTTAGGGTCACCGATTAAGATGAGCACGACATACCATCCTCAAATGGATGGTCAAACATAGTGGGGGAATCAAATCTCGTCAGACATGCTCCGTATATGTGTTTTTGACTTTGGATATTCATGGGATAGTCATTTGGGATTTGTTTAAAATGTCTATAATAATGGTTAACAATATTCAATTTGAATGGATCATTTTGACAAGCTCTATTGTAGGCCTTGTAGGTCCCACCTATTTTGGGCTGAGGCAGGCGAGACATCACTATTGGGGTCGAGCCTTGTGCATGAGATGTCAGAGAAGGTCAACATGATTAGGAATCCCTTTCTGATTTCCCGAAGTCTTCATATATCTTATGCTGACTAGAGGCATCAAGACCTACTTTTTTTTATGGGTGACATGGTATTCTTGAATGTGGCGCCCTATTTTGTCCATCGCTAATTAGAAATGAAATGGAAGATGATTCCATGGTATGTTGGTCCTTTTGAGATCACTGATCATAATAGAAGAGTGGAATAGAGGTTTTCCTTTCCTTCTCATTTTCCTTTCATCCATGCCATCATCCATGTCTACCAGTTGAAAAAAAACAACATTGATCTCTCCTAGGTGCTGAATTGGGAAGAACTAGAGATAGAGCCCAATTTATTAGTGTGGGAGCAACTGGTTTGAATTATGGACTTACGATAAAAATTTCTTCAAGATTAGTCTATTCCTATAGTATGAGTCATCTAGAATCATGAGACTAATGATAGTGAGACATGGGAGTGGAAGTCTTGGGTCGAAGGGCAGTTCCCATTTATCTAATCCGATCATCCATCAAGATGAATTTATGAGGGAGGAATGTTTTTATGGTGGGGATAATTTTCACATACATGACTTAATTTAAAGGTATTTTTCATTTAATTTCTATTATTTATATTTTTCTTGGGGTTTACCATGTATTTTTGGTGAAAGGGGGGTTTCACCATGATTTGGGACAAACCATGAGCCCATTTCCATATTTAAAAACAAAATATGTTTGGTTTATAACTTTTTTATTTTTTATCATTGTTAACCCATTTTACTTCCCACTTAGCCTCATCTGACCTATTAAATCCACCATGTCTATTTGGGTGATTTATTTAGGCATTGAGTCAAACCGTGAGCCAATTTTATGATTTTAATAAAATATTTCTTTAATTTCATGTTAATTTTTTAATATTTTTTGGTGATTCCACCTCCCCATCGAATCCAAAAAACTTAGTTTCACCCCCATTATCGGTTTTTCATTTTTGGAGCTCATTTCAGTCTCGGATTAGGGTGAAATTTCTCATGGTTACTCAAATCGTACAGATTTGATAAGGTAATTGTTTTGTCCATAAATCATAAAATTTCACTCTTTTTCCACCATTTCAGTCCCGACATGACCTCCTCCACCTCATTCCATCCTCCCTATCAGTTGTGGTTTCTCGGAGATTCATCTCTTAGTGGGTTTGGGGAGATTTATTCAAGAACTCTCAAGTAATTGGGTTTCCTTCCCCCTCCCATTTTATTAGGGTTTCTTACATTTCTTCTTGAAGTACTTATTTTATAGAAAGTATGGATACAAAACTTGGGTTTTATATTTAGTTTCATGGTCTAATATTTTGGTTTTAGGTTATATTGAACTCCCTTGTGGTGCGGTGGTGGTGAAGGTAACCTTTCGAACAAGGATTTGGTGTTTTGACACTTGTGGTAGGTGATTCAATGTGTAATCACTCATGAATGATTTAGCGTTGCTAGATTTATAATTTTTTCATGTTCATATTCCGTTTACATTGGTGTGAAAATGATATTTGGTGGTATTTGTTAAGTGAATGATGCTAAAATGGAATTCCTATGTGAAAATGGGTGTTTTTCATGGGTATCATAGGTTGGATCAATTGGTGTTGTTTTCTAATTGATGAAATGGTTTTATTAAAATATTTTAAGGCTCTAAATTATATTTTGGTTAAATATTGGTATGAACATGGTGTTAAAAATATGGTTCTCAAGGGATTTTATGTAAAAAACATTGTTATATTTTGTGATGTTCTTTTATGGAAATTTTAAATGTTTTATTGGGTGATATATGTGGTGCGACGAATGTGTTGATACAATTTTGAATGTGGGTGACCAGAACTGATGATTGTAAATTAAATTTGATTTTTGTAACATGTGGAATTTGTTTGAGCACAAAGGGGGAAACCTAGGTGTCTAGGTGTGTGGATATGTACTAGTATAGTACTCTAGTGATTCGAAGTGGTTTTCCATGTTTATCATTGCATAATGGATATTAACAAAAATAAAAAACTATATTGATGTTTTTTGGTGACCACTAGGTTATGTGTATATTCCCCACTAGTGGATAATGCACAAGAATGGATATTACTAAGGTTAGTTTACACCAAGATACGAGGTATGTAGCGCCTGAAAATAACTAGTTCCTAGGGGCGTTCCTGAGTTTTTTGCTCATTGGATCTATTGTATCTATCTTTGGTGAAGGGTGTTTTTGGATTAAAAAATTAATTATCTTACATGTTCTAATTAAATTTTTTCACTCATTTAAATTTTCCTTTGAAAATTATTTACCTTTAAAAGTTTCATTCTTTAGAATTTATTTCCACCATTTATTTTTTATAAGAAACTTGCATTATTATCATCTTGTATTTATTACTATATTGAATAATTAGGGTAGTATCCTATTGGGATTGGGTAAAACACTACTTACTCCCGATTGGTGTATGTAGACTTGATCACATTTCACATAGGTAATGGAAAGGCCTTGGGTGATGGCGGTTTGGGTTGCTAGTTTCATCCCATGATGCGGTGTTGTGAAGATGACTTGTGGGTAAAAACCCCTTATCATGTGTTATCCCTTGAGATATTGTTCAGAATATTTTAGGTATATTTGGACCATTTATGCCATTTTTTGAACTATGTGTTCAATTTTGGATTTTATTTAAGACATGTTTGGTAGAAATTTTCAGATTTCGTTTATTGATTTTTTTATTGTTAAATGATTATAAGATCAGGTTAGTCACTCCCAAACCATAATACATAATACCTAAAGAGTTTTTTCCATCCTATGGGAATAAGGGAATCACTTCAGTCCATACCATGGGCCGGGTTTTGTACTGGTAATGATGGAGACCAGATTAGGTTTGTGTAAGATTTGACAGTATTCAGTTCATAATCTAGAATGGATTTAGTAGGTTGAATGTGGTTAAAGAGATATTAATTGCATCATCACTAGAATAATATTCATGGAATAATTAAAATGTTTATAAATCATTTCAACATTTAAATCCAACCATTAAATATTGTTATGTAAAAATAACTACATTACAGTCATGGAGATTGTATGTCGTACGTATTCATGAAAAACCTTTCCATTTTTCAATGATCATAATGGAAATAATATACACATTAATATAACATTAAAAAATTATCATAATATCATATATAAAAAATTAATTATTGTAGTACACTTATATATATCATCCACATGATGTGGTGATGAAAAACAAATCACATCGTTTCGGGGAGGTGATAGTCTACACGTACAAACCAATGATGTTATCATTTTTCTATGCATGAAATGATAAAACTATAAATGATATATAAGTTTTTACTAATAATAAATACTTAATCAATGTAATATATAAAAAATAATTCCATCATTATAATCAGTCTTGTGAGATGATGTTAGAAAACAAATTACATCGGTTCACGATGCGCTAGTTTGTCATACACATGAACGATTAATTATTTTCAAATATGAAAAAATTGGAGATGGATAAAGGTAATTTTGTAGATATAATAAAATATCATTATATTTTATATACATTATTTATCATTTTATCATGGTTTAAGATGGGTTTTGGGTTTTGGAATAATGAAAAATATAGGAATGCTTGAAAAATAATGTTGCATATTCTTTGGGCAATATACTTTTCTTAACACCTTAAGACCAAAAAGGTTAGTGTTATGCATAATATAGGACCTCTAAATATTGTGGTGGGAAACAATTAATGGATTCTTATTGGGGATGGATAAACCAGATAAGTTTTTATGTGTAATTAAAATAGAATAAGTGGTTACCTTTTATTAGAGTGGGGAGGGTCATTTTTTAATATCTAAAAATTTTGAGATATAATAAACTATTATATATCAAAAGACTTAAAAATAGACTATTAATTAAGATTGGATTCAATATTAGACCCTATGTTACCCCCTTTGGGATTATTTAGTTTTTTATGATTTTAAAATAATTTAATAAAATATTAATAATTTAAAATATCATTATTATAAATTTTGATAATATTAATTACTTTGACATTAAAAACATAAAGATAAAAAGTAAAATTTAGGAAACTTATTTTATTATATCACAAAAATTTCAATATAATATATAAAATATATGTATCAAATTAATTATATAAATTTATATTTAATTTAATATTTTTAATATTATTTCGTGTAATTTTCAATGAATTAATTTATTACTGCATTAACTTTGAGAAAAAATTTGAGGTTTTTATTTTGTTCCCTAAATATTAAAAAAATTACGATGATGATGATAAATATTTTTTCATGAAAAATACAATTTAAAGTCATACATATCTTCTGGATTACCACATATTAGAAATTATATACTCATTATAAAAATAGTGTGACATGTTTAACTTTTCTTTTAATAAAATAATAAAAATGTCCTGATTATATCAATGTGTCATAATATGGTTATGAATTCCACCATAAGATTATTATGGTCGATATATACTCATCCAATAATTTTTTATTCATGTTTTTTTGGGTCTTTTATCAATTCTAATAATTTTAATATTAGAATTTTTAGAAAACATTTTATTGATGTTTCTTCTTATTACACACGCACCACGTTAGTGTTGCATAAGAATTTAAGGTAATTATATCATTTATAAAAATTAAAAATAAATAAATTAGTATAAATTTAATCATTTTAGTCTTTATTTTTTATATTTACTCGTAATTATGTCAACAAACCTTATTTAATTTGTTAATTTTACTTTTCTCACCATGCAGGCACATTTCACAATTATTTGGATGATATTAATGTTATAAAACTAAAAAAATGAAATTATCCATATGAAAAATCATTTAGAGATGATATTTAATAAATATAACATTCATAGGAAACATACCTCTCAATTATAAGCTACATTACGTTGAATTTTATATTTCTAGTGTTGAGAAAGTATTACGTCAGCACTAAAGATGATATTCATATTTATCATAAAATAAATGACAATTTACATGTTCCCAAATTATTTCTGTATCATATATATATATATATCATTATTATAATATCGTAATTTATTCATTAATTATTATTCCAAAAATTTATATCATAATTTTTTATTGATGATATCATAATATATATAATATTTTAAAATAAACTATATTTCTCACTATTTAAAAAATTAGATTTTTCCAGTAATTCTAAAACATTCACCATAGGATAATTTTGAAATGTTTATTTTTAAAAATGAAGTTTATTATTTCAGAATAATTATTCTAAATTTCAGAAAAATTAATTATAATACATAAGCATTAATAGAAGAACAACTCATTTTTGAAGAAAACATATTCCAGAAAAATAAATTGACTTTACTAAAAATTATGTTCATTATTTCCTATTCATTAATGATACATTTATATGGGTTAAGACATATATATTTAATTTATAAATTAGTTATTAATATTCATACTCTCTAAATTAATTGCTTGATTCTAAAGTGAAAATTTAAAAAATAATATTTAGTATTTTTAATCTTGATGTGAAGTAATTTTTATGCTATTTAACATAATATTTTTTTCAAAAACATTTGGTGTTATAGTAACTGGGGAAAAATATCCAGGATTAAATTTTTTTTATTAACCACTATATGGGAACCCATATGGATGGGTTTCCATGATGGTGAAATTTCAAGGAATTGTACCACTTTAATTGTGTGCCCTGATGTATGGTGTGGCATTGTAGGATTGTTGGAATTCTACTTCAGTATGGGAAGTGGAAGAAAGGTATGTTATGTATCTAAAATTTTAAATCAAATAAGGTGAGTAGAAACATTAACTTCTTCCATTTAGGGGATTTTTGAGGGGAGGAATACACTATCATACCCTCGACGACAATTCCATCAAGGAATTTTCATTAGATATAAGACATAAATAATTGAGGAACTATGTCATCACTATAGTCCAAGGGGCGTCTTTTTGAAAAATTGATTCTTTAAGAAATTTGTTTGGAAGGGATGTGGTCTTGGGTTGGGTAACCTAACACATTTACATATACAAATGGGGATTCCATTTGGAAATAAAAATTGGTGGTCAATCCAAATTATAGAGAAATGATTTGTGTTGATGGAAACATGGGATACAATGGAAGGTTTTAAACAGACTATTATTACAAAAGAATGAATTTATTAAATTAATGGGTTATACCAGAATGACTCTAGGGTATCTATGTGATGGAAAAAATGATAGATTAATGAAAATTAGTTTGGACCATAGGTTTTTATATCTATGGTTGTAAAAAATTTTCAATAGTATCATAGATTCATTGTAGATATATGGAGTTAAGGTATACTTAATGTGAAGTGGGAGCCCCATTACATTATTGAAAAACCCTTAAAAAGTATTAACATTGTATATATTGACAATGCGTAGACCATTTCTGGATCATCATAGTTTAAGGTCATAGAAAAAAACCATTCTGGTGATTGAGATATCAATATAATAGTAAGAAAAATACATATGAATTACAAGTGTAGAAACAAACAATCATGAGGATGTACACATATATTTTATATTAAAAAAATAAAAAATACATATGTATATATAAAAGATTAATATATTAATTAATAAATTAAATTTTAACAAAAAACATCATTTTTTAATTTATCAAAATGATACTATCCATAAATAATTTTTTTAAATTTCATTATGAAGAATACATTATATGTTCAAACGTGTTAAAATTAATTTCCTCTACACATATCAATTTTATTTTAAAAAATTGAATTTCTATTTATATTTTGATGTTCTAAATTATGTGACACTATAAAACTTATTTTCATAAGTTTAATTTAAATATATTCAGGTAAATATTAATTACTATAGTAAAAGTAAAATGGTTCAATTAAAAGAATTAATTTTATAAGAGTTATGTAATTTTTATTAAAATAAATTATATTAATATTCTTTAAAACAACTAAAATATGATGTTTAATCACCCAAAATAATTTATAATAAAACATTTATTTAATAATTTATAGGAAATAAGAAGGAAAAAAGTTGTTATATAAAAATAAAATCTTCTATAAAAAAAATTATTCCCTATATCATATGTTATAATTTTAGTGTTATGTTTCTCTTATTTAAAAAATTATTTATTTTAAATTAATCCCATAATAATATTTATCATGTAAACTTTGATATGAATGGAAATTATAGATTTTTAGTAATAAAATAATTACCTTTTTTAGTTCAAAATCATGACTAAAAATGGTTGAATTGGTAATGGTATATTTCAACTTTTTAATTATTAAAAAGTAGATTTACCATCCTAGAAATTTTTTTTATTAAGGAAGGTTATAACCAAATATATAAACTTATAAATATATATCTAATTATCCTAAAAAAACAACCCTACCTGACACCTAAGTTACTCCATTCCTACCACCTTACATAACTCCATATTTTGAAGAAAATTCCAAAAAAATTTAAACTACAAAAGAAGATCACACCCACTAGTTCTATAATAAAAATCCACTAAAATGACCTTGATCATGAATTTGACCTCCTTATACTTCTTTAATTTTATCCCATGTAGTTCTAAAACTTTTATGAATTCCTCTCGATAGATATGAATCTACATATTAGGTTACAATTATCCTCTTATTTTCCCTTGAAGTACTTGTTTTGTGATAATCCCACTGGGATTTAATTTATTATGATTTATTATAATAATAATCAACCCTTTATTCTCCACATATCTAGATATATAAGAGTTAATACTGAATCCACTCATTAATACCATTTTATAATCCTTATTTAATATAAATTTCATAGCTAAGATAACACATTGGTTCTCTCTATCCTCTTCTCAATTAAAGCATTTCATTTATTATAACCCTTTAGGTTTCTATGTAATTATTAATATAAATTTTAATTATTGGTAAATTAATATATAAATTAATTCATTTTATTGATACAATAAATTTCATACTCATTAAAACAATTTCATAATCCCTTTGGTATAATCATCATGCTGCCAAACTCTTTCCACAATGTTTCTTTTTTATATCATGAATAAAAAACTACAATATCATTCAGAGATATCCATATAATTGAAGTATGTAATGGTTTATATGTATGTATATATTTATAAATTAAGTGTTAATATATCCATTTTTAAAATATATTTGGTAAAATTATGATCATGGAAGCCATGACAATATGTCTGTGTTTTCCATATGAAATTCCAGTCTTTGATTATTGTTTTGTATTACAGACATATGATTACTTATGTGGTTTATGTACTATCCAATTTAGATTTTATATCTAAAAATTACATTATTCACTATAGTTAAATATAAATTTTATGTTTTTTAATGGAATAGGTTATGATTAAATTTCTACCCAAGACACATGTGGGGTTTTTCGACACAATATTTGTTGTTTGAGACTCAATTTATAATCACAAACTATTTTCATTTGTCTAGTGAATAAATTTAGAATATTTTTTCTATTACTTATTAAATTTAATGGTTTTACATGTGTATATTTTTACCCCTATTTTATATTCTTAATATTCTCATGCTTCCAAAATCATTATGAAACTCAATAATTTCCATGTTGAAAAAACCTTCAGTGTTTTTTTAATGTTAAATGATGTTTGATTTTCTAGAAAATATATAACTATATAGATACTATAATATGAATTTGTTACTGAAGAAAATCAACCTATGGGAAATCACTCTTAATAGGTTTGGTTGTGAATTAACTCCTTCATCACATCGATGCAACAAAAAGGTGCTTGACACTATACAAATGGCTTGGAAATCCCAGGGGATATTCTTTGGAATATTCACATATTTTTAATGGAACTTGATAAATGATTATTTTTAATTTATTATTGGGTTCATACCAATAAAAGATACTATATAAAATTATTAAATTTCATGGGTAGCATATCAAATTGAAATATACCCATGCCCTAATATTACTTTGATAAGTGTAAAACCTTTTACATTGAAAATACCCTATATGTTTTATGTTTAATAATGGATTTTTTGAAATAAATCCAAATTATTATATTAAATGGGTAGGAAATAAAATTTTTTATTTCTCATAATATTCATAGTAATGTTTTTATTGCAACATATTCATTGGGGAATGATATGAAAGGTCTTGATAAATTTATGGGGAGTTTATAGACTTAATAATGTAATTGGTGGGGACTAATATTATATTTTCTTTTGATGAGTGGATACGTATCATGATTCAATGTATGTTTGGGAATATTGTGTATGCATAACCATCATGATTACTCAATTACTATCTCGATGACAAGTAAATGACTGTGAACAAGGCCTTTATAGTATGTTTTGAGGTTTGTAATCATGAATTACACTATAATGAGATCATTTATTATTATTATACATGGGTTATTTAATGTATATGGATATAGTATGCATATTGTTTCACTAGTTTATGGATACATTTGGCCACTTATTTTTTTCTTGTAAATTAATCTACGATTTTTTTAGTTATGCAACTGTTGTATGCTACTCTTTTTTGAGCTTCCAATCCATTCCTTATTTATTTTCCTTTACCTAGGTAACCTATAGGGAAAAATGTGTACATTTAATGGATATTATCTAAGGGTAAATAATGTTCTTTTAATGTATCCAGGTTCCATAATGTGTTTTTAAATTCATTATACAGATGTATCTATTATTGCAAGACTACTTTGTACTTTGATTCTACGACAAATTCTGTATTATATTACTATAATACAATATAACTAATATTTATATGCATCCTACATCCAGGTATTTATTTTTAGTATTAGATTAATTTTATTATAAACCGTGGGGATTAAATTTATATGAACCAAAGTTGATATCATAAGGGATATAAAAAACCTCAATATTTATAGGGAACATAATAGAAAACATAATATAAAGTGAATTTTAAAATTAGAAGAAATTATTTTATTATGTTCATGCCACAATAGAATGGTATTGAGTAACAGGAGGAATATTAACCATATTAACACCCATAGTCAATGTAGAGGTATTCCATTTGAACATGTTATTAAAGATGGAGTTGAGGCTAATCAGTTCAAAATCATATTATGGAGGTTCACCTAGGTTATGATAAATAACTACACCCATATAGAGAGACATACTAATCCCCAACATTGTGTAACTATAATAAATCACTATAGGTGATAAAAAACTACATCATTCAATTAAACTACTGATCCTTTGATAGTTGAACAATAGATCATGTACCATGAGAAGAACATTCTAATTTTTTTTAGTTGTGAGAAAAAAAAATTCATTATTTCATATATCTTATAAAATGAGATTCATACTAATTATTATCACTAATTATAAACACTATATATGAAGAAAATATCATGTATAATTAATGAGGAACATTAAATTAGGTATTCATTCGAAAACATTATCATGAAAAATGAGCAGAAACGAAAGGGAAATTCTTCAACCTTTTGAAATACGCTGAAGAAAATTTGGTGAGTGTGTGACAAACATTAAAAGGATATATAATCATTATAATAATAATGTATATTTTTGGGAAAAAATGTTTTTCATTTTTATTATGGGTTATATTCATTCCTCTAAAGAGTGTATGTCTCTATGACCTTTCACATCATATAATGAAATATTCTCAATATCCATTAGGATCAAAAATTATTTCTACAATAATTATGTATTGAAGAAAAATTATGAGAAGAATAATCATACATAGAGTCATGGAAAGAGTAATCTTATAATGGTTAATAAATGAATGATGGGAATTACTCTATGCGATAAAGTTGGAATGAAAACCCATGAGGAGTTTTGGAGGGGAACCGAAAAAAATTAGTAGTGTTCAGAAAATTGACACCAATCAAATTATTACTATAGAACAATAGAATCTATTAATGTTAAATGATTTACATACATGTATAAGGGACATTATGAAAGAAAATTAAAAAAAATTTAAATAGAATTTACCTTTCTAATGGAATGTGGAGAAATTATATACATATGTGACTGTCGTAGCAGAATTCGCTTCCTAATGAGGCATGTAGGGTACATTGATCATTCCCATAAAGATAGATAATTTTTTCATTTATTATAGATATTTTCACTCTTTTATATAAACCATGTTTTCCAAAAATAATTAAATACTTCAAATTAACTCTAGTATGAGAGTTATCAAATAAGACAACAATCGATTTTCGTATAGAATTAAATATGTGTTGGGAATTTCAATTTATTCTTCATAGCCATACAATTTTTAAAAACATGGTTATTTTACCTATGGTATAATTTTATATGATTCTTGTTAATTATTTTATTTCAATGTATAATGATAAAATTAAATTCAAATAGAAGGAAATTATGATTCATAAAGGCATGGTGGAATCTCTTATCGTTATAGCCGAATCATCATCTTCTAAATCTTATCTGGATTATCCCCAAATCTCACTATGTAATTATAATCTTGGTAGATATAATGATAAATAAATTTATTTGTAATTGTAAGAAATACTATGAATAAATTATGTACCTGTGGTAAGAAAATTCGTTTATGTTTTCAAAATGAATTATATGGTCATCCAGTAGAAGGTGATGTTGAGTTTTCTATTAAAATAGTTTTCGATACAGGACTATACCTAAGACTCAATATAGAATGTAACAAATATATTTTATGTAAAAATTATATTAGTCAAATTATAATGGATTTATATACCCGTGTATTTCACCTTGGCATGCCCCAATTTTATTAATGAAAAATAAGTATGGGTCTACAAGATTGTGAATCGATTATATGGAGATCAATTCCAGTATTACGAATAATTTATATTAATTTTAACACATTGATGAAATACTTTTTATACTTAAAATATATCATTAAAAATAATTGATCAATAATCGTATTGATAATTACTAACTGTGGGTGAAGTAGGATGATATAAAAAAGTTATATTTTTTTACAAGGAATATATAATATGAGTTTACAGTAATGAATATTGTAATGACTAACGAAAATTTTATATTTTTGGATATTATGAATATAGATTTAATGTTTTTGTTGATAACATATTTGGGGGTGTTCCATGATGATATCCTAATATATATAACAATTTATGAAGATCTTCAGATAAATCTGAAAATAATTATTGGGACCCTCTTAGAAATAGAATAGTTTGGGAATTATGAAAAAAGTGATTTTTTTCAATTATTTATATTTTATTGTCCAATTAATCTCCATTTATAGAATATATGTTTACCCTTAAAGAAAATTTTATTTAGGAATGTCTTACAATGATGAAAAAAATGATATTTAAATATTCATTGGCATATAAGGTTACTATCAGTGTTTGCTTTATGATTTTCCCTGGTTTTCCAACCCACTAACTAAGTTATCATGTAAAGGGATAAAATACATATGATCAAGAGAATGTGTGTAATTTTTTTTAGAGATGATGTGGTGACTTATTAATTTTCTTATATTAACAGTACCATTATGTAATGAAGTATTCATAATTTATAGTGAAAAAACAAAGAATTTACATGGATGTGTCCTTTTTAAGAATGGTAGGGTGATTTACTATACATCATAGAAATTGAACTTACATGAATAAAACATTGTAACTCATGGCCATGAGATGACATATATAATCATTATATTGAAAATAAGGGGCACAACTACTATAGTTAAATCTAATAATTATATATAGGCCACAAGAATTTGAAGTATATCTTCTCAAAAAAGGATCTCAACAAGAGCCAAAGTAGATAGTCAGAATAGATCATGTACTATGATTTCTTGATATAATACCACCCTTATAAGGAAACAAAATTAATGATTCATTATTTATGTGGGACCTTAGAGTGGTTACCATGATGAGGATTAACATGGATAATATAAATATGGATCTAGTAAAGAAAGATATGTTTATTTCAATGAATAGAGAACCATAATATCTTTTCTAGGAAACTTCTAAGAAATACATACTAGAAAATATATAAAAGTCTTAAAAGGGTGAATGGAAAATAATGAATAAATATAAAAGTGTTAAATGATTGAAAATTGAGAAAAAAATATATTTCGAGACATAGGGAATTTTTTTGAAGCTGTTATGTGTTACTTTGATACCAAATTTGAAGTGGAAACTATTACATGGACCACATATATCAAATTTCTCTATAAAAATAAGTATCATAAATATATATAAGGATTTATGATATCATTTCTTGTGATATGTAATTAATTAGTAAATTTTGGACTACGTTTCCAGATTCTTTTTTTCCAAAAGGTAAAGGTTGAATAGATGCATCTTAAGAGAGTCATGTAACCTCTTCCTAAACAAATATGTAAGAGGGAAAATGTTACAATAGAATTTTTGAGTATACTCATAATGAATACAAGGAATATTGATTTTATATGGGTCTTTCCTTATGGTTTTAATATGCATTATCATTTATTACTGATAAGTAATGATATACACCTTGTGTTAATTTCCTTTCTCAATATCAATGAAATCGTAAGAGAATATGGGGAAAAGAAATAAAAAATATTTGATCATTACTATCAATCATCATCGATATTCTAAACGAGTCTTTAATGGGATCTCAAAACAAAGATACATTTTAGAACAACCTAGTATCCCCATACCAATGAGCAGTATTAAATGAGTATCAATGTAATTGAATACATGATATGATATTTTTTTCTTGACATCCACATTTTGAGGGATTACTATCTTCCATTGGTTGAATTTTTATATAATAATATCATCCATTCAAGAATCTAGATGACACCATATGAATAATTTTATGGGAATAAGTGTCAAACACCAAAAACCTGGGATGAAATTGGAGAATTAATGTTATTTTCCCATAATATTGTATAGTATACACATATTTGTGTATAGAATAATCAGGATCATATTAATGAATCCTTGCTTAGATAAAGGATATATGTGAAAAATAAATGGAAATAAATAGAGTATCATATTGGGTTTCATGATTTCATCAAGTTGTACTTTTGGGAGGGAGTTATAATGTTGTGTTAAATGGGTAAGTTATGTATTAGGTATATTGGGATTTTTTAAAAACTATTTTGAATTAGATCTATATTTTATCAATTGGATATGTCTCGCAACCTTTATAATGTCCAAAAAACATCTTTATTTTATTTATAAGTAATATATTATAGATAAAAATAATTATTTCACATCAAAGGGTATATTTTTAGAGCATAACTTGTCCTATAATAAAGATCATGTCTGTATTCTTGGTTGTAGAAAGTAAGTGTTGATGAATATGAAAACATCATTGGTGTATGTAATTTGGATAAATCATAATGTACAAGACTCAACCATGTATTATGGATAATATCTGAGGAATTAATATAAAAACTTATTAGATAAGAGATATATATACCCCAAATTTTTGGTTTAAAATGTTTTAGGGGAATGGATAATGTTACACTCAAGACTCTACTATTAATGGTAAACACCATTTCCTAAACTGTGATGAAATTAACACTATAAATAGAATTTATTCAAAAGTAAATCTAAAAAAATAATTTATAAATGTGGGAATTTTATTTTTAAAAAATAAACCTCATTTTCAAATATTTTTAAAAGGTATTAGCTTAAGTTCATTTTTTTGGAATTTTATCAAAAATGGGTTTTATTCACCCAAATTATAGAATTAATTTTCTATATATATATATATATATTAATTTAATTTCATTAAATTTAAACTATTTATATATTTAGTAGGTCGAAATCTCATAATTATGTAATTATTTTTTTATTAATTGAAAATAAATTACTAAGGTTAAATAATAATTAATACAATAAATGTAAAGTGGTAGTTTTAAAATAATTACTTTTATTTTAGATATAATTTTTTCAAAATAAAATATATTAATATTTTAAAAAATATGAATAAAATATAATTTTTAAACATGTAATTAAATTAATAAACACTAATTCAATAAATAATACATAATAAATTAAAATTAAAATTTTATATATAAAATGAAAATTTTATATAAAAACTATTTACCCAAATGTTGTGTTCAAATTAAATAGTTATTTTTTATAAGATTCAGAAATGGAATAATTTAATATTTATAAAATATTTGGAATCATCATGTAAAAATGTAGAAGTTAGTTTCATCTAATATGTTTAGTATTAAAATATATAACATTTTTAATTGTGAGTCAATATTAATAAGGGTAAAATTGGTGAATGTGTTATCATGAATTTTTTATAATTAAAAATTATATTAAAACATTTTGAACAACTTTTTAGGCATTAAATTCATAATTACCTATCTACATATCTATTTCAAAACCTAATTCACCTTATTTATCAAACCAACATATCACAAATGTGGTTTCATTCCTAACCCTTACCCAACTCATGTTTTCAAGGGAAGGACAATCATTTTCGCCAATAAAAAAAGTTTACTGCCACCATTTTCCACAAAAAAAACAAAAAAAGGTTTTATCATGATCTTACCTTACATATCCTAGAATTATTCCTCCAAGCATTTCATATAGTTCTATTAATTCATCTAATGACTTAAGAAGCTACTTAGCAAAGTAAGGGTTCTCATCTTCCTCTTTTTTATTCAAGTAATTATTTTCTTATAATCCCTTTTATTTTAAATAAATAGTTGTTTAATATATTAATAATAAACACATTAACAAAAAAATTATTAAATATTGGTATGATACATACATATACTGTAATTAAAATAGTTCAATACAATATTTAAAAAAGAAGTTATACAGCTCAAATCACACCACGATTTTCTCCCTCCTCTTTTAAATTAAATATATTTTTTATAATACTCTAGGTTTATATGAAATTAGTCATGTAAATTATCATAATAATTACTCTAATATCCAATTTATTTCTTATCAATGAGATACTACCTTTATCAATCAATACTCTAATTTTATAATAATTTTTATAGCCATTATGCTACCAAAATCATTCCTCGATATTCTATATTCCTGAGATAAATACTAAACACTAATATTATTCAAGGAAATCCACATAAATTATGTTAATAAGGATTATTATTATGAAAACATTTATTAATTATGTGATTATTTTAGCAATGATTATGATACAGATGTTTAATATTCATTCGTGGAAGCTAGGAAAATATGTAAGTGTTTTTCATCTCAAATTCATCTATTTGGGACATGTTTTGTTTTATAAAGCTAATTTTGTTTATGTGATGTATATATGAGAGTTATTTGAGATTATATTTCATCATATTAATTTATTCATGGTAGTTAACAATCAATTTAAATCCCTATTTTCAAATAGATTTTGATTGAATTTTATTCAAAGCGACATGTGGGGATTTTCTATCAAACATTTATTTATTTGGATACAAGTTGCAATAACCTCATATTTTCTATTATAATTGGAATAAGTTTTTGGGAAATTAATTTTTCCACATTAATCATGAAATTTATGGGATATACATGTCTATTTTTTTATCCCTTTTTTAGAAAACATTGATTCAAGATTTACCAAACCCATTGTGAAAATGAATCCTTTTCATGGTGAAAAAATAATCATATTCCTTGGAAAAGTGAATGTGTTTATAATTTCCTAGAAAATAAATAATTATATAAACACTAGAAATTGATAATGGTTATCTCACAGATCCACCAACGTGTAATTACCTATATGTCGATTCATTGATCATGGACTCAATCATCACCCTAATGCATGACGAGTGTTATTAATAATAAACATGTACTGAGACAATCTAATAGGATATGATTTGGAAGATTCACATGATTTTAATGAACCATGGTAACTAATTTTCATTCATTTCCTATGGTATCATATCAATCCAATCTATTAAACCCTATCATTATCTTCCATTGATGATGCATCACATTGAATTTATCGTCAACACTATATTTCATTGATAAGGGTACTATCTATTAATTAGAAAATACCCCATATCTTCTATGCTGACTATTGAAGGTTTTCCTAGAAGTAAGTATAATATTATTTAAGGGGTATGTATTTTATTTCCATACTTACCCTTATATAGATATCCATGTTTCTCTAAGAAAAATGATCCCCATAGATTGATATTGAATGTCTTTAGGACTATTATGTGGAATAAATTGAACATAATAAAGTAATGGGTGGTACATGGAATTATATTTCTCCTCAATGAATTTATAAGTTTCATGTAACAAAATAATTTTGGATATATTTTTAGAATACCCGATTCAACGAAATGTTTTGACTATAGCCTCAACGATAAGTAAATGCCGTGGCATAAGGCTGTAAAAACATGTTTGGATGTTTGGAATTATGTATTCTAGTAGTATAACATCAATAATTATTGTTATATTTATTTTAAGTTATTTTAATTGATATTTCATTTATTTATATTATGGTTATTATGGATTCATGTTTTTCACTAATTATTTCCATATCAATTATTACATGTTTTTATGTATTGTTCTATTACATGATAAACCTTACCGAGTATCTGAACTCACACTTATTTTTTTCCTTTCCCCATGAAACCTAGAGGATGGATATATTTAATTTTCAGTGATATGATGTAAGGGATAATATTTTTCTTATAATATTTCATCATTTTATCTTATTTTGTTTTTTAATGAAATGTGTGTGTATCTAGTCTTTCAATACTACTATTTTTATCGGTTCTACTGGAACAATTGTATTTTTTTCTATAATGTAATATAACTTTCTGGTTCAGCTTTCAAGGGTATGGGCTATTAGAGGTAATCTATAGAACACTATTTTCGAGAATAATCTGATGTGATTATATAGAGTAATACTAATATATAAAACCCATAAATTGAATACAAAAAATCTATGGTTGTGTTTTTAGAATTAGAAGGGTTGTTACATGTGTTGGTCCATGGATATTAGATCACTTGGATTTGATGATATTTAACTTCATATATTTTCTGTGTTTTTATAATGTTTATGTTGATAAAAAACAAATTTTGGTATTATATAGTCTATACTATGTCAATTGTAAGGATTACCCCATACGATATGAGGGCTTAATACTAATAATGATATCCTTGAGGATAGATCCAAATAGTTTATGGTCATGATGATCAGACAATATGGAGTTGATGTTTAATGTAATCAAAATTGAAATTCTATTTAGGGTGAATTATCATCTCAATAAAATTGAGTAGTAGGTAACATGAATATGTTTCATTGATGTCTATGTTTTTGTTTTAGAAAATGG
The DNA here is from genome assembly GCA_963277665.1 of Viscum album. Taxonomy (NCBI): domain Eukaryota; kingdom Viridiplantae; phylum Streptophyta; class Magnoliopsida; order Santalales; family Viscaceae; genus Viscum; species Viscum album. The sequence continues at coordinate 880,500,101 of OY728123.1, forward strand.
TGGATGGTGATATTTTTTTAGAATAATAAAACTAGGTATCATTATCTATAATACTTTTTAAAAATCATTCAATACATAGTTATGAAAATGGGACTAGTTTATATATTATTATATCATATAAATTGTATTTGGGAGAAATTCATATATTTATATGGTTAGATATGTTAAAATAAAACCTAATTAGTATCATTAAGGTTTCTCAACCATGCATTGAAGAGTATATGGATTCAGAATCTCTAGTGGGGCCTATGACTACAGAAAAGAGAATATATATATATATATAAAAGAGTGGTAATCAAGGAATGTGTAGTGAAATTGATAAAACAATACACGAATAATGATTATAAATAAGTGAAAAGTGGTAAATTATGTATCAGTGACGTAGTGAGATATTGGGTAAAGGAACCCATCCTATATTGGGAGGTTTCTTGCAAATTGGATGATGTCAACCGTGAATATGTAAAATGTATGAAAAATTGTTGTCAATTGGTAATATTATATGCTAAGATACTGGTTTTTGGGGAATTATATATTTTTACACAATGATGATATGATTCATTCTTACAATAATAAATTGAAACCCCTTTAATAAAAAGAGTAATATATATTAATAACTAAAAGTGAAAAAAGTTAATTGATATATGATTGAGTTTATGGATTGTACCATGATAAGAGACCAAAGTGTCAACACATATCTTGTATGGAATGAATCATGCAACACATGGTTTTTCATAGTAGTGTAGTTGATAACAATCATTACGAGTAGTGTATTATAGGTAGAAAACATCACCATAATTGGGACATTATCTTGCGTAAGGACTAAGCCATCAAGGAGTTCAACTTCATGTGATGGGGGTATTGATCACATAGTTTAATATCATATATTTTGGATTAATGAGGTATTTTGTAGTTTAAATTCATATAGATAGGAATTTATGGTCCCCGTTTTCATAATTATCTTATATTTTTATCATGTTAGTGAACAGAATCCACCTAAGACCTATAATCTCACATGAGTCATGCTCAGTATGGTTAAAAGATTTAATGGACGTTTACTAATATAAAATAAGGTTTCAAATAAGGATGTATGGTCCATGGATGTAACATTTCATCCAATAAAATATAGAAGTGAAATTATTATAGGTGAATATCTCTGTTAAAAACTCAATTGATCAATTATTACAATTAATGGATAGAGATTCATGGATTTAAAACCCATTATATGTTAACATTCCACTTATCCAAGGGATGCGAAGGGATGAAAAATTAGTTTAAAAAATCTTAAATCTAAATAAAGGAGTTACGAAAATTGAGTATGACTACTAGGTGAATTTTTATGGGTGTTATATGGTACTGTTATATATAGTGTGAGGTGCATTAAATTAAGGGTATCATTCGTTGTGTTTCCAAATAAAGAATTGATTTATTATGTTTCAAATATTGGTAAGGAATAATTGTGTCATATAAATGTTTGGTTCAAGGTCTATAGTTGAAAATTGTATGTTGAAGATATTGAAATAGACATAATACATGGTGGTAAGGAATAATTGTGTCATATGAATATGACCTTTTTCATACTCATGATTTTTTTTTGAGGTCATATAACATAGGTGTTCCCTTAGATAATTATCACGTCTCAGTGCTTGATGGTGACTGTATCTAGATGGGTTGCACCAAACACCAATTATAGGTGGGTGAATTTTAATTTTTGATATCTGGCCAAGGAATAAAGGATCAAGGATTAACTAAATATCCCAAAAATAAAGAACCATTCAACACATAGTTATATAAATAATGGAAATATATGACCCTTACTAGGAGTTGGAATCAAATCAAGAGTAGAGAGTAAATCCATGTATTATAAACATTCATAATACCTAATCCTAAATTGAGATTCAAATAATCACATAATTACTAACACCCCCAAACACATCGATTTTGTATCTTTAGAGATTACCAACATAATCATCTTATTTTAATTTTTTTATCTTCTCATGTAATTTACTTGATACATTTTTTCCTTTATACATATCATACATAATAGTAATTTTAATAACCAATGGAAAGTAAAACATAAGAATGTTTATTATCTAATCCCTTGTAAGGATAAAAAATACTTATAAATATTAAATATTACAAGTGAACATTAGAAAAAAAATGTGGGTATGATAATAAAATATATGTCAAATAACATAAAATTAGGAGAAATACCTAAATAAAAATGATTATTAAATCACTAATTACATTATATGAATCTAATTATAACATAAAAAGTGAGAAAGCATAACATGCATATTTAACCAAACAAAAAAAATGGGGAACAAAAAAAACATATAAACATATCAAAGTGGACTAGGAATCACATTCTAACCACCCATCGCTTAGTGGATTAGGAAACACTTCAAAACCAATAAAAATATATCATATGGTATTATACATTACAAAAATAATGGGAGGGATATATAATTTTGTGACTGTCAATTAGATGAAAAAATAGCACATATGTGTGCCAACAGATCAAAGAAACATTCATATTCTAAAAAATATGTAAATATCCCCTGGAAAAGATATATGTAATATTAAATCATCAATATTTCATTTTATGAGTCATCAAGTGAATTATTGAGGACGTAATAATAAGATAATATTTGTATGTTACATTCAAATATGTTTGTATATATTAAAAATACATTTAACAATGTTTTAAAATTTTATTGGGCATAGATGAATATATAAATATTATATTTTATTTATTGAGAAAACATTTATAAAATAAATGGAATAGATATTTCAATGTAAAATAATCAAAATATAGAGAGTGTGTTTTTAGTGGAAATAGATGAATGTCATGAGAAGATATATTCATACCAAAAATTAAAAATGATGAATATTCCATTACCATTTCTTAAAATTTGAAGATGATATCAGACAACCATTATTAAAGACGAACAAGATTTTTAAATTTTAAAAAAATCTTATATTCATTGAAAAATACCTTAATAAATCATAAATGTATTCATATAAATGTCTATAAAAGAACATAATGAATATGGACATTTAGGTATAATATTATAGATATGAAATGATAAGGTAAGGACAGTTTCTCTTACTAGAACAACTTTGAGTAAATAATTAAGATTATAGTATCTGAAATTTTATGAGGAAAAAATATTAAAAAAAATAAAGGAAAAGAAATAATAGTTGGTTCAATAGAGATATTTCATAAAATATCCTTAGATATAAACATAGTAATAATAATCACAAATTCAAAATTAGATTGGAAAATAAACCCTTACCTTTTACTCCCAAATTACATAGATGACCTTTAATAACAAGTATAATAAACATAACCATTAAAAAAACATTTATTAACCTTATTATTATCCATTAGCTTTTCTAAAAAACAATTTTAAAAAATAATTATACACTAATGATCTAGTTAATGTATTCTTTCATTATTAGATGATATTAATTTCAATTATTTTTCATATATTTTATATTCTAAATACCACACACTTGTATTTGATTCCATGTTAATGAATCATTGATTATAAAAAATATTTCAAGAATAATTTGAAATTATTTTCTTAGTGTCCTGATTATTTTATAGAAATTATGTGCACGGCTGGGTAATTTTCCTATATTAATGGATTAGATTATAATTTATTGTCTATTTTCTCCCAAAATATAAGATTACTATTAGTGATATATATTACCCTGTAATATAATATACACATATATATAGTATTTAAATATATTATATATCTATCCATTTAAGGTAGTGATTAAAATGAAACATGTATTATATGGAGTTGGTAGTCTGCATGTACGTACATGAACCATACTGATTTTATAATGGGTTTATGGAATAAAGAAAATAATTATCCAAATAAAATAATAACATTTTTAGCTAAATATAAAATTAATTTTACTACTTTAACATCGTTAAATTTTATTTTTAAGAAGTATAATAAGAAATAAATGAATAAAAAGTAAACGATAGTGATTATGATTTCTCACCTTAATCATTTGAATAATTCATTTGTAAAAAGGATTTAGGAACAATGGTTGGTATTTGGATGAAATAAAGACCTCTATGACATTGGTAAATTCTATGGGGATGTAATTTTATAGTGTTTATTTCTATATAATTAATGGTATGTGGATATTGAGGATGGTGAAATGAGCAATTTATTTGTGTGACATAGAAAATATATGAATATAGCAAAAATTTGTATTTTTGGTATGTAATTTTCCATATATATGAATAATATACTCCCATGAGTAGGATAGTCAGAAAATTCAAACACAATCCTATTATCCTTTCCACCTAAAAATAGTAATAAAAAAGGAATATAGAATCTTATGATTACATTTTGTAATGTCCCATACCTATTCCACTCATATGTAACTAAACCAAGTTGTCCACATGGACTCAAGAACGCCTCATCATAATTCATAGGCTTTTGATTAGATGTGAGTGTCAATAGTGGTATAGTGGAAGGACAATAACCCCACAATCATAGTGAAACATATCGGTGTAAAATAGGAAAAAATGAATCAATATAACAACTAATACAATTTTGATGTAAATATCTAGATAAAAGTGAATGAAAATAAATGATCCTACTGTCATATTCAAAAAAAATGTTATACTGAAATATAACAATGGGGAATATAATGGGAGGATAGGAGAATGAATTTAAAAAATGATATTATAAAAATGACAAAATAACAAAAAAAATATCTCCAATAGAATAATAAGAATAATATTAGTCATATTCTCCCATTATATATATTATAATAGATAATTAAGTGCCTATAACATTATGATTACCTTTTTTTGCTTAACATCTTCTCTGAATTCTGTTTGGGTTCTAATCGACGGACTAAACAGGGTGTGAATAAAACTCAATAGGACACCAAAAATATTTTATTGAACTATCCAATATCTAAAAGTAAAATATATAGTGTATAGGTAATTATAAAAGTATTGTTGTAAATAAATAAAACATGTGGTTCTCACTTCTTCATGCGACACCCATCTGAAACCACCTACTTTGGCCTATACTGTGATATCACTAAACACATAACATTTTAGCTTTATTTTATAAGTTAAATACCTTAGGAATACAACCAAGTGGACCATGAATATTTATTTTCATATATTTTATCATAAATCAAGGTAATTTAATTTTCATAATTAGGGCGAATTCTTTAGGGGAATACCCTTTGATATTTACCCCAAGGGGAGAGCTCTACCCGAGTTGCAGGGGAAAATCCAATGTATCCTCAGTTATAGATTTTCGAGGAGCCAAAATATATTATGAATAATGTATTTAGAAATCAAAAGAATAATTTTAGGATAATCATCCAAGGAATTTAATTTTTTTTCTATAAAAATATCTAATCCTTCTGTGCCAAGCTATTGTATTCAGATCCATAAGACAAAGACTGAAACCATGTTTGGGTTTTCACATGGAAGATGCATCAAAAAATTTGTTTACGTCCCATAATACCATCCATGGAAACCTATAATATAATTAGAAGTATCACATAGGGTACAATGCATATTGGAATTTCAATGTTTGCGACTTTATTTAATCATGGTGTGAAAGTAATCATGGGAAATACAATTTTTTTTCATTATCAATTTTGTTAATAAAAATTATATTTTCATTTATAAATAAGAGATGGTACATGAGAATTATCCATTTGATTTTCATCATTTTTAATCTCCTCTATCCAAGTATTTAATTCTTAGTTGAACAAAATAATGGTGAATTTTCATTCCATTCACATGTGACTTAATTCATGTAACATTTCAATTAAATCAAAATAACTCATTTTAATCAAATTCAACACGATAAACCCACATAGAATTTTTTTTGTCAATTAATCAATATCAAAATGTTATGGGAACAAAAGAAAAACACCATTAGTGGTTGAACTAGTCGATGAAAAAAACCTACAATAATATAAATGGTCAAAAGAATACCATCCAATTGTGAAAATTATTTATTTAAATAATTTAACATTTATTGAGGTATTCCCTGGAAATTTCTATGCCTGAAATAATGGGTAAATATATAAACATCAATAATTTTGGAAACAGGACTAGTCCACCTTTATTATAGTGGTTGAAAAATCCTCATACAGTATTGGTCTCTAATCCAGTCTGGAAAAAGTGATATTAATAAAATTGGAAAAATCCCTAAAAATAGGGCTTATTTTCTATCATGGATATAACACAAGTGATATTGAGATAAACTGAGAAAGGAAGAAAGAGGAATGGATAACATACTTTAGGCCTAAAAATTTGAATAAAATTTCTTTAATTATACTCCATATGGAGGATGATTTTGAAAGACTATGTTGGGTGGAAGATCGAGTCTGCAAGTAGAGAGGGTAAGCACTGTGTCTGAGTAGGATAATAAAAAGTGAGTTAAAATATTTTTATAGAAATATGGACCCCTTTTTATATGCCTCACAAGTTTATAGAATAAATAGGGAATTTATTCTATAAATATATATTTTTATGGGGTCTTATCGAAATGGATTACATCATAAATTTTCATTTCATTCCATAAGATCTTCATTTGTCATGGAAATTTCCCACTTATATTGTCATCACATCTTACATGTAATCCTATAAAACAATACTATGTAAATTACTTATTGTCACTATAAAACATATATTTATAGTGTAAATTTTATATAGACAGACTTAAACTTCCCTATTTACTATTACACCAAGATAGAAACAAAAAATAACTCAAGAACTATTCCATATGGTCCAAAATAATAACAAATATACTCTTTAATGGTTTATCAAAATTTAAATGAATCTATACCTATTTGTAAGTGAGGATATTACAGTTATTATATTTATATGTCTATTAAAGAAGAAAAGTATTTAAGAAACATGATATATTTATGATTGGATGAAAAAGAAGGATGATCAAGAACATATGTGACCTAAAATAGGTTAGGGTTAGAATGAGCTGAAAAGATTTAGTTATAATTTTAAAAAAATAGATCATGTTTTTCTAAGGATAACGAATGAAATTTTAAAATATATTGATTAATTAATGAAGTTTAAGACACTTTAAGGAATGTAAAAAAACCACTCTCCATTTGTGTTTATAATATTAAAAATAACAATGGGAGAGATGAATATAAGAATCTTGGGAAAATAACATGTGTCTGACAAAATCAGTTGACTCCGTAATGTAAAAAAATTCATTTAATGTAGAATTAGAATAAATAATTTCTATAACTGGTGAATATTTAATATCCTAAAAGTATCATTTGATAAATAATAAGTTATTAGGTGTCCTTAATGTTTTGTTTCTAAAAAACGAGTTATGGTTTTTTACAATAGGATGGATGAAACACATGTTCTAATTGCATGAAAACATGTGACTGTAAATGAAAATATGCTTTCTATAGAAATTATAAGCATATTAATGACATTGGGACTTTGGTGAAATGGTTTGGTGTTAAGTAAAAACAACTAAATGTTACATGAAGTTTTAGATGTATAATTTTAAGTGGATTCGTTATGGAAATAAATATTGGATGGTAGGTAAAAATCTAATAGAAATTTTCAAATTAAAATATAATTTTCCCTAAAATATTTTAGGAATATTTAAACACCATAATAATCATGTTGAATAATGACAAAAAATCCTACTAGAAAATTATATTTTGATTTTTAATACTCATAAGTCTTGTATGATGAATAGAAAAGGAAAAGAGATTCCTTTTGTAGGTAACATGAAACTTGATGAATCAAAAGGGGAAATTACCTAGATTATGGATATTTTTTATTCATCAATTATGATATTGAGATTTATAAAATCTGAAATATGAAGAATAATTATAGTAATGTTTTGAGAAGTTTGTAAACGAAGGGGAACTTAATATTAAAATAGTTTATTATTCAATTATTTGGTCGGAGAAGCATATGTCCAAGAAAAAAATGTATATTGTTATATCTAAAATTATATATTAAACATGCCTTATATTTTTTATGGAGTAAAAGAATTGACTCTTCAATAATTTAGGTTGGTAGATAATAATTTTTAGGAAAGTTTGTTTTGTAAAAGGGGGAAAATGGTCAAGAGAAAATAAATTTATAGATTATGGTGCTGAATTTTCAATTTAATCATGAATTAATATAATAATTTATCAAATTAAAGGTCTGATAATATTGTCTAAAAGAAAATGAGAAATTTCACATAATAAAATAATGTTCATGATGAACCTATACTGAGAAGAGAAATGAATTGTATATGCGCTACTTTCAAAATTGGGAATTTTGTTAACAGTCAACATAATATGGTAGAGACCCTATCAACCCATCCACTGGGACTTATAGATTTAGATATTTTTTGGACAATAAGGATTAAATATAACAACATAAAAAAAATTATTATTTGGATGATAATTTAAATTTAATTTCTTGTGTTATTGTAACACCCCAGGTAAATAAAGAGTATGAAATTTTCACATTTATCCATATTTGTGAATAAAATATTAATATGAATTTAAATTGGACGCCATGCTCGATGGCGCACCCAACATGTAACAACGAGTTTTTGGGAATCTTACATTGCACTCTAATAATAAAATAATATTATTTTAAATAGTAGTGAACGCCTAGCCATTGTAATGGCGGGAATGAACAGAACTAACTACAAAATGATTATATATGTTTTTCAAATATTTTTACTTTTTACAATAAATTTTAGAGGATTAAAAATGCGAATGAATCATATTTTAAGCGTAAACATTCTAATATTCTTTAAAAGGTTGATTAACCGCCTTTTGATGGAGAACCTCATTTAAATCCAATTTTGACAATTTTATGTGTTATATTTGACAAAATAAAATTCTTCTTTAGAATCGGGACATCAATATTTACTTTGTGTAAATTTTTTGTATTTTTCCGATAAAGTTCATTTTTAATGAATAGTGTAAAATGTTGTATTTTAATTCAAAACCTCTTTTTAATCTAATTTATTTATATGATTAGATTATCTTTTGAATTGGTTTTAAAGTGAAATTAGAATATATTTTTACCATTAAATCCAATAGTGGTCGTTGGAATTAATTTCACTTTGAAATCGGACTTAAACTAGTGTCAATCTTTTGATACTTATTGTTTCATAAAAACACGCTATTTGCTATGACAGCGGGAATTAATTATTAAATTAATTAATGCAAATTATATGTGTGTAATTTTGTAAAATGGACTTCATTTTTGAATTCGGAATATCAAATATAGCTTAGGGTGAAGTTTTGGTATTTTTCTGAAAAACTTCAATTTTTGATGAATAGTGAAACCACTAAGTGGTACTTATAAAAATTGGTTTTCCGTTTAAATGTAATTTTTCCATCTCTATTATTTAAATTTCAAAAATCTGACATACATGGTTGTCATTAAGAAGTAAAATGTGGTTCAATGGGATTAAAAATTTTTTTTGGTGAATAGTAACTTATTAAGTTTTTAATCGCGATTAGAGGTAATTAGTGTAGTTTAAGGTAAGAATAATGTTTTAATAAAATGAAATGACCTAGACACATGTCATACCCTCAGTGGATGTGTCATGGCCGACCAAGAAAATCCATGGGTCAACTTGGGGACCCCATGGAGCCACTTTGGTTGGAAAATGACATAAATACCTTTTTATTTAATGTAAAAGTAAAAATGTCACAAACATGAGATGTTTTACTAAAACAATTTTTACATGGGGTTATACAAGTCAGATTTTTTACTATAAATATTCATTAGAAAGGTAAAACTATTTCCTACATCATGATATTTGTTTTATAATTTTTATACATTTAATATATTAAATTATTGATGACATCATGATGATGCAGTGATGACCTCATTATTTAATGATTTAAATAAAATGGAAAGATAATGTAATATCTAAGACCTACACATGTCCAAAACCTATTGTATGGGTGTATTTAGAAACATTATCACCTTATCCTAGAATTATATCAATTAGGGACCTTTTAAATCCGAAACTCATTTTCCAATAAAGTAACATTTCTTTACTTTCCAAAAGTGCCCCTCCTCTCCTCTTATAAAAGCCCCCCACCTCTACCTCCTTACCCACACTTACAAAGCCTTTGGCTCGGCCAAAACCTTCCCATTTTGTCTCTACACTTCACTCTATTACTCCTTGAAGCCTCACTTTGGGCAGAAGTCTTCCCAAGAAAGCCTTTGAGCTCAAACCAAAGGGAGTTACCCGATTTTAAGGTAATGTCTTCACTTGAGTCCTTTTGTTTTATTTTACTTCTCCAACCCCCTAAACTCTTTATATTCATTCCTTTTGTAACAAATCAAGTCTCTTAAATATAGTAGGATGTTTTATAATAAGTATTCGAGATACACTTACACACACCTACATCTAATGGCTAAAGAACATACTGTTTCCGTGGATGGAGAATTTCGGCCTCCCGAAACGATGATTATTCAACATTATTTTAACACCTTAAAAGGTGTCCATTAAGATGAAACTATATTTATATATGATATATAATATGTTTATGTTTTCCTTAAGCTTATATATTTTTCATTTTGGGCATAACTTTATGGTTTCCATTATGGGTAAACGTGAAATCTTTATTTAAGGAAGTGCGGACTACCGCCCCCTCAAAGTGATTTGATTCGTTAAATACCATATTTGGGCTGTATAAAGGATGGAGTTATGATATTATATATGATATTACACTGGAATTATAATATACCTTTATATAATTATGATTCCATTCTATAAAATACGAAATAGAAATGAAAGTAGCGTTCATGTGTACGTACAGCTTACCGTCTCCATGAACGGTGCATTTCATTTCTTACCTCTAAATGATTATGTAATATTATAAATGCATGTATGTACTGGATATATATGATATATATGATATATAAATCAGGATTATAACTCTGGATATAATGGATACATGAACAACTTGTAATTATAAATAGCATATTTTGACTCAAGTACCAATGATCGTTAAAACGACTGTTATTAACTAAAATAATTACATAGTGTTCATGACATGGTAATAAATGATATAAAAGGAATAATGAACTTGAAAAGGTTCTTAAGAAAGTATAAATTAACTCAAGTTTATTATTCAGGAGATTAAAGAATGACCGAGTCAAGTCGGACCCGAGGTATTGGACTTCGTCTCAATCTCCTTTCATTGAGGCATATTTTGTTTTATACAGAACCTTCTTTTATACGGTGTATAAACCCCTTTGACTTTTACATTTATCCAAAAGGAATATTTTTTATATGAAGAGTTTTAATAAATGAAAAAAGGGAATGTTTTTGTCATACGTATGCGGCGACAACGACTTCTTCGCCGTCGTGACCATTATTTGAGTTTCGGCTTCCTCTACAAGCCATACCTTTTTTTAAAAGAAAAATAAATACCATGTTTTACTTTTATTTTGTTTTGGTATTGAAAATGGTTTTCATAATGTTTTTATATCAATGTGTTGTATTGATATCTTGTGATTGAAAGGTGGAAATGTTATGTTTCATTTATGCATGTTTTATGTGATACGATTATGTTGTGGTTCTTGGGCATTATTATGAAGATGGGTGGTTCTGTGATAAACAAAGGGCGGGTGAGCCCGATATAGCTCTCCAATGCATTGGGTAACGTGAAGGAGTGAAACGTTATGGTTTCCCCAAAGAGATTTAGGGAATATACTTTGATGGGTATTCCAAACGTAACCAAGAGGGTTACTCCCTACGTAAGAATGTTACGAATGCCTCAAGTTACCTTTATGTCTTATGATTTCTATGATTTATTCATGATTTGATGAGGTATGTTAAAGTGCTTATGTTTTATGGGTAAAGTATGATTTCATTCTTATGTATATATGAACTTATGTTTCCTTTCCATATTTTTATAACCCATACTCATCTTTTTATGCTCATCACAAGTTTTTTTGAAATGTTTTTCACTGGTCAAGGGAAAGGTACATGATATGAGGATAGTGTCAAGGAAGTGTCAAGAATGAATCCATGATTTATTTTAAATATTTTTCCATTGATGGGAAAAATTAATACTCTCTTTATGTAACCACTTTGTTTATATGTGTAATGTAATGCAAGTTTTATGTTCTAATTCTCTAAAACTCTAAACCTGAAAAGATCTTCAATGTGTAATCTTGTAATAACTCAAGATTAAGTAAGGTTTAAGTTTGAGGCCTTATAGTTGGTATCAGAGGTCAGTTTAGACAACTTTAGAGATTAGGAGTTTTTGTTAGAGACATTGTTAGTCCCTATATCTATTATTTCAGTTAAATACTTATTTTATAACTTTTTTTTTCAGGACAAGTAAAGTCAGTTACGAATGGAAGGAGAAGGATCTCAAATGACATTCCTATCTCTTCCTGATGACATGCTTGCAATAATTATTGCAAAGTCATGTTCGGAGGATTGTGAAACTTTTTCTAGCATACAACTCACTTGCAAGCAGTTTTTTGAGATATCAAACACCTCCTCTATACCTTGTTATCATCGTGGATCATGGGTTGTTTTTGGACAAATACTACTTTCACAATATTCTCATATTTTCAAGAAAGGTATTTATTATCAAGGTATTTTCAAATATTTTACCTTATCACAAGAATTTGAAGCATATTATGATTTTAAAAATGGTTCTAAGGAAGGAGACCCTTGCGCAACCTATTTATATTTTATTTAAAAATTTAGTATCACAACACATACTTATGATATTTTAAAAGAACCAATAATAGAAAGTTTCAACTCAATTTCGGTCCAACAATTTTATATAAATCAAGTTTTATTAGATGTTTTGGAATTATATGTCATACATGATTATTTTCCAAAACAGTTTTTATGTGAACACCCATATGACCCATGTTGTACGAGGTGTATTTGGATGGAGGAAGAAAATGATTTTGAAGGATCTATAAATCATTGTAGTAATGCATGGGACTTCTACCTACGTGAACAAGATGATGATGAAACCGAGTGGACGCCATGATCAAGGTATGATGTTATTCATTTTGGGAATCATTTTTTATGGTGGTGAAATAAGACTTCAAGAATTAAGATGTTGAGATCGTAACGAATTTGGATGAAAATGAGAGGTATAAGGAAACTATTGATGGTAAAACAACTTAGGGTTATTTTTGGAGTACTATAATAAGGACAACACGCAGACTATGTGACAACCCGTCGCGTCGAACAAAGCTGCGGGAATCGAACCCACAACCAAAGTGCGACTGGTTTTTATCACCTACCACTGGACTACGTGAAGTTCGTGGTTACTTTGACTAACTCTTTTTAGTTAGATGATTTTAGGAGTCAAGAAAAATTTTATTTTGGGTTATCTATGGAAATTATTAACCTATCATCGAGGATATGTGATTAGGTTAATGACTTTTCAATATGAGACATTAAGAGTAATTGATGTTATTTGGAGATAAGTGTTAATTTGTACCTTGGAAGACTATGCGACTAAATCCTTCAAATATTTGGGTTTCAATATTATTTTGGTTTACTTTGAAGTATTTTATGGGAAATTTGTTTATTTAATGGTCTTTGTTGAACTTTGGGTATTGTTTGATAAATTTTGGAGATTAAGAATAGATTTGTTTTTTTAAAGGATTATCCTTTTTTGGGTATTATCTGATATTGTACTAACCTTTTTGGTTTTGGTTTTGGTTAAGGTCTAATGATATGGAAAATATATAGTTCTCTTTTGTGGATTAGGTGATTCTCTAGAAGTTGATTATAGTACTCTTAATGTGAATAAGTCTTCCTAAATACTCGTCTTTTGGGGAAAGTATGAGTTTGTGTAAGAAATCTAGTAAAAGTTGAAAGTCAACATGACAAGTAAGTATGTTTCCTTAAGATCAAAAATAAATTCCTCAATGAAGAGTAACTTAAAAACAAATTTTTTGTCTTTTAACTTTTCCTACTAGGGAATCAAATACCGTTTAACCCATCATATGTTTTTGATTCTCTTATGGATAACTTTCTCCTAGACATGTTTACTATCACTCTCCATCAGAACATGACCCTTTGTTTTTTTCCTCCATGTAAATATTTTCATACATGGAATCCTAGTATGGGTTAACTCGGGTGACCTTTTTACTTATCTTTCTTTATTTTAAAGTGATTGTTTTACTGACTCTTGTTCCGATGTGGTATTTTCAATGATGTTTCCAAACCCAATTTTAAAATTGCAAGGGCGCAATTCCCAAAAGGGGGGAAGGATGTAACACACCAAGTAAATAAAGAGTATGGCATTTTCACATTTATCCATATTTGTGAATAAAATATTAATATGACTTTAAAGGGGATGCTATGCTCGATGGCGTACCCAACATGTAACAATGAGTTTCATGGGAATCTTACGTTGCACTCTAATAATAAAATAATATTATTTTAAATAGTAGTGAACGCCTAACTGTTGTAATGGAGGGAATGAACAGAACTAACTACAAAATGATTATATATGTTTGTAAAATATTTTTACTTTTTACAATAAATGTTAGAGGATTAAAAATGCGAATGAATCATATTTTAAGCGTAAACATTCTAATATTCTTTAAAAGGTCGATTAACCGCCTTTTGATGGAGAACCTCTTTTAAATTCAATTTTTGACAATTTTATGTGTTATATATGACAAAATAAAATTCTTCTTTAGAATCGGGACATCAAAATTCACTTTGTGTAAATTTTTGGTATTTTTCCGATAAAGTTCATTTTTTAATGAATAGTGTAAAATGTTGTATTTTAATTCAAAACCTCTTTTTAATGTAATTTATTTACATGATTATATTATCTTTTGAATTGGTTTTAAAGTGAAATAAGAATATATTTTTACCATTAAATCCAATAGTGGTCATTGTAATTAATTTCAATTTGAAATCAGACTTAAACTGGTGTCAATCTTTTGATACTTATTGTTTCATAAAAACACGCTATTTGCTCTGACAGTGGGAATTAATTATTAAATTAATTAATGTAACTTATATGTTTTGAATTTTCTAAAATGGACTTCATTTTTGAATTCGGAATATCAAATATATCTTAGGGTGAAGTTTTGGTATTTTTCTAAAAAACATCAATTTTTGATGAATAGTGAAACCACTAAGTGGTACTTATAAAAACTGATTTTCCGTTTAAATGTAATTTTTCCATCTCTATATTTTGAATTTCAAAAATCCGACATACATGGTTGTCATTAAGAAGTAAAATTTGGTTCAATGGGATTAAAATAATTTTTTGGTGAATAGTAACTTATTATGTTTTTAATCGCTATTAGAGGTAATTAGTGTAGTTTAAGGTAAGAATAATGTTTTAATAAAATGAAATGACCTAGACACATTTCCTACCCTCATTGGATGTGTCCTGTCCGACCAAGACAATCCATGGGTCAACTTGGGGACCCCATGGAGCCACTTTGGTTGGAAAATGACAGAAATACCTTTTTATTTAATGTTAAAGTAAAAATGTCACAAACATGAGATGTTTTACCTAAACAATTTTTACATGGGGTTATACAAGTCATATGTTTGACTATAAATATTCATTAGAAATCTAAAAAGATTTCCTACATCATTATAGTTTTTTTATAATTTTTAGACATTAAATATATTAAATTATTTATGACATCATGATGATGTAGCGATGACCTCATTATTTAACGATTTAAATAAAATGGAACGATAATGTAATATCTAAGACATAAACATGTCCAAAACCTATTGGATGGGTGTATTTCTAAACCTTATCACATTATACTCTAATTATATCAATGTGGGACCTTTTAAATCCAAAACTCATTTTCAAATAATGTAACATTTCATTACTTTCCAAAAGTGACCCTCCTCTCCTCTTATAAAAGGCCCCCACCTCTACCTCCTTACCCACACTTCCAAAGCTTTTGGCTCGGCCAAACCCTACCCATTTTGTCTCTCCACTTACCTCTTTTACTCCTTGAAGCCTCACTTTGGTAAGAAGTCTTCCCAAGCAAGCCTTTGAGCTCAAACGAAAGGGAGTTACCCGATTTTAAGGTAATGACTTCACTTGAGTCCTTTTGTTTTATTTTAATTCTCCAACACCCTAAACTCTTTATATTCATTTCTTTTGTAACAAATAAAGTATCTTCAATATAATAGGATGTTTTTTTAATAAGGATTCGAGCTACACTTACACACACCTACATCTAATGGTTAAAGAACATACTGTTTCCGTGGATGGTGAATTTCGACCTCCCGAAACGATGATTGTTCAACATTATTTGAACACCTTCAAAGGTGGCCATTAATATGAAACTATATTTATATATGATATATGATATTTTTATGTTTTCCTTAAGATTCTTTATTTTTCATTTTGGGAATACCTTTATGGTTTCCATTATGGGTAAACGCGATATCTTCATTTAAGGAAGTGCGGACTACCGCCCCCTCAAAGTGATTTGATTCGTTAAATACCATATGTGGGATGTATAAAGGATGGAGTTATGATATATATATGATATTACACTGGAAGTATGATATACATTTATATCATTATCATTCCATTCTATAAAATACGAAATAGAAATGAAAGTAGCGTTCATGCGTACTTACGGCTTACCGTCTCCATGAACGGTGCATTTAATTTCTTACCTCTAAATGATTATGTAATATTATAAATGAATGTATGTAATGGATATATATGATATATATGATATATACATCATGATTATAACTCTGGATATAATGGACACATGAACATCTTGAAATTATAAAGAGCATATTTTGACTCAAGTACCAATGATCGTTAAAACGACCGTTATTAACTGAAATAATTACATAGTGTTCATGACATGGTAATAAGTGATATAAAAGGAATAATGAACTTGAAAAGGTTCTTAAGAAAGTAGAAATTAACTCAAGTTTATTATTCAGGAGATTAAAGAATGACCGAGTCAAGTCGGACCCGAGGTGCGGGACTTCGTCTCAATCTCCTTTCATTGAGGTATATTTTGTTTTATACAAAACCTTCTTCTATACGGTGAATAAAACCTTTTGACTTTTATATTTATCCAAAATAAATATTTTTTATTCGAAGAGTTTTACTAAACGACAAAAGGGAATGTTTTTTTCATATGTATGCGGTGACAACGACTTCTCCGCCGCCGTGACCATTATTTGAGTTTCGACTTCCTCTACATTCCATAACTTTTTAATGAAAAATAAATACCATGTTTTACTTTTCTTTTGTTTTGGTATTGAAAATTGTTTTCATAATGTTTTTATATCAATGTGTTGTATTGATATCTTCTGATTGAAAGGTGTAAATTTTATGTTTCCTTTATTCTTGTTTTATGTGATACGATTATGTTGTGGTTCTTGGGAATTATTATGAAGACGGGTGGTTCCGTGATAAACTAAGGGTGGGTGAGCCCGATATAGCCTTCCAATGCATTGGGTAACGTGAAGGAGTGAAACATTAAGGTTTCTCTGAAGATATTTAGGGAATTTACTGTGATGGGTATTCCAAACGTAACCAAGAGGGTTACTCCCTACGTAAGAATGTTACGAATGCCTCAAGTTACCTTTATGTCTTATGATTTCTATGATTTATTCATGATTTAATGAGGTATGTTAAAGTTCTTATGTTTTATGGGTAAATTATGATTTCATTCTTATGTATATATGAACTTATGTTTCCTTTCCATATTTTTATAACCCATACTGAGATTTTTATGCTCATCCCAAGTTTTTTTGAAATGTTTTTCACAGGTCAAGGGAAAGGTACATGATATGATGATAGTGTCAAGGAAGTATCAAGAATGAATCCATGATTTATTTTAAATATGTTTCCATTGATGGGAAAAATGAATACTATCTTTATGTAACGACTTTGTTTATATGTGGAATGTAATAAAATTTTTATGTTCTAATTCTCTAAAACTCTAAAACCGAAAAGATACTCAATGTGTAATCTTGTAATAACTCAAGATTAAGTAAGGTTTAAGGCTGGGGCCTTATAGTTATATTCATGCATCACTAGTCTTAGGATCTTAGGATATAAAATAGTTTTAAAATAAGTGAAAAATGTAAATGTGGATTGATGTTGAAGAAGATGAATTTTAAAATGGTGTTGAGTAAATAAATGTAATATTTCATTATTTCTTTATATGCAAGGTATTCTTTGTAACTCCCTGACCCCAGTTTCCCAGATTTGGTGCATTATTACATAATATTGGAATGATCACAAAATATCTAGTCTCGAAATTCCTATTAGTTTAGTAGCCTTGGAAACACTAGATATATTCATAAGTCTTACATTACAACATAAAGTGAAAAAAAACTACAACAAAATCTTGTCATAATATCCCCTCATACTATCCCTACAGGTCATTCATAAAATACATCTTCACATCTTGGGAAAAACAAAACATTCAAAGGGGTGAGATCAGATGCTCAGTAAGGATAACAATATAGCGGACACTTTTATAAATAAACATAAACATTTAAGGCAATGTATAACTAAAACAAAATCCTTTTAAACATGAACTTCAGAATAATATTGAAAAGATAAAATGAAATAATTCCATATACTTATTCACATGGATATTCTACTAGTCGAATAATCACATGTAATATCAATAACCACTTTTATAATGATGGAATGCATAATGCTAGACATATCATAACCATAGAGTCAAGACCTTTTTTTAAGACTACAAATAAGATTTTGTCATGGGCTTGTGCCAAAACACTAGTTTCTCTCATGAGACATACCGATGCTTCGAGGAGTTGTAGCGGGCTCCACCCGTCACTTATTATGTCCAATCATTCCACATAAGAATAGGTTTAAACATAACATAAACATTTGTATTAAAACTAGCATACGAAATGTTAATACTTTCTCCATAAGACATGAATAAAAACAACACGTCAATAGTCAAACATATCACAAAACCTTCATTACAATATGGATGTTTTGTATCATAATAAATCAACTTCAAATAAGATTAAATTCCATCAAAGGATGCTGACATAGATGAAATAAAAAATATTTGAGATAAATTTCTCTTTTTTTAAAATCATTTAAAAGTCACATAATTATAAAATAAAACATTTAATTTCAAAATATTCTTATAAGATTTTAAGGGAATCTTCGACGATTTTATTATTGCGAAAATAGCCTCACCTTTTGTATAAGTTAAAAAAAGACATTCTTACATTAATTATGTTGAAAAGGTTAAAAAGGACCTTGTTTGGAAAATGACAGAAAGATTTATTTATAATCATCTTATAAAAAGTGAAAAAGGTTATAAATGACTTTAACACATATTCTATAAAATAGTAACAATTTTTTGAAATGCATTTTTAAGAATCTTTGATGTGGATGATAAAGAGGTCCCAGTAGATAATTACATATAAACAACCTCAGATAATGAAGAGATTTTGAAATAAACCCTTACCATGTACTTTTCCTTGGTCAAGGGTAGGTTAAAATTCTTTATAATAGTTAAAACATTGTTATTAAATTATACAATAATCGTATACATAAATATGATATAATATATGATCTTTTAATATTTCTTTGTTAAAAATAGTTTCGTATTATCGTCATTTTAGGTGTTCACTTACCCGTTTTCTTTTATTTGTTTTGTTACATAAGACAAGTTTTTTATCCATATGTTGTATCTTATTCATATCCAGAATGATATCAAGTCCTTATTATTTTTAATCATCAAATGAAAATTAGTCTTCAATGGATACAATGAGGAATGAATCTCATCGCGTTCGTGGATACAGTAGTCCGTACGTACGCACGAGCGACAATATCATTCTTTTGATATAATATATAATTGGATGGTGTATCATATATACCGAATAATTATCATGTTATATTTATTATTTATATTAATTACACATAATTATTATACCCACCCAAATAATAATGAATTGAAAAACAATTACACCATGACGTGGAGACGGTAAGCCTTACGTAGGCACGTATGGTGACATGTCATTCAAGGGATGGATAGAATAATGGTTTTGGTTGTAACATATTTATAATAACATCCCAGTATATAGAAGGTACTGGAGTAATTATTTTATAATGGAAGAAACAATGAAAAAGGAAGTGGAAGAAGAAAGGAACTTCAAAGAGGTGGTGATATTTTTACCTATTCTTTGGGTTCTTCCTTTTGATTAGATCAAAAGGGCTCCATAAGATGTCTTTATAACAAAAGGAAGGCCTCTAGGATGACGTGAAGGAATTTGATAGGAAATTTGGGTAGTTTGTTGCCGAAAAAAAGGTTTGAAGGTATGAATTTGATAGAAGGTGGAGTTCCTTTTTATAAGAGGAGTGAGGGGAACCTTTGGAAAAACCTAAAATATTATTTTATAATAAATTAATATTCAGTTTATAATGGCTCCAAAGTGACTTATTTCAAGGATAAGGTGGGTATGGGTCGAAATATTTTCAACCAATAGGTTTTAGATAGGCTTGTGTCACTATATTAACCTTATCATTTATATTTAACCCTTATTTAAATAGTTTGACATTTGCTATGTCTCTTTGTATTTTTATATTATATGGTTAATTAACTTACTATTTGCTTCCCAGAGAACCCCAATTTATTCATTAATGATAAAACTATCATTATATAAGTCTTTTTACCGAACCATAGATTTTAGGAATATAATATCAATTAATAATATAGTATTTGTTTTAAAAAATATTTTACGTCAATTTTGACACTATTTGAAATTTTATTTTTGTGAAAATCATAATAGCATGTTTAATTAGAAAAAAGTTAATTAAATCAATCCTAACATGTCATATTATCCTATAAAATTAATTTAATTCATAAAATGAATCAAATTGTATTTATTTGGGTATTTATAATATCAATTATTTTAATATTTCATTAATACGGTTATTACTGCATCATCATTGTGTCATAAATAAATTAAACTATTTAATGTCAAAAAATTATAAATAAAATACCATTATGTATTAAATATTTTTATCTTTCTAATGAATATTTATAATCGAATTTATATTTTTTATAACCCTATATTAAAATTTTTTAGTTATTAAACTTTGATTTTAACTCTTTTAACTCTTCATTGAATTAAATAATAATAAATGTCCTAGTCTAATCCAAGTGGACCAAAGTGGTTCATATTTTATTCCTAAGGTTCTTTTTGGTCGAATTATACTTAACCAATTGAATTAGGACATGTTTTAGGGTAATAATAATATCATTTTTACCCTTAATTACCCTATTTACATTTAACTGTGGTAAATAAAAGTAAAAAGTTACTATTCACCAAAAATTATTTTTATCTTATTGAACCACATTTTACTTCTTGATATTAACCATGTCTCTCAGATTTTCGAAATTCCACTCACAGAAGCGGTAAAATTATGTTTTATGTGAATCTGCAAATTCTCCTAGGAGATGGGTAAAAGACGCTGAAAAGTTAAATAAAATTTTTATATATATAAAATTATTCTAAACTAACTTCAATGAATTAAATTTAACGTAAGTATGTATTATGTATCTATTTTAGCCTTAAATAAATTTAAATAAAATAAATAATTATTTAAATAAAAATTTGGTTTTAAACTATAACTTAGTGTTTTTTCACTATTCATCAAAAATTGAATGTTTTTTGAAAAATTCCAAAAATTCACCCTAAGATAATTCCGATATTACAAATCCAAAAATGAAGTCCATTTTGAGAGATAAAATCTATAAAATTTCAAAAAGTGGGTACTACTATTCTTAACGGCTACTTTGATTGGTTGTGGTGTGCTAGAACTCGATGTTGCGTACAACACACGCTATTTTATTATTCAAAGAGAAGCGTACCGTAGAAGCTTGGGGTGTTACATTCTCCCATCCTTCAAACAATTTTGTTTTCAAAATTTCTAGAATACTACCCCATGAAAAGACTCGGGTGGTTCTTCATCATAAGTTCCTCAGGTTCCCACGTTGCCTCTTCCATCTTATGGTTTCTCCATAGAACTTTAACAAGACGAGTCATCTGGTTTCTCAGCACTTGTTCTCTGGTATCAAGAATCATGGCAGGATCTTTGCAATAAGACAGATCGGGTTCTAGTTCTACATCCTCATAAGTGATTATATGTGTTGGGTCAGGCATGTATTTTCTTAACTGTGATACATGGAACATATCGTGAACTTTGAAGAGATTTGGAGGAATTTCCAAACGGTAAGCTACAACCCCAATTCGTTCTAGAATTTCGAATGGTCCGATATACCTAGGACACAATTTTCCCTTCTTACCAAAACGTATAACACCCTACCATAGGTATACCTACAAGAAAACATGATCTCCTACCTGAAATTCCAAATCCTTCCTTCAGTTGTTAACATAGCTATTCTGCCTACTTTGAGCTTCTTTGATATGGTTTTGGATTACCTTCAGATTTTCCATCGTTTCCTCCACCAGTTCTGGGCCTAAATGTTTTCTTTCAACAAAATATTCCTAACAGGTTAATGTGAAACACCCTTTTCTATAAAACGCTTCATATGGTGTCATCTGAATACTCTAATGTAAGTTATTGTTATAGGAAAATAATACCAGAGGTAAATATTTTACCCACACAACCTGAATGTCAAGTGAGAAAGATCTCAACATGTCTTCTAAGGTTTTAATTTTCCATTCTGATTGTCCATCTGTTTGAGGGTGGTAGACAGTGCTCAAATGAAGTTCAGTATCCAAGGACATCTAAAGAGTCTTCCAGATTCTTGATGTAAAAAGGGGATCACGATCAGAAATAGTCAATAGTGGTACTCCATGAAGTCTTACAACTTCATTAATATATAGTCTTTCATATCATCCAAGTGGTAAATATTATCTTATAGCAAGAAAATTTTCAGACTTAGTAAGACTATAAAAAATGACCCATATTGCATCATTCCTTCTAGGAGTCTTTGGTAGTCCCATGAGAAATTCCATCGTAATACTATCCCATTTCCACTCCGATATAGGAAGAGGTTACATGACTCTTCCAGGCTGTTTCCTTCCAGCTTTCACATGTTGACAAACCATACTTCTTGAGACAAAATTAGAAATCTCTTTCTTCATGTTATCCCACAAAAAATGTTCCTTCATATATCTATACATTTTGGTGATCCTAGGGTGTATAGAGAAATTGGAACTATGAGCATCTTCCAACAATTCCCTTTTTAGATCAGGTATATCGGGAATACAAATTCTCTTCCCAAATTTCAAAATTCAAACTTCACACACAAAGTCACTCAATCTCCCATCATTCACAGCTTTAATCTTCTTTTGAAATTCTTCATCATCGGTCTGAGAACTCTTTATCCTTTCTAGTAAAGATGGGTTGGAAACCATTTGAAAAATCATTGATGTTTCACCTCCATGGTTATTCCCATATCCATATTTACTAGATCCATGAAAATTGGATCCCTTTCAAATATCATTTTGTTAAAAACTCCATGATCCTTTCTCCTCAAAGCATCTACCACCTTATTTTCCTTCTCCGGGTGGTAGTGTATCATGAAATCATAATCCTTGAGTAGTTCAAGACATCGCCTTTGCCTCATGATGAGTTATTTCTATGAGAAAATATACTTCAAACTCTTGTGATCAGTATATATCACACATTTTCACCATAGAGATAATGTCTCCATATCTTCAAAGAAATGATTACAACAACTAACTCAAGATCATAAGTAGGATAGTTTTGCTAATGAATTTTCAAGTGCCGTGATGCGTAGGCAATAACCCTATCATTCTGCATAAGGACACAGCTGAGTCCTTTCTTTAAAGCATCACTACAAATAACAAACCCAATATTTCCCGATGGTATAGTCAATATAAGAGCATTGACTAATGTTATCTTCAGTTCTTCGAAACATTCTTCACAATATTGTGTCCAAACAAATTTAACCCCTTTACATGTGATCTTGGTTAATGCGTTAGCCATAAAGGCAAAATTATAGACAAAATGTCGATAATAACCTGCTAAACCAATAAAACTGCATAACTCAGTTATACTCGTCGGTGCTAGACATTATTGGATTTCCTTGGTCTTAGAAGGATCAACAAAGATTCCATCATTGTAGACAATATGGCCATGAAAATAAATCTATTGAATCCATAATTCACAATTTCTAAACATCCCATATAATTCATGTCTTCTCAGAGTCTTCAATATAATGCGCAATTGATTTTCATGATCTTCGTACCTTTTGGAGTATACCAAGATATCATCAATAAATACCACTACAAAGTCATCATGATATTCCTTGAATACTCTATTCATTATATCCATGAAAACATAGGGTGCATTAGTTAACCCAAAAGGCGTTACTGTAAACTCATAATGCCCGTACCTGGTTTGAAATGCTATTTTCGAAATGTCTTCCTTCTTCACACACAACTGATGGTATCCAGATCGAAGTTCAATCTTTGAAAATTATTGAGTTCCATGCAGTTGGTCAAATAAATCATCAATGTGAGGTAGGGGATACTTGTTCTTTATTTTTATAGCATTGATCTCCTTATAGTCGATACATAACCTCATAGATCCATATTTCTTCTTAGCAAAAAGGACAGGGGATCCCCATGGAGAAACACTAGGGAGAATAAATCCATTATTACTCAATTACTCTAGTTGTTTCTTTAGTTCCACTAATTCCACAGTGGCCATTCTATAAGGAGTCTTCGATATGGTGCTTGATCGAGGAAATAAATCAATAGAAAACTCAATTTCTCATTCTGGAGGATGTCCAGGTAAATCTTTTGGAAACACATCAACATATTCTTTCACAATAGGTACATCCTCTATTTGAACATTCATTTCCCCACCCACAGTTATTTCATTCTATTCCTCTCCAATAATTGAATTTAGTTGAGCTATTAGGGGTTGATCTAGATAAGAATTTGGTGGTGACGATTCTTCTCTAAAGATAAGGTGTTCCTTATCATCATCATGAAAAATCATAAATTCCTTCTTCTTAAAATAAAAATTCTATTAATAGACCGAAATCCAATCCTTACCGAGGATTATATCCAACTCAATCATAGGTATGGAGATGAGATTAGCAGATAAAGAAAATTTATATGCTCTAATGGGAACTGATTCACAAAACTTTGTAGCAATGTTACTTCCCTTATAAGTTTTAACTGACAACCCCCTTGCTAAATCAAATTGGAAATATATAATTTTCTTATAAAATAGGGAATATATGAAACAATGTGATGATCCATAATCAAATAAAGCATTTTCTAAACATGAGGAAACCATAAAATTACCTGCCACCATGTCTTTCGGAGCTTCTACCTCAACAGTAGTGATAGCATAAGCTTTACCTTGATCCCTTGGCCTTTCCTAAGATAAGTATCCATAATGATTAGGAAATTCATTTTCATAATGTCCCATCTCCCTGCAATTGATTCATTGAGCATCCTTAGCTTCTTTATTCTCATTGCAATCACGAGATTGGTGGCCTTTTTCACCACACTTGTAACAGGCTGCCATTCCTTTTAAGCAAGTACTGGGGTGGATCTTCCAACATTTACTACAGTATGGATATTCAACTTTTCCCTTCTTCCCCTTATTTCCATTTCTAGAGTGATTAGCAGACCTCTTCTTTTCTTGCTTTTCTTTAAAGCCATAATACATAGAGAATTATTTTTTTGTCTTGATAGCATATGTGACAATATATTCGTATGACGAGAAGGATTGTGAGACTAATTCTTGATGGAGAAATGGTTTTAACCCATTAAAAAACTATAAATCTTAATTCTTGGGTTAGGTTTATAATCCATAGTATGCCTTGCTAACCTTGTAATGTTAGACTTATACTTTGCCACATTCTCGTCCTCCTTTTTCCTCAGACTCAGAAATTGTCTTTCAATATCTGATTAATGGTCATGAGGAAAGTATTTTTCTATGAAAAACTCTTTTAACTCCCTCCATTCCATTTTTGATACTTCATCATCTTCCTTTTTGTTTTGAATCAATGACCACCATTTTTCAGCATCTCCAGTGAGGTGGTAAACTACCAGGATATCTTTTTCCCTTTCACTACTCCTTAAGGCATGGAATATTTTCTCTAAGGAATTTACCCATTACTCCGCTACTAGTGGATTTTTACCCCCATTGAATAGTGGTGGTTGTTTCCTCATGAAGTGATCTAACATTGATCCTCCATGCTGTGGATTAGGGTGCTTCATACGGGTAAGGTTATTATTCATAACCTGAGTGAGTTTTCCCAGTATAGTGATTAACTGATCATCACGAGTTGCATCACCAGATCCACTATAATTATCTTGAGTAGGAGATAAATCCATACATGGAGTGCGTGCATTGATACATTTTACATTCCTTCCACTAGGCGCTATTTATAAACAATGGCATAAACTAGATCAGTTTATGAATCAAAATGCATAATTCCATACTTGTAAAACACTTAACATAAATTGAACTATTTGTCGATATAATCCATAATCATAAAAAAATGTTTTCTTTGAGGAAGTATATACTCATAAACCCTTCATAATGGTATGTAAAGAAAATGAGAATTATCCAAAGAATATCCCCCAGGAGTGTCATAACCAAGAGTGCAACAAGTCCCAATGTCATGCAGCAGTTCCCGCTCGAGTTTAGCTCAAAGCGGTGTTTCTGGGTTTTACACCTAGGTATATCTGTGCCAGAGCTGCCTTTACTTTCTCGTATCCAGATAGAGATGTATTTCTCAGAAAACTCACAAAATATATAAAATACAAAAATTATAATATGTTTTTCTATTCTAATCCTCAAAGTCTATCTTAGGTCTATGTGCTCTAATTAGAGTTTATCTAATTCTAGATTTCAAGGTTTTTACTAAAATTCCTATGATACCAACTGTAACACCCCGACCCCAGTTACCCAGAGTCGGTGAATTATTATATAATATTAGCATGATCACAAAATATCATGTATCGAAAGACCGATTAGTTTAGTAGCCTAGGAATCACTAGATATATTCACAAGTGTTACATTATATAATAAATTGAAAAAAATCTACAAAAAAATATTTTCTTCATATCCCCTCATATTATACCTATAGGTCATTCATAAAATACTTCTTCAAATCTTGGGAAAAATAAAACATTGAAAGGGGTGAGCTCATATGCTCAGTAAGGAAAAAAATATAGCGGTAAATTTCATAAATAGACCTAAACATTTAAGGCAATTTATAACTAAATCAAAATCCTTTTAAACTTGAACTTCATCATGATATGGAAAAAATAAAATTAAATAATTCCATTTAATTATTCTCATGTATATTCTAATAGTTGAATAATCACATGTAATATCAATAACCACTTTCATAATGATGGAATGCATAATTACATACTATCATAACCACATAGTAAAGGCCTTGTGCCAAGACTACAAATAAGATTTTGTCAAGGCCTTGTTTCAAGACACTAGTTTGTCTCATGAGACCTATCGATGCATCAAAGAGCTATAGCGGGCTCCAACCGTCACTTAGTATGTCCAATGCATTCCTCATATGAACAGGCTTAAACATAACATAAACATTCGTATTAAAACTAGCATACGAAATGTCAATACATTCTCCAGAAACCATGATTAAAAATAACACATCCATAGTCAAACATATCACAAAACCTTCAATACTATATTGAAGTTTTGTATCATAATAAATCAACTTCAAATAAGCTTAAAATCCATCAAAGGATGTTGATATAGATGAAATTAAAACTATTTGAGGTAAATATCTCTTTTTTTAAAATCATTTAAAAGTCACATAATTATAAAATAAAACATTTAATTTCAAAATATTCATATAATCATGTAAGGGAAGCTCTGATGATTTTATAACATCAGAAAATAGCCACACCCGCCGTATAAGTTAAAAAAAGACATTCTTACCTTAATTCTATCAAAAAGGTTTAAAAGGACTTTGTTTGGAAAACAATGGAAAGATTCCTTTATAATATTATTAGAAAAAAGTCAAACAAGGGTATAAATTACATCCACCCATATTTTTAAGATATTAAGAATGCTTTGAAATACAGTTTTAAGAAACATGCATTTGGATGATAAAGAGGTCCCAGTAGATAATTATGTATAAACAACCTCAGATAATGAAGAGATTGTGAAATAAACCCTTACCTTGTACTTTTCCTTGGTCGAAGGTAGGTTAAACTCCTGTATAATAGTTAAATCATTGTTATTAAATTATAAAATAATCATATACATAAATATGATATCATATATGATCTTTTAATATTTCTTTGTTAATAATATTTTAGTATTATCATCATTTTAGGTGTTCACTTACTCATTTTCTGTTATATATTTTGTTATATAAGTCGTTTTTGTTATCCATAGGTTGTATCATATTGATATCCATAATAATATCATGTCCTTATTAGTTTTAATCATCAAATGAAATTTTTATTGAATGGATACGATGGGGAATGAATCGCATCGCGTTCGTGGAGACGGTAGTCTGTATGTACGCACAAGCGACAATATCATTCTTTTGATATAATATATAATTTGACGGTGTATCATATATATAGAATAATTATCATTTTATATTTATAATTTATATAAATTACACATCATTATTATACCCATCAAAATAATAATGTAATGAATAAAAATTACACCACGACGTGGAGATGGTAAGCCGTACTTACGCACGTATAGTGACATGTCATTCAAGGGATGGATAGAATAATGAATTTGGTTGTACGGAATTTATAATAACATCACAGTATATAGAATATAATGGAGTTATTATTTTATAATGGATGAAACAAATAAAAAGGAAGTGGAATAAGAAAAGAACTTGAAAGAGGTGGTGATATTTTTACCTCTTCTTCGGGTTCTTCCTTTTAATTAGATAAAAAAGGGATCCTTAAGTTGGATTTATGACTAAATGAAGGCCTCTAGGATGAAGTGAGGGAATATTAGAGGATATTTGGGTAGGTGTTGGCCGAACCAGAAGGCGTTTAATGTATGAATTTGAGAGACGTGCGGGTGCCCTTTTCTAAGAGCGGTGAGGGGCACCTTAGGAAATCATAAAATATTATTTTATAATAAATTCATATTCGGTTTATAATGGATGAAAAGTGACTTATTTAGAGGTTAAGGTGGGGATGGGTCTAAATCCTTTCATCCAATATGTTTTATATAGGTTTGGGTCACTATAGTAAGCTTATCATTTATATTTAACCTGTAGTTAAATATTTTGACCTTTACCATGTCTCTTTGTAGTTTTATATTATATGGTTAATAAACTAACTATATACTTACAAGATAACTCCATGTGGTTAATTAAGGATAAAACTATCATTATATATGTCTTTTTTCCGAACCTTATATTTTTAGGAATATAATATCAATTAATAATATAATATTTGTTTTAAAAACTCTTCTACGTCAATTTTGACACTATTTGGAATTTTATTTCTGTAAAAATAATAAGAGAATGTTTACTTTAAAAAAAGTTAATTAAATCAATACTAACATGTCATATTATCCTATATAATTATTTTAATTCATAAAAAGTCTCAAATTACATTTATTTTTGTATTTATGATATCAATTATCATAATCTTTCATTAATACAGTAATTAATGCATCATCATTGTGTCATAAATAAATTAAATTAGTTAATGTCTAAAAATTATAAATAAAATACCATTATGTAGTAAGTATATTTATCTTTCTAATTAATATTTATAATATAATTTATCTTATGTGTAAACCTATATTAAAATGTTTTAGTTATAAAACATTGATTTTAACTCGTTTAACTCTTCATTGAATTAAATAATAATAAATGTCCTTATCTAATCCAAGTGGACCAAATATGTTCATATTGTATTACTAATGTTGTTTTAGGTAGAATAATATTTATCCAATAGAATTAAGAAATGTGTAAGGGTAATAATAATATCATTTTTACCGTTAATTACCCTATTTACATTTTACGGTGGTAAATAAAAGTAAAGAGTTACTATTCACCAAAGATTATTTTTATCTAATTGAACCACATTTTACTCCTAGATATTAACCATGTCTCTAGGACTTTCTAAATTCCACTCACATAAGCGATAAAATTATGTTTTATGTGAAATTTCAAATTCTTCTAGGAGATGTGTAAAAGATGGTGAAAACTTCAATAAAATTTTTATATATCTTATATTATTCTAAACTACCACTAATTAATTACATTGAACATTTGTAGTTATTATGTATCTATTTTGACCTTAATTAAATTTAAATAAAATAAATTATTATTTAAATAAAAATTCGGTTTTAAACTATAACTCATTGTTTTTTCACTATTCATCAAAAATTGAATGTTTTTAGAAAATTATAAAAAATTCACCCTAAGCTAATTTCGATTTTACGAATCAAAAAATGAAGTCCATTTTGAAAGATAAAATTTATAAAATTTCAAAAAGTGGTTATTACTATTCATAATGGCTACTTTTATTGGTTGTGGTGTGTTAGAACTCGAAGTTGCGTACAACACACGCTACTGTATTATTTAAAGAGAAGCATACTGTAGAAGCTTGGGGTGTTACATTCTTCCTGAATCTAGTGTTATATATAAAGAAAAATAGAATAGTGATGATAAATTAATGATTTGTTGTTTAGTGTAGATGCGTATGAAAATGATGATTGAACATGATTCTTATTGATAAATATAGAGACCAATTATTTCTGTAGTGGTTCACATTAACAATAATTACATGAATAAGTAAGAAAAATTATGTAAACATATGTGATATATTATAGGAAGTATCTCTATTTGAATTATCTAGGAATTTTTTTTACTATCATTGGGTTAGCAAGATTAATGTCTGGAATCATGGTATTTTTGAAAAGAGGGGAGTAAATGGTTTCATCGTTGGTTATCCTCCATGAAAACAATGATAATACAACTATATAAAAAATAATGGATTTTGAAACTAATTTTTTAAAGGATATAAAACACACAATAAATATGGAAACACATTAAGAAGAATATACAAAATGTTATGATGAATATGTTTTTATTATAAAATATGGATATGTTTCTAGAAATTTATGAAAATTACAAAATATATTCTTGATGGAGAATATGATTTAGCCATATTAGTTGATTTTTAGAAATTTCATTATTTATATCAAATAATGGGAAAGATTATTATGTTCTTGTAAATAATGGAGGAACAAGGGTAGAAGGATCAGACATGTGATCATTGGGGAGAACAACACATAACTCTTTACTTTATCAAGAAGAACAAATAACCACAAAAGAAGTTTTAGAGCAGTAGAACTGGGTAGATTATGATAATATAAAATTTTACATAACTGAGAATACTAACACATGGGATCTAGTAAACGAGCCTAAAGACAAGAATATATTATGGAAAAGGTTATGATTCTGAAACCAGTTGAATAAAATAAGGGAAATGGTGGAAAAATGTAGAATTGCAGGTAATAGAATATCTCAAGTTGAGGGAATTTATTTTGATATGTCCTTTGAAATAGTTCAATGACATGGGGAAATCATAATATTTTATTCTATTATAGCCAAAAGGTGATACAGTATTTTTCAAACTTCCATTTGTGCGGAATTATAATAAATTTTGGGCTTTCAAATTTCTCATAAAAGAGATCATATCTATTATTATATAGAGAATTATTATCTATAACCTCTAATGAGGTTTCACATGTATTACTGACAACTTATTTCTACTACAATTTCATTGGAAGATATGTTTTATAAGTATGCGAAATGAAATCATGTGAATCCATGAGATTTCAAGAGGAAAATTATATATTTACTATACCTGAAATCATCATGGATGAATAGTGTATACAATATCATCCATTTTTATAGCTATAATTATGGACCAAAACGGTCTCATTATTTTCCAAGAAATTGTATTTGTAGGTAGATAAAAATTATAATAGATTCCATGTTTTTTATGATAATAAGGAATGGAATGATCTATTTTTCTATATATACAAATATTGGGTAGACACTATTGAATATTAATGATCATAATTCCATAACATTTTAAATCTCTATGAAATATATGTGTGTTATATCACAATAAATATATGTTCATTGACCCTGTGTATTGATACACTGGACTATGATTGAAAAACACATGCTATAAAAAAATTTATGTGAATAATGACATATTGGGAAGATCTAAAGGAAGAATATTAGTTTCCACTTCTCTTAATATGTGATAATCATAGTGTTTTCAATTTATTACGTTATGTACTTCCACATTTATGGTCAAAAGCCATTAAATAATAATATCACTTCATCAAAGGTTATGGAGAGGATAACATGTTGATTCTAGAATTTGTTTTAAAAAAGTCCAAATTATTATTTTTCTCTAATCCATTACACTATATTAGTTGTAAAGGTTATGGGTTATGTTTCTTATTCAAATTCACTCCTATCAATGATAATGTATTATGAAAATTCCTTTCATCCAACGATTTTCTCATATTTTTTGATAAAGAGGGATAAATGGAAATATAAATTTCTTTTTGACTATTCAAATATATATTTAAAAAGTGTATTTATTATGGGTGATAAAAATACACGGGGGTATTATGCATATATTTAATTTATATTTTTAGTGGATATTTTACATTTAAGTTTTTTTTTAAATTGTTATGATTTGTAATTAGAATTTGTGAAATATTTTAAAATTTATTTTTATGTTTTAAAACATCCATCAGATGGTCTGTTCAGATGATGATTTTTTTTAAATTAATGATGTATTGAGTCCAATATTATTTTAAAGTGGTCCTATTTTGTCCTGTGGAATAAATATAAAAAAGGTGTTGTTAGTTAATTTAATGTTTTTATCATTTTTTAAAGTAATTAAATTATTAATTAATGATTTTTTTCTTCATCGAGTTATCTCATGTAGGAATGAATTTATTTAATGTTGATTGATTTCTATGTGAATTATGTTTGAAACTGGATTATATTCCGTCTTTTTCAACAATATTAAATGGTATATATGATTTAGACCTTGGTTTTTTTGGGATATGTTGATATTTTTGGGGATATTTTAACACATGATGAAAGATAGCTGAATAACTTTTTTTGTTGTTGGCATGATTATTTTGACTCAAGGAGTTTCTCTTGGGGGTGTATGCTGAATAAGATTCTAGTAGCACATTATATATCACTAGATAATAATGAAATAGATAAGGATTAACTGAAAATATTTCTATTTTGACATTTATTCAAAACATAATTCATATTAAAACTCAAGTAATCTTATATAAAATATTTCATGTTTCATATATTTGATTATTTTAAAATTATTAGGGTATCTAGAATTAGTTAAATATGTTTCTAATGAAGTATAAATTATTTTATTCTACCAAAAAAATAAATGAGGTTAATTATTTTTAGGTTGTTAAATTATCCAAGGTATAGATATGACCTTGTAAGCATAAGGATCATTCAGGATATGTGATTTGAAATTAGCTATATAATAAATATTATATAAAGATAAAATGGAAAACATTAAGGATAATAATTACTTAGTAAGGATCATTTTAATAAATATATTTATATATTAAATCTATATAAAGATGGAATCAAATACTATAAGTATAATTTATACATATATTCAAAAAAATATAGACTATAAGAAGTTTATCTATTTATATAGTGATAAATTCTTTGACAATAAAGATAATTTATATTTATATAATGTTTAAAGAGATGAATAAAATAATAATATCCACATTGATAAGGATATAATCGAGTAACGTAATGATAAATTTCAATCATTGAAAAAATAAATTTAGTGATACAATTAAAGTTATTTTTGTTTTGAGATTTTGTAAAATACTTATAAAATTATATCAAATGATTCTAAAGATTGTTTAATTTATTAAATATTATAAATGGGAGTTTTTATTTAATTTAGTAATGATATAATAAGACTAAAATTTCAATGATATATTTTACATTATGATGGATGATTATTTAAATATAAGTAAAATTGGTTGAAGAAGAAAAAGTATGAAAGAAATTGCATGGTGAGAATGGAAGCAATTTATGTTAAAACATGATGAGTGATTATTATGATTGGATCACTACATATACTCATGTTTTGCCTCTTTTTTAGTAAATTCAATATTTTAGTGGTTGATATAGGATAGATAAGGTAATGATAATGTTGATAATATATTGAATTAAAATAGTGAGTCTCTAAGGAATTTCAATTAAATATTAGTCACTAGATTTAATTTTAGATGAATATAAAACAAATTATGAAGAAATGTGGGAAATAAAAAACACATGGATTCATGAATATTTAGTTAACAAATAAGGAGAAAAAATGGATAGTTTAAAATATTATAAAATATAATGCTATTGTATAGAATATCAATGATCACTATTCTAATTTGTAAATGTGCAGTAATCATATTATATAAATTTGGTTATAAATTAATAATATGTGTGATGAGAGATTGTATATGGTTTAGAATAAGTTGGTTTCTGAGAATTATAACTTAATAATAGTCTGAATCAGTGAAAAAAATCAGTTTATTGAAAACAATTCATTTATTTATAATTATGTCGGATGAACAAGCATAATAAAGATTATTTTTATATAATGATTATAAGGTTAAACCCTTATTTTTTATCCATATATTGATACCATTTGGACGAATGGTATCAGTTTAATTGGAATTATACTATAGATTAAATTTCTCAATTTGTTAAGAAAGCTGTGTAATCTTTGTGTGCAATTTATATGTTTTTTCATTAATGTGGTTACAATTTATTTTCATGTATATATAATGAGTACAGATGGTAGATTCTCTATGAAATATAAAAATAAATGACATTAGTGATTCAAAACCCCTTTTACTAATTTCCCAATGATCTTTATGTTTTCTTTTAATATTTATTGAGCAGTCATAAATACTAATGAAAAAATCCAGTAGCAATTTATATACTAATGTCACATAAAGGTAGTGTATTATTCATTTATATGGTTTATATATATATATAGATATATCCATATTATTCATTGATAAATTTCAGGGCATAAAATATGATGGCTTCTTTAATAAATAACTATTTTAGTCGTATGCAAAAAATAAAATTGGGATAGTATTTATTTTGGTCATGAATGTTAATACAAAGATTCATTTATCCATTAATATTATAGAATAGAAAGATATCATTTTTTCAAATAGTTTACTGAACTTCCATATAGAATTTCACTTCGATAATTTTTCCAATATTTTCCGTATTAATGATATTGTGTTAACGATTCATTCATCTAGGTATATATTTTTATTCGAAATTTAAAATGGGAAGATACAAACAATCTGGGGTAACCAAAATATCAGGGCCATGAACTTATTTTTATTTCTTTATAAATAATTCGTGATATAGATTTATGAATATGATGTATCAGTTATTCACATTGATAATATTCTAACACTATACAATTCCATCTTTGAACAACATCTCTAGTGTGGATAACTAATATAAACTCATTAATGGTGGGGAAAATATTCACTAATATTATGAGGGTAATCATATTGGTATTTTTTTCTTATGTTTTAGGGACAAAGTGTGTGTGTGACTCAACTATTATGGATGGTATAATGACATGACCTTGCTACATGGGGTTCAAATACCCAGGAGAAGTTATCTATATATTTTTATTAGCCGACACCTTCATTTTTGGTGTAGTGGATCAAACCATTATGACAATCAACGATATGGTATTTTTACAAAATTGAATCACATTTTATTATATGACCAATAGTTTCCCAATATTACTCTCAAATACACTTGATGGAGGTGTTCACTAACTCACATAGTTATGACACATTGAGTTGAACTAGGAGAATACTTAACATTATTGAGGCTCACTAATCATGAAATGGAGTAGTATATGTTTTGTGATATATAATTCATTTATATAAGTATTATTTGATTTATATGTTACGGATTTATTGGTTCCAAATAAAATATTAACTTTAGGAAACATCTCTTCAAATTATACCAATTTGTTTTGATGGTGTTGTCAATATATTTACCAATTAATGTATACCAATTCATATCATGTTTCTATATTTCGTCACTCTTGTAAAACTAAAAATCATGGTAAGATGACTCATATGAGTGAATGAGAGATTTAACACTGAATTGCACACCTTATATCTAAAATTATTAATGAATATGATCTAATAAGATGTATTTTTCCCTCACTTTTCATATCACAACATTTTTTTGTTTTGAGTTGGGCTAGATCAAACTTAGGAAATATGAGTATAATGAGAATCTAGGATAGTATAAGAATAAGAAATAGAACATTGTCCATAAATAATTGGAGCCCATCAAAGAAATTGATATTTTTTGAGAAATAGATGGGGTGTATGAACCATCTTATTTCTATTCCATCACAGTACTCAAACATGGTAATGATTTTCCGATCTACTTATTGTCAAAATATTATTAATAGTATGAATTAAGGTCTATAACCTAATATTTAAAATATATATTTCTCTTTAATGCAACATTAAAGGCCGGATACTCTTATTTTGATATGGAAAAGTGAATTTAAAATTTAGATCTTGGTTAATATAATCAAATGGTTCTTGAGAAAATCATAATTCTATATTAGGGTGTTAAATTTAATTCTAAAGGGCCTACACATTATTAAAGTAATAGATGGACCGACCAGTGGAGGTGGTGATTTATAATATATCAAAACATGATTTATTCAATTATTAGATGGAAATTAATCAAATAATATTTTGTACAGTCATATAGGGAATAGAGCTATTTTAGTGGATGATTCTAGATAAGGATTATCTTAAAAATAGTGAAAAATATTTCTTTTCTCATCAAATTATCAAAGAAAATGTATTTATGGATGGCCCGTTTGGGTATAGTTCCTACCTAATAAACACTTTTAATTTATATGGGTGAATTTATGAGTGAGGATCTGAGAATCCTCTATGTGTGTTTCATTATAAATCCAAAAAATCTTTCCCATAGGACTCATTACTTTGATAATAGAAAAATACTATTATTTGTCATAGTGTTTCTGATGCTGTCAATGAATCATGAATATTTATCCAAAAAAGTAGGAATGAAATTTTTGAGTGTACATTTTGGATTCATAGTCAATAATAATTGTTGTTCATATACAAAACTCAAATACTCAATAAATTTATCTTTAAGAGGATATAAATCTTATTAGGTTTCAAGAGTGGAAACGTTTCAATGAAAAATGCTAGTTGATTCAACCATTCATGGAAGATCCCATGGCCTATAAGTGTATAATTTTGGGATAATGAATAATTGAAGATATTTTAACATTATATGGAGAAAACCTCTGAATCCATAGAATCATGATCATTATTAAGGGTAATAGAAATTCTTTTGACATAATATTTATAATCACACTACTCCAATATTTCATAATTTACCTTTATATATTTCCAATCCATGAAGATAAATCAATCCTCGATGGTATATAATTGGATTTAGTTGTAAGGGATATAGTTTATAGGGTTCTTAAACTTAAATTCATGAGACATTATAATGTCATAAAGTAGAGGCATGTCAATATGTAGTCCATATATAAGGAATCTTGATAGTTTCTCATTTCATAGGGAGTAAACCCCACTATTTTGATCAATAAAGTATCCACCATTCATTTGTAGGTAGGGGAACCAAGGTGATTTCTTTGGATTAGATTTTACATTATAGGTATTATTTATGTTCCCACTTAAAGATAAATTTTCATAGGGGACAAAATTTTCTTCCTCAATTCTACTTCTACTCTTCCATGTTTTCATTAGGAGTAAAGGTGACATATAATTTTTTTTCGGTATACTCCATAGAAACCTCAGGGAGCTTTTACCTTTTATAGGACTCTAAAAGTCCACCAGGAAACATCATGGAAAATATATAGGACCAAATAATCATGAAAAACCTCCAATTACATTCCCAAATACCACTCTTATAGGATTAGAACATTAGGGGACTATATCAAGACATTCTATAGAGAGAAGAAGCTAGTGATGAACTCACTCTCGTGTTATTTTTACATGGAGAGGATAGCGGCACTCATTTTCCAAAAGAAGATAAAAAATTATAGAGTAAATTCATACATATGTCCTCTAAGCATAATAAAGAGTTGAAGAACATGATTATATTATTATAAACAATATAGGCCCTTCTCGATACTTAAGGATATAATATAGCTTGGAGAATTTATAATTCTCTACAGTTGTCCAAAAAAGTATTTAATAAGAGTGAAGATACAAGATGAACTTCTTGAGGTCTCTGATGTTTTTTAACGAGGAAAAACTTATATTTGTAAAATATTATAGAGAGGAAAGTTAGTCTACTAACTCTTAATATTGAATCTTTTAATGAACTTTTTTTACTACTGCTTATCCATGGCCTCTAGGTTAGAAATTAGGGTATTGATCAACTTATTTTGATTGAATTTAGAATATGTATATCCAAATTATGGTTTGATCCTTTTTGATGATGATAAATCAAAGAATAGTGGCTAGAAGTATAATGGATCTTTTTTTGAATGATTATTTCACTTTACATATCAATTAAATAAAAATGTGGAAGATTGCATTCCCCACACCCAAAACCCAAAAAATGAAATTGTGATATTCTTACAAAATTAAAACATCAATGTGGAATTAGTAGGAATTAATAGGTCTATACAATTTTGAAAATATTTATATATATACAATATTGGAATAATTTAATATGAATGAAATCAAATGATTATAACTAAAATGACTAAATAATAATGTATGATAATGTATTTTATAAAATATTTCCTTTTTATGAGATATGAATTCATATATAAGAAATTTTGATTCATTAGTATAATATATATTAAAATAATTTTTAATACTATTTTAATTATTAAATGATAAAGAATATGTATAAGAATGGGTAATATTATAAATTTTTTAAAAATAATTTTTCATTATATCCAATATTTTTTTATTTAAAAGGTATATTTATAAATTTTAGAAGTTCAATTTAAAACAATAGACATAATTTTTGGAATAATATTATAATATAATCCGAGGAATATTTATTTGGATTTTTCTACAAAGATTTATTTTTGGGGAAAAGTGAAAAATTTTGTTTTCATCAAAATAGTGGAATTTATAACATACCATGGATATGACAGAAAAATAAATTTTATTTAAAAAAATTTCCTACAAAATTATGTATTATAAGTAAAATTATATATTTTAAAATATTATTTTTCAAGTCAAAACAATAATTGATATTTTTAAACACAAGTAAAATTTTCTCAAAGAACACTATTAAATAGATTATACAATTGTTTTTAAAAATTAAATTTTTATCCTTAATATAAATATAATAAAATGAATTTTTTTCAAATTTAGGACTATTAGGTTCAAAATATCCAAAAAGGGACACTTTATTTTCATAAATAAATTTTATGTTACCCTCGATAAATATGAGTTACCTAAGTAAAATGATTAATTTCATAAGAATAATAATTTTCTAAATATTGTGTGTATTTGTAAAAATTCACTGAATCTATTTAAAACTAATAATATTATATGTTATATTAAAATATATAGAAATCAATTAACACTAATTAAATATTTAATCAATTCTAAATAAGATTGAAAGCACATATTGATTAAAATGGAATTTTTCTCAAAAAATAGTTTTTCAACATATTTATTTCATTTAAATGTAAATTTAATCCAATTAAGAAATTTGACTAAAAAATGGAGTCTAAATTCAGATTTCATTGAATTCAACTTGGTAATGTGGGTCATGTTATATTTTTAGTAATAAAATAATTTCCTTGAATTATTTTTAAACTATATTATCAGTGAAGAAATTTGTAAATTAAGTATCTTAAATTTTAAATAATTTAATGTTCCCATAACACTTCGAGGCTTACTTTTTTTAAGTCATTCCCATATTTCCAACCTAATATTTTTTCACAAAACTCACTTAATTCTCCTAACCCACCTAACACCCTTGTGATTCCATTCACACCCATTACACAACTCAAGCATTCAATGAAAATTTCTCTCATTTTGAATAATAAAAGGAGATCAATCAAACCAATTATATTATTCTTAAATAACTAAATGGACCTTATTATGAGTTTAAATCCAAGTTACAATAATAAATTCCTCCCATGGTGTTTCAAATTTTATTTCATGTCCTCCCAATCTCTCAGAATCAACTTAGAAAACTAAGGGCAATCCTACTCATTTTTTTCATGTACCTTTTTATGATAGTCCCAATAGGGGTTGAATGATATTTATTTAATATGTCCATAATCAGCGCTTTAATGTGACAATGATTTACTATTGATGAGAGACTACCATGAAATTATATAAAACACTCTATATAATGATTTTGGTATAACTGATATGCGGTCGAAATCACTCATTGACTCCCTCACTTCTCTTTTAAATTCAAGTAATTATATTTCTCTAAGCCTTTAGGTTTACATGAAATTATTGTTCCACATTTTCATATTAAATAAATTACTTTGAAAATTATTTTTTAATAATTATATGATAACTTTCTCACACATTAAACTAATTATATAATACCTTTATTATAGATGGAATTCCATCAAAATTATTCCATGATATTTTCCATCTTTATGTAGCAAATACCAACCTCTAGCATCATGAAACTATATCTAACTAAATTATGTGTATAAAAGGTTATTTTTATGATCAAGGTTATAAACTAGGATATTAATAAAGTAATTCTTTTATGCATGAGGTTAGAGTAAGGACATGTTAGCACAAATTCAAGGTAACAGTATTGATAACTCAATTACCATTCATTGATTTACACTCATCTTTATTAGATGTAATTTTTAAAATATTTTTATAATGATCCCAATAATGATATTATAATATAAAAAATATTTAATTTCTCGGGGATTTTTTTATCAATTTATTCTTCCACAATTCATTCATTTATAAAGTGTGAGTTTCTAAACAATAATTTGCATATTTTGAAATAAACCATTAGTTTTCATGTCTATATTTTCCATTATTACTAATGTATTCGTTATTATTTTGAAATATAGTATATATTGTCTCTTTTTAGTAACATATATATCCCTTAAACATTTTAATATAATGGTTTATAAACTCCTTAAACGATGCGTATTTCATGATCAGTATGTTTTTATGATAAAATATGATATCAATTTCAAGCTCTTATATTTTATCTTTCAAGATATATTTTATTACGCATGGAGATTGTTATATTTGGATTCATTGTTAAGAAAAAGGTTTTAAATTGAACCATCATACAATTTGTAAAAAATCATTGAATTTTTTTTAATCTATGTATTACATAAAATGTTGATGGGTTTCAAAGAAATTACTCTTTAAATGAGTTTCCTAAAATTTCTTCTTAGTCTCTAAAAGAGTTACCTTCTATGGAGATGTGTTTTTGATTAATCTTCAATGTTAAATTTTAATTTATTTCATTATGGTGAAAAAGTTCCAATTTCATTTTATATAATTTTTGAATCTATTTTATGACATAGAAATTGAAAATTTCATGAAATCTATTTTTCAAACAATAAATTATTTTATTATATTATGATAATTTTTTCTGGTGGCACTCAAATGTATGGATTATAATATTGGTGGGACCTATATCTATATATAATGAATGAAAAATCCTTATATCTCATGAGACATAATGTTTTTTGGGAGAATAACACACCCAGGTATACTGTGTTCAAATAAGGCCCCCTAATATGGACCCCATTCTAATAAATCATTACATGTGAAATATCATTCCTAAAATGATATTAATTAATTCATAAGCAGAAGTTTCTTACATATTCAGATTAAAAATACCCTTTGGTCCATACTATAAACTAACATATGGGTCCAATAATATTTTTTATTTTTGTAAGTAGAATAATTGTATCATAGATCACATTGTGAGTTTATAAATTTAGGAGGTCAGGATAGAAAATGGATATAATTATAAAAAACTCTTGAGTTTGGTACGTAGATGTTTATATTTAATATTTCTACTACTAGGAATTTGTGTATTATAGAATATTGTATGATATTAAAATTTTAGTTTTCATCTTGATTAACATATTTATTAGGTTTGGTTTATGGGTTGTAAGTTATGAACATGAGTCTTTTATTATGAATGGACGTGATTCCATACATTCTACCCCTATTATTTAAATAGTTTTCAAATATATTTTTGGATTTTGAATTACATTGTTAAATCAGTTTTATGGTTTATATTATTCTTATATTATTTTTTTTCTTTCCATATATCTTTGAATAAACTTAGTGAACCCTCATGCGGGATTCATAGATAATATTCTATGGGAAAACCCAAACATTAATGAAATTATTTTGAGGTGGGAGTGAGAGGAGTTTGATACATGGAGTAAGAGATGG
Organism: Viscum album; assembly: GCA_963277665.1. Classification (NCBI taxonomy): domain Eukaryota; kingdom Viridiplantae; phylum Streptophyta; class Magnoliopsida; order Santalales; family Viscaceae; genus Viscum; species Viscum album. The sequence goes on from OY728123.1 coordinate 880,542,683, forward strand.
GTTTAGGTGAATATCATCCCATAGTGGTAGGTTCATGTCCAATTAAATATAGGATCCTTTGAAAAGAACTCCATATCTATAATCAAACATCCTTATGAATTGGTAATTAACTTCATCAAGCGAATGATTGGTTGGAAAAGATATAGATAATTTTGGAGTGTTATTAGACTCCATGATTTTTTTATGTAATATTCTCTAGGTTTATACTCCATAATACCTATAATAAGTGGTGAGAGTCCATGGTTCATGAAATATTAATTGAGTACCATGTATGTAAAGATTTAATGGTGGGATTCACTCAATATTTTTTTCTGGATACTATGGTTTGTGAAACGTCTCGGGAGTTATTAACCCATTAGCTGGGTAACGAGAAAATGATCAAGCAAACAAAATAGAATACAGATAATATCCATTTTTTTATATATATTATATTATATAATTTATTAAAGTATAAATGGTTTGATATAGTCTTTTGAGTATAAATTTGATCATAATATTTCTAATTAAAAATGAATACCTTTGAAGAATGTTTTTGATTGATTTTTTCTATAGGATATTGATCATAATTAGATGTTTGTGATTGATGTTACTCCCCCATTCATAGTGGGAGTGATTTATGAAATATTTAATGAGATAAGAATAGGGAAGATCCATATATAATTAGTTGTGGTGGACCAATTCCCTTCTCTAAGAGAGATTCTCTACCCCCTTGGGAAGTTGGGATACTATTTTCAATAATTTGACAAGGATGGAAATATCAAACACACATGTTCATATTTTCGAAATGTGAACCACTATTAATAAAATATGGGGAACCATTGGTTATTTTTTATTGATAATCGTTTTATTTGGGTTGACACAAGTTCTTCAGGTGCTATGGTATCTCATTATTAGACCAACATAACAAAAATAGTAAGGACCCAAGGATAAGTCCTGGAAGGAATGATGAGATCCCCACATGGAAATATTTACCTAAGCATTGAGCCACATAAAATAGCTACCCTTTCATTAGACTTATATTATAAAATTTAACGTAATTGAGCCTGACCTTAAGGAATCTAAGGCATCATAATATAATCATAAAGTTATCATTGTCATAGTGTAAATTATATTTTATTTGTTAAAAAAACCTTCTAATTAATTTATTATTTTCTTTTTTATAAAATTTTCAAATATTCCCTAAGAGAACATAACAATATAATAGAAATTTTACTCATATTTGAAAAAATAAGGAATGTGGTCATCAATTCCCCTCTTGTAATAAATTTGTATCTAATGTGGAGTTGTCTTGGGATTTCCTTATTTATGGAATTGAATATTTTTATTTTATCATATGTATGGGCTCTATGATATATTTACAAGATCAAATTGATTTTTACAATATAATGAATTCATTCACTACCCTTTATGGTGGGTTTTATGTATTCTATGGGGAATGGGATGCATGATTAGGTAAAATATTAGTCCATCTCATGGGGGTTTGTAACAATATATATTAGGAATCCTAAATTTTTTTAGGGATATGAATATATATTTTTATTGAGTTTCCTCTAGATAGTATGTTGTCCAAATACGTATTCAAAAAATATTTCTCTCGATTGCCTCCTAAGAGAGAAATTTAGTTCTCTATTGAATTGAATTTATGAACCCCACATATATCCATTATATTATATCATAAGAATCTAACTAAAATGAATTTTTTTAAAAATATTGATAGATTATGTTAATTATAACGGATTAATTAACAAATAGTGTATTTATATGGTACACTATTATTCCTTTTTAAAATAATACTGATAGGAGCCTCTGTCTATTCATTGACCGCTAGAAGATGAATTGGGTCACCATAAAAATAAGGACACCTTTTAATATATAAAAGACTTGTTTGATTAATTATAGGTGGAACATAGGATCTCTAATATTGTTCTTCATTCAGGGTAACAACATCTGATGATTAGGGAATCAAATATTGTCAATATTATATTATAGAGAATGTTAAATCACTATTCTGATCTATTTATTCATTTCATATTGATCAATTATCTTATAGTATTCAAGTATTCATTGAGATAAATATTTCATTAGAAAATTTATTATTTCATCATGTTTTTCATGTATGCTATTATAATATATTTGAAAATGGATGAGGGGAAAGGTAATCAGTTCAACATTTCAGGGGAATTCATGTTTCTCATTAGCTTTATGAAAAAACATCTCAATAAAGCTTCTGGATCTGATAAGTTACATTCCTAGAGAATATTCTATCTAAGATGGGTATGTCATTAACTCCTGATAAGTTGTAGAGTATCATGTGTTGTGGTGATAAATTAATTTTCAGTTATATATTTATATTCATATGAATTAAAAGATACAATCGTTGATTCATCATGGAATCCTCAAAGCCTATGATTCTATATATTACACTCACTAATAAGGGAGATATTTTTTATATGGTTTAGAATGTTAAGATTTAATTTATTTAATAATTTTTTTAACTATGTCCTGATATTTTTTTATAATTAGTGATATTATGTAAGTGAAGAATATATTAAATCTCAATCTATTTGAAATTTTAAAACATCATGGTGCCCTATGATGTATTCTTTATAAAAGTGACCCCAAATTTTCCTCTTAGTTTTTTGAAGGGCCTATAAGAAGCAATGGGGAATAAGGTAAAATTATGCCCTACTTACAACCCTCAAACATATATAAATACCACAAGATATATTCATATTACAAAATATTTTCTTTAAGGATATGTTTTCTAATATTATTGATTCTTGGGATTCCCATGATGCACTGGTTTAATTTGATTATATTAAAAGTTATACACCCTCAACTAAGAGGGGCCCATTTTAAGACACATTTAGTCAACTGTTTTGTTATCATATTTGTTAGGAAGAGGTATTTGAGACTTACATAGAGGGTCCAAGGTATGTCTAGGATTAAATAAGGAATATAAAATATATTTCAAAATTGATTTAAAATAATTAGAACCCTTAAAAATCATATTTTGATCAATATAATCATCCCCTAGAGGTTTTAATTTTTGATAGGTTATTCTTAAGGGTGTTCCCAAATTTAGGCCATATACTGTTGGGGAATAATGGTATGTTTTACCTAATCAATTAGGTCCATTTATAGATAATATAATGAGTTTGTAAATGAATATTAAATTTTATATTATATATCTTAATAAAAAGGTGATTATTACTTTTATATTTCACAGTTAGATAACATCAATCTACCCCTACCCATTTATTGAACTAAGAGGTGTCCATATTAGAGATAGAAATGTTAGTGATCAAGAAATTGGTTCAAATAATTTACTCTAAGGATAATGTGATTTGTGGAAAATTTATTAAACTAGTTCATGTTTTATAGAAACATGGAAAATAATATCATATGGAATCTAAGAGGAAAGAATTAATGAAGTATGAATGACCTAATCCTTTATCTAATCAAGTGTCAATGTTAATTTATTATGTGAAATGAAATATTATGGGGACAATTGTTACAACCATAGAGTAATATTCATGCACAAAAATATTATTTATTGGATTTATTTACTATTTTAGATTTTGGGGTAATATAAATTGGATGTTGATAATTTTAGAGAACTGGTGTAGCCACAAGATTTGAATCTATTAAGGGAAAATAGTATTGAAAGGTTCAAATCCCTAAAATCATAATTTTAGTTTTGATTCACTAGGCTTGTTCATGGTTTACTGACCCATTTGAATAAAAATTGTTTTCCCCATGTGAGGTTATCTAAATGGTTGACACAAGGTTATGTAATTTTTATGGACTAACCATGTTTCATGCCATGATTATAAAATGTGAGAATTTATAAAAAAAAACATATTTCAATTAAACAATATAACCCCACATTTTTTAGTTTATCTAAAACCTAATTTTATCTCACAATCGAGGAAAAACACCCCCATACTATTAGGTATGATTGTTTTTTATGTCTTTATGTATCATCATGTGGACCATCAGGAAAGTGAAACATGTCTTATTTTTTGTGCCTTGCCCAATTATTAAGGGTTTTTCTTTTTAAACAATGTGATTGAAACATTGGGTTATTTATTATTGTTTTTTTGAGTGAGGATTTTTAATTATTAGGTTTTTATATTGACTATATAGTATTCCATAAACATGTTTTTTATTGATTAATCAAAATTATTATCATTGGAGAGAAATTAATTTGGTTGAGTCTATATTACCCATTTTTAGTTGAACATGTGATGCTTAGACATTACAATTATAAATATTTATAATATTTATGATAGTGAATTTTCTTATTATTGAGGACTTCTTTAGTACATGGAATATCATTTTTTACATGACATATTGAAAATGATTTTATAGAGGCATGTTTTTAAATTAGGGATTCTACTTAATTGAATAATTTTATACCCTGGTAAATAGTGATTATTAGATATAATTAAACTACATTGGAAACCCTATCCTAAATGATAAGAAATCATAGAATTGGGAAGGACCCCTTCCATTATTGAAACATTTCCTTCCCTACTGTGGAAAATAATGATTGTATCCCCTAAAAGTGTGATGTAATTAAATCCAATCATAATATTTGAGGCATTTCTTAGTTATTGAAGTTATACCACTAGGTAACCAAAACCATAGGGAGTCTATGTAGTATCCCATATAACTTATTTTCCAGGAATGTATGATTTTAAAATATTTTATTGTTTTTTGGTTATTTAAACATAAATTTACATGTATATTGTTTTGTATTAAATATTTTTTTTATTATCATTAATTTATAATACAACTATCATGTTCCATTATTCTAAAATTGGATATATATATATATATATATATATATATAACACCTTGTGTGATATTATAAGGTTTTTAGGTCACACATTGTATACACCAAGAAGGTTATACAAAGATTGTTTATATTGACACAGGTATATCAATGCACCAATTAGAGCCATTTGTTTTTTTATTTCTTATATGGTTTTCAGAAGGTTACATGGTTGGGAAGATGCCTCATGCCACATAATAATGGGCTGTAGTTCCTTTATTTATTTTTGTCCATGTTCTAGTCCTAAAACATTAATTTGAATATCCAATTAATCTCCCCATCTAGTTGACATATTTCTATCGATTTGGAGATGTATTGATATATTTTACCAAAGTTTTAATCACATCATATTCTGGGTTTTTTCAAATATATTTGCACCATATATTATATTTTTTATTTTTTCACATTTTTATTTGGGAGAATTCATGAAAATGGTGGAGTTATGTTGGACCATTAGTTGGGACCCAAGGTGATTAATTACTTCACTAGAAAAAGTATTCCCAAAGTTATATTCCATGATGTTCATGCACTTTATTATATCCTAAAGGAATCTTGAATACAATTTTAGTCATTTCAAAGAACTATCTTAGGTTTATAGTTCAGGGGTGTCTTGGTTGGTACATGACCAAAACACCTTGAGAGAACTTACATGGAAATTATTGTAGTGTTTCTTAAGGAAATAATGATAACATTTGTATAATGGGATAACTAGTCATTTGAAATACAAAAACACCCATGGTTTTTCACATCGTATTATTATGACGATTGAGTATTGGGTTAGATGTATTGGTTATATGAATCAATTTTTTTGAAACATTATCTTTTATAAATACTTATATAGAAAAAACATTCTTGTAAAATTCTTATACACAATGTGAAATTTGAGTGTGGGTCAGATGGGATATGGATGAATCGATTTATCATATTTTGTTAAATAATGTTAGATTCCAATATTTGGATAGTTATTGTAGATTTCATTAGATAAAACTAAAAAATTATAAATTTCACAACTCAATAATATATTATACACTCATAAGGATTTTATCCACCATTCATTTAACACCCTGAACCAAATCATCAGGACCTAACTGAAGTGACATATGACCTCATTTTCACCTCCCCATACAAAAAAGGCTATGAACTAGTGGTGAGGGTTTGCAAATAAATAGTTGGGTTAATATAAAATCAGTTTCCAAATATGTATATCACACTCAAAAAATGTTCAAATATAAATCACATAATAACAAAAAAATGAATAATTAAAATTTCTGAAGAGATGACAGAAAAATTATATAAAGACATTTGAGAAATAAACCAAGGATCACTCAAGTGGTAGAAAAACATATAGTAAAATAAATAATAATATTGAAAATATATACAGAATAAAATACTCTAGAGTCTATCTTTGTACTACCATTTAACCACAATCTCTTCCTTCCTAGAAACCCATCACTAGGGCCTCTCCCCTCACTAGACCCGTGATCTTGAGGTCTACATGCACATCGATATAATTGTACAGGGTGTGAGCATAAACCAAGTATGACACCACCATTTCATCCTAATTCTAGGTGAAAATTTATTATAGGTGTATGTTATGAAAAAATAGAAATGTGGAATCAAGTATAAATAAGTCGTGTGTTGAGAGGTTCTACCTAAACAAAGACACCATGAACCTCGACCATACTTGTATTAGTCTCCTTGAAAATGAACAGTCATAGTAGTAGAAAATAGTATGGTAGACCCAAAAGAAAACCTTATATATCTATGAGAAACAATAAGGATAATGAGTCTCATGTCAACACATAAGAGTATCATGTCCTTCCACTATCATGGGACACAAAAATTATTTCATCAAACCCTTGTATCAACCTCAATCCAAGGGGAATTACCATAATATCTATAAATTTCCATGGGTCTATCCACAGGGTCACCATACCCCTTCCATATGTATCATTTAATTAGGATCATCATCTTATATCTCAGATGCTCCCCCTCTAAGTTCTAACAAATCCAAAATTCTCTACCGATCATTTTATACAAGAAATAGAACCATTGAATCCCATATTGTAACACACAATAAGGAATTACACAAATAGATGAAACATATCATATCAGGAATATATATTATTGTCCACACACACACATGTGGTAAAAATTAACCATTCATCTCATGAACTTTACACACACATCTGATCAATATCAAACATTGTTCTGATAGGTTACACACACATGTGATCATACATAAGAATAGCTCTCAAAGAACAAACATCCATCCTTTCATATCATGAAAAAAAATCAGATAAAAGGTATATATTATTTTAGGGATCTTATTAACATTAATCCATTGTCTAATAATCTATGAACCTATATGGAATAATACTTGAATCACTTCCCCACACTGAATTACTCTATAATAAGACATAATCCATCAATATATAACAGCAAAGATTAGATGTGAAGGATCGAAAACATGCAATTGGATAAAAGGCAAATCAACTTTCTATAAAGGGATTCACCATAAATGGTAGATTTTGTTCCACCTTGTAAAATGATGCATATATATATATTAAGATACGATCCATCAAACAGCTATGAAATATATGTTATATTGTCATTGAATTCATATATATAGCCATAAAATCTCATATATAACATTCATCTTAAGAGAGAATGAGTGGATCTATGATATTCATAATGAGATAGAAACTAAATGACCACTTACCTTTATTTCACATGACCTAACACACCAGATCCTTGAAATTTAGAGTGTATATGGACTATAAGAACAAAGAAAACCATCAGAACTCCTAGGATTAACTTCCAGGTTGGTATTTGATGAAATATGATATTTTAGAGGTTTTAAAGTATTTAAATACAATTTTATGAATAATTAATACTCCACACATGGGTTGGTTTCAAGAATTTATAAACTATACACCAAAAATTATTTCTCCTATATCCTGAGACAAACGAGTTTTTAGCAAAAAAATCACATATTTAGCTCTATCCATGAACAAACTCTTAATTTCCCACTATTCATTTCCAAACTAGGAAGATGGTTCCCTGGGATGAATCATATGGTTTACCCTAACTATGAACAACCTTTAAGGCTTTTGAAACCCTAAAAAACCAATTATAAGACACTCAAGACTTCCCCTAAGAAAAGTATTACTAAAAAATCATTTAATTTTTTTAACATTAGGAATAATATATCAAAAAATATGGGACAATAAATTTTATTATAACAGGATATTTGTATCAAAATTACGTATTGACTAATGTAAGTAAAAAAATCCATTTAGACTGACATTAATCTTCAATATGAATTCTCATAAAGTAATACTCAAACTAGTGTACAAAAATTAATCATATGTAAATAAAGTGATCCTTATTTTTTAAATTTTAAATTTTTTATCAAAAAAATTAATTAAATTATTTTTAAATTATTTATTCTCTCATGACCTGATTTATAATAATTACCACATCATATAATTATTAAAAAAATTATTTATTATATATTTAAGGGATTTTAATATTCTGTGTAGAATTAAATATTTTTTTAAAAATAAATGTTTTAATTATTTAAATGAATTAAAATTGTTGATATAATTATTAGAGTTTTTAAATTTATCTTATAAAAGAAATGGTGTGTCAAATATTGAATGAAAATGTTATGTTGGAGGTTTCTAATTAAGGTGAGTGAAAGTGGCAGAATTTTTCAAAAACATTAAATGAAAAAAATTATTAATAATTGTTCATGGATAACCTTATCACCATTTTATTTGAGTGTGAATGATAGAAACAATTAATTTATGGTCTTGTATGAGGGATTTGATAAGAAAATGGTTATAGTTAGGAATTTAGTTTTATAAAAAATTCATGATTATACCATATTAAAAAAAGAAACAATTTCAATAATTAATTTCAAATTATAATGGAGGAATGTTTTGTAAGGGTGAATTTTTAAAAATGAATATATTTAAAATATTATAATAGTATGGAACACAATACTAAATTTGATAAATACGTCAATGTTTACAATTGTTTCATTCCATTTTTATCCTATGTGACATAATTTTGTATACTACCTCAAAAAATAATAGACCTAAATAATATTGTTTCTTATAAAAATATAGATTTTTTTTATCAGTGGGTAAAAATACTACACCCTATGTCTATTCTACTTATTTAGTATATCATATTAAAGAAACAACCATTTATAATATAAATTAAACCTTAAAAAACATAGTAATATCACATTTTAAATAACTATAACTTATGGTACAACAAGATTTTGTGATCCACAGGGGTTCACAAGATCTAATTCAAATATTTAATTTATGGTAAACTAAAAATTGGCAATGTGGGTTGAATATGCGATTCAACTATGGGGAATTGTTTAAAAAATATTGTCACATTCTATAATCCTGGTCTATGATACTAGTTTGTGAAAAAAATAACATGTCAATAAACACAACAACGATAATTATATTGAAGATATGCCAGAGAGATCAAGAAATCAACAAAATTAAAAGAGGGATTAAAAGTTACAACACTAACTTTTTATCATTTGGTCATATCCTAGATGTAAATTCATTTTAATCCCATTATAAATTCAATATACTGTTATAATTGTTTAATTAAATTATTATTAAAGCATGAATATTATTCAACATTACTATAAAAATTTCATAGTGTGTTTTAATGGATATATGTTATGAAAAAGAATATATTTGGTGTGTGTGATCATTGTTATATTTTCCTCATCTGACTTCTTGTTAAAAAAATTACTGCATTATTCTTATCATGTGTTTGACTCGGTTGGGTGGCCCACTTCTTCTGAAAGATCTGAAAATGATTATATGTCACTTTAGTTCATATAAAGGAGTATACATTTATATGTCATTAGAAATGAAATATTTATAGATATGTCTCATATATCATTATCCACAAAGAAGTTGATGAAGGATATATGAGTATAAAAAAATATTTTATTTCTCCATGTGTCATATATATTGATTCCTCAATGAAATTTTTCTTGAATAATATTATATTGTCTCGATTTAATTTAATATTTTAACACAAAAGATATAAAATATGTCATATAGATATTATAATTGTTACACACTATATAAATTTGTGGAGTTTACTATTTGATGGTGAGATTTTTCAAATCCAAATCCAACACCTATCACTCACTCTTCTTAATCCATACCCATTTTAAAATATCTACTTCCCACCTTGCACTAGACTATACTAAAGACCATATCTTAGTATAACTGTTGATTTAATAGTTCTCTAAAAAAATAATTTAGCCATATTTTATTTTTTCCCTACAAAATTTCATCTATATAAATTTAAATTTCCATAAAAGTAATTAAAATGACTCTTCTCGGTTTGGTTCAATATGATCAACTCTCCCCCACTTCCCATATGTTTTCCAACCCTTTACATATGAGTTTTCACCATGATATTACAGTATCAAAAATTATAAATTAAAATATATATTAAGTTGTATTTGGGATATTTTATAGAGAATATAAAGTATAAATAATATATATATTCTTTCCTTTGAATAACCTTTTGAACCCCTAAATTAATGATATGAATAACTAAAACTAATAATAAATTTGTTTTAGGCATTTATATTGTTCTTACATGAATAAATAGTGACCATCTGAATAAATTGTCTACTTTTATTCATAATTTACATTTATTTACTCTAATATAAACACATGTTTATTTATATATGAGATCCATATTTTTCATAAAAATATTTTAAGGATGTGGGGTTACCCCTGAGTGTCTTGTAGATTTTAAATATTACTCTTATAGAGATACCATAATTTTTTCTCCTTTTGATAGAATATAAGTATTTCTTGGAAATATTTGATTTATAAAATCTTCCTATTGTATTATTTATATAAATAATTTATAATAGTTGAGAAAATAATATCATTATTATTGATATTAAGAATTATTTATACATTGAATTTACTATTATAAGATTATTCATTTTCAAGATCAAGGATGTATTATTTAGTCATATACAGATTATAGAAAAACTTTTTCAGTCATACATAAACTTATATATTTATAGAAAATATTTCCTAAAAGGAAAATAATCTTCAAATAATATCCAAAAACTTCAACTAAGAAACATTAGTGCATCGTCAAACTAAATATAATCATATCTTAATGATTTCAAAATATTTTGTATCACATAAATCCACATTTTAGTAACTCAATGTACCTTAAATACCCTTAATGTCACTCAATAATATCAATATAACAATAAATTAATATAATATACAAGAAATAAGTAAATATGTCATTAAATACTCTTTATAAGTGGAATAAAATGATAACTCCAATTTGAGATTTATTCCAACACAGCATCGTTTTGGACAGTATTTTTGAGTGATCAAAATCATATAGTGAGGATTATTTATTTGGTCCCATTAAAATATCCAATGTCTATTGTAAGGTGTTAAAAAAATTCATATTTTCTATACTCTAATGAATTACCTCTATATGATTATTTTTTTCCTAATGATATATCATGATTATTTAAGGAATACATTAAACTGAATTCATTCTTCTGAAAATAAATCCTTATATACCTTCCTTCATTTATATATTCCATGACTGGATAAAGTAATATTATTTTATTATGCACCTTGTTTCAACCAAAAATAGAATAAAACATTGCATTCAATGGATAGTTGAGGTTATAAAACAAACAATATTCATTACAAGTTGGATCTCTGTATTGATTCTCATATACATAATGATATCATTTATGATTCATTCCTTTTACAAGATTATAAAAATGTTTATAGGGGTATTAATCACCTCAATTTACTCTAATACAATATTTATGATTATTTTAAATTATTTACACATTCAATGAAAATCCAATAGAAGTTAATAAATCATGAATGGTCTTAGATATTGAATACATTATAGGGACCATATATCCCCCCTTTAGATGTTTTGGGAATATGATCACAAAAATTCTCCATTAACAAGACTGATATTACCTTTCAAACCCCTAGGAAATGAATTGTAATAATGCTATAAAAACAAGGGAATCAATCCTCTTCACCCATATAAACTCTATTTTTACTTTGCATAATTTCAATATATATATGTGTTTTGACTCCACTATTAAATGATAATCCAAAAACAAAAATATTGGGTGAATAATTGGTATTGTACTTTAGTCTCTATTGAAAGTGGGAATTGTGATTTTCACAACCTTTAAATATTGTTCCTATTTGTATCATCATATGAACTCAAGAAAATTATCCTTGTGTTTATTTGAATCCTCTTTGATAGATGATCCAACACCATTATCCACTATTTATAATAATTAATTGATTTAAAAAGTTACAGTATGAAGAATAGAGGAGTTCTCATAATTTAAAGTTCTTACCTTTCTTTGTACAATAAATCAAAATTTCACTTATTGGAAACATCACAATCACATTATAGAATATGATACATTGAATACATAACAAAAGATATATTGATTAAAAAAAACTACATTACAAAAAAAATCAGCGATGAAAACATATACAATGAAAAAATAATATATAAAGAATATATTAGATCCTTGAGTAAAATATTATTTTTATAATACTATTTCTGATATTATAAAATATATAACACTATTTTTATAAATGACAATCATGTATCTAATTTAGAACAAATTGATGATGGTTTTTCAAGATATAAAGTATTTTATGTAAGTATCACCTTATAAAACATGGAAACTTTATTGATATATATGATTTTTATGATTCTTATGTTCACAATTGATATTTTTTAAAAATATTTTTTCCCTTCTTACTATTCCACATAGTTTTTTAATAACAACATCAAAAGAATATTAATATATTCCTTCCATTATCCAAACTACTATAATGTTATGCATATTAATTATTTATTTTTGAGAGATTATAATGGTTCAATATATATATAATGTAGTGTTAATATGATATCTTAATTTTTAACAATGTAAACAACTTCAACTATCTATTTATTTTCTTATTAAATAAGTATTTAACTTGAAAACGAAAAGAAAATACATCATTGAATCTAACAGTAATCATATTTCTATTCAACTGCTGGTATTGAATGTTATTAAAAAGATTCACTGCATATCATCAACCATATTAACATGAAAAAAATTAGGAATCCACTCTATTTAAGTATTTGAATAAATATATTACTAAAATTTCATAATCAATCATCTATGAAAATTTTCAGTGTTGTGTGTTAATTCTTTACAGTAATCATAATTCTCTTTTCATGTACTATTTTTGGTAAGTGAATTCCCTATAATTATGTGTTACTAAAATAATATCTCATTATTTATTTATCACTATTATAACTTTTAAAATTTATTTTTTTAATTTCATTTCAATGAAACTAAATTGTATAAAACATTATAGTGTATTTGAATCATTTTTAAAGTAAGTATTTTCGTAATTGTTCATGTGTTTCTATACTTTTTTCATCTACATAGTTGAAATCCCTTTATTATTTAATAATACTTTTGATATTAAATAATTAACATTAGTGAGTCCCTCATTGATTATTTCACAATTTCCATTAGTACAATGTGATACCCACCCTTGATGATACTCCCCTGCCACAAATAACTAAAATTAGTTTTTTTCTCAAAGATGCCATATAATTTTTTTTAACCCAAATAACCATAATTTTCTTGTTCATTAGGGTTCCTATATTGTAATCACTCCTAATAAAATAATGGAATACTCCACCCTATTTAACCAGCTATGTATTGTTGGCTATTTTATTATTATATGTTCAATTATTCCATTATTTAAATATCCGCATGATTTTTATGACATAAGAACCCTTTTTTATGTATTGTGGTATTTGAAAATATATTTATATAATAAAAATTTTAATTTTCCATGATCTATTTAATCAAAATGTTTATAATTAATATTATTTTTCCCCGTAGATCTAGAGCAATTTAGTTCAATAGAATCGAGAATATAATTTTAAAACTCTCTTTTTCATCCATCAGTTTATCCTAGAATCCAATAATAATGGAATAAGGATTCACCAAAATAGATTTATAACAATCTTGGTCATATTCATTTTGGAGGAAAAATTCTAAACCATTAAATCCAAGATAACCTTATCTATATCTTACCTCTATGTAATAATTAAAATCATAAATAAAATCATTTTTTCATGCTTAATCTCCATTTAAATATTTAATATAACCACATAATAATTTTTTACATAAGTGATCATCATTATTTTTTCAATATATAAAGATCATTCCTATTAAATTATACCTTCAAATTAATATCATGTTTTTTTATAAATATATTTTGATAGAATAATTAATATATAATTAAATTTATATGTTCAGATATGAGGGAGAAAGTCAAAAATCCAATAAAATATTTATAAGAAAAAAAACATGAAATATCTTAGCAAAATATTTATATTCATACTAACTATAGAAAATCATATTGAATAAAAAATTTTCAATTTCCTCTATTAAAGAATATATAATTGAAAAAAAATTAGATTGAATAAATATAGATCTAAATACAAATGATACTATAAAATTTTTCCATTAGAATTCATTATATATATGGGACTTCCAACAATAATTTCCTAGACTCAGGTCTTGAATTCTAATTATTAGATATTTTAAAATGAGTTACGAAACTAGGTTAGGGTTCAAGGTGGATAAACACAAATTTTGAAACAAAAGAAATATATTTTGAAATCACATCATGCTATAAATATTTATTTTCAATGATCGTTAAATTTGGTATTGATATTACTCATCCTTATGCTGGGACAATATGAATGGTGGTTAGTCCCATTTTTTAAGGAAACCATCTTCAAGTCCTTCATGTTTTGATCATAATATTCTAATTATAATCATGACCTATCTTTTTAATATTATAATAAAGTGGAATGAAAAATATCACTCATATATCATATTGAGGGTTTCAAAACCATGATAATCTCACAAGTGATCAATTATAAGTGTTTTGATGTTTGAGATATTTGTTAGTACAAAATTATGATAATAATTGTCAAACTTGGAATTTGATATTACCAATCACTTATATTGGAAGAATTTTCACATGATCCTTTTTAATTTTTTAGCCATTTCAAACTCTTTACTCGTGTATCCATTTGTTACAATGAAATAAAAAAAATTAAAGTAATAATCTTTATAATGTTGAATATTATGATAGATTTGTAATGTATAGAATACGATATCGGTGATAAAAAGATTCACATATCTTTTAGAATTTAGTAGAAACATCCTTGATGATAAATGTTTATTATTCCATTTTCCACATACATTTATTAAAATGATATATGGATAAAATAATTTATATATAAAGAAGATTGTTTTGAACACCAATTTGAATCCTAGTGAAAATTTCAAGGGAAAATCGCTAGAAACAAGAATATCTCTATCATGTTTGATAATTAGTATTCCTGAAGTCCTTTAATGCAAGCATATGTGTGATTTTTTTCCCATGAATGATGGTATTCGATGTTCCTTTCTATCACACTAATTCCATAATGAATTTGTTTTCACATTATTTTTGAAAAATGAGTACACTAGTAGATAATAGTAGAAAAAAAAATCCACATATGGATATGCATCATATCTCCCGTTCTTTATCTTATATCATGATCAACTGAGGATCCCCAGATTACACTATCTACATATATGTTCATTTATAAATTTATTCCTAAGACTAATAGATTTGGATAAATAATAATTTGTAATAATTTAGTTCCTTATTACATCCTTAAAAATCATGGAATATTTTATCTAGAAATGTTAGACTTTGATAAACCATGTCCTACTTGATAGTTCACTATGGTATGGTGAGCTCTCTTAAATCATGATTTTAATTTTCTGGGGATATGATACATATCTTATTGTATTTTTTATATTATGTTCGTACCCTAGAACATAAATTGAATAGAAATAAAAACATGGATAAATTCAAAATTTAATAGTTCTTTTCAACTCAATATTGAAGACACTATCTTCAAGGTTTATTTCCTTTTAATGTTTTCTGCACATAAATTTTACTTAAAATTATAGGTCAAAAAATTCATATTTCTAGTTACATTAAAAAGGGTTACTCTTAAGATATTTACTTTATCATATCAAAAATTACATTTATATAAATTATTTCACTATCAAACTCCAATATTATTAAAACATTTTAAAAATATACTACACTCAAGCCCAGATCCTCCAAACCAAACCCATGTAGGGTTACTTTGATTCATTATTTGTGACCCCCCTATATGAAAGAATTTATCATCTTATTAATTGGATATAATTTTTTTATACAAACACTTTTGAAAATAAAGCGTATAGTCATTATAAAATATGTTGAAACTTATACACGATCCTTATATTTAATAAACAACCAAGAAATAAATCATCCTATAAAATCCTTACACTCTTGCCTAAATAACTTGATCAATCCTACCAAATCAGTTCTCTAAATAACCTACAAGTCTCAAACCATGTGTTCATATCCAAGTGATAAATGTTCCTAAAAGAAAATATTATTTTCCCCAGATATATTGGTATATTTGAGTACATTAAAATAATAAGTGTGTTTGATACCACACAATATATGAAACCTTGATCTTAGATGAAATACGAAATATTATTATTTAAATATTACCATTTTAACCTATAAAATGAATTGGTCGATATGAATCATATAAACTGCATTAAAATATATATATCCTCATTAATACTAAATTATTTATTTGTACATTGTAATTAATTAATCTATTATTTATTATAGAAATTTTATACTTCAAAATTATGTTTTCATTAATAATGTTTTTTATTTATTATTATGGGGGAAATTATTATTAATTTTCAGAATAGTAATATAATTATTTTTATATAAAGGATATGAATATTTATATAAGAATTTAATAATTAATGTAGAGTTAATTTTTCGGATTTTTTTTAATATAATAATTTTATACTGAATAGTGAAAATTAATACTTTTTTTAAAATTTTATTTTTATTTAAATGATTTAAAAAGTCGTGTTGGGTTTTTATATGGTTAAAATGGGAAATTATTTTTATAATATTATTAATAATCCAATTAATTTAATTTATATCATTTTTATTGTTGAATTTGGTAAAAACAATTAGACTTAAAAAGAAAATTTTAATAAAAATGTATTTAATTAAATTTCTTTACTTAATCTGAAATAAAATTTTAAAATCTTGATATATTCAATAATAAAAAATTTGATTCATTATTCAGAATTTAGAGGTGAAAATTTGATTAATATAACCTTTTTCTTTATGTTCATTAGGAATAATACCAATTATAAATAATGTTTACCACAATACGGGTAAATTGGGTAATTAAGGTTAACACTAATATGATAAGTACTAAAACATTAACATAATAATTACATTAGTAATTTTGAACATGTGATGTTAAGATATTTCCATATATGTTTTGAATATATTAAATATTGGTATAATATTACATTATTTTGACATTTATAATATTTAATTAAAGAATGAATAAAAATATTTGGCTCAATTTCTTTTAATTCCAATTAGATTTTTTGAGAAACATAAAAACAAATTATGTTTGGTTATAAATTTTTATGTGAAGTATATTTTATTTTTATCATGGTAATTTGTTTAAAATTATTAGTGATGATATAATTACCTAAAATGTTTACAAAATCCCAAAAAAGTGTGTATTCAACTACTTTAAAAACAAAATAAATGATTTCAACAATATTAAAAGTTATATAATATGAATGAATTATTATCCTACAAGAAATTTTTCTAAAATATATTATCTTTTATGATTTAATTTATTATATTATCTATCCTCTTCTATAATGTTGTTTTAAAAGTCAAATTAATTTAATATGATCTAAAATGTCATTAATGATATTTAATGTTAAATAATATAATATCGATCCAATTATATAAAAATCCTAAAAAATTTATTTAATATAATAAATTGAATGATAATTTTTTTAATGTCATCTATTTTTATTTTTGTTCAATTTGTAATCTTATATGTAATATTATAACACTTTTATAATGAAAAATTAATTACTATGGTTAATGATAAATTATGTTAACCTTGGGATTATTTAAAATGATATGGTTTAAAAAGATATAAAAACCAATAAAATTTTATCATGTGAATATATCTATACCATATCCTCCACATATTCTAATCCATTCCATACTAGTACTATTTTACATTATTTGGGCATATATTATTTTATAATATTTCATGAAATTAAAAAAATAACCAAAATGATGTTATATAAAAAATATTATTTTATTAAATTATTTAATATTAAAAAAAGTTTATTTGGACAATAAACTGTGATATATTTTAAAATACTCACCATATACCACTTATTGTACAATTTTCTGATTATAGTAATTATATTGACCCTAAAAGAGTAAAAAACATAGTTATCATGGTATTTATAAAAAAGGATTAATACGAGTTGAAATAAAAATATATCTTTGAAGACCACAGCTAGACATGTAATTTTGTTTTTATTTTAGGATATTATTTTGTATCATCCTAATCATAACATTAAATTATATCAATTTGGATACATTTGAATATGGAAATTAACTTAACTTAATACTTTTATAAATTTCAATAGTTCCCCTCCCCTCACATATAAAAGGGAACCTATTATCCTCATTTATTCACACATAAATAACATTTTATAAAATAAACTACATACAATTATACCAAAATTACATAAAAAAATACATCCTTGAGGCCTTTTAGTGATGATATAACCAATCTTAGAAGGATTTTGGTAATATCATAAAGAGGTTGTCTAGAGAATAGGTGTAATTACTAATCGAGAGATTTTATTTTATTTACTCTTATACATCCTTAATATATTATTAAAACATTTATATATAATAACATGAGTACACTCTATATTCTAAGATGTTTCTAAAACTTATATCCTTCTCATATTTAATCAATTGGGAAACAAAACTACCAATCATGAGTAAAGTGGACAACTTTTTTACGAAACAGCATAATTCTATTTTTATAAATGCCTCTCATGTCTTGTTATAAATAAGGATTTAATGTATATATATTATATTAATGATATATTTATCATTTTTTAAATGTAATATATACTATATTATAATATTCTCCATATATTGAAAATTATTTGGTCATTCATGTGTATATTTGGACTACCACCTCCACAAAAAGACGCAATTTGTTTTTTATGACCACATTACATGGTTTATATATATATGATTATTTAAATAAATAATTTTATATTTTTATATAAGAATCGTATTTAAATATAAATAATAATTACTTTGTTTACATCACCACCACTTAAAAAAATAAAATATTACTTGTGTACATTTATGTACCACCATCTCCGGGATTGTAACAGAGATAATTTTTCATAAGATTAATTCATGATTTGTTTTATATGTATAATTTTAGTATTAAAATGATAATTACGTAATGATTTTTATTATGGAGATGATTGATGAATTAACTTATATGCCATATTAATCCTATTAAATATACTTTTGGGCATATGAGTCAAATATCATCAAAATGGTCGATATGAAATTAAATGATTAAGTAATTGAATAAAAAATGGTAATAAATAAAATAAATCTAAAAATGATATCTAAAAATATTATTAGGAAATTAATTAATTAATATAATTTTATTATTCAGGAGGAAAATGAATTCCTGTAATGAGTGGAACTCATCGTAAGGGGTATTTTAACATAATACCACGTTTTTAATGTTATAATGATTTATTTTTTAAATCGTTATCATCCATGTCCATACAATTATAATCATTTTTTGGATTTTTATATATAGACCTAAAATAATTATAAAGGAAATTTTATATCCTCATTTTTACAATCTTTATATTTTTTCAAAAGAAATCTTTTGACTTTATAATATAGAATAATTTGATAAAAAGATAAAAGGAATGTTTTATTTTAACATATAGAGATTCAATGGTTTTTTACACTTCCATGACCATTATTATTAATTTTTTTATAATTTTGAAAGTTTCCATGTTTCCTTCTATAAAATACCATCCATCCATTTTAAAGTGATTTTTTTTAAAAAGTAAATGGAATTGATATATCAATATCAAAAATTATTTTCATATGGGTGATTTTTTTATGATGAATGATTTCATGTATTATGTTATTATTATTCGGAATTTTTTATGATGACGGGTGGTTAAATTTTAATCCTAGTATAGGTGTACCCATTTTAAGCCTATAATGCATTGGGTAATGGGATAGATTTAACTGACTTTGTTTCCCTAAAGATATCATTGGAATTAATCATGATACTTATTCATTTTTCAACAATAAAGTTTATTACTTTTGTTACAATGATGATTCTTCTATTTTTAATGCTGAATGTTATTTAAATTATAAGAGTTATTGAAAGAGTGATATTAAAATTATTCATCTTGTTTTCTATATGATTTACCTATTTTTTTCTTGGTGTATTTTCTAAAATATTATGATGTTATAGGGAAATATAATGTTATTATCTTTAAACGAAAATACATAAAACATATTAAGGGTAAAATGTATAAATTTTGGGAAAAACATATTGTGAGTATTTCATGATTGTAAATTGACCATAAAGTTTTTTATTTTTCCTTTAAAATTTAATTTGATATTTTTTATGAAATTTTTTGTGTGGAGAAGTTGATTTCTTGGGTAAGAAAATTTTTACATTGTGTTAATAAATTATTTTCAAAATGGAAAATTTCTATATGTGTCAATGGAATAATAGGTATCCTTTATTATATTAATGTTACAAAATATTATTTTTGTTCTAATCCATATTTTATAATTTTTTCGCAGTATTTTATTTTTTTGTCTACATGAATGCTACAATGATATGTAATGATAAATCATAAAAAGTGTATGGTGTGGGAAAATTGGATATTGTGTAGTAGTCTCCACAAAGAATATGTTTTTTATTAATCCTATAAAAATATAAAACTAAATGGTCTTTTTGTATAAAAGTGATCAAAATTTTACTTTTATGTGATATGTTATAAGGCTTAAATTGGTTTACACTTATTGGTATAAAATCCATATACAAAAGGTTAATTTTTTCGCATCGGAACCGAGATTGTGTGTTTAGGGTGATTACAGTTCATACAAATTATAGTTTAGACAATACTGGAGATTATGATATTTTCATAAGAGGTTATATTTTCTGTTATGGATACCATTATAGAGTTATTAATTTAATTTTAATCATTTTTTCAATGTCTTGGACACCCCATTAGTGGTTTTTAGGAATGGTATTTTAATGTTATTAATGTTACGTTGGGATATATTCTTTTGGGAATAATATGTATTGGTTAGGTTTAAAATAAATTATTACATAATGGTGAATGAATTAACCAAATGTGGAACTATTTTAATGGTGTAGCTGACATTTAGGATTTATATTTATTTTTATGTGATGGTAATTATATAATATAATAATCTAGGAACATATGTTTTATCATATATATTACTATTAGATTGAATTGTTTTTTTAGTGATTATATTTTATTATATAAGAAGTTCACTATTTTTTAACATTATATGATTACGTTAACAACATATTTTTACTTCCCACTAATGTTTTTAAAAATTTAAACATAGTTATTTGTAATTCTAGATGAAATTTTTATTTCCCTTACCCACTTGTTTTATGAAAACATTTTATGTGGTGGGATTTCAAAAAAGAAGTTTTAAAAAATTCAATCCTTTTATTATCCATTTTTTGTTAAAATTTCAATTTTTCCGTTAATTAATGGTTGTATAGTGTAGTATCGAAGGTTTTTAGAAGAAAAAATATATTTGACAGCGTACAAGTTATTCGACTCTATGATTAAACAAACCATGAAATATTATTATTTAAATATTACCATTATAAACTTGTTATTTAATTGGTGGGTATGAACACGATAAAAATAATTATGACATATCTATAATGGCTCTAGTCAATAAAAAATTATTTAGTAATTATTTATAAATAATCACTCCTATTTTTGTAATATAATTTTATTATTCAATAATACTTTTTCATAAAAAATGTTTTTTTAATTATTTTTGTGAGAGAATATTATAATTAATTTATAAAATATGTAGATATTTTATTTTATTAAAAGGATATAATTTTCTAGAACACTGTGAAAAAAATATCTTAGAGTAATTTTTTACATTTTTTCTAAAAACACGCTTTACAATGAATAGTGAAAAATAATGATTTTTATTTAAAATTTTATTTAATTTTTAAGAATTTAAAAATTTATATTTTTATTTTAAAATGGTTCAAAATTATTTTTTATACAATATTTTAAAGAACACAATTATGTTGATTTGTGGCAATTCCGTGGCTAAATTCGGCATAAAAACATTTTATACATTAAAAAAGATTCCAGAAAACCCACTATTTATTTCATTTTACATTATTATCCTATATTAATTTCTTCCACATATATATTTTGTTTCCTAAAAAATGGATTACATACTAGAAATCATGATGTTCAAATTTTGGTAAATATATACCTTTTTTTCATTATGAATAGTAATAATTGAAAATAATATTTAGCATGGTAAGGGTAAATCGGGTAATCAAATATCAAAATAATATGCGAAGGGATAAAAGGTAACATAAAAATAAGTTTATCATATTGGATGGTTAGATCCCAGTTGAGTAAATGCATGATTCAAATATATGGAATCATGGTCCCATATTGATTTTCCAATTTGAATTTTATAATACTTTTGTAATGGATAATGTCAAAAATTCCACTCTTTGTTTTAATATCAAAAATATTCTTTACACGGTTAAAAAAATATGTTTGATTATAAATTGGTATGGGAATGAATAATTAGTTTTCTTCATGTTTATTTATTCCTAATATTTACTGATGACATTATTATATTAAATTCTTACACAAGGATGATATATTATTTATTAAATTAATCAATAAATACAACAAGTTATTCTAAAAAATAATAAAATATATATAATATCAAGGAATTATTATGTTTTAAAAATTAGAGTGATAAATAAAACATTTATTTCTTGTGTGAAAGTGTTATTTTTGAATTCATTTTCTATAATGTTTTTTATAAGTCAAATTGAATTAATAGTGTCAAAAATTTGATTAATGCTATTTTATGTCAAATAATATATTATATCATTATCTAAAATTAATTTAATTATTTTAAGAGGAAACATTGTACCTTGAATGTTCCAAATTTTCATGGATTTTCCATTTATGATACATGTTTTATCTTTTATATAAATTTATAACAATTTAATATTGAAATTGTTTTTACTGTCGTTAGGGATAAATTATGTTATCCAAGGGTTTCATTGAAAAGATAATGTTTAAAATGATATTGATAACTATAAAAGTTTTATTGGATGAACATATTAAATTAATACCCTTATAATCTTAGAACCCATTTCATTTTTGAATTATTTCATATGAGTTTGACACATATTTTATTCTTATATTTCATGGAATTCAAATAAGGACAAGAGAAATATTTTATAGTAAATAAAATTTTCATTAATGATTTAAAATTCCTCTAAATCATATATTTTGAAAATTAATTGGCATATGGTTTAAAATATATAAAATTTTACATTTATCAGGTAGTTTTAATTTATATTAATTGTTTAGACCCTTAAAGTGTGTATAAACATTGTTATTTCAGTAATCATCAAAAAGTGTGAAAACTGGTAAAACAAAAAAGTTAACGGTGATAAAATCCACTAAACATGACCAATTGTTATTATATTTGAGTATCTTTACGCATTCCAATCATATATTTGAATTATTTAAATTTAATTCCACATTAATTGTAAAATTACATTATAATATTCATTTTTGAAATTCCATGAGTGCCCCTCCCCTCTCTTGTAAAAGGACACCTCATCTTCTCTATTATTAACACTTTTAAAAAATTTGGTTATGATAATCACCACCAAAATAACTTCCTTAAGTCCCTCCCAAAATCCTAGAGGTATTGTTCTGATCTTAACTTCAATCTAAGGACATTCTTTGTATAATTCTAACGGGGATGTCTGGAGAATATGAATAGTTCTTAGCTGACCGTTTTCAATTTATTACATATTATACGTAATTAGAAAATATTAAAACATTATGAAATAATATCCAAATAAATATCAATATACAATGAAAATTATTACCTATATCAATCTTCTCTTCCGTCAAATTAGAAATGAAATTTTTGTTTGTGTGTACGGTCGACTACTGCCTCACAAAAAAATGTAATTTGTTTTCCATCACTATCTCTTACTTATGGTTATAATTATGGATTTAATATATATATATATATATTAAAATTATGAAATTTGTATCATTCTATATTGATATGATATCACATATTTTTATACAATTCTTTCAGTTTAAAAATGATAATGTCGTTCATGCGTACGTGTGGAGAACCAACTCCAAAAAGCGATGTGATTGATTTTTCATGAAAAAAATGGTTATTATATATAAGTTTTTTTAAAATATTTAATACCATATTTATGATATAATTTTAATTCGAAAAATATAATTCAATCACGATTATTGATATATGGAAACGTTTCTCATGATTATGTATGACATACCATCTCAATGATTGTAATGTAGATCATTTTTCATAATAATATTTATTGATTTCTTTTATATGTAAAAATGATATATAAAAATTATTATTATTTAATTATTATTATTTTATATATTATGGAATAATGACCTCATTGACCATTATCTACCTATAAAAATTATTTTGGACATATGAGATGAATATCCTCAAAATATCTGATATGAATATAAAAGATTATGTAAATGAATAATATATGGAAATAAATAAAATTAAAGAAATAATAAAAACTGAAAGGTTATTACATAAGTAAATAATTAAAAAAATTATATTATTGAGGGGTATAAATATCATACATCATCATTCAGACTCGTTTCATGAGACACTTTTACTTAAAATTTCATTTTAAATGTTCTAATGAATTATTTTAGAAATAATTTTATTCCTTATCTATATTCATAAAATTTATTTATTGTTGTGTTTTTATGGAAAAATGATAAATAATTTACATTTTATGGATCTTTTGAATTCATTTAAAATGATTTTGAAATTGGTCTTTTTACATTTATTATATCAAATGTTTTGGAAAAAATACATATGGTATTTTGAATTTTTACATATATGACCTAAACTGTTATTCCCAAAACAAAAAACATTATTTTATATCATTATTACATTATAAGATTTGATAATTTATATAAATAAAAATAGGCCATCCCTTTTTTCTTGGATTTTTTTAAAAAAAAATGTTTTTAATGGAATGGAATATATTGATATATGAAAATGCATTCTTATGGGTGAAAATAAATTTTTATGACTCTATATTTCATATATTATGTTATTGTTCATCAAAATTATTTCTGATGATGGTAGGTTCTATAAACATTCTAGGAAATTATATCCCATTATATCTCTCCAACTAATTGATTAAAGGGATGATGATTTCCAAATAGGATTCTCCTTTGAGATTATTTGAATTTTCCATGAAGGTTATTCCATTTGAAAACATGAAGGTTATTTGAATTGTAACTCTAAATTTTATTGTATTTGAAAGATTTATATTATTAGTGATATGAAAATGATTCTTGATTTTACCTAAATTATGTTTTATATTATGTTTAAAGGTTTTTTATTGAAACCTTATGATTTTACCAGGAAATATAGTGAGATTATGTTTAAAGTACAGTATATTCTACCTCTTAAGGGTGAAATGTTTGACATTCTGAAAAAGCTATTATTGGTATTTAATGATTTTAATGAAACTTTTATGAGTTATTTTTTTCATTTAATGTTTATTTTGAAATGTATTTCGAAATTATTCTTGAAAAGTGGTGGATTTCATGGGATATAAAATCATTATCCTGAGCCTCGAGTTTATTTTTTAAAAGGAAAATTTTTATATCTATTCTTGTACTAATAAGATTCCTTCATTAGTTTTATATCCCATTCTATGAATTTTGTTCTCATATGACTATTGAAAATATTATTCACATGGTTTTGAGGATTAATATAAAAATGTATGATGTCAATATGAAATCTTGGAATATATGTAATGTTGCATCGTAAAAACAATATAATATGGGGATAATAAAAATTTTGTTGATATATCTATTTTCAGTATGTTTTTCTTATTCCCCATAAAATTTGAACCTAAATGGTCCTTTTTTTGTAAGTGATCAAAATTATAGTTTGATGTTTTTCATTTTGTGGTATAAATTGTGTCACATTTATTAGTATCAAATCAAGAAAAGATAAGTTCATGTTTTTAGCACCATATCCAAGAGTGTGGGTTTTAGGCTATTACTCATTCATTAAAACTGATTCTATTTAGGCATGTAGTGGTTGAATCAAATGAACTTTTAAGAATCCTCATCATATGAACACACTGAATGTTATAATGAAAAACTATATTTCCATGTATCACATTTTGGTAGTCAAAGTCATTCTCATGTTGTACATCCTTCTAGAAACAAACAAATTATTTACATTCATGAAAATATATCAAGTCATATATTTTTAATGAGGTAACCATAATTATATAAACTAAAAAAATTATCCAATCTTAAATGAGGGGGTTAATCCATTACATATTCCATCATATATCCATTACCATTTACACAATTGAATAGTATCATATGAAATTCAATTACTAGAACCACATCATGTCCCATACCACACCACATCACTTAGGATTTATAATGTACATAATCAAATCCTATAGCATGAATTTTATTTAGTTCTAACATATAACTTATCTATCATTATTTTTCAGAAAAGGGGCATTGTATCATTTCATACATTAAGATCCATAATTAGTTCAATATCATACAATATCATTAAATTTTATGAAAACATTGAGTACCAAATAACATCCTATTTTAAGCATTATATCTAGTCCTTGACCAAATATTCTCACTTATGGTTATTTAAACATCTAGTAATAAACCAAATCCCATATCATGAATATATTTCTATTTCCATAAACACATTATCAGTCTTGTTTGTACATACATCAAGTCAACACAAAGAATACAACATCTGCATCTCACTAAAGGGTTTCCACAGATAATCATCTTAGTTCCTCATCCTTCAAGCATAATGTTGGAACCAATTTGAACAATAAAATACCAACACATAACAACCCATAAACCTAACACTTAGGGAGTGGTCAAAACCATTAGTCTTAATATGTCATAGAGCTCATTGTAGAATAACAATATATTATGTATAAACATTCCAGTCATATCACAACCATAAAACAATATACTAATGTAAAATAATGACATCCCTTAATATTATCCCAATACAAACCCACTAGGGTATCACATAATGAATATAAAATTAAAAAAACTAAAGGAAAAAATATATTCATCCCAAAAAATAAAATTTTGAACCTCTATGTCACACAACCCTACCTATACTCAAATAACTCATTCATGGAACATTTTATCTAGGTGTATAGTCACAAAAAAATTATAGAACCAAACATGTATCCATAATAAAAAATCCATTTTCCCAATTATTATATTTTAAGGGTTATATCGCATTAATTTAGATTAACATAACCATTTTTCGTCTAAAATTGAGAATTATTGGGAAAATCATGAACCTATATACAAGTCAGACTATACAACCGGTAATGAATATCGATCGTAGCTAGGGTTTCCTAAAAAATAAGGCATTATTACAACAATGTAAAAATTTTATATAAAATTCATAATCTCTATTTATCACAAAACATATGAAATATAAATTAAGGTGTTGAAAAAATGAGGTCAACTAAACCAAAAAAATGTCAACCAATCTTATTTATATCTCAATAAAAACCATGTTAAATACACTTTATATCCTATTTTTAAAATGTATTAAATGTTTTATTCAGACATGGTAGTATGTGGAATAAATTTTAACTGCTGTTTCACTAAAGTCCTATATTTAGATTGGAGATACTATTTAGAAATTATCACCTTAAATAAAATTATCACCTTGAAGATCAATTATTATATCATTTCTATTTCATATATTTTTCAACAAAAAAACATTTTTTAATTCCAAATTTAAAATGGAGAACTAATTTATATTAAAATACAACTTCCCCCACCTAAACAATAGATAAATAGGGCCACCAAAACTCATTCACCAATGGTTCTACCTATGAACCATTTAGAAAGGTATGTTGTACATGTTGGTAGTTATACTAATGCAGGCACATAGTATTTTATGTGGTTGGATCTCACTTATAATGAAAACATTATATTTGAATTATAATAACAAAATAAAAAACATGAAATCATTATAAAATGAATATAATCTATAATGTAATGGTAGTCCACAATATTGAGATATAATATAATTTTACATTCCAAGAAACTCTAGAAAATCTTTCTATGATTGGTTGAAATTAGTTACTATAAAAAAATCATATATAATTTAGTAATAAATAAAAACTATAATATGAATTTATAAACAATAAATAAACAGCCAAGGGAATCTACCGATATAAATGAATGTTCCCTGTAAAAAATAACCTGATGAACATAAAACAATGGATAAAGATATCAATTTGGATGGAAGTATGTTAGAAATAGGATAACCTAGGAACATTCACTATAATCGAGGTTTTATATAAAACTACTTATCAAATATTATTTAATTAATTAATTAAAATGTTAAATAATTTTGGGAAAACACAAATTTTTACCCAACCATTATGGAATGAATCTCCCTTTAAATACATAACAATATAAAAATAGATGGATCCATGAATATCCAAACACCCTTCACTATATATAACATCATACCAAATTATGGAGAAGCCATTAACCTATAGATATAAAACATTATGTATGAGAAACCTTTAGTACATACCAGGACATATCATCAATCAATATTCAAAATGTATGAAACTCTTATAATTTTAGGGTACATATATATGATAGTATAAATTTATTCTTCGGGATCATTTCATATAATGATATCCATGCATCAAAGTACTATATTATTTTTTACAGTCACATAATAACCCTTACATTTGATAGGGTTTCTTAAACAATATGATCTTTCTAGCCAACACCAACACCTATTATATATTGGTTGACCCATATGTGTCCATGAGTTACCATAATAAATAATCAATTTTACTTCTCCATATCACATGGGTTTCTCCAACACACAACTATATTTTGAACAAGAATTGCACACATATGTATGGGTTAAAATATGATGAGTAAATCCATCCACATTCTTACATTATCATTTTTTCAATGAGGGGGAAGAACCTTTCATATATGGTTACCCATAAAAAATACTTAAACTTATACATAGAAACTCTTATGATTTATATTAAACATAATTAATTATAAACATAAAAAAGGAAGGTCCTGTATTGAAGATGAATCATTGATAGGGGTGGTTTGTGATCCAATTTCTTTTTTATTTTTTACTTTATAAACCATCACTCGTCATTAGTTATAGTTAAAATTGATGAAATTCCATTAAAAAAACACTAAGTGTAATGTAGATTTATAAGTACGACTTCCCAAAACAAGAGGTACAATCATTTTCATGATATAAATTTTACCAACCCCATATGAACCACTATTTTAATATGTTAGTACAACGAACATGGTATAAACTTGTAAATATGTCACAACATGTCTCAAGATTTTAATTGTTCTTCCAAAAATGTTTTAATAATAATGATCATGATATCAAAAATAATAAATCCTTCCAAACATATCCTTCATTTATTGATTCAATTACTCTCTTCCACTCCATCTTTTTCTTATTCAATCCCAAGTATGAAAGATTCAGGCTTGTAAAATATTTTCAAAACTACTTATTCTAAAAATATATTCTTTTCTATCAACTTATTATTTCACTATACCCTTACTTCAATAACCAATAATTTTCAAAATAAAAATTTCTATGAACATGATGAAATTTTAAATTTTAAATTTTAATAGAAACAAATAAATGCACCTACCCAACTGGACTAATCCAACTTTATTTTTTGGCAGATGATCTAGTTGAATCTTATAGAGACCATTTAGGATTCCAGAAAAACCACAAATGTAATGTTATAGACCACATGAATTAATTATTTATACAGATCATAAAAACATCTAATAAATGAAATAAACCACCGACATGGCTTTCATCCAATCTTGGTGAAAATTGGAAAGTAATTTTTCTTTAAAATCCCCTTATGGAGGGAGGATATTTCTCATGATTCAAGAAATTTTGATCTAAAAACCTATAAATTTACAATGATATCATAGACCATTTGAGAGGGATTCTACCATATAATTTTCCACATACGAACACTAAAAAATACTATAAGGACTTGAAAAAATAATTTATTATATCTAATGTCATATATCCACACAAGAAGAACACTATGGGGAATACCACAAACATTTTTTCCTTATCCTTTTCCCATATAAAACCCATAAATTCACCCTGAATAAAAAAACACATATCATTGGAAAGTTCTTCAATATTATAGTTCTTTTCCTCATCAACACACCCTCCAACATGGGAATTCCATTCATGGAATAACCCTCCCTTATTCCATGAACCTTTACCATGTAAAGAACATATAATAAACCGAAAATATAACATAAAAAATTATTAAGAATATAATATTGACAAATCAATCATGATATATACTTCAATGATGATCACTTCACTTCAAATAATATATTTTAAAATTATAATTTGACTTAGGTATTGAGAACAAAATATTACACCCTCAATCATATCATCTTCACTAATTCCATAACCTCACTTTTCATAACAACCATGTTAGCATCTATGGGTCTAATCTATATCCCCCTTTGGATTTTTTTCGACCAATAAAATAATATCACTATAATACACTAAAAATAACGAAATAGATCACCATCTAAATGTTTTATACCGACGTTAGAAAAATCACTATAGAAAACAAGAGTATTGATAAAATATAACCATGTTGTCCTTAGGATAGTGACATATGTGCATATTACATAACATATTCTATAGAAACATCAATAAGAATGTCATCACCACAATATCAACTCTTTAAAAAAATGGTTCTTATATACAATAATAATGATCTGTTAAAATAGTTACAACATATTGAAATCAGAGCTTAATCCTTTTTACAAGTCTCAATAAATATATTCTCTTAATTTTGATATAATAAATCCATGGGCAACACACATCATTGGAATATCCCCCAACATTATATACTAACCCTTTGAAAAAATCTATGATTATAGACATAAAATAAGAATTTTGGCTATTAAATTTTCTCTCCCATTGAGTGAAAAATACTTAGACAAGAATAGTGAGGGGATGAAAACACCATAACAATATCCTATGAAGATTGAAATTTATACCTAACTTCAACTTTACATTACAAAATTCATCATTGATGGTTTCTTGGTGAACACATTTCAAATATCATATTTTATTGTAAAAATGAAATTGCATCCCATTATTATCTACTTGATCGTTCATGAAGATTTATTTTATATCAATCTACATATATCGTGAATTATCTATGGGATTCTTTGAATGATTATTTACAACATTATTATCACATCCCATTAGTAGTAAAAACATTAATCAAACATTAAAATCATCTAAATATATATTCATCCAAATATTTTTCGATTATTCATGGTTGAAAACCCCATGTTAATCCTAAAAAAATTCATTGTGAATGAATTATTATTATTTAAATGTCAATAAATGCAAATTTCTCTAAGAAAGAAGTTTTCACTAGATATGGGATTCTGATCATTAAAACATCCAACCTAACCACCATATAAATATCCAAATAGATCACACTCTTACTTTCTATCATATTTCAATATGTAGTTTGATGGTCCTCTAAATTATCTATTTATTCTCTTTTCATCCATTAAATGAGACAATTTTTGGGAACATTGATACCTAAAAAAGTGTAACAAACGATATAATATCTAGTCTTGAAATAATAATATATATTAAAATAAAAATTAACTCTCAAAATTACCTTGTATCAAAATCATTTCCTTGTTCATCAATGGGTTGGTTAATTTCATCCAAAATTAGTATATAATGTGTATTTACATCATCTATTCCTAACATATTAACTTTTCTATTTCAATAAATATCTTTATATAGAAAAATAAAGTCTTTTAAATGATATATTTTTAAGTCATGTATGTAGATCATCTCACCAAGAACAAATATTTCACAAATATTATTTCATTCATTAGAGAATTCAACACAAGATCCTTCTACATTGGCATAAAAAAAGTAACCATTAAAAACAATAAGAATGATAAACACATACCTATAATCTAAAATAAAGATATTTCTATCAAATACACATTTACTAAAATTAAATATATTATAGTTTGTGTCATGTTTGGAATACCATTAATACGAATATTTATTTACCCCATATAAATTCATTTTTAACCTATAAAAAGAACACCCATCTTCACCAAGAATTAATCCATGTGTTTCTTCAATATTGGCTTCTTATTCCAATTCACCATGTAAAAATTCTAACATGCCAAACAATTTAAAGATACTTCTATTCCCTTGTGATGTAATGGAATGAAAAGTTATTACGTTTTCAAGTATTGTAATCAATGCATGTTTCTCATTGATGTAAACTTCTTTAACATGTTATAAACATTTACACACTAGTCATTCATTATTTATGACCAAATAACCTTTTTCATCAGACATGTTTCATAATAGAATATTTTATAAAATAATTTTCTTATATATGGGATTGGTTACTAACTCCAATGTCTCATTATTTTATATCTAATCTAAAAATTCAGTTATTACATGACTCCAATCATGAGGTTTGATTTCTTTTTCCACATGTCATAGTAAAACAATAAAGGCCAATTAGATAAGATATGAAAACATCAATGTAACTCTATTTGGAATCTATTATCAATGATTTCCTATAATATTTTGGACCTAAAATTTTATTATAGGCCTTAGAAGATGTAAAAATCATTATTTTATATCACATGAATTTATTGAATAAACACCCTTCACATAAACTTCAATAGAATTTTCACCACTTTTTGAAACATCACCTCATTGTTTCAAAATAATAAGTTCATCATTGTCACACCTGAAACATTATTCTTCATGTGAGATCACATATTTTTTTTGTTCCATAACTACAAAATCAATAAAATAAATAATATTTCATATTTATTTTTTTAATCAAAGATACCCTCCTCTATTTTGTCGAGAAACTTGGATGATATTAACTTCACTTAATTCATATTTTCAAATATTTTCACCTTTATCCTTTTTAATTAATGTTCTTATAAAAACTCTTAGATACTGAAAACATAGATACTTTTTGTAATACATTTCATAGGATAAAATAACATAATATGTCTCATAAAGAAAACAATCCTGAATATAAACTGATATAATGAATATTTTTCCGGAAAAATATTGTATTGTTTAATGATATAACAACATAGTTTGATCCATCACTAGAAGATATATATTCATTATTTTGATACACCATTTTATTATGGTTTGATTGGTGAACATACTTTATTATAGATACCATATTTTTCAGGATTTCCATAACATATTCCACGTTATTACTTATAAATATTATCTAATAGAATATTCTATAAATATTAATGAAACTCTTTCTATTAACCATCCCCAAAACTCTTAAAAAAATTAGAGACTCGAATTTTTGATTCAAAAACATTATGCAAGTAATATGATTAAATTCATCAGTAATAAAAATAAAATAATTATATCCATTTTTTATTTATTCCTCAAGGAAAATCATAGTTAGGAGAACAAAATATAATGGATTAATTATTTTATTTAAAAACACATTGAATAAATTATTCAAAATATTTCATTTTTGGAAAGTTAAATGCATCCAATTCATTTATTTATTAAAATTAGGAACATCAAATATATTTTACCCCTGAATATTCTATTGCATTTTTTGGCTGAGATTATAAGGCCTTTAATTACAATGTTTA
Organism: Viscum album; assembly: GCA_963277665.1. Lineage (NCBI taxonomy): Eukaryota > Viridiplantae > Streptophyta > Magnoliopsida > Santalales > Viscaceae > Viscum > Viscum album. Next base: position 880,576,786 of record OY728123.1, read on the forward strand.
TTTTACTCTTTCATACAAAAGCTATTATTATTATTAGCATCATCCATTTAAAAAAATGTTACTCTTATTCACACTAACGTTATCAAGTTATAACCATATTTTAATATCTTACAAATAAACACATATTCATAAATGATCACTTCATTTCATTTTATCACATAACCATGACACCATATGTAGACTTTTTTCAACCCTTCTACATAATTTTTTTTCATTGGTTTTTAATAGATATTTAAAAATCAATTCTGATTTAGAATCATTGATTTTGAGTGACCCATCATATCAAAATTTCACTAATCAGCCTTAACATTATTCTATATTATTCAAAATATTCAAATACACTTTCATATGTAAGGAATAATCACTCTCTAAAATCTATATACATCTTCCTTATGATACTTTGTAAGATACTTCACCAAATAGAGCATTCAATTTTCTTTAATCCTTATTCCTATAATAATTTATAGTATTATCTCTTGAGATAATTTATGTCTGTAGAATAAAATGAAAACCTTATACATGATGATATGGATACTCATAATAATAGAAAAAATGTTCTTATGGTTGAAATATACTGTTTATTTTCATTCCTAATTTCTAATAATTTTCGTAAATGTTTCTTATTTTAATAGGGTGAATCACACTACATTTATATCTCCCATACAATATAAACTAATAATAGTATTGGTAATTAATCAAAAACATAAATTCCACTTTCCAAAAACCTAAATAGTTCCTAAAATTACTAAAATATTATAATTTAACATTAAAAATTTATTATTATAAAAAATGAAACCATGTATTTAAATATTATTTCCAAAATTATTTTTGGACTATTTTTTCTTAACAATATTTTGTTGAAATCACAAATCATTTTTCTTAACATTAAAATTACATTAATAATTTCTTATTTAACCATTTTAGATGTTTTGGTATGAATATAGATTCACTTAGAATTTAAATATTAGGAATATCATGAGATTTGTTTAAAACATGATCTTATTTATTTGATTCTTAATCTCAATGTTATTACCAAACTTTTTGGTATTCATCTCATCATTAATAAATGTTTTTTATTTCTCTTCCTAATGTTCCCATATCCTTAAAAATTATACAATATCTAAAATGAAAATATAAACATTTGAATCCCATTTCTTCAAATACACATCTATTTTGATCATATTTTATTTTACATTATCAATATTGTTCTTCTAATCCATTAATTTATCATAAAAAATGATGTTAAGTGTACATTCATCATCAGGAAACATATTTATCACTTTAAATTTATCAATAAACATTTTATTTATTTTTCCACTGATTGATTCAAAATTTATATCTAGTTTTTTAATTTACTTCTCACTTTTTAAAATCTAATAGATATAATATTTTAATTATATCAAGAGAATGTATTTCATATCAGTTCCATCATTATCCTAAGCATTACTTAATCTTTAAATAACGAATTATTTTTCATTCACAAATATATTTAAATGATTTTCATTAACATATCTTAACATCTCAATTTCCTATTCTCCGTCACTTCCATCACTATTTTCTTGCAAAGATAAAGAAATTTGTTTCAATAATTTTTAGAAATTACTTCTCATCCATTTAGATGATCCACTTATTTTTTCATAAAATTGATATTTTATTCTTAATGAATCTTTTTTTTCTTCTTCTATATCATCAATTAATTGTTTTTAATTTAATATAGAAAATTTTGTTGAAATTTTTAAATCTTTTATGAAAAGAAATAATTTCTGAAGATAATATCCATGAATTCTACCTTAGACTCTTATACAATTTCTAATGGTTAGAAACATCCTTCTATAAAAAATGTGGTCCAAATAAGAATAAAAAACCATATTTTTATAAAAAAGTGATTTTAGTCATTATATTTTATTTATTTTTTGTGATTAATGATGTTTATTTTTTATCATTCATTTTCTTCTGGATAACACTTTATTTCCTCTTTTCGTAAGATATTAGAACACTGCTCAACTAATCATGAAAAAATTCACTCAGATATTGTTATTCTAAGAAGATAAATTAAATCAATATTATCTATTAATATATTAAATAAATTTTCAATAATAATATTAATTTATAACTTCTCAGAAAATAATCTAATTGTCCCCATAATATCATTCACCCATGTAAATAAAATATTGATAGTTTCATCATCATGCATCCAATGATCTTTATACATATGTCTTAAAACTATATTCTATCTCCCTTCACTTTGGTCTTACCTCAATATATATTTTTATGTTTATACCAAATTTTTTTAGTAGTATTTATTCCATTGACATTCAAAAAGTAATTTTCCATAGGGGATTATAGAATAACATTCATTTCATAACCATCATTCTGCAAATTCCCCTGATCGTTTTCTACTATTGAATCACCTTTATCCCTATGATCAACCCATGACTTGCGACCTATAATACAATATTTCTGATATATATTATGTATGGAATCATCCTTTCATTTCATATATGATATCGTTATCCCTCAAATATAAGAAATCACTAATTATTCATTGATTTATGATTTTATATAAAATAAATAAGTTAAAATGAAAAGAGATTAGAAAAAAAGATAATCCCTTTATTCAAACCTCAAACATAAAATCATCAATAAGGATAACCTAGTACTCTCATATCACTTGCAACTGTTCCTACAGTATGAGTAAAGAATCATTCACAGGGCACAAATTAGTAACATAAGTTCAATTTTTCATTTCCCTAGTTAAATAACACTCATCACCAGTAAGAGTGAACATTAATTACTATATAACTCACACACCTAAATACAAAATATTATCCATATGGTTCACCACTAAAAATGAGACCTTTAGTCATTAGTAGGATCAAAATTTCACTGAGACCATACAACCCTATATTAAAATCATATAGGTACAATGATAAGAGTTTATCCTTATATACATGTTGAAACAAGTACCCCAAATATGATAGTTAATACATCATTATTAAAATGATAAATAATATAACATCAATTATGTAAAATAATTTGAAACACAATAAGAAAAATTTGATGTAGTGCTTCTCTTCCTATTCCCCTTCAAAATGTTGAAACTTCATTTCAGTCACTTTAGTATTTTCATATTGCTACTTCCACTTATTTTTATAATTTTATTCTTCCTCTTTTCTATTTATTATTTCAACAAAACTATTATAATATTACCCAATACATTCTAAAATAATAATATCAATTCATAAAAAAAACTCGAATTTTTATATTTAAATTCAAATAAAAAACCCTCTAATGAGAACCACCACCCTCACTTCATTTTGATCCATTTCACCGTGTTTAATATTCTAAATTCCATTGAATCTTTGAAAAATATCCCCATAGATAGTGTTATAGATCCCATGAATCAATTATGAATCGACATCATCATAACCTCCCATAATTGAAGCAAAACTCCCAAAAATGATTCTAACATGGCTTGGTGATGGTCGGTTAGTATTTTTCCTTCAATGTTATTACTGAGTTTGAATGGTCCTTATACACATGGTCATAATGGTATACCACCCTATCTATTGTTTATGTCTTGATATACCATAATTTTGGTCACCCTATCTTTTTCCTTATTAGCGTATATAGACTAAAACAACACTATCGGGACCACAATGAATTATTTGGAATGTTCTGTTTCACACAAGAACACTAATGGATCACCATGGGGACCACCCTCACTATATTTTCATGGCAGTTTCACATGGGAACACTAACAGGGGAATGAACTTTCTTTCTTTGGACCTACTCCTCATCAACACACCCTCTAACATTGATGTTTCATTCTTGGCTTGGACCTCCTTTCATCCATTAGCATTTATCACATCCATAACAAACAATAATCCATATAAGTTTGTCTACAACTTTATAATGGGCTCAGAAATGATAGAAAAATACTTCAATGAATATTATTTGACATGCCATTGTCTTATTTAATCATAGGACAAGATTTATGAATCAAAACAAATCACTGACACTTAATCATATCCTCTTCACTCATTTCTCATCCTCACATATTAGAATAAATATATTAGTACCACATGGGATGAACAAAACCCTCAGGCATGAGGACTAGAATAGATTTTTCTACCTAAGGGAATATCTTGGGAATATAATATATAAATTTTCTGTAAAATCAATTGCAACCCAAAAATAACCACATATGTTTTCTTACACATCCAATCCTAAGAAAACATACATTGGTAATCAAATTAATACAATTATAAATGAAACTTATCATCTTACCAACTCTACTTAATATGAACTTATATCTGATATATTTTCTTTCAAAAGTTATATTTCTAGTAGAAATACTTCTGGTAGATCTATTTCTAGACTTTAGGCCTCCAATAACATCCCAAAAAAAATATAGAATTTTCAAACAATTTCATCCTGATCTAAAACCGAATTATTAAAACCTATCCAAAAATAAAAAACAATCAAATTCCCATGATTTTCACTAATGCATAAGGATTTTATTAATTTAAACTCCCAACCATATTGATTATCATCATCAAGAAGTTGTGGCATTATTTCTACCTCAAATCTTGACCCACCATGGACATATAATCACTACTATCTTGGTTCATTATATATCTACACCCCATACAAAATTACACACTAAAACCTCAATTACTAGTATAAAATATTTCAAAACACTACATCTAACTGCTCATTGATATTTCATCAAATCCATTTACAACTTCCACGAAATTTTTAGCATCATTTCGATCGGTGATGTCTATAAACAATCCCAGAATCCAATCTCTATCATATAAGAATCTGACTCAAAAACAATAATGAAGCACCAATTTAGTGTAATTATACATCTTTCAATCTCACGACACCAAATTTAAAAACCATATAATCTAAATAATCACGATGATCAAAACTATATGCCTACAACCATATGGTAGATTCCACAAAATATGAATCTCCACTATAGTAATATCTAAAAAGAATGATCTATAATTACAATCCATGTTACCATAATACATCACAAATAGTTACTCATGCCAAATATTAAACATATATCCCTTGAAATTAATTGCACAAATATTACATAGAAAAATATCATTGCCTATACAAAATGTAGAATTTAATATCTCAAATCACACTAAGTCTCTAATTGTAAATCCAAAAGACCTTATCAACATAGGATCCAATTATTGTTCTCCCAATCACACTGAAATATTTCATATCCACCACCATCATTTGAAACATATAAAAAAATAACACATACTACCAGGAATCATTATCGAGACATCATGGTTTCTTCTAATCAAATAAAAAAATCATACACACCCCATTTCCATATAAATCCATTTCGTATTCCAATGCTATTAAATACTTTTACACCAACTAAAACTCACATGATTTTGAAAAACACCACTTGGCCTCTATATATTTTTTATCAAAAAAAATCTCAAAAAATTTTTAACATAATCAATTCCTTCATTTCCTAAACCCAAAAATATCTACACAAACCCCCCCTAACCTAGTTACTAAAACAATTATATTTATATTATATTAATTATAAAAAAAAAAAAATTGAATTATGTGGATCCATAGTCCACCCAATGGTACATATGAGCCTCATCCCAATTTTTGAGGACTCCTTAAGTGCATCCAGTAGACCTAGGATCAAATCCAAGTTGAGGATAATTTCAGGGAAGTGTAGCAATACTGTAGTAGGTACTATAGCCCGTACTTTAGCAGGAACTATGTAAAAATATAGCAGGTACTGTAGATGGAACTGTAGCAGGCACTGTTTGGCACCGTAGGAGCCAGTAATATTCCCTCGTTTGGCCTTCGGATCACTGATTTGGTCCTCAAGTCCTTTAAGGCCTTTGGATGACCCATGCCTTCAACTCAGTAATTCCTTAAATCCACCTCAAGTCCTTCAAACCACCTTAAGTGAAGATTTAAAGTAGACAACCTACATGGAACCAATTTCAGAAGGAGGATGATCAAGGAGCTTTCACCAAAGCAGAAGCTAAATGGATTGCAAGAATGTGAGGGTATGAAACCTTACATCGAGACAAGCCTGTGCGTGCACAGGAAATCCTAGCCAAAAATCCATACGAAAATTGGGTCTAGAATCATATCATATGTAATCTTTAAACAATCTATTGGATTTAAAAACATATAGACATAAAAATTGGTTCAAGAATCAGGTGATATCTTTTCATAGAGAAAAACAAATGTATTACATTGTACATCAAATTCAATTAGTTAATATGGGTGGAAGTGAGTATAATGACCTAATATTAATATCAATTTCCAATATAAAAAAATTATTTTGTGATATTGAGTTATTTTACTGTAGGTTTCTATTGTATCTATCAAAATAATAATAATGCTGATATTGAGTTATTTTACTGTTCACTATGTGAATGTGTTCGAGTGAGTGTAAAATAATGTAAATTTGAGGTATCCAACATCAATGATAGGATCCCTGGGAACTTCATATGGTGGTGGAACCTATTTCACAATTTGGATCATATTATAAATTAGTGTGGTAGGTTCACTTGGTCTATATATTAATTGAGAATTTAACAAATAATATATTGATGTTATAATAATATAAATTATGCAAGAGTGTTTTCTTATGGAGTAGGAATAAAAATGGAAAAAAACTTCTTATTATCATTAAATTAGTTTATTTTTATTTTTTATCTTTTTCTTTGAGATTTGAGTTTAAATATTGAACTATATTTGTTTTAGTGAATTTTAATGTCAATTTCATAACATCATTTGTATAGGTTCATTTGATATAGGTTTTTTGTAATTTTTACATCACATGTATTTTTGGCGGGTTACTCATAAAAATGGTGGTTCCAAACCCAACAAGTGGTATCAAATATTTTTCAACTATAAGGATCAATAAACTCATCATGAAGATATCTAGTAAAATTTAGGTATCAATACATTTTTATTTTCGTATGAGTTTAATGTTATAAAATTAATGGAATTGGATAAGGGTAAAGACTTGATTGACATGTTTTTTAGGATGAAATATCAATTATAGAAGATGTGGGAGGAAGATTATCTATTCTAGAATGTTTTCAATAGTATATTGAAATGCGTTAAACCAGAAGCAGTTGATAATATAGGATATCAAATGCATGATAAGATGAATATTTGGGTGATATGGATTCTAGTGCCTAGTAATGTTTCCTAAAACAAATAATTGGGTATTCCCACTATGGACTTAATAATGTCCCTTGTTGATATGTATTAGACCCCAATGATAACAAAAAAATTGTTCATTAATAGGATTTCATTTGGAATGAAAATTTATGATGTATTTCCAATGGCTAATCTAGGAAATGACATCAGCATGATTCAACATAATTGGGATCGGTAGAAACAATATTCATAAATCTATTGTTGTATTTTTCACTACTTTCTTCACTCTTGGTATAATGGGATGTGATGGTTACAGTTATCATCTATTCTTATGGTAATGTCGACTGTGCATTTGAGTATATGATTGATCTCATCCTAAATGAGGAGTCCATGTGAGGAATCGAGCTTAAAAATTATATAATCTAGTGTCATAAAACTATGATTCACATTATTATATTCCTAAAAAATTGTTAGGTTTATATTTTTAGAGACTTAAGTCACACACCATACTTAATAAATTCATATATTTTAAAATGAACACTTCTATCCAGTATCTATTTGTTTAAAAATATATAAAAATTTAATGTATGATTTGACTTATTTTTCAAAAAATCTTCATGACCGTCAACTTCTCATCTTAATTTCACTTACCCAAACATAATCCTAGGGAAAGTAACTTCAAAATGTAGGATGATAACAAAAATCACACTAGGGGACCAAAAAATATAGAAATAAATTGTCAAACTATGAATATTTATACAAATTTACCATTATAAAATTAACATTTGGGACAAAATAAATATTTTTATTCCTAAGAAGTCAACTTTTTTAAATAATAATTTAATAAATATATCATAATATATATTAAATAAAAAATATATTTCATAAATGTTTCATTGAATTCATGAAAAACTCATAAGATCTTATTCAAAGAGGTATACTTCTTACCCTGAAAAAATAGTAAATATATTCCTCTAAATATAAGACAAATAAAATACCTTTTTAAATCATAATGTTAAAATATATACCTATAGAAATATTATATAAAATTTTTATTTTACATGGGACCAGATTTCCGTATCACTATTATAATCACACTTACTCTTTGAATAACGATACTTTTGACTTCCATACCGAATGCATTAGAGGGATATCAATGACCCACCCATCCATAGTTCTTCCAAGAACAACCCCATATTAGAATATAATTAATCCAATTTCACTTGAATTATAATGAAACTGCTTATCATTGTTTGAATACCCAATAATAATAACATTTTCATAAAACATGAAATCTATCATTTTCATCAATACACTAATAAAATATTCTTTAGGAAAATAACCATTCTATTATGAAATCACATAGAATTTTTTTTTGAAATAAAATGTAAATGCAATTCATTGGTATGAAATTTTTAAACATGAAAATTAATCATCAAGGAATTTATTATTCATGACAGAGGAAAAAACTGTTAGGTCTTATAATTTAAAAAAAAAATTCCATCCATACTTTTGTCAAAATATTCAAAAAGTACCATCATGGTAAAATTACAATAATATCCCATTGAAACTGTGTTTTAAATAATAGAAAATTTGTAAAAATGAAATTAAATAATCAGATGAATATATTAAAATCATTTTGTCTAAATTATTTATATGGATGAAAAATATATTTTTTATGTAAAATTGTAATAGAATTCCAAATTAATGTCCCTTACCATGAGTCATACTCATCATGTACATTATTTAATTTCTGAAATGAAAAATAGGTCGATTATAAAATTTTAAGAACAATTTTATATTTTATTATTCATTTTATATATCTTATTACTATTTTATATACAATTAATTATTCATCTAACTTCAAGTGATATTTTTTTATAATTGGTTCTAAAGTCCAAAATGACATAGTTATGTTGACTATGGTCGAAGTGGTCTTACTTTACCATATTTAGAATAATAATTAATATATAATTATAATTTTTATACATCAATTAAAAAATTTAATCAATCCATTAATTTTTATTTCAATTATGGACTACGTTACACCCATGTAAACGATTGTTCGTACTTAAGCATGTTTAATATTTTCATTTTTCAATGATAATTATGGAAAGAAGCTAAGAATTATTTTCTATTTAAATAATGATAATAATTTTAGTAATATTATAATTCTCATTTTAATATACTTATATATATCATCCATGTTATATGGGGATAAAAATGAATCACATCATTGCGTGGAGGTGGTAGTACACACATACACAATAATGAAATTATAATTTTTCAGTGGATGGAATTGTATGAAGTGAGATAGAATATTATATTTTAATAATGATATAAATTTAAATAATATCATATATAAGTAACTATTTCATTATAATAACACATCCATCGTATATGGTTATGTAAATCGAATAACATCGTTTTGTGATTTGGTAGACTGCCTTACACCCAAATGACGGTTTCATTTCCCATTTTATGGTAAAAGAGATCTATTTAGGTAATGAGTACATAATAATAACATTCTTGTATATGGAGGAAACTTCTATTTTATTTTATCTCTGTGGAGGAATATTTATAGGAGGTGTAAGATTAAATAAAATAGAAATTATTAATTAAAAACGATACAAAATCTTTGTAAAAACATCTTTTTCATAACACCTTAATACAATAAAAGTATATGTTATTAATAAAAAATAACTCTTAAATAGTTACGTTTAATATAGTAATGTATTTTTTCTATTCATGGCGGAATAAATTGGTTTTCTAAATGTGAATTAATGGAATAATGATATTCTATTTTATTAGAGGGGAGGGGCACCCTTGGAAATTCTCAAAATAATAAATTAATATAAATTAATTTTCAAATAAAAATGAATAAAACCATATTAATTTGGAATATTGGATTTTAATGGATCCATATATTCTCATGTAGTAATTTATTTACAATTTTAGGTCTCAATTTTACCCGTGTAATTAGGTTTTGAGCCCTCATTAACCCTTTTTGAACATACAATGACAACAAGGTTTTTTACACTTTTAGGGTCAATCTAGTAACTATAAATGGCCAAAAGACCCATAAAGGGATATTGGTGGATATTGTAAATGGTATCCAAATAAACTGTCTAAATATAATATTTTAATGAATTTAATATTATTTAACAATGTTTTATTTATTATGTTATCCCATTAATGTCAATTTTTTAAATAATTCAATACATTGAATTATATAACATGAAGACAAAAAGTAAAATTAGGAAAGGATATTTCATTATATTCCTAACATGTATTGGTAATATATAAAATTCGTTGATCATAATAATTATCAAAAATTTTTAATTTTAAAATTTTTAATCTCATTTATTATTTTCCAATTAATTGAACAATTAGAGCATAAGCATTGTGTAATTATTAAGTTAATTAAATCAAAAATTAAATTATAATTAAATTACCATTTTTAAGAAAAATAATTTATATTATAAATTCATATTTATAACCAAACATATCATCTAGTTAATCTTATGAAAAAAATATCAAATTTATTAATAACAATAGTGTGGAATTTTTAACCATTCATAAAATTTTATATAGGTAATAATGAAAAATAAATTGAAAAAGTCCATATAACTGAATATTTGATGACTATTGATTGAATAAAATCATAAAATAATCTCAAGGAATGTTTTGGGCACATTTTAGAACCCTTACCCTTTTATTTTTAACATTAATATTATTACTTAGCATTTACTATGGTAACAACAATTACTAAAGATAAAAGTCATAATGACCAAAAATAAAAGAGACCTATATAATATTTTTTGCCTGCTTATTAAAAATACAGAACCCATTTTTTAAAATTCATTATATAGAAATAGTAGAATTTAACTTAAAATTAAATAGGGAAAACGTGATGAAAAATAGGTTTTCATTAAAATGACTTTTCAAAATAAATTATGTTTTTATACTTATCTCATGTATAAAATACATTTTAGGACTATAATTGGATTATAAAAACGAAAGGATGAAATTTTTAAACTAATAATACATATAATTTTAATATTCAAATAATTTTAATGAAATTTGGTTTTCACTAAAAACAATATTATTCAATATTCATTGAAAATATATATTTTTAGAAAATTCTAAAAATTTCATCCCCAAATAATTTTTACATGATGAAATAAAAAAAGAAATTAAAATTTAAAAAATAATATAATATTTGAAAATAAAATTACTAATATTCATTCATAAAGAACATGAAAATAATTTTCGGAGAAAACCTATTGTGGAATAATAAAATGACTTTAATAAAAATAAAGAGCATTGATAAAAATAATTATTTAATACATTATAAATATGTTATAAAATAATATAAATTTCATAATGTGGTTAATTAAATTTATTCTAACCAATTTAATGACTTGGTTATAAAAATAACATTTTAATAATAATAGATCATTTTGTGTTTAAGTTCAGTGTTTGGAACTTAAAATCTATCGAAAAAATCATTACTTTTAAAATATCCTAGGATATTACATTCTCCCCATTTAAGATGTTTCATCCTCATAATTTTTATTTTCTATAAGTTACTAGGTTTTGGATTCTCTGAATACCTTTTTTGAAACCCCATATTATAAAATGGGTCAATAAAACTTCCTTTTGAAAAGTGAGAGAGGGAAGAACAATTATCTTCTCAAATAACATAGAGTGGGATTCAAAGATGAAGAACATGAGTGAGAATTTAAAACATAAATATGAAAGAAAAAAAATTCTTCCAAGGACTATTAGAGAGTGATATAAAACTAGCCTGTAATAATGTTAACCATCAAAATAGAATAAACATGTGATGGTTTAAAAGATCATTTATTTCTAGATATGAAAAGAAAATTGATAAAATTTTCATTATAAGAATAATTTTGCAAATTTGTTTTAATTATTTTACTTCCTAGAATTTGAAAAAAAAGAGTCTTACCTATGATGTTTAACTTTATCATTTAATAAATTCCTATCACAATCTCATCTTCTTCTTTAAAGAGTCAGTATTAAATACGGGGTTTTCATGCCTGATGAACTATAATCAAATTCTAAAGATCCCAAAATCTAAAAAATAATAACAACTTATTATTCACACCATAAAAAATTAACAAAATTCAAAATTAGACATCATGTAGTTAGATAATTTTGAAAAATATTAAACCATAATATAAATAGAAAAAATTTAATCTCAAAAATTTAACTGTAATTCCCAATGTTCAACAAACATAATTCCCAAAAAAATATCCTTTTAATTACTAAAAAAATATTTCTTACTATGATTTAAACCTAGAAATCAAAATTATTTGACCATAAGGATTTCAAAGATAAATTTATTATGTATCATCCAAAATGAAATTAATCATTTTTCATGTATCGTAACAAAAATGTAATTTCGTAATTCACATAATTCCTAATATATGTTAGCTATTTCCATAAAAAATATGAATCACCGTAAGCCACAATATAATAATATATAATTTTACAAAAAAATTATTCCTTTATTTCAAAAAAAATATCATCATATTATGTTTACCTTATTCCTATAATGCTCCCAAAAATTATAGTATCATTATTAAAAAATAAATATAATCATGTAATTGAAAAAAAATTAAAATCTCGTGGTAATCTATATTATAAATCACATGATCCAAACCGGAACATTGGATATTTCTTCTAATTCATTTAAATAAATAAAAATAATTTCATACTAAAGAGGACATCATGTAGACCATTGGTAGGAGATACAACCTTTCCTTCCTTTAGTTATGGGTTCAGGCCTCATGAGGTTGTAAAATTTGACAGTTTCTGGATCATCCTTAATATTTTATTTTTTCTAATAAACTTTCATTATAACATTCCATGAAATTTTATAATCATCCCAATTAATAGCTTTAATATATTTTATATTAATTAAATTTTTTAACCTTAAAGGTAATCTCATACATTTAATTTTAAATCTGAAATATATATATAAATAGAAACACATAATTGCCTCAAAAAAATCATATAGGTCATAAAGGTTATCCATATATTTTAATTTATTAATGTGAAATGATAATATCATTCTACCTCAAAATAAATTCAACATATAATAAACTTAAGGGAAACATATCCCTCAAACATCCATCAAATCTCAGCAAATGTATCCCAATGTACTCACAGCATCAAATTAGTATTAATGTATTTAATCTTATAATCATAACTTATTCCACCACTTCAATATAAAAAATAAAATTAGAAACATTAATCATTCAATTTTACACATTATACATTAATCATGAATTTTCATCTTACTCCTTAATAATTATTTCTCAAAAAATGAAACATGTTACAAGAATGAAAATTTTCAAATTAAAAATCCAAGAAATAATCCAAAACATTCCTAATACATATTTATTGCTTTATCCTCAACTATAGTGGAATAATGTTTTGTAAAAAAGTTGCATGTAAAGACATTATGATCCCATTCACGGTATTTTGTAATATCCCGTCCTTTTTAGTGATGCTTTATACTAATTTGTTGGTCTTCTTTTATCTTTGTTTTGATTATATCATTGGTGGGTTTTACTTGGGACATGTTCTAGCTGAATTAAAATAAATATTTATTCCCATGGGTCTATGCATGGTTGGTTCATAGTTTGGAAAAACTATGTGGTTTTCCCTAAGTAACTAAGTGACCCATTTTAGAGCCATAGGAGGTGGAACAAATTTTGGAAAAATAGTGTGGCCAACCTCCCAAAACTATGAACCCTCATATACAGGGGATTTGAATGTTTAGAAGACGATTTTTCAAACCCTATAACACATTGGATAAACCATGAATCCCATGTGTAGGGTTGAAAATGTAATATGCATTATTTTCAAACTATTCCCCTCCACCCTTAAAACTATGCATATTGAAATTTAAATCCTAGAACATTTTTTTAAAACAAATTTTGAGACCTCTATTATTTATCCTAAATATCCTATTTGATCCTGACAAGATTTCATTCAAATTTATAGGCTTCCAAGAAATTTACAAGACTTATCAAATGCCTTTCTTGGTGAATCAAAGATATAGTCGATGAATTGACTCCTCTTTGGAAAGTAATATCTTCCTAGTTTGGTTTCCTTTGTATCATGTCTCACATTCTTGATATATTGGGATTAGTGTTCTTTAAATTTCAATTTGTTTAGAACTATTTTTTATGGTTCATTTTTTGTAGGATATTGGTCCTAGGTATTTATCATAGTTTCTATTGTGATATCGATCTTTATAAATAAAATTGAGGGTCATGGATTGGTGAGGACTATTCAATGATCATAATGTTAGTGGCATATTTTTTAATTCCCATTTCCTTTATTATAATTGTATGTTTGTAATTATGCAATTGAAATTTCCATGTATGCTTATTGCATATTAAGTTGATTTAATTAATTGATCTTCCCAAATTATTATGAAATTAATGGAATAATCGGTTTAGGAAAATGGTGGAATATAGGGATTATGAAATCAGGGAACAAGTGGATTATTAAATTGGTAAAATAATGTTTTCTACGAAAGGTTGATAAATGATCTATGTATATGGGACCATAATATTTGATATTTGTGAATGATGTAAAAATGAGTTGTGGTAATGGAAGTGTTTCTTCAAATACCCATGGGGTTCCATACTATCCCTCTAGGACCCCATGATATATATTTGTTTACATGTGATCACTGAGTGTTGGGGCACATACTACTATTCAAATACAAATGGTTTCTTATTCAATTTCATTATCCTTTAATATATTAATATAAAATTGGAATTAAATGGATAATTATATCCCATGATTGAATGGATTATTGGAAGCCTGTGTCATATGATTCAGACTCTGGCATGGTCTAAATCATGTATGATTGGTTTGGGTGTCACCATGAACATAGGGGAATATTTGGTTAATAAAATAATATTAAATGTGAAAATTTTTACATTATGTTTTGTACAATATTCTTTATAAAGCTATATACACTATTAATGTATGGATATTATATTATATTTCATCACGACTGGTCTATTGAGTTCTAATCACACCCATCTTGGGATACCTAATCAGTACCAAGATAGACTTCATGTTTGTAGGATGGCATATGGTAAAGAGAAATATGTTATATGGTTGTGTTGGGATTCACGATGAATCATAGATAAGGGAACTATATCTGATGTTAGGACCTACTTGGCAGTTGTCATTTTGTCTTTATATTTGTTTTCCATTTTAAAGTAGATACTTTTCTAGAATCATGTTCCTATTTTTTGGTGTATGGTCATCTTTTCCAGTTTTTGATTCATCATGTGATGTTCATTGATTGTTTATTATTGTATTATCCTAGTATATTTTTGTTCTCATTTTTTAATTTTTTTATTTAAATTGTTTTTCAGTTGGATAAAGAGGGTATAGTCTCCAAAAGTAACATATTAGATCCACGCAACCAGTTGAAAAACAATTATTTATGGGGAGGTGTGCCTGAGGTCATATGGAATATCAGCTCGAGGTATAGACATGTGTCACCTAGGCTAGGATATCATAATGTGGCATTAGAGGATTATTATTTTCATTTTAGTTAACTTATTATTTGGTGATGGTATATATGAGACATGAATGAATTGGGCCTTGTTCATAAGCCTGTTAATGGGAGTAAAGAACCCATATATGGTGTAAAACCCAAGTACCCAGGGTGGGGTTGTTGTTATTGATGTTTTCTATTATATTTGGGTGTTATTTAATATTTGGTGACACACCTATTGTGTGATATTATTTCTTTTTGATATTCTACAAGTGGATTAGTATGGAATCAATGTCTATTATGCATACATCATTCTTAGAACTTATTATTTTATATGACATGTGTCTCTTTAGGATTGCAAGGAGAATCATTTTTTGGGTAACTTGTTTTAGTGAGAATGAATTTCATTAATTTAGTATCTAAAAATGGTGCCTAATATGAAATTCATATTTATAAATGATTCAAAATGTGGTAATTTGAAATTGATAAAATGGATGTCTAATGAGAAACATTAAATATGACAGTTTTTAACCTATGTTATCCATGACCTTACTGAGCGATGGTTGAGGGTACTAATAATTCCCCGGTTTTAACCATGTGGTGAAGTATGGGGGTTATATTTTATTGACATATGTGATTCCCTCTAATAAAAATCTGATAATGATTTTTCATGTGTCCAAATATGTGTGTTAGGAATTGTATAAACATAAATCTGTGAAGAATTTGGTTGATAGGATGATAAGAGGACCTAACTATAATTGATCTTCTAGAAGTGGAATTAATGGGTTTTATTGTTCTAGATGATAGAGTTGGAGATAACATCCATGAAAACCTCACTAGATTTATATAGTTGTTGGAAAGTGGCTTAGGGAAGGCTATGTGTAATATGTATGACTTGACATGTGAGTTACAACTGCAACACCAACTGACCATCTTCAGAGTGGGTGAAACTCATACAACTTTGTTCTAGAATGAGTCTATCTAGATGATCCTTGACCATTTAAATACTTTTTAAATAAAATATTAAAACTGGATACATATATTTTATGTGGTCGAGTGATGTGTTGTTTGGATAATTTTATGTGGTGTGAGAAGTTACAGAACAAGGTATAGAAGGAATTACAGTGGAAGTTCCTATAACACTTCTACCTAGATACACTGATGTAGGAGATGGAAAAAGAATTTATATAGTTGACCTTGGGGATTATGTCCATGATGGACTATGTTGGATGCTTATTTTTGGAAATATATGATGAAAATATAGTGAAAAGTTTTTAGGATAAACTTAAATAGGAGATTATATCGCGTGTTAATATCATTCCGCTGAATATGTTTTCTGAGGAGTTGAATTAGGATCTCATTTCTAAGGGGGACCTAATTGAGGCTTCCATTGAAATGTAGCTGGTTTTAACTAGATGGAAAATGGTATTTCGTTTGAGATTAAGAATCATATCTATAATAGTTTGAACTAGGGAAATGAAAAATAGAGTGTCCAAAGAGAAGTATCAGTCACTGGGAGTAGCAACCAAGTGTACTTCCCCCAATGTGGTAAATCAGGTGAATTTCACAGCCAGTATCCATGATCACTAGTGGAGTGCCAAGAATGTATCATGATGGGCCACTTATATAGTTATTACAAAAAACCTCGACTTATCGGTAATGATGATGGAGCTTGGCCAAATCTGATACATTACGGAGGTCTTCTACCTCATATCAGTCTTGTAGTTGGAGTTCTTCTAGTCCAGGCGATTGAGGTAGTTGATGTGGTCCTTCAGTAAATGAGTGACCATATTAGTAGAGTTTTGTAGTTTAAGGGTCTTATACTACATCACATGGAAGAGGGAGATGATAGTTTCTTGTAGTTCTTCATGAACATGTGAATTGGATGCTTGGACCATCAATAGTTGGAGGTAATATTCATGAAGCTTCTACACTTTCTAGTACATTATTTTATATAAGAACCACTCACTATTTTATATCTTATCAACTTCTAAACTATTTTAGTATAATTGTGGAGTTTGTGAGTGGCGTTATGTGGATCGAAAGACTGCTGGCAGTACGGTCGAGAGAAATTTTATTTTGTAAGGGGTATTCTCCCGAGTTAGGTGAGTATTGTATTCTTTGGGATCCTTACATACATGACATTTCATCTTTTTAATTGATATTGGGTATGGAATAGATAATACCAGGCAGAGACCAAATCGACTATTACCATAAGGGAGTGACCATTGTGTCTCCAAAGTTTAATAGTGATTTTCATTGTGGAGAGTGGGATATCCAAGAAGGCCCCATTGGGCCAGTTAATTAGAAACTGGGGGAGCTCCCTACATACGATGAATGTCTTCTTCTAGATGACAGAGGTGTCAAGTATGATGTATTTCTACCCATAGTGGACCATTTCTAGGATGTATTTCATGAGGAATTTTTATGTTAGACACCTGGGAGGAATATTGAGTTTACAATTGATCTTATGCCTATAGATGAACCAGTTTATATTCTAAAATATAAAATGGAAACATCATAGAATCTGGATACTATAACTATGGTGGAAGACTTGATGGATAAGGGATTTATCCTTATGAGTACATCAGATTAGGGTTCTTAGTTCTGTTTTCTAAGAATGAATATATGACTTTGAATTTATTTTTTATTTACTAAAATTTGAATCAGATGACAGTGAAGAACCATCATCCTCATCAACCAATTGATGAACTCTTTGACCATTTGAGAGGAGATTTTTTATTCTCCATGATTTAATTGAGATCAGGGTATCATTAGTTGAGATTTATACCTTCTAATATAATACACACTACATTCAGAAGCAGGTATGTCCTATTAGAGTTATTTATTCTTCTAGTTGGACGGAAAAACCCTTCATCTATTATTATGGACATGATGAACCAAATTTTTCACACATACATGGATTGGTTTATGTCTATTTTGTGGATGGAATCTTTATGTACACTAGGATTCATGATGACCATTCCCCACATCTTGATTTCATCCTGAGTACACTAATATATCATCTGATATAAACCATAATTTTTATGTTTTAATTGAAGATCAATAGGGTATATTTCATTGTTAATATCATATTGGATGAAGGTTTTTCAGTGAAACTAGATAAAGTGCATGAAATGGTATCCTGGGTGCATCCCAAGAATGTTTTTATACCTACTTATTTTGGGGGTTTGTGAGTTATTATTGGAGAACTATATGGGGCCTTTCCCAGTTGAAATCACCCCTATCAGGATTGAATGAGTATGGGATAATTTATTAATATTTTGGATCATGTGAGAATGATTTCCTATAATTAAATAAGTTCAATAATACCACATCTATTTTGAACCTACCTATGATGAGTGAGGAGTATAATTTGTTTTGTGATGTGTCTAGGATCAGGTATGGAGCAGTGTTGATTTAGGGAGTTTTATTTGTGGCATATTGGTCATAACAGGTGAGTCCAAATGAATATAATTACCCAACACATGATCTCAGGTTGGATGTTGGGGTTTATGACTTATTGTTTTGATGGAATTACCTATTGGTGAAAAAATTTATTGGATATACCGATCATAAATTCGTAAAAATATATCTCTTACCATAGATACTTGAATATACAACAGTGGAGTTGGTTTAAGAATATGAAATCATTTGATTTTGACTTATCCTATTTATCGGGGAAGGGAATCCATGTTTCAATTCCTTGAGTAGAAAGGAACATACTTAGGTGGTTCAATAGTTTGGTTCTTAGTGGAGGATGATGATCATGCTGGTTTAGATGAATATTTATGTTTTGGAGGGTCATGAGAAGATGAACTATGTATCCTTATCTATTGAGCTGGATCTCGTAGAGGTTGTTTGATGATATAAAGTGTTTGTCCATTAGGGAAATACTTAAATATATAGACACACCTTATGATTTGACTAATGATGTGAATGAGATCATACATTTCTAAAACCTTGTTTTTGTGGCTACGAGTATGCATATAGAGATGATATGAGAGTTTCATACATTTATGTGTGTTGTGTGTCATAGCTTGACAAAAATGTAACGTGATGTATATCTATATTATTGGTGGATGAGAATAAAAAATGATACTATAGGTTTTGTACCATGATATTACACATACCATCAGGTGTGGTCCATGTGTCAATGACCAGGTAGTTAGTTGCAGCTATTTCCCTTTATGAAAAAGAAGTTGGAATATGTAAAAATGGACTTTGTGGTGGGTCTTCAGAGGATCCCTCAGAAGAAAGATATGATTTTTTTATTATTTTGAAACGGTTGAAAAAAATATCTAGTTTCATTCCTTTCTAGGAGAATTTTACCATGGACTATTTTGGTGATATGATTGTATAAGATAATGTCTATTTCACAGAGTGACATGGAGCATAGTATCAAACAACCATTCATGGTTTACATCAAAATTTTGGTAGCATCACTAAAAGAGTTGGGTACCCAGGTGTTTCTGAGTACAAAATTCTACTTGAAGATAAATGGGAAATTAGTGAAAACTATCCAGGTACTGGAGGTCATGCTGAGAGAATGCATCCATTATTTTTGTTCGTCTTGGGGGAAGCACTAATAACTTATTGAGTTCTCCAATAACAAAAGATACCAATGGAATATTTAAATGGAACCATATGAGGCACTTTATGGCTTCCCCGGAAGATCTTTGATATGTTTCATGGAGATAGGTATGTTATAGTTTTTGGGACTTATTCTCATGTAGGATACATCAGAATGGGTTTAGATGATTTATAAATGTATAGCTACATCTCAGATTAAGAAGAAGTCATATTAGGATCAATGTCGATGAACCCTTGAGTTTATATTGGGTGATCGTGTGTTTTTTCAATTATTTCCTAGATTGGATCACTATAGGATATAGAATATGGGAGTTTTGGGGCCCATGATTGTTATGCATTTTGAGGTTGGGAAGAGGATCAGATCGGTGGTGTACTGATTGGCTCTTCCATAGTTGTTTTGTTCTATACTTGATATTTTTCGTCTATCACTGCATCTGAAGTATCACCCCAACCCATATCATTATATTGATGTTGTTGATGTTGAGCTTGAGGTTTATTCATCTTTTTAGGACCATCTCATTAATCTTGTGGATCATAGTGAGATTTTGTTGCGGGAAATAACTATGATTACATTATGAAAAATATGGAATCCTAGAAGTGTTTAGGAGGAATCATGTGAGAGAGAAACATATATATGGGAATAGTGGACAAAATATTTTCCACATAATCATTACAATACAGGGGAGTACAGATTGAAGATGACCTATTATATAGTGGGGATATTGTAAGATCCCGAACATCCGAGAGATTCCCCATGCACGTTTTCAAGTATTAATTTACCCTTTTTGAAAATGAATTGGTTAGGTTTTACATTGGGGTTATTTTGGGTGAATTTTGAAATTTATGGAATAACATGGGTATTTTAACAGTTGGAACACATTTATAGAAAACCATTTGGTTTCCCCCAAGAAACTGTGCAACCCATTTTGGTGCCATTTGAAATAGTGCATGGTTTAGCGAAACTGTATGGCCTTCCACCCAAACTGTGGACCCTCAACTAGAGGGTATTTTCATGGATGGAACGCATTTTTTCAAAATGGGTTCCACTTTGTAGAAAACATGAATTCCCTGAGTATGGTCATAAGGTAAAGGGGTATAGTTTTGAAAATAATGCACCTCTACCCAGAAGAACATGCATACAGAAAATTAAAATGCATAATTTTAATTTAAAAATTCGCAAACCCCAATTAATAACCTTAAACAACCAATGGAAATATAACATAATTTTAATAAAATTTAGAGTCTCCAATGTGGTATCCAAGGATTCTAAATACTCATTCATGGTGAATCAAAGATATGGTTAAAGTATCTACTAATATTTATTAAGAGATCTATTACTCGATTTGTTTAATTTATCTCCCATATCTCATACTAGATTAAGATGTATTATTTTTACTCCATTTTCATTGGCTTAGATCTAGGTTTTTAGGGATCATGTTTTACTTGATCTTGGACCTATGTATTTATCAATTATATTCCACTACATTGCGATTTTTATCTTTCTGTGATAAATTGAGGTTTACGGCTACACAAGAATTCATCAATGATCTATTGGAAGGTGTTCTAATTGTAAATTCCTATAGTCCTAATTATAATTGGTTTCATGTATTTGTGTAATATAAATTTCCATATTGTATGATTGAATTATAAATTGATTTAACTAATTTAAATTTCCCATGTGATTGTGAAATTGGTCGAATAAAGGGTTTATGAAATTGGTAGAACAATGGGATTAGGAAATTGGTTAATAATGGGATTATGAAACTAGTTAAATAATGGGTTATATAAATTGTTGATATATTTGTTAGGAATTTTGGACTATGGTTTTTCATAACTGTGAATGACATGATCAGTTATTTTTGGGGTACATACTATTTCACTACATACCCATGGGGTTCCAGAATCCTTCTCGAGGACCCTTCGATATATATTTATTTTAATGTGATCATGGGTTAAGGGATTAGGGTTTCTTTTCCAAATACCCATCAGGATCCAAACTGTTACTTTAGGACACCATAATGTGAATGTGAAATTATAACCAGATGTATTTTGTTATCTAATGAATAAATATATTTAGGTATTCAGGTGGAATATGGTTCAGACACTGGCATGAGATAAAGTCAGTATGATTGTTTTAGGTGTCACTATGAACTCAATGGCATATGTGGTAATTAATTAATATTAAATGTGATGAAATTCTAATTAATATTTTGTAACCAATTTTTTATAAAACTACATACCCTTTAATAGAATATATATTGATTTGTATATTTTTGGTGGTTCCCTACTCTGTTTTACTCACACCTCACTCATGCTTCATGATTTATACCATAATAGACATCATGTTTATTAGAAATGGTAAGCATAATAGCCCTATGTTAAAGGGATGCATTAGTATTGAATATAGAGAATTTATAAGGGAACTAGACAATATTTTGGGACCCAGCTATGAGTTTTTAGTGTGTCTTTATTTTGGGGTTAGAATTGGCCCTTGAAACTTGTTTTTTAGGATATATTTATTTCTTTTGTTTATGGTCATATATACATATTTTGGATTCGTAATATGATGTTGGATTGTTTTTTATTATGTTATTATCATGATATAAATTTATTATTTTTTATTATTTTTTATTTATTAATGTTGTTATGCCCCTTTGATAAATAGGGTATCGTATCCCCACATTACATATTAGACCCTCACTACTAGTTGGTATCCTCTGGCCTATGGCAGGTATACATATGGTCATGTGGAAAACTAGCTCTATGCATTGGCATGTGGAACCTGGTTCAGGACATCACAAATTCCCCTTAAGAAATTAAATTTCATTTTTACCATTCTCCCAACAATTAAAACATTCAATTCACACCTTCAAAAGATCATATTTCCCAATAATGAATTTAACTGAATGCTTCCTTTTTTACATTGGAATATTTCTTCTTTATTACCACCTTTAAAACATAAAAAACAACTGCTTAATCTTTTCTTAAAATTTTCCTTGGTGATTCATTCCACATTCCTAATTCATATGTAAATTGATATATTTATATTTTTTATCATCCTCACCTAAACATCCAAAGAGCTTCATTTTACTTAGGTTTGTTTCATTATTAAAATCATCTAGTTTTAAGTTGTTAATCTTATCTCTAGATAGATAGTAAATAATAAACATAAGATTTCCCGCTATAGATACAATTCTATTCAGTTTTTCTTTTATAAAATGACCTCACTTTTCTTCATTTCAATTCTTACTTTGGTTATAAATAGATCAATCTATTTACCAAAACCATAAAAAAATATATGTCTATATATCAACAAAATAATAGTATATCATCTTATGAGGATAAAAACACTAATATATCCTTATTAATTTTATGTAAAATACCTTCAATTAATCTAAAATTATTATGGTTGTTCCTTACATAATAACCATTGTTGTTATGTAAAAATTTAATTTATTCTAAAATATCATCTTATGCTCTAATATTATCTAATACATGCTTTGATACCCATTTTAAGAAACTGACCATAAAAAAACTATTTTGGTGAATTTAATCTATAATTAACCTTTGTATATTCCAAAATATATTTTATTCTTATATTTTTATAAGGTTAGGTAATAAATCATAAATAAGAAACTCATATATTATAAAGTGGAAACTTCTTTTGAGTATCCATTTTTCACAATACAAAAAATTCATATAAGATGTGACTTATTTTTTTGAAAAATCTTAATGACATTAAATATGACTTTTTTACATTCATTTACCCATCCTTAATTCATATTACAAACATTTTCAAATTTTTTATGAGCAAAAAAATATTTCTAAGGGACATAAAATGATGTAATAAAATGTTACTATATGAATACTTATAAAAATAAATATTTTCATACTCCAAAAATAATCTTTTATCCAAAATAATTTCATAAAAAATTTCATAATAAATCATAAATGAAAAATAATACTCATAAAGGTTCCATTGAAATCAATATAAACTCATAATAACATATTCCCAAAGTTATAATTCTCATCCTTAAAAACAGCATATACAATCCACTAAATAAAAGATCATTATATTACATTTTGAAATCATAAGATTCCCATAAAATCTCATAGAATTCATAGATAAAATATTTAGTTTACTTGGTAAATCATTTTTATATCACTCATTCATCCAATCTTTAAAATGAAATAACTATACTGTTGAATGACATACCTATTGTCTTAGAGGGCTATCACCAACCCACAAGTAATTGGATTATCACAGAACACCCTATCGTTCGTTAATAAGGTAACCCAAAATGCATGGTTTATAGCAGAACCAAAAATATTAATTATAATACCCAAGAACCATAAAATATTCAAAAAACATGAAATTCTATATTTTTATCCTCAAACAAATAACATATTCTTATAGAAAATGAAATTTCAATTTTGAAATAACATAAAAAAATTGTGACATTATAAATGAATACATTTTCATCAAAAAGAAACCTGAAACATATAATGGAATCTTCAACTTAATGATTAGTCATGTTTGGTGGGAAAATACACCCATGCCATATAGTTTTAAAAAATAATTCCATCCATAATTTTGTTGGAAAATGCACAAAATACTTTATTTAGAAAAAGACAATATGATTCATTTCATAAAATAGTGTAAAAAGTAAAAAATGGTAAAAAATTTATTAAAAAAATAGTATGGGGATATTAAAAACCTCTTATAAAATATATTTAGAAAATATTGATATTTTAGAAAAACAGAGTTTTTAGGGAAATGTTAAGTGATAATGTTTTAAACAATATCCCTTACCATGAGTATGAATCATTGCATATGTTATTTATCATCCAAAATAACAAACATATGTTTATTATAATACATTCATAATAATTATTTACATTATTATAATTCCATTTATAACATGTATTCTCATGTTATATACAATTTCATAATCATATATGTTAATGTCAGATACTTTAATGATATTCGGTTCATATGTCCAAAATGACTCTTAAGTATGTTGACTATGGTCAAAGTGGTAATTAAACCATCATGTCCATAATAATAATCTAGAAATAATTATATTTCTTACATCATTTATAATTTTAATTTAAACTATGAAATATGGTTTTGAAAAATGAAATATGCTATAATAATATAGAAGGTAGGGCATAAGTATGCATGATTAATGTTTCCATTTTTATATGATAATTATGTAAAGATATTAAGTATTATTTTATCTTAAAAAAATAATAAATATTTAATAAATATAATATTATTCCATTAAATATACTTATATATATAATCCATGTGATGGGGTTATGAAAAATAAATCTTATCGCTTCACGGTGGTGGTAGTCTACATGTACGCAGGAACGATATTATCATTTTTCATTGAATGGAATGGTAAGAATTTAAATGATATATTATATTTATAATATTATTAATATGTCATTAAAATAATTCAAAAAATAATAATTCTATGATTAAAATGATTTTTCAAAGTATTGTTTTGTAATATTAAATGGTTTATTTTCAGAGCTAGGTTTGGAGACGTCGAGAGATTTCAAAACCCGGTGTGCCCATAATTAATTAAGTAAATATATAATACATATAAAGTGAGAAAAATACTCTATAAAGTGTTGAAAAAATATAAATTTTGTCTTTGATCTGAAATATGAGGCCACCATTGGGTTCAGAGCATGGGTTTTACCCTAGGTGTGACATAGCTTTGTGTTTGATGTTTGGGGTAGGTGTGGTTGTGTGATGATGTTTAAATAAATTATTTGATTTAATTAATTAATTTTAATAATTAAAATGACCTGATGATTCTATATGTAATAATTATTATTAAAAAAATCCATGGGTTATCCACATAACCCAAGATATTTGAGAGGGAGCATTATATGATATTTTATTGGTGAACAGTGACTAGATCAGGAATCTACCACTGATGTGTGGTAGAACTTAGGGATCTCAAAAATGAGATTGGAAAAGAAACTTTATTTACCATTGATAGATCTACATCGGGGTAGGATGATATTTTATCTAAATTCCTTCCCTATTTTTTATTTCAATGAATAATGAAAATCAATTGACCAAGAGATTGATTCATAGAATAGTCATATTACGGGTATAGGATTATCTGTGAGGATTATTGGGTGAAATGATTATTATTTTTGGTTCACCATATGAAATTATAACCTATAAGTATAAAATAAAAAATTAAACTATCGAGGTTTGTTATACATTTATGTTTGTTGTAGTTTCATAACATTCTTGTTCCTTCATTGCTGATATTCGTTTGACTGGTGGTTTGACAAAATAATAGATAAAAAATAGTAAAAACCTTATTTCCTAGTGAAATGGATTGTTATTGAAGATCCAGGTTCACATTGATGATGGAATCAAGATAGAATGATGGTGATGAAGGATCACAAACAGATTGGGATGTGCATGTGTGGATTTTTGAATGGCAGGTGACGAAAAGGCTTTAGGATAATTTAGTAGTAACCAAAGTGATGAAAAAATGGTTTTCTGATGAAGAAGAAAACTAAATGAACTATATATACGGTTAAAGAATGGGATACATGGTGGATCTTAAAATGGGGTGGCAGAGGAAGATGACATTTAAAAATAGCTCTATAGGTTATACAAAACCCAATTATATAGAGTGTGTCATCTAAGATTACCCTTCATGTGGGGACTTAACTATGGATCTTGGGTTTAATATGAGAAGTTAAATATCACACAACATGTGACCCCCTATCACATAGAATGTGACTATTTTTAGAGGCTCAGTGTGTACCCGGGATGGTACATGGGGGTAGTCATGGCTCGTTGTACGCAAACATGACTAGCCTGACATAGATATAGCCATCCAGACATGGACACATCCAAGTGTACCTATTCTTGGACATGCCATGAAATCCAACACAAACATAGACATTGAAAAGGCTCATGATTCAAATGTTGTACCCGGTTACAAATAAACATTTTGTATACCCCTTGAAATAAGGCTTTGAACCATTGTCCTCATCATATTAGAAAAAATTCTTTCAAGACTATTCCCTTGAAACATTCCCAAAACGTTAATATGGAATCATGTCCTACATATTTTATGGTGATACAATTAGTGGAACTTATTAGATAGAGTTACATGAATCCTTCTATGAGGCATAGAGTGATATCTTCTATCATCATCTTACACTATGAGGAGTTCTTAGTATCACTGTGACCAAAACTATGTGAGTGTCAATCCTCTTCTTATAAGGTTGTTCAATTTTGATTTATCGGTATACCCTATGGTATTGGGTGAGTTTATCATCTATATATAATTATGTTTAGATATCTGGCTTATGCATCCTATGGAGGGACTCATTGAGAGGTACATCATGAAAGGACTCCATTAGATCTATCTGAATCGTGGAGCATGTTCTCCCAGATGAGATCGTTGTGGAACCCTCAAGCAGGAATCCAAATATGGATTTATGGTTGTGACATTACATTGAGACAGTTTGTATTTGTAGAGTATATATGGAAATCCTTATTAATGTTCTTTATAAATATACCTATTATGAGATAAATTTCATTCTTTTTTTATATTTATATAGATTTTTGGGTGTCCTAGAGGTTATAGTTATACTCACCGCTTCCTGGTATCTTCCTACATGTTTTGTGTCTTATTTAGATTGTTGAACTTTTAATTTTGTCCAAGATGGACCATGAATAGACAAAGGTTAATGATCCATACATACTGAGGTTTTTTCCT
Organism: Viscum album; assembly: GCA_963277665.1. Lineage (NCBI taxonomy): Eukaryota > Viridiplantae > Streptophyta > Magnoliopsida > Santalales > Viscaceae > Viscum > Viscum album. Next base: position 880,604,890 of record OY728123.1, read on the forward strand.
GTGGTCTCACTAACAACATTCTCCCTATATAATTTTAGGTTAAACTTTTCTTTAGATTCATATGGTGGGATTGTATTGGGATCTTTTTATATCCAATACTTGTTTTTTTTAGACTTGTGGTAAGATTTAGATGATTACAAGCATGATTTTTTAGTTACATGACATTTCATCATTTTGTGGGCTTAGAGATGTGTGTGTGTACTAGTGAATTAGGATAAGGCCTTGTATGTGAGTGATATTCCCACTTAGTGTGGGTCACCAACCCATGGCCTTTTGGAGGCATTATTAGGGTATATATTCCTCAGGCCCCATTTCCCCAGATCATGATAGAGTGACCTCATAGTAGTCAGAAATACCATAGAATGGGTGTTTGTGAGATTGGTTTGGGGAAACATAATTATGTGTTTCTGGTTCAAATTTCAGGTTAGGGACTCTATTTTTTGGGAAATATCCAACGTATCCATACACCAAGACTCTAATAACCTACCATTCGACTCAATATGTGTAGAAATTCGTTGAAGCGTAAATATTGGAACATGAATCACTTCAAAATGGGTTGTTGTTTCCATGACCTTCTTGACTCATCTCTCTAGGGATTATCATTGAATGTTGTATATCTAATGAATTTTTGGATACCATAATGATGTATTACATATAGGATTCAACATTATGACCATGGGGATGATCCCCACACTGATGATGCATTGATACAGGGACCTATAATGGAGTTGTTACGTCCAGGAGGTCCTCCGGCTATACCACCTCCAGTTATGCAATATATAGTACCAACAATACATATAGATGAGGTGAATGGGATCTGAATAATTCATGAGTTTTAGTTAGAGAGACACATCAGGTTTCAAGTAAACCCTAACCCTTTAGAGACTGAGGACCTGACTAAGGCGGTTACATGAGAATTCCATATTTTTAGGACACTAATAGATCATATGGTGGTCCTTAGAGCGAGCCTTATCCTTTGATCTAAAATATAATTTTGGGGTTTATTGACTCAGTCTTATGATGAGGAAACTATGGCATGTTCAAAATTAGAACACCTTTTCATATAGGAGTTCTCTCCAACTAGGTTGATATTTTAATGCATCTAGGAGAATCTACATCTTTAGTAGGGATGTACGAAAGTAGATGTGTGTTCATCAAGGTAAAAAAATCTCTCTTTGTGTGTGGTGTATATAGTCTATGATCTTTTCTTTTCATCTTACACCTTTGATTGAGGACCTGTTTAAGACATTTGAGCTTGTGTAATACCACCGTATAGTCTGACCTATGCCATGGTGAAAGAGTGTTACTTGGACTTCCATAGTTTCCTAGATGAGAATATGTAAATATTTAATTCTGGTTGTCAGAACACAAGATAAGTGAATTTGAAAGTTGGGTTCTGGTGTTATATTCAGGGACATATATTGTGATAGATATCTGGAGGCGATACTAAGATAGAGGGTCTAATGTTTAGGGATCACAAGATGGGTATTGTCAGCCTAAGGAGAGGCGATGTTGCTCTTGTGTTAACATGGGACATCATATATGAGATTTTTCAACCAACAACATGACTAATAGAGAGACAATGGATAAACCAACTAGGTATAGGAAGTAATAAGAGAATATAGATATTTATGGAGTAAGACATGGAAGATGAAATGGGACAATAGATGGAGCTCAGAGATGTTTGGAATTAATTCCACCACCACCCCGAAGTGGTACATGCCTGGTTCAGTGAGTATGTGGATAAGACAAGGGCAACTACTAGTGGTCACAACTTATAAACTAAGGGATCCAGGGATGATACATGGTAAAATATTTTTTCTATAAACCATATATGTAGTACTGATAGTAAAATATTATGGTCATTCCTTTATTTCCACTTGTCTAGATCAAGACATGGAGATTAATGTTGATCGTCTGTCTCAACCCATCCTTTGGAATACTCAAACTATAGGTTACTCATCAACCAAACACTTATACTAAAATTGTGAACTAACTCTTAGAGGTGATAGTTTCTAATGGGATATCATTGTAGTAGTGATGAGGCCTTATGAATTCATTTATGAATGGAATGGTTATATAAAATTTATACCTAGATAAACTATTTCATGAAGAATATATTGTATGTTCACTGTGAAGGAATGAGGTTTTCCTTTGTGTTTTAAAAGGAAACACATGCATCACATGAGAGGCTCGTGCATTCAATGGTGAAACTGATTTCTCGTCTATTTGATAGCTTGACCCAAGGTTCAATAGATTCTACAAGTTGTTAGTTCTTTTTAGTGGTGGAGAAGTATGAGGATGTTTTTCCTGAAGACATTCCAGATTATGTCCCCACTAAGAGGTAGAAATTTTCATAGATCAACACCATGGGATAACCCTGATATCTACACTAGCCTATCAGATTGATCATGAAAACCTTTGTGAGAGAAGAGTCAAATTAGAGGAATTTTAGATGAAGAGCTTTGTTAGACCTGGTGTTTCACCTTAGACAGTCGAACTATTTTTCTCGAAGAAGGTGGATGAGATCTTTAGGTTATATGGGGACTAAAATCGCCTAAATTAGGTGTCCATAAAAATATTATCTACTACCGAGTATCCATAAATTCATTGATCAACTGTGAGGGGAACAATGGTTGTTGAATACTGACATAAAATTAGTCTATCACCATTGTCATGTATAGGATGAGGATATAAATAAGACAACATTAAGATGTCAAAAAGGTATAAATAAGTACATGTTGATACATGTTTACCATGAATAATTCCACTACATTGTTCATGGGACAAATGAACTGAATAATTCATCCTTTATTACACTAGTTCATGGTAGTCTTTATTGATGGTATCCTCATTTACTCATTGTATGAGGAGGAGTAAACAAACCACATGAGGGCATTTCTAAATGTACTCTAAGTGAAATAACTTTTTATCAATTCATCTAATTTCCACTTATATATTTGCTATATCCACATTATATTACATGTTATCTCAATAGGTAGTGTATAAATGGAGTTGGTAAAGGTCGAGGGAGAGTTCTCTTGGGAGACGCCCAAGAGAATGACGGATGTGCGGAAAATCATGGGGTTGGTAGGATATTATGGGATATTCTTACTATATTCCCCTAGTATATTAGATACCTTGATAGTTTTTTCCCCAAAGGGGATTCCATTCATGTGTACAAATAGGTGCTAGTAGGATTTCTTGGAGTTGAGGTTGAGATTGATGGGTGCTCTTGTCTTGATATTTCAACAGGAGGGTGTTGAGTAAATAAGGCTTTTTTATGCATCTGGGATAGGGAATGGTTGTGTTCTGATGTACAGTTAGGAAGTGATGTATTATATATTTCATCAATTGTGACCACAAGTGAAGAACTCACAACCTAGGATTTTGAGTTAGCAGTTGTATTCTTCTCACTAAAAATGTTGTGCCACTACCTGGTCGGTGAGTAGTTTATCATCTATTATTAACTCAAGAGTCTCAAGTATATCATTTCCTACATTTATATTAACTTGAGATATAGTTGATGACTATATTTCCTCAATTATTATGACTTTGATATTATCTATACTCATGGGAAGGGGAATTTAGTACCAGATTCACTTAGTAGGATATCTTGTTCATTATTTCTATGTGAGGAGTTAAAACATTTAGCCTCATTGATGTTATCTTTTTATGGATGGGTAATAACAAGGAAACTAAAAATTAATGGTTTTATCCCTCCTATTTAATATAATTCCAGGGAGGAACTTCTTGTGGATAACTACTATGAGACCCTCTGTACAAAGATATCCCCTGGACATGATCTTGTTGGATTTTATAAAGGTGCGGAGCATGTCATTTTTTTCAATGGATTCACGATGTTATGAACTACATTAGGTGTTGTTATTAGTGAATTTTTTACATATCATATGGAGTTATAACCATGTGTGTGAAATTATGTATCGGGGCCTATGAAGTTAGTTTTGGTGGACAATGATGAAGAAGGGAGTGTGTTGTTTTTCTCTTGATGCCTTACTTGTTAGCAAGTGACAGCTTTGAACCCGGTTCCAATGAGTTAATCTCAAGGGATTCTGGTTCCCGAGTTGTAGTGGGATAGGATATCCATGGTCTTAATGATAGGATTTCCATGTACTTTTAGATCACTAAATTCCATACTTGTGATATTAGACCAAATCTCCAAGTCATCCGACATCCTCTTTATTTATAAGCAGTTTTCGGTAGATATCATGGGATGCCTCTACATGCATGAGAGAGTCTGAATCCATTGAGTTCCCTTGAAGATAATTTTTAACATGACTATTTCTTCACATAACAGTTTTTGAATGGATTGTAGGAAGGTTTTGGGACTTATATACCTTTGAGAATGACTTTATATCCCTAGACAGATGACCAAACTAAGAGAACCATTTAGGTCATTGAGTACATATTTGAATCCTTCATTTTAGACTATAGACATAATTTGGAGGACCACATTCTATTGTGGAATTTTGGTTAGAAACATATACCATTACATAATCACAATTGAACTATTTGATCCCTTTTATAGAAAAATTTTCAATTCATCCCTATGGTGGGATGACTTAGGAAATTCGGAAGTAATGGGTGTAGAGTCTGTACGAACCACTATAGAGAAGGTTCATATCAACCAGAAGTAGACGAAGGATACATAGTGCTATCACATGTCCTATGAGGAAGGAAAATAGAGGATTCTTGTATTTAAAGAGGTATTCTTGGATTTATTATGTATTTCACCTCAACATGAATTATGGAGATTTGGAATGGGCAGTAGGATAAAATACCCAGAACCCACACAACTGGATCTGTTACAGAAATATATGACTTTACATTTCTGACTATAATGTTGATAATTGTGAACTAATTTCATTATACAAAACCCTTACAAGATAAAATGGAAAAATTAGATCACATACATTCTAGAGGTACTTTTATATTTAGAGTTTTAATGAATTTGGGCAATCTCCTACATAAAAAAATTACAATAATATATGTGATAATTTCTCTAATTTAAACTATATTTTATTTATAACTTTAAAACATCATCGTTATCCATATAAAATTCTTTCTATCCATAAATTATTGAATATAATTGAATTAACACCTATGAAAAAGGAGTCATAAGATGGGTGATCTCAAATTTCCAGTAAATGTAATCATAAGCATTAATATTTGAATGTTATCAATGATATTATGAGTTCATAAGGACATGATGACATAATCAAATTGCAAGAGAGAGTCATAAAAAAACTCAACCCCATCAATAAATAGATCATAAAATATTAAAACATGGAAAAGAAATATTCATCACAATCCAAAATCAATATCCATGTGATATCGACATCAATCATTCAAAACCTTATGAACTCATAGTTATCATAAAAAACATATTTCCATCATGAAACATCATTTCATTGAATCCTAGAAATCTTACTGAACCCTTGAATAACCCTTAAAAACTATATTAACCATACAAACGACATCCAACATTATTATTACATAATGAATTGGAAAGATATAATGTGATCACCTGATGTTATCTTTTCCACCCCATGATAATCTGTATTGGGATTTCCATGTGCTACCTTCTTGCAACCATCAATTATAATGTCCAAGAAATAAATAAATTTTAAATCACAAAGGTATTTAATTTCATAATAAATTATTAGTGAAAATAATTATTTTTTTCAGAATATAATTAACCTATGGAAGAGAAATATGTTAAAAAAATCTCTTCGAAAGATGGTTGACATGTGAAAATGAAGTGGGATACATCAAAAACTATTTAGAACATTATCAATCAAAGAAAAATAATTTTTTTTATAAAAATATATTTATGACATTATCAAATACTAGAAGAGAAATGGATTTAATAATAATCTATTTGAATCTTGATTAACCCATTGAAAATAAGTGGGTTCCTTATTAATATATTTATGGCATAATCATCCAATGGAAATGAAATTTGTTTCATAAAAAAATATTTGAAACAAACATAATCCAACCAAATAAAGGATGGGGATTGTACGAATACAAAATATCTCTAGTGGGGGTCCATGAAATAAATGTTCTTGAAATTTATGAAAGGAAATTACCATAAAATATCATTAAAAATATTATTTAGAAAAATAATCATTAATCATTCCAAATTTTAACATACACCTTTGAAACATTTGAATTATAATCCCCATGAACGAATAAACCCAAATGAAAAATAGAATATCATGAGAATAAGGTGATTCATGATAATGATGTTCAAAGGATCAGTATATAATATTCATAAATTAATATAGTTGTATGAAATAATAAGCATCACAAGCAATAAATTTTTTTATAAAAAATCCATTACCTCTTTGGTAACTTTAAAACCATAAACTCTAATAATGATATATCCTCAAATAGATATGTATAACCCCATAAATTTAATCATAAGAGTAATTAAAAAATCATGCACATTATATAAACCACAAAACTAAAATAAGTGTGGAATATGGATTAAGTCTCACAGAAATAAAAGTGAGATTAGACAGACTCTTAGTCGAATGTTTTGACCATATTTGGCTTATGTATCAAAAGTGAATTTGATAGGTCAACTATGGTCAATGAGGTCATTATTTAATCATCTCCATAATTATAACCATGAAATAATTAAATATTTTTTATATAAATTACTCTTTTAAAATAAATAGGAATGCTGGTTATTTAAAAATAACCAATGTTATGATCCTTGAAATGGTAAGCTGACGAAAGTACAAGTAGCATTCCCATTTTCAATGATCATTATGGAAAAAAGGTATGAAATTTTTATCTTTTAAAATTGAATATTATATTTTAAATAAAATATAATTTAATAATACATATTTATACATATCATACTTGTTATGTGGTGATGAGAAATTAAGAATCACATTTCTTCAAGAATGTAGTAGTCCACAAGTCCATGAATGCTGTTATATGATTTTCAATTTGTGAAATAGAAAGAAGAAAATAATATATTATATTTCAAGATAAATAATTATGTCATGAATATCATAAAGGTTTCAATTTTATCGTATATTTTTATTAAACCTTCCCTAAATACATTTCATGTAAAGGGTTAATGTATCACATCTCTTTGAGAAGGTGGTAGTTCAGACATCCACAAACAATGTTATCATATTACCACAAAATAGAAAGCATGAATGTATGTATCATATAAAAATTTAAAAAGTATAAATAAATAATAAATATCATATATATATAATATAATAAAGAAATATGTTTCCATAATTATTCTCATCCTTGAGAGCTGGTAATTAAAGAAAGAGCGACATTGGTTCGTGTGGCGGTAGTCCGTCGTACACACGAATGCTGATTGTGTATCCAATTTTATTGAAGTGTGTAAAGGTGTAGTTATAACACATATCATAATAAAATCTTATTATTTATAATATTATATTATACTTATACAATTATAGAGTAAGAAAAATTCTGTTTGATTGATAAATAAATTAAAAATGTGATTATTGAAGAATTATACCACTTTTTCAGGTAACACCTTTTTGTTTTCACCAAACTACATCCCCGATTTTATTTATTCACAATGTGAGACATCTATGATGATAGGATGTATTTTTTTTGTTTATTTGGGTAGGGTTTAGAGGATCTAAAAAGGAATTAGATGTGTGAAGAGATGAGGAGAGGATACCTTTTATAAGTGGGGGAAAAGGACACATTGGGTATTCTTGGGAATATTTGAGTTCTCCCCATGTTTTACATATCCACCAGTTTAAAAGGTGAGATATTATAGAAAAATTTATTAGTGATGATCTAAATACTTCCATCCAATAATTTCTAGATAGGTTTAGGTTCATTTTTAAACATTATATTCTATGTTTAACAATTGAGTAAACACATTTTTACCGTAATCACTATAATTAATTTTAATTAAATTCCCTATTTTTTTGTTAAAAAACTATGTTTAACATAATATAAAATTTAAGTTATTATAATTAAATATATGGAATCCATTTTAAAAATTCCAATTACAGAATAGGAAGAAACTAATTTAAAATTGATCACATTTATCGGATGAGACTATGGGGTTTTCAAGAGAGAATTTCTAATGATAAAAATGTTTCTATATTCTATTTAAATTACCTAAATTGTTTTGAATTATATAAAATTGATATTACTATACTTTAAAACCTAATAAAAATATAATTTAACACTAAAAACTCTATATATAAAATCTAATTTGTTAATTAAAATTCATTTTCAATTACTATTCAACAAAATATGAATGTTTTCAGAAAAATACAAAAACAATTACCTAGAGTAAATTCTGATATTCCTTTTTAAAAAATGATTTATATTTTTCAAATAAATATTATAAAAGTGTCAAAAAAATTTTACAGATAATATTCTATTAAAAATCTGTAAAAATATCTTTTTAAAAATGTACATATTTTTAGGATTAAAATTGGATTAATTTTTATATTAATACTATAAAACATATTGGATGAATTAAAAAAATTATTAAACATAGAACATATTAATTTCATTAATATATCTCACTGATAGAAAATTAATTAATTTTTTAAGATATTAATACCATTCTTTTCATAAAAATATTTTTTCATAAAAAAACATCTTATAAATTAATTTAGTTTTTATTTCCATTTCAAATTAATTGGTAATAAATGAATTAATTTTATAAACATGTTTATACTATGATTTCATAATTTATTTAATCATATTCATTCCCATCATTCAAATTTCTATGTGATAATTATTATATTAAATAAATAATATTAACAGTATATTGTTGTCCTTTAAGACTCAGATATGAGTGTAATAGAAGTTATCTAAGGGACTAAATATTGAGTGCAACACAAGATAATCATGGTCTTTTGTGTGATGCAAGATAAAATATTATTTTTCATGTAATATAATCATTTCATAGATATAAATTAATTTCAAAAAATATATTTCATAAAATATCAGGATGTTACATATTACCCCCATAAAATGAATTTCTCCCTAAAAATAAACACGGTTATCTAAGGATTATCATTTTTATAATACCTTTATTAAAACCCACATCATATAAAGGTTTAATGAAACAACCTATTAAAAATTGAATGTGTGAAACAGAATGGTTTCTTGAAGTCATGAAAAACTAGTATTCAACATAGGGATAACTTTGGTGGGAAATTAAAAGATTGATTTAGAAGGAATAATTAATTCACATGGACTAATAGAGAGTTATAAAGAACATGGAAAATATAAAGTCAATGATAATAAAACACAAACCAAATAGTCGTATAAAATGTCATTGATATAATCCAAAAAGAGGGTAACAAGATAAAATTTTATTTCAAGAACTTTTTCCCCAAATTTTAAGGATTTCTTTCACCATCTTGAATGAAATAATAAGTATATATATCAATGTGACATCTAAATTTCATCTTTTTCAACAATCATATATTTCTCCCTAGTCGATGAGTATTAAAGATTAATTTTTCACACATGATAAACTATAATAAAATTTTAATGAGCATATAACCATAATATGTATCGTCAATATAATCCAGAATTCATTAAACATTATCTAAAACCAAAATGGAAAGCACTTGTTAAGAAAATTTCCAAAATTAATAAACCATAAAATCCTAAAATAATATTCAAAATCCAACAGTAATACCAGAATTTGAAATAAAATCATTCCATAAACCTATATCCAAATAAACCTAAATAAGCAAAAATTTAAATAGTGTATTAACCTCATGTTTTCTCTTATAAAATCAATATTTTATACCAAAAAAATTGCTATATTATTTTGAAGTAATATTTTTCATTTAGTTTCCAAATCAATTTTCATTCATGTGGTTATCTAAATGATTATACTTGTGTTCCCGTAATTACCTAAATATCTATGATCATATAAAACTAAATGTTTATAAATACCATAAAACTTATTTCAAAAAAATTAAAATAATTATTTGAATTAAACCAATGTTTTTAATATACGTCAACACAATAAAAATTATCATAGATTGTTGTGATAACATCAAAATTGTTACAACATAAAAACTTCAAAAGGGATTTCTTAAGAATTAAAACGTATGATCAATATTAATCTTATAGTCTTATGAAGATGTTCATAAATCTTATGATAAGTTCACATGAGAAAACCATAATCTCATAATTTATCTTAACCAACCTCTAATACTAACTATAACATCCCATAACCTTCAATCCTAGATCCTAGGATGAAATCCATAACATTTCAATTCTGGATATGATGCCAATAATTGTGACCTGGTTTTTTCTAGAAAACCCATAAAACCTCCAAATTAAATCATGGATCATTAAAATTATTGAGTAACATTTATGTTTAGAGTTTTAGAGAATTAGTACAAACTTTTACATATATAGTTTACAAGAAATTGAATGATTATTTCACCCACTTAACCTTGATTTTTGTTAACACATTAATACATCTTCATCATACATATGAAACCCATTATAGACATAACATTTTCAATAAAATTTCAATGAATTCTATGGAAAATAAAATACAAGAAGGGTGTGCTAAAATTATCAGTATGGATAAACCTCAGAATTAAAATTTTAATGTTATCAATGATAATAAGATCACATAAGGGTATGATGACAAATTAAAAGTTCACGAGTGATTCAAAAAATAACTACAACCCATAAATTGATATATCATAAAATATAAAATCATGGAAAATGAAATATCCATCATAATCAATAATCAAAATCCATGTTATACCAATATTATTCATTAGAAACATATAATCTCATATAAATCATAAATATGACATATTGGTATCATGTAAGATCATCTAATTGAACCATTATATAATCATTACATAACCCTGAAAGAATCCTTACAAATTGGAATGACCATATAAAAAACATAAAATATTATAACTACACAATGCATCAGAGAGATGTAACAAGATCACCCGGTGTTATCTAGGACACACCATTTTAAGATGTAATGGGTTTACTGGTGTTATATGTGTATATCCAAAATTTATAAGGTATAAAATTTGAATAATGAATAAATCACCTAGATAATTAATTTCATTATAACTCATTGGAAGCAAGCATTATTATTTTTTAACATGATTAACCAGTGAAGAAAGATATGTTTTACATCAATATTTTTGAAATATAGTTAACACATTGAAAATAAGTGTTTTCTGAAACAATTACATTAAGACATAATCAACCCTTGTAGAATAAATGGGTTTCATAAAAATATATTTAGGATATAATAAATCCATGTAAATTAAATTGGTTTCATAAAAATAACTTTGAAACATAGTTAACCCATTGAAAAGAAGTGTGTTCCATAACAATTTCTTTATGATATAAACAACCAATGGAAAAGAAATGGGTTTCATAACAGTCTATTTGAAACAAAAATAATCCATCCAATGAAATAATTGGGATGATATCAATACAATATATATCTAGTGGAGGATATGTGACAACATGTTTTGATGAAATTTATTAATGGAAATGACCTTAATAGATCATGAGAAACATTCTTGAGGAAAATAATCATTAACCATTCCAATGTTTCCTATACCACACATTGAAACATTTAAACCGTAATCCCCATAAAGGAATAACACTCAAATAATATTATAATATAATTATAATAAGAATATTAATGATAAAACTATCAAATTTTAAGTACATACTACCCATAAAATAATATAGGTGTATGACATAATAAAAATCACTATTAATGATAATTGTGACAAAAATTACATTACTACATTAGAAACATTGAAACCATAAATCCAATGAAAGATATATCATCAAATGGATATGTAAAACCATGCAACGTTTTTTATAATAATGAAAAAAAATTCACGTGATTTAAAGACACCACAAAACTAAAATAAATATAAAATATGGAATAAGTGTTGTAGAAATAAAAGTGAGGCTAAAAATATATTTACAAGGATCTTATCCTAGGAGTTTCAATAAATCATTGAAATAAGTATGTTTAAAAATTTTGAATCCATGAAAAAAGTACATATACAAAATAATATAACCTTAGGTCATTCCAAACATATTCTTGGAATAACATAAAAAATGACATTAAAGTTTTACACAATGAAAGGAAATTCAGTTAGTAAACCCCTTACAAGTGGAGTAACTTTTGAATCATGAGATCTATGAAAGAATATCAAAAATTGAAGCATTTAATTTCATGGAGTTAATTAAAATGAAGAAATAACATGTCACATGTCTGTATATACACCATATAAATCTAACTTGGTGTGTAATAAAAAATAATTCTCAATAGAATTTAAATTAAGATGAAACCCCTTAAAGTGAGATCAACATGTGATTCATGTCCAATTTCATCGTGAATAATAAACATATGTTAATTGTTTTAATTAATGAGAAAAATTTTAAGGGTTTATTATTAATTTTATTTCACTAATAAGAAATTTATATACAATTACAAAATCAATATTGTATAAGATGTATGTTTTGACCATAATCGACTTATGTGTCAAAAAATGACATTGATAGTTCTATTATGGTGAAACGACCAAAGCTTGACATACGTAGAAATTAAATTTCTTTTGTTGAATACTTAATACATGAAATTAAAGATTCCCAAATACCCTATTAGTTTAGGATCTTTGGAATTTGTTACATGATCTTCTAACAAGGTAAAATATCTTCAACATGTCCCATAATGATCTTCCCCTTTAGTTTTCCAACCTAAAACCTTTCTTTATATCCTGGGGAAAAGGAAACATAAGTACTCTGAGATAAAATTATCATTAAGGGTAAAGATAAATAATACAAAAAAATCAATAAAACATGAAAGTGAAAACATGAACATAAATTTTGAATATCAAAATCGTGAGTCATGAAATAAATATTATAAGTACATAAGGCAAAGATCATAAATGTAAAATAACGATTATAAAATATAATTGGCATAAAAATTGAATTTTGAAAAAAAAATCACAATTTTTTTTTCTATGTTATCCAAGGAAATGCTTCCAAGACCATCATAGTGGAAAAAATCCATTACTGAACTGGGTTTAATTGTTGTTATAGACATGCATTATTGAACCATATTTACTTGCCATTCCAGAAATATAATACTAAACCATATTTACATTCTATTCCAGTCATCTCTATATAATTAGATATAAATCATTACCAAATTAATTGGGGGAGACATAGGTCCCACCACTCTCATAATGAAATCATTCTTATAGGTTCCACAAAAAAACATAAGTCATTCGTCGTAGCATAACCAATGAAATAAAATGGGTTTCTTAAGCATCATTCCATCATAACATAATCTATATAAAACATCATTCTATCATTAAAACAATAAAATCATAGTAATAATATTTATTGAAATATAACCCTATTTAATATCGTCATCTTATATGGAAAATAATTTTGATAAAACACAAGAACTTAATTCTTGAGGAAAATATCCTTTCATCTTCAATAATTTTTTCCTTTTTCGAAATACCACAATGTTTTAAAAGAAAATAATTTAATTTAAAATACACTGAAAGTCTTTTAAAGGATGATTCATTTAAATAATTTCTTATGAAAGAATAATAATCCATTTATACCATAGGATTAAAAAAACATTATTCTCATACACTTTTTAGAAAAGTCAAAAACTACATCGTATGAATGAACGATTCCCGCCATACCATTTAATAAAAATTTACCAATGGGTGATATTCAACATATAAAATTGAAAAAGAAAATAAATAATATTATATATTTAGGAAACTTTGATGTTAATGATAAATATACCACAAAAATGATTATGAATAAACAATATCGAATAATAATGAGATTGAAAAACCATCCCTTACCTTTGGTCTGATTTCCTCCGTATGTGTCCAAAACTTCAGTACAGTAGGGGTAAACATATTATTAACTTGTAACAAAACAATACTAATATTTAAGATATCATATATGATTAATTTATTACTTTATATTACCTATTATTTTATCAATTCCATGTTAAAGAAACATTTTGGGTAATAATCTTTTTATTTATCATATGTGTTTTGACTTTTTATTCTTGATCTTATTACTTAGATCGTGATTTAAATAATGAATTTGAAACATGATGTATATATCATAAATATTTAGTATATAAGTATATATAATATAAATATATATAATATATAGATAAAGGAAATAGAATACACCGTTCATGGAGACAGTATGCCATACGTACGTCAGTACGTTGTTTATGTTTCCCTATTGAATTTAATTAATGAAATAATTGAATGAAAGCAAGTAAATAACATTCATATATATATATATACTGTAGAATTATTATGTCATAAATTTCATTCATTTTTGTAAAATATACTTTATAATCATTCTTTAATGGTTAATGTGGGGAATGAATCTCATCGCATTGTGGAGACGTTAAGCCGTATGTATGCACGAGCGACGATATCATTCCCCTCGATGATCAAATAGTATAGAATTAGATGGTATATAAATTTTACATTATAATTATTATGTTATAATAATTTTTTACATCCATTACACACATATATATACCCATCCAAATTAATTATTTTTTAATAATAATTACAGCACAACGTGGAGATGGTAAGCCATACGCACGCACACATGGTTTTATTGTTATTTATATGATTATAAAAGATGGCACATGGTTTCCCCATAATTATAATAAAATCTGAGAATTTATATGATAATGGATTTATTACTTTATTATGGAAACAAAATAATAAGAGGAAGTAGAAGAAGAAAAGATTTGTGAAAGACGTGAAAAAACAATTTCTGATTTTTTGGGTATCTCCCTTTGGTATGCACAAAATGACTTCTTAAGATGGATTTATACCAAATGTGTGGCCACTAGGATAAATTTAAGGAATATTTGACGAGTTTTTGTCATGGGTTGTCTGAGGAAAAGGCCTTTCTCGGTGCGATTAATAAAGAAAGAGAGGTCCCTTTTATAAGAGAGGGGAGGGGCACCATTGGAAAGTGTCTTAGTATTAATTTATTATAAATTAAATTTTGGTTCATAATCATCCAAAAATCATTTATTTAGATTAAAATATTAATATGGGTCAAAATCCTCTCAACCAATAAAATTTGACATGTTTTGATTTTATTTTAAACCATATCATTTTGATTTATCCTTATTTAATCTATTTAATTTTATTTGTAGAAATAATATTCTAAATATTAAATGGTTATAAATATTTCATTATGTGTGGTAAATTGTATATAACTGGATCCTTAATTAAATTTTAGACCATATAATTTTCACTTTGTAATTTTTATATATTTTTGTGATATTTAAATATTTTAATAATATTTTATTTTTATAAAATATCAATAGTGTCATTTTAGAAAAACATAATTTATTTGAATATAAATAAAATCCAAAACTATAGATAAATTCAAAAAAATATTTAATACACTCATAACATGTCATACGCATCTATAAAATTCTAAGATCACATTAATTAGTTCATATGATAGTTATTTTGATATTTTGGAAACCAGTTACTTAATATTTCTATCAAAAAAATAATTTCTACATCACAATTGTGTAATAATTAATATTAATTATATAATCTCTAAGAATTATAAATAAATTAAAATTATCTTGATAATTTAATTATATTTATGGAAACTAATTATGTTCTAATATTATCATATTTATCACAATATCAAAATTATTATACTTACAAGATATATGAGAGTGACATGTTGTCACCTTCTTTGGTTTTAATTATAATTACATCACTTTTGTGAAAAATAAGTTCATTAAACGAATAAATTCCAACCCATATATGATATTGGTAAACTTTAATTCATATAATGTGATTCTGGTTGTTGTTAGGGTAATTTTATTATATTTCTCATATTTTTAGTTACCCTAATTTATCAGATTTATCTTTTAATATAGTTAATAAAAATTAGAGAAATTACTATTCATAATATCCAAAAAATAAAAGTATACTGTTAACATAATTTGAACCAACAGATTCAAAATATTCCATCCATTTTTTATAATTCAAAACACATAATTGGTACAAATTAATTTAAAATTAATTTTTGTTGTCAAACACCAAAATGTGGGTTTTTAAAAAGTAAATACATATAAAAATATTATCCTGTATTCATGTCCAATTTAAATGTAAAATTACATACAATGACCAAAATTGTGTTAAACGATTAAAAAATAATCCATTTACACTTTAAAACCCATTAAAATATAATCTAAATATAAATAAATTAGACGAAAAGACAGTTTGGAATTAAAATTCCGTATTTTTTCTATTCATAAAAATGTGAGTTTCATCAGAAAAAATATAAAAATTTCCACCAACATAAATTTTGATGTCCCGCACCCATAGAAGATGTTTTTTTCAAATAGAATATATAAAACTATTAAATTCAATATTTTAAATTTTTTCCCCTTTAAAGGGTGTAAAAGTGCATTTTTTTTAAAATTATTCCTTTTATCTAAAAATATTAATTTTTTTCGTATATTATGTTCTATAAAATACATAAGATGAATTTTAATGTTATATAAAATTAAAAATGTGTTTAATAATATTCACAAAGTGTATTTTATATCCCATTGAATAATATTATATCAATAATATATAGTTGTTTAGTGAAACTCGGTATTGTGTACAATGCAATCTATCATAGAAGGTCGCTCTTACGTGTAACACAAGACAAGTCAGTGTAATGTGTAGTTAAAGATTCCTCTGTTGTTGAATATAACATAATACAAACATATTTCTTTTATACATTAATAAAAAATCTGTACTCAGTGTTTCATGAATCATACTCCAACTTGGTATTGCGTGTAACATACAACAAGTCAGTTTAGTGTGAAAAGAATGTATAACTTAGTGCATTGTAAGATATAAATTAAAATTAAAATTTATTCAAAAAAATGGCCCATAAAAACTCAAGGTGTTTTATTATACCCCCTCTAAAATTAATTTCACCCTCCAAATTTATTGGGTTTATAAACGGTTTACTACACAAATGTTTCTTTCATGGAAACCAACATTTAAAAAACAAATACTACAAATTAATTTTTGAACACAAATTTAAACATAATGATTACCCAACGTAACTCATCACTAGGTTTCCACATATTAGAACATAAGTGGTAATTGAAAACAAGGATATGGAAGATAAATCTAACCATCATGTTATGATGGATAGTGATAGAGAACATGGTTAGATAAAGATAACATCTAGAAATCCATAATTTTGTGATGATTTTTGGGAACATCTGTTTAATCGGATCAGAAGGTACTAAGATAATATTTTTGGTTTTCATGATCCTTTCCCTAAAGTTTAATAACATGATAATAAATAACTTATCGACTTCAGTACAATCACACCGTTGGTCATTCCTTGAACAATTTCCACATCATCTTTTATTTAACAAAATAAAGGTGAATTTTTCATTCTTGGCATGTTAGTAGATCTTGTGATAGAATGATAGGTCATTCCATCTATCTCAAAAAAAGGTTGTCATATATATTCAAATATTCCTATGTCCACCTACAGTGGGATAATACATTAAGCTAAGAAACATCAACTGGGAAATAAATTATTCTATCCATAAATGGATAACATTACAATCCATCAAAAAACTAAAAATATAAAATATTAGAAAGAGGTGAACTAAATTGACATAAAATTTGTCTCCAATATCTCATTAGGTAGTTCATCATTGTTACATTCCAAAAATTTCAATACCTTAATCATTTATTCTATTGATACATTGTAATAATATGTATTATCGTGGAGCCTTAATAAAAACATGTATTATCTCAAAATTTACACTTTCCACACACCCAAAATACAAAAAATTATATATACTCAAACCATTATATCGCTTTGTCCGTATATCAATCATGAGGTCATTAATACTAGCAAACAATTCATTATATACTTATCCCATAAATATTCACATATAATGTGTATTCCAAAAATTTCTGAATAACTTTTCATGGTTTTTTGTACAATTCAATATATAATTTCAAATACATAAGAAGAAAATAGTGTAAACCCCCTTAGATGTTTCTTTATTTTATAGTACCATAAAAATAATTATAAAACAATATTCTAGATAAATATAATATCATTCCATTTTATTCTTAAACCATTGAATAAGATTCATCATTTTATTCTTTAACACTTCTTTCATCTCATATATCATTTTTAGTCTCTTCCTCATCATCAACATAAATACTACCCATACGACCATGCTAATTCTCTTCATGAGATTTTCCCTTTGGGCATCACTTTTAATAATTGTTGTAAATTCCATATTTAAAACATTTAACAGTCATTGATGTCTTATCAATACAATATCCTTGTTTATTGTGTTAACTAAACCTTTTCCTTTGAAATTACTGGATTTTAGTCCTTTTTTCCACAACCAAATCATGTTCTAGTTCCATTGAAATATTATCTTGTATTCCTCTTCCCACATGAATTATGTGAGGAAAATTTAACTTTATTTCCTTTATGATCACCATGTAACTCCATCTTTATCTTATTATCTAGGTTTGGAAAGTCATCAAAGTTGAAATTATTGATCAAATAATGAGATTGCAGATTATGAATAATAATGATGTTTTACCATTGATCACCCATTTCATTGGGATATTCATGAACAATATCATTCCATTGTATATCATATTCCTAATTTACATGTATCATCCTATTTCCAACCTTTTTCTAAAACCCAACAAGACTAGCGTGAGAGGTGAAAATCATACTAGGAAAACAACATAATCAAGGGAGAGTATTTTTTATCTCTACATATTAGCTTTAGTCATATGTTATTCATGATAGTTAACATAATTATATGAATGTAACATATAGTTAGACTTACCCTTAGGGATATCCCAAGACATTCCTTAGAAATATCTCCAGGGATCTACCTAAATATTTCTCATCCTCATTTCAAAATGTTAACTATACCATCACTGTGATACCAGCTCAAACGACCCAAGCTTGACATTCAAAGAAATTACATTTCTTTTGTGGAATACATAATCCATGAAACAAAAAGTCACCCCAATACCATATTATTTTAGTGTATTTGGAAACATGGAACATAATCTTCTAACATGGTGAAAGATCTTCAACATCTCCCCTAAAGGTATTCCCCTTTAGTTTTCTTACCTAAAACCTTCATTTATATCATGGGGAAAAGAAAACATAGAATGGGTGATAAAATTATCATTAAGTGTAAACATTGATAACCTAAAACAAAACATAAATATAAGAATGTTAAAACATGAACATAAATATTTAATATCAAAATTGTGAGTCATGAAATAAATGTTGGTAGTATATAAGGAATAGATCATAAAGTAACATTAACCATTATAAAATAGCATTGGAATAAAACATGTAATTGTAAAAAAACAATAATCACATAATATTATTTCCATATTATCCAAGTAATTTCTCCCAATGCCATCATAGTTGACGAATTCCATTACTGAATCGGGTTTACTTGTTGTTCTAGACATGCATTACTGAAATTGATTTACATGTCGTAACCGCCTTATATTACTGATCCAGATTTACTTTCCATTCTAAAAATATTTACATTAAGAGATACAAATCATTACCTAATGTATTGGAGGAATATATTGATCTGACCCAATTCATAATGAAATCATTCTTACTTATTTCATAAAAAAACATAAATCATTCATCATAGCATAACTCGTGAAATAAAATGGGTTTCTTAAGAATCATTCCATCATAACATTATCCATATAAATTATCATTCTATAATTAATATTATAAAAAAATATTAATAATAGTGATATAAATATAACCCTATTTAAGGTCATCATATTAGATGGAAAATAATTTTTAATAAACACTTGAACTTAATTCTTGAAGAAAATATCCTTTCTTCTTCAAAAATGTTTTCTTTTCTCAAAATCACACAAACTTTTAAATGAGAAAAATTTAATTTAAAATAAACAAAAAATATATTAATGTAATATTATTTTAAATAATTCATTATGAATGCAGAATAATATATTCATGTTGAAGAAGTAAAAAAACATTATTCTCGTACTCTTTTTAGAAAAGTAAAAAAGGACCTCGTATGAAATAAATATTCCCCCCATACCGTTTAATAAAAAGTTAGAATTAGGTAAAATTACCATTAAAATTTTTAGAACAATCTAAATAACATAATATAGTTAGGAAACATGAACTTTAATGATAAATATACCCATGAAAGTACATAGGAATATACAATCTCGGATAATTTTGAGAATTAAAAATTATCCCTTAGCATAGGTTTGATTTCCACCATATATGTCTGAAACTCATTTTCCATAGAGATAAACATATTATTAACTTGTAATAGAATCATAATAATATTTATTACATCATATATGATTCACTTATGACTTTATATTGCTGGTTCATTTATCAATTCCATGTTAAAGAAATGATTTGTGTAATAATTGTTTTATTTATTGTACATGTTTTGACTTGTAATACTTGATCTTGTTACATAGATAATGATTTATTGACTTCTATAATGTAAAAAATGATTTATATATCATAAATATATAATATTGAAATATATAGAATAAATACATAAATTAAATGGAATATACCGTTCATCAATACGGAAGATCGTACATACGCATGAACATTGTTTTAGTTTACTTATTGAATTGAATGGAAGAAAGAAATCAATAGAAGAAAGTAAATGGCCTATATATATACACATAAATTCAGTATAATTAAAATTTCATATTTTTAAAGCCTGTTTATTATATATACTTTATAATCATTATTTAATGGTTAATGTGGAGAATGAATCTCATCACGTCGTGGAGATGGTTAGTCGTACGTACGCACGAGCGATGATATCATTCAGTTGATGGTAAAATAGTATAGAAATGGATGGTTAATGAATTTTAAAGAATAATTATTATGTTATATTCATTGATTACATCTATTATACTCATCAATATACCCATCCAAACTATGTATTACTGAATAACAACTACTCAATGGCGTACAGGCGGTAAGTTGTATGTATGCAGGCTTGGTGATATTGTTGTTCATAGGATGGGCAAAATGAGGTACAAGGTTGTCCCATAATTATAGTAACATATCATAATTAATAATATACAGGAGTTTTTACATTATTACTGAACCAACATTAGAAGACAAAGTATAAAAAAAATTAGAAGAGGTGATAAAACAATTATATCTTTTTTGGGTATCTCCTTTTGGTATACACAAAAGGACTCCTTGGGATTGATTTCATCCCAAAGAATTGCCTCTAGGATGAATTGAGGGAAGTTTGGAGGAGATATAGGCTGGGTTTTTCCGAGCCAATGGGATTTTTGAGGTGTGATTAAAATAGAAGGAGAACTGCCCTTTTATTAGAGAGGGGAGGGGCACCTTTGGAAAGTCTTGAAATATTAATTTATTATAAATTCATTTTTGTTTTATAATTCACCCAAAATAATTTATTTATAAGATAATACGATTATGGGTAGAAATAATTTCATGAAATAAAATTTATACATGTTTTAATTTTATTTAAATCATTATCATTTTGATTTATCCTCATTTAATCTATTTAATTTTATTTGTGAAAATAATATTTTTAATATTAAATGGTTATATATTTTTATTGTGTTTTGTAAATTGTACATAATTTAATCCCTTATGATATTTTAGACCATATCATTTTCACTTTGTAATTTTTAATTATTTTTTATATTTTTAAATAATTTAATAATATGTTATTTTTATAAAATGTCAATAATGTCAATTTTAAAACTGTTTGTTTATTTTACTTTAATTAAATCCAAATAGAATATAAATTCTAAAAAAAATAAATATACTAATAGTATGTCATAGTAACCAAGAATATTTGTTGAGAATATTAATTAGTTCATATGATATTTATTTTAATATTTATAAAACAATTTATTTGATATTTCTAGTGATAAAATAATTTCTACATCACTATTTTGTCATCATTAAAGGTAAATATTTAATCTTTAAAAATTATAAATAAATTAAAATGATGTATATAATTTCAGTATATTTGTTTATACTATTTATTTTATAATTTTTATCATGTTTATAAAAATATTAAAAGTATTATACTTATAAGATATATGAGAGTGACATGTTGTTAGCTTCTTTTGTTTTAATTATAAGTACATCACTTTCATTATAATATTTCATTAAAGGGATCAATTATGACTCATAGGAGATATTGGTCGACATTAATTCATCCAATAGGATTTTTTAGCTCTTATGGTAATTTTATTATCTTTATCATATCGTTAGTTACCCTAATTTACCCTATTTACCTTTAACTATGGTAAATAGAAATTATCATAGTTACTAATCATAAAATCCAAAAAAATAAAAGTAGAATATTAACATAATTGGGACCCACCAATTCAAAATATGGAATCCACTTTTCATAATTCAAAACACAGAATTGGGAGAAATTAATTTTATATTAATTCTCATTATCAAAAACCAAATAGCAGGTTTTTAAGATTTATCAACATATCAAAAGATTTTCATGTATTTATGTCCAATTTAAATGTAAAAGTACATTCAATGGCCAAAATTTGATTGAATGATAAAAAAATCTAATTACACATTAAAGCCAATTATATAGATAATCTAACTACATAAATAAATTAGTCAAACATGTAGTTTTGAATTAAAATGCAGTATTTTTCACTATTCATCAAATTATAAATTTCATCAGAAAAATACCAAATTTTCAACAAAGTTAAATTTTAATATCCCACTTACAAAGAAGACATTTATTTTTTATAGAATATATAAAATTATTAAAAATAGATTTAAAATTGGTGCCACCAAAAGGTGGAAAATACATTTATTTTGATAAATACTTCTTTTATCTAAAAAATTGAATTTATTCTTATATCATATTCTATAAAATATAGAAGATGATTGTTAATGTTATATAAAATTTATATTGTTGTTAATACTATTCATATCATCTAGTTTATATTGAATTAAATAATATTATTATAATAATATATCATTGTTTAGTGAAACTCGGTATTGCGTACAATGCATGCTATCAGGGAAAGTCACTCTGGCATGTAATGCAAGCCAAGTATGAGTTGTGTGTAGTGAAAACATCCTTTTGTGTTGCATATAACATAATTCCAACATAGTTATTTTATACTTTGAATAAAATCTATACTCAGCGTTTTGTGTATCGTACACCAACTCGGTGTTGCGTAAAACATATATCAAGTTCGTTTAGTGTGAAAGAAATGTTTAACTTAGTGAATTACAAGATATTAATGAAAATTTTAATTTATTCAAAAAAATTGTTCATGAAAATATGCAGTGTTACATATTTTCAATGAGGTAATTATTTAAACATATCCATAAAATGAAAATGAAATAACTATCATATTTTCACATCAATTATACTTTTAAAATGAAACATGAATATCATTATGAAAATTGAAACAATGTTACGATCATTGTGATGGTAGGACATACGTACCCATTAGCAACGTTGACGATTTTCAAGGATTGTTATTGGAAGAAGTAATGTTAATTTTATCTTTATAGAATGATAATTATATCATAAATAAAAAATTAATTATTTATATATATTTTATATATCATTTTTATGATACATTGATGAAAAAAGAAGAACCACGTCGCCTTAAGGTGGAATTATTCCACAAGTACATGAAAAAAATTATCACTTTTCAGTGTTTGAAATGGAAATAATAAAATGATATATTATTTTCCCGAATATACAATTAATTCAAAAATATATTAAATATTTAATTTATATAATATATCATTATTAAACCCATCTTTAACGCATTCCATGTGATGATTGAATGTATCACATTACTTTGAGGAGGTGGTAGTCCACACATCCAAAAACAAAGATATCGTATTCCCAAATTATATAAATCATGAATATTTTTGATATATAAAAATTATAGTGGAATAAATACATAATAAATATATTATATATCACATAAAATAGTATTTCCATAATTATTCACAACCTTGATAGGTGGTAATGGAAGAACATATTGCATCGGTTCACGAGGCAGTATTCCACTATAAGCTAGAATGATGATTATATATCCCAATTTATGTAAGTGTGTGAAGGTGAAGTTATAAAACATAACATTAAAATATCTCAGTATATCAAAAATAAGTTGGTTTTTATAAAATAATGGAATAAAAATAAACGAATTGGTTTTATTATGAAATAAAAAAAGTGATCATTGAAATATCACTACTAGAAATCCTACATATACCAATGCTTATATACCAAGGGTTTTTAAAAACCATTGGTATAGGTCCTCTTTCCAAACGGTTTTTCCAAAACATTGGGAAAATCCTACTTTGAGACCACTTTTACCAACGGTTTGGTAAAATCTTTGGGAAAGGGTATGTATTTCCCATTGGGTTTTCCAAAAATTTTGTAAAATCCCACTTTGATACCACTTTTCCAAATGGTTTGGAAAAACCATTGTGAAAGGGTATGGATTTCTGAACGATTTTTCCAAAGCATTGGAAAATACCACATTGATACCACTTTTCCAAATAGTTTGGAAAAACCATTGGGAAAGGGTATGGCTTTCCCAACTATTTTTTCAAACCGTTGGGAAAATCCTACTTTGAGACAACTATTCCCAACGGTTTGGAAAAACCATTTGGAAAGGGTATGGCTTTGCCAATGGGTTTTCCAAACCAATGGGAAAAGCAAAATTTGAGACCATCTTTCCCAATGGGTTGGAAAACCCGTTGGGGAAATACCTCTTTGGTACCACATTTCCCAACGGTTTGGAAGAACCATTGGAAAAATGTGGGTACCAATCCCAATCGATCTCAAAACCGTTTGTATAGGTCAATACCAATGGTTTTCAAACTATTGTGACAAGTATCCTTATTTTTTATGAATTAATCTGTCGAATATATTCAAATAAATAAATATATATTCTATATATATATATATTCATATATATTCACAACGGTAATTGTTTGATAGTGGTAAATTATTTTATATATAACCCAGAGGTTTTGGATTCAAACTAATGTTGTAACATTTTTTTTAAAATTTACCTATACCAACGGTTTGGGTGGACATTGGGTGATTTGTTGTGGGGATAGACTTGTCCCAAAGGATTGGGGAAAACCATTGGGAAAGACCTATCCCAACGCTTTTAAAACCATTGGTATAAACATATACCAATGGTTTTCGAACCATTGGGATAGGTATTTCCCAACAATTTTCCCCAGAATATTTGGATAGATCTATCCCCACTCCAAATCAACCAAAAACTGCCCAAACCATTAGTATAGGCTATACCAATGTTTTGGGGACCTATACCAATGGTTCCAAACTATTGGTATAGGTAATTTTTCCATTAGTGAATATTACCTCTTTTTCAGGAAACTCTTTTTGGTATTCACCCAAGGACTGGCATGGTTTTCTTTATTAAAAATGTAATTATTGTAATATTAAAGGGATGTTGAGTTTTTTTGTAGGTTTTTATGATCCAAAAGTGCTTGATAGGTGTGAATATATGAGGAGAACATGAGGCCTTTATAAGTGGGGAAATAGACCCATTCAACATTCATGAAATGATTATTGTTCTCCCCATGATTTACATGTCACAAAAGGATACAAAGAAAAAAATAATTGAACCATATATTTTTATGTTTAAATCTCTGTCAAAAAAAATTATATAAGTTTAGGGTAATTTTTACACCTTATATTGTATGTTTAACCACTAAGTAGACTCGTTTTTACCTTAATAACTATAAATAATAATAATTGCATTCACTACTATTTTTGGTAAAAAACTATGTTTAACATACAAGAAGATATAAATTATTTTGAATACAAATATTGATTTTTTTTGAAAAAATCAAATCATATATTTGAAAGAAATTAATTTAAAATTAATCTCATAGATGGGATGAGACAATGTGTTTTTCAAGACAAAAGTTCAAATTTTTTGAATTATTTTATACAAAATATCAATTTGAAGTTGATTCTAATGACCTAAATTGATATTACATTTGTAAAATTTTACAAATTATATATTAAAAAATTTAAAAAAAATTAATTGTATAAACTATTTGGATGAAAAAAACAATTAAAATTTGGTATAATACACTATTCATAAAAATATTGATTTTCTTGGAAGAATATAAAAAGATAACCCAATGTAAATTTTGATAATAATATTTCAATGATAAAGTTTATTTTTTAACATAAAAAATTATAACATTATTCAATTTTTTTTAAAACATGTATTCCATTAAACGGCGGTAAAAATTCCTTTTTTAAAATGTACATTATTTTATTCCTAAAGTTGGAATTATTCTTATCTAAATCCTATTAAAATTATTTATTGAATTTAGAAACATTTTATCTAAAAAATTATATATATATTTAATTAATAACTTTCACTTATAGGGATTTTTTATATTTGTATGATAATAATTCCATTCTTTTCATAAAAATAGTTTTCAATAAAAACACATCCTTAATATTCAATTGGTATTCATTTTCATTTATAATTAATTGGTAACCAATGAATTCATTTCATAAACATGTGTAAATTAATAATATTCATTCCCACCAAGACAATGTCTTGGTGATAATTATTAATTTAAATATGTAATATGAATAGTATATTGTTTTCCTGTAAGACTTCAGTTTCTGTGTGTCATAATTCATCGATGGGACTCGAGGTTGTGTGAAATGAATGGTAAAATTTGAGTTTCATGTGATTAAAGATAAAATATTTATTGGGGTTTGTTTAATATATTAAATAATTTAAATTAATTTGAAATAACATATTTCATAAAATCATTGGATGTTATAGAATCTATCTCCAATATTAATTCTCCATTTCCATATATTGTGTAGAGTTAGTGTGGTGTAATACCACATAGCTATATCATCATAGTTAGACTAGGTACATGATGTTTTCCACATGTCACAACTGATGATGTATGTACATGATCCATATGTTTTTATCAACTTCTGTGACAGTGACATTAGGGGTGGAGGTACCTTTTTTGAGTACCAAGTATCGATCAAGGATCAAAATTATAGTATCCATCATTTGTGATCAATTTTCCTAGTCTATTTCTAATGGAAACACCAGAATCTTCATGAGGGAACCAAGGTGTGGGAGACCCATATGCATGAACAATACCCAAATCTATTTGTGTATCATTTTTTGGATTTTAAAGATGTATATCACCAATATAGGGATAATTTAAAGAATCATATTTTTAGAGAATTATTTTTAAAATATTAAATGGATTATTTTTAGAGATAAGGGAATAAAAAACATTATATTATGAGGCCCAGTGTGCTCATACCTATTATTTTCAAATATTTGAAATATATTAAATATCACACACTTGAATTTTTCTTGAAAAAGTGGAATAAATTCTAACATCTGGATTTTATTATAATAATGAAGGAATCGTTGAGTCAAAAATCATGGCTTTTACCCTGGATGTTACATAACAATGTAACTTGTCAGATGTTTCAGTTCGGAGTGGTCTTGGGTGGAAATTTAAATAAGTTACTAAATAAATTGACTTAATTAATTAATTACAATTCCCAGATGATTCTCTATATAAATTAAGTCATGAAAAAATCTCATGTTTATCTACATAACATGGCGGATTTGAGGGAGTGAATTGGAGGAGCTTATGCTAGCGAAAGGTGACCATATTGTGAATCATCAGTCAATTTATGATAAACCCACGGGATATCACCTACGATAATGAAACAGAACAATTAATTTCAAGTGATTGATTAAAATTGAGGTAGGATGATGTTTTATATTGATTATATCCATTTTTATTTCAATGATTAATTTTAATCCACCAACCAACTGATTGATTTGAGAATCAATCATATTGAAGGTATGTGAATATTTTTTAAAATTATTAGGAGAATCGATTAATTTGATTTGGTTATTTATTAATCATTATCATGGAAATGTATTGAGGATAGCTAAAAACTACTGAGGTCTACTCCATATTGTTGTTTCTTATATTTCTCCCACTATTCATTTATGATGATATCTAGTAAAATCTTGACCACTGGTTTAACAAAATAACATATAAATAATCATTTCACTCAAAATTCTTATTGAAACAGATTATATCATAGATCTATGTTCATATCATCGATGGGATCAAGATACCACGATGGTGTTGAATGATCTATACTGAATCTGGATGTGTACATCTTTTTTTTTGGAATGCGTGATGAGAAAAATACTATAGGATGATTCCTGAGTAACATAGGAGTCTGAAAATCAGTTCTCTGGAAACATAATAAAATTAATAACCTAGATCTATGATCCATGGATGGGATGTATGGTGGATATAGTGGTTTCATAATTGGAGGAAGATTACATATGTAAATGGATCTTTGGGTTCTTCAAGATCTTGATATAAATAATGTCTAATATAAGATTACATATCATGTAGTGCTCTGGCAGTAGAGCACGGGTTTAAATGGATAATTTGAATATCACATGGAATTATTCCATGTCACACAGCATGTGATCTTTCAAGGAATATTTCAAATGTACCTAGGATAGTACAAATCTATGGGCATGGCTAGCCCAACAATGACATGACCATCCAAATAGACAGAACATGGAGTATAGGGGAACCGGGAAGGCTTACTGTACAAATACACGACCAGATGAAAAAAGACAAAAATATGAGTACATGGGCTTAGTCATATAATTTAGTTAGTTATAAACGTGGATATGGGCATGTGTCAAGATACACGGGTAAGACCCGATTCCAATGGGATATGTCTTGTACCTACATTAAATGTCGTGTATCGCTTCAACCATTTCTTAAAACTAATGTCCAATTAGTATTCTATAAGTTTCCTTTGGGATTATTCCCTTGATCCATTCCTTTAGGGTTATTATGGAATTTCATCCAACACATAGGATGGTGAAACCATTGGTAGGACTTCATGGATAGTTCTTTTGGGATCTGTTTATGAGGTTTAGATTAATTGCCTCTATCATCATCTTTCCACAGGTGGAGTTCATGGTATCATCAAGACCAACACAATGTTGGTGATGATCCTCTGAATAGTGTGTTATTAGATATTTATTTGTCCCCCTAACCCATGACCCTAGGTGTGATCCTCATAGGTGTATTATTATATTCATAATTCATGTATATAAATATTATGGTAAGACTCGATGAGTGGTACATCTTGGATGGACTCCATCAGCATTATCTGACTCATGAAGCATGATCTCTCGGATAAGTGTTATATAGATCTTGTACGAAGGATTCTTATATGGATTTTCAATTTTGAATTTACTTTGATGTGTTTTTTCTTTATCAATTATAACTATATATTCATGTTATATGTGATGTATACATATATATTTGTTGAGATAACTGTTATTCTTATTGTTGTATTCTTAATGATTCTCGGGTGTCATACTAAGTATTATTATACTCACACATGTATAATATTTTCCTGCAAGTTTTGTGTATTGTGAAGACAGTAAACCTTTTTATAGAGTCCTAGATAGACCAGGATCATGTAGAGTTTAGTGATTAGGGAAGACCAAGGTGTGTTCCTATAGTCGTATTGACAACAATCCCCTTCTATACATTTTGGATGGACATGTATTCATATTTTTAGGGTGTGTTCGTATTTGGAAAATTTTATATCTAGAACATTTTTAAATACTCTAAGGGTAAGATTTTTATGTTTTTAGGATATGTTTTTAGTTTTACTACTTTTCAAAATTGTATGGAATTGGGGAAGTGTTCACATGTGTGGGTACATTAGGATAAGGCCTCTCATATGAGTGATTTTCCTATACGGCACTAGTTTCCCTCCCCTGGCCTATTAGTTGTTAGATTAGGGTAGTAATGGTTCATTCCCCAGTGGTATGGGTTGTGAAAATTTTCATCATTATAATTCATCCATGATATATATTTATAGAAAAAAAATTACATTAGTTCGCAAGGAAGTAGTCCTCATACAAACGAACAGTGGTTCTATTTCCAATATGATGGAATGGGAGAAGGATATTATTTATTATAACAACATAATAAAATATAAGTAATTTATAATTATATTTTTTTATAATGGTTTAAAAAGGTTTTAATATGTTGAGAGAATAAATAAAATAGTAATGATTAATTTGAAACCATACCTCCACTTCGAACAAGCTCCTTTTATTAACATGTTATGACCGCTAAGGAAAGTGTTATTCCCAAATAAAAACCAATGAAATTAGAAGAGGTCTTCAAGGAAATTATTTTGAAAGATATTGGAAAACTAAAATGGGTTTTGATGTGTGAACTATCAGGAATAATATATTTCATTTTATAAGAGAGGGAAGGGCCACTCTTGTAATTTTTTGTGTTATGAATAAATATAATTTTATTTTCAATTCCAAATCACTCTAAAATTATTTATTTTGAATATTTTAGAAGTATGGTATGAAATTTTATAATATTATAATTTTTTTAAAAGTTAATGTCAAATTTTTAGCCTTATCATTTTTTGTTAACACCTTGTTATCCCATTTTAAACTCACCACAACAAAAAGGATTTATAATCGTTTTCAGTATATAAGGTTACTATAAATGTAAAAACGCCCATAAATTGATAATGGATGATATTATAAAAAATATTCTAATCAATTACCTATATATATAATTATTAGTAATTTTATATCATTTAATTGGACATTATTTATTACAATATATCATTCACATAAATTTTCAAAACTATTCATTACATTGATATTATTAACATCACGGAACAAGTAAAATTCTAAAATAATATTTTATTATATACCTATAATATCAGGTAATTCTATAAAATCTTTTATCACACTAAAATTATCAAAGTATATTTTTTTAATATTTTTATTATCATTTATCTTATTTTTCTATAAATTGAATAATTTATGCTTCTACATTGTGTAAAATTTAATGGAAATTATTTATTCTTGGAAAATTAAAAATAAATTTATATGATGAAGAAAATTTTATTACAATTTAAAATTATATTTATAATAGAATATATAAAAATCTTTACCATATTTTAAAAATATTATACTCATTAAATAAAATTTGTGACATTTTTGAGTTTTCTTTATATAAAATATTATAAAGGTTATAATCATACCCAAATGAATCGAAATCCCATATGAATGAATACTGGATTAGTATGGAAGAAATATACTCCTCCAATAAACACAATGCAAGTTTTAGAGTAATCTTATAACCCTTATCATTTTATTTTTGTACACTAATTACCTGATTGACCCTTTTCTTAGTAACAAAAATTACTAAGTTTACTAATCACATTGGCCAAAAATTAAAGTTTCTTATTTAAATAAAATTAACCCATTTATTCCAAAAATTGAATCCATTTTTTAATATCCAAAACTATGAAATTATATAATTTTATTTAAAATAAATCCATATAATTGTGAAAAAATTAGTTTTTCAGAAAAATATCATTTAAAAATATATATTTTTTATACTAAATTAATATATAAAATAAATTTAAAACCTAATAATTTCCTTAAATAAAATAAAATAATGATATTTCAATTAAAAATAAAAATAAATTATTTCTGTGTGAATACTTTAATTGAAAATAAGGCATTTAATAATAATCAATATTCTTCACTATTCTTTGAAACATAAATTATTTCAGAAAATAATCAAATTTTTATCCTATGGTAGTTTTGGAATTTTGAATTAAAAAATTAAATTAATTTTGTCAAACAAATTAGGTAAAATTTCATAAAACCTATTATTGTATTAAAATTTAAAAAAGAAAGAACACTTATTTTAGTTTAAAAGTTTTATTTGATGAACGAAATGACTTATATAAAAATGAATAGTTTATTAAAAAATAATAAGTTAGTGAATTATAAATTAGTAGGACAAAATTTATATTTAATAATTTGATTAATAATACTCATTTCATCAAACTTAGTGACTAGGTTATTATATTACATTAAAATAATAGTAATTCATTATTCATTTTAGATTAGGGTTGTGTATCTTGTATACTATCGAACGTAGTCATTCATTTTTAAATATCTCAGGATATTAAAAATCGGGTAGGGGTAGTTAGAATTTAGAATTTATTTTTTTCAATGAAATTATTTGAAAAAATACAATGATTAGCGCAATGAATTATTTCAGAGTAAATCGATCAAATTAAGGCCTGTAATAAGTAATTAAAAAATAAAAAGGGAATATAATTAGTTATTTTAGATATAATTGGTTTAGTAATGGATTGGTAACTTTTGAAATTTATTTATATTCTTCAACTGAGTGAGAACTAATTTTATGAATGAGTGTAAGCACCCAATTTATAACATAGATTTATTATTATAGATCATCATATCATTATATATATTGGGGGACCATGAACAACTATGTTTCTAGAATAGTATTTATTATTATACTTACGGATGATGAGTATATTGATATCATATTCTAAGGTCGGTGAATGTTATCAAATCAAAGAATTTTTTTTTGACCATCGACACATATCCAATTTTTGGAAGAATTTAATTAATGTTTGGAGACCTATAGAAGTTTAATTTTTAATAATATTCCTTATTGAGTATGGAAAATATACTAGGGATCCATTTTAGTTTATAGGGGTCTTATTTACTGAATTTTATATATAATGTGATGATTATATGGTCTAATTATTGATGGAGTAACAACATTAAAAATTATGAATTTTTGGAATTTAATTTTGGGAAAAATGAGTGAAATGTTCATGTGAGTCGTAGTGGATAAAGGTACATGGATGCATGGTGACATGGTTTTCTGAACACATTATAGTTTTATTATAGGAAATAATAGAATGGTATGATTACTCACAAATAGAATAACACATAATTCATCGATGTTGTAGATCATTTATATTATCATTTAGGAGCACAATCTAGTATGTTCTGATGGGTTCTTAGAATAACCCTTAAAAGTAAATATAAGGTATTTTGAGTGTTTAATCAATTGAGGGGTATGATAGATAAATATACTGAATGTAATATTGTGTGATAAAATTTTGAAAATAGAGATGAGTATGATTTCATGTAATTATGAATGTTTTGTTAGAAAAAAAGATTCTAATTCCAGAAGAATTTATTTAAGACACAAGAATAAAAACATGGTTGGAATCTATGATGAATGAAACATTAATTGATAAATCTCAAATCACGTGATTTCATGACTACAATAAAAAGTAGTTATGTCTAAAGATTTAAATTTCTCCAAATCATTGATAAACATTTGTACAATTACACCTATGGGGTAGATAATTTTTGGAATAGTAGTTCTTAGTAAGAACTATATATTTTTCTTTTGTTATAGTTTTAACAAGACACTCCCATACAAATTATAATGTGATAGTTATGAAAAATCTTGAATAAAATTCTTAACTATGTTTAATTTTAGTGTGTGACGATGAAAACCTGTTGTTTTGACTCAAAGAATAATGAATAATGTTGTTTCATTAGAAGATGAACAGTTATCATAATTGAAAAGATGTTGTGGAAAGATAAGTTCATAGTTAATGATATGCTCTTAAGAAAAGATGAATTTAAACATATTAATATTTATCTAAATATTTATTTATTTTCTTAAAATGTTTTATATAATTCCAATAGAATACAAAGTCTATATGAATTATTTAGGAAAGAATCATTGAAATGATTTAGGATCATAGAATCTCAGACAAAGTTTTGTGTGTAAATTTTTTTAGAGATTCTATTCATTAAAGAGTAGAAAAATTTTATGATTTATAGTGGTTGACTACGATTAGATTACTAGATTAAAGGATTATAACTAATAAATATTTCTTGATACAAATAAAAGGAAGAGAACATGATATATCATAAGAATCAATCAGCCCTGGTGATTATAGAATTTAGGAGTTAACTATGAATCAAAAATATAAATATTTAATTAAAATAAAAAATAATAACAAATGTGATTTCTTGAAAGAAAAAATGTCCTAAAATTGAAATGAGTATAGATTTTATTGAAGAAGTAAGATGGTAGAAACGGTTCAATGTCCATGACAGTTATTGAAGGGTTTCAACAAATTGAATTGATATATTTAATGGAAATAATTTCTACCATTATAAAAAATAAAACCATCAAAATTATTTATGGCTTGGTATCAACATAATGGTTACATCCTAAATAGTTAGATGTAATAATTTCATTCTTTCATGGTGATTTGTAGGAGGAGATCTTCACGATGATAGATGGTTTCATTGATACTCGTAATATTCAACTAGAATGCAATATAAAATAGAGATTATATATTTAAAATATTCAATAGTGTAATAAAAATAGAATTTCCATGCTTTTATGGGTGATAATAACTTTATAGACTATGGTTGATCGTTGTATATAACTAATGGTGTACAAGGGTAGATCTTTTTTCATATTTCTCTTGAACACAAATTATATAATGTTGGGGGTTTGGAATATGGACTCAATAAAAGATTTAGAGGAAGCATTGTATCGATTATTTGATATGAATAATATCAATAAATCAAATTAATTATTTAGGTTATGAATTAGGAGAGATAATAATGAAACATATTTGGTTTCTTCCTAGAGGGAATATATCTAAATTTTCATTGAATGATTCCGGATGTCCATATATTAGCGAATGACCACCCAATTTTCCCATTATTTCATGTTATCTAATGAGAAAGAACAAAAACTTAGATATAAGGATATATGCAAGGAAAAATATCCATATACATCAATAATTGGATAGTTCATTCTATGATAATTTTTATAAGGGAATTTTTGATGTTTGTCTTTATGTATATTTGGTTTCTAGAAAATATGAGAAAGGATCTCTTGGATGTAGTGATGTGGATTCTCTACTATCATAAATTTTTATTAGATATATCCTTTAATTTCAAAATGGATGATATGTAATTGGGGTACATTGATGAAATATTTTTAGGGGGCATAGATGAATGGAAGAGTGCCATTTTTGTGTTTATGTTTAAATTATACAGATTAAGTCAAATTCCAATACTAATGTTAGTAGATTCACTTTCAACCAAAGAAGAAGTCTTCACTAACAATTTAAACGAAGGGGGGGATTGATATGTATGTAGTGATTATAGGAACATCATTGAAGGAATCAATAATGTGGGATCATGTTTAATGATTTCTGTGGATTGATTTATCTGGAAATAAAACTGGTGTTCCATTTATGGATAAATCACATTGATCACATGCATCATTTAATCTAAAATATTTAAGCTGATATTGTAATGACTCATCACCCAAGGCATTTTCCAGGATATAATATAATCCCGCCTCCTGAAGGGAAGGGGATGGCAACTAGCATTGAAGGTGTGAACCTGCAAGTGTGAGGCATTTTCATGAGCACACGTATGCACACACACGGCCAACAACATCCCACAAACTGAAAGGGGAAATAAAGTATACTGAAAAAAGAACTGAGTACAAGTACAACTGAATCATGTCGGCCCGAATACATACCCAAAAAAAGAACTAAAAATGGTAAGGTACAAATGCACTCAGGTAACGATCTGCTAAAAACCCCACCTGATGGTAATAGTAGTTTAACTACTAGAATCTAAAGTAGTACGCCATGTCTACCTAATATTACATGGAACTTCCTTCTCCAAGGCCACCAAGTCATCCATCGAAAATACCATTTTCTGCACAAGACAAAACACATGCGAGTGAAGCCTGTGCAGGTGTGAGTAACACAATACTCGGTTGGGGACCCCATTCCACTATGTAGAAACACTACAAAGCATCCACAAACCAAAGCCATAATGTAAGGACATCTCATAATAGGTATATTCTTGAGTTGGAATGGTTCCTCAGTTATAGTGAAAACATTTTTTACTACTGAGGGACTCTTCCCTATTGAATCTAGGCTCATATGTTGGGCTGCTAAGGATCACATAGTTACTTCTCATCTTCTAAGCCAATAAGGATACACACGGCTATAACTCATCTGCCTCACAACTAATGATCCACACGAATGCGACTCTTCTATCGGGCTACTATGGATCCAAACAACTCCTACTCATCTTCCAGGTCACTAAGGATCAATACGGATCCTCCTCTTCATTTGAGTAACTAAGGATTCACATGGTTCATGGTCATTTATAGGGCCACCAATGATCCACACAGCTGATTCTCATCTGTCGGGCCACTATGGATCCACACGACTGCTCCTCATCTATTGGGCCACTAAGGATTCACATGGATTCTACTCGAGTCATCGTCTATAACTCAACCACCATTATGTCTCACATAGAATATCACAATGGACTATCTCATCATAAGGGTTCCAATGCTACAAGCCGCACGTCGAACGAACGCTTGTTCTTTAAGATATGCGTATTTTAGTAAAAAGGGAACGGTTGGATTCGAGTAAAATGAAACCGATCTGTATGCCAATCCCCTCCAAAACTCCCAGAGAGAATTTCAGAAGGAACTTCTCGTCATAAGGGTCCTCATTCCATAGACGATGTGTTAATTGGACACCTAGTATGTTAGTTATTAGCGTTTTAGTAACAAGGGGTCAGCTATGTCTGGGCCTGGTCCGACCGGTCAGATGTATCCGACCTACAAGGTACGAGGGTCCCACATACCTTGGTTTATTTCGACAGGCCTGACCTGACCTGGTTTGGGTGGGGGTCCAACCCGCCGGTTCGCCCGGGGAACAGGTCTCATCCGGCCTAGCCTGAAGGACAGTGGTTTGGCCCACTGGATGGGGGCGTAGCCCGCCAGTTGGAGCTCGGTCTTCTAGGGGAGGACTGGTGGTGGGTTCTCAGGATGCGGTAGCTGCTGTCGTGTCCCCTCTAGGTCCGAATGTTGCCCGTAAGGAGCAGTATATTCCTTCCACGCGGTGTCGGGCTAGTGCCACGTCCAGTGCCTCTCGCAACTGACTGGTTTCGGCCTCCCCTCCACCGCAGTCGAGAGACAACAACTCTCCAGGTCACCCAAACTACGCAAATGCGGGATGTCGCCTCCTCGTTGTGTCGGCTTGCACCGCTCCTCCATGTCATCACAGCCAGCAGGGCACGACCTCTTGCCGCCATGGCGCACTGCCTCCCTCCGCCCACAGCTGCCACATCAGTCCACTTTCGGCCACCGTCATTAGCACTGTTTGTGCTGATGGTACCTTTTGCGGGCCATAGTAATTTCTCAGATAGTCCTTTTCTTGATCCACATATTCCTACGAGCCTCTCAGGTCGCCTCCATCACTACCATCTCCCCAGATTTAACTTTCCACCGATTTGAGGATACAACCACGAAGAATTCAAGTGCAGAAGGATCCAAGCCTTGTTCGTGTTGGCCCGTACTGTCACGACCCATCTTCGGGGCCCGTGTCGTGACTACCCCAAGCCTGCCTTCCATAGGCCAGGGGATGGAGACTATCACCAAAGGCATGAGTTCCGATAATTGGGAAGGCATTGCCTTTATAAAACACAAACACATCCAACCAGAGTACAAGTGGAAGTAATACACTAAGAACAAAAGAAATTGTTGAGAGATAAATGGGCCAAAATACAAACCCAACTGAAAAGTACAGTTACAACTGAACAAAAGTACAAGAGAAATAACAAACAGCTGGAAGATAAAAGCGGATCCTAGGTAGTCCACCTCAGATCCTACATGAAGGGTAGGAACATATAGCCTCCTCATCACCATCATCTGTCAACCTCCTCCGGGTACCGTCTCGTCGTGAGGTCCACCTCCAAGTTTCGTCCAGTTCTCAAATACTCGACCTCCGTCAGCGTTGTCCGTTGTCTGCATCCAACACAATGAGGTGCGGGCATAACCCATACAGGGGTGAGTATTACGATACTCAGTAGGGACCCCGAGACCCTGGTGGTCTCACTAAATCCAACAAGGATAACCACACAGAAGGATCTGAATAGATAACCCTTACATAGGTATATGACCATAGATATACCAAAGTTATCAAATATCCCATCTCAATCATGAGGTAACACACAGGTATGGAATCAACGGATAAACACTACTAAGTTATATGACCATACATATACCTAAGTTATCATGCAACTCATCTCAATTATGAGGAAATCACAAAGGTCGTTGAATCATGTCAAACCAGGATTTTTATTCACGATGATGAAAACACGGCTGCTGGAGAACTCCTCCTTGGTTGAGTGCAGTAGTCACGTCACGACTCCGAGATGATACTCACTAACCTTAGACTGATGAGGTACTCCTCCAGTCAAGTACCGTGGGTATGCCACCTCACATAGTAGTGCTCCCCGCCATGGGTCTGCCACCTCACACAGCAGTGCTCCCCCCTCATAGCCTACAGAGGTACTCCTCCTGTCGAGTACCATGAGTCTGCCACCTCACAATGTAGTGCTCCTCCACCATGGATCTGCCACCTCACAATGTAGTGCTCCCCACTAGGCTATACAAGCCACTCCGAATCAAATCGGACAAGCAGTCATCAGATCTCAGCCAGCTACATGGTCACCTTACTCCATATGCTCCTCTCTAAGAGGATCCGCTCCATGAGCTAATGGTCGACACTTGAAGTATCCTGAAGTTCCACGAATAAAAATAACTCAAAGGGCCGCCTCTTCATAGGGGTCTCAATGCAACAGATGGTGCGTCAATCGGACGCCCGGTCTGTGAGTTATTATATTTTTAGTCCCAGGGGCCCGGTTGGTTTCATGTACAAACCAACCCAACCGTATCTCAACTATACCCCGAACTCTCATAGAGTATACTCAAAGGAACCTTTTCTCAATGAGATTACCAACGCTGTTGATGGTTTTTCAAACGGACGTCAGGTCTGAAAGTTATCGGCTTTTCCGTTCTAGGGGCTCAGTTGGTTTCTATGCTAAAACCAACCCAACCATACTCCAACTGTGTCGAAACCTCAGGAGAAGTATTCCAAAATATCCTTCTCATCATAAGGAATCCAACAAAGTCAACGACACGTCAATTGGACTTCCGGAGCTCAAGTTATAATCATTTCCAATCTGAGGGCCCGGTTGGTTTCAGGTTTGAACCAACCAGGATGTAACCAAACATTGCCTAAAGCTTGAGTGTAATATACCCAAACGACCTTCTCAATCCAAGGGTCCCTTCTCAATAGACAGTGCATCGATCGGAGGTCTGTATCCCAAGATATGGGCGTTTGAACAAACCTGGTCCGAAAAGAGGGGGTTCGGGCCCGGTCCTACCCGGCCCAATACCCCCAGGGTCGGCACGAACCGGGTTGACCCGACCCATGTCCGGGTCCGGCCCGGTAGGGCGTGGCCCGGCTCGGAAGCCGGTCGCGGCTCGGCGTTGGCTGAGCTGGGCGGAAAGGGGGCGGCCCCCCTGTTTGGAGAAACGACGGACCCTGTGGGGTTCACCCTAAAAGTCAGTCGGGGGGGTTACACCCCCCTGGTTTTCTAAAACGGCTGGCCGTAATGGCCGGCCTTGGTGTAACCGAGGGACCCCCTCTGGTCCCGCCTCCAGGTGGCATCGGCGGTCGGCTCTGCCGGACGCCTCTTGAGAACCTCCGAGACCATAGGCCACATCTTACTTCCTTTAGTGCTTCGCGAAAGCTTCACGCCTCGCTCCGGCCGCGGCTCCTAATGCTCCAGTGCGGCGCAACGGCGCCGTGACCCTCCACCGCGGCCCGCCTCAGCCGCGGCTCTTATAGCTCCAGCGCGGCATTCCGGCACCCCGCCCCTCCGCGGAAGTCCAACTCTATTCTGCAGCCTTCCCCGACCTCTCCAGCGTAGAGCCGCGGTGCCGCGCACGTCCACCGCTGCCTACTCCGGCTGCGGTCCTCTTCATTCCCTAGCAGTGAAATAGCACCATGCTGACTTCGCCTCAATCTTCAATGATGATCAACAAGAAAAAGGGGAGGGGAATCGGCCGTGTTTGTGCGGTCCAATATCCTCCCATTATGATGATATCAAGCATCCAATCTTTAATCAACGAAGAATGATAATCAAATATTGAACAAAAATAACCCCTACCTCAATTCAAGAAGGTTGATTTCTTGACAAAGGAAGGAGATGCTATCATTGTTCCGTTGACGTTGTCGCGGGATGACAGTGTCGCTTCGTCATCGTCGAAAAGGAAGAAGCCGAGGTTGGCACCGGCGTTCTTCACATTCTTAGATGAGGGAAAGAGATCCTCTCAATCCTTACAAATCCCCTCTCTCAAGACTCTCCCCACTTGAGATTATGCCAATACCCATAATAATAAAGTATACCACTTTATTAAAGAGTTGGCATATATATTTCTAGAGAATTCGAAAACGTGCCAAATTATTAAAAGATGTTTAGTTCATTAATGAAGAGGGTTGGCACATTAAATGGAAGCCCATAGGTTCAAGGGGGTTAAAGGAGTTTAAGACCCGTGTGGGTCTCATCCCTTAATATCCTCTCAAAGGAGGTTTAGTGTGGGTGGGACCCACCACCAACCTCCCCCTTGTAGGATATAACCAACTCAAAATAAAAATTGTGGGCAACACAATTTTTGTTCTATTTAAGATTAAACTCCAAAATAAAGCCAATCCCGCATAAAACACAACTTCATTAAAGGTCCCCTAAAGAAAATACCGGCATTGCAGTTTCGTCGGTGCCCTCAGATTTCAATTACAAGCACTGGTTCAAAATATAGGAAAACCCGCTTTTTTGTGTACTAAACGTACCCGAGAAAAACTTCATAAATTGATTCAGGGCACACTGGGCCTCGGAAGCA
The DNA here is from genome assembly GCA_963277665.1 of Viscum album. Taxonomy (NCBI): domain Eukaryota; kingdom Viridiplantae; phylum Streptophyta; class Magnoliopsida; order Santalales; family Viscaceae; genus Viscum; species Viscum album. The sequence continues at coordinate 880,645,855 of OY728123.1, forward strand.
GGTTCCATAGAAGCTATGCGCTCATAAAATTCCAAAGAAATTAGGAAAAAATTATCTTTGAAATTTCCAGGTCTTTAAATTACTCCCACCTCAAGACTTTACGTCCTTGTAAAGCTACAAAATAAACTAGGGAAACTAAAGGAGGTACAGAGCATGCATCTGAGCCTCCCGCTCCAATGTGCTCGCCTGAAGGTTCCCGTGCTGCCAGAGAAAGCGCACAAGAGGATTAGACCATCCTCTTTGGACCCACTCCTGTCAATCCTCAACCGCAACTAAAACCTCATGAAAGTTGTCCCGTCATCGATATCTAACTATCTGTGTTCGATGGTGATGGATAGGTCATGCACACATCTCCTCTGCTGAGATATGTGGATGATGTCGTGAACTCAGTGCATTAGAGTTTGAATGGCTAGGTGGTAATCCACCTTGCCAACTCTACTGGGAACCTGGAAAGGTCCGATGAAGCGCAGAGATAACTTTCCACCCCGGAAAAATCTCCATAGACCCCGTTGAGGTGAGACCCATCTGAAGACGTGGTCGTCGCCTTCTAGCTCCAGTGGTCTTCTCTCCTATCAGCATTGGACTTCTGTCTACTCTGTGAAGTCTTCATCCGCTCTTGGATGATCTAAACCTTTTCCATAGTAACCTGAACCATCTTTTGTTCTACACAAGCTAACTCTAACACTATTCACAAAGGATATCTGAAACGTGTTCGGCTACTGTCCCGACACTCCGAACAGCTGAAATCCTGATCTCATACTAAGATCATCTGCTACAACGTCCTCCTCTCCAGGAGTATAAATTATCTCAAAGTCATAGTCCTGGAGGAATTCATGCCATCACCGCTGTCCCAAGTTCATTTCCTCTTGACAGAAGATACGCCTGAGATTATTGAGATGGAGAGAACTGTAAATCATTCTCTCAATGAACAATGGTGATACTAGCCAATTTTAAGAACCCATCTCCACTCTTCTCCATCTACATTCCACCAAAGAGTTGCTGGGATTTCTCCTCTGATGGAAAGAGAAATCTGGTCTCATCCCCTAGATGAACCAAGTTCTTTTCCTAATACAGTCAATCCTAACATGAACGGTACTATTTCATTCCATGGATGATGTCGTAAGGCCTCGATGCTACTACCAAGAGATCCAACCATTACTCTCGCCTCCAAGGGTCGAGTCACACTGTCAGCAACAGTGTTTGGTCACTAGGTCTCCTCCAGTAGGTATCTCGAATGTAAGGATCAAGTCAACGGTTTTAAATTGGAACCTCTTAGTATCAACCATACAGAGAGGATAGGAGAGTAATCGTCATAAAGATAAGTGTCTTTTATTACTATAGCTCATTGTACAAAGACACAAAGAAAACACAACAACGACAACATGGAAACTAAAAACACCAAGAATAAGGGTCTCCATGCCTAGTTCCGCTCCTATCCACCTGATTCTGGAGCTTCATAGTCATATGATTCAGCTTCTTAAAGCTGAGATCTCCCATATCCACCCATTCCCTGTGGTTGGGGTGGGCCTCTGGGTGGTGATGGCAGCAACACCCCGAAGCGTCGTCCACCCCCATCTTCATGGCCAGCTCCTCGTGGTCCATTATGATCAAACCTCTGCCTCTTCCTGGGAGGTTCTTCATCTATCTGCTGATCGTCCGAGAAGTGGGTCGGACAGTCATGATCCTTGTGACCCTATCTGCTGCATTTGTAACACAACATGGGAGGTCTGGATCTGTCTCTAACCTTGGTTCCTTTCACTACTAATCCTGATTTGTGCTGTCGGCCACCGGTGGGTCTAGTCCTCTTAGACCCCTATGTCATCTGTCTATTTCCCTCTATAGAAGACTCTGCTGCAAGTCGACTAGTGGTGGGTCCCACTTCTGAAGTCTTCTCAGCAAGGAAACTCTCCACTAAGAGGGCTTTCTCCAACACCCATTCCTGAGTTGGGATTCTAAGAGGGATCATCGAAGCTCTGATATCATGCCTCAGTCCCTGCCCGAAGGTCCGGGCCCGGAAGAACGGGTCTATTACCATTTCTTTAGATTAGTGAGAGAGGTGTGTGAACCTCGCTGAGTACTGAGCTACACTCATGTTGCCCTACTGCAGATGAATTAGCTCTTGTATCCCCACCGCTTGTACGGTGGCTGGTACAAAATCTTCCCAGAACAGGCTTCCGAAGTCTGACCATAGAAGTGACGTATCGTCATGCATCTAGAGCATTAGGATCCACCATCTTCCTGCTGCTCCCTGAAGGAGGCTGGAAGAAAGGGTCACCATGAAGTCTGCTAGTGTACCTACTAGCCTGAAGACTCTCACCACAGCCTCCATCCAATCCTCAGCCGCTTGTGGATCCGTCTCTCCATGTAACATGGGTGGCCTCTTGCACTGGAACTCATGCAGCGTGCTCAAGCGGTGTGCATCGCCTGCTGCTAGGGTTGGTGGAATCGGTGTCCCAACGAGTGGTAGTACTGCTGGTGCCTCTGCTGGTGCCTCAACTGGATGAGATCCCTGTACTGAGGCATCGTCGCTCGGCGACCTGTCAGTACATATAACTCTCGGGGCTCTAGCTGATCGTTCGCAGGGAGGAATCCTGAAAGAACAGATGTGACACTGTCAAAAAATTATACCTAGTGATCTGGCCTAGTTTAAGCAGATTTAAAAGAATTTTTTTGAAAACATACATGGAATCAGTGTTTTTGTGCACTAAGTCAGAAATCAGAAGTCAGGGTCCTGGTGTATGGATACGTTGACCGCCCGCACCAACACTGGACTCCCTGAACTGATTACCACACTTAGTACCCTTAACACTATTTCTTCACAGAAAAGAAATATCAGAGTCCTAATTTCTGCGGTAGAACCATCTCCTATGATACCAATTTTTCACAACCCATCCTCAGGGCCCGTGCCGTGACTACCCCATACCCACCATCCACATGCAAGGGGCTGGCAACTAGCACCAAAGGCGTGAGTCCCGATAACTGGGAAGTAATTTCATTTATAAAACACAATCAAATCCAACCAGAGTACAAGCAGAAGTAATACACTAACTACTAAAGAAAGTGTTGAAAGTTAAATGGGACAGAATAAAAACCCATCTGAAAAGTACAGATTCAACTGAACAAAAGTACAACAGAAATGACAAAGATCTAGAAGATAGAAGCGGCTGCTGGGTCATCCACCTCAGATCCTACCTGAAGGGTAGGTATGGATATCCTCCTCAACGCCATCATCCGTCAACCTCCTCTAGTTACTATCTCGTCATGAGGTCCACCTCCAGGTGTTGACCTATCCTCGAACACTTGGCCTCCATCGGTGTTGTCCGTTGTCTGCATCCAACACAAAGAGGTGTGGTCATAGCCCGTGCAGGGGTGAGTATTACGATACTCAGTAGGGACCCCGATACCCTCAAGGTCTAACTAAATCCAACAAGGATAACCACAAAGAAGGATCTCAATAGATAACCCTTACTTAATTAAATTCCCATACATATACCAAAGTTTCCAAATATCCCATCTCAATCATGTGGTAACAAACAGGTATGGAATCAACGGATAACCACTACTCAGGTATATGCCCATACATATACCTAAGTTATCAAGTAACCCATATCAATTATGAGGAAATCACCAAGGTCATTGACTCAGCTCAAACCATGATTTTTATTCACGATGATGAAGACACAACTACTAGAGAACTCCTCCTCTGTCGAGCGTAGTAGTCATGTCACTACTCCAATGTGATACTCACTAACCTCAGACTGGTGAGGTTCTCCTCTAGTCAAGTACCACAGATATGCCACATCACAATGTAGTGCTCCCCGCCATGGGTCTGCCACCTCACACAGTAGTTCTCTCCCCTCATAGCCTATAGAGGTACTCCTCCTATCGAGTACCGCAGGTCTACCACCTCAAAAATTAGTGCTCCTCCGCCATGGTTCTACCACCTCAAGAAGTAGTGCTCCCATCTGGGCTATACCAGTCACTCCAAATCGAATCGGACAAGCAGTCATCAGATCTCAGCCAGCTACAAGGTCACCTTACTCTGTATGCTCATCTCCGAAAGGATCCACAACACGAGCTACTGGTCGACACTCCATGTTTCACTAAGTCCCATGACTAAATATCTCAAAGAACCACCTTGTAATAGGGGTCTCAACGCAAGAGACAACGCGTCAATCGGACGCCCGGTCTGTGAATTATTAGCCTTTTAGTCCCGGGGGCCCGGTTGGTTTCGTGTACGAACCAACCCAACTGTATCTCAACTGTACCCCTCACTCTCATAGAGTATACTCAAATGGACCATTTCTAAATTATATTACCAACTTCGTTGATGGTTCGTCAAACGGATGTCCGGTCTGAAAGTTATCGGCTTTTCCGTTATAGGGTCCCGGTTGGATTCTAAGCTAAAACCAACCCGACAATTCTCCAACGGCATCCAAAACTCAGGTGAAGTCTGCCAAAAGATCTGTGTCATCAAGAGGAATCCAACAATGTGGACGGAACATCAATCGGACATCTGGAGCTCATGTTATAGGCATTTCCGCTTCGAGGGCCGGGTTGGTTTCGGGTTTGAACCAACCCGACCGTACCCAAACTTTGCCAAAAACATGATTGTAATATAATGAGACGACTATCTCAATACAAGGATCCCTACTCAAATAATAGTGCGTCTATCAGAGGTCTGTATCCCATCATATGAGCGTTTAGACGAAACTAGTCCGAAAATAAGGGGTTCGGGCCCGGTTCGACCCAGCCCAATACCCCTAGGTTGACCGAAACCGGGTCGACCCGACCCAGGTCTAGGTCCTGCCGGGTTGGGCACAGCCTGGCTGGCGTGGCCCGGCCCAGGCCGGCTGGGCGCGGCTGGCCCAGCCTGTGCGGCCTGTGGCCCGGCTTAGAAGTCGGTCGCGGCTCGGCACTGGCTGAGCGGGGCGAAAAGGGGGCGCCGCCCCTATTTTCAGAAACGGCGGACCCTTTGTGGTTCGCCCTAAAAGCCTGTTCAGGGGGGGTTATGCCCCCCCCCCCGGATTTCCGAAATGTCCGGCCGTAATGGCCGACCTTGGTGTAATCGTGGGACCCCCTCGGATCCCGCCTCTAGGTGGCGCCGGCGGCCGGCTCTGCCAGCCGCCTCTTGAGAACCGCCGCGGCCTGCCTCAACCATGGCTACTGTAGCTCTGGCTCAGCACGACAGCGCTGCGCCCCTCCGTGGTGGTCAAACTCTATTCCACGGCCTTCCTCAGCCTCTCTGGCGCGGCACGACGGCGCTATGCCCCTCTACCGCGGTCTGCTCCCGCCGAGGTCCTCTTCGTTCCCTCACGGTGCAACGACACCGCGCCGCCTTTGCCTCAATCATCAATGATGATCAATAAGAAAAAGAGGAGGATAATCGGCCGTGTTTGTGCGGTCCAGTCTCCTCCCATTATGATTATATCAAGTGGCCAATCTTTAAGAAATGAATAACGATAATTAAAACTTGAACAAAAATAACCCCTACCTCAATTCAAGAAGGTTGATCTCTTGAAGAAGGAAGGAGATGTTATCGTTTTTCCGTTGACATTTCCATGGGATGGAGGCGTTGCTTCGTTAATGTCGGGAAGGAAGAGCCGAAGTTGGTGCTAGAATTCTTCTCGTTCTTCGATGAGGGAAAGAAGTCCTCTCAATCCTTCCAAATCCCCTCTCTCAAGACTCTCCCCACTAGAGATTATGCCAACCCACATAATAATAAAGTATAACACTTTATTAAAGAGTTAGCATAAAGATTTCCAGATAATTCAAAAACATTCCAAATAATTAAAAGATGCATAGTTCATTAATGAAGAGGTTTGGAACATTAAATGAAAGCTCATAGGTTCACAGGGGGTTAAATGAGTTTAAGACCCCTGTGGGTCTTGTCCATTAATATCCTCTCTAAGGAGGTTAAGTGTGGGTGGGCCCCACCCCCAACCTCCCCCTTGTAGGATATAACCAACTCAAAATAAAAATTGTGTGCATCATAATTTTTGTTCAATTTAAGATTAAACACCAAAATAAAGTCAAAATCACATAAAACACAACTGTGGTAAAGGTCCCCTTAAGCAATTACCGGTGCTGTGGTTTCATCGGTGCCCTCAGATTTCAATTCCGGGCACCGGTTCAAAAGATAGGAAAACTCGCTCGTTCGTTTACTGAACATACCCAAGCTAAACTTTAGAAATTGATTCCGTGCACACCGGCCCTCATAATCAGGTGCTATCAGAAACTGCGCACTCGTAAAATTACAAAGAAACTAGGAAAAAAATTTCCTTGAAATTTCTGGGTCTTTACACGTAACCTACACGTTAGAGGTTTTAAAATGTGGGAGGTCTGTGTATTATTATTATATCAAAAAAAAAATTAATTTTGAATAGAAAACCCATGAATGGATCCCTCCCGCAAGAACGCACGGTCGACGGATTAACCTATTCGTGGGTATATCCAAATTTTTCGCTTACAAAAAATTATGATGAAAAAATAATACTAAAATCAAACCCCTACCTCATGGATTTTCATTGGCACATCGCTTCATCCTAGAGGTTCTAAGAGGTAGATAGTGTTAGTCATTCTTCAAGGTATGTCAAAGTCAATGACGTCCCACCAGTGTTCATCATTCTTTATTGGGGAGGAAATTTTTCTGAAGTTTTTCAGAGAATCCCCTGAAAGTTTAATCCTCATTCCAAAAAAATGTCAAACTATTAAAAAGAAAACACATCACGTTGTTTCTATTACGCTGCGACATAGAATCGTTATGATGTTTCATTTATGAAACAACGTTGTTGTTACGTGTTATTAAAGAGTTATTACATTGTGTGTTTACGATCCATTAATGAGTATCATTAATACGCCTCATTCTCGCCTCGTCACCGCACCACAGTGTCTTCACCCTCCACTCATCATTGAGAAATGAAATAAAATAACTTTTTCAGTAATTTTATTATTTTTCTTGATATTTTAGAAAATTAACATTTCCATTCGGCCATTTCCAGGTGAAGTTAATTCCCTTTTAGGTGAATCCCAGTGTTTGGAGTTAAATGGTGCCCTAGGATTTTTTATCAGAGTAACACTTCAAAATTTAGACATACCCACTCACATTTTTATTTAAATAAACCTTAAAAAAAGTTCAAAATTTAACTATCACCCTCCACCCGCATTGGTCAAGCTTAGGCTCCACCTAAGGGGAACACACCCTCACAAGCTCAACAATACTCTCTGGTTTTCAATCCAAGTGACTTTTTAGGAGTTATAAGGATTTTACAATAAAAACATGTTACATAATTATTTTATTTATGGACAAAAACTAACATCCATCGTTGGCCCGCGATGTCCAATTTTAGGATCTGACTACGGAAAGAATACCCTCACGAGATTAGAAGTGGTATCCAATTTTTAATCTGAGACACCATTTGTGAGTTATAAGCATTTGAAAAATAATAAAAAATTATTTTATTATTTTATTTATAGTTCTTCCATTTTTGGGATTCCTTACTAGAGGACTGCACTGACTAAACATAAGTCACACCTAGTTTAAACCCATGATCCTAAACATAATGGTTCCCTCATATTTCTGATCTGGGAACCTGTTTAAAAGTTATTACATTTTTTTGGGAAAACTACTCACACGTGCTATTTAAAGCTTAACATTTTTCAACACATCATTCCAGGAACTCTAGGCCTTGGAATGTCACATGGTCACAGCACCTGGTATCAAAATAATTCAATATAAATTAAAAAAAATTCCACAAAAATTCTGTGAAAATAAATTCTCCCCACCTTAGGGATTTACATCCTTGAAATCCAAAATAAAGGAAAATAAAACAAATGTGGGTACTGATCAAGAATCTAAGCCTCCCACTCTCATGTTCTGTACTAGAGATTATTGTTCTGCTACTGAGAACACACTAGATTAATCGACCATCCATGAAAGAGCTACTCAGGACGATTCTATATCTCCCCTGGGAACACTGCAAACATCACTCTATCATCAATGTCTATCTCGCCCTAGTTGATTACATATAATGGATCGTGAATGTTTCTCCTAAAATACGACACATGAAAAGAATCATGCACCTGGTTCATCTGTGGGGGAAGATCTAGGTGGTACTCCACCGCACCGACTCTGCTGAGTATCTGTAAAGGTCCTATGAATCTCTGAGATAACTTTCCGCCCCAACCAAATCTTCACAATCCCCATCAGGGTGACACCCGAAGGAAAATATGGTCTCCCACCATGAACTCCAATGGTCTCTATCTCTTGTCAGCATTAGAATTTTGTTTTCTATGTGTAGTCCTCATCTACTCCAATATGATTTGCACCATCTACGTGGTAGCTCGTACCAACTATGGACCTATGAGTGCTGACACACCTAAGTCTATATAGCATAGAGGTACTCTGCATGGCCTCTCATAAAAGGTCTCAAATGGTGACATTACAATAGTGGAGTGATAGCTATTTTTGTACGAAAAAACCACCAGTGGTAGGTACTCCTCCCAAATACGACCCAAAAATATTCGACACAAGCATGAAGCATTTCCTCCAATGTCTTTATGTTCTACTCCATATGACTATCCATCTAGGGGTGAAATGTTGTGCTCAAGCGAAGATAAGTCCCGAACTCCTCCTATAATCCTTTCCACAACTGGGATGTAAAGTGTCCATAATGGTCAGAGACAATCTTAAGTGTCACCTCGTGGAAACACACTGTATGCTTGACCTAGTGGCGCCCCAATCCCTCTACCAATCCATTCTCCCGGATGGGTAGAAAGTGAACCGACTTGGTGAGTCAGAAAATGATCACCCAGATAGAATCATGCCCCATGGATATGTGTGGTAACCCCATCACGAGGTCCATACAGACACCATACCACTTCCATTATGATACCACAAGCATTTTTTCCAAGCCTAATTAGACTTGATGCTCAACCATCACTTGTTGACAAGTGAGGAATCACGAAATGAAATCTTCCACCTCTTTCTTCATCCCAGTCCACCATTACTGGCATGGGAGGTCCTGGTACATCTTTTCCCCAATAGCATGTACCAATAAAGAGGATTTATGGAACCCCCTCAACACCTCCTCCCCTAACCTCAAAATTACTATGGTGTGTCCTCTGAAATGGACGACGTGCTCCCCCCCTATCTAAAATCCATCAGGAGCTTGTCCTGAGGATAACTAAGCAATTCGGTCCTCATAGTCAACATCCAAACTATTCCTCCCTGAACAGTTGTAAGCGCGTGGGAGTGACAGTCATTGACTAAAGGTAAGTTACTCTATCATCATCTATGATGGATATCTAAATCACAACTAGATGCTCTGTTACATCACTCAGAAGTTGTAAACTAGACCTCATGCTTGGGAATATCTAGGAAATCCCTCCAATATACTTATTCTGATATCAGTTCCATATTGGGGTGTATAATGATGCAGAAGTCCCTCTCCCTACAAGGAGGTATTTCTAGAAAAATGTTTTGAAAGGACGTTCATGCACTCTACCACAACTATTGGGAACTGAAAACTCAAAACTTCCACTTCCACGAGGTTATGGCTGGCAGACTCAAGAGTGATCAGCTACACCCTCCTATACATTAGTTTATCCCATGATTCTTGGGTTTCTTTATTTCCTCTAGCCAAGGAAAAACCCCTTCCAACGCTTCAGATATACCACATAATTTTTCCTAAAACAATCAATCTGAGGATGAACAATGAATGACAAGTCTATACCCAATCTAACATCATAAGTGCTTGACACTTCAACTAAGAGGATCCAACCAAAACTCTCATCTTAAGTTTCATATCTCACCATCGACAGAATTGTGATTATCGAGATTAATCTCATTGGTATCTCCAGACGTAAGGAACAAGTTATATGTTTAACCAGAAACTCTAGGTCTAGAACAAGATTCATGAGAAGAAGGAATGATTAGTACCTATGTTTATTAATAAAACAGATAGTAGTTGACATATACTGTACCTCTTATCATTCCTAGATCCCTTGGGTCATATTCCCTAACCACATGCAGTTACTCCCTTCCCCTGTCCTCAAACTCCCTGATCATGGTGGGGACCACATTGGGGTGGTAGTTGTAACATGTAAAAATGTATACCACCTCATGCTACTCTCCTAGATCCATTTCAATTTCTTTTACCCTGAAAATTCATCTTTCCATATCACTTCCTCTTCCCAAAACATTTTTCACATCCAAATCATTGAGACTGATGTCAGTTTCTTACTTTCCCGCTGCTGACATTCACTGGCTATATCTTCTCGGCCAATGAACATTCAACCTCAAAGGTTCTCTCTAGAACCCTAAAATAAGTAGGAATTTCATATGAATAGTTTTGTATTGAATGTTCTTTAACACATCTCTCTCAATGGTCTAAGCCCTAAATCACCGATCTTGTTGTATTCATCGAGTACCTTGAATAGTCGGTACACCTCAATGAATACCGAGCTATTGATATGTCATCCGGCCGAAGCTGTAGAAGCTCTTGGGAACACATACTCCTTAGATTTTATGGAATGATACCCCTTATTTGAGAAAGGATCTGAAGATTTGTCAACAAAAAAGTCACCTCATCATAATATTGGGGTAATCTAAACCCTTTCATCGCCATGTTGAGACACGTAGAAGGCTCACTTCCAGGACCTCCATCTGATCTAATGGTGCCTTGGCTAGATGGAAACTCGGTCACTACCTCAAGCCAAACATTAGCTACCTGTGACTTGGGATCACCTTTGAACCAGAGGGGTATCTATCACTGAATATCGGGTAAGGCACTGAGCCTACATGTGCCCTCTACTAGTAGCACCTATAGAAAATTTTGTCCAATGGGTAGTGGTATTACTGGAACACCACCCAAAGGTACCATCTCATGTAATAGTCTTGGTATGGATTCCTAATCACTCAGTGGAACATATTCATGGTCATGCACTAGAATCTTGGGTGGCTATCTATATGAAGGCATCTTGAAATAGAATCAAGATGGACCATGGCCAATAAGTTACACATGGTGATCTGACTGAAAAGAGATCAAGAAAAACATTTCAAAAACACATGCAAACAGTGTTTCCATGTACTAAGTTGGAAATCATAATTTATGGTCCTGGTGTATAGATGCGTCAGCCTACACACCAACAATGGAATCCCTGTCCTGAAATCCGACCTCAAAACACTTAACACTATTTCCTTGTCAAAAATAAAAACTCATAGTTCTACTGGTAGAACAAACCGGGCTCTGATACTACTTTGTCATGACTCATACCTTGGGGATCATGCCATGACATACCCCAATACTGCCTCCTTAAGACAAAGGGTTTGGGACTAGAACTGAAGACATCAACCTGCATGTGGGATGCATTTTCTGGATTACCTGTACACACACATACACACACCCAACCACATCCCACAAACTGAAAGGGGAAAAACAGTATACTAAAACAAGTGCTTAGTACAAGTACAACTGAAACAAGTGGGTCAGAATTCAAACCCAACAAAAATAACTAAAAAGAGAATTGTTCAAAGGGAATCTGGTAGCCATCTGCTGAATACCCCACAAGAGGGTAAGAGTACTGTTCCTATTGGAATCCAAAGTAGTGCGTCATGTCTGCCTGATCATACTGGCCCCTTCCATCTCCTAGGCCACCATGTCCTCCATCAAAACGCTCATTATATATAAAAGACACAATGTGTATGAGTGAAGCCCGTGCGGTGGTGAGTAACACAGTACTTAGTAGTGGACCCTAGTCTACTAAAGAGAAACACCACAAAGCAACCACAAAGAAAACCCACAATGCGAGGACATCTCATACCAAGTATATTCTATAGTATGAATGGTTCATCGAAAGTAGTGAAAATGTTTTGTAATGTTTAAGGACTCATCCATGATGAATCGTTTCTTGTCTTCCAGAATACTAAGGATCCACCTAAATGATGCTCGTCTACCGGGCCACTTAAGATCCACACAACTTCTGCTCGTCTACTGGGCCACTAATGATCCACATGGCTACAAATCATCTTTCGTTCCAATAAGGATCCAAACGATGGTTTCTCATATGTCGGGACACTATGGATCCACATGGATCCTTATCTTCTGTTAGGTTACTAAGTATCAACATGATTACTACTCATATTTTGGTCCATTAAGAATCCACACGGCTGCAACTAATCTTCCAGGCCACTAAGGATCTACACGGTAGCTCTTCATCGGTCAGGCCACTAAGGATCCACACAACTTTTTCTTGAGTCATCGGTCATACCTAAACTACCACGAAGTCCCACATAAAATAATCTAAACGATCATCACATCATAAGGGTTCCAACTCAATAATCAGTGCATCGAATGGATGCCCGATCTGTAAGATAAGGACATTTTAGTAAAATGGCCTTGGTTGGGTTAGAGTCGGATCAAACCTGTAAATATTTCACCCCCTCCCACCAAACTCACATAGAGTATCTTAGAAGGACCAAATCATCTCAAGGGTCCCCATTCCAAAGACGGTGCATCAATCGGGAACTTGGTTTGCGAGTTATTAGTGTTTTAGTAACCAGGGACCAACTGCATCTGGGCCCCGTTTGACCTGGTCGGACCGATCTGACCAACCCGGCCCAGGGGTCCCACATGCCCCAATTTAATTCGATAGGCCCCACATGACTTGTTTCAGGTCATGTTTGGTCCGGTATGGCCTGGCCAGTGGGCCCAGCCCAGTTTGGCCAGGGGTCCATCCCGCGGGGTCTCCTGGCCCAGCCTACTGGGTGTGGGTTCACCCCGCTGGGCGCAGGTTCAGCCCATTGGTTGGGGTGTGGCCCACCAGCTAGAGCCCAGTCCATCAGAGTAAAAACGGTGGTGATATATAGGGGTGCATCAGTCTCCACCACATTCCCTCGCTTTACAAAGGTTGGTCACTCCTTGTGGGATGCTCCTTCCACACGATGTCAGCCTAGCACCATGTCTAGCGCCTGCCACTGCCGATGGGTTGCCTCCTCCAAATGGTGTCGGCTGGCGCCATTTTTCCCCAGTGTCATGTCCATCCATATGTGGCCTCCTGCATCCACAGTGCACTGATTGGCATGCCGCCTCCCTCCACCCGCGACCACCACCACCGACCATCGTCATCGGCGCCGACGTACTGGTAGTTCCTTTTGCAGGCCAGTGAGGTTGCTTCGGTGGACTTTTTATAGATCCACCTACACCTAAAGGCCTCTCGAGTCGCTACCATCCGTACCTTGGCCCCATATTCAACATGAACCCTATATGAGGATACATCCATGAAGAACCCAAGTGCGGAAAGACATGGGCCTTGTTCGTGTCGGCCCACGCCCTCCATGTTAGAGGTTGAAAATGTGGGAACGTCCGACGATTACCATTCTATCAACAATAATGTTAATTTATAATAGAAAACCCAAGAACGTCTCCCTTCCATAAGAACACATGATCCTAAGATTAACCTGTTCATTGTCTAATCTACATTCATTGTTTTGAAAAAATTGGGTAAATCATAAAACCTAAATCAATCCCCTACCCCATTGACGTTCATTTCCATAGAACTTCATCCTAGAGGGTCCAAGAGGTTGATGAAGTTTGTCATTCTTTGAGGTATGTCGAAGTCGATAACTTCCCACTTAATTTATTTGTTATTCATTGGTGGTGAAGCTCGTTGGAGTTTCATCAGTGTATCCTCACAATATCATCCTCGTTCCAAAAATGATTTAATCTTTTAAAAAAAACACGTAGAAACATTTCTATTACACTAAGATGTTGTGTCATTAAGCATTTAAATATATGAAACAATATAACTGTTACACATAATTAATGTTTTATTATGCTGTGAGTTTACAATCCATTAGTGAGTCTCATTATTGCACCTCGTCATCACCTCATCACCACATTGCAACTTCATTGTACACCACAAAAAAGTGAGAAAAGAAATAAAATATCTTTTTTTTGTTATTTTATAATTATCATGAAAATTCTAAAAATTAACATACACCTTCAACCATTTCCGGCTGAAGTTAATCCATTTCTAGGTGAATCCTAGTGTTCAGAGTTAAACGGTGCCCTGTAGTTTTTGATCAGAGCACTAGTTCAAAAGTTAGAAAAACCTATTCGCACATTTTTTAAATGAACTTTAAAAAAGTTCAAAATTTAACATTCACCCCTAACCTGTACGGGTCAAATTTAGGTACTGACTATTTGGAACACACCCCCACATGCTCAAAGGTACTCTCGGATTTTCAATATGAGTTACTATATAGGATTTATAAGGATTTGACAATAAAATAACTGTTAATTAATTATTTTATTTACGGTCATAAACTAACATCCACTGTTGGCCCATGCCAGCAAATATTGGGGTCTGCCTAAGGAATATATACCATCACAAGCTCAGTGGAGCTCTCTGATTTTTAATCTGAGACATTGTTCTCATGTTATAAGCATTTGAAAAATAAAATTATTTTATTTATGGTTATTCCAATTTCAGGTTTTCTCACTCGAGGGCAATGCCGACTAAACATAAGTCACACCTATGGTAAACCTACTATCCTGAATGCAACGGGGCCCTCAAATTTCTTATCTTGGCACCGGTTTAAGATTTACTCCACTTTTTATGGAAATCCACTTACACACATTATTTAAAGATTAACATTTTTTGACGCGTCATTATTGGAACTCTAGGCCTTGGAATTGCACACCATCTCAGCGCCAGGTCTCAAATTAATTGTTTATAAATAAATACAATTACATAGAAATTCAAGGACATTATAGATAGGGTTCCAGAACTCAGCAAATCTATGGATGTTATAATCTAGATTATGTGTTGACAAAGGTCATATTACAAGAAAGTATTACAAAACATTTTCCCTCATTGTTGTATGGGTGACTGCATGATGGGATAGAGATAAAGACTTTTTCTACAAATGATGATTTGTTTAAAAATTTTCAATTTCTTATTTAATTCCATGAAACCTTGAAATCAGATCACTATGTCAAAGATTTTTTGGATGCGGGAAGATTTCATTCAAGTTTTGATTTATTGATTTTGGAATGATAATTCCCTACAAATGTGTCTCATACATTGTGGGATCTTGTGGTTGTGTATTAATGATAGTTATATGCATGTTTTTATGGTATTGGTATTAAACCTATAGATAGGTGACTATGTACATTTGATGGAAGTGGAGAAGGCAATTATGTTTATGGTTAAATCAATTAATATGTTAGAGTAAATGGTGTCTTCTAATGTTTTATTTATAAAAAATAATGGTATATATAAGGATACATTGATCTATTCTACATAAGACATAGTTTGAGGTGGTATAATCTATAGGCAATTAGAGGTGTCCTAGATCAATGGTGGGATCCCTAAGAACTTAAAGTGGTAGTGAAACTCATTTCACCAACTGAAAGACACCGTAAATATATAGTTTCTGGTCACATGATCAATGGATTAATCAAAAGTGA
Source organism: Viscum album (assembly GCA_963277665.1). Lineage (NCBI taxonomy): Eukaryota > Viridiplantae > Streptophyta > Magnoliopsida > Santalales > Viscaceae > Viscum > Viscum album. The sequence goes on from OY728123.1 coordinate 880,661,328, forward strand.
TACCAATTATACATTATTATTCTCTTTGTATAAATAAATCTCTAGTGTTCTTTTATGAATTTGGACTACCATCCACACCTTGTAGTTTCTTGGTTCCATTATTTTAGTTATTCATCATTTTTCGACTAGTCTAAGACCATTATCTTTTCATTTATGATACACCATTTATGATGATTTGTCTATTTTTTTAAGTTTCATACATTATTACAAATATTATGTTTTTTGGGGATTCTTCCATTCATAGTGGTTTAAAACCCAACACATCAATTATGAACTGCATGAGGAGAAATAAAAATGCCTTTGAGCCTCTAAAACATAAATGTTAGAAAACTTTTTTGACTTTTTTAGATTAATAAATATAGAATATAAGACATAGTTTTCATAATATAATTATGGAATATATTGGTTCTCATTATATTAAATAATTTTTATTACCCATTTATGTAACAAATATTCTAAGAAAAGTATTAATTTTTTTTGTCAAAAATTTTTAATTAATATGTGAATAGTATATAAAATGATAAAATTGTTTATATTGACTCAAAATCCATATTATATAATAATTTCTTTCCTTAACACCAAAATTATGAAAACATGTATTTCAATAAATCCAACATGTAACATTTCAGAAATGATTTCCTATCACATGATATTTAACCTAATATTTAGGTATGGATTCAGACACCATGACAACCACATTCCACACTATTTCTAAACAACTGTATATGACATAATATTTATTTGAAAAAACTATATAGATATAATAATTTATAGATAAATGTGTTATACCTATTTAACTATATTAGTAGAAAATATAAATATGGATTTTATAAAATTATCAATAAGGGGCTACATTTAGCTATTCCTTTTCATTGTACTATCAATATCATAACTGTGATATTACATCAAACTGATAATATTTTAAACATAGAAATGTATATATCCTCATTGATAATTTTTTGACTTTAATATATACATAAAATATATCCTGTATAAAAATTTGTTATCTTAGGTTAATTTTAACAAATTCTAATAAAATTTCCCTAAATTTACTAAAACATAGAATGGAATAAGTAATATGAATAATCATTAGATAGAAAGTGTTTCTACTCATTCTTTATGTCAAGACACAATAGAGATAATACCCTATTAATTACTTAATATTGTATCCATTAATAAATTTTTAATGATTTAAATAACATATTTCTTCTAAGTCTATGGACACTGATCCTCATAATATAGGTTGATTTATATATATTTCTCATGGGAAATAAATTTTCACCTTTTTCATAGTATTTGTAAGATTAGATATTTTTAAATGGATATGTATGGAAAAGTGGTATATGGAGAAATTATATTTATTAAATAAAAAAGGAAACATGGATGATATATAGTTAAAAAAGGAAAAAGGTTCTATATCAAAATAAAAAAGTAGAAATAATCATAAAACAAAATAGAAATAGTCATTATATAACAATTAATTTCCATAATTAATGTTTTTTAATCAAACTTGATAAATGAATTACCTTGAAATCATAAAAAAAATAGTTCTTATAGGTCATAATAATATCTCCTCCAACATGATTTCCATTGAGTTATTTTTTATAATTTCACCACATTAATTGAAGAATTCATTACTTTTTTGAAAATGTTTAAATGTTGTTCTTCATTAAGGTAGAATGTCATCCTCTATATATTCCAAAAATATCTCATTCCTATTTTGGTTCCACTTACTAATCTACTCCAAAATCATTTAATACTAATAAAATAGATCTAGTAATTCAAGAGATGACCCCCCCCCGATTAACTCTTTATCATGGATTCAATGTATCTTTAATCACCAAGGCTCCACACTCATGGATACAAATCCTTGAGATTTACCAACAAGGGAAAAAATTCCCATACTCTAATTCATATTGTACATTTCCCTCTCCACGAGGGTGAGTTATGATTCATCATTCATAGTTCCATTTGTGAACTCAGGTACATAATTCTAATTATTAGTAGGTTTACTTATCATATTCCCACAATAGTTATGCACAATCCCCTTAGTGTAATGTTCCACAGTTCTCTACCTCAAAATTTGATTTCGACTCAACCAACCATCTTCCATATGTGGTGTTATACTCTCCTTCCCCTATTAATGTGGTTTATTAACCTCTTATAACAATTTTTCATAGATGGATAATTTTAGTCTTCATTGTTCATTCTCTTTATAATAATGATATTTTATCCCCTATTTAAATCATTTTCCCTACTTATTTTCTAGTAATAATAAAATAAATATGTAAGGTCTCATATTTTCCATGTATTATTTGTTAAATATTATATGGAATTATTTATAGACCTTAACTTTAGACGACAAGCGATTCGGAGGCCCGGAGTGCCTGGAATAAATGTTTGAAACAAATTAAACCATTAAATAGAGCTCACAAGTAGTGTTCTTGAAAAAAGTAGAATATCTTTTAAAAGGGTTCCTGGATCAAAAATATGAGGGCACTGTTGCGTTCAGTGGAGTGTCTTTACCTTAGGTGGGACCTAACATCGATCGGCGTTGGTCAGCTACAAGAGTTGGTTTCAGGACGTTTTTAATGGAAATAAAATAAAATAATAATTTATTTTATTTCGTTTCTTTTTTGCGCAGTGACCAAGTTTCCTCCTCTTAAAATAACTACTTATGGAAAGTTCTCTGGGTTAACCACATAACCCTATGAATTGAGAGAGATTCTCTTTGAGGTTTATAGGAGAACCCATTGGCAGACGATGATGACACATCTCGGATCCGACGAACCTCACCAATGAATGCGACGTGGTGATCTATCTTCAGCCAGATCGAGGTAGGGGCTGTTAATTCATTCCTTCATTCCCCGTTTTTGGATTTAAGAACGAACGCGGATCAACCATTAATAGGTTTATCCACATATCATGCGTTCTTGTGGGAGGGTGTTATTTTCCCTTTCATTCAGGATTTGACTCAAGAATTTTAATTGTGATAATTATTGGATTATCAATTTCATTCTCCTTGTTTAATCCTTCTAAAGGGAGTGGATCAATATCGTGATGAACGAAGGTATAGGTTTGTTCCTCATTTTGGTGTGTAGGATTTTCTTCCTCTTTTATTCGTGATCTTCGTGGAGTGGTGAACAATAGATCATTGCACAGCTGTTTCACGACGCAACAATCCTAAATTGGGGTTCCGAAATCGTGGAGACCTAGCGGAGGTGCGACGATGATGACAGCGGATGAATAGACACAGTTGCAGAATTATTGTTCTTTGACCATTCTTCGCGCAGATTATCAAAACATGTTTTTGGGGCCTATTGGAGGCCCGAAACTGATGGAATTGACATTGTGATGTCTGGGTGACCCAAACCCTTGAGTTGCATGGAAATCGGATAGTCGGATCGAATAACTGGTAGCACGGGTGGCGCGACGACGTAGGTTCAGATTTCTGGAATTTTATAGAACACATGCCATGTATTTACAATGAACACATTGTGTGGTATCAGCGATAGCAGCTTGGGTTTCGGGGGTCAAACAGGTATCACACAGCATGTGACCCCAGTTGCATGATGGGTTGGACCTTCCCCAAATCTCTTCGTGTTTTCTAGGAAGTAAACGGACACAGGATGGACTACACGACTTCGGAACACGGCGTTTAGACCCTATATGGCCGAGCAGAGGCGACTACGTCTAAATCGGTGTGTATCCAAGGGATACACGTACACGAGCTGTAGTAAATGGTCGTGTACTCCACCACATGGAAAAGCGAGGCCGGTAACACATGTCCCCCTATGTACTGGCTACACGGTTTGGCATACATGGGTTAAAGATGTGTATGGGAACACAGCCATGTACACAGAGCTGACCCCTGTTACATGGACAAGGCAAGTGATCTGAACTACATGTCGTGTACTAAATTTTCTACATGACCAGCTTTGTGAAAAGAGTCGTTGTACAACGACAGTACCCAGGTTCAGAAGACATGGCGTGTGACACTTCTACATGCCATGTAATTTTCAGAACATGGATTGATCTTCTCATCCACCATATCTTAGACATGTTTCTTTTGGTTTAGTGCCCATTTTACCTACTCCCCTGAAGGTCAGGTATCGTTTTCCTACGATAGGAGTATGATCCCTTCCGAAGGACATTCCGAGATAGATTCTGGTATCCCTCCGAGAGGCCATGTGTGTGATCCTCTATCCATTATTGACCCTAGGTAGAGTGAGGTATTGACAAGACCACTTCCACAGGGCACCGATACTCTACCTAGGAGGTGAATTCTGGATGATTCGAGGTATCTTCCACTACCTTGGAAGTGATCCTCATCTGTGTATCATGATCTTTCCCCCACACAAGAGAGTGTCATCCCAAAATGAGTGTATCCATATCTCATGACCTTTCCTTATGCACACTACTTCTCATACGGACATCATCAGAGCTATCAGACTCTTGGATTATGTTCTCCTAGAAGATTGCTTCTTGGAATCTTCTAACTGAATCCCTAGTGGAGGTCTGTTGGTGCGTGACTTGTCCCTAGACTATGGGTTTGGTATTTGAGTATATAATGACAATTTCTATTACTCCTTCTATTTGTTCAATAGAAATATTTTTTAGAGATGACAGTACCTTTACTTTTTGTATTGATTTTTTGTTTTCAGGGTCCTCTACTGAGTATTGTTATACTCACCCTTGCACAGTCTTTGCCCGCACATGCGATGTCTTGTTCAAACGAGCAACCTTTTGAAAATGTCTAGGGAGGACCTGTACAGGGCCATGATTTCGGAGTTCCCTATCGAGACGATGTGTTCCTACAGCTATGAGTAGTAGTCATAGTACCTATTTGTGTTTATAGGTTGGAATTTGTAGTTTTCAGACTCTAGTTTTGGGGTGGTCTTGTATTCTATCCTAGTTTACTTTTTTATCGTACTCTGTTGGTTGGGTTTTGTTGTATGCATGAATTTTGATCCCTAGTGGTTTTTACATTTCAGCATTGTGGGATTGGAGATTTTTTCATGTGTACAAGTACTTAGGAAATGCCTCCCATGTTAGTGATATGCCTACTCGGTGCCAGTCACCAGCCTCTGGCCTATTGAAGGCGGTCTTGGGGAGTTATGGCATAGGCCCCACAGGGATGGGTCATGACAGAGTGGTATCAGAGGTGGTAGGATCTACCTTAGGACCAAGAGTTTGAGAGATTATCTTGGGGTAATAATGTTAAGTGTCTCGAGCTCAGCTTTCAGGTTAGAGACTCCAGTGTTGGTGCAGGCGGCCGACGTATCAATACACCAAGAAACTGATAACCTGCTTTTCGACTCGGTACATGAAAACACTAGTTGTGGGGAAATAAAATAATGGTACATGCATCATATAGGAAGGGGTTGTTTTTTCCATGTCCTTTCTATCAGCTATCTAGATATACTCATTAACCATGGTACATCTTGTTTCCTTACCAGATGCCTCTGCGATGCATACCCACTTGGATTCAACAGTGAAATCATGAGGATGAAACCCTTAGTGACGAGGCCTCGATATAGGGACAAGTTCCCCGAGCGTTTCATCCAGGTGGTGCACCTTCTCTACCACCACCAGTGGAGTATCCTGTGGTACCTACAGTACCGACCGACGAGGAGCGCAGGATGAGCGCAGTCTATGAGTTTCAGAGATAGAGACCCCTCAGGATTCGAGGCGATCCCGACCCACAGGTAGCTGAGGAATGGCTTGAGGCGGTGACAAGAGATTTCCATCTAATGAGGACACTAGCATACCAGATGGTGATCCTAGGAGCGAGCCATCATAAGGGTTTGGCGGGATGGTGGTGGAGTTTGACCACATAGACTCGCGACATGTAGACTCTATCATGGATGGAGTTTGAGCGACTCTTTAAGGATGAGTTCTCTCTGGTTACACCTTGAGCAGTGCACATCCAGGTGCTTCTTCAGCTCCAGCATGGCAGTTTGACGGTAGTTGACTATTCATCGAGGTTCACCAACCTCGCTTGGTACTTGATGGATAGAGTCAGGGATCATTACTTCAGATCTCAGACCATCGAGCAAGTTCTATGATGGGACATCAGATCTAGTGTCATGCCTCTATGCATTCTGACTTATTCTGGAGTTCTCGAGTGGGTTGTGGTGATCGAGAGCTTCTTGGCGGAGGAGAAAAAATCAACAGTAGTCAGCAGTAGGCATATAGGATTGGGGACCTCAGCAGCAGGGATCCAACATGAAGCACAGGGATTAGGATATGGGAAACGTCATAAGAGGACTCAGGACAGGGTATCGACAGTCCAGGGATCTCAGGTTAGATCAATTCATCCTAGGAAGAGGTGGTGCTACTTGTGCGACGCTTGGGGTCATCTCACTAGAGATTGTATGACCCGTCAAGCTATTGACCGGGAGACTGTGGATGGACCACCAAGACAAAGGCAGAGAATAGGGCAAACAGACCCTCCAGGTGGAATGTTGAACCTTCCCTGAAACTCGACATGTATTATGTGAAGTACGCAGACACAGGATGGACTACATGACTACAGAACGCAACCTGTAGACCCTACGCAGCATGGAACAGGTGACTATGATGGACTCAACATGTATTCATGGGGTACACGTACATGATGTGATCTAAACATACATGTACTCCACCACATGGCTAGGTGAGTCCAGTAATGCGGGTCACCCCGTGTGTCGACTACATGGGTTGGGATACATGGGTTAAAGCCATGTATGAGAACACGGCCGTGTATATGGTGTTGAACCTAGTTACTTGTACATGGCGTGTGATCTATACTGCATGTCAGGTATTGACTTTTCTACATGACCAGCCATGCAACATGGGCCATTGTACACATGCAGTACCTGGGGTCAGAAGACACGGCGTGTGACACTTCTACACAATGTGTACTTTTCAGAAAATGGCTTGATCTTCTTGTCCATCGTATCGTGGACATTTTCTATTTGGGTTAATGCCCATTTTCCCCATTCCCCTAAATGTTAGGTATCATTTTCCTCCTAAAAGTGTATGATCCCTTCAGTAGGACCATCCGAGATAGATTCAAGTATCCCTATGAGGGGCATGTAGAGACATCCTCTATCCATTCATGAACCTAGGTAGAGTCAGGTATCTGCATGACCACATCCATAGGGTGTCAATCCTCTACCTAGAAGGTGAATTCTAGAGGAGTCGCGGTATTCGCCAAGGCCCTGGAAGTGATCATCATCTGTGTATTGTGATATTTTCCCCACTTAAGAGTGTGTTCTCCTGGAATGAGTGTATCTATCTCTCTTGACCTTTTTCCGATGGATTCTACTTCTCAGACAGACATCAACCGAGCTATCAGACTCATGGAGCAAGTTCTCCCAGACAAGTGCTTCATGGAATCTTTGAACTGATTCCCTTGTGGGGGTATGCTATTGCGTGACATGTCCTTAGACTACAGTGTTGGATTTTGAGTATATCTGGATATTTTCTGTTACTATTTTTATATTTTTATTAGACATATTTTTCAGAGTTGATTGTATATTTCCTTTGTGTATTTCTTTGTGGTTTTCAGGGTCCTCTACTGAGTATTTCTATACTCACCCCTACATAGGCTTTTTCTCAATGTGGTGTATCTTATGCAGATGAGAAGCCTTTTTATAGAGTCTAGGGAGGACCAGGACAGTACTGAGAATTCTGAGTTACCTACTGGTTGATGTGTTCTTATGACTATGAGCAGTATTCCCAAAACCTCTTTGTGTTTACAGGATTTAATTTTTTGTTTGAAGACTCTAGTTTTTTGGTGGTCTTATATTATGGAACAGTTTACATTCAGTACATTACCTTTCATCATAATCAATTGGATGGTTTTAGCTGTATGCATGGATATTGATCCCTAGTGGTGTTTACATTTCAGCATTGTGGTCTTGGAGATGTGTGTGTGTGTATAGGTACTTAGGCAAGGCCTCCCATGTTAGTGATATGCCTACTCGGTGCTAGTGACCTTCCCCTAGACTCTTAGAGGTGGGCTTAGGGAGTCGCAGTGCGGGCCCCACTGGTATGGGTCATGAAAGAGTGGTATCAGTGGTGGTCGGTTATACCTTAGGACCAAGAGTTAGTGAGATTTTTTTGGGGAACCAATGTTATGTGTTTTGTGATTGGCTTTCAAGCCTGAGACTCCAGTGTTGATTCAGGCGGTCAACGTATCCATATACCAGGAAATTGGTAACCTACATTCAACTCAGTACATGAAAACACTAGTTATAGGGAAATAAAATAATGGTACATACCTCATATAGGAATGGGTTGTTTTTTCATGTCCTTTGTGTTAGCTATCCATATATACTCATTAACCATTGTACATCTTGTTTCCTTGTAGGATTCCTCCACGACACGTATCCTCTAGGATTCAGCAGCCTGATCATGAGGATGACCCCCTCAGTGACGAGGCTTTGATACAGGGGAAAATTCCCCCATCATTGAATCAAGGTGGTGCACCTACTATACCACCACCAGTGGAGAAGTCTCTAGTACCGGCAGTCCCGATCGATGAGGAGCATAAGCTGAGCGTGCTCCATGAGTTCCAGAGACAGAGACCCCATAGGTTCTGAGGATATCCTGACCCTCATGTGGCTGAGGACTGTCTTGAGGCAGTTACCAATGTTTTTTTTCTAGTAAATACACCACTGGACCAGATGGTGATTCTAGGAGTGAGCCTTCTTTATGGTTCTACGAGACGATGGTGGAGTCTGACCACACATAGTCATGATGAGGATAATCTTTCATGGACGAAGATTTAGGGAATCTTTAGGGAGGAGTTCTCTCCTGTTATGCTGAGAGAAGTGCACATCCTGGATCTTCTTCATCTCCAGCATGGTGGATTGACTGTAGCTTACTATTCATTGAGGTTCACCAACGTCGCTCGGTACTCGATGTATTTGGTCATGGATCAGTACTTCAGAGATCAGACCTTCGAGAGAGGTCTACGATAGGACATCTGAGCTAGTTTCATGGCTATATACATTCATAATTATGCTGAGTGCTTGAGTGGGACTTGGTGATTGAGAGCTTAATGGAAGAGTAGAGACAGCCAGTAACAGTCAGCAACAGACAGATAGGTGCGGAGACCTCTGCCACCGGGAGTTGACTTTAGGCCCAAGGATCAGGATGTGGGAAACGTCATAGGAGGACCTAGGACAATGGATCGATAGTCTAGGGATCTCAGGTTGGATCGAGTCATCCTTGGGAGAGGCGGTGCTACTCGTGTGAGAGTAGGGGACATCTCTCTAGGGATTTTCCGACCCGTCGAGCAGCTGACAATGAGGTGGTTGAAGGACCGCCAAGAAAAAGGTAGAGAATGGAGCAGACAGACCCACCATGTGGAGGATGTGGTATAGGTGTAGGGAGAGCTATAAGTGTTGGAAGACACTTTGATTTACTTCCTCCACCACCCCCAAGAGGTCCGCACCAATCTCAGGGAGCTGGGGGATAGGGTCGGGGATAACTGCATGCAATCGAGGCATACGACCCAAGGACTCCAAGGTTGATCTGAGGTATGATCTGTGTCTTCTCTACCTTCGATTCCATACTTATATACATAGGTTCCAATCATTCCTTCAACACCACATGTCTTGTGAGAAACCATGAGATTTCGGTAGAGCCGTTGACTCGATCCATACGCTTGGAGACACTAACTGGAGGAGACTCCATGATCACACACCTTTGTATACAGTGTGATCTTACCCTTGGAGGTGAGAGTTTCCGTTGGAACCTCTTGGTGGTAGCGTCGAGGCCTTACGACATCATTCTCTGTATGGATTGGTTATCTTCGGTCCATGCCCAGATTGACTATTTTCGGTGAAGGGTGCGGGGTGTCCATAGTGATGGGATGAGGTTTTCTTTTTTCAGAGAAAAAGAGACACATGGTGCATAGAATGGGCTCATTCATAAGAGGGTGCAACCGATCACTCATGAGTTGTCTAGCCTTACCCTCAGAGCAGTAGATGTTGTGAGCCTCCAGTTCCTAGCAGTAAGTGCCGATTACAAGGATGACATTCCCAAAGATGTTCTAAGACTACCTCCATGTTGGGAAATCGACTTCCGCATATACTTACACCCTGGGACGGCACTGATTTCCTCATCAGAAAATCAGATGGCTCTGGAAAAGCTTCACAATCTTAGGGTGAAGTTGGAGGATTTGAAGGGAAAGGGTTTCGTACGACACAACGTTTCACCATGGGCATCCCCAATCTTGTTTTCCAAGAAGGAAGATGGGAGTTTGAGGTTGTGAGTGGATTACCGGCGCCTGAATCAGGTAACGGTGTAGAACAACTATCCACTACCGAGAATCAACAACAAATTCGATCAGCTACGAAGGGCATAATGGTTCTCGAAGGATAACCTTCGATCAGGTTATCACCAGCTATGAGTATGATAGGAGGATGTACTCAAGATGGATTTCAGATGCCGATACGGTCACTATGAGTACTTAGTAATTCCTTTCGGCGTGACAAATTCTCCCACAGTTTTCATGGGACTGATGAACCGGATCCTAGAACCATACATATACTAGTTCTTAGTGGTCTTCATCGATGACATCCTAGTGTACTCAGTATCCGAGGAGGATCACACTAGTGGATGGTTTCGGGAGACACTAGTGGATGGTTTTAGACATACTCTGAGAGCACTAGCATTATTGGAAGCTCTCGATGTGCCAGTTATGGATTCAGGAGGTCTAATTTATGGGCCACATCATCTCATGAGATGTTTTAGTTGTGGACCCCGCCAAGGTGGAGGCAGTGTTAGAATGGGAGGAACCTTGAAGCCTGACGGAGGTGCGGATCTTCCTTGGGATGGAAGAATATTACTAGAGATTCATTCCTGTTTTCTCACAAATATTAGCACCAATGAAAGCCTTTACATGGAAGGGAAAACCCTTCATATAGACGGAAAAGTGCCAGTAAGCTTTCGATTAGTTGAGATAGAGTTTGATGATTTCCCCAATCATGAGAATACCGATTGAGGGTGTCGAGTATATAGTTTCCTGCAACAAATCTAGGACCGGGCATGGATGTGTCCTCATGTAGAGATAAGAAATTATTTCTTACGGTTCATGAAAGCTTAGGCCACATGATCAGAACTATGTGACCCATGAACACATGTTGGAAGTGATACTCTTCCCATTGATGATGTAGTGACACAACCTTATGGGAAAGCGTCTTATCATCTACTCCAACCCCAAGAGGCTCAAATATATCTTCTCACAGAAGGATCTGAATTTGAGGCAGAAGAATCTTCCAATGTTCCTCTAGAACTATGATTTCTAGATCTTCTATACTCTTAGGAAGGGTAAAAAGGTGGCACATACTCTTAGAAGAAGGTTGTTCTCGTAGCTGTTGAGCGAGGCGAAAAAATAGTTATCCACGTTGTAGTAATATTTCATTGACATTGAGGATTAAACTTACCTACAATTTATGGTTATAACACCTCCACTCTTAATGCGAGTTAGGGAGTCGCAGCTTAGGGATGTTGATTGTGAGGTTTTACATGCTCAATTATCAACAGGACATGTTCTTGATGGATATTCGCAAGGTGGGGAGCACATACTTATTTTCAAGGGATGAAATGTTGTTCCAGTGGTGTTGCATGAAGAATTCCTAAGAGAGTATGATATGTCCCATTTCTTGGTACATCCTGGAGTGGTGAAGATGTGCCAGGATCTCTGATGACAGTTCTGGTGGTCAGTTATGAAGAAGGCAGTAGTAGAGTTTGTTTCTCGATGCCTTAGATTCCATAAGGTGAAGGTTGAGCACCAGGTTCTAGAAGGATTACCACACCCCTATAATATCTATAGAGGAAGTATGATGTAATATCTATGGACATCATGACGGGCATACCATAGATGTCCAAGGGGCATGATTCCATCTGGGTGATCATTGAATGACTCACCAAGTCATCCCACTTCCTAGCTATCAGGGAGAAGAGTTCTGTAGAGAGCATGGAACGCCTCTACATTTAAGAGATAGTTCCACTTCCTGGAATCCCTTAGACAATAATATCATCTTGAGACGCTCGCCAGACATACTGGTTGTGGAAGGGATTACAGGAGGATTTTGGGACTCAGCTACACTTTAGCACGATGTTCCATCCCCAGACCGATGGTCAGACAGAGAGGACCATTCAGGTTCTGGAGGATATTATGCGGGCTTGTATCATGGAATTTGGTCACATTTGGGAGTACCACCTACCCCTGGTGGAGTTTGTGTACAACAATATCTAGCACTCCAACATTGGTATGGCTCCATTTGAGGCCTTGAATTGGAGACCCTTCCAGTCACCGCTTTGTTGGACCGACCTCAGAGAGTCAGCACTCATGGGCCCAGAGTTGGTACAAGCTACCACTGAGAATGTGAAGATCATCCGGGAGCAGGTGAAGACTAAACAGAGCCAGTATAAGTCTTATACTGATAGACGATGGAGACCTCTCGAGTTCGAGGGGGGATTCCACGTCTTTCTTCGGGTCTCGCCTCGACGAGTGTTGTAGAGATTTGGATGGAGTGGGAAACTATCTCCAAGGCTCATCGGACGTTTCTATATTTTTCACAGAGTTGTCAAGGTAGAATACCACCTAGATCTACAGACAAAATTTCACCAGGTACATGATGTCTTCCACATGTCGCAGGTGAAGAGGTACGTGCATGACCCATCACACGTCATCGACTGGGGCGAGGTGGACATCAGGGATGGAGTGACATTTTCTAAGTACCTAGTAGATATTAAGGATCAATAGGAGTGGAACCTTCATGGGGGATCAATTCCCTTAGTTCCATTCAGTGGTAGCACGAGAATCTTCTGAAGAGAACATGGGAGTGGGAGGCTCAGATCCGTTCCCAATACCCACATCTTTTTGGGTATCCTTTGTTTTGGCTTTTCGGGGATGCAAATAACCAATGTGGGGAGATTTTAATGTCTCATATTTTCCATGTATTATTTTCTATATTTTATATGGAATTATTTTGAGACATTACCTTTTGATGGCATGCGATTTCAAGGCCTGGAGTTCCCGGAATAAATGTTTGAAATAAATTAAACCCTTAAATTGCATGCATGAGCGGTTTTCCGGAAAATGAGGAATATGTTTTAAACAAGTTATTAGATCAAAAATATGAGGGCACCGTTGTGTTTAGAGAAGAAACTTTACATTAGGTGAGGACTAACATGGATCAGTGTGGGCCAGCTTCAAGAGTTGGTTTCAAAACGTTTTTAATGGAAATAAAATAAAATAATAATTTATTTTATTTCCTTTCATTTTTTGAAGAGAACAAGTTTCCTCCTCTTTAAATACGTACTTATGGAATGTTCGTAGGGTTAATTTCATAACCCTATGAATTGAGAGAGAGGCTCTTGAAGCATTGGAGGAGAACCCGTTGGCGGAAGACGACGACGCATCTTGGATATGAAGAACCTGACCAACGAACGTGACCCATCGATCATTCTTTAACTAGATAGTGTAAGGGGTATTTATTTCATTTCTTCTTTCCCAGTTTTTGGATTTAACGATGAACACAGATAAACTAAGAACATGTTGATCGTTAGGTCATGCTTTCTTGTGGGAGGGTGTTATTTTCTGTTTCTTTTAGGGTTTGATTCAGAAATTTTAATTGTGATAATTGTTGGATTATCATTTGATTATCCTTGTTTAATCCTCCTAATGTGAGCATATCAACATCGTAACAAATGACGGAGAAGGTTAGTTCCTCATTTTGGTGTGTTGTATTTTCTTTTTTTTTTCTTTGTGTTCTTCACGGGGTGAGGAACAATGGATTGTTGCACATCCATTTCACGATGCAATGATCCCAAATAGGGTATACGACATCGTTGTGACCTAGAAGATGTGTGTCGGAGATGGAGGCAGATTAATCGACATGGTTTGGGAAGTATCATTCATCAAATGTTCCTCACACGGATGATCAAAACTCATTTTAAGGTAATATCAGACGCTCGAATATAATGGAAGCTATATCGTGATGTCAGGGTGACCTAAACCATTGAGTTTTATGATGATAGGATAAACTAATTGAAGAATGGGGTAGCACGGGAGGCACGATGGTGCAGGTTCGCACATATGGAATTCTCCAAAACACATGGTCTATATTTTAGAAGAACACACCGAGTGGTATCAGCGGAGGTGGGTAGTGTATTAGGGGATAGACAGGTATCACACGACGTCTAACCTCGGTCACATTGTGTGTTGGACATTCCCTGAATCTCGGTGGGTATTCATGGAAGTACACAGAAATGGGATGGACTACAAGGCTTCAGAACATGGCATGTAGACCCTATGCGGCATGGCAGAGTCGACTACGCGGGACATAGCGTGTATCCATGGGGTATACGTACATAAGGTGATGTACAATATCATATAATCCACCACATGGCTAGGTGAAGCCAGTAAGGCGGGTCACCCCATGTTCCAGATACATGGGATGTCGTACATGGGTTAAAGCTGTGTACGGGAACATGACCGCGTACAGGTAGTGGTCCCCAATTACATAGACATGGCGTGTGATCTATAATACACGTAATGTAATGTCTTTTCTATATGACCAGCCTTGCGACACGGGTTGTTGTACACGGGCAGTACCCGGGGTCAGAAGACATAGCATGTGACACTTCTACATTCCAAGTACTTTTCGGAACATGGCATGATCTTCTTGTCAACTGAATCTTGGACATGTTTCATTTGGGTTAGTGCCCATTTTCCACAATCCCCTAAAATTTAGGTATCATCTTCTTACTACAAGAGTATGATCCCTTCAGTAGGACCTTCTGATATAGAGTCAGGTATCCCTCTGAGAGGCTTGGAGAAGGATCCTCTATCCATTCCTGACCCTAGGTAGAGTCAGGTATCCACGTGACCACTTCCACAGGGCATCGATCCTCTACCTAGCAGGTGAATTATGGATGTGTTTCGGTCTCTTCCACAGCCCTGGAAGTGATCATCATCTGTGTATCATGATCATTTCTCCACTTAAGAGTGTGTTCTCCTGAAATAATTGTATCTATCTCTCGTAAACTTTCTCAACAAACGGTACGTCTTGGACAGATTTCATCAGAGCTATCAAACTCATGGAGTAAGTTCTCCTTGATTAGTGCTTTATGGAATCTTTGAAATGAATCCCTTGTGCGGGTATGGTGTTGCGTGACTTGTCCCTAGACTACGGGTTGGTGATTTGAGTATATTTGTATATTTCTGTTACTCTTGCTATATGTTTAGTAGACATATATTTTAGAGCTGACTATACCTTTCTTTTGTGTACTGCTTTGGGGTTTTTGGGGTCCTCTAATGAGTATTGTTATACTCACCCCTGCATAGGCTTTTCCTGCACGTGTTGTGTCTTGTGTAGATGAGAAACCTTTTGATAGAGTCAAGGGATGACTAAGACAAGTCCATGCTTTCTAAGTTACCTATAGGTTGAGGTGTTCCTATGGCTATGAGTAGCATTCCTAGTACCTCTTTGTGTTTATAGGTTGGACTATGTAGTTTTTAGACTCTTTTTTTGGGTAGTCTTATATTCTGGACCAGTTTACTTTCAGTACTTTACTTTCCATCATACTTTGTGGGATGGGTTTAGTTGTATGCATGCATTTTGATTCCTAGTGGTTTTTACATTTCACTGTTGTGGGATTGGAGATGTGTGCATGTGTATAGGTACTTAGGCAATGCATCCAATGTTAGTGACATACCTACTCGATGCTAGTCACCATCCTCGGGCCTATTGGAGGCGGGGTTGGGGAGTCACGGTGTGGACCCCAAAGGGAAAGGTTGTGACAGTAAATGGCTACACTCATCCTTATACTTCGTCCACTTTTAATTTTCCATTGACTCATTCCCCTACTATTAATAGATAGAAGAAACAATCATAAAATAATTTTCTAGCATTTAAATTAAAAGGGAACTTGATAAAGAATATGGGAAATCAATCATACTCAATGTATAGAAACATTACACCCTCATTAGTTATAAGAAATACCTTATCAATGAATGTGGAATTTAAATCCACTTAAGAATGTATCTGTTCAAAATGTTGAAACCAAACTTTAGTAATTTAATTGTTATACTAAAATAGAATTAATGAGTTCTATATAATATTATTCATGAAAAAAATGTGTTCCAAACCTAATACTATTAGTTATATAAAAAAATATTAAATCCAAAATTCTATTCCTATATGAAATGTGTATCGAGATTGAGATATCTGTACCTATATCCCATTGAGTATACAGAAAAATATAATAAAGGAAAATGAATAAGGTAGTATGCACCCCCCATTAGAATACATTTATATTCAAGAAAACCCCAAAAAATATGATTTACCAGATCCTCAAGTTAACAAGTCTTTCCCATAGGAGTCAGTACCACTCATACAATGATTGAGTTCTTAGAAATCTGGAATTAACCAAAAATCACCTCCCAATTACAAATTTCTCTAATAGTGTTCTCTCTCCTAATGATTGGATCAACATTTTTATTCATCAATGTTGTGTAACACCTTATATTTAATGAATCATAGATTAGAAATCCATCATAACACATTGAAACTTCCACTTACCCAAATTAAGACATCCACCAATAAAAAATAATAAAAAGTGTTATGAAACCCACTTGGTAAAACTAAAAATCACTTGTAAAATTAGTTAATGAATTGAATCCCAAGACACTATATTTTCTCGAATCCATATACTAATAGTTTTTTGTTGATATCCTTCTATATAATTTTTTTATATTTTTCCCATTAATAAAATCATCATTATACATAAGAAAATGTTGTCACATCCACCAACCTTTCATACACACACAACTCAATTTCATATCTAATGGAACTAAATTCTATTATAGAGTTATTATAAATTATTATTCCATTATTTTAAACCCTTATTTAATATTTAAATGAAATTATCTAAAAAATATCTGAATCATGTATTGGTATTATTTTCAACTACTTGTAGAAAAGGTCTTGTAATTAACAATGAAGAACATTTTGTTTTCATCGATGATAACAAAACCATGTTTCTATGCCTATCTAACTTCCCTTGTTAAAGTACTTTATGGATGTTTCTTTGGAAAAAATCCTCCCAATATGTATTCGTAGTTTTTACCTTATTCAAGATTTTATATATCTCCACCCTCAACATCAATAATGAATATTTTTATCAAACTATTTCTTTTATAGATTTTTCCTCTTTCAAGTTATATGAATTTTATTACCATAATTAATATTATTTCTCTATGATCATTTAAATATACACATTAATTATTTTTATGTAAATTTGTCTCTATAGATTGATTTAAAAAATATTTTTCATCCTTATAATAATATATTCCAAAGACTTGGTTTTTTCTTACACATTCACACATATAATAACTTGTTTAGTGTCGTAGTTTCCCACTTGGTTAAGTCTGTATGAAGTTGTTATCAATGCATAATAAAAAAAGTAATATAGAATAATATCATGAATTGACTTCAATTTTAAATTTTTTTATAATAAACGAATTAGTTTTTAATACTATCACACACTATATTGATGAAGTCATGGTTAAGATACACTCTATATCACCCCAATTCAATTAAAATTATTTTCTAACCCTATTTATTCTCTAATTCACTTTTATATTCCATAATATCATAAAGGCCTATAATTTATTATACACCAATTATATATATCTATATTTAGGGATGTTATCATAAATATAATGATATATGGGATTATAAAACTAATTTCAATAGAATATTGTATAACTACTCTTATATGGACTAATTCTACACACTTTATGGATTTTTTAGATTTAACACTATATCATAAATCATTTTATTGTTCAAATTAGTATAAAAATCAACAATATTTTAAAATAAAATAAATCAAAATTACGTTATTGGTTAAATTTTGTATCAATGATTAAAACTTATAAAAAATTTAATAATTATATATCAGGGAGAAATATAAATTTTATATACATAATTAATATTTAGTTACCAATATGGTATTTTGAAATTCAATAATATATTTATGTAATTTTTAAAATGTTTGACACCATAAAAAATAAATTATTTATATACATAGACATAAAAAAATTCATTTATTTATAAACTCGAAGCCCAAATAGTATTTTGATTTAAATAGACACATTATACAAATTTAAAAACATGAGAACCATTCCACATTGAAACATGATATTTTAAAATTATATAATTTATATAACACTTATATATCCTTTAGTATCCTGAATGTCTTAATCAATACCCAAAATATTTTATAATATACTTGGTTCCTTAATATTTATGCAAACGTATAAGTTAGAAAATATTTTTTATATAAATTCTATGTAATTTGAAAGGATTTATATAATGATTATTTTAATATAATATTCCACACATTTCTTTTCAAAATTGTGATAATTTTTCAAATTTTCATTCCTTCTGTAGGATCAAAAAATGAAATTTACTTATTTTTATTCGTATTTATCTTCTATTTATTACAAGAATATTTTATAGCTTCCCTTGAAAATGAATATATCATAGATATTCTTTCCTTTTTATTTTCTATAATTATCCTCAATTACAATGTCATTTGTTTTTTATCTCTTTATCAGCATGGAAAATAATTTTCAAAATTTCATAACGTAATTTTTTCTAGTTTCTGATGTGGAAATAATTGATAAATCATTATAAACTATGAGGCAGATACAATATATTCATAATTTTTATAAAACCATATCCAATAAGAATACAAAATTATTGAAATCTCAATACATTATTGTCTTTTTTATAAGAGTTTCAATATTCACTCCCTCTTCTATGAATCATATGAATCGTGATTTTTAGATTCCATATATCAATTTTATATCTATATCTTGGTAATTTTAATTCTGAGAATAAAACATGTATTATTCTTTATTGACATCATCTTAATTTTAGATCTCAATTGAAATAAATGATTACATATGGATTTTCAAAACTAATGAATCATACACACCTTTCTAATAAATGTCTTCATTATCTAGATAATGTTCCTAAGAAGGTTACATATATATTGGGGATTCTATTACACAAAATTATATTTCTTTTCATAGTTTAGTATTTCATATTCTTTAACACTTCTTGAAATATAAACCAATAACTGAAACCTAGTTATCCAAAATAGAGCACAATTATAGCAATTTCATTGTATAATATTTTAGTTTTTATTAAAAGAAAATAAAATTAGTGTTTAGTGGACTCTACTAATTAGGAATCTAGATATTAATGATCAGTAATCCATTTATGTCTCTCAATATTTAATGAAATCACATCTAAAACACCCATTTATAAGTTTCATGTTCAAAACTAGTGTTTTTCAATGTCTTACGTGTATATCACCATAATATCGATGAGTATAAATAGTGGTGAGGGGGAAGAACAATTTTTTTTGATTATTACCATATTTTCATAAAAACATCTATATAAATTGAAAATAATCACATGTCTATGAAATATAAAATATGGAATGAAAATTTCATAAATAAATAGAAAATTAACATCACACGTAATCTAGAAAATAGAACCCACAATATCATACATTTTTAATACAATTTAAGATCCACAAAGTAATAGATAATGTACATGGGAATTATAAAATTAGAAAAACTAAATAGAAGGATATGATATAAAAAGAGTCCACTAATAGGTCCTAGAACATCCTTCATCACTCAAGAAATTAAACCATGCTCATCAACGAAACATCATGGCTTTCCCCAAACAAAAATTGCAATCACTAAAATCTATATCTCCACATCGTATTATGTGTATTGTGTTAGAAGAAAACATATTATATCATCACTGATGGGAGCATAAAATTATTTGGATAATATATTTCTTTTTTGTATTAAATAATAAACAACCACATAATGTCGGACATAGATATTACGTAATCATGTACTAAAAATTCCACCATAAACCCTTACATTAATAAAGTCATAGAATTAAAATGGAAGGAGTAATCCCATACCTATAGAACGATAGGAAATAATTTAATATGAGAATATCATGAGGTGATGAATCCCATTGATTCTACAATAATTATAAAAAATGGGAACATGATTATGAATTATGATAATCAGTTAAACCCACCAAAGACCATGGTAAATTACAATACCAACTGAGATAAATAATTTTTTTTCCAAATCCATCCATTTTAATTAATTTAAAAATTCAAAAAATAATTATTAAAAAGACTTCAACATGTATAATCCCTTAGTAAGGTGGTCACTATGGGAATAAATGATATATATAATCACATCCCTATATCCATTGTAAAATGATGTGCATTCAAATACAATGGTTATCCTAATTATATACCTCCTCTTGGAAAAAATATATACAAGTTAAAAAATGAATTAAATTTTTTTCACTCGACACCCAACTATTTCACAAACTAGAATAAAAATTAATCATAAGAATCAATAGGTTCCACAATATCCAATCTCCTTAAATCTCATAAGGTCAGTTCACCCCTCTAAAATACCTCTCAAATAACCTATTTCACTTATACTAGGAATCAAACATATGAGAAAATAATTTGAATAATCTCATCGAAATTCAAGAAAAATATATATACACGTAGATTTTCCTTTTCCATTAAATAAAGGTTGTTAATTTCCAATCATAGACTAAAAAAACTCTTATATTTAACTTTTTAATCCTAAACACTCAATTTGAACACCCCTTGTTCAATGTGTATTAGACTTCATAAATGTCACTAAATTGACAGTCAACTATATTCCATCCTAGTTATATCCTCTAAAAATCACTCCTAGGTGTAGATTTCAACTTAAAAATTCCCTATTTTACATCATATAAAATTGAGAAGAGTCAAAATGTACAACCAACCAATTTCATTGAAAAAAACGTTCATGTATGACCATAAAATTGAACTGGATGTTAAGAACCATGTACATATTATAATAGGGATTGAGATCATGAAATTAAGTCACCTAATTCAATCTAAAATCAATTTAACCCATTAATGTATCAAAAAAATTAAATTTATGGAATTTATGTGTATGATATTTAAATGATGAAATAAAATAATAATAGAAACATTCATGGTCATAATATTAAATATATATATAGTGAAAATAATGACAGAGATTAAATCTACAATGGAATGATGAATAGAGAGCTCATGGAGTAATGTAGAGGAACTTTGAAGGAGGTTCATTTTCTGATGGATCAAATGGAGGAGTGAAAAGTATTAAAATGTATTTAATGGGGATTTGGAATAAAAAACCTCAATTAAAAAAATTTATCAGGTACCTTGTGTCCTTTTACCAGGTATATGGTGCATCAGTAGGTAAATGATTCGAGCTTCATCTGCTAGATGATGGATTTTTAGGGAGACTACATTTATTTTATATTATTATGAACTTTGGGTGCTATAACAATGTACCCAGAGGCTCATGATATTATATTTCAATATAAATTCACTCTTATACAGGACATATAAACCACAAAAATTACCAAAATTTTCCCAAACTCTTCTAAAATTAGTTAATATCTTCCAATTTATTTCTTAAAACACTATGAAGAATAATATTAAATTCAATAATATTTTAAAACTCCCCACTTTTTTATTATCATCACAAAGAGAGTCCCTAAGGATCAACCTAGAAAAATCATAATAAATATGATCTCATATCAGATTCCCATATACATGTCTCCTCTAAAATGTGTTTTCACTACCATAGTACATATAAAAGAGCTACCTTATTTTCCCTTATAAATTCTACAATCTATCCTATAATTTCCAGTAGTCATTCCTAAAATAATTCATATTACCCTAATTTTGTATATGGGGTATCTCGCTCAGGCATAGTGTTTGAGTCAAAACTCATTAACTAAAACATGTGATATACATCATGAATTTCCCATTGTCTCTAAGTATATTCCAATAGATAATACACATTACAATATGTAACACAATAAAATTTTAAATGTATTCTATTTAAATAAATGTAAATTATTCATTATCATTCTTTATGGGAAATCCCAATTCAAAATGAACTGTTATATGTTATGAACATTATAACCCAGTTACTTGATTTCCATGTAATAATAAGATTAAAAATCGTATGATAAATATATATAAATTTTTTCCTTATTTAAATTTTATTGATTATTGAAAATTAATTAATAATTATATATTCTAATAAAATCATTTCATGATTAAAAGAAATATTTTTATAAAGAAATATATTTTTATACTTGTTATGTGTCTATATATAAAAAGTATATTGATCACTTTTAAAAATATATTTTTATAAAATTTATGGATAATTTATGATTAAACATTCATACATTAGTTTTCTAATGGTTAGGCATTAATATTATACAATTTAAATTTAAAAAAATTTATTTTCTCAAAAAAGTATTTTTTATTTTCATAATGTGTATTTATTTTATAAAATAAATTAATCCCCAATGGTTATGGATATTATATAAATTTATTGAATATATATTTGATAAAATATTTTTATATTCATAAAATAGATTCTATAAGGAATGTAATGATCATAATTTTGGTTTTATTATTAAAAATTCTTTTTTAAATGCTTTTTTTATTTTTTACACATTAATGTTGAAATTTATTCCTAACACTTATAGAAATTTAATTTAAAAAATCATATATATATATATATATATCTATTTTTAAAACTTATAAAATATTCCACTTTAATTTTATAAAATATGTAATAGTAAAAAAAGTAAATATTTGAGACCAATGTTTTGTTAAAACTGGTTTATAGAGAGGTTAAAATAAGAGATAAGGTAAAAATTCAACATAATCCAGTTTTAATATTATTTTATTAATATATTTATACCATATAATATATTAATTTATAATTATATTCTATTTTTTCCGATGAACTAGAATGTTAATTTATATTATTTAAACCAATTATGTTATTCCTTGTGTGTACCTCCCCTCCATTACAAAAGGTAGCCAAATCTCCTCCCAAATTAAAAAACATTGTTCACTATATCATAGCCATAACCAACACAAAAACCATCCTATATTCCTTCCTTTCATGATTTATTATATTTTCATAACTTAATTCCATCCTAATAAGGCCTAATGTGTAAGCCAAATGAGTTCTTTTAATAAAGAGGCAATCATATTACACAACTATTTCAAGGTTTATTTCTTATTTTATTTACATTAAATATATCATATAAATCCTAAAATAATGATTCATGTATCACCATTACACCCTTATTTCATTATTATGTTAGTACAACCATTTTTGATTTCCTATCCATCTAATGTGAAATTAATGTACTGCTCATGCATATGTGTGGAATAAAACCTCCATGAACTGAGGTTATTCATTTCCTATCACCACAAAAAAAATATTTATGAAAATAAATTTAATGAATTAATATTATATATATGAATTAATTTTTATTCACCAATTATTAATTTTTTTTTAAATTGAAATCAACATTATTGTATATCTATAAAAAACCACCCCTAAGAACATTGCCATTCATTTTTTATCTCTGAATTTTTTTCATGGATTTATATATGTATAATATATTTTTATCATGACTAAAATTACATTGATGATATAAAAATTATCAATATATAGGGAACATAACTTGTGAATCGAAACATACATTAAAAGGAAGCAGCTAACACCCTAAATGATGATAAAGATTAAATATTTCTAAACAACAGATGATAATATGATATATATAAACCATTTACGTTATTTAAAGTATGAATATGGTACTGGTATAGAATTATAATAAATTTAGTTTTATTATAAATGAATATAGTTTCCTAAGAAAGGATATCTAACATGAGGTAAGGGTTTTATTTTAAAACCTAACTATTTACTGAGATTGTTTATGCATATGTTTTTTATAATGAAATTATATAAACTGTTAATAATAATTATCCACACATTACATATCATATGATTATTTATATATTTTAAATGTTTCACATTAATCTTTTTATGTCTAATTTATTAATATTTTGAAATAATGTATTATGTAAACTAATCATTAATTAAATCTTCTTCCATGAATATTTTTGTTCCATATACATATCTTTGTTAAAATTGTATCAATAATGTTTTAAATATTATAAATTTTTTGATTAAAGATATTTGTAAGCATGATTTACTTCAAATAATTTTTTTTAAAACAAATCATCTTTTCATTTTCTATTCCATTTATTTATAACCTATGGTTCCACTAAAAAATTATTTTACTGTATACCATGTGAATGAATTTTCCGACGATGAACACTACAATTTTCTTATAACAATGTATTAAATTTTTACATAGATCACTTAAAAAACATAACTACCAAAATGTATGGAAACGTATATATTTTAATTAAAAAATTTAAATGAAAAGTGCATTTCCCTATAGAAAATCTATAGTTGTATTGTATTTTATTTTAACCTATGAAAAAAAGAAAATTATACTATTTATTATCCACTAGGGATATGATACAATGATACTATCATTATTCAATATCTAGGTGGTTAATTACTATGATAATTAAATCATGTTGAACAATGTTTTTATTTATATGGCATGTGTTATTGATAAATGAGAAATGTTTTCATGATATTATAGATTTCATATGAATAGAATATGATTATGTGACTCTTTGGTTGGTTATAGTGGTCCAATTAATTGGGTAATGTTTATTATTAATGATTAAAATGGGTACATGTGAGTTGATCCAACTCCAAAAGAGGTAACATGGGTGGTCACACCAATCCCCACATATGAGGATTGAATTGGTACATAGAATTGAAAAATTAATACTATGACTTTGACTATCCCCCTTCTTATTAAAATCTATATCATATATCTTTATTCTTATGATATGATCTAATGATCATTGATTCATCTATGATTCATTTTTATGATCTACCAAATACTTATTCCATGATTGTGCTATATGAATAGTTTTGTATTATTATGAAATTTTAGGATTGTATTGTCATACCTTGGTGCTCTTATTATACATAGATATGTTCATTAGCTATGATATCTGATGTTAACACTAACTAGTCATCTGAGATCACCCTTTCTTATGTTAATACTCCCCATGTTATGTATAATTTTTTTCGGTAGGTTATAACTGACATGTGTAATTTGTGAGAAGAATATTATTTTAGATTTTCATGATTGTTCACTAAATAAAAAAGTTGTATATATATATATTATCCAATAATAGTAATTATTTATAGTTTTTGGGAATTTTTTTTTTATATTTAATAAATATTTATATAAAATGATGTTATATTTATGTACGTAATATTTTGGTCACCTCAATTGGACTTAAAGTATGGATTAAATAATTTTCGAGATTATCATTAGAGAAAATAGTTGATAACCCTGGGATATGTCTATGTATTTGAAAACATCTTGATTCCTTATTAAAATATAGATTGTGTGGAAACTATAAAGTGGTTAATGTTATGGCATAGATGCATCCACAGGTAAAAAGACAGAAGTGGGATTATTATGTACTAACTCGATCATCACCTGTGTATAATGATTGGGCCTAAGACTAAACACCTAGATAAAAACACCTAGAGGAAAATATTGGTTTAAATTTCATTTTATTTATGTTCCACAATGATGGATTTTAATTGATAAACACCATGGATGACCTAGGATAAACCTATGGATTCATAGATGGACAATAAATTATTAAGAATAAGATTATCTATACTTTGTTTTTAAGAAAACATGATTTCTTACTATGATAATTATTACTCAAAATAAGCATTTTCATTTAATTATATTGATGGAATTAGGATGATCCCTATTAAAGATTAATTTCATTGAATATTTAATGATTTTCCAATTAACAATCCAAATGTTATAGGGGTTTGAATGTAAAATCATATTTCAATGATTACACAATATTCACAGGGAATGAATCAATATAAAATCCCATAAAAAAGGAGGTAGAATTTTACTATTGATTACTTTGTGAGGAAACATCCACCTTCATTTATTGGGACCATTGATCCACTAATTGTTTTAATGGATAAGTAAAACTACAAACATATTTTCTAATATATTATGCAAGGAAAATGAAAAAGTTGTTCTAGTGGTTTTTAATTTGGATGGAGAAGTATAACAATGTTGGAATCTTATAAAAACATAAGGAAATAAGAATAAATGAACTCTATAAAGGGGGTATGTTTACCAGGATAAGTTTCAATATCTAAATTACTTTTATTATTTATAAAATATAGAAAATTAATTACATGAGATAAATTATATTAATAATGAATAAATGTGTACCTATGATTTTTGAATAAATGTGAGTTAATCTATGATTATTGTTAGTCATCTAATAATAAATCTTAATTATTTCATTATATGATTAAAACTAATTCTATAAAGAATATAAGCTATAATATAATTCATTAGTTATAAATAAATTAATAGATATGTTCTCACTATAGAAATAAATATGGGTGTCAACCATTAATATATTAGTTTAAATAAGAAAATTATTATGGAATTACACAGATATTGTAATAACAAAAAACATGGAGGGAAGAATATGGATTATCCTTTATGAATTTTTTTGAAGAGAAACATTTAAAAAAATTAATAATGGGCGAGAATGATTTATGTTCTGGAAGGAAGGTTATCAGCATATCAAATGTATAAGTTATGTGAAGAAGTTAGATAATGATGTGAATGGATGGAATGATCCATAGAATAAACCATCCACACTCTATGGTTTCAAATTAAAGGATTATGAGATTTTTTATAACTAGTTCTATAGTCATTGGGGTAATGATAAAGATCAACATCAATAACCTCCTAGTCCTAGGGGAAAAGGAAAATGTAATGATATCAATATTTGCAATGTTGGTTATAAGGAATAATAGGTGAAAGGTATACATACCATCCAATCTATAATTAATAATTTCTAATTTTATTCTAGTTGATCCTTCTAGCTTTATCTGAAGAATATTTTAAGAACATCACATTAACACCTCAATTATTAAAAATTAAATTGGGTAAGAAATTTTCAAATGGTATGATGATTGTATCTAAAGTCTACAATTATTCTCCTATTGATGTTTGTTAGAATATGCTTCTAGAAAATATGATTTCCATCCCCTTAATTGAATTGTATTTGAATTTTGGTATGGAGTGGCACTATTTATATAGATCTCAAAAAAATAGGATTAAATTCACGTTTTATATTCTGAATGAACTTGTGATATTTAATCAATAGGTGGATGAATACAACCATCCAAAAAACATTACATTGATTTTCTGTTTCTCGATTCCTATATATATGGGTTATTAATCTTCAATGGTTTGATTTAATATCAACATCAATTATATTCTTATTTAATGTACTTCTTTTTGATGTCTTCATGAAATATTTATATGGTTTCCTCTAAATCATGACATTGATTTATCAATTAAACATATACCAAAATTTAAAACTATTTCAAATACACAATATATAATTGAACCAAATGATTAGGAGGATTTGGTTAAGAAACTCTAGAATGATACTGATAAATTATTCATTCATCCATGTATATCAAAATAGGATAGACCTATTCTATTTTTAAATAAGAAATATGGATCAATGCAACATAGTATTTATTATTGATCACCTAACATGAACATGGTGAAGAATAATAATCTTTTAACCTATATTGATGATTTTTTTTGATAAACTATCTAAATTATTCTCTAATATTGATATTTTTTATATGGACTATCAATTGAGCATCGAAAATGGGATACCTACCTATGGTATGATTCTGTATAATCTATAGACACAATTAATTTTTATTTATTCATTTTGGGTATACTAATGACCGTTTTTTGTTCATGGACATAATGAATATAGAATTTATATATTACAATAAATATATTTATGTTATTATTTATATATGATATAATTATATAATCTATGTGAAAGGAAGAGCACGGGGATTAGTTGAATTTTTTTTGATTCACTAAGGAGAGAGAGAAATCTATGTTCAAAATTCAAAAAATATGAATTACAGTGATATAATTTATCATTATTGTTTAATGGGATTACTTTTGGGGGAATATCAATAGGGCCTTCAATAATGGAAGTCTTTTAGAATGGTCTTAGAAAATCCGTGTTGAAAGGGGTCTATACTTTTATTTAATTAGACTGCTAATATTGATGATTTGAGAAAAGTGCTCTTATGGATTTATAATTCACATAACATGTTAACATGGAATGGAATTATTTACCTTCAGAACGTTAAATGTGATGCAAATTTTAAGGTACTAATGTTGTCACGACCTGTCCCCTAGGGGTCATGTTGTGACTACCCCAATCCCACCTTCAATAGGCCAGGGGTTGGTGACTAGCACTAGAAAGGCATTTCTCTAAAATGGGAAGCCATTGCCTGAAAAACTGTACACACATAGATAGGGTACACTAAGCACAATTAAAACACAACGAAAGAATAAATACGCAACCACAACTAAAAACCACCAAAAAGAGTAAAAGTAAGTACTAAAGTAATGGTGGAAAAAATATAAACCCAACATAAATAGAAATACAAAAAAGGAAAATAGCTCTTGAGGTTGTCCGCTAAGGATCCTACTTGAAGGGTATGTAAAACTTGTCTCTACAGCTCTCCATGTCAACCAGTCCCCACCATGTACCACCTAGTCCAGGGTCCCTAAAGTCTCAACCAAACATCTCATCATCTTTACAAGACACGACAAGGTGCGGGAGAAGCCCATGCAGGGATGAGTATAACAATACCTAGGAGGTACCCCGATACGCCCAAATGTCTCTTATAATTCCACAATGGAAAAACCACAATGTATGATATCAATCACAAATCAAAAAGAAAAATATATCTCACACCAAGTATATAACTTGGAGATCATGAATAAAGATTATTACTCTTAAGTTATATCATTTTATTCCATTAGGAAGTTCCACAACTGAACCACAATGAATTTTTTCCATTGTCGATCTACATAGGGTCATATGTCACTGATCCACGATGGGACACTCTAAGGCTTGTCCTTGTCGAGCCGTGCACTTCTGATCCAAACAGGGTCTCTAGGATTATAATCTACATAGGTTTTCTATAATACTGATCCACACATGGTTTCTATGATGCTCATCCACACATGGTCACTCTTCAATTGACAAACAACCATAGGATTCCCCACACTCGGTGGGCTCAAGTACCATAGATTCAACTCCTCAAGATATCATCCATGCCTCAACTTCCACAATGTTCTACAAAGATGTAACCCAAAGGACCTCAATGTTGTAAGGGTTCCAACATGATAGATGGAGCATCAATCATATGCCATGTCTTTGAGTTATAAGTGTTTTAGTACCGAGGGCCCGGTTGGATTCGGGTTCGATCCAACCCGGTCATAATCCAAATTTCTCCAAAACTCAAGTGTAGAATCTCAAAAGAACCATCTCGGCCTATGTATTCTAGTTCCATAGTTGGTTCATCAAACGGACGGCTGGTTTTTGAGATACTGTCTTTTAAGTGTATGTGGGATGAAAAAGGGTCTAGGTCGACCTGACCCGGTCTGGGTCCATCCCAGCCCGCTTTGGCTGGGCACGACCCACTGGGAGACCCAACCCGGTGGCTAGCACAGTCCACCATCTGATTGGACCACCCCCTTTCCCGAATAGAACTGTTCAGGTTTCTTCAACAGGCGGCGCCATGTGGTGCCACCCCCTGTCAGTGGGACCTATGGGTCACGGGTCCCCTCCACCGTAGCTTCTCTCTGTAGCACGCGACGATGTTCCACCAATGCCAACATAGCCAGACAAACTCCAACAGTCCCTACATCCTGTCGCGATGCCTTCGGGTGCCTCCTTCCTCTGCGGTCGGTGAGAGACGACCTCCACCGCTACCTGTCGCCGCCACTCACTGTCGCCAGTCGCCAGCGCCGGTCGGGCTTCTGCGAGCCACCATTTGAGAAACAGTGGTCTATTTTCTCTTCTGATTTGGTCTATGGGCCTCGTGGAATGATTCCATCATAATGTCACTTTCATGTTCAAGATTCCATTGAGTTGGAAATCCTCCCACAAAGATCGCAACAAAAACCAAATTAGTGGAGGGGCTTGGTCTTGTTCATTTGGAACATGCCCTCTGTGTTAGCATCCTATCATGTGGGTAATAATAAATTCATCACATAGATAATGAAAAACCCCTTTCAAGATTTTCCTACAACAACCACGCATAGTAATCATACGAATCGCGGATCAAATTATTTTGGTTGAACTGCATTTTTCATGATTTTCAAGTATGTGAAATTTAATTGAGAATATACTAGAATTTAAAAAAAACCCCTACCTTGAAATCATAGTAGATGGCATTGTTGTGGATGAAGAAACTAGATTTCTTGAAGCTGTCGGTGTTCCTCATTCCCGGATTGATTCCTCTAACGACTTCATTCAAGCCTCCATCCTTTGTTTGGAGGGGTTAATCATTGACGCTTTGTCGGAGTTCTTCGGTTCTTTGATAGAATCTTCCCATGATCCACCAGTCCTCCTTTTTTCCAAAAAAATAATAATTAAAAGGAGAATTTAATATTTTAACTCTCCTTTCAATTAATGGTTCATTAATTGGTGCAATTAATGAACCTTATTAATTATATGAGGGGTGGTTACACAACCTATATGTAACTAGGCATTTATTGTCCTTCATTAAATGACCGGCTAACTCTATGGTCCCCATCACCATCACTCAAGAGGTTGTAGAAAAATAAAATGACTTATTATGTTATTTTATTATTCTTTAAAAAATTCATTAAACAAGCAGAGACATGTGGTGACACTCCCCTATTAGTGGAACACATGAGGTGTGGGTCACCTCTGTCGTGGATTCTCTCCGCAGCGCACGACGGTGCGCCGCCACTAGAAACATGGCCAGCCAAGGGTTGGATGCCCCTGCTGCCCACCACGGTTCCTTCTAGGCACTGTTTTCTTCTGCGGTGGGCAAGAGCCTCCCGCTGCCACCGCCCGTCAGTGCCACTCCTGCGAGGCTTTCACGGGCCACTAGTTGTGCACTAGTGGCCTATTTTCTCTTCTGATTGCGCCTACGGGCCTCCCAGAATGTTGTCTTCACAGTGTGACTTTCGGATTCAAGATTCTGTCGAGTTGGAAATCCTCCCCCAAAGAACGCGACAAAAACCAAAGAAGCAGAGGGTCCAGGCATTGTTCTTTTGTCTGGTTCCCTCCATTTTAGCATCAAATCAAGTGGGTAATAATCAATACATCGCATATATATTGAAAAACTTCATTAAACATTTCCAGAAACAACCACCGGCAAGAATCATACAATCACCGATCAAATTCTTTTGGTTGATTCCCATTCCTCAAGCATTTCATGTATGAGGAATTGAATCAAGAATTTATTTGAATTTAAAAACAACCCCTACCTTGAAAATGTATGAGATGTCGTGGTTGTGGAAGATGAATCTACGTTTGTTGAAGCCACCAGCATTCATCAATCCTAGATCTATTCCTCCAACGACGTCATTAAGGCCTCCATCCTTCATCATAGGGGATAATCATTAGAGATTTGTTAGAGTTCATCAATTCATTGATAAAATCCTCCCACGATCCACCAATACTCCTTTTTATAACAAAATATTAACTCAAAGGTGGGGTTAATAGTTTAACAATTTATTCAATTAATGGTTCACTAATTGGTTCAGTTAATTATCCTTATTAATTATACATGGGGTAGTTACACAACCTATGTGTAACTTTAATGTCCCTCATTAAATGCCAAAACACCTCCATGGTCCCCACCACCATCACTCAAGATGTGGTTGAAAAATAAAATAACTTATTATTTTATTTTAGTATTCAATCAAAATGTCTGTAAAACTACCTTTTTCACCCGACCTACTATGGTCGAAGTGAAGCCTCCATTAATTGAATCCCAGTGCTACAGATTCAATTGTGACATCAGATTTTTAATCCGAGCACTGATTCAAAAGATGGAAAACACCAGTCGCACATTTTCTGAAAGTACCTTAAAAAAGATCAGAAATTTGTTCTAGCCTCTCTGGGCCTTAGAATCTTGTGCCGTCAATTTTCACAGACTCATAATAATTCCAATTAAAAAAATACATATAATTTCTAGGTCTTTACAAAATTGAATTTTGGTCAATGAACCTATACTCACGCTACCTTATAGTGGATGGGAATTTTTTTTCATTAGTGATTATTAAAATAGTGAATTGCAATATGTTCTTTTATAGAGTAACATGGTGACAGAATATGCATCTCATCAGTTAAAGGTTCATTGTAAAAATTACGTGACCCGTGACATGGAGTTAGTAGTGTTATTATTTTAAATAAATCCATGAAAAAACTATATTTATTGAGAAAAGAGTGACATATATATTGACTGTTAATGTTTAAAGTATTTATTTACCTAGAAAGAGTTGACTGTGCTGAAAGGAATATTTTCAGAGTATAATAATGATTATAACTACTCTGTAAATTAACAATCATGTGAAGTAATAAAATTGTATTATAATATGATTTAAAATGATCGTGGTAGATTATATATGATGAGGACCCCAAAAGATATATATATTTTATATTATCAAATGATAGGCCTTCAAATAATGAAATAAGGGTGGAAATATTATCATGGTGAAATTAGTTTCCAACCATCTATCAATATGAAATTTAATGATGAAACAAGTAAGATGTAGAGATGGAAAATAAGGTGTGAAATTTTCCTCAGTCTAGCCATGAATGTGAGAGAATGATATGGTCTATGAATATAGTATGTGTCCCTATTATAGTATAATTTAATTTTTTTAGTAGATGAAGATCATCGATCATACTTCTTTATTCAACCTTTAATTATAAAAATTTATCTGGACTTTAGGGAGAATTTATGATGGGGGTAACATGAAGATAGATTTTATGGAGTATGTATCTTGGCTCTTTTGTAGTTATAAACTACATCTGAGAAGAAGGATATTGAATCCATTTCCCATAAAAGTATGTAAGTGGGAAAATTTCCCCAATGATTTC
Source organism: Viscum album (assembly GCA_963277665.1). NCBI lineage: Eukaryota > Viridiplantae > Streptophyta > Magnoliopsida > Santalales > Viscaceae > Viscum > Viscum album. Next base: position 880,694,451 of record OY728123.1, read on the forward strand.
ATCATATGACCACCCAAGACATATAAATAGAATAATTATATTTGGGATTTAATTGATCCCTATATCAATTCATCACAATTAATTTCTCCTAGATAAGATGCCTCTCCAGATCAGCAATCCAAGATATAAGTTATGTAATATTTATGTTTTCATGGAGTTCCCAACCTTATTACATCTGATATTGATATAAGTTTTACCATGATGTTATTTGCAAAACGACATTAAGATCTATATAAGATGATTTTTTCATTACATGATATCAACCTTATATATATGGTTATTTTGAGAGAACCATTCAAACCTTGTATGATATGATATTATGAGGTTCTCTATATTTTAATGTTTTTTGGGGAAAAATCTTCCCCTTATTGAATTATCATATAATAAAATATTTCCATTTTGAATTTAGCTACCACCTTATAAGGACCTGTATAGAAAAATGTGCATAACTCTAACATATTGTGATGAAGTTAGAGAATGAAAGCAATTGGGACCTGATCTTGTTAAGGAATTGGAAAAGAAGGCTAATTACCTTTAGATTCACATCAAGATAGTTAAGAGTATATAAGAGAGTTAGGTTAAAAATTGATGGTGAGATAAATTATTTGATGTTTGTGATAAGTTATTTCAATAAAATTCCCATTTAATATGGTTATGATATTCAAAAATAAGGGAATTTTGAGCCCAATGTATATCGTCCCCTTTCAGATTATTGATAATATATAGAAAATAGATTATTTCATGGAACTTACAAAGAACCTATCTTATATTCATGATGTGTTCCACATATTACTTTTGAAGAAGTACATCACTCATATAAAAATATACATAATTTATATTTTGCACCATTGGAGCACGATATTTTATATTAAAAACAACTAGTATAAATCCTGGATCAAGATGATAATGTTTTAAAGAATATGAAAACTCCTGAGTAAAACATATTTGGAGGAATAAAAAATTAAAGGAGGATTCCTGAGAAACAAGGGAGGTGATGATTCAAAATTATCCACATTTTTTCATTGTTGTGGTGTAATATTGAAGTTAAAATCTATTTTAATGGATGTAAAATGTAACACCCTAATATTTAATATTTATTAATTTCAAATTAACTTTTTTTGTTTGGTTCATTTTTTTATATGAAACCACGAGTATATATAAACCATGATATGTTATGGCCTCAATTATTAGTCATTAGATTGGTAGGTGTGAATATAATCAACTAAAGTTCTAATATATAGATATATATATGTTTGTATGTTTTCATTAAATCAAATATTCTTACTAATGCCTAAGAATTATCATTATGTTTTTATTAAAAACATTTCATTATTAAAAGACCTATTTTTCCGACATGTTTTTTATTATTATATAAAAAATATATTGATCACAATTACAAATATAATTAATAGAAGTTTATTTATAATATATTAATAATTATTTATATAATTATTATATAATTTTTATGAATGATGAAAAAATATTTTAAGGTACAAATTTATTTTTTTTCTTTAGAAAACTGTTCCAAGGTCGAAAATGTGTTTTTATCGTTATAAATTAAATAAATAACTAATGATTATTTATTTTAATGAAATTTTTAGAACAGATATTCAGTAAAATACTTTAATATTAATCTAATTGTTTTTCACAATTCATATAATTTATCTAAATTCATTTTTATGGTTTAAAATTCATATTTCTTAAAATTCTTTTCATTATGTTTTATTAAATCAGTATAAAATTAATTTATACCAATTATATAATTTGAATCTAATAATATGGATTCCATGTTTATAATCAGAATAATTAATTTATTTAATGAGGTTAGATTAATTTTGTGCCTCAATAAATCGTAAAAATAGGGGACAAATTACACGGTTATGGTTATGATAGTTTTTACAAGATTTAAACATAGATATGACAATAAAATTATATATAAAATTGCATAAATATTTTTATTTAAAGATATTTTTACCTTATAATATATGACCTTTTAAATATTTTCCATTTTCCCCCACTTTTACAAGAAAGTAACTTTATATTATTTTAATCATTTATGTAAATCCATGTCGGTCCCTCCCCTCACTTATAAGAGGGAACCACTTATTATCTTTTATTAACAATAATTGAGCTCTGTAGTTCAGTAAATAAAAACCCAAAACCCACTCTAGATTAATACCTTTAATTATATAATATCATTTATGAACCTAAGATCATCCAAATAAGGATTTTTTTTATAAGACATATGCGGTCTCTAAAAGAAGAGGTAATCTTCTTACCTTGCTATTTTAAGTTTTATTTATTTTTATATGTCCCCATAATATGTTATATCCAACCTATAATAATTAATTTAGTGCCAAACTTATACTTATATGTTTTTATTATTATTAAAAAACATTTTACACAATCTTTCTATCAAATGAGAAATAATAGAATAATTTATGTGTAAGTGTGGACAACAACTTCCATAATGCGATGTGATTTATTTTCCATCACCACCACACAAGGATTATTTATATGAAATATTTAATTAATAATATCATATTAATAATATAAATGTTATTCTATAGTGATAAAATATTATTTTACTATCTTTCCATTTTTTTGTAAGAAAATGAAAACAATGTTCGTGTGTATATTCGGACTACCACCTCTATGAATGGTGTAATTTATTTCACAATACACTAATTTTATATATTTTATAAATATATATAAAAATAAAATATATGATATTTTTTAAGGATTAAAATTTTAATGATTATTGAATAATATTCATGATGCAAGGGCCATAATTTCCAAATCGAAACATACCAGAAATATAAATCACTTAACCCCCGAAATAATGATGATAATGAATTATTGTTAATGAAAGTTTTATATGATGTGATAAGAAAAAAATTTATATTAATATTTGTGTTAATATATTTATAGTATTTATTTATAATAAATATAAATTTATTATACATTTTTTACAGCTCTTTCGAAGAAAGTTGGACATAAATTAATGGTTTTATATATCAATCTCAGTTTTGACAAATAATTAATTGTTATTACATTTTGGATGATTAAATTATAAGAATATGTAAATAATATATATAATTTAATCTATTCTCATCTACTTATTTATAGATATTACAATGTTTTATCTATTTTTTTCTCTCAATGTACTCAAAAATTTGAAAATATGTTTTTAATAAAAATTGACATTATTTCTATCATTGACATGGTATGTTTGTCCTCCATGTCAATATTTTGATTAAAATGTTTTCAATAAGTTTTTATTATTCAAAAATTATTTAATAAAGTCAATTTTAAATTTTCTACTTTTAATAAATGAATGAATCTTCTTGTTGTTTTTGGAATAATTTAATTTTTACTAGTGTTGTGAATTAAGTGATTGTTTTAACATATAGAACATCATTGACTATTAACACATTCTTGAATACTGATTTATATTAATGTTAAATTAATTAATTCCATTTTTTCCTTTCAAATAATATTTCCCGAATTTTTTATAAATTTTATGTTTTTCAAAATGAGATATCAAAATTAAAAGTTTATCTTCCTCAAGAAATGTTCTAATGAAATTTTAATGGTATTTAGAACTTTAAAAAAATATTATTTTTTATGCTACCCTAAGGATATTATACAGCTATAATATATTTATTTTTTATCTATTTGGTTAATATTTAGGATGAATAAATCATAATGAAACTCATTTTATCCTCCAAATGATATTTTATGAATAAATGAGGAATAATTTCATGATATTATGGTATACATATAATTGAATTGTGTTTATTTAATTTGTGGTACCATTAAATTATTCCAATGCATTGGGTCAATTTTAATTTTTTTGATTTAATATGGAATATGTGAGTTTATTGGAATCCTAAAGAGGCTAAATAGTTGATTATCCAACACTCACCTTGTGTTTAATGTATTTGTTCATAGCCTTGAAAATTTATTTTCTATGATTATGTTTTTGAAATATATTAAGAAAATATATTTAACATATTCTTATGAATTTTATATCATTTAGTTATCTTATATTCTTATATGATTCATGTCTTATGATCTAGAAAATCCTTATGACATGATTAAAATCTAATAATTTTTGGTTTTGATTTTAAAATTTGATTCTTGTATTCTTATACAGTTCTTCTCTTCTTATGTTTATGTATGATTATTGAATGTTATCTCCCTCATTTATGCTTAATGGGTATCTGATCTCACCCTTTCTAGTGTTTCCATTAATTGGTTTATGAATATAAGTTTTATGTAGTTTGTGAATAAGATGTATATTTGTTATAGGAACTTTATGGGAGATGTCGATGTTATTTCACAAAATACAGTTTTTTTATATTCTCTCCAAAGACACTAATCCTTTATAGTTCTAGGGAATGTATTTTTATGATTTTTATTTATTATATATCTAAAATTATTTCTTATTTATGTATGTCATGTTTGGTTCTCCTCATAATATACTATAATATATTGAATGTATTGTGAATACATTGAACCTTATTTAATCACTTCCTTAATCATTTATATCCAAACTGAGGATATTCATGCATAAAATTGATAAAATCACTGATTATTGTGATAAAATGAGGATTAAATCAATGTGGGATGAGTTTTTTAAGGATGGTTCATTGATTAGTTTCTTTTTATGTTTTTAGTAGTTAATCCTACTATGTGACACATTAATATTTTATATCGTATCCTTTCATCCTTATTTAATCCTGATCATTTTTTATAATTTATGGACTATAATTTAATGCATAACTAGTGTATGGATTATTTTATAACCATGGAATGAATTTTAGTGCTATTTTGAATATTATTAAGGAGAAACTATCTATAAAAGGAAAAAAATTATGTTATTATCATAAAATAATAGTTTAGTCATTTGGGAGTTAATTCCAAGACCATGGTTTTACAAATATCCATTTCTAATGCAAACATTTTCACAATTTTTGGTTTTTTAAATTAAATTATAACACAAATTAAAATTTATAAAAACAAACTACATTGGAAATATTCATATATTTCAAACATGGTTTAGTTTTACATTCTTTTTATATCATTCATTTATAAAATTTCTTATGTTCTGAATAAAATAATCATGCTATAAATATCTAGTATTTTTCTGTTTCTCCATGTACATAATCCAATTACACACTTTTACTTTTAATTTATAGAAGAAAATTTATTTCCATGATAGGATTATGTTATTAGATTAAGAGGTTAGGGAATCAATGTAATTTTTTAACAAAATTCCTTAAACGTGTTTTAGTTTTTTTACCCATCTTTACATAAAAAATCGATATAAGTTAAGATATATGTGACATTTTATGAATTCTGAAAATTATTTCACACTAAATACATGATATAAAATAAATATATCATACCCCATGGGGTTTTTAAATTTTCAATTCCAATATTGGTTGTTCGGGTATAGTCTAAGACATAGATATCTACTATACAGTTCTTGAAAATATAATATGTTATCTTCTACATATTATATTCATTCTCATAATAGGTTCATAGACATCAAAATTGTTATCTATAGTGGATCATGAATGTTTACAACGGGTCCTCCCAAAATAATTTATGAAAAACATCATCAATCTTCGAAACATGTCAAAACACCATAAAAGAAATATTTCCTTCCTCAATAAGAAACCTTAACATGTAGTGCATAATATTTAACTAGTTTTTATTGGTCATTATTTTTATATATCCACGATTTCATTCCTTATTTAGGATTAGGATCACTGTAATTTCTCAACAAAATCTTCCTTGATCAATCTATGATCATTAATCGTAGAATTACTCAATCTTGGAAATTATTGACACCTATGATGCACAATAGCTATGGTGTCTTCCAATACCTCTTCGAAATCTTATTATCTTCCACTTATTCTTCATCTAGTATGATATAGTGATGTAAAAGGATGGGGTTTTTCCTGTTTCTCTTTCATTTATTTTCTTCTTCAATTATTTATTGGTTCCTCCTTAAACCTTATCATAGACTTCACTACCATTGATACACAAGATCCTCTTCTGGAATAATGTATTGAATCTATTATTTCATCAATAAAATAAATATTTAATATAATAATGACATCAGTCAATGGAATATTTTATCCCTTTTATTTGTATCCACTATAAGTTCTAAAAAAAATATGAAATTGATTTTGATTTTTTACAATGAATAGGAGAACACATTGTAACATTAAATCATCTTCATTATTGGTCTTCCAAACTCTTGAAAAAAAAAATTAATCCCCATATAATATAAATTGTTATCATATATTTCTTTCTCATTAAAATATACCAAAAAAACAAAATCACATAATAAATATGAATTCATGAATTCATGATAACAAAAAAACTATTTTACAAACCACATCACTCTTTAAATGAAAAAACTCTCACATTTTCATTGATAGAAATCTTTAAAACATGTCTTGTCATATCACATTGTGAAATAATCATTATTCTCATGTTCTTATAATCCTAACCATTCATTATATACCATAAAAACATAAATATATCTAGTAACAATCTTTTTATCACATAATTTGGTTTCAATTTCTCTTCGTTGAATACATATCAAAAAACAACATTCTTATTTAATAATTCTATCTTTTATATTTCCTCAAATCATGAATATCCAAATCATTATGATATTTTATTTTTAACTTATAGAAAAAAATCATCATATTTAACTGCAATATATATCAATGGGAATATTTTCAATTTTATCATGTTATAATATGAGCATAATATGTCGTATGATTTTATGATATCATATCCTATCATCATTATTTTTAAAAATGTTATATTTTAAGTAAGTAATATTTACTCTTCTATGTATAAGTTTAACTCAATTAGTATCAAATTTCATTTAATATTTTTTAATGTATGAAATTATTAATCTTTTGGATCTTAGTGATTGTCAAGAATTTACTAATTTTCATGGTGAATTACATTTATATAACAAATTATAGCTCTTAGATATCATTGTGAGTCTGAAAACATTTCCAAAATCCTTAGAGTTATATAATACATTATTAATCATACATATTAGAGATTATATTTTACCTTGTTAGTGATTATAATATGCACACCAGAAAAAATATTTCTTATTGACATATGTTTTCTCACATAATAGATTGTTTGGTGTAATGATTAGAAAATATATTACATATGGATAAATATATATTACATGAAACAATATCCTTAATACCTTTTAATTTTTTTTAATCAATATGATGTGCCTTACATATTTCATAGAAACCCTTATATATATTTATTTATGTTTACTCTATCTTCTAATTTTCTTATCCAAAATAGGTTTCTTCTTAAATATTAGGTAGAGGGATACTTATGTGAGGTCTTTGAGTTATCTAATATCTTTAACTATTTTTGTAACATATCACATATATAAATATAAATATTTTATATTTAAATGTAATATTTTGATCTTTTTCATTTTTAGTAGACTTTGAAAAAAAAAATTATTATTACCTATCATCTTGAGAAAAACATGTGTATTGTGAAGTGATTTATCTAGGACTTTTCAAATAATTAAAATCATATAACATTGAGACTAAATAGTTTTATATATTCTAGACTTAATAAATTTAATGCCTTGAAAACCCTTTTAGGATTTAGTAATAAAAATTAAACTTTTTAATACACCAAAGCTTTCATAAACATCTAATATTTTAACATGTAGAAAATTATTTCAATAATATCAAACTTCTTCATCTTATCTACTATCTCAATTCACATATTCTCGAAATATATTGTATTCATTAACAGTTCATCTTCTATAGTTTCATATTTTTAATATAAATTTCTAAATATCTATACAAATATTATATTATAGAACACTTCCACAAATCAATTTTTTCCATTCATAATCCAAGGTTCTTACCATGTAATCCATTATCATTTATTATCTTATTGATCATTGATAGATTCTCACACTTATAGGTTGAAAATTTTAATTAATTAATTAAAAATTCACAATTATTTCAATATAATTATTGTAAAAGTTATCATGCATCAGGCAGTAGATGCTTCTCTATTAATCTAATATCACATTCTATTGAATACCACATATTTCGAACTCTACAATCATCAGATACAATGGTTTTTTCCTTCCATGTAGTATACCAATCATCATTGCTAAATTATGAATGGATATATATAATAAAAAGGAATGTATCATATTAAAACATATTATAAACAATCAAATATTCATATCAAAATTTCATATATTTGGTCATTTTTTCATAATTTTCAACTAACTCAAATCTGTATACAACATATTTTTTAATGAAAATTTAATCACATTCCACTGAGCTCTTAAATATCCCTGTTTAGTTTTGTTGTTAAATTAAATTAATATATCTATATAAATATCAATTAATTAACTCTATTTATAAAAAATATAGTGAAATTTAATTTTTTTGTAATGAAATTGTATGTTTAACACATATTCAAGCCTCATCCATGATTTAAAATTTCATCATCTCCACTTTAATGAAATAGAATTCTCTAGAGAGGAAACATGCATCACATTTATCTAAGAAATGTTCAATAAATTAAATAACACTAAGTTTAAATGAGCTAAAATGATGTAAAAATAGGGGTGACTAAACAAGATATAAATGTTTTGTATAAAAATATTAAATATATGATACATTCACTGATATCTCTATATTGTGGTTTTTGATTAATTTTAAAAAACAGACATGTACTCATATTCAATAAAAAAATTAAAAACATTATATTTCTAAAATATCATTCCCCATTTTTGTTACACTTCAATTTTATATGAAATAATTCATAAAATTTTAATTTTATTGAACATTAATAAATGGATAAGAAATATTATTTTAATACCTTATCATTAGCACTGTCAAAAAAGTACAAATAAAAATGAAATTATGATATTGTAAAAAATATTCTTATTATAACCCTAAATAAATAGATTAACTCTAATATATCTAAATCATTTTTTGTTTTCTTACAAAGTAACTCCAAGCTTGTTTTACAGATATCATTGGAAATATAAAAAAAGAGTTATCTTGAAGTATATCATCATGGTCCATTGGTTGTGATAATTTTCATTTTTCTCTAAATGATTTTAGGAATAATCGTAGTAAAAAATTGATATTTGTTAATGTTCCATAGTAATCAAAATATTTACCAAGTTACATAATTATATACATTACATTAAAATATTTTTAGATAAATATAAATAATATAATATGGTATCAAGTGGGTTTCTTATATTTTCTTTATTTGGCGAATCATGGATTAGTGTTTTTTCTCATCCAAGATACCTCATTCCTTTTTTCACTATATTAGGGTGTACTCTTCATTCTCACATTTCTAAATATATTGAAATTATTACCTATGGATATCAGTTTTATATTTCTTTTAATATCCATATAAATGTGCACAGTCTCTTTCTCAACATGGTACAATAATGTACACACATCTCTTATTGGAAGTTTGATTTTCATTAGACTCATCACTTGGGACAGAAAACTGATTGAGATTTTTTTATCTATGTATAACATACATAATCAGTCTATATAGATCCACATGAACTCTTGGTTGACCAATTTCTAAAAACTACTCCTGATATTCAACTTAATCATGTGGAATTATTTACTTCCTCAAAAATTTTACCTTTTATTGTGATCTTTCTATTTTTAATTCCACTAATAATTGAACTTGAAGAATTATCATGCAGTCTATATAATAATTGTATGATTTCGTGGAAACTCTATAAGGTTACACAAAAAAATAATTCATTAAACCAATCCTTATTCTTAATTAATTTATTGATTCTTACTTTTTTTTCAACTATCCTCCACAAATACATACTTCCATGTTTTCTTTTCATGGATCCATGGTGCATTATATACATATATAATAGAATAAGATCCATCATTTCAGTGTCTCATTCCTCATTGAATTCTTTTGTTATCATTAAAAAATATGATTTTTTATTAGCAAATAATGAGTAATATCCACGTCTCATTTTCTTCTTTATCAATAATTTCCATAATCTATCAACTGCTTTTGGTATATTCTTGGATGATTCCTACCATCACCCAACACTACCATAACTATATGTATTTAAAATATCCTTGATATTATAATGACATTAAATTTTTTTTGGTGATCATTTTTTATTAATTTATGTGCATTTAATTTTTTATGAAGGATTATTTTTAGCTTCATTTATACTCCCCATTGGTACACAACTTCTTATGTTTCTAAAGTTTAAAATGTTATTATTATAGTTGAAATAATTTTTTGGGAATGTGTTGATCAAAAATTTCATTATCTATTTTTATTTTTATTCTCACATACACCCACATCCATATTACAAATGAATTTACATTAATTTAATATTGTTAAAATTATTTCTAAAAAAATTATTTTATACCGGAATAATTTTCAAATTTTAATCTCATGGGATTTTATTTTCTTTATAAATGTATTTATATTTTGGAAGTGTTTATAAGAATAATAGAGACATTTTTTATACCTTATGTATTAAGAGGAACAAATGGTTTGTGAACCCCAATTTTGGTAAGGAAGCATAATTTTTTACCCAATGTTTCGAGTAATGTTTCGATCATAAACGCTACCTTTCAAACAAACCATATGTTTTAGGAACACCCATATGGTACATCTTCCCTAATTTTGAAATCATCCTTATATTTTCATCCATACTTTTTATGTTTATCACTATAAAAGGAATCCATATGTTTGACTTTTTCGAATATGGAGATTGAAATTATAGATTATTTTTTAGATTCATGCAATGGTATCTCTGGAATAAATAACAATTTAAATATGCATATAGGCTGATTTAGAGGATCATATATAATAGATTAAATATTTCTTATTTAGAAGGGATGTTGTGTATTTCATTTAATGTTTTGAATTTTAATAATTGTGATTGATCATGAGGTTTATGTAGAGATTTTTAATTGATGAAAATTGGTAGTCATGTAAAGTACACAGATTTTATTTCTACCATTATATATTGATAGATGTATGTTTGAATATAATAATGTGTTTTCTTCACAAGAGATACACTTTGTATATGTACATGTTTTGAATATTATCCCTTTATTGACATATTGTTGTTGTTATTATATTTATATGATAATATTAATATATTTCTTGAAAAATCATCAAAAAGAGTTACACTTTAGAGACATAAGCGTTTGATCATCTGCCTAGTCTTTTCTATTCTACTGTTTAATGGAGGCCTATATGATGTAGAAGAATATTTTTATGTTGGTGAGTTTTATTAAAAATCATAAAAAAACTTATATGTTTATTTTTTAACTATGAACTGGACTAGTATTCATCCTCTTCATCTCAATATATTTTCTGTTAAATATTACATTACTTATACTCAGTCATGTTTGAGTATTGGTTACTCATACTAATATTTGATATATTGGTTACCTATAAAAGAACCAGAAGGGCCTATAAAATCAATATTGTAAATGTCTCAATAATTTTCACTTAGTTTTAAAGGTCTCTAGATTAGAGTTCCTTCTATATAAAATTCCCAAGACAATGGATAGAGTGTTGGTGGAGTAGACTAGGGGATATCTATGCCATGATCCACTAGACATCACTATTATATGGTGTTTGTTTATTTTACGTATGTCACTTTTCATTAAGCTATAAGTATTGAATATCATTAAACTCATGTGTGAATTATTACTTATAATATGTATTTAAATGAAAATAATTGACCCCTCCCCCTCCCCCTCTTCAATCTTCTTATTTTTCATTTCAACAAAACAATTCATATCATATGAAGTGATATTTTGATATATTTCTATTTATAAAAATACCTGATGATTATTTTATCAATATTTGATAAAAAAAATAGTATATGAAGGCCATACACATGTTGTAATATTTCTTTGACACTAAAAATTCATAGATGATGATCCATATGATGTTAAAACACAAATGGATGATATTAGAGAAGGTATGTCAATGATTTGTGAACCTTATTTTAATGGTGATAATTATGGATTATAGAAAGGATATATTATTGTTTATTTAAAAATCATGTAATAATAGTTTATTTTAATTTATTCAAAATGCATAAAATTGAAAATTTTGGTCTAGAAAAGTTGAATTGTGCTCGTGAGAATAAATTGAATCTTAACTCAGGATCAATGAATGATATGATGTGTTTATTAGGAAATGAGGAGTTTAATTATGTTTCTCAATGTACTACCACATATGAGGTATGGAAATCCACTTTTATAACTATTAATCAACTTATAATGTCATAAAATTATACTAAAAAACTAAAAAAATTCAAATTAGTTACATTCAGGTTGAATGGTTATGAAATCAGAAAATAAAAGAATGAAGTGTTGATATAAATTCTCAACGATGTTGATTCCATGGGAGAACTTATTCCAAAACCAAATCATGAATTCATGGAATTTATATTTTTTCCTTCTAAATTTAATTGAATATATTCTCTAATTATATAATACACGCTAGTTAAATAGATAATGATGAATGAATTGATTACCCCCATGATGATGTATGAAGCTAAGATGCAAGGAGAATATGAAAATAATATCTATACAAAAAAATAAAGATACCCCAATAAATATTACTATGAAAAAAATTCTCTAATTTATGTTTTTATGATTCAGGTAATGTGGTATCAGATCGTGAAATTTTTTGTAAAACTATAAAATAAAATAAAAATAGATTAAAATGGAATAAAGAAGATAAATATCGTGAATGAAATAAGGTCACATAAATTCTAACATTAATGTGATTATACATCAATTAAAATATTATTATAAAGCAAATGGTAAGAAAGTAATGAAGGATAACTATATCACTTATAAGGATTTAAGTTATGATGACCCTAAAAACACTAAAGCTAAGCATGAAAATCGAATGGAAAATATTTGTCTTATGGATCATGTTAATGAGTTATAATCATATTACTTTCAAATCTATAATTATAAAAAACATTATTAATATGAATTTAATAAATATAAATTTATACCTTAAGATGAATTAATTATTTAATGAGAAATAAAAAAAATTATGAATTTGTTACGAAATAAAAAATAATGTTTATCAAAATAGATTTCATATTTAGGAACTTATTATTAAAAAATTTCATTTATTTTTCATGAAAATAAAATTAAAGAACTATTAGAAAAAGTTGATACATTAAACGACAAATTTCAGTGAATATCAAGTGATAAAATAATTTGAATAAAATTTTTGGTAAAAATAATTATAATAATAATGGTAAGATTTGAATTGGTTGTAATGGATAAAACCCTAATTCTATTTAAATTATTTTTTCCATGTTCAAATATAAAAATCATACCTTCGGATAAGGGTTCCCACTATGGAATAAATTGGAATTATGCTAATTACATCTATTTTATTATAAAATATTTCATTGTAGAACATATTTATTATTCAAAATCATTATCTAGAATTAATTACACAGTATCTTTTCAATGAAAATAAATTTGGTTAAATTATAATTTAGTTGTTAAGTCTTCCAGGCCCAAAAGCTAATGGGTACCGAAAGAAAATTATGTTTGGTATTTTTGAGATCTATTACCCTAAAAAATTATTTTAATTTTTTAAAGAACCTCTATAAAATGAATATTTATTCTATTTTTTATCAACTCTAAATGAGTTCCTTCTGTAAAAGAAATGATACTTAAATATGGACCTGTTAGCATTTAGGAAGTATTTCATTTTATTATTATATAATATTAATTTTTTCACATTATATTATTATATTTAATTAATCAATATGATAAACTACTATAATTTCATCATGCTTGCTACAAAAAATATTATAAATACGACATAACTCAGTCACGTATTAAGATGTGTAACAAAATTGACAATGTTTTCTAATATGTGAATTTTTTTATTTTAAGGATACTTTTATTTATTAATTTTTTTTCTATATCTTAGTATTAGTTTTTGAGTATAAGCTATAATTTTCTAGGATCTTGAATTTTTTTCATATATTAATTTAATCAAATAGAAAATATAGGTTTCCATAATTTCAATTAATAATTTTTTAATATTTTACTTTTTGAAACATGTTTTTTAAACTATATTTTTTTAGAAATGTTAATCAATTATTTAAATTTATTATTATAAAACCATTTTCATACATAAAAAAAAAATTAGATGGAAAATATGAAATTATTACCTCTTTTGGGCTTGAGAATTAGTAACACTGCATGAAAAACCCCATAATAAAACATATCTTCATCGTCATTAAAAACCTAACTTTATCTCAAACCCACTCAAAAATAGCATCTTCATTCTTTGAAATTAAATACTCAAATACATATAATGAATCTAGTACGAGCATAATAGAGAGACAAAGGAATTAATTCTTATGGAAATTTTATTCTCAAATGAAAATAATATAAGGTTTTCATTATTTTATTCATTTTAATCATTTAAAAAATAGTAATAAGATAAATATGAATATTTTTTTTAACAAAAATAGATCTTTTTAAGATTCTATGACTAGTCCGATTGTAAAATAGTTAGTTTTCTTTATTGAGGATTCCATAAATAATTTACTAGAAAAGTTAAATAAATAAACAGTGTTGAAGAACCAAACGATCAATCTTATCAAATATCTAATGTGGGAATGCCATATGTAGAGTTTGTGTCTATGTTTATTCAAATAAATATAGAATATGTGAAGTGTCATAAATATCTAAAAAGTTTTATAAAATATTATTAAGCATTAGAAAAGTCTTCTATTTCAAATTTATTTTGTGTTTATCTACTCAGGAAGAATCAATGTATTCGTTAAATGTCAATTTATATATAATAGTTTGATATATTTAATATGTATATGTGAATTCGAGTAGAAAAAATCGTAGCATGAATCTATTACAAATTAAGAACCTAATTTATAAAAGGATTTTCTAGTCAAACACTTCTAATTTTCTTTGATTAATCAAATATTATCATATATTCAAAGAAATATATATCTTTTTTCAAAATCTCAAGATACTTGTAGTGAAAGTGTTCGATGCTAATAGTTTGAAGATAAATTGTATTACCATTCCAAAAGAATCAAATTTTTTCCTCCAACATAACCTATATAAAATCAAATCAAAATTGTATTATAAAATATATATTTATGAAAACAATATGTATACCTAATTTTTTTTTTGTTTTTTTCTTTAATAATATTTTATTTCTTCCTAATAATATCAATTTTTTATAAATAAGTCTACTTCAATTATCAATTATTCTATTTCATAATTTTTTTTATTTCCTAAAAATGGGCTGAAATTAATTGGGAAAATTTTAACGTCATAGATGTAAGAAAACAATTAAAAAAATTGAAGAAAGTATATGGGAGAAATTTATTTTTAAATTTATTCAGTGAATTAATTTATTCACATGTTTATAATAGTTCATTTTATATATTTTTTTCAACTAGGATAAAACTATCTTTTTCATATATGGGTTATTAGTTATCTAGTTCAAAACTATACTCTTTTGTTTCGTTTAATAATAGTTTTATGTTTGTTATGATCATCAAACAATTGGGATATTTTTTGGAATATTTTCATCCAATAGTTTCAATAATTTATTTTTGATATTGATGCTCAAAAACATTGAAATATATGTTAATAAATATGATACTTTAAGTAAATTACATTATAATTTTCACTATAATAATGAAATTATTCCAGAATTATTTGAATAAAATAATATCATAGTAGATTATTTGATTTATTATAGTAAAATTATTCCTCATATTTTTATAATAAAACAAGAAAAAATTTCTTATACCTAATGATTTAAGTGGAACATATAGTTTGTGATACCTAATTTCAGTATGGAACCATACTTTCACACCCAACATTCGGAGTAACCATATGGTTCATGAACCGTAATTTTTTATAAAACTCTATGTTTGAGGAATAAACGTATTGTTTATTATCCTTTCATTTTCAGTCAATCATGTATTGTTAACCATATTTTTTAATTTTATCACAGCCCAAATAAATCATACATTCGACATTGTCAAATATGGATTTTGATATTATGGAAAATTTCCACAAATTATTCAATAGCCTCACTAGATTAAATATTTATTTAAATCTATTCAATGTTTGTATCAAAGGATTATATTCAATATATTACACTATTATTATATATGATTGATGTTATGAATTTCATTGATCATTTTGAATTTGAATAATCATGATTTTTCATGAGATATTTCATGATTTTTTTATTTGATGTAACTTGACCATCATGTTAAATACTGACAGTTTCTTTTTCTCAATATACAAACATATATTCACTTTTGAAAATAATAATGATTTGTTTTCTCTATATATAAACATTGGGGATACAAATGTTTTGATTCTTATTTATTTGACGGAATCATAGTTTCTAATGTTCAATTTCATTGTTAATCTTTTATATAGTTTGAAATACAATATTTTAGAGATACACATTAGGTAGCTTAATGATCGATCATCAGTTTAATATTTTCCGTACTACTATTTAAAGTAATATGTTTTTATGATGATTAATAGTTTTCTACCCCGATTTTTATTTTAGATCATTTATATATTTCTTTTGTTTTTTAACTATGATATGAACTAGTATTAATCCTCTTAATTTCAGTATATTTATTGTTAAAGTGTCCACTAAACGTAATCAATCATTGTTGAGTATCAATTTCTCCTACTATGTTTTTGATATCTTGGTTCTTTGTAAAAGAATGATAATGACCTGTAAATGACTTGTCATAAAAGATTCAACTATCTCTACTCAATTTTGTAGGTATCTTGATAAGAGGACATACTAGAGAAAATAACCATACTCATGGAGAGAGCATTAGAGGAGTGTTCTACGAGATCTCTCTACTCTAAACAACAATACACTATTTTGATCTTTTCATTTAATTATTTATTTTCCACTTCTCACTCATAATTATGATAGAAATAATTAATAGATTTAAACTCAACTGGGAAGTATTATTTCTATCATGTTTTTAAAGGAACACAATTTACCCCCTCGTATGTCGTCATCTATAACATTTTTACCGAATATAATTTTGGTAATACTAATCAAAGAAAAAAATATATCTAATAATTATTACTCTTTCACTCTGAATTCTAATCTTCCCATAATGAGAAATGTTTAATTTTTTGGTTGAATCACAATTTTTTTATCCAGGTTTTAGTGAAACAATTCTTTTAAACATTCTTCTATGAAAAAAATATGTATTGGGGGTTACTCGGCATACTTATCCACTTAGGCATTGCATGAATTACATAAAAAAAACCCTTACATGATAATAGAAATTCAATTTTAAAAATATGGATAACAGTTACATTTTTATTAGATATATTTGTACGCATTTTAATGTATTACTAGAATCCCCTATTATAATGTTCGACGGTCCTTTATTAATATAAGAAACATATTAAAATTATATATGGAATCACTTCATCTACCATCACTTTGGGATGTCTCGTTGGGTTTCTTTTCTACATTTATTTTTTTAATATATATTTCTTTACGATTCCTTATAAGGGAGGTCTCCTCAACCTCATATAATCATAGAATTTATTCGCATTTAATTTTTTTCTCTATAATCTATTTTACACATCTTTATATTCTTTTCTCAAGTAATTATCATGGTAGTTATTTCCATAATATTTGATCTTCATTTCAAACTCTTTGACACCAATAATATATTTTTGAGTTTCTTCTAATTGATGGATATTGTCTTCTCTATTTTTACTAACCTCAACACTTTCACCATGATCTTTGTTACTAATTCTTTATCTATAGAAAATTTTATTTACTAATAATAAAGGATTTCTCATTGTATTTCACAACATTAATGAGAGAGTTTCATTCTAGATATATAATAATTAATATATTTGAAAATATTCTTTATCATATAGTAGAAGTATTTTCTCAACATATATGTTCGGGATAAACTCAAACATATAAGTGATAAGCTCAAAAGAATCATTTTTCAAGTCATCCTTATATTTATAGGAGATGTATTTAAAAATTTTAATAGTCCAATACACATAAAATATTGAACTAGATTCTTCAATAGGATCATTATTAATTGATATAATAGATAATATGACATGTTTACCAATATGAATTGGTTTCATGTCATATTTCATAATTAAATATTTTTTATACATTCATTCATATTTCAATAACCTATTCATTATAGTTTTGTCTCATACCTCTATGTTTTTATTTATTGTAATAGATATTGTATTCTCCATCTATTAAATCTGAATTTATTATTCAAAATTGATCATCTTACATTTTGTAGAATAATAATAGGGGGAAATATGATTATAGGTAACCTAGATTATCTCTTATAAAAAATTAATATCCATGTAGGATAAAGTAGTTACAT
The DNA here is from genome assembly GCA_963277665.1 of Viscum album. Classification (NCBI taxonomy): domain Eukaryota; kingdom Viridiplantae; phylum Streptophyta; class Magnoliopsida; order Santalales; family Viscaceae; genus Viscum; species Viscum album. The sequence goes on from OY728123.1 coordinate 880,712,983, forward strand.
GTAGTGGTCAGTTAATTAGTGCAAGATTATTTTATAGATATTATTTTTCTCATTATAGGTTTTATATATCTTTAATTAAACCTATATAATGTTTAATATATATTAAGAATTTATGTAATGTATCCACACTATGTGAGTGAATAAAAATAATGAGCGAATGACATAACGTAATTTAAAAAGATTTGATCCTGAGTTTCTTATACAATCCTTACTATGTTTGGATAAAATCAAATAAATAAATATATACTACATATCTCAGGTGAATATAGTAGGATATTTCTAAAAAATAATCGTTTATCCACTAATAGTTTTAAAGTCTCCTTGAAGGTTATTAGAACTAGAATTCTCTAGTTTACAATACATTATCCCAACAAACTTAATGAAAAAAATCATTACTTTTATCATGATTTAACTAAATACTAATATTGAAATCTTCTTCCTCAATCATAGTCTCCAATAGTTATTTTAAAATTTGGCACCCTTATGTTAATGTTGATTATGACATAGAAACCAATATGAAAACTTATTTCCGGTTTGAAATCAATGGCCTTACTCACCTCAAAATTCCTATAGACTTTTGTGATATTAAATCATTGAAACTCCTCAATATCAATCAGTGTCAATAATAAGGAAAAATAATAATTATTATGTTTATTTGTAAACTCTTTATCACATAATTATTCTTCACCTATTTGACACAGTATGTGATAATGTCCTATGAGAAGGTGTCACACTGAAATGTCATACATGTTCCCCAATATGATGGTAACCCAGAAGTTCCATGAAAATATTCCTAAATATATGATATATGGATAGATGAAAAAAAAATTAGGGACCCAAATAATTCAGTTCATCAAGGTTTTAGACTCATAGGACATTAAGGTTCCTTCTTTTAGAGTATTCCCTTGGTAATATACAGTGTAGGATATAATGAAAATGAGGCATTCTAGTTGGAAATCAAAATTTATATGTGTCATTGTATGTTCTTATTTTCCAACCTGTGTATTGATCCATAGATTATAAAATTATTATTAATGAGTTTTATAAGTCATTAACATTGATTTATTTATAAATACCATGATGACATATATTCACGGTGATATAGTATATGTTGGGTGTATCACGGGTAATATCTCATTATTGATTAATGTAAGAAATGAATTGGTTGGTATGTTCTTTATTGTAAGTTGATGTCATAATTAATTTTATTGAAATGATATATCCTAAATAAATCCATGGTCATTTTTTCATAAAAGAATGTTTATTTTCATAAAATTAAAGAAAGAGACATCAATCACCTAGGTTGATGGCACCAACATGCAACATGCTTGGTTATATTTATCATTATAAAGATATTATATTAAATATATAGATTTATTTTGAGGTATTACGAAATTGTTGAAATCACATCATTCTCTATGGGTTTATTGGAGTGTTTATAGACACTAACCTTGGAATTTATGGTGGTTTACCTAATTACCCTGAGAAAAAGGCCTATATGGTCAGACAATAAGTGCATCTAGAATCATAGTTTAATTAATTATTATTAGTTTTTATTTAACATATGGAATAAATATTATTCCCACACATGGTTCAATAATTATTCATTTATTCTTGATCACATATATTATTTCACCATTTTTCGAGAGAATATTATACAGGTGGAATATTTAATATATATTTATTGTATATTTTGTGAATATAATTTTTAATTATTCATTTGTGAATATTGTAGTGATATTAATTTATTAATAAATATAAATTATTCATGGACCGAAAAATATTTTAGAGGAACTGAGGAAGTAGTGTATAGGTCTATTCGGATATAATATATATTGACTATTACTGATTAAATATTATTTAATTTATTTTGTGAGATTAGCGCATATTATGAAATAATGATTTTATTATTATTAAATATATTGTGTTTCATATGGATTAAATAAAAATTAAAGGTGACTTGTTCAATTATATTTCTCCAACACTATAGGTATAAAAATGTAAATATATTATTATTTTCTTGAGAGACAATTCATTTATTTTATTATGACCAAACAATTTAAAGAATAATATAGATATCCCCCCTCTATAGGAATGTTGTCAATAATGGAGAGAAATATTTATCCACCTACCAAACTTGAGTCTAGATAGATCAAGTAGAATACTTTTGAAGTAATTCTTAAGGTAATCAAAGGTGAATGAAGTATGTGATAAGGTATATTATGATAGCACTTAGATATTTCTATTCTGACATTCAATGATTTTTGGAAGACATGTAGATCATTTATAGAGGGAATCTAATATCTATTACCACAAAAAATGAAGGTATGACATAAATCATTTGTGAGATCAATAAAAGAAGAAATAATTTAACACAAGATAATTGTTTAATTTCTAAAATTAACTATAAATAATATGTGAAGATCATGAGCATTTATTCTAGTGTTTATCCACTCTATATATTCTCTGATACAATTCTATTGATCACAATGTTTATCATTATTGAAATCATGGATTAATCATTGTTCATGGTAAAAAACAATGTTGAGAATTACCCATCAAATGCTTCTCCTACACCCATAACCTTCAAGTGGTATTAGAGCAGTTTTACAAAAAAATAACTATTTAAATATTCATAGATGATTTAAGAGTTTTTCATTATTTTTGAATTCAAATTTAATTATTAATTAATAAATATTATGTGATCACATCTCTTTCTCTTCATTTCATTTAAATATTATAAAATAAATTATTTTTATAAATGAAATAAATTTGAAGATCTCATCCCAAGGAGATGAGGAGACTATATAGATAACACAAGAGTATAATCTATGTAACCCGAAGATATACACTATGTACTAGTTTTTAACAAAAAAAATTAATTTAGAATCAATTCAAGCATGTGCATTTTTTTAAAGATGGTTAATTTAATTTTACAATGCATGCTGACAATGCTAGCCATGCATGTGGTCAGTCAGAGTACATTCCATATAACATTCATACATAATGTGTAAACCTTTAGACACAAATTGGTTGTGTATCCTTTTACATGGTCTACATGACTATTGAGTATATAAATCAGAGACAAAAGGTCATGTAAGCTATATATACGCCATTTAATCTAATATTTTCCAGAGAACGGTTAGAGGATGAGTCCCTAGGTTTGTTAAGTGGATATAAAATGAAAATAATACATGCCGGGTAGTCCAATGTACACTCAATGTACTTTTACAATATTATATAGAATTAAAATTATTTTATTTTATTTTACCGAACATATCAATATATACTAGAATGTGTTCAATATGTAGATAATAAATATAATGTGATCGGTTATTATACAAAAAAATATATAATTTTCTTCCGAATTCTTGGATCTATTTATCATGTGTAATTTATATTATAGTTATTACTGTATTCTCATCGAATCATTGAAATCTATGTAAAAACAAATTGTGTAAACCATTGGATCCTCTAGTTGAAATTACTTGTCATGTTATTATCTAATAATTTTTGTATTCCAAAAATCAAAAGAGTAAATATTATATGATAATTACACACTTTGGGGGGTTCGGATGGGTAGTCACTATGTTTCCTCAGGGTACATTTTTTACATAGTTAATATTAAAAAATATATTTTTAAATTTATGTTCTTTGATAATCTCAATTAATTTGAGATGGGAATTAAGATGAATGAATAGATTAATTAAAGAAGACAATTAAATGATACGATCATGATTTATCTCAAATAATAATTCTTAAAATTGAATTCTAATTTCATTAAATGTGTAATTTGTTGAATTATTGTATATTATCATGAGCCTAGACCATACCATTGATTATGAAATGTTTATTTTAATTTATTATTAAATTTTTTTTAGAATTTGTTTCATATCTCCTCTTATTATGTAAGTGATTCTCTGCCCACAAATTTGTTTTTGTTAAATACATAACAAGTCCATTAGTCCCCCCCACTTGTATGTGATTAAAAGCATATCTAATTGATAAAGATCCCACGTTGGTCGTTTATGTTTGGTTCCAATGATAAACCACTAAAAGAGATATATATAGGTTGACAAGTGGAATGTTTAAACAAAAACCTTAATTGGTTCAAGGTGTTTTTCCCCTAGGATGATGGTTAGTTTATAATCCGCTAAAAAACCATTAGTAATATCATATGACCATAAAAATTTATTATTATATATCTATAAATATGAATGGTTATTTCATTATGGTTTTTTCCCTGATCAGATATATTTTTGAATTAACAAGAAAGCAAAATAGATTTACAATAAATTGACAAATGCATAAATATTATGTAAAACATGGTTAATCACTTACATAAATCCAATAAACATTAAAAAGAAAGTAATAAATATAATAATTGGAAATGTTTACATAAAATATAAAATCAATCAATTATATATATTCTGTTTTCATATCCTTCCACTACATTATTTTAAATAAAACCACAGTTAAAAGTTCTTGAGTGGCTGAACTTTGGGTACATTCAATTATCATAGAATTATAAGTTAATGTTTTGTGTAGAATCAACATAGTTCAAATAAATTGTGGACTACCAAAAAATGGCATGGTGTAACTAAGAGGAAAATGTTGAGTAAATCCCATTTTATGATTTCAGGATTGGGGAGTCCAATCAATATATCAAGGAACTATGAGTTCATAGAGTTAGTATTTGGAATTCCTAAATCAAACCCATAAAAATTTACTCACTATCCATATTTGGGGTGATTAGAATGGGAATATGGATAATTACCATTATAATATCAAAACAACATGATATTATTATTCCAATGGTGAGGGATATTGATTTTTTATTGAACAATTAGAGACCAATACATAAAATTATTAAATTATTTTTATAATTTTTTCGGATAAAGTGCTAAAACTATGATCATATTATTTGTAGAAATATCCATAAAATTACATAAAACATATAACTATGATCGATACATGAGATTTATACCCTTCTCACTGGCATAAATTTTCAAGAATGAAAAAGGTTGTGATTTTTTTATCATGCACCATGAATATAGATTGTATGTGATGGAAGAACCAATTATTGTGGATCTTGGTAATGAGGTTAGTGAATAAGATTTGACTCTCTATCATAAAAATTTGAAAAATTCTAAAAAATATTCAGTTTTTCTGATATAATACATGAAGAAGGATATTTTGAATCAATACGAGGGAATGGATGGGTATATCATGATATCTCACCTTTAGGATATCTGTCAACAGAAGGTTAAGTAAGTGAGATATGAGATGTCCAAAGATTTTTTTACAACTAAGCTTGGGGATTCGGTGTCATATGATCCTCATGTAGTTAAAAATATTAGTTTAATTAAACAACTAGATATACTAGGGATTAAATTTTGAGATGGGTTGCACATTGATCTCGTACATTTCTCAATACCCAAGACCCTCTATTTTTTTATTATGAATTATAATATGAGAAATATTTAGAAGAGCCTTTTGAGACTCCTTACATAGATCCTGTAAGTAGATAAGGACATGGGGAAGGACAAACCCATATTCTATATGATGAATAAGTAAAGGAAGAATAAGGTAAAGGGGCCCAAGACGCATAACAAGTATAAATATCTTGAGAACTATCCTTATAACAAGAGTAACATCCAATGGTAGTGTAAGGAAAATATGGATGTATGGTTTTCATATGGAAATCATTGCCCCTTGAAGTGGAACTACCCTTAGATACAAGGGGATACTAAAGGTGTTTTCACTATCATGTGTAATATTTCAATATATACACATTGGGTATTAGATTAAACATATTCTTCTCACATATATATCCAAATTTATGAAACAACCTAATTTTGAAGGAATTCTATAGGAGAGGTGTATTTTTGAACTTCCAATGGTGCAAGGTTCGCCTCTCTAACCATTAGTGACCACCACCTTCCATTTCTAATTTGAATCATATTTTTTTAATAAAATTATGGACCAAATGTTCCCAAGAAATTTATTTCTATATCATTCCTATAATAATATGGTTTTATTTTAATATTTTGGAATAAAATTTGTTTCTATTATAAAGATAACATATGTCATGGTATGACACATTTTAATAAATGTATTTATATATTAAATTATAAAATTCAAGTATTTTACATATACCAAAAAATCATGTTCGCACAAATGATATAACACCCTATAATGGAATCACAATCTTAGTCATTTTCATTAGAATAATTCTAAAAAGATCTATTAAGATGGGTATTCAGACTATTTTATTATATAACCTCTTGGATAATTTCATGCTTGTTTACAACAAAAAAATGAAAAAAACAACATTCTGTCGATAGGGTGAAAGGACCATTTAGCTTTTAAGATTTGTATATATAATGTGTAAGGACAATTTCTAGATGAATATATAGGTTGGTATACTCACTTCATAAATTTTAATGATTACTTGAGTAGATATTGATATAAATACATAATGAGGAATAAAATAGAGTCCTTTGAGAAATTGAAGGAACTAATGAATGAAGTTGAAAATAATCTTGGAAAGAAGGTAAAGAATTTTTAATTAGATTGAGGTGGTCAATATATTTACCCATAGGTTGTCCAATGTTTCTGGGAGTTTGGGATTTTATCTCATCATACTCTAAATTACACACCATAGTGTAATGGTGTTAGTAAATGGAGTAATCCTACCTTATTTGACAAGGAAAGGTTGATGATGAGTCATCTAATTCTTTCTTTATCCTTTTCGGGATATGAATTATAAACCATCACATATACATTAAAACAAGTACCAAATAAAGTGGAAAACAGAATTCTCTTCGAGTTAAAGAGTAGAAATAAACTCATTCTGTCACATACATATGCATGGGGTTGTAGGGATTTTGCTAAGGTCATATAAAGAAATAAAACATCACCATGGGGCACAAAATGTATCATTATAGGGTTTTCAAATGAATCAAAGGGGTGTTACCTAAAAAAATCTCATATAATAAAGATACTATCATTAGAAATTCAATATTTCTTGAGATGGGAAATATCGTCCAATAGGATAGTGGGATAATGATTGAATTTTTTTAATTTGATTATCAAGAAATAAAATAGTTCATATAGGAATAAATTCCATTGGTCTCCATGGAATAAGTGGTTCCTAAAACCCATGTATTGCATATGAGTACTTTAGAATTAAGAGAACTAGAGAGGTATGTTTTTAAAATCACCGAATATGGTGGCTCATTGTTGATTGATAATGATGAACCTCACTACTATAATGATGTTTTTGAGATCTTAGAAGCGATATGATAGAAATAATACATGAGTTCTAAAATATATTTCTTGTATCAGAACAATGTTTGGGTTTTGGTTGATGTTTCAGTTGATGTAAATCCCATAGGGTAAAAATTTGTATTCAATAGAAAATTGGACATGTGGGGTAATGTAAATACATATTAATCAATGATAGTGGCTACAAGGACTAAATAGAGTTAGGGAATTGACCAAAATTAATAATTTTCACCTATTTCTAAGGTTTAATCCATTTGAATTTGACATGTTATACCGGTTTAACATGAATTTGAAACTTGGAAGATGGACCTCAAAAATTATTTCCTTATTGGAAACCATTACAAATATTTATATATGAAAAAAGAAAAAGTTTTGTGGCACTAAATTATGAAAAATGTATTCTCATGTTACATAGACCAATTTATGGATTTGAGGAAACATCCATTTTGTGGATAATTTGATTTTATGAAGAAATTTAAAAAAATTAATTAATAATTAATATAACCCATGTGTTTATATATTTATTAGTGGGAATATGATAATTATCCCAGTAGTATATTGTTTGCAACGATTTTCTGCTGGGAAGCACCACTTTGTGCCACATGTGTGGGATGCATTGGTTGGATGAGTCCTGTAGTTTCCCTATATTCCTGCTTTTCAAAGTAGGGTACCATTTATAACCTCTTGAGGAGGTTTTCTCCTTGATCAAAACACGTTGGTGGGATTTCGGTCTCTCCTTCCAGGGATTCCTCCTAAGAATTCATCACCTAGTCTCAGTCTCCCATAAATATTAAGACGTTGTTTTTTAAACTCATTTAGGTTCCATATATTTTTGGATTCCAGTTATTTACTCTTCTTATGTCATGGAATTAAAAAGGTGTCTAATCATGGAAGCGACCTTCAGTCAGAACAGTTGTCACGTTGGGCATCACAGACGTGTCTTGATGCTAAAACCCTAGTACACCTGGATTTTCCCTTATGATGGGGCTTATCGAGGTCATGTAAGCCCAAGGAATCCAACATTGATTGAGGAGAATTGTATGATAGAGGCATGTATATGAGGTTTTCTTTGGTTTTCCATGTTTGAAACAGGGTATGCCTTAAGATTAACATCTTGCAGAGAAGGATCTGAAATGTCATAACACTTATAAAAGTGGATCAGATTGGTACATCTATAAGAGGGAGAACCTAGAAAGGTTGCTGGATGGATGGGTAAAAATTTCTGATAATGATAGACCCAGGGTGATGTGTCCCAAAAGGGAAGTATTTCACACCATGATGGCTGATTTGAACACCTTAATTGGTAGATCATAGGAAGATAGGTCTGGGCAAAGTAGACACCAAGGTTTACCATTGGTTGGGATTGAACCTCAAAGAGGCTTCCTTCGTACCCACAAAGGGATCCAAAACCGCATAGTTTGAGAGGGTGAGGTATGGAATTGGGGTGTATTCAAGGGAAAATAACCCAAGAGCATGATCGGGCATATGCCTGGATTACGACCAATGTGCTACAAAGGTAAATGTGATGAATGGGGATTACACAAGGTTAGCTACCCCATATGGAATACATGATTTCACTAGTATGTGGTGGCCTAGGTGGAATCATGATGTATATGAATGAATTGATGAAGGTTGGAATGATTGGTCATGGAGTTGATAACCTGTATAAAAGTGATTGTATTGGGATTCATCTATAAAGAGGTTTCCTATGTATCATTGTGGTAGGGAATCAAAGTCCAAATAGTTCTATAATGGTGGGTGAGTCACTAGAGGAGGTGACTCATGAGAACAGATGTGTGGATATGGACCTAAAGGAAATTAAAACAACTAGTTCATGAATGATCATCCTGAGACACAAAGGCTGGAGGGAGAGAAAAATATGTAAACTGGGTGATGTGATTGCACCTCTAGGAGGGTTCCTATGTACCTTTCTCAAAAAGGGAAAAGATCAATGTCTATGCACGTTAGGAATGGGGCATAGAATCAGGGTGTACACATAGAAAAACAACCCAAGGAAATTCTATGGGAATATGAATGGTTAGTAGCCTGTCACAATAGGAACACTCCTGGTTAGAGGAGTATAGATTGAGTGTGGGTATTAAGAATGGTTAGCTGCTCGAGAACTTTTCTGACACTATTAAGGGGGTGAAACAAGGATTGGAGTCTCAACAAAGGGGACACCGCAGTTTACTAGTGTTTGGGGGTTAAACCTTGAGGAGGCTTCCTATGTACCATGTCTCGGAGATAGTTACCAAAACCCATTTAGTTCGAAACCATATAGTTTAACATCATGTGGGATTAGAGGGGAATACAGTTTAATTTCATGTGGGGTGAGTGTGAATTGACATGATGTTTTCGGAACCAATGGGTGATGGTCTTGATCCTTAGGGAGGATTCATACATATCCTCGCGGTATAGAATAAAAGTCTGAGTAGTTCGATAGAGAGGGGAGTGGGGCATACATGATAAGGTGATCCTTAAAGTATTTCAGGGTCGATGTTTAATCAAATCCCATATGAGTCATGCCTAGTTTGAGAGATAAGAGGCATCAATAGACTTGGCGATAGCATCACGAATGGTGCATCAATGAGGAGTAGAGTAGGGCTTATTCATCAAAAGAGACCCAATGGGGAAATAGTGGCTTATACATGATTGGTGGATGAAGGAAATGAATATTTGAACTTACTTCATGAAGGAAGACCAAAGACGATGTCCATATTTATGATGAGGATAGAGTCATCAAACATGGAGCATCCTTTCAAGTTGGGTCGGTGATTACGCAGGGACGGCTCAATGTGCACATGTTGATAAAGTAAAGCAGGAGAGGAGGGCTGAGAGGGAAGTGGAGCACGTCCCATTCAAGGTTCTCTTGGAATTGTTAATCATGTGGTGATCACAGTTTAGAATCAGGTGTTGAGGACGTGGGTTTTCTTGGAATTTTAACATCATGCATATTGGATGGTGAGGACTCATTCCTCACCCCAAAGACATAAATAAATTTTAAGAACATGTAGTTATGGAGGGGAAGGAATAAGGACTTCTCGGTATTGGGGGTTATGGAGTGATCTATTGGGGGGTCCACGTTAGTATGGCTACATGAAGATGAAATAGTCATTATCATGTCTATAAGAAGAATTAAAATGAAGGGAAACACAACATGAAGACCCACTCAGGGGGGACCTTGAAATCACATCATACATGCTTGGAGGGCCACAAAAGTGATGGGTTTGAAAATAATGAGACCTTGTAAAGAGTGGATACACAATGATATGGTGCTTCAAAATGAGGATGACCTTCATAAAACTCTGGTGCTTCATGAAGAGGATGGTCTTCATGAAGGAAATGGTATTCGTGAAGGATTGATGCTTTGTGAAGGGAGTTTTTCAATGAAGCAGAGATTTTTATTAGAAAATGTCTCTTTAATTGGGGAATGCTTTGCAAATTCTTAAGGTTTAATAAATCCTTGAGCACCCTAAAGGGGATCCCTCCTTTGATAATGTAATAGGCCATCAAAAATAGCATCCCCATTATAAGTGAGGCCCATAAAAAAACAAGGAGGCTTGGTTTTCAAATTCTATGTTCCTATGGTGATCTATTTTATGACTTCGTGAAGGAGTTTGCAAATCGAGATCATGGAAGGTGAAAGGGTAATGTGAGAGTGATTTGAAGGGGGGTGAGACTTCTTTTTATAGGTTCTGATGGTAAGTGGGGGTTTTAGAGCTCTCCAAGGTGAATATTTCGGCACCACGAAGGTGAGGTGATGTCGCAAATTCAAAGGGGTGATGACAAGCTTGGTCCGACTCATAGAGGGCCCATCTAGGTGAACATAGATGAGCTATCTATGGAGAACATGTGATGCGATGGAGCGGTAGGGATCCATCATACTTCATTAGAATAACTGGGGGTTTGTCAAGTCATGTAGCGGATCACTTAGGCTACCATCACGAAATGGGATGAGATGGAATTTGACACTAGGAGGATGCTGAGTTTCTTCCGACTCATAGAGGGTCCGTCACAGATGCTAGCAATAATAGATGTGGGATGACCCCGCGAAGTATATCACGAACTAAGTCCTTTGGGATAGTTTTATTTAAGTTTGTTGAAATCTTTATCCATGATTTACATTGAACAGTCCATTCAATTTTTTATACCCTAAGTAGAATGAATTTCCGCATTAACAAATCCCCCGCCCCTCAGAATTAGAGCCAAAGGAAATGAATGTCGGATTATGAGGGTATGTTGCTAAAAAACATGAAGGATCTAAAAAAGGAGGATCCTAAAGCGGGATCAAAAAGTACGATCGCAAAGGGGAATCAAAAATCTGGATCACAAAGCATGATTGTGAAATGGCATCGTGAAACAGAACCAAAAAATGGGCACCATGAAGCGTGGGTGACGGTCGCTTTGAAACCCGGGGGTAGCTCAGAGCGAAGATCATTCCAACCATGGATATAAATAGGTGACCACTTGTATTTTGTTTATACCTAGATCTATGTGAAAGACTATGCCATTTCTCTCTATTTGTGAAGAAATCCTACCCATGAATGTGACTACGAGGACTACCTTTATTGGTCGGGTTCTGTGTAAATACTTTATCAAATTAGTGCATCACGATCTACTATTTCTTTTGTAATGCAGGATGAGATTGATGATTCTTCATAGAGTGATATCTCTTTGTGAACTATATTCATTAAAGGGCGTTTTTTACTATATTTCTGAACCAAATAGAAAAGTTTTCTATGTCTTAGGTTGATGGTTGTTCAAGAGGTTTCTCAAGAGGTTCATTTTGACGCGGCTCAGTGGGAGACCATGTGAAAAAACATCCAAATAGTGGAATAAATCTAGAACACTTCTGATCACCAATTATTGATTGAGTTATTGAAGGATTCATAGAATTAATATTTGTTGTGGAAGTGCTTTCCACTATATGGATTCATCTTTTGGGTGACTTATTCATCCCAGAGGAAAGTAGGTATCAACTAGATTATTAGTTTAGAAGTAAACTAGAATAATAAAAATTGTACATGGCAATAGACGACCATGCTAGAAAGGAACATACTCATATCAAATCATACTGTCTCCACAACCCCATCAACAACATCGATGGAATGGCACTGTAGAAGGAGAAGTATCATCCTCTATACAAAACTATTATCTAGGTGGGGTTGAGGAATCTAGATAAGGAATGGATCAAAAGTTGGGATCTGTGTCAGGGATGCAAATTCACCAAATGAGGGGCCATGAGCATACTAGGCATGCGCATCCTATGAACAGTTTGAGAATATTTTGAGGTAGGTATTCCTATATGAAGCATCCTAAGCTTACCAATTTTGTGTTTCCCAACTGAATGATTTTATTCTAGAACTACTAACCTTGTGGTGTCCAGAAATCAACACAATCCACATGCACCATAGGGTGGTTGGCATTATCCTATAGAACCTTAATCAACTTGATGGAATATTGATCCATGGAGGGATGTGTGATGAGTTCCTTCTGGCCATGAATGTCTTGGATGATGTGGAATAGATGTTTCTTATGGGGAAAGCGTTGATTAATTTTATACCCGACATAGATGATTATAAGAATAACACCCAAGATGCTCACTTTAAGAAGTGCTTTGTCTACTTTATGAACATCCTACCATTGGAAGAGACACAACCAACAAGGCCCCCACATTCCCTATATGGGATCAACATGGAAAATAAGGTTGATGTTGGGGGATCCTTGGGGACAGCCAGTGGAGCTATGGAGTAACAGTGTGAGGACTAAGAAATGAAAAATAGCTAGGCTTGTCGCATTCATCGAGGTGATGACCTATAGGTGGATTCTATCATTCATAGATTCTCACATGCGAGTAAAACTGATCATGTTTATTTTGTCATCATAACTGGATGGTGGAGAATGTTTCAACCTAGGTAAATTGGTGCTGATGAAGTTATATCATTTACATCAGCACATCTGTAGGGAAAGAGGTTATTGTTGGTATGCGGTCCATTCCATTTTCTGTATGGTTTTATTTCATCACATATGGGGGATACAAATATCTCAACCCCATCTCTCCACCTAGGATATACTCCTAAGCAGAAATTCTATATATCACAGGGAGTACCCCACTGAAACTATATACAGCGATCATTTAGGGTTAAATGGGGTGGGTAGAACAATTCTCTTCCACCCATTCCCACTACCAACTAGAGAATATACTGATGATGGCATAGAATCCATTGAGAAAATATCATACTTGTTAACCTATTAAGGTGGTGTGCGGGTGTAACAGGTAGATAGTGAACCCATATGTCTGTCGTACACTCCACTGTGGTTCGCGATACAATTGAGATGCATTTAAAGACTGACCCAGAAGGTGTATATGGGGGTTTCTCATTAGAATAACCCATGTATAATAAGACAACTATGGCTTATGTTTAAAAGGGAGGATTATAAGATGCAAAATAATTTTCCACCGACCACCACTGCATTCTAGTTGGTTCACATATGTGCATTATGTTAGTCAGCTACCTACCCATGTGTGATGCTGAAGAAAACAACCATTTGGGCTAGAAAAGTAATGGTCCCCATACCTCGGTGTCACAAAGTGATGATAGGGGGACATCCAATTGGAATTGATAATGTAAATCAACGAGATGAGGCTATAGTAGTAGGGACAGTGGGCCACAAACCTGCTCTGATAGAAGGCAATGAAAGGGAAGCGTCAGGGATGAGCGTAGCTGCTCCAACAAGAGGAACCCTAGAGAGAGAGGAATCATAAAAGATATTTTGTGGGAATTAACCTAAGGCACAAATGAAATAGGTGTGCCATGTATTGATTCTAGCTGATTCTTTTTATCCATAAGACTAGAAAGAGTGAGAATTTTTCAAACGTTACCTCAGTACTGACGACCTTTCCATGAACCTAAACATTCTTGGAATGGAGTTGGAGGAACTCGGTCTTACAAAGACTAGATTCAACATGGATCTACTTATGGGAATAAAATTTGTATGGGAATTAGAAACACTGATATTCTCTAAGGGTACCCCATGATCATTGATAGATCGGGTAATGGTGTTGTTGAACAAGACAATCCCCACCTAATGGAGTCGGCGGCCCAATTGGTGGAATGATTTCCCATACCTAAAAACTCGTATAGCTCCTGGGGTGAAGAGGTTGGTGATGAAGACTTTATGAAGGGTGGTATAGAAGAAAAATTACAGGGGGCCCAAAATAACGTGAAACAGTTGCATCAGAGCAGACTTCTCTGACCAAGTCTTCCACAACTCTTAAAGTAATCTCTAACTCATCTTGGTTGTGTCATTTACATTCTTATATTATTTTGGTATCTCAACTGACACCTATTTGTGAAGGAGGATCTTCAACCAATAACTCCCACGAATGGGAATGAAGGAACAAGAATAGGTGTGGAGAACTGAACACCAGGACCGGCAACCGGTGAGATGATAGTTGCACAGTCAAACAATGATGGTGAAGCGAGGGTGGTATCCTGCTAACATTCAGAGATCATGACCATTTATAGAGGACCATGACTTGGAATCTCAACAATGAAAATCCTGAGGTGGGATCATGTGGATGACCAACATAAGTTTCCCACCTTCGGGACTACATCTATTTCCTGATTGATTAAACTAGCTACCACGACCCATATGCATAGTTTTTAGGATGAAGTGTATACTAATGGTGGGAATTGACGGATGACTTGAGGATCCTCTCCAATGATGGATTATAGTTTATATAGAGATGATAATCCTAGATGACCAGTCCATAGTCCCTTATGGGTGACCAGTGACAATGATAGATACCACTAGTAAGATAGAGTCTGGAGGGGTCTTGGTGGACATCATTGAATTAGACTCAAGAAATGAAGACCAACCTGAATAAGATCCCACTACTAAGATCCTGTAAAAATATCCTAAATACCAGCCTATTGGTCCAATGGAGTTGGATGATACTGCTTTTGATGAAAAGGATAGTAAGGTTTTCTGCCAGCGGTAGTGGAAACCAATCAAACACTTCATCAAAAACACCCTGCAATCGGAGTGGATAAGCCAAAGAGGAAAAATTCATCCCTGAATGCATGAACTATGCACCGAAGGAGTGGATTCTTGATGCCCTAATATGTTCATTTAATATTAGCTCATTGAGATTGCCTAGGAGACTAGCCATAAGATGGATGCCGATCAGGTTCAAAAGAAGTCCCAAAAACCTTAGAAGGATGAAGAGGCCAATCTGGCACTCCAACACCTCGATGAACAAATAAGTGAGAAATTAAATTCTGTTGTTAACAATATAGGGCTGTTCAAATATCTAGAGGATTAAATTTTGGAATCACTGGAGAAGTTGACATGACTGAATCATCATGTGGTGGAACTTCGAGCTAATCTGGACAAAACACAGAGCCAAGAAGACGAACATCACCTTATGGTTACTGGTTAGGAAGGGGAGCTCAATAGGAGGGACAAAATCCGAGAAGCCACACACCAAAAATCAATAGAACTAGGGAAATACCTTGAGGAAGAAAATATGTAGGGTCTTTGTTTCTCAGGAATATACAACCACGCTTTATACCAACTGTGAGAATCAAGGAATGACCACATAATTATTCACCTTGAATATGAGAGTGCCAACCAATCACCAGACACTCGGGTTCTAAATGACCACTCAGAAATTCCAGGAGGAAAGAGGTTTCACAACCCATCCTCAGGGCCCATGCTGGGACTACCCCAAGCCCGCCTTCCATAGGCCAGGGGCTGGAGACTAGCACCTAAGACAAATTCCCGATAAAAAGGGAATATATTTCTTTTAAACCTATAACACACATAGTCTGAACACAGTCAGTATAAGTAGAAAGTACTAATATAGAAAATAAAGATGTTTTGAAGTGAATGGGCCAGTATACAAACACAACTGAACAACAAGTACAAGTACAAGTAAAAATGGGGAACAACTCTTGGATCTTCCGCCAAGGAATCCTACAGGAATGGTACGTACAAATCTCGATCAACTCATCCCTGAGGTATGTCTTGTCTATTCCAACTCCGAGCATCCTCTCATCCATCACCCTTAGCCAAATTCATTGTTGACCGTCGTCTTCACTGAACACAACAAGGTGCGGGCGAAGCCCGTGCAGGGGTGACTATAAAAATACTTAGTAGGGGACCCCGAGACCCTGAAGGTCTCCCAGATCCACCAATGATAAACCAAAGAGGAAAGATACAATCACTAATTATCAACCAAACCTACTTAGGTATATTCCCATACATATACCCAAGTTACAAATCAAAGTCCAGCTCCAATAATTGTTCCCAAGCACAACCCATTCCACAAAGTAAGTAAATTCAATCTTCTCAATGATAACAAATGAAAGACAAGACTCAACTCACAAAGGTATAAAACTCTTGAAGAGGGTTA
This sequence comes from Viscum album, assembly GCA_963277665.1. Classification (NCBI taxonomy): domain Eukaryota; kingdom Viridiplantae; phylum Streptophyta; class Magnoliopsida; order Santalales; family Viscaceae; genus Viscum; species Viscum album. The sequence continues at coordinate 880,729,694 of OY728123.1, forward strand.
GAGATGATTAGATGTAGCCTCTGAATCATCTCCTCTATCGAACCCACATAGGATCCTGGAACAGTATCAGCACTGTCGAACCCACAGAGGATCCCTGTACAGAACTCATCGATGTCGAACCCACAGAGGATCCCAGTACAGATGTCATATCTATCAAACCCACAGAGGATCCTGGTACAGAATTCATCACTGTCGAACCCATGGAGGAACCTGGTATAGTATCCTTACTGTCATACCCATGGAGGATCCTGGTACAGTAGTAGGTCCACGTAGGATCCTATCATCTCAGTCGCATCCCACCATAGGGTTCCCGCACACAGCACACTTGATTTCGGGAGAGTCCGCTCCTCGATCCAAGTGTCGATACATCAACTACCACTAAGTATCGAGTTGATGTATCCCATATTTCCGTCTCATCATAAGGAACCCAATGTGACAGACGGTGCGTGAATCGGACGCCTGGTCTGTGAGTTATTGGCATTTATGTTCGAGTGGCCCGGTTGGTTTTGAGGTTCAAACCAACCCAAATGTACCCCAAATAGGTCTAAACCTCAAGTAGGGTATGCCAAAAGAGCTGCCCTGCTCTAAGATTCCTGTCACCGTAGACGGTTCGTCGATCGAACACATGTAGACCAGGATACGGATGGAAAAGTGTAAACTGACCCAACGGGTCCGGGTCTGCTCCGACCCAGTTGGACTGACCCGGCACAACCCAGTCTATAACAGAGTCTAACCCAGTCCACAGATCTGAATTGGTCCGAGGAAGCAGCCTGATCCGAATGGACGGTCCAGCCGAGAGCGGCCCGACCGGCTGGTGGGCTCGCATGGCCGGCGGCCGGCCCGTGTGGATGGAGGCCAACGCACGTGGCTGGCGGCGGGCCTGCATGGCCAGCCAGCCATGCATGTGGGGTTACACCCCCTGCCTTCTGTAATTTCCGGCACATGGGGCGCCGGCCTAGTAACCGCGGGACCCGAGGTGCCCCCCCCCTGCAGTGCACACTGGTGTCCAGATGGTTCCTCCACCACGGTGTGACAACGCCGCAATTCTGCTGGGCTCCACACGGCGTGCTAGTGTCGCGCCACCTCCATCATGGCTTGACCGGTCTGTGGCCTCCAGCTCCTCCGCGCGGCGCGACGGTTCCACGCATCTTCCATATGTTGTGACCCTCCTGGTCGCGGTTCCTCTCCTTCGCGGTGCGACAACACTGCGCCCTTCCGACTCCGCTGTGGTTCGGTTCTTTGTGTAGCGTGATGGTGCCACGCTCTTCCGGTGGTCCAGAGGCTCTTGCGCTTCCAGCTTCTTCCGTGGTCCACCTTCATCGTCAATAAAGGAAAAAACAAAGGGGTATGATCAGGCTGTGTTCATGCGGTTCAAAGCCTCCTCATCATGGTGATAACATTTGGCATACCAATCCAGAAATTTGAACGACGAAGAACAGATGTTTAATCTCATATTTAAAACAACTCAAATCCCCCTACCTCAATTCTATTAATGTTGATGTAGTCATGGGAAAAAGGCGGACATCGATTTGTTGATTTCGGAAAGCATCCTAGGATGAAGCATCGTCGGCGTTCTTCGCGGGCAACTCCTTCTATTTTTGCTTGGTCGATGATCGAAGGAGAAGTTCTTTGTTCTTCGGTGGTTCTTCATTGGAAGGATGAATCTCTTCCAATAGTTCTCCAAAGCTCCACCAAAAATAATCGCCAACCAAAATAATGGGATAAGCTAACCAATTATTCTATTTTTGGCCAAAGAATATAAAAGAATTCAACTGGGTTTTAATTAAATAATTTAAGGAGATAAATTAATTAATTAAATGGGGTTGGCACTTTAATGAGGGAAGTTTAAAAGCCTTTCCCCACTTAAAGAGAGTTACATGGGGGTTTAAGCTCGTGTGGGCCCCACTTAATAATATCCTCCCAAGGGAGGTTATGTGCGGGTTGGCCCTACCTCCAACCTCCCCTTGGAGGTTTTAACCACCAACAAAATAAAAATAAGTACACCTTATTTTTATTTTATTTTTATTTAAAAACCCCAAAACAACCTTCCATTCTTGTCCGAACGCTACTACAGTGAAGGTCTCACCAAGAAATCATCGATGCTGTGAGTTTAACGGTGCCCTCGGATTTCAATTCTGAGCACTGGTTCAAAAGCTATAAAATCCCACTTGTACGTTTACTGAACGTACCCGGACAAAACTTCATAAATTGATTCCGGGCATACCGGGCCTCAGAATCATGCGCCGTTAGAAACTGCGAACTCGTAAAATTCCCATGTATTTATGAAAAAACTTTTCCATAGAATTTCCGTGTCTTTACATTTTCCCCACCTCTTGGATTTACATCCCCTTAAACTACAACTCGAACTAAGGGAACAAAAGGGGGTACTGAGAATGCATCTGAGACTCCCACTCCCATGAGCTCTCCTGGAGGTCCCCTTGCTGCTAGTGAACGTGCACTAGAGGTATCAACCATCCTCACTTGACCCACTCATGTCGGTCATCAATCTCCATTGGAACCTCTATGAATGACTCCCCATCATCGATGTCCAGATCCCCATGGTCGATGATGTGAGAAGTGTCATGCACATATCTCTTCAGATATGATACGTGGAAGACGTCATGCTCCCAGTGCAACTGAGGTGGATGAGCCCAGCGGTAAGCCACCTCACCTACTCTACTGAGGACCTGGAGAGGTCCGATGAATCATGAAGACAACTTGATGCCTCTGCTAAATCTTCATAGAACTCATCGAGGTGAGACCCTTAGAAAGACATGGTCACCATCCTCGAACTGTAGTGGTCTCTGTCTCCTTTCAGCATAGGACTTCTGCCTACTTTGTTAAGTCTCCTTCTGCTCCTGGATGATCTACACCTTCTCTGACATAGCCTGCACCATCTCTGGGCCCATAAGTGCTGACTCCCCTGGGAAAGTCTAGCACAGAGGTGATCTGCAAGTTCGACTATAATATTCCTCGAAAGGTGCCATCCCGATGGTGGAATGGTAGCTTTTGTTGTAGGCGAACTCCACCGAACGCAAGTGATCCTACCAGCTACTACCAAAGTCATGGACACAAGCACGGAGCATGTCATCGAGGGTTTGGATGGTCCGCTCAGTCTGACCATCCGTATGAGGATGGAAGGTGGTGCTAAAGCGAAGATGCATCCCAAAAGCCTCCTGCAACCCCTTACATAGTTGGGAAGTGAAACGAGCATCTCGATTGAAGACAATCGTCAATGGTACACCATGAATCCATACGATCTTCTGTATGTAGAGGCGTCCCAAGCTCTCTACTAAACCCTACTCTCTGATCGGTAGGAAGTGGGACGACTTGGTAAGTCGGTCAATGATCACCCATATAGAGTGGTGTCCTCTGGATGTACATGTAAGTATCATCACGAAATCCATGGATATCCCATCCCACTTCCACTCTAGGACCTCTAAGGGCTGAACTAAGCCTGCTGAACCTAGTGCTCCACCTTGAATTGCTGACAAGTGAGGCATCAAGAGACAAAATATGCTACTGCCTTCTTCATACCTGGCCACCAGGGCTGTCGTCAGAGGTCCTGATACATCTTCTCCACACCTGGATGTACCAGAAATGGAGATGTGTGGAACTCTCTCAACATTTCTTCCCAATGTGCAACTGGTACCATGGTACGTCCTCTAAAGAGAAAGACGTTCTCCCCAATATCATAAAACCCATCAGGTGCCTACCCTGTAGATATCTGAGCACGTCACGTCTCATAGTCAATATCCCCATGTTGTGCCTCTCTGACTCGCTGATGAAGTGGAGGAGTTACTATGAGAGACAGTAGAAAGGCTACTCCGTACCTATCCACGAAAGATATCTGCAATGCGTCCAGCAGCTCCATCGCCCCTCCTAGAATTTGAATGCCTGATCTACTACTGAGAGCATCTACCACAATGTTCCCCTTTCCAGGAGTATAGACTATCTCAAAGTCAGAGTCCTAGAGGAACTCAATCCATCGTTTCTATCTTAGGTTCAGGTCCTTCTGTGAGAATATGTACCCAAGATTCTGATGGTCAGAGTAGACTGTAAAACATTTTCCCATAAGATAGTTCCACCATATATTCCAGGCGAAGACCACTGCTGCTAACTCTATGTCATGGGTAGCTTACTTCTGCTCATGTTGTCTCTACTTTCAAAAACCATACGTGATCACTTGTCGCTCCCGCATGAGGACACACCCAAGTCTGGTCCTTGATTCGTTATGGTACCCTAAATAACCAACGTCCTCCTCTGGTATCCTCAAGATGGGTGCACTATTCAACCTCTAACTCATCTTCTAAAATCTCTACAGGCATCTCCTTGACCACACAAAGGGTTTCCCCTTCTACTTCAATTATGAAAGCGGTGCTACAATTATAGAGAAGTCTAGCACAAATCTTCGATAGAACCCAGCTAGTCCCAGAAAACTTTGTTCCTCCGTCACACTCCTGGGTGGCTCCCAGAAAAGTACCACCTCGATCATCGCTAGATCCACTGAAAATCCATCCTCTGAGATGACATGTCCCAGAAAGTGTACCTCTTGGATCAAGAACTGGAACATCGAGAGCTTACCATAAAGCTGGTGCCCTCAGAGTGTGTCCAGTACTGCATGAAAATTGTAGGATTTCTCCTCCTTGGTAGGTTAGTATATCAGAATGTCATTGATGAAGACTACCACAAAGAGATCAAGGTATGGTAGAAAGATCATGTTCATGAGTCCCATAAACACTGTTGGTGTGTTGGTTACAAATAATGGAATAACCAAGAACTCATAATGGCCATACCGGCATCTAAAGGCCGTTTTCTGCCCATCCTCATCCTGTACTCTGAGATAGTGATATCCTGACCGAAGATCTATCTTCGAGAACCAACTCTCTCCCTTCATCTGATCATAGAGGTCGTCAATCCTCGAGAGCGGGTACTTTTTCTTCACGGTCACCGGATTCAGGCACCGATAATCAACACAGAGACGCAAGCTCCCATCCACCTTCTTGGCGAAAAAAATTGGGGACGCCCAGGGTGAAACACTGGGTTAGATAAATATGTTCCCCTACAAGTCCTCCAGCTGTACCCATAGCTCACGAAGCTCGGAGGGAGCCATCGATATGTTGGAGTAGATATCATTGCCATCCCAGGTTACATGTCAATGTAGAAGTCCACCTCTCCATGAGGAGGTAGTTTTGGAACATCATCAGGGAAAACATCGACGTACTGATCCACCATAATAGGAAAACTCAAACTTCATACATCAACCGCTCTAAGGATGAGACTAGCCAACTGATGTGTGATCGGCTTCCCCCTCCTCTATGAAAGTCCATTATACACTCCAAATGATCCCTTCTCACCAGTGAAGTTAAACATCATCCCATATTTGGGAATACACTACAATTTCCACCTAATACAGTCAATCTGATCATGAATAGTGGATAACCAGTCCATACCCATGATGATGTCGTAAAGCCTTGACGCCACTATGAGAAGATTCCAACTGAAGATCTCTCCTCCTAGAGTATGTTCACACTACTGTCACTAGTGCGTAATCGTCGAGTCTTCTCCCGTATGAGTCTATAGTCATAATGATCGAGCCAACGACTCTATCAGAATCTCTGAGCTCTGAACGAGGGCAGCGACAATAAAATAATGACTGAAACCTGTGTCTATAAGAACTATAGAAAGGGTGGAGTATACACAGATAGTACCTCGAATCATCTCAGGTGCACCATGGTCATAGGACTCGACTGCCTGGAGCTGAGCCTGCCTCTTTCCACCAGCTCCCTATGGTCGAGGTGGACCTCCTGGTGGTGGTGGTGGTGGTAGGGCCTCGAAATGTCACCCACCACCTACTGCTCAGCCAGCTCCTCTACCACGTCCTCCTGATCTCAGCATACCTCCATGGTCAAACCTTTTCCACTTCCTGGGAGGTCCCTCTACTGTTTGCTGCTCATCTACATGGCAGGTCAGGAAGTCACAAGCCATGTAACCCTGCCCACTGCATGCATAGCACTGCCTGCTGCTCGTATGGCTGGCTCTGTCTCGTGTGACCTGCACAACCAAACCTATATCCTGGGGTCACCCACCTGATGGCCTGGTCCTCTTGGACCTATATGACATTTGTCTACTGTCGGCTGCAGAAGACTCCACTACCTGTCATCCTATTGTGGATCTCGCTGCTGGTAACATCTTAGAAAGAAAACTCTTCACTAGAAGGTCTTGCTCCAGCACCCTCGCCTGTGTCGGAATGTTGAGGGAGATCATAAAAGCGTTGATCTCATGCCTGATCCCCTGTTCAATGGTTTGGGCCCTAAAGAATGGGACCCATACCATATCCATGGAGTAGCGCAAGAGGTCGGTGAATCTCATTGAGTACTGAGCTACCGTCATGCTACCATGCTGTTGATGCAGAAACTCCTGTATCCGCAACGCACAAAGGATGGCTGGACCAAACTCTTACCGGAAGATACTCTCAATGTCTGCCCAGAGTAGTGGTGCCTAATCATGAACCTAGAGCATCAGGCTACACCATCTGTCTACTGCTACATGTAGGAGACTCACGACAAGGATCACCATGAGGTCTGCTGGTGTCCCTACCAATATGAAAAGTCTCACAACAACCTCTAGCCAATCCTCAGCTGCATGTGGGTCAATCTCTCCCTAGAACCTGGGCAGCCTCTGTCACTTGAACTTGTGCAACGCACTCATATGGTTTACACTCTCTGCAGCTGGAGCTGGTGGTATCGATTTCACAACGGGTAGTGGAACCGCTGGTACCTCCACTGTGATGGGGCCCTGCACTGAGGCCTCGTCGCTCGGTGGGCTACCATCTCATACGAAACTCAAAACCCTAGATGGCTACCTTTGTGGGGCCATCCTGAAAAGAAACAGGTGTGTCATGGAAAAAACAATATACATGGTGAGTTGACCCAAATTAATCACGAAGAAATATTTTCAATGGAAACACATACACAATCAGTGTTTTCATGCACTGAGTCGGAAATCAGAAGTCAGAGTCCTAGTGTATGGATATGTCGGCCACCGCACCAACACCGATTTCTCCAAAATAATAACCACACCCAAGAAACTTAACACTATTTCCATTAAAATAATTAGAGTAAAAGTTATATGGTAGAAATGACTCATCTGATACCAATTTGTCACGACCCGTCCTCGGGGCCCATGTCATGACTACCCCAAACCCGCTTTCCATAGCCCAGGGGCTGACGACTAGCACCAAAGGAGAATTCCTGACAAAAACGGAAGGCATTGATTTTAAACCTATAACACACATAGTCTGAACATAAGTAGTAGAAGTAGTATGTACTAATATAGAAAAGAAAGATGTGCTGAAGTAAATGGTCCAGTATACAAACCCAACTAAACAACAATTACAAGTGCAAGTAAAAAGGGGGAATAGCTCCTGGATCATCCACTGGGGAATCATACCTGAAGGGTAGGTACATATATCGATCAACACATCCCTGAGGTACGTCCCGTCTAGTACAGCTCCAAGAAACATCCCATCCATCACCCCCAGCCTCGATCACTGCTGACCATCGTTTGCATAGAACACAACAAGGTGCGGTGGAAGCCCGTGCAGGGGTGAGTATAACAACACTCAGAATGGGACCACGTGACCCCCAAAGGTCTCCCAGAATCCTCCAAGGATAAACCACAGAAAAAATATACAATCACGAAGTATCAACCAACCCTACTTAGAAATATGACCATACATATACCTAAGTTACCAATCACAGCCCAGCTCTAACACTCGTGCCCAAGCACAGCCCATTGCACAAAAGAAGTAAAGTCAATAATCTCAATGATAAAAACTAAAATAAAAGACTCAACTCACATAGGTATACAAATCTGGAATTGGGGTAGAGATGATTAGATGTAGACTTTGAATCATCTCCCATGTCGAACCCGCGTAGGATCCGGGAATAATATCAGCGATGTAGAACCCATGAAGGATCCCGGTACAGAGGTCATCGCTGTCGAACCCACGGAGGATCCTGGTACTTAATTCATCGTTGTCAAACCAACAGAGGATCCTGGTACATTATTGTCGCTTTCAAACCCACAGAGGATCCTAGTACAGTAGTAGGTCCATGTAGGATCCTATCATCTCAGTCTCAGCCAGCCATAGGGTTCCCGCACACAGCACACTCGATTCCAGGAGGGTCCGCTCCTCGAGCCAAGTGTCAATACATCAACTACAATGAAGTCTCATGTTGATGTATCTCGTAGTTCTGTATCATCATAAGGAAGCCAATTCGACAGACGTCACGTCAATTGGACGCCCGGTCTGTGAGTAATTGGCATTTCCGTTCGAGGGGCCTGGTTAGTTTTTAGGTTCAAACCAACCCGACCATACCCAAACTATGTGAAAACCTAAAGTAGGGTATACCAAAAGAACCATCCTTCACTAAGATTTCTATCTCCACAGATGGTTCGTCGATCAGACACCCGTAGCCAAGGATATAGATGAGAAAGTGTAAACGGGACCAACCCGGTCTATACCAGAGTCCAACCCGGTCTGCAGATCCGACTCGGTCTGAGGAAGTGGCCTGAGCAGAGGGGATGGTCTGGCCTGAAGTGGCGGCCCAGCCTGATGGGTGGCCCGGCCTGAGGGCGGCCCAACCCGAGGCAACCCAGCTGACGACGGCCCGACCTAGGGGCGGCCCGGCTGAGGGCGGCCCGACCAACTTGATGGACCGCATGGCTGGCGGCTAGCCCGCATGGCTAGCGGCTGGCCCGCGTGGGTAGCTGTCCACGCATGGGGTGTTACACCCACTCCATTCTGTAATGGTTGGCGCATGGTGCACCGGCCTGGTAACTACGGGACCCGAAGGGTCCCGCCTGTAGTACGCACTTGCGGCCGGCTTAACTAGACACCATGGTTCTTCCACCGCGGCACGGCGGTGCCATGGTTCTACCAGGCTCCGCGCGGCCCGACGGCGCAGCGCCACCTATGCCGCGGCTTGACCTGGATGCAGCCTCCAGCTCCTCCATGTGGCGCGACGACATCATGCCTCTTCCATCCCCTACGGCCCTCCTGGTCGCAGTTCCTCTCCGGCGTGGTGCGACGACACCGTGCCCTTCCGGCTCCGCCACGGCCTGCCAGGTCGCGGCTCGGTTCTTGGAACAGCGCGATGGCGCGACGCCCTTTCGGCCGTCCGGTGGCCCTTGCGGCACCGGCTTCTTCTGCGGTCTATGTCCGTTGTCAACAAAAGAACAATCAAATGGGGAGGAATGGTCCGTGTTCATGCGTTCTGAACCCTCCTCGTCATGGCGATAACATTTGGCACACCAATCTAGAAATTTGAACGACAAATAATGGAGGTTTAATCTCATATTTAAAATAACTCAAATCCCCCTACCTCGATTCGATGAAAATTGATGAAGTCGTGGGAAATGGGTGGACATCGATTCATAGACATCAAAAAGCGCCTGAGGATGATGTGTCATTGGCTTTCTTTATGGGTGACTCCTTATCTTTTGGCTTGGTCAAAGATCAAAGGAGATGTTCGTTGTTCTTCAGTGGTTCTTCGTTGGAAGGATGAAGCTCTTAAGAGAGTTCTCCAAAGCTCCACCAAAAAGAATCGCCAACCAAAGTAACGGGTTTAATCCAACCCATTATTTTATTGTTCGCAAAATAATTCAAGGGAATTCAAATGGGTTTCAATTAATTAATTTAAGTAGCTAAAATAATTAATTAAAGGGGGTTGGCACTTTAATGAGGGAAGTTTAAAAGCCTTTCCCCACTTAAAGAGAGTTACATGGGGGATTAATCTCGTGCGATCCCCACTTAATTATATCCTCCCATGGGAGGTTATGTGTGTGTGGTACCCACCTTCAACCTCCACTTGGAGGTTTTAACCACCATCAAAATAAAAATAAGTACACCTTGTTTTTATTTAATTTTTATTTTAAAACTACAAAACATTATTCCATTCTCATCAGAACGCAACTGTGGTGAAGGTCTCACCAAGAAATCATCGACACTGCGAGTTCAACGGTGCCCTCTGATTTCAATTCTGAACACTGGTTCAAAAGATATAAAATCACACTTGTACGTTTACTTAACGTACCTGAACAAAACTTCATAAATTGATTCCGGGCACATCGGGCCTCGGAATCAAGCGCTGTCAGAAACAGTGGACTCATAAAATTCCAATGTTTTTATGAAAAAAAATTTCCACGGATTTTCCAGGTATTTATAAGAGCGGGCCAAGATTAGATAATGGAGTTCTCAAAATAGCAAACTCTTATGTTCCCAACTTGCTCTAGCTCACAATTGGGATAGTTTCAGGGGCATTAGAATCAATTGGAACAAATGTTAATGGAATTTATGAATCATGATACCCAAAATCCATAATGCAGTGTGGTTCAAATGACAATGGAGGATAACCACTATCCATATATGTAACACAACATCCACATTGAGTTTTCCTGAAACATGAAAAAACAAATGGTGGAAAACCATTGAAAAAATTCAATATATGTGGCCAGAACTTGATGTGTTGTTTAATATCCTCTAGAACATTAGAACAGAACAGTAGGTGCATTATAATCCGAAGAATCCAAACTTTTAGGGTTCCATAAAATGTGGAAGAGGATGAGGATTTGAAATTGATTCATGTTATGAGTTTGTACCATAGTTTGGGGAAAAGAGATGGAAAAGCTAATAAACTGGTGGATTGGCTTGAGGTTAGATTTTTGGGTATCCTTACATATCTTGTGAGGACAAGAATTAAGATATATGTAGTTCTATAATTTTGTGTAGTTTAACATCATTCGGTATTAATGTGGGAACCCCAAACAAGAAACGTTTTGTGTGGAACATAACCTAATGTGAATGTGGAAAAAATAATTCCACATGGCATATCCAAGGTTCCTGAAAGGGGGATAGGGACAAGACGCCATAACGAAAAAGGGGTTTCAGTTGGGCCATAAATAAAAATTCTAGGCATCACTTCATGTCCCATGAGAACGAGAATCAATCCATAAATATTTCTTAATGATGGTATGGAATATGTCCAATACCACAAGAGTGATATCCTCTCATGTGACGAAAATTGTAATTATTACAAAGTTTACTATCATGCGTACTAGAAAATCATAAGTCTTAGTTTAAATGTCATTGATTTCGGACCGTATGGGGTGGAGAGGTTTAGTATAGCAACACAAGGAAATCCAACATGAATAAGGAAAAAATTAGTCCACATGAAACATCACCTTTCCAAAAATGAAAATCCAAACCAATATGGGGGATAAAAGGTTCTTGGCTATGTGTCTATACCCATAGGTAAAATACCTAGGTGTCACTATATATCACATAGGGTTGTGAATCAAGGATTATGTATTTCTTGGAATGTGACATGCCAAACGATCGATGCCAAAGGGGAAACATCTTCACTAAGACATCATATGGCTAGGTAGTTTATTAGTATAAATCCTGGATGTGAAAGTCATAGTTTTACATCATATGATAAGGATATAGTAGATCCTAGTTTATGGTCATTGAACTTGTCCTATAGAGAGGTGTGGTTCTTCCATGAAGGAAAAAACCTTACTGAGATCCCTAAGACCTCATGAGACATGTTAGATGTGGGAAAAAAGGGTGGAGAAGATCTTTAAAAGAAATTGAATTACACCTTAGGGAAAAAAGTTGTAGAGTCAAGGATAACCCAATGAACCTAGTTTTTCCTCTCAATGCGCAAAGGTGAACAGAGAGAAAACACTGAGGGAGTTAAAGATCCATCTGAACATGATGAAATAGAATGGAATGTAAATCATGAAACCAATATTTAGGTCATAAAGGGGTTGGTGTAACGATCGAGGATATGTTTTGACCATATGTGAAGTACCTCATCCATATCATGTGACCTGAAGTGGGAAAAAACATCGGAGGGTCACCTGCTAACCAAATTTTAAATATGAAACCTTTCCGAAAATGTCATTCAAAAAATCATTCTAGAAATTGGCAAAAAAATATATAAGGGCCATAATTTCAGGCATCCATAACATTCAGAAGTCCCTTTGGATGCGAAATACAATGGAAACTGAAATAAAGTGACTCATGAAGTAAGGAAATTTAATGAAAGAATTTCCATGATGAATCCAACACACTAAGACCCAAACCTCAGTGCTTCTGAGCACATTGGTGAGGCATAACAAGGGTAGGTGTTCCATTTAAGAGTGGATGACTCAAGGAGATGACCTTAAGAAAGGGGAAAAAATTATGTTGATGAACATGGGGTTGGACTTGAGGAATGTAAGTCTGGGAGTTCTTACGTATTCGATAAGGATGGGAATCAAGCCATACGAAGTTTGGACATGACATGAAGTTTAACACCATGCGGTAAGGATGAATATGAAAGGGAGGTATTCCTAAGGGTGAAACATGGTGAGGCTACTGTAAACCCGATTTGAATGGGGACTAGATAGATTACAAACTAGACCACGTGCTTCAAAAAGGAATTTCAGACCATAATACCAAAAATGATGGACTTGGGGCTAGACCTGAAGACAAAATGACTGGGAATTCCTATGTATCCTAGAAGGATGAGAATCGTGCCATATATGGTTTTTAAAATATGTATATTTTTATGTCATACAATAAGGATTCATGCAGAATAATGATGTTCTATATGGAATATGTATGGTGAGATAAGCACACACAATGAGAATGAGGACATGATAAGTCCACACAAAACAGTGCAGAATCCTTATGGGGAACCTCAGGCCAAGGGGCCTGAAAAGATCCAGGGAACTAGGGATTGGTCCAAAGATAATATATATGTGTGTTTATATGTATCTCATACAGATGATAATCAATCCATATATAGTTCTTGAAATGCTATGAAGTTTCATGTTGTGTGGTAATGATGTTAGGTAAAGGGGATGTTCTAGAAGGAGGGGCACATGGGGTGGATATTTCAATCCTAATATGAATGATGAAAAAATAAGTCCACATAATACCATAAGCATCCCTTGAAGAGAAAAAAACCCAGAAGGGGAACTAAATAGATGGAAATATTTTATGGGTTGGACTCGAAAACAAAATGTCTTGGCTTTCCAACATATCCTATGAGGGTAGGAAACTAGCCACACGTAGTTCTAGAATTCCATGTTGTTTAACATCATGTAGTATGAGGAATGGAGGAGATCCAAAAATGAGATACATGATGAAGTAGATGTAAGCCCTATGAGAATGAAGACAAAAGAAGTACATAGCCTCACATGCTCCCGGATACTTAGGCTAAGAGGCCAGAAGGAAGGTAGAATCTGCAATACATGGGGCTGGACCCGAAGAAAAAGTTTTTAGGCATTCCTACATATCCCATAAGGATGTGAATAAAATCATATTAAGTTCCTAAGATTCGATGTTGTTTAATGTGAAGTGGTTAGGATGAAAAATATCTTATATTATGGTCATAGATCTCGGACAATAGATGCCCAGTTTAATGTTGTGTGTGTTAGATAGAATAGAAGAAAAGGATGAATCACTACACTAGATATTTGGGACACCATGGGGACGGGAATAATGATATAGGATAACTGATGAACATGTTCAAAACATAGTATCCACATCATGTTACTTGGAATGAGGAAAGACAATTGAAGATTGATTTCAGACCATATTCGCAACACGAGACATGTATTAAATTATAGTTCGAGATCCTCTGGGATGATGGCCTAGAATGGTATGTGAGAAATGGTGGCATGGGACTAGGCCACTAGCGGGTACTTTTGGATGTTAAGGATGATGAAGAAAAAAATTAAGGGCATGTGTGAAGCATTGTGGTACCTGTTTAGTATACTTTCTTGTGGTAAAGTGAATGAATATCTTATTTTAAGGACGTACAGCTTGGACAATGAGGTATATTTACCACTTACAGTTTATCATCATGAAGGATGAAAGGGATCATAGTTTAAATTCAAAGAGACTAGACAATTTTCTATTTATCATTATATAGGAAAAAAGGGACCACTCATGCGAAGTACATCTTGAGGAATTTCACATTTGTTGGAAGAGTGATATACTCACCATGCATTGTGACCAGGGAGTATGAACCATCAGGACAAACCTTTTGAGGGATATATGCTCCCTACCATTTGGGTTCCAAATTTTGTGGCTTCCTACTGGGTATCATTGTTGTTCTGAATGCCAATATTGTGTCACGTTAATGGAAGGAATAGAGAACAACATTCTTATTGAAAGCTCTGGCTATCTGGCTATGATTTCTCTCTATATTGTGCATGGAACGAAGCCTATTCCGATTGAAAGAATACAGTTCATCCAAATAAACTTATGCAACCTTGTTTGACATATACTGATAATATATGGGTGTGTGGAGTGATAGAAACTAAATATTAATGGACAGTAAGTCTTCTTTTCCATATAATAGGGAATATTTTTTCACTAGGGTCGAATTAACAGTCATGGTTCTGTAAGCCCAGAGAGCATTGGGACGCTTTTAAGACCAAGTATTCTTGTTGAGACTATCCATCTTCTACATGTTGTTGGAGACCGTTTTTTTGAAAACCACAATTTTCCAATATTCTTTCACGTGATTGTGATAGGTATGATTAGAATTTATAATTTACTTGGCGTACAATCTCTTCATCTCGTCTTCTCGAAAGTTGGTGTCATTATCATTATGGATTTCGTGACGGACTCTGCATCCGTGGATTTTATTTGATCTCATAAAATAAAAGATAGAATGGTACTTTACTTCCTTGAGTGTATATTACTCTTCTTACTTGGAAAAGAAATCCGTAGCAGTCTACATGAATCAGCACTGGTGATATGTCACTGGTGGATATGGTCCGAAGACATCGATCCCCTAGACTGCAGAGGGCCTAGAGTACATAGTGGTATGGAGAGGCTCTGGAATCCTATTAACCAAATTATCATGGAACTAGAAAGTGTTGTACCTCTTGGAGAACACTATATAGTCATAAACCATGGTGGGCCAGAAGTATCCCAACCATCAGATCTGATGAGAGAGTTTTAAACCTTCCTAATGAGCTCCACATGAACCAGGATTAACTTCTTCCATGACCAGGGGAATCTCATCTCCTTTAATGCAAAAGTGGGGAACCCCTTCAATCCCACATCTCTAAAGGATATTCTCAAGGTTGGAACCAGTCTAAATGGTGAATTTCATTGCACGCTGATAGATTCACACATGTTCATCTTGGTCTGTTGGCATATTAATGTGTTGTGGATACTAAATTAATGGTGTCATCCCATAATGGGTCTCTTCATGTGTTGCGTCATGGACACCTAGAGGTGATGATTTTGATGCACTAGTTGTGAGATGACTTACCTATTGAATATCATTATCATTCCGAGTGATGGGAGTGATGAATGCTTTCTGTGACACATTGATAATTAAATTGTCTTGGATAGGCTTTGCATGAGTTGCATTAAGGCTGGAAAAGGTATAAGCTCAACTGTTCTGTGACTGAGAAACATGAATGTACTCAACATGGGAAGGGATCAAGTGCATTATAAAGTCATTGTGCTCTAACATGGGTACAAGCTCTGGATTCCTGAAGATGTAGTCGCCATTGATTTGCTTGATGACCAGTTTCGAGTCCCCTTTCACATGTATGTGGGGAACATAAATCTCGAGGGATATATAGAGACTAGTGATGAGGACCTGGTATCCCACCTCTTTGTTGGTAAAGCCTTATGAGAATAAGAATGAATGGGGTAGGACAACATGTGCAGGCATGGTGAATACAATACCTATGCCCACTTTGTGAATCATTGGATCATTGAGTCTCCTACTGGCATAGCTTCTTGAGGCGTCATTGAAGAGAATAATCCAACATGGAACTACTTGATACACCGAGAGGATTACCTCATCTATAAAATCAGGATCTCGAGATTTTTCTATGGGGGGTGGATGGTTGGAAATAAATTTAGACAGTGCATAATCCTTGACATCATTCAGTGGAATGAACCTAGTGTCAGACTGTAGAAGGATCACTACCCACCGAGCTAGACAGTTGGTCAAAATGGGGCAGTTCAGAATATATTTGAATGGGTCTATGTGAGACACCAATGGTATCTCATGATGATGTAGGTAATGACACAATTTTTGAACCATGAGTACCAGCATTAGACAACTCTTCTTGATAAAGGAATACCTAGTCTCTGTATTAAGGAGCATGCAGTTGAGATAATATAAACTATTATATATCCCCTAATTATTCTTTTGGGTGAGAGAAGTCACATAAAAGACCAATGGATTTCTAGAGATGGGTGTCATCAGAACCAGAGGCTATAGTAGGTAATACTTTCTTTCCTCAAAAGCATCCAGACACTATTCATCTCATTGGTAGTTGTCACCTTTTTTCATGAGCCTGGAAATGGTCTAACATTTTTCAGATATATTCTCAATGAATTGGCATATGTTGTCCAGGTGGCCTGGAAATCTTCGATGCTCCAAAATATTTCTAGGAGGGGGAATATGACTGATGGACTTGTTCTTCTCTATATCAATCTTAATTCCTCTATATCTGACAATTAATATGAGAAAATTTCCAGAGTTAACCTCAAAGGCACACTTCAAGGGGTTTATATTAAGATATCGGGAGTGTAGGAAATAAAACACCTTCTCATGATCTCTGAGATTGTGCTGAAACTGCAGGGATGTGACCACCAAATATTCCACATAGAATTCCACCAATGGGTTGAGGATCGGCTTGAATATGCATTGAATGGAATGCTAGTTGGGGGATCCTCATTCTCCAAACCGAATGGCATTACCTGATAACAAAAAATACCATGTGGTTATTTGAAGGTAGTTAACTCTTCTCGTTGGGGGACATTCAAAATTAATTGTATCTGAAATACCCATCCATGAAGGAGAGATCATGGAATGTAGTAGTAGTATCGATCAACATCTTTTTTGTAAGAAGACAGAAATAATCCTTCAAACTGTGAAATTTGAGATCCTAGAATTCAATGGGGAGTGTGATCTCTTTTTTACTATTTCAGATGGGAATGATGTTGGAAAGACATTTTGGGTGCTGGAATTTCTTGAAGAAGTTAGATTTAATGAGCTTATCAATAACAGCATTGACCATGGTACCATGAGAATTGTGAATCTTTCAGGAAGGCTCTTTGAACCCGTGATGGTTTATTGGGAGACCAATACTGTGGAGGGTGACTTGAGGATCCAGTCTGGGCATCTCGTCATAGCTCCAAGAGAATATATATCTATGATGCTTCAGGAAACACACATATTGTTGCTACTCCTCTATAGACATGGTTGGGGTGACTAGTATTGGTACTGGATCTATCTCGATGTTGAGGTTCACTTGTAGCAACTTGTCAATGAGGGTTGAGAAAATTTAGTCCACCATAGGGGGTGTGTCCTAAAAATCTTCTTTATTGTGCAGAGCGAGATGACCACAAATAGGGGAAATTATTCTATGTTGGATGATTCCAAAGGAATGTTGGTGTTGGCTTGAGATTCTATGGATTCTACATTATGGGACTCATGTACTATATAAATCTTTGTGATGAATGTTGTGGATTCGATTCAATTTGGCCTTAGACCCAATGTACATGCTTGATAATATCAAAGCAATAGTGGCGTGTCATTTTGAGCCAGTTCAATCTTACCCGACAGAACATGAAAGTATGGCATTTGCTATTTTCATGGGGAAAAAATCCTAATACCTTACAGGGGTAAGGGGTTCTAGGATCACTCAAGCCTAATTCACATTGGAATATTAAGTCATATTTTTTATGTTCCTTGAATCGGGGAATGAGCTTTCCCCTTGTACCATAGAAGAAAAAGTAGTGTCCCATGTCTGCGGTTGTTTCCTCCAATCCATGAATTGGGAGAATATAGGCATCAACCAAACCTATCCATGGGGCAGACACAATGGTTTCATTCTCAACCCTGTTGTTTAAAACATTTTTTCCTTTTTCCTACATTAGTTTTTGTCAAGGTAGTGGGATTCACAAGAGTCGAATAGAGACACACAGCCTTAAATAATTCCAACTTGACCACTAAGGTGGTACATGCGGCATTGGTAATATGAGTAAGGGACTATTGCATGGAGATGTAGTTAGGGTCTACCGATTAGTGCATTGTAGGTGGTGTCATGTGAGACAAACACAAACTCCATGCTAGTAATCAAGCAACCAAATAGGGTCTTCAAGTAGAATTTTCAAATTGGAGTCTGCTATGTCCTGTCATAACATTGAATCATTAGGTCAGATGGGTTTAGATATATTTTGGTTACCCCGAGTTTGTGGATTGTCCAGGTCGGGATGAGATTGATCTTGTAACCCATGTCGACGAGACATCAACAGACTTACACACCATAAAACTGACCCATGATATAAAGTGTATGGATATTACCCACTATAAGAGAACCTTAATAATCTCCTGAGAAAGAGATTATAGTCTGAAATTCTACATGTTCAGCCTCCTCAGCAGAGAATTCCTTTGCGGGAACTACCTCTATTTCAAATTTGAGGGGGGGGGGGGGGTCCTCAGAACCTCTACAAGATATTCACACATATCATTAGACAAGCGGAGAGCCTTGAGAATCAAGATTTTAGAAGGAATTATAGCAAAGTACTTGATCATAACATACTTCTGTGTCATGTGCACATTACTGCCGTTGGGATGTTTCTCTATGATGGGAGGTATGGCGAATGCTATAGGTCGGACAAGAAGATTGTTGTCGGGGCTACTGGTATCCTCATTTCCACTAGCTGAATATCATAGGATGACTACTAGCTGATTGTCTAATGACTATGGACTGGCCTCAGCTGTATGTTTCTTATCATTTCATTGTCATGACGGATTTACCTGCTCGAGAAACTCAAGCAGTGGGGGAAGTGGATCTGATAAAATAGAGTAAGAGTGCTGCATATAATGAGTCCTACTCTAAGCCAGTTTGCTGGTCTCATTATCATGCACAGCTCGGTTCGAATCATTGGACGACACACTTTGAATATTCATATATCCATGGTTTTGTGGATACTGGCATCGAATAGGGACATTATGAGGGTCTTCCAGGAATTCCTCATCTTCATGGTCCTTGTATGGGTTAACTAGCTTGATGGAGTTCACTGAGTATCCTCCTGATCATCACATGTGGAATCCTCCATTACTTGGTAGATTATATGGGAAATCCCCATCCCTAAGGGAATGTAATCATGAATAGTATGAGATGGATTTAGTACCAGTGGAGGACATCACTTCCCCTTGTTCCATCGACACCTACTCTCTCGAGTTGTAGAAACCTAATATGTCAATGCAGAAGTAGTGAGTAGGGGTAGTACAATGACTTTGTAAGGATCTGGTTGATTCAAATATGTCTGGATAATGCCATTGGCATGGGAAACTACCTTTCATTATATTGGATAATTATACATTTGAGACTTGCGATCATAGACCCACTTCCATTCACCGTCATTGTCACTATGAGGATTTTAAAACACACATGCCACCTATGTCGGGGTTTGACCCATTCTGACTATATTATTGTTGACCAAGTCCCGGAGCTAGTCTTATTACACATAACACTACTTGAGAGTCTTTTCACAGAACTAGTGATAGGGGAATTACTTGGGGTGATCAGTTAGATCATCCTATTAGGTCCTTCTGTATTCTTACGAGCACAGGATTCCCTAGTCCAAGGAACTATAAAAATATTGAGGGACCTGAGCTACATTGTATTAGTATGTTTGGTTTCTTCAATATGAGAAGCGGAATCAAGGAGCCTGGCCCTGGAGGGGATGTTTCCTTGTGGGTATACTGAAATTTGTTATCTCTCCTAGGTGGAAATCGTGTTATATGTGGTGGCGCTTGACAATACAGAGGTAGGTGTTTCTGAGTCAGAGGTTGAGTCTGAGGCGGTGGCCCTCTGAGAGGTTGTGTAGGTGGCTCTAATGGTAACAATCCCATTAGTATAGAGGCATCTATCTGTACAAAAACTACAATCTTGGCCTTGTCATCTCTTCTAGAGGGAACTACGAGAGGCAACATGTGTGCATGCATGGATTTCTATGAGGCATCCTCTACGCATTGAGCCTTGTCTGAGAAATCCTAGAATCCACCTAGTAAGTTATTAGTGATGATATAAGGAACCAGTTTAGTCTTCACATTACATACGCACATCATTAATAGTTATTCCTAAGTCAGATTCATGTCAAGTTAATTTTTGAGACCCTTCCACCTGGTGAAAAAGTCTACTAAGTGCTTATCTAGTCTTTTCATGTATTTTAAGAGGTCATAAATACTATTATTGTGAGTGTTGTAACTAAAATGATATTGAAACTACTTGTGATGATCTTCCCAACCGGATATGGATATGTTGGGTAACTAGTTGTACTAGACAAATGTGGACCCTTCGAGAGTCTCCACGATGCATCCAAGTTTAGTGGCCTCATGGTACGCTAGAGTTCCCATCATGGGTCCACAAGTAGAAATGAATTGGGACAGATGCTCTAATGGATCACCCATCACATTAAAAGGGGAGAATTTAGGATTCCCAAAGCTCGGGGTGCTGAAATATCATCCACCCATTCTAGATATGGATTTCCATCTGGCGAGATCACCACCTATCATGTTTCAAGCGCCATGAGGTGAGAAATGAGATTATATATTGGATCTTCTTGATGAGGATTCCTATATTTGTGAGAATTCCTAACCACCAGAGTGTTGGTTGGTTCTTCAACATGAAAATATGTCTAAGAAGCTCATGGAGCAGCTAGTGGAATGACCTAAGGGGCCACTAGAATAACCTTTAGAGTAACCAATTGAATCTTAAGAGCGGCCAGTGGGACTTTATTTGGGTAATAACGAATGTTATTATGCAACTTGGGTGGATTTTGTGATGCATATTGGGGTCTTTCTCCATAAACACGGGCCTCTACCCTATCTAGATGGCTAGGTTATCAATATCACCTGGGGGAACTTTTCTAGGGGAAGTTATACCTACCCCTACTACCCCATTGGAGGATGTTTGGGATCATGCCAAGGATCACCATAATCCAACATTCGTTCCATGGTGTGCTCAACGAGGAGCACATCGATGAACCATCATTTTTTCACGAGATGTTGGCTCAGTGCATCCTTTTCAGGATCCTCTTCCATCATCTTCAGTAAATCAAACATGTTAGGGGATGTTATTTTCTAGCATATGATTTTCCGATGCTAGGATATCTACTAAGAGGAAATGATTTTGAAGGTATAATAATTCCAAACATCTATCTTTTCTATCAAGTGTGGACACCTTTAGAGTCTGCTAGGTGTTGTGTTTTCTTAGTGGGTTGTTCATCCTCAACAGGTCTGGTGCATATTCCCCCTTCTAAGTATATCGTTGGAATCACCATGTTTATTGTGGAGACACCCAAAGGAATATAATCAACATCACTAGGTGAACCAGGTTAGCATAGGATAGTAATGAAATTTAAGGCTAGATATTACCTCAAGACACGGGTCTAGACATGTGGGGAAGCCTCCTTAATAACTCTAGAGAGCATAGTGAAGCTCTGGATGCATCATTGTTGGAATGTTAGATGACAAATAGGAGATGCATGGTGCTGTGCAATAGGAGGTGCAACCAACACAATAAGGCATCACTAATGGCCAATGTCATTGAAGTGTTCTCATCACTTGGATTAATCTAACCATCAATAAAAGAGATAGAAATACATCGTCCCTATGGTTCGGCTGAAGCACATAACCACATCATGGGTGACTGACTTTGGAATATTCAATAATTCAGTTTTCATTGGCCAGTACATCATGAGGAGATGGTAAACTGAGGGAATGTCCCACAAAATTATCTACTGAGACTCAGGATACAGACCTTGGTTACCCTTTCAATCAACTAGGAGTGGTTTAGGGACCCGTAACAGCACTGATGTAGACTGTTGTAGCCGTAGACTTGTCGGTGGAGTGTATGGCGCATGATCTGACACACTACTACATCTTGGGATGTCCTCCAAAGAATGCACTAATTATATCGATGGGTCGAGGTGGCGGTCGTTGGCAGTGGATCGGGCTTGTTCTCATCATCGACCATTCCCTTGGAAAATTATTTGTTATTTTTAGTCGAAGTATATAATGATCTTGAGGATTACATATAGGATTTCACATTAAGACCCTAAAAAGATTCCAAATCTCCCTCTTAATGTTTGTATATGCGGTTGGATTTAGGGATATGGTGCATCTCTCTATCTGGGAGGGCATGGAAAATACTTCGAGTTGTTTTCCCAGACCCCAATACAGAGGATCGGGGTGAGGGCTCCATCACCACGTCACACCCGACATTAGAATATGAAAAGAATATGTGGTTGACCATGATTCAAGGTTTCTCAGGATTCATCCTTTGGTGACGATGACCCACCCTCCTTCCTCAGGGTGGTTCTATAGGGTAGGTATGATTTTCAACAGAGGGAGGACCTTCATGTAGGATTATGCTGGAGAGGGGAGGACTCCTGCTTGGAATGGAGGATGGTGTGAGGAGCTCCTGGGAAAATGTCAAATGGAACTTGGGGAGGACCTCCATGCTGATTGGTGATAGGGTGAGGAGGACCTTTGTTCTGATTAATTCCACCGCGAGGAGGGCCCACACTTTAGATGGTGATGATGCAAGGAGAGCCTTTCTATTGATGACCTAGTATATGGGGAAAACCTCCATACATGGGATCACAGGCATGAAGAGGACTTCCATTCTGAGCATTAACAAGATGATGAGGACCACTTCTCTGGCTAATGATAGTACATGATGAAACTCTATACGGAATATCATCATCATGGGTTAACCTATAACGACTGCTACTTGCACCAGTGACTAGGGAAGTAAACCCATCCTTCATGTGTGGTGAATGAGGCCTCAATCCGGATCGAGTATAGAGATTCCACGATTCTATAGTAACAGGGAGATGATCTAACATGTTAGTGGTGGCTTGGGACACTAAATCCATAGAATATGATTCCCCCTGATGAGCATCATCCTGAGCTTGCGCCTGACATTGGCGTCAGGTCTGTTGAGCAAGGGTCGGCAGTGCAGGGGTATAGATAACCTCCTCCACTATCTATGGGGCTGTATGGAAGTGCTGATGTGGCCTTGTGTGATCCATCCTTGGTATATCCCTAATCATGGACACAACCATGAGGACTCATACACCCCTTACATCATTATCATAAGGTAGTGGTTCATAAGATCATTCAAGGGAGATGCTCTCAAAACAATGGAAAATAAGAGTGGGGAGCAGCGACTCCCTATGCTACCCTTGGGGATGGATGTGATGGAAGGGTGATAAGGCCTAAATATCCTAATGGGATATATCCCTAATCTATATGACCACTTCATGTTCGTATCATTAGACAAGAATATCCATTACCATCCTTTGGACAATTTTAGATGGTGAGATGGGGCGTGGGTGTGTGGTACTTGTGTAAGTGGATGACATCATGGAAGATTTGGGACTTCCCAAATTGACGCATGGGTATTTCCCATTCCCCTGACCCTACATCTTCATGCGGATGGTGGTTTATTTCATACAGATATTGCTCAGGTCATTCAAATATGGAAAATTCAGAAATTAGTTTGGACAGTAGGAAAGAAATTCCCAATGCCCAAACATAATTCATTCTTCCAATACTGGATAGAAATATGCATGATGAAAACATCACAGAATGAGATTTCCAATGATTAACAGCCACAAAACCTAGTAATTATCACCCCAGGACCAATATTTTCTTCACATGACCAAGTATTAAAGAGATGGATCTGGTGAAATGATCATCTGGATATGCGTCGACCACTACTAATCCCCATATTGAGGAGAATAGATTCAATTAAGGTTACACAATTCTAGTTTTGATTATCTTCCTCGATGGTGCACCTCATCGTGCCACGGGAGTGGGATTCTTCTGCCGGATGGATCATGTTGCTTCACTACATTCCCACTTTCCAAAGGTGGGTGACATCCATCACCTCTTGAGGGAAATTTTATCCTTGATTGAAATGGGGAGATAGGATGTCTATCTTTCCTCACATGGATTCCGACACAAAATTTTTCTCCTAGTCTATGTCTCCCTTAATGATTTAGATATTGTTTGTGAGTATCTTCTTAATGTCATATCTTTTTGGATTCTGGTCAACTACACTACTGTTTTCATGACATTCCAATGGGGTCAAGTCATGGAAGGTGCCATTGGTTAAGAGAGTAGTTAGGTTGGGAAATAATGACATTTCTACATTCTGAAACACTGGTATAATTGGATTTTACATTACTATTTGGATTCTCAAGGGAGTAGAAGCCTAAGGAGACCTATGTCGAATGTGAAGAATTTTATTCCTGGGGAATTTCTGCAATTTGTTCCTCAGCATCCCATGTTTGACATGGGGCATGCCCCGAGTTTAGAATCTATAAGAGATAGATCAGACTTATTAGAAAACATATAAAACTAGAACAAAGTGATACATCCCTAGGAGATATCACCTAGAAATGTTATTGGGTCAGAATGCCTGATAAGGACGAACACAGGGTGGCATGTCCCAACAAGGAATGATTTCACACAGTGAAGGCTGATCTGGACACATCAAAGGGTGGATTAAGTGATAATGGTTACTAATAAAGTGGATCCCAAGGTTTACTATTGGATGGGATTGAACCTCATAGAGGCTTCCAATATACCCAAAAAGGTATAAAACCCACATAGTTCGAGAGGGTGAGGAATGGAATCAGGGTGTAAACATGTAAAAAAACACGGGAGAAAGTTGAGGCTAAAACATGGTGTGCGCCTGAGTGTTGTTAAGAGAAATGTGATGAATGGGGATTACACATGGTTAGATACCAACATGGATGGCATGATTTCACCGGGATGTGGCAGCCATGTTGAATCGAGATTGATATGAATGTATTCTTCTAGGGTGGAATGAATGGGGATGGAACCGATAACCTGTGTGAAGGTGACGATATTGGGATTGAAGCTCAAGAGGGTTTCCTACATATCCCAGTGGTGTGTAATCAAAGTCCACTTATTTTTGGAATGGGGTGACAAGTCTCCCAAGGAGACGACTCATGAAAATGGACACCCGGATGGGACCTAAAGGAAATTGAACCAACGATTTAAGGCATAATCGTCTAAAGAAAAAAGGCTCACGGTAGAGACCAATATGAGGAGTGGGTGATGGTCTTGTACCTCAGGGTGGATTCCTACAAACCTTACTAAAAATTTGAAAAGACCAAAGTTAAATTAGTTCAATAATGGGGCACAAAATCAGGGTGTACACAAAGGAAAACAACAAAAATACATGTTTGAGGATTATGCATGGTTAGTATCCCATCATAAGAGGGAAACTCTTGGTTGGAGGAGTATGGACTGAGTGAGGGGATTAGGCATGGTTTTCTTCCCGGGAACTAGTCTGACACAACTAAGTGGGAAGACTAAGGATGGGGTTCCCAACAAAGGGGACACTGATGTTTACCTGTTTTGTGGTTGATCTTCAGGGAGGCTTCCTACGTAACCTATAAAATATATAGGAATAAAAACCCATGTAGTTATAAATCATACAGTTTAATGTCCTGTGGGACAATAGGGTTGTATTTTTTAACATCATGCGGAATGAGGGTGAACAGACATGAAGTGGTCAGGACCGATGGGCGATGGGCTTCAACCCCAGGGAGGCTTCCTATATATTGTTGTGGTAGGGAATTAAATTCCCTAATTTTGGGTAGAGGGAGAGTGGGGATAACATGAGAAGGTGTCCCATAGAGGATGCCATGGTTTGTGTTTACTCTAAGCCCACATGAGTCATGCTCAGTGTGAGAAACAAGAGACAGCAATAGACATGATGATCGTGTCTTTAATGGTGTGTCATCAAGGAGTAAAGTGGTTCTTATGAGTGACTAATTTCCCAAAGAGGAAGAAGGGGCTTATGCATGATTATAATCCTAGGGAAAAGAATATTGTGACATACATGAAAAATAAATCCAAAGGAGGATGTCCAGATGTATAATGAGGATATGGTCATTTTATAGGGGGCATCCTATCATGTTGGGTCAGGGCTCACACATGGATGGCCTGAGGCACACATGGGGACAAAGATCAGTGGGAGAGGATAAGTTATATGTCACTAGTTCTCATCCCATTCATGTTTGTGTTGAGCTTTTCACTCATGCGGTGATCAAATTTTAACATCATGTGTTGAGGATGTTGGGTTTCTTGGCAGTTTAACGTCCTGCAACCTACATGGTGAGGACTCACTCCTCACCTATAAGACTTACATAAATTGTACCAACCAATACATAGGGATGTGGAGGCCCAATGAATACTTGATATTGGGGGTTTTGGAGTGATCCATTATAGGGTCCATGTTATCATGTAAATATGAAGAAGTAAGAGCTGTGAGAGTGCCTATGAAAATAAGAACAAGGGAAATG
Source organism: Viscum album (assembly GCA_963277665.1). Lineage (NCBI taxonomy): Eukaryota > Viridiplantae > Streptophyta > Magnoliopsida > Santalales > Viscaceae > Viscum > Viscum album. The sequence goes on from OY728123.1 coordinate 880,756,155, forward strand.
CAACATGAAGCGCCACTCTAGGGACCTTGAAATAACTTCGTACAAGACTAGAGGGCCATATGGAAGAGGGTTTTTTTAATTAGGTGACCTTGTAAAGATGGGATTCACAAATATTTTGTGCTTCAAGAAAAGGATAGACTTCATGAAACTCTGCAGATTCATGAAGAGTATGGTATTCGTGAATTAAAGGTTCTTCATGATGTACTGATGCTTTGTGAAGGGAGGTTTTCAACAGATTAGAGATTCACCTTAGAAAAAAATTCTTTAATTATAGAGTGCTTTGTGAAGTCTTGATATTTCATGATTCCTCTAGAACCCTGAAGGATCTCCCTTCTTTACAAAGGGAATAAGCTTTCACAAATGGTATATCCAACATAGGAGGGTTCCATGAAGAATACAAGGATGAACGACTTGTAGAGTCCAAGTACCATTGGAGATCCATTTTTTGACAACACGAAGTTCTTTGGGGACCCAGAGCTTGGAATGTGAAAGGGTGGAGTCATAATGGTTTAATGGCGGGACAAACTTCCTTTTATAGTTAATGAAGGTTAGAAGGGTTCACAGAGCCTTCCATGGATAAAGTATGAGTGTTTTGAAGAGGAGGTGACACAGTGAAGCCAATGGGGCGGCATTAGACTCAGTTAGATTCATAGTGGGTCTATCAAGGTGATGATCATGGAGACATCTATGGAGGAATTATGATTCCAAGGAGAGGCAGGGCTCCATTGGACTTCTTCAGACTCACTGAGGGTTTGTCAAGTCATGGAAGGGATTGCTGAGGTGACCATCCTAGAGAGGTATATAGATAGAATGTGATTCCATGATGATGTTAAGATTCATCAGACTCATAGAGGGTCTTTCATGGATTCCTTTGATCCTAGAGGTTAGATAACCTTGTGATGTTCTTCACAAACCAGACCCTTCGGGATAGTTTTGATGGATTTTAAGGACATTTTGAGTCTACATTTACATTGAACCAGTCACAACTTTGTTATTACCTCATATATCACTAATTTTGGCATTGACATATATATTGATGACTGAGTGAAAATAACATTTCATCCTTACAATATGATACGGAATAGTCGATCAAGTGTTTCTCTATGATGGAATTAGGTTAAGAATCCTATAGTTAAGGGATGAAGATCATTTTTGATATAAACCAGAGGATACATAGACTATGTAGATGTATATAAATGACAAAATAATAATTTGATTTATTATGGAACAATACATTAAGGAAATGGTTCTAGTGTCACATGGTATACATATTTCTAAGAAAATGTGTCCATTGAAATAATAGGAGAAAGTGAGAATGAGTGAGATCACATACTCTTATGTGATTGGATCAATCATGTTTGAAATTATATCTACTAAAATTGATGTTGCCTATTCATTGATAATGGTGATAATATTTTCAGATGATACCGTAGAACAAAATTTGACTTCTGTTATGCCTATCCTTATGTATCTTATAAGAACAGTAGATATCTTCTTCATGTTTGGAGGAGATGAGGAGTGGTTAATAATGGGTTATAATGATTCATGTTTTCATATAGATAATAATGATATTAATTGATAGTAAATATATTTTTTTATCTTAATAAATGATATATGAGATGGAGGATTTCAAAGAAGCGAGTTGTTGCTAATTCTATTACAGAGTTGCAATATATAGAATCTTCTGATACATCCAAGGAATCGGTTTTGATACAAAACCTTTTCCAGGAGCCTCATGTCATACCTGGAAGTAATAATACTATCACATGCTATTGTGGGAATACTACAGTGGTGGTTCTTGAAAAATAGATAGTGTCTTATCAATAGACAAAGCGCATAATCAGGAAGTATCACCTCTTGAGGGTTTTTTCTCATTTGGTTAAACATGAATTAAGAAGATTTACCATAGAATAATACATTTTGGAACCAATGACTAAAATCCAATCCCATCGGAAGCTTGAGTATCATGTGGGTGCTAGTGGAATGAAGGTTGTTAGTAGTTTCCTTGAGTGTGTTTGGGATTTTGTTAGAGTTACTTCCCTAGAACCAACTTCTATATACATTATGATAAAATTTACACATTATCTTGAATAATAAAAATATTATAATCACATCATGATTTTTCATATTATTGAGATTTTAAGGGATAATATCTTAAGAGTAACGGTCTCACAGAAAGGTCAGAGGAGTTTCCCTCTATGATGAGAACCCAGAAGTTCCATGAACGTATTATTTTACATATTTACTATATCCAAAAATAATAATTTTATTGACACAAATGATTTAGGCTATCATGGGTGGATACTCATAAGATATTGAGGCACCTTCTCATGGTGTATTCCCTTAATAATATCCACAGTAGGATTATATAAGAACAATACTCAACGGTAGGAAATCCAAATTTATATGTGTCATTAAATCTTCCTTTCATAGATCATGTATATTGATCCATAGAATTTATAAATATTCTTACTGAGCATTAGAAGTCACAAAATTTTATTTATTGACAAAAATAGTGATGACATAAGTTTACAAAAAGGTATTATATGATAGGCCTATTAAAAGTAATATTTTGTTGATGAATATTGAAAGAGATGATATGTCTCTTATTTTCCTTACTATAAGATGATTTCATAGGCCCGTTAATGGAAATTATAAAATCTAAATAAATTCATGGATGTGGTGTTATATTGGAATTTTTGTTTTCTGAAGAGTTAATGAAAGATTCATCAAGTTGATAGGTTGATGAAACCATCATGTAACCTTTTTGAAAAGAGATATCATGAAAAGTGTATTATATTACACAATATGAGTCTATATGATGTATTATGTAATTGTTGAATTAACATATCTCTCTATGGTTTTCTTCATGTGTGGCTATAAAAAAACCTTCTATTTTAGGCTTTGTCTCATAATACCATTGAGAAAGAGGCTGAGATGTTCACACACTATGTTTTTCCATAATATCAGTTAAATAATATATGATTATATATTATTTAAAAATATGAATAAATATTATTACTATATTTGGTTCAATAATTATACATGTTTTATTAATCATTTAATGACTAAAATTTTACTTATACTATTTTTTCACATTACATACACTAATTTTGAGAGTTTTCATTGAGATGACAAGCAATTTCAAGGCCTGTTTTTCCAAGAATAAATGTTTTAAATATATTAAATATATCAAATATTACTTGCAAAATGTTTTCTAGAAAATTGGAATTACTCTTAAATAGGTGATCGAATAAAAAATCATAAAGAATAATTGAGTTCAGAATGCAGGGTTTACCTTAGGGATGACATAACCTTGGTCAGTGTAAGGAATTTGTGGAAAATTCATCTTGGGGGTAAAATGAATAAAATAAAATAATAAATTATTTTATTTCTTGGTTTACACAACAACATAATTTCCTTCCTTAAAAATATTCTCATCAAAAATTATAGGGTTAGCAGGATAACCCTCTAAATTGGTGAGAGCCATTGTAGCCTTTGGAGGAGATCCTATTGGAGGATGATGACCAAATCAAAGATCGATGACCAGTATAAGTTGAAATCAAGGTATTGTTTCAACAATCATGGGGTGGCTCTATTCTTTATTAGTGATCGATCCAAATAAATGTAGGATGTTATTTGATTTTTTTTCTTTACCTTTTTGGGTTTCTATAAAGAACACAGATCAATGAACCAACAGATTAATCTATGGATCAAGTGTGTTGTGGGATGGGAAAGAATAAATAGAAAGTTGGAGAATTTATTTGTGATTATTTGATTATTTTCCTTTCATTTGGAAGATGAAGGATTGAGGCAAACACTAAAATTGGATGAGGTTCGTCCCTCATGTTTGTGGTTGTGCATTTCTCCCCAATTTCTTCATTCATTATAGGTGTTATTATTTTGTCCTACAGTTTGATTGATAGCAGATAATTAATAATTACAAACCAATTTCATGGTTTATGTGCTTGAAATTTTAGATTTCATATTAGCACGATTTGACTGTGGTGTAACGGTGGAAGCAGCGACACAATAGATGGTCTCTGATAACTGATTTCACGTTTTTCAGTGTGAAATAGAGAATGATGTTCAATGGTGATGTCCAAATAGATATGATTACTGAGACCTATTTTTATTTTATGGTGAGGCACATAAATGGTGGTTAAATAATTTTTACATCTTGATGGTTGGCAGATTAAAGACAATAGGTATGAGAAGAGATGCAAAATATAGACCTATTATTATTGGAATTTAGGCACTACATGGTGTGTAACTCAAATACATACACCATGTAGGGCCTTATCAGTGGATGATAGGGTTTTAAGAAAATTTTAAGGTACACACCATGTCTGACATATCCCCAGTGGGTCATTGTGTACTTCAAGGGTTCATGAACATGGGTTGGAGTACATAGGCATCTAAAACGTTGTGTACTCCCACACATATACGACATGGGAAAAGTTAAATTGGATAATATTTTTTGAAGTACACGGGTAGAGTACAGAGTAAAACTTCATGATGTGTACTGTTAAATAGACATAGGACTCAAGCCATTTATATAGGTAGGACATGGGCTTGAAGGAACACAATTTGTACCCATACTACATGTCATGTATTTACATAGATTGGATCCCTTCCCCTCTACATTTTGAAAATGTTTTGTTAGGGTGTGTTCCCCTATCCATTATCTAAGGGTTAGTATGGAATTACCTTCTACTCCTTGTACATTGATCCCTTCGGTAGGACTTCTGGGATAGAGTATTTTGAAACCTTTTATGAGGTATTAAATGAGATCCTATGTTCATATTTGTTCACTAGGTGAATTTCATGGTATCATGGTGTCCAAAAATGAGTAGGCATTGATCCTCTACATTGAAGGTTAATCCATATTGATTTGTTGGTATACCCCCTAGGATTAGGTGTGATCATCATTTTTGTATTGTATCTTTTTGTACTTTTAGTGTGTAAATCCCCTGGGGATACCTGATGATCATTACCTCTCAGACGGATGCCATCTATGTTATTAGATTCAAGAATGTGTTCTCCATGAGGAGTTCATTGCAAAACCTTTGTTCTATAATCCTAGGTAAGAATTATGGTTGTGAACTACCTTTAGACCATTTTTCTTGTTGAGTTTATTTAGATTTACTTATTATATGCATTGTGGATATATACCTATGTAGAGATGACAATATTTTGTTCTTTATGCTTTGTGATTTTGAAATGTCCAACTGGGTATTTTTATACCCACCGCTGCACATGATTTTCCCCCACATTTCATGTGTTTTAAAAATAGTAAAAATTTTATTAGATCCCAAGACAATCTAAGATAAGATGGTTCTTAGTGAGACCAAACATACAATGGTTTGTTCTAATAGTGTTTTTACAACAGTCCCCAGTTTCACTTTCAAGTGGGATTTGTTTTTAGAATCTTTATTGTTGGATTCTATTTGGACCTATTTTCTCTCCCTTAACTATTTTCATACTATGGTTGTGGTTTTTATATGTATGCATACATGGATGATCATTCCTTTTCACATTTCAGCATTATATGGCTTTGGAGATGTGTGTGTTTGTATGGGTACTTTGGTTATAGACTCCCATGTTAGTGATATGAATATTCGGTGCTAGTCACCATCCCCTGGACTATTTTAGGTGGGCTTATGGAGTAACAACACATGCCCCTTTGGTAGAGGTCATCATACAGTTGTATCAGAGAAGTCAGTTCTATGATAATACTGGATACTGTGGGATTGGTTTGGGGAATCAATGTTAAGTGATCCGAGTTCATATTTCATGCCAATGATTTTAGTGTCGGTGCAGTGGAACATGTATCCAAACATTAAGATTATGATCAACTACATTATCTCTCAGTACATGAGAACACTTGTTTTAGGGAATAAAATGGTTCATACATTATATAGGAATGGGTTTTTGGTTTTCATTTCCTTATTGAGTCGGATCTCCATATCTACACATTGACTATGGTATAACTTTTTTAATTTCAGTATGTAATTGTGATGTATTCCAATTAGGGTTCATTATCATAATAAAAATAATGATCCCCTTAATGATGACATGTCAATGCATGGACCAGTTGTAGAGGTTTTACCTCCAGGTGGTGCACCAGCAATATATCCACCTATATAGTATTACATGGTACTCATAGCTTTAGTGAATTTAGTTAGTAGGCTAAGCGCACTTCATGTGTTTCTGTGAATGAGTCCCCTCTGGGTTTGAGACGAGCCCAACCCATATGAATTTGAAGACTATATTGAGGTGGTGAACCAAGTATTCTGTATGCTCAAGACACTATCAAATCCAATGGTGGTCCTAGTGGGGTGCCTTTATCCTGGATCAACATGAAGATAGTGGAGGATAGTGACCCAATATTAAGATGATGTGACTCTACTATAGACAGATTTTGAGCACATTTTTGGTTAGGAGTTATCTCTAACTACACTAATGTATGGATGTATCAAAGAGTTTCAATGGTTCTATTAGGGAACCATGATTGTAGTTGTGTAGTAATTGTGGCTTACTAACCTCTCTGGATTTAAGATGGATATGGTCAGTGACCAGTTCATAGGGATAAGTCCTTTGAGGAAGGATTTAGTAGAGACATATGAGCCAATTTCACCCATTTATGCATTCCTACTTATTCTGGGGCACTACACTGAGATTTTATGGTAGATATTTTCTTGGATGTATATATAAATCCAGTGGTTCTCAGTAGTGGGAAGAATACGGAGAGACCTCAGATGCTGGGAGAGGATATATATCTTTTGGACCTGTTTGTTTGAGGTATTTCAGGAGGAGGTTCCTGGATGGAGGATCTATGGTTCCAAGCTCACAAGGTGTCTCCACTCATCCCAGATGAGGTAGTGCTACTCAGGTGATGAATATGTACATCCTTCACAATATTTTTTGAACCACTATATAGTTGACAGGGAGAAAATTAATGGGCCGCTAAGGTAGAGGAATCAGTAGGAGAAGGTAGGTTTATTGGAATATAGACATGGAACAGGAGCTGAGAGTGAAGAATGAAGTGGTAGATGCTTTTAAATGTTACCAACGTCACCCCCATGTTATACATTCCATGATCAAGGAGCTGGAGGATAAGGGTGGGGATAGCTACAGGTGGTTGAAGTATACAAACTAGAGGATACCAAAATTATTCAAGGTACGATCATTGTCTTTCCTACCATAGTTTTAGTATTGATAAAAATTGGTGCTAGTCATTCCATTATTTTCTCCTACCATTTTCAAGACTTAGAGATTCAGGTTGACCCTTTGTCTCAACCCTTTCACTTGGAGACTCCTACTAGGGATGACTCAACAACCACACACTTTTACATGTAATGTTACCTGACTCTTCTAGGTGAGAGTTTACATTGGGATATCTTTGTAGAAATGATGATTCCTTATTATTTCATCTTATTTTCTTACTCGTTATCCGTAGTTCATGCCCATGTAGACTATTTCAAGAATAGGATGTGATGTGTCTATAGTGATAGAACTAGGTTCTCCTTTCTCGATGAATTGGAAACACATGAAGTATAGGATAGACTCATTAATTGGAGGTTTAGATAAAAAATCATCATTTGGATACCCATATACTTGGTATAGTGGATGTTATGATTTCCCACATTACAACAGTAGTGGATGATTACGAGGATGTTTTCCTTGATGATGTTTTAGGTTTACCTCCCAACAGACAGACATACATCATCATTGATCTGCATTAGGGGATGTCACTAATATCTTCTCCATGATATTTTATGGATCCCATAGAGCTTCTCAAGATAATGGGTAATTTGGGGGGACTTGCAGAAGAAGGGATTTTTTAGACCTAGTATTTCACCCTAGGAATCCCCAGTGTTTCTCTCCAAGAGAAATGATGAGAGCTTGAGGTCATGTGTGGACTAACATTACTTGGACTATTTGACCATGAAGATCAAGTATTCACTACTGAGAATTGAAGTCCACTTAGATCAGTTGAGAGGGAAATGATGGTTCTTGAAGTTTTACTGCAAGTCAAGCTATCAAAATCTATGACTATGAGATGATGATATACTAAAGATGACATTCATATGTTGTTAATGTCTCTATGACATCTTTGTGATTCCATTTGGTATGATGAACACCCCATCAGTGTCAATGGGACTCATGAACTGGATCATTCATCATTTCTTCGGCCCATTCTTCGTAATCGTCATCGGCGATATCCTCGTGTACTCAGTATTTGAGGAGGATCATGTGAGGAACTTATGGATCATTCTAGACATACTCTTATAGTACCATATTAATATAAACCACTCAAACATTCTATTCTATATTAATAAATATCACATTATATAAATCAATATCATTTTATATTGAGTGACAGTGGAACTCGGAAAGTTCAAGGTTTTGTTAGATTGTGATCCACCTAAGAGAATGATGGTGGTACAGAGCCTCCATGTATTGGTAGAATTTTACTGGGGATTCATAAATGATTTCTATAATATATTCGAACACCTGAAATATTTTTCCTAAAAGGGGATGAAGTTTGTGTACGAGGAGAGGTACAACAATGATTTTTTTCCATTGCATCAGAGATTGAAGAGTGCTCTCATATTGTGATGAATAGAGGATGGTGTTAAGTACATAGTTATATGAGATGCATCAGCAACCATTCATGGTTGTGTTTTGATGAAGAGGCAGACGGTGTGTTCATATGGTTCATGTTATTTGAGAAAACACAAGAAGAATGAAATTACCCATTATCCTAAGTTATCAATGCTAGTCTATGCGATAATTATGCTACGACTCTCCCTAAAGAGTGAGAGTTTTATCATCTATTATGATCACAAGAGTTTAATGTATATCTTATCTAAAAGGGTTCTTATCATAAGAAAGAGGTGATTCCTAGACTTCCTCCGGAATTATGACTTTGAAATTTTCTATAATATAGGGTTGGAGAACATGGTAGCATATGATATTCGCAAGATATTTTGTTCACTGTTGTTTAATGAGGTGTTAGATATGTTACATTCAGTATATTTTTCTTTTTTGGATAGATATGAAGTAACTTACCTACAGTCGATGGTTCTTACCCGTAAACTTTTACAGAGATACATTGAGGCACAATTTTGGGATGTTGATTGTGAGACCCAACATACTCAAATATCCATTGGATATACACCTACTGAATTTTATGAAGGAGGGGAGAATATTTTTTGCAGAGGAAACACGGTGGTCCTAGTGATGTTACATGATGAGGTTCAACGGGAGATTCATATATAACCATTGTAGTTAATATACAAGTATAAAATATGTACTAGGATCTCCAACATATGTTTTGGTGGCCAGGGATGAATAAATGATTTTCAGAGTGTGTCTCTTGATGACTTACTTTTCAATAAGTGAAGGTTGAGCACCATATTCCATTGAGTTTAGCTTAATCCCACGAAGTCCTGGAGTAGAAGTGGGATGGGATATTCAAGGACTTCTACATGTGTATTCCATGTATGTTAAGCATAAATGATTCCATCTACATGATTGTAGACCAACTCACCAAGTCAGGCCATTTCTTATCTATTTAGGAGAAGTGTTCCGTAGAGATATTGGGATACCTCTACGTGAAATAGTTAGTATGACTCCATGGAGTTACATCGACGATTCTTTTTTATTATGATACTTGCTTCATGTTCTTGTTAAGAAAGTTGTTACAGGAAGAATTAAGGGACTCAATTATTTTTCAGTATATCATTTCCACCCAAAATGACTACTAGATATAGTAGATCATTTAGGTTTTGGAGGACATGATGTGAACAAGCATGTTGGGAATTGGATGTATTTGGGAGGATCAACTACCACTGCTGTAGTTTACATACAATAATAGATATAATTCAACCATTGGTATGGAACCAATAAATTCATTTTATGGGTGATCCTATAGGCCACCACAATGTGGGACTGACCCAGGAGAGTTGGAACCCATAGTACTTATGGTTATGAAATAAACTACCAAGAAGGTGTAGATCATCCATAGAAAATGAGAAATACATAGGGACATCGTAATTATTATACGGAAAAAATGATGAACACATTAAAATTTCTAGGAGGGAGACCATGTGGTCCTATGGGCTTCACAATGACATGGGTTACAAAGATTTTTCTAAGGTGGAAAGCTATCTTCAAGATTAATTGGACCTTTCTAGATACTCTATAGAGTTTGTGACATGACATAACACTTAACTCTAACTCCGCATCTAAGTTAGGTACACGATGTCTTCCACATTTCTCAAATGAGATGGAATGTGCCTGAACCATCCCACATTATTGACTGGAATGAGGTGAATTTTTTGTATGGAGCTACATTTTCTTACTACCCAATAGATATTTATGATCGACATGAGAGGATCCATCAGGGGTGGTCAATTATTTTAGTGTGTCTAGTGAAATCATGAGAATCTCTAGGAGATGACATGGGAGTGGGATGCCCATATTTATGATTAGAACTGACATCTCATTATTTAAACATTTTTTGCCTTTATAGGGAAATAATTCCCCAAGGTGGGGAGAATTTAATGGCTCGGATTTTCCATGTTTTTTTATATTGTATGGATTAATTTCATGACCAGGCCCAAAGATGACATAGGATTTAGAATCTTGGTGAGTCCAAAATAATTTTTTTGAATATATTGAATATATTATATGGAACATGGTCGTAGATTTCCTGAAAAATTATAATAATGTCTAAATGAGGACCCAAATCAGATATCTGAGGATAATTTTGAGTTTAGAATGTGAGTTTTACCCTATAATCAACATAATATTGGTTATAATATGGCGTTTCGGGAAAATTCAATGTGTGTGTAAAATGAATAATATAATTAAATAATTTTTTTTGATGACACCGTGACCTAATTACATATTTAAATACATTATTATGGAAATTTTTTTAGGGTTATATAAATATCCTTATGAATTAGTGGAATCCATTAGAGATATTGGGGGAGATCCCATTGGAAAATGAGGACTGAATCAATGATCAGTGACCAGTGTGGGGTGAAATCAGAGAATCTCTCCAATGATTATAGAATATCTATGTTCTTCATCGGTGATCAATCTAATTCTAGGTAATATGTTTTTTTTGCATTACCCATTTTTGTTTCTAAAAAGAACATGTTTCTGTCATCCAAAATATTGATTGGCAGACCGCGTGTTTTTGGGATGGGATAAATCATTTGGAAATTAGGATAATTTATTTGTGATTATTTGATTATTTTCTTCTTGTTCTAATAGTGAAAACTCGATGCCAACATGAACATTTGATGAGGTTAACCCATTGTGTTTGTGGTTGTGAATTTATCCTATTTTCTTCATTCATCGTAGAAGTTCCTTGTTTGGACAGTGGTTCGATGGATACCAAATAATTGATCTTTGATCACCCGTTTCATGGTGCAATGATATGATATTATCGATCTTGTATTTCAATGGAATGAAGATGGAGGCAATGAATGATTATTCGGTCTTTGATACCCGATTTCACATTATTTTCCACACAATGAAGAAAACTTTTGATGGTGATTTATGAACATATTTGTGGATTCGAACTTGTGTTCCATTGATTTTAAGGCTCAGAAAAGGTTGTTATTTTATTTTACCAGCATGAAATTTTCTTAATCTAAGTCCAAAGGTATAAGAACAAACAAGAATTCAAAATCTTGGATTCTTGGAATTTTCCCATTACATGAGTTGTAACACATAACCACATGCCATGTGTGTCCTTTTTAGTGACGACAAGGGTTTTAGGGGATATTTAAGGATCACACTGCCAGTGACCCTGACACACATCGTGTGACCTCTCCGAAGAGCTTGGTCGATACCTCAGTGGGTAAGAAAAAATGGTTTGGAGTATGCGGGCAGCTAAAAAACCATGTACTCCCACATGGAAACGGCCTAATCAATGTTACATGGGACAAGATATGTACTGGTACATAGGTAGAGTACATAGTAAAAACATATGTCATGTACTGTTACATGGACATGTGACAAGGTCCATTTACATGGTTTGGACCCAAGGTCGAAGGAACACAGCGTGTACCCCTACTATATACCATGTACTACATAAAACCTGGCGTTGATCCCTTTTCCTCTATATCATGGACATGTCTTGTTAGTGTGAGTTCCCAATATCAATTCCCTAAGGTTTATCATGGAATCTCTACATACTCATATAAAAATTATCTCTTCAATAGGGCTTCTTAGATAGAGTATTTAGAATCCATAAATGAGGCTCAGAGTGAGATCCTCCATTCATCTTCATTCCCTATGTGGAGTTCTTAGAATCTTCATGACCAACACTATGCAATCATAGATCCTCTAATTAGTAGCGTACTCTATATTTATTTGTTGGTATAATCCATGGACTTTGGAGAGATACTCATATATGTATAGTATCTCTTTGAACACTCATCACGCAATTCATATGGCGAGACCCAACGAGCATTACCTCTTGAACTAAAAACCTCAATTTTATTAGGCTCAGAAGCGTGTTCTCCTAGAGGAGTTCATTGTGGAACCTTTGAGTGGAAATCCTTGGCTGGCATTATGTTAGTTAATTTACTTTACATTTTGTGTCATGTTGAGTATATCGAGCTATTATTTCTATATATGTTGTAGACATATACCCCTATAGAGATGATGATACTCTTTTTTATATTTTTTATGTTGGAAGATCCAACTGGTTATTTTTATAGTCACATATACACGGTCTTTTCCTGCACAAATTGTGTTCTGTACAAATGATCAACATTATTAATCAGTCCTAGATAGACCAGGACAAGACAGTGCATAGTGAGACTAGACATATTGATGTGTGATCCTGTGTTATCTTGATAGCAATCACCGGATTTACTTTTAGGTTGGACATTCTTTAAAACTCTTTGTTGTGGTAATTTATTTGTCTCAAATTCTCTCCTTTCCTTCTTATTGTACTCTGGTTGTGGGATTTACATGTATAAATTTATGGTTTTTAGTGGTTTTTAAAATTTACAATTTTATGGGCTTGGACATGTGTGTTTGTGTTCATCTAATTTGGATAAGGGCTTCCATGTTAATGATATGCCTTATCAGTGCTAGTTTACATCCCCTAACCTATTAGAGGAAGGCTTGGGGAGTTGCATAATGGGACACTTTTGGATGGTTCATGATAGATCTGATGTATTCTATCACTAGGTATTTGAGATAATATTAATATAGTTAATTTTTTAATAAATATTTATTTTCAATTTATTTAATATAATATTTATTTAGTTAATTTATAATAATATGGTGGTATTTATTTATTAAATAAATATAATCATTACTCAAATCCCAATAAAAAATATAGAGGAATAACATATATAGGTTATTGTTCCATTAAGAAATAATATATATTGAGCATAATTTAATTAATTAATATTAAATATTATTCCCAATTTTAGAACATGTTATGAAATAATATTATTATTAATGTTATAGACATGTTATTTTTCAAAGATTAGATAAATATTAAAGGTAAATTATGCAATTATTTAATTCTAAACCTAGAAGTGTACTATCAAAATTATGTTATTTTTTATATAGATCCAATACATTTGTTTTTTTGTGAACAAATAAATCTAGAGAATCATCTAGAATCCCAGGAGAGAACCCTTCTTCTTGAGCACTCTCAATAATGGAGGGAGATATTCATCAAGAATCCAGTCTCAAGTCTACAGAGATCTTGGAGAATACTTTGGATGAGATTTTCAGGGCGATCAATGGTGAATGATGCAAGCAATTGGATATATAGTGCTAACACCAATAGATTGTTATAAATATGTCCAATGATTTTTGGAAGACATGTTGGTCATATATACAGGGAATCAATTATTGATTCTAGAAACACAATGATGGTAGGACATATATTCCTTTTTATATCCTTCAATGATGAAATAATTCCATGCAAGATAATTATTTAATATTGTAAATTAATTATAAATAATATCTTTTGATCCTATTCTTTGGATTAGGCTTCTATCCATTTTCAATATTCTTTGATTCAATTGAAGTGATAAAAGCATTTATTATTATGTTAATATCATATTAATCATCGATCATGATAGAAAAAAGTTGTGAATTACCCATCGCAAGCTACCACTACCCCTGGAACCGTCACTTTAAACTATCTTCTAGTAATTTATAATACATCATCCCAAAATACTAAAGGATAAAAAATTATCAATATTCTCATTATTTCACTATATTCCAAAATCAAGCACATCTCCCTCAATCAGATTCATCAATAGTTAGTATCTAATTTGGTATAAGTATATGCATGATTTTCTCTTAATGTAACCATTACTCCAAACCATACTAAATATTGACTTCACTAGCCTTACTGAACTCAATATTCCACATGAATTTTTTAATATTTAACCATAAAAATTCCTCAATATCTATGATTTTTTATACTGATTTGAATAAATGTATTGGTGCATGAAAATATATCTCTCTATCTCTCTCTCAATTATTCTCTTTTTCCACCTCTACATTTCCTTCTATGATATAGTGATATCATATGAAATGTATTTTTCCTTCTCCTTTTATTTTCATCATGATCGATGTATGGTTTTTTCTCTATAGTTTATCATCAACTTCTCTCTCATTGATAGGTAGTATATTTGTAACAGGAAAATGCATCAAAAATTATTTTAATGTTTTTCATTCAATAAATAATATAAATATAATACTTAAATATATATTCTTGTGCTATAAATTTTTATCTTTATAGTATTAGTATTTATTGAATGATGTGAATGAATAATAAGTACATATTCTTTTTGGTACCATTTTATTTTTTAGGAAAAATAATTATATCCATAAATATAATATTAATTTTATGTAAAAAAGATAATAATTGAATTAACCGAATTATAATAGTTAGAAATGAAATATATTTAATGATAAATAATAATGTATGGTTGTAAATAATTTATATAGGATACACATACCAACTTTTTGTTCATAAATTCAAATTGTATCACCGATCATGGAATAAAAGATATGTTTTTTAAATTAAAATATTTTTTTAAATATAATTTGAGGTATGGTTTATTTTTAGTTTAAAGGGGATTTATTTATTTGTAATGGTAATGTTATGATGTTGTAATTAAAATATTTTTAATGTTACATGATAATTTGAATTAAATCATATTGAATTACAATTGTTTAAATTGAATCTAAAATCATACTCAATGTGGTAAGATATTATATATACATTCTATTAAAGAATACATTTTGTGATAAATTTTAATAGTAGATATAAATTATATGATAAGGTATATTATTATATGTTGAATACAATGAAAATATAAATATTACTATGGAATATAAACTAGAAATGTTTATAAGGAAAACGATAATGAACCACAAATTGATTTTGATATACACAAAATGAAATATATTTCACTAAACTGTATATATATAGATATAAAATTGAAATATAGAAAATTAATGTATTATTTGTAGAAAAAAAATTTCCAATAATTAATTGATTTTAATAGAAAAATATAAAAATAATTAAGAAAATATTATGAATTTTCTTAATAAAATTGTATTTTAAATTTATGTATTTAGGTGTTATATATAGGTATTCTTAAAACTAGTATATATATCCAAATATATATATATATACAAATATTTTTGTATAAAATATGTAAATAAATAACATATATATATTTATATATTCATACAGAATTGCATCAATATCTTCCTCATTCTCCAATATCACTGCAAGCCCCACTGTCATCGTTGTCCTTCTGAAACCTGTTCTCACACCCATATATGACTATTGTGCTGGAATATCACATTGATAAATCTCCTTTTTTAACATTCCAAATAATTGCAATGTCCAATCATCAATTTCATACCCTTCTACTATGTCCAACCCACATCTCTAATTTTATTCATTAATCTAGAACCCATATCCATAGTATATATTGGAAGCATACATATTTATGAACATACATATAAGGAACTACATGGCACAAGAAGACTGATTGAAGAGAATATAAAGATCTTGGGACACTTTTAAAGACATAATAATCATTATCCTTTACATAAAATAGTTGAAAATATTTATTGATTATATATACATATATATAATCTAATGTATAATGTTATTTTACATGTTAATCACATGAAAAAAACGAAATATGATATATTTTCCATTTTTAATCTTTCAACTATTATGTGGTATTTTTTTTGGATATATAGGATTTGTATATTATGAAACTCACAATGACTATTTATAAACTTTTAAATATATTGATGGTTCGAAAATAGTTGTAAAAACTAGGTAAAAAATTTACATTATAATTTTTAATTGTTTTACTATTTTATATAGACTTATAACTGATGTAGAAAAAAAATATTTATGTCCCACTACATTTCCATAATTTACATCCAAACACAATGATAAAATAAAAAAAATCATAGTGGAGTTATGCTATAAAAGGAGCTCATTATCCATGCTTAAAGTGGTAGAGGGTGTGAGTATGATGGAGGATTCTTCATGGGGATGAAGCATAGTGGGATTCATTTATTTGTATACTATATGTGAATTTGGATTAAAAAATTTAATTTATTAAATTTTTATTTTCTATTTTATAAAACCATTATTATAATTGAAAATTTATTTAAAAAATTTCTAACTTAATTTTTACAAAAAATGGATCTCCATCGTAAGGGAATCATGTAGTGATATTTGGTTTTAAGTAATCGAACATTATCATTTCATGTGAAATTGTTCTAAACATTTATATTTTAAGAAAACTAAAATTAAAATATTTTTTATTTTAAGATACTCGAAATTCTAGATTTATGTATTAAATATTTTTAATTCAATTTTTAGTTTTTAATTTTCTTATTATGAAAAGGGGGGTATGATTGAAAAACATTGAAATGTTTCCATGAAAACAAAATTCTCTATGTAATCATAATCACATATTTTTAATTTTATGCTCAAAATGGGTTAATTAAAACATGAATTCTTTTTAAAGTAATTTTTTCTAAAATTTTATCTTTCCTAGGATGTAAATCATGTTTTTAATTATTTAATATCTATGAAATAGTTTATTATTATATGCTACCATGTGTGTCTGGAATCACATTTCATAGTCTAAAATTTAATATTAGTATCCTCAATTCAATAATAAAATATAATTATATATATATAAGTATAAGGACTCGACCTTAAAACATTACATAATATTGAATTAAATGTATAATTCACATTGAGGATATTTTTAGGTTTAGATTTTTAGAGAATTAGGACATAACTATTACATCTTAAATGATTATAAAGTAGACACTTCTACTCAGTTTCCATTTTTTAATAAAATAAAAATTCTTAAAAAACTTAAACAAATAGTTCCATGTTTTAGACAACATGTCTTTCCTTGATCCCATCCTTGACCCTATTCATCTTGAAGTCCTGTGTAAAACATTTCAAAAACTAGGGATGAGGATAAAAAGCTCAGTAAGGGATATACAAATACGGAAAGAAAACATTAGTCCATGTATACATAAGAATCAATAAAATCATACGTTAATCATAAAACATAGGCACTTTAACAGACCTCATGAAATAATAAGATTTATGAATAACTCATAGAAATAATGAGACATAAAGGTAACTTGAGGCTTTCATAACATTCTTACATAGGTAGTAACCCTCATGGTTACATTTGGAATACCCATCATAGTATATTCTCTAAATCTCTATAGATAAACCTTAGCGTTTAACTCCTTCACATTACCCAATGCATTGGGGAGCTATATCGGGCTTACCCGCCCTTAGTTTATCATGGAACCACCCGACTTCATAAAAAATTCCTAAGAACCATAACATAATCGTATCACATAAAACATGCATAAAGGAAACATAAAATTTACAGATTTCAATCACAATATATCAATACGACACATTGATATAATGAAAATATTATCAGAAAATTTTTTAATACCAAAATAAAATAAAATTAAAACATGGAATTTATATTTCACTTAAAAAAGTTATGGATTGTAGAGGAAGTTGAAACTCAAATAATGGTCACGGTGGCGGAGAAGTCATTGTCGCCACGCATGTACGACAAACAAATTCCTTTTTCATTTAGTAAAATGTTTCGTGTAAAAAGATTTCTTTTTAATGAAATTAAAATTTAAAAGGGTTTATTATACAACTAATAAAATAAGGTCTTCAATAAATTGAAGTATTCCTCAACGAAATGAGATTGAGATGAAGTCCCGTACAAAGACGGTATCCTTAGATTAAAGAGAAATAAATTACATAATTATGTGTGAAAAATATAAATACACTCAATATAAGTTGATATTAAGTGTAAAAAAATCAGTGGTAATCCACACATATTCATAGCACAACATAATCAAGAAGTAGAGGTTTAATCCAAATAATTGAAATTGGGTTAAGACGTTCCCTTATAGAAATTCGATAGCCAAACAACATCACTTTAAAATTCCAAAAAAGAATTGATGAGAGGTAAAAAGGGTATCTCATCACTTGGACATAAAATTTACAACAATAAAGATATATAAGGACATATCCCAACATAAGAAGATCTAAATTAAAATACCTAACAAAAAGAAGTCTTTTAAAAAGAGGAGGGTGAAAGGTTCCCTTACCTATTTGAGTAACTTTCGAAACGTACACCCCGTGAAAGAAGGGTCATAAAATGAAGATGTAAATACCTCTAAATTAATTGATATTACATAGAGAATACAATCATGTGTAGTACATACACCATAGAAAAGGAAATAGTTGCAAATTTAGCATGAATCTCATGGGAATAAAAAGTGAGATAAAAACCCCTTACCTCATTGTAATCAATCGATTCGTATGACAAAAAGATAATAAACACCAAATGAATCACATAATTCCATGAATATAAATATAATCATGATAATATATATGAAATGGATGTACAAAATACACCACATGCAACAAGTAAGTGGTGAACGATGGAAATCCCACAAAATTAAAAGTGAGATAAGAAATCCTCTTACCTCAAGTCCGACTTGTATTGTTCATTTATTTATATTCCTGAATAATAAACTTTGGTCAATTTATATTTTCTTAAGGAATTACTTTAAATTTCATTATTAAATTCATATAACATATTATCATGTTATAATAATTAGTTAATTACATGAGTTCATATCATACGTTTTGTCGATGTTTGGTACATGAGTCAAAATAAACATGTTTGAAGAGAATTATCCATGTAGTTATAAGTACATCATCTCCGGAATGGTTTTCATGATTTAAATATCATATATATCCAGTATATATTTATTTAATAATATTCCATAACGTTTTGAGATAATAAATGAAATGTACTGTTTAGGGTGACGATAGGTCACACGTACGCATGAACACTACTTTCATTTTTAGCATATTAATGGACATTAAAACTAAATTATACATAGAAATATTATAATTCCAGTATAATATATATGTTATATAGGTTAAATAAGTTAATTAATTACATTCTTCATAAATTCCATGATTGGCATGAACGAGTCACATCACTTGAGGGGGCGGTTTCCCACACTTCCTCATATGAAATTATCGCATTTTCACAACATGAAATGCATAAAGGTATGTTTTAAATATAAATACAGAAGCATAGATAGGAAATAAATATAATATTTATCATATATAAATATAGTTCCCTCATAATGTCCACCATGAGAGGTGTTAAAAGAATATTGAACAATCATCGTTTCGTGAGGCAGTAATTCGCCACCCACAGAAACCGTATGTTCTTTCACCATTAGACAAAGGTGTGTGTAAGTGTTGGTAGAATACATATCATAACAGAATAGTAGTATATTTAGGATAATTGTGTTCTTATAGTATCAATTAAAAAGAACATATTGGTGAGTGAAGAAGGAAAATAAAAGAAAGAAACTCAAGAGAAGACATTACCTCTAAATCGGGTAACTCTTTTTGATTTGAGCCAAAGGCTGCCTTGGAAAGACTTCTGCCCAAAGTGAGGCTTATATGAGTGAGAGAGGGATGTGGAGAGATAATATGAGTATAGTTTGGACTATCCAAGGGCTTGAGAGGTGTGGGTAAGGGGGTAGAGGTGGGGGCCTTTTATAAGAGGGAGGAGGGTCACTTTTGGAAAGTATTAAAATGTTACATTATTATAAAATGGTTTTCAGATTTTAAATCCCCCACAATGATATATTTCAAGGATAAGGTGATTAGGGATTGAAATACACCCACACAATAGCTTTTAGACAAGTGTAATTCTTAGATTATACCTTATCTTTTCATTTTATTTAAATCGTTCATAAATGAGGTAATCACTCCATCATCATGGTGTCATAAATAAATTTATTTATTTGATGTCTAAAAATTATAAAAAAATACCATGATGTATAAAATTTTCTTATATTTCCAATTAAAATTTATTATCTAAGAGATAATTTATGTAAAAAAAATTAAAATTGTTTTACTTATGATATACAAACCATTTTTATATTTCTCTTCTTTTTAAAAATAATGTCATAAATGTCACTATCACACCCATGTGACTCCATGGGCCCTCCAGATTGGTAAAAGGATTCCCATGGTCAGATAGCACTCAAAAAAGAGTATTTGGACACATTTTGGTTCGTTTTTTGTTATTATGATATTATTTTATTACACTTAACTACCTGATTACTAATTAATAATGATAATTAAAGATAATTGTCGTCGTTACTATTCATAATGTCCAAAAACAAGAGTCTTAATTACATAATTTGTACCTTCTGATTCCAAATATGGAATCCATTTTAACAAATTACAAACATAGAAATTGCAGTAATTAAATTAAAAATAATTCCCATTGTCAAAACCAAAGACGTGTTTTTAAGAAGTAAAATTTATCAAAAGATTGACTTGTTTTTATATCCAATTGAAAAGTGAAATTACTCACAATGAAAAATATTGTATTAAGTGATAAAAACATAAATCAATAACACTTTAAAACCAATTAAAAGTAAAATCTAACTATACAATTAAATTTGATGAAAATGTAGTTTTGAAGTAAAATGCAGTATTTTTCACTATTCATTAAAAATGAACATTTGTCAGAAAAATACAAAATATTTATCCAAAGTAAATTTGATATTCCAAATTCAAAAATTATTTACATTTTAAAAAATTAAAAAAATATAATTTTCATTAATTAATTTTATAATTAATTCTGGTCGTCAAAACAAATACCGTGTTTTTAAGAAACAATATCTATCAAAAGATTAACACTTGTTTATGTCCAATTTCAATGTGAAATTAATTCCAATGAACACCATTGAATTAAATTGTAAAAATATATTCTAATTACATGTTAAAACGAATTAAAAATATAATCTAACCATATAAATAAATTATATTAAAAGGAGGTTTTGAATTAAAATACAACATTTTTCACTATTCATTAAAAATGAACTTTATTGAAAAAATAACAAAAATTTACAAAAAGTATATTTTGATTTGCCGATTCTAAAGAAGGATTTTATTTTGTCAAATATAACATATAAAATTGAAAAAATTAGTTTTAAAAAGTGTTCTCCATAAAAAGGTTGTTAATCGACCTTTTAAAGAATATTAGAATATTTATTCTGAAAATTGGATTATTTTTCATTTTAAGACTCTCTCATTTATTGGGTAATTGTTAAAATATTTAAATAACATATATATTTATATTTTAGTTAGTTCTATTCATTCCCTCCATTACAACGGCTAGGAATTAACTACCATTTAAAATAATAATGTTATATAATTAGTGTGCAATGAAAGATTTCAAAGAAACTCATTGTTGCGTATTAGATACGCCATCGAAAATAGCATTCCCTTTAAAGTAATATTAAAATTTTATTCAAAAATATTAATAAATATGAAAATTTCATATTCTTTATTTACTTGGGATGTTACATCCTTCCCCCCTTTGGGGAATTGTGTCCTCGTAATTTTAAAATTGGGCTCGGAAACTTCCTTGAAAAACCCACATCAGAAAAAGAGTCAATAAAAATGTCATGTTAAAATAAATAAAGAGAAGTAAAATGGTCCCCTGAGATAACCAATACTATTATCCCATGAAAACATGGATATGGAGGTGAAAATAAGGGTCAATTTCTGATGCAGAGTGATAGAAATACTGATTATGAGAATGTTAACAACAAGAAAACAACAAAATTGTGATGGGATAAACGGTATTTGATTCCCTAGTAGAAAAAGTTAACAAACTACATTTTTGTTTAAATTTAGTTTTCATTGAGGAATTTATTTATTATATTAATTAAAACATAAGTAAACCTACTTACTTTTCATGTAGACTTTCGTCTTTTACTATATTTCAAACACAAACTCATATTTTCTCCAAATGATGAGTATTCAAGATGACTTGTTCGCATTAAGAGTGCTAAAATCAACTTCGAGAGAATGAAATAATCCATAAAAGATGAACTATATATTTACCATGTCGTTAGACCATAACCAAAACCAAAATGGTTAGTACAAGATCAGATAATCCCCAAAAAGGATAATCTTTCACAAAAATAAAAACTACTCTTAATCATCAAAATGTGTCCAACAAAACCCGAAGTTCACCAAAGACCATTCAATAAACAGCTATCCATAAAATTCTTCAAAGTAATCCAAACTATTATTTAAACCCAAATCTTCGAATGATTTAATCACAAAGTCTTCCACGATAAATCATAACATTTATCTCCAAATAACATCAGTTACTCTTAAAGTCTTATATTGAAAAGTAATTAACCTAATCACATATCCTCCATGATAGGTTAATCATTTCCATAGATAACCCAAAATCAACTTATTCTTGATTCATAAAATTATCTAACTAAAAAGATTAAGTCATAATAACTAGGGACTTCACGTAGTCTAGTGGCAGGCGATAAATACCAGTTGCACTTTGGTTGTGGGTTCGATTCTCGCAGCTTCGTCCGACGCAGCGGGTTGTCACATGGTCTGCGTGTTGTACCTTTTAAAAAACTATATAATTTTATAACATTCCCCAAAAAGAGATAAATTCATCAAAAATAACCATAACATATTTTAACCACCAATGTTATCAAATAACTTTCGTTTTGCATCCCAAAATGTATTAACTGATAATTTCCCCAAATTTAAGGATCATATAAACCCAAATGGTTCTTTATAACTATATCCACAAAAGAAAAGATAATTATTCCTTGAATAAAATTTTCATATATCAACATCAGGGTTACACATACTATAAAAAGTATTTTAATGTAATCCCATTATCAATATAGCCTTAATACTTTTAAGAATTTCACCATCCAAAAATCTACTATAACACTGGAATCCCTTATATGTTTACTTCTTACTCATTAAAAATTCTTCATGATCCTTTAACCATTCCTTTCCATCTTATTCTGAAATACTTCTTTCCGACAAGA
Source organism: Viscum album (assembly GCA_963277665.1). Classification (NCBI taxonomy): domain Eukaryota; kingdom Viridiplantae; phylum Streptophyta; class Magnoliopsida; order Santalales; family Viscaceae; genus Viscum; species Viscum album. The sequence continues at coordinate 880,779,687 of OY728123.1, forward strand.
AAAATCATGAATCATATCCTAAGATTCAATAATAGGAAAACATATGTTAAGAAATAATTCATACCTTTCATTGGTCATTTTCAGTTTCTCCATCCTCAATCAGAATGGAATTAGGTATTGGTAAACGAATATTTGTATGATCCTAGTGATCCCATTCTCGAAACTTCTTCGTAAGACATGTGTTTGCATAATGACATTTCCCACCACATTTAAAACATTCAATTGATCCTTCAGAAAGAACTTCTTTCCCTTTACCTGAGTCAACTAGATGATTACTTTTTCCATGGAAGGTTATTTCTTTACGACCTTAATTTCCACATCTGTAGCATCTTTTTTTCCCTTTGAATCATTTTCCTAGGTGTTTCTTTCCACATATTTGACACATAGGTTTTTAAACATACTTACCTTTATGATTATTACTTGAGCTTTCGTAGGGATGTGTTTCTCGCATAAATGATGCCTTATAAAAATCACTAAGGTTAAGGTGGTCAATCATGACTCCAGATAGTTGGTTGAGAATAAACACAAGAGTTCTCATTGAAACTCCCATATCATTCAGTTTCGCGTTCGTAAAACCATCACAATTTTCTTCACATCCACTATTACTTTGGTGCCTACAAGATCCATACATTTACTAAAACCAAAAAAGTCAGTGTGAGTATAACAGTAAAATCATCATATAATATCTTATGAGGAGGTTAAATACTATGATAAAATTATTCATGTTATCTTAAACACATTCACTTTATCTAAAAAAACTATGATTCTTTTGAAATCCTAACCATTATGGTAATGTCACTTATGCATAAATAATAACCTAACCACTAAAGTTATCTAAACCGACCTATGATATCAACTATAAGGACCCAACCTTAAAAAATTACATAATATTGAATTAAATAAATAATTCACATTGAGGATCTTTTCAGGTTTAGAGTTTTAGAGAATTAGGGAATAACTATTACATCTCAAAAGATTATAATGTAGACACTTCTACTGAGTTTCCATTTTTTCATAAAATTAAAACTCTTAAAAAAGAAACATGATTATTTCCATGTTTTAGACAAAATTTCTTTCCTTGATCCCATCCTTGACCCTATTCATCTTTAAGTCCTGTGAAAAACATTTCAAAAACTTGGGATGAGCATAAAAAGCTCAGTAAGGGATATAAAAATACGGAAAGAAAACGTTATTCCATGTATACATAAGAATTAATGAAATCATACTTTACTCATAAAACATAATCAGTTTAACATACCTCATGATATCATAATATTTATCAATAACTCATAGAAATCATAAGACATAAAGATAACTTTAGGAATTTAAAACATTTTTACATAGGGGGTACCCTCATGGTTACGTTAGGAATACCCATCATAGTATATTCCCTAAATATCTTCATAGAAACCTTAGTTTTTAACTCCTTCACGTTACCCAATGAATTGGAGAGCTATCTCGGGCTCACCCGCCCCTAGATTATCATGGAACCACCCGATATCATAGACAATGCCCAAGAACTGTAACATAATCGTATCACATAAAACATGCGTAAAGGAAACATAACATTTCCACATTTCAATCACAAGATATCAATACAACACATTGATATAATCAAAACATTATCCGAACCATTTTCAATACCAAAATAAAATAAATGTAAAACATGGTATTTATTTTTCATTTAAAAAAGTAATGGCTTGTATAGGAAGCTGAAACTCAAATAATGGTCACAGCGGCAGAGAAGTCGTTGTCACCGCATACATAAGACAAAAACATTCCTTTTTTCATTTAGTAAAACGATTCATGTAAAAAGATTCCTTTTTAATGAAATTAAAATCCAAAAGGGTTTATTATAAAACTAATAACGGAAGGTCTTAAATAAATTGAAATATTCCTAAATGAAAGGAGATTGAGACGAAGTCTCGTACAAAGACGATATCCTTAGATTAAGGCTAAATCAATTACATAATTATGTGTGAAAAATATAAATACACTAAATATAAGTGGATATTAAGTATAAAACAATAAAAGGTCATCCAAACATATTCATATCACAACATAATCAAGAAGTAGAGGTTTAACCCCAAGAATTGAAATTTGGTTAAGAAGTTCCCTTACAGAAATTCGACAGCCTAACGGCGTCACTTTAAAATTCAGAAAATGAGTTGACGAGAGATAAAAAGGGTATATCATCAATTGGAAATAAAATTTACAGAAATAAGGATATATAAGAGAATATCCCAACATAATAATAAGTTAATTAAAAGACCTAACAAAAGGAACTCCTTTAAAAAGAGGAGGGTGAAAGGTTCCCTTACAAATTTGGGTAACTTTCGAAACATACACCCCATGAAAGAAGTCTCATACAATGAAGATGTAAATATCCAAAAATTAATTTATATTACACAAATAACACAATAATGGGTAGTACATACACCACACAAAATGAAATAGTGGAAAATATTGCATGAATCTCACGGGAATAAAAAGTGAGATTAAAACCCCTTAACTCGTTGTAATCAATGGAGTCATATGACCAAAAGATAATAAACACCAAATGAATAAAATAATACCATGAATATAAATAGAATAATGATAATATATATGAAATTTTAGTACACAGTACAACACATGCAACAAATAAGTGGCGAAAAATAGAAATCTCACAGAATTAAAAGCGAGATAAGAAATCCCCTTACCTAAAGTTCGACTTGTCTTGTTGGTTTCTTTATATTCCTGAATAATAAATTTCGGACAATTCATAATTTCTTAAGTAATTCATTTAAATATTATTATTAAATTCATATCACATATTATTAAGTTATAATAATTAGTTAATTATGTGAGTTCATATCAAACGTTTTGTCGATGTTCGGTACATGAGTCAAAAATAAACATTTTTGAAGAGAATTGTCCATGTAGTTATAAGTACATCATCTCCGGAATATTATTCATTATTTAAATGTCATATATATCCAGTATATATTTATTTAGTAATATTCCATAATGTTTTGAGAAAATAAATGAAATGTACCATTCATGGAGACGGCAGGTCGTATGTATGCATGAACGCTACTTTCATTTTTTGCCATATTAATGGACTTTAAAAATAAATTAGACACAGATATATTATAATTACAGTATAATATATATTTTATATTGGTAACATATGTTCATTAATTATATTCTTTATAAATTCCATTTTTTTAATGAACGAGTCACATCACTTGAGGGGGCGGTTTCCCACACTTCCTCATCTGAAATTACCGTATTTTCACAACATTCAAAGCATAACAGAATGTTTTAAATATAAATACAGAAGTATAGAGAGGATATAAATATAATATTTATCATATATAAATAATGTTCCATCATAATGGCCACCATTAGAGGTGTTAAAAGAAGATTTATCAATCATCGTTTCGTGAGGCAGTAATTCACCACCCACAGAAACAGTATGTTCTTTAACAATTAGACGGAGGTGTGTGTAAGTGTAGGTAGAATACTTATCATAACATTATTATAGTATATTTAGGATAATGGTGTTACTATGGGGTCAAATAATAAGAATATATTGGTGAGTGAATAAGGAAAATAAAAGAAAGAACCTCAAGGGAAGACATTACCTCTAAATCGGGTAACTCTTTTTGATTTGAGCCAAAGGCTTCCTTGGAAATACTTCTACCCAAAGTGTGGCTTATAGGAGTGAGAGAGGGATGTGGAGAGATAATATGAGCAGAGGTTGGACAATAAAAGGGCATGATAGGTGTGGTAAGGGGGTAGAGGTGGGGTCCTTTTATAAGAGTGAGCAGGGTCACTTTTGGAAGGTCTGAAAACGTTACTTTATTATAAAATGGTTTTTGGATTTTAAAGGTCCCTCAATGATATATTTCAAGGATAAGTTGATTAGGGATTTACATAATCCCATCCAATAGATTTTTGACAAGTGTAATTCCTATATTGTACCTTATCTTTTAATTGTATTTAAATCGTTCATTCCAATAGGTTTTTGACAAGTGTAAGTCTTATATTTTACCTTATCTTTTCATTTTATTTAAATAGTTCCTTAATTAGGTGATCACTACATCATCATGGTGTCATAAATAAATTTATTTATTTAATGTCTAAAAATTATAAAAAATTACCATGATGTAGGAAATATTTTTAGATTTAAAATGACTATTCATAGTCTTAGAGATAATTTATGTAAGCAAAATTAAATTTATTTTACTTAGGATATACAAACCTTTGTTATATTTCTCTTCTTTTTAAAAATATTTTCATAAATGTCACTATCACACCCATGTGAATCCATGGGCCCTCAAGTTTGGTAAAAATATTCCCATGGTCGGACATGACTTAATAAAGAGGATTTGGACACATGTTGGTGTCATTTTATATTATTATGATATTGTTTTATTACCCTAAACTACCTGATTACTAATTAATCATGATAATTAAAGATAATTTCCGTCGTTACTATTCACAATGTCCGAAAATAAAATAGTCTTAATTATATAATTTGTACCTTCTAATTCCAAATATGGAATCCATTTTTCCAAATTTCATACCCAAAAGTTGCAGTAATTAATTTAAAAATAATTCTCGTTGTCAAAACCAAAAACGGGTTTTTAGGAAGTTAAATTTATCAAAAGATTGACTTCTTTTTACATCCAATTGAAAAGTGAAAATACTTCCAATGAACAAAATTGTATTAAGTGATAAAAACCTAATTAAATTACACTTTAAAAAAAATAAAAGGACAATATATCTATATAATTAATTTAGATGAAAATTATGTTTTGAAGTAAAATGCAGCATTTTTCACTATTCATTAAAAATGAACATTTGTTAGAAAAATACAAAAAAAATTTACAATGTAAATTTGATATTCCAAATTCAAAAATGATGTTCGTTTTACCAAATTGAAAAAATTTAATTTTCATTAATTAATTTTATAATTAATTCCTGCTGTCAAAACAAATAGTGTGTTTTTAAGAAATAATATCTATCAAAAGATTGAAACTTGTTTATGTCCAATTTCAAAGTGAAATTAATTAAAATGACAACTATTTAATTAAATGGTAAAAATATATTCTAATTATACTTTAAATCCAATTAAAATGATAATCTAAACATATAAATAAATTTGATTAAAAGGAGGTTTTGAATTAAAATACAGAATTTTTCACTATTCATTAAAAATTAACTTTATCGAAAAAATAACAAAAATTTACACAAAGTACATTTTGATGTCCAGATTCTAAAGAAGGATTCTATTTTGTCAAATATAAAATATAAAATTGACAAAAGTAGTTTTAAAAATGGTTCACCATCAAAAGGCGATTAATCGACCTTTTAAAGAATATTATAATATGTATTCATAGAATTGGATTCATTTTCATTTTAAACCTCTATCATTTATTGGTTAATTTTTAAAATAATTAACAAACATATATAATCATTTTTTATTTAGTTTTGTTCAATCACTCCATTATAACGGCTAGGCGTTAACTACTATTTAAAATAATATTATTATATTATTAGTGTACAACGTAAGATTTCAAAGAAACTCATTGTTGCATATTGGGTACGTCATCAAACATAGCATTACCTTTAAAGTAATATTAACATTTTATTCAAAAAAATTAATAAATATGAAAATATCATATTCTTTATTTACCTGGGATGTTACAATATGTATATATATTTATATAGGTTTTTATAATTTATTATATCTACAGATACTATTTTAAAAATATATATATAAATTTATATGCTAATTTTGTTTAAAAATAAATAAGATTTTTTTAGACACATCATGTTGAAAAAATGGCAATGAAAAATGATTTTGATAAAATTATCACTCATACATTGTAATTAGATACGAAATAGGAGGTGAACCAAAAACAGAAAGTACATTTTCCACCATGTGATTGGAATGCCCTAAATAGCCTTCCAGGATGGAAGTTTCCTAACAGTTTTGTTTTCTAATACTGCCATGTTTTTTAGGAACCCTTTGAATTTATATTAATGATTTTTTTTCAAAAGAATTTTTTTTATTTTTTAAATAAATTTTACCTTTATATAGTTGAAAATATTTTTTATATAGTTTTCATGTATTTTATAGACTAAAAGGTTTCATAAATTTTTTTCAAAATCCCTTAAAAATTATTTTTTAACCAATGTTTTAGAATTATTTTGATTGGTGTATTTTCTGACTACATGAAATTTTAGAGTCGATTCATGATTAGGTATTTTAGATAGAGTAGATCAAGAGCAATAATTTAAGAATTTATATTCAAAAAAATATAAATTTTTAGGATATTCATTTTAAAAAAAAATCATAATCCTTTAAAACCCTAATCCTAAATGATGTTTGGAAATGTAAGGACTGAATATTTTATTTGATTTTGTATAATTTATTATAGGAACATTAATGTGTTTTAGGAACTTAATCTCACATAGTGGGTCTATAAAATATCATTATATTTTCATGTAATGGTTTAGACAAGTTTATATATTAGGATTTCAAGGATAATTTATTAGTCAGACCTATATTTTGAGGATTTATTTATTGATATTTTTATGAAATTAAAAAGAAAATAAACATCATGGTCTATTGTAAAATCCAATAAATTCTCTAGGGTTTAATTATTTAAAATTTAGGAACAAACTATTTTTTTTTTGAAAAGGAAAAAATTGGTAAAATAATTTTTTTAGTTATTCTAGGAGAACTATTATTTTCAAATTTTAAACACTATGTAATATAAATTTTTAGAATACAAATTTGTTTTACACAGAATTAGAATGTAGAATTTATCACATTTAAATAAAAATTATGAGGACGCATTTTATTTAATTAGCGGGAATGTAACAAACATGATCTTTAAAATATATGACTATTTTTTCATTCAAGATATAATAAAAATATTATATGAAAAACTATATTTATTAGTTATGTATTTATATCTGAATAATATTAAAATTTATTTTGTGATACACATGAATAATAATTATGTATTTTTTTCATCAATACAAAATTTATTAAGAAATATAAATAACACTAAAAATAAAATATTATTTTGATGTTAATAAGAAAAATATAATTATAAGAGAATTATAATAGTTTGATATATAATAAATTTAATGATAAAAATTTAGGGTTTTTAAATTAATTTATGCATGAAACATAAATTAACTCTGAATGAAAAAAATTACAATCCTGATATTGATCATAGAATAAAAGTTATTAGTTTTAATTAAAAAAATATTTGAAAATATTATTTGAGAGATGGTTTAACATTAATTATTTGGGGATATATTTATCTATAATGGTAATGGTCTGATGTAGTATTTTATTTTTTTTATATGCAATGTTAATTTTAGTTTAAAATATTTAATTATTATTATAAAATATAATCTTGAATGGGTATTCATTGTGGTAAGATATTTTTAGTATATTTAATAAATGATTTATTTCTAAAGATAAATTTTAATATTAACAGAAAAATTGTTGCATAATGGCTAATAAATTAATCTAAATTTAATGATAATATAATATTTTCTTTGTTATTTAAACTGGTAATGAGTTAAATGAAAATGAAAATCAATAAAAAAATTTATTACGATTTAAATGAAATAAAATATAGTTTTCTAAAGTCCATAAATATGTACCTATATAGATGAAATTTAAAAAACATATGCATTTGTAGTATATAATAAATTATAAATTGTTGACGGATAGTAAGAGTATTTCTATATATACATATATATATATACACACACATATACATGTTTAAGATTATAATAATAATAAAAATATGGTTCTAAATGTTTAATTAATATATATATATATTATTTAATATATACATATATACACACATTATGTATATATATACTAATAATGAGTATATATGTCTAAATATCTATATATAAGAAACAGTTTGTATAAAAAATAATGATAATAAAAAATATGAATATATTTACATATATAAATAAAACCCACATCATGGACTTCCTTATTATCAAATTCCTTCACCCGACTACCCATCATTGACCAGCTCATGAATCATGATATTTCACCCAGTCACATTCACTACATTAGATAACCCCTTGGATAAACACCCCTATTCGCCACACCATGTAATTATATTATTCTTCACCACCGTCATTCCTTTCTCTCTCCCCCGTCACCAATTATCTTCATAAACGTAGAACATGATAATGTTACTATAGATCAATGACATGAAACTATATAAAAAGTCTCATTAAAGGAAGAACATGAAGAGGATGATCGATTGAGGACATGATAAAGATCATGGGCAATGGATTATGCTATCATCATCATCCACAAATACATTCTACTTTAGGTTATGTTTTTAGATAATATAATCTTATATTTAAATATAAATAATCAAACCAAAGATATTTTACCTATGAAACAAATGAATCAAAATTTCCTAAGATATTGTTTTCTTTTCGCCTTATTTCAACTATAACATGGTCTTCAATAGAATATATAGGATTGGTAATATAGGAACCACATAAGGAGTTTTAATATGTTTTTAAACAAGGGAATTTATTGAATATTCCTATATGAAATATAAAAATAAATTATTTTACATATTTAATATTTAAAAAGGTTTTCATGTACCTGCAACTAATTTAAATTAATCCATTAATTATTAGAGTCATTTCACTTCTATTATTAACATCAGAAAAGAAAAATAAAAAATAGAATTGACAGATGAGTTGGGCTATAAAAGGATATCATTACATGAGGTTATATTGGGAAAGGGAGTGATTATGGGGGATCTTTCTTCAATAAAAACTAGTCCATTAAGGTTCTATTTGCAGTATGTGGTTAGTGAATTTTAATTTCAAAATTCAATGCATAAAATTTCAGTTTTTTTAGTTTTTTAAAACATTCATTTTATAGAGATATTTTTTTAAAAAAATAAAAATTAAATTTTCCAAAAAAATCATAATTATTAGGGGTTTATTTTTGGAATTTTTGTTTTAATAAATTTAATATTTTTATTGCATATGACATTGTTCTAAAAACATATGTCTAAAAAATATCTTAGAAAATTATAAATTTTTTGAGTTCCTAATTTAATATTTTGTATCAGCATAATTTTAAATTAAATTGTGATATTTTAATTTTTATTTTAAATAAATGAATTATGTTTAAAAATTACTCTACATTATGTTTTAACATCTCTTTTTATAAGTAACTTCTATCTCAGCCTTTTCATTTTATATGATAAATATTTCTAATAAAACATGTTTTCATCATAATATAATTGTTTTTCATAAAATAGTTTTTTCTGAGGATGCAACCTATATTTGAAATTATTTTATTGAAATGAATTATCTTATACTGATGGTCGAATATAAATATGTATTTAATTGTATTTCCAAATCTAAAAATTTATCTTAGTTTCCTAAAATATTTAACAAAATATATGCAACTATATAAAATTATAGGTATCCATATAAGTTATTATAAATAACTATATCCATAGATATTTTTTAATATATATATATATATATTTAATTAAATATATATATATAAATATCTATATATTTCCAAGGAATACAAATTTATATTATTTTGATGGAAAATGTAGTGGATAAAATGGGTAATCTATATTATTTTAATTAAATTAGAACTATGAATTTGTAAATAGATGAGGAATGTTGAGTGAACCATATCCTTAAGGGACATTTTCCACTATAGGATGTGCCTGAACTATATAACCATCAAAGTTCATATTTGAATAATGGTTTTGTTTTATAATTGTGAGACGTCTTTCCTAAAACGCACTTGTGTTATAATGGTTTTTTTCAAATGTATCAGCTTTTATTTCATTTTAATTTTCATTAGAAACAAAATGGATTTGTAACTCAATTAATATATTTTAATCTTGTATTCAGGTATATTATAAGATACCATGTTTCCTAAATTGTTTTTAAATCCCATTTCTCAAAACAAAATTCTCATTGTAAGTATTATGATGATTTCAATAGGTAAAATTACTGATAAAAATTTGTTATATAGTCATTTCATGACAAGGTGGGTTTTTATTTTTGTTAGAGAGATCATAGAAGTATTTTAATTGATAAAACTATGACAATTTAGTGATATTTAAAAAATATCTGAACCCTCCAAAATTATAGATCTAAATGGTCCATTCAAATTAAAGGACAATATATTTTTAATGATGTTAAATAATATTTTAGAAAAAAAATACACTATTTTTTGGCATTAGATTTGGGATCTTGGGACTTCGTCGATCAAATTTTATTTATTTTCTTATAATTTTTATATTCATAACAACTAAAATGGATATTTCTTTAATAAATTGAATTTGAAACCCCTTATGTCCTTTCATATTAAATATAATACATCCATAATGTCCAAAATACATTTAATCTTCAAGTTTTATCAAACATATATGGGAATCGTTTATTATTTACTCCTCTTAAAAAAACTCGATCAATTTATATTCATAACTATATGGTACCATGACATAAAATTCATTATTACACTAATACATCATGAAATTAATAAACCCCCACTCTTTTCTTGAACAATGCTGTTGTGATGTGGCCTCTCATATCATGGTGTGATTTCATTTGTCCTGTCATTTTATCTTTATGCCAAATTTTCACGATATAGCATCATCTCATAATGATATAATTTAGAGCTATCATCGTTATTCACTGGGGAATGACCTCACCTTAATAATGTTTTAACCCTCATAAGAAAACAAAATTCATATTTTCTAAATATGTCTTTAATCCTCTCTTGAATCTTAGTTCTTCAAGGAATCATTATATTATATCTTATAATTACTACCCATTATCATCACATTTTACTTCCAAATCAATATTCCACAATATATTTAATATACCAATTTTATTATATGATAATATCTGGTAGTACAATATAGAGATATCTTATCCAATATTTTACATTTTCCAAACTGTTAATATAAGGACTTGGCCTTAAACATTACATAGTATTGAATTAAACTAATAATTCACATGAAGGATCATTTCAGGTTTAGAGTTTTAGAGAATTAGGACATAACTATTACATCTCAAATGATTACAATGTAGACAATACTACTCAGTTTCCATTTTTTCATAAAATAAAAACTCTTGACAAAAAAATCCAATTCTAGTTCAATGTTTTAAACAGCATGACTTTTCCATGATCTCATCCTTGACCCTATTCATCTTTAAGTCCTATGAAAACATTTCAAAACATGGTATGCACATAAAAAGCTCAGTAAGGGTTATAAAACAATTAAAGAAAACATTTCTTCATAAATACATACAAAACATGAACTCTTTTACTTACCTCATGAAATCATAAGATTTTATGAATAACACATAGAAATCATAAATTATAAAGGTAACTTGTGGCATCCATAACATACTTATATTTTTGTTATCACAACTACATAGGGAGTTACTTTGGAATACCCATCACAGTATATTCCCTAAATCTATTAGGGGGAAAATTCATGTTTACCTCTCTCATGTTACCCAATGCATTAAAGAGCTATCCAGGGCTCACCCGTCCTTGGTTTATCACGGAACCACCCATATATGTAAATAATTCCCAAGAACTATAATATGATCATAACATAAGCAAAAAAAGATAACATTTCCACATTGCAATAAAAAATTATAATTTCAAGATATTGAAATAATAAATCCATTATAAAAATCATTTTCAATACCAAAATACGTAAAAATAGTATATGGTATTTATATTTCCTTTTAAAAATATTATATCTTGTTAAGGAAGCCAAATATCAAATAATACTCGTAGTGGCAGAAAGGTCGTTGTCACCACATACGTAAAAAAAACATTCCTTTTTTTCATTTAGTAAAATGATTCGTATACAAATATTCCCTTTGAATGAAATGAAAATTCAAAGGGTTTTATACACCGTATAAAATAATGTCGTCTATAAAACTAAATATACCTCAATAAATGGAGATTGAGACGAAGTCCCTTACCTCGTGTTCGACTTGACTCGATCATTCTTTAATCTCCGGAATAATAAACCAAAGTTAATTTATACTTTCCTAAGAACCTTTTTCATGTTTATTATTCCTTTTATATTACTTATTACCATGTTATAAACATTATGTAATCATTCAAGTTAATAATGTTCATTTTGTCGATATTTGGTACTTGAGTCAAAAATGAACACCTTGTATTTACAAGTTGTCCATGTGGTCAATAGTCCATTATATCCATTATGAAATTCATTATTTATATATAATTTATATCATATATATATCCAGTATATATATATATAACAGTACATATCATTTGGAAGTAAGAAATGAAATGCACCGTTCATGGAGACGGTAAGCCGTATGTACGCATGAACGCTACTTTCATTTCTTTTTATTATTTTAATGGAGTTAAACCTTAATTATACATAGGTATATTATAATTACAGAATAATATCAGATATAATATCTTTAACTCCATCCTTTATACATCCCACATACGGTATTAACGAGTCATATCACTTTGATGGGGCGGTAGTCCACACTTTCTCAAATGAAATTATCATGTTTACCCATAAGGGAAACCTTTAAGGTATGCTATAAAAGAAAAATATAGAAGAATAAATAATATATAAACATAATATATATCATATATAAATATATTTTCATCTTAATGGCCACCAACATAGGCGGTTGGAGATAATCTAACAATCATCGTCTCATGAGGCGTTAGTTTTCCATCCACAGAAATAGTATGTTCAACACCAATTATATGGAGGTTTGTGTAAGTGTAGTTAGAATAATTCTCATAAAAAAATCCTAGTATATTTATGAAACTGTTGTTATTATAAAATAAAGGAATAAAAAGAGTTTAGGGGTTGGAGAAGTAAAATAAAAGAAAAGAAGTTAAGAGAAACTATTACCTTTAATTTGGGCACTTCCTTTGGTTTGAACCAAAAGGACTTATTGAAGTGACTTCTTCCTAAGGTAAGGCTTCTAAGAGGAGGGGAGGGATGTAGGTAGATTAATTGGGTAGATTTTGGATGAGCATAAATGCTTTATAGGTGTGTAGAATTGGTTAGAAGTGAGTGATTTTTATAAGGGGGAGGAGGGGCTCTTTAGGAAAGTGTGATAATATTATTTTATTATATAATGATATTTGGTTTCTAAAGGTCAAAAAATAATTAGTGTCAAAGATAAGATGACTTATGGTAGAAATAAAATTATACAATAAGAATTGGACAACTTTTGGATGTTATTTTAAAATTTATAATCTTAATTATTTAAATGATTTATTAATGAGGTAAACACTGCATCATTATTGTGTCATAAATAATTTAATTTATTAGATATCTAAAAATTATAAGGGAAACTACAATGATGTAGGAAATCTTTTTATCTTTCCAATGAATATTTATAGTCAAAATGATTACTTATATTACACCATAAAAATATTTATTTACTAAAATATTTTTGATTATGTCATTTTTGCCTTTACATTAAATTAATTAATCTAAAGTGTCATTATCATTCAGAAGTGGCTCCATGGGGACCCAAAATAGAACCAAGGATTCCAATGTTCTGAAATTACTCATAAAATAAGGTTAGGACAAGTGTTAAGGTAATTTTGAATTATTACATTATTCTTTTTACCTTAAATTACCCTATTTACCTTTAACTGCGGTAACTAAACGTCAAAAGATACAATTCATTAAAAATTATTTTCATACTATTGATCCAAATATTACTTAATAATAACAACCATGTATGTCAAAATTTTTAAATTCAATTCACATAAGAGGTAAAATTTCATTTAAATGAAAAAGTCAGTTTTTTTAACTACTACTAAGTGGTTTCACTATTCATCAAAAATTGATGCTTTCCAGAAATGTACCAAAATTTCAGCCTAATATATAATTGATGTTCTGAATTCAAAATTTACTTCTATTTTACCAAATTCTAAATATAGAAGTTGTATTAATTTTTTTAAAATTAATTCTCGTTATCAAAACAAATAACGTGTTTTTAAGAAACAATAACTTTTAAAAGATTGATATTTGTTTATGTCCAATTTCAAAGTGAAATTAATTTTAATAAACAAAATTGTATTAAATGGTAAAAATATATTCAAATTATACTATAAAACCAATTAAAAAGATAATATAACCACATAAATAAATTATATTAAATAACACTTTTTAATTAAAATAAAGTACTTTTCACTATTCATTAAAAAATGATCTTAATCAAAAAAATACCAAAAATTTACCCAAAGTTAATTTTGATGTCCCAAATCTAGAGAAGAATTTTATTCCATCAAATAGAATTTTTTAAAGTGACAAAACAATATTTAATGTGGGTTATCCATTAAAATGAGGTAAATCGATCTTTTAATGTAAAATATGCATAAAATTTGATTCATTCACATTTTAAGCCTCTAACTATTATTGGATAAATGTAAATACATTTAACAAACATGTATAATTATATTTTCATTAGTTTTGTTAATTATTTCCAATACAATTTCAAGGAGTTAACTACCATTTAAAATAATAATATTATATTATTAGTGTGCAACGTAAGATTTCATAGATACCCATTGTTGCGTATCAGGTACGCTATCGAACATAGAAACCCTTTTAAAGTAAAATTAATAATTAATTTAAAAATTTTAATAAATATGAAATATTTCTTATTCTTTATTTACCTGGGATGTTACATCCTTCCCCCTTTTGGAAATTATATCCTCGTAATTTTTATTCACTTATGAAATTAGTGGAGATATTTATCTCTCATAGCATTTTCAGATTCCCACATTGCCTATACAACCATATGGTTTTTCCACAAAACATTTACCTATTGAATTACCTTATTCCGCAACACTTTCTCTCTCTGGTCAAGAATCTGAATTGGTTGTTCTTTGTAAGAGAGATTCTCTTCCAACAGAACTACCTCTGGGCTCAAAAAATGCGATTGATCTGGTATATACTTTCTTAACATCGAAACATGAAAAATATTTTGTACCTAGGATAAAAATGGACGTAAAGACACTATGTGTGCAAATGATCCAACTTTCTCCAGAATTTCATTAGATCCAACTTTCTCCAGCATTTCATAAGGAAAAGCCACTCTGTACGCAATTGATCCAACTTTCTCTGCCATCTCTTCTACTAATTCTGGTCCCATCAGCATCCCTTCACCAACATCGTCCCAAAAAACTAGAGTTCGACAATTCATTCCATATAATGTCTAAAATCGATCCATCTGTATACTGGAATGAAAACTTTTATTATATAAAAATTTAACCAAAGAAAGATGTTGGTCCCAACATCCCTGATAATCCATCGAGCAAGCACGTAACATATCCTCCAAAGTCTGAATTGTTATTTTTGATTTTCCATCTGATTGAAGATGAAAAGCTGTACTAAAATTTAAGTATGTACCCAATGACTTCTGAAGGCCTTTCCAGAAGTTAGAAGTAAACATGGTATCACAATCATATACAATGGATAGGGGAACTTCATGCAACCTGACTATCTCTTTAACATACAACCGAGAAAGTTTATCTAGATACAAAGTATCTCAAATAGGATGGAAATGAGAAGATTTAGACAATTGAACAACTATAACCCAGATTGCATTTTTACCTCGAGATGTATTTAGTAATCCCAAAATAAATTCCAGGGATATATTTTCCCATTTCCACTCTGGAACTGGTAAAGACTGAAGAATCCCTTTTGATAACTGCCGCTCTGCTTTAACCTACTGACAAGTCAAACACTTTAGAGTAAAATTAGAAATATATCTTTTCATTCCATCCCACCATTAATATTCACAAAAATATTTGTACATCTTAGTACTGCCTGGATGAACTAAAAATGGGGAACTATGAGCTTCACATAAAAACTCATTGTTAAACTGTGAAGAAAAAGTCACACATAATATCTTTACAAATCTCCAAACACAATCATTATCAATGTTTAATTCAGGAAACTTACCCTTCTGAACCAACTCTACCTTTTTTTGTAACTCACTGTCTTCCTTATATGCTTGCTTAATTCTGTCTGATAGAGATGATCTCACTTATACCTGATACAAAAGAGAATAATTTTCTATACCAACAACTTCTCTGCCGATGTTTATCAAATCAAAAACCAAAGGATCTTCTTCCAAACTTAACATGGTTAATGAAGCATTACTTTTTCGACTCAAATCATCAACCACTTTGTTTGATTTTCCCAGATGGTAATGGATCATGAAATCATAATCATTGATTAATTCTAGCCATCTCCTATGTCTCATGTTCAATTATTTTTGAGTGAATATATACTTTAAACTTTTGTGATCAATATATATTTCACATTTTACTCCATAAAAAAGATGCCTCCAAAATTTTAAAGCAACAAAAAATAGAAGCTAATTCCCAATCATGTGTATGGTAATTTAACTCATTTGGTTTCAAATGACGTGAAGCATAAGAAATTACGTGATCATTTTTCATTAGGACACAACCGAGTCATTTCAATGAAGCATCAATGTAGATAACAGACTCACCATTTCTGGATGGAAGTTCCAAAACTGGAGCATTCACCAATATTTTTTCTAATTCTTGAAAACAATCATCACATTCTATTGACTAACTGAACTTAACACCTATTCGAGTTAACTTAGTCATTGGACTAGATAATCGTGAAAAATTATCAATGAACCATCAGTAATAACCTGCCAAATCAAGAAAACTACGGATCTTGGTTATATTTTTTGGTCGCCATTATTCACCGACTTTTGTTTTAGAAGGATCAACAGTTATGCCATTTTTTGAAACAATGTGACCAAGGAAAGAAATTTGTTGCAACTAAAACTCACACATGATGAATTTCCCATACAGATTCTTTTGTTTTGAGGTTTTCAAGACAACCCATAAATGAATTTCATGTTCCACATTACTTTTGTAATAAACTAAAATATCATCAATTAACCCAACCACAAACTTATCCAAGATCTCACAGAAAATTCTATTCATAAGATCCATGAATACAGCAGGTTCATTGGTTAAACCAAAAGGCATAAATACAAATTCATAATGGTCATATCTTTTATGAAATGCGGTCTTCAGAATGTCTACATCATTTACATTCAACTGTAGGAACCCCGACCTCAAATCAATCTTCAAAAAATACTGAGCTCCCAGGAGCTGATCAAACAAATCATCAGTATGAGGCAAAAGATACTTATTCTTAATAGTGATGTTATTCAATGCTCTATAATTGTAACGACTTGACCCCAGTTACCCCGAGTCAGTGCATTATTATATAACATTGGAGTGATCAGAAGAAAGATCTCTTCTCGAAAGACTGATTAGTTTAGTAGCCTTGGAATAACTAGATACATTCATAAAGTTTTACATTACATCATAAAAATGAAAACTACAATAACATAGTCTCTAATAGTCCACAATCTTATCCCCTCATACTATCCCTCCAGGTCATTCATAATTTACTACTTCACATCCTTGGAAAAATAAAACATAGAAAAGGGGTGAGCCCAAATACCCAGTAAAGATAACAATATAGCGGAAACTTTCATAAATAAGAATAAAAATTTAAGGAAATATATAACTAAAACAAAAGCCTTTTAAACTTGAACTTCAACATAGTATGGCAAAAATAAAATGAAATAATTCCATTTACTTATTCACATGGATATTCTACTAATCGAATAATCACATGCAATATCAATAACCACTTTCATAATGATGGAATGTATAATGCCAGACTATCATAACCACATAGCCAAGGCCTTGTGCCAAGAGTAAAAATAAGATTTTTCCAAGGCCTTGTGCCAAGACACTAGTATGTCTCATGAGACCTACCGATGAATCGAGGATCTATAGCGGGCTCCACCCATTACATATTAAGTCCAATACATTCTCATATGAAAAGGTTTAAACATAACATAAACATTCGTACTAAAACTGGAATACGAAATGTTAATACTTTCACCATAAACCATGAAGGGTATAAAAATAAAATATCCATATTTAAACATATCACAAAAACTTCAATATAATATGGAATTTTTGTTTCATAATAAATCAGCTTCAAATAAGATTTAAATCCATCAAAGGATGTTGACATAGATGAAATCAAAACACTTTTTAGAGAAATATCTCTTTTTATTTTGAAATCATTTAAGATTCATATAAAATAAAACATTTTCTATGAAAATATTCTTATAATCTTGTAAGGTAAGATTCAACAATTTTATAACGGCGGAAAATATCCACACCCGCCGTATAAGTTAAAAATCATTCTTACCTTAATTATGTCGAAAAGGTTAAAAAGGACCTTGTTTGGAAAACGACGGAAAGATTCCCTTATAAACCTCTTATAAAAAGTGAAACAAGGGTATAAATTACTTTAAACCATATTCTAGTAAATAGAAAAAATTTTCTGAAATACATTTTTAAGAAACATGGATGTCGATGATAAAAAATCCCCACTAGATTATTATGTATAAACAACCTCGGATAATGAAGAGATTGTGAAATAAACACTTACCTTGTAATTTTCCTCGGTTGGGGGTAGGTTAACCTCCTTTATAATGGTGAAATAATTTTTTTTTAATTATAAAAGAATCATATATATTAATATGATATCATATATGATCTTTTAACATTGATTTGTTAATAATATCTTAGCATTATCGTTGTTTCGGGTGTTAACTTACTCGTTTTTTTATATGTTTTGTTATGTAATCCATGTTTGTCATGGATAGGTTGTATATTAATCATATCCAGAATTATATCGTGTCCTTAGATACTATTATTAATCATCAAATGAGAATTATACTTGAATGGATACAATGGAGAATGAATCTCATCACGTTCGTGGAGACGGTAGTCCGTACGTACGCACGAGCGACAATATCATTCTTCTGATATTAAAATAATATATAATTGGATGGTATATCATATATAAAGAATCATTATAATGTTATATTTATTATTTACATGAATTACATATCATTATTATACCCATCCAAATAATAATATATTGAATAACATTTACACCACGACGTGGAGACGGTAAGCCGTACGTACGCACGTATGGTGACATATCTTTAAAAGGATGGATAGAATACTGAATATGATTGTACCATATTTATAATAATATTACAGTATATATGAGATACTGGATCCATTATTTTAGAATGGGAATAACAAAGAAATAAGAAGTTGAAGAAGAAATGAATTTGAGAAAGGGTGGTGAAAACATTACCTCTTCTTCGGGTTCTTTCTTTTGATTTGATCAGAAGGACTCCATTGGTTGGCTTTCTGACTAAAATAAGTCGTTTAGGATGAAGTGATGGAAGTTGAGAGAGTATTTGGTCAGGGGTTGGCCGAACCAAAAGGCTTTGAAGGTGTGAATTAATGAGGAGGAGTGCCCTTTTATAAGAGGGGTGAGGGGTACCTTTGGAAAAGCTAGAAATATTATTTTATAATAAATTTATATTCGGTTTATAGTGGCTCCAAATTATATTATTTAGAGGTTAATATGGATATGGGTCGAAAAACACTCAACCATTATAATTTAGACAGGTTTGGGTTACTATATTAACCTTATCTTTAAGTATTAACTGTTAGTTAATTAGTTCCACTTTTACAATGTCTCTTTGTATTTATATATTATATGGTTAATAAACTTACTATATACATCCAAGAGACCCCCATGAGGTCCATTAATGATACACCTATTATGATGTAAGTCTCTTGCCTGAGCCTTATATTTTTATGAATTTAATAACAATTAATAATATAATATTTGTTTTAAAAACTCTTTTATGTCAATTTTGAGACTATTCAATAATTGATTTTTGTAAAATTAATAAAAGAATTATTACTTCTAAAACATTTAATTAAATCAATACTTACATGTCATATTATCCTAGAAAATTATTGGTATTTATAAAAAGTCTCAAATTACATTTATTTGGGTATTTATAATATCAATTATTCTAAATTTTCATTAATTTAGTAATTACTCCATCACCATTGTGTCATAAATAAATTAAATTATATAATGTATAAAAATTATAAATAAACTATAATTATGTAGGAAATAGTTTTATCTTTCTAATGAATATTTATAGTCGAAACTACAACATATATAACCCTTTGTAAAAATTGTTTTTCTAAAAGATATATGTTTATGTCATTTTTTATTTATTTTAACTTAATTAAAATAAAGTGTCTCTATCACCTACAAGTGGCTCCATGGGGTCCCAAAATAAACCCAAAGATTCCCATGGTCAGACATGTATCCACCAATATGGTTATTACACGTTTTAGGGTAAATAATTATTATTATAATATTATTTTTTAACCCTTATTTACTGGATTTACCCTTAACCATGGTAAATAAAATATTTACCGAAGTAATTATTCAAAATGTCTAAAAAAAAGTTACCTATTTACACAATATGAACATCCTGATTCCAAATATGGAATCCATTTTTCCAAATTCAAAACACAGAAGTGGAAGAAATTAATTTAAAATTAATTCCCATTTTTAAAACAAAAAGCTTGTTTTTAAGAGATAATAACTATCAAAAGATTGACACTTATTTATGTCCGGCTTAACTGTAAAATTATGCAAAATGACCAACATTGTATTAAATGGTAAAAATATATTCTAAATATACTTTAAAACCACTCAAATTCATAATTTATCAATATAAATTATTTCAATAAAAAAAGTTGTTTTTAATTAAAATTTAGTAATTTTCACTATTCACCAAAATATAAATGTTATTCGAAAAGTTTGAAAATTTCACACTAGGCTAAATTCGATATTCTGAATCCAAAAATGAATTCCATTTTGAGAGATAAAAGTTATAAAATTTCAAAAAGCAGGTATTACTATTCATAACGGCTAGTTTGTTTGGTTGTGGTGTGTTAGAGCTCGATGTTGCGTACAACACACACTATCGTATTATGCAAAGAGAAGCATACCATAGAAGCTTGGTGTGTTACATTATCCCCTCCTTCAAATAATTGCATCCTCAAAATTTCTAGAGTATTACTACATAAAAAGATTTGGGTGGTTCTTCATCATAAGTTCCTCGGGTTCCCACATTGCCTCTTCCATCTTATGGTTTCTCCACAAGACTTTTACCAGACGAGTCATCCAGTTTTTCAGTACTTGTTTTCTCGTATCAAGAATCCTGATGGGCTCTTCGCAATAAGAAAGATCGGGTTCCAGTTCTAATTCCTCATAGGTGAGTACATGCGTTGGGTCATGCATGTATTTCCTCAATAGTGATATGTGGAACACATCGTGAACTTTGAAGAGACTTGGCGGCATTGCCAATCAGTAAGCTACAACCCCAATTCGTTCTAGAATTTCGAAAGGTCCGATGTACCTGGGACTCAATTTACCTTTCTTACTAAAACATATGACTCCCTTCCTCTGATACCAACAGTAACGCCATGAACCCAGTTACCAGAGTCGGTGCATTATTACATAACATTGGCATGATCGCAAGAAAGATCTAATCTCGAAAGACTGATTAGTTTAGTAGCCTTAGAATAACTAGATACATTCATACCGTTTTACATTAGATCATAAAAATGAAAACTACAACAACATAGTCTCCAATATTACACACTCTTATCCCCTCATACTATCCCTGCAGGTCATTCATAATTTACTTCTTCACATCCTGGGAAAAATAAAACATAGAAAAGGGGTGAGCTCTAATGCCCAGTAAGGATAACAATATAGTGAGAACTTTCATAAAAAAGAATAAACATTTAAGGAAATATATAACTAAAAAAATCCTTTTAAACTTGAACTTCAACATAGTATGGCAAAAATAAAATGAAATAATTCCATTTACTTATTCACATGGATATTCTACTAATCGAATAATCACATGCAATATCAATAACCACATTCATAATGATGGAGTGCATAATTCCAGACTATCATAACCACATAGCCAAGGCCTCATGCCATGAATACAAATAATATTTTTCCAAGGACTTGTGCCAAGACACTAGTTTGTCTCATGAGACCTACAGATTCATCGAGAAGTTATAGTGGGCTCTACCCGTCACATATTAAGTCCAATGCATTCCCATATGAAAAGATTTTAACATAACATAAACATTCGTATTAAAACTGGCATACGAAATGATAATATGTTCACCATAAACCATTAAGGGTATAAAAATAACATATCCATAGTCAAACATATCAGAAAACCTTCAATACAATATGGAATTTTTGTTTCATAATAAATCAGCTTCAAATAAGCTTAAAATCCATCAAAGGATGTTGACATAGATGAAATCAAAACTCTTTTTAGAGAAATATCTCTTTTTATTTTGAAATCATTTAAGATTAATATAAAATAAAACATTTTCTTTGAAAATATTTTTATAAGCATGTAAGGAAAGCTTCGACGATTTTATAACGGCAGAAAATAGCCGCACCCGCCGTATAAGTTAAAAAAACATCTTTCCTGAATTATGTCGAAAAGGTTAAAAAGCACCTTATTTGGAAAACGACGGAAATATTACCTTATAAACCTCTTATAAAAAGTAAAACAAGGGTATAAATTACTTTAACCCATATTCTAGTAAATAGTAAAAAAAATTGAAATACATTTTTAAGAAACATGGATGTGGATGATAAAGAAGTCTCAGTAGATTATTACATATAAACAACCTCGGATAATGAAGAGATTGCGAAATAAACCCTTACCTTGTACTTTTCCTTGGTTGGGGGTAGGTTAACCTCTTGTATAATGGTGAAATAATTGTTATCAAATTATAAAAGAATCATATATATTAATATGATTTCATATATTTTCTTTTAACATTGAATTTTTAATAATATCTAAGTATTATCGTTGTTTCGGGTGTTAACTTACTCGTTTTCTTTTATATGTTTTGTTATGTAAGACATGTTTGTCATGGATAGGTTGTATCTTAATCATATCCAGAATGATATCAAGTCCTTAGATACTATTATTAATCATCAAATTAGAATTAGACTTGAATGGATACAATGGAGAATGAATCTCATCGCGTTTGTGGAGACGGTAGTCCGTAGGTACGCACGAGCGACAATATCATTCTTTTGATATTAAAAATATATATAATTGGATGTTATATCATATATAAAGAATCATTGTCATGTTATATTTATTATTTACATGAATTACACATCATTATTATACCCATCCAAATAACAATATATTGAATAACAATAACACCACGACGTGGAGACGGTAAGCCGTACGTACGCACGTATGGTGAAATGTCATCAAAAGGATGGATAGAATAATTAATATGGTTGTACCATATTTATAATTATATTAAATTATATAGGATATACTAGATTCATTATTTTAGAGTGGGAATAACAAAGAAAGAAGAAGTTAAATAAAAACGAATTTGAAAAAGGGTGGTAAAAACAACACCTTTTCTTCGGGTTCTTCCTTTTGATTTGATCAAAAGGACTCCTTAGGATGGCTTTATGACTAATGGAAGGCCTTTAGGATGAATTTAGGGATGTTGAGAGAGTATTTGGTCTGGGTATGGTAGAACCAAAAGGCATTGAAGGTGTGAATTAATGAGAAATAGGAGTGCCCTTTTATAAGAGGGGTGAGGGGCACCTTTGGAAAAGCTAGAAATATTATTTTATAATAAATTTATATTCAGTTTCTAATGGATCCAAAGTGTATAATTTAAAGTTTAAGGTTGGGATGGGTCGAAAACCACTCAAAAATATAATTTAGACTATTTTTTGTTACTATATTGACCTTATCTTTAAGTATTAACTTTTAGTTAGTTAGTTTCACTTTTACAATGTTTCTTTGTATTTTTATATTATATGGTTAATAAAAATACTATATACATCTAAGAGACCCCCAATTGGTCCATTAATGATACAAATATCATGATATAAGTTTCTTGTCCGAACTTTAGATGTTTTGGAATTTAATATCAATTAATAATATAATATTTTTTTAAAAAACTCTTTTATGTCAATTTTGACACTATTCAATAATTGATTTTTGTAAAATTTATAAAAGAATTATTACTTCAAAATAAGTTAATTAAATCAATACTAACATGTCATATTATCCTATAAAATTATTGGTATTTATAAAAAGTCTCAAATTACATTTATTTGGGTATTTAGAATATCAATTATTCTAATTTTTCATTAATTTAGTAAATACCACATCACCATTGTGTCATAAATAAATTAACGTATATAATGTCTAAAAATTATAAATAAAATATCATTATGTAGGAAATATTTTTATCTTTCTAATTAATATTTATAGTCTAAAATACAACATATATAACCCTATGTAAAAATTATTTTTCTAAAAGATATATGATTTTTTCATTTTTGTATTTATTTTAACATAATTAAAATAGAGTGTCCCTATCACCTACAAGTGGCTTCATGGGGTCCCAAAATCGACCCAATTATTCCCATGGTCGGACATGTATCCACCAATATGGTTAATACACGTTTTAGGGTAATTGAGTATTATTATAATATTATTTTTTACCCTTATTTACCATATTTACCCTTACCTATGGTAAATAAAATATTTACCGAAGTAATTATTCAAAATGTCTAAAAATAAAAGTTACCTATTTACACAATATGAACATCCTGATTCCAAATATGGAATCCATTTTTCCAAATTCAAAACACAGAAGTGGAAGAAATTAATTTAAAATTAATTCCCGTTGTTAAAACAAAAAGCGTGTTTTTAAGAGATAATAACTATCAAAAGATTGACACTTGTTTTTGTCCGGTTTAATTGTAAAATTATGTACAATGACCAACATTGTATTAAATGGTAAAAATATATTCTAAATATACTTTAAAACCACTCAAATTAATAATTTATCAATATAAATTATTTCGATTAAAAAAGTTGTATTTAGTTAAAATTTAGTAATTTTCACTATTCCTCAAAATATAAATGTTATCCGAAAAGTTCCAAAATTTCACCCTAGGATAAATTCGATATTCCGAATCCAAAAATGAAGTCCATTTTGAGAGATAAATTTTATAAAATTTCAACAAGCAGGTATTACGATTCATAATGGCTAGTTTGATTGGTTGTGGTGTGTTAGAACTCGATGTTGCGTACAAGACACGCTATCATATTATTCAAAGAGAAGTGTACCGTAGAAGCATGGGGTGTTACAATAATCAATGAGAAGTCTCATTGAAACATATTTATTTTTAAAAACCAAGACAGGATCACCCCATGGTGATGTGATAGGTCAAATAGAACCTTTATTAAATAACTCATACAATTGCTTCTTTAACTATAAAAGTTCAATTTGAGCCATTCGATAAGGGGGTTTTGAAATTAGCTTAGCATAGGGAACTAATTAAATAGTAAATTCATCTCCCTGATCAAGTATAATACTAGGAAATTCATTAGGAAAAACATCAAGGTACTCATTTACCACTATCGCATCATTAATCTTAACAATTCCTCTGTTTTCAAAAACATGTACAAGGTAACATTCATATCCATCTTTTATTAGTTTCTCATCTTACTAATATTTTATCAAAACCAAGGTTTCATTATTCTATACAAACTAAAAATCATTCTAAAAAGAAACCCCTTTTTCTCTGCATTCAATCTTAGGATGATAAATAGAAATCCAATCCACACCCAAAATAACATCAAACTCTACTAGGGGAAAAAAATTAGGTTTGCAGGTTGATTTTTTCTGCACACAAGGACATGAATGTTCTTATGTTATTTTTTTGTCTCAAAATTTCCTCTAGGGGTTTTTATCGTATGTTCTGTATTAATATCTTGAGATGGAATTCCCAATTTAATAGAAAAATTTTTAGAAATGAAAGAGTTTTTAGACCCTAAATCAAACCGCACATTGGAATAATCTGAACAAAGAAATAGTGTTCCTGATACTACTTCATTTGATGGCCCAACATCTGCTGAAATAGTTGCATTGGATTTCACCAACCCTCTCTATTGTAGTATGGATGCTTTTTTTTGGTTGAGTTCTTTTTTGGTCACTCATTTTCATAATGACCCATTTCATTGCACTTAAAACATTTTACTCACTGTAAATCAGATTTTTTCTAACCATTACCCTGATCTTTTTCAGTGCAATTACGAACCTTATGTTCCATTTTACCACATTTTTTGCACTTACCAAAATTCCAAAGACATTACCCAGCATGCATTTTACCACAATTTTCACAAACAGTAAACTTATGTTTCTTACCATCATCCTTTTTTTGAAGAGTTCTTCCATTTTTTCTTCCACCTCGACCTCTTATTCAGTTATTTGTAAATGAACACATGATCATCGGAAAATCCATTTCCACCTTCTCCGGACAATGAAAAAGTTTTTTAAAAAATTTAAACTCATGAGAATCTAAATCCTTTCGATACATTGGCATTAATCCATATTAAAAACGGTTGATTTTACTATAAAGATTTTGTATGAAATTTTTTGTATACATTGCCAGTCAAGGGAATTTTTATTCATAAGAAGCCACTAAGTCATCCCCCTACCTCAATTCTCGGAATCGTTTTTCCATTCTAAGAAAAACCACCTTAGGAAAATATTTCTCAAGAAACATACTTTTGAATTCATCCCAATCGAGACAATCAATCTCCTCATTATCCCTGATATTTTTCACCATAGACCTCTACTGATCATCTTCAACTTAAAAATGGTAAACAGTGAGACTAACCATTTGATGTTCCAAACAACCCATGACATCGAAAATATTTTCCAGTGCTTTAATCCACCCTTCTGCAAGAATAGGGTCAGATAATCCTCTGAATGATGGGGGTTTTTGCGTCATGAAATGCTCCACTACTGACATGTTCCTATGCGGTTCATTTGGCTGATCTCGTTCATGGATACCACCACAATTTATATCCTGAGTCAACTGTTCCATAACTGCAACAAACTGTTCTATTACGATTTTGACCATCTCAGGTTGCTGATTTGGAAGGTAGTCTTCCTCCTGATGTCGTCCTAACATAGCTGCCTTGTTTCCTCTGCGGAAAACCATTCTAAACATAGAAATATATTAGGTGATGAAACATGGTAGTATGTAAATGTTATACCATTTCAATATTATAATAAATTAATTTATGTACATTTATTTAACAATACCCTAACTCGTAAAGTTATCTAAACTGACCTCTGATATCAACTATAAGGACTAGGCCTTAAACATTTCATAATTTTGAATTAAATGAATAATTCACATTGATGATCTTTTCAGGTTTAGTGTTTTAGAGAATTAGGAAATCACTATTACATCTCAAAAGATTACAAAGTAGACACTTTTACTCAGTTTCCATTTTTTTCATAAAATAAAAACTCATGAAAAAAAGAGTCATTTTTAGTTCCATGTTTTAGACAGTATGACTTTTCATTGATCCCATCCTTGACCCTATTCATATTTGTGTCCTGTACAAACATTTCAAACCTTGGGATAAGTATATAAATCTCAGTAAGGGTTATAAAACAATGAATGAAAACATTTAATCATAAATACGTACAAAACATGAACTCTTTTACTTACCTCATGAAATCACAATATTTTATATATAACATCGAGAAATCCTAAATTATAAAGTTAACTTTTGGCATCCATAACATACTTATATTGTAGCTATCACAACTAAATAGGGAGTTACGTTAGAAAACCCATCATAGTATATTCCCTATATCTCTTAGGAGAAACATTCACGTTTACCTCTGTCACGTTACCCAATGCATTGGAGAGCTATCTCGGGCTCACCCATCCAAGGTTTATCATGGAACCACCCATATATGTAAATAATTCACAAGAACCATAACATGATCATAACATAACCATAAAAGAAAGATAACATTTTCAAATTGCAATAAAAAAATATCATTTCAAGATATTGAAATAATAAATCCATTCTCAAAATCATTTCCAATACCAAATTATGTAAAAAGAGTATATGGTATTTATTTTTCCTTTTAAAAACATTACGGCTTGTTAAGGAAGCCAAAGATCAAATAATACTCACAGCGGCGGAAAGGTTTTTGTCACCGCTTACATAAAATACATTCCTTTTTTCGTTTAGTAAAATTCTTAGTATAAAAATATTCCCTTTGAATGAAATGATAATTCAAAGGGGTTTATACACCATATAAAATAATGTCGTGTATAAAACTAAATATGCCTCAATGAAAGGAGATTGAGACGAAGTCCCATACCTCGTGTCCGACTTGACTCGATCGTTCATTAATCTCCTGAATAATAAAATAAATTTAATAAATACATTCTTAAGAACATTTTTCAAGTTTATTATTCCTTTTATATCACTTATTACCATGTTATAAACATTATGTAATCATTCAAGTTAATAATGTTCGTTTTGTCGATATTTGGTACTTGAGTAAAAAATGAACACCTTATATTTACAAGTTGTCCATGTGGTCATTAGTCAATTATATCCAGTATGAAATTCATTATTTAGATATCATATATATCATATATATCGAGTATATATATATATATAACATTACATATCATTTGGAGGTAAGAAATGAAATGCACCATTCATGGAGATAGTAAGCCGTACGTGCGCATGAATGCTACTTTCATTTCTATTTATTATTTTAATGGAATTAAAAAATAATGATACATAGGAATATTATAACTCCAGTACAATATCATATATAATATCATTAAATAAATCCTTTTTACATCCCACATATGGTATTAACGAGTCATATCACTTTGAGGGGGCGGTAGTCCGCACTTCCTCAAATAAAAGTATTGCATTTACCCATAATGGAAACTATTAAGGTATGATGTAAAAGAAAAATACATAATCATGAAGCAAAAATAGACATAATATATATCATATATAAATATAGGGTCATCTTAATGGCCACCATGATAGGCGGTAGGAGATAATTGAATAATCATCATCTCGTGAGGCGTTAGTTTTCCATCCACAGAAATAGTATGTTCTTCACCCATTAGATGGAGGTGTGTGTAAGTGTAGTTAGAATATTTCTCATAAAAACATAAAAGTATATTGATGATACTGGTTTTTTTATAAAATAATTGAATAAAAAGATTTTAGGGGTTGGAGAAGTAAAATAAATGAAAAGAAGTTTATAGAAACTGTTACCTTTAATTTGGGTAACTTCTTTTGGTTTGAACCAAAATGACTTCTTGAAGTGAATTATGCCTATGGTATGGCTTCTAAGAGGAGTATAAGGATCTAGGGATATTAATTGGGAAAATTTTTTATGATCCTAAATGCATGAGAGGTGTGTGGAATTGGTTATAAGTGAGGGATTTTTATAAGGGGGGGGAGGGGCTCTTTAGGAAAGTGTGATAGTATTATTTTATTATATAATGATATTGGGTGTAAAGGTCCAAAAATAATTAGAGTCAACTATAATATGACTCATGGTAGAAATAAAATTATCCAATAAGAATTGGAAAAGTTTTTGATTCTATTTTAATATTTATAATCTTATTTATTTAAATGGATTATTAATGAGGTAAACACTACATCATTATTGTGTCATAGATCATTTAATTTATTAGATATCTAAAAATTATAAAAAAAACCATGATGTAGGAAATCGTTTTATCATTCCATGGAATATTTATAGTCAAATATATTATTTATATAACACCATATAAATATTAATTTACTAAAAGATTTTTGTTTATATCATTTTTTCCTTTAAATTAAATTAATTAATCTAAAGTGTCATTATCATTCATAAGTGGCTCCATGGGGTACCAAAATACCCTCAAGGATTACCATGGTCAGACATTACTCATGAAATATGGTTAGGAAAAGTGTTAATGTAAATTTTAATTATTAAAATATTCTTTTTTACCTTGAATTACCATAATTACCTTTAATCGCAGTAAATAAAAGTCAAAAGTTACTATTCACCAAAAATAATGATCATCTTATCAAACAAAATTTTACTTAATAATAACAACCATGTATGTTGGATTTTTAAATTAAATTCAAATAAGTGGTAAAATTTCATTTAAATGAAAAATTTAGTTTTTTTAACTACTACTAAGTAGTTTCACTATTTATCAAAAATTGAAGTTTTTCAGAAAAATTCCAAAATTTCAGCCTAAGATATATTTGATGTTCCGAATTCAAAAATGATGTCTATTTTACAAAATTATAAACATATAAGTTGTATTAATTAAATTAAAATTAATTTCTATTATCAAAACAAATAGCGTGTTTAAAAAAAATAACTATCAAAAGATTGATACTTGTTTATGTCCAATTTCAAAGTAAAATTAATTCCAATAAAAAAATTAGATTAAATGGTAAAAATATATTCTAATTAAACTTTAAAACCAATTAGAAATATAATATATCCATACAAATAAATTAGATTAAAAGGCACTTTTGAATTAAAATATAGTATTTTTCACTATTCCTTAAAAAATGAACTTTATCAGAAAAATACCAAAAAATTACCCAAATTAAATTTTGTTGTCCTAAATATAAATAAGAATTTTATTTGGTAAAATATAATGTATTAAAGTGAAAAAAATTATATTTAAATAGGGTTCGACATTAAACGGTGGTAAATCGATCTTTTAATGTACATTATGCTTAAAATTAGATTCATTCACATTTTAAGCCTCTAACTTTTATTGGATAAATGTAAATAAATTTAACAAACATGTATAATTATATTTTCGTTATTTTATTTCATTCCCACCAATACAACAGCTAGGTGTTAACTACCATTTAAAATAATAATGTTATATTTTTAGTGTTCAACTTAAGATTTCAAAGAAACCCATTGTTATGTATCGGGTACGCTATCGAACTTAGCAACCCTATTAATTTAAAATTAATTTTTAATTCACAAATATTAATAAATATGAAATATTTTTTATTTTTTATTTACCTGGGATGTTACAGTTAACCCTTATGTAATAAATTTTTACTCTTATTTATCACATCAAGTCTTAAGATAATCCCAATATACACTGAAAAATAACTATATGTAATTTTTTTTCAAGAATATTATAGTGATAATGAGTATTTTTCTAATATTTGTTTTGAAATATTTTTGGTAGCATAATTTTTTAAATAAATTATTTCCTTGAGGAATGTGGATCTCTTTCAAAATATGAAGAGAATATCCCAAGGAAGGAACCATAATTTAAACCAAACCCCCTAGACTACTCCCAAAATGTGAACCCAAGACAATATAGTGACACCACTAATGCATGTATACTATACTCTTACATTACACCTTTTCACATAACATAAACAAAAAATGATTTTTCCAATGGTGTAAAATATTCTAAGAAATATATCCCTTCAGCTAAAAATTTGGATTATTTTGGAAGACAGAGAGATTTCCTAAAGTTCAAATCCCCTAGTGTCCTGCACATGTCATAAAATCTAGTCCTGTGGATTATTTAATGATAAAACATAGGTTAATTAACCAAATTAAAGGTTAATTGATTTCCATAAAAAAAATTTAACACTGAGAACCTTTATGAGAAAACACTTCCTCCATAATCCATAGAAATGGAAAATTATCGTTACCAATCTGAAACATGAATTCTACATATTCAATGAAATACATAAATATCCTATATTAGTAGGGAGAATATATGATCATGTCATATCAAACAAAACACATAGTTTAACATGTACTACTATGGTGGCATCTCACACATGTATTATAGGGGTGTAGCCTCTTGATCTACATCGCTTGGGTGACCCAATTTTATCAACCTCACTAGGGTGAACCCCATTTCCCTCCTTCGCTAGAGTAAACCACCTTTATCAACCTCACTTGGGTGAAGGCCCTTTTCCACAATAGGTAAAACTAATTTAACTCTTCATGATTTAGGGTACCATGTTCTCTATAGAATCCATAACAACTTAACCCATTTCCTCAAATTCTTATTTGTGTATCCGATATTCCAGTACCTCTCTGAGGGAACTAGTTACACATGCTCATGGCATATATATTAATGTGAACCCTCTATAGTGGTGGGATCCCTATAATACCCTAATATTTGTGGAAAAAAATTCAAAATATTTTATGTTTTCAATATTTTATGTTACTCGCACCACAATGTTTTTATTAAGTTACACACAACAATGCAACATAATATTAAAATATTATTATTCATTTTGATAGTTATCACCTATGATTTGGATTGGACGGTATAAATTTAATTAACTAATTTATTTATATATATGGTTTACACCAGTATATAAAATGAATTCTTTTATTATATTTGTAAATAAAAACCATTTATAAATAAAGAGATTCTTCAATTAGAAAAGAATTATTTTTATGTGAACAAACATGTTTTAAAGAAATAAGTAAATGATAAATTTTGGTGAATGATATTAATGAAATTTATAAAATATATATTAAATATCATTTTTAACATTCATCTTATTTTTTTCATTGAATGAGATATAATAATTTCAATTTTATTCTTAAAACCCATTTTTTATTGAATGAAGTTTGTTGCATTTTGTGAACATGTTTTGAAATAATTTGTTTAAAATTTATAAAATTTACTTAAAATAAAAAGTTATTTTGGAATTTATTTTTAAAAAATTATCTTAGTCTATATTTTTGGGATTTATTTGAAAAAAATAAGTTTTTTGTTGAAAAATGAAAAGTACTCATTTTTATTGAAATCCACCTTTTAATTTAAAAACTTTACATTCTAAATTTTATTTTAATATGGTCACAAAAGAAAAAATAGTTAAATTATATTTATATGAATTAAATTTAGTTAATTATAATAAATTTTAAATTTAAATTAGATATGAAAACTTATTAAAATTTTGACACTTTTCTCTTTCAAAACCCACTTTTTCATCAAATCAATATGATTAATATTATATTTACATTTTCCAATTATGTGAATGGAATTTGGGAGAATAGATTATATATTTTAATTCATAATAACTTATATTATCTAATGTATTCAACTTAATTTTTTATCAAAATTAATAACAAAAAAAAATTACTTATCATGGTGATGGTTAAAATAGGTTTAGTTGTGGTTAATCTGAAGTTAAAAGGGGTAAATAACTTAAAACTAGTCTGACACCCATTTTATGAAAATATTAGAACCCAATAACTTCTATGTTTCATTAATGGAATAATTTCAAGCATTTATTATGGTTAAAAAACTTGACTATACAATTCTATTTTAAAAAATTACATGTGTTCCACACACCTCAAATATAAAAGACTACCCCTCGCTTATCCTCTTAACACTTTTAAAATGAATTTGTATACTCAAGACCTTACTAAATTTCTTCTTTAATATTCTCCCACAAATTTGAGGTCGTTCTTTTATCATAAATCAAATCTAGTATGGTATTAGGTTAATCCTAATGAGATTTTCCAAGAAGATATAGTTCAAATATGTAAGAAGGTAGTTGAGACCAAAGGTAAGAGTTTTTTATCTCAATGTATACTTATATGAGTCACATTAAAAATTTACAACCTATTAGTTTTATTTTTATATATACTATAGATGAATTTATTTTATTATACTTTTCTCGATGATTATGCTGATTTATATAACCATTTGAGGATCTCTGTTTTATGGGGCTTCTGATTCAATATCTGCAAAGTGGTAATAGTTTTATGAAATAATGGAATTTTATATTGGGATTGTTTATGTTTATTATTTTGTTTATGAAATATTATAATCCATTTCTCATAAAAAAATTATTCTTCCCCTCAGGTTATTTCATTATAATACTAGTTTTCCATTAAATTTCCCCTCCCAATGCACTCAAGAGTTCAAAATAATGTTTTTTTAAGAAAAATCATCTTTATTTATCTCTTTGGACAAAAACCCAATTTCATCCATATCCATTTTTATAAAAATATTTTCAAATATGATTAAACATTCTCCCAAGGTTCTTTTAAATAATATTTTACCCATTTTTTACTCCTTACAAGGTTATTTAAAAGGAATCATCATGATATTTTCCAAACAAGTCCCAGTTAGATTTTACTGAAAATTTCATAGGAAACAATATTTGAACATGTTGGACATGAAGAGAATTACCCACAATTAGCACCACCCAATTTTATTAAATCATACTTTATAATTATTAAAGGTTATTATCAAATAAATTAAATTTTAAAATTTTTTATGTTTTAAAAATGTTTTTCAATGAGGAAAGGGATTTTCCACAAAAATATTTTAAATAATTTGAAATCATCAATCATAATTTAGAAAAGTTATTTTCAATAAAAATGGGTTTAAAACTATTTTATGTTGTAAATTATTTTTTTCATATTGAAAAGTTTATTTTCCCCATTAAATGTCCCAATTTATTTTTCAAAATAATTTTCCATCTATAATGACAACCTTTGATGGTAAATATGATTTAATTGGGACATGATTCAGTAATATCATCTTTATTTTTCCACTATATGGTATAATATTATGATGAAAAAATGTTTATGATACTTGTTTCCTTCCATATGATATACTATAATGAATTATTTATGAAACCATAAATCTTATCAAGGGTTATGATATGATGAATTTCTTAAGATCATGTGGCATAAATAAGTATGGATTATGTGACTTTTCAATCAAATATCTCCATATAATGCATTAGTTAATAATGAATAACTAATGAGTAATTATTTCATACATGAACCTAATTACACATTCAAAATGTTATGTGTAAACCTGATTTCATGTTCAAAATGTTATGTGGAAATCTGATGACATGCTCAAAATTTCATCGTTGAACCTCATTATATATTCATAGTTTTATTCATGAATCTGATTTCAATTTCCATGAGGTTATGTGTGGAACTATATTCTTGATGATAATTTAAGAAAGGGAATGATTTCATGTCCATAACATAATGAGAGAACATGATTTTATTTAACTTTTCCATAATGATTTAAGTTTATGTGTATGTAAAAAATAAATTTCTTATTCTATTTTATGTTCTCATGGATCATGTTAATTGATTACATTATGATCTATATTATATGAACCACAAATAATTACTCCATTATAGAATATTTTGATCTTTGATATACTGGGTATGGTTTTCATATGTTTGATCATGTTATCATACTGTTTTGCTTATGATATTTTAATGTATTTTTTTTTTACCATTACTGATATTATGAGTTAACCCTTTCATAATTTTCCATTCCCAGGACATAAATAAAGTTTTTCAGTAGGTAAATTTGTTCTATTTAAAAGAGTGAATAATCTTTATGGGATATGTTGAAAATATTTCAATAAATAATAATATTGTGTCCCTAGTGACAATATTCAATAAACCATTACTATCATAGTGCATGTTTCTATGAAATGTATTTAATATTCAATTTAAAATATGTCATATTAATGTATTCAAATATGGGGTCCTTTTAGTTTATATCAGAGAAAAGGTTTAGTTAACCTTTGTAAAATGGGATGTGAAATATTTATTCATATCAATAGGGATATTTATATGGATATGTCTAGGGATGTGTGTAATTATATGTCTAAGTATAAGATAAATTATTGGAAGATATCATGGGATTTTGGAAAATAATAGAGTGAGTGGTTTCCATGAAATTACATCCCTATATCGATACAAAATTTGGATATAGATATTTTGAAGAGGTATTAAGGGGTTATAACATTGAAACTGGTGAATGGGGTGGGATATGATCATCACTAGTTTTATGTCAATATGCTTTACTGGACACCTATTTTGAGGCTTTTAGTAGATATGTTTCTGAAATTTTAAAAAAATTTATGAACCATCATGAAGGATAATAATGACCATGAATAACATAGGTTATGCCAAAGGTGTCACAGATTAAAAATAAATTTTCATGATTGATACATCCATTAAATAATTACTCATGATTATTTCATTTTCCCACTATAATTATAGTTTCTCTCAATATTTTTTTTTGGTTTTTTTCAACTACTGGTGCAAGGACCCAACCATTAACATTTCATAATGTTGTATCATTATACAAGATTTCATATTATTTAAATCCTTCATATCTTATATGTTTTTATTTATATACATTTAATTTATAACTCTAATAGAAAAAAAATTAAAATTGGACACTTTGAAATCATTAACATTTTTTTCACAATAAAAATCTTTTTAAAATAAAGAATGCTTTATTTTCATGAAATTTATTCAAAATCTTCATCTAGAATTCATCTTTTATAATACCCATACCCAAACCCAATTATATTTTTTAAACAATTTATGATCATGTAAAAGTCAATATAAAACAGAAAAAATAGAAGAAACCATAATTTTATGAATATGTAAAAAAAATTATCACATCAAAAATTAGAATTGGCCTCAAAATCAACATTTTTGAACCCATAGTTATACCTTATCTTCCCATGATTCTCCTAAATATTTTCATAATAGTTATTTAAGGAAAAATAAAACCTATAAATTATTCCTTGCAATCATTAAAACTCATAATAAAATTTTCACAATACTATACATATCAATCCTATTATGTAGTTTATGTGTTAAATTTAACAAAATATCAATAGCATACATTGTGAATAAAATTAAATTAAATAAAAACTATAGAAAAAATAAATAAATCAAATAGTTAAAATGAGGTATCATTTTCTAATCATACTTACTAATTAATTAACCGTCATGGAAACAATTGGAGTAACCCATATGGGTACACATGGATTAACCCTCATTGTTATACTTGAGGTAACCCTCAGGGTAACACGTTAAAAAACCATAAATGTAAAATTACAACATAAACATTCCCAATTCATTTGAGGGATATCATATAACCACAAAAATTTATTTTATAATGGATTCATTCATCATTATAAACTATTAAAAAACCATAAAATATTCATAAAACATGAATTCTTGCATCATAAAAATATCCCATGATAGAAATAAATTATTTAAAAATAATGATATCCACATAAAAAGGAAAAAAATTTACTTTTAAAATTAATATTTTAAATTTTAAATTAATTTTCAAGTAAAATATTTGTCAAGAAGGCGATAAAATCAAATCCTACCATATAATTTAAAAAACATTACATCCATATTTTCATCCGAAAAGTCAAAAAGTACCTAATTAAAAAGATATCCATTCCAAACCATTAATTAAAAAGAAAAACATGGGTAAAAGGGAAATTAATAAATCATAACAGTATATTAATAACCATATTTAAAAAAATTAAGAAAATGAGCATATGGGTATGAAAGAAAAGGTGAGTTTTAAGGGAACCATTAAAAGTTGGATTTTAATAGAAAATACCTTGTGGATTTGGAAACATTTTAATCATAAAAAAAATCAAAGAATAACATAAAAAAACATTAAAGGTAATGATAATGGATAAATTCATGATATATCTTTTAAAAGGGTCTGTATAGGGACATCATAAAATAATATAGTTTCATAAAATCAATTTATGTCTCAGTGAAATGAAATTGAGAGGAATACAGTTTCACTAAGTGTGACTCATCACATATAGTATATTTATTCTGGAATAATAAATATTTTTTATTTATATAATTATTTAAAAATGTTTCTTATGTTTATTACTCTTTTTATTTTATCCCTTACTATGTTATATTATTTATTTAGTTGAATTCATGTTATATGCTTTAACGATATTTTTTTCACAAGTCCAAATGGATTCGGTAAGTAGATTATCGTCAAAAGGTAATAATTCTATCGTGTCACGAATAATAATCATATAATAATAATAATTTTTTTATGTAAATTTTCGTTTTAATTGCATCCAATAAATAATGTTATGTAAAATGACATACATTACAATCATTAAGACTCTATGTCATATACAGTCATTAGTAAAGTCTTCATTTTCAAATTATCATTATTGAAAAAAAATTAAATGTCATTATATCTTTAAACTATGATAATATTAAAGAAAAAGAATATTTATTATTTAAATATAATAATATATATCATCCATGTAATGTAGTGATGGAGAAAATAACCTCGTCCATTTGTGGAGGTGGTAGTCCACATGTATACATGAATGGAATGATCATTTTTCAGTTAATTGAAGTGTATGAATTTAAATGAAATACTATCATTTTTTAATGATATATATTTCATGAATATCATTAATAAAAATTAATTACATCATTATAATCAATCCATTAGAGATGGTGATGTATATCTAATTACATCTATTCACCAGCAGGAAGTCCTCTATACACACGAAGGACCGTTTCATTTCCCATTTTATAGAAGATTAGATTTATCAAGGTAATTGAAAGAAAATATTAATGTCTTATTATAAATAGAATACTAGATTTATCATTTTATCAAGTAATACTATTTTTCATGTGATGTGCAATCATAAACAAAACTAAATATATAGACAAACACTATATATATTCTTTGGAATACCTCCTTTGCATAACATCATAAGACCTCTAAGAATGGAAAACCTCATAAAAAATGACAAATAAACTGAGAGGATGTATTATAAGAACATTATTAGAAATTTATTTTCTTAAAAAGGGGGTTTAAATGTGAATAAATGAGAAGAAGAGGTGTCCTTTAATCAGAGACGTGAGGGGAACTATTAGAATTTCTCAAAATATTGAATTAATATAAAATAAGTTTTTCTTATAAATGGATAACAAGAGATTTATTAAAAATATATGATGAATATGGGTCTAAATTCCCACATACAATAAAAAAATAGATAATTTTTTACTATATTTATACCCTTATCATTTGATTTTAACCCCAATTCAGTGCTTTAAACCCTTAACGGCACAACGTCAATTGTTTACACTTTGAGGGTCAATATGTTTACAATAAAATGAAATATATATATATATAAATAGATCATGGATTATATTTTAAACCATACCTAAATAAATTTTATAAAGTTAAAAATTTTAAGAATTTCATATCATTTAATAAAATATTATTTACAATAAAATATCCATAATGTCAATTTTTTGCATTTTTCATTACACTAACATTAAAAATATCACGAAGACATCTTAAATTTGAACCATATATATTATTATATCCCTATCATGTCATGGTATTTTATAAAATTTCTTTATCATATTATTGATATCAAATTATATTTAATTTAACATTTTTAATATCATTTATTTTATTTTATTCATTAATTAAATAATTATTAAATATGAATTAGGTATAAATATAAAGTAATTATTTATTCACTAAAAATAAAAAAATTACATTGATGAAGATAAATAATAAATTTTTAATAAAAATTATATTTGATAATATCATCTAGATAACTGCACTATAAAAATAGTTAAGTTATTAAAAATTAGAGGGTGTCATGATTGACTTTTCATTAAATAAAATAATTTAAAGGTCATTATCTTATCTGATTGTTACCAGAAGCACAAAAATTAGATATATGGATGATTATGGAGGAGATATAATCATCTAATAAAATTTAAGAAAGTGTTAAGGAAATATTACAGTAGTTATCAATTTTTTAAATCTAGTTACCCAATTTACGCTTTACCAGGAAAGCGTAGCCAGAGGTAGGACCCCTGACCATTTATTAAGATAAAAGAAAATAATAGGAGAGCAAACATTACAGAACCAGAAAAGTCATTGAAAATCCCCAAAATCATATCCCTCACCACCTCCATGATAAACAGACTCTTCCTCAGTCGTCGTTTCCCACACTGATCTTTCGTAGTGCTTCAGAACCTTTGCATATTTCCTCCTCAGATTCAGCCGCTCCAGTTCAAGAAACTCATTTTAAGATTGCATATTTCTGACAGTCGATCTGGTAGTCATCGGCTTTGACAAGTAGTAGTAGTCTTTTTTCCTCCTTCCTCTGGGAGAAGCAATCACCTTGTCCTGGATCACCGGCATCGCCTTGTTCCCCACTTGGACAATCTCACTGTATGATGGCCTAACCATCTCCACATGATTTTACTTATCACTGTCAGCGAGGTCTCCTCATTTCCCATGGCACTGTATCTCTTGATACTGCACTAGCTGGTTTTGCTGAAACTGATTGTTCATGTCAATCATATCCAAGCAGTGAGGTTGGTCGGCCATTGTATGTTCAGCGTCAATCCCAGCTTTACACATTACTGCATTCTCCTTGCACTCATTCTGCACACTGCCACTGCCACATATAGGAGGTATCTCTTCCCCAGACGCCATTTCTAACCCTTGAAAGTGATTCCTGGTGGGTACGTTAATCAACACACAACTAGAAACATTACCCTGACCACTGCAGCCGCATACAATCTCCATATTTCGGTTCTGCTTACATCCAGCAGACTGCAACTACCTCACATCTGGGGCAGACCCCTGCATGATATCCAATTCATGACTCAAATCCGAGCCATGTTTACACTGACTAATACCACCACTGCTACCCCCTTCCCTATGAGTATCCTCACTAGCCTTAGACCAACCGAGTTGAGCATTGACATCCCTGTTCGACACAGCAGATGCCTCAGGTTGCTGCTGAAGAACTGTAGGTGTGAGACCATCTGAAGTGCATGTCGCCCCACCATCGCCAGCACCTTTGGGATCACATACCTGCAGTTCCTTCCCCCTATTCAAATCCTGCCTAAGCCGTGCGAAAACTGTAGACACCAATGGGTTCGAAGGATCACCTGTGGATGTATTAACAGGCAGTGTGCCCCGCGGTATGAGATTT
Organism: Viscum album; assembly: GCA_963277665.1. Taxonomy (NCBI): domain Eukaryota; kingdom Viridiplantae; phylum Streptophyta; class Magnoliopsida; order Santalales; family Viscaceae; genus Viscum; species Viscum album. The sequence goes on from OY728123.1 coordinate 880,820,526, forward strand.
CCTGTCTCAGTTTCCACCACAGCGGGTCTCATGTCCTCATCAAGATAGCTCGGTGCCGGTGGCCTCCTGAATTGTAACCCGACATGGCATATCAAACAGGAATGTCCCAGTGTTTTGCAACTTGAACAATAATCAACCCAGGATTCATAGATAACCACTTGCTTCCATCGAAAATTAATAAACAAATGGATCAAACAATAATTTAAAATAAAACCATAAAATGAAATGAAATTGGGTTTTCAGAAAAATTCCATTTTTGAATATAAAATGTTTTCATACTATATTTATGTATAAGATCTAATTAAATATATATTTTTATTATTTTAAATTAAAATAATCTAATAAAAAATTTACAACTAATAAATAATAAAATTTGACCTTGTAAATACTCTAATGGAAAATATAGTTTTCTATGAAGCTTTTTATTTTTAAAAATTCATTAAAAAATTATTTTTTTTAGAATATTATTAACAATACATTCATATTATATTGAAATGATGAATTTAAAAATAAAATTCATTTTTTAAAATTAAAAAACTATAATTTTAATGTTATTCATTTAAATTCAATCTTATAATATATGATTTTAATAAAACTATTTCCTTGTTGATTTTAAGAGTTTCATAATATATTTATAATTAATATGACTATTTAGTTCAATAATACATGAAAATATGAATACACATTATTCTATCAGAAACTGGTTTGTTATATACCACTTTTACAAATTGCATCCCATAATTTTATTCACTTATTAAACAAGTGGAGATACCTTTATCTCATATTGTTTTTAGATTCTCATGTTGTTTGTTTAACTATTTGGTTTCTCTACAATAGCATAACCTTTTCAATTACCTTTTTCGGAAATAAATTCAATATATGGTCAATAATATGAATATTATTTTAATTATAACAAATATTATCTTCTAAAAAAACTCCATTAGGGATCAAAATATGAGTTAAATCTTGACCACATTTCCATGATATCGAAAGATGAAAACAAATTATACATGGGATAAAATCAGAGGAAGGGATACTCAGTATGCAGTAATGATCATAAATTTGATCGAGACCATTGGAGTGATTTTGTGATTCCTTTTTTTAATGTTTCTTATCATATTTAGAAACCATTTTGAACCTTTAAAAAAATTTATAGTTACTATCCAATAAAATATAATCATAAACCTCAACTTTCATATGAAAAAAATGTAACGATGCATAGGAACAAAATATTAACAATCTTTAGTAAATATATACACTTTGTACCATGTTGGAAAGGCTCAAAAACATGGACTCTTCCACTAACATCATTCTGTAATACAAAGGCACCATCAAAAACAGTATTATAATCCAGTAATCAGAATTTCGTCTATAGTTAGTTACAACCCAAATCTATCCTTTTCCTATCCACTTTCTTCATAGATGGTTTTACACCTCAAAAAAATACTCTTTAGTAATTGGTTATACCCCCCAATAATAAGCTTCTTTGTATAACTTTTCTGATCCTATTTATAAATCTCTTCCCTTCCACCAATTTATTCTTGATAAACTTCACCTATTAAAAATCTTGAAGAACATAAAAAATTATATTAAGAACTTGTTGGTATCTAAAGAAACACTAGATGTTTAGTAAATATGACTATTATAACTCAAATTGTTTCTATGAATACCATCTAGGTTACTTACATAACAAAAGTCTGTTTGATCAACCTTTTTCTTGTAAATTATTTCTGATGGGCTCCATCTGATTCAACTTTTAGTGTTCCTGCAAAAATAGAGCAGAAACTCAATTGGAAACTCACAACCTCTCCATTCAATAAAACTCTATCTCATTTCACTAACTATTATGAAAATCCATTAGATGAGGGATAAAATATGGTGGATCTTTCTATGATAGATCATGATCTGATGGAACTTGCCCCAATCTTCTCAGCATCATCTGAAAAAAATGTTGGAATACTAATACTTGTCATGAAAATTTCATATATTCAATTATCCAAGAATGTGAAAAGTGTTTCAGTATGAATTTATTATCATATCTATTTATAAGAATCCCAAAATACAAATCGTTGAAAAAATATTATTCTTCCTGCTCAAAAAAATTCATAAATCATTGAATTTAACCATTATTTGAGAATTGTGACAATGTATCTCAACTATTATAAATATTTATAGATCCTTCTTTATTCTTGTTTAATATTCCTAAAACATTAGATTCTTTCGTACTTATAAAAAATCTAGTCTGATCATGTCAGTTTGAACCTTAATTTGTTTGGTGACATCACCAGTTGATTCTTTCTTAGTTTCAGTCTAATGGAATTTAAAATAGAAAATGTATCTAAAGGATTATTACATTTCAAATTTTATTTCTACTTCCATTTATCAAAACCAAATTGGGAAAAAAATAATCCAACTTCCAAAAATAATTTCATGCTCCAATGCTCCTGGTCAAATGGTAATATTTGACCACATTATTGCAATTATATCATTGTAACTTTTAAATAAATTTGTTTCATGCCACCACTTTTGGAACTTCAACATGTATTTCATTTTTATCCCTTTCTAATTACGATAAAACATTTCAAATTCATTTTCAATCAGATCAAACATGTTGAAGTGAAAATTAAATCTCCTCCTTTTCCTTTGTTTTAGGTAATCTGTATCAAGCCATCAATCAGTATCACATTCTCTTCTAATTGTTTAGTTTCAAAAAATCTTCCTCTGAATCAATACCAATAAATATTCACATGGGAAATTGACATGTGTGTTTCACCAGACCCATGTTTGTAATCCCAATGTGTTGTATCTGATTAAACACTCATACTAATGAATTATTGATGTGACATCAAACCACAACAATTTTATGTTTAATTATTCATTTATAGAGAATATTTGGATTCCTAATAGAAAATATGTCCATTTTATCAATGTCTACACTTGTTAGATGTACTTGTTTCATTAACTCCTACAAACTTGTTCTTTTATCATTAAAAAGTCATGATGTTTTTGAAATGTGAATAATTAGTAATGAATCATCAAAATTAAGTTACATGTCATACAATAGAAGTTAAATAACTTATATAAGGAATTGTAACTCCAATCATCAACTTCAATGAATAATTAATTGTAAGACTTATACATGAGACTGATGGATCATCTGATCAACACTTTTACAGGACTTCAATATTCTAGTGTCACTAACAACTTTTGCATCCTGGTCCCCCACATCTAGTTTCTAGATTTATATTTTTTTCATTAAATTATCAATTCAATATCTTAATTCAATTACTAATTCCAATTATCATCATCTCCATGAACACTTATCATCTATATTTTCAGTGACTTATTATCAAATATCTTCTACCAAGCGTCTTCCAACATTCTTTATAATGATATATTGAGAAAAAAACCAAAACTAAACATGGTCCAAAAATACTCACCTTTATGTTTTTATTCAATACCAACTTAAAATAATACTCAATTAAATCAATTTCTTCATCAATATGTTCACATACAATCTCTTTCTCCCCAATTTGTTTCTCCACATTTCTTCTCCCACTATCATGTCTTATCCACCTAACTTAAAATAAAATTAAAAGGGTGGAGTCAGGAATATTTTTATTCATTTTATAATGTTAAACTTATTAATTAGGATAACATTAGTATCACACAAATATAATAACATTATTCCGTCATCTAAAAAAATCTAAGTCTAAGTGGTTCAAAAAGGTGAATAAAATAAGAGTGAATAAAAAAAATATAATAATTCTGTAGAAAAATTTTAATTCATTCCTCTTTACCTTGAAATATATTTATATGAATTTTGGTATCATCCCCATTATGATCACATCAATTTAACCTTTTTTAATATTCATATCGAAATCTTTTGATACCTTTTTTTCATATTTTTTATCATTTTCAAAAAACTTTTTCTTCCCCATTTCTTCATCTTAATTTTGTGATTTTTATAACTTTCTATCCATGGGAACTTTTTCTTATAAAATGACAATGAATTATTTATTTTCTTTAGTAGTATTTTTACTTTTCTCACCTTTCATAAAGTAATCATCCTTTTTTATATTTCTATTTGTCTTTATTTAGGTATCAGCATTATTCATATTATCAAATTCCCTTTTTAGTTCGACAACATCATATAGAAAAACTTGATCTTAATTTCTCATAATTACTCCACTAGATTCATATTTGTATTCTGATCGAGGCATGTTCTACCAAAATTAAAAAGTTTCATGTTTGAAAATACCAAAACACCAATAATGACCTCTAAATTTTTTTATTTCATATTGATACAAAAACTATTGTGGAATTTATTTGTTGTATCTTCATAACTCTTGGCCTACAGATCTTAGGGGAGTACTTTACTAAAAAATACTCTCTTTCTTGGTACAAGATTATTTATCACAAATATACATCTATAATCCCCTCTTTTAACCATCTTTATAAGTTTCAAAATTAACATGAACAACCTTGATGAAGTCATCATGCATCATTCTCATCTCACTTTCTGTTATAATAATTATTGATTATGTTTGTAACAAATCAACTTCTTTCTCAATCAACCTATTTTTCATAACATCTATAATATTTTTGTATTTGGCTATTATCTAATCATTATTTTTTTACTTTCATTCTTTATTTTAATATAATTTCTAATTTCCCTTACCAAAACCTCTTTGAGAATCCATTCAAGTTATGTTATTTCTTCACAATCATCATAAATGCTTGATTAATAAATTTTATTTCTAATATAATAAGTGAATTTGAAATGATAATAAAATTAATCATAGGATAAAGAATCTTCCTTCTCTCTTATTCTCAGATATTACTAATTATTCTTATTATAGGGAAATTATTCCTTAGGTTTCTATAACATTTGTTTCCCATATTTACTATCATAATTATAGGCCTCATACTCTTAAATTTACTCATATGTAAAATCCATTACAAAATATACTTTTCCTTAATAATTCAAACATTTGAGATATTTTTTATTTTTCCCCATCCAAATACCATGGTTGTAAATCTTGGAAAGGAGGGAAATGAATTTTTTGAAATATTGATATTCTTACACTTCCACTAATTCAAATTATCTTATTCAACTTATTTATCTTTTTTTCCCTTTTGTGAAATCTGTTATGTTTATTTCATTCTCTTCCATTATCTTGAAAACAATTCTTTTCCTTATCTCATATACCATAATAATATTATGTAGTTCATAGAGAGACAAATATTCATGATTTTATAAAGCTAAAACATTATCATGAAATAGATAAGAAATGTTTCTCATCAGTTTCCTAGTAATTTTTCAACCTTCCAACTCCTCACCAAAACTTTTGATGTTACTCACATTCTAATTTATTCTTGTGATTAAATCATCAATTCTATCTTCATCATCTATTTTCATATCTTCAAATCTACTTCTCCAGATTTTTAATGCGGCCTCTTTATCATTATAATTTCATTCACATATACTTATCAACTTATCCCACACCTTCTTATATGTTTGAAACCCCATAATCATTGTATATTAAATTTAATTAAGAGCCACCAACATGGAATTATGAGCTTTTACATCATCTTAAAAACATATCTTGTTAGAATATATCATAATAACTTCATTTTTTCAAGGAAACCCCACTATTAATGCATCTCTAAATTCAAGGATGACAAATAGAATCTAGGGTAACATCTTATACTTTCAACATTGATTGTTATTTCCTTTAAAAAACCAGATCACCCCTAATGTTACCTGAATTAAAATTCTATATTTTCAGAGATGGATCATTCATAATAACATCATTATCATACCAATTGATGTTCCAAATAGGTTCAATACTATTGAGTATGGGGTGAATAATTGTCTACTGTTTCTTTCTATATGTTATTTTCTTAACTACTTTTGAAAACTTTCTTAACCATTGACTTAGTAGAGTTCTGATACACTCAAAAAAAATTAGTATAACCATTCTTATGAAAAAAAATAAATAATGAGAAGAACAAAATATCAATATATTTAAATACAAACATGTACTCCTTTCCATGATGGATAGTCCCACAAATGTGTATTAATCCCCTAACATCACTCTAGAAGACAAATTCACAATCAACAAATAGATCAATAACCGAGTTGTCAACTTTTTTTATATAGTCAATTATACCCCCCCAATTATCCTTTTCAAGTTAAAATTATTAATATCTAATTAAAAACCCATAAAAATTGGACTCTTCACCAACTGTTTATACCCCCTGCCCCACTCCCACAATAATATTATTTCAACTTCATTTCTAATCCACATTAGAAAGATCTTAATTTCCTCCACAAGTATGATGGATCAATATCACCTTGTGTACAATCATCCTGAACATAAAAGATTATATTAAGAAACTTTTGGTATTCAAACAAACTTCATATATATATATTTATTAAATATTGACATGCTAAATCTCATTCCTTCCATATTTAATATAAAGAAATCTAACTTACCAAAAATTCATTCTGATCAGCCTATTTCTGGTATCCTATGTCCAATGGGATCTGTCTGATTATCTCTATCTAATTATGATTCTTTTCTTCCTAACTCAAATAGGTTGAAACACAATTCCAATATCACAATTTCTCCATCCAGTAGAACTCGTTCTTGATGGGGCTTTCTCTAATAGAACTATGTCATATGGGACAATAAACCATTGGAACTTTCTATAATGATCTCTCTCTAAATGAAATTTCTCTAATCTTGCTCACACTGATATTCTCAACATCAACCTGAAACAAAATTTGTTTTGAATATCAATACCTATAAAAAAATGATAGAGCTCCATCATTCATGAACATGAATAGTGTTTTAGTAGGAATGTACTGTGATATATATTTATAAGTATAACAGAATAAAAAAGGATGGAAACCAAATTTCTTTTCCAAGTAAATGAGATTCATAAATATTTTAATTTTATGTTCATTTGAGTTTCGTATCAGACTATTTAAAATCATCCAAATAATTATAGATCCTTATCCAATCTTTTTGAATCTTATAAAAACTATATATTTCATTAAATTTATAAAAAATTATTCACTCTGATAATGTAATTCTTTCCTTCTTTTGTTCATTGAAATCAATGGTATTTTATTTATCATTTTTCATATGATGGAAATTCATACAGAAAATGTTTATTATAGATATTTACTATAAACATTTTTTTATTCTGTATCCATTTCTATTAACCCAATTTAAAATCATTAAAACAACCCCAACAAATAATTTCTTTATCTTATGCTTCAGTTCAAATGTAAATCATTGACTTCAGCACTGTAATTATGTCGATGAAACTTCTAAATACATACAACACCTAAACCAAATTATAAAAATCATCATGTAATACATGTGAAAACCTTTTCTCAATATGATTTCAATTCTTAATGACATTGTCAATATGATCAAACTATTCTGATTGCATACTAGATCTCCCTCTTTACCTTTTCTCAGCTATTCTATATCAGATGACCAGTTGTGTCACATGATCCCCTGATTGATCAGTTTCATCAAATGTTATTCCAAATCAATGTCAAGAATTATTCACACAGAAAATTGAAACCTCTGGTTCATTTGATACAATTTCGATAGTCATATGTGTTGAATATAATGAATCCCTGATACTAATGAATTATCAATGTGACTTCAAACCAAAACTTTTATATATATCGTTATTTTTTCCATAGCATATTTGGATATCTAATAAAAACATAGTTGAATATATTGGTTTCATCACACCTCAAATTTACTAGTTACTACAACTCCTCCAATCATGTGCTTTTACAATTAATAAGACAAGATGTTATAGAAACAGTAATAATCATCAATGAATCATCATTATTAGGTTGGATGTCATACAATTTCTAAGAAAAAATATAGAGAATCAGTTCTAACTGAACTCAAATTTTTTTGAGACAGATAAATCACTAAAATATATGAATTGTCAAATCAAAACTTCTATAATAATTTGGTCTTCTAATGTCTCTGAAAAAAAATTCTTTTGGGGATACTGCATTAGATTTCCATACATTTTTTTTATTCAAATTCTTAATATGACATCACATGTCGCTGGCCTGAGCCTGATGGTAATATTTTCCAAAGACACTTTATTTAGTATGATTTTCAGTAACTTCTCAACAAATAATTCTGATTTATAACATCCAACATTTTATATTTTGAACTATTGACAATAAATTCAGAAAAAAACAACATGTTCCTAACAAGAAACTGATCCAACATTTTACTATATTTTAGATTGTCCAATGAACCATGGACAATGTTTCCGATTTATACCAAACCATATCATATTTTCTTATAGAGACACATTATGAAGAAAAGTGATCTCCAAACCTAAATAAAAGGAATTTCTTAATCTTATTCTCACAAATTTTTATCCTCCTTTCAACATATGTTGTTGAATAATTTTCACCTTATCATCCACTTTCTCTACTAATTATGGTCCAATAAACTTCTATTCACCTACTTTATTCTAGAATGATGGAGTTCCATATAGATTCCCATATAATGTCTTAAAAGGTTTCATCTGTATATTTTAATGAAAAATGATATTAAAAGAAAAATAAGTTAATGAATGATGTTGACACCTACTCTAGGGTAATCTACTGAAAAGGAATGAAGCATATCCTTCAATGTCTGAATTTTTCTTTTTTATGTTCCACCAATCTAAGGATAAATTAATATGATGAAATTTAATTCATAGCTCAATGAATTCTGAATGAATTTCCAAAAATTAAACATGAAGTTGGGATCACTATTAGATAAAATGGAGAGAGGATATCAATGTAACATGATTATCCCCTTATAATATAAGTTGAGAAATCTGATCTAGAAACATAGTTTCTCAAATGGGAGGAACTGTAAATATTTAGTTATTTGATCAATTATAACCCAAATCACATTATTACCTTGAAATATATTGGTAAATCCCACTACGGAATCCATTGATATATTTTCCCTTTTCCACTCTGAAATAGTTAATGGATTTCTCACCCCTTCTAAAAATTACTTTATTCTTTAATATTTTTAAAAGTTAAACATTTAAATGTAAAATAAAAAAATTATCTTTTCATTCCACCCCTAGTAAAACTATTGAAGTTATCTATACATTATAGTGATTATAGGATGAATGGAAAATGGGTAACTATGTGCATCACTCTATAATTTTCTCTTAAACGGGGAACCATAAGGAAAACATAAACTCGATCCAAATATCAAAAAAATATCTATATCAATGTAAAATTCATGAATATTAACCATCATGAAAAATTAATCCATTTTGTGTAACTCTTTGTATTCCTTTTAAGCCATATTAATTAATTATAACATTGATGATTATAATAACATCTGAAAAAACCAGAGGATATTCTTTTATCCACAACTTCTAGGAAACAATTCATCAATTTTTTTACAAAAGGGTTATCTTCCAAACATAACATGGTTAAGGTATCATTATTCTACCAACTAAAATAATCACCAATATTGTTTTATTTTATTTTATTATAATTAATTGTATAGTAATAACCATGTATTAATTCTATATATATCTTTTATCTCATGTTCAACACTATCTATGTGAATAAATACTTAACATTTTTATGGTTGTAATATATTTCACACATGGATCCATGTATATAATGTCTAGAAAAATTTATTGAAAAAACCATAACATCAAATTCCATATCATGTGTAGGATAATTTAACTCATGCAGTTTTAGTTTCCATGAAGCATAAAAAATTACCTGATTATTAATCGTTTTCTCACAACCAAGAACCTTAAATGAAGAATAACTTACGATTAAAAAATAATTATTCCTCATTGGAAAGACCGAAACTATAGTACTGCCCAATCTTATTTTTAGTTTTTTAAAAAAATCATAACACTCTCATTCCCAGATATATTTAACTTTGTTTTGATTTAAAAAATTCAATGGGCTATAAAATTGAAAAAAGTGTTCAAAAGACCACTAGTAATAGTTTAATAATAAAAAATATATATGAATCATATTAATAGTTGTAATTATTATCCATTAATATACCAATTTTTTGGAGGGATCAACTATTATTAAATATTATTTAACAATGTTACAAATAAAATAAATCTATTGTAACAAAAAATCACAGTAGATCAATTTTAAATATAACTACAATTTGAGGAGTTTTTATAGAATAATACTTATTTTTTATTGATAAACCCCTTAAATTTTTTAATTAACCAAAATATAATTAATACTTAACCATAACATTATCTGAATCTTCATAGAATTCCAAATTCATGGGATCCATAAATATAGTAGGGGATTTTTTCAATCGAATGTGCATTACTACAAACTCGTAATTGTTATATCTAATAAGAAATGCTACTTTCTGAATTTCATCTTTCATCACCTTCACCTAACAGATCCCTGATCTCAATTCAACATTTGAAAAATACCGATCTCTCTCGTGCTGATCAAAAATGTCATTGATATGAGGAAACAAAAACACTTTTCTTAACAATAATGTTTTTTTAATATCTATAATCAAATAAAATCATCATCAAACCATATTTATTTTTGATAGATAATGTGGATTCACCCCATGATGAAGTAATCAAAATAATGGAACCTTTATCAAGTATCTACATCATCTTTTTTGTCAATTCCATAAGTTATGCTTAGCCATTCATTATGGGGGTTTCAAATTAGCTTATCATCTAGAATGAATTCATCAACAAATTAAACATCCCAATCCGGTATAACACATATAAAATGTAATATTCCAACCTTTTCTAGAGAGGCATCAAGAAGTTTTATATGTACTCTTTTACCTTGTTTTGAGTATATATTGTTTGGGTTTTTCCTTGGGGTTTTTTTGTGAAGTTGGATAATTTTAGGTTTTTGAAATATTGAAACATGAAATTTATTTGTCATGACATATGTACTCTTTAGTTTTGGATATTGTATTCGAGTTTTTTAATTCATGATATGCTAGTTTTGAATGGTAATTGGTTAAATAATTGTGTTATTATTATATATCTTTGTTGTTGTAATTTGTTGATAGAGAGGGTATAATCTCCACATGATTGATATTATACCACCACTGTAAGTCTCTAGCCTCTAGAATATTGGGAGGCATGCATGAGGTCATGTAACAAACCATCTAGGGGTACCAGTGTGGGTAACCAAGGTTGTGATGCTACCAAGTCATATCAGAGATGGATTTACTTTTTTTTATTGTTCTTATTATTTGGGAATGATAGGCACCAGAATATTATCAGTCAATACATGGTTAGGAGCTCATTCATTGTTGTAGATAAACAATATATGATGGTAAAATAGAAACTACCTAGGGTGGGATTGTTGTTATTGATGTTGTTTGCAATAGTTGGTGTTATTTAACATTGAGTGATTCCCTTTTATTGTTCTATGATTACTAATTCAATGAGTTTTTGAGATTTGAATCATGGATCAGTTTGGATTGAGAGTTGAGTATTCATGTATCCTTCTAGGAACATATGATTATTAAGTGACATTAATCATATTTAGAGATGGATGGGGAAATTTTTTTTGAGGAATGTTGTGGGTTTTGAAATGTTTAGCCTTGTTTGTGTAATTAAAATTAAATTGTGGACTAATATGAATTGATAGTTGTGAAATGATGAAATTTGTGAATATATGTATATCTAATGAGAATCATGAATAATAATAATATGTTTAACCTAATTGACCATCGCCACAATTTAATATGGTTAGGGGTTTTGATAGTTCCTCGGTTATGACTATGTGGCCGGGTTTCAGGTAGTGACATGTTATGGATTATTTTGAATCCATCTTACATAAACATGCCTTAAGTTTCATGTTTGTAATTATAGATATAAGTTTCCATGATGATACATATTTAGGGGAAGAAGTGTGGTTATGGATAGAAATGAAATTATATTACGGAACCTTAGGGACCAATAGTACTAGGTGAGGAAGTTAGAGAACAGTTCTGAGACAACTTTTCTCAATTCATGTAATTCATAGAAAGAGACCCAGGGAAGGTTTTGAAATGCATGTATGATCTTACATGGATGTTTAAGTTGCATCACCCTATTAAATTAACTCTAGAGGGTGGACTTGAGGCAACTAAGTTCTACATTAAGTCTATCCAGGCTATACCTTCCCAGATAGTGACTTCTATGCAGTATAGAGTAAAATTGTATAAATTCATTTATGTGGTCAATAAAAGAGTTGGTGGGACATCCATAATTAGGATTGATAGGTAGAGAATATGGAATGGAAGGACATTTAGGAGTGGTTCTGGGAGAACATTTATTTGTAGACACTAAGAGAGGAGATGACAGCAGAGTTTCTGAGGTTGAATTAATAGAATATGCCTATGATGTACTATAATAGTTTCATTACAGATCTGTAGTTATATGTTTCATCTCTAGAAGGATATGAGGATTCCATAGAAATATTTTTTAGGATGTATTAAATGTGAAATTTAGTGCTAGGTGAACATCTTCAAGATTAATAAGTTTTTAAAAGTGGTGAATTATGCTCTCACTTTTGAGGGGAACACGAATGAGGCTTCTAGTGGAGGAAAATTGGTTTTAACTAGAGGGTCATGTGGAACGACCTCTAAAAATGGAAGTTTATTTATGAGAATTTTGACTAGATAAGTGGAAAGAAGTTTTTTTAGTAGAGGATTAGTTATATAGGATCTTACACGTCTGATATTTCGCTAGTGTGGTAGGTCATGTCACTTTTGTTGACAGTTCCCCGAACTACCAATGGGGTTCCGATCTTAGGTAAGGATGAAACATATATAGGGTTTTTTTAATAAACCATGATATATGGTTAATTATGTAGAAGCTAGAGAAAAACCTATTTATGGGAAGATAAGTTTCTACATTTCACCAATCTACCAGTAATAGTTCTAATGGCTTTTTGGATAGAGGCATTGGACTTGGTGCTTATAGTAAAGATCACATGTATCTGCAGATTGGAGTAACTTAGGGGACATAAACTATATTACAAGGAAGAGGGTAAGACAGTTCCATATCATTCAACCATGTTGGTGGATAGTGAGGTTGGATCATTGATAATTATAGGCACTATTGTTTCATCTTCTACGCTTTCTAGTGTCATAATTGATTTCGATGCCACTAATTATTTTATATCTACTCAAATTTTGAATGGTTTGAACCTTGTGGTGGACTTTTTGAGTGGGGTAATGAGGATAAATACACCATTTGGTGTATGTTCTAGAGACATCAATTTGTTCAAGAGGTGTTCTCTCAAAGTTGGTGAGTATTTTTTTAGTAGGTATATTTACATCTTTGACATGTTAGGCTATGACATAATTATTTATATGGAATGGTTTGTATCATACCAATCTAACATATATTTTTTATCATTGTATAGTGATGTTTATTTCTCCTAAGGTGGAGAAATATATTCATCGTGGAGAGTGGTGTATCTAGGAAAACTTTGTACGGCCAGTTCATCTTCAACTAGGTGAGCTCGCCACCCAAGTTACTTGACTATTATTAGATGATGGAGTTACAATTAAAGGTTTCTTTGAACCTATAGTGGACCAGTTTCAAGATGTATTTCCTAAAAACATCTCATGACTACCACTAGAGTGGGATGTGTAAACTACAATTAAACTCATGTTGGGGGATAATCCTGTTTCTATTCCACTATACAGAATGGTACCAATAGAGCATAAAGATGTTAATACTCAATTGGTATAGTTTATGGATAATGGGTTAATCTCTCCCATTATTTCTACTTATGGTACAACTATTTTGATTGTAAAAAAGGTTTATGGAACCTTGTGCCGGTGTTTTGTTTATAGGATGTTGAACTAGATGATATTGGGTAACCAGTATGTTATTTCAGGTATGAAAGATTTTTTTACTAGTTTATGGGATCTTCTATCTTATCCAAGATCAAGCTGATATCAGGGTATCATCAATTGATATTATGATCTTTTGATGTACCTAGGATTTCTTTTAAAATAAGGTATAACCATTAGGATTTTGTCATGATGTTGTTTGGGCTAAAAAACTCACCAGTAGTGCTTATGGCCTTGATGAACCTAGTCTTCAATCAGAACATGGATCAGCTTATTTTGTATTTTTTGATGAAAAATTCATGTACTCTGGGTCCCATGAAGATCATTCCCAACATCATAACATCTTACATAGTACATTGATAGGGAATTGGCTATATTAAAATATGTCTATTTGTCAAATTTGGACATATATGATACAATATTTGGGTCACATCATCTCAGTGGAATGTGTGTAAGTGTACACAAAAAAAATTACGGTAGTTGTATCCTAGGAGAATCCCATGAACTTTTTTTATATTGATATTTTTATGGGACTAGCAGGTTATTATTTTAGGTTCTGTTAGTACTTTTTCCATTAATAATCACCTCATTAGGGCCTGACCAAAATGGGAGTAAAGTCTTAATGGTCTGGGGAATGTAAAAATTAATTCCTAGATATAAAGAATAAATTGGAAATGGAACTGATTTTATTCCTATCTGAACCTGGTGAAAATTATATATATTATTTTGTAGCACTTATGGCTCAGGGATTTGAGAATTGTTGATGTAGAGAGATTGATTTGTGATTTATGGGTCTCTTTGTTTGAGGACACATGATTGAAACTACACTACACATGACCTTGAGTTATATGCGGTGGTTTATCATTTAATGTGTTGGTTAAATTATATTTTGGGAAAAAAATTACTATATATTCTAATCAAAAATGATAAAATTATAATGTTTTACAGTGAGATTTGAATCTCTAGGTGCAGATGTGGGTTGTGTGTATGCATCCATTTTACTTCTAGCTATCATATATGCCCGGTAATGGAAACAATGTTGTTGAAACATTAAGAAGGAAAAATAAGACTCAATCAGTTTAATAATCTAGTTCTTAGTGGAAAATAATTACTTTACGGGCTTAGATCAATGTGGTGGTTTAGAATGGTAATAATAATATGACTCTCATATCAGTTTGAGTGGATTCTACACTTTTTAGCCATATTGGAGATCGATAGTATGAGGATTCAAAAATTTTGGCCTTAAGGGACACCTTGAAATTGGGGAGTCACCATTAGATTAGACTATAGATGATGACAAGATCATCTATATTAGGAATCATTTTTTTGATCCTACAAAAATGAGGGAGGTGTTGATGCATGAATTTCATGCATCAAAGTGGGTTGTGAATGTGTGACCAAAATCTACAATGACCGATGATTAATGTTTTTGTGGTCATGCATGAAAAATGAGATAACAGGGTTCATGAAATGATGAAACACTTTTTAACAAGTGAAGGATGATCATCAATGAAATGTTGTTTTACTATAACCATTTCACATTTCAGAATGGATGTTGTGTGAGGTTACTCAAGATATTATGATGCTTCTATAGAGGCTACCTTAGTATAATTACTCTATTTGGGTGTATATGGATCTACTGAGAAAGGTATCACATTTCATACTGATATAAGACACATTCTAGGGGGATCGGTTAAGAGATATGTACATTTTAGATATAGTCCTTCTATACTGAGTTCCACATAGTATTGTTTCATACCATGAATCACGTCTTACATCATGCTTCTTAACGGGATTTATGAAAGTGCTAGGTACACATGTCTTACTGGGCATGGCTTTCCATACATAGATATAATAAAATTCAGAATATACTTTATAGGTTCTTGAGTATATGCATCGAGAATATTTCTAATACTTTAGTGGGTCTTGGGAGAAGAACCTAGCTTTGGTGTAGTTTGCCTATAATAAAAGTAATTATGAAACTATATAGATGTCACCGTATGAGGATCATTATGGTATTCCATACAGATCACCTATATTTTGGGTGGAGGTAGGTGAGTTAGAGTTATTGGGACAACGTCTCATACATGATATGTTGGATTAGGTAAAGCTGATTCAGAAACATTTGGGTACGGCTCATAGTTTTTCGAAGTTTTATGATGATAGATGTCGATGACCCCTAGAGTTTATAGAGGATGATAACCTTTTACTTTGGGTGTCTCCTAGATTAACTCAATGTATGATTTAGATATAAGGAAAGTTGGTGCATCAGTCTGTTGGACCAATTGAGGTTGTAGAGAGGATCGGTTGAGTGGTGGACCATCTATCACTTCCACATAGGTATAGTTCTATGCATGATGTTTTACATGTGTCACAACATTGATTGTATCCTCCAAACCCTTATCATGTGATCGATGTGGATGATTTTTATCTTGATATATATGCATCCTTTGATAAGTATCCAATATGTATGTTGGATCACACTGAGAAAGTGTTTTTGGTAAAGACTATGTCGATAGATCGGGTATTGGGGAAAAATGGTTGTGTTTAGGAGGAAACATTGGAAAGAGAAGAGGATACACTAGCTTAGTGGTATGTGATCTTTACCTGGTAATCTTATTGATTATTTGGAGTTCATATCAAGTGTGATATTTTATAAGTTGGGGAGATTGTAATATCCCAACATCTTCTAGAGATATCTTGAGCACGTTTATAGTAAATGTTTTCCTAGTTTTGAGTATATAATGTATGGGACTTTCCTTAGAAAGTTTTTGGGTAAAATTGGACAAATTTGAAAGGATGTGAGGTAGTGCATGGTTGGAACATAGTTTTCCCAAACCAAGTTCTCATCCATGAAAATTGTGTGAACCTACACATAGGGGATTAACAAGGATGAAACATGGTTGTTCAAACCATGTACCCTCTTAGTACTAACCATGCCTCCCCCTAGGATGAGGCACATAGTTAGGTGCAAGGTTATGGGAAACCATAGCCCCTAGTAAGAACTAATTCACACAATATTTTAATACCCAAAAAATTATTAAAAAAAACAAACCCTTTTCTTATACTCTTTAACCCCAATCTCATCCGTAAACTATTTTATCAAATTTTCTAAAGGGTCCCAAATTAATTATAAGTCCTTATAACCTCCATTATTAAGACCAGATTAAAATTAAACACCACTCCCAGTAACATATTAGCATCCCATATGCTTCACCCCCCACTCTCCTATATTTATCTCATCCTTTTAAGGGATTTTTTCCTCTATTTATGTTGGTTCTAGATCTAGGTTTTTGGTACCATAATTTGTTCAATCATGGGTGTAGGTTTCATATCTAGATCCCATTATTCTTTGTTATCTTGAAATTTATGCTTCAATAGGGGATTTCCTTTGGTGAGTTTTCATCACCAAACATGAGTTATGTGGTATAAATTAAAATACCATAGTCTTGAATTTCAATTTTTTGTATTTTATTTTTGAAATTCCAATTGGCACGTTTGAAAATTGAAGTTTGAATTAAAAAACTATTTAATTAGTTAATTAATGGAATTGTGGAGTTAGAATAATTATTTTTTTAATTATTTAATACTATATTGGGATTATAGTAGCCTATGATTAACATACATGGGTATTAAATTATTTTATATTAACATTTAATAAATTACAATAATACATGCCCAAGGACTATAATAGTTTAGTTCCTTTGGAATCATGGAAACAAAAAATTCTATGCTATTAAAAGATCTTCAACATCACCAATAGAGATCTCCACATTTATTAGTTATACCTAAAACCATTATTCATAACTTGGGGAAAGGAAACATAAGAAAGGGGTAAGCTCAAATTCTCAGTAAGGGTAAGAATGGGAAATATGAAAGTATAATTATGAGCATAATGGTGTGAGAATGTGATAATGAAAGTAGAATATCTTACCGTCCTTATAAAATATCATATATATGAAACATGGGATAAATAATGGCAGATTCTAATACATGAATCATATGGAAATAAAGAACATAGGCTTAGAAATCCTAAAATAGGAATAAATCATGGAATTATCGAAGACACATAAGAATTTACTAATTTAAAAAATTTCCATGAAATTTATACCAAGACCATCATTGATGTGGGGGTTTACTCCCCTTACTATTTTAATAGTCATTTTTCAATCCCATGGCCATCTTAGTTTCATAATTTCACTCCCCATACAATCTTAGTAGTCATGGTTACCTCCCATGGCCATATTAGTAGTAAATGGTTCACTCCCAAGATCATCATAGTTTATATCAAGAGATATTAATCATTATCCAATGCACTGGATGGAGATATAGGTCCCACCCGTCTCATAATTAAATCGTACACACATGTTCTAAAAACATAAATCATTTATCATAAACATAACCCAAGGAAAAGATGGGACTCATAAACATGAAATCATATCATAAGCTATGGAAAAGATATAGGTTTCAAATTAATTTTATCAAAATAATAAGCCATGAAAAGAAGTGGTCATCCTTAAACATCATTCCATAAAAAATATAGACCATTAAGATAAATAAAATGAACAGTATTATTGAAAAATAACGAAGTATGTCATCATAGGTGGGGAAGGATGTTTGAACAAGATTTGTTTATCTAAAAAATCACTTTTCAAAATAGGAAACATTTTGAAAACCATTTACATTAAATTTTTTTTTCTAGAAACATATAATGGAATCATAATATTCATTTTAAGTAGTTCTTGAGTAAAATATTCTTTATTTGTGGAAATATTTTTCTTTTTTAAAACAATTTCATGTAATTTGAAAAGAAAATATTTCTTTGAAAATAACAATGAAATTTTTTTAGAAAATATTAATTGAAATAATGAATTGTGAAATAATAAAAATACATTCATACTATAAACATTAATAAAAATTATTCTCCTCATACTTTTATAAGAAATATCAAAAGGTACTACGTTTGGAAAATGAAATAAATATTCCATTAAAAACATGTAGTGAAAATTCTAAAATGGGTTAAAATTACATTAAAAATCCAAAGGATAATAATAAAACATTTTATAAAAATATTTTTTAGAAAACATGGATATGGATGATAAATATTACCTCAATGGATACTTAAGACGAATCAATCCCAAATATAGAAAATATTGTGAAATTACTTTGTAATCAATAAAATCATATGGCTCATGTAAAAGGAAAATTATTAGAATTTAAAAATATCCTAATATTCTGGATAATAATCTTAAAACAGATTAATGGGATGTATATACAACATGTAGAAGAAATATGTAGTTTGTAAAGAAAGTATCTCACAGAAATAAAGATGAGAAAAAAATTATCCCATTACCTTGTGTCCTGAATCTCTTTGTACTCGAACTAGCATCCTATATAATAAATATAAGTTTATTACACATTATTTACATAGGAATATTATAATATATAAAATAAATATATTTTTATTAATACATTATATTACACTCTTTTTAATTATCTTATGTTAAGGTTTCACTTCGGGAAATATTCTATTCGTTCTTCATTTGTGTCTTGATTTGTTATATCATTGGTCTTTATAATTATATCAGGATCCCTGAATATAATTCATTATATAAATATCATATATATCCACTATATTTATATTAAAATAATCTATATCATAAATAATTATGAAATGGAATACATCATTCATGGAGACGGTAAGCCGTACGCACGCTTGAATGTTACTTCTGTTTTAATTTTCGTATTGAATAAAGGTATGTAAATGAAATATGTATATATATGTTTGTAAATATATATAATTATTCCAATAGATTTGTTATATCATATATATCATATAATTTCACTAAACCCATCCTTAATACATTCCTTATGCTGTGTGAATGAATCCCATCTCTTTGAGGGGGCGATAGTCTACGATTCCTCAAACGAGATTATTGTATTAACACCAAATGGAAAGTATTTAAGTATGTGTTATAAAAAGGAATAAATAATCCTAAATACATAATAAATATTATATATAACATATATATATATAGTTTCCATCATAATGGCCACCATGATTGGAATTAATGAAGAAAATGAATAATCATTGTTTCCTGAGGCAATAGTTCGTTGTACACAGAAACAGTAAATTCAATATCCATTATATGGATGTGTGTGTAATTTTAGATCTAAAACATAGAATAAAATCCTCTTAGTATTTTTAGGATAGTGTTTTTCATAAAAAAAATGGAATAAATTGAGTTTAGTGGGTGGAGAAGAAAAATAAAGGGAAGGAGCTTGAGTGAAGGCATTACCTCTAAATCGGGTAACTCCTCTTGGTTTTTTCCAAAAGGCTTCCTTGAGTTGCATTATTCCCAAGGTAAGGCTTCTAGAATTAAGGGAGAGATTTTAATAGGATAATTTTCAATAGTTTGGATGAATAGAAATTATTTAGAGGTGTGAATAAAAGTTAAAGAGAGGTTCCCTTTTATAAGATAGAGGAGACGCACTTTTGGAAACTCCAAATATATTAATTTTTTATAAAATTATTTTCAATTTAAAATAGATAAAATGTGAATTATTTATAGGATATTATGAGTATGTGTCTAATTAATCTCAACCAAATAATTTTAGACACATTTAGGTCACAACATTAACCTTATCTTTTGGCTTTAACCTTTAGTTATATAATTTAATTTTTACCTTGACATCTTGTTTATTATATTATAGGGTTTATATAGTTACAATAAAATTCTAAAAGACCACAATTGGATCATTTAGGAATTTTTTTATATTATCCTTATTATTTGGATGATCCTAATAATTTTATTAATTTTATAAAATTTAATAAAATATCACTTATTTGAATGTATAATTTATGTCAAATTTGATACTATTTAAAAATTTCATTTTTAAAAATATAAAAATAATATGGTAAATTCAAAAATAATAATTCCAATATATCAATAATATGTATAATATATTTAAAAAGGTTTTTTATTTCACTAATTAAGTAAAATTTTATTTATTTTAATGTTTTTAATATAATTTATTTGATATCTCAACTAATTACACAATTATATCATCATTATTACACAAGCCATTAATTAGGTTATTTATTATCCAAAAAATAAAAAAAATATAATGATGAATATAAATTTATTATATTTGAAAATAATAATTATAGTGTAACTTATATTATATATATCCCTATCTTAAAAATTATTTAGTTATTAAATTTGAAATATGACAGTTTTAACTCTTCTTTAAATATAATATATTGAATGTTTTAATCATACACATGTGGATTAAAAAGGACCATATTATTTACCTAAGATATATTTATTTTGAAATAACTTATCCAATGAAATTAGAACAAGTTTTAGGGTGATTTTATATTATTATTATATTATTTTTACCTTTATTTACCCAATTTACCTTTAAACGTGGTAAATAAAATTAAAAACATTTTTATTCACCAAAACGTATTTTGATCATGTTAGACTAAATTTTTCATAATTATTAAAACCATGTATATCCTTTTTTAAAAATTCAATTCATAGAAGAAGTCAAAATATGTTTACTTTTAATCCAGCAGATGTGGATAAAAGTTGGGGAAAAGAGATATTCAAAAGTTCAATAATGTTTTATATCTAATTATAAAATAAAAATTATTCAAATAACATAAATTAAATTAATATAAGTATTATTTATATATTTTTACATTAAAATAAATTTTATGTAAAAAATAATTATTTAAATGAAAAATTCGGTTTTTAACTACTATATAGTATTTTTCACTATTCATCACAAATGGAAACCTTTCAGAAAAATACTGAACATTCACCCTAAGATAGTTTTTATCTTCTTAATTAAAAAGTGATTTAAATTTTACCAAATTCAATTTTTATTTGTGTATGAAATTAACTTTATTATGTTTCACATTACGACTTAAAATAAGTTCTTTTATGGAAATCATATTTTTAACCATATAACGAATTTTTCTGAAATTTTCATTTTCAAAACCATTATAACCCATATTTAAAAATTATTTATTACTATTAACATCACTTTTTTAACAGATTTTTTGTAACTATCTTATTAAAATATTATAATAGTAATGTTTTGTTTCATATAAACATAGTGTTGCATGTAAGGTTTGTAAAATCTTTGTTTCATGTAGTGAAAGATTCCCTTGGTGTTTCCTATAACATAATCCAAAGCATAGTGTAATTTTTAATAAAAAATAAATATTCATTGTTGTATTAAGTGCAAAATATAATAAGATTTAATTTATTCAAAAATAATAATCTCTGGGTGTTATATTTTACCCCCCATTAAATGAATTTCTCCCTCAAAAGTTGTCAAGTTATAAAATTATAAAAAACCACACCATAAAAACAAAAACTCAAAATTTATATTTAAAAATAAATATTTGGAAAATAATAGTTTCCCATATTAAATAATAACTAGACATCTATATAGGATAACATAGGTAAATATTTTTTCATAGAGGAAAATTTTAAATAATCTTAGAGATTTATAAAGATCATTGATCACAAGAAAGTGGGTGATCTGGATAAAGCTGAAAATCAATAAAACATAAACTAAAAAAGTGTGAAATAGGTCATTTATATCATAAAAATGATGATAATATGACACCCTTATACATCACATTCCCTTTTCCTAATGTTTAATAATTTTAAGAGAAGATATACTTACTTGATGTCAGCATAACATCACCCTTTGTTGTTTCTTAATGAATTTATACTTCATCTCTTATTCCAAGAAATGAAGTTGGATTTTTCATTCCCAATTCATTTGAAAATCCTTAGAATAATTATAGGTCATTCTATGTATCTTGAAAAAATGTTAGCACAAGTTATAAAATCTGTATAAATCTAGCTATGGTGAGATAATACTTTAATCTCACAAACTTATCTAAATTTTAACATAAACATTACATTAATGGATAAGCCTACAATCTTATGAAAATATTAAAATACCTATAATTAGAAACGAGTATACTAAATCATCTGAATATTAATCTGCTATATATCATAAGGCAGTTCATGGTTCTCAAATTCAAAATATATGAATACCATAATCTTTAAATCTCTGGAAACATTTAAATAACCTGAATTAACATACATCCTTATTGAAAACATGCATTTTTCCTTATTATGAAGTCTAAAAAGATTTAAAATTCATCCATAAAAGCATAATCAGCATGTTAATAAATCCATAATTCATTGAAATTTAGTTTGTATCATCCAATTTACTTATTCATATCCAACGTAAATTTCTCTAAATATCATTATCTCAACATCATGATCATATTAAGGGTCATCCTTCCATTAATGTTTTTCTTCCAAAAACACCACCTTATTACCACAATCACTTTTCTAGGACTTTAGAATAATTCAATATAAAATTTCATATCCATAAGGAAAAAATGAAAACACTTATACATTTCATGAATCCTATAACATAATCTTTGAATTCTAAAAAAATACACCTCCATCATTAAACTTTATAATTAAACCATTCCTCAGGATCTATCGTCTTAGTCTTTCCTAAAATAGGAATCATTTCTTAAGGTTCCTATACCTTAATCAAACTGATATCCTTAGTATTAATGTAAAAAATAATTCTAGAACGTCACATACCATTCATATGTCATTTATGGTCTCTTTATCCATAACAATGTGATGAATACTCGTACAACCATATTGATTCTCTTCATCATATTTCCACTTAGGAAACTGGGTTTCATAATTCCCATACATTTTACATTTGAATCATTCAAGGTTCACAATGGTCTATATAGTTTTTTCTATTGACTAAGACCAAAAAATAAAGTGTAAGAACTAAATTTCATAGATTATAAACACATTAGTATGGTAAATTACTTATAATAATTTAATCAATGATATCATAGGTTTAATCATAAGTTATTCATGACTATCAGAAAAACTCTTAGACTGCAACATATACATATACTTATCATTAGGACATTCCTATTCATATCCTTAAAAATATTTGTATGGATCTCACTAAAGCTTTCACATACTAGTTTCCAAATTTTTACTAAACCTTTCCTTTAATACAAACTATAGAGACACAGGATTAAAATTCATATATAGTACATAATTTCAGATGAATATTCAGTAAATTACAATAATACAAGACCAAGGATCGTAACAGTTTAGTGTATTTGGAAACATGGAAATAAAATCTTCTATCATGGTGAAAGTTCTTCAACATATCCTATAAATATCTCTAACTTTATTTCTTCTTCCAAAAACCTTTCTTCATGCCTTGGGGAAAGGAAACATCAGAAAGGGGTGATCTCTAATGCTCAGTAATGGTAAATAAGTGAAATATGGTAGCATAATTATGAGCATAAGGATGTGAGATCATTACCATGAAAAACTAATATCACACCCTACATATCAAAGATCATATATATGAATCATGTAATAAATAATGGTAGTTCATAAGACATGAATCATAATGAAAATAAAGAATATTGGCTAAAAATCATAACATAGGAATAAAACATGGAATTGTGGCAGACACTTAAGCATATAGTAAATTCTATAGTATCCATGACATATCTTCCAATACCATTTGGGTAGTATGGGTTTAATTCCCATACCATCTTAGTAGTAATGGTTCACTCCTAGTGATGTCTTATTATAATGATTTCACTCCTCATACCATATTAGTTGTCATGGTTCCCTACAGTGGCCATCGTAGTAGCCATGGTTCACTCCCAAGACCATCTTACTTTATCTCAAGAGATAAAAATATTTACCCCATAAATTGTAGGAAGATATAGGTCCCACCCATATCATAATGTAATCATACAAACATATTCCACAAAAACATAAAATACTTACCATAAATAAAACACAATGAATAAAATGAGAATAATAAACATATAATCATATTGTAACATATGGAAAACATATATGTTTCATAATCATTTCATCAAAATAATTCCCCATGAAAAGAAGTGGGTTTTCTTAAACATAATTCCATAAAAATAAAAACCATTCAGATAAATAATATTAATGGTATTGTTGAATAATAACAAAGTATGGCATCATAGGTGGGTAAGGAATTTGAAAGAGTGCATAAAACATCAATTTTCCCTAAAAATAATTTTTCAAAACATAAAAAAAATCAAAATCCTTTTCTATGAAAACACATTTTAAAAAAATATAAATTATTCATGGAAATCCTTTGGAATAGTTGTTAGGGAAAATATCATTTCTTTATTGATATAGTTTTCTTTTATTAAAATGAAGCACAATTTTGAAATAAAATAATTTTTTTAAATAACATTGAAAACATTTAAATAAATATTCAAGGAAATAAGTCCTCATGAAGCATAAAAATACATTCATTCCATATAGGATAAATTAAAACATTATTCTTGTATTATTAGTGGAAACTAAAAATGTACTAAATTTAAAAAATGAATGAAAGATTCATTTCAACATTTGTAGAAAAAAAGTCAAAAATGGGTTAAAATTAGATTATAAATATCAATTATAATAATAAACAATTTTTGGAAAACATTTTTAGAATACATGGGCATGGATGAAAAATATTACCTCAATAGAGACTTAAAACGAATCAATCCAAAATATGGAAGAGACTGTGAATTAACATTATAATCAATTGAATTGTATTCCCTATGTAAAAAAGATAATTATAAGAATATTTACATATCATAATCTTAAGGATAAGAATCATAAAACACATTCATGGGATGTATATACACAATTTATAAGAGAAAACAATTGTACGAGGCATGCATCACATATAAATAATGGTGAGACAAAAATAAACCCTTACCTTTTGTCATGAATCTCTTCGTACTAAAAAAAGATTCCTTTATAATAAATATAATTTTATTATACATATATTATATAATCATATTATTATATCTAATAACAAATACGGTTTTATTATGACCTTATATTACCCCCTTGATAACAATCATATATTAAGGTTTCACTTCGGGTAATATTCTCTTTGTTCTTCATATGTGAATTAATTTTTTATATCATTAGTCCTTATAATTATATCATGATTTAAAAATATAAATCATTAAGTAAATATAATATATGTGAATTATATGTATATTAATATAATATATATCCTATAGAAGTATGAAATGGAATATAATATTCATGGACACAGAGAGCTGTATGTACGCATGAATGTTGTTTCCATTTTAATTCTCGCATTGAAAGAATGTATGTAAATGAATTATGTATATTTATGTATATATATATATATTTATTTATTTTAGTATAATTATTTTATCATACATATCATATTATGTCACTAAAACCATATTTAATACATAACATGTGGTGTGTGAACGAATCACATCACTTTGAGGGAGCAGTAGTCCACACTTCCTCAAACAAGATTCTCGTATTAACACCAAATGGAAAGTAATAAGGTATGTGTTGTAAAAATGAATAAATAATATTAAAGAAATAATAAATATCATACATAACATTTATAGATAATTTCTCCTTCATAATTTCCACCATGATTTGTAGTAATGAAGAAAATGAACAATCATCGCTTCGTGAGCCAGTAGTTCACCGAACACCCAAACACGATGTTCGATATTCATTAGATGGAGGTGTGTGTAAGTGTATATTGAACCATTATCATAACAAATCCTAGTATATTTAGGATACGTATTTTTTCATAAAATAATTTATTAGAGAGAGTGTATGGGCTGGAGAAAGAAAATAATAGAAAGGAGCTTGAGAGAAGACATTACCTCCAAATCGGGTAACTCCTTTTGGTTTGGGGAAAAAGGCTTCCTTGGGTTTTCTTATTCCTAAGGGAAGGCTTTTAAAAGGATGGTAGGGACGTCGGTAGAAGATATGGGTAGGTCTTGGCTAATTCAAAAGGATTTATAGGTGTAAATAAAAGAGAAGGAGAGGTGCCCTTTTATAAGAGGGAGGAGGGGTACTTTTGGAAACTCAAATACTATTAATTTGTTATAAAATGATTTTTGATTTAAAATATCTAAAAAGTGAGTTATTTCAAGGGTAATATGAGTGTGAGTCTAAATCCTCTCAAGATATTAATTGTATACATTTTTAGGTTAGAAAATTAACCTTATCATTTGGCATTAATACTTAGTTAAATAATTTAACTTTTATCGTGACACCTTGTTTTTTACACTATAAGGGTAATATAGTTACTATAAAATGACAAAAAAACCCGAATTTTATCATTTATTACATCATTTAAACAATCAAAGTTTGTTGGATGAACCTCATATTTTTATTAATTTTGTTATTTTAATATAGTTTTTTTAATTATCATTTAAGTCAATTTTTGATACTATTCAATAATTTCAGTTTTAAAAATATAAATCCCACATGGTAGATTCAAAATAACACTTCCAATATGTTGCTAAAAATTCTTATATATATATGAAATTTCTAGATCTCATTAGTAAACTCAAATTATATTTATTTTAATATTTTTAATATCATTTATTTGAAATATCAATTAATTAAAAATTTACTTCATCATTATTATACAAGATTTTAATTAAGTAATTTATTTTATAAAAATTAAAAATAAAATATCAAGATAGTGATAAATTTATTATATTTCAAATGAAAAAATTATAATCGAATTTATCTTCAGTGTAACCCTATATTATAAATGATTTATTTATTAAATTTAGTATATGACACTTTTAACTCTTATTTAAATAAAATATAACAAATGTATTAATATTACACAAGTGGCTTACATAAGATCATATTTTTGAACTAAAATTAATTTGGGTTGAAAAAAACTATTCAGTTTAATTAGGAAAGGTATTAGGATAATTTTATATTATTATCATATTATTTTTCCCTTTAATTAACCTATTTTCCTTTAACTATTGAAAATACAATTAAAAAATATACAATTCAAGGAAATATATTTTTATTATATTAGAAAACATTTTTTATACTGATTAGAGAAATTTATATCCGTTTTTTTAAATTCAATATTCATAAGAAATAGAATTACATTTACTGCTAATCCCGCAAATGAGGCTAGATGGGGAGTAAAAGAGACATTCAAAAGTTAAATATTTTTTAAACCTAATTATATTACAAAAATGATTAAACTAACATAAATTGGAATAATATATTCATTATTTGTCGATTGTGACTTTAATATCAATTTTATGGAAAAATAATTATTTAAATAAAATGGTCAGTTTTTAACTATTATGCAGTATTTTTCATTATTCTCCAAAAATTGAAACTTTTCAGAAAATTACCAAAAAATAACTATAAGATAATTTTCATATTTTGAATTCAAAAATGAATTCTATTTTAACATGTTAAATTTGTACGAGTCTATAAATTTAATTTTATTATTTTTTACAAGATAACATAAAAAATAGTTCTTTTAAGGAAATAGTAGTTATCAACATATAAAGAATTTACCAAAAATTTTCATTATCGAATAAATTATAAATAATATTTAAACATTAGTTATTACTCTTTATATCAAAATTTTAATAGGTAGGTTATAACTATCTTATATAAATGATTATAATATTAAATTGTTGTTTCTTAGAATTTCAGTGTTGTGTGTAACGCAAGCCAAATTAGTGTTTCATGTAGTGAAATCTTCCCATGGTGTTTAACATAATATAATAAAAATAATGGTGATTTTATATAACAAAAAGATCAATATTCAATGATTTGTGAAGTCAATTTATAAGTATATTAAATTATTTCGAAATAAATTCACATATTCTAGGGGTGTTACATGGTCTGTGCAATTTAATTAATAGTTAGTTAATTAATTAATAGGGTATTGTGATCATGGAATTAGATTAATTAATTTTTTAATTAATTGATTGAATGTTAGGATTGTGTAACCAATGGGAAATTATCATTATGTAATTGTTTAATTAATGTGATATGCATTAATTAACAATTGGTGACAATGAGATGGTGGACTAACCATAATGGGTTTATGGGTCATGTGGTTTGAATAATGAAAAATTAGATAACATTGAATTGTTCTTATTTTTTAGTTTTATTAAATTAAATAACCATGTGGTGATAAATTGTGGTGGTACGATAATGTTAATTGATGGTAAAAAGGTTAAATTTGATTAATCATAATTGATGTGATACATGTCATTCTGTGATTGATTGATAAAAATGGGTCGGAAATAGAATTAAACTTAAAAATAACATAATGATAAATTGATATAGATGTGTTGGACATGGACCTATTCTTAAAATTCTTATAGTAATAATTGATTTTGGGACACATACAACTACTTTATTGGCCCACATGTGTGATTGTTTGATTAATGAGTATGTGACATAGAATGGTGCTTCAATATAGTACTTATGTGATTGTTTAATTAATGAGTTTTGGGCCATCTACTACTGCTTAAAATAATCATTGGGATATATATATGGCATTCTAGGACCAAAGTAATAGAATTGGAATATGGTTCTAATTGGACATAATATGAATTGAATAGAAATGATAATTGATAACCATGGTATTGGGATGTGGTTATGAATCTAGCTTGGCCCAAAGAAGGTATTGCGGTTCTGGTGTCCTCGATAACCCTTGGGATTATGTGGTTAATTTAAAGATCTATAATTTTGATAAAAATTTACTTACGAATTTTACATTATTCTTTATAAAACTACATGCATTGTTATTGACTGGATATTATTTTAGACAACATTGGTGGTGAACTACTAAGTTATACTCATACCCTACTTGGGCATCCTGGTCATAACCTAAATAGACATCATGCTTGTATGATAGGATAATGGAAAGTGTCTGATGTTTGATGTATGATTTTTGGGTAGTGAAAGGATGAGGGAACCATATCTAATCCATGACCTGCATGGGAATTGTCACTTCCTTTATTTAATTTTTATTATATTGAAACCTAACATGTATTTGGAATGACATATCTAGTATTCAATTTTGGTTATTGTATTCCTATTTTGTTGATCATGTGATAATGGTTTTTAAAGGTTATCGGTAATATCATTTGTTTATTCATATTTATTTATTCTTTTCTATTTCTTGGATAAAGTGGGTATAGACTCCCCATCATCTACATTAGACCCTCACTATTAGTTAAAAGTATTTGGAAAATGGGAAGGCATGCCTAAGGTCATGAACTCATGGGACTGGGGCACCAGTGTGTGGGACCTATATCGAGACATTATAAAATCGCACCAGGATAAATATACAACTATTAATTTACTATTGTAACATAATTAATTGTCATAGTTCCCTTATTTTCAAAAATATGTGGAAAAAAATTCATTGTCCATCTTTTAATAGTTTATTAGATTCATGATTAGTAATTAAAGGGTTGGGTTAATTCTTATAATTAAACTAAAACTCTTTCTGAAAAAATACATCATTATCTCTCCAATATATCTTACTGTGGTAAATATAAATCCAATCCATACACAAAATAACATAGATTATAAAGGTTCCATAAAATATGGATTACATGAAATATATTTACACAGATGATGAAAGGAATATTATTGTAATTTTATTTTCCTTAATAATTCCAACATGTGTTTTCACCATAAGTTTTAGTTTCATTTCATGAAGTTAAATTTCTAATTTACCATAAAATTTATTAGAAATTGATGAATGTGTATAACCCAAATAAAATATAAATTTATAACAATCTTAATAAACAAGTAATGTACCTAATATCAATTCATTAGTTGTCCCAAAATGTACTATTGTAGTTACAATAGAATTTACCATATCATTCTGCATATATTCTGGTTGCATACCATCATTTGGGTAAACATTTGATAAGGCATTCCCCAGTGTCCCTTTTCCACACTTTTCATAAAATAGAAACATGATTTTATTACCTTCAAATTTCCGTGATTAATTCTTAACAATTACATTCCATCATGACCACTTCTTATAGTTTTTGTTATGAAATATAGCATCATTAGAAAACTCCATTTTTACACTCTCATCAAATCAAAAAGGTTTCTCATAACTATTGAATTAATGGGAATGGTAGTGAACGTTGATATCTTGGCTTCAATCCCGAGTAAAATGATTTATTTTTCTATCAAGATCCTGGATAAAATATGGGCCATACCATGGAAATTGAGTGAAGTTTTCTTCAAACATAGAAACACAATCTTCTTTTTTTTTTTAAACTATAGGAATTTATTTTCCATCCCTAGTTAAACTGCATTAGGAAAATATTTATGAAGGAAATGTTCTTAAAGTCATCAATTTTTAAGGAATCAATATTCTTTAATTCCCAAATAATATTGACCATTGACAACCACCGGATGAATTCAACATCAAAAAAATAAATAGTACGGGTACCCTTTTAATGATATGAACACCCCATGGAATCAAATATCTCTTCAAGTTATTTAATCAATTCATTAGCTACCACTAGGTTAGAAGAACCACTAAATTAAAAGGGGTGTTGACTCATAAAATTATTCACTATCTTCATATTAATTTGTGGTATATCATATTGTTATAATGAAAAGATAAAACTTCTATTTATAGCATTATTCAAAGGGTCCATCACAACCATAAACTATTTAAGTCTAATTAAAACTATTTTGGGTTGCTAATTTGGAAGGTGATCATCCTCTCGATGCTTTCCAACATCAGATTCCTAGACTCCAATGCATAAAATAATTATAAATAGACAATATTTAGATGAAGAAACATACTAATCTTAAAGTGAAATATCATTTCAAATAAAACCAAAAAGCAAAATATTTTAAGGGAATTCCATTAATATAATCCTAACCCCAAAATGTTTTCTAATCATTTCCTCCATACCAACTGTAAGGACCTGACCATAATCATCACATAATCTAGTATCATTAGACTATAATTAACATTCATTTATTATGAAATATAATTAATACTAATAGTTTTAGAGTTTTATGTCATAAATATTACATAAAAAACCATACATATACAAATTGGAGACTCCAAAATTAGTATTCACTTTTTACATGAATATAAAATTTCATAAAATACAGCATGATTTCATTTCATGATAAGAATTCCCAGCATTAAAACTGATATCAACATTTCACTTACGCATCCATAAGCTCTTGGATTTTTTAAATCATGGTATGAGCAGAAAAAATATCATTAAGGTAAATAAAAATAATGAATGAAACCGTTATCCGGTGAATATGTATAATAAATTTCCTTTTTCAAAATAATGTTTTTTTTCCGCAAAATAAGCATTTTATTACCCAGGAAATCACCCTCTCTACCCAAATATTTTCATAAAACATTTCGTAAGAAATAATAAAGTAAAAATAAAAACATATACACATTTCTATGATATCTTGAAAAATAATAAAAAAAATTTAAAAAAGTAATACATTTCATCCTTAGGATGTTATTTATACTTTCATTGAAAAT
Source organism: Viscum album (assembly GCA_963277665.1). Classification (NCBI taxonomy): domain Eukaryota; kingdom Viridiplantae; phylum Streptophyta; class Magnoliopsida; order Santalales; family Viscaceae; genus Viscum; species Viscum album. Next base: position 880,852,898 of record OY728123.1, read on the forward strand.
AAGAACAAAAAACTTGGGAATATAATAATTTTATATAAAAACAAATAAAAACATAAATAATTCACATATGTAACATGGGTAGTAATTATATTATAATAAATACATATAAATTAACTATCAAAGATTAAATTGATGTAACCCTTATGGTACACAGAGAATAACCCTCACAGTTATACTCGGAGTAACATTCACAATCAGACATCGAATAACCATCACGATTAACTACCAAAATAATCATACCAAATTCATTGGAGTGATAACATAGAACTAATAATTGTTTTTTACAAAGAAACCACCAAACATCATAAACCATTTCATATATCCTTAAAAATTCTTAAGACATGATTTATTTCATAAAAAACAATCCTTGAGGAAAATCATTTATTTTAAAAGAATAATGAGAACATACAAGGGAAAATATTTTATTTGAAAAAAAATAAAATTTTAAATTATATAAAAAATAAAATATTATTCATGAAATTGGGAAAATATACTCATTTCATATATGTTAAAAAACATTCCCTCTATATTTTTGTCTGAAAATTCATAAATTACCTCATTTAGAAAATGAGAAAAATTATTCATTTGAAGAAATTTTTTAAAAAGTAAAACATGGGTAAAAATGAACTCAAAGAATCATATAAAATAAAAAACAATCTTTACGAAAAATTAGAAAACATCATATGTATATGGATGATAAATATTTTAGTTATGGAAAATTTAAAAGTTGATTTTGGAATAAAAATCCTCTACCACTTTGGAAACATTTGAATAGTAAATCTTACAATCAAATAACCTTAAATATAACTTTAAAAATCATGATAATACATAAATTGAATATATAATTTTTAAAAGGGGATTTTTAGTCACATTGTAAAATAATATAGGTGCATAAATTCAGAATAAGACTAAATTAATAAAAATAGAGACTAAGTACCTTTTCTAGAGTTTTGCTCATCATGTATATTTTTTATCTTCCAGAAAAATAAACATATATTATTTATTTATTTTTTGTTAATAATTTTAATCTTTATTTTATCTTTTATTTTATCTCTTCCAGTGATATATTATTTAAATAAATACTTTAACATCTGATATTTTGACGATATTCGTTTCATAATTACAAATGCCTTCAGTATGTAAACAATGGAAAAAGGGTCAACATTACATCATCTCAAGATTAATAATCATGAAATAATTATCATTTTTATTCATAAATTATAATTTTAAAACTGTTTATTAATTAATTTTATAAAAAATGAACTATATTACAAACATGATGATGTTAGGTTGTACATACGCATGAGTAACATTTATATTTTTCAATGATCATTAGGAAAAAAGGTAAAATCCATTTTATAAATAAAAATTATCATAATATGAAAAATATCATTTGAAATATTTAAATATTCATATATATATATATATATCACCCATATGACATGGTTTTGCAAAAATTAGTCATATCGATTCGTGTATGTAGTAATCCACATGTATACAAGAATTGTGTAATTATTTTTTCATTAAATGAAATGGTAAAGAGGTAAAGGATATAAAATCATTTTTTAATGATGAATATTTTATGAATATTTTATTTAATAATTAATTTAATCATTATAATCCATTTATGAGGGATATTGATGGAAAATGAATTACATTTGTTCATGAGGTTGTAATTCTTTGTACAAATGTATGATGGTTTTGTTTCCCATGTGATGAAAAAGGAGATGGATATAATTCATTACACTGAAATAATAAAAAATAAGTATATATAGGATACTATAGTCATTATTTGACCATGTTTTATTAATAATTTTGGGATGTGTATGAAGGAAAAAAACTAAAATATGCATATTTATACCTTTTCAATAGAGAACCTCATTTTCATAACAACTTGTTACCTCTAAATATAGTATTATACCAAAAAATACACATATATTGATATTATGGATTCAAGTAAGTTATGTGGGAATATATTTTTTGATAAAAAAATGTTTTCACATGTGAAAACAAATTTGAATATGAGGTTCCCTTTCGTAAAAGAGGGATGGGGAACTCAAATCTTTTCTGAAGTTATTAAATTAATATTTATTCATTTTTAATTAAAAATATCTTCATAGATATTTATTTCTAATATAATACAACGATGAGACAAAATAACATAATCCATTAAAAATTATACATGTTTTGACAATTTTTATATCCTTAATATTTGTTTTTATCCCTTCTTTAACCCTTTTGTCTCTAAACCTAATATTTAATTATTATAACGCACTGACCCCAGTTACCCAGAGTCAGTGCATTATTAAATAACATTGGCATGATACAAGGAAATCAGGTACTGAAAGACAGATCAATATAGTAGCCTTGGAAATACTAGAAACATTTATAAGGTTCTCATTACATCATAAAATAGAAAACTACAACAACATTATTTACATAAACAACACTGAGATCCCATAGATTATCCCTGGAGCTCAGTCATAATATACTTATTTTCATCCTGGGAAAAATAAAACATATAAAGGGGTGTGCTAAGATGATCAGTAAGGATAACATTATATAGGAAACTTTCATAAATAAGCATAAACATTTAAGGCAGTGTATAAGACTAAAAAAAGCCTTTTATAAATGAACTACAGCATAATATGGAAAAGATAAAATCAAATAGTTACATTTAGTTATTCACATAGATATTATACTAGTCAAATAATCACATGCAATATCAATATCCACTTTCCTAATGATTGAATGAATAATGCCAGACTATCATAACCACATAGTCAAGGCCTTGTGCCAAGATTACAAATAAGATTTTTTGAAGGCCTTGTTCCAAGACACTAGTTTTTCTCTTGAGACCAACTGATGCATCGAGGAGCTATAGCGGGATCCACCCGTCAGTTACTAACTCCAATGAATTCCTCATATGAAATGTTTGAAACATAACATAAACATTTGAATTAAAACTAGCATACGAAATGTCAATACTTTCTCCACAAACCATGAATGGTATAAAAATAGCACATCCACAGTCAATCATAACTCATTCAATACAATATAAAATATTTCACTATAATAGATTAATTCCAATCGAGAATAATGAAGGATATTGACATAGATTAAAATAATCATCAAAGTATTGAGATAAATATCCCCCTTTTTCTTGAAATCATTTAAAAGTAACACTATTTGTCAAGAAGACATTTAAAAATAGATTTCGGAATCAAAGTTTCTCATAATAAGTTGAAACTTTTAAAAGTAATTTTGTTTTTAAAACATTATTGTCCATATAAATATATCCTTAAAACCTTTTGTAAAACATGGAAATTAATGATAAATATTTAGAATAATAAATCATTAAAACATTTAAAATAATTTTTTAGTTAGAGTTACTAACCAAAAGAAAGACACTAGAATAAAAATAATTGAGGTAATGAAAACTTTTTAATATAATGAGAATAAATGGATTCATGATATACTATGTCAAAGTACATTATATACACCATATAAAAGTCATTTGGTGTATAACAACAAAGAAGTCTCAAGGGAATGTAAATTTAGATGGAATCTCTTATAAAGACAATATCATTAGGTTATGGATAAATCAACAACATAATAATGTGTGACAAATATAAATACACTCAATATGATTGGATATTGTATGTAAGTCAATTAGAGGACATTCCCACATATTCATGTAAAAATAGCACCAATGAATTGAATATTTAACTCAACAAATGGTGATTGAGTTAAAATTACTCTTATCAAGTTCATATCGATGACTTCAGAATTTATCAATGGAGTGATTATGTGTATAAAAAGTATATCCACATAATGGGGAGTGAAAATTATGACATGAGAAAATTAATAGTGATTCCACACATAATCTTGGTGTAAAATAATCAATGAAATATGCATAAAGCCGAATGAGTGTAAATTGAAATTTCAAATTCTCTTATCGATTTGGTAACTTACGAAACATACACCCATGAAAGAAGGATCATAATATGATTATGTAAATATCCATAAATTAATTTATATTACACAATGAATACAATCATGGGAAGTACGCACACCACATGCAATAAATAAGTGATGAACAATGGAATTCTCATGGAAATAAAAGTGAGATAAAAACCCCATTCTATGAACTTTTTCCTTGGTTGAGGGTAGGTTAACCTCTTATATGATAGTTAAATAATTTTTATTGAATTATAAAAGATCATATACATTAATATCATATCATATATGATCTTTTTACATTTATTTGTTAATAATATCTTAGTATTATCGTCGTTTTGGGTGTTAACGGATTCGTTTTACTTTATATTATTTTTTATGGGATCCATATTTGTTATGTATGGGATGTATCTTATTAATATCCAGAATTATATAATGTGTATAAACTTTTTTTAATCATAAAATTAAATTTATTCTTTAATGGATATGATGGGGAATGAATCTCATCGCGTTCGTGTAGACTGTAATCTGTAGGTACGCACGAGTGACAATATCTTTCTTTTGATATTAAAATAATATATAATTGGATGGTATATCATATATACATAATAATTATCATGTTAAATTTTATTATTTACATTAATTACACATCATTATCATAGCCATCCAAATAATAATGTATTGAATAACAATTACAGTATGACGTGGAGAGGGTAATCCGTACGTACGCACGTATGGTGACATGTCATTAAAAGGATGGATATAATAATGAATATGGATGTACTATATTTAAAATAACATCATAGTATATAGAATATGGTGATGTTATTATTTTATAATGTAATTTACAAAGAAATATGAAGTGTAAGAATAAAAGAACTTGAAAGAGGGTGGTGAAATTATTACCTCTTCTTCAAGTTCTTCCTTTTTATTTGATCAAAAGGGCTCCTTAAGTTGGATTTATGAACAAAGGAGGGCCTATAGGATAAAATGAGGAATGTTGAGAGGATATTTGGGTAGGGGTTGGCCGAGCCAAAAGGCTTTGACGGTGTGAGTTTGAGAGAAGGGGAAGTGTCCTTTTATTAGAGGGGTGAGGGGAACCTTAAGAAAAACGTAAAATATTATTTTATAATAAACTCATTTTGGGTTTATAATGGCTCAAAAGTAGATTATTTAAAGGATAAGGTGGATATGGGTCTAAAAACACTCAACTAGTAGGTTTTAGATAGGTTTGGGTCACTATATTATCCTGAACATTTAGATTTGACTCTTAGTTAAATAGTTTGACATTTACCATGTCTCTTTGTATTTTTATATAATGTGGTTAATAAACATTCTATATACTTCCAAGAGAACCACAAGTGGTTCATTAATGATACACCTATCATTATATAAGTCCTTTGGGTGAACCTTAGTTTTTAAGGAATATAATATCAATTAATAATATAATAATTTATTTAAAAACTCTTTTATGTGAATTTTGACACTATTTGGTATTTTGTTTTTTCTTAATTTATAACAGCATTATTACTTCAAAAAAAATTCTTGAAAAAAACCCTAATATGTCATACTAACCTATAAAATTAGTTTAATTCATAAAAAGTATGAAATTACCTTTATTTGGATATTTATAATATCAATTATTTTAATATTTCATAAATTAGGTAATTACTACATCATCATTGTGTCATAAATAAATTAAATAATTTAATTTTTAAAAATATAAATAAAATACCATTATTTAGAAAATATTTTTATCTTTATAATTAATATTTATACCCAAATTTATATTATGTTTAGCACTATATTAAAAATGTTTTAGTTATTAAACTTTGATTTTAACTCTTTTAACTCTTCTTGAATTAAATAACAATAAGTGTCCTGATCTAATCCAAGTGGTCCAAAGAGGTTCATATTTTATTATTAATATTTTTTTGGCCTAATTATACATATCCAATAGAAATGGGTCATGTGTTAGGGTAATAATAATAACATTTTTACCCATAATTACCATATTTACTTTAAACCGGGGTAAATAAAAATAAAAAGTTATCATTCACCAAAAATTATTTTTATCATATTGAACCAAATTTTACTACTTGATATTAACAGTGTCTCTTGAATTTTTTGAAAATCAACTCATAGAAGCGGTAAAATTATGTTTTATGTGAATTTTCAAATTCCCATGGAGTAGGTTAAAAGACAATGAAAACTTCAATAAAATTTTTATATATCTAAAATTATTATAAACTAACTCCAATGAATTACATTGAACTTATATAGTTATTATATATCAATTTTGACCTAAAATTAATTTAAATAAATAATTAATTAATTAAATAAAAATTTGGTTTTAAACTATAACTCAGTGTTTTTCACTATTCATCAAAAATTAAAAGTTTTCAGAAACTTACCAAAAATTCACCCTAAGATAATTTTGATATTATGAATTAAAAAATGAATTCTATTTTACCAAATTAAAAAAATATAAATTTTATTTATTAGTTTTAAATTTATTCCCATTGTCAAAACCAAAAAGCATATTTTTATGAAATAATAAGTACGAGAAGATTGACATTTGTTTATGTCAAATTTCAAAGTGAAATTACTTCCAATGACCAAAATTGGATTAAATGGTAAAAATATAATCTAATTATACATCCAAACCATTCATATCAATAGTTTAACACTATAAATTATTTTGATTAAAAAAGTGGTTTCCAGTTAAAATATATTATTTTTCACTAGTCACCCAAATACGAAAGTTATCAGAAAAAACACTAAAAATTTATTGAAACTAAATTATTATGTCTCGATCCAAAAGAATAAGTTTATTTTGTCAAATTGAATATATAAAAGTTTCAAATATTGGATTTACAAAGGGTTCTCTATTAAAAGAAGGTAAAATTGCCTTTTTTGAAAAATACATCTTTTATCTGAAAAAAATGAATTTGTCCTTACATTATGTCTAAGAAACTCATAATATGGATTCTAAAATTATATGGGTTATATATAAAGTTATAAATTCTATTAATACTATTCATAACTGCTTTTGAATGGCTAGTTTGGTAAGTCGTGGTGCGCTTGAACTCAATGTTGCGTGTAGTGTAAGTTATCAAATTACATTAAAGAACTAATGTACTATGAAATATTGGGGGGTTACATTCTTCCCTCATTCAATAAATTCCGTCCCCGAAATTTTTTAAATTGGGCTTGGGAATATAATTTAAAGTCCCACATTGGAAAAATAGTCAATAAAACTATCACATTAAAATAAAGAAAGCGATGTACAAAGGCCACCCGTGATAACCCATACTAGGATTAAATTTAAGAAAACATGGATATGGAAGATAAACTAAGGGTCATGTTTTGATGGAGAGGAATAGAAAACAATATCAGGAGAAAGTTAACAACTAGAAAACCACAAACTTTTGATGGAACAAATGGTCATTAGTTTCCCAGTAGGAAAAGTAAACAGACAACGTTTTTTTGTTTTAAGTTACATTTCATAAAGATGAGTAATTTATTTACGAGATTGACTAAGAACATAAAGAGATATACCTACTTTTTAAGTAGAGTTTCATTCATTAATAATTTTTTACCACTAACTCATTTTTTTTTCAACACCGAGTATTCAAGATGACTTTGTCACACTGGAAGAGCTAGAATCAACTTCTAGAGAATCACATGATCCACAAAGGATGAACTATATATTTACCTTGTATTTAGAGATTAATCAAAGAAAAAACGGTTAGTACAAGATCAGATGATCCCCCAAAAGGATATTACTTTAGAGAAAGAAACACTAATCTTAATTTCTGAAATTAAACCAACAATACCCCAAAGTTAAATAAATACTATTCAATAAACAATTGTCCTTAAAATCCATAAATATAATCCAAACTAATATTGAACCCCAAAACTTAGAGGAATTTGGTTATGTAGTCTTCCACGTTTAATTGTATCTCCAAATGAAATCGACTACTCTTAAAGTCACATACATAAAAGTAATTAACCTAATCACATATTCTATATTATAGGTTAAGCATTTCTATAAATAACCCAAATCACTATAAATCCACAATAAAATCATAGATAAAAATCCACCATCACTCCTCAAATGATATCCCATAGTATTCTATTTTCCTTAGGCATATAGTGTTCCCAACAGAGGGAACGTCTTCCAAAATAACATTTATCACTTAATCACAGAATCATTTTCCTATACTAAGGGTTATCATTTGATAAGATATAAGATCTCAAATCGACTTATTATTGATCAATAAAATTATTTAACTAAAATAATTAGTCACACTGACTAGTGACTTCACATAGTCCATTGGTAGGCGATAAATCTCCATCGAACTCTGGTAGTGGGTTTGATTCCAACAACTTTTTCTGACACTATGGGTGGTCACACGGTCTGCGTGTTGTCCGTTTTCAAAAAATATATTTTATAAAATTTCCAAAATGAGATAAATTCCTCAAAATAACGATAAAATAATTTAACCACAAATGTTATCTCATAACTTTAATTTTCATCCCAAAATATAATAACTTCTAATTGCCTCAACCACATTGATCATATAAAACCAAATGGTTATTTATAACTATATCCACAAGAGAAAAGATAATTCTTCCTTAAGTATCATTTTTATATGAAAACTACCGGGTTACAAATACAATAGAAAACTATTCCAATATAATCCCATCAAAAAGGAGCAATAATAACTTTAAACATTTCTCCGACCATTTATTTCCACATAGCTTCTTATTTGACCAAGAAAATATCCTATAGAATAGGGAATTCACTCGGGTAATGGCCAGGTCCCCTAAATTTACAGAAAATGACTGTAAATGAATTCTTGGGACCATATTTATTTTCTTAAATAGTACTCTTCATTTTTCCTCAGAAATTATTCAATTTATGCCCTTCTTTCCCACACGTAAAGAATTTATTTGTTCATATTGAGACACTTTCCTGGGTATCACCTTCCACATTTCTTGCATGATGGAAATTGAGGATTCATTTCTCTATGGTCTCTACTGCTGGAGCTCTTATCATTCATCACATTTCTCTTCTATATTGAGTCTAGGAGTAAGTTAATATATATGTTGTTGATCATATTTTTGGAAAACTGATTTCGCATGAACATAATATCATTTATGCCCATCATCATTCCATTTTTTTTGCTCATTTCCACCACTATTCCCACCTTGTACATCATGCTCGAAGTTATTATGACTTATTCAGAATCCATCCGTTGACTAAAACCATAATTCATTGTGTGAGTAACAACAGTCATAAAATTATTTAGAGAATATCATGACATCGTATTTTCAATTTTGAAACACCTTAGGATTAACCAAGGTCATTTATCCTCATCTTATATTAAGATACTTGAAATCATTTTGTAATGAAAAGGTAAATTATCCGAAGCATATCCCCTGGGAGTGTCATAACCAAGATTGCAGCATGGCCCATCGTCGTTCACCAGTTCCCGTTCGAGTCTATCTCAAAGTGCTGTTTTCGGGTCTTACACCTAGGTACATCTGTGCCAGAGCTGCCTTTACCTGCTCATATCCATACATGGATTTATTTCTTGGAAAACTCACAAAATCTCTACAATACCAAAATTCTGGGAAGTTATTCTATACTAATCCTCAAATTATATCTTAGGGATATGTGCTCTAATTAGAGTTTATCTAAATATAACTTCCAAGGTTTGTAATAAACTTCCTCTGATACCAACTATAACGTACTGACTCCAATTACCTAGAGTCGGTGCATTATTACATAACATTGGCATGATACAAGGAAATCATGTCCCAAAAGACCGATCAGTTTAGGGGCCTTGGAAATACTAGATACATTCATAAGGTTTACATTACTTCATAAAATGGAAAACTACAACAACATTGTTTCAATAGACAACATTGAGATCTCATAGACTATACCTAGAGGTCAGTCATAATATACTTCTTTGTATCCTGGGAAAAATAAAACATAGAAAGGGGTGAGATCAGATGCTCAGTAATGATAACATTATAGAGGAAACTTTCATAAATAAGCATAAACATTTATGGTTCTATATAAGACTAGAACAAAAGCCTTTTAAACTTGACCATCAGCATAATATGGAAAAGATAAAATCAAATAATTCCATTTACTTATTCACGTGGATATTCTACTAGTCGAATAATCACATGCAATATCAATAGATACTTTCTTAATTATAGAATGCATAATGTCAGACTATCATAACCACACAGTCAATGCCTTGTTCAAAGACTCCAAATAATATTTTTTCAAGGCCTTGTGCCAAGACACTAGTTTTTCTCATGATACCTACCGATGCATCAAGGTGCTATAGCGGGCTCCCCCCATGACTTACTAAGTCCAATGCATTCCTCATATGAAATGTTTGAAACATAACATAAACATTCGTATTAAAACTAGTATACGAAATGTCAATAATTTCTCCACAAACTATGAATGTTATAAAAATAACACATTCGTAGTAAAACATACCTCATTTAAAACAATGTGGTAGATTTTATTGTCATAGATTAACTTAAATCGATAATAATGAAGGATATTGACATAAATTAAAATAATCATCAAACTATAGAGAGAAAAATCCCCCTTTTTCTTGAAATCATTTAAAAGTCACACTATTTTAAAAGAACCCATTTAAAAATAGATTTTTGAATCAAAGTGTCCCATAACACATTGAAACTTTTAAGAGGAATTTTAATTTTAAAAATTTAATGACCATATAAATAAATCCATAAAACCATTTTTAAACATGGACATTAATGTGAAAGATTTAGAATAATAAATCTTTAAAACATTTAAAATGATATTTTAGTTAGAGTTCCTAACAAAACGAGAGACTCATGAATACAAATAATTGAGGTAATAAAAACAATGCAATATCATGAGAATAAAGGGATACAAGATATACTATGTCAAAGTACATTATATACACCATATAAAAGTGATTTGGTGTATAACAACAAAGAAGCCTTACTAGAATGTAAATTGAGATGAAATCTTTTATAAAGACCGTATCCTTCGGTTAAGGATAAATCAAAGAAATAATTATGTGTGACAAATATAAATAAACTCAATATTATTGGATATTTAGTGTAAATAAATCATAGGACATTCACACATATTATTGTAAAAACAACACCAATGAATTGGATATTTAACTCAACAAATGGAGATTGAGTTAAAATTACTCCTATCAAGTTCATATCGATGACTTGAGAATTTATCAATGGAGTGATTATGTGTATCGGTAGTATATCCATAGAAATGGGAGTGTAAATTATGACATAATCAAATGAATAGTGATTCCACACATAATCTTGGAGTAAAATAATCAATGAAGTATGCGTAAAGATGAATGAGTGGAAATTGAAATTTCAAATTCCCTTATCGATTTGGTAACTTACGAAACATACAAACCTAAAAGATGGATCATACAATGATGATGTAAATATCCATAAATTAATTTATATTACACAATTAATAAAATCATGTTCATTACACACACGACATGCAATAAATAAGTGGTGAACAATGCAATTCTCACGGAATTAAAAGTGAGATAAGAAAACCCTTTTTTGTAAATTTTCCTTGGTCGAGTGTAGGTTAACCTCATGTATAATGGTGAAATAATTGTTATTTAATTGTATAAGAATCATATACATTAATATGATTTCATATATGATCTTTTAACATTGATTTGTTAATAATATCTTATTATTATCATCGTTATGGGTGTTAACGTATTTGTTTTCCTTTATATTCTTTGTTATGTGAGCCCTATTGTTTATGGATGGGATGTATGCTATTCATATCCATAATGATATCATATCTCTAAACATTATTTTTAATCATCAAATGAAATTTAGTCTTGAATGGATACGATGGGGAATGAATCTCATCACGTTCGTGGAGACGGTAATCCGTACGTACGCACGAGCGACCATATCATTCTTTTGATATTAAAATAATATATAATTGGATGGTATATCATATATAAAGAATCATTATCATGTTATATTTTATTATTTACATTAATTACACATCATTATCATACCCATCCAAATAATAATGTATTGAATTACAATTACACCATGATGTGGAGACGGTAATTCGTACCTACGTAGGTATGGTGATATGTCATTCAATGGATGGATATAATAATGAATATGGTTGTACCATATTTATAATAACATAACAATATATAGAAGATACTGGATTTATTATTTTATAATTGAAATAACAAAGAAAGAAGAAGTTGAAGAAGAAAAGAACTTGAAAGAGGGTGGTGAAATTATTACCTCTTCTTCGGGTTCTAACTTTAGATTTTATCAAAAGGGCTCCATAAGTTGGATTTCTGACCAAAGTAGGGCCTCTAGGATGAATTGGGTAAAGTTGAGAGGATATTTGGGCTAGGGTTTGACTGAGCCAAAAGGCTTTGAAGGTGTGAATTTGAGAGAAGGGGAAGTGCCCTTTTATAAGAGGGGTGAGGGGCACCTTAGGAAAAACTTAAAATATTATATTATAATAAAATCATTTTCGGTTTTTAATGGCTCCAAAGTGGATTATTTAAAGGATAAGGTGGGGATCGGTCAAAACCCACTCAACCAGTAGGTTTTAGACAGGTTTGGGTCACTATATTAACCTTAACTTTTAGATTTAACTCCTAGTTAAATAGTTTGATATTTACCATGTCTCTTTGTATTTTTATATTATATGGTTAATTAACATACTATATACTTCCAAGAGAACCAAAAGTGGTTCTTTAATGATAAAACTATCATTATATAAGTCCTTTGGCTGAACCTTAGATTTTTCTGAATATAATATCAATTAATAATATAATATTTGATTTAAAAACTCTTTTATATCAATTTTAACACTATTTTGTATTATGTTTTTTCTAAATTCATAGCAGCATTATTACTTCGAAAAAAGTTCATCTAACCAACCCTAATATGTCATATTTACCTATAAAATTAATTTAATTCATCAAAAGTCTCAAATTACTTTTATTTGTATATTTATAATATCAATTATTTTAATATTTCATTAATTAGGTAATTACTACATCATCATTGTTCCATAAATAAATTATATTATTTGATGTCTAAAAAATATAAATAAAATACCGTTATTTAGGAAATAATTTTAGATATTTGATTAATATTTATAGTCAAATTTATATTTTTTTTATCCCTATATAAAAAATTTATTAGTTATTAAACTTTGATTTTAACTCTTTTAACTCTTCCTTGAATTAAATAATAATAAGTGTCCAAATCTAATACAAGTGGAACAAAGAGGTTCATATTTTATTCCTAATGTTGTTTTTGGTCGAATTATATTTATCCAATAGAATTGGGACATTTTGTAGGGTAATAATAATATCATTATTACCCTTAGATACCCTATTTTCTTTTAACCGGAGTAAATAAAAGTTAAAAGTTACTATTCTCCAAAAATTATTTTTATCTTATCGAACCACATTTTACTCCTTGATATTAACTGTGTCTTTCAGATTTTTGAAATTCAACTCACAGAAGCGGTAAAATTAAGTTTTATGTGAATTTGCAAATTATCCTTGGAGATGGGTAAAAGACGGTGAAAAGTTCAATAAAATTTTTATTTATCTAAACGTATTATAAACTGACTCCAATGAATTAAATTGAACTTATATAGGTATTATATATCTATTTTGGCCTAAAATAAATTTAAATTATTAAATAATTATACAAATAAAAATTCGGTTTTAAACTATAACTCAATGTTTTTCACTATTCATAAAAAATTTAAAGTTTTAAGAAACAAACCAAAACTTCACCCGAAGATAATTTTGATATTCTGAATTCACAAATGAAGTCTATTTTTCCAAATTCAAAACATAGAAAATTCATTTATTAGTTTACAATTAATTCCCGTTGGCAAAACCAAAAAGTGTATTTTTATTAAATAATAACTAACAAAAGATTGACATTTTTTTATGTCCAATTTCAAAGTAAAATTACTTTTAATGACCAAAATTGGATTAAATGGTAAAAATATAATCTCATTATACATCCAAACCATTCATATGTATAGTTAAACATTTTGATTATTTTGATTAAAAAAAGTTGTTTTCAGTTAAAATATATTATATTTCACTATTCACCCAAATTTGAATGTTTTCAGAAAACACCAAAAATTTATAGAAACTAAATTCTCTTGTCCCAATACCAATGAAGAATTTCATTTTTTAAAATTTAATATATAAAAGTTTCAAATATTGGATTTAAATAGGGTTCGCCATTACAAGTTGGTAAAATTGCATTTTTTTAAATACTTCTTTTATCTGAAAAAATTAATTTGTCCTTAAATTATGTCTAAGAAACTCATAATATGGATTCTAAAATTATAAGGGTTATATAAAAAGATCAAAATTCTGTTAATACTATTCATAACCACTTTGGAAGGGCTAGTTTGGTAAGTCGTGGTGCACTTGAACTCATTGTTGTGTGTAGTGTAAGTTATTGAATTACTTTGAAAAACTAACGTACTATGAAATCTTGGGGTGTTACAATTATAACCCAAAAATTTAATTTTAAATTATAAAATTATTTGAAAACATTATTTATCTCAAATTTTATTTATTTTTATATATCTAATATAATTTCATTGTTTTTTCACTAATTGAATAATTAATGTATAATAATTTTTTATGCAATTAATGTAATTATTTCTTCATTAAAATTGAAAAATAATTTACCATGGAAATTTAAATCCGATATATTTAAATATAATGGTTATAATTGATCATATCTTATAGATAACCACATGATACAAATATTTTAGACATTAAAAAACAATAGTGTGATGTGTTTGACTTTCAATTAAATTAAATATTATAAAGGTCATAATCTCAAACACCTAGCATAAAAATGTCCTAAAATGGATATTTGTATTCTTATTTATGATATATAATCATAAAATATAATTTAATCACATTTTAATGTAATTTTATAGTCTATACCATTTTATTTTTAACCATTAATTGTTTGATTTACCCTTCATCGTGGCAATAAAAATTACTATGTTTACTATTCAAATTTAAAAGGGGTCATTTTTACTAAATATTGAACAACTAATTCTAAATATTGAATTAATTTTTCAAAAATTAAAAACTCAAAATCTACATAATTTAATTAAAAATTAATCATAGAAAATGCAACAAAAATGGGTTTTCAAAATAAAAACCATTTGTAAGTATAAATTTTTTTTATAGAAAACTAAATTATTAAATCCACAAAAACATAATTGTATTATTTTAAAAATAAATAACCGAATTAAAATTATAAAACTAATGTACAACATAATTTTACTATGTAAATTCACTAAAAATATAGTTTTCAAAAAAAATCACGTTATTCACTATTCATTGACAAAATAAATATTTTCAGAAAATTCACTAAAATTAATTTTAATTTTATATTGAAATAATTAATTCAAAAAATATTACTATTTCCTTAAATTAAAATTCTAAAATTTGATAACTAAAATTTTAAGTATAAACTTATAATAAACTATTTTAATAAGACAAGTTTTTTTTAATTTTAAGGATTACTTAATAAATTTATAATCAATGTGACTATTTAATTAAAAAATAATAATAAATATGAAAACAATTTTTTGAATTTCAAATTGGGTTCTTATAATTGGAACTAAATGGAATCATGTAACAGCTGAATCTAATAAAAAATTTGGTTATTATGAGCATCCAAATTAGATGAGTACTTGAGAGAAAGATATTATGATTGTGCCTAATTAGTTATCTATATATATTATTAACAATGTTAACTTAAATGAGATTCCAAAATCATAAAATAAAACGATTATGAAATTTTATAAAAGATCATTTGGTAATGAATTCATTGGAATGAGGATTGATCTTTCTACGTGTTAATAAAGTGGGAAGAAGCACCTAGTGGAATATTTCAAATTGTTGGAAGATGTTATATTGATGGAAAAGATGTTCATTACGTGAAAAAAAAGTTGAGGTGTTCAGCAGATTCTGTATGGGGAATACAGAAATTACACAAGTAAATTCCCTAAGAGAAGAATTGAATTTTAGGAAAATGAATGACCTATTCCATTTAAACAATTGAAGTGGAAGGATTAAATATTTCTATATTGGGATTCAAGGATTATGATGTATACGTATTTTTTCAAATTGTATTTTGGGTTAAGGATCCTGAAGAATCTATAAATTTTGTTAATTTTTGAAGATTATATTTCTCTATGTAGGATTACCACATGATTTATGGATACCATCATGTTTTTTTGATTTTATTATTGATCAAAAGATCAAAGGAATAAAAAATATATTAAGATATTATTTGATGGGAGTGTCACAAGATTAAGGATATTTATGGAGGGCGACCGCAGCGAGGGAGATGCTCCGCTAACCCGACGGTGATGGCGGCTACTGCGACCCCTTCCCCCATCGGGGGGGAGGGGTCTTTGCCCCCAACTCATGCTTCAGGAGATGAGAAATCGAGAGTCAGGGATTGCTTTGGATCCTCACCGGATGTGGGTTTCTTCCTCCCCAAAATTGATGTTGCTCCGAACGTACCTGGTTGCATTTCAAGTCAACCTATTGTCCCCGTTTCGGTGAAGGAATTCTATGAAGCTTCAGCGTTACTCTCCTCGGCGCTGATCATGAGGTTTACGAGGAAGCGGCCTCTTGTGGAGAACTTCGACAAAGAGGTCAATACAGATTGGGGTTTGAAGAACCATGCGCTTGTAAGTATACTAGGTCCGCGTCAATTCCTCATTTTGTTTTCCGATGAAGAAGATTTGGGTAGGGCTTGGTCGAGAAAGAGGAAACCCTTATGTGGCCTGCCTTTTCACTTACTTTGCTGGTCTTTTGAGGCGCACATGAACTGTGACTCTCCTTTCATGGAAATTTGGATTCAATTTCATGGACTTCCTATGCCATTTCAGAATATTGGGTTGCTGATGTCATTCGGAAACTCGATAGGGCGCTTTATATGCTGTGATCAGAGAACAGCTTCTCTGTATCATCCATTCTCGGTGAGAATTTGTGTGGAAATGGATATCTCAAGATTTCCAACGGAGCTTGTCTGGATTGTAGTTGAAGAAGAGTACAGGTATGCTCAATCGATAGTCTACGAATCTTGGACTCCAATCTGTTCATTGTGTCACAGGAAGGGTCATGATGAACATGGTTGCCGAAGGAGGTCTAGCGGTGGCAAAGGCTCTGATATTCCAGCTGTGCCAGCGGATGTTCCCTCGAGAGGAGGTGTGGTCACCATTAGTGCTGATCAAGACAGCGATTCGCCTGCAGGCCTGCCTCAAGATTGTCATGCTCCCTCAAAATCAGTTGGGGACAATGATCTACTGGTTCAGGGGTTTCCTTCAGGAGTGGTTGATGATCCTTTGTCAACTACTGATCTAGAAGATAAGAGACAGAATTCCGTCAAGCTGCGTACAGACTTAGGAGTACAGGTGGAAGTGAATGAGGTTAGGAGGAAGGAGAACATGTCTGGAACTGTGGTGGCTACCCCTCCAGAGGATTCTGAAATGGACAACTTGTAGAATGGTGAATAGAATGGCCTGAGACTTGATGCTGCAATAAATATCCATGACAGGGACAAGGATGGGGCCTGTAATCTCTAGTATATGGGCAGGGGACTTGAGCACCAGCAGGACTATGGTGAGCCTGTGATTGCAGTCCAGAATACTTCAACCAGTCTGACTGAGGTTAGGGTTGATGATTCTATACCATTTTCCCCAAACTGATTTGTTGTACTGGAATGTTCAGATGGAAGAGTGGCCCAGGTTGGGGTTGATGAACAAACCCCTTGCCATCAACATAATGAAGGTGATATACCAAACTGTGGTTATTCCCATGGAATGATTGTTGGACAGCTGGGCGGTGGTGAGGCGGACCCGGAGGGGGTCAACATGGTAGCATTGGATCAGGTGACTTAGGAGGTTCCAACTCAGAAGAATAGTGTGAGTTTTAAAAAGAGGAAGGGGAAAAAAGAATACTCCTTGCTTCCCCCTCCTTTAGAGACACGCTCTGGGAAGAAACTACCGGTGTCACTGCCCAACGCGGTGCAAGAGGATCACCAGGCGTTAACCAAGGGAAACGTCAATGAAATGGGAAGTTCTACTGGGAAGTTAAGGACTAGAAAGGATCATATCCTTTGTTCTGAGGAGGATATGGTCAAGGAAGTTCTGTATGTTGACATTCCACAGGAAGAGGCAGATATTATGGGAAGAGCTGTAAGAGTGGAGGTCAACCACGAACAAGCAAAGTGGATTTACAAGAATGATCTGATCTTAATGAGAGGCTTCAACGACAAGAAAATCAACAAAGAAGAATATATCCGCACTTGGAAAAAAATGGAGAACCGTTTGAAAGACGTTATTAGAGAAGATCATGAGGCTAAGGTATGGCTATTGCATTGGAATCTCTACAGGGAAGAAAGCAATAATAGGTTAAGGCTTTGTTTTTGGTAACATTTCCTTTTCTTATGAGGCTTTGCCCCCGGTCTGATTTGGGAAGTGCAGTCTAGACTTCCTCATTGGGAAAGAGCACTCTACCATTTCCTTTGCAGGTCATTTGGGATATGGCTTATTTTGAGGGATGGCAACATCAGGAGGGACCATGCTTTCATGGGATCGCTGAGTGTCCAACTTAGGGATGGTGGTTATTGTTGTTGCATGTATGTGGTAGTTCCTGCTCTTTCCAGTTTTTGTTTTGGTTTGTTAGGATGTCTTATTGGTCCATTTGGTTTCTCACTTTCTCCACAAAAGTATTTCCTTAATAAATAAAATAATTTTCAGTCAGTATTGAAATAAAACCCTTTAGTTTTGTAGAAGATTTAGTGGAGAATCTTTTTTTATATGAATTCATTCACATTTTGTGGGAATTTTATTAAAGGTACTGGTATCCTTTAGGGTTTATCATATCTTTTAATTGATGGTAATTATTAGATATTGAAAATTTATAATGTTATACGAAATATTTTGTTATTGTTTTGGAAAAATGATAAACAACACATTGGGTGACAACCTATTTTACTTGACCAGGCTATGGGGATTGAAACCACAACTGATGGAAAAATTCGTATAATGACAACCAAAATCCAAATTGAAAGTTTAATTATGGTGGAATAATATAAAGAAAGATATTTATGAGTACGAATCCCAATGCATAGTATTTTAGAAAGTTAAGGATTAGATAAAAAGGTTAAAAAGTATACTAAAACCCTTATCAAATCTATAAATAAATTTGGAAAACAACACTATGGGATTTGATGTCAGAATCTGCAAAGCATCTAAAGGGAAAAATTCTCCATGGTTTGTAGTCAACCACCTAAAAAATTCAATGCACATAATATCTATCATAGTTGAATTCTTTGTAAATAATTTATCCATGATATATATTAATGAATTATTATGTTATTAATATGATAATAGATTTCACTCAATTATTTAATTAGATCCTCCTGAATAACTATATGGAAAGATGTTTAAAACTCCAATGTATCGGAATGAAGTTGAAGAAAGAAAAATATTGGGACCTAGGATATATAATATATATGAATAGAAGTTTATATCCATTAAACAACACATAAGGTATGCACAATGTTGATATAAATGTTATATATATAATCATCGATGCTAACTAGAATTTGATATTAATGAGAAGGTGTTTCTATGAATTTCCCCATGTAATAAGGAATGGAAATCTAACAAGTAGTCATATCAATCCCTTTGACATTGTCTATTTTTTAGAATAGTAGATTGTCATAGAACACTTCAACAAACCTCTATCAGGTTCAAAATGTGTTCCATGTATCTCCCTCAAGGAAGTACATACTGATCTATCACATGTAATGAATTTTATGTTCATATCGTTAGATCATGAACTTTCAATTGAGGAAAAATAGTTAGGATTGTGGATAATATAGAGAAAGTGGTATGAAAAAAACCACTTTATTGTTCAAAGTTTTGTGTAAAAAGTATGACTATGAGGAATCTACTTTGGTTCCTAAGGATGTAATGAGGCATAAGCATCCTTTTTTTGTGTTACCAAAGTGATGAATTTTGAGTGAGAAATTTATTTTATGAGAGGTGGGGTTGAATGTAATGTATTGATATTTCCAAAAATATATTTTTTATAAAAAAATATAATGTTTTCAATATTTTTTTACATGAAACACTGAGTTTATCTTGTGTTACACAGAACACTGAGTTCACATAATGTTACATACAATATCATTCACAACAAACTATTGAAATAATATTATTTAATATGATAGTTATAATCTTTCTGTTAGAATAAATGGTATAATAATATTAACTAAATTACGAAAATATATTTTTTTCACATATATATTAAATGAATTATGTGGTTATAAATGAAAATAAGAACCATTTGAAAATAAATGGAATCATTTTCCTAAAAAAATATTATGCATACAAACTTGTTTGACGTAAATAAATTAAAAATATACTTTTGGTGAATGATTTTAATTACATGTATATATTATATATGTCCTGATTTGACCCAATGGGATCTATCTATGACCTCCTCACACCCACCTCCATAGTCTAGGAGTGGCGACAAGAACTATATGACCCAACCAAAATGGGAGTCCATTTCCGAATGTACCTTAATGCACACACTTGGCCATCCTAGTGTAAGAATGAAATGGAATAATAATAATAATAATAATATTTAACATCTAGAGGGTGTATATGAATAAAAAATATCTTTGGTGTAGAATAGTATGACAATGAAAATTTAATGTAAAGGGGAAAATGAAAACCCATAGGCAATGTTGTCCCAACTAGAAAAAACTGCAAATTTAATGTCCTGAGAGAGCCTAGCTCCTAAAATCAAGGTCCAACCACTGTACGTAGTACCTATTCACCATGTGTTAAGAAGGAAATTCAATGACACAATCTTATATGATGCATGTACCATTAATCCCACCAAAAAACCTCTCGATATTCCATGTTTAGTAAATGATATTAAATTTCCTAGTGAATAGGTACATCAGTTACCACTCCACCACTAGATTCCATGGCCTGTAAAACGCACTTGAAACACTTTGACACAATTTTATGAAATCCCAACCAAATCCTAATAAGGGGACTACTCTAATTACCATCCCAAGTATTGAAATTCTTTAATACCAATCATCCATGACCTGACCCTATATGGATTGAGATGTAACTACCCCAAGACCGGCTCCATAGCCTAGGGGTGACAAAAATCACTAAAAGGCATAATCTAACAAGATGCCTTTTCCTAGTGTTCTTGTATGCATACATCCAACCATGTCAATTAAAATTCTTGGGGAATAATAATAAAATGATTAAATATCTAGATAATAATCATGCATACGAATCCTCTAGGGTGAACAATAGTGTGACAGTGAAAACTGAATTTAATGGGTAAAAATACACACCCAACCAGAAGGATTTTCCACCCTAATAACAATTGAATGTAAAAGGTCTGAGAGAGCCCCAATATTGATATCCAAGTTCCCACCCTTACGTATTCCTAATGAACCTAGTAACCATATGATTCTCTGTAGTCATATCTTACTTGTCCATCAACTACAAAAGGTACAACACGTGTAGGAAAATCCCACGCAGTGGTGAGTATGAACATATCTAGTAGGATTACATGAAATATGAAGTGGGATTTGTAGGATACATGATATGAATAGATATAGAGTAGTCATCTCAACATAATGAATTTGTGTAAAAAGAATCCAAAAAATGGATACATAAATATATATATTTATAATCTCAAACTTAAGAAACCCAAATGATATATAAGGGGATCTTCATCACACATCCATGCCCAGGGAAAAAGTTCAATCATTTCCAAGAGTCCTTCAATGATTCCCAACATCATGCACATCTATACGAAGAGACATCAATGTAAACCCAAACATCACCACAGTTCCACAAGATTGAGTGGTGAAAATCTCTATCAAGAGTAACCATACCCTTGTATAATAAGAGGGTTCCACTAAGTAGATAGCTTGAGGATGAATTCCATCTCCTAGAAGGATAGTGCCACTTTGATATTAGAGCACCAATTCCCTGACTCCACAAGAAGGCTCCATTCAGTAGTTGATAGAGGAAACCTTCCATGTCAGGCTGGAGGGTGCCACTTTTGTAGTTTGTACAAAAGCAATTTCCATCCCAACTAGAGGGTGTCAATCTAGAAGTTGAAGAACTATTCCCATCCGATATAGAAGTTTCTAATAAGATAAAAGATAGAGTACTCGTGCCTTGCCCAGCAAAAGGGTTCCACTCTAGTAGTCGAGGGCCCATTCGCTTCCCAGTAGAATGATTCCACTTAGTATAAAGATAGATGGTCCATTATCTTTCTTAGTAGGGGGATACACTCTAGTATTAAATTGATAAACCATTACCTAACAATCTGGGGGGGTTCCACTATGATATCTCTGATAATCCTACATGATCAATTCCGTCATTGAGCATCTCCAAAAAATTGAATCATGTCGATAAAATATTTCATCGTATCTCAAAATCCTTTACAAATTCCACCATCACGGTATACATGAAAAAGCACATAGGATGGGCTACTCAAGATCCATCTTAAGATTTTGAATGTAGAATACGCGAGGGATTAGATCTTTTAAACAAGGCATAAAGGGGGTATATGATGTGTAAGGGGAACCATAATAAGTGTGGTCTTTCTCCATTACCTGGTCATGTCACTACTGTAACATAGACCATAGACCATATAGGTCTACATGGGGTGAAGAGGGGATACACATCATGTCTAACACACTCGAGGTCCTACATATTATCCCTTTTAATTTCCATGTACACTTTCTATGGTATGTGAACTTCAGTACACGGTGTGTGCTCTTACATGAGTTCATTCTCATGTGATCCTATCATATTTTTCTCTACCCAAGGATTGATACATGACATGTTTCCCAAAAACATGAAATTTCATATTTAACTTATAAAAAAACAGTATCGTCTACAGAAACTAGACTACAGGGTATGTGTTCTCTAGAACTACAAGTCAAGTAGTTCAGATTTTAATAAATCTCTAGATATGTTCACCGCACTCTAGATCATTCCATGGCACCATATATCTCACCACCAATCCTCCCCAAATAGATGAAAACGACCACTACTAATCATTTTTGGCCCTATGGATTCCTAAAATCAAACATTCCTTGATCCACACAGAGCTCAAATGAACAACTTCACACTTCAGCACCTCGGTTAGTCTCCTACAACCACACTGGTAATTAGATCCTCATTAGAATCACTAATATCCTTATTTCCATCAGAATATATCTCTTATTAATTATTCCATCCCTCACATTAGAATTTTTCATTGATCTGGGTTTCTAATAATCCTCAGTCCCATCTTGTTAACATCGAATCGAGACCCAATAATCCAATTGGTGAAGAACGCTATGAAAACATGGGGAGAGAAGAACCAAAACAAAGGTGAATTATTTTTTACAAAAATTTCATAGCTAATGAACATAATTTGGTATAACTAGGTTCATAAAAACTAATTAATCAATTTAAATACATAGTATGGGAACATGAAAATGATTTATTAGTGCTCATCAAAGGAAATAACGTGATCAAGCTCAACCAGTTTAATAAACATAGAAAAAATCAAATAACTGATGAGTCTGACCTAGTTTTAGATAGTTCTTCAATGAAGGATGCACTCACCGAGGATTAATATGAATCGTTGTGTTCGTTCCACATTTATCACACTAGATCCAGAGGTTTTCCATTGTTTATTTCCAATTCAACTATAATGGGTTTAAGGAACTTATAAATTATATCATGTTTTATGTGTGTAAACCTAAAGAATTAGTATAATATTGTATTGAAAGAAATTTTTAATAGGTTTATTGGAGTTAAATAATTATATTTAAATAATTATTTAAATAAAGGGACTCTCCTAGGTATTGTTTTGTCTGAACATCCCACACTGACATTTTTTAGTCTGCTCTCAATTTAATCATCTCTTCGTAGACTCAAACATGTTTTATGATTTCGGATCTATGATTAATTTTAGGATTTATCACATTTTATTTAAGAAACTTTTAAAACACAATATAAAATTTATTTAATATTTTTATAGAATTATTTCTGGCCACACCGTTCCTCTGAATCACATGTCATCTCAATGCTTTTATCTATATATATATATATATATATATATATATATATATATATATATATTTATTTATAAATCATAAAAGGAATAAACATATTTAGAATATACCCAATGTAATATTTACTATTTTTCTTCTGTTTTCTAGGTATGAGTTAAAATAAATTCAATTTTATGCTTAACAAGTCTATTTTTTCATTAAAGAACTTTTATCTCAATTTTCATACATATTTTATAATTAATTATTGTCACATTCATAAAATAAATTGAAAAAATAAAAATTATATTTGAGATGTATATTTCATTATTTTTATATGTTCATTTTCTATTTTTTTATTTTAAAGGATTTCTTTTTCGATGAATTGTGAAAAATACTTGTTTTTTTAATTTCATTTTAATTAAAAGAATTAAAAAGATACAATTTATTTAAATATTACTATAAATGTAAAATTAGTTAAAGTATCTGTTTATTAATCCAATTTATTGTTTTTAATCAATTTTGTCTAGAATTTTGATAAAAACATTTAAAACTTTTGATCATTTTCTCTTTGGAAAACTGCCTTTTAGTCATATGTTTTGGAATAATTTCAAATAAACTTTTCCCAACTATTTGAATGGAATTTAGGAAAAAAATATTTGGAGTCATCATAAGTTTTATTATCTATTATGGTAAACCAATTTTTTTAACAAACATAATAGTAAAAATAGTAAAACATGATTACTGTAGTTGAGGTTAAAAGGGTTGTACCTAGGAGTAAAATTAAATAGATTAAGAGAAAATAACTTTAATACTTTTCCATAACACTTTGTTTAAACATAATTATAAATTATCTTCTATAATTCTAAATAATGACCCATTTTGGAACCTTTAGGAATGTCAAAAACATGTCTAAAACTTTCCCTTCCAAAAAATTACAAGTGTACCCCTCACCTCACAGAAAAAGGGAACCCCCTCTCATATCCTTTTCACTCATACTAAACCATTTGGTCCAGTGAATCCCTCCCATAATTTCATACATTCTTTTCTAAATATGCCCCAATGTCCTTCTTGAGATAAAAAACCCAATCTGGGAAGGCGTTATTTTAATCATAAGGTAATTCTCTAAAGAATATGAGTTTCAAATGTGTACGGAGGAATACATGACTTAAGGTACAAGGTTTCCATCTCACTTTTTCCTACTATGAGACATATCTAATATTCACCATCTATTTATATAATGTTTTGTATATTATTCCTATTACTTCCTTTTAAAATAAGTTTCCCGAAAATTATAGTGATTTCATATCTATTTGATGATCTCTATTTCATCAAGATTATTATTCAATGTCACCAATCTAGTAACCGTTTTATTATTTAATATCATAATTTATTATGATTTTTTATTTTTTATGAATAAAATGATGTAATATTGTGATAAATCACTTAATAAACTCCTCAATTCTCTTCTCCTATAGATATATCATTAGAATTTATGTTTTTCATTCATTTTCATCACTAATTGTACTCAAGAGTTCAAAAGAATATTTATAAGGAACATCTAATTTATTTTCCTATTAATTAAAAAATCCATTTTATTATATATCCTTATTTTCTATAAATGTTTTATTATTCTAAAAACGATTTACTAAATACATTTTTGATAAAATTTTAATTATTAAATTTTTTTAAAACGAATCTTCATATTTTTTTCCAAACAATGTCCATTTAACATTTAACAAAAATGTTGAAGGAATATTTTTTTAACATATACGACATGAATGAAATTTTCCACTAATAATACTACCAAATGTTGTAAAACATCCTTTATATGTTATAATGGTTACTTTCAAATAAATGATTTTTAAATAAAATTATGTTATATATTTTTTTCAAAATTTAAGTGATATTTTTCTCAACAAATGATTCAAATGAATATAAATATTCCTTCATAATTAAAAAATGTTGTTTCGAAATAAAATGGTTTAAAGAATATATTTTTTAGAAACTTCTTTTCAACGTGGAAAGGCTATTTTACTCATTAAATGTCTCAATTTATTTTTCAAAACTATTTTCCATATTAGGTGACATCCTTTAGTGTTGTATAATATTTAATGGGAATATGATGAAATGATACTATATAAACTATTTTTATAGATACTTTATAATTATTATTAAAATATTTTTATGAAACCCATTTATTACCACAAGTTATACTAGAATGAAATTATTATGAAAACATCCCCCTTTTCATGCGTTATGATATGATGAATGTTTTACAATCTTGTGGCACACATATGTATTTATTATGTGATAGGTGGGTCCTCTATCACTATCCATTGAATTAGATATATATGGGTAAATCATGATTAAGTATGTTATCTGTGATCCTGGTTATGTGTTCAAACTATTATGCATGAACCTGATATCATATGTACAATATTTTTTAATAAACCTAATTACTTGTTCATAATTTTTGTGGATAAACTTGATTACATGTTCACAGTTTTATTCATGGACCTAGATTTTATGTTTATAAGGTTGTATATGGACATGGCTACATTTCCATATGTTTAAGTGGGGGCATGATTTCATTTCCCTGACTTAATGAGTGAACTTTTCTCTATTTATAAATTACCAAAAAAATTTACACTTATATGTGTTCCACAAATCTATATCATATTCCAATTTTATATTGTCACGGATCATGTTCTTTTATTCCATTATGATTCCTATCTAATTAACTTCGTATTTTTATTCCATGGAACAAGATTTTGATATTTTATATGCAAGGTATGGTTCCATATGCTATTCTCATGTTCTCATATACTTATGGTCATGATATTTTTATGTATTTCCCATTTCAACTATTAGTGAGAATCTGATATCACTCTTTCTTATGTTTCATTTCCATGGTTATGATGAATTTTTTTGAAGTAGGGTATGTTTTTCAAGAGTAAAAAAGGGTATGTTTTTTTGGGAGATGTTAAATTTCTCTACCTAAATAAGAATAATTGGTGCCTAGTCTCTAGAGGTAAAAAATTTATTGTCCA
This sequence comes from Viscum album, assembly GCA_963277665.1. Lineage (NCBI taxonomy): Eukaryota > Viridiplantae > Streptophyta > Magnoliopsida > Santalales > Viscaceae > Viscum > Viscum album. Next base: position 880,880,164 of record OY728123.1, read on the forward strand.
TAAACAGGTTTTAATGAAATTTATTATACATTCATCTAAAATAATTAGATATTTATTTACTAAAATAATTTGTCCTTATATTTCTTTATTAAAGGGTTTCTTAAGAAATATCATCCTGGATTGGTGTAACCCTTTATGGGATCACAATCATCACCCCTGATAATGACGGACCCTATAGGGATGATATTGAAATAGTATTTCATAGACAAAGTCATTTACTATGTCTAACTAGTTCTCCATATTCTTCCCGCTTAGGGAACCAAACTACCTTAATCAAAGGGCCATGGGGTATGGAATCTTTCATGGAATAAAACCCTAGTTTTTCTTAAAGGATCTCATGATACTCCTTCTTTTATATCTTATTCAGTATTTCCGTAGTTAGAAAAATGGTATGATATTTTTCTAATTTATGTATAGGACCCAATATGGTTCATGTTGGATATACCATCAATGGAAAATAGATACTCACATTGGGAGGCCTCAATACATAATTCCAACTCAGGTATAATTTTTTAATCTCATAAAATATTCTCAATTTCCATTTTCAAATTATTATATATGGAACAACTCACATTGTAACCGAAATATTATTTGATTTTCTATTTTAACCAATAAATATTCTTCTAAATTAGGATTCATATATGTTTAATCCTAGACAACTAGAATGATTATTGATCTATTATCAACCGAAAATACCTTTAATTAGGTGTATTCCCTAATTCCTTATTATAAAACTGACTAATATGAGTTAACCCAACTCAATACTTTACTTCAACACTATACAAAATAGACACATCTTTGAAAACCATTAAACCATATTTTAAATATCCTAATCAAATGGGTTAAAACTACACAACAACAAATTCCAATTTGATGTTAAATTACATGGTATGGTGCTAATACATGACCAAAACATTTTCACCTTGTTCTATGAATGTTATGATTTATATTAAAAAAGATATGTAGGATTACATTCAGAGATTAAATCCCAATAACATCCACCTCCCAAATCAACATTAATGGTACAATATTCTTCTTGAATCCATTTATTTATTTCATAAAAATTCAAAAATACTAGTAGGTTTGAACGTCCCATCATTGGAATGTACTCTAGATGGAAACATTCCCCTTTCATGGAGATCTGGATTTTCTCTATGAATTATAATATTTTTATTAATGGTCTATTTTCCCAATAAAACCATCAACAACCTAGAGGGCTATGTCCTCTTTTGGTAGTCACCAAATCCAATATAATTTAGTTCATATTCGCTTTTAGGTTAGCTTAAAAGGACCACTAATGCATAATTTCTACACCAACAATCACTATACACCTTTCAAAAAATTATTTTTATCACATTAAATTAAATTACATGGATTAGTCCATGTCACATTACCTTAAATGGTATGATGTTTCCAACAAAGTGACACCAAACTATGTGGGATATGATTCCATTTACAATGATAGGTATGAATAATTTTCCTATTGTCTTGGTCCCAACAACATTAATACAAATAGCTTCCCTAGATTTTGAGAAACTCCAAAATTCTCAGCTTTGTGGATTTAAACCAGAATACCAAACAAAATTAGAATCAATAATTTGAAATGTAAAAATATAGAGAACCGGTAATACATCATGGTGTTCATATTGACACATATAACCAAACTAACTAGTGGAACACATGTCATTATTCCAATATTAGGATCTAGGAAAGATTCATAAAAACATCTTCAATATATAAAACTACCCAGGAGTTTTCATGAATCATCAAAAAAGGTGTGATTATTCAAAAATCCAACCATCATGACCACTGATTATTCTAATGTGTCACCGGAAAGAACACTAATTACTATATAATTTAAAAATTATTTCTTCAACAATATACATACTAATCCATCATGGATGGTGGAGATAATCACAGCCTTCCCTAAAGAACAATATTGGTTAACCCGATGTGAACTTTTTTTTATCATTGTAACATTTCAAATGTTAACATCAGACCATCTGATTAATGTGTTTCACTCAAAAATATTTGTGAACATGATGTGAATCTTTTTTCTTTGAAACTAATTGGTTTCATATTCCTTTTACTTACAATAATGAATTTAAGGGTATTCTTATTTGGGATTTTATATTTCAATGTAATGACCCATAAACCCCTTAAATCCAAATTTATGAAACAACTTCAAGGCTAGATATATTCCTTAAATTTATTTAATTATGGGGACTTATTAAGTAGGAATGAACTATTTCCAATATTGCATCTCATGTGACAAGTGCAGAATAAATTGGTTTGGTAGTACTACATGAAATGCACTATACCATCAATGGTGGTTTCTCATGAATAGCTCAATATTAATCCCACATGACAATCGAGCTAATATTGACTGATGCTAAAGAAGTAGGATGACCATTTCATTATTTTGAGACACATCTGGAGTCTCTCACAATAAATTAGAAAACTGATATTTCTATTATTATAGGGTGGTGGATAAGGATATATATTATAGTTATGACTAGGTTCAAGAGTACATTAATATGGATCTTTTAAAACACCACTATCACTAGTGTTGTGTGACATCAACCCCTCAGAAAACTTGATATGAGAAGCACCCAAGAGATCTTGGATTGATTACCCTACCCATGAGCGACTTGGGGAACACTCCTGATTTGAGGGATGTTTATTATAAGGATTAGGCTTATATCCTCACTTCCTTTTAATAACCCATCAAACATTCTTTGAAAATTACCACTAAGTAGACTTATTTCCCTATTCAACCCTAGAGATCCTACCAACACACATTTAAAGTACCATAAGAACTATGTAGGAAAATCCAGACATCCTATAGCGGTTGTCCAATATTCATGTTCTTACTCATTAAACATTATAGAGTAAATTGGAGTCATTTGAAGAAGAATTACGAAATATACTGATTGTACTGAAGGGAAGACACATATGCCCTCACTCACATATGAAACATGTTAACATCTCAAGATTGGAATAAGAGGAAATTCATTTTATTATATCCCCACACTTATTTATGAATGAGAACATATTCATGTTCCTATAGATGAATCCTATCAGTACATAATATTTTAAATGGATGGGAAGGACTTTAATCCATCTCACATATTATAAAACTATATGCATATCATAGTAGTCGAAGAACAAGATAGTTTTCATCATATCCTAGAGACCATCAAAGGGAAGGAATATATTCCAATCCTTACTAATAAATAATTTCATAAATATTTTACAATATTTAGTTAGATATAGGAATATATTACTACTCATATTCAAGATGATCATCATCACATCCCAATATAGAATAAAAACTAGGATCAGGAATATATATCAGTTCCAACAGTAGATCATTATCCCGCATCAATGAACACTTTAGGGTAGACCCATATTCCTTAAAATAATGAAAAACACAATAACCATATCCCATTGGAATTAAATTACTCTCCATGAATGAATCCCACGTATGAAGGTCATAGTGTACAGTACAAGACCCAAACCACCCAATGGAGGGAGTAACAAAAATTGATCACTAGGGGAACCTAAAATTATAGGAGATGGTACATATCACAAAATTTCTTGATTAATGTTTTATTTATTCTCTAATTAATAGTTTAATATATTCCAAATAATCTAAACACTATTTTTTTTGTTTGAAGAAGCTACAGTTGTATGGGTCCATCATATAATGTTGTTACCAGAACCAATAATGGTCATCCACATGGTGGATCTCATAATAATCCTCCCCATAGAAAATTAAGATCATATATGTGAAAAAATATTATATTAATAATTGAAACAAATGACCTCACTATCAAAATACCAATTTTATGAACGTCCACCCCTTTCGGCATCATATACCTTCAACATATAATGGCCTCTATATGGTATATGTCATAGGATCCCTTCAGGTAGTTGAAAATTGAGCCACCATGGTATTTATACCCCTAGTGTCATACATTATAAATGTACTCCCCAGAGTGGTATTTTAATTTAGAAATACGGTTCTCTCTTTTTCGATGTAACTCTGGTAATGGCCATATAGCATGGGGAACTTGAGAGATTGAGGACTGTTACACTAATCTCTGTATGACTAGTCAGGGATATTATTTCTCAAATAAAGGACAATGAGAGGCATCTATGACACCCTAATATTGTATGATATTCTTCCATTTAAATAAAATTAATTTCATTATTATCTTTCATTACACACAATTCTACCTTTAAATGAATCTAAATCTACTACTAAATTATTATTATTTAATAAGAATGTTATCTAATAGTCAAGGAAATAGTAGTCATGAATTGGACCAACTCAGTTATGAATGTATTTTTTAGATATATAGAAAATTAATACATATATTTCCAATTGGTTAGATAATAAAATAAAACAATTTTATGGTCAATGGAGATGTTTTTATGAAAAACTTTTATTCTGGGTGCAGTCTGAAACTATCTTAACAATTTTAATTAATCAATGTTGTTGACTTATTTTATTGATATTTTAAGAATATATTTTCAATAAAATATATTAACATTCAGTTAATTATAGTGATTTCTAATTTTATGAGAATAAATTCTTTTAATTTTTCATGAACACTTTTTCCTCAAAATGGGATTCATTGTATTCTGTGTGAAAATATTATAAATAATTTAAGTTACCCCTATAAATTTTATTTGTAAAAATGGAAATCATTTTTGAAAACAACATGTCCTAATATTATTTGGATGAAATTTTGATGATTTTCTCTAAAGATTTAATTTTATTTGATTATTTAAAAATATATATTTATTAAATACTATAACATTTATGACTTTTTTTTGACTTATTCATGTATTAATAAATTATAAAATCATTATATCATCCAATTATATATTTATGTGGTATATTAATTCATTTTAAATATTATTTTCAATTGGGAAAAAACGATTTATCTTTTTGAATCTATGTAATATTTTATTCAAATTGTAATCTATTTCTGGGTCTCTTTAATTAATGGTATATTTGGAAGGCATAATTCAGTTTTTTCTTAACAAAAAAACTAAAAAAATTAGTTCTATTTTTGAAAATAACAAATGAAATATTTGAGACAACTTTTTAAATTTACTTTAATAAAAATCATCTTTATTCTTAAGTGGTGTATTTTCTAAAATGATAATTTTTGGGTATTTACTATTCTTATATTTATAAGAAAATCAACCTATAGAAAATGAATGTAATAAAATGGATTAAATTTTTTTAATTGTCATTTTAAAAAAATTGGAACCCTTCTATTTTTCTTCTTATAATTGTTTTATCATGGATCATTGATAAGTTACCACAGTTATGGATAGGATTGGTTTAATGTTATTTAACTAGGAAATGAGACTCAAAATATCCATATAACTTTTATAAATAATAATGGTTGATTTTATTTTTCCCACTATAATATAATATATTCTAATTTGGTTTTAAATGGATCTACTTCACTTGATCATGATTTATATTATATTTAAATATTCTATGTTATTCCATGAGTGTCATCTCCCACACATATAAGAGTGAATTGATATCCTCAATTATCCAAAAATAAGAGGGATTAATTTTTAATCCAAATGAGGTCTTTTAAAGAAGAGGTAATCGTATTATACGGAATATTCAAATTTTATTTCTTCTACTACATCGAATTAATATAATATTTTTATTGTAAAAAATTTACTATAGTTTATTCAGTATAATGATATTGTTAGAACCATTTTCAACCACATTTCTATCAAATGGGAATTAATTGTATCACTCATACGTATTAGTAGACTACCACCTCAACATAGAGATGTGATTAATTTCACATCATTGTGTGATATTATTGATAAAAATGATGTATTTTTAAATAATATATAATATTTATAATATTATTATAGTTCTATAAATATCAATTTTTATTTAACTATTTTTTCCATTCATATATATTTTGGAATATCACTCGTGTATATGTTCAAACTGTCATCCCCAAGAAGTGGTGTAATACAATTTCCATCAGTGGTATATATGAATGGTTATATATATATATATTAATAAATTTATATCATTATTTACTTTTTTTATTAGATTAAACCACCTTTTATAATATAGGGACCATTACTTTTTATGAAATATACAAGAAAAATGAAGTGGTTACCATGTGAGATGATGAGGGTATTTAATTATTATTAATGTATACTTCATAATATGTTATTTGTAATCCATGTACAATATTATAATTTTAAATAATTTTATATAATTTTAATAAATTTAAATTTATAATATATTAAGTTAGAAGAAAATACATAGTATGATAGAAATTATGTAAGAGTTTTATGTTACAATCTAACTTTTTATCTAGATTTTTTAGGATTAAATTTTATAATGATGAAATTATTTGATCTAAATATAAAAAATATTATTTCACTTATTATGATCTATTTATTTTTCAAAATCGTATTTTTCCTTTATTTTTTCACTCTCTATTTACTCAATAGTTTGAAACTATGTTTTTAATGAAAATTGACATTATATTCTTTTGTGTAGGAATATTAAATTTCTTGTCCTTATATTCTATAAAAAAATTTCATGAATTTTTTTACTACTATATAGATAGTTGTTAAATTCATTTTAACTATTTTTTCAATTTAGATGATATTTTTTAAAAAGTATTGTATTATTCATTTTAGAAACAAACACTTTTTACCATTGGTGTGAATAGAATATTTATTTCATATAGATCACATGAATGGATTTCCCCATTATCATGAGTATTCATTGATTTTAAGATTTATTTACATTATTAAATGGTTCTCCAAAAGAAAGTGGTTTCCAAATATTTTGGAATTTTTTAGATTTTAAATAAGTGACTTCAGAATGAAAATGTAATATTCCTTAGGAAACATTTGAGTGATATTTTAAAGTTATTCTAATCTATTGAAACATACATTGATGTTACTTAATCATCACTAGGAATATGATTCAATGAAAAATGATATATTAATTCTTTGGATGGTATATGATTATGTTATTGATGTATTGACAAAAACTATTTTCTTTTTTATGGGTTAGGATATGATGGAATAAAAAAATCTCATGATATTGTGGAATAAATTTTAATGTATTATGTGATAGGTGGGTCTATTATATCAACCTAATGAATTAGGTAATGAATAATTATTTTGATCCCAAATGTTACTTGAGATTTTTTCTTAATCTCAAAAGGGGGATGAATAAAAGTTATCCCTTCCTCAAAAGAGTGCATAAGAGAGTTTATCCTAATCCTAAAGAAGATACATGAGTAGATATCCCAATCCTAACAAGGGAAAAATTTGTTGATTCATATCCTTGATATAGGATATCAATGATTGTTATTATTCTTTAATTTTTATCCAACTCTCTCTAAACTTTTCTTATGCTTATCATATGATATCATGGCTCATGATATTGGATTCTTCTATTATTCATGTATTGTGAACATCCAAATCATTATGTTAGGATTATGTTCAATGAATTGTTGGGTGTGTATTAATAATATTCATCTTATGTTATCATACCCTTTTCTCATGAAATTCCTATATATGAAAATTAATTTACATCCCCCATGATTATCCCTACTTAGCATCTGACCTCACCGTTTACTATATTTTTTTCCAGGTTATGAAGAAATGATTGAAGTAGCGTATGTCTAATAAGTATATTATCTTATAAACAATCCATGAGTTTTTTATGATCATTCAGGAAATAAGATTTTTATATATCTAGTATTCAAAGACATGAAACTTTTGTGGTTATGAAGAATGTATTGTTATGATATATAGTGAATATTCTTAAAAATATGGGTAAAATTTAAATATATGTAATGTTTGGGATGCCTTATCTGGTATAAGAGTATAGTATAGTTATTTTTAAAGAATATGAATAAAGAAAATTATTGAAAACCAAATTCATATGTCTATGTATCGGATAATATCATGATGTTTTGTTAATGTATTTAATTTTTGTTTTTTAATGAAAATAATACACAATCTAGATACTATAAAATGGATACAACTACGGAACAAATGCACCTAGGGGTAAAAACACTGAAAGGTTCATATTTAGTATGAACATAGTCATAACAGGTTTATAATGAGAGGGCCTTATAATTTACACTACGTTAAACACTCCCATGGGATATTCATGGGCCAATTCAATTTTCCATTGGAAACCATTATGAAGGATTTGAATAGATAATAACCATGGATGTCCAAGGTTAGATCTATCGTTTCATTTATATAAAATATACTATCTTGACATAAAAATGATACGAATAATTTTCCATGTGTATATGATTACTCATTCATATTCTTGTGGCTCACACAATGATTTTTGGTTTTAGTCATGGACTAAAACAAAGAGGTATGATGTCAGTTCATAATGTGAGATAAAATTCAATAATTGTCTTATTGGGAAACTAAATTTTATGGAAGACATAAATCATTTTTAGGTTTATGTAACTTTCTCTATCTATAAATCATGTTGTTCTTTCAAATGAGAATGATAGGGTAAAATGTTCGATAAAGTCAATAAGGAACCATCCACCTTATTTTAGTGGGTATGATGATCCACAAATTTTTGAGAAATGGACTAGTACAACTAAAAAGACATTTTACACTATTTAATGGTTAGTTCATGAAGAATATTTTTTTTTTTCAATTTATCATTTGGAATGAAAATAATATTAATAATGGACTATTATGAAGAACTTGAGGCAATCAGAACACATTGAATCCAAGGAATGGGATGAGTATAGGATGTTATTTTTCTTTAAATAAATTCCGTAATATTTTTTATTAAAATGGGGAATTAATTCCTGGATCAAATGTAGAAGGATTTTGAATCCATTATTACTAATGAGAAAAATTATACAAGACATTATAGTTCAACTTATGGTATTATTTTTGAACATGAAATATTGATCAGTTTATCAGTGGCTTAAAACCATGTATCTTTCAGTTTTTATCCATAAGTTACATCAGCATCTATGATAAAATAATTCAATATTCTATCATGTTTAAAATTTAGAATGGTTTCCCCATTCAATATGGTGGGTTTTATAAGAAAATTAATGTGTAATTTAAAAGAAATTCTATAAGAAATAACTATAAATGGAATAAAAGGATTCTTCATTTAATCCAAAAGTTTGGAAAGATGTATTAATGAAATTTTCTTATGGGGAATAAAGAATTATTTATGTATAGAAATGATGGTCAATGGGAATAAAAATATTTATGGGATATAAAAATTATTTCCGATGATACAGATGGATATAAATCTCTATAGAATGCACCACACACAATCTGGTGTATCAAAATACAAGTAATATGTGTGTCATGCTAATACATGATCAAATTTTTTAGAAAAAAATTATCAACGTTACCAATCTATTAAGCATAGATAAAATGGTAAATTTCAATTTATCACTACTTTTGATGTTGTTTATGAAAAAAAGGGGTAAAAAGAAAATTTTATATCTACTTTAGAACTAATAATGTCTTATTTTACTTTGGTTTTACAATTTTTTTATTATAGGTATTTCTTAATGATATAAAATTACTATATCAACTCTATTGGTTGAACTATAAGTCAAATATCCTAAATTTACGATGATAAGATATCAAGTATGTGATTATCCCTAATTAAAGCCTTTTTGATTATGCTAGCTGCTAATAATATTTTTCGGCTAATTAACATGATGAGATATTCGGAGTGGATTATATCATGTTATATTATAAAATATCCATCTCCAAGGATGGGAAGTGAAATTTCATATTGTGAATTAACTTATGATTTTTTATTAATAAAAAGATGAATAAAATATTACCTTATAATTTTCATCCATTTATGGATTTTGATTCTTGGTCATAATGGTTATTTTTATATGATGGTTGTGGATAATGTCAATATATGATACTCTAAAAAATAATATTTGTTTTCCAATGGGGTATATATGTGGGAAAATGTGTGTTTTCTATTAGTAAATAAGTTTTCTAAAAACATGTCCTTAGAAAAAATTGTGGTTAAAAACTCTTTCGTAAAATGTTATTGTTGCTGATATAATAGTTCTAGTTTAATTATTAAAATAGAAATACATAATATATGTGTTTTTCAAAAAAATTATCAAGAGATTCATATGATAAATTTATCTATTACTGGTATTATTAAAAAATAATTTATCATTCCATAAAAAATAAAATTAACCATATCATTTTAGCTATATTTATTTTTAATACCCTTAATTATATATGTTTTTAAATTATAACATAATGGTTGGGGCAAGCCCCATTTATTAAAATGTGAAAAAAAACAACCCATTTTGAACTAGGTAAGGGAAAACCCATTACAGGATCATAGGCCCAGTGAGATCAAACCCGATACAAAACCTGGTACAAAATCAATACAGTGGCTTGAAAACCTATGTTCAATGGTCCGAGAGACCAGTGGAGAAACACAGACGTATGACGCCAAGACAATGCACACTGAACCAGTGTAATCCACAACTCCGTACATTGAGGACCACCAATGAAAACCGAGGAACTCAGTTATCCCTCAAAACACCGAATCTGACCAGATCTAGTCAAAAACACAGATCTAGACCGAATCAGTGAACACCGACCGGAAGAGTCATCGCTGCCTGCTCCCACACACCGTTCCAAGAGCCGACGATGTCGCACAAGCCTTGCCGCCTACCTCCATTACCCCTACCATCGCATGACCTCGTCCACTGCAGGACGCCATCGTATGACCTTCGGAGTCCTGAGGAGCGTTTCGAGAAATGATGTCCATCGCCCATCACCCACCGCAAAGAATGCTGGAACACCACCATCACAAATGCCCCCATCACCCGTACTGAAGTGAGCGCCATCCGAAATACAAAGACATCACAGAGCTCCAACCCAAGAAACAAATCAAAACAAACGAGATCTAATGGATATAGACCAGAACAAAGACGATGATCTATATTTTTCACACATTGGAAGTATGAAATAGTTCATCCCCAATTTCAGATGCAGGTGTCTAGAATAAATCCTCGATACTTTATTATCTCACAACATATAACAGAATAGTATAAAAAATAAAATCTAAAACTCTCATTGTGAGCATTTGATTCCAAAAAATTAAGGATATTGTGGGTGAAATCTGTGATGAATCTATCACCTCCAACATTTCTTATCCAGTAATGAAATTTCATTGTATGGGTTTTGAAGTAATTTAATGAATAATAATGATTACTCATTCCTATAATTATATGGATGTGCCTACATCATATCCAAATAAATGAATTTCAAACTTACAATATATGAATGTTTATTTAAAAAATGTTATATAAACAATTTATATAAGAGAATATACCAACCTGGTTTTGTGCATGTTTTTTGGAAACCAGATTGGTTATTGTTTTCAAATATTTATTTTTCATTGGAATAATTATCTCCTTCCAATTCCTAATAATACCAATCACCTAATCTTAAATTTAGTTGAAGATGGCATAAAAATGATATTCTAATAAGTTGATCATCTACATTCATGTAATCTATGCCATTGCACTTGTGGATAAATTTAGTTTATCCCTAATCTCACTATTACAACAAATGGAAGATGAATATAAAATAAAATAACATTAGAGTTGATGAGTATAGAATAATTTTTTTAAAAAAACATTAACAAACATGTTTTTCGATTTATTGAAATTTTAAATATAGGGAAACTATTTTCAAGAACAACAAACACCAAAAAATAAAATCATACATATACTAACACATCAATAACACACACACATAAACACATTTCTCTAAAATTCTTGATTGTAGTTATACATATGAAAAATTGAAACTCCCTTGAACAATAATGGACTTATTTATTTTATATTCATTTTTCCTTTGAGTTTAAGTCTTAGCTACAAATAAATATTTTAATTGTACAAAAATCCTTATAAGTGTACATGAAAAAACTAAATCATTGTGAATTATGTTATTATAAGATTTTATAGAATGAATTGCAACTCTATAAATACTAATGGGGTAAAATAGTGTAATATGTATGTATGTATTATTTATTTATATACAGTTTCTATGACAATATGGAATAAGAGACATCAAAGGGTATAATTTATACATTAGTGTTTATAATTTTTTAAAATTTCTATTCAGAAATTCATACAGTATGAAAAAATTTATAAGTAAGTTGAAAAATTGTATTGATACTCTATGTGTTTTGATAATATGGTGGATATGACTCTACACATATAGTATAAAGAGAACACACTATAGTTGAAAACAAAATAATTCGGGGACATTCATGTGAGGTGTGTGAGTATTAAATTTTACAGTACATACAGTTTTTTATATGTGATCATATTTATGAAACGTCAAGGAATATATGTGAATTAGATGAATAAAAAATTTTATATTGAAAAATTTATACATATACAATCACCATACTATTTTCAAAATAAATCATTTAGTTTTCTTTTTTTTATGGTGGTCTTCCTAACTTTTTTTCATATATTATGAATAAAGAGGTATGAATATTGGTGTTATTTAAAAACATCCATGGTCTAAATTTAGAATAAATATTAGTGTCATACATAAATCTCTTTTTAAAGAAATTTTATTACTTATTTTTGTAATTGAGGACATTAATATTGTATCTAAAACATTTTACTAAAATTGATTTATGGAAATTTTAAATGTACTTTACCATGTTTTTTAAATATATATATATATAGTTAAAAATTAAAATATAAACCGATTAACTGTAGAATAATGAATTCCAAATAATCATAAAACATAAAATATGTGACATTTATTTAGTTATTTATATTTTTTTAGAAATATAGAAAATGTAAACAAGTGAACCCATTTTTATTTTTTATTTATAGAAGTATTTTTAGTATGCATTCAACTAGAAACTATTGCTAAAGGAGTTCATGTAAAGATATTTATCTAATAATAGAAATAGACTAAAAACTAATTACTCCATAAAATTTCAATAAAAATTAAAACAACAATGTTCATCAATAAATAAATTTAAAATTTAACAGGAGATTTCATAAAATGTATTCATGTGTAATATTTAGAGAATATTTGTTTTTTTATCAAAAGGGTGGGAAGGCATTTCCCTTTTTGCATATAAGACACAATATTTCACTTTGTATCACCAATTCATTGACCAAATGCTTTAAGATTATTATATTTAATTAAATTAACTTTCCAACAAATGGTGAAAGATTCTCCATTCCAATTTATTCCAACTTCATTTTCTCAAATTTCTCATTCAATTAATTTTAATTTCCATAAATATGGAAATCAATTGGAAAACATGTTCAATTTGTGTAAAAGATAACATATAACTATATAGATTACCGTAATGATAATTATAGTGACCTTGGTATTGAATTACTAAATATTACATCATTTTAGATTATTATTTAGTACAACACAGAAATGCATGCCTGAGAACCATAACAGTTTAGCGTCTATGGACACTTGGAAACAAAAAATTTATCTAGGTGAAATATCTTTAACAACTCCTAAAAAGAACTCCACCTTATGTAAATCTACCTAAATCTATTCTTCAAAATATAGGGAAAGAAAATGTAAGAGATGGTTGAAATCAGATGCTCAGTAAGGGTAAAAAAAAGGAAATGTGTTAGCATACCAGAAAAAATTGGAATGAAACTTGAGAATAACAATTTAAGATCATAACATTCATATTAGAGATCATAATGTAGATTGACATTTCATAATAAATGGATCATAATCGAATTATTATCATATTTCATGAAATAATATCATTGTAATAATGCATTTAATTTTTGACAGGAATATAGGTTTATAACATTATGAACATGTATATGTAGAAATAGGTTCACCCATTAAATTAAAGACATGAAATCAAATACCTGCATCAACTTGTAGACATACTACAATGTCCATTCAAACCATTTTGAATGTGTAATTAGTTTCACGCATAAGCTTAATGACATGAAACCAGGTCCATGCATAACATTGTCACCATATAATCAGGTTCACACATAACACTGTGAACATGTAATTAGGTTCACACATAAACTTATAGACTTGAAACTACATCCATGCATAACATTTTAAATATGTAATAATGTTTACTCATAACATTGTGAATATGTAATTAGGTTCATGCATAATCTTATAGATGGGAAACAAGGTCCATGCATAATATCTTAAACATATAATTTGGTTCCCACATAACACTGTGAACCTGAAATCAGGTTCACGATTAACTATTATACTCATAAGTAATCCATAGTTACCCAATACATTGGAGAGAGATATAGATCCAACCTTAGACATAATAAAATAATACATATCATTTCCACAAGTTTATAAGAAAATAATCATATCGTAACCCATGAAATGAGATAGGAAACATTAACATTTAATCATATCATTACCTATGGAAAATAGGTAGGCCTCATAATCGTCACCCATGAAATGAATTGGGTTTCAAAATCATATTACCTATGAAAGAGAAACAGGTTTCATAAAAATTATTCCATCATAGAAGAAACTATTTATTATAAAATAATAATGGATCCTTTGCATTATTTCTTATAAGGGAATGATTAAGATCATCAGATGTCATTTTATAGGTAAAATAAATTAAAATTATATTTTGAAAACATATATTGGGGATTTTTTTTCTTATTTTAAATCACACTCTTTTAATCATAAAACCTTTTGAAACCCATTTTATTTTAAAATAGATTGAAAATTTAGATAGAAGTCTATAATACTTTTTTGAAAACTCTTTCCTATAGAACATATAAAATAAGATTAAAATCATTTTAAAATCATTTTCTTTGAATAATTATAAAATATTCTTCAAAAAAATTGAAATCTATATTCCATGAAAACTTATAAAATAAATAAGAAAATATTTAGAAAAACAGTTTCCTTGAGAAGTTATAAAGTAAACATGAAAATATTTTGAAAAGAATTTTCCTTCAATAATTTAAAAATAATTTTCTTAAAAATTAACCATTATAAATTAAAATAAAGCTTTAATGGATTGATGGAGGATAAATGTTTACATATCATATGAGTTAAAAAGTATATTTCTTTTGCATGGTAAAAAGGTTACAAAAATTCCTTGTTCAGAAAGAGATAAGGATATTACATTGAAAACATTAGTAAAAGAAAAAAGTGTATATTTTTTTATTGATCAAAAGATATTAGTATAATATTATTGGAAATTTTTTTATAAAACCTGGTTTTAGAGGAATACTAATTTCTTACTGGAGATAGGGTAAAGTCGGGCTTTCTTAAAAACACATTCTTAACTATATTGTATTCAAAATAGTGGAATAAATGGTACCAAATTACGAATAAATCAAGAATATCTATAGGAGTTTAAAATTCATAAATTTGCTTGAGATATGGATAAAAAAAATTCATCAATGGAAGCATAAATGTAAATAATCTTGAAAAGTGATGAGATTATTTCAAAAAACTCTTACCACATGGTAACATTCAACCATACTCCCCATGTAAGAAAATTATATTAAATGTAGCATAAAATTTAATGAAAATAATGATATTTATGATAGAACATGTCAATGGTAGTATATATACCAAATGGAAA
The DNA here is from genome assembly GCA_963277665.1 of Viscum album. Taxonomy (NCBI): domain Eukaryota; kingdom Viridiplantae; phylum Streptophyta; class Magnoliopsida; order Santalales; family Viscaceae; genus Viscum; species Viscum album. The sequence continues at coordinate 880,895,852 of OY728123.1, forward strand.
TATATAGGTACAAAACTTGGCATATGTCATAAAGAAGGTAAATTGAGGCAAAATTATTTTATCGATTTTGTAACTTTTGAAACATAAATCCTCAGAAAGAAATGTCATAAAATGGATATATAAATCACCATAAATTTAATTATAAAAAATCATATATTACATCCTTGGTCAGTGTACACCCCAATCAAAATTAATGTGTGGTTAATAAATCATATATCTCACAAAAATAAAAAGTGAGATACAATCATGTTACCTTGTGTCTTGAATCTCATCATACTCATTCAAAAAACCTGTAAAATAAATATAAATGTATTATAAATATTTTTACATAACATATTTTTATATATAATACCATATATGGATATATTATATCTTTATATTACCTTCTTTTTATCAATTTAATGTCAAGGTCACACTTTGGGTAATATTCAATTAGTTTTTCATTTTTGTATTAATTTGTTATATCATTGGACCTTAAAATTATATCATAATTTACATAATATTAAATATGATATAAATATCATTTATATTCATTATATTTGTATTATAATAATATATATCATACAGAGGTGTGTAATGGAATTCACCTTTCATGGAGACAATAACTCGTACGTACGCATGAACGTTGTTTCTATTTTATATTATTGCATAGAAAGAAATAGAGAAACTCAAATATATGTATATATGTATATAATATCATTATATTAAAATTATAACTATATAAATATATCTATCATATAATTTCACTAAACCCATACTTAATACATTCTATGTAGTGCATGAATGAATCACATCTCTTGGGGGGGTATTCCACACTTCCTCAAAAAAAATTAGCATAATTATACCAAATGGAAAGTAAAAAGATATCGGTTATAAAAAAGAATATATAAGATTAAAGAAATACTAAATTTTATATATAACATATATAAATATAATTTAGATCATAATATCCACTATGAGAGGTGGAAAGTGAAAAATGATTAATCAGTGTTTAGTGAGGTGGTTGTTCGCCATACATAAAAATAGTATGTTCATTACCTATTAGATGGAGGTTTGTGTATGTTTAGGTCAAACCATTAGAATAAAAGCATCCAAGTATATTTATGATACTATTGTTTTAGACAAGTATGGAATAAATTGAGTGGAGGGGTGGGGAAGTAAAATAAAATAATGGATCTTGGGAGAAGATGTTACCTCTTAATGGGGTAACTTGTTTTGGTTTGTGACACAAGGATTAATTGGATTTATTTCATCCCAGTGAGAGGATTCAAAGAGTGAGGGATTTTTAGAAGTGTATTGTTATGATATTTCATGAACCGAATATTCTTTAGAGTAATGAATAAGAGGGAGAAGTGGTGGACTTTTATTGGGAAGGAAAATGATTCACATGGATTATTTGAAAACAGCTTTTGTGTACACATGTTCTTACCTAATAAAGTCATAAAAAACCAATAAATAAATATATTAAGTATGTTTTATCGAATAAATATGTCCATTAAATGGTTATTAGACATGTTTCTAGGAAATTGGGGGCCCTAAGATTAATTTTTATTCCCTAATTAATATTAATTTGACCTTAATCAATGTGATTAATTTTAATAACTTTTACAAATATGATTTATCAAAAAGTAACATGATATAATTATACACTATATATTATAATGAATATAATGGTGAATTTACATTTTTTAAAATTAATTTTATAGAACTGGAAAATATATGATTAATTTTAATCTTGAAAACGGGACGAAATAATGTGGTTTTCATGTAGAACAATGTTCAAAAGTTTGTTATGTTTTAATAAAACAATTCAAAGTGATATTTATTATAATAACCAAAATTGTACTAATAAATGTATAATTGATATAATTTGACCTTTAATCAAATTAAATGTATAATTTTCCATATATAATTATTTAAATGCAAAGGAATTTATTAACTCCAATGTAATATTTTTCACTATTTCTAAAAAAATGACATTTCATAGAAAAAAATCCAAAAATTCCCCCTAAGATAATTTTGGCATTCAAAATTAAAAAATTATGTTTCTTTTATATAAATAAATTTCTAGACATGTATAAAATATTTTTTTTGTTCTTTATAGAAGGACATGAAAAGGAATTCATCGGAGAAAATGGAATTTTTAAACATATAAAGTCTTTACAAAAAAATATATTCATTATAAATATGTTTAATTTACATAAAAACATAATAAAAATAACTGAAGGATAGTAATTATAATTCATATTACTATATTTCAAAATTGAGGTTTTAAATAGCTTATTTAAATAATTATAACGACAAAATGATGTTTCATAAAAAGTTGGTATTACTTGTAACATACCATAAGTAGGTTTTTCATGTAGTGCATCCCTTGTTGATGTGGCATGTAGCACATGACAAGTTACTATTGTGTCTGGTTAAATCCAAGTTAGTGTTGTGTGTATCATGACCCATGTTGGTCCATTTTAAAGGAAAGTTTTACTTAGTATATAAATACATATATATATATATATAATTGTTTTTAGTGTGACATGAAAATGAGATATATAAAAAAGTTAAATTATTTTGAAAATTGTATTTCACAAAATCTCAGGGTGTCACATTATACCCCCTTAAAAATAATTTCACCCTCTAAATTAATATGGGTTATCAAAGATTTAATACTTAAAAGTTCATTTCATCGAAACCCACACTTTAAAAATGAATACATAAACTCCCTTCAAGAAGAAATATAGAAACATAGTAGTTATCAAGAGTAACATTTAACTAATATTCCACATAAGAGAACATAGGTGGGATTTTAAAACATGAACATGGAAGAAAAACCTAACAATCATTTTCTAAGGGAAATTTATAGAGGACATTGATCAGTAAAAGTGGTTGATCACAAAACTATAAATCTGTGATGATCTAAGGGACCATTAGATTTATTAAAAATAATGGCTCTAGGATAAATCTTTTTCAATATCATTTTCAAAGATTTGATAAATTATTTTAATTTCTAGTAACCTACTGAAACATATATACTTGATTTTGTTTCATTTCATATATACAATCTCACCTTTTTGTTTTTCCTTGATCAATTACCACTTTATATCATATTCCTGGTAATGATGGTGAATTTTTCATTCTAGAAGAACCAAGATGTAATGATATCCATAAATAGAATGATAAGTCATTCAATATTCCTTCATTTAATATCTCAGCAAAATGGTTAGAACATGATATTCAAAAATCCTAATATAGTGAGATATCACTTTAATCTCACAAATTTCATTTGAAGTTTAGATTAATATTTATATAAATGGTTAACCTTATCATACTTCCAAAAGATGAAATTATAAAACATTATGAAGAAGGTTACTAAATCATAATAACATGGATCCCCTATAAAAAAACAAAGTAAATGTTGGTTTTCACATTCCAAACACGTGAATACCCTCATTGTATAGTCTCCTGAAACATAGTAATAACCTTAATTACCAAAAATCCTTTTTGAAAAAAATCATTGATACTTATTCCAATGATTACTAGATATATTAATAAAGTCCAATAAATTTTAAAATTCATCCTTGATGACATAGAATACTTTTTCAATAATAATTTCTAGGGTAGTCTATACCCTCCAATTATCTTTTTCATATACACCATTTCTTCATAAAGACATTATTATCTCAATGTTAGACACTAATTAACGGTTACCTTCCCTTAATAAAATTATCACATTATAGTGAAATAAAATTTCTATGTCTTCATATCCATTTAACATGTCATTTTCAATACTTAATGAAAGCATATACTAAAAATACTAATAACATTTCATGATTCAAATAACATAATCTTTGAATTCCAAAACAAAAAAACTGAATTAATACTACATTATTCTTAAACCATTACTAAGGATTCCAAAACTTATTCTTTAATACCTCTTCCCTATAATATGAAATATAAATAATTTTATAATGTTCCTCAACCTCAATAAAATCATTATTCTTATGATTAATGTAAACAATACTGGAAGAACACCATCAACCTTTCACATGATATTTGCGGTCTCTTTGTCTTCAAAATTATAACCAATATTCAAATGACCTTCCTAACACTCTTTATGAGATTTTGACAATGGAAATAAATTTTCATATCGGCCCATAGTTTCCATATCTAAAACATTAAATGTTAACAATGTTCCTTCTAGTTCTCTCTATTTCCTAAAACCTAAAAGAACAGGGTGAGAAACACATATCATATAAGAAAACTACATACTCATGAAAAAAATTACATATAGGATGTCTAAATCTGGATACCTACCTTTTAATCAATGTCACCTTTGGTTTATCATAGGTTATTCATAGTTATATTCTATTTAAATCCTTCATAATGGTTCGTGAAAATTTTATGAATTTCTAAATCATACCCCTAAGAGTGTCAAACTAGGTGTGTAGCAAGGCCTTTTGTCACATACCATATTACCATGTGTCAGGCCTGGGACATCTTTTCAGAGGTTTTACCCTTATGTACATTTGTTCTAGATCCACACCCAATTGTATTATATAGACAGAGATGTATTTCTAGGAAACCACTCACTCTATCCTTTACGAAATTTCCAGGACATTTCCTTATACATTATCTAATCCTTATACATATCTTTAAAGACGTCCCAAGAAAAAACATTATAAATATACCTAGGGATCTTACCAAAATTTACTCATCCTATTTTATAGAGGTTGACTAAATCATTCGTTTAATACCAACTATTGTGACTCGAGCTCAGAATAAATGGATATTAAATCATTTTAGATGAATATTCAATACATTAAAAAAAATACTTGTTTGAGGATAGTAATAGTTTAGTGTATTTGGAAACATGGAAACAAATTATTTTGTCTGCATGAAATATATTCAACAAATAACATAAATATATCCATCATTAGTACACTACCTAAAAACATTCTTCATAAAATAGGGAAAGGAAACATATTAAAGGGGTGAGCTTAGATTCTGAGTGAGGATAAATAAAGGAAATACATAAGTATGACATGAAAAAAGGATATGGAACTTGAAAATAACATTGGAAGATAATACACTACATAATATATATCATAATGAATATAGTAAGTTCATAAGACATAGATTATAAGAGATATTAGGGGAATATGTCATGAGATCATAACATAAGAATAAGACATGGAATTTTTGGCATGCACATTGTTTTATAACATTTTGAATATATATAATGTAGAAACAATATCACTCATTAAGTTAAGGACATTAAATCAAGTCCCTAGAATCAACTTATAGACATGAAACTATGTCCATTCATAACCCTATGAACATGTAATCAGGTCCATGAATAACCTTATGGATATGAAACAAGGTTCATTAATAACATTGTGAACATGTAATCAGGTACACTCATAACATTGTGAACATGTAACGAAGATCATGCATAACATTTTGAACAAGTAATAATGTTCACACATAAACTTAGGGACATGAAACCAGGTACAAGAATAACGTTGTGAACATGTAATAAGGTTCACTCATTACATTGTGAACATGTAATTAGGTTCGAGCATAAACATTTGGAAATGAAAACAGGTTCATGCATAACATTGGGAACATTAAATTATGTTCACATATAACTTTTATACTAATGATTCATCCATATTTACCTAGTGCATTGTAGGGAGATATAGATCCAACCCAAGACATAAAAAAGGCATGCATACGAGTGACATAAGATTTTATCAAATTATCAAATCATAACCCATGAAATGAGATATGCATCATGAACATTTAATCATATCATTACCTATAGAGAATAGGTAGGTATCCTAATCACCACCCATGAAAATAAGAAGGTTTCAAAATCATATAACCCATTAATGTGAAATGGTTATCATAGGAATCATTCTGTCAAAACATAAACCATTTATGAAAGAATATGAATGGGAAGTATGGATTATTTCCTAAATAGGAATGAATGACATCAACAGATGTCATGTTATATGTAAAATAACATATAATAATATTTTGAAAACATTTCTTAAGTAAAATATCATTTCTTATTTAATAACTCTATTTAAATCATAGTACCTTTTTAGAACCATTTCTTTCAAAACTACATAGAAAATAATGAAAGAAGGCTTGAAAAAAAAAATTAAAACTTTATTCCTAGAAAGCATCTAAAATAATCATGAGATTTTTTTAATAATATTTCACTTGAAAACATATAAGATAATATTGAAAAAAAATTTAAAATCCATTTTCGTTGAAAACATATAAAATATGCTTGAAAACCATTTTCCTTAAAAAATTATGCTGACTGACAGAAAGTTTTTTTTTGATTTTGAAAAGGTAAAAAACAAAAACCCTTCAAAGAGGGTGAAAATGGTATAGATCATGTGTACCCCCTATAGAACACTCTTACAATCAATGGGAAGAGATGTTGAACTAGTATAAATCTGAAGTTCCTCATCCTAGCTACCCATACAAGCCAGCCAATCTACCGCGAAGTAAGCCTCCCTCCAACTATGATGTATCTTACGCCCTTGATTGGTTTCCACCATGAATCTATAAATAGGATATGTCAGCTCACAAGGTATCACATGACGTCCCTGTATAGCCTTAATGAGTACATCTGAATCAGATTTGGTCTCAGCCACCTATAATCCTAGCCTCCTGCAAATCCTTAGGCCAGAGAGAAGGGCCCGAACTTCTGCACCCAAGGTGTTTCCCAGATAGTAAAAATAATTGAACCCCAAGTGAACCGAGTCCCATCAATCCCAAATAACCCCACCCCCTTAATGGAACCCTCCATATAAGAACCATCCACATTTAGTTTGATTCCGCAACTAGGGGTTTCCATCTAACCCAATGGCCTCCCTCCCAACTCTTTATGCAAGACTGGTTGAGGAGATTTCATAACGTAACCGAGTTGAGTCACCCTTTCAATAATGGAACCATCTCAGTAATAAGAGACCTTAACCACATTTTCATGAATAGAAATGAGCAGCTAGAGTGCACTTAGGCATGGTTGTGAGCCTTCCATATATTCCATCATATAGCCACAAGAATGACAGCCCTTTCTTTACACTCCATTATTATGTTCTCGGGCCTGTGAAACCAAAAATACAATAATACTTACAAGGTCATGGTCTTGATTTCAATGCATGGATGAGGGTCAAAGAAGGAATAAAGGTAGGTGGCCTAGTTACTTTTAAATAACAACTAAAATGTCGAATCCTCTCTCAGATTCACGCTATTGAAGCATCGGGAAGCCATAGAGATTCCCTTTCTTTCAATGTTCTCTTTAGTTTGAACTTCCTTATTTATGATGTGCCTAACCAAGAAATTAATTCTCATAGGAATATCATTGCACCACACCACTGTAACCCACTCATCAAAGGAAACTTCTATATGAAGGACACTCTTATAATCTCGGTTATTGAAATTGGTTGTGCTCGACCTGGTGAAGAAACATCCATCGGGATCATCATTCTTAAAAATATTTTCCAAGAGAATTAGTAGACTCATATTCAGCCCTGTGTGTATTTGATCATACTAAACACTTTCTATATTAAAGGTAATATCCAGGAAGGGACAACCTGGTAATTCAAGTATTTCCCCAGACTAGATGGCTTCCCAGAATTTAATGTCTCCTTTGTCAATGACCCACTGTGTGAAGCCGTGCATGCCCTCAAGGTGTGAAAACATGCACTGCGCCATACCTGAAGCACCATAATAATGAGGCGTCTCTTAATGTGAGTAGTAGAACTCCTTGATGAACCTCTACAACAGAGGCTCCACATTGATAATCACCCATGATAACCGACCTTGCATGCCTAGGACAGATTTATTGATGTCCAGATGCCAACACCCCCTTCGACCACAGACTTTGCCAGGCGATGCCATGATACCCAATGATAACTCCCTAACTGGTTAGTGACCCATAGAAAAGTGTTCATAATTCTCTCCATTTTCGTGACCACACTCATATGGGGTTTAATGATGGAGAATATATGCTTCAAGAAAGAAGTTAAGACCCTATTGATCAACATAACCCACACTCCAAATGACAGAAACTTGATCTTCTAACTGAATATCATCCCCAATAGCTGCTCAAGAATATCATCAGAGTGATGTTTATTGATGCGACTGTTGGAAACTGCCACACCAAGATAGAGGATTGGAAAGAGCTTCTAATGATAACTAAGGAAATATTGAATGTTTTTACATCACCCACCAAATAATTTATCAGAAATGAACACATGACAATTCGATGGACTAATACACTTCCCACTCAAGCGATCGTACCTGGAAAAAATCTCCATAAGATGATGTAGGGGCCTAGACCATCCATTAATGAAAATCAGCACATTGTCAGAAAACATTAGTGGAGAAATAGTCTCCACAACCTGCTGGCCACAAAAAGGTTTCATCATACCCTCTTCCAAGCCCTTATTTAGGTTCCGAAATAGTGCATCCTAAGACATTTTGAAAAGGATTGGGGACAAAGGATCTCCCTAAGGAACACGCTGAACTGATTTGAAGTAACCAAAGAACCTCCCCATAAAAGAAATAGATAACCATGGTGAGGAGTAACATCTGAAATAGTGGTTTTAAAACCACTCCTGGAACCCAAGCCTCCTCATAACACGAATTATGAAACTCTATTCGGCATTATTGTAGGCCTTATTCGTATCAACATTAAGGATGGTGTTTGATCCCACTGAGTTCTTGTTGAGATTATGTACAAGTTCACTAGAAATTCCAACCACTCCTTCGATGATCTGACCCTAGATGAACCCATGTTTCTCCTTAGACACCAACTTTTGTAAAATCCTGATACATCTTCTTGTGATGATCATGGCCAAAATCTTTTAGGAGATGTTGCAGAGGAAAAAAGGTTGATAATGGCTAATGAGTGTCAAATTATTTTTCTCTGGAATAAGTACCGCCCTCAAGGAGAAAATTCCCCTATTCAGAGACCTCCACCAAAAAAACTTGCACAGCTTTTACAACATGCAGGCCAACCACATCACAATCTTCCATATAAAAAGTGACTAAAAAGACATCCAGTCTGGGTGCACTATCATTTTGAATTCCCATAACTGATTATTTAATCACACTCTATAGTGGTAATGCAGTAAATAGGTATTATCAGATTCCATCGCAAGATGTGGAAGAAAACTCAAGAATTTATATAACTCCACGACCCCAGTTACCCAGAGTAGGTGAATTATTACATAAAATTGGAATGATCTCAAAAGACCATTTCTGAAAAGACCAATTAGTTTAGTAGCCTTGGAAACACTAGATACATTCATAAGTCTTTCATTAAATCATAATGTAAAAAACTACAACAACATAGTATCCATAGTCCACACTCTTATCCCCTCAGAATATCCCTATAGGTCAGTCATAAAATACTTCTTCACATCTTGGGAAAAATAAAACATTGAAAGGGGTGAGCTCAGATGCTCAGTAAGGATAACAATATTGCGGAAACATTCATAAATAAGCATAAATATTTAAGGAAATGTATAACTAAAAAAGCCATTTAAATATGAACTTCATCATAATATGGAAAAAAATAAAATGAAATAATTCCATTTACTTATTCACATGGAATTTCTATTAGTCAAATAATCACATGAAATATCAATAACCACTTTCATAATGATGAAATGTGTAATGCCAGACTATCATAACCACATAGTCAAGGCCATGTGCCAAGACTACAAATATGATTTTTTCAAGGCCTTGCACCAAGACACTGGTTTGCCTCATGAGACCTACCAATGCATCGAGGATCTATAGTGGGCTCCACCTATCACTTACTAATTCCAATGCATTCCTCATATGAAAAGGTTTAAACATAACATAATCATTCGTAGTAAAACTGACATACGAAATGTCAATACTATATCCATAAACCATGAATGGTATAAAAATAACACACCCACAGTCAAACATATCACAAAACCTTCAATACTATATGGTGGTTTTGTATCATAATAATCATCTTCAAATAAGCTTAAAATCCATCAAAGGATGTTGACATAGATGAAATCAAAACTATTTGAGATAAATATCCCTTTTTTTGAAATCATTTAAAAGACACATAATTATAAAATAAAAAATTACTTTGAAAATATTCTGATAATCTTGTATGGGAATCTTGGACGATTTTATAACATTGGAAAATAGTTTCACCCACCGTATATGTAAAAAAAGACATTCTTACCTTAATTCTATCGAAAAGGATAAAAAGGACCTTGTTTGGAAAATGACAGAAATATTTCTTTATAAACATCTTATAAAAAGTCAATCAAGGGTATAAATGATATTAAACCATAGTCTATAAAATAGTAATAATGTTTTGAAATACATTTTTAAGAAACTTGTATGTGGATGATAAAGAGGTCCTAGTAGATACTTATGTAAAAACAACCTTAGATAATAAAGAGATTGTGAAATTAACCCTTACCTTGTACTTTTACCTGGTCAAGGGTAGGTTAACCTCCTGTATAATGGGGAAATAATTGTTATTATGTTATAAAATAATCATATACATTAATATGATACCATATATGATCTTTTAACATTTCTTTTTAATAATATCTTAGTGGTATCATTGTTTTGGGTGCTAACGGATTCGTTTTCCTTTATATTATTTTTTATGTGATTCATATTGGTTATGGATGGGATGTAGCGTATTGATATCCAGAATGATATCAAGTCTTTGAACATTTTTTCTAATCATCAAATGAAAATTATTCTTGAATGGATACGATGGGGAATGAATCTCATCACGTTCGTGGAGATGGTAATCAGTATGTACGCACGAGCGACAATATAATTCTTTTGATATTAAAATAACATATAATTGGATGGTATAGCATATATATAGAATCATTATCAAGTTATATTTATTATTTACATCAATTACACATCATTTTTATACCCATCCAAATAATAATGTATTGAATAACAATTACACCACGACGTGGAGACGGTAAGCCGTACGTACGCACATATGGTGACATGTTATTCAAAGGATGTATAGAACAATGAATATGGATGTACCATATTTATAGTAACATCACACTATATAGAATATACTATATTTATTATTTTTTAATGGAAATAACAAATAAAGAATAAGTGGAAGAAGAAGGGAACTTGAAATAGGGTGGTGAAATTATTACCTCTTTTTCGGTTTCTTCCTTTTGATTTGATAAAAAGTGCTCCGTAAGTTGGATTCCTGACTAAAGGAAGGCCTCTAGGATGAAGTGATAGAAGTTTAGAGGGTATTTGGGCAGAGTTTGGCTGAGAAAAATTTCTTTGAAGGTGTGTGTTAGAGAGAAGGTGGCGGGGGGTTCCATTTTATAAGAGGGGTGAGGGGCACCTTAGGAAAAGCTAGAAATAAATTTTATAATAAAATAATTTTCGGTTTATAATGGATCCAAAATGAATTATTTAAAGTATAAGGTGGGGATAGGTTGAAAACCACTCAACCAATATGTTTTAGATAGGTTTGGGTCACTATATTAACTTTATCTTTTAGATTTAACTCTTAGTTAAATAGTTTGACATTTACCATGTCTCTTTGTATTTTTATATTATAGAGTTAATAAACATACTATATACTTTAAAGAGAACCCCAAGTGGTTGATTAAAGAATCAACTATCATTATATATGTCTTTTGGATGAACAATAGATTTTTAGGAATATAATATCAATTAATAATTTAATATTGTTTTAAAAACACTTTTATGTCAATTTTGACACTATTTGGTATTTTGTTTTTACAAAATTTGTAACAGCATTATTACTTTGAAAAAATTCATCTAACCAACCCTAATATGTCATATTAACCTATAAAATTATCGGAATTCATAAAAATTATAAAATTACATTTATTTGAATATTTATAAAATCAATTATTTTAATATTTCATTAATTAGGTAATTACTGCATCACCATTGTGTCGTAAATAAAATAAATTATTAAATTTATAAAAATTATAAATAAAATACCATTATGTATGAAATATTATTATATTTATAATGAATATTTATAATCGAATTTATATTATGTGTAACCCTATATTAAAAATTTTTTAGTTATTAAACATTGATTTTAACTCTTTTAACTATTCTTTGAATTAAAAAATAATAAATGTCCTAATCTAATCCAAGTGGACCAAAGAGGTTCATTTTTTATTCCTAAGGTTGTTTTTGGTTGAACTATACTTATCCAATATAATTAAGACATGTTTTAGGGTAATAATAATATTATTTTACCCATAATTACCCTATTTACTTTTAAACGTGGTAAATAAAAGTAAAAAAGTTACTTTTCACCAAAAATTATTTTTATCTTATTGAACGACATTTTACTCCTTGAAATTAACTGTGTCTCTTGGATTTTCAAAATTCAACTCACAGAAGTTGTAAAATTATGTTTTATGTGAATTTCCAAATTCTCCTGGGAGATAGGTAAAATACCGTGAAAAGTTCAATAAATTTTTATATATCTAAAATTATTATAAACTGACTCCAATGAATAACATTGAACATATATAGGTATTATGTATCTATTTTTACCTGATATAAATTTAAATAAAATAAATAATTATTTAAATAAAAATTCGGTTTTAAACTAAAACTCAGTGTTTTTCACTATTCATCAAAAATTGAAAGTTTTCCGAAAAATACCGAAAATTCACTCTAAGCTAATTTCTATATTTCTAATCCAAAAATGAAGTCCATTTTGAATGAAAAAATTTGTAAAATTTTAAAAAGTGGGTATTACTATTCATAACGGCTAGTTTGATTGGTTGTGGTGTGTTTTAGAACTCGAAGTTGCGTACAACACACGCTACTGTATTATTCAACGAGAAGCGTACTGTGGAAGCTTGGGGTGTTACATTCTACCCTCCTTAAAATATTTTCATCCTCGAAATTCCTTCAATATTACTGCATAAAAAGACTTGGGTGGTTCTTCTTTATAATTTCCTTAGGTTCCCATGTTGCCTCTTCTATCTTATAGTTTCTCCATAGAACTATTACTAGACGAGTCATCCAGTTACTCAACACTAGTTCTCTTGTATCAAGAATCTTGATAGGCTCTTCGCAATAAGAAAGATCCGGTTCCAGTTATAATTTCTCATGGGTGAGTACATGCATTGGGTCAGGCATGTATTTTCTCAATAGTTATACATGTAACACATCCTGAAATTTGGAGAGATTTGGTGGCATTGCCAAATGATAAGCTATATCCCCAATTCATTCTATAATTTCGAAAGGTCATATATACCTGGGACTCAATTTACCTTTATTACCGAAATGTATAACTCCCATCCATGGAGATACCTTAATGAAAACAAGATCTCCAACATGAAATTCGAAAACCTTCCTTCATTTATCGGCATAGATCTTCTGCATAATTTGAGCTTGTTTGATGTGGGTTTGGATTACATTTACCTTTTCTATCGTTTCACCAACATCATCCCAACAACTTGGTGTGCGACATCTCTTTCCATATAATGCTTCATATGGTTCCATCTGAATACTTGAATGGAAGATATTGTTATAGGAAAATTCTAACAAAGGTAAATATTGATCCCGTATACCCTGAAAGTCAAGTGAGCGGGATCTCAACATGACTTCTATGGTTTGAATAGTTCGTTCTGATTGTCCATCAGTTTGGGGGTGGTAGGCAGTGCTCAAACAAAGTTCAGTATCCAGGTATTTCTGAAGACTTTTCCAGAATCTTGAAGTAAAACGTGGATCATGATCAGAAACAATCGATAAGGGTACTCCCTGAAGTCTCACAACTTCATTAATATATAGTCTTGCTAGACGTTCAAGTGGTAGATATTCTCTTATATGAAGAAAATGTGCTGACTTTGTAAGACGATCAAAAAAGACCCATATTACATCGTTCCTTCTTGGAGTCTTTGGTAGTCCCATGACAAAATCCATCGTAATATTATCCCATTTCAACTACGGTATGGGAAGATGTTGCATGACTCTTCCAGGCTGTTTCCTTCTAGCTTTCACTTGTTGAAAAACTATACATCTTGACACAAAATCAAAAATCTCCCTCTTCATGTTGTCCCAAAAAAAATGTTCCTTCAAATCATTATACATCATGGTGCTCCCATGGTGTATAGTGAAATTGGAACTGTGAGCATCAGCCAATAATTCCCTTTTTAGATCAGGTATATCGGTAATGCAAAGTCTTCCCAAATTTCAAAATTCCATCTTCACACACAAAGTCACTCAATATCCCATCATTCAAAGATTTAATCTTCTTTTGAAACTCTTCATCATCAGTATGACAAATCATTATCCTTTCTAGTAAAGATGGTTTGGTAACCATTTGAAAAAGTATTTATGTTTCACCTTCCATGGTGATTCTCATATCCATCTTTAATAGATCCATGAAAATAGGATCCCTTTTAACTCTCATCTTGTTCAAAACTCCATGATACTTTCTACTCAAAACATATGACACCTTATTTTCCTTCCCCAGGTGGTAGTGTATCGTGCAATCATAATCCTTGAGTAGTTCAAGCCATCTCATTTGTCTCATGTTGAGTTCTTTCTATGAGAAAATATACTTCAAACTCTTGTAATCAGTATAAATCTCACATTTTCACCATAGAGATAGTGACTCCAAATCTTCAAATCAAATATTATAGCTGCTAAATCTAGATCATGAGTAGGATAGTTATTCTCATGAATTTTTAGCTGTCATGATGCTTAGGAAATAACCCTATCATTCTGCATAAGGTCACAACCATGTCCTTTCCTTGAAGCATCACTATAAATAACAAACCCATCATTCCCTGATGGTAGTGTCAAGATAAGAGCACTGACTAATATTCTATTCAGTTCTTCAAAACATTCTTCACAATATTTTTTCAAAAAAAATTTAACCCCATTACGTGTGATCTTCGTTAATAGGTTAGCAAACTAGGTAAAATTCTGGATGAAACGTCGATAATAACCTGCTGAACCAATAAAACTGTGTCGGTTATACTCGTTGGTACTGGTCATTCTTGTATTTATCTTTTAATAGAAGGATCAACAGATATTCCATTCATAGATACAATATATCCAAGAAAAAAAATCTCCTGTATCCATAATTCACACTTGCTAAACTCCCCATATAATTCATGTCTTCTCAGAGTCATCAGGTTAATGCGCAAGTGATTTTCATGATCTTAGTAGCTTTTGGAGTATACCAAGATATCATAAATAAATACCACTAAAAAGTCATCAAGATATTCCTCTAAAACTATGTTCCTTAGATCCATGAAAACAGAGGGTGCATTAGTCATCCCAAAAGGCATTACTGTAAACTCATAATGCCTGTACCTGAGTCGAAATTCTATTTTCAGAATGTTTTCCTTCTTCAAACACAACTGATGATATCCAGATCGAAGGTCGGTATTTGAAAAATATTGAGCTCTATGAAGTTGGTAAAATAAATCATTATTACATGGTAGGGGATACTTGTCCTTTATTGTTATAGCATTGATCTCCCTGTAGTCAATGCACAACCTCATAGATCCATCATTCTTCTTAACAAAATTACAGGGCCTCCCCAAAGAGAAACACTATGGTGGATAGATCTCTTATTACTCAATTACTCTAGTTTTTTATTTAGTTCCACTAATTCCATAGTGTCCATTCTATAATGGGTCTTCGATATGGGCCATGAACTATAAATTAAATCAATGGAAAACTCAATTTCTCATTCTAGAGGATGTCCAGGTAAAACTTCTGGAAACACATCAACATATTCTCTCACAATAGGTGTATCCTCTATTTTAACATTATTTTCCTGACCCATAGTTATTTCATTATCTTCCTCCCCAATAATTGAATTTAGTTGAGCTACTGGGGGTGGATCTAGATAAGATTCAGGTGGTGACAATTCTTTTCTAAATATAATGTGTGATTTATCATCATCATCATCAAAAATAGCAACCTCCTTCTTCTTACAATAAATTTTTGCATCATTGTCTGAAATCCAGTCCATACCGAGGATTATATCAAATTCAATCATGGGAATGATAACTAGATCAGCAGATAAAGAACATTTATATACCCTAATGGGAACTGATTCACAGAACTTTGTAGCAACGATACTTCCCATGGGAGTTTTGACTGAAGACTCCCTTGTTAAATGAAATTGGAAATATCTAATTTTCTTAGCAGACTAGGAATATATAAAATAATGCGGTGCTCTAGAATCAAATAAATTATTGGATGAAATTGAGGAAACCATTAAATTACCTTCCACCACATCTTTTGGAGCTTCAACCTCAGCAGTAGTGATCTCATAAGCTTGGACATTATCCCTTGGCCTTTTCTTAGGTAAGTTTCCCTGAATCGTAGGACATTAACTTTCATAATGTCCCATCTCCCTACAATTATAGCATTGAACAACGATAGCTTCCTTCTTCCCCTTGCAATCATGAGCTTGGTGGCCTTTTTCACCACACTTGTAACAGACTCTCATTCCCTTCAAGAAAGTACTGGGGTGTTTCTTCCCACATTTACTTCAGGATGGATATTCAACTTTTTCCATATTCCACTTTTTTCCATTTCTAGAGTGATCAACAGATCTCTTCTTCTCTTGATTTTCATTAAAGTCATAGGACATAGAGAATTACTTTTCTGTCTTGATAGCACATGAGACAATATCTTCGTACAATGAGAAGAATTTTGATACTAATGATTGATAGATAAATGGTTTTAACCCATAAATGAAATGATAAATATTAATTCTTGGGTTACTTATATAATCTGTAGCATGCCTCAATAACCTTGTAATGTTTGCCTCATACTTTGTGACATTCTCATCATCATCCTTTTTTCTCAGACTCAGTAATTTCCTTTCCATATCCGCTCGATGGTCATGAGGAAAGTATTTTTCTAAGAAAATATCTTTAAACTCCCTCTTTTCCATATTTGATACTTCATCATCTTCCTTCGTGTTTTGAATCAATGACCACCATTGATCGACATCTCTAGTGAGGTGGTAAACTATCATGACAACATTCTCCCTTTCACTACTCCCCATGGCATGGAATATTTTCTCTAAGGAAATTATCGATTTCTCAGCCACTAATGGATTTTTAGTCCCATGGAATGTTTGTGGTTATTGCCTCATGAAGCGATCTGACATTGATCCTCCATGCTATGGATCATTGTGCTCTATACGGGTAAGGTCATTATTCATAACAAGAGTGAGTTGTCCAAGTATGGTGATAAGCTGATCAGCACCAGTTCTATCACCATCTCCACTATAATTATCTTGAGTAGGAGGTAAATCCCTACATGGAGTGTGTGCATTGATACAGTTTCCATTCCTTCCACTAGGCACCATTTCTAAACAGTGGCATAAACTATATTAGTTTATGAATCGAAATACATAATTCCAAACTTATAAAACACTTAACATAAATTAAACAGTTTATTGATATAATCCACAATCATAAAAAATGTTTTCTTTGAGAAAGTATATACTCATAAACCCATAATAATTATTTTTAAAGAAAATGAGAGTTATCCTAAGCATATCCCCCAGGAGTGTCGTAACCAAGAGTGCATCAAGGCCCGTTGTCGTCCCCCAGTTACCATTCAAGTCTAGTTCAAAGTGGTGTTTTTGGGTTTTAACCCTAGGTACATATGTGCCAAATCCACCTCTACCCACTCGTATCTATATAGGGATGTATTTCTTGGAAAACTCACAAAATCTCTACAGTACCAAAATTCTACGAAGTTCTTCTATACTAATCCTCAAATTCCATCTTAGGTCGATTTTCTCTAATTAGAATTTATCTAAATCTAGCTTCCAATGTTTGTACTAAATGTCCTCTCTTACCAAATGTAATTCCCTTGCCCCAGTTACCCAGAGTCGGTGCATTATTACATAACATTGGAATGATCACAAAATTTAATGTCTCGAAAGACCGATTAGTTTAGTATCCTTGGAAACACTAGATACATTCATAAGTCTTACATTACATCATAAAGTGAAAAACTACATGAACATAGTCTCCATAGTTAACACTCATATCTCCTCAGACTATACCTGCAGGTCAGTCAAAAAATACTTCTTCACATCCTGGGAAAAATAAAACATTGAAAGGGGTGAGCTCAGATGCTCAGTAAGGATAACAATATAGCATAAACTTTCATAAAAAAGCATAATCATTTAAGGAAATTTATAACTAAAACCAAAGCCTTTTAAACTTGAAATTAAGCATAATATGAGAAAAATAAAATGAAATAATTCCATTTAATTATTCGCATGGATATTCTAATAGTCTAATAATCACATGAAATATCAATAACCACTTTCATAATGATGGAATGCATAATTCCAGACTATGATAACCACATAGTCAAGGCCTTGTGACAATACTACAAATAAGATTTTGTCAAGAACTTATGTCAAGACACTAGTTTTCCTCCTGAGACATATTGATGCATCGAGGAGCTATATAGGTCTCCACCCGTCACTTACTAAGTCCAATTCATTCCTCATATGAAAAGGTTAAAACATAACATAAACATTCATATTAAAACTGGCATATTAAATGTCAATACTTTATCTATAAAACATGAATGGTATAAAAATAACACATCCATAGTAAAACATATCATAAATTCTTCACTACTATATGGAAGTTTTGTATCATAATAATCAACATCAAAAAAGCTTAAAATCCATCAAAGGATGTTGACATAGATGAAATCAAAACCATTTGAGAGAAATATCTATTCTTTTTTGAAATCATTTAAAAGTAACATAATTATAAAATAAAACATTTAGATTTAAAATATTCTTATATGCATTTAAGGGAAGATTAGACGATGTTATAATGGCGGAAAAAAGCGGCACTTTCCGTATAAGTTAAAAAAACATTCTTACCTTAATTCTGTCGAAAAGGATAAAAAGGGCCTTGTTTAGAAAACAATAATAAGATTCCTTTATAAACATCTTATAAAATGTCAAGAAAGGGTATGAATGAATTTAAACCATAATCTAAAAATATTAAGAATATTTTGAAATACATTTTTGAGAAACATGGATGTGGATGATAAAGAGGTCCCGGTAGATACTTAAGTAAAAACAACCTCGGATAATAATGAGACTGTGAAATTAACCCATACCTTGTACTTTTCCTTGGTCGAGGTTAGGATAACCTCATGTATAATGGTGAAATAAATGTTATTAAATTATAAAATAATCATATAAATTAATATGATATCGTATATTATCTTTTAACATTTCTTGTTAATAACATCTTAGTATTATCGTTATTTCAGGTGTTAACAGATTCATTTTCCTTTATATTATTTATTATGTGAGTCATATTTGTTATGGATGGGGTTTATCTTATTCATATCCAGAATTATATCAAGTATTTAAAAATTATTTTTAATTCTCAAATGAAAATTAGTCTTTAATGGATACGATTGGGAATGAATCTCATCGCGTTCGTGGAGACAGTAATCTGTACGTACACACGAGCGACAATATCATTATTTTTATATTAAAATAATATATAACTGGATGGTATATCATATATAAAGAATCATTATCATGTTATATTTATTATTTAAATCAATTACACATCATTTTTATTCCCATCCAGATAATAATGTATTGAATAACAATTACACCACGACGTGGAGGCGGTAAGCCGTACGTACACATGTATGGTGACATGTTATTCAAAGGATGGATATAATAATTAATATGTCCGTACCATATTTATAATAACATCACACTATATTTATGATACTGGAGGTATTATTTTAGAATGGAAATAACAAAAAAAAAGAAGTGGGAGAAGAAAATAACTTGAAAGAGGGTGGTGATAATATTACCTATTCTTCGGGTTCTTCATTTTGATTTGATCAAAAGGGCTATTTAAGTTGGTTTTATGACTAAAGGAAGTCCTCTGGGATTACGTGAGGGAAGTTTATATTGTATTTTGGAAGATTTTGGACTAGAAAAATGTCTTTGAAGGTGTAAATTGGAGAGAAGGGTGAGTGCCCTTTTATAAGAGGGGTGAGGGGCACCTTTGGAAAATCATGAAATATTATTTTATAATAAAATAATTTTCGGTTTATAATAGCTCCAAAATGTATTATTTAAGTTCCAAGGTGGGGATAGTTTGAAAAAAACTCAACTAATATGTTTTATACAGGTTTGGGTCACTATATTAACTTTATCCTTTAGATTTAACTCTTAGTTAAGTAGTAAGACATTTACCATGTGCCTTTGTATTTTTATATTATATGGTTAATAAACATAATATATACTTCCAAGAGAACCCCAAGTGGTTAATTAATGATACACCTATCATTATATAAGTCCTTTGGCAGAACCTTAGATTTTTTTCAATAGAATATCAATTTATAATATAATATTTGTTTTAAAAACACTTTTATGTCAATTTTGACACTATTTGGTATTTTGTTTTTTATAAATTCATAACAAAATTATTAATTCGAAAAAAATTCATATAACCAACCCCAATATGTCATATTAACCTAAAAAATTGTGGAATTAATAAAAAGTCTCAAATTACTTCTATTTGGATATTTATAATATAAATTATTTTAATATTTCATTAATTTGGTAATTACTCCATCACCATTATGTCATAAATAAATTAAACTATTTAATGCCTAAAAATTATAAATAAAATAACATTATATAGGAAATCTATTTATATTTATAATTAACATTTATAATCTAATTTATCTTTTGTATAACCCTATATTAAATTTTTTTTAGTAATTAAACATTGATTTTAACTCTTTTAACTCTTCATTGAATTAAATAATAATAAATTTCATAATCTAATCCAAGTGGACCAAATAGGTTCATATTTTATTCCTAAGGTTTTTTTGGTCTAACTATACTTTTCCAATAGAATTAGGACATGTGTTAGGGTTATTATAATATCATTTTACCCATAATTACCCTATTTACTTTTAACCGAGGTAAATAAAAGAAAAAAGTTACTATTAACCAAAAATTATGTTTATCTTATTGAACCACATTTTACTTCTTGATATTAACCATGTTTCTTGGATTTTCAAAATTAAACTCATAGAACCGGTAAAATAAAGTTTTGTGTGAATTTGAAAATTCTCCTAGGAGATGGGTAAAAGATGGGGAAAAGTTCAATAAAACATTTATATATAAAAATTTATTATAAACTAACTCCAATGATTTAAATTGAAATTATATTGGTATTATGTATCTATTTTGACCTAAAATAAATTTAAATAAAATAAAAAATTATTTAAAAAAAATCTGTTTTAAATTATAACCTAGTGTTTTTCACTATTCATCCAAAATTGAATGTTTTCTGAAAAATACCAAAAATTCACCCTAAGCTAATTTTAAAATTCCAAATCCAAAAATGAAATCCATTTTGAAAGATAAAATTTAAAAAATTTAAAAAAGTGGCTATTAATATTCATAACGACTAGTTTGATTGATTTTGGTGTGTGTTAGAACTTGAAGTTGCGTAAAACACATGCTACTGTATTATTCAAAGAGAAATGTACCGTGGAAGCTTAGGGTGTTACAATTTATCACTCTATACTTCTTCCCGATCAAAGTTAGAGGTGGTCTCCCCCAAAATGAGGCCTTGAACATGTGCCAAATATATTCTACCAGCCACATCCACAACTAATGTGATGACCCCATTGTCGAGGCTCAGGTTGATCTTCATACTCCTCTTCTCCTTCAAGCATGACTGAAAGAAATAATTGTTGAAATCTACTACCCTTAACCATATAACAATAGAGAATTGTTTATAAATACTCTCTAATGCTAAAAGATTTTCAGGAAGCACATCCTGCATGTCACAGAGGGTAATAATGACGTCTTCATCCCAAACATTCGGAAGAGATTCCTCCAGCCTATCAACCACAAGCTGGATGCTTCCCACCCCAGCCACATTTTTTGGAATATTAAAAATCAAACCTCTAATGTCCAACTTTATATGTTTGAGATGGTTCACCAAGCTACCCCTGGACCGTCCGGTATCCTCTTACTTCCAGGACTCCTTCATGAACTGCATAAATGAGGCAGCTTGAAGCTTGGGGCTGGAATAGCTAAAGGCCAGACTAATCACCGGATCACGTCTGATCTCGATAGGTAGTGGAGTTTGTCTTGAAAGGGAGAATGTATTATGGGTGATATACATCTTATAGACAAGATCCAGACCCTGAATGTTTGTAAGACACTTGTCCAAGAGGCTCCATATGCGACTCACTCCCCTTAGATTATTGAACAAAGTGAACCTGGAGCCAGAGAACCCCAAATCCATAAACCTTGTAGATTCCATGAAACCCTAGAAATACTAAATGATTTCTTCACTCAGGTAAGAGACACCTCTCTTCTTGGAATCCCCTTTTAGAAAACATGGTTTTAAAGGAACTCAAATTTCTTATTGATGAGAGGGTAGAATCCGTATTTCTTAATAACACTTTATTAACTATCTTATGTACCAAAGAGCAGAATTAATGGTTCCAATATATTAATACATCACGAATAACCTAAGGAAAAAAAATTCATGAATGTTTTCCATTTATGGTCATAAAATTTCCTCAAAGGAAGAATAAAAATAAACAATCTTGGAAAGCGATGAGATTATTTCATTAAACTCTTACCACATGGTAACTTTGAACCATTCACCCCATATATGAAAATTGGATTAAACGAAGCTTAAAATATCATAAAAATAATGAGATTCATGATATAACCTTTCAATATCATTATATACACAAAATGGAAAATATAGGAACATAACATGGTATGTGTCTCAAAGAAGGAAAATTGAGACAACATTAATTTAACGATTTGGTAAGTTTAAAAACATTAATCCCATGAAATAAATGTCATAAAATGTATATTTAAATAAAAATAAATTTAATTATAAAAAATATAATACATACATGGTCAATATCGACATCATTCAGAAGGAATGGGTGGTTAATAAATCATGTATCCCACGAAAATATTAAGTGAGATGCAATCCCCTTACCTTGTGTCTTTACTCTCGTAGTACTTATTCCAACATCCTATATAATAAAAATATATTTATTATACATATTTTGGAGATACATATTTCAATATATAATACCTTATATTTATTTATTATTTCTTTATATTACTTGTTTGTTACTAATTTCATGTTATGTTTAGGCTTTGGGTAATATTCACTTCGGTTTACACCTTTGTTTAAATTTGTTATATATTTGATCCTTATACTTATATAATGAATTAGGTAATGTAGAAACATGAAATAAATATCATTAATACTCATTATATTTGTATTATAATAATATATATCATATAGAATTATTAATTGGAATACACCATTCTTGTACACGGTAATCCATACATACACATGATTGTTGCTTCTTCTTTTTTATTGTCGTATTGAATGAAAGAATGAAAATGAGATATATGTATATATATATATTATATAATTATAGTAAAATTATAATGTTTTATATATGATATTATTTTACTAAACTCGTCCTTAAAACATTCAATGTAGTGTGTGAACGAATAACATCGCTTTGAGGAGGCGGTAGTCCACACTTCCTCAAATGAAATTATCATATTTACCCAAAATGGAAAGAAAAATGATTACTGTTTTAAAAAGGAATACATAATAATAAATACATAATAAATATATTATATAAAATATATAAATTAGTGGTGCATCATAATTTCCACCATGAGAGGTGGTAATGGAGAAATGAAAAATCATCTTTTAGTGAGGTAGTATTTCACTGTACATGTAAAACAATGTTTGTTCCCCATTAGATAGAGGTGGGTTTAATTTTTGGTCAAAACCATGGCATAAAAAAATAATTTTATATTGATGAAAATTTGGATTTTATACATTTATGGATTAAAGATATTGGAGGGTTTGGGAAGGAAAATAAAATAAAGGAGCTTGAGAGAAGAGGTTACCTCTTAATTAGGTAACTCTTTTTTGTTTGCGCCAAAAGGATTTAGCGGATTACTTTATATACAGTCATGGCCTTAAAAATTACATAATATTAAGTTAAATCAAGAATTCACATTGAGTATCTTTTTAGGTTTATAGTTCTAGAAAATTATTCTATAACTCCTCTATAACAAAACCATAAAAAAGTGGACACTTCCAAACAATATCATTTTTTCAACAAAAGAAACTCTTTTAAAAATAAAACATGATTTATTTTCAAGAAATATCATCTATACATTCATTATGACAAAATATTTTTTATTAACAATCTTTGGAGCTATGAAAAATATTTTAAAACATGGGATGCATTCAGAAATCTTAGTAAGGGGCATACAAATAGTAAAGAAACTGTTAGTCCATGAATATGTTAAACTCATGAAAATATTTTTAAAAAATTTAAACTTTAACCCCAATAAAACGAAAAACTTTTAGATTACCACATGAAATAATAATATTTTTTTAAAACATCAATGAAAACATAAATCCTAAAGGTAAATATTGTATCCATATCATACTTACATTTTAGATATCATTGCCACATATGGAGTAACCTTTATGGTCACATTTGGAATACCTATCATAATATATTACCTAAATCTCTTAGGAGAAACCAAACCAATTAACCTAGTCTCATTACCTAATGTATTGGAGATATATCATAGGCTCTCCTCCCACATTTTATCATGGAACTTCCCATACACATAAATAATTCCCAAAAACCATAACATAATCATAACATATAAAATAATCGTAAAGGAAATAATAACATTTCCACTTTGAAATCACATTTCATTGTAACATGAAGCACACTCATAAATGATGGCATGTTATTTTAAATAAAAGTGTAAAATTGTAAAGTAAACATCAATTCATAATAGAAAAATTAATGTGGGAAATCCCAATCATGGTGTATATGTAAAAAACATTCCAAGTTGTTGATATAATCAATCCATTTTAGAAACACAATTATAACATTTAAAAAATATTTTTGAATCAAAGTACAGGATAACACTTTAAAAAATTATAATAAATTTATATTTTATGAAATTCATGTCCATCTAAATAAATCCTTAAAATCATTTTGAAAACATGGACATTAATTAGAAAGAATGAGAAAGATAAATATTTAAAACATTTAATGTGATATTGTATTTAATGATTCCCTTACCAATTGAGAAACAATTGAATAAAATTAATAAAATAACAACATTAAAAAAACATTAAATATCAAAAAAAATTAATTCATTATATAACATGTCAAAAGGGTATTATATAAACCATAAAGGATAATAATTGTGCCGAATATCAATATATGCCTCAATGAAATGAGATTGAGACGAAGTCTTTTACCTCAAATTTGTTTCATCATGTATGTTTTTTATCATCCAAATTCAAATAATTAAGTAAATTATTTAATTTATTTAGAAAAAATTTAATTATTATTATTATTTTTATATTACTTATTTCTATTTTATAAAAATTACATAATTATTTAAGTTCACATCAGATGTTTTGTCGATATTTTGTGCTTGAGTCAAAAATGAACATGGTATGGGGTCAATAGTCCTTATGGTCATAAGTACATAATGTCCAGAAAAAGATTAAGGAAATAATAATAAATATTATACATTAATCATACATTTTAAATCAATACATTAATTATAGTTTTGAAAAATTAACAACGTTATAATCACAAAGACAATAAGTTGTACGTGTGAATGAGTAACATTTTTCATTTTTCATTGATCATTATGGAAAGAAGGTAAGTACTTTTTTATCATTCCAAAATGATCATAACATAATTAAAATCATTGTAACCATTTAAATATACTTATATATATCATGAAAGAGATAGAGTGAATAAAAATGAATCACATCACTTTGTAGAGGTGATAGTTCACACGTGCGAATGAACGACGTTATCATTTTTATGTGCATAAAAAGTAAGAACATAATTTATATATTATTATATTATAATGAGTAATGTGTCATTAACATCACATATTAAGATTTAAATCAATCATTAGAACATGTATTTAACAACGGTGATGAAAAATGAACTATATCAGTTTCAAGGCAGTAGTCCACCATACAAACGAATGAAAAGTTTATTTCTCATTTGATGAAATTGGATATGGATTTAGGTTATGATATTAACAAAATGACATGTCATAATATTGAGTATACTGGAGTTATTATTTTATCATGGTAGGAGGATATTTTAAGGAAATGGAAGAAGAAATAAAATATAAATACTTAGAGGAAACTATATTTCATCTTCGGTTGATCGCCTTTTAAAGTACACCATAACACCTCAATGGAGGGTGTTATTCCTAAACATAGGCCTCAAAAATGTGGGTATTGATTTTAGGAGGGGTCTTGGATAGATATTGGCCGAATCAAATGGTTATTTATGTGTTATTAATAGGGAAGCGTGGGTGAATTTTATAGGAGAGGAGCCCCTTGGAAACTCTTAAAATATTAAATTAATATAAATTGGTTTTTAAATAAAAATGACTGCAACATGTGGTATGCCATATATATGATGAGTATAGTTCTAAATTATTTAATCTAGTAATTTTTATACATTTTTTTATTTCATTTTAAACCACTTTTTTTTCATTTTACCCTTAATTATTCTCTTTTAATTTTAATTATTGTAACATCATTTTTGATATTAAAAGGCTACAAATTTTACTTATATGGGGATTAATTCGAATAAATTTTTACTTCATGATTGATTAGATCTTATAATATCCACTTGTTAATTTTTAATTATTTTTATGATTTTTAAATAATTTAATTAAATAGTGTTTTTATAAAATATCAATAGTGTCAATTTTGACACATTTCATTTCATTGAATCTAAATGAAATCCAAAAAGATAGTTACCTTTAAAAAATTATTAAAAAGAAATTTTTATAAGTCATAGTCTCCTAGAAAAGCTATATAGTACCCTAATTAATTATAATTATACTTATTTTATTATCTTTTATATCATTTATTTTCTTTTTCTCTTAATGAAATAACTAATTTATCACTACAGCGTCAGTATTTATGGTAATTATTTAATCTCTAAAATTATAAATAAATTTCTATGATGTATATAATATCATTATATGTGTAGATACTATTTATGATTGAATTTTTATTATGTTTATCCCTATATTAAAATTATTATTCTTATAAGAAATAAGCTCACATGTTGTCACATTCGTTTTTAAATAATATTTATATCACTTTCAATAAAAAGTATATTAAATGAGTAAATTATGATCCCTAGGTGTTAAGGGTATAATTTTATTCATTTAATAGTATTTTTTCATGTTTTAGAGTAATTTTGATTCCCTATCATATTTTTTGTTACCTTTATTTCCTTGATTTTCCATTAACCGTGTTAAATAAAAATTATCGTAGTTACTATTCATAATGTCCAAAAAATAAAATTAACCTATTAATATAATATAGACACACTGATTCCAAATATTCAATATTTTTTTCAATCTCTAAAACACATAAATTTCAATATTTAAAAAAAATAATCCCATTGACAAAATGAGAAAAAATGTTTTTTAAAAGTAAAAATCAACAAAAGATTGTCATGTGTTTATATCAAATTTCAATATAAATTACATAAAATTAACATAATTGGATTATATTATAAGAGAATAATATAATTATAATTTAAAAAAAATTAAAAATATCATCTAAAAATAAAAATAAAACAGACGAAAATCACGTTTTGAATTAAAATGCACAATTTTAACTATTCATTAAAATATGAATTTTATCTGAAAAATACCAATAATTCAACCCAAATAAATTTTTATATCATTAATTAATAAATAAAGTTAATTTTATAAAATATAAGTTATAAAAGTGTCAAAAACCGAGTTTTAAAATGGGTTCACCATCAAAAAGCTGTAAAACTGCATTTTTTTAAAAATACTCGTTTCATCAATAATATTAAACTTGTTCTTATATCATTCCTAGAAAAAATATAAGATGATGTTTAATTATTAAATTTAAAATATTAAATATGTGTTTAATTAATAAAATCCTTAAATAGTGATTTTATTTAATTATAAACTCACTTTTTGACATGTAAATTGTTTTTAAAAAACATTTCCTTTTTATTTAAAAAGGGTTTTATTTTATTTAATAATTAATTGTTCACAAAATAATTAATTATATAAAAGTTTAAATAAATTAATATTTATCCTTACTAAAATCCTAATATCTAGTTCATAAGGTATCATTTAAATAATAATACTTATTTTTCCACTCAAGGTGTATTATCTACTCTATTTAACATAGTGTCTCTTTTTTAAAAAATGTGGGATGTTAGACTTTATTCTCTATGAGACGCCTTATGGATGAAAATAGGTATGTTGATAATTTTATCAAGAAGATCATGGAAAATAATAAGTCTTTTTTGAGGTGCGAATGAGATTGAGAGGTGGTGGTATTTTATTGGGAGGAAAAGGACTCAATTGGAAATTTTGAAAACAAGTTAGGTGTAAACATGTCCATACATTAAAAAATCATACCCAACCAAACAAAATCAATAATGGAAGGTTTATGGATGAAATATTTCTATAAAATGGGTATTATACTAGTTTATAGGTCATTTAGTCCGATAAGATTAAGTTTTTTTCCGTAATTAAATATAATTTGACTTTATTCGTTGTGATTAATTTTAATCACTTTTACTAATATTTTGGTCAAAAATTTAAATGAAATAATTAGACTATAAATATTATATTGATTACAATAGAATATGTAAATTTTTTAAAATTAAATTCATTGAATTGGAAAAATTTATATTAATGCTACTCCCACACACATGAAAAAATAATGGGTTTTAAATGTAGAACAATGTTCAAAAGTGTGTTAACATTTAAAATTAAATTTCAAACAGAAATTGATTATAATGACCAAAATTTTATTAATATTTGTATAATTGATAAAATTTTACCTTATTAAGATTTAAATTATAATTTAACATTATTAATTATTTAAACAAAAAAGTAGTTATTAACAAATATTTTGTATTATTCACTATTCATCAAAAAATGATTTTTCTCAGAAAAATTAAAAAATATACACCCTATGCTAATTTCTGAATTATAAATTTAAAAATATAGTCTATTTTATCAAATTAAATTTCTTTATGTGTATAAAATTAATTTCATTTCCTTTTAGATAAGGACATAAAAAATAATTCATTTGAGAAAATAGTATTTTTAATCATATAACGACTTTAAAAAATTATAATTTTTATTATCAATATGTTTTATTTAAATAAGAAAATTATAATTTTTTTAAAAGTAGTTATTTCTATTAATGTTACTATTTTTTAATGTATAGTATATAAAAACTGATTTAAATTATTATAAAAATAGAATAATGTTTCATAAAAACTCAATATTGCATTTAACGAATGCCAAGTCAGTGTTGCATGTAAAGATTTCCAAGTTAGTGTTGCGTGTAGCTCTTACTAATTTGGTGTTGAGTGTAACACATTCCAAATAGGTATTTCAAGTAGGAAAATCCAATTCATTATTGTGTGAATCATAGTTCTTGTTGGAGAAGTGTGAAAGGAATATTTTAAATAGTTTTGTAATATATATATATATATATATGTATATATATATCTATTTTATGTGTTACAGAAAATCAAAATTTCCAAAAATATAAACTAATCTAAATAAAATTATTTCACAAAATCCCAAGGTTTTATAAGAATAATATAATCCAAGGTCATCATGGACTCAAACATCTTAATTATTTTAAAGAAAAAATATAAATATATACACATTATAGTTTGAATGCTTATTACTCTTTATAGTGAGCTTTTGAGTTTCAAAAACAAAAAACAATAGGCTTAAAAATTATGACATACACCCATGTAAATTCTAGAAAAAAATACTTCTAACAATATTTGAACATTTAAATATTGATTTTAAATATACATAAAAGAAACAACAAGTTTAAATTTATATATTTCTTTTTAAGAAATAGTTGAATCATTTCATAAATTATTGAAAGAATACTCTCCATGGATGAAACGTCCAAAATACAAACCAAATCAACTGTATGATAGTCAATTAATTTTAAATTTATATCCAACAAACACGTGACTCATAATGAAAAATACATAAATTAGATATGGAAATAGTAATTGAAATGGTGTAATAATGTATGGAAGTGGTCATCTATCAAATTATCTATTCTTCTAGCTATATTTCAAATAGTAGTTCTATAGTACAAATGAAAGGTGGACAACAAAAAAATAATTCTGAACATCTTATTTTAAAATTAGATAAAGAAGAGTGTTTTATGAACCTAATTCAATGATTTTGTCCTCTTTTTCAACACTATATTTTAGTAACAAGTGAATAAAATGGAAAAATATTCAATGTCAATTGATTATTTCAATTTTGGAGGTCTGACTCAAATAACTAAAGTGGGTTTAGAAAATCATGAAATTAGCATCCCAAAATCAGTTAAAAAATAAATACAAAACCAAAAAAACTAATTTCATATAAATTTCAATGAAAACCTGACTGATGTTAAATTCAAACATCAGAAGCCCGTGATTACAATGGACTGATACTTGAAGAGAAAAATTGAATACCTGATAAGACGGTCAATCATCGACTGATTAAATGTGAAATGGGTTTATGTCTTGCTACTCTTGATAACCAATCTTTTTTAGGTGAAAGTGTAAAAAATATATCGAGAATCTTTAGACATGGTGTGTAGGTGATGTTGAAGAATATAGGGGTTGTGGTTGTGGTTGTGGGCAATAGATATGACCTGTGTCAGTCATTATAGGTATAGATCATTGTCCTAGGGGAAGAACTAGTGGGATACAAATAATTTCTTAATCTATTAATAAATTAAAAGTGTGTCCTTTCCCCCACTTATAATTGGACACATATCCTTTATCTTCTTTAAACCACATTGAAAAATCTAGATAAAAAAACCTACTCATTTATATTCTCAAAAGGATTCTTAATTACTTATAGGTTCTATTATTCCTAAAATACACTAAAACATTCCTTCTGGAAACAACTAATAGAGGGAAAGATAAAGAGAGTTACTCATCATAACCGACCAAATTCAGTTTATTTATTTTTATACCTCTTAGAAATATGTGTCATTTTATTTATATAATAGTATGTTAAGTATCCAAAATATACTGAAATATTTTTATGATAATTTAATAACCATTATTATCCCTCATTTCCTTGAAATGTGTAGTGAATGTATTTCTCATATTAATTTGTGGACTATGACCTCCACATAGTGATACAATTAATTTTCCATCACCATATTTCAGGGTTTGTTATTATTATATGTTTAATAAATATAAATGATATTTATTACATTATTATTTTTCCTTAATTATAAAATAATATGTACCTTTATAAAACTAAATCCTTTGTAAAATTTTAATGTTTCTTGTTCGTACATGTGAACTAGGACCTCCATAAATGATGTGATTATATTTTTATTTTTACATTTCACATATAGTAATAATTATATATTTCATGAATATTTATAATATATATTACATGATAATGATTTTATAAATGTTTTTTTATTATTTTCCATCTATTCATTCCATACATCAAAAATTTAAAATAATGGTTAGGGGTACATACAGCCTACCATATCCATGAATAGTGAAATTCATTTTTCAATATTTAAAATTTATTAATGTTACTAAATATATATATATATATAATTAAAATGTATGATATTTATATTACTTTAAACATTGTGTAGATGATGGAACCATGATCAAATTATAAGGACTCAATTTACCAATGCAAAATTTTCATGAAAAATTAATAAGTTAACACTCAGAATTGTGATTTTAATGAGGAATTATTAATAAATGTGTGTTAAAATGTTATATGTTGATCATATATTGTATTATATGTCTATAAATTACTTTTTTATATAATTATAATAAATTTAAATTTATTATGTATGATATAATTGTGATTTAGATGAATGGTGAACATCGAGTAAGGGATTTTTGGTACACTTTTATTTCTATAAGGCACCTCCCTTATTCAACAGTTATTTCTTTTATGTGTTGTATATAGTTCCCATGAATTAATATTATAATGATTCTAATAAAAATTATTTGGATATATATATTTTTATATACCTTAATCTAGTTCAGGATTATATTTTTAAAAATCCACCAAAGTGGTATGGGATTTCTATTCCACTTCTAATGTTTATTAAAATTTATTATGATTATGTTTTTAATGATGAGCTTTTATGATATATATCTTAATTATCACATGAAATTTATTTTACTATTATTATTTATAGATATTAAATTTTTCCTAAAATTTTCCTCTTTTTAATAATTCATAAGGATGTAATAATGTTTCAATGAAAACATTATTTCTATCTTCGGTCAAAAATACTTTTCATTCCATATCCATATTTTTTTAAAATGATTTCATGAATTTGATTAAAATTTGAAAATGAATGTAATGATTAATTTTTTACATAATGTTTATTTTTTTAAAAACAATCTTTAAATTAATCTAATTTTTATTTTTAAATGATTTATTTTTTGACTTTTTACTGCTATTCAAAAATGAACATCTATTTTAACATAGAATTGCTCAATAAAATTTCATTATGACATGGTATCACAATTATGTGAATATTATTTTATATATTTCCAAGGGTTAATTAAAATATAATTAATCCCTTAATACTTGGGAGGTATTTTTATTCCAAAAAAATGATTTCATAATAAAAAGAGTATTTTTCAAAAAACAATTTCTAGGGATGTTTTAAAATAATTTTTCATCAATGATACCATCACATATCTTAACTCTGTTTTAATGGGGTTATTATCCAATTATATCATCAATATAAAATATTTGAATGGATTTTTATGATGATGATTTGGAAATAATCCTATAGAAAGCATTTATTTCTCATGTATTAGTAACATTATGATGAAACCATTAGGAAAACTATTTCATTTTCATGGGCTATGCTATATTGAAATGATGAAATATTATTGAAACCTATTTCCCTTCCATGGGTATGATAATATGAAATGATGCAAGTTTTAGTATATTTTGAAAAACATATATTTAATACTTTTTATGTGACCTGTGATATCAAAATTATATATCCCCAATTTCATTTGGTAATTATTAAAATCTAATAGGATTATAAGGATGTGAATGGGGAGTGAACCCAGTTTAGTAGGGGAATATGTAAAATATGATAGTCTTGGGAGTATTCTTAGAATAAGGATATACTGAAATGTAGAGTGAACTCAATCCAGTATAAAAATAATTTAAGTGATCCTTGAGTAAGAAAATTATTTTCTAGGATTAATATTTTCCTAAAACATATGTATTCTGACAATGATGCTCTCATGGACCATGTTTTATGAATCATTTAAGATTAATTAATTATGATCTCCCATACTTTATTTTATCCATTAATATTAATATATAAGATATTATGGGATGGTTTTAAAATTCTAAGGCCATTTTCTCATACCCTCGTGTTTTTGTTATTCATTTTTTTTCATTAATATATCCCTTTTATACTAAAATTGTGCATATATGCTCAAAATTTATAATGTTTTCATTCCCTATATTATGAATAATTTTTTATATATGATACGACTAATAATGATAAAAATTATGAAGAACTTATTGGTATATGATGAAAATAACTTATAAATATGTTTTTATGTTTACATGTTTCCCAATATACTAATACAATATAATTATGGCATGGATTTTTATGTTATTAATGGAATAATCATGTAATAGGATGTTTTATTTATTAATATAGATTATGGGTTTCTATTTTTGGTATCATAGTAAGGTTTAGTTATCTTTTTAAATAATTATTAAAATATATTTATAACAAAGCTTATTATAATCCTACAAATAGGATAATAGCCTATGTTATGGTAATGAATATAATGTGGTTTTCATAAGGAAAACATCCAAATATGTATAGAATATTTGATATGGCTATGTAACAAATGATTCTATGGGTAATAACAATTAAAATAGATGGTTGATCATATATCAACCATAATTCTAATGAATGATGCAAATACCCTTACTACACATCAGGATTTACACTCTCATCGAATAATCTTGTGTTAACTCACATTTTACTTATAAACAATTGTGAACGATTTAATAGAAAATGACCATGAATGGGTATGGTCAATACTATTTATTTATATTTGAATAAATGTGTCATGATTTATATATCCTATAAATATTTTTCCATGATTGATCACTATAATAAGAGACATTAAATAATTATACTAACAATTTTTTCTCTACGTTATTGAAGAGATAATGATAATGTTGTGGTGGTTATGGGTATGCTAAAATATTGAAATAACCAATTTGAGAATAGTTATATGAATTATTATATATCAATAAAAGTCACACTGAATGTTAATTCACAACCTTAATTACTATATATTGAATTATAATTGAAACACCCATAAGGTATTATGATAGCATCTCAATCCTATTATTATTATTTGATTGTTTTTTATGGGAATGTGTTTTCTTCAAATATTGTTATTCTCCCACTTGTGTAATTTGATTTTATCAATGGTTTAGACTATATTTATTTACATAAATCCATCATCAATTTCTGAGTAAGGGATGTTACATTTTATATTTCGAACCAAACTATGATTATATACAAGCGATATATCAAATATGACCTTACAATGGATATTACTTCCCTTGTAAGGGCCTTTATTTCAATGTAAAATCTATGTTCCCCTTAGATTGTCTGGTTAAAACTCAAAATTAAATATATTCCTATTATAGGAGAGATTTATAATGCCTTTTTGGAAAGGTTTCCTAGTTTTCCTCTAATTTGTGAAGTTGAATTTTAAATTGAACTCATTCCTCATGCTACAATTATTTCAGAGAATCCATATGGAATATCCCAGATTAATTTATGTGGATTAATGAAGAAGTTCCATTTGAAACAATATTATGGAATAATTTAGCCAAGTGTATCCCCATGGGTGAACCTTCTCTTTTATTTAATACGAACAATAGTTTTATATGAATATGCATTGATTATCAGAAACATAAATATATCCCAATAATGAGAATGTATCATTTACCTCATATTAATGATTTTTTTTTCAATATTCTAGAGCTAAATATTTCCCAATATTTTTCTTTGATATGGATACTATATATTGAGGGTCATAAGTTAAGGAATACCAGTTATATCCTTTCATTCGAGGTATAGACACTATGAATTTATAGTGATTCCATTTGGTCCTACCAATTCCCCCACTATCATCATAGATT
Source organism: Viscum album (assembly GCA_963277665.1). Classification (NCBI taxonomy): domain Eukaryota; kingdom Viridiplantae; phylum Streptophyta; class Magnoliopsida; order Santalales; family Viscaceae; genus Viscum; species Viscum album. The sequence continues at coordinate 880,931,316 of OY728123.1, forward strand.
TAATTAATAGTGTCTTTAGAGATTAACTTGATCAGTTTTTGGAATTAATTATAGATAATATTCTTATATATTCAATCTATAAGTAAAACCATGAAAACTAATGAAGGATCGTTCTTAGGGAGCTATGAATGGATAAATCGTTTGAAAATAAATTACATGGTTGAATTTTGGATAGTTTATTTTTATCATTTTTGGGTAATAAAATGTTAAATGAGTGTATATAAGTGGATCCATCATAAATGATTGTTATCAAATACTATCCCACACTAACCACTATGACTGAGATCCATGGTTTTGTTGGTTTAGTTGGATATTGATGATGGTTTGAAGATAATTTTTAATGTATTTATAATCCAATAACTATGTTAACATAAAAGGTATCCATGTTCTTTTGGATATATGATTTTGAGTAAAATTTCAAGGAACTAAAGAGATAATTAGTCTGTACATCTATTCTAACACTACCTTATAGTGTAGAAGGGTTTTTCATAAACAATGATTCATATTAGAAGGGACTAAGATGAATTCTCTTGCCAAATTATATAGTGATATATTATGACTCAATAAAATTGCTGGTTCAGGTAGAAAATTACCTAACTCATTTTTTAGATTTAATGGTGGTAATTTTTTAATTAATGATGTGGGGAATTGTGTTTTCAAAGAATATATATATATATATATAATGATAATAAATTATGTGTGTGTATACTCACTCAGAAATAGATGAATATATTTTGGAGAATATGGTTGGAGTTGATTAGCGATTTTGACTAATGAAAACATTAAAATCAAGGGAAATTGAACAAGGTTAAATATTATCTGATTGGAAAGGATCATGAAATATTATCTATGTTGTGGATAAAAATAATCAAATATTTATATATTTATGAAGGTTGCATTTGAAAATCATCAATGAAGGGTATAAATAATATCTTTCTCAAATGAGTGTCCAACTATATATCTATGTGATAATTAATGAAGTGAAGAAGGAAAATATAAAATAGAAAAAGATGGTGAGATATTTTCCTGAGTTCAACCTTAATTATGGTGGAATGATAAATATTAAGGACTATGTATTTGTCTCGTATGTATATGATTTAATAATAGCACTATTAAATGAACCTCATAGATCAAAATTATCTACTCATCTTGGAAGTATGAAGTTATATACATATTGGAAGGCAAATTTATAGTGGTATAACACAAATAATTATATTAGAGAGTATGCATCTTAATGTGTGGTGTGTTAAATATTTTCGGATGAGAGATAAAAAATTAGGATGAGAGTAAAACATTTATGGGGATTTTAAAGTCATTACAGAATCTACGATAGAAATGGGAAAACAACACCATGTATTTTTTCTTTGGACAGCACAAAATATCTAAAATATGTAATGTTTTTTGAGTTCTAGTTTATTTATATTCAATGTCCTCAAAATTCATTACAATCACGGAGTATTTCTCTCTGAAATTCTATCAAAAATGTACATTATGGAAGTGGAGAGGTTATATAGAGGAACACATTCTATTTTATTTGGGTTGAATATGATGTTTTACTCCATATAATGTCTAAGTCTTCATTAATTACTATATTTAGAGTTGTATTTTTATTCAACATATCATCTTCATATAGATGTTCAGTTTAGGATAACCATTCACACAATAGGGGGTTTTCTAACATCTAATTCAATTGATTTCAAAGGTTACTTTGATCAAAAAAATCCTTTACCCACTTTTTCCTAAATTAATAAATTTCAATAAATCATTTAGAAGGCTCATAATAAACCCCTCTATGGAAAAAATAGTATAATTCCTGCATTAAAAGATTATGTTAGAGAAATAAATTTATTAGGACATAATCTAGCAGAGGAAATTGTAGATAAAGTCATATCGATTCATTGTCACATCAATTTTAATCAAACCTTAGATAAAATTTATTCTGACATTCATTGTTGAAATACGAAATTAGATGTTGATGAGAAGTTATTCCTTTGATTTTCACCATGGAAGATGGTTTTGAGGTTTAAAAATATTGGAATTTTATTCCCTATGTATATTGTATCCTTTGAGATTCATTACTGAGTATGTATGGTATCATATCACTTGGATTTTCCACTAAACCACTCCTAATATCATGATTTGTTCCATGTTTCAATCTAAATAAATTATATATAGGATCCCCCATAGGTATTAAACAAATATGTTTTACTATATGTATATGGTATTAATTATGAAGAAAAATTTATAAATATTTGATCATAGAGATAATGTGTTATGGTTCAAGAATACTCACCTAGTTAAATTTATATGAATTAATCCAAAAAATTGAAGAAGATACTTGGGAACCCAATGATGTGATGAGAAAAATATATCTCCTTTTATTTTCATCTAAGTGATAAATTTTTTTGGGTAAAAAACTCATTTTAAGGGGGATATAATGTTACACCATATGCTTTTGTGGTATATTTATCTATAAATAAATTTAATTTATATTATATGTAGTGATACAAGAAAACCTATGTCTAAAAGAACCTAAATTTAGAATATTGTTATAACCTTCCTGTTAAATATGAAATATGAATAGATATAAGAAATTTATGAAATTTATATATAAACTATTAGATAAATATATATTTATTAATATGTAATATATTTTGGTAATGTTAATATATGCTTGAAAATACATATATTTTTTGTAAAAACTGCAACTCTAGAAGTCTAAATTCGATGGTTATTTTATATCATCAGTAGTAGATACAGTGAATCACATCCCGAAGGACCAAATATTTTAGTAGTATTTGAAAACTAGATACATAGTTGAATATCATATTACTATTGGAAATCTAGAATAAAACATATATTTTTCATTTATAACACTATTATTCCTTTTATTATATCATTATATATCAATATTAATACACTTTATAGATTCTTTTTTAAAGGAAACATTAGAAAGGGGTGAGATCTAATGCCCATTAACAGTATTCTTACAATGGAATCTATCATGAATAAATAATGTAAAATCAATGTGTAATGGTAATTATAGAAACACATTAAATTTAATTGATAACTTGAAAATGAAGAATAATATGGTGGGAATAAATAATGACAAATCAATTCCATATAAATAATTATGTTAGCTTCAAAATTAACCATGGTTTTTTTAACTAATAGAATAATCACATAAAAATAAATACCCACTCTCAAAATTAGATAATGAATAATATTGGAATACATGACCATAATTTCAATAAATCATTCATTAAAAGACATATTATATAAATATTTAAAGCCTCATCCAAATTCCTAATCTTGTTTGTCTCGTGAGACCTACCGATGCATCTAGGGGCTATAGTGGGTCCTAATAATCAGATTCTATGTCCAATTCATACTTCATAAGAAATGTGATAAGTATAACCACATATAAATTAATATTGAAAATATTTTATATGAAATTTACGTCATATACATGATCAATAATGATAATAAATTTAAATATTAATATTGAAAAATATCATATGAAATGTTAATAATTTCACCCATTAATACAAATAATCGTAAACCATCTAGAGTAATATTTATAATAGTTTCAAAATATTATATCTCAAGTAAAACTGATCTTAACTATCTGAATAAATAATACAGATGATATCATTACAACAGATTCCCAATAGAGCATCATTAAAGTGTAGGTTTTCATCATTTATGAATGGAAATACCATTAATAATTTTTCAAAGGAAAATATTATTTTCACTTTTAAACTAAAAATAAAACATTCCTAAATATTATTGAAAATATATTCATTGAATGAATCATGGAAATATATAATGTGAGAATCAACATAATGATTGTTCATGATAGTGATAAATTTCATTCAAGTCATACATTAAAATAAACATTCCATTCAAATTTAAAAAAATTCCAAATAGCACATCATTTGGAAAATAACCATAACATTAATTTTAGAAAAAAAATTATAAATAGTAGTAAATATTTATTTAATAAATCTTTTGGATAATTTTGGAACATTTTATAAAATATTTTTTTGGAAAACATAAATATGGAATAAAAATTATTTTAAAAGGAAATAATAAAAATGATTTTATTTAAATAACATACTTAATCATTTTAATTACCAAAGATAGGAAATGGTTTTATTACTTTTAATATTCAATAATATCTAGAGTATATGAATATATATAGGTTTAAAGATAGAAATGCCACAAAATTCCCATAAGGGAGACATAAACATAAAAAATATCGAATAATATATATGTCATATATATTATAATTTTTTTATTTAGTCATCGATTTTTATGATCCGTTTATAAATATTTACTTCTCAAAATAAATGTTTCAGGTAAAAATAGATTCCTTTTAATGTATGCTTCGGTTTGGTAGTTTCTTCCATGTAATTTGATCATGGTTCCCTAGTCTTCATAATTTATACCATTAAATAAATATCATATATATTAATTAAATAATTATTTATAGTAGTTCAAAAAAATTTAACATATCAAATTGAGATACACCATTTATAGAGATGGTAGGTCGTACATATGCTTGAACATAATTTTCAATTTTTTGAAATAAGTAATGAAATAATGGTAATGTATATTTCACCTACATATATTAATTATAATATGAAATATATATTATATATTCCTTAAATATTTCATTTTTATCATTAATGTCACCATAAAATGAAAAAAAAATCACATCGCTATATGGAGGAGGTAGTATGCACGTACAGATGAGTGAAATTTTTTTCCAATGGATTGAAAAGTAATAAGGTGGGTGTGATATTATAAATTTAAAAGAACAATTATGTAATATATATATATATATATATATATATATATTTATATATATATATTATGTATACATTTAATCATTCATTATATCCAGTGATGAGAGGTGGTGATGTAAAAAAATTACATCAGGTCCGGAGGTGGTAGTCCGCCGTACACACGATAGACAGTTTCATATCCCATTTTATGAAAGCGGTGTTAGTTAAAGATGTAAACAAAAAAAATATATTATTAATATATTTTAAACCATTTTAATTTTATTTAATAGTATTTGAATATTATTTAAGGAGGTGAAGAATAAATAAAACCTAAATTCTCAGTTAAGACAATACATCTTCTTAAGAAATCCACTTTTGGTTTATTCCTAAATCTTTCCTAGAATGGTTTATAATTATAAATTGGGAGTCCAGGTATTGGTGAGGGATATAAGGGAAGTATTTTGTCTTGTATTCTACAAAAATGTGAATTTGAAGTGTTAATAGGAGAGAATTGGGAGAGTCTCTTTGTGTAGCGACTCAGGATTTTCCTTATAAGACATTGGAATATTTCTACATATATTTCCAAATCTAGGCGCTGAGACGACATGAAATACCATGGCCCCGCGTACTCAGAAAAATTTTATAAAAATATTAACTATTTTTATACAATTTACACGAAAGAAACATGTTATTTCTTAAACAATATCTTGGATTAGAAAATAGAGGCCATGATTGAGTCCGTAATGTGTCATTTACCATAGGTGGGTATAACTTTTTTGGGTTTAGGCCTTCTATAGAAAAGGATTTTAGGACATAACCATAAATAAGATAATTAAATAAGATTATTTTATTTTAAAATCATAATGAATAACTCTTTATTGGAGTATTAGTCTGAATTTCTGAGATCTCGGTTGAGTTTAGAATGTTGGGTTTACCCTATACGCAACATATACTTTATCAAAAATGGGTGTCGGGTGGGAGGTGAGTCAGGTTGGGATGTTAAAGAAGATATTTGTTTCAATAAAAATAAAACAAATATCCTTCCCCATCACCTACCCCTTGTGAAGATGCAGGATCCTAAGACCCTCCCCTCTCCCTCTTTGGTAATGAATGGGCTGGAGGCCGAATTAACGAAACAAGGCATCATTTGACTCAAATCTTGATAGTGATAGCTCTCAAATCATGAAACAGTAGAATTAGAGTGTGGATCAAACCTCAAAGATTTTATTTTTCTTCTTGATTTAGGTGGTTTTTCATTTTAATCATGATCTCCTTATTTATGAATCATTTTTTTCAAATTGTAAATGGATCTTCGAGAAAATATTGAATATGTGAAGATATTATCAGGAGGTTTCCAGATATGGTCATAGAATAATTTTTGTGGCACTAGATGGGTCTCAGTGTTTCATTGAAGAGACTATTGGTGCATGGAATTCTGGCAGTGATCCTGCTATGGAGGCAGTACCAGCCGCGGGGAGGTGACGACGCTACAAGTGCGGGCAACAGAGGCCGTTGGGTGGCGCTGCGGGACGGTGCGCCGGATGGTGAGAGCCTCCAGGCTCGTTGGGTGTATGGGCCATGGATTTTCAAGATGAGGTGGCTTGGCTACATTTTGGTTCATTTAGGTCATGCCAAAGAATGTCTATTTGTCGGCCAGTGCAGCTAGGCCTACCGGACCAGTCCGAAAAGGTCGGTCCAGGTAGGCCTTCGGGCTGAGACGTCCTTAAACCCATATATCTTCTAAATTGGGAATCAATTTTATGTTTCATATATGTAAATGTTACCCTTACATCAATAAGGACATTATGATTCTAGTTTGAGAACATTATGTTTTGGGATCGAGGCTTGGTGTCCTCAAACAACCAATAATAATATAATTATTATTATTTAGAGATTCTTGAATTAGAAGTATCTCCTGCATCCAATGTCATTTTGGCACACCATCAGTGGAATTCAGACTATAAATTTAATGAATACATATCAAGACTAATTTTGGGTGCTTAAATAGAAATTGAGGTGTGGGCCCCACAAGGTCCGGTTTGGGATTTTTACGGCGAACGACTTTTTCACCGATTGCCCATTTTGAATGAACAAATAGACAATACCATGTGTTTTTTCTAAGGATTTCAATTATGAAATATGTATGATGTGTTCTAGTCTTGAGGTTTAAGCCCCACAATGACCCGTTCAGGATTGTTATGGTGAAAAGTTCTATTTTCAATAGTTATCTATTTTCTGTATGTAAATATCCTATCTTGAGTAGTTTTTTGTGTAGATCGTGATGGTGGACTCGCTTTCAGAATAGGATTTTCAGTCAGTAGGTGCCATTGTGTGAGTCTCTTGGGTTACAAATGCCAACTGGAAGGGTTGAGTGGGTTTACCTTGTCCATGTTAGTGATTCTTAGACTGGCTGAGTTGAGTGTGTCCCCCTAGTCTCTATGAGTGATGTTTCGACCCGTAGGGTTGAGTAGTCCCCCTGGTCCTTTTTCTATGTGTGCTTTCGGTATCATACCATCTTCGTTGTACTGTGACCCCTCAATATCAATTTTCATATGATATGGATGCTTTTTCACTTTCTATATTGAGTTGTCTCGATCTACATCAATAGAAGATTTAGTATATTCGGAGCACATATCACCCTAAGAGGATCATTGTGATCCTCACATCCTTACGTTTTTCTTTGGTAGGTTTGGAATTGGTGTGACCATTATCATTAAGTGCATTGATCCACTACCCAAAGAAGATTTTTCAAGTAGTTAATGGAGCCCTTAGTGGGACATGGGTGAAAAACATGTGTATATATATGTATTGTGTGTTCCCTCCATCTGTGATCTATCATGAAATTTCCTTGGGTGGAGTCAGAATCAATGCGACTAACTCTACATAGGTGTTGATCCTCTTCTTCAAGAGATGTTCTAGATTTGGTTTGTTGTGTGATACTGCTTTATATGTTCAAGGATTCCATCTAGGGTTTTAGTATGCCCCTGGGGACCCTAGGTGGGATCCCCTACATGAGGCGTTGGGATTTATTTAGTCAATGGTTGACTTCTTCCGTATAAATATCCATCGAGCGTGCCCTCACGGATTAGTACCACGAGGGATGGCCAGCTTGTGTCATTAGTTCGTTTCCCAATATAGTGACATATATCGGTTGAGTTCCATTTGGGATGGTGATGTTTGATCATTGAATTCGATATTTCAATGCTTCCCCCCTCTTTTTTTTTGTTCCTTTGGGGATGATTTTTATTTTTTGTGTGTTCTTTGAGGTAGGTTTTTAACAGTTCCTTGTATAGGATCCCTTTTTACACCATTGAGGACATTACCTCATGAGACCGGTGTGAGTTTTGTGTTGGAACTCTGAGTTGGCTACCATGAACAATCTATGGTTGGGACCCTAAGACTTGGAGTTAGAGCTGAGTATATCTATGTATGTTTTAGTATACCTTGTTGTATGTTTCGTTTCTTTAGCATACCAGCGATGTCGATCTGACTAGTCATGTTTAGCTGAGAATGGTCTCTAGATGGAGTTTCTCTCTCTTTTGGGTTCCATCTAGATGGGTTGAGGGGACTGATCCTTGTAAGTTACTCTCTTTTTGGAGTGGGATTTTTTGGCTCCTAATGTGTATTTTTATACTCACCCATGTATAGGTTTTTCCCATACTTGTTCTGTATTGTGCAGACCACATGCCATTAAACAGAGTCCCAATAGGAACCAAAGTAGGTAGAGCATAGTAGATGGACTGACCAGGGAATTTACCTGAGTTGTACCATAGGGCTTACCAATGGAAGTTTGACAAAGATCCCCTCCATCTTAGAAAGTTGGAAACTTTGGCAGTTTTATTTTAACGGGCCATGTTTTACCCTTTTGTACTTATGTTTTACTCTAGTTCGGTTATATGTATGCATGGATTTTAGTTTCTAGTTTTTATATATATCTATGAACTATCACATGGAGGTGTATGTGGCTGTGTGCATACATGTATTTTAGGCTAAGGGCTCCCAGGTTTGTGATAGCCTACTCGGTGCTAGTCACCATCCCCTGGCCAATTGGAGGGGAGATTGGGGAGTGGTGGTTTGATCCCCATTGCATCCGGTATGAAACATTGGTATCAGAGCGGCTTATACTTTGGTACTACAGTCATGATCTTGGTTTGGGTTTTACAGTGACTTGTTTAGATTGTTTAAAGTTCCTTTTTCAGGCTAAGGACTCCATTTTTGGTATGGAGGCTTATAATTCCATGTACCTGGACTCTGATAACATTCATTTTGACTCAGGACATTAGGGAACTAGTCATAGGAAAATAATGGTACATGCATCATATAGGACTAGGTTTTGGGTTTTCCTTTTGCTTCTTGATTTGGTTCCCTAGATATACTCTTTGACTGTGGTGCGCCTTGAATTTGTTTTTGGATGTTTCCATAATAACAGTATTCGAGGTTTCCACCGATAGCTGTGGACTACGACCTAATGAGTGACGGGGTCTCCTTACATGGGCTAGGTAATAACAAAGGTTCTTATACAACAATTTAACTGGTGGTGCCATAACCCATTGAGTAGCGTGTAGACCCACCTCTGATAGTTTAGGTGGATGCGGTTTTTCAGAATGATCCATTGATGGATTTGTTGGTGTTGGATGTTAAGGTGGTGGGGTCATACGCGTACCATGTTATTCAGAGAAAGAGTTCCTCTAAGTCCCAGGTTGAGTTGGACCCATTGTTATCACACATACAATGCAGGAGGTACTATAATTTTTGGTGGTATATCCTTTCCTGGAACCAATATTCCACTCAAGGTTTTGGTTAGCAGTGGGAGAGGTTTTTTTATTCTAGTGATGGCTTCAGAAATCTTTCTAGATATTTTCCAACCCTTTTTGTTTCTTAGAGGGAGATGGTAGATGGACCACCTTGGTAGGGGTAGCATTTCGAGCACAGAGGTCTGTAGGGAGGAGGACATGGTAGAGGAGTGGGTGTAGCAGCAGGAGGTGGAAGGTAGTATCAGTTACCACCAACACCACCCCATGTGGTATGCACCCCATTCAGGGAGCTGGAGGATGAGGGCATGGACAACTGCAGTACTTAGAGGCCATTGAACCAGAGGCTCCTTGAATGGATAGAGGTATGCTCAATTTTTTTTTCTAATTTCTACAATAGTTTGGTAAACACTTTTAAGAGGTAATATTTTATTTCATCTATTTTCTTGAGGTTTTTTGGTGTGACACAAGGCATCAGTAAGGCATTGTGTCAATTTGGTTCATCATATCTTCTAATGCATGACGAAGTGGGGTCCTTAACCCACAAAGAAGTGTTTTTTATATGACTAAAGTGGTGAGAGAGAGTTAGTTCCGTCCATAACGGATACTATCAAGGTGTAGTAGTTGACTACCTTTGACATTTTTGTTCTGGGTGGGGGTTGTGTGTCAGATTATTTTTAGAGGGATGGTAATACCCAATGTGTGTTGGGAATCCATGTTTCATTCATTTATACCCTCACTTGTTTAGCATTATCTTCGTACACGAGTCTCTTGAGGATTTCTTAGTGTGGTATTATGTGGATTCAAACTCACAAGGATGAGGCACACATTCCCCACTAATACATGTTCTTAGTACATGATACAAACCCATTTCGGGGATTGAGTGCCACTCGAAAAATATAATATCTAGGTGAGATGTATGAGTCCCTTTACTTGTATTTTTTGGATTATGTTTTTTGGACTCTCTATTGGGTTAGAGAGGTGGCATACCATTTGACCCTAGGACTACATGAGACCATGGCCTTGGTGTTTCCCACCTGTCATTGCTGAGGAGACATGTGCCTAGTTTCATGATGTCAACATCAGATGATCTAGTCTTGGTTTTGGCCTTGGGGTTCCCTGGTGTGTGTTCTCATTGGCAGCATGAGAACCGGTGGTGGCTTAATAGTGGTTTTTGGTGAACTCACTGGTGAGGGAGACCTATTTGAGAGTCCAATTTAATTCCCTTATGCTTAGCCTTTTTCATTTTGAGTATGGAAATATTTATGTTGGGGGGGATGTTGAGTATTGGGATTCACATTGTAAGATTTTGGAATCTTTTTCATATGTTTCTAGAGCTAGGTGCAGAGACGACGTGTGATTTCATGGCCTGGTGTGCCGAGAATAAATTTTATAAAAAAATTAAGTATTTTTATACTATACACACGGAGGAAATGGGTTCTCTCATATACAGTAGATCGTATTAGAAATCTGATGACACAATTGAGTCCGTAGCATGTATTTTACCCTATGAGGGGTATATCCCTTATGGTTGCAGACCTTAAGTGGAAATGGTAGTCAATGTAATTACCATAAATAAAATTTTTAAATAATTTTTTTATTTTGATGTCATATCCAATAACTCTAGAAAAAATTCTCAGATTGAATTTCTGATATCATGGTTTAGTTCAGAACATTGTGTTTACCCTATGTGTGACATAAACTTTACCGGCATCGGGTGTTGGGTCGGGGCGAGTCGAGTCGGGGTGTTTGGTAGATATTTGTTTTAATAAAATTGAATGAAGTATCCCTCTCCCATCACCTCCCCCTTGAGAAAACATAGTAGCTTAAGCCCCTCCCCTCTACCTATTTTGAGATTAATGACCTGGAGGAAAAATCTATGAAACGAGGTTTCGTCGGAGTTGGATCTTAATGGGGATCGCTACCGTATTACACAACAGTAGCTTCGAAGTGCAGATATTACCTCGAAGATTTGGCATTTCACCCAAAGGTAGGTGGTATTGTGTTTTAATCCTAATCCCCTTGTTTATGTATAATTTTTGTTAAAATAAATAATATATCCATAAGTGAATCTTGAATCTATGGAGATCTGATCTCTGGGTTTCTATATCTGGTCTCAGAATAATTTTGGGAGCACCGATGTGGTCATAGTGGTCTGCAGAGGTTGTGGAGGCCATGATGGGGCTACCATAGGTGCAGGTGGAAGAGGTCTCTAGGAATTGTGGTAATGCATAGCAATGGAGGGTAGGAGCTGGCAGGCGTGCAGGGTGCACGTGTCAAAGAGTGACAGACTGAGGTGGTAGGGCCGCAGGCTAGCATGGATGGTTCAGATGGTGGGGGTCAGATCGGGCCAGGTTGGCCTTTGGGGCAGGATAGCCTTAAACCCTCGTAACTTCTAAACTCGTCATCTATTTTAGGTGTCTTCTCTAAAAACATGACCCTTTAATTGAGGTACACTTTGTGAGTCATGTTTGAGAAATTTATGTTTTAGTTTTGATAGTCGGTGGAACGAAACCTCTGATTATAGAAATAATAATATAATTATTATTATTTTTAGATTCTTGCATAATGGCCTATAGGACATCTATTTTTAGAATTTTTTTTGATAATCCCACTTTTAGGGGTATAAGGGAACCCTTACATGGCGTCTAGGATTTGTGACATTACATGACCACTAGGTCTTAGAGGAATTCATTCAGACTTTAACTACATGGGACTACTCCCCTCCAGCATCTACATCATGATGTTATCTCCCCACCTTCAAATGGTTGTTTAGATAGGTTTCTCTTGCATGAATAGGCCGGTACTATTGAAATTGGAATACCCTAAAATTCATCCAAATATTATTTCTCTACTCTAGTGAATGTTCTAGATCTGAATCCTCATCTGGAGCATGCTCCTTATAGAGTCTGTCTGGTCCATTTAAGCACAATTTCATGTGTCCCGAAGGTCATGAAGTGGCGCGACAACCATGAGGTGGACCTAAGGACTTAAGGTGGCCCGAGTGCATTACTTTCACAAAGGAATTGGGTGGAAAAAATCCTTTAAGGATACTAGGACCAAACTGGTGGTCTAAAAGCCCATACAAATAAATAGTTCTGGCTGCTACTACACTGAACAATACCTTCTAAAGTACTACTACTTACCCCAGAAATATTTGTCTACCTAGATGAATAGTTCTTATTTCTATTTGGTGTTCCTTCATCGGCATTATGACCCTAAATTTAATGCAAATGTATCAAGACTGATTTTGGGTACTTAAACCGAAATCGTGGTGCAGTCCCCACGAGGCCCGATTTTGGCGTTTGCAGTGAAATGTAACTTTTTCACCACGTTTCCATTTTGGAAAAATGAATAGATAGTCACATGTTTTTTTCCATGAGTATCGCAACAGTGTGATCCATATGATATGTTTTAGGATTGAGACGCAGGCCCCACAATGACTCATTGGGGCTTATTATGGTGAAAAGTGCCTTTTTCACTGGTTATCCATTTTAGGTATGTAAATCACCAATCTTGAGTATTTATCCATGTAGAAAATGATGGTTCCCTCAGTTTGAGCATAATAGAAGTGGTGTGAAGGTGATCTTGTGTGGTTCTCTTAGGTTAGAGACACCGCCCATTAGGATTGAATGGGTCCCCTTATCCTTGTTAGTGATTCTACGAATGGATGGGTTGAGTGGATCCCCCTAATATCTATGAGAAAAGTTTAGATTGATAGGGGTGAGTGGGTCCCAATAGTCTTTTCTCTATGAGGGATTTCGGTATCACATCCTCTTCGTTGGATTGTGACCCTGCTTCAGATGTTTTGCATACCTATAGCATGGATGCATTTCAAGTTTCTAGACTGAGTTTTATCAATCTGGTTCAACAATAGAATTAGATGATTTAGAGCATGTGTCACCCCGAGAGACCTGTTGTGATCTCCACGCCCTTGCATTTTTCTTGTTAGGATTAGAATCGGTGTGACCAGTATTTACACTTCCATCAATCGTCTACCCATGATGATTGTTCTAGTAGGGGATAGAGCCACCAGTGAGCCCTGGGAGCAAACCCTCTATTTGTGTATCATCTGGTTCCTCTTTCTACAATCTATCATAATGTTTTTGGAAGGAAGAGTTAGAATATGCATGAAAAACCCTACACAGGTGTTGATAAAATTCTAGGTGATATGTTTTAGATTTGGTTTGTTGCATGATATCCCTTTCTGTGTTTGATGTTTCATACTCTGGTTTTATTATCCCTGACCAGAACTTTTGTGGGATCACCTACATGATAATTTAGGGTTGTTTTACTCACTATGTGACTTCTTCCATGACACTACCTATAGATATTCCCCTATTTTATAAGTACCTTGAGGGTTTTTTGGGTTTTTCCATTAGTTTTTTTTCTCAATAGAGTGACATATCCCTATTTTTTGACATCTAGGAAGGCAATGTTGATTAATCGACTTCGAGCTATAGATTCGTTCCCCATCTTTTTTCATGTGCCATCATGGATGGTTTAGAGTTGTTTTTGTTCTCTGAGATTGTTTTTCACCGTTTCCTCAGGTACGATCCCTTTTTCTCTCTTTGAGGTCAGTACCTCATGAGACTGGTGTGAGTGTTGCATTGGAACTTCAAGTTGGATATGATAGACAATGTATGGTCACAACCACAAGACTTGGATCTGAAGAAGATTATATCATTGTATGTTCTAGGATTCCCTATGGTAGGTGTAATTTTGTTGGAATAATAGGGATGTCGAGATAACAAGTCATGTTTAGATGAGGATGGTCTCAATATGTGGTTTCTCTATCATTTGGGTTCCCTCTAGCATGGTCAAGATAACTAATCCCTATTGGTTGCTCACTTTTTAGTTTAGGATTTTGGGGTAGCAACTGAGTATTGTTATACTCACCCTTATATGATATTTTCTATCAGGAGTTGTGTCTTGTGCATACCAGGATTCCTTCGATGAATTCCAAATAGGACCCAGAACACGGAGATCATAGAAGATGGTCTGATCAGGATTTTACCAGAGTTGTCCACGGAGCTTACCAGAGGGATTTTGATAGTGATCCCCTCCATCTAATCAAGTTGTGCACTTTTTTAGATTTCTTTCAATGGCCCATATTTTCTCCCATTTTATACATCTATTAGAATCTATTTGGGTTATATGTATGCATGAATTTTAGTTTCTAGTTTATATATATATCTCTACACAGTTGCATGGAGGGGTATGTCGGCGTGTGCGTAAAAGTACATTAGGCTGACACCTCCCATGTTTGTGATAGCCAACTCTGTGCTAGTCACCAAAACCTTTCCTATTGGAGGTAGGGTTGGGGAGTCATGGCTCAAGCCTCTTTGGGTCTGGCCATGACAATTCATAATAGGTGGAGATGACAAAGTTGTAATTTTTGAAAAGAATAAATTATACCCACATTTTGTTAACATTACATAATGATCCAAAATGGCTAGTTAGAAAAAAATTATTATATAAAATCAAATTATGGCCATCCAATTGGAATTTTACTAGTTTTTATGTCATTTTATCCCCTCTTTTTGTATTTTAAAACATAATAAACCTATTTTAACCTAAATTGTGGTAATTAATATTTTTAGATTTTACTGTTCATTGTGAAAAAAACTACACTGCTCTTATAATATAATATTAATTATGATGATTAAAATATGGAATCTGTTTTATCTAGTTAATTTCAACCAATTCATTGAACATAAGTGAATGTTACACTTTTAAGTGAAATTAAAAAATGGGTTTTCAAAGGAATGTTATGTTAATTTAAATTTGTTCCTAAATTGAACATAAAATTTATACCAATGGCCTAAATTGGATTAATAATAATGTAATTTAACTAATATTATTTATAAACCATTTAAAACACAATTAATCTTTATAAATCTTTTAAACAAGATGGCAGTTCTCAATAAGTCATCATTTTTCACTATTTATCAAAAAATCAATATTTTCAAAAATTCAAAAAATTATCATTAGGGTAATTTATACATAAATATTTTAAAATTGAAAATAATAAATTAAAATAAATATTCCAAATTTGGTGAAAATTAATTTTATCATTAGCACAAAAAACGTGATGAAACATCTTTATAGAAATTTTTTTTAGAAATATTGTTCAATTTATTTCAATATTTTTTATTTCAAATAAATTTGGTAACCAATGAATTTAATTTATATATCTCTAACACATATAGTTTTAATAAATTATTTATTCATATTTATACCCACAAAACCAACGTGTAGGTGACATGTCTCTCATTAAATAATAGTATTTTAAAATTATATTATGTTTTTCTTAAACTTTGTGTTGCATGTTGTGAAAGATATCCTAAAAATTAGTTAATGTGAAATATATTCTAAAATCAGGTTGTCTTAAATTCTACCCCCCTTAAAAAAATTTCCCCAGACAATTATTTTTTTATCATAATAGGTTGTTCCTTATTTGAACTCCCACTTCGAAAATAGTGTAAATTAAACTTACTCATAATAAGAGATAATGGAATGTAAGAAGGTCTTCAAAAAACAAAATAATGGGTTTCAGAGTAGGAAAAAATTTGTGGGAAGTAAAAATATTGATGTAAATTAAAATAATAAATAATTATAGAGTGTGATAGAGATTATATACCTCAATAATATGAATGATTGACTGTCAAACAATAAATATATTATGTAAATTTATGAAATATTAATATATTCTAATTTCAAGATAATATTCCTAATAATAAGAGATTATTTTACTATCATTATAAAGAACAACATAATACATACATACATAATATCTTTTTATTTCATAAGAAAATTTTCATACTTTGGTTATTATTTGATCAATTTCAACATCATTTATTACTCCAAGAAATGAATATCCAAGATGGCGTTTTTATTCTTGATGCATTGTAATTAACTTTTAATAGTTCATAAGATCCATAAAAGTGTGGCACGTATTAACATCAATATCTAAAAATTTACCAAAACCAAAACGGTATAAACTTGTATTAAAATAAATTAATCTTTAAAACCACAATAGTATAACCAATTTTATACTATTACAACTCCTCAAAAATTTATCTATAATATTTTAAATCCCAAAATAAGAAAATATTTTATTAACCATTTATCCATAAACAACATAAATTAGTTTATAAAATCACATACCAAACACGTGAATAACTTGATTATATATTCTATTAAAACTTACTCATAACCTAAATCACCATAAAAACATATTGAAATCACATGTTATTTAATACATTACACAAATATAAAAATGTATAAAAGTCATCAAAAATTATTTAGTCACCAGATCTCTAACCATGTTCATGGTCACCAATATAAACCAGTATACTTTATCAATTTAAATTCCATCCTTAATCAAAATAACAATTTTTTAACTCTACAACTATAACATATTATGATTTATCCTTCCCTTACACATGTATTCAGAAAAAATTTCACCTTTCTACTAAATTACTTTTCTTGGTTATTAGTACCATTCAACAAGTGAATTCAAATACATAATAAAAACTATTGGTGTACAATATTTATACATTTCAAGATTCCTATAATAGGAATATCATTTATAAAATAATTCTAAAACCAATTCATGAACCTAAATACACCTTTAATGTTTTCCACTTATACTCTTGCTTTAACATAATCCTGGCCTTGATAATGTATCTTTAAATGTGGTATATTCCATTGACACATGAGAATTTTTTTACCTAGTTCCCCATCACCTTAAAGCTGAATCACTGAATAATAATGGTATAATTCTTAACTATATATTCACATACCTGATATCCTTTTTCACTAAAAATGATGCAAGATACAATTAAGTTTAAAAATGTACCAGGGTGTTTCCTTCCACAGTTATAAAATTTGGTAAATTCCTCCCTTCTCTTCATCCCCTGAACCATTTTCCTTTTCCTCATTTTATTCTATTTATTTCATTCAAATCCATATGTATTGGATAATTATTTCACTACATTGATATCACAAGGAAATATAACCTCATATATAGAGAAAGATTTACAGACTAGCTCCCATTAAATGATTTTATTTAGCTCATAAACAAAACAAAAAATATTACTCCATGAACAATGTAAATAGTACAAAGCGTGTCTTTTTATCCCTGTAATGTTATCTTTATATGTAGAAACTATTTTATCTTCCTTTTTTCATATAATCATCAATTGGATCTCCATATTATGTCGTTCATCTCAAGTGTATAATATTATTCCAAGATGATTACCTTAAAATATATCCACTCCATGTTTGTTATATCTTCTTCATCCTTGGTGTTTTAAATTAGTTACCACTGTTGATCTGAATCCCTTGAGAGAATATAAACTACTATGAAAACCTCCTCCATTTCATTACTTCTTGAAGTTATAAATATATTATCTACGGAACTTATCCACTATTATGATAAAATTTTATATATATCCCCATCGAATGGTACTGTTTGATAATACAAAAAAGGATTATCATTTTTGTACAAGATTATGGCTCTATAGGTTGGTCTATTTGAGCTAGGTTATTTTCCAAGACCTGAATCAGCTACCCTAATATAGTTAAAAAATTCATCTATAACTCTATATTCATTATCATTATATGGGGGAAATCCCTACATGGATTACAAGCATTGTTATATTTTCCATTCCTTCCAATATGTCCAAATTCTAAAAAATGGAATACTCAAGACTTGATCATAATATTATGAAACATAATGTATAATTATAATAATAGTGAAACACTTAAAGTAAATTAGAAATTTAGGTATAATTAATATCATAATCATAAACATTGTTAATTTTGGGATATTCTGAAATTATAAAAATACATTAGAATCCTTCATAGTGGTTTATAACGAAAATATAAATTAGCAGAAGCATATATTATGTGACTGTCAATCATGGAATGCTGAAAAGCCCATTTCCATGAATCTGGTGATGATCAAGTCATATCCCAATGCACCCTTTTCATAGTTACTATCCCTAGGTATAATAATGCATGAGAAACATCTACATGTATTTTCATGATATGGATTTGTTTCTAGGAATACCACCCAATCTATACATTAGAAAACATTTTAATGTAATACAATACTTATAATTATCTTCAATGTATATCATAAGTATATATTGGGTAATCCATTTCATCCTACATCTAGTTACCAAAGTTTTTACTAAATTTCATTTGATACCAACTGCGAAGACCTTATCCATATTATCTCTATGTTAGGGATCATTTTATCACAGTGGAACTAAATACAATCGATCACATCCAAAAGGCCCATATAGTTTAATAGTATTGTGAAACTAGATACATACATGAATATCATATTAAAATTTAGAATTTAAAATACAATATAGAATGGTCTTTGAGAACACCATTATTCCATTTAGAATGTCCCTAAATATCCATCACAATAAACTTTCTAGAGCCTTGTGGAAGGTGACCATAATAAAGGGGTTATATAAAATGTTTAGTAAGGGTATGAATATAATAAAAGATACAATGAATAAATAATTCATAATAAACAAGGAAATGTAAAAAATAAAACACATGTCACTTAATAAATATCATGGCCATGAATAATAATATGTCAAGAATAAATAATGATCAAATGATTCTATATAAATAAAAACATTACTTTAAAAATTATACATCGATATTCCAACTACTAGAACAATAACATGGACAATACTTACTATTCTAATAATGAATAAATTCATAATTTCAAACATCAAAAACAAACATTCAGTTCCCCATTCCAATACATCTTATATAAATGCATAAGGCCACAACCAAATACCCCTAATAGTTTTTCTCATGAGAACAAATGACGCATCAAGGGTATATTGTGGGCCCTACCTATCACTTAATAACTATAATTTATTCATCTTATGAATGGGGAATAACATTGTCATGTGAACATTCATATTCAAAATATGGAATATATAATTTAAATAATTAACCTAAAAAATAAATTGAATCAATATTAACATTCATATTGAAAACAAGGATAAAAATGTTAATAACATAACAAAATAATAAACAGAATCATAAATCATGCATATTAATATAAATAACCATTTTAAAATAGTACATACCCTTTAATGATGTTTATAAACCATTGAAAAAATAATAAAGATGATATCATTAAAAAATATCCCAATAGTGAATAAGTAAATGTATGGTTCTTATCATTGATAAATTGAAATACAATAACAATGCCATTAAAAACAATATTTAGGAAATTACAATTTTTACTTTGAAAATAAATGTAAGAAACTAAAAATATTTGGAATTTTAGGAGAAAAATTTTGATTGAAAAAAAATCATGGAAAATTTTAAAGGATTCTTTGAAGAAATGAACATTCATTATGGTTGGAAATTCAATTCATTTAGATTACTTTAAAAAAGTATTCCTTTCAAATATTTAGTAAATAGTCAAAAATTTAATCATTTAGAAAATCAAAGGATACTTTTTATATTATTTTTTTGAAAAAATGTAAAAAACATATTTAATAAATCATTTGGAGAATGATTAAAAAAATTTCAACAACATTTGTAGAAAAAATTTATATGTATGAAAAATCATTTTGACTGATAATTAAAATAATTTTGACTTTACATAAAATCAATTTCCCAGTAATTTTAAGTTCCAAAGAGGTTAAAACGGTTCTATTATATGAAAATTTTAGGGATTACTATAGGTGATTATAATATATTGTGTTTAATATTTAAATATCAAAAACTACCCCAATAGAGACTTAAACATAATCAATCATGAATAATGATGAGATTGTGAAATAAACCCTTACCACTTTTGTAACTTCTGAAATGTAATCACAATAAAAAACTTCTAATGACCCACCCATTTACCATTGGCTTTAGAGCTCAACGAGTTATTACTAGGACTTAAGCGACATCCCCAAGATGCCAAAGGCTGGCAATAAAAGACGAAGGGTTTCAAATACAAGTTGGGGGATGATTTTCCCTTTTATAAATAACCCATAAACCAACCACGCATAGCCACACATTAACTATATGATGCATAAAAAAAGAAAGACGAATAAAAAACTTCATTTATAATAAACCACATAAAATTACACAATAGTGGATGACCAAACTAAGCATCAAAGTACACAACGGATAAACAACTCAAGACTCTAAAAAGACACCATGAATTAGTGCTCCACAAGCTCCAAGCTCCACAACATCTCCCAAGCATCACCACAAGCAACTAGCAACAAGAGGATTTACCTTTACCTATGTCCTAGAATATGACATCGGCAAAAGCACCAACGTTCCAAAGCAGAGGTGAGTACAAAACTCAATAGGTTTTCCCCAATGCCTTCCCTACTCACACCACTTTGATAGAAGAGTTTGCAACATTTATATAAAAAAAGTTATATTAAACATTTTCTCAAAAATAGTTTATAACTAAATATAAACAAGTTTCCAAAACCATTCATAACCAAAGGCATTCCAAGAGAAATTGAAACCAATTTTCCAGCAAGTTATTTTCCCAAAAAAATAATAAAACAAAGTTAAGAACCATTCTGTAAACATTCCTTTTTGGCATACCCAACCATTTCCACAATCCCATGCAATGAACCATGCATGCTACTTGGAGGAGGGGAGAATCCCTAACCCTTATCCATCCCAACCATGATGGGGGAGAATCCTTAACCATATCAAACCCAAATTCACATGAATGATTAACGGGGGAGAGCCCTAACCCTTATCCATCCCAAAACTGATGGGGGAGACCCCTAACCCTTATCTGTCCTGAATGCAATATGAATGTTTGACAGGGGAGAGCCTTAACCCTTATGCATCCCAACACTGATGGTGGAGACTCCTAACCCTTATCTATCCCATATTCCCATGAACGCACACAACCATCATGTCAAAAACCATGTGTGTTCAAAAAATTCAACCCATTCCAATGCTTAACCATTTGAATTCCAAAACAAATCAATAAAACTCCCTATTTATTGAAACAAAGTCCATCCACGTCATTTCAATCTCAACCCATTTCAATAAAACACCCTTTTTATTGAAAACCCCTTTCTCATCAAACCATCTACTATTTCAGAAAATCCCTAATTTTAAATCAAAATTTTAAATTCAACAAGCCAAATCACATTCCACAACAATTCGCCAATATTTCACAATCTCATCAAAACCATAAATAATCACTAAAAAAGATTTATTCTATGATTTTATCAATAAAATACATTCAAATAAATCAATTTGAAACTAAGACAAACAATTCTAGCAAGAGGAGTCGAGAGTGAATCCTCCTACCTCAAAGGTTTTGACAAAAACCCTAAGAAGCGGAGAACACACGAGAAAACCCGGCCGATTCACCAAGGATCCTATTTAGATCTCTTCTCCAAACACAACCAAGACCAAAAATCATCATTTTTGGCATCCACACACTTAGATATACCCATAACAGGCGTAGATCCAAGAAATCGAGAGAATAGGAGAAGTAGAACTAAGCATATCTGAGAATCCAAACAAGAACGATCACATACCTCAAAAATCTAGCTTCTATTCGTCAAGAGAAGCCTTCCGATCACCTTCAGAATGATGGGAGAACCCTATTTGACCTTAGGAGAACCAAAATCCCGAGTTAGGACCAGTTAGTAGCTTAAAAAGGCACTTTGAGGAAAAAATGTGTGCGATCCACCTATATAGGATCTCGTTTAAGTGGTCGCATGGTTAGTTTGCACAGTTTGACAAACCATGTGCTAACCATGCATTAGCTACTGCCTCAGACACCCTTCTCACCTGGTTTGGCCACACGGTTAGACAAACCATGCGCTGCCTATGAAAAATCTATTGCCTCCAAAACCAACTATGCACAATTTGGTCGCACGATTCGGCCGCACAGTTTAGACAAACCGTGTGTAGCCCGTGTGACCTCCCCTTTCACCTCCAAACTTCTTTCCAAGTTCTCTCGACTCTCCCATACATCACCGTTAACTTTATAACCATTAAAAGCATCAAGAAATGGTTTCATAGTAGAAACTGGGGGTACTACATTCTCCCCACCCTTCGTCTTTCCATCCATGGAAAGTAGAAAACCATCACCCAACTGAAAGGGTTCCGGCAACTGCTCTTTCATTACCTTCTCGCGTTCCCAAGTCTCTTCCTAAATCTGACCATGCTTCCATAAAACCAGCACTAGACCGATGCTTTTTCCACGTAAGACTTTCTCTTGCCTATCCACGATCTGTACCAGGATATGTATCAATGAAGCATCCAACTCTAAGTCAACATGATCCCATTTGATCTCATAGTCAGGATCAGGCTGATACTTTTTCAACTGAGATACATGGAACACATTTTGCACCGAACTAAACCATGGTGGAAATGCCAACCAATATGCGACCTCTCCAACCCATTCTAGAATATAAAAAGGGCCATTGTATCTAGGAGATAACTTTCCTTACTTCTCGAAACGATGATGTCCAAGTCTTAAAGAGATCCTCAAGAAGACATGACCACTCAAAACGAACGACAACGGTCTTTAACAGTGATCTGCATAAGATTTCTGAATACTCTGAGCCATATTTATCCTCTTTCTAATCAACTGGATCTTCTCTGTTTTCTCTTGGACAAGGATTGTCCTAACTTGTGAATTTTCACCCATTTCCACCCTTCACAGTGGAGAACAACAAGGACGCCCATACAATGCTTCAAACGGAGCCATGCGTATCGAGTCTTGATAGTTGTTATTGTATGTGAACTCCACTAAGGGTATATTTTCCTCCCATGAGACGCCAAAATACATTACACAAGCCAGCAACATGTCTTCTGACGTTTGTATCGTCCGCTCGGATTGAGCATCCGTCTAAGGATGATACGCCATGCACATAGTAAACTGAGTCCCAAGGGCTTGCTGTAATGATTTCCAGAAATGATATGTGAACATCGGATATCTATCCGAGACTATAGACACTAGTACACCATGCCTCTGTACCACTTCTCGGATATATATTTTTGAATGATCTTACACCGTATGAGTTCCATGATTAGGGATGAAATGGGCCGACTTGGTTAGACGGTCCACTATCACCCAAATGGCATCGTGTTTGCAGACCATTCTTGAAAGACCTATAAAAATCCATTGTTATCTGATCCCATTTCCACACTGGGAAAGGTAAATATTGTAACATACCAACTGGTCTCTAATACTCTGCTCTAACCTGATGACAAGTTAAGCACTGCGAGACGAACTCGGCCACTTTCCTTTTCATCACGCTCCACCATAAATGTGCCTTCAACACCTTATACATATTCTGTGTACATAGATGTACAACACATCTTGAATGGTGGTAAGCATGAAGGAGTTGTTCTTGAAAAACCATATGTACAACTATCCAATCTGTGAAACACAAAACGGAATCCCCATCAAGTTTCCAGTCATCAATGGTCTCCCCACCATTGAGTTTTGAACTTACAACTAGACATTATGCATCAAATATTTGTGCTTCTTTGATCATATTTACTAAATCAGGAACAAGTGTAGCTGAAAAGAAAACAGAAACATCACCTAGGTCTTCACATTCCACATACATGTCAGCTAAGACCGACATTAACTGCAATTCATCGGAAGAAACTTTCTCTAACTGAGCGTATGACTTTCTACTCAATGCATCTTCCACCGAATTCCATTTTCCTAGTCTGTACAACAATTCAAAGTCAAACATATGGAGATAATCCATCCACCTCCTTTGCATCAGATTTAAATCACGTTGTGAGAAAATGTGTTTCATGGTTTTGTGATCCGTAAACACAGTAAATTTCTCACCAAAGAGATAATGTCACCATATTTTCAAAGCATGGATGATTGCAGCTAACTCAATATCATGTGTTGGGTAATTGTTCTCATGAATCCTCAACTACCTTGAGCCATAAGCATCCACATGGTCTCCTTACATGAGAACACAACCCATCCCTATTCCCAAAGAATCATAATACAACACAGACCCAAGTCCTAATTCAGGCAAGATCATGATGGGTGCCGATGTAAGACAAACCTTTAGTTCCTGGAAAGACTTCTGACATTATTCTGTCTATTGGAATGGAGCATTATTCTTTGTCAGAGATGTCGTAGGTGACGCTAGTCATGAGAAATCACACACAAAGCACCGGTAGTAAATAGCTTGACCAATAAAATGGCATTTCTCAAACACATTCTTTGGTGGTTTCCAAGAGATTACGACTTCTATCTTTTTAGGAAAAACTGAAACGCCTTTCTCGAAAATGACATGGCCAAGGAAACGTGCTTCCTGTATCCAAAAATCACACTTTGATAATTTGTCATGCAAACGACGATCTCTCTTGATTTGTAACACTGTTTCCAGGTGCTCCTCATGATCAACCCTTGTCTTTGAATACACCAAGATATTATCCGCAAACACCACAACAAAAGAATATATATATCACTGAAATATCTGATTCATCAAATCCATGAAGACTTTTGGTGCATTCGTTAGAATAAAAGGAATGACTACATATTTGTAGTGGCCATATCTACTTATGAAAGTTGTATTTAGAATATCCTCCTTCTAAACTCATAATTGGTGATATCCTGATTGTAGGTCAATCTTGGAGAACCAATGAGCTCCCCTTAATTGATCGAACATATCATCAATGCGTTTATGTGGATATTTATTCTTTATCATAACTTGGTTATGCTTATGATTATCAACACACATCCATAGATTTACATCTGCCCTTTTCATGAAAAAAACCAGTGTTGCCCACCGAGATATACTTGGTCAAATGAAACCCTTGCTTTCCATCTCCTCAAACTTCATTTTCAATTCTCATACCTCCGTTGGTACCATCCTATAAGACGGAAGGGAAATAGCACAAGTCCTTGGAAGAAGATCAATCGTAAACTCCACTTCCCTTAGAGGTGGTAACCCTGAGAAATTATTGGGAAAGACATTTGTAAATTGATCCACAACAGCTGGAAAACTATTTTCCTCAATATCTTCAATTGATTCTAAAGTCAATGTTTCCTGTTGGTAAGAGATCATTCCCACCATTGGTGCCAAAAATCTCTTTTCATCTCTCTTTACCATCCTCTCTCCTCTGAAGATATGTTTGATGTCATCCTCAGTCGTGAAACTAATTGTTCTCCTATAACTTTCAATGTAAGCCGTAACCATTTTCAACCAATCCATACTCAGGATTAAATCATAGACATCCATGTCCAACATTGAGAAGTATAATTTTAACTCATATCTATCAACCGTTATAGGAAATGATATAGACATAAAGGCTTGACGTTCTCTTTCACTAAGAAGAGTTTTTAGTTTCAAAATAGAAGGCATTATTTCCTGTTTTAAACATATCAAGTCAATAGTATGATATGAAATGAAGGAATGTGATGCACCGGTATCAAAGAGCAGTTTCACAAGGGTAGAATTCAAAATAATTGTACCTCTCACCATAGATGGTCCAGCCTGATCATCAACCATCATCTGATCATCTCCATACAATTGCTTCATTGCTACACTGTTCTCCTTGTTGCCTTGCTGAGATTTCCCTGGTTGAAGATTCCTTGTATTTTGAGAATCACCATGGCTAGCTCTGTTATGCTAATGAGACTAATTCTGTTGTCCATGTTCTTTCAAAGCATATAATTCTTGTGATTCCTAAGGAGTGTCACATGACCCTGACCTCGTTGAATTCCTACAATAGCATTGTAGATGCCCCATCAGCTTGAAATTGTGACATGCTCTAGGTTGTGTTGTAAAATCTCCCTTTTTGTGGTCAAGTGAACCACATTGAAAACAACCTGCTTTTCTCTAGGGTCATGGAGGAAGATTCACTGATCCTGCCGTCTGTTTCTGATTTCCACTTGAACTGTGGAAATAGGTGTCCCTTTTCTTCTTGTTCCCAACGATTCAGTTCCCACTTATTCCTATAGTTATCAACATGCCTCCTCCCATCAATCCAGAGATATCACGTTCAGAAATAGTCAGTATATTCATCATCTCTGTATAATCTATAATACAGAGTATCCCAATATTCGATCGAATCTCCTGCCTTAGCCCCAATTCGAAGATGCATGCCTTCAAAGATGCACTAACCGCAACCTCTGGATCAAGATGGACTAAATTAATTAATTTATCCACATAATCTGTGATAGAGAGACTATCTTGTTTGATGCTGAAGAAGACCATCATTTTCTGGATCTTGACCGTGAGACGATAGAATTGTTTGTTGAACAATTCTTCAAAATCCTCCCATGTAAGGCCTTCATAGAATTTAGCATGCACCGCTAAATCCCACCATTGATGTGAAAGATCCTCGAGCATATACGTCTCCAACATGACCTTGAGATCTAATGGTGTGCTGATGAAATCGAAGATACGATTCATCCTACTTATCCACACCTTCGACTTTTCAGGTTTAGCATCACCATGAAAGTTCGGTGGATTCTGCTTCATGAACTGGATGGTATGATCCACAAGCCTTGGTTCATTCCTCCAGTTCCCCATATCCACAGCATGAAAATCTTGGACAATACTCTGAACCAGCTCTTGGTTCACATGTGGTTCTGGTCCGACCACATTTTCTGCAGCTTCTTCAGGTTGGTTTCAACGATACCTACCAGGTGCCATTTTCTAAACCAACAACGAACTCCGTCAATCTCACTCTCTAGTAACTGATGGTCTAGTATTCAAGATACTTTTTGAAAACATTCAAGATACTTTTTGAAAATAAACCCATTTTCAAAATACACCCAATACCCTGTTTTCAAGGTCTTTCACTTGAAAACAATTTATGCATTTTTCATAAATTGGCACTATGCACAAAATCCTTACTCATTCCTCACAATGAGATATTCAATCCTAGTAGGAATTCATTCCTCTACAATGCATGTCATGATCCTATCATTGTATAAAACGATGACAATGAGATTTCCAACATTCTAGAAGTGTATCTAAAACACTTGTGTACCCAACACCCTGGTAACTTGAAATTCATCATAAACGGGTTAGCTACGTCCTTTTATACTATTTATTTCAAGTTACGAAAATCCTACTCCTATCTATGATTTTGATCCAAGGAATAGACAATAATTAATTTCAACTCCAAGACTAAGAACATCGATGACCACTTGTTAGGAAAGGACCGAACAAGATGATACCATTTGTAATGACCTTCCCATTTCCCATTGGCTTTAGAGCTCAACGAGTCATTACTAGGCCTTAAGAGACATACCCAAGATGCCAAAGTTTGGAAATAAATGTAGAAGGGTTTCAAATACAAGTTGAGGGAAGATTTACCTTTTTAGAAATAACCCTTAAACCAACCAAGAATAACCAAACATTCACTATATGATGAATGAACAAAAGAAAGACCAATAAACAACTTAATATATAATAAACCACATTAAAGTACCCAACAGCGGAAGAAAAAACTAAGAATCAAATCACATAGTGGATAAAAACCTCAAGACTCTCAAAATACACCACGACTATGTGCTCCATAAGCTCCAAGCTCCACAACATCTCTTAAGCATCACCACAAGAAACTAGCAATAAGATGATTTACCATTACCTGTGTCCCAGAATACAACATCTGCAAATGCATCAACACGCCAAAGAAGTGGTGAGTTTAAAACACAGTAGGTTTTCACAAATGACTTCCCTACTCATGACACTAGGATAAAAGAGTCAGCCACATTTAAAAAAAACCCCGTTTTGTAAAACATTTTTAAAAAAATAGTTTATAAATAAATATAAACAAGTTTCCAAAACCTTTCATAAACAAAGTCATTCCAAGATCAATTGAAACCAATTTTCCAGCAAGTTATTTTTCCAGAAAAATAAACAAACAATCTTAAGAACCATTCCGCAAACATTAACTTTTGGCATACCCAACCATTTCCACAAACCCATGCACCCAACAATGCATTCTACCTGGAAGAGTGGAGAAGCCCTAACCCTTATCCATCCCAAACATGATGGGGGAGACCCCTTACCCTTATCCAACCCAAATTCACATTAATTCTTAATGGGGGAGAGCTATAACCCTTATCCATCCCAACAATAATGGGAGAGACCCCTAACCCTTATCCGTCCCGAATGCAATATGAATGTTTGATGGGGGAGATCCCTAACCCTTATCCATCCCAACAATGATGGGGGAGACTCCTTACCCTTATCCGTCCCATATGCCCTTGAACACACACAACCATCATGTCAAAAACCAAGTGTGTTCAACCAATTCAACTCATTCCAATGCTTAACCATTTCAATTCCAAAACAACTCAATAAAACTCCCTTTTTATTGAAAACCAAATCCATCCATGTCATTTCAATAAAACACCCTTTTGTATTGGAACCCCATTTCTCATCAAACCATCTACAATTTCAGAAAATCCATAATTTAAAATCAACATTTTAAATTCAACAAGCCAAATCACTTTGCACAACAAGTCACCATGATTTCACAATCTAATCAAAACCATAAATCATCACTAAAAAAATTTATTCTATGCTTTTCACAATCAAATCCATTCAAATAAACCAATTTGAAACTAAGAAAATCAGTTCTAGTAGGAGGAGTTAAGAGTGAAGCCTCCTACCTCAAAGGTTTTGACGAAAACCCTAACAAACGGTGAATGAACATGAAAACTCAGCCGATTCACTAAGGATCCCCCTTAGATCTCTTGTCCTAACATAATTAAGACAAAAACTCATCATGTTTGGCATCCAAACACTTAGATCTACCCATAATGAGCGTAGATCTAAGAAACCGAGAGAAGAAGAAAAGTAGATATATGTAGATCTGAGAAACTAAACATGAACGATCACATACCGCAAGAATTTGGCACTGATTCGTCAAGATTAGCCTTCAGATCACCTTTGTAATGATGGTAGAATACTCTTTGACCTTAGGAGAACCAAAATCCCATGTTTGGGCCAATTAGGAGAATAAACGAGGTGATTAATGGCAAAAACGCATGAGATACACCTTTATAGGATCTCGTTTAGGTGGTCGGACAGTTAGTTCGCACGTTTTGACAAATTGTTCTCCAACCTTGTGTTAGATACTGCCTCATCCACCCTTCTCAAATGGTTTGGCCACACGATTAGAAAAATTTTGTGCCACCCGTGCGGAAGCTACTACCTCCAAGACCAAATATACATGGTTTGGCAGCATAGTTTAGACAAACCTTGCGCAGCCCGTGCGACTTCCCCTTTTTCCTCAAAACTTCATTCCAAGTTCTCCCGACGCTCCCATACGTCACCCTTAACTTTATAACCATTAAAAGCATCAAGAAAGGGTTACATACTAGAAACCGGGGGTACTAAATAAATGAAATAAAATGAAACCATTAATACCATGAAGATAATGATATTTATGATAAAACATAACAAATGGGAAATATATACACCACACAAATGAAATAATTCTTGAATACAGAATGCTTCTTACACTAGTAAAATTGATATAAGAAACTCTTACCACATGTCTGATTTCCTTAACTAATATTATAAAATAAAATATAAAAATAATTACTTATTATAAATATAGTAATGAACCATAATTATATATATTTATATATAATTGATTTAGTTATGAAGTTTTATCTATGATTTATTATCATTTTTGTATTAAAATCACAGTTTTGTGTAATAACTGCTTTGTGTTTCATATATGTATTGGTTTGGTAGTTTAGGTTCTTGTACATTAATCATATTTCCATAATCTATATAATTTTAACCATAATATAAATATCATATATATATATATATAAATTTCATAGGTTTTTTTAATATTTCATAAAAAATAAAGATAGAAAAATGAGTTACACCATTCATGGAGAGGGTGGGCTATACATATGCATGAACATTGCTTTCATTTTTGTAATGGATGAAAAAAAATAATGTTAATTAATAATTAAAATTTATAGAATAATTTTTATATCTTCTATATATTCTATATTAATTAAATCTAACCATACTAACATCCATTTAAAAAAATGAAAAATGCATCACACTACTACATGGAGATGGTAGTCCATGTATACATAAGAGGGAGATTATAATTTTCCTACTGATTGAAAATTGAGAAGGTAGATGTGATATTAGAATTTCAGGAGTATAATTATATAATAAATATCATATATATATTCATTAAATACATCATTATATCTACCCATGATATGTGGTGATAGAAAATTAATTACATCGGTTGAGGAGGCGGTAGTCCACCATACATACGATCGATGGATTTGTTTCTCATTTGATGCAAGGCAAGATAGATATAGCTTTTAAAATTAACATAAAAGAATATCAGTATATGGTAGTTACTGGTATTATTATTTCAGAATAGATTATATTAATTCCATGGAGGTGTAAGAATAAATAAAACTTAAACGCTCGATTAAGACGATACTTCATCCTCAGAAAACAACTTTAGTTTTATACCAAAATCCTTTCAAAAACAGATTTCTGATCATTACAAGGACTCTAAGTAGTGGTAAAATATGAAATTAAATGATTTTGGAAGGTATTTTATAGTGAAAAGGTATTTTTATGTGTGATAAAGACCTAATATGGGGTCCCTTTTATAAGTGTGGGTGAGGACTAACTTGGAAGTGTTTAAATGAAAAAATTAAACCCATGTTTTCCGCATTCAATAGGGCTCCATAATGGATTAATATATATAATTGTATGAGATAGGGTCTAAATAAGGACAGAAAATATGTATTGAGTAAGTTTTATGTTCATTTTAACCATTATATATTTAGTTTAACCCATGGTAAACTCGTTTTGATCTAAACTGCAGTAATGAATTTTTTATTTTATTTTATTTATTATGATAAAATTAATAAAAAAAATTAATATATCATACATTATTATAAAATAAAAAATTAATACATTTTATGAATTAAATTCATATAATTTTCATAGTTTAATTTAAAATTAATCCCATAAGAGAGATAAAAATGGTTTTCCAAATAAATGATTTCCAAATTATAAAAGGTTTTTATATGATTTTTTTCAATTGATACCAAATATACAAAATAATTATAAACATAATCCATTTAAATATATAATTGAACATTTTAAATGATTTAATCAAAAAAATTATTTTTTCCATAAAAAGCAGTATTTTCACTAATACTCAAAAAATAATTTATTTACAAAATTCTAAAACATTCTCTCTATGATAATTTTTACAAGTTTACTTTAAAAGTTATTTTAGTTATTTAAAATAAATATCAATAATTGATAAAAAATTTATAATAACTCTGGAAAACATGATGAAACCAGATTTTATAATAAAATAATGTTTTGCAGAATTTTTTTCTTTTTCTATAAAATGATTTTAATTTCCATTTTAAATAAATTTATAACCGATGAATTTATTTGTTACATGTGTAAACCATATAATTTTTATATGTCATTCCATATTATTGATAACGGAAAATCCAACATCTTGGTGATATGTATAATAAAAAATAACAATACTTTAAAAGAATAATGTGGTTCATTTAATCTTGGCATTGCATTTAACAAATTCCACTGAAGATGTATGATTAAGTTGAAATATATTCTAAAATCTCAAGGTGTTACATTTTCTTCAAAAATGGATTTTATTTGATTTTTTTAGAAAATAATATAATTTATTGCTATCACTTTTATAAAATATATATCAAAATATATCTTCATTTTTAAAATTAGAATATAAAAACTAGCATGGGGTGATTTTTTTTGAATTTTCTGAAAAAAAATGATTTCTTAATGAATAGTGCAAAATATTTTTATTTATTTAAAATATCATATTTATTTGAATAGTTTATTATGAATAAAAAAATTTATATTTTATTCAAAATTAATATATGTTCATTTATAATTTGAAAAACAAATTAGGACATTTTTTTAATTTAATTTCATATTCGTATATAAAAACGTTTAAACATAAAGAAAACATATTTTCAGGAAATCTCATTTTTATCACATATTATGGGTTTACTTTTAGATTAAATTCTTTCTACACTATGAATTAAATTTTATACAATTGATTCTATATTTGGGATCACCATTTTTCATTTTTTATTGGTTCCATAGTTATTTTTTTCATAAAAAAATAGTAAAGATAATAAATGAATTGTCACAACATTTATGGTTAAGACATGTTTACCGAGTGATAAACAAATATATAATAATATGATTTCCAACAAAAATACTCTATATAATATTAGATGTTCATATAAAATCATTATAATATCTCAATATCTAATTTCTTTTAATTTGGGAGCATATATCAAGAGTATGACTTTATTATATTTTAATAAATAATGAATTTTCATGCATACCCATCTACCATTTTTATAAGGGAACCCACATATTCTCTTATTTTGTCAACATTTATCAATTTAGGTTAAAAAAATACTACAAAATTATTTTATTGTGATATATATAATTTAATTTTATGTGTTAGTGTTAATAAAATTCCCTTCAATGGTTCCATAAGAAATCATATAAAGGAGGGAAACAGAAGGAGGGTAATCATCTTACCCGATCTCTTTCAATTTATTTCTTAATATTACATCTCAAAATAAATGTTTATTATCATAAAATTATATATTTATTATAATAAATATAAAGAAATATTATTATGTTTATGAAACCACCACTATTCAAGAATCTTTACATTAAATGCGGAGGGAATATAACGCACGTGCGTACATGTCGACTAATTCCAGCATGCCCTGATAAAATTCTGTTTACATCAAAATATTTATGGTTTGGTTATAATTTTGGGTTTAATTTCATTACAAAATATTTATTATATAAATATTCTGATATAAATATAATATCTTATCTACCATCATACCTTCCAATCTACTGTAAAACGATAACATCACTTGTTTGTACGTGTGGAACACCTCCACCACGAAGTGATGTGATTCATTTTTTATTTTATATTTATATTGATGGAAATAAAGATAAATTTAATGAATATAGATGGTATAGTAATTATTCTATAAATTTGAATTATTATTTACCATTATTAGTTTCCTTTATTCTAAAAGTTAATAAAACAACCATGCGTACGTACAGACTACTCTCTCTAAGAACATTGAAATTAATTTTTCTATTAATACCTTTTGTTATTGAAACTATATATATAAATATATTAGAAATATATATGATATTTAATTCAATATTTATATTCTATAGACGATGGAACAATTATCAATGTACAGGGATTGGAACTACCAATATTAAATTCTCATGAAAAATAACACACATAAATAATAATTTGAATAAGGAATTATTAATAAATCAGTGTTGAAAAATAATACATGGATACTATATGAAATTATATATATTCCAAATAATTTTTTATATTAGTATAATAAATTTAAACTTATTATATATAATTTTATTTGTCTTTTTAAGAAACTAATACATTAGGTACAACATATTATTCCCACTTTTTTTCTTTGAGGGACATGCTATATTAAAAACTTGTTTCTTTTATTTGGTTTATAAATTTCCTATGAATTTATTTTTTATGATTATCCTAAAATTTATGGCTATATAAATATCCATAAAAATATATCTCTTTTGTTAGGTTTTGATTCGAAATTAATCAAAGTGATACATGGTTTATATTACAATCTCTATGTTTATCAAGATTGATTTTGATTAAGTTTTCAATCCTGAAATTTTATGACCTTTATCTAAAATATACCATTAATATTCCTTTCCTATAGTATGTTTTTGTAATTTAATTTTTTTACTTTCATCATCCTCTATTTATAAACTCATGTGTTTGAAATAATTCCTTTATGAAATATCCTCCTTATTTCACTCATTAGTCAAATATCCCTTCTCTTCCATTTCCATTTTCATAAAAAGAATTCAATTTTTTTACTATTATCCCATGATTTTTTAAATACATATTTACCCATGATTTAATTTTATAAAAAATGGTATAAAATGAATCTTCATTTTATTTTCAGAATTTGTTATATCTGAATTTTTATCAGTAATGAAAAGGTATTTATTTGTTTAACATACACCGAATGAATATAATTTACTTATATTACGACAACTCAGTTATTTGAAGCTTATATTACAAGTTTATAGTGTTATTTTCAATAAAAAAATTTCATAAAAAAATGGTAAATTTTTAGTTTTAAAATAATTGATTTCAATTTGAAAAGGGAATTTTATTGATGAAATAATATAGTGATATTTAGACAGAATTTTCCCTTGATAATAAAATCCTTCAAGATATTTATGGTTTTCTATGGATAAGATAGAATGATATCATAAACTATATTTGTTTACATTACCTGTGAATATTATGATTTTAGAATGATTCAATAAAATCCATTTCGCCCCCATGGTTTATTTACATTTGGATGAGACCTTTATAAAACTTGTTTTCTATGATGAGATGATGAAATTTTTTTGAACTTAATATCATTTTAATGGATTGTAATATGACAATATGATGATTTTTTTGATCTTATGTCATAGATATGTATGATATTTGTTTTTTCTTGGTGGTCTCATTGTAATGTATCCCTATATGGATTATTCAATGATTTGCTTCTGCATAGATAATACGAACTGTTAATGGGAGTGAACCTTGTTTAGTATATGATTATGTCCACTAAGAATGTATTGGGAGTGAAAATTCACTAAGGATATGATAGAAATGGGAGTGATATCAATCCACTATTATAGTCTTGATATCTATACATGACTGAAGAAATTATTTTCTATGATTATTTGTATTCCACAAACATCTTTCCCATTCCAATGTTAGGATCTCATGGATCATGTTCATTGATTACATTATAATTCAAGTCTTATGTAATTCCAATATTTATAACATAACTCAAGTACATGATCTATGATATTATTGGGAATGTTTTTAAAATGATAAGCTAATGTTTCCATACCCTTCTGATCCCAGTTATGCATATGTGATCATTGATAACACCATTTTTTAACCTTACTAAGAACTTGATCTCAACCTTTATTATTTGTCCTTTCCCCATGCTATGAAGATATGTTTTAATTACTATTATTCTAATAAGGTTACTAGTTTTGGAGAAAATATTGGGAGATAATGTAGATCTCATATGAATAAGCAGTTTATGTATCCCAGTTTTCAAAGACACTAAACCTATATGGTTTGGGAAAGGAAAATTATATACTGAATGAAAAAAACTTTTTAATTTTCCAATCACTATTAAGAAAAATGATAACCATAAAAGAAAAAAATAAAAAAAATAAAATACCATATAAAATGAACAAACCATTAAAATCTAATTTAATAATATTAGAATCATTCTCCCAAAATAATTTCTAGTGTAGAATACTAACTTTTGTAGTCAGATAATCATTGATAAGTAATTCAAATGAATAATCCATCTTGTCACATAGTTTAATGTAATCCTATGTTTTTATCCTACTTCCATTGAAACCACTTAATAGAATATGATATTTCTTATTGATCCACTTTTTCTTCTCCTTATTTGTTTCCAAAAGTAATATTCTCTCATCCATATTATCATCATCTTATTTTAAGGCATTAATCATGCCAGATTCTTCCCACATTTCTTCCACATGGTGGATGATAAGCTCTTAGGTTTTGACATTATTTGGATCCCCTTTTCTTACCACCCATTAATGGTCAGCAGGAATATCATAATTCAGATCAACCTAATTTTTGGGCTTACAATATAGGAGTTATATACCACCACCTAGGTTTCTTGTATCATTTTTGATTCTCCCATCACATAGCCATAGTTACCATGTTCTTTGGAAGAAACATTGTCGGTCGTTTGGGTTACACATTGAATATTCTCACTCACCTCATAGACATTATCCTTATTATTAGGTTAAAATTCCATCTCCTTGGGCCTCATTTCATTATAAGTCCTCATCTACATTGGTTTAGGTACATAATAATAATCCTTAAATACTTTGGATTTTTGTTTTTTAATTAGAATGTAGCTATCTACATGTAAATTTCTTTTCATACCCTTCTTCATCCTTGGGATGCGAATCCATCTTCCTTAACATCCCTCTACAATATCATTCAAAAAATTGATATAGTTCGTGTCACATGTCTCTACACTAGAGATACATTTCCCTTCATAAGATACCTCATCCTAAATTTTATCAGGTTGAACCTGGACTGACCCTTCAATAGATAAAATAACAAAATGATTTCTTATATTTATATTTTTCCTAACATTCCTAGAACCTAACCATGAAAATTTTTCAATTGGAAACCAGGTATCCTCATCATGTAAGAAGTTGAAGCTAGGACACATTTTCCATTCCCACTGTAACCCCTCCTTATTCTTTTCATTACTTCTAATTATCACCGCCTCCACATATGATGCTACATTGGATTTAAAAATGGATTGGATGTATACATTCCCTGAAACCCCTTAACCATACCTAGATTTCACTTCTTAAATAGAGAAATATCATTAGAAATTTATATATAAATCCAAAAAATTTGGATATATTTCTATAAAAGGGACATCTTTTTAGGTAGGATCCTCTTTTTCTGTTTCACCTCAACCCAACTCATCGGCTGCCTCTATAAAGGAGGAACACATTATCTCTAATAATTCATTAACTTGAAACTATTTTCAACCTAAATCAGAAAATAAATCGTGAACACTTCCTTTTTACTTAAGTGCTCTTAGTTCATCTTTTGTGGTTGGTTTATGATGTCACACCTACATACTTCCATAAGATGACTAAGACGCATGCACAAAAAGAAATAATCAACCCACTTAAAAAAACTGATTGGTTTCTTATATCAAAATT
Source organism: Viscum album (assembly GCA_963277665.1). NCBI lineage: Eukaryota > Viridiplantae > Streptophyta > Magnoliopsida > Santalales > Viscaceae > Viscum > Viscum album. The sequence goes on from OY728123.1 coordinate 880,968,753, forward strand.
CTTCTCTAACAAATATCGACACATACTCTATTTTAATTTAGGAAGAAACTACTTTGATAAAAATTCTTAGAGAAATTGGGTTGCGAATATCAAGAGTTATACTATCAGAACATAAATTCTGACCAACTAAATTCACAAACATTAAATGATTGAGGGATTCTGAAATGGAAGGGAGGGTTTGGTAAAACCTACCCAAATCTCTATTGTAGGTGAATCACAATTTATGGGGAATGGTGTGATATATATTGGTTATAAAATATTAAAGAATTTATTCCCCAAAAATGAGTTGTATATTATTCGGAGAAGATATATCGAATTAGCTATATATTATGGATACTCCACACATTACGAAACTGGGAAAGAAAACAAGCTTGATGTTTCTATTATTCAAAAGTATCATGATATCTTATTTATCACAAGAATCACTAAAGATAGAATATTTTTTAATCTTTAATGAATAGACCATAATATATTGAATGAAGGGGAGTAATAATATATTGAGTGAATGCATGAGAATCCATATATCCATGGGAATATTTAAGTGTCATGGAAGGAAGATGTAGAGCTCTTAAAGAATGTTGAAAATTTTCTTGAGTTTAAAAATGATTGTGATAAAATGAAATGGATGAGGAATAACATAGGTGTCTTGGTTTGAATATAAGTGAAGAGGTATCTATTAGATTTAGAAAATAACTCATCAATTAACACTCATCTAGGAACTAAAAAGATGTACAGATACATTAAAGAGAATATATGGAGGGATTATATGAAAATAGATATAATTTTGTATGTATCTCATTTATTGGCATGCCAACTATTTTTTAGCTACTTAGTATAAGTGTATTTATATGTAACAACTATTACACGTACCATTACTAAAATTGAAAAATTTATCCATGTATTTTGGAGTATGAATCCCTACAAAATATAATGTGATTAGTGAAATTTTCGTTTATTCGACCTCCTTACAAATTCAACACATTTTGTTTCTATCAGTGAATATTTATCCCTTGATAAAATTTCCTAGATATATATTATGGATTTATTAAGATTACTTTAGAAAAACATTCTATTGTATTTGATTAAGATCTATAGTTTACCTTGATGTTTTGGGAAATTCTATAAAAAGATTAAGATATCCAGTTATTTTTTATTTCTAACTATCACTCTCATATATATTTCCAATATAAAAGGACCATTAAAACCCTAGAAGATAAGATAAGGTTTGGTTCAATAGATTTCAAAGGTGGTTTAGATCCATAACTTCCTTTGGTATAATTTTCATGAAACCGTAACTTTCAATCGAGCATCCAAATGGCTTCTTATAAACTACTTTATAAAAGGAAATGAAAAAGTCCAGTATGTGGTGTTGTTGTTGGAGAAATGAACAATTTATGACCTTTTCTAGATAAGGAAATAGTATACATGTTTAAACCATTTAGAAACCCATATGTGATTTTCCCAGTCAATTGAAAAGTTATACTGACTATAATTAGTGGGATATATAGTTCTATGTTAGCGAAAATGTATTCCAATGAATACACCCTAGGAGTATTGAAACTCGATACCTAGATATATTAGACCCATCAAAATTAATGATTATTTCGGGGATATTTTTTATCAACATACCCTTCTAGAAAATCTCCACCATGTTTATAAAGTTTTCAATATATCTCACATGAGTATGTACATAACTAATCCAAAACATGTACTAAAATAATAATTCATACCACATAATCATGATATTCCATTTGAATAACAATATTCATATATCTTGGATCATATAGGTAAATTTATATAAAATAGGACTACTCACCCGATTAACGTTCTTTGGATGAATTAAGAATTTGATGAAGCTACATGGGAACCCAAGGAGGTGATGATGCTAAAGTATCATCATTTTCTTACATTGAAATTATAAAAATTATAGTGTGAAATTAAAATTTAATGGGTTTTAGTGAATCATACCATGATATTATGATGTATTTGTCTTTAAAACATTTAATTTATTCTATTTCATTCTTTACATGTAACACATATTTCAAACAAACTATGATATATAATTGAATTGTTATTATCTAATGTGATAGTTATCACATAACCATGGGATTGATGGCTAACAATAAGAGATATTAAAATTAAGAAAATGAATTTTTTAAACATGTACTAAATGAATTTATTTTTTATCTATCCATTAGAAAAGAAAATATAACTTTTGAATGTTAAATAACATGTTTTCTTGGGAAACAATTTTTTCTGTGTGTAAGTTTTATTAAATTAAAATATTTAATATATATTTAATGAAGAATTATTTTATGTATTTTTTTGGATAATATAATAAATATGATATATTAATAATCATTTTGGTATGGTAATTAGGGAATTAATGTGAATACTTTCATTATATCCTTAAAAATATTTCATCAAAATGGTATTTAATACATTTTATGCCTGAATATTATAATTAAGTTTTTTGAATTTTTGAATTTTTTGTTTAAAATATCTACATCATTTTTTTAATAGAATGTCCTAATAATATTAATATAATTTTTAGGTATTTTAAAAAATGAGTGATTTCTGGGTGAATAAATAAAAATACAGATTTTTAAAACAATTTCATTATTATGATATTTTCACAATGTAATAATTACATAAAAATTATAAAATATTTGTCTATTATTTTTATATGATTATAGAATAATATAATGGTTTAAAAATGATATTTTTTATAACCCAACATTTAGTTATGGAAACATATGTTATATTTTATTGAAATTAAAAACAATTTTTAGGTCTTCTCATTTAATGGTGTAGTTAATAAGAACCATTCATATTTTGATTCATCCAAAATTCCAAAAAAGATATTATCTTATTAAATAACAAAATAAATTTAGGGAAACCATATTTTAAATTTTTTTCATTGTAAAATGTATTTATACTTAAATCATTTATTTTACTAACTATTTTTTCCCATGCATTTTTTGTTCTTATATTAAATGTTTCTTTTTTGGCCTGTAGAAATTGAATATGAAATGATATACAGAAAATTTTGAATGGTAATTTATACAATTTTTTATAAGCAAGTTCATTTTTTGTCATATAATTATGTTATCATGGTAACATGTTATGTACTCACGGTTAAGGTTAAAGTGGGTTTAAATTTTATTAACTAGGAGATGATACACAAATTTTATTTGAAAATTATCTAAATTTTATTGGTAGATTTTATTTCAGTCCTATCACATAATATATTCAAATATGGTTTTTCTTGGTACCACATTACATTTTTATAATACATATTATATTATTAACTTTTATGCAATTCTAGTTTTGTCCTTTCGGACACATATAAAATGGAATCTCATATTCTCTTTTATTTATAACTTTTTATCTTTATATCTATTAAAATACATATATAAAACCATCATGATTCATTCACTCTGTTATTAATATTTTTTATTACCCTATGACAATCTAATTAATGGTTAGGTTGTAAAATAAAAGAGGTATCTCAAAGAATTGGTATTCATATTAGCTTTATCTTTTGAAATTTATATATTCTTCAACTTCCTATAAATATATTGTATCCATCTTAACATAATGAATCGAGAACAATAAATATAATGAGTATTTTTGAGACATCCATTTTAGTTCAATTTTATATCAAATGGGAAAGAAATGTATCCCATGTGCATTATAGTGGACTACCACCTCCATGTAGAGATGTGATTCATTTCCCTCCATTGATTCATATTGTTGATATAATGATGTATTTGGTAAATATACAAGAGATATATGTTATTATTATATTTTTTAAAAGGTAAATTATAATTTTTTAGTCCATTGAAAAGTGGAAACCCCACTCTTGAACATATACGGTCTACCATCTCCATGAAATGATGTAATTCAATTATAATCATCTCTCTACATGGATGATTATAAATATACATATATATATATAATATATCATGATAAAAAGTGTATAAATGATGAAAACATAATCAATTTCTTAAGAGATAACTATGGAAAAAACATACATGAAAAATAACTGTGTGGAGCTGCTTCACACTTGGTGGGATGGAAACATGGTGGAAAACATTATAGCATCAAGGGGTAACTATGAAAACCCCTATATGAATTTCACAGGATTATTCTCACTCCCACCCAGGATTGTTAATATTTTATATGATGACTCTATTTAATTGCTTTATATTATACCTTATATCTCTTGTAACATTTTATTACTACTATTGTGTGGTTGTTAATACAAATTTCATTGTGTGTGAAAACACTAGAGATAATGATGATAGTCAATGATTTCTAATAGATGGGTGATAAGATGTAATAATTGAACCATGAATGGTATTATTATAATGTACATAGTTATATAATTGATGTTTAATATATTTAAAATTATTTTATATGTGGTTGAATGGGATTATGATTCATGTCAGACATGAGGTGATGGGTTTACGTTACAATAAAACTTTTTACATGGATTTTTTTTCTAAAATTTTCTGATGATAAGATTATATTATCTGTCTCTCAAAACTATTATGAATTTTATTCTCCTATAGTTATTTCTATAAATCAATTCTTTTCATTTTATTTTCATCTCTCTACATAATCAGTAGTCTAAGAGAATGTTTTCAATAAAAACAAAATTGGTTTTCTATTTGGCCTAGAATATTTTCATTGATGTCCATATATTCTTTAAAATGTTTTAAATAATATTTTTTATTTTCTCTAAATATTTATAAAATTTATTTTTTCCTTTTTTTAAACTTCTATAAAAAAGTTTTGAAGAAAATATTTTGTTGTTTTATGAACATGATTCATCTATTAAAAAATGTCTGAATAGACTCATTTTTTTGGGCACACTGCATGAACAGATTCTCCTACCATTAGGACTAATATGTTCTTCAAATAATAGTACACATGTTTCCATAATTGTTTCAATAAAATACTTTTCATAGAATTCATTAAATTATTATATTTTAATTAAGTTAATTTGGAATGAAAATAGTATTTTCCTCCGGAAATTTTCCACAGATCTTTTAAAGGTGTTTTTAATTATGAAAATAGTAATTAAATTTTTTTATTATTATCTCGGTATATAAGCCAATGATGTCATATTTCTTCATTATTTTTATGGTTTACAATTATTATGATGATATATTGATGAAATAAATTTTATTTTCAATTAGTTATGAAATTATGAAATCATAAATGGTTTCATAATCTTATGCAATACATATAAATGTATTATGTGATGGGTGGGTCCATTTTAGACCTCTAATAAATTAAGTAATGTTTTATGTTCATGACATCAAAGGTTACATTAGAGGAAATCTCAATTATGAAAGAGGGTACATTGGAGGTTATGCAAATATAAAAAGAGGGAATATGAGAAGTTATACCATGAATGAAGCTAGAACATGGGTGGTTAGCTGAATCATAACATTTAATTAATTTCTTGGTGTGTAACCTTTAAAAAATATCCCTATGATTATGATTTTGCCACATTTTTTTCATGATTATGATCTATGAATTTTATAGTAGTAATATAAAATGTTAATATTATTTATTCATACCATTATGTTTTTTGTATTCTAACATATCATAATTGGCTGATACCCCCTATGCTAACCATTACTAATCATCAGAAAACCCCATTTATTATATTTCCTTTCCCTGGGTTATAATGAATGGTTCTTTGTATTGTCCGGCTAAGAAGATTACAATTTCATAAGAACATTGTGGGAGATGTCGAATATTATTCATAGTATATGATGATTTTTTATCTTGTCATCAAGGACACTAATCCTTTATAATTATTGGGAATGTATTATTATGATATTTATTAAATATTTTTCTAAAATGATGTAATATTTATGCACCTATTTTTTTGGGTCACCACAATAGTGGTCATTATCAGTGCTACACTTGAACCACTCTTATCATAATACAGTAGAGAATAATCCATCTAATCTCACTCCCCTCCATATGGAATCAAATAAATGACATATATGGTCAGTGTATATTGAAAAATATGTCACTATATATGAACGGAACAATGAAATCATGAAAAACTTACTACCTAACAACAATATATTGTTCATGTTATTTTCTCAAGCCATATATAAGTATGGAATTTTTAAAACATAAGGAGTGAATTAAATACACTATATTCATCTGAATCTATTAATGATTCTTCATCAATTTTTGGAAAACTCAATAAATATAAGGAATATACAACATGCCTGATGTAAAAATAATAAATTCACTAAAAAATTAAATGGAAGGCTTGTCATCTGTGAAGAACTAGAAATTTGTATCACAGTATGGATATCTCTAATTTGAATTCCATAATACATTGAGGAATCAATGTAAATTTATCATTGTCACAACCTTTGACGTACACATTAGTGGGTTAGTTGAAAATAGAGCAATTCAATTCAATCAAATCCTTAATTAGTAGATTCCTTTGGGAATTAATTCATATAATACCATAAGTTTAGGGAAAATAGAATGAATTATATTTTAATGTGACTTTATGAGTATATAAAAGTTTCTCAAAATCTCTAAATATAAGAAAATATATATTCTAGTAGGAACGAGAATGTGAGAGACTCTTGTATTTGGCCATTGAAAAGGATGATGATGAATCCAAAAAGAGAGATACAAAATCATCACAGATGTACTAAATTCAAGGATGAGAAATATAAGTTAAGAACATGAACTACATCATTATTATTCTTGGTTATTTTTGATAAAATTGAAGGGAGTAAAGGATATTCACAGTAGAAGTAATGCTTGTATAACCATAAACCAAAGTAAAAAAGGGATTGTTTACCAATACCATCATCTTGAAGATAATAATATCCAAAGGTAGTTAATGATTTGATGATAGTAGAACCATTTCAACTCCATCCTATAAGGATGGGGAATTTTTATCACAACCCCCTTCTACCACATAAAAATTCATCTTCTCCAAAATGGGGGAAACACCACAACAATGTCCATCATAGTTTCTCCCATTGGGTGAAACATCTTTCTATTTGGGGAAACATATTCTCTGTGTTTCTAGAGGATTTATCAGGATCATAATTCATATGTCTTTTTTGGGGGATAAATGGAAGGGGAATGTAAAAGACTATATAGGCTGCAAACTGAAGTAGTCTTTAATGAAATTCAAAAATAAAGAGATCTGTGACATTACACTTTATATATTTTTGATATATGACTAATCTTATTAAACTTTTAATGAGGATGTGGATAAATATTCATGATAAAAATTGGTAAATGTCATCAAAATTTTCCCCACCAATAATACAAAGCATAATTTTATCATATTAGAGAAATATGAGGATGATTCTCTCTAAAAAATAGTCCACACAGATTTGCCGAAAGATGGTGTGTTTACCCATTATTAGAGAAAATTTCAAAATTTTAGAATTCTATTAAATTATAGTCACTAACACCTCTATAGGAATCATAATAAGGAATATGAATGAATTATATATATTATTTCCCAAATTAACCCAAGTTTTTATGGTTAAGAAGTTGCCTGTATTGTAGATTGGGTTGTCGAATCCTTAGAGACATAAGAAGAAACCTACAGACACATACATTAATTGGATTGTTTTTCGCTATGAAGTGATAAAAATTTAGTTGATTTCATATTGGTTTGAAGGAGTACTGACGGATCTATGTGAATAAAATTTATGATATAGGTTTGATCTTAAGTTATTATAAGGGATAGATTAGATGGAATTATTATTTTTAATGATATCAATTTCAATAACTAGAGAGGGATTCATTAAATTAATTCAAAATAACCTCATCACTTACTAGTTAAGCACCAAACAAACACATGATAATAAATTAAAAACATTTAGTATTATTTTCATTAACACTCCAAGGTAAATAATCTTATTCACACATAAAAGTGGGGCGATAAAATTCAATAAGAGGAATAGAATAAACCATGGAATAAAAAATTCAAATAAAATAAATTAATAAGAATTAATAGAGTGAGAAAGGACATCTAATAAAACCCTTTTATAATACCCTAGATCAAACAATAAAATGGTTTTCCATCCATTGATATCATTTTCTCAATATAATCGGGAATTAGACTCATGATGGTGGAATTGAAGAAGAAAAAACAACAACAAAATGACTACTCCACCATTGTATGAATAATTTTACAAATTTTGGTATAGATAAGTTCAAAACATTAAAAAGTGGTATCATTATGAAAACAATACTGACAAAATAAGAGTATATAAATAATTTTTATTAAGAAAATAAGGTGAATTAAACAGCTTACATGAGGAATAAATGCGATTACAAATACAAAGCAACAACATTACATTGTAATGAAACCAAGAAATTTTTTTGATTAAATCCTCATACAAAATTAACATAAATAGTCATTAAATGATTATTGGGTAGATCCTAAAATATTATAAGTATCTTAAATTAATGGTAGTAGGACTAAGTGGGTGGAACATTATGGGAGAGTGGACTTTTTCCACCATTGACATAAAATCTAGGCCAACTTGCATAACTCCGACTTATGTGTTCATAAGAGAATATTGATTGCTGAATTTGGGTGGTAAATAATATAAAAATGTTAAGATAAAAATTTACCTTGAAATTATATATAATTTCATCCTAAATGGAATTTGGGTTGTAGATATATGATTAAATAGGAGATATGTTTTTCTAGACTGTAGAATCTGGCCTAGAATTGAATCTTCATGTTCGGAAGCCTAGAACACCATTAAAACATGTGATTTATCTTAGGGAACTATAGAATAAAATGTTACCCATTATTTCTACCATCTTAAGTTTAGTTTTTAGAATCATTTATCTTGGATCTTTACATTTATAGTACTTTTATTTGGTTGTTGTCTAGTTTTTTTTCGCCCAGAATTTATTGGGTTGAATATCCAAAATAGTCATCTTCCACAATGAATTTTCAACTACTCTAAAAGTATGAATTGGTCCCAATGAAATTATGAACCATAAAATAAAACATTAAAGTAAAATCATGAGTGTTTTTTAGAGGCTTTAAAATATCTATCATGTAATAGTACACTTTATGAAATACTTCAAATCAGGATGTGAAATAGTGTTTATATTGTAAAATAAACTAAAATATTGTTTATTAATAGTGAATCACATGATTATTATAATATAAATAATGAATATTAGACTATTTCAATGTCTAATAACACCCCAACTTTATTTTTTCTACTCCTGAGCAAAATGTATCTCAAAAATGTAAAATTAAAATTCCCTTTTCCGAAAATATTTTAATACACAATGCTCGCCAAAATAACTCATACCAAAAAATTATGAAAGCCATAAAAATAATTCAAAACAAGAGAGGTTTAGAGTATTATCCCAATCCCAAGATCATTCCTTTTTTAAATTCATCAAAACATTTCATCCAATTTCAGTTGAACATAATGATGTATTGTGTGCCACAATAGACATGGAAGTTCATTTTTATTCAAGTGGGAAATGATGGAAGTGATATGTGGAATCACATTTTAATATTAATATTCATATTCATATTTTTTTTGTTTTTTTTTCAATTTTACTAGGATAGTTGAAATAAAACTCAATTGAGTAAACCCATATAGCATTACTTTTTTGATGACTCCCATGCTCAATGACCATAGGGAACCAAGTGAAACCCATATACTCGGGCATCATCTTGAGTTTAATCAATCAAAAACATAGATAAAATTCCCAAATATGTTCTAGAAAACTATAGATTTATGAACCCTAGGTGCCGAAATCCACACATTAGGTCAATCCATTTCTTTACGTGCAATTGATTTTTTTGAATATTTTTTAAATTTTTGTTTGATTTCAGTTTTATTTTTCTTTCTTTTTTTTAATACTCATGTTAAAATAAATAAAACAAACAAACCTATTATATTTATTATGGGACCTTGAGAAGTCAAAATAACACCCTAAAATCCAATGGATATTCGTTGTGTTTTTTTATTAAATGGATGAAAATATAAATGGTGAAAAATCATTTCAGAAAACCACACATTCCAAAATCTATGTTCATTAAGATAAACATGAATTAAAATAAAAATAAATTCTTGAAGAAAAGTTTTTACTCAATTTCAAAGTGTGAAAAGTGTATTATCATGTTTAAGATTAAGGTAATTTTTCCTTCTAGGTAATTTTTTTTTAAATTCAAAACATCTTTTAAAATATGTTTATGAACATAAATCCAATTTTTTTATTTAACCCCCCCCCCCCCAATTAAAATAACATTATCCTCAATGCTTAAAGAAAAGAAAAATAAAAAGGGGTTAGATGAGGACGGTATGATTTATAAAAGTAATATGAGTTAACAAAGTGAGCAATAGACTAACCTGTTGTTTGAAGTTGAAGTTCATATTGCTCTTGATTACTCTGTTGATCTCTTTATCACATGCATGATCCTCATGGATAATTGGGAGATGGGATTGAAATCCTGATGGAATTTTCTTCCATTTAGAAAATTCAACTTCTTATTATTATAAATATCACACTCAAACAACATTAGAGCATAGTGGAAACCCCAAGGGGATACCTTAACTAAAAACAAAGACCAGAGACAGGGGATAAAATTACCTATTTATTTTAGAACACAGTAGACCGATACTAGGAACAAGTAAAAATTAGAATTATATATATATATATTTCAAGTATAATAATATATATATATAATATATAATACATAACCACTATAGTATATAGGTTAGGGGAAGTTGCATGAAACTGTCTCCCTTTGGTCAAGGGTTCGAGCCCTATGGCTTCACTGATCGCGAAGGGGTCTCCCCCCTGACCTACGGTTTGGCCTTTTGAAAAAATATGTGTGAATATTTTTGTTAATTTTTTAATTTTTTTTAGATTTTTTTGTATACCTAAAAAACAAAAAAAATATAATATAATAGAAAATCAATGAAGAAGTTGGATTACCGTTGGTAAAGTGCTTAGTTTAATGTCTTTATCTAAACATGGACCCCAAACTTATCCAACACAAACTTTTAAAATTTTAATAATTATATTTTTCATCACATCAATTGTATTTGGATTGAGTCTCCAATAGGTTTGATATAAAGGGTTTGAAATTTATTCATGAAAAATAATATAAGCCTTAATAAATTCTCTAATCCTATTAATATCCTTAAGGGTTCATCCAATTGGATTCCTAATATTTCTTTAGAAATAAAGTAGAATTTTATAATTATTAGCATCAAGAGTGGATAAAATTGTGAGAGAATGTTTTTGATTATCCCCTTCAAATGAATACTTGAGAGAGGATGTAAGTACCTTGAATATGATCTCGGGATAGCTATGAATTCATAAAATGGTCTGTACATTGAATAAAACTCATTTTCATTTTCAAATTATCTCAATAGAATTGGTTAATATTGAACAGAATATTCAATCACCAAATTAGAAGGATCAGTGTTAGTAATCGGTATGGACTCAAAGTTTGTGATTTCTCCCAACAGTTCAGTTATTGGTGTTTCTAAAAAATAATCAATGGAGCAATAATCCAGACACTCAATGCATGATGTTAAATTATCCTCTTTTGAATACATAAAATCAATTTCATCCTGATTTAAAGACACTTAAAAATACATTGACCCTCTTAAACAATATAAAATCCAATGGTTGGTTCTTTATATTATTCATGAGTGTTTGGTGGGAAACTTGTAATGTCCCGGACCTAGCCAGCCACCCGAACAGTGCCGAACGGGTCGGGTGTTACTACCTTAGGCGCACCTCCCCGAAATCCAAAGGTTGCAGACTAGCAGCGAGGGTCTGTTAGGTATAGTGGGGAGGCTATACCATCTCGAAGGATCAAAATAAGGGTACTGGTCCAAGTATAAAAGTAAAGATGCAGTGGAAATAGAGACTCAGCAGACTCGAACCAGACCCGCAGAGTGGAAGCATAATCAATATAGATAAACAGCGGATGTAGTAAATGACACAACAACAGCGGAAATAAACACAACAGCATGCTAAGAACATGTAACTACAACTGAACAGTAAAACATGCATCCAGAGCAGGTCATACACAACTGAATATAAGCAGGGCGCCAATGGCTAACAAACAATAGCTACAACAAGCAAGCCAATACAGAAGGTAAACAAAATAAAGTAAACCCAGCTAGGCATGACCTCAAGGTCCATACCATCTCCATGCAATAACTAACGTAGCCCAACTCCTGAAGCTGGCCTCTTTCTTGCACGTAAGTCCATAAAGTCTGCACGCGTCTCAAAGGGCCCGTGCAGGGTGTGAGACAAATCTCAGTAGGATACCACCCAACTGTGCGTACCAAATATAGGTGTTTAAGCAGACATGCATTTACCAGGAAAGTAGTAATCAGTAAAATGCAAAAATAAATACAAACTCCACTGGTGATCAACAGGCACCATGGAGTGTCACCTGCTTCAGCCAACGCCGGAATCTCTGTCGTGTAACCTGGCACCATGTGCCACCTGACACCTCGTGTCTCAAGTACCGACGTCCCGTAGGCACGCCCACAAATAGTAACCTGGCACCATGTGCCTCCGGACACCTCATGTCTCAAATACCGACGTCCCGAAGGCACACTCACAAATAGTAACCCGGCACCATGTGCCTCCTGACACCTCGTGTCTCAAGTACCGACGTCCCGAAGGCACGCCCATTTCCTGAAGGCTCCTCACATCCCACGTGGCTTTCTACGGCAAGAACCCCAACCAAAATACCTAACGTAACTACAGGGGCCTCTACCCACACGAGTGGTCAAAACCACCTCATCACAGAGTATCTCTGTGTGCACACTACTCAAGTCCCGGTGAGCGGTAATCACCCAAATAGTCCTAAGCCAACAAAACATCTGACACCTTCTGTCCCTGCGACCATGTCACTCATGTCCGATGGAATCACCACCCTAGTATCACGGGCCATGCCCAACCTGACAGTCGTACTGTCTGAAGCCGACGTCCATGACACCCAATCCCATGGTCAAAACCACCCAAAGTAACTCGGGCAAAGCCCCAACCTGTGATCAGCATCACTCAGACGTAACCAGGCCAAGCCCAACGCAACCCAAAAGGTTCCAGCAGATGCAATTAAACAATTGCATATATAACATATTTAAAAAGAAAACATAACCATGAAAACCCAGCTAAACAGTCGAATTGCACTATACCAAGTGTTGTCCCATACCAGCACAGAGGTCTTAAAAGCCTCCAACAATTATAACAGGATGAAATAATTTAAACTAATAGTTTAACACAATAATATTGCAAATAAAACCATTTTGGCGTTCCCCGGCCAAAATGCCCCGATGAGCCACTGCCCCTCACCCGGCCTCACTCATGCAAACTGGTAACTAGGCATACCCAAAGGCATCCCAGATGTCCCATAAACAATACAATATGAAAAAGCTAATAAAACGGGTCCCCCTCAAAAATACCCGAAAACGCGCCGAAGCCACGTCACCCAAACAACCACGAAAACACAAAATGAGGTATGCACCACCTACCTGAGACATGCACGATGCTACTCCTCTAGTAACACCCGCCAATTCGGTCTAGAACGCGGTAAATCTACAAAAGATTCAAAACCGTTCAAAGGGCTATAACTCGGTCTATAACGAAAATCATACAAAATAGCCAAAGAGGAATCGAGCTCTTACCGAGGTGGTTCCAACGCACAAATAAGCGATCGAAATGGGTCTCAGATGGACGACCGGGAGGGGAAGAGAGGTTCGGCCGGCCTGTTCGCGTATCCGGGCAAAGGAGAGGTGTTTTGCCTCAAAAACGATGCTACTGCCCGTTTTAAGCGAAAAAAGAAAGTACACGGCGTGTACTTTGGGACTACACGCCGTGTATGGTTCATTTAACTATTCAAAAGAAGGAAAGATTCCGCCAACTTATTTTCCGAACCTGCCGACATGAGTACACGGTGTGTACCTCTTGGTACATGGCGTGTACTGGGTTCCTCTTCCCTTCCTTGCTGACATACCCACATGCCATGTATAACCCTCATACACGGCCGGACTACACGGTGTGTCCAAAGGGAACACGGCGTGTCCCTGGTTCTTACCCGGCCAACGGCCTACACTCCATGTATGGCTTCACAGGGTCAGGGGTCTATATGGCGTGTTCAAAACTACACGCCGTGTAGTAAGAAACTACTACACGGTCATCACACGGCATGTACTCCGCGAGAACATGGCTGGTCACTCGCCTACACATACACTGAGGGTACTTAAAGTAAACGGCGTGTAGTCTAGAAATTTCCAGAAACATCCCATTAAATCCAATTTCCTCAGAAACCTATCAAAAATTTAAACAGAGTCAGGATTTTGACCCATTCCAAAAACTCAGGTTCTTACAAACTCCCCACCTTAACGTAGCTCGTCCCCGAGCTACCAAACGAACCCCGGAGATGGCACCGAACACGCCCATCCTAGTTAAACAACATGGACTACCCCGGTCCCAAGGTTCTGGATAAATTCTCCAAGGGGCTCCCCACCTTAGGAATAGCCTACTCGGTCTCAACCAACAAAACATAAAGCAAACAGGGTTTTACTGACCTGTTTTCCGGACGCAAAATCCTCCCGTGATGCATCATCACCCCTACACCTTGTTGGTTCTCTTGTATCACTACTGACACCCAACGTTACCCGCACCACATCGGTGTCCGCCTCCAAGAGGTCCTGGTGTCGAGCACCTCAAGTAACCTGCATCCACGATGCCCTGATGCCCACGGAACCTCAAGTAACCTGCATCCACGATTCCCGGATGCCCACACCACCTCATATAACCTGCATCCACGATGCCCTGATGCCCACAACACCTCAAGTAACCCGCATCCACGATGCCCCGATGCCCACGACACCTCAAGTAACCCTCATCCACGGTGCCCCGATTCCCACGACACCTCATACATATATATATATATATATATATATATATATATATATCACGCACCCGATATGGTGCCAACCCATTGACTAGCATCTAGTCAGTCCACAAAGATCTTGTGCACCTCGTGCACTCAAAACAGACAAACATCTACAGGTCATGCCAAAAAGGAAACATGGAGATCACGGTCACACCGCGGTGTACCTCTAACTATCACCGGCTCACCGGCCTACTCAGCCTCTGGAATCTCCATGGCGTTCACCTGCCCTGAAACACATTGCCTGACACCTGACCTCCCGATGCTGCTCCAGTCACTGGCCACTGACCCCTCAGCTGGGTCCCACCGTCTTTGTCATGACCTCCACGCACAACTGAACCTCGACTACCCTCTCCGGGTACCGAACCTGAACCAACTCCAGATGCCACAGTCTGTCATGATCCCTACCTACCAGCTATCTGAGAAGGTTTCCTGCAAAACCTTTCAAATGCCCGTCCTGTCCACATGCCCGACACTCCTTCGGTGGCTTGTCGCACTATGCCCGAACATGTCCCGGCTATCCACACTGGAAACAAATCACCGAAGAACTCCCACGAGGTGGTCTAGATGAATCCCCGGCCTGACTACCCTGTTGGAACTCATCCCTCCCTCGCTTCCTGTTGTCCAAACCATCACCTCAAGCTGCAGTCCTGCCCAAGCAAGACTTCTCCCTTTCGTTGCCTTTGGCTATGAGTGCCTGATTCACCGCTTCGGAGAAAGAACCTAGCCGGAAGATATTCACCTGGACCCGAATGGCATGTCGTAAGCCATCCTCGAAGCGCCTCACCCTAGCTGCGCCGTCGCTCACCATACCCGGTGCAAAATGGGACAACTCTGTGAAGGTAGCTGCTTAGTCCATAACGGACATATCTCCCTGCTGAAGACTCCAAAACTCCAGAGCCCTCTCTGCCCTCAGCATCTCTGGGTAGAAGTGCTCAAAGAACTTTCCCTCGAAGTCATTCCAAGCCAGTCCCTCGTGCCTACGAGCCTATACCTGTACATCCCACCAAAGCTTCGCCGGTCCTCTCAGCATGTACGTCACCAACATGACCCTCCGCCCTGGAGGCATCTCGAGCTGCTCGAAAATCATCTACATACTCTCTATCCAGTTCTCAGCCGCCTGCGGACCATCCTCTCCCTGAAAAAGCGGCGGGTGTTGCGACTGGAACTCCCGCTTCAGATACTCCATAGAAGGCTCTGTACTCTGCACGCCTCTGTCAATCCCCTACAAGACACGTACTAGGCTAGCTCAGAGCTGCTCATCAAGCCACGGCCCGAACGATGCCAAACCCGTCTGTTGTCCTGCCTGCACTGGATCCTGAACCGGATCCTATCCCTGAGCCTGTACCTGCGGCTCGTGCTCATCCTGTACCGAAGTCTAACCCTAGTCCTGCGGCACTATATCATCTCCGGCCTGACGCTCCATCGAGCCATGAAGGAGTAGCCCGCTGAATACAATAAATGGCCAGACAACCCATATATATATATAACAATATATTCTACGCAGATAAGGAAAGCAGTAAAAGGCAGTTCATAACAACTACCCTCACTCCCCCTCACCGCAACCCATGCCCCAGGGCATCCCGGCCTCACGGTCTCCTTACCCACCCTCAACAGAGCCAAGTATCACAAGTACCTCGGGCCATGCACGTCCCAACAACTCACGTTGCCTCAAACCGACGACCGAGTCGCCCAATCCTGACAGTTACACTGCCTCACCCATAGTACCTACCTGCTCTCATAAGAGTCGGACCCAATTATCCTGCAGCATACAATTCTACAAAATATAAAGCATGGCATACTCATTTACACAACTAGCAGTTCTATCAAGAATTTCACCAACTCACATTTTAAAGTATATAAAGCATGGAATTTCTTTTTTCAATCAAATGGCATTATCACTTCACAAATAATACGTGCAATTATGAAATTGAAATACCCTAAAATTTCCCTATCAAAAGCCAAGAAACCAAGCCTTTCCATACCAGGCCAAGGTCCAAATCTCCCTTACCATTCTGGATCAAGGGTCACATATGACAATCACGAACATCACACATCAAGTGATCCACCGAGGAGGAAATCATATCAACTATTATCTGAGCAAAAGCAAACACCAGTTACCACCCATGGTAACTTGGTCCTTCCCTCGTACCTGGGGCTGCAGGCACCCAAGCACAAGCTAGAAACCCAATTCCAGTTACAACAACTTATCTCAAGTCTACCATATCCCAAATAGTAAAACCAGCATAAGGAAACGAGAAGTCTCCATCTCATTAATAGCCAGAAAAACACTGCTACTAAATCCTTGTCAAGAACTCCTCTGATACCACTTTGTAACGTCCCGGACCCGGCCAGCCATCCGAACAGTGCCAAATGGGTCGGGTGTTACTACCTTAGGCGCACCTCCCTGAATGCAAAAGGCTTCCCACTAGTAGCGAGGGTCTGTTAGGTATAGTGGGGAGGCTATACCCTCTAGAAGGATCATAATAAGGGTACTGGTCCAAGTATAACAGTAAAGATGCAGTGGAAAGAAAGACTCCGCAGACTCGAACCAGACCCGCAGAACGGAAGCATAATCAATATAGACAAACAGCCGAAGCAGTAAATGACACAACAACAGCAGAAATAAACACAACAGCATGCTAAGAACATGTAACTACAACTGAATAGTAAAACATGCATCCAGAGCAGGTCATACACAACTGAATATAAACAGGGCGCCAATGGATAACCAAAATTAGCTACAATAAGCATGCCAATACAGAAGGTAAAAAAACAAAGTAAACCCAACTAGGCATGAACTCAAGGTCCATACCATCTCCATGAAAAAACTAACGCAGACCAGCTCCTGAAGCTGGCCTCTTTCCTACACGTAAGTCCATAAAGTCTGCACGCGTCTCGTTGGGCCCGTGCAGGGTGTGAGACAAATCTCAGTAGGATACCACCCAACGGTGCCTGCCAAGTATAGGTGTTTAAGCAGACAAGCATTTACCAGGAAAGCAGTAATTAGTACAATGCAAAAATAAATACAAACTCCACTGGTGCTCAACAGCCACCATGGAGTGTCACCTGCTTCGGCCAATGCTGGAATCTCTATCGTGTAACCTGGCACCGTGTGCCACCTGCCACCTCGTGTCTCATGTAACGACGTCCCATAGGCACGCCCACAAATAGTAACCCAGCACCATGTGCCTCCGGACACCTCGTGTCTCAAGTACCAACGTCCCAAAGGCACTCCCATTTCCTGAAGGCTCCTCACCTCTCACGTGGCTTTCTATGGCAAGCACCCCCAACCAAAATACCTAACCGCAACTATAGGGGCCTCTACCCACACGAGTGGTCAAAACCACCTCATCAAGGAGTATCTCTGTGTGCACACTACTCAAGTCCCGGTGAGCGGTAATCACCCAAATAGTCCTAAGACACCAAAACATCTGACACCTCGTGTCCCTGCGACCATGTCGCTCAAGTCCGATGGCATCGCCACCCTAGTATCTCGGGCCATGCCCAACCTGACAGTCGTACTGTCTCAAACCGACATCAATGACACCCAATCCCATGGTCAAAAGCACCCAAAGTAACCCGGGAAAATCCCCAACATGTGATCAGCATCACTCAGACGTAACCGGGCCAAGCCCAACACAACCCAAAAGGGTCCAGCAGATGCAATTCAACAATTGCATATATAACATATTTAAACAGAAAACATAACCAGGAAAAACCAACTAAAAAGTCAAATTGCACTATACCAGGTGTTGTCCCATACCGGCACAGAGGTCTTAAAAGCCTCCAACAATTATAAAAGGATGAAATAATTTAAACTAACAGTTTAACACAATAATATTGAAAATAAAACCATTTTGGCGTTCCCCGACCAAAATGCCCCGATGAGCCACTGCCCCTCACCCGGCCTCGCTCATGCAAACTGGTAACCGGGCATACCCAAAGGCATCCTAGAGGTCCCATAAACAATACAGTATGAAAAAGCAGATAAAACGGGTCCCACTCAAAAAATACCCGAAACACGCCGAAGCCGCGTCACCCAAACAACCTCAGAAACACAAAATGAGGTATGCACAACCTACCTGAGACTCGCACGATGCTACTCCTCCAGTAACACCTACCAATTCGGTCTAGAACGCGGTAAATCTACAAAAGATTCAAAACCGCTCAAATGGATATAACTCGGTCTATAACGAAAATCAGACAAAACGACCAAAGAGGAATCGAGGCCTTACCGAGGTGGTTCCAACGCACTAATCAGTGATCGAAACGGGTCTCGGGCGGACAATCGAGAGGGGAAGAGTGGTTTGTCCGGCCTGTTCGCGTATCCGGGCGGAGGAGAGGTGTTCTGCCTCAAAAACGATGCTACTGCCCATTTTAAGAGAAAAAAAAGAAAGTACACGGCGTGTACTTTGGGACTACACGCCGTGTGTGGTTCATTTAACTGTTCATAAAACGGAAAGATTCCACCGACTTATTTTCCGAACCTGCTGACTTGAGTACATGGTGTGTGCCTCTTGGTACACGGCATGTACTGGGTTCCTCTTCCCTTCCTCGCCGACATACCCACATGCCATGTATAACCCTCATACACGGCTGGACTACACGGCGTGTCCCTGGTTCTTACCCGGCCAACAGCCTACAGGCCATGTATGGCTTCACACGATCAGGGGTCTACACGACGTGTTCAAAACTACACGCCATGTAGTAAGAAACTACTACACGGTCATCACACGACATGTACTCAGTAAGCACATGGTTGGTCACTCGCCTACACATACACGGTGTGTACTTAATGTACATGTCATGTAGTCTGGAAATTTCTAGAAACATCCCATTAAATCCAGTTTCCTCATAAACCTGTCAAAAATTTAAACAGGTTCGGGATTTTGACCCGTTCCAAAAACCCGGGTTCTTACAAAACTAGACACTCCACATATGGTTATGGAAGGTATAGTCAGGGTAGGGATGGTTTCCTCATGAGATTTAATTCTTTGTAGTTCTAATCTCAAAGATAAAACGTAATAATTCAATATATACATTTTATTAAACAATTTTTTGATCAATTTATGAGGAATTGAATGGGTATGATTTTGAACATCATATACTTCCACAAGTTTGATCTCTTCAACCATCATTGAGAGGGCAAAAAATTTATCCTTTTAATTGGCATCATCCAAATGATTGTACATATCACTACGTTTGGGGTGATCATTAAATGTTTCATCAATGAAATTTACTAATTTAGGGTCTACCAAAAAATTATTTCTAGTTTTAGTCCATCATATCTTTATGATGTGGTAATATTGATGAGACTCTATTAGAGTAGGCTGAAATTAGGATTTCATATTCATAGGACACACACAAATAGAAATGTGAAAAAATAAGATAAATGGGTGTCAGAAAAGGATTCTAGTGTCTAAGATAACTTATTTATGTTCTCGAAAATAGTTCTAAAATTTGGTCTCACACAAATTTACCCATGTTTTTGGGTTTTAGCAATCAATTGCAGTGTACCTTGGTTGGTCAAATCCTTATAGGCCTAATAAGAAACCTATAGACATGTACATTATATTGATTGTTTTTTGCTATGAAGTGGACAAATTTCGGTTGATTTTAGATGCGTTTAAATGTGAAATAATATATCTATGTGAATTCAATTTATGATAAAGGTTTTATCCAAGGTTACTAAAAGGGGCGGATTTGATGAAATTTGTTTAACGATTTCTATTTCATTAACTCAAGAAGGATTAACTCAATGGATTCAAAAAAACCACATTTCTTTCTGGTTAAACACCTCAAAAAAAATATTATAACCACCTATACACTTTTAGGATAATTTTCATGAGAAATCCAAGGTAAATGGTCTTATTACCACATAAAATAGGGTGATAAAATTTAATAAGGAAGAGGAAGAGAGAAAATCATTAAATAAAAAACTAAAATAAAAGAAATTAATAAAAATTTATTGAGTGAGAAATAACATCCAATAAAAACCTTTTATAATCCCTTGGATCAACCCATAGAGGTTTTATCTATCCATTAATACCATGTTCTCAATGGAAGATGGAATTTGACTCATAAGGGTGGATTTGATGAAGAAAAAACCACAAAATAACAATAACTCCACAATTGTGTGAATGATAACACAAGGTTTGGTGGGGATAAGTTCAAACGATGAGGAAAATGTATCAACTGGATGTGTAGAAGAATATAATAAGAGTATACTATGAACTGTTATTCAGAAACTAAGTTTAATTGGATAACTTATTTGAGAAATAAATGTGATTATAAACACAAAGCAATATCATAACATTACAATGAAACTATGAAAAAAATGATCTACTCCTCCACCAAAACTGACATAAATAGGAATTTACAAAATTATTAGGTTGATCCTCAAATAGTTCATGTCACTTCAATTAATGGTGGTAGTACTAGGTGGTGGAAAGTTAAAGGATAATGGACTTTTCCACCCTTGAAAAAAAATACGATCCAACTTACATGCCTCTGAGAGATGTGTCCAAATGGGCATATTGATGAAAAAATTTGGGTAGTCCCTAGAAGAAAAATATTTATAAAATTAAATTCCCCGATAGTATGTAAAATTTCATAACAAATATAATTTTTTTCACGATATATGATTAAATTGGTGGTATGTTTTCCTGGGCCACATAATCTGTCTGGGAATTTCATCTTCTACTTGGGCTTCCTGGGACTCCATTAAAACGTCTAAATTAGCTAGGTTCAATGTAAAATGAAATGTTCTCCCATGATGTCTTATATCCTAGGCTTAGTTTTTTGAATATTTGATCTTGGATCTTGGCCTCGATAGTACTTTTATTAGGTTGTTTTCTTGTTCACTTCTCCTATAATTTCTTGGGTTGAATGTCTAAGATAGTGGTCTTATAATGTGAATATTCAAGTACTACAAAAGTATGAATTGTTACAAATGGAATTAGAGTCCAAAAATAAAATATGATAGTAAAATCATTACCATTTGGTGACTTGGAGGTGTTCAAATATGTACCATGTAATAGTGTACTTCAAGAAATAAATACAATCATGATGTGAAATGATGTTCAAAGTTTAAAATTAACTAAAATGGTGTTTATAAATAATGAAGCACATGAATATTGTAATATAAATAATTATTATTAGTCTATTTCAGTGGTTAATCACCATCATAGTCCATCTGTCACCAATAAAAGGTTGTCCTAAAAGTGTCATGGAAAGATACACTCAATATGGAGAGAAGATAAATGAGTTAAATAAAATTTACTCAAACTTAATAATAAGAAACATTCCCCCATGTAAACCTATAAATAATTTTCTCATGTTTCAATTCAAATAAATCTCCCTTAAAAATAGATGTCTCTCCCATGAAAAGAAAAAAATAAAGTCAAACAAGAAGTAGATGATTCAGGAAACCAGTCTATTTGATCACAGTCAATGAATATCAATAGTTTTCTATATTGAAGCCTCTTCCATAACTTTTTATGGTGAGTTATGGTGGGGAAATGCCTATTGGTTATGTTTAATAGATGGGGGTATTCTGGTCAAACTATGCTATACCAACCAATGCTTATTTTTTCTGAATAGTCATCCATTCCCCCCATAACTTATTGCTATAATACATCCTATAACCAAACAACAAAAAATAAAAATTCTCAACCTTCAATGGTATTGGGACCCAAATAACTATCTGATGCTCAGTTTATATAAATATGTTAAAATGTTGGAAACACTAGAGAGGAAATATATAAATGTGACTAGATGCATGTTTCATTCATCACAATGTCCAACATTTTTTTGGAAGATCAATATTTCAGCTAGTTAAGTTATAGGATGGGAAGACCAATGATAGTAGTTTCACAATAAATCCATCTCAATATTAATAACGATGAATGTTTTTACCTCTAAAACTAATAAAATTCAATAATGATATATTATCAGAAATTACTTCTAGGTATATGGGTTTCGACTACTCCTTATACTAGAAACTCATCCAAGATTATTTATGGGAATCTGCATATAAAATCATTTATGATGAGTTTAAAATGATTATCATTCCAGAAAAATGTTTGGGTGGAACATGTGAGTTTCCATAGTTTCATAGAGTTTTCATTATTCTATTTTATGGATAAATACCATTTCTAAAACAATTAATATATCTCCGGGAGAGTGGATTTTAATAGAAGAAACAGTAATTATGATGCTTATACAGGAACATTTTGGGATACACCTAACACTAAGATGGGGTGAATTAGTGTTAGGTAATTTTTAATACAAGATTAAATTTTTATCAAAATACATATTAGTCCTATTAGTATATTGATTCGCTTATTCTATTTTACTTATTTCATGTATGTATATAAAATTATTAAAGATAATACATGATATTTTTTCATGGTTCTCTACTCAATAAGAGTATCCAGTCCATCACATGGTTTGGAAATAATCCTAAACACACAGTCACAATAAAAAAATCATTTGTATGTGGTTACAAAGAGTATGATATACCCTTACAAACATATGGAACTTTGAAACCAATCCAATATACAAGATTTTTACAGAACATGGATGGCTCTTTATATATCCTCCCAAGAGAGTCTTGTTCTTTTTTATAAGGATTTGAAACACCAAGAAAGTCCTCTACCAGTTGAGCCATGATTGATGTCACAATACTGCTTTTATATGCACTCTTTATATATTACATTCATAGGATCATGCATGTAACCCTTTTTACTTCTTCCCATTATTAAAAATTATAGTTTCACTAACTTCTTCTTCTGTTATTCATAATAATATGAATTTATTTTTGACTGATTAACACTAAATATTCTCTAACCTAAATTATTGTCAGACGTTATAAAGTTCGTCACTAGATATTCTACTTTTCTTTCCTCTTTCTTCTTCAGTGAAAAACCAAATGCACTATGATATATTCTTCTTCTTACTGGAATAAAAAAATTCATTTGTGATTATTAAATCAATGAAGATCATCTCAACTTAGCTTCTTCGAAATTAATCATCCTGGAATAATAAATGATCATTAAGGGGTAAACTCTATTCTTCTTGGACACACAATAATATGGAATAGTGAATTAGTGTCTTGATCTCCATTTCTTCTTCCATGGTGAAAATATGAGTTTAGTTTCATGTCTATTTCTTCATCCCAAAAAACAAATAGTGTGTGTTTGTTCTTTTGTATCCATTGTGTACTAACCAGATACACTCATGGTTTTATGTGATGTTTCCAATTTACATACATTTATATATTCTATGCAACGTTCATTGCTTTTCAGGGCAGGAGTGATTTATATGTTTCCTTCCCTTCTTTTAACCACCTCTTCCTCACGTATGATCGATGCCATGCATACTAACAATGTTACGCAAACCACCCATACTCCACAGAGGACCTTCTCGTCATGGGCCACCAAAACCTCTTGAAAACATTTCCTTTACTGGATGAAAATCCCTAAAACTAATTTTTATACCTATCACTATGTACTATATCCATCCTTGAAATTATCATCTGTTAAATACTTCCTCCTATGCGGAATCTCTCCCCCTCTAACTCTTTCCTTCATAGAATCCTCCCTCACAAACTCTTTCGGACTTACATGAGATCTTCCTACAGTGATGTTTTTCACTAATAAAATTCTCTCTAACTTAATGATGGTATTAGGTTATATTATATTTGAAAATAAGTCTATGAATCATGTTAATCTTATATACCAAAATTATCAATGTGTTACAACCTTCACCACATACTGTGCTCCTTTCGCGAACCATTTTCCCCCCATGGTCTATGTAGAAGCTTTATTCCTTAATGGTGCATGATTCAATCCGAAAATGGATCACCAACTCTAATCCACAAATTATTTCCTTTATGTGAATAAAAATCCACCCAAAACTATGATTTCTTCACAAGAGTTTTTTCTGACGCTGTCTGTGTACCGCACTTCACGGTTTTCCTAGAGCTACTATGCAGAACTTCTTCCTTTTATGATTTTTCTTATCCACTCCACAAACTTTTATGTAGTCCAAAAACTATCTTTCACAGTCTATGAAATATTCGTTATAGAAATAATTCATTTTACTAAAAACAAACTTCTAGTTTTTTGGTCCAAAAATTTAGAGAACACTAAGAAATGACACCACAAAAAAACATCTTCCACAACACAATCGAAACAGTTTTTTGGTCTTTACATTCATCAAAAATATGTTTGTAATGGTATATATAATTTTATCGATTGGCTTCCACATCATCAGATTTTATGAGGAAAGTATTGAAACATTATTATCTTCCAACATCATCTATCTTTCTAACAATTGTTTAATATGAATGACAATACTCCCCCTTTCATTTATCGATATTGCATCACAATTTTTACCAAATACTTATGAAATATTTAATTGAAAAATATAAAATCACCGTTATATTTAACATAGGGAATTATTAAACCATGAAATCCAATATCATCTAATGAATCCAAAAAAATTATCCAATAATTACATTGAAACACAAAGCATTCAAAAGATATTTCTTGAATTATCCAGACATTAGAACATTATTCAATCTCCGTTGACATAAGAAACACTTCATCATATTGACCGTAATGAGGTCTTCTTATCTTATTGATCACCATTGAAAACAAATGAAAATCAGTTCACAACAAATGAAATCATTACACAAAGAGGGCTCTCCAGCTTAAGCTTACTCCAACACCAGATCTCGCTCTTAAACCCTACTAATATCACATGGTACCTCCTGAAGAATAAAAAGAAATTCATATAAAATCTGTAGATAATATGAGAAAAATGAAAATTTATGGATTATAAAAGATAAATATCTAATAATTTATAACATTGTAAATTTATAAATATACCTCCACAAATAAAATTAAGGTTTTAGAATAAACCCTTACCTAAAGTCAAACTTTACATCTATGTATATAAAATAATATATAATAAAATTATATTAATTTTTTCATAATTAATTTTTTTTATTCTTTTTTTATAACACATTTTATTTTATTTATTTTCATTTCTTATATATTTTATAATTTTTTTATATTCATGTTCATCATTTTTGGAGCCTTTTGTTTATATTCTCAAAACAACATTAGCTAGTTGAAAATTTCCAAAGGGATTTTGTTTAGAAAACTAATGAATGTTAGTCATGATTTAATTATAATATTTATAAATTACACCTTATATTATAATAATATAATAATGTATGATATGAAAAACGAATCTCATCACTTTGTGGAGGTGGTAGCCCACATGTTTCCGAAAGATACAATATCTTTTTTTAATTGGTGAATATGTAAGAAGGTAGATGATATCTTATATATATGGAATAATAATTATGATATATATATATATATAATTTATTTTAATCATATATATATATATATATATATTATCATCCATGTAATTTGGTGGTGAAATACACATTACTCCCCTTTTTTAGACGGTTGGTCATAAGTGCGGATGAGGGATGTTTTCATTTCCCATTGGATGGAATTGAAACTCTAAAGAGTTGTTACATCAGAGTAATAATGTTTTATTATATATAAGATACTAATACTAACCTTTAAGCATATTTATACAATATTCAATGAATTTTGAGTAATAAATGAAATTAGAACACTTTATTAAGAGCTAAACCACTTCTTTTATAAACCTTCTTTTACGTACAACTTGAGTCTTCTTGGAGTGATATTTTAATGACACTTGGAAATATATGATTTAGTAATGGATATATGTCATGTTTTTTATTTTTTAGGATAAATGGATTATGTGGTGTGATAAAGATATGAGAGGATATTCCCTTTTATATGTGAGGTGAGTGGAAAACATGTAATTATTCGTAAAAATTAAAAATTATAAGTTTCATTGACTTGTATAAGACTAACATAACCAACTAAATTTATAAGATAATATGATAATAATTTATATGAAATCATTCAATAATAAATATGATCAGTTTTTTGTACCTGTTTAAAAGGTTTTATTGTGAAATAACCCATTTTACAACTTTATCATGGAGACAACATTTTTACCAAAGTTATTATTTATAATGAAAGAAAATAAAATTGACCTCATTACTAAATTTGAAACACATGAATAAAATTTTTATATCCATTTTAATGGTTATATGTTATGAAATGGGAGAAATAAAATTTATAATCAGTAAACAAAACATATTGAAAACAATTTATGGGAAAAATGTATTCTTTAGAACATAAAATATCTTATTCACTAACCAAATATAATACCGAGTCCTATGGATGTGTTTATATTGTTTTTAAAATATAGATACTATGTTACATAAAATTAAAATCTATAAAATAATTGTACTTTTAAATTTAAACATATATTGGAAATAAATGAGATTTATAAAACAAATCATTTTCCATTATTCGCCTAAAAATTAGTTTTTCTAAAAAAATCTAAATATTCACTAAATGTAAAATTTGGACCGCTAAACACAAAAAATTTATCCATTTTATCTATTTAATTTATTAAATTTATAAATTTCACTCTATAATATTACCATGATATTCCTATAATATATTGATAAAATAAAAGTATGTTCATTCCAAAATAGTCTAGGGATGTAATGATTAATTTAAATTGGATGATAATGGGTATTATTTTCCAACATTAAAATAATATCCTCTCATAAATTTGTAATAAATGATCATTCATAATTAATTATGGTAAATCATTCCTTGTGGGTTTTTCAGGATCCATTTTCCTCTTATAGTTTTTGATTTCACTAATGAAATTTCACCACAGAATTCACCCAATTCTAAAACACTTTCTATTTAGTGTCAATAATACAGATTGTAACATTATAGTATAATAAATCCCATTCCATTTATATATATTAGAAGGTGGTAAAAGGAATTGGATCTGGAATGTACTACCTCAGCAATGAGAGGTGGAACATGTCATGATATTTGGTGAGGTTATGTGGCATTTCCAAATGGTAATAGAGAAAAATAATTAATTAGATTATTTAAAAATTAATAATAAATATTGTATATAGTTTCCATTTCATATTGAACCTTTCAATTCCCTTCCTAGGAAATACTATCAAGAAAACCTGATCTCCCACACAAAATTTTAAATACTTCCTTCTGTTATGACAAAGATTTGTTCTCTACTTTGAGATTAATTAATACAATAATGAGTACTCTTCACATTTATCAGTGTCTCTTCTATTAGATTTAGGCCTAAAAATTTCCTTTTATTAAATTTTTCCTAATAATTTTGAGTATGACACCTCATTCTATATTGGTCTTTATATAGTGCCTTTTAAATTCTTCAGTAGAAGATATTGTTATATTACTTTTCAACAAAATGTAAAAACTAATCTAAAATACCATGAATATAAAATTTTAATGACCAACCCACATATTAAAATGTATTAATAGTTCTTTCTAACTTAAATTCTCTTTCAGGATAATAATCAATGACCAAAAGTTAAAAGTTTTCAATAACCTTTTAAAGTCGCTTCTAGAATTTGGATGACAGTTTTTGGTCATGATTTTTTCCAATAGAAATAGGTTAACCATGAATTATAAAAATATAATTAATATAGTGTTGTTTGAGGTCCTCAATAGGTTGATATTACATTATATTGATGAAATATTTTTTCATGTTAATGATATTGAATCCCCATAAAACATCATTAATTTTAGGAACCTTTTTCAAGGCAGTGAAACATTTCATAGTTGTATCATACAATTTTCACACAAGAATTGGTAGGGGTTTCATGAATCCATTAGTATGTTTCTACTCTCTCAATCTATCTATTGATAAACCAATAATACTAATAGATAATATAAAATTTTCAATATATATTATCCCACCAATAATGTTCTATAAAATCGGAGTATGTTATCATGCTAAAACTATGTACTGCCAATTTAGATATCTGATCATTCACTTTACAGCTCATACATAGATCAAACACATACTCTATTTCAAAATTTCAATATACCATATTTATAAATGATTTATATCAACTTCACATCATTCACAACATTTATTTTATTTTGAATATTCTTATATTCAAGTGGGAACAGTTTATTTTCCTTAATAACGATGGTTTGGAGATTATTTTGATTATTTTTTATGTTTCACCTTCCTTAATGATTAAAATATTGAAAATTACTAAATCTAGTAACATATGATCTTTTTAATAACTCATTTTAGCAGAAAATCCATGATCTTTTCAACTCAACACATCAACCACGCTAATTGACATTTGAATTTGATAGTGTATTGAGAAATGATTACCAATGAATACTTATAACAATCACTATTTCCGCATGATGAGATATTTCTATAAAAAAATGTATTTAAAATAATTATCTATAAATTTTTCATTATCTCTATAAAGTAGTTCCACCATACCTTGAATGAATTGATTATGGATACAATTTCAAGATCATGTGTTGGATAATTCTATTAATGGATCATGAACATACGTGATGCATTGGAAATAACAATAGAATTATGAATAAGGAATTGTACATTTATATTCTATGATTCATCTTTAAAAATCACAAATCCATCCCTTCATTGTGGTAAATTCAATATCAGTTCATTTAGCAATCACCGCTTAAATTATTTCAAAATTTCATTTCATTATTTTGAACGTATAAAACTAAATCATTTACATGTAAAATTGGTTATTAAGATATCTAATCAAGAAAAATTCTTAAAAAAGAATTAACAATAACCAAATAATCTAAGGAAACTATATACCTTAGTTATATTCATTGTTTTTAGTTATCTAATCACTATTTCAAATTTTCAATAATCTTCTATTTTTAAATTTTTAGAGACAACCTATCCAATATAATAAAAAAACATAATCCATAATTCACATTTTATAAATTATCCATACAATAACTTCTCTCATGGAGTCTTATAAATGACTCACAAATGACTTTTCTACTCATAAAAAATTGATTTTACCAAGATATCCTCAATAAATAACACAATAAGAATAATGACATAATCCTTGAACACAACATTCCTTAGAACCAATAAAATAGGGGGTTCATTAGACAAACCATATGGTATCACTGAAAATTCATAATGTGAATAACTAATATTAAATTTATTTCTCAGTATATATTCCAACTTTACCTATATGTGATCATATAGATAATAGTGATCAATCATTGAAAAATATTAATCTAGTTATGGTTTGTTAAACAATTCATAAATGTAGGGAAGAGTATACAAATTCTTTATTATAATAGAAGTTATTTCCACGAAATTAATTTATAATCACATTGGACCATCTTTATACTTAAAAAAAGACATGGGTCTCCCAATTATGAGTCATTTGGGTGTATAAATATATTATCACAAAATTCTTGGAGTTTTTTCAATAGTTCTACTAATTCCACTATGTTTGTACTATATAGCTTCTTAAATATATGTTTCCTTCCCAGATAACATCATTTGAAAAATCAATATCAAACCCAATTGGATGTATAGGTACTTATGTTGGATACATATCAATTTATAACTAAAAATTAGTTATATTGTATATTCTAAGGATCCCCTTTGACTTTATAGGTAGTTTCTTCTATTACTATCTAATATTTTTGTTATGGTGAGCTATATAAGGTGGATATAGACATGATTCTGATAATTTGGCCATTACACTAAAGAAAATTGATTCCAAATATCCATTATGAATAAAAATAATATTTTTTTGTATATAAAGTTTGATTTTATAATTAAAAATCTAATCCATACCAAGGATTATACCACATTCAATGATTGTTGTGATAATCATGTTTGAAAATATGGAATGAACATGTATTAATATATGATATTTCAAATTTATTATTATAATAATAAAATTTCCACTATGATTCATGATTGAAAACTCCCTTAATAATGTTCTAAGTAAATATTTAATTTTCTTAGAAAACATGGAAGACATAAAAGAATATAAAAAGAAATAATAATAAAACATTATCTAAATTTATAGTTATGATTGAATTATCATCCACAACATCTTTAGGAACATCAACCTTATCTTTAGTTGGCACAAAATATTGTACTTTCTACCTTATAGACTTTTTTGGAAAATTCCCCTTACTTTTGGGGGAATCATTTGAATAGTAACTCATCCCCATACTTTTGAAGAATTAGAAAATGATTCCCTTGAATTAATAATCCCAATGGATTTATTAACACCATTGAAGCAAAATCAAATCATCATCAAGCATGTTCCACTATTATTATTTCATCAATTATTAAAAGTTATAAATTTCACCCTTGCATTGTTCCCTATTGAGGTATTTCTTTTTCTCATAGTGCTCATCCACTATTTGAATTTCTTATTTTCCATGGAAACAATATGACTTGGGGAATTATATCTCAATCTTTCTAAAACCTGATACTATATACATACACATGGAAACTTTTTTTATAGGCCAATTTCCTTTGAAATATATAATTTATCCCATCAAAGAGGATATCAATATAAATTCTTAGATTATGTATAATAAACCATAGTGTGAGTTAGTAACCTTGTAAATTTACAATCATATTCAAAAAAAAATTATATATCCTTTTAACTATGATTGAGTAATTTCCTATCCATATCAACAAGTTTCTCAGTATGATTTTTTAAATGATAGAATACCTCCTTGAATGTCTTGAAATCCATAATATTTATTTCCATTGACACAATAGTCTTCTAGATCAATGAACACCATTAATACGCATCACCCTTAATAAAATAAACACACATGATATTTTTCACTCTTTTTGTACTTTTTAAAGTACGAAATATTTTCTCCAGGAACATGATCCATTGATCAGATTCTAATAGATTAGTAGACCCATTTAATGATAAAATTTATTATCAAATGAATAAGTGAAACATTTTTTCACCATGTTGTGGATCATCTATATGATTTATATTGGCATGTTTATTTATCATAAACAAAGTCAGCTACCCTAATATAGTTTTTATTTTTGAGCTCTGTCTCTAGATTCATTATCATTCCAATGAGGGGAATCCTTATATAGATTGCATTAGTTGATATGGCTTATATTCCTTTTAATGGGAACCATTTTTATAAAATAGAATATAATTAATTTTCTTATATCCTTATCAATTTAAAATCACAATGTATAATTCTTATTCTTATATGACACATAACTTAAATTAACATTTAGGATCAACTCGTATCATATTCACATTTTTAGTATATCTAGGAATATCTTAAACCCATAAAAATATTTCCAAATTATTCATAATGGTTTATAAAGAAACATTGAATCAAAAAATATATATAGTTGGATCTTTCTTTCTACGTATACAGTTTTAGGACAACTCATTGTGTACCAAGTGAAGATCGAGTTGATACAAAGATGTTATATTCTAGCTGTTTAACCGTAGCTACATCTATTTCAAAAACACATCTACATGTTATTATCCCTAAAAGGGTTCCATTAATGGGAATCTAAAAAATCTATTCCTTCATAAAATATAATGATAGTATATTATACATACACTTATCTTTATATACTAATAGAGGTTCATGTTGTATAATCTCTTTTTCCCTAAGTATATATCACAAGGACTATACAAAAAATTCATTGATACTAATTGTAACATCATCAATCAAGTAATATAAATGTTTTGGTAAATTTTATATGTTGGTATAGGATACAAGGGATCTTATATCGAAGTATCAAATAGTATAATAGTCTTGGGAGACTAGATTGATTCATGACTGACACATTACATTTTAAAAAAATAAATACAACATAAACTTCTAGTGAGAAAAATATTATTTATTTTTTTATATCCTTGAAAGCACTCATAGGTGCCCAGTTATTTTACTCAGGAATGGAAAACATAATAATAAGTGAACTGATATGATCAGTAAGGAAAATCAAACAACATAACCTGTCATTTAATTAATAGGGATAAATTATATACTAGAGAAATACTATAGTAAAATATACCATATATTACATATCATAAAAGTGGAATATATACATTATTGTTATACAGAAAAAAAATAATACATGGATTATAATAATTATGTTTATAATGATAGAATACATGATGGGGAACATCATAATATTTACATATAGTACTCTTTCCAACACATCATACAGAAACTAGTAAATGTGTATTCCTAATAACCAAATTACATTGGATTGTGCGACCTACTGAAACTTTGAAGGGATATAAATATACCAAACCATCACTTAATAGTAACAATACATTAATTATATGAAATAAATTAATTTAAATTCAATACATAATCATCACATGCATTTATATTCAAAACTAGTATATAAAATATTAATATTTATCCAGAAAACCCATAAAACATCATGATCATAAGACATACAAAGAAAATAAGTGGATGGAATCATCGAATTATTACCCTAGTGAAGAATAAGAGTTGTCTAAGGTTGTTGACATAGATGAATATTCCTGTAAAAAAACATTCAAGTATTTATTTAAAAAATTGTAAATAATTTTCATCTGTTTTCATACATTTATAAATAAAAATTTCTATAATATTAAGAAAATATATTTCTTTAAAAATAATAATAAAATCATGTAAAGGATTTTTCAAATTAAAGTTGGTTTATTATTATGGAAAAATATTTTCATTTATTAATGGTTAAAAGATGGATTTCATTCAAAATTTATATAAAAAGGCAAAAGTTCCATGTTTGGAAAGAAAGAACAAGTTTCCTTTTAAAGAATTGTTAATAAAGTGAAACCTAGTCACAAAAGAATATAAAAAATAATTTTAACATAGTAGAAAAATTATTTAAACATTAGAGAGAATGTGTATATGGAGGATAAATATTTTTTAGCCAAATGTTGAAATAAGGTCAGTAATATATAAAACCAATTTCTTATTTGATCTATGTAAAAAAAAGATGAAAATAAATTGGAAAATTTAATTAACATAGATTACCAAACAAGAAGATAATATATGGTATTTAAAGTATAAGTACATTATAATTTTTATTATTTTAAATTCAAACATAAATAAACCTAAATAAAAATGTGATTGTTGTACAAACCCTTATCTTGAATTTGAATTTTCATGTACATAAAGTAAATCATTTATAAGAAAATTATTTTAATATTCTAATTTATTAACAAAATTTTTTAGTTTTATTACTTTTCTAAAATCTATTTAATTTTATTTACAATAATTTTTATAATGAAATTAAATCAGTTATGTTTATGTCGGATATTATAGAGTCTTTTGTTTTATAACTTGAAATTAACATTGTTGTATTGACCATGTCTAAATATTTCAGGGTTCCATTGTCTCTGTAATATAAATAATGATATAATTATCATGATTATATAATAAATAAAATTTTATAATCATAAGTTAGCAGAGGACAAGAAAAATGAATCTCAATTTTCTAATGGAGATAGAAATCCATGCTATGAAAAAGAGTTGTCATCATTTTTATTGGGAAATGGGTAATAAGAGAGAATATATATAATATTTTTTAAATTAGAATTAATAAATGGATATTTTTAATATTAATTATTTTTTTATTTATAACCATTCAAGAATACAATTGATGAATGATGAATTGCATCGCTTTATGGAGATGGTAGGTTGTTCCTATGCATGAGCGATGCTTTAATTTCCCAAAGGACGGAAATAGAGATGATAAAGGGTTGTGATATCAATATAATAACACTTAATTATATAGAATATACTAATGTTATCATGTAAATATTATAATATAACACATGAAGAAGGTTTAATAAGAAATAAACAATAAAAAAATCGATTAATAGTTATACCTCTTCTTCGGGAAGCCTCCTTTGGATTAAAAACATTATCCCTCTTAAAGTGGCCTTTTTGTATGAACATGAACTATAAGAAGTGTGTAAGAATATTAATAAGGTATTTTGGAATATATATTTCATGATAAAGAGATTATGTGGGTGGAAATATTATGAAGAGGAGGCTCCCTTTGATAATTTAGGTGAGTGCCACACTTGTAATTAATCTCAAGTATTGAATATTATAAGTGTCTTTAGAATAAAAAATTGACACCTAAAAAATTAAATCACTAATATAAGGGGATAATGGTTGATATAATATCATTCAATAATAATTAATATGAAATTCTATGACCATATCCCCATATTTTCTCTATAATTTACTTGTTTTCCCCTTTATAGTGTTGACACCATTTTTACCAAATTCACTATTCAAATTAATAAAAAAATTAAATAGAACACATTTATAATTTAGAAACTTTTTATTTAAAATATGAAATCAATTATTAATGATTAAATATATACAATTGGTATAAATATAGTTTCATATATGTTCATAAAACATAATTAAAAATAAATTTTTTAGAAAATGTTTTTTTCATAAAAAAATCTTATACTAAAAACTACATGGGGTATAATTCAATGGTTCCTCCCTTGATATTTTTATTTTAGTGTTTATGTATACCACTATTTTTATACTCTTTTGTGTCTTGTAGGTTTTATTTTATTCTGAGTTATATATCCTTCAAAAATCCATTGTAACCTTACACTAAGAACCAGTATAATGTTGATTCCTTTAGGATTAATTATAATATTATTAATTAAAAGATTATTATGTTACATTAAATCCAAATAAAAATATTATGGTAATTTAAGAATAAATTATTTTAGTATAATTATGAAATTTTATTAAAATTAGACATTTTTCAATATTCACAAAAATATCAACTATTTCTGAAAAATCTGCAAAGTTCCCCAAAAGATGAATTAAACCATAGAAATGAAAAATGATAAACATATTATGTAACTCAATTTCTATAATATATAAATTTTAAATTACAATAAAATTATTATTTATTTCTATTATGTTTTCAAAATAACAGGATGAGCATTGGGAAATAGTCTAGAGAAGTACTATTTTACTTTTATCAGAAGATATTGGGTATGTAAATCTCTATCAACATAATTAACATAGAGTATACCTTATCGGATATAGAAAAAACTTGTGATCTTAAATTCCCCTATAACAATTAGGGAGAAGGGGAAATATATTGTTGAGGTTAATGGGGTCGAGTAAGAAGAGTGCACCATAGATCTCAAAAATCCGGTAACATCCCTGCTAATACTATATAAATTACACAGACATATTGATAGGAACTAGAGTGGGTGCTTTAGTAAACCCTATCTACTATAGAGTCGTGTATCTCTCATTAAATACCAATCACATTGTATGATAAATTAAAAAATTACCATCGATCTGGTTATTGTCAAAATGTGTTAAAGTAAGCTCATCCCAACTCACAAACAACATAGATTCCCTCAAGTTGTGATTATGTAATGTAGTCACATGAATTGGAATATATAGTTACTATATATCATCCTAGAAAGAAACCTCATGTCGGGAAGCCAAGAACCACTCAAATAATATTAAACATTTTTTGAAGGTTCTTTTACGAAAATACTTTCAGCTAAAAAACTCATCACATTTTCCCATGAAATTATTTTTCAAAAACACACAGTTTGAAAAAAAATAGATGAAACCAAGTAAAATGATAATATATAATATTTCCATGAAATATTTTCAAAATTAATCAATAATGATACCTAATAAAATTATAAAAAATTATTCAACAAATAATTACCAATACATAAAAGGTAGTATCATAAGATGAAATAATATACTAAAAATATAAAAATAAATAAGGAAAACATTAAATATGATAAATAATATGAGTTAAAACTGTATGATTCAATGGGATAATACTCAGTAAGCATAGGGTAAATCAAATACAGGGAGGTTATATAGTCATATAACTCATCAACTGAATCTCCATCAACTATCCTCATCATAAAAACACCACCTATATATGG
This sequence comes from Viscum album, assembly GCA_963277665.1. Taxonomy (NCBI): domain Eukaryota; kingdom Viridiplantae; phylum Streptophyta; class Magnoliopsida; order Santalales; family Viscaceae; genus Viscum; species Viscum album. Next base: position 881,005,688 of record OY728123.1, read on the forward strand.
TCATAAAAATATAACATGGGGAAACAAACTAATTATTAATATCCACTATTATATAACCCATCCCATGATTTTCCACATAAAAACCTAAATTTTACCCTAAAATAATTAATGTGGATGGGCCACTATCAATCAAATTTCAATCACATGATAATAACATTTCTTATGGAAACATAGAAAACTAAAACATTCCATCCCACCTCTAACACCACTATAATAAGATGCCCATTTCTTATATGCATAAACAAGAATCATAATTTATTTAAGAATCAATAAAAAAATAAAAAAATATATATACCAATGGAGATTAAATTTTTTTTCTCAAACTCACAATCAAACCCATTTTTCATAATCTTTCTAAAATGAATTTTTTAAAATTAAGTATGATATACATTTAGAAACCCCTATTAAAATCATAAATAGAAAAAAAAGTATAAATACAATGGATTACATGAGTTATAATAAATAATACACCTAAACAATTAATTGAATTCACTAAATAATTTCCAAAGTCAATAACACATTATTAAAATATGGAATATTTTTTTTACTAAGAAACACCAAACTTTTGATATCATATTTATTCCAGAATACAATGAATAAAACATTTCATTAGAAAAATAATATTTGTTGAAATTTTTTATTAAATTTAAAATGTATAGACCACCATTATGAATAAAACATAAATAAAATTATAAAATACAGCCATTTTGAAAAATTAAATCCAAGATAAATTTTTTGAAAATACAGATATATTGGGTTTAAAAAACATATACCCTTTTTCACTATATTAAAAACTGTGTTTTGAACCACATTCATGTAATATTTATCAATTTAAATAATGTGATATGGAAACACCTAAACCAATAAATGGAATCATGTAACCTTTAATGAAGGGAACTAGAGTAGGTTGTAAGAGGGATCCTAACATTTTTATAAATTGAAACCTGCAAATATTAGACAACCCTTTCATTGGATATCAGAAAATATTACCACTAGGGTTAGGGGAGAGTGGTAAAATTGATGAAACCAAAAAAAGGTAGTGAAGGAAGAACACTTAATAATTTATTTTGTGAATAAATCATAAAAAAATTATCAATGTACCACCACATATGGAATGAGAAGTAAGATGAATGACTAGGAGAATCCCATGGGGCTTTAAGATCCAAATATGGAAGGATGTCATAGAAGCCTCAAAATAACAATAAATGAATGAAATTTTCATCCTCAAGTAGGAATTTTATTTTATTTACACTATTTTCCAAACTATTTGTAATTTTATATTTCAGAACTATAAACATCTATAGAGGTTGAACAGTTTGTTCTCATGGTTTACCAGTCTTTGTAGATAACCATGTATCTGGAAGAAATTTATAAAATATCTATCTAGTACACCAAAAATGTATTGGGAAATTAAAAATAATATATATATATATATATATATATATATATATATATATATATTCATATGAATCCAAATATTGGTATGTTACATTTATCCCCATTACTCCTCTTTCTACATTTGGAAATTCTTTTTTAACTAGCAGATGAGGGATTCCTATTTTACTCCACCCTGATTAACAACTAAGATATCTATAAGACTCTCTAAAATAAAAAATAATATAAGGGAAGAATATTACCAAAAATAGAAAGACCATTTATATTCAATATACCCTAACCAATGGTACATTGAAAAAAATAAATGAAGAATTCTTCATTGATGGAGAGAAAAGGAGAAAATCAATATAGATGCATCAAGAGCAAAAGAAAACAACCGAGATGAAACTAAATAAAACACATGCATTATAAAAAACATCAATATGGATTACTTTAACTCATGTAATATCAATAAATATTTTCTATGTGACTCTATAATTATTTAGTTAATTAAATAATTAATTTCTTGGAATTTTTTTTTTCCATTTTGTTTCAGGACTGACCCTTTAAACATTTTTAAATTTTATGATAATTTGTTCTACCACATGGTTATAAAAAAATTAGTGCTTGTCAAATTGAGACCATTAAATTTAGATATATCATATGATAGATATGTTTTTATGTGTTTCCAAATGGTTCATCTAAATATGTGATTTAACTATGTGGGTGATTTATGTTCCCAATCATGGGTGCGTGGTTGGTAGATAGATTTGTTAACAATGAGGAAACTATGAGAAACACCAACATTCATTCATAAAATGATATTAATAGCCCCTAATAATTTATGATAACATGTGGCCACCACCTCCCCCCTCTCCAATATCATTCGAAACACAATCTAATACCCTTCCTCGTGCACATCCTCTTCTATCATCTCCCATTAAGAGATTCTTATTATCATTTAGAGGTTATTATGGTCCACTTAAGACTCATGCGTATCTTAATTATTATTGTTCACCTCCCTCTAATGAATTTTATCTCCCATTCTTTGAGTTTGATCCCCAACAACCAAATTAATGGTTTTAATTTACTGTTTGTTTTTTGAGTTTTTGATTTCTCAGGGTCTGTGACCCCCTCTTGGAATATTCTTTTCATCACTATTGAAGAAGTAACATCATATAAAATAGCCCTACATAGGTGTTTCCAATAGTTTTTAATTTCATTAATTTTAAACATGTTCTTGGGGTCTTAAATTTTTTTTCATAAAAATGAATAATTACATTTATATTCATTAAAGTTTATAAATTCATGCTTTCCAATGTTCTTAATTAATTGATATTTATTACCAAATGGTATTTCTTGTTTTGGACCTATATTTTATTTTCCATTAATTTATATAACATATTTCAGGATGATAAATTATTTATGATTCTTTTCATAAATAATGTGTGTATTTTAACAAATATTTTTCATCATTTATGAAATTTTATTTGTTGATGTGTGCAAAAATAGGGTGAAATGCATTTTCTATTGGAGTTTATGAACTTCCATAGATTTTCCTATTTTATCATTATTTTATTATATTATAATTAGTGTTATGTGGGTAGCATATCATATTAGGATTTTATATACATATTCATGGTTATTAATATTTATAGATATATGAAAATATTTACATTACAATATATGAATATGTGATTAAGAAAATTTTTATAAATGAATATGTGATTTCATTTTATATATATAAAAAGGATGTTTTAAAATTTAATCTAAATGATTGAATTTATTTTTCTAATACCAATTCATAAAATATGAAATAATATTTTTTAAATTAAATCAATGTCAGATTTTTCCAAATTTTTCTGATATGGACGTATGAAAAATATTTGATTTCTAGTTGAGAATATAGTGTGTTTTTCGAGATGAGGTGTGGTTTAAATGTTTTTTCTTAATTTATTGATGCTATTTAGGATAGAATAAATGATTTGTATGTGGATTTGTTTGTGGTTGGATCATGTGAGACTGAATGTATGTGAGGAACCAGTTGAGTACAACACTAGAATAATGTTTGGGAAATCTAAGCGTCATTTATAATTAGATTTTGGGATGTCCAAAATTTGTATTAAGTTTTCTTGGTAATAAACACAACTAATATTCCATAAGAGTTTTTGTTAATTTTGGAACCTGTTAGTGTAAAAAATTCCCATGTGTCATGGATTATTCTTGTAATGTTAAACATTACATAGTGACATCATAAATGGTTGAATTTCCATAATAGAGAAACAAATCCACAAGGTGAAAATCAATATCTGGGATATCAATAATAGTGTAACCTAGGATAATCAATATTAGAAACATAGTCACATTTAGGGGAAGGGATAAAATTCTTGGTAAGTAAATAATGGGTGAATCTTGTCAGCCCCAAGAATAAAGGATGTTTATGAGATTATTCCCTTTTTGACATGTGAAAAGTACCACCACCAGAGAATTCAATGGAAAATTGAATCTTAGTATGTAATAAAAAAACATACAATTGAATATAAGTAGCCTCTTAAAGTGAATTTTGAATGATTAATGGATCGATATAAAATAACTGTCAAATAATGTAATTATAAATCCATACAAGAATATCATTGAGAAGTGTATAGAAATTAATGATTAGGTAATCACCATAGACATAAGAGAAAGTGAAGGTCCAGAAATCTGAAAACTAGGAGTCATGAACAACACCACCTCCCTGTATGAGATTGTGACTACATGATCCACCAATATTATGCTTGAGGCCACTATTGGGTGGGGGTCATTTTACAAATATTCCTTGAGATAACCTCTGAGAGTATGGAAAAGTGATTCTACTAGCCATACTCATTCGTAGGTAGGGAGTGTTTTAATAATTCATTATGTTTAGGGGTTATTTAATCACAATGCTTCATGATATACACACAAATTCCAACCCAAAACCATGATTACTCTCATGTTCAAACTTGTTCATAATATTCAAAATTCAATAGTAACCCATAGACAAGATGATCACCTTTAATTTTTTCTCCCTTTTAATTCTTATAAGTCAATGAAACAAATTATTAAGAAATTCATGAATCATTTAAATATGAAAATAAAACCAAAATAACTCAGGAAGATTCCACCCGCCACAAACACCGACTAATTTTAGAAGAACAGGTGATGGAAAAATTATACATTTGAGTTCTTATAACATGTAAAATTTGTGTAAAGATAAATTAATTTATGCTTAACTTCCTCATCCATATATATTTTGTGAGATAAAATGTATCAAAATAGGAAACTATTATTTGTAGGGATATCATGTTCCCATAGGTTACCCCTAACTCATCCTGAATGATACTCACATTCCTTAGAAGAAGATGACTATTGACCTAATATAATTCAGATGAGGAGATAAAGAAAAAATAACTATCTCATTATTCATTTTGATATTATAGAAGAGGTTGAATTTATGTTAGTATTAATTATATTTAATGAAATTTTAATGTATACTTGCCTAATAAATAGAAATATCTACAGTCTGGAACCTTAGAAAACCATACAAATCCCCAACCCAGTTCCGGTTCCAGAAATTAATATCTATGTGACTGATGTTCCATAATGAGTGATAATGGAAATCAAGAGCATTACCATGAATCGTTTTCTATTTCCCAATGATTCGACCCTTCGTCACATCCAGGTTTGATAAGAATTCGATCATGATGATCTTAGCCCACAAGGATCAACCTTCTTAATGTTCACATTCACACTTCTCCTGTATATAGTAAATAGGTTATTCAACTCTCCAAAAATTAATTACATGCACCTCTTTCAACTTTACCAACATATACCTTGAAGCCCAATGAAAACATCCATCAATGTTCTCATCCTAGAAAAATAAACACAAGTTTTTATTTATGTTACCCAAAATATTAATTAGAACCTTATCGATGGAAAATACCTTCATGGGAATGGATTTAAGAACGTAGTTAACAAGTGTAATCCATTCCCTAAAATAAAGAAAAATATTTTTCCAAACTTTTATGAGGATATAAATTAATCACCCACCCTCTAAAAGTGAAGAAGCCTTACTCATCTTAGGGAAGTCTGTCCTCCCATGTAGTCCTTTGGGAAATTAGTTTTGATAATTATAATGGTGTTCTAATTATTTTTAACCCATCTGTTGATACACCATTCTAAAATAAAAACACATATTTTATCCCATTAAATAATTATTCAACTACAATTTTTTTACTCATCAAAAACACTATTACATTTTTGTATGGACCTTCTATTCATGTTTATTAATTGAATCATGTAATAGATAAATAGGAGACTATAAATACAGTTTAAATTATTCTTTCATTGGAAAATAAGAATAATTCCATGGGTAATTCACATAGAGATATGACTCATGATGGTGTCTTTCACTTAGATGAAAACACTATGAATTAAGGGGTCACCATTTCATAACCCATATAAAAATAATAATAACCCACATTTCATTCAAATAAAATTAACACAGATCCATGAAGATATAAATCACTTAAAAATAAATTTAACAACCCAACAATAAAGTATATTTCAAGTCATTAACTTTGTTAGGAAACTACACTCCAGTCTATCATACACATTTAAATGTCAACCTTTATTGAAGTGTTGGAGCCAAGGTTTTTTTATTAATATCACCAATATATTTTTAATTTAAACATATGGAATATTAGGTTAATATCTCTTTGATAAAAATTTGTTTTTCCATAGATACCCATTTATGAAAATTAATTAAGATACTTTTGTTGATAATTCTGGTAAGGTCATTGTATGTGAAATTGAAAATTCAGGCATTCTAAACTATTTGATAAAATACGGATATTTATTTTTTGGAATGAGAAGAAAGGTTTTTTCACATACCACCCAAGGGAGGAATGTCCCCAAAAATATTCTCATAATATATCTAAAAATTACATCGAAATAATTTTACATCAATCCACATAGAATGATCTAGGAAAACCCTTATGCCTAAGATAGATTTCAGTGTTTAGGAAGTGGAAAAAAATCCTAAATTCCATTCTCCTCTAGAATTATACCAATAAATAAGAAAAAAAATTTAGATCTAATTTATGGAATATTTATGATTATTTTTTAGCACCACCTAGTAAATTTATTATTTAATTTTTCCAGAAATTAACTTTTTTACGTTGATTAAAAAATTTATCTATATTTTGGTTTCATTTATTATTATGGGTTTACATTTTATTTTCATTTTTCATATATTTAAATCAAGATTCCATAGTATTTTCTTTCTTAACTATTTTTTAATGGAAAAAAATCATGATAGTTTTAATAAAGGAGTTTCTAAATGTGTATCTTAATTAATAAAGCATGACCTGAGGAATTGATTTTTGGGTGAATTTTTTATTTTTTCTAAAAGTATTTGGATGTATTTAAAAATGGTGTCAAGTTATTTTTCTAAAAGAGATGGAAAATTCTAGATTACAAATTATATTCCAAAACAATAAATAATTATTTATTCTAGAAAAAATAAATAAATCTGTAGTGATTAACTATATGGTTGTCAAGCCCATCTCCTACTCACATTATTTTGTGTTTGTTGGCCATGGGGAATTTTAGGTTAGGTTTTGATTCTTGGAATTGGGTATAGAATTTTAGGTGTCATGACCATGGGTCAGGTGGGATATCAGGATCATGTATTTCTATATTTAAAATTAAATTCATATTAGCTTTATTTATGTTGTTCATTTCACTCTCTTAGTAATAATTATTGGTGAAAATAATATATATGGAGGAATCAGTGGAACATGGATATGGTTTCATCTGAGGGACTTTGAGGGTTAAATAATGGATATATTCTTCACATCTAATATATTTTCATATTTATCAAAAAAAATTATCTACTTTTTTGTTTTGGCATGTAAAACTGATTTATGGATGGATCATGTTGGGATTTTTGGATAATTTTTATTTTTATTGGATTATGTTCATTTAGATCAAATTTTTATTGTTTATTATTTTTGGATTCATAAGTTCTTCTGTCTAGATAGGGAGATTATGAATATATATCAGGTCATTGGTGATCCCTATCCAGTGTTGGTTCCTATGGAAGCTTGTGACGGTTCATTATAAATGGTGTTAAAGAATAGTTTTCTTAAGAGTACCCGAGTTTCAATTTTCTATTTTTTATTTGGGTGTGTCTGGCACATTGAGGATAGTATTTTGGGACTCAAGAGGTAAGAGTGAGATATGTTTCATGATATCTTTTTTGTTCTAAAAATAGAGTATCCCTTAAAATTCTATTTTGAGGTTTGAATTTTGATTTTTCGTTTATTTATATTTTTTTTTGATGGATTTAAGTGTTTTGAGGGATGTAACCAGAGTTCAAATGGTGGAACTTTTTTGCTCACATGGATTGGTAACACTTGTAGAAAACATGTAAATTTTTATCTATTACTCTTAGTGACATATCTGTCATTGGTACATGGTTCAAAAGGAAATGAAACTAATTTATTCTTGGTTTCTAGTCCCATTTCAATTGAACATATCTTGTGTGATATTGATCAATTACATTTTCATATTTGATTTAAAATGAGTTTTTATAATTTCTAATAGTTCTCAAAAAGAGTTTCAATAATGTAAAATGAACGTGAAGAGTTTTAAAAGTGATTTTTAGTTTTGATGAAATATTTTTAATATAAATTTTTTCATATCAAAATGTATTTCAAATGGGGTTTTAAAAAAATTTGAAACCCAATTCATCCAAATATGATTATATATTTTCAAATTAATTTGATTATATTTAAAATGGGTTGGAATGGTTAAAAGTCTGTTTTTAAAGAATAGATTGATTTTAAAATACTCAATGGGTTTCTATGTTGAGAACAAGTTTTATAGATGGTTTGTATTGGAATTCAGATATTTATAAGTGTTTTTATAAGGTATTTTTATGAATTTGGTATAAATGTTTTTAAAATAAACTAAAAATGAAATTAGTGTTTTGGGGATTTATAAATTTTTTAAATGGATGAATTTTGGAGTAAAAATCTATTTTAAAATGGGTTATTTCAATTTAAAATTTCTATCTTTGGTCACAATACCATTAAAAAGTGGTACTTTTAAATTTATTTAAAATTTTGACATTTTTTATAGTGTTTATGTCTGGTTTTAATGACTTTCATTTATAAATTGGCATATGGATTTAAAAAACAATGAATGGTTCATTCAATAAGATTGGATTGGGTCTTGTGGTTATATCTTTTATTGATATTATTCTCCCCAAAATAGTTTTTATTATTTTCAGGTTTTGTTAATCTTCTTTTTTGTGTCATTCATAATAGTTTCTCTCATAATATATTTTCTCAATTTTTTCTAGTGGAATAGGGTTTTTTGGTTTTTTTTCATGTTTAGATGGAAATGATGAGTCATTTGGAGTTCTAGAAATTATTTTTTTAATTATTTTATATTTTTATAAAATTTTATTTATTTATGTTTGAGTTAATGGGGAGAAATTATTTGAATTTCCAACCATAAAAATTTTGATATATAAATCCATTTAGTTGATTTTTTATTTGATTTTGATTATTGTTACGTGAGTCTCAAAATAAATTAGGTTTTTATATACATATGTATATGTATATATTTATTTGGAAATGTGAACATATTAACATGTGAATATATTAATACGTTCATTGGGAAATTATTATTAATATAAATATAACTGAATATGTGAATAAGTCTTAAAAATTGATGTTTTCAAATATTAACTCTATGTTTGAATTTTGTTTTCTAAAAAATTTTCAAAGAATAATTTTTAAATGATGAATTTTTCATTTAAAAATTTTATTGAGTTTTCCAAATCCCTGTGAAATGGTCTAAATAATTTGTTTAAATTTATCATTCAAATAGAATTTTTAATGGAGGAATCCAATAAAAGTGTTTTATTCATTGTTGGATACTTTTTGATGATTTATTGTATGGTTTTTCTATAGATTATTTTGTGGTTTTCTCATGGGATACCTTTGGTAGGTGAGTAACATGAATGATGATACTCTAGATTAGTGTGTGGATTACCTATTGTTAATTTCCAATGAGACATTGAGTTATCGCATGTTTGGTTTTCTTTCCCTTGGTCGTTTATTTTTATTTTTTCCATGATTGAGTCTATTAAAATTAGAACCTACATGTTGGAGTAATTCCAATTTTCTTTATATTATAATTTTGGGGTTACACATTACTTGGTTACCACTATTTTATTATGTATGATCTAATAATTTTGATTTATCAAACATTATTAGTATTGTTTTTTATATAATTCACACTTTTTAATTTTGTTATCCTTTTTTATTTATTTCTTAAACTATTATTTGATTTTGAATTTGGGGATTCTATTTATGAATTATCTATAAATTAATCTATAAATGGTAATTTAATGGAATTATTTCCATTTATTATTTTTGTAATGGAAGGTCTAGTATGAGTTTTAAAAAGTATTGTCTAAATTTTTATTTTAATAAATTGGCCTTTGGAATATGAAATGAATTTCAAGTTATTTCTTAAATTAAGGAAAATAATTTTTTTTATAAGATAGTTCTGAGTTTATTTTCCAACATTGTTTGAAAATAATATTTTCAATACTATACTATAAACAATAATTGTTTATTTATTCTGAAAATAAAGGCATGCAATCTTTACTTCTCACCTACGAGGATGTCGAGCTCACACCCTACTCGCACCACTCAGCGTTTTTAGAATGAGTGGATGTAATGGTTATAGTTGTATTCTTAGAATAGGATCTGAGATTTTATGGAGCATAAACTTAGGTAACTTCGAACATAGTGATTAGGTATGTTGATATTCATTTTTAGTGTTTCAGTAACTTCAACTAAAAATGTTGTTTCCATATTTCTTTGATGTTAATGTGTGTATTAAATATATATATGGGGAAAATAGTGGGAAAAGGATACAGTTGTATGTGAGTTTGTTGGATTGTTTTCTGGGGGATCAATACATCCATTTATGATATCTTATACGTGGTTTGATTTTTTTAATTAATTTAAATTATTATTTTTATTAGTTATGGATATAAAATTTATTTATAGTTCATGTGATAATTTTGGTAGAGTTATATGTCTTATTTAATTATATTTACCTAGGTGAAATATTTATTTATTTTATTAAAAACTCATTTAATTTTTCTTCTCTCCATACCATGTGAATCCTAAATGCCCATCTTGATAGTGGAAAGATGGGGTGTTGTTTGACATGGAATCCCAAGCTAGTTCCATATAGTGTAGCTCATATGTCACAAAAAACCCTAGTCACCATGAAATCTAGTAACCCAAGCTAGTCCCTGAAAAGGTCTTGAGGGATTTTTCAATCCCCATGGGCTGGTAAAAAGTTACCATGAATGAATAAATACCGTTGGGAATGAATTGTTTACAGAATTTCATAAAACAATGTGACATATTTAATATTTATTTAGGTATTCCTATATAATTCAATTGTACGGAATTGAATGAAATCAGGTTGATGAATTATATATATACTCAAGAGTTCCCCATCATTACCTAATTCATTTGGAGATATATAGGTCCCACCCATCTCATAATAATATTATTCATAAAAGTTCCACAAAATAAAGCATTCATCATTTCACAACCCATAAAATTACATTGGTTTTATAAACATAAAATCATAACCCATGAAATAAATAGGAAATTAGTAACATTTCATCAGATTATAAACTATTAAAAGATATAGGTTTCTTAATCACTTCATGAAAGAATATATCACAAAAAAAATATTTCAAAATCATATAACTCATGGAAGAGAAATAGATTTCATAAATATCATTACATCAAATAATAAATAATTCACAAAAATAATATTAATAGAACCATTAGATATTTTACTCGAAAGGAATGAGTAACATCAACACATTTCATCTTTGATGGAAAATAATTTTGAAATGTCTTTTAGAAAAATATTTTGATGAAAATAACCTTTATTCTTTGAAAAAAATTGATTTTAAAAAGTAGAACCTTATGCAACCCATTTCCCTTAAAATAAACATGAAAACCAAAAAATCAATATTTGAAATAATTTTGGAAACCTTTTTCATTGAAAATATATAAATAATTCTTAAAAACATTTAAAAAATTTCTTAAAGATAAATCATTTATGAAAACCTGTTTCCATGAAAATAGATTTGAAATATTCTAATAGAATATTTGAAAACAGTAAAACCTTTTAAAAATAATTCTTTATTAAAAATTTTCTCTAAGATTCATTTTAAAACAAAATTTTATTCATTATTTAAAAAAAATTGAAATAAAAATGATTTCTGACCGAATAAAGAAAAACATTCAATTTTTCATAACAAGTTTTTATTAATTATATTATGTACTAAATACTGCGAAAATAATACTAATACATTGATATTTCAATAATAAATATAGGATAAGGAAACTCATGAGTTTTATTGATAGATGGATCATAATATTTCCTCAAATAATCATAATAATTAAAATTTTCATAAAGTGTTGAGATTGTTTCAATAAAATCTTATCACTTGGTATCTTGGGATCATACTCTCCATGTAAGAAAATTAATTTAACTGAATCATAAAATATCGTGAAAATAATGATATTTATAATAAAACATTTAATGTGTAATTATATGAACATCAAAAAAGAATGTATTTTCATTACCAAACACGAGTCTCAAATAAGGCAAATTGAGACAAAAATATTTTACTGATTTGGTACCTTTTGAAACATAAACCCCCTGAAATAAATAACATAGAATGGATATATAAATACATATATATTTAATTATATGCATCATATAATACATCCATAGTTATTATACACACAACACAAAAGGAACAGGTGGTTAATAAAGCATGTACTCATGGGAATGAAAAGTTAGTTGAAATCTCATTACCTTGTATCTTCACTCCCTTCTTACACATACAAGATTACATTGTAATAAATGTAAGTTTCATAAACAAATTTTATATAATCATATTATTATATCTAATACCATATATGGTTTTATTTGTACCATATATTACCCACATTATAGAAAACCTATTTTATGGTTTCACTGAGGGTAATATTCCCTTTGTTCTTACTTGTGTCTTAATTTGTTATATCTTTGGTCCTTATACTTATATCATGATTTCCATAATGTAAACAATGAGAAAAATATAATTTATATAAATGGTATTTTCATTATAATAATCTATAGAATATATAATATGAAATGGAATACACTATTCATGGAGATGGTAACCCATATGTATGTATAAACGCTATTTCCGTTTTTATTGTCGTAATGAATGAAAGAAATAAAATGGCATATAACTGTCTATATATGTATATATTAAATTAATCCAGTATAATTATTATATCATATATATTATTTAAGTTCAATAAAACCGTCCTTAATACATTCGATGTAGTGTGTGAACGAATCACATCGCTTTGATGGGTAATAGTCCACCCTTCCTCAAACAACATTATTATATTTGCACCAAAAGGAACGTAAAAAAGGTATGTTTGTAAAAGTAATAAAAAATATTAAGGAAATAATAATTTTACTATATTATATATATAAACAGAGTTTCCACCATATTTTTCACCATGAAGGGTAGTGAAGGAAAAATGGACAGTCATCGTTTAGTGAGGCGATAGTTTGTCATACACAAAAATAATATGTATTTTAACCCTTAGATGCATGTGTGTTTAAGTTTAGGTATAACCATTATAATAAATATAATCTAATATATTGAATAAAATTTTTTCATTATACAGTCATGGAATAGAGAAATTTGAGGAGGTGGAGAATGGAAATAAAATAAAGGAGCTTAAGAGAAGGTGTCACCTCTTAATCTGTAACTCTTTTTGGTTTGTGCCAAAAGGGTTCCTGGATTTCTTTTTTCCCAATGTTTGGAGTCAAGGAGTAGGGGATGTATTTTTTATGTTTATTGTGAAGATATTGGATGAAACTATGTGCTTTGAGAGATGTAGAGAAGAGGGAGATTTGGTGGCCTTTTATAGGGAAGGGAAAGAACATACTTGGTATTTTTTTCAAAAAAACATAGGTGTACCATAATTTGTACCTAAAAATCATAAAAAACAAAAAAACATAATAAAATAAGGTTAAGGGATGAATAATGGACAATAAATGTGTTTTCTACAAGTTTATTGGTCTTCTTGGGTTGTTAATTTAAGGTATAATACTTTAATAACATAATTTATCTCTTAACCATTATAATTAATTTTTTTCACCTTTACTAATATTTTTGGTAAAAAAAATATTTGACCTCATTGGAAATTATAAATTATTATGATTATAAATTTGTAATATAATTTCAGAATTCTAATCAAAGAAGTGGTAGAAATGTATTTAAAATAAATCCCGCTGATAGGACGACACTGCGGGTTTTTAAAGTAAAATAGTCAAAATATTTTCTATATTTTTAAATCCAAAATCATAGTGAAATTGATTCCAAAAAGATAAATTTGATAAAAAGATAAAATTAATATTCAATTACACCTTTAAACCAAATTTAATTATAATTTTACCATATAAATAAATTAGATGAATTTTTTTTTAAATTAAAATCTTGTATTTTCACTCTTCATCCAAAAATGAGGTTTCTGTGAAAAATCATAAAAATTATCCCTTGGATAATTTCTAAATTCCAATTTAAAAAATGAAGATTATTTTATCTAATTCAATTTAAAATTTTATCTAAAAATAATTTTATTAGTTTTCACAGGATATTATAAGTAGTTTATTTGAGAAAATATTATTTTTAAACACATAAAGACTTTACAAAAAATTATATCATAAATTATCAATATATTCTATTTATATAAAACCATTATAAAAAATATTTTTAAAGTATTTTTCACTATTAATATTTCTAAGATTAATGTATACACTATAATTATATTGGTTAAATAATTGTGACAATAAAATGATGTTTCGTATAAACTTAGTCTTGCGTATAATGTACGCAAAGTTGGTGTTCAATGTACCATATGATAAGTCGGTGTTGCGTGTAACTTACACCAATTTAATGTTACATTTAATGTATAACACAGTATTTCCATGTTCATGTAATGTTTTACTTAAGGATTCAATATAAAAACTATTTTTTGTGTTGTGTGAAATATAAAATATAAAAAGATTAAATTAATTTGGGAAAAACATATTTCAAAAATTATTAGGTTGTTACATTATACCCCCTTAAATTAATTTCTCCCTCAAAATTATTCTGTGTAATTATAAGAGTAATACAAGAAATTTTCCTTTATAGAAATTATTACACAAAGTAAGATATAACTGGGTTTTCACATTAGAGAATATAGTTTGGTAGTGATGATTAGACATGGAATAGAAATATAACTATCATGTTCTAAAGAATAATGATAGAGAACTTGGTCCGGAGAAAGTTAAAAATCAGAAATCCATAAATCTATGATGATCTAAGAGACCATTTGAATCATCAGAATAGAAAGAACTAGGATAACCTTTTTAGTTCCACGATAATGTCCCTAAAGTTGAATAATATTCATGAGAGGTTATACTTACTTGATTTTATTCCCTTTAATATAAAAAATCTCAACCTTTGGTTAAGACTTGATATATTTCCACTTCATCTCTTATACTAAGAAATGAATGAAATTTCTTTTTCATTACTAAAGTACTAACATATCATGAGATCCATGATAAGTCATCCCATATGCCTTCGATTACCATATACAAAAACAAGTTATCCAATATGAATTAATCCTCATGAGTTGAAATAACACATTAATCTCAAAACTTTTATTCAAATATTGACTTAAACATTCCTTAAATGGTTAACCATAAAACCCTTCCAAAATATAATTAAGTCATTCTTCCTTAAATATGATATTATCTTATTACAAAAAAATTATTGGATACGTGTTCTCATCCTTACACTGATAGAACATTAAATGTGATTTTATTATTCCAAAATAAATGTTGAGGGATATAATTAGATGAAACCTTACTAAAGGTTAAAAACATAATTATCATATGGATTATTCTTACAAAATAATACATGAACTTCCTAACTAATGGGGGAAAGGATAAGATTTACCCTAATTTTCATTATTCACATAATCCATTGTTATTTTATAAGATTTACCTTTTTCATTTTTTCTAGAGGTTGTTGTGTCTGGTCATAAATATTAGCCCTTGGATTGTGGATTTATTCAAAAAATTCCCAAACTCCTTTCACATGAAACACTAAAGGGTGGGTAGTTCATTTTTTAGCTTTCTCTCAACTCATTTCATTGAATTTCTTCTTACCATAAAGTATACATTCTTTTTCCCAGTAATTAGACTTCACACACTTGGAACACATTCTTATTCCTTTCAACCACTCTATTAAGTTCTCATTCCCATATTTTTTGCAATTAGGAGTTCGAAATTCTTTATTCTATCCATGATTTTTAGATTTCCCTTTAAACTACATATTTCTATTCTTGTTAAAACCATGATGTTGATTCATAACTCCCAACAAGATTTCAACTATGATTGTAGAATGAAACATATCATCAAATATATTAATCTGTTATGGACAACACCCTTCTATGACCTGGATTTAATCCACTGAAGAACCTATCAACAATACATTCATGTTAGATGAAAATACTATAAGCGTACCTTGAAAGTCTTATGAAATTATCCTCATAATTACCAAAATATTCATCATTATTTTGATTCAACTCATGGAGCTCCTTTTCCATCACTTTACAATGAACACTGGGAAAGTACATATTAAAAATATTTTCTTGAACTCATCTCAATTCATGGATACAATTTAATATTGATTCCTTGTATTCTTAATTAGAGTGAACTCTTGTTCTTTGTCGCCTTCTAATCAATTAACTTATATAATTAATTTACCATTATTAAAACATTGGAGAATAGAAAATATCTTTTTATTGGAACGAATCCAGTGTTCAGAAATAATTGGATCATGAGACCCATTGAAAAAAGGTGAATGTTTCATCATTAAAGAATCAATTGATCATTGTCCCCTTCTTTTCCCGCTAAGAGTATCAGCATGATTATTAGCATGAGAATTATGTGAGAGTTTAGGAATGAGGATTTGTAATCCATCCTCCATAGCATTCGGGTCATTAGGAGAACATTTGTTTTCATTTTCTTTTGTAATCACCATTAACATGGTTTCTTCGGGTTCCAGCCATTGACTGAAACCAAAATAATAGAGTAAGAAACAGTTATCATAATGAGGAACCACATTATCATAAACTCACTTATAAGATGTCGAAATTATGACACATTAATCAATATATTAAACCTTAGGATTACCATAGGTCACTCATTTCCAACTTCAATTTAAATCCTTCATGATGGTTTGTGAAGTGTTCATAAATTACCAAAGCATATCCCCCAGGAGATTCAAACTAGGTATGCAGTAAGGCCTATTTTCTTATACTAGATTACCCCGAGTCAGACCTGAAACATATTGTTGGAGTTGTTACTCCTAGGTACATATATTCTAAATCCACATCCTCTTCTAGTATCCAGCCATGGATTTATTTCTAGGAAACCACCCACTCTATCCTTTCCAAAAAAAAATCTATGACATTTTTTGTGAACATTAACTCATCCTCATTATTATCCTTAGAGATATCACTAGACATATCCTTTGAAATATACCTAGGGAAATCACTAATATGTTCTTGTCCTAGTTTTCAAAGGTTGACTCAGCCTTTCCTTTGATTCCAATAATATAAACCTAGTCTTAGAATACATGGATATAACATCATTTTAGATTAATATTCAATATATTACAAAAATACATGCTTGAGGACAGTAATAGTTTACTGTCTTTAGAAACATGGAAACAAAATATTCTATCCTGGTGAAATATATCCTATAAATTCCATAAATATATCCAGCTTTTGTAATTCTACCTAAAACATTTCTTCCAAACATGGTGAAAGGAAACATAAGAATGGGGTGAGATTAGATGCTCATTAAGGTTAAATAAAAGAAATGTGTAAGCATAACATGACTAAAAAGGTTTGGAACTTGGTCATAACATTTGAAGATTTTACCCTACATATTAGAGATCATAATAAATATCGGTAGTTCATAAGACATTAATCAATCATGAATTAATAGAATACGTAATGAAATCATAATATAGGAATAATACATAGAATTTTTCACATAAAAATTTGTTTATAATGTTGTGACTGTGTATATGTAAGAATATGTCCACTCATTAAGTTATGTACATGAAATAAGGCCCCTGTATACAATTATGGACATGATACAAGGTCTATGCATAATATTTTAAATGTGTAATCTGGTTCACCCATAACCTTATGGACATGAAACCTAGTCCATGTATAACATTTTGAACTTGTAATCAGGTTCACTCATAACATTATGAACATGTAATCAGGTTCACGCGTAAACTTAAATACACGAAACATGGTTCATGAATAATATTGTGAACATATAATAAGGTTCACTAATATCATTGTGAACATGTAATTAGGTTCAGGAAAAATCTTATGTACATGAATCTAGGTTCATGCATAAAATTATGTACATGTAATCAGGTTCATGCATAACATTGTGAACACCTAATCGGGTTCATTCAAAAACTTATAGACATGAAACCAGGTCCATATATAATATTGTGAACATATAATAAGGTTCACTAATAACATTATGAACATGTAATCAGGTTCACACATAAACTTATAGACATGCATCCAAGCCCATCCATAACATTTTAAACATGTAATTAGGTTCACGCATAACATTATGAACATGAAATTAGGTTCACACATAACATATATACCCATGAGTCATCCATCATATTCTAATTCATTGGAGGGTTATATATGTCCCACCCTTCCCATAATAATATCAATCATTCATGTGACACAAAATAAAAAACACATCATATCATGACCCATAAAAAGATACAGGTTTTATAAACATCAAAAAATAACCCATGAAAGGAATTGGGAATCATTAAAATATCATCAAATCATAAACTGTGAAAAGATATAGGTTTTGTAATCACTTCATAAAAGCGTAACTTGTAAAAAGAAGCATGATTCAAATCCATATTATTTATGGAAGAGAAACCAGTTTCATAAACATCGGGAATTCCAAAAATAAACAATTAATATAAATAATATGAATGTAACAGTTAAATAATTTCTTATAAAGGCATGGGTAACATTAATAAATGTCATCTTAGATGGAAAATAATTTAGAAATATATTTGGAAAACATTTCCTAAAGAAAGTATCCATTTTTATTTGAAATAAAAAAATTAAATATATAGAAAAATTTGAAAACCATTTCCATGAAAATAAACTTTAAAGCTTGTAAATAAATCTATGAAATAATTTTTAAACCTTTTTCTTTTACTAATAATAAATAATGATTAAAAACTATTAAAACATTTATTAAAAAGAAAATATTATTAAAAACCTTATAACTTGTAAATAACATTAAAATATTTTCAAGGACGCTTTTTAATATAGTTAACACTTTTTAAAATAATTATTACATTAAAATGTTCTTTAATTATCATTTTGAAAACATTTTTTATGACATTTTTTTAAAACATGGTTTTTAAAATAAAATAGATTTCTGACTGAAGAGAGAAATAAGGTTAAATTATCTTAAAAAGGTTCTTATTTATATTATGTAGAAAAGAGTGTGAAACTGGTACTAATACATGGATCTATCTTTAATAAACATAAAATAAGGAAACACAAGAGTTTTTTGAGATATGGATTATAAGATTTCATCAAAGAAACATAAATATTAACAATCTCGAAAAGCGATGAGATTGTTTCAATAAAATATTATCACTTGGTAACTTGGGATCATAATATACATGTAAAAAAGTTATGTTACATGAAACTTAAAATATCATTAAAATAACTATATTCATTATATAGGATTTATGTACATGTCTAAAAAGAATTTAGGTTCATAACTAAACATGAGTCTGAAAGAATGAAAATTGAGACAAACATATTTACCGATTTGGTACCTTTTGAAACATAAACCCCATGAAATAAAGATCATAGAATTGATATTAAAATACACATAAATTTAATTATAAAAATAAAGAAAAATCTTTGTGCAGTATACACACCAAATAAAATGAATGGGTGGCGAATAAATCATATATCTCCTAAAAATAAAAATAGAGATGAAATCCCCCTACCTTGTGTCTTGACTCTCTTCGTACTCATACAATATTTATTTATAATAAATTCATGTTTACTATAAATCATTTAAATAATAATATTATTATATCAATAACATATATGGATTGATTAAGACCTTATATAAAATTCTTGTTAACAATTCTAAATTAAGGTTTCACTTTGGGTAATATTACCTTTGTTCTTTGCATGTGTCTTGATTTGTTATATATTTAGTACTTATACTTATATAAATATTTAAAGAATATAAAACATGATATAAATATAATATATATTTATTATATGTGTATTATAATATTCTATATAATTTATAACTACAAATTTGAATACATTGTTCTTTGAGACGGTTAGTTGTACGTATACATGAATATTGTTATTATTTTTGTTGTTGTATTAAAAGAAATAAATCAAATGAAATATAAGTATCTATATATGAATATATATATTAATTAAATTATAATTATTGTATCATAAATATCATTTTATTTTACTAAAACCGTCTTTATTAAATTCCATATAGTTTGTGAACAAATCAAATCTCATTGAGGGGGTGGTAGTCCGCACTTCCTCAAACGAAATTATTATATTTAAACCAAATGGAAATTAAAAAAAGGTATATGTTTTAAAAGGAATAATGAAAAATAAATAACTCAAAAATATAAGATATTAAATATACAAAAATAATTTCCATCATAATGTTAACTAAAAGAGGAGCTAAAGGAAAAATGAAAAATCATCATTTTGTGAGGTGGTAGTTCACCATACAGAAAAACACTTTGTTTATTACCTTTTAGATGGATGTCTTTTTAGGTTTAAGTTGAATAATTAGAATAAAAACATCCAAGTATATTTAAGATACTGGATTTTTTATATAATCATGTAATAAAGATAGTGGATGGGGTGGATAAAGGATATAAAAATAAGGTCTTAAGAGAATGAATTACCTCTAAATCTAGTAACTCTATTTGGTTTATGACAAAAGGCTTCCTAGGATTGATTTTTTTCTAAAATAGAGTATTAAATGAGTTATTTAGATATTTTGGAAATGTATTTGGAATATCATGGCCTAACCTAATTGGTTTTATAGGTGTAAAGAATAGGGAGAGGTGGTCGTCGTTTATGGGGAAGTTAAAGGAAACACATGGAATTTTTGAAAACAAGTAAGGTGTAGCCACGATTTTACCTAAAAGGGTTATAAAAACCCAAAAGAAACTCATTAATGGAAGGTTAGTGGATTAATAATTTCAATAAGATTTATTTTTTATAAGTTTCTAGGTTGTTTTGGATCTCAATTTTAATGTTTAGTACATTGATAACCTATTGTTTCTATTACAATTGTAAATAATTTTAGTCAATTTCATCAATATTATTGGTCAAAAAACAATTTGTCCTCATTAGAAAATATAAATTATGCTTATTATCAATATTTACTCTATTCTTCAAAATTCTAAACATATATGTGGTAGAAATGTAATTAAAATTAATCTCATTGATGGGATGACACTATGGGTTTTTTAAAGTAAAAATATCCAAATGTTTGCTAACCTATTTTATCCAATTTCAAAGTGAAATTGATTACAACTACCAATATTAGATTAATTGAAAAAAATAAAATGAAATTAAAATTTTAACAAAATTAAAAATTAATTTAACCTTATAAATAAACTAGATGAAAAGGCATTTTTTTAATTAAAATCTTGTATTTTTCAGAATTTATCCAAAAAAACATTCCCAAAAAATCCTAAAAATTATCCCTAAGATAATTTCAACAATATAAATTCAAAAGTGTATTATTTTATAAAATTAATTTTTTAATTGTTTATAACTCTAATTTTCTTATTTTTCATATACGGACATTAAAAGTAGTTCATTTGAAAAAATATTATTTTTAAACATATAAGGACGTTACAAAAAAAATTAAATCCTTAATTATAAATATATTATATTTATATAAAACAATTTAAGAAATATTTTAAAATAATTATTAATATTAATATTACTAAGTTTACTATCTAAGATATAATTATCTTGTTTCAATAAATATAACAAAAAAATTATGTTTTGTATAAACTCATTATTGCATGTAATGTAAGCCAAGTCGGTGTTCGGTGTAACATACGCCATGTTGGTGTTGCATGTAATGTATGACAATTCAATGTTTAATTTAATTTATACTGTTCAAAATTCATTTTAATGGAATTTTATATATAGTGATTTATTATAAAAAACTATTTTCCATGTTGTGTGAAATACAAAATATCAAAAGATTAAATTAATTTAAAAAATATTTCCTAAAATATTGGGGTGTTACAATTGTAAAATATTTTTTTGGTTTGACACTCTCTCGAGATTCATGATCATGAGTTACTATTTTGGGATCTACAAAAATGTTTGAGGAATTATTAAGGTTCAATTGGGTGATGGTTGATCATATGATGGTGCAACTACATAGGGCTGATGGGGTAACAGTCTGTAAGATATTCAAGGGTTTCCATGGATGGGTTGTGAATTCCATTAATAATGAGAGATAGTTGAAAATAGACCATTATAGGCATGATGGTTAAAAATGAAATCATTGGAAGTGTTACAGGCTTGATTATAGTTGAGAGTGGTGATAATAAAATGATCATAGGAGACTACAGAATATTGTATTGAATGCATGGGTACATAATGTGTAGTTCTGATGAACACACATCATAAACCTCTCCACCAGCATCAGCTATGGTTTCACATAGAGATAAATATTATATTACATGTTTCCTATATAACACATGTCGTATCCCGGTATGAAAATCTCCGAACATATATGGAGTATATGATCAAGTGTCCATTTGGCCACAAACGCTATGAGGGTCAGGAACACTGATTGTGTACCTAAGGATTTTCCAAATTCAGCCTCCCTAGGTAAAAACTCTATGTGATAAAGTCTTTTCCACACACCATGATACCCTAGGTACTTGTTGTGAATGTCAACACTAATACAACACAAGTTGTGGTGGTGCACACCGAGAAACCCACCAGTACCATATGTCATGTATCATATCATGTGAGCCTCTTAGGTTGATTCAAACATCAAATAGAGTGAGGAGTTATGAAACCATAATAACCCTAGGGGTTATATAACATATAACTAAAATATTTAACATCCCTTTATATTAAAAGTAAAACATGGTGTTTAATACCGTAGACGACACACAACATCAAGCCCAAACGAACCATTAAATATTATTATTTAAATATTATCATTACAACCTTATTGTTAAATTTGATGGAATAAATTTAATGTATTAATAATGAAATATAAATTTAATTAAAACTATCTATAAATTTATTAAAACGTTCTTAGTAAATAAATAAACAATTTGTAGTAAAGTCAATTTCTTCTTCAAAAATATGTTTTCTTTAAAAATGATTTTTACTAATTTTTATGAGAAATTAAAATAGTAAATTTTACAACTTTAGAGATATATTATATAAAATTACCTTTAAATTTTAATTCATCATATGAAAATTATCTGTGGGTGAATATATTTTATTTTTATGAATTTTTTTTATGAATAGTGAACATATTGCTTTTTTTACAATTGTCATTGTTTTCGATAAATTATTTAATTTAAAATAAAAAAATAGAATTTTATTTTATTTAAAAGTAAAATAAGTATTATTTAGTTATATTTAATATATTTAATTACATTAAAATCATTTTTATACTGGATTTTGGTATTAGATTAATTTTAGGCTTAAAATGTTTTTTAAACTCTTTTTAAGTGCATAATGTTTCTCCATTTTAATTTATTTAAAACAACCCCAATGAGGAAATATTTTTATAAATTTCATATTATATATATATATATTTAAATTTAAATTAATATAATTCTTATTACAATTCATAGAGTTAATATAAGATCACCTTTTTCATGAAAAATATACATCCTGAAAAACGAACTTTGCTGCAGATGCCCTCGACAGGAGAACTAGTATACAACTTCTAGACAAGGTGATAGAGTAGCTAGCTACCTTATAGATATTTTTGTGGATAAAGATGGAACTTCCTTTCTTCAATCTCTTATAGTCACTCCCCCACTTCTTTAGTGAGTTAGGGAGGCACAACATGGGGACGCTGACTCCGAGACACGACGTGCTCAGATATCCACAGGGTAGGCACCTAAAGGATTTTTAGAAGGTGGGGAGGGAATCATCCTCTTCAGAGGATGTACTATGGTACCAGTGTCACTTCAAGATTAAGTGTTGAGGGAGTTCCACACTTCCCCTCTAGCGATACATCCAGGAGTGGCGAAGAAGTACCAGGACCTTCGATGATAGCACTGGTGGCCAGGTATGAAGAAGGCTATAGCGGAGTTTGTCTCTCGGTACCTCACTTGTCAGCAAGAGAAGGCGAAGCACCAGGTACCAAAATGCTTAGTTCTGCCTTTAGTGGTACTAGAGTGGAAGTGGGATGGGATATACATGGACTTTGTGATGGGTCTTCCATGTGCATCCAGGGGACACGACTTGATTTGGGTGATCGTTGACCGACTCACCAAGTCTGCCCACTTCCTACCGATCAGAGAGAAGGGCTCAGTAGAGTGCTTGGGATGCCTCTATGTGCATGAGATTGTTCGGATGCATGGATTACCTTCTTCTATTTTCTATGACCGTGACACACTGTCTACTTCCAGGCTATGGAAGGGATTGCAGGAGGATTTCGGGATGCAGCTACATCTGAGCACCGCCTTCCATCCTTAGACAGATGGCCAAGATGAGATAACCATTAAGACCCTCGAGCCCATACTGCGTGCTTGTGTCCTTGACTTCAGTCACAGATGGGAGGATCACTTTCCATTGGTGGAGTTTTCATACAACAACAACAATCACTCCACTATAGGGGTGGCAGCTTTTGAGGCATTGTACGGACAACCTTGTAGATCACCCTTGTGCTGGACTGACCAAAGTGAGTCAACACAGGTGGGACCAGATATAGTACGAGCTACCATAGAGAAGGTCTAGATCATCTAGGAGAAGATGAAGACTGCATAGAGGGGACAGAAGTCGAATGCTGACAGGAGACAGAGGCCTCTGGAGTTTGAGGATGGTGACCACGTCTTTCTACGGGTTTCACCTCGATGAGGTATATAGAGATTCGGCCAAGGTGGAAAGTTATCTCTATGATTCAACGGACCTTTCTAGGTCCTCAACAGAGTAGTAAAATTGGATTACTGCCTGGCTCTTCCACCTCAGTTTCACCAGGTGTACGATGTCTTCCACATATCTCAGTTGAGGAGATACATGCACGACCCTTCCCATATCATCAACCATGGAGATATGGATGTCGACGATGGGGATAATTTTACAGAGGTCTAGTGGAGATTGAGGATTGACAAGAGTGGGTCTTACATGGATGGTCGATAACTCTAATGTGTGTTCGTTGGCAGCAAGAGAACCTCCAGGAGAGCACATGGGAGTGGGAGGCTCAGATGTGTGCTCAGTACCCCCATTTGTTCCCCTAGTTCAAGTTGTAGCTTATGGGGATGTAAATCCCTGAGGTGGGGGGAATGTAAAGACCAGTAATTCCCATGTATTTTTTTTAAATACATGGGAATTTTACGAGTCTGTGGAAACTGACGGCGATTGACTCCGAGTCCCAGTGTGCCCAGAATCAATTTCGGAAGTTTTGTTCGGGTATGTTTAGTAAATGTTCGGGCGGGATTTTATAACTTTTTAATCGGTGCTCTGAATTACAATCTAAGGGCACCGTTGAACTCGTAGCACTGATATTTTCTTAAAAATACATTCACCTCGATGGCAGTTGGTCGAGAATGAAAGTTATTTTTTTGGGTATTTATGAATAAATTTATTAAAAATAATGTTTTGGATTTATTTTTATTCTTGTTGCTTAAAACCTCCAAGAGGAGGTTGGAGGTGGGGACCACCACACATTAACCTCATTTGAGAGTTTATAGAGGTGGGACCCACCCGAGTTCTAAACTCCTCTTCCTGTTAAATGTGGTGCGGACCACCCAGGCTTGTAACCCCTTGGAACTCCACGTTTAAGGTGGATAAATGCTTCAAATCGCTTTAATAAATTTATTCCAACACTTCTTCATTTAATGGTTCAATTCAAATTAAAATCTTAAATCATAATTTAGTTTAAATTGGTCATTCCTTAGTTGGGAGAGGGGTTGGAAGAGCCTGGAAAAACGTATTCTACCAACGAAGAACACTACATCCGCCAACGACGAACATCCTCATCTTTTGATATTCAACCAGATCAAGGGAGGAAGTGCCGTCCTTGAAGTATGCTGACGTCGAAGACCCCAAATTATTCATTTCCGATGCCAATGAATCAGCGTACGCCTTTCCACGACATCGTAAACGAACAAAAGAACACGGGGTAGGGGATTTGAGTTTGAAATTGTTCTCATTCTACATCACTCCATCTTGGGCTATGTTTAGCTGATTGTTATCACCATAACATGGAGGGTGCGGGCTGCATGAACACGGCCTGACCCCCATCTGTTTTTCCTCACTTGTTGACAACGACAGCTGTGCAACGGTGCCACCAGAGGAATGGGCCACGGCTGACCGGCCATAGCGGAGCAACGACGGCCGGTGTCGGGCCGGCTGTGAAGGAAACTGGCAGCACAGGGCCACCAGGTTGGTGGAAGGGTACAGCACAGTCGTGCCGCGCGGAAGAAAAATTTATGGCCCCTGGCCACATTTGTGCACTAGGGTGGCTGCCAGGCTACCAGAGAGGCGCGACTCCGTCATGTCGCGCAGAGGAAGAGCCGCGCCGAGGGGGCCGTAGTGGTGGAGCAAAGGCGGCCGGCTGGGCCGGCCGCGGGCATTGCAGAAGCGGCTGGCCGCTTATCCAGCCTGGAGGAGTGGGACCCAGCAGGTCCCGCATGACTTGGGCCAGTGCCACCTAGCACCGTTTTGGCTCCCACCCATTTGGAATAGCTATTCAGGATTTCTAGGGGGCGCGCGGCCTCCCACCTGGACATGGCTTAGGCGACCCCCATGGGT
Source organism: Viscum album (assembly GCA_963277665.1). Classification (NCBI taxonomy): domain Eukaryota; kingdom Viridiplantae; phylum Streptophyta; class Magnoliopsida; order Santalales; family Viscaceae; genus Viscum; species Viscum album. The sequence goes on from OY728123.1 coordinate 881,032,387, forward strand.
GTTGGTCGGGTCGCCTTCGCGGGTGGGGTCGACCCCGTGGGTCGGGCTGCCCCCTCGGGCTAGGTCGGACCCGCGGACCGGGTGGAACTCCAGTCTAGACCCGGGTCGGTCCGATCGGTCCGGACCGGACCTAGACCCGTTTTGGAATATTTTCGCCTTTTCACTGATAACTTAGGTTACAGATGTCTAATTGGCGAACTGTCTGCAGCGATGGAAAGCATGGGGCATGATGGTTCTTTTGGAATACCCCACTTGAGGTTTGGACGCAGATTGGGTACGGTCGGGTTGGATTGAACCTAAATCCATCCTTTCCCTCCGAAAAGAAATTGTAATAACTCTCAGACCGGGCGTCCGATTGACGCACCGTATGTCGCGTTATGATCCTTTTGACGAGACAGAACTTTCAGATACATTAAGTTGGGATGACGTGGCAGTTGATGTATCAACACTTGGATTGAGGAGCAGACCCTCCAGGAATCGAGCGTTTCCTGGTGAAAACCATGCGGCTGGCTGTGCACTTTTGATTGTTCCCAAATCATGTGTTGGTCCAATAGTTCTAATGACTGTTTCTAGATCATGTGTTGGTCCGACAGTTCTAACATCTATTCCTGGATTATTTTTAATATAAAATATGACAATTGTATTAATTTACTTTGGTAAAATTTATTCCCTATTTTCAATAACTATAATTAATTTTATTTAATAACCATAACTAAATTTTTTGTCATAATGAATAGTTAAAATAGTAAAAAAACATTTATTATGGTTAAGGGTAAAACAACTTTACCAGGGGATAAGACAATGGTATATGGGTTATAATGACCTAAATATTTTTAATTTATATTTTATAGAAATTTTCCAACACTATATCATCTATGTTATGAAAATTGAATATTTGAAGCCATTTGTACTTGAATATAACCTTTATAATAATTTAAATATTGTAATGGTCAAAATGTCACGCCATTACATTTAAAAATCTCTAATGTCTTAATATAGGTAAAAAGGTGGTATCTTCGGTTATAAATATTAATTTAATTTATTATTAATTCTTATTAATCATGTTAAATAAATTCAAATTTTTTATTGATGATATAATTGCATTAAAATCTTAATCAATGTCGATGCAGTAAATATTTAATTAAAAGTAAAATAAAATAATTGATTTAAAAAGTATAAAAAGTAATATAATGTGAATAACACAATATGTTCCACATATTTAATATATAATTATTACACTTTAGGTATGTGATAATGTTATATATTCTAATTCCATATTTTTATTGATGTTTTTAAAATCAAATTAAATGGATAGTGTAAAGATTGACTCTAATGATATTTTATAATATATAATGATTTATTACATGATTTAAAATTTGTAAAAATATTAAAATTGTAAATTAATGGGTATATGGTTTATAATAAAATCCATGTTCCACTTATGTGACCTTTTTTACTTTTATAGGAACTTTCCTTTGCCTCTAAAGAGTAAAATCTTTTTTACCATCGTTATGGTTAAAACAGGGTTTTACGTACTACATGCAACTGTGATAAAAATGATTTTCCACACACATAAGATTTTTATTTAATAAATTGGATTTCATATTCAGATAAATTGGGTAAAAATTACTTAAAAATTTTCATTTTATTATTAGTGTTAATATAAAAATCACCTTGGTAAATAAAAAAACTAGTTATTGTGGTGGAAAATATAATGGTAAAAGTAATTATCCCTATAGGTTAAGGGAAAAAATGTTTCAAACATATATATTTTCATTTTTGGACATTTTTATTGAATATATATTTCATCCACTTCATTATTTATCTATTTTGGAGGAACATGGGTTGAGAGTGACTTCTCATTATTCAATTGTTTTGAAAATTTAAAAAAATGACACTCCTCCTCAATTATGAAAGGCACCACCACCCCTCACTTATTCACACCACATGATCCATTTATCTCAATAAAAACATAAACAAATCTCTCTCTAAATTCATTATCCACATTATAATGGATTTTTTCCAACAGATAAAAACAACATTGGGGTCGTTAATAAGATATACAAAGGAGGTTTTCCAGGAAAATATAATCTCCTTAACAAATGATTTATTTTTACTTATTATTTTACAATCTTTAATTTTGTATTTAACATTAATATATAAAAAACCACTATATACCATGTTTTTGTATTCATATATGTTAATATAATATCATATATCCATCTCCACTTCCATAAAATGGGAAATAAAACCGTCATTTGGGTGTTCGGTAGACTACCATCTCAGAAACAGATATAATTCGTTTTCCATCACCACCTTTTATGGATTGATGTAATGATGTATTTAATATATATATATATATATATGATATTAATGAATGATTTTTGATTATTTTAATATAATATATCATATAGTTTCTTACCTTTTGATTCATTTAAAACTTATAACACTGCTCATGTGTGCGTGTGGATTGCCACCTCCATGAAGCGATGATATTTGTTTTCAATAACCACATCACATGAATAAAATATATATTTGAATTTAAATATATGATGTTAAATTTTAGTTATTATAAAAAAAATGAAAGAAAAATAATTCTTATGTTCTTTCCATCATGATCATTAAAAAATAGAAGCATTACTCATCCATATGTATAACTTACTACATCCATGATTGTAAGGTATTTCATGTTTGATAGCCATATTTAATGGTTAGTTAAAATATTAAAAATGATATATAAAAATGATATTTATTTTATGATTATTATTCTAGATATGCTAGAATAACAATTTATTTAATCATAATCAACCTAGAAGAATATTTTTATATATATAATCAGAGTATCATTAAAACATTTGATATGAATTTAATTGATTAATTAATAAAATATAAAATGTTAATAATAAATAAATGTATAAAAAATGAAAATTATTCTTCAAAAAGTAAATATAAAACATAATTTTATTATTTAGGAATAAAAATAATGTTTATGAAGAATCATTCATAAGGTAAGTGGTTTAATATGAATTTCCTTCCATTGATTCATATTTTAATGTTATGAAATTTTTTACTATTTATGGTGTATATAATTCTATTTTACATGTTATATAATGAATCCTTCATAATTCATGGTATTTTAGTGGAAATTTGAAATATCTCTTCTGAGTGGATTTTAATTGAAAGTTACAAAGTGGTAAAGAATTTTATGACTCAATTTATATTCATTGGGTTATATTTCATCTTATTTTTATTTGACATTCTAATATTTTTTAAGTAAATAAATCTGGATATTTTATATTGTATTTCTACTTGGTTTATATGTATTTAACTTTTCATTGATTAAATCTCACTTCAACGCTCTGATCTTTGTATGATAATTCATCTCGATTTCCACTCTAATAATACATATTAGTTATTATACATCCATTTATTTATAATAGGTGTATATAATAACCCAAATATATTTTATATCATCAATATATTTATATTCATGGTATATAATTTTTCATTTTAATTTACTTCTTTCGTGGGGGTTATGATTCAAAATGTACTCAATCGATATGTGTTTATCCTTAAATTCCATATTAATCAGGATTGATTATTCATGAAGTTTCATTGAAATAAATTATATGATAAATTCCTTATAAATCCCATTCATTTTATTCTCTTGAAATTTTCAATTATTAGTAAAAAAAATTCTCTTTGGAACATAAAATGAATAATGAAAATGTTTTTAATAAAAATCAACTTTATTTCTCAATTTGTTCAAAAACTTTTTTCTCGTCTATATCAACCTTTTAATTAAAATGTTTAAGAGATTTTTTCTAATATAATATAATGATTTATTAATGAAATTTTTCCCATGTGTAAAAGTTTAAAAAATGGTAAATAAGAAATCTTCCAATCATTTTCCAAACATGGTTCTTTTTTACTTTTCTTACAAAATTTTAATGTAATATTTTTCTTATCACACTCATCATGAATGAAACATTCACTGAATATAGAACACTCATTCCATTAATGATTACTTTATATGTTTAAAATTTTATTTGAAATAATTTTTCCCCTAATATTATATAAATTTCTAGATCTAAAATTGATTTTCAAAAGTAAAACAATATTTTCCTATAAAAATAATATTTTTTATAGTATTCTTATTCATATATAATAAAAACACATTATTTGAATTATACGGCCTTGGGGTGATGTGTTCATGATAATATACTGATTTTTTATATCGATGTTTTATGATAGTTTGACTAGGTAAAATTTTGAAATTCACTTTCCCGATTAATGTTTTGTCGTCATTAACATTCCCTTAAAACATTCACTTTCAAATGATAATTGGAAGATAAATTTCCCTTAAATATATATATTCATTATCATATATGTAGTTATTTATTAAGACATATATAATTACTATGTTTATTGGTTTACATTGAATTTTATTTGATTAACTATGTAAAATGTTGATAAATCCATACTATTTACTCAATACATATATTTATTGATCAGGAATATTGTTCATAAATTAAATCAATCACTTGATATGTGAGGAACACATTATAAATGAAGTAGTGTGTGGGTACCATAATTATATATCACCTCAATGTATCTATAGGTATTATGATACAATTCTATGTGCCAATGTTAAATGGTTTTCTATTATTTACCTACCCATTGATTAAACTATGTTACATAATGACATTACAATATCAATATCTTGATGTATGAGATCATGATATAAAATATTGAATATTTATTCATTAATAATCCATTTATTATTATTATCCACGATATTACTACATATATATTATCCATTGATAAATTTGGGTTAAAGTTATTGACTAATTGAAATGTGTTTTAAATAATTTACTTTGGAATATTGATTGTGCCTTATTTCTCAGTTATTTACCTTACCATATTAATTATTATTTATATATTCATGATAAAATATACTATATATAACCCTTACTAATCATTTTAAGACACCATTATATTATTTCCTTTCTCCAAGATATGAATAATGAATCTTTGAAGGTGTTCAAGGATACAAAATTATTACTCTCACTATATTGTACTTTGTTTTTTTAGGTGTAATGTGAGACTAAATTATGTATGTAGTTTTCCAATGCTATAAATCTATTCAGTGCTTAATGATGTGATCTCCTGTATCATATGGAAAATTATTAAATAACTAAAAGTATTTAGGATACTGGGTTCGGGTCTTTTTGGTTTGTATTCGAGAAATTTTAGTACAAACATATAGAACAATATTTTTAAAAACAAATTTTATATAAAATAAAATTATTCCGGACCTTAAGGATGTATATATGTATAATAAAAAATCTTAAAATTTTGGTAAGGTATAGATTATGTGGTTTAACAAGAAATATATCCTTGTTGGGATACTATAAGTGGAAGTGGTTATGGAACAGTTGTACCTAGAGTTAATAACTTTAAAAAGGGTTTATTTTGATTTTACTAGGTCATCACTTGGGGAATAAAAATGGGCCTTGAAAAAAACATGGTTTGAAACTCCCATGATATATCCATGGGTTAATTCTCATTTTATTTATAAACCATTCTGATAAATTAATGAATAAAACCTATTAAAAACTATTATATGCAATAGTGATATGGGATAATCCTAAATTTAATTGGCATGATAATTATAAGGGTGATAAAATGTTTAATGGAATATATAACGCATTTTAGAATTTTTCTGATTGGAATATGACATGATTAATAATAATTTTGGAAAAAAATTATGGGAATACAACACTCAGGTTTATCATGTGTTTTAGTGAAAAGATTATTTGACAAATGAGGATTTTATATTCTATAAACATAAATTTAATGTTATTTATAACCTTTAGGGTTAATATTTTTATTGATGTTAAATAATAATAGTGAATGAAGATTATTTGAATTTTTGGAAAAAATTGAATGGAAACCCTTAGTATTAAAAATTTATTTAATGATTATTTTTATTTTGGAGGTTGTTAATCATATTTTTGGGAACTTTATTTGATTTATATTAATATATTTTTAGAAAAATGGCATCTTGTACACTGGGGGACAACCTGTCTTATCCGAGAAGGCTATAGGACATGAACCCACAAACTAAGGGAGACAATGTTGAAACACATACCACATGCCTATTTGATGTCCTATTTAATATGAAATTGTTTTCACTTAAATGATTTTATAGATAATTAATTATGTAATAGATTAAGTTTAACTTTATGTGTTACAATTAAGGTTTTACATATTAATGTATCGTATTGGATAACTTGTGTTAACCAATTTGGATTTGATAATTATTTAGAGACATACGAATGGAATTGTTATTAGTTTATGGATCTTATAATCAGTTAAAATTTAATTTTAGTTGTTAATGAATGAAAAAAAATCATATTGGATATTAATTTATTAGAGTAAGATATAATTTGGAAATAGATCAAAGAACAATCAATAGTTGAAATTATGCTTATGAAATAAAATGATAGAAAATTATTATACATTATGGTGTTTCTATAGTGAGAATAAAATAACCCCTAAACTTTTGGAAAATTATCTTGAAATTAAACTACTACACATTTAACATAATTTAGGATGAAATGATTATATTTTCACCCATCATGGATTTATGGCTTCGTGGTTGTTGACTTTCTCATAATCTTTCCCTTTCTTATTACAAATGATCTATATACCTCTCCATCATTATTTTGGAATGATGATTTTCTTCCATTTATATATTTTAAATTACTAATAATAATTTCTTACATTGAAACCTAATTATGTGTTATTCTAGATTACCTTCAAACATCCTTTTCTATCTTATCAAAATGATGTTTTATTAACCCATTGCACGATGTTGGATTTTTTAAAAGTTATTTTTTGGTGGAAACACTTTCTTACCAATATAATATTAAACTTATTATGAAAAAATCTTTTAATGGTGGAGATAATGTAAGACCCTGAGATTTTAAAATAATATCATTTTGTTTAATAGTGTATATAACTTGAAACATTAAATATAAACAAACCATGAAATATTATTATTTAAATATGACAAGTATAAAATACCAATAAAATTGGTGGGTATTAATAGGATTAATTGTGTTATGAAATATATATTTATTTCTTCATCTATATAATTTTATTGATAAATTATTATTAAATAGTCAATCAGTTATTGGTCAAGTCAATTTATTCTTCAAAAATCTGTTTTCCCCAAAAATGATTTTTTCAGATTTTTTGGGAAACTAATTTAACTAAATTTTCCCAGTTTTAGATAATTTATTTGATAAAATTAGATTCAAATTTTAATTAATAATATAACAATTATCATAGGGAGAATTTTTTATATTTTTCTGAAAATATTTATTTTTCAATAAATAGTGAAAACTGCCATTTTCATAAAACGATAATTTTTTTTATATAAATTAAGTAATTTAAAAGTCTCATTATTCATTGAATTTTATTTTAATGAAATATAATTTTTATTTAGTTTTTTTAAATCTAATTCATTATATTTTAATCAACTTTGTACTTGATTTTGGTATTAGTTTATTATTAATCATAAACACTATTTTTTATGAAAAATATTTTTAAGTGCATAATGATTATCCATTTTAATTAATTAAAATAAACTCTAGTAAGGAAGTATTTAAATTAAACTTATATATTATTTATATATATTAATTTATATTCATATAATTATTAGTAATAATTTTATATTTTATGTAAATTCATCTTACGCCTGAAAATTATATTTCATGAAAACCCATTTTTTGACACGTTTTTCTGGTTTATTATTAAATAAAATTATACTAGTTTTGTGAATTGAATTTCATAAAATATATAGATTATTTATAATCATAAAAATTAATATTAGTTTATATGTTCAACATAATTTTTGGTAATATTTAATAGTAAAAAAAATAAAAAACTACTACCACAATTAAGGGTAAGACATGTTTACATATGGTTAAACTATGTAGATATGGGTTATAATGACCTAAAAAGGTATAATTTATATTTTTATAGACACATTATAACCCTATATCACATAACTTCTATAAATTTCATAATTTTAATCTATATTTCCAAGAATATGTCATATAATGAAATTTAAGAAAAGGAAATGACAAAATATCACTCTCTTTTAAAAATATCTTATGAGTCCACATGGTGATAAAAATGAGTTATGCTCTATTATAAATATTAAGTTTAAGGGTAATTATTTTTTATTTATCATGGTAACTTATTTACATTTTTTAGTGATGATATAATTACATTAAATTCTTACACAAATCCAATGAGGTAATTTTTTAATTAAAAGGAAAATAAAATTAGTTATTTTAAACATATAAAATGTAATATATTGTGAATAAATTATTGTGATTCAAAAATTCTGTATATAATTATCAATTTTAGAAAACATTTGTTTGTATATATTTGAGTTCCATATTTATCTGATTTTTTATAAAATCATACTAAATTAATAGTGTCAAAAGTGACACTAATGATATTCTTAATATTTAATATTTTATTAAATGATCTAAAATTTATAAAAATATTATATTTGGTATATTAAGTGTGATAATACCGATAATATCCTAAATATTCTATTTATGGGATTATTTCCCTATTTTAGGAACATTCCTTGTCCCTCAAAGAGTTAAATAATTAATACAACAGTTAAGGTCAAGACACGGTTTTATAGGTTACATGCGCCTGTCTTAAAATTTAATTTCCACACAAATAGTATTTTTATTTTATATATTTGATTTCATAATTATAATAATTGGGTTAAAATTATCTAATAATATGAATTTTATTTTTATTCTTATAATATAAATTAACTACTTGATTAAAAAAACTAGTTACAACGGTGAAAACTAAAATGGTAAATGTATGTAAAATTAGTGGTTAAGGGAATAACATATTTCAAAAATGTTTATTTATTTTAATGTTTAGATGTGTATCAATAATATATTTACTAAACTCAATTATTTATCAATTTTTGAGGAACTCGGGTTGAGAGTGACTTCCCATTATTTAATAGCTTTGGTAATTTATAAAAAATCCACTCCTCAATTATAAAAATGTGCCTCCTCCCCTACCTTATTCACACCAATTGATCCATTTATCTCGACCAACCCCAAAAATAATCCCTAAAAAATAATTATACACATTAAATAGGTTATATTATTCCCATGATATAAACCCTGGGGTCCTTAATAAGAGATCCAATAGAGATATTTCTAAGCATAGGTAATCGTCTTCATCAAGAAATTTTTTTGTCATTGATTTACCACATTTAATTAAGTATTAATAAATAAAATATAATAAAATTACTATATAATATATAAATAAATGTTTTTATGTTAATTTATTACCCTATATCTCTCTCTACTTCTTTTGAATGGGAAATAAAACCTTCATTTGTGCATACAGCAGACTACCGCATCGTGAAATGATTTAATTATTTTTCAATAACCTATTCCTAAGGAAGTTTTTAATGTGGGATTTAAAGAATGTATATGATATTTATGAAATATTTATCCTTTTAGGTATCATTTTTATGATAAAATTTATTACCTTCTCATTCATTTAAAAATTATAATGTTACTTGTTTGTATGTGTGGATTACTACCCCTACAAAGCAATGTGATTCATTTTTTATAACAACATCATGTTGAGATTATATATAATTATATTGTAAACAAATAATTTTATATTTATAGTATAATTATAATTTGGAAGGGTAAAATAATAATTATGTTCATTCCATCAAGATCATTGAAAAATGGAAACGTTTCTGATGCGTACGTTTGGATTACCATATCAATGATTAAAAAGTTATTCATTTTTCAGAACCATATTTAATGGATGGTTAAAAAATATAATTGATGAAAAAAATATAATTATGATGTGATTAATATCTTGGATATGAATGAACAATGACCCCTTTTATTGTAGTTAACCAGTCGAAGTCATTTTGGATATACGGACTAAATATTATCAAAACGTATGATGTAAACATAATTTATTAAGTTATTAAATATAATGTGGTGATAAATAAAACAAAATATATAATAAACTTTCAAATGTCTCTTAATCATGTATACAATTAACATAATCTTATTACTTTGTAAGTTTAAGAACTTGTGTGATGAATCATACCTAAGGTAATAGATTTTGGCACAATTTCCTTTCATTAAGGAAAATTTTAATTTTAGGAAGAATTTTATTTTTTATGGTGAATTTACTAACATTTTAACAATTAAATCAAGAATCATTTATACTTCATTATATTCTAGCTTAAATTTTATATATCTCATCCAAAGGTATTTGACTTGAATGTTAGGAAGCGGTAAGGAATTTCATAACTAAATCTCCTTTTAGTGGTTTATATTGATTTTATTTTTGTTTAATATTCTATGATTATGTGTGTAATGAATTTATTTAATTGTGTTGTATGTCGAATTTTTTATGTGTATTTAACTTTCTTACACATAATAAATTCATTGATCAATTCTCGATTCAACAGTATGATTTTTCTTGGAGAGTTTGTCTCAATTTCCACTCCATAGAGACATATTTTGTATTATGTGTTGAGACGAATTTGGGTATAAGTTTGTATTTGTTGTCCAAAGTTGTCAATGAAGATCAAAATGATGAATGAGATGAAGGTCTTTGTGTTATAAAGTGATCATGAAATATCTCACTGTTCAAACAAACCATGAAATAGCCTACTTGACGAGACATGAATTATTATTGAGGGATCATGTAGTGATTTGAAGATTAAAGAATGATCATAAAAAGGTGAAAAGATGATGTCAGTCGTATTCAGTGTTGACTGGAAAGACTGATGTTTCTAAAAGACAGTTAAGTTGGGAAGTTGCAGTATGCGGACTGGAAGACACACTATATACGGTGAAGGTTTGTAGTTCACCGGAGGGTCAGAGTATGTGATGGAGGCTCACTGTACATGGATGGAGTTCAGTATTCGGTGAACTTTGTCCCACATTGAAAATTTGGGTAAAATGGATTAGTGAAATTTGGGAAGTTATTTTCCTAAATAAGGAGTGCTAATCCCATCATTAAAGGGGGCGCACAAATTCGATAAGAAAATATCAACATTGTGGAAGATCCCAGGTAAGTCTAAAAGTGGAACACATGAGAGATTCTATGTAGGAAGAAGTGGTACATGAAAGACTAAACATTTTGTGAAATTTGAAGGAGTGATACATGGAAGAGATTTTTCATAAGGAAAAAATGGTATGCGGGGGATGAAATAATTCATAGAATTTGAAGAACACGTTCGCATAAGGAATAAATGGTACCCCAAGGAAGTACGAAGAGGCAGAATGTGAAGCTGGTACTCGAAGGCGGTACGTGAAAGCGGTACGTGAAGGCGGTATGTGAATCTAGTATGTGAAGCTGGTGTGTGAAGGAGGTACATGAAGGCGGTACGTAAAGACAATACGTGATAGCGATATATGAAGACGGTACCTGAAGGGGGTACACGAAGGTGGTATGTGAAGTCGGTAGGTGAAGTTCATACATGAAGGCAGTACGTGAAGGCGGTACGCAGAGGCCATACATAGAGGAAGTATGCTGAGGCACGGTGCACAGAGCAGGCATAGTGTGTGGATCGGGTGTGGTGAGCGGAGCAAGCGTGGTGCACGGAGAAAGCATGGTGCACTGAGCAGAGGCACTACATAGAGAAGAGGAGGTATGGAAAGTAGGAATGGTCCTCTAAGTAGAGGTGGTGTGCAAAATTGGCATGGAACAAAGACCCGGTGAAGCACGCAGAGCATGCTTGGTATGCCGATCAAAGATAGTCTGTAGAATCAGGGACAATTCAAAGAAACTAAAACATCATAAAGGGAGTTTGTGATTCTAGAGAATAAAAAGGGAATAATTTCTAGTGCATTGAGTAATTTCACTATATGTGAAAATTTAATATAAAAGAGAATCAGTTCGGGAATTTGATACAAACGGTGTCTCGTGCTGAAAAGAGACAAAGATTTTTCATTCTAATCTATTAAAGAAACCTTCAAGTCGATAAACTGAGAGAGACCTCTCCCAAGTCAATGAGATAGGTGGAGTCAATAGAATTGATCTAAGGGAAGTAGTAGGCAATCCATGAACCTTTGTAAAGGCAGTGTACTTGGGATAGAGTGACTATGCCCAAACCTTTATAATCCATAGCTAGTGAAGATTAGTGGAATTTCATATGACAGGTAACCTGTCGGCATATTCTACTTGAACATAGCCCTTAATGGTGAACCAAGTAAAAAAGTGATGTGTTTTCCATCATCAAGTTTTAATTATTGCACATATTCATCATACAGGTTTAAACATGTTCCTACCAACATGAGAATAAGATCCAGTAAATAAATCCTTCAATTAGTATCATAGGGAAACGTTTATGTATATTGGGAACACTTCATTAATTCTATTTTGAATAAGATTTTAGTTTTATTTCCTATGTCAATAATGATGATCGACTTTGATGAAATCTCATTCATCTCTGAGTATAAGTCGATACCCATCAAGACCACAACAAAGAGGAAAAATAAAGTGAAGAGACAGTTGATGAAGTCCCTCTTATCTAAAAATATTATGATTCTAGTTCTCCATTCCTTTCTAATAATGAATAAATATTAGGCTTGTAAATTAAAGAGTAGGTGGATCATGGTTCCACCAAACATAAGGATTCCATCACAAGTAGTGATGTCGGTCAAATTTTTACCTCACATGAGCTTTCAAGGGATCAGGGGAAATTAAGAACCAACCTCCATGATATTATTGAAGAAATAATAGTTTTTGTTTGTAGAATATTTAAATTCATACAAGATTAACTAACCTAGCTATGAAAAGAAGCTGATTCTATGGAGGACGGCTTGGTAATGAAAATATCATAATGTTATAATATCTCTAGATTGATTGAATCCTTTGAAGAATCAATGTGAAAACATGAAATAAATATATCAAAATGGTTCAAAATAGTTAAAGAGGAAGAGATATTCATAAAGGATCATAAAGAAAATATCTATTTTCTTGAAGGAAAACTTAAAATGTGAACTAATGTCAAGTATCTACACTTGGAAGGGATATCAAAGAAGATCAAGGAACATGACTTTCGGATATAGAATAAAATGATGCTTCATGAGGAAGAATTTGTTATAATAAAGAAGGATTGTGAAGAGAAGATGATGATGATTGATGATCATAAGGTCATTCTAAATAGGAAATGTATAGAATTCAATACTCATATAAACAATCTTGAGAAGACACATATTGAGACTTCATGAAAGAATTAAATAGTTGTTGCAAGTTCTCAATGCTCACTATAGGATTCTACTATCCAAAGACATCAAACATGTGATAATAAGATCATGACTTCACACACTAATCTATCAAAAGAAACTGATAAAGTGAAGGTACCATCCATACCAACATGTATAATTGTTTCTAAATATTTTTCTACAAAATTTGCAGTTGGAAGAAAAATTATAAACAAGTATGGATGAGGAATGGTGAGGAGAAAAAACTTACCACCATGGATGGCGTGGATATGAAGAAAAATCTAGAAAATGGTTCCCCAGATAGAGCACAACATATTAAGAAGAAGGCCCAAAAACCTTATATAGAAGATATAAAGTAGAAAATATGTGTGGGTCAGTGTTGGTGCTACAAAAGATTTGGGTATTGTTCACTGGATTTTCAGTACAATCCTTTAAATTAAAAAGCACAGAGAAATCCTATAAGAAAGGGAATAAATCTAGAGAAGAAGAGGCAACATGAATAGGTCTAGAAGCATCTGTTTTTCAAAAATATATTTGGAATGATTTAAAACATATGTGATGTATGCAATGGTTGTGGTCAAAATATAGGTACATGCCCATCTCTACCGGAATTCAATATTGATTATAAAATAATACCTTTGATGTCATCTAATTATGAAGAAAAAACCATGGTAAGAAATCAAAAGAATACTGTGAACACACATTTCTTCAAGAATATATCACGTTTGGAAGCTCAAAAACACCATGTATTTTAGATCCATGAAATTGAAGGGCAATTCATACAAAAAAGAAACTAAGTGGGATAACACTCAGATGAACCCATGTAGAAGATCCAAACCTTCTAAAATAGTTCCAAATGATATTTTAGTCACCTTTCCAAATGATTTAAAAAGAATAAGAAAATTTTAATATAAAAAGGACAGGGCTAGTAATAGAGGAAAAGGAAACCTTTCACGTGATGAAGATAACATACATGAGATAATGAAAAATAAAAAACACGTGTTAAAGAAGTTCTATGTGAGAGATGTATGAAATATGGTCACATTTCAAAATATGGTCTAAACCTAATACTAGAGAATGAATAAATCCTTTAAAGGAGTAAGAATGTATCATTGATGATGGATGTTAAGAAGAACAACTATCCATACAAAGAAGAAGATAATATGAAGAGAGACATGCCACACCAACACAGATCATAACATATGTTCAGATGTGAAAGCATGAATACTATAGTAAATTGAGTAACTTGGTTGAGAAAAGAATCTCAACCATAAAGCTCATGTTGATGAAGCAAAGAGGAACTACCTTATTCCATTAATCATTTGTGTGTTGTATTTTTTTAATAATACTAGGAATTGAAGGTGAAACATGCTCTCAGGGGGAGAACCTGAGAATTAGTGAATGTTGTCAACTCTTAATAGCTAAGATGAAATATTTTCCATCCTTGGAAGATTCTTAAATTTATATTAAAGGATTAAATTGATGAAAGATCACCCATGATGCATATGATTAGGATTTATTCACTCGAGGGGGATAAAAATGAAGAATCTTCCAGAGTTATTATTTCAGTGAGTCTCATCTTCAGTTGGTATTAATTTCAATTACACTGGAAATTTATTAATGATCGTGTCATTGGAAAAGGTATTTCATTTCTCAATATCTCATCCTTGGTTAGTAAAAATGAAGTTCATTTTACAAAGTGGTAGTAACTAAATTAATCAGTGACATTAGAAGAATGGAAGTTCCCCAAGGCCCCTTATCCTGCTAGTGCCACTTGAATATTATTGATCTATTTGTTGAAGGGAGTGAAGGAGTTTCAAGTTGATTATTTACAATCACATTAATTTTTATCATCTTGGAATGAAAGTGTAAATCCCTTTATGATAAAGTTCATGAGTTCTCATCTCATGTGGTGTCAGGATTAGTGAATAATGGATAACCTTGTTTTTTAAATCAAATCCTCTTGTTTTCTAGACCGAGCATTGCTCAAGTAGACTTGGAGTGAAATGATTGATGGCACACTACTGAAGTTCGGATTGATACCATTTTCCAATCGACTTTTTATTTCATGTCAATATGGGGGATAGAATTGAAATTAATATTAGGGGATAGAGAAGATTGTCATTTTGATATTGACAAAATCATTTGAGGTGAACCTTAAGGTATTGAAAGCAAAATACAAAATGGAAGATTTTTGGGACCACTATGTGTATAAGGTTTTATTTTTTGTCAATAGTTGTCAGTAAAGATCAAAAAGAATGAGTAAATGGAGGGATTCATGTTATAAAGTGATCATGTAACATCTCACTATTCAAAGAGACCATGAAAGAGCCTAATTGAAGAGACATACATTACTGTTGAGGCATCAAGAGGAGATTTTAGGATTTAAGAATGGTCGTACAAAGATGAGAACATGATGTCAGTCATATTCAGTGTTGACTGGAAAGACTGATGCTACTGGAAGATAGGGAAGTTGGGAATTTGTAGTGTTTTCCATGGAAAATCTGATAATGCTAAAGGTAATTGATCAAAGACTATATATCACGACAGATAAGGTTCTTGATGAAAGAAGCTGGCTGTTTAAGAAGAAAGATGATAGTGAATTAGCATGGGTGTTCTTGCCGAAGTAGATACTTAAGGTGGTGCAATTTCCCAGTGTTTTCCAAATCGATGGACCTCTAAATCGGGATTTTGTTTTTTGGAAATGAAATGATTTATCCATGGGAGTGAATGAGAATCCGAACGGAGATGAATGTCTGAAAATGAAGTGAAACGAATACCTCAGAACATGGACAATGTACCATGTTCCAAGAATGGTTTGCGAATGCGTAACTGGTAGTAGAAATGTTATGTGAAGTGGTGCGTAGAACCAAAAACCATTTGTAGTGATGATACACGGTGAAGTCATGAGGTAAGCGGGAAAGGTATGTGGAACGATTCACGGAATGGGTCACAAGATCAAAAATGGTTCACTATGGATGAGTTAAGGTACGCGTAATAGCTCGTTGTTGGCAGAAGAGATGTAGTATGTAGACCAGCAGACACATGGTACAGAGTGAAGGTTCGCAGTTTAGCGGAGGGTCACAATATACTTTGGAGGCTCTCTATACACAGATATATTTCAATATGGGGTGAATTTTTTCTCACATAGAAAATTAGGGTAAAATGGATTAGAGAAATATATTGAGTTATTTTCCTATATAAGGAGTGACAATACCCTAATTAAAGGGGGAATGCGAATTCGATATGAAAATATCATCGATGTGGAATATCTCGGGTAAGTATGAAAGTGGTATGCAGGATAGATTCTGCATTGGACGAAGTGGTATGTGAAAGAAAAAACAGTTCACAAAATTGGATGGGGTTGTCTACGGAAGAGATTTTGTGTAAAGAAAAAAATGGTATATAGGATATGGTGTAATTTTCCAAATTTGAATAAGAAGTCTGTAGAAGGAAGAAATGGTACGCTAAGGAAGTATGGAGAGGCAGTATGCGAAGTCGGTGCATGAAGGCAGTACGGGAAGGCGGTATGCAGAGGCGGTACGCAGAGAAAATACGTAGAGGTGGAACATAGAGGCCATACATTGAGGCAGTACATCGAGGCATGGTATACGGAGCAGGCATGGTGCATGGATATAGTGAGGTGCGTGGAGCAAGCATGGTGCATTGAGAAGTCATGGTGCATGGAGAAGAGGTGGTATGTGGAGCAGACATGGTTTGAAAAGCATGCATGGTCCTCCGAGTAAGGGAGGTACGTGGAACAGGCGTGGTATGCAAACTACATATAGCCACAGAGTAGGCATGATATGCATATCAGAGACTGTCCATAGAATCAGGGACAGTTCACATAAACTAAGACATCCTAAAGGGAGTTTTTGATTCTAGTGAATAAAAAGGGAAGAAGTTATAGTGGATTCAATAATTTCACTAAAGGAGAAAATTGAATATAAAAAAGCTTAAATTAGAGACTTTAATGGAAGTTGTGTCTCGTGTTGAGTAGAGACAAAGACTTTTCATGCCAATCTGTTTAAGCAACCTTCAAATAGATAAACTAAATAAGACATATCCCAAGGTAGTGAGCCAGGGGGAGTCAATGGAAGTGATCTGAGGGATGGAGTGGGTTATCTCTAAACTAGTGTAAAGGTAGTGTTCCTAGGATAGAGTGGTTGTGCCCAAACCTTTGTAATCCATAACTAGTGAATATTAGTGGAATTTGGTACAACCCTCAACCTTTCATTGTATGATCCTTGGACGTAGACCTTAGTGTCGAACCAAGTAAAAACTGATGTGATCTCCTTTGGAATTTTTTAATTATATCACATATACTTCATACAAGTTTAAACATGTTCCTACCATCATGCGAACAAGATCCAGTAAAGAAGATAAAAAGATGACAACATAATTCACCCCCCCCCCCAAGGTGGTTTAGGGTACTTCATTATGAACCAATTTATTTATATGAGGTGTATCTAATACCCATTTTATACTTCCTATCATTTATATATTTATATTAATGGTATTTAATTTTTATTTAATGTTATTTAATGGGGGTTATGATTCTAAAGTTACCAATGCTGTAAGGGTTTGTGCTACTATCCCATTTTAATCGAGTTTGTTTATGATTGAATTTACATTGATGAATATTATTTAATAATTTTATAATAAACCTATATAGTTTTATTCTACTCTAGTTAATCATGAAAGTTTCAGTAGTAGTACCATTTTCCCTCTTTGGTGCATAAAATCATTGATAATAACTTTTTTAATAAAATCCAACTTTATTTCTATTTTTAATAAAAAATGATATTTCTCCAATTTCCATATTTTCCATAAATTGTTTTATAATATATTTTAAATAATATAAAATTATTTATTAAATACATTTTTACCCATGAACTAATTTTTAAAAATTGTTATATAAGGAATCTTCCTCTCATTTTCCAAGCAAGGTACTTGTTGAATTTTCATACAAAATATTAATGTAATCAATGTCTTAACATACTATAGATGAACCAAAGTTTATCACATTCTTGTCCAATCGTTACTTTGAATCTTCCTTTACAAGTTTATAAGGATATTTTCAATGAAACTTTTTTTTAATATTATAGAAATTGATAGTTTTAAAAGGATATTTCAAAGTGAAAATTCTATTTTTATCGAGAAGGATTTTAATGATTTTTAATTGTATTTATATTCATAAATGATGAAAATAGTTTATTTTACTTATACTATACTAGGTACATGTTGTAATGATACCATCCTCATTCATTATAAAAATGTTTTATGATTCTTTTGGCCACGAAATTTATTTACACTCAATTTTATAATTAATTTATTCAATTTATTAACTTTTCCTTGAAAAAATTACTTTCTATTAATAATTGTACATTAAATTTACATAAAAATCAATAATAAATAACATGGATATTCTTATTTATAAAACTATATATCATTTCTTTATATGGTGTTTTAATTTTAACATTAATTTATTGGTTTTGGAAAATCATGAAAATTTTGTATTCTTCGCTCAAAATAGATATTTATTAATAAGGAATATTGTTCATGAATTAAATAAATAAATTGATATATTTGTAATACATTGTACATGTAGTTATAGGTGTGGATTGAATGTTTTTATCCCCTCAATGCATGGATAAAATTCATGAGATGGATCAGTAATTTGGCATTAAATGGGTTACTAGTGTAAAACTACCCATCGATTGAACTATCTTAGAGAAAGGTCTGGACGGTATAGATATCATCATGTATGAGATCAAGATGTCCAATATTATTTATCTCCTTCATTTATAATTAAATTATTATTATTATCGATGATATTAGATAATTATATAATTTATGGATATATTTAGAGCTCAACTTATTGATTAAATTTCATGTGTTTATAGTTATTTACCCTATCTTATTTATTTTTCCATATTGTTCAATTATTTACCTTTCTATATTGGTTATTACTTATTGATTAATGATTTATTATATTTCATTCAACCCTTAATTATAATTTTATCATGCCATAATTTGGTTTCCATTCCCCTGGATATAATGATGGAATCTTTGAATGAGTTCAAGGATAAAGAATTATTACTCTCACTGTGTTTTATTTAATTATTTCAAATGTAATGTGTGATTAAAATTTGTATCTAGTTTACCCAGACTATTAAACTATTCAGTAATTTTGGATGTTATTTCTTGTAGCTTATGATAGTGTAGTAAACTATCCACTAGATCTAGGCTACTATGTTCAGGGTCTTTACATGGTATATATTTTGAACTTATTATTTTTCAAGACACTAATTTGGGTGGATGACTACTCTATATTATATATTTTTTCATATATTATGTGACATTTCACTTCTCAACAACATAAATAATGAGACATGAGTATATATGGGAATCTTAGTATCTTTATCCCCATAGGGATGATAAAATAAATCATCCCTGACAATCAGAGCATTCTCAGGGTTGTTACTCCCTTGATTGTATTTTTATAGTATAGAATAGTACCCTATATTACAAATAGGGAAAGTTAACCCCACCCCCATACACACAAAAACTCAAACTCATGGTGTATGACCTCTATCTATACATTCAATACCACATCCTAAGAAATCAAATGTGGTGTGAGTTCAGTACTCCCTTAATAGGTGCTTACCCTTAGTTGAGCCATCGATTCCCTCTATAATTATAGAGAAATTATATAGGTTATATGTTTTGGGTTGATTAAATTCTTGCGTAACTTTTTTGTTCTCCTATAACTGGGATTTAATGAGATGGGATCTCTTATATGTCTTCAGTTCACTCCCTTTAAGTGTATCAAGGTTATTTTTTTGATTTATCATTTCCCCATCACCATGTATTTTGATATAATTTTTTTTCTTATTATTATTTCATTATGGAATATAGGGTGTCCTAAAAGGTATATTTATAACCACCCCATCATTAGGATCTTCACTGGTATGGGTCTTGTCTTATATAGATGACATAAAATTTGGAGAGACCTTATTTAAATTGGTGTTAGTAAATCCTTTTAGTACCTAGATGTAGTAGTTGTAGGTGGTTCTTATACATAGATATTGTGAATTCTCACAAAATTCAAATCTCACATATTATATTGGTCTTCCTTTTTCAGTTTTTGTTAATGTTTCTTTCCCCTTTACATTATGGATTTTGTGTTGGTTTACCTTTATAGATCTTAGAATTTTTCACATTAATTATATATACTATGGTTTTTTATTTATCTATTCTATTTGGGGTTTTCCTATGTAGTGGTTTTTGTGTTTTATAGTTACATCAGGGTAATACCTTCAATTATTTTAGAGTTTCCTATTTAGTTCTAGTCAGCATCCAATATCCAATTTGGGAAGGGCTTGTGAAAGGTGCCATTGGATTAGCAATACCCATGAGTGGTCTTGGTTTGTTCTATCATTTCATAATGGTCCTCCCTATGATGCAGAATTTAACTATCATTGTGCTCTAGAAAATATCAATGAATAAAGCAACCAAATTGTTATTCCACATATATTTGTTTATGGAATTCCTCCCCATGGTTAAAAAATCAATTGAAATGGAGGTCCTACACAAGTCATTAGATATGTAAACAATATAGGTCTTAGGCATGGTAGATGATTTTGAGGTCCTACCAAGGATGAAGAATCCAATATAAGTCAAGATACTCTATTTTTAAATGAAACATAAAACCATTGAGGTCCTCTATATAGTATTCACTAAAAAAGTCCCTCTATGGATAAATATTCCAACCAATATAGAGGACCACCTTATATCATTGAATATATAAAACATGGATGTCCTTTTTATAATATCCACTATGGTTTCCCTCTCTATGATGATGAATCAAACTATCATTACTCCCCATGTTAATAAATACATCAACTATAAAATTCCTCCCTATGGTAGTGGAAATGATAGTTATCATTAAGGTATTCCCTAATGTTAATCTCAGTTAAGAGATTCCACCCACTAAAAGGGGGGTGAATCGAGGGTCAAAGTCCAACATGAATTTATTATCTCTTTCAAAACATCATACCCATGGTTATAATTAGTTAAATGATAACCTGATGATTAATATAATGATTAACATGGGGATGAGAGAAATATTGAGTAAGAAATTAAAGCATAATACATGAGGTATTACAAGGTTCAAACACTCTTTTTATTGTGTGGCTATGTCCTTGGTGTCTTATTGTTTTTTTTAATTGTTCACTAAATCATAATATCATAAATAATGAATAAAATTATGTCTAAGTAAGAATATAGTAAAAATTTCTCACACGTATTCAATAACAATGTAAGGGAAATAGATAAATTGAATGAAGCTCACTTGAGTGCATGGTATTCCTCAATCTTAATCAAGTGCCTCTGTATTTATGGATGTTGTGTGCTATATTATTCTCTCAAGAAAGGACTCACTGGATTTCCCTATCATTATCAATCATCTAAAACTTATATACCTTTTCAAAATGGTCTCACAAATGGAAAACACATTTCAATATATTGTTTACAATCCATTTTAAGGATATTTCATAACACTATGTCTTCGTCATTGATAACGATCAATCAATGAATCCTAGGATTCCTTCGTTTGTTATATACCTTAAATATTGAGTCAAAATAAATATATTAGTCTATTTAGAAGTCTTCAATTCCTCAAACATGTCCCAAAATACATTGAATATAAATCATTTCAGTTTTCATGAATTAACTATATTATAGAAAGATTCTTATTACCATTATGAAATATAAAAATAGAAAAATATAGGATTTATCATTTTAAAATGGTGCATGAAAATAAGATTATAAACTATTGGTTTATATCTATCCCTAAATATTTATTGAGATCCACAAATTCCTCCTCTTAATTTACTATATTAGAGCATAAGTATCTTGATTCTGATGTAATCTTTAATTTTCATATAAAAGAAAGTTTTTATTACATGTCGATTAGAGCTTGAATTAATCTACCATAGTGAAATTTATAATCTTTTTTCCTGAAAATATAGAATATAATGGGTTGTTCTACACTCAAAACTTGTGGCTCATTATTTCGATGTGAAGCATATAAAGGAATAACCATATGGTTCCTTAGGAAATATCAAGGATCAACTTTTATTTTTTGTCATGGGATTATCACATCAGAGTAAATTATCTCACGAAAACATTTTTTGTGAAATATAAACCACATCACATATTGATGCATCAATACAAGTATTCAATAAATTCATCTAAATTGTAATCGTGGTGTGATATAAATTTATTGACTAGTGACTTCTTCCAAAAGGGGTTTTCACAATTGTGTCCAAGACTCAACTTCTTCTTCAGTCTTATCTAATAACCATAATATCATTCAAACTTAATTATGATCTATTAAAAAAGTCGATACCATATTCCAATTATGATAATCATTCTTTATTCTTTTTCTCCATCATCAAAGTTACCAATATATGGTGTTTCACACTATAAATCAATCACTTGGAAGTATTCACTAGAATAGCTATAATAAATAACTGCAATACAAATGTTTATGAAGTATATTACTATTTCATAAAGTCCTCATCTATGAATAAAATACAAAGAAAAATTTATTCATTTTTTCATACTTCCACACTTCCAGTTTGGATAGTATTTAAAAGAGATCTATAAACCTCTATGAAAATAAAATCATCTGAAAAATGTAAAAAACAATTACCATTATAAGTAGTAAAAAAAATAAATCTCATTTTTCATACTCCATTTTATTATTTCTACTTTAGGAGTTAATCATGATCTAGAAAATGAATGGTTTAATTTGTCAATTTATTCTAACATATCTCTATATATCCCATTATAAACCCCCAACATGGTCCAATCGTGGAATATGAAGACTTACAAAAAAATATTTTGAATCAATAAATAACATAGAATATTCTCCCATAGTAATCTCAAATATATAATTCTATAACTCTACGTGTACATATTTCGTGGGTATTTCACTTCATCTCCTCTTCATGATGATCTCCATCACATCTTCATAATGATCTCAAAAAAATTACACATTTAATAATTTTTGCAATAGTTTATGTAAGGATCATATTAATATCCCTTTATAACTTCATATCCCCCATTAGTATCAAATCCATCATTCTTTAAATATGCTTTATCTTTTGATAAAAAATCTAACATGACATCAATCTCCCTTGATTACATGAATCTCATTAATTTTTTAAGAATCCAATTTGTAATAACCATTGATACAAATTACTACATGACATACATGGACTTCATCTTAATAACATGTCTGTTCATATCATTCCCCATCTATGGATTTTTTAGAAATATTATTACTATAAGTCATCATCATCAAAAGTTTTATTACTTTTTGAAACACTATGAAAACACTTCAAACAATATTAATATTACAAAAAAAATCCTTATATATCTTTAATAAATATCCTATTTTATATTTTATAAAAGACACTTTGGATTTATGTGACTTTTCCCACATGTGAAAAATAATCTAATGTCCATATAATAGAATAGGTTATTGGGATTTTACATCAATAATTACCCCTTAATGTGTTTTAAAATATTTCTCCCCCTTTAAATGAGGGTTCTATATTTATATTCATAAGTATTTTGAAACCTTCTCCAACTATATATTCAATCCCTATTTTACAAAGAAAGATGAATTTTTTTTCTCCCCTTTTTAATATAAATAAATGTATTTTCAAAATAATCTAGAAAAAGAGATAAAAATATTTATAATTTTGAGGGGTAGAAAAACTCATCCAAATTAGTCAACCATTTCTCCTCTTAGCAGAACATAAATAAAAAGTTAATGAACACAAAGAAGTAAATAATTAATAACAGTAATATCAATTAATAACTCTAATCCCATAAGAGAAAACCCATTGTTTTAAATAATAATTTCTAATTAATAAATTGATATATTCAATTAATTATCCTCTAGTATAAATTTTATTGAAATATCATCCTTCATTTTTCAAAAGAATTTCTCCATTTATTCCAAAACATCATTATGTAATTTATGTGAATGTAAGGGGAGAGGGATTTTTAACTCATACATTAGATTCTTAAGGAATGATATATACCCATTTTAAATAACCATGCACTAAAAAATTTCCAAATTTATACAAAGTGGGTTTATCATACCATAAATAAATTTTTATTATATCTTAAAATAAATATATTCTTCTTTTATTTATGAACCATAGAGTGTATAAAGAGATCCTATTACTATTTATAAACTATGTTTCCATTAAAATCATAATGAATAAAAATTATATAATAACTAGAATTAATCAATTACTTTAATTTCTCCAATATCTTTGTGAGACAATTCTTAACAAAGGAGAACCAATTTTTTTCATCATCCGCAAGTTATATAAAGTGCACTGTGATTGGTAGGAACCTTCTTATTTCTTTAGACAAATTCACATTATTTTTCATCATGGAATTATTCACAGAAATCTCATACGAAAATTTTTAAAGTTTATTTCCAAATAAATCACATAATATTTAAGATCTTATTTTCTTTTATTCCTCTATGAAACAAGTGTGTGTATAAAATTTTAAAAGTATCTTTCTTTAGTTCTCAATGGAGACAACATCATCATCCTTCACCAAGCGATTTAATGGACTATACATATCATGGATGATTTTCACCATAGACTCTTTAACATTATCCATTGGTAGGTTTTGATTCACACCTTGCTTATCCTTTTATTTATCATAATTATAGTTAAGATATATTATAATTGATATTATATCATTATTTTAATACCATTTTCCTGTTGGTTTCTTCTTATTTGGAGAGTTAATATAGGAATCACTCTGACTCATACCAATATTTTATCAACCATTGTAGATCCTAAAAGGATAAAATAGATTTTATCCATTAGAAGTATATTTTTCAATATTTTATAGATCCTATTTGTTATTTAAACTAATGAAAAAAAAATATCATTTTATTTTTTTTCAGTTTTAATAATATGTTCTTGTTATATAAAACTATTATTTTATAATTATTTGAATATATATAATTCATTTCATTGGTTTACATGAATTTGAAGGGATAAATTCTAAAACATCATTTTTGGATTTGATTAAACTCATCCAGGAATCTATGCCTTCATCATGTAATCCTTAAAATAGGTATTGACATATTATTAAATTAGAATTATAGGATTATAATTCATCTTTATCTTTTGAGGCATATCTACTAATGAAATATATATCTCCTTGAGCCAAATCAAGACTCAACATGGGAATCAAAATATCATTTTGAAGCATATTTTTTTATTTCATAAGATCCATAGAATTTTCTTAAAACACTACATATTAATTATAATGGAATATGTTAATTTAATTTTCTCTATTTTTACTTTGATTATGTGATGTCTTGTTATTCATGACCTTTAACATTATATTAAAAAATTATTTAAAAACATAATGAGAAGATAATTAAAATTAAAATAATGATTTAAAGAAGGAATAAAAATATAATTAAAATTAAATAGATTTAAACAAAGTCATAATATTACTCCAAAAATTAATATATCAAATTATTAAAAAAACCAGATAAGATTTTCTTGTGACTTAAACAATTTTTATAACACCTCAAGTAAAATATCTTTCAATAAATATATGAAATAGTGTAATGATATTTCCAAATAAAATAGTTTATATAGATTTTTATTTAAAAAATAATGATCTCTATGTGATTACCTAGAGCCTTCACCATGAATTGCTCTATTATACCACTTATTAGGCCTGTTGAGAAATTTCAAACCACTAAGAGGGAATCAATTAGTGTTTGAAATACAACATTAATGTTTTATCTCATTCAAAAATCCATACCCATTATGTCGATTAGTGAATGGATCATGTGATTATTAACACAATGATGAAGATTATGATGATGATTATGGGGTATAGATAGGGTAATAATTTCATGAAAATTATAGTAGGTATTACACAGTTTTCACTCTCTTGTTATCGAGTGGTTGTGTCCTTATTATTTAAGAGTTCTTATCATGTTGTCAAATTTAAAATATTATTATCAATAATTAATTAATTTATGGATATAAAATTTATATGGTCTTAAACATCTATTTGTATGAAATAATAATACATGGTAAATAGTTTTTCAATAAGAAGTTCACTCTAATGTGTGAGCTTCCTCCATTATCACTAAGATCCAATTTGTTAAAAAAATATTTTTTTGTTGTTATTCTCTCGAGAATGATTTGTTTGGGTGTCCCTCTCCATCTCAATGATCTAGAACTAATTTAATCATCATAATGATATCACAAGGTGATAAAACATTACACAGCTGTAGAAAAAATCCATTTCAATAAATATTTTATATTTATATATCTTCTTAAATGATCATGATGAATCCATGATTCACATATAGAATCAGCTTCCCCCAAGTTTTGTATCCTGTCGGATTTAGAAAATTTCTCTTAAAAATATTTATCCATATCCTAAATTATATGAATTACAAATTTTCATACTTTATTCGAATTGAAGAAATTAAAGCATTATTTTCATTATTCTGATGACGTATAAAAAATCATTACATAATATTATTCATCATGGCATAATATTCAATAAAAATAATATCCAAAATTACCATATTATATGTCTCCAAAAATATGTACTAATATATAAAAATATGTCTTAAAAATAACTCTATTACAACATATCCATATTAAATATGGTGTGATCACTTGTTATAGTAGACACTAAATTTTATATGACCTATGGATTGTGCCATGATGACATATTTCATGGTACAACCATAAATATTATGAAATAAAACTCTATACCTTAATGAATAATGCTAAAATTAAAACTCATAGCTTCTAGTTACGTCATGGAACCTACAAATAGGAATAAACAATGATTCCTCACAAAAAATCATCATGATGAAACCAGTACATGTTGCAACATGATTATCATTCTAGTGAAAATTATCCCTCTAATTATACTCATGATAGAATATTGTAAACCACGTGATATGGTGACATGTAATTAGAAATATACAACTAATTATTTCATAAACAATCATTTCATAACATGAGGACATTGCACAGTGAATTTTTATAACATGGTTTTTACTAAATTCCTCTGTGTACAAGTCAATTATTCTGATCCAATTTTATATAACTTCTATTATATATTCCAAAAATAATTATGATGGTTCTAAAACAACTCAAAATAACTCTCCAATCATGGGACTTATTCTTTATTCTCTTTCTTCAAAATCACGGGATAAACATTTGAAGTATAAATCTGTAAATCAATTATAAGGGTGTCTTCATAAGAGTACTTGTAAAACACAAATACAATATATATATATATATATATATAATTGTGTCTGTGTGAAGTATATTATTGTGTCATGAAATCCACATCAATGTATATAATCTATAGAAAAACTAAATTTAGAGGTTCAAAACACCATAACATCAATTTGGATAGTGTTTTCAGATATCTCCTACCCTTATTAGACATGTTATCATATATCCAACAAAAACATTCTTTTATCATCATAAAAATTCATAAAAACAATATTTTTATGAATAAACTACACAATGATTTTTCATCTAATAGTTCTTCCTAAGAGAGTTAAGGTGTGTTTTCTTTAGTGAATTTGTTTGACCATAGAATCATATATCCCTTAATGAACCTCCTCCATGATCCAATCAAGTGATTATAATACTTCCAATATATTTCTTACGTTCTATAGATAACATATAATTTCTTCTCATAGTCATCCCAAATAAATGATGTTTGAACTCAATGTGAAAATCATTCCATGGTAGCTTAATTTAACTT
This sequence comes from Viscum album, assembly GCA_963277665.1. NCBI lineage: Eukaryota > Viridiplantae > Streptophyta > Magnoliopsida > Santalales > Viscaceae > Viscum > Viscum album. The sequence continues at coordinate 881,060,595 of OY728123.1, forward strand.
ATCTTCAAAATGATCTCCATAAAGTTCCACCTTTAATAACAGATACAAAACATAATAGAATTAGTATATCCATCACCCATGAGAACCACTTCTCCCCCATGAGTATCAAATCCATCATGATTTGAATATGATTAATCATTTATAAAAAAATAAAACATGACATCAATGTTCTATGAGAAAATAAACCTAATGAATGTATTATAAATCCTGTATATAAAAAAATTGACAAAAAATCCAACATGACATGTATGAAAATTATATTCCTAATATGAACAGGTACATCATCCATGATCATGAAAACAACTAGTATAAAATTCACCTCTATTATAATGAGTAAGAGACACAAAAGGGGGTAATACTTATGAATTTAGAGTTTTAAGTATCTATCGTAGGATTAGGTGCATATGATCATAGAATCCGTCTGAAATTACATTTATACGGGTGTTAGTATGGTTGTTTCCTTTGATTTTTACTCTATCCCCATAGAGTTTAAATTAAAGTAATTTTCACCAATCACCTATCAACCTATTTTGATCATGTAAAAAATACCATCTTATCAAGAAGTAGTCCTAAAGATAGGGATTTCTATTTTAAGTACACCATTATTAGATAATGATAGAATAACACAAGTGAGAGTTTCACCAATAGGATGATCATCATCAATCCAATAATTCATTCATTTAAACCTAGGTAGACCTAAGAGTTTCAAAAATAACTCAGACCATCTTGAAAATTGTTATAAAAAATGACCCATATGCTCAGAACAACATGAAATTCCACTTATTGAAGATATAGAATACTTAAACGATATATGGGAAGGTATTATTGGAGATAAAAACTAGTTTATAATAACTATCTCTCCACCCATTGAAAAATATCATATGAGTTCATAAAGAAGGAATATATTCCATGCCTCCATTATAAACTTTGGGAAAGATTAATTATTCTCAATTTTTAGTGCTTGTCTTATACTTGGTGCAGAAACAACCAAAGAATGATTAATAGGAAATTCCAATAGGTTAAATTTGTCTCCTTCCCAATATCATTGATAACTATGTATGATATCCAATATGAAAAACACCAAAAAAACTTATTGGATAACCTTAGGAAAATTTATCAAATCGTTGAATAATTTTCACCCATTAACACATTTATTGTTTGAAGAGGTGTTTTGTGTTTTAGTTCACCCCTCTCATTTATCATTAGGGAGATCTTATGGGCTTGAATATGATTCATCATATGGAATGATCACCCGAGGAGACATGTTTATTTTTCACCCTTAGTGATAACCAAAACCTAATATGTATCATTAAAAATAAATTTTAATAACTAGATATTGTTGTATCCAATATGTAAAGGATACATGTATGGAATGATTGAAAATTTTATTAAGTAATTCAAGAATTTTTTCACAGAGTGAAAAAGAACCAACTAAAAGAAGTAAAAAACCCATTAAGATAAGTTTTTCAATAGTAATGCTTTCCCATTAGCCAATATTGAATATTCCCACAGATCCTCTACTAAATGACACCCTATACCAAGAACACATTCAGATATAACACTTGTAAGGAATGAATGTTTTACTTGTTATACCGCTATCTTTCGGATAATACTACCCATATGTTTTGGTTAACTTTTAACTCAACCACTATCTCCCACACCACCAAATAATACAAAGATAGACTCAATTATTTCATAATTCCTTAATGGAAATTGGTATTCATAAAACTTGGATCATCTCCCTAGATAGACATTGGAAATATGAATCCTCATCCTCAAAGATTTTCAAAAATTATTCATGGTCATTCCTTCAGGATCACATTCCATTTATATGTTCTCATGTTATAAGAAAATGAAACTAAATGAAATGGTGAAATGTTATAAGGTCTGAAATTTCAAAATCCCTTTTAATAAGATTTCCATAAAACTTTATTAAAATGATTCCCTTAATAGTAAATTTGTGTTTAATGAAACCTCATAATTCACAAAAGTGTAAGATGATTTAGATCTATTTAATGTGACTTAAATTAATTTTTTTATAGTTTATATGACCAATTTCTAAGAATATAGTATTGACGATGAATTAGAAATTGATATTCCATGATTAAAAAAATGTACTGTGTGTTTAAACAAAATATGGGGCTTAATACACTAAAGGTAAAAGGTATTATGGTATTTTATGACCTCTTACCAATTAGTTACCACCAATTACCCCATAAATTGTGATCAAGGGAAATGTATTTCTATGAAATAAACTAATCATCCATTGAAGGTAGTTCACCCCATTTTTTAATGTAGATTTTTTCTCTGTTTTTAAATATGGATGTGTTTCATGTAGATATACACGATTCTATCACTATATGAGTTGAATCCATAAAATAATGGAATAAAAATTTAAAAAAAAAGAACCCACATCTAGAGTTAGATTATGTGAATCTTATTCTACTGAATATTAGTGATCTAATATTATTGTCTTTCAATGGAATAACTAACCTAGAGCAACAATTCACCAATTTTTCCTCCATGTATGGACTACATTAGGTGAAATTTTCCTTTCCTTTGTAGGTTTCAGAATTTAGTGGAAATTTCAATTTTTGGATCCAAATCATAGGGTTTTTTTGAGGCCCAACATTTAGATTAGGAATATGATAGGTAGAGTACCTCTAGATGGTGTTTTTTGATATGGTTTGGGACTGGAAGATGGATCTAGTGCGAGTTAGAAGTTTTTTGGATGGATTTATGTCTATTACTTTTGAAAAGGGGCCATGTTGATATGTTGGGGATACCATTAGAGTTATTAATTATGTATAAGAAGTTTTTAAGGGCCTAACATTTTTTTCTACTAATTATGATAGCCAATTCTTTTTTACAGAGGGTTTTAGGTGGTGATTTGAGGTTTCACTAATTCATTGAGGTGGGAATACCATTTTGTAATCCTAGAAAAGTATTAATGGAACTTTGATATAATAATTCCTTTATAAACTGTATTTTAAGTAATTATAGAGTTTGGATAATTTTCCCAAATTAATTACAATGTTTTAGAGTAGTTTTAAAGGGGATATTATCAATTAAAGTCTATTTGGGGGCCCAAAAGTAAATGATGTAGTTTAAGGAAAATTTATAACATTATTTGAGTTATTAGAAAGAAAATTCTGGAGGTAAGAAATTATAGAGGGTGACCATGAATTCTTTAGGAAGGTGGACCTTGTGAGTTATCTAGAAGAATTATGAATAATGAATATATAATTTTGGTGGGACAATGATTCTCCTGAAAATGATATTTCCAGAAGATAATTCAAGAGAGTTTGGAGTGATATTATATTTATTTTTTATATTATTTTGAGTTACAATGATTTTATAGGGAAAATGGATATTTTTGGGATGAACTCTATCCAAGCGGTTGGTGAACACTATGAAAGACTTTTGAAAATGTTTTGAAAGTTATTTTGCCTCAATGTTTTACCAGAATATGGATTTTTAAATCTTCTGAAAGAGACCCTCTATATTTATAAAGTTGAATACTTTGGATTTTAAGTAAAATAACAAGAATGGGAGGATAAAGAGGAAAATTTGGAGAACCATAAAGTAGGTTCCTAAAGAACTAAAAGTTAGCTTCGGCATTTCATCAAAATATGATGATTTAAAGTGGAGTTCTTAGGGTTTTTCGGTGCATCCTTAGTGTCGAGTCATAAGGTTTCATTAAAGATGGATGATCCTATGATAAACACTATTTAAATATTTATAATTTGTATTTTAGGACTATGATGTTTGGAATTTTTTCACCATAATTTGATTAATCGAAATATTAGCCAACAAATGTGTATTTTATTTAAATACATTTTCTGACATTGATGTTGGGAATTTAACAGAGTTATTAATTTTAAATAATTATTTTTTTATAAAATCACTAAATATTCTGTTAATGTTTTTGTAATATTCATGTATTTAGAAATTTTGTCAAAATGTGTGTTTTGGGGGTTTATTTTTATATATTTTTCTTGATTTAAAGATAAATTTTTTAAGAAATAACATTTTTTTAGAATTTATTTTCAATTTTTTTAATATTTCCCTATGTTTACTAACACTGGATTTATTCTTCCATAATTACATATTTTAAATTAAAAAATATATTTTTGAATTTTTGTTTTTGAAAATTCAATAATTTTTTTAATATTTTTATCAGAATATATTATTTTTCACTAAATCAATAAAAAAATTTAGGATATGCATAAGAAGAAATAAAAAAATTATACAAAGACAAGTGACCACAAGGTGCCCCTAGAGTCACTTAACTAATCTCACCTGAACAAAAAAAATAAATAAATAAAAACTATATAACAGACTGTAAACCATACCCATGATCACATAAGTGACTCTATGAACCCATAGTATTTCTTTCCCTCCATGAAAAAAAATTAACACCACAAGATTTCATAGTATGTTATCTCTTCAAACTATTTCAATAACGTGTGCTACATGCAACCCCGAGTTCGAGAGCACCATGACATACCAAACTAACCGTCCAAAAAAGAGGATATGAATTGTATTAACCAATTTTTTAATTCTATATATATCCTATATAATTTTATAATTCAACTTTTTTGTTTCTTATAAATAATATAATAAAAATTCAATTTTTAAAGTAAAAGAGGAATTTTTCAAAAAAATATAGTTTTACCGCCTTTTGATGGAGAACCCTCATTAAATCTAGTTTTGGTCACTTTTATAAGTTCTATTTGAAAAAATAAAATTCTTCTTTAGAATAGGGACATCAAATTTTATGTTGGGTAAATTTTTTTTATTTTTCTGATAAAATTCATTTTTTTGATGAATAGTGAAAAATACTGTATTTTAATTCAAAACTGCCTTTTAATCTAATTTATTTATATGGCTAGATTATCTTTTTAATTTATTTTAAAGATTAATTAGATTATAGTTTTTACCATTTAATCCAATTTAGGTCATTGGAATTAATTTCACATTGAAATTGGGCATAAACAAGTCTAAATCTTTTGATATATATTGTTTCTTAAAAACACACAATTTGTTTTGACAACGGGAATTAATTTTAAATTAATTAATGAAAATTATATGTTTTGAATTTGGTTAAATAGACATAATTTTTTAATTCATAATATCAAATATATCTTAGGCTGATGATTTAGTATTTTTCTGAATAAATTACAATTTTTTATGAATAGTGAAACCACTAAGTGGTAGTTAAAAATTGACTTTTTCATTTTAATGAAATTTTACCTCTTATGTGAATTGAATTTAGAAAATATGACACAAATGGTTTTTATTAGTATGTAAAATGAGGTTCAATAAGATGAAAATAATTTTTTTTGTGAATCGTAATGTTTGACTTTTATTTACCACTATTAAAGGTAAATAGGGTAATTCAAGGTAACAAGAATATTATAATAATAAAAAATTACCTTAACACTTGTAATAACATTATTTAATGAGTCATTTCCGACCATGGGAAACCTTGGGTTTATTTGGGGACCCCATGGAGCCACATGAGAGTGATAATGACTCTTTGGATTAATTAATTTAAAGTAAAGACAAAAATGACCCAAACAAATATCTTATAGTAAATTAATTTTTACATGGTGTTATGTAAGTTATATTTTCAACTATAAATAATATTTGGAAAGATAAATAGTATTACTAGATCATGGTATTTTTTTATAATGTTTAGACATCAAATAAATTAAATTATTTATGACAAAAAATGATGTAGTATTGACCTCATTAATTAATGTTTTAAATAAATAAGATTATAAATATTAAAATAACATCCAAAACCTGTCCAATTCTTATTGGATGAATTTATTTTGACCATGGGTCTTTTTATCATCTTCCTTAATGAGTTTTTGACCTTTAGAAACCGAAAATAATTATATAATAAAATAAAATTTTCACACTTTTCTAAAGAACCTCTCCTCCCCCTTATAAAAAGAACTCACTTATAACTCATTCCTCACACCTATAAAGCCCCTTGGATCATCAAACCCCTGACCAAATAAGCTCTCAATATCTCTATTTTCCTCTAATAATCCTTACCTTAGGCATAAGGCACTTAAAGAAGTACTTTTGGTTCAAACCAAAGGGAGTTACCCGAATTAAAGGACAAACAAGGAACAAACAAGTCAAGTCGGACACGAGGTAAGGGGTTTCTTATCTCACATTTAATTCATTGAGATTACCTTTGTAGCCCACTTACTTATTGCATGTGGTGTATTTTTTACTGCCATTTGATATATATTATCATGATTCTCATTATATTCATGGTATTCTATGAATGATTTGGTGGTTATTAACTTTTGGTCATATGACTCGATTGATTACAACATGTTAAGGGGATTTCATCTCACTTCATATTCCCATGATATTCTCACTATATCTCCACTATTTTATTTTATGTGGTGTATGTACTGGCCATGATTGTATTCCTTGTATAATATAATTTAATCTATGGGTATTTTACAACTTCATTGAATAATACTTCTTTCATGGGGTGTTTGTTTCATGAGTTACCAAATCGGTAAGGGTTATTCCCTCAATCTCATTATTATTAGAGATTGTTCATGTGTAAGTATTTTCTGTGACATAATTATCATAAATACCCATATTTCATAAAATTTATTTCAAAATTAATCTTCTAAGGTTTTATGGGAAGGCTTATTTAACTAGATCATCATTTTAAATGTTTTAAAGATTTGTCTTACTAAACCCTTTTAATTAATGTCCATGTTTTCAAAATGATTTTAATGATTTATTTATATGGACATGAATGTTTTGAAATGACAATTCTTTTAAAAAGATTCAAAGTGGTATGGGACATTTTTATTCAAAAAAATCCCTTTTAAATGACTACCTTTATTGTGAGAATATTAAACGATTTCATGAAAAAGGGGTATTTCTCTCAAAGAATTTTATTGATAATTTTCATTTATGTCAACATACTTTAATGGATTTTAAACTTCTTTGACGTTGATTTATTATGATACAAATATTCCAAATTGTATTGAATGTTTTCTAATATGTTTGACTATGGATGTGTTATTTTTATACCATTCATGGTTTATGGAAAATTTATTGACATTTCATATGCTAGTTTAAAAACGAATGTTTATGTTATATTTCAACCTTTTCATATGATGAATGTATTAGACTAGTATGTTCTGGGTTGGGGACCATTAAAAGTAAGCCCTCTCGGTTGGGGTCCGGTTATAGCAGACCCTCCGGTTGGATTCTGGTTACAGAGGCTCTCCAGGTTGGAGTTGGGTTACAGAGGCTCTCCGGGTTAGAGTCCGGTTACAGAGGCTCTCCAGGGTGGAGTCCGATTACAGAGGCTCTCCGGGTTGGGTTCCAGTTAGAGTTATCCCCTAGGTCATGTAACTAGGCCTTGACATAGAAATTAAAGTTTTTCATTATTCATTACATCCTTATGATGGTGGATATTGATATTACATGTGATTATTTGACTAGTAGATTATCCATGTGAACAAGTAAATGGTATTATATGATTTTATCTTTTCCATAATATTCTGAATAATAAGTTTAAAAGGCTTTTTTTTAGTCTTATACATTTATTTAAAGTTTTATTCTTATTTATGAAAGTTTCTACTATATTTATATCCTTACTGAGCATCTGATCTCACCCCTTTCTATGTTTTATTTTTCCCAGGATTGAAGAAGTATTTTACGGTTTTCCTGCAGGGATAGGCTAAGGGATATGAATGTGTTCAAAAGGGGGAAATATTGTTGTTTTTTTTAGTAATTTTATAATGTAATGTAACATTCGTGTATGTAATATATTTTCCAGGACTGTTAAACTGATCAGTCTTTCGGGACTTGATTCCTGGTAATCATGCCAATGTATTAAAATAATGCACCGACTCCCATAACTGGGGTCGGGGCATTACAAAAATCCCTACTAACATCATGAATAAAATATTATGTGATACCATCAGGGAGATAATGTGACCACATGAAAAAAAAATTCCAACCAACCAAGAGACACTCTTAAGGTAAGTATAATGACCATACATGACTACAATCCAAGAAACCATAAGAATCGCTCAACTGACCATGACGAAGGAAGTTATAATTACAACACAAGAAATTGCAACTCACCACAAATAAAAAAATTACTATGACTGAAGCTACCGCATAGGAACCCCAACCTATGACATGCCTGATGATAATTTGAAACCTATATATGAAGACCAATTGATCGAGTGTAGTGAATGTTTAAAGATGAAGGAATGGAATTTAAGAAATGAGAAGAAAAAACCCTGATTGATGTGAGTGAAGCTGATCTGAGTTGAGATGGATGATGAAATCATGAAATCTATGAATGTAATTTCCTATTTCAAGAATTATGTAGAGGAAGTCAAGCCTCTTCAATGGCCTACCACATCTATTAAACCAACACCGATTGATGATGGATTGCAGATGATGAAGATGAATAAAGTTTTGGATAATACAGTTAAGTTGATGTCACTAGATCCACTATATAAAACAACCAGTTGAGATCACTGATGTTTAAGTTATTGTGGGAGATCATAAAATCTATGATAATGATGTTTGAAGAGTACGATGAAGAAGAAGATAGAGTAATCTTGGCCAATTGATGTCTGTATGATAGTTTCATATTAGAAAAAAATAAATATTGAGTTTCATCATTAGGAAATTTGAAAAGTAATCAATTATACTTGGAATAGAATTGGAAATGAGCTCCATAAAATCTAAATAATTTTATCTATTAGAGACAAACTAGTTGTGACTGAGAATCTGGGGTGTAAACATATGTTTTTGATTCTATGAAATATATTTGGATATTTTTTTCTATGATATTTATTTATAGGTATGAAGTGGAGTTATAAATGGGGCCTCTAAAGTACAACAATTATGAGGATGAAAGAAAGTATGTGAGTTCATTATAGGTGATTCAGAAAATTTCAATGATAAATCCATGTTTGAGTAAATCTTTTGAATTCATTATAGTTCCACATAAACATTGAAAATAATATACTCTCATTTTAATTCTAAATTTTTTTTGATGATCTGACAATAAAAAAAATTCCAATGAGGAAGTCTGTGAGTCTGAGTTTTTTTAAGGTCAGGGGTAATCCAATATCATAATTGGATGATTTTTGGGAATTTTTAAAATCAATGTCGACAACATTTTATTGTGAAAAATTGAGTATTAATCAAGATTGTTCATGAATCCTTGATTACTCACATGGAGTAAAACTAAAAAATGTTACACCATTTTGATAATGCACTATACCATGGATTTATCTGATGTATCAATTTCAAGGTTAGAAAATAACATTGTTTTTTTTATATAATAGATTTGGTTAGATGAATTCAATAATAATTTCCTCACTTGAATGAAAATATGAGGAATGAGTCTTTTACATAGTAAAACAACTACACAAAGAACATTCAAGCCTAACACAAAAAAAGGATTAATGTGTTGAAGCCCAAAGTTGTGTCAAAGTATGGATTTTTATAAATATAAAAAACATATAAAGGAGACTATGGGGATCTATAATTAATTTCCTGAATTAGAGAATCTCATCTCAAATCCACTTTCATAGATTTATATTTTCTAAAATAATTAGGTAAGATTCTCTAAATGTGAAGGGGAAGGTGATCATCATAATTGCATGAAATATTCCAAGGGATACACAATTCATTATAGGAGTTTGACTACTTTCACCACAACTTTATTATAATATGATGATGACAACATAATGGTTCTCTACAAGGATATTTTTATACCTCATAGTTTTTCATGTCACTATTTTTTTTATTCTCAAAAAAAATAGGAGGCATCCTTCTATATATTTTTATTCCAAATTCATGATACCATGCTCAAAATATCTTTCTTATTCTATATCTCCCATTATATAACTCTATTTTCTAGTTTTTTTTAAATATAATGCTATTTTTCCTTATTAATCTATGTCATGCTCTCATTAATCTAGAAATAGAGATCTAATTTATGTTTCTTGATCATGTAATTGACCTTTAATGATTCATATTTATCTGAACATCAAGACAATTATCACTTATTCTTTATCCTTAGTATATTTTGATAGTGATTTAGGGTAATGAGACAGTCTAATATTATATATGGTTTGTTTTCAAATCCTTCCTGATAATTCTTTCCCCATTATTTTTTTATTCTCTAATTCAAGTTTTTATTTATGGTTTTTAAATTTTTTATTCTTTGTGAATCACTTATTCTATGAAAAAAATCTTGAGTATAGTTGTTTTAAATGATAGATTTATTCACTTTTTTAGAGTTTCTATATGTTAGAAGAGAGTTTTTTCTTGGATTCTCAATTTTTTGGGATAGAGGATTGTGTGTGTCAAGTCATACACCATTCCCTAAGTGAGTTTGGGAGTTGATGGTTTTATTATGCATAAGATCTATGATTGAGTGCCGATAGTAAATGAACATAGATTTGTCCTTGTTCTCACTAATATTATTCCAAATCCATTTCTTATTATCTTTATTAGATAATTTATTTCACTATCTTCTTTTTCCTCACTATCACTAAATCTATGTTTCTCATCACCATTTATCCTTGTTTTCGGTTGAATCTTTATATATATTAAAAAATAAAAAGAAAAATTTATATTTACACTAGGAAATTTCGAACATATTCCTTGAGAGGTACCCAAGGATAGCTGTTATGATATATCTAGGGCTTGAAAATTTATCTCTCACCATCCTGATGAAATTAAACTATCAATTTTTGGTGTCATTTACAAGGAAGAAACATTTACCTAATCGTGTTTTCCACATTCACTATTATCAAAAACTAAAAATAAAAACAAAACAAAAAAACATTGATGAATACTAATGATTTTGACTTATATTAATTGTTATAATACTATCATATGAAATAACATTAATTGTATGTGAAATTTTTTAACTTTTGGTTTCAAAAGAAACAAGATAGAGAACTATTTTATTTTATAAGTGTTTTATCTCATCCTAACAAAATATAATTTTCACAAACATTCAATAAAATAAAATAAAATCAAGAGTAGAGGGAACCTAACATGAAGGATCTAATTGTTACTAGGAAAATTTTGAATTTCCTTAAAACTACCTACATGTTTCAAGAGGACCAAAATAGTAAGTAATAACTCTATAAACATGTTAAAAAATCTGGAAAGCAATTAAGAATAAAAGATAAATTAAACAATAAAATGTAGCTTACCACATTCGATCTTGAAATTCCCACTAACCCACTACTATATATTCAGGATCCACACTCAAGAAAGAGTTTCATGTGTTTTAAGGATATATTAAAGACATAAATTGGTGAAGTTGTTCAACATTCTGAGAATCAATTAATTTTTAATTTTCATTGTTAGGACTTTTATTACATTAACCTTCATGTTGATCCCTCCATGATTAAACAAGTTAAACATGTACAGTACATACACTCCTTATCCTTCTAAGACTCCACAAATATTGTATTATATTTTAAAAATAGCTTAAGAATATTGACTACATTACTCTAGATATAGAATTACTCTAACGATAACTATTTAATATTGAACCATAACATGTTTCGCACATTCATAGAGTTGAAAATTTCAATGAATAATATCAGTTTATTTTAAATAATTATTATTTTGTAATTGATTTAAATTTTACTTCTCTATTTCTAATAATTTTTGAAGCAGTTCATTTTTGTGATTTCCTGGAGGGACAAGAGGAACATGACATTACACCTATTGAGAAATTTTTATAACTCATTTTTTACCAAGGGTTTATGTATAGAAGTATTTCAATAATATGATGATATATTGGTTTTTTTTTTTGCTAAGTTAAAGGGGGATGATGATACAATATTTAAAGATAATAAAGTATTCCTTATTTAAATTGAACCAAAATAAAAATCTTACCCTAGAATTAAAATTTTACAACCTATGCACATAAACCCTCAATATGAAGTAGGAAGTACCCATTTTTAATTTTTTTCCATATATTAATCCATATGTTGTATACTATTAATGTGTGGGACTTATTTGAAATTGTAAAATGGTTCCTTTACAATATATAAATCACTGAATTTCAAATAATAATACCTAGATTGTTTTATCATGAATCAAAAACCAAATTTTTTTTGGCTTGAAACATGTGATATCAAATATAAACATAGAACCCCATGGGGATTTATCCTGATATTACCCTATTTATATTCAAGTTTCATTTTCTAATTTCAATTTATTAATTGTGTACTTTTTCTAATATAAAAATATCCAGGTAGAGATTCTATGTGACATCCAATCAAAGAAAATTGGAGATACACCATGAATCATCAATGTAAAACTCATTAACTCTCACTCTGTTGGTTATTTTCATTTTTATCAACCTATTCCATTTATAATATTAATTTTCATATGTATATTAGGTAATGAAACTAAGAATCCATAGAGTTATTTTCAATGACTATAGGGAGGCCTCATTTTGATAAAAACAATTAAAAATATTCTACAGTAAGGGAGTGTTAGTTTTAATTATGTTAACTAAATTATTTTTATTGTATGATGCTAGTAACTAAGTGTGGGGGAATACCATATATAAAATATGAAGGTAATGTTTATTCGCTAGGTTTCTTTCTTGATGGAAGGTAAAGTTTTTTTAAATCAAATGGGGTAGAATTTTAAATCTTTCTAGTAGCCCCAATATTCCACTACATTGAAAATGTTAGTTTATGATGTTTTATTTAATACCATACTTCTATTTGAGATAGATTCTGATAAGATTATTAAATATAAAATAATAAAAAATAATGAAATTTTAAAACAAAAAAGTGTTTTAAATATTTTTGGAATCGCAAAAATGTGATTTTCTAACTTTCATGCAATACTTTCAATATTGTTTGAATAGTGGGATTATTAATTTTATTTGAATAACGATTTTATCCCATATTATGACTCATCATTTCATATAATTTTTTGTTTTAATTGTGGGGGAGTGGGTTGTTTATCTATTCTTTAATTGTGCTTCAATATCATGCACATAAAAACTATTAATGTTTTTTCTAAATGCCTCCCTTTAAAGAATTATTTTAGAAAACATATAAATAAAATTTTATTCTTTTTTATAAATAAAATCCTTGTTTTCATACACATATATGTTTGGAAAATAAAATTTCAATTTGTCCTTCCTATGGTAAAGGATTATTTCTCATTTTTAGGGATTTCTCTGAATATAAATTTCATAGAATCTATTGATTACTAATAGATATTTTTCAATAATTTTATAGAACTTTTCATTAAAAACCTATGAAAAGGAAATGTGACATGTTATATTTTTTGTGGAATTTGATATATAATATTAGGAAACATAAATTTTGAAAATGAACCTAGAAACCTATCAATGGTAAAATGAAACACCTCACAGAGACAAACAAATCAAGAGTAATATAGGTCCTTTAAATATTGAGTAAAATGGGAAATTAGGATCCAATGGTCAATCTATGAGATAAGGTTAATTAGTGTTTTTTGTAAATAAATGAAGGAAAAATTCATTAATTTTTTTGCGTAGTTTTATGCACAAACTCGTGGATAGAAAAAAAAATTATAAAAAAAATTCATTTTTTCAATTATGATCTCATTTAGGTGAGGGGAATATTGAACCTAGAAAAACAAGGGGATGATTATTTTATAATAAGATATTTCATTTTCTATCAATGATTTGGAAAGTGGAAATTTGGTTTTATGAGCCTAGGAGAGAGTGAAAATTCGTAGTGATTCTTTTTATAGATTTATTTTCTCATTAATCTCACTAGTCAGCACTCCTAGAACTAGAATTTTAACTTCTGTCGATGTGGGGTAGTGAGAAATATTCACATATGAGGCATGAAAATTTATAAAAGTAAAATAATTTGTGGGTTTCTTTAATTTTGGTATTTTCATTTGAAACTGGTAGGGATGATAATAATTTTTAAGAGTCATTATAAATAAATTAAATTAACCAGATGTGAAATTGATTGAGTTTTGTGGAATTTAATGTGGATTGTATTTTAATACATTTTTCCACATCAACATTTGTAATTTACCAGAGTAATAAAGATAAAACATTGATTTTTATGTGAAATTACTAAATATTCTATTAATCATTGTGATGTATCAATGTATTATGAAATCTTATCAAAATGTCTTTTTGGGGGGTTTCATTTCATATTCTTTCTTGAATTAATTTTAAATTTAAAAAAATCATTTTTATAATTTTTTTAACAATTCCTATAATTTTAGTTGTATTGGAATTATTCTTCCATAATTCAATATATTACATTCAAAATATTTTGTGGATTTTTTTTTTGGAAAATAAATTATTTTTGTTTGTTTGAGTTTTTATCCAAATAAAATATATTTTCTAAATTGATGGTTTTTATTATATATTATGTACAAGAGGAAAGAAAAAAATTGTGAAAATATAAGTGGAATCATGGTGACCCCATTGTCAATTAACCGACCAAGCCTGAATAATTTAAAAAAAAGTGATGAACTGTGGAATAAACTACAAAAAATACTAGTGGTCAAATAAGTGACCATATAAAGACATAAGTGATCATTACCTCTTAGACAAATCCCATACAAATGTCATGAAGAAAATTTTAAGTAACCACACCTAGAAGAGGAAGTGAACACATTTGAAAAAAATACATCATACCATGAGACCCTTGCATGATAAGTTTTGTGACAATGTTATGATTCAATACAAGATACCAAAATAATCATTAAATTAATTGTGGATGGGGGAATTGAAGTTGTCATATGTGAAATTTTTACTCACTTCACGGAGAAAGAAATCACTCCCCTAATGCTACTATAGAGGAACCCCAATGTACAGCATGCCTAATGAGAATTTTAAACCTATAAATGATCAGGGGTTTTTCTAGTTGTGTGAGTGTTCAAAGATAAAGGAAATAAATGGAAGATCGAGGAGGAATCAACATTGATTAGTAAGAAGAAATACTGGACAATATTCTCATGATTAGAAATACCACACCCTTAAAATCCAATTACTCCCAATCAAGAACCATTTGTTTTATTATTTTGTGGAAATTAAATCCTCTTGATCGACCCACAACATATGTTAAACCAAACTCCACGAAGTTGTCCCATTACCGATGAATAAAAAATAGTTACAAGAGAACTCATCCATGTTAATGTCATCAAATAAATCTGATAATATGACCATTTGAGACCATGAAGTATGATCCCTTTTCCAAAAACCTAGCCTCTATCATGCTAATGTTAGAACAATTTGATTAATTAGGCATTAGAACATGATTAGCTGATTGTGGCCTGAAGGAAATATTTTTAGTGGGTACAAATCTGCAAAACAATCAATGTTCAGTTTCATATTTAGAAGCTCTAAATAAAAAAACCATTGTTTTGGGATTATGATTGAACATTGGATCCAAGGATTCTAGATAATTATTTATTTCTTAATATAAATTATTCATGATCTAAACTACACAATTTTGATGTAATTTTTTCGATACATAGATTGATATTGATAGAGTTATTTTCAAGGATTTCTATTTATAGGACAAAAATGGAGTTGAAGTTGGGGCTTCTATGTACCCCTATGATGTGGATGAAAGACCAAAAGTGAGTACAATATAGGTGCTTGAGAAAATAACAATTAAACATTAAAATTTTAGTGTTGATTTAGACTTGGTTAAAATTCCCACTAAACATTATGAAACATGATTTAGCAATCAAAACACTACTAGTCTAGATGTTGGTGAGCCTAAGTTGTTTCATGTATATGAAGAATATGATTTAATGATGGACTGAATTTGGCTTTTAGGATTTGAAAATAATATTGATGTTATCTGAGTGTGAAAAATTAAGGATGAATTCAAATTTATCATGAATATGTGTTTATTTTCATGATGTTGAATTGGAAATTTTGGACCATTTTCATAATGGATAAGACCCTGGATTTATTTAATGTATAAATTTCAAGGTTCTACCTACACTATCATATTTTTTTAAATCATATTAGTTTAAGTGAATTCAATATGAATTTCCTCACCTAAATTAAAATACAATGAGTCGTGATTACATGAAAATGACTATGCAAAGCACATTAATACTTATCCCCAAAAATGGATTAATGTGTGTAGGCCCCAAGCTATGGAAAATAAAAGATTTTGATAAATACAATAGGCTTGGGAAGTATATTTTGGAGATCCATGATTAATTTTACAAATGGGAGAATCCTGTCTGGAATCCAAGGTCAAATATTTCTATTTCCCAACTAAATCAAGTAGGATTATCTTACGATTAGGAAAATTTGATCATGGGAATTGCGTTAATGTTTCCTAGGGAAGCATTATTCATTATAGTTTTTCATCAATTTTAACTCAAACATCATTTGGATCTGATTGAAAGCACATAAAGGCATGTCAAATTGATATTCCAATGCCTATAGGTTTTTCATGCCACTATATTATTTTTTCGTTTTTCAAATAATAGGAGGTGTTCCCAACTATTTTATTATTCCTGGATCATGGTATCTTACTTAAAATAACCTTCTTCTTATAGTTTTTCTAATCTATAACTTTATTTTTTATTTTTATTAGTAAAATGTTGTTCATTATTATTACTATGTACTATTATATAATTCCTCTAAAAATAGAGAGCTTCTCTATGAGGATTGATCTAGGAAGTGAACCTTGGTGATTCCTAGAGAACTGAACTTATTGACGATCATCAGGTCCTTTTCATCCTTAGTACACTCTGATATTGAATTACAGTGTTACAAAAGATCATTATTTATTATGATTGGTTTTTTAATATTTATCCTTAATCATTTCCCATTTATTTTATTATTTTCTTATTAATGAGGGTAGGTGGGGTTGTGTGATTTTTTGTCCTTTAAGAATAATCTTGTCATTGAAAAAATTATTTATTGGATTGTTTTGGAAGTGTAAATTTCCTCACTTTTGGAGAGTTCTCATATGTTGTATTTTATTCTAAACATTAATTCTCAATATTTTGTGATAGAGTGGTGTGTGTGTGTTGAGTCATCAACCATTCACTGAGTGAGGTATATATTTAATGATTTTCTTCTTCAAAATATCAACGAAACAGAGTTGATAGATGATCAACCTAGATCTTGACTAATTCTCGCTGACTTTATTCCCTCTCTATTTAATGTTCACTTTTCAAGTTTTTTTACTGACATCGTTCTACTCACTATCACCAAATATATATTTTTATCACTGTTTATACATTTTTTCATTTACCACTTACAATATATTTTAAAACACAAAAACACTTCAAGAAATAATAGCATGGATTCCATCATTACTTCCTTGCGAGTACCCCCAAGGTTTACCACTATGTTATATCTAGTGCTTATAAAATGTATCTTTGGCCATCCTCATGACAAAGACCCATCACCTTATAATATGTATATTCCTTGAGAGTGAACTATGGGAACCTCCAGGGGTTAGTTTTCTAACAGATTCAATTTTGAATCTAGATCATGAAACAAAAAACATTTGTAGTCTTGGATAATACTAAAAAAATTTAAAATGACTCTTATGGGGTTCAGAAATGAATTATATTATATTTGGGATGATCCTTAAAGATTCTATATGATGATTATAATAAAATATGGGTTTTCCTTGTACATTATTTGAAAGATGATTCATTTAAGGGTGTTATCATGGGTTTTTTGGAAATTAGAATCCCAATAAGAATAGTTTTTTGAGAAGTTGGAACTCCAGAATTCAATCATCTATATAATGATCGAATGGGGAATACCTCATAGTTTTGGATATGTAAATTAATCTTAAAAGGTATAAATGGATTTTATAAAATCTAAAATTACTCTTGAAAAATCTAATATTACTCTAATATAGATTCATTTTAAGGAAAAAGATTTAGCATCAGGTCCTCTGAAATGATGGAGTTATCCTAAGTCTTTCAAAAGATAATGATCATGAGGTAGTAAGTTATTAAAAATATAGATTCATGAATGATTTCTAAGGAGTGAAATTATAGAGGTTTTTTAGAGGGAGGAGGGATGGTAAAAGGGTTTTCAAATGGAGTAAATCGATTTTATAGTAATTCCACGTAGAATTCTATATTTTAATGGAATAATTAAAAAGATATAAAAGGAGAATTATATTTTTTATAGTATCCATTCCTAAAAAAAATCTCCCCTCCCCTATTTGTTTGATAGAGAAATATCTTCATTAATTATGAATGGAATTTTTCATGGTACAACTTGGGATAAAGCATGAGGTAAATATAACACTAGTACCAATTATTCCTCAATTTATTCACCTTGTAATAATCATTTATTTCTTATTTTAGGATAGGGTTTTCATTGATTATTCCACCAAATCATAGTGTATGTTTCTCGATATAGTATATCCTTTTTTATCATTGATAGAAAACATCCCAATAGAATGATCATATGTCATTTATCACCATTTGTATGAAGGTATGTAAAATAGTGAATTTTTTAAATAGATTATTATTAAATTGTATAAAATTGGTGGATGCCTAAGTTTTTAATTATTAGTGATATTTCTCGGGATGGAGTTGAAATTAAACCACGAACATCCCAAGTGCATTTCATAACTGTTTCACTCAGAATAAGACATAGGGTGAGTTATTATATAGTAATTCTAATTAAAATTAAAATATATAATTAAATATATTTTTTGTAATTAGTTAAATTTTTTGTTATGGATTTAGATAGGAACTCAATATATGGTGCGAGTATTGAATGAACTTTGGTAGAAATGGTCTAGAATTTTTAAAGGGAATAAATATCTCTATGAGTTAAGTAATCACTGGAAAATTTCTCTATGGTATTTTTCATGTTTTATATGGAATGTGATATGAATTCTCACCACATTAGGTTATTGGTGCCTTTATTAAATAAATTTTTTAATTAAAATTAAAATTAATATGAATCAATTGAAATTATCAAGCAGCACAGTGGACCCTTAAGAACTAGTAGATACCATGGCCACTAAGGGATAAGGGAATAAGTATGAATGTAAGCTTGATGTACTTTACCCTAGATCATTATATTCTAAATAAACTAAATGAACAACATGTCCCATATTATATGTCACCTTGAACACCTACTTGAATAGAATAGTGTTTGCATGGGATAAATTATCATGGGTAACCCGTGATGAAACCATAGAATATATCATAGTATTTGGGATAGTTTATTACAGAGTGGGGTGATTGTTCTTCTCCCACTAGTGTGTGTCTACCAGAGAGAGTTGATCTTAAAAAGGATTTATGTATAGGTTCTTCATGAAAGTATGACCCCAGGATTACTTTGGATGTGGGATGGGAAATATTAAAGCTATCTAAATTGATATTAGTGTCTCATTTCATATGAGGCTACTGAGGCTATAATTTGGTTAGGATAATGTATAGGGATATAATACCCTATAAGGGATCGACATTGGCCTAATGGAAGATAACAGGGTGGAATAAACTATGTAGAGTGTTTTAGCTATAATATGACATATGGGACCCAAGGTGGGTTCCCCATTATTATGCTAACCCAAGATAGGGGCTATGTATACAAATAGGTATTGTTAGTTTTCGATGTCACATCAGAAGATGATGATTAACAGTGTGAGATGTTTTGGATATTTTGACAATGATGGGTTGTGTACTGCTAATACTAATTGTAGATTCATGTGATGAGTTCTGGAAAATGGTGATCCCAAATAAGGATGATGTAACCTTACCATGGGTTAGAAGCACTCCCCCACCCCCTTGGATATTATGATATTGCTATGTGGGATGCACTCCCCCTGATTACATTTTATGGTGAATAAGTGAGATGAACTACCATCAAATATATTATGATATTGGAGGGTATGAAGCACTTCCCACTGATTATTATGGTATGGGTGGGTGGGGTTAACTACCCCTGATTATATTAGGAGATAAACATGTTGTACACACTATGAATATATTATATTATAATATAGATGAGTATGATTTGATTCCCCATGATATTATGGCATGAAAATATGGGAGGAACTACCCCAGATTATATTATGAGATGATTAGGTGCACCACATGGAAACCTTATTATATTATAATATATCTATGTGGGATGAACTTCCCCAAATAATTTTGATATATATGGGTGTGATTCACTACATCAAATAACCTTATGACATGGATGAGTGTGATCTAATTCCCCCAGTTATTATGTTATAAATGGGTGGGGAACACTTCCCCTTGAATTTATTATGAGATGGATGGGTTAGAAACACTGCTCCTTATATATACATGATATACTTAAAGGGTTGGACTCACTACACACATGACGTATATATGTGATGAAGGATTATGGGGTAGGACAGGTATCCCCTTATGGTAATGTTTATCCTCAAATACAATCTATCATTGGACGAAGAAGGTATGATTGATCTCTAGTGCCACCCTAGAACCTAAGGATTGATAGTGATTATTACTTTATGATTCAATATAGTATATATTATTATGATGATATCACATTCTCATAAAATTTATTAGTAGTTATGGTAGGGGAACCATTGGTTTGGGTGGATTGATATTTACTCAAACCCTACTCCAGTATCCATGATACACTGATACCCTAAAATTATTCATTATTCTGACATTCATGTAAAGTTAATGCCTATTAGTGGGTCATAATTTTGGATATCATAGTTGGAGGTTAAATTGCGTTGAGGTTCAAGGATTTCATTTGATTCTTTTTCTTTTTTTTCTTTTTTTACGTGATTAATAGGTGGATGATCATTGAGTTGGCTACTTGTATGTTACTGCATTCATTTATTAATGATTATTATTTAATATGTTAAATACTATAATTTATGGTTATGTATATTTTTAGTAACTTTCTCCTATTTATAGATACTATGATATGAGGGTATAGTATCCCTTCGGTATCAATATATATCTCCACTATTAGTCGGTGGCCTCGATGTACGAGTAGGTGCACCTCGGGTCATATAACACCACTAATCTGGTTACTATAGAGTGAGCTAATTTAGGGGGTTAAAAAGTGGTATTAGAGCATCTTTTCATTTCATACTATATAGGAAATCATATATAGGGACAATGAATTTGTGATAACTTGTGATGGACCTCAAATGGGTGCATCTCAAACAACTTTTTTTATGGGAAGATTAGGTTACCACGTATATGGTATTTTTCTGCATAGTTTTTTTCTATTGAAATCAAGAGATTTTATTCAAGTATGATGTTCAAATTTAAAAATTATTATTGGGTTTTTGTTTCTCAACCCATTTGTAAGAGGCATGTGGAAATTCATTATTCTTGTCACATAGGATCTAAATGACATATATTTACTTGTATGTGATAGATATCACTAATGATGAGGAACCAATTGTTTAAATTCTCAAAAAAAACTTATATAGTTCTTTATTATATAACATTGTGGTGTAATTATACTCATTTGTACCATAGTTTATTTTTATAAAAAAAGGCCATGTGGATTATATGGAAGGATTTTAGTTGATAATGAAAATTCACTCCCTATGTGTAAGGGGTGTATAGTGACCCTTGATAAGTTGGAATATGCATTGGATGGCTTAGTGAAGGACCCATTATCAGTGATTGAGCTATAGGGTTTAGTTAATAAGAACATCAACAACATCCTATGTGTTGTTTTCATATATTTTTTATTATAGAAATTCTACATAACTAAACCATTTAACTATGATTATGTCAATATTAATGATCATAGGAATATATTGATATATATATATATATATATATACTAATGGATGGTATCATGATTCTCAAGGGGGTAGTCCCATATACAATTCCCAATGAAGATTGGTGCACAAGAGTCAGATGATTATGCTAAATGAGATGCCTGATGTATATGTGTACATGAGAACATGATATTCATGGTTTTTCTTGGATTTTCCTAGTGATATTTATTATTAGAGTAGATATTTTCCCCCATGATATTGGACCTATGTGACGGGATAGGAGGGTGTTCTTGATTCCTTATGATGTAGCTCTGGATATGAGTGAGAGGAGTGATTTAATTAAGAAGTAAAATATCCTTACCTATAAAAATTGAGTTGATTGTGATATATGAGGGTGAACCTAAAAGGGGGTTATACAAATCATTTTAATTCCTTATAGACATCAATCATTCATAGCTTCCTTTTATTGATATTGATTCATGAGAGGTTTTTTTAGATATATGCTATAATCATGGAGAATCCTCATGATTTTTGATGTAATGAACTTAGAGATATTTTGGTGTCATGGTTGGATTTTAGATGGAATGATTTATGATATTCCTAGAACTATTGATGTAACAACCTGATATTTTGTGATTTTTTTCAAATTAATTTAATATTTTTGATCTTTTTCTTTTCACACAACAAAAAATATAGCTTTTTATATGAAGGAACTAAGTTTTTATTCTGTTTCACACAAAACAAACTTAATCATTCACTACATAAAAAACTTATATTGTCTTTTGGCACACAAAACACTATTTTTGGCATCTATTACACACATTTATAAGTGTCTTTGATAGCTTGCATCACGTGCATGACTTAGTTTTACCAAAATACAACATGCTGTTAATATTGTTCATAAGAAATAATTATAAATGCCACCAAGACATTATAATGGATGTTACAAATAATATTAACCAAATTGTGAAACTATTATTTAAATATTTAAATAAAATGACTCCTTTGTTTATCAATTAGTTTTAAATATAAGGAATAACTATTTTAAAATAATTCATTTTCTAGAAAAGCTACTTTTCTATGTACAAACACATTTTTCCTTAATATTTAAAAAAACCACATTTGATAAATGATTTAAAACATATATATATATATATATTATTAAATAAATATTTTTTACATTCATAAAATATATTTTATAGGTATAATATAAGAATAAATCAAATTATATGAATAAATAAATATATATTTTTATAAAAGGTTATTTTATAACCTTTTAATAGAGAACCCATTTTAAATCAAATTTTTGACACTTTTATAATTTTTATTTAAAAAAAATTGAAATAAAAATACATAAAATTTATTTGAGTGAATTTTTTGTAATTTTGAGATATTTCATATTTTGATGAATAGTGAATAATAATGAACTTTAATTCAAAACTGCATTTCCGTAAATTTATTTATATAGATAAATAATGTTTTTAATTGGATTTTAAGTATAATTAGATCAATTTTAAATAATTTAATCCAATTTAGGTCATTAGTAATAAATTCACAATAAATTTTGTTATAGAAACCTTTCATCCATTTAAAGATTTACTCTTCAAAACTCACTATTGTGACATGTTTGTGGGATTAATTTTAAATCCATTTATACGACTTTTGATATAGAAATTTGAAAAGAATTATTCCATAATTTGAATGATAATAATTTATAATTTATAATATGTTCGGATTATATTTTTTTAAAAAAAATATTAGTGAATGTGATTAAAATTTATTATAGCAATTAAGAGAAAAATTATCTTTACCAAGGAGTAAAACATACATCTAAGGGTCCAAACAACATAGAAACATGTCCAAAATAAATTTTATGTAAATATTTAGACATATATCCTCTTGTATATATTTTTTAAAATTATTCTATTATCATTATGTAAGGGAGACCTCTTAAGAGTGTTGGCCTTTTCATATTTACAAGAATGTCACTCCTCCACTATAAAAGGGAACCCCCTCACTTATTCACACCACTGAAGCCTTTAGATCTACGAAATCTACTCAAATGTCCTCTTAAAATATATCCCTTTTAACTAGAGTCATCCCTTTTGACACAATTCCAACTAAGGAAGCCCTTTGGTGCAAACCAAGAGGGGGTACCCAAAGAAGATGTTACATCATTCCTTAAGATTGTTTATTTATTTTCTTTATCCACCACTCAAAATATTGTTATTAATTGATTATATAAGAACCTCAATATCATATATATATTTAAAAAAATTTATAATAATATTTAAACAAACAATTACAATCACTTACATCTATTAGGTAATGAACAACCCGTTTTTGTGTACGGTGAACTACACCCTCACAAAACAATATTGTTTGTTTTTTTATTTCCCCCACTCATGGTGGGGAATAATGTTGGAAACTAATTTTATATATGTTATATATGATATTAATAATTTTTTAAAAGATTTTAATTATTATATTAAATATTTCCTTATTCTTTCTATTTTTTTTAAATGCAATAACATCGTTTGTGGATGTATGTTCTATTGTCTCCTCAAAGCGATGTGATTCGTTCAGAAATTACATGAAATATATTAAGGATGAGTTTTGTAAAATTATATTATATATATGACATAATAATTCTAATATAACTATATATATATATATTCTTATATTTCATCTTCTTTCTTTCTTTCAATACGACAATATAACAAAAACAACGTTCATGCGTACGTACAACCTACCATCTCCGTGAACAGTGTATTCAATTTCATTATTATATATTTTTTATATTATTATAATGTTTTATATAATGTCTATATATTATATTTAATTCCTTTTTTATATTCTAATGATAACTAAATAATGAACTATGTAAGTGTATCAAGAATAAAAAGTTAAAACATGTTCCAAAAACATACCAAATTTTTCCCGAAGTATAACAATGACATGGAATTATTAATAAACTAGTAATATAAAGTCATAATAAAGTCATATATTCTATTAAATATAATAATTTGGTTTTTGATTATATTTAAAATAAACTTATATTTATTATCTATGATTTTTTTATGAGTACGATGAGATTCAAGACATAAGGTAAGGATCATCTTGTCTCAATTTTA
The DNA here is from genome assembly GCA_963277665.1 of Viscum album. Classification (NCBI taxonomy): domain Eukaryota; kingdom Viridiplantae; phylum Streptophyta; class Magnoliopsida; order Santalales; family Viscaceae; genus Viscum; species Viscum album. Next base: position 881,085,520 of record OY728123.1, read on the forward strand.
TTTCTGTGAGATTTATACCTTATTCACCACTCTATTTTTTTGTGGGTTACTTATACTACCCATTAATATATTAAATTATTATTGTACTGAAATTTATTATTATTTACATATCCATTTTATTTTCTCTCTTTCATGGGGTTTATGTTTCCGAAATTATCAAATCAATAAAGTAATTTTGTCTTAATTTTTCTTCTTTGAGACACAAATTTTTTATGCACCTATATTCTTTTACAGGGCTTATATTCTGAAATTTGACATTTTATTTCATGAATCTCATGATTTTCCTGATATTTTTAGCTTCATGTAATGTCAATTTTTTATATGTGGGGTATGATTCAAAGATAACAATTAGTAAGTGTTTATTGCAACAATCCATTCATTTATCAGGATTATTTATTATTATTGTTTAATTGATAGAATATTATTATTCATCACTAAATAAAACTAATGAATATCCTTATACTATGGTTATTCATTAATTCATAATTTATTATTACCATTTCTCCACTCTTTTGTACATAAGATAATTAAAAATGTTTTTTTATAAAATAAGACATCATTTCTCTCTTCAGTTGGAAATATATTTGATTGAAACCAATGTTTAAAAAAATTAAAATGATATTTTAATATAATTTTCAAGGAAAAGGGATTTTAAAATTTTTTTTATGGTTTTCAAGACTCCTGTTATATGTTTTCACAATTATTTTTAAAGAAAACGTTTTCCAAAATCACATTCTATTTTAAAAAGTGTTTTTCAAAGAAGAAATGATATTTTTCTCATGAAATTTCATTAAATGATATTACCAAATTATTTTCAATATAATATTAAATCATTTAATTTTACTCATGAATTTCATGGTAAATGATTTGAAGGTTCCACACATATTTTTCCCCTTAATGGTTTACATTTTGATGGCATGAAGTTTATGGAACCAATTTCTATTTCATGAGATATATGTTTATGAAACCCATTTATATTTCTGGTTTTATATGTTTATGAAACCGATTTATCTTTAATGGGTTATATGAGTATGAAACTCATTTCGTTTCCATGTTTATTCTTTGATTAAATGATTATGAAACATTTCTCTTTTCCATAGTTTATGATATGATTCCTTGTTTATGATGCCCATTTCATTTAATGGGTAATGATATGATTGTTTATGATATCATGGAACATGTATGTAAAATTTCATTATGAGATGGGTCTATAACACCCCAAGAATTCATAATGTGTTATTTCTTCAAAATAATTCAATAACTTGCACTACACGCAACACCGAGTTCACTTGCACAATGACTTACCAAAAATCCATTCAAAAGAGGTTATGAATAGTATTAAATAAATTTTAAACTTTATATAATCCTTATAATTTTTCCATATTATGAGTATCTTAGACATAATGCAAGAACAAATTCATTTTCAGTATTGCACTTTTATCAACTTCTAATAGTGAACCCTTTTTAAATACAATATTTTAAAATTTTTGACTAAATGGGGACATCAAAAATTTAAAATGAAACATCCCAAGCTTCCACGGTACGTTTTCTTTGAAATAATACAGTAGCGTGTGTTGAACGCAACCTTGAGTTTTAACACACACCACAACCAATCAAACTAGCCGTTATGAATAGTAATACCTAATTTTTGAAATTATATATATTTTATATTTCAAAATGGACTTCATTTTTTGATTCGAAATATCGAATTTAGCCTAAGGTGAAATTTTGGTACATTTCGGATAACTTTTATATTTTGATGAATAGTGAAAATTACTAAATTTTAATTAAAAACAACTTTTTTAATCAAAATAATTAATATTGATAAATTATGAATTTGAGTGGTTTTAAAGTATATTTATAATATATTTTTACAATTTAATATAATTTTTGTCATTGGACATAATTTTACAATTAAACCGAACATAAACAAGTGTCAATCTTTTGATAGTTATTATCTCTTAAAAACACGCTTTTTGTTTTGACAGCGGGAATTAATTTTAAATTAATTTCTTCCACTTCTGTGTTTTGAATTTAGGAAAATGGATTCCATATTTGGAATCAGGATTTCCAAATTGTGTAAATAGGTAACTTTTATTTTTAGACATTTTGAATAATTACTGTGGTAAATATTTTATTTACCATGGTTAAGGGTAAATCCGGTAAATAAGGGTTAAAAAATAATATTATAATAATAATAAATTACCCTAAAACGTGTCTTAACCCTATTTTTTGATACATGGTCGACCATGGGAATCTTTGGGTCTATTTCGGGACCCCATGGATCCACTTGTAAGTGATAATGACACTTTATTTTAATTAAGTTAAAATGAATACAAAAATGACACAAGCATATATCTTTTAGAAAAACAATTGTTACATAAGGTTATAAATGTTGGATTTTAGATTATAAATATTCATTAGAAAGATAAAAAGATTTCCTACATAATTATATTTTATTTATAATTTTTAGACATTAAATAATTTATTTTATTTATGACACAATGATGATGCAGTAATTACTATAATAGTGAAAAATTAAAATAATTGGTATTATAAATACCCAAATAAATATAATATGAAACTTTTACTGAATTAAACTAATTATATAGGATAATATGATATATTAGTATTGATTTAATTGACTTTGTTTGAAGTAATCAATCTGTTATGAGTTTCACAAAAATCAACTATTGAATAGTGTCAAAATTGACATAAAAGAGTTCTTAAAACAAATATTATATTATTAATTGATATTAAAATCCTAAAAATCTATGGTTCGGCCAAGAGACTTATATCATGATAGGTTCATCATTAATGGACCACTTGGGGGTCTCTTGGATGTATATAGTAAGTTTATTAACCATATTATATAAAAATACAAAGAGACATTATAAAAGTGAAACTAATTAACTTAGAGTTAATACTTAAAGATAACGTTAATATAAGTACCCAAACCTGTCTAAATTATATTGGTTGAGTTTTTTTCGACCCATCCCCACCTTAAACTTTGAATAGTCAACTTTGGAGCCATTGTAAACCGAATATTAATTTATTATAAACTAATATCTCTAGCTTTTCCAAAGGTGCCCCTCACCCCTCTTATAAAAGGGCACTCCTCATTCTCATTTCTTCACACATTCAAAGCCTTTTGGTTCGGCCAAACTCTGCCCAAATACTCTCCCAACTTCCCTCACTACAACCTAGGGGCCTTAGTTTGATCAGAAAGCCAAGCTATGTATCCCTTTTGATCAAATCAAAAGGAAGAACCCGAAGAAGAGGTAATGATTTCACCACCCTTTTCCAAGTTCATTTCTTCTTCCACTTCCTCTTCCTTTGTTGTTACCATTATAAAATAATAACTCCAGTATCATATATATTCTGTGATGTTATTATAAATATGGTACAACCATATTTAGTATTCTATCCACCCTTTGAATAACATGTCACCATACGTGTGTACGTACGGCTTACCGTCTCCACGTCGTGGTGTAATTGTTATTCAATATATTATTATTTGGATGGGTATAATAATGATATGTAACTCATGTAAATAATAAATATAACATGTTAATGATTCTGTATATATTATATAACAACCATTTATATATTATTTTAATAACAGAAGAATGATATTGTCGCTCGTGCGTACGTACGGACTACCGTCTCCACGAACGCGATGAGTTTCATTCTCCATCATATACATTCAAGTATAATTATCATTTAATGATTTAAAAATGATGTTTAAGGACTTGATATCATTATGGATATGAATAATATAAAACCTATCCATTACAAACATGTCTTATATAACAAAACATATAAAAGAAAATGAGTACGTTAACACCTGAAACGACGATAATTCTAAGATATTATTAACAAATCAATGTTAAAAGATCATATATGATATCATATATATATATATATGATTCTTGTATAATTTAATAACAATTATTTCACCATTATACAGGAGGTTAACCTACCCCATCCAAGGAAAAGTACAAGGTAAGGGATTTTCTTATCTCACTTTCAATTCCGTGAGATTTCCATTGTTCACCACTAAATTATTGAAAGTGGTGTATTGTGTACTGCCATTTGATATATATTATCATGAATCTCTTTATATTCATGTTATTCTGTAAATCATTTGGTGTTTATTAACTTTTGGCCATATGACTCAGTTGATTAACGTGGTAAGGGGTTTTCATCTCACTCCTTATTCCCGTGAGATTCATGCCATATTGCCACCATCACCTTTTGTGTGGTGTATGTACTGCCCACAATTATATTATTTGTGTAATACACTCTAATTTATGTGTATTTACATATTCATTGTATGATACCTCTTTCATGGGTTGTATGTCTCATAATTTACCAAATTGGTAAGGATTTATTTCACAATCTCTTCATTATCCGAGATTGTTTATACATAATTATCTACTGGGACCTTGTTATCATCCACGTCCATGTTTCTTCAAAATGTATTTCAAAAAATTTCTAATATTTAAAAGAATATGGGTTAAAGTCATTTATACCCTTGTTTGACTTTTTATAAGAGGTTTATAAGGGAATCTTTCCGTCATTTTCCAAACAAGGTACTTTTAACCTTTTCGACAGAATTAAGATAAGAATGTTTTTTTAACTTATACGGCGGGTGCGGTTATTTTCCGCCGTTATAAAATCGTCAAAGCTTCCATTACAAGCTTATAAGAAAATTTTCAAGAAAATGTTTTATTTTATATGGCTCTTAAATGGTTTCAAAAATAGAAAGAGATATTTCTCTAAAAAGTGTTTTGATTTCATCTATGTCAACATCCTTTGACGGATTTTACGCTTATTTGAAGTTGATTTATTATGATACAAAACTTCCATATTGTAATAAAGTTTTGTGATATGTTTGACTGTGGATGTGCCATTTATAAAGCATTCATGGTTTATGAGTAAAGTATTGACATTTCGTATGCTAGTTCTAATAAGAATGTTTATGTTATATTTCAACCTTTACTTCATATGAATGTGTTGGACAAGTATGTTCCAGGTTGGGGACTGGTTAAAGTAAGCCCTCCAGGTTGGGGACTGGTAAAAGTAAGCCCTCCAGGTTAGGGACTGGTAAAAGTAAGCCCTCCGGTTTGGTCTCTGGTTATTAGAAGGACTCCGGGTTGGTGTCCGGTTATTAGAGGCACTCCGGGTTGGTGTCCGGTTATTAGAGGCACTCCGGGTTGGGTTCCGGTTACAGTTAGCCCCAAGGTCTTGGGATGAGGCCTTGACAAAGAAATTAAAGTTCAGCATTATGCATTCCAACATTATGAAAGTGGTTATTGATTTTTTCATTTTATTATTCGATTAGTAGAATATCCATGTGAATAAGTAAATGGGATTATTTCATTTTACTTTTGCCATACTATGTTGAAGTTCAAGTTTAAAAGGCTTTTGTTTTAGTAATTCATTTCCTTAAATGTTTATGCTTATTTTTGAATGTTCCGCTATATTTTTATCCTTACTGGGCATTTGAGCTCACCCCTTTTCTATGTTTTATTTTTCCCAGGATGTGAAGAAGTAAGTTATGAATGACCTACAGGGATATTATGAAGGGATAATAGTGTGGACTGTGGAGAAATTATGTTGTTGTAGTAGTTTTTCATTTTATGATGTAATGTAAAACTTATGAATACATCTAGTGTTTCCAAGGCTACTAAACCAATCGGTCTTTCGAGATTTGATCTTTCTTGTGATCATGCCAATGTTATGTAATAATGCACCGACTCTGGGTAACTAGGGTCGGGGCGTTACAGTTGGTATCAGAGGAAGTTTAGTACAAACCTTGGAAGCTAGATTTAGATAAACTCTGATTAGAGCATGTAGACCTAAGATGAACTTTGAGGATTAGTGTAGAAGAACTTCCTAGAATTTTGGTATTGTAGATATTTTGTGAGTTTTCCGAGCAATACATCCCTGTCTGGATATGAGCAGGTAGAGGCGGCTCTGGCACAGATGTACCTAGGGGTAAAACCCGAAAACACCGCTTTGAGCTAGACTCGAACGGGAACTGGTGCACGACAACGGGCCTTGCTGCACTCTTGGTTACGACACTCCCGGGGGATATGCTTAGGATAATTCTCATTTTCTTTAAAAACCATTATGAAGGGTTTATGAGTATATACATCCTCAAAGGAGACATTTTTATGATTATGGATTATATCCATAAATAGTTCAATTTATGTTAAGTGTTTTATAAGTATGGGATTATGTATTTTGATTCATAAACTGATCTAGTGTATGCCATTGTTTAGAAATGGAGCCCAGTAGAAGGAATGAGAACTCCAGAAATGCACATGATCCAAAGATAAGGAAGGATAATATCTTTCATGGTCTTAAGCTAGAATTTATAAGAGAAATAGTCTCTCATGTATTATCATCATATGAAGAAATAATATCATGTGTTGATAAGATAGGTAAAGAGTTTTCTGAGTCCTATGGCTTTGAAGGGAAGCAAGAGAAGAAAAGGATGTAAGAGAGAAAGATGGATAAAGGGAAGAGGGAAAAGAAGAATTTTCCCATATGTGGTAACTGTGGAAAGAAACACCCTGGAACTTGCCTGAAAGGAATGGGAGTTTGTTATAAGTGTGGAGGAAAAGGGCACAAATTACGTGACTGCAAGGGTAAGAAAATGGTTTCAAATGTACAATGCTTCATTTTAAAGGAGTTTGGACACTACGCAAACCTATGTCCCAATCATCAGACTATGCTACAAATGATGTTATTGGATAATAATCAAGTTATGATACTACCACAGATGAAGAGGAATGATTAGAGTTCTTATGTTGATTATGCCAATTGAGTGTTGTATCAACAATGTACTTGTTATAATAATTATGGAGTATATAAGGATTGTACTGCAGTACTATTTCATTAAGGACTTGAGATTGTGTGGAACAAAGAAAAGTGACTCAATAGCAGGATAAATTTTTGGAAAATATATGGTTGAGAGAATGATAAATCATAATATAGCTCTGATACTGAGGTAGTGATTTTGGAATAATATGTGATTGTTTTGGATAAATTATATTGGATATTCTTGACTAACTTGGAACTGATTAATGAATTATCTTCCATCATTGTTGGGGTTTAAAACATTTTTGGATTAATGAAGTATATCCAGCATTCTATATGGAATAAGGGAGCATGAATGTAATCAATAAGGAATATGGTAATACATGATGAAGGTATTCATATGATATTATTGGGTAAAAAGGATCTATATTATGTTTACCTTCCTTATAAATGTTAGACTATGAGTTTGGACAGAAGTATTTTGGATAGTTCTAGTTTGGATTATTTTGGATTTCCATAAAAGGACAACCCGGAGGTCGGGCGGCAACCCGTCGCGTCCGGCAAGGCTGTGAGACTTGAACCCGCAACCGAAGGGCGACAAGGGTGTATCACCTACCAATGGCCCACGAGATGTCCTGGATTAAATAATGTAGTTTTTATTAAAAGATCTTGTTGATGAATTATAAATTCGTTTATTTTGGAACCCAATACGAATAGTGTAAATAGAAATTTTTTTTACGTTCTATTATCTTTTAGAGTGAAAGATGAGTTTGTGGTAGAAATTTATTAATGGATAAAACTCTAATTATAAAGTAAGTATATCTCCTTATGATCTTAGCCAATCTCATAAATAAATTCCTGAACATTAATAAAAGGAACTTAGAACAAAACCGTTGTCCTAGATGGTACCTTAAATCATCACTAATTCATGGCTTTGGGATTGTGGGCCTTTTCATAGCCATGTTATCTACCACTCTCCATCAGATAATTGATGGTTAGATTTCTCTTCCATATCCATATTTTCCTACATGGAACCCTAGTATGTGTTATTTTCGGTAATCTACATACTTTCCACTCTTTATTTTAAATAGAGGCCTCGTTAATTCATTTTTCGATGTGGGATTTCAACTAAGATATTTTGAAACGTCAAAAATGTGTTATCCTAATACCCTATGTTTTGTTGAACCGATGGTATTTCAAATTATCATAGATTGATGAATTTAAGGACCTCAATTTTACACTTGTTTGTGATTGATGACCTCAATCACTACCTATAAATATTTACGTTTTTCCTCCAATTATATGTCTCTAATTGCCACCAATGTTCTCCTAATCGAGATCATAATTTGGTGGTGACCCTTTGATTTCTCTTTTCCTCATATTAAGACTAAATTTTAGTAACCCAATTTCCAATGTGGGTTTTCCCACAAATATATTTTCTACTTTCAACCTTTTATTTTCGAAGAACAATTTCAAATTGCGAGGACGCAATTTATTGAAGGAGGGGAGAATGTAACACCCCAAGAATTCATAATGTGTTATTTCTTCAAAATAATTCAATAACTTGCACTACACGCAACACCGAGTTCACTTGCACAATGACTTACCAAAAATACATTCAAAAGAGGTTATGAATAGTATTAAATAAATTTTAAACTTTATATAATCCTTATAATTTTTCCATATTATGAGTATCTTAGACATAATGCAAGAACAAATTCATTTTCAGTATTGCACTTTTATCAACTTTTAATAGTGAAACCTTTTTAAATACAATATTTTAAACTTTTTGACTAAATGGGGACATCAAAAATTTAAAATGAAACATCCCATGCTTCCACGGTACGTTTTCTTTGAAATAATACAGTAGCGTGTGTTGTACGCAACCTTGAGTTTTAACATACACCACAACCAATCAAACTAGCCGTTATGAATAGTAATACCTAATTTTTGAAATTATATATATTTTATATTTCAAAATGGACTTTATTTTTGGATTCGGAATATCGAATTTAGCCTAAGGTGAAAATTTGGTACATTTCGGATAACTTTTATATTTTGATGAATAGTGAAAATTACTAAATTTTAATTAAAAACAACTTTTTTAATCAAAATAATTAATATTGATAAATTATGAATTCGAGTGGTTTTAAAGTATATTTAGAATATATTTTTACCATTTAATATAATTTTTGTCATTGGACATAATTTTACAATTAAACCGAACATAAACAAGTGTCAATCTTTTGATAGTTATTATCTCTTAAAAACACGCTTTTTGTTTTGACAGCGGGAATTAATTTTAAATTAATTTCTGCCACTTCTGTGTTTCGAATTTAGGAAAATTGATTCCATATTTGGAATCAGGATGTTCAAATTGTGTAAATAGGTAACTTTTATTTTTAGACATTCTGAATAATTACTGCGGTAAATATTTTATTTACCATGGTTAAGGGTAAATCCGGTAAATAAGGGTTAAAAAATAATATTATAATAATACTAAATTACCCTAAAACGTGTCTTAACCCTATTTGTTGATACATGGTCGACCATGTGCATCTTTGGGTCTATTTTGGGACCCCATGGATCCACTTGTAAGTGATAATGACACTTTATTTTAATTTAGTTAAAATGAATACAAAAATGACACAAGCATATATCTTTTAACAAAACAATTGTTACATAGAGTTATATATGTTGGATTTTAGATTATAAATATTCATTAGAAAGATAAAACGATTTCCTACATAATGATATTTTATTTATAATTTTTAGACATTAAATATTTTATTTTATTTATGACACAATGATGATGCAGTAATTACTATAATAGTGAAAAATTAAAATAATTGATATTATAAATACCCAAATAAATATAATATGAAACTTTTAATGAATTAAACTAATTTTATAGGATAATATGATATATTAGGATTGATTTAAATGACTTTTTTCGAAGTAATCAATCTGTTATGAGTTTCAAAAAAATCAACTATTGAATAGTGTCAAAATTGACATAAAAGAGTTCTTAAAACAAATATTATATTATTAATTGCTATTAAAATCATAAAAATCTAAGGTTCGTCCAATAGACTTATATCATGATAGTTTCATCATTAATGGACCACTTGGGGGTCGCTTGGATGTATATAGTAAGTTTATTAACCATATTATATAAAAATACAAAGAGACATTGTAAAAGTGAAACTAATTAACTTAGAGTTAATACTTAAAGATAAGGTTAATATAAGTACCCAAACCTATCTAAATTCTATTGGTTGAGTTGTTTTCGACCCATAACCACCTTAAACTTTGAATAGTCAACTTTTGATCCATTGTAAACCGAATATGAATTTATTATAAACTAATATCTCTAGCTTTTCCAAAGGTGCCCCTCACCCCTCTTATAAAAGGGCACTCCTCCTTCTCATTTCTTCACACCTTCAAAGCCTTTTGGTTCGGCCAAACTCTGCCCAAATACTCTCCCAACTTCCCTCACTACAACCTATGGGCCTTATTTTGATCAGAAAGCCAACCTAAGGAGCCCTTTTGATCAAATCAAAAGGAAGAACCCGAAGAAGAGGTAATGATTTCACCACCCTTTTCCAAGTTCATTTCTTCTTCCACTTCTTCTTCCTTTGTTGTTACCATTATAAAATAATAACTCCAGTATCATATATATTCTGTGATGTTATTATAAATATGGTACAACCATATTCAGTATTCTATCCACCCTTTGAATAACATGTCACCATACGTGCGTACGTACGGCTTACCGTCTCCACGTCGTGGTGTAATTGTTATTCAATATATTATTATTTGGATGGGTATAATAATGATATGTAACTCACGTAAATAATAAATATAACATGTTAATGATTCTGTATATATGATATAACAACCATTTATATATTATTTTAATAACAAAAGAATGATATTGTCGCTCGTGCGTACGTACGGACTACCGTCTCCACGAACGCGATGAGATTCATTCTCCATCGTATCCATTCAAGTATAATTATCATTTAATGATTTAAAAATGATTTTTAAGGACTTGATATCATTCTAGATATGAATAATATACAACCTATCCATTACAAACATGTCTTATATAACAAAACATATAAAAGAAAACGAGTACGTTAACACCCGAAACGACGATAATTCTAAGATATTATTAACAAATCAATGTTAAAAGATCATATATGATATCATATATATATATATGATTCTTGTATAATTTAATAACAATTATTTCACCATTATATAGAAGGTTAACCTACCCCATCCAAGGAAAAGTACAAGGTAAGGGATTTTCTTATCTCACTTTCAATTCCGTGAGATTTCCATTGTTCACCACTAAATTATTGAAAGTGGTGTATTGTGTACTTCCATTTGATATATATTATCATGATTCTATTTATATTCATGTTATTCTGTAAATCATTTGGTGGTTATTAACTTTTGGCCATACGACTCAGTTGATTAATGTGGTAAGGGGTTTTCATCTCACTCCTTGTTCCCGTGAGATTCATGCCATATTGCCACCATCACCTTTTGTGTGGTGTATGTACTGCCCATAATTATATTCTTTGTGTAATACACTCTAATTTATGTGTATTTACATATTCATTGTATGATACCTCTTTCATGGGTTGTATGTCTCTTAATTTACCAAATTGGTAAGGATTTATTTCGCAATCTCTTCATTATCCGAGATTGTATATACATAATTATCTACTGGGACCTTGTTATCATCCACGTCCATGTTTCTTCAAAATTTATTTCAAAACATTTCTAATATTTAAAAGAATATGGGTTAAAGTCATTTATAACCTTGTTTGACTTTTTATAAGAGGTTTATAAGGGAATCTTTCCTTCATTTTCCAAACAAGGTGCTTTTAACCTTTTCGACAGAATTAAGATAAGAATGTTTTTTTAACTTATACGGCGGGTGCGGTTATTTTCCGCCATTATAAAATCGTTAAAGCTTCCCTTACAAGCTTATAAGAACATTTTCAAGAAAATGTTTTATTTTATATGGCTCTTAAATGGTTTCAAAAATAGAAAGAGATATTTCTCTAAAAAGTGTTTTGATTTCATCTATGTCAACATCCTTTGACGGATTTTACGCTTATTTGAAGTTGATTTATTATGATACAAAACATCCATATTGTAATAAAGTTTTGTGATATGTTTGACTGTGGATGTGCCATTTATATAGCATTCATGGTTTATGAGTAAAGTATTGACATTTCGTATGCTAGTTCCAATAAGAATGTTTATGTTATATTTCAACCTTTACTTCATATGAATGTGTTGGACAAGTATGTTCCAGGTTGGGGACTGGTTAAAGTAAGCCCTCCAGGTTAGGGACTGGTAAAAGTAAGCCCTCCAGGTTAGGGACTGGTAAAAGTAAGCCCTCCGATTTGGTCTCCGGTTATTAGAAGGACTCCGGGTTGGTGTCCGGTTATTAGAGGCACTCCGGGTTGGTGTACGGTTATTAGAGGCACTCCGGGTTGGGTTCCGGTTACAGTTAGCCCCAAGGTCTTGGGATGAGGCCTTGAAAAAGAAATTAAAGTTCAGCATTATGCATTCCAACATTATGAAAGTGGTTATTGATTTTTGCATGTGATTATTCGATTAGTAGAATATCCATGTGAATAAGTAAATGGCATTATTTCATTTTACTTTTGCCATACTATGTTGAAGTTCAAGTTTAAAAGGCTTTTGTTTTAGTAATTCATTGCCTTAAATGTTTATGCTTATTTTTGAATGTTCCGCTATATTGTTATCCTTACTGGGCATTTGAGCTCACCCCTTTTCTATGTTTTATTTTTCCCAGGATGTGAAGAAGTAAGTTATGAATGACCTACTGGGATATTATGAAGGGATAATAGTGTGGACTGTGGAGAAATTATGTTGTTGTAGTAGTTTTCCATTTTATGATGTAATGTAAAACTTATGAATACATCTAGTGTTTCCAAGGCTACTAAACCAATCAGTCTTTCGAGATTTGATATTTCTTGTGATCATGCCAATGTTATGTAATAATGCACCGACTCTGGGTAACTAGGGTCGGGGCGTTACAGGGTCGAACCAATATCTCCTTCCAATTCATTGGGTAAATATTTATATATCATTAGATACACCAGGCTGTAATGGGGAGTGGAATCAGTTCAGTAAAGGACTTTATCCTCTAAAATGGTATTGGGAGTGGACTTTATCTACTAAGATGATAATGGTAGAAAACCATGACTACCATTATGGTATAGGTAGTGAACCCATACTACTAATATTGTCTTGTAATTGATGCCTTGAATACTATGTAAATCATTTTATATGGTTATGTGTCTGCCAAAATTCCATGTATTATTCCAAGTTATTCTTTCATGGATTATGATATTTATTCTTTTATGATTCATGTATTATGAATAATAAATATTTTTGTCATGATTCATGTCTATGACCATTTTTATGCAAGGTATGATATTTTAATGTCATGGGCACATTCTCAAACCCTTATACTCATGTTACTGCTTATATATCTCCTTTGTTTACCCTTACTCAATATATGAGCTCTCCATTTTTATGTTTCCTTTCCCATAGTTATAAAGATATGTATTATGTATGATGTTTCAAATTAGGGTGATAGTCATGAAGAACATAGGGGTAGATAGTGTATCTCACTTATGTACCATTGTTTATGTTTCCATGTTTCCATGTTTCCAAAGGAACTAAACTAATACGGTCTTAGGGTGTATTTTTTTTATTGTATTAAGTATCCTATGAATGGTATCTAATGTTAATATATGAAAACATAGGGTTTTTATAGTAGGTATAAAAGAAAAAATTTAGTTTACCATTGGAAAATATGATGAGAAAACCATAGTGAGAACCCTAAGAATATGTCTAATGATAATGAAATGTATAGAAACTTTCCATAAAATTTTGGTAAAGGGTAGAGTATGTTTTTTCCCAAAAATAAATCCCAATCTATATAATAAATGTGTATATGAATCTGTAATATATTTACATAGGGTGAAAAACCCTGAAAAATCGTACTGAGCTAGACTCAATCGATAACTAGTTCACGAAAATGGCCCTTGTTGTGCACATTGTTTGAAACTCGTGAGGGATATGCATTTGAAATTAAAAAACTCTTCAATAACCATCATGATGTATTTAAATAGAAGTTTTATATGGATAACCTTAAATAAACCTACAGTGTTATAGATTATGGAAGGTGTCATAAGTTAGACATCCTATAAGTAATTTTTAATGATTTTGTGGTTTTTCACCATGATAAGTGTTTCTCACACTTTGCATTCTAGTTTAATTCAATTGTGGGAACCAAAAGGAAGTGGGTTAACATTGAATGTGAAAGAAAAATTTATGATGAGTATTCAAATGGGATGATCACTGAAGTGAAGAAATTTATAGTCATGCCTAATCATTTTTAATGGAACATGACTAACAGTGTGTACCTTAACTGACTCTCGGACTCACTAGAGAAGAGATGGAAATATTTATTTGATAGTTTCGGTAATAAAGAACACCAAATAAAGAAAATTAAAATTAATACTTATCAATAATGTGGGAGGAAACACCTAAGAGAATGAATGATAGAAACATGATTATTTTTAGACTGTGGGGGAAAAGGACACAAAGAAACTGGAAAGGGAAAATGAAAATTTCAGTTAATTCAATGGATGGGAATGTTGGAATCTATGAGTTATTATCAAGTGATGAATTATTTAAATATGGAATGTATTGTAATTTTTAAATCTATGTTTTATGTGGAAGGATCAGGAAGAGATTCAGTAAGGTGGTATAATTAATGGTTTTTTTGCTGAAGATGAAGAGACCACTAATGACATATAAATGTTATGTGTTGTTTTAATAGTATTATTGATAAGAATAATTATATTATGTTTGAAAAATTTTAATACATGATTCTTATTTAGTATTCTAGGAAATAGCTATTAAGGAATAATTTGATAAAGCCTAAGTAATAGTTTAATAATAAAGTTGGTTGAATGAAGTGTATATGTTTTGGAATTAAAAGATTAAGCTATAAAAATCATTCAATATATATATATATTTAGTATAAGTTTCTCATCAAGTATTAAAAAGGATATTTTAAGTGGTGATTAAAACATAGAAAATGATTTTTTGATTAAGTTAAGGTAACCCTTATTGTATTCATGATGTTGAGGAAAAAAATTTGAATGGATAATGATATGATTGTTTTGGATAAAGTAAATTTTATTGTATCAATGATGGTAGAACTGATTAAAGATTTGTTGAAAATTGGTTTATGTTATCATGTATGATGTTTATAACTTTTTTTAGATTCAAGAAATATTTACAATAATCCTTGGAATAATAAATCATTCTTTTTTTCAATAAATTTTTAAGTTAATTATAGATATTACAGTGTTTCCAGAAAATATATGATCAAGGTATTAACATGTTTATACATTGATAAGCAATATCTAATTTCTAATATATCGGGGATAAATGTTATTGTATTTTATTGATAATAAATATAAATTTTCTCAATTTTCATCTTTTGGAACGGTTACATGGCTGACTATATATAGGAATGGTTAAAGCTAAACATAGATAAAAAAATTTAGATTAAATTATTATCACTCCATATCATGATTTATGCATATTAAACTATTATAACTCTATTTTGTGATATTAAATAAACAAATATGGAATGAATTATCATTCAACCTCATGGTCTTTTCTTACATCAGGAATAAAAAAGGCAACTTTATTTCATGGAGTAAGAGATGAAGTGGAAATCGAAAAAGACACAACTAAAGGTTTAGATTTCACTTTTATAAAGTAATTAAAACAAGTAATTATATTTGATTATGTTCTTATATAGTAAAATAATTCCTAAACTCTTGTAAAATAATATTGAAAAATATTTATCCTAATACCCTCATTTTTGTTGAAATAATGGACTTATAAATCACCATATATTTAGAATTTTGAGTCCCTTGAAATTACATTGATCATTCACATATTTTTTATTAATCACATCAATAAATCTCTATAATTATTTACATTTTTCTTCCATGTCCAATATCCACTCCCATCTTATGTTCTCCTATGAGGTAACCTATTTATTTTCCACTTTGGGTAACCATTATGTTTCCATGTTTCCCATTTAAAATGATGTTTTGGTATTCATTTTTACAATGTGGGTTTCTATGAAATGAACTTTAAAGTATTAAACCATAGATAAACCAGATTAATTTTGAGGGTGAGATTCA
The DNA here is from genome assembly GCA_963277665.1 of Viscum album. Lineage (NCBI taxonomy): Eukaryota > Viridiplantae > Streptophyta > Magnoliopsida > Santalales > Viscaceae > Viscum > Viscum album. The sequence goes on from OY728123.1 coordinate 881,101,644, forward strand.
TTTTAAGGATGGTAGAATGTAACACACAGATATTTTGAATAAAAATTGAATCTATTTAAGCTTTCAAATAATTTTCATTTCACACAATACTAAATATATATTATTTTATATGAAACCACAATGTTTGGATTTCATTTCATGCAAGAAAAGGTCAACATTACACAACAAAAAATGCATACATTAGCTTACGGTACATAAAAAACAATGTTTAGCTTCTATTATGCACAATGTCGATTTCCTTTGATATCTTGTGTCACACAAAAGACACAAATTTACCAAACTACGACATCCTATTAATATTATTTTTAAAATATTATTTTAGCTACCACTTAGCAGTTGGAATGGGAGTTACAGATAATATTAACTAAACAATACAAATATTATTTATACATGTATATAAAATGAGTAATTTTGTTATAAATTTGTTAGAAATTAAAGTAAGAACTGTTTGAAAATAATTCATTTTCAAAGAAAACTATTTTTCTATGTACAAACTCATTTTATATCAATAAATTAACCTAACCAATTATTAATATTTTTTAAATGATATATATACATATATATATATTATTCAATAATAAATTTTTAACCCCATTTAATATATTTTATAAGAATAATATAATAATATATCAAACTTTATGAATAAAATGAGTTATTTTTATAAAAGCTAATTTTACGACTTTTAACGGAGAACCCATTTTAAATATAATTTTTGAATCTTTTAAAATATTTTTTAAAAAGACTTCATTTTTGAAATTTGAATATCAATTTTTACTTTGGGTATGTTTTTTGTATTATTGTGAGATATTTTATATTTTAATTAACAGAAATAATACTAAATTTTAGTTCACAACTTGATTTTTTAAAAATTAATTTATATAGTTAAATATTGTTTATAATTGGTTTTTAATTATAACTAAATAAATTTTATATCATTTAATCAAATTTAGGTAATTTTAAACAAATTCACATTAATTTTATGTATAAAAACATTTCAAACTTTTAAACGGTTTTGTTTAAAACCCCGCTGCTATGACAAGTCTGTGGGAATAATTTTAAATTAATTTCCACCACTTTTGTGATTGGAATTTGGAAAAATGGATTCTATATTTATAATTAGACAAATTTATAATTTATTATAATTTCAAATTAGTTTTTCACCAAAAATTTTTTTGAATGTGATTAAAATTAATTACAATGATTTAGAGAAAAATATCCTAAAAATGGGATAAACCTTAAATTTAAGATACAAAATAACCTAGAAACGTGTCCAAAATCCATTGGAAGGAAATATTTCGACCAATTCCCCTATTTTTTCAAATTGTATCTGTTATTTTATTCCATTAAGTAATTTATACCTCTCAATAGTGTTTACCTTTTTATATTTAAAAGAATTTCACTTCCTGTCCATTATAAAAGGGTACTCACCCCCCCCCCCCACACACACACAGACACAAAATCCTCACACCACTAAATCCCTTTGGATCACACTAAACCTGCCCCAATATCCTCTAAAAGTCTATCACATAGACCTAAAAACCTATATTTTAGAAGAAAGTGAACCGAGGAATCCCTTTGCAGCACACCAGGAGGAGTTTTCTGGTAGGTCTCTCGGAATGACGAAGTGCTGAGTTCTTGTGATTATGCATGCCTGGTGGATGGAGACTCGTGAGATCATGTTGTCTGTGGTCATCCGGTTGGTGGTGGTTTTCAGGATCGCATTGCCGTCTGGGATGGTTCCGACGTTGAAATTAATACTGGGACATTGGCTGATGATTGTGGTTTTTTAGGTGATGGGGGAACACAGGGTCGGAATTCTAGGTCTGATCCGAAGTTTCCACCAAATAAGGATTTGTATTCTGTTTTCGATGGCTCCAACAAATTTTCTACTTTAATGTTTCCTTCTAACTCTTTTTCCCTGCTTCATGGAGGATTACTCCAAATGATGTGTTGAAGCCTGCATTTGCGTCTTACACTGACTCGTGTTTTAGAAGAATTATTTTCAAGGTGTCATCAACCAATGTTGAGTCTAATCATGATGCCTTTTCTGAAAGGATTTCAATTGAAAAAACCTCCTTAATTGCACATCTTATTTTACACAAAGTTCAGAAATCCTGGTGGTTTGATGAACTAGTCCGACGGATCTCATTTTTTTGGGGATAATCGAATTGGAGGTTTGTATCTCTTGTATGTGGTTTCTTTCATTTAATTTTTCCCTCGTATTCTTATAAAATTCTTGCATTGAGTACTAGATCTCTTTCCTAGAAGCCTGGATGGCTCCACCTTCATGAATGGTCCCTGGACTTTAATGCTTCTCATATAAGGAATGCTTTTTCCGAGGTATGGGTTCATCTTTATGGTATTAATTGGGTCGTTTTGAATCCAATGATTCTTTGTCATATTGGTATGGAAATTAGGACTCCTATACGACTTGATAAGGAGACTGATAATGTACGGTTTGGACACTTCGTTAGGCTGTTAGTGGAGATTGATCTTAGCTCCATCCTGATTGAAAAGGTAACTCTTTCCACTCCAACACATGACATTAAAATTTATGTTGAGTATGAAAGAAAGACACTTTTTTGTAATGAATGTATGTATGTTTTTAACTATGTCAGAGAAGGATCTCTTGTGATAAATGTGGGACGAACGGTCATCCATGCAACCATTGTATAAGTAAATCAAAGAGGAATGATGTGGATTTTTCAAAACCCCTTGATCATAGCATCAATACATATTCCAATAAGGATGATGTGTTGTTTTATGAGGATGAACATCAACTACCTTAAAAATCTAATGGATTGATGGTGGATTCATCACCGTTGAGATCCATCAGCGATCCTTCAAATATTGGGGCTATCTCTGCATCCACGATGAGCGGTCCCTCTACTACTCTAGTTGATTATTACAAAGAGATTACACCCAAGGATGTTCATGCAGTTACTCCCACTGGATTAGTTGAGACTGGAAAAAGTAATCTTATCTCTCTTGTAGGATCTCTTTCTTGTACTAACCCCTCAAATATATTCATGAATGATATTCTTGGTGCAGGGGTGCTATGTGATGAGATTTCTGATATGACTCCTAAAACTAGGACTCCTCAATAGGTTGATTGTCATCAGAGGATTTAGAATCTCTTGAACTCCTCTAGGATCTCTAGGAAGTGGGGTGACATCTTGGAGGCAGATGGGATTGCGGCAGGTAGCGGTGGTCCTAATTCCTTCAAAGAAGCCCTCATTTCTGGAAAAGGGGATGTTGACTACACTCCTGCACCCTCGAAGCGTAGGCTATGAAAGAACTATTCTAATAAACCTTGAACTGTGTGTACTAATTATTCTAAGATATTGGGTAAGTTTATTTTTGATACTCTTAAGATCCTCAATCAGGATAGGTCCCACTCTAAATGGGAAACTGCTGATGACTCTGATTATGGGAATGATATGTCTTATTATGATCTGTAACATTGTGTTTTGACGGACTCGGGGAAGTCCCTTTGTTTAACCTTGTACGTCTTCTCTACTATTTTTTCTTCTATTTAATAAATAGGCTAAAGCATTGCTTCTGTCTTGACTTGTCGGTATACCTTCATTCTTTCCATTTTTTGTAAATACGAAAACTTCCTTTGTAGACGTGTGGACTACGACCTCCTCAAAGTGATATGATTCTTTCACACATTACTTGGAATTATTTAAGGATGTTTTTAGAGATATTATATGATATATATTAAATAATAATTATACTGGAATGATATTATATATTTACATATATTTAACTTACTTGTTTCTTTCAATATAATAATATAATGGAAACAATGTTCATGCATATATATGGTCTATCATCTCCTTGAATGGTCTATTTCATTTAATATTTATATATTTAAAATATTATTATAAATATTTACAATATATATATATATCATATTTAATAAAAGTTTTAAATTCTGAAAATAATTAAATAATTATCTATATTGGAGGATCAAGAATAGAAACTTAAAACATGTACGAAAAAGAAAGAGGATATTACCTGAAGCATATCATTAACATGGAATTGTTAATAAAGGAGTAATATAAAGTCTTAATAAATTAATATATTGTATTAGATATAATAATATGGTTTTATAATAGTCTTATAATAAACTTATATTTATTATACAGGGATTTTTTTATGAGAATGACATGAGTTAAGGCTTAATGTTAGGTTTTTCTCATTTGAGTTTTATTTCCATGAGATTTATGCTTTCTTCACCACTTATTTCTTTTTTTGTGGGGTTTATAATACCCATTAAAATATTATATTATTATTAAAATTAAATTTATGGGTATTTTGATATCCATTTTATGATCTATATTTCATGGTTTTTATGTTTCAAATGTTATCAAATCAGTAATATAATTCTGTCTCAATTTTCCTCCTCTAAGACACATATTTTATTATGAATCTATATTGTTTTACAATGTGTAAATACTGCCATTTAACATGATATATTATTAATTTTTTTATTTTTATTATATTTTAATCTTTATTTAAATTAATTTTCTGAAATGTGGAGTATGATTAATGTTAACAAGTGGTAAGATTTTATTGCAACAATCCCATTATTTATCGGGATTTATTATGATTATGCTTTCATTAATAAAATTGTACGACCTATCCTTCACAAAAAGTCATTAATATACTTATCCTTTGTTAATTCATTATATCTTTATGTGTTACTTCCATTTTTTTTACTCCTTGGTACTTAAGATAATTAAAAAAATGTTTTAAAAAAAAATATAACCTCATTTCTATCTTCGGTTAGAAATATGTTTTATTCAAAAATAGTGTTTTTGAAAAAAATCAAAAAAATGTTTTTAAAATTATATTTTAAGATAATATTCATGGAAAAGTATTTTATCAATGATCAATAATTTTCAAAATTTATTTTAAAAGTTTTCACAATTTTTCCAAAGATAAATGTTTTCAAAAATGTTTTCTATTTTTAAAATTGATTTCAAATAAATAAGGATATTTTCCTCAACAAAATTATTTAAAGGATATTTCAAAAATATTTTACTTCTATGATTAAATTATTTTTTTAATCATTATTTTTGGGAAAAATTAACCAGATGTTCTATTTATATTAATTCCCTGAATGGTTTATGTTTTGACAGCTTTGTGTTTATGAAACTCATTTTTCTTTCACGTGTTATTTATTTATGAAAATTGTTTACCTTTAATGGGATATATGTTTGCTAAATCAATTTACCTTTCATGTGTTGTATTCATATGAAACCCACTTCTTTGAATGGGTTATTCTTTGAGGAAATTATTATGAAACATGTCACTTTTATACAGTTTATGTTATGATTCCATGATTATGATACCCATTTCATTTCAAGGGTTGTGATATTATTTTTTATGATCTTGTGGAAAATGTATGATTTATTTTATTATGTGATGTATGGGACCTATATATACCTTTATTTCATTGGGTAATGATTTATATCTCATGAGAGATACATCACTGGAACTGGGAGTAAAATCAGTTCAGTAAAGGGCTTCATCTGCTATGATGGTTTTGGTAGTAAAGATTTACTACTAAGATGATCATGGGAGTGATAAATGATTACAAAGATGGTATGGTTATTGAATCGATACTACAAATATATAATTGGAATTGTTGCCTTTACTACTATAGAAATCATTTTATATGATTATGCGCCTACCATAATTCCATGTCTTATTTTTATATTATGCATTCATGGATTTTGGACTTGATTCCATTATTATTAATTTCATATGAAATTTTAATATGTATTCCATGATTTATTCTGTGATATTTTTATATAGGGTATGATCTTTTAATTTCATTATCATGTTCTCATACCCTTATGCACATGTTTATGATTACATATCTTGTTGTTTTCCCTTACTAAACATCTTAGTTCACCCATTTTTATATTTCCTTTACCCATTTTATGAAGATATGTATTTTGTATTATGGGTCTAAGAAGGGTTATAATCATAAATAACAATGTTGGAGATAATTTTGATCATTCATGTACTAGTATTTATGTTGTTATGTTACCAAAGGTACTAGACTAATACGTGCATGGGGAGTTTGTTGTGTAATGTATTGAGTATTACATAAAGTGGTTTAATGTCAATGTATTAAAAGAGAGATTCATGATAATTTAATTTAAGTTTTGTTCCTAATGATATATTTTATTGGGATCATATACAGTTAAACCAAGGATGGGGTGGGTGTGGGTAGATTATTTAATTTTTAGAGTGATTCCCAAGCTAGTGGTTGATCATGTTATTATCCTTTATATGAGTGATATGACATAGGAATTTTGGAAAATGATCACTAAGTTGATTATAAATAGATGTAATTCGTGTTTTTTGGTACATGATAAGTGGTTTCAATAGTAGAGACTATTTTTTTATGTGTGAGTCATGGAAGTACAATTTATGTTTCATGATTATGTGGTGTAGGAGTATACATACATTAGTTTCAGGTGAGATGGTAGTTTTTTGTTGTTATGTGTGACATTGTTGGTTTAATTGATCAATGATATATTAGGTGAATGAAAATGATAGATGTATTTCATTAGACACTTATGGTAATGAATTACTAGTGTTTTGATGAGAATTATGGTGTCTCGGTATGGTGAAAGGTAACATCAACAATGTGTTAGGGTATTATGGTATAGTAAAACTGATTTATTACTTGATACATCTTATCAAGGAGTCTTGAGAATGGATCAGGATGATCGATACCCTTGTGATAATGGAACCTATTGAGAATATTCATGAGTATTGGTATAAATAAATATATATTTTTTAGAGCACATCGTTGGTTGTTCGAGGGTGTGGTATTGTTATGGATAAAAATTTTATGGATGTCGAGAATAACCTTTCCTAGTGAGAAGGAAATGGGTATAAATTGGTGTTTCATGATGGTGCAAGGGTAATAGAGTGATAGTCACATCCAATCCTTACATTAATAAATAGTTATATTTTTGGAAATAATGGTATAAGCATCAGGTGAATAAGGTCATGGGTGTGATTCGAAAAGTAATTGGATGGTCAAAATGGATATAGGATTCCATGGTGCATATGGATTTGGTTTTATAAAGTTCCTCAGAAATTCAATATTTAATATTTTGATATGGTACTATATAGACATAGTATGTTTTTAATGGGACTAGGTTTAATTTTTATGTAATTAGGACATGATTTAGATTAGAGTATTGTCAGTTCGCAGGGTGATAATAAGATCTCTGGAACAGGTGGTTGATAATCCAACCTTGGAATATTACTTTATATCATTTTCAGACATCAATAATGATATTTTTTTGATCATGGGATTCCAACACGGATTATAGTAAGTCTTATCATTTAGTGAGATGTCATGTTGTTGGTTATAGTTGAGAATTTTTTGGAATAGTCAATCAAAGGATGCTCGATAAGTATGTTTTCATGATATTGGTGTGGTAATGTGAAAACTTAATTTTTTTTGTTTATGGGATATTTGGAATGAGTTTTTGGTAGGATATTTCTATGGTGGGGAGAACCATGGCTTTGAATCATCTTTTAAGAGCATAGTTTTATGGTTGGAAGAACTATATTCTAAGGTAAGGTTCAGTTGATGAAAATATAGTGCCTCTGGATAGATGGGTGTTGTTGTGCTTCATCTTGGTATTAATAATAATAATGAGCATGTAACATTATTTTTAGTTCATAGTGACCCATGATGATTTTAGTTTCATAACAAGAACTTGTTCAACATTTCTTGTTAGAATGAGATAAGTTGGCGATAAATTTAAACCCATTATAGGTCGTGATATTTTATTGGAGGACCAATGAGGCCTCTCAGGGATGATAAGTGTTATAGTGGGGAGGTTTTACTATCTCATGAATTTATTGGTAGTATAATTTTTGGTAAATTTGAATATTTGGATTCAAATTAGTGTTTTTTTAATCAATATTTATATTAGGAATCAATGAGTTAAAGAAACTCTGGATGATGTTTTGGTACATTGTCGATGAGCCGAGTGGTAGATAGGATTCTCTAGAATAATGTGTTGGGTAAATCCATTTCTTTACCCCGTTGGGGTGTTAGGGGAGCTTGGAGAGTTGAAAATTGGGTTCTATGAGTTATTAAGGGAATAGGAAAACATTTTTCTATATATAATACATTATGGAAATTTTGGAGAGGGTTTTAAGGGCTCATTTGTGGATGTTAAAATTTAATGTGGTGAGAGAATCATTTTTCAATATTGAATATGGTTTATTATGGATTTGATCTTGAAATTCCTTTTAAATTTTTGTTGGAATTATTTAGATAAGTTTTATAATTTCCACAAATAATTTAAAATATTTGGAAATGTTTTTGATAGGGTTGAGGTCAATTTTAGGCTATCCAGGGATCCCAATAATAAGAACCTAAATTTTTCTAAAAACTATATCATTTTATGGGTTTTCCAGAAGATACCTTTGAAATTATAATATTCTAGAGGGTTAAAATTCATTATATAAATTTTTTCCCTTGTGAGTTCTAATAATTCTTGTGGATGAGGGTCAATTTACATTTAGTGGGATAATTATTCTAAATAAAGTTATATTTTTGGAAGATAATCATAGAGTTATAGGTGTTCTATTTTTTAATTTTGGTTTACATTTTTGAGTGTTAGTTATTTTGGATAAAAATGGTTAAGTTTGGGATGAAATCTATAGTGCATTGGAGGAATCTATGAAATATCTTTATATGTTTTTTTAAAATTCATTAGTATTCATGTTTTATTAAAAGAGGATTTTTTAATGTCTGTAATGGTGAAACCATATATATAATGGATAAAATCAGTGTACTTCCTAAAGAAAACTATAATTGGAGGTTAGGTCACTAGAAGATGATAATTTAGAAATTATTGTCACATGTAACTGGAAGGTTGTATTGGAATATCATCGAATGATGATAATATAATGAAAAGTTTAAAGTGGTTTGGGGTGAGTCCTTATTGTGGAGTTGTAAGGTGTATATAAGATATAATATCCCTAGATAAACCCTTTGTATCATCTTATTATTGGGAATATATGAATACTATTTAAAGATGTTGTGAACTAGAAGTAGATTAATCAAAATTTTAGCCATCTAGTAGGAGTACACCTTGAGGGTGACCTGGGGTAACTTTTAGTGGTTGATGTTCTTGTGAAATTTATTTTGTATATGGATGATTTAATAAAATGATTGGATGATCCTAGATTCATCCTTACAATGTAAAAAATTATTTTTGTGGTGTTTAGAAATGAAACATATGGAATTTCAAATAATCCTTATAGATTCCCCCTCGATGGTCGTTATGGAAACTACGGGTGATCATTATTCATTATCTAGAGTGTGACTCATTGAAGGGAGTTACGATGGTTTTTTTTTCATAAATTAGGAGCTTGAAAAGATAATTTTCTAAGAATTTTAAAATTAAAATTCATTCACCTATATGATAATTATAATGGGGTTACCACTAGTTTTAGCTACGTAAATTACTAATTTGATGTCTGAAATGACTCAAGTCAGAAATAACACTTTTAAAGTCTAAAATGACTCATATAAATCCTAAAATGACACATAAAATATTTAATTAGAAGTATTAATATTGATAAGTAAGACCTTTGGAAGGAGAGAGTTATCTTTATTCTTCTAAAAGAATGAAGAAGGAATCTAACAAGTTTTACAAAATATAAACATCCATAGGATGTCTATGGATATAAAGTCTGAAGGTTTACCAGAAGGATGAGGGATCATTCAATGCATTTCTAGATGGATAAAATTGTGTTTTTTTAATTTCTTCTGAAAATAAAAAAAATAATGTTATAACAAAATGGATATAAAAATATAGTTTTGTACTTTTTATATATTATGCATTACCTAAACATGTCTTTGTTCTTATGTTTTTTTATTAGGGGGATTTCTCAAAAGATTCTATATATAATCAATCATCCTTATATCTAAGTGAATTATTGATGTTAATCTAAAACTTCTTAATAATTATTTCTCGATTTATTCCCCCTATTCCTTGCCACTATTTTATTTATATTGAAGGATGGTTTTTAGTGATCATTCCATTATATAATGGGGGAATCATATCAAGGTGATTGGGATTTTTCTCAATAAGGGTAGAGAATGTTCTAAGAGGATAGTCACATTCTATTTCTAGTTGTTTAACTTAAGGTACACCACCAAGGGAATTTATTTATATTTTCTTATTAAATATTAATAAATTAGTTGACAATTGGATTTCTATTGTTAACATATTTTTCTTGGGATGATATTGATAGTACATCATAGAACATCAACTAAAGGCTTGTCTTAGTTCCACAATGTTTATTTCATCAGGTTATCTTTTAGTTAATTATTCATATTGAAATTAAAACATAAAATTTGTTATAATAGTTATAATTAATTAAATTGGATGTTATGGATTAATATAGGTGCATAGAAGTTGGTATGAAGCTTAGAAGATATTAATGGGAGTTGATTAGTTTTTCTTAAAATAAATTACCCCTTGTATGAGGTATGTGGTCCCATTAACATCTCCATATGGTATTATACACGTTTTTAGGGCATGTGATATATGATCTCACCACCATGGGACATCGACTGTTTTATTAAATAATTTTTTTATTCAAAATAAAATATTTTTGAATAATATAAAAGTGTTAAGGGACATGATAGACCCTTGGGAACTATAGGATTATTTATCCACTAATTAGTAATGAAATAAATTTGAATTTATTCCTTGAGGTACATTGTACCCAAATAGGTTTCAGTTACATGAAATGAATAAATATAGTATCCCTCTCTATAGGTGAGCATAAACACCTTGTTAAATATGAGATTATTGTACTAGGGATAATTGGCCTGGCTATACCATAATGGAACATTGTGATACATTATATGATCTGGTATAGTTGATTAGAAAGTGGGGTGACAATTCCTCCCCCACTGGTAAATGTTTACCTGGGAGGTTTTCTCATTGAAAGGATATATGTATAGGTTATCTATAAGAGGACTAGACTATGATAGCTTAGTAAGTGAGACATTCATTATTTCGTCTCTCTAAAGTAATGTTAGTTGAATATTTTCATATGAGTTCAGTGTGTTTACAAAGAACTAGGATGATTTTAATGGATTATATTCCCTTTTAGTGTTAGGAATGGGCCTAATGGATGTCAATGTGATAGAGGAACCCATATAGGGTGTCTAGACTATGATATGACCTAAGATCCAATAGTGGGTGCTTCGATGTTAGTTTGACCCTATAAATGGTAATTGTAGAAAAGAAGGTATCTTAAAATCCTAGTATCACCATACAACCTAAAAATTATATTTTGATACATTATTTCTATAGAGATAAGAAAATTGTGTATGCTTGAGTGGAACAAAATTGATTATTTTTATGGGTTCTACTGAAATATCAACCAATGTGAAATGATGTATGACTCTAGTTGGTGGTACACACTTCCCCTTGATTATAATGTGATGGTCAGGTGGGATGTACTGACCCCAGATTATATTATTAGACAGATGGGTGGGCTGCACTTCCCTCTAAATATATTATGAGAGGGACGATTGGGATAAACTCTCACCCCCCCCAATTATCTTAGGGGATAACATGATGGTATACACTACCCCTCACTTATATTATGAGATTTATAAGTGGGACACACTACCACTGATATATTATGAGATATTTGGAGAGGGAACACTTCCTCATAATTATATTATTAAATAGTCAGGTGGGATTCACCCCTCCACCCCCCACCCAATTATAATTAGATGGACAGGAGGGGTTCACTTGCCCTAAATTTATTATGCAATGTTTGGGTGGTACACACTTCCTATTATTATTATGAGATAGAAGGGTGAAATGCACTATCCCCAAATGTATTATGTGTCAGCTAGGTTGGTTTAACTACCCTATATTTTGTAAATGAAATTATTATAGGGAGGGAAATACTAACCCCTAAAGTATATATGTGATGAATGATTATTTGGTATGACATGTATCACCCAATGGTAAGATTTGCGCTCATAGACACTCATGTACTAGATGAAGTGGGTATAATCATTCTCGGGTGTCACCTTAGAATCTAAAGATAAATAGTTTTTATTTTTGTATACTTTCACACTATATATTTTATTCTATGAATATCTCATGTTCAAACACTATAATAGTTTTTATATTAGGGAAACCATTTTTGGTGGCCTATATATTTTCACTCATAACCTACCCTGGTGACCAAGGAACTCTTATGCCCGAGCCGGCATCATTATTCCTAGATTTAGGTAGGCTAGAGCCCCAGTATTGTGTGATTGATCCACCTAGATCTGATGGATATTTGGATGAGGTGAGTCTTGGCGATGGTTGTAGAGTCTATTTGTATTTATTTATATAATTATTTTTTTAAAATTGATTAGTTAGTGGGTGATCATTAGGAATTGTTCTTTTCTACTTCTGAATTCACTTATTATTAAATCTTGTTTATAGTTATTTAAACATTGATTTATGTTATGGATATTTATCAATTACTTTAAATTTTTTATTGATACTCTGATATAAGGGTATATTCTCTCCATGGTAACACCCTAGACCCTGAATACTAGTTGGAAGACTCTAGCATATGGGGAGACACACCTGAGGTCACATAGCACCACTAGTTTGTTCACTATGGAGTGAACTGGGGTAATGTGTTTTAGCTAGGGACAGAAAATAATAGGTGGAGTTTAAACTCAGATGTTTTTTTGAACACTAGTAAATCCTCCAATCATATTGTGTGGTGACATAGTACTTGGGTTTATTACCAACTGGAAAGACCTATACTAACAATTCTTATACAATTTCAGTATAAAACTAAGGAAAATGATCATTCACAATGTATCTAATTAAAAAATGAGAAAATTAGAGTATTTATAATTTCCTCACCCATTAAAAGGTGTTAAAATATTCCCTATTGTCTAAAGAAGTAACAATTGGAAATATTTGGGGAATACTTGTTAAATGAGTGGGTTATGATATTAATCCTAAGGAAATATCATAGTAAACTATAGTAATTCACTAAAATAAGGTAATGAACAATTTAATCTATACATCAAACCAAAATTTGGTCTTAATAGGATAATTAATCACAATTAAGGGGTCTTGGATGAAATAATCAACTCAAGGTAACATAAATCTAGTCATGTTATCAAACCTAGCCCCAAAACAAATCTGTACTAGGTAAAACCACATTATTGGACTTATAAATCATATATTGAATTACCTAATAGAAACACATAAGATATAAACAAGGGATAGAAGAATCATGACATTTATATATAGAAAAATATAACCTTCTCCTTTTTTTCCAATAATTTTTGTGCATTCTATATCTACCATTAAATGTAATTTGATGAATATTATAGAGACCAGAACTCCTAAGGATAAAAATCTATATGATCACCCAAATTTTTATCCATACAATCAGATACTAGGACCTACTATTCAATACCATATTTTCCACAATAGTCTTCTCAAAATAATGGTAATTGATTTTTGGTAAAATATAATAATCCATAATGTATATTTTCCTTGTTTGTTGGCATCGCATGATAAAGAATAGGGGGAATAGAATAATATTCCAAATAATGAAACATAGAAATGTTTCAATGTCACTCAACATTCAGTCAATGTTGCACACATAGTCATTAGGGAAAGACTTAATTAGCCAGTCACAACCCTAATTCCATCTATAACACCTTTCTTGAAATAAAATACTTTACACAATTTAAAAATGCAGGTTCATTGACAACATTTTAGAATGAAGTGGGAATAAAATACCTAATAGAAGCCCAAAATAGTCTAGACCCTTATGGGCATTATTCCCCCAACACTAGAAGGATGAGAAACACACATTACAATAGAACCCTTCATTGAAAAAGAATATAAATTTTTATTTTCCAAAGTCATTTGATAAAAATATAAATTTACTACTTAGGAGGATATTTTTGAATCGATATCTACTCCAAAAACAAATGGAATATTTTGAGTTTGATGGGAACATACTCAAGTCATAGATAAAACTTAAGTAGTCCCCCCTAACTATAACTTTTATTCCACCCTTACTAGAATAAATTTAATTCAATGAGATCAAAAGGAGAACCTATAATGACCCAATATTGATGTTCATGGACATTACATTTCATTTTCAGAGTACATAATAAATTACACAAATATTCACCCAAATACAGTACTAATTTTGTGTCTTTGGAATGTTGGAACATAATCTTCTAACTTTTTAAAAGATCATAAATATCTCCTATAAAGATATTCCCCTTTTATTTTCCTACCTAAAACCTTTCATTATATTCTAGGGAAAATAAAACATAAAATGAGTGATCTCAAATTATCAGTAAGAGTAAACAATGAGAACCTAAAAACCATAAACATAAGAATTTAAAAACATGAACATAAAGTTTAAATATCAAAATCATGATTCATGAAATAAATCCATGAAGTACATAAGGCATATATCAGAAAGAAACATTAACCATGATAAAATAGCGTTGGAAAAAAACATGGAATTTTGGAAACAAATAAGCACTTAATATGATTTCCATAGAATCTAAGGCATTTTTGTCAAGACTATAATAGTGGAAAAAGTCCCTTACGGAACAAAGTTTACTTTTCATTCCAGTCATGTATTACTAAACTGGATTTACTTGGCGTTCCATCCCTGTATCACTGAATAATATTTACTTTTCATTCCATTAATGTATATATCAGGAGATATAAATCTTTACCCAATGCATTGGAGGGAGATATCGGTCCCACCCATCTCATAAAGAAATAATTCTTACATGTTCCATAAAAATATAAAACCTTTATCATAAACATAACCTAATGAATAAAATGGGTTTCTTGAACATCATTCCATCATAACTTAATTCATTTAAAATATCATTCCCACATTAACACAATCAAATCATAGTAATAATAGGGATATAAACATAACCCTATTTAAATATCATTATCTTGGATGGAAAATAATTTTAATAAAAAAACTCAAACATAATTCCTGAGGAAAATATACTTTATTCTTCAAAAACATTTTCTTTTCTTGAAATATAATTCGATTTTAAAAGAAAAGAATTTAGTTTAAAACAAACTAGAAATCATGTAAAGGATTATTCCTTTAAATAAATTAAAACATAGAGATTCATTCATGTTGTTTATGTTAAAAAACATTCTTCTAATACTTTTACCAAAAAATTTAAAAAGTACCTTGTATCAAAATAGGCCAAAAGATTCCTTTCATACCATTTAATAAAAATTTACCAATGGGAATGTCACGACCCGTCCCAGTGGGGCCCGATCTGCAACTCCCCAATCCATCCTCCAATAGGCCAGGGGTTGGTGACTAGCACCGAGTAGGCATGCTACTAACATGGGAGGAATTTCCTATAAACCTATACACAGGCACACACATCTCCAAGCCCACAAATCTGAAAAGTAAAAACTACAAAAATGGAAGGGATGCATGCATACACTAAAACCCAACCAATAGAGTATAACAGGAAATTAAAGTACAACAATTGTAAAACCCTAGGCCAAAAGTACAAGCCCACAAAAAATAAAGTCTGTAACGAAGACCAACCTGTAAGAAAGGTGTTAGGACTATACTCTATAGTCGTAGGAACACACCTCGGCCTTTCTGATCTCACTGAGTACCGTCCGGTCCTGGTCCTCCTAGAATCCTGTCAAAGGCTCGCTTGTCTACACAAGACACAACACATGCGGGAAAATCCCGTGCAGGGGTGAGTATAACAATACCCAGTAGGACACCCTGAAACCAAAAAGGAAAAACAACAAGGGAAAGTACCACAAAGGAAAGATACAGTCAGCTCCACCCGGTATATGTCTACAGAACATATAACAAGAATATCCAGATACACTCATACACAAACGACCATCACGATACCGCCACTAGGATCCAGCTCAAAGATTCCACTAAGCACATAACAAGGAGAACACACCACTAGGTCTGAAGGGAGAGACACGAAGTAATCATTCCGGGAGAACACACTCCACAATTACTAAGTGAACATGATGCTCAGATGAAGATCACAACCAAGTCATGGGGTGATTCCGACAACTCAGTCTGAGCTAATCCGCTAAGCAGAGGATCGGCGCCCGAGTAAAGTTGGTCACGTCGATACCAAGAACTCTACCTAGGGTTCCAGGAACGAATAGAGGATCTAGATCAAATTCTCAAAATGGGGATTCCAACAACTCTATTCAGGGAGTTCTGCTGAAGGTATCATACTCATGTGTAAAGGAAATGATACCAGAACCTTTAGGAAAACGACCAGGGGTACAAACCCTAAAAGAACTAGTCCAAGTCACAAAAGACAAGTTGCTCAAGTAAACAAGAAAAGGTTACATGGCATGTAGTTTGGTTACACACTGTGTTCCTTGACCCCGGGTACTGCCCGTGTAAATGGCCCATTTCATTCGTTCAAGCCGTGTAAAACCAAACTACACGGTGTGTTGAAAAGGTACACATCGTGTTCCTTGACCCCGGGTACTGCCCGTGTAACCACCCCGTGTCATTCGGCTTGTCGGACAGAAAGCAACTACACGGCATGTAGAAGAATCACACACCATGTCCAAGCACCTGGTCTTGCTCTGTGTATGCTGGCCATGTGCCCATACACGGCCTATGCCCGTGTCTGTGTCGCATGCTCGTGTATTAGTACATGGGTTATCCCGTGTATCTGGCCGGGTCTGGCTGGGGAGGGGTATACACGGCATGTCCTTGGTCGTTTACCATGCCCGTGTCCATATACTCCCGGAGTACACGTTATTTAATCCCATCGACGAACACACTCCATGTAGCCCATACTACACGTCGTGTAGTCGGGAAATTTATAGAAGCATCGTCTTCCTCCGCGCACCTCAGCTGTTGCTCCGGATCTTGATTCAACTGTTCTATCATCACGAAACTCCAGATTTGGGGTCGTCCCGCTCCTACAAAACTGATTCTGTCAGTTTTGGGCTTCCAATCGGTCTTGAAAACGCATCCTAATCCATCCGCACGAAACACTCGAAGAATAGGAACATCCGAACCGCATCGATTCATCCCTCATCGTCATCGTCGCACCTCCACTAGGTCGCCACGATGTTGGATCTTTGATTTCGGATCATTACATCAAAAAATGAATGCGCAATGATAGATTTCCTACAAGAACATGTAGAATGAAACGAAGAATGCGAGGGGGAAAACAAGAATTAAAAATAGGGGAGAACCTCGATCGTTGTTCGTGACGATCCGGGTTTTCCACTGTTAGATTGAAAACCAAAACAATCTCATGAATCAAAGCCTCAAATCCCCGCCTGAACCCGTCCCACAAGAAGGATCGACTTGTGCGCTAATATGTTCATGGATTATCCCACGTTCATCGTGGAAATCAAAAACGGGGAAGGAAAAATCAAGAGAAACATCCAACTTAGATTTCACGGCGTTCGTCGGTGATGATCTGGTCATTGCGTCGTCGTCGCCACATTGGGAGGTTTCCTCCAAAGCCTCCAGAGCCGCCAAGGGTTTCAGGGTTATGGAAATTGTAACCCTGAACCCTTGTGAAATCTCCATTTAAAAAGATAAGGGATTTCGCTGTAACAAAGATTTAAATAAAAAATTTTAATTAAATTTTTTATTACGGTTGTGTCCAAAAAACAAGATTTTACTACCGACCTGCGTCGGCCGATGTTAGGCCTCACCTAAGGTAAAAACGTTGTTCTGAACAAAATGGTGCCCTTGGATTTTTCATCCAAGCACCCGTTTAGGAGTTATTCCACATTTTCAGGAAAATTGCACGCGCATGTTTATTTAATAATTAAATTAAATTCAAATATTTGTTTCGGACTCACCGGGCCTCGGAACCGCAAGCCGCCTCAGATACTGGTCTCGAATTAATTCCGATATAATGTTAAAATAATACATAGAAAAATCCAGGACATTACATCACACACACTTTAGGGCTTCTACGTCCCTGAAAATCCAAAACAAAGGCTACTCAAAAATATGTGGGTACTGCATGCGAATCAGAGCCTCCTGCTCCCACGTGCTCTCCTAGAGATTCCCGTGCTTCCACCGGACATGCACCAAGGGAATATCTCACCCAAAAAGGATATTCTCCTATCGATCCTCGATCTCCACTGGGTACTCAGCAAAGGTCACTCCATCATCGATGTCCAGCTCGCCCCAGTCGATAATGTCTGATGGATCATGCACGTACCTCCGTAGTTGCAACACATGGAAGACGTTGTGTACCCGGTACATCTGAGCAGGTAGAGCTAAGCGATATGCCACATCGCCAACTCTACCCAGAATCTAAAAAGAGCCAACGAACCTTGGAGATAGCTTGTCGGCTCGGCCAAATCTCCACAATCCCCATCGATGTGAGACTCGAAGGAACACATGGTCTCCCTCATCGAACTCCAAGGGCCTCCTCCTTCTGTCAGCATAAGACTTCTTCGGAATCTGTGCAGTTTGTATCCACTACTAGATGACCTGCACCTTCTCTGTAGTATCTCTCACCATCTCTGGGCCCATTAGTGCTAACACTCCCAGGTCAATCCAGCAAAGTGGCGACCTGCAGGGTCGCCCGTACAGAGCCTCGAATGGTGCCATACCAATAGTGGAATGATAACTGTTGTTATAAGAGAATTACACCCATGGTAGGTGATCCTCCCAGCTACGACCGAAGTCAATTATGCAAGCCCGAAGCATATCTTCCAGGACATAAATGGTCCACTCTGTCTGACCATCAGTCTGGGGATGGAACGTTGTGCTTAAGCGTAACTGAGTCCCAAAAGATTCCTGCAATCCCTTCCACAACCGGGTTGTGAAATGAGCATCATGATCTGAGACGATGGTGGATGGCACTCCATGAAGTTAGACTATCTCTTGCATGTAGAGTCATCCCAAGATCTCCAATGAACTCTGCTCCCGTATGGCAAGGAAGTGGGCCGACTTGGTAAGTCGATCAACGGTCACTGAGATGGCATCGTGTCCCCTGGACATACGTGGTAGACCCATCACGAAGTCCCTGAATATCCCGTCCCTCTACCACTCTGGAACCTCAAGGGGCTGAGTCAAACCCGCTAGCACCTGGAGCTCAGCCTTTACTTTCTGACAAGTAAGGCACCGAGAAACAAACTTTTCCACACACTTCTTCATTCCTAGCCACCAGAACTGATGTCGGAGGTCCTGATACATCTTTTCCACGCCTGTATGCACTGCCAATGGAGATGTATGGAACTACCTCAGAAAATCATCCCACAACGTCGCTGGTACTACCGTGCACCCTCTAAAAAGAACAACATGCTTCCCACTTTCTGAATATCCATCAGCAGCATCACCTATGGATATCTGAGCACGTAGAGTCTCACAGCTAGCATCCTCGCACTGTGCTTCCCTGACATGCTGTAAGAGTGGAGGGGTAACAACCATCGACTGAAGGTAAGCTCCCTCATCTCCATCCATGAAGGATAAATGTAAGGAGGTAAACTACCTTGTCGCCTCATCCAGCAACTGCGAACTGGATTTCCTGCTGAGAGCATCTGCCACTAGGTTCCCCTTCCCAAGAGTATAAATGATCTCAAAGTTGTAATCCTAGAGGAACTCAAGACATCACCTCTATCACAAATCCATATCCTTCTGAGAAAAGATATATCTGAGACTCTTGTGAATAGATTAGACGGTAAATCGCTCGCCCATCAGGTAGTGCCGCCACATCTTCAATGCGAGGACTACCGATGCCAACTCAAGATCATGGGTCGTGTAGTTCTACTTGTGTGGCCTCAGCTGACGTGAGCCAAAGGAAATCACCGCTTTCCTCTGCATCAGGACACAACCAAGCCCGGTTCCTGATGCATCGCAGAACACTACATACTCGACACCCTCCTCCGGTAACCTCAAGATCGGGGCACTCGTCAAAGTCTGTCTCAACTGCTGGAAAGCCTGCAGGCATCTCTCGGTCCACATGAAAGGCTGCCCCTTTCGGGTCAAAGCTGTCATGGGTGATGCAATCCTAGAGAAATCAAGAATAAATCTCTGATAGTAGCCTACCAACCCAAGGAAACTATGCACCTCCATCAAGCTTCGGGGTGGCTCCCATGCTAGCACTGCCTCCACCTTGGCTGGGTCCACTACTACACCATCTACCGAGATAACGTGTCCCTGAAAATGGACCTCTTGTAACCAGAACTGACACTTAGAGAGTTTCTCATATAACTGGTGCTCTCGGAGTGTGTCCAAAACCATCTTTAGGTGTCTTGCGTGCTCCTCCTTGGACGCAGAATACATAGGGATATCATCGATGAAGACCACTACAAACTGGTCTAGATAGGGTTTAAAGATCCGTTTCATGAGCCCCATGAACACCGCCAGGGCGTTCATCACGCCGAAGGACATCACCAAGTACTCATAGTGACCGTAGCGACATCTGAATGTAGTCTTCGGTATATCCTCCTCCCGTACTCGCAACTGGTGATAGCCTGATCGTAGGTCAACCTACGAGAACCATCGTGCCCCTCTCAACTGGTCGAAGAGGTCATCTATCCTCGATAGGGGATACTGGTTCTTTATGGTCACCTGATTAAAGCACCGGTAATCCACACATAGCCTCAATCTCCTGTCTGCCTTCTTGGAAAATAGCAGTGGGGCCGCCAAGGGTGAAACGTTGGGTCTCAAAAAGCCTTTCTTCTAAAAGTCGTGCAGTTGCAACCTCATCTCACGAAGCTCTTTAGGAGCCATCCGATATGTTGATGCTGATATCAGTGTCGTGCCATACCAGGTTTCAACTCAATGTAGAAATCTATCTCCCGACAGGTAGGTAGCCCGGGGAAATCTTTTGGGAAGACGTCCTGGTACTCAGCCACTACACCTAGAAACTGGAAACTTGTAACATATGCTGCACCAAGGGCTAGGCTAGCCAACTAATGTGAAATCGGTTGTGCCCTCCTATGGACGACTCCATCCTACACTGAATGGGTCTCTCTTTCACCGACAAAAGAGAAAATTGTTCCATCAATGCGGATACACCGCACCCTTCGACTAAAACAGTCGATCTGGGCATGAACTATGGATAGCCAATCCATACCGAAAATGAAATCGTAAGGCCTCGATACTACCACCAAGAGGTTCCAACCGAAACTCTCACCTCCAAGGTTCAAGTCACACTATCTACAGAGGTGTGTGATCTCTGAATCTTCTCTAATCAGTGTTTCTAAGTGTAAGGGTTGAGTCAATGTCTCAACTAGAATCTCAAGGTCTCAAACAAGATAAGAATCTAGAAAGGAATGACTAGTATCTGTGTCTACCAGGACGGTAGCCAAAGTAGAAAAGACACAGATAGTACCTCTAATCATTCCGAGAGTACCTGGGTCATAAGCCTCTTCCGCCTACAGTTGTCCCCGCCTCTGTCCACCGGCTCCCTGAGCCAGGGTTGGACCTCCTGGGGGTGGTGGTGTTAAAGGGTCAAAACACCGACCACCTCTAGATGCTCTCCCAGCTCCTCTACTGCGTTCGCCGCCTCGTGGATCTGTCTGCTCCACACGTTGCCTCTGCCTCGGTGGTCTATACACTGCTCCCGTGTTAGTAGTAAGTCAGGTCGGACAATCCCGAGGGAGATATCCCCTGCCATCACATGAGTAGCATCGCCTCTCTTGAGGCTGATTGGATGCACCCTGAAAACCCTATATGGTAGTTCCCCTATCCTGGGTTCTCCTGTGAAAACGTCTCCTAGGCTTGGGTCCCTGACTTCGGCTCCCTGCTGCCGCGGTCTTTGCTCTAGCTCACCCACTACTGACATTTGTTGGCTATCTCTGCTCTGCCAAGAAGCTCTCGACCACCGAAGCCCGCTCGAGCACCCCATCATAAGTAGGAATGCTCATAGGGACGATACTATCTCAGATATCTCTGCGCAAGCCCCGCTCGAATGTCTGAGATCTGAAGTAATGATCTCTGACCATATCCATTGAGTACCGTGAGAGGACGATAAACCTCGACGAATAGTCAACCACCATCATGGCTCCATACTAAAGCTGAATAACCTCCTGTATGTGTACTACTCTCAGTGTAACCTATGAAAAATCCTCTCTGAAGAGATGCTCAAACTCTGGCCAAGAAAGTGTCGCCTCGTCATGAGTCTGGATAACCAAACTCCACCATCGTCCAGCCGAGCCCTGCAGAAGGGTCGCTGCCAAGATCACCATCTAGCCTGCTGGTGTCCTGACCAAACGGAAGACTTTGGACACCACCTCATGCCAGTCCTCTACTGCCTAAGGGTCAGGCTCTCCTTGAAACCAGAGGGTTCTCTGTCTCTGAAACTCATGGAGTGCGCTCAGCCTACGATCCTCCTCCACTGGTACAACAGGCACTAAACACTGCTCCACGGGTGGCGGAATAATTGACACACCACCTGGTGGTAAAATCAGGGGATTTGGTCTCTGTATCGATGCTTCATCACTAAGGGGGTCATCCTTGTGATCGAGCTGCTGGATCCTAGCGGGTGCGCGTTGTGGAGGCATCTTGTAAGGAAACAAGATGTATCTCAGTCATTGAGTATATCTGAAGATCTGACTCAAAAAGGACATGGAAACCACAACCCATTCCTATATTATGCATGTACCATTATTTTCCCTCTAACTAGTGTTCTCATGTTCCGAGTCGAAAAGAAAGTTATCAAAGTCCTGGTGTATGGATATGTCGGCCGCCCGCACCAACACTGGGGTCCCTGGCCTGAAATCCGAACTCGAAACACTTAACATTGTTGCCCCAAACCAACTCACAGACTCTTGGTCCTAAGGTAGAACCAACTAACTTTGATATCACTCTGTCACGACCCGTCCCAGTGGGGCCCGAGTCACAACTCCCCAAGCCAGCCTCCAATAGGCCAGGGGATGGTGACTAGCACCGAGTAGGCATGCTACTAACTTGGGAGTCATTGCCTATAAACCTGTACACACGCACACACATCTCCAAGACCACAAAGATGAAAAGTAAGAACTACTAAAAATTGAAAGGATGCATGTATACACTAAAACCCAACCAACAGAGTACGACAGGAAAGTAATGTACAGCAAGTGTAAAACCCTGGGCCAAAAGTACAAGCCCACCAAAAAGAAAGTCTGTAACAAAGTCCAAACTGTAAGAAAGGTGTTGGGAATGTAGTCTGTAGCCGTCGAAACACACCTCGGCCTGTCTGATCTCACTGAGTACCGTCTAGTCTTGGTTCACCTAGAATCCTGTCAAAGGCTCTCTCGTCTGCACAAGACACAACACATGTGGGAAAAGCCCGTGCAGGGGTGAGTATAACAATACCCAGTAGGACACCCTAAAACCACCAAGGAAAAACAACAAGGGAAAGTACCACAAAGAAAAGATACAGTCAGCTCCACACGGTATATGTCTATAGAACATATAACAATAATATCCAGATACACTCATACACAAATGACCATCGCGATATCGCCACTAGGATCCAGCTCGAAGATTCCACTAAGCATGTAAGAAGTAGAACACACCCCTAGGTCTGAAGAGAGAGACACGAAGTAATCATTCTGGGAGAACACACTCCACAAGTAACAAGAGAACATGATGCTCAGATGAGGATCAAAACCAATTCATAGGGTGATTCCTACAACATAGTCTCAGCTAATCCGCTAAGCATAGGATCGAAGCCTGGGTAAAGTTGGTCACATTGATACCAAGAACTCGACCTAGGGTTCTAGGAATGAATAGAGGATCCGGCTCTAAGTCTCATAGAGGGGATTCCAATAAATCTATTCAGGGAGTTCTGCTGAAGGGATCATACTCTTGTGTAATGGAAATGATACCGGAACCTTCAGGGAAACGACCAGTGGTACGAACCCTAAGAGAACTAGTCCAAGTCACAGAATAAATGTGGCTCAAGTAAATAAGAAAAGGTTACACGGCATGTAGTTTGGTTACACGTTGTGTTCCTTGACCGTGGGTACTGCCCGTGTAAACGGACCATCTCATTCATTCAAGCCGTGTAAAACCAAACTACATGTCGTGTAGAAAAGGTACACGTCGTGTTCCTTGACCCCGGGTACTGCCCATGTAACCAGCCTGTGTCATTCGGTTTGTCGGACAGAAAGCAACTACAAGGGGTGTAGAAGAATCACACACCGTGTATGAGCACCTGGGCTCGCTCCGTGTACGCTGGCCATGTGCCCGTACACGGCCTCTGCCCGTGTCCGTGTCCCCTGCCCGTGTACCAGTACACACGTTATCCCGTGTATTTGGCCACGTCTAGCCAGGGAGGGGTATACACGGCATATCCTTGGCCGTGTACCCTGCCCGTGTCCGTGTACTCCCGGAGTACACGTTATGTAATCCTGCTGACGAACACACGCCGTGTAGCCCATACTACATGCCGTGTAGTCGTGAAATTTACAGAAGCATCGTCTTCATCCGCGCGCTTCGGCTATTGCTCCGGATCTTGATCCAACCATCCGATCATCATGAATCTCCAGATTTGGGGTCGTCCCACTCCTACGAAACTAATTCCTTCGGTTTCGGGCTTCTGATCAGTCTTCAAAACACATCCCGATCCATCCGCATGAAACGCTCAAAGAACGAGAACTTCTGAACCACATCGATTCATTCGCTGATGTTTCCGTCGCACCTCCTCTAGATCGTCTTGACGTTGGATCTTTGATTTGGGATCGTTGCGTCTACAAACAAATGTGCAATGATCGATTTCCTCCAAGAACTCGTAGAACATAATGAATAACATGAGGGGGAAAACAAGAATCAACAATAGGGGCGAACCAAGATCGTTGTTCGTGACGTTCCGGGTTTTCCGTTGTTATATTGAAAACCAAAAAAATCTCAATAATCAAAGCCTCAAATCCCCGCATGAACCCGTCCCGCAAAAATGATCAACCCGCGGGCTAACCTGTTTGTGGATTAGTCTGCGTTCGTCGTGGAAATAAAAAATGGGGAAGGAATAATCAAGAGAAACATCCTACCTAGATTTCGCGGTGTTCATCGGTGATGATTGTGTCGTTGTGTCGTCGTCGCCGCGTTGGGAGGTTTCCTCCAGAGCCTCCAGAGCCGCCAAGGGTTTCAGGGTTATGGAAATTGTAACCCTGATCCCCTGCAAAATCTCCATTTAAAAAGATAAGGGATTTCACTGTAACAAAGATTTAAATAAAATATTTTAATAAAATATTTTATTACGGTTGCGTCCAAAAAACCAGATTTTACTACCGACCTGCGCAGACCGATGTTAGGCCACGCCTAAGGTAAAAACTATGTTCTGAACGCAATGGTGCCCTCGGATTTTTGATCCGAGCACCCATGTAGGAGTTATTCAACTTTTTCAGGAAAACTGCATGCATGCATTTATTTAATTATTAAATTAAATTCAAACATTTGTTTCGGGCTCACTGGGCCTTGGAACCGAACACCGCCTCAGTGCCTCGTCTCAAATTAATTCCCATATAATGTTAAAATAATACATAGAAAAATCAGGGACATTACAAGGTACAATTGAATTTAAAAATTTGCATAAGAATAAAAATAATATTATATATTTAAGAAACATGTACGTGGATGATAAATATACGCCAGTAAAAACTTATGTATAAAAAATCTCAAATAATAATGAGATTGTGAAATTATCTCATACCTTAGGTCTGATATGCTTCGTATGTATCTGAACCTCCTGTATAATTAGTTAAATAATGTTATTGACTTATTCCAGAATCATAGTCATTTTTATGATATCATATATGATCATATTGTCAAATGTTTGTTAGTAACATTTCATTGTCACCCGTTATACGGATATTAACTACAATATGTCCTTGTGCATGTTTTGTAAGATAAGTTCATGTTCCAATTATTTTTTAAAAGTTACATAATTTAAATAATTATATTATTATAATGTGTATCATATTTATTCATTCCATTCATGTATATAATCATGGTTTAATGAATATCATGTAGAATGAATCACAATGCATTGTGGAGACGGTATGTCGTACGTACGCACGAGTGATGATATCATTCAGTTAATTGTTAAATAGTATATAATTGGATGGTATATTAATTATAACTAATAATTATCATGTTAAATTATTTATTTTAATATATTATACTAATCATTATATCTGTCCAAATTAAGTATTGTTAAATAACAAATTACACCTCAGGGTGGAGACGGTAAGTCCTGCGTACACACGCATGGTGATATTGTTATTTGTAGAATGGATAAAAGGATGTATAAGGTTCTCCCAAAATGATAATAACATCTTATCATTTATAAGATATTTTATTTATTACTTTATTATGGAAAAAACACATGAAGAGGAAGTAGAAGAAGAAAATAATTTTTTAAGAGGTGACAAAATAATTACCTATTTTTCGAGTATCTCATTTTGATTTGCACAAAATGCCTCCTTGGGATGGATTTATACCCAATATTTAGCCTATAAAATGAATTTAGGGATGTTGGTAGAGAGAATGGGTAGGTTTTGGGCAAGTAGAATTTCTTTAGAGGTGTGATTAAAAGAGAAGGAGTGGTGCCTTTTTATAAGAGAGGGGAGGGGAACCTTTGGAAATTCCAAAACTATTAAATTAATATATATTAATTTTTTAATTAAAATGACTCCAAAGTGTATTATTTCGTATATAATATTTGTATTGGTCACAATCCTCTCAAATAATAAAATTTATACATTTTTTGATTTTATTTTATACCTTATCATTTTGATTTATCCTTATTTAATCTATTTAATTTTTATTGTGTCTATAATATTCTAAATATTAAATAGTTTTAAATATATACATATGGGTTTATAATTGTCTATAACTGGATAATTTATGTAATTTTCAGCCTTATAATTATCAATTTGTAATATTTAATGATTTTTGTGACTTTAAAATAATTTAATAATATGTTATTTTTATAAAATATCAATTATGTCAATATTGAAACTATTCATTTGTTTGAATTAAAATAAAATCCACACAGAAGATAAATTAGATTGAAAATATTTAATATAATCAAAACATGTAATAGTCACCTGAATAATTCTTATATAACTTTAATTAGTTTATATAATATTTATTTTCATATTTTTAAAACCTTTTATTTGATACTTCTATTAATAAAATAATTTTTATATCACTATTATGTCACTATTAATGGTAACTATTTAATCTCTGAAAATTATAAACAACTTCACATGATGTATATAATTTTAATATATTTCTTTATAATATTTATTTTCTAAGTTTTATCAAGTTTACCACTAAATTAAAATTATTATACTTTTATGATATAAGAGAGTTACATGTTGTCACTTTCTTTTGTTTTAATTATAATTACGTCACTTTCATGAAAATAAGTCCATTAAATGAATCAATTATAACCATTGGGTTATATTGGTTGACTTTAAATCATCCAATAAGATTTTTATAGGTGTTATAGTAATTTTATTATCTTTATAATATTTTTTTGTTACCCTAATTTACCTGATTAACCTTTAACCGTGGTAAATAAAAATGACCGTAGTTACTATTCATAATATCCAAAAAATAAATGTAACCTATTAACATAATTTGAACCCACTAATTTAAAATATATAATCCATTTTCCAAAATTCAAAAAACACAAGTTTAATTAAGTAATTTAAAATTAATTCCCATTGTCAAAACCAGAATGCAGGTTTTTAAGATGTAAAAACTATCAAAAGATTAACATGTGTTTTAGCCTAATTTAAATGTGAAATTACATAATGGCCAAAATTAGATTAAATTGTAAAATCATAATATAAATACACATTAAACCAAATTAAAAAGATAATATAATTGTATAAATAAATTAGACAATAATTATGTGTTGAATTAAAATGCAGTATTTCTCATTATTCATTAAATTAGGAATTTTATCAAAAAAATACCAAAATTTCATCCAAGGTAAATTTTGATATCCCAATTCCAAATAATAATTTTATTCTGTCATATATAAATTTTAAAATTTTCAAAAACTAAACTTAATAAGGTTTCTCCATCAAAAGGCGGTAAAACTTTATTTTTTAAAAAATTCTTCTTTTACCCAAAAAATGATTTTTTTTCTTATATAATGTTCTATAAAATAAATAAGCTGAATTTTAATGTTATATTAAATTAAAATTTTGGTATAAAAAATACAAATTGGCTATTTTATCTCCCATTAAATAATAATATTTTAATAATATATTGTTGTTTAGTGAAACTCAATATTGTGTACAACACAAGCTATTGAGGAAGGTTGCTCTTGTGTGGAATTCTAGCCATGTTAGTTTTTTGTGTAGTGCAAGATTTATTTGGTGTTTCGTATAACATAATCCAAACATAATTCATTTATACATTGAAAAAAGTCTATACTCATTGTTGCCTGTATCGTACGCCAACTCAGTGTTTCATTTAACTTATAACAAGTCAGTGTAGTGTGAAGGGATTGTTTAACATAGTGAATTTCATGATATGAATTCAAATTAAAATTTATTTGGAAAAAAATTGTCCATAAAAATTTGTGGTTTTACATTATACCCCCCTTAAAATGAACATATCACTCAAAATTTGTCAGGGTTATAAAGGTTTTACTACTTGAAAATTTCATTCATAGAAACCCACATTGTAAAAAGGAATATTAAAACTTAATTTTAAAAAGAAAATTTAAACATAATGGTAACCCAACGTAACTCATCACTGGGTTTCCACATAAGAGAATATAGGTGTAAAGTGATAACATGGATATGGAAGATAAATCTAACTGTAAAGTTCTGATAGATATTGATAGGGAATAAGTTTAGAGATAGTTAAAAGCTAGAAATCTATAAATTTGTGACGATATAAGGGACCGTCTTATTAATCAGATAAGAATGAACTAATAAATATAACCCTCAGGCTCTAATACCAAATTAAATGACCCATGATTTACGTACATGGAAATTTCATTTCATTTCTGGAATACTTAATAAATTACACAAATAGACACCCAAAGACTATATTACTTTAGTATCTTTGTAAACTTGTAACATAATATTCTAACATCGTGAAAGATCATAAACATAACCTATAAATATCTTCTCCTTTTGTTTTCCTACTTAAAGAATTTCATTATATCCTAGGGAATAGAAATCATAAAAAGGGTGAGATCAAGTGCCTTGTTAGGATAAACATTTATAATATAAAACAAACCATAAACATAAGAATGTAAAAAATATGCACATAAAGTTTAAATATCAAAATCTTGATTCATGAAATAAATCATGGTAGAACATAAGGCATAAATCAGAAAGGAACATTAAAAATGATAAAATATCATTTTTATAAAACATAAAATTGTGGAAAATAATAATAACATAATATGATTTCAATAGTATCCAAGGTATTTCATCCAAGACCATCATAGTGGAAAAAGTCCATTACTGAATTGCATTTACATGTCGTTCCATTTATGTTCTACTGAATTGGATTTACTTGTCATTCTAGACCAATATTACTAAACTGGATTTACTTTTCATTATAGTCATGTCTATCTCATGGGATATAAATATTTACCCAATTCATTGGAGGTAGATATAGGTCTCACCCATCTTATAATGAAATCATTATTATATGTTCCATAAAAAACATAAAACGTTTATTATAAACATAACACAAGGAATAAATGGGTTTCTTCTACATCATTCCATCATAACATAATCCATATAAAATATCATTCCATAAAATCATAGTCATATCATAGTAATAATATGGATAGAAACATAACCCCACTTAAAGAGAATCATTATATATGGAAAATAATTTTGATAAAAAAACTCAAACTTAATTCTTGAGGGAAATGTTGTTTCTTCTTTAAAAAAATTTTCTTTTTTCAAAATGTCCTACAATTTTAAAAGAAATGAATTTAGTTAAAAATAAACTTGAAATCTTATAAAGTAATATTAATGTAAATAATGCATTATAAAGATGTAAAGATCCTTTAATGTCATATAATTTAAAAAAACATTCTCCCTGTACTTTTACCAGAAAAGTCAAAAAGAACCTTGTATCAAAAAACGTCAAAAGATTCCTTTCATAGAGTTTAATAAAAAAAATTATAATGGGTAAAATTGACATTAAAAATTATAAAATAATAAAAATAATATTACATATTTAGGAAACATGGATATGGATGATAAATATACACCAGTAAATACTTATGTATAAATAATCTGAAATAATAATGAGATTGTGAATTTTTCCCATACCTTAGGTCTGATATGCTTTGTAAGTATCTGAAGCTCCTATATAATGACTAACATAATTTCATTGAGTTTTTCTAGATTCAAATTAATTTTTATACTATCATATTTGATTATATTATCATCTGTTTGTTAGTAACATTTCATTATCACCCGTTATTCAGATATTAATTGCATTATGTTCTTATGCATGTTTTGTGGAATAAGTTCATGTTCCAATTTTTGGTTATATTTATATTCTTTACAGAATGATATTATTATAATATATATCATATTTATTCATTACATTCAGGTATATAATATTTATTTAATGAATATTTTGTAAAATAAATCTTATCGCATCAGGGAGACAGTTGGTCGTACATATGCAGGAGCGACGATATCATTCACTTAATGGTTAAACAGTATTTAATTGGATGGTATATTATTTATAAAGAATAATTATAATTTTAAATTAATTATTTAAATCCATTATACCCATCATTATACCAATCCGAATTAATTATTATTGAATAAAAAATTACACCATGGTGTGGAGACGGTAATTCGTACGTACACATGCATGGTGATATTGTTATTTGTTGAATGGATAAAAGGATGTAAATGGTTTTACCATAATTATAATAACTCATTATAATTTATAAGATAATATATTTTTTACTATATTATGGAAACAACATAATAATAGGAAGTATAATAAGAAAAGAACTTTGAAAGAGGTGACAAAAAATTACCTATATTCAAGTATCTCCTTTTGATTTTCACAAAATATATCCATAGAATGGATTTATTCCAAAAAAATTTCCTTTATGATGAAGTTAGGGAAGATTTTATAGGTAATATGATGTTTATCTCTGAGAAAAATCTCTTTAGAGGTGTGATTAAAAGAGAAGTAGAGGTTCCCTTTTATAAGAGAGGGGAAGGGAACCTTTGGAAATACCATAACTATTAAGTTAATATATATTAATTTTAAAATTATAATGACCTAAAGGTGTATTATTTATAATATAAGATGATTATGGGTATATATAATACTAAGTAATAAAAATTAGACATGTTCTTATTTTATTCTAATCCTTATCATTTTGATTTATCCTTATTTAATCTATTTAATTTTAATTGTGGTAATAATATTTTAAATATAAATTGGTTATAAGTATTTACTTATGTGTTTTAAATTATCTATAATTAGATAATTTATGAAATTTTATACGTTATAACTTTAACTTTGTAATTGTTAATTATTTTTTTTATTTTTAAATAATTTAATAATATGTTATTTTTATGAAATACCAGTTGTATAAATTTTGAGACTATTAATTTATTTAACTTAAAATAAAATCCAAATGCAAGATAAATTGGATCCAAAATATTTAATACACTCCTAACATGTCATATTAACCTATAAAATACTTTTATAATTATAATTAGTTCATATTATATTTATTTTATTATTTTTAAAACCATTTATTTGATATTTTGATAAATAAAATAATTTCTACATCACTATTGTGTCACTATTAATGGTAATTATTTATTCTCTAAATATATATATAAATTCACATGATGTATATAATTTTAATATACTTTTTTAAAATATTTATGTTCCAATTTAGATAATGGTTATCACTACATTAAAATTATTATACTTATAAGAAATAAGATAGTGACATGTTGTCTCTTTCTTTTGTTTTAATTATAATTATATAACATTCATGGGAAAAAAGTCAAATAAATTAATAAATTCCTAAACGTGGGTGATATTGGTAAACATTAATTCATCTAATTTTATTTTTACAGGTGTTAGGGTAAAATTATTATCTTTATCATATTGTTTGTTACCCTAATTTACCTTATTTATATTTAACAATGGTAAATAAAAATGATCATAATTAGTATTCATAACATCCAAAAAATAAAAGTAACCTATTAACATAATTTTGACCCACTTATTAAAAATATGGAATCCATTTTTCAAAATTCAAAACACAAAAGTTTCATTATTTAATTTAAAATTAATTCTTATTGTCAAAACCAAAAAGCTGGTTTTTAAGGTGTAAAAACTATCAAAATATTGACATGTTTTTATGTCCAATTTAATTGTGAAATTACCTAAAATGACCAAAATTAGATTAAATTGTAAAAACATAATCCAATTATACTTCCAAACCAATTAAAAATATAATCTAATTGTATTAATAAATTAGACGACAAGGCAATTTTGAATTAAAATGCAGTATTTTTCATTATTCAGTAAAAATGAATTTCATCAAAAAATACCCAAATTTAAACCAAGGTAAATTTTAATGTCCCTATTCCAAATAATAATTTTATTATTTAAAATAGAACTTTTAAAATTTTCAAAAACTATATTTTAAAATGGTTCTCCATTAAAAGGTGGTAAAACTGTATTTTTTAAAAAATAAATATTTTTTCTGAAAAATTATATTTATTCTTATATCTTGTTCTGGAAAATAAAAAAGATGAGTGTTAATTTTATATAAAACTAAAAATATGGTTAAAATATTCATAATAGATATTTTATATCCCATTAAATAATAATATTTTAATAATATATTTTTGTTTAGTGAAACTTGTTTTTGCGTACAACATAAGCTACCGAGGAAGGTCATTATTGCATGTAATGAAATCCATGTCAGTATTGCATGTAGTGAAAGATTTATTTGGTTTTCCATATAATTTAATAGAAACATAGTTCTTTTATAAATTGATCAAAATCTATACTCAGTGTTGCGTGTTCGTATGCCAACTTGGTGTTGTGTGTAACATATAACAAGTTGGTTTAGTGTGAAAGGTATGTTTGACTTAGTGCATTGCAAGATATAAATGAAAATTTTAATTTATTAAAAAAATTGTCCAAGAAAACTTTGGGTGTCATATAACCAATCCAATCTAGGAAACTTCAATACCCACCCTACTCAAATTTAATTTGTAAAATAGTTAACTTTAGTATAATAAACTAGGAAATAATAGAGTTTATTTAAGCCCAGTTTTTCTATACTAAAACCAAATACTTGACATCGAATCAAACTCTATGTGTCGGTTTTTATAAAACCTTATATATCATTATCTTAAAATCTTTAATACGATCAAATAAAATGATCCAAACCCCCAAAACAAAAAATATATCGTGTTGAATAACCTTTCCATTATTTTATTATACATATCAATATTTTATTGCATTTTCTTCTCTAAATAGAAATGATAAGCTCTCTTTAAATCCTTGAAAAATACTAATGTGTTTGATTCTAAAGATGTTACTATAAAGGAATATTGGTTAATAATAATTTTTATAAAATTCTATATGATTATCCATTTTATATAGAAAGGACAATAAAAATTGTACAATGTCACATTAGGATCCGATATGTACATGGAATTATTAATTACATGGACATATAAAGGGTTTTAGATTACAATGGATCTATGTTCCATATCAGATCATTCATTTCGTTGGAAAATATAAGGTTGATGATATAATTTAGAAACCTCTTATCATATATTGATTTCATGTTTATCATCTTAGATGAGGTTTCAAATTCCCTCCTAGGTAGGACTTATTTACAATTATATACTGCCATTCCCACCAATTACCATCAATGTCATAGGAAATTTATTTGTTTCCAAATATGAGTGATTTACATTGAAACATCCCTTATGAATCATATGAGACCATATACATTGATGTCAGGTATTACAAGGATGGGATTTTTCCTAAAAATAAAAAAAAAATTATCA
This sequence comes from Viscum album, assembly GCA_963277665.1. Taxonomy (NCBI): domain Eukaryota; kingdom Viridiplantae; phylum Streptophyta; class Magnoliopsida; order Santalales; family Viscaceae; genus Viscum; species Viscum album. The sequence continues at coordinate 881,135,759 of OY728123.1, forward strand.
TAGGTGTAAACTATAAATGAATAAGAAGTCACCCTAGATAATCATTGGAATGATTTGAAGGTAAGATTATTAATCTATATCTATTCCATTGAAGAATAAAAGATATGATTGGGGAGTTATGTCATCCTTTCTACCAAAGTGAAGACACATTAAGAAATCTATTCTTCTATAATGGGAAACAAAATTCATCATTCAAACTATAAATATCATTAGAAAAAATAAATGGTCTCTCTGAATATCACATAACCGTAAATCATATGTTTTTGTGTATGTATTAGAATGCAGGTTTTATAAGCACTCATTTGACCCAACAAAGTAATTTTGAATAAACCCAAATGAATTAATAAAAATACATCCTGATAGGAAACCTTCATGTTCATATATATGATTTCACCAAACCTAGAAGACCAATATTTTACCCAAGAAATTATAACCCCAATAAAGAGGCTGAAAATCCTATACAACCTACAAGGATAATGTAATGACTCTAGATTTCATAATATATTATCCTCAAATAAGTATTTTTTTTAATATCTTGTCTTGCATGTAAAACAAAATTAAAAGGAAAAACCATGATAAATTTTGAATAATAAATATAACTGATAAAACCTAATAATTGAATTAGTGGACATGAAATGGAGTAACCACATTATGAAATTTGAGTGTAATAAAAATAAACTATAGTTTAAATACTAATGAAATTCAATTAGTATAACTAAAACAACTAAGAATATAATTTTATGATTTAAAATCAATTTTTATAGAAAATGTTTTCAAATAAACTATATGTATTATGATTAAATAATAATAATAATATATATAATTAATAGTTTTCTAATATATTAATTATAATTTATATGACGTGAGAATAAAATAATATTTAAAATTTGAAAAATATTTTTTCCAATATGAATAGATTTTAGCAATATTTTTGGATTATATTTAAATATTTAATTATAAGATTTTAGAAATTTAATTTCAAAAAACGAACATCATTTTTATATTAAACGTAAAAATTAATATTCACATGAATTTTTGAGATTTTTTTCGATGCATTTGATTTCTAGGTGAATAGTGAAATATTCTGTTATTTCTAATATTGCACCTTTTATATCATTATTAGTCTATAAATATGAATTTCAAATTTCGGAAGCATTTTTCTAAGAAAAAATATATATTTTATAAGTGAATTTATAATTTTAATAATGCTTTTTAAATTTATAAACCCATATTTTAAATTTTATAATAAGAGTTATATATTTAAAAAAAATATTTTTTTAATAAATTATACATTTAGTATTTTAAATTTCATTTTTATCACTTCAAAATTTTAAATCAAACAAAATAAATTTTAAATTTCTAATAATTAGGTCAAAATTATATAATAATTGTCATTTTTATTTTTTTCCATAAATTTTTAATTACATAAGTAAACACTAGTAACCCTCGTGAAAACTAAAATGGTAAAAGTTAGTAACCTTTGAAGAAATGGGATTAAAAGGATTAAAAAATGTATCTGTTTGTATTTTGGATATTATGATCGACATTATATCCTCTATAAACCATTATTTATAAATTTTGTATCAACATTACTTGATATTTACTTCCCATCACTAGCAGTTTTTGGGTATTTATAAGAATGACTCTTCTTTTAACTTATAAAAGGGGTTCCCCTCTACTCAATTAACCTCACACAAAACCACAAAATTCAAACACTAAAAACCCCTATTAATTAATCTCTTAGACATCTTAAGGGTGGTTTTTTTCTTCTCAAAATTCCATATTTATAATTTTTAATCCCCATCACCAAGGTGATAATCTGAGAATTATTATATAAGTTGATAAAGCTCTCTTTCATTTTCAATTTCATTAAGTGATTTTATTATTCCTAAAATATCATTCCACCATCATAAAAATATAACATCAATATTATTATTAAACTTTTATATTATTATAATAATTTTACATGCATTAATCACCATACCATTTTCCATTAAGAAAAATTAAAACATGAATTGTGTGTTGTGCAGACTATCGCCTTCATGACGCAACATTTTTTGTTTTCCTTTATCACCTAAAATTTATGGTGTACATAGGTAATAAAAAATATAATTTCAATATTAATGACATATTTTATATTATTAAATTATAAACAATATTTATCCATCCTTCTTTTTATAGAAAATAAAATCACCAACCACGCATATGTGTGGACTACCGCCATCATGGGTCGATTGATTTCTGTTTTTCAATTCATCACCACCTTACATGGTTTCTCATGATAATAGTGTCAAATGATAAATATTATTTTTATGATTTCATTATGTTTCTAGTGTACTAAATTGGGTGACCTATTAATGATATGGTCAAAAAATGTTTATCGTAAAATTAATCATTTAAAATTGGTATACAAAGTGGGAATCATTAATTTAAATTATGTAATACTTTCATATCCATTAATTTGTCAAAAAATTAACTTTAAATTATCTTATATCACACTAATAGACACAAATTTATATCATTATTCTTTTGGTTTAATTATATTACAACTAAATCTTCTCATAATCATCGATAATCATGGTGTGTTCATGTTAGGGTAATTTTGACCACCTACTTGAATAAAATAATGAAATTATATCACAGATGATTATTAAAACCTAATTAATGGTGTAATATTTTATGAATTTTTTAAAAAAGTACTTATTTTTGGTTCTATAAAATATATATCAATATTAAACTCATTAATTAATAAATTACCCTTTGTTGGTTGAAAATTAACAAAGAATTTTTGTCATCAGTTTTAGCTTATAGTATAATGATTAAAGTACTCATGAATGGAAATTTGAATGTATAAATTTAATAAGAGTCAATCATTATAGTAAAATTAATGAACTTATTATGATGAACTTTATAATTGTAAGGAATACTGACCTTGATCCAACAAAACTACTTCAAATGGTCGATACTATAAACACATGATATTAAAAAATAGGCAAAAACTGACTAATATAATGTTAGATAACGATTATAAGTGTAAATTATAAATATTTTAGTATGAATATGGTTCTAAAATTAGTAATTTATATAGTTATGTTGGTTATATAGGATCTTAAAGTGCATCTGATAAATAGAGGAAACAAGGTAACAGTTTCTTTGGCTCAAATTTGAATCCATTGACACATGTTTAAGTTATACACCATGTTTCATTTTTGATGGTATAAATACTTTCCTATTTTTATTTAGTATCATGATACTCGAATATTTCATGATGTTAAACTTTCTATTTAATTTTTTATCTCTCTAATAGTTTTTATTCTAATGGTATAATGGTTGTAAAGGGTTTTTGTGACTGAAGTGTTTTCCTTAATCCATAATCACCCTCCTTTGACAATTATCATTCAAGATTTAACTTTCCCAAACAATGATGAAGTTATGTTATATTTCATATTTATTTTTATTGGAAATCATGTTTTCACACAAAAATATTCTTCCCAACTGATTCTATTGTTTCATTGAAATTAATTGTGTTAAGAATAATTTTCATTACTTTTAAGGAATTTTTTCATATCCATATTTTAACTTCCCATAAATGTTCTCAATTCCGTAATGAAAACTCCATTTTTTTCTCCAATGATCCGTTAATTCCAATTAATTTATTTTAAATCAAATTTTTTTTTATCCTTTTAACAATTTGGGTTTTCAAACAGTGGAATTTCAAAATAGTAAATGAAAAGATTTTCTCACCTTTTAAAAAATAAAATGTTTTATCTTCTGCTACAATTTTTTTTAGATTACATTTAACTATTTTTAAGGATAATTATTTTAACTATTTATAATAAGTATTTAAAAATTATCCTTTTTCCCTCCTCAAAATTTTGTTTTTTCATAATAAATTTTCACTTCATCTTCTATAATAGTGTATAAAATGTTTTAAAAAAAATATTTTCACTTTTATTTTTTCCTCGAAGGTTTATCTCCCATTTAGTGATGTTTTAATCATCATTTATATGGTATTATGTTTTGATTACTTCTATAAAATCATATTTTGATATCCATTATTACATAATTTCACGTTATGTGAAAACACATTCTTATTCCATTGGTTCATTATGATATTTTTGTGATTGAATTTACATGGAACAAATATATATGTAAGATGGTGGGTGGGGTCCTATATCACCCTAAAATATATTAGTTTAAGATTAAATATCATGATATAGTTAGGTATGGACAAAATAAGTTTGTTTACATAGGAATGGGAATGATGTGTTTTCTCAAATTTTCAGGTGTCGACATAATCATTTTGTTCACATAAGAATATAAATAATGAGTTTTTTCCCATAGTTTTCCCTATTATTATGCTTGTGAAACATTTCCATGATTTTCACGAAGATAAGCTAAATTTTCAAGATGAATATCACTTCCCTGAAATTACTTGTTTTCAAGAATATGCCTTATAATTAAAGTATTCAACACTTTTTTGTCATGCTCACATGTTATAGGAAAATTGAGATATATTTTTAGAGAATGAATGTCTTTTAGGATTAATTAATAGAATTGTTAATATATTATCATACTAAAACATGTTTTATGATTATCATACAAGGTATTTTGATCATTTATTAATATATTTGTGTCTCTCACATGTTTTAATTTATGTTATGATATGTTTTACCTTATTAGGTATCTGATGTCACCCCATTTATATGTCTACAATCCCTAGGTTATAAAGATGATTATATCATATTGTATATCTAGAATGGGTCTAGAGGATCATGCTTATAGAGAAATTATTTCAATTTTTGTAAAATAATATATTTTTGTAGCTTATCTCCAGGAAAAAAATCCTTTAGTTCATTGGGTGGTGTGACTATTTGTGAAATGTATTATTTAAATATTTAGATTATTATAATATTTATATTAATATTAGACTACGTAACTTTAGTTGGTATCGGAGAATGGTTTAGTTATTTTTTGAGGTTATTTTAGTTAACTTTTCTAGGATTAAATAACCTATGTGAAGACCCGAGAGATGTCGCAAAATATAAGATCATATCTAGAAATTTTGTTATATTCTTGATTAGATGGTTTAACATTAAAATAAATCCATGTATAGGTACTATAAGTGGAAACAATATCTGATATATTTGTAGATATGGGAATATCCCTAAAAATGGTGTGTTGGTAATTAAATCAATCATCCCCTAGTGCATGACCAAGAGGCCTAACATCACACAAGTTTTAACACTCCCATGGGATACACTATGGTTGATCATAATCTCTTTAGGAACTGATATGATGGATTTATGTCCAATTTATATTTAGATAACTCAAATTAAAATATCCTTTGCCAAACTAAGATTATATAGGTTGAACTAAATGAAATATCTTCCAATTTGATAATTTTAAAGGGAAATACGTTTCATGGTTGATATAATTTTATGATTATGATATTCTCCTTGTATTTTTAATGTTATCCACTCATTTCAACGCTTTGGTTTTTTAGAAATTACTTGAACTAGAAGGAACCATGGCTACGAAGGACAACAGAAATATTACCTTAATGAAAAATCCATCATAATGGATGATTGAATTAAAATCCTTATGATTATGCTAAACCAATAGTCATGAAATATGATTAACAATGTGAATATATTTGAAGTCCCAAAATCACAAAGGAATAGAAGGATAATGTCCCATAAAATATTCTGTGATTAAGATGATGAATGAAATAATTTACAATTTCATATATATCAAAATGGTTGGAAGAAGCACCAAGGGAATTGACTAAATGGGACGAGAAGATGAATTTAAATTTTAAGGGGGGGTCATCAAGGATCAAACATTATTGGAAAAATTAGGAGTTTAATTAATAAAATGGAAAAAAAAGTTCATGCTAAGAGTCTATTAATAATTTAATTTCTTATGCGAGGTGAACTCAGTAATTGTCCACATCAATACCCTAATCCAAGGACTAACCAAGATAATGAGCATCAAAAATCTACAAGACCATGAGGAAAATGGAATACCTTTTCTTGTACAACTCTATAATTTAATCCTGATATTTAAGGTACATATACCATTTAATCTAGAGTTGTAGATGTCTTGTTTTAATATAATCCTAGGAACTCTACTATATGTAATAATATTTCAAATATCATTAAATTACCACCTATACAATTTTTTTGTCAAATAAATATTCTAGTTATACAATTATTTTAATAAAATTAGATTATTTTGGGAATGTGACTTTGGTAAAAAAAATTAATCTTCCTTTAGATAAAGTTAATGTGATTTTAGAAAAAATGGGTTCTCTTGACTTATCGGAAAAACTAACTAGAATAACGAGATCAAATTTCATATAAATCAATGATAGTTAATTAATGAAAGGATTTTTATAAACACCATTTAGAAAGAAATTATTTAATTTAGATCTTGAAATAGATTAATTATTTACTCATAGATGAGATTGTAAGAGAAAAAATCAATAATTGGGTTAAGTCTCTTCTGATGAGAATGATATGTTTTTGGGTTTTTAAGGTTAATATATCTCTAAAAAAATTTCTATAAGTATTCCCTATCATTTAGATACACTTAGATATTTCCTTAGGTAAGTGATAAGTATATTTTGAGGACACCGTTTAATTAAGGGGGTAGTAAATAAGATTCCATTGTATATTATCCTTAAATAACTATTATGTTAGTAGCATGTTCGAGACATAAATCAAAATTAAAAGGGAAAATGTATGATATATTTTTAATATTAAATAAAACCATTAAAAGATATTTTTTTAATTATTTTTCATGAAATTAACTAACCAAATTATGAAATATTTTTATAATGAAGATAAATTCTACTTTTTATACTAATTATATTCAATTTTTATAACTAAAACAACTAATATAATCATTTTATGCTTAAAAGTATATTTTTATAATTTTTTTCAAGTACATAAGAAAATTATTTTTAATTATAGTAAAATTAATTAATAACATATTACCAAAAAAATCATATAAAATATCAGAAGATAGAATAAAATAACATTTAACATTTTAAAGAGTTATTTTCCAATATGAACAGTTTTCCACTATATATTTTTGATTTTATTTAAATATTTGAATCTAAAATTTTAGAAAAAAAATTTAAAAAAATGAGCATCAATTTTAGTTTAATCAAAAGAATATAGGATTCAAAATATTTTCTTTAATATTTCTAAAAAATTTGTTCTTTACGTGAAAAATGGAATATACAGTTTTTTCTAATATTACTGATTTTATGCGATTATTATTCTTTAAGTGTAAATTGAAAATTAATTAAATTTTTATAACATGAAATATTTATTTTATAATTGAATATAACATTTGAATAATTCTTCTAAATTTTTAAACCAATATTTAACATATTACAATTTAAGTAATATTCATCAAAAAAATTGTTTTTAATACATAATAAATGTAGTATTTAAAAAATAATTTTTATATCATTAAAATTTTAAATATAAAAAAATGGATTTCAAATTTTCATTAATTATGTCCAAATTATATTATAATTACCATTTTATTTTCAGTCTTTGAGGATAAATTACCTATGTAAAACCTAACCATTGTGAAAATGAAAATGGTAAAAGTTAGTAACCATAGAGGTAAAGGGACCAACATATTTAAAACATAATTATATTTTTATGGGAGATGTTTGGAACAAATTTATCTCCTCTCTACTCAATTATTTATCAATTTTTCAAACACTTACCTGTATATTTACTTCTCATTTTAAAATTTTTTTGGCTATTTATAAAAATGTCACTCATCTTCACATATAGAAGGGAAACTCCTATCCTCACTTCTCCTCTCAGAAAAATCCCCATAGATTGGATCAAACTATAATATCCCATATTTTTATATGAATGAAACTATTTTAAATTTTTTAGTGTTTTTTAGTTGGTATTTACTTCTATTAAATTTTGGTGGTTGAAATTTTTCTGGATGGAGATACTTTGTCAAGAAATAACCAAAATTATTGAGATGTATGTTTGTTCTAATTAATGGAGTTTGGGAATAAATTTTTCTAAAGATTTAAAGGTCTATCTTTTTTTTTTCTAAATATGTGGATATTGTTTCACTTTTTCTTCATAATATTTTTTTATCGGTCTATTGGACACTTTTGCGTAGTGAATAGGTTACACAATGTGAACCTCTTACTGGGAAGATGTCATGAAAGGTTTAGAGCATGAAACAGTTACACACTATTAAACTGGTTCATGTCATGAAAAGGAATTTTGGGTTAATTTTAATCCAAGGATATGAATTTTTCATTGTATAACCCACGTGGTGAATTCACCTCATGAATCTAGGATTCATATTGTGAATTTTTTAAGTGAAGTGGGTTTTTTTATGGTGATGCCTAAAAATTATCAATCACCATGAAACCTCTTCTCTTGGACCCTATAGAGACTCCAAGTGATTTTTAAGAGATTCGTTCCTTCTATAATTTCTCGGTGAAGCATTTGATATCAGGTGAGTTCTATCACTTTGGTTGTCTCCATTCTTCTGTTATCCTCAATTATAGTGGTGGGTTCTCCTATCAACTGTTGAATAGGGTTTCTATTCTAAATCATTTTGTGATCTATATTTTATTTTTTTATCTCATTATCCTTCATTTATCCATGTTCGTTCTATACTAAAAGTGTTTCTATGAGTAACGGATTAAGATAGGTGGTGAAGACCTTTTTCATAAAGTCTTGTTCAGATTATTTAAGTATGTGAAATAATTTTGATCACTCTAACACACCATGTGAATGACCAAAATAATTTATTAAATATATATTTGATGAAAATTGTGTTCATAGTCCTCCCATTGAAACCTTCTAGGTCTATAATCATTAAGAAATGTCTTGCAGCCACCCTTGTAGTCAGCCTTCCCTTGAAGTTATAATGAATTTTCAATTATGAAAATTCAGTTTTGGATTAACAATGAGAATTTATAATTTAGCATGTTGCAGCTTTGAAAATTTGTTAAGAAAAATATAAACTTGGCATGGTCTGATTATGTTGATTCATCATATCATATGATATTCTACCAATTGAGAAAATATTCCTAGTTAATATAATGAGATAAATTTACCAACTAAACATGTGATATGAATGGTCATGAAAGGTATAACTAGTTTTCCTATATATATATATATATATCTGTGTGTGTGTGTGTGTGTGTTTGTTTGTGGAAAGGATGTGTGAGGGCTTGTACTACTATCTCATGAGACATGGAATCCATTGTTCATCCTAGCATACGAGAACACACGACTTGAGATATGATTCACCCATTGGGACATGCACATGGGAAGATGTAAGTGACTCGAGCATCAAAATTCTCATGGAGTCCCATATGAGATAGTTACATTCCCTTTGACCTGTTATTTCACCCTGGGAAGATGTAAGTGACTCCAACATGGGAATTCATGTGGAGTCCAATATAATATTGTAACTTTACCCATGGCATGGTATTGAACTTTTAGAATATGTAAGCAACTAAATCATGGGAATTCCGATGGAAAGTAGATATTCTTATGGAGACATGGAGCATGATATTTTTTTCTATTGTATTATAATTAGTTCTGTGGAAGATACATCTTATATTGAGCCAAAGTAGGTTTGGATGGCCCTGAGTTTCAACCTAGAACTCGAGGGTTTTATTGTTTATGTTATGTAATGAATTAGTTGATTAAATAATAGCCTTTTATAACTTTATTGCATTAATTTCAATCATACTATTTTTGTTTATACATGGTGGTATCAACCTAGTGATATTTCTCACAACATATTTAGGCCACCATTAGGTACTTGAGAAGATTTCATGGATGTAGGTTTTCAAGATGGTAAGGGACCATATTATTGAATATTGTTTACTGAATGGGTTGGATATTGGAGATGGTTTTGACATCAGTTTCGGGACTAGGGACTTTTATGAGTATATAGTGTATTTGGTCTTTTATCTATATGACATTTAGATAGAAATTTACTTACATTCCATTCTATAATTACATTATCCTATTGTTTTTCATGGTTCGGTTGATGTTCATTGTCTGGTCTATCCTATTGTATATTGTACTATTTTCTCTATTTTTGTTACTCTGATATTTATTTATTTATTTCCTCTATATTGTTACTCAGTATCATGGGATATTTTCTCCCCACATTGTTCTCTAAACCACCGCAACTAGTTAGTACCCTCTGTCATAAGGGGAGGTTCTCTTGACGTCCAAAAACCAACCTAATTTGGCCACATGAGAAAGTGTCGGGGCGGGGAAAATTACAAAGTGGTATTAGGGAACTCAATTTTTATTTTTTGTCATATTAGTATTTTTGAGAGGTTAATAGTACAATTGGAACATGTTGGTACTTTGAAATGAGGTTTTCTATGGGATTATAAAATACATGTATGGGGGAAATCTGAGTTCACATGGATGGGACCGTTCTTCGTGTTGTTCATTTGTTATAGTTGATGTTATTTCATATTGGGTAACTCACATGTTGGGTGATATTTTTGTTTCTCAATATTTAATCTTGTGGATTGATATGGAATAAGATGAGTATATGCACATCATTATTGAGATATAGGTATATATATATATATATATATATTGACATCCATTGTTAATTATAGATAAATATTTATTTCATGTGATATTTTTTCCTATATGAACTATGAAATTAGATTATGGTTATATCTAGTGAATAACAAGAACTGATGTGTTATTCCAATTCACTGGTTATTCCATGATTAGAGAGACTATGAGATAATGTTTCTTTATTTTTTTCCTATTGAGGTTATCCTTTATGTTTATCTAGTTTTTTAAGGAGTTTGTTTTTATTTTAGATAAAATACTTCCTCAACATCTTCGAGTGGAGCATCTAGAGAGTGGAAATCAGCATGCTCTAAATGTAGTTGAGATGAAGATTCTAATAGCTCTTGAGAATCAAAAGGATGATCATCTCCAAAAATAGATTACTAGCAGTTATGAAATACTTAGAGAGGGAGGTTATTCACACCGAACATTCTATGTATGTTTTGGTGAGATAATTGTAGCAAAAACATATGCATGTTTTCACTAGGGAGGGAGGTGCCTAGGTAGCTGAGTTCTGAATCGAGTTAGTCTAAAATATTTATAAGAATCTTGTTACTATCACTGATAGAATGGTGAATAATTATGCATACATGCTTCATGTAATAACTAAATATTGGTGGAACAGTGTGGATAAAGCTGATCAGTAGGAGGAGCTCACTTGGATGGACTTTGAGGTGTGGTTTCTTACCCAATTATATCCTAAAATTTTTAGGAATGAAAAGGAATTGGAATTCATGAACTTTATGTTGGAGGGAATAAGAGTGATATAATATGTTGGATGTTTCACTATCTTGTAGTGTTTATCTCCATCCTTAGAAGTTAATGAGGTATCTAGGAAAATACATTTTCATGATTGGATTCATTACGAGATATGATCTTAGGTGAACGTCTTTAACCTATGTACCTTAAAGAACATGATTAATCAGACTATCATCTTTGATGGAAATAAAAGGGAGGCCTTGAGTATAATCCATGTGTCTTTAGTACGGTGATATGGGATCTCTTCTTCAACTATCCATATGTTTTATTCTGATAGTTAATTCAATGTTATTATAACGAAGATTATTCAAGAGAGTGTACAACCATCTCAAAATCATGTCATGTTGTTGTTCTTTTAGTATTCAAAGAGAGGTTTTTATAACAATCAGTGTACTTACCCCACTATAGAGTGTCATAATTGAGGTAGGATGCACCATATTCAAAGGTTCTGTAGGAAATCATAGTATTAAAGCATTAGTAGGGGATATGAACAATCATCTGAGTCTAGAAAGGACTCAACTACCCCCTGTAGACTAGTATCTGGAGTTCCAAAAGATGCTCAAGCAACGGTAGGGGATGTGGTACTTCAAATTAGGAGAAGCAGTACCACTCAAATGGGGTAGTGAAGTGGAGTCATACTTGATCACAAGTAAAGAGAGAAAATTCATCTATATTTTATAAAGTCTACTCTAGGTATCTTGGATGTAGGACCATATACTATCAAAGGTATGATTATTGTATCTTATATGTTATATTGTGTTCTTTTTTATACATGGGAATAAAATCTTATTATATCTTCTTTTTTTTTTGTGAACATTTTGTCTTGTTCCTGGAAATCATGGATGGTTTCTTGACCATTAATACACTATTGGGAGTGTGTTTATAAAATAACAAGCATTGTTAGTTGTGTTATCCAAGAATTTGCGGTTATTGATTCTTAGGGAAACTATTTTTTTTCGTGAAATAACAACTTTTAGTCTGATTCTGGGTATATATTAGTTTGTTTTGTACTGGGCTCACATCAACTTTTATTGAACGAGAGTTAGCTTCTTATCTTCCGAATAAGGAAACTATTTTCATAGGGGTTAGTGGGATCTTAAGGTTGTTCATGTAGAATTAATTCGGTTCATATTAGATTTTCTCATCGTTTAGATAGTAATCCTTTCTCTAGAAGATGGTGGAATAGAATTGGATACTTTTTCCACTATGGTATACCATTTTTTGTAATATTTTTCTTAAATTTTTCTGTGGATGATCACATGAGTTAGAGATCGCATTCATGATCAAGTTGTCAGTAGTATTTCAGAAAGTTTCTATTACACCACATAAGATGGAACCAATACAGCCATGGGAATTGAATTTTCCATTGGAAGATCTAGAATAAAATTGACTCATACTTCCTAGTATGTCACCTTGGGGGTTATCTCATGATTTACTCTAAGAAGGATGATGGGAAATTGTGCATGAGTGTCAACTATTAGAGATTGAACATGATAACAGTAAATAACTGGTATCCCCTTCCATACATCCTCAATCAGATTAATGGTGACATATTTTTCTCAAATATTGACTTGAGATCAAGTAATCCTCAGTTGGGAGTGAGACCATCAAACATACCTCATCCCTCCTTTATGAGAAGGTATGGCCTGAACAATTTTGTGGTGATGTTTCTTGGTCTAATGAATGCACGTTTGGTATTTATGTCCATCATGAATCAGAATATTCAACCTTTTATGGATTAGTTTTTAGTGGTGTTCATGAATTACATCTTAGTTTACTCCCAGTAAACAAACAATCATGAAAAACATCTTGAAATCTTTATGAGTATTTTGAGTGATCGTCGTGTTTTTGAAAATCTATCTAAATTAAATTTATAGATTGATAAAGTGCACTTATTGGGTCATTCCATCAGAGAGGCTGGATTTTCAGTGGACCCAAAGAAGGTTATAGCCATGTTATCTTGGGATAGGCCCAGTAATCTCTTCATGATTTGTATATTTTTAGTATTAAAATGTTATTATCAATATTTCATCCATGTAATCTCCGTTCTAGAAGCACTGATGTTAGGGCTGACCAAGAAAGGGATGAATTTTTTTTGATAAACTTCATGAAAGATATTTTTTTGGGAGTGGAAGATAATTTTTTCCTTATAACTGATCCTAATATTATATTTTTTTCTTAAGTAACATACCATGTTCTATGATGCATCTGGAGTTCGACTCGGAGTCTTTTCAACGTAGGAGGAGCTAGTGGTTGCTTATGGATTCAGACAGCTAAGACCGCATGAGGGGAATTACCCTACTAATGTTATAGAGTAATATATAGTGGTATATTCCCTAGGATGATAGAGACACTATCTTTTTTAGAGTGTTTTATGGTGTCAACATACCATATGATTCTCAGGTACATATTTTCTTTATGCGGTCAAGATATTTAGTAGAGGAGGTGGGTCAAGTATATGTAGTCCTTCAACTTCAAGATGGGATATGCACTGGGAAAGGTCAACATCATTATAGATTACATGATCCAAAATACATAGTTGGAGGAAGTGTGGGAGTATTTCCAAAAAATTGGTAGATGATGGAACATTTTATAGACATACATCTAGAAGTTCAGGGGTTCCATAGAGGGGTATATCTTACTTTGACATCTATTATACCCATGATTTTGGACCAGATCAAGACTAAGTAGTCATCATATATAGTGGTCTTAGCTCTTAGGGATAGCATATGTGGTGGGGAGTCACCACCAGGATGGTATCTTGGAAACAATGATGTTCTTCTTCTCCCTGTTAAGTAAGGGTTCCTACAGGCTTTCAAAAGTAGCTAATGAGTGTTTTTCATAATTCTATATGGACTGTACATCCAAGGATGAAAAATATTTATCATGATCTTAGTAGATAGTACTAGTGGCTAGGAATGAAAATGGAGGTAGTGGGCTTTGTAGTGAGATGATACACTTATTGGTAGGTGAAAGTTAAGAACAAGAGGCCATATGAATTGTTAAAACCTATTCCCATTCCAAAATGGAAGTGGAATGATGTCACTAATGATTTTATGATAGGTTAACCTAGGAAACCTCAAAATAATGATGAACTATGGGTACTAATTGGTAGATTAATGAAGGTATCCTACTTTTTACCCTTTAGGTATACCTTAACCATTGATGATATGGGGGGTTTTTTGTGCATGAAATAGTTCGACTGCATGGTATTTCGAGGACTATCATTTCTGAAAGATTTCCTCATTTCATGTATTTTTTTGGTGGGGTCTTTAGAAGGCTCTAGGATCAGATGTTCTTTTTTGTAGTTATGATCATCCTTGTATTGGAATCCAATTTCAATAAATGATTCATATTTTAGAGGATATGTTATGGGCATGGGTGATGTATTGCCACTTTTTTGCGATACTCCCACAATTAATGGATTATAATTTGGAATTCATGGATAATTCCTATAATAATATCTTCCACGTATCAATCCAGATGAAACCACTTAATGCCTTGTATTTAATGCCATGATTATTGCCACTTTTTGGGATAGATGTAGGAGAGTCATCACTCATTTGACCTAGTATCATGCTGGAGACATCTGATATCGTTTACTTGATTAGGAAGTGAATGTCGATCTCCCAAAGTAGGCATGAATCATACACTAACCATTTAAGATGACCTATGAAGTTGTATTTAAGTCATCATGTTTTTATTTGGGTGTTACCTTGGCTAAGGTAACCACGTATCAGGAAATAGGGAAACGTTTTCCCATTCTTTCCAGGTTGTTTGAGATACATGGAAGGGTTGGTCGAGTGGAATACCAATTGGAAATTCCATAATGCTATAGTGTAATGCATAATGTATTTTTCATGTCCATGTTTCAGATATGTCATCCTAACCCTTATCATGTTATAGATGTTGATGACATCAATATTGGTGTAGATGCATCTTTTAAGGAGGGTTTTAAAAGTATTGTGCACTATTGATAGAATTATCTCTTAGGAAATACTATTCCTCTAGTGCTAGTATAGTGGTAGAATGGGAATGTTCAAGATGATACCTTAGATATGTAATATAATATGCAACCATAATGGCTAAAAGTTTTCAACATGACTACAGAGTGAGTGTTGGAGTATCTTAGGGGTGTGTTTTTATTTGATAGGGAGGTTTTAATATCACATATTTTTTCAAGAATATACCTCCTTGACTTTTTTTGGTTATGTCTCATTAGGATGGGTTTTTGATCTTAAACCTTGGTGGTTAAACCTTTTGTGGATGGAGATCCTTTGTTAGGAAATGACCAAAATTATAGGGATGTATATTTTTTGAATTAATTCATTCATGTTATAAATGTTTCTAAGGATTTAAGGGCACTCTATCAGTTTGGAAAGATTCAAATGTAGTTTAAATTTTTCTTCAGAATCTATGTTTTGATATGTTTGATTGATACATTAACATCTTGAATGGGTTGAATGATGTGAACTTTTTTTGAGAAAATTCTATAAATGTTCTACAAAAACGGATGTATAATACTTGTATTTCATCCAATATTTTTAATTATACATATAAATCCCAATCAATAAGCTTGATGTCAATGGTGACTCAAATTTTTTTATCATTATAACTAATGAAGAGTAAAATATCAAGGAGGAAAATTAATATCCATGCCCGATTGTACATGGTATTGGATGTAAAACATTCTTTTTGATACAATTCTTTTATATATATCATGGATACATAATACCAAGGTTGAAATACTATTAAAATTTTCCTACCCTCTAACTGAGCTAAATCATGAAGATTAGATTATCCCCATAGAACATAATAAATCTGTATCCCTTTCATCAAAAAATAGATAAATGAAATATTGGGTATTCGAACAACCTATTTTCAGGAATAATTCTAATACTTATATGTCATAAAACAATTTTTTGGATGTCTCAAATAGTATATTATCTCCAAAAAAATATTTTTCATTGGTCTATGCTGAAAGGAAGTAGATCCACATAAAAGAAACCTATATTTTACTCTATGAAATGCCATAGTCCCAAAAAAAACTTTTTTAGAGAATTAGATTTTATCGAGTTCATTTAAGGAGTATATTCCATTAATGTTATAAAATAGTTCAAGGTAACAACGTTAAATGTATTCCAAACAAGAATAGGATATCCTATTAAATAATAATTCTATGGAAATTTTCTTCCTTAATGATGCACGATTTTATAGATTTTTCAAATAATTTTCATTAATTCATATTATATAAAACATTTATTCATAAATCTTCAATGTTGCAACATTTTATAATGTACTCCTAACCATTTTCTATATTCAGAATATATTATATGGGTACATACCCTCTAGAAACTATTTAGCATTTCATCTTCATTATCACTACCATCGACTTCTTCTTAAAGTGGTATATGAAAGTGTTCTTTAAAGTGGTTAGAATAAAATATATGATCACCTTCATGAAATCCAATTTCGTCAAATATTTTTCATTTTTCATTATATTCAAATATATAATAGCATATAATTTAATACATATTAGTAGATAAATTTTTATTCAAAATATAGGGTCTAATCAAACCATTATTTCCACTTTCATATGGCTTTAAATGGATATATTTAGGCCTTGTATAATACCTTTTCAAATTACCTAATAAAATTATAGAGGAGTAAAAGAATTTATATCATATAAATCTCTTCAATGGTATGTGGTATTATCACACTACTATACACACCCCTGCAAAGTGAATGTCATATTGTATTATGTAAGGAGCTGAAGTGGTATTTCCTATCATGTTTTGGTTACCCTCTATTTAACTACTATATACCATCAACTGATTAATGATGAGTGGTCACAAGTTAAATAAGATGATAAATAAAAAATTAATAGGAGTAGGATATTTGAATTTTATAACCTTTATGATCATAAAAATAGTGTGAGTTCTGTTTTCAATAAGGAATCTCACCATTGTTCTTTTATCTAGGATGTTCTGGTGTTATCCTTATAGACACTAAGGAAGAAACCCCCAAAATTAGAACCCAAATAAGAGGTAACTTACATCATGTATATGGTATAATCTAATGAATTATATTCCTTGATCATATTATATATGGCTCACATTAACCCTTATTCCAATGAAAGAAATATTATTAAATAATTCACATTGAATTTTTTATATGAGTCACCAGTCCTCTACACAAGATCATAAACTAAATGTCTTGTGGTTTTCAGGAAAAAAATTGAACTTCATGGAATACCATAATTATTTTATTTCATTATAATCTATACTTTGGTCTTTCTTTCATGAAAAAATGGTATCACACATCTTCCTTGGTGTGTTATTTTAAACTATGGAAACTCACACAACTTGTGTTTGAGCCTGATCTATGCCAAAAAATTAACTATCATTACCCTTAATTAGAGGTCATCCTCCCAATTATTTCTTTGGTTCATCCTACTTCTTTAACCCCCCCCCCAATAACACTCTATAATCAAACCATTGTTTCATTAAGATAAATGTTTCAATTTCAGACTATCTCCATCCACTCCACCATGGTGTATAGATCCCCTTCCATTTTATTTTGAGTTCAATTTAGTCCTCTTATACTAGAGTGTGCCTCCATTTTTTAAGAAAAACTTTTATATTAAATATTGTTCAGAAAAATATTTAATGATTCTATGGTCTTCTATGGAGGGGCTAGCTATAAGTTCATATTCCTTTTCACCCCCATCCAACTCTAAAAATTAAATCCCTTATTGACTTACATTGGATTTTCTTTGCCATAGTATCCATATCACATCCCTTTATTCATCCTTTTATTTAGAATACTAATTCATGATGGCTTCCATCTACCATCCCCACATAAAGGTGAATTTTAATTAAATAATTTTGTATATCTAGATTATTTTTTCCCAAATTTTCTACATAATGACACTTGATTTTCATATATTATGGTTGGTCAGTCCCTCTCCCCCTTAACCACCACCCATGATAACAGCTTGATTTTGAGTTTCTTATCAATTCATATTTATAATTTTCGACTATATTCCCTATTCAAATCTAGTTGTTCCAACCAACATAGGATTCGTTCTGGAATTTTTGTTGGGTAAGATTCAAAGCATACGAGTTGAATGATTTTTCTATTTGGAATAACTCTACATCAAAAGTGTATAAATTGAATAAAAATGATCTAATATACAAGCACAAAAATAATAAATCAAGGCATTATTAAAATCTATATAATCATGAAAAGGAAATGTTTCTTTATTTCATTGTTTATGGACTTAACTAAAAAATATATTTTTAGCACCTGAACAAAGTCTTTTAACTGGGAAAATGTTTTTCATTGGTGTTATGACCTTAAATTATAAAACAAACATCTTTATTTCAAGATCATTGAACATAAATTGTGATGTATTATATATTCCCCATGGTATGTCCATAAACTATGACACCCCTCATCATCATATAACCCTTGTAAAAGTACTAAAAGATACACAAAACATAACAAAAAAATATACTAAGGGTGGAGATAGATAAAGTAAAATTATTTCTTGTAAATTATATTATCTCAGGTGAATAAAAAAAAGGTTGATCATAATTGAAATATAATAAAGGCCCAATGGTTCTGAAATATATCCCCATTAAAAGTTGAACCATGAATTCAAGGCCTATGGATCAGGGAAATAATTTGTAGAGGATCTTATCCCCCCCTCCCATTTCACATCATGTCTCATTATATTTATCATATGAATTTAAACTGAATAGAATTTCTCTATGTGGGTATAGAGTAAACTGCACACCATTCTACACTGATCTCTATGCCATTAAACTAGGAAGTGTGATATTAATCATAGTTATCAATCCTAAAAAGTTCCCAAAGACCGAATTTTATGACTAAAGTGAACATCAATAATGAAAATTTATCACATGAGGTTACTTGATTCATGTTCCCATCATGTATGTCTGATCTGACACACTGTACAGACCAGTTCATGAAAACATAAAAAATCCTTCAGACACTCATTATGACTAAACAGTGTTCCTAAAATGAATCACCACTAACCTCTATGCTCACCAATATAACTCCAACCCAGCACCTACAGCCTAGTGTGGGTGATTTATTTCACTCCATTTTTACCACCTAGATATGTCAAACCATGTTTCTTATATGTGCCCCTTTAAAGACATAGATTTATGGATCCCATTGATTTTAACCTTTTGTAAAAGGAAATAAGTTCTCTATTTTAGCGAACAAAGACTCCTAAGAAATCAATATAGCCTAACACACTTGTTTGGGGCCCAAACTTATCATATATCTAGAACTCCCTCTTGTATATGGATGATCAAGGAAGAAAAATCTATAGTATAGTTCATAGTGCCTAGGGAATATCTCCCAACTCCACTGTCTAGTATTTCAATGAAGCAATCATGTCAGTCCTATTTCATATCCAATTGATTCAACATCACCTGAGGAATCATGAAGATCCTTCATCCCATACACACATGTTCCAGTACTCTAGAGTGGTTATTCTCATGCATGGCTCAACCAAACCACACCAAGAACATGAATCATGATACATATTTCATATTCATAAAGTGTCAACCATGCATAAGGAACATTCATGTTTAAATTGAATATTAAATTCCACAATAGAGAATATTACCTAATTTATTATCGTGTGGAGATTAAGTGCCTCCACATACATTATTTCCCCTTTGCCAAATGTATTTAACCACATCTCCCTCATCTTACTTCTATGAAATGATAATTATTCAAGTTAATTATGACTAAGATACTAACCATTCCTCATACACTTTATTAAGTTAAAATTTCAAAAAACATGCATGGACCTCCTTCCCCTAGATAACCTTTATGGTTTGAATTTAAAGAAAATTATAGAGTTTCAAAAGGCCCTACTAGAATACTTTCACCCATGTGAAAAATCCTAAATAATTATTTCTCCCAAGACAATTCTATGACCAAAAGATTTATATGATAGATTATGTAGAATCACTAATGTTCCCCCGTAGATCATGTATTCCTTTTATAACAGGGGTTAGGAATCCAATAATTGTTCCACCATATGTTTTTCTCTCTAAACAATATGATCATTGGGGTAAATACAATCATGTATTTCCTTAATAATGAGGATTCATATCCTTAGAATCTAGTGGAACTTCTCCCATCCTAAGACATTGATCCTTGTCACACTAAAGAAGGTCATGTATCTTTTAAACAACCAATTAATAGACCTAGTATAGTCAATGGGCCATCAAAATCAATGTTACTCTGACTTAGTGTAATTCAATATCAGTTAGGGCTTCCAATCTAATGAAATTAAAACCTCTATATATCCTAAGGTCCTTCAAAGAAAAATTCATTTTTTCATGGAACTCCTCATAAAAAGTATATAAACATGCCCTTTTATAGGCTATTGATCTAACAAAAATCCCAATAAAAAAGGGACACTATAGTATAAGTCTTATACATAATGAATTTTAGTGAATAAATATTACCCTCATGGTATAATTTAATATCTTCCATCTTGGGTGATGTCAATTAATATAACATTAAAATGAGAAAATATGTGAAAAAAGTTCATCCAAAAGTAATATATACATCAGGTTTGAAGAGTTGGTGATGCTAGTGGATTGTTGTGAACCTTTATTAAATTAAATTCTTATTCTCCTAATAATGTTCCATAGTGGCACAACCTAGGGTTGATCTCTCGAGGAGGATGCTTGCACGCACTTTATTGATATTGTCACTATTATAAACTAACTAATATAAAACTACAAAAAAAGTATAGATAGATTGTTTTGATTATGGAATGAATGTAATATAAATATAATATAGTGTCATGACTCATCCCAATGGGGGTCATACCATGACTCCTCATGCCCGCCTCCAATAGGCTAGGGGCTGGTGACATGCATAGTGTAGGAATATCACTAACATGGGATGCATTCCCTAATTACCTGTACACACACACACATCTCCAAGAGAAGATTTAGGAAATATAAACCCCAGTAAGGAACAAAATGAATGCATACAACTAAACCCCGCTAATATATTACAATAGAATGTAAAGTCCATAAATGTAAACTCAGATAGAATACAATCCCACCAAAAGAAAGAGACTACAAAATATGAAGTCCAACTTATAACAAAGTAAGGTACTGGGATGGATTATCGATGCCAAAGGAACACCTTGGAATATAAAGAAACTCACAAATCTTGGTCTGGTCTTGGACATCCATGCACTCCATCAAAAGGCACTCGTCTGAATAAGACATGATAGGTATGGGAAAAGCCCGTGTAGGGGTGAGTATAACCACACTCAGTAGGAAACCCCAAAAACCATAAATCAATACACTAAGTAAAGGTATAGTTATCTCTACAAATGATATGTCTACAAAACATATAAAAAGTGGAATATCTAGATATGCTCAAAACCCAGACCCATAGTCTAGTGGTAAGTCAAAATGACCACATATCCATGCTAGGGAATGAGTTCAAAGATAAAATAAAGCAATAATCTTAGGGAACTCACTCCATGAGTTGGTATCTCTAATGAAATCTGTTGTAGAATTATTATTCACTAGAAAAATTCACAAGAGGGATATATGCACTTATAGATCTGAAGAGAAAACATATACACTCATTCTATGAGAACTCACTCCGGGGTGGAGAAATATCATGATACGCTGATGACGATCACTACCTTGGGCCTTGGTGTATACCACAAATCATCTGGATTCACCTGCTAAGTAGAGGCTCAATGTTAGGTAGGATCAGTCATGAAAATATCCTAACTCTTCATATGTTACAGGAAAGGATAGAGGATCAAACTCTGGGCCTCTCGGAGGGACTCTTACTCTATCCAAAAAGTCATGCTGAAGGGGTCATACTCCTATGGATAGGAAACGATACCGCTGACCTTCAGGGGAATGAAAAATGGGGACACCACCCCAAAAAAACTTGTACAAAGTATGGTTGATAAGGAGACCAATCCTTGTAGATGGTATTGCATGGTGTGAATAAGGTCACACGCCATGTCCCATGACTCTGAGTACAGCCTTTGTACAACAGACCGAGTCAAAAGAACATGTCATGTAGAAAGAAATATACACGGCATGTAGTATCATGAAACATCATGTCATACTAATTGGGGTACTCTTTTTTTACATTGTCTATATGGTCGTACATAGCTTCAACCCATGTATGCCAACTCATGTATCGGTACACTAGGTAACCTGTGTAACCGGCCTGGTTTGGCCGGGTGATGGAGTACATTCCATGTACTCCACATCGTGTCCATGTATCATCCAAGATACATGAAGTTTCCCACATTAGGACCCACATGTTCTATGGCAGGGGTTAGATGGTGTGTCATTGCTTTCTGTAATGTGAAACTCTAGCCTCCATTGAGTTGTCCCCACACACCATGTTCTTTCATGAACACACTATGTTCTTTGTGATTTTCCAGAATCTCTTTAATATCGGTACACTACAAAATGGATGTGAAATGATCCATAGTTCATAACCCTGAGAAGAACTAATAATATATGGGATAAAAGGAGAGAATAAATTCATATAAAAAAATGAGGGACAAACATATTTTTTGGTTCATTATTACATTGATCTTCTCCCGTTATAAGTATCAAGAAGAACTAAACAAATATGAAATTGATTCCCCAAAATAAAACCCAATAATAATACCCTCCCACAAGAATGAATGATCCATGGTTCAACCTATTCATGGGATGATTTTTATCCATCATTTTATTCCAAGAGTGGATAAAGAAAAATCAAAATAACAACACCAACCTCGATCATCAACAAATAATGGATTTGATATCGTCTTTAGTGAGATATAGTCGTGTTGCACAATGATCCATGAATTTTCATTTTTCATCGCTTATCAAGAGTTATCCATGGGAGGATCCTCTCCAAAGATATAGAGCATCCAATGGAGGTTTTAAGGGTTATGAGCCTAACCCTGGGCTCTTAGTTATTTGAAACCATAAAAATAATCACTGAATCATTAAAATGTTTAATCAAAATAAATTATTAATTTATTTTATTTCCTTTAAAATGTAATAAAATTATCTTTTGCAGCCAACCCACACTGGGTGATTTTAAGACTCACCTAAGGTAAATTCTCTTCTCTAAAATCAATTGTTCCCCTATATTTATGATCTAGGAAACCCCGTTAAATTTTATTCCACTTTTTCATGAAAACTGTTGTTGCGAGCTAATTAAAATTTTAATTTATTTCAAACATTTATTTGGGGAACCCCGAGCCTCGAAATCGCACACTATCACAAATCCTGGCCTCAAAATAATTTAATATAATATTTAAAAATAATACATGTAAATTAAAGAGATTACAATCTCCCCACCTTAGGGCATTATGTCCCTAAAAATCCAAAAAAAAGATACTCAAACATATGTGGGTACTGTGCAAAAATCTTAGCCTCATTCTCCCACATGCTCTTCTAAAGATATTTGTTTTTCCATTATACATGAACCAATGGAATCACTCACCCTCAAAGGATCCTCTCCTAATGAACCTCGATATCCCCTAGGTACTCAGCAATGGTCACTCTGTTCTCAATGTCTAGTTCACCCCAATCATTGATGTGTGAAGGATCGTGCACGTACCTCTTGAGCTACGACACGTGGAAGACATCATGTACCCAATGCAACTACTATGGTAGATTTAGGTAGTACACCACCTCTACAACTCTACACAGTATCTAGAAAGGAATGACTTGGTGAATCATTCAATGATCACCCAGATAGAATCACATCCCATGGATGTTCGTAGAAAACACATCACAAAGTTCATTGATATTCCATCCCAATTCCATGATAGAAACACAAAAGGGTGAGAAAATCACACTTTAACCTGGTGCTTAGCCTTGACCTATTAGGATATAAGGCATCGATAAAATAATTCTACCACTACCTTCTTTATTCCTGCCCACCAAAACTAACGTCAGAGGTCCTTGTACATTTTTACCACTCCAGGATGTACTGCCAAGGGGGTGTATGAAACTTCATCATAACATCCTCTTGTAATGCCAATGGTATAAATATGCATCCACTAAAAAGGATTATGTGATCCCCA
This sequence comes from Viscum album, assembly GCA_963277665.1. Classification (NCBI taxonomy): domain Eukaryota; kingdom Viridiplantae; phylum Streptophyta; class Magnoliopsida; order Santalales; family Viscaceae; genus Viscum; species Viscum album. The sequence continues at coordinate 881,160,278 of OY728123.1, forward strand.
CCTTGAGAATGTCCATCAGTAGCTTGTCTTGTGGATAACTTAGCACATAAATCTTTGTAGTCGAAATCCCCTAGTTTTGGATCTCTGAATTACTGTAATAGTGGATGGGTCATAACCATTGACTAAAGGCAAGCTACATCATCTCCATACACAATTGACATCTCTAGAAAGGCTAAATGATCTGATTCCTCACTCAGTAGATATGACCTTGATCTCCAACTAAGAGCATCAGCCAAAATGTTCCCCTTCCCAGGAGTATAGATGTTCTTAAAGTCATAATCATGGAGGAAATCCAACCATCACCTATACCACTGATTTATATCCATCTATGAGAAGATGGACTTGAGGATCTTGTGGTAAAAATAGATGATAAATTGCTCTACCATCTGGTAGTTTCACCACATCTTCGAATCGAAGACTACCACTACTAATGCAAGATCATAGGTCATGTAGTTCTTATCATGTGGCCTCAGCTCAAACGAACCATAAGAAATATTATCTTGTATCTACCTTATAATATATCCAATCCAAGTCCCTGATGCGTCACATAAAACTATGTACTCGATACATTCATTTTGAAATATAAAGATCAAGGTGCTCGTCAAACTTTTTCTCAACTATTGGAGATCTTGTTGGCACTTCTACGTCTATATGAAAGGATTCCCCTTTCGATTCAAAGTTATCATCGATGCTGAAATCCAGTAGAAATTAGGAATGAATCTCTAGTAATATCCTACTATCCCAATGAATCTTTTCACCTCTGTCATTCTCCTAGGTGTCTCCCAATATAACACCACCTATACCTTGGCTAGGTCCACTGCTACTCTATCTGCTGAGATAACATGTCCCAGAAAGTGGACTGGTTGAATCCAAAAATAACACTTCGAGAGCTACCCATAAATCTAGTTCTCTCATAGTATGTTTTGGACCACTCACAGGTGACTCGCATTCTCCTCCTCTAAAGTCGAGTATAAAAGAATTTCATCGATGAAGAATACTAAGAAACGGTCTATGTATGGATGGAAGATCTGGTTTATGGGTCCCATGAACACTATTTGGGAATTGGTCACACCGATGGGCATCACCAAGTACTCATAATGTCATTATAAGCATCTAAAAGTTATCTTCTATATATCCTCATCTCATACTTGTAACTGGTGGTAACCTGATCGAAGGTAGTCCTTTGAGAAACATCGTGCCCCTCTCAAATGATAGAAGAAGTCGTTAATCCTCAACAATTGAAACTTATTCTTCCCAGTTACCTAGTTCAAGCACTGGTAATCCACAAAAAACCTCGGACTCTCACTTTCCTTCTTGGAAAACAAAACTAGGGCCACCTAGGATGTAAAAATGGTTCTTATGAATCCCTTCCTATGTAAATCCTCCAATTGCACCCTCATCTTGAGAATCTATGTGGGATCTATCTGAAATACTGGTGAATATATAGGCGTCGTCCTGGGGTGAAATTCGATTCAGAAGTCAATCTCCTGGTAGGGAGGTAGTCCTAGAACTTCTTCTGGAAATATGTCCTTGTACACTACCATTAATTCTTGGAACTAAAAGATCATAACATCTGATCCACTTGGGGTAATTCTAGCCAATTCATGAGTGATCGGTTATACCCTCTTTTTCATTATCCCCTCCTATGCTACCTAGATCTCCTTTTCTCTGAAAATGGGAAACCTCATTCCATTGTTGATGAAACACTACACCCTTTGCCTCAAGTATTCGATCTAGTCATAGAACAAATATAACCAATTCATACCAAGAATTATCTTATAAGGAATCAACACTACCACCAAGAGGTTCCAACTGAAAATCTTTCATCTAAAGGTAATATCACACTATCAGTAAGGATTCATGATCATTCAATCTCTGCCCATAGGTGTACCAAAGTGTAAGGGTCAAGTCAATGGCTCCAATAGAATGTCAAGGTTTTGAACAAGATATGTGGTGAGGAAAGAATGACTAGAACCTACATTTATATGTACCAAATATAAGGTAGATAAGACACTTTTCATACCTAGAATCATCCATAGAGTCCCTAGGTCATACGCCTTGACCACATATATCTTCCCCCACCCATATCCCTGAACTCCCTAAGTCTGGTAAGGACCTCCTGGGGGAGGTGGTGGAAGTATGTCAAATAATATTACAACTCTTTTAGATCTCTCTGCTCCTCTTCAATGTCTATGGCCTAGATGTTCTACATGTTCCACTCTTTACCTCTGCCTCGATTGTCCATCCACTACCTCCATGTCAGTAGCCCGACAGGTTGGACAGCCCCTAGTGAGATGTACTCTTCTGTTAAATGAGTAGCATTGCCTCTACCTTTGCTGACTGGATTCGGACTGAGATCCCTAGACTGTAGATCCCCTATCCTGTGTCCCCATATGTTGTATCCCATGTCTCGATCCCTATAGAGGTCTTTTCACTAGTCTTCCTGCTGCTGACTGCCACTGGTAGTCTCTTCTCATCTAAGAAGCTCTCAACCACCAAAGCTCACTCAAAAAATGCAACATAACATGGAATGCATAGAGGCATGACGTAATCTCAGATGTACCATCTTAAAACTCACTCCAACATCCAAGCTCTGAAGTACTGATCACCGACCATATCCATCGAGTACCTAGTGAGGTTGGTGAACCTTGATGAATAGTAAAACACTATGAAATTTCCCTACTGGATTTTAAGAAGCTATTAAATATGCAATTTTATCAGCATAATCAGAGAGAACTCATACTTAAATAGTCACTAGAACTTCATCCATGAAATAGTCAACTTTTCATGAGTCTGTGTGGTCAAACTCACTGCCACCCAACAGAACCCTGAAGAATGTTTGTTCCTAGGTTCACCATCTAGTCTACTAGTGTCCTCACTAGATAGAAGACTCTTGTCCCCACCTCAATCCAGTCCTCAGTCGCTTGAGGGTTAGGTTCGCCTCAGAAAATGAGGGTTCCCTATCTTTTAAAATCATGGAGATTCTTAGTCTATGCTCCTCATCTGTTGATACTGCAGGTACCATGTGTTGCTCCACTGGTGGTGGCACAGCTACTGCACCACCTGTAGGTAACGCCTAGGGAACTAGACCATGAATTGTAGCCTTATTACTATGGGAGACATCCTCATGACTGAGCTACTACATTATAGCTGGTATGTGTTGTGTAGGCATCCTGTAAAGAAACAAGATGTATCAAGATCAAAGATTATATCTAGATAGCTAACACAAAAGGACATGGAACCCGCAACCCATCACTACTACAAATATGACCTTTATCAGCACTAGAAAAGGGTATTAACAGTGCTAAAAAGCGATGTTAATCAAGGAGAAGATAAAGGGGGTCCCTTTTATCAGTTATTTTTTAAAAGTTCCAATAAAAGTTAAAAAACAGAAGAAAAAAATATTTTTGATTGGCTTCATTAGTGCATGAAGCCCCCCTTCAACATCTCCTCGTCCCCCACCACAACATGCATGCCACAGCCACTACACAAGCCTTTAACAGCACCCCCAACTCCTTTAATAGTGCTAGGCATTATTCTCCTCCAATGCGGGCGACCTGCCTCCCCCAGGATTCGAACTTGAGGCCTATTGCATGTGCGCCTAAGCATTTACTACTCCACCATATTGTTTTTCACTTCATTTATTAATATATCTTTTTATTTATATATATATATACTTATATTTACTCATATATTAATATATATATATATATATTAACATATATTTAGTTATATTAATATATATTTATATATATTTATATATATTAATATTAATATATATATATATATATAATTATATTAATATTTATATTTTTTGTTATATTAATATATATATATAGTTATATTAATATATATATCTATATATTAATATATATATATATAGTTATATTTATATATTAATATATTTATTTGTATATTAATATATATTTATAAGATCAGTTTTGAATTCATTTATAAAATATTCTTTTTATGTGTTTTTTTAAATAAATAAATACATATATACAATATATACACACACACACAGAGAGAGAGACATATGTGCACACGAAAGCATCGTAACAGGCTACACGAATCAACAACGCCCTACACACAAAACAAAATCAAGCATTTATAACATTCAATTGAAAATTAAATCATGTAAACACATTAAATAATTCAATTAAAGTAAAATTCACTCACACAATTTCAATTAACACATTTCACAATTGAAGCATCAAAAAATTTAATCAAATGAAATTTTAAATAAAAATCTCCCCAAAAAAGATTTGTGTTTTTAAAATTTTCAAATAACACCTGAAATTATTATTTTAAATCAATAAAAAAATTAAAATTTTAAAAATATGTTTTCCTATATCTTTTAAAAAATACCACACCACATCGGTGAATTTATAATCATGTATTTTAATAAAAAGAAATTTCATAAATGATATAAGAAATATGAGTTTAATTAACTAATAAATTACCTTCAAACATCTTTTTTAAAGATAAATAGATGTTGTAAAATTGAAATCAAGAAGGAAATATATTTTAAAAATTAAAATGTAAAAAATTTAAGAAAAATATATTTTAATCACAACTCGTAGAGATCTTCGCAGGCTTCAATTTGATATGTTGTAGATCTCAAATGGACACTCGGATCAAAAGTTATGGTCATTTGAAGTTTGAGTTACGTTTTTAACTTATTTTAGATATTTTATTAACCTTTTTATTTTTTTATCTTCAAATTGATATTAAACGACTATAAATATGTAATAATAATAAATTTAGTAATTAATTTTTTTTTAAATTATTTTATAAGGCAATTTCACTAAATATCTTATATATTAAGTGTAAATTCCTATTTATATTATCTAAAACATATTTTAAAAAATATATATTATATTTATATCAATATATATATAATTATATATCAATATATTATTATTATTTTTAAAATATACACTTTTATCATTTCTAGGAAAAATCACTGATAAAGCCCCCCCCCCCCCATGAACTCTACTAAAAAGCGCTGATAAAGGGGGTGCTGTTATCTGTGCTAAAAAAAGCGATCATAATGGGTCACTTTTAACAGTGCTTTATTTATCACTATTAAAAGTGCCCTTTATCATCACTTTTTTTATCACTGATAATGGCACCCCCTTTATTAGTGCTTTTTTAGGGCTGTTAAAGGGTGGCGATGCGAAAACACTATTTTGTGGTTTTGAATTCATATATGATTCATGTACCTTTATTTTTTTTCCTGCACTAGTTTTCTCATGTACCAAGTTGAAAAGTAGGTTATTAGATTCCTGGTGTATGGATACATTGGTCACCTGCACCATCACTAGATTCCTTGTCCTAAAACTGAACTCAATACACTTAAAACTATTTCCCCAAACCAATCTCACAGACACTCGGTCCTATGGTATAAATGACCATCTTTGATACCACTCTATCTTGACACATCCCAGTGGGGCCTATGTTGCGACACCACAAGCCTGCCTCTAATAGGCCAGGGGATGGTTACTAGCACTGTGTAGGCATATCACTAACATGAGATTAATTTCCTAACTACTTTCTCACACACACATCTATAGGCACAAAATGATGAAATTTAAAAACCCCTGAGGAACAAACTTCATGCATACAACTAAACCCCACAAACATAGTACAATTGAATGTAAAGTGCGGAAATGTAAATTGGGCTAGAATACAAGACCACCAAAAGAAAGATTCTAAAAAATACAAAGTCCAACCTATAAACAAATTAGGTTCTGGGACTTCTACTCAATGTCGAAGGAACACCTCGGCCTATAGGGAAACTCACAAAGCTAATTCTCATCCTGTATCTCTATTGACTCTGTCAAAAGGTTCCTTGTCTACACAAGACATGACACATGTAGGAAACACCCGTGTAGGGGTGAGTATAAAAATACTCAGTAGAAAACCCCAAAAACCACACAAAAATACCCAATACAAAGGTATAGTCATCTCTACACAGTATATGTCTACAAAACATATAATAAGGGAAATATCCAGATTTACTCAAATCCAGGACCTATAGTCTATAGGTATGTCACAACGACCTCAAACCCATGATAGGGATTCAGTTTGAAGATTCAAGGAAACACTCATCCAGGAGAACCCACTCCACGAGTCTAATAGATTTGATGATGTCCATATGAGAATTACCATTCTTTAGGAAAAGTCACATGAGGGATAGATGCACTGATATATCAAAATAGAGAATAGATACTCATTCTGGGAGAACTCGATCCTAGGTGGGGAAATATCACGATACACAGATGAGGATCAATTATGGGGCCTTGGAATATACCAGGACTCATCTAGATTTACCTGCTTTGTAAAGGATAAAAGTCTAGTATGATTGGTTACACCAATAACCTAACTGTACTTAGAGAACAATAAAGGATAGAGGATCTCACTCTAGGCCTCTCAGAAGGACTTCTACTCTATCCTGAAATTCCTTTTGAAGGGGTCATACTCCTGTGGATAGGAAATGATACCACTAACCTTCAGGGGAATGAGAAAAGGGGTAACTAACCCAATATAATCTTTTCCAATTTATACAAGGAAAAGAGATCAACCCATGCATAAGGGAGTACACTGCTTGTAGAAGGGTCACACACCGTGTCCCTTACCTTCATGTACTGCCCGTGTACAATAAACCTGGTTAAATGAACATGCCATGTAGAAATGAATATAAAAGGCATGTAAGAGAGTGACATGTCGTATCCTACTAGTTGGGGGTCACTCTATGTACTATGGCCATGTGCTTGTATATATCTTCAAATTGTGTCTACCAAAGCGTGTACCGGTACATGGGGTAACCCATGTAACCAGCCTGGTATAACAGGGTAGTTGATTCCATGTTGCATACTCTACCCCGTGTCCATGTATCATCTGAGATACATGACAACTCCCACTTCAAGACCCACACGCCATGTGACAGGGGTCACATTCCATGTCGTCTCTTTCTGCAACATAGAAACCTAGCCACCGTCGAGCCTAACCCACACACCATGTTCTTCAGATAACACATTTTGTTCATCTAAATTTTCTATAATCACTGGTTATTCATCCCGTACCTCGGATAATCCTTAAATTCTTGATCTAACTATTCTATAGCCATGAAAATGTGTATCTGAAGTCGCCCCTCCATGGTAACACCGAATCGGTAGGTTTTAGGTGTTCGATCGGTCCCAAAAACTCGTTTAAATCATCCATGCGAAGAATGGTTGAAGACTGATTTATCATAATCCATGCCAATTCATCCTTCACTATAGTCATCTCACCTATATTACTTCTTCAAGATGTCATATATATGTTTTGAGATCATTTCACTACGAAACAAATGCACAATGATCTGTTGTTCATAACCCTCTGAGGAATGAAGAACGTGCGGGGTTAAAGGGCACAATAAATTCATATAACAAATCGAGGAAAGAACACCCTCTATTGTTAATTATGGAATCTGTTCGCTCCCTTTAGAAGGATCAATAATAATAAAACAAATATGAAATCTATTCCCCAATATAAAACACGAAAATCAGACCCTCCCGTAAGAACGAACAATCCACGGGTTAACCTATTTGTGGGTTGATTCGCATTCATCATTTAAGTAAAATAATGTGGAAACCCAATCAAAATAACAACCCCTAACTCGATCTTAGAAGAAGGGAGGATTTTCTTCCATCTTTGGTAGATCATATATTTCTGCGCAATGATCCATGTGTTGTCGTTCATCGTCATTCATCGAGAATTTTCCAAGGGTGGCTCCTCTCCAAAGCTCCAGAGCATCCAAGGGAGGTTTCGGGGGTTATAATACTAACCCTAGGATCCTTGTTATTTGAAGTCATAAAATTCATCATTTTTTCAATAAAACATTTAAAATAAAATAAATTTTTAATTTATTTTATTTCCTTTAAAACATCTAGAAAATTAACTTTTGTGGTCGACCTGCATTAGTCGATGTTAGGCCTCACCTAGGGTAAAGTTACCACTCTAAATGCAACAGTGCCCTCCAATTTCGGATATGGGTGCCCATTTAAAATTTATTCCACTTTTTTATTAAAACCATCCACTTATTCTATTTCTATGTTTAATTTATTTCAAACATTTATTTTGGGCACCTCGGGCATCAAAATCAGATACCGTCACAAAGCCTGCTGCCAAAATAATTATATATAATATTTAAAAATAATACACTATAAATATGAGACATTACATGTAAATAAATATATATGAAAATGGAAAAAAAATTCAAAGAAAGAAAATACAAAAATAGTTTAACCATAGAAAACTATTTTTCTCAGGGTTTCAGGTAGGCGATTTCATTTTAATTAAAAATATGTATCAATATGTTATTCAATGTAGAGATCGAGGATTATCACTGTACACCCTCTCATTTGAATGGTATTACACTACATCGATACTACTATGTGAAGGATTAATATCTTCTACATAAATACCCTAGTCAAAACTCCACCATTTGAATAAATTGGATATCAATGAGTAGGAAAATTTGTTAAATGATGAAGAAGAATACAATGGTAGAGAAAGGGGTTCCCACTAACCATAATAATTCTAACCACTAATTAATTATTATAATAACACATGATAAAATATTAAATATTAATAAACTCAAACATCACCACTTACCCCCTTTAACAATAGTGGGGTTTAGTTCTCCACAAACCTGGAGATAAAATAATCACGGTGGGAGAAACACAAAATTTAAAAGAAGATAAATTCATATAAGAAGAAGATAAAAAAATAATATATATAAAGAAATATAATTATCTATAACATCATAAAAATTCATTATCCTCTTAAAATGTCTATCCCTTCTAATGGGAGTTGAGGCACATATTTATTGAGAAAAAAACTGAGAAACATTGGATAAAAAATAAGTCATTGGAATTTTTTTTTATGGTATTCACTTTAAATATCAAAATTTGGGTGGGGTTTCATCAAAACATTAACTCTATTTTTTCTTCTGAGTTTTCCCCAAAAATATCAGAATTATTGTCTATAATATGTAGATGTTATGATAGATTTACACTAAGAAATCAATTATATCCTGGTGACTCTTCGTATTCTAATGTTTCAAATTTTAATGCACTATTGACCTTGAGTTTGGACGAATCAGGTGCGAAACAGTTTCAAATGTTTTTTTTCTAGACCATTATATATATCATTGTCTAATTTTAGTTACTTTTGTTTGGTCCTATTCAACATACATTCTCAAATATTAAAGAGTCCAGATATGTGCATAGTTTTTTAGGCCTAGATTTTGAGTTGGTTTTGGGCCTCCAAATGATTGATTGTGTTTTGGGTCCAGAAGAATAAAATTAATTTCAGAATGCCCAGAAGCCTAAAAAATAATTTTAAAATTTCAAACATTTAGAAAATTTTATGGCTGAAATATAGAAATTAATTTTAAATTTTAACTTCCAAACTTAGGTTATTTTTGTAATTAATCCCAAAATAATTCTAAAACATAAAAATATGATAATTTCCCATTAAATAAAACAGTTGTGGGATTAAAAACATTGAATTATAGTATAAAATATATGAAAATATTATCTTCATCACTCTCCCACACTTAAAAATTTCCCTCTTGAGTAATCATCATAAATTCAAATCAAAATCCACACAACAATAAAAAATTAGAAAACATCCATGATCTTTTCCAAAACAAAATCCTATCAAACCTATTCTATGAAAAAAAACCCTCTCTTTTTCATTCCCCACATTTAAATTTTTTAAACCTCAAAAATATTCCATTTCCCTAACACCACCAACCTCAACTTGAATTGTATATTACACTTAACTCAATAGAAATTAAATTTAGAGTTATGCTCACACTTAAAAAATGCATCTTTTACCATAAGATTGTGATCATTCTAATTTCTCCAAATTCTATGACATGAAAATATTATAAATTAGACTTTATTTTTCAATATGAATTATGTGGCATAGGGTTGGTTGGTAATATCATTTAAAAAATATTAAGGATTAAAATGATAGGTTGGACTCTTATGTATAATCACATGAATAAACTTGTGAAAACCCTGAATGAACCTCACTCAATTCACCTTGAAAATGTGAAGAATAAAAACAACCCATTTTTTACAAGGTACTGAGGTAAGAAATAATTCATATGAATTATATCATTCATTTTATCCCTCTTTATTTCTTTTTTACTTTCTTTTTAATCTCAAAAAATGAAAAAATATATTCATTTTTCTTTTTTTCGTGGAGGATGGGCTTAAAATTGAATAAACTGAATGATTGAATGTTCTTTACCTTTATTTTATAGATTTAAATGATTCATAAAATAGATTAAAATGAAAAATTCAAGCTCATATCCATTATTTATTTTTTCTTATTTTTCATTTTTTTATCATTTTATTACCAAGAAAACTTGAAAAAACAAATAAATCACAATAAAATGATGAATCAAGAACAATTTTATCATTATAGACAACCCATAATGTTGAAACACACATCACATCACCAAAAAAATGAAACACATCCCAAATAAAACACATCAAAGGCCCTTCCCAACACTCATTCTTAATATATCAATCTAAAAATATCAATAATTTGGGTAGGTAAAGAAAAACCAGCTTATAATATGGATTAACCCTATAAGGAAGTTCTTGGAATCTAAAGGATAATTAAGAATAGATGTAAAGTTTAGGTATAAATATAAAATGTGGTTATCCATAGATGTTCCCAAAATAAGATTTAAACATTCCATGAAGCCCAAATCAATGAAATAGAAAAATCACAAGTTCTTGTTCTCTGAAAAAATCCAAGTATCTCTCAATAAAGTTTCAGTATTATAAAGAATATGAAAAAATGGTTCTTAATACATCACAGGATTGGAAGAATATTTTGAGTGAATGTTTCAAGGGTATGGATTTCAAAAATCAATCAAAATTATAAAAATTATTGAAAATCCAATTCAAGTCAAAAAATCACATCAAAAATAATTTAAATCCAATTTTTTCAAAATCCATTTCAATTTTTTCAAAATAAATTTTAGTTTGAAAATATATAATAATATTAATTGCTAATAAATTTTCCAAAAAAACGGAAAACAAAAAAATTCACCCAAAAAAACTAAAAAGTTTTTCATTCCCCCGAACATAGATTTCATTACCCTTCATTTTAACTAAATAAAAAGTAAGTATAAGGATGATAAAACCATAGAGAATTAAAGATATAACCTGAATTTATTTTTGAGTTTTAATCTCTAAGTTAATATCTTAGATACTTTCACTAAACATAGAAATCATGAAATTGAGAAAATCTTAATAAAAGTAAATAAAAATAAAGTGGAATGGAAAATATGATCGAACGTTTTTTGGCACCCAATGGGTGTTAGGTTATTACTGCCCCCCAATCAGGAAGTCGTATTTTTTTAACCCCAATCTAAAGGTGGATAATAATTCCTTCTCATGAACGACAAAAATTTATTTCTTCCAATCCTCCATAATAGGTACCGTTAACGGAGGAACACAATGATATAGTACATCAACTCCACCCCCATCGAAATTTGATGCAGATTGGATAGTGGGGGAAGGAGAAAGAATGGGACTGCCACTTCTTTGGCCATTATTACTTTTTCCTCTTCATCAACATTATAAAGGTAATTCTAATTTTCTACTGTATTAGTTATTTTAGAAAAAAGGAATTTAAAAAACAATTTAAACTAAATAAGATTAAATCATGATGAATCAATGAATAAATCTTCCCTTTCATATAAAGAAGATTGAATGTTGATCTCAATAGGCTGGCCTGCTGGGAATTCTATCTTAACAAAATAAAAATATTTATCTTCTTCCAAACCAAGATATATAAATATAGGAGATCATTATTATTTAAAAAATATGGGATTATCACAAACATTTTGTTCTTCAAAAAATTCTAACCAGTGTTTTACAAATCATGTTGGGCTCCCACTGTTGTATCAACTGGCATGTCTCCTTCAAAAACCTCATCATGAAATGGACAAGGAGAGATTATTGGTTCTTCAAGTTGACCATTAAAGTATACCTTGGGACATTAAACATCAAATTTATGTGTAATAGTATTTTCATTCTCCTCATATTGACTTTATTTCTATTCCATCCATATAACTTTTACTTCTTAAACATCGGTATCAAGCGTTGCTACCAGCTTGCTTCCTTTCTTGAGAACATTGAAATTATTTTCAATCGTCAAGGTGTTTTGTTCCATTTTAATAAGTAACACATATTCCCTATTATAAAGTTAATTACTAGGCTGTGCATATGAAAAATCACTAAATAAATCCATCTCGACCTAAAAAATAACAATATGTATTGAAACTCTTATTTTGAACTTTTTCAATTGTTTTGAAAAATAGTGTGTGAATGCCATTTTACTACCTTTAAATTGTTCTAAATTGATGATATATGTTTTTTGATTGAATATTGAATTAAATTATTATTATTCTAAAAATGTACCATAGTGGCACAACCTAGGGTCAATCTCTCAAGGAGGCCACTTACACTAAGTTTCTTACTATTATCCGTATAATAAACAACTAATATAAAAAAATAAAAAAAATATAGATTATGGATTTTTTTTATGGAATGTATGTAATAAAAATATAATATAAATTATTATTTATGAAAATTAAAAAATAAAATGAAAATAATGAAAATAAAAAAGAAGGTTAGTATAAGAAAACTATTGTTCCTAGGGTTTTATAGTGGTGTTAACATTTTTATTAAAAATATATATAAATGTTTTTTTCAATGTAGAGATCAATACTTTTCACTATACATCCTCTCATTGAAATGGTGTTACCCTACACTAATACCTATTTATTTAGGAGTAATCTATTCCATATCAATACCCTATCCAAACTCCTTCACCTAAATGAAATTTATATTAATGAGAAGGAAAATGTTTCAATAAGTATGAAGAAGACAATAGTTGAGAAAGTGGGGTGATTGTTCACCTCAATATTTTCAACCACTATAAAATACATAGAATAAAGGGTGATAAAAATTTAAATCATAATAAAATCAAACACAACCACTTACCCCCTTTAACAACAGTGATGGTTAGTTCTCCACAAAAATAGAGACAAAAGAAAAATGGTGGGAGAAAAAAATTAAATAATGAAAAATAAAAATAAAAATAATAGAGATAAAATAATATATATCAAAAATATTAAAAAATATTACAATATAAAAAACACCACCCTATCCCTTGAAAATGGTTGTCCTTTGTAATGGGAGGTGAGATGCATGTTTATAAGGAAAACATGAAAACTTTTGGCTCTAAAATATGTAATCTTAAATATTATGCTTGATATCTCAATAAATGGATGAATTTGGATATGTTTTATTATGTACATATGTTTCAATTTTTCCCCTACTTGAACCCAAAAAATTTAAGAATTATTTACCATTGAATATAGGATTTATGGAATATTTAATCTGAGAGATTAATTATATCTTAGTGACTCTTCATATTCCAATGCTCCAAATTGTCATGCATTAATCATCTTGAATATAGCTAAACCGGGTGGGTCAATATTTATAAATGTTTTTTCCCAGATCCTTCTCTATCTTTTTATCGAATTTTTAATCCATTGGGTCATACCTCGTAGAGAGATGTGATCATATTTGAAATAGTCCATATTTATTAGTAGTTTTCAAGACCCAAATTATGAGCTGGTTTTGTGCCTGGAAATGATTTATTGATCTTTGGGTCTAGAGGAATAAAATCCATCCTTATATGTTTGGAATCCTAAAAAATAATTTTACAATTTTTATCATTTTAGAAAATTTAATGGTCTAATTACATAAATAATTTAAATTAGTTACATTCCAAAATTAGGCTATTTTTTCCATTATGCACAAAATAATTCTAAATTATAAAAATATGACAATTTCCAATAAAAAACTATATTAGGACTATAAACATTTAATTATAGTATAAAATATATGATAATATTATCTATATCATTAGGGAGTGAGAACCCAACATCAAAGGTGGGCCAAAGACTTAGGTTTCCCTAGGAAACATCAATTTCTAACTAGTAGGTGTATTCTAACAAATACGTTCATTATATGAATCCCTCAAACCATCCTCTACTCAATGCTCTTGAGAAACTCATAGTGGAGGAGGATCTTTCTAGATGTATTAATAAGATCAAGAGAGATCAATGAACCAATTTGGACCTATCTTAGTGAAATTACTGTGAGGATGATGATGTTAAAGAATAAGATAACCCCCTATTAAAGAGTGAACCACCCCATTAGGAGGGAACATATTATCAAAAAATGGTTGTAATTTCATTTGAAATCAACTAAAACTCATAGGATTATCTAGTTTACCTCACCTGTATAGACCACTTAGGGTTTCAGATTTCAACTTATTATTCATCTTTTTCTATGATCAGTCTCCCCTAGAACATTCTGATGAAATAAATAATGATAATTCAAATAAACATGTAAGAATCCATTACTTTGAATTTAGAAATCATGGTGGAAAATATATTACCTGTACAGCTTGATAGGTTTTCATTTCTATGGAGGTTTTATTTAATTCATCCATCTCTAAATTTTGGGAACCTTAATTTTGGAACCATTAATTTTATTGGGCCTATGAAGCATCATCTTACTCGCTTCACTTCTAACAAATTCCCCATTAGGTAACCCCTCAATAATAAGAGGCATATAGACAATAAATTCTTTATCCAGACCATATAAGGGTTATCATTCCTATAGAATGTTGAATTTCAATTAGGATAAATCTCTAGCATAGATGAAATTTATCAATAATAATTATATCATTATAAATAAATTTTTAGGATAAAATGTATTAATAAAATCTTACACTACATGAAAAGATAAAATGAGAGAGTTTTTGACTCTATATCCTAGTGGAAGATCCTGACTTAATATTTGGAAATACAATTTACCTAAGAGAAACTTCTTCATGTCTATATGGATACAAATCAATATAAATTCTCCATTGTGATCATACAAGAAAATTACCTGGGAAGATTCTAGGAATTCTCATAAACATCATAATTCATGGAAGATTCACTACATCAAACCAAGTCAAACTTTTTAAAAACAATATACACACCTCAACCCAAGGGCACAATACGCTGCTAGGGAATAAAGACATTGTGGATTTAAGGATAAGAATAATAGATTATTCTTATTCTAGTTTAATTTAGTTCATGGTTTTTTATATTAGTCATGGAAAATGTTTTCACAGTATTATCCAAGTCCCAAAAACCCAATGAGGTAGGTGTTGAAAATAATCCTAACAATATCCCCATTCATTATATTTTTTACCCACTATCATGGAGTAATTAATTTTCAAATAAATTTTATAGAATTTAGTTGATGAAGGTGAAGTGCAATCTCATTCACCAAGGACACATGACACCAACATATATCTCATACATTATGATAAAACAATGGAGTAATAGAAAGTGAAAAATAAAAATTCCTAGAATTTTGATAAATAGAGTACCTAAATTCCAGTTAGTCATCCATAATTAATTGTCAAGGCAAAACTAAACCATCCATTCATGACCCTTATTCCCACTGTATCCTCATTAAATACTTATTTCATTATAATAATTTATTAAATATGATGTTATAACTTTCGATATAATAATAAAAATAATGAAGAAGTCCCAATAGTTCAAAAAAATAGACTAATTTAGATTTCATGCCCCTAACATATATAGGATGGGCCCCACCCCCACAAAATGAAACATTCTATGGATGTGGAAGAAAAATATATTTGATAAACAATATTTAATTGATGGGATTATATAAATAAAAATAATAATTATAAGAGAAATATTATCAATATTCTATTCATGGGAGAGACCACAAATTTAATGGATGGGGTAGATGTAAAAAATTTTGAGAGAATAATTTGGATCCAATCCTTTACCATGTCATTTATGTAGTAGAGAAAATAAGATGTGTTATATAACTTTATTGTCTAAGAGAGTGGAAACTAAATATAGGGAATCATAATTTTATTTTATCTCTTATATAAATGATTGATCACTTAGTATTATTATTATTTAATTTTTAGTCTTATGGCCCCACAACTCCAAATCATCATGACCTTTTTTGATAAATATTCTACCCCATGATTTTAGTAGCATCATCATCTCAATCCCAAAATCTTATCTTACCTCAGACATAGGAAAATTTTAGACTAGTAAAACGTGGATATTTTCATAGAAATTTGATATACTAAAAACACATGACCATATTCCCAACATAAATTTCATCATTGGATTTCCTTTACCAATCTAGTGATATTACCAATTCCTTTTTCGTTGATTTGAAAAAAACTTAGTAATTTGAATTTGAAAATGTTTAATCTTAGTACTATCAGATTAACAATAAGTAATCTAACTAAAATATGATTATTTCCATCACATAGTCCATGGAACTGTGATTTAAGGGAACACTAGGACCCTCTATGTCTCTCACCACATCAATGATGTTCACTTTCATAGGGTATTGGTTAATACTGAATCAGGGATTAATCATATAAAATATTGTTCCCTTTGACGTATCGTATTCAATGAGGCATATATTACTTTATCATAGATAAAAATCAATGGTTATAATAAGAAATATAATAAACACCTTGGAAATATCCTACAAATAACCTTATCTAGGGATCAATTTTGTTACCCCAAATTCATGGATATCTGCCATGAAATATAATTCATTGCAATTATTATCCAACTCTATCTATATGTACATGTGGAAGTGTCATTATAATATAACCAATTCCTATGGTATTCCTCTAACAGTTAAATATGAGTTATCTATGGTAATAGTTACCCTTTCAGTATATGTGAAATTTGGTATATCGATGATGGGTATTATAAAATAGGTGGAAATAGACATCAAACTAAAAAATTATCACAAGATAATTATCTAAATGGATTTTAATTCACCCCCTCTAATCGATAGAATGATTTGAAATATAGCTTCTTTTTTCCATTCACCATATCGAGGAAGAAAACTGGTCCATGGGAATCTATTTGGTAATCCCACTAAATAAAACATGCTCCCATAACAAAATATTCTCCTATGAGGGTTAGATAAATGTGATCATTAAGCTGTATTCCACTACATAATGTGGAAATCAAATCATTCATCCCATGTAAAAAGAGAACCATATTATACAATATTATAAGATGGATTAGATAACAGAAGTTTGGTTGACACATTTCAGGGTATTTATGGTATGAAACAACCTCATGAGAAGAATATATAGGGAAAGGTAATCATATTATTCATTAATATATTATATTTGAAATTAGAAAATCCCACATAAAATCCTAATATTGATGCCACAACTAATACTTTCACTAATAAAAAACATATAGGAAACCCCCTTATCTAAAGAAAAAGGATATAATAATTCCTTCACCCTTCCTAGATTCAATGGTGAGAAAATTGAAAATGATCCACCCATTTATAAGAAATAATTACAAAAAGCATTTATTTTCTTATACAAATAAACCTAGTTACTGTCAATGATCAATGACCCACTTTAATAAGTGTGTATTTGAATCATAAATAGAAAGAGAATTATGCTTCTCTTATCAAGAATCATAGATATTTATTCACAATTAATTACAAATATATGTCAATCTTAGAACCCCCACCCTAGTTTTATTACATCACATTGGTCTTCAAACTAAGCATTGTGTCTAAAAACAAGTCACAAAAAGGATTCATACATTTCAAAGTGTTATACTTTAAGTTAAGGTGGAAAAACCTTTCAAGGATTAATTAATTTTAGAATTCATACAGCCCAATATTGGTCCAACATCATTCCTAACAGGAAGAAGAATGAACAAATTAGATTTTGAATATACTCTTAGGACCTCAATCAACACTACCCAAAGGGATACTTCCTAGACTCAATCATGTGATTTTTTTCTATGAAATAAAAATTTTCATGTCCCTTTCATTAATGGATGTATATCTTAGGTATAACCAAATATAGATGGATGTTAAATAAGAGTATTAAATATATTTATGATCACCCAAAGGGGTATAATTATATCATGTCATTACCTTGGTTTTCAAAAACTTTGGGGGAACTTATAAATGATCCATTAGGAAAATCATAAATCCCCTTATTGAAAATAAAATGGATTGCTACATGTATGATCAGTTAGTGAAGTACCACTAGTGTCATGACCATGTTTCTCATTTAGAATTTATGTTTTAAAGAATATAAAGTAACATCCAAAAAAATAAATCCATTAAAGTGTTCTTCTAGTGTTTCATGTATTAAATTCTATGGGTTTAATTTTTATCACTAAGGTATCACGGTAGATCCAAAAAAGAATAAAGTTATCCTTGATATTCCCCATAGAACGTTCAAGTGTTAATAATAATTCAAGGGTATATTTCCAACATCAAGTTCTTTATTGGTAATATACTATAAAATGTATACCCTTACCTATATTAATATAGAAATGGAACAAGATACCAATGGTATGAATAATTCCAAAGTACTTTTTACATCTTAAAAGTAGTATCTCCCCCATACTATAGTTTTAACATTTATCATAGAATAAATCCTTTTATCCTATATATATAAACCCTATAGAGATCACTTAGTGCACTTTCAATATAAAATAATTATGAGGATAAAAACATATATTACCTTATACATACTATACTGTAAACTAGGAGTAGACATATAATAGTCTAAAATAATAATCTCACTTTGATTGTTATAGTGAAAAAGTTATGGCACTGCATATATGACCATGAGGTCTATCTATTCTACCATAATTATTTTCTAAAAAATATAATTGTTCTCTTGATTATAAAAGAGAATCTAGTGAATTGGGTAGTTATTATATAAAAATATGATATCATGTTTCTCTCTTATATAGAAACCAATGACTAGTAGTAGCGCCCCAACCCCAGAAGCCTGGAGATGGTGCATTATTTTAATACATTAGAATGATTACAAGGATTAAAATCCAAAAAAACTGATTAGTTTAGAAGTCTTGGAAAATAGATTACATTCATAAACCTTACATTAAAATTCATAACATAAAATATAACATACATAATCCTTTTAGAATGCCATTATCCTCTTAGCTTAACCCTACATATCAGTCATAACACACTTCATGGAGTCTTGGAAAAATAAAACATAAGAAAGGGGTGAGCTCAGATGCATAATAAGGGTAATAATACAAGATAATATATTATTAATAATTAATCATAATCCTTTGGGATACATGTAAAAATGTAACACAAGCCCATTAAAGAAAATCTTCATTATAATATGGAAAGAATAAATAATATCTTATAAAATAATAGTAGCCATGGATTTTCTACTAATCGAATACTCACATGGAATATCCATAAATAATATAATAATGAGGTAATGCATAATTTTAGACATCTTCACTATCAAGATATATCCTAAAGATAGCTACTATCAGGAACTATATTCATGACAGTTTAAGTCTGTGGGTAGAAACCCATCTGATTTTTGTCAAGTAATATCCTTATTACATCATTAAACTGCTTCGAAAACAAATGTGATGGGTTTTTCACCAAGTAATTTCATCTTATTAGACATACTGATGAATCTAGAGGCTATATTAGGCCCCAGTCATCACTTAATAAATCAAATACATTCATCATATGAAAATGTTGAAACATAAACAATATAATCACTCAAATTCAATACTCGTATATCAATTATGAATACTTAAACCATAAACCAAGAATGGTATATAAATAGCACATCCACAATAAAATATATCATAAACTATTCAATAAAATATGGTAGACTGTATAATAATTAATAAACTATAGTTAAGAATAAAATATAATAAAGTATGTTCACATAGATTAAAATAATCTAATAAAATCATCAAAACTCTTTGAAAGAAATATCCCTTAAAAATTTTGAAAACATTAAAAAATATGAAATTTTCAAGGAAAAAAATTATTTAGAAAATGAACTTGTAATTTTTAATGGGAATCTCTAAAATATTAAGTCATCATTATTGGAATAAAATATTCGATTGCTCTGTATAAGTGGAAAAACATTCTTTCCTTAATTTATCAAACATTCATAAAGTACCTCGTTTGGTAAAAGACAGAAAGATTCCTTTGAAAACATTATATAAAAATCAAAACAGTAATTAAAATGAATTTAATCAATTATCTATATTATTTTTAAATAAATTTTAATTGACATGGACATGGATGATAAATTTATCCCAGTATATACTCATGCATAAACAACCTCGGATAATAATGAGATTGTGAAATTAACCATTACCTTGTACTTTTCTTTAATTAGGGTGAGTTAACCTCCTATATGATGGATACTTCTTGATATAAAATTATACTAGAACCAAATCAATATTTATGATATCATATATGATCCTCTTATATCATTTTGTTAATATTAATTCAGCATTACCATTTTTCCAAGTGTTAACTACTTCATTTTCTCATTCCACTTTTTCAGTGTAAGTCATGTTTTTTATGTATAGGATGTATTTTATTCATATAAATAGTGATATAAGCTTCATAATTATTATTTTTACTCATGATATAAATTTTATAATCATTCTTGAATGTCTAACATAGAGAATTAATCTCACCGCGTCGTGGAGATGGTACGTCGTACGTACTCACGAGCAACGGTATCATTCCCCTGATAGTTAAATAGATTAGAATTTGATGGTATATTAATTATAAAGAATAATTATCATGTTATATTAATTATTTATATTCATTATACTCATCATCATATCTATTAAAGTTAATTTTTGTTGAATAACAAATTACACCACAACGTTGAGATGGTAAGTTGTACGCACACATGCATTGTGATATTATTATTTGTATGATGGAAAAAATAAGGAAATTGGTTGTACCATGATTGTAATAACATCTATGTATATTTATGATATATTATTAATTACTTTTCAATGGAAACAACATTGAATGAGTAAGTATATTAATAAAATAACTTTGAGAGAGGTGATAAAACAATTACCTTTTTGGGTGTCTCCTTTTTATTTTCACCAAAGGACTTCTAAGGATGGATGTATGCCAGTAGTTTGTACCTTAAGATGAATTAAGGAATGTTGGGAGGAGAATATGGATGGTTTTGGTAGATCCAAATGAATTTATAGTTTTTTAATTAAAGATTAGGATAAATTCCCTTTTATAAGAGAGGTGAGGGACACTATTGGAGGATCCTAAACTATTAATTTATAATAAATTGATTTTCAGTTTAAAATAGATCAAAAGTGATTTATTTCTAGTAAGAGATGAATATGGTAATAAATCCCATCAACAAATGAATTTAAGACATCTTGAGGTCATAAAATTAACCTTATATTTTGTAATTGACTCTTAGTTGAACAGTTTAACTCTTACCGTGTCTTCTAGTATTTTTACACGATATGGTTAATGTAGTTAGTATAAAATGTCAAAAAACACCAATTGGATCATTTATGAAATATGTTACATTATAAATATCCATTATCGTATCCTTATAATTTTATGACTTTTATATCATTTAATAAAATAGTATTTATTTTCAAATATTATTTTTGTCAATTTTAATACTATTCAATATTTGCATTTTTTAAAATTTTAAAACAATATGATAACTTCGAAAAAATAATTCCAATCTGTCAATAACATGTCTAATGTATCTATAAAATGAATTTATTTTATTAATTTAGTAAAATTATATTTATTTTAATATTTTTAGTATCATTTATTTGATATATCTAATAATAAAATAATTTTTTCATCACTATTATTTCATCATTAAGGGTAATTATTTAATCATTAACAATTATAAACAAATTTTTATGACTTTTTTTATTCTTTTAATTTCCATATAATATTTATAAACTATTTTATCTCTTGGATATCTCTATATTTAAATTATTATACATATAAGAAATTAGAGTGTGACATTTTGTCACATTCATTAATTATAATAATATTCATGCCATATTGTGGGAAAAGGGTCGATCAAATGATTCTATTTCGAATTATATAATATAAGGGTTTTATTTAGTCATCCAATTGAATTTTTATAGGTGTTATGGTAATTTTATAATATTACTTTTACCTTTAATTACATTTTTTACCCTTAACTGTGGTAATAAGAAAATTTACTAAAGTTACTATTCATAATGCCCCAAATTAAAATGAAAATATTTACATAATTTGGAACCCCTGATTCAAAATATATAATAAATATTTTAAAATACAAAACATTGAATTTTAAGTAATTAATTTAAAATTCATCCCATTGTCAAAATGAAAAATGGGTTTTTAAAAAGTTAAAACATTGCAAAAGATTGAAATGTCTTTACATCAAAATTAAAGGTAAAATTAATGACAATGATAAAAATTATATTAAATGGTAAAAATATATTCCATTTTTACATTAAAAACATTCAATAATATAATTTATCCACATAAATTATTTTGATGAAAAAAAAACATCAATTAAAATTTAGTACATTTTTAATATTTATCAAAACATAAAATTTATCAGAAAAATATCAAAAGTTTAACGAAAGTAAATTTTTATTTCAAAAATAAAAACAATGGGTTTATTTTGATAAATATAATACCTTAATTTTTCGAAAACAATATTTAAAATGGGTTCATCATCAAAAGGAGACAAAACTAAATTTAAAAAATATATATATTACCCATAAAATTGAATTTTTTTTCTTATATCATGTATAGAAAATACATAAGATGAATTTTAAAATTATAGAGAATATATAAAGTTAAAAAAATTGATACAATGTATAATATCTAATTTAATAGCTCTATTTTATATTATATTAAACTGTAATTTTTTATTAATTTATTATTGTTCGGTAAAACATGGCCTTGCATGTAACCCAAGCCAACTCATTGTTATATATAGTTTAATATTAATATGGTGTTGTGTAAAAAGAAATAAAGAATCAAAATTAAATTCAGTTAGAAAAGAAAATATTTTAAAGTCTCAGGGTGATACATTCTCCCCTCTTTCAATAAATTACATCCTTTCAATTTAAACTCAGGATAAAAAACTAGGGGTTTGACATTTCAAAAAATATTTGTTGAAATACCACATCAGAAAAATGGTTAATGAGGAACCCACTTTAAAATAAATATATAAGAGTATGAAGGTCACTAGAGATAACACATACTAGGGTTTTATGTAGGAAAACATGGAATTAAAATAAAAATATAACCATCATGTTCTGATGGAGAGTGTTGGAGAACAAAAATATGAAAAAGATAACAATCATGAAACCCCTAAATATGCAATGATCTTAGGGATCATTTTATTCATCAGAAAATGTAATAGGGTGTAATTTTTGGTAATAATATCCTTTCCATAGTAAAAATTATTGGGAAATCATTTAATTGAATTATTTTTAGGTCATAAGAATAATCTATTCATTCGGTTGTACTTTGATCTATTTTTACATCAACCCTTACACTTGGAAATGACTATTCAGACAGAACATTTCACACATGAATCAATTTGATAAATCATAAGGCAACATAAGTATTTTCTTAATCCTCTAAATGATTACTAAAACCCAAACTTTTAGCCTAAAGTATCAAAAAATCATACTTTAACCTCAAACAAAAATATTAAATATTAAACATACTCCATTTCAACCTTAATATTTTCCCGAAATACTTTTTTCCTAATTAACTGTTTAAAAGGGCCTTTAAAATTCCAAAATCAATTGTAATTTAAAATTCTCCAAACAACATAATATGAATCTTTTTGACACATGATAAATATTTTTTCATTTAAAACCCCTAATGAAAACCTTCATGCCTCCAAATACTTAATGAATAAGTACTAGAGTACAATCCTTATATATCACATTATTCTTGTTACTAGAACATAATAACATAATTCTTGAATCCAAAAACATAAATACATTAATTATTCCACTTTTACTGTAGTGGCAACATAAGCTTGACCTTGGACTATTTACTTCTTCTGAACCATATTTCCTTAATTCTTTAGACCATTATTTGCATAATGCCCCATCTTTTTACAATTATATTTTCCCATGTACAGCTTCTTT
Source organism: Viscum album (assembly GCA_963277665.1). Classification (NCBI taxonomy): domain Eukaryota; kingdom Viridiplantae; phylum Streptophyta; class Magnoliopsida; order Santalales; family Viscaceae; genus Viscum; species Viscum album. The sequence continues at coordinate 881,184,465 of OY728123.1, forward strand.
ATTTCCCTTAAAATCATTAGAATGATGTCCCTTCTCACTGCACTTGATGCAAACTCCTTTTTCTTTTAATCAGGTACAAGGGGTTTTTCTTCCAAATTTACCACATGTCAGAAAATCGTTATTTCCCTTATTCCCATTATCTATCACTTGCTCCACCATTCTCTTCTTCTCTTGATTTCCCATCAAGTCAAGGAATTATAAAATTCTTTCTCAATCTTCATTGAACATGAGAATATATCTTCATATTATTATAACTTTTTCAAGACTAGTTCCATTTGAAGGAATGGTTTTTACCCATTAAATAATTTAACAATATTACTTATTAGTTTACATATGTTGTCTGAATAATTCCTTGCTCTCCTTGAGAAGTTAGCCTCATACTTTGCAACATTATAATCCTCCTTTTTCCTTAGACTGGTAAATATTATTTCCATATCCACTCCTAGATCATGAGGAAAGTATTTTTCCTGTAAGAGTTATTTAAATTCCATCAATTCCAAATTTACTACCACTTCAATCTCCTTTATGTTTTGAATTAATGACCATCACTGATCTGCATCTCCTGATAAGCAATAGACTTCTATGAAAACTTTTTCCCTTTCATTACACCCCAAAGTAATAAATATTTTCCATAATAATTTTATCCAATTCTCAGCTACAAAAGGATTTGTAGTCCAATTGAATGTTGGGGGTTGTTACCCCATAAAGTGGTCTAACATTGTTCCCCCTGTTGTGGATTTGGGTTCTCCATATGGGAAATGTTATTGTTCATAACCTGATATAGTTATCCCAGTATAGTTATAATATGCTCATTACTGGTTGCACGTCTTCTCCAACATCATTATATTTTAAAGGAGGGAAATCTATTCATGGATTATTTATGTTGCTGTTATTTCTATTCCTTTCACTGGGTTCCATTTCTAAATTATGACATACACTAGATTAGATCATGACATAATGAAAAATCATAAAACTAGAGAATCACAAAACCTAAATTGCTAATTTAGGTATAACTAATCTCTAAATCATAAATATGGTTTTTTGGGACATATTTACTTTTAAATCATTCATTGTGGTGTGTAAATAAAATTAGAATTATCTTAATCATATCCCATGGTAGTGTCAAATCATGTGCATAGTAAGCCCCATTAGCGTGTACCAAGATACCCTGAGTCAAGACTGGAACACCTTTTATGAGTTTTTAGTCCTAGGTACATCTGTTCCAGAAACACGTCTACTTATAGCATCCATACAAGTATGTATTTTCTAGGAATACCCACATAATCTCTACATTATAAATATTATAGGATGTTCTAATTTACTTATTCTCAAAGTATATCTTGGGGGTAGTGTTCCCTAATTAATTATTTTCTAAATCTAGTTTCCAAGGGTGTTCTTAAACTTCCTTTGATACCAACTATAGCACCCTAGCCCCAGAAGCCCGAAGTTGGTGCATTATTTTAATAAATTAACATGATTTTACGGAATCAAATTCTGAAGGACTGATCAGTTTAGCAGTCTTGGAAAATAAATTACATTCATAAAAATTACATTATAATTAAAAATATAAAATACAACATATATTATCCATTGACAAAACTATTATTCTCTTAGATTAACCTTGCATATCTGTCATAATACACTTCACGGAATACTAGGAAAATAAAATGTAATAAAGGGGTGAGATTAGATGATCAGTATGTGTAAGCATACAATAGAAGCTATAATGAATAATTAATCATAATCCTTTTTAAATGATGTATAACTGTAACACAATACCTTTAAATATAATCTTGATCATTATGTGGCATGTATAAATATTACCATATAAAATAATCATAACCATGGATATTCTACTAGTCTAATAATCACATGGAATATCCATAACTAATATCATAATAAGGGAGATTAATTCCATAAATCTTCACTATCAAGATATATCCTCTATATAACTACAGCAATGGTCTATACTCATGATAGGTTAAGTTTTTGGGTAGAAACCTACCTAATTTCGTTCAAGACCTTTCTTCCAATAATGTTAAACTACATGGAAAAAACATGAAGGGTTTTATCACCCACTAATTTTGTCACATGATACCTACTCATGCATAAAGGGGTTATATAGTTCCTCATATATCACTTAAATATTCCAATACATTCCTCTTATGAACATAGTTAAACATGAACAATTGAATCATTCGTATTCAAAACTAGTATATGAATTATAAATACTCTTTCTATAAAGAGAGAATGGTATCTAAATAGATCATCCACAATCAAAAATATCATAAACCTTTCAATACAATATATTATATTGTATCATAATAAATCAACCACAATTAATCATGAAATCAAAAAAAAATAATTTTGATATAGATGGAATGAATATAATAAAATCATTAAAACTCTTTGAGAAAAATATCCCTTTTTTACTTTGAAAACATTTAAAAACATTCAATTTTAAATGAATATAGTTCTTTTTAAAATAACCCAATATTATAATATTGGAATCATTAAAATGTTAATGTGTTGTTATGGTTGAAAATATCCACTCATGTCGTATAAGTTATAAAAATATTCATTTCTTAATTTGTTGAAAAGGACATAATGTACCTCATTTGGAAAATGAAAGAAAGATTCATTACAAAAAAAATTAAAAATTAAAACATGGATTAAAATTAATTTAGAAAATTTTCTATGGTAATTTGAAATGCATTTTAAGTAATATAAATATGGATGATAAATATATCCCAGCAGATGCCTATGTATAAACATCCACGGATAATAATGAGATTGTGAAATCAACCCTTACCTTGTACTTTCCTTTAGTTGAGGGTGCGTTAGCATCCTATATAATGGTTAAAGTCTGTTATTAAATCATACTATACAATATCCATATTTATCATATCATATATGATCCTCTTATATCACTCTATTAAAATTTATTCAATATTACCATTATTTTGGGTGTTAACTGCTTCATTTTCCAATTCCTCTTTTGTTTTGTAAGTCAATTTTATTTTGCATAGGAAGTATTTTATTCATATCTTGTATTATATAAGGTTTATAATTATTATTTTTACTCATCATATAAATTTTATAATCCTTATTTAATACTTAACATAGGGAATGAATCATATCTCTTCATGGAGATAGTAGGTCACACGTACGCACGAGCGACGGTGTCATTCCCTTGATGGTTAAATTGAATGACTTTGATGGTATATTAATTATATAGAATCATTATCATGTTATAATAATTTTTTATATTCATTATACTCATAATCATATCCATTAAAATAAATTAGTTTTGAATAAAAATTTACACCACAATGGGCAGACGGTAAGCTGTACGTATGCACACGTGGTGATATTGTAATTCATGTGATTAATAAAATAAGAAAAATAGTTGTACCATAATTATAATGAAATAAAATTATATTTATTATACTAGATTTATTACTTTGGTATGTAAGCAATATAGAAATAGTAATTATAAGAATAAAATAACTTGGAAAGATGTGAAAAAACAATTACCTTTTTTGGATATCTCCTTTGGATTTTCACTAACGGACTCCTTAGGATGGCTTCTTGTCCAAAGTGTGGCCTCTATGATGAATTTTGGGAAATTATAGCAAAACTTTTGATGTTTCTGGTAGATACAAATGGATTTATAGGTTTTAATTAAAGATAAGGAGAAGTTCCTTTTTATAAGATAGGTCAGGGGAACTTTTGGAAGATCTCAAAATATTAATTTATTATAAATTTATTTTGGGTTTCAAATATCTCCAAATTTGTTTATTTAGATCCTGGGATTAATATGGGTATAAATACAATAAACCATTTAATTTTAGAGAAGTTTAGTTCATAAAATTAAACATATCTTTTGGATTTAGCCCTTAGTTAAACAGTTTAACTCTTACCTTGTCTTCTTGTATTGTTACACTATTCGGTTAATATAGTTACTATAAAATGAATGAAGAGCCCCAATTGGATCATTTATGATATATTTAACACCATACATGTTATTTTACTGAACCTTATATTTTTATGACTTTTATATCATTTAATAAAATATTATTTATTTTAAAAATATCATTTATGTCAATTTTAGTAATATTCAATATTCTCTTTTTTTTAAAATACTAAACCAACATGATAACTACGAAAACATAATTCCAATATGTCACTAACATGTATTATTTATCAATAAAATTAATTTATATCATTAATTAAGTCAAATTATATTTATTTTAATATTTGTATTATTATTTATTTGATATATCTATTAATAAAATAATATATTCATCACTATAGTGTCATCATTAATGGTAATTATTTAATCTATAAAATTGTAAATATATTTATATGATGTAATTAATTCATTTATATTTATATAGACTATTCTTAATATATTTTACCACTTGGATATCTCTATATTAAAATTATTATACTTATAATAAATAAGAGTGACATTCTGTCACATCCATTAATTATAATAATATTCATGTCATATTCATAGAAAATAGTTTATTAAATGATTCAATTTCAAACCTTAGATGATAAGTATTGGATGTAGTCATCCAATATTATTTTTATAGTTGTTAAAATTATTTTATAATATTATTTTGACCTTAAATTACTCGATTTTCCCTTAACCGTGGAAATAAAAAAATTACTAAATTACTATTCACAATGCCCAAAAATAAAAGCAACTTATTTACATATTTTGAACCCACTAAATCCAAATATAGATTAAATTTTTTAAAATTAAAGTCACAGAAGTTGCAGTAATTATTTTAAAATTAATCTGACTAGGGGAATGAAAAATAGTTTTTTAAAAGTTAAAATATTGCAAAAGATTGAAATGTTTTTACATCAAAATTAATGGTAAATTTAATGCCTATGACCAACATTGTAATAATTGGTAAAAATATATTATATTTTTTACATTAAAACCATTCAATAATTTAATTTATCCACATAAATTATTTTGATAAAAATTGTTGTTTTCATTTAAAATTTAGTATATTTTTCATATTTATCAAAAAATAAAATTTATTTGAAAAATATTAAAGATTCATCCAAAAGTAAATTTTTATATCTCACTTATAAAAATAAGATTATTTTGTTAAATAAAATATATAAAATATTAATTATACTCCCACATTAAAATAAATATACGGAAGTATAAAGGTCACCAGAAATAACACATGTTAGGGTTCTATATAGGAGAATATGGACATGAAAGGAAAATATAACCATCATGTTCTGATTGAGATTGTTAGAGAACATGACATGGAAAAAGTTAACAATCACTAAGCTCCAAATATGAAATGATCTAAGGGATCATTTGTTTCATTGGAAAATGTACATGGATAGAATTTTTACTATTAATAACCTTTCTTTAGGAATAATTATTAGGAAACCATTTAATTGATTTCCTTCTATTTCATAAGTATAATCTCATTATTTAGTTTTTCTTCGATCTATTTTCACTACATCCCTTATACCTGGAAATGAATGTTCAAAATGATTTTTTCACACATCAAGCTCTTTGATAAATCATATGGCCTGCAGGTATTTCCTTAATCCTCTAAATGTTTACTAAAACAAAAAAAGGTTATCCAAAGGTATCCACTAAATCCTACTTTAATCTCAAACAATAATATTCAATGTTCAACATACTCCATTCCTACCATAATATTTTTCCAAAATACTTATGTCAAAATTACCATTCTAATGGGGTATCTAAAATTAAAAACTCAATTGTAACATCAGATTCCCCAAACAATGTGATATAGAGCTAATTGAAAAATACCAAATATTTGATAATATTAAAAACCATAATGAAAACATTAATGCCTCCAAATCCTTTAATAATAAGTACTACATTAAAATACTTATATATCACATTATTCTTGTAAAAAAAATATAATAACATAATTCTTCAAACCAAAAACATAAATAAATTAATTATTCCACTTAAACTGTAGAAACAACGTAAGCTTGACCATGATTCATTTTCTTCTTCTGAGCTATATTTCCTTGTCACATTGGAAAATCATTTTCATAATGTCCCATATAATTACAATTATAGCATTACACATTTATACCTTCTTTCATTCCATTACATTCACGATCATGATGGCCTTTCTCACCACACATGAGGCAAACTCTTTTTTATTTTAAGTAGGTAATAGGGTGTTTATTTCCACAACTGTCATATGTTGGAAAATCCTTCTTTCCCATGTTCCGATTACCTATCTCTTGATCCCCTATTCTATACTTCTCTTAAAATCCACTCAAGTCAAAAGTCAAAGAAAATTACTTCTTTGTCTTCATAAAACATGAAACTATATCTTACTATGATGAAAATTTTTGGGAGACCATGTGACTTTGAATGAATGGATTTAACTCATCAAATAATCAATCAATATTACTCCATGGGTTATGAATGTAGTCTCCCACATTCCTTGCTAAAACTGTGAAGTTAGACTCATACTATGAAACATTCTCAACCTCCTTTTACCTCAAAATCAAAAATTGACTTCCTATATCCACTCATAAATCACGAGGAGATTATTTTTCTTTGAGGAGTTATTTAAATTACCTCCATTCCATATTTCCTACCACTTCATCCTCCTTCATGTATTCAATTAATTAACACCATTGAATTATATCTCCTAATAGGCGATAAACTGCCATGATAACTTTTTTCCATTCGTTACTCCAAAATATAGAAATATTTTCTCAACAGAACTTATCCACTACTCCGCTACAAAATTATTTTTAGTCCCATTGAATATTGGGGGTTTTGCCTCATGTATCAGCTTAACATTATTCCCCACATTGTGGATCAGGGTGCTCCATATGGACAAGTTTATTGTTCATAACCTGAGTCACCTATCCCAGTATAGTTATAAAATGCTCATTACTATTTTAATCTCCTGATCCAACATAATTATTTTTCATAGGAGGGAAATATCTATATGGATTATGTGAATTGATATGATTTTAATTCCTTCCACTATGTGCCATTTTTAAACAATGGAAAACACTTTATTAGATCATAACATAATGTATAATCACAGAACTAGTGAATCACATAAACTAAATTGAAAATTTAGGTATATCAAATCTCTCAATCATAAAAATGGTTTATTTAGGGACATATTTACTTTTCAATATTTTGTAATGATTAGTAAAGAAAATGTGAATTATTCTAAGAATATACCCTAGTAGTTTCAACACAATTGTTCAGTAAGGATCATTGTCGTGTACCAATTTACCCTGAGTCAGGCTCAGAAAACCTTTTCATAGTTGTTACTCTTAGGTACATTTTTACCAGAACCACATCCACTTGTAGTATCCAGAAAGGGATTTATTTTCTAGTAATACCTATATAATCTCTATATTATAAAAATTTTAGGATGTTCTATTATACTTATCCTCAAAGTCTATCTTAGGGGTACTTTTCCCTATTCAATATTTTTCTAAATCTTGTTTTTGAGGTTGTTTCTAAACATCCTTTGATACCAACTGTAGTGCCCCAACTACAGAATCCTAGAGCTAGTGCATTATTTTAATGCATTGGAATGATTACAAGGAATCAAATCATGAAGACCTGATTAGTTTAGAAGTCTTGTAAAATAGAATACATTCATCAACCTTACATTACAATTCAAAATATAAAATACAACATAGAAAATCCTTTGATAACTCTAGTATTATCCTTGGTTAACCCTATATATGAGTTAATAATACACTTTATGGAATCTAGGAAAATAAAACAAGATAAAGTGGTGAGCTCAGATGCTCTATAAGGGTAAGCATACAATATAATCTATTATGAATAATTAATCATAAACCTTAAGTAAAGATGTATAACTATAACACAATCCATTTAAAAATAATCATGATCATAATATGGAAAGAATAAATAATACTATATAAAATAAGTATAACCATGGGTGTTCCACTATCCTAATAATCACATCGAATATCCATAAATAATATCATAAAAAGGGAATTCATAATTCCTAACATCTGCACTATCTAGATATATCCTCAAGATAGATAATATCAATATCTATCCCCATGATAGTTTAAGTTAGTGGGTAGAAACTCATCTGATTTTCGTCAAGATCTATCCTCCTAATAATGTTAAACTTCTTGGAAAACAAACACGAAGGGTTTTTCACCCAATAATTTCAACTCATTAGACCTACCGATACATCCAGGGGTTATAGCGGGACCCACCTATCACATACTAAGTCCAATACATTCCTCATATGAAAATGGTGAAACATAAACAATATAATCATTTATATTCAAAAGTAGTATACGAATTGTGTATACTTTAATCATAACCCAAGAATAGTATCTAAATATAACATCCATAGTCAAACATATCATAACCCTTTTCAATACAATATGGTAGATTTTATCCTAATAAATCAACCCCAATTAAGTATAAAATATTAAGGCATTATAAAAATGGAAAATAGATGCTCACACCATATAAGTTAAAAAAATTATTTCATTAATTTTTCCAAAATTCATGAAGTACCTCATTTGGAAAATGACAAAAATATTCCTTTTAAAATGTTTTATAAAAATTCAAACATGGATTAAAATGAATTTAAATAATTGTCCATAATATTTTGAAATTCATCTTAAGTAACATGGACATGGATGATAAATATATCCCAGTAGATACTTATGTATAAACAAAATCAGATAATAATGAGATTGTGAAATTAACACTTACCTTGTAATTTTCATTAGTTGGGGGTTTAACCTATTATAAAATTGTTATGTCATGGTATTAAATTATACTAGAACCATATCTGCATTTATGATATCATATATGATCCTCTTATATCATTTTGTTAATAGTAATTCAATATTACCATTATTTCTGGCATTAACTAATTCGAATTCACATTCCTCTATCCATGTAAGTCATATTTTTTATGCATAGGGTGTATTTTATTCATATACAGAATCATATAAGGTTCATAATTATTATTTTTACGCATCATGGAGATTTTATGTTGTATGTACACATGAGCGACGATATCATTCTCGTGATGGTTAAATGGTATGGAATTTGATGTTATATTAATAATAGAAAATCATTATCTTGTTATATTCATTATTTATATTCATTATACTCATCATTATATCCATTAAAATAAATTAGTGTTGAATAAAAAACTACACCACTGCGTGGAGATGGTAAGTCGTACGTACGCATGCATGGTGATATTGTTATTCATGGGATGGATAAAATGTGAAAAATGGTTGTCACGTGATTATAATAACATCTAAGTATATGAATGATACTATATTTTTTACTTTGGTACGAAAAAACATATATATAGGTATTATAAGAATTGAATAACTTTGGAAGAGGTCATAAAACAATTACCTTTTTGGGTGTCTCCTTTTTATTTACACAAAACGACTCCGTAGGATGGCTTCAGTCCAAAGTTGTGCCCTATAAGATGATGTTAGAAAAGATTTGAGGATAATTGGGAAGTTATTTTCTAATACAAGGGAATTTATAGGTGTAAATTAAATATAAGGATAAGTTCCTGTTTATAAGAGAGGCGAGGGGCATTTTGGGAAGATCATAAAGTATTAATTTATTGTAAGTTGATTTTGGGTTTTAAATAGCTCCAAAGTGATTTATTTCAAAGAGGATATGACTATGGGTATAAATATAGTAAATAAATTAATTTTATACATGTTTTGGTAATAAAATTAACCTTATATTTTGCTTTTAACTCTTAGTTAAACAACTTAACTGTTACCATGTCTTCTTGTATTTTTACACTATGTGGTTAATATAGTGACCATAATATTCCAAAAGAAACCAAACTTGATCATTTGTGACATATGTGACATTATCCAAATTATTTTTCAGATCCTTAGATTTTTATGACTTTTATATCATAAAAAAAGTATTTATTTCAAAATATCATTTATGTCAATTTTAATACTATTCAATATTTTTATTATTTAAACTATTAAAAAAACTTTTTAATTTCAAACCAATAATCCTAATATGAAAAAAAACATGTCTGATTTATCTAAAAAATTAATTATTGTCATTAATTAATTCAAATTATATTTAGTTTAATATTTTTACTATCATTTATTTGATATTTCTATTTACAAAATAATTTCTCTATCACTATTGTGTCATCATTAATGGTAATTATTTAATAACTAAATATTATAAATAAATTTTTATTATTTTATAAATTATTTTATCTTTAAATAGAGTATTTATAATCAATTTTATCTCCTATATATCTCTATAATAAAATTATCTTACTTATAATATATGAGAGTGTGACATTTTATGGCATTCATAAATTTTAATAATATTCATGTCATATTCATAGAAAAGGGTCCATTTAATTATTAAATTTATAAAAATATATGATAATTGTCATATTTAGTCATTCAATAACATTTTTAAAGGTGTTAAGGTAATTTTATAATATTATTTTAATCTTTAATTGCATAATTACCCTAAACTGCGTTAAAAAAAATCAACTAAAGTTTCTATTCATAATGTAAAAAAATAAAAGGATCCTATTTAAAAACTTTGGACCCATTAATTCCAAATATGGAATCCAATTTTCAACATTCAAAACACATAAGTTGAATTAATTAATTTAAAAATCATCATGTTGTCGGAATGAAAAATGGATTTTTAAAAGATAAAACAATATAAAAGATTGAAATATTTTGACCTCAAAATTCATGGTAAAATTTATTCCAATAACCAACATTATATTAAATGTTAAATATATATTATATTTTTACTTAAAACCCATTCAATTATATAATTTATCTGCAAAAATTATTTTGATGAAAAAAGTTGTTTTCAATTAAAATTTAGTATATTTTTACTATTCATCAAAATATAAAATTTATCAAAAAAAATATAAAAACTTCATCCAAAGTAAATTTTTATATCTCATTTACGGATAATAAGTTTATTTTTTAAAATATAATATATAAAATATTCAAAAATATATTTAAAATTGGTTCCCCATCAAAATGCGACAAAACTGAATTTTATGAAAAATACTTATTTTATATGTAAAATTGAATTTTTTCTTATATCATGCCTTGAAAATACAAAGAATTAATATTAAAATTAAATAGAATATATAAAATTCAAAATTTTATTAATAATATTTATAATATCTATTTTAATGGCAATGTTATACATAATATTAAACTATAATATATTATTAATTTATTGTTGTTCGGTAAAATTAGACCTCGCATGTAATGCAAGACAACCCATTATTGTGTGTAGAAAAAGATTAACAAGGTGTTGCATAAAAATAAAGAAAGCCAGATAATTAAATTTATTTTGAAAAAAAAATATTATAATGTCTCTAGGTGTTATATTCTCCCCTCCTTCAGTAAATTGCATCCTCACAATTTAAACTCGCGATCAAAAACCAGGGGTTTGACATTTCAAAACATCTTTGTTGAAATACAACATCGTAAAAATTATTAATGATACCCCCCATATTAAAATAAATATTGGTAACTATGATGGTCAAAAAAAAATAACATGTACTAGGGTTCCACGAAGGAAAACATGGACATGAAAGAAAAATCAAACCATCATGTTATAATAGGGAGTTCTAGAGAACATGTTGAAGAAAACCAATAAAATCACAAACTTGTAAAAATAAAATGATCTATCGGATAATTTAATTCATCAGAAAAAGTACTAGGATTGATTTTTTTATCAAGATCATTTCCCTAGGAAGAATTATTAGGAACACATTTAATGGATTTCATTCCATGTTATATGTGCAATATCATAATTTGGTTATGCTTTAATCTATTTTCACTTCATCCCTTACACCGACAAATGAATGCCCAAAATGAATTTTTCACACTAAAGAACTTTGATAAATCATTAGGCCCGCAATTTTTTCCTTAATCCTCTAAATATTTACTGAAACCAATAAGGATAGCCTGATGTAACAAATTAACCAAACTTTTATCAAACAATAATATATAATGTTCTACTTACTCCATTACTATGATTTTTCCAAAAAATACTTCTGTCCAAATTAACAGTCTAAAAGGGCCTCTAAATTTAAAAAATCAATCATAACATCAGATTCCCCCAAAAACTTAATATCGCTCTTATTGAAACTTACCAAATATTTGATCATCTGAAAACCCTTAATGAAAACATTCATGCCTCCAAATCCTTAAAGAAGAAGTACTGCATTAAAATACTTATATATCACATTATTATTATGACCAAAATATAATATCATAATTATTGAATCAAAAAACATAAATACATAAATTATTCCACTTTTACTACAGTAACAACATAAGATTGACCTTGATCCATTTACTTCTTCTAAACCATATTTCCTTGACTCTTTGTGCAATCATTTGCATAATGTACCATCTCTTTTCAATTATATAATTTCACAATTACAAATTCTTTTATTCCCTTACAATCCTAAGAATGGAGGACTTTCTCACCACACATGAATAAAATTCCTTTTTCTATTAAGCAGGTAACAGGTTGCTTCCTTCCATAATTGTCACAAGTGGGAAAATCCTTCCTTCACTTCTTACCATTATCTATCTCTTCCATTACTATTCTATTCTTCTCTTTATTCCCCTTTAACTCATAAGACATAGAAAAATCATTCTCTATCCTAAAAAATGATATTATATCTTTATATGATTATAATGTTTGGGAGACTAGATCCCTTCAAAGGAATGGTTTTAACCCACCAAAGAATCAATAAACCTTACTAATTGGGTTACGTATATAGTCTGAATCATGTCTTGATAACCTTATGAAGTTAGTCTCCAACTTTTCTACATTATCATCCTCTTTTTTCCTCAAACACATAAATTTCCATTCCATATCTGCCCACAAATCATCAGGAAATTATTTTTCTAGTGAAAGTTCTTTAAATTCCCTCCATTCTATATTTTCAACCACTTCATCCTCCTTCATCTTTTAAATTAATAACCACCCTAGATCTGTATCTCCTAAAAGAAGATAGTCTTCCATAACAACTTTTTATCTTTTGTTACTCCTGACATCCATAAATATTTTCTGTGATAAACTTATCCACTACTTAATTACAAAAGGATTTGTAGTTCCATTGAATGTTGGGGGCTATTTCCTCATAAACTGGTCTGACATTGTTCCCCCACATTGTGGATCAGGGTGCTCCATATGGTCAAGGTTATTGTACATAAATTGATTCATTTTTCCCAGTACAGTTATAATATTCTCATTACTAGTTGAATCTCCTACTCCAGCATCATTATCTTGCATAGGAGGTAAATACCTTCATTTATTATGTGTTTTTATATGATTTCCATTCCTCCCACTATGAATCATTTCTAATAAATGTAATACACTATTTTAGATCATGACATAATGTATAATCATAGGACTAGTGAATCACATAACCTATATTGAGAATTTAGTTATAACTAATCTCTAAATTAGAAACATTGTTTCTATGGGGATATATTTACTTTTAAATATTTTAATATGTTTTATAAAGTAAATTTGAATTTTTTTGAGAATATCCCATAGGAGGGTCAAACTAGGTGTGCAATAAGGCCTATTGTTGTGTACCAGCTTACCCTGAGTCAAGCTCGGAACACCTTTTCAGAGTTTCTACTCCTAGGTACATCTGTTCCAAAACCATATCCACTTGTAGTATCCAGATATGGATGTATTTTATAGGAATACCCACATAATCTATACATTACCCAAATTCTTGGATTCTATACAATACTAATCCTCAAAGACTATTTTAGGAGTAATGTTCCCTAATAAATGATTTTCTAGATCTAGTTTCTAAGGTTTTTATTAATCTTATTTTGATATAAATGGTATCACCTCAACCCCAAAATCCTAGAGCTAGATTATTATTATAATAATTTGGCATGATTACAAGGAATTAAATCCTGAAGGACCGATAAGTTTGGTTGTCTTGGAAAATTGATTACATTCATAAACCTTATATTAAAATTCCAAATATAAAATACAAAATATATAATCCTTTTATAATTCCATTATTCTCCAAGATTTACCCTACACATGAGTCATAATACACTACTTGGAATCCTAGGAAAATAAAACATAAGAAAATGATTATCTTAGATACTCAGTATGGGTAAGTGTACAATAAAATATATTATGAATAATTAATCATAAACCTTAAGGAAATATATATATCTATAACAAAATACCTTTAATCATAATCTTTATCATAATATGGTAAGAATAAAAAATACCATATAAAATAAGAATAACAAGAGATATTCTATTAGTTGAATAATCACATGGAATATCCGTAACTAATATAATAATGAGGGAATTCATAATTTAAGACATTTGTACTATCAAGATATATCCTTAGGATAGTTAGTTTCAAGATATATCCTTATAATAGTTTAAGTCTATGGGTAGAAAGTAGTATGATTTATGTCAAGATCTATCCTCCTAACAATGTTAAACTGCATGAAAAAACGTGAAGCATTTTTCACCCATTAATTTTGTCACATGAGACCTACCGATGCATCGAGGGGATATAGTGGGTCCCTCCTTTCACATACTAATTACAATACATTCTTTATATGAAAATGGTGAAACATAAATAACATAATCATTTGTATTCCAAACAAGTATTCGAATTATGAATACTTTTACCATAAACGATGATTGGAATCTAAATAGAACATCCACAATCAAAAATATCTTAAATCCTTCAATAAAATATGGTATATTGTATCATAATAAATCAATCACAATTGAGCTTTAAATTAAACAAAGACTTTGACATAGATTAAAATAATCTAATAAAATCATTAATAATTTTTAAGACAAATACCCATTTTTACTTTGAAAACAATAATAAAACCTTTAATTTTAAAAGAAAAAATTTCATCTGAAAATAAACTTGTATGAATGTATGGGAATATTAAAAATGTTAAGTCATCATTATGGTAGAAAATATCTGCTCATGCCATATGAGTTAAAAAATATTTTTTTCTTAATTTTTCGAAAAGGTCATAAAGTTCCCTATTTGGAAAAAAATATAAAGATTCATTTCAAATAATTGTATAAAAAGTAAAAAATCGATTAAAAATAATTTAGAAAATTATCAATAATATTTTGAAGAACATTTTATATAACATGTTTATGGATGATAAATATATCTCAGTAGATAGTTATGTAAAAACAACCTCAGATAATAATGAGATTGTGAAATTAACCCTTACCTAGTACATTTCTTTAGTAAAGGGTGAATTAACCTCATGTATAATGGTTAAATCATGTTATTAAATTGTAATAGAACCATATCCATATTTATTATATCATATCGGATCCTCTTATATCATTTTGTTAATAGTAATTCAATATTGCCATTATTTTGGGTGTTAACTACATCATTTTCCTATTCCAGTTTTGTCGTGTAAGTCATGTTTGTTATGTAGAGGATGTATTTTATTCCTATACATAATGATACAATGTTCATAATTATTATTTTTATTAATTACATAAATTTTATAATCTTTCTTTAATGGTTAACATGGAGAATGAATCTCATCGCATTGTGGAGGCGGTAGGTCGTACATACGCATGAGCGACAGAATCATTCGCTTGATGGATAAATGGTATATAATTTGATGTTATATTAAATATATAGTATAATTATCATGTTTTATTCATTATTTATAGTCATTATACACATCATAATATCTATTAAAATAAATTAGTTTTGAATAACAAATTATGCCACGGCGTGGAGACAGTAAACAGTACGTATGCACATATGGTGATATTGTTATTCATAGGATGGATAAAATGAGGAAAATGGTTATAAAAAGATTATAATAAAATATAATTATATGTATGATACCTTATTTATTACTTTGGTATGGAAGAAACATGGATAGAGGATGTATAAGAATAAAAGAACTTTTAAAGAGGTGATAAAACAATTACCTTTTTGTGTCCCCTTTTGATTTTCACAAAATGACTCCATAAGATAGATTTATTCCCAAAAATGTGTCCTATATGATGAATTTATGGATGTTTATAGGGTAATTGGGAAGGTTTTATCTAGTCTAAAGGGTTGTAGAGCTGTGAATTCAAGAAAAGGATAATTATCGTTTTACAAGACAGGTGAGAAGAACTTTTGGATGATCTTAATATATTAATTTATCATAATTTGATTTTTGGTTTCAAATTGCTCCAAATTGATTTATTTAGATGATGTTATGAATTTGGGTCTAAATCCAATCAACTAATTATTTTATAAATGTTTAGGTCATAAATTTAAACTTATATTTTGGATTTAACTCTTAGTTAAACGGTTTAACTCTTACTATATCTTCCTATATTTTTACAATATATGGTTAATATAATGGTAACAAAATGCCAAAAAACCACTATTGGATAATTTATGAAATATTTAAAATTATCCAAGTCATTTTTCCAAACATTATACTTTTATGAATTTTATATCATTTAATAAATTATTATTTATTTTAAAATATCAATTATGTCAATTTTAATACTATTCAATATTTTCATTTTAAAAAATATTAAAACCACATGAAAACTTTGAAAAAATGATTCAAATATGTCACTAACATGTCTAAGATTTCTATAAAATTAATTTATATAATTAATTAAATCAAAATAATATTTAATTTAATATTTTTATAATCATTTATTCGAAATATTTATTAATAAAATAATTGCATCATCACTATTGTGTCATCATTAATTGTATGTATTTACTCTCGAAAAATTATAAATAAATTTAAATGACGTATTTAATTATTTTATATTTATATAAACTATGTATAATTTATTTTATCTCCTCGATGTCTCTATATTAAAATTATTATACTTATAAGAAATGGGAGTGTGATTTGTTGTCACATTAATTCATTATAAGAATATAAATGTAATATTCAAGGACAAGGGTACATTAAATGATTAAATTTCTAAAAATAGTTTATAAGTGTCATATTTATTAATCCAATATGTTTTTTACATGTTTTAGGGTAGTTCTATGATGTTATTTTTACCATTAATTACCTAATTTACCCTTAACTGTGGTAATAGAAAAAATTACTAAAGTTCCAATTCATAATGCCAAAAAATAAAAGGAACATATTTACATAATTAGTACCCAAAGATTCCAAATATGGAATCCATTTTTTCAAATTCAAAACAGATAAGTTTTAATAATTACTTTAAAATAAATCTCGTTGCCGGAATGAAAAACAATTTTTAAACAGTTAAAACATTGAAAAAGATTGAATTTATTTTACATCAAAATTCATGAGAAATTTAATGTTAATAACCCAAATTATATTAACTATAAAAAATATATTCTATTTTTTATATTAAAACCATTCAATAATATAATAAATTCACATAAATTATTTCGATGAAAAAAGTTTTTTTAATTAAAATTTATTTTATTTTCACTATTCATCCAAACAAAAAATTTATCAGAAAAAAATCAAAAATTCATCCAAAGTAATTTTTTATATCCCACTTCCAAAGAAGAAGTATATTTTGTTAAATAGAATATATAAAAGTATTAAAAATATATTTAAAATTGGTGATCCATCAAATGGTGGCAAAACAGTATTTTTTTAAAAATACTTCTTTTAACCAAAAAAATTGATTTTTTTGTTATATCATGTCAAGGAAATAAATAAGATGAATGTTAAAATTATATATAATATATAAAATTAAAAAAAAATTAATTCTATTTGTCAAATCTTATTTAATGGCTATGTTATATGTTATATTAAACTATAATATTTATTTAATTTATTGTTGTTTGGTAAAACTGGGTCTTGAGTGTAACGCAAGCCAATTAATTATTGTGTGTAGCATAAGATTAACATGATGTTGTGTAAAAATAAATAAAGAAAAAAATATTTAAAAAAGAAAATATTATAAAGTCTCAAGGTTTTACATTTTCCCCTCATTTAATAAATTTTGTGCTCTCAATTTAAACTCGGGGTAAAACACAAGGGGTTTGACGTTTCAAAACATCTTTGTCAAAATCCCACATCAGAAAAATTATTAATGAGGCCCCCACATTAAAATAAATATAGGGTAGTTTTAAGGTCACTAGAGATAACACATGCTAGGGTTCCATTTAGGAAAACATGGACAAGAAAGAAAAATCTAACCATTATGGTGTGATCGAGAGTGTTAGGGAACACAATGACGAAAAATTTATCAATCAAAAAGATCTAAATATGCAATGATCTAAGGGATCATTGGATTCAACCAAAAATGTATGTGGATATAATTTTTGTTATCAATATCATTTACTTGTGAATAATTATTAGTAAATAATTTAATTGATTTCCTTTCATTTCATAATCATGATCACATCATTTGGTTATTCTTTGATTTAATTTCATTTCATCTCTTACATCTTGAAATTAATGTTCAAAATATTTTTTTCACACCTAAAACACTTTAATAAATCATAAGGCCTACAAGTATATCTTTAATCCCTTAAATGTTTACTAAAACCAAAAACTATCCCAAAGTATCTAATAAATCATACTTTGACCTCAAATAATAATATTCAATGTTCAACTTACTCCATTCCTACCTTAAGATTCTTCCAAAATTATTAATGCCAAATTAATTGCCTATAATGGTCTCTAATATTTCAAAATCAATCATAACATTATATTCCCTAAATGATGTAATATATCTCTTATTGACACATAAAAAAATATTTTATCACCTGAAAACCCATAATAAAAACAAGCATGCCTCCAAATCCTTAATGAAGAAGTACTAAAGTACAATCCTTATATATCATATTATTCTTATAACCAAAATATAATAGAAAAATTATTGAATCCAAAAACATAAATAAATTAAATATTCCACTTTTTCTATAGAAACAACATAATATTGACCTTAATCCATTTACTTATTTTAAGCCATATTTCCTTGACTCTTTGGAAAATCATTTACATAATGTCCCATATATTTAAAATTATATACTTGTACATTTACAGCTTCTTTTTTCCTTACAGTCACGAGCATGATTACCTTTCTCTCCACACATGAAGAAAACACTTTTTTCTCTTAATTATGTACTAGGGTGTTTCCTTCCAAAATTTTCAGATGTGGGAAAAACTGTTTTTCCTTGTTCCCATTATCTGTCTCTTGCTTCACCATTTTCTTCTTCTCTTACTTTACCTTCAAGTCATAAGATATAGAAAATTCTTTCTCTATCTTGATAGTACATGAGACTATATATTCATATGATGATAAATTTTGGGACACCACCTATCATTGAAGTAAAGGTTTTAACCCATCAGTGAATCAATCAATCTTACCTCTTGGGTTTCGTATATAGGCTACAACATGCCTTTCTATCCATGAAAAGTTAGAGTCTTACTTTAAAACATTATCTTCCACCTTTTTCCTCAGACTAAAAAATTGTCTTTTTATATCCTCTCATAGATCACTTGGAAAAACATTTTGAGGAAGAGTTCTTTAAATTCCCTCAATTCCATAATTGCTACCACTTTATCCTCCATGAGGTTTTGAATTAATGACCATCATTAATTTCATATCTTAATAGGCAATAGACTACCATGACAACTTTTTCCCCTTCATTACTCTCCAAAGAAAGAAATATTTTTTCTAAGGAACTTATTCACTGCTCAGTTACAAAAGGATTTTTAGTCCCATTGAATGTTGGAGATTGTTTCATCATGAAGTGGTCTAAAATTATTCCCCCACGTTGTGGATTAACGTGCTCCATACAGGAAAGGTTATTATTCATAACCAGAGTCATCCTTCCCAGTATAGTTATAATATTCTCATTACTAGCTACATCTCCTGCTCCAACATTATTATCTTCCATAGGAGGTAAATCCATACATGGAAAATGTTTTTGATATGATTTACGTTCCTTCTACTCGGAACCATTTTTGAACAATGGCATACACTAGATCTGATCATGTCATAATGTAAAATCATAGAACTAGTGAATCACATAACTTAAACTGAGAATTTAGGTATAAGTATTATCTAAATAATAAACATGGTTTCTTTGGGGATATATTTACTTTTAAATCTTTCATAATGGTTTGTAATGAAAATGAGAATTATCCTAAGAATTTTCCTTGGGAGTGTCAAAAAAGGTGAGTATTAAGGCTCGTTGTTGTGTACCAAGTTACCCTGAGAAAAGCCCAGAACACCTTGTTATAGTTGTTACTCCTACGTACATATGTGCCAGAACCTTGTCCACTTACGGTGTTAAGATATTGATGTATTTTCCAAGAATACCCACATAATCTCCACATTACCAAAAATTGA
Source organism: Viscum album (assembly GCA_963277665.1). NCBI lineage: Eukaryota > Viridiplantae > Streptophyta > Magnoliopsida > Santalales > Viscaceae > Viscum > Viscum album. The sequence continues at coordinate 881,204,902 of OY728123.1, forward strand.
GGATGTTCTACTATAATAATCTCGAATTTCTATTTTAGGGCTACTATTCCCTAATCAATGTTTTTCTAAATCTAGTTTCAAAGGTTGTTGTGAAACTTCCTTTGATACTAACAGTAGTTCCCCAACCCGAGAAACCTAGAGATGGTGCATTATTTTAATACATTAGCATGATTACAAGGAATAAAATCCCCAAAGACCATTCAGTTTAGTAGTCTTGGAAAATAGACTAGATTCATCAACCTTATTTTACAATTCAAAACATAAAATACAACATAGATAATCATTTAAGAACACCATTATTTTCCTAGCTTAACCCTGTATATCAGTCTTAATAAAATTCAAGAAATCCTGAGAATATAAAACATAAGAAAGGGGTGAGATCAGATGCTCATTAAGGGTGAGCATACAACTGAAGATATTAGGAATAATTAATCATAAATCATAAGGAAATATATATAACTATAAAATGATCCCTTTAAACATAATGTGGATCATAATATAGAAATAATAAATAATACCATATAAAATAATCATAACCATGGATATTCTACTAGTTGAATAATCACAAGGAATACCGATAACTAATATCACAATGATGGAATTCATAATGAAAAACATCTACACTATGAAGATATATACTCAAGATAGATACTGTCAAGATCTATCCTCTTGAAATTTTATGTTTGTGGGTAGAAACCTTTTTAATTTGTGTTAATATCTATCCTCCTAACAATGTCAAACTGATTAGAAAACAAAAGTTAAGGGTTTTTTATTCACTAACATCATCTGATGAGATCTACCATTGTATTAAGGGGATATAGTGGGCCCCACCTATCACTTACTAAGTCTAATAAATTTCTCAAATAAAAATGGGGAAACATTAACATCAAAATCATTCATATTCAAAAATATTATTTGAATTATGAATACTTTTACCATAAACCAAGAATGTTATTTAAATAGAGCATACATAGTCAAACATATGATAAAAACATAAATACAATATAGTAGATTGTATCATGATAAATAAATCACACTTAATAATAAAATCTTATAAAGTATTTTAACATTGATGAAAATAATTTAATAAAATCATCAAAACTCTTTGAGATAAATATCACTTATTTACATTTAAAACATTATAAAAATAAGAAATTTTAAAAGAAAACATTTCATTTGAATATAACCTCAAATTATTGAATGGGATTCTTCAAAATGTTAAGGCATCATTATACTGTAAAATAGCTCCTTGCACTATGTAAGTTAAAAAACATTCTTTTCTTAATTTGACAAAAAGTCCATAAAGTACCACATTTGGAAAAAGATAGAATGATTCCTTTAAAAATGTTTTATAAAAAGGAAAACTTGGATTAAAATTAATTTTAAAAAAATTTAATATTTTTAAATTCATTTTAAGTAACATAGACATGGATGATACATATATCTCATTAGATACTTATGTATAAACAACATCAGATAATAATGGGATAGTGAAATTAACCCTTACCTTGTACTCTACTTTAGTCAAGGGTGAACTAACCTTTTATATAATGGTTAAATAATGTTATTGAATTATATCATAACCATAACTATATTTATGATATCATATATTATCCTCTTTTATGATTTGGTTAATAGTAATTCAATATTACCATTATTTATAGTCTTAAATTCTTTGTTTTACCATTCCTATTTTTCCATATAAATCATTTTTTTTATGAATAGGATGTATTTTATTCATATAAATAATGATATAATGTTAATTATTATTATTATTACTCTTAATATAAATTTTATAATCATTTTTTCATGGTTAGAATGTAGAATGAATCTCACCGCGTCTTGGACGCGGTTGGTCGTACGTACGCACGAGCGATGGTATCATTCCCTTGATGGTCAAATGGTATGGAATTTGATGTTATATTAATTATAGATAATAATTGTTATGTGACATTCATTATTTATATTCATTATACTCATAATCATATCCATTAAAATAAATTATTGTTGAATAACAAATTACACCACAGCGTGAAGACGGTAAGTAGTACGTATGCACGCATAGTGATATTGTTATTCATTGGATGGATAAAATAATTAAAATAGTTGTCCTATGATTATAATAACAAATAATTATATGTATGATAATGGATTTATTGGTTCGGTATGGAAACAACATATAAATAATAAGTAAAATAATAAAATAACTTTTAAAGAGGTGATAAAACAATTACCTGTTTGGGTGTTTCCATTTGATTTACACAAAAGGACTCCATAGTATGGATTTATGACCAAATTGTAGCCTCTAGGATGAATTAATTGAAGTTTGGAGGTGAATGGTAAGGTTTTGGCTGAGAAAAACAGATTTAAAGGTGTAAATTAAATAGAATGAGAAGTTCCCTTTTATAAGAGAGGTGAGGGGAACTTTTGGAAGATCCTAAAATATTAATTTATTATAAATTGAATTTAAGTTTAAAATAGATTCAAAGTGATTTATTTAGATTTTCATATGAGGATTGGTACAAACCCATCAACCAATTAATTTTAGACATGTTAGTTCATAAAATTAATTGTATCTTCTCGATTTAGATCTTTGTTAAATAGTTTAACTCTTTCTGTGTATTCTTGTATTTTTACACTACAAGGTTGATATAATTACTATAAAATGAAAAAATAATCCCAACTGGATAATTTATGACATATTTTACATTATCCAAGTCAGGTTTTGGAGACTTATTTATTGATAACTTTTATATCATTTAATAAAATGGTATTTAATTTAAAATATCATTTATGTCAATTTTAATGCTATTAAACATTTTCATTTTTTAAAATATTAAACCAACATGATAACTTAAAAATAATTCCAATATGTAAATAACATGTCTATTTTGTCTGTAAATTAATTGATTTCATTAGTTAAGTAAAATTGTATTTATTTTAATATTTTTGTTATCATTTATTTCATATTTCTATTAATATAATTATATATTCATCACTATTATGTCATCATTAATGGTAATTATTTAATCCCTAAAAATATAAAATAATTTATATGAGGTATTTAATTCTATTATATTTTCAGAGACTATTTATAATTTATTTTACCTCTTGTATATCTCTATATTAAAATTATTATACTTATAAGAAATGAGAGTGTGAAATTTTGTCACATTCATTAATTATAATAATATTCATGTCATAATCGTGGAAAAGAGTCAATTAAATGGATTTATTTCGAAACATATATGATAAGGGTTGTATTTGGTCATATAATAGTATTTTACAAGTGTTATGAAAATTTTATAATATTATGTTTACCTTTAATTATCTGATTTTCCCTTAATCACGGTAACAATTTTTTTACTAAATTTATATTCATAATCCACAGAAATAAAAATAAAATATTTAAATAATTTGGACCAATCGATTCCAAATATAGAATATATTTTTATAAATTCCAAACATATAATTTTCAGTAATTAAATTATAATTAGTCATGTTTTCAGAATGAAAAATGGGATTTTAAAAGTTAAAACATTGAAAAAGATTGAAATGTTTTTACATAAAAATTCTTGGTAAAACTAATACCAACAGAAAAAATTATATTAATTGGTAAAAATTTATTTTATTTTTCCTTTAAAATCATTCAATAATAAAATTTATCCACATAAATTATTTGGATGAAAAAAAGTCAATTAAAGTTTAGTATAGTTTTACAATTCATCAAAACATAAAATTTATCATAAAAATATCAAAAATTCATAAAAAATAAATTATTATATCCCACTTCCAAATAATAAGTTTATTTTGTTAAAAAATTTATATAAAAGTTTCAGAAACTATATTTAAAATGAGTATGCCATCCAAAGGCGGTAAAACTGTATTTTTTTGTAAAATACTTCTTTTATCCAAAAAAATGAATTTTTTTCTTATATCATGTCTATAAAATACAGAAGATGAATATTAAAATTATATAGAATATATAAAATTAAAAATGTGGTTAATAATATATATAATCTCTAATTTGTTTTCAAAGTTATAAATTATATTAAACTATGATGTTTTATTGATTTATTGTTGTTTGTTATAACATGGCATTGCGTGTAACGCAAGAAAACTCTTTATTTTGTGTAGCATAAGACTGAAATATTGTTGTGTAAGAATCATGAAATAAAAAAAAATTATTTATTTAGAAAAGAAAATATTATAAAGTCTTTGGGTGTTACACTAGGCACATACAAATTTCCTAGACACCCACCCTTCATCAAAAGAATTACGGATGGCCTTGCCGTTTCCTGAAAAAGTGATATTCCCTATAAATAATGTGTTCAAAACATGGGATATTTACTTTTATATAACCACAAAAATACCAATAAAAAAATAATGTATGAACCTATATTTAATTGGGTCAAACTATGTATTTTTCTAAATTCCCCTTTAAAGTAACTCTTCCCATATATGTTCCTCCTCTCCAAGTGATATACCAAAAAATTGCTAGAAATTATACTCTAATAATAGGTTAAAATACCCCATGAAAATCTAAACCATTGACCTTATCATTAAAGGAATCTCATATTTAGTAATCAAACATTTTAATTGAGAATAATCTATTAAAAAGAAGAAATGAATCCGCTCCTCAATCATTCTAATGAATTGATAATTTAGTACACTACATAGCCTAAGGTATTATATATTATATGCCCATAAAGTTCCCCCTAAAAACACATTACCCAAAATATAATATACACTTTCTGACATGGATCAAAGAGAAATAGTCATCTAAGTGGGACATCAAAGATTAATGGATTCTTTCCCAAGTTAATAAATTGAGAGGGTGGATAAATCAATAAAAATATATAATCAGAAAATGATATTCCTCCCTCTAAATACAATCTAAAAACCTATTAGATGTCCCCAATAGAATTATATCTCTCATATTGGGATCTCCCATATTATCAAGCCGAAAATAGATAATCCATATATGAGTAATGAACTGTATCCTCCAAAACATGATTGGATCCATAATTTTTTTGAAGCGATTTTCTAATATAGTCGTTCTAAGATGAATTGATGGATGAAGAATTACTAAATTAAAATAATCCGTACATTTATGAACATGAGAGTCTCTACAAAAGGGGCCAAACTCAGTCACCAAGACTTGGGAATTTGGTACTTCAAGCCTTCAATGGTGAAATACTACACCTATTTTACAAACACGATCCATTCTTTCCAAATCCATTCCATTTTCATACATCAACCCACATAGCTACTATATGTGTATAATTAATTATTTCCACTCTCTATGTAGGTATTGGATGTAATTCCCTCTTACCCTTTAATAATTGATAAAAAATATAAATTCATTGTTATTGAGATCATTTTATTCTCCAATTAGGATAATAAAATAAGTTTAATATATATCTAGAATATTACTTTCATATGATCCAATAATATCACCCAACATGGTGATTCTCGTAGTATCCTCATGGATAATAGTGTAAAAATATGTTTTTTTGAGTTGAAGAGATTAAATAAAAGGTACAACATTCTGTCTAGCCACTCTCATCATTATCATGCTTTAGTTAGTGGATCTATAGGGTAATTCAATAAGACTATATCAACATCCTATAGAAGATGGTGGACAGGGACAAAAAAGGTGTTCTTATAAAGTATTCTTTATTAATTATGGTCATATCACGCTACTATAAGAACCCCCACATAAAAGACTCTATATTCCTTTATATTTGATATATAGGGGACATACTTATTGATGTTAAACTATAATCACTCAGAAACTACATCTATAACTCGTTTACTAAAAAAATTAGTCATAATTTCAATTTGTTTAGTTTGAAGGTCTTGATGCAAAAATTCTATGATTCCTCTCTAGTTCGGAAGTTCTCCATATGGCTTGAGAATTTCATAAACTATTTGGGATCCAATCATTCATTCAAGTGGAATGTGTATAAGTTATAATGAATCTAGTGATCCTTGGGTGGAATCTGTTAAACTATAACCCATAAGGGGTTACATTTCACCAAGAAAAATTTCTACAAAAATGGATTATAATCCTTGATCTCCAGGGATATAGACCATATCACTCATCCAACCACAATGAGGTTCCTGAATAAATATTTCACATAAATTTTCACTAAAAAATAAATTCCTTATCATGAGATTATAAACTACATGTCATTTGATTCCCATCATAAGACTACAAATTGTGAGACATAAATTCCTTTTCGAAGAACTATAAATCTCATGGAATGTAGTCCTCATAGAAATACCATGAATTGTGATTCATAATGTTATTGTCACATGAGTATGAACTATATAGCATGTGGCCCCCATAAAAACACTATAAACTACAGAACATAAAGTATTTTTCATAATAATAAAAAAAATATGGCATATATTCATTGTATTAAGACCATAAACTAAAAAATATAAGGCCCTTATTACAATATGTAAAACCATATGATATATAGTCTTCTTTGCATTACCATTAAAAATACAGATTCATCCACTTCATATTGGTCTGTGATTATTAATGTAAGAGTTTGATCTTTGTAATAATTCTTAATGTAAGTTTTCCTAATTCTAAAGGAATTTGAATAAATGACCCTATAATATGGTGGAAATTACCCCTCCTCTCTCTTGGTTACCCCTTCATACCATTTCATTTCTCTTAATATTATCCAGATCTATGTATAGATCTCCTCTTTATAAAAAATATGTGTGTATTGGATAATGTCATCAAAGGATAAGTATTGATTCATAGATATACTATTTTTGGATCAACAATGATTTTCAATTCTGCACACCTTCTTAATGTGTATGTACTAACTAATAAAAATAAAGTTATTTCCAATAGTCCTAAATTATGATAGGATCATTCCAATTTCCCATACATGTTCCCCAAATCTTTGTAGAGGATCACTTTTCAAGAACATTATGTGGCTTGATTCGTGTCCTCACAGGATACGTATGGATTCCTATGTCAATTATCTTAGTCCCATCTATAAATGACACCTCTTTTAAACCCCTCTCTTTTCATATTGTTCATATATCATACTATATATTGAGAAACATAATCTCTGTTTCAAAACTATGTATGGATTGATTACTAATATAAATAGGTCTTCAATGATATAGAGATCTCTTTTTCTTGGTCCAATTGAAAATTTTATTCCCATATGGTTTGTAATACAAACACAAGTGTATGGGTTTACTAGTTCATATCTTTTTTCCATCAATACCCCATATTTTCACAAAATCATCCAATGTTAAGAACGATATGTGGCTTTATTCCTATAAACATAAGATACATAGTGAATCTTGAATCCTATATAATGTGCCCCGTTATGATTTTCAATTTTTCATTCCCTCATGTAATAAGATTACATCACCAACTCACTAGGATAAATCATTGGCACTTTCTTGTACAAAGATATTTGACCTTAAAAGATCATCACTTTCCTGGTTAAATGATTTTCACCTTAAATTAATAAGATCCTATATTTAAAAATTTATCAACCATAAACATTCAAAAAAAATTATAAAAATATGTATGACCTTAAACTTACACAATCACATTACCTAGTTATAATGAACAAACATTAGACTCCACATTCATGTCATATTCATACACATTTCATAGGTAAAGTGTATCTCTATTTTCTAATTTTTACTATATGACCCAAAAATATGTTACACAATTGGTCAAATATATTCCACCTTAAACCAACATCATACTTGGTAAATGTTATATGACCTAAAACAAATCACCTCATGAACAAAGATACAAGACCCTAAAGTGAGAAAAAAAAATTGATAGAGACACCAAACTCAAAAATTAAAAAAACATGAAAAAGGTGACCTTAGTTAAATTTGGAAAACCTCATACTAATAAATATCATTTATAGTCTTATAAAAAAGATAATTTATTATAAAAAATTCATAAACCTTATAGTAATAACACTTTAACCATGAAAAATAGGATTGATCACTCACTTCTTCTAATTAACCTAGAAAAACCATTCTATCGCTTCATTGTTATTTATATATGATCACCCTAGTTTCCTATGAAGGGAAATAGGAATTTGAATTTGGGGTGCTCAAACCCCAAATGAACAAATATTTACCTAGTAAATGTACTTTTTAACGTAAATTTTCAGGAACCTTTAAAAAAATTTCTGACCCAAACTAACATGCCTCAGGTTATAGTGACAATACAGGGGAACATGATCCTACAATACCCATCTAGGTGCACACTTCCTAGAGGTACATATCCTATTTATTTATCTAAATATATTATATTTGGTATATGTTAATGTAATAAGTGCACATAAACATCCAATATGTTCCCAAGTGAAAAAATATGAGGAGTCCCAATATCTATTTGATAGACCAACCATGGTTACAGTGATGGTGTATGTGCTCATGAATTTACAATACACATCTAAGTGTACAAGTTTCAATTATTTTAAATTATTTATACCATTTTTTTACCATTTATTAAATATTATTTTAGTAATAATTTATGATGAAATTGATATCTCCATATATTCAAAAGGGGTCAAATTAATCTTCTAATATGACTTTATGAACTTCATACATTGTCAAAAATAATTAATTTTTGGAATTAAAAAGTCTCACATCAAAGGAAATCAATAACTGATGTGATATTATAGCCAAAAATATATAATTTTTTATTTTTAAAATAATAAAAAATAAGGGTGAATAAGAAAGAGACCATTATGATGAGAGGTTTCCACAATTCTAACCAAATTTTGATAAGATAAAACAAAAAAATAAAATACGGTATCCTCTATTATAATTTTTATTTGACCCGTTGTTTGATACCATTAACTCATCACTAAGAATCATATACATTTTGTTAGGGAAAACATACCTCCGATAATTTTGAGTCCATAGACAAATGTAAATAATCTAATGACATGGATAGGGTATATTTTATATTATTTAATACATCAATATCATTCATCACCCCATGAGAATATCCATGAGTGGTGATAGTTAATGATCATGTCGTGCTATCTCAACCCCATAACTATCAGTCTAATTGTGATGTTATGATACTATTACTGCCAATTGAGATAATTATCACTTACCCCATGCTAGAAAATTTTAAAAAACATTATTAAATTGATATTTTATAAGTTTATATGTTCTTTATTAATGTTTCATTTAAGCCATCCAAATATCTTGGGTAGTAGGGTGAAGTTCCAAATAATCTGCACCACTTACACCTAAGACATAGATATGTTTTCTAATGCATTCGAATTTAATTTAAATATATTCAAATATGATCTTAGTTATCAATGAAAAAATACATCACTAAGACTATTTTTTCACCACTTGGTTCTCGATGATAGACTTATAGGTTGAACTTGACTCTTCAATATCTATAGACACATACAATAGAATCAGTCCCACCACATATGAGTTTACTTATATAGATAAGCTTGTGTAAGGTGGACTCTAAATAGCTATGTCTTGGATATAATTTGGTTTGGTTAATTAGTAGCATCCTTCCCTAAAGTATCACCTTATTCTATGTTTTTTGTCTCCATCGTAAAATCTAGTGCAATAGAAGTAAATTTTGTGTGGAAAAAATATTTTCTTTACAATTCACACAATTGATAAGGTAATACTTATCTCTAGAAGTAAAATACATAGAATCCCTTAGTTTTGAACCTTTTTAAATGGGTATTTTATTGATATATTAAACCATTTTCCCTAATACACCATCTTGGTATCATCTACATAGCCCTAGGCATATTCTGAAGACAAATATATTTGGGAAACATTATCATATGTGGTTATCTATATGTCTATCTCCTATCATATTAATTAAACAAATATTTCATGTGAAAAAATGATGTTGTTTCTCTCAAATTATAATATATTCTAATAGATATTTCCTCTATATTAACTAAAATTTCCATGAAAATAAATATATCATATACAATTCACAAATTAAAGAACCATTCATCTATACCACAAGTACCCCATATTTTTTAGAGATGATATTTGAGTTCCCTTATGGGGTTACATTGGAATCATAAAAAATTCTCCTATGGGTAGTACCATATGGATCAGACATAAAATAGACCCGGTCACTCATCATACTAATGATCTCATTAGCATTCATTGACACATCTCGAATAAAGAGTGTTGTTATGGGCCCTCTAAAATTATGTGTAGTTTTTAGTACTTTGGGGAAACTGAGTGGTCGACCAAGGTATTTATCTAAGGGAAAAAAATAATACAATATATAAATGGTATTATAATAATAAAATAAAATAAATAAATGTATATAATGGAGGGTTGTTTTTTTATGTTTATGAAATAAGAGGTATGAAACAAGAATATATTTTTTTAATTAATATATTTTGAAGGTGTAACCGATCATACAATACCACATCAATTATCATTTAATCATTATAATTTTAATTAAAATTATTTTAATTATAGAACCCCAATTCCTGATCATCCAAACCCTAATAAATTGGAACAATCACTAAGATGAAATGAATTAATCCATAGGATAACTTCAAAACATTTAATCTAATTACCCTACCTTGATCTTCTATCTCCAGATAAATTATGGTCAACGGTTAATTGGGGAAAAATACTTAGTATAAATGATCATCAATTGGGCTAGTGGATTATAATTTAACCCAAAAAAATTATACCCACTTGATTTAGTTTTATCAATTATGATTTTTCTCTCACAATTCCTAGATTACTCAACCTCGTGTATAATGTTTTTATCATTTGAGTTGTTTTTTAATAAAATCCAATTAATATATTATAATTGTATAAATTATACTGATATTTTGGATTAAAAATCATTTAAAAATGTTATTATTATATTGAAAACTAATTTACTACTCTTACATGGATGGATTAGTCATTATAGAAATGACCTGAATGTGAAAAGTTCTAGATGGCATATAACCCAATCATGTTAATAATATTGATTTATTACTAAAGAAGTGAATGTAAGAGGAATTTATTTAAATAAAATTAGGAAAAAGGAAATTAATTTTATAATTTTATTAAAAGAAAATAAATCTTCATTATAAAGAATAATAATAAGGAATTAATGAAGGGATTTATTCTTCATGAGTTATCTCACTTCCAATGAATAGATAAATTGAGTAAAACCACTTACCTCCGAATTCAATATCTTAATTTATAAAAAAAAACCTAAACATTAGAAATATATATTATATGGGAGGTGATGGTTATAATATGTCATAATTGGGAATGGAAAATTCAACCAAATATTTTAATCCAAATTTAATCAACTTGTTGACCTCCAAAAGGTGTAAAAACTTTGTCCTTGTGGACGGATTATTTCTGCCTAATTGGATTCTATATCTAAATTCCTTTTTTTCCCAATAAAATCCCCAATGAAATTGATATGTTCCAAAACACGAAGTGGTTTCTATATTGAAAGTTCTACTCCATATTTGACTTCATGCCCCATTTTCTACTATCAATTGGGAGGTCTAAAAAGGACTATCAAAAAAATATTTATGTTAAATATACTAGATTAAACATTAAAATGTGACAAAATTTATTTTAATAAAATTTTAAAATGCAAGATATAAGCTAATTATTTTAACAAATACACATATTTATCACAATTTGTGAAAAAATATAGCATTTATTAGTATTTAAATATTAAATAAAAATTTGGTTCATCGACACCCACACACTTACCCTTTTGAACTCTTGGGAAATGTCACATTTCATGTATTCCTAATGAATTATGATAATATATTCAAGTTAAAAAAATTAATATATCAATATAATATGAACAAAGAAATAATTACATCAAGAAGTAAATCTCAATAAATTTTAAATACATTATCTACAAAATTGTTCTAAAATAAACTCTATTACGATTAATTACACTAATCATAATGAAACAAGATATGGGTCCACTATTCCACTAATTTTATACTTTTTTGTGTTTCAACCATTTCAAGATTGTATTTCCATTCATTATTTTTTATATTTAAATCAATTAAAAAATTTCTAATTACAAGGAACTATTCTACTAATCTTTTCTGTAGCTTTAGTAATCAAATTTCAAAACCCAGTCTCTTTGGTATTCCTAAAAGTAAAATCATAAGTTATATACCTGTATATCCGCATATTTTGTACATTACAACTATAAAATATTTATTATTATTAATATTTTGATTTTATTTTATTTTTTATGGTATAAAATTATTGGATATCAAGTGCACATACATAATTCAATTAAATACATTAATGAAATTTTTAGGAAGAGAAATTAGTTTATAGAAATAGCATTATTATAAGCTGAAAATAATTACTTCACTTGATTATAACATTGATTAAATAAGAAAAGTTTAAAAATTCAGAGTTATGTGTGATTTTTTGGGGAAAAATAAAATGTAATAAATTAACATAAACCAATATCACAATTAATGATTTCAAAATATAAATAGTTTTATAATGATACAACCAATCATATCACTGAAAAAATACACATTTTAAAAAAATAATGCATTAATGAATAAATTTTTTCCATGTTAATCTTGACACCAATGGGACTAAAAAAATTAAACATTAATTTTCTAAGAGTTCTGTAGAGAATTGAGCATGTGAAATTACTTGTTTTTTGTTTTTTTTAATAACACAAAATGTGCTAAAAACATTACTAAAGAATATACCTAAATTGTTATCCCCTAACCCATGCTTTAATTTTTATGTTGTATTCAATGTGGCCCAATGAAATGATGTATTCCCAGGAAATGTGTAACTCAAAATATGAAAAATAACATAAAAGTGAGAGGTTTTGGGATAGCCTAATTTTCTCAAGTAATGACTAGGACATGAAGTGCGATGAAATTGACTATATGTGTTGGAATTATAGAAAATTATTTATTTAATTATGTCTCACTGACTATAAATATTCTTTTCATAGCCTCTTTTATGATCTCAACTACACTATAAGAAAAACAATATGAGATAAAACATAACTTTCTAACCATATGGAATGCAAGTTACCGGGAATCATCTTCAGTCATGAACTATAGAGAATGTTTTTACCTACCTCATGAAACTCCCACTTCTAGATAACATTGTTATGGGTTTATATTCATCTCTATTTATAGATATTTTTTGTTCTCGTATGATGATAATCTGATCTCCTCTAACTCACAATGTTGGAGCTTTCTTTGATCTCTTGTTTGGGATAATCTAATGTTTCATTTCTTTATTCCAAAATATTCATGGTGCATAACCTCTATGGGGAAATATAATTCCTTATAAAAGGAAATATGATATATGAAAATACTAATGGGTATCATTTAGGTCATCCTATAATCCCAAATCATATCATCTTTGTTATTTCTCTAAAATTTTCTATTCACCAACATAGTTTTCTCTAATATATACTTTAACTAATGATCTGAAACTTCAACCATGCAACTTATTTAAGGGTTTTAAAGAGTCATTTTTTGATTCACTCAAAAATTTTGAAGGAGGGAACCAAATTTTATTTTAAAAAATGTAAACCTTGGTTACTAATGATAACCTTTTTACTCTAAATCTATAAAAAGTCTAAGAATTGGAAAAATACACTACAACTTGAGAATCATTAGTTCTAGTGGCCTTGTCCTCCACCGATTTTATAACATAATCAATAGAAACCATAATTAATAAAAACCCAACTAATTTGTAAAATGGACCCATGAAACCAATTCCACATACAGTAAAAACTCACAAAAATAATATGGGTTTTTGAGGTATATCTTGTCACTTAGAAATGTTATCAAGGTGTTATAAATGTGATAATCAATTGGAAAATAAATGGGAATCATGGAATAAGCTTGGAAAAAATAATCTATATTTTAAAAACACTCTTTAATAAATTTGGGTTCCAAACTATTCATTAAAATAAATTATATAATAAAAATAAAAAATAAACTCATACACTTCATCTAGAAAACACCTCATAATGACATTATCACTACATGTGTGTCAAGGTAAGGGGTCATCCCAAACATAAAATCCAAAATCACTCTTAAATTTCTAAATATATTGTTTTTTATATTTTTAGGGATTCCACAGTTGAAAAAAAATGTTAACTAAATTATCATTCCTAGTATCTATACCTAAGAGTTCATAAATATGTTCTTCAAGAAATATGATCTAAAGTGATACCTAGACAAAGGGTTCTTACACTTTTATGTGATTGATCCAACCCATGTGGTATGGAACTAAGTAATCTGAACCATTTTTTACTTTATATATATATAAATATCTTGAAGAATAATTTTCCAATAAATAAGTATAGTCTTTTCATTGAGCTTCTTTAAGAGGTACCTCAATGATGCATGATTAGAAAAATAACATATTTATATACCAGTAAATAAGAGAGATATTTATCAAAATAACCTCTTTTTGGTTGATGTATAGTTTATTTGGTCTGAATAAAATTTATGTGGAGAATAGTTCATCACATGTGGACACTATTCCACCCTCCATGATTTGAAAACATAGACTAAAATGTTTGGATTATCATGCATAAGTTTGAATGGAAGTGCAAAACTTTTGGATTTAATGATTGTTGAAGCTATGACACAGCCCTTTATCTCACAAAATGATACTTTTTAAGAATAATAAAAAATTAATTAAATAAATTTTATAATAAATCCTGATAATAGTAAACAAATATTACTAAAATATTTGACAAATCATCAATAAAAACTATCATGTCCAAGTATTGGTTGAAAATCACACACATGTGTAGGATATAACAAGGTTGAAATAATTTATATCATTGGTATATTGAACTCAATATCATATTGTGTCACTACATGTCCAATAAAAATTACCTTCTCTATCTTAAAATATAATTTTTTTAAAATTTAAAACCATGTATTTTCAATACATTGACAAACGCATGAAATAAACTAATTAAAGGAATATCCATAAATTTTCAAGCCATCTATAAATACCTCTATCCATGTATCATTTATATTATAAAATATACTCACTATGCATCTCTGGATGGCCCTGTGGAATTAAAGATTAAAAATTCCATCCCACAAAATGAAAATCTACTAAATGGTAAAGTGAATGTCACCTTCTTTTAATCCTCTTCTACAATAATAACTTGAACATAGTAAGAAAAATCATCCAATAAATAATTTTTTTCCTACTCAATAATATCTTAAGAATTTGTTCAATTAAAGGAATAATTAAATAATTCTTATGATTGGTTTTATTTATATTCCTATAATCTTGGCATACTCCCCAAATTATTTTCATTCTCATAAAAACTAAGTGATCATTTTCCTATTTCAAAACTATAAAACCTATTTTCTTTGGAATAGCCCAGATAGGGATAACCCACTATGAGTTAGATATGGGATAAATTAAACCCAATTCTATTAATTTTCCACCCATTATTTTCAATAACTAATATTGTGGGCTTAGGTCTCCTCTATGATTGGATAACTAGTTTCGCCACATCCTCCAAAAGAGTCATATGCACGAAAATGGAAGGGTTCATACCTGGTATATCGACTAAGGTCCACCTAATTTCCCAAATATTTTCCCTAAAATTATTTAAATCTTATATTTTTTATGAAGGATATTAATTGAAATAATTACTGTAGAATCTTCATCATTAAATATGTATGAATATTTCAAATTTGGGGGCAACGGATTGAGTTCCAAATTGAGTGGGTGTTGTGTTGATGGAAATGTTATGGCAAATGAAATATGTGTTCAATGTTTTTTTGGTATATAAATTTACATCATCAGTATCATAGAATAATTTATCAAATCAATGTTTGAAATCAATATCCATTTCATTATCAAAAAAATAAATTCATAGAATAAAAATAATATTCTATAAAATAATCCAAACATATTATTTTATTATTATAGAAAATAGGTTTAGAAACTTTTTTAGATAACAAACCCACTACAATAATTAAAATAACCTTAATCATTTAATGATACCCATTTTTATAAGACTAAAAATCATTACATAGATAATCATTACAAGATTGGTTATAATGGGAGATGGAGAAAGTGTAATTGTATTCTAAGCGGTACTTTATAGAGTCCATAATATTAAATATTATTTTATTATATCTGAACTCTATATAATTTGTGTCTTCATAGAAATATATGATTGTATTAATAGTTTTGATAAAGGAATTCCATGAATAATGGGATAAAGAGAACTTACTAGATCATCCTCTATATTTTTCATGTAAAAATTAATGGGAAAGACCATATCTCTCTCCAAAACAAGTAAACACGTTGAGACTCCTACTGGGAATGAAGTAAATCTATGTACGAATTTTATCACCTAACACATCATCTTTATCTCTCCAACCTACATGGAATAGAAACTTGAGTGAGGCCTAACATTAATAGATACATCTTAATTACATAAATCATTAGATAAATGAAACTCCCTTATGTTTTATGGTATATTGAATGTATCGAGGACATTTAACTTTATAGGAAACACCAAGTTTTTTTTGATGAGTGTGTAGACATTCCTCCAAATTTTATCCACTCATTTACCTTTATACATCTTCTGTTTGAACAAAATTTATTACCAAATCTAGCATACCTTGTGTTTTTTTGATTTTTAAAAGTATATAGATATTGGTATAAACACATTTTAATGTATCAAAAACCTGTTTTTTCATCACCTCTTTACACATGTTATTGGTTTTGGAAAGTATATTTTAAAATATACAGAATCTAAGAGGATAATCATCCATCTTCTACATACCTTTTTCTTTCTCCTTTGTATTCTTGTTTTTTGGACATGAAAATTGATTCTCCAGATATGAGGTGAGTCTAAATGGATTAATAGAAGAATATATCTCATATATTTTCATCCCACTTCTCAATGTTATGGACCTAACATTCCCATTTGTATTTGGAGTAAGTTTGGAAGGAATATTTTCATATTTAATGAATAATTGTTCATTGGGGGTTATGTTAATCTAGATCATTTTCATATTTATCTCCTTAAACTTTGTACCTCGACTCTTCATCTAATTATAATATTCATGAATTTTTTTTAAAAAATATTATCAGTATTAGAATTTATCACTAGTTATTAATAACCTTTTTATTAATTTTTTTATACTTGGGATTTTAATCACTTTCGCTGTTGTTGAAAACCTTATATGTAAGATAGTGCTTACATGAAGTTTTTTTGAAAAGGGGGCTTTTTGTTTTATAGAGACAAATATCATGTCTATGAGATCTTTCTATCCTTGGTTTTATGTTGGTGCAACGTAATCATACTAATTTGGTGGCGTGGTTGTTATTTTTTCTGTTGAGATGGTATAACAAAAGGAATATGGCTTCATAGTCCTCTATACCTTATAGTAATGGAAAAAATATGTTGGATGTTATGGGATGGTGAAAATTCCATTAATATTTATTATATTGGGTGGAGATACATTTTAATACAATGTAATCTATCTCACCTGGGTTTTCAAGTAATCCAAAATAATATCAATTAAATTATTTTCAAGAGAATAAGGACTTACCTAATGTACTCCCCTTATATATAGTGTGACTAAATCAAAAAATTATTGGGAGTTTTGGGCCTTCTTATCAATAAATATTCAAATTTCCATTAGGGTTTTTTCAACCAATTCTCCTCCTTCCACAACATTAAATATTCTTCTATACCATAAGTATGAGGCTATAATATAAGTACTATATTATTAGTTTCTTGCTAATTTTTTAATGTGGGTATCTTTTAAAATACTTCTTGAATCACTCCTAGTACTAATACATTGACTTCACTTATTATTTTTTGAACCATAAGATCTTATTATGAATAAAAACAGTCCCCAATGAAGGAAAAAATCTCTACAAGAAAATACATTTGACGTAATACATTCAATTTAACTCTTGATCTTGTAAATAATAAATCAAATCTTTTATAGTTCCATAAATTAACAATTTGAATGCACATAGTTTGATTTGATTTTCAAAAACACTCCATGGTTTCCTAGTTAAGAAAATCACATTAAATTATTTTATATGTCTGTTTGGATCCTGACATGTGATGCCATAAAATTTTAAGAGAATGTGAATTAACCTATATTTTACCTCCAAGTATAATTTGATATTAATATATTATATTAATGTTCATTGATAATTAACATTTGTTGTAGCAAAATATCAAATGGTTTTATCATGTTCATCATTGTTTTCAGTTATTTTATAATAATCTAGTTTTTTAGATGATCTACAAAGATCACCATAATCATATTGACGGAAAGAATTAAATGGTTGAATTTTAAAATTCATAAATTTATAGATTCTTTTATTCTATCCCTAAAGAATCCATTAACCACAGGGTTTAGTTCAAAATGAAAATGAGGGACAGATCTTATCATCAATTATGTATAGAAAATGTATCAAAAAAAGTGAACCATAATATCATCAAGTAAGGTTTCAATTGATGGTCCCAAAAATAATTGGTTGGAAATTAATAAGTGAGGATATATAGATACAGAAGAAAATAAAAAATAAAAATAAAAATAAAAAAATACCTAAAAACTATTAATCAAAATACTTCCCCTCCCCTTAGAAACAATTCCAATTTAATGAGATTTTTCAATAGTCTTAAGTGGTGTTTAGTATTTAGTAATTATGTATAGATGAGTGTATAAACAATGTATTTCTCTCAAAGAGATAGTACTTAAAGAAATATATTAAACTTATTATTAAAATAAATAAAATCAAATCAAATTTTAACAATTATAGGGGATTGTTTGATATTTATGAAATAAGAAGTATTAAATGAGAAGTTGTTTTTTAAAATAAATATTATTAGAAAGCCTAATAAAAATTAATCTACCACGTTAATTATCTATTAATCGTTAAAATTTTAATTAAAATTATTTAATTTATAATCCCTTAATTCATTTAATTCCATGCCCTAGTGAAATTGGAAGAACAACTGAGATGAAGTGATTTAGATGTTAGGATAACTTCAAAACTTTCATTCTGAGAATCCCACATTTATTATCACTCTTAGTATAACATATGATTATTGTTTGATAAAGGAACAAATAAACACTATAAATGAGTATGCATTTGGCCTAGGTACAATACTTGAACCCAAAAAATAAATCCCAAGTGGTTTGGTTTTATTGATTAAGACTGTTCTTCAATAATTCACACACTATTAAACCTTAAGTATAATGTTTCTATCATGTTAATATTTTTTATTAACTATAAATCAATTAAAATATTATAATTATATAAAATATATATTTCTTTTAGGTTCAAAACAAATCATTGAATGAGTTGATAATTAGATAAACTAATAATTAAATACTCTTATATAGGAGGACTAATCATTATAAAAATGACATGGATATAGAAAGGTCTAGCAAGAGTTGAACCAAGTAATTTTATAATCATGATTTAAATTGGAAATAAGTGAATGATATAGAAAAAAATCAATTAAATGTGATAAAAAAAAGATAATTACATAATTCTATTATAAGAAATTAAATATATAACGTTAAGAACAATGAAAAGGCATTGATGAAGGGATCCTTTCTTAAAAATAAATCCCTCTTACAATGCTTATAAAATTAGAGTTAAGTAAATTATAATCTTCCCTAAATATAAAATTGTAATACCGAGCCCCTAAAAATGATAACAATATAAATTTATATATTTTTGGGGATTCTAAGGTTACAATATGTCACAAGTGGGAATGGAAAATTATTCTAATTATTTTATTCCAACTTATAATGACTCTTTAACCTCCAGAACACATGAAACAGCTACCTTTTTAACTAGATTATTTATTAATAATCACATCCTTTATCTACTACCAAAATATGATCACAATCCAAGACCTCATAAATATTATATAACCTAAAAGGTTGTTTGGTGTCCTTTTTGATGATTTTTGTCCATATTTGACTACATGGCCCATTTTCTCCAATGAATAGTGGTATCCAAAAAATAATTGTCTAAATAAATACTATATCTTATATAGTGAATAATACTATCATGAAATTTAATTTCCAAATAATTCCATGGAAAATTTTTATGTAAAAAAGGATAGAGTGTACTTTAAAGGGTTAAAAAAAGTATATTCATCAAATTTTCAAATGCATAATCTAATCACATGTTTTTATAATGAAAAATATCTAGAACAATTTTTTGGTAAAATTATCATTTATTATAAAAATAATATTTAATAAAATTTGTTTTATCATTTTATATAGGTAATATAAACTAATGTGGGGTGAATGGTGGGGACGATATCAAATATATTATCGAGGAAATTAAATCTACTAAAACAGTCTAATATTCACCTTTGTATAAATTTTATAGTTCTAAAAAAGTTTAATGAAACTTCTCCTGATCAAAAGTCCCATATAATTTGGTAAATTCAAGCTAATGTTTCCACTACTAAATTAAATCTTCTCCTGATCTTCTACAAGTTGTTCAACCATTATAAGGTTACATACCATAACTCTTAATGGGGTATCATGTGAAGGAAATTGTCATACACTAATGAAAATCACTAAGAGACCTAAAATTTGAAGACCTAGATGTACCTAAGGATTTACCTTATATAACCAACAATTATAATTTCCCACCTCTAAAATAGACTTTGATGAACCATTTTCTATTCAACAGTGACTATCTTCGATGTTCTCGAATTTTTGGATTTTGGAATTGATCCATGATACATTAAGGAGACACTAATTAATTCACTAAATGTGATGACTGAGTGCAGTTGAATATCTCTATTTACCTACCTAGTATCTTACAATATTAGCTCATTATATATGCGTGGAGTTTTCTTATGGTTATCCCAGTCATTAGTAAATGGAATAAGCTCATCATAAATCTAAAATATTATAGTAAGATCCCTAATCTATAAAATATCAAAGGGAGTGGACCCAATATCCCCATATTAGATATGGAAATTTTTTATCTTTAGACACGACCAGCTTGTTAGTTCTAGGATGATTTCAAGATGCCTATACACTATGAATGGGGAATCCTAAACCACTCGGCCATTGTAGAAAACTCTAAACTCCATTTCCCCCATGATTAATATCTCATTGTAAACTCCATCTTTCATTGAGATTGTCAAGAGAGGCCATAAAATTTATGAATACTCTTGAGGAATGTGTTATCAGGTTTAATATTTTCCATATGTGGTTATTGGGGTGTGACTCATAATGAATTCTTCAACTTCATTCTCCTAATTAGGCTCACTAGTATAATAAATTATAGCCTGATAAAATTATATTATTATCTAAAATTATGATGATCTTGTAATGTGATCAATATTAGGGATATTATGGTCATCTCAAAAGTTGAATCCATAAAACAGTATCATATATAAAAGAGAGTAGTGAAACTAATTTGATTCTAGTTACTTGTAAAGTCAATTGGTTTGAGAATAGATGTTATGAATTGAACAAGTGGGTACATTTTGACATATTATTACTCACCGTTCCAAAATATTTTTAATAGTGGTATTGGAATAAATTTTTTCCTGTTCTAGAAAAGAAGGTAGTAAACAATGAAGTATAAAACAGAAAAGTTCTAATGTCATGAGATTTTGATAAATTAAATGTTTCTCTAAAGACATAGACTCATTCCAAATTCACTAAAAGAAACTAGAATATTGAACTAAAATAATCATCATAGTTTAAATGATACTAAATATTATATAACTGATAGGAAACGTTTACTAGATTTTACCAAGTTAAATAGAGTTATTTACTATAAACAGAGTTCTACCATGATTCTTGTGGAAGTGAAAGTGGGATATCAAAAGTGTTGGGGCACATGTATATAGAATAGTAAGGGAAATTTATCTTCCAAAATAGCACCCCAAATTCATTAAAATGACTTAACAATGTTTATTATTTCAAAATAAGATTCATTTTGATTATAATGACTCTTATTTAGAGTGGGGGTATTTATAATCCATATAAGGTGTCCAAATCCATAATTTAATTATCAAAGTGATTGGTTGTTGCGAAAATTTATCAATGCCATGAGTTTGCTAGACGTATGGTCACTGTGTGTGAGCTCAAGTCGAGGTTCCAGCAAAACCAGTTCACAACAATGTTAAAGATAGTTCCTATATGTTTTGGATGCATCAGAGGTTCTATTATGGTGAATAACTATAAAATTTTTTTAAATTTTATTGATCATTCACTAATTGGGAATGAAATAAAAGTCATGAACAATGAAATTTTTCCATAAGATATTAACATGGAATCTTAGAACCCAGATAGGATCTTTTTACATTAAATTTATAATCAATTTAAAAAGTTCTAAAGATATAATACCTCATATTATGATCTTTCTTTGATTATGTTTTCGATAGTCCAAAACCCATTTTTTATATTAGCATCATTGTGTTGGGAAAACATAAAGTAGATCCCCTCTAGAAGTGATTTAAATGTGGTCCTTTAATCTATGAAAGAAACCAATGTAATATCAAGTGATATATTGGGGGATCAATTGTCTTCTATTGTTCATCTCGATCACTTCAAGATCCTTTAGGATTGAAGTATTCTATATTTTTAATCGTTTTCTTGATAATATGGGATAATGATGAATCTAGAGATAACTTCATTGTCCATAATAATTCTCAATTTTCAATTATCCCTTTACAAAAAACATAAAATATATATAGAGAGTTAGGGTTTAGGTTAAGTTATTATTTATTTTCACATTTACCCTTAAATAATATAATAAACCTTATCTTACCTTATCCCATATAATATTATAATTATTATTATTTTATGGTGTGCGCTAATGGGTTCAACAATAAATATATTTTACTATCTTGAATGTTAATATTTATCATTGCACACTTTATTTGTCTGGTCATCCTCCTATGAATTTATTGAATTTCCAATTAAATATTTTATTAAATATTTTATTCATAAATAATTATTTTATTAAAATTTTGGTGAATAAATATTTATTAAATATTTAATAAATAAAAATTATATACTAGTATAATATAACAATTACCTTATGAATATGTACTTATTTAATATATGTGTTCATAATTTGGAATAAAATTATCCTAGTTATTGAGAAAAATATGTATTCCAATAACTAAATTCAAATAAAAATTAATCAAGATCAACAAAAACCCTTAGTGTGTGAGCCTCTAAGATTAGTTCTCATTAACATTAGGAAAGCTTGAATAAAGGCTAGTATTATTATCTAGAAATAGTTCATAGAACCCAAGAGAATGTAGTTAGTTTCATAATGTCTACAATGAAACATGAAAGAATATTTTATAATATAATATCTTTGTCACAATAGCTCATTAAGAAGGTTTCACATCCTTTTCATGAAACATGTGTGTTAGATATATCTTTCTCTCACTATCTAAAATAAAATCATCATCACACCCTATACATAGAATTTAATTTGATTGTTCAATTTCAATAAAAGGTTAAATATATCAACAAATATAAATATCAAAATAAAATCCTAGTCAACTTATTCATTAATAACATGCAATTCATGATTCACCCAATGTACCCTACTTCCTGTGAACCTATCACATCACCATATTTTTATTGTATCAAAGTACATGAGTCATTAAATGGATTAATAATAATCATTAATTCTAATGACCATTGGACATGCTTGTAGAGAGGAATATTTGATGAAACATAAACATGTGGAATTCATATATGAGGTTCTATTCTCATAATATTCTGTTATAGAGATTACCATGTTTAAAATTCATGGAACAAAGCCTCATCGTATTATGAGTACTCAAACCTTATAATCAAAAATATATGTGTCCCATCATAGTATTTTTTCTGACTACATAACTATATTTAATAATATTATCATGGAATTTCAAGGTTCTCATCATAGCTAGGAACTGTTATATACTTATCAAGGCGATAAATAATCTAGAACATTATTACATTAAATTCATGTAGAATAATGAAAAATGTTTAATTGGTTGTTTTATTCATGTTAATATATTATAATATACATGTAATGAAAATTATAAATATATGTTTCTATTACACCAACTCTAATAAAATCCCATATGAACAAGATCCAACTAACTATAACTTCCATTCCACTAGACTGCACATGATGATCATTTTTCTACTAAGTTAATACTTTAATCTATGTATTGGTCACATTGTACTATGTGAATATTCTTATTACTGTGACAACATATATTTTAGAAAAATCCCTTAAGAGATGATATTTAGAAGTATTTGCTTCATTCACTAATGTGACCTTGGAGCCTTTGAAAGATCCATCGTTATATTACTATCACAACAAAGTTTGATGGGATCATTACTTCTAAGCATCAATACAAGAAATTGAATGAAGATACGTATCGAAACTAATTCTTTATCTCCATTAGTAGCCATAACATACTCAGAGTATATTGTATAATCTATGACTATATATTACTTTAATCTATTCCAACTCAGATAACCTTCATTAAGAGTGAATATGCATCCCTATTATGATTTCATATTGTATTAATATATTTCTAAAATATCATATGTATATCCTCCGATAAATAATTCCTCATCTCCTATATAGACTAGAAACAAATCCTTTTTGTGCCTCAAATACTTAAGGATAGTCTTCAATACCATCAAATGGTCGACACATGGTTTATCATGAAATATTATCATCATACTTAAGACATAAGATACATCTAGCATAATACATAGAATAACAGACATGATAGATTTATTCAATGAAATTTATGGATTCCATGTCATCCTATGTCTTCATTCATGTGTCTAAGGAAACATTTTCTTGGAAAGATAAATTCCATCACACATTGGAATTAAATCTCCTCTTCAAATTTTCTATACTAAATCTCTTCAATATCTTGTAAATATATGTACAATGACTTATATCGATAATCCTCATGGATCTATCATAATATACCTTGATCCAAATAATTTATACTGCTTCACTTAAGTCTTTATAGAGAATAATTAATTCAACCTGGATTTAACATATTGTAAGACTATTATTTGATTTCTAGTAAGTAATATTTCATCAAAATAAAATATTAATAAAATAACCTCACTCCCATAATATATCTTATAAAAAAAGCATCACATTTGTTCCATATGGAAAAAAAATTATTTTATTCCTTCATAAAAATAAATATTTCATGACCTAGATAATTTATTAAATCCATAAATGGATTTACAATTTACATACCTTGTTGGAATTATTTAGAGTTAAAAACCTTTTGGGTTATCTCATATAGACATCCTTCTGATGTTTTCCTTTAAGGAAGGTTTTTTATTTCAACTTTCTAAATCACATAACCATGGTATATTGCAATGGTAAGTATAATTCTAACAGATTTTAGTATAGAAACTAGTGAAAAGGTTTCTTTATATTATAATCATCGATTCTATTTGAACCCTTTTTCAATCATTCATCCCTTATAAGTACTGACTTGTCCATATTTGTACATGTTTTATTCTGAATACCCATTTTTAACCAATAGTATTTATATCGAGTAAATAATCTACCAAAATACATACTTGGTTTTGGTACATGGAATCCATTTAGAATATATATCTTTTTCCATTTGGAAACATATATTACACTTACTACTTCCTTACAGTTTACACGATCATTATTATAAATTAATGAGGATTCTCGATCATCAGTGACTCAATAACTATATATTTTAGGTTTTAAAACCTCTCTTATACTCATGTGTATTACTTGTGTCTCTGAGACATATTATTCCATAGGTATTTTTTGAATCTATTCCTATTCCCAACTCTTGTGCACCTTGATCCTATACTTCATCAAATTCTATCTCATTCCAACTATCTCTTTTGTAGATGTACTCCCTCTTAATCTATATGGAATGTATTTCCAATATTACCTTTTTCAATGAGGTGTATTATAGGTAATATCCCTTTGTTTCATTTTATTTTATTATAAAGTTACACTTTGTACCTTGAGGTGAAATATTTATAAATGAAGAGTCCTTAAAAATGCTTTACACCCCCCACACAAGTATATATGACAACACGGGTCTCCTTCCACTCCAAAATTGGAACTGAATATTTTCTTTCACATAATTTGGAACCTATTTCTGTATTTATGTTGTTCTCTATAACATGAATCCCCAAAAGGATAATGCAGGGCTTCCATGACTCGTCATTGATCTCACTATGTCTATCAATTTGTGCTTCCTCATTTTGCATGCAGCATTCCACATAGGTGTATAAAGAGTTTTTTGTTGGGATAGAATCCCAAAATATTTAATATAATCAATGAATAATTGATTAATATATTCTCTACCATAGTCTACTAATATTTTTTAATCTTATTTCTAAGCCAGTTCTCAAATTCATCCTTAAATTTTTTGAATCTATCAAAAAAATATGATTTATACCTCATTAATTATAAATATCCATATCTTCTAAAATCATTGGTAAAAGTTATGAATTATGATTACCTGCCACTTTGATCAACTAGAAATAGTCAACACACATCAGTATGAGCTAATTTAATATTCTCTTTAGTCCTTTCACATTTTCCAATGAATGGGGATTTTGTTATTCTTCCTTGTAAAAATTCATGACACACACCAAGGGGTTTTATTTCAATATAATAAAAATATACATCTTGGGTTAATTTGGAAAAACCCTTTCCATTTATATGACCTAGATGGTGGTTCCATAGTTTGTTGTGGTATGATTTGTGTGAGTCAGTTTTGTTGTTGATTTATATTCCATGGTTTTAATAATCTAACACATAACTACAATTATTTAAAAATACCTTACAATTATATATACATTCTTTATAAAATAAGTAATATTTATTTGAAAATTTGAAAATAAGTCCATCTATATTAGCTTTCAATATTGATGTAATGTTTTTTAATAGATGAAACATAAGAATACTCTCATGAACCTAAGATCATTAATTCTTAAAATATGAGTTGGTATTATCTGATAGTCATAAAAACATGTATGGATCCATTGGATACTCATAAATATATCTCCCCTTAGTTAATATTCTATAATATACGGGTTCCTGCATTTTAACAACTTTTTTAAAACCATATACTGTATTTAATACATAATTTCTAGAAACATCTAAATTCACCTGAAAACAAAAGTAACTGGAGCTACCACTTTCCAATTTCTTGGGTGTAGTTTTTATTCTAATATCCCTTATTCAAATATTTGAAACATATGGTATCATGTTCCCTTAATTCCACCTTGATCTTTATCTTCTTAGAAGGGTTTTGTGAAGAATCTTTGTACTTAGAGATCTTCTCATGTACTTTACTTTCGTTCACTATAAGGATAGAATGTTTTTTGTTTAATATATCCTTATCCACTTGGAGAAGAAGTGTGAGAATATCAATAAGATAATTTTATATGTTTTAAAAGTTTAAATTAACAAAAAAAATATAATATCTATGGCTTTTATGAAAGAATTATATTGGTGGGGAATTATTTTAGAAATTTAAACTCTAAAACCTCTAGGTGATCAATATAGGTAATGAGTTTTACTAGGTGAGGCCCAGATTATGTACCTTATCTATATTTACTCTTAAATAGTTCCATGGATGTCTCAAATCATTCCTATCAAGATCTCTCCTAATATAGACCATGATGATGTTGTACCATGCTATAAGCATCTATATCTTCATGTGACTTCATGAGTTCACTATACATAGATGGAAGTATTAGACATTGAAAATAAATTATGTCTCTCATGTTTTTATCATAGAAATAAAACTCCTCATCATTGTACTCCTTTATAGGAGGATCTGATAGTGAGTATTATAGCATATCAGATTTCCATTCGTGATGCAACACAACCTATAAGCATCTGAACCATTCCGGGAAGGTACTACTAGTCGGGAGATTTTATCCCTATATAATTAATCTCAAGGATAATTTGGATGATGAAATTTCCATTATTTTATAATATCAACAGAGAATATTATTATTAATTCACTTGAGTACAATTTCAGTGAGACAAAATAATAATTTTAATTGTATTAAATCTCTCATTATTTAATCAATTCTCAACATCCCTCACTATTGAACTCAGAATGTCCCATAACTCAAGAAATTCAAGTGGAAAGGATATATATTTCCCTACTCATAACCCAAGTGATAGGTTGATAAATTACTCAAAGGTATTTAGGTAGGAATATCTTTTCCAAATGTAGGATTAATACTCCTTGATCCATTTAGTGGAACCCCCAATCCGGAAACCATTACTTGGATTTCCTCAACCCTTTCCTCTAATTTACATTACTTCTCTTGAGGGAAACTTTAATTGATTAAAATATTTTACTTCATCCCAAAACATTAAAAATTAATCCATTATTAAAGTGTGTTTTTAAACAAGTGTTGGATAAACACTTAGTTATATGTTTTTTAATCCTAATTCAGTAATTAAAGGCCTAGTTTGAATTAATATTATGCAAATGGATTTTATTTATTATGCATAAAAATTTCTTATTTTATCCATTACATGTGTTTTAAATATTAAATGGATTTTACATAATTGATTAACCATTTTTTATAAAAATTTATGCACAATCCATTTATTAAAATTCAATCTTTTCATATTAGTATATTTAATTATGGGATCATGGTCTTGGGTCTATAAACTAAATAATGCATAAGTATAA
This sequence comes from Viscum album, assembly GCA_963277665.1. Lineage (NCBI taxonomy): Eukaryota > Viridiplantae > Streptophyta > Magnoliopsida > Santalales > Viscaceae > Viscum > Viscum album. The sequence continues at coordinate 881,233,682 of OY728123.1, forward strand.
AATAAATAATTAATTAAATAAACCAATAATGATCTTATATAATGGTTTATTTATTAATAATTCAATTAATAAACCTATTATCCTTGGTGAAAACTCCTTGTTTCAGTCCTATCATGAGTTACAACATTTCTCTTGTGTTCCTAGGTATCACCTTGGTCGGTATAATCTTGGTTCCATTGTGAACTACCTTCATGCACCTTGAGATGATTATTTTATTATATATGATTATAAAACATGTGATAGTGAGGTAAAATAAAGGATTGGTATTGGGGTATTACATAAACAACCTTGGACACACAACTCCTATATAATAAAAGAGGGAGGGATGAATTGATGGACATCGCATTTAATTGGATAATAAATAATTTCATAACCCATTTAATAAATTAAATTAAATTAAACCAACACATACACAGGTATGTTCAAAGACCATGAATATTCATGCACATGCAATGAATACACAAAAGTACATTTTCAATCATTTACTTCAATTATTTATTTATTATAAAGATAAACATGCTTTTATTAATTAATTAATTAATTCTCATCATCATAATTACCATACAAAGTATCTTGGATATAACCATCATAGAATCAATCATGGTAAATAAAATTTAAAAACCAATAATTATCAAAAATTGAACTAAATTAATTAAAAAATTGTTAATTATTTAAAACTTTTATTATATCAAATAATAAATCTAAGTCTAGCATTGTAACTTGGTATTTAAGTTGAAATTATTTATTTTAATATAATTTCATTCTATAATTTATTGGGAGACTACACAACTTATACTTGAGAGCTACATGTTGTGTTCCCCAGTTTTTAACTATTTAGGATAAATAACTTGGGATTCAATGTGTATATCAGTCGGACTACATGGTGTGCACTAATCAGATAAACTCCATGTGTTACAGGTATCTTATTTCCATGTAACCTGCCATTTAACTTAGTATGTTCTTCATACATAGAACCAATTCCCATGTACTTTGGGAACACACCATGATTTATAATTTTTTCCTTTCTACACAATGAGCTTAATGACTTGTAATGTGCTTCAAACTGGGTAATTAATGAGTTACATTCCATGTGTGATGGCTACTAACTGTGTTTTTCATTAATAATACAAGGCTCCAATATCATATAGTGAGAATCTATGTATTAGACCACATTTTTATCAATAATTTAACCACTAAACTATTTATACTACACAATGTGTATGCCATCTACACACCCTATAATCAAAAAAAACCTTATTTCAGTTCTAGTCTTCATATGGTGTGTAATAAATGAATCATGGGTAATATATGCCCAGAATTTCTAGTATCTTGCAACACATCCTAGTGTTTTATCTTGGTTACAAGGTGTGTACTCCAATTACACAATGTTTATCCCAATAAAATAGCCAAAAACATTAAACCACTTTATGTAATCTCCTATCATTCTCTATAAATTATTACTCTTTCTAAAAATTCTAAATCTTGAAAAATGAATATAAAAATATCGAAAGAATTTAAATCAAACTTTATATTACAGAATGATAAATATGGAAATGAAAGATATAACCACTATTTTTCATATTTATTAATCAAATAAATAATTATAAATTTAAATAGGCTTGTTCAAATAGCACTTGAAGGTTCTAGATGTAGCAGAACCACCTTTAGGGAGGATAACCATTATATTTTTTGTCAGATTCGATGGATCATTTTTCAATTATGTAATGTGTGAATATCATGAACAATGTAATTTTTCTATCAATTATTTCTATATACATATAAGACCTCGGAGAGGATCTTTTCATATTAAACTTAAAATCAATTTAAATAATTTGGAAGAAATAATTCCTCATCGTAGGATCTTTCAGTGATGATGTTATTGTTCGCCTGTGACCCCATTTCCATATTATTTTCATTACATGGGGAGGAAAAAAAGTAGAACCCCTCTATCAATGATCCACTTGTGGTCCTTTTATCTTCATACTACACTGATTTAATTTTGAGAGTTATCATAGTGGATCAATCATCTTATATTGTTCATCATGGTCGCTTCAATATGTTTCAAGATTTAAACAATCTATATTGTTCTTTGTATTCTTGGGAGGAAGAGATAATGTTGAATTTAAAGGGAAATAAGTTGTGCATAATGATTCTCAATTTTTGATAAAACCTACCAAATATACTTAACAATCTATTTATAGAGTCAGGGTTTAGGTTTAAATAATATTTAATTGTAAAAAACCCCATAAATGATATAATAAACCTTGTCTGACCACATCCCATAGAATATTATTATTATTATTATTTTATGGAGTGCACTAATTGGAATGATGATAAATATATTTTAACATCTTATAAATTAATATTTATCGATAGCCACTTTCTTGGTCCACTATTCCTCCTCAAATTTTATTGAATAACAGAATGAATATTTAATTTAAAATTTTATTAATAAATAAATATTTTACTCCTTGAAGGGATAATAAATATTTATTATACATTCAATAAGTAAATAAATATTTTATATCTTAATAATATAAAAATAACCTTTTAAATAAATATATATTTAAAATATGTGATCGTAATCGTAAATAAATTCATTCCTTGGTATTGAGAAAATGATTATTACAATAATTAAATTCAAATATAATTAAATTGATATCAATAGAAACATGTAGTGTGTAAACCTCTAGGATTCTTTCTCATTTGAATTAGGTGAGCTTTCCTATTGTCGAACATTACTAGCTAGCAATGGGTCAAGCCACCCAATAGATAGAAGTTAATGTCGCAACATTGAAAACTAGACATTAACAAATATAGTATAATATATTCTATTTGTCACAGTATTTCATCAATAATGTTTCACATTAGTGTTATCAACCTATATATTTTATATGTCTTTATTTGACTATCTGAAATAAAATCTTTATTACTCTAGGACTGTGTAATTTAATGTGATGGATCTATTTCAATAAAAGATATGACATATTAATATCCATAAATATATGCGAGAAAATCCTTATTTGGCTAATTCATTAACAGTAAGGCATTCATGACACACCCAATAGATCATAATTTTCAAAAACATATAGTGTCATGTCTTTTTAATAGATCAATGTAAAAAATACATGATAAAAAAGAATAATAATATTAAAGTTTATGGATCATTACACATGCTCTCAGATAATAATATTTAGTAACACATAAACATGTGAAATTACTACATGAAATTCTATTATCATAATCTCTTATGTTGGATATTACAAAGCATGGGCTTCATGGAAAGTAGTATCATCTTCTTATAAGTACACACATTTTATAGTCAACATTATCTGTTTCCCATCATAGTATGTTATCCAATAATAGAAATATATTTAATATTATTTTTGGGGCCTTTCAATATTCTTATCATACTAGAAAACTGTTATGGCCTTTTAAATACAGAAAATACACTAGAGAATTATTACATTAAATTCATGCAAAATAATAAACAATATATAATAATATGTTTTTTATAATAATAAAATATTTGAATATACATACAAATAGTTGGTTCTAGAACACCAGCACCAACAGTTCCACCTTCCATACTAACCATATATAATACTCAAAATGAGGCACTATTAACCTTCAAGATCACTAATATAACACCAACCTTACTACTTTAGCCAAGTATGTGTGGATAATTTAACACAAGCATCAGAACCTTAGTATGACCAACCCATGTTGTCTATAAACACCCATAAAAGTCCAATATACATATAATTCCAGCCTCTGAAGTATTCCATATATCATAGGAATTTTTTTGTCTCTAAAATGGAATAACACCAACACTCCCTCAGGTATATAGTTAATCAAAGAAAAACCATCCACATCCAAATGCATAGTGCTTAAAATCTAGTGGGGGTTGACTCAAAAAAAGTCTCAAAATGAGCATAGCATAACATCCTCTTTTCATATTTAATTGAGATATATTTTCTCAAGAGATATAGGAGATCCATTTCTACATGCACAGATGTGTGAGGCCTCGAGAGTGGTTATGATCGATCATGCTTCTAGCACACCATTCCAAGAAACCAATGATTGAGACATCTCACTTACACGGAAAGTGTCCCACATGAATATTGGAAATGTATTATTAAATTGATCATAAAAGGATACCTTTTAGAATAAGAAATAATTTATTCTCACCTATAGAATTGGAACCCCAACACCCACATGTAAGCCCCTTTTCCAAAGGTATTTAACCACCTCACCCACTCTCGATATCTCTAGACTGAGGAGTTCTCCAGGTAAATTCTATGTAGGTTTCCAACCTTTACTTAGTCCCATTAAGAGGAATAAAAATTAGAAACCTTAAATAAACCTAATTACCCAATATCAACTATCTAAGTTTAATATAGCCTTTTACCCTATAATCTCAAAATAATCGATTGATATCCCTTTTCAATGTAAAAATAAAGAAATAACAATTCCGTTAATGCCACTTCCAGTCTCCTTATTTACATAATGCAGTAAATAGGTTAACTCATATACCCCCCCCCCCCTTAAATCTTGTATTCATTTGATAATAGTATCTAGGAATCTTTTAGTTGATCACTTGTTTATTGTCCTCCCTAACTAATATGATCATCAGAGTGTAGAACATCATGTATTCCCTTGATAATGATAATCATTGTCCTTCGGTGACTAGTGGAGCTTCTCCCAATATAAGACACTCATCCTAGACACACTAAACTATGCATGGCATCTCTCCTACACCTAGTGATATAAACTTCCCCATTCGGTAATCCATATTCAAAAATTGGCTTAAAACTTGATGTAATCCACAATCAGATAGGACTAATGATATAGTGTTAACCCTACACTTCTATATCTCTGGATACCCTGGGAAACGAAATTCCATTCTCTGCGGAAATTCAAACATAAATTGTGTAACACATCCCTTATAAGGGTCATTGATCCAGTGTATGTCCCAATCCTAATGGTATTCTAATGCATAAGTAACACACTATCTGTTACTAAGAATATCCATCCTAATAATCCATCTTGTATAAAATTAGACTACACAGAACTTCTATTAGTCATACAACCATAATATTTTGGACATAGCGGATGTTGTTTCATGACCTTAAAATAAATTACTATATTCATTTTCACATAGAATTAGAAGTTATTATGTGACTTATTAAATAGTACTAATATATCTAGGTTGTGATTCCCTTCATAGGGATATGTAGGAAGTCAATATCATGGGACAAATCCCAAATATAATGGAACTTCAAGATATCAATGATAACATGAAAATGGATCTTTATAATTTTGATAGATTAAATACATCCACCAACTTTCTAGTTACAGGCTAGCAGCATCAATCTAAAAATAGGTTATAGATTAAAAACATTTACCCATTCATTGATGATAGGTTAGAAACATCCATCAATCCTATGGGGACAAGATAAATACATCCACACATCTGCTAATGATAGGCTAGAGGAATTCATAAATATACTGGTGATATGCTGATGAGATTTATCCATTCACTGGTGATAGGCCAGCAGCATCCATCTATGAACAATTGATTGACCCGCAATATCCATCTATTTTCTATTGATAATCTGAAAACACCTAAACAATTAATAACAGAAATGTGACATCCATAAATCCACCAGTTATGATTTAGATAATATAGATATTTTTTCATGATGTATTCACACATTAATTGCCTCCTTATATAGTTTTGAACTTCTTAATGTCCCTCTCACATTGAATTAATCGTTGGATTTTTGAAATACACATGCATCATAAAACTATTAGCACAAGGAAGTTCACTTTATTTATATCATTTTATTAATATATTGATCAAACAACCCATTTTAACAAGAATTATACTCACTAAACTGGCGAGTGATATGAAACAAATCAGTACTTTTAATAATAAGTATTTAATGAATATTTCTTAATGAAATAAGAGAATCCCAAACTATAAAATAAATTGCCTCATGAGATGATTTTACCTCCAATTTTTATAGTTTTCATGAATAATATTAAAATCATTATTAAAACAAGTTTAATGGATAACAACCTTAAAAAAATGGGACCATAAAAAAGTTAATGTGGAAAATCATACACAAAAAATTGGTGCACTTGATGTGAAATAATTCTCCAATAATAAGGATTGTCCTATCATGCTTAACTATTTTATAATGTTTTCTTGATGGATTTTTTATTGACATAACTAATTTTACCTCATCATTCAAATATATCCTCCATTGAAAATCAATATATTCATACTCTATGAAGGCAAAGGGGTTCCTCAAGGATTTTTGGTAACCTTACAACTCAACACCACCCTTCCATGACCCATCATACATATTAAGACACAATTTACTCCCCCACGTCTATTAGGAACAATCTAATTCTCTCCCATTCTCAGTGTCTTCATTTCTATAAGTTTAATTTTTTGGTTATGGATTATATGCATTATGTTTTAATCCCAATATTTTTTGATGAAATGGAGATTTTTTTAGTGGATATAGCCATGTGGGGTTACACATATTCTAAAATCCAATAGTGGTTGGTGGACCCCAGAACTATTTCATACCACATTAGGTGTATCTCCCATGACTTAGATAACTCTTTCCTCCCAAATTTATTGGTACCTGGAGAGGATTTCATCAACATCCTAAAAACTTACTGGGAGACATTCAGGACGGATCATAACAAATACAGTTTTCACCACCACAGAATGGCCCTATTCTCCCCTAATATAAATGAAGAAACCCATATCCTAGTTTTCTATACCTAAGAACTAGGGAGAAGTTATCTCTATGGGAACATTATCCTTATACCTAAAATAATAATTTTCTCTACCAAGTAATCTTTTGGGGACCTCAAACTCCACACTCCTATCATAGAAAAAATCCATGGGGAGCCATTATTCATGATGGTTAGGAGAACCTAACAACCTTATGAGGTAGATTATATACCTAAGGTTTCTACCTTTTCCTCTTAAATGAAATATAATTTTCATTACTTTAAACACATAAGTTTACAATATTATGGTTTTAATAACATTTCTATAATCACAAATAAACACCTATTTTAATTTTTTCCCATGGTAATAATAGTCTCCATGGAGGCCCTCATCATCCTCATAACCAAGAATCCTATATTGAAACAACTCCAATAATTTTTCAACCAGAAACCTGATGCATCAGTCCCCTTATAATTGAGAAATAGATCCATCGTATGATAGAGACCCCTTAGAAATATACATATAAATATATTCAAATGAAAATGTTGATATTAACTTCATGATCCTCTAGTATAGATGGATATGTGTCTAATACAATATCTCTTGCTAAAAGAGAACCAATGGATTGCACAATTGGAAATAAGACTGAAAGACCATGGGTACTAATATCTAGACCTAGTGGAATTTAATCCATGCACTCTGGGCCTTTGGATATAAGAAAAATGTATAGTGGATCATATCCTCCCAATTTCATATCATGGTTCACTATACTTATTGTATAATATTCAACTATATATAATTTCTATAAGTTGGAAGATAATAAACTACACACCATTCTAGTCTGATCTAAATAGATTTAAACTAAGAAGAAAAAACATTCTCCATGTTTTATGAATATAAACAATAAAAATCATACGATAGATTCTTGATGGTTTTTGGTATAGTGGAAGTGTTGCATGATTTCATTCCCAACTCAACATTTCATCATAATCGATGATAAATACTAAATGCACATCAATGATAAAATATTTGACCAATATATTTTAATAAATTCTTAATTAAAAATATTGCATTGGAATGAAAATTTAGGGTCATTTCTTAATGATCTATAATTAATTTATGCAATTAGTTATTTAACTTATGATGAATTCATTATTTATTGATAAATATGAAAATGTATCTGTTTCCCTTAGAATTGGGGATGACCTTGTTGATTGAAGGTTCAAATATTCCTATCGGTTTCTAACGGGTTTGTTCGTAGAACTGAAAACATCCAATGATTCCATATCCATTTAGACCTACTTTCCAAAGGTAGGTGCTCATTAGTTGTGGACTAATGAGGCTTAGGAATTTTCATTGGTCAAAATGATGGGAGGTTGGACTCATCACACCTTTTTGAGGGGAATTATTGTCTACTCCGGGACTCTCTTTATAGATTTAAGTTATGTTTGTGAATCCTTATTACATTAACAAGTATAAAATGAGCTTTCCTTTAGTCTGAAAATCAATGATTGATATGTAAGAAATTCAGAGAATCTTTTATATGTATTCGAGGTTCTTCATCGTTGAAGAATCATCTGTATTTGTTAGAGATTCTTAGTTGATGGTATCCTTATACACATAAAATTATCTTGGTAATTATGATGACCATACTGGTTTTAAAGCCATTCATTGGGGAACTTGAAGTTTATTGTAATTCAAAAGGACATGGATTATTTCAGAGTTAGGATCGTACCTGTTGATGGGCTACCTACGTATCCTTTGTTTTAGAAATGGAATCAGAACCCACGTAGTTCGAGTAAAGGAGTATGATGTTTATGCGTGATTGATGGCTCAAAGAAAGATGTCATGATTACTTTTACACTCTAAGCTCACGTGAGTCATGCTCAGTGTGAGAAACAAGAGGTATTGGTGAAACCCATACAATTGTGCCACGAAAGATGCAATGGTATGGGGCTTATGTGTGTATGACTGCCCAAATAGATAAGAATTAAGATTTACTTCAGGGAAGAAATCCAAGAATAGGGTCTATAAAGGTATATGTGCTTCATGGAGATTTTGATACTCTAATCATGGGGATTACTCCTAATGAAGATGCCCATATTAGGAGGGGACTTATGATTGGGTTTTACTCCTGAGAAGGAAGCCCAGATCAAAAGGAAATTAAGACTGTGGCTTACTCCTAAAAAAAGGCCCAGGTTAAAGGGATTTTAAAATTAAAGGGACTTGGGGCTTACTCCTGAAGGAGGAGGCACATATTTGAGACTGAGGCTTACTCCTGAAAAGGAGTCCCAGGTTAAGAGAATTATGGTTGGGGCTTACTCTAAAGGAAGATGCCCATATTTGGGAATCTTGAGACTGGGGCTTACTCCTAAGTAGGATGCCTAGATTAGAGGACTTGGGGATTACTCCTAAGTAAGATGCCCAGATTAATGAGGATTTGGCCTGGGGCTTACTCCTGAAAAGGAGGCCCAGGTTAAGGATTTTTGTGTCTTAAAGGATGAGGTTGAATGAATGAAATCTCAATATTTAGTGACAAAAATATGTGTAAATCACTAGTTTTTGAGAGATGTTCCATGGATTTCCTTTCAGATAAGGAAGCCAAATCAAGAAATCATGCCATAAATGTCTTTGAAGAGTGTCTTGAAGACTGAATCTTGAATAGAAGAGGTGTAATGGAATAAAAGGGGTGAAATGGGCAGGAAATGCACCCAAAAAGATAGGGGCGCGCAAGTCCTGGCAGGCGGGCAGGTACTGCATGAGCATGCAAGTCCTGGTCGCACAGGTATACCTGTGCGGCACATGGTTACTTGCGTGATTTTCATCCCTTAGAGTAATATTTGGGAGATCCTTGATCAAATCCTTTAGAATTATCCCTAGAGGCTTTCCAGAAGATGGCGCGCAAATTACGGTGAAAAAGTAGGGCGGCGCGCCAGTGTGTCCATTTCCCTTAAGGGTAAAACACTTAGGCGCGCAAGTGTTAGTGAATTATAACACTTAAACCTCACTTCTCTTGTTTAGACCTTCAATTCTAGGTAAATAATTACCTTAGAAGTGTTTGAAAGACCTGAGAAGAGACGTGGACGTTCATAGCTCTATATCTGAAATCTGGAAAAATACTCCTTGAAATGGGGGGCTCACAGAGTCTATTTATAGGCTGGAGAAGACCCCGGGTGGTTATCTCTTAGGGAGCACAAGTCACTTGCGTGACAATTATGTGGCGTGCAAGTATACTTGCATGATGATAAGGGAACTTGTGTGACCCTTGTGAAATGTTCTTCTTATTCATTCCTTTGTCAAGTTTTGATATTTTCTTGAAAGGATGAATCTCTTTCTGCTAAGTCATTTCCCTTTCCATTCCTTTAGACAATGTGATGAAAATGAGCGTCAACAAAAGTCCCCCCTCAGAGTTGGATCCGGAGAGAAAATAGGATTTGACTCTGAGGAAAAAGAAGAAAACCAAGGAATATGCGGCGCACAAGGTATGGCGCGCAGGTAGTGGCGTGCAACTTCTAACTGGACAGACTTCGGCACGCAGGGTATGGTTGTGGCCTATAAATATGTGGCCCCATTTCTGTACAAAGCATCTGGATTTCAAACTTTCGAGCTCTCACCGCACAAGTGACCTTCGCCACGCAGTTTTCTCTGTTCTCCACTGTCTCTTTGTTGTCACGCTACTATCAAGGTATGTGGACCTACGCAGTGATACTTGCGTGCCAAATACTTGTGCAGCACATCCATACTTGTGCACCAAGTTTAGACTTGCGTGCCTTAATGCCTTGCCCATTTTTTTCAAATTCTTTCACAAATTTTATGAAAAATCAACTTACTTAAGAGTTAATTATTCAACCTTTGTGCAGATTCAATGGATCCCAATAGAATCGGAACGGTTGATGAACTAGCTAGCAAGAGGATTGATGACATGATGAACATTTTTGGCCATGATTACTATGATATATGAGACAATAATGTCCCATGTTTAGCTAATTACTTGAAGAAATATCATCTTAATTTCACACAGAGCATCTACCTACCTCTGTATGGTCATGGTCATCTTCAAGGAGTCAATGTTCCAGATGAAAAGAACTATCTTCCTGAGATGCAGCTGCACCACTACTCCTCTATTTCAGTTATGTTGTGCATTAAGAGCAAAAACATTGGTGTGAACTTTCAGATTTTTCCTCCATGACATTTCCTTGAAGATATGAAAATGGAAAACCATGGGATGATATGTTTTCCTCTACCGGTTTATGGATAGAAGACTATCATGACATTAGAAACAATATCTGAAAAGATTACTCTCTCCAAATGGATCTTTATTTCTAATTCTTCATTCTCAAATCCATGTATCAACCTTACAAGTCTCTTGGACAGAAACAGAGTCACTATTTGATCAGTAGAAAATTTTCTTAAACCGCATTCAAGAACATTCTTTTACAATTGTTCCAAGAAGAGCTGGTATCACTTCATCTATTATTGTATCCAGTTGAATGAATGAATTCCAGGTGGCTGCTGATGAAGCTCGGGATGTCGTAAATCAAATGAAGAGTTATGTTGAAAGCCTTTTGTAATTCCTGAAAAAGGGAAGAGACTCCAGTCTGTGGATGTCCTTCTAACTCTTGTGCATCAATGAAAAACACTTTCATCTTCAATCACTTGTGTACGTATTTTCCTTCTACCTGCTTTAAATTTTACCTAAGCCAATGGGCCTAGTAATCATAGTTTGATTTTTACTAGGATTAATGTAAATAACCCTACAAACATTAAATCTTTTAATTTCTCAATATTTCCTAAATCATACAAAATGTATGTTTAGTGAGCTGGAACTTGACTTTTATTCAGAGTTCCTTTTTATTTTGTGGGTATTTTAAAGTCATGCACGTTGTAAATAAAGAGGCTAATGTTTAAGGTCGAAATAGCTTTGACCGAAATGGATTAGAATTGACTCAATTCCTTGAAATTTTATCTGAAAACACATTACCATACTCAAGTAAGAGGTAACATATGTACACTATGACTTAAGAATATTTGAATATAAGGAATGATATGAAAAGGAGCTAAAAGGCATTAGAAGATGTAGTTTCCAAGAATGAAGTTACCATTATTTAACAAACCCGTTAGGGGGTTGAATTATGCAGGGCCACCTAAGGGAATTGGCTGCATAGTCAAATAAATAGTATCTTTTGGCTAACAAGCCTGTTATGTAGACTGTTTATGCAAGGACGCCTAAGGGAACGTGCTATATAGTCAAGCAAAATAACTCTCAGAAATTTACTTTCCTAGTGCTAAAAAGCCAGTGAAAGTTTATGAAGATTCAAATTTTCCAAAGTATAGAGTTTGCTGTATGGAAAAGAAGTACTTGAATATGGAGAAGATATTTCCAAAAAATATTATCTAATAACTGGATGAATATCACTCCTACGAAGGTCTGACCCAAATGTAGGGAAGGAGAATATAAACCATAGACTTGAATACTTCCAGATCATGAGAAAGGATATGGAACAAGTATGTTAAGGATAACTATTTTTTTGCAGATCCCTACATATTGTCATTAAGAAAAATAAGGACAAAAGAATCTTTCTTCCCAATAATGAAGTTACCAGTATTTAAAAAACCCATTAGGGGGTTGAATTATGCATGGCCACCTAAGGGAATTGACTGCATAGTCAAATAATAGCATCTTTTGGATGACAGGTCCGTTATGTAGACTGTTTATGCAAGGCCGCCTAATGGCACATGCTACATGGTCAGACAAAAGAACTCTCAGAATTTCAGGCCTTTGTGATTAGAAGTCAAGAAAAGGGTTATGAATATCTAGAAGTATTCAATATTAGTATTATGACACATAAATATGGGTATTGTTCAATGTATGCGGGGATACACGGATCAATGATAACCATAATCATGTTGTGGATGGGTCCTGAATGGAAATGATGGACTTCACTACGTATCCCATAAGGATGGGAATCAAGCCATACGTAGTTCTTGAACTACAGTTTAACATCGTGTGAGGCAAAAGGATTGGATATCTTAGTTTAGGGTCATAGATCTGGGACCATTATAAGAAATACACAGTGTGTGTTTTCATGGGGACTTTTCAGCCAAGGGACTGAAAGTGAAATTTGGGGTTAGGCCCAAAAGACTTGGGGCTGGATTCGAGGGACACTCGAACTTTCCTACGTATCCCATAAGGATGGGAATCAATCCCATGTAGTTCTAGATAAACCCTCTATACAAATTTGGTTCGTACATGTGAAGGGTGAAAAGGGGACTTTAGTGCAATGATGGTTTAACCCAAGATTAAAGGTTCCGGTATTTCCATATATACACGTAGTCTTTGAAATGAAACATGATTGAAAATCAATGTAAATAATTATTCCCTCTTAGGTGAGGGTATCAAAGAATGTTGTATTTTATTGTCTTACAGGACAAAAGGTGTTCTACAGTTTAATGTCATATAGCAAGGATGAAAGTGAACCAATGTAAAGATATTGATTCGGAGGACGGTTTCACAAATCAACATCATATAAGATAGAGGTGAACTGATGTGAAGATATTGGTTTTGAGATTGAACCTTATGAGGTTGCCTACGTATCCAACCTAGAAGGCAAGGATCAAAGTCCAAGTAGTTCAATTAAAGAATGAATTAATGATCAAGTTTTTCTTGGGGACAACGACCTAAAAATGATGTTGGGACTTACACGTGGTTAGCGGCCCAAAGAGGGTGTTATGGTTGAAATCTGCTCTAAGCTCACATGAGTCATAATCGGTGTGAGAAAAAAGAGGTAACAACAACCTTAACGATGCACAATTTAATGTCATGTAGGACATATGAAGGGACTATGCAGTTTAAAGTCTTGCAGTTAGGACTATTGGTGCTGCACAGTTTAATGTCATGAAGCAGGGACAAAGTACAGTTTAATGTCGTGTAGGAAATATTAAAGGACTTTCTGTACAGTTTAACGTTATGTAGTTAGGACAACGGGGACAATATAGTTTAATGTCATGTTAAAAAAAGAGGATTGTGCAGTTTAATGTCTTGCAGTAAGGACAAAAGAGTACACCATTTAACGTCATGTTGGACGTATTTGGGAATTTTTTGTAGTTTAACGTCATGTTGGACAAAAAAGGGATGATACAGTTTAGTGTCATGTTGGACGTAAGTGCCAATAGTTTAAGGTCGTATGCATGGACCGTTGGTTATGCAGTTTAACATATTGATGGACGTAAGGTACTTTTATACAGTTTAGCGTCATGTAGTTAGGAAGTCACAGTTTAACATCATGTTGGATGAAAGTATAAATAGTTTAAGTTCATATGTATGGACCCTAGATGTATTTTGTGATCATACAGAATATATCTTCTTAAATCTAGCATTGGTTGGAGTAGTGATGAGTTCTCCATACATTGAGATTAAAGAATAAGCTCCATTGGAGTAGACCTTATGTATTGAGTACGGTCCTTCCCATTTTGGCTCAAGCTTGGGAGGTTTCATTCCTAGTATCATTGGAGTTCTGAGAACTAATACCAATTCTCCCTGAGTGAATGAATGAAGACAAACCTTTTTGTTGAAGGCTCATGCAATTCGATTCTGATAGACTTCCAAGTGGTGCAGAGTGCACAATCTTTTCTCATCTAACCATTCCAATTCATCCTATCGCTTTTAATATTGTTCATCTGTAGATGACTGGTCACAAATGGCTACTCTGAGTGAAGGCAATTGAATTTCAATGGGCAAGACGGCTTCCGTTCCATATACCAGTGAATATGGAGTTGACCGCGTTGTAGTGCGGGTGGTAGTCTAATAAGCCCGTAAAGCATGAAATAGTTTATCAGTCCATGATTTCTTATCTTTATCCACTATCTTTTGCAGTATATTTGACATAGTCTTGTTTAAAGCATATATCTGGCCATTAGCCGCTGCATGATACCGTGATGAATGATTCGATTTGATGTTTTATTCTTGATACAAATTATTCACCTCAGATGAACAGAAGTTGGTGCCATTGTTTGTCAATATGGTATGAGGGACACCAAATCTGGTAATGATGTTAGACTTGATAAAGCTAAAAATTCTTTTAGAACTAACTTCCTTAAGAGGTATTTCCTCTGCCCATTTGGAAAAGAAATCAGTAGCGGTAAGAATATACGTAAACTGCTTGGCCATAGTTGAAGGGTAAGGTCCGACCACATCCATTCCCCATGTGGAAAATGGCCACGATTATTTAGCTGTATAAAGAAACTCTGGAGGTTCATGAATGAAGTTGGCATGTACTTGGCATGAATGACACTTATTTTTGAAATCAACACAATCTTGTATCATTGAAGGCCAAAAGAATCCAAGTCTTCGAATCTGATAAGATAGTCTATGTCCAGACTGGTGGGCACCACAGATTCCTACATGCACTTCTTTCATGACAGCCATTGTCTCTTCACCATCAATGAATCTGAAGAGAACTCCATGAAAACCACGCTTGTAGAGAATTTACTCTAAGTGATCTGGGCTATTATAAAGAGTAAAGTTGACCACACGTCACTAGATTTGTTCTTTCCCGTCTCTATCAGGAAGAAGTGTTCCATTTTGAAGTTATTCTCTGATAGGTGACATTTATCCTGTAGTATGACCATAAGGTTTAGGAATGGGATTAATGTCATTGATTTCCTCTGTTCTAGCTTGAACATAAGGTGAAATTGTACGATGGTGGGAAATACTGATGGTTGTCTCGTCCCAATTTGGATCTTCCAGAGCTGTGTCTATATTAGCCATTGCATCAGCTTGAGCATTTTGTGATTGCGAGACATAAGAAAATGTCAGTTCTGAAGGGAATTCTTCAATTAATTCTCTGATGTAATCATACAAACGGATTAGTTCTTCTTTTCTGATGGCATAATCCTCATTGAACTGTTTGATTACAAGGTCTGAATCACCTTTCACCTTTAAGTGATTCACTTGTGCTTGAAGCACCAACTCCAATCCTACAATGAGAGCTTGGTATTCCACTTCATTATTTGTACCACCTTCCCACAATAAGAAGAAATAAGGTAACACTTCCTTTTTTGGAGAAATAAGCACAATTCCTAAGCCAACATTGTTGAATTTAGGATTTTCCATTTTCCTCCCTATTGGACTTCTGAAAGCACCATCAAAATACATTTCCCATGCCTGATGACTTTCTTGAATAGAGAATACTTCCTCATCAGGGAGTTCAATATCTGAAGATGTGTCTTCCACTGAAGGGTGTTCAGCCAGGAAATCACCCAATTCTTGGCCCTTAATTACCTTTTGAGACACATACTGAATGTCAAATTGCTGAAAAATAATTGTCCACCTTTCCAGACGTCCTGTAAGCATTGGATGACTAAGGATGAATTTGAGCGGGTTATTGCGAGATACCAATTGGACCTCATGATGTTGCAAGTAGTGTCTTAACTTCTGAACTGCAAATATTAATGCCAAACAGCACTTCTCAATACATGAATACTGGGTTTCTGCTTCAAGCATAGTCCGACTGAGGTAGTAGAGGTTGTTTTCATTCCCATCATCATTCTTCTGAGCAAGAAAGGCACCCAATGATCTCTCTAAAGCTGTCACGTTGAGGATAAGTGGTCTTCCTTCAACAGGTGGCATGATTACCGGTGGACTCAAGAGGTATTTCTTGAGAATATCAAATGATTCTTGACATTCATTAGTCCACTGGTAAGTGACTCCCTTCTTCATCAATTTTGTGAAGGGTAAACTTTTTCCTGCCAAATTGGCGATGAAACGCCGAATATAGGCTAACTATCCTTGAATTCCTATTAATTATTTCAAGTTTCGAGGAGGTGACATACCAAGTATTGACTTTTTCTTCTCAGGATCAACTTTAATACCATGATGGCATACAAAAAAGCCGAGAAATTTTCCTAAGGTTACCCCAAAATCACATTTTAAGGGGTTCATCTTCAAATAATGTTGTCGAAGCTTGCGTAATATAACTTCCAAATCATCCAAGTGATTAGAACGTTGTTTGGATTTAACCACCAAATTGTCTACATAGCATTCAAAAAAGTTCCCTAAAAAGGGTTTGAAGATACGATTCATGGCATGCTGATATGTTGCACCAGCATTCTTTAAGCCAAAGGGCATTACCCAGTAGCAAAACACACCCTGAGGGGATCTGAAGGTTGTGGATTCCTCATCTTATGGGGCCATTTGGATTTGATTATATCTGGAATATCCATCCATGAAGGAAAGTACTTCATAGCTAGCTTTTGCATCAATTAAAAGTTCTGTAATTAGAACTAGAAAATCATTCTTAGGACAGTGTCGATTAAGATCTCTGAAATCGATGAAAACTCTAATTTGTTCGTTCTTTTTCTTTACAGGGACAATATTAGACAACCACTTGGGATATTGAAATTCTCTGACAAAGTTAGATTTGATAAGATTATCTACTTTAGCTTCAATTTTGGAAGCATAAGTTGGGTGTGTTCTTCTTGCGGCTTGCTTAAATCCTCAATGTTCTTCTGGTAAACACAAATGATGAGTAGCAACATCAGGATCAAGCCCGGGCATCTCTGTACAGTTCCAAGAAAATATATCTCGATTTTTCTTTAAAAATGAAATATACATATCTTGTTCTTCAATAGTCATGGATGTACTGATTAAAGTGTGGCATGGATCTTCTTTTGTACCCAGATTTATTTCTCTGAGTTCATCCATGGTGGTAGAGATACCCTCTTCAAATGCTAGAGGAGCATCTATGAGATCTTCTTCTTCTTCTTCAACATGTGTTATTTCTTCTGTTTCTACTTTCATAGTAGATGATGAAGCAGAATTTTCATGATTAGAAGAGATGTCTAAATTTGAACATCTTGAAGAAGAAGCTTCATTTCTGAACCAATTGATAATGAAGGGTCTTCCATGGGAAATAAAGAGGTGATGATGTATTGAGAATCGACATCATTTTTCACCTCTGATGTTTTTATAACTTCTTCTGGACTAATTGGTGAAGTATATACTTGTTGGATTTCAGTAGATGAAATGAAGACGTCACCATTTGGGCTTTCATCACTGCTTGGTGGGTTACCAATTTCTCCCATGTTGTCTGACTTGATTGCCATAATTGACATTATGGATCTTTCCATAAGAGTATTTTGATTTGGGTCTATCTTGTCAATTTGACTGATAGGAAAAACATAATTTGTACTCATATGTGTAAATGGATTTACGAGAATCTTCTCCAAACCATATTGAGCATTAACTTTGGTAATCTCTTTTGTTGTGGATTTCTCCCTTCCCTTAATGTGATAGAATTCCGCCTCAATGTATTGAGACTCACATGTCTTGAACAGGGCCTTATCGCCATACAATGTCCCAACTTGACCATCGAAACAATATTTTAGACATTGATGGTATGATGATGGGATAGTCGCATGTTGATGTAGCCAGGGTCTTCCAAGAAGGATGTTGAAGGCTGAGTCTTGATCAACAATGATGAAATCTGAATTGGATACAAGATATCCAAACTGAGTTCTGAGTGTAACTTCACCTAGTGGTTCTTGTTCATTTTTATCATATCAATGTAGCATCATATTTGAAGGAGATAAATCAGATTTCGTGAGGCCCAATTGATGAAGTGTACGAATGGGCATGAGATTGACTCTCGAACCATTATCAATGAAAGCTCTTCAGACATCTACACCATTGACCTTTCCAGATAAGTACAAAGGTCTAATATGTCTATGCACAACATCATATTCATATTCATCAGTAAATTATATTACATCATGGCATTCTGTAGGATTATTCTCTACATGGTAGACTTCAGCTACAGCAATTTCAGTTTCAAACTTCTAAGGACTTGACAAAGCCTCAACGAGTGCTTCTCGAATATCCTTTGATAAATTCAAGGAATCCAGAATTGATAACTTGGTCGGTACATGGGACAAGTGTTTCAATATATCATACTTTTGATACAAAGGTCTGTGTTTCCCAATAGGAACATGTAGTTTAGCAAGTTCTTTGGAAGCAGATGCTTTGGAAGTTGATGCATCTTGTATCGGGATAGGAATTGGCAATATTCCTGGATTTAGAAAATTAGACCAATTAGATTCATTTACTTTTTGAGAGGATGAAGTTGGAACCCCCAACTGATTCTCTAGAATAACTATACCAGGACTGAATTTGATATTGGTGGTAGAACTTGCTTGTTATTGATGAGCTCACAGAAGGGCTCTACCATGAGTTTCTACTGCATACACAGTACTAGCAGGGGTAGAATTTGAATAGTGTCTTCTGAAGGATCCACGTCTTCCCCTGTATCATGAGGCTCTAGAACTTCCTCTGATTCCTCTAATTGATATAGGGAATTCAGGCTCATCGAAATCAAAATTGTGACTGGCATAAGGATCTGTTAAATGAATCATATTAACAGAACCAAAGATTAACTCTTCATCCGATGAAGAATCTGTCTGACTAGCCAATTTAGGTTGTACCGTTTGGTGGGGCGGTGCCTGTTGTTTCGAAGTAGATGGCATGAAGTTTTCTAGAGTCAAAGACAGCTTAGGCTTTGACACATACTCATCTTCTTCTGATTGTTCCTCCTTCATGGAATTCTATGGTTTTTTTGAGGATTTCCCCTCTAATGAAGAGGATTTTGCTGCAGCATTCATGGAAGAAGGCACAATTGGTTTCTTCAATTGTGTTCGCAAAACAGCATGAGTTCAGTTGATCGTCTTTCTGACCATCCAATCATCATATTTTTGTCCATTTTTTTTAACTTCTTGCCACTCGCCTTCCTCCTCTGGAACTATAGCAGTAACACATGCTACCTGGGATGAAGAGCCTTTTAGTTTGACTTGTCCAAAGTTGACCATATTTTGCAGAAGGTCTTTGAAGACAAAACACTCCTGGATGGTATGCCCCAAGATTTGATGAAAGGGGCAATAATTGGGACAATCTTCATCTACTTCCTTGTTTAGCCTCTTGGGCCTTGGCAGTTGAACCAAATTATTCTCCAGGGCTGAAATGAAATAACTAGGAACTTGTTCATTTCGGAAAGAATAAAATTTACTCTTCAACTCATCAAACTGTTTCCGTCTTTGATCTCTTTGATCGTCTTGATGAAATATCCTTTTTTGGTGATGCTCATGAGGTGGAGCCCTTAGAGAAGATAAAGTTTTTGAGGTAGAAGCAGGTACAGGTGCTTGTTTAAGCATAACTGTAGCAGTTTCTGCTTTACCCATTCTCCGTCCTGGAGTTGATGGAATTACACGAGATTTATCCTTAGTCTGTATAAGAGAATCGTCAATCTATTGAACGATTGAAGTAAGGTCTCGAAACCCTCCTGTGTATTTTACAGGGATCAACAGTGTGCATAATTCGTCACGTAGATTTTCCACACAGATTGGGAACAGTTCATCTTGAGGGAGTGCTAAGCTCAGGGAATATGTTAATCCCTTCCAGCGAGCAATGAAATCTGAGACCCTTTCATTCTCCCTTTTCATACAGTTTGTAAGATCAAAAACTTTCGTCTTTGGCAACGTTGATCTGAATTGGAGAAGGAATATTTGGAGAAGATCCTCCCATCCAGTAATTGACCGAGATTGCAATCTTGTATACCAGACAAAAGTTGTCCTTGCAAGGTTCGCACGAAGCATCTGAGTTTCACTGCTTCTTGCTGCTCCGGAGTTCCCATCATAGGATCACAACAAGACACGTAATGCATCAAATGCTGTTCGGGGTCGCCTGATCCATTTAAAATAGGGAATATAGGGTTTTCAAAACTTGATGGGGGAGAGATTAAATCTAACCATTCAGGGTAAGCATTCTTTTCTGGTTGAACCTGTGCACGCTTCACTTCCATAGTCTCTAAAAGAGATTTTAATGACTCAATGGTAGTTATTAACTTTTGAGAAACATCTGGTTGAACTTGGACTTGGGCAGGTGCAATAATTGGAGTTTGGACAGGTATGGCAGCTGGTACTGTGACCGATGGCAGTACTGCCAATTGTTGTTGCACTTGACCCGTAGGATTAGACCTATGAGGGTGTACTGATAAAGGAGGATATTCTTGATCCATCTCAGTATCTTCAAAAAACTCCCTTGGCTGACTGACTCCAGCACGCTTAGGAGGAAGACTACCTTGAAGTAGTTCTGCTTTCAACCTCCTCAATTCTTTCATTTCTTCCTCTTGTTTCACGAATCTTTGCTCTAGTGAGAGCGATTGGCCTTCTCTAGAGGAAGGATATGTAACCTAATTATTTCCCTTCCCCTTGTTTGATCCCTTTCGGAGAGGGGGAAGTGGTTTATTTGAAGGAACACCCAGATTTTGGGTAAACCTTTGATTTCGTGTACGCACACCTTCTTCATTTGTGTCCATGCATACAACTTCTTGAAGAGGAACCTCTTCATCTGATCCCTCTGAATGAGCCTCATCTGGTGGATCAGCAACAACAGATTTTATGACATTAATTGATGCATACTGAATTCCATCCCTTCTATCAGCATTTTTGTGATATTGTCTTCATCCATGTCTGTGATGAGACATTGCCTTTCGTTGATTCTATCCCTCAGGAACTTCTTAGTGAACCGTAATTTGGAGAGATTCTTCTGATAATTTGGCTCTCTGTTCCTCTTGGGGCTTCTTCCCTAACCGAGAGAAGATAGAATTTATTTGAGGGAGGGATTGAGGATTTGAAAAAGTCCCCAGTCTGGTGGACTGGGTTTGTTCCTGCTGTTTTTTCTCAACTCCCCGAATCCTATTTCTTGATTCTGAGGGTTGGTTTAAAAGAGTCCCCAGTCTGGAAAGCTGGGGTGGCTCTTCACATGCTATGTCTGGGACTTTCTTAAAAGCTCTCCTAATCTTGTGAACCTTAGTCCAGAAATTAGCTGGATGCATCAACCTGTATCCACTTTTATCACCCGGCTCGAAAGACCATTGGATGATTTTTGAAACTTCTGTCACTTGATGATGTGCTTTCTCCATACGAGAGGCCTGTTAAATATTCTCATTTTCTTAATGCAGGAGTAATTCAACAACTTGTTCTCTGTATTCTAGATTTTGATAGGAACTAGTTGAATCATGTTCTTGGTAAAGCCTTTGATTACAAACAATGTCAGTTGATTGTGGCCAGCCACGGGCAATAACATTGCATGAGACCATTTTTGGTGGGCTTTGCTGACTTGAATGCACAGTGAAATGTAGTGCTCCATGAACACCCCATCCTCTGAAATGAATACCAGATAGGGAATTGGAAATTAACTGGTGCAATATTCTTAGTGCACCAAGGCATGAATGCTGAAGGGATCTCTTCTGCTTTTCAGCCTTCGGATATCAAGAGACTGATTGAGATATCAAATCAATCTGACGTTGTAACCCTTCTACTATCTTAACATGATTTTCATATTCATCATAAGATAATACTTTATTTTTCAACTAACAAAGAGTTTTCCATATGTTGAGATGAATATCATGAATTCTATCTTCCGTCAACATCTCTGGAATGTCATACTAAGAGTTATCTAGAGGCCAAAACATGACTGGCACATCACCATTCTCCAGTTGTTTTCTCATGTTCAGCATTTCCACTTTATCATTCAATGAAGATTCTTCTACCAGATTTGACCAGAATTGGTGCTTCCTTGTTTCTTCATCGGATTCAACAAGATTGATAGAGAAATAACTGATCAAACTAGAAGATTCATGACTTAGGGGCGGTTAGAAGAATGACTTACACCTTGGGCTATCTTCCTATTGATAAAGTATTTCACCTGCTAGCGATGAAACATCATATGTGATTGGTTTCGCATTTTCAAGTGCCACAAGATAAGAGGTCTTTCTTAGCACTACATTGTCCACTGGAGAATGTTCTGAGCAATGTGCATCACTACTTCGGAGAGGACTTTCGCAGTGAAATTCATCATCATGGGGAGGACCACCATGGTGGGTTACAACAAACGATGAGATCTCTTACTCATTGGTCTTCTGACCACATAGAGGGTTCATGTGGCTCTCATCTGAAGATGAAACTTTGAGATCAAATGAATTTTCATGAAGCAAGCCTTCATGAGGAAGTGTATGTTGAAGACATTCGGAATTAATGTTCCCACTATTGGGAAATGAGGGAGTAGAATCTTGAATTCCAATAGATAACTGTCTGAGGGCTTCAAGAACTCCAGCATCGAGCAAGGCCTTGTTACAGATTGGATCTTGATTTATTGACTGTGATGGGCGGGTATTTTTCTTAGACGCCTTCTTACTCACCTTGGAAACCACTTGTTGACGAAAGTGGATCCTCTAAGAAGGTGTATGTGCCTAATCAGGAGAGATGGCCAGGTTTGTCTGACGATCTCTACTGAAATCAGGTGTATGTGCCTAACTTTGTTGTCCGTATGATATGGCGGAGTATGTCCCACAACCCTTTTGGACTGGAATAGATGTGTGTGTCTGTTCCGGAATGAACTGTTGATGTGTCACTCCACTGGTAGGGATAGATTTATGTGTCTTTCCCTAAGATGTTGCTGAAGCTGTTATAATATCCTGGCAAGCATCCAGAATATGAGCAGGCAGTTTCTTCTGCTCTTTCACCATTGATAGAATATGCTTCGTGACTTCAACTACCGAAATGGGGATATACGTCCATTCCATGTTTGGAGTAGGTGTATGTGCCTGCTCCTGTCCTCTTTTTCGTGTCAGTGAATCCTGAAAGTACTCAAGTGTGGGGGCAGAGAGTTGAGTCTGCCTCCTGTTTGTCGTTGGAGCTTTCCGACTGACTTCTCTGTGTGCTACCAAGAGAGACTATTGGTAGGCTTGATCAATACTAGCAGGTGTATGTGCCTGCTGATTGTACTTCGCCGAATGTGGTTGACAAGCTCCATCATATCTATTCAGACAAGCCTGGTGACTAGCTGATGATGTATATACAGGTATATGTTCCTGCCTATAGTACTCCGCCAGAATTGCCTGGTAGGATTGGTGTGATGCTGCCAGACGAGTCTACTAGATAGCGGAATTAAAATGGGCAGTTGTGTGTGCCTGCTCGTTGCTTTCCACCAAGTTAGGTTGGTTGAATTCTTTGGAAATGGCAGAGATGAGAACCTGCTCACTGTTGACCGGATTTCACCTCTGGCGATTCGTCTTGCCTGCTAGGGTTCGAGGAACCTGAGCCGAACACCTGGAGTCAACATACTCATCATATTGAGGGAGCACTGCCGCACGAGTCTGGCGGCGATTGTTGATGGGAACCCTCAGGAAGGACTCCTGCTTCTTTGAATTAAGGCCTTGAGGGACCTTCTCATTCACTTCCCTAGAATAAGGGAGTGAATTGTGATTGCGTTCTGGGGATAATGACCTGAAACAGTTGGAGACGGTAGTTAGAACCGCCTGCTTCTTGATCACTGGTTGTCGTTGTCCAGATGACCAGGGTGAATTGTTCACTTGGAGGTCTTGTCAAGCAGCCTCCTGAGTTGGAATGGTACCATGTTGACGGTACTCCTTAACCAGTGCATTTGATACCTAGCGTTGAAGATGATGAGTAGGTGATGTCGTCCTCATAAAGGACAATGATCCAATATGAGTAGCATCAGTGTAATTCGCAATATCAGTATTCATAAGTGTGAACTTGAGAGCAGCCATTTCTTAGAATGCATAAAATCTTGGAAAAGAGTGCCTGTTTGATATAAAAGACGTAATCAAGATAAATTTTTCCACTACATCTTTTGGATGAGCACATATTTCAATGATTGTTTTTTTTGGACCTCTCATTGAGTTTAAATAGGGGCCTAACAAATAAAAAAAACATCATTTTAACTTGGTTAAGGATTCACATCGGGTTCACCATTTTTTGTTTCCCTTGGAATTGGGGATGACCTGGTTGATTGAAGGTTCAAACATTCCAATCGATTTCTAACGGGTTTGTTCGTAGAACCGGAAACATCCAATGATTCCATGTCCATTTGGACCTACTTTCCAAAGTTAGGCACTCATTAGTTGTGGACTGACGAGGCTTAGGAATTTTCATTGGTCGAGAGGATGGGAGGTCGGACTCATCACACCTTTTTGAGGGGAATTATTGTCTACTCCGAGACTCTCTTTATAGATTTAAGTTATATTCATGAATCCTTATTACATTATCAAGTATAAAATGAGCTTTCCTTTAGTATTATAATCAATGATTGATATGTAGGAAATTCAGAGAATCTTTTATATGTATTTGAGGTTCTTCATCGATGAAGAATCATCTGTATTTGTTAAAGATTCTTAGTTTATGGTATCCTTAAATACATAAAAGTATCTTGTTATTATGATGACCATACTAGTTTTAAAGCCACTCAGTGGTGCACTTGAAGTTTATTTTCATTCAGGAGGACATGGATTATTTCAGAGTTGGGATCGTACCCGCTGATGGGCTACCTACGTATCCTTTGTTTTAGAAAAGGAATCAAAACCCACGTAGTTTGAGTAAGGGAGTATGATGTTTATGCATGATTGATGACTCAAAGAAAGATTTCATGATTACTTTTACGCTCTAATCTCATGTGAGTCATGCTCAGTGTGAGAAACAAGAGGTATTGGTGAAACCCAGACAATTGTGCCACGAAAGATGCAATGATATGGGGCTTATGTGTGTATGAATGCCCAAATAGATAAGAATTAAGATTTACTTTAGGGAAGAAATATAGGAACAGGGTCCATAAAGGTATATGTGCTTCATAGTGATTTGGATACTCTAATCTTGGGGCTTACTCCTAAGGAAGATGCCCAAATTAAGAGGGGACTTATGATTGGGTTTTACTCCTGAGAATGAAGCCCAGATCAAAAGGAAATTAAGATTGGGTCTTACTCCTGAAAAGGAGGCCCAGGTTAAAGGTATTTGAAAATTAAAGGGACTTGGGGATTACTCCTGAGGAGGAGGCCCATATTTGAGACTGGGGCTTACACTTGAAAAGGATGCCCAGGTTAAGAGAATTGTGGTTGGGGCTTACTCCTAAGGAGCATTCCCATATTAGGGAATCTTGAGACTAGGGCTTACTCCTAAGGAGGATGCCCAGATTAGAGGACTTGGGGCTTACTCCAAAGGAAGATTCCCAGATTAATGAGGATTTGGCCTGGGGATTACTCCTGAAAAGGAGTCCCAGGTTAAGGATTCTCTCATCTTAAAGGATGAGGTTTAATGAATGAAATCTCAATCTTTAGTGACATAAAGATGTGTAAATCAATTGGTTTTGAGAGATGTTCCATGGAGTTCCCTTCAGATAAGGATTCGAAATCAATAAATCATGCCATAAATGGCTTTGAAGAGTGTCTTGAAGACTGAATCTTTAATAGGAGAGGTGGAATGGCATAAGAGGGGTGAACTGGGCAGGAAAGGAACCCAAAAAGATAGGGGAACGCAAGTCCTGGCAGGCGTGCAGGTACTGCGTGGGCACGCATGTCCTGGTCGCGCAGGTATACCTGCGCGGCACATGGGTACTTGCGTGATTTTCATCCCTTAGAGTAATATTTGGGCGATCCTTGATCAAAGCCTTTAGAATTATCCCTAGATTATTTCTAGAAGATGGTGTGCAAGTTATGGTGAAGTAGTAGGGCGGTGTGCCAGTGTGCTCATTTCCCTTAAGGGTGAAACACTTAGGCGCGCAAGTGTTAGTGAATTCTAACACTTAGACCTTACTTCTCTTGTTTAGACCTTCCATTCTAGGTAAAGAATTACCTTATAAGTGTTCGGAAGACCTGAATAAGAGACTTCAGCGTTCAGAGCTCTATATCTAAATTCTGGAAAAATTCCCCTTGAAATTGGTGGCCCACAGGGTCTATTTATAGGCTAGAGAAGACCCTAGGCGGTTATCACTTAGGACGTCCAAGTCACTTGCGCGACAATTAGGCGGCGCGCAAGTATACTTGCACGTCTGTAAGGGAACTTGCGCGACCCTTGTGAAATGTTCTTCTTATTCATTCCTTTGTCAAGTTGTGATATTTTCTTAAAAGGATGAATCTCTTTGTGCTATGTCATTTCCCTTTCCATTACTTTCGACAATTTGATGAAAAGAAGTGTCAACAGTATCTATGGTGTACTATCATTGCATGTATGTAATCAAATGTAAATTAACTCTAATGGCGATCCACATGTGCTCCATGAACATTACAATTTCTATATAGAAATATTAAGGTTCTAGATTAATAGTTCCCAATGCTTGTGTCATTCATCTTTAATCTCCATGAGAATCACTTAAAATAAGGACTCTCTTTAATTACTATAAAATCTATTAAGGTGGTGGGGTGTATTGTTTTCTATTCTTGAAAAATTATTAGAGACAAGGATCTCAATTGATTGAAAAAATTATTCGGATGTCATTATGAACAAAAAAAACAAATGTATATCCTTTTGGTTGGAAATAATACAATTGGGTTTAAATAGTGTTAAGGTTTGAAAATAATAATTTCATTAGAACCCTTGTTATTTCCTTAATCCTTGAAATCCCCCATGTATGTAATAATAATAATTTTTTACACGCACAAAACAATGAATTTATTAAATATTATTTACTCAAATAATATTTAATATATATTATTTCTCACAGGACCCTAAAACTATGTTTTTATTATTTTGAAATATCTATCAGGCCATTAATAATGACAATTTATTTAAGAAATAATTATCACTGTGTTATTATCATATAAATAAATAAATATTATATTAACATAATATAGAATAAATATTCCTCATATATTTTTCCCACAAAATACTCTCTCTAATTACTAGTGATGGAATCTATATGATCAATCTAAAATTAATAATTATTAAATAAATTGTAGGATTAATATTTATTACACATGTTAAATGATAAGTAATATTTATTATTTAACTAATAATCCAAACACACTTAGTGTACGGCCATCTAGGTATCTTTATCAATGGAAATAGGTAGATCAAGTCATAATCAAAGATTAGTGTCTGGAAACATTCCAAGGAACCTATTTAGAAGTAATTTAATGTCGTAATGAAATAAAACCTCATATGGATTATTAATGTATAATATAAACCTTTTACCGTGATATATCTGGTTAATCAGGTTGTATACTGGTTTTATCAACCTGTTATTTCAAGGTCTCTTTCTTTGACTTTCATGAAATAAACATTCCCATGGAACACCATAGCCATGGATTTATTTGGGATTTATTATTTCCATCAAAGGTCCTGAGATATAAACTTCTATTAAATAAGGTAAAGAAAACATCCTTTCTCAAATTATTCATTAATTAAATATTAATTTTGATGCACCCAACATATCATACATTTCCACTAACATATGTCATCATAATTTTTTTCAATACATAAAAGTATGTGACTTGTAATATTAATTAATAATAATATAAAATAATAAGGATCAATACACACACAAATAAATAGTAACATCGAATGACACAGAAAAATGTGGATTTCCTACTAGCAGGCCATGTTATCATAATATCCTAAACTGGAAATTACCAAAGCCTTACACCATGATAAATTATCTCAATGTTCTATAAGATTCCACCATTGATTGCCTATATCATTTTTTTCCCATCAAATGAATTCATCCAACTATGGAACATATATTTTAGTATAATTTCTTGGAAGTTCAGGTTTTTTATCATAATGGGGAACTATTAGGACCATTAAGTGTGATAGTTACTCTTTAGACATTATTACATACTATTCAACATAGAATAATAATCATGATGTGATAAGAAGTTTATTAATATGAAAAACACTATATATAGGTAATCATAAATTACATTAAATTTATTTATTGCGAACCAACTCCTCCAGGCTTTGACTTTCATTTGTGCCAACTACTAATAAATTTTTTCCTCTAGATCTCACGTGATAAAAAAGATTCTAATGTGATAAATATTTAGTTAAGAGGAATATAAAATTTTCTTTAGTACAAAATATATTTACTGTAACTTCACCCCTATGATAAAAATACATCAGTAGGTGATAATTCTGAAGAATGTGCATTTCCCATTGATGTGACCTTAGATATTTTGTGAATTCCATCACTATATTATTATCACTATATAATGTGATAGGGTATTTTATATAGGTTCATCATCAAGATATTAGATTAAGTTATGAATCTAAATAGATTCTTTGGATACATAAGAATCTAATATATATTTATACTCTACTATATAATTGATGTGAACTGCTTAATTTGAACTCTTCCATTTCACAGGTCCTCTGTTGAAACTAAAGACGTATCCTGACTATGAATTTGTATTATTCTGATATTATTGAAATATATCATTAGTTTAACCTTATATTACAAGCTTCTCATTACCTTTATATAGTAGGAACATATTATTATATCTTCTCAGATACATAAGGATAGCCTTAATATCATACCAATGTTTTCACATAAATTTTATTGATATATTCCTACCATGCTCAATGCATTGGAATCATCATGTATAGTAAAAAACATGGAATAAATTATTGATCATATAATCTAAGAATATTGGATATTAATTTTTATCTCTTTCACTTATTTTGTTTTTGGGAACATTATCATGCAAATATGTGTATGTGTCATTAAAACTAATCCTCTCTTGTATTGTTCCGTACTAAATTTCTTAAGTATATGTTGAATGAATATACCTTGATATAGTCCAAGAAGCTAGTGGGAACTATCATGAATGATCTTGATCCCAATAATGTTGGTTTCTCCACCTATTTCAATCATGGGGAGCACTTTTTTAACCAATCATTAACAGACTGTAATCCTAGCATGTCACTTCGAATAAGTAATATTCTATACACATATACTAATATTATAATGAATACACTCCCCCTAAAATTATTGTAATAACATGACTCATATTTACTCTAAATGAAATAAAATTATTTAATAGCATTGTAGAGTAAAATG
Source organism: Viscum album (assembly GCA_963277665.1). NCBI lineage: Eukaryota > Viridiplantae > Streptophyta > Magnoliopsida > Santalales > Viscaceae > Viscum > Viscum album. The sequence continues at coordinate 881,263,333 of OY728123.1, forward strand.
TTCCATAACATAGATTATTTATTTAAACTATAAATGAATCTATAAAACTTGAATATCCTTTTATATTCACCTAGAGTCAAAATCCATTTTTTGTGTCATAATAACATCTCCTTAAAGGTTACCATTAAGGAAATCTATTTTCAAATCCATCTGCCAATTTTCATAGTCATTATAAGCTGCTATATCAACTATAATTATGATTGATTAAAACATGGAATCTATAGAAAATGATTCATTATATTCAATTACCTGCCATTGTTTAAACCCTTTATCTATTAGTTATTCTTTATAGATACTAACATTACCTTCTATGTCCACTTTTCTCTTGAATACCCATTTTCACCCAACAAGATTTCCATCAATTAGTAGATAAAAAACATGAACATAGTTTTAATATATGGAAGTTATCTTAGAATTCATGTCTTCTTTTCATCTTAATGCTTTAGAGCTCTAATATATATTCTTATAACAGTGGTTTTTTATTGTCAACTAATAATGAGTCACCATATTTCATAACTATAAAACCATATATTTATAATTTTCTTACCTCTCTAGTGCTCCTACATAGAACTTGTTTTTTAGGAATAACTTCTTCCATGGGAACCAATGAAATATATTCCCATATGAAATGTTGTATATCTTGATGATCATATTCACCAAATTAAATATTTCTCCCACTACTATTCTTGAGGATTTTCTCCATCTCAGAAACATATGTCTTACCTTTTTACAATAACATTCTAGTCTGAGGAGTTTTATAGGTATTATCCCTTTGTTTACTTAGGATACACTCTAAAGGTAAAATTTTCTCCTAAAGGTTCTAGTTTTTTTCCGAAGATAGACTTAACAAATACTTTGCAACCACATACATGAGTGTACAAAAAAATGGATTTATTTCCATATATTAATTTATACGGTATTTCATTTTCCACCCTATTTGGTACTCAATTTAGTGTGTATTCCACATTTTGTAATTCTTAACCCAAAATAATAATGGAAGATATGCATGACTCATCATCGGCCTTACCATGTTAAGTAGGGTATGAATCCTCTGTTCACTAAAACCATTCCATTGTGGTGTATAATTTGGAGTGAGTTCACATAGAATCCTAAACTCCTTTAGAAAATCAATAAAATCGTAGTTATGATATTCACCACCTTGATCGAATTAAAGAATATTTATCTTTTTACCAAGTTTATTCCCTACTTAATTCATGGATTATTTTAATTTCTCTAGGTTATTGGACGTATACCTCATCAAAAAGGAATAGCCATATATAATCATATAATCAGTAAAAATTTTGTGGTATGAAGTCTCACCTCAAGCTTCTACTATAAAATTTCCACACACATTGCTATGTAATAATCCAAGGAGCTCTGTTTCCCTTTCACCATATCTACAAAATGGTGGTTTGGTAATTTTTCCTTATATACAATCATGACATATTTCAAGTAGTTTTAGTGTAAAAAGAGTATAAATAACTATCTTGATGGATATTTTATAGGGGATTCTTGTTTTCATGAATAATATGGTGATACCATAACTGATTTTTATATAAGTTTTGAAAACATGATCTCTTATCAATTCCTAATATTTTGTTTTCCTAATTTAATACATAAATACTATTATTTAGTTTTTTTATACTACAAAAAAAATTATATCTTCCAAAAAGAATAATTCTTTATTTCTAAATTGGATAATAAATACATCCATGTAAATGTACAAAATAGAGATGATGTTTATAGTAATATGTGACACAAAATAACAATCCTTTAAAACCAAAATCCTTCTAGATTTAAATGGAACGTGATATTATCCTCTATAAAAATTAGTGACCTTTTTTGAATTGGCTACTTAAAGATGCACCTCTACTTTGTAAATCTTATGAAATTTACTTGGTTCCTATATTTCAATATATATTTGAGCACCAAAATCTATATCTAATACCCAATTTGTAGATATAGAAAGATTAAAGTCAATAATAAATGTACCCTTAGCTTCCCCTTCCTTCTATGTTTAGTTCCTAGTTGAGTGTCCAAGCCTACCACGTGAAAAACATATTAATTTTTTTACCTTCCATTTAATTTGTATATTATACTTCTTGGAAGGAAGGTTCTTAGGATATTTAGACATGGAGAGACACTTATAACCCTTTTACTTCTTCTTATTTTTGTTTTTTTATATAATTACATTAGGTTTTTCATTCCTCATGTCCTTTTAAACTTGGATAATAATATAAAGGAGTTCTGATAAAGTCTTCTTGACACTGATTATTTAGTAATTCACAATAAAACTAGATGAGGATTTGGGTAGTGGGGAAATTATGAGATCATTGTACTTATATTTGGTGAATTTAATTCCCAAATATGTATAATATCACTATATAGCCAAAAAAATTACTACAAAAGACCTAAGAGGCACTAACTCTCTATATATGCACATGAATAGTGAATTTGAGATCTCATATCTCACCTTTTCCCCTTATATTGATAGAGATCATTAAGGTGATACATCATTCTATATACATCCATATCCTCATATTTATTTATATCCTCATTATATATATAATATAGTATTAAACATTAGGCATATTCAATAATGTCCAAATGTTTCTTTTAGATAGATAATTATTCCTCACTAGCCTCTTGGCCAGGAACTTTAGGAATCAGGTTTTCCATCACATATAATTTTATTTTCATGGTGTAGAAAAAAACATAAGAACCATTTACATTCTTCGACTTTAGTACTTTCTAGATGGTTGTCCTTCTCAAATATGGATCGTAGATATATGTTTGATGTCATAGTTTCCATTTCAACAATTAAGAATGACATAATTTTATTACTTTATCTAACAAAAGTAGATAATAAAATTTTAAATTTATTAATCTACCAATATTTCACTGAAACCAAGTATCCCTCACTAATAGTTTCAAAATATCCTATTACATGGATATTTTTTTGTAAAGGATCCATATGCCCCTTCTCATTACCCAGATGGAGTTCTATTATGCTATTTAACGGTATTTAGGTAGGTGTCACTTTCTAACTACATTGACTTTCAGTTCCTTAATCTATTAACTGGACTCCAAAATCATTAAATCCTTAATGTTAACTTCCTCAATACATTTCCTTATAATTTCAATAACTCCCACATAGGTGATAATACCTTAATGAGAACTAGGATAAATATACCCAAAACTAAAGATAAAAACTACCGGATAATTGAAAGCATCCCAACAGAGGTCGTTCACTCACTTTGAATTATGGTTCGATCTATACCAAAGTAGTTGAATGTTGTACCAAATTAATATATATAATTGATGGATTTACATCATTTTATATAAACAACCCATTTTTATCATTATTATGTTCAAGTAAATATTATGTGGGTTTGTGTAAGTAATTAACCATGTCTTAGTTAAATTTTACAAACAAGATAATTTATTTTAGTTTTATATTTCATTCATGTTAAATTAATTAATTCATTTGATCATAAAAAACATCCATAATTTAATTTACCATGAAACCTTTTAGAAATATATAATTAAACCGGTGGGATCCTATTATTTTCTTAATGGTTAATTTATCCAAAAGATTATAAATTGACCATCAACCTATGGGAAACCACCTTGAAACATGCAATATATCTTATTGTATATTTTCGCCAATCCACCCATGTACCTATTGGATTGGTTTCACCTCATATATAAACATGAACTACCTCCACTCTCCTGTGAGACCCATCCATTTTATAAGATTTTACTCAGACACAAGTGAGGGTAACCAAAGGATTAGTTTGGGGGGTTATATAAATATTAACAGTGGAAATGCAGACCCTTAAATAATGATAAGAGGTATAATACACACGCATGAATTTAAATTAATATTTTATTAAAATTAATCCAATCACATAAAAATGTCTGGTCTATTCTCAAGATCATCCATATACATCCAAAAGATTATTCATTTAATAGAATTCAATCCAATAATTATTATTTAATATAAATCATTCTTGAATTAATTAATTATCTTCAATAATTAATCAATTATTTTACCTTAGTTATAATTCAAACATTTTTTAAATTCTCATTAATCATAACATTAACTATTTTATTCTAAAATTTACTATGTGAAAAAATAAACCTTAGAGGCAATGTGGTGAGTACCCATCCGAACTACCAATTTTGTATGATGTTTGAATGCTATTTACTCATGTAGTATGTATCATACAAGTCTTATTATATAATTTCATGTCAGGTAGGAGTCAACTGAATGACATGAGAAACACATGTTATTTACGTTGTGTGTCGTGTTTTAATGCATGAAGATCAATCATTGTAATAATACTTATACATGATATGTAGTTATGAATATTGCATATAATTTCATTATAAATTTAATATATATATATATATAACTCATCACATGACATGTACGATTCAACTGAATTTTACAAGAAACACGTGTTTATAAGGTTTATGAAATATAATAAATTACCATTAAATTATATGTAAAAAGGTGATATACACAGCTTGTACAATCCGGTTATATTTCATTTATAGTTTATCATCATATATCTATGGTAGATGCCTATGGAATCAGTGTCTGGTTATTCCATATAAGTTAATGGGATACATGGCATGTACTTGGGATACACATATTGTGGTGTCTAAGTTACATAGTGACCAGTCATGTAGGTCGTGTAATAAAATACATGGATATTCATTGATTAATGTACTACACATCATGTATGCAAGTTACACTTCATGTAGTCCATCTGAAAATGTGACAAGCTAGCCCATTCAACATGTTGTGTATTAAACACACACTGTGTGTGATAAATACATGTTCTCCAAATTAATTTGTGATTAATGTTGGTTTATTAAACATGATTACATTATATGTACCAGAAAACTACACATCATGTACTCTAGTTCTATCTAGAAAAAATCTTAGAAACCTCCTGGTGAGTTTTTTAGATGTTCATAGTTCAAATTAAATTCATTTATTGATTATATATGTAAGAATGATGAGGAAGAAGAGAATATCTCATGATTTGTAAAAAATAATGAATAAAATACAATTAAAATGTAAAAATAAATGTGTAAATCAATAAATGATCTATAAATAATTATAAATAATTATTTTTCCCCTTTAATACGAGTGGAATGTTCCAAGAATAGTGAAAATGCCTAATGGGGGAATTCCCAACTTGGATTTTAGATGTAATTAATGATTATTATAAGATATATATCAATGAAAAATTTCATTACCAATAGGGTTGAATCAAATATTAATTTACATGACAATGTCAGAACTAGAATGTTGGATTATCATAGAATGATTTATAATCCATTTAAGTAATTAAATAATTAATTTGTTATGAATAATTTATTTTTGGTTGAATATAACAATATATATGCCATAAAATTATTTAATTACAAGAATAAAGTATATACTCTCTATATATGTGGTCCACACATGCTCCATGAACTTCTAAATTTCACCATAGAAAGATCTGAGTGTTGCACTATAGATCTAAATGCTTGTGTCATTCATATTTGATCTCTATAATTATAAATTCAAAAAAATATTATTAATTATTTATCTAGAATCAAGAGGGGTAATGGAGGATGATCTCTCTCTATTATTAGGATTTTTATTAGATATGGTCTCTTTGGTGTTTAATAGGATTCTATAAATTTCATTGTGAACAACAACAAAAAATAAAAACCATTTTGGTTTGAAATAATATAATTGGGCTTAAATAGTGCTAGGTTTAGAAAATAATTAGTGAAAATCCACCCTTATTATTTTATTGATCAATATAGAACCCAGTGACAATAATACAATTATTTCTTGACATGTGAAATACAATAAAATTAATTAAATACTATTTATTCGAATAATATTTAATGCATATTATTTATCACCAAACCATTTAACTTGGTCCCTCATTCCTCCAAAATATTTATCAAGCCTTTTAAAATGAAAATCTATTTAATAAATAAATATCAAAACATTATTCTCCAATAAGTAAATAAATATTATAACAACTTTAAAGAGAATAAATATTTATTAAATATTATACTCATAGAATACTCTCTTGAATAACTAGTGACGAAATATATATGATCAACCTAACATGAATAATTATAAAACCACATATGGAAATAATAATAGTTATTTCAAAATTTAAATAATAATAAAAATATTTAATATTTAATAAATGTTCTTAATATTCTTAATGTGTGGCCCTATAGGCCTCTTTCTCACTTGTAATAGGTGGAGCTACCCAAAATCCAAGGTTTTCATCTAGTAACATGTAAGGGAAGCCATGGTGAAATAATTTAATGTCACAATGATATAAAACTTCATACTAACACTTACTATGTAATATAAACCCTTTATCACAATTTGTTAATCAAGAATGTTGCATACTAGTTCCATTAACCTATGTGCTCAGTGTCTCTTTATTTGACTATGCAGAAATAAACTTGACCATAAAACACTATAACCATGGATTTATTTGTATTGTATTATTTCCATAAAATTGCATGAGATATCATATTCCACTAAATAATAAAATTGGAAAATATTTTCTCACACTATTCATTAATGAAATATTACTCATGAAATAGCCAATATATCCTACTTCACCACGAACTTATGTTGACGTAGTTTTTTGTCAATACATCAAAGTACACAACTAATAATATTCATTAATAATAATATTAAAGTATAAGGATAAATACACACATCCACAGATAGGAATATCCAATGACATATATAAATTTAGATTTATAATCGGTGGGTAATGTTCACATAATCTTTGCTATTGGAAATTACCAAGGTTGTACACTATGATAAATTGTCTCAAAGTCCTACGAGTCTCCCCCCCCCCCCACAAATACCCCGTATCATATGTGTACTATGAAAATAATTAATATGGCCATAGAACATATATTTAATATTAATATCATGGCACTTCAGGGTTCACATCATAGCTAGGAACTTATACGGCCTTTCAGTGTGCCAGTTACTCTTTAGATATTATCAAATACTATGCAATAAATAAGAACAATCCTGATGTGATAAGAAGTTTATTAATATTCAAATAAATGTATAAAAGTAATAATTACATACATAAAAGTTGGTTATAGGGTACCAAATCCAATAATTTTTTTATGATATTAAACTACATGATATAAGTTATTCATCCTACCGAATGGGATGGACCTTCCAGAATAACCATAAAGTGTATGAAACTTTTTGGGGAAGAGATCAATATAAAAAAGAATTATTATTTTGAGAGTTAATTTCCATGTTGATATCCAAATTCTCTTTCAAAAATATCAGCATCCACATAACCTATGATAAAAATTCCTCTTCTTAGATATATATGTGGCTTGAATTTAATTCCTCAATTGTAAATAGTGATTCATGAATCTTCCATTCTAGGATAGGATATATTCCTATATCCATCCCACCTAACATATCACTCCTACACTTGAATTACACTCATTTACGTCATGTATAAACTATTTCATCCACTATAGAGGGTATGTTTCTTAAGCTTCCCAATAATACCACTTCTTATTAATATGTGGAATTATTTATTTTCTTATGTGGTATATAGTGATGCTTAAATTTTTTTCCTCAAGACCACCAATAGTCTAAATATTGTATGATACCCTAGTTTCTAAACATTCATCAATTTGTGTCAGATTTAACATTTAATATACAAAGGTACCCAATATCTTCACATAGATGGGATTATCATCCCTATATTAAGGGTTACTCATTCCACCCAACACTCCTTTCATTTACACTAACGGTGTATGTTCCACTTATTACACCAAATTTTTTTATATTTGAAAAGTATACTAGATTAAATAATTATCTGACAAAGTATTTTTTCCAATACATAAAGATCAAAATCTAGAATATTCACAACCCCATTTAGACACCTTCTTTTACATCCAAAAAACACAATGTTTGTATTTTTTTAATTACCATGATTTCCACTCAATTATTAATAACAATTATGTCTTATTTAGAATGGAAAACCTTAAAATGGTGAAATAAAAATCTCATATATCCATCCAATGCCCATAAAATGGTTTATAATAATATTAAATAAAGGTTTCCTAAGTTTATTTATTTTATAGAGTTATAATGGAATCTATTTTTTTCACATAGTCAATGATTATCCTTAGTATTAAAATTTTATTGTATAGGGAAAGTTCCATTATTCAAACATTGTATGTAGTCATCCTTTCCTATCTTCTTTCGTCTCATTATTTTAGATTCAAACACCTATTTTCATTATTTACCTTATCAAAGTTTCATGTGTTTAAATGGATTTTATATATATATTAATTTTATGCTCATGTGTGTTATGGTCACTATTGTAGAAAATTTTAATCCAATTCATGTGGAGCCTCATTGATCACCCTCAACCTCATATTAAGGCTTACTATATTCTATTTATCTTTATTAGTAATATTAATTCTTTCCAATGTTGGATTCATTATTCCTTAATAGCAAGTTAGCTTCATCACACACTGATTGAATTATATTCCCACATTGAATCTTGGTCAACATCATAATAGAATAATCTATATGAAATTTTTTTACAAAACTCTATGACCTAATACTTAGAAATTTTTAATATTGGTTAAAGAAATATAACATTAAATGAAGAGAGATTATTTGGTACATGTTATATGAAACTAAACTACAATAATCTAAACTTAACAATTCATATCAGGTGAAGTATAAAAATCCATTATTACCCTAATCCAATATATATTGGATCCTTTTTATTTTTTCATTGATGATTCATACATCATTGAAATTATGTCGAATTCACTCTTGTTAAGTAAATGAACTAATTTAGGGGATAAATAACTCCCCTTTTAAAGATACTCCAATATCAATATATAAAATTGCATGATAATAGTCTGAACTTTATAAACCTACATTAGGAGACAAGCCATTGGTATTAATTGTAAAAATATATATCATACCACACTCTTCTATATAATCACCCATTAATAATAATAGGTTGGAGTCCAGCTACTTTTTTATTAAGGAAATAACCCATCTTTTTAACTGTGTTTAGAGCTAACTCATTAAATTAACTTGAAGTCCCAGTGACACAAGGACGATATAGGACTGGTCCAAATCTCAGAAGAGACATTATTTTTATCTATAATCCATAGTATTTTTTTATAACATTGATGAGCCTATTATCCACAGCTTTTTTCCATCTTTTTGAATTATCCATCAACCCCCTTTACCCTCATTCATGACCTCTTACCTCAGTCCTAACCATAGGTTCCCACATCACCCAAGTTCACTACCCCTGATGCCAATCCCTCCTCCCTCATGGTCACTTGACACCATATAAATCTACCTCCACCTTGTGTTGATCCTCATCATGTTAATGACAATGTGTTGCATACCTCATGAATTGTGTGCGATGGAAAGAAACTGCCCCCAAAAAATCTAATTGACACGGAAATAAAAAATCTAATCAGGGGTCAAACCCCTAACGTGATACACCATGGATGGTGTATGTTCCTGCTGAAGGCAACCCTATCTTATTAAAAACCAGCAATGGCCAGTCTGATAAAAAATTTGATTATTTTCCAACTAGGTTCACCCCTAGATGGACTCAGAATGATATAGAGAATAAAGAAATATTTATGCATATTTATTTTAAAACCATTATTATTTACCTTCAATAGTAGATCCATTCCCCCTTGGTCAATAAATCTTGGAAAAATTTAGAGCCACTTCTTGGTGAGAATAATTCCACATTTTTCATCCTTGTTTATTTAAACTCATATTTGATTCATTACTATGTCCATGTGTGTAAAACATATTGTTCATGAAGTGGATGAAACTACTATAAAAACCATGCTCCATTTTACAAGAGTATAAACTATGATCCTCTTTGATACAAAATGTAAAACCCAAAACTACCTGCATATTTCTCTTATATTGGAAGTACAGTTTCATGAATCTTCATTAGATTATTCATTTGTATTTGGTTGGCATCATTCGTACTAAGAAAACTACATTATCTCAAACATGTTTAACTCTCATTGATTGATACTCTATCTCAAAAAAGAATAAATTATATAGTATCTTATCTTAAATACTATGATCATAAACTAACATATTCCACTTTTGGGTATGGGTTTTATGATATTAAACTACATTGTACAAATTGTTATGAGATGTATGGAATTAAACCAAAATGACTTTCATGGTCTTAGTCACATGAATTTAAACTACGTGACACCATTATTTTGTTTTTCATTTCTATAATAAATTATTTCCTCATTCACATCAATTCAACTTAATGCTCATTGGGTGGATGAATCCACTATTATAACCAAGATCTCTCTCATGGACAAATAATTTTATTATTATTATTTTCAGAAAAAAAACTTTCACATATAGGGAGAGAACCTCACATAGTTCAAAACATAAAATAGTCTAAAACTTACCACAATTCAGTGGGAGGAAATTCAAAATCCAAATTTCAAAACAAGATCAAATCCAACAGAATCCCAAGAATCACACAAGTTTCTCGAACATTCATGCAACATGTCGAGTCAACCGCACATACTTCATCACCATCCCATCACCATCAACCATTCCAAACAATGATAATAGCATCACCTACATAAATTCCATTGTCATCACTGGAGAAAACCTGCACCATCGCTGACCGGGGAAACCACTAACCAGGGATTCATGAATAAAAAGAATAAAAACCTAAACAATTTATCCCTTAGAATTACCCTCCTCAAACAACCACACTAATGCAACAATTATCATTAGCCCTAAGCCAGAGAACTTCTAGAGAACTCCAGTTGGAATCCACCGAAACCCTCCAACACCATGAGATGAAACTCAAGAAACACCTTTGAGAAGAATAAGTTCCACAAAAACATATCCATAGAAGAAGACAAGTGAAAGAAAAACCTGAATAAGCACCATCCTGTCGTCACTTCACCTTCTCTATTTTCATCCTTCTTCCCAAATTTTCACTTTAGATTCATTCATTTTGCATGACCGTCCCCACTATCTATTTTATGTGATAATATTTCAAAAATATGATATACTTGATTCATGGTGGAGTAAACTTCAATGTTTGTGAACCCTTCATTAATATCCCATCATTATAAAGGAAATATCATATCTTTTTGTGCATGAGTTGTAAAGGATTTAAATATCACAATAAAATGGAACAACCCTAGGTATATTAAAGGCATAATCACACATGACCATCTATTACTCCCCAAGGGAACACACCTTAGAGAAATATTCTACCAATTAAAAATTTTCCAACTGTATATTCCGTGAAAGCATAAGTGCTAATGTATTTACAATACCCAAACATGGAATATTATTTAGAGGAACATTCTCTTAATTTCAAATAAATCAGCCCTAGGTATGGGGAAGGCATAATTAAATATGTCCAACCAATACTAATCGAAGTCACATTCTATTAAAAACCATTCCCGTAATTTTAAATGAATAAACACTAGGTATGGTGAACATGTGAGAAAATATTTCTATAAAATACACATCCATAGCTCATGGCCTGACTTAAAATACATATCCCCCACTGAACTCAAGTATTATAATGATATGATTTAATTTTTTAAATACCCTGATTTGTAAGAGGGTTTAAGTAATTTTGATATTATTTATTATTTATCATTATCATCATAAAAGTAAATTGATGATGCCACACACTCCACTCCTTTTGGGTGTGTGCATTTATGCTATAAAAAAATTGTTCCACGTTGGATATTATTTTAATTTAGTGAAAAGGATAGAGGGACATCTATAATTTAAATCTAATTTTAAAGGAATTTAGCTAGAAAGTGATCAAGTCTATGAATACAGAATTGCAATGAATAAATCTATATTTTTGATTGATTTGGGTCAATCAAAGATCAGCATGAGTGACTAAACCTTAGTTGTATAGATTTTATCTTGGTAGTCTCTAATTTTTTCTATACATTTAGCAACTCCACCTTTGAAAACATATCTTGAAAACTTTTTAGGATACCCATAAGCCTAGAAACCACCTTTATGATTGTTTCTTAGGTAGTGTCCAATAATTTTGTAGGTTGTTCTACCTAAGTTTCCTAGTTACAACCCCATACTCAATGTCATGATTTTTTCTCCCCCTTATAATCTAGTTTTTTCATAGCCTCATTTAGGGACTCAGCATACTCTACATGAATGACTAAAAATTTGTCTTTACATAGATAGACCAATTGAGTTTCTAGTTATTATCAAACAATGATCCCTCCTAGATAATTTCCTAATTTTTTTTATAATCTGACCCATCTCTTTTTAAGCCATTGAAGAGTTGATAAAGGCGATACATCATTCGACCCATCTCCTTGAAAGGGGTTTATGTGATCAAGGTAGAGATGTTGTCTCTATCCCTCTTCCTTAAAACGTATTCTCAAGGGCTTCTTAAAAATAAAAAAAATTCCATATCCTACAAAATAAGAACATAATTGGGGATAAGATCCCTTATATATGGTTCAGTATTAAACAAACCATTTTGTTTAATTATTTCATAAAAAATCATGGATTGGGTAGTGTTTGTTGGGGGATCCATAAGGGTAGTTTTCTTGAGAAGTAAAATGGACTTTCTAACTATAAAAACTTTATGAAATCTTTACTACTACCTAAAATAATATTTAAAAATTAAATGGATTTTTATAATTTCCATCAACTATAACATGTTCAGTAGTGTAAACATCAGGGTGTCTTATCTCCAACACCTCTATCACCTTATCATGTATAAAAGTAAGGATGATTTAGGATGTTGTAGTGTAACAACAGATGTTTTTTCATTTAATTGATTTTTCAAAAAATTAAATGTTTTTTTTATAAATTTCATAAAATAGAATGAGACTACTGATATAATATAATAAAAATGAATATTAATATGATAATATTTCATTAAATATGATGAGTGAAAGTAAAATTAGATAGTAATAAAAAAATACACAAAAGACCTTCAAGGATGAATTACACATCATCATGATCTACCATGAAGATGATTCCACATAATATAATTATATCCAGAATGAAAGTAGGAATAAATATGGATGATATTTTGAGGATACAATGAATGATTTATAGGAATGGTTATTTATAAGGGGAAATATGACTATTGTGGGTATTCATTATATATCTGATAAAGTTTTCATTGAGGGTAGTCATTACACAATCTCTGGAAAAGAAGATAAAGGATGGGATTGAGTATTTTGAATAAATCAATTTATGTTTCAATTAATGTTCATGATATTTATTTATTCAAGGAAAACTTATTTCATTACCCAAATATATAATCAATTATATAATAAATACGCATCACCTAATATATTTTTAAAATATTTAAACAACATAAATCATTATTCAATTATTAGCTATTTTATAAATGGATATTATGTTACTTTAAGGATCTTCATGGAAAAAAAATATCTAAATAACAAGATAAGAATTTTTTTATAGGGAAAAATGTTTTTTACAATAATATTTGATTTGTTTTTTCTTGTTTTTTGAAATAATTTTTATATAATTTTTAATTAAATGGTTTTTATTTAAGAAATTAATATTCTAAATTCCTCATATTTTATGTTTCAATAATATATATATGTATATATAATTTTTTTAAAAATAATATTTCATGTTAAAGTGTAAGATAAATTAACAAACACTTTAATATTTTATAGTAGAAAATGTATTTTATATAAATATTATGTATATTTTATAAAATTATATATATATATTTCATGAAAAAATTTATTTAAAAAACATAAATGATTTATAATCTATTAAATGAAATTTTATGTTAAAATTAATATTTTCAGTATTTTAAGTATTATATTTTCAAAATTTCGAAAAAGTAAATAACCCTTAAATATTATGTAAACTTTACCTTATATATTACCTATTCCTTGAATTTAATTTTTTTATTAACTATTATATTGAGGACACTGTTAAAATTCTGAAAAAATTTCTCAAAGTGACTCTTATGTATTTTTATAAATACATTTATATTTTTTATCAAGTTTTCAGATTTTGTTTTTATATTTACAATTACATATTTAATAAAGTGACTCTTAAATATCAATGTTTTCTTCGAGACTTTTCCATATATATTTTTTATTTTATATGTTTATCGTGAACCTTATATATTGAGAATAATTACTTTTACATATTCATCCTCGAAAATTTTCCTTTTCTAATTCTCATTCATCAATTACCATTATGTATACGAGCATATTTCATGCCTTTTCAATATTTTTGGGAATTTCACTCATGAAGTTAAGGGTATACTCAATTTAGGATTTGTTTTTGTAACTTCCAAAACATTTTTTTTAGATTTAAATGATCTATTTAACATAATATTATCTTTAACTTCTAATCTCCAATGCTCTGTCAATATTTCAATAAGTATCACATTTTATCAACTATTCACTTCTAATCATTAGTATTCATTAATTAACATCCTTGAATATTCATCTCCTTGGACATATTTAAGGTTTAGTTCAAGAAGAATTTATCATTGCATATATTTTTGGTAATCAATACTTCATCTTATAAATATTTTAAATTCTAAATAGATTAATTCTTGAATCCATGATTCATCTTATGACTTCTAGATTATAACATTCAAATAAATTCTAGGTTATATTCATTATATATCACTTCTTTAAATATCAGTCCTTGATTTCCTCTTTTATATTATGTATTTATCTCATTGAAAATAATATTTATGTCTAGTTAGATAGGAGTATAAAAAATCCAAAATCCCAATAAGAATAAGAAGAGAAAATAATTGTTTCAAATGTTATGATGGCTTATTCAACTCAAAATGGTTTTAAAATAAGATATATTTAGCATTGAAAATTCCTAAAAATCTGAATGGAAGTTAAAAATTATTATATTAAAGGTTACATTGAAGGGAGATACATACAATATGGTGATTTTAAAATCCATGGAATTAGTTTACATGGCCTCATTCCAACATTATATTTATAATCATGTTTAAAAATATAGATTCTTATAAAATATTATATTAAATAAGATCTTTTCAATATATTTATTCATAATATAAAAAATATAGGGGTATTTGAATCTATATATGAATTTAGATATATTTATATTTAGATATTTCAATATAATATTTATATGATGTATTGTAGTATTGTACAAGATTAGAATAAGAGTGATAAATTATATTTTATATAAGTCAATTTAAATTATATTTTATCAAGTCTTATGGCATAAGAAAATGATGGATGCATGTACCTATCTCTTCATGTCAATTATATGATCAACGTTTTATTTAAAAATTTATAATTAAAAATTAATTATAAGAATTCCATTTGGGTTTTCTATAAAAGGTTCACTTCTTATACACTTTTCCAATAATCTTGAATTTTTTTTATATCTAAATTATACCCATATTCCTTCTTCCATAATATAAATACCCATATTTTAGTTTAGTTTGCAAGAAATAGTCTTTACTACTTTATGGAATTCCTATAGGAGGATTCAATTCTTTTAAGAGACTCAAGGTAAGGTGGTTTAATTTAAAACTTTTATTTTATTGTTTTAAAGTCTTTTCCTCAACTCCCTCTCTATTTTTATAATTATGGTTTGAATCCTCTTTGAAATGAAACAAGAAAAGAACTCATTCTTACCTAGGTATAGGGAAACCTGTTACATGGCCTGAAAACCCATGTCACTAATTCATAAATGATCTAGTTTGTAGGCCCAATATAAGTCCAAGAGTCCCATGTTAAACCATCCTTTATCTGGACTAGAACTCATGTGTTCCTACTATATTTCATCTAATGCATTCATTCTGTATCCACTGCCTTTTTTCTAGCATAGCCTCCATCGCCCAGCAATATTGTAGTATGCTTTAGCTGGCCTAAGCTAATTGCCTACACCAAAAAACACCACCTTCTTCCAATCCAAACCACCACCTTTCATTTAACAGGTTAAATAAAAATACTTGTGATTATGGTTTGAAATGTATGTTTATCTGAGAATTACTCACTATATGGTGAAATAGAATCTCTTATGAGTTTTATTAATGTTATAGTGCATGGTAATTAGAGATAATTACTGTTATTCACATGATAACATCCATTATTGAATTCGGTAGATATTTATTTTCTAGAGAGCTTTATTTTATAATTAATTGGTTATATTCTACCATTATGAGTGATGATGGAATTAAATGGTTAATTTATTTAATTGAAATGTTGATTTAAAATCTTCATTAATATAATGTCAAAATATTATTTAATAATTTTTATAATCTCCTTGATTTTTTTTTTAAAAGAAAATATTCTGATTCTAAGAAACAAGGAGTTGGTTTATGGGAAAAGGAAATGTTAGGATTTCTTAAAATGTTAAGGATTTTATTTAATTGAAATATTATGAACATTTAAAGGTTAATTTTTTTTATTTTTTGAGATATAATGGAATAGGTTTTCATTTTTTCTCATTGAAATTACAAGAACATTACATTTCCTTTTATTGTTTATGGTTTTTCTTTATGAAACATTCAATCAAATAAGTTGTTTTTATTTTGAAATAATGTTTTCTACAAGAAAAATGATCTATTTTTAAAAGGAAATACCTTATAAGAGATTTCAATTTTACAATTCTCTAATGGGTTATAACATTCTTTTTTAAATTTTACTGATATTTTTATGCATATCCCAAATATTCTAATAATTTTAATAGGATTTAAGTATGATTATGAATTATTATGAAGTTAAACATTATATTATGTAGTTTATCCCTGATTGAAGAAAGTTTATTTTTATAGAGTTTGGTTTAGTATAAGAAAAATCAATTTAATTGGAAAATTATGGGATTTTTAGGGGGTTTTTATAATTCTTTAAAACTCTAGCCCTAAAATTCTTGAAAATGAAATTGTTTCAATATTTATAATAATTATTTACTTATAGACTTTTAATTTATGGGTATTTACAAGGGGTTTAATCCATTATTCCCTTTATGCTAAGGAAAATTGTTAGATTAGCCACATATGAAAGGATCATTGTCAAATCCTAGTCCAGTTACCATGTATTATGATTAAATAAAAGTAGTGTTATTATTATCAAGTTAAAGGACAACTATTAAACATAACTATAATAGAAAAAATAAACCACTCACAGGTTTGGGGTTAATCGTTAAAAATTTAAATCTTGATAAACATAGTTAAAAACTCATATCATTGGCATATACCATGCCACTATATTGAGTCAAATGGCTGACTATATTAACAGTCACTTAAAATTAAACATTAGATATGTGAAAAAATTATAATGAAAAACATGATAGGTATGAATTGATGATATTACCCTATAAATACCCATCCTTTTATGAATCCATTTCAAGTTACTTTTTGGAGAAGGAGTCCTTTGAGTATCTAGAAACTCCATTCACACAGTAACTTTATCCTCTTCTTCATTCACCAAGAATATATTTTAATAGTTAACTCATTATATGGTTATAAATATAAAACTATATATACTCATAGATAGTATAAATGGTGAGTTAAACTCCTTAGTCATATCCTATACTTCTCCATTCTAGGTTTTTAATGTTACCTCTCAATTTATCAAAAGGTTCTTAAAACTAGTAGGAGAGTATCCCCCACTGTCCCCTGCTAGTTTTTTATTCAAAAGGATGATCATATAGATTAAAACAACAATAAAATAAAGGTTACATATTTTAATGACATAGAATGTCTTCCTCTAAGTGAATTTCCTTTATCTTTTTTTGCTCCTAGTGGTCCAATCCAATCATCGAATACCTAACCTGAAAATTTATTGGGGATAGTTTTTAAAATGAAATTTTCTTAGAACCACAATATTTGATCTTTTAATAAAAACATATTCTTTCCATACTGGTTTTGATACCAAATGAATCAACACAAACATAACCAACCGTAATTACAATATCAATGAAAAGTATTTACTCACTTACAAACCCAATTACATTTATGTTTATTGTTTAATAGAAATAGGAAAATATTTTAACTAAAAAACTCATATATTTCCCATAAAATTTAAATTTTTACAACAAAAACAAATACTCCTTATTAAATATAATTCTTCAACATCTTCGATAAAATTCTCCACACATAACACCCATATAAACATTTCATAAATAATACTATTCATAATAACTTGGGTAAATTGAGACATAATAAGGGTGAACCCAATCTCTCAGTAAGGGTAAATATAAGAAACTAAAATAGAAGTTCGTATGTGTGCAAAAGATAAACATGTGGGTATGAGAACATAATAATTTTACAGGAACATATCAAAAGGAAATCACACCTAATAAAACATAGATTAAAATATATGAATCATAACATAAGTATCTCAACATAAATAAGTAGATATCATAGGTTCATGTCATTATAATAATGAAAAAACATCATAAAACATGTCATTATAAGAATAAGTCTAGGATCACTACTAAGACAACATAATAGAGTGGAACAATCCCCATAATTGATTCGGTTTACTCACTAGTCCTAACAATGTCATATAATGGATATAAAATATTACCCAATGCATTGGAGGTATATATAATTGTAGTCAAACCTATCATATCATAATATGTACATGAAAATTTGTATCATGTAAGAAAACATTCACAATTTAATCAAATAATAACTACCCCAGGAAACAATGGGTTTCATGAATATATCCACAAGGTATGATCATAATCCATCCAAATAAAAATGATATATGGTGTTATTACATCAAATCCCCAGTGAATAAAAAACGATAAGAAGATTTTGAAATATATGAAATACGCTTTTAAAATAATTTGGGTTACTCATCATTTTCAAATGGTATCATATAAAATAGATCATGAATTGAATCAGTTGATACTACATGTTCAATCTCTAAAAATAAATACATCATAAGTGAATCTAGAGAGTAATACATGAAACATAACTCTAAAGGATATTTAGTTTTAGAGATTTAGAATAAAATGAACTATAAATAATAAAATAACTTCCATAGAGTATTTGTAACATTGTTGTAAAAACAAACATATAAGTCACATTAAATTCAATTTCAAAGGAATGAAAAGCATGCATTGGAAACAATATTTTAAAAAAAATTCCAAATATTTAACCATTGAAACTAAATAAATTTAAAGATAAGTAATTTGGCATGGAAGATAAAACTTCAATGATTGGAATGAAATACCATTTTTTATTATTCTAAAATATTAACATTTATATTTAAAATAAAAAATTCATAAAAAATTAGAATAGGATTTTCATTAAAGACCCATGGAAACATGGGAAATGACCTCAGTTATAAATAATGAAAAAGATTATGATAAAATATATTCACATGGAAGATACTAAAAAATATTTTCTCAAAAATTATAAAAGAATATAAAAAATACCTATTCAGAAAACACTAAAAAGATTCCTTTAAAAATTATTATAAATAGGTTAAATGATGATAGAAAATGAACTTAATCAATAAATATATTGATGAACATTATTGAAAAAATATGATTAATATGGACATATATGTCAAATGGGTCATTAGAAAGGTATGATGATTATTCCTAATAATGTTTTATTTTTATTAAGAAGGAGTCCATCAAAGATGAAAATTATGATAGGAAAATGTAATCTTCATAGAGAGAAATAAATAATACAAAATTAAGAAAATTAATGGTAGAATATAATAAACCTATAAATGTATATTCATGGTATAAATTTTTTAACCCATTTAAACAAGAATTGATTTGAGAACATCTATTAAACATTAGTAGCATTTGAATCAAAATAACATAAAAGAGTGGCTAAAATAGTCTTGTAAGTAATATGTTTAGAAATTTAATTGTGATAAAATAGTTATATGGAGAATTAAATACACCATTTAAAATAATAATTAATGTATGTACATGGTCCTAAACATAATATATTCTTGGCTATTTAGACTATAATTTACATTCCTTCATTCGTAATGATCATTTCATCTTAAAATTTTAGGTAATTAAGACAAAAACCTTACATATTAAACCTATACATTACAAGAATAAAATTATACTCAATATCCATTTTTTACATTAAAATATCTTTAAAATAAATTATTTTTTATGAAAATCTTCAAAATTTTCCTCTTAACTTCATCCATCACCCTAGTCATATTCAAAACTAGTGAAAATTATTTTAAAACTTGGTATGAGTACAAAAATATTAGTAGGGGACATAAAAATAATAAAAATGTTAGACTCATGAAAAACATGGTAATATATGAAAAGTTTATCTTTATCTCAATAATCTTGATAATATAAAATAAATAATTTTCAAATGAAAATCATACAAACTTTTTCTCAAATAAAAACATTAAAACTCATTGTAGGAGAATAAAAACCCTTTTTGTAAACATAGATTATTATATTCATCACTCATGTCAGAAATAAATGGATATTCATTAAATTCATAGGAGAAACCTCCTTATTAAATCCCTCATTTTATGTTATGATAGTGAACATTACCCAATTCATTGAGGTTTTATATGGACGAGTCCATTGTATAACTTATATATGGCTCACCCGGTGTTGTCTGGGTGCACCTAATGTACAAGCTATATTGGGCTCACCTATAAGCTCTAATGGGTATCAACCCATCCTAAAAGCCAGATCGGTCTCACACCTATTACATATAATTCTCAATTACCACATAAAATAATTTATTAGTTAGACTTTTCATCATATAACCACTTATAAACTCTTTTAAACCTATATGAAAAACACATTTTGATATCAAAATACAATTTTTATTTAAACCCCCTTTTTAATACAAAGATACATATAAAAATGGAAATTAGTTTTTTATTAAAGAAAATATCATTGCAAAAATTCTCAAGGAAAATAATCATTTAACATTAAGTAAAATAAATAAATTTCATCTTAGATGGAAAATTATTTTCAAATATATCATGGAATATTTCTTGAGGAAAATATCCTTTCCATTTTGACTACACTTATTTTAAAAAAACAATAAAATTTTAAAGGAAAAAATAACATTTGAAATAAAACCCATAAAATTTTAAATAAATCCTCACTGAAATAATTAGTCATCATGGTAAAAAATATTTTCACGAAATATAAGTTAAAAAAATTCATTGCTTACTTTTGTCATAAAAGGCACAAAGTACCTCGTTTGGAAAATGACAAAAATATTCCTTTAAAACCATTTTTGTAAAATGTAAAAAAAATCAAATGATTTTAAACAAATATAGTATAATATTAAAAAACTTATTTAAACATTTTATATAAAATATGGATATGGAAGAAAAACAATGTTTAATGTGAATCTTTTAAATATCATTTTTAAAAGAAAATCTCATACCTTTATTCACAATCATCACTTATGTTATTTGTATTCCTGAATAAAAAATATATTTTATTTTTATGATTTATTAAGAACTTTTTTCAATTTCATTATTCCTTTATTTAATATAATACCATGTTCTCTATAATTACTTAAGGAATTATGTTCGTGTGTTGTGATTTTGATGATATTTGGCTCATATATTAGAAATGACTTCAGTATATTGACTATGGTAAAGGTGTTCATTACTAAACTATTTCAAAGAATAATATTAGTGACATAATTATAATTTTTATAACTCAATTATACTATAAAAAAAACCATAAAATGTTTTTTGTTAAAAATGAAATGTGATACAATCATGTATATGGTAGGTCATACGTACCCATGAGTAACATTTCTATTTTTCAAAGATCATTATGAAAGGAAGGTAAGTGGTATTTTATCTTTATATAATGACAATAACATAATAAATATAATATTAATTATTTTTATATACTTATATATATCATCCATGTGATGTGGTGATGAAAACAAAATCACTTCACTTCGTGGGGGTAGTAGTTCACACGTACGCACGAACGACACTATCATTTTTCATTGTTTAGAAAGGTAAGAAAATATATGATATATTCTCTTTAAATAATTATAAATATTTAATCAATATTATATATATACAACTTAAATCCATTATTATAACCATTGTACAGAGATGGTGAAGGAAAACTAATTACATATGTTCGCGAGGTAGCTGTCCACCATACACATGATCAATGGATCATTTTCCCATTTGATGGATGTTGGAGATGGATATTGGTTATTATATTATCATAATAACATATAATTATTTTTTGGATATGATTATTATTATTTCATCATGTTGGAAGAAGATTTTATTGAGGTGTAAGAAGAAATAATCCAAAAACATGCGGATAAAAACTACATCTCTTAGAAATATATCATTGAGTAACATCATAAGACATATAATATTGGTATTATTACCAACCTAAGGATTATATAATTCAGGTAATGATTATAGTAAGTTATTTTTGTTGTTATTCTCTAAAACAATTGGGTTTTGAAGTGTAGAGAATTGAGAAAATGGTTCCCTTTTATAAGTGATAGGCGGGGAACTCCTGTAATTTCTCATAACATTAAATTAGTATAAATTAATTTTCAATTTCAAATGTATTAAAACTGATTTATTTATAATATAGGATTATTATGGGTATTAATAATATAATAAAATAATTTTTCTACAATTTTAGGTCACATGTTCACCCTTATCATTTAGTTTTCAACCCTGATTAACCCATTTCAATCTTACAATGACTACATGGATTTTTACTTTATGATTGTGAATAGAGTTACTATAAATGTAAAAAATGCCCATAAATGTAACATGGTTGATATTCGAGACCATATAATAAAAAGATGTCTGAATATATAATTTTTTTTAATTTTATATCATTTAATAAAATATTAATTATTATAAAATATAATTAATGTCAATTTTTGTAACTATTTATTACTTTGATTTAAATAACATCAAGAAAATAATTAAAGTATGAACCAAATATTTTATTATATCCCAATAATGTCATGTTAATCTATAAAATTATTTTATAACACTATTATTCTCAAATGATATTATTTTTAGTATTTTTATTATCATTTTCCCAGTTTTTCATTAATTGAATAATTACCATGTTAGTGTTGTGTAAGCATCTAAGGGAACTATTTATTTGAAAAAAATTAAAAGTAAATAATCATGATGAAGATAAATATTATATATTTCAAAATAATATTTATAATAAAAAATAAAATCTATTTATATTTATTTTATAAATATTATTTTTATTAAAAGTAAGATTGTGGAATTTTTTACATTTCTTTAAAAAAATATTATATTGGCCATAATCACATAGAAATGGAAATAAAGGGCATATATTCTACCTTTGTATTATTTTGTATGAGATAAAATAATCCAAAACAATCAGGCAAGTGTTATGGTAATTTTATAGTCCTTATCATATCATTTTTAATCCTTAATTACATGATATACCATTTATCATGGTAACAAACATTACAATGTCTATTATTCAATTTGTCCAAAAATAAAAGGTAACTATTTACTAAAATTAGACCCAAATATTTAAAATATATAAACCCTTTTTCAAAAATCAAAAAATTTAAGTGGAAATATTTAAATTAAAATTAAACCAGTAAAATGCGATGAAAAAATAGTTTTTCAAAAAAAATCTCATATTAAGTATAAAATGGTTTTATAGTAAATTCATTTTTAAAATTAATTAAAATGGATTATTTTAAATAAAAAGGATCTAATTAGTTTTTAAAACTAATCCAAACTATAATTTTAATTTATAAATACATTAAAATAAAAATACCTTTTTCAATTAATATTCATTATTTTACACTATTCATTGAAAAATCAATATTTTCATAGAATTATAAAAACTTATCAATAAGATAATTTTGACATGATAATTTCATAAATTAATTTAATTTTTTAAAATAAATTTTAAAAAACTTCAACATATTAATTATAATATTCCCTCATAAAATGAAATAATCCGCATTTTTTGAAGAAAACGTATTTTTGAAAAATAAAATGACATTGCAAAATATTATTTGAGAATTTTAAATAAATTTAAAAATAAATTTTTATTGAGTATTAACATTATATTTATTTCATAAATAAGTTAGTCATATTCATTCCCACCAAATTAGTAGCTATGTCATAATGGTCACATTTAAATAATAAAATTTTTTTGTTCGTTTAAGCTCGGTATTGTGTATCTTGTGTGAAATAGAGCATAGCATTTACATTTAAAATATAATTATATTACATTCCTCCACTTAATAAATTGTTTCCTCTCAATTTTAATTATTTATTTATAACTAGGGGTTGTCTTCTCAAAATACCTTTCTTGAAAACACACATCTTAAAAAGGTTCAATAAAACTTACTCTTGAAAAGAGAGAAATAAAAGTACAAAGGTCATCTGGAATAACACATAGTAGGTTTATATATAATAGAACATAAGTGGGATGTGAGAAAATGTATATGGAAGAAAATAATAATGTTAAAACACTATTAGATAGTGATAGATAACATGGTCAAGATAATGTTAACCATTAAACATCACAAATCTATGATGTGTTAAAGGGACTATAGAGACTCGATTTTTTCCAAATCACACTTTGAAATATTTTTAAGAATATTTACATTGCTGGGTATTGAGACAGTATGCAATTCTGTGGCCCGGTGTACCTAGAATTAATTGGATAAAAATGTTTAGTTTTTTAATATTACGTAAGCGCAGTTTACTAAAGAAAACAATATATCTCTTAAACAGTTAATCGGATTGGAAATATGAGACCATAGTTGGGTCTGGAATGTAGTTTTTCCATTATATGAGAGATAAAATAAGTCAACACGGTATTTTTGGATTCCTTGCTCATTGGGGGTGTGTTAAATGGATAAATTAATTTACTAATTTATTCATCTAATTTCTCAAACCAGAATATCCTTCGAATGGGAACTTGAATGAGAAATCTGAGACCTCTAATGAGCTTGGGACATAGGTTTTAACCTAGGTAGGGTATAACCTTTACTGGCGTTAGGAGGTTGGATTATGTGCCAGCGTGGACGATTAATTAAATAACTAAATAATTGTTTATTTAATTATTTGATTAATTTATTTTAACCTAATGGGAGGTTATAAATTCTTTGTTGAGAGGGGTTGTCCTCATAATTCAGTTTGGATAATGATGGAAACTCATCTCCTCTCCTCTCGTCTCCTCTCCTCCCCATTGATGAATGTTGAACGATGAATAATGAAGCTTTGGATCGAGGATAATCGAAGCTCAATGAACACAACAACTTCTTCAAATCATCACGCAAGTGTGATCTTCATAAACAACAATGGATATAATCCATGTAGGACTCATCTTTGGTATTCTTATGCCTTTGATTAAATTTTGAGCATATTGATTTCCTTCTTTTCAATATGCGCCCTTGGGCGACTCCATAAATTGAATTAAAATACTTTTATCAATTTATTAGTTATTGATTTTGTTCCTCGTTCATCATTCTAACAGTGATGGATCAAGGCTAACCCGAACAATAGCTAAGGTCTTTCATCATATTTATTAATCATTATTTTTTTCTTCATTTTCCCTTCTATTATCACCACCTTTTATTATGGTCGACGGTTCAAAAAATACCCAACAATGAATTAATGTGAAACCAATCCTTGACACATTGGATCATTTATGAGAACACAGATTCACGATCAATCAAGGGTGAAATAAAACCCTAGTGATATGTTATATAAGTTTGAGCATGATTTTAAGTTTTATTGGGTTTAGAAATTCTTAAAGTTGGGTTCTTGGTGATGGATATGACTAAAACCCCAACCAGTGCAGCGAAATGGTGGTTCGGCCCCTCTTTTACAGGCAAGAGAGCACAGTGGTTCAGAAGTTGGTGTGAGGTAGTCAAAGACGGTGGCCTCCGGTGGTCCAGTTAGGTCATTCAGAGACAGAAAGGAGGCGTGAGATGGTGATCTAGCCAGATAGTGGTTGGCACAGATCCCAACGGTGAGATGGTGTGAGCATAGTAAGCGGGGGCCAGGTGGCTTCAGCCGAAGACTAGGGTGAGAGGACCAGAGATGTAGTGGTGTGGAAGTCTGTAGGTAGTGGCGCAGTGGGCCGAAGGTAGTGGTGGTGGTTCTAGTAGACAGAGTGGGTGCGAAAGAAGGTTGGACACTAGGGTTCACATGAGAGGCGGTGTGAAATTTGGGGAAGAAGATGATTGGAAAGAGGAATTATAAGGAGATGAAATAATTATAAAAAATAATAAAATAATGGAAGAGTGGGGACATGTTGTTCATGGAGTCAAATCAAGGGAGGTTCCTATTTTGGTTGTGCATAAAATTTGGGATATAATGATTTAAGGAAGTAAATTAAAAATAATAGTATAATAATAATGTTATTATTATTTTCGTTGGGAAAACCGTTTTTTGACCATAACTTCTTCGAGTGACTTCAGTTTCACAAACCATTAGAGAAAGTGTGACCCTGACTCCGAGACGGACATTATGAGTCAAATATTGGATTTCTTTTTCGGGTTTGTGGATTGGGTACCTGAAACACTAAAATAATAATATATTTTTATTAAATCTTTGACTGACCATAACTCCTACATGTGTTGTCCGATTGACTTTCTATTAGTGGAGACATGACCCTATAATTAATATGGTCAATTCAAGAATATGTTTTAATATTAAATTATGATTTGTGGATTAGGCCCACGAAACACCCCAATAATAATATTATTATTATTGTTGCGGGATATTGCATTGGTCGTAACTCTCCCATACGACATCATATTGGCGAGCCATCAGTGGTTTCATGACCCTGACATTGAGGTGGAAGTTTCAGTACTAATTGAAGGTGTTTAAACCAATGTTAAGGTGAGGACCCCATTAAGTTGGTTCTGACGCATTATGGTGGAACGTGACTTTTTCACCGGGTATCTGTTCTGGGAAAACGAGTAGTCAATCCCGTGTGTTTTTTAGAGGATTGTAATGCCACAATCTATATAATTTGTTTCGGGACTAAGGTGTAGGCCCCAAGTAATGTCATTCAAGTGTAATGTGATGATATACATCTTTTCCATCAAATGTTCGTTTAGGGATAATTAATACTCAATCTTGTGCATTTTTTCTCCAAGGATCCCAATGATGTGATCTGTTTGGTTATATGGTTCCATTTGAGGATGTCTTCAAGTAAAAGTACATTTTCTCCCTTCAGTTTAACAATGAGAAATGCACACTCGTCATCCTTTTGAATAGAGATGTCATGTACTCTGGTAGTACACTAGCATGGAAAGGGGTACCTGATTTGAAGTTTATTACCCGAGTATGTATAGGTACATGTCCAGGTGAAGAGGTAAGGCCACACAACATGTGGGCCCAACATGCACTGTGTGCCACGTTACGAATCTTCTATCTCTCATATCTCCTTCTTTTAGACTCATACTTTGGCATATGAGAAGCCTATCTTGAGTGTTTTTTCATGAAGAATGAAATGGTTCCCTCTGTAGTGGATTCTAAGATATGGTGCAAGATGTTATGGGTGTGATGCCTACCCGGGACGGCACCCGATGACTGCAGCGGCATTTTTTCAAGAGGTTTCCTCCATCAGGGATGATCAGAGTTCCTTAATTATTTTTCTGAGAGGTTCCATCCAATAGAGATAATCAGAGTTCCTCAATGATTTTTCAGAGAGGTACCATCCAACAGGGATGGAAAGTATTCCTCAGTTATTACTAATAGGTATCATCTAGCAAGGATGACTAGTGCAGTTCCGGGATAACCCTTCCTCTAGGCCAGGTATCGTAGCCCTTGAAGAGATATCGAGCTGACCCAGAGTGTAGTCCCTGAGGAGATACTGGGCTGACCCTCTCACCAGGTTGTGTATCATAGTCCCCAATGGTTTATAGAAAACCCTCGATTGAGCGGCACGGTGGTGAGTCATGGTTTGATTTACCTAAAAACTGATGAGAAAGAGGGGTGCTTTCCCCACTAAGACGTTTTCTTGTGACATGACCTAAAACCATGTGGGCGAGTCAGTGCCACCCAAACTGGATAGTATCAAATTGCGGTGATTTTTTCCCCTTTGACATGGTCTTCTTGGTAAGAAGTGACGAGGTGTTGGGAAATACAGATGGATTTACTTGGAACTTTTGGATACTAAATTTCATTGTATGAGCTATGATATGGATATCCCCTTACTCACTCATTTGGGTTTCTTTGATCATGCATATCTATTATTGCATGGATATATACTCTTTCCATTCACTCTTTTTGTACCTTTTTCTCTCTTACTACTCCCCTCTTTAGTACATGTCTTACTTCTCCCTAGAGCCTTTGGGGTATCCTACTGAGTATTCTTATACTCACCCCTACTTGGGATTTTCCCACATTTGGTGTTCCCTTGAAGATGACAGATAGGTAGATAGTGATATTAGAGGAGTTTAGGAATATGGGGTGCTTGGATTGCATACGGTGGTTATAGCTTGGGATTTAGGAGTTGGACTCTCCTAGCTATTTTACTTTTTCACATGTTGCTAGGTTGTGGCAATTTTCTAGTTGGGTATGTATTTTTTCTCCTTTCCCTTTCAGTTTTAGTTTTCTTTTACTTTTACTATTTATAGGTCGATTTATATTTGTTGGGTTTCCTTTATATAGATGTGTTGTATCTTTATTATATTTTCCTTGGCACTTTTTCATTGAGTTGGTTGCGTGTGTGTGTGTACAGTTTCTTAGGCAAAGGCCTCCACTAGTTTTTTGTGCCTTCGGCACTAGTTGTTATCCCTTGGCCTATGGAGGTGGGCTTGGGGTAGTTGCAACTTGAGGCTTGGTATGGGTCGGGTCATGAAAAAGTGGTATCAGAGGCGGTTCGAACCTTGGCAAGTTGTTTGGACATTTTTTAAAAAAGATTGTGGTTGGGTTTTGGGAAACAGTGTCGAATTGTCTCAAGAGAGACTCTTAGGGTAGGGAGTCCAGTGATGGTACAGGAGGCCAATATATCCATTCACCAGGACCCTGATTACCTTCTTGTAGACTTGGCACCCTAAGATGCTTATTATAAGGAACAATGGTACATGCATCATATAGGATTGAGTCTTTGACTATCATTATTGAGTCGACACCCCATTTCTATTGATGTATATATATAAATATATTCTCATATGACCGTGGTACTCCATTATAACATTTAGGATGTCTTCGTGACGATATCCATCCAGGATACTAGCTAAGGATTATGACAACGATCCCTTGAGTCACAAGGCCTCGGTTTAGGACACATCATGTGGTCCCCTTTCTCTATGTGGGTAGGTAGCAGCACCCCTACCTATGGAATAGAAAACCGTCGTAGCAGAATGGGCTGAGGATGTGCACAAGATGAGCACACCTCGCAAGTTCCAACGCTAGAGACCACTATGTTTTCGTAGTGATCTAGATCTTCATTCAGCGAAGGTTTGGCTAGAGTCGGTGGTCCACCTATTCAGGATTGTATGGAAAGTGCTATATTACATGGTGGATTTGGAATCCAACCTTTTTCCTTATAGCAGCTAGACATTGGTGGAGCTTGGTTACTCAGAAACTTGATGAGTTGGAAATAACATTGGACGACTTCCAGCAGCTATTTCGTGAGTAGTTCTACCCATCCTACTTGTGCTCTGTTCAACTTTAAAAGATCCTCTAGTTATGGGAGGAAGTGATGGTGGTTAATGAGTACGCGACTAGGTTCATAAACCTTTCATGATACTCTCTAGACATGAACCATGATGGATATTTCCAATAATGGAAGTTTGAGTGGTGAATCTATAGAGATATATGGTTTATAATAGTGCCCTTATGCATCCCCACCTATATCGGGGTGCTAGAATAGGCGTTGGTGATAGAGAGCTTTTTTTCATAAGAACACTATACAGGTAGCTATGGTAGTGAGTGAAATAGAGTTGAGACATCTACTGTAGCTAGCAGATTCCATATGGAGATATCTCAATGTAGGAGATGTTTTCATGATCGGTCTCAGGCTTGTGTTCATATGGGGCCCAGACAGCGCTGCGGAAGCATGGTGGAAGAGTCCCTCTGACTTGTGCTCTCAAATAATGGTTGTGTAGTAGATGCCCTTAGCGGGAAGTATGGGAAGTACAAGGCTCACCTAGTTAAGGATGTTTTAGAGAAGTTAACTTCCCTACAGCTGACCCTTATGGAGCAGTAGGGTACAACTTTTCTTCATTTGATGGTGTTGACTCCTTCACTTCTCGAGCACATAAGAGAGTCTTGTTTTTGATGCACCGACTGTGAAATCCCATGTTACTTGATATTATTGGTTGTTTCACCATAAGAATATTCTGAAGGAGGGAATCACAAGACTCTATTTGAGGAGAAAACATTAAGAAAGTGGACCATCCATTTGTTCCACATTCTTTGGCAGCATGGAAACGTATAGGTTTCCCTGGGAGTGGGAGATCTAAGTGCAGCCTCGGAATCACGATTTGTTTCCCTAGTTTTTATTTTTGAGGACGAAAATCATGAAGGAAGGAATAATGTAGGGGAAATTTTTTCTCCTGATAGTACATAGAAATATTTCTAGGAATATTTCCAGAGTTGGGCGCTGAGATGGTGTGCAATTCTGAGGCCCGGTGTGCCCGGAATAAATTTTATAAAAATGTTAATTTTTTTATATTATTCACACGTAGTTAACTAAAGAAAATGGGATATCTCTTAAATAGTTAATCATATTAAAAATATGAGACCACGTTTGGGTATGGAGTGTGGTTTTCCCCTAGGCGCGACATAAAATATGTTAGTGCGGGACTTTCATATCCCTCGCTTGGTGGTGTGTTAAATGGATAAATTAAATTATTAATTTATTCATATATTTGATCAAACCAGAATATCTCTCAAATGGGGACTTGGATGATAAATTTTAGACAACCAATGATCTCAGGATGTAGGTTTTACCCTAGGTAGGGTATAACCATTGTCGTTGTAAGAAAGCAGGCTTATGTGCCAATGTGGACGATTAATTAAATAATTAAATAATTGTTTATTAATTTATTTTATTAATTTATTTTAACCTAATGAGATGTTATTAATTCTTTTTTAAGAGGGTTTGCCCTCATAATTCAGTTTGGATAATGATGGAAACTCCTCTCTTCTCCTATTCTCTCTTGTCCTCCCTGTTGATGAACGACGAACAAAGAACAACTAATCCTTAGATCTAGGAGAATCGATGCGTGAAAAACACAAAAAAAAATTCTGATAATGGTGAATTTGTCATCTTCATCAACAAAAATTGATCCAATATAGGTAAGACTCTCCATTAGTATTCATATTCCCTGTATCAAACTTTGAGCATATTTGTTTCCTTCTTGTCAATCTACACCCTAGTGCGACTCTAGAAATTGAATTAAACTACTTTTATCAATTTATTAATTATTGATTTTGTTCCCAATTCATCATTAAAATGGTGATGAATCAAGGCTAACCTGATCAATAGCCAAGGTCTTTAATAATATTTGTTAATCAAGATTTTTTCCTTCGTTCTCCCTTCACTCATCATCATCTTTTATTATGGTTGACAGTTGAACAAATACCCGACAATGAATTGATGTGAAACCGATCTTTGAAAATTTGGATTGCTTATACTGACATAGATTCAAGACCAATCAAGGGTGAAATCAAACCCTAGTTATGTGTTACATATGTTTGAGCATGATTTGAAGTTGGATCGGGTGTAAAAATTATCAAATCTGGGTTCTTGGTGCTAGATATGACTAAATACCAAACCACTGAAGCGAAAGGCTAGTTCGACCCTCCTTCTACAAACAAGAGCACACAGTGGTTCAAACATTGGTGTGTGGAGGTCTGAGGCAGAAGCCTTTGGTGGTCCAGGAGGTTGGGGGGAGATAGTGAGGTGGCACGATATGGAGATTCGGCTAGATGGTGGTCAGTGCAGCTCTCGGTGGTGAGGTGGTGCACGTGTAGCAAGCAGGGGCTAGGTGGTTGCGACCAGTGACAAGGGAGAGCGGATCGGAGACATAGTGGCATGGCAAGCTGGAGGCAACAGCACGGCAGGCTGGAGATAGCAGTGTGGCAGGTTGGAGGCAGCGGCGGCAGTTCAAGCAGACACAGTGGGTTTGGAATAAGGTTGGACGCTAGGGTTCACAAAATAGGCGGTGTGAAATTTTGTGAAGAAGAAGATTGTATAGAGGAATTATAAGGAGATGAAATAATAAAAAATAATAATAAAACCATGGAACAGTTGGGGAATGCTGGGCATGGAGTCAATGAAAGGGAGGTGCCTATTTTGGTGGTGTGTGGCATTTTGGATATGAAATTTTAAGGAAGTAAATTAAAAATAATAATAACCTAATAATGTTATTATTATTTTCATTAAGAAAATTGTGTTTTGACCGTAACGTCTCCGTGCGACCTCTGTTTCATGAACCATCAACGGTAGTGTGACCCTGAATCTGAGATGGACATTTCGAGTCAAATATTGGATGAATTTTCTAGGTGTGTGGAATTGGTAGACAAAATGATGAAATAATATATTATTATTATTATTATTATTAAATATTTGACCCGTCCGAACTCCTATGTGCGACGTTGGATTGACTTTTCGTCAGCGATGAAGTGACCCTATCTTTAAGATGTTTGATTCATGTCTAAGGATGAATATTAAATTCTCATTTGTGGATCAGGCCCTTGAAACAACCAATATTATTATTATTATTATTGTTGTTGTTGTTGTTTTTATTGTTGTTGTGGAATATTTCATCGGTCATAACTCTCACATATGAAATTTATTGGCGAGACATTAGTGGCATCATGACTCTGACATTGAGGTATAATTTTCCAGAGTAATTTCATGTATTTAAACCAAAGTTGAGGTGCAGACCCCATGTAGCCAGTTCAGATGCATTACTGTGGAATGCGACTTTTTCACCAGGTATCCATTCTGGGCAAACGAGTAGTCAATATCGTGGGGTTTTTTTAAAGGATCGAAATGGTGTGATCTATATAATTTGTTTCAAGGCCAAGTTGTGGGCCCCATGTGACACCATTCATGTTTAATACAACGATATACGACTTTTTCATCTGATGTCCTTTCAGGGAGAATAAATAGTCGATATTTTGTGTTTTTCTCCATGGATCGCAATGGTGTCATCTGTTTGGTTATCTGGTCCTATTTTAGATGGCCTTCCTATAAAAGTATGTTTTTCACATATGTTTAACAATGATACATGAACGCTCGTTTTCCTTTTGGATAGAGATGTCATGTACTCTTAGATTACACTAGCACGACTAGGGGTACTTGATTTTCTATTTAGTACTCGGGTATGGATAGGTACACAACCATGTGAAGAGGTGGGGCCACATGAAATGTGGGCCCCACATGCACTGTGTATCACTTTAATAGTATTATGTATCTCGTATCTCCTTCTTTTATACCCTGACTTTGTCATATGACTAGCCTATCCTGAGTGTTTTTTTAACGAAGAATGTGATTGTTCCATTCATAGTGGCTTATACGATACGATGCGAGATGTTCTGGGTGTGACGCCTACCCGGGGCAGCATCTAATGACTACAACAACATTTTTCCAATAGTTTCCATCTAGTAGGGATGATCTGAGTTCCTCGATGATTTTCTGAGAGGTATCATCCAACAGGGATATCCAGTGTTCTTTAGTTTTTTCTGAGAGGTTCCATCCAGGAGGGATGACCAGTGTAGTTCTGGTCTAACCCTTCCTCTAGGCCAGGTAGCATAGTCCCTAAAGAGATACCGGGCTAACCCAGAGTGTAGTCCCCAAGGAGATACTGAGCTGAACGACCCACCATGTCTGGTAGTGTAGTCCCCAAGGAGATACTAAGCTAACATAGAGTGCAGTCCCTGAAGAGATATTGGGATGACCCTCTCATCGGACTGGGTAGCATAGTCCCTGATGTTTCATAGAAAACCCTAAATTTTTCAGTATAATGGTGAGGCATGGTTTGATTTAACTAAGGACTCACAAGATAGAGGGGAACTTTCCCCACTAAGATGCATTCTTGTGACGTGTCCTAAAACCATATGGGTTAGTCAGTGCCGCCCAACGTAGATAGTATCGAGGTGCGGTAATTTGTTCCCCTTTAACTTGGGCTTCCTGGGAAAATGTGGTGAGGTGTTGGGAATTACAGATGGGTTTACCTATAACTACTGGATACTCACTTTCTTGGGCTATGTTGTGAGATGGGCATCCCCTTAATCTCTTGTTTGGGTTTCTTGGAGTGATCATATATGTTATTGGGTGGAGTTGTACTCTTTCTATTCACTCTTATTGTACCTTGTTCTCTCTAAATACACCCCTCTTCAATACCTCTCTTGATGATCCCTCGAGGCTTTGAGGAATCCTATTGAGTATTCTTATACTCACCCATGCTTGGGCTTTGCATGCATTTGGTATACCCTCGCAGATGATGGACAGGTTGATCATGATATCAGAGGAGCTTAGGGATGCGTGGTGCTTTGACCACGTGTGGTGGACATAGCTTGGGATTCAGGAGTGAGACTATCCTAGATATTTTACTTTTTCACCTGTTGTCAGGTTTTTCACTTTTCTAGTTGGGTGTTTATTTTTTCCCCTTTCCCTTTTAGATTTAGTTTTCTTGTACTTGTACTATTTAAAGGTCGATGCATATATGTTTGGTTTCCTTTATATAGCAGTGTTGTGTCTTTATTTTCTTTTCCTATACACTTTTTCATTGAGTTGGATATGTGTCTATGTACAGTTTCTTATAAAAACTCCTCCCCTAGTTTTTTTTTCCATCGGCACTAGTCACCAGCCCTTGTCCTATGGAGTCGGGCTTGGGGTAGTTGCGGCTTGAGCCCCAGTACAGGTCGGGTTGTGACGAGGACACTGATTTCTTCATAACAAAATTAAATGGATAATGTTTTTGTTTTCAACATTAATTCCATAAATTTTAGTAATTAATTTACATCCTAGAGAAATAATAAAATAAAATATACTTACATGAGAAGAATAATTTCATCCCTTAATCAATTCCCACCACAATCTCATCTTTTACTTAGAAATATAAGTATTCAAGATAAATGTTTCCTAACTAGAGCACTATAATCGATTCTACAGGTCAAAAAATCCACAAAATAATAACAATATATTCTTCCTATATTTTATAACTAACCAAAACCAAAATGGTTAGTAGATGTTAAAATAATTAAAAATAATAATAAACCTTCAAATTAAGAAAACTAATTTAATATCTGAAATTTAACAGTAATACACAAATTTAAACATAGAACATTAAAAAAATAATTATACTTAAAATCCATAAAAAAGTTAAGACTATTATTTAATGACAAAAAGCAAAATGATTTGATCACATGGTCTTCCAAGATAAATTTAATATTTACCTTCTAAAATAACATCAGTCACTCTTAAAGTCTCAAACAAAAAATATAATTACTCAAGTCACATAATCTCCATGATATGATAGTCATTTATATAAATAAACTAAATCACCATAGTCCATAATAAAATCATATATTCATCTAAAAAATAATTCAACCATTATTTCAAAAAAAATCACATAGTATTCTTTTTGACATAATCGTATAATTCTCCCAAAATAGTATTGATATCCTTCTGAAATGACATTAATCAAATAATTACTAAATAAATTTCCCATATCATGGTTATCTATACCATAAAACATATATTTATAATATTTAAATAAAGTAAAAAAATGTTATAATAACCAGGACATCATGTAGGCCAGTGGTAGGAAATGAACCCTTGTTGACCTTCGATTATGGGTTCAAGTGCCGCAGCCTTACCGAATGTGACAGTATATCACTCGACTAGTAGATTTCCCTTTTTAAAAACTATATTAATATAATACTTATAAAATTCCCATAAATTTGATAAACATAATAAAAAATAACCCTACTATATTCAATACAAAAGAAATGTTTTAACCACAATGGGTATATTAAACCTTTCATTTTGAGTCCCAAAAATATAATAACCCATTATTACCTCAAAATCCAAGATCATATAAACCATAATGGTTATACATACCTTTATAATTATTTCTATGAAATGAAAAGTTCATTCTTCCCCAAATAACATTTTCACATGTTAAACTTAGGGGTTACATATACCTCAATTATATATCAAAACTCAATAAAATTCTCCCAAAGTACTCCCATCCTAAAAATAGTAATAGTTATTTTAAACATAATATCATCCTTAAATGCATCACTACATCATAACTCATGAATGTACACACCTTAATCATTTAACTTTATTCATAATCCATTAACCATGATTTTCTATCTTATTCCTTAATACATTATTCCTATAAAAAAATCAATCATGTCCTAAGATTCAATAATGTAAAAAAAATAAGCCAAGAAATAATCAATATCTTTCATATGTCATTTTCATTTTCCTCATATTCAACTATAATGGAATTAAGTATTTCTACATAGATATATATACAGAATTAATGATCTCATTATCAATTGTCCTCTATAGGACATCGATTTTCATAATCACCATTCTCCCCACATTTAAAACATTCTATTGATATATAGGGAATAAATTATTTCCCATTTATGGAATTAATCAAACACTTCCTTTTCTATTGGAATATTATTTGTTTATGTCCTATTTTACCACATATAAAACATCTTCTTGTTATTTTATGACCTTTTACTGGGAAATTCATTCCACATTCTTAACACATAGGTTATTGAATATATTTTAATTGATGATCATTATAACATAAACTTCCATAGGGATTCATTTCCATCGTATTTGAAGAAATTTTAAACTAGCCTAGGTTCATGTTTTTAATCATTAATCCTGAATGTTGTTTAAGAATAACCATAAGGGTTCTCATTACAACTCCCATTATGTTTAGTTCCCCATTCATTCAATCACCACATTTTCCTATACATCTATTGACACTTTGGTTCCTTCTGAATCTCACCATTTACTAAAAC
The DNA here is from genome assembly GCA_963277665.1 of Viscum album. Lineage (NCBI taxonomy): Eukaryota > Viridiplantae > Streptophyta > Magnoliopsida > Santalales > Viscaceae > Viscum > Viscum album. The sequence continues at coordinate 881,300,419 of OY728123.1, forward strand.
CAAAAATAATAGTGTGAGCATATCAATAAAATCATAATATACCATATTTTGAGGAGAATAAACTCTAATATATCATTATTCATGTTATATAAAACTCTATATTTATCCAAACTAACTATGATTTTCCCTAACATACTACCCATTGTGGTTATAAAAACTTGAAACTTATTCTCAAATAACTTCATACCCTCTAAAGTTATATAAACCCACATCTGATACCAACTGTAAGGACTCAGCCTTAAATAAAACATATTCTTTAGTATTTAGATTATAATTCACTTTAATTCATTCCCAAAGTTCATTTAGGTTTACAGTTTTGTAGAATTAGGGAAAAAATATTACATAGTAAACCCATACATTATAGGTGGATACTTCTACTCAGTATCTATTTTCTTATAAAAAACTCTTTAAAATAAAACATGACTTATTCACATGAAAAATCATATGTATATTCATATTCACTTAATCTATGTCCTTACACATCCTTAAAACATATGAAAACATTTTAAAATGTGGAATGGGTACAAAATGATCTGTAAGGGATATAAAAAGAATAATATTATTAGTCTAATGATAAACATAAAACCCCATGAAAATTTTACTTTTATCTCAATGATCTTGACTAGATGAAATAAATAATTTACACATGAAAATAATACAATATATTTTCTCCAATAAAAACATTATAACACATAGCATGAAAATAAAACCCCTTTTTGGAAGCTTTGAGTTTTAAATTCATCACCCATGTCAGAAATAATTGGAGCCCAGTTAAATTCATAAGAGAATCCTCTTAAATAACTCCCTTATTCTTATCTATAATGATAGGTAACATTAACTGATGAAATGGATCACTATATAGGTTTACCCATTGTATAAGATGTTTCAGTATTACCTTGCACTATATGGTTTAACCCAACATATAATGTATAGTGGGCTCACCCATGATTTATAATGGGGATCAAACCATCATATAAGTTGTATTGAGCTCACCCATTTCACATAAAATTATCAAGTACCTAAAGCGTGGATAATTGTATCCTATAAACAGTTCAATGTTCTCATTCTCTGCTAATGTGTATAGTGGAACTTGGGTTGAATCCTTAGTAATAGTACTTTTTATATTTGATTTCATTTAATTAATTTGTACTTTTAATGGGAGTTTATTTTTGTAGAGATTATATGAAATTATTGATTAATGAAGATTGATTAAAAAATTTACTAATGATTGGGGTGAGTTCATAATTAGTGAGTTAATCTTGTGGTATCCTTGATTTTTTCTTTATATTGCATTAAATTAACACCCACTTCACAAGATAACTTTGATCAGAATTCCCAAGTGTTAAATATTTAATCCAAGACTTAAATTAATAGCGGTTCTAATATCAATTAGTAATTTCTTATGTTATTTTATTTATGGTTCCAATATTCCATGGAATCCACACATTAAACTTAACATGTCAATTATCTATTAAATTTTAATTTTAATATACACAATGTTAACATAAAGAATACTCAATGAGAAAAATCTCCCAATCACTTAAAATCTCAAACTTATAACTCACCCAAATGGTTGATTTACTCATAAATTTATACAAATATTAATATGGTTAAATATGTTTTATAGTGATGAATTATAAAGAGAACAAAAATAATAGGATAAGGAAAGATTTGTGCACTGAACACACATATGAGCGGTGAAGAATGTTAAATGCGAACTTTGGATTAAAATAGAAAACAAAATAAGTAAGGGTTTATTTTGATTGATTTAAAATATTTTAGACTATTAATATTTTTAAATAGAAGGAGGATAAAAATAATAGATGAAAAAGAAAAAACATGCAATAAAATTCTATTGAAATGAAAAGACACTTACATGATTACAAATAAAATAACTGAAAACAAACAAAAAATAAAAGTGGAGGAGTGGTCTATATTGTTTAAAAAATATAAAGGAAAATCATCCTATACCATTATAAATGTACTAGTAATTCCAAAACTTCTATTTTAGTTCTTTAATTACAACTCCATGCAAGGAGAAGAGGGGGATGCATTTATAGCCCAAGGAGATGGACTGTTTGCATTCCAAATCATCCCTTCTATTTAGAATACCAATTTGTCCATCCATATAGAATAATATAGAGATATTATATTGTTAAAATTTTTATATATTTATTTTTTCTTCCTACTCTGAAAATTTGGTGGTTATTGGACTTTTATAGCCAATGTTATTTCCATTTTATGAAACAATGTTTAGGTGTCTATTTTTATCAACTCTTTTTTGAAGGCTATAATGTGAATATATTTTTAAATATAAATATGCCATCATATCCAAATCATTTCTTCTAAAAAGTTATTCTCTTATATCTTGGATTTCACACTACAAAATCTCTTCTTGAATTTATGACTATATCAATAGAAACTTCCATAATGATGTGATGGTTTTAATTCCCAAACAAAATGGTGGTATGGACTCCATAGAATCATTTGGGAACCTTTTTGGTGGATTTTGGATTTTTAATTTTTAACCAAGATTAAAAGTATAGTACCCTAAATTTTTTTTGGAGAATAAACGATTTTAAAATTTTGGATTGATCCTAGAAATTCAATCTTCATGAATGGTCCAGTTTCGTCATAGATTCTATGGGCCTTCTTGTGTGAACCATATGACCATTCAAGTGGAAAAATTGGAAAAATCTTCATTCAAATTATATGTTTTAAATTACATATGGATCCCTAAAAATAATAATCATACAATTGTGATAATTATGGTGACATGTATAAATAAAATAGTAATCTAACCAGATTGGATTAATTAAAATAATGCTGAAAAATTATATTTAATATTAAATCATGAGTATCTCACAACAATTATACACTTTTACCTGAAATTTACTAAATGGAGTTGAAAAATTATTATTAATAAATGAATAACATCAACACCCCCACAATTATTCATGTTCATTTCCTCTTTCGATACAAATATAAAAACATAAAAAAATAATTCTCACTCAATAAAAAATATTAAAAAAACATTTCCCAAATAAAGGGAGGTTTAGACCATTTCAATCATCCATATTGAATTCCACCACAAATTGTTACAAAAACAATGTTCCAAAAAAAAGTCATTTTTTATTATCAATTTTAGAAATGAAATATGTGGACACTCAAGACTCACTCCTCTCAAGATGATAAAAAATTATTTATTATGGTTCACTCATCCAGCAATTAAAAGTGAAAATCATAGAGTTTGAAGGATATCTCAGCTTATATTATATAAAATACAGTGAAAAATAATCATGAGGTCTTTTTAGGGTTTTCTCTATGGCTATGGGATAGTAGTAATATAGTGTCCAAAAGATTAAAAAAGAGGGGTCAAACACCAACATGGGTAAGGCAATGCATATTTTTTTTGAAATGAAACATGAAATGAAATGGAAACACATATTTACAAGGGAATGAATGTGTGAAAGAAGATAATAGAGAGATAAAATTATAAGGGGATGAAATGATGAAATATGTACAAAAATACAAAAAATATCCCAAAGACACAAGAAAATATGATGCGAGTGTTTTATTTATTTATTTTTTTTTTGAAAGTTGAACATGAAATAGATCTCACACTCATCTCCTAACCAATATTTTATCTCCTCATGACACTAATTGTAATAGTTATAACAAGATCAAAGGTCGAGGAATTGTTATTTTTGACCCGTCCAAGTCACAACCCATCATTTTTTTCTTTTCTATTTTTTTTCATATAATTTTTTTGAACACATTAAAATAAAATTTGTACAAGACATCATAAACAGATATAAATTCCCAAAATTCATTAAATGACAACATCTCCCCCACACTTAAATATATGATTTCCCTCAAGAATATTATAGCAGATTGAAAATCAAGAAATTGATACCCAAAATAAAATCCATTCCCCCCACACTTAAATTTCAATAAATTATGCAGTAAAAATCAATGAAGACGTTGGGTGGGAAAATTTATTGGACTTGCAATGTGGCTACTAAAGAAATGGTTTTCATAGGCTCAAAGGGGATTTCAATAGGAGGATTAAAGTAAGGGTAATGAGAGGATATTTTGATATTATAATTCTCATGTGGTTAAGAAAATTCCTCTATAATATTAATGTACACTAAAGTAGTAAATTCATCTTGAATGTACACAAACTCAAGACTCATAATCAAGGGTGAAAAACACACAAAATGAAAATATATTCATCAGTTACCTTGACATGGAATCTAATGTCATTCCTCACTGTTGGGGAAGAATCATTTTCCAAATTAAGAATTGAGCACTCAAAATTTAGTATTCTGAACACAAAATTCGTTATCCAAATTTATGATGAAAAAAATGTTGAGATGAAAACATGTCTTCTAACTACCCAAAATGATTGGGCAAAATTGCGAAAATCGATGGTGAGTAATTCTAACTCTTTTTTCATATTTTTTTATTTTTTTAGAAAGACACACCCACACAAAAAATAGAGAGATGGAGAGGGAGAAGAGGATAATGACAGAGTAAGAAGAATAAGAATAGAGAGAGAGAGATAGGAGAAGATTTTAAGGGAAACAGGTGCCCCATTTTTTGTATTTTTTTGGTCACCACCTCCATCCAGTGGTGGGTCAACTATAGAAGTTGGGGATCTAATGGAAATAGATGTGGTTCCTAGAATGTGAGTCTTCTCATGATGATGCTTTAGAAAATGACCATTTCCTAAAAGTGAATCAAAAACAAAACATAATTCTTCATTTAATGAAAAACTAAAAAGAAATTAAAATTTCATAAAATTAAAATAAATCATGGGTTTACACCCAAGAAGAACTGCATTTATTTTGTCTACAAATAGAGAGATACTTTGGAATACCCATATTATGATGGTGGAAACTATATTTTATCAACTCCAGTGTGCTTACTTAAAAACTTATCCTTTGGGATTTTCATTTTTCATTAGATAATTTCTTTCATTCCTTGTTGTTGGGATTTAAATTTTATGGGGGTTGAAAGATAATGTGGGTATCCTCTATTTGGTCTTCAACTTGTGATATTATAAAGCCCATTGAGTGTTGGTTTTCTATAATAGGAAGTTTAGGAAGATGTTTCAATTCTAATGGTGCATTTATATAAGGTCTGGATAATATGAAATTAGAGTATGAGATCCCAGTTATTTTAAACTAATTTATTTCATCACTTACCGATGTACAGTAATGAGGATTAGTAGAGTCAAAAGACTAAATAAAATTTTTAATATCCTTTATATCAATGTTGTTCTCAAAATGATGGTCAATATCAACCTCACTAGTGATACTTTATTAATTAGAGAACAAATATCACAACCTTCACTCTTGTGGAGAAAATATAAACACAATGGTTCAGGTTTCACCTAACATATAACTTAATTTTAAGAATCAGGGATAGGAAATGATGAATTTTGGACAATATTATCTGATAAAAAAATGAACATGCTTATTCGTTTTCCTTATTACCATCCATTTTGGAACAGTAGAGATCATAGGTGAGATGAGATTCAAAATAGTTTTCAATATCATTTAGATCAATGTAGTTTACCTTTGAAATGTCAAAATCAACTTCTCCATTTATGACTTGGTTAATGAGGATGAAATATTCACAAAGTCCTCTATCATTAGAACAGGAAGAACATGATGGATCTGGGTTCCACACACTCTTAGAGAGACTTTCCGAAGCATGGATAGAGAATATAGAGTAATTCTCTAATGGGTATCACCTGGACTGAAAAATATTGAACATGAGCAGTTGGTCATCAAATTCCATGGATAAGATGCCATTATGAACATCAATTTTGGTTCTATATGTCATGAGGAAAGATCTTCCTGGAATCATAGGAGAATAGCAAGAAGTTGTGTCATATTCAATGTCAAGGACATAGAAGTTAGTTGGGAATATAATATCACTGACTCAAAAAAGGACATCCTCAATTATTCCCTCCTGACTAGTTTTACTCAGATTGGGTAACTAGATGAAAACACCCATTGGGTGTAAGGTACCTAAAACAAGGTTAGAGAAGATGGATTTGGGCATGAAATTTATCAATGCTCCTAGGTTTATGAGATCATCATCAATGATGTAACTCCCTATTTGGCATGGAACCATAAAGGTCCATTGATCTTTTCACTTCATTGGTATGGACTACTAGTTCGAAAAATTTTCAAGGGTCAAAAGTTGTCTCTTATGAGTGAATAACTCCTTAACAAACTTAGTATACTTAGGAATTTGTTTGATGGAATCTAAAAGGGGAATTTTGACTTCAAAATGTCTAAACATGTCTATCATTTCAAGATCTAGTTCAAAGTACTTCCTTGGCATAGATATGGATTTAGGAAAAGGAATTGTATTTTTTGGAGGAATGGAAGGAGGTGAGGGAATGGATTTATGTTTTTTCGGATTTTTGGTCTTTTAGTTTTTAAGATCAACATTCAATGACTAATTTGAGAATCCATCATGAGGTATAGACATTTTTTGTCTGGTCTAAGTGAAATTTCACTTACATTACCCCTGGGGTTAGGCAATGGTTGAGCTGGTAGTTGGAAAGAATTAGATGGTTGTTGTAGGGTAAGGTGAGATTCAAGTTGACCAATTTCAGTTTTAATTTTTTAAGGCTAGAATAGGTGAAGGAGGAAAGATCTTCCACAAAAATTTCCCATGGTTTCTTGGAAGAAGATGTATGTATCGCATTAGTATTACATTGATTTTGGTTCTTGGGAAAGTTCTTGTATTGGGTTGGGAATTGGGAAGGCTCATTCGGATAGTGGAATAAAGGAGGTGCAATAGGAGGATTGATCCTTTAAGGTTGAGGAACAAAATGAAAATTTTGTTATAAGTTACCACCACCTTAACCATATTGGGATTAGTTTTTATTTTGAGGATGAAATTGAGGGGATGAGAAATGGGATTACCATGCCTTGGTTAAAGGTAGAAGGGAAGGGATTATAGTGGGGTTGGTTGAAGTTTCTAATGAACTGACCTGATTATGAGGGTCGAGGTACCTCTAAGAATATGTTTTATTGATCTCCATTGGTCTGGATAAATCAAATGAATTATCTTGATGTAGTAAACATGTGTCATTTGTATGAGTCGGTGAGATAAAAATTCCATAGTTTTTTATAGGTCTAGGGAATTGAGATTGTAGAGAAGATGAAGTTGTGGCTTCGACAGCCAGTTCTAGTTATCTCACAAGACCTATAAGTTCACTCATCCACTTTGTCATCTTTTTGGGATCTATGGATTGATTCTATTATACTTTTTTGGCTTGATAATGTTCCCAACTATGTAATTTAGGTGCGTTTTCATCCAAATTGCTTATGAGAACTCATGCAACTTCAGGAATTTTATCAATAAGAGAACCACTACTTGCAGCATCAATGACTGTTATATATATATAAAATAAACCCTAAAAGAATTATTGGATGAAGATTTTGTAAGGTATTTTTTGGTTTTTATAGGTTTCCACAAGATTTTTGAACCTCTACTAGTACTAAGGGAGTGATTCATTAGATAATTGACAGATATCGCTTATTTCCTTTTAGATAGAATTAGTATGAGAAGCATGAAATAATTTATCTAAGAAGAGTAAATTCATGTAATTACATGTGTTTATAGAACTAGGATGGAGGTAGAAGAGCCATGACTTGGTGGATTCATCAAGGGAGAAATGGAATGCTCTAAGTTTGATTTTTTTTTCTTCAAAAACCCCTTGAGGATTCATGGTAGAGCACACCACTTGGAACTCTTTGAGATGATGATGTGGATCCTCACCAACTAGCACATGGAAATGAGGTAAAAGTTGAATCAAATATGATTTGAGTCCAAAATAATCCTCAATTTTTGAATATTCAATATCAAGGGGATATTAATTTATATTAGGGGTCGTGATTTCTTTAAGGGTTTGTTCCTTATGATTGGTCTTATCTAGTTCAATTGGTTGGACAATGACTGGATCTTGAGTGATTTGATTATCCCTAATGTTTCTAATAATTTGGATAAGAGTAATATTTATTTTTGGGTAAATCAAATCTGATGGATTTTTTGGGAGGCTACAGGGAATTCATAGATGTTTGTAAAGGATGGAAAAGGTGGGTTTTTCCTTGTATTTTTCTTCAAAAAAATTATATTTTTTTATTTTTTTATAAAACATAGAAATTATTGAATAGAAAACAAACCATCACTAAAAATAGTACCATTTCAATCATGGATGATTTTCACCAATCAATCATTCAAAAGTCTGGTGCTCTACTAATGTGTATAGCATCACTCAGGTCAAATCCTTAGTGATAGTACTTTTTTATAGTTGATTGCTTTTGATTAATTTTAATTTCTAATGGGGGGTGTAGAGAATTGATGAAATGATTGATTAATGAATATTTATTTAACAATTTAATAATTATTGGGGTGAGTTCATAATTAGGGATTCAAGCTTGTGATATCATTGAGTTTTTCTTTACATTGCATTAAATTGGCACCCACTTTAGAAGATAACTTTGATCGAAATTCCCAAGTATTAAGGCTTTAATCCAGGACTTAAATTAATAGGGGTTATATTATCAATTAGTACTCATTTATGGTAGTGTATTTATGGTTCCAATAATACATAAAATATACACGTTAAACTGAACATGTCAATAAACCATGACATTTTATGTTTAAAAAACACAATTTTATCAAAAAGAATACTCAATAAGAAAAAGCACTCAATCACTTAAAAATTCACAAATTATTACTCACCCCAATGGAAGAATTACTCAGCCACTATTATTGATAGTAATCTTGTTAAATATTTTTTAGAGTGATTAATTATAGTGAGAATGAAAATAATGGGTTAATAAAATAGTTGTGCACTAAACACACACATGCGCAGTGAAGAAAGTTAAATAAAAACTTTGGATTGAAAGATAAAACAAAATAAGGAAGGGATTATTTAGATTTATTTAAAATATTTTATGACTATTAATATTGTGAAAAATAATGTATCTGAAAATAATAGATGAATAATAAGAAACATGCAATAAAATTATATTGAAATGAAAACACACTTACACGATTACAAATAAAAACAACTAAAAACAAACAAGAATGAAAATTTGAGGAGAGGCCTATCTTATTTAAAAAAGATAAATACAAGTCCTCCTAAGACCTAGTAAAGTCTATATAAATTCCAAACATCCACATTATGTTTTGAAATTCCAAATCCATGCAAGGATATGAGGGGGATGTATTTATATCCCATGGTGGTGGACTATTTCTATTTCAAATATTCCCCTCCACAAAGATCGCCAATTTGATCATCTAGATAGCTAAATATAGAGATATTATCTTCTTAAATGTTGTATATATTGATTTTTTCTATAAAATATGAAAATTTGGTGGTCATTGGAATTTTGTAACCAAAATTAAGGTGGTTTTACTAAACATTATGTAGTTTCCCATTTTTATCAACACTTTTTCAAAGGCTGGAATGTGAATGGATTTTTTAATTGGAAGATTCTATAAAATCCAAATAATTTCTTCTAAAAAGTATTCCACCAATATCTTGGATATTAAATTGTAAAATCTTCTCTCAAATTGTTGTTTATATCATGAGAAAATTCCATAATAGTGTGTTCGTTTTTATTCACAAACAGAATTGTGGGATAGAATTCATAGAATCATTTGGACCCCTTTTTGGTGGATCCGGGATTTGAAATTTTTATACAATAAGAATGGTATTCCCCCCCCCCCAATGTTTGGTGTAGAATCAATGAATTTTAAAATATAGATTGATCTCATAAATTAAATCTTCCTATATGGTCTAGTTTCTTCATAGATTCTCTAGGCCTTCTTGTATATACCATAGTACAATTCAAATGGCTGAATTGGACAAAGATTCATTCTAATGATATAGTTTAAATGAATAAGGAGCCCTAAAAAATAATAATCATACAATTTGGATATTTAGGGTGAGAGTTATAATTAAAATAGTAAAGTGACTTGATTGGATTAATTCAAATAATGCTCAAAAATTATATTTAGTATTAAAACATGAGAATCTCACACCAGTTATGAATTTTCACATTAAATTTACTAATGGGAGTATAAAAAATTATGAATAAATGAATAACATCAATACCATATAAAATAATTTATTCTTGTAACTTTTAATAATTAAACCATTGATAAACTCTTTTAAACCCATATGAAAAACACATTTGGATGTGAAAATACCAATTTTATTTAAAAATATTTTCAGTACCAAAATATAAATAAAAAGGGAAATAGGGTTTTTCTTTGAAGAAAATATCATTTAAAAAATTCTTGAAGAAAATAAAATTTTCTCTTTATGTTATATTAAAGTATTTCATTTTAAAAGGAAAATTATTTTGGAAGATCACATGGAATATTTCTTGAGAAAAATATTATTTCTAATTTTGAAAAAATTATTTTAATAAAAACTTTGAAATTTTAATGAAATAAATTTTATTAAAAAATAAATCCAAAAATTTATAAATTAATATTAAAATAAAATATTATTCATTAAAATAGTAAAATATTTTCATACTATATAATTTATAAAATATTCTTTTAATAATTTTGTTAGAGAATTCATAAAACACCTCAGTGGGAAAACAATAAAAATATTTCATTCAAACCATTTTGTAAAAATTAAACAAGGGTAAAAATGACTTTTAAAAATCATAGTAGGATATTAAAAACCTTATTTAAAATATGTTTTAGAAAATGTGGATATGGAATTAAAAGTGAGTTTTGAGGGAAACTTTAAAAGATGATTTTTAAAAGAATGTGATATACCTTGAGTCTGACTCATCACGTACATTCTTTTTCTCCCTTCAAAAAAACTTATGTTATTTTTTTTACTTTATAAAAAAAATTATCCAATTTAATTATTTCTTTATTTCATTTAACACCATGTTATATTTGATTAATTAATCAATTGAGTTCATGTAATGCATTTTTTTTACGATATTCTTCTCATATGTCATAAATGAATCTCATAGGTTTATTATGATCAAGATGGTAAATACTCTACCATCTCAAAAATAATAATTATAAAATAATTATAATTTTTAGACATCAATTATACTTTTAAAACCAATCATAAAATATGGTTATTAAAAATGAACAATGTTGCAATCATGGAGACAGTATGATGTACGTACGCATGAGTAACATTTCCATTTTTCAATGACCATTATGAAAATAAGGAAATTTTTATTTTATCTATATATAATTATAATAATATAATAAAAATATTATTAATTATTTATATATAACTATATATATCATCCATGTGATGTGGTGCTGAAAAATTAATCACAATGCTTTGTGGAGGTAGTAGTCCACCCATACGTACAAACGATGTTATCTATTTCCATTATATTGAAAGGTAAGAAAATTTTCGTTAAATAAAGATAAATATTTCTTCAATATCATATATAAATATATACATATATATATTAAATTCATACTTATAACCAATCTTGAGAGACGGTGATGGAAAATAGATTACATTAGTTTGTGAGGCGGTAGTCCTCCATACACACAAATGATTGTTCCCTTTCCCATTTGATTGATGGTGGAGATGGATATAGGTTATTCCATTAACATAGTAAAATATAATTATATATACATTACTTGTTTTATCATATCATGGTTAAATAATATTTTAAGGGTGTGGAAGAAGAAATAAAACTAAAGCAAGCAGATAAAAACTATACCTCTTCTTTGGAAAATCTCCATTTCTTAACGCCTTAACAATGATATGATTTGTATTATGAAAAACACATAAAATATAGAATGATTGGGGAGATTATGATAAGGTGTTTTGGTAGGTATTTTCTTATCCAAATGTGTTTTGAAGTTTGAATGATTGATAAGAAGAGGTGTCCTTTTATAAGAGAGGGGAGGGGTGTTCATGGAAACTCTCAAAATAATAAATTAATAAACGTTATTTTTCAATTAAAAATGGATCCAAAATGATTTATTTAAAATATAGTATTACTATGGGTAAAAATAATATTATAAAATTATTTTTGGATAAGTTTTGGTCCCATTTTAACCCTTACTATCTCGTTTCAAACCCTCGTTAACCCCTTGCACTCTTACCATTACAACAAGGATTTGTACTCATTGAGGGTTAATATAGGTACTATAAATGGATAAACATTCTCTAAATGGACCATCATTGATATTATAATCCATATTAAAATAATATTTTGGATTCTATGTTTTTTATGAAGTTTATATCATTTAATAAAATAATATTTATTATAAACTATAATTACCTTTAATTTGTAGAACTATTCATCACTTTGATTTTAATAACAAAAATTTGAGCTAAATATTTTATTATATCCCAAAAATTTCATGGTAAACTAAAAAATTTAGGTTTCACATTATTATACTCAAATTATATTCCTTTAAATTTTTTTAATATCATTTATTTTATTTTTCCATTAATTTACCAATTATTGCTTCAGTAATTTTTTTAAAAAGGTTACAATTGAAGCCTCAATTTATTATTAAATCAAATCAGATTACACTTTTCCTGGGTATAGGGAGACCCTTACAAAGCATGAAATCCCAGGGGCATGAAAGACCATTTTTCCCAAAGGGCCCTCTAGTGAATAGTACTATTACAGTACCTAGGTTGCTACTTTACCTAATACAGTATTTCCACCGCTACAATACCTCTACCATGACAGTTTCACCACTACTACAATTCCTCAACTTTTATGGTACTACTATAGTGCTCTACTATAGTTCCACTATAGTGCATGCGAATTTTATCCCTTTCTGTAATTGATCTTGGGTCTTTTGGATAATAAGGAGGAACCTTTACCACTTGGGTACAGGCTCGTTGGAAATTATTGAGTCAGTGTTGTGTAGGCATTTAATGTAATTATTTCTTCAATAAAAAATTAAAAATAAATTAACATGATAAATATAAATATTTTATATTTAAAAATACTATTTATAACCTAACAGATCCTCTCATATTATCTATGTTAAAAACACTAAATTTATTAAATATTATAGTGTGAAATATTTTAATTTTCTTTAAATAAAATATTAAAAATCTCATAATCACATCCAAATGGAAACAAAAGGGTCATATATCATACCTTTAAATGGTTATTGATGAGATATAATCATAAAATAAAATTTATTTTAAGTGTTAAGGTGATTTTATAATCCATGTCATATCATTTTTAATCCTTAATTACTCGATTTATGATTTACTGTGGTAACAATAGTTACTAAGGTTACTATTCATATTGAAGAAAATAATAGGAAAATGTTTAAAAAAATTGGAACCACTAATTATAAATAATAAATTATATATTAAAAATTAAAAACACATATGGGGAAGAATATAAATTAAAATTAAACTTGAAAAACACGATGGAAAATAGTCTTTCCGAAAAATTCCCTTTTATGTATAAAATTTTTATACTAAATTAATTTTTAAAATTTATTTAAAAGGCATCAATTGTACTTTTTTAAATAAAAATGATATAATTACATTTTGAAACTATTCCAAAATATGAACTTGAGCCTTAGCGCGGTTGGTGAGGACTCTTCATGTGCATCTACGAGACCTAGGATCAAATATGGATGGAGGAATGTATCTAAGATACTATAGCAATATTGTAGAATTATTTTATAAAGTAATATAGTAGGTATTGTATGATATTGTAGCAGCTGGAACTCTTCACCTTCGGGCCACCAGTTTGGACCTTGAGTCGTTCAGGCCTTCGGGCCACCCATGCCTTCGGGTCAGTAGGTCATTCGGGCCACCTTAAGGCCTTTGGGACATTTAAAGGCCTTTGGGCCACATGATGTGCAGATGTAAAAACCAGACAGATTCTATAAAGAATAAAGCTCTAGAGGAGGATTCAGAGCGGGAAGATTCACCATAGCAGGGCTACCAGGTTTGAAAGAATGATTGGGTATGTCAAATACCATAAATATAAGGCATGTGCATCTCTACACAGGATAGTTAGCTGAACCACCATATAAAGGTGGAGAGATTATCACAATATAGATGCTGGGGAGGGGGGTTTCAAGTAGTCATAGTCTGGAATGAATTCCTCTAAGACCTTTGAGTCTTGTAATGTCACGAAGCCTACAGGCCATGTAAGGGTTCTCCATCAACCTTTAAAAGAGTATTATCAAAAATGAATAAAAATTGAAGGCCTTAGGGCCAATAAAAAATATAATTTGAGTTTATAAACACTTTAAACGAAAATATATTTTTCCTTTAAAATTTTATATTTTTCACTATTCATTAAAAAGTAAACATTTTTAGAAACTTCTTAAACATTCTCCATAAGATAATTTTTACATGATCATTTAAAAAATTAATTTCATTTCTTTAAATAAATTTTCTAAAAAATTTAGAAATTAATTATAATATTCACTCCTAAAAATATAGAAAACCCATTTTTGATGAAAAGATATTTTAAAAGAATAAATTTACTTTACTAAAAATTATGTAATTTGTTTATAATTATTTACAAATAAATTTAAATTGAGTATTAACTTTTTTCTTATATCCTAAATCAGTTATTCCTATTCATACCCACCAAATAAATGGCTAGGTTATAAAGATCACATTTAAATAATAATATTTAATCATTTGTTTAAGATTGGTGTTTTGTATCTTATATTTTTTCAAACAAAGTATTTCCTTTTAAATTATAGGATATTAAAATAGGTAAGAAATATGAAAACATTCCTAAATTAAGGGAAATAGAGATGAAAATACTTATGGTATTTATAACAATTGAACCAAAATCCCTTGAAATACATAACATAATTTCAATTTATAAATCCCTTTAATTCTATAAAAATTAAATTATAAGAAATTCATGGGGTAATGAATAAAAATAACACCTTATAAAAGGAAACATGGTGCACAAATGAAATATGTCTTAAAGAATTTAAATTCAGACCAAGAAGCCCTTACAATGTATTCTCACTTAGTCAAATGTGCTCTGAACTCGTATTTAACAAACAGAGACTCATTGAACATTTATTTGAGAAATTTATTCACATTTATATCCTTTTATAATAATATTTTATATTCATTTATTACCTATTTTTAGTTAATATTTATTGTTAGTGTTAGTAGTTTTAACTATTCCATGTATTTATCATTATAATGATTCTAGTTATCATTACATGATCATGAGTTCATTATCTTCAAATTTTTTAATTTATTTATAAAGTACCAGGTTCATTCCATTAGAGTCTGTGGTATTATAATAAAGAGAAAACTCATAACGGACTTATTTAATCAATTTTTGACAAACCAAAGGTTGCATATTATTAATGAGGTAAATATTAATATTATCATTTTAATGAAAAAATAATAATTAATTTCATATTAATATCATATATTATAAGTATAAAAAATAATATAGTTCAATATTTTTTCCAAAATAGATTCAAATAAAGAAATGTATCTTGGTATACTCGTATTTGGGGGTTAAATTTTCAGATGACCATTTATTGTTAATATTATTAATATACATCTCAAATTTACTTTCCAAAATTTTAATGATGTTATAAATATCATATTTATTCATTAAATTTATTTTTAGAACCATCTATGTAAAGAGGTGATGAAAAATGAAATATATTTCCCATGGAGGCAGTGAACCAACCATAACATGAGTGTCATTTTAATTTTTTGAATAGATGATAGGAATATAGAAAATGGTTATCTCGTCATCACGGTAACATTTTAGTAAACTAATGATAATAAATTATTTATGTTATAATGATAATAGATTATTTAGAGAGGCATAAGATTCTTAATGTGTATGGAAAATTGGGGCGGTGAAGTGGTCATTTTATGGCGAGTGGAGTGATATTTTTGTAATACTTATTACTAAATAAAATAAGTAATGTTAATTTTAATGGAAAATAGGTACAAGGATGATATATAATGAGTTCAATATTAGTTATGTTCAATAATAAACTAAACTACCCATTTAGTGAAGAGTTATACTGATATTTTTAATCCTTTACCACATAGTTTAACCCCTTTTACCTCATTTAACCTTTATTATGGTAACTCCATTTGTACCTTGATTAATCATTTACAAAAAAATTGATCTTATTACATAATTTGAACATACTAATACCAAATATTAAAATAATTTTAATTAATTAAATTTCTAAATGTGATAAAAAATAACTTTCATATTAGTATTCATAATGTAATAAAAATAATATTTTAATGTATTTTCAAGAATAACAATAATTATTTTTACAAATATTATAATTATAATTAATACCCTTTAAATTTATTATTTTATGATTAAACTAATAAGGGATATTTTTTATTTAGATCAATAAAAAACCTGACATAACCTTACAACCACCCAATTAAATAGAAGGAAAAAATAATTTTTTATTATGATAAAATATAATTTATGTTCCAAATTTAAAATATAAGTTTATAAATTCATATTAATATTTTTAAATTTTTTATTTTACTCCTTAAATATTTATTTTTTTATAAAAAGGTATCATAAATTTGTAAGTCTTTCTTACATCTTGTTGATGTCATAAAAATTGTGGTGTTCTATAACACCCCCATTTTCAAGTAATTTACCCTTATTTCATTTAATTTGAGCATACATAAGGCTAAAGTTAAGTTTTAGAAGTTTATAGAGTTTTTTTAGTGTTTTTTGGACTGTTTTTAGGGTAAATAGGTTGATCTGGATTAGTTGAGATCATGCACAATCTCTAGGAAACCGTGCAATGTTTTCTAGTAGTCATTGGGCAGGTGCACTGTTGGTGCATGGTTCCTCCAAATAGTTTGAGTGCACATGGGAAAGCATGAAAAGTTAAATTGAGGTAAAATAATTTTTGGTGCATAACCTTGTAATCTAATCATGGAATGGGTTATCTTGAGGCAGTATCACCACATGGGTGGCACAAATTTTCCAAACTCTGTGACGTGAATTAATTAATCACAAAAATTAGTTTTAACATGGATTTAGGACTCATAACCCTCATTTTCCACCTATTCTCCCAAGGTCTCAAAATCCTATTCTTCCCAAGGATAGTTTTGAAATTCCCTTTGATCTTCAGTTATCTTTTGGTAAATCAAAGTGTGTTGGAGATCCGAGTTCATCAGTAAGTCATTCTTCTTCCTCGTTTTTCATAGATCTACTCTTCTCCTCTCTCATAAAAACCATATATAAATTACATTGTGGATATATCTATGTCACATGATGGAAATATTTATGAGATATGATTTATTGTTAAAAGGATATAATATCTAATGTCAGATCAAGAATATCATAGAATTGTTCTTTATTTCCACTATTCCTTGAGAGGTAGCTGGATTATCTATCATTCCCATTGTTCTACAACATTAATTATTGAGTTGTTTATTTTTGTTTGGATTTAACATGGAAACATTTTGTGATATTTTGAAGAAAAATCCATTTCGGTTTCTGTTTGGGAAATATGGAAAATTGGATTGATTTCAAAAAACATTTTTTCCTATAATTTTAAAATAATGATTTTAAAATTATATGGTAGTTTTGACACTTGTAAACTGTTTGATTAAATTATTTTAAACGAATAATTTTTTTATGAATTTGTTTGTGTAAGTTTGCATAATTATCTTGTAATTTGTTCAAAGTGAAGAGGTTTTCTTGGAAGTCTCACCATCAAGGTTGGATATATAATGGTCATGGAGTACCATCATCAATAGAAATACCAATATTGTCTGTATGGTACCATGTTTTTATGGGTGGGTGTATTGATATTGTAATGGTGAAACTGAATGTGAATGGATGGAATTAATATTGTTTATGGTTTTCTCACATGGATTTATTTTATTAATCAATATATAAGGTTTTATTAATTTCCAACAATTTTATATAAAATGTGTTATTGAGATCTTGTCCTAGTTGAATCTGATTGGACGTCTTTGGGGAAATTCTAATGAATTTATACTCATCCCCCTTCTTCAAAACTTTAGTGAATTTTCAGATTTCATCTATCTATATATAGGTAAATGGAAGGTATCATATTTCACTAGTAATTCCCTTTGATAATCTGGGAATGGCATGTGGAGTTAGAGCTTGGATCTAGTACTGAAGTGGATTTGGAAAATATCACCTTTTTATTGTTTGACTATTTTAATGTTATAGTTCCTCTTGTTTATTCCATTTTTCTTATTGGTACTTTCATGTTTTTTTTTACTTTTTGATATTTCTTTTCTTGTATTGTTTTTTCACGCATCATATTATTGAGTTGGATGTCATTTTTAATAATACTATCAGTTTTTATTATCAAAGGGAAAACCATCACTCATTGATATTTGAATCCCTTATAATTTATTATCATAATTTTGTGACTTTGGGATTTAACCTAAGTCCAATAACACATCTATCACATCTCAATCCAATGATGAGGGTAAGGAATTTACAAATTCATAAAACTAAAAAATTTACTATTTATCAAAAAATCAACTTCTTTCAAAATTTGTTGAAAAATTCACCCTAATATAAAGTTAATGTGATTATTATAAAAATAATCACATTTTAGAAAATAAAGATTATAAAAATTATGTATTTAAATTCTAAATAAAAACATTTGATATAGAGAAAAATGATTTGTTTAGAATAAAAACTATTCCTTTTGTTATGAGTGGTTACATTTATATTTTTTACCATCTATTAATTATTATATATTTTATAATTAATTATAACTACATGTAAAAATTTCAAATCTCATGAAATTAATCTTCTAATTAAATGGAATTTATATTTATAATACATAATCGATAAAATTATTTTAGTGTAACAGACAATATATACAACTATTACAATATTATGTTAACGACCATGTTGATTTTATTAAAACTACATTATCAAGATTTCATAGAAATTTGGGATAATAAAACACTATAAATAAGCTTAATTACATTTTCAAATAGAAATAATAAATATTTCCTTATCTTATTTTATTACAAAAAACATGTTACTTAATGTTTTAAAAGAAATTTTTTTACCAATAAAATACATACATATAATATGATAAAAAAATTATAAATTAAATTATGTGTAATGTATCTAGAAATTCCTGAAAAGGTATTATTTTATTGTAAAAATGGTATTTATCAATACATAATTTGTTCCATATAAAATTTTATGTGATATTACATTCAATGATTATATGTTAAAATTTTGTGACCATGAAGAAATGCATCATACTTTGTTAACAAATAAATTATAATTAGTTTATTTAAAATTAGAATAGTAATAAAATTAATGTAGTTATAAAATTGTAAATGTAAACAATATCATTAAAATAGTAAATGGTATTTTATAAAACTGTTTTAATAAATGAAATTTTATTATAGTGTAATTAGTATTTTGAGGAAAGTATTTCAATAAAAAACAAAATGGGTGATTAATATGTGAATAAATGTTTTATTTATATTATTATAATGAAATAAATCATTTATAATTTATATTTATACTTTAAGAAATAATATTTATAAAAAAAATATTCATTAGAAATCTCAAATGTCACATTCTATCCCCTTAAATAAATTGCATCATTGTAATTTTAATTTATATCATCAATAAAAGTAGATGGGGATATATTTAATACAATTATAACTTATGATATAAAAATGTATTAAAATCCTTCATAATATTCCATAAAGAGTATGTGAGACATAAAAATCAAATACCTCCAGAGTATCAAACTAGGTTTTTAGTTACGCCCACTTGTTTTTCACTATGTGAAGATCAAGTTAATGACCAACCAATCGTTTCAAGGATATTACTATGAGATGAATCTAAGTTAAATATTTTGTCCACTTTTTAATATCTATACAGGAATTTCATTTATAGTAATCCATACACTCAATACATTACCAAACAGTTTCATTTATTTACTATATTTAGATTTATCCTTAAGGTTTTCACTAATGAATTCTAGTCTCAATTCCCAATAATAATTAAAAATATATTTTTTCAAAATTGTTCTTACCACATCCTAAACCCAAAGTTCATATAAACTTATTCTCCTTCAATTAAATTTAATCTTAATCACATACCAAATAATATATATATATATATATCTTAATCATAAATACTCCTAAAAGGATATTTATTTTTTACCAAAATAATATGAATTTCCATGACATCAAATTACATACCAAAGTTAAGGGACACTTATTCCATGATCATATATTCCACTTAAAACCCGAGTAAAAACTCCAAAATATCATTAATCATCATAAAATTAAATCATATAAGACCTCAAAAGGTATAATTATTCTTTTAAATGTATGATTAACCCTAAACATATTAACTTATAATGGTATCCATAGCTCCTAAAATATCCTCAAAAAATAACATCATAACCTCTAAGGTTATCAAAACACTCCTTTTATACCAATTGGGGATTCCCATACCCACACACCTAGATATGGTTTTAAAAACATATTATTTTCATATTAGTTTTAATACCAAACAAAGTGACACATGCTTAACCATCCATAATTACAATATTAATAACCAATATTGAGTCACATACATATCCAAGACCTTTTTGGTTTATATTTTTATAAAATTATGAAAATATTTAACTAAAAACCCATATCATTCCCATTGAATGGGGATTTTTTCAAATAAACCAATGACTCCATATTTAAAAAAAATATTCAACATCTCCCAAAAAGAATTTCACACTTGATATCCATGTAGATATTTATTAAATAATACTCTTTTTGAGAACCTATGTAAATTGAAACATAATAAAGGATAACTCAAATTCTCAATAAGGGTAAACATAAGTGATAACAATCTAAGATCATATGTGATTAAAATATAAAAATGTGGTTATGAGAACCTAATAAATTTACCATACCACCTTGTAAGTAAATCATGCCCTATAAAACACAGAACATAATTAATTAATTAAAACATAAGGCTTTAAAAATAAATAATTAGCTATCATAGCATCATGAAATCATATTAATATATAAAAAATATAAAATATGACATTATAAACATAAGTCATGGATCACTACTAAGACAACATAACATAGTGTTAAAGTTCACATAGTTGATTTTGTTTAGTCCTTGGAATCATACAAGACATATAAGGAGATAAAAAACATTACCCAATGAATTGGAGGGATATATAATTTTAGTCTGACCCATAAAAAATTAATATGTACATGAATATGTGTGTCAGGAAATAAAACATTCACAATTTCATAAAAGATAAATTAACCTAGTAATGAAATGGTATTCATAAGGATTTATAAAAAAACATGATCATAACCCATTAAAAATATGGTTTTTAATATTATATAATATCAAAAGTGAATCATTAGAATTATATGAGGATGTTCATGTAGATGAAAAAAATTTAAAATAAGATGGGTTACTCAACACTTTTGAATGGTATTGTATAAAAGGATATAAATAATAGGATAATTTGATACCAAAAGTTAAATCTCAAAACATAAATACATCATAAAAGTATATATAGGGTAATATATGAATAAAACTCCATAAGAAATAAATATTTATATCTTGAGATGAAAATTTATTTAAAATAATAAAAAATGTCATAAACATTTTGTAACAATTTTTTAAATAAAAACTTATAAGTCACATTAAAATTCCATTTGAAAGGGAAATGGTTGATACTGAAAACATTAATTTTAAAATAAATAAAAAATAGTTAATCCTTGAAAAGAAATTAATTCAAAGATATGAAATACATATTAGAAGATAAAATTTGTAGAAGATTAATAAAAATCCCTTTATTTATTCTTTTAAAACATTTACATTTGTATTTAAAATGAAAAGTACACAAAAATGGAAATATTATTTTATTATAAAAAAAATGTGGAAACTCATAAAGGATTTTTAATTATAAATAATGGTCATGATATTAGGAAAATTCATTCATATGAAAGATTCTTTAAAAAAATTCTTTCCACACATTATTAAAGCATGTTAAAAATGAACCATGTAGAAAATATTAGAGAGATTACATTTTGAAAAAATAAATAAGGTGTAAGATAGTAAAATATATCCTTAATCTAGTTTTTAATTATACATAATGAAATTATTAAAATAATGTAAATAATATGGACATGGAAGAGAAAGCGGCCATTGGAAAAGGGTGAGAATCATTCTTACCAACATCATACTTTTACGAAGAAGGAATTCATTGAAGAAAATAATTATGATGTGAAAATAAAAATTTCCCAATGAGAAATTTAAAATACCATATGATATAAATTAATTTTAGAATATAAAAAATTATAACTGTAAAGTCAATGGAGAATGTTTGTGACCTAATGAAAGTAAAATTGAATTGAAAACACCCTTACAACTTCGATAGTATATGAATCAAAAGAACATGTAAAATAGACTAATATAGAGTTTTAAATAATGATATTAGAATTTGTTTATGATAAATTAATTCAATTAAGGATTAAATACACTATTTTATAGAATAATAGGTTCAGAATAAAAAAATGCCTCATTGAAGGGGGATTGAGATGCAAACCATTATGATTTTTATAATAATTGAATCAAAATCCTTTGAAAAAAGAAAATTGTTTCATATTTTTAATTGAATTAATTACATTAAAAATATATTAGAATTAATTCATGGGTATTATAAAAAATAAAACCATATAAAATGAATCCTGGTTCATTAAATGAAACATGATTTAAGGAATTGAAATTGAGACAAAGACGCCCTTACCTTGTATTCCTGCTTAGTGATATGCACTCTAACCTTCTATATATTAAACTAAAACACATTAATAATTTATTTAATATACGTATTCATATTTATAAATATTTATATTAATATTTTACATTCATTTATTACATATTTATCCCCAAATATTAGTTAATATTTATCATTCATGTTTGTAGTTTTAACTTTTCCAATCATGTTTTAGTATGAGGATTTTGGTTATCATTACATGTACATGATTTCATTATAAAAAAGGATTAAATTAATATAATTTTTTTTTAATAATTATTTTCTTTGTTCTAGGATTATTCTATTTTTTAAATATGTGTATTAATGATGTAAATCATAATAGACTTGTTTTAGTAACTTTTAAAGAACTAAAAGTGGTATCCTAGAATTGAGTTGAATATTAATATTACCATTCTAGAAATAATAAAAACAATTTTATCTACCTATTAATATCATATCTTACTCTTATAAAAAAAATTATATTGTTCAATTTGATGTCCAAAATAGATTCAAATAATGAAAAATGTATTGTTATTCCCTTTTTAGACGGTTAAATTTTACAATGATCTTTTATTGTAAATATTATTAACATAATGGAATAATTATCTTCATATAATATTATAATAATGTTTAAACTTTAATATTTATTTATTAAATTCATTTTAATAACCATCCATGTAAGGTGGTGATGAAAAATGAAATATATCATCCACTAAGGTAGTGAACCGACCATAACACGAGTATTATTTTAATTTTTTGAATGGATAATAGAAATGTAGATAATGATTATTCCATAAACATAATAATATTATATTAAAAAAATTATTCTTACTTAATTAATTTATTATAGTAATAAAATATTTTGTGGATATATATGAAGAAAGAAACTTGAAAGGACTCTATCAGAAAAATTTTCAATTTCTTGGATATCCTCCTTTAGACCACTCCTTAAGCCTTTATTGATTGGACTTTTGGTGAGAAAATAAACTATATTATGTGGAAAAAAGGTTTTGGGAGATAAATTTCTAGGTATTTTTTAATATAATATTATCAATTTTATGGTGAACTGAGATAGTGGATCGTACCATTTATAGTGAGAGGAGTGGAATTTTTGTAATATTTATTACTTAATATAAAAAGGAAAGGTCATTTTCAATAAAAATATATCCAATACTGATACTTAATGAGGTAAATTTTATTTAATTCTAATACTCCCATAATATAATCATTTATATATAATGTTTTATGATCTTTTAAGCCTTTACCACTTAGTTTAACCTTTTTACCACATTTTACCATTACTGTATAAATTCCATTTGTACAGCAATGACTTATTTTAAGCATTAAAAATAAAATTTATGTTATTAAATAATTTGAAATTTATTATTCTAAATATGAAAAACTATTAAAAAAATCAAATCTCAAAATATGATATATATTAATTTCCATATGAGTATGCATAACACAAAAGAGAACAGTTTTTAGAAAAATGTATTTTCAAGAAAAAAAATACTTATTTAGACAAACTATTGTGATTATAATTAATAAACAAGATATTTATTGATTTTTTAATAAATAAAAGAGGGTTATTTCAAGGAAAAACTGAATTTAACCTTCCAATCACTGAATTAAATAAAAGAACCAAAAATAGTTTTTTATTAAGATATAATATAATTTAGGTTACAAGTTTAAAATTTATGTTTTTAAATTCATAATAATATTTTGAAATTAAATATTTTACTCATTAAATACATTTTTTTTCATTAATAAGTTTTTTAAAACAATTAATACATTCTCATGTAATAATGATGTCATAAAAGATGTGTGTATTCATAAAAAATGTAATTTTTTACTATTCTCCCAAAAAAATAACTTCTTCATAATGATCAAAAAAATAATTTGAAACTAAATATAATGTTATGAATCAACAAGATTAATTCCGTTTTATAAAATATATATTCAAACTATTATGTATTAAACATTTAAAAAATCATATAATATATCAAAAAACAATTTATTTACGAGAGAAAATTATTTCTTTTATTATGAGTTATACAATTTATATTTGTTAGCATATATTATATTTAATAAGTTTTATATTTAATTATTTGTATACTTAAAAAATTATATTTTATTAAATTATTCTTCCTAATTAAGTTGAATTTATCTTTTAAATGCATAATCAAGAAAATGGTTTTAGCACAAGAAACTATATATACTATGGTTACAAAGTTATGTCAATGACCATTTAAATTTTCTAAAAAAACATTATCAAATAAATTTAACCATTTTTTTATAATAATAAACTATAAGTAAGAGAAATTACATTTTAAAATAAAAATAATAAATATCTCATAATTTTATTTAATTATAGAACGTGTTACTTAATGTTTAAAAGGGGATTTTTTATTAATAAAATATGAGAAAAGTATATGACTGAGAACATTTATAAATTAATTTAGCTGTAATGTAATTAAAAATTAATGATAAATTGTTATTATAGCATAAAAATTATATTTATCCATTTATCATTTGTTTAACATAAAATTTTATATGAAATCATTTTCAATGGTTATACATTATAATTATTTAAATATGAAAACATGTGTCATACTTTGATAACTATTATATTATAATGAATTAATTACCAATAAAATTATTAATAAAGGTAATATAGTTATAAAAATATATATTTAAAAATAATTATGAATAATGTAAGTGAAATTTTATAAAATAATTTTAATAAATAAAAGTTTATTCTATTTGAAATATTATGTTGAAGAAAAGCATGCAAAGAAAACAAATAAAGTGATAAATATATGTATAAATGTTTGGTTTATATTATTAGAAATAATTAAACACATTTATTATCTAAATTTATATTTTATGAAATAAAATTTATAAAAATAATCATTCAAAATATTGGATGTTACTGAAACCCCCAAAGAAAGTGGATTTCATCACCCACAGCTTAAAATTCCACAATAGTTTGAGTTCCCTATAAACAAGATGAATATTTTGAAGACCAATATATCAATTTTACCTTTTCAAGATCCTATGAAATATGAAGATAAATTAGAGATTTTTAACCCATAATATATAGTGAAACCAAATATTATTTTACCTCGTTAAGGGGATTTTATTGGTCATCAACTTCCTCTTCTTTTCTTCTTTATTTCCCATATATATTTAGACTTATGTATCCCCCCTCAATATACTTCATCAATAAATTCTTCCCAGACTCATATAGACCTTTACAGAGGAGTGTTTTGACCTATTTATTTAAAGTTCCATTATATACAATGGAAAATAATATATCCTCTAATTCTTGGACATATGTCCTAAACTCATCTAGTTGGATGGTGAATTCAAAATCTATGAAAAATCACACATAATATAAAGGTAATTACATATGTCCTTTGGGAGGTGGATTCATTTTAAATTATCTCATTCACCCCATATGTTCAATAACATATCACAACTATGTATTTTAGGGAAAATTGAAGTGTCATTCATTCTTAGGGACTTTTGAGGGAAATCACATCTACCAGAATCTCATACAACTTAAATAGTCAAATTTACAATCATTCCCTCAACCATTCCATAGTATAATCCTTGCATATAAGGGTTACCTAAATCAAGGATCCTATAATTTTATTCCTTATACTTCATTGTTTTTTTATCCCTTCCCTTGATTACATTCTCCCTCTTAGACAATCAATTTTATAGATGTTTATGATTTCCCTACCTTTTCTTTCCCAATACATTGCTTTGAAGATGACCCACCTACAAGTGGTATCCCATTTATATATGAATCAATATTATTTAGAATCTCAATTGTGTATGAATTAATATATGTTTAATAAAAAATTAAAAATATGTCTAATTCAACTATAATAAGTAGTATTATATTATATATATACATGTCCTCACACACAAGTATCATTATGACTTGGTGCACAATAAATTAATACCTCACACAAAAAAATCCTATAATTGGGAGATGGGATGATCATTTATTAATAATGAAATTTTATATCAAAATATAACATGAAGTAGTGACAAAAACCGGTTTATCCATATATGTAATAAGAATCCCATTCCAAATTTACGTTGTTTAATAGTGGTGTTCAAAGACACTGTGTCTATTATCCACCATTATTTATTTTTAATTTCAAATCTAATGAATAAAAACCTATCATTACACCCCAAAACACTAAATAGACCCTTGGTCCTAATTAACATCAGTTGGACACTGGATATGTTCAGTAACAGTGGTCTATTCTTAGAGTAGGGAATGGTGATTAGATTTTGTAACTCGAATACATTAA
The DNA here is from genome assembly GCA_963277665.1 of Viscum album. Taxonomy (NCBI): domain Eukaryota; kingdom Viridiplantae; phylum Streptophyta; class Magnoliopsida; order Santalales; family Viscaceae; genus Viscum; species Viscum album. The sequence continues at coordinate 881,327,580 of OY728123.1, forward strand.
TATGAAACTCCACCAAAATATTGACAAAGAATAGAAATTAAAACCCAATATGAGTTCGGATCATTGTTAATACAGACTAGTGTCTTGTAAATCAAACTAATACTAGGTTAATCAACCTATCACTACTAGGTTAATAACCCTTACAAATGTCTTGGTCTTGATAGAAACGTGTGATCCCCTCACTAATAGCAACCTATCACTAAATAATTTGGCCAGTAAGCTTCCAATGTTACACCCCAAGCTTCCACAGTACATTTCCCTTGGAATAATACAATAGCTTGTGTTGTACGCAACTTCGAGTTCAAACACACCACAACCAATCAAACTAGCCGTTATAAATAGTAATACCCACTTTTTGAAATTTTATAAATTTTATCTTTCAAAATGGACTTCATTTTTGGATTCTTAATATCGAAATTAGCTTAGGGTGAATTTTTTTTATTTTTCTGAAAACATTCAATTTTTTATGAATAGTGAAAAACAATTAGTTATTGTTTAAAATAGAATTTTTATTTAAATAATTATTTATTTTATTTAAATTTATTTTAGGTAAAAATAGAAACATAATACCTATATAAGTTCAATCTAATTCATTGGAGTCATTTTATAAAAATTTTAAATATATAAAAATTTTATTGAACTTTTTATCGTCTTTTACCCACCTCCTAGGAGAATTTGCAAATTTGCATAAAACAAAATTTTACCGCTTCTATGAATTGAATTTAAAAAATAATAGAGAAAAGTTTGATATCAGTATGTAAAATTTTGTTCAATAAGATGAAAATAATTTTTTGTGAATAGTAACTTTTAACTTTTATTTACCCCGGTTGAAAGTAAATAGGGTAATTAAAGGTAAAAATGATATTATTATTACTGAAACACATGTCCTAATACTATTGGATAAGTTTATATTGAACAAAAACAACCTTAGGAAAAAAATATGCTCCTTTAGGTCCACTTGGATGAGATTAGGACATTTTTTTTAAAGAATAGTTAAAAGAGCTAAATTCAAAGTTTAATAAATAAACCATTTTTAATGTAGGGTTACACACAATATAAATTCTACTATAAATATTAATTATAAAGATAAAAATATTTCATAAATAATGGTATTTTATTCATAATTTTTATAACTTAAATAATTTAATTTATTTATGACACAATGATGATGCAATAATTACCTTAATAATGAGATATTAAAATATTTTATATTATAAATATAAATGTAAATGTAATTTGAGTCTTTTTATAAATTACACTAATTTTATAGGATAATATGACATGTTATGGTTGATTAAATAATTTTTTTTGAAGTAATCATGCTATTATGATTTTCACAAAAAACCAAATACTAAATAGTGTCAAAATTGACATAATTGCATTTTTAAAAAAAGTACTATATTATTAATTGATATAATATTTTTAAAAATCTAAGTTTCATAAAAAGGACTTATATAAGGTTATATATATTAATAATTAACCACTTTCTATTCTCTTGGCTTTTTATAGTAATTTTATTAACCATATAATATAAAAATACAAAGAGACATGGTAAATGTCAAACTTTTTAACTAAGAGTTAAATCTAAATGATATGGTTAATATGGTGACAAAAACCTATATAAAACCTATATTTTGAGATGTTTTGGACCCATTCCCACCTTAACCTCGAAATAAATTATTTTTTAGCTATTAGAAACCAAAAATGATTTTATTTTAAAATAATATTTCAAGCTTTTCCTAATGTGGTCCTCACCTCTCTCATAAAAGGGTACTGCCCCTTCTCTTAATTTCATGCCTCCAAAGACTTTTATCTCAGCCAACCCCTTCCCAAATATCCTCCCAACTTTCCTCCCTTCATTATAGAGGCCTTCCTTTGGTCCGAAATCCAAGCTAACAATCGCTTTTGATCAAATAAAAAGGAAGAACCCGAAGAAGAGGTATATATTTCATCACCTCTTTCAAGTTCTTTTCTTCTTCCACTTCCTATTGCTTTGTTTTTTCCATTATAAAATAATAAGTCCTATATCTTCTATATACTGTGATGTTATTATAAAAATGTTACAACCATATTCATTATTCTATCCATCATATGAATGACAAAGTAACCATACGTGTGTATGTACGGCTTACCATCTACACGTCGTGGTATAGTTTTTTATTCAAACACTTAATTATTTCGATTGGTATAATAATGAGTATAACTGATGTAAATAATAAATATAACATTTTAATTATTAATAATATAAGATATACCATCTAGTTACATATATTTTCATGATCAATATAATGATATTGTCGCTCATGCGTACGTACGAATTACCGTCTCCACGAACAGGATGAGATTCATTCCCCGTCGTAATCATTCAAGAATAATTTTAATTTTATGATTAAAAATAATGTTTATAAACCTAATATTTTTCTGTATATGAATCAAAAATATCCTATCCATAATAAATATTTCTTACATAACCAAGCATATAAAGTAAAACGAATCAGTTAACACCTGAAACGATGATACTACTAAAATATTATTAATAAAGAAATATTATAAGATCATATATGATATCATATTTATGTATATGATTCTTGTATAATTTAATAAAAAAAATTAACTATTATATAGGATGTTAACATACCATCTACTAATAAAAAGTACAAGGTAAGGGTTAATTTCACAATCACTTTATTATCCGATGTTATTTTTATGTAAATATCTACTGGGACCTCTTTATCATCCACATCCATGTTACTTAATAATTTATTTAAAAACATTTTTAATAATAACTAGATTATGGGTTAAAGTCATTTATACCCTTGGTTTACTTTTTATAAAAAATTTTAAAAGCAATCTTTCCGTCATTTTCCAAATAAGGTACTTTATGGCCTTTTCCACAAAATTGAGGTAAGAATGACTTTTTTTTAACTTATACAGAGGGTGCGGCTATTTTATGCCATTATAGCACCTTCGAATCTTCCCTTAAAATCTTATAAGAATATTTCCAAAATAAATGTTTTCTTTTATAATTATGTGACTTTTAATTGGTTTCAAAATAGAAAGATGTATTTCTTTCAAATAGTTTTCCTTTCAACAATGTGAACATACTTTGATGGATTTTAAACTTATTTGAAGTTGATTTATTATGATAAAAATATTCCATGTTGTATTTAAGGTTTTGTGATATATTTTAATATAGATGTTTTATTTTTATACCATTCATGGTTGATGGATAAAGTAATGACATTTCGTATTCTAGTTATAATATGAATGTTTATGTTATGTTTAAACCTTTTCATATTAGGAATGCATTGGACGTAGTAAGTGACGGGTGGAGCCCACTATAGCTCCTCGATGCATCAGTATGTATCAAGAGAAAATCTAGTGTCTGGGAAAAAGGCCTTGAAAAAAAATTATTTGTAGTCTTGGTATAAGGCCATGACTATGTGCTTATGAAGTCTGATATTATGCATTCCATCATTATGAAAGTGGCTATTGATATTGCATGTGGTTATTAGACTAGTAGAATATCCATGTGATTAAGTTAATGGAATTATTTGATTTTATATTTTCCATATTATGCATAAGTTTATGTTTAAAAGTATTTTGTTTTAGTCTTTTACTTTTCCTTAAATGTTTAGGCTTATTTATGAAATTTTATGCTATATTGTTATCCTTACTGAGAATCTGAGCTCACCCGTTTCTATGTTTTATTTTTTCTAGGATGGGAAGAAGTATTTTATGGTTGACCTTCAAGGATAGGATAATGATATAAGTTTGTTCAAAAGGGTACAAAATGTAGTTGATGTTTTTATTTCATGATGTAATGAAAAACTTATGAATGTATCTAGTACTTCCAAGGATACTAAACTGACTGGTCTTTTGGGACATCATTCCTTGTATCATTCCAATGTTATCTAATAATGCACTAACTCTAGGTAACTAGGGTCTAGGTTTTATAGTTGGTATCAGAGTAAGTTTAGTACAAACCTTGGAAGCTAGATTTAGATAAACTCTGATTAGAGAACATTACCCTAAGATAGAATTTGTGGATTAGTATAGAAGAACTTCCTAGAATTTTGGAAATGTAGATATTTTGTGAGTTTTCCTAGAAATACATCCATGTCTAGATATGAGCAAGTAAAGGTGGATTTGGAACAAATGTACCAAGGGGTAAAACCCGAAAACACCACATTGAGTTAGACTCGAACGAGAATTGTTGCACGACAACAGGCCTTGTTACACTCTTGGTTACGACACTCCTAGGGGATATTCTTAGGATCATTATCATTTTCATTACAAACCATTATGAAGGGTTTCTGTGTATAGAATTCCTCAAAGAAAACATTTTTATGATTATGGATTATGACCATAAACTGATCAATTTATGTTAACTGTTTTACAAGTTTTGAATTGTGTATTGTGATTCATAAACTAATTTAGTGTATGTAATTGTTTACAAATGGCTCCTAGTAGAAGGAATTGAAATCATATCAACACACATAATCCATGTAGGGATTTCCCTTCTACTCAATATAATTATATTGGAGCTGGTGATGCAACTGGTGCTGATCATATTATCGCCACATTGGGAAACCTCACTCAGGTTATGAATAATAACCTTACCCATATGGAGCACCCTAATTCACAATGTGGAGGATCAATGTTAGACCTCTTCATGAGGTAATGACCCCCAAAATTCAATTGGAGTACAGATCCATTAGTAGCTGATAAATGGTTAAGTTCCTTAGAGAAAATATTTCCTGCTTTAGGGAGGAAGAGAATGAAATAACTATGGTTAAGGAAAGGAATGTTCAAATAGAGGATATATCTATTATGAAAAATTATGTTGATGAGATTCCAGAGGATTTATCTGGACATCATACAAAATGAAAAATTGTGTTTTCCATTGATTTAATTCCTGGTTCAAGGCCTATATCGAATACCCCTTATAGAATGGCCACTGTGGAGATAGTGGAACTAAAGAAACAACTTGAGGAATTGAGTAATAAGGGATTTGTTCTCCCTAGTTTTTCTCAATGGGGAGCCCCCGTTATTTTTGTTAATAAGAAATATGGATCTATGAGGTTTTGCATTGACTATAGGTAGATCAATGCTATAATGATAAAGAACAAGTATCCCCTACCTCTCATTGATGATTTATTCAACCAACTTCATGGAGCTCAATATTTTTCAAAGATTGACCTTAGATCTGGATATCATTAGTTTTGTGTGAAGAATGTTTTGAAGAACTAAAGATAAGATTAGTCAATGCTTCTATATTGACTTTACCATTAGGGAATGTTGTGTTTGTTATTTATAGTGATGATTCAAATAAAGTACTTGGTTTTGTCCTTATGCAGAATGATAGAGTTATTGCATATGCATCACGACAGCTAAAAATTAATGAGAAAAACTATCCCACTCATGATCTTGAGTTAGAAACTGTAATCGTTGCTCTGAAGATATAGAGACACTATTTATATGGTGAAAAAGTTTATATTTATACTGATCACAAGATTTTGAATTATATTTTCTCACAAAAAGAACTCAACATGAGGCAAAGGTGATGGCTTTAACTACTCAAGGATTATGATTTCACTATACACTACCACATGGGGAAGGAAAATAAGGTGGAAGATACTTTGAGTAGAAAGCATCATGGAGTTTTGAACAAGATGATAATTGAAAGGGATCCTATTTTCATGGATCTAGTAAAGATGGATATGGGAAAAACCATGGAAGGTGAAACATCAATTATTTTTCAAATGGTTGCCAAAACATCTTTACTTGAAAGGATAAAAAGTTCTCAGACTTATGATGAGGAATTTCAAAAGAAAATTAATGTTGTGAATGATGGGAGATTGATTGAATTCGTATATAAAGATGGAATTTTGAAATTTGGGAAGAGTTTTTGTGTTCCCAATATACCTGATCTGAAAAGGGAATTGTTGGATAATACTCATAGCTCTAATTTCTCTATACACCCTAGTAGCACTTTTATGTATAGATATTTTAAAGAACAGTTTTTGTGGGACAACATGAAGAGAGAGAATACTAATTTTGTGTTGAGATGTATTGTTTGTCAACAAGTGAAAGTTGGAAGACAACATCCTAGAGGATTCGTGCAACCTCTTCCCATACCTAAGTGTAAATGGGATAATGTTACGATGGACTTTATCATGGGGCTACCAAATAATCCTAGAAGGAATGATGCAATATGGGTCATTGTTGATCATCTTACCAAATCAACTCATTTTCTTACTATAAGAGAACATTTCCCACTTGAAATTCTAGAAATACTATATATTAATAATGTTTTAAGACTTCATGGGGTACCCCTATCTATTTTTTCTGGTTATGATCCCCATTTTACATCAAGATTCTGGAAAAGTCTTCAGAACTCCTAGGATACTGAACTATTTTTTAGCACTGCCTCCCACCCTCAAACTGATGGATAATCAAAAATGACTATTCAAACCTTATAAGACATGTTTAGATCTTTCTCACTTGACTTTAAAGGTATGTGGGATCAATATTTACCTTTGGTAGAATTTTCCTATAACTATATCTTTCATTCAAGTATTCATATGGCACCACATAAAGCATTATACAGAAAGAGATGTCACATACCAACTTGTTGGGATGATGTTGGTCAAAGAAAACTCGTAGTCCCACATCTTGTCGAGGAAATGATGGAAAATGTGAAGGTTATCCAAACCCACATCAAAGCAACTCAAAGTAGGCAGAAGAGCTATGCTGATAACCGAAGGAAGGATTTTGAATTTCAGGTAGGAGATCATGTTTTCTTGAAGGTATCTCCATGGAAGGGAGTTATAAAATTCGGTAAAAAGGGTAAATTAAGTCCCTGGTACATTGTACCTTTAGAAATTCTAAAATGAATTGGGGCTATAGCTTTCCATTTGGCAATGTCACCAAGTCTCTCCAAAGTACACGATGTGTTCCACGTATCATTGTTAAGAAAATAAATGCCTGACCCAACGCATGTAATCACCTATGAGGAAATTGAACTGGAATCTGATCTATCTTATTGTGAAGAGCCTATAAAGATTATTGATGCAAGAGAACAAGTGCTGAGAAATCATATGACTCGTCTGGTAAATGTTCTATGGAGAAACCATAAGATGTAAGTGGAAAAAGTAGGAACCCGAGGAACTTATTATGAAGAACCACCCGAATCTTTTTATGTAGTAATATTCTAGAAATTTTGAGGATGAAGATATTTTAAGGAGGGGAGAATGTAACACCCCAATCTTCCACGGTATGTTTCCCATTGAATAATACAATAGCTTGTGTTCTACACAAATTTTAGTTCAAATACACTACAACCAATAAAACTAGCTGTTATGAATAGAAATAATCACATTTTGAAATTTTATAAATTTTATCAATCAAAATGGACTTCATTTTTGGATTCGGAATATCGAAATTAACTTAGGGTAATGTTTTGGTATTTTTATGAAATCATTCAATTTTTTATGAATAATGAAAAAACACTAAGTTATTGTTTAAAACTGACTTTTTATTTAAATAATTATTTATTATATTAAAATTTATTTTAGGTCAAAATAGATACATAATAATTATATAAGTTCAATTTAATTCATTGGAGTCATTTTATAATAATTTTATATATATATAAATTTTATTGAAATTTTTACCGTCTTTTACCCACCTCCTATGAGCATTTACAAATTTGCATAAAAATTAATTTTACCACTTCTGTGAATTGAATTTCAAAAATATGAGAGACACAGTTGATATCATCAAGTAAAATTTGGTTCAATAATATGAAAGTATTTTTTTTTGAATAGTAACTTTTAACTATTATTTACCATAGTTAAAATTAAATAGGGTAATTAAAGGTAAAAATGATATTATTATTATCCCAACACATGTAATAATTATATTGGATAAGTTTATTTTGACCAAAAACAACCTTAGGAATAAAATATGATCCATTAGGTCCACTTGGATTAGATTATGACATTTATTATTATTTTATTTAAAGAAGAGTTAAAAGAGTTAAATTCAATGTTTAATAACTAAACCATTTTTAATATAGGGTTATGAACAATATAAATTCATCTATAAATATTCATTAGAAATATAAAAATATTTCCTACATAATGGTATTTTACTTATTATTTTTAGGCATTAAATAATTTAATTTATTTATGACACAATGATGATGTAGTAATTAACTTATTAATGAAATATTAAAATATTTTATATTATAAATATCCAAATAAATGTAATTTTAGACTTTTTATGAATTCCACTAATTTTATAGGTTAATATAAAATTTTAGGGTTCATTAAAAAAAATTGAAGTAATCATGCTGTTATGATTTTAACAAAAAACCAAATACTAAATACTGTCAAAATTGACATAATTGAGTTTTTAAAAAAAATACTATATTATTAATTGACATAATATTCCTAAAAATTTAAGGTTCATCTAAAAGAAATATATAAGGTTATATATATTAATAAATACCCACTTGGGGTTCTCATGTATTTTTATAGTATGTTTATTAACAATATAATATAAAAATTCAAAGATACGTGGTAATTGTCAAAATTTTTAAATAAGAGTTAAATCTAAAGGATAAGGTTAATATGGTGACCTAAACCTATCTAAAACCTATTGGTTGAGAGTTTCTAGACCCATACCCAACTTATCCTAGAAATAAATCATTTTGGAGCCATTAGAAATAGAAAATGATTTTATAATAAAATAATATTTCAGGCTTTTCCTAAAGTGACCCTCACCTCTCTTATAAAAGGGTACTTCCCATTCTCTTAATTTCACACCTCCAAAGACTTTTTTCTAAGACAAACCCTGCCAAAATATCCTCCCAAATTTCCTCCCTTCATCCTAGAGTCCTTCCTTTGGTTATAAATCCATCTTATGGATCCCTTTTGATCAAATCAAAAGGAAGAACCCGAAGAAGAGATAATATTTCATCACCTCTTTCAAGTTCTTTTCTTCTTCAACTTCCTATTTCTTTGTTGTTTCCATTCTAAAATAATAACTCCAATATCTTCTATATACTGTTATGTTATTAGAAAAATTGTACAACCATATTCATTATTCTATCCATTATATGAATGATAAAGTCACCATACGTGTATATGTATGGCTTACCGTCTCCACGTCGTGGTGTAGTTTATTATTCAAACACATCATTATTTGTATGGGTATAATAATGAGTATAATTGATGTAAATAATAAATATAACATGTTAATGATTCTTTATATATGATATATCATCCAATTACATATGATTCAACCATCAATATAATGATATTTTCGCCCGTGCGTATGTACAGATTACCGTCTCCACGAACGCGGTGAAATTCATTCCACATCATAATCATTCAAGAATAATTTTTATTTTATGATGAAAAATAATGTTTATAAACATAATATAGTTCTGTATATGAATCAAATACAACCTATCCATAACAAACATGTATTACATAACCAAGAATATAAAGGAAAACGAATCAGTTAAAACTTGAAATGATGATACTACTAAAATATTATTAACAAAGATATATTATAAGATCATATATGATATAATATTTATGTATATGATTCTTTTATAATTTAATAAAAATGTTTTATCTATTATAAAGGATGTTAACATACCATCTACCAATAAAGAGTACAAGGTAAGGGTTAATTTCACAATCTCTTTATTTTCTGAGGTTGTTTTTACATAAGTATCTACTGGGACCTATTTATCATCCACATCCATGTTAATTAAAAATGTATTTCCAAAAAATTTTAATATTTACTATATTATGGGTTAAATTCATTTATAACCCTGTATTACTTTTTATAAAATTTTTGGAATGGAATATTTCTGTCATTTTCCAAACAAGGTACTTTATAACTTTTTCGACAAAATTAAGTTAGGAATGTCTTTTTTTAACTTATACAGTGGGTGTGACTATTTTCCACCATTATAACACCTTCAAATATTCCCTTACAATATTATAAGAATATTTCCAAAATAAATGTTTTCTTTTATAATTATCTGACTTTTAAGTGGTTTAAAAATAAAAAGATGTACTTCTTTCAAATAGTTTTCATTTAATCTATGTCAACATCCTTTGATGGATTTTAAACATATTTTAAGTTGATTTATTGTGATAAAAATCCTCCATATTGTATTGAAGGTTTTGTGATATGTTTTACAATGGATTTTTTATTTTTGTACCATTCATGATTTATGGATAGAGTATTGACATTTCGTATACTAGTTATAATATGAATATTTATGTTATGTTTAAACCTTTTCATATGAGGAATGAATTGGACTTAGTAAGTGACTGGTGGAGACCACTATAGCTCCTCGATGCATCATTATGTCTCATTAGAAAAACTAGTATCTTGGCACAAGGCCTTGAAAAATAATATTTGTAGTCTTGGAACAAAGCCTTGACTATGTGGTTATGATGTCTGGAATTATGCATTCCATCATTTTTAAAGTGGCTATTGATATTGCTTGTGGTTATTCAACTAGTATAATATGCATTTGATTAAGTAAATTGAATTATTTGATTTTAAATTTTCTATATTATGATGAATTTTAAGTTTAAAAGGCTTTTGTTTTAGCCTTATACATTTCCTTAAATGTTTATACTTATTTATGAAAGTTTCCGATGTATGGTTATCCTTAATGAGCCTCTGAGCTCACCACTTTCTATGTTTTATTTTTCCCAGGATGTGAAGAAGTATTTTATGGTTGACTTGAAAGGATAGTATAAGTATATAAGTGTGTTTAAAAGGGTAAAAAATGTTTTTGATGTTTTTATTTCGTGATGTAATGTAAAACTTATGAATGTATCTAGTACTTACAAGGATACTAAACTAATCAGTCTTTCGGGACATGATTCCATCTATAATGCAAATGTTATGTAATAATTCACTGACTCTGGGTAACTAGGGTTGGGGCGTTACATCCAAGACAAAGATATAATGTCACTCATAGACTAACTTGAAACCCCTATTAAAAATTTCATATTTCCATTAATAATTAATAAAATACTCTCATATTTCTTGGTTAAAATTATCTTTAAATTTAGGCCTTTAATTCTTATTTATTTTATTTTTGTTGTTAGGGAAAAGGGGTGTAATTTGGAGAAGTGGTAAGAGGGAGATAGAACAGAACCAGGTTCAAAAGTTTCACTAAGTACCTAGTGGGTAGGAACTGATTACCCAGTGTAACTCCATGGTATTCAATGTCATTGTTAGGACCACTAGGTTCCTGGTAGGTATTTCTGTGGTTCTTTTATGTCAGTGAATTTTTATTCATTCACCACATAATTAAATTACCCTAAAATTTATAACTCCACATTTATCTCCTCATTTCAATCCATAACCCTCCTTAGTAGATCCCCCTTTTTTCCCTTTTAATCCCCTTAAACCATGCATTGGTTCTTTATCTAGATATATCATTGAGTAGACATGGTATTCCATTATTAGCTAATATAATGTAAAACCATGATTCTATAATAATTTTATGTTATGTTAATAGTAGTTCCGTGTATCTCGTAACCTCACCTCCTTATAGGGTTTTGAAACCAAGGACTTACATTGGTTATTCTTCCTCCAGGTGATAGTAGGTGGTTGTAATCGATGATATTGAGGTAAGTCTACATCCATAATGGTCAAATTTGTATTTTTTAGTTAGGTTAGTGATCTAATCCCTCTTTGATATAACCTACATTTCCTAAGTTGATCAGGAGGGGAATCTCTAGATTTCCTAAGCATAGGGATTTTCATCTTCATAGGCTAGGGTGGGTGACCACTTCTCTTTATCTCATACTATCCTGGTGTTGTAATTACAATTCAATAGGTCAAAGTAAGGTGGTGAATGGGTATGTGTTTTATTAAAAACACATTTCATAGGGTGTGTGGTCATAAATTGGAACTAAAATTGGTCATAGCACATTGGTTTGTGAATGTTATTTTTCACGGTTGTTCTTTTATTTTACCCATTCATAATAATGATAAGAATTTGTTGGCATTTGTTTCCATGTATATTATATATTTACATATACATGTTTATGGACTACCATATTTTTTATTAATATGCTACGGTATTTCAACATATTGTATTAGTCTGGTCATATTGAAAATATTTATAATTGAAGTCCTAAATATATTTTAGGGTTTCATGTGTATAATGTGAAGATAAAATTTTTCATCATGGAATCGAACATGGTATTTGAAACATAAAATTTTAAACATGGATCCTTTATTTTAATTGGAAATAAATTTCATTTAGAAAACATGTATTCATGCAACTATGTTTTTAATTGACATATCCTTGATGTTGAGAGGCTTCTTAGGTGATATTTCATAAAAATAAATTGTTTTATTTTGTGTTTCATAAGTATGTATCCAAACACTATTTGGTAGTTTCCAGCATGAGATGTTTGCAATGGAAACAAATGGGTGTTAATGTATATAAAGTATATCCATCCCTATGAAGATATAAGGCTCATATAGATGAGGTTTTATTATATATATATAATTATGGATATATACATATATATATATATATATTTCTATGAGAAGATAAAGGACCACTATTATGAAGATGATTTTAGATATGTGTATATAGTTCCTCCCTATGAGTATATAAGAGAATTTTCAGGATGTATGGTTATGGATACATAAATATACATTGGTAAATACACATACATTCATATATATATATATATCTCTCTTAGTGTGTATATTACCACCTATATAGGTGGGGTTATATGAACATACTTGAGTAAGATGTTCCTCATGGTAGACAGGTATTTCATGACATGGAAGTAGAGATTGGATCGATGAAAGTTTGGTTGCTTCCATCTAGAAATTATTACAGTTTGACTAATGTATGATAATTATTTACCTGGTTGTAAAAAAATAATTTCTAATTTTATATTCCAAACATTATTTATGTGGGATGCTTACTTCTTGCCTAATTTTTACTACTGCATTGCACAGTTATTTTTTTGAAAAACTGCATGAGGTCAGTTGGTGAATTCTACAAGGTACATTGTACTCAAACCCTATACACATTCTTCCAGAATGTGAGTAGAGATTTTTTTACATGAATGAGGTAATGTTAATTCACCGTAGCATTAGGGATAATGTAAATTAATCATGGGTGGTCATCACACTTGTTGTGTAGAGTTATGTTATACATTTTTATAGTTTTTGATTGATAAACATGGAAATAAACTGGGGGTTTTCAATTATGGTTAGTGTAAGATATCTCATCCAGGGGAATTTCCATTTTGGTTCTTTAAGGTATGATTTGGTTTTCACATTATTTGTATTTTTTTCTGGTAGCACTTATACAATGAGTTACATTAATTTTTTTGGACTGTTTTTGCATAGAGTCTCATTATATATATAAATATATTCTATATTATAGACTATAATAGTACCCCTAATAGATAGGTACATTAGGGATGAATAGGTATGGTAATACGATTATTCTATGTACCAAAAATTCATTTCATAGTTTTTTTATTCTATTAGGTTTCATGTAACTCTAAAGAATGTAAATCATCTCCCACTTGTGTGTCATTTATATCTTGGTATTTACACCCACCTCTAGTTATTAATAGGTATAGATACGGTATTTTGGTAAATAAAATATAGTATACTCATGTATTTTTGTCATGTTTTTATAATTGGTGAGTAAGCGTCCTTTATTTAATGGGTGTGAAGGACTAATAGACATTTTAGCCTCCTCACCTATGGTTTTAACTAGTGAGACACTCGAAGGATTTCAAAAAACTATATAAAAGGAATGTTAGTGTACAGTTTTAATTAATTCCCTATTATGACCTTATTCACTACTAATAGGACCTTTTCTAATATTAGGTTTTCCACTTCATTGTCTTAGACATTGAGAATATAGAGGAATTCCTCATAAATTTCACAAACTATATAAATTGCCAAAAAAATTCTTATTCAAAAGATTGATACCCACTTCCTCATATAGAAATTTGATGTTTTAAATATCATGGAACCAATAGATGATAATCTTCATGATTATATAAACATATCAGTAGACAGTGAATTGTGTGTCAAAGAAACCTCATACAATCCAACCACTCACACTACATCTCAATTTTTATATATATTTGGTGGACCTAAAAATTAAATTCACATTCATTCATAATGTTATACCTGGGTTAAAGGTACCATTTAAGACTATATCCTATCCTTTTATCATTTATAAATTAATTATGAATGTTTTAAAAGTTGATATTTGTGAGATCCTATTATTGATTATAGTTTTAAACCACCAAAGGGTAAAACCAAAGACTGTAGATTTCCTAGGATTTTGCTACTTGAAATAATTCTTTATTGAATGATATTTTTGCCTATCCATATCCCACTAATACTCCAAAAACGTATATGGTAGATTTCATTTAGGAACTAGGATCTTTCCATTATTCAATATATTTGATGTTTATAGTGCTATTTATTATACAATGGATATTTATGAAGGCATTTTCAAGAGTTAAAACAAATTTTTGTGTTTGGAGGAAATCATATAGTATAGGTTAGAAACAGCATTATCTAAAATTAAATTCCTCCACTTAATAATATTATAGGGAATACAGTGAGAAACAATTCCATACATTTCTTATAAATGGATAAAAAAGTTATAATATATCATTTAAATCTGGAAAAGGGATTGAAAAGAAAAGATAATGATGAAATTTTGCAAAATTTCAACACGAATTCTTGTCAAAAGATTATATGTGAAAGTTTGAGTTTCACATACATGAAATATTTATATAATTAGAAAATTGGGTGTAAGAAACTTATGCTTGAGAATTTATGCACAAAGGATAAAGTTTTTGAGTTATAACAATAAATAACACAAGGAACTATACTTTCATGAAAATATATCTTTTTTATATAATATTCATGAATCCTTAGGGTTTCATTCCATGGTCTAGAACGTATTTTATAGAGAGATGGAAGATTCCTTTTGGATTATATTCATGTGCGTAAGTGAGATTAGGTTCTGTAGTCATTTAGTTTTCCTCATGTTCATATACTTTTCATGATAAAATAATCCAATTCTAATGGGAAGAATTATTGATAATGAAAATGTGTATAATAGTAGAAGATAAAATATTTTGAATAAGTTCATTGAATTTTGGAAGCAATGTAGTATGTACATGTAACTAAATTCACTTCTATGTGTACATGACTTGAAACACTACTATAATTTTTTAATAATTATGATGGTTATATTTATTGTATAAGTACCCTTGTCACATGACACATGCAACTCTCATTTCACTGCATGCCTTTTTTATCCCTTATAAAACTGTTAATTCAGAATTTTCATGTATGTTTCTATATTATGCACACATGTTATTTTATTACACAATATTATAAACTACCATCAATCACACCCTAGGATAACTGGAAGAATATAGAAATGTTATGAAATCCACAAATCCTTTATCTTACAAGCATTTTATCTATGTATAACTACATATTAGAACCCCAACTGTCATATGTGAATAAATTACTACAAGGAAGATGTTACTTTTGTTATGGTGATCCTCGGATAATTATCTTAACTGATATATATTATTGAATCCTACTTATAAAAATTGTATTCTCATAGTTATTTTTAGTGAATTATAATGATTTAAGGATCAAAGAATATACATGAAACATAAGTTCATGTACGCCATGCTACATGGTAAAACTAAAGAAATACTTATATGCATGCACACAAGTCTAATTATTTATGGAAATAATGATTCCTGTGCAAAGTGTTCATTTGAATAATAATATATATTTTGGACTATGTGAATAAGTGTTTCTGATAATGTGAGGATCATGTGAAATTCCTAACCTTTATGAATTTGTATAATCTACCTTTTTCAAGGGATGTTCTACCTTACCTTACTTTCCCTATAAAAAATTATTTCTTCCATTTTCCATATTTAACTATCCAAAGGATTATTCTAGTCTATATTTGAGAAGTTCACTTACCTTCTCCTAGTTCATCAATGGGACCCAAAACCTGAGGAAACATATGTATAATCCCCACTCCTATTATGTGAATTCATTATTTTAGAAATTATTAGCCACGTCCAATAACTTGAGATCTAAAACAATCGTGTGAATCATCTTTATAAAAACCAATAAAATTACATACACCTAATACCAAATTCTTTAATGTAACTCTCACACATCTATTCAATAAAATTATTTTCTTCGTTATCCAAGGATACTTCTATGTAAACCCTAACACGCTCCCACCACTATCTAAATTCTATCCCGAAATGGATTTTATTGTTCTTATATATGTACTAAATATAAAACCTCATTTATACTTATTTTTATAGGAATTGGTTCTTTAAATAGATAATTTAACATAAGTCCTATGCATAATGGTCCATCTTTCTTGACCTTTAACAATAAGAAGTATCCCTTGTCATGTCACTATAAAAGACATGAAAATAATTATCCATAAATCATGTTAAATTTTAAGGTATACCTACTTATATGTACTTAAATAATAAGAATTGTTATCATGGGTTTATTTTATGATCAACTCATTTATATTTAAACTTCACTCTGTGACTTTTTCCTTGGCATAAAATTGCAGGCCCAATTTATCAAGGAAGAGTGTTTTACCTTATCATATGGATTTAAATTGTGACACAAAATTACATGGGTTTTTATTTCCTCAACAAGGGTATGGAATATTACTTTTAGAGGTTACATCACAACATTATTGTAACATAAAACTATTACTAAATCCATTTTATCTTCTTAGATGATTATAATATTTATAATAATACTTTGTCTTCTTGGATAGATTTAATAGTTTGTATAAATCTTTTTCCTTACTTGGTATTGAAAAACTCTAGTGTAGCCTTATAACTTTCTAGAAAGAAAATAAATTTCAAATTAAACCATTAGTCCTCCTAGATAGGCTCAACCTATATTGTAATCTTTAAGCCTCCCATTATGATGATAAGCTCCAACATAAACCTCCTGCCTTCATATATGATAATAAAATCAAGCATAACCTATAAGCCTCCATAGATGGCACAAAAATCATATGTATCCTTTTTTCTTCTTCAAAAAAGATGAATTTCAATTTAATCCTTATATATTCCTAGATAACATTAAAAATATTTTTAATCATTATGAATTCCTCAATGATAATAAACACAATTGTAAATATTATATTTTATAGAAATGATGTTAAACTTAATTATAACCCTTAAGACATTCTTTCAAGTTCAAAACTCAAGCATAAACCTTTTTTATTACTAGAATGCACAAATCTATAATATAAATATATGTCACCATTCATCATGATGAACTTAATCGTAACCAAATAGCCTTTATAGATGGGCCTAAACACCTACACAACATTTAAACATTCCAAGATAACCTTAAACTCTAGAATACTCTTTAAATCCTTTCTGTATGTATTTAAAATATTGAATAAGACTCATGTCTTTCTAGAAGAATTTGAGTTACTAAGATATTTTCTATGTAAATTTAAACTTTAAAATATACACCCCTCCTCATATTATAATCATGAAATTCCTTATATCCTAAGTATCAAAATATTTATCTCTCTATAGTGACTCTTAAAATGAATTGATTTCATTCAATCCCTTTTATCTAAGTAAGATGATATTTTTTTAGGTAACTTATTCATAAAAATATCTTAAATCTATAAGAAAATCCAAAAATAGACAAATAGACCCTTTTTAGGATTATTTGACCACTCATCCTCTCGATTCCATTATGTAGATCTCAATATTACATGTTCTCCCTACTATATGAAGTGAATAAAATGTGGTGTTATGGAAACCTTATAAAGACTTATCATTCCTTACAAAAACAATAATATTTTGTAAGTATTCCTTATATACCCTCATGTTCTAAAAATTTTAGTGTTTTTTATAGATATTTATTTCCCAATTATTTTGATTCATATTTTAATTTTAAATTTATTTCTTTGAACCTACAAGTTTTCTTCTTTAACCTTATGGATTCCTTTATAAATATTTGTCATTTTTTATCATTGATGAGGGGATTCTTATAGTGAGCTTCTAAAATAATATTCTGAACCCGAAATAATGTAGTAATAGTGGGACATGGGTTATCTCAAGAGAGAAGTGGTTTATGCATGATTTATTCCTTTTTTATGTGGGTTTTTTGTCTTTTAAATGTAATGATGACCATATTTATTGAATTTGAAAATGATAATAGTTTTAAAATTAGTTTATTATGATAGTGGTCTGACCTTATATCTTCCCCTCATTATCCTATTAAATCATTGTTCAAATGGTTTCATCTATTTTGTATCTCTCTCTCTAATCAATTAATATCTCACAGATCACTTTAATTTGGTTTTTTTAACTTCAATAAGGAAATATAATAATCATTATATCCCTTCATATTATTGATCCTAATGGTTGGATATCTCTAATAACCCTTACATCATCCCACTTCTCATTATCATTGGTAGGGAATAGAATATAAAAGACATGTGTGTGGAAATAAAAGAATAAATTAATACTCATTTAAAAATATAAAGATAAATATAAACCTTAAAAAAATTTATAAATTAAACACATCCATAGAAATTAGAAACATAGATTGATTATTGAAGAATAGAATTGATTGATAAAGAAAGAGTATATTCCCATGTGCTCAACCACTAACTGCCCATCATTCTATCCTTATAGTAATTACATTAAAATAAAAAGAAATTAACAAATTCAATATTATCATATATTGGCCAAAAATTTTCTCCCTCTTCTTTATGAAGAGTCATGTTCTTATAGAATTTTTAGGGTGTTCCTCGACCGGTTAAGCATCTTCATCTCCCACATTAGAAACATGAGCCTCCTCTTCCTCTTCAAATTATTCCTACTCCATCAAAATATTACTTAAATGTAGTGTTCACCTATTTGTTCTTCAATTTTATCTACATTCAAAGCATTAGTTTCATGATGGATTCATCTAGGTTCTTCTCTACTCTTCTTCTCATCTCGTATTCTTACAATGATCTCCAATTTCATCTTCAATTTTATGATCATCACATGGGTAGTATAGTAGAGTTATACCCAATTTGTTTCAACCAAAGGAATAATTTTTTTTTTCATTTGATCCTTATTAATTTCAATAATTTCATATTTAATCTTCCTACAATAAATTATTGACCCTTGCATAACTACATTTCTATACTGGAGACCTTTTTATAGGTCGTGGAATGTGTTCACAATTTAGTAATGTATCAAAGTTATATGAATCCTTGAAAAGTCATAAAATACTTGTAAAGGTAATTAAAGTTATGAAAATTCATCTATTATAGCCATGAGAGTGAAATATCATACAGATTAAAAAAATATTACGATCATAGAAATCTCCTATGTGGTTGCAAGTAGGATTTTGGAAATGTAAAATCTCTTATATTCCATTAATTATATTAGAATTTATTCCCTGTAAATAAATACTATTTGAGTACTATAATATTCATAGTGCTGAATATTAATTTATATATTATCACATGATGATTTTTATTCAGTGTTATATAAGTGTGATATTGTCTTATGGGCACTTATCACACTAGAAGGTCATAGTAGTTCACTGTTATGATGAGAACCTTGAAGTTCTATGATAGTATTCTTAAATATATGTTTAATGTCTAGATGATAACATTTGATAGGATTCAAATGAAACTTTTTATCAAGGGTGGATACTCATAGGATATTGAGACTCCTTTTTATGGTGTACACCCATGTTAATTTTTAGAGCAGAAAATTATGAGAACATGGACCATGAGTTGGAAATCCACATTTATGTGTTTCATTGTATATTCCTATTTTTGAAAATGTGTAATGTTCCTTATAGTTGAATAATATTATTAATTAAAATCATTATTTGTGTAATTTTATATTAGGTCCACTAGGCTAGATACCCTAAGAGGGGGGTGAATCAGGGTATGACAGATTAAAACAACTTCCCCTTTTTGATCTTGTTTTGCTGTTAGACAAAACCCTCTTCTCTTTCCTTCCCGATGCAGAGTATGAATAAACCTTAAAGCATGCACAAGACATAGTGATTTTTAGTCGGTTCACCCTCACTGTGCTACGTCCAAGGAGCATACAATAGCAGTGTGATGATGTACCAATTCCACTAAAAGTGGACTACTGTTTACAAGTTTGAAGAGGACTCACTGTCCCTCCTGGTTTACAACCACTCACAATTTGAGAACTCACTGCTCTCACAACTGAAGTGAGGTCACTGCTTCTTCAGAAGATCCAATCACATATTATAGACCTGTAGGTCTCTTCATTACCACTAATGAATGCATCCTCTACTCTGTGTAGATACTCTAATGAACTCCAAAGTTCATCCACTGATGAATACCCCTTTGCCACTAAACACTAGGAAATTCCTTTGGAAATACCTTCGCAAATCACCCTACTTCACGAGGCTCCCAATTTCACGAATCTCAAACAAGACTTCATGAAGCTCCTACCTTTTTGTGAGGAAATATCGTAAATCACTCTCATGAAGCTCAATTCATCACAGAGCGACTTCCCTCATGAATCTCACTGAGCTAATGCGGATCTCACAACTTTCACAGAGCTAAATTAGCCACTACGAAGCTATTCTTTCGCAAAGCACACTACCTTCACGAACCACCTTCACGAGCCAAGTGCAAAATACTTTCTTCGAAAACTCTCTATTTTTCTCTCTAATTCGCTCGAGGGGGTCGAGGCCTATTTATAGGATATTACACTAACCCCCAAACTTTCCGCGCGAAGTCAATGCCACGTCGTCTCAAATCGTGAAGCTCTGAAGTTCCCACCAAAATTCTATCAAAATTGTGGAGCACCACAGAACTTTTCTGATCGCGGAGCTCATATTAATAAAGGATCATCCCGTCAATTACTTCACGCCTTTTCCACGAAGCTCCCTCGCAAAGACCTTCACCGCCGCGATGTGCTTCAACCTCTTTCGTTCGTGAAGCTCGTTGTAATCTCGAAGAATCACAGTCACCATTCTTATGGTCTTTTCTAAATCCAAACCATGAAGCATATCTTCATGAAATTCATGTGTTTACCATATTTTGATGAGATCTTCAAGGATATACAGTTTTCATGATGCTCACCAAACTCCAAATTTTGGATCCCAAAAAAATTTCAAACACTGGAAAATGGCACCAACTTGTATATTTTCTTTTGTAACACCTCCAGATCGTTCGTTCATTTGTCATGGTTCTTTGTAAAAATTTATTGTCAATAACATCTTTGGAACTCATAAATTCACCATGTAAACCTACATTGTTAGGAAACACAAGAAACCCAAAAATACTGCAATGATACCTTGAGGGATTTTTTCCCAACAATCTCCCCCTTTGAGTATGTTGAAAACTCTTCTCATAATGATTCTTTTCACTTTGATACCTCTCTGAAGTTCCTTCTAGCCACTACCACTATTTGCCTCTTGCGATTCTGATAGCGTTCAAGTATTCACTTAACACGTACTCTAAGCCCACATGAGCAATGCTCAACGTGATAAAGAAGAGTAGAATGAAAAGATCATCAATGAATCACTTCATGTTAGACACCAATTGTCGATTCCAAAATGATACCAATTTTTAAATTGATACCAATTTTTGAACCACACTAATACTAATTGGTGATAGCTGGAAACCTTCTCACACCATTCCAACATCATTGTTCTGTTTTTATCACGATCCTCAGCTGTCATGATATCTATGCTTTGATCGATCACTTCTAGCATCGTTAGATTTAGAACTCTCCCCCTATCTCATTTCTCTCCCCATATCTCATTTCTCCACCAGTCAACTTCTCCCCGTGTCTTTTACTAAGAAATTTTCTCCCTTCCTCAGCCACAGCTTATCCCCCTTGAGGAGTCACTATTTCTCCCCCTTTGTCAACAAACCCAAAGGTCACCCTTTTGTGGTCTGCAACAATGGAAAGAACATAGATTGGCGCATTAGAGAAAAACATGCAATACCTCAGGGATAAGGGGTCTCACATCCTCACTTTTTCAGGTGCGGGGAGTCGACTAGACTCCTAGATCTTGTCAATGCCTCTCAAAATCTTCCTTGGGTATGGACTTCGTCATATTTTCTACAACCTAGAGTTTTGTAGGAACATACTTCAACTTCACGATTCGCTACTCAGCCTTCTCCTTGATAAAATGATAATTTATCTCAATGTGATTTGTCCTTGAGTGATGGACTGGATTTTTTCTGAGACTGATAGCACTTGAGTTATCACAATGGATTCCGATCAGAGACATCACTTCAACTCCTATATCATCAAGTTGTTGCTTCATCCACAATAACTGTGTGAATGCTTGAGTGGCTACAATATACTCAGCTTCTACGGTGGTTAATGAAATGTAATTTTTCTTCTTGCTTATCCAAGAATTACATAGTTCACCAAGATAGAATGCACATCCTGACGATGATTTCTTGTCATCCACTATACCATCCCAATCTGTATCAGTATATCCAAATAAATCTATATGAGATTTTCCATTATACATCAAGCTGAAGTCCACCATGCCCTTTATATACCAAAGTATTCTTTTCACTGAATTCATGTGGATTTACATGGTATTTCTTTGATATCATTCTACTTGGATGGTGGAAAAAACAATATCAGGTCTCTTCACTGTCATGTACATTAAACTCCCAATAATGTGCCTATATTTTGTGATATTAACAGCCTTTCCATTATCATCTTTCGATAATTTCATCCGAGTAGCAACCAGAGTCTTCATCTCCTTGTAATTTTTCATTCCAAATCTTCTCAAAACCTCCTTGGCATATTAGGATTGTGAAATAAATGTTCCATTCCTTCCTTGTGTCACCTGTAGACCGAGGAAAAATGTTATCTCTCTAAACATTGACATTTCGAACTCACTTTTCAAGTATTCAGAAAACTATCTGCACTGAGCTTCATCTGATCAGCCAAATATTATGTCATCAACATAAACTAAGACCATCATACTTTGATTACTGTTGTTTTTGAAATAGAGATTGTAATCAAATCCTCCTCACTAGAAACCAAGCTTCTTCAAATACTGATCAAGCCTTGAGTACCATGCTCTTGGCACTTGTTTTAGACCATACAATTCCTTCTTCAATCTGTAGACCTTTTTCTCATCCTCATGAATGAGAAAACCATTTGGATGCTCAATATACACCTCTTCCACTTTAACCCCATTCAAAAATGAAGATTTGACATCCATCTGGAAAACTTGGAACTTCCATTGCACTGAAATGGCTAGAAATTATCTGATTGTCTCTAATCTCACAACTGGTGCAAATGTCTCATCCACATCTACTCCCTCTATCTGGGAGTATCCCTTACACACTAGTCGTGATTTTTTCCAAATCATTGTGTCATCTTCATTCATCTTGTTGCAATAGACCCATTTAGTCTTGATTACATTCTTATCTACTGGCCTTGAAACAATCTCCCACGTCTGATTCATCTCAATCTGATCGAGCTCTTCATTCATCGCATGAACCCAATTTTCATCTTCAGCTGCATCTATAAAGCATTTAGGCTATACCTGAGATAATAAAGATATCTACTATAGTGACTTCAGTCTTATCATCTGAACTAGAGTTGATTGATTTCTAATAATATTTCTCTTATCAATATCAGCTCGACTCCTTGGCTTCTGTACAGATATAGATTTTTCTTCTTCATGCTCATCATCAGTATCTTCTTCTAAATCAGCATTAGCCACTTCTGCTCCTCCTATGTTACTTTCCTCCTCATCACTTTCATCTATAAATTGTTTACTGTGATATTGAATACTCTCTTCATTCTCCACGATAGTGAAATCATTACTCTCAACTACATTTCCCAGCCTTTTGTTAAAGAACTTGTATGATTTTATTTTTCCTAAATAGCCAAGGAATATCCCCTCATCTCCATGTGACTTAAATTTCATATGTTTCTCCTCATTGAGGATGAAGCACTTACTTCCAAATATTCAAAAGTATTTCACGGTTTTATTCTTTCAACACCACATCTCATACAGAGTCTTTCCTTCCTTCTGACATAATAGAGCCCTGTTGGAAATGTTGATCGATGTCAAAACTGCTTCCTTCCAAAATTTCTCTAGGAGGTATTTTTCTAATAGCATCATTAAGTCCATGTTTTCGATGATATGATTTCTCCTTTCAACCACTTCATCCTATTGGGGAGTTCTTACTGAAGAAACATGATGCCTTATCCCGTGTTTCTTGAGAAATTATTCCACAAAATTGTTTGTGAATTCCGTACCATTGTCAGTATGAAACTTCATAATTTTCTGTCCAAGCATACTTTCAAACTTCCTTAGGTACTATTTTAAGAATCTGAACACATCAGACTTATGGGAAGTAACAAATACCCATGTCATTCTATTGTATTCATCAATGAAAAGAACTTAGTACCTCTTTCTGTCAATTACTCCTGGTGTGATAGGCCCACAAACATCAGCATGCACCAATTCGAGCACTCTTGTTGACCTATTTTATTTTTCCTTACACGTCTTTCTGATGAGATTCCCTTATTGGCACGCATCGCACGTGTGAGTACGATCACGTGATAGCTTAGGGAGGTCTCTTGCTGCATCACACTTTACCAGATCCTCCAGGGATGGTTGGAATAGATGACCAAGTTATTTATGCCACAACTTGTATTCTTCTTCTCTGGACAGAAAACACATATCTTCTTCTCCACTTACCAAGTAGAGATTTCACTTTTTCCTTTTTCCCTATAGAACCACTATCCCGTCTCTTCCTTTGACAATACACACCTTCTTAGTAAACCTTATAGAATTTCCTGAGTCACATATTTGACTAACACTGAGCAAATTGTGGTTGAGACCTTCTACTACTAAGACATCAGCACGTCTCATCTCTTTTCCCCCAAAATTGACCTTTCCTGAGCCAATTATCTTCAGGACTTCATCATTTCCAAACTTAAAAACTCCTTATTTTTCATATTTTATGCCTGTAACGAGATCCTTATTACCTGTCATGTGAGATGTGAAACCGCTATCAAGGATCCACACACCAGAGTGATCTAATGCATTAAGGGAAATTTCTACCACCACTTCCTTCTCATCCTTTTTCTTCTTGGTCCATTTTTTTGCTTTCATACATAACATGGATTGAGAATTCTGATCTTTCTCAGAGTATGATGGACCATCTTCATCTTGAAATGTTGCAAATTTGTTTTACATTTTCAACTCACCTGTTGGTTCATTGATCTGCTTCTTGTGAACATTTTGATTCTATTTTGACCCATTCCTCTGTATAGTTGAATTACAATACCGAGCCATGTGCCCAAATCCTCTGCACCAAAAAACTTTTCCTTCAAAATATGTTCTAGAGAACCGTTCTCTGATTTTCTTCCACCTTTCTTCTTGTTCCCTTAGATATTTCTTGGCTATGGAACACACATACTTTGAATGTCCTGTTTTTTCACAAAAATAACACCTAATATGAGGGGCATTCTTTTGTGTGAATTCTGCATTGTGAGTTTCCCCTTTGGATCTCTGAATATTCTAATACTGCCTTGTGCCCAAATCAACCTTTAATCTCAGAGTGGGTGCTTGTGGTCTCACCTCAATTTTCACAGTTTTTTTTTCGATCAAGCCCCCCATCGGTCTTAGAATCTGAATAGATTTGATGATTATTTTCTGTTGAACCACTATTCTCCACTTTTATCTTCTCAATTTTCTACGTGATCTACTTTCCTGATGACCCAGTAGGAGTCAAGAGTTTTTTATCTTTAAAATTTTTCCACAAACTGACAACTTCTCCTTCAAGTTCTTCAATACGCTTGATTGTATCTTTCCTTGTGTTATTCAAGCTATCAATCTCCCTTTTCTGTTCTTCAATTTTTATTTTATACTCACTAACTGATTTTGAGTCCTCTAGTGTTGATGACTTGAGTTTCTCATCTTCTTCCATCAACTCATATTTCTCTTCTTCCTGCTGCTTCATATAGAGTGTGGCGTCACAAACAACATTGTTGGGTTTCTTTCATTTGGCTCTACAAACATCTATCTCCTCTAGAGTAACCTCTAAATTATCTTGCATATCGACTCTTCCCTCAACTTCTTCTTCTTCATCATATTTGGTTTCATTATTATTCTGAGAACTACCGACAACTTCCACCATATCATTTTCTTCATGAACTCTGCAGTTCTCTATCTCTTCAACCTCCTCAACCTCAGACTCATCTGAACTGTCATACTCTTTTGAAATAAGGTTCTTCTTCTTATAGAAATTTATCTTGAACTGTTTCTTTCATTTCCCATAGGCTGGGGACTTCTTCTTGGGAATTTTGATTTCGTCGACATAATCATCCTCTTAAAACATATTAGCGCACCTTGCCGCAAGATTTCCAACCTTTCCACATCAAAAACAAGTAATTGGAAGCTTCCCTTTAAACTTTCCTTTTCCTCTTTGAAGGTTTGAGGAGAGGAATGTCATCAACTCATCTATCTCTTCTTCTTCTTGAGAGTCTTCAATTGTGATCTTCTTCATGGCCTTGAATGCCACCTCTTTGGATTTCCCCTTTTCCACAACATCTTTATCATCATTTTTCATTTCATAGGCAACAAGGGTGTTGTGCAGGTTATCCAATGTCAGCTCTTTCGGGTCCTTATCTTCCAAAACCGAAACTTTCGGATTAAACTGAGGTGGAAGTTTCCTCAAGATGCACTTCACAATATTTATGTCTTCAATAACTTCTCCAATACCTCACATGTATTCCACTACAACATTTACACAGTCGAAGAATGCATCAATAGACTCATTTGGGTTCATTCTCATATCTTCATACTTGTTCCACAACACTTGCAGCTTCGCCTCTATGGCCTTTGTATCCCCTTCATATATATTCAATATCTTTTCCCACATGTCATGTAATATTTTTCATGACATCACCTTTGTATAGATAGGATTAGATAGGGATCCCCCTAAGGCATTGATTCCTTTGGAATCAGAATCCAACTATCTACGCTCAGCTTCTGATAATGCACCACTATTAATATTAGCTGTTATGCCATGCATTGCTGTTGTGAACACATTCATTCTTAAGGATCGGAAGTAGTGTTGCATCTGATTCTTCCATAGCTGGAAATTGTTCCCATCGAAGATCGGAATCCCTTTGTGATTAGTGACCTCCATTTGAGATAGAAACACTAATATTAACCTTTCCATATGATACTAATTGATAGGTCCACTAGTATAGATACCCTTAGGGGGGGTGAATCAGGGTATGAAAGATTAAAACAACTGCCCTTTTTTATCTTGTTTTTCTGTTATACAAAACCCTCTTCTCTCTCCTACCCGATGCAGAGTATGAATAAACCATAAAGCATACACAGGACACAGCAATTTTTACTTGGTTCACCCTCACTGGGCTAAGTCCAAGGAGCATACACCGGTAGTGTGTCGATGTACCAATTCCAGAAAAATAGCACTGTTGTTTACAAGTTGAAATAGGACTCAATGTCCCTCCTGGTTTAGAACCACTCACAATCTGAGATCTCACTACTCTCACAAATAAAGTGAGCTCACTGCTTCTTCAGAATATCCACTCACAGTTTATAGACCTTTAGGTCTCTTCATTACCACAAATGAATGCATCCTCCACTGTATGTAGATGCTCTAATGAACTCCAAAGTTCATCCACTGATGAATACCCCTTTTCCACTAAACACTAGGCAATTACATTGGAAATAACTTCGCAAATCACCCTACTTCGTGAGGCTCCCAATTTCGCAAAGATAAAACAAGCCTTCACGAAGATCCTACCTTTTCATGAGGCACTC
This sequence comes from Viscum album, assembly GCA_963277665.1. Lineage (NCBI taxonomy): Eukaryota > Viridiplantae > Streptophyta > Magnoliopsida > Santalales > Viscaceae > Viscum > Viscum album. Next base: position 881,355,528 of record OY728123.1, read on the forward strand.
TCGCAAAGCACTTTTTCGAAGCTCAAGTCGTTGCAGAGTGACATCCCTCGTGAAGCTCACTAAGCCAACACGGAGCTCGAAACTTGTGCGGAGCTAAATTAGCCTCCACGAATCTCTTCTTTCGCAAAGCACATTGCCTTCGTGAACAACCTTTGCAAGCCGAGAGCAAAATATTTTCTTCTAAAACTCTCTCTTTTTCTCTCTACTTTGCTCGAGGGGGTCGATGTCTATTTATAAGCAATTCCACCAACCCTAAAACTTTCCGTGCGAAGTCAACGCCATATCATCTCAAATCGTGAAGCTCTGAAGTTCCAGCTGAAATTCAATCAAAATTGCAAAGCACTAGGGAAATTTTCTGATCGTGGATCTCGTCTTAATCATGGAGCATCCCATAAATTACTGCACCCCTTCTCCATGAAGCTCCCTCACAAATCCCTTCACCGCGGTGATGCACTTCAACCTCTGCCATTCACAAAGCTCATCGTAATCGTGAAGAATCACTGTCAACAATCTTCTGGTCTTTGCAAAATCTAAACCATTAATCCTATCTTCATGAAATTCATGCCTTTCCTATATTTTTTTGAGATCTTCAAGGATATACACTTTTCACGATGCTCACAAAACTCCAAATTTTGGACCCCAAAAATTTGGCAAACACTGGAAAATAGCACCACCTTGTATTTGTTCCTTTGTACCACCTCAAGATCTTCTGTTCCTTTTTCATGGTTCTTTGTCAATATGTATTTTCAACATCATCTCTGGAACTCAACAATTCACCACGGAAACCTGCATTGTCAACAAACACAAGAAACCCAAAAATACTACAATGATTCCTTGAGGGATTTTTGCCCAACATTTTATGTATAGATGAAGACAATAAAGACTTATTCTCATGCTGATGTAAGATACATTAGGTGTTTCATAAGTAATATAACATTAATGAATAATATGAGAGGGGATTTTTTACCTTTTGTTCATTAATGGAAGTTGGTATCTCTAGATCTTTGATGGGAATGAAACAGCTTAATCAAATCCATGTTCATGGTGTTCTATGGGAATGTTCATTTCCAAAAATTCATAGAAAGTGACATTGAGAAAATAGTTTGGTGGCACTAGTATGCAATCTATTTGATAAGAGATATCTCAAAAAGGGATTATATTATACCATGTGAGTTCATAAGATGTTTTATATCATTAATAAATTAACTACATTGTCTATGGGAGACTTAGCATGTTTCTATATTCTAACCATAGACTTTAGGTGATGTATCCTAATACCACTAGTAAAGGGGCATAGACTGTCACACACTAAGTGTATACATAACCTCAATTAAATTAAATATTAATTTAACATGTTGAATAAATATCATTTTTATATGTATTTTAATAATTATTCATGATTTTTTATCAAATTATTCGAGAGAATATAATTTCAATGGAATATTAAACAAATTTTTCTTCACAAGGTAAGTATTTATTTAATTATGTGAATATATAGTATTTATTTTTCTATCGTATATTTCCATGGTAAAAAATATTTATTTATTTGGTTACAAAAACATTTAATAAATATTTATTCACTAATTTATTGAATATAATATTTATTTATTTATAATCAAATAATGAAGTGACATTTATTTTATTAAAATAAAGAGAAATTAGTTAAAGTATGATAAATATTAAGGAGGAATGATAAATTGAAATTAATGTTCCAATAAAAATGATATATTTAATTTTATTGGAGTAAATATTAATTTATTTATTCAAGGAAATAATATCTATTTATCCATTAGTTTTTTTCAAACTAGATAAAAATTAATAATATGATTATTATTTAGACATGGGGCTTTTCTGGTTTTAGGAGAATAATAACGGCTCATGTGTAATTATTTATTCTCAAACATTAGTTCTATAAATACTTAGTTATGTCATTTTCTTTCCCTATATAACACTAACCACAACTATGCACAATAATTTCTAGTGATAATACTCTCAATCTCTAGATATCTCTTCTCTTAGAACACTCTCAACATTAAAGAGTGATCCTCCACCATTACCCTCTTGAGTTTATAGAGAACTAGAGTAATTATTTATAGAATTGAAGGATTATATTGTGATACATGATGGTCGATGAATGTTTTTGAATCATCTATTCTATCTCCTAGATAATTCTATAGTGGTGATTATATATTTTTTGAACACATGTTGATCATTATTATACATAATCTACTTTTTATTCCTCTAATGCAATGATGTAACAATGAGAGTTATCAACTAAATAATCAATTAAGAAGGAATTATAATTATAGGAATATATTTTTCTTGAATCAAATTAATTAAAAATTATATGTGATGATCCTATATCATGGGTTATGGGATTTTTATTTCATCTAGTTATGAGGATAAATCTGAAGGAGTTGATGAAAACCCATTATTAAACATGATTATGACCACTTACACTCTACCTTATAACCTTCAAGTGGTATCATAGTGGTCACATGATAATGTATAATTATTTTTTGTCCATTGAATTATATGAATGTTTATTTTTAGTGTAGTTGTGGTCTTAACCAAGTGGTAATAATTCCCCATAATCCTACATTAAACCTTATTTCATATCTATGGGGGAGTGAATTTCTAGAGGTAATGTAATAGGCATTGTAGCAATATTATAGAACTATAGTAGTACATGTACTATAGTAAGTATTGTGGTGAGGTTTTATAGATGTATTACTATTCATAATTAATGGGATATCAGTCCAAAAATTGGGCTTTCGGACCATAGGGCCTTTGGGCCACCATAAGCCTTCGGGCCACAAGGCCTCTAGCTCACGAAGTAGATCCAATGACTTTATATTAGAGACGTACCTAATCAGTGGAAGTAAGAAGATAGAAATGTAGGACTTAATGATGGTGGGACATTGAGGTTCATTCATGCAGCTTGTAGAATGAACCAAATCTAGACCTTATGTTGGGGAGCCAATACTACCTAGCCACAATTGTGAATTCAATACTACAAGTTGGAGTGACATATGAAAGAGAAAAAGGGTTTTATCCATATTGGGTCTTGGTAATTGGGAATATGGGTCATGTATGATTACTCTATTCCAATGAGATTATAGGCTATGATTGTCCTTATGCCATTGGTATTTTGATCCATGTAAGGGTTCCCCCACAACCCTATTAAAAATGGAATTATCCGGAAAAAAATAGAAAAAAAATCAATCGGGCCATTTCATGTATATTTATTGTCGGTATTTAATTTATATCAATTCATTCTTATAATATGAAATTCAATATTATATGTTCACCCACCTTTATATGATCCAAAACACATGATAACCTAATGAAGAATAATTATAGGTTTCACTAGAAAGTTTAAATTATCTATCAATAGTATATAGTTAAACAACATGTAATTAAATAATTTTCACCTTGTAATGAGGTTAACTTCATTTTTATGAGTCACAGGATAGATGGATCACTACAGAGAAATTAGAAAATTGAGTAATAAGTAAACCATGTGTTGATCGGTTAGACTGGAATGCAGAATTATGATCTATACATCATGTAACCCACTTACACACGATGTAGTACTACACAGCTCAGCCAACAATTTTCATGGATATCGTGTGGTCAACGTATGAATCACACAACATGTAATTAATTAATTATGGTTAACCAATAATTAATGATATTGTATGACACATATCTAGAATACATGTCACAACCCGACCCAATGGGGCTCGAGCCATAACTACCTCATTTTTTCTTTCATAGGCCATGGGATGGTGACAAGCACCGAAAGGCATAACTAATATGTGAGTCCTTTTCCTAAATTACATGTACACACATGCGTAACCATCTCAATACATAAGTGTAGAGGAATAAAATAAAATGATGAAATATCTATATTATTAACCATACATGTGAAACCTCTAGGGAATAAAATTAGTACAACAGTGTAAAGTAAAAATAAAAAGGGAAAATATACACCCAACCAGAAAGATGTCCCATCCTAAAAAAACTAGATAAGTAAAATGTTGAGATATCTTGGCTCTAAATATCCAAGACCCAACCATCGTACATGGTCAAATGCACCAGGTATCTATATGATCCTCTATAATCATCATAGACTAGTCTTTCATCTGCATAATACATGACACATATTCACAAATCCCATGTAGGGGTCGGTATATAAAAACAGAGTTGGAGACCCCAAAAGTCGAAGGGGGGTAGTAAGAGACCCAATAGTAATAAACAACTCAACCCAAATAAAGAGAGTAAAAAAATCCAATGACATTGAAATATATATATATATATATATATATTCTCAAATAAATAAAACCCCAAATGAGAGAGAAATGGGATCTCTATATCATATATCAGCCCAAGAAAAAAATGAAATCAATTATAAAAAGTCCATTGATGATGTCCATCATCTCACGTGTCTTTTCATATGAGTGACCATGTGGAGGTAAAATGCCTCTCCACTATACTGCACAATCAATGGGTAGCAATCTTTAAGAATAGGACTCATTACCTAGTGAGTTAGGGGGTTCCACTCAGTGTTAGGAGGAACTAAGCCCTATCTGATAGGGGTACATCTCAGTACATAGAGGACCAGCACCCTAAAACCATATGGGGTACAACATAGTAGATAGAGGACCCACACCCTAATTCCATTGGAGGGTACCATTCAATAGATACAGGACCCCCACTCAAACACCATTAGGGGTACCACTCAATAAATAGATGACCTACAACCTAACGCCATAAGGGGGTAGCACTAAATAGATAGAGGACCCGCAACCTAATTCCATAGTAGGGTATCACTCGATTGAAAGAGTACCCACACCCTATCCCCATAGGGGGTTACCACTCACTATAAAGAGGAACTGCAGCCTAATTCCACAGGTGGTACCACTCAGTTGATAGAGGAGTCGTGCCCTAATAACATAGGGGGTACCACTCAGTAGATAGATGACTCGCGCACTAATGCAATTGATGGGTACCACTCCATAGATAGAGGAAATATACTCTGATTCAAAAGGGGTATCACTCTATAGATAGAGGACCCACTCTCTAATTCCATAGGAGCCATTCTAATGATCATGCCTAGTCACTGTCATCATCGAGTGCCTCATAAGGAAGTGTCACACATAGAACACCTCACATTTTATATCCAAATCTATTAAGAATTACACCAACACATTATATATAGAAATACACTTAGGATACGATACTCATGGGCCAAAATATGAGTCCAAACGAATGACATACAAGTGGTATAAGGTTCTTCCAGAAGGAAGTAGGGGTGCACGGTGTGTAAGGGGATGGACATGGAATGTGGTCCCATGTTGATGCCTGGTCTTTTTCCTACCAGTACATAGCATAGTACCCATGTAGACCTACCTGGAATGTAAGGGAACTACACGGTGTGCCTCATCCACCCAGGGTTCTAACCATGCTCCTATCCATGACCGTGTAACCTTTTCCATACATGTGCACTCCAGTACAAGGGGTGTCCTCCCACAAAAGGTCTCTTCTATGTCCTTCAGGCCATATCTATGTACCCTGGTGATGCGATAGTATACAATATGTGTCTAGCCATACACATTCCCATGTACTCCCAAATTACAAACTAGGTCACAACCACGTGGGTAACATGGAAAGGGATATTTTCTCACTTAAACCCACAACCATTGCAACCAAGGCCCCACACACCATGTGTTATTTGGACTACATGATGTGTAGATGGGTTTTCCAAATAAATTAATGATCTACACTAGTGTTCAAGAACCACACTAACCACATCAAATCTCACCTCCATACTGATCAGAATTTAAGGGTAATCCTTTATTATTTGTTTCTGACAATTCATTGGCTAGAAAATGGATTTCCAACTATTTATCCAACACCTGAACTTGCCTCGTAAATCACCTACACCACACCAAATCCTACTTCAGATCCTAGATCCATGAACAAATTATCCATAATCTGAAAATCCTATAAATCCATCCCTAGTTATCAAAACTATTCTTCACACATAAATCTTCCATGAATTTGGGGTACGGATCATGCTCAATCCTACCTGAAAATATCAAATCATGGCCCCATGGTCTAATGATGGCTAACTTGAAGAATAAAGGGAGAAATGCATAGGAAAAAATTCCCAAATATCATTGGATAGTAGTTCTTGGCCAAATGATGTATATTGTGATTCATGGGTGTGAAACATGGCATAATGGATATAGATTGAATAATCAATTTAAAATCAATACATGGGTGCTTGGAAAGGCTTAAAATTGATGCAGATCAATGAAAAAATATGAACATGATAAATATTTTAGTAAATTGGGGTAGAATCCAATATTTAATGAGTCTTACCTAAATTATGATTTCTCTTCGATAAAGAAGGTGCTCACCAATGAATGAGAGAAGTCACTATGTTTGTTGCGCCTCAACTTTCCTAGATCTGAAAGCTCACCATTGTCTGATCCTGATTCACTAACAGAGGGTGGAAGGAGATCCTCTCATTGGTCCCAGGGTTTTGCTTCTGACCCTAGAAATACTTTATAATAGTTTGCTTAAAGGGGTCTTTAGTTTTGGTCAAGGAATAAATTAATTAAACTAATTATTTAATTAACCAATTGAACGTACCACCAATGGTCGCTTTCATCTGAACATCCCACACCAACCCAATTTAGGTCGTAACTATGGTAACCCTATTGTTTTGGATTCAACCATTCTCTTATATTTTTTTATGAGAAATAATTTCAGAGTTATCCAAATTTATTTAAGAAATCATGCACGCATTATATAAAATATTTTTAATATTTTTATAAAATTAATTTTGGGCACACCGGGCCTCAGAATAGCATGTCATCTCAGTGCCTTGCCCTAAAAATATTTCTATACATATTTAAAAGTAATAAAAGGAAGAAAAATGGTCTCTAAATTATTTACTACATCGTAAAAAAATTCCCCAAAAATCTAAAACTAAACAAAAAACTTGGGATACTACGCCCACATCTATCCCTCCTACTCCCATGAGCTCTTCTACATGCTCTCATGCTTCTATAGCACATGAAATAATGGGATGGTCCATATATATAGGATTCACTCCTACTGATCTTTGACCTATAATGGGTGCTCTATAAAAGTATCTCTATACTCGATGTCTATCTCACCCCAGTCAAAAACATGAGTTAGTTCATTCACGTATCTCCTAAGTTGTGACATGTGGAAGAAATCAGGCACGTGGTCCAACTATGGAAGTAGGGTCAGGTGGTAAGAAACCTCATCAACCCTATGAAAGACATTGAATAGTCTGATTAAACTTGAGGATATCTTGCCTCCCCGGATGAACCTTTATAACTCTCCTCATGGGGAGACTCTCAGGAAAATCTGGTCTCCATGCTCGAACTCTAGGTTCCTATGATGTTGATTTTAATATGATTTATACCTGCTCTTAGTTGTCCTAATCTCGTCAAAGATTACCTAGAGCTTCTCTATCATCATTTTCCCTATCTCGGTCCCAACAAGAGTAACATTTTTAATCTCTATATAGAATTTAGGTGACCTATAGGGTCTCCCATGTAGGGCCTCAAAAGGTTTCATACCGATAGTAGAGTGGTATTTATTATTATATGAAAAATATAAAAATGGAAATTGTTCCTCCCAACTCGGTTTAATTCTAATACTCAATTCCTCAAAATATCATCCAACTCCTAGATAGTGAGCTAGCTCTTCCCATCTATCTGAGGTTGAAAGGATTTACTCATCCACATATGGGTCCTGAATGTAACGACCCCAGTTTTATCAATTAAATTCCCCTTCTTATAATTATGTTATATAGTATAAAACACATATATAACATATAGAACTTAGTAAAAACATTGTGTTCATAAATTAATAATGAAATAAGTGGTATTTATTGAAATTAAGGAACCTATACCAATGGAATAGTAACTTGTCCATTGGAATAGTAATGTGACCATTCAGAATAGTAAACCGACCAATAGAATAGTAACCTCACCAATAAAAATATTAACAAAATTTAGGTATCTTATTAATGAAAATATAATATATTTATATCATTGAATAAATAAATATTTTCATAATGATAAATTAAGTATTGTTATTTTTTATGAAATGTAAATATTTATTTACAAAATTATAATTAATATAATGATTGATAAGAAAATTTATTTTCATAAAATGGATTTATTAATTAATATTTTGTTTTCTCATTATTATAAGATAATTTTATGAGATCCTAATTAATTTTCTAAAGTTTCATAAAATCAGTTATAATTTTAAAATTTGTATTTTTCAAATAAAATATGATTTTAATTAAAAATTAAAATTATCATATTTATAAAGTTATTTTTATAAAATTGAGTCCATTTTTAAAATCTACATGTTGAAAAATGGTTAGGGTGGATTTTTGGTATTATTCTAAAATAGTTGAAGTTTTTGTGAATAGTGAAATATAGTAATTTATCGTATTTAATATTATAAGTAAATAAATGAATTTTTGAGTCATGGTTGAGTCATAGATGATGTATTTGGCCATTATCTCGAGCTCACATGCTCTAGTTACCGTACTTAGTCACAAGAATCAACAGTATTGATAGTCTTGAGAAAAAATAATAAATGAGTGAATAAAATAATAAAAAATAAGCCTCTCCTCCCACTATAAATACCACCTATCAGCGCATATTTTCCTCACACATTCTATAATTTGGAGTTTGCTTATATTATAACTAATTACCCTCCCAAAACACTTTCCCATGTTCTTGTCTTTCTAGGTCTCACTAAAAGACCATTTCTAAGTGTGTTATGGAGGTTCTAAAGGAGACAAAAATCAATAGGTAAAACCCTCCATATTCCTCTTTTAATTTATTTTATTTTATTATCCTTCCTTCACCCCCCCCCCCCCCACATCCAAAGTAACATGATAACTCTAGTATCATATATATATATATATACTGGAATGATATTGTGTTAATGGAATATCCACCAACAAATCTCCTCTCATCACACCTTATAAGCTTTGGAGATTTCTAATATTATACTCAATCCCTCTCCCAAGACTCTTCCTCATGTTATTGTATTGTTGGCCTCACTAAAATACCATTTCTAAGTTCATTAAGTAAGTTCCCAAGGATATTTTATTCATGAGGTAAAATCATCAACCTTTCCCATTTAAATTCTTTCTTTTCTACCTCATCCTTTACTTAACTATCCAAAGTGAAATCATAACTATACTACAATAAATATACTATAATGTTATTATATTTATGTTATATCCATCATAAAATATATTCTATTCTCTTTTTATCTTAAAAATTAAAATATCATCTCTGATGTGTTGATTCACCACCTTTGTGGACAAAAGTTTTCATTTTCTATTACCACCTTCAGAGATTTTCATAAAACCATTATAATGGTTAAAATAAATTGTAAAATTTATATTAAAAAATATTTTATGTTCAGGAACTAATATATATATATATATGTAATATTAAATAATAAAACAAAACTAGTTCATGATGATCAAATATTCAACAGAATAAACTAACATTCATCATTAACATTTTATCAAATGATTCATTCTCTTATCTGAAATAAAAATGATATATGAGACCATTTAAAATTATAAATGTGAATAAATATCATATAATTACACCTGTATAATTTTTCTTACATTTCAAAAAAATATATAATTATACACAAGAAAACTGACCATGAGACTATAAAAGGAACACTCCCAAAATGATGAAATTAAACACTATAATTCAAAGAAATAGCCATAAATGAACCTAATAAAATTATAATAAATTAAATACATGTAGAATAGGTTATTAATTTATTGATTAATGGATTTTATTTGATTATATAAGATATTAGTTACAAGTTCATATCACTTTTGTTTATAAGGTATGGGATTCTCTCTAAACCTTCATTTTTCCTTCAAGTTACGCCTTCTCTCTTTTTACCCAAATTTAATTCTTGATTATTATTATTTAATCCCCCTAAATTTTATTTTTTATGTTCTAAAAATATGTTTCTAGCTCAATTATTCTTTATTTTAAGTGGAAATACATGTTTTATAAGGTTCCCTTCTAAATTCCTCCAAAAAAGCAAGCCTGGTTAAAGGAAACTTCCCAATTTCTTACTGATTTTAAAGTGCACACCATAATCTATTTTAAGACACATTTATTTTTCTAAAGTAAATCATTTCATAATTAAAAAATATATTTTTTTCATTTCTGGTTTTATTCGAACAATTATTCCTTTTCCCCTTTAAGTCTCTTTAATATTTTTCATTAAACCACAATGAAGTTTCTCATTTTTAAAGTTTCTTAAACACTCTTTTTTCAGGTTTTCACATCATTTAGACATAATTTATCATTATTTATGGCTATTTTCCCTTATGAATATCCATTTATGATTTAAATTCATTATTTCATGGTTACCTTTATGACACGCCCATTTATTATGCCTTATGACGTGATTTTGATACCCATTTCATTCCACGGGTAACCCTTATGCTTATTCCATAGGTTTAATTATTTATGTGGCACACATATGTATGAACATGTTATAATGGGTGAACCTCGATAAAGATCTGATACATTGGGAATTGTTTTAGTCTCATGATATATCATTTTGGGATAGGGAGTAAACCTGATACCTTTATAGTACTTTTTCCACCATGTGATATAGTCTTAGAAGTTATCCCTTACTCATGTTTATGTCATGTTATATATTTATTACACATTCATATTTATCCATGATTACATGATCCCATATTCTATATGTTATGAGTCTTTATGTTTATTCACGTCCTATTCCTTTTTATGTCATCATGTTATTCCATCTAACACATGAGGTATGCTTTATTTCTGTGTTTATTCTCTTACTAAGATTTTTAGTTTATTCCTTTATCCATGTATTCCTCAGGTGTTACTATGAAGATGTAAGTACTAAAATGAATTTAGGATCTCATTATGAATGATTAATGTGAATATTATTTATTATATTTTATTGTTTTCTATTTTATGTACCTAATATTTCAAAGACACTAGACTTTATGCTCCTTGGTTTGTATATTTTAGTTGATTATGGATAAAATTATGTTATAATATGTGTCAAAAGATAGGTTTGTTGTAGTTGGTATCAGAGAAATTTATAGTTTTTTTGTAAATTGTGATTAGAAAACCATAGTAGGAACCCTTGGGATAATTCCATCACCGTGGATAAACTATATTGAGACTTATGTAATCATAAGATAGGATATACATTTCATTAAAATATTGTCCTTTTATGTTCAATGTTTAATTTTATTATTCTTAATAACTAATTATTAAAGCCCCCAAAATTGTATTTTTCTTATTCTTAGTTAATGGATTTAAATATAAGAACTATTTACAACAAAATTTGATTTTGAATGCAATGATTTCACTAATGATATTTCTAACCTAATGGAAGATGGAGTAACACATCTTGAATTTATTCCAAACTAGCTATCTCGGATTACAATTAATTACTAGAATATATTTGATTTCCCCAAGACATAAAATAATATAATTATGGAGTCTCTTAGAATATCAAGAGATAAATACAATAAATAAAATAAGAATAAATTCCCTATGTGTCGAAAATGTGGGAAGAAGCATCCCGAAAGCTATCTCAAGGGGGTCAGAAGATACTTGAAATGTGGAAATGAAGGTCATAAAGTGGACAATTCACAAAGGAAAATGAATATTCCTGCTAAAAATATGAATGGAAATATAATTAAGCCTATGGTTCCATATACGGTTTTAATTCATAATTGTGGAGAAGTTATCCATTATCCAAATCATTGCACTATTAAAAGGCTTGATAATCATAATGAGAACTAGAAATATCAAAGACCAAGGTAATGAGGAAGCTGATATGTTGATATGGATCATGATGTTTGAAGTTAAATTAACCTCTACACAAAATTCGTGTTTGTGTTGTTCTATTTCCATTAATTCCATATTAGAATATCTTGTAGTTTTCCTATGTACATTGAGTCACCACCCAATATTAATTGATTTCATTAGGGAAACATTCTATGATTATTATATCATATGTTGAATATTATGGAAATGTAATTCTTTAAAATCATATTATACTTACTTTGGTAGAGTTTGATGTTATATTAGGCATGGATTGTCTATATATATAAATATAGCATCATCTTTTGGGAAAGGGATATCACTCATCACATCCACAGGAATCCTCCAATTCTATAAAAGTGTAAGGAGGAGGATGAATCTCATTTAGAATCATCATCTCAAGTTTAGTTATTATTACCTTATGAGCAAGAATATCTACTTCAAATGATTGAGATAAAGGAGATGATTATTCTCTAATACATGCCCATTGTGAGGGACTACACTGATGTGTTCCCCAAGGAATTCACCGGTCTTCCTCTTCACTGATATTTTGGGTTCCCTTTTGAAATTATTCATATATATATTCCTATATCAAATACACATTATAAAATGGACACCATTGAGTTGTAAGAACTAAATAAGGGGTCACTAGAGAATCTGGACAAGGGTTTTATATTCCTGAGAGCTTCACCATAGGGTGCACTAATCCTCTTTGTCAAAATGAAATATGGATCAATGCGCCACTACATTTATTATCATAATCTTAAAAAATCATGATAAAGAACATGTATACCCTTCCATGGATAGATGAATTGTTTGATCAACTATGTGGGAAAATTATTTATTTAAGGTGGACCTTTGGTTGTGATATCACCAATTAAAGGTGAAGAAGGAATATATTCACAAGACTTCCCTTCGAATGAGGAATGGACACTTTGAGTTAAAACAGATGCCCTTTAGACTAACTAATGCTCCAACAATTTTCATATACTTAATGAATATGGTATTTAGAGATTAACTTGAAAATTTTTTGGTAATCCTTATCAATGATATTATGATATACTCCATGAGAAAGGAGGAATAAGGGGAGTATTTGAATATTTTTATAAAGACCTTGATAAGGGGAAAATCTATGAAAATGATAATAAATTTTATTTTATCATGGAGGAAGTATCACTCTTGGGGAATGTTATCACTAGGAAACGAATATATGTAGACCCTTATAAGACAAAGGCAATCAAAGAGTGGATTATAATATAGATCTGTAGTTTTCTTGATCTAGCTGTGTATTATTGACGATTTTTGAATAAATTTTTATGATTTTCAAATCCAATAACCAAGCTGACTCAAAAGGGATTAAAGTTTGTATTAACCAGTGAATGTGAAGACTTCTTCGTAGAGTTGAAAATGAGGCTTATCACTGCACCAGTACTCACACAACTGAAAAGTGGGGAACTCTTTGTGGTAAATAGTGATTCTTAAAAGAAGGGATTAGGGTTTTTACTGGTGAAAAATGATAAATTGATAGCCTACACCTCAAGGAAGTTAAAAATTCATGAGAAAAAATTTCCCACTCATTATTTAGAGTTAGAAGTTGTAATATTCACATTTAAAATTTGGTAGCATTATCTCTATGGGGAAAAGTGTGAGATATGTAATGATCATAAGATCCTCAAATATATATTCACATAGAAGAAGATTAATATGTGCCAGTGAATATAGTTATATCTCATAAACGATTATGACTACTCAATCCACAACCATACTACTAAAAAAAATAAAGTGTTGGATGCTCTAAGTATAAATGATCCTATAACTTTATCAATGATGAGAATTGAGAAGGATCCAATCTTCCTAAACCAAAAAAGGATTAAAATGGGAATTATTAGGTAAGGAACATCATAAATCCTTTCTCAAATGATCGATCAACTATACCTTATGGAGAAAATAAATGATTCTCAAAGAAATGGTAATGAAATTCAGAAAAAGGTGGAAGCTATCATAAATGGGAAATCCTCATAGTTCAAAATTGATGAGGAAGGAGTCATAAGATTTGGGTCATGACTATGTGTACCATCCAATACAAAGATAAAGAAAGATCTTATTAATGACACACATATCTCAACTTTATCTATTCACCTAGGGGAAAAAAGATGTATCAAGATCTCTGTGAGCACTATTAGTCGGAAATATGAAGAAATAGATCACTAAATATACATTGAATTTCATAGTACATAATAAAGTGATTCCTGAAAGGAAAAAATAAAAGTTAATGGTGAAACCATTACCCATACCAAAATTTAAATGAGAAAAAATCACTATTATAATGTCCCAACTCACTGAACACTAAGAAGGTAGTTGAACTGGTGGGTCACATAGCCTCAAGCATGTCTCCTCATATGCCAGAGGCTGCCGACTAGTAGCAAGTGTTTGAGGAGAAAATAGTGGGAAGAATATACCATCATATCAGAGTATCATAGTAGTTTAATCATAACTAAATAGAAATTAAAATAGTGTAATAAGTAAATAAATAAAAAAGAAATAGAATAAGATAATATAATAACTGAATAAAAGTAAAATGTTCAATGTTGTTTCCTTATAATGATGAATGTAATGTCAGTTGTTACTAAAAGATTTAAGCAGTAAAATATAACAAGAACAAGAAAAACCCAACACTAAACTCCGTGATCATACTGGGCATGATTCCAGTACTATGCTCCCTAGGTCCCATGTACACTGCACAATATAAGTAATGAATCCAAATACCTGTGAGCACTAATTTCTACTCGGGTGACAAATGGCACATGATCATGGTTTGAGATATAAATCTCAGTAGGCCATAACACCTGGTGACTATTAAAATCCATCTCATGTAATAAAAACATTAGTGTTACAATGTGTATCAATGAAGATAAATAAACAAATTAAACAATAACAACTTGGCTCATGTTCCCATATAGACACCAATCCATTTTCACTTCCTTCGGCCTAATCTGGAACTCTGAATAGGTTACTTGTATAATCCAAAATGTGTATACAAGGGCTAAATTAAACAAGTAAAACCATGAATAGGTACACCCCCAAGATTTTTATTCTTCCTGGGGTCTAATTCACAAGTCATCAAGTGTGCTTGTAAACCAAGGAGAAGCATCCTGTGTGCATAAGTGATCCCTTAATAATAATAAATAATGCATATTATTTAAACACAAAATCAATCTATCTCTCTATAAAATCTAGTTAGGGAGTCTTGATACCATTCAAGGAGAACTAAATATAATCCCAAGTATTGCTATAGGAACATCCAATATAAACCAATACGATTGAGTCCATCCACAATGATCCATTTGGAGTCCCTTATATCACTAAAGGCATGGGGAACACTGAGTCCCTACTAGGTATCTCACATAGGGTACCAAGTATCACTCATGGAATGGTGTAGCCATCTTCCCAATGGGTCCATCCATGGTTTCTTCCCTAGGAAACTGGTATCAATCACGAGTATAAAAAACCACTCGAGAAGCCCCCGCATGTCAAACCAAAGCATCGCTCTCGGCACATCAAGTCGTAACCAACCAAGAATGGAAAGTCTTTTCATGGATATTTAATATAGAACCCATGTTCTCTCCCAAAATGTATCCTATAACTAATTATCCAATGTATATAACAAAGAAATTTTCCATATATAATTCCATACTATCAAATAAGCATCGTAAGGCCATAGTATATTCAATCTATCCATTTTGTACAGGTCAAATAAAATGGAATGAGGTATTAAGATCATTCATAAGATCAAAGATACAAGGTATTAGCACTAAGAAACATTCCTTAAGCCAAAATAATGTAATTCAAGTGTATTCGCATGGAATTATCATGCCTTTAATCACATCTCAAAAATGACATTCCAAAAACTCAAGCCATCAAGCTCCATCAAGCATAACATTCAGTTTGACCCATTAATTTATGAAACAAAGTAATAAGAATAACATAATGTATGGTGCACCAAGAATATGACATAACATATAATTCAGGTCACTCAAACAGGAATAAGAAAAGCACTAAGAATCAGGAATGCACATATTTCCTTTTCCATATTAAAATAGAACACCTCATTTAGGGGATTTATTAGAAAACATGACATTGTATTTCAACAATTAATTTCATTAAATTTTAAAAGTTCAACTATTCTCGAGTCATAAGGGATATATCATATGGCATAAGGTAATAGTGCAAGGAAATACATAATCAAAGGTGTCACACATGTAATAATTTAACAACCTGAAAAAGATGGATGGAATAGGATATAGAGCATATTTTTAAATGGGAATAAAAAAGGGGCATAAACAAGGAATCTTACCTCAAATGGAATAGTTTCAAGATAAAAACTTTGGCACTTGATACTTTCATCAGCAACCAATCAAATCTACTACTTCATGCCTATGAGCATATGCACCTTCACATATACATAGGGACACATATCCCCAATGCACATATTTTCAAGGCCATGAATATGTATAAGGGGGTCCTTACATATATCTTATATGCATATTCCCATTTTTACTCACACATGTATGCATTTTCCATATATATACATAATCACACCTAACCCCATATATATATTCACACTGCCATGGGAGGATATACATATAACGGGGGAACTTACACACACACACACAGATATATATATATATATATATATATATATATATTCCTACCTATGCATATGTGGTAATTTACATTTGACTATGGAGACTCTAACCCACCTGAAGGGTTACAAAAACTCACTACAGATAAATCTAGGAACTCAAAATTTCTAAAAGTCCCCAAATAAGATTGTTCTAGACCAAGTAATGGGAGAATAAAATACCTCAAGCAGCAATGAAAAACTGAAATTAATTTGAAACGCTATGCCTTCTGTGGAAAGAACCAAAACATAAATAAGACTAACCTGAGAAGCCTTTCGTATTCCCTATCCAAGTAAGAAACAACCAAAATCCAATTAACCATTGACCTAGGGTTTTGGATGAATGGAACATAGTGAAAAGAGAGAGGAAAATTGCCTGAAAAGAGAAAAAGAGGTAACTGGAGTCCTTACCTCAAAGTATTGATCAAGAAATCATAAGTGAACCAGTTGAAATTAGCATGCGTTGAGGAGGATGATAGAGGTGTCATTCATAACCAAGGAGATTCCCAAAGGTGATTTATTGATCGATATGGAGGGGAAAGAGGAGATATAAGGGTTTTATTTTATTTTATTTTATTTTAATAATTTTGTTTAATTTTTAAAACATGTTTCTACGCACGATTTGGGTTGAACTATTTAAAAAATCATGTGCCAAGAGGGTTCCCTATACTGGGCACCTGGAGCACCCCACATGGGCAGTTCTAACTATTTAGAAAATTATGCACCAACCATGTGATGAATAGTTATTAGGTACTACCTAAGTGGTGATACTGATTGGGTATAGGTGAAAAGTTCATAAAACAATGTCTAGACCATGTGTACCACCTATGTCCACCTATTACAGGTCACATGGTTTGCTACTGAGGGCTGTATGGTTTTAGAAAAATTGTGCACCATGTTCAGAGCACCCAAACCTTGTCTTTTTGGAGCCCTGCCCTCCTAAAACTCAACAAGACCTCTGAGGGACCTATCGAACCTTCACCCAAGTCCAAAAAAATAGGTTTAACTGTTCCTACTCTTGAAATTACACTCTGAAGCTTAGTTTTAATAACATCCCATCTAGTAAATTAAAAAAAATTGTTTCGATTTTCATCCATTTCAAAAAAAAATGGGTCATTAAAACCAACCCACCTTAGCAATTCTTTTCCCTGAGAAGCCTTGGAAAAAAAACATCACCTGACTTACAGGGTTCGTGAAGTCTCATTCAAATGTTTGTGTTTTATTTTTAGCGCCCAACAAAACTCTAAGAACTTCATTTAAACACATCAAGCTTAGCCATAAAAACACAATCCAATTATCATTTATTTAGATAAAACACCAAAAAAGTGTGTATCCTAACCTATTTAGCTATAGACACAATCACATCGACATCCCCTTAAGCTTCTAGCTAATGGTTCTCCCCACTATAGGCCTTAACATTATAAAGGGGACAATTATGCACCATAGTACCCCCACTATTGGAACTTCCTACAAACCATGTCTTATGAATTTAATGATGATCCTAGCATGCTTTATTAACTGAGTGAACACAATTACATATGAGGTCACAACAAAGACCTCATTGTGAGAAATAGTTGAATCCTGGTCAACCTAAACAAAATAGGTAGCACAATCATTCCACAAAGACATTTTCGACCTTCACACCACACCCACCTTAAACTGGTGATGTGTTTAATATAGTTCCCCACTTACTATATACAATAGAAATAAGGATACATGTTGTGGAAATCTGGCTATCTATTTTTCAAATTCTCGGATTAGATGGACAACATATTACAACAAAACTAAATTTCCTTCCGCCAAGTCACCTTGCGTTTACCATGAAAATGTTCACAAAATTCCATACCTGACTTCCAATGACATTCCTTGTTCAAAGCATCACCTAACCATCTAAACTATCATGCCACAACATGAACAGGGGGTTGTAACCCAGATCCAGTCACTAGAATCATAACCCCTTCTTAAAAATCACCTCTAATCCTGAAAACAAGTCCGAGATAACCTCATAATTATCAAAGTGGAGTCCAAATAACTAAACCATAGTATTCCATACTCTATGTTTATATGTGACATGTCAGCACAAATCCAAGATGTCCACATCAGATCCTTGACTAATCCCAAAGCAGTGATTCTCCTAGAGATCATATTACAAGAGAATAGTTTGTTTACATGACTATATCTGAGGCATTACAAATTGGGAATCCAAGTATCACTCAACACTAACCAAACCTCGATAAGAACCAGGACTCAGCATGCAACACTGATAAAACTACCCAAACAAGCCCATCGACTTATAAAGCTTTAGATTAGTTTAAGACTGACGATCTCTTAGTGCATCAAGGGTGATTTCATGATAGGGAACATGCTCATTGCAGAATCAAAGTACACTAATAGATTTATAATATTACCAAGAAGAAGAACAGTTGAACCACTACAGGTTGACTTCCTTTGAAAGAAGATCATATTCACCTGTCGATGCACCACCATTCACTGAACCATGATTCCTTTACCAACAGAGGCCTCATGTCATCATTAAATGTTTAACACTGAAGTACATTTGAGTCCAACGGTTTTTCTCAACGGTCTTTACACATCCAACCACATCATAGTCATCTTGTAGAGCAAGCACCGACATGATTCAAGACTTCCATGCCTCAAGGGAATTCAAGTCAGAGACAACCATTTCAAAATTTTCCACCTTGGTTGTGCTTCTTTAACTTGGAAGGGAACCTTTACAAGATTTTACATAACACTCCCAACCTTAGTAGTGTCATTGCCATCAAAAGAAGAGACATAATAGCCACTCATAAGCACGCTATATTAGATTCAAATCAAAGTCACACTTGATTCTCCTCCATTCCACGCTCACATACATGATAGAACATGGTTATAAAATCCAAAACTAACGCGCACGGCATATCAAAACACCTGATATTCTCAAAGATTCATCCTGAGAAATGGGGGAAAATGTATTCCTTAACTAGTAGTTCACTCTACTATGGAGGTTACCCAAGAACATACTCAACAACCCAAGGCTCAACGATTACACCAAACCCAACTGGTTCGTTACAACACTTAGCACTCAACAGGCACTGCGTATATAAACACATAATACCCCAATGTTTCAGAAGCAAATAGAACATCATGGATGATATCCATAGGCTTTATTCCCTATTCATTAAAGTATCTGATGGCCTGAACTAGAAACATAACATGGATTATGATGTACTAAGTCATCCATTATTGAGGAAACTAAAGGGTCAAACGATCTACGAAGCGGATGATCATGCTTGATCCATGTCTAACCTACTGAGAATGAGCATTACCAGATGATCAAGAATGTAACAGGGGTCAAAGATACAATAACCACCCATCTGAACAAGGGTATCATTCAGAAACTAAGAGTCCTACTAGGGACAATGGCACCAAAATAGTACCACACAAGAGGGATTGTTCACAAGAAACCAACAAGAGATTTAAAGATTCTGAGGGTTCTACCTACAATGGCTAGTCCCTAACAAAAATAGAAAGTGCCAACCCTACCAGGGGATCATTATGAATAAGGTCACTAAGCTTAAGAGTCAACAACACTTAAGATCAATCTATAGGAAAAAGAGGCATATGGTAATGCTCACACACCTATTTAAGGTGGAATAAAAGAAGTATTTAAACTACTCTTACATGAGGGTTAGGTTAAACCACCACCCAATATTATATTTTAGATTCCTTAAATTTTTTTACATCTAATCTTTAAACATTTAAGAGATTTAAATAAATCTTGTACCAACTATAAAATAGAATCACTTGGTAAAAGAAAAAATGAAATTTATTTTAAACTACCCCTTTAAAACATTAGTATTCAATGACATCAAATTATAATTAAAACATTTTATTTAACAAAAAATGATTTAACATCATTTATTTATTTATAAAACCTCACATAAGAGAATATCAAGTAGATTAGGAGGTCTTTTATTAACTAAATGGGAACTAGTCAAGAAAGAAGTTTCTAAAAATATTCCACTTTAATTAACCACCTACATATAGAAAAAATCACCTCATGTGGTTTTGAAAAAGGAGTTTTAAATAAAAGGTGAACTAATAGGATCATGTTATCCATTTGGGGTTTAAAAAAAGAAACCCAAACATTTTTAAACATTTAGATTTTGAAAAATCCTTTATTAGTTTTATTTTATTAACAATAATCCCCAATGAACCTAATTGGATTCAGTTGTAAATTTAGAAATTATCCATATGTGTCATTAAGCCCAAATAAAAGAAGTTACAACCCTTATACTATTAACCAAAAATTTAAGGCCTGTATTTAAAAAAACTTATATTTAAAATGGATTCTAATTATAAAGTCTCCAATAGGTGGTTTGGTGTTATGTGTTACCATCTCAATTTATAAAGTTTACATACACCTTACATGTTGAAGGAAACACCCATATAACTGTAACCAAATTTATTTAGGATAAAAGAAGATTTTAGTGGCTTAAACATTTATAACCTGATCTACAAGAGTATTTAATAAATTAATAATGGTTTTATTATATGGTTTTTTACTTTACCACTTATAAGGTGCCCATGTACCTTATGAATTGGAATTTGAATCCCATTTAATAGCAACCAGAAAATTTCAGCCCATGCTGAACAAGTATTGAAGCATAAAAATTTTAAGAAATCACACGAATAAATTACCTAAACATGGTAAGACATATCACATTCCAAAATAATCACAATTCATAACAAGTTTACATTCCATAGCACAGGTAGGTTGTTGGTACGAAAGGCACGTCAACAATTTCAAACAACCCAACAATACGAACTACATGGAATGGAACATGTAAAGAATCGGAATTACTATGTGCCTATTATGTTTCATGTAATGATACTTACTTGTCATACCAGGACAAGGGAGAAATCCCATAAATATTATAAACCAATAAGTAGTGGAATGTAAACCAATCACTCGAGGTGAAATCAAATCAACTGTAACATTGTATAACAAGGACAACAATACTATTCGTGCACTTGTTCATTTCCCCATGGGTGGGATGATCAATACTAGGCATGACTATTTTAAAAGCACTGACACGTTCCTAGTCTCCTGTCTACCATCCAAAAATAGTAAGACAAAGGGAAAAATAAATTTTGTGATTCCACTTTGTAAAATCTCAAATGACTGACCACTAATACGATAGAAAAACTGGTGGGTCCCATGGCCTAAAGCGTGTCTCCTCATATTCTAGACATTGTCAACTAGCAACGAGGGTTTGAGGAGGTGATAGTGGGTATACTATTACCCTCATATCGGAGTAGAATAACAGTGTAATAATAACTAAATAGAAAACAAAAGTGGATGCAATATTTAAAGAAAGAGCAATAATAGAAGATAATTTAATAACTGAATAAAAGTAAAATGGAAAATTCCAATTATATATAATGAAGCATGAAATGTCAGGTGTTAGTACAAGTTGCAAGTAGTACAATATGAAAAAAAAATCAATGGTAAAATCCATGAGAATCCTAAGAATTATCCCAGTCTTATACTACTTAACTCTCATGTACACAGCACAACACAAGAAATGAATCCAAAAAACCCATGAGTAAGAAGATCTACTCAAGTGATAAGTAGAGATTGAGTAGGGTGTGAGATATAAATCCCATTAGGCTGGCACCAATGGTGTCTAGGATAATACATCTCATGCAGTAAACAAATAATCATTGTACCAATATATATCAATGCATAACAATAAACAAATTAAATAATAATAAAAATTTAAGTTCCCAAACAGACACATTTCCTTTATCACCTGGTTCAGCTTAAGCTAGAAGTATGAAAAGGGAAACTGTTCAATCTATAATGTGTATACAAGGGCCCAAGTAAATAAGGAAAACCAATAATACATACACCCATAAGAATATGTTTTGGCTTGGGGTCTAATTCCCAAGTCATCATTCAAGTTTTCTAGTAAACTAATGAGAGGCGTCCTACACGCATAAGGGAGATCATAATAATATTAAAGAATGAATCTTATGTAAACACACAATCAATAAATCAATCCATAAAATCTAGTGGTGGAGTCTAGAGCCCATCCAACGCGATCTAAATAGTATCCCAAGTATCACTAAAAGAACATCCAATATAACCCAATACCACTGAGTCCATCCAATTCAATCCATACAGATTCCCTTGTATCACTTGAGGCATGGTGAACTATAAATTCATCCCAGGTATCTCATATAGGGGACTGATTATCACCCATGACAAGGTGTATCCATATTTCTAATGGGTCTCTCTATAGTTTCTCTCATAGGGATATGGTATCACTCACGGATATAATAAACCACTCAGGCAGCCCTCGCTTGGCAAGACAAAGAATCTCTCTCAACCTATCGAGTCATATGTAACTAAGCATGGTGAGTCCATCCATGGATCCTTAACACATAACCCATGTTATCTCCCAGTATGTATCAATAAACCAATTAGCTAAAGCACATCACAAGTAAATCATCCATATATAAAGTCATGCTATAAAATAATCATCGTAAATCCAAAATCTATTCAAGATATCCATGTTGTACAAGTCAAATAAAATGGAATGAGTCGTTAAGCTCATGAATAAGCTCAAATCCACAAGGTACGACCACTAGTCAATGTTTCTAAAGCATAAAATATGGAAATCAAGTGTAGTCACATGTAATTATCATTATTCTAATCACATGTCAACAAATACATTCCAAAAAATTATTCCATCAAGCTTTATCATGGATAACATTCAGTTCGATCAATTCATTTATGGAAAAAATAAACAAGCATTACATTAGGCATAGTTCACAAGGAACATGACCTAGCATATAATTCAAGCTACTCAAAAATACATAATCAAATCACTAAGCATAATGAATTCACATATGGAATCTTCCATTTGAAAAAAAATCAACACATTGAAGGGTTTTATTAGAAAACATGACATTTTATTTAAGAAATTAATTTCATAATATTTTAAGAGTTCAATTCATCTAATGGAATAAGGGATATAACATATGGAACAAGGTAAGTGTGTAAGGAAAGACACAAAGCAATGCGGCACAAATTTAATAATTTAAAAACTTGAAAAAAATGGATGGCTGAAGATATAGAACATATTTTTAAAATGGAATAAATAAAGAATCCTACTAGGATGAGTACCAAGTCGAACACTTTGAACTTGAAACTTTAATAAACAACCACTTGAAGATGTTGCTTACCACCTCTAAGAATAGGCTCCTTCACATAAATATAAAGAAACTTATCCCATTAGTACATATTTTCATGTCCATGAATATGTACAAGGGGATCCTTACATATAGCTTCTATTCATATATTTTTTTCACTCACACACATATGCATTTTTCATATATATATATATATAAGCACACATAGCCCTATATATATATATTCATGTTGCCATGGGATGATATACATATAATGGGGGAACTTATATATATTTATATATATGCCTACTTATACTTATGTGGTATGTCGCCTTTGACTCTGGAGACTTGAACCCACCTCTAGGGTGATCAAAACTCACTATAGATAAATCTAGGAATTCAAACTCACTAAAAAGATCCACATAATATTCTGTTAGACCAAGAAATGGGAGAATAAATTACCTAAAGCAGTGATGGAAAACCGAAATGAATCCGAAATTCCTCTCCTTTGGAAGAAAACACCAAATCATAAACAAAATGACCCATGAATCCATTCGCATTCCACCTTAACCAAGGAAGAAACAACCAAATTGGATTATTCCTTGACCTAGGGTTTTTTTCAAATGGAATTGAGTGATGGGAGAGATTAAATTCACCAAAAAAGAGAAGTAAAGGGAATTGGAGTCCTTGCCTCGAAGGATTGAGTGATAAATTAGAAGAAAACTGGTTGAAATCAGTATATGGAGAGGAGGCTGAGAGAGGTGTTGTGAACAACCATGGAGAAGCCCATTAGGAGGATGTGTCGTGTTATATAGAGGGGGGATAGATAGGTTTTACATTATTTTAATTTATTTTTAATTAATTTCATTTAATTTTTTCAAATATGTTTATGTGCATGGTTTGGTTCACAAGGTTTAACAAACCATGTTCCAACCATGTTCCCTTTACTGGGCACCTAGAGCACTCCGCACAGGCTGGCTGCATGGTTTGGAAAACCATGCACTAACCATACAGTGAATAGTGCTTGGGTATTTACTAAGTGGAACTACCTATGAAGGCTAGGAACATGGCTTGGAAAACAATGTGTTGCATGTGCACACTACCTCTATCCACCTACTATAAGACACATGGTTTTCAACTGAGGTCTGCACAGTTTCAGAAAAACTATGCACCCTATTCAGAGCACCCAAACCCTAAATCTTCATATTCTCGCACTCCCAAAACTCAACTAGACCTCTGACGGGCCTATCAATCCTTCACCCAATCCAAAAAAACATTTTGAGGTGTTACAACTCTTTTAATTACATTCCAAATCTCAGTTTTAATAACGTCCCTTCCAATTAATGAAAAAAATTCAAATTCCTTTGGATTTTCATCCAATTCAAAAACACGGGTCATTACATAAATGGAATTCTTCATTAGACTTCCAAATACATATAGAGGAAATAATTATATATAGTTTATTTTGTATCATCTTAAAAATATGGATCACTTTATCATAATTTTAGAAGACTTACCACTCAATCAACTTTCATGGATATACATCAGAGAAGTGGTGCGGCTACATGGAGTACCAGTATCTATTATATCCAATCGAGATCTGATATTTACTTTCAAGTTTTGTAAAATCCTCCAACATGATCTAAACCTTAATTTGAACTTTAATACGGCTTATCATCCTCAAAATGATGTCCAATATGAGAATAATATTCAAACACTAGAAGAAATGTTTAGAGAATGTTCTATAAACTTCAAGGGAGAATGGGACCAACATCTACCTCTAGTTTAGTTCTCTTACAACAATAATTTCCACTTGAGCATCCAAATGGATTTATATGATTCCTATTATGGTAAAATATACATAACACTAGCATGTTGGAAGAAATTTGATGAACGTAAGCTACTACGACTAGAAATGGTTCATGAAATGGTCAAAAAGATGAAAACCATTCAGTCGCACATCAAGGCAGTCCAATATCGATAGAAGATCTATGAATACAATCATTTAAAATACATGGAGTTTATGGTGAGAGACATGATTTTCTTCTGTTTATCTCCATGGAAGAGAGATTCCTAGTATTTGGGAAGAAAGTAAAGCTTTGTACTAGGTACATCGGACCCTTTGAGATCCTTTATCATATAGGAGATGTGGCACATCAACTAGAACTTCCACCAACAATGTCTCAAGTACATGATGTATTCCATGTATCCCACTTAAGTAAGTACATAACAGATCCCTTACATGTACTAAATTCATAGGTGGTATAGTTGTAAAATGATCTATATTACGAGGAGAATTTGGTGAAGCTCTTGGACCATATAGATAAAGTTATACACAAAAAGACCACTCACCAGGTCAAAGTACTATAGGAAAACCATAGGTATGAAGAGGAAACATGGTAATTAGAGGAACCAATGAAGTAGAATTACCCCCACCTTTTTTTAACATTGAATGTAAACTGAAATTTTGAGAGAGAAATTTCATAAGGGGGGAAGAATGTAATGACCTAGAATTTTAGCAATGAAAATTCCCTTCTTATAATTCTATTATATAGTATAAAACATATACATCACATATATAACCTAATAAAAACATTATTTTCATAAATTATGAATGAAATAAGTAGTATTTATAGAAATTAAAGAACCTATACCAATGGAGTAGTAACTTGACCATTGGAATAGTAATGTGACCATTAGGAATAGTATCAGCAAGTAGAATAGTAACCTCTCATATGAATGTATAAATGAAATTTAAGTATCTTATAAATGAAAATATAATAAATTTATATCATGGAATAGGTAAATAAATGTTTTAAAAATGATGAATTTAGTTTGCGTATTTTTTTAAAACATAAATTTTTATTTACAATATTATAAATAATATAATGATTTAAATGAAAATTACTTTTCTTAAAATATATTTGTAAATTAATGTTTTTGTCTTATGTTTTTTAGATTAATTTATGAGACCGTAATTAATTTTTTAAAGTGTCATAAAATCAATTCAAATTTTAAAAATGTAATTTTTAGAATAAATGATGAATTTAATTGAAAATTAAATTTATCATATTTATAAAATTATTTTCATAAAATGAAGTCCATTTTTAATTCTAAATTTCATAAATTTATTGTTATGAGTTTTTTGGATTTTTATAATATAGTTGAATTTTTTGTGAATAGTGAAATATAATAATTTATAGTATTTAACATTATAAGTAAATAAATAAAATTTTGAGTCTTGGTTGAGTCATGGATGATGTAAGTGGCCATTATATTAAACTCGCATGCTCTAGATACTGAAATTAGTCATAATTATCAACACTATAGATAATCTTGAAGCAAAATAATAAACAAATGAATAAAATAATTAAAAACACTCCTATCCTCTCACTAAAAATACAACCCATCACCACTTCTTACCCTCACACCTTATAAACTTTGTATATTTCTTATATTCTACCCAATTATTCTCCCAAACATCTTCCCCACGTTCTGGTCTTTCTAGGTCACACCAAAAGATCATTTCCAAGTTCCTTAAAGAGGCTCTCAAGGAGACAACACTAAAGATGTAAAACCCTCAATCTTCATATTTTAATTTCTTTTCTTTTATTATCCTTCCCTCACATCCCCTATACAAAGTAATATGATAACTCCAATATCATATATATATATATACTAGAATGTTACTCTGTTAATGAAATATCCATCATCAAATAACTTCTCCCCGCGCCTTATAATCATTGTAAATTTCTAATATTCTATCCAATTCATCTTCCAAGACTCTTCCCAACAATATTATATTTTTGGTATCACCAAAATAAAATTTCTAAATTCCATTAAGGAGGTTCTCAAGAATACATTATTCAAGAGGTAAAATCCTCCACCATTACTTCTAAAATTCATTCTTTTTATACCTCATCCTTTCCTTCACTATCTATAGTGACATGATAAATCCAGCATCATACATATAATGGAATGTTATTATGTTAATGGGACATCAATAACTAAATATATACTCTGATATTTTTATCTTAAAAATGAATACATCGTCCGTGATGTGTCGATTCAACACCTTCATAGATGATGATTATTCTTTTTATATTACCACCTTCAAGGATATTTTTAAAACCATTATAATGGTTAAAAAAGATTTTAAATGTATATTACAACTTTTTTATGTTATCAAACTAATATATATACATAATATTAAATAATAAAACAAAACTAGTTTTCGATGATCGAAAATTCACAAAAATAAACTAATGTTCATCATTAAAATTTTATCTGATAAATAATTCTCATATCTAAAAAATAATATATGGGACCATTTAAAATTAAATAGGTTCATTAATATCATATAATTCCACTTATAATTTTTTTATTCCATTTTATAAGAATTTTTATAATTATACACAAGCGAACCAACCATGAAACCGTGAAATGAACACTCCCAAAACGACAAAATTAAACACGATAAGTCAACAAAATGGCCATAAATGAACCTAATAAAATTATAATAAATTAAACACATGTATAATAGGTACTTAATTAATTAAATAATTTTTTTTATTTCATTATTCTATTCATTAAGTACAAGCACTTAACACTTTTGAACATAAGGTAAGGGATTCTCTCTTAACCTTCATTTTTTTCCATTGGGTTTCAATTTATCTCTCTTTACCCCAATGTAATTCTTAATTTTTATTATTTACTGATCCTAAATTCTGTTTTTATGTTCCAAAAATATTTACCTATATCAATCATTTTATCTTTGATGGGTAAATTCAGGTTTTATAAGGTTTCATTCTAAAGTCTTCTCAAAAAGCAAGCCTGACAGAAGGAAATTTCCCAATTTATTACCTATTTTCAATTACCCTCCATAATCTTTTTTAAGACAACTTTATTTTTCTAAAATCTCTAATTTCAACATGAAAAAATATCTTAGTTATTTTCTCATTTTATTCAAACAGTTATTCATTTTCACTTTTATGTCTCTTTAATATTTTCCATTAAACCACACTAAAGTGGCTCATTTCTTAAGTTTTTTAAACACTCTTTTTCTTGTTTTCACTTCATTGATACATCATTTATCATGATCTAAGACTATTTTTACTTATTAATTTTTGTGAATTATTTAAATCCATTCTTTCATGGACACCTTTATGATATGTCCATTTTTTATGAATTATGACATTATTACGATACCCATTTCATTCCATTAGTTACCCTTATGTTTATTACTTATGTTTGATTCTACATGTGTCAGACATATGAATTAACATTTTATGATGTGTGTGAATAGATCGCTCTCCAACGAATTTGGTAATGTTAAAGTCTCATGAGATTTCATGTCGCGATATGGGATTAAATCTGATTCCTTTATGGTACTTTTTCCATCATGTGATAATATCTTTGAAGTTATCCTTAAATCATTTTTGTCATGTTATAAGTTTCTGCCACATTCCTATGTTTCCATGATTACATTATTCCATATTATATATTTTATACTTATATATGTTTATTCATGTTTTATGCCTTTTTCATCATCATGTTATGACTTCTAACCCATGTGTTATGTTTTATTTCTATTTTTATTCCCTTAATAGGTTTTTTAGCTCATCCATTTGTTCATATATTCCCCAAGTTATCCTATGAAGATGTAATATCTCAAAGGAATTTAGTATCTCATTTTGGATTATTAATATAAATATTTTTTATTATATTTCTATTTTTTTGTTTTATATACATAATATTCCAAAGACACTAGACTTTATGATCCTTGGTTTGTATTTGATGGTTAATTATTATTAAAATCATCTAATAATGTCTTTAAAAGGCTAGAGTCATTATACCGAATTCTTAATTCAATAGACTCCACAACTGTGATCTGAACCGTGCATCTTGGTTGGATACAATAGTCGAGGGAACCCAATGAAGGAAAATGATCTCTCAAATGTAGAACATCCCCAAACTCCCAATCAAACTCTACTCCTAGATAGAAAGGAAGTGTGACAACATCATGTTCCTTTCAAATATCACCCAGATGGAATTATTAACTATCACTATTTTTGTAATCCTATCAAGAAATTCCGCATATATACATTCTTATTTCCACTTAGGGATATCAAGGTGCAGCAACAAACTTGTCATAACCTAGTGCTCAACCTTTACATGTTGACAGATGAGGCACTAAGATATGAACTCATTCATACTCTGGATCATACTATCCCACCAAAAATACCATTTAAGGCCTTTTTACATGTTCCCTATACCAATATTTACATCCAAAGGAGATGTGTGGAATTCTCTCATCACCTTCACTAGCATCGTGATTGGGACCACCTTCCCTACCTAGAAAAGTGTGACAAGATTATCTCCTTTAGAAAACCCATCTAGTGAGAATCCTAAGTATATCTAGTCACACAATAATCAATATTCTATGTCTCCCCAATGGAACTCTTTCACACACTGGACAAGCAGAGGAGTCAACATCATCAAGTGAAGAAAATTTTCACCCTCCTGCTCAATTAGAGTCATCTACAAGGAATACTACTTCTTAGACACCTCTTACACCAAATGAAAATGGGACTTATAACTAAGTTAATATTCCACCACATTTCCCTTATTAATATTATATACTATCTCAAAGTCATAGTCCTATAGGAACTCCAACAAACTCCACTACCTCATGTTCAGGTCTCTCTGCTTGAATACATGCCTGAGGCTCTAATGGTCTGAGTAAAAAACAATGTTCTCTCCCAAAAGATATTTACTACACATATTTAGAGAGATGACTACCACTACCACATCTAGTTCATGATTCACATAATATTTCTCATGGGGCCACAACTACTTCAACCCATATGCAATAATTTCTTGTCTCTACATTAATTCAAAGTTGAGCCCAGATCCTGAGTCATCACAATACACTATGTACTCAACATCCTCCTATAGTGGTATTAAAATAATATAACCTATTAGACTCATCCTAAATTTACTCTAATTCCCTCTAGAACTAATCATTCTAGGTAAAAAAACATCCCTTTCAATGTCAGGGAAGTCAAAGGGGCTGCATCCTAGAGAAGTCTGCAACAAACCTTCGGTGGTACCCCCACCAAGCCAAGATAACTATACACTTATAACACACTCTTTTTTTGATCCTAATAAAGTACTTAATTAATCTTTTTTGGTTACATAGATAATCCATTCTCATAAATGGAATGCCCCAGGAAGTGAAAATCATGGATCTGGAATTGTCACTTCAAGAGTTTACCATAAATTTGGTGTTGTGAAAACAAATATAGGACCATCCTCAAGTGATCTGGATGATCCTCCTATAATTCAGTGTATATGATTATTAAATAAATGAATAAAAAATATTGTTCCAAGTACAGCTAGAAAATATAGTTCATAAAATCCTTAAACATGGGGATAATTCACCACACAATAAGGAAAAACCCGAAACTCATAATGTCCGTAGAAACATCGGAATTCTAGGAAGGGAATATCAGCCTCAAAAACTCTAAAATGGTGATAGCCATACCTTAGAACAATCTTTGAGAACCATATCATGCCTTGAAACTGATCAAAGATGTTTTCAATCCTTTAAAAGGGGTATTTTTTCTTTATTGTATCTTGGTTCAGGTGACGATAATCTACACAAATATGTAAGCTCCCTTCTACCTTTTTCATGAACAACACCAAAGCATCCTAGGGGAAAAACTAAGTCTGATAAAACCCTTCTCTCAAAAGTCCTCCTAGTTCAATCACAATTCCCAGATCTTGGTAGGGGCCATATGATATGAATAAAATGACATCGAAGTGGTCTCGAGATTATAGTTGATACAAAACTCCATCTCCTACCTCAAAGGTAGTCCCAAAACATCTTCAGGGAATACGTATAAATAATCCTCCATGGTTGAAGTAATAAAGATTCCATAATATCCTAATTCACCAAAGGATACACTTAAAAAGTTATGGGTAGTGTGTTGAATCCTCCTTCTCACAAAACCCACTTGTCCCTCAATGTGATCTCTCTTGCCCGTAAAAGAGAATCCCATCCCATCTGTGTGAAGGAATTTGACTCATCTACTATAACAATAAATCTAGGCTCAAACCATGGTCAACCAATACATACCCAAATGTCTCCATAGGGTTCTATCATGATGTCCAAAAGTACCCACAAGAACCTCTCTCCACTAAGAGATAGTATGCATTGTTCACAGATAAAATATACAGAAGAAGTGTTACACGTATGAACCTCAAGACAAAGTTTTTGGGATAAAGCCTCAACTGAGAGATCTAACTCACACACCAAAATTAAATAGATGAAGTAATGACTCATAATTGTGTCTAATAATATTGAATCAATAGTATAATACACTCATATCATACCTTTAATCCTCTCATGTGTCATTTGGTCATACACATCCATATTCTATAGTTGTATGTGGCCCGGACCGCCAACACCCTTAGCCGGATGTGGGACACCTGGTGGTGATGGTGGAAAGATCTCATAACATCATCCAGCACCCTCATATCCTTATCCTAGGCTCCACCTACTCTACATCCAACTCCACCTACTTGGGGGGTCACCCTACCCTCGTCTTGGAGAACCGTGATCATAGAACTGCCTCCGTCATGGTAGTCCATCCACTATCTGTCTTCCCTCCTCAACATTTTTGGTCAGCAAATAACACACCATGTGACCTCACCCATAACATTATAAGAACTACCCATATCTTGGATTCCCTAATCCTCTACATGGTCCATTTGATACATGAACATGTGCCCGAGTCTTGTCATAGGGAGGTCTCACATGCCTACATCCTACCGATTGGCGCCAACTAGATAATGTAGAATAATCATCCCTATAACACTCAATACCAGTGCCAAGTACTTGGATTCCCTCTAACAGGAATATATTTATCACTAGTTCCTACTCCAACACCCTAGAATGGGTGGGAATGCACAAGAGATCTTCATTATAATGGATATCCTTATAAAGACCATGCTCAAACTTCTATTCTTGGAAGTATCCATCCTAAATCATGTTGAGGGAGTGCCATGTAAGGTCTGTGAACCTCACATCATACTCATCCACTATCATCCCTCAATAATATAGCTCTATAATCTTATAAATCCAAACTTATTACAGAAAGTTAGGGTTATTACTCCTCATGGAATAGTAGCTGGAAGTTAGTCCATGAGAGTATTGACTCAACATGCATCTGTGTAACTAGACTCCTCTAGTGGAAAAATTATCCACGGAAAAGGATAGCTTCCAGTTAAACCACATGATCAGTTTGTGTCCAAATAAGCCTGATGACATGGATCATGGACTCCATACAATCCTACGCTTCATGGGGATCAGGATCACTGTGAAACTCTATGGCCTCTGTAGATGGAACTTGTAGAGTGCGCTAATCCTTCATGCATCCTCATCCAACTCTTCTGGTATAATAAGTTTCTTGATAGGTGGGGTACTACTATTTATCCACACAGAATAAGGATATCAAGGGATAGACCAAGAACTAAGTCCACATCACTCATCAGACTATCTTCACGATCCAGAACTGGTAACCTGGCTGGCTGTCATTGTGGAGGCATCCTAAAAATTGAATCAAGACATACCATGGTTAGGTGAGAATATATATATAATGGGGAGCCGACTCAAGAATTACAGTAAAATAATCAATATTATATGATTTATGTATCATTTATCCCTAAAAATAATGTATCACTGTGCAGATTCAATAATAATATAGTCATAGTCCTAGTGAATGGATACGTCGGATACTGCACCAACATTGGGTTTCCTAGCATGAAAGTTGCACCTGAGACACGTTGACACTATTGAACTTAGTCCCAAAACAAATTTCATAAGGGGACTACTCCAAACATCATCCAATGGAATGAACTCCTATGATACCAATCTATCGTGGCCCGATCCAATGGGGCTCAAGTAGAAACTACCCAAACCCGCCTCCCAAGGCCAGGGGCTAGCGACAAGAATCGAAAGGTGTAACTAATATAGGATGCCTTTGGTTAAAGTAACTTTTTTCATGCACCCAACCCTGATAATTCATATTTTAATTGGAATAAAATAAAATGTTACAACATCTATATTATTAACCCTACATGTGAAACCTCTAGGGAAAGTAAATAGTATAAAAGTTTAAACTAAAAAGTAAATGGTAAAAATACATTCCAAACCAGAAATATGTCCCAATATAAAAAATAAATAGAAAAGTAAAAAAAGGAGAGATCTTATCTCCATATATCCAAATCCCTACAATCACATGTGGTCAAATCCACTAGGTATCCCTATTCCCCTCTGTAATCCCCACCAACCAGCCTATTTTATTAATAATATGTGACACATATGGGAAAAGACTGTGTGGGGGTGAGTATATACATAACCAGTAGGTCATCCCAAAAGCTAAGGGGGGTAGTAAGAGACATAATAAAAATGGACATCTCAACCCAAATCAAGATAGAAAAAATTCAATGACATGGAAACAGATATATGTGTGTGTGTGTGTGTGCTCACTAAAAGAAAATTTAAAATGATAGAGAAAGGGGATCTCTATCTAATAGCCCAAATTAGTAAAAGAGTTCCATCAGTTCCCTAAAGTCCATCCATGATTCCCAACATCTCATGTATATGTCCATAGAAGTTACTGTGTAGAGGGACCACGCCTCTCCACTATGTTACATAGTTGGGCGTTCACAATCTCTAAGTAGAGGAATCATCCCCCAGTGTGTTAGGGGGTTCCACTCAGTGTAATGATGACATGTTCCCAATCTGATAGGGGTATAACTTGGTAGATAGAGGACTTGTTCCCAAATGCCATATGGGGTACAACTTACTAGATATAAGATCCACACACTAATTTAATAGGGGGAACCACTCCATAGATAATGGACCCAAACCATAATTCTATAGGGGGTAACACTCATTAGATAGAGGACCCACACCCTAACACCATAGATGGTTTCCACTTGATAGATAGAGGACATTAACCCTAATTCCATAGGGTGTACCACTCGGTAGATAGAGAACCTACACCCTAATTCCATATGGGGTACCACTCAAAATTTAGAGGAATCGCACAATAATAACATAGTGTGTACCACTTAGTAGATTGAGGACCCATACCCTAATTCCATAGGGGGTACCACTTAGTAGATAGAGGAACCACACCCAATCTCAATAGTAGGGTACCCCTTAGTTGATATAGGGACATGTACCTTAATTCTGTAGGGGTACCAATTATTATATAGTAGAACAACACCCTAATTCCTTAAGGGGTACCAATTTAATGATCATGATTGATCAATGCCATCTTTCAGTACCTCCTAAAGATGTGTCACACCTAGAACACCTTACATCATATCTCAAAATCCACTATGAAGTCCACAATAGCATTATACGTAGAAAAAAACTTCGGATAGGCTACTTGTGGAATAAAATATGAGTCCAAATAAAGGATATATGATAGGTAAGAGGTTCCTCAAGAAGGAATTATGGTTACACAGTATGTAAGGGGACTCACATGGTGTGTGGTCCAACTTTAATGCCTAGCCTTGTCCTATCTGGTACATGGATAGCTTTTTATATAGCCCTAAACAGTGTGTAAGGGAACTATATGGTATTCCTCAGCCGCCCGAGGTCTTTCCCGTGATCTTGGCCATGTCTGTGTAAGCTTTCTCATGCTCGTAAACTATGGTACATGGTCTTTCCTCCGTCATGAGGTCCCACTGATGTCCTTCGGTCCATGTTCATGTACCCTAGCTTTGTGCAGGTTCATGACATGTTTCTAGCAATGCTTGTGCTCGTGTACTCCCAGAATAAATTCTAGGTCACCATCACATGGGTTACATGGCATATGGGGGTCCCACATGGTGTGTAATACATTTCTCATCTAAAACCCTAGCCTCTAAATCTGAGTCCCTACACACCATGTGTTCTTCGGACTACATGACATTTAGTATGGGTTTTCACAAAATTTATAGATCTACTTCAGCATTCCAAATCTATTCCTTCTATTTCCAATATCACCTCCATGCTACCCCAAATCAAAGGGAGGCCTTCGTTCATAATTGTTAGTGATCTGTTAGCTATAAAATGGATTTATTATGGTTCTTCTAACACCCTAGCACACCTCATACATCACCAATGCCATGACAAATCCTTCTTTGGATCCTAGATCTATGAAGAAATCACCCTCAACCAAAAAATCCTTTTAATCCATCCCTGATTCAAAAACAAATTTATCACATTAAATTCCACTATGAATATGGGGGTCCAATCATGCTCGGTCCCACCCAATAATATTAAATCACGACCTCATGGTCCAATGATAACTAGCCCGAATAACGGAGGTAAAAATGTATAAGAAACAAATTTGAAATGATAATTTCCAAAGGTTTCTTGGAAAACAGATATAGATTTTGATTCCTAAGGTGAGAAACATTGTGTAATGGATATAGATTGAATAATTAATTTAAAATTGGTACGTGGGTTCATGAAAATGCTTACAATTGATGAAAATCAAAGAATAAATATGAACATGCTCAATATTTTAATGAATTAGAGACAAATCCACAAATTGATGAGTCCTACCACAATTTGGATCATTTTTTAATAAAGAACATTCTCACTAATGAATGAGAGAATTCATTGTGTACACTGCACCTCAATTCACTTGGATTTGTAAGCTCATCGTCTTCTAATTATGATTCTCCAATGGAGGGCGGAAGGAGACACCTCTCAATAGTCTCAAGGTTATGCGTCAAACCCTAAAGACCCATCATAATGGTTTACTTACAAGGGATTTTAGTTTAGGCCATGTAATTAATTAATTAAATTAATTATTTAATTAACCCCCTAAATGTACTATTAATGGCCTATTTCATTAGAATGTCACGCAAAAACCTATTTTTTGTTACTCTTAGAGTAAAAATTGCATTAAAAATTCAATCATGGTCTCATATATTTTTATCTAAGAATCTATTTAAGAGTTATCCCATTTTTTAATAAATCATGCGTGTGTGATATAAAATATATATAGCATTTTTATAAAATTAGTTTTGGAATAGTGGGCCTTAGAATAGTATGTCGTCTCAATGGCTGGCTCTAAAAGATTTTCTATACATATTTCAAATTCTTACATGGTGAAAAGAGAGTCACTAAAATACACACTATGTAACTCATTAATTCCTGCAAGTTGTACTTTCCCAACTACACTAGCATGTTCCTTAAACATACAGAATGAGATATACATAGCAGGTAGCTCACCAATACAAGTCATGTAATCTCACAATAAGAATAAAGAATTACATGTAGTGATGAAATAATTAATTTCAGTATTAAAATGATAATTTAGTTCTATAATATGGTGTGATACTATGTAATAGTGTTTTAAATATATTTAAATTCTCAATTAATTTCACATAATTAATTCATTATAATTATCCATGTATTTTCTATAGGAATGTAAATTGGTAAACTCCACTTGGGTTAACACATGTATAATTGTCATAAATGTTGTACTTGTTATGCTAAATTA
The DNA here is from genome assembly GCA_963277665.1 of Viscum album. NCBI lineage: Eukaryota > Viridiplantae > Streptophyta > Magnoliopsida > Santalales > Viscaceae > Viscum > Viscum album. The sequence goes on from OY728123.1 coordinate 881,392,922, forward strand.
TGACATACATAATTTCACAAGGTTTAACCATGTGAATTTCTATGTATTCCAACATACTATGTGATTATTTAAAACATGACTAAAAATGGTGATGTTTGATATATATAGTGTTTCTTTCAAGTAAAAATTGTGTAAATATATAATTTTAAATATAATTATTTAATTTAATTTTCTTAAATTAAAATTAAAAACTTTCCAAGAATGTACATAAGAGATAAAATAAATTAATTAAATAATTAATAAGATAATTAATTGAATTAATTTATGAAACTTTTATCTTAATAAAATAAAAAATTGAAGTGAATAGAAGATAGTGTACAAATATGTGTTCATTGAAATCATATATGATCATGAGATTATACTGGATAATATATGTTCTTGGTTTCATGTTTTTAACTTTATTATTATTTCATGAGTTTTGTAATAATTATTTTATTAAATTAAAATGATGGTCTACAAGCCATCCCCTCATTTATCATATAATGGAATTTGATCCCATCATTTCTTTTATGTAAAACTCTATAATAAATCCTCTACTTCCCCTCACATTCATGCGAGTAAAAGTATTATGTAGTGGATGGTTCTAACAAGTGAGTTAAGGATGTTTGAGTTTGGATCCAAGGATAAACCAACCCAATATTAACATTGGAGTATAGGTGGAGTAATGCAGATCAAACTAAGTTATGGTTTGAGGGGTTTTCCTTAGGTCAAGGGTTTGTTTATCACCCACTAGACTAACTAATACTTACATAATCTCATGTTCATTCAACATTTATTATTTTATTTTTTAAAATTTCATTGAAAATTATTTCTTATTATTTATCTATATCACTTAATAAATGAATTAACCAAATATAATATAAAATTAACACAAATTGGATTATGTATGAATTTTATCTAAACATTGTTAATTGAAGACATAAAATAAATTTAATATTAAAAATAATTTAATTAATATAAAATAGGAAATTTACCCATAATGATTAAAATACCTCAATCATTATATTAATTTGGTATAGTCTTCCACTACTTGGGTAGAAATTGAACCTTAAAAAAGTGATTGACCAACCTATGTTGGGGTGAATTCAATTATATTTTAATTCATATATTTAGTTTTGGGTCGACTTAACCTAGATAACAATTAGGTTTGATCAGCAATGAAATAATTAGTGCAACTGGTAGTCAAAGTATTAAGGTAGTATTATTCTAGGATTTAAAGATTAGGGTGTCAACTCATTGTATCAAAAAGTTGTGGGTTAATAGAATTGGAAAGTTATGCATGTCCAAATAACTTCAAGTAGCTTGTATGGACCCCATATGGGTTATGAGAAGGGGCATATGAATATTTTCCAATGGAATATCCATGTGTTGGGATATTCTAAAACTATTGATGAGGGTAGTTTAGTTTTGATAAATACTTGGGGACAAATAAATAAATTTTATTATGTCATATAATTTTGTAATCAAGATACAAATTAAAATCTTCTTTTAAAATAATGTATACTATGTCAAGGTAAATCATCATAAAAATGTGATACTTTAGGACACAGATCATATCCTTGATGGAACATAATTCCAAAGGTGTTTCAGTTGTTTTATATGTTAAACTATTATAAAAAATATATAATATAAGTGGGAATTACCTATACCAGTTTATCCACATTTTATAGAAAGAAAAGTAAAGAATGATTCTTATATAAGCTACATGGGGGTGTTTCAATTATTTATTACATCATAATATTAGTTATATACGAAAAAATTTATAATAAAATACAAGGACATTAATTCCAATACAATTATATTTTATATCTTGTCGCTTGAAAATGATAAGTAGGGGATTTAGATAAATGAGATTGTCACTATTATATCCTAGTGTAAACTGGAAGAGGGTAGTTAGCTTTTGATCTTGACTCCAATATATTGATGTAAAATGTTCACTTAGTGAAGTTTCACTTTTATATGATAATAAATTTTCTATTAATCACATATTATCATCCTTTCCTTCTAGGTTCTCTATATTTGTATAGAATTATCGAATGAACCACATATGAGTCTTTTGATGTCACTTCACCGGGTAAACAAGAGTTATGGGGAACTCGATTCCACATCCCTTATGGTGAACAACTTCAGAGGAAAGGGTTGAAAATACCATGAATATTTTATATTAAATAGTTCCTCTATAACATATTTCAAGAGTTAGTCTAATTAATATGAGTTTATTTTCTTCTCATGTTGACAGAAATGGCCATTGAAAAGATAATTTCAATAAATTTAATAAGACACAATTAGTTGTAACTACTTCAAATCTATTCATTGTGGGTTGTAATATTTTCATTTTACTAATTGAGTATTAAATACTATCTTGTATTCAAAATATTGAAACCAAAAACAAAACGGAAGCATTACTAGCAGTGTGGTGTATTCTCACAAGAGTTAAGGAAGGGTAATTCTTATGTCATATATGAGAAGCACATGTCTTCAATAAGTAACTTGAATTCTTATATAAGCTCAAAAGGGTTATTCCTATGTTAATAGTGAGAATTTCACAACATATAATTTCCCAGTGGATACATACTACTAGAACTACTTTTCTATATTAATTGTTACTTGCACATTTATCTCAGTGTTTTATTGGACACAATGAGACATTATTTTTTAAAATTTATATTGTTTTGGTATTCTCTTCCTAATTAATAGTTTAGTAATACTATAATCATTGAAGTCAGATGTAGGGAAAATATGATGAATATAAATTATAATTTTCATAACCAATTGTGTAAAGATAATTCTTTGTCAATTATAACCAATGGTTGTTGTCAAATATATTCCAAAAAAGTGTATTTAGTCTCTTTGTAGTGAAAAACCCTTTAGGTATTATCGATAAACTTACTTATTCAATTTTAGACAAAGAAACCTCTATAAATAAAGGTATACCAAAAATATTTTAAAATTTATTTAGGTGCAGAGAATGAATAATTCCAAGGTAAATCTTGAGTTAAATTCATATACTTCATTAAATTACATTAATAAACTTTTGGGATGATGCATGAAAGTAATGAATGGAATTGGTAAAAGATATAGGATCCTTCAGGGTGATATGTCATAGAATATCATAGTCAAGTATTCATTTATCATTAAATATATATTAATGGTTTTCCTAAACTCGCATTACCATATTCACATAACAGAGATAGTGATAGTACAAGGTCAATCCATGAAGAGTCTTATAAATATTCTAAGTCTTCCATGGTTATTTTATTTACATGTTTATCAAAATAGTAGTGTAAAAACTAACCATATGTCAACTAAAATTACTAATTTATATCATATAAGTTATGGTATATTTGGATTCCATTAATTTTAAAATCTATGGTGTTTTAATTTTATTCATTTTTTAAGTTAGCATTAGCTCCAAATGTATGTCAAAGGAAACATAAGGTGTATCTTAGTTTATTATCCTATAGAAACAGAGTATATTAACATCCCCAAGAAAAAAAGGCATTATTCATACCAACTACATTTATATGTGAGAAGGATATATCTTTTGAGATAATGGTAGCATTCAAGACTTCAATTGAATTTCTACTGTAATATAGAAGTTGACCTAAGAATAGTGAACTTCATAAGTTTTAGTGGGTGTAATTGTTCTAGAGATATATACTACATAGGAAATTTAAAAATAATGGGGGTTTTATATTTATCATGGTGTCTGGTATATATTATTCAGTAATAATAATACTCTTATATAAAGATATAAGTTACAAATAACTATGACTGATAGGTTAATTAGAATTTAATAATGGAATAAAAATATAAAAATTAAAGGGTATTGTGTTTCTGGATGTTTCTACATTTGATATAGATTTTTATTATTCAATATAATCATATATGGATAGTGTAATTTGGTACAAAAACATCCTGATTGATTATTAAAAGGTTTAATGACTAAGTCATAGTCTATGAAATAATCCATTACTATAATAACCATGATTAAATCTATTTTGAATTCTAATTTTCATATCTATTATGATAATTATATAAGGAATCAAATATTAAGTTTTCCTCTCATATAGGGAAATTTATGGTTCATATGATGTGACCATAATGTTAGGTGACATCAAAGAAATAAAATATGGATTTCAAGTTTCAAGGATCTATTTATGGATAGAAACAAGTACATTGATCATAGTATATTCATTTTAAAAAAAATCCCAAGTGTATACAAGATGTTAGTTGAAGCACTATTGTTCTCAGGAAATTTAGGTTTGAAAACATATGGAAAAAACAACTGATTACTCTTTTGGTTATATAAGACTAAAGAAATTCACTAAAATTCACAGAAAGTAGAAACCCAAGTTTTAGCGAACACAATTAACTAACATAGATTTAGGGGTTTCTTATTCCAGGTCATAATACATAGTTGACATGGTATTGAAAAATCCAATATGTAATAGTAATCCAAAATTGTTTTCAGAGTCATTTGGTATTTTTGTTATGTATAGACAACATTTTCCTAAGAGTATTTTGGAAATATAATTCGCATATCATGGAATGTACATAGGTTTGATGTTTATTATTTTTAATTAATAGAATAAAACTTTAAAATGGTACTATGATAACTACATTGGATGGTATTTAGAAATATCTGACATTTCGTGATGAAGAAAACCCATATGAGTTCTTGGTAATTAGAGAAATAGGAATACTAGTTTATATGGAATATAAGACTAAACTTCATTAGAACAATTTGATCTAGTATCACGGTTAGGTTAAGATAATAAAAAAAGTTTAAATCATATTATAACCAGTTGTTTCCATATCAAAATAAGATTGATTATATTATCAGATATGATATAACTTAAGAATAAATTTTTTAAACAATTTTTTTTAGATTTTTGAATTATACCTAGATAGTAAATATCAATCATAACATTATGAATTTCAACTATGGAATTATCAAATATTTCAAGGATTATAGGAGACAAAAGATATAGATATTTTGAAATCATCTCATACAGGATTTTCTTAGAGATATGAGTTCAAATAATCTGAAAAACCATGGGTAGTGTGCTGCTCTCAGTAGCTATAGCCATATCTTAGAAAGAAGAATGTTTATAAAGTAAATACAACTAGTTATGTTGTTAGCAGTTGGATCTAGTGCAAGTGAGAGTCTATTAGAGTATATCCCCTCGAAAAAACTACTATTTGATTAATGTAATATTTATAGTACTGAATATTAATTTATATCTTATCATATGATGAATGTTCTTAAATGAAAAATATATGTGATAATTTCCTAGGGGTACTTGTCACACTAAAAGGTCATATTATTTTCCAACTCTGATGAGAAACTTTAATTTTTGTGACATTATTCTTAAATATATGTTCTATTTCTAGATGATATCATTTTATTGGATGAAAATGATATAGGTTATTAGGGGTAGTAACTTGTAAGGTTATGAGACACTCTCTCATGGTGTACAAACTTGGTAATTTTCATATCTAAAAATTATAAGAACATAACATGCCTATAAGAGATCCAAATTTATATGTATCATTGTATTTTCCTATCTTTGGACGTGTGTTATGGTCCTTAGACTTGAATGTTATTATTAATTAATATCATGAGTCACGTTCTTTGATGTATTGAATAAAATTGTGATGACATGTGCTTGTGGTGAGGTATGATGCATTGGGTGTGCCATTGGTGATTTATTTATGAATGATATGAGAAAGGATTTTTCCATTCTATTATTTAATGGATTTTAATATCTTAGGAACATTTATGGTAATATAACTGATTAATTAAATCCATGGATATAGTGTTATATGGGAAAGTTCATTTCCATAAATTCAAAGATAGAGACATCAAGAATTTATGTTGATGACACCTATATGAAACCAACTTTATTAGATAAATCATGATAAAGGGATTATATTATACAATGTGTGTCCATTTGAGCTTATATATCATTGTGAAATTATCCTATTTCTCTATGGGATAATTTTATTATTTCTATATGTTGACCTTAGAATTTATGTGGTGTAGCCTAATATAATTTTTAAAGGGGCCTAGAGGGATATACAATAGGTGTATCAAGAACCTCAGTTACATTATTGTTATTGAGAAAGGGAGATATAGGGTCACACACTAAGTGTATCCAAAACCTTGATTAAATTAAAATATTAATTTGACGTGTTGAATAAATATTATTTCCATATGTGGTTTAATAATTATTCATTTTTGGTTGATCGTATATATTCATTTACCAGTTATTCAAGACAATATTGTGTGAGTTGAATAATAAATCAATATTTATTCACAAGATAATTATTTATTTAATTTTTAGAATACAATATCGATTTATCACCCGTATATACATAAGGTAATAATTATTTTTTTATTTTTTCATGAAAACATTTAATAAAAATTTATTCACTGGTTTAGTGAATATAATATTTATTTATTTATCGAAAAATAATGCAGTGACATTTATTTATTTAAATAAATAGATATTATTAAAATTATAATAAATATTAGTGATGATCGATTTCCTTGGATTAATTTTATGGTGAGACATGATGTATTAAATATTATTTTAGTAAATATTAATTTATTTATTAAGGGATTTAATATTTTTTATCCATGATTTGTAAGAATTCAAAATAAAAAATAATAATATGTTTTTTATTTATACATGGGGCTCTCTAGGGATTAGGAGAATAATAAGAGATCATATGAAATTATTTATTCTCTAACCCTAGACTAAAAAATAAATAGTTATATCACTTTATAGTTGTATCCAATCTTATCCACCGTTGTGCACAATGATTTCTAGAGACAACCCTCTCAAGCCCTAGAGATTTCTTCTCATAGAATGGTCTCAAGACTATAGAGTGATCCTATACCATTATCCTCTCAAGTCTAGAGAGAACCAAAGTAACTCTTTCTTTCCTCAAAGGCTTCTATTGCGATCAACAACATTCAATTAAAGGGATATAATCATTTGTACTAACACCCAAGTAATTCTATCGTTATGATTGTAGGTTCATAGAACACATGTGGATCACCATTATATGGATTATAACCTTTATTCCTTTTACACAATGATGGAGTGATAAGAGGTCTCAACTTAATCATCAAAAATTTAAATTTTTATTTTATAAAAAAAATTAAGGGGGTAGTGAGAACCCTAACAAAATCAACATACCCCAAAATCAACCATATAAGAAATCACTAAGACATTCCAATATAATTTGAAAGAGGATGAGTCCTTTACCAGATATAAAATTCAATTGATAGAGGATACATCCAACTCTAGATTTTCCTTAATGAGATAATAAAAGTGATATTCCATATTGTCCAAAGTCCAATTATATTCCTCTATGTTAATTTTCACCTCATTAATTCAACAATCCAATATCTAATCTTGTTACCTAATACAAAATTGTTTCTCGTCATTGAGGTCAACTTGAAGACTCCTCTGAAAGAATATATCACCCTCCTCCTTTTGGACCTTGATGTTTAAGGAATCCTCCAACATATTTTCTTTGTATTATAGTATAATAATCAAGTATTTTTCTCTATTAAAAAACTCTTTTCCACCATCCTATCAACCACCATCTGCTAGCTCCCTTATGAGTATCAATATCGGGTCTACAATCCTACTCCCTTGAGCATCCTTGGTTCCAACAAAAGGAGTTATAAAATAATATATCTTATTAACATGCTCTTGGGTAATATCTTTGTAAAGTGTTACAACATCTGACCTTACCACTACCTCATTTTGTTTGGTTTTCTCATTGATCGAGTGACCATGGTATTCAATAAACTTGAGTAGTCCTTATGTTAAATTATTCTCTTTCCCTTATTGATTGGGAGATTCAAATATTTTAAATTTCTTTTATTCCAATTCCATGATATGGTCCCAACATTCAATAATGATTGGTCATTATATTCATTGTCTGATGATAGAAGGGAGCTAGTATCTTTGTCACTCGATTCAGAAAACACCTCTGACCTTGACCCATGTTACTTTATTTTCCATTTTAGAATAAATGTTTGCCAACCTTTAGAGTTACCATCCTCATCTACATTCTCATTTAGAATATTGAAAGAGTTTTGAAGCTAGATTGAGTATATAGGAACCTGAAGGTTAGAATACCCCTTTACCTGAGTGTCAGCAACATTCAACACCGGCAATGTTTATGAAAAAGGGTCAGAATTTTCCCCAGTGTGTGAAGTAGCGCACCCACCAACATCTTCATCATCCACCTACATTTTACCATATCCTCTATCCTTGATAGTATTCGAAAACATTGAATGGGAATTGGTTTTAACAGTATCATATGAGATCAGTCTACCCACTTCCAAAGTCTTCATTCTCAGCTTTTCTCCTTCCAAGTCACACTTCAAATTGGAAAAAAATCCAAAACCCTTGGATTAGGAAGAATAATACTCATCCACTTCCCATGAGAATAAAAATTAGTAGTCCCCATTGGCCTAACTTTATAACTAATATTTCTTCACATAAGGAGGAAGAAACATGGCCCATGAATCTCCATGAAGAATAGAATTTGACCTAGGATTAAAATTGATTTTTTTTCTTCCATCAGATCTCCCCTTTAATTTCAATGTAGATAAAATCCACTAGTTACTTAGATATGTCTAATTTAATGTTGATTCATGGATATATGGGATGGTTGCAGGCTCTGGTATAATTTTCAAGACAAAGTAAGAAACTTACCATATTTCCAATCAAACTGAGAAATGTTAGATTTTAAATTGAAAGTGGAAATCCCGGAAGGGAAATCCAAATCAGTACGATGGGAAGGTCCCATTTAAGGTGAAATTAGAATGAATAGTGAAAAGGGAATAAGAATAAGCTACAAAAATTTCATGGAGTTCTCTATCAAGATAAGATGAATTCTTCTTCAGATGCAAACCTAATCAGAAAATGAAACAGATCTAGAATCCCAATGATCACCCTATAATGCAACCCCCAAGATTAGAAAACAAACTTATCAAAATAATACCCCGAGGTATGGTTATTTCTGAAATGAGACACAAAATTGAGATCCAACAATGAAGACACCATTTTTAATTCTAAGAGTGAAACTGAAATCCTAGGAATTCCATCTTTGTGTGGTGGAACTTTAGGGCTGACTTCAATCTTAGGAAAGGTTTTATAAGTAGTGAAATATCATATGAGGTTATGAATACGCACACATGATGAAATCTCCCATGTATCTATGAAATTTCACAAATTAAATTCTCTTGTGTATGGATAATTACCTTAAAAGGGATGAAATATTTCAAAGGATAATCTTCTATGAAGTTTGAAAATAATTTTATGGGCCTTGAAATCTCTTATGTGGTCATCATGTAGATGATATTAATTTTTCATTTTTCATTTATTCTAATGTTAAAAAAAGTCACATCTTAATGTAGTTTTGTTATAGATTAATTCATAATAGATTAAAATAAATAAAAATAGAATATAAACCCATTAAATAATTAAAATCCACACCTGAATCAATGTTTTATTTTCAATTAATTCCATGAAATGAATAAAACAATTAAAACTCTTGAGTTGATCCATTAAAATTTCAAGTTCTAAATTTCCAAAAGTATCTACAAAACTCCAATATTTTAGGATATATTTATATTTTAACAAATTTTATTTCTTTTATAGCTTATTTTATATGAAACACTAAGGTTAAACAAACTATGATATATTATAGATATATTATTATTGAATGTGAAACTTATCTCCTAGCCCCTGGAATCGAGAAAATGAATAGGACTAAATAAATTATGAAAAAATATTTTCTACACATGTATAAAATGAATTCATTGGTTATTAATTAATTATAAAATTAAAATAAAATCATTTGAAAGTAAAAGATATGTTTTTCAAAAAAAAAATTAATTGTGAAATGTGTTTTTATCTTAATAAATTAAATTAATGACTATAAATGAATGATTTCAATAAAATTTAAGGATTATATATTACATAAAATATTTTATCATTCATATAATATCATTTTCTAGAGATGGTATAATAATAAATCTAGTTTTATGTTTATAATGAATTTTTTAAAATTGATTCCATATTTTGACTAAGGAGATTAATTTTTTTAAATAGTCTTCTTTTATTTTTGTTCATTATAAATAGTAATCATGGTAAATATTTTTCACCTCAATAAGGGTAAAATAGGTAAAATAGGGTTAAATTATTGGGATAAGGCATTAATATATCTCTAAAAATTATATTTATCCTATTAGATGAGTGTATTTCTGCCATCATCATCCAATTTTATAAAATATATTAACTTGGTGCCATTTTTCTTTTATTATGACCATTATATAATTTTTTGAAATGGATAAATACAAAATGTCACTCTCTTGAATTTAATACACCTTGTCTATTTTCATAAAGATAAAAATATTTTATGGAATAATATAAAATGTTATTTCGAACAAAAATTATTTATTTTTATGATATTAAATTATTTTTAATTTTTAGTGATGATAAAATTACCTTAAATGATTACACAACTCTAATACAGTATTTTTTGTGCGAAGTTTAAAAATCAATGTAAAAGATTTTAAAAACAATAAAAATTATATTTTTTGGGAGAATTATAGTATTAAAATAATAAAATATTTAATTATTAATTATTAATTAAGTTAAATTTTTTTATATTAAAATTAAATATTTTTCTTGATGTCTTTGATGTCAAATAAATAGAATAGTCTCAAAATTTTCTTTAATTATATTTTATATTAACTAATATTTTATTCAATGGTTTAAAACCCCCTTAAAAAGGATAAGTGTGATGGTAAATTTTCTAAAATTTAATCTATGGAACATTTTTGAACCACTTTTCACCTTAGAAGTTAATTTATGACATTTAAGGATAAAACATGTGTTACCAGGATTAAGATTAAAAAGGGATCATGTGGTGGTAAAACCAAAAGATAAGGTTTAAAATGAAACTTAAACATGTTTAAATTTTATTAGTAAAAGTTTTATATACATTTAGATGTCTTAAATTTGAAATTATTCCCATTTTCCTATTTTACATGATTATGAAATATATTATATTTAAATATTTTTACTAATTCCTAGTGTTTCCTTCCCCCAAATTATAAAATGGCACATCCTATTCTCCCTTGTTCATAATGTTGGTACCTTAAAAATCATAAAAGACCAACTATAATATCATAAAATATTACTTCTCAAATTCTTTATAGCTTCTATTCTTCCCAAGATTTCATCCTTTCAAGGATTAAGGTATAAGCCAAAAGCAGTTTCACAATGAAGAGGTATAACTCCTAACTGAGAAATTTCAATTTTATTTCTTCCTATACCTCCTCTATATTTATGGTATCTATTATAAAATAATTAATTATTTTTAATAAATATAAATAATTTTTATTATTATGTTTTATCAACCATTATCAACCTCATTTCCATCCAATTAGAAAAGAAAACATCACTCATGTGTGTGTGTTTGGACTACCACCTCAATAAAGTGTTGTGTTTCATTTTATAGAAATGCTTCAAAATGATGTTTATAATGATGTATTTATGTAATATATATGATATTAATGAAATTATTATATTTTTTTAATGTTTAATTATTATTTAATTTTCTTTCATTTCATCCATAAAAAAACAAAAGCATCACTCGTGGGTACGTATGGACTACCGTATCCATGAAGTGATGTAATTCGTTTTCCTTCACCACTTTATATGAATAGTTATAAAAGTGTATATAATGATTAACTATTATACTAATTTCATTATTAATATTATGAAAATTTTGTAACCATTATCAATGTATTATAACTATGACTTGCGAATTAAAATATGCATAAAAACCAAAGAAGTTATAACCTAGAACAGTGAATTTATTAAAGATTTTTAAGAAAAGGGCTATATGATGTTATAATTAAATAATGTATGGTATTATATAGATGAATATTGTTCTAGAATAAATTTATAATAAATATATATTTTTTATATATTAGGTTCAAACACATATTAAGTTAGATGAGACTTGAGGTAAGGGTTTATGTTACAATCTCATTTCTTTTAAGGACTGTATATGCTAAATTTTAATTGAGGGAAATTTTATTGATCATATCATTTTAACAAAATACATTTTATTCCCATCTGGTTATCCCACAAATTTTCAATAATTATTACCATTTTTCACTCTTTACTACTTATAATAGTTCAGAAAATCTTTTTAAAGAAAAGATTACATTATTTCCTTTTTGATCAATAATAATTTTACTCCAGGGGTATAATCTTCAAAATTATTTTATGAAAGAACATTAATATTCTTGAAATGTTTCAATAATGTCATTTTCACTACCTTGGAATTTACTTATGAAGTTCTAAAAATTAATCTTTCTAAATAATTTCTAAAAAATTCATTTTTTGACTTTTTCAAAAGTGCGAAAGAAATTTTTTCTTTTCACTTATATGATATAAATAAATTTTACCCCAATCATGAATTTTATTTTATTTTATTATTATTTTATAATTATCCATGGTTATTTTCAAATAAAATTATTTTCTAAATATTCATGGAATTTTTAGTTAAAATGTTTTCAAATAAAAATGATATTTTATCATCTTTTGAAAGAAATATTCGAATAAACTTTTAAAAGTATTTTTCATCTATGTCATTATCCTTTAATTATTTTTATGATTAAATATAGTTATGATATTATGATATGATCATCTTTCTTTATATTTGTTATGATGATGATGATTCGAAGAGGCTAATTTCTTTCCCATGGGTTAATTATGTTATGATGATATCATTATTAATCATGTTTCTTTTCCATGGGTTATGATATATTGAAATGATGAATAAATTATGATATTCTAGAACAGGTATATATGGTATTAATTATTTGATATTTGGGTCCATTATAGCCCTATAATTCATGGGGTAAATCCTTTTATCTAATTAGATAATTATGTGAAATTAGCTGAAGTTATCGATCCACTAGAGTAAATAGGGGTGTTGCTTGATCAACTATTATATGGGAAACAAGTGGTGATTCTTAATCCACTATGATATGTGAAATATGTGTTTATTCTTGATTTTTTATGATATGATGGTATCAATAGTAAACCTTTAGATATGATATAATTTCTATTCTAATGATGGTGCCTCAGTATTTTTAAATGTTTTTATGTTATGACTTTATCTAATGTTTCATGATTGATTTATGATGATTCCTCAATCTTTGGATTCATATAATTAGAAATGATATTTTTTTCATTGAATCATATTTATGATCCAGTATATAATGGGTATGAACTTTGTGAGTTATGATCATGATTTCATACCCTTATTCTTATCTTCTTCTTGAGAATTAACAACGATTGATATCTCACATGTTTACCCTTATTGATAATCTGATCTCACCCATTATTATGTTTCTTTTCCCATGGTTATGAATAATTTTTGTATTTATGGTATGTTAAAGAATGTTATAATATGATAATAACTTTATGTGACATGTTGAAGATCTTTCATAAATTATTTTTTTTATATATCTAGTATCCAAGTACACTAAACATTTTACAGATCTCAGGAATATAATGTTATTATATGTATTTAATATTCATGTAAAACTATGTAATATTTAGGTATAAACTGTTTGGGTCACCTCAATTGGTATCTCATCATGGTTTAGTTATTTTTTGGAGATTTGGATTACTGAACTTTATTTGAAACCTTGTGGAAAATTATAATTATATGGAAATATCCTAATGTTTTTTAAGTGGATATTGTGTAATTTTCCTAGAAAATGCATCCCTATCAGGATACTAGAAAGTGTATGTGGTTATGAAATAGGTTCACCTAGGGGTAAAAACTCTGAAATGAGAAGATTGAGTATTACCATGACCATCACTTGTACATGATGAGTGGGCCTAATATTGAAAAACATGTTGGAAACTCTAAGGGGATATGTTTGGGTTAATTAAAATTTTATTTATTAACGATTAAGAAGGATTTTAATAGATAATAACCATTGATAACCTAGGTTAATCTTAATATTTCATAGGTTGAAAATAATGTATCATCATTTATAAATCCTAGGAATCTTTTTCATGACTATATGATTTCTCACTCTGATTATTATAACATGATGCTTACACTATTAATTTTTTATTTTGTAAATGTTTATAACTAGAAGGAACCATGATAATAATAAATATGAAGGAAAATTTAATGATTTCCCCCTTAAGAAAAAGAGTATTATGGGAGATATAGTGCATAATATTATTTTTATTCTCATTTAACTTTCTCAATCCATGAATTATATTGATTTTCTGAGTTATTAATGGATGGAGCAATATACTATTGAGTCTTTTATGAGACAATATCCACCTTATTTTAGTGGGTCTTCTAATCCACTATTTCTTGAGTGATGGATCGATACCAATGAGAAAATATTTCCTTATCTTAAATAATCGGAACATGAAAAAATTTTCTTAGTAGTTTATTATTTGGATGGAAAATGGATCAATGGTTGAATCTTATAAATAATATAAGGTAAGTGGATGAAATTGAATCACTAGGATGGGATGAGTTTAAGAGGATATTATCCAATAATAGAATCCCTCATATTCTACATATAAAAATGGAGGATACATTCATTAATATTAAAAATAAGGATTATGAATCCATTGGTACCTATTAGTAAATGTTTATAAGAGTTACAATGTATGCTTCTGGTTTAATCATCTTCCTTGATAGAAAAATCGATCGATTCTTTAGAGTCTTTAAACCAAGTCTCTGAAAGGTGTCAGCTATAAGTGACTTTAGTAGAAAAAAAATAAATTGTTCTATGTTCTCTTAAAGTAGACATGGAAATTGGTGATTCCCATTATTCACATGGTTTTGAAAAGAAAATTGATATGGGGTATCATGAAAACTTCAATAAATCACAAGGTGGAAAGTGTTAGAGTTGGTTCCCTAGAACCAGCTTTTGTGTACTTTATGATAACTTGTATTAATATTTTTGAACATTAATAAACTTATTATCTCATCATGATTGTTCTTATGCATAATATAGTATGTGATAATGTTATAAGAGTAGATTTCTTAATAAAGTTTCATGGTAGTTCCTCGCTATGATGAGAACCTGAATGTTCTACGACATTATTCTTAAATGTATGTTCTATACACAGATGAAATAATTTAAGGGACACAAAGGATATAATATATTAGGTATGGAGACTCAAAGAACACTAAGGAACCTTCTCATAGTTTATGCCCTTGGTAATATCTAGTGTACAATATTATGAGAATGATACCCATGAGTAAGAAATCAACAGTTATATGTGTCATTGGATAAAACCTATATTATGATGTGGGTATTGTTCCTTAGACTTTAATATTATTATTAATGATTATTATGAGTCAAGAACTGTTATGCATTGATAAAAAAATTTATGAACGATGTTTTTGGTGAGGTAGGATGCTTTGGGTGTGTCATGAGTAATATTTCACTATTGAATAATGCTTGAAAGGATTTTCCCCTTCTATTATTTAATGGATGTTGATATCATGGGCCCCTATATTGAACTGATATAGCCAAAATAAATCCATAGTAATGGTTTTATATAGGAACATTAAATATCTAGGAAGTTAAAGAAAGATACATCGAGCACATAGGTTGATGTCACCATCATGAAACCTTCTTGATTAGAGATATCATGATAAATAGATTAGATTACACACTAAGCATCCGTTTAAGGTATTATTTTTTGGCATTAAATTATTTTTATATGGGTGAATTTACATGTTTCTAGATTATTACCTTGGACTTTATACTTCTTTTTCTAATGCCACTGAGAAAGTTTCCTATAGGGTTATATACCAAGTGTATCCAGAATATCAGTTAAATAATATATTATTATTTATTATTTAATAAGTTGAATGAATATTATTCCCATATGTGGTTTAATAATTATTAATTTTTTATTTATATCATTTATTTTGTCAACAGTTATTTGAGATAATATAATGTGAGTGGAATATTTAATAAATATTTATTTTATATTTAGTTAATATAGTATTTATTTATTTATTATTGAATAATGCATTGAAATTTATTTAATAAATAAATATTCATTTTTCAAGACCTGATAAATATTGTGTAGGAATGATGGAGGGAGTTTAATGATCTTGTGGGAAATAATAAATATTGAATAATATTTCATTTTATTTTCACGTTAGGAGCATGTTGAGAAATAATAATATTATTCTTATTATTATTTGACATGGGGTCCCACATGGGATTAAAAAAATAATTAGGGGAACTTGTGAAATTATTTATTTCTAATCCTAGTGATATATAACCCCTATTATATTATTTTCTGAACAATACAATTCATTTTTTTATTATGCACAATGAATTTAGAGAATCCTCTCAAGCCCTATAGGTCTCCATTCTCCAAGAACACTCTTAAGAACAATGAGTGATCTTCATACACTTCACACTCTCAATCTACAGAGATCATGGAGAATGATTTGGAAGTGATTCTCATGGAGATCAAAGGCAGACAATGTAAGTGATAGGATCTGTTGTGCTACCACCAATAGGTTCTTATGGAAATGTTTGCATATTTTTGGAACACATGTGGATCATCTCTAGAGGGAATATATTCTTTATTACAACAATGAAACGATAGTACAACACAGATCTGTTTTCAGATCCATTACCAAATAAATAATTCTAATAATGTATCTCTTTAATTGATTAAATTAATTATAAATAATATGTCATTATTTACTTTCTAATTTTTTCATTCTATCCCTTTTCTATTTTATTTGATTCAATTAAATAGATCAAGACATTTTTAATTATGTAAATATCAGATTTATCATCGATCATGAAAATATGAAAAAAATTTCATGATCCATCGCTCATTTCTACAAAACCCAAAACCTACAAGTGGTATCAAAGCAGTCACATAATTTTTTATAACTATTTAATGTGTTTTGATTGATTTGTGCATTTGTGATTCAGTTTTTAATTCATGTTTAACTATTATTTTAATTCAAAATGTGATATCTTATTACTCCTTCATTTATCATAGATCTAATCAATATGATTAATTTTATGAACAAAATAAAATCGAATAACTCATCTGGAGGTGATGAGGATTCTGATCGTATTACATAGAAGTACACGCTGTCTAACCGGTATTACACACCGTGTAACCAGCGTTACATGTTTTGTACTTGTATTAAATGAACTAGGAAATAATTCAGAATTAATTCAAACATGTTCATTGATTTCACATGGTGCATTATATTTCTTACAGAGTGTGTTCTCTGGGACAGACTGGAACATGTTCAGCTGGATTTCATGTCATGTATCCCATATAAATGGTGTGGAGACCTTTTAAGTCACATATGGGCTGTGTAATTTCATACACTACCTACCTAACTAGTGACCATGTAACTCGGAGTCCGCATGCCATGTATCCCTTCATACACATGTATAATACAACTTTTATGAGGCACGGTTTACACCCTAAGTCCTAAGGCATGTTCCTAGGATAGACAGTGAGAGACGTATATGTTATATATATCTCTTGTACATTTTGTGTACTTATACCAAATTATATAAAACTAAAAGTTAATTTATTATATTGTGTAAACATTATCAACATTTTCTTTCATGTGGTCATTAAGTTGATAGAAAACTTCATGTAATTGGTTTTAATATATATATGTGTGTGTGTGTGTGTGTGTGTCTGTGTGTGTATTTAATTAATTTCAGGGTAATGTTCATATTTTCATATCATGTACATGTTGTACTACATATATTACTGTAAAGTCATTGAAGAATAACATGTTTCAGAAAAAATCATGTAATTTATGTAATAATTTAGTTGATAATACACATCAGGAAAGTACTTGATACATCTTGTATTCCTTCTACCAAAAGTGTAAACGATATATGAGAATAATAAATGTTGGGTATATTTGTATGGGGATTCACCGTGTGGCCTCCAAGGTACACTTATCCATAGTTAATTTTAAATAAATTTATTTAATTTTTCTAAAATTATGATGGATAATAATCTCAAGGAAATTAGGATTATTATTAAAATAAAATAATTGATTAATTAAATATGATGATTAGTTGATTCAAGTGGGATTTATCTTAAATATAAGTTATTAAGAATTTAATGTTGGTTTTATTACATTATTAATTCATTTTATGAATTTGAATGATCATGACCATAGACATGACCTTTGTATGTGATTGGTTTCAATTAATTTATTATTAAATTAAATTGTTGGTCAGTGTTCCTTCTCTCCTCTTATTATATAAGGGCATGTGTGACCATGGTTTCTTTTATGTAAACCCTTTTCCCCTCACCTGAATATGAGTAAAATAATATGTAATGGATGGATCTCCCATGCTAGTGGAGGTGGTTAAAGTTTTGATTTTAGTTAAAACCAATCTAAGAGAGATACAAAGGTGGATAGGTGGAAAGTTATAACATGAACCTTAATTGGTTCGAGGTGTTTTCCCCTAGGTCAATGGTTAGTTTATAAACCACTTGATAAGATAAACATTTTTAAAATCTCAAGATCATACTACTTTATTATTTATTTCTTTCATGTTTCATTGTTATTTAATTATGTATGTTTTTTCATGATCATATAAATTAATGAAATTAAATATCATGCAAGATAGAACTAAAATAAATTGGCTTAGGTGTAAATATTATCTAAGACATGGTTAATAACTTATGTAAATACACTTAATATTAACATGAATTTGATAATGATTATAATTTTAAATTTATTCATAAAAGGATAAAATCCCTTAAAATGTATATTAAGTCAGTATATCCTTCATCTAATTTGGTTAAAATCGAATAATAGTTCAAAGTGCTTGACTAGACAATGATGGGGTTCTTTTAATTATCAGGGAATTCTAACTTGAATTTTTGGGTTGATGTAACTTATTTCATATAAAGGGTTGACTTCCAAAGCAATACTTGGTGTAACTGAGAGGCAAGAGATTCAGAAATCTAATTTAAGGATTTCAGGATTGGGGATTCCACTCAACATATCAAGTAACTATGAGTTAATGTAGTTGTAATTTGGAATGCCAACCTAAAACCATTGAAGTTTCTTTCCCAACCAAAGTTGGGGTAATGAGGAAGGGAATATGGGTGCTTTCCACTAGAATTTCCAAGAATTGTGATATTTTGAATCCAATGGTGAGGGATATTGGTTTTTTATAGAATAGTGGGAGATTAAATAATATAATATTTATTTATTTGTACAAGTTTTATGAGATAAAGTACTAAAATTCTTTTCATATTATTTTTTAGAAACAAAATTTAAATGAATTTAAACATATTATTGTGATCTATACATGATAAGGATAACATTATCACTAGAACAAATTTCCAAGAGTGGAAAAGGTGATTATATGTTATTATTCATCATGAAAGGTAATAGTATGTGCCAGAATAATATATTCTTATTGCTCCTGGTAATGAGGCATGTTATGAAGAGTTACCACTCTATGAGAAACAATTGATTGATTCCACATATGTTCAATGTTTCATGTTATCACCCATATCAAATTATCTTTTTAAGAAATATGAGTACATTGGTGTGTATATCATGATGTCTCACCTTTGGGATCTCTATCAAGATAAAAGTGAGATAAGAGAGGTATGAGATCTGCAATTCTTTATTAATAACTAAGCTTGGAGATTCGGTGTTAGTTGGGCCTCATATAGTCAATATTATTGGATACATTGAATTCTTAGGCATCTTAGGGGTTAAATTTCCTAATGACTTGCATATAGATCTCATACTTTAACTAGTGTCCTATACCTTCTCCAATTTTATTGGAAATTACAATATGAGAAATAATGAGAAGATTATTTCTAAACTTCTTAATTTGATTCACCAAGTGGATAAAAACATGGGTCATGATAAACTCACGGTGCTTATAGTGAATAAGAAAAGGGTCCCAAGACTCAAAACAAGTGTAAATCTCCTGAGAACCATCATTCCATGAATAGGAAGATCCAAATGCAAAGAAAGAAAAAGGAGGCAGTATGTTTTTTCATGTGGAAAGCCAGGCCACCGGAATAAGAACTACACCAATAAGTAAATAGAATCTAAATGTGTGTTCGTTGTTGATTATAATCATTCAATATCGACAAATTTGGTATTATATGTAGTTTTTGGTGCTCACATTTGTAACCAAATGCATAAAATAAGTATATTCTAAAAGATTTTTGGAGGATAGGTGGTTCTAAAAGCTGATAATGGTGAAATTTTGGTTTCCCTATCTATTATTGACTATCACCTTTCATTTACAAAAATAATTATTTTGGTTTTAAAATGTTTTTAATATGTATCGGAAGTTACCATGAACATAATTTTTGTATCATGCCTAGATACTGATGGGTTTAATTGAATGTTTTGAAATAAAAGTTGTTTCTTTTATAAATAAAACATATTTTATGGTATGTAACATTTAAATAATGTTCTTTTTGTATTAAATTATAAAAAACAAGTATTCGTGATTGATAATAAATCAAGTTCACATGAAACATATAACACCTAGCTATGACATCACCATCTTGTTCATGAAAACTAGAAGCATTTGACAAATCTCTATCAAGAAGGTTATTTAGACTCATCTGGCCTAACACCACTTGAAATATGTAATTATTTTTTAAAAGTAAAAATGACCAAACCTCTATTCAGTGGATAGGGTTAAAGGGAAACAGAGCTTCTGGGATTGGTATACACAGATGTGTGTGGACCATTTCTAGTTGTAGATAGGTGTGGGTATTTTTACTTAATAACTTTTACGGATGACTTGAGTATATATGGTTATATCTACTTAATTAGGTATAATTCTAAGTCTTTTAGAAATCTACGGAATTCAAGAATGAAGTAGAGAATAAATATGGGAGGAAAATAAAGAAATTTTGATTAGATTGAGGTCGTGAAAATCATAACCAAGAGTTTGTTGACTTCTTATGGAAGTTTTAGATTATATCTCAACTTACTAAACATTATACGCCATAGTGGAATGGTGTTCATAAAAGGAGGAACCACACCTTTTTATAGATAGTATGGTTTATAATGAGTCATGCAAATCAACCATTATCCTTTTGGCATATTCATTACAAACTATAGCATACACATTAAACCAAGTACCAACTAAAGAATAATATTGACTTCCCTTCAATTTATATAGTGGAAAGAGGCCTATTTTTTATACACATATATAGGGTTGCGAGGTGTTTTTTAAGTCCTTCTCAGGAAACAAACTAGTACCCCAGGTCACAAAGTGTATCATTACAGGGTATCCAAAGGAAACAAAGGGATACTACCTATAAAACCCCTTAGGCAAGCAGTGATTATCTCTAGACAATATGTCTTTTTTCAAGGGAGAACATAATCAAAAAAATAGTGGGAAAAATATTGAACTCAATGAATATGATGCTCAAGATACACTAGAGTTGATACAAAAATAGGTTCTCCAGGTCCCTGTAGAAGAAGTAGTTCCTTAAACACAAGTAATGCATAAGATAACAAGAGAGGTAATAGAAATAGAGAGATATGGTCTTCTAGTCACCAAATATGGTGTCTCATTATTGGTTTACAATGATGAACCTATCTCTAATAAATAGGTAGTATGGAGATCAAAATCTTCGAGATGTAAAGAATCCATGAATTCTAAAATACATTCTCTGTATCAGAACCAAGTTTGGGTCTTGGTCAATGCACTAGTTGATGGAAATCCCATTGGGTGAAAATGGGTATTCAAGAAAAATTTGGACATGTAATGTAAAGTAAATATATATAAACCAAGTATAGTGGATGAAATAATAAAACATCGTAAATGAATTGACTATGATGAAACCTGTAATGACCCAATCTTTTTCAATGGAAATTCCCTTCTCATAAGTATTTCATAAAATAACATTAAAACACAACATAGTGAACAAATAAGTGCTAAGTGACCTTTAAACATAATTTTGACACTTCTGAGTTTGGAATTTCAAAAATCCAGCATACACGGTTGTAATCGATAAGTTATTTGGAGTCCGATAAGAAAAACATAATTTTTGGTCAATAGTAACCTACCCTAATGAATAGTAACATAACCTTATGAATAGTTATATACCCTAATGAATAATAATCTCACCAATTATATTATAAAAATAATATTCAAGTTGGAAGTACGATGCACCAATATTTTTGAATAAGTTAATGAATGATTTAAAACTGGTTTCGATAATAAATTATTATTTTAATTAAATATAAAAATAATCATATTTATAAAATTATTTTTGAAAAATGGACTTCATTTTTGGATTATAAACGTCAAAAAATGGTTAGGGTGAATTTTTGGGATTTTTCTGAAATACTTGAATTTTTTATGAATAGTAAAATACGATAATTTGCAATAAATGCTAAATACGGGATTTCTTGAGTCATTGGTGATGGTCTTCTGATGTAAGCCCACTTGTTTTAGTATCACATCATTAAATTACTATTCTTGGGTATGTAATACTTACTATTCTTTGTCTTGTGAAGAAATAATAAATTAATGATTATAATATTATGAAATCCTTCTTCTCCTTCACTATAAAACCTCCATTCACTCCTTCTCTTCACTCCTCTCAAGCCTTGTGCCTTGAAATTATTCTGCCCAAATCTCCCCCCAAGATCCTCCCCCATGTCCAAAATCTCCTAGACTCCTCAAAATACCAAAACCTCTCCCCTTAAGAGGTTCTCAAAGGAGGAAGTCTCAAGAGGTAAATTCATCTTTCTAATTCCTTCATTTCTTTTAAGTTCTCTTTCTTTTTTGTTTCTTTCCTCACATACATTCCCCATAATAGTATGATAAATCAAGTAACATACATGTACTATAATGTTTTCAAGCTAATGGTATATTTCATTATCTTCTCTCCTTTCTCAATCCTTTTATTTGAAAGAAATGAAAGCACCGTTTGAGAAGTGATAATTTAGCACATTCAAGGACAATGTTTTATCAATTTCTATTATTATCTTTGATTCTGGTCATGAAACCATTTATATTATGGTTTAACCAGATTATTATATATGTAATATATACTATTATTGGTTTTTTAATCCTTTTGTACAAATGGTATTAAGTTATAAAGAAAAACATGGTCTTTGTAATCAAATCCACCGATTAACAAAAACAGATATCACTAAGGTTATATATATAAAAATTCGACTTCACTCTAAGTAAAATAATTAAAATTAAAACCATGTAATCTCTTTGATGCGAACTAAAGAATATAACTTCAATTCTGGACAACCACTTTCATCTTACATATAATCCAAAAAATAATATAAGTGAACCGATCTTTTAAATCCAAGTAAACAAATGAGCCCGAATAATGAAATTGAACATTATAACTAATAAAAAAGGATTTGAATGAACTAAAAAGGGTTATAATAAATAAATTACATATTTAATAGGTACTGGGCTTATTAATTAATAATCCAAATTTTTTTATTCAGGTCATTAATAACAAGTGGAGAACACCACCGTATTTTAAGTAAGGGATTCTCTCTATTTCACAGTTAATCAAGATTGTCCTCTATGCTATGATTTTTTATGGATAATCCTAAATGATTTGGTATATTTTTTAACCTCCAAAATACTTACCACAAGATTTATAAGTGATTATAAACCCCTTTTCTCTATCATCAATCCCTCTTGGGTACTCCCAACACCATGATGATAAAATCGTAACGAGTTCTACCTGAACCTTCTCTGTTCTTTCGTGTTGCCTTATCTTGCTTTCAAAATGGTGTTATCTTATATATTTAGGTGAATATTCAGAATTATGGTTAGTTCTACAATATTACTATATCAATACCTATTTCATCACTTTCTTTTGGGGATATACATGTTTTTCAAAGATTTCCTCCTTAGAACGTTCCGACAAGAAAACCTATTTTAGGGGAACTTCTTGATTTGTTACACAATTTCAAGTGCACTCTATCCTCTGTTTTAAGCCACCATTGTATTTATAAAATTAGTCTTTTATTTTTAAAACCTTCTTGTTTTAATTCTGGTTTTATATAAATTATTTTCCTTCTTTCTATTTTAAAAGATCTATAATATTTTCCTTAAAACCGCACCAAAAATGTTTTAATGATAATGTTTCTAAAATACATTTCTTATATGTTTTCACTTCTATTTGACACCACTTACCATGTTATATGCCTATTATTCCATATGAATGTCCATTTATGTTATAATCCTGTCCTTTCATGGACACTTTCATGATACGCCCATTGGTCATTATTTATGTCATCATTGTGGTACCCAATTCATTCCATGGGTACCCTTATGTTTATATATGGTTGATTATGTATGAATGTATATGTGGAAAGATTATTTATGTGGAAATAATATTCATGAAAATATTGAGATGGGTGTGCCCATATAGTGGCATAATGCATTGGGTAAGGTTAAGTCTCATGAGATGTGATGTGAAACAGGATTGGCGGTTAGCCTTGACCCGTACTGAAATGGGAAATGGGATTGGCAGTTAGCCTTGACTCGTACTAAAGAAATTTTTTATGATTCTACCACATTTATATGATTCTAGGATTATATGATCCCATGATTATATGATATTATTTCATATGTTCCATGTTTTGTATATCAATATGTCATGCCTCCTAACTCATGTGCTTAGGATGTTTCCTTATGTTTATTACCTTACCGGGCTTTTCAGATCATCCCTTTGTTCATGTGTTCCCCAGGGTACCCTATGCAGATGTAAGGTATTAAAGGAAGTTAGGAGCTCATTATTGACATTAAATAAAGAAGTGTTTTTTAGCCCCATGTTTTAAGTTTTATGTGCCTAGTCTTCCAAGACACTAGAATTAACGATCCTTTGCTTGTTCTCTGATGATTAATTATGATTAAAATCATGAAATGTTATATGTAAAAGGCTCGGGTCACTATAGTTGGTATCATAGGATGGTCTATTTATTTTTGGAGATTATGAATAGATAAACTAGTGATAACCTTAAGGATGATACTAAATATAATAAAATAGTCCTAAATTTTGGTGAGTATAGAGTGAGTGGTTTATCAAGAAAATACATCCATATCTGGATATGAGCAGGTAGAGGCGGCTCTGGCACAGATGTATCTAGGGGTAAGAACTGAAAACACCTCTTTGAGCTAGACACGAATGGGAACCGGTGCACGACAAAGGGCATTGTTTCACTCTTGGTTACGACACTCCTGAGGGATATGCTTTGGTAGATTCACGAGATTAGTACAAACCATTATTAAGGGACAAAAAGAATCCCATAAGAATATAAGTTAAGAAATACATCAAGGATAACCTAGATATAAACCTAAGGAATCAAAAGTCAGTATATACTTCTTATTTATAAGTTTATACTTTTATGTTCAAATTTTCCATTTTATGCTCAATAGCTACGTATTCAAGACCTCTAATTATACGTTCCTTTCCTTAGTTAATAGAGGGAAATAGAAGAACATGTTCCAACAACCAATGTCATAGTCAATGTGATCATTTCCCTAATGATATGCCTAATTTGATGGAATGAAGTGCTCAAAAATTCATGGTAGTACTTACTCAGCTAGCTCGAGTTATAAATAATAACTTGAATCAGGTGGACCATCCTCCTCCTCCAAGGAAATAGCAAGTTTCCATAGAATCATTCATGTAGAAAAGGCCTCCCATGTTTAGTGAGTCTTCTGATCCCCTCCTTGCAAAACAATGGATTAACTCCATTGAAAATATTTTCTCCATCCTCCACTGCTTGAAAGAAGGTAAAGTTGTACTGGTGTTCTATCGTTTTTATGGGGAAGCTAATTAGTTGTAGACACTGATCAAGAATAAAAATTCCAAAGGGTAAATTGATTACATAGATTGGTAGGAATTCAAGAGAATGTTTTTCAACAAATATTTTTCTTTAACCCTCCATCCCAAGATGGAAAGAGAGTTCCCCAGACACAAGGAGAAGGAATATGAGTCCATCGGGGCGTATGAAGCGAAATTTACAAGGCTTTCAAGGTACGCCTCTGGCTTTGTCATGAACACCGAAAGCAAGGTGGATCTCTTCTTTAGAAAACTAAAGTCGAGTCTACGAAAAGTGTTGGAGATTCAAGACTTTGATAGTTATGAGGAGATTGTTCGTTATTCCCTCAACATTGAAATAGAGATTGGAGACTCTTAGTGGTCTCGTGGGCCTAGTGACAAGAAGCGCAAAATGGATAACATCATGGGTGGTTCATCAAACAAATCCCATGATGGAAACTATCCTCACTTTCCCCGTTGAAAAAATTGTGGGAAAAATCATCTTGGTGATTGTCTCAAGGGAACCAAGAATTACTTAAAATGTGGAAATTTTGGTCATATAGCCAAGAACTGCTGAAGGGATATGAAAAATCCCGCTAATGTTGAAGAAGAAAGGAAGGTTCAGATCAACACTCTTCCTACAGTGCAGTGTTACAACTTCAAGGATCTTGTCTATTATGTGAAAAAATTCCCTAAGACGAGGTTTGTTGGAGGCAATCAACAACAACCTCCAAGGCAACAAGAAAGGGATTATGCTATCACTACTACTAAGGTGGAGCTGAAAAATGATGTGGTGACAGGTACGCTTGTTATTCATTCAAGAATAGTGAACATACTATTTGATTCTGTTTCTACACATTCTTTCATATCTTGCAAGTTTAGTAGAACTATTCAAACACCACCTCAAAATTTGGAGGAAAATTTATATGTGAAAATAGAGAATGGGGAAATTATTGCGTCCATGGTTTATAACTCCTCCTCGGTTAACGTTTGTGGATTGAACCTCCCAGTAAACATCGTCATACTTCATTTAGTGGAGTTCGATGCTTTCTTGGACATGGATTAGCTATATTTATATAAGGCCAATATCAATTGTCTGTAAAGGGAGATCACTTTTCACATTCCAAAGCATCCTCTGATTCATTACAAGTGTAAGTAGGAAGATGAGTCTCCTTTAGAATCTTCGTCTCAAGTTTGGATACTACTTCCTTGTGAGCAATCATATCTAGCTCAAATGATTGGGAAAATGGATAGAATAATTCTTGAAGACATGCCCATCGTGAGGGATTACACTGATGTATTCCCTGAAGAGTTTCATGGTCTTTCTCCTGACCGAGAGGTTGAGTTCTCAATTGAACTTATCCCTAGATCTATGTCAATCTCAAAGACACCTTACAGAATGGCCACCGTAGAGCTGGAAGAGCTGAAGAAGCAGTTATAGGAGAATATGGAGAAGGGTTTTATATTCCCGAGTGCTTCACCGTGGGGTGCACCAGTCATCTTCATTAATAAGAAGGATGGATCAATGCACAAATTCATTTATTATCGTGAGATCCATAAAATCATGATAAAGAACAAATATCCCCTTCCACGGATAGATGACTTGTTCGATCAGATTCGTGGGGCCAGTTATTTCTCTAAGGTGGACCTCCGGTCAGGATATCACCAACTAAAGGTGAGGAAGGAAGATATTCCCAAGACTGCCTTTCGAACGAGGTATGGACACTATAAGTTCATAGTGATGCCCTTCGGACTCACTAATGCTCCAGCAATTTTCATGGATTTAATGAATAGTCTTTAGATATTACCTTAAAAAAAATTTGGTGTTCTTTATTGATGATATTATAATATACTCCAAGAGAAAGGAGGAACATGAGGATCATTTGAAAACTGTGTTAAAGACTTTGCAAAGGGATAAGTTGTATGAAAAGTATAGTAAATGTGAGTTATGGATGGAGGAAGTTTCATTCTTGGGGCATTTTATCACCAAGAAAGGGATATCTATAGACCCTTCCAAGATGAAGGAAATTAAAGAGTGTCCAAGGCCAACTTCTGTAACAGAGATCCGAAGTTTTTTGGGTCTAGGTGGGAATTATCGATGATTCGTGAAGAAATTTTCATGATTATAAAACCCAATGACCAAGCTGACATGGAAGGGAGTAAAGTTTTCCTGGACACAGGAATGTGAATATTGTTTCAAGGAATTAAAAAGAGGCTTATCACTGCACCAGTACTCACACTCCCTTCAAGTGGAGAACTCTTTGTGGTGTATAGTGATTCTTCTAAGAAAGGATCAAGTTGTGTGCTAATGAAAAATTATAAAGTGATAGGCCTATGCCTCAAGGAATCTGAAAATCAATGAGAAAAACTATCTTGCACGTGATCTGGAGTTGGATGATATGATATTTGTGTCGAAAATCTGGCGGCATTATATCTATGGGGAAAATGTGAGATATATACTGACCACAAGAGTCTCAAATATATATTCACACAAAAAATAGCTTAATATACACCAGCGAAGATGGATAGAGATCATCAAGGATTATGACTTCTCAATCCACTACCATCCTGTTAAGGCAAACAAGGTGGCGGATTCTCTAAGTAGAAAGGATCATGCATCTTTATCAATTATGAGAATTGAAAAGGATCTGATCTTCTTAGATTTGCAAAGGATGTACAAGGGAATCATTAATAGAGGAACATCATCAATCCTTTCTCAAATTATTTCTCAACCATCCCTCTTGGATAAAATAAAGGACGCTCAAAGAAAGGATGTCGAAATTTAGAAAAGGGTGGAAGATGTTAAAAATGGGAAATCCTCCGATTTCAAAATTGATGAGGAAGGAGTTGTAAGATTTGGGACATGATTATGTGTACCATCTGATCTAGAGATAAAGAAGGGGATATTGAATGATGCACATAGATCAACCTTCTCTATCCACCCAGGGAGAACAAAGATGTATTGAGATATCTAAGAAAACTTTTGGTGGGACAATATGAAAAGGGAGATTGTTGAATATACATCAAAGTGCCTCGTATATCAGCAAGTGAAGGCGGAGAGACAAAATTCTAAGGGGATGATGCAACCACTACCCATACCGGCATGGAAGTGGGAGAACATTACCTGGACATTGTC
The DNA here is from genome assembly GCA_963277665.1 of Viscum album. Lineage (NCBI taxonomy): Eukaryota > Viridiplantae > Streptophyta > Magnoliopsida > Santalales > Viscaceae > Viscum > Viscum album. The sequence goes on from OY728123.1 coordinate 881,421,998, forward strand.
ATTGGACTTCCAAAGACATCTATAGCAAACAATGTTATATGGGTCGTTGTGGATCATCTTACGAAGACATCTCACTTTATCGCGGTTTGAGATGACTTCTCATTAGGTCAACTTGCACGGATTTATATCAAAGAAGTGGTAAGGCTATATGGAGTACCACTATCTATTGTATCTAATCGTGATACGAGATTCACCTTGAAGTTTTGGAAAAGTCTACAACATGCTCTAAGAACTGAAATGAACTTCAGTATAGCCTATCATCCTCAAACTGATGGAAAATATAAGAGAACTATTCTGAAATTGGAAGACATGTTGAAAGCATGTTCAATGGAATTAAAAGGAGGATGGGACCAACATATTATACTGGTTGAATTATCCTAAAACAATAGTTTCCACTCGAGCATTTTAATGGCACCATATGAATCCCTTTATGGGAAAAGGTTCAGAACACCGGCGTGTTGGGATGAAGTCGGTGTGCGTAAGCTGCTAGGACCTGAAATGGTCAAAGAAATAGTGGAGAAGGTGAAAACCATTCAGCAGCATATCAAGGAATCCCAAAGTCGAAATAAGAGTTATGAAGATAACCGTTGATGATACCTTGAGTTAAAAGTTGGAGACATGATATTTCTACTCATATCTCCATGGAAGAAGGTCATGAGGTTTAAGAAGAAAGGGAAGTTAAGTCCCAGGTATATTGGCCCATTTGAGATCCTTGATCAAGTCGGAGCTGTGGCCTATCGACTGGCACTTCCACCTACCATTTAAAAAGTACATGATGTCTTCCATGTATCCCTATTAAAGAAGTACATACCAGACCCTTCACATGTACTCTCTTCAGATGTGGTACAGTTGGAGGATGATCTCTCTTACGAGGAGCAACCAGTGAAGATCTTGGATCATAGAGACAAAGTTATACGCAACAAGACTACTCATCTTGTCAAGTTACTATAGAGAAACCATAAGTATGAATAGGAAACATGGAAACTGGAGGAAGAAATGAAAGAAAAGTACCCACTCCTATTTTTGGATTAGAATGTAAAATGAAATTTTGAGGGTGAAATTTCATAAGGGGGGATGAATGTAACGACCCAATGTTTCTCAATGGAAATTCTCTTCACATAATTATGTCATAAAATCACATGAAAACACAAAATAATGAACTAATAAGTGCTATGTGACCTTTAAACATAGTTTTTACACTTCTGTGTTTGGGATTTTGATAATCCGGCATACACGGTTGTAATCAGTAGGTTATTTGGAGTTTGATAAGAAAAACTTAATTTTTGGTGAATAGTAACCTACCCTAATGAATAGTAACATACCCTTATGAATAGTTATATACCCTAATGAATATTAATCTCACCAATGATAGTATAAAAATAATATTCAAGTTGGAAGTACGGTATAACTATATTTTAGAATAAGTTAATGAATGATTTTAAACTGGTTTTGATAATAAATTATTATTTTAATTAAATATTAAAATAATAATATTTTGAAAAAAAAATTAAATGGACTTCATTTTTTGATTCTACACATTGAAAAATGGTTAGGGTGAATTTTTGGGATTTTTCTGAAATACTTGAATTTTTTATGAATAGTAAAATACGATAATCTACAATAAATGCTAAATAAGGGATTTATTGAGTCATTAAGGATGTCATTCTGATGTAATCCCACTTGGTTCGGGATCACATGATAAAATTACTATTCTTGGTCACGGAATACTTACTATTCTTTTTCTTGTGAAGAAATTAATAAATTAATGATTATAATATTATGAAATCCATCCTCTCCTCCACTATAAAAAACCCCATTCACTCCCTCTTCTCTTCACTCCTCTAAAACCTTGTGCCTTGAAATTATTCTACAAAAATACCTCCCCAAGATCCTCCCCCACGTCCAAAAGCTCCTAGCCTCTTCAAAATACCAAAACCTCTACCCTTAAGAGGTTCTCAAAGGAGGAAGTCTCAAGAGGTAAATTCTTCTTTCCAATTCCTTCATTTCTTTTAAGTTCTCTTTATTTTTGTTTCTTTCCTCACCTCCCTTCACCATAATAGTATGATAAATACAGTAAAAAACATGTACTAGAATGTTTTCATGCTAATGGTAAATTTCATTATCTTCTCTCCTTTACCCACACTTTTATTTGAAAGAAATGAAAGCACTGTTTGAGATGTGCTAATTTAGCACATTCAAGGACAACGGTTTATCAATTTCTATTATTATATTTAATTCTGGTCATGAAACCATTTGTTTTATGGTTGAACCAGATTATTATATATGTAATATATCCTATTTTTGTTTCTATAATCCTTTTGTATTAATGGTATTATGTTATAAATCATAACATGTTCTTTGTAATCAAATCCACCGATTAACAAAAATGGTTATCACTAAGGTTATATATATAATAATTAGACTTCACTCTAAGTAACCTAATTAAAATTAAAACCATGTAATCTTATGGATTCTAACTAAATAATATAACATCAATTCTTGACAACCACTTTCATCTTATATATAATACAAACATGAATATAAGTGAACCGATCTTTTAAATCCAAGTAAACAAATGAGCCCGAAATATGAAATTGAACCTTATAACTAATCAAAAAGGATTTGAATGAACTAAAAAGGGTTATAATAAATAAACTAAATATGTAATAGGTACTGAAATTATTAATTAATAATCCTAATTTTTTAATTCAGTTCATTAAAAACAAGTAGAGAACACCACCGGATTTAAGGTAAGGAATTCTCTCCATTTCACTCTTAATCAAAATTGTCCTATATGTTATTCCTTTTATGGGTAATAATAACTGGTGTTGTATATTTTTTCACCTCCACCAATCTTCCCACATGATTTATAAGTGATGAGAAACCTCTTTTCTCTCTCATCAAGCCGTCTTGGGTACTCCTGACACCATGACGATAAAACTGTAACGAGTTCTACCTGAACCTTCTTTGTTCTTTCTGGTTTCCTTATCTTGCTTTCAAAATGGTGTTATCTTATCTATTAATATGAATATTCTGAATTTTGTTTAGTTATACATGATTCTTATATAAATAACTCTTCTATAAATTTCTTTCGGGGATATATATGTTTTTAAAAGATTTTCTCCTTAGAATTTCTGACAAGCAAACCTATTTTAGGGGAACTTCCCAAATTGTTACCCAATTTCAAGTGCACTCTATCCTCTATTTTAGGCCACCAGTGTATTTATAAAATCAGTATTTTATTTTAAAAACCTTCTTGGTTCAATTATGGTTTTATATAAATGATTTTCCTCTTTTCTATTTTAAAATCTCTATAGTATTTTCCTTAAAATCGCACCAAAAATGTTTTAATGCTAATGTTTCTAAAATACATTTCTTATATGTTGTCACTTCTGTTTGACACCAATTATCATGTAATATGCCTATTATACCCTATGAATGTCCATGTATGTTCTAATCCATTCCTTTTATGGACACTTTCATGATACGTGTATTGGTCATGATTTATGTCATGATTGTGGTACCTAATTCATTCCATGGGTACCCTTATGTTTATATATAGTTGATTATATATGATTATCTATGTGGAAAGTTTATTTACGTAGCAAGAATATTAATGAAAATTTTGATATGGGTGTGCCCAGATAACACTCCAATGCATTGGGTAAGGTTAATTCTCATGAGATGCAATATGAAATGGGATTGGCGGTTAGCCTTGACCCGTACTGAAATGGGAAACGAGATTGGAGGTTTGCCTTGAACCATACTAAAGAAATGTTTAATGATTCTGCCACATTTATATGATTCCATGTTTATATGATCCCATGATTATATGAAATTATTTCATATGTTCCATGTTTTGGATATCAATATGTCATGCCTTCTAAATCATGTGCTTAAGTTATTTCCTTATGTTCATTACCTTACTGGGCTTTTCAGCTTATCCCTTTGTTCAGGTGGTCCTCTGGGTACCCTATGCTGATGTAAGGGCTCAAATGAAGTTAGGAGCTCATTATGGAGATTAAATAATGAATTTTTTTAGCACCATGTTTTCTGTTTTATGTACCTAGTCTTCCAAGACAATATACTTAACGATCCTTGGCTTGTTCTCTGATGATTAATTATGCTTAAAATCATGAAATGTTGTATGAAAATGGATTGGGTCGCAATAAAACCTTTTCAAAAGTTTCTATGTTTATGTCCATCAGAATTATACATGCTATAAAATCTTACCAAGGCTATGATATTTGGAAGGTGGATGTCAAAATCTCATTACTTAAAGGGAACCTTCAGGAAGAAGTATATATAACACAACTAGAAGGGTTTGTGACTCCAGGTGATGACAAAAGTGTTTTAAAGTTGTAGATATCCATTTATGGATTGAATTAATCATCCAAATCATGGATCATTAGATTCTATGAAGCTACAAAATAACTTATTTTTGTTAATAATTAATGTGATCTATATTTTTACAAGAGGTTTAGTGGAAATGTAGTCTCTATCCTTGTAGTATATTTTGATGACATATTACTCATTGGAAACAACATACCAGTCTTGTAGTCTATTAAGGACAGGTTAAAAAAAAGTTTCTCCATGACGGAATTAGGTGAAGTATCCTATATTTTAGGGATCATTATCATTCATGATATATCCAAGAGGCTTCTTAGACTAAATCAAATTACATATGTTAACCATATACTAATGAAATTTATTATAGAATAGTACAATATGGGATTGGTTCCCATGTCACATGGATTACACCTTTCTAAGAAAATGTGTTCTCATACACAATAGTAGAAAGAGGGAATGATTATGATCCCATAACCTTCAGTGATAGGATCAATCATGAATGTCATGTTGGGTACTAGACTTGATGTTTCCTATGCATTGATCATGGTAGGAAGATATCAAGCGGATCCAGGAGAACAGAATTGGTCTGCTGTTAAGGCTATTCTTAAGTAATTAATAAAAACTAAGGATATTTTCTTGGTGTATGGAGAAGATGAGGATATAGTTATTAGGGTTTATACTGAAAACAATTTTCAGACTAATCAGAATGATCTAAATTCATAGTCATGATATGTTTTTTGTCTCAGTGGGGGAGTTAAGATCTAGAAGAGTTCAAAGTAGTATATTATCACTGATTCTATAGTGAGTATATAGTGGCTTTTGATACCACTAAATAATCCATTTGGATAAGAAACTTCTTCCAAGATATTTATGTGGTACCTAGAAACAAATATCATATAAAATTTTATTATGATAATACTATAGTGGTGGATCTTGCAAAAGAGCCGAGGTCACACCAACAGATAAACCACATGCTCTATATGTATCACCTATTGAGGGATTTTTATCAGATTGGTAGATTTGAAGTAATAATATTAACCAAAAAAGAGAATGTGGTGGACCCATTGACTAATGTCCTATCTCAACAAAAGCATGAGTATCATGAAAGATCTAGAAGACTGAAGTTTGATAGTATTTGTCTCTAGAGAAAGTGAGAGTTTGTTGGATTTTATTCCCTATAACCAACTTATGTGTACTTTATGGTAATAAATATTTGTATATTTAAACATTAATAATCTTTTTATCACATCATTATTGTTCTTATATATAACATAGTATGTTATAATGTCCCAAGGGTAGTTGTATCACTAAAAGGTCATGGAAGTTCCCCACTATGATGAGAACCCAGAAGTGATATGACACTATTCTTAAATATATGTTTTATATCCAGATGATATCATTTGAGGGACAAAAACGAAACATTCTATCAGGGGTGGAGACTCATAGTACTTTGAGACACCTCATGATGTAAACCCTTGGTAATATCCAGTGTAGTATATTATGAGAGCAAGACCCACCAGTATGAAATCCATAATTATATGTGTTATTTGATTTTCCTATATATGAACATGTTTATTTGTCCTTAGACTTTCATATAATTATTGATTATTATTATGAGTCATGTAATTTTATTTTTTGACAAAAAAAATGTTATTAAAGATGTTCACAGTGGAGTAGGACATATAATATTGCATTAATGAATAATGAAAGAAAGGATTTTTCCCTTATGTTCTTTAAAAGATGTTTTCATTTTAAGACCTTTTATATAAATGATATATCCGAAATAAATCAATTCTCATGGTGTTCTATAGGAAATATCAATTTCTAAGAAGTAAAAGAAAAAGATATTGACCACATAGGTTGATGGCACAAGCATGCAACCTACATGATTGTAGATATTGTGATAAATGGCGTAAATTATACAGTAAGTGTTTGTATGAGGTATTATGTCATTGTAGAATTAACTTATTTCTCTATGTGTTCCTTGGCATATTATTATATGATAACCTTGTAATTTAGAATGTTTCACCTAATTCCACTAAGAAAGAGGCATATAGGGTCACACACTAAGTGCATCCAGAATCTTAGTTAAATAATATATTATTATTTAATATTTAATGAGTGTAATAAATTTTATTCCTATATATAGTTTAATAAATATTAATATTTTCTTGTTCTCATTTATTTTATCACCATTTATTAAAGATAATATAATGAGAGTGAAATATTTAATAAATATTTATTTTCTATTTGGTTAATATAATATTTATTTAGTCATTAGTGAATAATGAAGTGATATTTATTGAATAAACAAATAGTCATTATTCAAGGCTCGATAAATGTTGTGGATAAATGGAAAACCAAGTTTAATGGTCCCGTGAGAAATAATAAATATTAAAAAAATATTTAATTAAATAATATATAATTTAATTCTCAAGTTAAGCGCATGTCAAGATATAATATTATTATTATTAAAATTATTTCACATGGAGTTCCTAGATTAAATAAAAAATAAGGTGTACATGAGAAATTATTCATTTCTAACCCAAGTGATATATGAACACTATTATATTATTTTCTAAACAAGAAAATTCATTTCTTTTATTGTACACAACAAGTTTAGAGATTCCTCTCAAACCCTAGAGAGATACCTCCTCCAAGACTGAAGAGTTATATTCCTCCACCACCCACTCTTGAACTACAGAGATCAAGGAGAATTATTTGTAAGCAATTCTCATGGTGATCAAATTAAGATTATACAAGTGATAGGATCTATCATGTTAGCACCTAGAGATTCCAACGGTAATGTTCAGAGATTTTTGGAACACATGTGGATCACTTCTAGATGCTATATCCTCTTGATTACTATAATAAAACGATGGTACAACACAGATTTGTTTTCAGATCCATCAAATAATAATTTCAATAAGTCAATTCTTTAATTGATTAAATTTATTATAAATAATATGTGATGATCCTCTCTCTGGTTCTGGAATTCTATCCATTTTTTGTTTTCTTTGATTTAATTTCATTGATCACACCATTTATCTTTATGCAAATATATAATTGAGAATCGATCATGAAACAAAATTGGCATGACCCATCACATGATTCTACCGCACCCAGAACCTATAGAAAGAAATATCACTTACCTATATGAAATAAATATGGACATAAACATCAATAGAATTCCTTGAATTGAATTGGGATGTTCCTAAAATGTGTAAGGTTTTTTCATAAATCCCATGAATGTCAAAAGACAATAATGAATCCATTTGACACAAAGGATTAAAGTATGATTTTAACAAATGCACCACCCACACTCCAATGATTCAAATGCAAGGAGAATAGAGTTACACGAAACAGTGTATGAATCCAAAGGCTTATGATAATTATTGTATTCAACAACCTATCAAGACCAAATAAAAATGTAAATATCATGTTATCACAAATACCAAAGTGTATTATAAGAATTACATGGTGATATTTTCACTTATAATATACTCTAGAAAATTTTATGTCGTATTTGATACTCAAACTACAAACTCCTTTATATATAAGTAATTTTATAGGGGTATGATTGTAAATACCCAAACATGTTATACATAGATATTACATATTATTATATTCATATTTATTATATTACACAAACACATTCCAGGGGATCATAAATGTATAGTGCCATTGGAAGATTGGACACATAAACAACTATTCCATAAGTGAGCTACATCATATCCCATTATGCTATTCATAACTAGAACCATTATTAGATATATTATAAATAGTACCATTCATCATAACCTAGGGAAAGGAAACATAATAAAGGATTATATTAGATGCTCAGTAAGGGTAAACAAGGGAGATATCAACATATTTTGAGAATAAGGGTATGAGAACATGAGAATAACATTTAAAAACCATGCCCTTAATATCATAGATCATAAACTTGAGTTAAGGAATACATAATAGAAGTTCATAAGACTTGGATTATAAAGGAATCAAATAATATCATCCATGAGAACATAAAATTTGTATAATACATAGATTTTTGTCATACACATAAGCATATAAAATCTTATGTCAAGGCTACCCATCAAGGAATTCCTAACATGTTAGTCTTGGGATAACATCCTATGTACCTACATAAGTCTGGTGATAACCTCCCATGTACCCACTTTTGGTCTTGGGATAACCTCCCATGTACCCACATTCAGGCATCGGATAACCTCCTTTGTACCCTTTGAGCTCATATAACATTAATAATTACCCAATTCACTAGAGAGAGATATAGTTCTCACTCTTCACATAATAAAATTCATACATAAATGTTCCAAAATAACATAAAACATTTATCACACTAGAAAGAAATAAAATAAATAGGTTACATAAACATTTCCTAATAACATAACCTATGGAAAATAAACAAGTTTCAAAATTATTTCATCAATTCATCATAATATAACTCGTGGAAAAAAGAGAAGTGTTTGACCAGAATTTAACCATGGTATAAACCTTGGAATAGAAACAGTTTTCTTAAACATCTTGTCTTCATAAACATAAACCATTCATAGAAATAATAACAATGGTATCCTTGGATCATATCCCCAGTAAATAATAAGTAAAAAAATGATGTCATATTAGATGGAAAATGATTTTGAAACATAACTTGGATCATTTTAGGAATAAAATATCTGTGAAAATTTGAAAAAGACTTTTTAAAACAAAAAACATTTTTTAAACCCTTTTCTTTTAAAATAACCTTTAAAACTTATAAAGGAATCTTTAAAATAATTTAAAACATTTCTTGAGGAAAATATCCTTCCACATTGAAAAAAAAATAAAACCTTTTTTTAAATCCTTTTCATTGAAAACAAACTTATAAACTTATAAATGATTTTAAAACATTTATTGGTCATGATGTTTGTAAATTTCATACACTTTTAAAAATATATTCCATTCACATTTTTTATAAAAGATAAGTTAGATTTTTTTTGGAAAATGAAAAAAAAATATTCCTTAAAAATTTATAAAAATTAAAACATGGATATAAATTTATTTAATAAATAATTTATTTAATTTTAAAAACATTCTTTAAAACATTTTTATAAAACATGTATTTGGAAGAAAAAAAGTTTTTTTGACCGAAGAGTGAAATAAAGATGATTTTTCACAAAAAAAAAACTTCTTTTGAACTGTTAAGTACATAAAAAGGGGAAAATGAATGGAAAACATGTATTCTCATTACATAAATATATCAAGATATAATTCATTAGTTTCTTGATGTATGGGTCACAATATTTAATCATTAGAATCATAAACATAAACAATCTTGAAAAATGATGAGATTGTATCATAAAACCCTTACTAATTTGGTAATATTGAATCATAATACCCTTGAAATAATAAAACTAAATGAAACATATAATATTATGAGAATATATAAATTCATGATATTACATTTAAAATGGTTTTTATATACATCTCTTAAAATAATATTGTTTTATAACATAATGTATGTCTCGAAAAATACAAATTGAGACAAAAATCCCTTACAACGTTTGAAAATTTTGAAGCATAACCTCATGAGGTATTGATAATAAAATTGATATTTAAATACATATAATTTTAAATATAATAATCATAAAATACATTCATGGTTAGTATATACAACACATAAAATAAATAGGTGGTGAATATGGCATGTGTCTTATAGAAGTAGATAGTGATACGAAAATCGATTACCTTAAGTATTGACTTACATTGTACATATTAAAAACTCTTGTATAGAAAATATAATTTTATTATAAATATATTAAATAAAAATAATCATATATTTCATACCATACATGATTTACTTATGACTTTTTATTACCCATTTTTCAATAATACCTTGTTAAAATCATGTTTTGGGTAATTACTTCTTTGTTTTTTGTGTATGTTTTGATTTTTTTTGTTCCTATTACTTTGATAATGGTTAAACCCTATAAATAATGTTAAAAATGATATAAATATAACAATTATTCATTATATATTTTTTATATTAATACATAAAAATTTATATATAAAATGAAATACACCGTTCATGGAGATAACAGGACGTACGTACACATGAACGTTGTTTCCATTTTCTCAAATTATTAAAATAAAGAAATTAAACTTATATATTACCATTAAAAAATAATTTTTATTTCATATATATCACATATTTTTACTAAAATAATCCTTATTACCTTCCATATAAAGCATAAAAGAATCACATCGCTTCACGTGGCGGTAATCTTCCGTACACATGAGCAATGTTATCATATTCCTAAGGAATGTAAATTAATAAAGTATATGTGATATGATAATTAAATAATTATAATCATATAATATATATATATAATATAAAAATTAAACCCATTATTATATTTTTTTTCATGATTGTTGGTGATGGAAAATGAATAGCATCGGTTCCTGAGATGATAGTCCACCGTACACACGAATGATACTTTCGTAACCCATTTTAGAGAAGATGAGATTGATTTAGTTTATGAAATTTAAATAATAACATCTCAGTATATGTAATATAATAATTTTATTATATCATCATGGTTTAATAATTATTTAATTATGTGAAGGAATAAATAAAATAAAACACTCGATTAGGAAAATTATCTCTTCTTCAAAAAACATCTTTTTGTTTGAACCAAAAGCCTTCCTAGGTAAAATTTCTAAAAAAAATAATTATTATATGATGATATGAGAGATTTATTGAATTTATTTTGGTAATTAATTTCTGAATCACTAGATTTTGGAAGTGTGAGGGGGATAGGAAAAGGGGATTCCTTTTATAAGTGAGTTGAGTGACAAACTTATAATTTTTTAAAAGAAAAAGGTGTGCCCGCATTTTTCAAATTTATCAAAGCTCAAAAATGATCCATTCTCAAACCAATAAGGTATAATATTTGAATATTTCCATAAATTGGGTTTTTTCTAAGTTTTTTGACATTTTTACCCTTATCATTTTAGTTTAACCCACGGTAAACCCATTTTTACCTTAACCATGGTATTTATTTTTTACGGTTTTTACTATTAATTATCATAAAAAAATTAAGTTTACATTATGTTATAAAATAAATTATTCTTATTATAACTATATAATCCATTTTTACAAATTCTATTCCTAGAAGTGGAAATATTTAATTTAAATTTAATCATCCAGGCCTCATAAGAAAGCCGTATTTCAAAGAGAAAATATTCAAAAGATTAAAAAGTTTTTATATAAAAAAATAAATATGAAATTTATAAAAATAACATATATTGGATTAATATATATATATATATATATTTACTTCTAAAATCATCTTAAAATATTTTCAATTTTTTAAAATTGTTTAAAATAAATGACAATTCTTAATAAAAACCAGTATTTTTCACTAGTCATTGAAAAATGTATCTTCTAAAAAAATTATAAAATATTATCCCTAATATAATTTTGGAAAAATAATTTAAAATTTTAAATTATTATTTTTGAATAAATTTATAAAATTAGGAAAAATTATTTTAAAATAAGTGCAGAAAATTGAAAAAAAAACACTTTTTAGAAAGAAAAAAATATGTAGTTTTTAATCATAAAATTGGATTAATTCTTAACTAATGCCTATAAAACACACAATATGAATGTTAAAAAATTATTTAATATATAATATATAAATTTCATTAAAAATTGAACAAAATTTATATTTATAATTTATCGAGGTAAAACGTGTTTATGTGCATAAAATAGATTTCTGGGAAAATATTTCCTTTATTTTAAAAAGTTTGTATTTTCATTTATAATTAATTGGGCACCAAGTAATTCATTTTACATACATGTGTAAACCCAATATTTTCATAATTTATTTAATCATATTCATTACCTCTATTCTAATAGTTAGGATTTAACTATTAAAAAATAATATTTTGATGGTATTTCACCTTTCATTTATACTCGGTGTTGAATATAGCACATGCTAAACTCACTGTTTCATGTAACAAAAGATAAAATCAATTTTATGTGTAATGAAATCTTAACTTTTTGTTGTGTGTAATGAAAAATATATAAAAGATTAAATTTATTTAGAAAAAATATATTTCACAAATTCTTGGGTTGTGACATTCTTCCCCTTATAAAAATTGCATCCTCAAAATTTGAGTTGGTACTTTGTTAGTTTGATAATTGAAAATTCATTTGTTCAAAACCCACAATATAAAAAGATACAATAAAAATTACTCTTTATAATAGGGGAAATAAATTATGAAGGTCAACTTGAATAACGTATACTAGGTTTCAAAATAGGATAATATAGGTGGGAAGTGAATATTCAGACATGGAAGAAAAGTGTACTGTCTAAATAATGATAGAGAGTGATATAGATCATTGATCATAAGAAAGTGAATGATCATGAGAAAATAAAAAACCACATAACAATAAAATAAATAGGTGTGAAAATGTTTATTAATATCAATAGAATTCATGGTAATAAGACAACATTTTATTTTAATGTCTGTTTCCTGACGTTTGGTAATTTTTAAAAGAATATATACTTACATGATTTCATTCCATTTAAAAAGCACAATATTATCCTTTGGTTGTCTTTTGATCATTTTCAAAATCATATATTACATTAAGAAATTTATATGAATTTTTTTATGCATGAAGAACAATAGTGGATTATAATATCCATAATAGAATGATAAGTCATTCCTTCTATCTCAAGTTATTATCATAACAAAATTTATAGAACAATTTATCAAATATATATAAATACTCATATAGTGAAGTAATACATTAATCTCTAAAACCTCATCCAATGTTCAATATAAACCATTCTATAAATGGTTAACCTTATAACCCTTCCAAAATTCAAAATATATAAATAAGGTCACTAAATATACCAAAATCAACTTAACATTAATCCTCCAAATATCATTAAGTCACTCTTAATGGTCACATGCCCAATATGTGAATACCTTGGACAAATATTCTCCTATATATTGGTAATTACTAGAATTACCATAAAAACATAATGAAAATATCAATTCTTTCTCATTACATGAATAAAACCATATATTATTGAACATATTTTATAGATGTAGTAATATTGTAAACTCTATCAATGATAACATAAATATCTCTATAAAAAAATAATTTATCAGTTTTGAGGTCATCAATACTATCCAATTTACTTTATCCATATCAATCATCACTTTATCTAAAATAAACATCATTCCCTCAAAATTGGGAACATATTATGGGTTATCTTCCCTTAATCATGTGTTTTCTATAAAATATTACATTTCTGTTAAATCACGATTCTAGGTTATTAGTATTATTCAACATATTCTTGTAGATCCTTATATAAAAACATCTATAGGAAATCAATATATATATTTCATGATTCATGTAACATAATTCTTTAATTCTAATATATAGACACTTAAATCATTCCAATCAATTCTAAATACATTAACTAGGCTTCATCATCTTATTCCTCAATGACTCTTTCATAAAATATGAAATATAAATCATATCTTAAAATTCATAAATCTAAACTGAATCATTCTTCTCACATTTAACATAAAAAATACTACTATAACAAACCATACATTTCATGTTTCATTTTTAGTTTCTTCATCATAATCATTATAACCATTACTCATACCACCTTGATTATTCTATTAATGATATTTCCTCTTGTGAGATTGATTTGTATAATTTCTATAATTTTCACATTTATAACATATAACCATTGAATATGCCTTAGGGAAACCATTATTTCTATCAACTTCATTAAATAAAATTTTCATTTTCCTCAATGATTACTTGATTTGTGTCTTTTTTCTACACACTCTAAAAATATTATTGTTTCTTTGAGATATTATCTTTAGTGATTCTTCCTACATTATTAACATACAAGAAACATAGTCTTATTTCCTCCATGGTCTCCACCACCCAATCTCTTAGTTAAGTCTATACTTAACTTCATTTGTGACTCTGAGATTTGGTTCAGGTGTAGTTTTTTAATCATATATTCTGATAACTGATTGGGAATAATCACAATATCCTTCACTCTAGTCATCGTCTCTTTTCATTTCTCATAAACTCATTTTCTACCCCATTAAATGTTATCCCAATTCTCCATTAACTAAATCCAAAAAGAAGTGTAAGGATCAATAATCATAGTGTGGAGCCACATAATCATGAAAAATCACATATAGGATGCATAAATCATGGAACTTTATTTTTAATTTAAAGAGTTTTTGAATTTACAAATTATATCCCCCAAGAGTATCAAACTAGGTGTACAATAACACCCGAAGTCATACACCAGGTGACGATCGAGTCTAGGTCACTGGACCCCTTTCATAGTTATTTCCCCTAGGTAACTCTATGTGGAATCCACATCCAATTTTTATGTCTAATAAGGGAGGTAATTTCTTATAAAACACTATATCTATCCTTTACCAAAATTCTAGGATATTTACATATACTATGACTCATCCTTAGACTTATCCTCAGATATATTCTTAGATTTCTCACTAAAATTTTCATATCCTAGTTTCCAAATGTTACCTAAAATTTTCCTATGATAGCAAATATAAAGACCCAAACTTATCATACATATATTTTATATCTTGTTTTATAAATATTAATTACATTACAAAAAACATGTCTCAGGATAGTAATGGTATAGGCCCTTTGGAAACTTATACTCATAAATAACTTTTCTATAAGTCAGCTACGTCATCTCACACTATTTTTTTCATAAATATCACCCTTATTATATAGATCATAAATAATACCTTTTATCATAACCTGGGGAAAGGAAACATAAGAAAGGGTGATCTCAGATGCTCAGTACGGGTAAATAGGGTAGATATAAACATATCATGAGAATAAGGGTATGAGAACATGAGAATAATAATTGAAAACCATACCTTGCATATCATAGATCATAAACTTGAGTCATGAAATAAATATTGGTTTCTCATTATACATGAATCACAAATGAATCTAAGAACATGATCCATGACAACATAACATTGGCATAAGTCGTATATTTGTGGAATACACATAATCATAAAAAATATTATTTCAAGGCTACCTACCCAGACAATCCTAACATGTTAGGTTTGGGATAACTACCCATGTAAATGCTTAGGGCTTGGGATAACCTCTCATGCACCCTCTTTCAGGGTTGGGATAGCCTCCAGTATACCCTTTGAGCTCATATAACATTGATCATTACCCAATACATTGGAGGGAGATATAGGTCCCACCTATCACATAATGAAAATCATATATATGAATACCACGTGATAGTAAAAAAATCAACATATTAAAACTGAAGAAAATAAATTAGTTTCATAAACATTTAATCATGACATAACCTATGGAAATGAAATAGGTTTCATAATCATTTCATCAATACATCATATCATAACCCATAGAAAAAGAATCATGTTTCATAAGAATTTTATTATGGCATAACCTATGGAATAGAAATGGTTTTCATAAACATATTTTTATCATAAACCTAAACTACTCAGAGAAAGAATAATAATGGTATTCTTGGATCATATCCCAAGTAAAGAATATGAAACATCAAAATATTTCATCATAGATAGAAAATAATTTTTAAATATAAATTAGAACATTTCTATAGGAAGATAACCTTTATAATTTGATAAAACCTTTTTAAAACATAAAAAAAATTGAACTCATTTTCTTTAAAAATAACCTTTAAAACTTATAATGGAAGGTTTAAAAATAATTTATAATATTTTTTGAGGAAAATATTCTTTGTACTTTGAAAATATAGTTTTTTAAAACATAAAAAAATTCAAATCCTTTTATTTGAAAATAAAATTATGAACTTATAAAGTAATCATGAAAACATTGAGTGGTTATGATGGTGGGAAATTATGTACACATTAAAACATAGATTCCTTTAATATTTTTTCTAAAAGACACATGATATTTGTTTGGAAAATTAAATGAAGATTCCTTTCAAAATATTTTATAAAAATTAAAACATTTGTAACAATTTATTTAAAAAATAATTTATATAATGTGAAAACCCTTTTTGAAAACATTTTTAAAAAAAATGGTTTTGGAAGATAAAGGGGTTTTCTACTGAAGAGAAAAATAAAGAAGGATTTTCTTAAAAATGTTATTTTTAAATCTTGAGTGCATAAAGAGAGGAAAATGAAGGGAAAATATGTATTCTCATGGAATAACCATAGAAGAATAAAATTAATGAGTTTCTTAATATATGGGTCACAATATTTCATCATCATAATCATAAATATAAACAATATTGATAAAAAATTCGTATATACTATAAAACTCGTACCACTTTGTAACATTGAATATTAAGCCACATGAAATAATAACATTAAATGAAACATATAATATCATGTGAATAAATAAATACATGATATTAAATTTCAAAGGGTATGTATATACACCTCATAAAATATATAGATGCATAATATAACATATATCTCAAAGAAGACAAAATGAGACAAAAATCACTTATCGCTTTGGTAACTTTTACAAGTGTACCACTCACCTCACTTATAAAAGTATACTAATTCTACTCTCCCCTTAACACTTATTTTTTAAATAAATTTTCTAAAATTTTTAAAAATTAAATTTAAAATAAGTGAACAATATATGACAAAACTTATTTTTATAAAAAATGCATTTTTTTAAGAATAAATTGGATTAATTCTTATCTCATGTATAGAAAACACATAATATTAATTCTTAACATTTAATTGAATATATAATATATAATTTTTATTTAAATAATTCACCAAAAAAAATTAATTGATGGAGTTAAAACATGTTTGGGAGCATAAAAATAGTTTTTAGAAGAAAAAATTTCTATTTATATTAAATTAATTTTTATTTACATTTATAATTAATTGGACATCAATTAATTATCTTTATGTACATTTGAAAAAACTATATTTTAATTATTTATTTAATCATATTCATAAACGCAATTCTAAAGACTATGTGATAACTGTTAAATAATAATATTTTGAATAGTATGTTATGTTTCATTTAAACTCAGTGTTCCAGGTAACACAAGGTAAACTTAGTATTTCATGTACTAAAATATAAACTCAGTGTGGAATGTAAGATAATATTAACTTGGTGTTTCATGTAACTCAAAACATTTAAAAGATTAAATTTATTATAAATATATATTTCACAAAATCTCAGGGTGTACAGTCATATTAAAACCTCAATCATTCTATATTGATTTAGTGGTGAAAACTCCTTGACATATTATGATCCCATATCAAGTCTATAGTTCCTATTAAATTCAATTTTATGTGAATTTTTTTCCTTCAAATCTTATGGTTATCCCTCTAGTTTAATTTTAAGTGATTTTAGGCACATATTTTCCCTCTTTATATAGAATTCGTATCAATTATTGAGTAATGGAAGTCCCATTTCATATTCCTAATGAACCTATGATTGTTTATCAGTGTGAGGGTGAATAAAAAAATCTAATGAAAATTAATTATATATTATGGGTCTTAATTCCAATTCATTAAGGGTATTTATCTTATATGTTTGGGAAGAAACTCAAAATTGAGTATATTCATATTTTATAAGTGTTTGTTGATGTCTTTCTAGAATAGTTTCATAATCTTCATATGAATATTGAAGTTTATTTTTCAATAGAACTCATATATGGTGATATGCCTATTTAAAAAAATTATATAGAAAAAACCTGATTGGGTTGAAGGAATTAAAGAAAAAAACCATGAGAATCTTGAAGAGGGATTCACACACCCTAGTACATCACATTAGGATTCACCTATCCTTTTTGTTAAGAAAAATAAGGTTCAATGCGTATTTTTGTTACTTGTTGGGAACATAACATGATCACTATCAAAAAAAGTATCCTCTACCACATACCAATGATTTATTTGATCTATTATAATGATTTCAATAATTTTCTAAAAGTTAACTTAATTTTGATATGATAAATTGAGGGTTAAAAAGAAGGATATACCCAATATGGCTTTTTATAAAATTTATGGTCATTATAAATTTATATTTAATCCATTTGGACTTACTAATTCCCATGTTATCTTCATGAATTTAATTATTTTAGTCTTTATTGATTACCATCATCTATTTTTTATAGCATATATAGATGAATTATTATATATTTAAAGATAAATGAAGAGCATGAAGTTTATTTTAGAATTATTCTGAATACCCTAGGAAATGATATTTTGTATTCTAAATTTAGAAATTTTGAATTATGGATTCAGAATGTTTCATTATTGGGTTATATAATCTCAATTGGGTTATATTGGTAGATCCTATAAGAATGAAAGTTAGTAATTAATGTCCTAGACATACCATGATAACCAAGATCTATAGTTTTATTGGGTTTGATTGATACTACTAATGATTTGTGAGAGGTATCTCATGCCAACCTAATCCACTAACTAAGTTGACTTAGAAGAAGATTATGTTCTTTTATATAGATGAATGTGAATACAATTTCAAGGATCTTAATAGATGTTTGGTTAGTGCACCTATTCTCAAACTAATCTATAGTGGAGAAGGTATTGTGATCTGTAGTGTTTCATTAAAGAAGGTAATGGGATTTTTTCTTATGAAAAATAACATGGTGATTTCATATGCCTCTCACTAATTGAAAATACATGAGTAAAATTACCTGAATAATGATTTGGAGCTGGAAATAGTAATTTTTTCATTGTAGATATGGACACATTGTCTTTATAGTGAATAGTGAATCATATATACAGATCATAAAATCATTAATTATATATTCACACATAAAGAGTTGAATATAGACTAGATAATAAGGTTGGATCTTATTAATGATTATGAATTCTCAACACATTACCACCTTGGAAAGGTGAAGAATGTGTCTAGTGCTCTGCGTCCAATAGATTATACTAGTTTGTCAATGATTAAGATTTAAAGAGATCCAATAAATATTTATATTCAATATATGGAACTTATATTTCTATAAAAATTGTAGAGAATATGTATTTATTATATTAATTTTCATCCATCCATCTATGTGAGGATTAGAGATACAGATAAGGAAGATGTAGAAATTCACAATAAAAAGTGAGAAGTTTTACTGAGTTCAAAAATTATTTTGAGGGAATGATAAGGTTCATGAATATAGTTTGTGTCCCATAAATACCATAATTTATGAAGGAACTCTTAGATTAATCTCATAGATCTACATTCTCTATTAATATTGGAAGTACAAAGATGTTTGGATATCTGAAATAATATTTGTGTGGGAAATTTTGAGACAAGGTTATTATAGAGTATGTATCTTAATTCCTATTATGTCAATAATTTAAGGATAACATACAAAATTCTAAGATTATGTTACAAAAATTACATATACCATAATGGAAATCGGAAAACATCACCTTGGAATTCATCTTTGGACTCCCAAAAACATATAAAGGAAACAATGTTATTTGGGTTGTATTTTATCACCTAAATTTTCAGAAATTTTTATTACTATTATAGAATATTTCCCTCTTGATATTATTACTTACATATATATTAAGGATGTAGTGATATTTCATGGAGTTTCATTCTCAATTATATCTGATCAGGATCTGAGGTTTACCAAAATGTTCTAAAGAAGTCTTCAGGAGGCTCTAGATATAGAGTCAATTTTCAGTACTGTACATCATCCTCAAACATATGGTCAGTATTAAAGGACCTTTCAAACTCTATAATACATTTAATATATTCCTCTATAGATTTCAAATGTGGTTGGGATTAGTAACTTACTTTGGTGGAATATACTTAGAGTAATAAATTTTACTCAATAATTAATACGGCTCCTTAATAAGAACTATATGGAAGGAAGTGTATAACTTCAATGTTTAAAGATGAATATGAAGAAATAAAGATATTAGGACCTGATCTAGATGAGGAAATGGTATATAAGTTAAGATCCTTTATAAGTACATAAGGGAATCTCAGATTTGATAGAAAACTTATGATAATAATCATCCATGATATATAGTGTTCAAAGTTAGTGAAAAGGTATTCTAATAAATATCTCCTTGGAAGAAGGTTATGGGATTTTAAAGTAAGGGGAATTTGAGACCTTGATATACCGGTCCCGTTGAAATTCTTTATTGTATCAAGATGGTACTTTATCACATGGCATTTCTATTGAATCTATCTTAATTTCATAAAGTGTTCCATACATTTCTTCTATGGATCTACATACCAAATCCTTTATATGTACTAACCATTATATAATTATCTCTCTTATGAGAAACAAACAGTAGAGATTCTAGATCATATAGAGAAAATTCAATGAAACAAGACCACTCATCATAAATTAGAGGAAGCATTGTGGGATCACATGTATGTGATGAGTTTGAAGTTTCCTAGGTTTTTTATATTAGAGTGATGGATTTTTTAGGAAACATTTCTTATAATGAGGGTAGAATTTAACACCCCAATATTTTATGATATATTCATATTTAAATAAATTTTATTTCTTTGATATCTTTCTATATATTCAACACTAAGTTTACATGAACTGCAATATACTATTGAAATATTATTATTTAATGTGATAGTTATCACCTAGACATTATATTGGTTGGTATGAATAGTAATAAATAAATTGTGAACATATGTTTTTACACATGTATAAAATAAATTCACTGGTTATCAATTTGTTATAAATTAAAATAAAATCATTTTAAATTAAGACATTTTTTTTCTAAAAAACTGATTTTATGTGCTTTCTATGTTTTAATCATAATAAATTAAATTAATCAATATTTATGAATGAATTAAATTAAATTTAAATATTATATATTCATTAAAATATTTTAACATCCATCTAATAGTTTTTACTAGACAATGGACAAGAACAAATCTAGTTTTATTCATAAAAAATCATTTTTTCTAAAAATAGTTTGCATTGCTATTACATGATTAATTTAAAAGAGATTTATGAACATTATTAGAATTTAATATTAAAAATATTATTCAATTTTTTGAATCAAGTGGTTCAAATTCTGTAAAAATATCCATTATTGTCTTTATAAATATTAACTTTCATATATATTTGTCACCTCTGTAAGGGTAAAACTGATAAACAGGGATAAACTTTGGTATAAGGCTTTAAAATATCTCTAAAACATTCTTTTATCTTATTTTATGAGATTATTTTATCCTTTATCATCCATGTTTTGAAAATATGGCAACTTGTTGCTGTTTTTCTTTGATTATGACCTTTATATTAACTTAATAAAAAAATAATAAATGTCACTCTCTTGAATTTAATTTTTATTTTGTGTTTTCATAGGGGTAAAAATAATTTATAGATGAATATAAATGTTTATTTTGAACATAAATAATTTATTTTTATAATATTGAATTATTTTTAATTTTTAGTGATGATAAAATCACCTTAAATGTGTATGCAACATTGATACAGTGCTTTTGCGGGAAGTAGAAAACTCGAGGTAAATGTTTTAAAAAAATAAAATTATGATTTTTTAGATGAGTTATGATATTCCCAAAATTTAATAAGTAATTATAAATTATAAAATATATAAATTTTTTTAGGTTCTAGTTTAATGATTTTATTGATGTCTTTGATGTAAAATTAAATGAATGTTCTTAAAATGACTTTAATTATATTTTATGTTAACTAATATTTTATTGAATTATTTAAAAACCAAAAAACTATAGAAAGAGGAAAAATTTGATGTTAAATGGTTAATAATTTCATCCATGTTACCATTTTTGATACGCTTTCACCTTATAAGAAAATTTATAACCCTTAAATGCTAAAACTTGTGTCACAAAAGTTAAGGTTAAAAATGGTAAATAAGGGGGTCAAACCAAATGATAGGTTTTAAAATGAAACATAAAAATTTCTAAATATTATTATTCAAAGTTATTTAGACCTTATCATGTCATAAATTTGAAATTATGTCACTTTTGTTCCACTTTACATGATTATTATATATTTATGTTATATTTAAATATTTTATATAATTTTAAGTTGTTTTCCCCTTAATTATTCCTCTTTTCTCTTATTCACAAAGTTTTATCCTTATATCTTGGTAAATATCTTACATAATACCATCCTAGATTCCTTCCCCATGTCCTAGGGATTTAAATCTTTCCAAAATAATATACTTTCAAGGATTAAGGTGTAATCCAAAAGATATTCCTCAATAAAAAGGTACAACTCCTAATTGAGTACTTTCAATTTTATTTCTTCTTATAACTCCCATAAATATATGGTATCCATTATAAAATAATGGATTAAATATATTCAATATATTCAATATACTTAATTTTTATTATGATTATTTAAAAATATTTATTCACCTCTTTTCCATCCTATGGGAAAACAAAACATCATTCGTACATACATGTGGACTACCACCTCCACGAAGTGATGAGTTCCATTTTTCATCAACACTTCACATTGATGGTTTTAATGATGTATTTACTAAATATATATTATATTTATATTACTAATATGGTTATTTAATGTTGAATTATTTTTTACTTTCCCTTCATTCCATCAATCAAAAAGTGAAAACATCACTCGTGCATATGTATGAACTGTCAAAAGGTTCTGTATTCGAAAAAAGTCGGTACTAAAATTTATTAATAAAAATGAAATAAAATAGGTTAAATCATTTAATGTGTATTTTCAAAATAATTAGTGGATAAAATAAAATATATCTTCCCCCATAAAGGAATATCAGTGATCAGGGGTCCTAAAGGACTACATCGACCTTATCTCTATAATATCACTCTTTGATAGTGAATTCGCAACTTTATTAGCCTCCATATAAATATGTGAAACCATTAGGTTGAGGTGACTAGTGGTTTGAATAAATTTAATCCAATTTGGAATTACATAACATAGAACATTCTTGGTTCTTTACCATCAATATTCAACATCAAGTGTTGATTTTTACTTGATTCGGAGATAGTCCCAGTCATGGTGATCAACATACTTGACAACTTGGATCATAGCCCAGAGTTCATCCTCATATGCAGTACCATTCCTAATATAATTTTGAACACATCCCTTGATGAATACATAGTGAGTTTTAAAGACATATTCACACCCAAAGGGTCCTGGTGATCCATAATTTTTGCCATCAAGATTCACTTTGGTCCATGGAGGGATCTTGGGAATCCAATACATACGGACTACAATCTCCCTAAAGTGATGTAATTTATTTTTTATCACTGATTCATATGAATAATTATAAAATATCATATAATTAATACATATTATACTCATGAAATTATTAAAATTCTAAATATTATGGAACCATGATCAAAGTACAAGTATCGGGACTACCGAACGAAAACCTGCATGAAAAATGAAGGAGTTGCCATATTGAACAATGATTTAAATAAATATTTTTTAATAAATGTGTGATAAGATTTTATTAGTAAATAATATATGGTATTATATATATTATTATGTTTTTAATAGATATATAATAAATATATATATATATATACATTATATAGAATGTAATAACACCTACAAAGCAAGACGAGACTTGAGGTAAGGGTTTGTGTTATAATCTCATTTCTTTTTTGAATTTTTTCTGCTAAGATTCAATTGAAGGAAAATTTATTGATATTATATTTTAAACCCCATATATTTTCTTATCCTCTGGTTTTTCCTATAATTTTAAATTATTATTACCATATTTATCTCTTTTTTACTTGAAATTAATTGGGAAGTTTTTTTAAGGAAAAGATGGCATAATTTCTTCTTTGGTCAATGAAAATTTTCCTTCATGTCCATACTCTTAACAACTATTTTATGAAGTTCATTACTATACTTTAAATATTATAAAAATGTTTTTTCACTTACTTTGAATTTATTTTAAAGGTATTAAATAATTATTCTTTTTAAAAGTTTTTCAAACAAGTCATTTTTTGACTTTTTACAAAAGTGTGAAAGGAATGTTTTATTTTATGGTATATGGAATGAATGTATTTTCCTACCATCATGACCATTATTTAAATTGAATTTTATTTAACAATTTTATATATTTATTTTAAAACAAATTTATTTTCTAAATATTTAATAAGTTTTTAGTGAAATTTTTATCAAAGGAAACGGATATTTTCTCATGTTTTCAATGAAATGTTCAAAATAAATTTTAAAGTCATTTTTCATTTATGTAATCATCCAATAAGGACTATTATGCTTCACTAGGGTAGTGATATTTTGATACCATTCACTTTATTCATGTATCTTATTGTGATTATGATTCTATAAACCTCATTTCTTTCCTGTGGTTTGATTAATTTATGATAAGATCTTTATTAAAACCATTTCTCTTTCATGGGTTATGATATATTGAAATGATGAATGGTTTATGATCTTATGGAATAAATATTTATGTTTTTCATTATGTTATGGTTTGGTCCATTATATCCCTCCCCTTTAATTAATTGGGTAAATCATTATATCTCATGAGATAATTCTGTGGTGTGATTTGATGTTTTCAATCCATTATGTGAAAAATGGTGGTGTTTCCAGATCCACTACGATATGGGAAATAAGTTATGATACTTGATCCACTATGGTATGAAAAATAGGTTTTGATTCCTGATCCACTATGATATGATAGACTTAGTATTTAACTATGGTATATGATATATTTTCTATGCCAATGATGGCGTCACACACTTTTGAAATGTTTTTATTCTTATGATTTGAACTAATGGTTGATGGTTGATTTATGATGGCTCCTCACTCTTATGATTCATTCCTATTGAAATGATAAATTTTTTTATATGGCTCAGGTTTATGATCTATGATATATTGGGTATAAACCTTTTAATTTATGATCACGGTATCATACCCTAATTATTATCTTATTCTTGCATATAATTATTGAATGATACCTCCATGTTTACTCTTATTGAGCATATAATCTCACCCTTTCTTATGTTTCCTTTCCATAGGTTGTGAATAAATTTTTTAAGCATGGTATATCAAAGAACGATATAATTTTAGAAGAGTTTTATGGGAGATATTAAATATTTTTATAAAATAATTTTTTATGTATCTAGTCTATAAGTACATAAAAATTTTACGGTTCTAGGTAATATAATGTTATTAGTAGTAAATAATATTCATCTAAAAAGATGTAATATCTATTTATGAAATTATTAGGTCACCTCAAGAACAATATGAATTACTTATCTAGGTTTTATCTAGATTATGGGGTTAAATTTCCAATGAAAATAGATATAAATTTTGAAATTATTGGCTCTCATCACTCCACACACATACACTATTACACCTCCAAGAAATATAAATAATTATATGTATATATATATTAAAAAGTTTTATTCTACCTAGACTCAATTAATCAAACCAAATGATAATAAAAGAATAGATTCATCCATTTTTTGTAGTTTTATGCCTCCTATGTGAATTTAATCCATTCTTCACTTTATTTAAAGTAAAATTACCACTTCCACATTGTAAATAGAATAGATCTTAGTGTAATTAAGATCTTATCAAGTGACATATTCATAAATCCATCTTCCCTAATCTCCCTTTCCCAAAGTTTCTTTTAACACTTCCTTGATACTTCCTAAATTAAACTCAAATATATCATCTTCCCATTATTCATCCAATTTTATAATTCCCGAGATATATCCATCCCCTTTTCCAATTAGCACTTATAAAATTTTTCCCAACAATATTTTGTGCAAATAAATTATTATATTAGTGTAGATAAACCCATAAATAAACCATACCATGAAAGTTGGTATCCCTTGGGACTAATTTTAATAGTCAAGGCCTGGAAGAAACACCTTGGAAGCCTGATCTCAAGTCACTCTAACTCATATTTTATGGCCAACACATACATGTGATTTTTGACTTTGGAAGATTTCTAGATCATTTTACATATTCTTGTTTTACTCTAGTTCAAATGATGTATCAATATGTATTTTAGGGAGGATCCATGAGGTATTAATCAATCATAATAGGAAAGTCACCTAGGTTTAAGTTCATTAGCCCAGTTTCTTCATGATTTGATTTTTATTCTGCTAAATTCTTTTTATTTTAATGGATTCCTCCATTCCTATCCCCTATCTCTTCTGCTCCTCTCCTCTGGTGAAGTGTGATGCTCATAAATTGGTGACTCTAGATCCCCCTTCTGAAGAAGAAGTTTCTTCTCCTCAGCGGGAGACCGGCTAGGCTCTAGGAGGGTTTTCCAAAGGGGCTTCATTCAAAGAGTTCCTTTGCAGCTCATCGTCGTCTCAAGGGGTTTTAGGAGGAGGGGTGGGCCCTTCTACTTCATTGTTCTAGATCGACATTCTACCGGTCTTAGTGGAAGCTAGGGGTGCTAGCTTGGTGGAGGTGTGTCCAACGGTGGAACTATCAGGAAAGGAAATTCAGGATTCTTCTTCTTATCACAATCTATCTCTAGTGGCCCACTTTGGCCACAATAAACCACCTATTTCTGTGTTCAAGATCTTCGTGGATTCATGAGGCCTCCAACTCCCCGTGGCGGTTTCCAAGATTTCCAGTTTGGTATATTTCATTAATTTGTTTTCTAAGGAGGATTTTTTTTTGATATAGGTGTGCGAAGATATGAGGTGTGGTTCTTGGAACTTCTCCTTAACTAGATGGTCTTGGGATTGTCATTTTAAAATATAATGGTCTTCAGAGGTTTTTTGGTTAATCCTTCCTGGTCTCCCTCTACTTTTTCATAATCAGGAGATCTTAAAGTTAATAGGAATCTCTATGGGTTCCTTTTTATGCTTAGATGTTGATACCAGGTGCCTCCAAGCAGTATCTAACCCTCGTATTTTTATTATCATGGATCTCCTAGTGGACCGGCCCTCACGTGGTCTGTTGAGTGTAGACAGTTGATTTTATTTGTGGAAATGGATCTTCTACACGATTCCTTCAAGGTTATGTGCTTTTTGCAGGTTTCATGGTCATTCTGTGGAAGTATGTAGTAGGAAGCAGTTGGAGGAAAGTGCTTTGGGTGCTAGCGTGTAGGGTAGTCCGAGAAAGGACCTGCTGTATTCGGTGGTTACGCCATCAGGGGTGGTGGTAGAGAGGACGGATGCTTTTACCATTGGGAAGGAGATTTCAAATTCAAATTCTTGTGGTGGTCCCCATGTAACTATTACAGCTCATGTCCCCTCCACACCTACATTTTAAAACATCCTCTTATCGGGTTCGGCTTCTGTACCCACTGACCTGATTGTTTTGTCACCTAACTACCTTGTGGATTCTCAAGCAGTGGTGGATGGAGTCTCCCCTTCAAGAAATAAAGTGGTATCTTAGGACCCTTGTTGTATTCTTTATTTTATCATTCTACGTCTCTCCAAAGCTTTTTCACTAGCTCCTATGTCATTTTTTATCTTCTCTCAAATATCCCCAGAAGTTATTCAATGATCTTTGGTGAGCAACCTAATGTCGGACTTCAAAGGGAGATCGCAGAAGTGCATGTTTTCTGAGGGTTTGTAAAAGGATATTCATTCTACTTGAGAATATCCTCCCCAATTTTTTTTGGTTTCTCTCATGCAAGGTGATCTAGGTGATAGTCCCACAAGGGATCCCCTAGCTTCTCGGTTGGTCCTATTGAAATATTTAGATGGGATTCCATGTAAGAAGGTCCTTACGCCTATTCGGTGGGCCAATTTTGAAGAGTCTTCTGGACCATTTACCCAATACATGTTGAAAGAAACATGTGTGCTCCCTTATCTTTCTCTTCCCATAACCTCTGACCAAAATATCCAGAGGGACCTCTACTAATGATTTCCATCCTTATTTGGAATTCCTTGGGACTAGGGGCACAATAAAAGTGCACCTTTGTGGCCTCCAAATCCAGAAAGCATCAGTCCTCTATTTTGGTTATTATAGAGCCTAAAAAGGATCCATGAAAGATTCTGTATATGTATAGTAAAATGGGTTTTACGATGTATCTTCATGGTCACCCAAAAAATAATCATATTGGGGTTTGTTGGAAGAAGTATGTCTCGGTTGAGTTGGTGAATCTCACATATCAATGCTTGAATATCAGGGTCTCATGCAATGGTATGGTTGTTTTACTCTCATTTTTTTATGTGATCACTAACTTATATATAAGTTTGAGTCTATGGAATCACATGGATTCTTTACAAATGGGCTCTCTCCCATGGTTTTGGGGGGATATTTTAACTTGATCGTAGACTCCTCAAAAAATAAAGGGGGCTCAAACATTGGAAACGGCGGTATGCAAGACTTATGAGACTTCATTGCCTCTATAGGGCTATTTGACCTGGGGTTTATTGGTCCCAAATATACATGGTGCAATAATAGGAGGGGCACCAACCACATTTTGAGTCGTCTCGACAGATGCCTCACAAACATGCAGATCCTGGATTCCTTCGCCAAAACAACGATCACACATATCTCCCATTTTCTCTCGAATCATGTGACTCTTCTTTTGGATCTCAGGCAGGAGGTCTCACAAAACCGTGATTTCCATTATCTTAATTCCTGGAATTCGGATGGGAACTTCATGCTCGGGCTGAAAGAATCATGGGGTCGATAGGGGACTGGGAGGGCTTAGTATGGGCTGGCCAAACACTTGAAATTCCTCAATGAGGATATTCAAATTTGGCTTGAGAAGAGACATCAGGATGATTTGGGGTGGACAGTATTCAAGGAGATATCAGTAAGCTGGAAAATAGGGCATCAGGATGTGTGTGATGAGAATGCATTTATTCTCCTTTGCGATAAATGCATGATCCTTGCAGAGAAACTACTAGAGATGGAGATTTTGTATATGTAAAGGTTCCATGTAAGGTGGCTGAGAGAAGGTGACCACAATAGTGCCTTCATCCATTCATTCTTGAAGGATAGAAGTTTTTCAAGGATCAATATCAATCTGTGGGATGGTGTCTTTACTTTAGATGTGAAAGTGGTAGCTCAGATGGCACTGGATCATTTAAAAGGCCTTTTGGTTGGCGAAATTCATTCTCGATTTGATTAATCCCTATGGGAGGCAATATTAGAGTGTTTTTTAAGATTTATTCCATATATGGTGAATGATATGGATAACTTAATCCCATCATCATTACCTGGGAATGGGAGATCAAGAATACGGTCTTCATATTACCCCATGATAGGGCCCCTAGGCTGGATGGATTCACTAGCACTTTCTTTGTGGCATCATGGGAGGTGGTTGGGCCTCAAGTAGTGTAGGTGGTCCAAGACTATTTTTTTGGTGGCCCCTTGAATCGATATGTTTGTGCTTCTAGGATCATCAGCATCCCGAAGATAAAGGATCCCTCCAGCATTGGTCACTATCGTCCTATTTGCCTCTATAATGTTTCATACAATATCTTGGATTCTCTCTTAGCAATAAGACTGAGCGAAGTTATTCCAAGGATAGTCTCGAAATAACAACATGGTTTCATCATAGGTTAGAGCATTCAGGGGGAAGTGGGGATTGCTAGTGAACTAGTTAATGACATCAACTATAGGTTAGTGGGATCAAATGTGATATTCCAAGTGGATATGGATAAATACTATGGAAAAATGGACTAGAGCTTCATCATTTGTGTGATGTGGAAGTACAGTTTCTATGAGTTGTTTTGTGACCTTTCCTTTAGGTTTTCTTCATCATTATGGCTTTCAGTTTCTCTTATGGGGAGGTGTTTTGGTTTCTTCAAGACGGTTCATGGGTTTTACAAGGAGACCCTTTGTCTCTAAGCCTCTTCATCTTATCCCAAGATTCACTATCCAAGAACTTAATCATAAGTGTGAATATCAGCAGGTTATCCCCAAATCGTAGTAGGTGTGGTTTTGAGAACTTATCCCATTTAATGTTTATGGGTGATATTTTTATATTTACTAATAGAAGGTATAGATCCCTTATTAATCTCATAGATATATTATCTGATTACGATTGCCTGAGTGGTCAGGGTATCAACACAATGAAGATCCATGTTTTCATCTCCAGTAAATGCTCTGAAAGACATTGTAGGCACATACAGGGCATTATGGGTTTCCAGTAGAGGTAGATTCCAGTGTTATATTTGGGTGTACCTCTTTCTTATGGTCATATAAAAACAAAAATTTTAGGACATCATCAATTGGATTATTAGGAGGATTCTCAACTGGAAAATAAAACTCTGGTCGTTTGGTGGGAAGGTGATGTTGATCAACAACATTTTAACTTCTATTCTAATACATATTTTTTTGTTGTTAAAGCCTCCCAAAGGGACCATTGAGCGGATGGAAAAATTTCTCACCTTCATTTGTGTGGGAATCCAAGAAAGAGGGTCTTAGTCACTAGGCCTGAGGGTCTCGTATGGTCAAACCAATTTATGAGGGCGGAGTAGGGCTTTGTGACATCTAGGAAACCATTAAAGGCATGCAGGGTTGGATGGTGTGGGATATTATTATGGGGGAATCACTGTGGGCATCATTCTTCAAGATTCAATATGAAGACCCTCAAGAGGTTCTATATATCTATTGATATTTATAATATGATATTTAGTATATAGTCTCGCCATGTTTTTTTACTCGACCCTCCCACTAGTTGATACCCTTTATAATATAGTGAGGCCCACTTGATGTAAAATGATAATTGAGCCCAGTCTTGTTTAGGTAGTCTAAGTTAGAGATAATAAAATTGATTCCAAATATTTATTTTATTGGTTATATTATTTAGAACATTTTAGATGGATATAGGACTTGAAAAAACATGGTATTAAATTTGTGTATACACTTGAATAACAAGAGTATGGTATAAGATCCATGTTTCTATGGATTTGGTGACGGTTTTGAGTACAGTAGGAGCAGGAAATGGGTCATTCCCAACTTTTCTTTTTGTCATGATCAATGAACAATATGACATATACAAGTTGATAAACATAGTGATCAACAGAATTGAATCAAAAAAATAGACAATGGATAAAATATCGGAACAATGGAGTAGATCATCACATATTATTTATAATTAATTTAATCAATTAGATAATTAACTTACATGAATTATTTATTCATTGATGGATCTGAAAATAGATCTACATTTTATAGTCATTGGGTTATAGGGATCAAAACTAGATTCCCTCTAGTGGTGATCCACAAGTGTTCCATGAATCTCTAAACATCTCTGTAAGAATCTCTATGTTATAACATGGAATATCCTATCACATGCATCATTTTCCTTTAATCTCCACGTGAATGGATTCAAAAGTATTCTCTTTGATATCTCTTGACTTGAGTGTGAATGGTGGAGGAAGATCACTCTATGTTTAGGGTATTATTCTTGGAGATGGATCACTTTAGGGATTGAGAGGATTCTCTTCGGTTGTCATTATGCACAACACAAAATGAATTAGATTATTAGAAAAATATAAAATTGGTTTTTAATATCTCTAGGGTTGAGAAATGTATATTTCCCAAAGTGACCATTAATATTTGTTTAATACCATGCAGAACCCCATGTCTAAAATAATAATATTATTATTATTTCCTTGATATGCGCTTAACTTGAAAATTAAATTAAATATTATTTTATCAAATAATATGCAATGTGTATTATATCTCACCAGACCTAAAAAATCAGTTGGATATTCCTCAATAATATTTATCAGAAATATTTATTTACTAAATTATTTAATAAATAAATAAATAAATATCACTACATTATTAACCAATAAATAAAAAAAAGATTATATTAACTAAATTCCAAGTATATATTTATTAAATTTTCTGCTCAAATTATATTCTCTCAAATAACTGGTGACAAAAAGACTTATGTGATCAAGAAAACATGAATAATTATTAAACCACATAAGGGAATAATATTTAATCAAAATATTAAATAATAAATAATAATATGTTATTTAGCTAAGATTCTGGATACACTTATTGTGTGACCCTCTAGGCCGTTATCTCAGTGTCATTAGGCGAAGAAACCTAAATTCCTAGGTTAGCATCTAGCAACATGCTAAGGCGCTCTTAAGGAAAGAAATTAATGCCATATGAAATGATACCTCAAATGTATTCTAATTGTGTAATATAATCCATTGATCATGGTATCTCTAATCAAGCATGTTGCATGTAGGTGCCATTAACCAATGTTCTCGATGTTGCTTTCTTTGACTTTATAGAAATCAAACATTTCTATAGAACACTATGCACATGGATTTATTTAGGATAATCATTTCCATAAAAGGTTGTGAGATATCAAATTCTATTAAATAAACTAAGGTAAAATCCATTCTCATGTTATTCATTAATGTAATATTACTCGTGACTCACCCAACGTATCATACCTCACCGTGAACATATGTCGTCATAATTGTCATCAATATATCAAAGTACACAACTCATAATACTCATTAAT
Source organism: Viscum album (assembly GCA_963277665.1). Lineage (NCBI taxonomy): Eukaryota > Viridiplantae > Streptophyta > Magnoliopsida > Santalales > Viscaceae > Viscum > Viscum album. Next base: position 881,454,818 of record OY728123.1, read on the forward strand.
AATAATATTAAATTCTCTGGATAAATACACATTTACTTATATAGGAACATTTAATGACATATATAAATGTGGATTTCCTACGCGTGGGTCTCGTTCTTATAATATCCTACACTGGATATCACAAAAGGTGTGCATAATGAGAAGCTACCGAAAATTCATATGAGTCTCCACCCCTAGTATCCTCTATCATTTGTGTCCCAAAAATGGTAATATATTGATATAGAACATATATTTCATAATAGTGTTATAGAACTTATGGGTTCCCATCATAGTAGGGAACTATTATGACCTTTTAATGTGACAGCTACTCTTAGAAAATTACCACATAATATGTTACATAGAAGAATAATCATGATGTGATAAGGATTTTATTAATATTCAAAACTATTAATATAGGTTATCATAGAGTACAAGGAAGTTGTTTCTAGGGCACGAACTTGAACAGAATCCCCCTTGAACTAGATCATATTGCTAAAAACATTCAGTTTGATACCACTCACATGATACTCATGCTTCTGATGAGATAGGACTTTAGTCCAGGGGTCCACCACATTCTCTCATATGGGTAATATTCTTACTACCAATTAACCCCTTTGATAAAAATCCTTCAGGAGGTGATACTTTCAGAGTTTATAATTTGTCTGTTTGTGTGACCTTGGCTCTTTTTCAAGAGCCACCACTATAGAATTATCACAATACAACGCGATAGGGTCTTTAATTCTAGGTACCACTTCAAGATCCTAGAAAGAGTTTCTTATCTAAATGGATTACATGGTTTTATCATTAAGCTCTATATACTCAGAATCCACTATAGAATCAGAAAAAACTAGCTGCTTTAAACCCTTCCAGCTCACAGCTCCTCCATTGAGATAGAAAACATATCCTGTCTATGACTTCATATCATTATGATATGTTTTAAAACTAGCATCAGTATAACCCCTGATGACTAGATCCTCATATCTCCATACACTAGTAAAATATCCTTAGTTCTTCTAAGATACTTGAGGATATCCTTAATATAAGACCAATTGTGTTCTCCTACATCTTCTTGATATCTTCCTACCATGATCAATTCATAGGAAACATCAAGTCCGGTACATTACATGGCATAAATGATTTATCTTATCACTAAAGTGTATGGGATCTTACTCATTCTCTCTTTCTATTTTTGTGTCTAAGGAAACTTTTTCTTAAAAAGATGTAAATTGTGTGACATTGGAACCAATTTCATCTTAGATTGTTCTATACTAAATCTCTTTAGTATCTAATCAATGTATATACTTTGACTTATTCCATAAAGCTACTTAGATCTATCAGGAATTTTAGGTTGATTCACTAAATTCCTTATTAGATAAACACTTGTTTAACCAGTCCTTAACAGACTATAATACTAGTATGTCATTTCTAATAAGTAATATTTCATTAACATATACTACCAGGTTAATGATTACATTACCACTAAACCTCTTGTATACACATTGCTCTCATTTTTTCTTAATAAAACCAAATTATTTTATAGCTTGAACAAATTAAATGTTGCATGAACTAGCTTCTTTCTTCAATCCATAAATGGATCTCTACAACTTGAAAATACTTTTGGTATCACATATAGTTAAAAACCCTTCTAGATGTGTTATATAAACATATTTCAAAAGGTTCTCATTGAGGAAATAAGTTTTTACATTCATCTAGAAAAATATCATATTCATGGTAAGCTTCTTTATCAAGTAAAACTATCATGGATTTAAACATGGAAACTGGTGAAAATGTTTCATCGTAGTTAATTCCATGTTGTTTTTTAAACCATTTATCAACTAGCCTTGAATTATAGGTATTTACTTTACCTTGCTTTTCCAATTTTCTCTTGAATACCCATTCTCACCCTATAGGCTTTACATAAACTAGAATATCGACCAGAACCCAAACTCATTTATGATACATGGAATCGATTTTAGAATTCATGGATTCTTTCCGATTTGTAGCTTCTAATCTCTCTACCACCTCTTTATAGGAGATAGGTTCATCATTTTCAGTCTATAATGAGTAACTTTATTTATTAACTATAAAACCATATCTCTCTGGTTCTCTTACCTCTCTTGTACACACATACAGTACTTGTGTTTTAGGAACTACATCTTCCATGGGGACCTATGGAATATGTTCCTCTACGAAATCTTATGTATCTTAAGCATAAAATTCATTAAAGTCAATATTTCTCCAAATATCCCTTTTGAGGATGTTCTCCCTATAAATAAATACATATTTTCAAGCAACAGTCACTTTCTTTTCAGAATGGTTGTATTGGAAGTATCACTTTTTTTACTTGGGATACACTATAAAGATATAATTTATACTCGAGGGTGTTAGTTTATTGCCTAATAAGTCCTTAAAAAATGCCTCGCAATCCCGTACATGTGTATGCAGCAAAAATGGTTTCTTTACACTCCATAACTTGAATGGAATTCTATTTTCCACTTTATTTGGTACTCAGTTTAATGTGTAAGTTGTGGTTTTTAATGTATATCCCTAAAAGGATAATAGAGGATCTTCATGACTCATCATCAACCTTACCATGTCTAGAAAGGTATGGTTCCCCCTTTAACTAACACAATTCCTCTATGATGTATAAGGTAGAGTGAGTTCATATAGAATCCCAAACTACTATAGAAATTTGATAAAATCTTGGTTATGATATTCACTGCCTCTATTCGATCAAAGATTCTTTATCTTCTTTCTAAGTTGATTCTCTACTTCATTTTTCAATTCCTTGAATTTCTCAAAAGGACTCAAACATGTACCTGATTAATTAGACATGCCCATATCTACTCAATACATTAGTAAAAGTTATGAAGTAAGAGTACCCACCCCTAGATTTTACTCAAAATGGTCCACACACATCAATTTTTAATAGTTCTAGAAGCTCTGTGGGCCTTTCACATGATCCACTAAATGGTGTTTTTTTCATTTTTCCTTATAAACAAGAATGGAATGTTTCAATTGGTTTTAGCTTAGAAGAGTCTAAATACCCATCTTAATAGAGGTCTGTCAAATGATTTGTATTTACATGACCAATATGTTGATTCTATAGCTGGAAATTATATGAGTCGTGTGAACATGATTCGTTATCAATTTCCAATACTTAGTTTTCATAATTTAATACATAAAGTCAATTATTTAAATGTGTCATACCATAACATATGTTGTCTTTATAAAATAAATAACTTTTATTTAAAAATATATAAATATACACATTTGTATCTAGGCATGATATAGAAATTATGTTCTTGGAAATAGTACGTACATTATAAAAATATTTTAAAATCCAAATCATTCTTATTGGAAATGAATGGTAGCAGTCACCAATGGCTAGAATAGCCAGCCTCACACCATTAGTAGCTCACAGATCCACCTATCCTCTAGAAATCATTCTGAATATATTTTGATATAGATGTGATCACTACAAGCTATATCTAATATCCAATTTGTAGATATTGAATGATTTCACTGAATAACGAGTCTGTATTTATATTACCCTTGATTTTGGGTGTAATTATTCTTCCAGTGTCCTTTTTTACCACATGAAAAACATACTACCTCCTTTTCCTTTCCCAACATCTAGATGTTCCTCTTCTTGGAAGGATGGTTCTCAGGAGATTTAGACTTATTATGAGTCTTTGGATCATTTTCCTTGTTCTTCATATTCTTATTCACTATAAGGATCACTGTTTTATCACACCCCATGTCTTTATCCACTTGGATAATTAAAGTAAGAATCTTTGAAAGACTCTTTTCATTATTTCCCATGTTGTAATTAACAATAAAACTTTATAAGGTCTTTCCAAGTGATGAAATTATGATATCTGTGAAAAACACATCTAGGAATTTAATCGCTAAGTTGTATAAGCATTCAATTTACCCAATAATCTTAACCACATTAGGCCCATCTGGAATATAATATCCAATATTAGTTGTAAAAAACATTTTAGATCTCATATATCTCTTTTTTTACCTTCTCTTGTTAGAGATCTTGAAGGTGATCCATCATTCTATATGAATCGATGCCCTTATATTGCTTCAAAAATCTTATTGGTCATGGATGATATCATGAAACATTGAAAATATGTGGAATCGTTCAAATGTATCTCATATATTCTTAACTCTTCTTTACTAGCCTTATTATCAGGCGCATCAATAATAGGTTCTTCCAGCACATATAATTTCCTTTCATGGCATGGGATAACATGTAAATGAATTTTATGCTCTTGGAAATTTGTGCTTCTGAAAAGGATATGCTTATAAAGTATGGATCTCAATGATATGTTTGATGTAATTTTTTATTGTTTTTTCTACAAATAATATGAGCATAATTTTAGTACATTTTCTGATAAAATTTATATATATAAGTAGATATTATATTTATTAATCTCCCACTATTTTATCGGAACCCAATAGCCTTAACCATTGGATTTGAAATATCCTATTTCTTAGAGATTCTAGTGGAAAGGATATATATCCCCCTTTTCATTACCTCAACTTTACCTTTTCAAGTAACTTTAAAGGTTTTAGGTAGGCATCCAAAATTCCAACTACATTAACTCATAGTTCTTTTATTTTTTGAGTGGACTCCCCAATCTTGAAGTCCTTAAATTGGATTTCCCCGATCCTTGCCTCTCAGTTACACCAAGTCCTACATTGGCTGTCAACCCTTTATGTTAACTAAGATAAGTCAACCCAAAAATTCATGTTAGAATTCCCTGATAATTGAAATCACCCCAACTTTGGTTGGTCAAGCACTTTGAACTATGGTTTAATTATAACTAGAGTAGTAGAAGGCTATACTGACTTAATAAATAATTTAGAGAATTTATATTTTATGTTTAATTTTTTTATTATTATATTTAACAAATTATTGTTAGTATTAATTATATTTACTTAAGTGATTAACCATGTATAAGATAATTTATTTTAGTTCTATATTTCATGATTGTTAATTCATTAATTCATGTGATCACTACAAACATCCATAATGAAATTAACATGAAAATTGAAAGAAATAAAATAATAAAGTTGTATGATCATGAGATTTTATTAATAGCTAGTTTATCTAGTGTTTGATAAACTAACTATTGAGCTAGGGGAAAACACCTTGAACAGATTATGGTTTGTGTTACAGATTTCCCCTTGTCCATCTTTGTATCTATCTGGGATTGGTTACTCCTTAGCTACAAGCATGAACCTCATCCACTATCAATGGAGATCCATCAATTATATATTATTTTACTCACATATAGGTGAGGGGAAAAGTTTTTACATAAAAGAAACCATGGGCATGAAATCCCTTACATAATAAGAGGAGAGAAGTCACACAGCCCAACAATTTATTTTAATAATAAATTAAATGAAACTAATCACATAAAAATGTATGTTTTATGCTCGTGATCATCCACATGCGTAAAATGAATTTTTAATTTAATAAAACTAGCATTCAATTTTTAATCGTTCTTATTTATGATAAATCATGCTCGAATCAATTAATTATCATTTTTAATTAATCAATTATTTTATCATAATTCTCATTTAAATTTTCTTAATATTATCATCCTTAATTATTTTAAATAAATTAAATAAATTTATTTAAAATTAACTATGTATATAAATGTACCTTGAAGGAAACACAATGAATACCCATCCAAATCTACCCAACATCTATTATACTCATATATTGTTTACTCTTTTGACATATGTCATAAATGACTTATCACATAATTTCAGGATGTGTACTATCATCTTAATGATTACATGAATTATAAGATTTGTATGTAACATGTTACACTTCAATACACATAGAGTAATATCTTTTATACAATTCACACAAGATATGAAGATCTGAATATTACATAGAAATTAATTAAACATTTATATAAATATATATATATATATATATATATTAAAACCCATCACATGGAATGTCCTATCAAATTAATGACCACACACAAGCATATATCAATAAGGTATACACACTATAATAAATTAATTTTTAGTCTGTATAATTTGTTAAAAGTACAAAACATGTACAAATGTTCTACATGGTGTGTATGTATCTTACCATCTATCTGAGTAACATGCCTAGTAACTCAGCATGTAAATAGTTCCATGTAAAAATTGGAGTACACAGCATGGATTAGGGCTACATAGTGCATGGTCTCCATGTTACATGGACACCAGTCATGTAGGTTGTATATGAAAGTACACAGCCTATCTATGACTAAAAGGACTACACATCATGTGCATAGGCTACACAGTGTGTACTCTGGCTGACCATGAACTAGGTCAACATGGTCAACACATGGTGTAAGAAATTAAATGCACCATGTGTATTCAATTCATATAGTTTGAATTAATTCCATATTAATTCCAAGTCCATTGAACACTATTACACATTGTAACTCTGGTTACATGGTATGTACTCTTGTGTTATCCATCCAGAATCCTTGGAACCCCTAGATGAGTTCTTTTAATTTATTTCATTCATAAAATTAATTAATTTTATTATATTCATGAGAAACGAAAGAGGAAGAAGAATATCTCACAATTCAGTTTAAAGAACTATTTAACATGAATTAAAATCTAAATCACAAATGTATAAATAAATCGGTGATATTTAAATAATAATAAATAATAATTTGATACTATGATTCCATTTTAAGGTCCTAGACATAGTGGAAGCACAGGATGGGTCATACCCAACTTTAGATTTTTTCATGATCGATGATCAATCTGAGATCTACACGATATTTTACATCATCATCAAAGGGATTGAATTAAAGAAAATAGACAATGGATAAAACTCTGGAATCAGATAGAGGATCATCAAAAATTATTTATAATTGTTATAATCAATTAAATAATTACCTTACATAAATTTTTTCTTCATTGATGGAGTTGTAAATAGATCTACATTGCATAGTTATTGCGTTGTATGAATCAAAAGAAGGTTACATCTAGTGGTGATCCACATGTGTTCCATGAATCTCCAAACGTCTCCATAGGAATATCCTAGTGCTAGCATGGAAGATCATATCACTTGGGTTGTTCACCTTTGATCGCCACGAAAATCACTTCCAAAGCATTCTCTTCAATCTCTCTTAACTTGAGAGTCAATGGTGGTAGAATATTTCTATCCATTATTGGGAGCGTTCAAGGATAGGGATCTCTCTAGGGCTTGAGACGATTTTCTCTGATTGTCATTATGCACACCAAAAAATGAATTGGATTATTGGAAAAATAATATAATTTGGTTTAAATATCACTAGGGTTTAGAAATAAATATCTTCACAAGTTCAAATTAATGTTTATTTAATCCCTTACAGAGACCCATGTCTAAAATAATATTATTATTATAATTTCTTCAACATGTGATTAACTTGTGAATTAAATTAAATATTATTTGATCAAATAATATTCAATATGTATTATTTCTCACTAGACCTAAAAAATCAGTCTTCCATTCCTCAAAAATATTTATCAGGTCTTGAATAATGACTATTTATTTAATAAATAAATATCCCTTAATTATTCTCCAATAAATAAATAAATATTATATTCACTAAATAGAAAACAAATATTTATTAACGATTCTTATCACCTTATATTCACATGAGTAACTAGTGATGGAATATATGAAATCAAAAAAACATGAATAATTATTAAACCACGTGTGGGAATAGTATTTATTCAACTTGTTAAATAATAAATAATAATATACTATTTAACTAAGATATTGGATACACTTAGTGTGTGACCCTCAGGACCTCTTTCTCAATGGAATTAAGTGAACCAACCTAAATTCCAAAGTTAGCATCTAAAAACATTCCAAGGCACACATAGATAATTAATTTAATGATGTAATGAAATAATACCTCATATGGATGCTCACTGTGTAATATAATCCCTTTATCACAATATCTCTAATCAAGCAGGTTTCACACTGGTGTCATCAACCTATGTGTCTGATGCATCTTTCTTTAACTTTATAGAAAAAAAAATTCTTATAAAACACCATGGATATATCATTTACATCAAAGGAACTATGATGTCAACTTCTGTTAAATAATAGAAGGGGAAAATATTTTCTTGAATTATTCGTTAATGTAATATTACTCATGATGCACCCAACATATAATACCTCACAGTGAACATATTTCATCATAGTTTTCAACAATACATTATAATGCATGTCTCATAATACTCATTAATAATAATATTAAAGTCTAAGTATCAATATACATGTCTATTGATAAAAACATCCAATTACACATATAAATTTGGATTTCCTACTAGCGGGTCTCATTCTCATAATATCCTACAACGGATATTAACAAGATTCTACACTATGAGAATATTCTTAAAGTTATATGATTCTCCTCCCATAATATCTTATATAATTTTTTTCCCTCAAATGATATCATCTGGCTATAGAAAATATATTTTATAATTGTGTCATAGCGCTTCTGGTTTCCCATCATAGTGGTGAACTACTATGACATTTTAGTGTGACAACTACTCTTACAACATTATCAAATATTATGTTACACATAATAAAAATCATGATATGATTAGGAGTTTATTAATATTAAAAAATATAAATACAAGTTATCATAAATTACACAAAATTCAGTTCTAGGGAACAAACTCTAGCATTTGGGACTTCTTTTCCTATTTCTTCCTATTAGAGTTGATTTTTTTTATTTTTGTATGTATATTGTTTAAGTTTTTTGGTTTATTGTTTTATACTTGACCTTAGTTGGAAAGATACATTCATAAATACATGATCATTATTTTATAGTACCACATGACATGTGCATGATTGTGTGTGATTGAGAAATGGTCCCAATATAATAAGTAGGTTTCAATTATCTAAAATTCCATTGATAACTTATTTGATGTTTTCTGGAATAACATATTTGTGGGTATCTACGTGAATGAGATATATATATGTTCATTAATTGATATTAATCACTAAATATATATTCCATTGAGATACACATTAATGTTACAATGACCCTGGAGTATCTAGTATAAGTGTGACGATACCTGATGTATTTGAGAGCCTATAGTGGGTGTATTGGAATATGAGTTTCTTTGAGCTGTTAAGACCAAGGAATGAGATATTATTCATGGTATTTAAATTAACATAGTTTTATGGTATTTATACTAGTAAATAGAAACTAAATATGATAATATTAGGTTAATGGCATTAGTCATTCAAGTACATTAGTAGATTAACAAGTCACTTTTCCAATTCTAATTGAGATGAGTAGTTATATAAGAGGGTAGCATAAGAGAGTAAGGTTGGTCTAGGAACATGGATTCATTTAGAGTTTTAAATCATAGTTATATTGTTCATATTATGGGAATGAAACAAAGTAAAAGTATGATAGCAAAATTTCTTATGCATGTGATGATTTCCATAGGTGGGTTTGGGGATGTGAGAGAAAAAGGGTGCTTTATTCAAATGATGTAGTTGAAATGTGTGGGAGGAATTATCAGTTGATTTATTAGACATATTAGTATTTAATTTATGCGATATAACTTATGATATCATGATTTTAGTGTGTATTCAAGTAACATGTATCTCCAGCTGGGTACTAGATTAGATCGAAAATAGTGGAATTTATGCACTATTGTGAGAGTAATTTTTTGGAAACTCTCTTAACTTTGGAAGAAGAGAGTGAGATTATACTCAATATAAATGTTATGTATGCTATAATGAAATAATCTTAGCCTTCATATTGTGTTCATATCTATTTGGTTGGGCACTATCGATCTTGGATAGCATGAGAGATATGATTATTATCAAGAGTGGGATAATATCAAGGTAGGTGAGATCATGTAGGATTCAAGTACACTTTATCTTCTCCAACTATTCTTTGTTAGATCATGGGATTCCATTGGGATTTAATGAGTTATCATCCATGGGTTGTTATCAGGTATGAGATGAATTGTGTATATGTGTGACACCCTTTATTTGAATTATAACTGGGTAAGGGATTTATCCACTGCAATGTTATATCTTTCATGAGTTAGAGTGTGTGATACTCTATAAATGGTCAAATGTGGATTGATCAATAAAAAATGATAGACTATATTGTGACTAGTGTGGGTGATAAGGCCTCCATGGTGTTGTCTTATAATAACCAAGAGGTTGGGAGGATTGTGATTTGGTTAGGATGAATAGATCATATGGGAATTGGCCACGAACATTGAATAAATGTGAAATTTTGTGGGATAACGACTATGTAATATGGAATATATATGAAATAAGGGGATAAAAATGATTATTGAGGAACTTGGAGAGTTACTCAACTGTGGGTAGTTGGGAACTAATGAAATGGTCAAACCACTAATGGGATGATCGAATTCTATAATGATTTTAAACATGAGAGTCATGTGGAAAAAATAAGTTTAATTAAAATAGAGTAAAATCTATCATGAGTGGTTGTTTGGATGAAGGATGATGAGAAAAATTGGAATAAAGTGTTATGTATCACTATGATGATATAGACCCTAAAGAAGGTCAAGTTAAATGGGTCTATCAGGATATAATGAGCAGATATTATGAGTGTTAGTGTTTAGATAGTGATAGAGTATAGACATATTGGTTCTTGGGGATTAAGAATATGGGAAATAATATGTTTTATATCCCTCCATAAAATGTGTATTAGATATGACCCTTATCTCATGATGATTCCAATATGCATTGGATGTGACATGTAGGATGGTTCCAAACCAATGGTGGTTGGGGATTCATTTCAATGCATGGATGAAAGTGTGTGAGGATATCATATGAGAAGAAGTATCATAGACATAGGTATAAATTTATTATGATCATTAAAATTCAGTACATTTAATAGATAATAATTGGGAGTAATGTAATAATTTATGTTTAGATAACTTAGTGGGACTATAGGTTTATAACAACCCTGGTCTTTGTTTCAGATTAATGCATGTTTTATTATATAAAATTACATAGTATACAACCTGAAAGATCTATAAGTCTAGTGTATTTGGGAAATATGTTCAAAAAAATAACAGTTTGAACATGGGATACAACAGCATTATTGAAAACATCCTTTACATGATCATAATATTCCAACGAACTTAAAACTCCATGGGATATCCTAGGGACAAACATAAGAATGGGGTGAGCTATCAATCCCTATAAGAGGAATAAAAAAGGAATAACATGAAGAAGATAATAAATGTTAGATAATAATAATATCATTGGATAACAAAAGTAACATGAATAATAAGGTATGATATAACATGATAATCATAACATGGGAAATGTGGCAACAACTTAAAACACTACATCATAAACATAAGTCAAGGATAAATCTTCCAAGACACCATGGTGGAAAAATTCCCATAAAGGAATCAGATAAACCCCCTATCCTAATGTGAAGTATCATGATGCTAACCATTACCCAATGCATTGGAGCGCTATCAGGGTGCACCCTACATAATCATTTCATTCTCATGCTTAAGTGTGCCACATATATCATACAATTTGGATTCATTCAACAAAATAATTTATTGCATGATCAATTAATATGGAATAAATAAATGTAATTTCCTAATAAATAAGTATATTTTCAAAAAGTTGAATACCCTTGATGGAAAAATGGGTATGGTATTCACTACACATTTATTTTGGCATGGAAAATCGTGGTGAAATTTTGGTAGCATAATGATGTTGCTTAAAATTTCATAAAATGGGTCGATAAGAGATAAATGGGTTTATAATAATATATAAAATAAATTTAAAGTAATGGGGGGATATAAATACATTTTCCAACATAATTAATTTCATATAGAAGGCATAATATAATAAAGAAACTTGAAGAAAGAGGAGAAAGGAAAGAACCCTTAAAAAATTTCGGCATAGTAACAGGTGTGCATAAAGGTCCACAAGAGGAATAAATGAGAGTTAAAGTGGATATAATAATTTATAAATAAAATTTACACTAAGGGTGATATGGCATAATATATCCCAATATAATAAAATGGAAATTAAAAGTTATAACATTAAAAGGAGCAGTTTAAAAAAGAGGAGAGTGAAAGATCCCTTACTTGAATGTGTGACTCCAAAGGCTTGGGAGGGGCTTCTTGAGAGATTGGGGTGACTTGGGAGGACTTGAGGGAGTGGAGGGAAATGTTTGGTTGTTATCTAAGAAGTTTTAGTGAATATAAATGGGATATTTTGTGGTTTTATATAGGAAAGGAGGGGGATTTCATTATTATTAAGGTTTTGGACTCTTCATAATAAGATATTCAAAACTGGAAACCAACCCATGGTTTTTTCCCATAGTTTATGAAAAATAGGATTGGTTTATATTATTTTATAATTCCAAGGGCATAATATTATAAAATAATTCTCTTTCTTATGTGGAGGTGACTCACACTCTCAAAGAATTGATTTTAAAGACCTTAAAATATATTATAAGTTTTGGAGAATTCATTAAGGCTTTAAAAAATAAATAAAATAAACATATAATTACATTATTTTAAAGTAAAAAATATTTTTTTTCTGAGGATACCTTTTATAGTGTTTATTACATCACCAATAGTTCATTATGATCTCATAAAACACAAAGTATATTTTTACAGTATTGAATTTTTACCCAAAAAATCGATTGTCTTAGAAAATTAAAAAAAATTAACCATTGGATAATTTCACTATAGTGATTACAATATTAATATTAATTTTATCAAAATAAGTTTCTAAATATGTGATTTTTTTTATTTTAAAAATTAAAATTGACATTTATTGAAAATGACAGGTTTTTGACAATAATAGTTTTCCAAACCTAATAAAAATTACATTTGACTTCATAAAAAATATATGATCATTTATATTGGATAAATATTAATTAATAATAATATTACATTAAAATATTATTTATTTCAAAAATCTATTAATTAATAAATTCATTAGTTTAATTCAAAAATAAATCAAAAATATAATTTGTACTTTAAAAATAATCTACAAAGTAAAAATAATAAGATGTAAATGTATTCATTATTTTATACAAAACAATGTACATATTACAATTGATAGGGTATTTATACGTATCCCTTTAACACACCATCTTACACCCTATGAGTAAGGTGTGTGATGGTGGGGTTTTCATGAGGTCGTTTGGTGAACATGGTTTGGGTCGTGATATCGAGGAGCTTGAACGTCTCCCATAAACGGTTTTACTCATGCTTAAGTTGTTAGATATTGGTTTGGGATTGGTCTAAGGGAAATATTATAAATTATATCTCCCTCATAAGCTCTGATAAATGGGCTTCATAGGGTACAATCCTACTGTTTGAGGCCATCACTTCCTTTGTCTGTGCCAAATAGATTTTTTAAAACCTTATATTTATACTAGTCATGTGATCACTTTTCAATGACTATACTGTCAATGGTAATGATACTTAATGGTAATTTAAAATACCGTTGGATATAATAAAACAAAATAATTTCATGTGTTTTCGATAACCATAATACATTTAATTAAATCAAAAAGGAGAATTTTATTCATAACCATTCAAGTCATTACAATATTCCCCCCTTCAGAAATTTGGCCATTGAAATTTTATTTTTCCACACTAAAACAGATGAGAGTAACTCTACTTCATCACCTCCTCTGGATCCCTTTTTTCTTCTTTAAACTATTAGTTTCTCCACATCACTTTGAATAGGGGCATTGTCTTATTCTGTAGAACTTTTTCTCTATAATCTAAGATCTTCACCAGCTGATCCAAATAGGAAAGGCCATTCTCCAATGGTACCGCCTTTAGATTTAGTACATGTGAGGGGTCTAGTATATACTTTATCAAGAGGCATACATGGAATACATCATGTACTTTAGATAGGTTTAATGGGAGTGCTAGTTGATAATCTGTTACTCCAATGCATTCAAGGATATCAAAAGGGATGATGTACCTTGGACTAAGTTTCCATTCTTCCCAAATCTCATCACTCTCTTACATAGAGATATATGGAGGAATACCATTTCTCTAACATCAAACTTTAGGTCACATTGATGATTGTCATCATAGATCTTTTATCGACTATGGGTAGCCTTGATGTGTTGTTGTGGTCTTAACCTTCCCCACCATTTTCTCAACCATTTAAGGACCTAGAAGTTTTTATTCCTCAATTTTATCCCAACATGTTGGTTTTCTTCACCTATTAACATAAAGGGATTCATAGGGATCCATTTGGATGGTTGAGTGGAAACTAGTTTTGTAAGAGAACTAAACCAAAGGAAGATGTTGGTCCCATCCTCCTTTGAATTCCATTGAACATTCTCTCAACATGTCTTCTAGTGTCTGAATAGTTTGATCATATTGGCCATCAGATTAATGATGATAGGTTGTACTAAAGTTTATCTGAGTGTTTAGAGAATGTTGGATACTTTTCTATAATTTATAGGTGAATATTGAATCTTTATCAGATACAATTGATAGTGTTACTCCATGAATCCTTACCACATCCCTAATGTATATCTGTTCTAGTGGATCTAGTGATAAATCCTATCAAATCGCAATTAATTGTATAGAATTTATAAGATTATCCAAAACAACCCAGATAGGATTGTTTCATTTGTATTTATTTATAAGTCCAGGGACAATGTATATGGTTATTTTTTCCATTTCCATGTTGGTATGTGTAATGATTACATCATCCCCTTATACTTATTCCTTTCAAACTTCACTTGATGATACACTAAGCACTTTGATGTATAATCAGTGATATCCTTTTTCATGTTATCCCACCAATATTGATCTTAGAGATCTTGATACATATTTGTGTTTCATGGGTATATGGATAATGTCAAACAATTTGTCTCATCCATTAGTTCCTTCTTTAACTCAGGATTTGATGGAACACATAGTCTTGTCCCAAATCTCACAATTCCTTCTTCATTAACACTGAACTCTAAGTATTTCCCTTTCATTATCATTTACACTTTAATTTAAATTCCCAAATCATTCTTTTGATAATCTTTTAACCTTTACAAAAGATATTTTTGAGAAATAATTTTTGAAAGGATTGGAAATTTTCCTTTCTTTATGATTTCTATTTCAATCCTATTCAATTCTAAGAAGATCAGATCCTTTTCAATTCTCATTAATGCTAGAATTATTTGGTCCTTTCTACTTAGATCATCTACCACCTTATTTTCCTTACTAGTATAGTATTGGATTGAGAAATTATAATCCTTTATGAGATCTAACCATCTTCGTTGGAACATATTAATCTCTTTCTGTGTGAATATATATTTTTGACTCTTGTGATCAGTATATATCTCACATTTCTCCCCATATAGGTAATGCCGCCAAATTTTCAACACAAAGATCACTACTTCCAACTCTAGATCTTTCGTGGGATAGTTTTTATCATTAATTTTTCAACTTCCATGAGGCATATGCAATGAATTTTTCATTTTTTATCAACACACATCTCAATCCATTATTTAAAATATTGCTGAAAATTACAAAAAGTTCCCCACTTATGGGTAGTGTGAGCATAGAGGTAGTGATAAGCCTCCTTTTCAACTCCATGAAGCTTTATTCACATTCATCATTCCAAGAAAACTATACTCCCTTTCAAGTTATCTTGTAAATAGGGTTTAAAAATCTTGATAAATTTCTTACAAATCAGTGATAATATCCATCTAACCTAAGAAAATTATAGATATCTATCATAGATATTGTCCACAACTATCCTTATATTGCTTTTTCTTTATGGGATCAGTATATATCCCATTTCTTGTGATGATATTCCCCAAGAATGGTACTTTATTCAACTATAACTCACACTTTCTATACTTCACATAAAGATTCTCCTTCCACATGGTCTTTAGAACAGTGCTCAGATACTCCTAATTCCCCTCCTTGGTTTTTGAGTATATTAGAATATCATCTATAAATACTACAATTTTTTTTGAGGTAATATCTAAAGTATCTTTTCATCAAATCTATGAAGATTTATAAATAATTATTGAGTCTTAATGGAATCACTATGAACTCGTAGTGCCCATACCTTGTATGAAAAGAAGCCTTGGGTATATCATCCTTCTTCACCCTAACTTGGTAATATCAACACCATAGATCTACATTGGAAAAGTATTATGATCCATGTAGATGATAGAAAAAGTCATCAATACATGTAAAATGATACTTTTTCTTTATTGTGATCTTTTTGAGCTCATGATAGTCTATGTAAAGGCTCTATAACCCATCCTTATTCTTGACGAAGAGGACTGGTGCATCCCATGGTGAAGCACTTATGTATATGAATCCTTTATCCAGGTTCTAATTTAGTTGTTTCTTCTGTTCCTCATGTTCCACAACATCTATACTATATAGAGACTTATATATTAGAAATTCCCCAAGAATAAACTCGATTGAAAATTCGACCTCCCAGATAGTAGGAAGACCATGTAATTTCTCAGGAAACACGTTAGTGTATTCCCTCACAATAGGCATGTATTCGAGGATGATCATTTCCTTATAATCAATCATTTGAGTTAGATACTCTCACTTATAGGGTAATAATATCCATGCTATATATGATGGTGTTAAAGAATATTCATCCTCCTCCTTGAACGTGTATATAATCGGGGGTTGATTCACCATACAGAGAGTGATTTCATTCTCATGGAAATTTATTTTGGTTCTATATAGGGAAAGACAATCCATTCCCATAATTGTATAAAATTATACCAAAGAGAGTATGAATATGTTATATGGGAAGTTCATCTCATAAATTATGATAGGGGAGGAGTTATATACATGGGATGTAATAATTTCCCCATTTTCCATTTTCATCGATATATTTACTTTAATGGTTTTTGGTGGTGTTTGAATAGTTCTAATAAAATTTTGTGATATGAATGAATATATAGAACTATAGATGATAACCCTAAATTTCACTTTTTGATTCCAGTTCTAATTTATCCAATATATGCTTTGGGATGAGTAATTTTAAATTGTTGAAAACATAAACAGGAATCCAATAACATTAAAGAGATAGCTTATAAATTACATTTATTTCCTTAACTTGTGAATTTATAGCCTTCAATATATGTTATTCATGATATATTTCCTAACATATATTCTTATGGGAATTTTTTTTGTTCATTTAATTATTGTTTTTAATGAGATAATGAATTAACCAAAGAATATCCCCTAGTAGAGTCAAACTAGGTGTGTAGTAAGGCATGTTATCATGTACCAGATTACCCAAAGTCTTTCCTGGAATATCTTGTCAGATTTGTTACCCCTATTTACATTTGTTCCAGAACCACGTCCACTTGTAGTATCCAGATAGGGATGTATTTTCTTGATAAACCACTTACTTATACTTACCAAAATTTAGAGATGTTTTATTATACTTAATCTTATCCCTAATTATTTTTCTATTGTTCTCTAATCCTAAGCCTTTATCTATAGTTTTGTAATCCTAATTTCAAAAATAACTAAACATATCCTTTGATACCAACTATAACAACCCTAATATTTATTTCACATTAATGCTTGTTTTATTACATAAATGTACACATTATATAACCTGAAATATCAATAATTATAGTTTGTTTAGGAATTAGCTACAAAACATAACATCTTGAACATGAAACACAATAAAATTATTGAAAACCACCTTGACATTATCATAATATACTAATGAACTTAAAACTACATGGGATGTTCTCTGGAAAAACATAATAAAGGGGTGAGATATGAATCCCAGTAAGGGAAGTAAATACGGCATAACATGAAGAAGATAATACATGTTAGAAAATATTAATATCAATAGATAATAAAAGGAACATGAATAATAAGGAATGATATAACATGATAATCATAACATGGGAAATGTAGCGACAACATAAACACTACATTATAAACATAAGTCAAGGATAAATCCACTAAGAATTCATGGTCAAAAGTCCCATAAAGGAATCAGGTAAACCTTCTAACCCAATGTGACATATCATTATACTAACCATTACCCAATGCATTGGAGAGCTATCAGGGTACGCCCTTCATAATCATTTCATTCTCATGCTTAAGTGTGCCACATAGATCATAAAACATGGATTCATTCAACATGATAATTTATTCCATGATCAAGTAATATGGAATAAATACATATAAGTTCCCAATAAATAATTATATGTTCATAAAGGTGAATAAAATTGATAGAAAAATGGGTATGGTATTCACTAAACAATTATTTTGGCATGGAAACTTGCTATAAAATTTCGACAGCGTAACGGCATTACTTAAAAATTCATAAAATGGGTTGATGAGAGAGAAAGGGGTTTTTAATAATTTATAAAAAAAATGGAATGTAATTTTTCATTTAAATATATGTCCCAACACAAGTAATTGTATTTAGAAGGCATCACATAATAATTAAACTTGAAGAAAGAGGACAAAGGAAAGAGACCTTACAAAATATTGGCATGGTAACGGGTATGCATAAAGGTTATTAGGAAGGATAAATGAGATTTAAAGGGGATATAATAATTTATACATAAAATTGAAAGTAATGGGGTTATGGAATAACATATCCCACCATAAAAAAATGGAAATTAAAAGACATAACATTAAAAGGAGTTCTTGATAAAAGAGGAGAGCAGAACATCCCTAACTTGAATGTGTGACTCTAAAGGCTTGGGAGGGGATTCTTAAGAGATTGGGGGAACCTTTGGAGGACTCTAGAGAGTGTATGGAAGAGTTTTTATGTTCTCCAAGGAGTTTTAGTGACGATAAATTGGATCTTGTATGGGGTTATATAAGAGTGGGGGTTTCTTTATTATTTAGGTTTTGGACACTTCATAATAAGATATTCAAAACCACAAACCATCAAATATTTTTTTCCCATGGTTTCTAAAAAATATGATTGGATTAAATTATTTTATAATGAAAGGTGAGTAATATAAAAAAATAATTCCCTTGCTTATGTTGAGGTGAGTCACACTCACAAATAAATGGTTTTAAAATCTTAAAATATATTATAAGTCTTTGAGAATTCATTAAGACTTTATAAAAAAAATAAAATAAACATAGAATTAAATTATTTTTAAGGGAAAACCTGTATTTTTCTTATGATATCTTTTATAGTATTTATTACATCACTATTGGTCCATTATGAAGTCATAAAACAAAAATTATATTTTTACAGTATTTAATTTTTACCCGAAAATTCGACTATACCAGAAAATTATGAAACAATTTACCATTGGATAATTTTGAAATCCTAATTCCAAAAATAATATTAATTTAATCTAAATATGTTAATTTTAACTTTTAAAAATAAGAACTAACATTTATTGAAAATGATAGGTTTTTGATAATAACACTTTTCGAACCCTAATAAAAAATACATTTGACTTCATAAAAATTATTTGATAATTTATATTTGATAAATATTATTTAATAATAATACATTAAAATATTATTTATTTCAAAAATCAATTAATTCATAAATCTATTAATTTAATTTAAATAATAATCAAAAATACAATTTATTCTTTAAAAATCATTTACAAAGTAAAAATAATAGAATGAAAATATATTCATCATTTTATACAAAATAATGTAGATGTTATTATTTATGGGGTCTTGATAAATATCTCTTTAATACACTGGAATAATTCCTAAGAGAAAGGTGTGTAATGGTGGGGCTTTCATAGGGATGTTCAGTGAACATGGTTTGGGATATGATCTCATTGAGCTTGAACTTCTCCGGTAAATAGTTTTTCTCATGCTTAATTTTTTGGATCTCGGCTTGGGATTGCTCTAGGGAAATTTCCAAAACAATTATCTGCATTAGAGGATCTGATAAATGTAATTTATAGGGTATGATCCTAAGAGTTGAGGCCATCACTTCATTTGTCTATGCCAAATGGATTTGTTAAAACCCTATATTACTAGTCATGTGAACATTGTTCAATGGCTATATTATCAAAGGTAATGAAACTTAAAGGTCATTTGAAATCCAATTGAATATAATAAAACAAAATAATTTCATGTGTTTTCTATAATCATAATATATTTAATTAAATCAAAAATGGGGATTTTATTCATAATAGTTTGGGTTGTTATAGGGTTTGAGGCTAGGGTATTTTGGAAATTCTTAGGTGAATCACTGAGTGAGTGATGGTATGGATGAGACTAGTAACATAAACTATTAGAGTATAGATTCAGTGAAACATAAATTAATAAATATTATCATAATCAATAAATTATCAAATAATTATAAATTTATTCAGTGTTGTTATGCCCAATTTGGTGATTTTTTTCAGTAAATAGGTGAAATGGAATACAGACTAGTGCATTTCACAATTGATCAAGTATGGTGACTCAAAAATTGATTAAATGTTCTATTTCATGAATAAATAGTTCATGTGATTAATCATAGCATGAGGAATCCAAGATTTGGTTTGTTCAACTAGTTTGAATATATTTAAATCATGACTATAACTATAAGGAAATTGGAAATATGTGTGTTCTTAGATTTTAGTAACCAGTATGACTCATAGGAAATGTATGAGGATACTTCTAGAGGAAAATAAGTATTCTATTTAGTAATTTTTAATGAACTACATTTTTACATGTCTATGGATTCAATTAAGTGTTAGGTTCCAATGATAATGTAACAGAGAAAATTTTTTATTTTTGAATTTGAGATGACAATTGGAGCTCATGCACATGTTTTAAATGATTAGAATGAGGTTTTTTGTGTAGAAATTCAAGTGAAAATAACCCAAGGTTAAATTTTTGGTTTTTAGTATATTGATAATTGGATTTAAGTGAGAATATAAATCTACCAGGAACCCATTTGTATGACACACATTACCTGGTGGAGAACCAACGAGATAGGTTCCCCTAATTTGGCATCTGATTGGTTGTTTTCTTTTCACAAGTTATAAATAAATATAGGAATTTTTTTATATAAAATAATAGATGGTATTTTATTTTTTTAAGGAGTAACCTGCTCATTTTTCCTCATTTTTTTCCAACAAAGTAAAGTAGGTCAAGCCCATCCCCCCTTATTCTTATAATCCCTTTATTCCTCTTGATTATTGTTATCCTGAGAGAGGTTTATTAATGTATTGATGTTTTTTTATTTATATACATACTCATATCTTATCATTTTCCCTCTTCCTCTAATTTCATTGTAATGGAATTTGATATTCTGTATTAATTAAAGTGTGGTGGAATCATGTTGTAATGATTAGGATTTTGGTCGTGGTAGCTAGAGTAGACCATGAAATATAAAAAAACACTATTGCACCCCATTTCTGTAGAGGTTAGTCTCTTGGTGAATTGACTTATATTTTTTTTAAACACAAATTTATAAAATTTACTAGTGAATTTATATGGTAAATTGGGGAGTTTAAAGGGTGTTCCCAGTCATTTTCTACCCATTACTTGATATTTTGGCATGGACATACCACCGTATAAGTTATTATACTATTATACAAAATTGGGTTTATTATATAAATTAATTATAAATTTTACATAATTGATTTAAATAGATAATTTATTTATTTATAACCTCATGTATGTGGAAAAGGTTTGTATAATTTTGGATGTAGTGAATGGAAGTAGGCATCGCGATACAGGCAAAAACTCCAGTTTCAGTTAGATTTTGCCTAATATTTATGCTTTTTATGAAATTAATATATATTGATTGATTTTTAATAAATCATAATATTATTATAGTTTCAACACCTTGAAATTTTTAAAATAAAACTATGTTTGATATTGTATTCATCATGCAATACTGAGTTTAAACGAACCATGATATAATATTAAAATATTATTATATAAATGTGACCAATTTAACATATCCATTAAAATTGGTGAGTATGAATAGTACTAACTACTATATAAAATATAAATAAAGTTTCAGTATAAACTTATTTATAAATTCTTAATAATAATTCACCTTTTAATATATATATATTTTATTCTATAAAAAAATTCCTTCAAAAATGATTTTTATTGCTCTTTGCTAGAAAATATTATAATTAATTTTTGGACCTTTTATAAATGATATCTTATTAAATTAATATATTTTTTTGAATAATCATATCAATATTAAAATATGGTGAAATTTATATATTTTTCATACAATGTTGATTTTTTAGTGAATAATGAAGAATACCGATTTTTATGAAATTGTCATTTATATTTAATAATTTAAGTTATTTAAATTTTGAATTATTTTTTTAATTTGATTTAAATTTAACATACCTATTATTTATTTATATTTAATACAATTAATTATATTTATACTATATTTTAGTATAAGTTTATGTTTTGTATTTAAAATACTTATTTTCTGAAAAACTGTTTTAATGTGTGTAATGTTTCTCCAATTTAACTGATTAAACTAACCACTAATTAGGAATTATTTATATTAAATTTATAGATTATATATCTAAAAATATTAATTTATATTAATTTAATCATTATTATTTTTTCATACAGTTATTATAAGATCATCTAATGCTGGAAAATGAATTTCTTGGAAACCTTGTTTTTAAGACATAGTAGTCGGTTTAATGTTAAATTAATTTTTAAAAATTTGTGAATTTAATATGATTAAGTGTATTTTATATTTTAAATTATAATAATTATTATTATATAATAATTTCAACTTAACGTTTTCATAATTAATAGTAAAAACAGTAAAAATTGGTTATCACTATTAATGTTAAAATCAGTTTACAGGGGGTCTTAAAATAAAGAGTTTAATATAATAGAAAGTTTAAAAAATGTTTATTTTGAATTTTATAGGTTTTTATGAGACTTATATATTATAAAATTCTTTATTTTTCAATTTTTGAGGCACTTTTCCTGAGATTGACTACCCATTATTGAATAGTTTCAGGTGTTTATAAGAATGTCACTCCTCCCTTATAAAAGGGAACCCCTCTCATCTTCTTAAACACTTCCAAAAACCTTTTTTATCCAATAAATATCCAAATACCTTTCTTACTTACCTTAATATGTAATAGAATCATTTTTTTGATCATAAATACAATCTAATAAGGCTTTAGGTAAAATTCTTAAGAGGTGACCTGAAGAATGGATTTTGTTCTTAACCGAGCATCTTTCTTTTATTTCTTCTTTGAACTCCATAAAATAATACATAATCATTATGATATAAAAATAAATATATACCATATACTAATATGTTATTATGTTAATTTAATAACTTAAATCTATCTCCACTTCCATCAAATAGGAAACAAAACCATCGTTTGTGTGTATGGTGGACTACCACCCCATGAACGGATGTAAATCGTCTTCCATTATTTCCTATCATGATTTTCATGATGATGGATTTAATTTTTATATATTATATTCATGAAATATTATTAATTTTGTAAAATTATAATATCATATACCTTCTATCCTTACTATCTATTAAAAAATTACAACATCGTTCATGTGTATGGTAGACCACCACCTTGCGAAGCAATGTGATTCATTTTTTATTACCAAATAACATAGATGGTATGTTTAAGTGTATTTAAAGATATATTATGATAATATTATATAATTATCGATATTTAAAGAAAAAATAACACTTACCTTATTTCCATCACGATCGTTGAAAAATGGAAATGTTACTCATGCATACGTACGACTTATTGTCTCCATAATTGTAACATAGTTCATTTTTCATAACCATACTCCATGGTAAGTTTTAAAAGATATTTTTGTGTTTAAAAATTATAATTATTTCATGATTATTATTCTGGATATTATGTAGAAATGACCCCTTTGACCATGGTCAGCACACCAATACCATTTTGAAATCATAAACCAAACGTCCTCAAAACACTCGACGTGGACAAAAATAAATAAGTAATTAAATATGTCATTAAAATAAATGAATTAAATAGTTTAATAATAAGGGATTAAACATATAAAATTTTAATAATAAAAAAATGATATAATTTTATTATACATTATGTAGAATACATACATGACAATTCCTATAACAAGGTAAGAGTTTCATCTCAAAAATTCTTTCTTTAAGGAAAATGTTCTTTTATACACCTAATATATTTTAAATGCTTCATATACATCCCCTTTACATATTATATCATTAATACATAATATTTCATTATATTTTAATGTTACAATTAATTTAATCAATCCATGGGAGTTATTATTCAAGTGTTAAAAAATCGGTAAGGGTTTATGTTTCAATCTCATTTTAATCGACATTGTTTGTGCTTGAATTACCATTATATGAAATTACTTGATCATTTTCTAATAAAACCCTTTGATTTTATTCTACTCATGTTATTTAAGATTTTTTTCCATAATATTATCATTTTACACTCTTTTTTACTTAAAAAGACTGAGAAAATTTGTAACACCGTAAGATTTTAAAATAAAAAACATTATATTTCATAGCATGTGCAACACAAAAAACCAAGATTATAATTAAATATAACACCTTGAGAACTTATGATATATTTATTTTTAAATAAATTATATATCTTACATAAAAAATAATTTTATCATGTTTTATATGCAATAATATGTTTAGCTTGCATTACACACAATATTGAGTTTATCTTGTGTTACACACAACGCCGACAACTTAAAACACTACATCACAAACATAACTTAAGGATACATCCCCCAATAATTCATAGTGGAATGTATCATAATGGAATCATGAAAACCCCTTTTCCCAATGTGACATATCATGATACTAACCATTACCCAATTCAATGGAGCGTTATTAGGGTTCACCCTTCATAATTATTTCATTCTCATTCTTAAGTGTACCACATAGATCCAACAACATGGATTCGTTCAACATCATAATTTATTACACAATAAATGAATTTGTAATAAATATGTGTAAGTTTGTAATCAAAAAGTATATGTTCATACAGGTGAATAACCTTGATATAAAAATGGGTATGGTATTCACTACACAATTATTTTGGAATGGAAAATCGTGGTGAAATTTCAGCAGCATAACTACATTACATAAAAATTCATAAAATGGGTTGATAAGAGAGAGAGGGGTTTTTAATAATTTATAAATAAAATATAAATTAATTGTTCATGGAAATATATGTCCCAACATAATTAATTTGATATATAAGGTGTAACATAATAAATAAACTTTAAGAAAGAGGGGAAATGAAAGAACCCTTACAAATTGTTGGCATGGTAACAGGTGTGCATAAAGGTTCACATGAGGGATAAATGAGAGTTAAAGGGGATATAACAATTTATACATAAAATGTAAAGTAAGAGGGAAATGAAATAGCATATCACAACAAATGAAAATGGAAATTAAAAGACACAATATTAAAAGGATTTCATGATAAAAGAAGAGAGCAGAATATCCCTTACTTGAATGTGTGACTCCAAAGGCTGGCGAGGGGATTATTGAGAGATTGGGGGAGCCTTTTGAGGACTCTATAGAGTGTAGGGAAGATTTTTGACATTATATAAGGAGTTTTTTGAAGATAAATTGGATCTTTTGTGGGTTTATATTGGAAATGAGGGGGTTTCTATATTATTTAGGTTTTGGACTCTTCATAAAAAGATATTCAAAATCAAAAACGATCTCATTATTTCTTCCCATGGTTTATGAAAAATGGGAGTGGTTTAAATTATTTTATAATTAAAATTTATGAATATAATAAATAAATCCCTTTCATATGTTGAGGTGAGTCACACTCTCAAAGAAATGGTTTTAAAATCTTAAAATATACTATACGTCTTGTAAAATTCATTAATACTTTATAAAATAAATAAAATAAACATATAATTACATTATTTTTAATTGAAAACATATATTTTTCTAAGGATATATTTTATAGTATTTATTACATCACTATTAGGCCATTATGATTTCATAAAACAAAAATTTTATTTATAGAGTATTAAATTTTTACCTGAAAATTTGACTATCAGAAAATTATAAACAATTCACCATTTGGTAATTTTGACATACTAATTCCAAAAAAATATTAATTTAATATAAAAAATTTATAAATATGTGAATTTTCACTTTTAATGAAACTAACATTTATTGAAAATGATGGGTTTTTGATAATAATAGTTTTCAAACCCTAATAAAAATTACATTTGACTTCATAAAAATTATATGATCATATAAATTTGATAAATATTATTTAATAATAATATTTAATTAAAATATTATTTATTTCAAAAATAAACAAATTCATTAATTCATTAATTTAATTTCAATATTAATCAAAAATATAATTTGTGCTTTAAAAATCATTTATAAAGTAAAAATGATATGATGAAAATATATTCATTATTTTATAAAAATAATGTACATATTCCTATTTATAGGGTCTTGATACATAAACCTTTAATACACTAGCATACTCCCTAAGATAAAGGTGTGTGATGGTGGGGCTTTCATGGGAACGTTCGGTGAACTTTGTTTGGGTTATGATCTTGATGAGTTGGAACATCTCCCGTAAACAGTTTTTCTCATGCTTAATTCGTTAGATCTCGACTTGGGCTTGGTATCAGGAAAATGCCAGAAATTTTATCTCCTTCAAAAGCTCCAATAAATGGTCTTTATAGGGTATGATCCTACTGGTTGAGGTCATCACTTCCTTTTTATATTCCAAATGGAATTTTTAAAACCCTATATTTATACTAGTCATGAGATCACTATTCAATGGCTATATTATCAAACGTAATGATACTTAACAGTCATTTAAAATCCAATTTCACGTAATAAAATAAAATAAGTTCATGTGTTTTATATAATCATAATATATTTAATTAAATCAAAAGGGGTAATTTTATTCATAATAGTTTGGGTTGTTACCAGGTTTGAGGCTATGGTATTTTGGAAATTCTTAGGTGAATCGCGGAGTGAGTGATGGTATGGATTAGAATATAAGAATAAACTTTTGTAGTATAGGTTCAGTGAATTATAAATTCATAAATATTATCATAATCAAGAAATTTCATAGAATTATAAATTTATTCAGTGTTATTATGCAAAATTCGTCGAGTTTTTAAATTAAATAGGTGAAATAGAATATAGACTAGTACATTTCACAATTGATCAAGTATAGTGACTTGTAAATTGATTAAATGGGTTATTTGATAAATAAATAGTTCATGTGATGAGTTGTAGAATTAGGAATCCAAGATTTGGTTTATTTAACTAGTTTGAATATATTGCAATCTTGACTATAACTAGAAGGAAATTAGAAATTTGGGTGTGCTTGGATTTTAACAATAGGTATGACTCCCAGAAAATGTATAAGGAGACTTCTCATGTATAATAATTCTTATTTTAAGTTGTTTTTAATGACCTATATCGGGACATTTTTATGGATTCAAAGAAGTGTTAGGTTCCAATGGTAATGGAATAGATGAAATTTTTATTTTTTTTAATTTGAGATGAGAATTGGAGTTTATGGGAATGTTTTAAATGATTATAATAAGGTTTATCATGTAGAAATGGAAGTTAAAATAACTCAAGGTTAAATTTTATTTTTTTAATTGTATTGATAATTGGAGTTAACTGGTAATATAAATCCACTAGGTACCCGTTCATACGACACCTAGTACCTAGTAGAGAACTAAGGAGATTTGTTCCTCTAATTTGGCATATAAGTGGTTGTTTAATTTTCACTAGTTATAAATAAATACCATAATTTGTTTTTATATAAAATTTGAAATGGTATTTTCCTTTTTTTAATGAGAAAACCACTCAACTTTCCCCATTTTATGTCCAAAAAAGTAGTGTAGGTCAAGTACCTCCCCCCTTATTCTTCTCCTCCCTTTATTATTCTTGATTTTTGTTGTCCAAGGAAAGGTTTATTCATGGATTAATGTTTTTTCCTTTATATCCATACTGATCTATTCTAATTTTGCATCTTTCTCTAATTTCATTTTAATGGAATTTTATATTTTATATTAATTATAGTGCGATGTAATTATGTTGGAATGATTGGGATTTTGGTTGTGGTAGCTAGAGTGGACCATAAAAGGCCAAAAAACATTGTTTCAACCCATTTATCTAGAGGTAATTATCTTGGTGAATTGAATTATGATTTTTTTAAAAATGGATGAAATTGTCTAGTGAATTTCTAAGGTAAATTGGTTATTTTTAGGGTTGTTCTAAAAGCCATTTTCTGCCCATTACTTGATATTTTGGCATGGATATACCACCAGATAATTTATTATACTATTATAAAAAATTGGGTTGATTATATAAATTAATTATAAATTTTACATAGTTGATTTAAATAGATAATTTATGGATTTATAACCTAATGTATGTGTAAAAGGTTTGGACAATTTTGGATGTATTGGATAGAAGGAGGCATCGTGATACAGGTGATAACTCCAGTTTCAGATAGATTATTCCTAATATTAACACTTTTTATGAAATTAATATATATTGATTGATTATTACTAAATGTTAATTGAATTATAATTTTAACACCTTTATATTTTTAAAATAAAACTATATTTGATGGTGTATTCACCTTACAGCTTTGAGTTTAAATGAACCGCGATATAATATTAAAATATTATTATATAAATGTGACCAATTCAACATATCCATTAAAATTAATGAGTATGAATAGTAATAACTACTATATAAAATACAAAAAAAAAGTTCCAGTATAAACTTATTTATAAATTCTTAATAATGATTCACCTTTTAATAAATATATTGTATTCTATTAAAAAATATATTTCCTTCAAAAATGATTTTTATTGCTTTTTCTAGAAAATATTGTAATTATTTTTTGTAACTTTTATAAATGATGTCTTATTAAATTAATATATTTTTTAAAATAATCATATAAATATTAACATATGGTAAAATTTTAAGATTTTTTGGAAAACATTGATTTTTCAGCGAATAATGAAGAATACCAATATTTATGAAATTGTTATTTTTTAGTAAATTAAGTAATTTAAAATTTCCATTATTGTTTTTATTTTATTTAAATTTAACATAAGAATTATTTAGTTATATTTAATCCAATTAATTATATTTAAATTATCTGTATACTATATTTTATTATATGTTTATTTTTTAGATTTAAAATACATTTTTTATGCAAACTCTTTTAAAGTGCCTAATGTTTCTCTATTTTAACTTATTAAAATAAACACTAATGGGAAATGGTTTAAATTAAACGTATAGATTATATATCTAAAAATATTAATTTATATTAATTTAATCATTATTAATTTTTATATAGTTATTATAATATCATCTAATGCTTCAAAAAGAATTTCTTGGAAAAACATGTTTTTAAGACACAGTTGCGGGTTTTTTTATTAAATTAAATTCTGAAAATTAAATTAATTTAAGTTGATAAAGTGGATTAAAAAATTTAAATTGTAGTAATTAATATTATATAATAATTTAAACTTGATTATTTTCATAATTAATTGTAAAAATAATAAAAAATGGTTACCACGATTATTGTTAAAATCGGTTAAATGGTGGTCTTAAACTAAAGAGGTGAATATAATAAAATGTTTAAAACATGTTTAATTTGAATTTTAGATTTTTTTTATAAGACTTATATATCCAAAAAAAATATGTTTTAATTTTTAGGCACTTTTTTTGAGATTTAATACCCATTAATGAATAGTTTACGGTATTTATAATAATGTTACTCCTCCTCCCTTATAAAAGGGAACCCCCTCTCCTCTCTGTAAACACTTCCAAAAACCTTTTCTTTTGGAAATAATTACCCAAATACCTTACTTATTTACCTTAACATGTACTATAATAATTTTTTTGATCATAAATACAATCTAGGAAGGCTTTAGGTATAATTCTTAAGAGGTGGTCTGAAGAAAAGATATTGTTCTTAACCAAACATCTTTATTTTTATTTCTTCTACGAACACCATAAAATATTACATAATAATGATGATATAATAAATAAGTATATACCATATACTAATATTTTATTATTTTAATTTTATAACTTAAATATTTATCCACTTCCATCAAATGTGAAATGAACCCATCATTCGTGTGTATGGTGGACTACCACCTCACGAACTGATGTAACTCATCTTCAATTATCGTATCTCATGAATGTTCATGATGATGGATTTAAATTTTATATATTATATTCATTAAATATTATTAATCTTATAAACTTAACATATCATATACCTTCTATCCTTACCATCTATTAAAAAATGACAACATTGTTCATGTGTATGACGGACTACCGCCTAGCGAAGCAATGTGATTCGTTTTTTATCACCAAATCACATAGATGGTATATTTAAGTATATTTAAATAAATATTATTATAATATTATATAATTATCATTCTATAAAGATAAAAGAACACCTACCTTATTTCTACCATGATCGTTTAAAAATGGAAATGTTACTCATGCGTACGTACAACCTACCGTCTCCATGATTGTAATATAGTTCATTTTTCATAACCCTATTCCATGGTAAGTTTTAAAATTTATTTTTATGTTTCAAAATTATAATTATTTTATGATTATTATTCTGGATATTATTTAAAAATGATCCCTTTTACCATGGTCATCACACCAATACCATTTTGAAATTATAAACCAAACACCCTCAAAACACTCGACGTGGACATAACTGAATAAGTAATTAAATATTTCATTAAAATAAATGATTTAAATGGTTTAATTATAAGTTATTGAACCTATAAATGTTTCATAATAAAAAAATTGATATAATTTTATTATAAAAGAGATAAAATACATATATAATAATTCCTAGACTTGAGGTAAGAGTTCCATCTCAAAACTTGCTTCTTTGAGACAAATGTTATTTTATGAACCTAATTTATTTTAAATAGTGTATATACTGACCCTTTACGTATTATATCATTAATCCAAAATATTTTGTGATATTTTATGTTAAAATTCATTTAATTTATTCATGGGAGTTATTACTCAACTGTTAACAAAGCTGTAAGGGTTTATGTTTCAATCTCATTTTAATCATGATTGTTTATTCTTGAATTCCCATTGTATGAGATTATTTGATCATTATCTAATAAAACCCTTTAATTTTATTTTACATAGGTTATTTATGAATTCTTCCTATAATAGTGTCATTTTACACTATTTGGTACTTAAAAAGACAGAGAAAATGTGTAACACCCTAAGATTTTAAAATAAAAACATTATATTTGATAGAATTTCTGACACATAAAACCAATATTAGAATAAAATAAAACACCTTAAGACCTTATGATGTATTTATTTTTAAATAAATTATATCTCTTAAATAGATTTAATTACATACAAACTGATTTTATCTTTCCTTATATGCAACACTATGTTTATCTTGCATTACACACAATATTTAGTTTAACTTATGTCACACACAATGCTGACTTTAAATGAAATGTGAAATATTATTAAAATATTATTATATATTATTTAGACACTATAAATTAAATTTTAGGTTATGAATATTAATAACTAAATTATGAAAATTATGTTTATTTATTTATTATAAATAAAATAATAATCATCTAAAAAATGTTTTTAGAAAAACTATATTTCTTAAAAGGTTGTTTAATATCTCTTTGAGGATAGATCATGATAGTAACTATCTTAAAGAATGATCTTGATAGTTCATACATTCATAATTATGCATTCCATCATTATTAATTTAGTTATTGATATTCAATTTGATTATTCGATTAGTTATAAAATCCATGGTTAAGTTTTCAAGCTCATGATATTATTTATATGGAATTAATTGATCATCATTTATTCCTACCATGTTATGATCAAGTTATTAATTAAATGGCATGTGTTTCAATTACATATCTTTCCATGTTGCTTATTATTATTGATTTATGATATATTCCTATGCACTAAATCCTTACTAATCATTTGATGTCACCTTTATTTTTTTTCTTTCCCCCAAGAACCCGTGAAGTGTATTATGTTTAATATGTAAGGATATGCTAGTGGGAATAATATTATTCTCGATAAAATTTTTGTTATAAATTTTGTTTTCAAATGTAGTGTAATACTCAAGTATGTATCTAGTTTACTAGGACTACTAAACAAGATGGTCTATTGAGATTTCATTCCTTGTATCTTTTTTCCAATGTAATAAAGCATACACTAACTCCTTGCTACTGGGGTCAGGGTTGTTACAGACAGTATCAGAAGAAGTTTAGTAGAAACCTTGGTAAATCTATTTAAGAAAAAAATTATTAAGGATCCTAACCTTATGATATAATTTGAGGGTAATTATATAAGAACATCCTAAAGTGTTGGTAAGGTAGAAGTTATGTGGTTTTTTATTATAATACTTAATTCTCTATATACTATAAGTCTAAGAGGTTCAAGAACAGATGTACCTAGGGGTAATAACTCTGAAAAGGGCACATTAGGCTTGACCCAATCATCACCTGGTGCATGATAATGGGCCTAATTTTGCACCTGGTTTGACACTCCTAGCGAATATTCTTAGGATAATTTACATTTCCATTACAAACCATAATGAAGTATTTTTAAAATAGGTATATCCCCAAACAAACCATGTTTATGATTATTAGATTTTCTATGCATAGATTTTTCAATTTATGTTAAGTATTTCACTAGATTTGGGATTGTACATTTTTTTTTATAATGATATGATCAGATCTAGTATATGAAATCATTTAAATATGTTTTCTATCTGAAGTAATGGGAATTGTGTCAATGCATATAATCCAAATGGTAATAATGATAATTTTTTTATGATTTTAATCTAGTCGTTTGAAAGGAAATAGTCTCCCAAACATTCTCACTATATGAGGACATAGTATCATGTTCTAACCAAACAAATAAGTAATTCTATAAGTGTTATGGATTCAAAGGAAAGAAATATAAGAATAATACAGTTGGAAAAAAAGAATAGATAAATGTAATGTTAGTTCCACTAGGTCGAATACTCTAAGATGGGGGGTGAATAAGGGTATGATAGATTAAAACTTTCACCTGTCCGGATCTTGTTTCGTTGTTATAAAAAACACAATTCTCTTTTTCTCTTGTAGAAATATAAAAATAGATATGAAATAATGTACAGGACACAGAGATTTTTACTTGGTCCACCCTCATTGGGCTATGTCCAAGGAGAAAACAATGGCGATGTGTCGATGTACCAAATTCATTAAGGCTCACTTCCAATAATGAGTACAATGTTCGAGCTAGATCTTCTATACCTAGACTCACTGCCTTTACAAGATTTAGGGTCTGCT
Source organism: Viscum album (assembly GCA_963277665.1). Taxonomy (NCBI): domain Eukaryota; kingdom Viridiplantae; phylum Streptophyta; class Magnoliopsida; order Santalales; family Viscaceae; genus Viscum; species Viscum album. Next base: position 881,488,184 of record OY728123.1, read on the forward strand.
CACTACATTTCCAAGGGGCACTCCCTATGCCTATTTCTCTGGATCACTGCTGGTGGAAAGCATCATTGTCTTCCTCTTCCTGCGCTCACTACACCTGGAAAGGAATCCACTCACAGTTTATCAACTTGTAGGTCAAACACAGTTTATAGAAATGTATGTCCCTTCATTTTCATGAATTCATACATCCTCAACTATAGGTAGATGCACTGTTGAAGTCCCATTTTCACCCTAAGATGAAGTCCACCTTTCCAGGTATTGTTAGATATCAGTAAATAATTTCGCAAACTGAATTGAAGCTTTTAGAAACTTCCTTGTTAAAATTGTGAACCATATGCTCCTCCCACGTATTGTATACTAGGTTTGGTATGTGGGACACCTTTTTTGTGTACCATTTCCACCGCCACAAACTACCCTTCATCCGTGGACTGCCTCCACCTTCATGATCGTGTACCGCTACCACGTATCGACTCCGCGAACCTCCTCGGCGAAACACCATCTATTCGCGAACTGTTAGATGTTGCCGGACTGCCTTTGCTTCTACATACCAGAGATCTCCCTCCGTGTTCCACATATGGAAATATCCTTCTCGCACACCAAAGATTCCTCCTCCACATAATGAGACAACTCCTTCTGTGTATCGCACTTTCTTCTTCTGCGTACCGCATCCTTTGTGGGTCAAAGTTCTCCACAAACACTTTCGGTGGAATCTCTTCTACATGAACCACTTCAGAATTCACGAACATCCTTCATCCTTTTCTGAAATCACGGAGCAAAATATTTTTTCCAATGATATTCAATCTCCATAGTAATTGGTAGGGTTAGCGATTCTTATATAGGCAAAGATATCTGCTTAATCTGCTAAATCAAGATTTACTGAATCTTTGACCCACCGCATACCAATCCTTCAGCCACCAAAAACCTCTGGCCATCTGTGAACCATTTTCCTATGTTCTTCATGTACCGTATTTTATCATACATGGTTGACCTCCTTAGCCGACTTCAGCCCATCCGCATACTGCACTACCTTCCACCATGAACCATTTTTTGTTTCACAAACTGCCACCATGAACCATCTCTGTTGCTCCGTGTACCATTCCCAGAACATGGTATGCATCCCATGAATTATGGTATGTGGTTCTAATAATTTTCCAGCTTTCTTCAAAGTTATTCATTCAACTCACTCCTATAAAGAAATCCTTCCTTTTCAAACATCAAACACCCGATTTTGATGCCCTAAAATTTGGAAAACATTTGGAAATTGTGCCACCTTAAAAACTTGTCTTCGAAAAACACCAACCATACTTATTCACGGTCATCCTGATTTTTCAACAAACAAAACCACTCCCAAAACATACCGAGAGGATTATTTGAGGGATTTTTGATCAACAATATCCCCCTTTGGGTTTGTTGACAACTCTACTCATACCAATGTTGCACATTTTGATACCTCATTAATAATCCTTCCAACTTCAACCACTGTTCGCTTCTCATTATTAAGATAGTGATCAAGGATTTAATTAACACGTACTCTAAGCCCAGATGAGCCATGATCGGCATGAGAAACAAGAGTATAATGAAAAGTACATCAATGATTCAATTCATTGCTTATCACCAATTTTTGATACCATACTGATACAATGATACCAATAAAATGCTTTCATTATGAACCTCAGTTGTCGTGATATCTAATCATTTATCGATCACTTCTATCATCGTCAGACTTAATACTTCCCCTATATAACAGCTCCTCCAAATAGCTTTAGTTCAGCTTCAACTCCCCTATCTCACTGCTCCACTTAGCAGCTTCTCCCCGTATCTTTTCTCCCCCTGGAATATTTACACTTTCTCCCCCTTTGTCAATGAAATTGAAGGGAACTTCAAGTTTGTCTACAACAGGTTAAAGAACACATATTATCACATTAGGGAAAGACACACCATACCTTGGGGAGAGGGGAACCCACATCCACACTTTTTCAAGTGTGGGGATTCGACTGGACTCCCAAAGCTAGTCAATTCCTTTCAAACACTTATTTGGGTAAGGCCTTTATAAGAATATATGCAACTTGTTATTTTGTAGGAACATACTCCAACTTCACAAGACCTTGCTCCACTTTCTCCTTGATAAAATGATATTTTAATTCAATATGCTTTGTCCTTAAGTGAAGGAATGGATTTTTGCTCATATTTATAGCACTTGAATTATCCAAATAGATTCCAATTGTAGATTTCACTTTAATTATAATATCTTGAAGTTTCTACTTCATCCACAATAGATGTGTGAAAGCTTGATTAGCCACAATGTATTTATCTTCTTCAATGCTCAATGAAATGCAATATTGTGGCTCTCTTTGGGATTTCTTTGATACCTCACTTCTTGTCATGTGGAAAATACAATATCAGGCCTTGTCACTATTAGGTACAATATAATTCCAATAATTTTCCTATATTCTGTGACATTAACTGCCTTGCCTTCATCATCCCATTATAGTTTCATCCGAGTAGCAACGAGAGTCTTCATCTATTTGGAATTATCTATTTCATATCTTCTCAAAACATCCTTGGCATATTTATATTGATAAAAAGTGTCATTCCTTCCTTGCATCACTTGTATGCCAAGGAAAAATGTCAGCTCACCAATCATTTACATTTCAAACTTGCTTTTCACGAATTCTGAAAAATTACTGCATTGTGCTTCATCAGATCCACCAAATATTATGTCATCGACATAAACCAGTACCATCATCCTTTGACTATTTCTATTATTGAAATACATATTGTAATCAACTCCACCATACTGGAAACTGAGATTCTTTTGAAACTGATCAAGCCTCGAATACCATGCTCTTGGTGCTTACTTTATACCATATAAATCCTTCTTTATTAATTTTGTTATGAAAGACCCATTTTTTTCCTAAAACATTCTTGTCTGCTGGTCTCGAAATAATTTCCCACATCTGATTCTTCTCGATTTGGTCAATCTCTTAATTCATTGCTTGAACCCAATTCTCATCTACATCTACTTCATAAAATCATTTAGGCTCAACTTGTGAAAGTATTATGCTTGTTGTAGATACTTCATCCTTCTTTTCTACACTGGTGCGGTCTGATCACCAATTATGTTTTGCCTATCAATTTTAGCTAAACTCTTTGGTATCTTTTCAAATATAGACTTGACTTCCTCATACCCATTACCTGTATTTTCATCGGCATCAACACTTTCCACTTTTTCTCCCCCTGAGTCTCTTACCACTTAATTACTTTAAACAAGAATTTTTCCACTGTCTTATTTAATTTCTTTAAACTTCTTTTCTCAGCTTCTTATTGAAACATTGTTGATATTCTCTCACAGCTACTTAGTATCCATTGAGGTATTTCATCTGATTTGGAGATAGAATTCTCTCCCTTTGAGGTACAACTCTTCTTGTTATTGACCCCGCTATTTAGACCCACAAACATTCATCTTCTCCTACATCATTTCTTCACATGTGACTCTCTCATGCAGCCATATAACATTAACCCCTTTCATGGAATTCTTCCTAATTCTTTCTTTATCTTTGGTAACTGATTTGAATCATTTGACATTATGGATCACATAACATCACTACATTTCATATTTTGATGCCACATCCCCTTGGATCGTATCTCCCTTTGAACCCGAAACACATTAACATCATTTAATAGAATTTCTACATATAGGGAGAGGGGAAATTCTAGAATCCTAAAGATGAGGATTGTGCTTGATAAAGATGGGACAACCCTTTGATTCTTTCTTACAGAGCATCACACTCCTTCCTTACTTCATCTAGCTGCCTATCCAACTTTAACTGGTCAAGTCATTTGACTAAGAATTCATTACTCACATACTGAGTCTTTTTCTAATATGTAGATTCTACAGGCTTGGTCTTTCTCACAATTTGGGGTTTAATCCCATTAGTAAACATTTATGTCTTTGATGTTCCACCAAAATTCCATTTTTCATTATTCTTTATCTAATCAATAATCTATCCACTGGACATCTGCTCTTTCTTTTTCCTCTATTGATGGTCTCTTTATATTGCCTTCACTTCCCACTATGTGGCATGACATGCGAATTTTCTAAAAAAATCTTTATTCATATTTCATTTATCAATTTTAAGTCACATCACCTTTTCTTTTTGGGGTTTAGTCCTCCACTGAATTTGAATTATTCTAAATTACACTTGGGGAATCTCCTACCTTTTTCTTCCAGGATTGTCCACATCCTTTCCTAGGGAGTTTTTGTGAGCATAATAGAGGAGGTTATTGATACACCTTTCATTGAGATCCTAGTGATTTTCCTGAGGTTGTATACCTATTTTCCAACATACCACTTTGTCTTCCAATGTAATATTTCTCATTATACATCAATGGAATCGAGAATATCCTTCTGGGTTCCTTTTCCTTTCTACCTTTCTTTTTTCTGCAATGTCTGGCCAATTACCCATGATTAGAACATATGAAACATATTCTATTAAAGGAATACCTCATTTCATAATTTCTTAACTGATATTTTGATTCTATTTTCATTATCCTTGTGGTATTGAGCTCATGTGATTCCTGACACGTACTCATGGTGTGTCCCATTATTCTATAATAGAAACAATTTATGAATAATTTCTTCTGAGAGACTCTTCTTTTATTCTTCTCAAGATGATTATTCTTATTGTCATATTTAGAAATGTTTCTATCTTCACAGTGTGAAATATATTCCAAAGCCTCTGAACAAAATCTTGATGCGTGGCCATGAATCCCACAAAAATAGCACATTATATCATTAAATCCTATAATAGCATTTTTAGGTATATCTCCAGCACCTACAATGTTTTTCTTATCTATGGAACTCTTCACTGCTCTCTTCCTATCATGTATAGGAGGGGGGTCATCATATATAATTCCAAAATTTCCCATATTATGTGGTATTTGAGATGAGAAAATATGTTCTTGCCTATCCTCAGAAATAGAATACTTTCTTTTCATTTTTTCATCACCTACCAAAGGAAAATTGAATAGTAAGTGCAGTGCATACTTCAGCTTTGTATTTACTTTGTCATTTGATTTATCTATTTCTTTCTTGATTGATTCAAGCTCTTCTCCCAGTTGTTGAATCTCCATATACCTTGATTAAATTTGATCATTGAGTTATTTCTTGAGATCATTCCCCCTACATATCTTATATTCCAATTCATGTGTGAGTTTATCCACCATGACACTCTTCTCCTTTACTTTCAATTTTTCTAGAGAAATAGAATCCGAACAATGTGCATTCTCTTGTTGTATCCTTTTATTCTTGTGAACTAGTAAAGATAGTTGTGTATCAAGATTATCATTTATAGCTTTTAGATTCTGAATTTAATCTGATTTTAGATTCTTTCCCTTGACATCATCTTTGAGTTTTTCTCTCCTTATTAAAACTTTTGTAGTTCTTCATCTTGGAAATCATTCTCCTCCCTCGGATTAGTTTTCAAATCAATTAGCCTTTGATTCAAGCCTCTTAGTTTATTCACCTCGATTTCTAGTACCTGGATTCATATATTTTTACATTTAATTTCTTCACCCAATTTTTTATCCAATTCCTTTGTCTCATGGACAGCTTCCACTTTTTGACTCCTTAGAGTTTCTTTATCATCAGATGTTCCAATATCACTTGGAATATCGGGTTATTCACACATTCCTTTAGCATCATTGAATGAATATATCTTTTCCATGTCTGATTTATCAAAAACTTTCTTCATAAAACTTTTTGATTCTTTAAACTCAATCACACTTTTTCCATAGACACTTCTACACTAAGGAATACCACCTGACTTCCACTTCTTCTTTATAGTTCTTCTCTTTGCCATGGCACACCAATATAAGAGAATAATGAATCTTTAACTTCAGAGATTGACTGAACCAAGTTGGGGCACACAAATCTTGATAAAATAAACCTTTGATTTGATACCAATTGTTAGGTCCACTAGGTCGAATACCCTAAGAGGGGGGGTGAATCAGGGTATGACAGTTAAAAATTTCACCCATCCAGATCTTATTTCCTTGTTAGACAAAACACAATTCTCTCTTACTCTCATTGAAATATAAATACAGATATTAAATCATGCACAGGACAAAGAGATTTTTACTTGGTTCACCCCCACTGGGCTATGTCCAAGGAGCATACAATGGTGATGTGCTGACGTACCAAATTTACTAAGTCTCACTTCCAATAATGATTACAATGTTTGGGTTATATCTTTTATGCCTAGGCTCACTACCTTTACAAAGTTTAGGGTTTTCTCACTGCATTCCCAAGGGTCACTTCTTATGCCTCTTTCTTGGGCTCACTGTCGGTGGAAAGGGTCATTGTCTTCCCCATTATTCTCTCAATACACCTGGAAAGGAATCCACTCACAGCTTATCTACTTGTAGGTCAAACACAAGTTATGGACATGTAGGTCCCTTCATTTTCATGAATTCATGCATCCTCAACTATAGGTAGATGCACTTTTGAAGTCTTGTTTTCACCGGAATATGAATTCCACCTTCCTAGGTACTATTAGGTACCGGAAAATACTTTCACAAACTGAATTGAATCTTTTAGAAACTTCCTTGTTCAAATCGCGATCCACCTGATCCTCCCACATACTATGTACCAGGTTTGATATGTGGGACAACTTCTTTGGGTACCGATGCTGCTGTTATGAACCACTCTTCGTCTATAGACTGCCTTTGCCTTCATGATCGCATACCACTACTGCATACCAACTCCACAAACCTCCTATGTGAAACACGATCTGTTCACGAACAATTCTTTGTTCGTGGACTACCTTCGCTTCCTTGTACCTGAGCTCTCCCTCTGCATTCCACTTTTGTAAATATCCTTCTCGTGTACTAGATATTCCTCCTCCACGTACCGAGACAAATCCTTCCACGTACCATGCCTTCTTCTTCCCCATACTGTGTCCTTTCTGGGTCATAGTTCTCCGCAAACACTTTTGGAAGAATCTCTTCCGAGTGAACCACTTTTTCCTTCGTGACCTTCCTTAACCTTTGCGAACCACTACAGCCTTCGTGAACTACAATAGCCTTCATGAACTTTCTTTGGCCTTTTACGAAATCCCAGAGAAAAATTTATTTTCTAATGATATTAAATCTCCACAGTAAACAGTAGTTTTAGTGATTCTTATATAGGAAAAGATATATGCTTAATTCGCTAAATCAAGATTTACTAAATCTTCGACCCACCGCATACCAATCCTTCAGCCTCCATGAACCTCAATCCATCCATGAACCGTTTTCCTATGCGCTCTGCATACCGCCTTTTCTCCTACGTGGTTGATCTCCTTCGCTGACATCAACCAATCCATGTACCGCACTACCTTCCGCCGTGAACCATTTTTGCTTTCGCAAATAGCTGCCGCAAACTATCTCCACTTCTTCACGTACCGTTCCCGGAATATGGTACATGACCCATTAATTATGGCATGTGGTTCTCATCCTTTTCCACATTTCTTAAAAGTTCTTCATGACACTAACTACAATAAATATATCTTTCCTTTTCCAGCATCAAACACCTGATTTTGAGGCCCCAAAATTTGGAAAACACTGGTAAACTACACCACCTTAAAAACTTATCTTTGGAAAACACCAACCATACTTTTTTGCGGTCATACGGCTTTGTAAAAAAACACAACAACTCCCAAAACATAATAAGAGGACTCCTTGAAGGATTTTTTCCCAATAGGGAATAAAGGAAATAAGTATTTTCCCACATGTGATAATTATGGAAAGAAACACCCTGGTAATTTATTAAAGGGGATAAGTGTTTACTAAAAGTTTATAGATAAATTGAAACATTCTTATGTTTTTAAGGAAATTAAAAAGTTTTCCAATTTATAATGCTTCAACTATAAGTAGATGGGTCACTACGCAAATCAATGCCCTGAGCGTCAATGGAATATACCTTAAAAGAATAAAATAGATCATGGTAGATCTTATGAAACTACCACAGATGAAGAGGAATGATTATTCTGTTTATATATAGATTCAATAATTATTTCATTTGATTATATTATCAATGATATCCTGATAATAATAATTATAGAATTTATAAGGATTGTACTTCAATATCGTTTCTCTAAGGATTTGAAAACATGTGTTGAATTGTATAAAGAAAAGTTATTCAGTGGAAATTTGAACTTCTTTGAAAAAAAATATGATTGAGGGAAATATAACCCTTAATATGTTCCTAATGTAGAGATAATGGTGCTGTGATAAATAGATGATTGATATGTATAAATTAAATTGGATAATGTTGACTACATTGGAACTGATTAATGATTTGTTAATATAGTGGTTTATACTACCATTAATAGAGTTTAAAACATTCTTTGATTTAATTAATATATCCAATAATATATGTTTTAGTAAAGTAGTAGGAAATAATTCATTTTTTAAATTAGGTTTTAGGGTAATTCAAGTTATTACTATGTTTTAAGAGAATACATGATGATGGTATTCACATATTTATTATATGAAAATTAAGAGCTAATTCATGTTGTTTTAGAGATTAATTATAAGTTCATTTTTGAAATTTAGTGACCTTATTTATAAAGTTATGGATCTTAATATTTTTAATTTCCATAAGGTTAACCATATATGAAATGGTTTAATTAGAACTTTGTATGAGGTTTTAAAGATTAATATATTACTACACTATATGTAAATTTATGAATATTAGATAACTTATGCTGATTATATTGGTTTTTGGAAAATAGTTGAAGATAAAAGAAAATATTCACCACTATTTAAAAAATAATATGATATGTTAAAATTAAATTTTAGTGCTTCAGACATAAAAAAATAATTTTTGGATATTCATTTCCTGGAGTTAGTGATGGATTGGAAATCGATTGAAGCACAACCAAAGGATGAAATTATTATTATGAAATAAAAACATATCAATTAAGTATATTTCATTATATTCTTATATAGTAAAATAATTCATAAACTCTAGGAAAATAATATTTAAATTAAACATTATCCTAATATCTTTATTTAGGTTGAACCGATGACCTCTTAGATCATCACAGATTTATGGATTTGAGGCCATTAACTTTCCATTGATCATTATCTTTATCATGATCAATGACTGATATCACTATCTATAATCATTTACAATTTCTTCCCATATTCATATCTTCACATACCACCACTGATATCCTATGTAGAATCCTAGTTAGGTGTTATTACATATGACATTTTTACTTCCTTTTATCTATTATTAAGAGAATGTCTTATTAACCATTTTAGGATGAGGGTACTTAAACAATGGTATTTCCAAATTTCAAACCCTTTATTACCAATATAAAGTTTAAATTTCATGAATGAAATTTATTTATGGTAGATAGAATGTAATACCATAATATTTTAAAATAAGAACATTGTATTCAATAGCATGTGCGACATGCAACACCAAGCTTACAAGAAAACATAACACCCAGACGCTTTATGATATATTTTTTAATAATAAATTCAATCTCTTAAATATAATTAATTAAATGAAAAATTATTTTATCTTTCATTATACTCAACACTATGTTTAGCTTGAATTAAAAATAACATTGAGTTTATCTTGCGTCATACAAAACACCAGGTTTAAAAAAATGTAAAATATTATTATTTAACGGTTATAAACTAGCCGTTAAACTGGAGTGTATTAATATTAATAACTAAATTATGAAAATTATAGTTATATATTAATTATAAATAAGATAATATTAATTTAAAATAAAAATAAATGTTTTTAGAAAAACTATATTTTTTCTAAAAGATGGTTTAATCGCGCTTTGCGCACATAATTTAAAATTGATTTTTACCACTTTTATAAGATTTATAAGAAAAAATGAAATTAATTTTTCAAACAAAAATACCAAAATTATCTTAGGGTGAAGTTTTTTTACTTTTTTGTAATATTTCATATCTTCATGAATAGTGAAAAATACAGGATTTTAATTGAAAATTGTCTTTTTGTTTAAATAATTTAAAATGTTAAATTATATTTTAAATTGGTTTTAAAGTAAAATTGGTTTTCTTTTATATCAATTAATATAATTTTTGTTACTACAATCATTTTCATATTGAATTTATATATAAAAACTTTGTAAACTTTTCAACATTTTCACTTTAAAAACTCGCTTTCACATCACGTCTGCGAGATTAATTTTAAATTAAATTATTTAAATTCTAGGAGTATAATTTGAAAAAATGGATTCCATATTTTTATTCAAGATAATTTATAATATATAATAAGGTCATATTAATTTTTAACCAAAATAAAGAGTGAATTTAGTAAAAATTAATTATCTCAATTAAGGTAAAAATGGGTTTAACGGGGGTTAAACTAAAACTCAAAAGGTAAAAATAACCTATAAACTTGTATAAAAACTATTTTATGGACATATTTCAACCATTAAACCTCTAATATATTATAATTTATTATTTTTAACACTTTTTACTTACGAAAAACGTAGGATCACTCAATTATTTTCAAAAATTCCAAGTGTGTCCTCCCCCCCACTTATAAAATACAACCCCCTATCCTCTCTTCTTTTCAACTTCACACCACTTTGGTTTAGCCTAGACCTGCCCAAATAAATTTCCAAAATATATTACCTCATCCTAGAATCCTTAGTGTTTTAATAAATCCAAATTAATAATTATTTAGTTCAAACCTAAGGAGGATACTTGAAGAATAGGAAATGTTCTTCAACGAGTGTCTATATATTATTTCATTCTATAACTCCTATAATTATTATTATGTAACAACCTAGAATTTTATCCATGAAATTTACCTTCTTATAATTATTTTATATAGTTTAAATCATAAAAAATCACATAGATAACATAATAAAAACTTTATAAATGAAGAATGAATGAAATGAGTGGTGTTTTTAGAAGTTAAGGAACTTGTACCAATGAAATAGTAACTTGACCTTCAGAATAGTAATATGACCCTTAGAAATATAAATTCGCCCAATATAATAGTAACCTCACCTATTAATGTATAAATAAAATTTTTTCATCTTATATATTAAAATATGATATATTTTTATCTTGATATAAGTAAATGAATGTTATAAAAATCAGAAATTAAGTATTGGTATTTTTATGAAACGTAAGTGTTTATTTATAATTTTATAATTTATTTAATGAAATAAAAGAATATTTATTTTCATAAAATTTATTTTTAAATTAATATTTTTCTATATTATGGTTATAATATAATTTTACTAGACCTTAATTAATTTTTCAAAGTCTTATAAAATCAGTTATAATTTTAAAAACTATATTTTTTTATTAAATGATGATTTTAATTAAAAATTTAATTTCTAATATTTAGAAAATTATTTTCATAAAATAGAGTTCATTTTTTCATTCTATACATCAAAAAATGGTTATAGTGAATTTTATGTATTTTTCTAAAATAGTTGATTTTTTTATGAATAGTTAAATATGGTAAATTATGATACAAGATAAATACATGAATTATTGATTCATAGATTATTTATGGATGATTTAATACCATACTATCAAAATATCCTTAATTATTTAATATATTTAGTGATAAGGTTCAAACTATTCACAGTCTTCAACCAAAATAGTAAACTAATGAATAAAATAATCAAAAAAACACCCCTCCCCTCCCCTATAAATAACACCTCTCACTAAATATTATCCTTACACCTTACAAGGTTTTATAATTGACCAAATTATAAAAATCCTCTTCCCTCTTCGTAATCCAATTCACCACATCTAGTATCCTTTTCCTCAAAAAAATGACCAAATCCAATTTCCCTAAGGAGGTTCTCAAGGAGAATAATTTAAGAGGTAAAATCCTATTCTATTTTCTTTTAATTTCTATTTAACTTTTTCTTTTATTATTCCCTCCTCACCTCACCTAATACAAGTCTCACAATAACTCAAGTACTGTAATTTTATTATGTATTGTAATAATCCATCATCAAACCTCTTATCCTCTCCTTTTTATTTTAAAAATGAAAACATCATCTGTGAGGTGTTGATTTAACGCCTTCAAGGATGATAAGTTTTCATTTTCATTCACTGCTTTCAAGGATCATTATAAAACCATTATAATTATTTAAATAGATTTTAAAATTTAGTTTATAACCTTTTTATGTTTTTTAACGAACATATATGCATAATACTAAATGATAAAATAAAATGAGTTTGTAGTGATTGAAAACTACCAAAATTAACCAAAATGATTATAATTAACTTTTTATATAATTAATCATCCTAATATCTAGAAAAAAATAATATATAAGACCAATTAATCTTATATATTTTCATTAATAACATATAAATTCAATTTTTGATAATTACCCCCATTTTACATGATATTCTATACATGTTGACGAGTGAACTGGTCATAAAGACCAAGAAAATGAACACTCTCGAACGATGAAATTGAACACTATAACTCATCAAAATGTCTATAAATGAACATAATAAAATTATTATGAATAAAATACATGTATAAGAGGTTATATATTTATTTATTAATCAATATAATTTTATTATCCAAGATATTTAATTGAATAAAGCATTCGGACATAAGGTAAGGGGATTCTCGAACCCAATTTCCTTTCTTTGGGTTATTCCTCTTTCGTTCCAAATTTCAGTTTGTATGTTCTTTTAATATTCCTAAAATATAATTTAATTATCCTTAACTTTTTTTCTTGGATATACATGATTCCAATCTGATTTTATGATAACTGTAATGATTTTTCCAAAAAAAATCTTCTTTCTAAAAACAAATCTTTTACTTATCATGAGATTGTTTCTTCTTCACTCAAGATTGATGATTCTTATACAAAGTATGTCATTACCTTTTTATTTTGGGAACCCCAATGTTTATTAATGAAATTATTCTTTATGAAAATATCATGAAACCCATTACCTTTCTATGGGTTATATTATGGTAATGATTGTTATGTGTTCTATGAGGCATGTATGATTATGTAAATTCTATGATGTGATGGGTGCACCTATAATTATATATTGCTCCAATAAATTAGTTAATGTGATTTATATAACAACCCTTCTATTTATTACACACGTAAACATGATTTATTACATAATATTTCACTTAATTCAACTCTGAGGATTTAGAGGTCTAGTGTATTAGGAAATTAGGAACATTACATAACAACTTAGAATATAAAACACGACATCTTTATTGAAAACATCTTTTACATTACCACAACATTCCTTTGTACTTAGCATTGCATGGGATAACCTGAGGATGTGCATAAGAAACGAGTGAGATATAAATCTCAGTAAGGGAGTAAAAAAATCATAACATGAAGAATATAATACATGTTAGTCATTATTCATATTAATGGAGAATAAGAGAATTATGAACATAAAGGCATGAGATAGCATGATTATCATAACATGGAAATGTGGCAATAATATTTAACATTATATTAGAATGATCCAAGGCTCATTGCACATAGAGCATGAGTAAACCCTAATTTCACTTGAATTAGCATTATAAAACCCTCATTTAACTTGACATATCATGATAATAATCTTTACCCAATGCATTGTAGCGCTATCAGGGCGCACCCTCCTTAATCATTTCATTTCATGTATAAGTGTGCCACATGGATCATACAATATAGAATCATTCAAAATAATAATTTATTCATTGATAAATGAATTTTTAATACATACATTAAACTCTATAATAAATAAGTAAATGTGTGCAAAGGTGAATACCCTTGATAGATAAATGGGCATGGTATTCACTATACAATGACTTTGGCTTGGAAAATCGCGATGCAATTTCGGCAGCATAACGGGGTGACATACGAATTCATAAAATTGGTTGATGAGAGATAAATGGGTATATTATCATATTTACATGAAATTTAAATTAATGGGGTCATATAGATACATATCCCAACATAGATAATGGAATTTAGATGGGTAATATAAAAGAATTTCTTCAATGCAAATGAGAAGAGAGAAATTCCTTACGGAATTTCAGCATGGTAACGGGTGTACATGGGAGGAATTAATGAGAGATAAAGAGGTCTATAATAATTAAAACATAAGGAGGGAAGTATGGAGGATCTAAGAAATCATACCTCAACATTTTTAATTGAAATTAAAATGGTATAACAACATAATGAAATTTGGAAAAAAATGAGAAAAGAATAAACCCCTTACTTGGAAGTGTGGTCCCAAAGGCCTGGGAGTGGCTTGAGAGAGACTTAATGTGAGCTTTGGGAACCTTGAGGGGATTATAAATAGATGATGTCAGGTTTTTGTCGAGTTCCATAGGTTTTTAGTGAATAAAAGTGGGAGCTTGGGTGCGTTTATATGGGAAAAGGGAGGGAATTCTTTATTATTTTGGTTTTGGACACTACATATTAAACTAATCAAAACCACAAACCATCCCTTTTTTGGCCATGGTTTTTTCCAAATTGGAGTGGAAAACATTATTTTATAATTTTAATATCTGAACATTTTAAATATTAGGCTTTCTTATGTGGAGGTGAGTCACACTCTCAAGGAAATCATTTTAAAATGTTAAAATGCTTTATAAGTCTTGGAGGATCCACTAAAGCTTTGTAAAATAAATAAAACAAACCCAAAATCACATTATTTTAAATTTAAAATGTATATTGGACGAACATAAAATTTATTGTATTTTATTACATCACTATTGGGTCATTAGGATGTCATAAAACACATTATATATATAAATGGTATTTAATTTTTACCCAAAAATTAAATTGTCTCAGAAAATTATGAAAAATTAACCATTAAATAATTTTGATGTCCTGATTATAGAAATGATATTAATTTTATCTAAATAATTTTCAAAATATTTGAATTTTCAGTTTAAAAATAAAAATGATATTTATTGAAAATTCATGGGTTTTGACAAAAACGGCTTTCAAATCTAAATAAAAATTACAATTGTATTCAAAAAATTTATAATATAATTTATATTTATTAAAAAATAATTTAGTAATAATATTTTATTAAAATTTTATTTAATTAAAAAATCCATTAATTCATCAAAATATATTTCTTAATTGAATATTAACTAAAAATATTATTTCTTCTTTAAAAACTATTTACAATGTAACAATAATTAAATGAATATATATTCTTTATTATATACAAAAATAATAAGCATATTTATACTACTAGGGTCTTGTTACATAACCCATTATAATAGTTGCATAATACCTAACGATAAGGTGTGTGATGGTGGCAGATTCTTTGGGTGGCTCAGATAACATCGCTCGAGTGGTAATCTCTATCAACTCCCACTTCTCCTGTAAGCAGTTTCGTTCAAGATTAATATGTTAAATCTCAGCTTGGGATTGGTCAAGAGTGAATCCCAATGATGCTACCTCCTTTCCAAGCTCTGATAAATGGGCTTCGTTTGGAGCAATTCTACTGGATGAGGACATCACTTCCTTTGTCTGAGTAAATTGGATTTATTAAAGCTCTATATTTATACTAATCATGTGATCATTGTTCAACGGCTATATTAGTAATGGTAAAAATTATAAACAGTAATTTAAAATACAAAAACATAAAACCAAGAAAGTTCATATGTTTATATATCCATTTTACATAATAATACATTTAATTATATCGAGATGAATTTTCATTAATAAAAGTTTTGGTCATTACAATCTTCCCCCTTAAGAAATTTCACCCTCGAAATTTCCTTTTCCTACACTAAAATAGATTATGGTGACTCTTCTTCATCACTTCCTCTGATTCCCATGTTTCTTCTTCAACTTTTGGTTTCACCACAACACCTTGAAGAGGGGCATTGTCTTATTTCGTAGAACTTTTTCCCTAAAATCTAAGATATTCATCGGCTTCTATTCATAGGAGAGTACATTATCTAATGGTACCACCTATGGATTGAGTACATGTGATGGGTCAGGTATATACTTCATCAAGAGTGATATATGGAATACATCATGTACTTGATACAGGTTTGGTGGGAGTGCTAGTAGATAGGCCACTGCTCCAATGAGATCAAGGATCTCAAAAGGGTTGATGTACCTTGGAATAAGATTTACCTTATTCCCAAATCTCATAACTCTCTTCCACAGTGATATATGGAGGAATACCATGTATTCAACATCAAACTCTAGGTCTCATCGATGCTTATCAGCATAGCTCTTTTTTCAACTCTGAGTAGCTTCAATGTGTTTCTGGATGGTCTTAACCTTTTCCACCATTTCTTCAAAAATTTATAGACCTAGGATATTTTTCTCCCCAACTTCATCCCAACATTCCGGTGTTCTACACCTCTTCCCATAAAGGGCATCATAAGGAGCCATTTGGATGCTTGAGTGGAAACTATTATTGTATGAGAACTCATCCAGAGTAATATTTTGATCCCATACTCTTTTTAAGTCCATTAAGTATGATCTCAAAATGTCCTCAAGTGTTTGGATATTCTTCTCATATTATCCATCAGTTTGAGGATGATAAGTCGTACTGAAGTTCAGCTCAGTATTCAGGGTGTGTTGGAGACTCTTCCAAAACTTAGAGGTGAATCTTGTATCTCTATTTAAAACAATAGTAGTGGTACTCCATACTACCTTACAAATTATCTAATATATATATGTGCCATTTTATCCAATGAGAAATCCTCCCAAATTGAAATGAAGTGTGCAGTCTTTGTAATACAATCCACAGTAACCAACATAACATTGTTTCCTTTGGATGTCTTCAGAAGTCCGGTTACAAAGTCCAGCATGATGTTATCCCATTTTAATTTTGGTATGGGTAATGGTTGCATCATCCCCTTTGACTTCTTCCTCTTAGCATTCACTTTCTGATATACCACGCACATTGATATATACTTAGTGATCTTCTTTTTCATGTTATCCCACCAACAATTCTCTTAAAGATCTCGATGCATCTTTTTTTTCTCTGGGTTTGGAGAAATTTGAACTATGTGAATCATCCAAAAGTTCATTCTTTAACTCCATATTTTATGGAACACATATCCTTATTCCAAATCTCACAATTCCTTCTTCATTAAAATTAAACTCTAAGGATTTACCTTTTCTAATTGTTTCCACTTTTTCTGAATTCCCACATCACCCTTTTCAGAATCCTTTAACCTTTGAAAAAGATACGGTTGATCAATAATTTGTGAAAGGATTGATGATGTTCCCTTATTTATGATTCCCATGTCCATCGTCATCAAATACAAGAAAATTGGATCCTTTTCAATTCTCATCAATGATAGAATTGTTTGGTCCTTTCTACCTAGATCATCTTCTACCTTGTTCGCTTTCCCAGGGTGGTAATGGATTGAGAATTCATAGTCTTTAATCCACTCTAACCATCTTCATTGGCACATATTCAACTCTTTCTGTGTGAATATATAATTGAGGATTTTTTGTTCCGTATGTATTTCACACTTCTACCCTAAGAGGTAATGCCTCAAAATTTTTCAAGTGAAGAATACTGAAACCAACTGCAGATCATGTGTTGGATATTTTTTCTCATGAACTTTCAATTTCCATGAATAATAGGCAATGAATTTGTCATTTTTCATCAACACATAGCCCCGGGACCTTCTTTGAAGTATCACTGAATACCACAAAAAGTTATACACTTGTGGATAGTGTGATCGCAAGCGTAGTGATAAGCCTCTTATTCAACTACTTGATGTTATCTTCGCATTCATCACACAAAGAAAACTTGACTCCCTTCTAAGTTATCTTGGTAAGAAGGTTAGACAATCCTGATGTATTTCTCACAAATCGATGATAATATCCATCTAACCCAATAAATCTACAGATATCCGTCCCAGATATTGGCCTCGGCCATCCCTCAATTGTATCTGTCATGGATTTATCCATAGATATCCCATTACTTGTGATGATCTGAACCAATAATGATACCTCTTTAAATTATAACTCACACTTTCTGTACTTTTCATATATCTTCTCCTTCCACAAGGTCTCTATTACAGTTCTTAGATACTCCTCATTCACCTCCTTGGTTTTGGAGTATATTATAATATCGTCTATAAAGACTACCACAAATTTGTTAAGGTAATTTATAAAGACTTTATTCATCAATTCCATGAAGATTTCTGGAGAATTAGTGAGTCTAAAAGGCATTACTATGAATTCACAATGCCCTTACCTTGTAAGAAAATCAGTCTTGGGGGTATTCTCCTTCTTCACCCTTACCAGGTAATATCCTGACCGCATAACCACCTTGGAAAAGTATTGGGATCCACATAGTTAATCGAACAAGTCATCAATTCAGGGTAGAGGATCCTTGTTCTTTAGCGTGATTTTTTCGATCTCGTGATAATTAATGAAAAGGCACATTGACCCATCCTTCTTCATGATGAAGAGGACTGGTTCTCCCCATGGTGAAGAACTTGGGTATATAAAACCTTTATCCAGATTCTCCTGTAGTTGTTTCTTCAGCACCTCAAGCTCCACAACATCCATTCTATATAGAGTCTTGGATATTGGCAACGCCCCAAGTATAATATCAATTAGGAGTTCAACATCTCTTCTAGGAGGAAGACAATAAAATTCCTAGGGAAACACTTCATTGAATTCCCCCACAATAGGAATGTCTTCAAGGATGGTTGCTTCCTTAGAATCAATCATCTAAGAAACATACACATGCTCATACGGCAGTAATATCCACTCTTGAGATTATGGTGCTAAATAAGATTCATTATCCTCCTTGCACTTGTATAGAATCGGGGGTCAATTCACCATATGGAGAGTGATTTCCCTCTCTCAGAAATTTATGTTGTCTCTATATAGGGAAATCCAATTCATTCCAATAATTTCATCAAATTACACCATAGGTAGTACGATAAGGTTCGTTGGGAAGTTCAATCCACAGATTGTGATAGGGGGAGTTATATTCATGGGATGAAATGATTTCCTCATTTTTCATTCTCACTGACATCTCTACTTCCAGGATTTTTGGTGGTGTTGGGGTTATTCTACTAAACTTTCAGGATATAAAAAAATATGTAGAACCAGAATCAAAAAAAATTATGTTCACTATTATTGAATGAATAACTAGAGTACCTATCACCACTTCCTTGTCAGGGTCCACTTCAGTAGTAGTGATGGATAAAGCTTGCCCTTCCTACCTTGGAGGTTTTTGGTTTCCTCTGAAAACCCATGGATTAGGGCATTGGTTTACAAAGTACCCTGGTTCTTTGTATTTGAATCAATGAACAATGTTTTGAGGGTCAAACAGAGCATTCCTCTCTTGTGTCCCAGTAGTGGGTTTTTCCTATCGATAGTTAATAGCTAGGGTCCCTTCTCTTATACACCTAAATCATTTCCTCATCCCCTTCAAGAAATTTCCGGGGTGGTTCTTTCCATAACTTTGGCAAGTGGGGTTCTGTAATTTCTTATCACTGTTGTATTTATCCATCAGATAGCCAGAATTAAAATCCACATTACTCTTATTATCCCCATGATACCCCTGAGATTTTCTAATCACTATTTCAACTTTAAGGTCACATCAGACAATTTCATCATACCTATCAAAGTCACAGATCGTTAGGGCCTTCCTTAGGTTAGGTTTTATCCCACCAAAGAAGCATTAAACCATGTATTCAGGGGTAACGACAAATCCAAAGGTGTATCATGCAAGCCTTGTGAAGTTTTCCTCATACGCTCTGATGGATCTATCATCTTTTTTTAGGGAAAGGAAGTCCCTTTCCATTTTAAGTCGGAGGGTGCATGGAAAATATTTATCAAAAAACATTTTCCAGAAATCCTTTCATTCCAATGCCTCGATATCTTCCTTAGGCTTCATATTTTTTATTAATGTCCACCATTGATCAGCTTCACCCTCTATAAAATAAGTGGTCAGAAGAACCTTCTCTTATTCGGATCATTGAAGGATATAGAATATATTTTCAATGGATTTGATCCATTGTTCGGTAATTGAGGGATCAGATGATCCATTAAAAGTAGGATCCCTTTGTCTTATAGAGATCTTGATTACGACTATTTCCTTCTTAGGGGGGGTTGAACGTTCCTCTTGACCCATGTTTCTATTCAAATCTTGAGTTAACTGAGAGAGTATCCTGAAAAAAAAATTATTCCCACTCTCATCAGATTGGGAATCTCACTAGAATAGTCATCACATTGATCTTCGCATCGTTTTTTACCTTGAGTCCTCCTATTACTGGCCATTAGATGGAATAAAAGGAAAGTTAGGGGTAACACATAAAGGGGAATCCAAAGAAAAAAAGGCATAACTTAAAAATTACATTTGTTTCCTTAAATTATGAATTTATAGGATTCAATATATGATATCCATGATCTACTTCCAAATATATATTCTTAGGGGAATTTTTTATTCTCTTAATAATGGTTTATACTATGCTCATGAATTTATCAAAACATATCCCTCAGGAGTTTCGTAAC
This sequence comes from Viscum album, assembly GCA_963277665.1. Classification (NCBI taxonomy): domain Eukaryota; kingdom Viridiplantae; phylum Streptophyta; class Magnoliopsida; order Santalales; family Viscaceae; genus Viscum; species Viscum album. The sequence continues at coordinate 881,508,691 of OY728123.1, forward strand.
TAAGAGTGCATCAAGTATCATTATCATGCACCAGTTTTTATTCGGGTCTAGCTTAAAGTGGTTTTTTGGGGTTTTACCCCTAGATACCTATGTTCCATAGCCACCTCTACCTTCTCGTATCTAGACAGGGATGTATTTTACTGATAAACCACTTAATCAATACTCACCAAAATTTAGGGACGTTTTTAGTGTACTTAGTCTTATCCATAAGTCTTTTACTATGGTTTTCTAATCCTAATCCCAAAAATAACTAAACCTATCCTCTAATACCAATTATAACAACCTTGATCTTTATTACACACATAAACATGATTTATTACATAATATTGCACTTAATACAACTCTGATGATCGAGAGGTCTAGTGTCTTGGGAAATTAGGAACATTACATAACATCTTAGAACAAAAAACACAACATCTTTATCAAAAACTTCTTTTACATGACCACAACATTCCTTCATACTTAGCATTGCATGGGATAACCTGAGAATATGCATAAGAAAAGGGTTTTCTATAAAGCCCAGTAAGGGACTAGACAAGTCATAACATGAAGAATAAAATATATGTTAGGCATTAGTCATATCAATGGATCACAAGAGAAACATGAACATAAAGGCATGATATAGCATGATTATCATAACATGAAAATGTGGAAACAACATTTAACATGATATTAGCATGATACAAGGATAATTGCACATGGAACATTAGTAAACCCTAATTTAACATGAATTTTAATGAGTAAAAACTCATTGCACTTTATGTAGCATGATACTAATCTTTACCCAATGCATTAGAGCGCTATCAGGGAGCACCCTCCTTAATCATTTCATTTTATGCAAAAGTGTGCCACATGGATCATACAACATAGAATCATTCAACATCATCATTTATTACACGATAAAGCAATGTGTAATATATACATAAAACTCTATAATCAATAAGTAAATTTTTGTAAAGTTTACTACCCTTTATAGAGAAATGGTCATGTTATTCACTACACAATGACTTTGGCTTGGAAAATCATGGTGCAATTTCGGCAGCATAATGGAGTGACATAAGAATTCATAAAAACAGTTGATGAAAGAGAAAGGTGTATCTAATCATATTTAAATGAAATGGATAGTAAGGGGTTCATATATATACATTTCCCAACATAGTTAATGGAATTTAGATGAATAATATAAAATAATTGTTTGAATGCAAATGAGAAGAGAGAAATTCCTTACAAAATTTCGGCATGGTAATGGGTGTACATGGGAGGTATTAATGAGAGAGAAAGAGGTATATAATCATTCAAAAATAAGTAAAGAAGTATGGGGGAGGTTAAAAATCATACCCTAACATTTTTAATTTAAATTAAATGGGTATAACAACATAATTAAATTTGTACAAAAATGAGAAAGGAAGAAATCCCTTACTTGGAAGTGTGATCCTAAAGGATTGGGAGAGGGTTGAGAGAGATTTATTAAGATCTTGGAGCATATTGGGAGGATTATAGAGAGATTAGGGTAGGGTTTTTTCAAGTTCCAAAGGTTTTTTGTGAAGATAATTTGGATCTTGTGTGGGTTTATATAGGAAAAGGGAGGGAATTATTTATTATTTAGGTTTTGGACACTAAACCTTAAACTAATCAAAACCACAAACCATCCCATAGTTTTTTCCCATGTTTTTTCAAAAATTGTAATTGAAAACATTATTTTATAAGTCCAATGTCCAAACTTATTAAAATATTAGTCTTTCTTATGTGGAGGTGAGTCACACTCTCAAGGAAATCATTTTAAAATGTTAAAATGCTTTATAAGTCTTGGAGGGTCCACTAAAGATTTGTAAAATAAATTAAACAAACCTAAAATCACATTATTTTATAGGAAAAAATATACTGGCAGAAAATACCATTTATAGTTTTTTATTATATCACTATTGGGTCATTATGATGTCATAAAACACATTATTTATTTAAACGATATTTAATTTTTACCCAAAAACTCAACTGTCTCAGAAAGTTATGAAAAATTAACCATTGAATAATTTTGACATCCTGATTCCAAAAATTATATTAATTTTATCTAAATAATTTTCTAAATATGTGAATTGTTCAATTTTAAAATAAAAAACAACATTTATTGAAAATTCATGGGTTTTGACAAAAACAGCTTTCAAATCTTAATAAAAATTACATTTGTATTCATAAAAATTATGTGGTCATTTATATTTAATAAAAAGTAATTTAGTAATAATATTTTATTAAAATTTTCTTTAATTCAAAAATCCATTAATTCATCAAAATGGATTTCTTAATTGAATATTAACTAAAAATACTATTTTTCTTTGAAAACTATTTACAACGTAATAATAATAAAATGAATGTATATTCTTTATTCTAAGAAAAATAATACACATAATAAAATTTCTAGGGTCCTGTTACATAAGCCCTTATATAAGATGCATAATACCTAAGGGTAAGGTGTGCGATGGTGGCAAACTCTTGGGGTGTCTCGGATAACATTTCTCGGGTGGTAATCTCTATCAACTTCCACTTCTCCTGTAGGCAGTTTTGTTCAATCTTAGTGTGTTGAAGCTCTGCTTGGGCTTGGTCAAGAGTGAATCCCAATGACGCTACCTCCTTTCCAAGATCAAACAAATGGGCTTCATGTAGAGAAATTATACTAGATGAGGCCATCGCTTCCTTTATCTAAGTAAATTGGATTTGTTAAATCCCTTTATTTATACTAATCATGTGGTCACTGCTAAATGGCTATATTAGTAATGGTAAAAAACCTTAATGGTATTTAAAAATCCAGAAACATAAAACCAAGGAAGTGCATATGTTTTATATATCCATTTTACATAATAAGACATTTAATTAGATCAAGAGGAATTTTCATTAATAAAGGTTTGGGTTGTTACAATGTATATCATGAGATAATGTGAAATATGCTTGAATGTGATGTTATCTTGGTTCACAATGATGATGATGTTATTATTATGCACACATGTTATGCATGAACATTATGATATCTTTTTTCACAACTATGTGTGGTGTTGAACACTAAGACATGATGTTTCATTATTATGTATTGAAACATTCTATGACTTTATCTATTTCTTCCTCTCATGATTATGGTGATTATAAAATGCTTATATCATGATGATTATGATTATTCTCACCCCATTTATAGTTATTCATTTATTTATTTATGCTCTTACTAGGCTTTTAGCTCGCCCCTTTATTTGATGGATATCCTCAGGTGATTACTTGTACTAAGTAGAACACAAGGTCCACTAAGAAGATAGAGAAGAAGGAATTAAATATTTTTTATTTTTTATTATTTAAAAATTATGCATGTTCCTAATTTTCCCAAGACACTAAACCTTTGGATCCTGGTTGTGTAATTCTTTTATATTGTTTACCATTACAATGATGTAAAAGTTATGTAAGAAAATGTAGGGTCTCTTTATATTAAATCATTATTATATAATAACCACAGTATATTCCATAAACTATAATGTTTTTATAATAATTTTATAACCTATAACCATCTTTACTTCCATCAAATGGGTTATGAAATCATTGTCTGTGCATATGGAGGACTACGACTTCATGAACCGTTGTCGTTCGTTCTTCCATTACCAACTTTCATGGTTTTCTATGATAACATATATAAAGTATATATATAGGATATTTATAACATATTTATACCTATGGAGTCAATATATCATATATATCTTTTTACCTTCCATTTTGTAGGGGATGTGATAACGTCGCTTGTGTGTACGGCGGACTACTGCCTCACAAAGTGATGTGATTCATCTTTCACCAATACTTTACATGTAATGTATTAAGGTTAAATTTAATGATTATATATGATATAAATGACATAATTATCATATTAATGAAATATTTATCATTCTATAAATATAATATATATCTTATCATTTCTTACCTTTTCAATCACATAAAGATGATAACACCATTCATGTATGTGTGGACTACCACCTTCACGAAGTGAGGTTACTCTCTTTTCATCACCAAAAAAAATGGATGGTATATATATGATATTATGAAAATTATAGAAATATAAAATATTACTTACCTCCTTTCAACAATTATCATTGAAAAATGGAATTGTTACTCATGCGTACCTATGGTCTACCGTCTCCATGATCATAACATACTGCATTTTTCATAACCATATTTCGTGATTAGTTGTAAAAGTAAAATTGATGTATAAATATTACAATTATGTAATTGTTATTAATATGGATATTTTATAACTATATAATTTGTGAAATAATTATATCTTTCATGACGAAACACGCACGTGAAAACAAGGCAATTAACACCCAAACTAATGAAAATAATGAAAGATTATTAATGAAAGGGTGATAAGATGTTATAAAAAGATCATGTATGATATTATAAATAAAAATATGGTTCTATAATAAGTTAAAAAAATTAAAACCACTATAATTGAGGTTAAATAATGTTCAATAAAAAGTAATCATGAGGTAAGGTATTTCATAAATCAATTTCCACTCTTTGGGTTAAACTTCTTATTCATTGATTATATCGTTATAAAATTATATGTGTAATTAATTTTTATTATATTGTATTTTAATTAAAAAAAAATTATGTATATTTACATTTGGAACATATAATCGATTCACTTATTAATTCTCACTTCAATATTATGATCATTTTAATGGTTTATTTCACAATCTCAATTTAATCAATATTATTTATTCTTGAATAAAAATTGAAGAAAAGTACTTTACCATTTCCTAATAAACCCACTTTATTTTTATTATAATTTTATTATTCATGATATTTTCAATTATTGGTATCATTTTTTCACTATGTGGTGGTTAAAATGTTTTAAAAAATGTTTTTATGAAAATTCAACTTCATTTTTCTCTTCAGTCGGAAAAATGTTTTCTTCCAAAACCATGTTTTATAAAAATGATTTCAAAATTTTATTTAACCTTTTAAAAAAAATTATTAGCTGAATTTCTACCCATTTTCACTTTTTTTTAAATAAAATTAATATTTATGTCGTTTTCAAAACAATTCACATTTGGGTTTTTTCAACAATGTGAAAAGAGTCTTTATTTAAACATGTATAGTATGTATAGAATTTTCTACCATATTGACCTCAAAAAGTTTTAAATATTAATTTATAAGTTTTCAAGTTTATTTTCAAATAAATTTATTTTTAAAATTTTTTATGTTTTAAAAACTGATTTTCAAAATTAAAAGGATATTTTCATCAAGAATATTTTTAATGAAATTTTTATGGTATTTATATTCAACAATGACATCGGCCCTTTATTATAATTATGATCCACTAGGGATATATTGTATTTATATCATCCTTATTATTTATTTGGATGGTTTATAATCAGTTTGACTGTGTATGTGCTATTTTGACATCATTCACCATACTACACTGGATGGTTTATGGTTATGTTTATTGATTAAGGAAAGTATTCATATTTTGTTTCCTAGTTTTTCAATACGAATATTTGTATTGTTTATGTTTCTACTATTAATATAATGAATAAAATAGACTTATTATGTGTTGGATAAGTCTCATTTAATGATATCCCCTTGATGTATCGATGGGTCTCATGATATAAATCATTTTTCCAGTTTAGACAGGTTTATACCCACTGAATTAAACTATCTTAAGGGTAGATCTTGAGAGTAACTATCTTGAGGATAGATCTTGACAATTCAGATGTATGTAATTATAAATTCCATAATTATTAATTTAGTTATTTATATTTCATGTGATTATTCAATTAGTTATAATATCTATTGTTAAGATTTCAAGCTCATATGATTATTTATGTGTCATTAATTGATCATCATTTATTACTTCCATATTATGATCAAGTAATTTATTAAATTGAATGTGTTTCAGTTACATACCTTTCCATTTTTACTATCTTATTGATTAATGATAGATTACACTATAATTAAACCTTAATGATCATTTGATTTTACACTTTTTTTTCCTTTCCCCAAGAAACCATGAAGTGTAATATGTTTAATATGAAATGATATACTAGAGGGAATAATGTTATAATCAAAAAAATATATTTTAAATTGTTTTTTCAAATGTATTGTAAGACTCAAGTATTTATACAATTTACCAATACTACTAAACTATTCCTTCCTTTAGGATGTGTTTCCTTTTATCATATGCCAATGTAATAAAGCAGACATCAGCTCTAGGCTACTGGGGTCTAAGTTTTTATAGTTGGTATCAAAGGAAGTTAGTAGAAACCTTGGGTACTAGATTTTGGAAAAACAAAGATTATGTATCATAACCCTATGATATAATTTGACGATAATTATAAAATAATATCCTAAATTTTTGGTATGGTATAGATTATGTGGTTTTCTTGGAAATAAATCCTTGTATAAATACTACAAGTGAATGTAGTTATAGAATAGATGTGTCTGGAAGTAATAACTCTAAAAGGGTGCATTGGGCTTGACTTGATCATCACTTGGTACATGAAAATAATCCCTAATGTTCACCCAGTTTGACATTCATGGGTGGAATGATTAGGATAATACACATTCTCTTTACAAACCATTTTAAAGGATTTTAAAAATATTGATATCCCAAAAGAAACCCTGTTTATGATTATGAGATTAGATATGCATAAATTTCTAAATTTATGTTAATTATTTCTCAATATTTGGGATTATACATTATGTTTCATAATTATATGATCTAATCTAGTGTGTGAAAACATTTAGAAATGGACCCTATCATAATGGGAACTAAATCAACACACGTAATCCAAAGGGTAAGAATGATTATTTCTTTGATGGTTTTAAGCCAATCATTCAAAAGGAACCAGTCTTCCAAAAATTATCATAATATTAGAAAGTATTATCATGTTATAAAAAGATAAAAAAATAATTGTCTATGTATTATGGATTCGAATTGAATCAATAGAAGAAGATGATATTAGGGAAAAGGATAGATAAAGGGAAGAAGGTAAAGAATGGTTTTCTATATGTGATAATTATAGAAAGAAACACCATGTTAATTGCTTAAATGGAATGATTTTTTTCTATAAGTATGGAGAGAAAGGACATTTTTCTTGTGATTTTAAGGGAAAGAAAAAAAATCCAATGTGTAATTATTCAACTGTAAGAAGATGAGGCACTATGCAAATCAATGTCTTAAGATTCAATGGAATATTCGTCAAATAAATATGATGGACCACATTTAATATTATGCTACAAACACATGAAAAGAGGAATGAATAATTTTCCAAATTATGGATTAAATAATTGTTTCATTTTAGTATTTTATCAATGATATCCTAGTTATAAGAATTATGAAATATATAAGGATTGTACTTCAGTATTATTTCTTAGAATATTTGAAGGTGTATTTTTAATGGTACCAAGAAAATTGATTCAATTGAAAGTTGAAATTATTGAAAAATACATGATTGAGATAAATAAAACCCTTAATATTTTTCTATTGTAGAGATAATGGTGTTGGGATAAAGAGATTATTGATATGGATAAGGAAAATTGGATAGTGCTGACGACCTTAGAACTGATTAATGATTTCTTAAAAAAATGGTCTATACTATCATTGATGGAGTTTAAAAAATCTTTGAATTTAAATAATATATCTAATAATCTATGTTTTACTTATGTAATAAGAATAATTCATGTGTATAATAATGTTTCAAAGTAATTCAAGTTATTACAATTTTTTAATAGAATACATGATAAATCTATTCACTTGTTTGGTATGTGAAAATTAAGATATACTTCATGTTGTTTGAGAGATTAATGATAAGTTAAATTTGGAAATTTAGTGACCTTACTTCTAAATGTATGGATCTTAATCTTCTAGAAGTTCCATAAGGTTAACCATTTATGAAATGGTATAATTTGAACTTTGGATGAGGTTTTAAGGATTAATTAACTACTATACTATATGGAAATTTATACATATTAGATAACTTATAATAACAATATTGGTTTTGGAAAATATTTGGAGACATATGGAAAGACGTTTCACTGTTTTTTAGATCCTGTGATCTGTTAAAATTAAGTTTTAGTTCTTCAGGCCAAAAAATCATTTTTGTATATTCATTTCTTAGAGTAATAAATGGATTAAAAATTGATCGAAGCACAAACAAATGATAGAATTTTTCTTATGAAATAAAAATGTATCAAGTAAATATATTTACTCATATTCTTATATAGTAAAATAATTCATCATCTCTAGGAAATGGATATGGAAACAAAATTTTATCCTTACATATTCATTTATGTTGAACTGATGGTCTTTTAGCTCATCACATATTTATGGATTTGAGGTCCTTAACTTTAAATTGATCATTCACTTTCTTTCAATCAATTACCTCTATCACTATATATAATTATTTACACTTTTCGTCTAGGTCCATATCTCCACTTTACACCACTGATCTCTTACGTAGAATCCTAGTTAATTGTTATTTCATATGACATTTTCAATTCATTTTCTCTCTTATTAATAGAATGTTTTATTAACCCTTTTACATTGTGGTTTTTTCAAAAAAGGTATTTACAAATTTCCAAACCTTAATTACCAAGATAAATTTTAAATTGAGAGGACACAATTTATTTTATGTGGGAATAATTTAACACTTCAATATTTTAAAATAAGAATATTATATTTGATAGCATGTGTGACATGCAACACCAAGCTTAGAAGAAAATATAACACCCTGAGACCTTGTGATATATTTTTATTAAAATAAATTAAACCACTTAAATAGCTCACATTACAAGATAACTAAGTTTATCTTGATTTATATGCTATATTTATCTTGTGTTAAATGCAACATTCAGTTTATCTTGCGTCACATGCAACACTGACTTTAAAAGAAATGTGACGTATTAATAAAATATTATTATTTAATAGTTATAAAATAAAGATTAAATTGGTTGGTATGGATAGTAATAAATAAATTAGTAAAATTATGGTTATATATTTATTATAAATAAAATAAAAAAAATTTAAAATAAAAATAAATTTTTATAGAAAAACTATATTTTTATAAAAGACAGTTTAATAACACTTTGCGCAGATAATTAAAAATTAATTTTTACCAATTTTAGAAAATTTATTTGAAAAAATAAAAAAAAAATTTAAACTGAAATACCAAAATTATATTAGGGTTATTTTTTGTTATTTTTTGAAATATATCATATTTTGATGAATAGTAAAAAATAAATCATATTAATTGAAAAATATTTTTTCATTTAAATAATTTATAATGGTAAATTTTATTTTTAGTTGGTTTAAAAGTAAAATTAGTTCATTTTTATATCATTTAATACAATTTATATCATTTGAATCATTTTTATATTGAATTTAGATATAAAAACTTTGTAAACTTCTTAACATTTTCACTTTAAAAACCAGCTTTCTCATCACGTCTGTGAGATTAATTTTAAATAAAATTATCCAATTATGTGATTTGAATTTGGAAAAATATATTCCATATTTATATTTATAAAAAATTTTAATTTAAAATATTTTATAATTAACTTTTTTTCAAATTGAATAGTGAATGTAGTAAAAAGTAATTATCGCGGTTATGGTAAAAATGGGTTTATTTGGGGTTAAACTAAAAAGATAAGGGTACAAATAACCAATAAACTTGTCTAAAAAATATTTATATGTACATATTTATACTATTACACCTATAAGGTTAGATAATTTATTATTGTGGACCCTTGATACATTTAAAAGACATGGGAGCACTCAATTCATTTCAAAAATACCAAGTTTGTCATTTCCCCTACTTATAAAAGGTCGCCCCCTATCCTCTATTATTAACACATTCAAAAATATTTGGTTCATCCAATACCATCCGAAAACCAATTCCAAAATTCTATCCACTAATCCTAAAAGCCTTATTTTGGGGATAAATCTATCTTTGTAAGTCTTTAGTGCAAACCTAACCATGATACCTGAAGAAGAGGTAATGATGTTCAATGAGCATCTTTATTTTATTTCTTTCTAAACCTAATTAAATTCTTACTAAACTATTATGATATAATAAAATTATTATATTAAATATAATAGGATGTTTCAATAATAATTTCATTACCTAAAACTATCTCCACTTCCATAAAATGTTTTATGAAATTATCATTCATGTGTACAGAGGACTACCACATCGCAAACCAATATCGCTCATTCTTCCATTGCAAAATTTAACTGTTGGGTATGATAATGGATATTAAGTATATAGATTATATTTATAACATATTTATACATATTAATTCATTATATCATATATATATATTTACCTTCCATTTCATAGGGATATGATAACGTCACTTGCATGTATGGCAGACTACCATCTCACAAAGCGATGTAATTTGTTTTTCACTAACTCTTTACGTACAATGTAAAGAGGATAATTTTAATTACTATATGTTATATAAATAAAAAAATAGTGATATTTATGAAATATATTTAACTATGTAGAGATAATATATATCATTTTCTTTTTTACCTTTTCACTCACTTAAAGATGATAACATCATTCATTTATGTGTGGACTACCACCTTCAAGAAGTGATGTGACTCACTTTTCATAACCACACCACATGGATGGTATATATATGATATTATGACCATTATGTAAATATAAAATATTACTTACCTATTTTACATAATTATCATTGAAAAATTGAAATGTTACTCATGCGTACAAACGGCCTACCATCTCCATGATCATAACGTACTTCATTTTTCATAAACATATTTCATGATTGATTTTAAAAGTATGATTGATATATAAATATTATTATTATATCATGATTATTATTCTGGATAATATATAACTATATGATATGTGCAAGGATAGGATATTTCATGATGAAACACACATGAGAAAACAAGGTAATTAACATCCAAAATAATGAAAATAATGAAATAATATTAATGAACAAGTGATAAGATGTAATAAAATGATCATATATGATATTATGAATATAAATATGGTTCTATAATAAGTTAATAACATTTTAAAACCACTATATATGATTTTAAATAACATTCAATCAAAATTAAGCGTGAGGTAAGGGGATTCTTAACTCAATTTACACTCGGGGTCAAACTTCTACTTCATTGATTATATCATGATAATATTATGTGTGTAATTAATTCTGATTAATTTTTATTTAATTTTCACTTTTTTATGTGTATTTAAATTTTACACACATAATTTGTTCATCGATTAATTTTCACTTTAACATTAAGATCATTTTAGGGGTTTATTTCACAATCACATTATAATCGAGAATTATTTATTCATGAATATTAGTTAAAGGAAATTACTTGAAAAATTCATAATAAACCCATTTCATTTTATTATCCTTTTTTATTCATGAAATTATCAAGTAATATTACCATTTTTTCACTCATTAGTACTTAAAAAAATTTAGGAAATTTTTTGTGAAAAAATTACTTCATTTTTCTCTTCGTTCAGAAATTTATTTTCTTCCAAAAACATGTTTTCTAATAATATTTTCAAAAATGTTTTTAAAATCTTAAAATTTATTTATCAAAGAATTTTTTACCCACTTTCACTTTTAGAAAAATCAAAGGAATCTTTATACTATTTTCAAAACAATGCTTGTTTGTATTTTTCTTAAAATGTGAAAAGAATATTTGTTTTAACATGTATGACATGTATGATATCAATTTATAAGTTTTCAGGATTATTTTCAATGAAATGGATTTTGAATTTTTTATGTTTTAAAAAGTGATTTTCAAAATGAAAAGGATATTTTCCTCAGGAATGTTTTTAATGAAATTTTTATTGTATTTCTATTCATCAAAGGCATCAACCCTTTATTTTACTTATGATCCACTAGGGAAATATTTTATTAATATCATCCATATTTTTTATGTGGATGTTTTATTATCAGTTTGACTATGGATGTGCTATTTTTATACCATTCTCCATATTACTCTATATGGTTTATGGTTATGTTTATTGATTGAGGAAATAATTCACATTTTATATGCTAGTTTTTCAATATTAATGTTTATTTCATTTTTGTATATCCCATTTATATAAAGAAATCAAATGAATTAGAGTGTGATGGGTGGGCATGATTAATGATAGCCCCGAAATGTATCAACATGTCTCACAAGATAAATCATTTGTCCAAATCATATGGGTTTCTACCCACATATTTAAACTATCTTAAGGATAGATCTTGATAGTAACTATCTTGAGGATAGATCTTGAGAGTTCAAACATGCTTCGTTATGAATTCCATCATTATGAATTCATTTATTAATATTGAATATGATTATTAAATTGGTCAGAATATCCATGGTTAAATTTTCATGATTGTGTAATTATCTATATGGAATTAATCAACCATCATTTATTCTTTCCATTTTATTCTCAAGTTATTGATTAAATGGCATGTTTTTTTCTTACAAACCTTTCCATATTGTATATGCTTATTGATTTATGATAACTTACATTGTAGTTAACTCTTACTAAGTATTTGATCACAAACTTATTTTTCCCCTTTCCCCAGGAACCCATCAAGTGTACTATGTTTGATAGGAAAGGATATATTATACGGATATTGTTATTCTCGTAAAAAAATTAAATTGTAAAATATATTTTCAAATGTAATATAAGACTCTAGTATGTATCTAGTTTACCAAGACTATTAAACTATTCTGTACTTTAGGATGTGATTTTTTATATCTTATTCCAATGTAATAAATAATACACCGACTCTAAGCTACTGGTGTTAGGATTGTTAAAAAAAAATAAGAAAAGATTTCTTTATTTCTCTCTTCAATCTAAAATTATTTTTCTTCCATATCCTTTTTTTCTAAAAAAAATATTAAAAAAAATATACATTCTCTAAATTATTTTTTTATTAAATTTTACCCATGTTTAAATTTTTAAAAATTGTTTGAAATGAATTTTCTTATCATTTTATAAATGAGGTACTTTCTAAATTTTTTACAATAGTGTGAAAGGAATGTTTTTTAACTTGTATGACATGTATAGAATTACTCACTATCAGGACCACTTAATTCTTTTAAGATTCATTTATAATCATCTATGGTTCTTTTTAAAGAAATTTTTTTATATAATATTTTGTAATTTTTTAGAATTTTAAAGAAGTGTTTTCAAAGTGAAAAGGGTATTTTACTCAAGAAATATTCTATATGATCTATTAAATACAATTTCATAAATGAAGACAGCCTTTGATATTATGAATTTCTTTGAATATATATGTGTGTATGTGTCTCTCACATATATATCTAGATTATTCTCCCTCACTTTTATATGGTAATGCATGCCTTATATTAATCTCTCAAATTCCTTCTTTATGAATTTTCCTTTTATTATGATATGATATAAGATTATGCAACCCATTTTCTTTCATGAGTAATTATTATTTTTATTCATTATAACTGATTCCCATTTTAAGGAACAAAAAATCATTAACATGTTATGATGGTTTCTTCCAAATAGTTCTCCAATACATTGGTTAATTTTTTAGTCTCATGATACATCATGTATGGGATTAGGGAGTTAACCTAATCCATTATGGGAAATTTTCAACTATGTGATAATGTATATGCCTTTATCATTGAATCATGTTTATGAAATGTTATTTATAACTTCCAAATTTTCTATGATTACATGATCTTATGATGTTATTTTTTATATGTTATGTGTCCATGTTATTACTGATGATAATTTACTTTTATGATATCATGTTATGCCTTTTACTCATAATTTATGCTTCTTTATCATGATTATTCTCTTACTATGATTTTTATCTCACCAATTTTATCTATCTATTACCCAATCTATTCAACACATATTTAGGATCTTGAAATATTTTGGTGATCATTATGGAGAATAAAATAAAGAAGTTTAATTTTATTCTCAATTTGATGTATTATGAACCTAGCCTTACAAAGACCCCAGGACTCATGATATTTGGGTTTTAATTAATATATGTTTTTGTTAAAAATAATGTGATAATATTTTTATATATATTGGGTATCTATAGTTGGTATATGAGTGAATTTTTGGAAAAACTACGGAAACTAGGATGAGAAAACTTAAGTGAGAACCCTTGGGATAAGTCTATTGATAATTTTAAGTATAGGGAAATATCGTCAAATTTTGGTGAAGGATAGAGCGAGTAGTTTTTTGAGAAATTACATTCCTTACAAGATACTACAATTGGATGTGGATCTTGCACAATTATACTTATTGGTAATGAATCTAAAAATTAGTCATTTATTTGGACTCAATCATCACTTGGTGCATGAAAACAGGACATGATTCACACTTGGTTTGACACTCCTATGGTATATTCTTTAGAAATTAAAAAACTCTTTATGAACTAGTATGAAGGAATTGAACAAATTATTATATTAGAAAACCTAATAGGAAATGTTACCATGGATAACCTAGGTAAAAACCTAGATACTTGTAAGTCAGGATATACTTATCATTTATAATTTATTAATTATAAGTTTATAAGTTTCTATTTTTTTATGTTAATGCATTTTCATCTTGTTTATTTTATTCTTTTTAGTTAATGATAGGAACAGGATAAATCATGCCAACAACCAATGTAATGGGAAATTTAATGATTTCCTTAATGAGAAGACTAACCAAATGGGAATGGAAGTTACACATTGTGCAATCATGCCAAAGGATAAATCTCAAATTATGATTAATAAATAGAACATATTATAATTTTCAAACACATCAACGAAGATAAGGATGGTGTCTTGTGGAAGTTTAAGTGTTAAATATGGTAAAAAAAAGAAGATTCAGTTTTCTAAATGTAAAAAATGTGTGAAGAGGAACTATGGAAAATACCTTAAAGGATCTAGAATATGTTTTTGCGTGTAAATATAAGGTAAAAATCATCTAGTTACTGAAGAAAAATGAAGAGTCCGATTAACAAGGCATAAGGAAATAAAGTTCAACATGAGGTTCCACTAACAGTTCAATGTCATAGATATGGGGGATTTATCCATATCTAAGTCAACTCCCTAATCTAAGGATTAATTCCTAAGATCCTATGTTATGAAATTCATTGAAGTGTAATTATTGAAGTGTTTAGGTTTTGGAATTCAATAATAACAATATTAAATTATTTTCATTGATGGTATACTGGTTATAAGAAACATGAACCTTTTAAGGATTTTTCTAGGATATTTTTTCTTTAAGGATTCGTATGAATATATTGAATGGAAAAATTGACTATAAAATTTTGTTAATGGTAAGATGATATTTTATAGAAAAAAACATGAATGATGAAATTATAAAATTTGATTTGTTCTTTATGTAGAGGTAATTATAGTAAATTAAGATTATTTTATTTTGTGGAAAAAATAATATGTATATAAGACTTTAGTGGTTAACAACTGATTTCATGATTAATGTTATTTTGAGTATGTTCATCATATTTTTCTTAATGTTATAGGAATTATATAAATATTATTTTATAAAAAGAACAACTTGCATGTCATTTGATAACCCATTTCATCTGGTAAGTTCATGGAGGTTGAACCCAAAAACAAATAGAGATAAAGTTGTAACGCCTACCATTGGACTATGTGATGTATTGGTTAGTATGAAATCGTTTTTACTTAAACAATTTTGTAGAAAAATATTAAGTTACTTTTGGGAAACATATTAAAGGATCAAATCTTTTTGAATATTTAGGATTTTTAGGTGATTAATGATATTTTAGAAAATGTTTTATTGGGTTAATATATATATATATATATATATAACCTAGAGGTTTAACATAAATTTTTATTTAATAAAATTCTATTATGTTTTTGGATATGTATGTTGAAGGGTAAAAGATAAAATTTGAAGTTAAAACCTTATTTCATGTTGAGCTTATTGAGGTAACTTGGGATATGGGGTTATTTATTTAAGTAATGATCTATGTTAAACCATTTGTTTTATTATATAATTTTGGAGATTAATATATTCAAACTAATTTTTGGTATTATTTTTCTTTGTGCTAACCATTTTTTTATAATAATGATTGTAAGAATATATTGTTACTCTTTTATGGATCATATGACCCATTTAAATTTAAATTTACTTCTTCAAGAATAAAAAAATCATATTGGATATTTATTTCTTAGAGTAAGCGGTGCAGTGTAAATTGGTCAAAGCATAATAAAAGGATGAAATTGTGTTTATGAAATAAAAATATATAAAGTTAGTATATTTTATAGTCTTTTAATATTGATTTTAAAAGAATCATTCAAGTCTAGGAAAATGAATTTAAAGAAAAAATGTTATCTTATTACCTTCATATCTGATGAATCAATAATCTTTTAACTCATCACATATTTATGGTTTTTTGGTTGTTAAATTTCACTTAATAATTCACTTTCTTATTATCAATGATCTCTATCACACTCTCTAATTATTTATAATTTTCCTCTATGTTTATATTTTCACTTCCTACCAATTTTATCTTATGTGCAAACGTAGTTATGTGATGACTTTTGTATTTACCATTCTCTCTTTTTAAGAGAATGTTTTATTAACCCTTTTTACAATGTGGGTTTTTCCACAATGGAATTATCAAATGAAAAACCCTTGAATATTGATAAAACATTAAAATTATAAGGAAGCAATTTATTTAACTTGGGTAGAATTTAACACCCCATTATTTGTAAAGTAACATTATGTCTGATAGCATATTCAATGCACAACACTGAGTTTAAACAAACTACGATTTAATATTAAAATATTATTATATAAATGTGATTGATTTAACCTAACCATTAAAATTGGTGGATATGAATAGTATTAACTAATTTATGAAATATACATAATATTCCTATATAAATATATTTTTAAATTCTTAATAATCACTAAAAATTTAATAAAGATATTTCATTCTACAAAGAAATATGTTTCCTTCAAACATGTTTTTTATAATTTTTTGTGCTAAAATATTATAATTAATTTTTATTCCTTTTATAAATATTATTTTATAAAATTAACGTAATTTTTTAAATCATCAAATAGATATTAACTTTGGGTGAAATTTCGGTATTTTTTGAAACATATTAATTTTTCAGTGAATAGTAAAGAATACAAATTTTTATAAAATTTCCATTTCCTTTAAATAAATTAAGTAATAAAAAATTAAACTTATTATTTTAATTTTATTTCACATTAAAAAATTATTATTTAGTAATATTTAATCCAATTAATTACATTTAAATCATATTTATACTGGATTTTAGTATAAGTTTATTTTTAGACTTTAAGACACATTTTTCTTGAAACTGTTTTAAAGTGCATAATGTTTCTCCATTTCAGAAAATTAAAATAACCCCTAATGAGGAATGATTCAAATTAAATGTATATATTATATATCTATAAATAATAATTTACATTCAATTAATTATCATTAATTTTCTTATTTTTATTATAATATCATCTTATGATTGAAAAATGTATTTCTAGAAAATCATTTTTTCGACATGCCTGTGGGTTTAATTTAAAATTATTTTTTTGAAAATTTTTTTTATTTAATCTGATAAAATGTATTTAATAATTATAATAATTATTATTAATGTTATATAATAATTAAAAATTAATTTTTGGTCATAATAAATAGTAAAAATTAAAAAAAATAGATTAACATCGTTAATGTTAAAACCGGATTACTTGAAGGTTAAACTAAAATGGTAAATGGGATAAAATGTTTAAAACATGTTTATTATGAATGGTATAGTTTTATATAATCATTATATCTCCTCCAATTATTCATTTTACAATTTTGGAGGCACTTTTATTTGTATTTACTTCCCATTATTTAATAGTTTTGGATATTTAAAAGAATATCACTCCTTCTCCAGTATAAAAGGGAACCCCCTATCCTCTCCTTTATACACTTCCAAAACCAATTGGTTTAACCAATACCTACTCAAATACATTCCTTAATTCTATTCCCATATCTTATAATCCTTTTTTATTATAAATCTAATCTAGGAAGGCTTTAGGTATAATCCTAAAATGGTGGTCTGAAGAAGAGTTATCGTTCTTAACCAAGCATATTTATTTTATTTCTTATTCCACCTCCATAAAATATTACTCAATAGTGATGATATAATTACATTAGTATATACCATATAATATTTTCTTATTATGTTACTGTTATAACTTAAATCCATCTCCACTTATATCAAATGGGAAACAAAACCATCATTTGTGTGTACGGTGAACTACCGCCTCGCAAACCGATGTAACTCATATTCCATTATCGACTCTCAAGGATATTCATGATGATAGATTTAATGTTTATATATTATATTAGTTTAATGTTATTAATTATTTAAAATTAACATATCATATACCTTTTTATATTACTATCCATTGAAAAAATATATAATTGATCGTGTGTTTGGAGGACTACCGCCTCATAAAGATATGTGATTTGTTTTTTATTATTACATCACATAGATGGTATATTTAAGTGTATTTAAAAAAATAATTTGATATTTATGATATAATTATAATTATTTAAAGATAAAATAACACTAACTTTCTTTCCATCGTGATCATTGAAAATTGGAAACGTTACTCATGTGTATGTATGGTCTACTATTCTTATGATTGTAACATAGTTAATTTTTCATAACCATATGTCATGGTTGGGTTTAAAAGTATAATTTATGTATAAGAATTATAATTATTTTATTATTATTATTCTATAAATTATGGAACAATTAAACCTTTAACCATGGTCAACACACTGATGTTGTTTTGAAATTATGAACCAAGTGTCCTCAAAACACCCAACGTAGACATAATTGAATAAGTAATTAAATATATCAACAAAATAAATTAATTAAATAGTTTAATTATATTGTATTAAACCCGTAAAATGATCCTAATAAAACAAATAACTTACATAATTTTATTATATAGGAGATAAAATACATACACGACAATGCCTGGACTCAAGGTAAGGGTTTCATCTCAAAACTTCCTTCTTTGAGACATGCATTCTTTTATGAACCTAATTTATTTTAAATGGTGTATATACTAACCATTTATATATTATATCATGAATAATTAATAATTCATGATATTTTATGTTATAATTCATTTACATCATTCATGGGAGTTATGATTCAAAAATTACCAAAGTGGTAAGGGTTTATGTTTCAATCTCATTTTAATTGAAAGTGGTTATGCTTGAATTTAAATTATTGGAAATTACTTGATTCATATATAATAAAACCCTTTAATTTTATTCTCCTACATTTAACCATGAAATATTCAAGTAATTTTTCTATTTTACTCTCTTTGGTACATAAAACTATTAATAAAATGTTTTTAAGAAAATATGACTTTATTTCTCTCTTTAGTTGAAATTTTTTTCTTCCATATCCATGTTTTATAAAAATATATTCAAAAAAGCTTTTAAAATTCTAAAATTGTTTATTAATTAAATATTTACATGTTTTTCTTTTTTCAAAATGGTTTAAAATTAATATTCTTATCATTTTCCAAATGATATATCTTTTAACCTTGTTAAAACAATATGAAAAGAATTTTTTTTAACTTGTATGGAATATATAGAATTACCCACTATCATGACCACTAAATTATATAAAGTCTCATTCATAATAATCCATGGTTTTTTTAAATAAAATTTTTTCTATAATATTTTTTGAATGTTTTTAAATTTTTAAGTAGTGATTTCAAAGTGAAAAAATTATTTTCCTCATAAAATATTCCATGTAATCCTTTTAATACATTTCCATCAATGATGAAAACCTTTGATATTTTGGATTGTTTATAAACTATGTAAATATGCATCTCACATATATACCTAGATTATTCTCCCTTACATTTATGGGGTAATATATACCTTATTTTCATCTCTCAAATGCCTTCATTATGAAATTTCATTTAATTATGAAATGAGACTAGATTATGAAACCCATTTTCTTTCCATGGGTAATTCTTAAGTTTATTCCTTATTATTGATTTCCATTTTTTGGAAAACATAATCATGAACATGTTATGATGGGTGCACCCAGATAGCACTCTATTATATTGGGTAATGTTTTAGCCTCATGAGGTGACATGTATAGGATTAGAAAGTGAACCTAATACCTTATGGGACTTTTTAAACCATGTGATATTTTTTAGGAATTTAGAATTTAATCATATTTATATCATGTTATGTGTTGTTACAACATTTCCTATTGTTGATCCCCATGCCAGATTAAGTTCCACTGAGAGGGGGAGAATCAGTGGTATACTCATTTTTAGGAATTCTTTTTTACTTTTAGTTCAAACTCTTTAACTTTTTAAAGATATCAATACACTATGTGATATCCCTAAATCTCACATCATGTGTAATAGTAATAATATAGAGATTTTCACACAATATTTACAAGTTTTAGTTGAAAGGCTTAATCCTTGATGTTATTTTATGTTATTTTTTAGGTTATATCAACAATTATGCATGCATATAGCTTGGATTCATGCACTCTTTCATATTCTTTTTTTCTTTATATATAAACACGGTTATATACACATACCTCAAGTTCTTATTCACATGTGAATTAACATGAACTATCTACTTCTTTCTTCACTAACATAAGTGTATGCATGGGATCTCACATGTGCATGGATTGGTGATCATTAACAGTATCACAATCCTTATGAATGATCCTCATTTTCATAGTAATATACATGGCCTTATTAAATAGTATCTTCATGTAAAGTCAATTATTATTTAAATAACACTACCTGGTGCACTCTCTTCCTTCACTTGTGTGATAATAGTTTTTTGTGTTGTATCAATAGCCTTCACATAACCTTGAAGGCTTTTAGATTTATCCTTTATAATACAATGGTTTTCCATGGATTCTACTTATCAAACCTTCATAATACCTGAATATCTCATGGGTTTCTTCTTCATGATACTATATATTTCTATTGATTCTCATTCATGTGAATAGGTTCCTATGGATACTTTGTTTTACTATTTGAATTCTCCTATATTGGTTTCGCAACATTTCTATATACATTCTCATTGGACCTTCCTCTCATTTTATAGGTCTAAGAATAAATCCATGTACCACCTTAGATCCATGAATCATGTCGTGTCATAGGATGCTTTCAAAGAACAGTAAAATATGGAAGGTCACGCATATTAATTCCCAATTGAGTCATTCAGGTTTTCAAGTATTCACCAAAAATGATACTTCCTTCTCTTATGTGATATTTCATTTAATTTATCATGTGCATCCAATAATAATCACATTAATATCCTATCTTTGAATCTAGAATGAATCCAGGGTGATCAGATGACCAAAAATTCCTCATCCAACTATGTTTTTAGTCAATTAATTCTTGTTATTCATGTTATCACATTCATGTAAAGTATTGAATTCATTCATGGTGATTCAAATAATCATAATCTATTTATCTCTTCATATCGATAATATAGAATCTATGGATACCTTGGTTTGATCATAGGTTATTTGGCCATCTTCTCTAGAGAATAGTAGTTTCATCAATGAATGGAAGCATGATGATGATGGCCAAACTCAATTGAATAGTTGAGATCATTTTCATTGGATGGACGTTGAAATAGATGAATCGTTTAAGGATGTAGGAACAGTTACGTGGGATCACTTTTCCCAAATTGATCACAGCTTCATTCGAGGGATACTTTTTTAATCAAACTATGTCGTATACTCGTCGAACTAGTGATGGGAGATCATCACCCATACACATAAAAAACACCACCACATAGGCATCACCCTAGCAGGGTTCTTTCCCAACTAATGTGCCTTCCGGGCTTACTCTATACTAGACTTATACATGGTACCTCCTATATTGTGGGGTTTCTATTCCTACCCATTCTCCCCTTCTTCCTATGAGTTATCCTGACCTGGTTCTCTTGGGTAGATTAGTCCTTGTCCCACATGTTCCCTTAGTCGAGCCTTGTCTTTAGTTGGCTAATGGGTAGGAAAATTTTTTTATAAGAGTATCATTCAAAAAATAAGAAATAATCTAATTACATTAATTCCAATCCTTCCTTAAATAAAATGGTACGACACCATAAAATTCCTTCTTCAAATACCCTTTATGAAATTTCCTTAATTTGCATGGAAATATTATTCTTCTTCTTCTTAATTTGGTGGTAAAAAAAGTTTCATCAATGAAACAATTCTCTGGAACTTAATATCACTTCAACAATCATTATATTTAACTACCACATATTGAATTACTAACAAAAAATGTAACATGGGGTCAACAATCTTCTCCTTTGTATTTTTTTTCAATATCAATATATATAATTCAAGTCAATATATGGTGAAAACATTCTGCAACTTATTTAAAATTAAATTAAAAGGATAATGGGGTCTTCTCATGTTTTTCTCCCTTATATAAGACTTTCTAGATCGCTTATAAGATAGGGAAAATATCACATGGTTCTCTTAGTAAAGTGCCTTTAGTTAATCAACTCTAAGTCTGCATATTCTAACCTAGTGTATAAAATAAGATATATATAACCAAGGTTGTTCATGTTATCCATAAAATACCAAGCATGTGAAATAAATCTCATAAAATATCAAATAGGGTTTTGAGATAATCATATTTATCAGTGAAATGCTAAATCCTACACAAACTTCAACAACACATTAGAATGTTCATGTGAAATAGATATATCTCACCCATTATTTTATCTTGTAATAAACCAAGAACTCCACTATAATTTATATTAACAAAACAATTATGAACAATGTATTAAAGTTATATTGGCATACCTTGACCTTCATCTTTGAATCTATCCCATAGTTTTCAAATTCATTCTCAAGGTTTCTCCCCCTTAAAGGATATACTCCTTCATCATCATGGAAATTTAAGAACTCCATAATGGGAAACACATATCCTTAAATTCCCTACATGTTATCTTATAATGCATAAAATTATGGGGAATAAGGAGGAACCTCAATGTTCTTAGAATACACATTCATATAGAGAGTATCCTCTTAATCTGAACTTCTTCTTAGACTCAAAATCATCACATGAATTTACACTGTTTTTATTTTTAATATTCCTCCCCTTTATAACATAGGGTATATCTCCTGTAATTATTTTCATGAATTTCTTAAGGGTGTGACCCTTCTTAAATTTTCTAAAAATTTATTTTAATACTTAATATCTATTTTTTTGTATCTTGGATGAATTTCTGGTCATAATATATTTCTTTTTGGTGGAAATTTTTTTAATATACTTCTTATGTTGTTCAAATTTAAGAATGACTTTTCACCTTCTTTTATAACCTAAATTACCATTTATTTTGTTCTTATATTAAAATTATCATATTATTTTTTTCATTAATTATACATACCATCATGTAGATTTTATTAGGAAATAAGAGATACAACTGAAGCCAAACAAAACACACAACCGACCTATGGCGGTCTTTAATGGTGAAGACTAATGGAATCCCCTCGAACTAGGTTGGATCCCTCGAGTTTCAGGGAATTCACAGTATGAAGGAAAATGGGTTCAGAACCAAGAACATTAATAGAATCAAGGTATCCTGTAAATTGGTTCCCCTCACTCCATGAGTGAAACACCTTGATATTGTTTCTAAGAAATCCCCTACACTTTCGAATTATGTATGTAATGGACCATGGAGAGGGGAAGAGGCCATGTAGGATTTCATAGAGTATCTTTGAATTAGTTTCTACCTATGTAACACATATTTTCATTAGATGACACAATATGAGAACCATAAAAAGATCCTTATCTGTGGCCTAAAGAGAGGAACCATGGCCCAACCAGGAGGAGATATCCAAAATGATCAAACCATGGGATCCATGCACGACCCCTCCACCATACAATACCCCCATATTGCAAAAATCATCTGTATTGAGTTTAAGGCCCCTAGAGGGCAGGTTCCATCGAAACTATTGTCTCATAAATTTATTGTTATCGAAAAGATCATCAAGAGAGATAACTTGAAGATGAAGAATAGTGACCACTTCTATTTCAATCCTTATAGAAATATTTATATCATTTCATTTTCTTTGTATTTTTCTTCTCTGGTAGATTTCTTCTCCTTTATTTAGTTTTACTTCCCCTAAATGTAGGCCATCAATTATTTTCATAAATTGACATGTTATGCACATATTTTGATGCCTTTCTCATAAATTTCTATGAACACCAACAATAGCCTATAATACTTATTCTATTCTTTTGTAGTGTAGTATTTTTATGTTTCACAAATTTTGAGCCTTCCTTCTTTTGGGTAAAACCACCACTCTTTTTCACATCGCTTGGGGAACGGTTCTTCATATGAATTTTATCATACACACATGATGTGGTGGGATCATCATTTTTTACCATCCATACTTTCCCATAAAAACTTATACTAGCACTTGAAACAATGTTAGTACACAAGAACGTTTATGGGTTACAGGATACCTTTTTCATGGACGTTGTTACCATTGGATAAGAGGATGATCTAATGATACATTTGAAATTATGATAATTGATGAAAAATATCTCTTATTCTAGATATTTTTAAGGTTCCATCTTTGGGTGATTCATGATTCTCCAATCTCACCTCTATCTCTAAACACTTCATGTTGAGGAAGTTTTTCTCTCCCCAAACTAGTATAAACATGTCTTCCCAGTCTTATTTGATCTTATTTATCTATTCTTCATACATTTTCCTTAACTCATGAAAATAATTTCAAGATCTTTTAACTAATAATCTTTGACATCTATAGAAGCATTTTGTAATCTTTAAAGTACATAGAAAGTCTCTTCCATAATAATTTCAAAAAAAATCTAATGGGAATACCATTTTTGTTATTATTAATAATAAATAATAGATTTCTACCTTTTTTCTATGAGTTATATGCGAGTGATTCACTTTCTAAACTTCTTACTTAGTGCATCTTCCATTTATTTTACTTCTTCTTCCATTTGTGATTTATCATAAATAAGTCATTATATGCCTTTAGTAATACATTTTACTAATTCTATGGGAACTTTCTTTGAATGATATTTGAATACATAATTTTTATCACTAACTGAAATATCATCATCAAAAATTTAATAGTATTTATCATGAGAATCATAATTGAAATAATTATTGCATGTTTTAAATTTTAGATTACCTCCAATTTTAGGTGTATCTTCATTTACAATGGCATTATTGTTAAAATTATTAGCATGTATTTTCTATATAATCTTTTAAGTCATGGAAGAAATCTCCATCTGATGTATCTCACTCATTTACTAAAATATTCACTTCATAAAGACTCACTTGGATATTTGGAGGTGACTTACCCTTTAATATCACTTTTTGATCCCTAGACAGGAGTATGAGCCACTAAGATGGGGGTGAATTAATGGTAAACTTAATTTTATGAATTATTCTTTTACTTTTAATTCAACCACTTTAACTTTTTATGGTTCTTTATACACTCTGTGATATCTCTCAATGTCACCTCATGTGCAGTAGTAATAATAGACTGATATTCACACAAAATTTACAAGGTTTGATTAAAATCCATACTCCATAATGTTATTTTTTGTGCTTTTGTTTATGATATCTCAATGATTATTCATTCATGTAGCTTAAATTCATGCACTCTTTCATATTTTTTTGTTTCTTTTCACACGCACGCTTTTATATGAACATAACTCAAGTTCTTCTTCACATGTGCACTAGCATGCACTATCCACTTCCTTCTTCACACACATAGGTGTATGCATGGGTTATCATAGGTGAATAGATTAGTGATCAATAATATTATCACCTTCCTCATTTGTACTCCTCATTTGAGTAGAAATAAACACAACCTTATCAAACAGTACCTTCATGTAAACCCAATTCTGCTTTGGATAAAACTACTCGGTGTTCTCTCTTCCTATGATCATGTAACAAGGGTTTTCCATAATGTATTAACATATTTAACATAACCTTAAAGGATTTTGGGATTATCCTTTATGATACAATGGTTTTCTATAGATTTTACTTCTAAAACACATCATGATACCTAAATGGATCATAGTTTTCTTCCGCACAAAACAATGTATGTATGAAAATTCTCCTTCTTGTGAAGTAGTTCACACATATGCTTTGTTTTTTGATATGAGAGATCCTCTCTTAGTTTATAAATATTTCAATGTACATTCTCATCAAAACTACCTCTACTTCCATAGGCATGATAATAAATCCTCACACCACCTTATATTTATGAGTCATGATGTTTCATAGGTTTCTTTAAAATCACTATAAAATATATCATGTTGTGCATATTACTTCTCACCCGACACATTTTAGTTTTCAATTATTCACAGAAAATGGTGGTTCCTTCTCTTAAAAAATATC
Organism: Viscum album; assembly: GCA_963277665.1. Classification (NCBI taxonomy): domain Eukaryota; kingdom Viridiplantae; phylum Streptophyta; class Magnoliopsida; order Santalales; family Viscaceae; genus Viscum; species Viscum album. The sequence continues at coordinate 881,535,187 of OY728123.1, forward strand.
ACATTTCATTCCTCACATCCATGAGATAATACTTGCATGCATCACCTATCATTGAATCTTGAATGCATCTAGGGTGATTGGATAATTGAATGGACCTCCTATAACTATGTTGTAGTTAGTCGATACTTATTATTTGTGCTATCACATGCATGAAAAGTGTATATTTCATGCATGGTTATTCAATGAATCATTATCTCTTTATCTCTTCATCTCAATTCTTATATAGTAATGGTTTCCTTGGTTCGGTCACAGGTGGTTCAATCATCTTCTCTAGTGGACAAAAATGTCATCGAGGATTGGAAGAATGAAGTTGATGGCCAAACTCAATTGGATGATCGATATCATTTGCATAGGATGATCAGTAAAATATATATACCATTTAAGGTTAAAGGAATAGTAAAATGGGTTTGCATTTCCCACATTGATCACTTATTTTTTCAGGCGATTCTTTATTAATAAAAGTGTGTCGCATACTCATCGAGATGGAGATGTGGGATCTACACTCAAACACATTACATACCCCAACACACAGGCTTTATCCCAGCGGTCTTCTTACCCAACCCATGTGCCTTCTAGGTGTGCTCTCTACTTTCCCTATACATTTTCCCACCCATACTATGGGGGTATTATGCCTGCTTGTGCTCCTCTACATCCCCTGAGTTGGCTCGGGTTGGTTCCCTTGGGGCTGATAGACCTAGTCCCACATGTTCTCTTGGTTGAGGAATAGCCTTTGTTGGATAGTGTATTATACACTTCTTTTATATAATAATCATTCAAAATACTTATAAATAATATAAGTATAGTAATTCCAAGACTTCCTCAAATAATATTCTATGCCTTTTTCAGATGGAAATGTGGCTTCATTGGGGAAATCATTATTTATGAATGGTTTCCAATGGGTTCATTTTTGGAACTGGAAACCCCCAATGGTTCTGTATCTATAGGGACCTTCTTTCCAAAGGCAGGAACTCATTAGGGATTTTAAATAGAGATACTTATTAACTCGCATTGGTTGAGAGGATGGGATTTCAAGATCATCACACCCTTTTGGGGGGAATTATTTCCTACTTCAGGACTCTCTTATAGATTTAAGATATATTCGTGAATCCTTCATTAATTCCCAACTATGATGTGATGTATCCCAATATTCTCAACCAATTATTATCATGTGTGTAATTTAGAATCATCTATATATATTTGAGGTTCTTCATCAATGGATATATCTATATGTATCTAAGATTCTCCATTTATGGTATCCTATTATATAATAATTATAGATTCTTTGGTCGTCATTATGAAGATGTGGGTTTTCTCACCACGTAGTGGGGCACTCTAGATTTTATGGTCATCCAAGAAGACAAATGTCACTCCGGAAATTAACATCATCTAGGGAGGAAGAATTTTTTATGATATTGGAATCGAACTCATAAATGGTATTCCTATATATTCTTATGAAAGGAATTAGAACCCACATAGTTTGGTGCTGATTCACAGGGTAGATCATACCTTTTAAGGTCATTTGATGAGGACCCAACCATAAATTTTAATGTAATGTGGAAAGGGCATCTAGGCAGAAGGTGCCTAGTAAAAAAATTAGTGTTATAATTATTCCAAAAAAGAACAAGGAGCATGGAAGGGATATGAGTTTCCAAGTTTCATTAGACTCTACTGGGGATGTGGCCCAAAAGAATAGGGTTGTTTTAGAATACTTTGTTTGGACATCAGGGCGGGTTCCTATGTATCCTCTTTGGATGGGAATCACATCCCACGAAGTCCATTGGTGAGGACCCATGCCTATGGAGGATTTCAATGATTTGTCTCGCATGGGAGTATGTCCCCTTAAGACAATAGGTTAGGGCTTACTCCTGAGAAGAATATCCCATGTGAAGGGACCATGAGAGATGTTTTTACTCATGGTGATTGGAGGTCTTAACTTGGGGTTTACTCCTAAGGAAGATACCTGAATTATGGGAATTTTTATTTGGGGATTATTCCTAGGGAGGATGCCTATTGATCTTGGACCTGAAGTGGGTGTCCTACGTATCTTGGTTAACAGGAATCATAGTTCTCATATTTCATTATGATTTGGTGATTAAACCTAGTATGGGGCCAATTTGAGGGGGGAATTATTTCTCATTTCATGGATGAGATGATATAGATATCGGTCACTTATAAGGATTCCTACGTATCTGAGTTATGGTGGGAATTATATTTCTCATAGTTTATTTGTGAGGACCCATTCCTATGGAGGCTCTTATAGATATGTATCGTATGGTAGTATGGCCATTTGAGATGATATTTCAGGGTTTACTCCTAATTAGGATATCACATGTTAAGGGACCATTATAGATGTTATAACTCATGGTGATTTGAGGGCTTAACTTGGGGTTTACTCTTGAGGAGGATACCTAAATTAAGGGAATTATGATTTGGGGATTATCTCTAAGGAGGATTCCCATTGATCTAGGACTCAAATTGGGTTTCCTACGTATCATAGTTAACAAGAATCAGAGTTCTCATTGTTCAATATGATTTGGGGCTTACACCTAGGAGGAGTCCAATTTTAGGGGGCATGATTTCCCATATCATGGATGATATGGCATATAGCTTGAGCCTTGAGAAGGCTTCCAACGTATCCCAGTTATTATAGGAATCATAGTTCTCATAGTTCATTCCTTCTAGTAGATTGTGTGGTTTTTATTATCATCATTAACCTATAAGCCTACATGATTCATGATCAGTGGTAGAAACAAGAGGAATTAAGAGATATGACAAACCACACACTTTTCCTCCTTCGTGGGTGGAAGAGGTCTGGGCTATGGAGGAAGAGTTCGAAGCTATAGTGTAATAGGAGAAGGCCGACATAGGTGGAGAGGACAAAGACTCAAAACATCCATAGGAAAGACTAGGGATTATTCCAAGAGGTTTTCCGTGAAATTGATTCTAAAGCAGGAGGAGGATCTCATTCCATGTTTAATGGAAAATCAAGTGTGATTCTTATCCTCCCTGCTATGAACTTGAGGCTCTGGGTCTTAGATACAAGAAGGGAAATACATAGTCCTATCCTAGGAATCTGATATCAGTAACTCTACAATAATTTCCATAGGTTAATGGTCCATGTGACCATAGATATCCAAATCTAAAGACTCCCTGAGTATCCTTACCCTTTGGTAATACAAGTGTGGGAAACCTATGACCATATAAATCCAAATCCAAATGGGATACATGCTGATGTGCCTTTCCCTAAGGTTTTATAAATGAGGAGGTCTTTGTGGAGGTTTTAATGAGGTCCCTTTTATAAAAGGGATCCAAATAATAATAGTCTCTACCATGAGTGGACTTGAAGAAGTACTAATGGATAGATCATATAGGATGAAAGGGGAGGAAAACTAAGAAGGATCACACAAGGGGTGCACCGAAAAAGTGGGCTTGGGAGAACTGGTGGCACCTTAGGTGATGACCAACCTGGATGGATTGACTTGGGTGAGGCTTAGCTTAAGAATTCAAGAGTCTTCACAAGTATTACCGTAAGATTGGATCACAAGTTTATATTTGAGGAATGGTGGTCGTGCTGGTCCTCTTAAATTGGGGGGTTGGGAGAATAAATCACGAATGTTTTATTTACTTTAAACCCTTTGGGATTTAAGATTCACTATCCCCCTTTTATTCTATATCTTTAGGTTTTATAAAACTAACTTAAAACTTTTGGAGGACTTGAGTGAATTAATAGTGTGATCAAAGCAGTAATCGTCCTTTAGGAAAATTTTTCTGTCCAAATGAAGATTCTAAGGGTCTATTTATAGGAAAATATGAGACCCTAGATAAAGGTGTTTGTTTTTGAAAGTGGGTAGTGCATAGGTAGGTCACATGCATGTACCTTGTGTGTTAATGGTGTTTTTAGGGACTTAGGAAAAACAATAGCTCTATAGAGTGAGAGCTTCTCCCTCACACCCTTTCTTGGGATCAGTTTTGGGCTATGGTCCTGGTCCTTCAGGCAGGTCCCTTCGCTACTATCACTGACCCCCATGAAAAATGAATAGTCACACCATGAACTTTTTGAGCCTGTGTTAGGATATTTTGGGTCATGAAACATGGAAATACAATCCACTCCTTCTTCTAGAATAAAGATGTATTTCTACTTAAACACATTGTTTTGTGTCTAAGTGAGGTTCACATTGTCATTTTTTTATAGAGAAGTGCATGGAACACATTTCATGGTGTCTACAACGCCACCATGAAATTCCTTCTTCAAATACCATACATGTAATTTCCTTTATTTTCATGGAAATATTTTTATTCATATTCTTCTTTTTCTTGTATTAAAAAAAGTGTCATCAATAACACATGTCTTTGAAACTTAATATCACTTCATCAATAATCAGAGTTAACTACCACATATTAACTTATTGAAAACAAAAGTAACTTGGGATAAACACCTAGGATTCTATGATATTATAATACCATGTTCTATATTTTATGTTTCCATGGTATTACTCATGATTCTTCTCTTTTATGATATCATGTTATGAATTTAAATCACAAATTATTCTTCCTTATCATATGTATTCCCTTACTGGGATTTTGAGCCCACCCTTTTTTTCTATATATTCCATAGGTTATTCCATGATGTTTTATGAGCTCAAAAGGGTTTATGATCTAATTAAATAGAATAAAAAAATTATTTTAGTCTCGCTTTTATGTATTATGAACCTAGTCTTCTAAATACATTAGGACTCACGATCTTGGGGTTGTTATTAATAGTTTTTTATGTTAAAAATCATGTAATAATATGTGTAAAAGGCATGAGTAACTATATGATTGGCCCATGATTAAACCATAGGAGGGTTCTCTTATGTGAGGTAAGGCTAGTGAGTTCTACTAAACTCATAAAAAGTCTCTGAAATATATTTTTGGGTCACATAGTTGCTGATGGGTATTTTACCCATGTGAGGGTAATGGATTGAGTGGAATTAGAACCTATGAAAGGTATCCAACTTGATAGTTGGATCTAGTGGACCAAATATTTCATCGATAGTAGTATATGACATTAAATTAGGGTGTTATACTATGGGTGATCTTCGTGGATGTGCATAGGGAATCCTTATGGGATGTGATTCATTCGATAGAGGTTACCTAGGATTTTTTAAGTTGGGATTTATAATTATTTTAATAGAGAGTCCAAGTGTATTTTAATAAGGGAACTAGTGATAGTGGGATAGTATGTTGACAACCTATTGATGGTGAAAAATATATTTTGGTATAAAATAATGTTTTGTTACTCCTTTGACAATGTGATTTTAAAATAAATGTATTTTTAAAAATATTAAAAAGGTGTTTTTCTTTTAATTTTCATATTTTTTTTCTTCTAATCCTTTTTTCTCAAACATAAACTTTATGAAATTTAAAGGATCCATTATTATAGATTCTTTTTAAAGTAAAATTTTTCAAAATATTTCACATCACCTTTTCAAAAGTTTCCTTTAAAGGCGATAGGTAAATTCATATTTTGTCTCAATGTAATAAATTTTTTCTTAAATCAATTTTAAGTTTTTACTTCAATTTCCCATATCATTTTCAAAAACAATTACATAATGGGGTTTATGTTTCATTATTTATCATCTAATATATATGTTTTAATTTCAAGGATTAAACTTACAATATCAAAAAATTCAATTCTTGATCCATTATTTTTCGATGTCATTCAAAGCATTCTTTTTATGAGGGTGTTTTTTATTTATTCAAAAACGCTTCTATGTTTCCTTATTTCTCTGGGGTTATGTTCATTTGAAACCATCCACCTTCCTTCTCTGTATTTCTTATGATCATGATTTTTCTATTATTTACTTAACCATATACTAATTGATCTATACAGTGTGAACATAACATTTTACATAATTCAAATTGGATGATGTTCACCTAGAAATAATGTTCTTTTATTAACTTTGGAAAATTTATTAGTATTATGTATGTTTTTAATCCAATATCTAAGATTATTTGAAATTTGACAATGTATTTTTTTGACAATCCCCCATCTTCTTCATGAGGCGTTATGATCATGTTATCCCTTTGTTGATATGGGGAAAAATATTGATATTTTGGATGATTATTGATTACTAACACAGGTTTATTATTTATTTACATTTAGTATCTTTCATTATATGGATATGAATGTTTTATCCAAAAATAGGTTCCTTAGGGATTGGTAAGAAAATTCTTATTGACACTTATTGTAATGCCTTGAGATTATAAAAGTGGATCATCATCTTCGATATCATATATGAAATGAAAAACCAAGATTAGAAGAGAATGTAACATATTCATACTTTAAAATATATTAATTTTTAAATAAAATCAATCTCTTCAATATATTTCAATGAACACAACAATGGGTTTGAATGAAACATAGTACTCCATTAAAATATTATTATTTAAACATGACTATTATAACCTAACTGTTAAGTTGGTGGGTATGAAAAGTAATAACAAAATTATGAAAATTATATTTTTACACATTTATAAAATGAATTCAATAGATATATATTGGTTATAAATATAATAAGAATCATTTGAAAGAAAAAGAAATGTTTTTGAAAAAACTGTATTTTTTGAAAAGGCAGTATAGTCGCATCTTGGCTACAAAATTTAAAAAAAAATTACCAATTTTAGAAATATTATTTGATAGATTAAACTTAATTTTTTAAAACAACATTTCAAAATTTTCTTTGGTTGAATTTTTGATAATTTTTTGAATGGATTAATAATAGTGAAAAATGTTGATTTTTTATTGAAAACTATCTTTTTGTTTAAATTATTAACATGGGTAAATTATATTTCATGTTTATTTTAAAGTAAAATTAGTTAAATTGTATTAAAATTTGAATAATTTAGGTAATCTGAATCAATTTCATATTGAATTATGATATAAAAACTTTTTAATTGTTTGAAAGTTTTCCTTTGGAAAAATTGTTTTTTCGACGTATCTACAGGTTTAATTTTAAATTGAAGTCTTCCACTTCTCTAAAATTAATTTTTAAAAATGGATTATTTATTTGTAATTATAATAACTAATATTATATTTAATTTGTTACTATAATCAATAGTAAAAATAGTAAAAAATAATTATTAATGTTAAGGTAAAAATTTATTTACTGGGGATTAAACTAAGAATATAAGGGTTAAAAATGAACTCAAACCTACCAAGCCCCATTTTATGGCCATATTTTGACTTTAAAACATCTATGGTTTTATAATTATTTATTTTTTATGCTTTTTTATGATAAAACCATGGGTATTACTTTATCTTTTTAAAAAATCCATTTGTGTCATTCCCCCCACCACTTATAAAAGGCCACACCCTCTCCTGCCCTCTTAACACTTCCAAAACTATTTGGTTTAATAACTGACCAAATACCTTCCTTAATTACCTCCACACATCCTAGTGTAATTATTTTGATTATAAATTCCTACTAAGTAGGCTTTAAGTATAAGTCTAAAGAGGCTCTCTAGAGAAAAGGTAAAGTTCTTAAACTTGAGTATGTGTTTTATTTCATCTTACACCTCCATAAAATATTTTTAATCTATGATAATATAATAAAAAAAGTATATATTATATACTGATATTTTATTATTTTAATTTAATTACCTATATCCATCTCTTATTCTATCAAATGGGAAATGAAATTTTCGATCGTGTGTACGGTGGACTACCGACTAGCAAACTAATATAATTTTTTTCCATAACAAACTTTAAAGGATTGATATAATTATGGATTTAAACTTATATATATGATATTTATGAAATTATTATAATTTTTTAATTATCATATCACATATACCTTCTTACTTTCCATTCTGTGGTGGATATTATAACGTCGATCGTGTGTTCAGCGGACTATCTCCTCACAAAGCAATGTGATTCGTTTTTCGCAAATGATTTACATGGAAGGTAGTGAGGATAAATTTAATTAATATATGTGATATTTATGAACTAAAAATACTAATGTAAATATAATATAAAATATAAATTCTTACCTTCCAATCCTTTGGAAAGTGATAATGTTGCTCGTGTATACATGTTGAATACCTCCTCCACATAGCAATATGAAATGTTTTTCATTTTATTTTTACATAGAAGGTAATAAGAATAAATTTACTAAATATATGTGATATATTTGAAATTATATAAATTTTTTAAAATTAATATATCATACACTCCCTTACCGTTTCATCCATTAAGGTAATTATATCATCACTCGTGCATCTATACGGCCTACCGTATCCACGTAGCGATGCGATTCATTTTCTATATCCAATTTTCAAGAATGTTTATAAGAAATGATCGAAAGAAATATATATATATATATAACAATAATATAATTATTGATATATTGAAACTATATCCTATGTACAACAACAAGAAAATTCATGACAAACACGCAGGAGAAAACATGGCATTTAACACAGAAAACAACGAAAAAATGAAATATTATCGACAAACAGATGGTAAAATGTTATAATTAGATAATATATGGTATTATATATATTATTATGCTTATATAATATATTTATAATATAAATATATATATTATATAGTAGTTTTAGATACATACAAAGGAATTCAAACCAGAGGTAAGGGTTTCTCATCTCACTTTTACTTTCACTAGACATATGCCATATTCAACACTTATGCCTTTATCTAGTGTATAGAATACCCCTTTTGATATTTTATAACATTAATATATTTCCCTTAATAGTATTTAAAGTTTCATTTTAATATATTTATTTCATGGGTCACATTATTCAAACATTACCAAAATGGTAAGGGTGTATTTCACAATCTCATCATTATTTAGGATTGTTTATATTTAAGTCTCCCTTAGAGAATTATTTGATATTTATTAAGATCAATATATTTTCATTTATTATTCTTATTAATAAAAATTTTCCAACAATAGTTCCATTTTTCTTCTCTTTGTTACTTAAAATGATTGAGAAAATATTTTTGCGAAAATGTGACATTATTTCTCTCTTTAGTCAAAAATCTTTTTTCAACCAAATCCATTTTTTCTAAAAGTGTTTTAAAAAAATTAACATTATATAAATTATTTATTTAAATAAATTTTTACCCATGTTTTACTTTATACAAAAAAAATAAAGGAATCTTCATGTGTTTTTTCAAACAAGGCTCATTTGGATTTTATCGGAAATTTGAAAGGGATCTTTGTTCTAACTTGTACGATATGAATGGAATTTCCTACTATCACGACCACTAAATTTTGTAAAAATTACTTTATAATTTTCATAGGTTATTTTAAAATAAAGGTATTTTCAAAAAAAATTGAACATTTAGTTTTTAAAAAAATTATTTTCAAAGTGAACACCTTATTTTCTTCAAAAATGTTTTTATTGTCATTTTTTGATATTTATCTTCATCAATGAAAAAAACAATCTATTTTACTTATAATAAACTGTTGATATGTTATATTGATACCATAATTATAATTTATCTATATGGTTTATGAAAAATATAATTGGGGATGTACAATTTTATTACCATTCACCATATTACTTTGGATGGCTTATGATTATGTTTATTGATTGTGGTAAGTAATAAAATTTTGTATTTTAGTTTTTCAATATTAATGTTTATATTGATTATTTTTTCACACCTTTTATATAATTAATTCATTTTAATTATTAAGTGGCAGGTAATTTTAGGAATTACATATCCCTTTCATGCATCAACAGGTCTCACGAGCAAATCAGTAGGCCAAATTAAATGGTTTTTACCTATAAATTTAAATTATCTTATTAAAGTTCTTAATAGTATTTTTTAGATGTTTATAATTATGCATTACCTCATTATGAGATTATTTTTTTATGTACATGTGATTATTTTAATAGTTTTAATATCTATGGATAGGTTTCAATTTTATGTGATTATTTATATGGATTTAATTGATAATCAGTTATTCCTTAAATATTATACTCAAGTTACTGTTTAAATGGATTATATTTCAGTTATTAGATTTTTCATATTGGTTATTATTTTTTTATAATATATTTTGATGTAAAATTACCCTTACTGAGAATATAAGCTCACCCCTTTCTTATGTTTTATCTCCCTATGATACCAGGAATTATTTTGTGATTGATATACAGGGATATGATGAGGGAAAATATAGAGTTATCAAAGAAAACACTTTTTTTATTTTATGTTTTCAATTGTAATATGAATTTAAAGTAGTATATTTTACCAAGACTACTAAATTATTCATATCTTTAGGATGTGATTCTTTGTATCATATTCTAATGTAATAATGTGTACACTGACTCTACATTATTAGGGTCAGAGTCTTTACAGTTGGTATCAGATGAAGTTTAGTAGAAACCATAGGAAATAGATTTAGGAAAATATAGATTAAGAGACATTATCATATTAGAAACATTGATAATAAGTATATAATGACATCCTAAAGTTTTGGTAGGGTGTATATTATGTGGTATACCTAGTAATACATCCATGTCTAGACACTACAAGTGGACGTGGTTTTGGAAAAGATGTACCTAGGGTTAATAACTCTGAAAAGGGTTCATTTGGTAGGACTCTAGAATTACCTAGTCCATTAAAATAGGCCTTACTACGCACCTAGTTTGATACTCCTATAGGATATGATTGGGATAATCCAAATTTTCTTTACAAACCGTTATGATGGATTTGGAAATATTTTTTTGATTTGGTAACATTCCTAGAGAAACCATGTTTATGATTATGATATTAGTCACGCATAAATTTTTCAATTTATTTTAAGTGTTTCAATAGTTTTAGTATTATAAATTATGATACTTAATGTTATGATCTAATCTAGTGTATTCCATTATTTATAAATGGAACCTAGTAGAACGAATGGGAATCGTATCAATACATGTAATCCAAAGGGTAAGAATATCATTTCCCTCGTGATCTTAAGACAATATTTCAAAGGAAAATAGTCTACCAAACATTCACAATACACAAGGAAAGAGTATTATATTCCATAAAGAAAAACAAATAATTCAATAATTATTATGGATTTTAAGTGAAGAAAGATAATAAGAGGATGGAAGAGAAAAAATAATAAGGGGAAGAAGAGAAATATGGGTTCTCCAAAATGTGAAAATTGTAGAAATAAACACACTAGTACTTTCTTGAAGGGAATGAGAGTTTGATTCAAGTGTAGAGAGAAATTTCATCATTCACATGAATTAAATTATAGGAAATAAACCTTTTATTTTTAGTTTTTCAATCGTAAGTAGATGGGACACTTTGAAAATGTATTCCCCAAGAATCAAGGGAATATGCCTTAGAAGAAGCTAAGGGACCAAGGTCAAGATTATACTATTACTATAGATTAAGTGTAATGATTAATTTTCTTGTGTTTGGAATTAATAATTATGTTTTAGGAGTATTTTATCAATTATATTATGGTTATATGAATTATGAAATGTATGAGGATTTTACTATAGTACTTTAAGGGTTTGAGAGCATATGTTGAATGGTATTGATGACTAGGAAAAGTGATTTAGTGTAAAGTTTATATTCTTAAAAAATACAATATTGAGGTAATATAACCCTTAATATGTGATTTATGCTGAGATAATAATGAAAAATATATGTTTATGGGGTTGTATTGGTGAAATTGAAATTGGTTAGTGATTTTATGGTTTATGATGAAGTTTACTATATGTTTAGATTAATGGAATATGTTTTACAATATGAGATTTTATTTTTGGTAGAATGCATGTTTTAATTAAGGTTTTATAGTGATAAAGGTATTCACATATTTTTAATGTGACATTAACATCCACTTTATATTTTATTTGGAATATAATGTTGACTATATAACCTTACTTCTAGGTTTTTTTAATTTGAATATGGTCAAACATATTTTGGATGAGTATTAAGGTTAACCATTTTAGAAATGGATTAAGTTGAATTTTGGGTGTTACTATTGAGGTATTATAAATTAATTTATTATTTTTGAAAACTTTTTATAACCATTTTTGTTTTGGTAAATAAAGAAGGAATAGCTTGTTACTATTTTATGGGTCTTACGATCTATAAAATGTTTATTTCAATACTTCAGCCATAAAAAACATTTTTGGGTATTAATTCCTTGGAGTAATAGATAAAGTGGGAATCGATCGAATCATAACCAAAGGATGAAATTTTAATTATATAATAGAAATATATCAATTAATTATATTTCCTTATATTCTTAGAAAATCATGGAATTCCTCAAAATTAGGAAAATGATCTTGAAACAAAAATGTAATCATATTACCTTCATATATGATAAATCAAATGGTCTTTTAAGTTATAAATGGTTTATGGATTTTTAGTTTTTCACTTTATATTTATCATTAACTTTATTTTTAACAATGATCTCTATAAAACTCTATAATTATTTATGTATTTATTCCAGGTCCAGGTCTTCACTTCTCACCTATATTCTCCTACTTGGAAACCTAGTTAATAATTATTCCTAATGAAATTCATATTTCTATTTATATCTTACAAAGAGTATGTTTTATTAAAAAAATATGATGTGTTTTTCCAAACATAGTTTTTTTCTCAAATTTCAAGCCCTTGATTACTGAGATCAAGATTAAATTGGGAGGACGTAATTTATTTAAGGTGGGTAGAATGTAACGCCTTGAGATTTTAAAAAGAGAAACATCATAATCGATAGTATATATGAAATGAAAAACTAATATTATAAGATAATATAACACACCAATACTTTATTATATATTTCTTTCAAAATAATTCAAATCTCTTTGATAGTTTCCAATGCATATAACACCAGGTTTGAACGGAATGTGATACTCTCTTAAAATATTATTATTCAAACATGATCATTATAACCTAGCCATTAAGTGAGGTGGTATGAATATTAAAAAATAAATTGAGAAAATTATATGGTCTAAAAATTTATAAAATAAATTTAATGGATATCAATTTATTAGAAATAAAATAAGAATCATTTTAAAATAAAATAATTGTTTTCTGAATAACTATATTTTTCAAAAAGGAGGGTTCACCATGCTTTCCACACATAACTTAAAATTAATTTTGACCACTTTTAGAAGCTTTATTTTAAAAACTAAACTTAATTTTTTAAATATAAATGTAAAATTTATCATTGTATTAATTTTTGAGAATTTTTTGAAAGGATTAATTTTTTGATGAATAGTGAAAAATGTTGATTTTTTATTAAAAACTGCATATTCATTTAAATTATTTACTATGTTAAATTATATTTTAAATTGGTTTTAAAGTAAAATTAGTTCAATTATATTACAATTTAACTAATTTAGGTCATTGGAATCAATTTTTTATATAATTTTTATATAATAACTCTTTAAACATTTGAAATGTTTTCTTTTGAAACCCCATTTTTTCGACGCATCTATAGGTTTAATTTTAAATTAAATTAAACAATTATATAAACTAAATTTTTAAAAATATATTCCATTTTTTTAATAATCATAATTTATATTATCTGATAAGTTCATCTTAAATTTTTATCGAAATTAATAATAAAAATAGTAAAAATTTATTATCGTGGTTAAGGTGAAGGTGGGTTTACCAAGGGTTAAACTAAGAAGATAAGGGTTAAAAATGATCTTAAAATTTTCCAAAACTAATTTTATTGAAATATTTAGACCTTATCACATATAAGGTTCTAAAATTACCCCCTTTTTTATGATTTATTATTATAAAAATGTGTGTATCGCTTTATCTTATCAAAAATTTCATGTGTGTCATCTCCCCCACTTATAAAAAGACACCCCCTATCCTCCCCTTTTCACACTTCCAAATCCATTTTTCTTAGAAAATAACTTACCAAATACCTTCCTTAATTCCATACCCACATCCTAGATGAATTATTTTTATTATTAAGTACTTCTAAGAAGGAATTATGTATAATCCTGAAGAGGCTCTCCGAAGAAGAGGTAAAATTATTAAGCATGTGTATTTGTTTTATTTATTATTAAAACTCATTAAAATATTCTAAATATATGATAATATAATAAAAAAATATTTAATATATACTAATATGTTATTATTTCAAGTTCATTACCTATATCCATCCCTTCTTCTATCAAATGGTAAATGAAACTATCGATTGTGTGCACAGAGGATTATCATCTCACGAATCAATATAATTTTTTTCCCATCACCACCTTTAAAGGATAAATATAATGATGTATTTAACATATTTATATGATATTTATGAAATTATTATACTATTTTAAGTATCATATCACATATAACTTATTATTTTACATTCTTTAGGAGATACGATAATTCCACTCATGTGTACGGCGGACTGTCGACTCACAAAGTGATGTGATTCATTTTTTTCTTACTCTTTACATGGAATGTAGTAAGGATAAATATAATGAATTTATATGATATTAATTAAATAAAAATACTTGTGGAAATATAGTATCACATGTAACTTGTTACCTTTTAATCTATTGGAAAATAATAACATCACTTGTGTGTACATGTAGACTACCACCTCCACATAGAAATGTGAAATTTTTTTCATTTTATTTTTACATGTAAGGTAATAAGGATATATTTAATTAATATATGTGGTATATTTGAAATTATATAAATTTCTAAAAAATTAATATATCATACACTTCTTTCTCATTTCACCGGTTAAGGGAATGATATCGTCGCTCGTGCGTGCGTACGGCCTATCGTCTCTACAAAACGATGTGATTCATTTTCTATGTAAAATTTTCATGAATGGTTATAAGGATGTATCTAATGAAAAATAATAATATTTATAAAATTAATATTATTATTATTATTATGTAACTCTATCTTTTTAATAAGAACCAGAACTTTCATTATAAAACGTGTGTGATAAAACATGGAAATTAACACCCAAAACAATGAAAATAATGAAATATTATTAACAAAAGGGAGGTAAAATGTTATAAGAAAATAATATATGGTATGATATTTATTATTATGGTTATTTAATATATGTATAATAATCTTATATTTATTATACAGGATATTTGGACACATATGAAGGAAGTTGAATCTAAGGTAAGGGTTTCTCGTCTCACTTTTACTTTTGTGGGACATATTCCATATTTACCACTTATTCCTTTGTGTGGTATATATAATCCCCCTTTTATTATGTTATAAAATGAATATATTTCTTTTAATTTAATTTTAAGTTCCATTTAATGTTATTCCTTTCATGGTACTTATGATTCAAGTGTTACCAAAGTGGTAAGGGTGTATTTCACAATCTCATCATTATTCAATATTTTTTATTTTTAAGTATACCTTGGGGAATTATTTGATATTTCTTAATGACAATATATTTTCTTATAATATCTTTATTCATAAATTTTTTAAAATAATAGTATCATTTTTCCTCTCTTTGTTACTTAAAATGACTGAGAAAATGTATATAAGAAAATCTAACTTTATTTCTCTCTTCAGATGAAAATCTTTTTTCATCTAAATCCATGTTATCTAAAAAGTTTTTTAAAAAAGGTTTTAAAATTATAAAAATGATTTATTAAATAATATTTTACCCATTTTTTACTTCTTACAAAAAAAATTATAGAAATCTTCATGTTGTTTTCCAAACAAGGTTTGTTTGGATTTTACTAAAAATATGAAATGAATATTTTTTTAACAGATACAACATGAACATAATTTCCGACTATCATGACCACTAAACATTTTAAAGATTAATTTATAAGTTTTAAAGTTTATTTTCAAAGAAATATTTTCAAAAAAATTTGTGAAATTTTAGTTTCAAAAAATTGTTTTCAAATTGAAAATGTTATTTCCTCGAAAATGTTTTTAATGACATTTTCATGATATTTATATTCATCAATGACATATTCTATTTTATTGTATATATGATACAGTTTGGATATTTTGTATTTATATCATCCTTATTATTTATTTGGATGGTTTAGGATCAGTTTTACTAGGGATGTTCTGTTTTATTACCATTTACCATATTAGTCTGGATGGTTTATGATTATGTTTATCGATTAGAGTAAGTATTAACATTTCATATGTTAGTTTTTAAATATAAATATTTTTTTTATTAGTTTTCTCCCATTTTATATGAGGAATTTATTGTAATTATTAATTTATGGGTGGGTCCTGGAATTTCATATCTCCTCAATGCATCGACAGGTCTCATGAGAAAATTCAGTTGGCCAAATTAAATGGGTTTTTACCCATAGATCTAAAATTTCTAGTAAAAGGTATTAATAGTATGTTTTAGATGTTTGGAATTATGAAATCCTTCATTATGATATTATTTAATGATGTACATGTAAATATTCAATTAGTTATAATATCTATAGATAAATTTCAAGCTCATGTGATTATGTTTATAGATTTATTGTATCATAAGTTTTTACCACTATATAATGCTAAAGTTATTGTTAAATGTAATTTTTTTAGTTAATTACCTTGATATATTGATTATTATTGTTTATTCATGATAGATTCTATAGCCTTCTTATCAATACCGATCATCTAAACTAACCCCTTTCTTATGTTTTATTTCTTCTAGATACCAGGAAGTGTTTTATGATTGATATGAAAGGATATTATAAGGGTAAATATAGAGTTCTTAAAGAAAAAACTTTTGTATTTTATTTTTACAATTGTAATGTAAATTTCATGTATGTATCTAGTTTAACAAGAATACTAAACTATTCAGTCCTTTAGGATGCAATTCCTTGTATCTTATACCAATTTAATAAACTATACACTATGTTTGAGTTACTTAGGTTGAGTTATTTTCACTTATATTGAATTCATTATACTTAATCAAGTGATGGGTGGGTCTTGAAATTATGTATCCCCTAAATGTATCTATAGGTGGCATTAGGTAAAACAATTTGGGTTTTGGTGTATACCACTTCCTGTAATAGGATTGTATATTGGAATAAGACCTTGTCTGAATTTTTTTTAGGTATAGTATTATGTGTTCCATCTTTATTATATCCATATTATCTATATCCATGTTTTCTTTTATATTCATGAATATATAATTCTCTAAGTTTCAAGTTAATTATGTCTTAATTTTTTTTACCTATTTCTATTGTAATATTTATGTCAGGTTTATTACATGATTTCTTTAGTTGTATGTTTTACCTTACTAAACATTTGATATCACTTCTTATTATGTGTCTATTTCCCTGGATTAAGAAGAAAAGTAATAAAAATTACATGTTTATAAGAAAATCACATGTGGAAGAATTTATGGGAGATGTTGGAGACTCATTATGGATTATGTAGTTTTATATATAAGAAAAAACCTTCTTTATTCAAATAATAGGGGCTTTATTAGTTTATGATGTGTTTTAATTATCTAAATCTATAAATGTAAAATGATTCTCACTATTTAAGATATTTAATTAATCATTATTTATTTTGTAATTATAGAAGGTTATATCCAGGGTTTTATAGCTTGTATCAAATCCAGTATGTAATGTATGTATCTATGAGCATAAAATTTGGGATTTTGTGTTTGGGGAATCATATTTGGTATCAAAGTAAAGCTTTAGATAACTTTGTTGATTATGATTTTTTTTAGGATAATTTATGGTTTGATAAGTTATGTTTGATCAAAAGTTCAAAGGTAAATATAACCCTTTAGGTTAAATATGTTATTTAATGTTAAGGTAATAATGAAAATTTTATTTAGGGATTAGGGTTAAATAACCTTAGTGAAAACCCTATAGATTAGTTTAAGTATGGTAAAATTTCCATAAATATTATAAAAGTATTAATTAAGTAGTTTTCATAGTAATGCAACCATATTTGGACACCAAAAAGTGGATGTGACTGTGGAATAGATTAACCTAGGGGTAATCACCCCAAAAAGGGTTGGTTGAGCATTGAATTGATCATCAATCTGATGCATGATGAGAGGAACTAAGATTATACACCTAGCTAGAAACTTATGAGGAATATTCGTTGGTTAATAACATTATTTTTATAATCAATTATAAAGGTTTTATTTACTAGTTACTTTAAGGGGTTAGGTTAATAAGATGAGAGAGCCCAACTCAATGTAACCTAGGTTAAACCTATAATAATATAGGTTGAGTTATGGATAATATATGTTGATCTATGATTGACATAGTTTTAACTAAAATAAATACAAGCTAACAAGGATGATAAACATCGATATCCTCTAAGATAAATGAAATAAGTTAAATCATATGCTACTCCTACTACTGAAAATTGGTCATGAAAATGAATGGAATAAGGTATAGTTATCCTCCACTAAAGAGTGTAACATGACTTATTGGATTATTATTCTAACCAACCTATTGTATCTATGATGTTTTCAATTAGTATTAATTCACTACCCTAATGATTTTATTATCAAAGGAAACTTCTAGTAGATATATTATTGTATCCCAAGTTGATGTTTAGGTAAATGTGAATCTTTTTGTTTTTAAAGTAGATAGAATTGATGTGATTCTAGTAATGGGTTAACTATTTCAAAATTGACTCCATATTCATTGAATCATGGTTAGATTACACCCAATATATTAATTGATTAAAATAGGATAAATGTGGATACAAAAAATAGCATCTACTATAGAGGAATCATAATGTCACTGTAATGGTAGAAGACAACAATATATCATCTTCATCATTATTCTTTAATGAACTGATACCACATATAGAACCCAATGTATCCATAGATGTTAAAAGAACCATGAAAATGGTGGAAGTAAAATACATACCCCATTCACCACCACTATTTTAATAGTACATAATAGTGAGGTAGAAAAGGGGGAGGTCACCCTATGATCCCATGGCTGGGAGCAATTCAAGAATCAATTTTGATTCCCTAGAACACATGATCCCATGCAGTGTGTACAGAAAATAGTTTGGGTATTATAATTCCTTGTTTGGGAATATGAATTGACACCTTGAGAATATGTGGTGGGGTGTCCATCCTCCACCAACATTCAAACAATAGGACTTCATAGAGCAGTTAGTGTAGGGACTGGTGTGATAGGCTGATGAAGAGATTGGTGGTTATCTATTGAAATTGGAAATGTATGCAAGGGATATTTTGGAAAGGGTGTGGGATAGTGCAGTGGAAATGGTACTCAAAAAAGGGCCATAAGGGGTCTAAATGTGGATCATAATGAGCCTTGTGAGGGTTAGGATCATCCTTTTTCAACTTCATTGTTCGGTCTTTGTTCAGTGTCTCTTTGACCCAATTTATGTTATGATAATTAAAAATATTTATTTTTTATACCTATAACATAGGTATTTAAAATCTAATACATTTTTCAATATTTAAAAAACATTACTTGTTTTATATATCATATGTCTAAATACTTGGATTTGTGTAATTATAATTTATCATATCAGTGTTATGTTTTAATATTATTTTTGTTTTTTATTCTTTGTTATTCATTTTTTTATTGATTATATTGTTTTATCCTAGATTTATTAAGTTTTTTATTTATTTTATATTATGTATTAATTAAAATAGTGCTTAACTTTTATTATATCTTTTTATTTTTAACTTAATTTATCTTGATATTTCTTATTTTGATTGTTTATAACATGTTCTACAAGTCTCATAGAGTGTTCATAGGCCAAAAATATCATTTGAGTCCTTAAAGTAACAACTATAAAGTTTTTTTACCATTCCCATGTACCCAAATTATTTCTCCCACGTAGCCAAATCTCCCAAATAGCCAAAATCCAAGTCTCCAATTCTCTCATGTAGCCAATTTTCTAAAATCAGGTACCTTATGTATTTTAAACATAACCTATGATAAAAAATTAAAATTTGAGTTATTATTTATGAATTGACAATATAAAAAATATACATTTCATTAGAATACACCAAACTCTAAGTATATTTTTATAGTGTCCTAATTTATTTTAGAAGTCACTATATGTTTTCTGTCCGAAATCTGCAGTTTTCCAAAACTAATTTTCTATTGTATTTTGATAATAACTTGAGGTATAAAATTCCAATTAATGTGATTATTTATTATATAGAAATATAATGAAATTATATAAATATAATTAAACTATAGATAAATATTATTAGGATTTTTGGAAGTGATTTTTTAAGTATTAAATCTTTTAATTCAATCTTTATAGAGCTTTCATAATTTGGATACATTGATTTTTTTGATACATGATGAGTTTGATTATGTGGTGTATCACCTACATGATTATCCTATGTGATTCCCCAATGTGCATCCCCTATATTATTCCCTTACATGAATACCCTATATGAATCCCCTATATGAATTTACCTACGTAGTTCTTTAAATTTATATATGAAGATGAAAAAATACTCTATTTTATATATTATTTCATTTTTCAATTTTTGCAAGTATATTGTAGATATAATTAGTGTTTTATTTGTTATATAGTTACTTATTAATTATATATAAGTCATTAAATCATGTTTTAACTTGTTTTATATAGAGTTAAATGGGATTCTCCGGGGATTAAGTATGCATGGATATTCACACTGAAATTATGGAACTTGAAATATAAAAATTAATATTGTTTGGTATATGAATATTTGGCCATATTTATTATCAGGAAACTTTCTAAGGATATTAATTCTTATTATTAGAATTTATATTAAATTTCATAATGGGTTCCACTGTATAGTTTTTTTTCTTATAGAATATCAAGGTGATATTTCAAAATTGTTTTTTATAAATGATATACACATGGAATATCATCTAGGAAATAGGTGTAGTCAACTATAAATTATTTTATTGAAGATAAATTCATGATTAATTCTTTGAAAGAATAAAGTATGTAGTGGTGTTTAGAATTTAAATTTATTGTGTATAAATAAACACTATATATAGAGTTGGTATAACTAGCAAAAAGAAGAACAGATATTCAGGATTATTGAACTATACAAGTGTTTCGTCTTTATGGTGATCAAATACTACTCCTAGATAAACTAAAATTGTTTAATATCTTGCTTCTATAAAATTTATTTCTTCCTCAACTCTCAAAATTGAAGGGTTTATATGGTTTTATGGCTTCACTTCTTCATATTCTCAATCTGTGTGTGTAATTATAAAGGGTTATACTACCCATTAAAATTTAATATTTAGGGTTATGACTCCAAAAAAAATTAAAGAATTTGGGTTATGCCATTAGGGTAAAAATTTAGACTATTTGGTTTGTGACTTAAAAGGTTAAAAAAGTATGAGGTATTAGTTTTGAGCCTCTAGGATAAAAAGTGTTTGAAATTTGGTTATAAATCAAGGTGGGAAAAGTCATTATAAGATTCCATTATACTAGTTATAGTGGGTGTCTTATCTCTTAGTTCATGATAGGAGTAAATAGTGTAGTAGTATAATTTAGATCTAAACCATAACAAAAATCTCTTTTTCAATTTATTTTATTCTCCACTACACTAATTTTTATTAACTCTGGTATAAGGTGTCATTAAACTAATTTTTAAAAGTCCAATTCACCCCCTCTTGGATATTTTTTAACCATAACTTCAGACCAAGAATTGGAATCAAAGGTTTAACCCTAGCTATCATTATATATTTTATTTATTTCTTCCAATAATTTCCTAACTTAATCATTATGAGGAAAAGATCTATTTAAGATAGAGGGAACTAGCTCGAATGATCGATGGATAAATCAAAAAATGCCTCATTTTGATTGTACTAATAATAGATATTAGTAATATCAAATAGAATATTTCTTGAATAAACTAAGCATTGATCATTATAAAATCATGGAAAAACCTTATATCTTCCTGAAGGTGAACCTAGATCTTTAGTTGGAAATTATGTGGTAAATTATGTTATGAATTACATGGTAATTAATATCTTATATTTTGAAATAAATATGAATTTTTATAGTCATGTTTTATCATGTAAAACTGATCATGAAATTTGTAAAAAAATTCAAGTTAAAAAACTTGGTTCAGATAAAGTTATTTGAAATAATTTAGATATATTAAGAGATGAATATCTATAATTTAAAATTGGTGAAGATGAAACTGTTAACCAAATTTTTCATATATTTATTATCATTATAAATGGTATGAGTTCTTTATGAGAGACTCTGGATAATAATGTTCTTATTTAAAGATTTATTTGATCATTTCCTGATGAGTGGCATTCCAAAAATATAGTTATAGATTAAATCAATAATTTCAAGGAATATACTCCTAATGATATTATTGGTTCATTATTACAATATGAATTAGTTATCAGAAATATTTGAAAAAGATAACTAAAAATGAAGTTAATTACTTTTAAATCAAATGTTACTACTTACTCTTCTATCTGAATTACAGAGTAGTGATAGGAATGATATAGCCTATGTTTCAAAACATGGATTTAAAATGAAGAAAGGTTACACAAGGATATTCTTAAAATATTGTCCTAAGGATGATTATAAGTGGAAATTTAAAGGTAATTTCATTTATAATGATGATCAAGATATAATTTTTTATGAGTATAGGAAAAGGGAGAACATTAAGCCGGATTTCCCAAGAGTGAAGAAGGAAAAAAAGAGGAGGAAATATAAGAATAAAATAAATAAATGTACTTTGAATGGAGTCGTACTAAAGATTATATTACTTCTAAGGAATATAGTTCTATAAAAGATATTTCAAACATGTGACTGATGGATTATTCAAATCAAGTAAGTAACCCTACTTATTAATCATATTCTGAATCTAAATATGAAAAAACCACTATTGATGAATTTATTATATAATTTTATAAACTTGAACATGAATTTGAAAAATTAAGTGGTTCATATAATAATAGTAATAGAAAACATAAATATATTCTTAAGGAGAGTGAAACTCTGATGAAATATGTCCAATATAATAAAAAATATACTCATTAACATCTATAAAATTCACAAGAAAATATGAAACATTATATTACTAAAAATTATAAATTAAATAGAGAGTTTTATTTTATGTCTATGTCTCATGAATTTGAAATAAATAATTTTTATTCTATTCTTAAGGATAATAAAAAAGTCAAAAATGATGTTTAAAGATTAATTTCAAATCTTTACATTTTAGTTCAAGGTAAATAAAACATTGATAAAATGATGAGTTTTAATAAAATAAACAAAATGAGAACAGTTATTGGTTATGATAATAGTTTAGATGAAATATAAAAGACTTTCTTTGTTAAAAGATCTAATAGGAGGATATCTACTACCACATATTTTATATTTCATATGAAAGGTCATTATTTTAATGAGTGTTCCTTGAGATTTCAAAAATATCTTAGACATACTAGTTATTTTATTTTTAAATCATTATATTCTATATTTCCTATGAAAAAATGAATGAAATATATTTGGGTTCCCAAAAATTCATATGTTAATCCCATCGGACCCAAATTTTCATGGGTACCAAAAATCTTCTAAATATATTTTTATAGGTACTATGTATTTATGTAATAAAAAGGGATGTTTGGTATATAGATAATGGATTATCAAGACACATGATTGGAGATATTTAAAATTATCATTCAACATATGTGATGGAGGTAATATTACATTTCGTGATAATAAAAAAGGTAAGCTAAAATGTTTTGATGATATTGAAATTTATAATTATATTATTATTTCTAAAGTCTTAATTATTAATGTTTTGAAACATAATTTAATAATAAAATCTCAGCTATGTGAGGATGGAATGTTTGTTAAATTTCAAAATGATAAATGCATTTTTTTCAAGTTAAATCTATATTGTTTTATAAAAACTGAAATGATAATAATTATTAAATTAATTTTACTAAATTAAATTATCAGAATGTAAAATGTTTAAATTTTGTACAATATGATAACATTTTGTGTCATTGGAGGTTGGTAGATTCTAATTTTAGTTTTTTTCACAATCTGTCTAAGAACCAAACCATTCTAGAGTTACCAGAACTGAAAGAGGATGTCACCTTTGTATGTGACACTTTTTTGAAAGGTAAATAACACAAAATAATTTTCAAGTAAGTTAAATAAGTACAAAATATAAGGCCAATTTATCTCATTAATTTAAATTTATTTTTCCCTATTAAACCTTATATTTCAAGAGGTAAAAGATATTATTTTTTTATTATATATTATTTTTCAAGATACACATTAGTTTACTTTCATACTCTTAAATTTTAAACTTTATCTAAGCTTATTATTTTGTGTAAATTCGTTCAAAATGAGAAAGTTTTTTTAATTAATTCAATTATAATTGATCATAGTGGTGAATTATATAATTTTAAATTTATCTATTTTTATAAGGAAAATGAGTATTTTAACAATTTTTCAACCCCTGGAACATCACAACAAAATGGTGTAGTAGAGAGGAAAAATGGAACACTTTAATAAATTTCTAGGACCATGATAAATGAATATAATCTACCTAAATATTATTGGGAATAATATTTTAATACTTCTTATTATTTTTCTAATAGATTCATTTTAATATCATTTTTTAAAAAGACAACATATGAAATTTAGAAGGGATGAAAACCCAAAATTGGTTATTTCAGAGTCATTGATTGTAATGTGTCTATTCTCAATAATAAGGAAGATTTATATAAATCTGATTCAAAATCTAATGAAGTAATTTCCTAAGGATATTCAAATATTAATAAGGCATATAGAGTATACTTTAAAAGATACTTTATTATTGATGAATCAATTCATGTTAATTATGATGAAAAGACTTTGAATAAAAGAGATAATTGTATTGAACAACTTGAGTAAGAATTTAGAGTCTTTAATTTTGAATAGGTGGTTCCTCAAGAAAAATACACACATATTTAGGGGTAGAATATTTCTTCTCAATTTGAACCTATTAAGGAAAATCATGGAAGACTCACAAAGATCATCTCATTTGATGCAAGGGGTTCGTCCAGTGCCTTGATTGAATGGTGAAGCAGGATTTCTGGTAGTAGCTTGGTTCCTTTCTGTGGTTGTGGCAGGAGATATTTTTTATACTTGTAAGATGCATTGGTGGTTTTATGGGTGCCTCTATAGTTGTATTGGAGACTAACTTACTGGTCATTTTGGCTTTGGTCGACAGGCATCGAAGCATCTGGATGAAGATTCATGTGGGGTATGATCTTTTTATTTTTGTTTTTTATCTACCTTTTGGTTTACGACATGTGAAACTAGTTGGTTGATGGTTTATAGATGTATTTTTGGGTGTTGGATGTTGTTTAATTGTATTTGGTTGGTAATTATACTTTTTTCATGCTCTATTGGGTGGGTAGCCTCAAAAGAGGGATGGGTGTGTTGACACCCATCATCAGCCATCTTTACTTCTTGTTGGATGGATGGGTACCTTGACTTGATCTTGTATGGTGATTTTTGTCTTGATTTGTGTTGCATTAGGTTGACATGTTGTGATTTATTCACAAGCATCATCTGTTGGGTGGCTCGTTTGAGAGATAGATGTGCTGGCATCTATCGTCTGGCCCTCCCTTCACATTTTTGTGTAAATGGGAGGGGCGATCTACCTTGTTGTGTTGCCATCACAATGCAAATTTTTGGAAGGGGGAACACTCTCTTGATAATTATCACTATTTCATTATCATTTAGGGGGTTATGAAACTCTTTCCTCATCCTTTTTTAATTTTTCTATCCATTGACCATAGTGTTCTTCCTTCAGGTTTGTCTTTATTGGCCTTTTCCAAGGTGTTTATAATGGGCTACCTCTTCCCCATTTGTCAAAAGAGGATATCATATTTGATTTTCAATAAAGGGGGATTACCCTCCAACTTGTTTAAAAAATGTTAAAAATAGATTATTTGTTATGAATATTTGTGTTTATCCTGCTTTTACTTCATATTTTTTACCAATAAATATTTATAAGGATTTAGATGGTACTAATTGGTCCATAGATATGAAAGTGGATTTAAATCAATTTACCTAGAAGAATTTGTGTAATTTAGTTATACCAATAATTAATTCTCATGTTACTGGAAAAAAATTGATCTTTAGAAATAAATTTGATGGATCTAGAAATATATTTAAGAATAAATCATGATTAGTTTCTCAAGGTTACTCTCAAGAGAAATGAATTGATTTTAAGGAATATTTTTTGCATGCTTCAAGATTAAAAGTAATTGGGATATTATTGTCTTTTTCTACTTTTCATTGTTTTAAATTATTTCAAATGGATTCCAAAACCCTTTTTCTAAATGTTTATATTGTTAAAGAAGTGTATATTAGACAGCCCCCTAGTTTTGAAAATGAGAAGTATCCTGATCATGATTTTAATCTATCTAAGAAAGTATATAGTTTGAAACAATCTCCTCAAGATTGGTATAAAATTCTAACTGTATTTATTTTACAAAAATGAGAAATGAAAGGTTGATCTAAATATTTTTATTAAGAAATTTTTAAATAATATTTTTAGTGTACAGATTTATATTGATGATATATAATTAAATTAAAATATTCCAAAATGATTTTAAAAATTGATGACTTCTGAATTTTATATGAGTGTGATATGGGAATTCAAATTCTTCCTTATTTTATAAATTTTTCTAATAGATGATGGTATTTTCCAATAAATCCAAGTATGCTAAATAATTATTTAAGATATTTGGTTTAGAATCCTCTAAAAGTTAAAATACTCCACCATGATTACTTCTTTAAAATTCTATTTAGATAAATATGTAAAATTTGTTAATGTTAAAACCTATAGAGGAATGATTGAAAACTTATTATATTTAACCACTTCTAGGCCTGATTTAATTTTCTTATTTTTCATGTGTTCTAGATATCAAAGTGACCCTATGTAAATTCATATTAAATATTTTAAAGGGATTATTAGATATATTAAAGGGTCTTTGAATCTTATTTTATTTTACTCTTCTAAAACCAAATTTTATTTAACAACTTATTCTGAATCTAATTTTGGTGGATTCAATATTGTAATAAATATAACTAAAATTATGTTCCATTTAATTGGAAAATATTTGGTTTCATTTTTTTTAAAGAAAAAAAATATTTTTCCCTTTCAATTGTCAAATTTGAATATATATTTTTTGCATCATTTTGTTCTCAATATTTATGGATTAAGAAAAATCTTCTTGATTTTGGTTTTTTTATAATATTCCTATATTTTGTGATAATTATTATTCTATTTATATTTCTAAATATCCATTACAATAATATAGGACTAATCACATTGACGTTAAATTTCATTTTCTTAGAAAATATGTACTAAAAGGAAATATAATTTTGGAATTTATTTCTACATAAAATCATCTTGCTGGTATATTTACTAAGCACTTGGATTTTAATAAGTTCTAGAAAGTCAAGTTTAAACTTGGTATAATGAATATTTAATTTTTCGCATCATTTTGTTCTCAATATTTATAGATTAAGAAAACTATTTTTGATTTTGGTTTTTTTATAATATTCCTATATTTTGTGACAATTATTATTCTATTTATATTTCTAAATATCTATTACGATAATATAGTACTAATCACATTCATGTTAAATTTCATTTTCTTAGAAAATATGTACAAAAAGGAAATATAATTTTGGAATTTATTTATACATAAAATCATCTTACTAGTATATTTACTAAGCACTTGGATTTTAATAAGTTCTATAAAGTCAATTTTGAACTTGGTATGATGAATATTTAATTTTTTCATTTATATGGAATGGATTTAGGGTGATTTATTATTTATATATTGAAATTATTATATTTACATGAAATCTGTGAAATCTAGAATTTGTTTTTCATATTACTATTTCTTAATTTCCATACATATTTGTGGATTATATTTCTATTTTAAGACTTTCCATACATATTAAATGATTCTATATTATATTTTATCTTTAAGTTTGGATAAAATGATAGTTTATTAAGGGTTTCTCATCATTTATCATAAATAAATTTTAAAATTATTCTTGTTTAAAAATGGATCCTTGAAACATGTTTTGAAATATACATGTTTAGAAATATTGTTCACAATGTTTATATTTATTATTATAAATTATAATATATTATATAAATATAGGAAATAATTCATCATTTAAAATAGGGGATAATTTATCTAATGAATATTTATATTTTTGATAATTTCAAAAAAGGAAATAAGTTTTCAAGTTACACTTGGTTTTATAATTATCAAAAAGGGAGAGAATGTTGAGTGGATCTTTGAACCACTTTATATTTTGATAATTAAAAATATTTATTTTTTTTATTCCTCTAAATTATGTATTTAAAATTTTAATACATTATTTTTATTTTTATAAAACATTACTTGTTTTATTTATCATAAGTCTAAATACTTTTATTTGTGTAATTATAATTTCTCACAGCATTATTATTTTTTAATATTATATTTGTTATTCATTATTTTTTATTCATTTTTTATTGATTATATTATTTTATCCTAGATTTTTTAAGGGTTCTATTTAGTTTTTATTATATATTAATTAAAATAATTCTTAACTTTGGTTATATTATTTTATTCTTAACTTAATTTATCTTGAGATTTCATATTTTGATTTTTTATAACATGTTATACAAGTCTAATAAAGAGTTCCTAGGCTGAAAATTTCATTTGAGACCTTAAAATATTATTTATATAGGTTTTTTATTATTCCCAAATAGAAAACTAATTTTTACTATGTATCCAAATCTCCCATGTAGTAAATTATCTCATGTAGCCGATTTTCTAGAATCAAGAACCTTATGTATTTTTATCGTAACATGGGATAAAAAACTCCAAATTGAGTTATTTTTTATGAATTGGAAATATAAAAAAATTATTTACATATAATTATAAGAAAAAAACTATAAATCAATATATATCGTATTCTAATTTAGGTTATATTTCACTATGTTTTCTATCTGAAATCGGCAGTTTTCCATAACTAATTTTCTACTATATTTTGATGATAACTTTGAGATATAGAAGTCCAATTAAGTTTATTATCGATTATATTGAAATATAATTAAACTATAAAAATATAATTAAACTGGGGATAAAGTTAATTCAGCCTTTTTGAAGGTGTTTATTATGTTTGAAATTGTATAAGTCAAGTTGTCTACAGTTTTTAGAATTCGACTACATCGATTTTTTAGATACATGATGAATTTTCTTATGTGATGAATCACCAATGTGATTTAACTATGTGATTATCCTATGTTATTCCCATACATTAAATCCCTTATGTGATTCCTCTAAGTGAATACTATACATGTATTTTCCTACATGGTTCTTTAAATTTCAGTAGGAACCTGGAAAAACTATGTTTTATATAATATTACATTTTTCATTTTTTTTAAAGTTTATTATAATTATAATTAGTGTTTTATTTGTTCTATGATTACTTATTAATTATATAGAATCCATGAAAACATGTTTTAACTTTTTTCATGAAGAATTAAATGGGATTATCATGGGATTAATAGTGCAGAAATATACTAATAAAATGGTAAATGTAATAATACAGGGGTAAAGGTATTAAAACATGATAAAAACTTGTCTAAAATTGATTTTATGATGTCTTTATAGAAATTAAATAATCTCCACTCAATTATTTCCCAATTTTTAATACACTTGATATTTTTAACATGTTATGATTTTATATAAATTTGAAATATTTACAAAAATGTCATTCTCACAACTTATAAAAGGGGGATCCTAGTACCCCTTCATGGAACTTCTAAAAATAAAATTTCCTCCTAAAAAACAATCCTTTATCCTTACCCTATAATATTATTAAATTATCATAATATTATGGTTACATTATATTATCCTAAAATATTCCTTTCTAAATAATCCACTAAGAAAAACCCAAAGTTCTCAATATATGTTCCACATTTTCACCAATATTTTTTTCATTTTATATTTCCATTTAAAATTTATTATTCCTAATATTATATGATTAATTTAGTATTTAAAATATAAATAATGTTTTTATATAGTGGAAATAAACCCTAATTGTAACACCCTGAGTTTTTAAAAAATAAAACTATGTCTGATAGCATATACGACACACTACACTAAGCCTAAACGAACCATGATTATTTAAATATGACACATATAACCTAATTATTAAATTAGTAGGTATTAATAGTATTAAATTATTTATATAATATATAAAAAATTTCTAATGATTATATATTTATTCATAAATTATTAGGAAATAAGCACTCATTTTTTTAATATCCATTTTTTTCTTCAAAAAAATATTTTTTCTTCAAAATAATTTTTACTTATTTTTGTGAAAATATATTATAATAATTTTTTTAAAAATTAAAAAATTTTATTTTATATAATGAAAATATTTTTTTTAATAATCATAAAAAAATTAAATTAGGAAGAAATTATTGTATTTTTTTAAAATAGTTTATTTTTTAATGAATAGTGAAAATTACCAATTTTTCAAATATTGTCATTTCTTTTCATTAAATAAAGTAATTTAAATGTTCCATTATATTTTATATTTGTTATTAAAGTAAAATATGAACCATTATATTTATTATAATATAATTAATTTCATTTTAATGAGTAATTTTCATGATTTTTTTATAAGTTTATTTTTATGCTTAAAAATGCAACTTTCTGCCAACTATTTTTAAGTGATAAAGTTTATCCACTTTAATTAATTAAAATAACCCATAATAAGGAAGTATTTAAATGAAATTTATATATTATGTATCTATTTATATGAATTTAAATTCAAATAATTATTATTTCTGGTCATGGAGTTAATATAAGGTCATATATTACTTAAAAATGCATTTTTTAAAAAACTATTTTTCATCACATTTTGTGGGTTTAATTTTAAATTAAATTATTCTAAATATGTGAATTGAATTTTATAAAATGTGTTAAATATTTTTAATTATTATAATTAATATTATATAATGTGTTCAAATTTATTTTTGGTCATAATGAATAGTAAAAATTGTAAAAATTAATTATCATGGTTAAGGTTAAAATAGTGTTTTGCATGTTACATGTGCTTGGACTAAAATTAAATTTAAACACACATAGTATTTTTATTTCATATATTAGGTTTCATATTTAGAATCATTGGGTCCAAATTATCTAATAATTCTCATTTTTTAGGCTTAAATGATAAATTACCTAGGTAAAAACAAGTTGCCATAGTAAAAACAAAAATAGTAAAAGTGAGAAACCTTAGAGGTAAAGGGAAAAAAATATTTAAAAATTATTTATTTTTATAGAATATATATGGATATATATTATCTTCCCTCCAATTTATTATTTATAAATTTTGGATTCATTTGGTTTTTGAGTGACTTCCCATTATTAAATAGTTTTGCGTATTTATAAAAATGTCACTCCTCGATTATAAAAGGGAACCTCTTCTATTCTATTATAAACACTTCAAGATAATTGTGGTTAGGAAAATAACTAAAAAATACCTTTTATACATCCATTACCACATACTAGAGGCCTTTTTTATGATAAAACCCTCCTGGGAAGGGTTTTGATGCAAACCTAAAGAGGTTGTCTAAAGAAGAGGTATCATTATTAACTGAAAATTTTTGTTTTATTCTTCTTACATATCCTTAGAATATTATTCAAACATGATGATATAATGAAATAATTATCTCACATATACTGATATTTTATTATTTTCATCTCATAACCTATATCCATCTTTTTTTCATCAAATGAGAAATAAAACCATCATTCGTGTGTACAAAAAACTACCACCTCACGGACTGATGTAATTAATTTTCCATCATCGCCTTTCATGATTCTTTGGGATGATGGATTTAATGTATATATATGATATTCATGAAATATATATCATTATTTAAAATTAATATATCATATATTTTCTTATCATCTCATTCATTGAAAAATGATAATGTTGTTCGTGTGTATGTGTGGATTACACCTCCATGGAACGATGTGATTCATTTTTCATTACTGCATTACATGGATGGAATATAAAACTGTATTTACATGAATAATATTATATTTATGATATAATGATAATTATATAAAGAAAAAATAATATTTACTTTCTTTCCTTAATGATCTTTTAAAAATGGGAATGTTACTCGTGTGTGCATACGACCTACCATCTCTATGATTGTAAAATATCTAATTTTTCATAAAAAATATGGTTGAATTTAAAAGTATAATTTACATATAAATATGATAATTATTTAATGAATATTATTCTAATGGTGATGAAATGTGACCTTATTTCCTATATTCAAACTATTAAATCCATTTTGGACATATGAGATGAATATCGTCAAAACGTATGATGTGGGACTAATTGATTATGTAATTGAATACGGGATGGTAATAAATAAAATAAAAGGATTAATAAAATTTAAAAAAAATCATAATAAAGTAAATAATTAGCATAATTTTATTATTCAAGAAGATAATGAACGTACATGATAAATCGGACTCAATGTAAGGGATCTCTCTAAACCACCATTTTCTTTGAGTTATGACCATTCTCTCTATAACTCACTTTCTATATCTCTTTAATTTTATGAAATTATTATATATTTTTTATGTATGTATCTAACATATATACCTAGATTATTATCCCTTACTTTTATGGGTTAATACATTCCATAAGTTCTTTTCTTAAATGAAATCCATTTCTTTCCATGGGTAATTTTTATGTTTATGCCTTAAGATTGATTTAATTTTATAGAACAAATAAGCATGTACATGTTATAATGGGTTTTCTAGATATTGATATAATTAATTGGGTAAATAGTTTTTCTTATAATATGTAATGTATGGTATTATGGAGTAAACATAATCCATTATGGAACTTTGTACACCATGTGATATTGTCAAGGAAGTTATCCTATACTCATGTTTATGTCATGTTATTTGTTATTTCCACTTTTTAAATATTACCATTATCTTATGATATGATTTTATTTATATTATTCTCCCATTTTATTACTCATGATCTTTCTATTTTATTTTATCATGTTATTCCTTTAACTGACAAGTTATGTTTCATTATCATGTTTATTCCCTTACTGGGTTTTTTAGCTCACCCATTTTATCTATGTATTCCCTAGGTTACCCCATGTAGTTTTAAGATATCAATGGAATTAAGGAGATCATTATAGAGATTGAAATAATTAGGCTTTATTTTCATGTTGATGTTTTACATACCTAGTCTTTCAAACCCACTAAACCTTTTCAATCCTTGTTTTTTATTAAGGGATATTTATGTTAAAAATCATGAAATAATATGTGTAAAAAGTCTTATGTAACTATAGTTTGTATTAGAGCAAGGTATAGTTATTTTTTTGGGATTAGGACTATAATACTATAGTGATAACCCTGGGTATATTTCTAAGTATAGGAAAATATCATGTAATTTTTATTAACTATAGAGTGAGTGATTTCCAAGTAATCACATCCCTATTTGGATACTATAAGTAGATGTATATCTGGCTCAGTTATACCTAAGATTAATAATCCAAAAAAAGGATCATATTAAATTGACTCTATGATCACCTAGTGTGTGACAAGAAGGACTTTCTGCACACCTATTTTAACACTCTCGAGGGATATAATTTGAAAAACTTGTAAACATTTAACAAACCATTATAAAGGACTTTAATGGATTTCTAGGTTAGAAAACCTAATAGAAAGAATTACTATGGATAACCTAGAATAAAAGCTAGAGAATAATAATTTATGATATACTTATCATTTATAATTTAGTACTTATAAGTTTTTAATTTTTCCTTTTATATTTTAATGTATTCTAAACTTGTTTCTTTTTATTTTTAGTTAATAGTGGAAAATTGGAGAAATCATTCCATAAAATAGCATGATGGGAAATGTGATTATTTCCCTGATGATATGTCCAACCTTATGAGAGTGGGAGCTAATAACTTCATGGAATTTCTATTTTCACTAGATCAAGTTATGAATAATATTTTGAATTATGCAGAACACCCATATCCTCCTAAGAAAGAGCATGTTACAGTCAAGTATTTTTTTTGAAAAAGGCCTCCTACCTTTAGTGGAAATTTTGTTTCCCTCACCACAGAATAATATATTGACTCCATTGAGGATATATTCTTTTTCCACCAATTATAATAGCAATATAAATTTGTGGTGGTTATTTATCACATTGAGGGAGATGCTGATCAGTAGTGGGAACTAATCAAGAACACTAATTCTAAAGAGTATATCGATTCCATGGAATGGTAAGGCTTTAATAAAATGTTTTTAAATAAATATTTTCCCCAAAAATATCCATCTTAAAATGAAGAGGGAGTTCCTCAGGATGAAGAAAAAGGAATATGATTCTATCAAGGAATATTAGGAAAACTTCACAAGGATTACATAACAATCCTTTAGCTTTTTCATCAACATAGAAAGTAAGGTGGACTATTTATTTAGTGGGTTAAAGTTTAGTATATAAAAAGAATTAGTGATTCAGGATTTTAACATATATGAATATATTGTTCATTGTTCCCTCAATCCTGAGAAGGATATTGGTGACTCTCAGTGTTCTTATGGGACTAGTGAAAAAAATCATAAAATGGAGTTTTCATTAAGAGTAACAATAGATAAATATCATACAGGGAATAAAACCCAATATACAATATTCTAAATGTTTGGGAAGAAACACTATGGAAACTATCTCAAGGGAATTGAAAGATGTTTAAAATGTGGAAAATAGTGAAATCAGGCTAATTAGTACTAGTGGGAAATTAAGAAATCCAATATTGTAGAATAATAAATGAAAGTTCATATCAACACTCAGCCTATGGTGTAGTATTTTGACTATAAGTAATAGAGTAATTATGCAAGAAAATTCACTAAGCCAAGGTTTTTTGGAGATAATCAACAACAACAACCACCAATTCCTAGAGAATAATAGAGTTCATATGCTATCACTACTGCTAATATGGATCCTAACAATGATGTGGTGATATTTATTCTAGTTATTCATTCAAGAATAGTGAATGTGGTATTTGATTATGGTTCTATGAATTCTTTCATATATGTAAATTTTAGTAGAACTATTCAAACACCACCTAAAAACATGGGGTTGGGTTATCTTTGATAATTAAAAATGGAGTAATGGTTCCATTCAAAGTATATAAAAATGCACCAGTCAATGTTTTTGAACTTAATATTCAATAAAATATCATCTTACTTCATTTAGGGGAGTTTGATGCTATATTGGCCATATATTAGATGTCCTCAAATAAATGCAACATCAATTATCAAGAGAGAGAGATATCAATCTTCACATCCCAAGTCATCCTCTTATTTTATACAAGTGTAAGGAAGAGGATTAATCTCCTTGAGAATATTTTGTTCAATCATGGATATTATTACCTTATGAGGCATATCTAGCTCAAATTATTGAGACAAATGATAGAATCATTATTTAAGGAATGCCCATTATGAGGGATTATACTAATTTATTCCTATAAGAGTTTTATGGTCTTCCACCTTACCAAGAGGTTGATTATTCAATGAAACTTATACTCAGATCTATTCCCTTGTCAAATAATCTTTAAAAAAAGCCCGCAATATAGTTGGAAGATCTAAAAAATATTTATAAGAGTATCTAGAAAAGGGTTTTATTTATCTGAGTGCTTCACCATGGGGTGCATCAATCCTCATCGTCAAGAAGAAGAATGGGTTAATGTGCCTATGAATTGATTATCATAAACTAAAAAACCCCATTATAAAGAAAAAAGTATCCTCTACCAAGGATAGATGACTTTTTTTATCAAATATATGGGTCTTGGTATTTCTATAAGGTGGACCTTTGGTCGAGATATCATCAATTAAGGGTAAAGAAGGGAGATATTTCTACAACTACCTTTAGAAAAATTTATGAACATTATGATTTTATAGTGATGCCTTTAAGAGTCACCAATGCTCCAACAATATTTATGGACTTAATAAATAGAGTTTTTAGAGATTACCACAATGAATTTTTAGTAGTCTGTATAGATGATATTATGATATACTCTAAAATAAAGGAGGAGCATGAGGATCATTTTTATATAATTATAAAGACTTTGTGAATGGATAATATATATATATATATATATATATATAAATTATAGTAAATGTAATTTATACATGAAGTAAGTATCATTCTTGGGGAATATTATCAGCATTAAAGGGATTTTTATAGACCCTTATAAGG
This sequence comes from Viscum album, assembly GCA_963277665.1. Classification (NCBI taxonomy): domain Eukaryota; kingdom Viridiplantae; phylum Streptophyta; class Magnoliopsida; order Santalales; family Viscaceae; genus Viscum; species Viscum album. The sequence continues at coordinate 881,571,440 of OY728123.1, forward strand.
CATAGGAGATTGAGGACTAGCCTAAACCAGTATCTGTAATAGAGATTCGTAGTTTCCTTGGACTATCTGGGTATTGTTGATGATTTTTTAGAAACTTATAGTGATTATAAAACCCACTAACCAATATAAAATGAAAGGGAGTAAAGTTTTTCTGGACTAATGAATGTGAAGAGAGACTTAAGGAGTTGAAAAACATGTTTATTACTACACTAGTCCTTAAACTACCCACAAGTGGGGAACTACTGTGGTATATAGTGATGCTTCAAATGTAACAACCCAAACTTTTTGAATAGTATATTAACTTACTCTTAACGATTTAATAGAGATGTTAATGGTTAATGCAGAAAGAGGATTCGATGGCTTCATCTGGTAGACTCGAACCATATGAAGCCCACTTATCAGAGCTTAGGAAGGAGGTTGCATATTTGGGCTTCACTTTGGACCAAGCCCAAGCCAAACTACAGTGTGTCAAGCTTGAACGGAAATGCATACGAGATAAGTTCAAGTTAGTAGAGATTACTACTAGGGAAATTTTATCTGTGCCTCCCTCAGATTCTCTCACCATAGCACACCTTACGCTTAGGTCATATGCGGGTGTTATAAGGGGATATGTGACGAGACCGTAGCTTCTTTGTGTAATCCTTTGAGATGAATAAATTGATATTTCTTCCTTTAGTGATATTTGTGAAATTTCAAATGTCAGGATAATTTTAGGATGTATTTTATTGATGAATTTTGAAAAAAGGGATATTTTAAAATATTTATGTAAACCTTAAATAATTAATGATGTGTAATGATTTTCAAAAAATGGTCTTCTGCAAAAGTATTCAGTAAGGAATTTGGAGTCTAATAAGATCAACTTAATTTTTGATGAATAGTCAATTATGAATAGTAATTTTACGCTTAGGATTAGTAATGTGACCAAATGGATTAGTAATCTCACTTAAAGAAAGTTTTAATATAATTTAGACACCTAGATTAAGAAATGTGATTCAATAAAATGGGTAAATAACGGTTTCATAAATTATTAGTCAAGTATTAGTTTCTTCGTGTGAATAGTGTTTTTTAATTAAAAATTAAATTAAAAATATTTAGAAAATCATTTTTATAAAATGGACTTTATTTTTGACCTTAGAGCATCAATATTATGTTATGGTAATTTTTGGGGATTTTTCTGAAAAAAATGATTTCTTAGTGAATAGTGTTTTTATTTAAAAATTAAATTAAAATTATTTAGAAAATTATTTTTATAAAATGGAGTACATATTTGTAATCATAGCATCAATATTTGGTTAAGGTGAAATTTTGAGATTTTTCTGAGAAAGATGAATTTTCAGTGAATAGTAAAAATGCAGTTTTAGGGTTTCAGTATGTTAAATGACATCATAACTGTGTCATGATGATATCATGAGATATTTTAAGGGATGGTCGACTATAGGGGATGAATTATTGTATGAGTTGTCCCAAGTGGACAATACCATGGGCAAATACCATGGGAAAGCCCATAGTTTTTTCAAAACCACCAATGAGGTGTCTCTTGGCCATTAATGCCTTGTCCCCTCACTTTCCCTATAAATACCAAGCCATTATCTCATCATTTCGACTCCAAAATAATCCTCAACTAAGTTCTGGTCTCCTTACCTCCCAAGGAGTCCTCCCAATGTTCCCATAAGCCTCTCAAGGTCCCAACCTTTGAGTTATAAGAGTTACGTTTTAGGTAAGGGATCTGACCTCTCTCTTTCTTTTCAAGTAATCTCTTTTATGTAATTTCTTTTATGCTCCATGTTCTTATGTTGGAGTATGTTCTTTTATATTAATCGTACTTCCCTTTTAATTTTCATATGATGAGATACCCCCTCTTTCTCTCATCAATTCATTTTAAGAAAGTTTAAGTGGCACCGTTAGGCTGCCGAATTTTTAACGGATTCTTTCACCCTTTACATTTTTTAAAGTTCTACTTTCATGTCAAGTCTTTCAAGTTATTTTTTATTATGTTGGGGTATGATATATATATCTATCATACTGAACCATTATGTTCATATTATGATATACCCTATTTTATCTCGTCAATTCATTTTTTTTGAAGTTTAAGTGACGTCGTTAGGCTGCTGAATTTTCATAAGAGAAATCTAACTTTTGTCTTCCTTCCATGTTTTTCATTTCAAATGGTATGTCCTTAAAATTTCATTACCATGTTCATATATCCTTCATATTCGGTCCCTCTACTATTTTATGGGTCATTTATGAATGTTTTACCCATGTCCCCTCTCTTTTCAAAGTTTTCTAAAAACCCCGAAACATAGCCGTTATGCTGCCGAATTTTTGTCTCAAAATGTCTCTCTATTTTTCTAAAGTTCTTTTATTTTATTAAGTGAATACTCAAAGATATCTCTTCTATAGGGGTATTCACATATGTACTAAGTTTCTCTATTTTAAATTCTGGGATTTACATACATGATACCTGCTTTCCCTTTCTGTGGCTTTAAAGTGACATTAAGATCATGTCTTTAAAGCAGTTTTTTTAAAACGTTATGATTAAGAAATGAAAACCATTTCTTTTATATTATATGGGTTGTTTATGAAATGATTGATTATGATATATGTGGATCACATGATGATAAGGACAAATTTAAGGGTGCACCCTGATAGCGCTCCAATGCATTGGGTAAAGACTTAATCTCTAGAGATGACAATTTAGACTGATACCTTGGTGAATAACCTTGGTAATTTTTATTGACACCTTGGGGATGGACCTCGGTGAAACAGAAATGATTGTCTTTATAAAATGTTGTAGCCACATCTTCAAGTTATGAAAAATGTTATTTTTATTATGATATGCCTCGTGATTTCTTTCTCATGCCTTAAAGTTCTTTTCATGACCTTATTGAAGTATCTCAAATTCACATGTAAAATTTTTCTCATGTTTCCCTTACTGGGCCTTCTGCTCACCCTTTCTTTTGATGTATGTCCCGAGGTTATGAGATGCAGTAATGAACCTAGGATTAACTTAAGGACAAGCCTTTCAAGTGTTTAAGAAGAATTTTTTATGTTGTTTTCATGTATTATGTTCCTGGTTTCCAAGACACTAAACCTTAAAGATCCTCAGTTTTTTGTAATGTAATGAAAGTTTATATTATAAAAAGGTGGGATGCCACAGTTGGTATCAAAGAATGGTTTAGTTATTTGTGGAAATTAGGATATAAAAACTTTAGGAATAATGTTATAGAAAAGTTTAAATATAAGAAAACTTCCTGGTATTTTGGTAAGTATTAAGTAAGTGGTTTATCAAACAAATGCATCCCTGTCTAGATACGAGCAGGTAGAGACAGCTCTGGCACAGATGTACATAGGGGTAAAACCTGAAAACACCGCTTTGAGCTAGACTTGAATGGGAACTGGTGCACGATAACGGTCCTTGCTGCACTCTTGGTTACGACACTCCCGGGGGATATGTTTGGTTAATCACAAGCTTTTTATGAATCATGATGAAGGAATTATAGAGAAATGTAATTGTCTAAGAATGAAGTCTTAGTTAAAAGATTCATAAATTAAATAAGTTTCTCACTAAGGATTTATTCTTTTAGAAAATGGCAGGAAATAGGAGTAACTGTGCAGATGGTGATCGCAATGCACCATGTGCTGACGTCCCTCCGATGGAAGCCGGAATAGAAACATTCATGCGAATGATGAACCAACTTACTCATGTTATGAGTAATAACTTGAATCAAGATGAGAGGCTGATCTCACCACAAAGGGAACAACATTCTGTTGAGTCCTTCATGCATCAACAACCACCAAAATTCAGTAGATCTACTGACCCTTTGGTTGTAGAACAATGAATAAGCTCCATTGAAAAGATATTTTCTGTACTTCATTGTTCGGAACAAGAAAAAGTCACCCTTGCTGTTTATCGCCTAGAGGGAGAAGCTGATCAGTGGTGGTCACTGATCAAAAACACGAATCCACGAGGAGTGATGGAAGCTATGGAGTGGGAAGATTTCTGGGGAATATTCTTTAATAAGTATTTCCCTCGTTCCATGAGAACGAGAATGGAGAAAGAGTTTCTCGAGCTGAAGCAGAAGGAGAACGAATCTGTCAGAATCTATGAGATGAACTTCACCCGACTTTCACGATATACCTCTAGCATTGTCATGGATCCAAGTGGGAAGGTTGACAGATTTTTCGGTGGACTGAGACCTCATCTGCGGAAGAATCTAGCCAACCGGGACTACGATAGCTATGAGGAGATCATGCGGAGTGCAATGAAAGTCGAGCTAGAGTTTGGTGAGACACAGTGGTCTCATAAATCAAATGACAAGAAGAGATTGTTGGAGCCCAGTCCAGGGAAGAATTTTGATCAGGGAAGAGGTGGAAAGAAAATGCAACTTACCACATGCAATAAATGTGGGAAGAAGCATCTGGGGAACTACTTGATTGGAAGTGGCAAGTGCTACAAGTGTGTAAGAGAAGGCCATATTGCTCAGAATTGTCATAGTGAGGTGAAGCCTCAACTTCCCAACACTAACGACAGAGGAAAGATGGTTCTGGACCTACCCGAAGTCAAATGCTTCAAGTGTAGACAGCTTGGGCACTTTTCTAATCACTGTCCAAATCCGAGGGTAGTGGAGGGGAATCACCATCAACCTCAGAAAAGGCCAAGGGAGCAAGGTCGTGCTTTTGCTATCACAACAACTAAAGTTGAAGTTCCGAACGACGTGGTAGAAGGTACTCTTGTTGTCCTCTCAAAACTAGCAAGTAATTTGTTTGATTCTAGTTCTATGCATTCCTTTATTTCCTCCAAGTTTGCAAAGAATATAGAATCAATCCCCGAACTGCTTGAGGTAGAGTTTTCAGTCAAGACTCCAAGTGGGATTATTCATGCATCAACAGTGATTAGAGACTCTAGTGTTTACTTCAGTGAGCACAATATTATCGCAAATCTAGTAGTCATTCCCATGTTGGAATTCGACGTTATACTAGGGATGGACTGGCTCTCAAAGTATAATGCTAAGATCAAATGCAGAAGTAAGGAAATCTCAGTAGTCTTGAATGAATGACCTACAATTATCTTCTGAGGAGAGATATCCCGAATTGATCCATATCTAAAAGCACCTCCTATAGCTTTCTTTATAGAGTTAATCGGTGATGATGAAGAAGGAAAAGGGGGTATACAAATAGAAGATGTTCTGATTGTTCAGGAATACATGGATGTATTTCCTAAGGAGTTACCTAGACCTCCCCCAGAAAGAGAGGTAGAGTTCTCCATTGAACTCATACCTGGATCTCAACCGATATCAAAGACCCCGTATAGAATGGAAAATGTGGAGCTATAAGAGTTAAAGAAATAACTCCAAGACTTATTGGAGAAGGGGTTTATCCGACTAAGTGTGTCTCCTTGGGGAGCACCAGTTCTCTTTGTGAAGAAGAAGGATGGATCAATGCGGCTATTCATTGATTATAGAGAACTGAACAGGATCACAGTGAAGAACAGATACCCTCTTCCATGAATTGATGATTTATTTGACCAACTTCGCGGCGCTCAGTTCTTCTCCAAGATTGACCTTCGATCTGGTTATCATCAACTGAGGGTGAAGAAGGAAGATATTCCAAAGACTGCCTTCCGATCAAGATATGGGCATTATGAGTTTACTGTTATGCCCTTCGGCTTGAATAATGCTCATTCTATTTTCATGGATTTGATGAATAGAGTATTTAAGGACTACCTTGATAACTTCGTGGTAGTTTTTATTGATGATATTTTGATATATTCAAAAATTCATGAGGATCATGAAGATCATCTGAGGGTTATTTTGAAAACTCTGCGAAAGGAGAGGCTCTTTGGAAAGTTCATCAAGTGTGAGTTTTGGTTACAACAAGTGGCATTCTTGGGACACATTGTAACCAATGAAGGAATCTCGGTTGACCCTGAAAAGACAATGGTTATTGAGGAGTGGCCTCAACCCACAACAGTAACTGAGATTCATAGTTTCCTTGGTTTAGTGGGATATTATAGTAGGTTTGTGAAAAACTTTTCATGGCTTTCTAATCCACTAACCAAGTTGACTCGAAAATGGGTTAATTTCATCTGGACAAAGGAATGCGAGGAAAGTTTCCAAGAGCTGAAGAATAGATTGGTTACTGCACCTATCTTAACACTACCCTCTATCGGAGAAGGATTCGTTATTTTTAGTAATGCATCTCTGAAAGGGCTTGGGTGCGTCCTCATGAAAAATGACAAGGTAATTTCTTATGCATCTCGACAGTTGAAGATTCATGAGCAGAATTATCCTACGCATGACCTAGAGCTAGCGTCGGTTGTTTTTTCTCTAAAGATATGGAGGCACTATCTTTATGGGGAGAAATGTGATATATACCCTGACCACCAAATTTTAAAGTATGTTTTCACACAGAAATAATTGAACATGATACAAAGGAGATGGTTGGAGCTTATTAAAGACTGTGATTGTTCAATTCATTATCACCCTAGAAGAGCAAACAAAGTCGCGGATGCGTTAAGCAGGAAAGAACCTGTTGTTCTGGAAACAATGAGGATCCTAGGAGATCCCTTGATTAAAGATATAGTAAAACTACACATGGGAATTGTAAGGGAAGGTACATCATCAACCTTATCCCAAATGATTTCTCAACCTTCATTACTAGAGAAGATCAAGAAGGCTCAAAAATAAGATCCTTTGCTGCAGGAGAAGTTTGAGGCTGTAAAGGATAGGAAGTTCCCTGATTTCAATATTGATCAAGAAGGTGTATTGAAATTTCGTACAAGACTATGTGTTACATATATTCCAGAGATAAAGAAAGAACTAATGGATGAAGCTCATAGCTCTACTTTCTCTATACATCCGGGAAGCACTAAAATGTATAGAGACCTTCATGATCATTATTGGTGGGATAACATGAAGAGGGATATTGCTGATTACACTACAAGGTGACTGGTGTGTCAACAATTAAAGGCAGAACGACAACTTCCTAAGGGGGTATTACAATCGCTACCCATACTAGTATGGAAGTGGGATAATATCACTATGGACTTTGTAACTGGTATCCCGAAAACATCCAAAGGAAATAATGCGATATGCGTTATTGTGGACCGTCTCACCAAGACCGCCCATTTTATCTCTATTCGGGAAGATTTCTCTCTGGATCAACTTGCCAAGATATACGTAAAGAAAGTGGTAAGGCTGCATGGGGTACCACTATCCATTGTGTTTGATCGTGATACAAGATTCACATCAAAATTATGGAGAAGTCTTCAACATGCTCTGAATACTGAATTGAATTTTAGTACGGCCTATCAACCTCAAACTGATGGCCAATCTGAAAGGACTATTCAGACATTCGAAGACATGCTGAGATTATGCTCAATGGAATTTAAAGGTGGATGGGATCAACACCTCCCATTAGTTGAGTTCTCCTATAACAACAGCTTCCGTTCGAGTATTCAGATGGAACCCTATGAAGCTCTGTATGGAAAGAGATGTAAAACTCCTACTTGTTGGGATGAAACTGGTGAGAGAAAGATTCTTGGGCCTGATCTTGTGCAAGAGATGACAGAATAGGTTCATGTCATCCAATAACACATAAAGGCTACTCAGAGTCAGCAGAAGACCTATGCTGACAACCGTCGAAGGGACTTTGAGTTTGGTGTTGGCGACAAAGTCTTCCTTCGAATTTCTCCATGGAAGAGAGTCATGCAGTTTGGGAAGAAAGGTAAGCTCAGTCCTAGGTACATTGGACCCTATGAAATCCTTGATCGCATAGGAGCAGTGGCCTATCTTCTAGAACTTCAACTGAACCTAGATCAAGTTCACAATATCTTCCATGTATCTCTCTTGAGGAAGTACATACCCGACCCTTCGCATGTACGGAACCCAAAGGTGGTACAACTGGAACATGACCTCTCTTATGAGGAGTAGCGAGTGGAGATCTTAGAACGTAGAGACAAGGTTCTATGAAACAAGACTACTCACCTTGTGAAAGTGTTATGGAGGAATCATAAGTATGAAGAAGCGGCTTGAGAGCCTGAGGAAACGATGAAGCAAAAGTACCCTCACCTTTTCGACTAGGCCTCAAGTATAAAATTTCAGGGACAAAATTTCTTAAGGGGGGAAGAATGTAACGAACCAAACTTTTTGAATAGTATATTAACTTACTCTTAATAATTTAATATAGATGTTAATGGTTAATGCAGAAAGAGGAGTCGATGGCTTCATCCGGTAGACTCGAACCTTATGAAGCCCACTTATCAGAGCTTGGGAAGGAGGTGGCATATTTGGGCTTCGCTTTGGACCAAGACCAAGTTGAACTCCAGCATGTCAAGCTTGAACGGAAACGCCTGCAGGAGAAGTTCAAGTTAGTAGAGATTACTACTAGGGCAATGTTATCTGAGCCTCCATCAGATTCTCTCACCATAGCACACCTTACACTTAGGTCATTTGCTGGTGTTATAAGGGGCTATGTGACGAGACCATAGCTTCTTTGTGTAATCCTTTGGGATGAATAAATTGAGATTTCTTCCTTTAGTGATGTTTGTGAAATTTCAAATGTCAGGATAATTTTAGGATGTATTTTATTGATGAATTTTGAAAAAAGGGATATTTTAAAATATTTATGTAAACCTTAAATAAGTAATGATGTGTAATGATTTTCAAAAAATGGTCTTCTGCAAAAGTGTTCAGTACGGAATTTGGAGTCTAATAAGATCAACTTAATTTTTGATGAATAGTAAATTATGAATAGTAATTTTACGCTTATGATTAGTAATGTGACCAAATGGATTAGTAATATCACTTAAAAAAAGTTTTAATATAATTTAGACACCTATATTAGGTAATGTTATTCAATAAAATGGGTAAATAACGGTTTCATAAATTATTAGTCAAGTATTAGTTTTTTCGGGTGAATAGTGTTTTTTAATTAAAAATTAAATTAAAAATATTTAGAAAATTATTTTTATAAAATTGAATTTATTTTTGAACTCAGAGCATCGATATTATGTTATGGTATTTTTTGGGGATTTTTCTGAAAAAAATGAATTCTTAGTGAATAGTGTTTTTATTTAAAAATTAAATTAAAATTATTTAGAAAATTATTTTTATAAAATGGAGTACATATTTGTAATCAGAGAATTGATATTTGGTTATGGTGAAATTTTGGGATTTTTCTGAGAAAGATGAATTTTCAGTGAATAGAAAAAATGCAGTTTTAGGGTTTCGGTATGTTAAATGACATCATAATTGTGTCATGGTGATGTAATTAGATATTTTAAGGGATGGTAGACTAAAGGGGATGAATTATTGTATGAGGTGTCCCAAGTGGCCAATACCATGGGCAAATACCATGGGCAAGCCCATGGTTTTTCCAAAACCACCAATGAGGTGTCCCTTGGCCATTAATGCCTTGTCCCCTCACTTTCCCTATAAATACCAAGACATTATCTCATCCTTTCGACTCCAAAATCATCCTAAATGAAGTTATGGTCTCCTTACCTCCCAAGGAATCCTCCCAAGGTTCCCACAAGCCTCTCAAGGTCCCAATCTTTGAGTTTTAAGAGTTATGTTTAAGGTAAGGGATCCGACCTCTCTCTTTCTTTTCAAGTAATCTCTTTTATGTCATTTCTTTTATGCTCCATGTTCTTATATTAGAGGATGTTATTTTATGTTAATATTACTTCCCTTTTCATGTTCATGTGATGATATACCCCCTATTTCTCTCATCAAATCGTTTTAAGAATGTTTAAGTGGCGCCATTAGGATGCCGAATTTTTAAGGGATTCTTTCACCCTTCTCATTTTTCAAAGTTCTACTTTCATGTCAAGTCTTTCAAGTTCCTTTTTATTATGTTCAGGTATGATCTCTATATATATCATACTAAACTTTTATGTTCATAATATGAGAGACCCTATTTGTTCTCGTCAATTCATTTTTGTTGAAGATTAAGTGACGTCATTAGGCTGCTGAATTTTCATAAGAGAAATATAATTTTTGTTTTCCTTCCATGTTTTTCATTTCAAATGGTATGTCCTTAAAATTTCATCACCATGTTCATATATCCTTCATATTATGTCCCTATACTTTTTTATGGGTCATTTATGAATGTTTTTCCCATGTCCCCTCTCTTTTCAATGTTTTCTAAAAACCCCAAAACATAGCCGTTATGCTGCAGAATTTCCATCTCAAAATGTCTCTCTCTTTTTATAAAGTTATTTTATTTTATTCAGTGAATACTCAAATATCTCTCTTCTATAGGGGTATTAACATATGTACCAAGTTGTTCTATTTTAAATTATTTTATTTATATACATGAGACCCGCTTTCCCTTTCCGTGGGTTTAAAGTGACATTAAGATCATGTCTTTATAGCAGTTTTTTTAAAACGTTATGATTATGAAATGGAACCCATTTCTTTTATGCTATATGGGTTGTTTATGAAATGATTGATGATGATATATGTGTATCACATGATGATAAAGACAAATTTAAGGGTGCGCCTTGATAGAGCTCTAATGCATTGGGTAAATACTTAATCTCTAGAGATGACCATTTAGACCGATACCTTGGTGAATAACCTTGGTAATTTTTATTGACACCTTGGGGATGGACCTTGGTGAAACGGAAATTATTGTATTTGTAAAATGTTGTAGCCACATATTCATGTTATGAAAAACTTTATTTTTATTATGATATGCCTCATGATTTCTTTCTCATGCCTTAAAGTTCTTTTCATTACCTTATTGAAGTATCTCAAGTTCACATGTAAAATGTTTCTCGTGTTTCCCTTACTGGGCCTTCTGCTCACCCTTTCTTTTGATGTATGTCCTCAGGTTATGAGATGCAGTAATGAACCTAGGATTAACTTTAAGTACAAGCCTTTAAAGTGTTTAATAATAATGTTTTATGTTGTTTTCATGTATTATGTTCCTAGTTTCCAAGACACTAAACCTTAAAGATCCTCAGTTTTGTGTAATGTAATGAAAGTTTATGTTATAAAAAGGCAGGATTCCACATAAAAGAAGGGTTAGGGATGTGTACTAATGAAAAATTAAAAAGTTACAACCTACACCTCAAGGTATTTGAAATTTAATGAATAAAAATATCCAATACATTATATAGAGTTGGATATAGTTATATTTTCATTGAAAATCGGGTGGAATTATCTCTAGAGGGTGAAGTGTGAAATATATATAGATCATATGAGCCTCAAATATATATTCACATAGAAATATATTAATGTGAAAAAATGAATATGGTTATATCTAATCAAGGATTATCACTTCTCAATCCACTACTATCCTAGGAAAGTAAATAAAGTAGCATATTCTCTATATAGAAAGGATCTGGAACCCTTATCACTGATGAGAATTGAGAAGGATCCATTATTCATAGATTTGAAAAGGATGGACATGGGAATTTTAAAGGAATGAATATCATCATTACTTTCTCAAATTATTTCTCAATCATACCTTATAGATAATATAATGGATTTTCAAAGAGATGATGTGGAAATTCAAAATAAGGTGGAAGCTATACGAAAAGGGAAATACTCAAAGTTCCAAATTGATGAAGAATGAGTTGTAAGATTTGGTTCACAACTATGTGTACCATCAAATATTGAGATAAATAAAGTTTTTTTGAAATATACACATAGATAAAACTTCTATATCTATACAAGGAGCATGAAGATGTATCAAGATCTTTAAGATCACTATTAGTGGAACAATATGAATAAGGATATCATAGAATATACATCAAAGTGTTGGGTATGTTAGTAAGTAATGGTTGAAAGGAAATAAGTCTAATTGGATGATGCACCCATTACCCATACCTATATTGAAATGGGAAAATATCACCATGGAATTTATCATTGGTCTTTTAAAGACATTGGGAGAAAATAATTCCATATATATTTTGGTGGATAATTTTACCAGGAATACTCACTTTATTTCAATTCTAGAGTACTTTTTACTCAATTTAGATGAAAGTATATACATCATAGAGGTGGTGAGGTTGTATGGAACACCACTATCAATTGTATCTGACTGGGATCCAATATTTACCCCTAATATTTGTAAGACCCTCCAAAATTATCTAAATACTAAGTTAAACTTTAGTACAAATTATCAGGCCCAAATTAATGTCTAATCTGAGCATAATATTCATACACTAGAAAATATGTTGAGAGCATGTTCTATAGACTTTTTAGTAGGATCGTATCAATATATAAATTTAGTCCAGTTATTATACAAAACCAATTTACACCCAGGCATCCAAATAGATCCTTATGAATCCCATTATGGGAATAGATTTATAATACATGTGTTTTAGAATGAATTTGGTGAACACAAGTTTTTAAGACTTTAAATGGTTTAGGAAATGGTAGAAAAGGTCAAGACCATTCAGCAACACATTAGGATACCTCATTGTAGAAAAAAGAGCTATATTGAAAACTGTTGATGATACTTGGAGTTTAAGTTTATGGATAAAGAGTTTCTCAATATATCTCTATGGAATATATTTTTAATATTTGGTAATAATATAAATATAAACCCTAGGTACATTATCCAATTTGAGATTTGCGATCGCATCAGATCTGTGGATTATTGACCCACCAACCCTTTATGAAGTACACGCATGTAATGAATTAAAAGGTGGTACATTGGGAAAATTATATCTCTTATTATGAGAAGTTGATGAAGATCTTGGACTATAGAGATAAATTTCTTCATAAAAATACAACTCCCCCAATCAACATACTTTAGTGGAACCATAAATAATAAGGGAAAACCTGGGAACCTGAGGAAGCCATGAAGAATAAGTACCCTCACCTATTTTCACCTAATTAGGTAATATGAAATTTTTATGGTGAAATTCCATAAGGGGGAGAATATAACACCATGAGTTTTTTAAAAAGAAAACTATGTTCGGAAGTGTATAAGACTCGAAACACCAAACCTAAATGAACTATGATTATTTAAATATGATCATTATAACCTAGATGCCATATTGGATAGTATAAATAGGATAAAATAATTTATGAAATACATATAAATTTACTAATAAATAAAATTATATTATTAAATTCTTAGGAAATAAGCACTCATTTTTTTAATAAAGACATTTTATTCTTTAAAAAATATGTTTTCTTAAAAAATGATTTTATTTCTTTCTGTGAGAACATATTATAATTAATTCTTGTAACTTTTATAAATATTATTTTATAAAATAAATATAATTTTATAAATCATCATATAAAAATATCTTAGTGAGAAATTAAGGTATTTTTCTGAAATAATTTATTTTTCAGTAAATAGTAAAAATTATCGATTTTTCAATACTGTCATTTCTTTTCATTCAATAAAGTAATTTAAAAGTCCAAATATATTTTATATTTGTTCTTAAATAAATATATGAACCATTTGATTTATAATAATCTAATTAATTTCATTTAAATGAATAATTTTCATGATTTTTGTATGAGTTTATTTTTAGGCATAAAAACGCAGTTTTCTGCAAACTATTTTTAAGTGCATAAAGTATATCCATTTTAATTAATTAAAATAGAAAATATTAAGGATATATTTAAATAAAATTTATTTAATATATATATATATATTTGTGAATTTAAATTTATATAGTGGTGATTTGTATTAATAGGGTTGATATAATGGCATCCATTACTTGAAAATTGCATTTTTCTACAAAACCATTTTTCATCAAGTTTTGCAAGTTTAATTTTAAATTAAATTATACCATTTATGTGAATTAAATTTTATAAAATTTATTAAATGTTTTTAATTAGGGTAATTAATATTGGGTAATAAGGTCAATTTAATTTTTTCTATAATGAATAGTCAAATTGTAAAAATTAATTATTGTAGTTAAGGTTAAAATAGGGTTTTGCGCGTTATATTTTCTTGTGTTAAAATTAATTTTACAAAAACATAGAATTTTTATTTAAAAAAAATTATTTCATATTTATAATCATTTGATCCAAATTTTACAATAATTTTCATTTTATTTTTAGTTTTAAAGGATAAATTTATTAGGTAAAAACTAATTACCATGATGAAAACTAAAATGGTAAAAGTGAGAAAACTTAGAGATAAAGGGAATAAAATGTTTAATTTTTTATGTATTAGGTGTTTATAGGACTTATATTTCCTCCACACCATTAATTATCAATTTTTGAGGCACTTTTTTTATAGTGACTTTCCATTATTGAATAGTTTTCAGTATTTATAAAAATGTCACTTCTTACCACTTATAAAATGGAACCTCCTATCATATCCTCTAAAAACATCAAGAGAATTTTTTTCATAAAATACCTACCCAAATACCTTAATTAATTCCATTAAAATTTACTATAGGCCTTTATTTATTATAAAAACCTCCTAGGAATGCTTTCGGTGAAAACATAAAGAGGTTGTCTGAGGAAGAGGTATCATTCTTAACCGAGTGTTTTGTTTTATTTATTATTCCACCTACTTAAAATATAATTAAAATATGATGATGTAATAAAATCAGTGTCTCACATATAATTATATGTTATTATTTTAATTTCATAATTGAAATACAACTCCTTTTCCATAAAATGGGAAATAAACCCATTATTCGTGTCTATAGTGGACTACCGCCTCACGGACTAATGTAATTCATTTTCTATCATCACATTTGGTGCATGTTTATGAGTATGGATTTATTGTATATATATTATATTCATATAATATTTATAATTACGTAAAATTTATATATCATATATTTTCTTATGATTATATTAATTGAAAAATGATGATGTTGCTCATACATACATGTGGATTACGAACTCTATGAAGTGGTGTGATTCATTTTTCATTACTGAATCATATTGATAGTATATAAAAGTGTATTTAAAGTAATAATATTATTTTTATGATATAATTATAATTATATAAAGATAAAATAATACTTACCTTCTTTCCATGATTAATGTTGAAAAATGGAAACGTTACTCATGCATATGTATGGCCTACCATCTTCGTGATTATAACGTAGTTCATTCTTCATAACCATATCTCATAATTGATTTTAAAAAGAATAATTTATATATAAATATGATAATTATGTCATGATAATTATTCTTGATATGATTTAATAATGAATTCACTAACCATAGTCATCTTAATGAATCCATTTTGAACATATGATCTGAATATCATCAAAATGTTTGATGTGAAATTAATAGATTAAGTAATTGAATATGACTTGATAATAAATAAAATTAAGTTAATAATAAATATTAAAAATGTTATTAAGAATGTAAATAATTATCTTGAGTTTAATATTTTGGAATATAAAGAACATACATGATGAATAGAACTTAAGTTAAGGGGTCACTCTAAACCACCCTTTTCTTCAGGTTATGACCATTACATCTCTAAATAACATTATCTCTCTATTTAATGTTATGAAATGAATAAATATTAAGTATATATATATAATATATATACCTAGTTTATTCTACCTTCAATTTATGGGGTAATACGTGCCATTATTTATTTTCTCAAATGCATCTCATTTCTTTCCATGGGTAGTTTTTATATTTATTCCTTAATATTGATTTCATTTTCTGGTACACATAAGAATGTAAATGTTGTGATGAGTGCACCAAGATATTTATATGATGAATTGGGTATATATTATATCTCATGAGACATTATGTATAGAGTTAGGGAGTAAACATGATCCATTATGGTACTTTTTTACCATGAGATATTATCTAGGCAGTTATCCTTGACTCATTGTTTTGTTATGTTATATTTTTCTACCACATTTAATATGTTGTTATGATATTATGATTTCATGTTCTTTATGTTATTATCACATGTGATTACGCATAATCCTTCTCTTTTATGATATCATGTTATTCCTTTGACTCACACGTTATGTTTCCTCATCATGGTTATTCCCTTATTGGGATTTTTAGCTCACCCCTTTTGTCAATGTATTCCCCAGGTTATCCCATGTAGTTTTAAGAGATCAAAGCAATTAAATAGATCATTATGGAGGTTAAAATAAATATGATTTATTTTTATGTTTATTTTTTACATACCTAGTCTTACAAAGTCACTAGAACTTTCAATACTTGTTTTGTATTAAGTTATATTTATGTTAAAAATCGTGAAATAATATGTGTAGAAATATTTGGGTCGCTATACTAACTACCTTTCCCTTTCCCTTATGAAAAACAAAATTATCATTCATTTGTTGTGTGAACTACCGACTCTATAATGCAACATGTTTTTTTTCTATCACCACCTTAAAATGATAGATATAAGGATGAAATTAAAAGATAAATATTATGGTTATGATATCATTAAGGTTATGGTATGATAATTTCGAGAACCTATTAATGATCTGATCAACAAACAATCGTCATTAATTTAATCATTTAAAATGAGTGTATTAAGAGGATGATATTTTATTCAAATTGCATAATGTTTTCATATCCATTGATTATTCTTATAATTAATTAAAATTATGATATATCAAACTAATAAACACTAAAAAATATCATTATGCTTCTTCTATAATAATATTTCAACAAAACCACCTCATAGTCATTTATTAAATCAAGGTATGTCCACGTGTGGGTCGGTTTAAAAACCTAATTTAAAAATAATATGAATCTATATCATGAATTACTATGGGCACATAATTAATTGTATAATATGTTATAAATGTGTAAATAGTTATTTTTTAGTTTTAGATATTTTATATCAATATATGATTCATTAATTAATAAAACACACTTTGTCTATTAAGAATCATCGAAACATGCTTGTTATCAATTTCATATTCAAGGATAATGACTAAAAACAAATTAATAGAGTTTGAAACATCATAAATAATTAAAAAATAATCCCTAATAGTAACTTTAACGATCTAATAATTTTAATATTTTAAATAATAATGATCACAGACATCACTATTATGAAACTAGTATAAACTATCAAAATATATAAACATCATATACAGAAAATTGATAGAATTCATATAGATAATGAATAGTTAAGAATATTATAAAGTAAAATTGATATGATTAAGGTTCTAAATTAAATTATTAAGATATATATGTTTGTGATACATGAGTTTAAAGTTTTTTTTTGAATTCAGGACAATATGTAAGGGTTTTCATCTCAAATTCCTCTCTTTTAGACATAGTTTTTATTATGAACCTATTTTATTTTATGTGGTTTATATACTTCCTATTTGAGATATCATATCATGAATTATATTTTAATCCGGTTATTTGAAGTTTGATTAAAAGAACTCTCTTTTAGGTGTTTTTTATTAAAATTTTACTCAAGTCGTAAGGGTTTTGTTGGTCTCAATTCAGATTCTTTGAGACATATTACATATTATGCACCAAATTTCCTCTGTATATGTTCTATTTATTTATAATCCTATGAATTTTATACACTTTATTTCATTTTAATTCATGGGATAAACTGATCTAAATCAATTTATTTCTTCAAATAAATTTTGAATCAAGTATTACCCCAGTTTTAATAGTTTTTAGTAAATATATTTTCATTCATTGAGTTTTGATCATTTAATTGAACCTATTTCATATAATTTTTGTAACAAAATGACCCAACATATCCACCAAAACTAGTACCTCAACTAATATTCTATTATCCTGAATGGTGTTCCCAATCCCCATGGGATAGCAGCTAGCACCTGAGCATCAAACATAAACAAAATGGAATGATTTCACCCAACCTAAAACAATATAAATTATATATATATATATATATATTGGAAATAAACAGTGGAATAAAAATAAAATTTATATATTCAATAACCAAGGAATCAACAATGATAGCAATACAACTCAATAGAATTAATATTAAACTCTAAGGTATATGTCTAACTAACAAAAATGAAAACACAATGGGAAAATAATACTCCATGTGATAATTGGGAAATGTCTCATAATTTCACCACCAGTTACATGTTCCCAACTGACATAAACCTTTTTTCCCCACTACATCACTTTTCCTTTTCTTTATTCAAAAGAAAATAAAAGGTTTACACCCTCTTAAGGTAATGTTTATGGTGTGAGATAAACATTCTTAGTAGTATCCCACCCAAGAGTTACATATCAATCCTCTTCACAATAATCCCATTATGATCAATATATAGAAAACAAGGCATGATAAATAGTTTCATAGTTTTATATCAAAATCATGGTAAACAGTTCAGATTTTTCTAAAATTCTAAAAAAATCCAACTAAAACAGTTTCAAATAATAATTTATAGAAACCAAAAATATTTATCAAAAATAGGTATATAAAATATAAAATAGTAAAACTCCAAAGAAAAAATGGTAAAACACTCTAAGTATAACTTATGGTTAGGATAACTAGGTCAATTATAAATTAATTATGAATATTCTTCACTACAAGTCCCTAGAACCCATGCATTAAGGTTTGTGGAATTTAGGAACACCTCAGAAAGTGAACCCTACTATCATGTCAATAAATTCCTAGAGCCAAATAAATCTCAATCTTGAAATGGAAAAACACCCTATAAATTTAACCCCCTTAAATTAACAAAGGATGATTCATACTATTACACCTTCCACCTAAGTTCCCAAGGCTCCCATGTACTGCATTTACCAAATCATTTCAAAAGGCTTACACATTTCACAATATAGTTTCAAATACCCTTTTACCATAAAAACATTCTTTGAAAATCCATTTCACAATCCATTTTACAATGATTTAAAAATAACCTTTCTTTTTCAAAAACAATTGGAAACACAAATTTTCAAAAAATATATTTACACAAAAAAATAAATCAATATAGTATTATTCCAATTATTTATAAATAAATTTATAAAATAAAGATTCATTATTGTTCATCCAACATAGGCTCGATACAGAACCACCTAACTCAAACTCAAGTCATACACTAATTGTGATAAGATCCACTCATTGAAAGAAACATAGAAATAATGAATATAGGCCCTAACAATGATTATTACATCTTATAATTGAATTCCATAATAAAAAGGGTTGGTTAAGAGGTTATATAAACACATACCTTGAGAAACCCATGCGCCACACCACAACCAACACTTGAACCAGTCTCCATAAGAAAAAAACATGAAGGGACCTACAATGATTTGATAGAAATCACAAACCAATCCATAGACTCTATAGCCTCATCCAAAAACTAATACCAAATGTTGGACGAATGAATATAGAACAAAATAATCACAAAAAGAGAATAAAACCATTATTTTAATGATCATGGCACTAAATAGAGCTATCTAGATGGAAAGAAACCACCCAATAGTTTCTGGGAGAGACCTAGGGTTTGTGGTAGGAGTTTTTGTGTCTAATGAGATAAGATTCAGTCTTTAAGTGTAATAAAACCCACTGGTTAGAGGGTATTCATGTCATAAATAAGTTATTCACAACAATAATTCCTAGGTTGGATGTATGTTGAAAAATATGTCACCATGGTTAATAAAATCCCAAGTGAATCATTCATGGTGTGAATGGAATTCACATCATGAATCTTTTTTACATAATGAACTCAATTCAAGGATTATAACCATTAATGGATTCATGTAATGAATCCCCCATTCACAATGTGAATTTGTTTTATAGCCATTTCTCTATATAGTTTCCTACAAAAAAACTCCCAAAACTTCTCATAACATCTTCTTACCCAATGTATAGATTATTAAACATTAAAAGAAATAATAAATTCTACTAAGATTTTATAATCTCTCCACTATAGAAATTTGCATCCTTGTAAAGTCACACAGATGAAGGGTTCTCCAGAAAGAGGTGGGGTCATTTCTCCCTCACTAATTATTCATGATCCCAAGTCTCAAGAGTAGATGATATGTTCTGACACAACACTTTAACCAATAGAATAAACTTCTAATGCAATACATTAATCTAAGAATCAATTATCTCTAATGATTGTTCTATAATAGAACAAACTAGCTCCAATTCAATCTCTTCCCAACTCAAAACATAGGAATGGTAGGGATGGTACTTCCTAAATTGAGATATTTGGAAACCATCATGAATACCTATCATCTGAGTCAGAAATTTCAACTGATAAGAAACCTTCCTGAGCTGATCAGTGATCTCAAATAGTCCAACATATCTTGGAAATAGTTTATATTATTTCTCAAGCTGAAGGTTACCCAATCGAGGAGAAACCTTCAAGAAATTCAGGTCAAAAACATAGAACTCTAAATAATGAAGTTGATGATCCGCATATGATTTCTACCAGATATAAGCTCTAACAAAACATTTTTATATATCTTGAATCCTAATTGGTGTTTATTAAACAAGAATCAGTCCCATAAAAGGGGAATTACCCACCTCTTCCCAATAAAGAGGTGGAATGCATGGGAAACCATACAAAGACTCTATGGTTTCAATTATGATTGATGATTGATGACTATTTTTATATACAAAATTGACAGGTCTAGTATGAATGTCCCATAATCCATCTAAATCCAAGATAAAATCCTGAATCAAATCCTCTAGTATCTAAATAAAATGATTCATCTAACCATTTTTCTATAGATAGTAAGTTATATGCAACCTCACTTAAGTCCCCCATCACCTCCAAGAGAATCTTATAGGATTTGGGGGTAAACTTAGGATCCCTATCCAAATTAATCACATAGTTAACTACATGAAACCTCATGATCTCCTATATATTTTAATTAAAAATATCTTCAACTTTGGTTGTGTCCCTAATCAGAATAAAATGATTTGATTTCACCAACTAATTAATCACCACCTAGATAGCATTATTTCCTCTAGGATTCCACGTAAATCTAACAATAATGTCTATATACACCTCATCCAATTTTTATACTAGAGATTAAAAAAGTTGGAGTATATGACGAGGCCTTAGGTGCTTACCTTTACCAGCTAGCAGGTGTAACAACAGGACAAATAATCAGTAGTGTTTCACTTCATACGTGGCCACCAAAAATGGATTCCCATGTCATAATACATATTATTTATTCTTGTGTTAATGAACCATAAAGAACTATAGTAATCATGAAAAACTAAATTCCTCATGGATGATTGAATGAAAAACCAATACCTGAAGTGGAGAATAACAATAGAAGGTAGAGACCACCCAAAAGTTGTCTCCCCACCATATAAGGTTCCCCTGATTTCTTTGAACTTTTTATCCTACTATTAGCCCTAAAAAATATACTCAATGAGGTATGATGATAATTGAACACTATTTGGAATCATACTATAATTTTCCACTTTTTCATCCGGATGTAACCAATTGAATATCCCCATCAGGTTCCACTCTTCCTTCGATTCCAGGATGATCTGTAGTTGAACTTCCCTATTAAGAGTGTCCTCAAAGACATTCCCCTTCCATGGGGTGTAGTAGATGTAAAATTCAAATGTCTGGAGGTATTCCACCCATATTATCTACCTAATATTAAAATCCTTCTAAAAAAAGTTATAGATTAAAATCTTATCATAAAAAAGACTATGAACCACTCCCCCAAAAAGATAGTGTCACCAACACTTAAGTGCATGCATAACTGCAGCAAGCACCAAATCATGAGTGGGGTAATTTTTCTCATGTTTCCAAATATGATGAGATACGTGGGACATGATGTGATAAAACTATATAAGTGCATAACCCAAACCAATTACAAAAGAATTATATTTTACTACATACCCCTTATCAAGATTAGGCAATATCAAAATAAGAGTTAATATCAAAATATATTTCAATTCATTGAAAGAAGTCTAACACATAGTGTCCCAAGTTAATTTCACCCTATTCTTAGTAAGAGTTGTAAAAGGTGATACCAACTTTGATAAATACTTGATGAACCACTGATAGTATCCATCCATACCTAGGAATCCTTATATCTTGAAGATGTTATATAGTAATTACCATGAAAAGACAGCCTTCACCTTCTCAGGATCAACTGAAAATCCATATTCAGAAATCAAGTTCCCCAAGAAAATTACTTCTTGGATCCATATTTTGTATTTTTAAAGATTCCAATAAAGGGTGTGACTCCTCAATATTTCTAAAACAAGATTCATATGGTTCTCATGCTCACACTTGAATCTTGAATAAACCAGGATATCATCCACCAATATAATGATAAAACTATAAATATAGTAATGTAATATCTAATTCATCAAATCTATTAAAACTATAGGAGAATTAGTCATAAAAAAGGAATAAAAAGATATTTATAATGGACACACCTACTCTTGAAAGTGGTATTCATAATATTAGACTCCTGAATCCTAAGCTGAAGATAACCCAACTAAAGATCAATTTTTAAAAACCTCCTCACCCCCTTTAACAGATTGAACAAATCTTCCACATAGGGTAAAGGATACTTATTCTTAATAATCACCTAGTTCAACTTCTAACATTCCATGCACAAATTAACTAAACCATAATCCTTCTTAGAAAATAGCATGGTTTTTCCTATGGTAAAACACTAGGGAGAACAAAGCCTTTATCCAAAAAACAAAATAACTATATATTGAGATATTTTATCTCAACTCATTCCATGAATTAAGAGGGTATCAAGATTAGTTATGTTCTCATCACCAGATCAACTGTAAAATCCATATACCTCACTAGAGTAATACTAGAGAATTCATCTGGGAAGCATCATGGAAGTACCTAAAAACTAATGGAATATCACAAAAATAAGAGATATCATGGGTCTCAACTGCAATAGTAGAGAATAAACCCTTGATCTCTGTGTAGGAATGTCCTAAATGATCAAAACTCAGATCCCACTCTCCCTGAAAAACCCAAGATCTTCTATCATTTGTAAATAATGAATCACAAAAATGGGAAAAATCAATCATAGTATGATAAGAAACAAGCCAATCCAACCCAATGATGATGTATAATATATCTAAATTGAGAACTAAGAAATACTAGATTAACTTCATGTCATTTATCAATAGAGAATAATATGGACATTCAAACCCATTTTCCTTCCTATTTCCAAGAGGTGTATCTAAATCTATATTAAAGGACATAAGCTCTATTTAATTTTTCTTCATATTAACAAATTGGATATATATAAATGAGTGGAATGAACTTATATAAAAAAATTAGTTTCTAAAAAAGATATAAAAAAGGTAGTACCTCTCATTGTCATTGGACTTGCATCAACCTCCATTAAAGACTCATCCCCTACATAAAGGAACATCACTCATAAAGATTGTGGCTAGATCCCTATTTACTTTGATGCATCTGAATGTGTCATAGTGGAATTTTGAGAAAATAATCCCTTACTATAACAGGGTGTAAAAGTGGCCAAGAATAACCTCTATAGATGTCCTCGGCATCCATAAGCATTGAAAATCATCGGGGGTGTGGTAAAAGTACGTCAGGTGTTCCCTGACTTTCCACACTGATAGGAAGTTAGAGGCACACCACTAGATACTAATGATGTTGTGGGGGAGTCTTTATATTGAGAACCACCTCCACCACCCTTGTGCTTATTATTCTACTTCCTTTTCCATCCATGCATGCTATTGAGACTACTATTGGGTGGAATCGAAGGGACAGAGTATCCCATATTTCCTTCTATATCCATATCTTCCATCATTTCTCTATCAAATATGTTAGCATAGGTGGTAATATTTAGCATATATACCTTCGATAAAATATTTGGTCCCAAACCCAGTAGGTATTTCTGAGATTTTAGTTGATCATTCATCACCACCTCTAGAGTAAAATGAACCAGCATTAAAAAATGGTTGGTATACTACAACACCAAATGTTCCCCCTTCTATAAGGAGAGAAACTATAGATAATTTTACATCATTAGAGACTTTGGTAAGAATTACTAAAATGAGATAGTCTTGAAACCCTTCCAATCCAATCCCATATTCTGATCTTCTTATGCAATGGAATCCCACCACTTCTTTCTAAGACCCTTAAGCCTTAATGTTGTGAATTTCACTTTGATAACCTTATGTATATCTAGGAAGTTAAAGACCTAATCAATTTTCTCTAGAAATTCATATGCCTCTTAAGGTTCATTCACAAACATAAAATATGGGAAATTCTTTCTTAGGAATTCTCAAGATCAAACCCTATCTACCTTAGCTTCTAGTGGTCCCTCGACAACTTAGTTTTAAAATCATAGTATATTTTGGTCCATGGAATCAATTGATCAAAAGATATCCTAGATAAGATTATGATCTATAGGAGTATTACCTTGAGGATATTCTCTTATTGTAACCTCCTTAGGAACCCATAGAAGACATCTTTGAGGCATGTTACTATATACCAGAAAAGAAGAAAATGATTAGACAATAGAATAATCATAGTTTAAACTAGAAAACCATAAGTATAATGTGAGATCTTGGTCAAAAACTAATAGGGGAGACACACATCCCAACATAACATGGTTACATGAGCATTTTCATAGTAATAGATAGCCAAGAAATCGCCATAAATTACCTCTCAAATTCTAAAAATTCAATATCTTAACAACAAAACATCCCAAAACAAGGACACTTGAGTAAAAATAGCCTCTATTAAAAAAATTTGTAATAAATAGACCTATGATACACTCTAAAACTATTACTTGACCTGATATACTATTAATCTGAAAGGAATTCCCGATCCCCATGGGCTGGCGACTAGCACCCCAGTATTATACACAAATGATAATGAATAGTTTCACCCAACATGAAATAAGATACATGGAATATATATATATATAGTTGAAATAATATTCTGAAGAAAACTAAAATAAATATATTCCATAAGCAAATAATTGAAAATAGTAGTGATAAAACTCAAAAGTAGTAAGATAAAACTACAAGGTATATGTCCAATAAAAAAAGGAAAACCACATAGGAAACAATTACTCCATGTGATAAGTGGTAAATGTCCCACCATCTCACCACCAGTTACCCATACCCAGTAGACATAAACCTAACCACCTCACTGTGGTGACTTTCCTTTTCCTACATCAAAATAAAATACAAGTTCTACACATTCCTAAGGGAATATGTAGGGTGTGAGATAAATAGGATCAGTTTTATCCCACCCAAGTGTTCCATGTCGAGTCTCTATAAAAGAATCCAAATATTCCCAATTTACATAAAATAAGTCATGATAAATAGTTTAACAGTTTGATATCAAAATCATGGTAAATAGTTCCCCTTTATCTATATTTTTTTAACAAACAGAGAAACAAATTCATAGAATAATTTCCATAAACTAGTTACATTTATCAAAAATAGGTATACTAAATAAAAAATAGTACAAAGATAAACCATAATGGTAAAACACTCAAGGGATAACATACGGTTGGGAAATATAGGTCACTTATACATAAATTATGACTATTATGTAAAACAATTCCCTCAAACCCATGTATCAAGGTCCAAGGAATTGAGGAACACCCCAAAAAGTAAACCCCCCTACCATGCTAATCATGTCCTAGATCCAAATGAATCTCGATCTAGGAATAGAAGAACACCCCAGAAAGTGAACCCCCTTACATTACCAAAGGATGAGTCCTACTACTACAACTTCCACCAAAATACCCAAGGATATCATGTGTTGTATTTACCAAATCATTTCAAAGGGCTTACAAATTTCACAATAAAATTTAAAACACATTTTTTAATCAAAACCTAGTTTTAAAACTCATTTTACAATCCATTTCACAATGATTTAAAAATCACTATTCTTTTATAAAATTGATGGAAACTCTATATTTTCTCAATAAAACCATTTACACAAAAAAAATCAATCAATACAGTATCATGGAAATTATTTATAAAACAATTTATAAAATCAAGATCAATTACGGTTTATCCAATATAGGCTAGAGATAAAACCACCTACCTCAAACATGGGTCACATGCCAACTGTGATGGGATCTACATACAAGAAGGAATGTAGAAACAATTAACAAACTCTTTAATAATTATTATCTCAACTTAAAATCTAATTATATAAAAAAATAGTCTGTAGAGAGGTTATATCAACACATACATAAAGAAACTCATGTTCCTCACCAGAACCAACACAAAAACCATCTTATAGAAGATGAATTCATGAAAGAATATGCAGAGAATTGATAAAAATCACAAACTGATACGTATACTCCTTAACTGTATCCTAACATAGCTTCCAAATGTCATAGGAATGAAGATATAATGAAACACTAACCAAAAGAGAATCAACCCACCATACTGGAGATCAAGGAGCCAAATACAGTGATCCAGAAGAAGTAAAACCACCCAGAAATGCCTAGGAGGGATCTAGGGTTTGAGGGAGCAAGTTGTGTGTTGAATGAGTTATCATTTAGGACTATAGTGAAATAAAACCTACAAGGAAGAGGGAATTCACATCTTGAATGAGTGATTTGAAACATGAATTCCTAGGTTGAATATACTCTAAGAAAGGCATCACCTCAATTAATAAAATCCTGAGCTACCAGTTTATGAAGTGAATGGAATTCACATCATGAATCCATTTCACATCATGAACTCATTTCAGGGATTCTTCCTAGAAAAAAATTAAAATCATGAATCCTCAATTCATGGTTTTAATTTGTTCTATATTCAGCAATCATGCTAGTTTCCTTTAGAAAACTCCTTTAACACATCAGGTTATCTCAAAACCCAAGGTACAACTTATTAAACATTAAAAGAGAGTATACATTTTACCAGGATGTTACAAGTTAGTTAAATTATAGCCTTTGAATAAATTATGTTGTATTCTCTAATTATTTAAATTTTTATAACATAAACTTCTTATCAATTATTTAATCTTTTAGGGAGCATGTTTCTCATAAGGGATATGGATAACTAAAATATATTTTCTTGGAGTTATAATTTTTTATATTATAAGGACCCGGCCTTAAAACATTACATAATCTTGAATTAAATGGATAATTCACATCGAGGATCTTTTTAGGTTTAGAGCTTTAGAGAATTAGGTCATAACATATACATAACAATTTGAAGATTACATATAGACATTTTTACTCAGTATGCATTTCTTCATAAAATAAAAAAACTCTAAAAAAGAGTCATGTCTAGTTCCATATTTTAGACATCATGACTTTTCCTGGATCACATCCTTAAACCTATTCATCTTTAAGTCTAGTGAAAAACATTTGAAGAAAAAACTTGGGATGAGCATAAAAATCTCATTAAGGGATACAAAAAGAAGGAAAAATGTTATTTTTTCAAAACAATAAGTAAACCATGAATACTTTATTATAAGTAATACTTTTCACATTTATGAAGTATTAAATACTCTTCTCTAAGTAAAAGATCATTGCTTACCATTTTTTGTAACAAAAATATTACCATAAAACCCATAGAAAGAACACGTTACATATAAAGTTAACTTGGTACATAAACATACTTAAATGGAATAACCATATGGTCGACTTACACACATATCACTAAATGGAATATCCATACATCCGACTTAAATACCCAATGCATTGGAGGTTATGACGTAACCACCCATACTAGTTTATCACAGCACCACCCATCATTTGGTTTATCATGTAACCACCCGTCAAATGTCCAAGTACCAATATAAAATCATAACACATAAAATATTGCAAATATAAACATTTCACTAATAACATTTCATTTGCAATCACAAAAAATCATTTCAAGATATTTACAAAATCAATGATTTATCAAACTATTTTAAAAAACCATTTAAAACATTTAATAAAGAGATTTTTGAACCAAAGTGTCCCATACCACTTTGAAACTTTTAAAGGAATTAACTTTTTTGAACATTAATGACCATATGAATAAATCCTTAAAACCATTTTTAAAATATGGTCATTGATGAGAAATATTTAGAAGAATAAATATTTAAAACCTTTAAAACAATGTTTTCGTTAAAGAGTCCCTTACCACTTGAGAAAATACGTGAATAATAATAATTACAGAATAACATGAAACAAATATTATAATATCATGAGAATAAGGAGATTCATGATATAATATTTCAGAGGGAAGTATATACACCATATAAAATTGAATTGGTGTATAACAAAAAATAAGACTAAATAGAAAATAAATTGATACAAAGTCCCTTACAAAGATTGTACCCTTAGATTAAGGATAAATCAATGAAATAATTATGTGTGAAAAATTAGAATACACCCAATATAAGTGGATATTAAGTGTAAACCAATTATATGTCATTCACACATATTCACAGCACAACTAATCAAGAAGTAGAAGTTTAACCCAAAGAAATGAAATTGGGTTAAGAAATTCCCTTACAGAAATTTGACAGCCTAACGGCATCGCTTTAAAATTCAAAAAATGAGTTGATGAGAGAGAAAAGGGTCTTTCATCACATGGAAATAAAATTTACAGCAATAAGGATATCGAAGAAAATATCCCAATATAATAAAATGGAAATATAAAATATATAACATAAAAAAAAGTCTTTTATTAGAAGAGGAGAGTGAAAGGTTCCCTTACCGATTTGGTTACTTACAAAACATACACCACATGAAAGAAGGATTGTACAATGAAGATGTAAATACCCATAAATTAAATTTTATTAAAAATTAATACAATAATGGGCAGTACATACAACATAAAAAAGGAAATAGTGGAAAATATAGAATGAATCTCACGGGAATAAAAAGTGATATGAAAATCCCTTACCACATTGTAATCAATTGAGTCGTATGACCAAAAGTTAATAACCACAAAATGAATCACATAATACCATGAATATGAATAAAATAATTATAATATATATCAAATTACAGTACACAATACACCACATGCAATAAATAAGTGGCGAACAATGGAAATCTCACGAAATTAAAAGTGAGATAAGAACCCTCTTACCTTGTGTCCGACTTGACCCGTTCATTATTTAATCTTATGAATAATAAACTAAAGTTAATTTATACTTGATTAAGAACCTTTTTAAATTTTATTATTCCTTTTAAATCACTTATTACCATTTTATAAACATTATGTAATCATTTAATTTAATAACAGTCATTTTGTTGATATTTGGTACTTGAGTCAAAAATGAACTTCTTAAAATTACCAGTTGTTTATGTGGTCAAAATTCCATTATCTCCAGAATTAAATTCATGATTTAGATATCATATATATCATATATATCTAGAATATATATGTATTTATAATAGTACATAACATTTGGAGGTAAGAAATGAAATGCACCGTCCATGGAGACAGTAAGCTGTATGTACGCATGAACGCTACTTTCATTTCTATTTAATATTTAATGGAATGTAAAATTAATGATACATAGGTATATTATAATTACAGTATAATATAATATATATAATTTCAGTAACTCCATCCTCTATACATTCCATGTATGGCATGAACGAGTCATATCACTTTGAGGGGTGGTAGTCCGCACTTCCTCAAATGAAATTATCACATTTACCCATAATGGAAACCATAAAGGTATGCTATAGATGAAAAATAAAGAAGAATAAAAAAAATTTAAATATAATATATATCACATATAAATACAGTTCTATATTAATGGCCACCATAAGATGTGGTAGTAGAAGATTGAACAATCATCGTTTCGTGAGGTAGTAATTCGTCATCCACAGAAACAGTATGTTCTTTACCCATTAGATGAAGGTGTGTGTAAGTGTAGTTAGAATCCTTCTCATAAAAACAACATAGTATATTTTAGATACTTTTGTTTTTATAAAATAAAGTAATAAAAATAGTTTAGGGGGTTGGAGAAATAAAATAAAATAAAAGAACTTAATAGGAGACATTACCTTTAAATCGGGTAACTCTCTTTGGTTTGAAGCAAAAGGTTTACTTGAAGTGCCTTCTGCCTAAGGTAAGGCTTCTAGGTGGAATATAAAGATCTTGAGAGCTTATTTGGGTAGATTTTGGATGATTCAAGGGTATTGATATGTGTGAGTAAAGGGTTATAGGTGAGTTATTTTTATAAGGGGGAGGAGGGGCTCTTTAGGAAAGTGTGAAAATATTATTTTATTATATAATTATTTTCAGTTTCTAAAGGTCCAAAACTTATTAAAGTTTAAGATAATTTGACTCATGGTAGAAATAAAACCATCCAATAATAATTGGATTGGTTTTATATTTTTTTTAATCTTTATAATCTTATTTATTTAAATCATTTATTAATGAGGTAAACATTGTATCATTATTGTGTCATAAATAATTTTATTTATTTGATTTCTAAAAATTATAAAAAAAATACCATGATGTAGGAAATATTTCTATCTTTCAAATGAATATTTATAGTCAAATATATCAAATATATAACCCCACATTAAAATTTCTTTATCAAAAAAATATATGTTTATGATATTTTTATTTTTACTTTAAATAAAAAGTTATTAATGTCATTATCTTACCCAAATGGTTTTCAAAGTCCAAAAGTATTACCCAAGGATTTGTTTGGTCGGTCATGACCCATCTAATAAGGTTAAGACAAGTGTTAAGGTAATTTTATATTATTATAATATTGTTTTTACCTTGAATTATCTTATTTACCATTAACCGCGGTAAATAAAAGTCAAAAGTTACTATTCACCAAAAAATATTTTCATCTTATTGAACCACATTTTACTTAATAATAACAACCATGTATGTCGGATTTTTGAAATTCAATTCACAGAAGCGGTAAAATTCCATTTAAATGAAAAAATCGGTTTTTTAACTACTACTCAGTGTTTTCACTATTCATCAAAAATTTAAGGTTTTCAGAAAAATACCAAAAATTCAGCCGAAGCTATATTTTATGTTCCAAAGTCAAAAATTATGTCTATTTTACCAAATTAAAAACATAGAATTTTCATTGATTAATTTAAAATTAATTCTCATTGTCAAAACAAAAAAGCATGTTTTTAAGGAATAATAACTATCAAAAAATTAACACTTGTTTATGCCCAATTTCAAATAGAAATTACTTCCAATGATCAACATTGGATTAAATATTAAAAATATAATTTAATTATGCTTGAAAACCATTTAAAAAGATAATATAACCATATAAATAAATTATATTAAAAGGCAGTTTTGAATTAAAATACAGTATTTTTCACTATTCATTAAAAAAATGAATTTTATCTGAAAAATAAGAAAATTTTACCAAAAGAAAATTTTGATGTCTTGATTTTAAAGAAGAATTTTATTTTTAAAAAAAAATAAAATATAAAAGAGGCCAAAACTATATTTAAAGAGTGTTCGCCATCAAAAGGCAGTAAATCGACCTTTTAAAGAATATTAGAGTATTTTTGCTTAAAATTAGATTCATTCACATTTTAAGCCTCTAAATTTTATTAGATAAATGTAAAAACATTTAACAAATATATATAATAATATTTTAGTTATTTATATTCATTCCCACCAATACAACATCTATGTGTTAACTACCATTTAAAATAATAATATTATTATATTATTTTTCAGTATAACTCAATGTTGTGTGAAACGTAAGATTTCAACGAAACTCGTTGTTTCATATCGGGTACACAATTGAACATAGCATCCCCTTTAAAGTAAAATTAATATTTAATTTACAAATAATAACAAATATGATAATGTTATATTCTTTATTTACCTGAGATGTTACATCCTTCTCCCCTTTTGGGAATTGCGTCCTCCTAATTTTAAAATTGGGCTTAGAATCTTCATTGAAAGTCCCACATCAGAAAAATAAAAAATATCACTTTAAAATAAATAAAGAGAAGTACAAAGGTCACCCGAGACAACAGATACTAGGATTCCATGAAAACATGGATATGGAAGAGAAACTAACTCTCATATATTAATATAGAGTGATAGAGAACTTGATCATAGAAAGTTAACCACCACAATACCATAAATTTGTGGTTGTGTAAATGTCTGATGATAAAAGAGATCTTATAACATTTTTTATTCAATATCCTTTTCATATATTTGAATAATTTTATTAATAACTAGACTATAATCATAAGGAAACATACTTACTTGTCATGTAGAGTGTCATACTTTAATACAATTCTACCACAAACCCATATTTTCTCTAAACGGTAAGTATTAAAGATGACTTTGTCACACCTGAAGTTCTAGAATCAACTTCTAGAGTATCACATAATCTACAAAAGATAAACAATATATTTCCCATATCTTTAGACATCAACCAAAACCAAAATTGGTTAGTACATGATCAGATAATCCCCAAAAGGATAATCCTTTATTAAAAGAAATACTACTCTTAATCTAAAAATTTTAACAAAAATAACCCAAAGTTCAAGAAAGACCATTAAATATACAATTGTCCATAAAATTATACAAAATAATTCAAACTAATATTGAAACCCAAAACTCAAAAGGATTTAATCACATAGTCTTCCATAGTAAATCTTAACATTTATCTCCAAAAACATCGACTACTCTTAAAGTATCATACTGAAGTGTAATTAACCTAATCACATATTCTCTATGATAGGTTAATAATTTCCATAAATAACCCAAATCACCTTATGTCCACAATAAAAACATATATTATACAAAAAAATATTTCAACCAATACTCCATAATTTAAATCCCATAGTATTCTATTTTCCTTAAGCATATAGTGTTCCCAAAAGAGAGAATGTCTTCCAAAATAACCTTTATCACTTAATCACCAAATCATTTTCCAATACTAAGGATGTCCATTTGATAAAACATAAGATCCCAAATCAACTTATTCTTGATCTATAAAATCATTTAACTAAAAATAATTAGTCATACTAACCAGGGACTTCACATAGTCCAGTGGTAGGCGATAAATCCCAATCGCACTTTGGTTTTGAGTTTAATTTCCCATAGCTTTGTCTGACGCAATGGGTTGTCACATAGTCTGTTTGTTGTCCTTTTTCCAAAATTATATAATTTCATAACATTCCAAAAAAAGAGACAAATTCCTCAAAAATAACCATAAAATATTTTATCCTCAAAGGTTATCTAATACCATTCATTTTGCACCCCAAAATGTAATAACCATTTATCACCTCTAAAATAATTATAACTCTTTCTAATATAATAACCATTATGGTTATGTTACTTATGCTTAAATAACATCCTAACCTCTAAAGTTATCTAAACCGATCTCTAATACCAACTATAAGGACATGGCCTTAAAACATTACATAATCGTGAATTAAATGGATAATTCACATCGAGGATATTTTATGGTTTAGAGCTTTAGATAATTAGGTCATAACATATACATAACAATTTTAAGTTTACATGTAGACATATCTACTCAGTATCCATTTGTTCATAAAATAAAATAAAACTCTAAAAAAGAGTCATGTCTAGTTCCATATTTTAGACATCATGACTTTTCCTTGATCTCGTCCTTGACCCTATTCATATTTAAGTCCTGTGAAAAACATTTGAAGAAAAAACTTGGGATGAGCATAAAAAACTTATTAAGGGATATATAAAGAAGGAAAATTGTTAGTTTTTCAAAAAAAAACAAGAAAACCATGAATACTTTATCATAAGTAATATTTTTCACCTTTATGAAGTAGTAAATACTCTTCTCTGAGTAAAATATCATTTCTTACCTTTTTTGTAACCAAAATATTACAATAAAACCCATAAAAAGAACACATAACATATAAAGTTAACTTGGGAAATAAACATAATTAAATGTAATAACCATATGATCAACTTACATGCATATCACTAAATGGAATAGCCATACGACTGACTTCCATACCCAATTCATTGGAGGTTATAAAGTAACCACCCGTCCTGGGTTATCACAGCACCACCCATCATTTGTTGTATCACGTAACCACCCATCAAATGTCTAAGTACCATTATAAAATCATAACACATAAATTATTGAAAATATAAACATTTCACTAATAACATTTCATTTGCAATCACAAGAAATCATTTCAAGATTTTACAAAATCAATTCTTTATCAAACTATTTTAAAAACCATTTAAAACATTTAATAAAGATATTTTTGAATCAAAGTGTCCCATACCAGGCACTGTAGTAGGCACTGTAGCAGGCACTGTAGTAGGCACTGTTTGTTACTAAAGTAGATAGAACTATTCATCCATCTGGGCCTTCGGTCCACCGGTTTGGTCCTCTGATCCTATAAGGCTTTCA
Source organism: Viscum album (assembly GCA_963277665.1). NCBI lineage: Eukaryota > Viridiplantae > Streptophyta > Magnoliopsida > Santalales > Viscaceae > Viscum > Viscum album. The sequence goes on from OY728123.1 coordinate 881,605,650, forward strand.
GGACACCCAAGGCCTTTGGGCCACATGAATGTAAGCCCCAGACACACTATAAAAAAAGAGCAGCCCCAGAAGAGGATTTAGAGTAGGTGAACTCACCAGAGCAAAGCCAAATGGATTTTCATAATGAGAGGGTATGACTATGTCATCGGTACCAGCCAATTCTTTCATGGGAAGCTTATCCAGACAGTCATGCAAAGGTGTAGAGCTACTATCAAGATGCAGATGCAGGGGAGGGGCAGTTCCTTGTAGATAGTCTGGTTGAATTCCCTAAGACCTTCGGGTCATGTAATCTTCTAAGCCTGCGGGCCATGTAATCTCTGAGCCTACGGGCCTTGTAAGGGTTCCCCCTCATCCCTTGAAAGGGGGGTTATCAAAAATCAATAAAAATGAAGCCCTTCAGGCCATTCAGGCTTAGATAAGAAACCCCTTACCTTGTGTCTGACTTGACCTGTTCGTTCTTTAATATCATGAATAATAAACTAAAGTTAATTTATACTTGATTAAGAACATTTTTAAATTTTATTATTCCTTTTATATCACTTATTACCATGTTATAAACATTATGTAATCATTTAAGTTAATAAAGGTTGTTTTGTCGATATTTGGTACTTGAGTCAAAAATGAACTTCTTAAAATTACCAGTTATTCATGTGGTCAAAATTCCATTATCTATAGAATTAAATTCTGGATTTAGATATCATATATATCATATATATCTAGTATATATATGTATTTATAATAGTATATAACATTTGGAGGTAAGAAATGAAATGCACCGTTCATGGAGACGGTAAGTCGTACATACGCATGAACGCTACTTTCATTTCTATTTCATATTTAATAGAATGTAAACTAAATGATCAATATATATATTATAATTCTATTATAATATCATATATATAATTTCATTAACTCCATACTTTATATGTTCAACGTATGGCATGAACGAGTCATATCACTTTGAGGGGGGCGGTAGTCCGCACTTCCTCAAATGAAATTATCGTGTTTACTCATAATGGAAACCATAAAGGTATGATATAAATGAAAAATAAATAAGAATAGAAACAATATAAATACAATATATATCACATATAAATACAGTTCCATATTAATTTCCACCATAAGAGGTGGTAGGAGAATATCGAACAATCATCGTTTCGTGAGGTAGTAGTTCACCATCCACAGAAAGAGTATGTTCTTTACCCATTAGATGGAGGTGTGTGTAAGTCTAGTTAAAATAATTCTCATAAAAACAACCTAGTATATTGAGGATACTGGTGTTATTATAAAAGAAATTAAAAAAAGAGTTTAGGGGGTTGGATAAATAAAATAAAATAAAAGAACTTAAGTGGAGACATTACCTTTAAATCAGGTAACTCCATTTGGTTTGAACCAAAAGGTTTACTTAAAGTGCCTTCTGCATAAGGTAAGGCTTCTAGGTGGAAGGGATGGATCTTGATAGATTAATTGGGTAGAGTTTGGATGATCCAAGGGGCTTGAGAGGTGCGATTAAAGGGTTAGAGGTGAGGTATTTTTATAAGGGGAGGAGGGGCTCTTTAGGAAAGTGTGAAAATGTTATTTTATTATATAATGATTTTCGGTTTCTAAAGGTCCAAAACATATTAAAGTAGAATATAATATGACTCATGGTAGAAATAAAATTATCCAATAATAATTGTACAGGTTTTTGATATTTTTTTTAATCTTTATAATCTTATTTATTTAAATCATTCATTAATAAGGTAAAGATTACATCATTATTGTGTCATAAATAATTTTAATTATTTGATGCCTAAAAATTATAAAAAAAAACCATGATTTAGGAAATATTTTTAGATTTCAAATGAATATTTATATTCAAATATATCAATTATATAATAAGAAATTAATATTGTTTTAGCAAAATAATACATGTTTATGATATTTTTATTTTTACTTTAAATAAAAAGTTATTAATGTCATTATCTTACCAAAATGGCTTTAAAATGCCAAACATCTTACCCAAGGATTGTCTTGGTCGTCCATGACTCATTAAATAAGGTTATTATAAGTGCTAAGATAATTTTATATTATTATAATATTATTTTTACCTTAAATTACCTTATTTACCTTTAACCGTGGTAAATAAAAGTCAAAAGTTACAATTTGCCAAAAATTATTTTCATCTTATTGAAACACATTTTACTTACCAATAAAAACCATGTATGTAGGAATTTTTAAATTCAATTCATAGATGCAGTAAAATTCCATTTAAATGAAAAAGTCAGTTTTTTAACTACTACTCAGTGTTTTCACTATTCATCAAAAATTGAAAGTTTTCAGAAAAATACCAAAAATTAAGCCTAAGATATATTTGATATTCTGAATTCAAAAATGATTTCTATTTTACCAAATTCAAAACATATAAGTTTCGTTTAATTAATTTAAAATTAATTCTCGTTGTCAAAATAAAAAGCGTGTTTTTAAGAAATAATAACTATCAAAAGATTGGCACCCAATTTTAAAGTGAAATTACTTCCAATGACAAACATTGGATTAAATGGTAAAAATGTAATCTAATTATACTTTAAAACTATTTATAAATATAACCTAACCATATAAATAAATTATATTAAAAGGTAGTTTTGAATAAAAATACAGTATTTTTCACTATTCATTAAAAAATGAATTTTATCTGAAAAGTACCAAAATTTTACCGAAATAAAATTTTGATGTCCCGATTTTAAAGAATAATTTTATTTTGTAGAAAACATATAAAAGTGACCAAAACTATATTTAAATAGGTTTCTCCATCAAAAGGTGGTAAATCAACCTTTTAAAGAATATTAGAGTATTTATGCTTAAAATTAGATTCATTCACATTTTAGGTCTCTAACTTTTATTGGATAAATGTAAAAACATTTAACAAACATATATAATCGTATTTTAGTTATTTATATTCATTCCCACCAATAAAACTGTTATGTGTTAACTTCCATTTAAAATAATAATAATATTATATTATTTTTCAGTATAACTCAACATTGTGTGCAACGTAAGATTTCAAAGAAACTGTAACACCACACAATTTCATAGTATATTATTTCTTCAAAGTAATTCAATAACTTTCGCTACACGCAACACCGAGTTCGAGGGTAACACAACTTACTAAACTAGCTGTTAAAAAAGCGGTTATGAATAGTATTGACTGAATTTTGAATTTTATATAATCTATAAAATTTTAGAATCCATATTATGTGTTTCTTAGACATAATATAAGAACAAATTAATTTTTTTAGATAAAAGAAGTATTTTTCCAAAAAATGCAATTTTACCGCCTTTTAATGGAAAACCCTTTTTAAAACCAATATTGGACACTTTTATATATTCAATTTAATGAAATTAAATTCTTCTTTATAATCAGGAAATAAAAATTTAGTTTAGATAAATTTTTGGAATTTTTTTGATAACTTTCATATTTTGACGAATAGTGAAAAATACTAAATTTTAATTAAAAACAACTTTTTAAATCAAAATAATTTATAGTGTTAAATTATAATTTTGAGTGGTTTTAAAGTATAATTAGATTATATTTTTACCATTTAATCCAATTTTTGTTATTGTATGTAATTTCACATTTAAAATGGACATAAACAAGTGTCAATCTTTTGATAGTTATTATTTCTTAAAAATGCGCTTTTTGTTTTGACAGTGGGAATTAATTTTAAATTAATTTCTGCCACTTATGTGTTTTGAATTTGAAAAAATGGATTTAATATTTAAAATCAGGATGTCCAAATTTTTTAAATACGTAACTTTTATTTTTAGAAATTATGAATAATTACTTCGGTAAATATTTTATTTACCACGGTTAAAGGGTAAATCCGGTAAATAAGGGTTAAAAAATATAATATTATAATAATACTAAATTACTCTAACATGTGTCCTATTCCTATTGGTTGATTAATGTCAGACCATGGGAATCCTTGGGTTTACTTTTGGACCCCATGGAGCCACATGGGTGTGATAATGACATTTTATATAAAATAATTTAAAGTAAAGACAAAAATAACAAAAGAAAATATCTTTTAGTAAAACAATTTTTATATGAGGATAAACAATTTATCTATTCAAATATAAATATTTATTATAAAGCTAAAAATATTTCCTAAATCATGATATTTTATTTATAATTTTTAGACATAAAATAAATATATTTATATATGACACAATAATGATGCAGTATTTTTTTATTAATGAATGAATCAACTAAATGATATTATAAATATTCAAATAAATATAATTTAACGTTTTTATTCCATAAAATAATTTTATAGGTTAATATTACATGTTAAGGTTTATTCAATGAAATTTTTTTGAATTAATAATATTTTTATGACTTTAACAAAAATAAATTATTAAATAATGTCAAAATTGAAATAATTGAGTTTTTAAAACAAATACTATATTATTGGTTGATATAATATTCATAAAAGTATAAGGTTCAGAAAAAGGGCCTAAATAATATTATATTTTTCATTAATGAACCTATTGGGGTTTTCTTGTAATTTTATGTTATGTTTATTAACCATATAATATAAAAATACAAAGGGACATGGTAAAAGTCAAACTATTCAACTAAGAGTTAAATCTAAATGATAAAGTTAATATGGTGACCTAAACCTGTCTAAAACTTATTGGTTGAGAGGATTTAGACCCATACCCACCCTATCCTCTAAATAAATTATTTTTGAGCCATTAGAAACTGAAAATTATTTTATTATAAAATAATATTTCAAGCTTTTCCTAAAGTGACAATCACCTCTCTTATAAAAGGTCACTTACCCTTCTCTTAATTTAACACCTCAAAATCATTTTGGTTCGGCCAAAACCTGCGCAAATATCCTCCCAACATCCCTCACTTCATCCTAGAGGCCTTCCTTTGGTCATAAATCCAACCTAAGGATCCCTTTTGATCAAATCAAAAGAAAGAACCCGAAGAAGAGGTAAATATTTCATCACCTCTTTCAAATTATTTTCTTCTTCCACTTCCTATTTATTTGTTGTCTACGTTCTAAAAAAATAACTCCATTATCTTCTATATAATGTGATGTTATTATAAAAATGGTACAACCATATTTATTATTCTATCCATTATTTGAATGAAAAAGTCACCATACATGCGCACGTACGGATTATCGTCTCCACGTCGTGGTGTAGTTGTTATTCAATACATTATTTTTGAATGGGTATACTAATGATGTATAATTGATGTAAATAATAAATATAACATGTTAATTATTCTGTATATATGATATACCATCTATTTACATACTATTTTAATATCAAAAAAATGATATCGTCACTCGTGCGTACGTACGGATTACCGTCTCCACAAACGCGATGAGATTCATTCCCCATCGTAACCATTCAAGACTAATTTTCATTTTATGATTAAAAATAATGTTTAAATACTTGATATATTATATATATGAATAATATATATCCCTTCCATAACAAACATGACTCACATAACAAATAATATAAAGGAAAACGAATCAGTTAACACCCGAAACGACGATAATACTAAAATATTATTAACAAAGAAATATTAAAAGATCATATATGATATCATATTTATGTATATGGTTCTTATATAATTTAATAAAAATTATTTAAGTATTATACAGGAGGTTAAATTACCCTTGACCAAGTAAAAGTACAAGGTAAGGGTTAATTTCACAATCTCTTTACTTATCCGATATTGTTTGTACGTAATTATCTATTGGGACCTCTTTATCATCCACATCCATGTTTCTTAAAAATGTATTTCAAAACCTTTTTACTATTTAATATACAATATTTTAAAGTCATTTATACCCTTATTTAACCTTATATTTTTTTAAAGAAATCTTTCTGTCATTTTCCAAACAAGGTACTTTATGACCTTTTCGACAAAATTAAGGTAAGAATGTTTTTTTAACTTATATGGCGGGTGTGGTTATTCTCCGCCGTTATAACATCGTCGAAGCTTCCCTTAAAATCTTATAAGAATATTTTCAAAATAAATGTTTTCTTTTATAATTAGGTGACTTTAAATTATTTCAAAAAAAATAAAGAGATATTACTCACAAATAGTTTTGATTTCATCTATGTCAACATCCTTTGATGGATTTTATACTTGTTTGAAGTCGATTAATTATGAAAAAAATCTTCCATATTGTATTGAAGGTTTTGTGATATTTTTGACTTTGGATGTGTTATTTTGTATACCATTCATGGCTTATGGTTAAAGTATTGACATTTTGTATGTTATTTTTAATACGAATGTTTATGTTATATTTTAACCTTTTCTTAAGATGAATGTATTTGACTAGTATGTTTTAGGTTGGGGACCAGTAAAAGTAAGCCCTCTAGGTTTAGGTACGGTTATAGAAGACCCTACGGGTTGGAGTCCAGTTACAGAGGCTCACCGGGTTTGAGTCCGGTTACAGAGGCTCTCTGGGTTGGAGTTCGATTACAGAGGCTCTCTAGGTTGGGGTCCGGTTACAGTTATCCCCTAGGTCCTGGAACGAGGCCTTGACATAGAAATTAAAGTCCAAAATTATGCATTACCTCATTATAAAGTTAGTTATTACATGTGATTACTTGACTAGTATAATATCCATGTGTATGTTTATATGGTAAGGTTTGATTTATTTTTTCTATATTATGTTCAAGTTTATGTTTAAAAGGTTGTGGTTTTTATTACACATCTTGCCTTAAAATTTTATAGATTCTACTAAATTATTTACCTTTTCTGAGCATCTGAACTCACCCCTTTCTTATGTTTTATTTTCCTAGGATTCGAAGAATTATTTTATGACAGACCTATATGGATCGTCTGAGGGGACATGAGTGTGGTCTATGGAAACAATGTTGTTGTAGTTTTTTATTTTATAATGTAATGAAAAACTTATGAATGTATCTAGTATTTCCAAGGCTACTAAACTGATCAGTCTTTTGGGACATGATTTCCTTATATCATGCCAATTTTATGTATTAATGCACCTACTCTGGGTAATTGGGGTCGGGGCGTTACATAAAAACGTTGTTGCATATCAGGTACGCAATTGAACATAGCATCCCCTTTAAAGTAAAATTAATATTTAATTTAAAAATATTAATAAATATGAAAATGTTATATTCTTTATTTACCTGGGATGTTACACGTATTAAACTTTTCTTTTCCATGTTTAGGCTATACCACCATAATATTTTATTATGCATTAATTTTTTACCTCTATGGTGAAAAATATATTTTGATACAAAATAAATTTTTGTTACTCCTTTTACAATGTGAGTTTTAAACAAGGGTATTTTGAAAATAATAAAAACGTTTTTATCCTTTAATTTTCATATGTTTTGTCTTACTCTCCTAATTTATCCAAAATATAATTTATATCATTTCAAGGATCCATTATTGGAGATTATTTTAAAAGAAAATTTTTAAAAACTTTCACATAACCTTTTTAAAAATTACCTTTGAAAGCAACATATAAATTTGTATTTTATGTCATTGTTAAAAATGTTTTATAAAATATCTTTTAAGATTCACTTCCATTTACCAAATCATTTTTAAAAAGATATACTCTAATGAGATTTATGTTTCATGATTTATCCTCTAATATATACAAGTTTTCATTTTGGGGATTTAACTCATGGTATCAAACAATTTGATTCTCGATCCTTTCTTTTTTGATATTATTCAAAGGATTCTTTTTGTAAGGGTGTTTTTCATTTATGTCAATAGTCTTCTATGTTTCCTTATTGCATTGGGGTTATGTTCATTTGAAACTATACATTTTTCTTCTATAGATGGATTATGATCCTGATTATTCTAGTATTGACCTAATTATATAATCATTGATGTATACAGTGTAAACATTACATTTTACATAATTTGGATTGGATGATGTTCACCTATAAATAATGATATTATATTAAAATGGGGGAAATTATTGACATTCTATATGTTGTTAGTCCAATGAGGAAGATTATTGGAAAGTTTATTGTGTGTTATTTAACTATCCACCTTCTTTCTCATGATAAGTTATGATTATTTTATCCCTTTTTTGATAAGGGTAAAGTATTAAAATTATTTATGATTATTTAATGTTAATGTGGTTTGATTATGTGTTGAAATTTTTTATCTTTCATTATACATATATCAATGTTTTATTCATTAGGGGTTCCTTAGGTAATTTTAAGAAAATTATTATTGGATCTTATGGTGAATTTAATGGAATTAATCAAGTGACAGGTAGGGCCTCAAATTATATATCCCCTTGATGCATTGATAGGTCTCATGATACAAAACTGGTTGGGTTTTGTTGTATGCCTCTTCCCATAATAGGATAGTTTCTTTGAACAAGTACTTGAAATTTGGTTTTTTATATCCCGTATTGTTAATTCCATTTAGTTGAGATCATTATTATTGATATCTATGTTTTATTTTATTTTCATGTATATAACATGCTCCTAGTTTCATTTTGATTATGGATTCATGTTTTTTACCTATTTTTCCATAATAATTATAACATGCTTATTCTATGATTTCTTTAATTATATGATTTTCCTTACTAGGAATTTTATCTCACCCATTATCATGTTTCTATTTCCCAAGGTTATAAATAAAATTATTACACATGAAATTTTTAGAAGAATAGGATTTGGGGGAGATTTTATGGGATATGTTGAAGACTCATTATAGATTAAGTAGTCTTGTATATAATAGAAAAAATGTCTTTTTTATGAAAATAAAAGGGTATTAATTAATTTATTATGTATATTAATTATAAAAATATATACACCTAAATATATTATTCATATGTAAGATATGAAATTAATCATAATTGATTTTTTAATTATGGAAGGTCATAACTAGGGTTTTATAGTTGGTATCAAAGAAAGTATGTAAAGCATGAGTCTATAATAACTGGATTTAGGAGTAATGATGTATAGAATCAAAAATATTAATTTAATATAAATATATTATATAATTATACACATATATATCATATGATATATTATTTACTTATAACATCTTATCACCCCTCTATTAATAATTATTTATTAAAACCATTGTTTTGAGTGATAACTGTTTTCTTTTTCATACATGTTCCAGTTTGGAAGACCTAGTCCTTATACATTGATCATGGTTCCATAATATCTAGAATATTAATAATTTCATTATTATAATATTTAATCATTACATACACTTTTTTAATGATTCTTATGAAGTGGTGATAAAAAATAAATCACATTACTTCATGGAGATGGTAGTTTGTACGTACACGTGAGTTATGTTTTTCACTTTTCAATTGTAGCAAAGAAAGAAAAATAAATAATAATTAAACTTTTTATAACTATATTAATATCATATATATCATATATATTTAGTATATTCATCATTATAACTATTAACATGAGGAGATAATGAAGAACAAAAGGCGCCACTTCATAGATGTGGTAATCCACGCATATGTATGAATGATGTTTTCTATTCCCATGGGATGAAAAGGGGTGTAAAATGTTTGTTCCATAATCATAATAAAAATTCAGTATATTTAAGATACTAAATTAATTATTTTAGAATTTATACAATTTATTTAGGGTTTCTAGAAGAAGAAATGAAATCAAATGTACTTGGTTAAGAGTTATACCTCTTTATTGACAAACCTTCTTTGGCTTACACCTTTATCCTTGAAATGATTGTATTTTGGTAAGACCATAAGATCTAGTACATGGATAACAAATATATTATTGTATTAGGGTATTTATTTTCCAAGATAAAAGGCTCAAAATTTGTGCATAAGGGATAATAGTAGGTATCTTTTTATAAGTGAGGGGAGGGGTACCATTGGAATTACCTAAAGTATTAAATTAATATAAATTAATTTTAATGTTAAAGTGGAATGTAATTGATAAATTTGGAATCTAGGATGCCTATGAGTGTAAATTATATCTTAATAGAAAATTTTTATTCATTTAGGTGATATTTTAATCCTTGCCTCTTAGTTTTAACCACTCATTATCCCTTTGGATGATTATCATGATATAAAAGTTTTTTAATCTTTAGGGGTTATGAAAATTACTATAAAAGGAAAATTGAACTATAAGTGTATAATTTTTTATATTCTCTATAATATCACATTCACTTGGACAAATATTATATTTTTATAGATTTTAAATCATTTAATAAAATATTATTTAATATATGATACCTTTAAAGTTATTTTTGGGACTATTCACATTATTTGAATTTAAAGATGACAAGATAGAAATGGAATTATAACAAAAAAAATTAACACATAAAAAATATGTTATATTTATATAAAAAAATTATGGAACACAATAATTTATCCAAATTGTTTTACGTTTAAAAAATTCAAATCATTTAATCGATTTTTCTATTACTTAAACAAGAACTATATCGGTGTAACATGAGAATTTAATGTAATTATTCTATCATCAAAAATTAAAAATAATTACCATGATAAATAAATTCATTCATATTTAAAAAAGAATTTATAACCAAATATAACCTCATTTTATCTTAATGAAAAAATATTAGATGTACTAAAACAAAGAGAGTGAAATTTTGTATTTATTATTTACTTAAAATAATATTAAGCTCGTTATCAAATGAAAGTACAAATACATCCCCAAAAATTAAAAGGTAATATTATCAATGTCTAAAGGATCCTATAAAATTAAATAAAGGCAAGTTTTTAGATATTTCTATACCTTATCCCATAGTTATTCCTATTTTACCCTTTTTACCCTTAATAATGTTAAAAATATTTACCATGGTTACTATTAATAATGAAAATAAATAAAATGGGGATATCTAAAAAACATTAACCTCATTATTAAAAATATGGAATCCATTTTTCAAGATTAAATTTATAGAAGTGGAATAAATCAATTTTAAAATAAGCGCACAAAATACAACAAAAACCATTTTTATAAAAATGTGCCTTTAGTATGAAATTATATATATTCTTATCCAATGCCTAGGGTTTCATTGTGGTATTTGTTTTTTTGGTCCATGGACATTTGGAGTTGATTTGATGGTTTTTTTTTAACTATGTATTTCTAGACTTTTGTCTCTTGAACCTTAACTGTTTGCCTCTGTCCTTCGGGCATGTAATGGGTCATCCTCTCCCAGTTAAAAAGGGATCTTTTATTTTCTTTTAATAAATAGTGATTCTCCCTAATATTTACAAGTATTAACTTCATTCATAAATAGTGATTAATTTAAATTATTAATATAAAAAATAATTACGTGCATAAAAATTGTTTTTCATAAAAACAACTCTTTTTTTACTTTCAAATGATTTTATAAACTGATAACCAATGAATTAATTATATTCATGTTTAAATAATATTTTTTTTATAATTTAGTATTAATTATTCATAACCATAAATCCAATAGATAGTTGATAACTATCACATAATAATAAATCAATAGTATATCACATTTCGTTTAAATTTGATGTAGCATGTAAAGAAAGTTGTCAATGAAATTAAATTATTTAAGTAGAAATATATCCTAAATTCTCATGGTGTTACAATTATAGCATAATAATTTAAATTATTTTCATGTAGAGTAGTAAAAATATCATGAATTTCATTAATAGGTATTAAAGGAGAGTAAAAAATGAGAGCAAGTGATCAATCAATATTTTGTGATTCGACAATGGAAAATTGTACAAATCTATTAAGGAAGAAAACTACCTTAAGAATCATAAAATTAATAATGAAGTATATTTGCTGAGAACTCCACAATATAATGGATTTCTATAATTATGTAATTTAATGGTAAAAAATTTGGCCAATACATTTCTCATAAAGAGTGGAGTATCTCATTACTATTGGAAGGAGGTAGTACAGGTTGTGGTGTACACTCAAAACCAGGCATTGTTAAGACGGGGGAGGAGATTAAACCCTATAAAATGGGGAATAAATGGATCCCCTCATAGAAACAATTTATAGTCTTTGAAAATATATGGTATTTTTGGAATAAATATGGAAATCAAGTCAATTATTGATACGCTATAGATGAATAAGTTTTTTTAGGATAGTGGACACAAATTGAGGCCTAAAAAAGCTGAAAAAAGTTTGAATAAAATTGTGGATCACTAATGAGAAATATGGATAGAATTATAGAATATAAAAATTTGAATAATTGAGTGTAGAATATGATGAAGTTGGTATAAATTATAAATTTGTACAAAATTTTCCAATTGATGAATATTTTGAGACTGGAACAAAAGATGAGATAGTTGTTGAATTGAGCCAATATATATCTCATAGGAGAAAAAAATATGGTAAACTGATCCATACAATATAATTGGAGATATATTTACACTAAAACAAACATGAAATATATGGAATGTATAGAATGATTCTATATTATTAATGTTAGAACCAACATCATTTGGATAAGTGAAAAAATATGAGTCATGTGTTAGATCTATGAATGAAGAAATATATAAAATTGATGAGAATAAAACTTTAGATATTATGGAGATTCATTAATATCACTATGTAATTTGAATAAATTGGGTCTTAAAGAATATATTTTACAAGAATAGAAATGTGATATGAAATAAAGCACATTTTGTTTGTAAAGGTTGTGCACAAATTTAAGGTGTTAGTATTGAATAGAATTTCACACCAATGGCTCATCTTGGGTTGATCAAACTCTTATTGGTTGTAATGATTCAAATTGGATTTAATATTTATCAAATAGAGATGAAAATGGAATTATTTAATGGTGCACTCAAATAGAAGGTTGATATTGAATAATCAGTGGGATTATTAATTGGAAATTATGAAAATAAATTTTGTAGGTTAAAGAAGTTATCGTTCCATATAAAAAAGAATCATGAGCATGATATGCATGGATATACTCGAATTTAAATAAGCTATAATTCAAAATGACTGATATTGATTAGAACCTATATATAAATACATCCAAGGAAAAAACGATTCATTGTGATTTATTATTTGTATAATATTGTATTTAGAGTAATTAAGTAGATGTCTATGGAGGATTTTGATAATCTCATGATTTAATAATTTAAAATTTCCAAGATTTGTGAAGTCATATGATTTTTAGGGATCTTAGTGTTTCAGAAAGAGAAATATTATTTTATATCTCAAGAAAATTATGAAATAGAGAGATTCTAAATGAATCCAAACCAATATAAACTCTAAATGAATTTAGAAACAAGATTGGGAATCATGTGGATAGGAAATATATGGATCCTACCATTTATAGTATAATAGTTGAGAGCTTGTTATATTTAACAGTAACTTGACTGAATATTTTTTATAAAAAAATTTTGGTAACCCATTTGTAAAAAATCCATAGGGGGAATCTCATAAGAGTGAAACAGGTTGTGTGGTGCATCCAAGGTACTATTAATTTTGTATTTTCCTTCAATGTAAGAAATGATCGGGAATTGTTATCTTTTTAAAATGTGGACTGGGATGATAATGTGGTGGACCAAAAGTCCACAAGTGGTGGTGCATTATTTATTGGAAATAAATCTATAGGCTGGATGAGTAAAAAAAATAGAAGATCGCATCCTTTATAATGGTATAAAAAAATTATATCTCATTAACTAAGTCATGAACTCGGATTATATGGATGAAGAAATAGTGGGTGGATAATGTTAAAGAAGTGAAACAATATATGGTGATATTTTATGATAACAAGAGTAAAATTGAACCCATAAAAAATACAATACAATACTCTTCTACCAAAAAAAATTATATTATATTTCCCTTTATCTAGGAAGGTGGAGAAAATAGTGATCAAAATGTATTATATTGGAACTCATCAAAATTTGGCAGAAATCATGACTATGCCTTTATTCACTCAAATTTTTGAGAATCATAGGTTGAGCCTTGGTTCTCAACCACCTACCTCGATTTTAATAGGTTTAGATATTCCCCTCTCCCTATTTTTATATATGTATTTACATAGTTTTTTTGTTTTTGGTAGGTTATTTACCTTTATTTTTACTATCAAATAGGGAGAATGACTATGAATCAAGTGAAATTCAATGAAAAAATGATGATGGTGAAATTCAAGGATAAAGTGAGGATACATTTCTTGCTTTCCTAACGAGTGTATTAAGTGTTTAATTATATCATTATGATGGAGTAATTATTATTAAAGTTAAAGGGGATAGAATCCATGGTCATTGAAATCTGTATAAACTTGAATATAGGTGTGTTCTTTAAAATTTGGTATTATAATGGTATTGAATGAGGTGTTTCATGAGGCATGGAATACTCTCTTAAAATACTATTTTATATAAGAATAATTTATCACATAGACTTATAGTAATGGATGAGTTATTATATTTCCATTTATAAGAATTAATGTATGTTTTTTTATTGAATTTCAATTTAGATTTATAATAAATCCAAAGGGAGGAATGTTGGGAAAAAGGTTGTCAATGATGAAGGTTGGTGGAATCCAGAATGGTAACAGGAGAATGTTGAAATATGGAAAATGAAATTATTTATTTGATAAATATTTTTGGTATGTTAATTTTATTTTCAATAAGATTTTTTGTTAGACTTCCTAGCTAAAAAGGGGGTCTAAATTCAAATGGATATGTTTTGAAAAAGTATTCATTATGATCAGAGTTGTCAAGTAGCTTTGAATCATGAGTATAGTTTGAATTTTACACATGTATCTAGTGTAAAAAGGAAAATTTTATGAAATTAAATATTCTTAATGTACTTTCAAATTTTTAAAAAAGGGTATGTTTATACAAATTTTTGAGTTTATAGTGAAGTTTTGTGAAACATCATAAATAAAGGTAAAATTTTTATGAAAAAATCAAGCGGTATAATTTTCATAAAATAAGTACATGATAAAATTGTTTTGTGAAAGAATTATTTTTATTTAGTTTCATTTATGAATTTAAGGTAGAAGTGGTGAGTGAACCAAAAAAATTTGATCTTATGTGGAGGTGTGAAATATTTATGTGATTGAAAAAGTAAATCAAAGGAATGAATTCTACAAAATATTTAAACTGCTATAGTTTCATTTGAAAAAAAGAGGTAGGATATTTATTTTAACCATTAAATGAGGATCTTATTTAGATATATGAAATTGAACACTTTTTTATATAGTGATTTTCTTTTAAAGTCAAAAGGAATTTTATTTTATGAAATGTGGGAATCTTATACAGAGAAAGTTTTTTAGGGTTTTTTGCCTATAAATAGGCTCCTGAGAAACTAATTTTATAAAGATAAGTAATTAAAATAAATAAAAGTGTTAATTATTATATTTATTTATATAAATCATAATTAGTCTCTTAATTTTTAGAAAGAATAAAAAACCATGAAGAACTTATATGGTAGATAGAACAGTGAAGAAATTTTTCAATAGACAGAACCTCAAAGAACTTACATGATAGATAGAACCATGAATAAATTACATGGAAGGAAAATTTGTATGAAGAACTTATATAGTTAATATTACTCTATGTATAATTTACATGATGAACTTTCAAGAAAATAAATCTTAAATAGAAGTCAATATTTTGTGTGCAAACCTAGACATAAGTTCATCTGGAGTTTTAGATTGTTGTTGTAGATTGTTCCTTGAGATCATGGATTTCATTAAAGTATCATATTCTATATTTCATTATAAAAATTACATTACACATTCTTACTAATATATAAGATACCTTCATTTTTATAAACTAATAATGCATTCATCCAAACTAGTGAGTGAAGGAGTCAATGGGAGTGTCCTGAGGGGGGTAGTTTTTTAATCCCTAAACTCAATTGTAAAGGTAGAAATACTTTCATAGAATGAATATGAATAAAAAATTATAAACATAAAACTAGTATTTCTTAATTTATTTTGGCATATATACACATCATCATTAAGTTCTCCTAGGATGTAGAACTCTATGGTAAACCAAGTAAAATTGTTGTGCCTTGTTTTAGTTTTAATATTTGTGATTATGGTGGATATGAAATTAATTTGGATAGGTTTAAAAAATGTTAACCAACATGGTGAAAATATCCAATGATATAAGGTAAAAATTTCCTACCCCGATTCACCCCTCACCCCACAAGGTGTGTTTGGTCCTCTTGGTTATGAAATATCCCTATTTTTAGACTAATTCCTCACCATTATTTGGTATCCACTGATGTATAGAGAATAATTCTTGAGGAATTATAGAAATCTAGTTAAGTTCCAAAGATAAGTACACTGGTTGGGTAGTTAAAAATGGTATTAGAGAATTTATATTAAGTAATTAAATAGTTATAGGTAAATATTGAGTGATGACACTATGAAGTTAGGTCGTGCATACATTTGTAAAATACTAGAAGAACTAAAATCTAATTTTTCAAGGTATGTTATGTGTTAGGAGTAGACACTCTAGGTATGGGTGAGATTTTGGTTTGAGAATTTTATATATAAAATTTATAGAACATGGTATGATTTATGGGGCTTCTTAAGGATTCATTTTTGACATTTATTCATTCATCATAGTAATTGGACTTCATTAGGAATTATACACTTGAATATTTGTAACATCGATTAAGATAACTACCACAAAATGATTCAATTATAATTAAAAGTCATGAATAATCTATTATATTATTTCTCAAATAAATTATTATTAGATATTTAATTAATAAGTGTTGCAGGAATTGTATGTATGATAGTATTTATTTTTTAACATAGATATTTATTAACCATAAAGAAATTGTTCAGTTCTCTAAAATAGTTGAAAAATTAGGGTTTTGAAAAAAAAAACATTACATAGTGTGTGTAAAATGGTTTTTAGGGTTAGTTGTTTAGGAATTAAAAATTAAGGTTATAGGTTTTAAACATTTTATTGTTTTTTAAAATCCAAATAAAATGTTTTTTTGGAAATGATCAGTGAGTTTGGAGATTTTGGAATATATATTTAATATTAGAAAACATTGTCTTCCAAGGGGGGTTTTGGTTTTATAAAAAAACTCTAGTGGGTTTTAGATGTGTAAAATAATTTCAATGGTTTTCAAAATGTGCAACTAGTAAGTATATAACTATGTTGTTTCATTTTAAATAATACAGTATAAATGGTCTAGGATATTTTTAATTTGAATTTATGATTAAGGCTAGAGTATATGAGTGTTTTGATTAAGTTTCTAAGAGATGGTAGTTCTTACTGAGGCTCAAGGAGAACTGTATGAATTGTTTTTTTACTGTGTGTGTTGTGTTATAGTAATATAATCATGTTTTGGGGAAAACCATAATGAAATTTATATTTTTTTAAATGATTCTTAATGGAATTGAACACCCTAGGTTGGGAGTGGATACACAATTAGTATTTTTAATAATGAAGGGTGCATCTACACATTTTTAAGAGTTATGATTTTAGGAAGGGAACAATGTTCCTATATTATTAGATTTTTTTACTCCCATGGATAATAATTTTTTTATTATTAATACATTTTATTAGGTTAAAATCATTTTAAAGGATATTTTGATGAGGTGACTATTTCTCATTCTATCTTAATATGACTTTGGAAGAAGGTTGAACATATATGAAGGATTTTGGAGAAGAATGGAAAATCATAGTTGAAGGACACTTCACGACATACATTTTTGGAATATTCTATATCATGAGGATTATATAAATATTGAATATGGAGGATTCATTGGGAATTTTGGAATCCATTATTATCTGGTGAAATTTCTATTGGAAATGACTTGAATGTTTATATTGTGGTCGATGAAGTTTGGTAATGAAACATGAGGATTGGGAATTTTGATATAGGACTCTATAATAGTAGCTTGAATGAGATAAAGGAGAAAATTAAGATTCAATCCATTCAGATTCTATATAAAAAGTCATTTTATAGGTTTGAGTATTTTTATAAGTAAAATGGCATATGAAACATGGTAAAATGTGTTGTGGAAATTACTTTTCTTATAGGTTAAACTAAAATGAGGAGATATCCTTATAAATTCTATAGTAGAATCCATGGTACATTTATGAATTTTTCATGATAAATTATTTTACAAAAATGGGAATTTCTAAATTTGTTTGATGTTCAAGTTTGAATTAAAATTTGTAGAGATGGAAGAGATATTCTATTATAGAACAAGGTGTTTCTCATATTATGTTTCTAGAGTTGAATTGAAAATTACATGTTGATCATGGAGTAATACATTATGCAAGGAATTAAAACTATAGAAACACTATATCATGGTCTAGAGTGTTCTATGTCATGGTCATTCAAGATATGGTTTTCTTTTGAAGTTTGAAACGGATGAAAAGTCAAGAAACATAGTAGAAAATGTCATGGAGCTCAGAACCGATTACTGAGATGGATACCGAAATGGTAATTTCATGAGCTATACATTTCATGGTTGAGTAATTTATGTAAATATAAATATTTCCATTTGAATTCAAATTCAGATGATGTGTTTTTAATTTTATAAAGATGGAGAGACTTGAATATGTATTTTTATCTACACAAAAACATGTGGGACACCTGGAGTGGTCTTAGATCTTGGATAAATGAGTGAATATCATATTATTTTGATTAACTTTTTAGTGTTTAAGAAATATATTAAAAACTATTTTGGTAGTTCTTGAGAAGTGAAAAAAAGTGGCATCCATGAATATATTATTATGTGATAACGGAAGAATATTAAACCCAACTAGTGTTATAGATACTTGTTTTTCCTTTAATGATTATTCTTCAAGAAGAAAATTGCTTTCCTTTTATCATAATAAGTCATTTCCTGTTAAAATGGTAATAACAAAAGAAATACCATTTTTTGTGGGATAACAACCATAATACACTAAGTAATGGATCATATATTGTGGGAAGACCTTATAAAATTATTTTTTATACACTTTTATATTCTTCATAAAGTGGGTTTAAGAGATCAGTTTTTAACAAGAATGAGTGAAGTTGTTTTTGAAAAAGAAAATTTTTAAAACACTAATTCATCCCCCTCCCCCTCCCCCCTCAGTGTTGATCATTAATTCAAGTGATCCTAATAATTGGTATCTGATCCATGATTTTCTCTTGATGATCTCTTTTTGAATATTATCATTGATCATCAAAAATCAATCAAAAATAAAGAAATTATAACATTCTAAAGAAAAGGATTTCATATTTGTAAGGAGATAATGGTACCTTATCTTTTCTCTCTTAGAATTCATGGTTTTGAGTTAATTATTATAGTTTTTATAGATTTATAAGTGAATTTTACCTTGTATCAATACGATAAGAAATTTTTTGAGAATTATAGGAAGTCAAGGAATGGATTTTTATCTTGATTATCTAAGAAATAGTTAACTAAAGTCATGGTATTCATATATTCTAAGTAAATTTGAAAAATATTTTATAATTTTAATAAGGGAGATAGAAAGGTAAAGGTAGAAAAGTTATAACTGTAAAGAATTAAATTTGAGTATTTCATAATTCAAGGAGATGATTTTTTTAATGATTTATTTATAATAGTAAATATGATAGTTATCTCCATCATAAGACATAGAGAATCTCCTAAATACTCTATAATGGTGAATAAACTGATGAGAATTCTACCAAATAATGTTGATGCTAAGATCTTAGTTCTAAAATAAAGAGTTCTTGAAAACTTAAAAATTTATTAGCTTTATAGTACACTTGTTTCTTTTAATATAATAATTTTATATTATCTAAAAATAATGGTTAATTATGAGAAGGTGATTTCATTTAAGGTTATCAAAAAAATGAGGATTGAAGGTGAGTTGGCTAGCCATGATGAATATGATAACATTAGAATATTTAGAGATATATTATATATACTATAAATATATTTTAAAAGGGGAAAAGTTAAGTTTTAATTTAATTTACTTTTTAATTGTTTTAATTATTGTGAAATTTTATATTTCTCTTATAAGTGGCCTTTCAGAATTAGAAATGATAATAAAGATATAGAAAACCCTGAAGGTTTATCAAATAAAGGAGATTACTTCAAATGAAATCAGCCTCAATCAAAATGGGATAAGAAGATGTCATATAAATTCCTTATAATAAAGTTCTTATATATTTAAGAAGGTGTTTCTGATACTAATGAGAACATCCATGAAGAGGAGATCTCTAAAGATACTCCTCATCAAATTCTAATTTCTCAAGAAGATAAAGAATTTATATACTCATAGGATGATATTCAAATTAATGGTTTGTTTACTACTGAAGAATGTGTCTCTATAAATGAATACAATGTGAGAATTGAAATTAAGATATACTTGAAAGATATTGGAAGTGTAATAAATAAAAATTCATGTCTCAAACAAGGACTTAATTAAGGAAAACAAATCTATATTGAAAAATAAATCTAATCAAGGAAGTTTATTAAATAAATATTGAAAACACTAAGACAAAGATTATCATTAGTTATATAATTATACTATCATAATTATAGGTGAATAGGATTAAAATTTTAAGATTAAAATTAATGAATACGATAAACACATGAATAAATTCAAGTTTAATTATAGAAAAGCTACCAAAATGGTAAAAATTACAAGATTTTTGAGAAGAAAATCAATAATTTATTGCAATTGAATGAATTTATAAAAAAAATGACTAAGATACCTTGGTATATAAGGACTTGGATATAAATAAGGGTAGTATATTAATGAAAAATCTCAAAATAAAATCATATTTTCATCTTAATCCAATGAAAATCATATTATTTTTCTAGGTGAAAGAGTTAAAGTAAAGTGGAAATCAGATTAAAACTCTACGAAAAATAATTTCTAAAAAATATCTATGTTAGATTTAAATATACAAGTAATTTTCTTGTAAAATGGATTAGTAAAATAATCACATAAAAATATTTAAAAAAATTGTATGGGAACCCATTAAGAAGTATAATTTTTCTCAAATAATAAGATATTAGGGTTATTTCTGGTGATGTAGTTTTTTTATCCACAAATCCCATAGGTTCTACAATAACATATATCTACCTAAAAAACTAATATAATGTGAGTAAAGGGGGATAGATCATTAGAAAAATAAAAAAATAATTCATTAGTTGTTCGAGAAGAAAATATAGGTGAAAATAGTTTAAAAATATAAAGTAATTTGTGAAAGTGTGATTGATAATGAAAGGATTCAAATGAAAGTATTTTTATTCTACCATCTAGATTAAATTTGATGTTAGGGAATGTTTATAATAAGGATAAATCCAAAAAAAATCACATGTTGTTGAAGTTTCTTTTAAGGTATGAAAAATTGAGAAACCATGGATTATAGATATCAGTTGCTCATCACACATGAAAGGTGACTTCAATAAACTAAAAAGTTTTAAGGATGTGAGGGATATTTTTTACCTTTTATGATGAAAAATCACTGAATATCAAGGATTTTGGAGTGGCTAAAATTAGTGAAAAATAATTAAACAAATAATTTTCTATTTTTTATGAGTTGAAACAAACTTTATTGAGTGTTTCACGGAATTATGATGATGTAAATTTGGTGATATTTGGGAATAATATTTTCATATTGAAAAAATAAAAGATGGATCAGTCATGTCAAAAGGTAAAAGAACTTATTGAAACTTATTTCATATTATAGAATCCAAAACTGATTGTTACATGAGTATATAGTCTTAAAATAATTTTTGGAACTAAATTCTTAGTTATTTTGGCCAAAAGACCATGAGGAGGATAATTAGAGTGGATACTATGATAAATATTCCACCCTTGATGAAAGGCATGTCTATTATATGCAAAACATGTCAAAGGGGAAACATAGTAAATAGAATCCACAAAGGGGTTAAAATTAAAACAGAAATTAGTTTGAGTTATCTATTATAATTTTTGTAAACCCATGAAAATATCTAACAAGTTTAGATAATTATTTCTTCACATTTATTTATGATTTTACTACAATGATTTTCATTATGTTTATGTATCATAAATCCCAATCTTTTATCATGTCTATAATTTTCAATAGACTGTATGAGAAGAAAATAGGTTTTTCTTTGAATAGGTTAAGATCCGAAAATGGGAGTGAGTACACCAAAAATAAATTCTTATAATATCTTGATAAATATAGAATAATACATGAGCATACTATATTATATACTCAAAAACAAAATAGTTTACCTGAGAAGAACAATATGAATCTTATTGATATTTCTAAAAACATGCTAACTAAGCATGATAGTTCAAGATATTTTTGTATGAATGATATATTATTTTCTAGAATTATTAAAAATATATGTTATTTAGTCCAAATTAAGATATGAATCTATATGAAATGTGTTTCAATAATAATCCAAATTTGAAATAATTCAGAGTATTTAGAAGACCATGCTTAATCAATAGGAATGGAAAACATGCCAAAAATTAGATGAGAAATTTATTATTTATACATAATATAGAAGTTATTTTTTATTATATAATAAGAAAACTGAAAATATTATTGACTATGATAGTGTTACAGTCATTAAAAATTAATATGTGATCAAAAAATTAACCATGGATGAAATTATAGTTGTTGAAATTACTAATGAAAATAGTATATATAATAACGAAAAATAAAAAAATTAATGACTTTTATGCATATTCTACCAATTATAGTGATTATGAATAAAAATTAAATACCATAGTATAAAAGTAAATAATGATAAAACATATTGATATTAAAAACATCATTAGAGATCAAAATATACTGGTGAAAACTAGAAGAAGAATCAAAACAGTTGGTCGCATTAATTTTCTTTTAAAGGTTGAACAAAAAATATTAATGAAGAATTGGACTAAAAGTACAGGGTTGAAGCAATAAATGAATAGATAAACTAGATTAAAATAAATGAAACTAGGGATGTATTACCTAGACCTAAATAGAATAACACCATTGGTGTAAAATGGGTTTTCTAAAAAAAGTTGAATGAGAAAGGTGGGGTTTCTAGAAATAAATACAATCTAGTTTGAAAGGGATATTATCAAATTGATGGAATATATTTTAAGTAAATATTTTCTCCTATATCAGGAATTGAATCACTCAAAACATTTATTTTAATTGAACACAAAGAAGTTATAAAATTATTTAAATGGAGGTAAAATGTGCATTATTTAATAATGAGATAAATTAAGAAGTTTCTGTTGAGAAATATAAGGGTTTTATTCTTAATGTACATAGTATAAAGGTAAGTAAACTAAAAATGGATATCTATGGATTGAAACAATCCCCAAGAGATCGGTATTTCAATATTTAATGGTATTTTAAGATCATGAAATATAAAAAAGGGAAAGTAAATAAAAATCTGCATATAAGGAAAGCTAATACTAAATAACTCATTGTAATTGTAAATTTTGATGATATTATCTTTTCTAGTAATGAAGAAATATTTTGTAAAGATTTTACTATGAATATGAAGAATGTATTTTAGATTTCCTTTCATGGTGAGATAAATTTGTTCTTAGTCTTACAAAATACCCAAGTTGTTGATCATGACTTTTATATAACAAGAAAATTATTCCAAGAATAGATTTAAATGATTTGGTATGGAATAGTCAAGAGTAATCTCTATACAAATTTTAGTGGGAACAAAATTTATTAAGGATGATAAAGTAAAATTTTTCTATGGGAAATAATATAAAAATTCGATTAGTAAAATTTTGTACTTGAATGCCTCATGTTTATATATCATCTTTAATGTCACACATTATCATAGGTTTCAATATTACCAAAAGTATTCACAATTAATGGAATTAAAAAAATGACTCTTAAGTATATTAAAAATACATATAATTATATCCTATTATATGAGAAAAAATGTGAGTCATGATTATAGGGATTTATAGATGCTAACTAGGTTGGTCATGTTAATGACCATAAGTCCATGTCAAGAGGATAATTATTCATTGGTAAAAGATATGTAGAATAGTATATTATGATTTAATCATATGTAACTTTGAGTACCATTGAAATTTAATATGTTGTTTTATAAAAATAATCAACACAAATGATATGTATGAATACTTAACATTAATATATTCATGTTATTTCTAAGTATCCATTAGTTAGTGTATGTGATAATCAAATAGTGATAAACCTATATAATATATCAATGAAAAAATAATGATTAAAGCACATAGACAATAAATATTATTTATTAAAGGATAAGGTGGTTTAAGGAACTTTGAATATGGAATTTTTTTCCTAGAAGGATAAAGTTACTGATATTATGACAAAATCTCTACCAACTAATTCTTATAAGAATCTGAGACAAAAAAAATTTTAAAACCCATACCCCAACATCACTTAATTATGTTTATGATACTTTAACTATATTTAATCTTGTTTTTATTAGATACAAAGGGGGGTATATAAGCTATGGGGGATTTTTCTTTAATATTTTTAATCTATTTATTGAAATTAGTGCATGGATCAGATTGAGAACCTATTTGATGTTGTTTAAAAGTGTTGTTTTCATATGGTATCACATATATAATTTTTTATAGAAATTTGTTATGTATTTATTAATCACTCTTGTATTCTATGTTGAGCTAGCTTATATAGACTTAAATTTTATTGATTCATGTCTCATTCCATTAAGAATTGTAATACCACTACCATTTAAAGAACATATTTATTATGAATAAGGTGAAGAAAATATCTTTTTCAATTATTGAGTTTTTTTAATACATGTTTAATTTCATCATAAGTGGATGTACTTATTCAAGGATGGAATTAAAGAGATGAAACTGGAATGATGAGTAATATTAAAAAAATTGGATATTGTTAGTCCTATGGATGATTATGTTATATTTGTTTTAAATATATGTTATCAGTTTTAAATCATTTGTAAGGATGTTTTGATTATGTGATTATTCCTCATTCTAACTTAACATGGTTTTAAAATAAGTATAATCATGCATGTAGGTTTTTTGAGAATAATGAAATAAGTTAGGTGAAGGATACTTCACCACGGTCATTTTGGAATAGACTACGTCATGGTGATATTAGCTACATTAATTATAGAGGAGTGTGTTAGAACTTTGGAAGCCACTATTATCTAGTGAAATTTCTATTGGAGATGGTTTGTTTGTTTATATAATGGTTGATGATGGTTTATAGTGAAACATTAATAGTTTGTAGTTTTTATGGAGTACTATATTGTAGTGGTTTTAGTGAGCCGAAGGGAAAAATGAAAATTCAATCCATTTTGGAAGCTACAGTGGAAGTCGTTATGTAGGTGTGAATAGTTAGATAAGTGAAATGGAATGTGGAACTAGCTTCAAGGTGTTATTAAAATCATGATTCTTATAGGTTGAACTGAAATGGTGATATATCATTGTGAAAGAAATGGAAGAAGATGTCGTGTGTTGATGAAGTTTTAGTAAGAAATTAGTTTTAAAAAATAGACATTTATGAATCTATTTTGATGTTCAAGGATAAATTTCAAAATTAGGAGTTAGAAAATATATTGTTTTATATATAAATTAATTTCACATATTAGATTTCTATATTTGAACTAGAAAAGGAATTTTGAGAATGAAGTAAGTAATTTCACAAGGTTTTTTGACTAGCGGTGCTCCATGTCCTTGTCTGGAGTGTGCTATATCATTGTAGTTCAAGAATGTTTATTTTATTTGAGGTTTTAATAAAATGAAAATTTAGGAAATTTAGGATAAAATATTGTGGGGATCAGAGCTAGTTTCTAACATGGAGCCTGAAATGGGTGTTTTGTGAGGTCTGTATGTTGTGGTGTAGTAATTTCTATAAATATAAATACTATAGTTTGAATTTTAATTTGGATGAGATTATTTGAATTGTATGAAGATAGAGATACTTTAATGGGATTGTTTAACCACACAAAAACATATGAGTTTTCTAAAGTGCTTAGAGAAATGAGTAAAGATACTAATTATTGAATTAAGGTTTTAAATGTTGAGGAATATATTAAAAAATTATTATAGTTGTTCTTGAGAAATGAAAAAAAAATAAGGGAAGTCGTAAATAGATTGTTTTATGACAGTTAAATAAGATCAAACCCAACTAATCATTTGTAAACTTATGTTTTCTTTTATGATCATTTTTCAAGCATACAATAGCTTTCCTTTCATTATAATAAGTTAGTGATTATTAAGCTAGTTGGTTCCAATATTGTATAGGGTTCAAGGTCATTCCCTTTCTCTTGAATTCATTTTGATAATAAAATAGATATTGTGTGTTGTAGGATAACAAGAACAATACACCAAGGACTACCTCACACATTATGAGTGAACCTTGTAAAAAAAATTGTGATTCTGTTTTACATTCTACATCAAGTTAGTTTGAGAGATCAATGCCTAAAAATTAAAAGGGGATTTATGTTTTAAAACGAAACATTTTTCAACACTGATTCTCACCCCTTGGTATTAGACATTAATTTAATTAATCCTAACAGATTTATGTAGTTGAATTTTGATGAATATTTTGAAAAGGATATGCCATGGTGTTTGGGAAAGATATCGATTTAATTTTTCAAGAAAAAAACATCTTATGAAGAGGAGTGTGGGTTTAAGTGAAATTTAGATTTTGAAATTCATATTTTAGATGTATATAAATATGATAGAATTTGAAATTTTTGAAGTGAAACAAGGGTAAGTTCATTAATGGTGCTTCTAAAGAGATTAAATAGATATTTTAAATATGGGGATATGTATAGGAAAAATTGAATGATAGAATTTTGGTATGTATATATATATATATATAATAGTGTGTCATTATAGGACATTAAATAACTTATTTGAACCCTAGTGGAATCCCACTAGAATTCTGGTGAGCTAGGCAATGGCATAGAGTCATTTCCTTATCCTCCAGAAATTAAGTGATATCCCTACTATCCTGGTAGTACCCACCATAGTTTAGATAGGCTTTAGGGTTCTTTTCATAATAAAGGGAAGAACTATCTTTTGATGGTCAGTGTATTTGGAATTTTAAATGATATAGTGCTCGAGGAAGGATATTTTTAGATTTCTTTCCCCCTCCCTTATCTCATTTCCTTTCCCCATTTCTCCCCATGATCTAGAGGTGGTTTTAATATTTTTGATAAATTAAATCATAGGTAATGGAACCTCTTGTTCTTGATTTTAGGATATAGAATTTAGGGATTTAAATTGTAGGTTTCACTAATACAAGTAAAACCCCACTCAAATGATGGTGCTTTTGGATGTGATGTCTTTAAGAGTCTTTAAAAAGTATAACTACATGGTTAGATGTTGTTTCTATATTGCTAAGTTTCTTAATGATTTTTCATTTATATTCTATTTATCATTACATTGATTGGATGATTATATATTTTAATGTAAAAAAATGAACTTTCTACTAGGGGTTTTAGTAGTTTAGTGTAGGTCATTAGCATGTCATTACACCATTTTTTAATATCATTACACCGATAATTGAGGTTTTATTGTTTTTTTTCAATTTTTACATGTTTATTTGGTTTGATTGTCTTAAGTAAATTTTGGATTTTGATGTAGCTTTTTCTTGTTGGCATCAATAATGTATAGTATGATCTTGGGTGAATTATTGAATGTGGTGTGAGGAAAATGAACATTACTTTACAAAGTATTTTTGATTGATTAGAAATGTTTGGTCTTACTAAATGGTTATATTATATTCATGTCTTTAGATTATTATGTATATTATCATATGGTAACTTGATTTTGGTAAAATTATAGGTCTTCACAGTTAAAATATTGTAAGATATAAAATTCTATTATTTAAATTAATAGTCACCAAAAGATTGTATTACTAGGATAAATGGTTTTCTCAGAGACACCCTTGTTGAAAAACTATCAATAGTAATCTTTACCAATCTTATGGGTGTTGTGAGTTTATGTTTTTTTATATTTTATGAAATTAAAGGGTTTTAGTTTTAAAAAAAAAATTAAGTAAGATAAATGATTTGAATTGATATTTTAAAGGAAATGGTTTTAAATGAAGGAGTTTGAAAAGATATTTCAAAGGAAAATACGGTTTAAAATTAATGGTTTTAATATGGGGTTTTCTTATATTTTTTACAAGGGCCTTAAATGTTTAAATGCGGTATGAGATATATTTTGAATGGTTTATAAAAGACATATTTGATGTTTGTTTTAAAGAAATAGAAAGAAAACATATTTTAATAATTGATTTGGTTTGGTTAATGTCAAGTGGGTAGTGGTCTATATTTGAAGCATGACATACTTGAGTGATATGGTGGTTTGGTGGGTTCCTTGTGTGGATTTTCATGTTTTAAATGCAATTTAATTATATATGATAATCTGATCTTGAAAATATGTAGAAATTTTCCTTATATAATGGATTTTTTAGGTTGGGATGGGTTGTGTATCAAGACAATTATCAATTGAATTATAAATTCATTACATAATACTAATACATTACAACACGACAATAAATACATGTAAATAAAATAACTAGAATTTGGAAATATAATGGATCGTATTCTCCTATAAATACCACAACCATGAAAATTAATTCAATAAGAAACTAAAATATTATAAATAAAAAATGAATTTTGTAAAATAAATATATAAAAACTTGAGATAAAACTAACTGAATAAAATGTATAGGATTTAAGAAATATATATAAGGTATTGAAAGATAATATAATTTTTGTAATGGGTATATATGTCATTCGAAATATGATCATAGTAATAATAAATATACCACTATGGAAAACTATTTTAATAACAATGTAATTAAACAGATGCCAATATATGAATATGAAATAACTATAACTGAATATTTAAATTATTAAAAATAATTATTAAATTCATATAACTTGACTAAAATAATTATTTTTAGTAATATGATTTATCTTTATTTATTAAACCTTAGTATTTTAGATTAAACTTAAATATTTAATTAATTAAAGGATTTATTTTGAAAAAATGAATTAATCATCTCATCAAAAATAGTCAAGGGTGAATTTTTAAAAATGTTCTGAAAAAAATTAATTTTTAGGTTCATAATAAAATTTTGTAAGTAATATAAATAGTAATATTTTATAGAAATCTAAATATGATTTATTAGTTAGATAATTTATTTTAAAATATTAAATTCAATTTCTAAAACCTATTATGTAATTTTCTAACTATAAAATAAAAAATTTAAAATGATAGGAAATATTTTACTTGATAAAAACATAATTTTTAATGTGTTGGGAAATTTTAAAAAAAATATCATATTTAAAATTTCATTTTCATCAAATAAATTCCATATTTGGAATTAGGATTCCAAAATTAGATTAAGGTAATTTTTTATAATTTTCATAAAAATAATAAAATAATTAAATAGTTGGATTATGATATAATAATGATGTAATAATTAAATCATCATAAAAATATATCATGTCATATATAAACAAAGGATTAGTTTAACCAAAAGGGTGTGAAATGCTATTATTTTTCCTATAAAATACCTCTATTGAAAATATTGGTCATTAAATTTTATTATATTCTTTGTTTTATATAAAAATACCCCCTAACTCTAAATACCCCATTTTCAAGACACATCCAATAAATCTTACATATCCTAAACTCTACTCAAATTCCCTCTTATATTTTGTATCATCTTATTAGGGATGTTTTTATCAGACTACACCTAATGTATGGAAGTTGTTAGTCATTTAGAAAAGGATTACTCCAAAAGGAAGTAGTAACATCCCTTATTTTTTCATTTCATTTTTGTCACCTTCATTTTTCATTTATATTTTTAAAATAGTCATTATAAAAAACTAATTATTATATATATATGGTATAAATGTTATAATTTTTCTGGAAAATAAATATAAACTCAAAATATTATATGTATCACATTTCTCCCCTCATTCGACACGTTATGGTCGATTACACCACCTACATGGGTAGTGTATTTTCTTTATATATCACCAATTTCATATCTGGTTAGTGTATAACATATATTATATATAAATATTTATTTATTTATTTATTTATTTTCATTTTTAACCTTCTAGAAAAAATGAATCTCATGAATAATAATAATAAATGTCATAATATGGCAACAAATAAGAAATGATTCAAACAAACATATCCTCATGAATTTTATTTAAAATGAAAGGTTAATAAATAATTAATAATTGAAATAAATTATCAAAACTAATTATAAGAAATGTAAAATAGTTCTATAATATTGTTTTAATAAACATAAATTTTTTATATAGGTGGTTTAAGCACGAAGCAATGTGAAACCTAAGGTAAGGTCAATATTGTTGAAGTCTCGTCCCATTGGATTATATCCCTACTTATTTATATAACTTTTATAATGTTAAATATATAATACCCAATGAAATTATATTTTTAAGTATTCTACAACACCTCTAGATTTTAGTATTAATTTACCTTTAAAACAAATGTTATTATGAATATCTTGTTTCACATGAAACATTGAACTAAAATGCTAGGACATATTATATGAAAATTATTAGGAAAATTATAATAATAATGAAACTAATTTTAAATAAAAATATAGTAATCGATTAAAAATTATTACATTTAGAGGATAAATGATTAATATTATTTAATGTTAAATGGATTTTTTATAAAGAACTATTTTTTAAGTGTTGTTTATTTAATCTTAATAAAATAAATAGTTCAGTTTTAAAATATGATTAAGATAATATGTAATATTTCAAGATATTATATAATATATCAACTTTTATTTAATTAGTAATAGATATAAAATATGATTAAGAACACTTAAAGTTTAAAAGGGACTTTTTATATAAAATAAGTTTTTCTTTTTTATTTTCACTTAAAATATACATTTATAAATTTTAGAATTTGAATTAAATGGGAATAACTTTGTTTTTTAATTTGGTAGGATATTATTAGCTTAGGATAAAATTTTTATATTTTTCTGAACTTGTTGATTTTTAGGTAAATAGTGAAAAATACAATTTTCACCAATACCGTAGTGTTTAGAACTTCACCATGATATCACTATGATTCAGAAACTTATAAAAAAATATCAATCAAAAAATTTATTTAATTTATAGAATGATTCATTTAAATATAATATTTTGGATTTATAAAACTTATGTTTAACATTTTTCAACTCAAGTAATATTCTATTTTAATAAAAAATATTTTTGGTCATTTATTTTAATTAAATATTCACATGAAATATTTCGGTTTTGGTTTGATTTTAATGAAAAAAAACTCATATTTTTTATTACAAAACCAATGAATGTTATTAAAATCAATAACATTAATAATTTTATCATAAACATAATTTTTAGGCTTAAAATAAACATTTTCCAAAAATAATTTTTATGATTTATTTGCACTAATATTAGAATTAATTCTTCTCACCCTTGAAATTTTTATTTGAAAATATTTTCATATTTTAAATCATCATGATAAAATTAGGTAATATGGTCAATTTTAATTTTGTTCATTCAAATAAATTACCAAGTTTAAAAAATGGGTTACTAAGCTAAAAGGAAATTATGGTAAAAGTTAAAACTAAGGAGAAAATGCCTAAAATTTCTCAAAACTTGTCTCAAAAATGTTTTTCTGGGTTATTTCTACACCTAAAACCTATCCCACCTCCATTATTTTCAAATTTTGGACTTTTATCCCTTTAATAGTGACATGTCCTTTTATATTATTACAAAAAATCTACTCCCTCACTTATAAAAGGATACTTCCACCACCACTTTACATACACTCTAAAAATTCAAGTTCATCTTGAAATATGCCCATTTTACATACCCTAAATCCTAATCCCACATTCGGTAGCCCCTTGATCCTAGGAAAAAACAAAAATACTTTATTTCTAAGAGGTCCTCTAAGAGAATTTTCAAATTCTCAACAAAATTACTAATCATTGCTTAACGCTTTTTTTCTTATCTATATTTCTCCTTAAAATCTATTTTAACCATCATAATATAATTAAATTTATATTATTAATACATTTAAATTTTATTTTTTTAATGGTATAACATTTATCTACCCTTTCCCCTTTCTTATAAAAATGATAATGTTGTTTGTGTGTGCGTACGGACTACCACCTCTACGAAACAACGTATTTTGTTTTACATAACATCATTAAATAGAAGGTTATAAAAGGTTATTTAATGAATATATAATATATTTATAAATTTTTAATACTATTAAAATATAAACTATTTTTTACCATCTCCCTTTATATGGAAAAAAATTTCATTTACGTGTACATGCAAACTACCACCTCCATGGAGCGATGTATTTCATTTTTCATCAACACCCTACATTAATAGTTTTAAGAATATTATTAATGAATAAATATGATATTTATGAAATTAATAAGGTTTTTATTATATAAATTGGGCATTATATTAACATTCACATACATTATAAATGTAAAGACCTGGAAATTTCAAGGAAATTTTTTTCTTAATTTCTTTGAAATTTTACAAGAACGCGGTTTCTGACGTCGCCTGATTCTGAGGCCTGGTGTGACCTTAATCAATTTCTGAAGTTTAGCTCGAGTACATTCAGTGAACGAATGATTAGGTTTTTCTAACTTTTGAACCGGTGCTCGGAATCGAAATCTGAGGGCACCGATGAAACCGAAGCACTAGTAATTGCTTAGGAACACCTTTTCCAGAGTTACGTTTGTGCGGGTGGAGAAGTTAATTTTGTGACTTAAATGACGAATGAATAAAATTGTAAAACAATTTTATTTTTAAGTCTAGGGTGGTTTTATCCAACATGGGGAAGTTGGGGTGGAACCTAACTAGCCATGTGAGGATAAATTTGAGGATAAATGTGAGTTGGGGCCCACATGAGCCCCAACCTTTCACATTTCCATAACTCTAATAAACTCCCCCTTTAAACTTCTTAACTCCCTTTAATTAAGTAACTCTTCCACTTCCTTATTTAATTTTCCAACCTACCTCTTAATTAATTAAACAACTCATGGTTTAATTAATTAAGTGAATTGTATTTGAATTTTTTAAATTTGAATGCATGGCATGGGTAAATAAAATAAGGTGGAGCCATATTTTATTTTGGTTGGATTTGTTGTGTTAAGTGAAAGGGAAGAGAGCTCTTGAGTTTTGAAGAACTTCTTCCTCTGAAGAAGAACGCTTCATCTCCTTGTTGAAGAACGCGAAGAACACCAAAGCTTCGACGAAGAACGCTGTCTCATCTTGCATCTTCTCTCCACGTTGAAGGAAGCGAGACGCCGCATTCTTATTTGAGTGAACACCGACGACACTTACGGAACCTCGTTCCGTGACGCCGGCTTCAGCGACGTCTTTTTCCGCGACAAACCTTGATCGACGACTCCATCGAGGTAGGGGTTAATTTTCTTCTTCGTGAATACTTCAACACCATTATTCGTTTTCTAAATAGTTCACCTGTTATCGCAATTATGAGAGGAGGTCGGACCGCACAAACACGGCCGACCCTCCTCCCCCTTGATGTTTATGTTTTTTGCGGTTCAAAAGAAGGCGGTGCGGTGCAACGGCACCGCGCGGTAACATGGGAAAATGTAGCGAAGATGTGGGGCACCATTGTGACACGCCGTTGAGGACAAACGAACCCGCGGTGAAGGGGCACGGCGTAGTCGCTCCGTGCCGGAGAAACCCGAAGACACCGCGGCTGGAGCGGGGCCGCGGCGGAGGGGCGCGGCACCGTGGTGCCACGCCGGTCGGACCAAGGCCGTGGCCTTTGGCCGCGGCGGAGCAGGGAGCGGAGACCGGCTATCGGCCGCCGGCGCCGAAGCAGGAGGGCGGGACGGCGGGGTCACGCGGCAGTAGCACAGCCGGCCAGCG
Source organism: Viscum album (assembly GCA_963277665.1). NCBI lineage: Eukaryota > Viridiplantae > Streptophyta > Magnoliopsida > Santalales > Viscaceae > Viscum > Viscum album. The sequence continues at coordinate 881,639,500 of OY728123.1, forward strand.
GGCCGGCCGAACAAGGAACCGGGGGTCGTAACCCCCGGCCGGCCGAAGGAGCGGCCCCCCCACATGGGGGCCGCGGTTTGCCAAACAGGGGGCAGCGCGCCTCCGCCCTCTTCTGCTCGGCCGTTACGGCCGAGCCGCATGGCTACGCTGGCCAGGCCGGGCCGTACCCAGGCCGGTTCGGGCTGACCCAGGGGGTATCGGGCCAGGTCGAACCGGGCCCGAACCCCCTATTTCCGGACCTCTTTCGGTCTTTTTCCCATAACTTGGGCTACAGACCTCTGATCGATGCACCATCAGTTGCGAGGCGATCCTTGGATCGAGACGGTCGTTTTGGTATATTACACTCAAGGTTTTGGAGAAATTTGTGTATAGTCGGATTGGTTCAAACCCGAAACCAACCGGGCCCTCGGAGCGGAAACGCTTGTATCTTGAGCTCCGAACGTCCGATTGACGTTCCGTCAACTTTGTTGGATTCCTATTGATGAGAAGGTTCTTTTGGAATAATTATCCTGAGATTGGGATGCATTTGGATAGTGGCCGGGTTGGATTGAACCCGAAATCCAACCGGGCCCCTGAACGGAAAAGCTGATAACTTTCAGACCGGATGTCCGTTTGACGAACTGTCAGCAGCATTGGTGATCATGTTGAGAAATGGTCCCTATGAGTATACCCTATGATATTTCAGGGTACGGTTGAGATACGGTCGGGTTGGTTCGTACACGAAACCAACCGGGGCCCCGAGACTAAAAGGCTAATAACTCACAGACTGGGCGTCTGATTAACGCGCTGTCTCTTGCGTTGAAACCCCTATGAAGAGACAGTCCTTTGAGATACTTCTTCGTGGTACTTTGTGATACTTGGAGTATCAACCAGTAGCTCATGGAGCGGACTCTCCTGGTGACAAGCTGGCAGAGTGCAGAGACCTAGTAGCTGGCAGAGACTTGATGACTGCTGATCAATTGTCTCAGAGGGATTCAGATAGCCCAGTGGGGTGCACTTGGTTGTATTAGAATACCCACGGTAGAGGTGCGCTTGGTTGTAGCGGCAGACCCGCGGTACTCTATAGAAGGAGTAACTATGTAGGCTATGAGGGGGTGCACTTGGTTGTAGCGGCAGATCCATGGTGGGATGCGCTTGGTTGCAGTGGCAGGCCCACAGTACTCGATAGGTGGAGTACTTCAGCAGTCCAGGTTAGTGGGATGTGTTTGGTTGTAGCGGCAGGCCCACTGTACTTGACAGAGGAGGAGTTCTCCAGCAGCCATGGTTTCGACATCATAAATAAAATCCTGGTTTGAGCTGATTCTATGACCTTTGTATTTCCTCATGATTGAGATGGGTCACTTTATAACTTAGGTATATGTATGGGCATATACCTAGGTAGTGGTTATCCGTTGATTTCATAACCTTTGTGTTTCCTCATGATTGAGATGTGTTACTTGATAACTTTGGTATAAGTATGGGATTATACCTAAGTAAGGGTTATCTGTTGAGATCCTTATTTGTGGTTATACTTGTTGGATTTAGTGAGACCTTGAGGGTCTCGGGGTCCCTACTGAGTATCGTATACTCACCCCTGCACGGGCTATGCCCGCACCTCGTTGTGTTGGTTGTAGACGACGGGCATCACTGACAGAGGCCGAGTGTTCGAGGACTGGATGGTACCCAGAGGTGGACCTCACGACGAGTCAGTATTCGGAGGTGGACTTCATGACGAGATGACACTCGGAGGAGGTTGAAGGGCAATAGAGTTGTGGAGGCTATCTGTACCTACCCTTTAGGTAGGATCTGTGGTGGACGATCCAGGAGTTGCGCTATCTGTACCTACCCTTCCGGTAGGATCCTTGGAGGACAATCCAGGAGTTGCGCTATCTGTACCTACCCTTCAGGTAGGATCCGAGGAGGACGACCCAGGAGCTGCTTCCATTCTTCCAGTTGTTTGTCTTTTTCTGTTGTACTTTCGTTCAGTTATAGCTGTACATTCAGTTGGGTTTGTATTCTGGACCACTTACTTTTCATCACTTCCTTTTGTACTTAGTGTATTACTTCCGCTTGTACTATGTGGTGTTTTATTTACTTTTATAAAGGCAATGCCTTCCCAGTTATTGGGATTTATGCCTTTGGTGCTAGTCACCAGCCCCTGGCCTATGGAAGGCGGGCTTGGGGTAGTCACAGCACGGGCCCCGAGGACGGGTCGTGACAAATTGGTATCAGAGGAGTCGGTTCTACCGCAGATCTTGTAACTCTGATATTCCTTTTCTATGAAGCAATAGTGTTAAGGGTACTGAGTGTGGTTTTCAGTTCAGGGAATCCAGTGTTGGTGCGGGCGACCGACGTATCCATACACCAGGACCCTGACTTCTAATTTCTGACTCAGTGCATGAAAACAATGATTGCATGTGTGTTTTCAAAAGTTTCTTTTAAAATAGCTCAAACCAGGTCAGATCACCAGGTATAATCGTTTGACCGTGTCATGTTTGTTTCTTTCAGGATGCCTCCACACGGACGACCAGCTAGAGCCCCGAGAGTTGTACGTACTGACAGCCCACCGAGCGACGTGGCCTCAGTACAGGGCCCTATCCCAGTTGAGGCACCAACGGAGGCACCAGCGGTACTACCACTCGTTGGGCCACCGATGCCACCAGCCCCAGCAGAAGAGAGTGCACGTCGCTTAAGTGCACTGAACGAGTTCCAGTGCCAAAGGCCACCCAGGTTCAGGGGAAAGACGGACCCGTAGGCGGATGAGGATTGGTTGGAGGCTGTGGTGAGAGTCTTCATGCTAGTAGGGATACCAGTAGAATTCATGGTGATCCTTGCTGTCAGCCTCCTTCAGGAAGCAGCAGGCAGATGGTGGAGCTTGATGCTCCAGATGCAAGACAAGGCGACACTTCTGTGGGAAGACTTCAAGAGCCTGTTCCGGATAGAGTTTGTACCTGCCACCCTTCGAGCGGTGCGTATTCAAGAGCTACTGCATCTACATCAGGGTAGCATAACGGTGGCGCAGTACTCAGCGAGGTTCACAGACCTCTTTCACTACTCCACAGATATGGTACGGGACCCGTTCTTTAGGGCCCGAACCTTCAAGCAGGGGCTCGGGTGAGAGATTAGAGCTTTTGTTGTTTCTCACAGCATCCTGACGCAGATAGGGGTGTTAGAGCGATCCCTCTTAGTTGAGAGTTTCCTTTCTGAGCAGTCTCCAGCAGCAGGACCCACCACTAGCCGACATGTGGCAGAGTCTTCTGCAGCGGGTAGTAGACAGATAACGCAGAGGTCCAAGAGGACCAGACCTACAGGTGGTCGACCGCATGACATAGGATCGTGTGTGCGAGGCACCCGGGGTGGAGAGAGACTTACTAGGATCGGACAGTGTTACTCCTATGGCAGGGTTGGTCACATGGAACGTGACTGTCCGACCTGCCATACAGATGACCAGCAGATAAAGGAAGGAACTCCCAGGCAGAGGCAGAGGTTCGATCGAGGCGGACCGCAACGAGTAGAAGACCGAGTCAGGGGAGCTGGCCGTGCAGTTGGAGGTGGACGACGCTTCGAGGTGTTTCCACCACCACCACCAGGAGGTCCACCCCGACCGCAAGGAACAGGTGGACATGGGAGAGCTCAGCTTCAGGCAGCAGAAGTATTTGACTACAGATCTCCGGAATCTGGTGGACAAGAGCGGGACTAGTTCCAGGAATAAAGGCCTTTGATCTTTGTGCTACCAGTTTCCTAGTTGTTGTTGTTGTTGTTTGTGGTTGTTGTGTGTCTTTGTACTTGAGTTGCAGTAATAAAAGACACTTTTTATTGTGACGTTTGCTTCCTTCCTTTTTGTGTACTAAGAGGTTCTGGTTTAAACTGTTGACTTGACCCTCACTTTTGAGACTCCTATTGGGGGAGTCCCAATGACCACACACTGATGCCGATAGTATGACTCAACCCTTGGAGGCGAGAGTAACGATTGGATCTCTTAGTAGTAGCGTTGAGGCCTTACGATGTCATCCATGGCATGAATTAGTATCATTCATGACATGATTGACTGTATTAGGCAAAGAACACGGTTCATCCAGGGGATGAGACCGGGTTTCTTTTTTCGGAAAAGAAGAAATCTTAGCAGCTCTTGTGGGACTAGAGATGGTCCAGGCCAGGACAGAGAAGGTCTAGGACACCCAGGAGCGGATGAGGACAGCTCTGAGCCGACATAAGTCTTATGTTGATAGGAGACAGGACCACTGGAATTTGAGGATGGCGACCACGTTTTCTTACGGGTCTCACCTCGACGAGGTCTATGGAGATGTGGCCAAGGCGACAAGCAATCTCCGAGGTTCAGCGGACCTTTTCAGGTCCTCAGCAGGGTAGGTGAGGTGACTTACCGTTTGACCCATCCACCTCAGTTGCACCAGATGCACGACGACTTCCACGTATCTCAACTGGGGAGATACGTTCTTGACCCGACGCATATCATCAACCATGGGGTGTTGGACATTTGAGATGGGGTGACTTTTGCAGGGTTCCAGTAGAGGTTGAGGATCGACAGGAGCGGGTTCTACAAGGACGGTCGATTCCTCTTGTGCGCTTTCGTTGGCAGCACGGGAACCACCAGGTGAGCACATGGGAGAGGAAGGCTCAGATGCGTGCTCAGTACCACTTTTGTTTCCCTAGGTTGTGTTAAAGCTTTACGGGGACATAAAGCCCTGAGGTGGGAGTAATGTAAAGACCCGTAAATTTCAAGGAAAATCATTTTCTTAATTTCTTTGGAATTTTACAAGAACGTAGTTTCTGATGGTGCGCAATTCCGAGGCCCGGTGTTCCTGGAATCAATTTCCGAAGTTTATCTTGGGTACGTTCAGTGAACGAACGATCAGGTTTTTCTAAATTTTGAACTGGTGCTCGAAATCGAAATCCAAGGGCACCGATGAAACCGCAGTGCCGGTAATTGCTTAAGAACACATTTTCCGGAGTTGCGTTTGTGCGGGTGGAGAAGTTAATTTTGTGACTTAAATGAGGAATGAATAAAATTATAAAACAATTTTATTTTTAAGTCTAGGGTGGTTTTATCCTATATAGGGAAGTTGGGGTGGAACCTAACTACCCATGTGAGGATAAATTTGAGGATAAATGTGATGTGGGGCCCACACGAGCCCCAACCTTTTACATTTCCATAAATCTCATAAACTCCCCCATTAAACTTGTTAACTCCCTTTAATTAAGTAACTCTTCCACTTCTTTATTTAATTTGCCAACCTACCTCTTAATTAATTAAACAACTCATGGTTTAATTAATTAAGTGAATTGGATTTGAATTTTGTAAATTTGAATGCATGGCATGGGTAAATAAAATAAGGTGGATCCTTATCTTATTTTGGTTGGATTTGTTGTGTTAAGTGAAAGAGAAGAGAGCTCTTGAGTTTTGAAGAACTTCTTCCTCCGAAGAAGAACGCTTCATTTCCTTGTTGAAGAACGCAAAGAACACCGAAGCTTCGATGAAGAACGTCGTCTCATCTTGCATCTTCTCTCCACATCGAAGTAAGTGAGACGCCACATTCTTCTTTGATAAAACACCGACGACGCTTATGGAACCTCGTTCCGCGATGCAGGCTTCCGCGACGTCTTTTTCTGCGACAAACCTTGATCGACGACTCCATCGAGGTAGGGGTTAATTTTCTACTTCGTGAATTCTTCGTCGCCATTCTTCGTTTTCAAAATAGGTCGCCTATTATCGCAATTACGGGAAGAGGTCGGACCGCACGAACACGGCCGACCCTCCTCCCCCTTGATTTTTATGTTTGTTGCGATTCGAAAGAAGGCGGCGCGGTGAAACGACATAGCGCGGTAACATGGGAAAATGTAGCGAAGATGCGCAGCGCCTTCGCGCGGCGTCGTTGAGGACAAACGAACCTGCGGCCGGATTCGGGCCGCGGCGAAGGGGTACGGCGTAGTCGCACCGCACCGGAGAACCCCGAAGACACCGCGGCCGGAGCGGGGCCACGGTGGAGGGGTGAGGCGCCGTCGCGCCACGCCGGTCGGACCAAGGCCACGACCTTTGGCCGCGGCGGAGTAGGGAGCGGCGGCGGGCTATCAGTCGCCGGCGCCGGAGCAGGAGGGCGGGACCGCGGGGTCCCGCAGCAGCAGCACGGCCAGCCATCCGGGCCAGCCGAACAAGGAACCGGGGTTCATAACCCCCGACCGGCCGAAGGAGCGCCCCCCCCCCCCCCCCCCCCCACATGGGGGCCGCGGTTTGCCAAACGGGGGGGGGGGGGGGGGTGGGCAGCGCGCCTCCCCCCTCTTTTTGCTCGGTCGTTACGGCCGAGCTGCCTGGCCACGCTAGCCAGGTCGGGCGCTCCAGGCCGGGCCACCAGGCCAGGCCGCACCCTATTGGGCCGGACTCGGAACCGGGTCGGGTCGACCCGGTTCGTCCGACCCAGGGGATATCGGGCCGGGTCGGATCGGGCCCGAACCCCCTATTTACGGACCTCTTTCGGTATTTTTCCCATAACTTGGGATAAGGACCTCCGATCTATGCACCGTCAGTTGAGAGGCGATACTTGGATCGAGACGGTCATTTCGGTATATTACACTCAAGGTTTCAGACAACTTTGGGTACGGCCGGGTTGGTTCAAACCCGAAACCAACCGGGCCCTCGGAGCAGAAACGCTTATATCTTGAGCTCTGGACATCCGATTGACGTACCGTCGACTTTGTTGGATTCCTCTTGATGAGACGGTTCTTTTGGCATACTTCTCATGAGATTGGGACGCAGTTGGATAGTGTCCGGGTTGGATTGAACCTGAAATCCAACCGGGCCCCTGGAACGGAAAAGCTAATAACTTTCAGACCGGACGTCCGTTTGACGAACCGTCAGCGAAGTTGGTGATAATGTTGAGAAACGGTCCCTATGAGTATACCCTATGAGAGTTTGGGGTACGGTTGAGATACGGTTGGGTTGGTTCGTACACGAAACCAACCGGGCCCCCGGGACTAAAAGGCTAATAACTCACAGACCGGGCATCTGATTGACGCGCCGTCAGTTGCGTTGAGACCCCTATGACGAGGCGCTCCTTTGAGATACTTTTCGTGGTACTTTTTGATACTTGGAGTATTGACCAGAAGCTCGTGGAGCGGACTCTCCCAGTGACGAGCTGGCAGAGTGCAGAGACCTAGTAGCTGGCTGAGACTTGATGACTGCTGATTGATCGTCTCGGAGTGATTCAGATAGCCCAGTGGGGTGCGCTTGGTTGTATAAGAAGACCCACAGTGGAGGTGTGCTTGGTTGTAGCGGCAGACCCGCATTACTCGACAGAAGGAGTACCTCTGTAGGCTATGAGGGGGTGTGTTTGGTTGTAGCGGAAGACCCATGGTGGGATGTGCTTGGTTGCAGTGGCAGGCCCACAGTACTTGACAGGTGGAGTACTTCAGTAGTCTAGGTTAGTGGGAAGCGCTTAGTTGTAGTGGCAGGCCCACTGTACTCGACAGAGGAGGAGTTATCCAGCAGCCGTGGTTTCGACATCATAATTAAAATCCTGGTTTGAGCTGAGTCTATGACCTTTGTGTTTACTCATGATTGAGATGGGTCACTTGATAACTTAGGTATATGTATGGGAATATACCTAGGTAGTGGTTATCTGTTGATTTCATAACCTTTGTGTTTCCTCATGATTGAGATGAGTTACTTGATAACTTAGGTATAAGTATGGGATTATACCTAAGTAAGGTTTATCTGTTGAGATCCTTCTTTGTGGTTATCCTTGTTGGATTTAGTGATACCTTGAGGTTCTCAGGATCCCTACTGAGTATCGTATACTCACCCCTGCACGGGCTATGCCCGCACCTCGTTGTGTTGGTTGCAGACGATGGGCAGCGCTGACAGAGGCTGAGTGTTCAAGGACTGGACGGTACCCGAAGGTGGACCTCACAACGAGTCAGTATCCGGAGGTGGACTTCACAACGAGAGGACACTCGGAGGAGGTTGACGGGCGAGAGCGTTGTGGAGGCTATATGTACCTACCCTTTAGGTAGGATCTATGGTGGATGATCTAGGAGCTGCGCTATCTGTACCTACCCTTCAGGTAGGATCTGTGGCGGACGATCCAGGAGTTGCGCTATCTTTACCTACCCTTCAGGTAGGATCCGAGGAGGACAACCCAGGAGCTGCTTCCATTCTTCTAGTTGTTTGTCTTTTTCTGTTGTACTTTCGTTCAGCTGTAGCTGTACATTCAGTTGGGTTTGTATTCTGGCCCACTTACTTTTCAGCACTTCCTTTTGTACTTAGTGTATTACTTCCTCTTGTACTATGTGGTGTTTTATTTACTTTTATAAAGGCAATTCATTCCCAGTTATTGGGATTTACGCCTTTGGTGCTAGTCTCCAGCCCCTGGCCTATGGAAGGCGGGCTTGGGGTAGTCACGGCACGGGCCCCGAGGATGGGTCGTGACAATAAAACTAAATCACTACTCGTATCACGTGTGGACTAGCACCTCCATGGATGATGTGTTTTGTTGTTCATCACCACCTCCATGGATGATGTGTTTTTTTCATCATTTCCTTTAATGGTTGTTTATAAAAATGGATCTTATAGATAAATATTATATTTATTACATGATTAATATTCTATAAAGATAAATTAGTAATTCTATTAATAATATTAATAATAAATGATTATTATAAACTTAACCGCCAAAAATGAACATACTAAAAGGAGAAACAATTTATTATTTGTCACTAATGGATTTTTATCTTATCATACTCATAAAAATATTCTAAATCATAATTTATATATTTAATAAAATATAAATAATATCACTTTATTCTGCAATGATGGTATTATAATCACTTTATAAACTAACTCGTCCATTGATTATAGCGTGTTCTTTTTTTGGTCGGTTTTACAACCTAAATGAACGATGTTATAAATATATATCATGGATAGATATAGAAACTTAATTAATGGAATAATATTATATTAATTAGTAAATAGTTTTTTTAATAAATAATGGTTATATTAATATTTATATCATTCATAAGATACCATCTTTCATTCGTTAAAAATTACTAAAACAATCTCATCATTGATTTCAACTCTTCAAATCCTAACTAAAAATCTCATGGAATAAAATTAGGAATTTATAAATAATTATAGAATATATATTATATTACCTTAAATAATCTATAAATGAGAAACTTTGTGTCAAATTATGGGGATCGACATTGATATTACAAAGCGGGTGGGAAACAATAAAAATTACAAACATCTAATGATGGAAATAAATAATAACTAACTAATAAATTTATAAATAATGATTAAAAATAAAGTGTATAAATGTGATATATATGTTTATAAGTATATGAAATAAGTTATTAATATGGTTATTTTTATTATACATGAGTTAAATCACTTACGTGGAAGTCGGGAGATAAGGTAAGGATTTCTTATCTCACAGTTTCCTTCTTTGAGACATGTTTCGTATTATACACCTATTTTATTTTGTATAGTGTATATGCTACATCTTTGAAATATCATATCATGATTATTTTTATATTAATTTAATTTAAATATCTACTTCAAATTCAGTCTTTCAAGATAATTTTATTAAAAAGATACCAAATTCAAAAGGGTTTTTCTGGTCTTGGTTTTTTTCTTGAGATAAACCATATTCACCACTTATTATATTTTGTGTAGTGTATATAAAAACATATGGATTATTCTTATAATTAATTTATTTAAATGCAAGGTATTAAAAAATCCATCACAATTTCTCCATTTCAATAATTTTTTATTCAAATATTTCTAATGTTGTAAGGGATTTCATTAACTAAAATATCTTTTCTTTGAGTTATAATGTTGCTCCTAAAACTTAATTCTTATATATTTGGTTTCTTTCACCTTAAGGTTTTATTATATGATACTTCCTATTTCTCTCTAGTAAAATTTAATTTATTAATCCAAATATTCTTCCTTGATGAATTTACTTCTCATATAAGTGTAACATTTTAAAGAATGATCCACATCCTCTTTAAAGGTTGTTTTTCCAACATACCCATATTCACTCTTCTTGTTAATGTTATACATTATTATTTTGAAGTAAAAATATGAATTATTTATAGAGATATTCAAATTTATATTTAGGTATTTTCAAATAGAATATGTATCACTCTTTTATGATGTGTGTTTCAATAAATTTATTTTTAAAATATTGGAAAGGTTATTCATATCACGATCATATATTTTATCTTCCACTACACATTTCCTTTGGAAAACCTTTATATATTTTTCAAGGATTCATTATTTTTATTTATTTTAAAGTGGTATTTTAAAAAAAATCTTGTAAATTTCTTGAAATTTTTTTAAAGGTGACTCGTAACTTTATCTTTTTACAAAAGGATTCAAAAATTATAAAATATATTTTATTTCATTATATATATTCAAAGTGTCTATATAATTCAGAGTAATGTTTCCTGAATCATATTCTAGATTTTTATGTGAGATAATCCTTTTGGGTAACTAAATTTTTTGTATCAACCAATCTAACTCTTGATTCCATTTTATGTGATACTTTTTGGGAATGTTGTGAGACCCATTTTCTCTATATGGTTTCTTTATGAAATGAGATAATATTGATTTTTTGTGGAATGCATGTGTATGGATTACCATTATGATATTATTTAGGTTTTTTAAAGACCTAGACCTAGTTAGTTCTATTAAATCCTTCAGGTGTGTTGGTTCTGTTAAATCCATCCAATGCATTGGTTAAGTTTTATATCATATGAGATAAAAAAAAGTTGTGCATGGACATGATAACATCTTGATTTTTTCACAAGGTTGTGTGTGGGAATGATCGTGTTATTCTTTGTTCACAAGGTTATGTGTGGGAATGATTTTTTTACACTTTGTTCATAAGTTTGTTCATGAAAATGATTGAGTTTTTATTTTTTCACAAGGTTGTGTGTGGGTATGATCATTTTATGATTTGTTCATGGGGTTATTCCTTAACATGATCATGTTTCGATTTATTCGCAATTAGAGTCATGGGAATTTTTCTTTGTTCACAAAATAATCCATGGGAATTTTTTATTGTTCATAACATGGTTTATAGGCATTTTAATTTGTTAAAAACACGAGTAGTGAGCATTTTTCATTATTAATAACATGATTCGAGGTCATTAATTTTGTTGTGTTCACAACATAATTCAGGGGAATCATTGAGATTTATCATAATGTTATAATTTATAGTGCTTATGATTATTCCAAATTTTTATATTATATGGATATGTTATGATACATGAAACACAATTATTGTCTCATGATTTTTTACTTATATTCCATGGTATACAGTTGATCATTTGAGGTTATAGGTCATTTTCTTGCATCAAAAACTCTTATTGGTTCATGTTCTTTTAATGAGATATTTTTCTCATACTCATATTTTATCATTCTTATGTTATAACCATTGATGACATGTTAATAATTTTTTCCCTTACTAATCATTTGATCTCACCCCTTTCTAATGTTTTCCATTCCCTAGGTTATAATGATGAGTATAACCAAGCATATATCTAGAATGGGATCTATCATGGTGTACTTATTGAGAAATGTTCGCAATAATATTTTTATATATCAACCCTCCAAATAAACTAAACCTTTTGGTTCTCGGGTTGTGATATTATTTTTGATAATTAATGTTTAAATTATAAAAATATTATGAAATATATGAAAGTTTAGTTTAGGTCATCTAACTTGGTATCAAAGCTAGAGATTAATGTATTTTATTTTAGCCCTAGATTTGGGAGTGCGGTATGAGGCACCTTGGTGGGTATCCAAGTAGGGTTTAGTTAATTTAGGGGATTAGTATGGTTATTTTTTGAAACTGGGATGGGATAACTTTAGTGAAACCCCTAGGGATAAGTCTGAGTATAAGAGAGAATCCTTATATTTTGGTAAAGTAGAGATTGTGTGGTTTTTCTAGAAACTTCAACCTTATCTAGATATAAATAAGTGGATGTCGGATTTGGAATAAAGTAACTTATGGTTAATAACCTTGAAAAAGGATGTTTGGGTATTAAGTCAATCTTCACCATGTTTTGGAAAAAGAGGCCTAGATGCACACCTGGTTTGACACTCTCAAGGGATATACTTTTTTGATTCATGTGTTCTTTATGAACCATTATGAGGGATTTGAATATATTTAGGTTAAATAAACTCATAGGAATATAGCCACAGATAAACTTGTTTAAAATAATTTACTTATTAGTTGATCCAATTATAATATAGTTGAATTAAAAGTATCATAGGTTGAAATGAAGGGTTTATAGGAGAAAACATCAAGGGGTTGACTTTTCATATTCATATTATCATTTACTTTTGTTTTATTGGATATTATCAATACTATTTTGGTTTCTGTATTTGGTTGAAAATAGGATCATGAAATTTAAGGTATAAAAGGTATGTCTCAAGGAACTCCTAAAGAAGCATATTCGGGATAAATAGTCTTACTGAGGATAGTGAGGTGAATATCTTATTAGGAATTATATCTCAAGTCATGTATATATTTTATATACCCTTATATATTTTTATTAATAAGTTATAATTAAAATTTCAAGGATGTAATTATTTATTCGGGAGAATGTAACACCTAGATATTTTAGTATTAATTTCCCTTTAAAATAAATACTATATTGAAAATCTTGTTTCACACACAACACTAAAGTAAAATAAGCCACAAAATATTATATGAACATTATGAGGAAAAGTTTAATATTAATAAAACCTATAGTAAATAAAAATATTTTAATCAATTAAAAATTCTTTCATTTAGAGGATAAGCAATTGATATGATTTAATGTTAAACAGGATTGTTTTTCAAAGAACCTTTTTTTTATGTATTTAATCCTAATAAATTAAATTAATAACTTTTAAAATATTATTATGATAATATGTGATATTTAAATGTATAAACTAATATATTAAAAATTATTTTAACTAGTTATTGATATGAAATAATAATAATAACACTTAAAGTTTAAAAGGTTTTTTTCTATAAAAGTGGTTTTTCTTTTTTATTTTCATTTAAAAGCTAAATTTTAGAATTTTAGAATTTAAATTTTTAGAAATGAAATTAATTTTTTAATTCTCCATGTAAATATTATCTTAGGGTAATTTTTTTTATTTTCTGAAATTATTTATTTTTAGTTAAATAGTAAAAAATGTAGTTTTCACCAATACCATAGAATTTATGACCTCATCGTGATATAAATATGAATTAAAAACATATAAAAAATTTTATCAATCAAAAAATTATTTAAGGATTAGTATGTTTCATTTAAATATACTATGTTGAATTTAGAAAACTATGTTTAACATTTTGTAACTCATATAATATTGTATTCCAATAAAAAAAAATTTTGATCTTTTCTTTAAATTAAATACTCAAAAGGTGGATTTCAATTTTGGATTTTATTTGAAATAAATATAACTATATTTTTAGTAAAAAACCAATTAATTTTATAAAAATCAACAACATTTATAATTTTATCCATTACATAATTTTTATGGTTAAAAATAAACTTTTTCAAAAAATGATTTTTACATGTAATGTACACTAATATTAAAATTAATTTTTCTCACCATTTAGAATTTTATTTGATAAATTTATTTTAATATTTTAAATATTAATTTTCAAATTATTTAATAAGTTTAGTTTTAATTTTGTTTAGTAAAATAAATTACTGAGTTTAAAATTTGGGTAACTATGGTAAAAGTAAATTATGGGAAAAGTTAAAACTAAGGAGAAAATGCCTAAAATTATTCAAAAAATGTCTCCAATTGTTTTTTGAGGTATTTCATGATAAAAACATATCCCACCACTATTATTGTAAAATTTTGGACTCATGTGTCTTGAATAGTGACTCATCCTTTTATATTACTACAAAAATGTCACTCCTCTCACTTATAAAAGGATACTTCCACCAACCCTTTACATACACTCTAAAAATTAGAATTACAATTTAAAATATACCAATTTTAATTCCCATGGATCCCTATCACACTCTTAGAATCACCTTTATCCATGATAAATCCCTAAATCCTCCATTTTTATGAGGCCCTTTGAGAGAATGTTCAGATCCTCAATGTGGGCACTAATCATTTCTTAGCATTTTTTCTTCTATATATTTCTCCTCTAAATATATTTTACCAATTATAATATAATTACATAATTATTATTTTTTTTAAAAAAATGTTATTATTTTAATGATATAACCATTGTCTACTCTTCCCCCTTAGAGAAATGAGAACATCGTTCATGCATACGTGTGGATTACCGCTTCTACGAAGTAACATATTTCATTTTTCATAATCACCTTACATGGATGGCTATAAAAGGGTATTTAATGAATAAATATGATATTTATAAAAAAAATATCATAAATAGATAAATTTTAATATCCTGATATTTTAAAAGAACACTATGTTTGATAGCGTATACAGTACGCAACACCGATCCGAAACAAACCACAAAATATTATTATTTAAATATGACCATTATAACTTAGACGTTAAGTTTGTAGGTAAAAATAGGAATAACCAAATTATAAAATATATATTAATTTCATAATAAATACAAATATATTGATTAATTCTTAGAAAATAAACATTCAATGTTTAGTAAAGTTATTTTATTCTTAAAAAATATATTTTCTTTAAAAATGGTTTTTATTGTTTTTAGGAGAAAATAATTGTAAATAATTTCTTGAAATTTTAAAAAATTTATTTGATAAAAATGATATATTTTTTAAAATAATAATATAAAAACTATATTTGGGTGAAATTTTGATATTTTTCTAGATAGATTGACTTTTTAGTGAATAGTGAAAAATACCAATTTTTATAAAATTCGCATTTTCTTTTCATTAAAAAGTATCATTATGATTTTAATTTTATATCAAAATAAAATAAGTTATATTTAATTTTATATAATCTAATTAAATTCATTTGAATCATCATTATACCAAATTTTTGTATAGGTATGTTTTTTAGCTTAAAAATACATTTTTCTAAAAATCATTTTTCATTTCATTTTATTAATTTATATTAAAATTAATTTATGCCAATTATAGGAATTAAATATTGAAAAATTAATTCCATATTTATAATTAGTATATCTAAATTTTATAAATAAGACCTTTTTTGACATTATGAATAGTAACTTTAGTAATTTTGTTACCACGATAAAGGGTAAATTTGGTAATGAAGGTTAAACATAAAATGATAATGACTAAATAATGACCCTAATATTTATCTTAATTTTATTTGATTATTATATAACATAAAAAATCATAAAAAATTATAATATATGGCCTTTTTCAATTTGACCATAATTCTTACAGTTTATATTATTTTATATAAAGAAAAGTCAAAAATTCCATTATCTCTGTTTTATTATCTATAATCTTTTTACATAGGGGTAAACATAGGATCTATTTGGATATAAATATTATTTTTAAAGATAAATTATTATTTTCATTATGGTAATTTTTTAAAATTTTTAGTGAATAAATAATTTTCTTAAATGTATATGCAATACTAACACAATGTATGTGCAAGCAGTAAAAATCAATAAAATGATATTTAAAACTCTAAAAATAATATTATTTGAGTTATTTTTTGTTTTACACAATTTTTTTAGATAAAAATTAAATATCATAGAGTTTTTTATGCAATGTATTCGAATTCCATTGTTGTATTGTAGTTTTAAATGTCCAATTAAATAAATACTTCCAAAATTAACATTAATGATATTTTATAATAAATAATTTTTTATTAAATGTTTTAAAATTAATATAATTATTAGTTTCATAAGAATAAATGGGTTATAGTTTTAAAAATCAACCATGTTCTATTTATGGGGGTGAATTATTAGGGCACTGTAGCAGTACTATAGCAGTTACTATAGCAGGTACTGTAGCAGCCGAAATTATTCATCTGATATGGGATTTTGGGCCACCGATTTGGGCCTATAGGTATTAGTTCCTTCTAGACACCAAATTCCTTTGGTCCATATGTCCTTTGGGACACCAAAGGCCTTCATACAACCAATGGACTTCGGCCCACCAGGATTTTGAACCACAGAGACTAAAGAAGCAGCTCGGGTAGACCACATAGGAGAAGACCGAGAAGATGACTCATAATAAAGTAGCAACCACCATATCAAAGATAAATATATTGGAATAATTATAGGGTTTGGAAACTAACATTGGTACCATGTACCAGGAAACTCTGCATTGTTCAATGCTAGATGATCATCCATGCAAGGTGGGGAGCTAGGCGCTTTCAAGATGCATATGCTAGGGAGGGGTTGTTTCATGTGTGTTAAGTCATGGGCCTTAAAGTTCATGTATTCGGACTTGTACCTTTGTTCCTTTGGTTCATTTATATTCCTTATCCCTTGGGCCTACAAGTCATGCAAGGGTTCCCCCTCAACCCTTTAAAGGGGGGTTATCCAAAAATCAATAAAAATCTAAGGCCTTCGGGCTTTCGGAGGAGAAGGATAAAAATTTGATATAAAGTTTTTAAAAAATTATTTCATGAGATTATTTATAATTATACTCACCATATATTTTAATTATATCAATTTTGAGCCATTTTGTCAAGAGAAATAATTTATATTAATGTAATACTTAAATAAATTTCAAGAATGTCTCCCCCTTAATTATAAAAGGAAACCTCTAATTTCTATTATTTAAACCACTTTGAGCCATATAGATCACTCAAACCCTAACTATTAATCTTATTAGAATCCTTTTCCATGTTATAGAGTTTATGGACCTTCTAAAAGACCTACCCTAGGTCCCTTAAGATAAGATCTAAAGGATTTATTTCAAAGAAGAGGTAATCTTTTTTACTGACTCTTTCAAATTTGTTTCTTATTATACTTCATATTAATGTGTTATAAAAATCCTAAAATAAAAAATTTAGTATCATAAATATATTTATATGTTTTTTTATTATGTGAAAACCATGTTCCATCTATTTTTCATCCTATGAAAAGTGAAAACATTGCTCATGTGTACGTACGGTTTATCATCTCCACATAGCGGTGAAATTTATTTTTCATCTTCACTTTACTTGGATGGTTATAAATATGTATCTAATAAATATATATGATATTTATTTCATAAATATTATTATGGAATTATAATATCATATATATATATATATATTTACCTTTCGATCCATTGGAAAACTATAACGCCGTTCATGCGTACGTGTGGACTGCCACCTTCACGAAGTGATGTGAGCCCTTTTCACTTACATTTTACATAGATGGTAATGAGGTTAAGTTAAATTAATATTATATATATATATATATATATATATTATCTAATAATTATTCTAGAAATTTTGATTATTATTTATCTTTCTTTCATTCCATCCATTGAAAAATGAAAATAGTGTTCATACGTACGTACAGTCTGTTGTCTCCATAAACGGTGTAATTAATTTTTCTATGACAATATTTTATTTATGACTCTAATATATACATATATATTGAATATATATTATATTTATGTCATGAATTTAATTTTTTATATGATTTAATCATAATAAAAGTATAAATAATGGAACTATGGAATCAAAACATACTTGAAAAACAAAGGAGTTAACACCCAAAATAAGGATAATAATAAAATATTGTTAACAAATATGTGATAAAATGTTATAAATTAATCATATTTTATATTATAGATATGAATATGGTGATGGTTTATAAGTATAAAAAATTTAAATTTATTATAAATTAGGTTAGAACAGGAAGGTTGAACTTAAGGTAAGGGGATTCCTTATCAATTTTCTTTCATTAAGGCATATTTTAATATTATGCACCTTGTTTATTATATATGGCTTATATAATTATAATTTTATGTATATATTATAACTATTCATTTTAAATAAAATTTCCCTTAAATATATATATTCTTTGTATCATGTATATGCTTATCCTCTAAACTGCATATCATTTCTACATACTATGTTATACTTTGAAATTTATTTAATTGATTGGGGAATTATCGATAATCCATATCCTTTACACAATATGGAATTTTTTTGATAAGGAATATTTTTCATGAATTAAATATATCATTAGATATATGAGTAATGAATTGTAAATGTAGTGATGGGTGGGGCCTGGAAGTATTTAGATCATCAATGCATCGATAAGTCTCATGGGACAAATCAATAAGACAAATTAAATGGGTCTTTACCCATAGTTTTAAAATATCTTGATAAAAGGTGTTGGCGGTAAAGATATCATGATATCTGATTTTATAGGGTCAAATAGTATGTATTTCCTTCATTTAGAATTAATTTATTATTATCCATGATAATACTACATTTATATTATCCATGAATTTATTTCAAGCTCAAGTTATTGATTAAATGGAATATTTTTTTAGTTATTTAACTTGACATATTGATTTTTCTTTATTTATTCTTAATATATTATACTATTTGTAACCCTTAATGAGCATTTTATCTCACCCTTACTTTTTTCATTTCCTTAGTTTATGAAGAATAAATTTTTGAATGAGTTTCAAGGATGTAGAATTTTTACTTTTGTGATGTTTATATTTTATAATTCCAATGTATTATTGGAATCATGTATATATCTTTTTTTCTAAGAATACTAAAACAATTGATCTTGTCTAGTTAGATATATTGTATATATGAAAATTTAATAAATTATACATTATCTTTGGTTTGTTGGAGTTGGGGTTATTACAATTGGTATCATAGGAAGTTTAGTAGAATCCTTTGGAACTATATTTTAAATGAACATATCTAACATGATAATTATGATAATCTCTTATCATATTTGAGAAAATTTTAGAGGGATTTTTATTTTATGATTTAATATTCATAATTATTATGAGCTAACACGTTTTTTTCATTATTTAATGATGGAATATAGTGGAATAAAGAGAATCAATACTCATGGTGAATGTAGGTATTTCCCCATTGAGAAAGCCAATGCAGTTGGTGTTGGAGTTGAATAGATCATAACCATATTAGGGAATTTGACCTAGGTTATGCCTAATATCCTTGAACATATGGAGAAACATATTTTTATATGGAATTATAAACCTATATTAAATCATTTTATGTGATAAAATCCTCTAACTTCTAGTGGAACTACTAATCCAGTGGTTGTTTAGAAATGGATCAAGTCTCTAGAAAAGATATTTCTTGACTAAGGATTCAATGAAATGGAAAAGGTTATATTGGAAGTTTATTTTCTTTGAGGAAATTTTGAACAATGGTGTTCATTGACCTATAATACTAATTATGAATAATAAATATAACATATAGATTGGAGGTATTTAAAAGTATTATTCTTTGATAAATATTTACCTCATAAAAAACGAACTAAAATGAAGAGAAATTTATTTATCTTAATGAAAAAGGAGTAAAAAAAATTTTTTGAGTATGAGGGTTCCTTTATAAGACTATAAAAGTACTATATAGATTATATACATAATCCAAAGAGAAATATTGACCATTTCATTGAATCTCTTGATCAAAACCTATAAAGGGAACTGGTTTCTCAAACTTTTTCATCATATGATGAAATAGTATTATGTACCATCAAAATAGTGAAGTAATTTTCTAGATCATGTATCTTTAAGGGAAATCAAGAGAATAAGTGGTCATTTAATAACCCTGAAAAATTTAAAGCGTCCAAGATGAAGAAGAGAACAAAGAAATATCCATCACATGAAAATTATGGAAATAATCATTATATAAAATTATTAAATGGCATGGGATTATATTAAAATTTAATAGATAAGGTTCATCTATATAATGAATGATATGGGAAGAAATAAATAAATTTTATCCAGTTATTCAACTGTAGAGAAATAGGGTATTTTTCACACCAATTCCCCAAGTGTTAAGGGAATATACCATAGAAGAGGCCAAGGGGAGAAGTCTAAGATTATGTGATCATTATAGATTAGGTTAAAGTTCCCAATGATAGGGTGGAATATACTTTAATCATATACTAAATTTTATCCAATGATTTATTTGATTTTGGATCTTCACACTCCTTTATATCTACCTTATTTTCCAATAAAATTAGATATTTCACTAATTACTTAATAAGGGAGTTTTCAGTCAAAACTCTTAATGGAAGTATCACTGAAACAAGGATGTTTCATTCATTTACCATTATGACACATAAATTTTCACTATTTGTAGACTTTCTTATTATAATTATGGTTAATTTTGATATAATCCTTATTATGAATTATCTTTCAAAATATAATGAAAAAAAATTATTACAAAGAGAATGATGTTATGATTCATGATGATGATGTGGAATTCCTTATCTTTAGAGGGGAGACTTTATCAAATAATTCATGTCTAAATACACCTCTAATAGCTCTTCTAAATGATATTTTTGGCGAAGAATAGCAGACACAATCTATATAATAAAAATGTAATCTTCAAATTAATAATGTGCCTATTATATAGGAATACATTGATGTATTTCTAGAGGAATTACCTGGATATCCACTAGAATGTAAAGTTGAGTCTTCTATTGATTTAATCCCTAATACAAGACCTATATCAAAGAATCCTTATAAAATGGTCATTGTGGAATTAGTGAATTTGAAGAAACAACTATAGGATTTGTTTAAAAATGGGATTTATACACCCTAGTGTTTTTCCTTGTGGATCCCCTATTCTATTAATTATGAAAAAATCCGGTTCTATGAGGTTTTTTATTGATTATATATAAATCAATGTTATTGTTATAAAGAACAAGTATCATATACCTTGTATTGATGAATTATTTGATCAACTTCATAGAGATCAATATTTTTCAAAGACTGAACTTCATTCTAGGTATCATCAATTTCAAGTAAATAAATAATATATTTTGAAGATATCATTTTTAATGAGGTATGTACATTACGAGTTTTCAGTAATTCCATTTGGATTGACTAATACACCCTCTGTTATTATAGATCTAATAAACTGAGTATTCAAGTAATATATTGATACTTTTTTGTGGTATTTATTGATGATATCTCGAAGAACTCTAAATCTATCAGGGTCATGATAATCACTTGTGAATCATTCTTGAGACTCTTAGAAGAAAATAGTTATATGTTAAATTTAGTAAGTGTAAATTTTGTCTTTAGAAAGTTTCTCTTCTTAACCATATTGTCTCCCATGATAGAATCTCATTTGATCCTATAAAGAAATAATGAGTCAAATAATGTCATACACCAATGAACATAACTAAGGTACATAGTTTCATTGGTTTATCAAGTTACTTTCTATGATTTGTTCAAAAAAATTCTTGATTGGATAACCTGTTAACTAAGATTACACATAAAGGGGTTAATTTCATAGGACAAAGGAATGGGAATAATTTTTTGAATAACTGAAGAGAAGATTTTTCAATTCTTAAATTTTGAATCTACCATTGTGAAATTATGGATTTGTGATATATAGTGATACATCAAAGAAGGGACTTGGTTGTGTCCTTATACAAAATTATAAATTTATTATATATGAATTATTATTAAAGACTCGTAAACAGAACTATCCAACACATGATATTGAGTCGGAAGCTATAATATTTTCTTTTAATATATGGAGAATTATCTTTGTGGTGAAATATGCGAGATATATATAGATTATAAGAGTTTTAAATACATATTTTCATAGAAATATCTCAACATGAGGAAAAGGTGATGGCTTAAGCTATTCAAGGATTATGATTTCTTAATACACTACCACCTAGGTAAGGAAAATAAGGTATTGTATGCATTTAATAGAAAAGTTCATGGATTCCTTACCAAGATGTGGATTGAAAAGGACACTATGTTCATAGATTTAGTAAATATGTATATGATAATTATTTAAGAAAGGGGAAACATCACTCTATTTTAAAATTATTACCAAACTATCTTTATAGGAAAAGATAAAAAGTTATCAACCAGTGATGGGAATATAAAAAATAAAATTAAATATGTGAACGATGGGAAATTAGAAGACTTCATATATAAAGATGGAATTTCTAAATTTGGTAATAGTATATGTATCCCCTATATGCTTGAGCTAAAAATATAACTATTAGATGATTCACATAGCTTAGATTTCCCTATACACCCTAGTAGCACCAAGATGTGTAGAGATTTAAAATAACATTTTTTGGTACAATATGAAGTGGGGAATTGTTGATTATGTGTCAATATATTTGGTTTTTCAATAGGTAAAAGTTGAGAGATGTAATCCTAGAGGATTCATGAAAACTATACCTATTCCTATATGAAAATGGGATGACATTACTAGGGAATTTGTTACTGGATTACCAAATACTCCTAAAAAGAATGATGTAATATGGGTTATTGTTGATTGCCTTACCAAATATGAAAATTTCCTTTCTATAAGAGAATATTTTCCTCTTGAGAATATTGTAAGGATATATATTAATGAATTTGAAAGAATACATGGTGAACCTCTTTAGATTTTGGATGATCGTGGTTTATTATTTACATTTAAATTCTAGAAACGTATTTAGAAGACTTTAGATGCTGAGATTTATTTAATCACTTCCTATCACCCTAAAACTGATGGACAGTTTGAAGGACTATTAAAACTTTATAAGACATTTTTAGGTTATTCTAACTTAAATTTCAAGGTATGTGGGATCATTTTCTACCTCTATTAGAGTTTTCCTATAACAATAGCTTCCATTCAAGTATTAAAATGGAATTTTATTAAGCACTATATGGAAAAAGATGTCATAATCCAACTTGTTGGGAAGAAGTTAGTGAAAGAATACTTGTGGGTCCAAATCTTTTTAAAGAGGTATTGAAAAATTTAAAGGTCATATAGACTCATATTAAAGCATATTAAAGCAAGCAAAATAGTTATGTCGATAATCGAAGGAAAGATTTGGAGTTTCAAGTAGGATATCATGTTGTCTTAAAAGTATCTCTGTGGAATGGTGTTATAATGTTTTTTAAGAAGGGAAAAATGAGACTTAGGTACATTAGACCTTTTTAAATTAAATAAATAATTGGGGCAGTGTCTTACCAGCTGGAAATTCCACTAAGACTCTCTAAAATACATAATGTGTTCCAAATATATTTGTTAAGGAAGTATATTCCAGACCCAATGCATTTGATAACCTATGAATAAATATAAATGGAAAATAATATATATTACTATGAATATCATATCCAGATTCTTGACACTAGATATCATGTGTTAAATAATTAGACAACTCAACTGGTAAAGGTAATTTGGAGAAATCATAAAATAGAGGAAGCAACATGGGAACTTGAGAATGTTATGAAGAAGAACCACCCTCATCAGTTGAGAAGGTAATATTTATGAAAATTTAAAGGTTGAAATTTTTGTAGGAGGGAATAATGTAATATCCCAATATTTTAAAAGAACATTATATTTGACAGTGTATACAATACGCAACACCAAGCCAAAATGAACCACAAAATATTATTATTTAAATATGACCATTATAACCTAGCTGCTAAATTGTTGGGTATAAATAGATATTAACACATTATGAAATATATATTAATTTCATAATAAATAAAAATATATTGATTAATTCTTAGGAAATAAACACTCAATTTTTAGTAAATTCATTTTATTCTTCAAAAATGGTTTTTATTTATTTTTGTGAGAAAATAATTATAATTAATTTATTAAAATTTTAGAAATTTTATTTGATAAAAATTATATCATTTTTGAAATAATAATTTTAAAATTATCTTTGGGAGAAATTTTTATATTTTTCTGAAAAGATTGACTTTTTAGTTAATAGTTAAAATACCAATTTTTGTAAAACTTTAATTTTATTTTGATTAAAAAGTATCATTATGATTTGAATTTTATATAAAAGTAAAATTATTTCTATTTAATTAGATATAGTATAATTAACTTCATTTTAATCATCATTATACTTGATTTTGGTATAAGTATGTTTTTAGGCCTAAAAATGCATTTTTCTAAAAAAATATTTTTCATTGTGTTTTATGCATTTATATTAAAAGTAATTTCTTCCACTTATAGAAATGGAATATTTAAAAATGTATTAAATATTTTTAATTATGAGATCCAATTTTTTTAAATAGGTCCCTTTTATTTTTTAACATTATGAATAGTAACTCTAGTAATTTTGTTACCACAGCAAAAGGTAAATCAGGTAATTACGGATAAAACTAAAATGATAAAGACTAAATAATGATCATAACTATTGAATTAATTTTATTGGATGATTATATATCATCCATAATTATCCAAAAGTATAATATATGGCATTTTATCCATTTTTTCATGATTTTGACCCTCTGTATTGTTTTATATAATGAAAATTCACAAATGTCATTCTCTTTGTTTTATTATATCTAAATTTTTTACATAGGGATAAACATAGGATATTTCTAATTATAACTTTTAATTTTAAATATTAATTTTTTATTTTTATCATTGTAATATATTTTTAATTTTTATTTAATAAATAATTACCTTGAATGCTTATGAAACACCGACATAGTGCTTGTACAGGTAGTAAAAAATCAATAAAATGATTTTTAAAACTCTAAAAATAATATATTTTGAGTGATTTATTGCATTAAATTAGTTTTATAAATAAAAATAAAATATTATATATTTTTTAATGTATTTTATTCTAATTAAAATTTGTATTCTAGTTTTAAAATTCAAATTAAATGAATAGTTCCAAAATTGACATTAATGATCTTTTATAATAAATAATATTTTATTAAATGATTTAAAATTAATAAAAAAAATATTGGGAAAAATGAGTGGGATGTGGTTTTAAACATTTACCATCATCCATTTATGGGTTTTTTTCATTTTATAGTAACATTATTAACCCTTAAATTGTAGAAAAATTTAATATTACGGTAATTGTTAGAAGGGTTAATAAAAGGTTAAAACAAAAGGATAAGGGTAAAAATGTAATCCAAACTTGTTAAAATTTTATTTTTTGAGATTATTTATACTTATACTAACCTTATCTTATAATTATATCAATTTTGATCAATTTTTACATGAAAATAATTTATATTAATTTAATAATTTATGAAATTCCAAAAATGACCCTCCCCTCAATTATATAAGGACACCTCCCCTTTCTATTCTTTACACCACTTTGATTCATCTATGTCAACAAAATATAGACCATAAATCTTCTAAAAATAATTATACAGGTTTTAGAGGCTTTGGACCTTCCAAAACACCTACACTAGGTCCCTTAAGAGAAGATCTAAATGAGCTCTTTCGTAGAAGTGGTGATCATTTTTACCGACTCTTTAAAATTTATTTCTTCTTATAATTCCCCTTAATTTGTTGTACCCATTATAAAATAATAAATCTAGTATAATAAATATAATTATATTTTTTATTATTTTAAATTCATATTTCATCTCTTTTCCATCCTACGAAAAGTGAAAACATCGCTCTTGTGTACGTAGGGCTTACTATCTCCACGTAACGGTGTAATTCATTTTTCATCACCACTTTACTTGGTTTTTTATAAAGATGGATCTAATGATTATATGTTTTATTTATAAAATAAATATTATTCTATAATTATAATATCATATATACCTCCTAACTTTCCAATTCATTGGAAAACTATAATGTCGCTCGTGTGTACATGTGGACTATCACCTCCACAAAGTGATGTGAACAGTTTTTCACTTACATTTTACTTGAATAGTAATAAGGTTAAATTTAATAAATATATATGATATATATTAAATAATAATGATTATTTAAATTTTTATTATTATTTAACATTCTTTCATTCCATGCATTGAAAAATGAAAATAGCATCCATGCGTACATATGGCCTACCGTCTCTATGAACGGTGTAATTTATTTTTCTATCTCTTTATTTTATGTATGAATATAAATATATATATATATATATATATTGAATATATATGATATTTATATCATTAATAACATTCTGGAGATGATTTAACCATAATAAAAGTACAAGGACTGGAACTACGAAATCAAAACATACTTGAAAAACAAAGCAGTTAACACCCGAAATAATGATAATAATAAAAGATTATTAACAAAAGGGTGATAAAATGTTTTAAATGGAACATATATGATATTTTAGATATTAATATGGTTCTATTATGTAACTATAATAAATTTAAATTTATTATATAGGTGGTTAGATCACCTATGAGTCAAGTCAAACTTGAGGTAAGGGGATTCTGTTTTAATTTCCTTTTATTGAAGCATATTTTAATATTATGCACCTAATTTATTTTATATGGTCTATATACTTCCCATTTTATGTATTTATGATCATTATTCATTTTGAATAATGTTTCTGTTAAATATATATATTCTTTGTATCATGGATATACTTATTACGTAAATTATATACCATTTCTACATGCGGTGTTATACATTGAAAGTTTTTTTATTAACTAAGGAATTATTAATAATATGAATACATTGCCTAATATAAAAAAATTGATAATGCATATTTTTCATAAATTAAATCAATTATAATATATATAAGTAATTTATTGGACATGATGTGATGGGTGGGGCCTAGAATTATATAACCCCTCGATGCATCGACAGGTCTCATAAGGTTAATCAGATAGCCAAATTAAATGGGTCTTTGCCCATATATTTAAACTATCTTGGTGCAGGGTATTGATGGTAGTGATATCATCATGTATGATATAATTAAGTCCAATAGTATTAATTTTCTTCAATGATAATTCAGTTATTATTATCCATGATATTATTTCATTGATATTATCCATGAAATTATTTTGTTCTGAAGTTGTTGATTAAATGGCATGTGTTTCCAATTATTTATCTTCTATATTGATTATTCCTTAATTATTCATGTCATATTCCACTGTATGTAACCCTAAATGGTAATTTTATATCACCCTTTTTTCCATTCCCTAGGTTTTTAATAAAAAATCTTTAAATGAGTTTCAAATATGTATAATGTCTAGTTTTTTTATGTTTATATTTTATAATTCCAATGTAATATGGGAATCATGTATGTATCTAGTTTACCAAGACTGTTAAAATGATCAATCCTTCATAGTGATATCCCTTGTATCTACGAAAATTTAATAAATTTAACACTGTCTCTAGGTTATTGGATTTGGGGTTGTTACATAAATCATTTTCTACCTTTCTCCTATTGTATAGGAAATGAAAATTTCGTTTGTTTGCACGTATGGACTACCATCACCATGGAATAATGTATTTAATTTTTCATAACCACCCTAATTATATGATTCTAAGAATGTAATTAATAAATAAATATTATATTTATGTCGTGATTAGGATTTTTGAAAGATAAGTAGGGCATTCTATTAATAACTTCATCCGTGGGAAAATAAAATTGATGCCCGTGTTATGTGTGAGCTATTTCCTCTATGGACAGCATGTTTTATTTTTCATCATCGCCTTTCATGGTTGGTTATAAAATGAATTTTATGGATAAATATGATATTTATAACATGATTAATATTCTATAAATATAAATTATTCATTCTATTAATAATATTAACAGTAAATTATAAATTTAAATTTAAACACCTAAAACGAGCATACCAAAAAGGTGATCAATTTATTCTATGTAAATAATATCTTATTATCTTATATTATTCATCCAAATATTATATTTTCTTATTTATATATTTAATAAAATATAAATAATATCAATTTTAATCCGTAATGATGGTGTTATAATCACTTTATAATCACACTCATCCATTGATTATAGCATGTTGTTGTTTGGTTCAGGTTTACTACCCACATTACCGATGCTATAATTTTTTTATGGATGGTCATAGAAACTTAATTAATTTTATAATATGATATTAATATATAAATAATGTTTAGTATTCTATTCTGAATAGTAATATTAATATTTAACTCATTATTAAGATATCACCTTTTGTTAGTTAAAATTTACTGAAAGAGGATCATCATTGATTTCATGTCTTCAAATCATAACTAAAAATATCATGGAATGAAATTACAACTTTATAAATCATTATATAACATATAATGGGAACTAACATCGTCATTACTAATGAGGTGTGAAATAATCAGAATTACTAACATCCAATGATGAAAATAAACAATAACTAACTAATAAATATATAATGAATGATTAAAAATAAAGTGTATAAAAGGTTATAGATATGAATAATATTCTGAAATAAGTTATTAATATGGATATTTTTATTATACATGAGTTTAAATTGCTTTCATGGAAGTGTATAGTTAAGGTAAGGGATTCTTGTCTTAAAATTTTCTTCTTTGAGACATGTTTCTTATTGTGCGCCTATTTTCATTTATATGGTGTATATAATTACTATTTAGAATATTATATCATGATTATATTTATATTAATGGTATTTAAATATCTATTTCAACTTCTCTCTTTCAATAGAATTTGATTAAAAGTACCAATGTCGTAAGGGTTTTTATTATCTCGGTTTTCTTTCTTGATACATATGTCATATTCACCACTTGTTATATTTTTTGTGGTGTATATACTAACCTATAGATTATTTTTATCATAAATTTAATTAAATTAAATTTATTTACTAATCCATCACAGTTTTTATTTTTCAAGAGTTTTTTTATTCAAATATTACTAAAGACATAATGGATTTTGTTAACTCAGTTCTCCTTTCTTTGAGTTATAATGTTTCTTATTGAACTTATTTCTTATATGTTTGGTTTATTCTTCCATAAGAATTTAATATATGATAATTATTATTTAACTTGGGTGAAATTTAAATTTTTAATCCAAATATTCTTCCTTGATGAATTTATTTATCATAAAAGTTTAAGGTTGTTAAGAATAATTCTTGTCCACTTTAAAGGCTATTTTCATCCATATCCATATTCATTATTCCCATAAATGTTATACATTATTGTTTTTAAATAAAAATATGTATTATTTATGGTGATCTTAAAATTTATCTTTACCTATTTTGAAATGTAAAATTTGTCACTCTTTTATGATGTGGGTTTCAATAAAGGTATTTTAAAATTTTTGAAACATTTTTTCTAATCACGGTCATTTATGTTATATTTCACTCTTAATTTCATATAGAAAAAATTTATGAATTTTTAAAGGATCCATTTTTAGTATTTATTTTAAAGTTATATTTTAAAAAGTATGTAATGTTACTTTCTTGAAAATTATTTTTAAAGGTGACTCATAACTTCATCTTTTTATAACAAGGTTAAAAATGTTTTATGAAAGCTCTTCCATTATCCTCTTCATATTTATAATTTCTATCACCTTTGGAGTTTTTTTTATAAATCGTCCACTAAATTTTATTATGAAATACTCATGTTGGGTGATTAAATTTTTGGTATCAACTTATCTAAATCTTGAGGTCATTTTATGTGGAACTTTTTAAAAATTTTATGAGACCCATTTTCTATTTATGGGTTCTTTATAAAATGATATAAGATTGATTTTTTATAAAACTCATGTGTATGGATTATCAATATTAGATAAGTTTGGTCTATTAAATCCTTGGGGTGGGTTTGTTCTATTAAATCCTTTATATGGTTTGGGTCTATTAAATCCCTCCAATGCATTGGTTAAAGTTTTATATCACATGAGATGATAATATTGTGTGTGGACATGGTTAAATCATGTTTTATTCATAAGGTTGTGCATGGACATGATCACATTATGATTTTTTTCATAAGGTTTTCTATGTACGTGATCATGTTATGATTTATTCACAAGGTTGTGAATGGACATAATCACATTATGATTTTTTTCAAAAGGTTGTGCATAGAGATGATCATGTTATACTTTGTTCACTTTGTTGTGTGTAGGCATGATCACATTTTTTTATTAACAACATGGTCCATGGGAATTTTTCTTTATTCACAGCATGATCCATGGTAACTTTTATTTATTCATAACATGATACATGAGTATTTTTATTTATTCAAAACATAAGTAGTGGGAAATTTTCTTAGTTCACGACATGAATAGTGGGAATTTTGTTTCGTTCACAACATTATGCATGGGAATCATTGAGTTTTCTCATAATTTTATGATTTTATATACGTATTCTTATGAAACATTTCTATGTTATATTTATATTTTATACTTCATGTAATGTTATTATTGTCTCATGATTCCATACATTTATTCCATGGTTTATGTTTAATCATTTGAGTTTATATTTAATTCTATTATATGAAAAACTATTATTAGTTCATCTTCTTTTAATTAGATATCTCTCCAATACTCATGTTTTATCATGATTATGATCAAACCATTGATAAAATATTGAAAAAAAAATCCTTACTGGGTATTTCAGCTCAAATGTTTCTTATGTTTTCCATTCCCATTGTTATGAAGATAATTATAACCTAGTAAATTTCTAGAACAGGATACATTATGGTGAAATTATAGAGAACTGTTCACAATAACATTTTTATGTAACTAATCTTCAAATAAATTAAACCTTTAGGTTATAGGGTTATAATATTATTTTTGAGATATGTTGTTTAAATCAATGAAAATATTATGAAATATATGAAAGTTTAGTTTGGTTTATATCATTTAGTATCAAAGATAGAGATTAATGTATTTTTTTTAGAACCAAATCCAGGAGTATGGGTCTAAGGTGCTTCAGTTGGTATCCTAGAAGGTTTTAGTTATTTTTCAGGATGAGTTTGTTTATTTTTGTATATTAGGATGATAAAAATTTGGTGAAAATACTAGGTATAAATCTAAGTATAATATGACATCTAGAAATTTTAGTAAAGTAGAGATTTTGTGGTTCCCTAACAATGGAATCTCTATATGGATATAAACAAGAGGATTAAGGCCCTGGTATAGATGCACCTATGGGTAATAACCCTAAAAAATATGTTTGGGTATTAACTCAATCAACACCTAGTGTATAATAAAGAGGCTTAATTACACACTTGGTTTGACACTCCCAAGGGATTTTCTTTACTGATTCACATGTTATTTATGAACCATTATGAGTGATTTGAATATATTTAGGTTAGATAACCAAATAGGAATATGACCATGGATAACATAGGTTAAATTTAATTAATTATATATTAATCCAATTATATTATAGTTGAATCAAAACTAACATGGGTTTAAATGAAGGTGCCATAGGAAAAGACATATTAGAATTGAATTTTCATATTAATATGATCATTTAATTTGATTGTATTGAATATTATCATAACCATTTTAGTTTCACTATTTAGTTGTAAGCATTAAAATGAAATTTAAGTTGTTAAAGTTATGTCCCTAGGAACTCCAAAAGAAGTATATTTGGGATAAATAGTTCATCAGTCTTACCAATAATAGCTAGGTGGACATCTAATTATAAATTATACATTTAGTCATGTATATATTTTAGATACACTTAGTTATTTTTATTAATATAATATAATTAAAATTTTGAGGACATAATTTATTTAAGGGGAGGATAATGTAGCGCCCATATATTTTAGTATTAATTCCCCTAAAACAAAAATACTATGTAGAATAGCTTATTTTACATGAAATACTAAATTAAAACGAGTCAGGACAAATTAAAAGAACATTATTAGGATGATTATAAGATAAATAAAACCTCTAGTAAATAAAAATATATTAAAAAATTTAAAAATCATATATTTATAGGATAATTAATTAAATGATTTAATGATAAAAAGAACTATTTTTTTAAGTGTTGTGTATTTAATTATAATAAATTAAATTGGTAACTTTTAAAATTTAATTATGATAATATGTAATATTTAAATTTATGAACTAACATATTAAAAAAAATTAAATGGTAATTTATATAAAATAATATTAAGAATTCTTAATATTTAAAAGGACATTTTCTATAAAAGTCGTTTTATTTTTATTTTCATTTAAAAGATAAATTTTAGAACTTTAGAATTTTAATTTTATGGAATAAAATTAATTTTTGAATTCATAATATCAATATTATCTTAAGATGAATTTTTATGACTATTCTAAAATTGTTGATTTTTAGGTAAATAGTGAAAAATATAGTTTTCACCAATACTATAGGGTTTATGACTTCATCATGATATAGGTATAAAATAAAAACTTATAAATAATTTTTATCAATATAAAATGTATTTATTGGGAAAATTATTCATTTAAATATACTATATTGAATTTAGAAAACCTATGTTTAATATTTTGCAACTCAAGTAATATTTTGTTCCAATAAAAAATCTTTTTGGACTTTTATTTTAATAAAATATTCACATGGTGGATTTTGGTTTTGAACTTATTTAACAGAAACATAACTCTTATTTCTTTTATTAATAAACTAATTAATATTATTAGAATAAACAACATTGATAATTTTTTCCTAAATATAAATTTTATGATTAAAAATACACTTGTTCAAAAAAAACAATTCTTACCTCTTATATGCACTAATATTAAAATTAACTTTTATTAACCTTTAAATTTTTATTTTAAAAATTAATTTTCATATTTTAAATCATAATTTCCAAATTAGGTAATAAGGTAAATTTTAATTTTTTTCACTAAAATAAATTACTGAGGTTAATAAATGAGTTACCACGGTAAAAGTAAATTATGTTAAAAGTTAAAACTAATTAAAAAGGGACTAAAATTACTCAAAAAAATTATTAAAATGTGTCTTTTAGGTATTTATTGGAAACTAAATCTATCTCACCCTAGTTATTTTCAAATTTTGGACTCACGTGTCTTGAATAGTGACTTGTCTTTACATATTTTTATAAGAATGTCACTCCCCTAATTTATAAAATGAGACTTTCACCACCCATTTATATACACTCTAAAAATTAAAATACCTCATGAAAATATTCAATTTTAATTTCCCTATATACCTATCCATTATTTGGTGTCCCCTTGATCCATTTAAAATCCTTAAATCCTCCATTTTCAATAGGTCCTCCAAGAGAAGGTTCAAATTCTCAACGTGAGTACTAATCACTTCTTAACCTTTTTTGTTATCTATATTTCTACTCAAAATATATTTTACCCATTATAAAATAATTATATTATTATTATTATACTTAATTTTTATTATGTTATTATTTTAACCATTATCTGCCCTTCCCCCTTAGAAAAATGAGAATTTTGTTCATGCATACGTGTGGACTACCGCTTCCACAAAGTGACGTATTTAATTTTTCATAATAACATTAAATGTATGGTTATAAAAGTTTATTTAATAAATAAATATGATATTTATAACATGTTTAAGATTATAAATTGATAAAAAAATATACCTTTCTCTCATTCTATGGAAAACAAAAATGTTGTTCGTATGTACATGCGGACTATTGCCTCCATGGAATGATGTATTTTATTTTTCTTCACAACCCTACATGGATGGTTATAAGAATTTGATTGATGAATAATTATGATATGTATGACATGATTAATGTTATTTAATGAAAAATTAACCATTCTATTAATAACCTCATCTATTGTAAAATGAAATTGTCGTTTATGTTATGTGTGGACTGCCACCACCAAGGACGACATGTTTTAGTTTTCATCGCCGAATTTCATGTTTGGCTTTAAAAATGGATTTTATGAATAAGTATTATATTTATAACATGATTAATATTATTTAAAGATAAATTAATTATTATATTAATAAAATTAATAATAAATTTTCATTTTATATTTAAACTCATAAAACGAATATACTAAAAGGAAAAAATGATTTCTTCTTTATAACTAATATCTTCATATCCTATCATCTTCATCCAAATATTATTAATTATTATTTATATATTTACTAACATATAAATAATATAAATTCTACCACAAAATGATGATATTACAGTCATTTCATAATCATAGTCATACATTGATTATAGAATATTCTTGTTTGGGTCCGTTTTACCACCTACATGAACCATGTTATAAATTTTTTTAATGGATTGTTATAGAAAATTAATTACTGGTATAATATAATTTTAATATTTAAATATAATTTTTCAATTATGGAAAGTTCATAATAATATTTAACCCGTTATTAATAAACCACCTTTTATTCATTAAAAATTACTAAAACAAGATCATCACTAATTGTATCTCTTCAAATTGTTACTCAAACTCTCATGGAATAAAATTTAAGCTTTATAAATCATTATATAACATTTATTCCATTACATTAAATAATATATAAATGATAAAATTTAAAAAAAATTATGGGGGTTGACATCGACATTACAATGTGGGTGAAAATAATCAATATTACTAATATTTGATTATACAAATAAAAATTAACTAACTAATAAATGTATAATTAATGATTAAAAATAAAGTTTAGAACAATTGAGGGATATTAATAAGTTTTTAAAATAATTTCTTAATATGGTTATGTTTATTATATATGTGGTCAAATAACTTTCATGGGATCAAGAGTTAAGGTAAGGTTTTATCATCAAAATATTTCCTTCTTTGAGACATGTTTCGTATTATAAACCTATTTTATTTTATATAGTGTATATACTATATCTTTGAAATATTATATCATTATAACCTTTATATTCATGGTGTTTAAATATCAATTTCACATTCTCTCTTTCAATATTATTTGATTAAAAATTTATCAAAGTCGTAGGGGTTTTCTCATCTCAGTTTTCTTTCTTAAGACATGTCATAATCACCACTTGTTTTATTCTATATGGTGTATATACTTACCTAGGGGTTATTTTTATCATAAATTTTATAAAAATAAATTTATTTACTAATCCATCACAAGTTTTCATTTTCAAGAGTTTTTTTATTTGAGTATTACTAAATCTATATGTGATTTTATCAACTCTAATATTATTTATTTGAGTTATAATATTGCTTCTGGAACTTATTTATTCTAGGTTTTTTCTTTAACCATAAGATTTTATTATATGATTCTTTATATTTCACTCTATGTAAATTTAAAATTTTTAATCCAAATCATTTTCCTAGATGAATTTATTTCTCATAAAACTATAATGTTGTTATGAATAATTCTCATCCTTTTTTAAAATGATTTTTCCTATATGTGCATATTAATTATTCTCCTCAATGTTAGACGTTATTTTTTAAAAATTAAAATATGTATTGATTCCAGTTATATTCAAATTTATCTTTACCTATTTTTAAATGAAATATTTATTACTCTTTTAATGATGTTGGTTTCAATAAATATATTTTAAAAATTTTGAAAAGGTTTTTCATATTAAGATCATCTATTTTATCTTCCAGACTAAATTTCCTATTGAAAACATTTATTATTTTATCAAGGATATATTATTTTTATTTCTTTTTAATTATTATTTTAAAAATATTTTCATATTACTTTCTTGAAAATTATATTTTTAATGTGACTCGTAACTTCATCTTTTTACAACAAGGTTAAAAAATATAAAAGCTATTCTATTTTCCTCTTCATATATAAAATTTTATATCCTTTTAGTTAATTTTTTATGAATATTCCTCTAAATTTCCTTATTAGATGCTCATTTTGGGTGATTTAATTTTTTATATCAACATATCTAACACTTGAGGTCATTTTATGTGATACTTTTTGGGAATGTTATGAGACCTATTTTCTCTCTATGTGTTCTTCATGAAATAAGATAAGATTCATTTTTTTTGGAACACCTATGTATAAATTATTATTATGAGATGGTTTGGGTCCATTAAATACCTAATATGGGTTGGGTTTGTTTAATCCTTGAGATACCTTGGGTATGTTAAATCTCTCTAGTATATTGGTTAATGTTTTATATCACATGAGATAATGATGATGTGTATGGACAAGATCACATATTGATTTTTTCATAAGTTTGTGCATGGACATGATCATGTTATTATTTATTCACAAGGTTTTCTGTGTACATGATCTAATTATGCTTTGTTCATAAGGTTGTGCATAGACATCATCGCAATATTCATTGTTCATAACATTGTTCATTGATACGACTGCATTATGCATTGTTCACATGGTCATTCATGGACATGATCGTGTTTTTATTTGTTCATAGTATGAGCCATGGTAATTTTTCTTAGTTCAAAATACGAGTCATGGCCATTTTTCTTTGTTCGTAATATGAGCTATGAGAATTTTTCTTTATTCACAACATGATCCGTGGGAATTTTTTTTTCACAACATGAGTCATGATAATTTTATTTTTCTCACAACATAAGGCATGGGAATCATTACATTTACTCATAATATTATAATTTCTTGTGATTATTCTTATACCACATTTTTATGTTATATGATTATGTTATTATATATGTAACGACCCGGACCCGAACAGCCACCCGAACAGTGCTAAATGGGTCAGGTGCTACTACCTTAGGTGCACATCCCCGAACGCCAAAGGCTGTCGACTAGCAGTGAGGGTCTTATAGGTATAGTGGGGGGGATATACCCTCTCTAAGGATAATAATAATGGTATTGTTATGAGTATAAAAATAAAAATGAAGCAGAATAAACGACTCATCAGACTCGAACCAAACCCGTAGAGCGGAAGCATATTTAATATCAATAAACAGTGGAAGAAATAAATATAAACAACAACATCAGAAAGTAAACACAACAGCATACTGATCACTTGTAACTAATACTGAACAACAACATGCATCCAAAGCAGGTCAATACAAAAGGGGCGCCAATGGCTAACCAACTATAGCTACAAAACAAGCATGTTGAAACAGGAAAGTAAGAAAAATAGAATAAACTCCAACTAGGAAAGACCTCAGGGTCCATACCATCTCCATGCAACAACTAAGGCAGTCCAACTCCTAAACCTAACCTCTTTCCTTCATGTAAATCCATAAAGTCTACACGCGTCCCAAAGGGCCTGTGCAGGGTGTGAGACGAATCTCAGTAGGATACCACCCAATGGTGCATACCTAATATAATTGTTTAAGCAGGCATTAATTTATAAGGAAAGCAGTAAACAGAATGATGCACAAATAAACACAAACTCCACTGGTTCTCAGCATCCACCATGGAGTGTCACATGTTTCGGCCAACGCTGGAATCTCTGTCATGTAACCTGGCACTGTGTGCCCCCTGACACCACGTGTCTCAAGTAACGACATCTCGAGGGCACACCCAACAGTAGTAACATAGAGGAATAGTGATTCCTGACCTCAATAAGTACTAGAGGGACAGCGATATCTGCCCTCAAATAACGTAGATAGAGGGACAATGATGTCTTCCCTCAAAGTAAATTATCCTGAGGGACAGTGATACCAGCCCTTAAATAACGGTGAGCCTCTTCCCCCAACCCGATAGCCTCAATGCTATCCCCTGAATGCTCCTCACCTTCCACGTGGATTCCTATGGCAAGCACCCCCAAACAAATAGTACCTAAACTGCAACTAACGGGGGCCTCTAGCCACACAAGTGGTCAAAACAACCTCATCACGGAGTATCTCTATGTGCACACTATTAAAAGTTTTCGGGTGAGTGGTAATCACCAAAATAGTACCCAAGAAACAACACCACTGACACCTCGTGTCCCTGTGACCATTCTGCTCAAGTCTGATGGCTTTTCCATCCCAGTAACTCAGGCCATGCCCAACCTGATAGTCATCCTGCCTCAAATTGACACCCATGATGCACAATATCATGGTCAAAACCACCCAAAGTAACCCAGTCCAAGCCCAACATGTGATCAGCATCACTCGAGAATATCTAGGCCACGCCCAACACCACCAAACGGTTCCAGCATATTCAATTCATCAATTACATACATAATCAGAAGATTCACTTTTAAACAGGTAAACAACTCAACAATTGAAATGCACTAACTATGTGTTGTCCCATACCAACATTGAGGTCTCTAAGGCATCTCAAGATACATAACAATGTTCAATAAACTAAACTCAATAGTTTATAACACCACAATTCAATTAATACCATTTTGGTGCCCCTAGCCAAAAATACCCCATTTGTGCAACAGCCCCTCACTCGGCCCCGCTCAAGAAAAATAGGTAAAGGACATACCCAAAGGAATCCCACAGGTCTAATAAACAGTTTAATATGCAATACCATATAAAAATGGGTCCCACTCAAAATACCTGAAAATGCGTTGAAGGTCGCACCACCCAAAAGACCACAAAAAAGGAGGTATGAACCACCTACCTGAGACTCGTACGATTGTAATCCTTCGATAAGAGCCTCTAATTATATCTAAAATGTGGTAGATCTAAAAAAGAATCCAAATCGATCAAACCCCTATAACTCTTTCTAGAACAAAAATCAAACAAAACGGCTCAAGAGGAATCAAGGCCTTACTGAGGGGGTTACAACAGATCAATCTGTGATCTAAACAGAGTTCGGACAATGATCCGAGAGAGGATTGAAGTCTTGGCTAGCTTAGTTTATGAAACCCGACGAAATATTGAGGTTCTTCCTCAATATGAGGCTACTTCCCATTTTAGCGAGAGAGAAAAAAGTAAATTGCGTGTACTTCATGACTACATGTCATGTATATCATTTAACTGTTCATATGGCGGCTGGAATTATGTCGACTTACTTTCCCAAACTTGCCGACATGAGTACACGGTGTGTACCTAGGGTTACATAGTGTGTACTTATTTTTTCTTCTCTTCATCGCCGACTTACCCACACACCATGTATATCCCTCATACAAAGCTAGACTACACGGCGTGTCCAAGGGTAACACATTGTGTACTTGGTTTAAAGGATTCTACTCGGTCAAATATGCCCACATGCCATGTATGGCCTTCACACGGTCTAAGGTACACAGTGTGTCGATAACTACATGCTGTGTAGTAAGAAATTTCTACACGCTCACCACACGGCATGTACTTAGATAGCTCACAGTCAGCACTTGTCTAACACATACAAGGCATGTACTTAATAGTACATGGCGTGTAGTATGTAAATTTCCAGAAACTGTCCAGTTTCTCTAGTTTTCTCAGAAGCAGGTCAAAAATTCAAACAGGGTTGGGATTTTGACCCATTCTAAAAACCTGGGTTCTTACAATCTCCCCACCTTAACATAGCTCATCCTCGAGCTATCAAACAAAACCCAAAGATGGCACCGAACATACCACCCCAATCAAAGTACCCTGGACTTCCCCGGTCTCAAAGTTCTGGCTAAATTTCTCAAGGTCTCCCCACCTTAAGAATTGCCTAACTCGGTCTCAACCTGACAAAACTCAAAACAAAAAAAAAGGTTCACTAACCTCTTTCTAGATGCATAGTCCTTTCATGATGAATCATCACTCCTGCGCCCCATTGGTGCTCCTGTGTTTCTCCCGACACCCAACATATCCTGCACCGCATTGGTGTCTGCCTCCACAAGGTCCTGGTGCCTAGCACCTCAAGTAACCAGCATCCTTGATGCCCCGATGCCCAAGGAACCTCAAGTAACCTGCATCCTCGATGCCTCGATGCCCAAGGAACCACAAATAACTCGCATCCTTGATGCCCTGATGCCCACGACACCTCAAGTAACCTGCATCCTCGATGCCCTGAATGCTACGCATCTTATACATATATATATAAATATATCATGCACCTGATATGGTGCCCATCCCACTGACTAGCATCTAGTCAGTCCACATAGATATGATGCACCTTGTGCACTCAAAATGGACATGCCTCAGCAGGTCATGCTAAAAAGAAAACAAGAAATCATGGCCACACCCGTGGTGTACCTCTAACCATCGTCATCTCACCAGCCTGCTCATCCCCTGGCAGCTCCACGGCATGCACCTAGCCTGAAGTAAAGCTGCTTGATGCCTAACCTCCCTGTGGTACTTCTCTAGTCACCGGCCACTGACCCCTCTGTTGGGTCCCGCTGTCTCTATCACATCCTCTGTGTGCAGTTGAACCTCAGCTACCCTCTCCTGGTACCAAACCTGAACCAACTCCAAATGCCACCGTCTATCCTGGTCCCTGCCTTCCAGCTATCTGGAAAGGATGGCTATAGAACCTCACCAGATACTCGACCTGTCCACATGCCCGGCACTCCTTCGGAGGCCTATCGCACTGAGTTTGAACATGCTCTGGCTGCCCACATTGAAAGAAAACCACTGAAGAACTGCTATGAGGTGGTCTAGCTGAGTCCTTGGCCAGACTAACCTACTAGAACTCATCCCGCCCTCGCTTCCTATTGTCTGAACCACCATCTAAAGATGCCACCTGACCAACTTGGGGCATATCCCTCTGATTTACCTCTACTATGAGAACCTGGTTCACTGCCTATAAGAATGAACCCAGCCTGAAGATGTTTATTTGGATCCGAATGGCATGTTTTAAGACATCCTCAAAGCACCTCACCCTTGTCGCATCATCGCTTACCATACCAGGTGCAAAGTGAGATAGCTCAGTGAAAGTGGCTACATAGTCCATGATGGACATGTCTCCCTGCTGAAGGCTCAAGAACTCCCAAGCTCTCTCTTACCTCAGTGTCTCTGGGTAAAATTTCTTGAAGAACCTTTCCTCAAAGTCTTTATATGTTAGTCCCTTGTGACTGTGAGTCTGAACTTTCACGTCCCATCAATGCTTTGCCGGTCCTCTCAGCATGTACGTCTCCAGCTTAACCCTCCGCCCTGGAGGCGTCTCAAGCTCCTCGAAGATCATCTTTATGCTCTCTATCCAGTTCTCAGCTGTCTGCAGACCACCCTCACCCTGAAATAGTGTCGGGTGCTGAGATTGGAACTCCCGTGTTAGATAATCCATAGACGGCTCTATACCCTGTGTGCCTCTGCCGATCCCCTGCAAGACACGTACCTGGCTAGCTCAGAGCTGCTCGTCGAGCCATGGTCCGAATTCTGTCAAACTCGGATGCTGCCCTGCATGCATTGGATCCTGAACCTGATCCTATCTCTGAGCCTACACCTGCGGCTCGTGCTCTGCCCGTACTGAGTCATGAACCTGATCCTGTACCTACAGCCCTGTATCCTCACTCACCTGATGCTCCATCAAGTCTGCTAAAGGAACCCAGTGAATACCATAAATGGTCAGACATCCCACATATATATATAACAATATATATTCTATGAAGATAAGGAAAGCAATAAAAGGCAGTGCATAACTACTACCCTTACTCCCCCTCACTGCAACCATGCCCCAAGGCATCCCGACCTCATGGCCTCCTTACCCGCCCCTAACAGAGCCAAGTATCAAAAGTACCCCGAGCCATGCCCAATACTGGTGATCAAAATCACCTCAAAGGATAGTACCGGCCTTCTCGTACAAGATCCAGACCCAAATATTCTTCCACATAAAATTATACAAATATACAAAGCATGGAATACACATTTCAACAACCATCAATTCTATTAGGAATTTCACCTATTCACATTTCAAAGCATACAAAGCATGGAAATTTATTTTATTCACATGGTATTATCACTTCACAAAGAATATGTGCAGTTATGAAATTGAAATACCCTAAAAATGTGAAAATCAAAAGCCAAGCAACCAAGCCTTGCCATACCGGGCCAAGGTCCAATTCTTCCTTACCGCACCGGGTCAAGGGTCACATCACAATTAATAAAATCACACACCAAGTGAGCCACCAAGGTGGAAATCATATAAACTATAATCTGATAAAAAGAAAATAGAAATTCCCACCCATGGAAACTTGGTCCATCCCTCGTACCTGGGGCTGCAGGCACCCAAGCACAAGCTAGGAACCCAGTTCCAGTAACAACCTGTCTCAGTCTACCATATCCCAAATATTAAAACTGGCATAAGTAAAAAAGAGAAGTCTCAATATCATTAGTATCCAGTAAGACACTTCTACTAAATCTCTGTCAAGAACTCCTCTTATACCACTTTGTAACAACCTGGACCTGAACAGCCACCCGAACAATGCTAAACAGGTCAGGTGCTACTACCTTAGGCGCACCTCCCCGAATGCCAAAGGTTGCCGACTAGAAGTGAGGGTCTTATAGGTATAGTGGGGAGGTTATACCCTCTTAGAGGATAATAATAATGGTACTAGTCTGAGTATAATAATAAAAATGCATCGGAATAAACGACTCAGCAGACTCGAACCAAACCTGCGGAGCGGAAGCACATTTAATATCAATAAATAGTGGAAGAAATAAATATAAACAATAGTAGAAGAAAGTAAACACAACAGAATGTTGATCACTTGTAACTACTACATAACAATAACATGCATCCAAAGCAGGTCAATACAAAAGGGGTGCCAATGGATAACCAACTATAGCTACAAAACAAGCATGCTGATACAGGAAATTAATCAAAACAAAATAAACTCCAGCTAGGTAAGACCTCAGGGTCCATACCATCTCCATGCAACAACTAATGTAGTCCATCTCCTAAAGCTGACCTCTTTCCTGCATGTAAATCCATAAAGTCTACATGCGTCCCAAAGGTCCCGTGTAGGGTGTGAGATGAATCTCAGTAGGATACCACCCAATGATGCATGCCTAATAAAAGTTTTTAAGCAGACATTCATTTATAAGGTAAGAAGTAAACAGAATGATGCACAAATAAACACAAACTCCACTGGTGCTCAGTAGCCACCATGGAGTGTCACATGCTTCATCCAATGCCAGAATCTCTGTCATGTGACCCGGCACTGTGTGCCCCCTGACACCGCATGTCTCAAGTACCGACATCTTGAAGGCACGCCCAACAATAGTAACCCGGAGAAACAGCGATGTCTGTCCTCAATAAGTACTGAAGGGACAGTGATATCTGCCCTCAAATAATGTAGCCGGAGGGATAGTGATGTTTTCCCTCAAAGTAAAGTATCCATAGAGACAGAGATACCTACCCTCAAATAATAGCGAGCCTTTTCCCCCAACCCAATAGCCTCAATATTATCCCCTGAAGGCTCCTCACCTTCCATGTGACTTCCTACGGAAAGCACCCCCAAACCAATAGTACCTAAACTGCAACTAATGGGGGCCTCTACCCACACGAGTGGTCAAAACCACCTCATCACGAAGTATCTCTATGTGCACACAACTCAAAGTTTCCGGGTGAGAAGTAATCACAAAAATAGTACCCAAGCTACAACACTTCTGACACCTCGTGTCCCTAAGACCATGTCGCTCAAGTCTAATGGCATTTCCATCCCAGTAACATGGGCCATGCCCAACCTGATAGTCATCCTTCCTCAAACCGATGCCCATGACACCCAATATCGTAGTCAGAACCACCCAAAGTAACCCAGTCCAAGACCAACGTGTGATCAGCATCACTTGATAATATCCGGTCCATGCCCAACACCACCAAACGGTTCTAGCATATGCAATTCAGAAATTACATACATAATCAAAATATTAACTTTTAAACAGGAAAACAACTCAATAGTTGAAATGCACTAACTGTGTGTTGTACCATACCAACACTGAGGTCTCTAAGGCCTCTCACAATATATAACAATGTTCAATAAACTAAACTCAATAGTTTATAAAAGCATAATTCAATTAATACCATTTTGGCTCCCCTGGCCAAA
Organism: Viscum album; assembly: GCA_963277665.1. Classification (NCBI taxonomy): domain Eukaryota; kingdom Viridiplantae; phylum Streptophyta; class Magnoliopsida; order Santalales; family Viscaceae; genus Viscum; species Viscum album. The sequence goes on from OY728123.1 coordinate 881,683,079, forward strand.
ATGCCCCATTTGTGCAATGGCCCCTCACCCGGCCCCACTCAAGCAAAATAGGTAAAGGTCATACCCAAAGGTATCCTACGGGTCTAATAAATAGTTTATTATGCAATACTAGATAAAAATGGGTCCCGCTCAAAATACTTGAAAACGTGTCGAAGGCCATGCCACCCAAAAGACCACAAAAACATAAAAAGAGGTATGCACCGCCTACCTGAGACTTGTACGATGCTACTCCTCCAATAACAGCCTCCAATTATGTCTAAAACGCGGTAGATCTACAAAAGAATCAAAACTTCTCAAACCCCTATAACTCATTCTAGAACAGAAATCAAACAAAATGGCTCAAGAGGAATCAAGGCCTTACCGAGGGGGTTCCAACAGATCAATCCATGATCTAAACAGAGTTCGGACGACGATATGGGAGAGGATTGAAGTCCTGGCCATCTTGGTTTGCGAAAACCGATGAAATATTGAGGTTATGTCTCAATATGAGGCTACTGCCCATTTTAGCAGGAAAAAAAAGAAAGTAAACGGTGTGTACTTCATGACTACACATCGTGTATATCATTTAACTATTCATATGGCGGCTGGAATTCCGCCGACTTACTTTCTAGAACCTTCCGACATGAGTACACGGCGTGTACCTAGGGGTACACAGTGTGTACTGAGTTTTTCTTCTCTTCCTTGCTGAATTACCCACACGCCATGTATATCCCTCATACACAGCTAGACTACATGGCGTGTCCAATGGGAACACAGTGTGTACTTGGTTTAAACGATTCTACCCAGCCAAATACGCCCACACGCCATGTATGGCCTTCACACGGTTTAAGGTACACGGTGTGTCGATAACTACACGTCGTGTAGTAAGAAATTTCTACACGGTCACCACACGACATGTACTCGACGAGCACATGGTCAGCACTTTTCTAACACATACATGGCGTGTACTTAAAATTACATGGCGTGTAGTCTGGAAATTTCCAAAAACTGCCCAGTTTCTCTAGTTTCCTCAGAAACAGGTCAAAAATTCAAATAGGGTCGGGATTTTGACCCATTCTGAAAACCCAAGTCCTTACAATATATTCCAAATTATTGTTGTCTCATGATTCCATACTTTTATGATATGGTATATACTTTATCATTTGAGTTTACATGTCATTATATTACATAGACACCTTTTATTGGTTCATGTTCTTTTAATTATATATTTCTATCATGATCATTTTTTCTCATGATTATGATCTAACCTTTGATGATATATTGATATGTTTTTCAATTTCTAAGTATTTGATCTCACCTATTTCATATGTTTTCCATTCCCTGGGATATAAAGATGAGTATAACCTAGGAGATGTCTAGAAGGGGATCTAGTATAGTGCTATCATATAGAAATTTTCATAGTATTATTTTAATGTAGGTGATATTCAAAGAAACTAAACATTTGGGTTATGGGGTTGTGATATTATCTATAAGATGTAATTTTTATATTTTTAAAATATTATGAAATATTTGAAAGTTTCTTTTGGGTCATATCACTTGGATTCAAAGATGGAGATTTGTGTATTTGTTTTTAGTACCAAATCCAGGAGTATAGATCTAGGTAATATAATTTTCTCTTTATTTATGTAAATTTACATTTTAATTTTATATTCCATGTTTTGTTGTTTCTTACATCTTATATTACCAAATATGTAAGGAGATTCTATCTTGATTGTCTCCCTAAAAGTATTTTATTTCTCTATTCTTGTATATTATCATTTATTTATTATATTATATTATATAGATATACTTACTTCATTTTCCTTTTATTTTGGAATATGTATTATTTTTACATATTCCCTTTTATTAACCATGGAATTTTATAGAACTTTTTATCTTCTCTTTAAATCCAAGTTTTTTATGCATTTTCTTTCAGAAGAATTTTGAATAATTTTATATTATACTTCTCATGTTCCTTTCTTGCTATTATCTATGATAATTTTCATTTCATTCTCATATTGACTCTATAGTTTTCCTATTATTTTATATGAAATAAAATTTTTAGAAGGAATATTCTCAATTATCATATTGATTTCTACAAAATTCAACTTTTGAGTCCCTCTATATTTTTTAGGATCACCCCCTCCACTATATAGTTCTAATTGAATATGTATATATATTGAATGTCACTCAATACCTTTATGTTGGTCCTCATGTATACTTACCCATCATTAAATTTATTACTTCTAGATTGAAGATATACTATAATGTATTTGATTATTGTGAAACTTATTTCTATGTCATCATGGGTTATCAATTTTATGCTAAAATATTTATGTATGATTATTATATCCTTTTCTCAATATGTGGTAAATATGATTTTGAGCATATAACAATTTGGAAAGTGGGGATAAAATTATATAGTTATCTAATGCATTGGGTAATGGATCTTATCTCATAAGATACTATGTGTGGAGTATGGGCAGAGATCCTAGCCCAAATATGTTATATTGTCTTGGAAATATCCCTTGACTTATTCTTATGATGTTTCATTAATATTCATATGCCACATTCTATGACTCATTTATATAATTTCATATTCTTATTATTATGATTCCATTCTTATATTGTGATAATTACTTTTATGATCACTCATTTACTCATATTGGTTCATGTCTCTAATTAATTTCTATTATTCCTCCTATTACTATGATTTTAGCTTGCTATTTTTTATTTATATACTTAAGTGGTTGTATTTTTTATGAAGGATTTTATCGTTCAATAGGAGGACTATGATTAATATTTATAATAAATTTTATCATCTTACGTGTATTTATGTTGTAATGTGAACTTAATTTTTTAAAAAAACTAGACCTATCGATTTTGGGATGTTTAATATTAGATATAAAACTGTGTAATAATTATATATTTTATGTATGGGTCATTATAGTGATGAACCTTATAAATGTATTATATAGATTTTTTTAACTTAAATATATGTTAGGGAGTTCATTGTCGATATTGTTAATGACTAACATTGGGATTGGGGAGATATTCATAGTGTTTTTCACTTGATGATGGAGGTCGGTATTGGGGAGATGATATTGGTTTTTATAATACAATTACTAATGTTCAGATCTTGTTATTGGAGTGAATTGAGTCCCCTCTTTAGTGTAGTTAGATTTTATCTTGTGTTGGAGAGAGTTATTAGGCGCGTTGATGGTTGGGTAGAGATACCCTTGAAACAAACCTCAAATATGGAGATGACATCAAAGATGAACTCAAAAATTATGATATGATCCATATGGGGAGGGGACATCTAAGTTGACCTTATGAATACAAATTTATCTCAATATGAGTGAAAAATTTTCTATTTTTTTTACAATTAATTTGCCTATATGATTATTTTAACTAGTTAATTATTGGTCCTCATGCTTATATAACTCTTCCCCATAGAAATATAGACATTGATTTGTGAATAATGATTCTCTAGGTAGGTCAGGGTGGAGGGAATCTAATAGAATCATAAAATTCCATACCAATGATGTGGGCTGAATTTTCTCTAGGGATCCACTAATAATAATAACATAGACATGGAACATGATAAGTTATTGATTATTACTGATGTGATATAATGGAGAAGTGTATAGTGGTAGTGTTATACTAGCATGCAATGGGATATATGACTTATGATAACATTTGATGTTTGGTATAAATTAGGAGTTTCTTTGTGGGTGGTATGGCCTAGATTAATTCAATGAGGAATGATGAGCTGAGATAGGGACTAACGTGAGGGATGGATGGTCTCTATTATTTCCTTACTGGTTGGGACCCTTATTGTTTCCCTAACTTTTTAAATTATAAGATTGATATTATTCATTATTTAATATTTAGGATCTCCTTAATTTCTATTTTTTTTGTTATATATTGATGGTTTACTTATGATATTTAGGCCTTCTTTTATTTCCATTGTTTGGATTTATTATTATGATCATGATTTCTCAAGATATTTTAGGTTTTTGGTTATTGGTGGGAAATGAGATGGTCGATAGACTATGTAAGACTCTAATTAGTTGATTGACTCAACATGTTGAGGATGTGGGATAAGATCTCATGATTTTTTTCATTGTGATGAAAGTGAGACCTTATAGTATTACTATTATGGGATGTGGAATGATTTGTCTCCTTAGTAACAGATAGGTTAGATCTAGTATGTGGTTAGATATTACTGGTACATGCATGTATGTGTCTTCTACTCCACAATGGTATATAGTTATGATGACATTTATTAATCATGTATGATATATATGTTTTAGATGGTTATACCAACTCTCACCACATACTTGAACTTTCATGCTCTTTGATCACTATCACTCAATAAATTAAGGATAATGGGTAAAACCTATTAGGTTATTAGACTCACCCTCTATATGTGTGTGGTGCATTGGTTCTAGTGTATGTTAGTATACTTCATGTCATATGAAAGTTTAATTATTAACTGGAAGTTGAAGTTAAGGTTTAGGATAAGTAGTATTATATAGGTCAAGGAATTATCAGGAAATAGAGGTTCGAGTTAGACCTAAGTCTAATGTATTTTATATGTTATTTATACAATATTTGTATCGATCATGTTTTTAAATTGTTTATTTATTTATACATTGTTCATTGTTTTTTTATTATTGCATTGTACGAATACATATCATGTGTAATGTTGTTTTATATTATATATTAGACCATAGAATCTCCAATGGTCACTCTTTTTGTTTTCATCTGCAAGTTGGTATGTATGATGTACATACAATCTATTCCAAACTTTTGATAAATTTGGGCATAAATCTTTTGAGTTATCATTGAGGATATAGTATCCCCGCAATTGAATTAAGCCCCCACTACTAGTAAACAACCTTTTATATACAAGGAGATGTGCCTAAGATTTTGGGGAAAATGTCTTGAACCCCTATTTTATTATGTGGTCCACATCATGCACATGACCCTCAGCCTAGTTGGTGAGGACTCGGTAGGTGCATCCAAGAGACCCGATATCAAATCTAGTTGGAGGCATATTTCTGGGTACTGTAGCAGTACTATAGTAGTACTGTAGTAGGAATTGTAGCAGGTACTATTTGGTACTGTAGCAGTTGGAACTATTCATCAATTTGGGCCTTTAGAACACCAATTTAGTCCTTGGGTCCTACAAGGCTTTCGGGCCACCCAAGGCCTTCGGACCAGTTGATTCTCAAGGCCTTCTGGCCACCTTAATGCCTTAGGACCACCCCAAGGCCTTCACGCCACATGAATGCAGATGTACCAGTCAGACTACAATGGACAAGGCTTCAGATGAGAATTCAGGGCAGGCACATTCACTAGAGCAAAGCGAACCAGAATTGGAAGAATGAGAGGGTATGGATTTTCCATCGGTCCATTCCTACCGACCGACATCATTACACTTTAACATCAAATATATAGGGGGAATCCTCAAAAAAATAACAATAATAAAGTCCCCCATTTTCTCTAATACCTCTAATATTTCTCAAAATATCATTAGATATTATGACAAATTAATTAATTGATTCATAATTTGTCATCTTTTAAACTTAAAAATTTCCTCTAAAAATCTACAATTTAGACTGATTCATATGTAGTTTCCTTCCGAGATGTTTTCAAGTTTATATCAAAACTCCTAACCTTTGTAAATAATTTTTTCAGATAAATATATTGTGATAAAATTCATGGATTTACCATCATTCTTAGTATTCTTCTTATAAATTAGTGTCATTGTAACTCCTTTATCAAGTAGTGTAACACCAATTTGAGCAACATTAAGGACTTCTGATCTAATAGAAAATAGATAAGTTACATGATGAATCTTTCCATAAAATATGGGAATCCCTGTATCATTGACTAAATTTATATCATCTATAAAACTTAAATAAAATGAGCAATAAGATGGAGAATACTAAAAGAAAAATTCATATTTTAAAAAATTAAATATGGTCATAGGTAGAACCTTTATGATCTAGTTCCAATTGAAGTTCCCCAAAAAATTAAGACAGTGATACTGAGAAGGGGGGTCAATGGGTGTTTAACAATTTTTAACTTTAAAAATTGGATTAACTCTAAATTAATTAAAATTAATTGATATATATGAACTATAATTAAAACCTCACATAACATTAAGAGGAATAAACAACCACACTGGGATGGAATTGCACTCCCCTTTCATCCCTCTCTCAGCTCTGAGTCTAGGGTTCCTCCCAAATTATTCTGGGGAATCAATGGTGGTGCATCTATGCATTGGATCTTCTCATCTTCTCTTTTATCTCCCCATCTATTTACCTAGGTGATTACTTTATCACCTTCATTACATTATTCTAATCACTTTTTTAAATGGTTGTTCTTCAATTTGATTCTCTAGTTAGGGTTGGGGTGTTTTTTCTTGGAATGTGTAGTGCTTGTTCACCTCCCTCATGTAATTTCTTTAATTCTCATCATGTTAAACCTAATATTTGATTAGAACAATGTATTTAAGGATATATTGGTATTGTTAAGTTGGTTTTTTTTTTGTTCTTCAGTTGTTGTTATTTTTTTGTGTTTTTATTTCATTGTTTTTTTCTTCTATGGTTTTAACTCCCTTTTGATTCTCTATTTTGATTCAATCACTACTCTTACTACCTAATCTATCATAGTAGACTTTATTTTGGTTTGGTTTAGTGGTTTTAAAGGAAGTATTAGGAGTTTTTGGATGAATATTTAATGGTGTTATAAGGGGAGTAGATTACATTGGCCTCACTTATTCCTTTGGTTTTGATGGTCCTTTCCTCAAATATGGTTGGTATCTTCTAGTGGGGTTTTTTTTGTTTATAGGATTTCATTTATATTACATTTTCCTATCCATATAAAGGATTTGAGGTGGTGGTGTGAATTATCCCTACTCTATAGGTTTATTACATTTTTATGTGGTCATGCCTCCCTAATAAACTTATAGGTTAGCTTTTTTGCAAGGTAGCAAAAGTGTGTTGTTTATATTTATTCTGATTTTTATTGGATTTTTGGTCAATGTTTTGAAGGTGAAGTTCATTTTTTGGGTTGGAAGAAAGTGACATTATTTTGGTGAGGTTCTAGTTTGTGTTTCATCAAGTGAGTTTGTGTTGAGTGTGGTAGTGAAAATGTCTTGGTGTTTCATCCATGAAGGTGATGATAGTTTATGCAGAGATTATTTTGGTGCATATTCATTCATTTTGTGGAAAGTTATTATAATTCCCCAAGTTTTTTAAAATAGAAAACTATGTTTGATAGCGTATTCGATACACAACACCGAACCCAAATAAATAATGATTATTTAAATATAACTATTTTAACCTAGCCATTAAATTTGAGGATACGAATAGGATTAAATACATTATAATATATATATATATTACATAATCAACATAAATATATTTATAAATTCTTAGTAAATAATCACTCAAATTTTAGTAATGTCATTTTATTCTTCAAAAATACGTTTTCTTCAAAAATGATTTTTATTTCTTTTTGTGAAAAATATTATAATTAATTTATAGAAAATTTATGGAATTTGTTTGATAAAATTAAAATTATTTTCGAAATAATAATATAAAAATTAACTTAGGGTGAATTTTTTGGGTTTTCTGGAAAATATTTATTCTTTAGTGAATAGTAAAAAAATACTGATTTTTTGGATAACTGACATTTCTTTTTATAAATTATGTAACCTAAAAGTATCATTATTATTTTAATTTTATCTGAAACTAAAATAAGTATTATTTAGTTATATTTAATCTAATTAATTATATTTAAATCATATTTATACCATATTTTAGAATAACTTTACTTTTAGGCTTGAAAACACATTTTTTGAAAACTGTTTTAAAATGCATAATGTTTCTAATTATTGATTAATTAAAAATAACCCCTAAGGGGGATTATTTAAATTAAATTTAGGGATTATATATTTATATCAATATGTATTTAAATTCATATAATGAATATTACTAGTTAAAGAGTTAAATTAAAATCATCTTTTCCTTGAAAAGTGCATTTTTTGGAAAATTAGTTTCTATCGTGCCTGTGGGTTTTATATTAAATTCAATTATCCCACCTCTATGAATTGATTTTTATAAAATTTATTCCATATTTGGAATAATAATAATTAATATTAAGTAATAATTTCAACTTAAACTTTGGAAAATATGAATAGTAACTATAGTAAATATTTATCATCACGATAAAAGAAAAATAGGTGAATTAAGGGTAAAAAAATTTAACAATAACTAGAAAAAAAAAAGTAACCCTAATAGTATGAATATTAAAATTTTAATTTAAATATAATAATTATTATATTATTTTTTATTAATTTATAAATGATTAAATAATTATTTGGATAAAATTAGATTTTTGATATGTTAAAACATAAATTATATTTGGGGTAATATATGGTTTTAATCAAGATACTATTTTGATTAATTAAATAATTTTTTAAATAAATTATATTTTAATTAAATTTTATTATTAAATTTTATATATTAAATATAAATGATAATATAACTTTATGATGTGAAAATGAAATTTTTATAAGGATCAGAAAACTGTTACTCTCAAAAAAATAGCATTTTTAAACAAATGGGGATTTCAGTTTAAAAGTGTAATTTATCATATTTATTGAATTATTTTGATAAAATAAATATTATTTTTGGATTCATCACATCAAAATTATCCAATGGTGAGTTTTTCATAATTTTTTGAGATAGTCGAGTTTTCAGGTAAAAATTAAATACGATATAAAAGAATTGTTTGTATTATGACATCATAATGACCCAAAAGAGATTTAGTATTTACCATATAAGGTATATACGACCAAATATATGTTTCCCATTTAAAATAATTTGTTTTTTTTATTATTTTATTAATTTTATAAATCCTTTATGAATCCTCCAAAACCTATATAATATTTTATGATTTCAAACTCATTTCTTTATTAACGTGAATCACTTTCAAATCACCAATGGTGGTATATTAATGAGTTAGGATCTTTAAATTAAAAAATAATTAAAAAAATACCCTTTTATAGATACCATGGTCAAAAAATATGGTACGGTTTATGGTTTTTATTACTTTATTATATAGAGTCTAAAACCTAAGTTTTAAAAATAATAAAGAACTCCCCTCTATTTTACTATATAAACCCACCCAAGATCCTATTCCTCTTCACTAAATATCCTTTTACTACATACTTAATCATATATCCCCTCTCTGGAGTCCTCCAAAGATTCCCTAAAACTCTCAATAATTTCATACCAAGCTTTTGTAATCACCTTCTCAAGGTAAGGGATTTTCTCTCTCTTATTTTCCATTTAAGAACCTTATTTGTAATTAGAATTTTGAAACTCAATTGGTTATGTTTTTATAACTTTTTAAATATCCCTATAATTTAAAATTTATGTTCTAACAATTTTATAGCATTTTTTCCATCTCATTATATCATTTATCTAAGTGATTATTATGCCAAAATTTAGTATGGAGCCTCTCTATTCTTTTCAATTCAAGCACCTTCTTTGTATTTAGCCTTTTAAATATCATTTTTTTATTTTTTTCATGACCTTATTAAGATAAATATACTATTAATTTCATTCCCTAATAATGATATATCATTTATCCCCTCTCATTGTATCATTTACCTAAGTCTTTACCATGCCAAAATTTAGTAAGGGGTCCTCTCTTTCTCCTATTTATTCAAGCACCTTGTTTATAGAATACACTTTGTATTAAAATTATTATTGATGGGATATGATTTTAAACATCCCTATTAATACCATTTTTATTTCAATGTGATGATTTACCCATTTCACTCTCATTAATCTCTTCCATGATTCACAATGTATCTACATTATACTGCTGAAATTATCCTATGATTTTTACATGCCAAGTTTTTATTCAAGCACCCTCCATATATTGTGTCTATTAATTCCCAAATTTTCATGTCTGGTTATGTTATTAAATATACATAATACTGTACTTTTTTACTTCCATGTGTTGATATTCCTCTTTATCTCTCATTGAATCATTTTATGAATCTTTAAGTACTTTTTTTATGTTATTGAAATGTCACTACGATTTTTCGTGATAAAAATTTGTGTAGTGTATTCCTGTACCAATTTATACTCAAGGGTATTCACCTATTTGTGTGTATACTTCATTTATTTGTGACTACCATGTATTTAACCCACAATCCTTAATAATTATATTGAATTTAATGAATTTTTTTCTTATGTTATATGATCTATGTGGCACACTTATGCATATATATGATATTATTATGATGGGTGAAACCAAATAGCACTCCAATGCATCAGGTAATGATTTGGTCTCATGATACATCATATATAGGATTAGAGAGTGAACCTAATACATTATGGTACTTTTTCCACCATGTTATGATGTCTTGGAAATTAACCTTAGCCTATGTTTATAATGTCATCTTTAAAGTTGTTTCCATATTTCCTATGTTTTCTTTAAGTTATCATGTTATATCATGTCACTTAGTTCATGTTTATTATTATCAACCCTTTTATGTCCTATTGAAATGAATAGTTTATAATATGTAATAATTTCTTCATGTTATTCTTTGTTTATTCCCCTATAGGGCTTTATAGATCAACCTTTTCTTATGTATGTTCATAGGTTATCCCATGAAATTTTAAGAATGATACAATATTATGAGCATGTTAAAGAATTTTTCAATAATGTGAATATACCCACTATTTTAAGTTGTTATGTAATTTACCTAATTACTCAAATACACTATACTTCTAGATATTTTGGGTTGTATTATGTGTATTATTATGTAATAAATCATGAATTAATGTGTAATAAATATTATGGTTGTCATAGTTGGTATCATAGGAAAAGGAGGTTATCTTATCCTTATGAACTCTCACATGTGAGATTTGTACAAAACATGTCTCTCCTCCCATGGGCTTCAGGAGGAAATGGCTTCCATTGGGTATAGTGATGTATCCTACCCAGGAGATGTATCCACCCAAGGAGTTCCCTAATAGGTATCAATTATATTCCACTATAAATAATTCCATAGTGCTATAGTTTGTATCAAAGGAAAGTCTAGTTATTTTTGGGATTAGGATTAGAATGCTCTAGAGCAATCATTAGGGATAATACTAAGTATAGGAAAACACCCCCTATGTTTTGTTAAAATATATAATAAGTGGTTTCTAAGAAAATGCATCCATTTCTAGATACTATAATTTTATGTGGCTCTGACACATATATACCTAGGGGTGATAACTCTGAAAACACTATATTAATCTATACTCGATCGGGAACTAGTGCATGATAATGGACTTTGTTTCACACCTAATTTTACACTCCTAGGGAATGTGATTTGGTAAATTCACAAGCTCATTAAAAACCACTATTAAGGGAACAAAAATTCCCATAAGGGTCTATTTTAGGAAATAAATCATGGATAAATTAGACTTAATCCAAAAATTCATAAGTTAAGGAAAAAAATTTCATTTATAGGTTATCCCTTTAATTTTATTTTATTTCTATTTGTGTGTTTCATAGTTTAAAATTACTCATCCCTAATTTTCCCTTTATTATAGTCAATGGATGGAAATATGAGGAACCAAGTCCACAACCAATCTGATGAGAAATTTGATGAATTACCAAATGAGATACCTAACGTAATGGGAGCTCAAGTAAGACATCTTGTGATTACTCCAAACCAACTATAAAAAATCAAAATTAAAAATTGGCACATAGTTTAATGTCCAAAAATATCAAATAATATGAGAAATATGTCTCAATTAAATTTATCTAATAAAAGTGATAAAGTAAAGAATATTAAATTTCTTGGGTGTCAAAATGTAGAAAGCGGCACCAAGGGAAATTCCACAAAGGAACTCGAAGGAATTTTAACTATAGAAAAATAGGGTATAAAGTAGCTAGTTGCCATAAAAATGAAGTTTATAATGAAAGGGGATAAATTAAAACCTATGGTACCCTTTGTTATTCAATGTATTATATGTGGATAATATGGGAATTATCTAAGTTAATGCCCTAATCCAAGGGTTAAATCCTATACTAAGTAAGTACATATGCTATGGAAATCATTGAGGTTTAAGGATTATAGTGTTTATGTATTATTGTTTTATAATTGTGTTGTATATTTAGTATATTAATGAAATTATCAATATAAGAATCATGAAACATATAAGGATTTTTTTCACGGTAGTTTTTATTTAAGTATTTTAAATATATGTTGAATGGTACAAATAACCTATAAAAGTGATTTAGTGATAAGGAAAACACATTATTGATGGATTGATAACCATTAATATGTGTTTGATGTTGGGATAAACCTAAAGAGTCTTGAGATGATATGTTTAAGTATACTTTTATGTTTAAAATCATTGATACCAATTTTGGAGATTTATGTGATGAATGTTAAGCATGATTAAGTATATTTGGGGGAACATATTACACGATGAAATATTTTTTTATTTTGAGGTGATTAATGACATTTAGGTAGATTTTTTATTAGTTTGATATATATATACCCATTTGGTTTAATATAAAGGATTATTTGAGAAGAATTATATTACGTTTTTGGAGGTGTAAGATGAAGGGTATGAGATAACCTTTAAGGTTAAAACATTCTTTAATGTTGAGGTTATTGGTGTTATTTGTGATATAGGGGTATTTATTTAAGGAATTATCTATGTTAAAACTTTGTTATTTTTTATTTAATTTTAAAGATTAATGTATTAAGGTTTATTCATTTTCCATTTTATCTTACTTTATGCTAACCATTTTGAATTTAGTAAATATGGGTGTAATAGCTTGTTATTATTTGGTGGATAATGTGATCTATTAGGATCTTCTTCTAGTGCATCAGGCATAAAAAATTCATCTTGAGTATGCATCGTTTGGAGAAAAGATGAGATTATAGTATAAATTTATTAAAGGATGAAATTATCCTTTTAAAGAAAGTATATTTCATTATGTTACTAGTTGATATGTTAAATTAATTCCTTAACTATAGTAAAATAATATTGAAACAAAAAAATTATCATATTATGATCATTTATGATGAATTGATGGTCTTTTTATCCTTCTCAGATTTATGATTTTGTGGTCATTGACTTTCTACTAACCATGTTCTCTATAATTCTCTATTGTTTCTTGGGAAATATTTTTTTTTCTATGTTTGTATTTTCAATTCCCACTAATTTTATCCTACTTATAAAACCTAGTTATTTGATTACCTTTGTACTTCCCTTTCTCTCTTTTCAATTGGTTGTTTTATTAACCCTTTCTACAATGTGGGATTTCAATAAATATATTTTCAAGTGTCAAAACATTTTTACCAAGATAATGTTAAAATTTTGATGAATCAATTTATTAAATGAGAGAATAATGTAATTCCTTGAGTTTTCAAAAATAGAAAACTATATTTATTAGCATATACGATACGCAACACCAAACCAAAACAATAATGATTATTTAAATATGCCTATTTTAACCTACCCATTAAATTTATAGATATGAATAGGATTAAATAAATTATGAAATATATATATTTCCTACTCAAAATAAATATATTTATAAATTATTAGTAAATAATCACCCAATTTTTAGTAATGTCATTTTATTCTTCAAAAATACATTTTCTTTAAAAAAGTTTTTTATATCTTTTTGTGAAAAATGTTTTAATTAATTTCTAAAACATTTAAAAAATATTTGATAAAATTAACATCACTTTTTAAATCATCATATCAAAATTAACTTAGGGTGAAATTTTTTTGTTTTTTTGAAAATATTTATTTTTAGTGAATAGTGAAAAATACAGATTTTTTGTAAAACTATCATTTCTTTTAATAAATTAGGTAATTTAAAAGTCCCATTATTATTTTAATTTTATTTTAAAGTAAAATAAGTCTTATTTAGTTATATTTAATCCAATTAATAACATTTAAATCATCTTTATACCATATTTTAGTATAAGTTTATTTTTAGCCTTGAAAACGCATTTTTCTGAAAACTGTTTTAAAATGCATATTGTTTATCCTTTTTAATTAATGAAAAATAACCCATAATGGGTAATTATTTAAATTAAATATATGTATAATATATCTATAAATATTAATTTAAATTAATATAATGAATATTACTAGTTATAGAGTTAAATTAAAATCATATTTTCATTAAAAATGCATTTTTTGGAAAATTGATTTCCTTTGCGATTACAGGTTTTATATTAAATTAAATTATTACACATTTGTGGATTAAGTTTTATAAAATTTATTATATATTTTGAATCATCGTAATTAATATTAGTAGATAATTTCAACTTCAAATTTAGAAAATATGAATAGTAATCGTAGTAAATATTTATTGTCACGGTAAAAGGAAAATAGAATAATTAAGGGTAAAAATATTTAAATAAGGACTAGAAAAAAATTATCCCTAATACTATGAATATTTATATTTTAATTTAAATATAATAATTATTATAGTTTTTTTTACTTTATAAATTATTAAATAATGATTTTGTTAAAAAATAGATTTTTGGTATGTTAAAACATAAATTGTATTAGGGTTATGTGTAGTTTTAATCAATACACTCTTTTGATTAATAAAAAAAATTTGAAATAAACTATATTTTAATTAAATTTTATTAATAAATGGTATATATCAAATTTAAATGATAATATAATTTTATGAAATGAAAATGATATTTTTATAAGGGTAAGAAAATTGTTATTTTCAAAACATCAGCATTTCCAATAAATAGAGATTTTGATTTAAAAGTTTAAATTCACATATTTATTGAATTATTTTGATAAAATATATTTTATTTTTGTATTTAGTAGATTTAAATTATCCAATGGTTAATTTTTCATAATTTTCTAAGATGGTCAAATTTTTCAGTAAAATTTAAATACAGTATAAATGAATTGTGTGTATTATGAAATCATAATGAACCAAAAGTGTTGTAATATTTACCATATAAGGTATACATGAAAATATATATGTTTTCAATTTAAAATAATGTGTTTTTATATTATTTTATTAATTTTATAAATCCTTTATGAATACTCAAAAACATATATAATATTTTAAGGCTTTAAACTCATTTCTTTATAAACATGACTCACTTTCACATCACCAAGGGTGATATTTTAATGAGTTCTATTCTTGTACTTATAAAATAATTAAAACCACTCCACTTTGGAAGAAAACATGGTCAAAAACCATGTGAAAGTTTGTGGTTTGATTACTTTATTATATAGAGTCCAAAACCTAAGTTTGGGAAGTAATAAAGAACCCCCCCCCCCCCTCTCTTTTCCTATATAAACCCACCCAATATCCCATTAATATTAACTAAAGAACCTGTTATCACATAATTAATATTACCTCTTCTCTCTAGAGTCCTACCAAGGTTCCCCCAATCTCTCAAGAAGCTCATGTCAAGCTTTTAGAATCACCCTCTCTGAGTAAGGGATTTTCTCTCTCTTCTTTTCCATTTAAGAACCTTCTTTATAATTAGCCTTTTTAATCTTAATTTTTTATGTTTTAATAACTTTATAATGATAAATATACTTTAAAATTTATGTAATAATAATGATATATCATTTATCCCCTCTCATTATATCATTTACCTAAGCCTTTACTATGTTAAAATTTAGTAAGGGACTTATCTCTCTTCTTTTCAATTCAAGCACCTTCTTTGTATTTATCCTTTTAAATATCATTTGGTTGTATTTTCATGAACTTATAAATATCCATATAATTTAAAATTTATTTAATAATAATTATATATCATTTATCCCCTCTCATTATAGTATTTACTTAAGTCGTTACAATACTAAAATTTAGTAAGGGATCCTCTCTTTCTCCTCTTTATTAAAGCACCTTATTTACGTAATACACTTTTTATTCCAATTCCTATTGATGGGATATTATTTTACACATCCCTATTACTTAAATTATGATTTTAAAGTAATTATTTACCCCTTTAACTCTCATTAATTCCTTCCATGATTCATAATTTACCCTCGTTATGTTTCCAAAATTATCCTGTGATTTTTTCATGCAATGATTTTATTCAAGAACCCTCCTTGTATTATGCCTATTAATTCCAAAATTTTCATGTTTTATTATGTTATTAAATAAACCTCATACTTTCCTTTTTACTTCTAAGTGATGATATACCCCTTTCTATCACATTTAACCATTTTATTAATCATTAAGTATTGTTGTTATGATACTGAAATGTCAATTTGATTTTTCATGCCAAACATATGTGTGTTGTATTAATCATTAAGTATTGTTGTTAATCATTGTATTTTGTATATTATTATGTAATAAATCATGAATTATTGTGTAATAAAGACTAGGGTTGTCATATTTCTTCCATGGAAATGGTGTCATCGATGATGAGCGACGATTAACAATGAGCATCAGACTTTATTTCTTTGATAATAATGAGTTTTTCTAATCTTTAATTGTGATTTTTTATCCTCCTTTAGTTTCCTACATGCTAATTATATTGAATTATAACTCAACCATGAATTCCATTTTTGAATTTTGAATTTTATAATTTTGAAATTTTCATTTTGTTTTGTGTTTGGTTTTTTGGCTATTTGAATTGTGGGTGGGTTTAGTAAATGGTTTGTTCTGTAAAGTTTTCACCCAACCTAAAAAAATATATTTATTCAAAATAAAAAAAAAATAACTTAAAAATAATAAACAATTACTATAGAACATAGTATTTTTACAATGTTTATTACCTAGTTTGGAATCCTTATTATGAATGGTAATATCCATGACACAAACCATATCACTCACATCATGATGTGTAAATTTTAATTCATAGATACATTATAAAATAAAAATGATTTTTTATTTCTATGTAATATATAAATTATGTTTTTCATTTGGCATATTTTTACCTATTATTATAATACTCCTATCATGTGTAACCTGATTTTTTGATCCCTCGTGATCCTGTTATTGGTCGCACTTCACTTGTATTTTCCCTGGATCTTCTTTTGGTGATCGTTTCCCTATCCTTCTATGTCACATGTCCTTCTTGGCTATCCCTTTTCTGGCTTCTCGATTATTTGATATTTATTATGTCCATCCATGTGTATGGTGGGAGGTTGGATTTCTAGAATCTTATAAAATTAACCACTTATATAATAAATTTATTACCTAAATATAAGTTATGGGAATTCCTAAGGACATATTTAGAAACATCAATATAAGTAACAACTATTTTTCTATCGAGGGATTGGGTGGTGATTTTATTTTTAGAACCACCAAGAGCATCAATTGATTCGTTATGATCTAGAATAACACTCATCTGTATTCTCCACAAGTTGAAATCATTTTCATTATAAAACTTATCTATATAAAATTCCATAGATTTCATCCTTTACAATTCATGTGGCTCTGATACTAATTTTGGGGGCAGTAATGTTGATGTTGTCCCTAAGAATATCCAAGAACCACTGATTTTAATGTAATAGTTATGAAATGTATAATTTGTTTTGTTTATAAAACCATGAATTAATCTTCAAAAAAATATGTGTTATTTGGAATTATGGAAATAGAAAGTATAAAGCAACAAAATAAAAACAAGATATAATGTGATTTGGATCGCGTTGATCCTACATGCATGATGAGAACACCACACTAGGTAATGATTTATTACTAAGAAAAGAAGACAAGAAATACAAAGTCAAATGTAAAAAATATATATGTGTGACACCCCAATATATTAATGTAGTATTACCTTTAAATAATTCAATGTGTTTGATAGATTTCACTGCATGAAACACCAAATATATCATAAGTTATAGCTTGTATCTCACACCCTTTTCTAGCCACCGTTGGTTACCTGGATAGACTTTATAGATGTAGGTAGGGATCAGGGTAAGTTCCCATAATATGATTATTGACTTTGTGCCATGCTTAGGAGTAGGGGAGTATGAGACCAAGCTATGGCTTGTGATTCTAGATGGGATAGATTTTTGTCTTTTGGTATTTTGTTACATGTATTGTACTAATGTATGTATACATGTTTTGGATTCTTTGTAGACACATGAAATGACATGTATCATCATCATTTTGTAAATGGTATTACTTCTGGAATTTTGGTATATATGTATCTTCCATTTGTATGTTTACTACTTATTTAGTTATTATTATACTTCCTCTATTGGTTTATATGATTGTTACTTCTTTGTTACACTATGATAAGAGGTAATAATCTCCCCACAGACATATCCTAGGCCCTTTCTGCTAGTTGGAAGCCTTTGGCTTTTGGGGAGATGCGCTTGAGGCCATGTGGCCAACTAAGCTCGGGGCACTGTTTAGTGGCATCCTGGTTTGAGATGTTACAAAGTGGTATCAAAGATTTTTTTCCTTTCTACTTGATTATTTTGATATAATGGAAAGGGTATAGGAAGGAATTTTAATTTAGTGATGAGTTGTTCTTGGGAGTAGTTAATCCATGTCCAGGAAAAACCAAATTGCCTCAAATGAAAATTGGTGTTTTCTTGTTTTTGGATATTACAGCTGATTTGATTCCACCATTGGGTGATGCACTTAAATTGTGATGTTATCATTGATATGATTATGGGTTTTATTTTGTCTCAACCCAATTATATGAGGGTATGTCATCTCATGTGTCATTTTAGGCAATTTACAGGAATAACATGTCATGCATTATGTTATTTCATTTAGGATGCATTACTCGTTGAATGATGTTGTGATTGGTGATATGATAGAAATGTTTGTTGTTGTGATAGACATTTTATATAGGGAATTGAAAAACATGGTTGGCACTTAGAGTTTCTTATGTAACCTAAGTATTGTTTTCTTGATTAGGCTACAACAGACACCCTAATCATCCAATTGTGGCATGTTGAGTTGTGGACTAAGAGTCGCATGGATGGGAAAGTGTTATGGTGTGGGTTAGGTGGATTCCATATTTCAGTTCATGAGGAGTATGGGCCCTTATGGATTGGAATTTAGTGAAACATTTGGTTCAACCATTTAAAATGAGTGTGAATTGAATATGAAAATGAAATGGAAAATTGACTTTGGTGAAAAACAGAACTTGACATAGACTTGACTTTTGAGTGGGTGGTCGGCAGTGTCTCTAGTGACCTTTACAACTATTTCTTTTTACCAATCCTAGATTTAAGAGCAGTTTTTGTGGGTATGACATGGTTATAGGAAGGTTTTGACTTGTCCTATACTTTTAGCTATGAACCTTGATATCATTCTTTTCTGAGGTGTCTATTTGGAATTATAGAGACATGCCACCACCATAAACTCCAGTTGTATGCTAGGATGGTGGTGATGACCATGATGTGAAGGTGGTGGGACCTGGGCTACTAGTGGTTCCTCCTATAGTTCTAGTTGTGGAACTAGTAGTTTTACCGAACATAGGTGATGAGGCACAATTCCACGAAGGGTTTTTCCACTTCATGCAAACTTTTCAGGGAGCACTACAGCCTACCCTATCTATGGTTGAGCTGACGCATGTATTCTAGCAGCAGCATCCTCCCACATTTTTTGGGAATGGAGTTCCACATGATATTGATCTATTTCTTGATACTACTCTATCGATATTTGAGCATTTGGAGATGCCTTCTAATATGAGAGTGAATCTTGTGACTTACAGGCTTCAAGGAGCAGCAAAGTTCTAGTGGGATATTCTGAACCAGGATGATAGGTTGCGAGGCATGGGTTGGAGGGATTTCTAAACTTGATTCTAGGATTAATTTTTCTAGATACTCTGAGATCAGATAGATATAGTGAGTTCATGTGTTTGGAGTAAGGAACTATGACAGTAATGGATTATTCGGAATGATTTACAGAGTTGTAGTGTTTTACACCGATATATCTTGTTGATAAGGCATCGAGAGAGATATTCTTTGAGGAAGGTCTAAAACATGACATTAAATCTTGGTTAAACATGTTAATATTTACCTCTATTACTGAGATAGTAAATTGAGCGCTAATTACATATAATAACCTGAGGGAAGATAGAGGCATAGAGTAGGGAAGTGTGATGTCTCGACCCACTGGTTCAGTATCTTCAGGTAGGAAGATTCATTTTGAGGTTTCTCGTGAGATGAGTACCATCTAGGCTATGAGTATTGGTAGTTTTGTTTTCTTTCATCAGTGTGGAAAATAGGACCACATGAGAAATTAGTGCGATCGTGACCCAGTCGAGTGCTAAGATTGAGATAGGATGGTATGCGTGCAACGTTTCTATAGGACCTTCCCTCTAGCAGTGAGTGGTAGGGGTTCAACTCTGACACCAAGTTCAAGTGTGGGTTTCACAGCTCTACGTTAGGTAGGGAGCTGGAGTAGTACCGGTCGATCAGGCAGTGGTGGTGGTGGTCGTGGATGAGGCAACCAGGAACAAGATGCACCAAGACAATAGAGTGATCATATTCTGGGTAGTGAGGTTGTGTCATTGGGTTACGGTTCATACTAGATATATTCTATATAGCCTACCCTTAAGGAGTAGGGTGTCAGACCATCTACGGTGAGAGGTACAATCTTAGTATCATCAACTCTTATATCTTCTTTGTTTGACACAGATGCATTGTATGGTTTTATATATGTACTTGTTGTGGAGAGCCTTGGGATCATGATTCAGTTTTCTAAAGGTGTTATGAAACTAGACACTCTATTGGGGATTAGAACGGAGGGTGTACGCCAGTGCAAGGAGTTCCTCCTTGAGTTTGGTGGGTGTCACTTAGTTTGGAATCTTTATGTCCTCAAGATGATCAGTTTTGATGTCATACTCATAATGGAATAGCTAGTGTCTTAGTGAGACCATGTTAGTTTCTATCATTGCAGGGTGATGGTCACATCAACAAAGGGCACATTTTATACTCACAAGGGTGAATGGGACATCTAGGAAATCTGAGATAGACCCGAGCATCATGGGTTGGGTGGGTGACATCCCATATCGCTAGTTTGTATCTAGATGATCAAGGAGTACTTCATGCGGAATTTACTCTAGTGGTTGATCATTTTAGGTATGTCTTTCTAGACAACTTTTATGGTTTACCTCCTGAGAGAGTAGTGTAGTTCTCTATCGAGCTAGTGTCAGGAGATACACTGGTATACATTCCTCCTTACAGGATGGCTATGACGGATTGGTGAGAGATCAAGAGGTGGTTGGAGGATTTGGAGGCAAAGGGGTTTATTCAACCCAATACTTCTCTATGGGGTCTCTGGTTCTTTTTGCAAAAAAGTTGGGTGGTACCCTCAGGATATATAAGGATTATTAGATATTGAAGCAGATGATGGTTAAAAATTGGTATCCTTTTCCACAGATAGATGACCTTTTTGATCAGCTTCGAAGAGCTTGAGTGTTCTCAAAAATTGATTTGAAATCTGGATACCATCAGGTGTGTGTTCAACCTACATACATACCTCATATAGATTTTCATAGCTGGTATAGTCTATACAAGTATCTGGTTATGTCGTTCGGTCTCACGAACATGCCAGTGGTTTTTATGGCACTGATGAACCGAGGTTTCCATCCTTATCTGAATTTTTTTGTGGTGGCTTTCTTGGATGATATATTATTGTATTATCATAATCGACACGACCATGAAAAACATCTTGATATTGTTTTGGATACACTAAGAGAACATCATTTATATGTTAAGCTCACAAAGCTCCACTTATAGATGGAACAAAATTCACTTCTTGGTTCATATTATCTCAAAGATAGAAGTATCAATTGACCTAGATAAGGTGAGAGCTATAGTTTCCTTTGAATATCCCAAGAACATCTTTGACATAAAGAGTTTTTTAGGGAAATCTAGATATTACAAGAGTTTCATACAGGACTTCTCATGTTTATCAGCACTGTTAAAAGACTTGACTAAGAAGGGTGTGAATTTTTTATGGATAGATTCCTATGAGAGATCCTTTTAGGGGATAAAAGGGAGATTTACTTTAGCACTAGTCCTAATTATTCTATAGTAGGGAAGAAGTTACACTACATATTATGACACATCAGGTATCAGGATTATAGTTGTGATGATGTAGGGAGATAGAGTTATGGTTTACGAGTCTCAAAATCTAAGGTCATATGAGAGGAATTACCCGATGCATGATCTGTAGTTATCATTAGTTTTTCGTGTTTTATATTGTTGGAGACATTATTTATAGGGAGAGAGAAAAAAATTGAACATGGACCATAAAATCCTCAAATATATTTTTATGCAATGTGATCTGAATCTGAGGTGGCAAAGGTGGGTTGAGTAACTATAGTCCTTTGACTTCGATCTTTTCTATACACCTAGAAAATGAAATGCATCTATCAATGTACTGAGTATGAGGACTCAGATACAGGAATCTTAGTAGGACAATAATGAGTGGAATCTTATGGATTTGTTTTTAGAGATGAACTTGGAGGTGCAGGATGGTCAGGGGGAGACCTTTATTTCTTATCTGGTTTTGACCTTTACTCTTCTGGATAGAGTGAGGATGAGGTATCTATTGAATTATGAGGGTATATTCTTATGGGAGAGTGTGGTGGAGAGTACCCACCTTCAGGTTGGACCTTAGGTGATGATGAGATCTTTCACATCCATGGTCTCATTTGGGTTCCAGTGGAAATACGCGAAGAGATGATGTGGGAGTTTCATGCCTCTGTTTGGGTAGTAGACCTCAGTGTCACCAAGATGTATTGTGACTTAATTTTTCAATACTGGTGTCCAAGTATGAAAAGAGAGGTATATGGTTTTTTTATGAGTTGTTCCACCTATTAGCAAGTTAAGGTAGAGCATCAGCGACCATCCATACATTTAAATTAGTTACCTATTCTTGAGTGGAAATGGGATGATGTCATGATAGATTTCGTGACCGTTTTATTGAGTTCACCTCAGGGAAGTGATGTTGTGTGGGTTTTTGTTGAAATACTCATGAAGGTTTCCCATTTCCTATCAATCAAGGAGGCCTTCAGTGTAGATGAGATTAGGAGATTGTATATCTGTGAAATAGTATGACTTCATGGGGTCCCATGCACTATCATTTAAAATAGGGATTCCTAAATTATATCTCATTTCTGGCATAGTTTGAAGAGGGAACTGGGTACATAGGTGCTTCTGAGCACAGCATACCACCCTCATATTGATGGACAGTAGTATCATATGATATTGGTGCTTGTGGATATGTTGAGATCATGTTTCCTAGATTTTTGGGGCTCTTAGGAGAGGCATTTACCCCTTTTTTAGTTCACCTACAATAATAGTTATCAGGAGACAATACAGATGGAACCTTATGAAGATTTGTATGGTAGGTCATGTCGATCACCTCTGTGCTAGTTAGAGGTAGATGAGATAGCTTTACTGGGACCACTTCTCATGTATGAGACTTCTGAGCAGGTCCATTTGATTGGAAAGTGAATGGATAATGCATAGTCTTGATAGAAATCTTATGTTGATTGTTGTAGATAAACTCTAGAGTCTGAGTTTGGGGATTGGGTATTTTTTCATATCTCGTCGAGGTCGATACATAGACATATCATGATACAAGGTAAGCTTTCACCACAATATGTCAGGTCATTCGAGATTCTGGGTAAAGTCGGGCTGGTAGCCTATTGGTTGTAGTTACCTCAAAGGTATTTGTAACACCCCATGGTTTTGAAAATAAATATAGAATGCAATTTTATAATCTAACCATTAAACACAACTTTGTCTCTTATATGTTTTTAATTTCAATAAATGGTCATCTAGAGTTGTGTTCAGTAATTCATTTGGAGTCTGATAGAAAAAACTTGATTTTTGGTGAATAGTAATATACCCTTATGAATAGTAATATGAATATTAATATGTCCCTTGAATAGTAAATAATTATATTATTTTATTTTCTTAAGGCAATATGATAATGGGATCTTAATTAATTTTTCAATGTCACATAAAACTAACTGCACTTCAAGATTGTTATTTTTCAAATTAACTATGACCTTATTTAAAAATTAAATTAATAATATTTAGAAAATTATTTTTGAAAAATGGATTTCACTTTTTAATTCTACACGTCGAAAAATGGTAAGGGTGGTTTTTTGGGATTTTTCTGAAAATCTTGAATTTTTGATGAATAGTGAAATACGGTAAAATACCGTATATTCAATTTATCAGTTAAATACACTATTAATGACATCACAAGTGATTCAAGGCCACTTGTTTCGAACTCACATGAACTTATTACTATTAGGGGTCACATGAAACAATACTATTGGTTTTCTTGAGAGAAATAATAAAATAATGAATTAAATATTCAAAATTTACCCCTCTCCTCCATTATAAAAACCCCCCACCACTAACTCTTCTCTTCACTCCTATAAGCCTTGAAGCTCCTAAAAGTTCTGCCTAATTACCCTTCCCTAGGCTCTCTCCACATCCAAGAAGCTTCTGGTCTTCCCAAAAGACCAAAACCCCTTCCCTTAAGGAGTTTCTCAAGGAGGTTATTTCAAGAGGTAAAGCACCCTTCTTTTTCATTTGGTTTCATTTCAATTTATCTTATTTTGCTATCCTCTCCTATAATCCTCTGTCAAAATTATCATGATAACTCCATTAATATATATATACTGTATTTATATCATATGAATGGAAGAATCATCATAAATATTCTTATTCCCTCCCTTTTATTTTTATAAACGAAATCGACATCCATGAGGTTCCGATTTATAACCTTCGTGGATGACGAAGTTTCGTTCTTCAATTTATTCTTCATTACTGGTAATGAAATCATATTCATGGTTTAACCAGAATGTAATATATTTTTTATAACCTAATTAATATTCAGGAACCAGAATATGTACATATAATTAAGTTATATGACAAAACTAGTTCATAATATTCCAAATACAGTCGAATAATCGAAGTGGTTGTCATCTAATGATTCATCCTCATTCCATGTAACAAAATGATATAAATGACCATTATCAATTATTTATGTTCATTAATAATATATAATTCCAATCCTAGAGATTTATAATCATTCCACATGAACTTCATTACATAAAAACAAGTGAACCGAATATGAAAATAAAGGAAACGAACACTCCAGAACGACGAAATTCAATACAATAACTTATCAATAAAGACATAAATGAACTAACCAGAATTATGGTAACTAAATACATGTCTAATAGGTTCTGAAATAAGTTATTAACAAGTATAATTTCATATTCCAGGAGCTTAAGTACAAGAGCAGAACACGTTTGGAGTTAAGGTAAGGGTTTTCCACCCGAACTTCCATTTTCATTTGGGATACTTTCATTGTCTAATTACCTCGATGTAATTATTATGTATTGTTATGTACTCATCATATGTTATATTTGAGTATCATATATATGTTTACAAACCATAATCCTTCCTTATTTTATGGATAGTTACACATTTTAAAAGGAACTTTTAAAATTGTTTCCAAAATACAAGCCTGATTCAAGGGAATTTCACCAATTCATATCTATTTACAAGGGCACTCTATAATATATTTTTGGAAACCATTATCTTTATAAAAATAATCATTTTATTATGAAAATACTATCTTACTTCATTTCTGGTTTTATACAAATATTTTCCAAAAGAACTCTTCTTTTCAAAATAAAAGAGTATTTATCTCAAAATTGCTTAATGATTTTATAAGAGTATTTTTGTTTGATTCAATGCTCTTGTTGATTCCATGGTATTATTGGGTTTAATAATTTATTAATTCATATACCATATTTTATTTAATGGTTTATTACTAACTCTATTGTGGATGATCTATCCTAAAACCATTCACCATATTACTCGGAATGGTTAGTGTTTTATGTTTAATGATTGGGGTAAGTTAGTTACATTTCATATAATAGTTTCAATATGAATGTATATGTTGTTTATATTGATCCCTGCTCATATGAGGAATGAATTGGACTTATTATGTGATGGGTGGGGACCGCTATATCCCCTTGATGCATCGGTAGGTCTCATGAGACAAATAGACGTGGAATTGGCCGAGGCCTTTCCCAATGTGATATGGATTTTGGCTGAGGCCTTAATCACTAGATGTCTTGGCCGAGACCATGACAAAATGATTCAGAATGTCCGGAATATGCACTTCCCTCATTTTGAATCTAGTAATTGAAAGTTCATGTGGTTATTTGACTAGTATAATACCCATGGTAATGTTTTATTATGGCATTATTTACTCAGTTCATTTTCCTGCCATAATGTGTTCATATTTATTATTAAAGGCATGTGTTTTTAATTAATCACCATGTCTAATGTTTATATTATCTTCCACTATATTGCTTACTCTTACTGAGTATTTGAGCTCACCCCTTTCTTATGTTTCATTTTCTCATGATATGAAGAAGTAATTTATGAATGACTTGCAAGCATAATCTAGGAGACGTGATGTTTCTAGTAGAATAAAATAGTGTTTTTGTTTCCCTTCATGTTGTAATGATAAACTTATGTATGTAACTTGTTTCCAATAATACTAAACTACTCGGTCTTTCGATATTCGTATTCCTTGTATGTATGCCAACGTAATCAAATAAGGCACCGACTCTGGGAAACTGGGGTCGGGTCCTTACAGTTGGTATCAGAGGAAGTTTAGTAGAATACTTGGAAACTAAATTTAGAAAACTTATAATTAGGGAATATTCCCTAAGTTAGTATTTGAGGATATACATATAATAACGTCCTGGTATCTTGGTAAGGAATAGATTATGTGGATATTTCAAGCAATACATCCCTATCTGGATATGAGCAGGTAGAGGCGGCTCTGGCACAGATGTATCTAGGGGTAAAACCCGAAAACACCGCTTTGAGCTAGACTCGAACGAGAACTGGTTCATGAAAATGGGTCTTTCTACACTCTTGGTTACGACACTCCTGGGGGATATGCTTAGGATAATTTAAATTTTCTTTACAAGCCATTATGTAGTATTTTAATGTAAATATTCCTCAAAGAAATCATTTTTGTGAATATGGTATTAGCCATGCGTAGGATATCAATTTGTCTGGGTATTTTTAAGTTAAGATTATACATTATGATTTATATCCTAATATAGTGTATTCCATTATCTAGATATGGTTCCTAGTGGATGGAATGGATATTTCATGAATGCATGTGTCCCCTGTAGGGATTTCCCTTCAATACAAGACAGTGATGTTGGCTCTGGTGCTGTGACTGGTGCTGAGCAACTCATAAATATACTGGGACAACTTACTCAGGTTATGAATAATAACCTTACCCGTATGGAGCATCCGGATCCACCATGTGGAGGAGCCATGCTAGATCGCTTTATGCGACAACAGCATCCATCATTCAACGGGACTACAAACCCATTTGTATCAGAGAAGTGGATATGTTCCCTTGAGAATATATTTCTTGCTTTTGGATTTAATGAAAGAGAGAAGGTTTTCATGGCAGTATATCGTCTATCGGGAGATGTGGATCAGTGGTGGTCATTAATAAAAAACACAAAGGAGGAGGAAGATATAGAAGAGATGGAATGGAGGGATTTTAAGGAAATCTTTTTAGAAAAATATTTCCCTTGTGAGCAGCGAGCAGATATGGAGAGAAAATTCTTGAATCTGAGGCAGAAGGAAGATGAGAATTTTGCAAGGTACGAAGCTAACTTCACAATATTATCAAGACATGTTGTAGACTACATACAAAATCCACGGAGAAAAATTGATCAATTATTTGATGGCCTAAATCCATTCCTCCGACGGGCACTGGTCTCCCAAATTTTTTCATCATAAGAGGATATAGTTTCATGTGCCATCAAGACATAAAAATAATTCTCTAAGTCTTATGACTTTAAGGGAAAGAAAGAAAAGAATAGGGCTGCTGAAAACCCTGGGAAAGGAAATAAGGAAATTGGGAAGAAGGGAAGATTCGAATTTCCACCATGTGACAATTGTGGAGGGAAACACCCTGGTGTATTCTTAAAAGGAAAAGGAGTATGCTACAAATGTGGTCAGAAAGGCCATCTTGCTGGTGATTGCAAAGAGAAGAAGGAATACAATGATGTTCAATGATATAGTTGTTGATAGATAGGACACTATGCTAATGATTTTCCAAAATGTCAAGAAAATATGCAATAGAAAAGGCAAAGGGATCAGGGAAAAGCTTATGAAATCAACTGCAGAGGTTGAAGTTTCTAATGACATGGTGGCAGGTACTTTAATTATTTCCTCAATTTTAGCCAATGCTTTATTTGATTCTGGATCATCGCATTGTTTCATATCTTCCCAATTTTCTAAGAAAATTAGATATTTCCAATTTGATTTAACAAGGGAGTTATCAGTCAAAACTCCTAAGGGAAGTATCATTGCTATAAAGTTCTGTCAATCAGTTCCCATTAAGGCATATAAATATTCTTTATCTACTGATCTCATTGTCATACCCATGATTGAGTTTGATATAATCCTCAGTATGGATTGGCTTTCGTAACATGATGCAAAAATTTATTATAAGAAGAAGGAGGTTATGATTTTTTATGACGATGATAAAGAACACCTTATCTTTAGAGCAGAATCGTCACCACCTGATTCTCATCTAGATCCACCCCTAGTAGCTCAACTAAATTCAATTATTGTGGAGGAAGAGAATGAAAAAACTGTGGGTGAGTAAAGGAATGTTCAAATAGAGGATTTACCTATTGTGAGAGAATATGTTGATGTGTTTCTAGAAGATTTACATGGACATTCTCTAGAACAAGAAATTGAGTTTTCCATTGATTTAATTCCTGGTTCAAGGCCCATATCGAAGACCCCTTATAGAATAGCCACTTTGGAATTAGTGGAACTAAATAAACAACTAGAGGAATTGAATAATAAGGGATTTATCCTCCCTAGTTTTTATCCATGGGGATCCCCTGTCCTTTTTGTTAAGAAGAAATATGGATCTATGAGGTTATGTATCGACTACAGGGAGATCTATGTTATAACAATAAAGAACAAGTATCCCCTACCTCACATTGATGATTTATTTGACCAACTTCATAGAGCTCAATACTTTTCAAAGATTGACCTTTGATCTGGATATCATCAGTTGAGTGTGAATAAGGAAGACATTCTGAAAACAGCATTTCGAACCAGGTACGGGCATTATGAGTTTACAGTAATGCCTTTTGGATTGACTAATTCACCCTCTATTTTCATGGATCTAATTAACAGAGTTTTCAAGGAATATCTCCATGATTTTGTAGTGGTATTTATTGATGATATCTTGGTAAACTCCAAAAGCTGCGAAGATCATGAAAATCACTTGCGCATTATCCTAAAGACTCTTAGAAGACATGAATTATATGGGAATTTTAGAAAGTGTGAATTCTAGCTTTAGGAGATTTCTTTTCTTGTCCATATTGTCTCTAAGGATGGAATCCTAGTTGATCCTACAAAGACAAAGGCAATCCAAGATTGGCCCATGCCAACAAACATAACTGAGGTACGCAGTTTTATTGGATTAGCAGGTTATTATCGGCATTTCGTACATAATTTTTCCCGACTGGATAACCTGCTAATTAAGCTCACACGTAAAGGGGTTAAATTTGTTTGGACAAAAGATTGTGAAGAATGTTTAGAAGAACTAAAGAGAAGATTAGTCAATTCTTCTATATTGACTCTACCATCGGGGAATGATGGGTTTGTTATTTATAGTGATGCTTCAAAGAAAGGACTTGGTTGTTTCCTTATGAAAAATGATAGGGTTATTTCTTATGTATCACGACAGCTAAAAATTCATGATCAAAACTATCCTACTCATGATCTTGAGTTAGCTGTTGTAATCTTTTCTTTGAAGATATGGAGACATTATCTCTATGGTGAAAAATGTGAGATTTATACTGATCACAAGAGTTTGAAGTATATCTCAACATGAGGCAAAGAAGATGGCTTGAACTACTCAAGGATTATGATTTCACAATACACTACCACCTGTGGAAGGCAAATAAGGTGGTAGATTCTTTGAGAAGAAAGGGTCATGGAGTTTTGAACAATATGAGAGTTGAAAGGGATCTTATTTTCATGGATCTAGTAAATATGGATATGGTAATAACCATGTAAGGTGAAACATAAATTCTTTTTCAAATGGTTGTCAAACCATCTTTACTAGAAAGGATAAAAAGTTATCAGGCTGATGATGAAGAGTTTCAAAAGAAGATTAAAGCTGTGAATGATGGGAGATTGAGTGAATTCATATATGAATATGGAATTTTGAAATTTGGGAAGAGACTTTGTGTTCCCAATATACTTGATCTAAAAAGGGAATTGTTGGATGATGCTCATAGTTACAATTTCTCTATACACCCTGGTAGCACTAATATGTATAGAGATTTGAAGGAACATTTATGGTGGGACAACATGAAGAGGGAGATTGCTGATTTTGTGTCAAGATGTATGGTTTTTCAACAAGTGAAAGCTGGAAGGCAACATCCTAGAGGAGTATTGCAACCTCTTCCCATACCTAAGTGGAAATGGGATAATATCACAATAGACTTTGTCACAGGACTACCAAAGACTCCTAGAAGGAACGATACAATATGGGTCATTGTTGATCGACTTACCAAGTCAGAACATTTTCTTATTATAAGAGAAGATCTACCACTTGAACATCTGGCAAGACTATATATTAATGAAGTTGTGAGACTTCATGGAGTACCCTTATCGATTGTTTTTGATCGTGATCCACATTTTACATCAAGATTATGGAAAAGTCTTCAGAAGTCCCTAGATACTGATCTTAGTTTGAGCACTGCCTACCAACCACAAACTGATGGACAATCAGAATGGACAATTCAAACATTGGAAGAAATGTTGAGGTATTTTTCACTTGATTTTCAAGGCATGTGGGGTCATTATTTACTTCTTGTATAATTTTACTACAACAATAGCTTCCATTAAAGTATACAGATGGAACCCTATGAAGCTTTATATGGGAGGCGATTTCGTACACCAACTTGTTGGGATGATGTTGGTGAAAGAAAGTGCGTGGGCCCAGAACTTGTTGAAGAAACAATGGAAAAGGTGAAGATTATCCAAAACCATATCAAAATAGCTAAAAGTAGGTAAAAGAGCTATGCAGATAACCGAAGGAAGGATTTGGAGTTTCAAGAAGGTGATCGCGTTTTCTTAAAGGTATCTCCATGGAAGGGTATTATACGATTTGGTAAGAAGGGAAAGTTAAGTCCCAGGTATATCGGACCTTTTGAAATTCTGGACCAAATTGGAGTTTTAGCTTACCGTTTGGCAATGCCGCCAAGTCTCTCCAAGGTTCACAATGTGTTCCACGTGTCAATGTTAAGAAAGTACATGCCAGACCCAACACATGTACTCACTTATGAATAATTGGAACTTGAGCCCGATCTATCTTACTGTGAAGAGCCTATCAAGATTCTTGATACTAGAGAACAAGTATTGAGAAATCAGACGACTCGTCTGGTGAAGGTTCTATGGAGGAACCATAAGATGGAGGAAGCAACAAGGGATCCTGAGGAGCTTATGTTAAATACATACCCGAATCTTTTTAGGTAATATTCTGTGAATTTCGAGGACGAAATTTTTGTAAGGAGGGGAGAATGTAACACCCCAAGGTTTTGAAAATAAATATAGAATGCAATTTTATAATCTAACCATTAAACCCAACTTTGTCTCTTCTATGTTTTGAATTTCAAGAAATGGTCATCTAGAGTTGTGTTCAGTAAGTCATTTGGAGTCTGATAGAACAAACTTGATTTTTGGTGAATAGTAACATACCCTTATGAATAGTAATATGAATAGTAATATGACCCTTGAATAGTAAATAATGATATTATTTTATTTTCTTAAGGCAATATGATAATGGGATCTTAATTAATTTTTCAATGTCACATAAAACTAACTGCACTTCAAGATTGTTATTTTTCGAATTAACTATGACCTTATTTAAAAATTAAATTAATAATATTTAGAAAATTATTTTTGAAAAATGGATTTCACTTTTTAATTCTACACGTCGAAAAATGGTAAGGGTGAATTTTTGGGATTTTTTTTAAAATCTTGAATTTTTTATGAATAATGAAATACGGTAAAATACTGTGTATTAAATTTATCAGTTAAATACACTATTCATGACATCACAAGTGATGAAAGGCCACTTTTTTTGAACTCACATGAACTTATTACTATTATGGGTCACATGAAACAATACTATTGGTTTTCTTGAGAGAAATAATAAAATAATGAATTAAATATTCAAAATTTACCCCTCTCCTCCACTATAAAAGCCCCCCACCACTACCTCTTCTCTTCACTCTTATAAGCCTTGAAGCTCCTCAAAGTTATGACCAATTACCCTTCCCTAGGCTCTCTCCACATCCAAGAATCTTCTGGTCTTTCCAAAAGACCAAAACCCCTTCCCTTAAGGAGTTTCTCAAGGAGGTTATTTCAAGAGGTAAAGCACCCTTCTTTTTCATTTGGTTTCATTTCAATTTATCTTCTTTTACTATCCTCTCCTATCCTCCTCTGTAAAAATGATCATGATAACTTCAGTAACATCTATATACTGGATTTATATCATGTTAATGGAAGAACCATCATAAATATTCTTATTCCCTCCCTTTTATTTTTATAAACGAAATTGATGTCCATGAGGTTCCGATTTATAACCTTCGTGGACGATGAAGTTTCGTTCTTCAATTTATTCTTCATTACTGGTCATGAAACCATATTAATGGTTGAACCAGACTAAAATATATGTTTTATAACCTAATTAATATTCATGAACCAGAATATGTACATATAATTAAGTTATATGACAAAACTAGTTCATAATATTCCAAATACCGCCGAATAATCGAAGTGGTTGTCATCTAATGATTCATCCTCATTCCATGTAAGAAAATGATATAAATAACCATTATAAATTATTTATGTTCATTAATAATATATAATTCCAATCCTGGATATTTATAACCATTCCACATGAACTTCATTACATAAAAACAAGTGAACCGAATATGAAAATAAAGGAAACGAACACTCCAGAACGACGAAATTCAATACAGTAACTTATCAATAAATGCATAAATGAACTAACCAGAATTATGGAAAAAAAATACATGTCTAATAGGTTCTGAAATAATTTATTAACAAGTATAATTTCATATTCCAGGAGCTTAAGTACAAGAGCGGAACACGTTTGGAGTTAAGGTAAGGGTTTTCCACCCGAACTTCCTTTTTCATTCAGGATACTTTCATTGTCTAATTACATTGATGTAATTATTATGTATTTTTATGTACTCATAATATGTTCTGTGTGAGTATCATATATATGGTTACAAACTATAATCCTTCCTTATTTTATGGATAGTTAAGGAACTTTCAAAATTGTTTCCAAAATACAAGCTCGATTCAAGGGAATTTATCCAATTCATATCTATTTACAAGGGCACTATATAATATATTTTTGGAAACCATTATCTTTCTAAAAATACTCATTTTATAATTAAAATACTATCTTACTTAATTTCTGGTTTTATACAAAGATTTTTCAAAAGAACTCTTCTTTTCAAAATAAGAGTATTTATCTCAAAATTGCTTAATGATTTTATAAGAGTATTTTTGTTTCATTCAATGCTCTTGTTGATTCCATGGTATTATTGGGTTTAATAATTTATGAATTCATATACCATATTTTATTTAATGGTTTATGACTAACTCTATTTTGGACGATCTATCCTAAAACCATTCACCATATTACTCGGAATGGTTAGTGTTTTATGTTTAATGATTGTGGAAAGTTAGTTACATTTCATATGATAGTTTGAATATAAATGTATATGTTGTTTATGTTGATCCCAGATCATATTAGTAATGCATTAGACTTATTATGTGATGGTTGGGGCCCGCTATAGCCCCTCGATGCATTGGTAGGTCTCATGAGACAAATAGACGTGGAATTGGTCGAGGCCTTTCTCAATGTGATATGGATTTTTGCTGAGGTTTTAATCAATAGATGTCTTGGTCGAGGCCATGAAAAAATGATTCTGAATGTCCGGCATATGCACTTCCCTAATTATGAAGCTAGTAATTGAAATTTTATGTGGTTATTCAACTAGTAGAATACCCATGGTAATGTTTTATTATGAAATTATTTACTCAGTTCATTTTCCTGCCATAATGTGTTCATATTTATTATTAAAGAAACGTGTTTTCAATTATTCACCATGTCTAATGTTTATATTATCTTCCACTGTATTGCTTACTCTTACTGAGCGTTTGAGCTCACCCCTTTCTTATGTTTCATTTTCTCAAGATATGAAGAAGTAATTTATGAATGACTTGCAAGCATAATCTAGGATACATGATGTTTCTAGTGGAATAAAATAGTGTTTTTGTTTCTCTTCATGTTGTAATGATAAACTTATGTATGTAACTTGTTTCCAATAATACTAAACTACTCAGTCTTTTGAGATTTGTATTCCTTGTATGTATGTCAATGTAATCAAATAAGTCATCGACTCTGGGCAACTGGGGTCGGGTCCTTACAGTATTGATCCATGCATGACATCTTCCATGTATCTCAGTTGTGTTGTTATCATTTGGGATCATCACATGATTTTTAGCTCGATGAGGTTGATTTATAGGTATATGTGTCCTTTGAGGAGGATCTTATTTGTATCTTTGACAGAAGCATAAAGGTTCACCAAGGTCGGCCAATTACTCTAGTACGAGTGCTATGGAAGCATGACCATTTACAGGACAAGACTTGAGAGCGGGAGGCCGACGTATGTGCTTATTGGATGGAGTTATTCTTAGAAGAATCTTGATAACCCTTCAGAGGGAAATTCGAGGACAAATTACTTTAAGGGGAAAGATTGTAAGATCCCGAGTTTTCCTATAAGGTACAAATATTTTTTGTTTTTTGGTTTAAATTCTTAAATATGGCCTAATGTGAATACCCTTTGAGTTCATAGGGGGTATCATGGGTTTCCAGGTCTTTTTAGATCCTAGAGATTGTATTTTTGGAAAATTTGGATAGGCCACATGATTAGTAGAAACCGTGTGGGGTAGGATGCATTGTTACTACTAACCGTGCGAGGCTGGATAGTGGGGAGCTACAGGTCGTACGGTTTTAAGGAAACCATGCAGATGAAGGTGCATGCCCATGTGATAGCCTCTGAGTTTTTGACAATGGTATGAGACATGGTTTTTCCATGGTTTGGAAATTCATGTGCACTAACCATGTGAGATGCCCCTCCTTACAGTGAAGGGTGTACGGTTGGCGCATTGTTTGTCAAACCATGCAGCCTAGTATTTTTGTGTAAAATTATAAAATTTCCATTAAAAATATATTTAATCTAAACCTAATTCTATTTTCTTAATTTGTGGACAATAATGAGCCCTTCGGATCTCCTTTTAAGGCCTTTGGGTATATTTTTCTACCATTTCTCTGTCCAAACTTGGATTTGAGTGTATTAGGTCTTATTGGATCAACATTAGTGAGTACTCAATTCCTTTTTTTCATTCTTTGTTTTTCATGGTATCAGATGCACTATTTAGGTGCAAGATAATATACCCTATTTCCAAGTTCTTTGTATGTTCTTTGTTTTTCTCCCGAACTGAGTTGAATCAAGAGATG
This sequence comes from Viscum album, assembly GCA_963277665.1. Lineage (NCBI taxonomy): Eukaryota > Viridiplantae > Streptophyta > Magnoliopsida > Santalales > Viscaceae > Viscum > Viscum album. Next base: position 881,718,773 of record OY728123.1, read on the forward strand.
ATACTAGATGAGAACTCTACTAAGGACCTAAGGTAGGTGGTCTATACTTTTCCTGAGTGGTTTGGTGCTTTATAGGTCTAGTTTTCATTGTTCCACCTACAGGAATTTCTAGTGTGGTCCTGAAAATAAGTTAAATAACTGAATAAAAAGGAATGGAACCTGTTAGGGATTCCCATTGGTTCCTTTGAGATGTGTTGGAGGTTTTTTCCCCAAACAAGGCTACCCATGGGGTGTTCTGTATAAATTGTATTTTCCTATGCCTTTGTTAAACCACTCATGGGGTGAGTTAGTGCTTTTCTAGTTAGAGAAATCTTAGTTATAAATGAATTGATTAATTAGGATATTTTTTCCCTCCTTTTAATTTTTATTCATTGATTAAATAGTTTATATGGAATTGTTATATGAGTGGGAAAACCCATTGAATCTATGTAAATGTGAATTTCTATATGAGTAGGTATACTCATGGAATTTTAATGCTTGTGAATTGATGAATGGAATGAGATGTGAATTGAAATGGTAGTGGATTCCTTTATTGGTATACCATGGATCTTGATTCCATTTAGATTTCATGGACGTTTCACCCATGGGTCTTGGTTATGGTAGAATATACTTTGGACCTGTATTCTCCTTGGATCTTGATTCCATAGGATGCCAAGGGCATTGCTACCCCCTAGATTTGGCTTGTTGGACTCGCTTTGTATATACTTTGTTGACATGATCCTTTGACTCCACTAGTTTTGTTACCAAGTTTCCATAAAGATTCTCCTAGTACTTTAAGAGGATGTTTTGGTCTTATATACCTTGTATCAAGCCATGCGGGGTCTGACACTTCTGATTACACGGTACATCTATGGTAAATGTGACACTTTTGATTATACAGCTCATTCATGATGGATATGATATACAGGTTATACAGAAAGTTTGTGGTGATATGATATGTTGTGTATACAGTAGGGTTGTGTTATTTAGCTATGTTTACTTTACTTCTACCTTGTTATAGGTGTTTGACACTTTTTTTGTAGGGAGACTTGTATGGATGTACAGAAACACATGCTTATTTACTTTTTCCATGGGAATTGCACTTTTATTACTATCATATATGTTATATAACTTGCACTCTGGTTTAGATTATATTACATAGACAGGATTTTTTATAGACCCTTTGGGTGGTGACCTATTGGGATTATATATCACACCCTGTTCGGGCCACCATTGGGTAACTTGATAGAATTTATGGATACGGGTAGGGATCGGGGAAAGCGCCCAAAGTATGGTTCTTGACTTTGTGTTGTTCTTAGGAGAATGGGCATAGGATTGAGATAAGTCTTGTGATTCTATCTAGTATATATTTTTTTCTTTTGGTGTTTTGTTTCATGTATATTACTAAGGCATGTGTACCTTTTTAGTATGATTTGTAGACACATGACATTACATGTATCATCATCATTTTGTATATGGGATTACTTCTAGCATTTTTGTATATATGTATCTTCCATTTGGATGTTTAATACTCATTCGGTTATTATTATGCATGTGTTACACTCTTATAAGTGGGCATAGTCTTCCCACGAACACACCCTAGGCCCTCACTGCTATTCGGAAACCTTTGTCATTTAGAGAGATGTATTTGAGGACATGTGGCCAAACAGGCTTGGGGCACCATTTAGTGGCATCCATATTTGGGAAGTTACAATTAAAAATAGTATCCAACATAATTTTACAATCTATATAAATTTAAAGCTTAAAAACATTATTTCTTTAAAACCCATTTTTACACAATTAAGAGTATTTATTTAAAATTAAAATTTCATGCTTTAGAAATATTATTTGATAAAATTATTTTCAAATTTAAAATTATAAGTATCAAATTAGGTAAAAAATTAGATCTTTATATTTTTCATTAAAATCAATTACTAAAATTAGAAATTAATTGTCAAGGTAAAAGTAAATTATGGTAAAACCCAAAATCCCAAACACTCAAAATTGTCTTAAAAAGGAGTAGTTGAGGTTAGTTTGACCCGCACTCATTTCCCTCTCATATTTTTTCCATTTTATGGCCTTTTAAACATTAATAGTAACCTTATATTATTGAAAATGTAAGGGTTACTCCCAAAAACTACCATTTCATTCACTTATAAAAGAGTAACATCTTCACCACTTCAAGACACACCTTTCCTTTGAATTTTTCCTTAAAACTATATAATTTTTCTCTTACTATAACCATATCTCACGTTTAAAATCTCATGGTCTCCATTAGTTATCATAAGAACCTCATTTCCAAGGAAAGTTCCAAGGAAAATTCAAGTCTCCAACATGAGTATTATCAACTACTTAGCTTTTCTCCTTAATTATCTTCTTTAAAATTTATTCTAGATGCACTAATATAATGATATTAGTATAATTTATATAATTTAATGATACTATATTAAGGGTATTATCATTTTTTATTCATATACCTCATCCATTATGAAATACAAAATCATTATCCATGTGTTGTGTGGATTACCGCCTCCACGACGCAATGTGTTTCATTTTCCATCACCACTTTACAAAGTTGGATATAAGGATGTTATTAAAGGATAAATATGATTATTATGATATCATAAAATTTATAGTATGATAAATTAGATAACTTATTAATGATATGATCAAAAAATAATTATCATTACTTCAATCGTTTAAAACGAGCGAACTAAGAGGAAAGTGATCTCTTTTTTCTAAGTAATGACTTTATATAAAATATTTTATTTTTCTAATTATTTAAAATTATAATATATAAAACTAATAAACACTAAATTATATCATTATTATTTTAATATAATTATATAAAAACTAAACCATCTCATAATTATTCATTAATCATAGTAGGTTCATAATTGGGTCGGTTTAACCACCTACTTAAAAAATACTGTACATTTATGTCATAGGTGACTATGAGAACTTATTTACTAATTTAATATGATATAGATATTTAAATAATGTTTTTTTGTTTTTTTAAGTTTATATCAACATTTAACTTGTTAATTAAGAAAACATCTTTCATTCATTAAGAATCACTAACACATGATCATCATCGATTTCATTTTCATGATTCATAATAAAAACTGAAATGAACTGAAATTATAGAATTATAAACTATATTGGAAAATATATTACAGAACCTTATATTATATAATGGTTATGGAATTTGGAAAAATAATATAAACCAATAAGACTTTAATGAAACTAGTTCAAAGTGATAAAAGATTACTTACACCCGATGTGGAAAATTGAAAGAATTCATATAGAGAATGATAATTTATGAAAATTATAAATTAAAATGGATATGAGTAAGGTTATGAATTTAGTGATTAAGATATCCATGTTTTTGATACAGGAGGTTAAAATACATTTGTGGAATTTAGGACAAGATGTAAGGGTTTCAGTCTCAATTTCCTTTCATTGATACATGTTTATGTTATAAACCATGTTTGATTTTTGTATGGCGTACTTACCACACCATTTTAATATTTATATCATGATTATATTATATTTCATGATATTAAATTTCTCATTTCATGTTAACTTTATGAAAGTATTTTGGTTCCAATGTTCCAAATATTTTAAGGGTTTCCATCTCAAATTCCTCTCTTTGAGACATGTTTGGTATTATGAGCCTAATTTCATTTATGTGGTGTATATAATTCCTATTTGAGATATAATATAATGAATTATCTTTTAATTATGTTATTTTAAGTTCAATTACAAGTTCTCTATTTCAAGGGGTTTTGATTCAAAATTTTCTAAATCCATAAGGTTTTTCTTGGTCTCAATTTCGATTCTTTGAGACATAATACATTTTTCACACCACGTTTTCTTTGTATAGTGTATTCACTACACATGGATATATTTTTATCATACTATTAGTATTTCATGGGATTTAATAGAAAAATAATGTTCCCTTATTCAAGTAGCTATTGATTTAGTTGTTTCTCCAGTAGTGAATATTTTTAGTAACTCAACTTTCATTCGGTGAGTTATGATCATTCTATTAAACTTATTTCATATAAGTTGGGTACATTATAACCTTTTATTGTATTATGTGGTATTCTCTCATTTTTTTCTATGGATGTACATTCCTACCACATAAACCCTTTGACAAATATTTCTCATTTCTTGGGTTATGATATTTTGAAACTATCCACCTTCTTTCTCTTGATGGCTTATGACCATGTTATTCAAGTATTGGCTTATCCGTATATTCATTGATCTATATGGTGTGAACATCACATTTTATATAATTAGTATTAGATGATGTTCACCTAGAAATAATGTTATTCTATTGACATGGGGAAATGTATTGGCATTCTGTATGTTGGTTTTCCAATATGGATGGTTATTGACAAGTATATTATGCATTGTTTACCCATCCTTTTTCTTATTATGGATGATTTATGATAATTTTATCCCTTATATTGACATGGGAACAATTATTTACATTCTTGATGATTATTTACTACTAACACTGATTAATATTTCATTGATATTCTATATTTTTCATTATACAGATAGCCATGTTTTTATTCCGACAAAGATTCCTTTGGGAATGGTATGAATGGTCTTAATGAATTTTATGGTGAATGCATTAGACTTAAACAAGTGATAGGTGGGGCCCAGAATTATATATCCCCTCGACATTTCAAAAGGTTTCATGAGAAAAAATAGTTTTGAGTTTTTAGTGTATGTATTCCCAATTCAGCAAGATGTATTGACTGCAGTCTCAAGGACAAGTAAAGTGTCGTGGCACAAGGCTTTGATAGCATTTAATGAACCAAACTATTATGAAATTCACTTTTTGGTTAAATTAAATTCCTTATTTATGCTATGTGGTTATGGAAAATGCATGTACTCCTTTGGTTATTTTGGACCGTTATAAGTTATATCATATTTAAAAGACCATTAAACATCATAACTATTGATAATATAGTTGTTGAATAGTGATCATATGATTAGTATATATAAGGGTTATAAAAAATCCAATTGACACAGACAAAGGAAGTGATGGTCTCAACTAATAGAATTGTACCCTATGAATCCCATTTATCAGAGCTTCTAATGGAGATAGCATCTCTAGGATTTTCCCTTGACCAAGGTCAAACCAATATTCAAAAACTAAATCAAGATCGAAACCATTTTCAGGAGAATTCCAAGTTCATCTATATCATGGCCCAAGCCATGTTCACTAAACCACCCCAAGAAAATTTCATCATCGCGCACCTTACCCTTAGGGAATTCGTTGGTGTAATAAAGGGATTTGTATCTCAAACCTAACGGTATGAATATGTATATTTTATTTTCAATAAAATAATTATTATATTTATTCTTTATTGATTTTACTTTATAAATGATTAAATAATGAATTTGATAAAAACTAGACTTCAATACAACAAAACTTGAATTTTATTTTTGGGTAATAAGAAATTTCAATTAAGACATTCCTTTTAAAGAATTCATGAATTTTTAAAATAAATTATATTTTAATAAAATGTTATTATTAGATAATATTTATTAATTATAGTTGATAATATAATTCTACGAAGTCAAAAATAAATTTTATAAGGGTCAGAAAACTATTATTATCAAAAAACAAATATTTTTTCAATAAATGGGATTTTGATTTAAAAATATAAATTATAATATTTAGACATTTATTTGGATAAAATAAATATTATTTTTGGATTCAACACTTTGAAATTATCCAACAGTGAATTTTTCATAATTTTCTGAGATGATCGAATTTTCGAGTAAAAATTAAATATGGTATAAATATACGGTGTGTATTATGACATCATAATGACCCAAAAGTGGTGTAATATGTAAAATAAAAGGTATACATGACCAAATATATATTTCCCTTTTAAAATAATTTTTCTTTTATGTTATTTGATTAATTTTATAAACCCTTTATTAATCCTCCAAAACCTATATTATATTTTAAGTTTTTAAAATCAATTCTTTGTAAACATGTCTCAATTTCACATCACCAATGGTATTATTTTAATGTGATCAGTTCATGACCTTATAAAATAATGAAAATATCTCATATTTTTCAGAACCATGTGAAAAAACTATGGGAAGGTTTATAGTTTTGATTACTTTATTGTATAGTCTAAAACCTATGTTTAGGAAATAATAAAGAACTCTCCTCTATTTTCCTATATAAACTCACACAAACTCTCATTTATCTTCACTAAAAAACCTTGGATCATATGTTTACTCTTCCATTCCCTCTCTATATCCCTCCCAAGGTTTCCCCAAGATCTCAAAAAACTCCTCCCAAGCTTTTGGAAACACCCTCTCAAGGTAAGGGATCTTCTCCTTCTCCTCTTTATTCAAGTACCTTCTTTATATAATGCCTTTTTTCTTACAATTCCTATTGATATAATATTATTTTCCACATAAATTTTACTAAAATTATTATTTCCAGGTGATTAGAGACCTCTTTCACTCTCATTAATCTCTCACATACTTCATTATGTACCCTCATTATGCTGCTAAATCTATCCGATGATCTTTCCATGCCAACTTTTATTCAATTACTCATTTTGTCTTGTGTCTTTGAATTCAAAATTTTTTATGTTGTATTATGTTTTTTCATATCCCTATTACATAACTTATTATTTCCAAGTGATGAGAGACCCATTTCTCTCTCATTAAACCACTTTATGATTCCTTAAGTACTGTCATTATGCAACTGAAATTTCATTGCAGTTTTTTATGTCAAATGATTCTGAAGTGAATTTTCATACCCATTTATACTCAATGTTATTCAACTATATTCACCTATACTTAATTTATTAGGTACTTCCATGTATATAAATCACACTCCTCAATAATGGGGTTAATATAGATGAAATACATTCTTATGTAATATGATTTATGTGACGCACTTATGCATGTACATGGTATGATTATGATGGGTGCATCCAAATAGTGCTCTATTTCATTGGGTAATGTTTTAATCTCATGATATGACATGTAAGGTACACAGGAGGTCATACTAAGCACACTATATTATTATGTTTTGGTGGTTAACCTTGACTTGTTCTTATGATGTCATGTTTTAAGTTGTTGTCACATTCGCATGGTGTCTTTATGCTATCATGTTATATCATGCCTCATTATTCATGATTAGGATTCTTACCTCTTATGTTACATTGTTATGTCTCTTTTCTCACATGTATTGCTTTAACCTATGTCATTATTTGTTTATTACCTTACTGGACTTTATATCTCACACATTTCTTATGTATGTTCATAGGTTATTCCATGAAGTTTTAGAAGCTATAATTTTGGTAAAGTATAGAGTATGTGGTTTCCAAGAAAATACATTCATATCTAGATACTAAAAGTGGATTTGGATTTGGCATATATGTACCTAGGGGAAAAAACTCTAAAAAACTGTATTAAGCTAGACTCAATCAAGAACTGGTGCACAACAAAGGGTCTTGTTGCACACTTGGTTTGACACTCCAAGAGGATATGATTTGGTAAATTTACAAGCTCATTATGAATCATTATTAAGGAAACAAAAGATGCCTATAAGATTTTATGTTCAGAAATATATCATGGATAACTTTGATTAAAGCCTATAAATTCACAGGTTAAAGAACATATGTCATTGATGATTTATCCCTTTAACATTCATAGTTTCCCTTTTATGTGTTTAATAATTTAAAAATTATCATCGCTAATTTTCCCTTTATTCTAGTCAATGGTATGAAATATGATTAATTGAGTCAACAACCAATGTGAGGGGAAATTTTATGACTTACCAAAAGATATTCCCAACCCAATGGGAGTAGGAATTGTGAACTTTGTGATTATACTTTCTCAACTGACTCTAGTTTTGAACTGAAACCTTAATCGGGAGGAATGCTCAAATCCCCCTAAGAAAGAGCAAGTTGCAATTGATACTTTTATATGACAAAGGCCTCCAGCTTTTAGTGGATCTTCTAATACCATAATTTTGGAACAATGGATCAACTCCATTGAAAAGATATTTGTTCTTAAATTATTTGAGAAATAGAAGGTTGTACTAGCTGTTTATTTTATGGAAGAAGAAGCTGATCAGTGGTGGATATTGGTCAATAATACAAATCTTGGGGAGGAGATCGGAGCGATGGGGTGGGAGTAATTTTGGAAAATATTTTTTGATAAATATTTTCCTCTCACTCTCTGATTAAAAATGGATAGGGAATTCCTTATCCTCAAGTAAAAGGATGATGAATATATCAAGGCATACGAGAAAAACTTCACAAGAGTTGTATGATACACCTATGGATTTTTTATTACTCCCGCGTGTAAACTTGACCACTTCTTTGGTGGACTGAAGTTGATTCTATAAAAATCCTTGGCAATTCAGGACATTGATAGTTATGAGTAAATTGTTCGATGTGCCCTCAAAATCGAAATGGAGATCATCGAATCTCAAGGGTCTCACAGTGATAAGAAGTGAAAAGTGAAGCTTAATTCTAGAAACTCAATGGAGAAATATAACGGTGGAAAGAAGTTCCAACATCCCACTTGTCAAAAATTTGGGAAGAAGCACCCTAAAAATTTCCTGAAGGGGGCGAGGAAATGCTTTAGGTGTAGAAAGGAAGGCACCTAGCTAGTGATTTTCGGTGGTAGAAACCCACCAATGTGATGGAAGAGAGGAATGTTCTATTCAATCCTCATCCTATTGTATAATGTTTTAACTATAAGGAATAAGGACACTATATGAACCACTACCCTAATCCAAGGGTTATCAAAGACAATCTATGTCAACAGCCTCCAAGGTAGTAAGGGTGATCATATGTCATCACAACAACAAAGGCGGATCCCAAAAATGAAGTGGTGATAAGTATGATAGTTATTCATTCAAGAATATTGAATTTACTTTTTGATTCTGGTTCTATGAATTCTTTCATATCCCACAAGTTTAATAAAACTATTCAAACACCACCGCAAAGAAAGGAAATAGAGTTGTCGGTAAAAATGAAAAATAGGGAAATTATTGCATCTCGTGTAAATAACTCCTCTATTGTCCACATATGCAAGCTAAACTTCCCAGCGAACCTTATCATAATACCTTTAGCAGAATTCGATTTTATCATGGGCATGGATTTCCTTCCCTTATATAGAGACAACAAAAATTTCCGATAGAAGAAAATCACCCTCCATATAGAGAATTTCCCTCTGATTTTATACAAGTGCAAGGAGTATGATGAATCTTCTTTAGTGCCAATATCTCAAGCGTGGATATTATTTCCCTATAATAAAGAGTATATATCTCAAATTATTGAGACCAAAGAAAAGTTCATCCTTGAAGACATGTCCATTGTGAGGGAATACGATGATGTGTTTCCTAAAAAATTGTATGGTCTTCCTCCTAGATGAGAGGTTGAATTTTTATTTGATATTATACCTGGATCTTTTCCGATATCCAAGACTCCATATAGAATAGTTGTTGTTGAACTAAAGGGGATGAAGAAACAAATATAGGAAAATCTGGATAAAGGGTTTATACACCCAAGTTTTTCGCCATGGGGTGCACCACTCCTCTTTGTTAGGAAGAAGAATGGGTCAATTTGTCATTACATCAATTATCGTGAGGTCAACAAGATCACGATAAAGAAAAAGTATCATCTACCATAGATTAATGGCTTATTTAATCAACTACATAGAGACCAAAATTTCTCTTAGATAGATCTTAGATTAGGATATTATCAAGTAAAGGTGAATTAGGATATCCTTAAGATAGTTTTTCATACAAGGTATGAGAACTACAAGTTCATAGTGATACCATTCGAAATCAAGGATGCTCCAGAAATCTTTATGAATCTGATGAATATAGTTTTTAGTGATTGTCTTGACAAATTTGTGGTAGTATTTATTGATGATATTCTTATCTACTCCAAAAGTAAGTAGGAACATGAGGAGCATTTTTAATATTATACTGAGGACCTTGCAAAAATAAAATATGTATGCAAAGTATAATAAATGTGAGATCTGGTTGGAACAAGTAACTTTTATAGGGAATGTCATCACCAGTAAAGGGATATCTTTGGATCCTTCAAAAATGGAAACAATTTAAGGGTGGCCAAGACCAACCTCTATGATGGAAATTTGTAGTTTTCTTGTATTAACTGGGTACTATCGTCGATTTGTGAGAAACTTATCATGATTTTCAAGCCCCCTAACCAAGAAAGATCGAAAAGGAGTCAAGTTTGTCTGGAATGATTAATGTGGGGAAATTTGTGAAGATCTGAAGAAGAGAATAATCACTGCACCTGTGATCACATTACCCACCAATGAGGAAGGATTTGTGATCTACAATGATGCGTCTAAAAAGGTTTTGGATTGTGTACTCATGAAAAATGGAAAATTGATAGTCTATGCCTCCCGTCAACAAAATATCCTTGAGAAGAACTGCCCAACTCATGATCTAAAATTGGTTGTAGTGATCTTCACATTAAATATTTGGTGACATTATCTCTATGGAGATAAGTGTGATATATATATATATATATAGATACACACACACACATGGACTATAAACCCTTAAGTATATATTCACACAAAAGGAACTTAATATGCACCAATGAAGGTGGTTATAGCTGATCAAGGATTATGATTTTTCAATCCATTTTCATCCTCATAAAGAAAACAAAGTGGAAGATTCTATGAGTAGAAAGGATCTCGCAACTCTATCCATGATGAGGATTGCAAGGGATCCAATCATCCTAGACATGCAAAAGATGGATATGGGAATAATAAAAGGATTTTCATCTTACCTTGCTCAACCATCCATTCTCGAGAGGATCAAGGAGGCTCAAAATGATGATAAGTTTCTACAGAAGAAGTTAGGGGATATTCCTGAGTTTAACTTTGTTGAATATAGAGTTATAAGTTTTGGAACCCGGATATGAATCCCATCAAAGCCAAAACTGAAGAGTAAACTTCCGAATTATGTGCATATCCCATCCATCTCTATTTATCCAAGAAGCACTATGATGTATATATATTTGAAGAAAAATTTATGGTGGGATAACATGAAGAGAGAGATTGTGGAGTTTGTATCTTGATGCTTGATATGTAAGCAAGTCAAGGTTGAACGATAGAAGACTAAGGGTATGATGCAACCATTTCCCATACTAATATGAGAATGAAAAAACATAACCATGGATTTCATCGTAGGACTCACCATGAAACCTAAAGGTAATAATGTCATCTGGGTGGTAGTCAATCACCTTATAAAGTCATCACTTTTCATTTCTATCAAGGAAGATTTCTCTCTTGACCAACTCGCCAAGATATATATAAGTGAAGTGGTAAGACTACATGGAGTGTCAATATCTATTGTATATGATCGAGAACTAAGGTTTACCTCGAGGTTTTAGAGAAGCCTTCAGCAAGCATTGGATACAGAACTGAGCTTTAGCACTACTTATCACCCTTAGATGGATGGTTAGTCTAAAAGGAACATTCAAACCCTGGAATGTATATTGATATCACGTTCAATGGATTACCAAGGATGTTGGGATCAACACCTTCCCCTAGTGGAGTTCTCATATAACAACAATTTCCATTAGAGCATTCAAATGGAAGCTTATGAGGCTTTGTATGGGAAGAGATATCGAACACCAACATGTTGGGATGAAGTTGGAGAGTGAAAGTTAATGGGGCCTGATCTTATCAAATAGATGATAGAGGAGGTTCAATCCATTCAATTTCACATGAAATATGTACAAATTTGATAGATTAGCAATGTAGACAATCATCGATGTGATCTAGAGTTTGAGGTTGGAGAAAACGTGTTCCTTCATAGATCGCCATGGAAGAAAGTCATGAGGTTTTGAAAGAAGGGAAAGATTATTCTAAGATACATTGGCCTCTTTGAGATCATTGATCACATTGAAGTTGTGGCATATTGACTAGCACACCCACCTAACCTATCTCAAATACATAATATATTTCATGTATCCCTCTTGAGGAAGTACATACCAGACCCCTCACATGTATTGAATACAGAGGTGATACCATTGGAGAACGATCTTTCATACGAGGAGAAACCGGTGAAGATCTTAGATCGTAGAGACAAAATTCTATGAAACAAGAAAACTCACATGATTAATGTGTTGTAGAGAAACCATAAGTTTGAGGAATCAACTTGGGAATTGAAAGAGACGATAAAATAAAAGTACCCTCATCTATTCTAGTGTATGAAATGAAAATTTTAAGGGGAAAATGTCTAAATGGGGGAATAATGTAATGACCTGAACTTTTATGAAACCTCCTTTGTGATTAAATTAAATTCCTTATTTATGTTATGTGGTTATGGAAAATACATGCACTACTTTGGCCATTTTGGATCATTATAAGTTATATCAGATTTAAAAGACTGTTAAGCATTATAATCATTGATAATATAGTCATTGAAAAGTGATCTTATGATTAGTATATATTAAGGGTTATGAAAAATCCAATTAATATAGACAAAAGAAATGACAACCTTGACCAGTAGGATCATGCCCTATGAAACTCATTTATCAGAGCTTTCAAGGGAGATAGCATCTCTGGGATTTGCCCTTAACCAAGCTCAAGCTGAGATTCAATAACTAAAGTATGAGCGAAACCGTTTATGGGAGAAGTTCAATCTCATCGAGATCATGACCCAAACCATGTTCACCGAACCACCCCAATAAAATCTCATTATCGCACACTTTACCCTTATGGCGTTCGATGGTGTAATAAACAGTTATGTATCTCGGACCTAATAGCATGAATATGTATATTTTATTTTCTATGAAAAATAATGATTATATTTATTCTTTATTGATTTTACTTTATAAATTATTAAATAATGAGTTTGATAAAAATTAGATTTCAATACGATAAAATTTGAATTCTATTTTTAGGTAATAAGACATTTCAATTAAGCCATTTCTTTTGAAAAATTCAAGAATTTTCAAAATAAATGATATTTAATTAATAAAATATTATTATTAAATAATATTAAGTATAGTTGATAATATAATTTTACAAAGTCAAAAATAATTATTTTAAGTGTTAGAAAACTATTTTGTCAAAAAATCGGTATTTTTCAATAAACAAGGATTTTGATTTAAAAATATAAATTCTCATATTTAGAGATTTATTTGGATAAAATAAATATTATTTTTGGATTCATCATGTTGAAATTATCAAACAGTGAATTTTTCATAATTTTATGAGACAGTAGAATTTTCAGGTAAAAATTAAATACGGTATAAACATGTGGTGTGTATTATGACATTATAATGACTCAAAAGGGTTGTAATATGTGTCATAAAACATATCCATAATCAAATATACATTTTCCCTTTAAAATAATATTTCTTTGAGGTTATTTTCTTAATTTTATAAACTCTTTATGAATCCTCCAAAACTAATATTATATTTTAAGATTTTAAAATCAATTCTTTGTAAACATGACTCACTTCCACACCACCAAGGATATTATTTTAATATGCTCATTTCATGGCCTTATAAAAATAATGAAAATTACTCTTTGATAGAAACCATGGACAAAAACTATGAGAATTTTTGTGATTATGATTACTTTATTGTATAGAGTCCAAAACTTAAGTTTGAGAAATAATAAAGAACTTCACTCTCCTTTCCTATAGAAACTCACCCAAACTCTCATTTCCTTTACTCAAAAACCTTAGATCACGTTCTTACTCTGCTCTTCCGTCTCTAGGGACCTCCCAATGTTCCCTCAAACTCTCAAGAAGCTCCTCTCAAGGTTTTGGAAACACCCTCTCAAGGTAAGAGATCTTCTCCTTCTACTCTTTATTCAAGCACATTCTTTATGTAATGTCTTTTGTCTTACAATTCCTAATGATAGAATATGATTTTCTGCATCCAGCTTACTGCTCTTATGATATCCAAGTGATGATAGACCTATTTCACTCTCACTAATCCCTCCCATGATTCATTATGTACCTATGTTATGTCACTGAAACTATCAAGCGATTTTTCCATGCCAACTTTTATTCAAGAACCCTTTTTGTCTTATGTCTTTTAATTCCCAATTGTTCGTGTTGGATTGTGTTCTTACATATCCCTCTTACATACCTTATGATGTCCAAGTGATGAGAGACATCTTTCACTCTCATTAAACCACTTTATGAATCTTTAAGTAATGTTGATATGCTACTGAAATTTCACTACGATTTTTCATATCAAACGATTGTGAAATGAATTCTCGTACTCATTTCCACTCAAGGGTATTCACTTATATGTACCTATACTTTTTTGATTGGGTAATTCCATATATGTAATCCACATTCATCAATCATGGGGTTAATATAGATGAAATACATTCTTATATTATATGATCTATGTGGTACACTTATGCATGTAAATGATATGATTATGATGAGTGCACCTAAATAGTGCTCCAATGCATTGGGGAATGTTTTAATCTCATGAGATGTCATGTAAGGTGCACAAGAGGTTATCACAATCACACTATGTTATGATGTTTTGATGGTTAACCTTGACTTGTGCTTATGATATCATGTTTTCAGTTGTTGTTGTTGGATTGGTGTTGCCCGATCCGGTTTGGGCCGAATGCTTGTGGCCCGCAATTGTCACGGTGCAGACTTCGAGGTCAACTTCACTGTAGCACTTTGACTTCCAGCCGACAGTCACTGTAGCACTTTTGATAAAGTTAGTTGTTGATCACTGTTGCAACGCGGACTTACTATTCGGAATAGTGGACCGTCTTCTTCATATGTAGCCCATTTTGGGCTAGGGTTTACTACTGAAATCCTCTATAATTTTTTGTGCTCCCGATATAGTGAATTTTGCCTCTCCCGTGGACAGGTATTTTTCCTGAACCACGTAAATCGTTGTGTCCTTTGCTTTCTTTCTTTCATTTTTCCCCGTTTATTTCATTGTGTCTCCCGGTGATTACGCAATAACTGGTATCAAAGGAAGGTTTGGAATTTCTCCAACGATGGCTCTGGATGAAGGCAAAGTGAAGATTGATCGCTTCGATGGAACTAATTTCAGTTTTTGGAGGATGCAGATCGAGGATTATCTTTATCAGAAAAAGATGCACTTGCCACTTCTAGGTGTGAAGCTAGCGGATATGGAGAAGTCGGAGTGGGAGCTAATGGATCGACAGGTTCTGGGTGGTGTGCGCCTGACGTTGGCCAAAAACGTGGCGTTCAACATCAGAGAGGAGAAGACGACGGTGGACCTGATGAAAGCTCTCACAAATATGTACGAGAAGCCTTCTACGGCAAACAAGGTGCATTTGATATGACGATTGTTCAACCTGAAAATGGTTGAAGGGAGACCTGTTGCATATTATATCAACGAATTCAATACCATCATAAGTCAGTTGTCATCTATGGACATTGATCTTGGTGATGAGGTATGTGCTCTGGTCCTTCTATCTTCGTTACCAGAGAGTTGGGAAGCAATTGTAACATCTGTGAGCAGCACTTCGGGGAATACGAAGATGGCTCTGAAAGATATATGAGACCTAATCCTTAGTGAGGATGTTCGAAGAAGAGAATCAGGCAGATTCTCTGGTTCTGCTTTGAACGTTGAAGGAAGAGGAAGGTACCCACAGTGGGACAATCGCAGAGGACGATCGAAATCAAGAGGAAAGAGCAGAGATAAGGCAAAGGGGTCTGGTCCTACCTGCTGGACATGTGGGAAGAAAGGACATGTCAAGAAGGAGTGCAGAGATAATCGGAAGGGACTTGAAACCAGTGGAGCAAACACTACAGCTGAAGGAACTGATGACGTGTTGCTGCTGAGTGTGGACAGCCCGATGGAGTCTTGGATTTTAGACTCTGGGGCGTCTTTCCATTCTACATCGGAGAAGGGTTTCCTGAACATTTTTGTTTCTGGAAATTTTGGCAAGGTGCATCTTGCTGATGACGAGCCCTTGCAGATTGTGGGTAAAGGAGATGCACGGATCAAGACCAACAGTGGGAGTTTGCTGGTTCTGGAAAACGTGAGGTATATCCCTGGCTTGAGAAGAAACCTTATTTCTGTTGGACAACTTGATGATGCGGGGTTGAGTACCACATTCACTGGTGGTGCATGGAAGATCACCCGATGAGCTATGGTCATAGCTCGGGGAGCAAATAATGGCACCCTATACAACATGACAGAAACTTGCATGGACATGGCTGCATCACTAGAAGCTGTCGGAGGTTCTCAACTGTGGCACTGCAGACTCGGACACATGAGTGAAAAGGGGATGAAGTTGCTGGCAACAAAAGGGTTGTTACCAGAGCTGAAGTCGGTGGAAGTAGGCTTATGTGAAGATTGCATCTTTGGAAAGCAGAAGAAGGTGTCCTTTGTAAAAGGAGGCAGAACACCGAAGGCTGGAAAGTTGAACCTGGTGCATATAGATGTTTGGGGGTCTGCACCAGTACTATACCTCAGAGGGTCACAATATTATGTGACATTCATCGATGACTCAACAAGGAAGGTATGGGTTTACTTTCTGAAGAATAAATCTAATCTGTTTAAGATGTTTCAAAAGTGGAAAATCATGGTGGAGAACGAGTCGGGAGTAAAGCTGAAATGCTTGAGGTCTGACAACGGTGGAGAGTATGGCAGTCAGGAGTTCAGGGAATTTTGTTCTGAAAATGGAATTCGGTGGGAGAAGACAATCACAAGAACACCACAACAGAATGGTGTGGCAGAGAGGATGAATAGGACACTGAATGAACATGCCAGAAGCATGAGGCTGGACTCAGGGTTGCCTAAAACCTTCTGGGTTGATGCATTGAACATGGCAGCGTATCTGATCAATAGGAGTCCATCTGTGCCAATGGGAGAACGCCTACCTGAGGAGCTCTGGTCTGGTAAGGAGGTAAAACTCTCACATTTAAGAGTCTTTGGTAGTTTAGCTTATGTACACATTGATGCTAACTCAAGGGACAATCTTGATGCGAAGTCCAAGCCATATTTCTTTATTGGCTATGGTGCTGAAGAGTTTGGTTACCAGTTTTGGGATGATCACAAGAAGATGGTCATCAGGATCCAGAACGTGGTATTCAATGAAGGTGTCATGTACAAAGGTCGTCATGAAGCTAAAGATGAAAATGGGAACATTGAATCAGAGTGCAAAGAGCAAGTGGAGCTTGAAGGTGTGTCTGAGCTTGAGAGATCCAAACCGGTGGAACCTACTACTCCAGTGAAGTTGAGGAGATCATCAAGGGTGAGAAGGCCTGTGCAGAGGTATTCACCATCATTGCATTATCTATTATTGACTGACGGTGGAGAACCAGAATGCTTTGAAGAGGCAATGCAGCTGAAAGAGTCAGGAAAGTGGGAGTTGGCAATGAAGGGGGAGATTTCCTCATTGCATGACAACAACACTTGGGAGTTGACATCCCTGCCAGCAGGAAAGAAAGCATTGCAGAACAAGTGGGTCTATCAGGTGAAGGAAGAGCATGATGGCAAGATGAGGTTCAAGGCGAGGCTGGTGGTGAAAGGATTCCAACAGAAGGAGGGAGTGGATTTCATGAAAATATTTTCACCAGTAGTAAAGCTTACCACCATCCGGGTGGTTCTCAGCATTGTGGCGTCAGAGGATTTGCACCTTGAGCAGCTTGATGTCAAGACTGCTTTCCTTCATGAAGATTTGGAGGAAGATATCTACATGCAGCAGCCATAGGGATATGTAGAGTCTGGAAAGGAAGACATGGTGTGAAAACTTCAGAAGAGCTTATATGGACAGAAGCAGGCACAGAGGCAGTGGAACAAGAAGTTTGATTCATTTATGTCTAAAAATGAATATAAACGATGTGGCATGGATCAGTGTTGCTACATCAAGTATTTCGGTGATGAATACATTATATTGCTTTTGTATGTGGATGACATGCTCATTGCAGGATCATGTATGCAGAGGATTAATGAGCTGAAAGGGCAGTTGGCTGAGCAGTTTGAAATGAAGGATCTTGGAGAAGCTGGCAAGATTCTGGGAATGAAGATCAAAAGAGACCGCACAGCTGGAACATTAATGTTGTCACAGCTGATTACATTGGGAAGGTTCTGAGAAGATTCAGCATGCTGGAAGCAAAGGCAGTTTCTATTCCCTTGGCGAGCCATTTCAAACTATCAAAGGAGCAATCACCAAAGACGGCAGAAGAGGTGGAGTACATGGAAAAAGTTCCATACGCATCAGGTGTTGGAAGCCTGAAGTATGACATGGTCTGTATTCGACCTGACATTGCTCATGCAGTGGGAGTTGTGAGCAAGTATATGGCTAACCCTGGAAAGCAACATTGGGAAGCTGTGAAGTGGATACTGGGGTATTCGAAGGGCAGCAATGAGGTATCTCTGTGCTTTGGGAAAGGAACTTCATTGCAGGGGTATGTGGATGCTGACCTTGGAGGCGATGTCGACAGCAGGGAGAGTACCACGGGGTATGTTTTTACCTGTGGAGGAACTGCAGTAAGTTGGATATCACAATTGCAGAAGGTGGTGGTTTTACCCACCACAGAGGCAGAATACATTGTTGTAACAGAAGCTGGGAAAGAGATGGTTTGGCTGAAGAACTTCATTGATGAATTGGGAAGAAAGTGAGAGGAGAATGTATTGCACTGTGACAGTCAGAGTGATATACATCTTGCCAAGAACCCAGTGTTTCATGCCCGGATGAAGCACATTCAGTTGAAGTACCATTTCATCAGAGGTTTGATACAGGATGGGTTGCTGACTTTGCAGAAGATCAGTGGAACCAACAATCTGGCAGACATGTTGACAAAGCCTATGGTGATACAGAAGTTGAGGCACTGTTGTGCCTCTGTTGGTCTCCACTGATGAACGGAGGATGAGAGGCAGAATGATGGAGGACCTGATGGGAGCACAAGAGGAAAATAGTTTGTATTTCATGAATTTGTGAATGGGAAGCACGGCACTGGTGAGTGAAGAAGAGGAAGAACTTCGATTAAGTAAGTTGTCTTTCATTAGTTGCATCGAAGCATAGCAGTGCAGCGAATCAGGCTACAAGTGGGAGATTGTTGGATTGGTGTTGCCCGGTCCGATTTGGGCTGAATGCTTGTGGCCCACAACTGTCGCGGGTCGAGCTCCGCGGTGAGTTCGTTGGGGGTTGCAGGGGGCAACGCGCCCCTGCTCCGGGGGTCCGGGGGCCGAAGGTCCCCGGCCCAATTTTTTCAACGTTGTAGCAATGCTGACCACTGTAGCGGAGCTGACCGACCGACACTGACAGTCACTGTAGCGCTTTTGACAAAGTTGGTCGTTGATCACTGTTGCAACGCGGGTTCTTCATATGTAGCCCATTTCGGGCTAGGGTTTACTACTGAAATCCTCTTTAATTTTTTGTGCTCCCGATATAGTGAATTATGCCTCTCCCGTGGATGTAGAGATTTTTCCCAAACCACGTAAATCGTTGTGTCGTTTGCTTTCTTTCTTTCATTTTTCCTCGTTTCTGTCGTTGTGTCTCCCAGCGATTACGCAACAGTTGTCACATTCTCATGTTGTATTTATGTTATCATGTTATATCATGCCTCATTGTTCATGATTATGATTGTCACCTCTTATGTTACATTGTTATGTCTCTTGACTCACGTGTATTGTTTTACCCTATGTCATGCTTTGTTTATTCCCTTATTAGATCTTAGAGCTCACTCATTTCTTATATATGTCCCCAAGTTATCTCATGCAGCTTTAGAAGAGCGGTGAAAAATTAAAAGCATGTTAAGAAAGTTTTCAATAAAGTAGTATCTCATATTTATGATGTTATGTTGTGTACCTAATATCCCAGAGACATTAGGTCTCTCAATCTTCTAGGTTGTATTATGTATGTTTTTATGTAATAAATCATGAATTAATATGTATGAAAGATATGGGTTTTCATACAATAGGTTTTTGATGTCCGACATTATGCATTCCATCAGTATAAGATTAGAATTATTGATATCCATGTTTTCATTTATTGTCATGGATATATCATGCTCTCAATTTCTTGTTGATTATGATTTCATGTTGTTTACATATTTCTATCATAATATTTATGCCATAATTGCTTCAATTATATGTTTCTCTAACTGAGCATTTGAGTTCGTCCATTATATTTTTTATTTATCCACATTATGAAAAAAAAGTACTACATGTGACACGTTTAGAAGGATAACACGTGTGAAAGAATTTGTGGGAGACATTAAAGACTTATCATGAATCAAGTAGTTTCAAATATAATGAGAAGTCTCTATTGATACAAAGAACATTGGATTTATCGGTTTATGTTGTGTCTTAATTCTCAAAAGCTCTAAACCTGAAAAGATCTTTCAAATATAAAAGATGCAATAATCATTATTAATTTTATAATTATTGATGGTTATATCCATGATTTTACAAATGGTATTAAAAAGTGTTTATAGCACTGAATCTAGAAGTGCGAGCCTGGAACGTCTCAAGATGGTCCAAAAAAACTATTTGAGGATGTCGACCTTGTTGAACGAGGTGACGATGATGAATTTTGTCATGAGTCTGCATCGTCCACTCCTAAACAAACTCATGCACCCACACAAAAAGGATACAACAACAAATATAACTTAAAAAAAAGGATTCGCTTATATAGACAGGTTTCTTGACCAAAACCTGGTAAAGATGAAAGAAGCAAAGTATAGAGGCTCAGATTTGTCGTGGTGTCATCCAACACCTGAGAAGACCAGAGTCTCCACCAAATCACGACTGGAACAGAGGACCGGTTGCAGGAGGTTGGCAGGCCGAAGATCAATGGAAGCAACAGCGTCGGGAGACCTCGATTTCCCTTCTTCAAGATCCCACCAACCAGAGCTCTCACTCTCTATCTATGGTAGAACCAGATCGAATAAATGAGTTCAATTGAATGGAGAGAGAAGCCAGAGTAATCATGACGGCAGACAAGGCATCAACGAGCGCAGGTGCAAGCACGGCATGAGAGCCCCGTGGACTATGCATATCAGAAGGGTCATTCGAATAAGCGAAGGCTACACAACTGGATGGAACACGCAAAGCCACACCATAGGCCACAAGAGTGCGACGGGGATTGAGGCGGATCTGTGAGAGGCAACAAATAAAGCGACCGCAAGTGAGGGCCGTTGGATCATTAAAATCAACAGTCCTAACAAAACGACACTGCAACCCAATGTCAATTAAACTGCAGGAAAATACAACAATATCACACGTAAATCATGCATGCCGATGTCATGCAAGCAAACAAACGCAAGGCAGCCAATATAAGAAAATGGACAAAATCAATTTGACTGCAACAGAATACATGCAACATTAAAAACAACACTATAGTCCAATTGCATGCAACCTTTGAAATCTGCATTTCAGAATCACAGTTACACAGCCTCAATAGAACATTTACAGAACTCTAATCAACTGTTGCATAACTTCATCTCAATGAAACGCAGATAGTCCAAATTCAACTTCATTGTTGCACAATGTTCTGACTTTCAAGGATAGAATGTTCCACTGATAGTCATCTCATCAGTTGAAAAAAGATCTAGGGTTCAATTGTGGATGATTGATGCAAGGTCATAATATCACGTCCTGAAAAGATTTAAACACCCAAACATCCAGGCATGGGTGAGTTCGACAGATTTACTCATGGGCTTCTCTTTAAATCCAAGTGAGTGCACCTGTTTCCTGAAGGGGCGGGATGTACCCATGTATCAGGGGTCGTGAGGTTTCCCCAAGGAATGATCCTTCAATGTTACCCAAAGTTCAAAAACCACAACTTACCATTACATATTCTTCAAAAATAGCATCTCAATGCTGCTCAAACTTCAGAAATTTTTAGTTTAATCGCACGCACTTCAGCAAAATCAAAATTTTAGCAATAAAGTCTTCAAAACTTCCTTTCACTCATCCAGTGATCTTCAGCCTCTCCATGATAAAATTAATGGAGCACAACTTGGCATATTGAATTCATCATGTTTTGATTTCATATGTGATGCTTGCAATATATGGATAGCAAATACAACAAAACAAATCCATGGATGCTTCTTCAATCTCCCCCAATAAATGTAAGATTATTCCATGGATTCTTCAACGACAAACACCTTCAAGACAGAACTCATCATATTCAAACTTTTGTATGTCAATTCTCATGATTCGTCACCAATAAACACAACAAACTTAATATAAATTAAGATTTGGCTCAACAAAATTATTTGCTTTTATTCCCTAAATACAAATCATTAACCAGTTGTATTAAATTGATAAAGAAGTAACTCACATGGCCTTGGTAAGTCAATAAGAAGGCTCACCTACCTTAAATGAGGTTTAGGTTTCAAAACTTACCTCATGCATGAACCAATCCACAGTAATCTGTGAGGGAAAACTTGTCATCCGAAACAGGTCCCACCCAACTCGAAACAGATTGGTCTGAACCTGAGAGGCCCTCCAAATATACATCATGCGGGTCTAATGTTGCAAAAATAGACTTGTGTGATCATCTATGCAAATAATGAATAAAATCGTGAAGAATAAGCGCAAAAACAGACAAGAGATAATGAGCACAAACACAAGCAAACATGAGACGCAAAGATTAATTACAGTGGCCTCACAGCAGACGAACATTCATAATCCTAACATAAAACTCTAAAAAAAACTCATACAACACTAATCCGGTGGCGGGCATGCAATCAAAACTTCCATCCATTTCATCAAAAAAAATAATTGAATTGAAATCATGATACCCCTTTACGTTCTGGAATGGTTGGTGAAGAACGAGTTGTACAACCAAGCTCAAAAACCCTTGCTAAAAAAGTTCTTTCATGCAGAAGCAGCCGCAGCAAGCACCAGTAGCAGGCAACTGCAAATCCACTTAGAAACCTCACTCTGAACACGAGGAGACGAGGCCGCCACCTGTGAGGAGTTCCTGGCGGCGGACTTGTTGCTCCTGCAGGACAATTGCCAAACAAACACAGTTTTTTATGACCATTACAAGTCTATTTTCTAAGCCAGAGGCGCAGCAAACCTACCCTGAACTCATGTACAAGCAATTATCATAACCTGCACCAGCAAGCAAGGAAGGTAAATGTTAGCAGACGCTCTCAAAACGGATTCTCTAGACCGATCCACTATATCACTTATAAATATTGTTTCCCCGTAACTGTAATGAAAAAAGGGTGTTTTCCCACTTATTTAAGTCATTTTCTTCTGAAATTTAAATGTAAGTGGTTTTTCAAAAACAGAACAAACATTATGTTTTTCAAACTGATTATCATCAGTGATAACTAAACCAGCGGATTGATCTATTTTCACTTGAATCGTTGGTTTTACAATTGCGGGTACCCAAATTATGATGGCAATCTGACAGCAAAATAAGGTGTAGGCAACTGAAGCCCTGTTTGACAGAAATTGTTGAAAACCGCATATAACACTGATCACTATGACAAGCAGTCGGAAAAAACAAGAGGTGCTTGTTCTGTTTCTGAAAAAACAGTTACACTTAAGTTACAGGAAAAAAATACACAAGAGCCCATTTGTTTCAACTTAAAAAATATTAAAATTTGATTTCAGAAAAGTTATTTTAGAAAATTCAGCATTAACAAATCAGTATTTATTTTTTTATCACATAATCAGTTTTAGACAAGTGGTTTTTTCTTTTTCTTTATAAGTGTTTTCAACCCTAAAACAGCTAAAACAAACAGGCAGGCACCCACTGAATGAATGGCAAAAAAGTCAATAAACAATCTGAGAACACTTGGGTTATAATAGGTTTTCAATATGTTCTGTCAAACCGACCCCATGAGGAGAAGACCCTTTAAGAGAGGCTTAAAAACTAAGTGATTGGGATAAGTTTTAAAAAAATTGATTTTATAAAAAATTGATTTTAGAAAAAATCAAAAGCTATTTCATATTTGAGTTATCATAAAAAAATCAATTTTTACTTTCAATCACACAATCAGCTCTGAAAAAGCAAATCATAATATCTTACCAAAAAAGCTAAAATGTGATACATTTTTAGATTCTGATTTTTGAAAAAAAAAAACAGACAACTACGCTATAATTTTAGATAAATTATATTCCTTTTGAAGAAAAGAAATTTTTTGACGCTAAAAAAGCATAAAAAAATGGGCTATAAAAAAGTGACAGAAAATCACTTTTTCAATAAGCAATAAACACTTATGATAGGTAATAAGTGCTATAAACAGTTTTGAATAAGTGCTTCCAAACAGAGCCTCAGTGAAGAAAATAACAAACAAATGGATACAGCAATGACTATACATACTTGGATCCTTCTTAACCTTAGTCCCCACCCCTCCGAAGCTGCAAGCAACGTCCGTAGCTCCGTTCTTCTGGTAATAACTATTGAATGCATAAGATGCATGAGCCGCAAGGTTATCGGGCTCAAAGCACAACTGGCTGGGCTGAATTGCCAAACAGTCAACCTTCCCCGGACCACAGGCCCAGTTGAGTGCATTTTGCAACTCCGCCATAGAAGCATTCTGTGAAGCAACACACCATGTCCCATTTGAGCTGGTCACGTTCCCGGCAGTGGTCATGTCCACGCCTCCTCGTCCCGTCAAATCTAGGTTATAAACACTTGTCTGGTCAGGATAAAATAATCCCCAATTCCGCTCAGACTCCAGCCCGGGCTTCCTATTCTCATTAAACAGCGAGAAAATATACACATCCAGCCCCTCTCCGGGCCTTTCAGGAGTGCCTGTACCATTAATCACATGACGAATGAGGTTGGAATTGTATGTCTGGGCATTATCAGGAGTTGCTGCTTTCTCCATGGATGATCCTTTTGAAGGCCAGCCTGTCTCAGTGACCATAATGTTAATTGTGTTGAAATTTATAGCCATCAAAGCAAAATAGAGAGCGTCGATCTGCGCATCAAACATGTTTTTGTAAAGCAAACCGGTGTTTGGATCGATAACTTCAGTGGACGACTCAAATAAAGCATAATCAAGAGACACCTTCTTGCGGGAATCTATATAGGCATAGTAAGGATAAATATCAACCATGAACGGCGATCTGGTGTCTGCAAGAAACTCAAGCATCGGTTTTAGAAAGAATGCAAAGCTGCTGTTGAAAGCCCCAGCAGAAGGTGGGAATGAACGTGACAGGATTCCAAGGGAATGGGTGGTTGAGACTTTGATCTTTCGATGCAGACGAGCATTCCGCAGAGCTGTGTGGACATTTTGCATGGCGGGTACTACTAGGGATGAGATATTGTCAGGGCTTTCAGTGACTTCGGTGCCGACTGTGATATATGTGATTTTTGAGGTTGGGTAGTAAGGAAGGATGTTGTTCCTCAACCAGGTGTCGGCATTGGGCTGGAATTGGGAGATTGATAGTAAGTTGTAGTTTGGAATCCCAATCATGAGTTCAATTCCTGTGTTTCCAAACGCCTTGATAACCTGGATGTTAGCATCATAAATCCTCAAATGTTTGATTTTGTGAAGCCTAGCTAGTTGTGCGACTTTATCAGGCGTTGGGAGGTCATCAGCGTTCCTCCCATAACAAACTCCAATGCTGCTTCCCTTGCATGTATCTACACCGAAAAATACATTTAGTACACAAAACAGATTGCTATGTGATACAAATGATCGTAAGAAACAGCTCCTCCCCACTCACCCCTCCCAGGAAACACACACACAAAGGTTCTGAAAATTTGTTTTTCGGAAACAAAACAAAAATCACTGATTTTTTTAGAATGTTTAACATTAACTGATAAACATGATAAGCAGTTTTCAATAAGTGATGTCAAATGGACCATAATACCAAGAATTGTCAAATGTTATAAATGGAATCACACTTTTTGCTACTATGTGCACACATGTGACAGAGTAGTTGAACCAGAAAACCTTATCAAGGCACTCGCCCAATTGAGAAGACATGTACTACTCATGGACTCAAAAACATAACTTGAACAGACACATTCAATACTAAATATGTTAAGGAGTGTGATAAAATTCGCAAGACACAGTCAAGGAGTGTGATGAAACTTGATGACATCGATAACCCATGCAAAGGTAACACATTATGGACAGTGATTGGGGAAGCTGGGCAGAAGCGTTTGAAACTTTTTCCACCTCAAACAGAAACCTTCACAACCCCTCCCATTGCCAGGTTGAGAGTGGTGGGGGCGAGGAGGGAGAAAGTGAAAAAAATTAAGAACAAAACTGAGAATCAAAACACTAATGAAGCGCAGCCAAGAAAACTAATTTCTCTCACAAAGGTCGTAATGGCAAATAGTCCAAAGAAATAATCGCGTAAATAGTACGCGATCGGGGAACAGACTGTCGAGATATCCGAGGATGGGAGCCCGAATCATCAACGAAGTGCAAAGAAGGGATCCACTGGTGAACGCGTGAGTAGAAACGAGAAAGGGACCAGACCCGGAAGCAGGAGCAACAACGAAACGGCAAATGAGAGTCCGAAGCTTCTCCCCATTGCTCCTCCTCAGGCTACCGCGAAGCACTCGGTGTTCCCCTGCTTTGCTCACCGAGACCCACTGCTCAGCATCTCTCACTGCTGGGGGGATCTCGGGCGATAGCTGTTCGTCTGGATCGAACAGCGTGGCACGAAAAGTTTACATGAATTATTCAAAATTTTGCAATGGGTTTCCGTTTCCCCCGTCCCATGTGGCGACAGACTCCAAAGGGCTTGATAAGGAACAGGGTTTCGAATCCGCAGGGCCGCACGCATCCCGAGTTTGGTCGGTTCGTCGTGAAATGGAATCCGAGAGGATTTTGATAGAATTGCCCACATCTTGGATCTATATCTGTGATGTTATTACAAGAAAATAGATTAAACGGCAGTCCGAATCAATTCACAAATTATTAATTTATAAATTTAAATCTATATTAAATGCTTTGAGTTTTTTTGTATAAAAAATGAATCGTAAATTATGGTTTTGTTTGGTTTTTAGTTGAACTCCAAACAAACCAATCGACGTTTCCACCCGAAAGCCTCAATCCTAAGCCCACTATTCTTTGGCCCGAGTTGGACCAAAAAGCCCAAATTTGAAAGACCTTGATCTCTAGCCCAATTTGAAAGAAACGTTATTTCAAAAAAAAAAAAAAAAAAACTTGAACACCCGCATCCATGACCATTCAAAAGTAGAAAAAAAATGAAGAGTGCATGCTGGTAAAGTTCTCTTGCACAAGCTTTAAAAAAAATTACCATTAGGGAGGGGGTGCCGGTAAGCGGGCAGACCGACAGTGGTGGACTGTCATGCATAGTGGGTGCAATTCCTTTATAATATTTTTTTTTCTGGATATAGAATATAATATTAATTTTGTGTGTGTTGTTTTATTAAAAAAATTAAGGACTGATTAGCCCGGGACTGTGGTCTGGCTTGACAAGCCCAACTTGGCCCGAACAATCCGACCGGCCCAAGGTTGGTCTTGGCCCGATCTCTAGCATTGTTCCACGCAACTCAACTTGGCCCGACTCAATTGGGCTTAGGCCAGACCATATTTACACACCAAGCCACATGCATCCAAACTTTATCTAGGATAAGAATTATCTACAGTTCATAGTATTGTTAAATAGTCCTATTTGTGGCCCATGATTTTTTACGAGGACAAGTGTTGGGGTTAAATACTTAAACCTTGAATCATCCAAGATCAACTGTCGCGTATTGAGTGTTAATTACATGATAAGTTCGATTAATCAATTGGTGATAAATGAACAGACATATTATATTCTCAAATCGAGCTACTAGAATAATAAAATAACAAGTGCAGAAAAGTAAAGGACAGAAGATACAACGTGCTTTGGATGAGTTTGATCCTATGTGCACGGCGAGAACACCACCCAGACAATCATTTTATTACGAAGCAAGAAAGCGAACAAACAAATACAAACTTGAAGGGAAGCAAGAAAGAACCAGAGAAACTATATGAGGAT
Source organism: Viscum album (assembly GCA_963277665.1). Lineage (NCBI taxonomy): Eukaryota > Viridiplantae > Streptophyta > Magnoliopsida > Santalales > Viscaceae > Viscum > Viscum album. Next base: position 881,746,706 of record OY728123.1, read on the forward strand.
GTCACCCTTGTTGAACTATGGGTGACAATAGTGAAGTCTGTCATGTAGAGTCAACGTCGTCCACTTCTGGATAGACTCACGCACCCACCCAAAAAGGATACAAACCAATACATGACAAAAGAAATTGAATCGCTACAAAGCCAATAATCTATACTGGAGCTTGGTTACAATTCAAGATGGGTCAAGACCTGAAACCTTCTTGAAGTGCAGTCGTCCGGAACCTAGAACCAAGTCAATTCTCCACTGAATCTCCACCGGAGAAGTACTTTGGTTCCAGGAGGAGGCACAAAGTCGGCAGAGGGGAGTGCAAGTGTCTGGAATCCCCTAGTCCTCTTTCTTCTTCAACCTCCGAGAGCGCTTCTGCTCAGCGAAAGAAACTTCGCTTAAGAACTCACCGAGAGAACCAATCGATCCGGCCTAGACAACTAGTGGGGCAAATGATGACATGCCAGGGAGCATCATACGGTTCAGGCGGCGGCACGAGATTACAACCGCATGGATGACCCATATCAAAGTCGTCGATTTGAGTAATCGAAGGTGAGACAGTGCAAGAGACAAGTGGCGCTTCAAGATTGTCACGACAGTGGCAGTCCAGATCAAAGTCGAGCGAAAGAAACACACTTAGAGCAATCAAGGGTCGTTGGATCTCTCTTTATCAACGGTCTAGATGAAACCGCTATCCAGGTAAGGAAACCAACAAAACATGGGTGTGCAAATAATTGGGTAAACAAAAAATAAATAAAACCATGTGAACAATTTGCATGCCCCATGTAGTCATATAAGCCCATTCAAAATTAAACACCCTTAATTTAATATGAGAAAAACATATACAAAGCCATATTAATGGAATTTAAATGCAACAATTGTAGGGGGAAATACAAAAAAAATCTCCACCTTGCAATTAAATGGAATAAAAGGATGATGTTCTCGCAACACAAGTTATAGAATTTGAACTAAATTCATTAATTTAAGGCAATGCATGAATTTGGATAATGACACGATCCTAGTCAAACTATCGACCGGATTGTCCCCAATGGGTATCTTAGTGACACTCATCATCCCAGATTCTATAATATCCCTAACAAAATGAAGTCTAATATCAATGTGTTTCGATCTTCCATGACATACATAGTTCTTAGACAAATGTGATGCAGATTGGCTATCACAATGGACTACTATGCTATCAACAAATAAGGACAACTTGGAAAGAAAACCTTTTAACCATATAACATATTTTATGGCTTCTGTCAAGACAATATACTCTGCCTCAATAGTGGAGAGTGAAACCACTGACTACATGTTGCACTTCCAGGAGACTGGTCCTCTATATGCAAGAAATACAAAACCAATGATAGACTTTCGAGTGTCAACATTTGTAGCATAATCAGGGTCAACAAAGCCAACTATATCATTATCAAAACTACTATTTAAGCCATATCAAATGCATAATTTATCATACATAGAGACATACCTCAATAGCCATTTCAATGCATGCCAATGAGGCTTACCAGGTTTCCCCATAAACCTGCTCAAAGTACAAACAACAAATGCAATGTCTAACCTAGAACAAACCATAGCATACATAAGACTTCCTACTACATTAGAATATGAAATCTTACTCATAAAGGCAACCTCATCATCATTTCCAGGGTATTGGTCTAAGGACAACATAAAATATCATCCTAGAGGAATACTAACAAGTTTAACATGCTCAAACATATATCTTCTTAATACCTTCTTAACATAAGCAGATTGGGATAAGTACAAGGTTCTAGCCTTCCTATCTCTTATTATGTCTATACCAAATATTTGATTAACATTCCATAAGCCTTCTATTTCAAAGACACAATTCAATTGATTCTTGACAGAATTTATAATCCTCATGTTTTTACAGATTAAAAGCAGTCCCTCAACATATAATAACAGGTAAACAAATTCATGTTTAATAGTTTTATAATATACACATGCATCAAATTTACTTCTAGAAAATTGATTTTCAATCATAAAATAATCAAACCTTTTATACCATTGTCTTGAAGATTGTTTAAACTCATATAAAGACTTCTTAAGAAGACAAACTTGATTAGGTTTGAGCAGTTTTTGAAAATCCTTCAGGAGGAGTCAGATAAATTGTTTCATCAAGAGTACCATGTAAAAAGGTAGTTTTTACATCTAATTATTCAACATGAAAATCAAACTTCATAGCAAAAGAAAGAAGAATTCTAATAGATGAATGTTTAACAACTAGGGAGAAGATTTCACTATAATCAATGCCTTCACGTTGAAGAACGCCTTTAGTAACCATTCAAGCTTTGAATTTGATTTTAGTTTCTCCAACATTGTTCTCTTTCTTCTTATAAATCCACTTAGAACCTATGACCTTATGGTTACTAGGACTAGAAACAAAAACCCAAGTGTTGTTTCTAAGAAGAGAATTCATCTCTTATTGCATTACACTCAGCCACCTAGTGGCTTCTTTGAACTTAATAGTTTGCTTATAAGTTTGAGGTTCATCATTAAACAAATCCTGTGCTACATTAAATGCATAGGTAGAAATGTCTGCCTGATTGAAATGGGTTAGAGGCCTTATAAATCTCCTCTCTCTATCCCGAGTGAGTTGATAATTGCTAAGATCATTGGGTTCCTCAGTTTCATGTTCAGAATCTGAATTGGAATCAAATTCAACTTGGGTCTGGACAATGGGAGGAGTAGGACCAGTCATGGACTGGGAGTGGTCACTGGATTCAAAAGGGACTTCAACACCTAGGGGAGTTGGTACTCTAGAGGGTCCTGCAGTGTCATTAGTGGTCTCTAAAGGTTCAGATCCCTTATCACTGGACAAACCAGACTCATGAAACATGACATCTTGGCTAATTATACATTTTTGATAACCCGGTTTGTCTACCCATAGACGATACCCCTTAACACCCTCTGGGAAAATCGCAAATATACACTTAACAACCCTAGGAGATCTCTTATTAGTGTGTGTATGAGAATAGGCTATGGATCCAAAAGTCCTATGGTGTGCAAGGATCGGGGGTGAACCTTTCCAGAGTTCTTTAGGCATCTTTAAAGAATTAGAAAATGATGGGAAATGATTAATAAGATAGACTATTGTTGAAGTAGCCTCGGCCCAGAAGGACCTAGGGAGTTTTGAGAGGGACAAAATACACCTCACCCTCTCAAGAACGGTCCTATTCATTCTCTATGATAATCCGTTCTGTTGTGGGGTTCCCAAAATAGTTGGATATTTATTTATCACCTCAGATTCACATAATTCAATGGATTTTTGTGGATAGATACTCTAAACTGTTATCAGTTCTTAAGGCTTTGAGTTTCCTATTAGACTCACTTTCTACCCCATCTTTCCATTTCTTAAAGGTATGAAAAGTATCAGACTTATGTTTGAGTATATGAATCCATACTTTCCAAGAGAAGTTATCAATAAATTTCATGAAGTATAAGCCTCCACCATGGGAGGTGACCCTAGAAGGGCCCCACAAGTCAAAATGAACACATTCAAAGGAGTTCTTCAGCCTTATACATTAACCAACTAAAGTTGACTCTTCTAGATTTCCCATATACGCATTCCTCATAGGATGGGAGACTACTAGGAGGGATGTTACTCAAAAGCCCCTATTTTTTTAGTTCACTAAGTCCCTTGGCACTAACGTTCCCTAATCTTTTATAATAAAGGGTGGTGGAATTAAGCTCTGAACTACAAGAGGTGTTCAATTGAATTCTATGAACATTACCATCTAACACATAAAGACTATTGTGAAGGGTTCCTTTTTATAACCGTGAGGGACCCTTGGGAAACTCTAAGGATTCCAAAATCCGACTTGAAACTATACCCCTTATGGTCAAGGATTCCCTGGGAGATTATGTTTCTTTTTAACTCAGGTAACCACATAACTTCCTCAAGAGACTTAACAGTCCCATCATGAAGCTCTAATGAAATAGTCACTATTCCCATAATTTGACAACTCCTGTTGTTCCCTAGAAATACCTCACCAGATTCAATTTCCCTCAACTCAGTAAAGAACTCCTTCCTAGGACACATGTGGAATAAACACCCTGAATTGAGGATCCATTCATCAAAGACGGAAAAGTTAGAAACATTTAACACATCAATAATGTCAAAGTCCTACTCAACTAATAAGGAATGTTCATTACTATTGTCTCTATAGCCACCTTTCTTATTAGGACAATTCCTCTTAATGTGCCTAGGTTTCTTGCATTGAAAACACTTAATGAATTTGTTTTTAGACTTATATATTTACTTCTTACATTGGCCTCTTTCTTTTATCCTACCCCTAGACTCACTTCTTCCTCTAGACTCACTTTTTCCCCTAATACTTAAACCCTCAGCCTCAGTCTTAATACTACCCTTCCTTTGAAGGTCTTTAGAGAGTAAAGCAGATTTAACTTCTTCAAGAGTAAGTGTATCTTTTCCATACATCATAGAGTCTTTAACAGAATTAAAGGAATCATCTAAAGTTGTTAAAAATATAATGTCATGGTCTTCATCATCCAATTTAATGTCTATATTGGCTAGATCTAACAAGATTTTATTAAATTCATCAACGTGCACTCTAAATGTAGTTCCAGGGCGCATTTTGAAAGTATATAATATCATTTTCTTATATAATATACCAACAAGGGACTTAGTCATATAAAGTGATTCAAGCCTAGACCATATAATAGCAGTAGAGGACTTATATGCAACTTCTCTAATAACTTTATCTTTTAAAGATAAAAGATCAAGATACGGGATTTCCTAAGAGTTTCCTCAGGGACATCAATGCAAGTAGTGGAAATCTTCCCATCAGGGGTAGTGGTGGTAATTTTCTTTCTAGAACTAACAAGGGAATCAATTAAATCATTATGGTCCAGTAAACTTTCATTTTAATTCTCTAAAGATTAAAATCAATTTCACCATCAAACTTATCAATATCGAATTTAGTAGAACCCATAACTAACATTACAGTAGGATCTGATACCACTTGTTGGGGTTAAATACTTAAACCCTAAAACATCCAAGATCCACTGTCGCATATTGAGGGTTAATTATATGATAAATTCGATTAATTAATTAGTGATAAATGAACAGAAAAATTCTATTCTCAAATCGAGCTACTGGAACAATAGAATAATGAGTGCAGAAAAGTAAAGGATAGAAAATATAACATGCTTCAAATCAGTTTGATCCTACATGCACAATGAGAACACCACACAGGTAATCATTTTATTATTAATCAAGAAAGCGAACAAAGAAAATACAGGCTTGAAAGAAAGAAAGAAAGAATCAAAGAAACTACCTGAGAAGGTCAACCTTGTTGAACAAGGTGGTAGCGGTGAAGCCTGTCATGTAGAATCAATGTTTTCCACTCCTGGATGGACTCACGTACACACCCAAAAAAGATACATAAAAATAAATGAAAAAAGAAATTGAATTGCTCTATAGTTAAGAATCTATACCAAAACTTGGTTACGATGAAAGATAGGTCAAGATTTGAAACCTTCTTGAAGCGCAATCATCCAGAACCCAAAACCAAGACGATTATCCACTGAATCCCCATAGGATAAGTAATCCAGTTTCAGGAGGTGGAACGATCTCAAAAAAGGGGAGTACAAGTGGCTAGAATCCCCTGGTCCTCCTCCTTCTTCAACCTCTGAGATCACTTCTACTCAGTGAAAGAAACATCGCTTAGGAACTCACCGAGAGAACTGATCAATCCATCCCATAAAGCTATTGGGGAAAATTATGGCATGCTATGGAGTTTCAGATGGTTTAGGCAGCGGCATAGGATTAAAACTACATGGACAACCCAGATTAAAGTCATCGGTTCGAGTAACTAAAGGTGGGACAACGTATGATACAAGTGACACTACAGGATTGGCATGACGATGGCGACCCAAATCAAAGCTGAGTGAAAGAAGCACACCCAGAGCAACCAAGGGCCATTAGATCTCTCATTATCAATGGTCTAGATGAAACCACTATCCAGGTAAGGAAAACAACAAAACACAGGTATGCAAATAATCAAGTAAATGAAAAAATAAAACCATGTGAACAGTCTGCATGCCCCATGAAATCATACAAGCCCATGAAAAATTAGACACCCTTAATTTAATATGAGAAAAGCATATAAAAAACCATATTAATGTAATTTAAATGCAACAATTTCAGGGAAAAAATACAACAACAAGTTTCCCCCCGTGTCAAATAAGAGTAACATGTCTGGTTCTTGAAAGTTAAACATTAACAATCTCTCTAATCATTTTTTTAAAAATTGAATACAAATCAATTTCTGAGTTGAGTGACATCCTTGACAAGAACTTGGATGGAAAAAATTCAAACAACCACAATCCAACACTATCCAAATCGATCACAGTTCCAATAAAAACCCAAAAACGAATTCAAATTTCAAAATACAATAATCAAGGCTGAGTTAATAGTGGAATAAAATGTTATGCAAGAATCTTGTGGGTGAAAGGACGTGCCACCCTAGAGCCCTATGCCTCACGAGATGACTGATACCCTATCATTGTATCACTGTAGGAATCACCACACCAATAGAAATGATCAGAACCGAGTTAAAACCAGCTTTATCAAAATTCATCATCGTCATTGAGGATGAATCATAAAATCCATGAACATCAAACCATACAAACACTAGGGAAAAAAACCCAATGCTATAGGAAAACACCACAGAAAATGATTACATAATAGGTAAAAATAACCAGAACAACCAACTAAAAGTCTTTGAATCACTATCTTTAGACTACAATAATGCACAATGACACTACTCAGAAAATCACAAAGTTAAGACCTCCTCTCTATCGAAGATCCAGAACTGATGGTGCATGCTCAACGCTACTACAATCCAACTCCACACCTCCGCCACTATGTGTCTGCTCATTGGAATGTGTCACCATGTTATATGCACTAAACAACCTAAAACCACACTTGAAAAGACCTTCCAAGTAACTAACCTAAGAGAATATCATAGAGGCAGAAATGATTAACAACATAAGGGAATAAGAGAGCCTAAGGAGGGTAGACACCATTGCAGGAGCCAAAGAGCCAGAGATGACTGGAGAAGGCACAAACATGGAAAGACCAAACCTAAAGAACCAGAATAGAAAAAAGAAACAAGAAGGAAAACCAACAAAATAAAAAGGAAAATGCAAGGTCCTCCATCAACCGTTCCCACCATAACCATCTCAGACCTCTGTGAAAATCATTGCACTTGAACAAGATGGGGTCTGACATAGAGGGTTGGGATGGAAGAACAAAGGAGGGAAGAGGAAAAAATAACCACCTGAGGGCATACCAAAGACACTTAAAATGGAATCCATCCAAAATTTTGTATCTAATTCTTTGACTATGAACCACTAATGAGCGAACAATGACCAGTGGTGATCAACGAACAATTTCGATATAGCTTCCTCTCTCATATCCTCAACAGGTTGACATTGTAGAAATGATAGGCGAAGGTAGTGTATGATTTTACATTTGGGTATTAAAATTGTATTAAATATTGTGGGTGTGTAAAACTCTATCTAGGTTTTTATATCCATTTTTTTGGAATGGTGATTGATCGCACCGCAATTCACTGTTTCATTTTCACCCTTACACCATTATATTAAATTGAATTTGTATTGAAAATTTAAAATATAATAAAAAATTTAACTTAATGTTTGATTAATTTATATTGTTTTTATCAATGTTAAAAGTGTAAATTATACATGTTTTGATATTTTCATTGAAGGTGGAGGTGATTTGGAGGCCCCAGAGATGATCTAGAAGAAAAATGGGCCAAACTACATGACATCCCATGGACATCTATCCAATGTTTTGAGAATTAAGAGAATTAAGTGAATCCAAATGGGATGAAAATTTATGGTCCACTCCAAAACATCATGGTATACAACTTTTATCAAGTAACCAAATCCCAATTCATCCATCTGATGTCCTGTACGAACCATTCTGTTCAGGGGACAAAATCTGACTGAATTCAAAAGTTTGGTTCAATATTTTGACCATATATCCCAATAAAAATGTCTAATAGCCACAAAATTTAACATGGAGATATTAAAGAGGGATTAAAACAACTATTATCTTTTGGTAAAGTTGTGATATGGATTTATACTATTCCAAAACCGAGACACAAGTGGTATCTCAAAATCAGGGTTCTCAAAACCATGTTCTATTTTGGCTATAAAAAGGAACTATGGTAACCTCATTGGGAAGTTAGAACCAGAATCAAATATCTACCATTTTTGAGTCATATAGGAGTCTCCTCCTCATCCTAGAAGTTATGTATTCCCCTATCCTCATAGGGGGATCAAGAATGAAGAAGGAGTTCCACCCGAGCTTCCTCCTCCTCCCAATGTCGAGCTAAGCGGTGGGTGATCGTTTCGAGGGATCTAAACACTTGAAGAGGGAGTTAAGGTACATAATTATCTACTATTTTGGTGTATATTTTGGTTTGAATTGTTCTTTCATATGTATCTTAACTTTTTTTATGCATCGAATTGAAACACTTTTTATTTCATAACTGATTGGTGTGAGATTTTAAGTGTGTGTCTTGTGTTGTTCTGATTGGACAACATAAGAAGCCTTTTCTTTCCCAAAAATTTGAGATTTCAATGTTACTTTACAAACCTTAAATCATTCTAAGGGTATGGAACTTGAATAAATGATTGTTATGTCAAGGTTTAGTTCTAATCGCATCATTTTAAGAGGCTTGTGGGTACCCAAAATCTTGGTTAACCCTTAACCAAAGGATTACACTAAAACCTAATAATAAATTAAGAACAAGGAAATATTCAAGTTATGTAGTAACTTAGAAATTATCACTTATTTATCTCATATTTTTCACAATCCAATTGGTATTTCAACTTTATAACTCTTTAAATTAAGTTACTTTCTTGAAAATGTTTTCAAAACCACCCCCCTCTTTTAGTAATTTTTATTAAAAATACACACTCAAAACCTATCAATCCTCCTTGATAGACAACCTAGGGACTTACCTAGACTACAAAATATTCTTTAAATCACTATCAATTTGACGTGTCATGACAACGTGGTCAAATTTTGGCGCCATTTTCGAGGAGCGCTTTGATTTTTAGTGCGTGTTTTTTATAAGATATTTGTAAATTTTGTGAATATTTATTTACCTTTTCAATATTTTTTTATTATGATCTATTTATTGGGTAGGTTATAAAAATTATGTGTTCTACTCCAGGAGATTTACCCCTTTTCGAACCCAAACCGGATAAGATCCTACGTCAAAGACACCGAGACACACAAGACAACCCTTTGAAGGACACACCGCAACTTGAGACTTTTCTAAACCTATATTCTTCTGGAACCAAATTAGAAACTGAAATTAACATGTATAATACAAATGAAAAAACTTTTTTTCTTTCCTCTTATCCCATTTATGAGTTTTCATCCTTGATATAAATTCTAGGTAGTGAATCATGCATTGAATGTTGTAGTGGTCTAGAAAAATGTCATGCTTGTCTATTAATTGATGATTTCTTGAGCATTGAGGATCCCATGAAAATCCATGATATTGTGAAGCTTGTAAAAGCTCATTCTTCATCTGTGGATGTTACCATTAAGCAGTTAGATAATATCATTGACCTCTCAATTTCACATTCACTCCCTGAACATGTTGAACATTTATTTGAGGGAGTAAAAGATGAGATCGAAGTGGCTTTACTAAATGAGAACCAAGATGCCTGCATTTAAAGGGAAGACATTAATATTTATTCTTCATGTTTTAATTTTATTCAAATATAATTAAACTATAAAGTTACCTTTGACACCATTTATGTAACATATCTAAAGAAATTATTGGAGAATGAAGAAGTGGTTGTACAAGTGGAAACCAAGAAAGATGAGGAATCATTCTTTATCTTACCCCCACCATATAAGTTGTATATCATTACAATGGGGGAGGATTTAGAACACTATATCCATGAATTACTCAAAAATAAATATGATGTGAAATCTGAAAAAAGAAGTGCTAGTGGTTCTTATCAAAGAAACTCCACCCACCATCAGATTGGGGATAACCCATTGGAACTGTCCATCTGGAGGCAGTAAAAACCCAGGGCCCACTTAGGGGATTAATACAATATCAACCCATATTTTTTTTACTTTAATGTTCTATTTATATTTTATTTTCTTTCAATAAATTTCTTATGTTATATTCTCTACTTTTCATGAAGGTTTTTCAATGAGAAATATTTAGGAGATTAACTCAATGTTGCACTACTAATAAGTCAGGTCGTACCCCTCCATTACACTCACTTGCTTATTGTGATTCAATTATAAATAATATTACATGTTATATATACTTGAATATAGTAAGGACACTGTGCACTTTAGGTGTGGGGGTATGAGTACATTCCTGGGTTAGTTAGTAATTTTTATACTTTTTTTTTCTTTTTTCTCTTTTTCGCCTTCTTTATGGTATTTTCACTTTTCCCCATCTTGTTGAGTTCATTAGGATTTTTATAGTATTTATTATTTATTCTCTTTTTCGCCTTCTTTATGTTATTTTTACTTCCCCCCCTTATGGTCACCAAATCATGGAACTTACTAAAAATTCATTTTGAAATTTTTGAGTCTATGTTGATTTAACATTTGATGAAAACCTGACTCTGTTATGGAATGAATGTTTGTATGAATTTTACACCAGGGAGTGATTTTTAGTGAATTGGTTTTCTATCAATGATATAAATGGTTTTATCTATGTGAAACCTTTGAGATGATTCCCATTATGTGAGTAGTTTTTGGGAAAACCGTGTCACTAATATCTCCACACATTTTTGCACCAAACCACAAAGTGTGAATATTTATTACTTCCTAGAAGTTAAATATATGTTAGGTTAATATTTTTCAGCTTAAAATGATATTTCCATATGTTCATTCCTTATCCGATCTGTTTCATTACTATACCATATTGACCTATGTGTGTATACCTGATATCCGACTGTTGTATGCCCTAAAAAAACAAAAAAAAAAAAACAAAAAAAACTGGGTTGTGTATTAGGTAGGTCAAAAAACCACTCCTCCTCAACCTTTTATCTTTTTAGAACTATTAAAATTAGTTTCATGAGGAGATCAAACAAGGGTTGAGAGATGAGTGTGAGATTTGTTCCAAATGAAAATTCTGAAAAAAAACAAAAATAATAAATGAGGGGAGTGATGAAATGTAAAACATATGGGGATATATAGGTTGGGAGATTATGATTTGATTTTTGGGAATGCTTAAGTTAGTGGGTCTTGAAATATTATTGTAAAGGATGTAGGAAAGGTTCGGTGGAAAAAATCATTTAAGCTGAAAAATGTTAAAATAACATATTTTTATTGGATAGAAAGTAGAAAGAATAGCATGAAATTATTTTCACACACACACATGGAAAGTTAGTGGAATGATTGAATCTTGAATTCTTTTCTCAATTTGGTATCATTAATCTCTTTTAATTTCACTGTGATATGATTTATGAGACATCTTTTTCCATTTTCACTAGGAAGAACTCCTTGGTGTGGTTTGTGCATTGATCACATTACTTTAATGAATTAAAATTTCATCAAATGTTAAATACTCATAATGTTGGTAATATATACATGCATAATTTCTAAAAATTTAACTTTGTCCAGGAGTTCAAATGTTTAGGTGTGGGGGTGTGATCGCACCGTGATTCACTGTTTCATTTTCACCCTTACACCATTGTATTAAATTGAATATGTATTGTAAATTTAAAATATAATAAAAAATTTAAATTAATTTTTGATTAATTTATTTTTTTTTATCACCATTAAAAGGGTAAATTATACTTGTTTTGATATTTTCATTAAAGGTGGAGGTGATTTGGAGGCCCCATATATGATCTAGAAGAAAAATAGGTCAAACTGCATGGCATCCCATGGAAATCTGTCCACTATTTTGAGAATTAAGAGAATTTCGTGCATCCAAATGGGCCGAAACTTTGTTTTTAACTCCAAAACATCATGGGATAAAACTCTTATCAAGAAACCAAATCCCAATTCTGCAATTTGATGACCTGTACGAACCATTCTGTTCAGGGGATAGAATCTACTTGAATTCAAAAGTTTGGTTCGGTCTTTTGACTATATCACCCAATAAAAATGTCTAATTATAGAAAACTTTAACATGGAGATAGTAAAGATTCCAAAAAACAACTCTTATATTTTGGTCAAGTCATGATATGGATTTATACTATTCAAAAACTGAGACACAAGTGGTATCTAAAAAACAGGGTGCTCAAAACCATGTTCTATTTTGGCTATAAAAAGGCACCATGGGAGCCTCATTGGGAAGTTCGAACCAGAAGAAAATATATTACATTTTGGAGTCCTATAGAAGTACCCTCCTCATCCTAGAAGTTCTAGAGGCCCCTATCCACATAGGGGTATCAAGAATAAATAAGGAGTTCCACCCGAGCTTCCTCCTCCCAATGCCGAGCTAAGCGGTGGGTGATCATTGTGAGGGAGATACACACTTGAAGAGGGAGTTACAAAACATAATTATCTACTGTTTTGGTGTATATTTTGGTTTTAATTATTATTTCATATGTATCTTAACTTGTTTTGATGCATTGAATTGAAACAATTTCTATTTCATAACCGATTGGTGTGCGATTTTAAGTGTGCATCTTGTGTTGTTCTGATTGGAAAAAATAAGAATCCTTTTCTTTCCCAAACATTTGAGATTTCAATGTTCCTTTACAAAACTTAAATCATGATAAGGGGCTGTAACTTGACTACACTATTGTTATGTCAAGGTTTAGTTCTAATCACATCATTTTAAGAGGCTTGTGGGTACCCAAGATCTTGGTTAACCCTCAACCAAAGGATTACACTAAAACCTAATAATCAATTAAGAATGAGGAAATATTCAAGTTTTATAGTAACTTAGCAATGATCACTTATTTATCTCATATTTTTCACAATCCACTTGGTATTTCAACTTTATAACTCTTTTAAATTAAGTTACTTTCTTGAAAATGTTTTCAAAACCACACCCTCTTTTATTAATTTTTATAAAAAATACACACTCAAAACCTATCAAATATCCTTGAGAGACAACTTAGGGTCTGTCATAGACTAAAAAATCTTCTTTAAATCACTATCAATTTGACGTGTCACAACAACGTGATCAGTGATGCATGATTAGTTGGATGGAGCTGGGCTAAGTGTTATAGGTTCATACTAAAAATCAGTTCAATGCCACCCATGGTTGTTAAAACTAAAAATGATTGTCCCTTTGGTGAGAAAATAATATAAAAATAAAATAAAGTACAAAATATGGAAAATAAATGAAACTGGATGTAATGTGAAAAATCCCCAAAAATAAAAGGGGTAAAAACCCACAGGCAAAATAAAAGTATCTTGCAACAGATGATGTGGGTATTCACTTTCTCTCACTATTACATAGAGAAAGTTCTTGTAAATTATCCATGGGATAAATGGAGAAGAACCTCACAAATATCACTAAAATATTGAATTTTAATCGAGTGATTCTGAATGTTGAAGCTAGTGATGATCTACTGGGGGAGATTCCCTTTTATAGGCTACTTTGTATCCCCTACCCCTCCTACACTGCAACCATTTAGGTGGGGTTGGACACCCACCTTTTCTTACCTCCATCCGCACCCTTTGACAAGAAATAGTGAGGTTTCTACTGTTTAGAAAAAGTAGATTTAGACCCTAATAAACAATGGGTGGTTAACTACCGAAATATCCCCCACTTAGATATTTGATTGAGAATCAATCTGTAAGATCCCATATTTTTCCAGGTACATCCCTCTTTTAGTTTTTATTGAAACTATTTTAGTTGAGTTTTCCTTCTTCTTTAAACCTTAGTGGTCGAGTCCCTTTTTGGGGATAATTATCATTTACTGGGGAAGATGACCTAAAGTTTAGGAATGCATGTTTTTTTGAATTAATAGAGTCAGGTTATAATTGTGTTAAGGGATTATGAGGGTTTTCTATGGTTTGGAAGTCTTTGGAAGTAGTTTGGGTTCTTTCAATAGGAGTTTCATTGAAAGTTGTATGTTGGACACTTTCACATCATGAATGGTTTACACGACATGAAATTGTTTCCGAGTAGTGGTCGTGAACTGGTTCAATGTGTGAAAAGTTACACACTGTGAAACTAGTTAATGTTGTGAAATGGTTGATCAAGGTTATTTTAACTTTAGGTGATGCATTTTTCGACATATCTCTTAAATTTAGAAATTCACATCATGAAATTTTTTCACATTGTGAATCTCTTAGGATCAGTGGTTTTAAACCACGATGTGTGTATGATTTTATTTCATCCACCATGCATCTCACTCTCTCAAACCCTAGGGTGACTCTAGGATATTTTGGAGTGATTCCTTCCCTTTCATATATCTCTATCAAGTATTTAATCTATGGTGCGTTTCCTAACTTTGGTTATCCCCTCTCTTCTGCATGTTCTACATTATCATGGTGTCTCACGAACCGGCCCGAGTACCCTGGTAACCCAATAATCGAGCCAGAATTGACATAGATTAAAGGGAATTCTTGATTCCCATGGGTCGATGAATATCACCTGACATCATACAAACTAAAAGTGGGAACAATTTTTTCACTAACAATGTGGAAGTAAAAGAAACAAGACATTATGCATAACAAAATAAACTCCACTGGGAGAATTGTACCAGAAGTCAACAAGGCATAAAAAATCCCAAAGTACTATATCCCAAGTACTAAAATAGAGAAAAAACACCCCAAGTACCCAAGGACACAACTCACTAAGTCCAAAGTTCAATAGCTAGATCCACCTCCAAGTGATACTTTCCCCTTGATCGAACCTAGAAGGAGATAATCTACAAACACCCAAAGAAATAAGTAGGGTGTGACCTAAAAAGTTTAGTATGGTCTCACTAAGTATTCCATAATAGGTTCCAATAATAGATTAACCAAAGGAATGATTTCCACTTTAAAAATAATCATGCTTATCATTTTAAATCATATTTAAAAAAATCATGCTACACAGTTCAAATGATGGAAAATACTTTAAGAAAAGGCTTCACAGGAGATGAAATATCTCTAAAATAATAACTTAAATAAAACATCTACATAAAACAATTTATGTAAATTCATAAGGCATGTAAAGAAATTTTACAACATTGGCATACATTTATATATCATATATAAATAACAAGTGAGAAACATTGTCATATGCCAAATAGGTATAAAAGTTTCAATATATAGGACTCCAAACTTCCTAAGTGATCACAATAATATGTTTATACACACATCCCTCTGACACTAGACAATGTTGACTTTTCACCATCCCATCAGGGATGTGACTTGTTGCATTTGGGTTTTAGAACGTTGTAGTAGCACAGAATGTGTCCAAATAAATCACCAACTACCTAAGGCTTGCACGTTCTCTTACATAATAAATGATGAGAAATTTATTTTAAAACTGCTTAAAATACAATTAAATCCCACCCCCACATTTCAAATTACAATTTTCTATTTAAAACCAAAACAAGTTTTAATAAAAAAACATGCCTCTTTAACCAATATAAAACCACTGGGTTTCTATCAAAACTCTTTAATCCATTTTCAAAAGTTTGAAATCAATTCGAAACAAATTTCATAAATTTTCAAAAATTCATTTCCATAATTAAATTCAACAATTTAATTGAAATCATTTCCATCAAATCCACAATTTAAATTAAACAATTTAAATAAACCAATTTCCATAAACAAATCCCAATTTAATGAAATTGGGGGTTTTCCCAATTTTCATGCCAGAACTATTTCAAATCCCCCAATTCACTAGAATTGAGTTTTAATAAATCAATTTAAAGAAAGTTTGAGCAATTGAATTTAAATCAACAATTGAAATAAATTAAACAATTCAAGGTTAATCTATTTGGCCAAATAGGATTGAATCACTTACTTTTTTTTCCTAAAACTCAACAATTGAAACAACACCCATCAATGAGAACGAAGGTGTAAGAGACCTAAAAACACGACCTATAAATTATATCCAACATAAAAAAGTACAAATCCATCAATTTCAGGATGATCTATTGAAATCCCAAATTAGTAGAAAGAGAGAAAGATGAAGAACAAAGGTGAAATCTTACATAGGAATCACACCACAAGCACAACAACGATTGAATGCCAAATGAGAGGATCTAGAAAGGTTGGAGAGCTCCAAGATCACCTGGGGAAGGATTTGGGTCAAGGTAGATGAATTTGGAGAGGATCCAAAAGATATAGATTAGTTATTCTACCTGTTTAAAAAGCATAGTAGGGGTATTACACGACGTGTAACACCAATACACATCATGAAATAGTTAATTTATGAAACCTCCAAAAAAATGTGTCACCTCAAATTAAAAACCGATGCTCCAAAATAAAATTTGATCTTTAATTCTATCATGACATGTAAAGACTCATCACATCATGTACCCTTCATAGTGTGAAACCTTCACAATTTGTATCCAACAACTCTTACACGTCGTGTAACCTAGTTACACGGAATGTAACCATTCGAAAACCTGAAAAAAAGGATGGTTAAATCTAAGAGTCCAAAAAATATCTTAATTAACCATTACAAGTATCCTCCCAATTCATTTTCAACCCTACCTAGTTAATAAATAGGAAAGACCACGATAAAGGTAAAGACGTACTTGTCAAATCAGTAATGGGATGTTATAACCTCCCCACCATAAAAATTTCTATCCCCAGAAGGCCTATGAATAAGTTTCCATGCCAAAAATATGAGGCCACTACTCTCTCATTAGTACCTTACGTTCTCACATCTCATGATTATCAGAACCATGCTTCCATATCACATGAACTAAAGGTATCATCCTCCCATGAAGTACCTTGGTCTTAGAATCAACTATCCTAACTGGCCGATCAATCAAAGATAAATCAGGTTCAATCTCAAGATCACTCCAACTCAAAACATGAGATGGATCAAAGAGATACTTCCTCATCTTCGACACATGGAACATGTTACATATCATTGTCAGTCATGGTGGAAGTGCTAAATGGTAAGAAACTTTCTCCACCTGATCAATAACCTCGAAAGGTCCCACAAAATGAGGAGAAAGCTTCCCTTGCCCCCCAAGTTGTTAATGACCCAACCAGGGTGAAACTTTTAAGAACAAAAAATCACCAACTTAAAAATTCAAAGGTTTATAGTGATATTCAGTGTATGATTTATATCGTCTCTATGCCATCAACATTCTATGATAAATTAATTGAATCTTTACTGTCGTCTCTTCCACCAATCTTGGTCCAACCATGGAAGTTTCACCAATCTATGACCAATACAATGAATATTTAAGAGGCTAACCATACAAGGCCTCAAAAGGGTCCATTATGATTATTGACTAGTAACTATTGTTATAAGAAAACTCAACCAGCCCCAAGTGATCATCCCAAGCCCCACCGAAGTCAAGAATACAAGCGCGAAGCATATAATCAAGAATCTGTATAGCTATCTCTTTGTCTGGCCATCCAAATATGGATTGTAGGCCATGATCAAATATACCTAAGATCCCAGTACCTCCTGAAGGCCTATTAAAAAGTGATAAGTGAATCAAGGATCCCCATTAGAGACTATAGTAGATTGAACTTTGTGCCAATAGACAATCTCTTTCACATAGATATTTCTTAACTCCTCAACTTTGGCGGTATCACAAATGGGCATGAAGTGACCCGACTTGGTTAGACTTTTGATCACAACCCATATCACACTCTTCTTTATCTGGGTATGTGGTAACCCAACAAAAAAATCCATAGAGATCTCATCCCACTTCCAATTAGGTACTGGAAGTGGCTGAAGCAAATCTAAGGGTTTTTGGTGCTTGACCTTAACCTTCTGGCATGTATAGCAATGAGATACAAACTCGGCAATGTACCATCTCATACATGGCTGCCATAAATGCTGCTGCACATCATAGAAAATATTTGTGGTTCCTTGGTGTACTTACCAAAAGGGAATATGAAAATCTCCCATCACATACTTCCTTATTGGTAATGGAATAATGAAACGATTCTGATAGCATATAACACCCTCTTTGGATAAAGAACATAGGGAAACTGTCTCCCCACAATAAAAAGAGTCTCTAATGATATGAAATTCATCATTAAGATTTTGTTCCTAATGAATCATCTCAAGAAGAGTGGATGATAATTGAATGATTTCTAAAAAAACCTCATCCCCTGATTCATGGACTCCAATATGCAACTGTGCAAAGAGAGCCACCAAATTCGACTCTTCCGAAGATTCTTTCACTACCCAGGTTGGAAACTTCCTACTCAATGCATCTGCAACAACATTCCCTTTCCCTGGGGTATAGGAAATATTGAAATCAAAAGTCTAAAGGTATTCCACCCAACACCTATGATGAAGATTTAAATATTTTTGAGAGAAGATATAACTCATGCTTTTGTGGTATGAAAACACGACAAACCTCTCTCCATAAAGGTAATGTTGTTAACTCTTAAGCACGTGCATCACAAATGTAAGTTCAAGGTCATGGGTAGAATAATTCTTCTCATGTGGATGAAGCTAACGAGATTCATAAGAAACTATATGATATCCTTGTATAAGAATGCAGCCCAAGACTAAACTTGATGCATCACAAAAGACCACATAGCCCTACCCGACCTATGGAAGAGACAACACTGCCGTAGTAGTCAAAAGACGTTTTAGGTCAACAAAAGAACTCTGAAATTTCTCATTCTAAGCAAACATCACCCCCTTTCGAGTTAGATTATTCATAGGAGAATCCAACTTCGAAAATTCCTTCACAAACCAATGATAATATCCATCTAAGACCAAGAAGCTCTGAATCTCAAAGACATTATGTGGTTTATCCCAAGTCATAACAACCTTCAACTTCTCAGGATCAACTGATATTTGTTGTTCTGAAACCATGTGCCCCAGGAATTTCACTTCCTGAATCTAGAAATCACATTTTAAAAGCTTGGAATAAAGTCGGTGATTTCTCAGCAAACTCAAAACTATCCTCAGATGATACACATGATCCTCCTTGTATTTAGAGTAAATGGGGATGTCATCCATAAATACTACCACCAAGGTATCCAGAACTCATGGAAAATCCTATTAATCAAATCCATGAAAACTACAGGAGAATTTGTTAGACAAAAGAGCATAACAAGATACTCATAATATCCACACCTACTCCAAAAGGCAGTTTTCTAAATATGCGATTCTTTTATCCTTAACCGATGGTAACCAAATCAAAGGTCGATATGAAAAAACCACTTCACCCCTTTAAACCGATCCAATAGATCATTAATCCATGGAAAAAATACTTTATTTTCACTACAACTCAGTTGATCTTTTGGTAATTAACACATAAGTGAAGAGATCTATCTACTTTTTTTTGAGAAGAGAACCGGCGCCACCCAAGGTGACACACTCAGGCATATAAATCCTTTCTCAAGAAGATAATCTAACTGGTACTTTAGATGTTTTAGTTCAGTTGGAGGCACGTGGTAAGAGGGAATTGAAACTGGTTGAGTACCAAACATTAAGTCAATAGAAAACTCAACCTCCCTTACCAGTGGAAAACTAGAGAATTTAGAAGGAAACACATCAAGAAACTCGATGAAAACTGGAGGAAGATCACCAATCAAAGATTCTCACTCCATATCAAAATAAAACGCTGATATTACTTTCCCCAACTATGGATAAGAAGGTCTATCTCTTATCAACCTTGGGTCCTAATCTACTTGAAAGATAAGAGACACACCACTGGGTGTAGTGAGGTAGACCCACTAAAGATAACAATCAATCTGAGCTTTATTGGAAATAAGCCAATCCATTCTGAGAATGATGTCAAGAGATTTCATGTCGAGAACCAAAAAAATCCAAGTTAGCTCAACATCTGAGAGATATAAGACACAAGTGGGACTACAAAGACCTTACTCCCTCTTCGTACCAAGGGGTATAGTAATATCCATTGTACAAGATAAAATCTCCATAGGAAGATTAAGTAGATTAAAAATACGAGTTGAAATAAATGAATGAGATTCACCTGTATTAAATATAGAAATCAATAATGATGAAGCTATAGTAATGGTACCTCTCACAGTCATTAGAAAAGTGTCTTATTCCTTTAGAGACTCTTCCACTGTGGATTCTTGTGGATGAAACCATTTTATATGTGAAACATCTGATTTCCACGCAGTTTTAGGAGGAGATGATGATCTTGTTCCGCTACGTAGAGTAGAAAAGTTATGGTAGAATATCTGTAAGTTCCATGAATGTCCACAGGCACCATAATTCTTGGGTTACTCAATGAAAACCCTCTTAGAATTTCCCATATTTAAACACTAACAGCAAATCAAATTACTTTTTCCTAGCACTGTAGGAGGTCTGGAATGAATCTTCCATTGAGAGCTATCGCGAGAATCATCACACTTCCATTTTCCCTTGAAGGAACTCACACTACCACTGGGAGAGAAAGAAACTCCCGATAACCCTGACTTGCCAGCCAAGTCCATCTCGATCACCAACGCTCTATCCAACACATCGATATAAGAGGAAATTTTTTGTAAGAAAACCTAAAAATGTATGTCTAATCAATGTCCCAACTCGAACCATAGAGCCTTCATCCTCTCATTAGATACAATCTCAGTCAAAAACTTCACAAGTTCATCAAATCAATTTAAATACTTAGTCACAGTTCTATTAGCCTAATCAAGATTGAAAAACTCCATAGCCTTGGACAACACAATTGACTCTAGATAGATTGGTCGGTGAAAAGAACCTTGCATTATTTCCACTATAAACCCTCATGTTTCCTTTCCATCACCATGGTTTCCACCCATCTCCTACTCAGTCCTTCCAGCTTGAAGGTGGAACACTTCAACATGATCACGTTCGATGTTTCCAATAACTCAAATAGAGATTCCATCTTTCCCAACCATTCATCAACATGTTGAGGATTAGTGGAGCCTTTGAAAACTGGTGGATTATGGTGAAGGAACTCCTGATAACTAACTTTAAGAGTGTCCCTCTGAGGTTCCATAGCTGGAGTCTGAACATGACTAGATGTGGTGCCTATCCTAGATATTGGACAGTGCACACAATCACCTCAACTAGATTCAGGTCCATTGAAGGATTCACTCACTAAGGTTTAGTAATAGCCTCTTCCTAGATCCAATTCACATGTCTTCTCAAAGGCATGATGCTACATAACATTAGCAGACAACAAAGAAGACATTAGATTAACACTCAAACTAAGAAAAAAGGGAAAATATTCCCAATATATAGAACAAACAAGATTTGGATTTCACTATATCCGAATCAAAATAGGGAAAATAATAGAACTAATCCACAAGATTTCTTTCCCTAACCACCCCTGGTGACTTAAGGTTCATTGTAGTGAGAGATATCCAGACACTCAATCATAACTACCTCCTAAGTCCCAAAAATATTTCAAAAATACATATTGACTTAAAAACATAAGCTCAACCTCCTTTGATACCACTTTTTCATGAACCAACCTAGGTACCCTGGTAAACCGATAACTGATCCAAACCTGACATAGCCCGAAGGGTGTTACTGATCCCCATAGGTTGATGACTAGCACCTGACATCATACAAACTGAAAGTGGGAATAATTTTTCC
The DNA here is from genome assembly GCA_963277665.1 of Viscum album. Taxonomy (NCBI): domain Eukaryota; kingdom Viridiplantae; phylum Streptophyta; class Magnoliopsida; order Santalales; family Viscaceae; genus Viscum; species Viscum album. Next base: position 881,768,428 of record OY728123.1, read on the forward strand.
ACTAACAATGCATAAGTAAAAGAAACAATACATTTTTCATAAAAAAAGATACTCCATTCAGAGTAATGTACCAGAAGTCAACAAGGCATAAACAAGAACAAATTACTACAACCCATGTACCAAAACAAAGGAAAAACACCCAAAGTACCTAAGGACACAACTCACAAAGTCCAAAGTTCAACAGCTAGATCCACCTCCAAGTGATCCTTTCCCCTTACTCGTACCTGGAAGAAGATAATCTACAAACACCTGAAGGAACAAGTTGGGTGTGTTCTAAAAATCCCAGTAGGATCTCACCATAGATTCCATAATAGGTTCTAATAATAGATTAACTAAAGGAATGATTTCAACTTTAAAAATAAATATGTTCGTAATTTTAAATCATATTTAAACAAATCATGATACACAATTAAAATGATGAAAAATACTTTAAGTAAAGGATTCATAGGTGATGGAATATTTCTAAAACAATGGCTTAAATAAAATAGCAACATAAAATAGTTTATATAAATTCATAAGGAATGTAAAGCAGTTTTACAACATTATCATACATTTATATCTCATATATAAATATCAAGCGAGCAACAAATCCATATACCAAATAGGTATGAAAGTTTCAAGATATAAGACTCCACACTCTATAAGTGATCATGACAATCTGTGTATACACATATCCCTATAACACTGGAAAAAGTCAACTTGTCACCATCCCATCAGGGATGTGACCTACTGAATTTATGTTTTAGAATGTTGTAGTGGCATAGAGTGTGTCCAAATAACTCACCAACTACCTAAGGCTTTCATGTGATATTACATAATCAATGATGGGCAATTTTTTTAAGACAACTTAAAATAAAATTAAATCTCATCCCCCCATTTAAAATGCCAATTTTCCATTTAAAACCAAAACAAATTTTAATAAAAAACATGCCCCTTTAACCAAGATAAAACCACTAGGTTTCTATCAAAACTCTTTAATCCATTTTCACAAGTTTTAAATCAATTCAAAATCAATTCTATCAATTTTAACAAATTCATTTCCACAATTAAATTCAAAAATTTAATTGAAATAATTTCCATTAAATCAAAAATTTAAATTAAATAATTTAAATCAACCAATTTCCATAAACAAATCCCAATTCAATGGAATTGGGGGTTTTCCCAATTTTCCTGCCAGAACCATTTCAAATATCCCAATTCACTGGAATTGGGTTTTAATAAATCAATTGAAATAAAGTTTGAGAAATTGAATTTAAATTAATAATTGAAATAAATCAATCAATTCAAGGTTAATAAATTTGTCCAAATAGGATGGAATCACATAATTTTTTCCCGAAACTCAACACTTGGAATGGAAATCATACATGAGAATGAAGGTATAAAAGACCTCAAAACACAGCCTAAAAACAAAATACAACATCACATATTATAGATCCATCAATTTCAAGATGATCTATTGAAATATCAAAGGAGGATAAAGAGAGAAAGATGAAGAATGAAGGAGAAATCTTACCCAGTAATCACACCGTAAGAGCAACAATGATCGAACTCCAAACGAGAGGATCCTAAAAGGTTTGAGAGCTCCAAGATATCCTGGGGAAGGATTTGGGTTGAGGGAGATGAATTTGTAGAGGTTCAAAAAGAGATAGATCAGTCATGCTACTTATTTAAAAACTGTAGTCAGGGTATTACACGATGTGTAACACCCATACACATCGTGCAACACCCATACACGTCGTGAAACATTTAATTCTCAAAACTGCTAAAAAACACATCACCTCAAATTAAAAAACAACACTATGAATTAAAATACGATATTTAATTCTCTCAAGATGTGTAAATACTCATCATGTTTTGTACCCTTAACAGTGTGAACCCTTCATGGCGTGAACCCTTTATGGCGTGAACCCTTCACAGTGTGAACCCTTCACAGTGTGAACCCTTCACAATGTGAACCCTTCATGACTTGTATCCAGAAACTCTTATATGTCATGTAACCTAGTTACATAGCGTGTAACCCTTCAGCAGCCTGTAAAAAAGGCTGGTTAAAGCTAAGAGTCCAAAAAATATCTGACTTCACCAATATAGGTATCCTCCCAATTCATTTTCAACCCTACCATCAATAAAGATGAAAGACCATGAAAAGGTTAAAGACGTACCTGTCAAATTGGTAACAAGATGTTACATAGTGTAATCTCTTGACCTCTGTTGAACCGAGTTTTGATCTTATGTGATCTAGATTTTTTCCTTGTGATCTTCTTCACCTTCATTCCTTGTTGGTGTTCTTGGTTGATAGTGTTTCTTTAATCATAATATAAATATAGGTGGTCCAGAATAATGCCCTATGGTCTGTTTTTATTTGTTCAAGTATGTGAAATATTATGTGATTTCACCAATATAATGTGTGCGTTAACAAATGGAATAATGAGTAATTATAATCATACATTTGGACTACTCTTTGGATCCCTTTGGATCCAATGGTATTAATACCTGGCTTGCAGCTACCCGTAGGGTGAGCTTACCCTGAAACATTAATAAACTAGCTAATGTATTAAAATATAATTTAGAATGACATGAAATCTTAGGTTATTTCTTATCATAGATTCACCTTTTAAAATAAATAACTTTATTATTGAAATAATTGGTGATAATTAAATGGGTGTGCAAACTGGCATGACAATGACTTAAGATATAATTTAATGAATTAATGGATAATTGAAAGAAAAATGACAAATGACTAAATTGACCATTGTGACTTTCAATGTTATTTTGTGTCAATCTGGATATTATGACTTATGTTTTGATTTATAGTGAAATGATTATATAAAAGGCTTTACTTAGTGATGTTAAAATTCTTATATAAAGGGATTTTACCGATTATGATGAAATGATTATATAAATAACTTTTACTAGTTATGATAAAATCCTTATATAAAGGGATTTTCCCGATTATGCTAAAATGATTATATAAAGGGCTTTTCCTGGTTATGCTGAAATGATTATATAAATGGATTTTCTTGTTTATGTTGAAATTCCTATATAGAGGGATTTTCTTAATTATGATTTAATGCTTATAAGGATTGAAACGATTATGTGATTATTATATAGACTTGTGGTTACAATTGACATGGTTATACTACATGCGTAGAGACATTCCAGAATAGTGCCGAAGCAATTTGATTTTTTATTGTATTAATTGATTAATTAATACACCTAATTATTTCTTTATTACATGAACTTATTATCAGAATGGTTTTTTTAGACATGGTGGTGTCGACCTACTTATTTTTACTCACACCCTATTTGGGTCGTTGTTTGGTACTCGAGTAGATTACATGGATACAAGTTTGGAAAAGGGGAAAATAACTTGTTGTTGATTGTTTCTTATTGTATGGGTTGGATCTTGGAGACCGGACCGACAAGGGGTTCACGACCTCAGTCTTTTGAGTTTATTTTTTTCAGCATGGCCTTTTATTTGTATCACTTTCAGTTTGAAATTTAGTTACATTACATCCTTATATTAAATTTTTTATTATTATTTGGTTTACTTGGTTCATCATTTATCTTCCAATTGTATGATGTACCATTTATGCTATTTCCATTACTCTGATATTTGTTTATTCCTGATATATTACAACTCTATACTAGGGGGTATAGTATTCCCACTATGTTATCTACACACCTTGCTATTTGGCATCCTCTAATGTACGAGGAGGCATTCTTGAGGTCCAGTAACCAACCCGATTTGGCAATGTGAGAGAGTGAAATATTGGGGGATGTTACAAAGTGGTATCATAGGCATCTGATTAATCTTTTCAATTATTTTACTATTTGTAAAAGGTAGAAAAGAGACTAGGATGTGTCAATACTTGGTAATGAGCTTGTGCATGGGAGTAGTTAACCCATGTATGGGGGAAAATTTGAGTACCCAGGGATGAGATTGTTGTTCATGTTATTCCTTTGTTATGGTGGAAGTTATTTCACCTTGGGTGATTCATATGTTACATGATGTTATTATTTCTTGAGATTTCTACTTGTGGCCTAGTATGGCACAAGATCAGTATGCATGCATCGTGATAGGAACAAAGGTATATATATAGACATGCATTGTTCATGATAGGGACATATTTATTACATGTGACATATTTTCCTGTATTAATTGTGCAATGAGATACCTATTATATCTAATAAATGAAATGAAAGAACTATTGTGTCATGCTAATTCAATTTTTAAGACATGTTGAGGTTAACCTTGTTTGTTATTTAGTGTTCTAAGGGGTGTGTTTTCTTATAGATAAAATGTCTCCTCATTATATTTGAATTGAGATTCAGGAAAGAAGAAATCAAAATGCTCCAAATGTAGTTGAACTAGATCTTCCTATAGCTCCTGAGGATCAGATGGATGTTCAGCTTCATGAAATCTTCCTAAGGGCTATGTGATCCATGGAAAGTGAGATTATTCACACCGTGCCTTCGATGCTTGAGCTGATGAGAGAGTTTCATTTATAGAATATGCCTACTTTCACTAGGGAGGGAGGCCCCTAGGTAGTTGAGTTCTAGATCGAGTCGGTCCAAATGATCTTCAAGCACCTCGAGACACCTGCAAATAGGAGGGTGAATCTTGTTGCATACATGATTCATGGAACAACCAAGAATTTATGGGACATTATAGATCAATCTGGGTAGAAAGAGGAGTTATCTTGGAAGGAATTTGAGGTGAATTTTCTGGTTCACTTCTATCCTGAAACATTGAGTTATGAGAAGGATCATGAGTTCATACACCTGGTATAGGAGATCATGTTAGTGATGGGCTGCACTTAACCTTTCATCGACTTTCAATTATTTTCTCTATCCTTATAATATGATGATATCTTCAGGGTGAGATGTTTCTAGTATGGGATTCTCTATGATATCAGGCCATAGGTGATTTTTTTCACTTGAGTAGCATATCGTATGTGATGAATTAAGATCTAATCATGGAAGGGAATCTGAGAGAGGCCCTGAGTAGTGACCAGTCTGTTTCAATAGGGATAATTGGGATCTATTATTCCAGTGTAAAGTATTCCCTATAGTAGTTATCTACAAGGAAACAATAGACAAAATAGTCAAGGAAGTGGGAATCCATCTCAAGACCATGTTCCGTTACAGTTCTATCAGTGTATCAAGTTTGTTCACAAGAGGCCTCAGTATCCATACACTGCTTTAGAGTTCCATACTTGCAGAAGGATGGGTGAACTATAAAGGTTTTTTTGGGGAATGTAGTAGAATAATAGTGGCATGGGATCAAGATAGGTACTGGAGTCCGAGAAGGACACAACTACCCCTCAATATACTAGTAGCTGGAGTTCCACTGGATGTTTTGGTCGAGGCAGTGGATGTGGTACCTCAATTCAAGAGTGAAAATACTAGGAAGAGGGAATATCATAGGGGATTTATAATGGATCCCAACATAGAGGGGAAATTCAGCTACATGCTATAAAGTCTACTCTGGTTAGTTTGGATGCAGGACCTTTTATCGTCAGAGGTATGATTCTTGTATCATCTACCCATGTGTTTTTTTGATACATGAGAATCACATTCGTTTACATATTATCTTTTTTAAATGGTTTGGACTTGGTTGTAGAAATATTGAATGGTGTCTTGACCATTGATACACCATTGGGAGTGTGGTAAGAGAATATCAAACGATGCAAGGTGTGTTCTCTAGAAATTGGTGGTTACCATTTCTTTTGGGAACCATTTGTTTTGGAAATGATAGGTTTTTATTTGATTCTAGGCATGGATTAGTTAGTTATATATTAGTATCATATCAATTGTTACTTGAGGAGAGTTACCTTTCTATCTCTAGATAGATACAACTATTTTCACCAGGGTGAGTGGGATCTTCAGGCTGGCTGTGTAAGACCAATTCAGTGCAAGTTAGATTGTCTCATGGCTCAAATAATTGGTCTTTATCTAGATGATTGTGGAATATAGAAGGATACTTTTCCTACAATGTTAGACCATTTTTAGGATGTATTTCCTGATGAGTTTTACATCATACCACCCAACCGGGAGATCGATTTCATGATCAAGTTGGTGTCGGACCAGAGCTAGTTTCTATACCACCTTACAAGATGGAACTAGTAGAGATTCATGAGTATAAATTTCAGTTGGAAGATATATAAGCTAAGGGATAAACATGCCCTAGTATGTCACCATGGGGTTCTCCAGTTCTCTTTTCTAATAAGGCTGATGATACTTTGCACTTGTGTGTGGACTATCAGTTATTGAACTAGATGATGGTCAAGAACTAATATTCCCTTCCACACATTGACGATCTCTTAGAATAGAAAAGTGGTGCTAAGATATTCTCTAATATCTATTTGAGATTAGGATATCATCAGTTGAGGGTGAGACCATCATACATACCTCAGAATTCTTTTAGAAGTAGGTATAGTTTGTACGATTTCATAGTGATGTTGTTCAATCTGATGAACACACTAACGATATCCATGGCCTTGATGAATTAGATCTTTCATCCTTTTCTAGACTAGTTTGTGTTGGTTTTTTTCAATTAAATCTTAGTGAAATTATAGTCAGAAAATGATCATTCCCAACATCTCGACATCATCTTGAGTACATTGAGTGAGCATCAAATTAACACCAAGCTAAACAAATTCATTTTCTAGATTTATAAAGTGAACTTCTTGGGTTATGTAATCTTAGATACTGGAGTGTTAGTGGACCTAGAGAAGGTTACAACCATGGTATCTTGGAACCTACCTAATAATGCCTTTGATATTTATATTTTTTTAGTTTTAATAGGTTATTATTAGTGTTTTATCCATGACTTCTCCCATATTGAAGCACTGATATCTAGGTTGATCAAGAAAGGGGTGAAGTTTGTTTGGTTAGATGCTTGTGAGAGAGATTTTCAAGATATGAAGGTATGGATGACCTCAACATTGATCTTCACTTTACCTATGTTGGGTAAGGCATATACCATGTACTGTGACACATCCAGAGTTGGACTCAGAGCAATTCTGATATATGAGTACTGAGTTCATGCTTATGGATCTAGAAAACTGAGACCGTATGAGAGAAATTATCCTACTCATGATTTGGAGTTAGCTGCGATGGTACATTCCCTGATATTCTAGAGACATTATCTTATGGGTGATAATTTTGGGATGTACACATACCATAAGAGCCTCTAGTACATATTTTCTCAAAGAAACATAAACCTTCAACAAAGGAAGTTGTTCACGTATCTATAGTCTTTTGACTTTGAGTTGGATTATAAAATGGGAAAGGGAGTCATCATTACCGATACCTTGAGCTGGAAGATGAAGACATAAGAAGTGCATGATTCTTTTAATGAGTGGCAGATGATGGAACTATTTTCAGACACACATCTAGATGTTTAGGAGTCCTAGGGATAAGTAAATCTTAATTCAAAATCTATTATACCCATGATTTTTGACCGGATCAATATGGAGAGGTTATCTGATCTGGAGGACTTAGATCCTAGGGATGACTTATATGGTGGTGATCTTCCATTAGAATTGTCTCTTGGAAGTTATGGTTCTATTTTTTTTCTGTGGACGAGTATGGGTTCTTATGAGTTTGCGTGAAGAGTTGTCAAGAGAGTTTTATTCTTCTAGATGGGTGGTATATCTAGGGATAAAAAATATGTAGTGTGATCTACATAGTTAGTACTGGTGTCCAAGAATGAAGAAAGAGATAAAAAGCTTCATGATAAGATGTTTCACCTGTCAGTAGGTGAAAGATGAGCATCAGATGCATGCTGGGTTATTACAGCCTCTGCCCATTCTGGAATGGAAATGGGATGATGTCACTATGGATTTTGTCATAGGATTATCCAGGATCCCTCATATGAATGTTATAGTATGGGTCATTATATATTGACTGATGAAGGTATCCCACTTCATGACTATTGGGGAGACCTTCACTACTGATGATCTGAGTAGCCTTTATATGAAGGATATAGTTCGGTTTCATGGTGTTTTGAGGAGTATCATTTCTGATATAGATCCTTATTTCACATCTTGGTTTTGGCAGGTTCTGCAGAAGGATCTAGAATCATAGGTTCTTCTAAGTATAACTTATCATCCTAAGATCGGTGTCCAATCTGAACGGACTATTTAGATTCTAGATGATATGTTATGAGCCCTTGTTTTAGATTTTGATGGTTCATGGGAGTGACATTTGACACTCATGGAGTTCTCTTATAATAACACCTTCCATACATTGATCCAAATGGCACCTTTCAAGGCTTTTTATGGAAGGTCATGTCGTTCAACTCTTTTTGGTTAGAGATAGGTGAGTTAGTGCTTGTTGGACCTAGTCTCATATAGAATATGTTTGAGTATGTTTAGTTGATCAGGAGGTGGTTGGTGACTGTGCAATGTAGGCAGAAATATTACACTGACCATCGAATATGAACTATGAATTTTGAGGTTGGTCATCGTGTTTTCCTTTTGGTGTCACCTAAGTTAGGGATACGTCATATCAGTAAATATAGAAATCTATAATCTAGGTTTTTTGATCTATTTGATATAGTAGGAAGGATCGATCTAGTGGCATACTATTTGACCCTTCCACAACGCAACAGTTCTACACATGACATGTTTAACATATCTTAGTTTTAGAGATATTATCCAAACCCTTATTATGTGGTAGATGTTGATGACATCGATATTTATGTAGATGCATCCTTTGAGGATCACCTAATACAGATTGTGGACCATAGTGAGAAGTATCACCAGGGAAAGACTATACTTATAATTCAAGTGTAGTGACAACATGTGTGTGTTTAAAATGGTACATGGGAGAGAGAATTAGATATGCAAGCATAATGGCTAGACTTGTTCGTTGAGATCCCACAGTGATGCTTAGATAAGCTTGGGGACAATCTGTTATATGGAGGGGAGGTTGTAAGATCATATCTTTTTCTAGGTACAACCATATTTGAGTTTTGGTTGAACCTATTTTAGTTGGGTTTTCCTTCTCCTTTAAACCTTGGTGGTCAAGTCACTTTTTGGGGATGGAGATAATTTACTGGGGAAAATGACCTAAAGTTTGGGGATGTATGTTTATTTGAATTAATAAAGTCCATGTATAAATATTTCAAGGGATTATAAGGGGTTTTCATGGTTTGGAAGGCTTCAAAGGTGGTTTGGGTTTTTTATATAGAATATGGGCTAAAAGCTATCTAATAGACACTTTTAAATCATGAATGGTTTACATGATGTGAAACTATTTCCAGGAAGATACCATGAACTGGTTCAGGGCATGAAAAGTTACACATCGTGAAATTGGTTCACATTGTGAAATGGTTGATTAGGGTTATGTTAACCAAAGGAAACACATTTTTTGGTATATCTCTTAAATTGGTAAATTCACGTTGTGAAAGGTTTTCATGTCATGAATTACTTAGGATCAGTGGTTTTAAACCACATTGTGCATATAATTTTATTTCATCCACTATGAAGCTCTCTCTCTCAAACCCTAGGGTGACTCCAAGTGATTTTGGAGTGATTCCTTCACTTATGGACATTTCGATCAAGCATGTTTTCTCTAGTGACTTTCTTTTCTTCAGTTTTCCCCTAACCTCCACTTGATCTCCATTATCACGGTGTAATCTCTTGACCAATGTTGAACCAGTTTTTTATCTTATGTGATCTAGGTTTTTTCCTTGCGATCTCCTTCACCTTTATTCCCCATTGGTATTCTTAGTTGAGAGTGTTGCTTTAATCATCGAATAAAGGTAGGTGTTCTAGAATAATTCCTTATGATCCATTTCTATTTGTTTAAGTTTGTGAAATATTATATGATTGCGCTGACACAACATGCATGTTAACAAACAAAATAATGGGTAATGATAATCATGTGTTTGGACTACTCTTTGGATCCATTTGGATCCAATGTTTTTAAGACCTATCTTGCAGATACTTGTAGGGTGATCCTAATTTGGAACAATAATGAACTGGCTAATGGATTAAAATATGATTTAGCATGGCATGAAATATCAGGTGATCACTTGTTTTAGATTCACCATGGAAAATGTCTTAATTGATTATTGATATGATTAGTGATAATTTGATATAAAATAGGTGTGTAAACTAGAATTAAATTGACTTAAGATATAATTTAACGAATGGATGGATAATTGAAAGACAAATGGTAATTGACTAAATTGACCATTGTGACTTTTGATGTTATGTTGTGTTAATCTGGCCGTTATGAATTGTGTTGTGATTTATGATAAAATTCTTATATAAAGGGCTTTACCCGGAGATGATAAAAAATATAATATAAAGGTATTATCTTAGTTATGATGAAATGATTATATAAAAGGATTTTCCTAGTTATGTTGAAATGATTATATAAATATATTTTTCTGATTATGCTGAAATACTTATATAAAGGGATTTTCCTGGTTATACTAAAATGATTATATAAAGGGATTTGTCTGGTTATACTGAAATGCTTATATAAATGGATTTTCCTAGTGATTCTGAAATGCTTATATAAAGGTATTTTCCTGGTTATACTGAAATTTTTATATAAAGGTCTTTTCCCAGTGATGTTGAAATGCTTATATAAAGGGATTTTCCAGGTTATTCTATAATTCTTATTGGTCTTAGACTGTTTATGTAATTATGCTATAGACTTGTGGTTATAGTTTGAATAGTTGTTCTATATTCTTAGAGACATTCTGACATGGTGTCGAAGTAGGTTGATTTTTTATTATATTAATTGATTAATTAATACAACTAATTATCACTTTATTTCATGAACTTATTATCAGACTGGTTTTGTTTAGACATGGTGGTGTTGACCTACTTAGTTTTACTCACACCCTATTTGTTCTTCCATTTGGTACCTGGAAAAATTACATGGATGTAGGTTTGGATAAGGGTAAAAGACCTTATTGTTGATTATTGCTTGTTGGATGGGTTGAATCTTAGAGATGAGACTGACACGAGGTTCGGGACCGGGGTCTTTTGAGTTTATTTATGTCAACATGATATTTTATCTATATTACTTTAATTTGAAATTTATATACATTATAGCTTGACATTACATGGTTTATTATTATTTGATTTACTCGGTTCATCCTTTATCTTACAATTATATGATGTATTGTTTATGATATTTCCATTAATCTAATATTTATTTATTTCCATTATATTAAAACTCTATACCAGGTGGTTTAGTCTCCACACTATGTTATCCACACCCCCACTATTAGTTAAAATCCTTTGATGCATGGGGAGGTTCACTTGCGGTCCAGTAACCAACCCACTTTAGCCACATGAGAGAGTGACATATCAGGGGATGTTACAAAATCACATATTTATAGATCCTTTCTATTTTCCCAAACATGCTACTCACATCTCTTCTAGGATGATCAAGAATATTCACCATTTGAACTTATCAAAGTTAATCACCTTTTTTACTAAATACACCGTATTTTCCTTAGTGAGATTTTTTCCATGTACACACTTACTTCTTCTACCATGTCTCAAAAAAAGTGATTTTGTACTCCAATGTGGTTTGTCTTAGAATTAAATTATGGATTCTTTACAATTTACAAGATGTTCTAATTACCAAAAAAAATTAAATCTTCTCATGTCTGTGCCTGATCTCCTCCAACAACCTTCTCATCCAAATCACCTATTTGAAAGCTTGTGTAACTGCCATGTATTGAGCATCTATCATGGATAAAGCCACAACTGACTACAAATTCGAAATCCAGCTCATAATTCCTCCTTGTAAGAGTAAACACATAACTAGTAGTGGAATTTCTTCAGATAGAATCACCCATAAAATCTGAATTAATATACCCTCAGATAGTTAACTTCGATCCTCTATAACAAAATGCATAATTTAAGGTCTCTTTGATGTATCTCAGAATCTTCTTCACTATGTTCCAATCCTATTTTCATGGATTCTCCATGTAATGAATAAATTATCACACTACATGTGTAATGTATAGTATAAACCTTAGTGAACATAAAACTAGCCACTGCTGATGCATACGGTACTCGAGACATCTACATCCTCTCTACTTCATTGATAAGACACATCATAAAGGATAAAGTGAAATTAATGGGAAAATGGGTGGATATTGGATTACATTATTTCATGTTGAAGAATTTTAAAAATTTACCCAAGTAATTCTTCAATGATAGCCAAATATTCCCATTATTTTTTTCTTAGAAAATATGCATCTCAAGAATCTTATTTACTGGTCCCAAGTACTTAAAATCAAACTTCCTAGCCAATTATGCCTTATTCTTCTATATCTGATCATTATTGGGGATTGTAACCAATATGTCATCTATACATAATATAATAATGATAAAATCATTACCATATAGAGCCCTAAGATATACCCAAATATATAAATTATGTTTATCGTATCCAAAGATCATGAAATAGGAATCAAATATCTTATACCAATACTCTGGTGCCTACTTGAGATCATGTAAGGATTTTTTCAATATGCAAACCATGTACTCTTTTTATTCTTCAAAAAACCTTCCAGTTAGAGCATATAAATTTATTCATCAAGATCACCATGTAGAAAAGATGTATTTACATCCAGTTTAACTAGATTTAAATTGTATGTATCATACATTACAAAAACTACCCAAACACTCATCAGTCTAACAACAGGAGAAAAAATTTCATTGAAATCAATTCCTTTCATTTTAGTATAGCCTTTGACAAAAAGTCTCACAAGATACAATTTCACCTGGTATTTTTTCTTCGACTTGATATTAAATACCCATTTGTTTCTGATGTTATTACTCACACGAGGTAATAGAACAATATTCCATTCCTTAATTTTATATAGGGATTTAAGTTCCTCCTACATCACCACCATACATGATGATACATATTAACTTTGAGTTTAATCCATAAAAGAAGATGTATATTTATCATCTATCAATATATAGTACACAATATTTCTTTCAGGGACACATTTGAAGTGCCATATTGGCACTCTTATCCCAATATGATTGTCGTGGTCCAGACTTAATTGGTTCTTTATCATCATGATTTGGTAATGCTTTAATAAAAATAGGTTCTTCCTTTGGTTCACCCTCTACCTTGAATGTTGTTCTCTTTCTCCATGTCTCTATCAATCATCATTTACACCTTGTCTGGTAAAAATTATGTCCCCACTGATGATAAGTTTGTGGGTAGTGGGGTCTTACAAATGATACCCATTCACACCATTAGTGTATCCCAAGAAGATACATTTTCTAGATATAAAATCCAACTATGATCTTTATATAACACCTCAACATGAATCACTTGGTCCATGCCATAGGGTTGCAAGACCTCATGCATGATTTCCCATATGCAAGAGGTTTTCGACTAGTGGAAAGGGCATGAACCAAACCATGGAGAGACTATGACCTTGGTATAAGATAAACAACAATCACAAGTACAATGGAAACAATTAGAAAATAACTGAATAAAAACAATATCATTAATAATATAGTAGAAGCATCAAAAGAAAACAACATCCATGATATAATAGGATGGAATACAAGAGTCATATAACTAGGTCGATAGGATCCCCACATACAGTGGATCAATGCACTAGAATAACCAAAAGATGATAAGAATGAATATAGAATGAGAATAAAGGATCCTAAAGTTTGTTCTGATATCACCTCGATCCACCCTACTCCTCCATCTCAACTTCTTGACATAGGGACCTTTCCCTTCACTAGATCCCTAATCATAAAGTATAGACACACACTGAGATACCCATGTAGGGTGTGAAAATAAACCCAGTAGGATTCTACCAACCCGTCCTTAACATAAGTGAAAAATGTGTTTATAAAGGTGTATGTAATGACTAAAAACAAAAGCATATATAAACATACTTATAGACGAGTCATCATGTGCTAATTAGGATTCTATAAACCTTAGTATTACATGCTTTGACACCATGTTAGAAGATATGAGATATCAAGATAGTTGAATAGTCCAAACAAGAGTGCACACTTATATCCCATGACTCAACCATCTCACGATGGATAACTATAATATAATAAAAACCAAGTTACACATAAAATCCCATGACTCAACCATATAATTGATTCGATAGCCAGAATATAATCAAAATAAGATTTTACATACCACCCCATGACTCAACCACCTCACTAATGAATAACCATAATATAATCAAAACAAGATTTCATAAATAATTTCATGACTCAACCATCTCACCAATGGATAACCACAATATAATTAGAACAAGATTACATTTATCAACACACTGGCCAAAATCAGATTTCTCACTAGGCTACACATGCACCAATATGATAATAAAATCACATAATGAAGTTCTCATAGGGTTACACATGCACCCACATGCTAATAAAATCTCATAACATAATTCTCACTAAGATACACATGCAAACACATGCTAATAAAATCACACAAAAGAGTTATCATAGGACTCCACATGCACCCACATGCTAGTTAAATCATACATCTTTATATACAAATCATAACATGCTAAGGAATTATTACCTCAAGTATAATATAGTCCATTTTCCAAAGAATAAAAAACTAAATTAAGAACCATGAAAAAAATCCCTAAGATCATTCCCAAATTCATCACACCACTATTCTAAAATGAGAAATTGGGGAGAAGAAGACATCTAGGTATAGTATAGGCTTAGACTCACCCAATAAGAACCACCATAATGAACTGAACTTAAATCAGCCAAGATATGGGATGAAAGGGTCTAAAATTAACAAAGAGAAGCCTCTCATTTTGACTAGGTCATTTATGGGTCAAATGAAAAGAAATGTAAAGTCAAATAGGGTTTTCATGGGATGTTTTGAATTAATTCTCATTTAATTTTCCACATGATAGTTGTTCATGATGTGAACGCAGTGTTCACAACATGAATGCATGTCCATAAAAAGTTATGTTCCTCTATCTAGAATCCATTCACGGTGTGACTTATAGGTTGTTCCATGAATTTTTGATTAGTCCCCAGGCAACCTTTTTTTTTAAATTTCATGGAATGACACAAGGTTTCATGCCATAAACACCCACTTGCAGTGGCAGGTTTCTGTAGGCCCGACCTCTTGCAGTGAAACATGACCTCTAATGACTCTCGATTGACCCAAATAACTAAAAAATAATAATATACACAAAAATAATCCAAAAAGGTAAACTGTAATACACATTAAACTCCAAGGGGCATTAAAACCCCCCCCTCTAAGAGATTATTATCTCTGAGGAGCATTACAAAACCCCCCTCTAAGGGATTATCATCTCTAAGAAACATCTCTAAGGGTCTTGTATAAACAACTCCAACCACATAACCTATACATATGACTCCCTAATCCCATGTTTCTTCTTAGATATGACCATGGTACCACAACATGCATGATAAGTCTCATCTTTCGTCACAACACTTTCTCTCTCTGGTTAACAATCCGCACTGGACGTTCCTCAAACAAAGAATCTGCCTAAAACTCAATATCCTTGTGATCAATCACATGTGTATGATCTAGTTTTTATTTTATATTCTATGATACATTAAACAAATCATACATACCTTGATTTTATGAAGTAATATCCAACATGTATGCTAATATTTTGATCTATTTTACAATATTGAATGGACTAACAAACCACAGTACTAACTCCCCAATCTCCTCAAACATTGATGTCCCAACTGGGGTGAAACCTATAAGAACACACAGTCACCCACTAAAAACTCCAAGGGTCATCACCTTCAGTCAACATACAAACACTATTTACTCTAAGTAGTAACCAACTACTTCTGAATCAATTATACATGCTTATAAATTTCCTGCACCAAACTCGGTCCATCACCACTCACTCACTTTATTCCATCCAACAAAGTGGTGAATGACATGAATGACCATAAAGAGCTTAAAAAATATCCATATGGATAGATTCATGGAAACAATTATTATGCATAATGTTTTCCAAAGATAGATGTTTTTTCCATGATCCATAAAAATCGAGCACACATTCCCTAAACATATCTTCAAGAATCTGGATTGTCTTCTTATACTATACATCAGTATACATATGATATTATACAATCATCTTTAGTTAAAACACAACAAAATTTTGTAGGAATTTCCAAAATTGATATGTAAAGAGTGAATATTTATCTATCATGATACTCACAGGCACACCATGAAACCCTACAATCTCTTGAATGTATAATCTACTCAATTCTTCCACTGATTATGTATCTCAAATATGTAAGAAGTGTTTAACCTTCATAAACCAATAAACCAAAATCCACACTACATCTTGACTATTCGGGATCCCGAGTAATCCTATAATGAAATCAATAGTCACCTTATCCCACTTCGATACTGGCATTAGAAGGGGTTGAAGTAACCCACCTAGTCCTTGATGCTCTACCTTTATCCTTTGATAGTCAAGACAAAAAGTGACGAAACCCACAATATCCCTTTTCATACATGACCACCAAAAGTGACACTTGATGTCATAATACATATTAGTTGATCCTAGATACACTTCCCATTGTGGGGTGTTGGAATCCCTTATCAATTCCTCCCTCATAAAAGTGGGAACAACCACCTAACCATAGACATGAATCACATCATTCCCATCCATGGAATATCTTATAAAAAAGTCATCCCTTATCAACCATTCTTGCATTACATGATATTCAAAATCAGATTCCTAGATGGATTTCACTCAATCTACCAATGAGTAAGTTATGACCAATGGAGAACAAGTCACCATCCCTTAATCCTCTGATACACCCATTTTCCAACCCACTAACAAGATCATCAGCTTCTTATCCTCTTACGATGTTCATGTCCCCAGTTCGTATGTATTTTTACTGATAGAATCTATGAAAAAAATTCATTTTCTAGGGGAATATTCCATATTAAAGTCAAATTTTTATAAATAATCATCCCAATGCCTCTGTCACAAGTTCAAGTCTCACTAGGAGAAAATATATCAAAATATTTTATGGTACTTGTAGACAAAAAACTCTCACTGAAGAGAAAATGACTCCAATAATAAGGAATGAACCATAATATCTAACTCTAGATTATGTGTAGGGTAATTTAGTTCATGGTTGCATAGATGGAGATATATATAAGTGACTAACAGATCTTTTTACATCAATAAGTCCCCCAAAAAACAACCAAAGAATCATAATAGGCCATATACCCAATCCCTAAATTCAAAAAATCAGAATAGGAGAGGGTATTAACCTTCTATTAAACTCTTGGAAAGACTCTTTACACTGATCTATCCATTTAGACTTTACTTTCTTCTTGTTCATCTCAGTCATAGGTGCTACCAAATGAGATAGGTCTAGAATGAACCACATATAATACCTGACCATCCCTATAAATGACACTTTGATAACTTTGCATAAAGTCAATGCACTCTAAGTGTAATAAAAATGATATCTAGATGTTTGTCATGTAACTCCTAGGTTTCTGAGTATACTAAGATATTATGGATAAACACAATAATAAAAGAGTCTAGGTAAGGATGAAAAATCTAGTTCATGAGATCCATAAACACCATTGGTTCATTTGTCAAACCAAATGGAATCATGAGATACTTGTAAAATCCATACCTGATTCCAATAACTGTTTTTGGAACGTCATTGACCCTAACCCAAAGATGATGGTAGATAGTTCACATGTTAATCTTGAATAACCATCATGACCCCCCCAACTGATCAAATAGATCATCTATAATTGGAAGTGGATACCTGTTCTTCATCATGTCCTGATTCAGTTTTAGATAATCCACACACAACCATATACTATAATCCACCTTATTAGAGAATAGGACAAGATCACCCTAAGGAGATGTTCTAAGAAAAATAAACCCATTCATCTTCAGGTCTTCAAACTGCACTTTGAACTCATTCAACTTGGCTAGTTCCATCTAATAGGGAGGTATAGATAATGGCTATGAACCTAGCATGAGTTGAATCTCAAACTCAATCTCTCAATACATAGTAATTCATGATAAATCCTCTAGAAATAGATATTATCAATGATCCACCATATAAGGAAGAGTGGATGGAATAGTCCCCTGACCCACTATATGAAACATGCTTGAATTCTATGTTGTAGT
Source organism: Viscum album (assembly GCA_963277665.1). Classification (NCBI taxonomy): domain Eukaryota; kingdom Viridiplantae; phylum Streptophyta; class Magnoliopsida; order Santalales; family Viscaceae; genus Viscum; species Viscum album. The sequence goes on from OY728123.1 coordinate 881,786,600, forward strand.
GTTCTTGATCTGTCTAAGTTCTGGTCCCATTATTCCTGATCCTATGTCCCCTTCTCCTGTTAAAATATACTCATTTCCCTTAAAGTAGGTAAAGGAAACTCTCATATTATAGCATTTTATGCAAGATTGAAAATTCACCATCTAGTCTATACCAAAGATGATATCACAACTTTTCATTTCCAAAAATAAAAAATATCATTTATGTCCACATCCTTCTACCACTACGGGACATTTTGGGAAGTTTTGAATTCAATCCATCCTATTTATCTAAGGAGTGTTAAGGGATAAAAATTATAAGGAGAACTTCACTAACAACTATAAACCAAAAAATGATAGTTGTCATTGAAAATATAAAATTTATTTATTTCTAAATCCTATAAACTACTTAGAAAGTGGAGATCATGGTTTCGAACCTCAGGGAAGGTGAAAAGTGTATAAAAACCAAGGAAAAAAAAGTTAAAATAAGAAAACAACTATAAAACATACATGAACGAATTAAAAAGTTTAGTTTTATTTGTAAAATAATAGACCAGAGAGAGAAATAACAAGTTTGGAGAAATGTAACGTTCAATAAGTCTGTATGAAAAATTAGTAGTGAACAAGTGATGATTAATCAAGGATAATTTTAATTATTCAGTTTAAAATATATTTCTTAATTTGTGAAAAAATAACTCAGTCATAAATCAAAAAATTGAAACTAGTATCCTCTGTCAAGAATATTTACCTACAATTGATTTAAATTTATAGTTCTTCACTTTATAAACTCAATAAAACATAAATAAAAGAAAATTTGAGATCATTAAAATAAGACTAATGAATGATTTCAGTGGACTACAAAGAGAAGCAACTTAATTTTTGAAATAATAATCCAAAAAAAGTGAAAGAAATGAACTAAATATATCTAATTATGAATGAAAAGTTATAAATAATCAACATATTCAAAATAGAACAATATGAAATATTTGAACCAACAATTATGAAAGTTAATAGAGAAAAAGAAGACATGAAATCTTCCCCCAATCTTCTACTCTCAATCTAGCCTTTCCTCATCTTGTTGCATATGCCCTAGATCCCGTCAATATCCACTCCAGTCTCTCTATAAGAACTAGAAAAGTGTGTTTGTTCCCCAATTTTTTATAGTAAAATATTTTATTTTTCCTCTAGATCACAACCTTAATTCCCCACCTCAATTTCATGATAACCAAGTTAGAGATATATCACAATCTCTATAACTTTATCACAAATTTTCAATAAACTTCTACCACTTACACAATCTCTTAATTTCTAAATCTATCACTTCATCATTATGGAACCATTTTCTTTAATTCGGTTTGGAATATTTATATTCTCACCAGCTTTACTCAAATTTAAGTTAATACCCACCTTATATCAATATAATCTGATTTAATAATGAGACCAAGATACTAGGTATTCTTGTCTTCACTTTGACAGAAATACTTGAATGATTATTCATTTTTGGCCCACTTAAAAATAATAATATGATTTATCCACATCGACATCTACTTCAAACTCTAAAGATCCCAATTCTCTTAGAGTGTAAATGTCCCCGACATTATAGACACAACATATTGAAATTCAAACTCCCAGAAACAAATTGGGTTCTCAGTCATGCAACAAATCCCCAATTGGATGAGAAAATTCAACTTCAATAAGCCATCATGATTAGTCTTCATTCCTCTTTGAAAATGACTCATGGATCAATATCAGTCCACCAAAGATGCTCACATTCAACCATATAGACTTATCCTTCATGTTCTAGATTTCATTGTGGCATTTTATTGAGCAAGTTATGCGCCTCGTACTTCATCTATGCAACTAAAATTTTGTAAAGCATTGACACCACCTCTATTTTCATAATTTATGTAACACCTTGACTCTAATCATCATGTCTAAGTTGAATATCCACAAGACCTGATGCGTGTTTCCCTATATGCAAGATGTTGTCGACTAACAGTGAGGGTCCAAAGTTCATCAGTGGGGATACTATACCCTCAGTATCCTATCCTTGAACCAATAATATAAATAATATATAAAACAACTCAGATAAATCAAGAAGAAGAATATAATATCAGATAACACACCTATCATACAATAAATAAATAGGCTCCCAATATGGAAAGCCAAAATAAATTAATAAGTGCAAGTAGATAAGTAAATATGTAACTCCACAGAGTCCTTCAGAGTACATACCATACTGCCACCTTCTATATTCTCCTTGACTAAATGGTCTACTATGGACCCCTAACCCTTACTTAGATCGTTATACATGAAGTATACATACAAATTGAAATGATCATACATGGTGTGAGTAATAAAACCCAATACAACACTAATGCATCCTTAAAAAATGTGCACAAGTATATTAGGTGTATGCCATGATAATAATAAATTCTCAAGAAAGAATAAAAAACCACATACCGAGCACTTATGTGCTAACCAAAACATAATGAGCATCAATTGTACCTAATTCAGCTCTATGTCATAAGAAATATCAAGATATCAAAAGTAATAAATAACTAACCATGAGGCGAGTAAACATGCTATTCAGTATAATGTGAACATGCAACTTGACATCCACTAGGCATCAAGTAAATCATGTTACTCGATATCCACTAGGAATTGAGTGATCATGCTACTTGACATCCACTATCTATAGAGTAAACATGCTACTTAGCATGAAATTGAGTGAATCACATAAAATCCATGAGGAATCTTCATATCTATACCCTATGCTCAAGTCTGTCATTTCAATTCATGCACACTCCCTCTCTAATGTATAACCACATTATGATGGTCCACCTATTATTATAACCAAGAAGAATACCTCAAAAGACGTAGTAACACACATAACATGGTGGGGTATAAAAAGAAAATCATAACATATCATCATAATAAAAATAGAATCATCAGTGATTAATATAAAAAGATTATTAAACAAGATACAATCATACTCATGGAAAAAAGTATCATAAATCGGTCTCAAGGGATATGCACACACCCACATGTGATCACAATCAAGCATGATATTCAAAGTATGCCAACACAAGAATTATATCATGGTAGAAAGTGTAACCAAGAGACCCAAATGGTAAGGAACATACTAACTCAAGTATTTTGATGAAGAAATTCAAATTTTATCCATGGATTTAATTCCAAACCATGTTGTAAACCCACAAATAAATTTATCACACATCAAGGATGCCTATATTAGTTTCAGTTCATCGAATAAAGAGGTTTTGAAAGAGAGACCCAAGAAGATTCCATGCCAAGAAGGTTATTCTAGAATTAAATACCTCATGGATTTTGTTAACAAAACTAATTATGAGTTATGATGAAGGAGAGGTCATCAATTCACTAAATTCATTGTCGATTGAAGAACAAATCATGAATTCCTTATTGAATCTATAAGAGAACTCTAAGTCTATCCAATGAACATTGAACCACTTAAAATCCATAAATGGAAATAGATCCAATATGAGATTTAAGAAGAAGAAGATCTCAAGATGATCTATCTACAAGAGCTTACTAAAAAATTTCCACCACTCATGAGGAACCAAGATATGGTCAAAGGGATGTCATTGGAATGTCAGATCCACCACCAATATACCAAATAATTATCAATGGATTATAATTATATCATTAATATTCCATCAATAAGAGGTATAGGAAGATGATTCATAAAAATATATCTGTAAAAAATTTTCATTCATTGATAGAACTTGATTTGATCAAGGGTCATTGTAAAAACATAGATCCATCACTGATTTACAAAGGAAGTAAAAATTCATCATTATTTTATCAAATAAACAAAAAATCCAATATAGATCTATGCTCATATCTCAAGAAGAAAGAGGAAACAAGTGTAGATCTAGTTTAATATTATTGTTTTAGTGTTTCTATATTGATTCCACATTGAAGGATCAAGGGGATATGAATGAGAGAGATCTAGGGACCATATGGGAGGTCTCAAATTCAGAATAAAGACATTAGGGACATAATTGGATACTAAAGAGGGTCAAAACTACATGGGATTAAAATATCATGGGGTGCATTAAATACACCTTCAGACTGGGAACACTAGCTACTTAGTGGGACTCACTGGAAAGCTGGTGTTCCTGATAGAGCCACCAGGCTTGTACTAGCACCACCTGTGGCCGGTGGTACCCTACTGTCTAGCCGGTGGGGTCTTCAAAAGCCTTAAGACCTACCAAAGCCCCATTGGCTATTTAGTGGAAACCATCCAACCACCACATAACCAATCCCTTCCTCATAACTCCAACCACCAATTCCTAGACCCTTATTCACTTAAAATCAACCACTAAACAGAAAAAAACAAAGAAGAATTTAAAGATAATGGTATATTTTATAACTTAAACATATCATACATCAAATAAAGTGATGATGTTACAAGTCTCACCCTATAATGACTTATCATCCTCGAGAAGTACCCTAAAGGGTTCTGCTCAAACAACTCAGTCCATTAAGACAAAACATCAACCTCACACTCCCAAGTTTCCACATAGATCTATCCATAATGGTATAGAACTTGAAAAGGTGGTGTCATATTCCCTCAAAGTAATTTCTTGCTCTGGTGTAGAATCCACATCGGGTTCTCTACATATGATATGTCAGGAACCATCTCAATATCCACATAGTCAATGACATGTGTAGGATTGGTCATGTACCTATATAGTTAATACACATGAAACAAATCATGAATTACTTGGTATAAAGAGGGAATATCTAGATGGTATTCCACAATTCTAATCTACTAGGTGATCTCTAAGGGTCCAACATAGCATGACACAAGCTTCCCTTTCTTCCTCAAATATCAGTGGCCTAACCAAGGAGTCACTCTCAGTAAAACTTGATCAACCATAAAAAAATCCAAAGGTATCCTTATACAATTTTTATTAGACTTTTGTCAACCCCGAGTTATGATCAACCTCTTATTAATATAATACACTCTCTCAAAGGTCTCCTATAAAATTCCATGCCAAGAAACTTCTGCCTCACCAACCTCATGCCAAAAAAGTGGCGAATGAAATAACCTACTATAAAGAGACTCATAAGGAACCATATGTATTGAATATCAGTATTTTTTATTATATGAGAACTCAACCAATACAAGGTGGTAATCCTAAGATCCATTTAATTATAGAATATTGGAGTATATCATCCAATATTTAAATCATCTATTCTGACTATCTATCTATCTGGGGATGGTACACTATGCTAAATCTCAAATAAGTCCCTAAGACCTTCTGAAATCCCTACCAAAATTGTGACCTAAAACATACATATCAATTATATTAAATGATCAAGGTAACTCTATAGAATCATAATATCACATGGATATAAAAATTCCCCAGATCATCTACTAAGGAAGTCTCATAGATCAAAAATAAATGAGAAACATTCATTAGCCAATAAAAAATCACCCAAACAACATCATGGTTCCTCAAGGACCTAGGAAACCTAATTACAAAGTCCATCATGACATCCTCATACTTCCACTTGGGCATAAAAAGTAGCTAGAATAGTCCACCAGGACACTGATACTCAACCTTAATCCTCTATAAGGTAAGGCATCGAGAAAAAAATCCAATAATGTCCCCTTTAATCATTGGACACTATAATTGTCACCTAATGTTGTGTTACATAATTATATCTCTAGGATACACCACCCACTTAGAGGTATGGAATTCTCTCATCATATCTTCCCTGATGAAAGTATAGACTACAAATCTCTCATGTACTAGGATCACATCACCATCCAATGATCACCCAGGTATTGGGTCACCTCCTACTAGCTATTCTCACATTGCACTCTGGGTTAGTATACTATCTATCCTTTATCTAGTGTACTAAAGAAGATGTGATCACCAATAGATCACATGACATTGATCCCTTGTCCTTATAAGCACCCATCCTCTAATCATCCAATAAGCACATCGAGTGCCACTATTCCTCCAAAGGTCATTAACCATGGTCTTGAGCTACCTATGTATTATGGATAAGAGCATATTCAATGATGTTTCATTTACTCAGTACACATTCCAACTCAAAATTGAATGTGATTCCCTGTGATTCATATGTATTCCTTAGTTTGATCTCGGTTTATCCTTCGGGTTGTTCTAGAGGTTTCTGGGAAACACGGGCTGAAACTTTGATTTTTTGGAGGAAACATGCTAGAAACATGGTTAGGGTGCATAGTTAGTACTAATAGTGTGGTAAGAATTTATTATGGCATTGTGAGGAATCAAAGAATATTTTTCACAATTTTAGCACAGTTAGTCAAACCATGTGGCTTGCCAAGTGAACCATGTGGGTGTTTGGGTGGTTGTCCAGTGGTATCACATGGATTAATCATTATTATCCAAACCATGTATACCATCTACAGAAAATTTTACACCTCACCTTTTCTAAGTATATAGTATATGCACCGTTGGCACATGGTTAGACAAAATGTGAAGGCTAATCGTACTCCCCGATTCGAACCTCTAAAAAGATAGAAATTACCTATTTTTCCTTGGTCATTTTTATGTCTAATTACCCCATAATCTCTATAAGGATCAAACTAAACCTTACCCATGATATAGAGGCTCCTCCCCTTATATTCTTGATGGAATTAATTTATTCTTGATGGATCTCTTCAAGGTATGTTCTATTTTTTATCCGGTTTCTTCTCGCTTTCTTAGATCCCCACTAGATCTCTTATTATCTTATTGAATTTGAACCCAATTAATCCATGGATACTGAATCTATGGGTTTTAATAGATTTTTTATTTTGTTTATTATGGATTTAGTCTTTTGAGGACCTTATCTAATCATCCCCAATCTTCGTTTTTGAAGTTTACTAGTCTTCCTCCATTCTTGAGGTAGGTGCCTCTATACAAAGGTTATAACTCATGAATTACTTGAATCTATTATAAATTACTTTGGTTTATTTTATTAAATTGATTTATTTGATGTCAAATATGGTTTTTTAAATATATGTATGTTTTTAAATAGCCTTTGATTTAAAAATAAATTTGTACACACTATGTATTTAATGAAATTACTTAAAGGTGGTTTTGATTTTAAAAGGGATTTTCAAGCATGGGAGAAATGATGCTTTGCTATGATTTTTTTTATAAATTGTGAGAATGGTTTTCAAATGGTTTTTGGAAAATATAGCACATTTTTAACCTTGAGTGCATCAAGAAATGGATACATGTCACCATAGTGTGAGTGTCACCACTATGGGTTCTTTTGTTGATATCAAAAAACCATTATAAGAATCAATATTGGATGGATCCACATTATGCCTATATTTTTCTGTGTTTATGTGTCCATGTACATATTACCATAGGATACAACCCAAATCTTGTACTTTTTCATTTATTCTAGGTTTTACACATTATGGTATATTTTTTTCATTGCTTGCTCACTTGTTTATCTTATGGTGTATCCATGGTTGGTTGTACTTACACTATCATGATTTATTCATATTACTCATCATATTAATTATTTATGTGAATGTGAAAGGAATTTATGAAACCAAAAGGATGTTTTTTTTATCTTTTGGAAAAGAATTATAAAATGGATTTTTTAAAGATAGAGCTAACATTTTAATGGTATTCGATTTTGTATAGATTCTCTGTGGAAATCCTATTGGGATTTGGGATCACAAAATACTTTTCCATTTGGGAATTTTTAGATGTGGTTTTGTAGGGCACATGTAAATGGAATTTTTTCATGTAGTTTTATAACTTCTCTTGAGTGTCATCACCTTCTTAGTGAGATGGCTTGGCGGTGATGGTTGGTCACATAGATTTTTTAATTGGATCATCTTGTTTTAATTTTATTTTTAACCCCTTTTGGGCTTGACATTGTTTGTACTCAGTTTACTCTTCCATTATACATGAGATTTGTGTTTCCTTGTTTCTCTTTACCTTATGGTGGACCTACTTGCGTGATGTGTCAGGTTGACCCAGGCTGGTTCATTACAAAATGGTATCAAAGGGGATTATCCAGCCTAAAGTTTTATGAAACTTCTTGGGTTTGGTTTAGGGTATTTAGTAGATAAGAGTTAGGACCATCATAACTTGGGTATTAAGTGTGGGAGAGTGCATGTCTATCTCATTTATGTATTTGAAATAGAGTTACCATGGGTGTTTAGGGGATTTTTTACAAGCTCGAGACTTGGTGTTTGAGGTTATTTTAATGAACCAGATTTAGATTTTATTTTAATGGACCTGTTCCCTTTTAAGGTGTCGTAATTCATTTGTAGAATCCATAATTGATTTAAGTTATTTTTATTTAATGGAATTAATATGGATTATGGAAGTTATTCTTATGGTTTGGGAAATTTCTTATAAGTTGATTGGTTATTATCTTATGTTTATTAGATAATGCCTCCTAGAAGATCTCTTTTGAATCGGGGTGAGGAAGTTATGCAACATGCCCCACAAGAAAATACTCCAATGGAACCTTATTTGGTGGAATATGTAATCCACACTATTCAAACTCTAGTTTATATAGGTATTGGACACCAGAGATAAATAGTAGGCCATGGATCAAAATTTACTAATCATAATCTAGAATTATTCCATGGCGACAAAGGACTCTAGGAATATGAATTGTGGATTGAGAGGATCAAAAGGATATTTAATTTTTTAAAAACTCTTAAGGACTCTAAGGTGGGTTTTACCACATAAATGCTTGAGGGACTAGGAAAAAGATGATGAGATTCCATTTTGTAAGATAATATGCACAAGGATCTTACTTAGACTTCTTTCAAGAATTTATTCAACCATTAGTTTTATCCTAAAATGTTTTTATGGAGAATAACCTATAATTTTTGACCTTAGAGAAATGGGAGTGTATAGTTTTGGAGTATTCCACCCGTTTTTCTAATTTGGTACACCTTAGACTCGATCTTGCTACTAATGAACACCTTAAAGGTTGGAGGTTTGAGATGGGTCTAATGGATGATATCTTGTTAATACTGATTCTATTATTCCCTTTGAGATTCATGGATGTAGTTGATAAAGAGACTATAGTAGAGGCAAAAAAATATGGAGAAATAGGTTTAGGTGGATCTTCAGTTGGTGCAGTTGTTAGCTAGGGTGTGTCTTTTGGATAGAAAAGGAATCATAAAGGTGGGTATTTTTCTTCTGGACTAGTTTTAGGGGCTTCATCAGGAGATAAAAAAGTTTTTTCTATCAATGTGGGAGGCTTGGTCATACCCAACCTAACTGTATGGAAGCACCCTGAACTTTTCATTATTATGGACAAACTAGTCATATCAAGCATTTTTGTGTAAGTATGTCCTAAGGTAGTAAGGATGAATCTAATATCACCAAGGGTTCATAGGTTCATTATGATACTTCTAAGGGTGTTGGGTCTTATCCTCACTCCAAGGGAGACTTTAATACAACTAAGAAAGATCTGTTAGAAGTTGAGACTGGATGCCTTTATGCAGTAGAGTATGCACCATAGTAATCTAAGCCATGGTCGGATACTTTTAGAGGTATGGTGTTTATTTCATATTCTATGGTGATAGTTTTATTTGATATAGGTGATACTCATTATATTATATCATCAAAATTTATTTATGTTTTGGGATTTCATTCATAACTTATGTCATTCTTGTTGGATCTTTCCATGGATTTGGGAATGAGGTCTGAGTAAGGTTTTAAATTCCCCACATGTCAGGTGATGATAATAAACTTTGAGATGATGTGAGATTTATTAGTTCTTGATCTTGATATCTTAAACTAGATTATTGGAATGGATTGGATGATCAACATTAAGGCCCATATTGACTGCTATTTTTATCGAGTTTAGTTTTTGTCTCCTGATGGAGTCTCTCATGTCTTTCAGGGTGAGTGGGATGATAGATCTGGGAGAGTCAAGATTATTGTTACTTATTATAGAGTGATCTCATACCATCTATTAGATATGTTCCTTAATATCATTTACTCTTGTTTGAGAACCCCTCTTTCTGTAGTGGTGAGTGCATATCCTGAGGTCTTTCTTGACAATTTTTCTAGGTTACCACTATAGAGAGAGGTTGAGTTCACAATTGACATTCTCCCCAGTATGATTCCCATTTCTATTTCATATTATTGTATGAAACCTACTTAGTTAATGTATATTAAAGTCTATCTTTCAGACCTCAAGGCTAAGGTATTTATTCATCCTAGCATGCCACCTTGGACTTCACCTGCCCTCTTTTCCAAGAAGGTAGATGGGATTCTCAGACTTTTTATTAAGTATTGAAAACTTAATAAACTGACCATTAAGTATAAGTTTCCCTTTTCAAGTACTTATGATCTTTTTGTTCAAATCAAATGGGCTCATTAATTTTTTAATATTTTACTTTAGTCAGGGTACCTCCATTTGAGAGTTTGAGAAGAGTATATCACTAAGACATCATCTAGGAGTCGGTGCAGGAATTTTTAGTTTTTGGTTATGCTATTCGGTCTCACTAACACTCCTATGGTATTCATGGAATTTATAGACCAAATATTTCATCAGTTCTTGGAATCTTTTTCAGTTATGTCCATGGATGATATTTTGGTGTACACTTGGTCATAGGAGGATCATTACTTTAAATATCATCCTCATAACCTTGAGAGAACATCGCTTGTATGATAAGATTTAAAAGTGTAAAATTTGGATATAATAAGTGATGTTTTTGGGGAATGTTATATATAACAGGGGAATCTTAGTGGATCATGAGAATATTTAGGTAGTTATTTCATGTGAGTAGCCTAGAAATGTGTCTGAGATTAATAGATTCTTAGGTTTGGCTAGTTATTAAATGCAATTTGTTCAGGGATTCTCCAATATTTAATCTTTGATGATAGATTTGATTCGTAAGGGAGTTAATTTTTAATGGAATTAAAAATGTTAGAGATATTTTGAGGAACTTAAGGTGATGTTTAATTCATATCCAATTTCGATTATTTCGAAATTTAGTTTGGGTGATGATTTTTTCTACAATTTTTATAGTATGGGTTTGGGGTGTGTCATGATGTAGGGAAATTACATGTTGTCCTATGGATCTATATAGTGGAAATATCATGAGAATAAGTACCCTAATAATGATATTGAGTTGGTTTCAGTTATGCATGCACTCAAAACATGGCATCATTATCTCTTTGGGGAGTGGTTTATAGTATATTATAATCATATGATCTTGAAGTAAATTTTCAATCACAGGGATTTGAACTTGCAACAAAGATATTGGGTTGAGTATATTTAGAATTTTGATTTTGATATTTCTTATACTACTGGAAAAGGAATGTGTTCACTAATCTATTTAGAAAGAAATTTCTGACTCAAGCCTTGAAGGAATCAGTGGGGGAGTGGTCTCTGATGATATTATTCACTGAGATGATCTTGGGAGTGGTAGAGGCTGATGAGTAAGTGTTCTTATCCTTGTTAAAGGCTAAATCATCATTTGATGAGTGAGTTCGGCTTGAGAAGATTCCATACACCGATTTCTAGCATTTCAGTGAAGTCTTAAATGGCGGGGAGACCTTAAGATGAGTGGTATCAATTTCCCATTGGCACTTTGTGTTTTTAAGGTAGGTTGGTTGTTCCAATATCTATGAGGTAGGACTTGTTGAATGATGAAAACTGATCTTGTTAGTCTGTACATCATGGGACTACCAAGATTTATTATGATTTTAAATATCAGTATTGGTGGCTGGGGATGAGGTGATCAATTGTGTATTTCATATCATAGTGCCTACTTTGTTAGAGGATTAAGGTAGAACACCAGAAACCTACTAATTTTTTGTAACATTTTCCTATTATGGTATATAAGTGGGATGATATTTCTATAGATTTCGTCATTGGTTTACCATGTTCTCTTAATGGGAAGGATGTGATTTTGGTAATTATTGATTGACTTATGAAATCATCTCACTTCCTCCCTATCAAGGAGATGACCAAGGTGGAGTAGCTCAGACACTTGTATGTATGAGAGGTTTTGTGACTTCATGGGGATCCCTCTACAATTGTTTCTAATAGGGACCTGTAGTTTACATCTAATTTTTTGAAAGGTTTTTAAGAGGCTATGGGTTTTCAGATGAAATTAAGTATAAAATATCATCTGTAGATATATGGGAAGATAGAGAGATCTACTTAGATTCTTGATCATATTCCATGAGAATGTGTTCTTGAATTTGGTTGTTCCTGGGAAATTAATCTTCCTATGGTTGAATTTTCCTATAACAACAGCTATTGGGCTTTGATTAATATGGTTCCCTTTAAATAGTTACATGGAAAACCATATATATCTCCCTTGTATTAGATATAGTTTGGATATCAGTCATTGTTTGGACTAATTATTGTTTATGAGATAATGAAAAATGTGAAATTGATCTAGAATAGATCGGTTACAACACATATTCATTAAAAATCCTATGCGGGTCATCGTCATTGTCTGCTAGATTTTGTGGTTGGTGATCAGATCTTTCTTTTAGTTTCACATTTCTTGGGACACCATTGGTTGGGTATGTAGGGTAAGTTGGCATCAAGGTTTGTTGGCCCCTTTTATATCATTAAATGAATCAGAAATATGGCATATCAGTTGAACTTTACATCTCATTTAACATCGATTCATGATCCGTTTCATGTTTCTCAGCCGAGGAGATGTCAACTAAACCCTTCCCATGAGATCGAATGGGAATAAGTTTATATTGATCTTGACACCACTGTGGTTGAGAAACCCATTTATATTATGGATCACCAAGATAAGGTTTTGCATGATAAAATAATTCCATTAGTACATGTACTATAGCAATGCAGATGAGATAGACACAAGATTTGGGAGTGAAAATTGTTGATGAGGTAGCATTGAACCTCCCTTTTGCAATTCAAGAATCTTGAGCACTTTTTGGGGAAAAAAAGATTTCATGGTGACCTTGGGGTCACATGTATGCCTTAATTTGAGCTTGGTTTATCATTTGGGTTGTTATAGAGGTTTTTGGGAAATAGGGGTTGAAAAATTGTATTTTTAGAGGAAATAATCTAGGTAAACATTAGGGTGCATGATTAGTACTAACTATGTGGTAACCATGTGGTGCAGCACTGTGAGGTACTATAGGAATTTTTCATGTTTCAAGCATGGTTATTCAAACTGTGCGGGTGTCTTGGTGGTTGTCCAAGGGTATCACATGGCTTGAGCATGGTTAGCTAAAACATGTGGCCCATATCCAGGAAACTTTGCTCCTTACCTTTTCTAAGGATAGAGGCCTTATACGGTTGGATCATAGTTAGAAAAAATATGCAACCTAACCATGAACCACAATCCAAACCTCAAAAAAAGTTGTAAATTATCTCTTTTACTTTGGTATTTTTTATGTCTAATCACCCCTAATCTCGATTAGGCCCAAACTAAACCTTCCCCAGTGATCTTTAGGATTCTCCCTTTGGATTCTTGATGGAATTCCTTTGTTCTTGATAGATCTATTCAATGCATGTTCTTTTTTTGATATGATTTTCTCTCTTATTCTTAGATCCTCACTATATCTCTTCTCCTTTTGTCTCATTGGAACACAATTGGGTTGTGGATTCTAGATCTATGGGGTTTGATAGAGGTTTTACTTTGTTTATTATGAATCTAGTCTTATGAGGACCCGATCTACTTGTTCCTAATCTCTATTTTCAAATGCAACTAGTCTTCCTCTATTCTTGAGGTAGCTATCTCTATACAAAGGTTCTAACTCATGAATTATTTAAAGTTATTATAAATTCATTTGTTTTGTTTTATGAAATTTATTTATTTGACATCAAAGTGGGTTTTTTAAAGAGATTTATATTTTTAAAGGGGATTTGCTTTAAAAATGGATTGGTACACACTATGTGTTCAATGAAATGCCTTAAGAGAGGATTTGATTCTAAAAGGGGTTTTCAAACATGGGATAAATGATGCTTCACTATGAAAATGTTTTTTAAATCACGAGCATGGTTTTTAAATGGTTTTTTGAAAACATAGCACATTGGGAACCTTGGGTGTATCAGGAAATGGATACATTCCAACTTAGTGTGTGTGTCACCATTATGGATTCTTTTATTGATATTGATAGACTATGAAAGGAATCGATGTTGGTTGGATCCATGTTATGCATGAATTAGGATTTATTTATGTATCCAAGTACATATTCCCAATGGTTAGATCCCAAATCTCATTCTTTTTCATTTATGCTTGGTTTTACACATGATGGTATATTTTAAGGTTGGTTTCTCACTTGTTTATCTTATTGTGTATCCATGGTTAGTTCTTCTTGTACTATCATGCTTTCTTCCATTTACTCATCATATTCCTTGTTTATGTGAATGTGAACGTATATTTTTAAAACCAAAGTATGTTTTAAAAAATGTTTATCTTTCAAAAATTATTTATAAATTATATTTTTTTGAACCTAGAGTTAACGTTTTCATGGTATTACCTTTTTATAGATTCTCTGGTGAAATAATATTGGTCTTTATGCTCAAACACTAATTTTTTTCTTTGGGTGTTTATTTATGTGTTTTCTCAGGACATAAGTAAATGGAATGGAATGATATAGTTTTATATCTTCTCTTGAGTGTCATCACCTTCTTATTGAGATGGATTAGTGGTTATGGTTAGTCACATGGAGTTTCGACTAATGGTTCATCTTGTTTTATTTTCAGTTTTAGTCTCTTTGGGATTGAAGTTGTTTGTACTCTGTTTGTTCTTTAATTATTCATGAGACTTTTGTTTCCTTATTTCTCTCTACCTTATAAAGGACCTACTCAGGTGACATTTTAGGTTGAATTAGGCTAGTTCGTTACATAAAACTTCTATAGGTACTCTACCTAGAGGTTTAGGGTTCCATCGTCACCATCTTTCTACTCTGTTTCTTCTGGGATGCAGATTCTTCCTCGGTCTCCCCAGCTTGTACACGGTGCGACAACTTCTTCTGTGAAAAAGGGTGGCCTCACAGGCGCAGGGTTCATTCTTCTGCAAAGAGGGTGGTCATGTCTTCGGTGGGTTCGAAGTTGGTTTCCAGATCCTCTATGGCATGAGGTTGAGATAAGATGTAGCATCAGGGTCATGGACCTTCTCTGCGGTGTAGGAGTATAGATTCAGTGCATCGGGGTCGAGATTCAGTGCGACATCTCTGCGGTAAAGGGGTTTCGATCCGGTGCATTGGGGTTGAGACCTTGTTTTCCGCGGTTGGGGGCGTGCTCCGGTGAAACTTTGGGGCTGCAATATAGTGCGGTGTGGGGTCGATTTAGTGCGGAATCGATCTGGTTCTCCTATTCTTCTGAGGCATTGGGGTCATTCTCTGATCTTCCAGGCCATGACCTTCTTCTTCTGCAACATTAGGGCCATCCAGTTCTTCTGCAGTGTGGAGTAACGATCCAATCTTCACAGTGCTGGGGTCTTGTTCTAGTTTCGCGATGAAGGGGTGATCTGTCTGTTTCATCATGTTCTATCAAGGGTATATTGGTTGGATTGTTTTGGTCTCTGCATGCAGGTATGAGGGTGTAGACGAGTGTTGTGGTGCAGATGGTGGAAGATTGAGTTGCTTAATGTGAAGGTTTGGCAGTGTTGTTTCTCATGATTTGAGTTGGTTTATTTGGAGTTTTGTTGATTTGATGAATTGGTGATTTGTGGCCTATTAGAATGGTGGTGCAACCATAATTGACCACATAGAATAGGCCCCAAAGGTGGTTGATCATACCATGATTTACTGTTTCATTTTTACCCTTACACCATTGTATTAAACTGAATTTGTGTTGTAAATTCCAAATATAATAACAAAATTAACTTCATTTTTGATTCAATTATTTTGTGTTTATCACTGTTAAAAAGGGTAATATTACCTGTTTTCATAATTTTATTGAAGGTGGAGGTGATTTGGAGGACCCATGATGAAGTCTAGGAAAAATGGGCCAAACTGCGTAAGGATCCAAGCACACCAGTGGATTAATCCACACACTGCTACATGACCATGCATTCAAATGGGCTGAAATTTTGTGGGATGGTCCAAAATTTAATTGGATACATTTCATCTCAAGAAATCCAATACAGATTCGGATTCTATGGGGCCCATACGAATATATCTGTCCAAGCCATCGAATCTATACAAAGTCAAAAATGGAATTCTGTAATATGTCTCTATCTCGAGCTGTGATTGAACAAATGATGCCAAAATTTAAATGGTGATATTCAGGAAGCGGGGATAAAACTTTCTAGTTTTTTCAAAATAGATATTCGACTGTCTAGTAGCCAAAAACAATCCTTTAAGTTGTTTACAAAATATGGGTTCCCAAAACCACTTCCTATTTTGGCTATAAAAAGGCACCTTGGGCACCCCATTTGCAAGTTTGGACAAGGAGTGAAGTGCTACCAATTTGGAGTTCCATAGGATTCCTCTCCTCATCCTATAAGTTCTGGAGGCCCCTATCCTCATAGTGGGATCAAGAATAAAGAAGGAGTTCCACCTGAGTTTCATCTTCCTCCCAATGTTGAGCTAAACGGTGGACAATCATTTTGAGGAAGCTACACAGACTTGGGAGGGAGTTCCAACACTTGTTCTTCTGCTGGTTTTGTGTAATTTATGTGCTAAATATTTCACTTATTTATTATCTTTACATTATTCTCCTATGATTTCATTTCTATTATTAAAATTAAGTGAAACACCTTTTATTTTCAACACCAATTGGGTTGAGATTTCAAGTGGGAATCTTGGGTTGTTCCGATTGGACAAGATAAGAGTCCTATGTATCTCACACATAAATAATATTTTAGTATGCTTTGGTATTCTTTCTTCTCTATGCTTTATACGCAAACCTTGACAACACAATTGTTGTGTCAAGGGGTGGTTCTTTGAGCAACATTTAAAAGGCAAGAGGGAAGTTGAGATCTTGACAACCCTCAACCAAAGGATTTTATTAAACCATGTGTATTTTTCATAATGATGAACTCAACAAGATGTGTAGTGAACTTGAATTGATCTCATTATCTCATAATTCTAAAACACCACTTTTATTTATCAACTATTAAACTCTTTAAATCAAGTCATTTTCTTTAAACTATTTTAAAACCACCCCTATTTCAGTACTTCTTATTAAAAACACACAATCTAAACCCACCAAGGCTCCTTGAGATATGACCTAGGGTCTTCCCTATAATATAAATCAACTTTATAAATACAATCAATTTGACGTGTCATGACAACGCGTTCAAATTTTGGCGCCATTTCCGGGGATCACTTTGGTTTTTAGTGCGTGTTTTTGATAAATTTTTTGTAAATTTTGTGAATATTTATCTATTTTATATTATACCTCTACCTATATTTTTTTATTCTGATCTATTTTTTGTGTAGGTTTGGTGCATGATGCATTCTAATCCAGGAGACTTACCCCCTTTCGAACCTAAACTGGAGAGGATCCTATGTCAGCGACACCGAGACACAGAAGAGAACCCTTCGAAGGAGGACACACAAAACATCGACACTCTTCTTGATCCTTCATCTTCTTCTTCCGGAACCAAAATCAAAACTAAAATAAATTTGCATAACATGGATGAAAATAAATGGAAATTAAAATAACTAACCTCACATGATGTTGATATCCAGACAACCTATATTCAATTTCAAGGTGAGGCACCCAACTTTAAACTAAAATCGGGTTTAATTCATTTATTACCAAGATTCCATGGACTTCCTGGAGAAGATCCACACAAGAATTTAAAAGAATTTCATACTATGTGTTCTAAATTAAAACCTGAAAATGTGGATGAAGAACAACTAAATCTAAGGTAATTCCCTCTCTCATTATAAGATACCTCAAAATATTGGCTTTACTATGTTAATTCACCAATTAGAGGTTGGGCGGACATGAAACTTCTTTTTCTAGAAAAATATTTCCCAGCCTCTCGAACTACAACTATAAGGAAAGAAATTTGTGGGATAAGACAATCTCAAGGGGAAACACTTCATGAATATTGGGAACTATTTAAAAGATTATGTTCAAGTTGTCCACACCAACAAATAAGTGACCAACTTTTAATACAATATTTTTATGAAGGTTTAATTCCTATTGATAGAAACATGATTGATGCTGCTGCAGGTGGTGTGCTGGTAGATAAGACCCCAATTACTGCAAGGTCCTTAATTGAGAACATGGAACAAAACACTCAACAATTTGGTTCAAGGTCCAATGTACCCATTCAAGGTGTCCATGAGGTGAAAAGTAATGAATTTGAGAAGAAGGTGGACATGAAGTTTGAGGAGGTAAGTACCCTTCTACGAAAACTTTCTCTCTCCCAAGGGAAATTTCAATCTCCTCCTCTCATACATTGTGGAATATGCTCTTCTGACACCCATTATTCTGAAAAATTCCCCCAATTAAGAGAAACTTTGGAGAGTTGTGAGGCAATCATCCCAGGACTCCCCTATAATCAACCCTTTAGGAAAGAACGATACTATCCATCTAACTCTGGGTGAAAAAAAAACCAAGATTATAGGAAAGGGGGGTATTCAAACTAGCCTCTTCAACCATGGAATCAACAAGGTCAGAGTAGTCATCCACCACCACCACCCAGAAATCCTCAACCACCCCAAAGGTCTTTCCAACCACCCTCCCAAAATTGATCCTAGACCAGAAGATATGATTAAACAAATGGCTTCCAAAATATCTAATTCCAAAAAACCACCCAAGTTTCCATACAAGACCTCAAAACCCAATTAGGCCAACTAGCTAACTTGGTGGGGAAACTTCAAAGTCATTGGTCAGGTAAACTACCCTCTCAACCAGTAGTTAACCATAGGGATAAGAGAAATGTTAGTTCCATTACCCTTAGGAGTGGAACAAAACTTAAAAACCAAATGAATCTTCCATTAAAGTCACCCCCTCCTGAGGAAACCTCCATCCCAACCATTGAAAATGTTCCAAATGTTGAAAAACCATGTTTTGAGAGAATCCCTTCCAAAGGAAAGAGTGTGTATTTCGATGAGTCTCCTAGCCAACCCATTCCTCTTCCATTTCCACAAAGGGCCACCCAACCTAGGAAACAAAAGGAAACTGAACTAGATAAGCAAATATTGGAAACTTTCAAAAAAGTGCAGGTTAACATCCCCTTGATTAATGCCGTGAAGCAAATTCCATGATACGCCAAGTTTATAAAGGAGATGTGTACACACTGAAGGCGACTTCTAGGTGATGGGAAGATGAGATTGGGGAGGAATGTTTCAGCATTTATAGAGAAATTAATTCCCGCCAAGTGCAATGATCCTGAAACATTCTCAATTCCGTGCACCATAGAGGAGTATTATTTTTCTAATGCTATGCTTGATTTAGGTGCTTCTATAAATGTGATGCCTCACTCCATTTAGTTTAAATTGTAGGTTGGGGAACTGAAGACCATTGGAATTATTGGTCAACTATCTAACTGGAGTACCGCACACCCCTCTAGTGTGTTAGAGGATGTTCTTGTGAGGTTTAAAAATTTAATTTTCCGTGTTGACTTTTATGTTTTTAAAATGGAGGATGATAGGATGAATGGACATACCCCGATTATATTGGGGAGACCCTTATTGAAAACCACCAAAACCATAATTAATGTTCATAATGGTACATTGTCTATTGAATTTTTTGGTGACAAAGTCCATTTCAATATCCTTGATGCCATGAAGCACCCCTCAGAAGAACATTCCTCACTCCCAGTTAATTCAATTGATGTATATAACGACCCATACTTTACATACATTGTTATTACTTCAGAATTGAAGCATACTTATTACAAAATATAACAAAACCATTAAAGGACCATATAGGTATAGTGTCTTTAGAAACTGGGAAACATAAACAACTGGTTCATAAAGCATCTACATTGTCTCCCATTTATTTCATAATATCTAGAGTCCCTTTTGACATATACTACTTAATAATCTTATTCCTGACATGGGGAAAGAAAACATACAAAAGGGTGAGCTCAAATGCTCAGTAAGGGTAAACAAAAGAAATATCAATCACATCATATTCATAAGAACATAACATTTTGGAAATATTAACCTGAAAAAGAAATCATAATATCATAACATGGGATAAATCATAGTAGTGAAATGTAATTCCAATAATCATAACTTAAAACATGAAACTTTGTGGCATACATACATAATCATAGATAATCATTTCTTAGTAGTCAAGACTAATTTCCAAGACTATCCTAGTAGACAAAGTCCATTTCTGAACCAAGTTCACTCCTTGTTTCAGTCCTGTATCACTGAACCGGATTAACCTTCCATTCCAGCCATGTTTATCTCATGCGATATAAATCTTTACACAATTCATTGGAGGGAGATATATGTCCCACCCATCTCATAATGAAACCATTCTTATGTGTGACACAAAATCATAAATCATACATCATATCATAACCCATGTAATAAAAATGAGATTCTTAAACATCATGCCATCATAACATAATCCATATAAGATAAAAGGACATCATAAAAATAATTCCATCTTAAAATAATCAAATCAATGTAAAAATAGGGATAGAAACAGAACCCTATATTATCTTAGATGGAAAATAATTTTGATAAAATGCTTGAACTCCATTCTTGAGGAAAATATCCTTTCTACTTCAAAAACATTTTTCCTTTCTTAACATGTCATAAAATTTTAAACTAAAAGAAGTTGTTTAAAAATAAACTTGAAAACCTGTAAAGGAAGATTCATGGAAGTAATGTTTTATTAAACCATAAAATCCATTCATGCCGTATAAGTTAAAAAAAACATTCTTCTCGTACTTTGGCCGAAAAAGTCAAAAAGTACCCCGTACTAAAAATGACAAAAGATTCCTTTCATATATTTTACTAAAAACTCACCAACAAGTAATATTGGATTTAAAAAATTGTAGGAGTATAGAAAAAATATTACATATTGAGGAAACATGGATGTGGATGATAAATACACCCTAGTAAATACCAAAGTATAAACAATATCGGATAAAAATGAGATTGTGAGATTTTCCCTTACCTTAGGTCCGATTTGCTTCGTACGTGTCCGAAACTCCTGTATAATGATTTAAATAATGTTATTGACTTATTCCAGAATCTTAATCATTGTTATGATATCATATATGGTCATATTCTTAGCTTCTTATTAGTAATATTTCATTGTTACTTGTTATTCGGGTGTTTATTGTTTTTTGTTCTTATGCATGTTTTGTCGAATAAATTATTATTATTCTTTTTAGGTTATAGATAACTCATTTACATAATGGTATTAGTGTAATATATATCATATTTATTCATTCAATTCATTTATATAATCATTATTCAATGAAGATCATGTAGAACGAGTTGCATCACATCGTGGAGACGGTAGACCGTACGTACGCACGGGCGATGATATCGTTCCCATGATCATGGAATTGTATTGAAGTGTATTTATACTATTTAAGAATCAATATAACTTTACAATAATCATATATAGTTGTTATTTAGACCATTATAACCATCCAAGTAAGGTGGTGGTGGAAAAACTGATTACACCACGACGTGGAGACGGTATTCCGTACATACGCATGCGCGGTGATTTCGTTTTCCATAGGATGGATAGAAGGTGAAATGGGGTTGTTTCATATTAATAATAACATATAAGTATATTAGTGATACTTATGTTACTACTTCATAATGAAACAACTAAAGAAGAGGGAGTATAAGAAGAAATAAAGTTGAAAGAATCGGTAACGGACATTACCTCTTCTTTGAAGCGCCTCTTCTTAACCTCCTCTTAGGGCACTAAAGATGGTATTTGAAGAAGACCGGGACCTCTAGGATGTTTCTAGGGAAGTTGAGAAGGTAAATTGGTAGGGTTTGGCCGAGATTGAAGGCTCAAAGTGGTGTGAGGAGGAGAGAGAGGAGGTGCCCTTTTATAAGGGAGGAGAGGGGCACCTTAGGAAAAACTTAAAATATTATTTTATAATAAAGTTATATTCAGTTTATAATAGCTCCAAATTGATTTATTTCGAAGATAAGGCGGGGATGGGTCGAAATCCTCTCAACCAATATATTTTAGACAAGTTTAGGTCACTATTTTAACCCTATATTATAGATTTAATTTTAAGTTAGATAATTTTACTTTTACCGTGTCTTCTTGTTTTCTTACACTATATGGTTAATAAACTTACTATAACAATCCAAACGAACCCCAAGTGGTTCATTATTAATATATATATCCATATCTAAGTCATTTGGTCGAACATTAGATTTTTAGGAATAAAATAACAATTAATAATATAATATTTTTTTAAAAACCATTTTATGTCAATTTTGACACTATTTGGTACTTGATTTTTCTGAAATACATAACAACATTATTAGTTCGAAAAAAGTTAATTAAATCAATACTAATATATCATATTAACCTATAAAATTATTTTAATTCTTAAAAAGTCTCAAATTACATTTATTTGGGTATTTATAATATCAATTATGTTAATATTTCCTTAATAAGGTAATTACTGCATCATCGTTGTGTTATAAATAAATTAAATTATTTAAAGTACAAAAATTATAAATAAAATACCATTATGTAGGAAATCATTTTATATTTATAATGAATATTTATAGTCGAATTTATATTATTTATAACCATATATTAAAAATATTTTATTTATTAAACTTTGATTTTAACTATTTTAACTCTTCTTTAAATAAAATAATATTAAATGTCCTAATCTAATCCAAGTGGACCTAAATGGTCATATTTTATTACTAAGGTTGTTTTTGGTCGAATTAAACTTATCCAATAGAATTAGGACATGTGTTATGGTAATAATAATAATATCATTTTTACCCTTAATCACCCTATTTACTTTTAACCGTGGTAAATAAAAGTAAAAAGTTACTATTCACCAAAAATTATTTTCATCTCATTGAACCACATTTTACTTACTGACATCAACTGTGTATCTTGTATTTTTGAAATTCCATTCACAGAAGCGGTAAAATTAAGTTTTATGTAAATTTTCAAACTCTCCTAGGAGGTGTCTAAAAGATGGTGAAAAGTTCAATAAAATTTTTATATATCTAAAATTATTATAAAATGACTTCAATGAATTACTTTGAACTTATATAGGTATTATGTATCAATTTTGACCTAAAATAAATTTGAATAAAATAAATAATTATTTAAATAAAAAAGCCGGTTTTTAAATAGTAACCCAGTGTTTTCACTATTCATCAAAAATTGAATGTTTTCAGAAAAATACCAAAAATTCAAAATAGGCTAATTTCGATATTCCGAATCCAAAAATGAAGTCCATTTTGAAAGGTAAAATTTATAAAATTTCAAAAATGGGTATTACTATTCATTACAACTAGTTTATACAATATTTTAATAACATATCGTTGTTTAGTGAAACTCGATATTGCGTACAACACACGCTATCGAGGAAGGTCGCGATTGCGTGCAAAGCAAGCCAAGCTAGTGTTGTGCATAGTGAAAGATTACATTATACATAAAAACAAAATATTTCTCATAAAATCTTGGGTGTTACATTCTACCCCCCTTAAAATTAATTTCTCCCTCGAAATTCGTCACTTTGTAACAAACAGATGAGCATACCTCTCCCTAATCATATCCTCAAGCTCCCATGTAGCTTCTTCTAATTGGTGGTTCCTCCATAAAACTTTCACCAAGCAAGTGGTGTTGTTCCGTAGAACCTTTTTTGCTACGATCCAGAATCTCTATCGGCTGTTCTTCATAAGAAAGATCTTGCTCCAGTGGTACAACTTCTGAGCTGAGTACATGTGATGGATCAGGTATGTATTTTCTCAGGAGAGATACATGGAACACATCATGAACTTGAGAGAGATTCAGTGGAAGCGCCAATCAGTAAGCTACCTTCCCAACATGATCCAGTATTTCGAAAGGACCAATATACCTAGGGCTCAGCTTGCCCTTCTTTCCAAATCTCATTACTCTCCTTCAGGGAGATATTCGTAAGAACACTTTATCACCCACTTCAAACTCTAGGTCTTTTATTCGGTCATCAGCATAACTTTTTTGTCGACTCTGAGCTGCTCTTATGTGTTGTTGAATAGATCTGACCTTTTCTGCCATCTCATCAACAAGATCAGGTCCTAATAGATTTCTTTCCCCAACTTCATCCCAGCAAGTTGGAGTCCTGCATTTCTTTCCATAGAGAGCTTCATAAGGATCCATCTGAATACTAGAGTGAAAGATATTATTATAAGAAAATTCCACCAAAGGTAGGTGTTGATCCCAACCACCTTTGAAATCCATAGAGCAATCTCTCAACATGTCTTCTAGAGTTTGAATTGTTCTCTCAGACTAACCGTCTATCTGAGGATGATAAGAAGTGATGAAACTCAACTCTGTATCTAGAGTATGCCAAAGACTTCCCCAGAACTTCGAGGTAAACCTCAGATCCTGATCAGATATAAAGGAAAGTGGTACTCTATGAAATCTTACCACTTCCTTTACATATATCCTGGCAAGCTGATCAAGATAGAAATCCTCTCTAATAGTAATGAAGTGTGCCGACTTCGTAAGACGATCAACTATGACCCAGATAGGATTATTGCCTTTGTATGTTTTTGGAAGTATAGTGACAATGTCCATAGTGATGTTTTCCTATTTCCATTCGGGTATGGGTAATGGTTGTAACATCCCCTTAGACTTCTATCTCTCATCTTTAAATTTCTTAGAAACCAAGCATCGAGAGACATATTCAGCAACATCTCTTTTCATTCCATCCCACTAGAAGTACTCTTTCAGGTCCCTATACATCTTCATGCTTCCAGGATGAATAGAGAATGAAGAACTATGAGCCTCATCCAGTAGCTCCTTCTTTAATTCTGGGATGGGAGGAACACAAACTCGATTCCTTAACCTTATTATCCCATCACAATCAAGGTTGAATTCAGGAACATTTCTCACCTTCTTTTGTAACTCTACATCTTCTTTCTATGCCTCTTTAATCTTCACATGTATAGATGGTTGAACATTCATTTGAGAAAGATAAGATTTTTCCCCTTCCATTATAATTCCAAGATCCATCCTTTGTAAATCCATAAATATTGGATCTTTTGTGATCCTCATCATGGATAAGCTATCATGGTCTTGTCGACTTAATGCATTTGCCACCTTGTTTTCTTTCCCAGGGTGGTAGTGAATTGAGTAGTCGTAATCCTTAATCAGCTCCAACCATATTATTTGATGCATATTCAGCTCCTTTTGTATGAAAATATAATTTAAACTTTTATGATCAGTATAAATATCACACCTTTCACCATAAAGATAATGCCTCCAAATCTTTAATGCAAATATTACCGTAGCTAACTCCAAATCACAAGTTGGGTAATTTTTCTCATGGATTTTCAACTGTCGTGAGGCATAAGCTATCACCATATCATTTTGCATGAGAACACACCCCAATCCCTTCTTGGATGCATCACTATAGATCACAAACCTTTCTCCACTACACAGCAGTGTGAGCACAGGTGCACTAGATAACCTTCATTTTAACTCTTTGAAATTTTCTTCACACTCCTCCGTCCACACAAACTTAACTCCTTTTCGAGTCAACCTGGTGAGTGGATTAGATAAACTTGAAAAATATTTCACAAAAAATCGATAATATCCAGCCAGACCAAGAAAACTTCAGATCTTAGTTACTGTTGTTGGTCTCGACCATCTTTCAATAACCTCTATTTTTGCTGGATCCACAGATATACCCTCTTTTGAGATTATGTGACCCAAAAATGAAACTTTTTGAAGCCAAAATTCACACTTGGTAAATTTGGCATAAACCTTTTCCTTTCTCAGGGTCTTCAATACAATTCTCAAGTGATCTTCATGTTCTTACTTTCTCTTTGATTATACAAGAATATCGTCTATAAAGACTACCACAAACTGATCAAGATAGTCTCTAAAGAATATATTCATCAGATCCATGAAGATAGCAGGTGCATTAGTAAGACCAAATGGCATCACTATAAATTCATAGTGTCCATACCTTGTACGAAAATCCATCTTTGGTATATCCTCCCTTTTGACCCTTAATTGATGATACCCTAAACGAAGATAAATCTGGGAAAAGTATTGAGCTCCGCGTAGTTGGTCAAATAAGTCATCAATGCATGGGAGAGGACATTTGTTCTTGATAGTGATCTTGTTAAGCTCTCGATAATCAATGCAGAGTCTTATTGATCCATCTTTCTTCTTAACAAAGAGAACAGGTTCTCCCCAAGGTGACACACTAGGGCGTATGAATCCCTTATCAAGATTCTCTTGGAGTTGCTTATTCAATTATTGCAACTCAATTGGGGATATTTTATAAGGTGTCTTTGAAATGGGAATAGCACCCCGTATGAGTTCTATTGAAAACTCAACTTCACGATTTGGTGGAATACTTGGAAATTCCCCCGGAAAGACATCATCAAACTCCCATAAAATGGGCATATTCTTAATCGTGAGTTTCTCTCCAACCATTTGAGATAAATGACCTTCATTTAGTGGAATCAAGACCCATAAGATGGAAGAAATTTCCACCAGAAGGTTATGTTCATCCTTGCATCGATAGATGATCATAGATTGATCTAGAATATGAAATGTGACTTCCCTTCTTTGGAAATTGATATGAGCTCCATATAAAGAAAGCCAATTCATGCCAATAATCACATCAAATTCCACTATAGTAAGGATCACAAGATTTGCAGGAAACAATTTCCCACAAACTTCAATCGGAGAAGAATTATAAACTTTTGATGTGACAGTTGTGCCATTAGGGGTTGTCACAGCTAACTCAACATCTAATTATGGAGGTAATATGGTGATACCCTTAGAAAATTCTTCAGAAATAAAAGAGTGGGTGGATTCAGAATCAAATAAAACATTTTCTACTTTAGAGAGGATGGTAAGTCTACCTTTCACCACTTCATTATCGTACTCCACATCGCTGATAGAAATTGCATGTGACTTTCCTTTGTCTTTAGCCTTAAGAGTTTGTTGACGTCGATCATCATAAACAACCCTTGGATTAGGGCATTGATTTTCATAATGCCCCATTTCCTTGCACTTGTAACATTGAAGTGTAGGAGGTGCATTCTGTGTAGCATTTTCTTTTTTTGCATCACTAGACATCTTCTTTCCATCATTGTGGAATTCAAATTCCTGATGACCTTCCTTTCTACATTTGAAACATTTACTTGTCCCTTTAAGACAACTCCCTCCATGTTTCTTTCCACACTTTGAGAATAAGGGAAAACTCATCTTCTTTTTAGTGTGGTATTTATATTTCCCTTTGAATTCCATTTTCCTCTTCTTATCAAACGCATATGACTGATGGGTTACTACAATCTCTATCTCACCCTTGAGAGCACATCGAACAATTTCCTTATAGCTATTGAAGTTCCTTATGGATAACTCCCTTCAAAGACTTAGTTTTAAGCCACTAAAGAATAGATCAATCTTACTCTCAGGTTGGATAACAATTCCAGAAGCGTACCTTTCAAGTCTTGTAAAATTTGCTTCGTAGGTACCAATAGATTCATAATCCTTTTGCTTTAGTTCAAGAAAATCCGTCTCCATATTTGTTCGAAGAATATGAGGGAAGTAATTTTTGAAAAATTAGTTCTTGAACTCGTCCCATTCCATGGACTCAATTTCATCTCTTTTCCTCGTATTCTTGATAAGATTCCACCATTGATCTGCTTCACATTCCAAACGATATACTGCTAAGATGAATTTATCATGCTCAGAACATTGATGAACTGAAAATATCTTTTCAGTGGTACTGATCCATTGTTCATCCACTAATGGATCAGTAGACCCGCTGAATGAGGGTGGACGCTGCCTTATGAAGGATTCAATAGAATGTTCCTCCTTCCTTTGATCGTTTGGAAGTCCTGCATGATTCATATCTTGAGAAAGTTGTGTGAGAATGGATACAAGATTTTTTATTCCAGCTCCCATAACATTTGGTTGCTAAAGGGGAAAATCATTTCATTTCCCATCGCATTCCACATTAACACAGTTCCTTCAGGTTTTAGCCATTGACTAAAACCAAGAATAATAGTGTGAGCAACACTAATTATAATAGGAAAACCACATAATAAAGATTAAA
This sequence comes from Viscum album, assembly GCA_963277665.1. Classification (NCBI taxonomy): domain Eukaryota; kingdom Viridiplantae; phylum Streptophyta; class Magnoliopsida; order Santalales; family Viscaceae; genus Viscum; species Viscum album. The sequence goes on from OY728123.1 coordinate 881,814,762, forward strand.
ATTTCACACTTAAGGTCTTATCATAGGTTATTCATGGCCATTTATAAAACACTAAGATTTTTTTCTATGCTTAAACATATCCTTAGGGTTCTTACTAAGGCTTTCACATCCTAGTTTCCAAAGGTTGACTATACCTTTCCTCTGATACCAACTATAACGACCCATAATTTACATACATTGTTATTACTTATGAATTGAAGAAAACCTATTAAAACATATAACAAAACCATGAAAGGACCGTATAGGTATAGTGTCTTTAGAAAATGAGAAATGTAAACAACTGGTTCAAAAATAACCTACATTGTCTCCTGTTTATTTCATCATATCTAGAGTTCTTTTTGGCATATCCTACTTAATAATCTTCTTCCTGACCTGGGGAAAGAAAACATACAAAAGGGTGAGCTAAAATTCTCAGTAAGGGTAAACAAAAGAAATATAAATCACATCATATTCATAAGAACATAACATTTTGGAAATCTTAACCTGCAAAAGAGATCATAATATCATAACATGGGATAAATCATAGTAGTGAAATGTAATCCCAATAATCATAAGTTAAAACATGAAACTTTGTGGCATACACACATAATCATAGATAATAATTTCTTAGTAGTCAATAATCATTTCCAAGACTATCCTAGCGGACAATTCAGAAGTAATAATATTACATATTGAGGAAACATGGATGTGGATGATAAATACACCCCAGTAAATACCAAAGTATAAACAATCTCAGATAAAAATGAGATTGTGAGATTTTCCCTTACCTTAGGTCCGATTTGCTTCGTACGTGTCTGAACCTCCTGTATAATGATTTAAATAATGTTATTGACTTATTCCAGAGTCGTAATCATTGTTATGATATCATATATGGTCATATTCTTAGCTTCTTATTAGTAATATTTCATTGTTACTTGTTATTCGGGTGTTTATTGTTTTTTGTTTTTTTGCGTGTTTTGTCAAATACATTCTTATTTTTATTTTTAGGTTATAGATACCTCATTTCCAGAATGGTATTAGTGTAATATATATCATATTTATTCATTAAATTCATTTATATAATCATTATTCAATGAAGATCATGTAGAACGAGTCACTTCACATCGTGGAGACGGTAGGCTTTACGTACGCACGAGCGATGATATCGTTCGCATGATCATGGAATTGTATTGAAGTGTATATATACTATTTCAGAATCAATATCAATTTACAATAATCATATATATTTATTCTTTACACCATTATAACCATCCAAGTAAGGTGGTGGTGGAAAAACTGATTACACCACGGCGTGGAGATGATATTCCGTACGTACGCATGCGCGGTGATTTCATTTTTCGTAGGATGGATAGAAGGTGAAATGGGGTTATTTAATATTTATAATAAAATATCAGTATATTAGTGATACTTATGTTACTACTTAATAATGAAACAACTAAATAAGATGAAGTATAAGAAGAAATAAAGTTGAAAGAATCGGTAACAGACATTACCTCTTCTTTGAAGCGCCTCTTCTTAACCTCCTCTTAGGGCACTAAAGATGGTCTTTGAAGAAGACCTGGACCTCTAGGATGTTTATATGGAAGTTGATAATGGAAATTGGCAGGGTTTGGCCGAGATTTAAGGCTCAAAGTGGTGTGAGGAGGAGAGGGAGGAGGTGCCCTTTTATAAGGGAGGAGAGGGGCACCTTAGGAAAAAATTAAAATATTATTTTATAATAAAGTCATATTCGGTTTCTAATAGCTCCAAATTAATTTATTTCTAATCTAAGGTGGGGATGGGTCAAAATAATCTCAACCAATAGATTTTAGACAAGTTTAGGTTACTATTTTAACCTTATCTTTTAGATTTAACTTTAAGTTAGATAATTTTACTTTTACCGCGTCTTCTTGTTTTCTTACGCTATATGGTTAATAAACTTACTATAACAAGCCAAAATAACCCCAAGTGGTTCATTATTAATATATATATCCTTATATAAGTCATTTGGCTGAGACTTAGATTTTTAGGAATAAAATAACAATTAATAATATAATATTTGTTTTAAAAACTATTTTATGTCAATTTTGACACTATTTGGTACTTGATTTTTGTGAAACTCATAACATAATTATTAGTTCAAAAAAAGTTAATTAAATCAATAATAATATATCATATTAACCTATAAAATTATTTTAATTCTTAAAAAGTCTCAAATTACATTTATTTGGGTATTTATAATATCAATTATGTGAATATTTCCTTAATAAGGTAATTAATGCATCATCGTTGTGTCATAAATAAATTAAATTATTTAAAGTATAAAAATTATAAATAAAATAAATTTATGTAGGAAATCGTTTTATCTTTCTAATGAATTTTTATAGTCGAATTTATCTTATTTATAACCCTATATGAAAAATGTTTTAGTTATTAAACATTGATTTTAACTATTTTAACTATTCTTTAAATAAAATAATGTTAAATGTCCTAATCTAATCCAAGTGGACCTAAATGGTCATATTTTATTAATAAGGTTGTTTTTGGACGAATTAAACTTATCCAATAGAATTAGGACATGTGTTAGGGTAATAATAATAATATCATTTTTACCCTTAATCACCCTATTTACTTTTAACCGTGGTAAATAAAAGTAAAAAGTTACTATTCGCCAAAAATTATTTTCGTCTTATTGAACCACATTTTACTTACTGACATCAACCGTGTCTCTTGGATTTTTGAAATTCCATTCACAGAAGTGGTAAAATTAAGTTTTATGTAAATTTTGATACTCTCCTCGGAGGTGTGTAAAATACGGTGAAAAGTTCAATAAAATTTTTATATATCTAAAATTATTATAAAATGACTCAATGAATTAATTTGAACTTATATAGGTATTATGTATCAATTTTTACCTAAAATAAATTTAAATAAAATAAATAATTATTTAAATAAAAAAGTAGGTTTTTAAATAGCAACCCAGTGTTTTCACTATTCATCAAAAATTGAATGTTTTCAGAAAAATATCAAAAATTCACAATAGGCTAATTTCGATATTATGAATCCAAAAATGAAGTCCATTTTGAAAGATAAAATTTATAAAATTTCAAAAAGTGGGTATTACTATTCATAATTGCTAGTTTATATAATATTTTAATAACATATCGTTGTTTAGTGAATCTCGGTATTGCGTACAACACACGCTATCGAGGAAGGTTGAAATTGCGTGTAAATCAAGACAAGATAGTGTTGTGTGTAGTGAAATATTCCATTATACATAAAAACAAAATATTTCTCATAAAATCTCAGGTGTTACAATGTACTCCCTTCCCTTGAAAAAACATCATTTCAATCCCCTGATCCCCTTTATGAGTTTTCTTCATTGATAGAAATGCTAGGAAATGATTCGTGCAATGATTGCTGTAGTGTTCTAGGGAAATGTAATGCATGTTTTTTTATTGATGATTTCTCGAACACTGGGGATCACTTGACCATTAATGATACTGCTAATCTTGTAAAAACTCATTCCTCATCTGAGGATGATACCATTGAGAAGTTAGATGAGATCAGTGACCTCTCACTTTCATAAAAACTCCCATCAATCCAAAATCCACATGAATTGGAAGTGAAATAACTTCCTCAAGATTAAAAATATTCATATCTTGATAATGGAAACATGTTTCCCGTCATCATTGGTAGTTCACTCCCTCTTAAGCATGAATTGAGACTTCTTGAAATTTTTAGGGAGTATAAATAATCATTAGGATGGACACATGTTGACATTCCTGGTATTAGCCCATCAATTTTCACACATCATATTTTATTAAATTATGAGGCTAAACCAGTGAGGTAGGCACAACATCAACTGAACCCAAGCCTCTTAGAAGTTGTGAAAAAAGAAGTAACAAAATTATTAGCTGATAGAATAATTTACCCCATCTATGACAACCAATGGGTCAGTCCTATTCAAGTGGTTCCTAAAAAAATGGCCTTATAGTAATCAAAAATGAAAACAAAGAATTGGTTCCAACTCGTGTGCAGAATAGTTGGCATGTCTGTATAGACTATCGACGACTAAACCAACACACTAGGAAGGAGCATTTCTCTTTTCCATTCATTGGACAAATGCTAGAGAGGCTAGAGGGTAAGTCCCACTACTATTTCCTTAATGGGAATTCTAGATACTTTCAGATCCATATTGCCCTTGAGGATCAGGAAAAGACAACCTTCACTTGCCCCTTTGGCACATTTTCATATAAGAGGATTCCATTTGGTCTGTGCAATGCTCTGGGTACTTTCCAGCGATGTATGGTTAATATTTTTTCAGATTACCCAGATAATTGCATGGAAGTATTCATGGATGATTTCACTGTTTGTGGATCCTATTTTGATGAATGTTTAAGTAGTCTTGGTTCATTCCAACATCGCTGTATTGAAAAGAATCTTGTATTAAATTATGAGAAATTCAATTTCATGGTACGACAAGATATTGTTTTGGGGCATGTCAATTCTGGGGATGGTATCCAAGTAGATAAATAAAAAGTGGATGTCATTTCTTCCCTACCATTCACCAAAAAATGTACAGGATTTGCGGTCTTTCCTAGGTCATGCTAGATTTTATCATCATTTCATTCGTGACTTTAGTAAGATTGCACTCCCCCTCTCCCGATTAATCCAAAAAGAAAAGGAATTTGTTTTTGATAATGAATGTGAGGAAGCTTTTAATATGTTAAAATGGAGTCTCAAATCACCCCTGATAATCCAACCACCTCGATGGGATTTACCAATTAAGCTCATGTGTAACGCCTCTAACTATGTAGTTGGGGCAGTCTTGTCACAAAGGGTCGATCGATCTCCACATGTCATTGCCTATGCCTCACATACTTTGGACCCTATCCAAGAAAACTACACCACAACTGAAAAATAATTTCTTACCATTGTGTTTTCCTTGGACAAATTTAGGTCATACCTTTTGGGTTCCAAATTCATTGTGTTCTCAGACCATCAAGCCCTTCAGTATCTCCTTAAGAAACCAGAAGTCAAACCATGTCTCATTCGCTGGATTCTCCTTTAAGAATTCAATTTAGAAACTAGAGATAAAAAGGGAGTAGAGAATGTGGTGGCTGACTATATCAGTAGGATTCCACAATTCTTGAACATTGACTCATCCCCCTATATTCCTATAAATTATATGTTTCCTGATGAGAAATTGTACCAAGTTAAAGATGCCTTTCCTTGGTATGCTGAAATTGTAAATTATTTGGCAGCATCTTGCATTCCTTCTAATTTCAATAAAAACTAAGCTGAATGTCTAAAACATGAGTCCTGTTGGTACATTTGGGATGACCCCAACCTTTGGCGCACCTATAGTGATCAAGTCCTCAGGTGTTGTGTTCACGATAGTGAGTTTCAGTCTGTCCTTAGGTTCTACCACACTCTTTCTTATGGGGGCCACTTTGGTCCCCAACAGACTACTCGCAAGGTCCTCGATTCTAGTCTCTTTTGGCCCACATTGTTTTGGGATTCCCATGACTTTTTAAATCTTTTCCTCGCTGTTAAAGAATTGGGAATGTATCTAAAATAAACGAGATGCCAAAAAAACCCGTTCTATTCCATGACATCTTCGATGTTTGTGGAATTGAATTTATGGGACCATTCCCCAATTCATTTGGTAACCTATACATTCTATTGGCAGTGTATTATGTTTCAAAATGGCTAGAGGCACGAGTTACAAGGACTGATGATTCTAAGGCATTTGTGAAATTTTTGAGAACCCAAATTTTCTGTAGGTTTGGATTACCTAGGTTCATCATTAGCGACCAGGGTTCTCATTTCTATAACTGAACAATGCAATATATTTTGCGTCGGTATGGGGTCAGGAATTGAGTGTCTACTACTTATCACCCATAGACCAATGGTCAAGTCGAGGTGTCAAATAGAGAAGTAAAATAGATTCTTGAAAAAACAGTTCAACCCAATAGAAAATATTGGAGTCTTCGACTTGATAATTCATTATGGTCCTATCATACTGCTTTTAAAACTCCCATTGGAATGTCACCCTATTGGATTGTGGTTAGAAAGAATTTTCACCTTCCTATTGAGATTGAGCACCAGGCCTACTGGGCCATCAAACAATCCAACTCTAATCTTTATGGTGCAGGTACTCAAAGGAAGCTTCAAATTTAGGAAATAGAGGAAATTAGAAGCAATGCATATGAGAACTCTAGGATTTATAAGGAGTGAACCAAGGCTGCCCATGACCGTATCATCCTTCATCGTCAATTCCATATTGGGCAGAAGAACCTCCTCTACAATGCAAAGCTGAAGTTGCATCCAGGTAAGATTTTTTCCTACTGGTTTAGACCATACACTGTTACTAACATCTCTCTATTTGGTGTTGTCCAAGTTCAAAATGAAGAAACCAAGCAAACCTTCACTGTTAATGGTAAACGGCTGAAGCACTTCCATGAATCTATTTTGGAGTTCCTGATAGAGGAACTCCATGTTCAAGAAGAAATCTATGAATGAAACTCACCAAGTTTTATCCTTCCTTCCCACATTCTGTTTTATTATAGTGAGGACACTACACACTTTAGGTGTGGGGGGATGTGTATATTCCTGGGTTAGTTAATAATTTTCATCATCTTTTTTTTTCTTTCTTTTTTTAGCTTGCTGAATTTTATTGTTACTTTCCCCCCTTCCCCCCTCACCTTTGTGCCGGAATATCACTTTTTATTCCCACTTTATCATAGAAAATGATTCCCGTTTAATCATTAAAGTAATTGAAAATGCATGTGGAATTTCCATATTTCATGTTGTTTTAACTTTCAAAAAAATATTCTGATGAAATGTGTATTTCTGGAATAATTCAATATTGTGTTGTGACTTTCTTTTGAAATTTATTTGTTTTTCAATGATATAAATGGTTGTATCATTTCAAAACCTTTGAGAAGAATGGTTCCCTTTTTGTGAATAGTTTAAGGAATTTTTTTTTCACTTAATCTCTCTACACATTTTTTCACCCAACCATGATGTGTGAAAATTTATTACTTAATGGAAGGTAAATATAATTTAGGTTGATTTTTATATACTTTCCAAAATAATTTTTCTAAATGTTCATTCCTTATCCAATCTATTTCATTACTGTACTAGATTAACCTATGCATGTGTACCTATTATTCGACTGTTGTATTCCCTCAAAAATAAAAAAAGGGTTATACAGTGGGAAGGTAAAAAAATACCCTTTCTCGACCTTTGATCTTGTTATAACTATTACAATTAGTGTCATGAGGAGATCAAATATGGGTTGGGAGAAGAGTGTGAGATTTTTCCCAAGTGAAACCTCTGAAAAAAATAAATAAATGAGGGGAGTGATGAAATGTGAAACATATGGGGATATCTAGGTCGGGAGCTTATGGTTTGACTTATGGGAATGCTTAAGTAAGTGGGTCTTGAAATTTGGTTGCAAAGGATGTGGGGAAAGTTCAGTGGAAAGGATATTGTAAGTAGACAATTATTAAAATAACTTATATTTACTCAAAAGAAAGTGGACATAATATCATGAAATGGTTGTCACACACACACAAGAAGAATTAGTGACATGATCAACTTTTGAATTATTTTCTTTGATTGGTATCATACATCTCTTTTAATTTCATTTGGATACAGTTATTGAGACATCTTTCTCAATGATCATTGAGAATAAATCATCGGTGTGATTTTTGATTTTATCAAATTTCTATCAAGAATTAAATTTTCATTGAATGTTAAATCTTTATGAAGTTGGAAATATATACATGCATAATTTTTGGGAATATTACTTTACCCAGAAGTGCAAATTTTTAGGTGTGGGGGTGTGATCATACCACGATTCACTGTTTCATTTTTACCCTTACACCATTGTATTAAACTGAATTTGTGTTGTAAATTCCAAATATAATAACAAAATTCACTTCATGTTTGATTCAATTATTTTGTGTTTATCACTGTTAAAAAGGGTAATATTACTTGTTTTGAAAATTTCATTGAAGGTGGAGGTGATTTGGAGGACCCATGATGAAGTCTAAGAAAAATGGGCCAAACTGCACAAGGATCCAAGCACACCAGTGGATAGATCCAAGCCACCGAATCTACACAAAGTCAAAAGTGGAATTATGTAATATGTCTCTATCTCAAGATGTGACTGTCCAAATGATGAAAAAATTTATGTAGTTATATTTAGTACGTGGGGATACAACTTTCCAGTTTTGTAAAAATAGATATTCGACTATCTAGTAGCCTAAAACCATCCTTCAAGTGGTTTATCAAAATCTGGGTGCCCAAAACCACTTCATATTTTGGATATAAAAAAGCACATTGGGCACCCCATTTGCAAGTTTGGACAAGGAGTGAAGTGATTCCAATTTTGAGTTCTAGAGGATTTATGTCCTCATCCTAGAAGTTCTGGAGGCCCCTATCCTCATAGGGGGATCAAGAATGAAGAAGGAGTTCCACCCGAGCTTCATCTTCCTCTCGATGTTGAGCTAAATGGTGGATGGTCATTTAGAGGGAGCTACACACACTTAGGAGGGAGTTCTAGCACTTTTTATTCTACTAGTTTTGTGTAATTTGTGTGATAAATATTTCACTTATTTCTTATCTTTACATGATTCTCCTATGATTGCATTTCTATTGTTAACATTAAGTGAAACACTTTTTATTTTCAACAAGGATTGGTTTGAGATTTCAAGTGGGAATCTTGGGTTGTTCTAATTGGACAAGACAAGAGTCCTATTTATCTCACACATACATAAGATTTTAGTATGATTTGATATCCTTTCTTCTCTATGATTTATACCCAAACCTTGACTACATGATTGTTGTGTCAAGGGGTGGTTCTTTGAGCATCGTTTAAAAGGTAAGAGGGAAGTTGAGATCTTGACAACCCTCAACCAAAGGATTCCATTAAACCATGTGTATTTTTCAGAATGATGAACTCAAAAATATGTGTAGTGAACTTGAATTGATCTCTATATCTCATAATTATAAAGCACCACTTTTATTTATCAACTATTAAACTCTTTAAATTAAGTCATTTTCTTTAAACTATTTTAAAACCACCCCTCTTTTATTACTTCTTATTAAAAACGCACACTCTAAACCCACCAAAACTACTTGAGAGACAACCTAGGGTCATCCCCATACCATAAATCAACTTTATAAATATAATCAATTTGACGTGTCATGACAACACATTCAGTGGTTCTAGATCTATTCGTCCTTATTTTTAGGCTTTATGGATTTGGATGTTTGAGAGGGTATGGCATCAACCATCAGATTGGGCCTGTTCTTTGACACATGACACTTTCTCACCATACAGTCTTGCTTTGGTGAAAAAATTTGTCACAGTTTAATGATGGGATGGGGTAGCTCCATGTATTCAGTTTGTTTTGTCTCTCTAGACCTTTGGGTTGTGTAATGTCTTAAGTATTGAAGTCTGTTTGGGTTTCCCCCTTTATTCCTTAAAAGGGGGTTAGCTTATTATAATAAAAAAATTGAAGGCCCTCAGGACATTGGATGGATTCTATGTGAAGATATAGTAGATGATATTATGTCCAGTGTAGAAAAAAAAAACATCTCACCAAAGAGATAGTGTTTCCAATACTTCAATTAGTTAACCAAGGCTTCCATCTCCAAGTCATGGGTAGTATGGTTCTACTCATGGGGTCATATATAACATAATCTATATGCTACCACCCACTTCGTCTATATTATTACTACTCCAAAACCAATGGTTTATGCATCGTATTATACAACATAACCAATCCCTAACTCAGTATGTATCAACATTGGATCTATAATAATCCTCTTATTTAACTCAATAAAATCCTCCTCACACCGGTCTAACCACTGAAACTTCACCCCATTATTCATCAGTGTTGTCATGGATGTTTATAAGTGGAAGAAGTCAGGGATAAAATGTTGGTAGTATCCAGATAAACCTAATAAGATCCTAATCTCATATACAATATAGGGATGTGTCCTAGATATCACTACCTCAACATTATTTGGGTAAATAGATATACCTATCTCATACACGACATGCCCCAAGAATTTCTCCCCATGAATCTAAAAGTTAAACCTCTAAATTTTGGAATAAATATGATGTTCTTGAACTGTGATTAGGACTATCTCAAGATGTCTCACATTTTACTCTAAGGTTAGTGAGTATATGAGGATGTCATCAATAAATATCACAATGAATGATTCAAGGTATGGTTGGAATATCTTGTTCATGATATTCATGAACACCTTCATTACATTCGTCAGTCCAAATGATGCCACAAAGTAATTGTAGACTATTCCTACTTTAAAACACCATTTTTGGGATGTCCTCCTCTCTAACCTATAACTGGTGATAGATCAATTAAAGATCAATCTTGGAGAACCATCTAGACCCTCAAAAATAATAAAAAAGATCATTGATCTTGGGAAAGGGGTATATGATATTTACCGTCACTTGATTCCACTTTTGGTAATCTATACAGAGTTAAGGACTACCGTCCACCTTCTTAGAGAACAAGATAGATTCTCCCCATGGTTAAGTACTAATCTTGATAAATCCATTCTACTTCAATTCCTAATGATGTACTTTGAATTACTTTAAATTGTCCGATTCTATACGATAAGGGGGTTTTGAAATGGGATGCACACCTAGCAAGAGTTATATCTTGAACTCAACACTTATATTAGGAGGAAGTCCTTTGAAATTATCTAAAAAGATGTACTAATAGAGATCCATAATTGGAGGAAAAAGAGGGGGTCACCACTGATCCTGCTGAAATATCCAAGCCTACAGTCTGAACCATGATCATCCCAAGATAACTCAAGTCTATACTAACTCTACTTGATCCTGATTCCCATTCTTAGGTCATCAAATTTTATCTCCCTTGTGTGATATAAATGATAAAAATCTCAGTAGTAATCAATATGGTCTTGAAAACTGGTCAAACGGTCTATGAAAAGAATTAAATCAAAGCTTTTCCTCTTAAGAAACATGAAATTCCATAGCTATCCATAATTTGAAATAACTATAGGATACTCTAGGAATCACTGAAGACGATCCACTTTCATTCCCAACAGTGTATCATGGGAAAGTAACTTAAAATATAACTTGACTAGTAAATCAAGTCCAGCAATAACTTGTGAAAATATAAATAAATGGGAAAACCAATATCAAAGAGATCAATAGATAAAATAGAAGTGATCAAAACCATACCTCGAATAGTAAATGACCCCTCACCACCATCTACTGAAGTTTGATCCACTTCATACACATAACCTTCCTCAGCTTCATGACCCTCTCATTGTGATGCATGAACCACCCAAGTCTTCATCATCAGAGTCTACTACTGAGGACCCCAACCAAATCCTTGGTTCACTAAAAACATATAACTTGATCCTTTATAGAAACAAAACCTTATAGATTTGAAGAAAAACTACTGGTGATGCCCCATATTTCCACACCGTTGACCCTAGATTTGTGGTACTATGAAGACGCTACGGTAATGACCAAACTTCCCATAGTTGAAGCACTGTGGTAATACTCTCGTGGTAACTAAAAAAATCAAAAATATACTCCACTTTTTTACCACTACCCTACCACAAATCTTCAGTCTTCCTATTACTGTTACCATAAGATACACTCATAGTAGAAGTAGGAGGTATACTCACTTGAGCACTGAAGGTGGAAGAATGAAAACTACTAGATCACCTCTAGGAACTTATCAATAGTCAAATCCTTGCACAGAACATCCAGGCATATCACTAGGTCGATGGTCTTAACCATACACTTGATGTGGGCCATAAACCGATATTGAATTTCCTAGAAATCTATGCATCGTTCATATCCAATATAGGAGAAAAACTTAATAGCTCAATTAAATGAGTGGATTATGAAAATACCATCATGGATCCCTACTGTAGCTCCATAAACTCCCACTCTTGGTCAAAATTTAGTGTATCAGGAAAGAATTCCATAAAAACAGGTCATTGAAGGCTTCCCAAGTGATATCCTCATGTCTTACATCATGTCCCATCACACAAACCATCTTCTGGTGGGTCCCTATAACATAAACATTTATATCTTCACCCTCTTGTCCTCAAGTGTCTCAATGAGGTCAAAGAAACCCTTGATGATGTCTATCCAATTCTCTACATCCTATGGACCTTTAGTGACCTGAAATTATGGTGGATGTTGGAGTTGGAAGTATCTGGTGTAGTCAACCATAGACCTCAACACCCCTATTTATAGGTAAGAAATTAGTAGAAGGACTCCTAGCTGAGGTGGGCCTACTTCCTACACCACTGAAGCAGGCATGAGAGCATGCTCTACTACACCCCCTGCATAAAAGGTGATGGAATGGGGGAATAGACTCTAGAAAGAGAATCCTAGCCCACGTTAGCTAGCAATACCATAAGTCTCCTTTGGGGAAACATCTTCTGAAATGTGAAGGAAACATTAGAAAAACTGAAGTTATTAGTACATATCCTAATTAGTCTCTGATATCACACAAATGTTCTCTTAGGAGTCTACCCATAACTAAAGGTATATCCCTACTAGAACCAACCAAAGTCTCCATAACTTAATGTTATCCATAGTCACACACACACACACACATATATATATATATATACAAAAATATAACAACATGATCAGGTTCAACTAATTAATACCAATAGATAGATCACAACAACATGGAAAACATATACATCACTCATTCAAAAATACAAGTCTATCCCAAACAGATAGAAAGAAATCAAGGAATTAAATTAAAGAAATATCATGCATCAAAAAACATGTAAATATATGGCATGTGATCATATATGCATAATTATGATGCATGAATGCACCCAAAATCTCATAAACTAGTAACAACAATCCCACCAACAATAACTCAGATGTTCATTGTAACAACCTGGAATTTTATCAGTGGAAACTTTTTTATTATAACTATTACATATATTATAAATCACATAAAATCACATATATAACACAAGAAAAACTTTATAAATGAACAATTAATTAAATAATGGGTATTTATAGAAGTGAAGGAACCAATACCGATGAAATAATAATTTGACCTTTGGAACAGTAATGTGACCATTTAGAATAGTAATCTAGACAATAAAATGTTAACCACATCTATGAAAGTATAAATAAAATTTAGGAATATTATAAATGATAATATGATATAATCATATCATATTATAAGTAAATAAATGTTTTAAAAATTATTAATTAAGTGTTGGTATTTTTATAAAACATAAATGTTTATCTTTAATTTTATAATTAATATAAAGATTTAAAAAAAGTTTATTTTCATAAAATATATTCTTAAATTAATATTTTTTTGTCTTATTATTATAATATAATTTTATGAGACCTTAATTATTTTTTCAAAGTGTCATAAAATCGGTTAAAATTTTAAAATCAATATTTTTTGAATAAATGATGATTTTATTTTAAAACTAAATTTATCATATTTAAAAAATTATTTTAATAAAATGGAGTCAATTTTTTAATTCTATATGTTAAAAAATGGTTAGGGTGATTTTTTTTGGATTTTTCTAAAATAGTTGAATTTTTAGTGAATAGTGAAATATAGTAATTTACGGTATTTAACAAATACTTGAATTATTCAGTCATAGATGATGTATGGCTGATGTAATACCATAATATCGAACTATAATTCATTATTTTAATATATTTAGTGATAACGTTCAAACTATTCCTAGTCTTGAGCCAAAATAATAAACTAATGAAAATAATAATAAAAAAACACCCCTCTCCCCCTATAACTACCACCCCTCACCACCTCTTCTCCTTACACATTCTAAGCCTTAAATATTGTAAAAATTCTACCCAATAATATTACCAAGAACCTACCCCAATTATAGGATCCTTTGGTCTACACAGAAGACCAAATCCAATTTCCCTAAGGAGGTTCTCAAGGAGAAGAATTCAAGAGGTAAAATCCTCTTTCTTTTTCTTTTAATTTCTTTTCAATTTCTTTTATTTTCTTATTCTATCCTCAAAACCCCCAATAAAAGTGGTATTATATCTCCAATATATTATATATAATATAATTTTATTATTTTAATGGAATAATCCATCATAAAACCTCTTCTCCTATCCCTTTTATTCTAAAAATGAAAATGTTGTCTGTGGGGTGTTGATTTATCACCTTCAAGGATGACAAGTTTTCATTTTCCTTTAACACCTTCAAGGATAGTATTAAAACCATTATAATGGTATAAAAAGGTTTTAAAATTTATTTTATAACCCTTTTTATGTTATGAAACTAACTTATATACATAATATTAAATAATAAACAAAATGAGTTCATTGTGATCAAAAACTTCCAAATTAATCTAAATGATTATCATTAACATTTTATCTAATAAATCATCATCATATTTGAAAAAAATAAGAATATATAAGAAAAATTAAACTTCTGTAAGTTCAATAATAACATATAATTTCAATTATGGATAATTATCCCCATTTTATACAATCTTCCATACATGTATACAAGTGAACTTACCATGAAAACAATGAAAACAAACACTCTCAAACGATGAAATTGAACTCTACAACTCATCATAATGTCAATAAGTGAACTTAATAAAATTTTATAAAATAAAATAAATGTATAATTGGTATTTAATTTATTAATTAATTAATCTAATTTTATTATCTTGGATATTAAAGTGAAGAAATCATTGAGACATAATGTAAGGGGATTCTAAAACCCGATTTCCTTTATTTGTGTTATTCCTATTTCATGCCAAATTTCAGTGTGGATGTTCTTTTGAATGAAAATTAACTTTTTTATTATCCAAACACTTTTGAAGAAAAAGTGATAAATTTCAAGATCCTTACAACCACTAATACCATTAAAGAGGAAAACCCAGAACAAGACTACAGGATCTGTCCCTTCCCAGTGGCTACATCGTGATTACAAGCCTTCACCATCGCATGACTGCTCAGCAAGCTGTCCTGTGCAGGGTTGTACGGGCCCGATACCGATGGCAGAGCCATACCCTCTTGAACATCCAAATATTAATGACATGCTCAGGTGGAAGCTTCATGCTCTAAACCTCATCCGACACAGATCCATGTAGAATGATGGTTGCCAACACACCAAAGATTCACAGTGAATTCAGTCATAAGATTCCCATCAATAACAGCTGCAACACATAGGGTACACTCACGTTCAACCAAAACTAGCGGCAAATTCCTCCAAAGGCAACAGAAGAATCCTCCATCACGAAAACTCCCCGAATCACACAAATCACCAAACATCACCGCAAAAAAGAAACACGCAAAAAATTCACCACAAAAAATCACCGATTACATGAGGGAGAAGATCCCGTTGCCTCGTCCATGCCGTTGCCGCAACCCGACGACGCTGCTGAACAGCACGCTAGACCAAAACACCGAATCACGATCCCAAAATGAACCGAATAAAATTGTCCAAAACCAAAAAACAAATGAAGAACACAGATTCACACTGAAAAACCAATGTTCTTTTAATATTATGAAAATATAATTTATTTTTTCTTACCTTTTCCTTTCTGGGATATAAATTCTTCAAATCTTATTGTATGATAAATGCAGAGGTTTTTTCAAAAGAACTCTTCTTTAAAAAAACACATATTTTACTTCTCTTGAGATTATTTCTTCTTCACTCAAGATTGATGATTCTTATACCAAGTATTCTATTCCCTTTTTTGGGAACACCAAAGTTTATTCATTAATGAATTCTTTATGAAATTATCATGAAACCTATTTCCTTTCTATGGGTTATTTTATAACAAAAATTGTTATATGTTCTATGTGGCATGCATGATTATGTAAATATTATGATGTGATGGGTGCACCCAGAATTATATAGCACTCCAATTCATTGGTTAATGTGATATATCTCATGAGATAATGTTCAGTATTCATGAACATGGTGATATATTTGTTCAAAATTATGATTATGTTATGATTATGAACATATGTTATGTGTGAGTATGATGCTAGCTTTGTTCACAACTATGTATTGTATTTGACCATTAAGACATGGTGTTTCATTTTTATGCATTGCCACATTACATGACTTTATCAAATAATTCCTCTCATTATTATGATGACAATCCCATGCTTATGTTATGATAATAATGATTATACTCTCCCATGTTATATTGATTCATGTACTTACTTATCCACTTACTGGGATTTTAGCTCACCCCTTTCATTGATGTATATCGTTAGATGATTACTTATACTAAGGAGAATGTGAAGGAAACTAAGAATCTATAAAATAAGTAATTAAATAATGTTTATGTTTTCTTATGTAAATGTTATTTTTGGTCCTATAAATTT
Organism: Viscum album; assembly: GCA_963277665.1. Lineage (NCBI taxonomy): Eukaryota > Viridiplantae > Streptophyta > Magnoliopsida > Santalales > Viscaceae > Viscum > Viscum album. Next base: position 881,831,155 of record OY728123.1, read on the forward strand.
CCCAAGAAACTAAACCTTTGGATCCTAGTTTTTAACACTATAATATTTTTTATATTTAAAATTATGTAATAGTAATGTAAGAAAAATCACAATCACTATAGCTAGTATCAAAGAATAGTTTAGTTAATTTTGTAATTAAGATTAGAGAACATTAGTTAAAACCCTTAGTATGAGACTAAGTATATTTAAGCTCCCAAGAATCTTTGTTTTAGAAAAATTCTAAACATAGGGATCCCGCAAGATACGCCTTTAGAGTTAATTTCATAAAAGAATAAATTATTTATTCATAACTTATTGACTTATTTTTTTGTTCAAACCTTTTCTTTTTTAGAAATGGTGGGAACCAGGAGAAACCAGACCAACAATCCATGTGAGGGATAATACAACGAATGCCCGAATGACATCCCCAATGCCTTAGTAGGTGGAGTTCAAAATTTCATGGAAATGTTTACCCCAACTATCTCCAGTTATGAAAAATAACTTGAATAATGTGGAATGTGTTCCTTCACCTAAGAGGGAGAAATCATCTATCGAGTATTTTATATAGAAATGGCTAATAACATTTAGTGGATCTTCTGATCCACTAGTCACGGAACATTGGGTCAAATCAATGGAGAATATTTTTTTGTGCTTCACTTTTCTGAGATAGATAATGTGATTCTAGCTGTTTATCATTTAGATGGAGAGGCCAATCAATGGTGGTCATTGATTAAGAACACGAAACCAAAGGATGAAATTGAAGAGATGGAGTGGGAAGACTTCAAGAAAATATTTATTAACATTTATTTCTCTTTAAATCTTCATAAAAAGATGGAGAGAGAATTATTAGAGTTGAAGTAAAAGGAAGGTGAATCTATCATGGTTTATGAAGAAAATTTTACAAGGCTTGAAAGGTATGTGTTGGGTTTTTATCAATAATGATAGAAAAATTGATAGATTCTTTAGTGGTTTAAAACTACACCTTTTAAAGACTCTAGCAATTCAAGACTTTGAGAGTTATAAAGAAGTTGTTTAATGTGCTCTCAAAGTGTAGATGGAATTTGGAGAGTGGTTCGATGGATATAGTGATAAGTAAAGGACCCCAGAACACACTGATGCGGAGGGGTGAATCGGGGTGTCAAACTTTTTCTTTTTAAACTGATGGATCTTGTTCCCACATTGGTAGGAACCTATTAAACCTTTCAGAAAACTACATGCAAAGATAAGACACAACAATTTAACTTGGTTCACCATAAATGGATACGTCCAAGGAGCATAAATTGATAGTGTTTCAGTCGTACCAAATTCCACTAATCTTCACTAGATGTGGAATACAAAGGTTCAATCACAGTCACTTTATTCTAGACATACTTCTTTTACAATGGTTTAGGGATAGCTCTCTATGTCCCTCGGATCACTTCTGTCGAATCCTCCTAGCTCACTGCTTTGAGAGAAGTCTAACACAATTTATCGACTTGAAGGTCACTTTAATAGATTGGAATTGAAGTATTTGTCTCTGTTTAGCATGAGACACTACTTCAATTAAAAACCTGAGTATATGAACACTGAAAGCCCTATCCAATTAACCTAGATATCCAATATTGTCCTCTGCGAACCCCCTTTGAGAAGTTCAAACCTTTGCAGAGCACAACACTTAGCATAGAACACACCTTCATAGAGCACACTGCTTTGCAAAGCTCACTGCTTCACAGATCTCAACCCTTCACAGAGCTCAACCCTTCAAAGAGATCAACCCTTTACAGAGAAAACACCTTCACAAAGCATAACTTCCTTTATAGAACCCACTGTCATCACAAATCACACTGCCTTTACAGAACAACTTCCTTCATAAAGCTCACCAAGCCAACGCGGGACGTCCTATCTTCACGAAGCACTCAATACTTAGAAGTATTGAATTATTTCAAGACTAAAGTAGTCTTTTTTCAAAGCACAAGATTGCATAGATAACCAAATTTGCAGATCAACCATTACTTAACGAAATCAAAGCAATTCCAGATTTTCTCTCTCAAATTCATTCGGAATAAATAGGTTGGATTCTTATTTATAGGTGCAGTCGAACGCAGAGCTCCACTTCTTTAGGCATGATTTCTAGATCAGTTAAAAAAGTCTTCGCGATGCATCTCCCTTTGTAAAGTTATATGAATATTCCCCATTCTCAATGCTCATCATAACCATAGAGCTCTCCGTCAAATCTCTTAGCACTTCCACAATGCTCTAATCTCAAAGCCTTTCACAAAACCTTCACGCTGTCACAAATCTCAAACTCTCGTAATCATAGAGCACACTGTCACAATCTTCATGTCTTTGATAAACACACTTCATGAAGTCCATAACTGAAAAACTCATTCCTTTTCTATATTTTCCTGAGATCTTCAAGAAAAACCAATTTTCGCAATGCTTGCTATTCTCTAAAATTTGGACCCCAAAAATTTGGAAAACACTGGGAAACGAAGTCACATTCAATACTATTTATGGATTGAACTGTATGATCCATTTCCTTGAAATCTCCCTGATAATCCATTAGAGGATTGATAATAAACACAAACTATAACCCATTTCCAATAAAGAACATCCTTGGTTCCAACAATCTCCCCCTTTGGGTTTGTTAGAAATCTACAGATAAATTCAATAGATCACCAGCCACTATCAAAACCTAAGACACAAGAACTAACTCAAACAACACTCTAAGTCTATGTGAGAAATAATTGTTGTAGAAAACAAGAATGAAGACATGAATCATGTTCTCATGTGTTCGAATGAAATCTCTAACTGCTTCCTCATGACACCGAAAAGTTTTATCCCTTCACATTCTCTCCTTTAAAATTCTCTATTTCATTCTCCTGCAACAAGCCTGCAACCATAAAAAAATTTCAACCTCCACACTTTCACATTGAATTTTTCCATTTCTCCCCCATTGAAAATAAACCCAAATACCAATATTTAAACATTGTAGAACTCAGAATATACTCCCCCTAGATCGTATCTCCCCCATAAACCTGCATCACTTCCAAAAACTGATTAACATAGATAAAATAATTGGGAAAATGGAAAAAACTATAGGCTCCTCATGCACTAAGAGGTGGATGAACACTAAGGTTCAACCAATGTTTCTCAAACATAGTCGCTGATAGTGGCTTGGTCATAATTTTGACCACTTAATCATCGATTCCCACATGGTCCATTTTGATCATGCCTTTTCAAAATTTTCCTTGATAAAGTGATATCCGATTTCAATATGTTTCATACAAGAATGCTGAACATGATTCTTCCTAAGATCAATTGAACTCTTATTATTAAACTAAATCACCATTGGTTGTTTCTCCTCATCACCTATGTCAGTCAGTTGTTGCTTCATCCAAAGTAACTGAGTGCATGCCTTGGTAGTAGAGATATATTCAGCTTCAGTAGTAATAAGGGATGTACTTTCCTATTTCTTGCTGAACCAGCCCACACATTTCTTACTAATATAGAATGCTCCACCACTGGTGGAATTTATGTCCACTACATCACTATCCTAGTCAGCATCATAAAATTCTGATATTTCACTATCTCTTCCTACAACAAAGTGTAACCCATTACGAGTACCTTGAATATACCTCATGATTCTTTTCACTACTTCTATGTATTCCTCCTTTGAATTACTTTGAAAGTGGTCTGCTAAGTATGTTGCAAAGACAATATCTGGTCATTTTTATTTTAGGTACAATAATCTTCCAATGAATCTCTTATACATTCTAGGATCCACAGATATCCCATACTCATACTTTCTGAATTTTTTCCAACCTCAATCAGAGTCTCCAGTGGTTTGGAATCTTGCATATTAAATTTCTTCAATATCTCTTTTGCATAATTTTCTCGAGAGACGAAAGTGTAATCCTTCTTATAAATCACCTATAAATCTAAGAAGTACATGATTTCACCAATCATCAACATTTCAAATTCTGATTTCATGTGATTGGAAAATTTATCCACTGATCCCTTTCTATTTCCACCAAAAATAATATCATCAATGTATACAAATACCATGAACTGATCCTTATGATATTTTTTTCACATAGATATTATTATCCAATCCTCCTCTTTTGAATTCAAGCTTATTTAGATAAGAATCCATTAGAGAGTACCATGCCTATGGTTCCTGCTTCAGTCTATAGAGTGCTTTCTTTAACCCGCATACCTTTATTTCATCATTTCCAAGTAGGAAACCCACCAGTTTTTCAATGTACACTTTTTCTTCAAGAACACCATTTAAGAATGCTTTCTTGACATCCATTTGATACACTCTATACCCTATTTGTATTTCCATGGAAATAAATAGCCTGATTGACTCCATCCTAGCCACCAGAGTAAATTTTTCCTCAACATCAACACCTTTAATATGTGAATATCCCTTGCACATAGGTCACACATTATTTCAAATCACATTACCATGATCATCATATTTTTTCTTAAAGATCCACTTTGTACCAATAACATTGTGACCATCAAGTCTCTTGACTAGATCCCAGGTTTGATTCTTGTCAATCTGATATAAATCTTCATTCCTGGATTTCACCCATGACTCATCCTTTATAGCCTCTTCAAATTATGATGGCTCCAAAAATTATAAGAATACAAATTGTGCATTATTCATCATTATTATTATTTGTGTGGGTGAATTCCTATCCCCAATGATATTGGATTGATCAATCTCTACTCATCGATTTCTCTTATGAGGTTCAGTTAAATTCTCTTCAGCCATGGTTTCCTCTTCTGATTCCTCTTCTGAGTCAACATCATGATGAAACTCTTGAGACATTTGTACACCTTCATCTACTTATTTATTTCCATTTGATCCATATTCACATTCTTCCTCATATTTTATCTCATCAGCATAGTAATTAATTGAAGCATTTGTGGTTTTCTCTTCAATGATATTAACATCATTGCTTTACAAAATCATTCATAAGTTCTTATTGAAACACTTGTATGATTTAATGTTCATTGGATATTCAAGGAATATTCCTTCATCTGCATTGTCACCATATTTCCCTTGATTTCCTTATTTGTTTTAGATGAAACATTTACTTCTAAAAACAAGACAATATTTCAAAGAAGGCTTCCTTCCATGCCACAATTCATATAGTGTCTTCATCTCCCCCTTATAAATCCCCATTTTATTTTGAATACCCACTAAAAATTCAATAGCTTTTTTCTAGTAATGGTGATAGATATGAATCTCATTCAATATAGTCATGACCATGTTGTTCACTTGCTAATTCCAGTGCTCAACTACTCCATTTTTCTACAGAGTCCTCAAAGCAGCTGCTTCATGCCATATTCCATGTTTTCTAGGTAATTGTCAAACTTAATGGATGTGTATTCCCTTCCATTTTCAGATTGCAGAACTTTGATTGTCCATCCAGTATCATTCTTGATGATTCAGCAATAAGTTTTCATGAAATCAAGTACTCACCACTTCCTGTGTATAACCATCACACATGCCATTCTATTATAATCATCTATGAAAATAATGAATCACCTTTCTATATGCATTCTAGAAACATTTATTGGGCCATATATGTCTGTATGAATGAGGTCAATAAGATTAGATGCTCTTTTCTTCTTTGGATGATAAGAACTATAGACCAACTTCCATCATATGTAAGCATCACATGTCTTTTCTCATTAATGATTCAGGTTGGGGATATCTATGACTATATTTAGCTTAGATTTATTTTCCATGTCTTTCTAATTGATGTTCCTCAATATCCGATGCCACAGGTTGTTTTATTCTTCAACTATTAGATAACAAATATTCTTCTTACTGTTAACCTGATATAAGTTTCCATCTGTTCTACAATCTTTCATAAGATAATTCCCTATCTCTCCCTTTATAGTGCATCCCTTTTGATTGAATGTCACTATAAGTCTCGAGTCATAGAGTTGACTCACATTGAGGAGTTTGTGACATAAACTATCCACACAAAGGACTTCAGATTTCTTTAACTCTCCATTAGATAGCTCAGTACTTCCACTGCCTTTGATCTTCAACACACCATCATTACCAAACCTCACTATTCTATTGACCCTTTTCTTGAAATTCATTAATAGGTTAGCATTACCCATCATGTGGGGCAAACATCCTATATCAAGAATCCAGGTGTTGTTGTTCTTTGTAGCTTTGAGGGACACTTTTTCAAGATTGGATTTTTCAATTTTCCTATTTTCTTTCTATGAGATATTGGATTGAGTGCAGGACAATGATGACCTTTAAAATACCTCTTCTATGTACATGGGTTCTTCATATTTATACTCTTCTTCCAAAGGTGAAAACTTGTTTGAGATAGAAACACCGTATGATTGGTGAGTATTCACCTGTCTCTGAGTGTTTTATAAAAATATCATGTCATTCCTCTTCCTGCAATGTACAACTTTATGGACAAAGTTAAAACAATGAAAATAGTATCCATAGAAACTATTTCTTATATAAGATGTAGGATATGAATTTTTTCTCCTTCATTTAACTCCTAGCTCTTCCCTATTCAGATAGCTCCTTTCTTCTTTACAACATGACATGGTGTGACCTATATACCCAAAAAATTGACATTTCATGAGAGGAAATGTCTTCTTATTTCTATTTCTCCTCATGAACTATTACTTGGGAAATTAGTTTGAATACCTTTCATTTATGGAATCTTGAGGATAATCTTTATTTATTCTTTCATGTTGATTCAAGGGTATCTTTTTTATCACTTTTGGTGATTTTTCAACATGATCAACTTTCATCATGCCTTTATTCTGGTCCACTTTATTTGCAACATTTTATGTTTTGACATCACAAACGATTCCACTTTTTCCCATGCATGAAGGTCTTTGATCACTCAAAATATTTTCAACTCCATCAGAACCACGTTTTTCTCTCTCCAGTAGCTCAGCATATGAGAAACTAAAAAATTATATTTTTTTCTTCGCTTCTTTTGGATTTGATTCACTTTTGAGTATACTCATAAGAGTAACAACTTCTTCTTCGAGTCCCTCAATAGTTTTGGACTTCTCCTCCAGTATCGAGGTAAGGTCATTGATGACCTTTTCCTATTATTTGATTATGATATTTAGTTCCACTACATCATAAGTCCTTTCAAGGATTGATGATTATACTTTCACCAGTTCTTCCAGTCATTCAATTTCAGCTTCAATCTGATCAACATATTCCGATGATTATTCCATTATATCTTTCCACTTATTGCATATATTACACTTATTCTCAAGCTTACCAAAAGCATCCTTAAGTTCTAACTAGAAATTGGCATTAGTTTTCAACTGGTTATCTCTATCTTTATTTGTTGATGTTTTTGACTTTTTAATGGTAGCCGTCATGGAAGTATGGTTTCCAGTTTTAAATTCTGGTTCTTCTTCTTCACATAATTCATTATCATCATCTTCCTCTTCACAAACAAAACTATTTTTCTGTACTTTATTTATAGATTTGAAGTCTCCATTTTTTAAAAACCTTTTCTGAGGTTTCTTTATGTTTTCAACTTCACTCTATTCATTTTGAACTTTCTTGAGTACTGAGAGGCAATGTTCCCAACTTTTCTATAATGAAATCAAGACATGGGTAACTTCCCTTTAAATTTCCATTTTCCCTTCTAGAACTTCTTGGAAATGAGAGAAATAATTTATTTTTCTCCATCGTATTTAACATTACTATATCCTGAAATGTTTTGGTTGCCTATGGATTTGAATTCCATTTCCTTACTCGCACGAGTCGTAGCATCTTCTGGTTTGACTCTCATTTTATATGCCACCAGGATGCCCAACAGATCATCCAAAGAAAGTTTGGAAAGATATCTTTACTCAAGATCTGACACCTTTGCATTGTAAAGGGGTGGAATACTTCTCAATATTTTCTTTACAATATCGATGTCATTGATTTATTTTCCAAAACCTAGAATTGATCCTACCACTTCAGTAATTTGATTGAAGAAGGAATCTGCATTCTCATCAGGATGTATCTTCAAATCGTCAAACCTATTGTGCAAAACTTATAGTTCTTCCTCCTTCACTTTGATATCTCCTTCATAAATATTTTCAATTTTATCCCATATAGAATTTTTTTAGGTGCAAATCATCAACTTTATATATATATGATCAGAAAGGGCCATGGTGAGATCATTTTTCACTTTAGCATCTGTATCAAGAATTTTCCTATCTGTATCAGTCATAACCATCCCCGTTGGATCAATAACTTGTATTACTTGAACATTATAAAATAGGACTTTCATTCCAAGTGATATTATATAATATCTCATTCTATTCTTCCAAATCTGAAAATTACTTCAATTTAATAGGGGGACTCCCCTAACATTGGCCGAATTCTCCATGATGGAAAGGGACAAATCTAACACAAGAAACCCCCCTATGATACCACTTAAAGGACCCTAGAACACCCTGAGAGGGGAGGGGTGAATTAGGGTGTCAAATTTTTATTTTTAAATTGATGGATCTTGTTCCCACATTGGTAGGAACCTGTTAAACCTGTCAGAAAAATGCATGAAAAGAGATGACACAACAATTTTACTTGGTTCACCACAAAGAGCTACGTCCAAGGAGCATACATAGATAGTGTGTTAGTCATACCAAAATCAACTAATATTCACTAGATGTGGAATACAAAGGTTTAGTCATAGTCACTCTATGCTAGGCACACTGTATTTATAATGGTTTAGGGATAGCTTACAGTTTCCCTCAGATCACTTCTGTCGACTCCCCCTAGCTCACTGCTTTGAGAGAAGTCTAACTCAGTTTATCGACTTGAAGGTCACTTCTATAGATTAGCACTGATTTCTTTGTATCTTTTCATCTTGAGAAACTATTTGAATCAAAGACCTGAGTAGATAAACACTGAAATCCCTATCCACTTAACTCAGATATACAATACCGTCCTTTTCAAACACCCTTTGCGAAGCTCAACCCTTCATAGAGCACAACACTTCACAGAGAACACACATTAGTAGAGATCAATGCTTCGCAGAGCTCAACCATTTGCAGAGAAAACACCTTCGAAAAGAACATCTGCCTTTGTAGAACCCACTATCGCCGCGAAGCACACTGTCTTCACAGAACAAATTTCTTCATGAAGCTTACTGATCTAACATGGAACGTCCTATCTTCTCAAAGTACTCAATACCTAGAAGCACTGACTTCGTTCAATACTAAAGTAGTCTTTTCTTAAAGCACAATATTTCATAGACAACCAGCTTCATGGGGCACTCCTTTATTTGCAAAATCAAAGCGACTATAGATTTTCCCTCTCAAGTTCATTCAGAATAAAGAGGGGTGGCCTCTTATTTATAGGCGTGGTTGAATGCAGAGCTCCACTTCTTCAGGCGTGATTTCTGGATTAGTCAAAAGTGTCTTTTCAATGCATATCCCTTCGTAAATCTCCATGAATATTCACCATTTTTAATGATCATTATTACCACAGAGCTCTCCATAAATTCTCTTCGCGCCGCCACAATTCTCCAATCGCAAAGCCTTTCATCAAACCTTAGTGCTGCCGCAAAGCTCAAACTTTCGTAATCATAGAGCACACCATCACAATCTTCATGTCTTAGAGAAACACACTTCATGAAGACCATCTTTGTGAAACTCATGAATTTTACATATTTTCATGAGATCTTCAAGAAAAACCACTTTTCTCAATGCTTTCTATTCTATAAATTTTGGACCCCAAAAATTTGGAAAACACTGGGAAACGATGTCACCTTCAATACTATTTATGGCTTGAACTATATGATCCCTTTCCTTTCAATCTCCCTGATCACCCATTATAGGATTTAAAACAAACACAAATCATAACCCATTTCCAGTAAAGAACAACCTTAGTTCCAAGAATAAGAAACTAAATATGGAGTTTCAAGCTAGTGGATCTAAAGACAAAGGTGGAAAGAAAACTCGACCACTCATATGTCAAAAATGTGAGAAGAGGCATCATGAGAATTTCCTCAAAGGGGGGGGGTAAATGATTTGAGTATGAGAGAGAAGTCCACCAAGATCATGAATTTTTAAGAGACATGAGGAAGCTAGAAAATGTGGTGGAATAAAAGTGAATACCATATATGGTTCAATGCTTCAATTATAGGGAACAAGGGCACTATGCAAGCCAGTGCACTAAACCACGAGTCCTCGAGGGTAATCAGTGTGAGCAACCATCAAATACAAAGGATAAAGGGAAACCTTATCCCATAACTACTATTAAGGTGGATCTCAACAATGATGTGATTAAAGGTACGTTGGTTATTTATTCAATAATAGTAAAAATACTATTTGATTATGGTTCTATGAATTATTTTACATCTTGAAAGTTTAGTGGAACAATTCAAACAGAACCTCAAAATATGAAGGATATGTTATCTCTAAGAATAAAAAATAGGGAAATTATTACATCCAAATCATATGACTCCTCCCTAGTTAATGTTTAAGTACTGAACCTCCCATAAAATATTGTCTTATTTCCTTTTGTGGAGTTTGATGCTATATTGGGCATGGATTGGCTATCTTTATACAAATCCAACATCAATTATAGGGAAAAGGAGACCAATCTTCACATCCCAAGGCATCCTCCAATTCTGTATAAGTGTAAGTCAGAGGATGAATATTCTTCAGAATCATCATCTCAAGTGTGGATATTATTTCCTTATGAGAAATTATATATAGCTCAAATGATTGAGACAAAGGAGAAAATCATGCTTGAGGACATTCCCATCATGTGGGACTATAATGATGTGTTCCCTAAAGAATTTCCTAGTCATCCTCCTAACTGACAGGATTAGTTATCAATTTAAATTATTCCTATATCTCTTCTGATATCAAAGACACCTTATAGAATGACCACCATTGAGTTGGAATAACTAAAGAATCATTTATAAGAGAATCTAGACAAGGGTTTTATACACCCAAGTGACTCACCATAGGGTGCACCAGTACTTTTTGTCAAGAAGAAGGATGGATCAATGCACCCCTACATTGATTATCACAAGCTCAACAAAATCACAATAAAGAACAAGTAATGTCTGCCACAGATAGATGACTTGTTCGATCAACTATGTGGGGACAATTATTTATATATAGAAGACCTTCAGTTGGGATGTCACCATTTAAAGTTGAGGAAGGAATATATTACCATGACACCCTTTCAAATGAGGTATGGACACTATGATTTCATAGTGATTCATTTTAGACTCCCTAATTCTCCATCAATATTCATGGACTTAATGAATAGAGTCTTTAGAGCTTACCACAAAAAAATTATGCTAGTATTTATTGATGATATTCTGATATACTCCAAGAGCAAGGAGGAATATAAGGAGCATCTTAATACTATGATAAAGAATTTTCAAAGGTAGAAACTTTATTCAAAGTATAGTAAATGTGAGTTATGGGTGGAGGAAGTATCATTCTTGGGGAATGTTATCACCAGAAAAGGAATATCTGTGTACCCTTCTAAGATAAAGGAAATCAAAGAGTGGCCCATGGAAACATCTATAATGGAGATCCATAGTTTCCTTGGTCTAGATAGATATTATTGGTGATTTGTGAAGAACTTATCATGATTTTAAAACACACTAACCAAGATGACTCAAAAGGGAGAAAAGTTTTTTTCTGGACCAATGAATGTGAATACTACTTCAAAGTGTTAAAAAAGAGGCTTATCACCTCTCTAGTACTCACAATTACGACAAGTGGGGAACTATTTGTGGTATATAGTGATGATTAAAAAAATTTATTAGGCTATGTACTGATGAAAAATGACAATGTGGTAACCTAAATCTCAAGGTAGTTGAAAATTAATGAAAAAACTGTCCCAAGCATGATCTGGAGTTGGTAGTTGTGATATTATCATTGCAAATATAGCGGCATTATCTATATAGGGAGAAGTATGAAATATATAATGATAATAAGAGCCTAAAATATATATTCACATAAAAGGATATTAATATGCACCAGTAGAGATGGTTAGATCTCATCAAGGATTATAACTACTCAATCCACTACTATCCTGGTAAGGAAAATAAAGTGGAAAATGATATAAGTAGAAAGGATCCTACAACATTATCAATGATGAGCATTGAGAATGATCTAATATTCTTAGATTTACAAGGGATAGACATGAGAATCATTAATAAAGTAATATCACTGATCCTTTCTCAAATGATAGATCAACCAACTCTCATAGAGAAAATAAAGTTTTTTCAAAGAAATGGTGTGGAAATTCAGAAGAAGGTGGAATTTATGAGAAAGGGGAAATCTTAAGAGTTCAAAATTGATGAGGAAAGAGTTGTAATATTTGGGTCACGACTATGTGTACCATCCAATATAGAGATAAATAAAGATCTTATGAGTGATGAACATAGATAAACCTTCTCTATTCACCTAGGGAGAACAAAGATGTATTGAGATCTCCAAGAGAACTATTGGTGGGACAATATGAAAAAGGAGATCACTGAATATATATCAAAGTGTCTGGTATATCAGCAAGTGAAGTATGAAAGAAAAAATTATAAGGGGATGATGCAACCATTACACAAAGCAACATGGAAATGGTAAAACATCACCATGGAATTTGTCACCAGACATACGAAGACATCTAGAGGAAACAATGCTATATGGGTTGTTGCGGATCATATTACAAAGATAGATCACTTTATCAAAATTTGAGAGGACTTATCACTAGATCAACTTTCACAAATATACATCATAGAAGTGGTAAGGATGCATAGAGTACCACTATATATTATATTCGATTGAGATTCAATATTCACCTCCAAGTTTGGGAAAAGTCTCTAACATGATCTAAACACTGAGCTGAACTTTAGTACGACTTATCATCCTAAAAATGATAGCCAATCTTAGAGGACTATTCAGACACTAGAATATATATTGAGGGCATGTTATATATACTTAAAAGGTGGATGAGACTAACATATGCCTTTGGACGAGTTCTCTTACAACAATATTTTCCACTCAAGCATCCAAATGGCTCTATATAAATCCCTTTATAGGAAAAGATACAGAACAACAACATGATAGGATGAAGTTGGTGAATGTAAGCTTCTAGGACCTAAAATGGTTGAAGAAATGGTGGAAAAGGTAAAAACCATTAATCAAAAAATCAAGGTAGCCCAAAGTCAATAGAATAACTATGCAGACAATTGTCGACAAGACCTAGAGTTTAAGGCTGGAGACATGGTATTCCTCCTTATATCTCCATGGATGAGGATCATGAGATTTGGGAAGAAAGAAAAGCTGAGTCCCAGGTACATTGACACCTTTGAGCTTCTTGATCTAGTCAAAGCTGTGGCTTATTGACTGGAACTTCCACCTACCATGCCTTAAGTACACGATGTATTCCATGTATCCCTCTTGAGGAAGTACATAATAGATCCTTCACATATACTGAATCCAGAGGTGGTATAGTTGGAAAATGATGTCTCTTATGAGGAGTAGTTGGTGAAGATATTGGAAAGTATAGATAATGTTATATGCAACTAGAATAATCACCTGGTCAAAGTACTATGGTAGAAGCATAAGTACGAAGAGGAAACATGGGAACCAGGGGAAGCGATGAAGGATAAATACCCTCACCTGTTTATGTAAAATGAAATTTCGAGGTTGAAATTTCATAAGGGAGGAAGAATGTATCAACCCAAAATTTTATCAATGGAAACTACCTTATAATTATTCCATATAGTATAAATCACATAAAATCACATAGAGAACACAATAAAAACTTTACAAATGAAGAATGAAAGAAATAAGAGGTATTTTTAGAAGTTAATGAACCAATACTGATGGAATAGTAACTTGACCTTTGGAATAGTAATGTGACCATTAAGAATAGTAATTCGACCAATAGAATGGTAGCATCATCTATGAAAGTATAAATAAAATTTAGGTATCTTATAAATGATAATATTATATAATTATATCATAGTATAAGTAAATAAATGTTTTAAAAATTATTAATTAAGTGTTGGTATTTTTATAAAACATAAGTGTTTATTTTCAATTTTATAATTAATATAATGATGTAAAAGAAATTTTATTTTCATAAAATAGATTTATAAATTAATATTTTATTTTCTTTTGATTATAAGATAATTTATGAGACTTTAAGTAATTTTTCAAAGTGTCATAAAATCAGTTATAATTTCAAAATCAATGTTCATCAAATAAATATTGATTTTATTTAAAAACTAAATTTCTCATGTTTAGAAAATTATTTTCATAAAATTGATTCCATTTTTAATTTTACAAATAAAAAATGGTTAGGCTGAATTTTTCTTATTTTTCTAAAATAGTTGAATTTTTAGTGAATAGTGAAATATAGTAATTTACGGTATTTAACAAATACATGAATTATTGAGTCATATATGATATATGGCTAATGTAAACCCATAATATTGAACTATCATTAATTATTTTATTATATTCAGTGATAATGTTGAAAATTTTCATAGTTTTAAGACAAAATAATAAACTAATGAATAAAATAATAAAAAAACACCCCTCTCCCCCAATAAATACCACCCCTCACCACCTCTTCTCTTCACACATTCCAAGCCTTGAATCTTTTCCAAATTCCACCCAAACCTCTTCCCAAAACCATCTCCCCCATATAGGAGCCTTTAGTCTCAAAAAAAATACCAAATCCAATTTCCCTAAGGAGGTTCACAAGAAGAAGAATTCAAGATGTACAATTCTCTTTATTTTTCTTTTTAATTTCTTTTTAATTTATTCTCTTTTATTATTCTCTACTCACCACCCCTCATAAAAGTGGCTTGATAAATCTAGTATCTTATATATACTAGAATAATATTATGTTAATGTAATAATCCATCATCAAACCTCTTCTCATCTCTCTTTTATTCTAAAAAAGAAAACGTCGTCCATGGGGTGTTGATTTATCATCTTTAAGGATAATAAGTTTTAATTTTACTTTACCACCTTTAAGGTTGGTATTAAAACCATTATAATGGTTAAAACAATTTTTTAAATTTATTTTATAACCTTTTTTATGTTTTGTAACTAAATTATATACATAATATTAAATAATAAAATAAAACGAGTTCTTTGTGATCGAAAACCGCCAAATTAATCTAAACGATTATCATTAAACTTTTATCTAATGAATCATCATTATATCTAAAAATAATAATATACAAGACCAATTAAAATTATATAATTTCACTAATAAAATATAATTTCAATTATGGATACAATTTAACCGACCACTTTACATGATCTTCCATACATGTATACAAGTGAACCGACCACGAAAACCAAGAAAAAGAACACCCCTGAATGATGAAATTGAACTCTATAACTCATCACAACGACCATAAGTGAACTTAATAAAATTTTAATAAATAAAATAAATGTATAATTGGTTTTGGATTTATTAATTAATGAATCAAATTTTATTATTCATGATATTAAAGTGAAGAAATCATTCAAACATAAGGTAAGGGGATTCTCAAACCCAATTTCATTTTATTGGGTTATTCCTCTTTCATGCCAAGTTTCAGTGTGGATGTTCTTTTAATATTCCTAAAATATAATTTATTTTTTATTACCTTTACTTTATGGGATATAAATGATTCCAATCTGATTTTATGACAAATTCAAAGGTTTTTCCAAAAAAACACTTCTTAAAAAAACACACCCTTTAATTCTCTTAAGATCGCTTCTTCTTCACTCAAGATTAATGATTATTATACCAAGTATGATATTCCATTTTTTATTTTGGTAACCCCGATGTTTATTAATGAATAGATTATTTATGAAATTATCATGAAAACCATTTCCTTTACATGGGTTATTTTGTGAAAAATATTGTTATACGTTCTATGTGGCATGCACGATTATGTAAATGTTATGATGTGACAGGTGTGCCCGAAATTATATAGCACTCCAATACATTGGGTAATGTGATGTATCTCATGAGATAATGTGAAATATGCATGAAAATGATGTTATATTTTTTTCGCAATGATGATGATGTTATGATTATGTACATATGTTATGCATGAACATGATTCTAGCTTTGTTCAAAACTATGTGTGGTATTTGACCACTAAGATATGATGTTTCATTTTTATGCACTTCCACATTCCATGCCTTTATCTAACGATTCCTCTCATGATTATGATCATGATCCCATGATTATGTTATTATGATAATGATTATTATCACCCATGTTATATTGATTCATGTCCTTACATATCCTCTTACTGGGATTTTAGCACACCCCTTTCATTCATGTATATCCTCAGGCGATTACTTGTACTAAGTAGAAAGTGAAGGCCAATAAGAATCTAGAGAAAAAAGAATTAAATAATGTTTATGTTTTCTTATGAAAATTTTGTGTTTGGTCCTAATTTTCCCAAGAAACTAAACCTTTGGATCCTGGTTTTGTAACACTATTATACTGTTTATCTTTAAAATGATGTAATAATAATATAAGAAAAACAGGGTCACTATATTCATTACACATGAGCTATCCAAGAACATGGAAACTCACCTACTTGAGTCCCACATAACCTATCTCCTTTCTACCATGTCCCAAGCTAGTCAAATAAAAGAATAAAATTGTACATTAATACTATTTAGTAATACCCCGACCTAAAGCACCATGTTCAAGTTGGATAACCACAAGACCTCATGTGCACCTCCTCATACGCAAGAGGATACCAACTAGTAGTGAGGGTATGGAGTATATTAATAGGGAGAATATAACATCATTACCATATCCTTTCACTAATAATATAAATAAAATATAAAACAACTCATTTTAATCAAGAAAAAAATATAATATCAGATGACACACATGTCATACAACAAATAAACAGGCTCCCAATGTAGCAATCCAAACTAGAGTAATAAGTGCAGGAAATAAGTAAATACGTAACTGTGTAGAGTCCTCTAGAGTATTTCCTGGTGACACTACCTCCTCTATACTCCCTAGCTTAATTATCTACCATGATCCCCATTACATTTCCTAGATCCATATACTTGAAGTTTGCATGCACATCCAAATTATTATATAGGATGTGAGTAATAAAACCCAGTAGGACACCACCAATGCGTCATTAAAAAATATTCATATGTATAATAGGTTTATTCCATGATAATGACAAATTTACAAGAAAGAATAAACAACAACATATCGAGAAACCTTGTGTTAACCAAGCCACTACGATCCATGATTGTACCTGATTTAGATCCATGCCAGAAGGAATATCAAGATATCAGAAATAATAAAGAACTATATATGATGAAAGTAAACTTCTCAGAATCAAGTGATCATTCTAGACACCATCCACTAGCATTAAGTGAATCATACTACTCTAAATCCACTAGCAATTGAGCAATCATGCTACTCATCATCCACTAGGAATTGAGCAAACATGTTACTTTTAATCTACTAGGAATCAAGTGAATCACATGACATACATGAGGTATCATTTTATACTTACCCTATTCTTAGGTATATCATCTCCATCATTGCAAGTAATGTGCACTCCCCCTCTAAGGTATATCCATGTAATGATGGTCCACCTATTCTGAGTAGCATGAAAAATTCCTCCAAAGGCATGGTAACACACATAACAAGGCTTGAATGGCCCAAAGGCCTTCATTTTTGTTCATTTTTGATAATACACCTTTTAAGGGTTGAAGGGGAACCCTTACATGTACTGTAGACTTCATGACAATATAGAACCCCAAGGTCTTAAAGGAATTCATTATAGACTATGACTACTTTAAATTGCACCTCCCCAATATCTGCATCGTGATCAGATCTCCACCTTTGGATGGCTGTTCGACTAGCTGTCCTGTGCAGAGGTGCACAGGCCTGGTACTGATGGAAAATTCCATACCCTCTCATTCTTCCAAATCTTTTATCACTAATCTGGTGAATGCACCTTGCTCTGAATCCTCTTCTGGATCTTGTTCCTTATAGAATATGTCTAGTTTTCATCTGTGCATCAGGTGGTCCAAAGGCCTTGATGTGTCTTTAAGACCTTAAGGTGGCCTGAAATCCTTACTGACCCAAAGGCCCAGGTGGCCCAAAGGCCTTAAGGACACCAAGCCCAAACTAGTGGCCCGAAGGTGAATAGTTTCAGCTACTACAGTACCGAATAATACCTACTATAGTACCTACTACAGTAATCCATAATTATGCCTCTACCTGGATTCGAACCTAGATATCATGGATACACTTGGAGAGTCCTCAACAACCAAGTTGAGGCTCATGTTCAATACACATAACAAATAATATCATACAAATAAAATCATGTCATATCATCATGGTAAAAATAACTACATCGTACAATACTTGTGATCAACATCAAACATGATCAAACAAGATACAAAACATTCTCATGAAAAAAGTACCATAAATAGGTCTCACAGGCTATACATGCACCCACATATGATAACAATCAATCATTGTCATCAAATTATGAAAAAAAAGAATTATACCATGAAAACAAGTGTAAACAAGAGTCCTAAATGGTAAGGAACTTCCTACCTCAAGTTTGTTGATTAATAACAATGAAGTTTGTCCAAGGATCAAATCCCAAAACATGTTTCACACCCATAAAGAACTTTCTAGAACATCAAGGATGACTATCTCAGTTCTTGTTCATCAAATAAAGTGGTTTATAAAGAGATAAATAAGAAGATTCCATTTCAATAATGTCGTTAAAGAATTAAATACCTCATGGATTCCATTGAGATAACTAGTTCCAAGATATATCGAAGGAGAGTTCATCAATTCACTGAATCCATTTTTGATTCAAGAACAAACCATGAATTCCTCATAAAATATATAATAGAACCTCATTTCTAGCCAATGGAAATTGATCCAATAAAAAAAATTCAATGGAAAGATATCCAAGATGATATCCAAGGAGTATAAGATCTCAAGATGATAGATCTACATAAAGTTACCAAGAAACATCTATCGCTCACAAGGAGTCAAGATCTGGTCAAAGGGATTTTTTTGGAAAGTTAAATCCACCACCAATCTATTAATGGATTAGAAATAGATTATAGTTCTATTATTGATTCTCCATCAAGAAGAGGTATAGGAAGATGATTCATAAACAAATACCCATAAAACATATGTATTCATGGGTAGATCTTGATTCAATCAAGAGGCATCATCAAAATTCTAGATCCATCGCCGATCTATGAAGGATGAAATAATCCATCATTGGATAATTATAGAAACCACATATACACCATAAATCCATGCTCATCTCTCAATAAGGAAGAGGAAATGGGTGTAAATCTAGATTAATATTTATGTTCTAGCATTGTTGTATAGATCCCATGTTAAAGGATCAAGGAGAGATTAATGAGAGAGATCTAGGGACCATAATGGAGGTCTAAAATTAAAAATATATTCATTAGAGTTAAAATTAGATATTAAAGAATGTAAAACCATGTGGGATTAAATCACACGGGGTGTATTAAATGAACCCTCATACTGGGTGCATCGTCTACCTGGTGGGGCTCACCGGTGACCCGGTGACATTACTGGATAACCAGTGTACCTAATGAAACCACCTAGGCTCTTCCAACACCATTGAATAATTGGTGGGTTCTTCATAAGAATAAAAAACTAATAGTGCCCCACCAGCTGGCTAGTGGGTTCCATCAGTGAGATGGTGGTAGCCTTCTAGCCACCACACAACCAAGCCCTTCCTCATAACTGCAACAACCAATTCCCAAACCCTTAGTCACTTAAAATCAACCTATAAATTTTCCATAATAGATAATAATTTAAATAAAATGATATATTTTAAAACTTAAACATCTCATGCAAAAAATTAAATTGAGGATGTTAAATTTAATATATGTAATAAAATAAATGAATAAAAAATAGTTCTTTAACTTTGATCCTTCACTCAAAATCAAAATTTTCAGCACACTTACTTTATTCCTCACAGTGATTGTTATTCCTTAATTCATAAAGCCTAAGGTATCTTTCAGAAGTAACTCATGAATGATTAATCACATTATAGACCAAGTTCATTAGTTCGAGTGCATCATATCTCCTTTATCATTAATAAATAACTTCTGTCGATTTCAAAAAATCCCCAATAAACACATTGTCTCTCGACTTTGTCTTGGTTCATTTTCTTAACTAGTTTAATTTTATCCTTAGAGAGATCCCATGTTGTATTTGATACCATCTTAAATAAATAACCAAAGTTCTTCCCTTTTTTTGGTTCTTTTCTTTGGGTTTAGATCATCTTACACTAAAAGATCACTAAGGATCCATAAGCTTCCATCATTTAATTTGATCTTTGAATGGGTTAAATGTCTTTGATATTTTCTTTAAATCAAGTGAGGTTGATTGGAAATATATTATTACTATTAAGAAAATTATATTACGAGGATTTGATAGTAGCTGAATTATCTGATGAGGGTGGTTAACTTCTTATGCATAAAAGATAATTATCTTATAGGGATGGCTAAAAATATCCTATGTGTCTGTTTCAAGATTATATTATGGGCCAACATCTTGATTATCCTATGAGAGGTTCTTGTACTAGAGAAACCTTAAATTATCTAAAAAACACTTCCAATTCTATTATGTGAAAATCCTAAAATTTATCTTACACACCAAAACAAATCTTTTCAAAGATATTCATGGGAATTAAATATAGTGTATAAAAAAATAAAATTATAAATTCATTATGATAAATAAAAATAAATTCAAAATTTAAATGAAACACTGTAAGAAAAATCCATGATTTTCCAAACTTTAATAACTTCTAAAATTTCTCCCATAAAATAATATTTAATAACTAAAAACATATAACTTTGAACATTTTAATTGAAAAATTGAATCACCTAAAACATTTAAATTAATTTTTGAATGAATATTACAATAATATTAACAAAAATATAATTCTTAAAAATGTGTGAATATTTGAATAAAACATCTTCTAAACAATTAATCAAAAAAATCACTAATTTCAAAAATTATATTCAAGAAATAATAATTTCAACACAAAATGATTTTAATCCATAAAAATCTTATTTAAATCACATTTTGAATGTAAAAATAATTTAAATCTCAATTATTATCCAAATTATATGTGTAAAAAATGTATAAAAACAAGGACACATCAAATTATCCCACACTTAGTATTTATTATACTCAGGAAATAAATTACACAAATTTAGTGAAAGAAAATTAATATCAAGAGTGAAAAACTAAAGTTCCAAAAAGATTAAATTTTCAAAAAGATTTCCCCCCATGGAACCTATTAAGTTCACAAAGTGACTGCTATTTTAAAATTTAATTTTTTGAGTGAAAAGTTGGTTTCATATTTTATAAAAACGATTGAAATTGAAAATTTAGATAAAAAATAAAAAAATTCAATTTTAATAAAACTATAACTTCCAAACTTCTATTTAACTCTAGGAGATCATACACACATAGTTTAACAAAGAATAAATAGAATCAACCGAATGGATGGGTAGAAAATTTATTAAAAAATGAATAATTAAACCATCCATCAATAAAATAATAAATAATAAAGGGTTAAACCTTGATTAGAATTTTCATTTCATATCCCAATTGGATACATATCTTATGAATTTAATTTGAATAAAAAAGTTTAAATCCAGTAAAAACTTTAAGACATACTACCAAAATTTTAATGAAATAAAGTTATTTCAGGAGGTCAAATGAAATTTTACACAAAATTAAATCCATGGAGTAATATATATTAATATCTTTAAATTGAAAAAATATCCTTCACACGTAATGAAATTTTTTACCCATTGAATAAAAAAGTTAAATCTTGAAAAATACAATTTTGAAAAAACATTAGGGTGTTTTGATGTGTAAAATAATAAATACTACTTAGCACATTTAATAACCCCACACTTAAAGCCCAACATTATCACTATTTTTTAATCTTAAAATGGGAGAAAGATTAATGAAATATTAGATCAACCATATTTAAATTTCAATAGTTTAAGACTATGTTTTAGGGTGTTACAATAAATCTAAAAAGTCATATTTTATACAATCATAAAACACATATGGATTCAAAACAAACAAAATTATTCAACTAGATATTACTTCAACAACTTAATGCATAAATAGGATTTTCATAATGATGCATGGTCAAACCTTGGATATTCAAAAATGTTTTTAAAATGGAATAAAAATAAGAATGTCAACTCAAAATTTCAATATATAAAAAATAAAAAACTATAACAGCAACTAGTGGAATTTTACTAAATATTTTAGCATGAAAATGGATCTCTTTGATCATTTTCCAGCATTATACCAGAAAAAAAGCAGATATTAGAATTCAAAGTAGTAAAAAAGTTGTAGGATTAAATAAATAACTTCTCGAACATAGAATCCTTAGGTAGATAAGTTCATGAAAAATACTCCCCTTATTATCTAAATAAAAATATACCTTGGATACCCAATTCCAGCTTTTATAGGGTAAAAAAATTACATGACATTCAAAAAATTTGAAGTCCAAATTAGTGAAACCAAAGAGTACGAGTTTAGAGGGAAGATTATTCCAAAAAAGCTCCATCTTTTAGATTCTTTGGATTTGAAAAATGTGAGTTATTACACTGATAATTCATAAATTATTCTCTTCAAATGTTTTCACAGTAGGACTCTTATTTTAGAATAGAGAGGGAAACATAGAATTAAATTAAATCAACAATATAGGGAGTAATAGGCAGATCACATAGGAATTTTATTCAAAAACAAAATAAAACACACAATAATGACCATGGGTTAAATCCCATGAAGCACTGAATTTTAATTATTTAGTATAATTTAGTGAAAGTTCAATATTTTAGCATATAGATAGAAACCAAGCCCTTCAGATTCCCTTCAGTATAATTCTTAACCCTCTGTCTATTAACCAAGAAATGTCTGTTATCTTCCCCTATCAGCTCCAAATATCTATCAACTAACATTATATGAATAGTAAAAGGTCCAGACCACTTGGATTTAAGCTTCCCAGGAAAAAATATACATTGGGAATTAAACAAAAATACTCTATAATTAGCCTTAAAATCCTTGTTTTGGATAATAGTCATGAAATACCTTGGAACTTTCTTTGTAAATACTAGTATTTTTCATAATATTATCTTCTTAATTTATCAATTTCACTAAGATATAGAAATATTATCACACCAATCGATTTAATATAAAAATTTAAGGCCTTGACTACCCAAAATGATTTATGATGTAACCCCATAATAAAATGAAATGTTTTCACAAAAATGATTCTATATAGAGACATTTTTATGGGAGTTTTAAAGGTAGTTCTGTAGGCTCACAAATACTCATCCAAATTCAAGGAAAAATATTTTCTAGAACTACAAATTTTTTTCTCTAAAATATATTTAAGCTACCTATTGGAAATTTCATCTTGTCCAATAGATTATGGATGATAAGTAGTCCCAATTTTGTGAGCACAACTATACTTTTCCATTAAATATCGAAACTTGAAATTTTTAAAATGGGTTCCATTGTTTGTGAAAAAATTATTTAAAAATCCAAATATGGAAATGATGTTTTTATTAATGAATTTCATGATACCAGATTCTTGATTATTATTAAGTGACAAAACTTCGACACAATTTGAAATATAAGAAACCACCAATAAATTTTACTCATTCCCATGAGAATATGGAAATGGTCCCATGAAGTCTAAACCTAAAACATTAAAAATTTGAAATTATAAAATCTTTTTTGTGGCAGATCTTTATTCCTACCAACATTGCCCAACCTTTTATATTTTTCAAATCCAAAAACCAAAGTTTTAGTATCCTTGAATAAAGAAAGCTAATAAAAACAAACCTGTAATAATTTTTGGGCTGTCATATCTCCTCTATAGTGTCCATCACATGGTAAAGAGTGAAAAATCTCAAGAATGGGTGTCATTTATTCTTCAGGCACACACCTCCTTAAAATACCATCAACATACCTCCTAAAACAATATCATACAAAAAGTTTTATTTTAACTCAAAAATTAATTTATTTCTTTGGTTCTATATAAAATCCTTGGGAAGGACTTTTAAAGCCAAGAAGCTTTCAAAATATTCATACCAAGAAATTTTTTTGACCAACAAAACAAGTTGTTTTTTATTTGGAAAAGAAGAATGGATATCTCTTAGATTATAATTATGAGTACTAGATAGTCTATAAAATTATTCAACCATAACATATTCATCACCATGATTATATTTAATCTCTAAATCAAACTCCTACAGTAAAATAATCCATCCAATTAGTATTAGTTTTTTCTTTTTTGGAAAATGAGTTTTTAAGGAAGAATGATCAATTAAAATGATGACTTTAGACCCTATTAAGTACCTCTTAAACTTCTCTAAAGCAAACAAAAAATCCAATAATTAATTCTTAGTGATGGTGTTGTTTCTTTGAGCATCATCTAAGAATATACTATCATAATACACCACATGAAATTTCTTATCTTTCCTATAGCCTAAAATTTCTTCCATTGCCAAATTACCAGCATTATACATAATTTCAAATGGAAACATCTAATTGGGGGTAGTAATGATGGGTGAAGAAGTTAATTTATCTTTTAAATGGTTTAATGAATCTAAAAATTTTTCATCATAGAGAATTATAGAATCTATGACCAATAGTGAACAAAAGGGTTTAGTGATCATTTAAAAGTCATCAATGGATCTCTAGTAAAAATTGGAATGACTTAGAAATATTCTAAAAAATTTAATGTAATCAGGAGAAAGGTTTTTCTGACTCACCTCAATTTTAGAATTATCAACCTCTATACCCCTCATAGACTCCTTATGACATATAAAAATCCACTTTTCTACCATGAATTGACATTTTTACTAGTTTAAAATAATATTAGTTTCTTGGAACCTTTCCAAAACTAATTCAAGATTCCATTAATAGTTTTCAAAACTACTTCCAACAATGGAGGAATCATCCATATACACCTATATTATTCTCTCAATCACATGAAAATAGATGGTCATCATAAATCTTTTAAATGTAGTTGGGGCACCACATAATCCAAAGAGAATTCGCTAGTAAGAAAATTTCCCAAAGGGGAAGATGAATGTATTATTGTCCTGATATTTTGGGGCTATAGGGATATGGTTTTAACTAGAATATTCTTCTAAAAAACAAAATAATTCATTCCTATATAACCTCTAAATAATTTGGTCTATAAATTGTAAAGGAAAATGATAATTTCTTGCAACTGTGTTGAATTTCCTATAATCAATAAAAAACTATACTTGGTTACTTTTCTAACATGAATTTGTTAATATTTTTCATTATACACAACAGTGAAACCTTACTTCTTTATAATTACATGTACATGACTTACCTAAGATCTTTTAGAAATGTGATAGATACTCCCTACATTAAGTATCTTAATCACTTCCTACCTAGCAAACTCTTTCATGTTGGGGTTGATCCTCCTTTTACCCTCAACCCATGGATTATAACACGGTTCCATAATGATCCTATATATGCATAATGAAGGAATAATCCCTTTTATTTCATATATGGTTCAACCTATGACAGTTTTGAACTTTTTCAAGATAGATAGAAACTTTTATTCTTGAATTTTATTCAGTTCAGTTGAGATAATGACATGACTATGTGTTCTCACCCAGAAATGAATAATTTAGGTGAGAAAGAAAGGGTTTGAGTTTAAGTTTTTGTGCTTATTGACTGGATGACCAAATCTTGGGATGAGGTGGACTAATTTCTTCAATGTGTTTCTTAAAGTGAGTTTGAAAACTGGACATATTTTGGATTTCAAGACCATAATTAAACTTTTCTTTAGTACCTTCCAAAGTATGGAGTTGATACTCTCTAAATTTATAGAATATTTAAGAACAAATTCCTTATAAAAATCAATAAAGTATTCCAATACCCCCTTACACTTATCAAAGTGATCTAACTATTTGTTTTAATGACAGGATACATTCTAAATATCTCCCAAAATTCCTTAATCTAAATAATGGAAAATTATTCTTCTAAGAAACTCTTCTTAGAAGGAAAAATCTATTGTCCAACACTAGAAAACTATCAATATTCTTTTCTTTAACATTTTCAAAATGTTGGAGAGATTTATTTTCTACTTCTAAAGGATTTTATTCAATTAATGATTTTTTATCCAATTCTTCTTCAAAATGATTAAATGATTTATTAGAATACAACAACTCAACTCTTGAATAGTTCCCTCTAAATATAGGTTCTTTGAAATTTTTAAAGACATTAAATTCATATATTTTCTTCCTAAATTTAAAAACCATATTACCTTTAGACACATCAATAATAACACCCCTCCATGTACAGTAAAGGCCTACCTGAGATGATGTGGACTTAATTATCACACTCCATATCTAAGATAAGAATGTAAGTAGGAAAAAACAACTTATCAAATACAACAAGAAAGTAATCTACTCTTATAATGGCATAAGTGAAGGATCAATCAGCTAACTGAAGTATGATGGTGGTGGGATGTAGTTATCATAACCTCAAATGTTGAAACATGAGAAAGGAATTGGATTGATGCTGGTCCCAAGGTTATAAAAACATTTAAAATAACCACTATTCCATAAAGTACAAGGTAAAGAAAAGCTGTCAGGATCCTTAAGTTAAGGATGGATTTGGTTTTGAAGGACAACACTACACTCTTCAGTGGGGTTGTATTTAGGGAATTAATCTAGTGTTTTCTTATTTGAAACAATTTTTTAAGAGATTCCAAGTATGATGTAATCTTAATTTGGGATTGAATTAATGAAATATTCACTTATATATTATTGAAAATCCCAAGGAACTTGAGAAGTTCAAGTTATTAATTTTTGGGTTTCAATTTATTATGGAATGGGATGGGTGGGGGAAATTTAATTAAAAAAATAGGTATTACCCCAAGTTCTTTATAAAATTTGTCTTTTCAATTGTTCTTTTTCATTTTGAATATTTTTTCTTCTTGATTTTTAGGTGGAACAATTTGATTTATTTTAGTTTCAATGTTTTTATCCATAATTCTAGATTCAATGTTGCCTAGTTTTTAGTTACAAATTATTTTATATTTTTAGTTAGGACTTTCCTATGACTATCTACAATATTAATTTTAATTTTTAAACCACTCCTAGTTGTAACAACCATGATATTCTCTATAAGATTGATTTCAGTGGTAGTTGGAAGCTTTCCATTATTTCTTAAATTCGAATCCCTTACTAGTTTTCCCACTTGAAACACTATATTATACATTCTAGCATCAATTTTAGCCTTATCTAAATCATGTTGTTCTTTTTTTGAGTCAAATTTCCCTAAAAATTATTGAAACATCCCACTCACTTCCTCTTGAGATTTAGAGGACTCAAATCTAGTTTGATTTTGGATTTATTATCTTAATTTCTTTTTAAAACCAGGCGAAGCATGTTGTCTAATAATTCCTTGTTTTTTCTAGGATAAATTTAGATGGTTCATATATCTATGATTTCAGTTATTATAAAATAGATCATATTTAGCTTGAATCCTAGGGTAGTATCCTCAAAAATTAACATTTTATGTGGTTGGTCATGCATATCAAAAGTCGGGAAGTATTTTTCAATGTTCCCAAATATACCAAACTAAGAGAATATTTATTTAAGATTTTGATTCTAATTTTTATATCCCACTTAATTAACACATTTTTTTATAATTTTGGTTCATAAGAGACAAGATTTGGCCTTTAATTTCATCTAGTTGGGAGTTCATTTTCAGACTTGAACTAGTGTTATAATCCCATCAATTAACTATTCTTCTCATAGATTTTTTTTTTATGAATTATGATCTAAAGTTTTAAAAATTTTCCTAAACACTTAATCAGTTTTATCATTGAAATTTACTCCCATAGATTGGTAAACCAAATGTTGATCAAAAGGTAAAAAACCTTTATATAAGATGTCCATGAGGACATAGGAAGAAATCTAGTGGTTTATCACTAACTAAGAAATTCATTAAATATATATAGAGACCCATAACTTTTAAAAATATTATTACATGTTTTTAGAAAAAAATAAAAATCCATTAAATGCAACCTAAAGATCATGAGGCCTAGTGTATTTGGAAGGCTAGGTTTATAATACATCAAAGTGAGACTAAAATAATTTTTTTATTTTATTTTCCATAATGATATCCTAAATAATTTTGAGTTCCTAAACTACATGAGATAACCCTAGGAATACATAGACAAAATGGGTGAGCTAAAAATCCCAATAAGGGAATAAACAAGATAAGGAAGCACAACTTATGATTTAAGGATATGACATTATATCATAAAAGATATGGCTCAAGAGTAAACACATGGGATCATAATATAAAGAAAATTGTATCATAAGATCATAGTATCATAGGAAATGTGGTAGAAATATATAACATGACATAAACATGAGTCAAGGATAAATTCCTAGACAATATCACATGGAAGGAAAAGTCCCATAACAGATTAGTTTTACTCCCTAATCTAATATATTATGCCACATGATAATAAATATTTACCCAATGAATTTGAGTGCTATCTAGACACACCCATCATAAAATGTTCATGATTATGTGTGACACAAAATGAAATTAATCATAAGACATAAACATAAGAATTACACATGGAAATAAATGGGTTAGATAATCTTGTCTCACGGGTGGTGTCTCTTCCCCTCCTCCGGCATCGCTCGACAGCTCGGCTAAGGCCTCACCTGGATCTTGTCTCAAAGGTGATAATGCTTAGAGATGGATTCTTATGGTCCTCATCTCAAAAGAAATTTTCAATGATGACTTCATCGCAGTTCTTGTGTGGATCGAACTATCAATCTCTCTTGGATTGGAGATATCGCGAATCAGCCCCGACTCTAGTGGTTTGGATCACGGCTTAGCAGCGGTGTGACTCGACGGGCTCTGGTGGTCTGGATCTTGGTATCATCTCCTGGTGGATGGATCTCGAACTGGCATCAGGGTAGTAGTGTTTTCCAACTTTGGGGTTTAGCTTGGCTTTAGTGCGTGTCAAGTGGTTTGGAAATGTATTCTGGGATTGGGACCTGTCTCGGATGACTTTCGACTTCAGATATATTCTGATGTGGCTCAGAGTCTTCTCCTAAGCAACTTGGATGGGGGAGGTTTGTTTTCAGTTTTCTTGGTTTGATTTTGGTGTGCTGTTGGTGTTCTTGTGGTGGTGTTGTCGCTGAAAGGGCCTCTGGTTTTCCCACTTGTTCCTTCTACATCCCGCGGGTTGACTATTTTTGATGCTGGGGTGGGTTCTTCCATGGTTTTGATATGATCGACTTCATACCAAAGTGGCATTTCCAGATCATATATGCTAGGTCCCCCTCAATGACGATACTCTATCGACGTGCTGTTGGATCTTCCAGTCCTGGGTGAAGAAGATTTGGCTTCATTTTCCATGGTTTGTCCTCCTTTTCAGGGCATTGTGGATGTGTTTGAAGGGTGCCTTGTGGTGTTGATGAGGATATTTTGGTCTCAGTTTCAACGGTGTTTTTGGCTCTCTTGTGGTTGAATTTGTCTCATTAGAATGATTTATTTTTGGAATCTTCACCTTTGGATGGCTAGTGGTGCTTGGAATTCTTGGATTTTGAGAAGTGCTTTAGGATTTTGTTGTGTGGAAGTTATTTTTTTTGTTTGGTTTGATCCTGGAGGAGGGAAGGTGGTGCTGCTAGTCTCGATCACTTGTAACAGGCCCAAAGGAGGTTTCAGAGTCAGTGGTTCAGCTTTGCAGTGCTTTTCAGATTCAGATGTTTGAGAGGGTATGACATCTGCCATCGTATCGGGCATGTGCTTTGACACATGACACTTTCTTGCCAATTAGCGTTGCAATATTGGAGTACTTAAACTTGTTTTTATGCTGGGGTGGGGCTGCTTTGGTTTTCATTATGGTTTTCACTCTCTTTGTCCTTTGGGTGTGTTTGTACTAAGTCCATGAAGTCCTTTTGGTTTCCCCCTTCTTCCCTTAAAAGGGTTCTTTATCAATAATAAAAATATTTGAAGGCCTTTGGGCCATTGGATGGATATCATAACCAAAGGAAATTTTGTAATAAAGGCATTTGAGAGATGAACATAAGGCATGTATTACCCCATCAAATCAAGGGAGAATAATATAGGTATATATGTGAGAGAAATATATACATAATTTATAATCAATCCAAAACATCAAAGGTTTTCATCATTGATGAAAATGTATTTAAAATATTACATGGAAAATTTCTTAAGGAAAATACCATTTTCACTTAGAAATCACTTCTTCAAAATCTACTTTTTTCCAAAATATTATAGAAAATATTTTCTTTAAAAATAAACATGGAATATTATAAAGTATTATTAAAATAATGTTATGATGGTTGGTAATTCCATACATGCCGTATAATTTAAAAAATATATTCCTTTCATACTATTGTAAAAAGATTAAAAAGTACCTCATTCAGAAAATGATAAGAAGGTTCATTTCAAACAATTTTGTAAAAAGTAAAACTTGGGTAAAAATTTCTTTAATAAATAATTTAGATAATATTAAAAAAATTCTTGAAAATATTTTTAGAAAATACGAATATGAAATAAAAATCATTTTCGACTGAAGAGATAAATAAAGTTAGCTTTTATTAAAAAAATTCTTAATAATTTTAAGTACTAAAGAGAGGAAAATGACACAATTACTTGATAAGTTCATGAATAACTAGAGTAGAAGAAAATATATTGGGTTTAAGATAGAAATATCAAACAATTCCTTTAAGGGATACTTAAACATAATCAATCCCGAATAATGATTAACCCTTACCACTTTGGTAACTTTTGAAGCATAACCCCCATGAAAGAAGTAAATTCAAATAAAACATTAAAAAAATGAAGATAAAGAGATTAATGATATTAAATTAAAAGGGGAAGTATACATCCTATAAAAAATAAATAAGCGGTGAATATAGAAAATGTCTCTGAGAAGTAAAATTGAGATAGGAAATCCCTTACAACGAGTTCAGACTTGTCATGTATGTCCTTTATCTCTTATATAATACACTTATATCAATTATTTTTTTCTTAATAACCTTTTAAGATTTAATCCATTATAATAAAACTATTTAATTCATTTATTTTAATGACATATCTAATCACTTATTCAGTTATGTCCACATCAGGTGTTTTGAGGTCACTTAGTTCATAATTTCAAAATGGAATCGATATGTTAAACATGGTAAAAGAGGTCATTATTCCATCATATCCAAAAAAATTATCATTAATTAATTATAATTTTTATATATCAATTATACTTTTAAAACCAACCATGAAATATGGTTATAAAAAATTAACTATATTACAATCGTGGAGACGGTAGGCGGTACGTACGCATAAGTAACGTTTCCATTTTTCAATTATAACGATGGAAAGATGGTAAGTGTTATTTTATATTTAAAAAATTACCATTATATTGTAAATATAATATTATTTATTCAAATACACTTACATATACCATCCATGTGATGTAGTGATAAAAAAATGAATCACATTACTTCGCGAGGCGGTAGTTCGCCGTACACAAGATTAATGCTATCATTTTTCAATGGATGTTAAGGTAAGAAGGTATATGATATGTTAATTTTCCATAATTATTAATATGTCTTGAATTTTAAATATAAACATTAAATAAATCATCATGAATAACCATGAATGTTGATGATGGAAGCGCATTACATCGCTTCATGGGGTGGTAGTCCAACGTACACATGAATGATGGTTTCGTTTCCCATTTTATGAAAGTGGAGATAGATAAATATTATGCCATAAATATAATAAAATATCTGTATATATTATTTAATGGTGTTATTATATTTTAAATATTAATACATAATTTAAGGTGGAAAAAGAAGGAGTTTGGTGAAGACGATTACCTTTACTTAGAAGAACATCCTTTGAATCTCTTATCAAGAACCTTGAGGTTGGTCTTTTGGGAAGAAAAAAATCTCTATAATGTGGATAAGGATTTTTGGGGGATATATTTTCAGGGTTTTTTGGATCCAAATGGTTTTATAGGTGTGAATAAGTGAGGGGAGGGGTGCCCTTTTATATTTAAGGAGTAGTGACATTTTTATAAATACAAAAAACTATTCAATAATGGGAAGTCAATATCAAGAAAAGTACTTAAAAATTTATTAATAATATATTTGAGGGGTGATATGGTTGATAAATTCTTCCAAAATTCAAAAATAAATATTTTTTAAACATGTTATTCCATTTACCTATAAGGTTACTTACTTTTACCATTTTAGTTTTTCATCATGGAAACTATTTTTTTTTATATTTTTACTATTTATTATGACCAAAATTAAGTTTAACTTATTAAATAATATTAATTATGATAATTAAAATATATAATCAATTTTATCAAATTAAAATCATAGAATTTTCAGAATTCAACTTAAAAATAAACCTGCAAAACGTGTCGAAAAACGTGTTTTCAAGAAATGCATTTTTCAAGCCATAGATGATCTTAAATAATATTTATGACTAGAAATAATAATTATATGAATTAAAATTCATATAAATAGATGTATAATATATTAATTTAATTTAAAATTTTCTTCACTGTGATTTATTTTAATTAATTAAAATGGATAAACTTTATGAATTTAATTTTTTTTACAGAAAATCACATTTTTAAGAATAAAAATAAAATTATACCAAAATCATAAAAATTAATGATTCAAATTAATTAGATTATTAAAAATAAAAATGGTTAATATATAATATTAATATCAAATTAAAAATATAATTGAACTTTTAAATTACTTGATTTACTGAAAAAATGTTAGTATCGAAAAAATTGGTAATTGTCATTATTTACTGAAAAATCAAACATTTGAGAAAAATCCAAAATTTAACCATAAGTTAATTTTGATATTATGATTTTAAAAATGATTTTCATTTTATAAAATAACATTTCTAAAATCTCCATAAATTAATTATAATATTTCCCCACAAAAATAAATAAAAATCATTTTTGAAGGAAACATATTTTTTTATAGAATAAAATATATTTATTAAAAGATGAGTGTTTATTTATTAAAAATTTAACAATATATTTATATTGAGTAGGAAAATTGTATATATTTCATAAAATATTTAATACTATTTATACCCACTAACTTAATTTCTATTTTTTAACGATAATATATTTCATGGGTTGTTTAAGCTTAGTGCTACTTGTCATATACGTAATTGAAAATTATGTTCTTATTTTAAAATATCAGGGTATTTCAATATATCCCATTAATCATAGAAAGTCTCTCCATCCTCTTGAATAAAACTACTGATTTTACTTCTAAGTTCTACTTTCAATATTTTTTGGGTGAAATTTCATTACAAATGAATTATAAACTTATTCCTAGGAGTCAAAAATGTTTTCATCTAAAACTAAAGGCTATTTATAGCCTTACACTTAATAAATAAAGGAAAAAATATAATTTTTAGCTCATCCTAACTAAGTAATTATAAATAAAACTACTTCGCTATATAATAATAATATCTAATGAATACTAGGGAGTCCTCATTAGGTATTCCATTAAATGCGATCAATAGTGACACATATGACTATTTTAACTCATAGTTTCAGGATATAAGAGTTACACTATTTGAAGATGGGTTTTTTGAAACTTAAGAAAGTTTAAAATACCTCATCATATAACTTTAACAGTTTTTATGAATTATTTTTTCATTATTAATAGGTGGTCACTCTCTTAAATCTTCAATTTCAATTTTATCATTTTTTAGATCACTCAAATGTTTTTTTTTATTTCTAGAATTATGGTATCTAAATTCTTAGTATTTTACTGAGAATTAATCAACTAAAATAAATTTAGATATGTTAAGTGGAAAATTTCAAAAACAACACACAATATATTACAAGTTTGTTTTTTATATTTTTTTGAGATTGAATTTGTTTTTATTTTTTGAGTTTTTTTTAAATTTTCTTTTTTGGACGTAAGAATACTTCCCCAAAAATAGAATTTTTTTGATATATTTCATTTCAAATATTAGGTTTATTTTTTAAAAACTTAAAAACTACCTCAAAAGTGGATAGTAGGGGGAAAAAACTCAAGGTAGGTAAAAAATGCATATAAACCAAGAAAAAAAACTAAAAAAAACTCAAAAACAAAAAGAGAAAACAATTAGAAAAAATACATGAATGAATTAAATATTATTGGATTTTTTAAAAAATAGAATAATTGAGAGAGGGAAATGATGTGGTTGTAGAAATTCAAGGTTCAAGAATATTATTTTATGACAAATAAGTAGTTATCAAGTGATGATTAAGTAAAGATAATTTCGATTGTTTGGTTTAAAATATATTTTTTCATTTATAGAAAAATAATTAAGTCATAAATCAAAAAATTGAATCCAACCTACTATATTGATTATATTGACCTATAATTAATTAAATATTGTATTTCATCAATTTTTAAATTCAATAAACCACAATTAAAAGTGAACTTAAGATCACAAAAACCATAGAAATGAATGATTTCAGTGAACTACAAAGAGAAGAAACTAAAAGTTTAAAATAATGATTCGAACAAAGTGAAAGAAATGAATATAATCAATCTAGTTCCATAAGAAAAGTTCTATCTAAACAACATATTCAATATATAATAATATAAATAATTTGAATTAATAATAGTGAAATTGAAGATATAAAAAGAAGACAAGAAATCTTCCCTCAATTTCCAACTCTCGATCGAGCCTTTACTCATATTGTTGCATCTTCCCTATCCCCCGTCAGTCTCTGATATAGTCCCTTTTCAAGTCACTAGAAAGTGTGTTTATCCCCATTTTTTTAGTAAACTCTTTTATTTTTCTACTGGCATACATCCTTAATGTCCCACCCAAATTCCATGATATCTAGGTGACATAGCTAATTATTTTTTCCTTATCTCACTGTTTATGTCACTTTAGTACAACTCTTCAACAAAATTTTTCCACATGCATAATATATTAATTTTTATAGTTGTAAATTCATAAATATGACATCATTTTATTTAATTCAGTTTAGTACCAACATCTTCTCCCCACCTCGACTCAAATTTAAATGTACCCTCACTTCAATAAATGTAATCTAATTTAATGATGGGCCAAAGTTTCTGGGTTTTCACTCCTTCAATTTGAAAAAAAAACTTGATTGATTATTTATATTTATACAAATTTATCATAAAATAATATTCTTCATTCATATTAGTGTCCACTTTAAACTCTAAAGAGCTCAAATCTATTTGAGTGCAAAAGTCTTCGACATCATAACCACAATATTTGGAAATTGAAATTCAAAAAAAAAAAGGTTCTCGTTCACAAAAAAAATCATTGGTTAGGTAGGGAATCTTGACTTTAATAATCCAACATGATCAGTATTCTTTCATCTTTGAAAAATACTCATGAATAAACATCATTCCACCAACAACACTAATATTTAGTTGCCTAGACTTATCCTTTAGATTCAATATTTTATTGCGACATTTTATCAAGTAAGTTATAAATTTCATACTTAATCTTTGAAACCACAAATTTGTTGAGAATAAAGACCCCTCTATTTTCATCATCGAGACCTATGATAAAATAGGCCGATAAAAAAAAGTTCTTTTACATTAATCCTTCAATCAATATCTAATTTTTCAGCTATCCTCTTTATTTCTTTTAAAGGATTATTATTCCCCAGTTTTCATGCATGATAAATATTCTACAAGAGTATCATGACCAATTCATCACATTATGGATCTAGTTTTTCAGTTTGAGTGCAGAACATCTCCTTCAACTTCAATAAAAAACTTCCTTTGATTTATAAAAATACCTAACAAACACATCGGTTCTCGTCTTGGTCTTGGGTATTTGTATTCACCAGTAAAATTTAAACCATGGTGAGCTTGGATGTTTTGGTATCCACTACCTTTAATTAATAACCCAAGTTCTTACCCTATTTTGGTTATTTTATTTGGTCTTGGATCATCTTGCACTAAAAGATCACTAGGTATTCATAAACATCCATAATCATGTTCGATCTTTGAATGGGTTCAATAGTTTTGATCTCATCTTGAAATCAACTGAGGTTGAGTGGACATATTTTAAATGAATGGGGAAAGTTATCTTATAAGTACATGATCAAGGTTGAATTATATGATGGGGGTGGTGAACTCATTACATGAATACGATAATTATCTTATGGGGATGACCAAAATATCATACATGCTTGCTTCCAGATTATCTTATGACACAACATCTTTATTATCCTACAAGAGGTTCTCTTACTAGATCAACCTGAAATTATATTATGACCACTTCTAATTCTCTTACATGGACATATTAAAATTTCTCTTATGCACCAAACCGAATATTTTCAAATATATTTATGGTGTTATAAATAAAAAAATAAAATTGTAAATTCACTGTAATGAATTAAAATGAATTCAAAATTAAAATGAAACAGAACAAGACAAATTCATGAATTTCCAAACTTTAATAAAATCTAAAAATTATTCCATAAAATAAAATTTAAAAATTAAAAACATGGAACTTTGAAAATTTTAATTCCAACATCAAATCACCTAAAACATTTCAAATTAATTTTTCAATGAATATTCTAATGAGATCAACACAAATACTATTATTAAAAATGTATAAAAATCTGATTAAAATAAATTCTTAATAATTAATCATAAAAATCACTAATTTTAAAAATAACATTAAAGAAATAATAATTTCAACACAAAATGATTCAAATCTATAAAAAAATTATTTAAAGAACACTTTGAATGTAAAAATCATTGAAATATCAATTATTATCCAGATTCAATGTGGAAAAAATATATCAAAATGTGGCCACATAAAATGACTTGAGTAGAAATAAATGAGTGAGAATCTACTATATCAAACATGGTAGTTTAAAGGATAAACATATTCAAAACCGTACCTCTCACCATTGAAGGTACCTCACATGCATTAGCTAAAACCTGATTCAGTGCATAAACTCTATCGGTATTAGACCCATGACCATGCTCCTATACCCCCTAGATCACTTGGGCCACTGAATCCTATATAGTCTGCATCTGTTTATGAGATTCCTAACCCACTCCATGGCCTTACCTTCCTCTAGTAGCTTGGTTGTTATTATGAGGTTTCCCTGACCAAGCCCTCGATACCTAAGTTTGACCAATGTCTTTACCTTAACCTCTCCACAACAACCTTTAGAAAAAATGTTGTA
Source organism: Viscum album (assembly GCA_963277665.1). Classification (NCBI taxonomy): domain Eukaryota; kingdom Viridiplantae; phylum Streptophyta; class Magnoliopsida; order Santalales; family Viscaceae; genus Viscum; species Viscum album. The sequence continues at coordinate 881,868,504 of OY728123.1, forward strand.
GGTTCCCGACCTTACCACATTGATGAAACTATATTAGTGAAGTAATAAATATCTTTTAGTGATACCCTCTCTTCCCACACTGGAAACATCAAAGAATACTCCTCCCACCAAAGGAGTTGAAGAACCCCTATCACTACTACAAAATATACCTTTAACAATGCTGACCTTTATCAATGCTAGAAAAAAGCAATGATAAAGGGTACCTTTTATCAGTGCTAAAAAAAGAGATGATAAAAGGTACCTTTTATGATCTCTTTATTGTAGAGCTGATAAAGTATAACCTTTATCAGCGCTTTTTTAGCATTGATAAAAGGAACCCTTTATCAGTGCTTTATTTTTAGCACTCATAAAGGGTACCCTTTATCAATGATTTATTTTTATCATTGATAAAGGTCCCATATAAAATGAAATAATTAAACAAATAAAAATTAAAAATGAGTAAATTTTAAAAAATATTAAATATTTTATTAATTAAATAATTATTAATAAAAATGAATAAATTTAATATATATATATATATTAGTTATAAATAATACTAAATAATATATATTAAATATAAATATATAAAATTAATAAAATGTAATAATTAAAAACATATTAATGCCTTATTCATTTTAATGGTTTTTACACATAATTATTCATTAATACATTTAATATAGAAATATATTCATATATATTTCTCTATATATATATATACAAATATATAAAATATTTCCTAAAATATGATTTATATAATACAAAATATTTATTCTTACATTAAATAAGTAATATATTTAGTGAAGAATTATTTATAATTAAAAATAAATATTAATTAAAAGTACTGACTAATTGCATCGAGTAATGAACATAATTGAATGTTGTTTGATTTTTCAATTTAAAAAACATAAAATGTGTGTTACATTTATTTCACACATACATATATGTAATTAATGCATTTTTATATACAAAACACACACACACAAAAATATTTACATAATTAATGAAATCTCATATAGAAACACATACACCTAATATTATGTAATTTATTCAAATTTTAGTATTCATTTTAGAATTTCATTTAGTAACATGATACATTTAATATATTATGTTTTTAATTAGTAAATTTTATTCATATATTTTTAATATTATTACAGTTATGTATTATTTATTCATTTTTCATATTTTTTTTTATTTTTTTGGAATTTAATCATTTTATAATATTTATTTATATATATTTATTTACTATGTTTTATTATTTTCAATATGTATTCATCTTTATCTCAATATATATCTATATTTTTTAATAATTTATATTTAATTAATAAACCTTATCAATTTTTCAATTTTTTTGAAGTGTACTCATTTTTAATTATTCAATTTCACTTATTTTTAACATACAAGCATTTAAGATTGTATACTCATTAATAATGTTAAAAATATATTTGTAAATAAATATTTATAAATAAATATATTTATATATTTATATTTACTATATTTATAAATTTATAAATTTATAATTATAAATAAATAAATATTATTTTTTAAAAAAGTAATTATATAATTATAAATAAATAATTATATATATTTAAATAATAATAAAATTATAATAAATTTATTTAAATAATGAATGTATTTACTATATATATATATATACATTTATACATATTTATTAAATATATATATAATTATATAAATATATATAATGATATAAATATGTAAACATTTTTTTTAAAGTATGTATATAATTATAAATAAATGATTATATATTTAAATAATTATAAAATTATTATAAATATGTTTAAATAATAAATATATTTACAATATTTATATTTATATTTATTTAAATTTATTATATATTTATAATTATATAAATATATATAATTGTATAAATATATTTATAATTATAGAATTATAATAAATATGTTTAAATAATGAATATATTTAGTATATTGAATAATGTAGGATATGCGGTAGATTCTTGCTCCTCTTTTCGATGGCAATTAGGGCTTCTCAATTATAGTGAACTTGAAGGGACCATCATTGCATGAAAAAATTATGGATTAGAGGCATTTTGAATCACACCAGAATACCATCTTCAGCTCGAATGTTAATTGAGTTACTCAGGGGGAGATTAAATCGATGGCTTCATCTTCTCCCACCATGGGTTGTAGTTTCTCTCACTATAAAGACTCTACTACTATTGAGATTCATCAAAATGGTAGCATAACACATGTCAAAGATGACTCTGAGGCGGTCTCAGAGCACTTGAAAATAGGGAAGCATTTGATTGTTTCTCGAATAATCTTGCCCAGGGGATCTAAGCTGTGGAAAATGGAAGATCTAGTCACGCGACTTTCGATAGTGTGGGGATTTGAAAATTGGAGATGTGTTTCAATGGGATGGGGATTCTTTCATATTCTCTTCCCCATAGAAGACCTGAAGATGTGAGCATGGGGTCTCAGCTCGATCTCCCTCAAGCCTAGTGTCATGAACATCCATGAATGGTATAAAGAACTTCAACCAAATAGAGGTTTTTTCTTCCATTGTTCAATTGTGAGTCAAACTTTATGGTCTTAACAGGTTATTGTGGCATCCCAAAATCCTTTATGACATTACAATTGCAATTGGTGTTCCTATTAAGATGGACAAGGAGACTAAGTTGACCTGCTTTGGGCACTATGCCCGTTTTCTGGTCGAGGTTGAACTAAGCTCTACTTTAATTGATAAAATCTTTTTTTCCACTAACCTGGTTGAGTTTTATTTCAAGGTTGAATATGATACGGTTCCTCGATACTGTATGAGTTGCAAGGTAATTGGACATGAATTTCTAAATTGAAAAATAGATGTAACCTGTTGCCTCTATTCAGATCATGGGAATGATGAAAGTGACTATAATAAGAAGGATCAATGAATGAGGTCCACTACCACAATTGTAACTGCTGGGAAGGAGCAGAAGGCATCCTTGGGAAGGACCATGGTGGGAAGTGAACCAGATATTTCTCCATAGTTGTCTTTGTAATCTGGTGTTTGTAAAAAACAATTTGATTCAGTTCTTGATGAACCCTTAGGTATGGAGAGGGGGAATGATGTTGTGGATAACAGAAGCAAGGCCTCTGCTTGGACTAGTTCTATACCTATGACATTGTTGTGAAGGATGTGCAAGACAAAATCTAGAATGGAACATCTTCAACTCTAGATACAAGGTCATTGGCCAACATTATTGTAGAGGTGCAAGTTACTACATCATTGCAGGTAGAGTATCCTAAATTGGAAGATTGCAAAAGAAGGGAATCCCTGGTCCATTTTGAAGATAGATAGCCTTGATCTTCTAAATAGGCACCCACAGGGACTGATGCTTCTAATCAGATGCTTGGTGATGAATTCGATTGTGAGGTTTACATGCAAGATAAAATTGATGCTCAGCTTATGCAAGAGAGGATATTGCTTACAAAAGGGGATAATAAAGGAAAAAATAAAGTGATTGAACATGTTTTAGTTTTGAAGCCTGCAAAAGGTATAATCATAGAGGTAGTCTGTGCTTATCATGTGGTTGGATCAGTAGAATGTTTAGCTATTACTGAATCACAATCATCCCTACTAGAGGGTGCTCGATGTCTTGATGTTGGGCCTATAGGCTATGTTAATGAAATGTCCATCAGTTCTCAGACATCATAGGAAAATCATACATTTGTGGACAATAAGGTATCTACACTTAAAGGTAGGAAAGTATTGATGGATGAATAGGGGTTCCAACTACCCCCTATAAATCTAAGGTTGCGTATACACTTGTGCTAATATAGACATCTCCTGTTCAGAAGCTTCCCCTAAAGGTGGAACTTCCAACTAGAGGTCTCTTAGTGGGAAATGAGAATGTGGATTGGTACTATCAGTCCAATTTTTATGATCTCATGAAAAATGCATATGAGTTTTTTGGGAAAGATTCAGACGAGGAATGCGTCACTACACAAGATAAAAATTCTCATATCATTCCTCTTGATGATGCTGAGGATGAAAGGCCTATTGAAGTCTCCAGCAAGGAGTAGACTAATTGTTTTTTCTTACAGCTTGAGGCCATTTACTCAATAATGGAACTATAGGTTTATGGTTTCAATGAATACATAGTTGTGTAGAGGATGTTGGAAATCAATTTAGAATATTTATTTCATGATAATCTAGTGACAGAATTTTGAGATATCTGTTAGAAGTTCAGGATATGTTCTATCATGGAAGAATCCTTTGAATCATCATCGGAAGAGGACCATGTACCAACACAATAGGTCGAGACATGGTAGAGAGGACACCACCCAAAGGGAAGAAGAAGACATCCTAAAAATATAAGCACAAAAGGTAAATATGGGAAATGTATTCTTATTTTGATATGGGCATACCATGCCTTGGTTTACCTACCCTCCTCTTTGTTTGTCTATTTTCTTTATTAATAAATTTGGATTCATGGATTTGATCTCCAAATCCTCAACTGAGCCATTTTGAGTATATTTACTATATTTATATTTATATATATTTGTTAAATATATATAATGATATTAATATATTTATAATTATAAATAACTAATTATAAATATATTTACAAATATATTTATAAATGTATATTTACTATATTTATAAAATTATATATTTATAATAAAAAATAAAAAATATAATTTAAAAAAAAGTATTTATATAATTATAAATAAATAATTATATATTTAAATAATTATAGAAATATAATAAATATATTTAAATCATGAATATATTTAATAAATAAATAAATATATAATTATATAAATATATAAAATGATATAAATACATTTATAATCATATACAAGTATTTATAAATATATTTAGAAACTTTTTTATTTATAATTATAATTATAAATACTTTATAAGTGCTAAACTTTTAGCATTGATAAAGATGACTTTTATCATTGCTTCTTTAGTGCTGATGAAGATATATTTTATCAGCACATATTAAATTTTCACTAATAAAATTTATCTTTATCAATAGTTTTTTGGAAGTACTGATAAAACTCTCCTCGATCTATTTAAAAGAACCATAATTGAAACTGATTCAGTTGTGATTATCAAGCTTTAATGAAAGTCCCCTACTATCAGTGCCCATCCTCTACTTTCTCATGAATGAATCAAGGCTCCAATCCAAGTTATGTTATTTTCTCCTCCCCCTCACTCATTGATTTCTTGTTTTGGTTCTATAGTTTGCGTTATTGCAGTGTTTTCATGAAACTCTATGGTGATTTTGCCTATTTATTTTCTAGTAGCCCGAAGATTTAGGATTTTTTCCATTTTTGTTTCTTTTTGAATTTTTTGTTCATTTTTCCTCACTATTCATTACCATTTTCCACTGTGGTTCCATTTTAATAAATATCAATTCCCTTTCACTACTTCAATGTGTGTGATGATTTCCCTTCTTCTTCAACAATTTCTTTCTGATTTCTTCTACCATTATGGTTTGTTTTATTATTTTCATTAAAATAATATGCATTTTTTCTTTGATTATCATTATAATGATGTCTATTTCATCAATATTAATTATCTGCATGCTTAACACTACCTTACTCATGTGAGGATAAACCGCTTAGGGATAGAGATCAAAAGTAGAGTCAACAATGCCATAATGAATTTCTAAATAAAAAACTAGGTAATTTATTGGATAAGGTATTAGGTTGTTTATTAAATCACATCTAATTCCCTTTCATGAGACAGACTAAGAGATTTCAAGGGAAGGATCCAGATCTAATTGAAATATAGTAAACTAGGTCCAATAGCTTGACCTGTTTCCCACTTTAGTAGTTGTACCTAATGCATTTGGATTTTAAACCACATGTGGACCAAAGAGTGGTTGCTAATCTGGGTAGATCCAATTTTCGAGACCAAATCTAAACTGTTTATTCTTTTAAAAATCTGTGTTCTTAAGCCAATATACCTGCGTTTGTTAGATTTCAAGATATCTTATATTTGGGCTCCCTAATATTAATCCCAAACCCTTCTTTCATCAATTGAATTTATCTCAATATTCTTAGTTTAATACCCACCCTTTTAGAATCAAATATGGAATCCATTTCTAGAATCACATTTTCTATTAGTAATATAAAATTTTGATTTAGTAATTTTTTTAAAAGAATGAAAATACCTAAGGTTTCAGTTTCATTAAAACAAACTATTTATTTAAGGTATTTATGTAAAACCAAATCCATACATAAATAATTAAGAAAACATACACATTTAGTACTTAAAAAGTTTTTAGTTTAGTTTTAAAAATAAAAAAAGTTGATGTTACTTAATAAGTCATCATAACAAATCATTCCTTCCCACTTAATCAACCTAGCCATTATCTCATCATCGATGGAATCACTAAATCATGTTAACATATTGTTCACAGACTTATAATTCATTTAGGTTATATTGAAAGGAAATGAATTTCTTTGTAATACAAGACAATGTATAAAAGGGAATACATAACTAAGTATACTCATACCATTTAAACTCATGATTTAAAACTAACTTTAGGTTTAAAAAAAGTACTCAAGATATCAAAACATAAATATATACCAAATAATAATTTCTTTTCTTAAACAAAGGTCTAATTCATGTGAATATTTGGGTTACTTTATCAAAATAAAGTGAGGTAACATAACCCAAACATATGATAGTTACATTAATTTATATATCTTAAAATGATTTGGAGCTTATATAATTTATAAGAATGAACTTATATAAATGAAAGAATGTAAATAATTAAATAACACAATTCCAATCTTTAATTTAATAGAATAAATAATTTTAAAACAAGTAAACATGTTTAATAGACATTACAAAATAAACAAAAAATAAATATATAATGTGAAAAACACAAACGATGTTGTTTCTATCTCACCACACCTGATCTCATGAAAAAACATTATTTGATACTCTTTTGGCAAAATTTTCACTGAAAATGATCAGTTTCACCCATTGATGTGCTATCTCATCACTCTATCACAATTCCTAAATAACTTAAAATCATACCATAATCATATAAACACCCACAACAATGTATAAAATTGAAACTTGGTGTAACTTCATGGTTGGTTCCTTACCAAAAAACCAAATCCGCTATCATTATATCACCCTAGGTACTAGAGAACCTCCAATTTGAATCAAACTTAGATAAATTCAAATCAAACCTAAGCCCAATATCATAAAAGGACTTCATCTAACACCTCATGATCTATTGGAAAATAGTTTTCAATGTCATGAATATTTGTAAAACCTTCTTGATGTTGATTCTTGAATAAATTGTAGGGAATTTGAAAGATTTTATTTGTGGCTTCTTGTGTGATATTTGAAGAAACTAGTTTTTGATAAATGAATATTCCCTTGATTGAATTTTAAAATAATCCCATGGGAACCTTGTTATTTAGGAAGTTAGTGATGGAAAATCATGTTAGTATCTAAATTATTAATTTACTAATGTATTCTGAAAAATATTTTATTTATGCCAGCTTTTTAAAATGTTTATGAAATGATTAATAATCATGATTTTCATTAGATTAGGTGGTGGAATAATTATAATTTTTATGGTAATTCTTATTTTAAATTTTATTTTTGAAAATGGAAACTTGGTTTTAAATATTAAAGTACATTTTTAAATGAAAAAAATGAGTTTTTACTTTAAAATGAACTAAAATTGATTCAGTGTTTTGAAACTCATGAAGTGATTTCAATGTGAACCTATAAAGTTTTAAACATTTCAAAGTGTATATCTTTCCTTGGAAATAGTTTTAAACTTTTAATTTATTGTTAATGGTTTTTGAATATGATTTTAAAATTTTTCAATTGATGCTAATAGGTTTTATAAAAAAGGTATTTCGTATCCCATTAAGTGTTTTGAAAAAACAATGATCGATTTTCATGTGGAATTAAAAAAATGGATTTCAAGTGGGGTTTTAAAAATTAAAAAATAATCCTTTTTAATTTTGAAAGTGGGTTTGAGATGATATTTGAAATTTTAAATTAAGATGTGGTAATTTAAAAAGTTTTGGTCTCTTTCATAGTGTTTTGTAAAGAGGTTGGTTTCAATATGGAATTTGGAAAATGATCATATTTATAAGGTCATTAATTTCTTTTTCATTAATATCTTTCCATAAACCTATTTTTTTGGAATTCATCCATTTATTCTTTCATTCATTATAGAGAAGATGATTTCTATGTTTTATTCCTTTTATACCAACTATGATCTTCTCCATAGTGTCTTAAATAAGATGGACTAGGAAATCATGCATCCGTTTCCACTAGGTGAACATATTGTAGTATTGGTGAAATAATTTTTCTATTCAATGGATAATGGTTCTTATATACTCAAGCCAAGGTGATCATTTATCTCAACCCATGGGGAATTGGGAAATGGGTATAAAAGAGTAAGGGAATTATGAACATGTATTTTATGATCAAATCATCTATCATACCATTGAGTGCCTGAGAAACTTTTATTCATTAGGAAACAAACTAAGAAATGTTGTTTGATTATTCTCCAACTCCCATCCCAAGAAAATTTAAATTTAAGGATACAAATTTCATCCTCATTAGATTCATCTTCCAAACTATTATTATTGATTTTTTTTCTTGAGACTCATCCTACATCTCTTCTAGAAATTAACCTATGTTTCTTGAACTACTCTAAGCAGTAGTCATCCCATACCAGTTACTAATGACCATTTTGGATGAATTTTGGGGATAACACCTACCACAACTTAGTAATTATTTACTTAAATTAAATTAATCATTTCCTTTGAAGAATACTATAATTATTTTAAACAATCAAATGTTGGGTTCCCCTTATTATAATTATCTATAAATTTCATCTTTGATAATGAATATCTTATTGGTATTTATTTATTTTTTGTAAAAAATGATTATTTTACAAAACTAATATTATGGATATGAATTGAAAATATATGTACTCTAATTTTATGAATTTGTTTTTATAAATATGGAGTTAAATAAGATATCAAGTTTGTAATAGAGAATGCATACGACCCTTCTCAAATCCTTTGTCCATGTTTATGTGTTGTTATTCAAGACAAATTAGTCTAGAAGAGTTAGAAGAACAATTTATTTGTCATAGATTGTTTTTATACTTTATGAAAATGATCCATAAGTTATTTTTGAAATGTAGGAATCATCCTCACCTCAATCCGATGCTCGATATGATTGGTATGACTCTAAGTGTGTCTCTTTATTTAAAATTGACATTAATTTTAGTAAAAAAGAAATCTAACATACTCAAAAATGATCAAATACATTCATATTATTTTGATAATTTATTAAAATGATCCATAGGTCATTTTTGATTTGTAGTAATCATTCATACCTCAATATGATACAAGATGTTCCCAGTATGTCTCGAAGAATCCGTTATCAGTTTAAAATCTACATTTTATTTCAAAAAGTATCACTCACTAAACACCAATTAAACTTACTTATACTGTCTTAATAATTTAGTAAAATGATTCATAAGTCATTTGTGACATTTATGAATCATTCTCATGTCAAACTGACACATGATGTGACTAGTATGACTCAAAGTGTGTATTTCCAGTTTAAAATATCATTTTAGTGAAAAACACAAGTGGAATACTAAAAAAAAGGAGAAAAAACATTTTATTATTTTTATACTTTAGTAAAATTATCCACAATTAATTTTTGACATGTAGGAATCAGACTTACCTCAATATGATGCACGGTGTGACCGGTATGACTCAAAGTGTATTTTTTTTATTTAAAATTGACATTAATTTTAGTAAAGAAGACAAATGGTATACTAAAAAACAATAAAACACATTCATATTGTTTTTATACTATAGGAAAAAGATCCATAAGTTATTTTTGATGTTTAAATATCACCCTCACCTCAATCTGATACACGATGTTCCTGATATGATTCAATGTGTCCGTTATCAGTTTAAAATTGACATTTTAGTTCAAAAAGAGTCACTCATAAAAAACCAAGAAAAAAACACTCAGATTATATTAATAGTTTATGAAAATTATTAATAATTCATTTTTGATGTGTATTAATTAGTTACACATCAAATCGACACATAATGTGACTGGTACGACTCAAAGTGCATGTTTCCAGTTTAAAATGACATTTTAGTATAAAAAAGTTACACACTCAAAACCAATAAAATTTATTTGTATTGTTTTTATAATTTATTAAAATTATCTATAAGTCATTTGTTACATATAGGAATCAGCTGCACCTCAATTTGATGCATGTTGTGACCGATATGAATTCAAGTGTGTCTTTTTATTTAAAATTGACATTAATTTTAGTAAAATAGACAACGGACATACTCAAAACTGAGAAAAAAAATTATGATTGTTTTTATAATTCAGTAAAATGATCTATAATTAATATTTGTGATGAAATAATTATCCACATTTCAATCTGATACACAATGTTCCTAGTATGACTCAAAGTATCTATTATCAGTTTAAAATTCACATTTAGTTTAAAAAGTTCTACTCACTAAAAACCAAGAAAATGTGCTCGAATTGTCTTGATAATTTAGTAAAATGATTTGTAATTCATTTTTGATGTGTAGGAATTAGTCTAATATTAAACTTACACATGATGTGACCGATATGACTCAAAGTGCGTGTTTCTAGTTTTCAATTTCATTTTAGTAAAAAACACAAGTGACATATTCAAAACAAAGAAAACACATTTGGATTTTTTTATATTTTATTAAACCAATAAATAAGTCATTTGGGACATGTAAGAGTTATCCGCACCACAATAAAATTCACGGTGTGACAGTTATCACTAAAATTGTGTCTTTTTATTGAAAATTGACATTAATTTTAGTAAAAAAGAAAACTGACATACTCAAAACTGAGAAAACACATTCATATTGTTTTTATAATTTCGAAAAACAATTCATAGGTCATTTTTTATGTATAGGATTTAGCCTCAACTAAATCTGGTACACAATGTTACCATTATGACTCAATGTGTCTATTATCAGTTTAAAATTGACATTTTAGTTCAAAAAGTATCACTCATTGAAAACTAAGAAAATGGACTTTGATTAGATTGATAATTTAGGAAAATGATATATAAGTAATTTGTGTTGTGTAAGAATTATTATCACATAACTAACACATGATGTGACCAGTATAACTCAAAGTTCATGTTTCCAGTTTAAAATGACATTTTAGTAAAAAACACTAGTGACATACTCAAAACTGAGAAAAAAAATATGGATTGTTTTGATACTTTAATAAAAATATACACAAGTAATTTATGACTTATCGCTTGATCTATTGTGTTTTAACCCCATTTTTTTACAAGATGTTGCTCATGCAATTTAGGATTGTGTTCAGATAGCGTTTGGTGGTATCTTTATTTTATTTTATTTTTCGTTTTTAGGGACTTGAACCCTGCCTTTTCTACTCTTATCACCCAACCCATCATTTCCAAACCACATGATGGTTTGTGATGACAATACTTCAATGATTTGGGTTTGTGTGAGAGGTGGTGTTTGGCAGTGCCTACCTCATCACTGTGCTTTCCCTTTCCTCTGATCTTACTACTGAGCCCTTTGCTCTAGACCCAATTATTGGTTCGGTTCCCAAGTGTTTGTAGTAGTTTGGGACTATGTTGGTGGTGGCGGTCGACATTGATTATTGGGCCCTACCTCCTAAGGTTTTCCTACTGCTTCCTCTAGAGGTTTCCTCTTGTGTTTAGCCTCATATTGGTTCTCTCATTCTTTTTTTTCTTTTTGGTATTGTTTGTTTGTTCACCAACTATGGTGGTTTGGTTATGCTCCTATTATTGCATCAAGTTCGTGGTAAAGAAAATATTTTTGGTTATATATGTTTTTGGTTTCTTTATCCATGTTGTTTTAGTGGTCTTCATGGATAGTTCTCCTTGATTGTGGCGGTTCTGAAGGAGTTCAAGATTATGTTTTCTATTGTTTTGATGGCTCTGTTCAGATTATGGTGACAATATTGATGCTTGATATCTTATTTGGTGTTTTATGGTGATTATGGATTTCGGTCGATGTTTCTCCCCCATAAGCTGGTGCTGATGTAAGGTTCAGTCTCTCCGGAGTTTGGTTTGTGCCAGTGAAGACTCTATTGATGTGATTCTGACAGCCTTGATGGGTTGCAGCAATAATGGTGATGGAGGTCAGGTTATTGGACCGTGTTGTTGATTTCAAGTAGTGGGTGATGGTGATTCTTTTGTATTTGAATTTTGAATATTTAAAATTTGAAACTGGGTTGATGGGGTCTTTTGATGTAATTGGTTTTTGGTTTTCCTATTCTGTGTGGAAGGCATGTGGGTTCCCACTTAATCCTTATTTTTTTATTCTTAAAATACCCAAAAAATCACTTTAGAGGAATATGATTCATGGTGTGACCAGTATGACTCAAAGTGTGTGTTTTCAATATATAAGTTCCATTTTAGTCTAAAACATGCATCACATTTCCAAAACCGAGCATACGAGCTCAGATTTTTTTCTCATCATTTTATCTTTTATTACTTAATTATTTTTCTTATCATTTTTATCTTACAATTATTTAGTTAATATTCATAGATATAACACTTGAATACAAATAATAAATAGGTTGAAATGTAAGAATAAACCACAACTCAGTCATATACACAATTTTTCTAGTACGAATAAAAGTTTATTTTAAAATTAATAGTTTCTATTTAATTTATTTCTTTATATTATTATAATATAATAATTGTTTTCTTATATAGGTGCATTATTTTTCTCAAGTTGGGGTGGTGTTTTTGGAAATATCATGAATGGAGGTCACTGGACAAAGATAAAGGAATATTGATGTTTTTGAATGTTTGTGATACTTTTTACTTACTCATGTAATTATATAAACTAATGTTTGAAATGTTTATAATATAGTGTTTTTTCTTGTAATTATGTTTTAGATTTTATTTCATTTATAATCTATATTTTTACCTATTAATGCTGTTGTTTCTAATACTGCAGTGTGCTGTAAATTTAGTAGCACACTACAGTATGCCCCTTTATCAGTGCTTCTAAAAGCACTAATAAAGGGCACCTTTATCAATTCTAAATAAATATGTTGATAAATGGGTTCCTTTATCAGTAATTCTAAAAAAACTGATAAATTAACTCTTTATCAGCACTTTTTTTAGCACTAATAAAAGACCCCTTTATCAGTGATTTTCTAGCACTGATAAAAGTCTAGTGATTTTAATCATGGTCCAGCAGTCAATGATTTTTTGCTTATAAAAAAGGCCAATTTTAGAATTATTTAAGGATTTTTTTAATAGTATAATCTTCTATAGTTTCCTCTTTTCACTCTAGAACATTTCCTCAAATCTCCTCTTTCGACCACTGAAAGAGGAACCCACAATTCCACAAGAATGAAATCTCATTGGTTTATTAAAAATGAAAATAAGTATTGCTACATTGTCTTCCTCTAGACCATTCTCAATCATGAAAGACTTAAAAAGAATGTGAGGTGACCTGGACCCACACTCCTAGATTCTATGCTAAAAACAACATAGTTTACACACTGGATTTGATACACATCCTTAATTACAAGATATTTTAAAAATAATGTAACATTTACATTCCAAGGTCCTTTTTAGGTTTAGAGTTTTAGATAATTAGGAAAAATATTTAACTAGTATAACCTATGTTCTTTATATCAAATGGATATTTTCCCACTATATAATAACTTTCTTAATCCATAATAAGTATTCAATATATCCCATAAATTATAGATACAAGATACTCTTCTAGAAATATCATATGTATTATTATTTTTTTCATAACCTAAGGAAATGGAAATATAAGAAAGGGAGATCTAAAAAAATCAGTAAGGGTAAACATAAATGATAATAATAAAATATCATAAGTTAAAATATGATGAGCATATAATTATAATCAATATATAGAAGAAAATTAATAAAAAAATCATATATCATAAATCATGTCATAAGTCTCGACATAAAATAAGACATGAATATAAATATTGAGTCAATTAACATGCTCTATAAGATCATAATATAGTCATGATAATAAGTATAAAAATGTTTCATCTTTCATTTATGGACCAAATATTATCATAAGGAAACATTAATTTTATGCGCCACACCATCAATGCCCACACTTACAATTAACTAAAATGTACTTGTGAATATTTTTCTCATTAGATATAAATCCTTAGCCAATGCATTGGAGGGTGATATAGGAAACTAACCATCATTATTCAATACTTATATGTTCCACTTGAAATCAATCATTCATCATATAATAAACAACCCATGGGAAGAAAAATGGATTTCATTACTCACATTACAAATAACTCATGAAATAAAATGGGTTTAATTTAACATATCATAAAGAGACCATGGAAAGAAAATATATTTCATATTATTTTAAAATGGATTTACATTTTTAAATCATTCACACTTCCATCAATAATGATAACATGATAAACCCATGGAAATTAAATTAGTATCTAATGGCATCAAGTAACTTTCTTGGTAAATACCATTTCATAAAGATAATAAAACATATGGTATTTACACCATATGTATGAAGGGTATACAGTTAAGAAAATAATTTCCCAATAAATTATTGTATAGAATCTTGGTGAACACCCTTAAATTAAAGGAAATAAAAATAGGGTATTCACATAGGAAAGTTTTTGAAAGAACAATTATGGTTATACACTAAAATCAATTAATCAAGGAATAGGTAGTGATGGATAATTTATCCAAAATAGAATTATATCACCTAATTAATCTAGATAAATAATTTGCATGGTTATATTTTAATAATATCCTTAATCAAGTATAATATATTTCAAAGGAAAATGACTTTGATGAAAAATATTTTTTAGGAGTTTTAGAAAAATCACTTTCGAAATAAGAAATATCCTTGATATTTTGAAATAGTTTTAAAAGAGATATTTTATAAATATAAGAGAAAATTAATTTATTTTAGAAAACATTTAAATATATAGATAAATATTCATATAAAATTAAAAATTAAAAATAAATATATCTTCACACGTAAATGTTAAAAAATAATCTTTTCACATTTTGACAAAAAACAACCCATATTGAAAAAGTTTATAATTTATTTAAATCTTTTAAAAGATGGTAATGTAGTTGAAGATTACCTTAATAAATTATTAAGTAATATATAAGGATATTTTAAAAAATAATCCAATGAATGTAAACATTGAAAAAGTGAGGTTCCTGACTAAGAATAAGAGATAGGGTTAGTTTTACTTACAAGAAACACTTCAGGTGAAATACGAGTCAAGTGGAAATAAAATTTTGAGGGTAAATTTAAATCACCGTGAATATCCAAATAAAATTATGAGAGTTTTTAGAAATAATAAAAAAACCCCAAATGGATTATCTTTCAAAAACAATATTTATTTTAAAATAAGATTGGAAATTGAAACCCTTGTGGTTCGTGTAACATTTTAATCAAAACCCATTTCTAATTTGATATCTTTTGAATAAAAGATAATTTGAAGAAATTAAATTATATTATAGAAATTAATATGGTTAAATACATTAATTATTCAATAATTTCACCATATCAAATATATCGTGGTGCACATTATGAAATATGTTTCAAGAAATTAAATTTCAGACAAGAAACCCCTTCCCTTGTATTCCTTCTTAGTCGAATGCGCTCTAACCTACTATATGAAAAACATAAATACATTAATAAATTATTTCATAATTTTATTCATAAATATAAACCATTTTAAAATTTATTTATAATTATTATCTACATGCATATTAGTTAGTTATTATTTATTTTCAATATTGGGTGCGAGTAATCATGATCATTTTGAACTAGTTCCATAAAAGCGATGTTGTTCTTTATTATTCATCCAAAATTAATCATTCCAGGATCACTAATGGTACTATAATTTATTATTTATAATTAATTATAATGTTATAATTTCATTCTATGGTGGTATTGGTTACTATCCTTAATGACGAATTCAATGATGAGCATGTGTTGATGATTCTTAATGAACGAAGGGTGTTTTATTAAATAATAAGTAAAATTTTTATATTACCATTAATGAATAATTTGTTTAATTATTTATATCATATATTACTAGAAATTAAATTATTAAATTCATTCATGATATAAATTTATATCATTGTTCAAGTAGGTGCTTAAACCGACGCAAATAAGAACATACCACAATTAATAGATGATTATGAAGTGATTTAGTTGTAATATCATTATAATAGAAGAATAATGATAGTATTTAGTGTTTATTAATGTGATATATCATAATTTTAAATAATTAAAATAATAATATAACCTATAAAGAGTTATTACATAGTATGAAGAAGTCATTTTTTTTCTCTTAGTATACTCTTTTAGAAAGTTGAATTTACAATGATTTTTTATGTCTCGTATTATTAATAGGTTGTATAATTTGTATTAATGGGACCTTTATAGTTTCATAAAAATTATATTTATACCTTATAAATAATATTATAACCATCCATGATAGGTAGTAGTGATATATAGAATCCACCATTCCATGGTGGCGGTAGTATGCACATACGCATAGATGATGATTTCGTTTTCCTTAGAGTGAGAGAAATGTGTAACATGGTTTATTATTTTAGAAACTAAAAAATGTTATAAATATAATATTTATGTATTAAATTACTCATTATAACTATCCTTATAATGTTTTTAAGTAAAATTAAACACATTTCACTGTGGAGGCGGTAGTTCCCACATACACACGATTGAGGTTTTCATTTTTCTTAAGAAGAGAGGGAAAGAGTAGATAATATATATCCCATAAAAATTTAAAAATTCCATTAAAAAATTAATTCTTATGTTATAATTTAATAATGTTTAAAATATTTTTAAAGGAAAAATATATGTAAGGAAAAATATTAGAGTGAGAAGTACTTTGTGATTTTGAACATTATCTTGAAGTACTTCTTAGAAATGGAGGAATTTGGACGATATATTTTGACCAAAATATTAATGGAGTGAAATAGGATGATATTTTAAAGAAAAAGGGAATATTTTAAATATGAAACTGAATTTCTGGAGTCTTCTTAAATGGGTGGTAGAGTCTCCTTTTATAAGTGTTGAGAATGAATTTTGTAAATATTTAAACGTAATATAAAGAGAGAAAATGTTTCACAAGTAAATTGAATCCAAAATGGAAAATAATGCATTTGAGGATGAAATAATTTTTATAATATCCCAAATACTAAATTATAAAAACGTTTTTAACTTGTTTCAAACCCTTTACCGCTTGATTTATTACTTTTACTATTTTATATTTTACCACATTAACTAGTTTTTACCTAAGTAAATTATTCTTTTTGATTAAAAATTAAGTTGTCATTATTACATAATTTGGACCTTATAATTAAAAATTGTAAATCCATTTTATTTGATTTACTTTATAAAATAATTAAAAATTCATTTTAAAATAATAAATGTCTAATGTATTAAAAATAATTTGTAGGGAATAAGTAATTTAAATTCTAAAATATCAAATATAGGTTTGTAAACTAAAAAAATATTTTTAAATTTATGAAGTCACTTATAAAATATATATTTGGTCTATAATATGGTTTCATTAATCATAAATTCATACTTATATATCAATAATTTCATAAAGGTCATGGTATTTATAAAAATGGTATTTTGGACTATTCACCTAAAAATCAAATGTTTCATAAAAATCCCAAAATTTCACCCTAATATATTATTGAAATTATAAATTAAAAAATTATCTTAATTTTATATAATTAAAATTATAAAAAAATATATTTATGTTTATAATGAAAAGAAAAAATATAAGGATAAAGTGTTTTATTAAAAAATATTGTTTTTTAAAAATTGTGTGTTCTTATTATTATTTCACATAAATTTCTAATGTAAATAATGTTTATATAATAATATTTTAAAATTGATCTATCTAATTTGTTTGGATAAAATAATTAATACTTAATAAAAAAGTTATTTGAAAAAATATTACTTTTATACTAAATACGCTTTAATAAATACCATTAAAATTAATTATTTGTTTTCCAAAATTCAATTTTTCTAGTCCATTTATATTGAAATATTTATTTGAATTTTATAAATACACTATATCATATTTTAATAATAATTATATTAATACTTATATGAATATATATATGTATATAATATTTTAATATCATATTTTTTTTTCATTGTGAGTTATATTATTTTAAAGTTACTACTAAATAATAAAAAAAATTAGTTTAACTTTTGGATGTATATCCAATGACCATATTCTCAATGACCATATTTCTAATGACCATATTTCCAGTGAGTATATTTATAAAAACCATATTTCATTCATATATATATAGACATAATAACTTATTCATTCATTCCACTCCCACTTTGCAAGACATAGTTAATATTTTATATTATAGATAATGAATTCTTGTTTATTGGTGATCTTCTTTATTATAAGTTTTGTTTATATATTAGTGATCCTAAATGTATAATATGATCTATGGAATTTCCTAGTAATTACGATTTTATTCTTTTCTATCTACTTTCTCCTATCTATTTATGCACTTTTATTGGATGTAATAATCCATGGTGAGTAATAATTAATGGTGTATAATACTATATTTTATGTGATTTTGTTGCAATGCTACTCTAATAAATGAATAAATCATTTTTAGTTTAATTCATATCTTGTATCACTTATTTCCTAATAAATTTCAAATCCTTTGAACTAAAAAAATTTATAATTATAAACATATAGTTTATAAAAAGAATATGATTCCTAAAATTGGGGTCATTTCATTATACCCCATTAAATAAATTACATCACCATAATATTAATTATTAATCACTGATGAAATTAGGTGAGGGAATTATTAACATATTTATATTCTGGGATATACTTATAATATTATATCTATATTACTCTATTAAGCTATAATAATTTACATATTTGTTTTCATAAACAACATTAATCTTTCATACAATCATATACTCAAGTATTCATCTACCCTAATCATATATTCCCCATAACATACATTTACCAAAACCTTTTGAATTTTTAAAACATTAATCCATATCAAAATCATATATTATTCCAAAAATTGAATCTATCTTTAACCCTCAAATGCATTAAACTGTAGTTTATAAAGTCATACAATAGTCAATATATATAATAATCCAAAAAATGAGATAAAATTCACCAAAATATCATGGATCAATTTTTTATTAAATCAATAATAAATTCTAAGTATATAAATAATATCTAACTTACTTTTATCAAAATTAATTAACCCTTTATTAACTCAATATAAATCATATAATAAAACTAAGAGTTATCCATACATAAATCACATGTTCTATAATATTTATCTCTAAAAATATAAATTTTTCATAAAATAGCTTTTCAAGGTCATTTATACCATTTTATATCTGTTTCCAAACATTTATAGTATAAATAATTAATAATAATCCTTATATGTTTCAAATAATCCTTATAATTTTAGAATAAACTAAAATATCATTGATAAATTTTACTCACTAATAAAAATAGATCTTTCAATTTATAACATTCATGAGATGAAATTGATTTGAAGTTGGGGTGGTGATTGAGTGGTAAATCCTATAATCCTGTATTCAAAAATGACTATGGTTTGAATCCTAGAAATCCCACTGGGGGATTTACAATGTAGGCAGTGATACAGGCATGATGCATGCCCAGTGATGTAGGCAGGATGATGAAGACATGATGCTGCATTAGGCCTTAGGGCTATGTTCATGGGACACTTGTACTAGGTACTATAGGCTATGTAATGAGTCTCCCTCTACCCAAATAAAAAGTGTTACTTTCTTTCACAATAAAAAAGGATTCTTCACTAACTTAAAAAAACTAACGAAAATAGCTAAGAGTATCAATATTTAATTTTTATTAAGATATAAAACCCACTACCTTAGGTATGACTAGGAAACTAATATTTTCCATCATAACATATATATACTAATATTTTCAACCATTTAAGTATGATTCCTTATTTAGTTATAAGGCACAGTGGTTTCTAAATATATACCTTTCTTAGTTTCATTTTTATGATCCTGTTTCAACCAAATACTAAAAAAATGGTTATGATAATATCTAAAATATGAATATGAAATCATCAATATGAATATGTCTTCCCTTATGAAATCATAAATTTTAACATATGATACATTCAGTTTAAACCATTAATCTCTTTGTTCAATCCTTGAATATCCATGGTAATTTTATTATTAGGTTCTATAACCTAATTTCTTAATATCATACCCAAATAATTTATAATTTTTCATTATATATAATGTTAATTAAGAATAGAATATACCCTAGGAGGGTCAAACTAGGTGTGTAGTTAGACCACTTTATCAAGAACTGGTTGATAATCAATTTAATACCCAATCTGCCTTTTTCAGGGTTATTACCTATAGATATATATATTCTATAGCCTACATCCACTTGAAGTATCTAGATAGGGATGTTATTATTAAGAGAACCAAAAAATATCTACTTCACTAATGCACTAGGATGTTATCCTATACCTATACTTATTATTTGGATTTTATCTATTGTTCACTAATCCTAATTCCTAAGAAACAAAAAATATTCAGTATAGCCAACTTAAATGTTTATCTATACATTTGAAACTATGATCATTATTAACCTATCAATCCTTAATGACCGTATAAATATTAATTTATCTTCCACCTATAACATTCTAACCTCTAAAGTTATCCAAGCCTCCCTTTGATACCAACTGATGGGCCCTTGACCTGTAATCATAGATCCGGTGTTTAAAACAACATATATTAAACACTATATTTGATACACATATTTAATTACAATATGTTTCACACATAATGTAATATTTAAATTCCAAGGACATTTTTAGGTTTATATTTTTAGGGAATTAAGAAAAATATTTAACTAGTAGAACCCATGTTATTTATATCAAATAGACATTTTACTACTAAATAATCAACTAATCAATCCATAATAAGTCTTCAATATCTCCCACATATCCTCCACACAAGATACTCCTCTAAACACATCTTATGTATTACTTTTCTTTATATCCTATGCAAATAGAAACATAATAAAGGGTGATATTAAATGCTAAATAAGGGCAAACATAAGAGATAGAAACCAAATATCATAAGTGAACATAATATGAGAATATGGTTATAATCAATATACATAGGAAAATTTATAACCAAAAAAGTATATATCATAAATCATGGAATAAGGATTGGAATAAAATAATACATGAATCAAAATATAAAGTTAATAAACATGAGACATAAGAGAATAATATAGTCATGAGAATAAACATAAAATTGTGATATATTTTATCTATGTCACAAACATTATCATAGAGAAACATTACTTTCATGAGCCACACCATCAATTCCCATTCTTTTGAGCAACTAAAATGTCCTCACGAATAATTTTCTAATGAGATATAAATCCTTAACCAATGCATTGGAGGGTTATATAATTCCTGAGCCATCATTCATCCATACTTATATTTTCCACTTAAAATCAATCATTCATCATATAATAAATAAAACATGGGAAGAAAAATGGGTTTCATTCCTCACATCACAAAAAATCCATGGAAAGAAAACTAGTTTCATTCAACACATCATAAAGAACCCTTGGAAAGAAAACATCTTTCGTATAATTTTCCAATAGATTCACATAAGGAAATCATTCATAATTTAATCAATAATCATAACATAATAAACCCATGGAATATAAATTGGTATCCAATGTCATCAAGTAACTTTCAAGGTAAATACAATTCAATAAAGATAATAAAGCATATGGTATTTACACCATATAGATTAAGGGTATAATATTTAGAAAATAATTGACCTAATAAATAGATACACAGAATCTTGGTGAAAATCCTTCAATCAAGTAGTATAAAATGAACTTAATAAATTATTGAGGTACAAATAAGGAAATTTTAAAAATAATACAATTAAATTGGACATGGAAAAAGAGATGTTCTTGATTAAGAAGAAGATATGTGGTCAGTTTAACTTATAATAAACACTTTAGGTGAATTATGAGTCAAGGGAAATGAAATTCTGAGGAGACATATAAAACCCCATGAATATACAAAGAAAATGATGACAATTTTTAGAATGAATAAAATTTTCCATGATGGATTATCTTTTAGAAACATTATTTATTTGAAAATAATATCATTAATTGAAACCCTTACAGTTTGAGTAACATTTTAATCAGAAGTTTTTTCAACTTTGGTATCTTTTGAACAAGAGGAAATTTGGAGAAATTACATGTTATGGATGTTCAAAACACATTAAATACATTAATTTTGTAAAATAAATTAATTATGTAGTAATGAAAATATATCAAATATATCATGGTGCACAATAAAAAATTTGTCTCAAGAAATTAAATTTGAGACAAAGAACCCCTTACCTTGTATTCCTGCTCAGTAGAATGTGCTCTAACATCTTGTATGTTATTCATAAATCTATTAATAAATTATTTTAGTACCTTATTAATAACTATAACCCTTTTAAACTTAATATATAATTATTCTAAACATGTATATTAGCTAGTTATTATTTATTTTCAATATCGATTGTGAGTAATCTTGATTGTTTTGAACTAGTTTCATAAAAGTGATGTTGTTATTTATTATTATCTCAAATTTTGTCATTAAAAAAATCATAAAAGGTACTAGAAATGATTATTTATAATTTTTTATAATGTTATAATTTCATTTTACAATATTTTTGGTTACGATCCTTAATGGTGAATTCGACGATGAATATGTTTTTATGATTCTTAGAGAACGAATGATGTTTTATTAAACAATGAGTTAAATTTTTATATTATAATTCTATAAGAAAAAATAATTCAATATTTACTTATTTTTATTTATACCAGAAATTAAATTCCCATATCCATCCATGATATAAATTTATAGCACTATTCAAGTTGGTGGTTAAACCAGCCAAAACATGAACATACCATAATTAGTGGATGATTATGAAGTGATTTAGTTTCAATATAATTATAAAAAAAGATATAATGATATTATTTATGGTTTATTACTTTAATATATTACAATATTAAGGAATTATAATAACAATATAACCTATACAAAGTTATTACATAGTGGATTTTTTTTTCTAAGTATGCCCTTTTGGATGCTTGAATTTACAATGGTTATTTATTACTCATATGGTTAATAGGTTGTTCAATTTGGATTACCAAAACATTAATATTTTCATAAAAATCATATGTTTCCCTTAAACCCAATCTTGTACCCATCCATTAAATGTTGTAATGAAAGATAGAATGCATCGTTTAATGGATGTGGTAGTCCGTATGTATGCATGGATAACGATTTCATTTTCCAAAGAGTAGGATAAATATATAATTTGTTTTATTATTTTAAAAACTAAAACATGTTATAAATATAAAAATTATATATTAAATTATCTATTATGACCAACCTTTTATGGTGGTGAATTAAAATGATACACGTTGGGCCGTGGTGGTGATAGTATACACATACACATAATTGATGTTTTTGTTTTTCTTAAGGGTAGAGGGAAAGGTTAGAAAATGTATATCCAATAAACATAATAAAATTTTATTATGTAGGTAATAATTATGTTATCATGTCATAACGGGTAATATAAGTTCAAATTAAAAAGGTAGAGAATTAAAAAATTTAGAGAGTGAGAAATTCTTACTTTCAGATTTTGAACTTTCTCTTGAAGTACTTCTTGGAAATAGAGGACTTTAGCCAATATATTATTAAAAGAAGTTTAAGGTATTATGGGAAGTAGATAGGTGATATTTTTAATAGGAAACTGAATTTTTAGAGTGGTATTTAAGAGGTGGTGAGAGGCCCCTTTTATAAATTTAAAATGATCTTAATTTTATCTAATTCAAAATATAAAAATTATATATTTATCTTTAGAATGAAAAAATAAGGATAAAATAATTTTATTGATTTTTTTTAATTTTTTTTTTGTCTTTTTAATATTATTTCTTATCAATTTATATATAGTGACCCTAACACTAGAAACTTAGATCTGGTGTGATCTACCATTACATTAGTATAAGATACAAGGAATCACATCCCAAATGACAAAATAGATTAGTAGTCTTGGAGAACCAGACACATTCATGAGTATTACATTACATTTGAATACAAAATTTACAACATAGTTTTTTTGAGAATGTCATCGATCCCTCTTGCATATTATTGTATATATGTCACAGTAAACTTTATGGAATACTGGGAAAAGGAAACAAAATAAAGGTGAGATCAAATAACTAGTAAGGGTTAAGTAAAACATAATCATTCATGAATCAATAATTATAATCATTTTTCAAGGTAATAACCGAACACACATGACATATAATCAATAAACTAAGAAGGAAGTGCATCCAAAAATAATATCAATGTGAAAATATCATGGATAATAATCAATATGGAAAGTTAAATAATTTTAACCACATACCATTTAATCAATAACATGACTATCATAACTGGATAAAGAATAATCAATATGGAAAGGTAAATAACTGAAAACACATTCCATTTAATTAATAAAATTATATTGAAATGCATCCAGAGAAAATTTAATAGTGAAAATATCATGGATTTTAATAAATGAATACTAAATGAAGTCAATTCTTAATTATTTGATGCCATGTTTCCTAGGTACATGATACCTATACCATCAATACCTTTCACAAGATAGTTTAAAACGTACTGGGTAAAAACCCATATAACTAAGGATAGCCAACTGATTCCTCCCATGAGACTACCGATTCATTAAGGGGTTATCTATAATTGGGCCCCAACCATTTTATACCCATCCAAATCATTCATCATATAGTGAATAATCAATTTAATACATAAACAATGTTCATTATCGAATATCCATATTGAGTAAATATTACATATTTATCAATTTTTCCTAAGTTAATAAAGTAACATTTAAAGTAAAAAATGTATGTAAAAATGGTATACATTTTATGAAATAATCATATCCATGATAAATAATAAGTATATTCAGAGGAAATTTAATTACCAATGATCATAGTAAGCTGAATAATCCAATGTGAAGTTAATGGATACAAAAATGAAACAAGGAATTGGATGTCAATACTATCCTTGGTAAAAATGATCATAAACCATCTAGAGGAATAATTATGATGGTATCAATATAACATATACCCATTAGTGTAATAATAATGGTTTTTTTGAAATTAATGAATATAAATACCATAAAAATATCTTTAAAAATTTTCTTTATGAAAATAACCTTTTCATTTTGAAAAACAATTTGAAAATACTATTTTTTTTGAAATTCACTTTTTAAAACATTTTCTATAAAAAGAACCTCATAAATTTGAAAATGAATCTTTAAATAAATGGTAGTCATTATGGAGGTTAATTCTATACATGATTATAAGGTTAAAAATAACATTCCATTTTCACTATAAAAAGGTTAGGAAAGTTCCTTATTTAGAAAACAATAAGAATTTTCCCTTCACATTTTTTTGTAAAAGTAAAATGGGAATTGTTTTAAAAATGACATAAGATTCCTTTTATTTTTTTAAATTTAAAAAATGGGTGAAAATACCTTTTATAAATAATTTTGAAAAGTTTTAAAAACATTTTTAGAAGACATGGTTTTGGAAGAAAACAAATTTCCGAACGAAGAGATAAATGAGGGAGGATTTTATTAAAAACATTTTATAAAACATTTTAAGTACCAAAGAGTGTAAAATGATACTATTACCTGAAAATACCATG
Organism: Viscum album; assembly: GCA_963277665.1. Taxonomy (NCBI): domain Eukaryota; kingdom Viridiplantae; phylum Streptophyta; class Magnoliopsida; order Santalales; family Viscaceae; genus Viscum; species Viscum album. The sequence goes on from OY728123.1 coordinate 881,894,404, forward strand.
AATAAAAAAAGTAGAATAAAATTAAATGGTTTTTTTAGGAAATGGACAAATAATTTCCTTCTACCAAAGTTCAAGAGTAAACAATGTCGTTTAGAATGAGATTTCAAAATAAACCCTTACAATGATCATAACATTAAAGTGAGAATTAATCAATGAATAGATTATGTGTATCAACTATAAATCCACATAAAAAAATATAAATACAACATAAGGTAATTAAAACTAATTACACTCATAATCTTAGAATAACATAATCAATGAAGTGCAAGATTAACCTAGTGAATAGAAATTGAGTTAAGAAATCCCTTACCACTTGGTAATATTCAATCCAAATCCACTTGTATCAAATAATTAAAATTGAAACATAAATACCATAAATTATGAAATATTAATGATATTACTTATTAAATGGTAATTATATTAATCATATAAAATAATTTGGTGTATAACATACAAATTTGCCTCAATGAAAGGAAATTGAGACACAATCCCTTACTATATGATTATTTTTTGTTGGACATGCTTTAAACTCATGTATAATGGTTCTAAAAATGTTAATAAATTATTATAGAACTATATTAATATTTATAACATCATATATTATAATTTTATAACATATTATTACCCATTAATTAATAATATTTAATTATTTTCATTGTTTGGGGTGTTAATTACCTTGTTTTCTCATGTGTGTATTTTTATGAAAGTTACAATTCTTTCCCATATCATATAGTACTATCATATAAATAATAATAATAATCATGAAATAATTAAAATATTTTTTAATTAATTTCTCTTTTAAAACCAATCATTAATGATGCTTATGAAAAATGAAGTATGCTACGATCATGGAAATGGTAAACCTTACGTACACATGAGTAACATTTCCATTTTTCAATGATAATTATGGAAAGGAGGTAAGTAATATTTTACCTTTAAATAATTATGATAATATAATGTATATAATATTATATACTTTTATATATCATCTATGTGGTTTGGTGATGAAAAGAGAGTCACATTGCTTCATGAAGGTGACCGTCTATACATACACGAATGAGGTTATCGAATTTACATGATCGAAAAGGAAAGAAAGAAAATGATGTATATTAATTTTAAAGAATTAAAAATATGTCATTAATATCATAATTATTTAATTTATATCACATATAATCTTTAAAATTATTACTTATCACATTCCATGTAAAGTGTTACTGAAAGACAAATCACATCGCTTCGTGAGGCAGTAGTCCACTACACACATGAGTGATGTTATCATGTATCATATGAAATTGAAGATAATAAGATTTATATGATATAATTAATATATAGGTATAATAATTTTATAAATATCATATATATACTTTAGATCTATCATCATAACCAACCTTTAGAGTTGGAAATGGAAAAACGAACGACATCGGTTTGCAGGGCGGTAGTCTGCCGTACACACGAATGATGATTTCACAACCCATTTGATGAAAGTAGAGATGATTTTAAGTAATTAAATTATTATAAAAACATCCCATAATATATATTTTACTTAGTTTATATACCATCATGGTATAATAAAAGTTTAAGGAGTTTGTGAAAGAAGTAAATTAAAGACACATTTTGAAAAACATTACCTCTTCTTTGGGTATCCTTCTTAGGTTTACACTAAAGCCTTCAAAGGTAGGATTTATGCCCAAAATAATGTTTCTAGGATTAGGGTAGGGAATTTTTGAAGTTATTTGGTCAGGTATTTTCTAAATAAAAGCGGAGTGAATGTGTGAAGAATAGAGGAGAGGGGAAGGCATTTTATAAGTGGGGGAGATGACATAATTGGTATTTTTGAAAATAATTGAGAAATACCATGTTTTTCATATGTAAAAAGAGTCTAAAATAGACTATTATCAAAAATTAGATGTTTAATGTTCTAAATAATACCATAAAATAGTTTTTATATAAGTTTATAGGTTATTTATACCCTTATATTTTTAGTTTAACCCCATATAATTCAATTTTTACCTTAACCATAGTAATTAATTTTTATTGCATTCAATATTAATTTTGGTCAAAAATTAAGTTAATATTTTTAAAAATTATAAATTATTCTGATTCAAAATATAGAATCCATTTTTTTATATTCAATTCATTTAAGTGAAAATTTTAATTTAAAATTAATCCCGCAGACATGATGAGAAAGTGGGTTTTTAAAGTGAAAATGTTCAAAAGTTTACAAAATTTTTATATCTAAATTAAATATGAAAATGATTCCAATGGCCTAAATTGGATTAATAGATTTATAATAGAAATAATTTTCTTTAAAAAAAATTAAAAATACAATTTATCATTTTAAATTATTTAAACAAAAAGGTAATTTTCAATTTAAATTCAATATTTTTCATTATTCATCAAAAAAAGAAATTTCTCAAAAAAATCCAAAAAAATAATCATAAGATAATTTTGGTGTCCTGATTTCCAAAATGAAGTTTATTTTTTCAAATAATTTTTCTAAAAGTGGTAAAAATTAGTTTTATATTGTGTGTGCAAAGTGTGACTAAACCTTCTTTTGGAAACAATGTAGTTTTTCATAAAACATTTCCTTCTCTTTTACATGATTATTTTTGTATTTCTAATCAATAGATAAATACTAAAAATGTACAACTATATATTTTATTAAGTTACTTAATCATATTTATTCACACCATTCCAATTTCTACAAGATAACTATCAGATTAAATAATAATATTCATAGTATATTGTTGTTCGATAAAACTTGGTCTTGCATGTAAAACAAGCTTCCGAATAAACCTGTTACTACTAGCATTACAAGATATAAAATATATTGAATTTATTTGAAATATTAAATATATTGTAAAGTCTCAGGATGTTATATTACTTTCTATTCTTGGTGTTTCATGTCATACACACTAAAAAATATGATGTTCATATTTTAAAATTTTGGGGTGTTATATTCACCACACCTTAAATAATTTATGTCTTTGCAATTCAAACTTGATCTTAGAAATCAAGGGTTTGAAATTAAGAAATACCATTTTTGAAAAACCCACATTGATTTTTTTTAAAAAATCCTCTTAATAAGAGTAAAATGGAAGTACCGAGGTCATATGAAATAACACATAACTAGGTTTCTAATCATGAGATCATTAGTGGCAAGTGAAGATATGCACATAGAGGAAAAACATAAATAATTATAGATAATGATAGAGGTAATTGATCAAAATAAAGTGAATGATCGATATAATGTTAAAGGGATCCAAACTGTAAATATTTGATGACTTAAATGTCTATTTGATTCATTAGAGATGAATGTAATAGGGTATCATCTTTTGTTTCAAGATCATTTTCCTAATGTTGAATAATTATTTTACTATCTAAGAATATATGGAAATATAATTACTTGATACATTACTATTTCATAAAAAAAATTTCATCCTTTGGTTTTGCTTTAATCAATTTCCAATTTATCCTTTTAAACTAAGAAATAAATATCCAAAAAATATTTTTTTATGCATAAAGCACAAAAATTTACTTTTAACAGATCATGAGATCCATAAAAGAGTGATAAGTATTTATGTCTGTCTCAAGTTATTTTCCAAAACCAACATGGTTAGAATAATTTATAATAAATTAATCTCTAAACCTCAAAATTAACACCCTTGGTTCATCATTAATATTCATTTTTCAAATCATTAATTTAATGACATATTAACCTAGACATCACGTAGACTAGTGGCAGGTGCGAAACCCTTATCATCTATCAATCATGGTTTCAATCCCCACCACCTTTCCAGATGCAACGGGTTTTTACCCATCATTCAGGTTTTCCTTTTTCAAATAATATATCATTATAATTTTTATATTGTTCCCAGGAATATGATGGAAATACTTGTAATAAAAATAATCATTAAATAAAAATTTTACTATGGTTTTCAATACAAATTTTCCCACAAAGTCTAATAATCTTATTTCACTATTATTAGAATTTCATTAGTGATCATATTTACCTTAAAAGTTATCAATACCTTTATATATATGTCTATAAAATGTAAATGTATTATTCCTCAAATAACCTTATTACTAAAAAAATACTAAAATAATGGGTTATATTGCCATAAATTTCTCCCAAAATATCCTTAATCATGTTATATTACTGCAATTTTTTTAAAAAAGAGATGTTTAAGACTTTGAACTTACACTCAACCTTAAACTCATTAAACTATGACGGTATCCATAAATATTAAGTTAATGAATCCATATATGGTTCTAAAATTTAACAAAATACTTATATGTCTCATAATTCTTATAAAAAAATACCATAAGTAAAATAATTCTAAAATTTCATTTTTTGAATAAAAATACATAAATACTTCGTTCATTTTATTTACACACAGGTCCTTACTTGGTCTAGGGTTTATCCTAGGTCATTCATTATCATTATCTATTCAAGTTCTTAATAATGGTTTGTAAAGAAAACATGAATTATCCTAAGAATATCCCCCAAGAGTTTCTAACTAGTTGCACAATAAAGACCATTTTTATGATCTAGGTGACGATTGGGTCAAGACCAATATGTCCTTTTTAGAGTTCTTACCCCATGGTACATCTATTTCAGAACCATTTTCACTTGTAGTATCTAGATAGGGATGCATTAATATAAAAAACCACATAATATCTACCTTAAAAAAACTTTAGGATGTTATTATATACTTATTATCAATGTATATAATAGTTTTATATTTTCTTGTCTATGTTTTCCTAAATCTAGTTCCCAAGGTTTCTAATAAACTTTGTCAAATACAAACTATAGTGATCCTAACCCCAGTATCCTGAAACTGATGTCTCTTACCATTACATTGGAATAAGATACATGGAACCACATCCCAAAGGACTAAATAGTTTAGTAGTCTTATAGAACTAGATACATACATGAGTCTTACAATACATTTGAATACACAAATTAAAACATAATTTTTTTTCGAGAATATCATTCATACCTATAGAATATTCTATCATATATGTCATTTTAAACTTTATGGAATCCTGAGAAAAGGAAATAAAATAAGGGTGAGCTCAAATACTCAGTAAGGGTTAAGTATAATATAATAATTCATGAATCAAAAAACATAATCAATTTGGAAAGGTAATAACTAAACACACATGCCATATAATTAATAAAGTGAGAAGTAAGTGCATCCAGAGATAATATTAGTGCAAAAATCTCATGGATAATAATAAATATAGAAAGTTAAATAATTGAAAATAGATTCTATTTAATCAATAACATGACTATCATAATTGGATAATACATAATCAATATGTAAAGGTAAATAACAAAAAGCACATCCCATTTAATCAATAAAATGATAATAAAGTGCATTCAGAGATAATGTCATAGTGAAAATATCCTGGATAGTAATAATTGAATATTGAATAAAGGAAATTATTAATTATTAGAAGCCATGTTTTCCATGTACATGATACCTTTACCATCAATACCTTTCACAAGATGGTTTAAAACATACTAGATGAAAACCCATTTAACCAAGGTTAGCCAACTGATTCATCCCATGATACTATAGATGCATCAATGATCTATCTATAACTAGGCCCCACCCATTTCATACCCATATAATACATTCATTATATATTTAATAATAAATTTAATACAAAAACAATGTACCTTATTGAATATCTATATTGATTAAAGAATACATATTTATCAATATTTCCCCAGTTAATCAAGTAACATTCAAAGTAAAAATTGCATGTAAAAATAATATATAGTTTAGGAAATAATCATATCTATGATAAATAATATGGATATTTAGTGGAAATTTAATTACCAATTATCATAAAAAGGTGAATAATCCAAGGGGAAGTTAATGGATACAAAAATGAAACAAGGAAGTGAATGTCAATACTATCCTTGGTCAAAACAATCATAAACTATCTAGATGAAGAATAAGGATGGTATCAATATAACATATACCCATTGGAGTAAGAATAAAGGGTTGTTGTAATTTATGAATATAAATACCATAAGAATATATTAAAATTTTCTCCAGAAAAATATCATTTTCATTTTGAAAATCCCTTTCTTTGAAAATCACTTTTGAAAATATTTTCTATAAAATGAACCTTATAAACTTTAAAAGGAATCTTCAAAGAAATAATGTCCATGAGAGTGGGTAATTCTATACATGAAATAAAAGTTAAAAAGAACATTCCATTTTCACTATAAAAAGGTTAGGAATGTTCCTTGTTTATAAAACAATAAGAAGATTCCTTTCACATTTTTAGTAAAAGCCACACGAGATTTTTTTTTGAAAACTACATAAGATTCCTTTGATTTTTTGGTAAAGAGTAAAAATGGGTGAAAATTAATTTGATAAATCATTTTTAAAAGGTTTAAAATAATTTTTGAAAACATTTTTATAAAACATGGTTTTGGAAGAAAATATATTTATGAATGAAGAGAGAAATGAAGTCGGATTTTCTTAAAAACATTTTCTAAAAATTTTAAGAACCAAAGAGTGTAAAAATGGTACTATTAATTGAAAATATAATGAATAAATATAATAGAAGAAAATAAAATATTTTTATTTGGAAATGGAAAAATAATTTCCTTTGACTGAAATTCAAGAGTAAACAATCTCAATTAGAATGAGGTTCTGAAATAAACCCTTACAATGATCATAAAATTGAAGTTATAATTAATCAATGAACATATTATGTGTATCAACTATAAACTCACATAAAAAAGTAGAAATAAAACATAAGTTAATCACAATTAATTATACCGATAATCTTATACTACCGGAATTCTTGGATATACCAATGGTTCAAAACCATTGGTATAGGCTAGAGAACCATTAGTATAGCCTATACCAATGGTTATCCTAACCATTAGTTTATTGTATATTGGGAAATGAATATACCAATGGTTTTTAGTGAACTGTTGGTATAGGGAGGATAGAATTTTAGTTTACCAAATTTTTTTTGAACCATTGGAATAGGTCTATACCAATGGTTCAAAACTGTTGGTATAAACTTACAAAAATGGTTGAAAATTGTTGGTATATACCTACACCAACGGTTCAAAAAAACCATTGGTATAAACCCCCCATAATTACCTAAGTTGAAGCACCCCCACCCTTCCCAAACAACCTCTAAAACATTCCCAAACATTCACTAGAGGTAATAGCAACACCCTAACTTGGTTAATTACCTACAAACAAACATCACCAAACAATAGAAAAATAATGATAATGCAAGAAACCAATTAATGCATTCATAAAATGTTAAAAAACAATCAAAAAATCACATGTATTCATTCAGAACTAATCATCAAACATCAAATTTTATAAATATCAGTAAAAAATATAAAGTATCAATCTGTCCCTCATCACCATCACTATCATGTCCATCATCCTCATCGTCATCCTTGTTGTCATCATAACCTTCTTCCTCAACATCATCCTCACCATCACCATCTACATCTCTAATAACATCATCATCCCTACCACCACTATGAATACTGCTCGATGCACTATATAACATACACATCATCAAAATATATACATCACAAGCTGTGGAGGTATCTGGTACTAGTGAGGGACATAAGAATTCCATAAATTACATAATTTCATCGTTGTCCCTTTGATTCTGTTCATGCTCTTATATGACTATTTTTTGGCCTCTTCTATCTCTGCCTGAGCCTGTGTTGCCCGTGTATTAAGTTTTCAACTCAGTTCTACCAGAACTGGCACCTGAATTGGGCCAATATCTAGTCGGTATAATACTCTTCCCTGGTTGAAAATGTATTTTTCCATGGTTCTCATCTCCCAAAACATGATGTAAGTGATTTTTTGGCCCAAATTTGTTAGCTTTCTACTCATCAAGGGCCTCAAAAGAATATTATTACAAATATAAAATGACTATTTAGTTACAAAATATATATTAAAATTTTAAATCAATAAAGTAAATCTTATAACCTTCTCCCGTGTTGGTTTGTTTACCACAATTCCATATTTCTTCTTTTTTCTCGACAAAAAAATTTCTCGAGGTACACGTCCTTTAATATTTAGAACCTCCATCTGCAATGACATTGAATGTTGAAAACAATAATTGAAAATAGGTTATTAATAATTAATTTAATAACTAAAATCAAATGGATGTACTCAATCATGTAATATGATTTGATATAATGATTTATTACTTTGTTCTAGTATGATAGGAGTTGGTTAGGAAAAGAAATTTTATATAATAAATTTAGAGAATTGATAATATGATTAAATAATGATGTGATAAATTAACTTAAAGTGTAATTTAATGATTATTGTTTGTATATATTATTTCCATAAATATAAGGGAAATTTAATTTTAGAATAATGTAAATGGAATGTATTTATTGAAAAAAAACTAATCAAGATTAAATACATGCATAATATGGTAAAATGGAAAGGTGAAATGTATGCTAGATGTGTTCTTATTTGGTGTTCTATGTTTCTATGATTTAATTTTAAAGGGGTTAAGATATGGAAAATAAAGGTAAATTTTTCATTTATGGATATTTATGTTAGCGTATAATCAATATTGATGTTTGTTTTAGTTAAAAAGACACCTGAAATAATTTTATTTATTTTTTATTTAGTTAAATAATATTAATTTTTAGTTACCATGAGAGTATGTATGGTCATATTGGTTTTATTATTATTATTCCTATTCAGTTTTACATGGTATAATTTTATTTATTTATTTTTAATTCAATTTGGTTAAGTTTGGTTCAATTAAATTCAGTTTGGTTCAATTATATTCAATTTCTATCAATGAAATACGATTTCATTATGTTTGGATTATTTTTTCCAACATAATTCAGTTTGGTTTATTTTGGATAATATTTATTTATCTTGATTCACCTATATTTTTTATAACTTTTCATTTCAATTTCATTTGGTTTTTTCATCCCTCACATGATTCAGTTTGGTATATGTTACTTTATATTCATTTAGTTAAGTTAACTTTCATTTGATTTATTTCAATTCAATTAAATTAAACTTTATTTGTTTTAGTGTGATTTATTTCATTTTTATTCACTTTTTTGGATCATTTTTAGACTAGTACATTTAGGTTTTTTCTTTTCATGTTATTTTTTCTTCCAGTTAGGTTGGTTCAGTTTCATCAAATTCTAGTCATTTTAGTTTGGTATTTTTTTTCATTATTGATTTAGTTATGTTTTGGATTTTTTGGTTCGTGATGTATTGATTTGATTTTGTGACTTCATTATTGGTTTATGTAGTTTCATATTCATTCAGTTCTTGTTGATTTAGGGCTAGTTAATTCATGCATATTCAGTTTTTATTGAATAAACTTATGATAGTTATGTTTGAATTTCTTTGTATAACATTGAATTTTTTTTATAGTTAATTCAATTTAATTTATTTTTGATAGATTCTATATTTTTGGTATTTTTTGGATTAGGTTTTCTGGGATATTCATTTTTATTCAATAGAATTAAATTCTATTCAAGTTTAATTTTTTTTAGTTTGTTTGGTTTTTGGTTTGATTTATTTCAGGTCAAATTGTTTCAACTTAGTTTATCTTGGTTGGTTTATATTTGATTATATATTGATTAATCATTGTATGTTTTGTTTATTTTAAAGTGGTACATTTTATTTTAGTTTATTTTTTGTATATTTCATTATAATCAGAGTTGGTTACATTCAATTTGGTTTAGTTAATGAATGTTTACATCTGCTTGATTTAGTTTTTATAGATTCAGTTTGGTTTAGTTTCATTTGGTTCAATATGGATCATTTAATTTTTGTTAAATAGGGTTTGGTTTGGTATGTTAGTTTTGGGTTAGTTTCTATAATTTTTATTTAATTATCATCTATTCACTTTAAACCAATTTAGATTTTTTTTGATTATGTTTGGGTAGGGTTAAATTTCATACTTATTGATTTAGTGTATCCCACATTCGATTGGTTATGTTTAATTTGATTTATGTCTCAATTTTTTCTAGGTAAAATAATATTATGTTTGTTTTTTATGTTTTAGTTTATATTATTTTAGTGAAAGCAAATTTAGTTCAGTTTCATTCTAAAAAAATATGAAGAAGTAGATAAAGTCCAAGAAACTGGCTAAAAATAAACATGTTAATATATATTCTATTTGTTTTGAAAAAATGGGGTCAAATTTCATAATTAATATAGTAACAAAATAATTAAAAAGGACATTCTAAATTTTTATCAAATAAAATACCATCCAGAAAATCAAACATCCATAGTATACAAAACATACCCTTAGAAAGACCATCCAGAAAATAATTCAACCACTCCAATGTGCAGCATGTTGAAACAAAGATTCAATCCAGACTTTAAATGTTCCACAATTAGATTCTTATAGCCATAGAAAAAACCAAGAGGAATTTCATATTTCAATAGTTTAAAGTAAATAAAAATACCTCATCAGATTAGAATTAATCCACATTCCAAATAAGTTCCAATATTACCTTCAAATAACAAAAGATTATGCATCAATCAATGCAAGGCCATATGAAATAGTATAAAAACCCATTCTAAAAATTTATTAGAAGACAATAAATCAACCCATAAAATATATTCAATGATTAGATATAAAAAAGTGAATATAGTTATTCAACATAAATATATCAACATAGAATTTTTAAAGACACCATTGGGATCCCTAGGAATTAGAATTACCATGTAAGTGAATTTAAATCCAAGTGTTGATCTTCATTAATTTTGGATACCATATGATCCCATTTTTGATAATAGGTATCAATACTTATTAATAAAACTTCATATTTTTTTAAAATAGGTGGTGTTATGTTAATCAAGCCATTGAAAAAAATCATCATGGAGATCAACCAGTAAAAAAACAATACACTATATCTTCTCTAACACCTCCTCCTTAGATAATTTTGGAAATAGTCTTACTTCAACACTAGAGGATATTATGAACTTCATATTTTAGTATTATAATTATATAGTTTATTTAAAGAATATAATTCCTAAAAACATAGATCCTTACATGGATTATATTTTAATTGAGGTATCTCAAGAGAATTAATTTAAGGATAGTGGGTATTTGGGTTAGAATACTCACTGGATTTTGGGATTAGTCTTCATGTAGGAAATTGGGGTTTGGAAACTTATCACACTATAAATAAGTGATATTTTATAAGAAAAACTTTAAATATGATTTGAATTTTTATGTTTGGTTGTTTTAGAGATTTTTAGTCATAGAAAGTTGCAAATATAAATTTATAGCTGTAATGATTAGTTTATTGGTGTTTAGGTGGAAAAAATTGAGATAAAATCAACCATAACGAATATCATAAAATCATCTAAAAAATAAATTTCATGAAATTCTCACAAACTTAACAATAATATTTCTAAAATTTCAGTACACACTAAATACCTTCAATAATAAACTAAAGAATACATGATTATTTATCTAGCCTAATTAGAAGTGGAATTTAATATGGAGGTAACAAAATAAAGTGAATTTCCTAAATAAAAATAATGGAAATCATAAGAGTCACCCCAATCTCTTTTCCTATAGTATCCTAACACATATAACATTTACACAAGATTAAGAGGTTATATAGGATTCTATAAGAAAATATTCTATGTTAAACACCATTTTACACTTCCCAATAATAATGATATCTTTAACATATCCCAAACTATATAATTATTCAATATAGGTGTTTTTCAAAATTCTAATGAATCCATATAATTTACAATTGATGAAATTTTATTTACATTATTTATTTTAATAGAAAAAATATAAATGAGTGTAGTACCAGCTTCCTATCATGGTCCGACATCGTAGTCCACCGAAAAGTGTGGAGGTATTTTTTAGCATCCTTTTTTTTATTTCTCCATAAAACTTCCTAAAAAATAAATTTCAATAATAAAAAACTAAGTATTAATGAAAATAATGGTAATTTTCATTCAAAAACCTAAAATTTGGTTAATACTTTGAACTTAGTACTCTTCTAATAATAAATAATTTCTAGATAATATACTAATGGACACTCATTCATGAAAGGTGTGGCCTCTAAATTCATACCAACTTCATCATGTTGGACACTATAAAAATCATGCTTATTTTCTCTCCACATATCACATAATTCTATGAGTCATGCTATCCTCACAACCTCACCATCAAGAAAATCAAATCAAAGATGGAACTAAAATATTAATTCATATAAATAAAATAATAATATAACATTAAATCTAATAAATTTTGTTACCCATATTTTCACCCAATAGTTATCCTTTACTTCATTTGGAAGGTGTCTCTAAGAGAGTGGATTGAAGAGAATGATGTTAGAGTATTTATTAATCATTTCCATAAAACTCCAACATTTTCACCCTGTTTTTATAATCATTTTATTATAATAATTGTAATCCACCATCATCTTTGTGTGGAAGTTCCACACTGAATGCATGCATGAATGCCCATGCCGCCCAGCGATAGATCTAGTTATTAAAGAAAAAATATAATATCAATAAATATTATAATGAAAATAAATTATGGTCAAATTTTTTTACTAGGGATCTATAAATATACTTGATGTATCCTAATAATTGGGTGCTATTGGATCACTAGGATCTAAAGTAATTTTAACCTGTACAGAAGGAGTGAGACCCAATGTCTTTACCAGAGACTCAGAATGTGTCAGAGTAGAATTATAAGGAGCATGGATGTAAAATCCTAGAGATAAGGAAGTAGAAGGAAAATAATATGGAATAGATGTTTGTGTAAATGTATAATATGGATGGGGATTAGGATCCATCATCAGATAAGTGAAATATTGGAGAAGAGGATCAGATGAAAATAGTGGCGACAACATAAGAAACCTAAATATCTTGGGTGCCTCTAAAACCACTGTGGGATTAGAAGGTGTGATAGATTGTATGTAAAAAGAAGGTATAAGGTGTGATCCAGTAAACTGATTGGTGTGTGTAGCTCTAGTACCACCCCTCATATTTTCTGGATGAGCACTGGTACCATTAGGCTGGTCGGAGAATAATTGTCTCCAAGTTGGTGGATCCTAATTAAAATTTAAAAACAAAATTAATCACATGAAATTATATGTTATTGATATATATATATATATGAAATAAAATACTCAAAAAATGAACCAAAGGAGGGGTTTTGATCTCTCTCATTCAGATATTCTTGTCTATCATCCTTTTCCTTCACATCCCTTCAACAATTTTAATTTTATTCATTTGAAAAAATGGAATTAATTAGAAATCCATAACTAATGTGTATTACAAATAAGAAAAAATACGAAACATGACTTAATTAAGGAATACCAATTGTCAAAAAAAAATAAAGGATACGCAGTGATATAAAAAACAACATTTTATATTTAATGGGAGTAATATAAAATCATAAAAGACATATCATATACAAATAAATACGTTTAAATTAGCATTTTTATAATGGGTATGATATAGTTTTATTCAATTTTCAATTCGATCCAATTCAATTTCGGTTAGGTGTTAATTGGATAGGCTATTTTTCTAATTTTTTAGGGTTAGGTCATTTGGTTCATATTTGGGTTAGGCCATTTTTCCATTTTTGGTTAGGTTATTACTTTCATTGGTTTTTATTTTCATTTTAATTAGATTAATATGTTTCAATTCAATTAATCTTGTTTTTTTGTACCAATTTAATTGTTTTAGTTTTATCTGGATTGGTAGGTTCTAATACAGTTCAATTAAATATTAGAAAATGCAACTTAAAGAAAACTACAACTAATATATATTAAAAATGCACATGAAGGTCAACTTTGATAAAAATATTTATAACCAATATTAAAGAAATTTTAATAGTACCAACCATAACAACCCAAGTCAAGCTAAACCAAAATACCTAAAAACATTGGTAAATGATTCTACATATTTCCCACCATAAATTTAGGTTCACAATTAACTCTAACAATTTAACTATTAGAGTCATCATATGTAATAAATTGATCAAAGATAATGGGATTAGGGATGGTGTAAATTCCATCATCACCATCATCTAAAACATGTCTTGGGATTACTTCAATAATGACACCAAATTCTAGTTGCATATGATATTTCACATAAAAAACTTATTTATCCATTGATGCCAATTTATATGGATCATCAGTAGAAAGAGTGAGAGTCATGTCAATAACTCGAAATCCAAAATCATAAATAAATGTTCCATGCCTCTTCATCGAATCAAACCACTTTCATTTCATCATAGTGACTCGACCATGAGAATAATAATCCAATATTCGTATGTTCTTAATGACTCCATAATAAGATAAATTTTAAAATCGAGGTCTATTATCTGATGAAATGACATAATAGTCAGTTATGGTAGTTACCATAACACCTTCATGTTATGTTCTCATGTTCATTTCTAATTAAATGATAATAAATCTGTACCTATTGATCATAATTGATTTGAATTCACAAACCACATAATAAGGACCAAAATCTTAAGCTCTTATTTCCTCAGAGATAATGTCAATTAGAAAACTCAATACCTGAAATATAAATGAATATTAAAATTAATTAAATATTATTTTTTAATTTATTATAGTAATACTTATACATTCAATTTAAAAAAAGTAGAAAAATCCTTTATATAAAAAGACTCTCTCCATCTCAAAGATAAATAATGATGATTTATATTTATCAATTGTTTATTTTACCTGCTAAAAAAATAGAAATAGTTTAACAGATATGTATAATTACATTAGATGAGGTAAGATATACATGTTCAATTTACTTATTTTATGTATTCATCAAATAAATCATAGTTAAAAAAACTATGCGATGTTCCATCTCCTTTTATTCAAGGATTAATGTGGTCAATGGATATGATTCAGGAAATCCCCTTATTTGGTAAAGTAATGGAAAACCGGGTGCAATTTTCTTATACTGTTCTTCTTCATTTCTCATTGATGTGTTCCATCTCATAGTCACTTTAGAAAAATACATTGAATAGAAATACATAAATTCTTGAGACAAATAACCTTTAATGATAGAAACTTCAGGATTATTCCTGTTTCGAACAAAAGAATTCAATGTTTACACATTTTTTTTTTCAGTTGGATACATCCAACAAAAAGAAAAAGTTACTCCAAGAAGTATTTTGGTTGGAATATGGACAGTTAGATGTAGTATGCATGTGAAAAATGATGGAGGAAATATTTTATCTAATCACAAAAAATTAATAGTGCCTCTGCCAATATTTTTAGCAAGAAAGACATGGAAAACTTATTAGAACAAATATCTCTATAAAAATGTCACAAACAAATAATTGACACCCTTACTTTATTGGAAAGTAGATGAAAAATTTCTATTGGAATAAACTCATGAAGAAGGATGCGATAATCATGAGACTTAAAATATTTCAGCTTGAACTCTCTTCTATTGACTTTTTTTTGATATGTTCCTTGAATATCCATCACAAACTTTAATAATATATGGTACTTTTAGAAATTTTTTTTTATAGGTATCATCACATAAGAAGAAAAAAAAATTTACATTTATTTTCAGTGATACACACATGATGCAATTCTGGTATGATACCCCAATCCACCACCTCATGCTGAGAACATAAATCATCTTTTATCTTTCCCTTGAAATTTAGAATAATTGAAAGAAACATTTCACATATATTTTTTTGAATATGAATTACGTCTAAGAAATGATGTAACAAATTAGTTGACCAATAAGGAAACTCAAAGAAGATACTTTTATTCTTCCAATTATAATTGGTTTTAGTGAAAAAATTCTTCCTCTTTTAGATTTCATCTAACCCTTACTAAATGAAAATCTAACATCTTTAAATTCATTAATCACATCAGTTATAGACATATGTTGAGGTGGATTTTCAGTCTTCATGGTATTTTCAAACCTTCGATGATTATTCATATATGGATGATCTATCCGTAAGAATTATCAATGTCCCATAAAACTAAAACAATGGTGATGTTCAATTATTTTGGACTGTGTATTATTCATACAAAAAGGACATTGTGGTTTTCTAGTATTCTCCATCCATACATCATTTTATAATTGGGAAAATCATTTATCATCCACTTAAGTAACACACATCTAACATATGTATTTAGAACATAAATCGTATGTGCACACACCCACATTAGAAAGATGTTTCAAATATTTTATTAAAGGCTTCATGTATACATCTATATCATTTCTAGGATTAAAAGGTCTAGATATGAGTATACACATTAAAGTGAAATGTTCCTTCATACAAAACTATAGAGGAAGGTTATAAATGTGTATGAAAACCGACCATGTGCTGTAACAATCTAAAAATTTTATCAATGAAATTTACCTTCCTATAATTATGTAATATAATATAAATCACATAAAATCACATAGAAAACAAAATACTAACTTTTTAAATGAATAATGAATGAAATAATAGGTATTTATAGAAGTTAAGGAACATATATCGATGAAATAGTAACTTGTAAAGACCCATAAATTTCAAGGAATTTTTTTTTCTTAATTTTCTTTGGAAATTTTCAAGAACGAAGTTTCTGACGGCACCTGATTCCGAGGCCCGGTGTGCCCGGAATCATTTTCTGAAGTTTGGCTCGGGTACGTTCAGTGAATGGACGAGCGGGGTTTTCTAACTTTTGAACCGGTGCCCGGAATCGAATTCTGAGGGCACCGATGAAATCGCAGTGCCGGTATTTGCTTAGAAATGCCTCTTCCGGAGTTGCGTTTGCTCGGGTGTGGTTTTTAATTTTCAGGCTTAAAGTTAGGAAATAAAATAATTTTATGACAACTTTATTTTATTTCACTTAAGACACTTGGAAGCCACTTGAAGCCACTTAAAAGTGGCTTAAACTGAGTTGAAATAGATAGGGTACTATCCAAGAATATCCTACCCTCTTGGTAGGATATTTGTGATGTGGGGCCCGCACGAGCCCCGCCGTTTCTTTCCGCTAAGTAACGCACCCGTGAAAAACCGTAATTATGAAAGTCAACTGACGCATTTTCTTAAATTCTTAACAGACCATTTAATTGGGTGGTTTATTTCGTGAATTAAATGAGCTGTTACTTTCGTTGAATTAATACAATGAATTGATGGGTCATTACTTACCCTTTTTCGTTTGTTGGCATAATAATAAAATAAGACCAACTAGTCTTTTTGGAGGATTACTCATTGAGAGGTTTGTCAGAGTTCTTGAACCTTCATCCTCCTTCGCGAAGAACGCGAAGAACGTGAAGAACGCGAAGAACGCCGGCCTCTGACGAAGAACGCCGAACCCGTGGAAGTCGACGACGCGAAGCCGTGTTCCGCGACGCCGACATTCCCTTCCTGCAACGTTCTTCTGCGACATCTCTTCCTCCGCAACGAATCTTCGATCAACTGGTTGAGGTAAGAGTCTCGGACTTTCTTTTTAATCTCCTTTGTGGTTTTTACCAAAACAAGGATTTAATTATTTATAATTAGATTAAATCTGCTGTTTCTTGGTCCATTGAGTTTGCTGACTCAACGCCGGTTCCCGCGACGACACGACGCCTTTCCGCGACGACGCGACGATCCCCTCCTTCTGCGAAGAGAAATTCCACGAAGAACGTGCGTACGACGACGACCAACGAGGTAGAGATTTTATTTTTGGAATTGACCTTACTTTCCCGTTTGTTTCTGTTCAAGAATGAAGAACCCGGTTCATAAACAATTTTTATTCCATTAAAAATTGTTGATTCATATGTTGAATATTGTTTCTCCCGTTGTTTATCACTAACGCGGAGGGTGCGGGCCAAACGAACAGGGCCCAACGACCCTCCGCCGTTCTTCGTTGTTATGCGGATTTGACGGGCGACGACGAAACGTGCCGCAACGGAAGTGTGATGGTTCCGCAGTGAAGAGCGAGTCCCGGGAGGAGCAGCGGCGCAGACGGGAACAGAATCGGACCACCGGAGCGACTCCGATGGCCCGCGGAAGCCGCCGGCGCTGCGGCGCCCCGGCGCGCCGCCGGACAAGGCCGCCGCGGCGGCGGCACTCGCGGACCAGCGG
Organism: Viscum album; assembly: GCA_963277665.1. Lineage (NCBI taxonomy): Eukaryota > Viridiplantae > Streptophyta > Magnoliopsida > Santalales > Viscaceae > Viscum > Viscum album. The sequence goes on from OY728123.1 coordinate 881,912,503, forward strand.
CCGCGCGGGTCCGGCGCGCGCGGGACGCGGCTGAAGCCGCGTCCGGTTGTCCGAGCAACACCCCGCGGGTGCCGCGGGGTTGTCACGTGGGGGCGGCGGCTCCCCCCCCGCGTCGCTCGGCTGTCCAGGGCGACACCCCGCGGGCGCCGTGGGGGTGTCACGCGGGGGTGGCGGCTCCCCCCCGCGCCGCTCGGCCGAGCCGGGCCGGGCTAGCCGAGCCAGACCGGTCCGACCGGGTCGGACCGGGTCAGACCGGGTTCGGCCGACCCGGGGGGGGGGGGGGGGGGTCGGGCCGGGTCGGCCCGGGCCCGGACCCCCCGTCTTCAGACGGTTTTCATTCAAATGCCCGTATCTTGAGCTACGGGCCTCCAAACGACTCGCCGTCAGTGGAAACACGATCCTTGGATCTAGATGGTCGTTTCGGTATATTACACTCAAGGTTTCAAAGTACTTTGGGTTCAGCCGGGTTGGTTCGTACACGAAACCAACCGGGCCCTCGGAGCGAAAACACTCATATCTTGAGCTACGGACGTCCGATTGACGTACCATCAGCTTAGTTGAATTCCTCTAAGTGAGACGGATATTTTGGCTCACTCTGCCCGAGGTTTGGATGCAGGTGGAGTACGGTCGGGTTGGTTTTTCCTTAAAAACCAACCGGGCCCCTGGGACGAAAAAGCCAATATCTCTCAGACCGGGCGTCCGATTGACGCGCCGTCTACGAAGTTGAGTTCCTGTTGACGATACAGAACTTTTGGATACACCAACATTGGACTTTGTGACAGTTGATGTATCGGCCTCTCAGCTCGTGGAGCAGACTCTCCCAAACGAGCTCGCTGTGTGCAGGAACCCTAGAGCTGGCTGCGACTACTACTTCGACAACGACGACCGTGCAGAGATCCTCAGTGGACTGCGGCGACGACCGTGCAGAGATCCTCAGTGGACTGCACTGACAACCGTGCAGAGATCCTCAGTGGACTGCGACGACTACAACACTCAGCGATCCTACGTGGATCAGTGCTACAGGTCCTGTGTGGGCCTGATCCTGTGTGGGTCCGATCCTGTGTGGGTCAGTGCTCAGCGGTTCTGTGTGAGCCAGCGCCTATAGGTCCTGTGTGGGCCTGATCCTGTGTGGGTCATTGTGGGGGTTAGTTACCTATCGTTCCTTCATGGGTCCGACGACTTAGATGGATCAATGATCATCTTTATCATCATCCGAAGAAGTATACCTGTGTGAGCTGAATCTTGAGTTACTCTCCTTTGTGGATTGTGTTGAGCTATCCTGTGTGGATTTACTGTTTACTCTCCTTTGTGGATTGTGTTGAGCTATCCTGTGTGGATTTACTGTTTACTCTCCTTTGTGGATTGTGTTGAGCCATCCTGTGTGGATTTACTGTTTACCCTCCTTTGTGGATTGTGTTGTGCTATCCTGTGTGGGTATACGTTTTGCTTTCCTGTGTGGACTGGGTTGTGCTTGGGCTCGGACGTTGGAGCCGAACGGGAATTGATGACTTAGGTATATGTATGGGCATATACCTAAGCAGTGCCGGTTGTTACTTCATGATTGTATCTTTCCTTTGTGGATTTCGGGAGACCTTCGGGGGTCTCGGCATCCCTACTGAGTAGCTTATACTCACCCCTGCATGGGCTATGCCCGCACTACGTTGTGCTGGTTGTAGACGACGGACATCGCTGATCGTGGTGGAGGCTTGCAGAGCAGGATGATACCTGGAGGTTGACCACTGGGTGGGATGTACTCGGAGCGGTCAGGTGGACCCGAGGAGCTGTGGAGGCTATCTGTACCAACCCTTCATGTGGTACTTCCAGAGGGAGGCTCGACGCTGCGGCTTTTCTTTTCAGTTGCTGTTTTTCCTTTCAGTTGTACTTTACAGTTGAGCTTGTATTTCCGGCCCCTTTTACTTTCAGCACATCTTGTTACAGTTTTTACTTAGTGTGTACTTTTCCGCTTGCTTACTCTGTGGTGCTTATTTACTTTTCAAAGGCAATGCCTTCCCTTTTGTTGGGATTTACACCATGGTGTTAGTCGCCAGCCCCTGGCCTATGGAAGGCGGGCTTGGGGTAGTCACGGCACGGGCCCCGAGGACGGGTCATGGCAAATTGGTATCAGAGGCGGTCGGTTCTACCACAGACTCTGATCTTTCTTCTATGTGAAGAAATAGTGTTTAGCGTATTGAGTGTGGTTATCAGTCCAGGGAGTCCAGTGTTGGTGCGACGGCTGACGTATCCGTACACCAGGACCTTGACTTCTGATTTCCGACTTAATGCACGAAAACAGTGATTGCGTGTGTGTTTCAAGTTTTCTTTGTGATTACTTGTGTTAGCTCACCAGGTATACTGTTCTGACTATGGCACACTTGTTTCCTTTTCAGGATGGCCCCACGACGGCAACTAGCTAGGGTTCCGAGAGTAGAGCACGATGACAGCCCGCCGAGCGACGAGGCCTCGGTACAGGGCCCGTTGACAGCAGAGGCACCGACAATACCTTTACCTGCCGAGCCCCCGATGCTTCCAGCACCGACTACTGACAATGCACGACGCCTCGGAGCTCTGCACGAGTTCCAGCGCCAGCGACCACCCAGGTTCCGTGGGGAGACGGACCCCCAGGCAGCCAAGGACTGACTGGAGGCGGTCGTTCGAGTTTTCAGGCTAGTGAGGACACCCGCAGACCTCATGGTGATCCTCGCGGTGAGCCTACTGCACACAGTAGCAGGATGATGGTGGAGCTTGATGCTCCAGGTACACGATGAGGCGTCTCTTCTCTGGAAGGACTTCGAGAGCCTCTTCTGCTCAGAGTTCGTCCCAGCCACCCTCCGTGCGGTGCACATTCAGGAGCTTCTTTAGCTGCGGCAGGGCAGCTTGACGGTCGCCCAGTACGCGGCGAGGTTCACTGACCTTTCTTGCTACTCGACAGACATGGTATGGGACCCCTTCTTCTGGGCCCGGACCTTCGAGCAGGGTTTGAGACATGAGATCAGGGCATCGCTGATCTCCCTCAGCATCCCGACCCAGGCAGGAGTGTTGGAGCGAGCCCTTCTGATCGAGAGCTTTCTGGCTGAGTCCACAGCGAGACCTACCGCAGGGCGGCAGGTAGCAGAGTCTTCGGCAGCTGGTAGCCGACGGATGACTCAGGGTTCCAGGCAGACCAGACCTTCTGGAAGACGACCTCGAGACACTGGCTCAATAGTGTGGGGCACACAGCACGAGGCCAATCTTCCAAGAGGCAGGCAGTGCTACTCCTGCGGCAGGCAGGGCCACATGGCCCGTGACTGCCCGAACCGCCGTACCGAGGAGCAGCAGACGGTGGAGGGGCCACCCAGGCAGAGGCAGAGGGTCGACCATGGCGGTCCGCAGGGAGGAGGTAGACGAGGAAGAGGAGATGGCCGAGCAGCAGGTGGTGGGCGACGCTTTGAGGCTCTGCCACCACCACCACCAGGAGGCCCGCCCCGACCACAGGGAGCTGGCGGGCAGAGACAGGCACAACTCCAGGCAGTGGAGGCCTACTACCATGGCGCGCCAGAGATGATTCTAGGTACGATCTGTGTCTATTCCACCCTTGCTGCAGTTCTTATAGACACAGGAGAGAGTCACTCTTTCATATCCACTGCCCTTGTTCGGAGCTCAGAGATTCTGACAGAGCCGTTGGCTCGATCCTTATGGCTAGAGACTCCTACGGGAGAAGACTCGACGATTACGCACTGGTGCTGGCAGTGTGAGCTTACTCTAGGAGGCGAGAGCTTCGGCTGGGATCTTCTTGTAGCGGCGTCGAGTCCTTACGACGTCATTTTGGGCATGGATTGGTTATCTACGGTCCATGCACAGATTGACTGCATTAGGCGCAAGGTGCGATGTGTGCGCACCGATGGGATCAAGTTCACCTTCACCAGCGAGAAGGGAGCCTTCGCAGCACAGGATGGACTCACACAGAGGAGAGGGCAGCCCATCACTCATCAGTTGTCCAGCCTCATCCTTGGAATATTTAACGCGCGGAGTCCTAGTTTTCCTACAGTGGTGGATCAGTATGCGGACGTCTTTCCCGATGACGTTCCAGGGCTACCTCCTCGCAGAGAGGTAGACTTTTATATTGATCTGTACCCCGGGACAACCCCGATATCCACTCCAGCATATCGGATGGCCCCCACCGAGCTTCGAGAGCTACGGGTACAGTTGGAGGACTTGCAGGGAAAGGGGTTCATCCGACCCAGTGTTTCACCCTGGGCTTCCCCGATACTGTTCGCCAAGAAGGCGGATGGGAGCTTGCGACTGTGTGTCGATTATCGTCGCCTGAACCAGGTGATAGTGAGGAACAAGTATCCGCTACTGAGGATTGATGACCTCTTTGATCAGCTCAAGGGAGCACGGTGGTTCTTGAAGATAGACCTCAGGTCAGACTATCATCAGCTCAGAGTTCGAGACGAGGATGTGCAGAAGACGGCCTTCAGGTGTCGGTATGGACACTATGAGTTCTTGGTTATGCCTTTCGGCATAACCAATGCTCCAGCAGTGTTCATGAGCCTCATGAACAGGATCTTCCAGCCATACCTCGATCGATTTGTCGTGGTCTTCATCAACGACATTTTGGTGTACTCGACCACAGAGGAGGAGCACACCTACCACTTGCGGGTTGTACTAGACACACTCCGAGAGCACCAGCTTTATGGAAAGATCTCGAAGTGCCAGTTCTGGTTACGTGAGGTCCACTTCTTGGGGAACGTCATTTCTGAGGCGGGAGTTGCAGTGGATCCCGCGAAGATCGAGACAGTGCTAGCTTGGGAGCCACCCAGGAGCGTGACAGAGGTGCGGAGTTTCTTGGGTCTAGCCGGATACTATCAGAGATTCGTGCCAGACTTCTCCAGAGTTTCGGCACCACTCTCAGCCTTGAAGAAGAAGGGGAAACCCTTTGTGTGGTCAGACAGATGTCAGCAGAGCTTCCAGGAGCTGAGGCATAGATTGACCAGCACACCTATCTTGAGGTTGCCTGAGGAGGGAGTTGGATACGTAGTCTACTGCGATGCATCAGGGATGGGAGTTGGGTGTGTCCAGATGCAGGAGCGGGCCGTGATTGCCTATGGATCACGTCAGTTGAGGCCGCATGAGCAGAACTATGCTACCCATGACCTGGAATTAACAGCAGTGGTCTTCGCTCTAAAGACATGGAGACACTATCTGATGGGCGAGCGCTTTACAGTCTTTTCTGACCACCAGAGTCTCAGGTACATCTTCTCACAAAAGTAACTGAACCTGAGACAGCGACGATTGATCGAGTTCTTCCAGGACTATGACTTTGAGATAGTCTATACTCCTAGGAAGGGGAACGTGGTAGCCGATGCCCTCAGCAGGAGGACGGGCATCCAACTACTTGAGGAGGCGATAGAGCAGCTAGCCACTTTGTAGATATCCTTCGTGGATAGAGACGGAGCATCCTTCCTTCAATCTCTCACAGTCACCCCTCCACTACTACAGCGGGTCAGGGAGGCACAACGTGGGGATGCTGACTGTGAGACGCGGCGTGCATAGATATCCTCGAGACAGGCACCTGATGGTTTCTCCCTTGGAGCAGAGCATGACGTCCTTTTCAGAGGACATACCTTGGTACGAGTCTCTTTAAGAGAGGAGGTGATGAGAGAGTTTCACACTTCTCCTTTGGCGGTACATCCTGGAGTGGACAAGATGTACCAGGATCTCAGACGACACCACTGGTGGCCGGGCATGAAGAAGGCTGTGGCAGAGTTCGTTTCACGGTGCCTCACCTGCCAGCAGGTGAAAGCAGAGCATCAGGTACCAGCAGGCTTGGTACAGCCCTTGGAGGTCCCGGAGTGGAAGTGGGACGAGATATCTATGGACTTCGTGACTAGACTTCCACGCATTCCCAGAGGTCATGACTCCATTTGGGTGATTGTTGACCGACTCACCAAGTCGGAACACTTCTTACCCATCCGAGAGCAGGGCTCAGTGGAGAGATTGTGGCGTCTATACATTCAGGAGATTGTACGTCTTCATGGTGTGCCATCGACTATCGTCTCCGATCGGGACACTCGCTTTACTTCCCGGCTTTGGAAGGGGTTGCAGGAGGCGTTCGGGACGCGACTACGTCTGAGCACCGCCTTTCACCCTCAGACGGATGGTCAGACGGAGAGGACCATCCAGACTCTCGAGGACATGCTCCGCACATGTGTCCTTGACTTTGGTCGCAGCTGGGAGGACCACCTACCCTTGGTAGAGTTCGCGTACAACAACAACTACTACTCCACCATCGGGATGGCCCCATATGAGGCGTTGTACGGAAGGCCTTGCAGATCTCCTTTGTGCTGGACAGACCCTGGGGAGTCAGCACTTGTGAGACCAGAGATGGTTCGGGCCACGACAGAGAAGGTCCAGGTCATCCAGGAGCGGATGAGGACAGCTCAGAGTCGGAAAAAGTCATATGCTGACAGGAGGCAGAGGCCACTAGAGTTCGAGGATGGCGACCACGTCTTCTTGCGTGTCTCACCTCGATGTGGGTTGCAGAGATTTGGCCGAGGCGGCAAGTTGTCTCCACGCTTCATCGGACCATTCAAGGTCCTCAGCAGGATTGGCGAGGTGGCTTATCGCCTGGCTCTACCACCTCAGTTGCACCGGGTGCACGACGTCTTCCACATATCTCAGCTAAGGAGATACGTGCACGACCCGACGCACATCATTGACTATGGGGAGCTAGACGTGGATGATGGGGTGACTTTTGTGGAGTTCCCAGTGGAGATAGAGGATCGATAGGAGCAGGTCCTACGTGGGCGATCGATTCCTCTTGTGTGCATCAGATGGCAGCACGGGAACCTCCAGGTGAGAACTTGGGAGCGGGAGGCTCAGATGCGTGCTCAGTACCCACATTTGTTTTTCCTAGTTTATGATGTATCTTTACGGGGACGTAAAGCCCTGAGGTGGGAGTAATGTAAAGACCCGTAAATTTCAAGGAAATTTTTTTTTCTTAATTTTATTTGGAATTTTTCAAGAACTCAGTTTCTGACGGAACCTGATTCCGAGGACCGGTATGCCCAGAATCATTTTCCGAAGTTTGGCTCAGGTACGTTCAGTAAACGGACGAGCGGGTTTTTCTAACTTTTGAACCGGTGCCCGGAATCGAATTCTGAGGGCACCGATGAAATCGCAGGGCCGATATTCGCTTAGAAATGCCTCTTACGGAGTTGCGTTTGCTCGGGTGTGGTTTTTAATTTTCGGGCTTAAAGTTAGGAAATAAAATAATTTTACGACAACTTTATTTTATTTCACTTAAGCCACTTGGAAGCCACTTGAAGCCACTTAAAAGCGGCTTAAACTGAGTGGAAATGGATAGGGTACTATCCAGGAATATCCTACCCTCTTGGTAGGATATTTGTGAGGTGGGGCCCGCACGAGCCCCGTCGTTTCTTTCCGTTAAGTAACGCACCCGCGAAAACCCGTCATTATAAAAGTCAACTGACGTGTTTTCTTAAATTCTTAACAAACCATTTAATTGGGCGGTTTATTTCATGAATTAAATGAGATGTTACTTTCGTTGAATTAATACAACGAATTGATGGGTCGTTACTTACCCTTTTTCGTTTGTTGGCGTAATAATAAAATAAGACCAACTAGTCTTTTTGGAGGATTACTCGTTGAGAGGTTTGTCAGAGTTCTTGAACCTTCATCCTCCTTCGCGAAGAACGCGAAGAACGCGAAGAACGCTGGCCTCCGACGAAGAATGCCGAACCCGTGGAAGTCGACGACGCAAAGCTGTGTTCCGCAACGCCGACGTTCCCTTCCTGCAACGTTCTTCTGCGACGTCTCTTCCTCCGCAATGAATCTTCGATCAGCTGCTTGAGGTAAGAGTCTCGGACTTTCTTTTTAATCTCCTTTGTGGTTTTTACCAAAACACGGATTTAATTATTTATAATTAAACTAAATCTGCTGTTTCTTGGTCCGTTGAGTTCGCCGACTCAACGCCGGTTCCCGCGACGACGCGACGCCTTTCCGCGACGACGCGACGATCCCCTCCTTCCGCGATGAGCAATTCCGCGAAGAACGTGCGTACAATGACGACCAACGAGGTATGTATTTTATTTTTGGAATTTCCCTTACTTTCCCGTTTGTTTCCATTCAAGAATGAAGAACCCGGTTCATAAAATTTTTTTATTCCATTAAAAATTGTTGATTCATATGTTGAATATTGTTTCTCCCATTGTTTATCACTAACGCGGAGGGTGCGGGCCAAACGAACACGGCCCGACGACCCTCCGCCGTTCTTCGTTGTTATGCGGATTTGACGGGTGACGACCGAATGTGCCGCAACGGAAGTGTGATGGTTCCGCAGTGAAGAGAGAGTCCTGGGAGGAGCAGCGGCGGAAACGGGAACATAATCGGACCACCGGAGCGACTCCGGTGGCCCGCGGAAGCCGGCGGCGGCGCCGGCAGCCGGGAGCAGCGGCGCCCCGGCGCGCCGCCGAACAAGGCCGCAACGGCAGCACTCGCGGACCCGCGGCCGCGCGGGTCCGGCGCACGCGGGACGTGGCTGAAGCCGCGTCCGGTTGTCCGAGCGACACCCCGCGGGTGCCACGGGGTTGTCACGCGGGGGCGGCGGCTCCGTGCAGAGATCCTCAGTGGACTGCGACGACGACCGTGCAGAGATCCTCAGTGGACTGCGACGATGACTGTGCAGAGATCCTCAGTGGACTGCGATGACTACAGCACTCAGCGATCCTACGTGGATCAGTGCTACAGGTCCTGTGTGGGCCCGATCCTGTGTGGGTCCGATCCTGTGTGGGTCAGCGCTCAGCGGTTCTGTGTGAGCCAGCGCCTACAGGTCCTGTGTGGGCCCGATCCTGTGTGGGTCATTGCGGGGGTTAGTTACCTATCGATCCTTCGTGGGTCCGACGACTTAGATGGATCGATGATCATCTTTATCGTCATCCCAAGAAGTATACCTGTGTGAGCTGAATCTTGAGTTACTCTCCTTTGTGGATTGTGTTGAGCTATCCTGTGTGGATTTACTGTTTACTCTCCTTTGTGGATTGTGTTGAGCTATCCTGTGTGGATTTACTGTTTACTCTCCTTTTTGGATTGTGTTGAGCTATCCTGTGTGGATTTATTGTTTACTCTCCTTTGTGGATTGTGTTGTGCTATCCTGTGTGGGTATACGTTTTGCTTTCCTGTGTGGACTGGGTTGTGCTTGGGCTCGGACGTTGGAGCCGAACAGGAATTGATGACTTAGGTATATGTATGGGCATATACCTAAGAAGTGCCGGTTGTTACTTCGTGATTGTATCTTTCCTTTGTGGTTCATCCTTTGTGGATTTCGGGAGACCTTCGGGGGTCTCGGGGTCCCTACTGAGTAGCTTATACTCAGCCCTGCACGGGCTATGCCCGCACTACGTTGTGCTGGTTGCAGACGACAGACATCGCTGATCGTGGTGGAGGCTTGCGGAGCAGGACGGTACCTGGAGTTGGACCACTGGGCGGGACGTACTCGGAGCGGTCAGGTGGACCCGAGGAGCTGTGGAGGCTTTCTGTACCCACCCTTCAGGTCGGACTTCTAGAGGGCGGCTCCACGCTGCGGATTTTCTTTTCAGTTTCTGTTTTTCCATTTAGTTGTACTTTACAGTTGGGCTTGTATTTCCGGCCCCTTTTACTTTCAGCACAATTTGTTACAGTTTTTACTTAGTGTTTACTTTTCCGCTTGCTTACTCTGTGGTGCTTGTTTACTTTTCAAAGGCAATTCCTTCCCTTTTGTTGGGATTTACGCCTTGGTGCTAGTCGCCAGCCCCTGGCCTATGGAAGGCGGGCTTGGGGTAGTCACGGCACGGGCCCCGAGGACGGGTCGTGACATAACTTAACCTTTAGAATAGTAATATGACCCTTATGAATAGTAAACCGACAAATAGAATAGTAACCTCTTCCATGAAAGTATAAATAAAATTTTTCCATCTTATAAATAAAAATATGATATAATTATATCATATTATAAGCAAATAAATATTTTAAAAATTATTAATTAAGTGTTGGTATTTTTATAAAACATAAATGTTTATTTATAATTTTATAATTAATATAATTATTTAAAATAAAATATATTTTCATAAAATGTATTCTTAAATTAATATTTTTTCTCTTATAATATAGTATAATTTTATAAGGCCTTAATTATTTTTTCAAAGAGTTATAAAATCAGTTATAATTTTAAAATTGGTATTTTTCGAAAAAATGATGATTTTATTTAAAAATTAAATTTCTCACATTTAGAAAATTATTTTCATAAAATTGAGTTCATTTTTTAATTCTACACATCAAAAAATGGTTAGCATGATTTTTTTGTATTTTTCTAAAATAGTTGAATTTTTTTGTGAATAGTGAAATACAATAATTTACGGTATATATACATTATAAGTAAAATACACTATTACTTGAGTCATATATTACATAATCAAAATAATCTCAAACTAACCTTAATTATTTTAATATATTTAGTAATAATTCTCAAACTTTTCATAATCATGAGCCAAAATAATAAACTAATGAATAAAATAATGACAAAACACCCCTCTCCTCCACTATAAAAACCACCCCTCACCACCTCTTCTTCTCACACCTTTCAAGCTTTGAGCCTTGTCAATGTTGTACATAAAACTCTTCCCAAGACTCTACCACACATCTAGGATCCTTTATTCTAAAAAAAGACCAAAAATTTTTCTTTTAGGAGGTTCTTAAGGAGGAGAAATTCAAGAGGCAAAATCCACATTCTTTTCTTTTAATTTATTTTCAAGTTCTTTTATTTTATTATTATCTATTCAACTCATCTCATAAAAATATAATGATAAATACCTTAATATACATATACTGGAATTTTATTTTTCTAATGGAATAATCAATCATCAAACCCCTTCTTATTCCCTTTTATCCTAGTAATGAAAACATCATTTGTGAGGAGTTAATTTATCGCCTTCAAGGATGACAAATTTTCATTTTCCATTAAAACATTCAAGGCTGGTCATAAAACCATTTTTATGGTTATAAAATTTTATAATTTATGTATTACATCCTATTTAATGTTCTGGAACCATTATTTATATATATATATAATATTAATTAATAAAACAAAACTAGTTTGTGATGATTGAAAAACTGCCAAAATAATCTAAACGATTATCATTAAATTTTTATCTAATGATTCATCATCATTCCATAAAACCAAATGATATATAAGAAAAATTTAACCTCTATAATATACTTAATAAAATATGATTTCAATTCTATATAATTACCCCCAATTTACACGATCTTCCATACTCTTATATAAGTAAACCAATCATGAAAACCAAGGAAACGAATGCTCCTGAACGATAAAACTGTATCTTATAACTCATCAAAAAATACAATAAATGAACTTAATTAAATTATAATAAATTAAATAAATGTATAATATGTTCTGGAATTATTAATTAATTAATCTAATTTGATTATCTAGGACATTAAGATCAAGTGAAAAACCATTTCAAACATAAGGTAAAGGATTTTACCTGAACCTCCATTTTTCCTTTGGGTTACTATTTATATATCTTTAAACCAATGTAATACCTATTTATTTTTATTTAATTATTATAAATTCTATGAATATGTTCCAATATCATGTATCTAGATCATATCATCCTTCTTTTATGGGGAAATACATGTCTTAAAAAGCATCCCTTCTCAATTCTTCTCGATAAACAAGTCTGATTCAAGGGAACTTCCCGATTTCTTACCCATTTTCAAGTACCATACATAATCTATTTTAAAACAACATTATTTTTCTAAAATCACTCAGTTTATCCTAAAAAAATATCTTAGTTAATTTTTTATTTTATGAAAACAAATATGCCTTTTCTACTTTAAATGCTCTTTAACATTTTCCTTAAACTACACTAAAATGTTTCATTTCTAAAGTTTCTTAAACCCTACTTTTACATGTTTCCACTTCAATTGGACATCAATTATCATGGTCCATTCCTATTTTCCCTTATGAATTTCCATGTATGTTTTTAATCCATTATTTCATGGACACATTTATGATATTCTCATTTGTTATTCCTTGTGACATGATTATGATACCCATTTCTTTCTATGGGTAACCCTTATGTTTATTCTTCACATGGAACACATATTACTAAAAATGTTATGATGGGTGCACCCAGATATCACTCCAATGCATTGGATATTTTTTAGTCTCATGAGACTCCTTGTTGGGATAAGGAGTGAACCCAATTCCTTTATGGGTCTTTGTACACCATGTGATATAGTCCTGGTAGTTAGCCTTGACTTATGTTTATGTAATGTTATATATTGTTGCCACATTCCTATGATGCCATGATTATATGTTCCCATGTTGTACTTATTTATGTTTATTCATGTTTCATACCTTTTATTTCATTATGTTATGCCTTTTAACCCATAGGTTATGTTTATTCCTATGCTTATTACCTTACTGGGATTTTTAGCTCATCCCTTTTGTTCATGTATTCTTGAGGTTATCATATGCAGATTTAAGGGCCCAAAATAGAGTTAGGAGATCACTATGAAGATTATATAAAAGTTGTTTTTAGTTTAGTTTCATCATGTTTAATTATGCATCTAATCTTCCAAATACAACAGACTTTATGATCCTTGGATTGAAATTTGATGGTTAATTATACTTAAAATCATGTAATAATATGTAAAAAAATGCTAGGGTCTCTATAGTTGGTATCAAATAAAAAGTTTATTTATTTTTTTGAATAAGATTAAAAAACTATAGAAAAATCCTTAGGGATAATACTAAGTATAATAAAACATACTTAAATATTGGTTATCATACAATAAGTTTTTTTTTCAATAAAATACATCCCTGTCTGGATACTACAACTGGACGTGGTTCTGGAACAGTTATACCTAGGAGTAACAAATCTGACAAGGTGTTTTAGGCCTAACTTAGGGTAACTTGGTAAATGACAATGTTCCTTACTGCACACCCAGTTTGAAACTCCTAGGGGATATGCTTTGATAAACACATAATCTCATTATGAACCATTATTAAGGGGAAAAAATCCCATAAGAATACATGTTAAAAAATATATCATGGATAACCTAGATGGAAACCTATGAAATCACAAGTTCAGATATACTTTTCATTTATAAATTTATCCTTCTATGTTCAATATTTTCTTTTTATATACTTATTATCTTAGTATTAAAGACCCCTAATTGTATTTTATTTTTCTTAGTTGATGGATGGAAATAGGAGAACCCATGAAAAAAATCAATGTGTTAGGAAATCTGATGATTTCCCTAATTAAATGCCAAATACAATGGGAATAGGTGCTCAAAACTTTATGAAAGTACCTTCTTAGCAGGCTCAAGTTATGAATAATAAATTGAATCATGTGTAACACCCTACTTCTATTAAGAAATAGAAAGTTGATATCTAATACTTCATACATCAAAGGCCTCCTATGTTTAGTGGATCTTCTAATCCCCTCCTTGTAGAACAATGGATTAACTCCAGTGATAATATACTATCTATCCTCCATTTTTCAGAAGAAGAGAAAATTATACTATAAGTTTATTATTTTTATGGGGAAGTTGATTAGTGGTGGACACTAATCAAGAACACAAAGTCCAAGGATGAAATTTATTCAATGAAATGTAAGGATTTCAAGAAAATATTTTTCAATAAATATTTTCCCCAAACCCTCCATCTCAATATGGAATGGAAATTCCTCAGACTGAAGTAGAAGGAAGAAGAATCTATCGAGGCATATGATGAAAACTTCACAAGGATTTCACAATACACCTCCATATTTTTCATAAACATTAGAGACTCTCAATGGTCTTGTAGGCCTATAGATAAAAGGAGGAAAAATGGAGTCTAATATTGGTGGATCAATAGATAAATCCCATGATAGAAAGAAAATACAATATCCCACATGTCAAAATTTTGGGAAGAAGCATCATGGGAGCTGTCTAAATGGAACCAAGAAATGATTCAAATTAGGAAGAATGGGGAATATGACTAATAAACACCAAAGGAATATAAAGAACCCCACCAATGTAGAAGAATAAAGAAAGGTTTAAATCAATACTTAGCCTAAAGTGAAGTGTTTCAAATGTAAGGAACTTGGGAATTATGCAAACCATTACCCTATGAAAAGGTTTGTTGGAGGAAATCAACAATAACAACCTATAAGGCAGTAAGGATGAGAATATGATATCACTACCACTAAAACAAAGTCCAAAAATGATGCAGTGACAGGTATCCTGGTTATTCATTCAAGATTAATGAACATACTATTTGATTCTGGTTCTATGAATTCTTTTATATCTTGTAAGTTTAGTAGAACAATTCGAACACCACCCTAAAATATGAAGGTTGAGTTATCTATAATAATAAAAATGGGAACAATTTTTTATCCAAAGTTTATAACTCCTCCCCAGTTAATGGTTATGTACTGAACCTCCCATAAAATATTGTCTTAATTCCTTTGGTGGAGTTTGATGCTATATTGGACATGGAATGACTATCTTTATACAAATACAACATCAAATGTTGGGAACAAGAGATCATTGTTCACATCCCGAAGCACCTCCAATTATATACATGTATAAGGTGGAGGATAAATCTCTTTTAGAATCATAATCTTAAGTGTGTATATTACTGACTTTTGATAAAGAATATCTAGCTCAAATTCTTGATACAAAGGAGAGAATCATTCTTGAATAAATGCTCATCATAAGGGATTACACTGATTTATTCCCTAAAGAATTTCTTGGCCTTCCTCCTGATCAAGAGGCTAAGTTATAAATTGAAAATATTCCCAGATCTTTTACTATATCAAAGAAACCTTATATAATGGACACCATTGAGATGGAAGAAATGATGAAGAAGTTACAAGAGAATATGGACAAGGGTTTTATATGCTTGAATGCTTCACTATGGGGTGAACCAGTCCTGTTTGTCAAGAATAAGGATTGATCAATGCACCTCTGTATTGATTATCATGAGATCAATAAAATCAAGATAAAAAAGTATCCCCTACCATAGATATATGAATTGTTCGATCAACTACATGGGGCCAGTTATTTCTCTAAGGTGGACCTTCGGTCAGGATATCACCAATTAAAGGTGAGGAAGGAAGATATTCCCAAGTATAACTTTCAAACAAGGTATGAACACTATGAGTTCATAGAGATTCACTTTGGACTCACTAATTCTCTATAAATTTTCATAGACTTAATGAAAAGAGTCTTTAAAGATTACCATGAATTTTTTTTGTAGTCTTTATTAACAATATTCTGATATACTCCAAGATCAAGGATGAATATAAGGAGAATTTGAATACTATGATAAAAACTTGACGAAGTTAGAAACTATATGAAAAGTACAGTAAATGTGAGTTTTTTATAAAGGAAGTATCATTTTTGGGGAATGTAATCACTAACATGGGAATATCTATGGACCCATCCAAGATAAAGGAAATTGAAGAGTGGCCTAGTCCAACATCTATAATAAAGATTTTTAGTTTACTTAGTATAGCTGGGTATTACTAGTGATTTGTGAAGAACTTATCACAATTGTAAAACCCACTAACCAAGATTACTTAGAAGGGAGAAAAGTCTGTCTGGACTAGTGAATGTGAATACTGCTTCAAAGAGTTGAAAAAGAGGTGTATCACTGTACTAGTACTCACACTACCAACAAACTGGGAGCACTTTGTGGTGTACAATGATGATTCAAAGAAGGGATTAGGATGGCTACTAATGAAAAATGATAAATTGATAACCTATATCTCAAGTAAGTTGAAAATTAATGAGAAAAACTATCCCACACATGATCTGTATTTGGAATCAGTGATATTTTCATTGAAAATATGGTAACATTATCTTTATGGGGATAAGTGTGAGATATATACTAATCATAAGAGTATGAAATATATATTCAAACAGAAATAGGTTAATATTATCTAGTGAAGATGGTTAAATATCATCAAAGATTATGACTTCTCAATCCACTACCATACTGGTAAGGAAATTAAGGTATAGGATGCACTAAGTGGAAATGATCATGTATCTGTATCAATGATGAGAATTGAGAAGGATCCAATCTTCTTATACCTATAAAGGATATACATGGGAATCATTAAGGATGAAACATCATAAATACTTTATCAAATGATTTATCAACCATCCCCTATGGATAAAATAAATTATGATCAAAGAAATGACATGGAAATTTAGAAAAATGTGGAAGCTATCAAAAATGGGAAATCCTCAGAGTTCCAAATGGATGAGGAAGGAGTTGTGCAATTTTGGTAACGAATATGTGTGCCATACAATATAGAGATAAAGAAGGAGCTTATAAATGATTCACATAGCTCAACCTTCTCTATTAACCTAGGGAGTAGAAAGATGTATCGAGATATCTGGGAGAACTATTTGTGGGATAATATGAAAAAGGATATTGTTGAGTATACATCAATGTTCCTATAATGTCAACAAGTGAAGGTTGAAAGGAAAAATCCTAAGGTAATTATGCAACCATTACCCATTCCAACATGGAAATGGGAGGGAATTACCATGGACCTTTTCATTGGACTTCAAAAGACATCCAAAGGTAACAATGCTATATGGGTTGTTGTGGATCGTCTTAAAAATATAGCTCACTTTATTGCAATTAGAGAGGATTTATCACTGGATAAACTTGCATGGATATATATTAGAGAAGTGGTAAGGTTGAATGGATTAAAACTATCTATTTTATTCAATCGATATCCAAGGCTTAACTCCAAGTTTTGGAAATGTCTCCAACATGCTCTAAGCACTGAGCTAAACTCCATATGACCTATCATCCCCAAACTAATGGCCAATCTGAGAAGACTATTTAGACCCTGGAAGACATGTTGATAGTGTGTTCAATGGACTTAAAAGGAGGATTTGACCAACATCTGTCTCTGATTGAGTTCTCTTACACCAATAGTTATCACTTAAGAATCTAAATGGATCCATATGAATCCCTTTATGGGAAAAGTGTAGAACACCAACATGTTGGGATGAAGTCAGTGAACATAAGCTGCTAGGACCTGAAATGGTTGAAGAAATGATGGATAATGTGAAAACCATTCAACAAAACATCAAGGAATCCCTGAGTTGACAAAAGTGTTATGCAGACAATCGTCGATGAGACCTTGAGTTTAAGGTTGGAGACACAATATTCCTTCAAATATCTCTATAGAATAGGATCATGAGATTCAGAAAGAAGGGAAAGATAAGTCCTAGGTAAATCTCCCCCTTCAAGATTATTGACCATGTTGGAGCTGTGACCTATCTAATAAAACTTCCACCAACCATTTCTGAAGTATATAATGTATTCCATGCATCCCTATTGAGGAAGTATATACTATACCCTTCACATGTACTGAATTTATAGGCAGTATAGTTGGAAAATGATCTCTCTTATGAGGAGAAGTCACTGAAGATCTTTGATCATAGAGATAAAGTTCTACACAACAAGACTACTCACCTAGTCAAAGTACTATGGTGGAACCATAAGTATGAATAGGAAACATAATAACTAGAGGAAATGATGAAGGAAAAGTACCCTCACCATCTTTCAACTTATAATGTAAAACAAAATTCCGAGGGAAAAATTTCATAAGGGGGGAGAATGTAACGACCCACAAAATTTATCAATGAAATTTCCCTTATTATAATTATTTCATACGGTATAAATCAGAAAAAATCACATATAAAACACAATAATTTTTTTAAATGAATAATGAATGAAATAAGAGGTATTTCTAGAAGGCAAGGGACCTATACTGATGAAATAGTAACTTGACCTTTGGAATAGTAATATGAACCTTATAAATAGTAAACTGACCAATAAAATAGTAACCTCACTCATGAAAGTATAAATAAAATTTATCCATCTTATAAATTAAAATATGATATAATTATATCATCGTATAAGTAAATAAATATTTTAAAAAATATTAATTAAGTTTTGGTATTTTTATGAAAGATAAATGTTTATTTATATTTTTTTCATTAATATAATCATTTAAAATAAAATTTATTTTCATAAAATGTATTCATAAATTTATATTTTGTTTTCTTATTATTATAGGATAATTTTATGTGACCTTAATTATTTTTTCAAAGTGTTATAAAATTAGTTATAATTTTTAAAATTGGTACTTTTCAAATAAATGATGATTTTAATTAAAAATTAAATTCACCATATTTATAAAGTTATTTTAATAAAATTTAGTTCATTTTTTAATTCTACACATAAAAAAATGGTTAAGGTTATTTTTTTGTGATTTTTCTAATATAGTTTAATTTTTCATGAATAGTGAAATACGGTAATTTACGGTATATATACATTATAAGTTAAATACACTATTACTTGAGTTATCACTGATGTAAGAACCATAATATATAACTCCACTTAATTATTTTAATATATTTAGTGATAATACTTAAACTATTCATAGTCTTGAGTCCAAATAATAAACTAATGAATAAAATAATGAGAAAACACCCCCCTTCTCCACTTTAAAAACCACCCCTCACCACCTCTTCTCCTCACACCTTTAAAGATTTTATACTTGTCCAATTTATACCCAAAAATATTCCCAATCCTCTCCCCCACATCTGAGAGCCTTTTTTCCAACAAAACACCAAAACCTTTTCCCTAAGGAGGAGAAATTCAAGAGGTAAAATCCACTTTCTTTTCTTTTAATTTATTTTCAAGTTCTTTTCTTTTCTTATTATATCTTAAACTACCCTCATCCAAATGGAATGATAACTTCAGTACCATATATATACTGTAATTTTATTTTTATAATGGAATAATTAATCCCAAAACCCCTTCTCATATCCCTTTTATTCTAATAATGAAAATGACGTTATTGAGGTGTTAATTTATTGCCTTCAAGGATGAAAAATTTTCATTTTCCATTAACACCTTCAAGGATGGTCATAAAAAAAATTTATGGTTAAAATAATTATAATATATTTATTACATCCCATTTTATGTTCTGAAACCATTATATATACATAATATTAATTAATAAAACAAAACTAGTTTGTGATGATAAAAAAAACCACCAAAATAATCTAAATGATTATCACTAACATTTTATCTAATGATTCATCCTCACGACATAAAAAATGATATATAAGAAAAATTTAAACATCATGATATCATTAATAATATACAATTTTAATTCTATATAATTTACCCCACTTTACATGATCTTCCATACTCTTATACAAGTAAACTGATCTTGAAAACCAAGGAAACGAATACCCCCAAATGATAAAATTATATCTTATAACTCATCAAAAAGACCATAAATGAACTCAATAAAACTAAAATAAATCAAATAAATGTAAAATAGGTTCTATAATTATGAATTAATTAATCTTATTTTATTATCCATTACATTAATATCAAGTGCTTAACCGTTTCAGACATAAGGTAAGGGATTTTAACCAAACCTCCATTTTCCTTCTTGTTACTCTTTATCTCTCTTTACCCCAATGTAATGCTTATTTATTTTTGTTTAATTATTATAAATTATATTAATATGTTCCAAAATCATGAATCTAGATCATATCATCCTTCTTTTATGGGGAAATATATGTTTTAAAAATGTTCCCTTCTCAATTCTTCCCAATAAACAAGCACGATTCAAGGGAACTTCCTGATTTCTTACCCATTTCAAGTTCCTTAAATAATATATTTTAATACACCATTATTTTTATAAAATTACTCATTTTATCATGAAAATATATATTTTTTCTTTTTTCATTTTATGAAGACAAATATTCCTTTTTCACTTTAAATACTCTTTAATATTTTTCCTTAAACCATACTAAAATGTTTCATTTCTAAAGTTTTTTCAACACTAATTTTACTTTTTTCCAATTCAATTGGACATCAATTATCATGGTCCATGCCTATTTTCCCTTATAAATTTCTATTTATGTTTTAATTCATTATTTCATGGACACATTTATGATATGCTCATTTGTTATGCCTTGTGTAAGAACCTGGTTTTTCACTCAATTACAGATCCTTTAAATTTCAGTACAATTCTTTATTTTGGACCTATTTTTGATGACTAATGAGTTAGTGAAGGTCACAAGGGTGTATGGGGATTGTTCTATGCTCGGAACCTATATTTTTGTGAAAACATGCCTGGCGCATCATTTATAGTAAACCGTGCGAGAAGGCCGCATGATTAGAGCAAACCGTTTGGGTGGCATGTTTTGGGACAAAGCCTTACCACACGATTGACAAAAATTTTACCTAATCATGTCACCTAACTGTGCGAGTTCCCCTCTTCCCCAGGTAACTATGCATTTTTTGTGCATAGTTTTTTAAACCATGCAGAAAAACCATGAAAAGACTTTTTTCAGGGTAATTTTACTATTTTTCCCTTAATGATCTAATTAAACCTCCTCCTTCCTCATAATTCTAGTTTATGAAGTATTGAACTATTTTTCTTCCATTTTGGATCTCTTTTATGTATTAATATAGGGATTGAAATATATCCTTCACTTGGGATCTGATTGAGCTTCTGTTCGTCATGTTGGATTTTTAATAGTAAGTACTCGAGTCCTTTTTAACCATTCTTCTCCTTTATTATTCTCAACCTAGTTATTGAGGTGTGAGTGTTTTTACCTATTTATCTAATCTAATCTATTCTAAGATAAATTATTGACCAATTTCATAGGAGTGGGATAATAAAACTCTAAGGTGGGTGGTCTTTAACTCATCCCTCAAGTTCGTTGATTTTGGAATTGTTGTGTCGGGACCACTGATTTCATCTGGTGCTATTTATTTAATTTATATGTCATGCTTGTAATCCTTATAACCATGTGATTATGATATTTCTATATATGTGATTATTTTTTGGTGGTTATTCCCACAAATCCCAACATCCCATGTTGGATGATATTCTATAGTTGAGTTTTTAGTGTTTTGACACTTTTGAGCCATTATTCGGATGTGCTTGAGATTGACCACACTAATGGTTGGAATCCTTATAATAAATGATTATTGTATCATGTATTGGTGAATGGAAAGTACCATGTCACTTCCACTTGACCAACCTAAGGTAAGTGCTTCAAATTGATAATTAAACGTGAAAGGGAAATTAGAAAGTATACTAAGTATATGACTCGACCAGATTAAATGTGAATGATCAATAGGTTGCATGTCTGTTGAACCCAATACCACATTAATGGAAGGAAACAAAATGAACCTTAATTATTAAATATTCCTTAATGGAATTAATAAAAGTTTCATGCTTCTTTGACTTGTCACACTAATGAAAGGCAAGGCTTGAACCAAATGGACTTATTGATTAATTATGACTTGATTAAAAGGTTGCATGATACTTGACATTATCACACTAATGAAAAATCAAGTCTTGAACCAAATGAAATATCACATGAATTCATAATTAAATATAAGTGTCCTAAGTCGATATCTCCTTGGATTCTTAGCAGGGAATTCCATGAGCACTCGGGAACCTCATTCTGATTCAAGGATACACCTTTCTTAGGTTGAGACCCACCTAGATCCAAATAATTTTTTATTCTTGGATTCTCAGTATGACACCATCGGATTCCTCACATAGTATTCAATTATGCCTTGGATACACTCCTTGGATCCAACATTGAACAGTATGTTCCATGGTTACAACCCATAGGGCCATGTCTCTGCTTTTCCCCATTTTACCTTGAATGATATCCATGGATTAAGTAGGCATATTATTGTGGAATGCCTTAGAATATCATCCTTTGATTAAAATCTTACCCTTATCTAGGATACAGTTATTACTTAGTTGGAGACCCTTGAGGTCTACATTTCCTTGGTTATTACCTTGTAACTTCATTATTAAATGTCATTACAGTTTGCCTTGTCATAACTTGGAACCTTCACTATTGTTAACATGTAAATTATTTATAAACTAGTAATAATAAATTAATGGAATGATTATGTTTAGACTCCAGCCAAGTTATAAAGAAAGTACTTGGGTTTTTAGTTACATTTTGATGCTTTACTTTATATATGCATGATTTCACACTGTTACATTTCAATTACACTTGACAGATGTTATAGACACCATTGATGGTGGCCCACTGAGATTTATCTCACACCCTCTCCAGGTGCCATTTGGTACCTTTAGTAGATTACATGAATGAAGGTGATGATAAAGGGAAACATACATCTTTAAAAACTTGATTTATTGTTGTTTAGGATGGAGCTTGATCGCAAATGACTGAGATTGATCTCAGGATGCCTGGGATAGTCTTTTTTATTTCCTTTATAATTTTTGTGGAACATGTTATTCCTTCAGTCTTGTATCTATGTTTTTCAATTTTCTAGTGACATTAAATATCATCATCAGTTGTTGTATGCTTGTATATTATTCAAGCTATTTCAGTTATTATTACTATTGTGTCTATTTTACTTTGAGCCTTCTGTTTACTTGTATTTCTTCCACTATTTTCATCTGTTTATATCTATCTTCTACGCTATAGTTTGTTAATGAGGGCATAGTCTCCCCATGGACACACCCTAGGCCCTTGCTATTAGTTGGAAGCCTATGGAATTTGGGAAGATGCGCTTGAGTCCATGTGGACCACTGGGTTCGGGGCACCTATTAAGTGGCATCCGGGTCAAAGACATCAAAAAGTGGTATTAAAGGAGGTTCTATTCTTGCTTTAATATTTGGAGGAAATATATTAGAGATTAGGAATGCTGGGAACTTGGTCATAAGTTGAGTTTGGGTGTTGCAAACCCATGTTCGGGGTAAAATATGAGTTGTGTGAATTATAATTGTTGTTCTTTTTTGCCTATTATAGTTGGCATTATTTCACCATTGGGTGACACACTTGATGTGTGGTGTTTTTGATTATTTCTATGTTGAGTATTTTCTTTCATCCTTGGATTGATGATATGAGGGGAAGGATCATTTTTATACACATCATTATAGGCACCTAGAATTCACATGTAATGCATATTTCCATGCCATATAGTTGAATTTCACTACTTTCATTTCTTGATATGCCAGTGATTGTTGAGTGATTATGTTATAGTTATCTTATGCATGTATTACTTTTACTTATGATTGATCGACTTCTTATCTCAATTCATGAGGTGTAAGGGACCTCATGGGTTGGAATCAGTAATTTACTGAGTTGAGCCATTATGCTATAAATAAATGGGTGTTATTTTCAGTGATAAGATGTATGGGCACTAATTCACCCGGAATGACTATCCATTATAAAGTAAATCATGATTTCTAAAATGAATTGGTTTCACATCCTTATCCTACCTTTTCATGTTTATGAAAGGAAAATGAGTGAACTTGGTAATTAAATGTAAAATAGAATGAAACTTTTACTTGAGCACTTATTGACACCTAACCATATAAGTGGGTAATTGGGGTAGTAGGAATTTGGTAGTGAGTTTTCTTACGTTAATATTCCACTAGTGATGATGTATTTCTACTTAATCTTGTTCTGAGGTGTCTGATTGGAATTTATAGATCAATTCTTCAATGAATTACTCATATCATATACTAAGAAGGTGGAGACGACCACGCTCCAGACATAGTGGTCCCTAAGATACCACTCCTACCTCTAGGAGTTCCACTCGAGGCAATGACTACTATGCCTGATCTGGGAATTGATTTCCAAGTTTGTAATAGTTTCTTATGCAACAACCCGATCATTTATGAATAAAATTCCATCTATTTTAATGTATTATAGATATAGAAAACACATGAACTCTTTATTATTATTATTATTGGGTTCAAATGACCATTAATTATCAATACCATTGATAATATATCCATTGAACAGTGATCACAAGATTGATATAAATATAATTTTATTAAAAAATCTTTTCGACACAGATAAAGGAGAGGATGGCCTCATCCAGTAGACTTGGGTCGTACAAATCTCATTTGTTGGTGCTTAGAAAAGAGGTAGCATCACTGGTATTCACTCTTGAACAATCCAAAACTAAGATTCAACATGTTAATATTTAAAGGAATCTCCTATGGGAGAAGTTCAAATTAATATAGATTACCACTCGGGCGATGTTATCTGAGCCACCCCAATAGTCTGTCACCATCACACACCTTACCCTTAGGTCTTATGTGGGTGTTATAAGGGGTTATGTAATAAGTTATTAGTTACTTATTGTATAATCCCTTTTTATAAATAAAATTCGTATTCCATCAATTCGTTTATGATAGTAGTCTTTCTAAAAAAATGATGATTTTGATAAATTGATTTTTTAGGTAAAAATGGCAATTTTGTGAAATAAATACATTATTATATTAAACTAAGGTTTTTATTTATAATATTATAAAAACAATTCTTATAAATGATAATTATATCATTTCCTTATCTGTAGATTATTAGGTAATCAGTTTGATAAGTGTTACATTATTTATATAATAAAACAAAAAGTGTATTTTTAAAGAATTTATTTTAAGGAATTAATGAATTTTTGAAATAATTAATATTTTAATAAAATATTATTATGAAATTAATTTTATTAATAATAAATGATTATATACTTTTTATGAAGTCCAATGTAATTTTTATTAAGGTTTGAAAACTTTTTTTTTCCAAAACACGTGACTTTTTAATAAATGCCTATTTTTATTTTAAATGTGAAAATTTACATATTTATAAAATTATTTACATAAAATGAATATTATTTTTGGAATAAGGACATAAAAATTATCCAATGGTTAATTTTTATTAATTTTCTGAGACAATCAAATTTTTTGGTAAAAAATAAATACCGTATAAACAAAATATGTGTTTTATGACATCATAATGACCCAAAAATGATGTAATAAATACTATAATGTGTATTCTTGGACCAATAGATGTTTTCAAATTAAAACAATATGATTTTATATTTGTTTTAATTATTTTATAAATCCTTAGTGAATCCTAGAAAATGAATAATATATTTTATGATTTTAAATTCATTTCATTAATAATGTGACTCACCTCCACATAAGAAAGGATAATATTTTAATATGTTTGTCCATTGGACTTATAAAATAATTTTTTCCACTTCTATTTGGAAAAATCCATGGGGAAAAACCATGGGAAGGTTTTTGGTTTTGAATATTTAATTATATAGATTCTAAAACATAAGTTTGTGAAATATTAAAGAATTCCCATCTCATTTCCTATACAAACCCACCCAAGATCCCACTTCTCTTCACTAAAAATCCTTGGATCACGTCCCTACTCTATCCTCACCTCTCTATAATCCTCCAAAGTCTCCCCCAAGCTCCCAAGAAGACTCTCCCAAGCATTTGGGATCACACATCCAAGTAAGGGATCCTCACTTTCCTTTCTTTCTCATTTTTATCCAAGTTTCCTTATATTGTAATACCCTTTTATTTTAAATTAAAAATGACGGAGTATGTTTTTTAACCTCCCCAAACTACCCTTATTATGTTTTTATGATGGGATACCTCTTTATATCTCATTAATCCCTCCCATGTACACCCCTTACCATGCCAAAATTTCATAAGATTTATTCCATTTTCCCTCTTTCTTCAAGTTTCTTTATCATGTTATGCTTTATATTTCAAAATTACTTATGTTGGGACATGTATATATATGAACCCATTAATTTCAATTTAATATATATATTATGAGATACCAATTTCTCCCTCATAAACTATTTTTTATTAATTTTTATGTCACACCGTTAGGTTGTTGAAATTGCACCGTGATTTTCTAAGCCAAAATCATCGTGTAGTGAATACCTTACCCATTTATCTATAAAGGGAATTGAAATTTATTATCACATAATTTTTGATTATATAAATTCATGTATTTATTCAAAATTCCTTTATTGTGGAATAAATGATGATGTTGAATCAATCCATTTTATATGATCTATGTGGCACACTTAAACATGAGACTAAAATGTTCATGAAGGGTGGGCCCTAATTGCGCTCCAATGCATTGGGTAATGTTTAGTATCATGGTACTACATGTTAAATAAGGGTTTAATCATGCTAATTGATGTGAAATTAGGGTTTAATCATGCTAATACATGTTCAATGAGCCTTATATCATGTTAATATCATGTTGTATGTTGTTGCCACATTTCCATGTTATGATAATCATGATATATCATGCCTTTATGTTCATGTTTCTCTTGTGCTACATTGATATGACTATATCCTAACATGTATTATATTATTTATGTTATACCTTGTTTACTCCCTTACCAGACTTTATAGCTCACCCCTTTGTTATGTTTGTCCTCAGGTTATCACATGCAGTGTTAAGTACGAAGGAATGAGTTGGTCATGTCAAAGAAGTTTGAAATAAAGATATTGTATTTCATGTTTTAAGTTGTTATGTAATATTCATAATTTCCCAATACACTAGACCTATCGATCCTCAGAGTTGTCTAAAGTGAAATTTTATGTAATAAATCATGTTTAAGTGTGTATTAAAGAGCAGGGTTGTTATATTTGGTAGAGGATAAGTTTAATTATTTATGGGATTAGGGTTATAAAACTCTAGTGAAAGACTTAGGGATAATACTGAGTATAAGAAAATAATCTCTAAATTTTTGTGAGCATATATTAAGTGGTTTATCAAGTAAATAAATTCATATATGGATACAGACAAGTAGAGGTGGATCTGGAACAAATGTATCTAGGGGTAAAACCAGAAAACACTGCTTTGAGCTAGACTCAAATGAGAACTGGTGCACGACAATGGGCCTTACTGAACTCTTGGTTTGAAACTCTTAGGGGATATTATTTGGTAAATTCATAAGATTTTTACAACCATTATCAAGGGAACAAAAAAAATCCCAAAATAATATATGTTATAACATATATCATGGATAATCAAGATTGAAACTTAAGGTATCATAAGTTAGGATATACTATACAAGTTTATACTTCTATTTCCATTGTTTTATTATTACATTCTTATTAGCTAAGTATTCAAAACACCTAATTGTATTTATTTTTTCTTAGTTAAAATATGGAAGGTGGAGGATAAAAAATGACTCTTCTCTATCTTCCTGAAGAACTACTTGGAGATATTATCCCGATGTCATGATCTAATGAATTTGAAAATTTTTCAAATATCAAATTTACATGAAATCATATTTATGAGACATACAATACCTCTATAATTTCACGATTCTTTCAATGATCAATTATAATCTATTGGAGAATCTTTCACTCTCAGATTTCTTACCATGCTAAGCATGGTAAGTTCCATCAGGTTCTTTTTAAATTCATATCTTTATTTCCAAATTATGATGCACTAAATGATTTTATAAATGTTTCAAAATAGGGTGACCTCTGAGAATCCTATATATATATATATATATCAAATTAAATATTTCTATCTTTGGGAAAATACAAAAAACAATTTACCAAAACCCTATTTTGAAATATCTGAAGATGAATTAGTAATAATTTTTTTATAAAAAACAAGTCAAAGACAATGTCTCAAAATTATATATAAGAATTACCTTTTTTATGACTTATTGATGATTCCATCGATATGATCCAAGAAGGATGAGGAAATTTTAGAAAAATGAAGTAGATGATTTTGAAAATATCCTGAGGTACCATTGTGATGCATGAACCCTTTCTACTTAGTAAATGCGAATAAGAAATACTGAAGACCTCGTTGAAGAGATTAAGGAGAAGTACCCTCACCTATTTTCTCTATAGTATGTAAAAAAAAATTTCACTGGTGAAATTTCTTAAGGGGGAATGTTGTAATGACCCGATCATTTATGAATAAAATTCCTTTTCTTTTAATGTCTAATGGATATACAAAACATATGCACTCTTTTTTTATTATTGGGTTTAAATGACCATTAAGTATCATTACCATTGATAATATATCCATTGAACAATGATCACATGAATGATATAAATATATGTTTTTTTAAAAAACCTTTCGACACAGACAAAGAAGAGGATGAACTTATCTAGTAGACTCGGGCCGTACAAATCTCATTTTTCAGATCTTGTAAGGGAGGTAGCATCACCGAGGTTTACTCTTGACCAAGACCAAGATGAGCTTCAACACGCTAATCTTGAAAGGAATCACCTACATAAGAATTTCAAGTTAATAGAGATTACCACTCGAACAATGTTATCTGAGATTCCCCAAGAGTCTGTCACTATCACACACCTTACCCTTAGGTCTTATATCGGTGTTATAATGGGGATATTTAATAGGTTATTAGTTACTTATTGTGTAATCACTTTTATAAACAAAGTTATTATTCCATCAATTCCTTTATGAGAATAGTCTTTCTAAAAAAATGATGAATTTGATAAATTGATTTTTTAGGGAAAAATGGTACTTTTGAGAAATATATACATTATTATATTAAAATAAGGTTTTTATTAATAATATTATAAAAAAAATTCTTATAAATTATTATTATATCTGTTCCTTATATGTAAATAATTAGGTAATCAGTTTGATAAGAGTTACATTTTTTATACGATAAAACAGAAAGTGTATTTTTTAAATAATTTATTTTTAAGGAATTAATGAATTTTTAAAATAATTAATATTTTAATAAAATATTATTATCAAATTAATTTTATGAATAATAAATGATTATATAATTTTTATGAATTAAAATATAATTTTTATTAAGGTTTGAAAACTGTTTTTTTAACTCATGAATTTTCAATAAATGTCGGTTTTCATTTTAAAAGTAAAAATTAGAATATTTAGAAAATTATTTACATAAAATTAATATTATTTTTGGAATCAGGACATCAAAAATATCCAATGGTTAATTTTTCATAATTTTTTGAGATAATCAAATTTTTGGTCAAAAATTAAATACCGTATAAACAGAATATATGTTTTATAACATCAAAATGACCCCCAAATGATGTAATAAATATTAAAATGGGTATTATTGAGAAAATTTATGTTTTAACCTTAAGATAATGTGATTTTAGATTTGTTTTACTTATTTTATAAATCCTTAGTGAATCCTCCAAAATGTATAATATGATTTATGATTTTAAATTCATTTATTTAATAATGTGACTCACCTCCACATAAGTAAGACTAATATTTTAATATGTTCCGCCATTGGACTTATAAAATTATTTTTTCCAATTATCTTTGAAAAAAACATAGGAAAAAACCATGGTAAGGTTTTTGGTTTTGAATTTTTAATTATATAGATTACGAAATCTAAGTTTGTGAAATATTAAAGAATTCCCCTCTCATTTCCTATATAAACCCACCCAAGTTCCCAGTTCTATTCACTCAAAATCTTTTTATCACATCCCTACTATATCCTACAATCTCTATAATCCTCCCAAGGCATCCCCAATCTCCCAATAAGCCTCTCCCTAGCCTTTGGGATCACACATCCATGTAAGGGATCCTTACCTCTCATTCCTTTCTCATTTTTATCCAAATTTCCTTATATTGTCACACCCTTTTTATTTTAAATTAAAAATTATCGGGTATGTTTTCACACCTCCCCTATACCGACCTTATTATATTTTTATGATGGGATACCTCTTTCACTTTCATTAATCCCTCCCATGTACACCTGTTACCATGCCGAAATTTCATAAGATTTATTTCATTTATACTATTTCTTCAAGTTTCTTTATTATGTTATGCTTTATATTTCCAAATTCCTTGCATTGGGACATGTATCTATATGAACCCATTAATTTACATTATATATATATATATTATAATACACCACTTTCTCTTGCATCAACCATTTTTATGAATTTTTATGTCACGTCATTAGGCTACCGAAATTGCATTGAAATTTTCCAAGCCAAAATCATCATGTAGTGAATACCATATCCATTTCTCTATCAAGGGTATTCAACTTTATGATCATGTACTTATTGATTATACACATTCATGTATGCATTACAAATTCCTTTATTGTGGAATAAATTATTATGTTGAATGAATCCATGCTATATGATCTATGTGGCACACTTAAGCTTGAGACTAAAATGTTCATGAAGGGTGCGGCTTGATAATGCTCCAATGCATTGGGTAATGTTTAGTATCATGATGAACCATGTTAAAGGAGGGTTTAATCATGATAATTCATGTGCAATGAGGGGTTACTCATGATAATCCATTTGCAATGAGCCTTGGCTCATGATAATACCATGTTGTATGTTGTTCCCACATTTTTATGTTATGATAACCATGCCATATCATGCCTTTATATTCATGTTTATCTTGTCCTCCATTGATATGCCTATTGCCTAACATGTATTGTATTCTTCATGTTATTCCTTTTTTACTCCCTTACTAGGCTTTATAGCTCACCCCTTTCTTATGTATGTCCTCAGGTTATCCCATGCAGTGTTATGTATGAAGGAATGAGTTGGTCATGTCAAAGAAGTTTGAGGTAATGATATTGTATTTCATGTTTTAAGTTGTTATGTAATGTTACTAATTTCCGAAGACACTAGACCTCACAATCCTAGAAGTTGTATTAAGTTAAAGTTTATGTAATAAATCATTTTTAAGTGTTTATTAAAGAGAAATTTTGTTATATCCTACATATGATGTAGTATATGCATGGTGATATAGGGAATGAACCTACGATGGATGATCTGACTCATGAATTCTAGCAGTAACATCCTCCTACTTTCTTAGGGGATGGAGGTCCTCAGGATATTGAGTCTTGGATAGAATCTACCCTATCTATCTTCGAGCATATGGAAATGGATCCATATAGGAGGGTAAAGCTTTCCATATACATGCTTTGGGATTCGGCCAAGCACTGGTGGGATGTGATTACTGAGGCTGGTCGTCATCAGGGCATGTTATGGGTTGATTTCCAGACTTTCTTCTATGATCAGTTCTTTCCTCAGACGCTAAGAGATGATAGAGATAGAGATTTTATGTATCTTGAGAAGGGTTTTATGTTAGTCATGGATTACTAAGAACATTTCATGGAGTTTCAGTGCTTTGGAACACTTCTAGATGGTGATGATCTTTCACGTGCTAGATGTTTTGAGGATGGGATCTAGTTTGAAATTCATACGCAGGTGAATGTATTTCACCTTCCTACCTTTTCTTCAATAGTCAATAAGGTTCTTATCATTGAGAATAACCTGAGGGATGATAATAGTACCAAGAATAGAGGACCGGTTCTACATCAGGCCTGTAGTTCTTCAGGTGGCAAGAAGTGTTCTCTCAGGGTTTATTGTCAGTGTAGTAAGAACCAGAGTGCCTATTTTGATAGATCCAAAGAATGTCATTATTGTAGAATATGGGGGAAATTTAAGCCTCATTGTGATAGAGACCCAATGGAGTGCCAGGCTTGTGGCTGTATGGGGCATCTTTAGTGTTTCTATAGGACCTTTACACCAACTTTTCATAGGAAATGATCCACGCCAAATCCACCTTTAGGAGTGGGTTATTTTGCACCACATTAGGTGGGGAGTTAGAATAGCACTAGTAGGACTAAAGGAGGATGATTCCTTGGCCATGTAATCCAAACCCATAATAACTAGAAACACCAACAGAGTAGTTATGATCCTAGTAGCCCATCTGTTGCACAAGTTCATAGACCAGGTCAATTGCAAGCACTACAGCTGATACTCAAGGATCAGGCCGTTGGACCATCTATTGTACAAGATACTATTATTATGGAATCTATTATAGTATCTTATTTATTTTTTATATGTGTTTCGAAATTTTTTATCACTATATCTATCGTGGAAAGTCTCGAACTAGAGATATAATATTAATATGGTGTAATGACCCTATATACGCCATTAGGGGTACAAAAAGAGGGTATACGGTACTATTGGGAATATCCCCTTGAGGTAGGTAGTTACCATTTCTTATGGAACCATTTTTTTCAGATAACAGGATTCAATTTAATTATCGGGATAGATTGGTTGGTTCAATATCATTCTTTTGTAGACTTCAATCACTATAGGGTATTGTTTACATCACCAGAGGGCATCAATTATCTACAAAAGGGTGAGTGGGATGTCTAGGCTGGTAGAGATGGACCAGAGCATCATGGGATAGGTGGAGTGACTAAAAAGTTTGAAAATCTATTCATGGAGGATTTGGGTTTACAACAAGATGGTTTCCCTCCCATAGTTAATTGTTTTAGGGATGCCTTTCCTGACGATTTTTTTATGAATTACCTCCGGAGAGAGAGGTAGAGTTTACTATTGAACTTGTTCCAAGAGCAGCCCCAATGTCTATTCATCCATACAGGATAGAACCTATATAGATCAAGGATATTAAGTGATAGTTAGAGGATTTAGAGGCCAAATGTTTTATACGGTCCAACACATCCTCTTGGGGTTCACCTGTGATTTTTTCCAAGAAGGTGGATAAAACCTTACATATATGCATGGATTACAGAAAGTTGAACCAGATTATAGTCAAGAACTAGTATCCACTACCTCAAATAGATGATATCTTTGACCAACTCTAAGGAGTTGGGGTCTTCTCTAAGATCAACCTGAGACTGAGTTATCATCAGGCGTGAGTAAGGCTATCAAACATACCTCATACATCTTTTTATAGCAGGTATAGTCTTTATGAGTACCTAGTTATGCCGTTTGGTCTTAAGAACATGCACTCCATTTCCATGGCTCTAATAAATAGGGTTTTCACCCCTATCTTTACTGTTTTTTCATAGTCTTTGTGGGAAAAATCTTGGTGTATTCTCATACTCATAAAAACCATGCCAAACACCTTGAGATCATTCTGAGTACATTGAGAGATCATTAAATTTATTCCAAGCTTTCTAAGTGACATTTCTAGATTGAAAAAGTTAACTTCTTGGGTCATGTTATCTCAGAATCAAACATATTTTTTGAACTAAAAATGGTTAGTGCTGTAGTATCTTGGGAGTAGCCCAAGAAATTGTTTGATATAAAGAGTTTATTGAGGTTGGATGGATATTACATGAATTTCATATAGGATTTCTCACATATTTCTTCACCTCTTACTGGTCTTACAAATAAGGGTGTCAAGTTCCTTTGGTTAGAAGCATGTGAGAAAGCCTTTCAGGAGCTAAAAGGGAGGCCCATCTCAACACCTATTCTAATTCTACCAGAGTTTGGTGTAGGTTATACCATCTTGTATGATGCATTAGGAATCATCCTAGGAGTAGTGATGATGTAGGAATACATAGTTTTTGCGTATAGATCTCGACAGTTGAGTCCTCATGAGATAAATTACAAGACGCATGACCTTGAGCTAGCAGAAATTGTCCATACCTTACATTACTGGAGACACTATATGTTAGGTGAGTCTTTTGTGGTTTATAGAGACCACAAGATCTTAAAATTTATATTTACTCAGCGTGAATTGAACCACAGATAACGAAAATGGGTTGAATATTTACAATCCTTTTATTTTGAGCTTGAATATACGCATGAGAAGGGAAATGTAGTTACAGATGCACTGATTCAGAAAACTTAGGCATAAGTATTATGGGAAACTAGTGATGAATGGAAGTTAATGTCCCTTTTCTATAGTCTACACCAAGATTTTCATGATTTTCACTAGGAATCCTTATCTCTCATATTTGGCACTTACCTATTCCCTCATTGAGAAGGTGAAGGGTAGAAAATCTTTAGATCCTAAAGGCTTGGTACTCCGTGAGAGTATATCAGGAGATAACCCACCTTTGAATTGGTCTATAGAGAGAGACGACATCTTGTATATTCTTGGACATGTCTGGGTCCCTACAAATATGATAGAGGAGTTGATGAAAGATTCCCATGCCTCTTAGTGGGTAGTTCATCCAGGAATCTCAAAGATGCATTGAGACATGCGACGCTAGTATTGGTGACTTAGGATGAAATGTTAGATACCAGAATTTATCACTAGCTATTCCACCTATCAATAGGTGAAGGAATAACACTAGATACCTACAGTATTGTTACAGTCACTTCCAATCCAGAAATAGAAATGGGAATATGTTTCTATGTATTTCATAGTCTTCTTACCTAGGTCACCTAGAGGTAGAAAAATTGTATGGGTTGTTATTGAAATAATGAAAAAAGTATCCCACTTAATTCATATTCAGGAGACTTTCTCAGTTGATGAGATGGGAAAACTATATGTTCGTGAGATCATATGACTCCACGGGGTCCCTTGTACAATCATTTCAGATAGGGATACTTGTTTCACATAATGGTTCTGGTAGGGTGATAAATCAAAATTTTATTGATAATAAATGAAATAATTTCCTCACATTGTGCTAAATATGTTAATTTATAAAATAATTGGGATTAGATCATTCATTTGGAAATTTTATGGAAATTCCAGTTTTACCCTTTGAAAATTTACTGTAGTATTTTGGGAATAAATATTTTTTTGTAAATTATTTTGACTTCAAAATTTGTAAATATGTTTCCGAATCAATGAGATACAAATTCTATTTTGGACATGGGAGCTGGATCATGCATTTGAGTGGAGTAAATTGTCCATGAAGACAAAGTTGGACTGAAATATTTAGATTGGACATCACTTCACCATTTGGGCTGTATCTTCTTCATCCAGACTTAAATTGGTCCCAAATGTTTAGGGAAGATCTAGGAAATGATTAAAAACAAATGATACTTATACAAGTCCAACAAAGTCTCTCGTTTTGAGGTCAACTATGTGGTGCAACTTGGAGTAAAATATTTGGCCGAATTTCCCTTTTACATGTTAAAAATATTTGTAACCCTAGCCCTCCCAAACTCTATTTAAAGGATATTTTCACTATTTGGGAGGGATTTTAGGGGCTTTTTAAAGGTGTTTACTGTTGTACCTCTCGTTCCCCTCGTTGTTTGATTTTCATGATCACAATCACCTTTTTTATTTGTCTAATATTGTTTGAAGTGTTTTTGAATGATAGGCACAAGGTTGCCAAGAAAATGGCCCAAGAAAGAATCAAGAAGTGGACTGAAATTCAGTCCACCGGCCAACCGGTGTGATAGCACCGGCCAGCCGGTGGACCTGGCAGAGGCATTGCCCACTGCCAGGCTCCACCGGTCAGCCGGTGGCTCTGTCACCGGCCAGCCGGTGGCACCCAGACTCAAGGGGTAGCTACTGCCTCCCCACCGGCCAACCGGTGGCCTCAACACCGGCCAGCCGGTGGCACCCAGCCCCAACAGTGATGGCTACTGTCTGCCCACCGGCCTGCCGGTGGCTCTGGCACCGGTCGGCCGGTGCTGCCTGGGCAGAAGGACTTCTCAACATCCAAGGCACCGGCCAGCCGATGGCCCTGCACCGGCCAGCCGGTGGAGCCAGTCAAACTAGCCGTTGCAGTTTGACCAAGTTGGCCCACTTGGCTCCCAACGGCTCTTTAAGCCTCTCCAACGGCTCCGAAGCCTCCCCAAGGGTTCCATGCCTATAAATAAAGGCCAAGGAATCCCCGGACACCTACCGGAACTATTGTGAAGCCACCAGAACTATTGTGAAGCCACCGGACACATTGTTGAACATTTGGCGAACCTCCGACGCTCCACCTTCAAGGAACCTCAAGTGCTCCAACAACTTCCACATCCAAGGAGCTCCTTCAAAGAAGCTTGGAAGCGGCCTTCAACATCTCCAATCAATCAAAGGCGCCCAAGACTTCCTCCAATTATGGGTTTTATTATTTTTATCTTTTTGAGCTTAAAATTGGGTTTGTGCCTACAAACACCAAACTTTTATCATCCCCTCTTTCTTTTGGGTTTCACATCACCACTAAGGTGTGAAGAGGTTGTCAAGCTTTCCTTTAAATAGCTTGAGACATAGGTGAGCTATCCTTCACCTGTAAGAAGGATAGTGGGTTCTTGCTCAACCATCAAAAGCAAGTGGGTTCTTGCTAAACCACAAAAAGCAAGCTGTAATAGGTCCTAGTGCTACCTCAAAGCCTAGTGTGTTTCTTTCTAAAACCATTGAAAAGCAAGCGGTAGGAATCTCTCAACTGTTGAGTTGGGAGCGGAGACGTAGGCCGGGTGTTGGCCGAACTCCGTTATCAATTTCTTGTGTGATTGCCTCTTTTATTTTCCACTGCACATACTTTGATTTTGTTTTGTTAATTAATTTTTAAAAGGCAATTCACCCCCCTCTTGCCATCATCCCTCGTTTTCTCCGACCCAACAATTGGTATCAGAGGGATAATTTGAGTAATACCCTAACCGGTTTCAAATTTAAAGATCCTTTTTGATGGCTTCTACCGCTTCTTCCTCTCAATCCCCCGAAGGACATTCTTTGGATCGTGCTCCATTCTTTGATGGAGCCGATTATTCTTTTTGGAAAACCCGCATGACCACTTTTTTAAAAAGTATTGGTTATCCAATTAATAAAATTGTTATGCAAGGATTTTCCCTCTCCTCTCCCGATGAGTCTAAATGGACCCCCGTAGACATTGTAAATTTTGAGCTTGATGGCAAAGCCATGAACGCTCTTCATTGTGGTCTTGACCGTAATGTTTTTAATTGTATTTCTACTTGCTCTACTTCTTACGATCTTTGGAAATTTTTAGAACTAACCTATGAAGGTACTAGCAAGGCTCCAAAGCAAGAACCCGCTCAAGAGCAAGAACTCGACGAAAAATCCGTACCCGCTTGCCCACTTCACAAGAAAAGGGCCAAGAAGAAGAAAAAGAAGAAGGCTTCAAAGGCAACATGGAGTGATAGCTCCTCCTTCTCCTCCTTCTCCTCGAGCGACCAAGGTAAAAAATGACTAATGGCAAATTATGAGGTATCATCTTCCGACTCTTCTTCCTCGTCTTCTAGTTCGTCAAATTCTTTCAATCATTTGTCGTACGAAGAACTCCAACATGCTAGAGACCAACTTGAAAATGGTTTTCATGAACTCTCTTCAAAATTTGTTTCTTTAAAAAAGAATTTCAAAAAACTCTCTTCCGAAAAAGAACAACTTCTTAAAGAGAAGGAAGAGTTGACCCTTAAAATCCAAAATTTTCCAAATGTTGATTCCATGGAATCAACCATCAAAGACCTAAGGGAGACCCTAGCTAAGTTCACCCAAGGGGAACAAAATTTGAACAATCTCCTAGGTTCCCAACGAATTTCTAGAACCACCAATGGACTTGGCTATACCAACCAAGCTTCTTCCTCCCATGCTCCAACTATTTTTGTAAGGGGGAGCTCTAGTTTTAAATTTTGCAATTATTGTAGAAAAACCGGGCACCTCATTTATGAGTGTAATTGTAAAAATGCCCGGTATGGCCAACCCAAGTCTATTTACTATAGTTACGAGTTTTTTAGGAGAATACCCTCTATGAGACAAGTATGGATTGAAAAATCCCTTCTTGCGAGTCTCTCCGGGCCTAAAATTGTTTCTTTTCAAAATCCCACTCCCCGGGGATTCATTGTTTTTATTTAGGGGGAGTTAGGATCTTTTAAGCCTTTTTGTGTATTCAAAGTTTTCCTTTCAAACTCAAACACTTGGTATCAAAAATCTCAATTCAAATTTTTCTTTTTCAACTCTTGGTTTCAATTTTTTTAATTCAAAATTTTCTTTTAAATTTTCATTTCTTTCCAACAGTTGGTATCGAATTTTCATTTTTGATTCAAAACTCTCAATTTCAAAAATTTCATTTGGTTTCAAATTTCGAATTTCAATTGGTTTTTGATTCAAAACTTTCAATTCAAACTGTTATTCAAATTTCTCAATTCAATTTTTCATTTCAAAATTTTCAACAATTAGTATCATTTTCAATTGATTTAAAATCTCGTTTTTCATCGATTCCCTCAATCAAGTTTTATGCCCCATTCTATTTTGATAATCACAAAGGGGGAGAAATTTCTTGATTGATTGGGGGAGAATCCTTTTCATCATGCTTAGCATTTCCTTTCACATCAGTATTTTACATTAATTGTTTTGGTGATTGTGATCATCAAAATAGGGGGAGATTGTTGTACCTCTCGTTCCCCTCGTTGTTTGATTTTCATGATCACAATCACCTTTTTTATTTGTCTAATATTGTTTGAAGTGTTTTTGAATGATAGGCACAAGGTTGCCAAGAAAATGGCCCAAGAAAGAATCAAGAAGTGGACTGAAATTCAGTCCACCGGCCAACCGGTGTGATAGCACCGGCCAGCCGGTGGACCTGGCAGAGGCATTGCCCACTGCCAGGCTCCACCGGTCAGCCGGTGGCTCTGTCACCGGCCAGCCGGTGGCACCCAGACTCAAGGGGTAGCTACTGCCTCACCACCGGCCAACCGGTGGCCTCAACACCGGCCAGCCGGTGGCACCCAGCCCCAACAGTGATGGCTACTGTTTGCCCACCGGCCAGCCGGTGGCTCTGGCACCGGTCGGCCGGTGCTGCCTGGGCAGAAGGACTTCTCAACATCCAAGGCACCGGCCAGCCGGTGGCCCTGCACCGGCCAGCCGGTGGAGCCAGTCAAACTAGCCGTTGCAGTTTGACCAGGCTGGCCCACTTGGCTCCCAACGGCTCTTTAAGCCTCTCCAATGGCTCCGAAGCCTCCCCAAGGGTTCCATGCCTATAAATAAAGGCCAAGGAAGCCCCGGACACCTACCGGAACTATTGTGAAGCCACCAGAACTATTGTGAAGCCACCAGACACATTGTTGAACATTTGGCGAACCTCCGGCGCTCCACCTTCAAGGAACCTCAAGTGCTCCAACAACTTCCACATCCAAGGAGCTCCTTCAAAGAAGCTTGGAAGCAGCCTTCAACATCTCCAATCAATCAAAGGCGCCCAAGACTTCCTCCAATTACGGGTTTTATTATTTTTATCTTTTTGAGCTTAAAATTGGGTTTGTGCCTACAAACCCCAAACTTTTCTCATCCCCTCTTTCTTTTGGGTTTCACATCACCACTAAGGTGTGAAGAGGTTGTCAAGCTTTCCTTTAAATAGCTTGAGACATAGGTGAGCTATCCTTCACCTGTAAGAAGGATAGTGGGTTCTTGCTCAACCATCAAAAGCAAGTGGGTTTTTGCTAAACCACAAAAAGCAAGCTGTAATAGGTCCTAGTGCTACCTCAAAGCCTAGTGGGTTTCTTGCTAAAACCATTGAAAAGCAAGCGGTAGGAATCTCTCAACTTTTGAGTTGGGAGCGGAGACGTAGGCCGGGTGTTGGCCGAACTCCGTTATCAATTTCTTGTGTGATTGCCTCTTTTATTTTCCGCTGCACATACTTTGATTTTGTTTTGTTAATTAATTTTTAAAAGGCAATTCACCCCCCTCTTGCCATCATCCCTTGCTTCCTCCGCCCAACATTTACAAAAGTTTGTCTCTTGTGAACCCCTCAAAACTCTTGGAATAAGTAATGCCTTATGCAAACATCTCTTCTAAAAAGGGGCTCCTCTCCCACCTCCACTTTGTTTCTATTTGTTTTTATGCTTGTAACATGAGTTTTCTTCAATAAATATTCTATTTTTTTTATCTTTTAATCTTTATATTTTTATTCTTGGGCTGTAATCCAAGTGTAGAGATGATATTGGGTGTTCCCCTTTCAATCCATTACTTATGCAAAACGTTTCCACAATGAAAAATCCACCCATGGAAGAGTGATTTATTTCATAGTTAATCTAATACCTACTACATTAATTTATTTATTTTTAATCCATAATCATACTATAATTAAAAATTTTTGATCAATTAATTGAGTTTTAATTTCTAATTTACTCGATCGACTTGCACTTGACCGCGTGGTCGGGCTTGTGTAAACTGTGTGAGTGAAACCACAACCGCAAAATCTAATCAACTTGGGATAGAATTTTAGGGTTAAAGTATCATACCCAAATTAGTTAATTCTCAAATATAGAGAGGATATACTGTCCTAATTGACCATTTACCATAAGTTGGATTTTGGATCACAATCAAGGAAGGGTGCTACGATTGGAAGTCCCGAAGTTGACCGAAGGCTCATTTTTCCAATATGTTTGGTTGTGTTAATTTCTGTAGGGTTAGGGGGTTGACAAGTATAGGGGATTAAAATTTAATTAATTATAATCATATGATATAAGGATAAATTAATGATGAAGGTGGCTGATTAAATCAACTACGTCTTCTCATATAAGTGTTTTTAAAGAAATTGTCTCTTGATTGTTACTTCTCATTTTCTTATTTAGTTTACTATTCAAAAATCCACAAAACAAACCCCCCTCATCTTTATTTTAATTTGTTTTGAAATATTTTCTTACTTAATTAAATCTTATTAATAGTTATTTAGTTCACTTCCTCCTTGAGAGAATGACCTAGGTCATCCATTGTGCTATACTTAGTAAAATCACAAATAAATATTTTTGAGAGTGTGTGTGACAATGTTCATCAAACTGGTGTCATTTCCAGGGAGGCAAGTAATTATTTCAACCTTTTAGAGGTATTTATTTTATTCTAAATTTTATTCTCTTCTTATCTTCTTTCTTCCTTCTTTACCCAATCTGAATTTTTCTTCTTCTTTGGTTTTATTCTTCTTCTTATTTTTGGACCATTAACTCAAACTTATCATTTTTATTTTTATTATGGAACACTTTACTTTTTTTTTATGATTTATGACATGAACTAATCCTGAAGATCTCTTAGATATTGATCCTGAGATTGAACGGAGCCTTCAGGATCAAATAAGATATTCTCAGTCTATTAGAAGTTTCAACATTCAACCAGTTGAAGAATTCCTCCACTCTCAGATCACTAAAATTGGAAGTAATTAAAATTAAAACATAAAAAAGAGACAATGGATGAAAATAATGGAAATGAACTTAATATAGCTATTTGATATTTTTTTCACCATACATTAAATATCAATCCAATTTCACCATACATTAAATATCAACCCAATTGTATTGCATACCCAAATCTCGAATCAGAACTTGAATTGAAATCTGGGTTAATTTATCTTCTTCTCAAGTTTCATGGATTATCTGGTGAGGATACCAATAAACACCTTAAATAATTTAATGTGGTTTACTCAATCCTGAAAACAAGAAATGTATATGAAGATAAAATAAAATTAAGAGCATTCCCATTCTCACTTGATGGAGCTGTAAAGAATTGGATGTATTATTTAAAACCTGAAGATGTAACATGTTGGAATGATATTGTAGAGATATTTGCCAGCATCAATGACCACATCCATTCTAAAAGAGATATTGGGGATCAAGCAATCCAAAGGGGAGTTAATGTATAAGTACTGGGAGTGATTCAAGAAGTTGTGTGCAATCTGTTTGCACCACCAAATCAGTGAGCAACTCCTCATCCAATACTTCTATGAAGGACTCACACCTATGGAGAGGATCATGGTGGATACTACAGCTGGAAGAGCATTGGTTGACAAAACACCAGTAGCTGCATGTGTGCTGATCGATAATATGGCACAAAACTATCAGTAATTTGGTGATAGAGGTGCACCACATGTTAGGGGAGTACATCAGGTAAGTCCATCTTCTCTTGAAATTCATTTAATTGATATTAAGTTATAAGAATTTACCACTATGGTGAGGTAGATTGATTTAGCATAGAAGACATACCAACCCTTTCTAAATAAGCTTGTAATTAGTTAGATACTACTATTGTGGTCTCTTGGAAATCAAAAGTGGTAAGTTAAATTTCCTTTACGGTGAACCATATCTTAGGTAGGTAGGTTCAGTTGAAATTAAAACATGTGGTAGGTTCCAAGCTCATAGTTGACTATGTGGAGAAGAAAAAAGTTTTTATATTCTTGGAAGGTAGAATGTGTTCTTATAGTAAGGAGATTTGGTGGTCAGCTGTCTTTCCAGGAATATCTGGTTGATATTTTATCTTTTAGTAGGATGACCTTTTTACTCTTATGGTTAATTAGACCGGGAGGTGCCAATGTAGCTTTGAAATAGTCATGTGGTTAGTTGAGGTTTTCATTATATGATATATTAATGTCTTTTTCAAATTTTCTTCACACATTTACTTAAATTTCAACATGTGGTCACTAGTATTGTGATAGGTTTCTAACATTTATTATAGTGACCATAGAATATTACTTGTGGTCAGTTCAATAATTTTTCAAAATTTGTGGGCATAGTCAGTGTATTGAACACATGAACATTATTCATGGTAGGATGAAAATAATTTATACAGATTAAAAAAAATCATTGAAATAAGTATTAAGTGAAAATTATCTATTCAAAATTATAATTCAAAAATCTAAAATAAAATATTCAATTAATTCCACAAAAAATATTAAAAAATAAAATTTTGGAATTTTGGTATCATTGAATCAAATAATTCCATAATCAATAAAATATATTTACAAAAAATTAATTTCAATGTGAATTCACCCAAAAAATATAAAAAAATCTAAATTTAAAATGAAGAACATTTAGTAATTAAATCTCTAAAACATAAAATTGACATAGGATATTCAAAGAATTATATATTCAACATTAAATTGATATAAATGTAACATTTCTTCATTAAAATCAAAATTTTCACCTTAATATCTCAATAAATCCCCAAAAATGATATGGAATAAAGTTTGAAAAATTTACCACATCAATTACATAAAAATCAAAATATTGATTCATTACCAGGATTTACTGGGGTGTCACATAAACATTAGGGAATAATCCTCATAAATGGGGTTCATTTTATCATTTTTTTGGTTTATGGAAAAGGGATCATATGATAAGGAATTTTATATATATTTCACTCTTACTACATGGAATTTCTCATTATCCCTAGGTCTAAACATATACCACAACCTATTCTTGTTTACCACTAGTCATGCCTGTGTACCTCTAGTCATGCTTGTGTACCTGGTTGTATCAGAGTACTTGTCAGTTCCCATGTATTCTAATCATGCCCATGTCCCTCACCATGTCTGTACCCATGTACCACTAGGGCATACACCGAGCAGTCACCACTGGGTCACATGGCATTTTTCATGTGTCATATAAAGTTTGATATTTTTCTCTATGCATAAACCCTAGAATCGTAGAATGGGGACAACATGGCATGTGTTCATGGGGATAAACGATGTGTAGTAAAGAATTTTCCAGATTCCCTAGTTCTTCATGAAACTTCTTCCCATGTCACGGTCATCATAAAATCTTCTATAGGGATCACCGTAATACAT
Organism: Viscum album; assembly: GCA_963277665.1. Taxonomy (NCBI): domain Eukaryota; kingdom Viridiplantae; phylum Streptophyta; class Magnoliopsida; order Santalales; family Viscaceae; genus Viscum; species Viscum album. The sequence goes on from OY728123.1 coordinate 881,955,665, forward strand.
GGATCTCTATCCACCTGAGCCCGTTTACTACCATTAGCTAGATTCCAGAAACATCCACCACTTGGGAATAAATCCTTGTTGCTACACACCACACACCACATATCAAACCATGAACAAGAACTCCTGATCTAATCCTGATCTACCTCTGATCATCTACTATCATCATTGCACCTAGATCACACCCTCGATTTCAAATCCACACCTAGGGAATTGATCCATTATGTTGAATAATGGTCATGTAATTATTGAATACTGGGTATTTGGTTTAACCAACAGTTAAAAAAATAGTGATGATGTATTGTGTTAAGAAACAGGGAAGAAAATCACAAACAAAAAAAGTGGAAAAAACCTCTTCCATTGTTTTAGTTGTCCATGATTTTTTTCCATTATAATGATTAATTAATAAGTAACAATAAACAACAACAATAATTTTCCGAAATCCTAGGTAAATAAACCCACATCCACAATCCGATCAACCCATGAATCAACCTGTTAGTTGATTAAATTTGTGTTTTTATGGGATAATTAAACGGGGAAAATATATAACAAAAAACAATTCCATTCCTTAGTCTTGGATCGATTTCTAACAAAGAAAAATCTGCATTCTCTTAGTTAGAAAGATCCTCAAATTCTATTGCTGAAGATAATCCTTGATCCAATGTCATTCTTTAAAGTCTCCTCTAATAGTTTCTCTCACAATCCCTGGGTTAGGCGACTAACCCTAGGGATTTAGAATAACTTTATATTTATAGAGGATATTAGTTCATTATGTTTAAACATAACAAAATAAATATTTTTATTTTATTTTATTATTTGTTCTCATAGAAGCACTTTAACAGATTACCCAACTCTAACAATTATTATGTTGTGTTTAGGGTAAAAACAATATTCTGGACTGAACGATAGTATTAGATTTCTCATCAGAGTCCATGTTCCCATGTTATTCCACTATTTTAAGAAAATTTATTGTACATGATATAATATATTTAATATTTTTATTATATCGGTATCGAGGATCTCCAAGCCTTGGGATCTTGCGGCTTCTCAGTGACTGGCTTAGAAAATATTATTAGATATATTATAAATATTTACATGGATAAAATAGATATGTTAAATTCTCCCCACCTTAGGGATTTTCATCTTAAAAAATGAAAAAGATTACAAAAAAATATGTGGTAACTGAGCTCGCATCTGGGTCTCCCACTCTCAGGTGATCTCCCAAAGATTCCCTTATTTCCAATGGAAACACACCAAGGGTATTGATCATCCACATAGGATATTCTCCTACTGATCCTCGATCTCTACCAAGTAAATTACAAAGGAATCCTCATTATTTAATCCCATATCACCCCTGTCTATGACATGTGAGGGTCATGCACATACCACCTCAGTTGAGACATGTGGAAAAGGTTGTGTATCCATTATAACTATGGTGGTAGTGTTAAGTAGTAAACCCTCTCACCAGCCTAAAATATTTTTTGAAAAGGGCCAATAAATCTTAGAGATAAATTTCCATCCTTTCCAAATCATAGAAACCCACATTATGGCGAGACCTTTAGAAACACATGGTATCTCTCCTCAAACACCAAAGGCATCCATTATCATCCTGCATAGGAATTTTGATGTCTATGTGCAGTTCTCATACACTCCTGGATGATCTGTATGTTCTCTGTCATATCTCACATCAACTCTAGGACCGTGAGGGCAGACTCACTTGGGTTAGTCCAACATAGTGGTAACCTGCGTGGTCTCCCATACAAAGCCTTGAATGGTTCATCTCCAATGGTGTAATGATAAATATTATTGTACAAAAACTCTACAAAGGGTAGGTGATCCTCCAAAAAATGTCCAAAGTTGAACATGCAAGATCACACCATGTTCTCTAGAACTTGAATGGTCCTCTCAGTCTAGCCATCAACATGGGGTTGAAACATCATGCTTAAACATAACTGAGTCCCAAAGGACTCCTGTAATCCTCACAATAATCATGGTGTGAAGAGAGCATCATAGTATGAAATGATCATCGAGGGAACTCTGTGAATATAGACCATATTATGTATATAAAGGTTTCCCAATTTCTCTACTGATTTTTTTATCTCATATAACTAGAAATTGGGCTACATTTTTGAGTTAGTATAGGATCACCAAGATGGAATCATGTCATCCAGATATCCATGGTAGTAGTATCAATAAATCCATAGATATACCATCCCACTTTTCTTCTTGTAATTCAATATAATGCCCCATTTTCTTTATGTAAGGTGTGTTCTAATCCTTTATTTTGGTTCCCCTTTTCATCAAGTGTGTATTTTTGACCATGAAATTGAGAGGATACCTAAAATGTTTAATTAAGGAATTTGTTGATTTTTTTTGTATAAACCTGATGTTTTTTCTGTTCGCTGGGTAGTTACATGTTGTGTAATGATATCCAAACAAATAATGTGAATTGAATACAAAACATGAGAATTTTACATGTCATTTAAGGGTTACATGTCATGTAATGTAAAAAATTAGGTTTTAATTTAAAAGTAAAATTATTTTTTGGTCTAAGTTAAAATTAAATAATTTTACAGCATAAGTATTACACACAGTGTAATTCCTTGAGATTATACTTTTGGGGTTTTGTACAAGTGTTTGAGGCTTCATTCTCTTTCGAAGCCTCCTTCACTTAGCCAAAGATCCTACCCTAGAAGTTTTTGAGTGATTTCTTCCTACCTAAATAGATTTGTTTAGTGATTGGTCACTATTGTGGTTGGATTTCTCCTCTTTAGGTAAGTTCCCTTTTCGGTTCTTCTTCACTTTTGGTTGCAGCTATAGTTTGGATGTATTTTTGTAATTAGATTGTGTTTTATATCATTCATTTTCAGTATATCACTGTTACTTAACTTTTAAAGGTAGATCTTGTGGTTTCAAATCCCCATGGTCAAATCCAGTTAGGTTTTCTACATTCTTGAGGTTGGTGGATCCATTCAAGTGTTATAATTTCTTGAATTTCATATCGGTCTTATTGATTCCTTGATATTTTTAATGGAATTGAACGTGTTTAAATTGAAAGAGGGAATATGTTCATGTTTAAAAGGGTTTTTTTTCTTTGAAAATGAAATATCCTTGATTTGAAAAAGGAAAATGGACTTTCAAACCCTGAAGTAGATTGTATTGGATTTGAAATAGTTTTTATAAAAATGTGAGCATGGTTTTTATAGCAGAAATTGAAAAACATTTCATAGAAGGAACCTTGGGTGCATCGAGAAAGAGACATGGGTAGCCTTAGTGTGTGTGACACCACTAGGAGGTAACCTCTTATATATAGATGGACTATAGAAGGAATTGATATTAATTGGATCCAAGCTTATGACTTTTTTAGCTCATTAGTGTCTATTTGTATTGTCCCATAGGCTAGAGCCTAACTAGAAGGTGCATTGTTGTTTTTGGTTGTTTACTACTTGATAGATTATTTCATGGATATTGGGTCACATGTATATTTATATTTGATATATTTACCTACTTTGTTTCTAGATTTGGAAAATATGACATGCAATTTTTATGAAACTCATGGATGGTTTGAGAAATGTTTTCAAATTATTTTTTTTAAAAAATTATTATAAAGCTATTTTTGTTTTAAAACTTAAACTTGTGAATTATTATTATTAAGAATTTTACAGATCAATTGGTGGTATCCTATCAAGTTATGTTTATCACACTCTCCTTCTGCCTTTGGGAGACTACAATAATTTTTTTTATGATAAAAGTAAATGGAAGAGAATTCTCTAGCATGATATATTTTCTTTACATCACTGTTTTAGTTTAGGGATGGTTTGGAGGCGACAGTTAGTCACATGGAGACTAGTTTTTCTAGAATTGTTGTACTTTTTGGTTTAGCTTGTTTGGATCATTTGTATCTTCCTTTGTTTTTTTCTTTATACTCTAGTTTTATGTCTTATGTTCCTTATATACAAGACATGTTCCGTTATCATTATTTTACCTCACCTCGTAATGGGATGACTTGGGTGAATAGTCTTGTTGAACTAGGTTATTCTATTAAAATTTGGTATCAGAGGGGTTACTCTACCTAAAGTGTGTCAGCACTACCTGATTTGGTTCTATGTCTTGGGTAGACATGAGTAGGATTGTTGGAATTGTGATAATAGGTACGGAAAAGGGGCCTAGCTAGATCACTCTCATGACTGAATCCAAGTTGTTTTTCATGGTTAGATAATCTTTAATAAGTCCAAGACCTATTATTTTGGTTCATTTGAATGAATTATATTGAAACTTTATTTAAATTAACCTACCTAAAATGTTTATTGACTTAGGGTTTATAAGTTCATTTGAATAAACTAAGTGGAGATTTTATTTAGATGGACCCATTCCTTGAAAAAGGTTTTTCATGTTTTAGTAGAATTCATAACTTCTTTAAATTCACATTTTTTTAAATAATTATTTTGGATTATAGAGGTTGGTTCAATGGTTCTGGAGCTTTCTCATAGCTAATTGGCCATTTTATTGTGTTTAAAAGACAATTAATCCTAGGATAGATCTTCCAAATACGAGAGGGGAATCTATGAGGTAGGTTCCATAGGTGAATCCTCTAGTGGACACTTCTTTGGTTGAAGCAGCTATCAATACCATTTAGACTCTGGGTTCAGTGGGAATTGTGAACCCGAGATCAATAATGGATCATGTGTCTAAATTTACTAAGTATAATCCACCTATCTTCTATGGTGACAAGGGGACCCAAGAATTAAAGGAGTGGCCTGAATGGATTGATAGGATCTGTAACTTTTTGAATACTCCTAAATATTCTCACGTGGGTTTTCCACATATATGCTCAAAGGGACAGAAAAGAGATAGTGGAACTCTATAGTGAAAACTAAGTTTCATGAAGTTCTTACTTGGGTTTCTTTCAAGAGGATATTTAATTAAAAGTTTTATCTAGAGGCATTAATTGCAGTAAATACCCAGGAGTTTCTAGCCTTGGAGTAGGGGGAGTATACCATTCTGAGTACTCCACCCATTCTACTGAGCTGGTAAATCTAGCACCAGATCTTATCACAAATGATTACCTGAAGGCTTAAAGTTTTGAGATGGGGATGAGGTCCGATATTCATTTGATGCCATTTCTTTTGTTCCTTATGAACTTTTTGAAGGTATTTGATTAAGTATCTTTATCTAAGGTATAAAAAGTTGAGATGATAGGTTTGGAAGGAGATTTAGTGGGTGTAGTGGTTGGCCAAGGTGCTTCTTCTAAACAGAAAAGGAAGTGAAATAATAGTTAGTTTTCTAAAGGTTTTATTTTAGGGTATTATTTAGTGAAGAAAAAAATTATCTACTACTAGTGTCGGATTTGTAGTCATATCAGGCCTCATTTCATTGAGTCTCATAGGAATTTTTATCTTTTTAGGTGATCTGGACATCTGAAAAGTTTCTGTGAAAAATGTTCAAAGGTAGTAATGTGGGATCTACTTTCACAAAGGGATAGAAGCTTCAAATTGATTCTCCCAAGGCTGGTGGATCTCATTCTTAGGACAAGGGGGATTTCTAGGTGGCTAATTATGGATGTATCTATATTATAGAGTGTTCACCAGAGAAATATGAAGCATGGAAAGCTCCTGTTAGAGGTGTGGTGTTTATTTCATCTTTTATGGTGCTATATTTGTTTGATATAGGTGATGCACATTCTTTTATATCATCAAAGTTAGTTTATGTGTTGGGTTTGAGTTTATAAATTATTCCATTATCTTTGGATCTTTCCTCACCTTTGAGAAAGAGGTCTGAAGAAGGTTTCTAAGTGAACCATGTGTCAGGTGGTGATAACTGATGTTGAGGTGGTTTGAGATTTCTTAATGATTGATCTTATAATATTTTCCTTGATTGTCAACATGGATTGGATAAACATCATGAAGGACTAGATATACTGTTATCATCATAAAGTACAGTTCTTATCTACCGATGCAATCACTCATGTTTTTTATGGTGTGTGGGACTCTATATCGGGAAGGGAGGAGCTTGTTTTTTCTTATGCTGATGTAATCTCAGGCCAGTTTTTAGATATGCTTCTTGATATAGTTGAACTTTTTTGGCCGGCCATATACCTATTGTTTTTTGTGTATACCCTGAGGTATTTCCATATGTTTTTATGTTCACTTCCATAGATATAGGATGAGTTTAATATTGACCAACTCCTTTGAATGATTCCCATTTCTTTTCCATCCTATCGAATTCCACCTGCTAAGTTAATGTAACTTAAGGTACATATTGAGAGCCTAGAGGTTAATGGATTTATTCTTCCTAGAATTTCACTGTGGGCTTCACATATGCTCTTTTCTAATACAGAAGATGAAAGTATTAGACATTTTATTGAATATCAAAAGTTGAATCGGGTGACTAGTAAGAACAAATATCCTTTACCCAGAATTGATGAACTCTTTGATCACCTTTAAGGGGATTGTTGGTTTTTTAATATTGACTCGTGTTTCAGGTACCATAAATTGATATTCCAAGAGGACATACCAAATATAGTGTTTTAGATTCGATATGGGCATTTCGAGTTTTTGTTTATGCTATTGAGACTCAGTAACACTCCTAAAATACTTATGGCCTTGATTAACTATACATTTCAAAGATTCTTGGACTCTTTTTTTACTATGTCCATAGATGATATATTGGTGTACCCCAAGATAGAGGAGGATCACATGAACCATTTGGATATCATTCTTTGAACCTTGAAAGAACATCATTTGTATGGTAAGATTTCCAAGATCTAGTTTTAGATATGAGAGGCAAAGTTTATGGGGAATGTGATATTTGAGAGGGGAATCTATGTCGATCCTAAAATAGTATAGATAATCATGTCTTGGGAGTAGAAAAGAATCATGTTTGATATCTTAAGCTTCTTAGGATTTGTTGGTTTTTATAGTTAGTTTTTTCAGGACTTCTCTAAAGCTGCATCTTTGATGACAACTTTAACCCATAAGGATGCAAAGTTTGAATGAAATGAAAAGTTCCATAGATATTTTGAGGATCAAAAAATGAGGTTGAATTAATCTCCAATTTTTATTATTTTGGAACCAAGGTCAGGTGATGATTTTTTCTGCGATGCTTTTGGTTTGGGTTTGAGATGTGTCTTGATGCATGGGAAACAAGATATGGCTTATGGATCTCTCCAGTTATTACCTCATGAGAATAACTAACATACTCATGATCTTGAGTTGGTATATGTTATGAATTCACTCTAAATAAGGGGTAACTATCTCTTTAGAGAATGATTTATGGTATATTATGATCATAAGATCCTGAAAAATATTTTTACTCAGAGATATCTGAACGTGTGATAGAGATACTGGGTTGAGTATCTTCAGAACATTGATTTTGATATCGTATATACCCTTGGGAATGGAAATGTGGCTGCCTATGCATTGAGTAGAAAATTACTGACACAAGCCATGAAGGAATCTATTTAGTAGTGGTATCTAGTGATTTTGTTTTCCAAGATGAGTTTGGGAGTGGAAGAGGTTGGTGGAAAGGTGTTCTTGGATTCGATAAAGTTGACTCGTCTTTTGATGAGTGAGTTATACTTGAGCAGAGGGAAGACACAAATATTTGATGCTTAGGAGAAATCCTAAATATTGGGGAGACCTCGAGTGAGTTCTCTTCGTCTACCAACAGATCTCTGTTCTTACGTAGTAGGTTGGTTGTTCCTTTTTCCCTGAGAAAGGAGTTCTAGACATTGGAAGCTGGTCATGTTGGTTCGTGCACCCTGGGGCTACAAAGATATACCACAATTTGAGATGTCAGTATTGGTGATCAGGGATGAGGTAGTCAGTTGCGGATCTTGTATCAAAATTTCTCACTTATCAAAGAGTTAAGGATGAAAACTATAGACCAACATGTTTTTTAATCCTTTAACCATTCCAGTATGAATGTGGGATAATATTTACATGTATTTCTTCAATTTTTTACCACATAATCCTAGTGGGAAAGATGAAATTTGGGTAATTATTGAAATACTCACTAAATCAGTGAATTTTTTGTCAATAAATGAAATGTTGAATGTGGAATAGATTAAGTACTTAAATTTATGATATATTGTGAGACTTTATGGGGTTCCATTTGTGGGTGTTTCTGACAGGGACTCAAGGTTCAAATCTATATTCGGTAAAGGTTTCCAAGAGGAAATGGGATCCCAATTGAAACTAAGCATGGATTATCATCTGTAGATGGATGGATAGATAGAGAGGGATATCCAAGTTTTTTAGGATATGTTCCAAAAGTGTTTGCTTGATTTTGATGGATTTTGGGACTTGAATTTTCCTTTGGTCTAGTTTTACTATAATAATAGTTATCAAGATTCAATCAGGATGGTTTCCTTTGAGGCACTGTATGAGAGGGAATGTCGATCAACCTTATGCTGGGTAGAGTTGGGAGAGAAGTCCTTGGTTGGGATGAGTTTGGTTTAGGAGACAACATAGATTGTGTAGTTTATCTAGATGCATTTGATCATGACATAGAGTCATCAAAAATCTTATGTGAACCATTGTTGTTGGTCGCTAGAGTTTGATGTTGGAGATTAAGTATTTCTCAGAGTTTCACCTCATTTAGGACATCATAATTTGGGTTCACAGTGTAAGTTGTCACTAAGGTTTTTGGGACCCTTTGAAATCATTTAGAGATTGGGGAGGGTCACCTATCAATTTATTTTATCATCTCACTTGAATTCTATACATGAAATATTTCATCATTCTTAGTTTAGGAGGTATATAAAAGATCCCTACCACATGATTATATCAGAAGATGTTGATATTGATCTTCATACTACTTTGGTTAAGAATCCAGTTCATATTATGGATCACCAGGATAAATTATTTTATGGTAAAACAATCCCCTTTATTTGGTTACTATGGTAGTGCGATTAGGATCACCATGAGACATGGGAGTGGGAGTCATTGATGAGGTAGCAGTGGAATTCTATTTTTTTAGATCTAGGATATTGATCACTTTTAGGGGATATAAATATTTTATAGTGGGGATATTATAATTCCCCATTACCATTCTATCAGGTATATTCTAATCCTTGCTTTTGGTTTCCCTTTTCATCAGGTGTGTATTTCCGCCTTGAAATTGGGAGGATACCTGTAATGGTGAAGTCAGGAATTTGTTGGAATTTTCAACACAAACCTTATGTTTCTACTAATCATTGGATAGTTACAATACATGTAATGGGATTAAATTATGTGTAATTCCATCCAGACAGATCCCATGAATTCAATACACAACATGATAATTTTAGAAGTTGTGTAAGGGTTACACTTTGTTTAATGTGAAAAATATATTTTTAATTAAATAGGAGACAAATTTTCAGAATAAATTAAAATTAAATAATATGATGACATGTAAAGTATTACATGTTGTGTAAATCTCCAAGCAACTGCTTTTGGCGAACCATACTATTTTATGAGTATTATTTCTCTTTAGAATCCTCCTCCTCTCTACTAGAGATTTTACCTCATTAATTTTTAGGTGATTCCTTCCCATACAGATCACTTTATTCAATGATTTATCACCATTATAGCTAGATTTATCCTCTCCATGTAAGTGTTCCTTTTGGTTCTTCTTTGGTTTTGGTTGCGGCTGCGGTTTTTTAATCAGATTGTGTTTTCTATCAATCCGTTTTAGTCTCTTATCATGCCTTAACTTTCGAAGGAAGATATTTTAGTTTTCAATCCATGTGTTCAAAGGTGGTTAAGTTTTATACGTCCTTTAGTTAAGTGGATCTATTGAAGTGTTTTAATTTATTTAATTTATTGATGTTCTTACTAATCCCTTGATATTTAAAATGGAATTTCATGTGTTTAATTTGAAAAAGGGAATGAGTTCGCATTTAAAAGGGTTTTTTGATTGGAAAATGGAATTTCCTTGATTTGAAAAAGTAAAATTGAATTTCAAACCCTGAAGTATATTGGATTGTATTTGAAATGGTTTTTATAAAAATGCGAACATGGTTTTTAAAACAGAGATTGAAAAACATTGCATAGTGTGAACATTGGGTTTGTCGATAAAGAGATGTGTATATCCTTAGTGTGTGTGACACCACTAGAAGGTAACCTCTTGTATATCGATGGACTGTGGTAGGAATCGATATTAGTTGGATCCAACCTTATGAATTTTTAGGATCATGAGTGTCTAGTACATATTGTCCCATATGATAGATCCCAACAGAAAGGTGCATTATTATTATTTTGTTTATTTTATGATAGATTATTTCATGGATGTTGGATCACATGAATATTTATATTAGGCATGTTTATCTAGTTTGTATCTATATTTGGGAAATATGACATAAAATTTGTAGGAAACTCAAGGACTGTTTGAGACATGTTTTCAAATTGTTTTATTTATAAAAATTCTTGTCAAACTATTTTATTTTAAAGCCTGAATTTTTGCATTATTATCATTAGAAATTGTATAGATCTCTTGGTATTATCCTACTAGGATTGGTTTCTCACACCCTACCTCTTCCTTTGGGAATATATAGTCCTTCTTTTGTATGATATAGATAAATGAAAGGGTATTCTGTAGCATGATGGATTCCCTTTACATTGCTGTTTCAGTTTGGGGATGGTTTGAAGGTGATAATTAGTCACATGGAGACTACTTTTTCTAGACTTGTTGTAATTTCTAGTTTAGACACATTGGATCAGTTGTATCTCCCTTTTGCCTTATTTTTTACTCTGGTTGTATGTGTTATATTTCTTATATATGAGTCTTGTTATGTTATATCTTTTTTACCTTACCCCATAATGATATAACTTAGGCGATTGGTCTGGTTGACCAGGGTTGTTCTGTTATACTTAATGGGTTGTGCTAAACCCTTAGGAACCTAGTTCTCAACCTTCACTTGTAGACAAGTGAGCCATTAAGAGACAAACTCTGCTATACACTTTTTCATCCATAACTAGAATCGAAGGTCCTAGTACATCTTTTCCACACCAAGATGTACTACTTATGGGGATGTATGACACTCCCTTATCACTTCTTCCCATAATGTCACCATAACCATCATCTATTATATTAAAAGGAAGATGTGTTCCCCATCTTTAGAAAATTGACCAGGAGTATATCTAGTTGATATCTCATCATGTATGGTATCACAATATTCATCTCCATGTTGAGCCTTCTTAACATGCTATAAAAGAAGTGGGGTAATAGCCATACACTATATATATGTTGCTCCATCCTCATCCACCACTAAAAACTGCAATGAGGATAACTACTTTGAATCCTTGGTAAAAAATTGTGAACAATATCTCTTACTAATATTATTTTCCACTAAATTCCCCTTCACAGGAGAACCGGCTATTTCAAAGTCATAATCCTAGAAGAAATCTCACCATTTCTTCTAAATCAAGTTAAGATCTTTATGAGAAAATATATAATTTATACTCTTATTTTCATAATAGATGACAAAACTCTCACACATAAGTTAGTGTTTCCTAATATTTGGGGGAAAAGACTACTAATACTAACTAAATATCATGGGTTATGTAGTTTTTCTCATATGGTATCAACTATCGAGACCCATGGGAAATCACTTCCTGACTCTGCATCAGAAACAACCATGTCTGGTCCCTGATGCATCACAGAGAATGATGTACTCGAAACCTTCCTATGAAAATCTCAAGATGTGAGCACTCATCAACCTCTGCCACAACTTTTGAAAACCCATTGTCAGCTTCCATCCATATGAAATAATTCCACTTCTAGGTCAAATCAATCAAATGTGATGATATCCTAGAGAAATTGGGAAAGAATCTACTATAATATTCTTCCAACCCAAGGAATCTTTGCACCTTCATCATGCTCTTGGGTGGATCCCAAGCTAACACTACACCAACCTTGAATGGGTCCACCACTACACCATTAACCAAGATTAAATGTCCCAAAAAGTGGACCTCTTGAATCCAGAACTAACACTTCAAGAGATCCTCATAATGATGGTGATCTCAAAGTATATATAGAACTATCATAAAGTGTCCCATGCACTCCTTCTTAGATACATAGTACATTAGGATATCATCAATGAAGACCACCACAAACTAATTAAAGAAAGTCTGAAATATTTTAGTTCATGAGATCCATGAACACCATTAGAGTGTTCATCATGCCAAAAATAATCACTAAGAAATCATAATTACTATAGTAATATTGGAATTTAATTTTCATTATATCCATATATCATACTTGAAGCTGGTGATTACCTAATTTGAGGTATTTTTTCTAGAACCATCTCTCTGATCTCCAATGACCGAAGAAGTTTTCAATCATCAGTAGTGGATACTTATCATTTATAGTCACCTGATTTAGGTTCGAATAATCCAAACATAACCTTAGGACCCCATAACCCTTCATAGCATACAAAAATGGGGCTTCATGGGGTGAAACACTAGGTCGAACAAAGACTTTCCCCTATAAGTCATCTAACTACACCTTCTGCTCCGAAATATTTTCAAGAGATATCCGATTATTGGTGAAGATAAATGGGTAGTCCCTATTTGATATTTTATATATAATTCTATCTATCAGTGAGGAGGTAATCCTAGAACATCCTCAGGAAAGATGTACTCATACTGAAACACCATAGAAGGAAGCTGAAATCCAATATAATCCATAGATCCTAGGGTAACACTAGACAATCGATGAGTAATCTGATGTATCTTCCTATATATGATACCATCCATCTCTACCAAGGTTTCCTTCTCACCCACAAAGTAAAACCTCATTCCATAACCATAGATACATTTCATCCTCCACTCATAACAGTCAATATGGGTATAAACTATAGATAACTAGTCCATATATAAGATGGTATCATATGGCCTCAAAGCTGTTATAGAGAGATCCCATAAGATTCTATCACCTCCAAGAGTAAGGTAAAACTATTTCAAGAAGTGTGTAATCAATGAGTCAACTCTGGTAGGATTCTCCAAGCATAATGGTCGAGCCAATGGCTCAACTGAAATATCTAAGTCCTGAACAAGAGAAGTGTGAAGAAAAGTGTGGCTCACACCTATGTCTATTAGTACTACAAGATAATATATAGATCATACTTCTAATCATTCTGAGAGAATTGGGGTCATACGACTCCAAGTTCTGCAGTTGTCCTCATCCATGAACACCAGCTCCCTCTGCGTAGTGTGAACCACCTGGGGGTGGTGGTGGTAGTAGGTCAAAACACCCACCACCTCCTGCTACTCTACCCACTCCTATACTAAACCTACTACCATGTGTACCTCCTTTCTACTTCCAATATATCTATATAGGCGGTCCATAAACTATATCTCTATAAACTATATGAAGGGTTAGAAAATCTTGAGCGAGATGTCTCCAACCGTCATAAGAAAAAAATCCCCTTTATCTCGGCTAAATTGAACCATACTAAGAGCTCTGATCCATAGACCCTATATCATGGGATCATATCCTAAAATGTATCACATGCCCATACACCTATGTGTTCCATCAGCTACCAGCTTCCAAGTTCTTAGCTCTAGCATTTCCACTACCAGCACCAACTATCGGTATCTACTCTCCTAGAAATCTCTCCACCATTAAGGTTATCTCATGCACTCCATCATAGGTGGGAATTAAAAGAGATACTATTCTATCCTTGACATCTCTTCATAATCCCTGGTTGAAGGTATATTCTTTGAAAAAATAATTCTAAACAGTATCTTAAGAGTATTGTGAGAGGTTAAGGAACCTCATTGAATACTCTTCCATGGTGAAGTTTCCCTTCTCTAACCGCATAAGCACCTTGATGTGTACCAATCACAACATGGATGTATATATTTACTCTAACAACCCAAAATATTGAATAATATTAGTTTCCTAATTTTTTTTGTTATTTTATTTTATACTCAACAAAACTATATCCTTTAATTAATGAAGTGAGTATAATTAAAATGAGACCATTGGGTTTTTACTGTTATATGACCATTGGTCAATATGACCATTGAAAGCTATAATGTTATGATTATTGTTTATAAATACAGATGATCACGGTTAATTAATACAGAAAGAAGAGTCGATGGCCTCATCCAGTAGACTTGGGCCATACGAAGCCCATCTTTCGGATCTTGGAAAGGAGGTTGCATCACTGGGATTTTCTTTGGACCAAGCCCAAGCCGAACTCCAACATGTGAAGCTTGAACGAAATCGCCTACGGGAGAAGTTCAAGTTGATAGAAATCAACACTTGAGTAATGTTGTCCGAGCTGCCCTAAGATTCTATCACCATAGCACACCTTACACTTAGGTCCTATGCAGGTGTTATAAGAGGCTTTGTAATGAGGCCTTAGATACTTTGTGTAATCCCTTGGTATAAAAAAATTGTTATTTTGTCATTCCTATTTTTGGAATAGTTTTTCTTAATAAAGTATATGTTAAATTAAGACAAATTTGATAAATTTATTTTATAAGTAAAATTTTACTTTTCAAAGATTCCTCATACATAGAGAATTATTATGTTAAAATAAACATCATTTTGAATTTCAAATATCGAAATTAACCTAGGATGTATTTTTAGAATTTTTTGAAGAAGTTTCAATTTTATGAATAGTGTTTTGTGAATAGTGTTTTTTGATGAATAGTATTTTATGAATAGTTTTTTTTATGAATAGTATAAAAATATTTTATTATTAAATAACTTTTTCTGTGAAATGATTTTTGAAAATCGGACATACATGGATGTAATCAGGGTGAAAAATTTGGTTCAATAAGATCAAAATAATTTTTTGGTGAATTGTAGTTTTACCCATTGAAATAGTAATTTTACCCTTATTAATGGTAATTTTACCAATGGAATAGTAACATCACATAAGGAGGTATAAATATGTTTTAGTCATCTTAAGTGGTAATGTGATATAATTATATCATAGTATAAGTAAATAAATGTTTTAGAAATTATTATTCAAGTATTAGTATTTTATCTATTTAATTTAATTTAAAATGAAATTATTTTTATAAAATGGAGTTCAATTTTGTATTTTACATGTCAAAAAATGGTTAGTTTGAATTTTTGGGATTTTTCTGAAACAGTTGAATTTTCAATGAATAGTAAAAATACAGTTTTGAGTTTTGGTGTGTTTAATGATATCATTAATGATGTAATAATGATGTAATAATTCTGGTCAACTTTGGAATAGTAATATATATTATGAGGTGTCCCAAGTGGACAATTCCATGGGCAAATACCATGGGCAAGCCCATGGTTTTTCAAATTCCATTGATGAGGTGTCCCTTGGAAATTAATTAAATATTCGCTCACTTTTTCTATAAATACCAACCCATTCCTTCATTAATTTAATTCCAAAGTCCTCCTCAACTAAGCTCTGGTATTTTTACCTCCAAAGGAGTCCTTCAAAGGTTCTCTCAAGCCCCCCAAGGTCCCAACCTTCATGATTTTGAAGTTACTCTTCAAGGTAAGGGAACCTTTCACCCTCCTCTTTTAAGTTATGACTTCCTTTATGTTATGTCTTCTATTTTCCATATTATTATGTTGGGGTATGTTCTTATATATCCTTATCACTTTAAATTTCATGTCCAAATGATGAGATACCCTTTCCACTCTCATCAATTTATTTTTTAAATTTTTAAGTGACGCCGTTAGGCTGCTGAATTTTCATAAAAGAAATCACATTTCTCTTTTCTTTCAAGTTTCCTTTTCATGTGGTATGTAATTAAAATATACAAAACATGAAATTATTTATATTTTATTCTCTACCTAAACTGTAAAATTATTCATTTATTTATGGTATACCCTTGTCCCCTCTCTTTTTATTATTTTCTAAAACCATGTTATATAGCCATTATGCTGTAGAAATTTTGTCTCAAAATCTATGTCTTTCTCTCAAGAAATTCTATTATCTTATTTATGTGAATACCGAGACCTATTTCATTTCTAGGGGTGTTCATAAATACATAAAAATTATATTATTGATTCTTTAATTGACATACATAAAACTCTTATTCCCTTTCCATGGGTTATAAATGACATAGTGATCTTGTTTTTAAACACCTTTTAAAACGTCATGATTTTGATATGAAACCCATTTCTTTTATGCGCTTCAGGTTATTTATGAATTGTATGATTATGATCTATGTGGATCACATGAAAATAATTAAATATTAAGGGTTATCCTTGATAGTGCTCCAATGCATTGGGTAAATAATTTAATCTCTAGAGATGACAAGTTTCATGATACCTTGGTGAATAACCTTGGTAATTTTTATGACACCTTAGTGATGAACCTTGGTGATATGTTCATGAATGTATAAATTAAATGTTGTAGCCACATATTAATGTTATGATTCATGTTATTTTCATTATGATATTCCTATACTTTCATTTCTCATGCCTTTTTTCATCAAGTTCTTATTGATATCACAAGTAAACTGATTCCCTTACTTTCCTTACTGGGCATTCTGCTCACCCTTTCCTTGGATGTATGTATCCAGGTTATGAGATGAAGTAATTTTACTTAGGATGAACCTTTGATGAATCCTTACAAGTGTATTATGATATTTTTTAATATTTTCATGTATTTTGTTCCGGATTTCCCAGACACTAGACTTTAAAGATCCTCTGTTTGTAAAATGAAATGAAAAGTTATGTAATAAAAGGTGGTATGCCATATTTAATTCATGTAGAGAGGATAAGAATATGACCATGATAGAGTTGTCTCATCATGTGCCTAAGTTACCAAACTCTTCAATCACCCAACAGATCCTTGAATAAGAGTCAGTGTTAGAACCACCATCTGATTTTTTGGTGTCCTCACAAGGATGAGAACTTATGTAGCCACCTCAAGACAATCCTCAGCTAACCGAGGGGTCTAGATAAGCCTTAAATTTTAGAGGCTTATTCCTTTGAAACTCATGTGTCATGATCAAACAATGCACATCCATGGATGGTATTTCCGACACAACTTTCTACTAAAAAGGTGGTGAAAAAAGTAACAAACTACATGGAGGTACCACCTTCTATACAGAACCCTGTATTGAATCCTCGTCACTCGAAGTATCTTCCTCTTGATATTTATATGTAATCCTAGCTGGCTATATTTAAGTAGGAATATTTAAATAATATAAACTACCAAATTCAAATAGAATATATGGGAAGCTGACTAAATAATGACATGAAAACCACAACACATTCAAATATGATGCATGTACCAATGTTTTTCCTTACCACAAGTGCCTACATGTACCAAGTCCACAAGTAGGTTATCAGAGTTCTAGTGAATGGATACATCAGCCTCTGTACCAATACTGTATTCCCTATCTTGAAATCTAAACTCAAAACATATTAACACTATTTTAATAAATCCCAAACCAAACCTCATAGTTAGAAATAACTCAAAATCCAATCCTAAGGTAGAAACAAAAACTTTGATACCATTATTTCACAACCAGACCTACCGAGGCCCACCTGGATGGTAATAAGCTGAGTGTGATAAAACCAATCCCACTTATAATAGGCTAGGGGCTGGTGGAAAACATCAAGAAGTAATATCACACACATGGGAGGACTTATCCTAATATACCTATACACACACATACACACATCTCTATGCCTATAAAATGTCAAAAGTAAAGTAAAATTGATACCAAATGCATGCATACATCTATATACCATAATCATAGTATGAAAAAGTACTGGAAATCATAAGGACATAATACAAGACCACTAAATGAAAAAGACTCCAACCTACTTAGAAATAGGGAACTACTATCAAATGAAACATCAGTATGAAACTAAATGATATTACCACACATGGTCCTCTTATAACTCCATCATTAGGTTTATCATCTATATAAGACATGTCATGTACATTAAGATCCCCTATAGGGGTGAGTATAAAAATATCCAGTAGGAAAACCTAAAATCATCAAACTTAAAGTATTAAGAGTATTTATCTCATTAATACATATGTACGTCAATAAATATATGATACACAATGATAATAAAAACATATATATACTCAAAATACACTCCAAGTCTCAAAGAGGAATCAACCACTTCCAACCATTAGTTTCTACTCAAGGAATCAAGGTAACAATTGTATGGGAGAATCCACTCCATGATCTTTTCTATCACTTTTGACACTCATACAAGAGATCATGCTCATCAGGTATTTCCAAATAATTACCTTCTAGAACATTAAATTTCTCAATAAATAGATAGGGGATCACACCCAGGACCACTGGGGGATTCCAAAAACCCTACCAGATCAACCTTCTAGATAGGGGATCAATTATTTGTGTATAGTGGTCACCCCAATAGCATAAAAATGACCTAGTACATATATGGAATGATAGAGGATCCCATGTTGGCACACATGGGGTGTAACGTCTCAGTTTCGGAAGCCACTAACTGGGGATCTGAGCTGGTTCGCCACATGGTCTCAAGCGCATTTCCCTAAACTTCAGAGGCTGCCGACTAGCAGTGAGGGCCTTGGGTGTGATAGTGGGGAAACTATGACCTCATTGGTAGAGTACACAGTGGAAATAAATAAACATGCAATAGCAGAAGTAGTTAATAACCAACAATAATAAACAGAGGAAGACTAAATCAACAAACTGGAGCACATATGTATATATGGTATGATGCAAGATACAACTCTAGGAAAGCATCCAAACAAGTCACAATGCTGAAAACACCACATTACCAAAACAAGTACAAAATAAAAGTGAACATCTCCTCAGTATCGTAAGCCAAAGCTTGGTCTCATGCTATCCTGCTCCAAGAAATCAAGTACCAGAAGTCGAAGGGCACTTTCCCTTGTCTATACCTGCAACAACATAGTCTGTTTGGTCCCAAAAGCATGACCCAAATAGGGTGTGAGACTAAATCCCAGTAGGTATTCACCCGAAGATCTGTGCCTAATAGTCATTGAGTATATGGTAGGTAAAAGTACAATAAGCAGTAAACAACAACATCAAATTAGTAGGCAATAAACAGTAAGTATTAAAGCAGCCTGATACACAATAGTAATCAATCCACAACCACCAACAACAGTGAAGCAAAATAGTTAACACAAACAGGAAAACCTCTAGGAAGTACTCGCAACCATCCCCTCTAGTCCTAACCAAGAAGTACCACAACCCTCTGGGTAATGCACTCAGCCTAACCCCTCTAGCTTGGTCATATGAATTTATGAGACTCTCTGGGAAGCTCACCAGGTCAATTCCCCTTATAGTATAGGGTAGTCATAGACTCTCTGAGGAAGATCACGCGGTCTAACCCTCTTATCCCCAAGGTCTAGAGACTCTATGAGGAAGCTATCTCGGTCAATTGCTCCTATAGCCTTAGGTATACCATAGACTCTCTGAGGAAGCTCACTCAGTCAATACCTCCTCTAGCCTGGGAAGGTTCTTAAAAAGATTCAAACAAACTAAGACACTCTGAGGAAGCTCACTTGGTCTACCCTCCTGTAGTCTATAATATCTGAAGGCACTCTGGGAAGCTCACTTGGTCTATCCCCTGTAGCCTATAATGTATAAGACTCACTGAGGAAGCTCACTCAGTCTACCCTCCTGTAGTCTATAATGTCAAAGACTCTCTGGGATGCTCACTCGGGCTATCCCTTATAATCTATAGCACCAGGTTCTCTCAGCCCCGTGCCAGTCATTACATAATAATTATATAAGGCCAAAGTAAACCTATAGAGCTACTTGGCTATCCAAAGTAAACCTATAGAGATACTTGGCTAAATAGTCTACAAGGCAACAAGCATGTAATGCAAAACACTCCACCCTATAGACACAAGGCATGGCAAGAGTCATAACGACCAAAGGCTAACAAGACCCAAAGTTCATAAACAGAGCTAAGCATTGGAAAAACATCCAAGAACAACAAAATGTCCTCTAACATGATTAATTTACCTCTACACAAGCATACTAGCAAGGTAGGAAAACAACAGGGGTAAAACGGTAAACACGCAATACCCCATTCATGGGTATTGGTGGTATTTGCACATAGAACTCAAAGACTTTGAACAGTAAGGAACAAACCAACTACCTCGATCCTAGGAGATCGATATACTTGAATCACGATGACTGATTCTCCCTTGAACGTCATAGATCTGAGAAAATGTCCAAAATTCTCAAACCACGATAACTTGAGAAAGGGGAAGAATCAAGGAACTAAACTCAAGAAGAAAGAAGAACTCACCGCTGCGGTTCCAACACAATCGACGACGGTCGAATCGGCCAACAGATGGAGGCTCGGAAATCCGGATAAGTTTCGTGGTCATATGGCATATCTCGGTCAAACCGGACCTAGAAGAAGACGTTTATGGTGATCAGGCATGACCACGGTCTGTTTAGTGAAAAAAATAAAGTACACGACATATACTTTTAGAGTACACGACATGTACTAGGTCTTTCCATACTCTGCCAAAATTGGACTCCACGTCACTCCTACACACCTTGTGTGTGGCCCGGACACGGCCAGTACATGGCTTCGAGCAGGAAAAGAGTACATGGCGTGTACTCAGAAAGTACACAGTGTGTACTTCAAAAATTTCCAGAAACTTTATTTTTCTCAAAAACTCCAGAAAAAGGAAAGAAATACCTAAAACAAAAATCCGGGTTCTTACAAACTTCCCCCATTAAAGAAATTTGTCCCTGAATTTCCCTAGCGAGGCGTAGAAGAAGAAACCCCGAACAACTCTAGCCACTGCGATCATACATCGGCCTCCCTCTCCCAGGTCTTGTCCTGTACTCTCCCATGCTGCCAAAGCACTCGTACTAAAGGACCAAACCACCCATAGAGAACCTTCGTACTACGATTGATAATCCGGATGGGATGCTCCTCAAAAGATGCATCCACTTTGAGCTCAACCTCCTCGGGCTGAAAGACATGTGACAGGTCTGAAAATTAACGTCGGAGTTAAGAGATATGCAAGACATCGTGCATAGCCCGGTACCTCTGAGGTAGCTGCAACCGATAGGAAACCGGACCAACTCTCTCCAACACCTCAAACGGACCGACGTACCATGGTGAAATCTTACCCTGTCTCCAAATGCTCTTGTGTCCCAACCTCGATGCGACATGCAGGAAAACCTGATCTCTGACCTCGAACTCCAGGGGTCGTCTCTGTTGATCAGTATAAGACTTCTGTCAAGACTGTGCTGTAACCATCCTCTTCCGAATCAACTCTATATGATCTGAGGTCTCCTAAAAAAGACGAGGTCCTAGAAAAACTTCCTCTCTTGCCTCCATCCAGCATAAGGGTGATCGACATGGCATACCGTACAAATCTTCGTATGGTTCCATCTGAATGGTCACCTGAAAACTGTTGTTGTAGGTGAAATACACAAGAGGTATATGCTTCTCCCAAGAACCACCGAAGTCTAGAATGCAAGCTCAGAGCATATCCTCAAGCACCTGGATCGTGCGCTCAGACTGGACATCAGTCTGGGGATGGTATGCGATACTCAAAAGTACCTGTGTACCCAAAGCCTTCTAAAGTCCCTGCCAGAACTGAGAGGTAAAACGCACATCCCTATCTGAAACAATGGAGTGTGGAACTCCATGTAGGCATAAAATCTCTCAGATGTACAGTCATCCCGGATCATCAACACTGAAGGTATCCTTGATTGGAAAGAAGTGTGCAACCTTCGTAAGCCTGTCGATGAAAACCCAAACAACATCACTCCCCTGAGATGACCTTGGTAACCCGGTCACGAAGTCCATCGTGACATCGTTCCACTTCCACTCAGGAATGGGTAATTACTGCAAAAGCCCCGCTGGTCGCTGATGCTCTGCTCTCACCTGCTAATAAGTAGAATATCTCACGACAAAACCAGCAACATCTCTCTTCATACCTGGCCACCAGTACTAGTGGTGTAGGTCATGATACATCTTGGTGATGCCAGGATGAACTGCCCAAACTGAGGAATGAAAATCCCACATCATCACCTCGCGTATGTCTGCTGGCACCCATAAGCGTCCCTGGAAACACAAGATATCATCCTCACCCACTATCCATCCAGGAAGAGGGTCCTCTCCTGACACACTCTCCCGCAGGACTAAGCCTTCTGAGTCTAATAGCTACCTCATCCATACCCAATCAAGTAGTGTAGAGGTAACAACTATAGAAGATAAAAAAGTCTGTCCCTGTCTGTCATGCACTTCCAATTTCATCTCAGAGAACAGAGCCATAAGATGCCACTCACTGTTGGTCTCTTGAAATGCCTGAATCTGAGTTCTCCTGCTCAATACATCTTCCACTGCATTGCCCTTTCCCGGCGTATAGGCATGCTCAAAATCAAAAGACTAAAGATACTCGACCCACCTATGCTGTCTCAGATTCAGATCTCGCTGAGTGAAGATGTACTTGAGACTCTTGTGGTCAGTGAAAACCACAAAGTGATCTCCCAGAAGGTAATGTTCCTACAACGTAAGGCATGAACAATAGATGCCAACTCCAGATCGTGCGTAGGGTAATTCCTATCATGTGGCATCATCTGCCGATACCCATACACAATGACTCCATCTCCCTGCATAAGAACAGCTCCCATCCCGATACCTGAAGAATCACAGTAAATAGTGTAGCCCATTCCTGGCTCTAGAAAGACTAGTATCGGTGCTGACGTCAACCTCCCATTCAGCTCCTGAAAGGCTGACTCACAAGGATCTGACCATAAAAACTTCGCCCCTTTCTTGGTCAAACCTGTCAATGGTGCTGCTAGGTGCGAGAAGTCCTGAATGAAGTGTTTTTAGTATCCAACCAGCCCTAGAAAACTCCACACCTCAAAAACTTTCTCTAGATGCTCCCAAGAAACTACAGCTCTCACTTTCTCTGGGTCCACAGATACTCCAGCCTCTGCAATGACGTGACCCAAGAAGTGATTCTGATCCATCCAAAAGTGGCACTTAAAGAGTTTAGCATATAGATGATGCTTTCTCAGTGTACTCAGAACGATCTCAAGATGTGTGGCATGGTCATGTCGAGTGTGAGAGTACACCAAGATATCATCCGTGAAAACCACCACAAGGGAGTCTAAGTATGGATAGAACACTCGGTTTATCACTGCTATGAAAACTACAGGCGCGTTCATGAGACCGAACTGCATTACTGTATACTCGTATAGACCATAGCTGGTCCTGAAGGATGTAAGAGGTATTTCTGATGGTCTAACGCGCAACTGATGATAACCGGGCCTCAAATCGATCTTCGAGAACACCCGGGATCCTCGAAGATGATAAAAGAGGTCATCTATCCTCGGAAAGGGATACCGGTTCTTGAACAACTGGTTTAGCTTCCGATAACACACACAAAGCTGAAGGGTACCATCTTCCTTCTTCGAAAACAGGACAGGAGAACCCCAAGGAGAAGTACTGGGTTTGATGAAACCCTTTGCCTGAAACTCCTCCAACTGCTTCTTGAGATCCTGAAACTCAGGTGTAGCCATCCTATAAGGAGGAATGGACACCGGTGCCACTCCTGGAATGAGCTCAATCGATAAGTCTACCTCACTCTCCAGAGGAAAACCTGAAAAGTCCTCTGGAAAGACAGAACTGAAATAATCCACCAATGGGGGAAAGTCTAACTGTGAAGTCCCCTGGTCATCCAGATACAGACTGGAAATCTGGGATGCAACTTCCCCTATCCCATGATGCTCTGGTCCAGCTCTACCTGCCTAGAAATCCCACTCACCTCTATAAAGGAAAGATCCTCCCTCTGGTGATATGAAACTCACCCTACGACGATAGAAATCGACGACTGCCTGGAAGGGAACCAACCAGTCCATACCGAGAATGACGTCATAGCCTGTCATCTCTAGGACATAGAGGTCCCATACGAAATGACACCCTGAAACCTCAAGAGGGCACTCTCTGCACTGACGTAAGCTAGATTTCCTTGTCCCCAAAGGTGTGTCTAGTGTCAATGAGTCGGCAGAAGAAAAGATACAGAGCCCAAGGATCTCCATGACCGCAATATAGATAAAGCTATGGGAAACACCAGTATCAAAAAGAGATGAAGATAAAACTGAGGCTACTAAGATCTTACCTCGAACTGTAGAAGGCCCGGGATCCTTCTCCTAATAGGTCTACTCCATGGCGAAAGACTGGCCTGCACCGTGGCCCTGTGCCCCTGGTTGACTACCCTGAGCTGATCCACTCTGCTATCGCTGATGTCCTGGTGACTGACCACCACGACCGCAACCTCCACCTCGGCCTGAATGGCCAGAAGAACTCCAGTTCCAAGACTGGTGGGAAACTGGTGAAGCATCCTCAGAACACGGGGTCATAGAGGAACCCCTACCACCAAATGAAGGTGAGGAGATGTGACAGAAGCGCTGAAGATGGCCCATCTTTCCACAAGATTGACACTCCATCGGATCTCTCTGGCACTGAGGCCTGGTATGCCCACTCCTACCGCACTGGTAGCGTACAACCTGGATGCCAGAAGACGCATCCCGCAAACCTCGATATCCTCAAGAAGACTCTCTGTGACGCTCCCTACTGTCCATAGGAGGAACACTAGCTTTGGATGTCGAACCACCCTAGCTCACTGCTCCAGAATCTCTCAGATTGCGCTTAGTAATCAGCTCCTGGTTGACGATGGAGGATATAGAAGTCAACTAGAAGATATTCACATGGGAATGGATCTCCTGCCTGAGACTGTCCTTGAACTTCCTAGTAAGAAACAACTCATCACCTACTAGGATAGGTGTGAAACGCTGCAGCTCAGTGAAGCGAGATGAGTACTCCATAACAGAAAGAGTACCCTATTGCAGACTCATAAACTTCTGGTCTCGATCGGCCCTCAGGGTCTCCAGATAGAAGTAGTCATAGAAGGTGCGTCGAAACTCAACCCAAGACATACCCTGCTGACGCCCTGATTGTGAGATCACCTCCCACCACCACTTGGCGGTGTCCCGGATCATATAAGTGGCCAGCTTTACCCTCTTCTCTGGGGGTATCTCCAGATGCTCAATGATAGTCAGGGTGGCCTTGAACCACGACTCTACAACCTAGGGTCCTCCATCCCCTGAGAAATTAAGAGGATGCTGCTGTTGAAAAACCCTCTTAAACTCAGCCATCGACGGGGCAGGAGGTGGCGCTCCCTGGAAAATCTACATCATCCTCAGGAAATCCTCCCTGAACTGCGCATCGGCGCCTACGACGGGTATAGCTACTGGTGCCAAGGATGGAATAGCAGGAGGATCAACAGGAGGTTCCTGATCAGCCATATACAGTGTATGATCACCTTCTGGAAACTGACACACGACCGGAGGACGTCTCAGAGGCATAGCTCTGAAAGATCAAAATCACACCTTAGATCAGGATTAACAAAGACTGAAACACAGGAGTAAAAAATGAGAACATGGAAAAAAAACTATCAAGTTTTACAAAACACGACAACACGGTGTGTATAAAAACTACACGGAGTGTCTTCTTTAGACATTAACATGGGCGTGTACTCCTGCCACTACTGTTCGTGTAACACCCCAAACTACATGGCATGTTGTTCCCACACACGGCGTATTCTTGAACTCTAAACCCCTGCCCGAGTATCCTTACACGGCTAACCCACACGGTCCAAACGAACCCCAAACTACACGGCTTGTTCCCTAGGGACACAACGTGTACTAGAAACGGTCTCGGCGGCCGGTGTTATTAGTTACACATCCGTCTACATGGCTGCCCTTACATGGCGTGTTCCGAACAAACACGGCGTGTATAGGAGAAGGTAACACCGACCTGTGTTTTTTTTGACACGGCTGGGTAACTATGGAAAAACTACACAGCGTGTTCTTTACCAACACGACGTGTTCTACCAGAGCTTCCCCGACCCGTGTTGTTAGTGACATGGCCGGGTACATAGCTGTAAACTACACGGCATACACCAACCGTACATGGAATTTTCCTGATGTTATTTTCAAGACGCTGTGTTTCTGCTCACACGGTCAGTGACACGGCCTGAAACCTACACGGAGTGTATCCAGAAACTACACACCGTGTATTCTGGATTTTTTTGGGTAGTAGCTCAGAAACTGCACAGAAGCCCAGAAAACACAGAAAACAAAACAAGGAGGTGCCAAATTCCGACCAGCGGGGGCCCATACTCCCCACGAATCAAATCTTCGAATCTCCCACAGTCATCTACAAGAGAAAAAAGGATCATGATCCACCAACTTCCGATTCAAGAGGGCCCATAACACCTCATGAATCAAAATTTTGCATTCATTAAAGAAAAGCACAACATAATCAATTTCTCTATCACAAAAGCAGGGGTTCTATCAAAGAATATATCACAATAGCATACATAATCTATACCAAGTCTATCACAACAACATGAAATCTCTAATGCACCCTAGATGGCATGGAAAGAATGCATGGCATGTGATTTATAACAAGTGCCTATATGATGCATGAGATGGAATACTCTCATCTCATTGGGTTGCGATGGAAATAGAACTTTAATAGCCAAACAATAATAATAACGAAAGTCATGTGAATCACTCTAGGTGAAATCATATAAACCGTAAAATCTCAAAACCATAAAACTGCAATTAATGAGGTAGTATGGCTTTTCCCTGTACATGGGTTAGCTACTCCCGAGCACAACTTATTAACAAATACCGAATCTATCTTATCCCTAGCTAAAGGCTCCAAACAGTAAATCAAGAGAAAATAACCTACCTATGACACCAATTCGTAATATCCTGGTTCCGGAATACACTAACCGGGTCTCCGAGCCGGTTCGCCACACGGCCTCAAGCGCATTTACCCAAACGCCAGAGGCTGCCGACTAGCAGTGAGGACTTTGGGTGTGATAGTGGGGAAACTATGCCCTCATTGGTAGAGTACACAGAGGAAATAAATAAACATACAATAGCAGAAGTAGTGAATAACCAACAATAATAAACAACTGAAGACTAAATCAACAAACTGGAGCACATATGTATATATGGTATGATGAAAGATACAACTCTAGGAAAGCATCCAAACAAGCCACAATGATTAAAACACCATAGTACCAAAAAAAGTACAAAATAAAAGTAAACAGCTCCTCAGCATCTCAAGACAAATCTTGGTCCCATGCTATCCTGCTCCAATCAATCAAGTACCAGAAGTCAAAGGGTGCTTGCCCTTGTCTATACCTGCAACAAAATAGTCTGTTTGGGCCCAAAAACATGACCCAAATAGGGTGTGAGACTAAATCCCAGTAGGAATTCACCCGAAGATCTGTGCCTAACAGTCAGTGAGTATATGGCAGGTAAAAGTACAATAAGCAGTAAACAACAACAACAAAGCAATAGGCAGTAAACAATAAGCAGTAAATCAGGATGATACACAACAGTAATCAATCCACAACCAACAACAGAAGTGAAGAAAAATAGCTAACACAAACAGGAAACCCTTTGGGAAGTACTCATAGCCATCCCCTATGGTCCTAACCAAGAAGTACCACAACCCTCTGGGCAGTGTACTTAGCCTAACCCCTCTGGCTTGGTCATACGAATTTATGATACTCTCTGGGGAAGCTCACTCGATCAATTCCCCTTATAGTCTAGGGTAGTCAGGGACTCTCTGAGGAAGATCACGTGGTCTAACCCTCTTAGCCCCAAGGTCTAGAGACTCTCTGAGGAATATATCTCAGTCAATTGCTCCTATAGCCTCAGGTATACCACAAACTCTTTGAGGAAGCTCACTCGGTCAATTCCTCTTCTAGCCTGGGAAGGTTCTTAAAAATATTAAAACAAAGTAAGACTCTATGAGGAAGCTCACTCGGTCTACCCTCCCATAGTCTATAATATCTGAAGGCACTCTGGGAAGCTCACTCGGTCTATCCCCCTGGGGCCTATAATGTCTAATAATCACTGAGGAAGCTCACTCGGTCTACCCTCCTGTAGTCTATAATGTCAAAGACTCTCTAGGATTCCCACTCGGTCTATCCCTTGTAATCTATAACACCAGGTTCTCTCAGCCCCCTGCCAGTCAGTTCATAATAATGCTATAAGGCCAATGTACACCTATAGAGCTACTTGGATATCCAACGTACACATATATAGATACTTGGCTAAACAAACTACAAGGAAACAAGCATGTAATGCAAAACACTCCACCCTATAGACACAAGGCATGGTAGGAGTCATAACGGCCAAAGGCTAACAAGACCCAAAGGTCGTAAACAGAGAAAAGCATGTGAAAAAAATCCAAGCACAGTAAAATGTCCTCTAACATGATTAATTTACCTCTACACAAGAATACTAGCAAGGAAGGAAAACAACAGGGGTAAAACAATAAACACGTAATACCCCATTCATGGGTATTGGTGGTATTTTCACATAGAACTCAAAGACTTTGAACGCTAAGGAACAAACCACCTACCTTGATCCTAGGAGATCGATATACTTGAACCATGACGACTGATTCTCCCTTAAACATCATAGATCTGAGAAAACATCCAAAATGATCAAACCACAATAACTTGAGAAAGAGGAAGAATCAAGGAATGAAACTCAAGAAGAAGGAATAACTCACCGCTACGGTTCCAACACAATCGACGGCGGTCGAATCGGCCAACAGATGGAGGCTCGGGAATCTGGAGAAGTTTCGCAATCATACAGCGTCTCTCAGTTGAACCAAACCTAGAAGAAGACGTTTATGGTGATCAGGCGCAACCCCAGTCCATTTAGTGAAAAAAATAAAGTACACGGCGTGTACTAGTTCTTTCTGTACTCCGCCAAAATCGGCATCCACGTCACCCCTACACGCCGTGTGTGTGCCTCAGACATGACCAGTACACGACTTCGAGTGGGAAAAGAGTACACGATGTGTAATCAGAAAGTACACGGCGTGTACTTCAAAAATTTCCAGAAACTTCATTTTTCTCAAAAACTCCAGAAAAAGGAAAGACATACTTGAAACGAAAATCCGGGTTCTTACAGGGGGATACACCAAACTATATCTAAAAGAAACCCATAGATGGGATCACAATCCTATGCTAAGGATGTAATGCAACACTATACCCTCATCGCTACGGAACAAGGAATCACACTCTATCAAACTTGGTCTATACTAAAGATATATAAGAAATCACATTGCCTTGGGAATATTAAATGGAATGTACTATCAGTACAAAACATTTATCTTATGTCCTAGGTATTCTATTGTACCACATCCCATGTATGTATACCTATATCCATGACCGTGTACCTCTGGCTGTGCCTGTGTACCTGGACATGTTTGTGTACCTATCCTTTTCTGGGTCCTCTGTCCGTGTCTGAGTACACTATCGTGCCTGTGTATTCTTCCCATGATCGTGTTCCTTGCCATTTCCATGACCATGTTCACCCGAAATACATGCCAAAAAACTGACACTGGGTCACATGGCATGTAACATGTATCACATGATGTGTGATATTAATCTTCATGTGTAAACCCTTGAACTATATCCATCTCCCCATGTAAAATTTATTCTATAGGGTACACACCGTGTAACATGGGATTTTCTTAAACTCATAGGTTCTTCAAAAATATTTTTCTTTCACCCCTGCTTCCTTTACTCTTTCTATCAATCACACCTATGAAACTCAGTTTGAGCCTCAACTAAGCCTCACCATCATCAATTTCTATAATCCATCCCTCGACCCTCTTTAATTACAACCGCCATTAAACCATGCCATCCTAACACATAAAACCACAAATCGAGAATCAATGGTCCGATCTTGATCCACCTATGATCATACTCTACCATCATTTCACCTCGATCATGAACCCAAACTTGTGGTATCGATATGTTTCACTAATGAACAACAACACAATTGTAAAATAATTGGTATTTGTCAAACCACCATCCAAGGAAATACTGGAAATGGATCATGTGAAGAATGGGGGAAAAATACAAGAAAAACAAAAATAGGAGTGAACATTGACTATTATTTGGCTTGGACTCATTTATTATTTGTTATAATGATGAATGAATAACCAAAAAATAGACAACAATAATAACTTCCACAAATTATGTGTAAATAAACTCACACCCACAACACAATCGACCCACGAATCAATCTGTTAGTCAATTCGATTTGTGTTTCTTGTTGGATAATAAAATGGGGAAATAACCAAAGAATCAAAATCCCTACCTCATTTTTGTAATTTCCAGTGAAGATAAACAAATATACTTTATCTCCATTAGCAAGATCCTAAAATTCCACTGGCGAAGACATTCCATGATCCATTACTATTTTTTAAGATGTCCTCCAATATCCCCTCTCACAATGCAAGGGTTATGTAGCTAACCAAAAGGATTTGGAATAACCATATATTTATAAAGGATATTAGGTCAATTCATTTAAACATAAAAAAATAAAATAAAAGTTTATTTATTTTATTATTTGTGTCCATGGAAACACTTTATCAAAATGCTGGACATCGACAAAGATTATATCGCACCTAGGGTAATACTTGCAATCTAGACTCAATAAAATTCTTAAATTTCCCATATGAGTCCCCGTTTTTGAATTATTCTATTATTTCAGGAAAAATCCATGCATGTGATATAATAAATTTAATATTTTTATTACATAATTATCAAGGCTCTCTAGGCCTCAGGATATCATGTTGTCTCATCTCCTGAATCTAAAAATATAATTAAATATATTCCATATCATTACATGGAAAAAATAGAGATGTTACATTCTCCCCATCTTATGATTTTTCATCCGAAAAAGAAAAAAATATTACTCAAAAAGATATGCGTACTGAGCTTGAAATCAGGTCTACCACTCCCATATTCTCTTTTAAATATTCCCATGCTACCATCAGATACACACCAAGGGGATCAATCCCACATAGAGGATATTATCCTGTCGATCCTCAATCTATACCAGGTACTCTACAAAGGAAGATCCATCCTATATGTTTAGATTTCCCTAGTCAATAACATGAGATGATTCATGCACATACCACCTCATCTATGACACATGGAAGATATCATGTACCCGATATAACTGCAGTGGTTGGTCCAAGAGGTACACCTCCTCTCCAACCCTATATAATATTTGGAAAGGTTGAATAAATCTCAGAGATAACTTACTTCCCTAACTAAATATCCAAATCCCATATTGAGGTGATAAATTTAAGAACACATGGTATCCCTTTTTGAACTAAAAAGTCCTCCATTATTAGTCCACATAATAATTATGACAGCTCTGTGTAGTCCTCATCCACTCCTAGATGATCTGAACCTTCTCCACCACAGCTCACTTGAGCTCTAGGTCCATGAGGGATGACCCACCTAGTTCAGTCCAACATAGTGGTGATCTACAAGGTCTCCCATACAAGGCCTCAAATATTTCCATATTGATGTTGGAATGGTAGTTCATTTTGTATATGAACTCTACCAAGTGTAGGTGATACTCTTAATAATAAAAAAAGTCCAACATGGAAGACCGTATCATGTCTTCCAGAACATGAATGGTATGATTAGACTGGCCATTAGTCTAAGGGTGAAATTTCATGATCAAATGTAAGTGAGTCCCAAATACCTCTTGTAATCCTCCCTATAATCATGACATGAAGAGAACATCTTGGTTTGTAATGATCATCGATGGAACTCTGTGCAATTGGAATATCTATTTATTATAAAGATGTCCCAATCTATCAACTGAAATCTTCTCATAAATCGTTAGGAAGTTGGTGGACTTGATGAGTCAGTACATGATCATCCATATTGTATCATGTCCTCTATAAATCCATGGTAGTCCCATCACGAAGTCCACATATATACCATCCAAATTACATTATGGAAAATCAAGGGGTTGAGATAAATACATGGGAACCTAGATCCTAACCTTCACTTGCTAAAAAGTGAAGAATCAAGAGAAAAACTTTGTTACACACTTTTTCATACATGGACACAAAACCTGACATTAGAAGTCCTAGTATAACTTTTCCACACTTGGATGTACCACTAAGGGTGGTTTATGAAACTCCCATATTACCTCCTTAGAAAATATCACCGAAACTATCATCTATCCTCATAAAAGGATGATATTCTCCCTACCTTCATAAAATACACCAGGAGCATGTCCATTGGATATCTAAGCATGTAAGGTCTCATAGTAAATATCTTCATTATGTGACTTCCTAACAAACTTTAGAGGTGTTGGGGTAATATCCATCGATTGTAGATATGTCACACTATCCTCACCCACTATGGATAAATGAAATAAGGCTAATTTCTTAGAAGCCTCAATCAAAAATTGTGAACAAGATCTACTACTAAGAGCATCTGCCACTATGTTCCCCTTCCCAGGATTATAGATTATCTCAAATTAATAATCATGGAGAAACTCTAACCATCACCTCTATCTCAAGTTATGATCCTTCTGAGATAATATATACTTGAGACTCTTATAGTTATAATAGATGATAAACCACTCACCTATAAGGTAGTGTCACCACATATTTAGTGATAAGACTACCATTTCTAACTCAAGAGCAAGGGTCACCTAGTTTTTCTCATCTAGTCTCAAATATCAAGACCCATAGGCAATCACTTCCTACCTTTGTATCAGAACACAACCAAGTACAGTCCCTAAGGCATTATAGAACACTACATACTTGAAACCCTCCTTTAGAAATCTCAAGATGAGAGTTCTCATCAACCTCTGCCAAAATTCCTAAAAATGATTCTATCACCTTTTTATCTACATGAAAGGCTTCCGTTTCTAGGTAAAAATAGTCAAAGTTACTGATATCCTATAGAAAATGGGCATGAATCTTCTACAGTATCCTTCTAAACCAAGGAATATCTATACCTAATTCATGATCTTCGGTAGATTCCAAGCTAACATTTCCTCAACCTTTTCTTGGTCCACCACTACACCATCAGCCAAGATGAAATTTCCTAGAAAGTGGGTCTCATAAATACAAAACAAACACTTTTATAGCTTCCTATAAAGATAGTTCTCTCAGAGTATTTCTAGGATAATCCTAAAGTGTATCACATGAACCTCCTCAAACACCGAGTATACTATGACTTAATCGATGAATACCACCATAAACCGGTCGAAGAAGAGATGAAAGATCCAATTCAAGAGTCCCATGAAAACTAATGGGGTGTTTTTTATGTAAAAAAATCACCAAGTACTCACAATGACTGTCAGAACATTGAAATTCCATCTTTAGTATATTCTCATATCATACTCAAAGATGGTGATAACCTGGTTCGATGTCTACCTTCGAGAACCATATCCTCCCTCTCATCTGATTGAAGAAGTCATAAATAATTGATAGTTGATACTTATTCTCTATAAACACTTGATTCAGGGTCCAATTATCCATACATACCCTCAAGATCTCGTCTTTCTTCTTTGAAAAAAAACCGGGGCTACCCAAGGTGAAATACTAGGTCTGGCAATGTCCTTCCATTTCAAGTCCTACAAGTGAACATTTTACTCACAAATCTCTCTGGGATCCATCCAATATAATACCACAGATATCAGGGGAATCCCTTGGTTCATGTATATTTAGAATTCTATCTCTTGGTAGGGTGGTAAGGCTAGAATGTACTCATAAAATAAGTATTTATACTCTTATAACATCGAAGGAAGCTAAAAGATCATAAATTCCATGCTCCAAGGGTAATACTATCCAACTGGTGAGTAATCGGCCATATCCTCCTATGCATGAGCCCATATTTCTCTACCTAGGTTTCCTTATCACCCACAAAGTAAAACCTCATTCAATCACCATGGATACACTATATTATCTGCCTGTAATATTCAATCTAGGAATGAACTATGAATTTCCAGTCCATTCAAAAGATGATATCGTAATGCCTAATTGATTCTATAAAGAGAAATAATAAGAAACTATCACATCCAAGAGTTAGGTCATACTATCATAAAAAGTTTGTGATTATTAATGTACCTCTAGTAGGAGTCTCAAAGTACAAGGGTAAAGCCAATGGCTCAAACAGAATCTCTAAGTATCAAACAAGAGAATTAGAAAAAAAAGTGGATTTCACCCAAGTCTATCTGTGATGTATCTAAATTAGGGATAAAATAGATCATACCTTTAATCATCCTTGGTTCCTTGGGGTGATAGGCCTCTACTTCCTATATATTCCTTCATCCCTGAACACTATCTCCCTAATCTTGGCATGGACTTCCTAGGGGTGGTGGTGGAAATACGTCAAACTGCCTTGAACCTCCTGTTTCTCTACCTGCTAATCTACCCTAGAACCTACTTTCTCGTAATGGTGTCCCTATCTAGGAGGTCCATCAACTATCTATCTATTAGCTATATGAAGAGTTAGGAAATAAAAAGTGATATGTCCTCAACCGTCATAAGAGAAACACCACCTCTCTCTTAGCCAATTAAAACCATCCAGAGAGCCCTGATTAGTAGACCATCTATCCTGATATCATATCTTGAAACATCTCACATGCCTAGATCCTTGTGTTTACAATTGGCTACCATCTTTAGAGGTCTCATCTCAATTGCGCTACTACTATCATCCACTTTCAGTGTCTATTATTCCATAAATCTCTCCTCCACTAAAGACGGATCAAGCACTCCAGTATAGGTGGGAATGCAAAGAGATAAACTCTACTATTAATATCTAATCATAATTCCTGATCAAAGGTTCATGCACTAAAAAATATATCTATAACCATATCTAGAGAGTGTCATAATAGGATAACGAACCTCATTGAAATACTTTTCCATGGTCAAGCTACCCTGCTGTAACTATTGAATCTCTTGAATGCACACCACTTATAATGTGGTTGGATATAACACCTCCCTAAAGTGATTCTCAAAAGTCGACTAGGAGAGAGCTATCACATATTGTGTTTGAATCAAAAGACTCCACCATTTCCCATCATATCCTTGAATTAAAATTTTCTCTAGGAACCCTATATAGTCTGTAAGTGTCCTAATAAGGCAGAAAACTTAGGTAACAACCTTAAACTAGTCCTCAACTACATGGGGGTCTAGATTTCCCCAAAACCTGGGAGGTCACTACCCCTAAAAATCATGGACAATTATCATACCATGCACATACTTAGATGATACTGCTGGCATAAATTTCTTCTCAATGGATGGTGAAAAAAACTCACATACCACCTGAAGGTACCACCTCCTATACAGAACCCTAAAATAAAGTCTTTCCACTTGGTGGATTATAATCATGATCTCACTATGGAATCCTAGATGGCTATCTTCATAGTGTAATATTGAAATAAGATCAATATGTACTTGATAAAATAGTATATCTAGGGAGATAACTTAAGAAATAAATGGAATCCCAAACCCATTCCTATATGATTCATGTACCAATTTTTGTCCCTGTAATGATTGACTACATGTACCAAGTAAAAAAATGGTTATAAGAGTTTTACAGAATGGATATGTCATCCATCACACCAACACTAGAGTCTTAGGCTTGGAATACAAAATCAAAACACTATAACACTACTAATATAAATACCAAAACAAAACCACATATCTAGATTAAATATCCAAAATCTAGTCCTAAACCTGAACCATCAGGGTCCACCTAGCCAGTGATAATCCAAGTGTGACAAACCCAATCCCACCTATAATAGGTCAAGGGATGGAGACCCGCATCAAGAAGGCATATATGAAACATGGGGGAATTTTCCTAAGGAACCTATACACACACACACATATATTAAAGACCGTAAAATAATGAAAGTAAAGTAAAACCGATACCAAATAAATGAATAAATCTATATTAAAAAATTAGAGTATTAAAAAGTACAAAAAAGGATAAGGCCCAAATACAAGATCACCAAAAGGAAAAGAGTCCAACCTACTCAGAAGGAGGAGACTGATATCAAATACAAAATTGGTATGAACCTTGGCCTATCTTTCCAAAACTATTCTTTTCATACTCTTAGTCATCCTAGGACTTTATCAAAAATCCTATTGTCTATAGAAGACATGACATGTTTAATAAGATCCCATGTAGGGGTGATTATATCAATACCCAGTAAAACAATCTGAAATCACCAAAATAATGCATCAAGTGTATTCTGCTCATTAATACACATGTACATAAATCATGATATGATAAATAATGATAATAAAACCCCATCTATTCTCATAATAGATTACAAGTACCAAATAGGTCTCAACCAATTCCATCCATAAGATTCTATTCAAGGCTTCAAGGTAACACTTTTCCAAGAGAAACTTCTCTCCGATCGACACTTTCATTGATGGCGCTCATCTGGGATGTAATTCATATTGGCTCTCTCTAATGAAATTATCACTAGAACTTTGGAGTTCTAATTACATAAATATAGGATCCTACCTAGGACCATTAGGTGATGCCAAAAAACTTTCTATATCAACTTTCTAGATGTTAGATGGATGGACTATGGATGGTGGTCAAGACGATACCACAAACCCTTTCTAGTACAATGAAGAAATGATATAGGATCCCACCCTGGTCATACATGGGGATACATCAAATTATATCTAAGTGAAAATCCATAGAGGGGATCAAAACCCTATGATCAATATGTAATTCCACATTGTTTCCTTGTAGGGAGGGATCAAGGTATCATACTCAACTAAACCTAGTATATACTGAAGAGATGGAGGGCCTCACACTACCCTAGAAAAAGTACATTATGTGTACTATCAGTACATGATGTGTCTTTTCTTCCTCGGGTATGCCTATGTATCACATTCCATACCTCTGTACCTATATCCATTCCTATTTACTTGTGAAAATTCACATTTACATGGCCGTGTTCATGTACCTGGCCATGTTTGGGTCCTCTAGACATGTCTGAGTACATAGTCGTACTCGTGTATTCTGCCCATGCCAATGATTCTAGCAATTTTCATGCCCATATACCCTTAAGGCACACACCAAGACATTATCACTAGGTCACATGGTGTCTGACATGTGTCAAATGGTGTGTGAAATTTATCTTCATGTGTAAACCATAGCGATGTATCTTGGGCCTCACATGATGTGTGTTATTTTGGGTACACGTTGTATAACTCAGGATTTTCCCAAACACACGAGTTATTCACACCAATTCCACTTGAACCAACACCATCTTCGCTCCTACTATCGATTACACCCATAAAATTTGGATTAGGAATTGACCAAGCCTCATCATCACCGATGGCTAGAATCCGGCCCTTGATCCACTTGAATCACAACTTTCGTCACACCATGTGTCAAACCACAAACCAAGAATCATTGTTCTGATCCTGATACACTTCTAATCATCCAATTATACTATCTCACCTTTATCATGAACCCACACTAGTAGTATCAATCCATTGTGCTGAAAAATGGTCCTACAATGATCAAATACTGGGTATTCATAAAACCCATGAGTAAGGAAATAATAGTGATGAAACATTAAATGAATGGGTTAATAAATACATTAAACAAAAAAGAGGAATGAACCTTGACAATTTTTTGATTTGGCTTTGATTCATTTAGGTTATAAAAATGAAAAAAGAACCAATAAATAAATAATAATAATAATTTCCCCAAATCATAGGTAAGTAAACCCGCACCTCCAAAATGATAGACTGATGAATCAATATTTTAGTTGATTTGGTTCATGTTCATCATGGGATAATAAAAAATGGGAAAATAGAAAAAACAACCTAACTCGATCTTATATTGATCCCTAGTGAAGAACAAATTTGGGTTGTCTTCACTGGTGAGATCCTCAATTTTTTTGGTGAAGAAGATCCTTGATATGTTATCGTTCACCAAGCTATCTTCTAATGGTTCCTCTCAAAATCATAGGGTTATGTGGAGAACCCTAGATATTTTGAATAACTATATATTTATAGATAATATTAGGTTAATACATTTAAACATAAAAAAAATCAACCAACCAATCAATTTATTTTA
The DNA here is from genome assembly GCA_963277665.1 of Viscum album. Classification (NCBI taxonomy): domain Eukaryota; kingdom Viridiplantae; phylum Streptophyta; class Magnoliopsida; order Santalales; family Viscaceae; genus Viscum; species Viscum album. The sequence goes on from OY728123.1 coordinate 881,993,610, forward strand.
TTATTTTCACCCACAACAACATTTTATCAAAACAACCAATGCCAACAAAGATTATATCACACCTAGGGTATAACCCAAATTTTGGATTCAATAATGGTATCAAAGTTTCCATATGAGTCCCCATTTAGGAGATATTCCACTATTTTAGGAAAACTATACATGCATGATATAATATAGTTAATATTTTTATTTTATCAATATCTAGGCTCTCTAGACCTCGAGATCTCGAACCGTCTCAACACCTAGATCTAAAAATATTATTATATACATTCTTAATATTTAATTGAAAAAGTAGATATGTTACACTGATCATATTTAGTATAGGGTCGCCCGTGTTGGGGTACATGCCACGATGCAATAAGATTAAAGTTAATATAGGAGATGATTTTCCCAAAACATCGTGTATTTATCCATCATCTTATGAAGGATATTGGATAGAGTTTTGTCAAAGGTGTTTATATATCTTCTTATCCCAACATGATAATAAGATAAATCTTTATACTGTATATTATACATTTGATGCAACCTATTCAACTTAAAAATAAATAAATTGGCTATTCTTTCTATTAATATTGTTTTAGTACTCTAATTTTTTAATAGTATAATAATTTATCAAATTAATGATTTATTGTTTTCTTAATTCTTTTAAGGAAATGAATTCATCCCATTTTAAGAAGAAGTTGGTGGTACTAAGAATGGAAATTAATTTTTTTACTATGGCTAGAGGTTATCGACCCATGATGTTTATAACCCATTTAGAAAATATCCATTAGTATTTTTCAATTTGAAAAAACTACATGGTTTGATGAATAAATTTTGTGTATTTTTGAAATGAATGAAATTTCTACATGAATTTCATGTAGTCCCACATCATTAATGGCTAGAAGTTTCTAAGTCACGTGATTTGATGGAAGAGCTTGGTTTATGAATGATGTCACTATTGGTTCCCACAAAAACTTCTTGAACAATAGTAAGAGTCTCTCCTTCCACAATGCACCTAAGGGTGACACCATCAAAGATTCATTTTTAGAGGATTTTCCAGGAATCTGGGTTGTCATAAAGGATGAAATTACCTTCCCATTAGAAAATATATTTCTACATGTATTGATACTATAGAATAATCCCATTTTAAAGTAATTCTATAATTTGAGACATCCAACCAATTATGAAATTAACCGATAAAGGAACAAATTAGTTTGGTCTGAGGTTTAATTAGTATAATTTATTTCTTCTTTATCACTACTGATAAATGGATAATACACCCTATAATGTGTGATATGAATATTGTATCATATTGATTTTGATTTAAAAATGTTGTAGTTATATTAGATAGTACATCTTATTGAGTATTATATTAATATAAAATGTGAACAAAATGTTATCATTGAGGGGAATTCATCAATTAACCTTCGCACATAATCAATAAAGGGAATAATATCTTCCTTCTAGATGCAATAATCCTCATTGATTTTCTTGATCACCAAATTTGAATTACCCCTAATTTTTAATCCGGTAATTAGAATTTTCATGACCATTTCCAAGCCTATAATAAGGACTTGGTATTTTGTTTCATTATTGGTATATACCTTTGATATTAGGATCAAATAGGGCAGAACTTGTTTTCATTAAGTAAAAAAAATCCCTAAGTATAACCCATCGAGCTTTGGGTCTTTGATTTTTCTTCTTATTGGAATTCTATAAGAACCATTAAAATAAATTTTCTATTTTGGATGTTTTAAAAATTATGGATACAACTTTATTAGGGATTTCTATTTCCAATAATGAATTCTCTGAAATAGGGTTCTTCATGTGGAAATTTTCTATCACTTTCCCCTTGATCACCTTTAGAGACATGAATAGTATGCAAAATTTCAATATAATGATAACCTCTCATGCTAGGCACCTAGCTAGAATCAAAATAATAAGGATATATTTGAGAATATTAGCATGAGAGACTAGGTGGACCTCATTTGAGAGGTATATAGTGTCTCCTCAACTTTACTCTGAAAACCAAGTCAAGTATGTTCTTCTCAATAACATAATATCAAGTCTCAATATCCAATATTATCTTAGTGAGATAATAGAGACTGTTTTTCTTTCCCCTATTATTCTTACGAGCAAGGAGAGAATGAAATGATCAGTCAAGGGTTTCCCCATAAAGGACGAATATATTTCCTTTTATGGGAAACATGAAGACCAGTGGTTGAAAAAACATGTGTTTTTAATATCATCAAAGCATCCCCAATAATAATCATTCCATTGATAGGTGGATCCTTTCTTTATGAACTTTGTAAAGAGAAAACACTTGTTGGTGAGGTTAGCTATGAATCATCTAATTTAAGAAAGGAAAATATGGAGTCCTCTAAATTCATTAATATTTTAATGGGGGTGTAATATAAACTATTTTCTTATTATTTTTGAGGTCAACCTCAATGATATAATGGTGTATCATTAAGTTGAAAATTTTCCCGATGTTTCCCAAAAAGAACATTTTTAGGGGTTATATTCAAGTTGTGTTAATGAAATTCACTGAAATCCACCTCAATATCAATAAGGTGGTCATAAAATTGTTGTTATTTCACCAATATATCATCCAAATAACATTTTATGGTCTTCCCTAAAAAGTATTTACCAATATAGTGTATGGAATATAGGTTGGTATCCCCAACATTCATCAAGCCAAAGCACTTTACTTGGTAATAGTAAACCCCATGGGGGTACCCTAAAGAAAGTGGATTCCTTATTTATATTCAAGGAATTATTGAAATTCATCATTTATGTTTTGATAAATACTTCACCCTATTTTTATTCTGTATCTTTTACCTTGATTTATTCTTCTCTTCAATTCTAAAATCTATAATGAATTTATTATTCACTATTTAATATATTATCATCTATTAACTAATGTTATTCACTATTATATATGTTATTAAATTTTATTAATGGTTTATATTTATTAGTATATTATTTATTATTATTTTTGAAGTTATCGTATTCCATGTTTGTGAAATGTTTCTTGGAATAAAATCTATTTGATGAAGAAGAAATTCAAAAATTATATTGTCAACTGGATATTGTAAGGTGTTTATAGTTTTTTGAGTTCTCTATATTTTGATCCTAAAATGATAAATGTACAATGGAATTTCATGAATCTCATTATATTGGATAGATAAGGATATTATCTATATTTTATTAAAATATAAAGAAGGATTAATCGATCATTTACATGTTCTAATTTTGGCCTAAAGTTACTATGATATTTCTATCATAATGCTACAATTTTCAAAATTTTTTGCTACTATTTTTTCAAAAATATGTTGAGATAAAAAATTTATATTGAGGAGATATTATATGTGTTATAAAGATATGGAAATTTTAAAAATATAAATATATCCGAATAGAATATGAATATATTTTTTATTGGATGTAATATTTGACCGAAGCTACCGATATAAATTTACTTAAGTCTCAAGCCTAACATTTTTTAGTCAAGTATTGTGTGCATATTATGTATTATTTTATACTTATTAGGTACTATAATAATAATATTACATATCATATTTTTATAAAATTATCATATAGAGATATTTAACCTTAAAATATATATTGAATATGTCTGAATTTTTCTATGTATTTCAGAAGATGGATTAAAATGAAATTTCAGGAACATCTTTCATACTGGATAAAACTAGAAATTTTGAACAATACTACATTGTAAATATTTTAATGAAAATACCCAATAATATTAAATATCATAATTTCTCTTATTAAATATCTTACATATTAGGATTATGAACTTCTTACAAACACATTTCAGGTTCCGAAGCTACCACATGAAGAACTCAACCTAGAACAGGGAGAGCACACTATGACATAAGGATTAATGAAAAAACTAGAGTCAATATTATCCTTACAATTTGAATGAATTTTAATTATGGATTAATTAGAATTAGTTTTATGACTCTACTTTGAGTTTATATTAGGATGAGAGTTAAAAAACTTATATATTAAAAGTTTATTCATATGTAGAAACATAACACAAGATGAACTTACTTAACCTATAGAAGAAACTAGTTTTATGACTCTCATGTAGTTCACATTTTTTTAATATACATAAGTGATTATTATGACTTGATTTTAGATATATTCATGTAGGATGAATAAAATTCTATATATATGGAGGATATGATGTGATTAGTATAGAATTTTCACTTCCCCTTCTTGTTACACCCAACATGAATTATGATATACACTATAGAGAATGTGATTAAAGATACATGAAAAAGATAAAATCTATGGTATCTGAGGATTAGAAGTTATGATAATATATTTGAGCATGATTTTCATATTTTTATCTACCAAAATTATATCTGAATTATTATATATGATTTATCAATTTGATATTGTTTATTTTATTTGTATGGATCTATGTGAAGTTGTTGCAAATCATTTAGTGAATGATCAAGAGAGTTATATGATTAGATGATATAATTATCACATTAATGTATTAGAATATTGTTTTATGATATAAATTAGAGTATATTTGTTATGGAAAAGTATGGATTTAGTCTTTCATATTGATATTTTGGTTGAGTTTTTGGAAGATTTTAAATGCATAATTTAGGGGTACAATTTTGGAAGAAGTTATTCTAATGTTTTTGAATTTGTAAATTTATGGGAAGATATTTTCATATATGTTTTAAATATATCAATTCAGTATTACATACATATTTATTACCTATAAAAAAGTTCAATATCACTGTTATTTATATGGAGGAAATTATGAAATATTTTGAGTTATGTATTTTGGATATTATTATTAAATGGATATTTCTACAAATTTTTTATTATTTTCAATATATATATATATTTATTATATAAAATTGGAAGAATAAAAAACACTAATATAAGAAAAATATAATTAAAATAACCTATTAATTATATTATTCTCTTATTAATGAGGAAGATTTCTATTCCATTGAAATAAAAGAGAGGAAGAAATGGGTGGAAGAATTTTAATACTATACCTTGAAGAATATCTATTTTATACAATTATTCCCATTGAAGATAAATTATAGCAATGTATTATTGAAAGATAAACCTTTAATTATTACTAATTCTTTGGATGAAGTCACTTCTATTAGTTTCTATTATCAGCAGTGCACTAGAATAATTTTCCATACATCTCATCTATTTCATTTAAGTGGAAAATCCATCCACTCAGTTATTTATTATTAGAAAAATACCTGTACTTACATGTGGGTGGAAGTTTCAACTACTTATACTTATTTTATGAGGTCCCTAGTAAGAGGATTTTATGACCCTGTAAAATCCTTGTAATAGTAAAATATTACTTCACTCATATTATGCGGTCCACTATAAAATGTTTAGAATAAAATCACCCAAATCACATCGAGTTTAGTGGATTAGATTAGAGGATCTTATTAAATCCCTAAACCACTATAAAAATATTAGTTTTTTTTTATTTTTTTTATTTTTACTACTTAATCAAATTCAAAATGACTAGGACAAATTCACTTTAAGAGGGATGTTTAAATACACCAATATTTTCTGAAGGCCTCAATTCATCCTTGATGAATTTTTTTCTACATAACATTGTGTGAAAAATATCTAGGAGCCCTTAAAATATGGTTATAATAATAATCCTCATCCATAAATGAGAGGGATTGAAATTTATCTATTTTATTGATGAATAGTTACATGATTAGGACCCGATGATCATCTTTGGACAATAATGGTTCAAATCATTGAAATCAAAATTGAGTTTTTTCCTATTATTTTTATTCACATGGATGATATTGGAAAGACATTTAAAGTATTGAACCCCCTTATGAAATTACATTTTATTTGTTTATCGACCCCAACATCCAATTTTGTAGCTTGGTTCAAATGTATCCTTATTGGATCCTATTTTAAGTTGTGGTGATTTTCTAGAAAACCCAGGTGATGATTTTCTACCTGGTGATCCATCCCTAGAATTTATGTGCAATTCCCGAAAAATACATCTGGATTTTGTTTAAGGAAAGATATATATATATATATATATATATATATATATATATATATATCTATTTTTCAAAATGTGTCATGGTGGATTTGATTTATGTAGGATGAAAATATTATTTTCTACCTCAATTCACCTATCATAGTTCATTAATGGTAGTTGAGAGCCTCTCCTTGAATATTGAAGGAACATCCTTAATATATTACTCTTTCTATTCACCATTTTCATGAGTAGAATATTTGATGGAATGTTGATATAATGGATATCATGTTGTGTAATCATTATTTTTATTAGGATCCCATTATTCTATGTAATGTATAGGTATATTTAGTGTATATGACACCTTATAGATGTAAACAATAGTATTGAGTCCCTATATTTATCTTTTAGGGTTCATTTCCCATTGATCAAAGAGATTTGGATATCATTACTAAAAATCTATCAAATACAAACTGTGATAAAGATTATTGGTAGTGAGATTGATCCACAGGGGATGCATGGGGATCCCCTCCTCCATAGATAAAAATTGTTCAATAGAGATGTCCACCTAACTATCATAGGAGAAGAAATTGATCAAAGGATCCAAGTTATTATCTATTACAACATGGTGAAAACCAGTTCTAGAGTTTTCACCTTAATATGGTTAATTAGAAACATGAAATATTCATCAAGTTCACCCCATGGATTGATAAGGGCTCTTTATAATCTATTAGGGGTAGAAATATCCATGGTGTTATTTAACAATGGTTATTTCCCATACCATTTTTAGTACCTTGTATCCATGTATTGAGATTTAAAGGAATCAAAATGGGTTATATCACTATATATCACAATGAATTTCCCATTAATTTTTTTCAGGCACTAGTGATCTAGTAAGGGCACTATTATGTGAATATAGAGCCAGGGCCTTCCCAGAAAGATTTCAAAAGATGTGTCTTAGTGAACCAACATGTACTCTAAATTTCATATGAGACCTTTAAATTGGGTTCTCATTTTAACTCTTCCCAGTAATATCTTCCCACTCTTATCATAGCCCTGAAATGTTAGGTTAGAGAGAGACATTTAAAATTTACTATATTCTAGACATTGAAGGGCCTATATTAGGATGAGGTTGATTATAGATCCATTATCAACTATGGATTGATGAACAATGACATCATTGATCTTGAAAGATATATAAAAATTCCCAGTGTGACTCTATATAGAAGTTTCCAGATCATGTTCTTTGAAAGAATTGTCCATATGACATTCATTGGAACTTGTATTTTCTTGGTATTTATCACCTATAAACACATCTATATCAAAATCTTGAAGACTTTTTAGAGACTCAATAAGATATACACTATGTTATTTGGAATGGTGAAGGTAATCCAAGATTGTGAGACTAGATAGGATGATAAATAGATAAATTTCATACTTTTGGAGTAGGGGTATATGTTTCCTATGATGAAGATACTCCTCCACTTGAGTCTTGGGGGTAAATTCTTACTATTCTAGAAACTCCTTCCATTGAACAAAATGTAGGGGGGTGGGGTATTTTTTCTATTTGTGGGTTGGGTTTAAATGACCTTTGAAAATATTAGTGTTGAATGAATGGATATTTATCTACTAATTATTATTATAGTATGATCAAATATGAATGAACCCTAGATGATTAAAGATCAAACTATTATTCAATCCATGTTCATTGAAGTGCTTGTCTTTAATATCCAGTTTTGTGTATAACTTCATTGGAAAAGAAATCTAACCACCAAGGTTGCCCATAACTTTGTCTTCCATGAACACTATGACCTCTTCCCCAATTATTGATGGGGAACTCAAGTTTATATGAGTTATCCTCATTAGAAATAGGGTTTTCAAGTGGACTACGTTTAATAAGACATATCAAAACTCCTCATCAGATAAAAATTCCATTTTTAAGGTAGTTCCCTTCCTCATATTGATGGGAGTAATAAATATTTAAGATCTTGGAATAATTTGGGAACCTTCAAGGGATCTCATTCCAATTACTTGTTACAACAATGTCAGTTACATTGAATATTGGAATACCGTATCGGTGTAGATGTATCCTTGGTATCACATAGGCAATTTGGTTCACAAATTTTTGAATCAGTTGTGTCTTAAGAATTTCATGCACCCAATTGATATATTTTTTGTTCATCCAGTCAAAATTATTTTAAACAAGTATACTCAAGACTTCATTCCACTCACTTCATTATTTTGATTGAGGATCATGGAAATAAGTAACCTAAGATAGGGGTTTACCTAACTTTATATACATAGTTTAAATTATTTTCTCTATCATTTACTTGAATATTAAACAATATTAAATATGGTTCCCCAACATTCGATAGAAAGTGTAGTAATCTGGGTGATCATTTAGAATAAATTCATCAGGTTTCTTTATTTATATAAATTCAACCAATATTTTCTTTTGGTTGGGGATGAAAAACCATAAAAATTAATCCCTTCAAAAGGAATAGATCTTTTTGTTTTTTGTTTCAAATATCTAGTGGGTTTTTCTCATTCTTTTAATCTTTAAGAGGGAGTTGTTTTTGTTGTGGTTGTTCAGGAGGAGGTACTACATGCCAATGAGTGAGATCGTGGGTTAGAGATAACATCAATATTGTATTGATATTGGTGGTCACTATTTACTCTATTCAAGATTTCCTATCACGTGTCAACAATGTTTTCTGAGATTCACTATAAGATCCCTAAATAAAATCTTCTATACACTATGATATTACTTCAAACTATTAGAATCCACCAAGATATTTCAGTGGGATAAGAGGTGTTTATAGCTCATCTTGGATATTCTGTATGAATACATATAATACATACTCTTTTATTTGCTGTATATTCATGTAATATTCTATCCCTTTACACTTGGTGAAAAATTATCAAACCCTATAATTTTCACATTTCTTGTAATTTTAGAGGTTGAGGCTTGTTATCTTTCTTAACATAGAGCTATATTAGAAATGGAATAACTATAAAAGACATTCCAAACTATATATATACACTAATAGTGAATTTATATACTATAAAAATGGTTGTACTTAAATAGTTTACCTGAAATTATTGAGTTTTTTATATCCTATGGTTCTGGTGTTCCCATGATGGTGCTGCATCGAGAAATAAAAATGCATGAGTTTCTGCTCCAGATCTCCTATACCATTAAATTTTGGGAATGGGGGGTTTCCAAAGGTGTATGTAGGAGGATTTTATTCCACCCACTCAGGATATGGTTTCATTTTCTTATCTACTGGTTCTCACCTTCCTACCATGTCTTTCATCTATGAGATGGGGGATTCAATTGATTATAAAAGCTCCAAGAACGTTGTTTCTTATAATGATGCTCGAGTGGGTAAAAATGGTGTGAATTTTTAAATTTGTCATACCTATTTATACGTTTGTAAATATTATTGTGTCAGTCTAGGATGAATCTACTTATAAAAATGATTTTTTCATTGTAAAACATTAGAATATTTTAAATAATATTTTCATATCTAGGTGATGATTCAGTTTGGGATTTTGGGGCCCGAGGAGGCTCGATGTTGATATATTAAAAATATCAAAAATATTATATCATGCATTAAATTTTTTCATAAAATTATGGAATAAATTATTAATAGAGTCTCATATGGGAAATCGGAGACCTTCTTTAAATTTGGAATGCAGGTTTTACCCTAGGTGCGACATAAAATTTGTGAGTGTTGAGTGTTTTTCTTAAGCGTGGTTGTGAGAAGATTTAATAAATGAATAAATAAATTTTTTATTATTTAATTTTCCTAAAACTAGTAATCCATTATTTAAACCCGATTATGGAAAAATCTTACGCTTAGCCACATTACCCTAGGGATGTTATTGGAGTTGTGGAGGAGAGTTATTGACGAACAATAACAAATCATAGAGAAATGTTCATTTTTCAATGGAAATGTATTCTCCAAATGATATTAGGGATATCTACAATGAAAATGACATAAAAATATTATTCCTTAGTGATCAATCCAAACTTGAGGTAGGATATTTGTTTTCATTGGATTTAATCCATGTTTTTTATCCCTTTATGAATATGAATCAATCCTTCCAAAAAATTGATTTGCGGGTTGATCATTGATTTACAAGCACAAATTTATCTTCCTAGAATTAGGAATTAATATTGTTTTTTATTACGTGTATTTTCTTATGTTCTATTATTTCTCTATAAATGGATAAAGACCATACTGAACAATTGATGACGTCTGTTTTCTCACTTCTCTATTCTGTGATTCCCCTTGTTCTTTATTTACTCATTGTTTGTGTTCCATTTGACTGGTTGTTTGAAAATACCCGAAAACTGATCATTGTGTAGTAAATATTTAGTGAAAGAGACCATTTTCATGGGTCTAATATTGAGATAGATAGTATAGTTGAGATGTGATATGGTATGACAGAAAATAAGACATCGGTCAGAGATTGGATCATGTGTTCTTCATTTATTAACTTCGGTGTTTGATGATACGGTGTAATAGGGATGATCCACACGCAGATTGGGTGTCCAGAATCCATCCATTGGTGATGATTCAGGTTTGATCAACCTTAGATGCTAGTTCCTTGGTGTATTTAATGGCTAGATCAAAGGAGGTAGTGGTGTGGATAGATATGCGTAAAGACTGCGGGATTCTAAAAAATCCCGAGTTACATGGGGTGTAGTTCAGAGAACACACACTATATTGTCTCCATATACAGAACTAGTATTTACACATAGAGATAAATATCACATTCCATGTGGTCGTTTTACATTCGTTGTTACTCGATGCTAGTAACATTCCATATACCTTAGGGATACACATGAATGGCCATGGTGCACGGGTACAAACACAGCTAGGAACATGGACACAACTAGGTACATGCGAACAACAAAATTAAACAGACATGATCTAGTGTACATGAGAATGTTATGAAGGACATAGGAAAACCAACACTTGAAAATACATGTCATGTACTTTTATTACATTCCATGTACTTCTCCCCAGGAAAGATGATGCCCCCATTCTCTTCAGTCTAGATGAGTATCAGTAGGGTATGTTCCCTTTGTCCATTCATCTGAGGGTATTGTGAGGCATCCTACCCTGATCATAGTATAAGTGATCACCTCTAAAAATTAATGTTATATAGATTCATGTATCCCCATGTGTAGCACAAGGTGTGATCCTCTATTATTCTTCCCCATGTTGGGTAAGGACCCCCTTTATCGACTTCCACGACGAGTGATCCCCATACTAATGTTTATTATGGGTAGGGTTAGGGATCCCCCATAGTTCCTATATGATATCCTATATCCATGTATAATTATCTTCCAAGTTTAAATTTTAACTTATTTATGGATAGGCCTAATAAGCACAACTTCTTAGATGAGTTCCATTAGTGTTTTCCAAGACCACATGTTGGTCTTGGAGTTGTATTCAAAAGTTGTCCCCTACATACTAGTAGATGGAACTATTTTACGTTTTTCATGGGATTTCATTTGTTACTATTTTCATTCCCATACTTGTTTCATACATTAATATGGTATATAGTTGTATGCATGAATTTTGGTATCAATTGTATATTTCATCACAACATTATATAGGTATTTGGAGATGTGTGCATGTGTTCATGTATCTTAGGCTAAGTCCTCCCATGTGTGTGATATGCATATTTATGGATAGTCTCCAACTCATAGCCTATTGATGTAGGGATGAAGGTGTCACAATATTCTTACTATTGGCCAGATAGGCCTCGGTGGGTCTGGTCAAGATATAGTGGTATCAAAATAGGTTTTCTTATGACATAAGATTGAAAATTTTATGGCTTTGAGGATTGGTTTGGGAAACTATGGAAAAACTTTAAAAGTATTTAGAGTCTGGATCTCAAGAGAGGTAACCCAATGATGGTGTGGTGGCTGACATTTTCATTCACCCAGACACTGATAACATTCTTGTTGACTTGATACATGTAGGCATTGGTTTTGGGTAAAACATCTGTATATGCATCATTATGTAATGAGTTGTGGTATCCATATCCTTCTTGAGCCAGTTCCCCATATGTACTCTTTGACTATTGTACATATTGAACTATTTCAGGAAGCAACCACAATAAAAAATTAGCTAGGATTCAAAAATAGGATCATGAGGATGATCCTCAAAGTGATTAGGTTTCAATTTAGGGTCATGTACATGAGATGGTTCTTCCATGTGGTTTTTTGGTCTTACCACCACCCTTTGAGTAGCTAGTCATCCCATAAGTATTGGACGATAAAATGTATAGGTTGAGAATGCATAATGAGTTTTAGAGGTAGAGAAACCTTGGGTTTTAGGGAAATAAAAACCCTCAGGCATCTTAGGAATGTATTGAGGTAGTTGGGTGAGTTTTCCACCTTATTAAGACCCCTCCCGATTAGATAGTGTTCCTAGCAGTGAGTCTTATACATGGATTTTCAAGGTGATGGTGGAGTCTGGTGAACCAAATGTATGATGATGTGGCTCTCTGTAACATCCCACCCCCAGTTACCTAGAGTAGGTACATTATTACATAACATTGGCATGATCACAAAAGATCAAGTCCCGAAGGACCGATTAGTTTAGTAGCCTAGATACATTCATAAAGATTACATTACATCATAAAGTGAAAACTACAACAACATATTGTCTCCACACTCATATCCACTTATACTATCCCTGTAGGTCATTCATAAAATACTTCTTCACATCCTCGGAAAAATAAAACATAGAAATGGGGGAGCTCAAATGCCCAGTAAGGATAACAATATAGTGGGAACTTTCATAAATAAACATAAACATTTAAGGCAATGTATAACTAGAAAAAAGCCTTTTAAACTTGAACTTTAGCATAATATGGAAAAAATAAAATGAAATAATTCTATTTACTTATTCACATGGATATTCTACTAGTCGAATAATCACATGCAATATCAATAACCACTTTCATAATGATGGAATGCATAATCCAGACTATCATAACCACATAGTCAAGGCCTTGTGCAAAGACTACACATAAGACTTTGTCAAGGCCTTATGCCAAGACACTGGTTTGTTTCATGATACCTACCGATTCATCGAGGAGCTATAGCAGGCTCCACCCATCACTTATTAAGTCCAATGCATTCCTCATATGAACATGTTTAAACATAACATAAACATTCATATTAAAACTAGCATACGAAATGTCAATACTTTCTCCATAAACCATGAATGGTATAAAAATAACTCATCCACAGTCAAAAATATCACAAAACCTTCAATACAATATGTAAGTTTTGTATCATAATAAATAAACTTCAAATAAGCTTAAAACCTATCAAAGGATGTTGACATAGATGGAATCAAAACTATTTGAGAGAAATATCTCTTTTTTTTAAATCATTTAAAAGTCACATAATTATAAAATAAAACATTTACTTTGAAAATATTCTTATAAGATTTTAAGGGAAGCTTTGAATATTTTATAACGGTTGAAAATAGCCACACTCACCATATAAGTTAAAAAAGACATTCTTACCTTAATTCTGTCGAAAAGGTTAAAAAGGACCTTGTTTGGAAAACGACAGAAATATTAATTTATAAACTTCTTATAAAAAGTCAAAAAGGGTATAAATAAATTTAAACCATAGTATGTAAAATATTAAGAATTATTTGAAATACATTTTTAAAAAACATAGATGTGGATGATAAAGGTGTCCCAGTAGATAATTACGTATAAACAACCTCTGACAATGAAGAGATTGTGAAATAAACCCTTACCTTGTAATTTTCCTTGGTTGAGGGTAGGATAACATCCTGTATAATGGTGAAATAATTTTTATTAAATTATAGAAGAATCAAATACATTAATATGATATCATATATGATTTTTAACATTGCTTTGTTAATAATATCTTAGTATTATCATCGTTTCGGGTGTTAACAGACTCGTTTTCCTTTATATTATTTGTTATGTGAGCCATATTTGTTATGGATGAGATTTATATTATTCATATCCAGAATGATATCATGTCTCTAAAAATTATTTTTAATCATCAAATGAAATTTAGTCTTGAATGGATACGATGAGGAATGAATCTCATCGCGTTCGTGGAGACGGTAATCCGTACGTACGCACGAATGACAATATCATTATTTTGATATTAAAATAATATACAATTGGATGGTATATAAAATATATAGAATAATTATCATGTTATATTTATTTTTTACATGAATTACACATCATTATTATTCCCATCTGAATAATAATGTATTGAATAACAATTACACCACGACGTGGAGACGGTATGCCGTATGTACGCACATATGGTAACATGTCATTCAAAGGATGGATAGAATACTAAATATAGTTGTACCATATTTATAATAACATCACAGTATATAGAATATACTAGAGTTATTATTTTAGAATGGAAATAACAAATAAATAATAAGTTGACGAAGAAAGGAACTTGAAAAAGGGTGGTGAAAACATTACATATTCTTCGGGTTCTTCCTTTTGATTTGATCAAAAGGGATCGTTAGGTTGGATTTATAATCAAACTAAGGACTATAAGTTTAATTTAGGTAAGTTGAGAGAATATTTGGGTAGGGTTTGGCCGAGCCAAAAGGCTTTGAAGGTTTGAATTAGTGAGAAGCGGGAGTGCCCTTTTATAAGAGGGGTGAGGGGCACCTTTGGAAAAGCTAGAAATATTGTTTTATAATAAATTCATATTTGGTTTATAATGGATACAAAGTGTATTATTTAAAGGTTAATGTGGGTATGGGTCTAAATCCTTTCAACCAATATATTTTAGACAGGTTTGGATCACTATATTAACCTTATCATTTATATTTAACTCTTAGTTAAATAGTTGGACATTTACCATGTCTCTTAATATTTTTATATTATATAGTTAATAAACTTACTATATACTTCCAAGAGACCCCCAAGTGGTCCAATAATGATACACATATAATTATATAAGTACTTTTTCCAAACCTTAGATTTTTAAGAATAGAATATCAATTAATAATATAATATTTGTTTTAAAAACTCTTTTATGTCAATTTTGACACTATTGGGTATTTTGTTTTTGATAATTTCAAAACAGAATTATTACATCAAAAAAAATTTATATAACTAGTCCTAATATGTCATATTAAACTATTAAATTAGTTTAATTAATAAAAAGTCTCAAATTACTTTTATTTGGATATTTATAATATCAATTATTTTAAAATTTCATTAATTAGGTAATTACTGTATCACCATTCTGTCATAAATAAATTAAATTATTTAACGTCTAAAAATTATAAATAAAATACCATTATGTTGTAAATCTTTTTATCTTTATAATTAATATTTATAATCTAATTTATATTATGTATAACCCTATATTAAAAATGTTTTAGTAATTAAACTTTGATTTTAACTCTTCTTTGAATTAAATAATAATAAATGTCCTAATCTAATCCAAGTGGACCTAAATGATAATATTTTATTCCTAAGGTTGGTTTTGGTCGATATAAACTTTTCCAATAGAATTAGTACAGGTGTTAGTGTAATATTAATATCATTTTTACCCTTAATTACCCTATTTAGTTTTAAATGTGGTAAATAAAAGTAAAAAGTTAATATTCATCAAATTTTTTTTTATCTTATTAAACCACATTTTACTCCTTGATATTAACCATGTCTCTCAGATTTTCTAAATTCCACTCACAGAAGCAGAAAAATTAAGTTTTATGTGAATTTCTAAATTTTTCTAGGAGGTGGGTAAAAGACGGTGAAAAGTTCCATAAAATTTTTATATATCTAAATTTATTCTAAACTAACTCCAATGAATTACATTGAAGTTATATAGGTATTATGTATCTATTTTGACCTCAATTAAATTTAAATTAAATAAATAATTATTTAAATAAAAATTCGGTTTTAAACTATAACTCAGTGTTTTTTCACTATTCATCAAAAATTGAAAGTTTTCAGAAAAATACAAAAAATTCACTCTAAGATAATTTCAATATTCAGAATCCAAAAATGAAGTCCATTTTTAAAGATAAAATTTATAAAATTTCAAAAAATGGGTATTACTATTCATAACAGCTAGTTTGATTAGTTGTGGTGTGTGTTAGAACTCGAAGTTGCGTACAACACACACTACTGTATTATTCAAAGAGAATCGTACCGTGGAAGATTGGGGTGTTACATTCTACCCTCCTTCAAATAACTTCTTCCTCAAAATTTCTAGAATACAACTACATGAAAATACTCGGGTGATTCTTTATCATAAGTTCCTCGTGTTCCCACGTTGCCTCTTCCATTTTATGGTTTCTCCATAAAACTTTTACTAGACAAGTCATCCGGTTTCTCAGCACTTGTTCTCTTGTATCAAGAATCCTGACGGGATATTCGCAATAAGACAGATCAGGTTCCAGTTCTAATTCCTCATAAGTGAGTACATGCGTTGGGTCAGGCATGTATTTTCTCAATAGTGATATGTGGAACACATCGTGAACTTTGGAGAGATTTGGCAGCATTGAAAAATGATAAGCTACAACCCCAATTCGTTCTAGAATTTCTAAAGGTCCTATATACCTGGGTCTCAATTTTCCTTTCTTAACCAAACATATAACTCCCTTCTATGGAGATACCTTCAAGAAAACATGATCTCCTACCTGAAATTCCAAATCCTTCCTTCAGTTATCGGCATAGGTCATCTGCCTACTTTGAGCTGTTTTGATGTGATTTTAGATTACCTTCACCTTTTCCATCGTTTCCTCCACCATTTCTGTGCCTATGAGTTTTCTTTCACCAATGTCATGCCAACAAGTTGGTGTGCGACATCTCTTTCCATATAATGCTTCATATGGCCCCATCCGAATACTTGAATAGAAGCTATTGTTATAGTAAAATTCTACCAGAGGTAAATATTGATCCCACATACCCTAAAAGTCAAGTGAGCAAGATCCCAACATGTCTTCTAAGGTTTGAATAGTTTGTTCTTATTGTCCATTAGTTTGGGGGTGGTAGGCAGTGCTCAAACGAAGTTCAGTATCCAGGGATTTCTGAAGACTTTTCCAGAATCTTGAATTAAAACGGGGATCATGCTCAGAAACAATCGATAGTGGTACTCCATGATGTCTCACAACTTCATTAATATATAGACTTCCTAGACGTTCAAGTGGTAGATCTTCTCTTATAGAAAGAAAATGTGCTGATTTGGTAAGACGATCAACAATGACCCATATTGTATCGTTCCTTCTAAGAGTCTTTGGTAGTCCCATGACAAAGTCCATCATGATATTATCCCATTTCCACTCAGGTATGGGAAGAGGTTGCATGAATCCTCTAGGTTGTTGCCTTCCAGTTTTCACTTGTTGACAAACCATACATCTTGACACAAAATCAGCAATCTCCCTCTTCATATTATTCCACCACAAATGTTCCTTCAAATCTCTATACATTTTGGTGCTCCTAGGGTGTATAGAGAAATTGGAACTATGAGCATCGTCCAACAATTCTCTTTTTAGATCAGGTATATCAGGAACACAAAGTCTCTTCCCAAATTTCAAAATTCCATCTTTATACACAAAGTCGCTCAATCTCCCATCATTCACAACTTTAATCTTCTTTTGAAACTCTTCATCATCGGTCTGAGAACTCTTTATCCTTTCTAGTAAATATGGTTTGGAAACCTTTTGAAAAAGTATTGATGTTTCACCTTCCATGGTTATTCCCATATCCAACTTTACTAGATCCATGAAAATAGGATCCCTCTCAACTCTCATCTTGTTCAAAACTCCATGATCCTTTCTGATCAAAGCATCTGCCACCTTATTTGCCTTCCCCGGGTGGTAGTGTATCATGCAATCATAATCCTTGAGTAGTTTAAGCCATATCATTTTCCTCATGTTGAGTTCTTTTTGTGAGAAAATATACTTCAAACTCTTGTGATCAGTATACATCTCACATTTTTCACCATAGAGATAGTGTCTCCATATCTTCAAAGAAAATATTATAGCAGCTAACTCAAGATCATGAGTATGATATTTTTTCTCATGAATTTTCAGCTACCGTGATGCATAGTCAATAACTCTATCATTCTGCATAAGGACACAACCAAGTCCTTTCTTCGATGCATCACTATAAATAACGAACCCATCATTCCCCGATGGTAGAGTAAATATAAGAGCATTGACTAATCTTCTCTTCAGTTCTTCAAAACATTCTTCACACTCTTTTTTCCAAACAAATTTGACCCCTTTACGTGTGAGCTTCGTTAATGGGTTAGCCAATCGAGCAAAATTCTGGACAAAATGCCGATAATAACCTACTAAACCAATAAAACTGTGTACCTCAGTTATACTCGTTGGGGTTTGCCATTCTTGGATTGAATTAGTCTTAGAAGGATCAACAGATATTCCATCCTTAGAGATAATATGGCCAAGAAAAGAAATCTCCTGAAGCCAGAATTCACACTTGCTAAACTTCCCATATAATTCATGTCTTCTCAGAGTTTTCAGGATAATGCGCAAGTGATTTTCATGATCTTTGTAGCTTTTGGAGTATACCAAGATATTATCAATAAAAAACACTACAAAATCATTGAGATATTCCTTGAAAACTCTATTCATTAGATCCATGAAAACAGAGGGTGCATTAGTCAACCCAAAAGGAATTACTGTAAACTCATAATGTCCGTACCTAGTTTGAAATATTGTCTTTGGAATGTATTCCTTCTTCACACACAACTGATGGTATCCAGGTCGAAGGACAATCTTTGAAAACTATTTAGCTCCATGAATTTGGTCAAATAAATCATCAATGCGAGGTAGGGGATACTTTTTCTTTATTTTTATAGCATTGATCTCCCTGTAGTCGATACATATCCTCATAGATCCATCTTTCTTCTTAACAAAAAGGATAGGGGATCCCCATGGAGAAAAACTAGGGAGAATAAATCCCTTATTACTCAATTACTCTAGTTGTTTCTTTAGTTCAAATAATTCCACAGTGGACATTATATAAGAGGTCTTTGATGTATGCCTTGAACCAGGAATTAAATCAATGGAAAACTCAATTTCTTGTTCTAGAGGATGTCCAGGTAAATCTTATGGAAACACATCTACATATTCTTTCACAATAGGAACATCCGCTATTTGAACATTCCTTTCCTTACCCAAAATTATTTCATTCTCTTCCTCCCCAATAATTGAATTTATTTGAGCTAATGGGGGTGGATCTTGGTAAAAATAAGGTGGTGAAGATTCTGCTCTAAAGATAAGGTGTTCTTTATCATCATCATCAAAAATCGTAACCTCCTTCTTCTTACAATAAATTTTCACATTATTGTCCGAAATCCAATCCATACTGAGGATTATATCAAATTCAATCATGGGTTTGACGATGATATCAACAGATAAAGAACATTTATATGCCTGAATGGGAATGGATCCACAAAACTTTGTAGTAATGATACTTCCCTTACGAGTTTTAACTGACAACTCCCTCATCAAATGAAATTGGAAATATCTAATTTTATTAGCAAACTGGGAAGATATGAAACAATGTGATGATACAGAATCAAATAATGCATTTGATAAACTTGAGGAAACCATTAAATTACCTGCCACCACGTCTTTCGGAGCTTCAACCTCAGCAGTAGTGATAGCATAAGCTTGGCCTTGATCCCTTGTCCTTTTCAAAGGTAAGTTCCCCTGATGCTTAGGAAATTCATTTTCATAATGTCCCATCTCCCTGTAGTTGTAGCATTGATCATCGGTATCATCTTTCTTCCCCTTGAAATCACAACCTTGGTGGCCTTTTTCACCACACTTGTAACAGACTCCCATTCCCTTCAAGCAAGTACCTGGGTGTTTCTTCCCACATTTACTGCAGGATGGATATTCAACTTTTCCCTTCTTCCCCTTATTTCCATTTCTAGAGTGATCAACAAATCTCTTCTTCTCTTTCTTTACTTTAAAGTCGTAGGACTTAGAGAATTATTTTTCTGTCTTGATAGCGCATGAGATGATATCTTCATACAATGATATGGTTTGTGAGACTAATGCTTGACGGAGAAATAGTTTTAACCCATAAAAGAAACGATCAATATTACTTCTTGGGTTACGTATATAATCTGCAGCATACCTCACTAACCTTGTAAAGTTTTCCTCATACTTTGAGACATTCTCATCCTCCTTTTTCCCTAGACTCAGAAATTTCCTTTCCATATCTACTTGATGGTCACGAGTAAAGTATTTTTATAAGAAAATATATTTGAACCCCCTCCATTCCATATTTGATACTTTATCATCTTCCTTCATGTTTTGAATCAATGACCACCATTGATCAGCATCTCCAGTGAGGCGGTTAACTTCCATGATAAGTTTTTCCCTTTCACTACTCCCCAAGGCATGAAATATTTTCTCTAAGGAATTTATACATTACTCAGCTACTAAGGGATTTGTACTACCATTGAATGTTGGTGGTTGTTTCCTCATGAAGCGATCTAACATTGATCCTCCACACTATGGATCAGGGTGCTCCATACGGGTAAGGTTATTATTCATAACCTGAGTGAGTTGTCCCAGTATGGTGATAAACTGATCCGCACCAGTTGTATCACCAGCTCCACTATAATTATCTTGATCAGGAGGGCAATCCCTACATGGAGTGCGTGCATTGATACGGTTTCCATTTCTTCTACTAGGTGTCATTTCTAAACAATGGAATAAACTAGATCAGTTTATGAATCAAATTACATAATTCCATACTTGTAAAACACTTAACATAAATTGAACTATTTATGGATATAATCCATAATCATAAAAAATGTTTTCTTTAAGGAAGTATATACTCATAAACCCTTCATAATGGTTTGTAAAAAAATGATAATTATCCTAAGCATATCCCCCGAGAGTGTCGTAACCAAGAGTGCAGCAAAGTCCGTTGCCGTGCACCAGTTCCCATTCGAGTCTAGCTCAAAGAGGTGTTTTCAGGTTTTACCCCTAGGTACATCTATGCCAGATCCACCTCTACCTGCTCATATCTAGACAGGGATGTATTGCTCAGAAAACTCACAAAATCTTTACAATACCAAAATTCTAGGAAGTTATTCTATACTAATCCTCAAAGTCCATCTTAGGTCTATGTACTCTAATCAGAGTTTATCTAAATCTAGCTTCCAAGGTTTGTACTAAACTTCCTCTGATACCAACTGTAACACCCTGACCCCAGTTACCCAGAGTCGGTGCATTATTACATTACATTGGAATGATCACAAAAGATCTAGTCCCTCTGGACCGATTAGTTTAGTAGCCTTGGAATAACTAGATACATTCATAATGTTTACATTACATCATAAAGTGAAAACTACAACAAAATCTTGTCTCCACACTCATATCCCCTTATAATATCCCTGTAGGTCATTCATAAAATACTTCTTCACATCCTGGAAGAAATAAAACATAGAAAGGGGGGGAGCTTAAATTCCTAGTAAGGATAACAATATAGCAGAATCTTTCATAAATAAGCATAAACATTTAAGGAAATGTATAACTAAAAAAATCCTTTTAAACTTGAAATTTAGCATAATATGGAAAAAATAAAATGAAATAATTCCATTTACTTATTCACATGGATATTCTACTAGTCTAATAATCACATGCAATATCAATAACCACTTTCATAATGATGGAATGCATAATGCGAGACTATCATAACCACATAGTCAAGGCCTTGTGCCAAGACTACAAATAATATTTTGTCAAGGCCTTGTGCCAAGACACTAGTTTGTCTCATGAGAGCTACCAATGCATTGAGGATCGATATCAAGATCCACCAGTCACTTATTAAGTCCAATGCATTCCTCATATGAACAGGTTTAAACACAACATAATCATTCGTATTAAAACTAGCATACGAAATGTCAATGCTTTCTCCATAAACCATGAATGGTATAGAAATAACTCATCCACAGTAAAAAATATCACAAAACCTTCAATACAATATGGAAGTTTTGTATCATAATAAATAAACTTCAAATAAGCTTAAAACCCACCAAAGGATGTTGACATAGATGAAATCAAAACTATTTGAGAGAAATATCTTTTTTTTGAAATCATTTAAAAGTCACATAATTATAAATTAAAACATTTACTTTGAAAATATTATTATAAGCTTTTAAGGGAAGCTTCGATGATTTTATAATGGTGGAAAATATCCGCACCCTCCATATAAGTTAAAAAAGACATTCTTACCTTAATTCAGTTGAAAAGGTTAAAAAGGACCTTGTTAGGAAAAGGACAAAAATTTTCCTTTATAAACTTCTTATAAAAAGTCAACAAGGGTATAAATGACTTTAACCCATAGTCTGTAAAATTGTAAGAATGATTTGAAATACATTTTTAAGAAACATGGATATGGATGATAAATATGTCCCAGTAGATAATTACATATAAACAACCTCAGATAATGAAGAGATTGTGAAATAAACCCTTACCTTGTACTTTTCCATGGTTGAGGGTTGGTTAACCTCCTGTATAATGGTGAAATAATTGTTATTAAATTATACAAGAATCATATACATTAATATGATATCATATATGATTTCTTAACATTGCTTTGTTAATAATTTCTTAGTATTATCATCGTTTCGGGTGTTAACAGATTCGTTTTCCTTTATATTCTTTGTTATGTGATCCATATTTTTTGTGGATGGGATTTATATTATTCATATCCAGAATGATATAATGTCTCTAAAAATTATTCTTAATCATAAAATGAAATCTAGTCTTGAATGGATACGATGGGGAATGAATCTCATCATGTTCGTGGAGACGGTAATCTGTACGTACACACGACCGACAATATCATTCTTATGATATTAAAATAATATATAATTGGATAATATATCAAATATAAAGAATAATTATCATGCTATATTTATTATTTACATTAATTAAACATCATTATTATACCAATCCTAATAATAATGTATTGAATAACAATTACACCACAACGTGGAGACGGTAGGCCGTACGTACGCACGTATGGTGACATGTCATTCAAAGGATGGATAGAATACTGAATATGGTTTTACCATATTTAAAATAAAATCAAAATATATAGAAGATACTGTATTTATTATTTTAGAATGGAAATAACAAATAAAGAAGAAGTTGAAGAAGAAAGGAACTTGAAAGAGGGTGGTGAAAACATTACCTCTTCTTCGGGTTCTTCCTTTTTATTTGATAAAAAGGGATCCTTAGGTTGGATTTATGATCAAAATAAGGAATCTAGGTTGAATTGAGGGAAGTTTAGAGAATATTTGGCTAGGGGTTGGCCGAGCCAAAAGGCTTTTAAGGTGTTAATTAGTGAGAAGGGGGAGTGCCCTTTTATAAGAGGGGTGAGGGGCACCTTTGGAAAAGCTAGAAATATTATTTGATAATAAATTCATATTCAGTTTCTAATGGATCCAAAGTGAATTATTTAAAGGTTAAGGTAGGGATGGGTCGAAATAATTTGGAAGAATATATTTTAGATAGGTTTGGGTCACTATATTAACCTTATCATTTATATTTAACTCTTAGTTAAATAGTTGGACATTAACCATGTCTTTTTGTATTTTTATATTATATAGTTAATAAACATACTATATACTTACAAGAGACCCCCAAGTGGTTTATTAATGATAAAAATATCATTATATAAGTCCTTTGGCCGAACCTTAGATTTTTAGGAATAGAATATCAATTAATAATATAATATTCGTTTTAAAAACTCTTTTATGTCAATTTTGACACTATTGGGTATTTTGTTTTTGATAATTTTATAACAGCATTATTACATCGAAATAAATTTATATAACCACTCCTAATATGTCATATTAACCTATAAAATTAGTGGAATTCATAAAAAGTCTCAAATTACATTTATTTGGATATTTATAATATCAATTATTTTAATATTTAATTAATTTGGTAATTAATGCATCACCATTGTGTTATAAATAAATTAAATTATTTAACATATAAAAATTATAAATAAAATACCATTATGTCAGATATCTTTTTATATTTCTAATGAATATTTATAATTGAACTTATCTTATGTATAACCCTATATTAAAAATGTTTTAGTAATTAAACTTTGATTTTAAGTCATTTAACTCCTCTTTGAATTAAATAATAATAAATGTCCTAATCTAATCCAAGTGGACCTAAATGATAATATTTTATTCCTAAGGATGGTTTTGGTCGATATACACTTGTCCAATAGAATTAGGACATGTGTTAGTGTAATATTAATATCATTTTTACACTTAATTACCCTATTTACTTTTAACCGTGATAAATAAAAGCAAAAAGTTACTATTCACAAAAAATTATTTTTATCTTATTGAACCACATTTTACTCCTTGATATTCACCGTGTCTCTCGGATTTTCGAAATTCCACTCACAGAAGCGGTAAAATTAAGTTTTATGTGAATTTCCAAATTCTTCTAGGAGGTGGGTAAAAGACGGTGAAAAGTTCTATAAAATTTTTATATATCTAAAATTATTCTAAACTAACTCTAATGAATTACATTGAACTTATATAGGAATTATGTATCTATTTTTACCTTAATTAAATTTAAATAAAATAAATAATTATTTAAATAAAAATTGGGTTTTAAACCATAACTCAGTGTTTTTTCACTATTCAATAAAAATTGATAGTTTTCAGAAAAATACCAAAAATTCACCCTAAGATAATTTCTATATTCTGAATCCAAAAATGAAGTCCATTTTGAAAGATACAATTTATAAAATTTCAAAAAGTGGGTATTACTATTCATAACGACTAGTTTGATTTGTTGTGGTGTGTGTTAGATCTTGAAGTTGCGTACAACACACGCTACTATATTATTCAAAGAGAAGCGTACCATGGAAGGTTGGGGTGTTACACTCTCTCTTAGATTGATTTTGAGGATATCGTCAAATAGGAGTTTTATCTAGCTACATTATGGGGAGTGTACATTCAAGAGCTTCTGGATCCCTAACAGGGATGCATGACAGTAGAAGAGTATGCATTAAGGTTCACTAACCTCTCATGATACTCCCCAGATATGGTTTGTGATGTGTTATTTAAAGAATGAAAAAAAGTTATAGAGTATTATTTATTTTCATTCCTACTTATACTAGAGTGATAGAGTGTTCCTTAGTAGTGGAGGTCTTCTTGGTGGAGAAGTCGGTGATAGTGGGTGCTAGTGGTGGGAACTCCAGAGATGAGACATCGATAGTCGATAACTGATATCAAACTCAAAGATTAATTTGTGTGAAGTGTTTCTTGAGATTTTAATAGGATAAAGGGTATATAATTTAGGGATACCAGAATAGTTCTAGTTAGACAAGGGATATTTGGTGTTAGTCCTATGATGGGTGTGGATATCTCATGCAGGATTGTATATCCCACCATGCTGCAGACAAGGAGAAAGTCGATGAACCATCTAGGAAAAGGAATCAACTAGATTAGGGAGGATTTAAGGGAAGTGGACATGAAAGAGTATTTGATAGAGTATAAATAGGTGGTTGATGATTTGATCTATTTCCAATACTACCCCTAAGTGTTCTATGCTAGGCTTCGGGAGGTAGTGGTCATGGATGAGGGAAGCTATAGGCTATGGAGGATTTTTACCTAGAGGCTCTAGAGATGATTTGAGATATGATATGTGTCTTCTCTCACTTTGTTGAAGTATTGATAAGAAAATTAATGATCAAATATTTTCTTACCACATCCCTTCATTGATACCTAAAGATTATATTGGATCCTTTGGATTGACCCTTTCATTTGGATACTCTTATTAGTAAAGATTCAGTGATCACATAATTATTCTGATAGTGTGACTAGACTCTTGGAGGAGAGCGATTCTCTTGGGAGATTTTCATATAAGTGATAAGGCCTTATGATTTCATCTTAGGTTTTGAATGGTTATCCATAGTTCATACAAGATTGACTATTGCAGGTAGAGTATGTGGTGTACGTGAGACTCAGCCCAGTTGGTGAGGACACGATAAGTGCATCCAAGAGACCTGAGATCAAATCAGAGTGGAGACATATTTCCAGGGACTGTAGCAGTACTGTGGTAGGCACTGTAGCAGGTACTATTCATTACTATAGCATCCAGAACTATTCATCCATCTGGGCCTCTAGGCCACCGGTTTGGTCCTCAGGTCCTGTAAGGCTTTCAAGACACCCAAGGCCTTCTGGATAGTTGTTTCTCAAGGCCTTTGGGACACCTTAAGGCCTTAGGGCCACCCCAAGGCCTTTGGGCCACATGATTCAAATATTTATCAGTCAGAATGCAAATGGACAAGTCTTTAGATGATGATTCAGGGCATGATCATTCACTAGAGTAGAGATAAATAGAATTAGAAGAATGAGAGGGTATGTAATTGCTATCGGTATCAGGCCTGTGCATATTTTTATAGGACAACTATCCGACCAGTCCTATGAAGTTGGAGTGCTGATATCATAACATATGCTGGGGAGGAGCAGTTCCAAGTTGTCTATCTGTATGATTACATCTAATACATATGGGTCATGTAATTTTATCTAAGCCTTGAATCCTTTTAAGGGTTCCACCATACCCCTTGAAAGGTGTATTATAAAAAATAATAAAAAATGAAGCCCTTCGAGCTATTCTGGCCAAGTAGAGGATGTGATTTGTTTGAGTTAATGTGATGATATTTTCTTTTAATGGTGAGAAAGAAGTCCAAGTAGAGTTGGATGGGTTCATACAAAGGAGGATATTTCTGATTACTCATCAGTTGAATATCATCACCATTGGATTATTAGATGTTATTATATTTCAAATTCCTATAGTAGTGGTAGAGTAAGAGGATTTATTTCCTAAGGATGTGTCAGGACAACCACCCCCAGATAGATCAACTTCTGTATAGACTTAGACCCATGTACTTCCCTGATATATGTTACAACATATTAAATATAACCCACATATCTTAGAGAGATGAAGGTGTGGTTAGAATATTTGCATAGGAAGGGAATTATCACACCCAATGTGTCTTCCTGGGCAGCCACAATTTTTTTTCTCCAAGAAGATCGATGATAGTATAAGGTTATGTGTGGATTACCAATACCTAAACTAGGTAACCATCAAGAATAAGTATCCAATATTCAGGATTTATGACCTCTTCAACTAGTTTAAAGGGGTGAGGTGGTTATTAAATATTTACCTATGGTTAGACTATCACTATCTATGAGTTCAAGATGATGATATACTGAAGATGACATTCTGATGTTACAATGGTCTCGATGAGTACATGATGATACCCTTCGACATTATAAACTACCTAGTAGTTTTCATGGGACTTATGAACTAGATATTTAATCCCTTCTTGGATCAATTTATACCTATCTTCATTGATTATATCCTAGTATACTCAGTGTCAGAGGAGGAGCACATAATAAACTTGGGGATAGTCCATGACATACTCCGAGAGAACCCAATTTATGTGAATATCTCAAATTTTTAGTTCTAGATTCAAGATATCCACTTCATAGGACATTTCATATCAGAAGTAGAATTAGAAGTGGGCCCAAAAAAGGTCTAAGAAGTTATAGATTGGGATCCACCTAAGATTTCAATTGATGTATATAGATTCCATGGGTTAATATGATACTATTGATGATACATGCCTAATTTATCTATAATATCATCACCTTTGACTGCTTTGAACTGAAAGGGGAATCATTTTGTATGAACATATAAGTGTTAGTAGGATTTTCATGAGTTTTTAGAGAGGTTGAAAAGCACCACCATATTGAGAATTATAGAGGAGAGTGTTGAGTATGTGTTGTTCTATGATGCCTTAAAAAGTGGAATTGGATGTGTTATGATGTAGATGTAGTCAGTGATTTCCTATGGGTCTCTATAGCTAAGACCCCATGAACAGATATATGAAACCCATTATTTAGACATGACATCAGTGGTCTTCTCCATAAAGATATGGAGATAATACCTCATGGGACAATGGTTAATCATCTATTGTTACCACAAGAGTCTCAAGAATATCTTTTCCTAGAAAGATCTTAACTTGAGACAAAGAAGATGTCAAGATTTCCTCTAAGATTATGAATTTGAGATATTCTATACATTTGAGAAGGGTAATGTGATAGAAAATTATATCAGTAGGAGATATTGGTTGTTTTTATTTAGTGAGGCGTCAGAGTAGTTGTCCTAATTGGATTTTTCCTTAGTGGATGATGGTGGTGTATATTACCTCAAGTTAATGGTTTCTACCCTTTTGGGTTTTCAGTGTGTCATGTACGATCATCAAAGAGATATCAACTTTGAGAAAGTTCGTGTATAGATATCCATTGGATGTTCCATGATGGAATTTATGATGGTGGGGAGCATATCATCCCTTTTCAAGGAAAAAACATGGTACTAGTGACATTACAAGAGGGGGTTTTGAGGGAGTTTGATATATTCCATTTAATGGTACATATGTGAATGAAAACTATTTACTAGGACCTTTACCATCATTTTTAATGAAATCTGTAGATGATTTTATCTCTTAAAGATCACTTATTAAAAGGTGAAGACAATGTACCAAGTTCTAGTAAGATTTGATCAACCCCTTGAGGTGCCAAAGAGGAAGTGGGATGGTATATCCATAGACTTCATGATAGTACTTACATGGTTATCATGAGTTCATGATTATATTTGGGTGATTATATACCAAATCAATAAGACAACCCATTTCCTATCCATTTGATTGTAGAGTTCAATAGAGATCTTGGGACACATTTAGGGGTAGAATATTATCTATCTTTATGGAGTTCCCTTGATGACCATTTCAGAAAATTATGGTTGCGTCAAATCATGATTATGGAGAGGATTGCAGGAGGAATTTGGGACTCGATTGTAGTTGAGCATGATGTTTCACCCCTAGATAGATGGACATAGAGAGAAAACCATTCGGATTCTATAGGAAATGTTTGGGCTTGCATGTTGGAAATTGTCTATAGGTGGTAGGATCACATACACTTTGTGAATTTTATGTATAATAATAGTTACCTCTCTACCATCGATATGGAACCATTCAAATCCTTTTATGGGAGTCCCTAAAATTCACAACTATATTGGATTGATCCCATTGACTCAACACTCATAGGCCTAGAGTTGGTGTGCGCTATTGGAAAGATGTGAAAATAATATAAGAGAGGGTATAGGCTTCACATTGGCGTCATAAGTCTTATACAGACCAACCATGGAGGCATTTGGATTTTGATGAGGGATACCATGTTCTCATGAAGGTATCACCACAGTGAAGATTTCATAGTTTTGGTTGTGGTAGCAAGTTATTTATAATTTTCATTGACCCTTTCCATATATTTCAAAGGGTTTGTGGGGTGGCATACCGCTTAGCCCTACCACTCTAGTTAGACCTGGTACATGATGACTTCCACATGTTATAGTTGAGGAGGTATGTTCATGACTTTTCAAATGTTATCGACTGGGGAAATAAAGACATCAAGGATAGAGCTACCTTCATAGAGTACCTATTAGATATCATGGATCAGTAAGAAAATATCCTTCATGGGTGAATGATTCTATTGGTTTGTGTCTGATGGTAGCATGAGAATATTTAAGAGAGAATATGAGGGAAGGAAAACCATATATAAGATCAGTATCCTCATCATTTTATGTATGATTTTTGATTTTTGAAATGAAAATTGCTATGGTGGGGATAATTTAATGACTTTATTTTTTTCTTGTAAAATTAGTAATATTATAAAGAATATTTTTGAAGCTAGGATATGAGTCAGTATGAGATTATGGGGCTCGAGGAGCCTAAGTATTGACATAATAAAAATATCAAATATATTGTTTCATGTGTGTGAAGGTTTTTTGAAATAACAGAAGAATATCTAAATGAAATCTTGGATGGGGAATATGAGGCCATCATTAAATCAATAATATAGGTTTTACCTTAGGTGTGGCATAAAATTTTTGTGTGTTAGGTTTTTGGATTAAGTGTGTTCATTGGTAGATTTAATAAATAAATAAATAAATAAATAAATAAATTTATTGTTTATTAATTTGGATAAACCCAATACTAATCTTTTTAAATATTTTTATGGATAAATCCTAGGGTTATCTTCATAAACCTAGAGATTTGAGAGGATTTGTGGAGGATATCTGTTGATGAATGACAATATATCATGGAGTAGAAATTGTTTTGATAGGGAATTATCATCTCTAAAGCATCTCATGGATCTTGCCAAAGATAATTATGTAAAACTATTCTACATTATCAATCAATCCAAACTCAAGGTATACAATATTTATTCATTGGATTAAATATCTATTTTTTATCCCTTTATGAACTTGAATTAATCCTTTTAACAAATTGATTCATGGGTTGATTGTTAATATACAAGTATTTCTTTATCTTCCTAGAATTAGGAAATGATATTGTGTGTTAATCTTTTATTGTTAATGCATTTTATGATTTATCCATAAATGGATTGAGGCCAACCTTAAAAAAATCTAATGTCCATTTTCTCACTTCTCTATTTTGTGCTTCCCATCCCTCTGTTCTTTTATGAATTCATCGTCGGTGTTCTATTTGACTATCGATTCAAAAATTCCTAGAAAATGATCATTACATAGTAGATATTTTTGGAAATGGATCATTTCTGTAGGTCTAGAGTCTTGATCAAGAAAATATTTGAGGTGTGTTGTGTTGAAATTAGAGATCAGACATGGATCAGAGGCCATATCAGGTGTTCTTAATTCACATACTTTGGTGTTTGGAAATGAGGTGCAATGAGAATTATCCAGACATAGATTTGGTGGCTAGAATATTGAAAATGGTGATGATTCAGGATTGGTCAACTTAGATCTATGTTCCTTGGTGGATTTCATGAATAGATCAAAGGATGGAGTGACATAGGAAGATACACATAAAGAATCAGGATTCTAAAAAATTCCAAGTTACACAGTGTATAGTTCAGAGAACACACACCTTGTAGTCCCTTACTATAGTGCTAGGGTTTATAAATAGAGATTAATATCATATGTCATGTGATAATTCCCAAATCCATGCGACTCAATGTTGGTGACATAACTTATACCCTAGGGGTTCATGGGAATTTATATGGTACATGGTCATAAACACATCTAGGTACACGATCATGACCATATACATGGGCATGACCAGAGTACATGAGCATGGGCCAAAGTACATGAGCATAGGATGAAGGAAATGATAAGGCCAAAACTAGACAATACATGACATTTACTATTTTTACATGTCATGTAATTATCCTCAAGAAATATGAGGCCCCTGATATCATCATTATAGGTGAGTAGTAGTTGGGTATATTCCCTTTGTCCATTCTTATGAGGGTATAGTGAGGCATCTCATCCTGAGAAATGGATGAGCAATCCCATATATAGATTAATCTTGGATAGAGTTAGTTATAACTTCATGTAGTTTGAAGTGTGATCCTTTATCATTTTTACTTACAACCAAATAATGTTTCTCTCTCTATCTCTCCTCAATTATCCAATGGAAGTGTTTTGTGGATACTAATCAAAATAGATTCCCTATTTGATTTAAAGTATATGAACCATGAAACGTCAATGGAAGAAACCATAGGGTATATTCTTGTGAAGTTTATCCGAGTATGTAAAATACCAACTTCCTTAGAAGAGGGAGAGGTAAAATTACCCCAATACCTGGGTGCTAGTGTAAAATTTTCTCTATTACTATCATAGTCATGATTTTATATAGATTTATTAATTATAGGGGAAGTGGTTGAGGTAAAATTTCTCCCCTCCCTATGGGATGGAGATGCTTCTATACTTCTATTGTATAATCCTGACATAGACTTCTAGGAATTTCATGATTTTATTTTGGAATGATTTGGTTTTCTTGTATTTTCTACCTGAGAGGTTCTCACTATTTAATGTTTCTATATGATTTCAGGTTTCACATTCCTCAAATAAAAGGATTGTTTTACCTTCCTGTAAGACTCATTAAAATAATTTATAATAGATCACCCACATTGAGTATAAAAATTTTGTGATTCAATAATTTTTGGACTTCATTGGATGGACCAACTAGAATATGAAAATCTAAGAACTGAGACTTTTCCTAAAGTAATAAAATTGCATTATAATTTCCTGGATGAGTATTTTTGGCCTATAAATAGATTTAAATGAAACGTTCCATATCCACTCCACCCTTTTATACTCTTGTATATTAGGGTATAAATGAATATTTGGTTGATTATATTGAAACTATTTAGGTAGTAATGTTGGATACACTTATTATATATTTATGATTTTTGATTTTGAGTCAATAAAAGGGTGTCCAGTTTGACATGGAGGCATAGTCTCTCCAATACCTTGAAATTATTTATTTACTCCCATAAGGTAGGAACCTTGTCTTAATACTCATATTTTATTTCCTTAGGATTTTCATATCAAGGAGTTACCATGCGACAGATCATGACCAGTAATTTATCTTTGAAAAATTATTTCTATTTGACCATATATCTGTCCTTCTCCTCAATGAGTTTTTCTTCATTCAGATCTGATTATAAGGTTCATTTCTCTAATATTTTATTGATAAGAGTGGGATAATTATGAATTTATTCAGTTTCAACCAAATATGATTGGTTTGGGGGAGGCACATACAATGATAATTCCATCAAATTTCACATTTAGAAGGATGAGACTCTATAGACTAGTGATGAGGCACCCAATATAGTGTGACTTGGTTTCTTGAGTTCCTATCGATGTGAGAGAAATTTCAATGTAGATTTTATTGAAGGATAACCTTCATGACAAGAATATATATCATTTTGGGGTGGAAATTTTCAATTATTATCATATGGAGGACCTCCATGGTTGATTCTTGATTCACTTTTTTTGAGAGGACCTCCATTATGGATGGATGCTTTGTCACAGGGAGGACCTTTACTACATATGCCCCAATGGGTAACTATAGAGTTATTTTCTTGGTTTCCATATAGAGGGACACCATGGTTATTAATTATTGATGAGACTATGAGGGGAGGAAATACTTTATAATCAATTTTTGTGTTATAGGGAGGACCGTTGAAATTGGTGTCATAAATAGGACCTTCTTGATCAATATTCATATTATTATGGGAAGGACCTCCATGATAAGTTATCTATTGAGGAGCTTCAGATATTCTTGATTTCACCTAATTATGGTGAGGATCTATGTGGCTAACACTTTCATGTTTATTATCATAAGGATGACCTTTTATATTTATATATTCAATGTCATAGGGAGGAACTCTATAATGGGTACTCTGGGGAGGAACTCAAAATTCATTTTTTTGTATCTATGGGTAGGATGATCATATCCATGATCACTTTCACGTTTTAATGAGGAGTTTTCATATACAATCATCAGTGTCTAGATCATCAATATTTGATCATTCTTGATGTGATGACTTGGTATGATTCTTAAGACATTGTTTGGGAATGCCAATGAGCCTCTTAGATGTAAGATTTCATAGGGGTAGGGACCTACTCTTGGGTTATAATTGTGAATTTCCCCTAGTCATACTTCCTTCTGGATGCTTCTAGTATAGTGGTTGGGGAGCAAACCTCGATCATGATTAGGCCCAACCAATGTGGGTAGTGACCTTCATCAGTAGGATCCCTCCTAGGTATATCATTAGTTATTGTTAGGATATGCTGATGGGAATCATATTTATTGATATAAACAAGGGTGATAACCTTCTCTTGAACATCAATAGACAATTTCCCTCAGTGATACCTCCTTCCTGGTGTCCTGGTTTGGACACATGGGGTTAGGATCTCTAAGGTATACTCCTCTTTATATTCTTGAGGAGTTAGTGCTGGTTTCAACGATGACTAAAGGGATCCCTCCGAAAAATCTCCCCAAAAGTGGTAAGGATATAGTTGATGTTTTTATCCTCATATATAAGATACATGAGATAAGTGTTTCTATACTCTGAGGAAAAACTTCTTAAGTAATTCAATATTGAAACAGGGGCCACTTGTTCCCAACTGGCTTGTTGTTAATTGTATGACATATATAGCTTCATATAATAAAGGATTTCACATGATGATTCCTTGGTTTAGATAAATCCTTTTATGTCATATTACCACTCTAGATAATTAAACAATTTACTTTGGGGGAACTAGGTTTGTGGTAATTCCTGCTGGGATGGTGGATCCACAACTATCTTTTTGGTCAAGGCACATGTCTGTGGTAGTGCCTAATGGAAATCCACAGGGAACCCTATTTAATTTTCTATTTCCCTCAACCTATTTAGGGAACTAAAAATTACTCAGTGCATTTAGTGGTTATTCAATTTGGATTAAAGAGAATCCAAGTTGGAAAACCACAAACAGAGAACCCATTAGTGAAATATCATAAGAAAAAGTTTACGACAATCAATTTATTTCACTAGTAAACGAATTCCAATATGGTTCTCCATTTCGACCCCTAGATCATTTAATTCCTATTATTACATTGTCACAATTATATTTTTTAATGGTATTTGGTCATTTTATGTTCCAATAACACTTCTAATTGTGCATCGATGCTGAGAGTATGGGAGTTAACTCATACCCTGAAGGGTCTTATTGCCTAGTTTTGGACTCTTTTACAGATTTAAAATGTATTCACGAAATACTTCCAAGTAAAAATATTTGTTACCTTGTTTGTGAGAGTCATTGATTTATACCATTCATTTATGTAAAAATTCATATGTATCACAAGTTCTTTATATTCTCCCTTATTAGCTGTTTACACTAAGTCTTAAAGCCACATAGTTGGGAACTCTAGAATTTTTCACTACCTTAGGAAATGGTAGGTGTGGTGGAGTTAGGATTAGGATGATAAGAGGGGATTCCAACATATCATCATGAATATAATTATATCCCAAATAGTTTAGTGTTGTTTAATAATACCTGTCGCGCCTTTTTAGTTTGTGTGATAAATAACATTATGGTTCCTTTTATGGTTGAAAAACAATGACCAATGATGCACATTTTAATGTTATGAAAGTATGACCATTAATGCACCTTGTATGTTATTTTATCTAGTTTCAAGGTGTATTTTGGTTTAAGGTAATACAACTAAGATTTATTCCAAGTAATTTGAAAGCATACAAAATGAACTATTATGAAGAAATAACCTTGTAATGATTTGTCTGAGACTTATACATGATCAACCACTTCTGGTTTATTCGGTCCATTGGTAAATAAATATGAGAGGTTATGGTTAGGGATTATATATAGTATAAGTATCATCATATATATATATATATCCACCTCTTTTATGTTGGTAACTAGATAGGTAATGAAGGATGGACTCATGGGTGATATGACGTAATGAGGAAGAGTGGGGACTTACAGTCAATTAGAAGCCTAATACGTTTGGGGATTACACAAATTTGGAGGACCATTTATGTATATAGATAATTGATTATAGAAAATGTAATCTAATAAAGGGATTATCTTGGAGTTAGATGATCATGACGATTGTTCAAAATAAAAATGGGAGAGTATCAAGTTAAGATAGCCTAGGTATGACTCAACTAAAACCCATCAAGATGAAACATGAAGGTTGACCAACCACATGAGGGATATAGAAGGTTAACTCAGGGCAATGAGGATGACTGTCCCATGTAAGTAATAGTTATATTAGCTATATAATAATAGTAATTCTCATTATCTAGGTAACACATGATTATTAAAACCCTAAAGATTGAATCAGTTAAGGAGAAAAACCCAGAGGAGATCTTTTGTAAATTAACCTATTCTCTTAATCAAAGGAATACATTATAAAAAGGTGGAACATAGTTTTTTTATGGTAACCTGATCATGTATTTCCATTAGATTTGGATGTGAAATTAATGGAAACTGGTTTTTTGGGTTTTTACTATGGCCTAAAGTGGCTAAATATGTCATTTTTTAAGTAAATATTGGTATATGACTTAGGAATAAGAGGGGGTGTCAAGGGGTCTTAGTTATTCACAATATGGATCCTTCATAAAGTAACTAACCATAGTTTAAATAGTTAATATATTTAGAACATTAGAAGTAGGACAATATGAACTTTAGGAATCCTAAATTTAATATAAGATTTGAGTTTTTTGTGAGTGGGGTGGGTCTACCAAAGTAAATGGTGTTTAAAGGTAGTTGACCACATAAGAATTACATAGGTAACCCTTAATGAAGATGATACATGGTAATCGTTTTCAATGGATCTTACATGGGAAGAATCAAGTGGACTTTATATAGGGGAGGAATCATCACATAGTATTTATATGGGATCCTTCCCCCTTCTAAGGATTCGATTTAAAATATACCTAAAGGATTCCTTGAAGAGTTATATAAAGGAATATATTCACAATAATGTGATTTTTCATCAGAATTCATACTGGGATGAAATGATTCTTCCTTTAAGTGTGTTCTCGGGGGGGGGGGGGGGGTATTTATAACCAAGATATGTGACCGTTCCCTGAGATCAGTAGAATAATCACTGATAATGACACCAACCACATTTGAATCAAGTGTCTATAAAGATGTATTTCCCAATTATATAAAAATAATCTTTTTAATATTTTTTAAACAATAAATAATCATATGTCTTTCATGTTGATGAAAAATAATTTTGACACACTTCCACAAAAAATACATACTAAAAGGTCATTAATATAAACAAAAAGGGATTGTGTCTGAACACCATAAAAAATATCCATTTTTATCTTATTCATGTGGCCACAAAGGGTGTCTTCTATGGTTCCACAAGTGATGTTCACTGTGTGAGGTTTTATTTCACCTATAAAGGGTTTCCCCCATGTTGTTGAAAATGTTATAGTCACTATAAATGAGGATACTTCTGAAAAATGAATCAATTTATTCATGGGAAACATTTTCTACTTTTATATTTTTATTTATTATTTCCATATTCCCTTGGAACCTTTCATTATTACTAATGTGGTAATTTAATTTTCCAAGAATTAACATGTCTATCTATTTTTATTTTCACCTTTTTTAGATACGAATATTGTTTTTCATAGCTTAGTGTATGTCCTTATGATTGAAAATTACTTCCACATTATTGTTTCCTTAATTTTATATTTTTCATTCTCAAACATTCCCAAAATAACATCTTTTAAATCAGACTGAAACTTTATTTCACCTTTCTTAAGGTAGGTCGTGTTACTGTCATCCTCTTTATAAACCAATATTTTTCTTTAAAAGGTTTTTTTAGATGTATTTATTGATTTGGAATTTCATTTTGGGGGAAATTTTATTTTTCCAATTTTATGGGTAATCAAGTTCAACGTCACCATCAAAATGTCTTGGATGCCTTTCTACTATGAGTCAAACGTTTACAAAATTGAAACATTCCAATGGTAGTTTAGCTTCAACTCTTCGTTTTCCTCACATAAACATAATATCCATGAGTGATAGAAAATCACAAATTACATATTCATATACTTCTTCAACTTGACTGATTTTTAATTTTTATAAATAATTATCTGTCACCTCCTTGGATTCATTACTTATCATTCCTTTCAGATTCACCCACATCTCATAAAAAAACAAGCCACTTTGAAAGTCATCTTGTGAGAAATATATCAAGTTTCTTTCCTCAAGGAATAATACCTTTAGATTATAAAATGGTGATAATATCCCTTGGATTTTATTTACAATCTATATATCTTTTATCTCATCTAGATGTATATAAATGGATCCAATAACCTCTATGATTTTTTGAAGAAACCATCAATGTTTTCATTTATTTACATCTAAAATATCATCTAACTTATTATGAAACATTTACAATTTTTCCTCATTCACCTTGATATCCCCTTTATAATTTTTTGAATACTTGTCCTATATATATTTATTGTATATGAAACTCATAACTTTAATACAAATTTGGTTTTAAAATCTCCAGATATGGTACATTTCCCTTTTCATTAGCATTAAAAAAATTTATTTCCACTTCAGTCAAAGAAAAACACTATAGGATCCCTAATTTTAATTCCATGAGATACAATGAAGAAGACATATAGTTTAGTATTACTTAGATGATATTTTAAGTGTTTTACCCAAATCTATTTTTTTATTCCATCAAATAGATGAACTCATTTAACATTCAGAACATTCTACACATCAAAGAATAACTTCAAAGAGATTTTCTAAGTTATTAAACTTGTGGCTCTGATACAACTTATTATAACCATAGGACCAAATAAAACCTAAGAGTGGGGTGGGGGTAGGTGTGGGGTCTAGTGGTTTATTAGGGTGTTAAATATTTATTGATGAATGGATATTTGTCCTACATTGGAAATATCATATTTAACTTTTTAATATT
Organism: Viscum album; assembly: GCA_963277665.1. Lineage (NCBI taxonomy): Eukaryota > Viridiplantae > Streptophyta > Magnoliopsida > Santalales > Viscaceae > Viscum > Viscum album. The sequence goes on from OY728123.1 coordinate 882,032,071, forward strand.
AATAATACAGTCACACCAATAAAAATATGAAAGTAAATATGATAAGAAATGAATTTTACTTGGTTCAATATAAAGGTATATATCCTGAGAGAATACACATGAATATGTATCAATATAATAGAAATCAAACTATGCTATATTTGATTATAAATTTTTAGGTAAGTATCACTACTCGACAAAGATTCATAACCAAAATTTTATACCCACACACTACTTCAAAGAATAAGTTGACATGCAAGACACTCATAATGAATACAAATATTATTTGACACACCATAATAGAGAGGGATATTTCCATTAGTTATAGCCTTATTGATCAATTCAATCTTCTTAATATTGAACTTTATATAGTATAAACTCTCCATTGTACTCTATATACACAACAATTCTCTTTGTCTCTCATACACAATATATTATGTCACCTCTTTAATTCCTCTAATATATCTCTTTTAGTGCTTTAATTTGATCTTCCAAAAATATCCCTCTTTTAAATTCCCCATGTCACCAGATAATTGGAATTTAAAACTATACTCCAAGGATGAATTAAATTGATGAAAAATTATTCTAACCCATCTTCATTTGAAATATAGTTGACGTTAGGAAAAAATATCTCAAGTTAACATTGCATATTTTTTTAGGTTTATTGTGTTTATTGATAAACAAGGTTTCAATGGTTAGTTGTGGATTTCTATAGTAAATTTTTGACAAGTTATATTAAAAAAAATCCAATATAATGGAATGTATGCTCTGGTCTTGGTATTGAAAATTATGTATTTATGGTGGCACAATTTCCCAACGTTTGCCAAATTTTTGCAGTCTAAAATCTAGAGGATGAAAAATAGTGTTTTTGGAAAAGGAAGTATTTTAACATAAATATAAAAAGTTTCATGAAAGGTTGAAGGTGATTCACAAAGTAAAACACAAGTGATTATTCAAGATTTTTCACATAAAAATATGGAAAAGGGTTGTGTTGTGTGAATGTTCTGAAACTACACTCAAGGTGGAGTTGTGCGACCCAAGAAGAGTTGCACATGCCTGTAAAATAGAGATGGTGTTTCACACAAAAAATGATATCAAAACATGAACTTCAGCACTTGGATTAAGTTGCGTACAAATTGGAAGGAATGTAAGTAAGTTGTGTTAAATGTCACATGTGTCTATTAATTTGAGAATATACCTCTCTATTCAGTAGCTCAACCTTCATAGAATATTAGGGATCTAATTTACATTAGATTTGTGAGAATCTATTTATTGTCCATAATAAGTATTTATTACATGCAAAAAAGGTACTTGTGTCTATAAGACCAAATGGGTTTCAATAAAATCCAAATGTTGTGTGAAAGTTTTGAGATCCAAGAAAAAACATAAAATTTGCATTCAAGTTGGTAGAGTTGTGTGCAAGTCATGGAAAGGTTGTGCGCAAATCAAAGTTATGTGAACCTATAAGAGATTGACCAATAATTATTTGGTAAAGGTGTATTCATAAAGTGGATGAAGGTGGAACTTAATTATGCACTAAATGAGGTGTAATATTGATTGATTCAAGTGATCAAAAGAAGAATCACCTAAAGGAGCAGTGAGCACACTTTAGTTGAGAGAACGGTGAGATTTTAAATTGGGATTGGTTGTAAACTAGGAGGGAAAGTGAGTCTGATCCAAACATTGTAAAATTAATTCAATTTAGTGAATTTGGAATATTGGCACATTACATTTTCATGCTCCATGGAAGTAGCCCAGTGTAGGTAAACCAAGTAAAATTGTTGTGTCTCGTGCATACTTTCATTTTTGTTCATACATTGCAACAAGAATGATAGATAAAAGTGTTTTGTTTAATGATGAAACAAGATCCAAAGTGGAATTTGTTTTAATTTTTCATAACTTGAATCACCCCCTCTTAGGGTATTTAACCTACTTGGGATAATAGTTGAACATATAGATTTGTGTATAATCCTCAAAATAATGAGTCCACATTCAAAATTATAACATGATTATATTACTAAGTACTCTGAAAATCACATAAATATTTTCATTAAAACACTTAAAATTACGGGGTTGATATCTCTATATATTTTTCAGACATATCAATTATGATGTAATGAGATATGTTATGATGTAATACTCAATTTTTTAGCATATTATGACATCCAATTTTAGTGTAATACTTCATCTTTAGCCGAAAACCTCAAACAATTTTCCTTATAGGTTCTTATTATGGTGTGTCCATCAGGCTAAAACATCTAAACCTGAAATATCTTATCAAATCACCAAAAATCATGGAATAATTTCCATTTTTTAGTGTAATTTAGCCTTAGGAAAAGTTTCAACTCAATTAAACCATCATATTATGGTGTAATGTTTTAGACGTAATGTATAATACTGTATATCTTATTTTTTTAACCATATGTGACACTGAATGCAACATGATAATGTGTTATCATGATATATTGTTTAATCCATCATTTAATAAAATTAACTAAAAAATATTATAGTATTATCACTACTATTATGGCCAGGTTTTTTTCAATAATCACAAAAAATTATCCAAAACTCCTCCAAACACAACTCTACTACACTCAAATATCAAAAAGGATGTAATACATTCAACATGGTATATTTTTAGAAAACAAAACTCCTTTTAAGAATAAAACATCAACAAGATCCTAAAATACACACTTTACTAGATTTATTTATTTTCTTTATACTTAGTCTTGTAATTTTATCTTGGATGTGGTAAAAAATTAAAATTACTCTCTATAAATGTATGGGTCCTTACCAAAATAAATAGGGATTATTCTTGAACTCATTTTATATAAAAATATACCATGATTAATATAATTGTATATTACATAACAAAATAATTAATTTCAAATATATAACAAGAATAATATATAAAATCATCCAATAGACTCTACTTTACTCAAATTCAGTATGAACTCCTATCCTATTCTTTAAAAACTGATCTTATTATCAAATAGTTGGTGAAAAAAATCAACAAAAACTCACCTCCTTTTTCAGTTATTCACTAATATATATTGATAAAATATAAAACCTCATAACTTTATTCAGTAAGAATAATATCAGAACAATATTTCATATACCCAAGTAGTTTTCATCCACTTTAAAAGTAACCTAAAACTTCACATCTAAGTGTTTAAACCTCATGACTTGATTTAATGAATATTCTTTACCATTGTTCTTTATATTAGGTGTCTTATTATTTATATTCATCTGCTAAACTCTCCCAAATTCCTAAATAAAACACTATCTTTTTCTATAATTTCTTCTTTATATATTCTTAATGTGTTTTTCACAGTAAACAAACTTTCAATTTCAATTTAATTTTGAATTTGAAATTCAAATTCCAAATAAATCTTATGTTCTAAATTTTTAATTTACTAATTTATTACATTATATTAATATAAAAATTTTACTCACACTTGATGTGTTTTAGGGTTGAGAGGGATCAAGTTTGAGTTGTCTTTGAGTCATCTATGAATCCACACCATCAAATTCACTCAAAACTATTTTTTTCAAGAATCACACTGTGTACATATACATTATAGTGTGACCATGAAAATCATAGGTTAATCAAAGACCATACAATTCAATCATGGAGTTACCAATATAGTTAAATTCCAATTCATTAACTGAACCTTTTCTTTATATAATTGAGGTATGACCATATGCATCATAAAATGAACATTAAAAGTTTTCACAATTAGAGTAACACCCAAATCTCACGACATCAAATATTTTAGCGTGATTTTATGTTTCATTATGTAATAACTTTTTCCATGGTTTAATTTCATTTCACACACTAAACAAAAAGAAAACAAAATTTTATATACATTTAGTTATGATGTAATTATCATGTTTTGAGGGAACGACTGAAGCATATTTAAACATGGGAATAAAATTATAGTGTGATAATATTCATTGATGTGTTATTAGTTTATATCTCACTAAATTTTAATCTTACACACACTCGTTATGGAATAATATCTTTTCTTGCATCATGATTTGATCTTCGACACCAAAACTCCTCCAAAAGATAAATTTCTATCTTCAAATCTATTCCACGCTCTTCCAAACTTGCAAATAGACTTTACCTCATCAGAATCATTTGAATAAATTTATGTTTAAATTTGATTCAGGTTTTTATATCATGTTTTAAAATGTGTTGATGTGTTAAAAAAATATAACACCAATATATCACATAACTTAGACTTATCCTTCAATAAATAAAAATATCCCCTTTCAACAATCTCCCACTTTAAAAAAAATAGCTTCAGGGGATCCTTCTATCTTTAGAAACTTATTGTCTATAGAAATATCCTATTTGGTTTTGTTTTTAAACCATAAAAAATAAGTCACACTTTACCTTAGAAATGATTCATCATTTAATATTCTAAGTCTATGTGAGAGAAATCAATGTTGGAAACACAAATAATCAATAAAAATATCCAAGCTGTCCATAAGAGTAACTTACATCCACTTACAAACAACCATATTCCACTTCATTTACAAATATATATTTTCAAAAATATTATTTTTTACGTGAAAAATAAATTACCTATACACATACACAACTAACAGGTTAGTGTAGTTTACACATTTCACAAATACATACATGAAAAATTAATAGATTTACCATTTGAAAATAACCCTAAATATATTTTTCCCTATAATTAAAAAAATATCCTTTGAATTTATTTTTTCAACTCCCCCCTTGATAATAAAAACATGAATACAAGAAGAGAGGGGATATGTAATTCCCCTGCTCAGATCTTCCAAATGACACCTAAGAGAGGGCGCCACATGTCCTCAGGAATGAATCCCTATACACAAGACGATACCAACTGGAGAAAATAACCTAAAAATGTCATGGATAGGTTATTTCCAAAATAATAAATCCAGGAGTTCAAGTATGAATCTATTGAAAATTGAACATGATCCATTCATATGGTCTCAATCCCCAAAAATACATGAAGAAATAAAAAGGAGCCAAATGGGACCTATCAATATTGAATATAAAGTAAAAAAACTATCTATATGATGAAAAAATACATAACAAAGTAGAAGTAAAAAAAAACATAAAATAATATTTATATATAAATAATGGAACTCTAGATAGTACCCATACTGAACAATAAAAATTATAAAATACATTGAACTTGGGCTAAAATCACATAATCACCCTTCAGAATACTAAAAATTTATAACCTACTCGACATTTACTTGGTTTCTAGCTCTAATAAGTACTTATTACCTAATAGAAGACAAGAAAGTCTACCCATGTTTATCGACACCCATATCATGTATATTGGTTGGGAGTGGACCCAAAGACACGGTAGGAATCCCTAATTCCTAAAAAATAAGGAATATTACTATGATCAAGTGGATGAGTAAGAAATATATATATATAATAAGGAAAATATTACCTATTGAACACACATAATTGGAAAACATAACACAAAATGGATGTTCAAGCATACAAGTCATGTTTTTGTGTGCTAACCAGGACACCACAACAATCGAGAATACCTACATTTTCTCTATACTGAAAGGAAGAGAGATTCACCACATACCACAAATTCACCCATACCCAAATAATCCAGTTAGGTTGCTATAATAATATTCAATCTTACCTAAAAGATGTAGGGTAGAGTGTCCTCAAGTCCCAAACCATCCCTTCTTACTTAATGGAGGTAAAACACTAATAATTATGTTAATCCATTATCGCTCAAGTGATGTCATATTAGGAGTACCCTGGCTATCAATTCTCACTTAAGGGAGGCCACATATCCTATATCAAGACACTCCTTATCACTAAATTTTGTCATAGAAATCATATCACTAACCACAACTTCTCATGCATGGATGGTCATGTATATCATCTGAATCTATACCTTATAACTCAAGTTTTCAAAGACTTCACCAAAATTTTGGACCCCATATCAAATATGGAGGTCCTTCCAGTTCTTTCTCATTGAAATAAAGTCCAAGACTCAATATTTGAATCACCCACACTAGAATCTATCACTTATTACAAGAACATAGTTAATGGACACATGCAATAATAAATAGGTCACGTAGATTAAGGTGACCATGACCATAACATATATAAATTTTACACAATTTTAGATGTATATTCAATACATATCACAATTATTCACTCCTAAAGACTATAAAGGTTTAGTTTCATTGGAGACTAGTTACATAATCAACTTATTTCTAAAAATATCTTCAAAATTTTCATACAAATATCTTCATATTATTACCCTTCTAGACAAATTATACTTAGAACACTACATCAAAATATGTTGAAGGAAAAAATAATAAAAGGAGATATCAGATTATTATTAAGGGGTAACAAAATAGATATCAATCATAAGAGAGTATAATATAATCATATGTTAATGACAAAAAATAAAGTGTATGTTATCAATGTAAAAGATTCATATAAAAAATATATTAGGACATAAACTCCAAAATCAAGTCATATTCGTAAACATGGTTAATAAGGAGGTCAAAGAGGTAATCATTATTAAAGAGTCATAACAAAGGAATGTGGTATCTTAATTATAGAAAATCATAGTCCAGTGAACATAGCTATTCATAATCATTTCCAGGCATAATCTAGCGATCATAGTTCGAAGAAATCATAACCACACATAAAAAATGTGAAAATAACTATTTGAAATCATTCCAATGCTTATTGTAATCATTTTGATATATATATATATATATCAGATTACCCAAGGTATTATAGTTATTTAATAAAACCAACCATAACATAATCATAATTCATTCATATGTATTCCATAAGACCATGTAAAAAATTATCATTTAATTAAATATTAACCCATAGAAAAGAAAATGGGTTTCATCAATATTTAATCATCATAATCAATAATCATCGAGGAAAAAGTAATGATGGAATAATTGGATAATCTCACAAATGAAGCATAAGTAACATCAATGGATATTTTTAGAGATTAAAATGATTTTAAAATATCTCAAGAACATTTTATTGAGGAAAAAATACCGTTTTAATTTTGATATAACTTATTTAAAATCTAAAAATTTCTAGAATATTAGGGAAAAATTTTTATATTAAAGTAATTATAGAAAATTTTAAATTAATATTCAAAGAAAATATTATTCATTATAGTTGAAAGAATAGTTCATGTAGTATACGTTAAAACAAATATTTTGTGCACACCTTGGGTAAAATTTACCTCATTCAGAAAATGACTAGAAGATTATTTTTAAAACTTTTTATAGAAATTAAAATATGGGTAATAATGAATTTATTAAACTATTGTAGAATATTAAGGACATTATTGAAAATTTTTTAATAAAATATTGACATGGAATAAAAATATTCCTAACCAAAAAGGAAATAAATTTGATTTTTCATAAAAACATTTTTATCGGTCAATTTAAGTACCAAAGAGAGGAAAATGGTACTATTACATGAAAAATCATGGAATAAATAGGGGATAAAAATATATATTGGTTTTAAATTATAAGGATAATGAAATTTCCCTTAATTTAAATTTAATATAAATAATCTCGAAAAGAAATGAGATTGTAAAACAAATCTATTACCTCATGTCCTATCTTGCTTAATACACATTAAAAACTCATATATAATAAAAATTGATTTATTATAAATTTATTATAGAACTATATTCGTTACCTTTCCTTTAATATTTCAAATTATTCCTTTTTAATAATTTTTTCCTAAAATGGATATTTGGGTGAAAACTGGTTCATTTTCGATGAATATTTTGGTTAAATGGTTCTGATACTTACACCTAAGTCAAGGTTTAATCATATAAATAATATTAATAATAACATATGTATCATATTTATTAATTTTATATAAATTAATAACCATTCATATAAAGTATTTATGAAAAATTAATTATATCACTTTGTGGAGATGACATTCCATATGTACACATGAGTAATGTTTCCACTTTTTGATGGATGGATAAAAAGAAAGGTGAATTATAATTTATATTTATAAAATATTTATTATATAATTAATACCATATATATTAATTAAATTTATCCTTATTTCAGTCCATGTAAAAATATATGAAAAATGAATTACATTGCTTCGTGGAGGTGGTAGTCCACACATACAAACAAGCACTAAAATTGTTTACCAATAGATGGGAAGGTAAGAAGGTAGATATGATATTATAACTAAAAAATCCTAATTATTTCATAAATATCATATATAAATAAAAAATCCATCATAATAACCAATCATGAAAACAATTATGTAAAATGAATCATATTGCTACGTGGCAGGGGTAGTCCACACATAAGCACGAGCGATACATTGATTTCCAACCTGATGGAAATAAGGTGGAAAATGGTTTCAAAAATATAATAATAAAATAAAAATATATTTATAATACTATATTAATTATTTTAGGATGGATAAAACATATTTATAGGTATTATAAGAAGAATGAAACTTGAAGAATATTGAAAAGAACAGAAACCTCTTCTTGGATAAACCTCATTTATATCTCTTGTTAATGAACATTAGGGTTATATTTTAAGAAGATAAGAATATATAAGATATGTATAGGGAATTTTAGAATATATTTGGTTAGTTTATGGTCATAATAAAAGGATCAAGTGGTATAGATAAGGGAGGAAAGGGGGTATCATTTTATAAGGGAGGGGAGTAGTACACTTATAAATATTAAGAATATGAAAATGTAATAAAGTCACTCTCAAGAGTAAGTGGAACTAAATAGGAAATATTACAAATATATATGATATATAATAGAAATATATTCTTATAATTTTATTTAGATAAGTGTTTAGTTAATTTAGACCTTTATATCTTAAGTTTAACACCTTGTTAACACCTTTTACCCTTTTTCGAAGTAATGATTTTTTACCTCAGTTATTGTTAATATTAACCAAACATTAAGTTGAAATTTCTAAATAATATTAATTATAATGATTAATAATATAAAATTTATTTCATAAGATTCGATTCCCCTAAGTTTCACAAATTCATTTTAAAATAAGTGTGCAGAATGAAACAAAAATGTTTTTAGCAAAATGCATTCTATGCATAAAACTAAGTTTAACTTCATTCATTATAATGAAAAACTATTAGATTAATGTTAAAATATTTATTAAAAATAATATATAAAAATATAATTAAAATTATTCATCAATAAATTTTAATTTAATATAATAATATGAAAAACTTTGTACATATAAAGACACTTTTTTAGAAAAATAGATCTTTTACCTTCAAATGATTTTATTTTAATTTAAAACCAATTAAGAACCAATGATTTAATTTTTAAAACTATATAAATAATAATTTTTCCTCATTTAGTTAATACTATTCATAACCACCAATCCAATATCTAGGTGATAACTACCACATTAAATAATAATATTTCAATAGTATATCAGAGTCTATTTAAACTTGGTGTTCATGAAAAAAAACTTTTAATGAAATAAAATTTATTTAAAGAGGAATATATCATAAAATATCAAGGTGTTACATTATACCCCTTAAAATAATTTATCCTTTAAAATTATATCACTATGATATAAACAACTGAGGATACTTATGCTTCATCACATCATCTGGTTCCTACATAGCTTCCTCAAATTAATGTTTTCACTACAAAACATTAACTAGGTGTGTGGTCTTGTTCTACACCACACTCTATATTAGATCCAAAATCTCCACTAGTTGTTCCTCATAAGATTGATCATGCTCTAGTGGTGTGACCTTTGAGTTTAATAAATTTACAATATCAACTATATACTTTATTAGGATATATATAATAAGCACATTGTGAAATTGAGAGAGATTAGGTTGAAACACCAGGAGATAATAAACCACCCCGATATGATCTATAATTTCAAAGGGGATAATATATATAGATATCAAATTTCCCTTAATTAAAAATCTAGCAATCTTATTCCAATGAGGTATTCATAGTAATAACTTTTCACTAACTTAGAACTCTTAGATTCATTAATGTTTTTTAGAATAACTTTTTTTTATCAAATTTTATTTTCCTTAATATGCTACTGTATGACTTTAAACATATCTACTATTTCTACATCTAATTCAGGTACAAATATCTTTTTTTCTCTAACTTCATCACAAAACATTATAGTTCTTCACTTCCTCCCATAGTGGGTTTTGTAAGGAACCATCTTAATTATTGAGTGAAAAAATATTTTGTATGAAAACTCAACTAGAGAAAGGTGTTGATAACAACCACCTTTAAAATCTATAAAATAGGATCTCAACATATCCTATAGGGTTTAAATGGTCCTATCAAACTAAACATATATATGATTATGGTATGTAGTTCTAATGTTAATATCCATATTCAAAGCTTCTTAAATACTTCTCTATAACTTCAAGGTAAACCTTAGATATTGATTAGATACAATAGAATGTGGTACTCTATAAAATCATACCACTTCCTTGATGTATATTCTGGAAATATTATTAAGATATAAATATTATTTTCTTATAATGAAATGTGTAGACTACGTAATGTGATCAACTAAAACCCAACTAACATTATTCCATTTAATCTTTTTGGGGAGTCCGATGATGAAATCTGTTTTAATGTTTTCCCATTTCCATTCGGGTATTGATAATGGTTGTAAAATCACATTAGATTTATATCACTTAGTATTAACTTGTGAATATACTAGGTATCAAGATATATATTCTAAAATATCCCTTTTTTATGTTACCTCACTATAAATACTCTTTTATATCACAATACATATTCATACATAAAAAAGGATAGATAGTGATAAACTATGAGTTTTATCCACTAGATCCTTCTTCAAGTTTGGTATTTATAAGATGAATAATCAATTCCTAAACCTTATCATTCCATCACAATAAAGGATAAAATTAGTAACATCTCTCACATTCTTATATAGACCCACATCCACCTTTTTCACCACTCTAATCCTTACATGAATGGATGGTTGAAAATTTATCAGATAAAGATATTATTTTCCCCCTTTACTCAAGAATTCAAGGTCAATATTCTAAAAATAAATAAATATTGGATCTATTTAAATCTTAATCATATAAAAATTAGTTTGTCCCTTTCGACTCAAAGCATCGGCCACCTTGTTCACCTTCCCATGGTGGCAGGGTATTGAGAAGTCATAATATTTAATCAATTAAAACCATCTACTTTGGTGCATAATAAACTATTTATATGTGAATATGTATAAATATATCAAGATTTTATGATATATATATATATATCAAATATTTTATTAAAAGATAACACCTCTATATTTTAATGAAAAAAATTACCACTTACAACTCCAAAATTATGAGTTGGGTAATTTTAATCATGAATTTTCAGTTCGTGTGAGGAATAAGATATCACCATATCATTCTGTATGGGGGAGAATCTGAGTCCCCTCTTTGATTTGCCACTATAGATCAAAAAACCATCTCTACTATAGGATAACATGAGAATAGATGTATGGACCAACCTTCATTTTATCACCTTTAAAGTTTCCTTGCATTTATCTATCTATAGGAACTTAGTTACCTTCCATGAAAACATGGTTAGTGGGTTAGATACAAATGAGAAATTATTTATAAAGCATTGATAATATCAATACAATCCAAGAAAATTATGAATTTCATTCAAAATGGTACGTATTGAACATTGTTTAATAACTTCCATCTTAATGATCTATTGATATACCATCACCAGAGATTATATGATCTAATAATTTAACTTTTTGTTTCCATAATTCATACTTGATAAATTTGGTATACAACTTATCCTTCATAAATTTCTTTAATAAAATCCTTAAATGATCTTAATGATCTTCCTTTAAATATAAATATATATAAATATAATTATAAATTCTACCAAAACCCGATGAAATAAATCTATAAATACACTATTCAATATATCAATGAAGATATAATGGGTATTAGTAAGTCCAAATAACATTAATAAAAAATCTTAATGACAATACGTCGTATAGAAGGATGTTTTTGTATAAGATTCTTAATGAAATTCAATTAATGTTATCTAAAAAAATTCCAATGTTTGAAAATTATTGAGTTTCATAAAGTTGATCAAACAATTCATGAACATAGGGAAAATGATAATTTTTCTTGATAGAGATCATGTTAACTTATCTTTAATCAATGAAAAGATTCATATTCCCATATCCATTTTAAAAATAATAATAGGTGGACCCCATATAACCACATTAAAGCATATGAATACTTTTTCAAGATTCTCCTAGAGTTTATTTTTCAATTCTTGCAGCTCAATTGGTTCTGTTGCATAAGGGTTATTTGAAATTGGTGTAGCACCAGGTTTGAGTTCTATTGAAATTTAAACTCCAAAATTTGGAAGAAGAATATGAAAGTATTAATGAAATACATCAATATATTCTCGAACAACAGGTATATTATCAATTCCGTGTTTCTCCCTAATAATTTAAGACAAATATCTTTCATGAATAGTTAGTAAGACCTATAAAATTTGAGTAATTCACATTTAATGTTCATGTTCATCTTATCACTAATAGAAAATCATTGGTTGATTCAGAATATCAAATGTGACTTCCCATACTCAGAAATTTATATGGAATTTATATAAATAAATATAATGCATTCCCAATATAACATCAAATTTTACTAGATGGAGAATAAAAATATTTACAAGAAGAACACTCCTAAAAACTTCTATTAGAGGGGAGGTATAAACTTGAGTTACTATCATCATTCCATTAAGAATTTTTATTTCCAAATAAACATATAATCATTCAGGTGGTGGTGTGATAATGTTATAAAATTATTTAGATATAAAAGTGTGGTTTGATCCAGAATGAAATAATACATTTTCAGTTTTAGCATAGATTGTAAGTGTATTATTCCCCACATCATTCTCTTGACCCACTTTAATTGTGATATAATAGGCCTTCCCTTTATCCTCTTTCTTAGGGGGTTGTTGTTTCCTTTCATCCTCATTATCTATTGTATTAAGTAATTGATTCATATAATTACCATACTCCTTGTATTGGAAACTTTTAACTTCATTAGTTGCATCCTTCCTCTCCTATTCTGTATTTAATAACCTTTTAATCCCCCATTTACAATCCCTAGATCAATGTCCAAACTTTCCAAATTTGAATAATTTTCTAATTCCTTTCAAAAAATATCCCAAGTTATTTCCCCCACATATGTTTCTTATATATTTTTGGTATTCCTTTTATCCATGAGATATACCATTAGATTTTCCATAAAACTTTATTTTTATGTTCTTATCACTAAAACCATAAGAATAATTGGAGTTCCCACTATTTATTTATACCATCATATAACATTGAAAAATATATTCATATTTACCAAAGTATATTGTGGATAAAAACTTTTAAATACTTGGTTTCATTATATTAAAGAATTGATAAATTTTTCCCATAGGTTGATGATTAATATAGAAACATACCTTGAAAGTCTTGTAATGTTTTCTTTGTTGGTACCACTGGATTCATCATCCAAATTTTTAAGATTCATAAATTCCCTTCCTATCTTAATAAGAACTGTTTGAGGAAATTATTTTTTTAGAAATTTTATATTAACCCCCCATTACATAGTGTTTATTTCTTACACTTTCAAATTTTTCTTGATAAGATTCCACAATTGATAAGATTTACATTCACAGTGATAGACTACAAAAAAACATTCTCATGGTCTAAGCACTGGAGAACAAAAAATATCTTTCCATTTTTATTGATACCTTTCTTAGAAAATAATGTATTAGAAGAACCTTGAAAGGAGGGTGTATGTGGTTTTATAAAAGTCTCAATGGAATGTTGAACCGTCCTTGGTGAATTTGGAATCTTAATATGGTTCACATTGTTGTTTATATATTAAGAGAGTTTAGTGTGAATAACCATAATATATTTCATCCCAGCTCCAAATCTGTTTGGTTTCTCATGAGGATGGTCTTTTAGTTTCCTATCACATTTGTTGTTAGTATGATTACTTTTGATTCCTACCATTGGATAAAACCAAAAGTAGATAACATAAGTGTTGATCATAAATAAATAGAGTAAAAAATCATAAGAAAATATTTCCTAAGTTGTATTAATTTATGAAATCGTCTTATAAACCTATGATACCTTATAGTACACCCTATATCACTTTTTCCCCATAGGGTTTCTTAGATTATGTCCACATATTTAACATAACCAAATATACAAAAAAACTAAACTATGATATAATACTAACTAAGGAGATCCGGGCATGCCATACATAAATAATATGTCAATTTAGTTGAACATTGAATGAATATCACAATTATACAAACCTGAGACCATAAAGGTTTAATGTATTCAGAGGCTAGATACATAATCAAATTATTACTTAAAATAAATTTGTCATCTACAAAAAAATATCTTCATATTAGTACCCTTATAAATATATCATACTTATAACCTTCCATAAAACTTAGGAAATGAAAGAATAATAAAGGGTGAGCTTATATTTTCAATAAGGGTAAACTTGGGGGATATCAATAATAAGAGAGAATATGGTAATAAAAAGGGTGTGATAACATAATCAAGTGCATATTATAAATATAAAATTATTCATATGAAGAAAATATCATATATCAAACTCCAAAATCATTCCATATATAGAAATATTATTAATAAGGGTGTCAAAATAGTAATCATCATTCAAGAGTCATAACATATGTATATGTCTTCATAATCACAGAAAATCATAAAATTGTGAAATTTTATGTTCAAAATCATATACATGCATAATATTATGACAATATCTAAAATAAATCATATTAATGCATCGAAATTTGAACATATATATTTACAATCATGCCCACACATACTCTTGTGAAAATAACTAGAAGCAATCATACTATTGAATCAAAATATGAACATAGTTATTTTCAATCATATCCATGATTATCATCATCATCTCCTGAGATATATATATCACATTACCCAATGTATTAGAGATATTTAACAGACCCAACAATCACATATTCTCAATTTATATATATACATGTCTTACAATCATGAAAAAATTAATCAGTTCAGCAGAGTTTAACCCATGGAAAAGATAATTAGTTTCATTATGATTTCATTGTCATAATAAATAAACATATAAAAAATAAGAATGATATCATTGAGTTATATCACTAGTTAACCAAAATTAATATCAATGGATGTTATCATTGATGAAAATACCTTTAAAATACCACTGGAAAAATTCTCATGGAAAATACCTTTTTTATTTTGAAATCACTTATTTAAAATCTAAAAATTTCTAGAATATTAGAAAACAAATTTATTTGAAAATAAAAATTTAAAATAAAAATTAATCTTCAAAGAAAATAGTATTCATTAGGTTAGGAAAATTCATTTGTGAGGTATACATTAAAATATAGTTTCCATTCACACCTTTGGTAAAAAGTTCCTCAATATAAAAATGATTAGAATATTATTTTTAAATATTTTTTTATACAGTAAAATATGGGTCATAATGAAATTAATGAATAATTGAATAATATAAAATACATTTTTGAAAAAATTTTACATAAAATATGTACATAGAAGAAAAATATTCCCAACTAAAGAGAAAATAAAATTGATTTTTCTTAAAATCATTTTTCTTGATCAATTTAATTATGAAAGGGGGGAAAATGATACTATTACTTCAAAATTATAAGAATGAACATTGGATAAGAAAATATATGTAGTTAAAAGGATTAAGATCATATAATATCCCTCAATATAAATGTGAAATAAACAACCCAAAAAATAAATGAGATTATAACATAAATCCCTTACCTCAAGTTTTTACTTTCTTCATATACATTCAATCATCCTATATAATAAACATAGATTTATTATAAATTTATTCCAGGACCATATTAATTTATAAAATACTATTTACCATTTCTATATAATTTCCAATTATCATCTTATTAATAATTCATCCATAAAGTTGAAATTTGGGTGAAAACTGTCCCGTTTTCTATGCATGTTTCAGTTTGATGGTTACAACACATGGAAATTGATCATGGTTTAATAATATATAGAATTTTAATAATAAAGTAAGTATCATATTTATCCACTTTATAAATTTTTATAACCATTCATATAAATTATTAATGAAAAAGTAATTACATAACATTATAAAGACTGTAATCTATACGTACACACGAGTGATGTTTCCACTTTTTGATGGATGGAACGAATGAAAGGTAAATAGTAATTCATATTTAAAAAGTCATTATTATATCATAAATATCATATTTATTAATTAAATATATCATTATTAACATACTTGTAAAAAATAAACGAATAATGAATCACATCGCTTCATGGAGGAGGTAGTCCACACTTACACACGAGTGACATTATCGTTTTCCAACAAATGAGATGGTATGAAGGTGGATAATATATTAAAATTAAAAAAATAATTATTTCATAAATATAATATAAAAAATTAAATATTTCATAATAACCAATCATTAATGATGATTATTGAAAATGAATCATATTGTTATGTGAATGTAATAGTGAACACGTACACACAAGTGATAATTTCATTTTCCATTTGATGGAAATAAGGTGAAAAATGGTTCCCACATAATAATAATGACATTTAAGTATATTTATAGTATTTTAGTAATTATTTTAGTATTAATACAATATATTTATATTTATTATAAGAAGAAGGAAACATGAAAAATATCAGTAAGAATATTAACCTCTTCTTTGAGAAGCCTCATTTGAATCTCTTATTAAGGACCCTTGGTTTGGTATTTTAAGAATAGAAGAACCTCTATGATATGTATAGGGACGTTTATAGTACATTTTCTTATATTTTGGTCTATATAAATAGATAAAGTGGTGTAGATAATATAGGATATAAGGTTTCCTTTTATAAGTGAGTAGAGTGGCACACATGTAAATATTAAGAATATTAAAATATAATAAAGTAAATACAATGATATAGTGTCTCCAAATTAGTCCTTTTTATAATTTAGGATTATATATTATCTAAATATATTCATACAATAATATTTAGATATGTTTTTTCAGTCATTTTAATCCTTTTCAGTTTAGTTTAACCCCTAATTAACCCCTTTTTTACCTTTACCATAATAATGAATTTTCACCTTGGTTACCTCAATTAATGACAAAATATTAAGTTTTAATTATTAAATAATGTTAATTATGAGGATTAAAAATATTTAATCAATTTTACATGATTAAATTCCCTTAATTGGTATAAATTAATTTTAAAATAAGTGCACAAAATGCAATAAATACATTTTCAGAAAATTGTATTTTAAGCAGAGAACTGAGTTTTCCTTCATTCCATAACATATAAAAAATATTTTATGGATATTAAAATATTTTAGTGAATATATTATTTAGAATATTTAATTAAAATCATTAATAAATATAGATAAATTTTATTTATTAATATAAAAACACATTTTTATTATAAAAAGTGTTTTTTTAGAAAAACATCTCTTTTTTATCTTTAATTTAATTTATTTTAATTTGTAAAAAACCAATGATTTAATTTTTTTACCAATGTAGATAATAATTTTTAATAATTTTGTTAATACTATTTATACCCTCCAATCTAATGACTAGGTGGTAACTATCGCATAAAATAATAATATTTTAATAGTATATCGTTGTCCGTTTAAACTCGGTGTTTCATGTAAAGAAAGATATTAATGAAATAAAATTTATTTAAATATTAATATATCATAAAATATTAGGTATTTACATAGAACATCTCAAAATCACACTAATTAAACATTAGTATTCCATTCCATTGATATTTATGCCCTCACATATCATCATCCAAATCAACTTATAGGCCAAACTTCCCAAACAGTCTTGATCACACCCATGAAATATGATTTATCCCCTAAGAATTATCATTGAACCTATAAGGGAATTTACTAGGTTCCATAAAACTAGTCTCTACCCTATAAGGTGTTATCTAAATATAAAAACCAAACCTAGGATTTGATACCAAAATAAAAAATTCTTAGTAAACACATGAAATTATTCTTCATCATGAAATATAATTATCATATAGCCACAAATAGGGAGCACATTAATGAAGTCACACATAGAAAATAGAGTATTTACTACACTAGATAAAACTAAACAAAAAAAATTTCACACGATGAACTTACAACTTTTAAAAAAATTTATTTTAAATCCCCTTTTAAAAACATTTAGGAGAGGCATCACAATCTATATTACTCATAATAGGATATTTTCCAAAATTTCATAAAAATATTATTTATAAAACCCCACTTTCATTTTGAAATATATTTTTAAAACTAATTTTCTTAAATAATCAATTATCCTAGAAATTACTATTAAACTTATACCTTTTTAAAAACACACTTTAATAAGGAATCATCCCAATATTTGAAGACTAACTCACACCGCCAAGAATATCATGATTAGGACCACCGATACTCATTCAAACAAGTTTCAAAAATTTACCAATTTCACAATATATACAGACCATGTTAATTATATGACAAATTATATCTCATCCCACTTAATTTAAAGATCACTTTACGTCATAAAAAATGCAATAAATTTATTATAATGATGGAACATGAATATAAAATCCCCCCAAGAATAACTGACTTTGTAAATTCAAGGACACCTACCTCAACCAATGATCAATAAAGTTATCCCAAGATTATAGAAAATGTCCCTGAGTCCATGGGAACCTATTTCATAAACAAACACCATCAATTTAATAAATAAAACAATTTAAAAAATTTAAAATCTTCATAACTAATGATAAAATCCTCATGAAAAATCCCAAAACCAAGACCATGTGAAATGGAGTGTAGTAAAATCTAAAAATGAAGAAGGACATAGGCCACAAAAAATCCCTAATTTAACCCCCTAAATAGGAAACCAATTTTAAAAATCCCCCTTAAGTGGGATAATTTCACAATGATATGGAGAAATTATCTCTTTAAAACCCTAACAGGTGAACTATAATTAGAAAAGAATAAAGGAGAGAAAAAAATAGAGAAGGGGAGTAATATTATCTAAAATATATGTAAAAAACTACCCTCAAACGAATTAGATCAATGGGAAGAGAATAAAGGGAGGTGGAGAACCAAATAGGGATCCTATCTCATCTTCTGAGAAACTGGAACCAAAGAATCCTGGGGGGTGGGGGTTAAAATTGAAATCCAATAAAATTATCAAATGTTCCCTTAAAAAAATATTTTTAGATTGGCCATGGTGCGACCATGAGGGTTATGCAATGACACACCCTTTCACATCCAGGGAATGGTGGGACCCTTATGGGTCATAGTGAGACTACCACCTAGGAAGTGGGTAAAATCGTTAGCCTAACTTCATCATGGAATGGCCCACTTGAGTCATGAAATGACTATCCTAGGTAGAGTTCCTAGTCATAGACCAAGAAACTTCACTATGAGACCCCTTCTAGGATGTTGTGTTACCTCTTCCTACTAAAACAATTTATAAAGAAACTCCTAAGAACTCACTTAGGTAATTCTTTGACCAAAGAAAAACTCTCTAAACTTCCCATAAATCACTTAAATTAGGATTAAAACTTTAACTCCTTGGTCCCTATCAAAAAAATTAAAATAAACCTAGATATAAAAAAACCCGTAATGACGCGAGTAGTTACAAACTAAACACTATAATGCTTCTCATCCTCAAGAATCAATGATAGTACTTTTAATATAATTCCATATCGACCTTATTCATTAATCCATTTCCAACTTTCCATTTTCCATCCCTGAATGTGGAACATGCTTCCACTGTGAAACTCTAACCACTAACATGTACGATTAACCTAAGCCAATAAAACCCCTCATAAATCTTTCCAAAACTCCATCCATGACTACCATCACATCTGTAATTACCCATGATTTCCATAAATAAATTTTTCATATTTTAGATTAATATTAAATACATTTCACAAATACATACTCAAGGACCATAATGTTTTAGTGTCTCTGGTGAGTTGATACATAATATTCTTATGTCATCAAATATCTTCAACATATTACACAAATATATCCCCACATAGTACTCTTCAAAGACATTTTCAAATTAAAACCTTTCTTTGTGATCTATGAAAAGGAAACTTAAGAAAAGGTGATATCAGATACTCAGTAATTGTAAATAAAGGAGACATCAATGATCACATAATAATATCATGAACATAAGGTTATGAGAACTTGATCTTAACATTTGAAAATCATCCCCTTAATATCATAGATCATAAACTTGATTAATGTCATAAATATTCACAGTTCGAAAAACATAAATCATAAAGGAATCAAAGAACATAATCCATGAGATACTAACATTGAAATAAGACATAGAATTGGGGAATACACATAATATTACAACATTGTGAACATGTTTAAATATAGATAGGTTCACTCATTAAGTTAAGGACATCAAATTAGTCCCTCTCTTAAAGTTATGGAAAAAAGAGAAGGTTAGTTAATGAAATTATAGACATTAAAGTAGTTCCATAGTTAACATTATCTACATGAAATAAGGTCCATGTATAACCTTATGGACATGAATGTAGGTCCACACATAACATTGTGAATATGAAATTTGGTTCAGGCATTACATAATTAACTCAATAATTATCCATAATTACCCAATACATTGGAGGGGGATATAGGTCCCACCTGTCACATAATAAAAATCATACATTCATGTGCCACAAGATCATAAAAATTTCATTATATCATAACCCATGAAAGTAAATATTATTCATAACACATTTATCATACCAAAACCCATGAAAATAAATGATATTCATAAACATTTCATCATAACATAACATTTGGAAAATAAACATGTTTCATAAAAATATTTTCATCATAAACATAAAAAATATCAAGAAAGAATAATAATGGAATCATTGGATCGTATCCCCTATAAATCTTAATTAACATCAAAGTATTTCATCTTATAAGGAAAATTACATTGAAAATAAAACAACTTGGAGATTTTATCAAGGAAAATTACCATTATATAAAAATCATATTTTAAAAAAAATAAATAAATAAAATATTGTGTAAGTACTTTATGTAAAAAAATTACTTGAAAATTATAAATTAATCTTTAAAACATTTAGTGATCATGATAGTGGGAAATTCTGTTCATTTCATACATGTTAATACAATAATTACTTTCACATTTTTGGTAAAAACCAAATGAGTATTGTTTGGAAAATAACATAAATATTAATTTTAAAACATTTTTTAAAAAGTAAAAAAATGGTAAAAAATGAATTTAAACAATCATATTAGAACATTAAATCCTTCTTTATTTTTTAGAAAACATCGATATGGATGTGAAAGGGTTTTTGAGAGAAGAGACAAATAAAGTGTGTTTTATTTTAAAACATTATTTTGAAATAATAAGTACATAAAGATAGAAAAATGAAATGAAGATAGGTATTTTTTTTTGGAAATATCTAGATGATATGAAAATAATTGAGTTTCCTGAGAGGTATATCATAAAATTTCGTCATAGAAATTTGATCATAAAAAATCCTAATAAACAATATAATTATAACATAAATCTTATACCACTTGGGTATCTTTTGAATCATATGAACCATGAAGGAATAAATTTAAATTAAAGTTTTAATATAATTAGAATAAATAATATCCTCATATAACATATAATCGGGTCTGTATATACCCCTCATAAAAGAAGATAGGTGCATAACATAACACATATCCCAAAGAAGACAATTTGAGATCAAATTCCCTTATCTTAAGTCTCAAAATCCTTCATACATGTTTAAAAATACTTTATAATAAATATATGTTATTTTATAAATATATTAAAGAACCATAATTATATATATAATATCATATATGATTTACTTATGACCTTTTATTACCCATCTATTAACAATTATTTTTTCAAATCACATTTCCAGTAATAACGACTTTGTTTTTTGTAAGTATTTTAGTTTGGTATTTATGTTCCTTATATTTTTATCATGATTAAATCATATATAAAATATTAATAATGTTATAAATATCATATATATTAAATATATATGTATTTATAGACATATATTAAATTTAGAGACAGAATATGAATTACACTATTCATGGAGATGGCAGGTTGTACATACATATGGACATTATTTCCATTTTAGTAATAGATGAAATGAAATAAAATTAAATAATATATTACCTTTATATAATAATTTTAATTAAACCTATATTTATTAACTTAAATTTAAATTATAAGTGAATAAATAATCACATCGCTTTGTGAGGCGATAGTCTGTTATACACACGAGTGGCGTTACCGTATTCCCATAGAATAGAATGTAAGAAGTTATATGTGATATTATAATTAAAGAAGTATAATTGTGTTAAATATATTATATAAATATGTTAAATACATCATTATATCTATCTTTGATAGGTGTTTATTGAAAACTAACAACATTAATTCACGAGGCTGTGGTCCGCCATACACACGATTGATGGGTTTGTTTCCCATTTGATGGAAAAGGATATGGATATATGTTATTAAAACAAAATAATAACATATATTTATATTTTATATACATTTTTTTATATTTTAATTACAAGGAAATCAATTGATGTGGTAATAGAATAAATAAAATGACAGAGTTTAGTGAATAAAATTACCTTCACTTAGGAAAACCCCCTTTGGATCTCTTTTTAAAGACCCCAGGGTTGGTATTTTGGGTTGAAAAGAAACTATAGAACATGTATAAGTATTTTTGGGATGGATTTTTTCAGGTTTTGGGAATTAAAAATGGATTAGGAGGTGCGAATAAGTTAGGGGATGAGGCCCCCTTTTATAATTGAGGAAGAGTGACATTTTT
This sequence comes from Viscum album, assembly GCA_963277665.1. Taxonomy (NCBI): domain Eukaryota; kingdom Viridiplantae; phylum Streptophyta; class Magnoliopsida; order Santalales; family Viscaceae; genus Viscum; species Viscum album. The sequence goes on from OY728123.1 coordinate 882,055,070, forward strand.
GTAAATACCCAATACTATTCAATAATAGGAATTCACTATCATTACATGTGCCTCCAAATTTTATAAATAAGTTATTGGAAATATTATTTTGTATATCCAAACCTCTAAAACATAAATAAAACTCATGTTTAAACATGTTGTCCCTTAACCACTAATTTTACTCACTTTAACCATTTTATTTTTCACTACAGTAACTAGTATCTTTTTTTTCCTAGTTAATTTATCCTGTAAGAATAAAATTAAAATGATAATTGTTAAATAATTTTAATCTAGTTATTCTAAATATTAAATAAAATTTATTAAATATTAATACTATGTGTGTGGAAGATTAATTTTAACACAAGAACATGTAACAGGAAAAACCTCATTTCGACCTTAATTGCGGTAATAAATTTTTATCACATTTATTACTATTTTTGACCAGAAATTAATTTGAAATTATTATATAATATAAATTTTTATGATTCCTTATATGGAATCCATTTTATAACATTAAAATCATATAAAAGGTATAATTTAATTTAAGATTAATCCCATAGATGTAATGAAAATAGGTTTTCCAAAGATAATTTTTTCAAAAGAAAAGGAAGATTTAACATAAAAATTCAATATAAAATTGATTACAATGACCTAAATTTTATTAATAAATATAAAATTGAACTATTTTTAATTTTAAAACAATATTAAAATATAATTATGTTTGTATATTCTTTAATCTAAAGGTCGGTTTCTAATAAAAATCAATTTTTTACTATTTATCGAAAAATTAATGTTTTCTAAAAATTATCCAAAAGAAAACCTAGGATAATTTTGAAATTTTGATCCCAAAAAATAAATTTAATTTTTTAAAATAATTTTTTTAAGTGTAATAAATTAATTTTAATATTTTTTCATGGAAATCAATAAAAACATTTTTTTTGAGAAAATAGTATTTGAAAACCATATAAAGAATTTATTAACAAAATAATTTAATTTTTTAAAAATATGTTTTATTTAAATAAAAAAATAATAATTAAATTTCTAAATGTGATTATTCCTATTTATACCTCAATGTTTAATGACTGTTATAATGGTCATTTTTAAATAATAATATTAATAGTATATTAGGGTTCATTAAAACTAAGTGTTGTGTGTAACACAAGATATAAAATAAAATAAATTTATTTTGAAAAAATATTTCATAGAATATCTTAGTGTTAAAACATTAATGGTTTTTTTTAATTTTGAAATAACCATAAACACTCTAGATGTTTTTTCTGTCACCCTGTGTCAAATTCTAGGAAAAAATACCAATTTTTAATTCTAATGATAAAATCTATTACCTTCACTAGCCAAAACCCATCGACATCACTCAATCATGATACGTTAATCCCTAGAGGAATAGAAGAATCATCCCAATTATCACACAGACTTTGAAACTTGATAATCAATGTAATTTCTTGGTTGGATTCCTGACTAACCAAATCCACATTTGTACTCCACCCATGAGTAACGATGTGTCCCCAATATGAATAGCTCTTAGATTTCATTAAATCCATGAACCTAACCATCATGAGGATTATACATTGATAACCAATGTGACACTATGTTCCATAAGAGTATCGTCATTACCACCTTATTGAACCAAACATATAATCTACTCTACCCACATCCTTCCCATCACCGAACGCAATGACTAGACATGACTACCTTAGTCATACTCGAGTGCTAATATAAAGAATTGATCACCAAAAACCAAGTCAGTTCCCAATTTTCACTCATCGATTCAAAAAACTGAATCTTTAACACCAAAATCTTCCGAAGGCTTAGAGTGATGCCCACTATAAGAATTCACTCACAAAGTCTAATTCTAACTAATTTTTCTCCCTATTATACTAATTTCTCCACTGAGTCCCTACTCGACTAGTATAAACCATGGACCTAATAAAAAATCATAAATTGAAACTTGATCCTAAAATCAAAAATCCCTCTCACAAGCCTAAAACACATGACTCTCTTGAAACAACCATGATATACCCACCCAATTCACACTCCAAACACCTGGGACTCCCATAGTAAACCACTAAACACTAAGAAAACTTGTTCTACATAAGAATTCACTGATATTTTTCAACATGAAACCACCACATGTAAAAACCTTACAAACACAGTTAGTGTATTAAAAAAAAAATAAAGCACAAGCCAAGAAAATAATTCAAGCATCCATTCCACTCTTGACCAAAACACTAAAAATTTATGTTGCATGGCATAAATGGTATCCGTTTTTTATTTTTAAAATCTTATCCAAAAAATTTACAAACACTAAAACACATATATGTTTTTAGAAAAAATTGGTTTCCAAGGGTTTCACAAAAAACCAAAATTACCAAAATCACCGGACTAGCTAGAAATTTTCCACAAAAACCAATATCATTTTCAAAAACTACTTGGAAATTCAAATTCGAAACTTATTTTTTTACCAATTTTCCCAAAACCATAAAAACATAACCCATTCCAAAATCATTTTCTACATAAGAAACTTCAAGTAAAACCAACTTATAAAACCATTTCACACACACTTCATGTAAAAATTTAGTTTGTTTTCCTGAAAATAGTTGTTTTTACAAATTTCTAAAATCTCCAAAACCATTTACCTATAGAAAGAAACATGAAAAATCACAATGAATCAAACAAACTTATAAAATCCATATTTATATAATAACCCCTAATAATGTTTTTGACAAAAACTGATTATATTATAAGTTTCCTTAATTAATAATGGATTCCAATGAATAAAAATCTCAAACAACACCACCAATAGGCATATATATCATACCCTAAGAATTAAATCAACATGATACATATCATGACCCGACCCAAGTTATAGATCAATCAGAAAATACCCCAAGCATGTATCCATAGGCTAGGGGTGGAGATAAGCACTAAAGGTATAAAAAAATTGGATATGCATTTGCCTAAGTAACTACACACACACACAACCATCTCAATGAAAAAGTGCAGAGGGAAAGAATAAAAGATGAAACAATGCTATAAAGTAAACCAAGAATTCATGAAACTCTAGACAATAAAAAAATATGGTAGTTCAAACTGAAAATTAAAGGGGAAAGGTACACGCCCAACCAAAAATGTGTCCAAACCTGACAAAAAACTAGAAATGTAAACAGCTAAAAGAAAGCCCATCTCCTGAATCCAAAGCTATGACCACCATACCCAGTTTTAGAACCTAGTATCCCTAAGCTCATCTATAGTCATGGTTGAACTGTACATCATGTTCATAAGACATGATACATGCATAAAAATCCATTGAAGGGGTGAGTATAAACCTACCCAGTAGGACACCCTAAAAGTTGAAGGGATAGCAGTAAGAGATATAAAAGAAGGGAAGATAGTTGATAATAAAATGTATAGTTAAATAATATAGCTCAACCAAGAAATAGAGTGAAGTTAACCTCATATAAACACAAGAGAACTAGATATGATGAGTAGATTAACTACTCATCGAGCCTTCTCTACCAATAGTAGGAGAGTAGACTCATCCAACCATGAGAATCTAAACACTGAATGCACTTGACATACCCTGCACGTCTTCAACTCTCCTAGAATGAGAGTATCCAAATCCAATGTGTGGATATAGAATAAAGGTATATAAATATATGATTATTCAAAGAATACCAAACATGAGAATAAAGGGAATCCATCAGACATCTCATCCTAGGAAGAAGAGCAGTGACCAGTTCCAAATTTCCATCAATGATGCCCATAATCCAACATGTCTACCCAAAATTAACCATACATTTCAAACCATACCTAGTCACTATGCCGCACAAATAAGTGGGAACAAACTTCAAGTCAAGGACCTGTACCCTAGTAGAATGTGGGTTCCACTCTAAAGGCATTGAGGACCCACTACCCAGCTCAATAGGAGGGTACCACTCGAAAGATGTATAGGACCCCCTGCACAATTTTACTAGAGTGTACCACTTGAAAGAGGTCGAGGACCCACTTCCCAGATCTACAAGAGGGTGCCACTCATATGTCGAGGACACACACACAGATATATCAGTGGGGTTATACTCTAATTATGTCATGGACCCACTTTCCATATCAACTAGAGGGTACCACTCAGAAAATGTTGATAACCCCCTGTTCATCTAAATTAGCGGGTACCACTTGGAAGGTCTCTAGTGATCCGGTGTGATCACTACCATCACCAGGAATGGACTCATTAGGTGTCATGCCTATATAATTGTAACACCCCAGGTAAATAAATAATATGAAATTTTCATATTTATCCATATTTGTGAATAAAATATTAATATGACTTTAAAGGGGACGCTATGCTCGATGGCGTACCCAACAGGCAACAACGAGTTTCTTGGGAATCTTACGTTGCACCCTAATAATAAAATAATATTATTTTAAATGGTAGTTAACATGTAGCCGTTGTATTGGCAGGAATGGATAGAAATAAATAAAATATGATTATATATGTTTTTAAATGTTTTTACATTTATCCAATAAAAGATAAAGGCTTAAAATACGTAAAGAATTCGATTTTAGGCGTATATGCCTTAGTTTTCACTGAAGGTTCACTTATCGCCTTTTGATGGAGAACCATCATTAAATATAGTTTTGTTCACTCTTATACATTCTATTGGACCAAATAAAACTTTTCTTTAGAATTGGGACAGCAAAATTTACTTTGTGTAAATTTTTGGTATCTTTCCGATAAAGTTCATTTTTTAATGAATAGTGTAAAATGTTGTATTTGAATTCAAAACCTCTTTTTAATCTAATTTATTTATATGATTATATTATCTTTTTAATTGGTTTTAAAGTGAAATTAGAATATATTTTTACATTTAAATCCAATAGTGGTCGTTGGAATTAATTTCACTTTGAAATCGGACTTAAATTAGTGTCAATCTTTTAATACTTATTGTTTTATAAAAACACACTATTTGATCTGGCAGCGGGAATTAATTATTAAATTAATTAATGTGACTTATATGTTTTGAATTTTGTAAAATAGACTTCTTTTTTGAATTCGGAATATCAAATATAGCTTAGGGTGAATTTTTGGTAATTTTCTGAAAAACTTCAATTTTTGATGAATAGTGAAACCACTAAGTGGTACTTATAAAAACTGATTTTCCGTTTAAATGAAATTTTGCCACCTTTGTGTTTTAAATTTCAAAAATCCGACATACATGGTTGTCATTAAGAAGTAAAATGTGGTTTAATGGGATTAAAATAATTTTTTGGTGAATAGTAACTTATTAAGTTTTTAATCGCGATTAGAGGTAATTAGTGTAGTTTAAGGTAAAAATAATGTTTTAATAATATGAAATGAACTTGACAAATGATCTAACCTAATTGGATGTGTCATGGACGACCAAGAAAACCCATGGGTCAACTTGGGGACCCCATGAGGCCACTTTGGTTGGGAAATGACATAAATAACTTTTTATTTAATGGTAAATTAAAAATGACACACACATGAGATGTTCTACTAAAAAATTTTTTACATGGGGTTATACAAGTCATATTTTTGACTATAAATAGTAATTGGAAAGATAAAACGATTTCCTACATCATAGTATTTTTTTTATAATTTTTAGACAGTAAATAAATTATATTATTTATGACATCATGATGATGCAGCGATGACCCCATTATTTAACGATTTAAATAAAATGGAAAGATAATGTAAAATCTCAGACCTACACATTTCCAAAACCAATTGGATGGGTGGATTTCTAAACCTTATCACCATATCCTTGAATTATATCAATGTGGGACCCTTTAAATCTAAAAATCATTTTCAAATAAAGTAATATTTCTTTACTTTCCAAAAGTGCCCCTCCTCTCCTCTTATAAAAGGCCCCCACCTCTACCTTCTTACCCACACTCCCAAAGCCTTTGGCTTGGCCAACCTCTGCCCATTTTGTCTCTCCACTTCCCTCTATTACTCCTTGAAGCCTCATGTTGGGCATAAGTCTTCCCAAGGAAGCCTTTGAGCTCAAACCAAGGGGAGTTACCCGATTTTAAGGTAATGTCTTCTTTTGAGTCCTTTTGTTTTATTTTGCTTCTCCAACCCCCTAAACTCTTTTTATTATTTTCTTTTTTAACAAATCCAGTATCCTCAATATAATAGGATTTTGTTATAAATAATAAGGATTCGAGCTACACTTACACACACCTACATCTAATGGTTAACGAACATACTGTTTCCGTGGATGGCGAATTTATGCCTCCCGAAACGATGATTGTTCAACATTATTTTAACACCTTCAAAGGTGACCATTAAGATGACACTATATTTATATATGATATATAATATGTTTATGTTTTACTTAAGCTTCTGTATTTTTCATTTTTGGCTTACCTTTATGGCTTCCATTATGGGTATACGCAATATCTTCATTTTAGGAAGTGCGGACTACCGCCCCCTCAAAGTGATGTGATTCGTTAATGCCATACGTGGGACGTATAAAGGATGGATTTAATTTTATTATATCTGATGTTATACTGGAATTATTATATACCTCTATATCATTATTATTTCTTTACATTAAAGTATGAGATAGAAATGAAAGTAGCGTTCATGCGTACGTATGGCTTACCGTCTCCATAAACGGTGCATTTCATTTCTTACCTCTAAATGATTATGTAATATTATAAATACATGTATATTCTGGATATATATGATATATATTCTATACAAATCAAGAATTTCATTCTGGATATAAAGAACCTTTGACCACACGAACAACATGTAATTGTAAGAAGTCCACTTTCGACTTAAGAACCAAATATCGACAAAACAAACATTATTAACTTAAATGATTACATAATGTTTATAACATGACAATAAGTGATATAAAAGGAATAAAGAATTTGAAAAAGGTTCTTAATAAAGTGGAAATTAACTCAAGTTTATTATTCAGGACGTTAAAGAATGATCGAGTCAAGTCGGACCCGAGGTAAGGGATCTGACTCCTCTCTTTCTTTTAAAGTACACTCTTTTATGTCATTCCTTTTAAAGCTCATATTTATTGTTATTGGGATATTCTTTTATATTAATCTTACTGTAATTTTTATGTTCATATGATGAGATACCCTATTCTCTCTCATCAATCCATTTTAGAAGTTTTGAGTGGTGCCGTTAGGCTGCTGAATTTTCGTAAGAGATCCTACCCCTCTCTTTCTATTTAAGTACACTCTTTTACGTCATTCCTTTTAAGATCATATTTCCTATGATTGGGATGTTCTTTTATATTAATACTACTGTAATTTTTATGTTCATATGACGAGAGACCCTATTTTATCTCATTAATCCATTTTTTTGAAAGCTTTAAGTGGCGCCGTTAGGCTGCCGAGTTTTCGTAAGGAATTTTTCATCTCACATTATTTCCGTGAGATTTATGCTACATTTGCCACAATTCCTTTTGAGTGGTGTATGTAATTCCCATTATTATACACTTTGTGTAGTATAATTTCATTTATGGGTATTCACATCTTCATTGTATGACTCTCCTTCCATGGGGAGTACGTTTCGAGAGTTACCCAACTCGGTAAGGGGACCTTTCACCCTCCTTTTTTTAAAAGACTTCTTTTGTTATGTCTTTTAATTCACATACTATTATGTTGGGATATGTTCTTATATATCCTTATTTATCTAAATTTTATTTCCAAGTGATGATATCCCCTTTATCTCTCTCATCAACCTTTTTTGTACAATTTTATGTGACACTGTTAGGCTGCCGAATTTTACCAAGGGAACTTCTTAACCCAATTTCGATTTCTTTGGGTTCAACAAGTAGTTATTGAATATGTGGTCCTTTGACTATGTGTGAATAAAATTTGATTGTCTTACACTTAATATCCACTTATATTGGGTGTATTTATATTTTTCACACATAATTTTGAGATTGATTTATCCTTAATTTAAGGATACCTTCTTTAAAAGGGATTTCATCACATTTTACATCTCTATTGAGACTTCAATGTTGTTATGCACCAATTCACTAATATATGGTGTATATACTGTCCTTTGGAATATTATATCATGAATCCATTTATTCTCATGATATTATAAAGTTCTGATTAAATGTTATTCCTCAATTATTGTATTCAAGTGTCTCTAATTTTGGTAAAACCCCTTTAACCAAAATATCACTTTAAATGTTTTAATTATTTGTTCTTATTAATATCCATGTTTTCAAAATGGTTTTAAGGATTTATTTATATGGATATTAATGGTTTAAAATGTTAAAAGCTTCAAGGTGGTATGGGACACTTTGATTCAAAAATCTCTTTATTAAATGTGTAAAATAGTTTTGAAAATGGTCTTTTAATGGATTCATTATTTCAATATCCTAAAATGTTATATTGTGATTGAAATGCGGAAATGTTATGTTTCCTTTATTCATGTTTTATGTGATACGATTATGTTATAGTTCTTGGGAATTGTTATGAAACTGGTGGTTCCATGATAAACTAAGGGCGGGTGAGCCCGATATAGCTCTCCAATGCATTGGGTAATGCAAAGGAGTGAAACGTTAAGGTTTCTCTGAAGAGATTTAGGGAATATACTCTGATGGGTATTCCAAACGTAACCAAGAGGGTTACTCCCTACGTAAGAATGTTATGAATGCCTCAAGTTACCATTTATGTATTATGATTTCTATGATTTATTCATGGTTTGATGAGGTATGTTAAAGTGCCTATGTTTTATGGGTAAAGTATGATTTCATTCTTATGTATATATGAACTCATGTTTCCTTTCCATATTTTTTTTTAACCCTTACTAAGCTTTTTATGCTCATCCCAAGTTTTTGAAATGTTTTTCACAGGTCAAGGGAAAGGCACATGATTTGATGATAGTGACAAGGATGTGTCAAGAAAGAATCCACGTTTTATTTTAAATATGTTTCCGTTGATGGGAAGAATGAATACTGTCTTTTATGTAACCACTTTGTTTAAATGTGGAATGTAATGCAAGTTTCAGGATCTAATTCTCTAAAACTCTAAACCTGAAAAGATCCTCAATGTGTAACCTTGTAATAACTCAAGATTAAGTAAGGTTTAAGGCTGGGGCCTTATAGTTGGTATCAAAGGTCAGTTTAGATAACTTTAGAGGTTAGGGTATTCTCTAAGCATAAGTGACATTAACATAATGGTTAGGATTTCAGAAAGAGTCCTAGTTTTATATAAAGTGAATGAGTAAGTATATCTTAGTGTTTACCTTCCTCATTAGTACATGATTGTTTTGTTGATATACTCACACTGACATTTCTATTTTTAGTGAATGGATGGATCTAGCAGGCACCAAAGTGACAATTGGTTTGAAGGAAACTGTGGTGGTTCTCTGATTAAGAGACTCGATGAAATGGGGTATTCAATGAGGAAACTCGTGGTTGTTCTAATCAAACTATCAAGGAGTCATGATCAACCACGTGAACCTTGGTATGTTCTATAATGCATCATGTACGAGATGACCAATCGATGTGGAAGTTTAGGTAATAATTATAAAGGTAACCATTAGGGTTTATATGATCCTTACTTTTGAGGTAATTATGGGTTATTATATGTTATGATGGAAAATGAAAGGCATGAGATAAACTTGAGGTTAAAATATGTTATCTTTATTTTTGAAGATTTTATCTCATTTTGGGAAATGTTTTGAGAATTATATAGCTTTGGAAAAAGGACAACACATAGACCGTGTGACAACCCGTCGCATAAGACAATGCTGCGGGAATTGAACCCACAACGAAAGTGCGACTGGTATTTATCACCTACCACTGGACTACGTGAAGTCCCTTGTAAGTTTGACTGATTCTTTCTAGTTATATGATTTTTTGAATTAAGAGTAAGTTTATTTTAGGTTATTTATGAAAATGATTAACCTATCATGGAGGATATGTGATTAGGTTAATTACTTTTCAATACGAGACTTTAGGAGCAACTGATGTTGTTTGGAGACAAATGTTACGATTTAACTTGGAAGACTATGTGACTAAATCCTTCAAATATTTGGGTTTCAAACTTAGTTTGGTTACTTTGAAGAATTTTATGGACAAATTGTTTATCTAATGGTCCTCGTTGAACTTTGGGTTTTGTTGGACAAATTTTGGAGATTAAGCATAGATTTTATTTTTATAAAGGGTTATCCTTTTCTGGATTATCTGATCTTGTACTAGCCTTTTTGGGTTTGGTTTTGGTTAAATTCTAAAGACATGGGAAGTATATAGTTCTCTTTTGTGGATTAGGTGATTCTCTAGAAGTTGATTATAGTACTCTTAATGTGAACAAGTCTTCCTAAATACTCATCTTTTGGAGAAAATATGATTTTGTGTAAGGAATCTAATAAAAGTTGAAAGTCAACATGATAAGTGATTATGTTTCCTTGTGAATAAATTCCTCAATAAAAAGTAACTTAAAACAAAAATGTTGTCTATTAACTTTTCCTACTGGGGAATTGAATGCCGTTTAACCCATCACAAGTTTTTGATTTTCTCATGGTTAACTTTCTCCTAAGCATGTTTTCTATCACTCTCCATCAGAACATGACCCTTTCTTTTCTCCTCTATGTCCATATTTTTTCTACATGGAATCCTAGTATGTGTTAACTCGGGTGACCTTTGTACTTGTATTTATTTATTTTAAAGTGATTGTTTTACCGACTCTTGTTCCGATGTGGGACTTTCAAGGATGTTTCCAAGCCCAATTTTAAAATTGCGAGGACGCAATTCCCAAAAGGGGGGATGGATGTAACACCCCGGGTAAATAAATAATATGACATTTTCATATTTATCCATATTTTTGAATAAAATATTAATATGACTTTAAAGGGGATGCTATGCTCGATGGCGTACCCAACACGCAACAATGAGTTTCTTGGGAATCTTACGTTGCACCCTAATAATAAAATAATATTATTTTAAATGGTAGTTAACATGTAGCCATTGTATTGGCGGGAATGGATAGAAATAACTAAAATATGATTATATATGTTTTTAAATGTTTTTACATTTATCCAATAAAAGATAAAGGCTTAAAATACGGAAAGAATTCGATTTTAGGCGTATATGCCCTAGTTTTCACTAAAGGTTCACTTATCGCCTTTTGATGGCGAATCGTCATTAAATATAGTTTTGTTCACTCTTATACATTCTATTGGACCAAATAAAACTTTTCTTTATAATCGGGACATCAAAATTTACTTTGTGTAAATTTTTGGTATCTTTCCGATAAAGTTCATTTTTTTAATGAATAGTGTAAAATGTTGTATTTGAATTCAAAACCCCTTTTTAATATAATTTATTTATATGATTAGATTATCTTTTTAATTGGTTTTAAAGTGAAATTAGAATATATTTTTACATTTAAATCCAATAGTGGTCGTTGGAATTAATTTCACTTTGAAATCGGACTTAAACTAGTGTCAATCTTTTAATACTTATTGTTTCATAAAAACACGCTATTTGATCTGGCAGTGGGAATTAATTATTAAATTAATTAATTTGACTTCAATTATTTGAATTTTGTAAAATAGACTTCATTTTTGAATTCGGAATATCAAATATAGCTTAGGGTGAATTTTTGGTAATTTTCTAAAAAACTTCAATTTTTGATGAATAGTGAAACCACTAAGTGGTACTTATAAAAACTGATTTTCTGTTTAAATGAAATTATGAGACCTTTGTTTTTTGAATTTCAAAAATCCGACATACATGGTTTTCATTAAGAAGTAAAATGTGGTTCAATGGGATTAAAATAATTTCTTGGTGAATAGTAACTTATTAAGTTTTTAATCGCGATTAGAGGTAATTAGTGTAGTTTAAGGTAAAAATAATGTTTTAATAATATGAAATGAACTTGAAACATGTCCTAACCTCATTGGATGTGTCATGGAAGACCAAGACAACACATGGGTCAACTTGGGGACCCCATGAGGCCACTGTGGTTGGGAAATGACATAAATAACTTTTTATTTAATGGTAAAGTAAAAATGACACACACATGAGATGTTCTACTAAATATTTTTTTACATGGGGTTATACAAGTTATATTTTTGACTATAAATAGTCACTAGAAAGATAAAAAGATTTATTACATCATAGTATTTTTTTATAATTTTTAGACATTAAATAAATTAAATTATTTATGACATCATGATGATGCAGCGGTGACCCCATTATTTAACGATTTAAATAAAATGGAAAGATAATGTAAAATCTAAGACCTACACATGTCCAAAACCAATTGGATGGGTGGATTTCGAAACCTTATCACCATATCCTCGAAATATATCAATGTGGGGCCCTTTAAATCCGAAACTCATTTTCAAATAGAGTAATATTTCTTTACTTTCCTAAAGTGCCCCTCCTCTCCTCTTATAAAAGGCCCCCACCTCTACCTCCTTACCCACACTCCCAAAGCCTTTGGATTGGCCAACCTATGCCCATTTTGTCTCTAAACTTCCATCTCTTACTCATTGAAGCCTCACTTTGGGCATAAGTCTTCCCAAGGAGGCCTTTGAGCTCAAACCAAGTGGAGTTACCCGATTTTAAGGTAATGTCTTCTTTTGAGTTCTTTTGTTTTATTTTGCTTCTCCAACCCCATAAAATCTTTTTATTCTTTTCTTTTGTAACAAATACAGTATCCTAAATATACTAGGATGTTGTTATAAATAATAAGTATTCGAGCTACACTTACACACACCTACATCTAATGGTTAACGAACATACTGTTTCCGTGGATGGCGAATTTATGCCTCCCGAAACGATGATTGTTCAACATTATTTTAACACCTTCAAAGGTGGACATTAAGATGACACTATATTTATATATGATATATAATATGTTTATGTTTTACTTAAGATTATGTATTTTTCATTTTTGTCTTACCTTTATGGCTTCCATTATGGGTATACGCGATATCTTCATTTTAGGAAGTGCGGACTACCGCCCCCTCAAAGTGATGTGATTCATTAATGCCATACGTGGGAAATATAAAGGATGGATTTAATTTTATTATATATGATGTTATACTGGAATTATTATATACCTATATATCATTATTATTTCATTCCATTAAAGTATGAGATAGAAATGAAAGTAGCGTTCATGCATACGTACGGCTTACCGTCTCCATGAACGGTGCATTTCATTTCTTACCTCTAAATGATTATGTAATATTATAAATACATGTATATGCTGGATATAAATGATATATATTCTATAAAAATCAGGAATGACATTCTGGATATAAATAACCTTTGACCACACGAACAACATGTAATTGTAAGAAGTCCACTTTCGACTTAAGAACCAAATATCGACAAAACAAACATTATTAACTTAAATGATTACATAATGTTTATAACATGACAATAAGTGATCTAAAAGGAATAATGAACTTGAAAAATGTTCTTAATAAAGTGTAAATTAACTCAAGTTTATTATTCAGGACGTTAAAGAATGATCGAGTCAAGTCGGACCCGAGGTAAGGGATCTGACTCCTCTCTTTCTTTTAAAGTACAATCTTTTATGTAATTCCTTTTAAAGCTCATCTTTATTGTTATTGGGATATTATTTTATATTAATATTACTGTAATTTTTATGTTAATATGATTAGAGACCCTATTTTCTCTCATCAATCCATTTTGGAAGTTTTGAGTGGCGCTGTTAGGCTGCCGAATTTTCGTAAGAGATCCTACCCCTCTCTTTCTTTTTAAGTACACTCTTTTATGTCATTCCTTTTAAGATAATCCTTACTATGATTGGGATGTTATTTTATATTACTCCTACTGTAATTTTTATGTTCATATTATGAGAGACCCTATTTGATCTCATTAATCCATTTTTTTGAAAGCTTTAAGTGGCGCCATTAGGCTGCCGAGTTTTCGTAAGGGATTTTTCATCTCACATTATTTCCGTGAGATTTATGCTACATTTGCCACAATTACCTTTGAGTGGTGTATGTACTACCCATTATTATACACTTTGTGTAGTATTATTTCATTTATGGGAATTCACATCTTCATTTTATGACCCTCCTCCCATGGGGTGTACGTTTCGAGAGTTACCCAACTCGGTAAGGGGACCTTTCACCCTCCTTTTTTTAAAAGACTTCTTTTGTTATGTCTTTTAATTAACATAATATTATGTTGGGATATGTTATTATATATCCTTATTTATGTCAATTTTATGTCCAAGTGATGAGATCCCCTTTATCTCTCTCATCAACCCTTTTTGTAAAATTTTATGTGACGCCGTTAGGCTGGTGAATTTTACCAAGTGAACTTCTTAACCCAATTTCTATTTCTTTGGGTTCAACATGTAGTTATTGAATATGTCATCCTTTGAATATGTGTGACTAACCTTTGATTGTCTTACACTTAATATCCACTTATATTGGGTGTATTTATATTTTTCACACATAATTTTGAGATTGATTTATCCTTAATTTAAGGATACCTTCTTTATAAGGGATTTCATCACATTTTACATCTCTATTGAGACTTCATTGTTGTTATGCACCAATTCACTCATATATGGTGTATATACTGTCCTTTGGAATATTATATCATGAATCCATTTATTCTCATGATATTATAAAGTTCTGATTAAATGTTATTCCTCAATTATTGTATTCAAGTGTCTCTAATTTTGGTAAAACCCCTTTAACCAAAATATCACTTTAAATGTTTTAATTATTTGTTCTTATTAATATCCATGTTTTCAAAATGGTTTTAAGGATTTATTTATATGGATATTAATGGTTTAAAATGTTAAAAGCTTCAAGGTGGTATGGGACACTTTGATTCAAAAATCTCTTTATTAAATGTTTTAAATAGTTTTGAAAATGGTCTTTTAATGGATTTATTATTTCAATATCCTAAAATGTTATATTGTGATTGAAATGAGGAAATGTTATGTTTCCTTTATTCATGTTTTATGTGACACGATTATGTTATGGTTCTTGGGCATTGTTATGAAAACGGGTGGTTCCGTGATAAACTAAGGGCGGGTGAGCCCGATATAGCTCTCCAATGCATTGGGTAATGTGAAGGAGTGAAACGTTAAGGTTTCTCCAAAGAGATTTAGGGAATATACTGTGATGGGTATTCCAAACGTAACCAAGAGGGTTACTCCCTACGTAAGAATGTTATGAATGCCTCAAGTTACCGTTTATGTTTTATGATTTCTATGATTTATTCATGGTTTGATGAGGTATGTTAAAGTGCCTATGTTTTATGGGTAAAGTATGATTTCATTCTTATGTATATATGAACTCATGTTTCCTTTGCATATTTTTTTATAACCCTTACTGAGATTTTTATGCTCATCCCAAGTTTTTGAAATTTTTTTCACAGGTCAAGGGAAAGGTACATGATGTGATGATAGTGACAAGGATGTGTCAAGAAAGAATCCACGTTTTATTTTAAATATGTTTCCGTTGATGGGAAGAATGAATATTGTCTTTTATGTAACCACTTTGTTTAAATGTGGAATGTAATGCAAGTTTCATGATCTAATTCTCTAAATATCTAACCCTGAAAAGATCCTCAATGTGTAACCTTGTAATAACTCAAGATTAAGTAAGGTTTAAGGCTGGGGCCTTATAGTTGGTATCAAAGGTCGGTTTAGATAACTTTAGAGGTTAGGGTATTCTCTAAGCATAAGTGACGTTACCATAATGGTTAGGATTTCAGAAAGAGTCCTAGTTTTAGATAAAGTGAATGAGTAAGTATATCTTAGTGTTTACCTTCCTCATTAGTACATGATGGTTTTGTTGATATACTCACACTGACATTTCTGTTCTTAGTGAATGGATGGATCTAGCAGGCACCAAAGTGACAATTGGTTTGAAGGAAACTATGGTGGTTCTCTCATTAAGAGACTCGATGAAATGGGGTATTCAATGAGGAAACTCGTGGTTGTTCTAATCAAACTATCAAGGAGTCATGATCAACCATGTGAACCTTGGTATGTTCTATAATGCATCATGTACGAGATGACCAATCGATGTAGAAGTTCAGGTAATAATTAAAAAGGTAACCATTAGGGTTTATATTATCCTTACTTTTGAGGTAATTATGGGTTATTATATGTTATGATTGAAAATGAAAGGCATGAGATAAACTAGAGGTTAAAATATGTTATGTTTATTTTTAAATATTTTATCTCGTTTTGGGAAATGTTTTGAGAATTATATAGCTTTGGAAAAAGGACAACACGCAGACCATGTGACAACCCGTCGCGTCGGACAATGCTGCGTGAATTTAACCCACAACCAAAGTGCGACTGGTATTTATCGCCTACCACTGGACTACGTGAAGTCCCTGGTTAGTTTTACTGATGCTTTCTAGTTATATGATTTTATGAATTAAGAGTAAGTTGATTTTGGGTTATTTATGAAAATTATTAACCTATCATGGAGGATATGTGATTAGGTTAATTACTTTTCAATACGAGACTTTAGGAGCAACTGATGTTGTTTGGAGATAAATGTTACGATATAACTTGGAAGACTATGTGACTAAATCCTTCAAATATTTGGGTTTCAAACTTAGTTTGGTTACTTTGAAGAATTTTATTGAAAAATTGTTTATCTAATGGTCCTCGTTGAACTTTGGGTTTTGTTGGACAAATTTTGGAGATTAAGCATAGATTTTCTTTTTATAAAGGGTTATCCTCTTCTGGATTATCTGATCTTGTACTAGCCTTTTTGGTTTTGGTTTTGGTTAAAGTCTAAAGACATGGGAAGTATATAGTTCTCTTTTGTGGATTAGGCGATTCTCTAGAAGTTGATTATAGTACTCTTAATGTGAACAAGTCTTCCTAAATACTCGTCTTTTGGAGAAAATATGATTTTGTGTAAGGAATCTAATAAAAGTTGAAAGTCAACATGATAACTGATTGTGTTTCCTTATGAATAAATTCCTCAATAAAAAGTAACTTAAAACAAAAATTTTGTCTATTAACTTTTCCTACTGGGGAATCGAATACCGTTTAACCCATCACAAGTTTGTGATTTTCTCGTGGTTAACTTTATCCTAAACATGTTTTCTATCACTCTCCATCAGAACATAACCCTTTGTTTTCTCCTCCATGTCCTTATTTTTTCTACATGGAATCCTAGTATGGGTTAACTCGGGTGACCTTTGTACTTATCTTTCTTTATTTTAAAGAGATTGTTTTACCAAATCTTGTTCTGATGTGGGACTTTCAAGGATGTTTCCAAGCCCAATTTTAAAATTGCAAGGACGCAATTTCCAAAAGGGGGGAAGGATGTAACACCCCAGGTAAATAAATAATATGACATTTTCATATTTATCCATATTTGTGAATAAAATATTAATATGACTTTAAAGGGGACGCTATGCTCGATGGCGTACCCAACACGCAACAACGAGTTTCTTGGGAATCTTACGTTGCACCCTAATAATAAAATAATATTATTTTAAATGGTAGTTAACATGTAGCCGTTGTATTGGCGGGAATGGATAGAAATAACTAAAATATGATTATATATGTTTTTAAATGTTTTTACATTTATCCAATAAAAGATAAAGGCTTAAAATATGGAAAGAATTCGATTTTAGGCGTATATGCCCTAGTTTTCACTAAAGGTTCACTTATCACCTTTTGATGGCGAACCATCATTAAATATAGTTTTGTTCACTCTTATACATTCTATTGGACCAAATAAAACTTTTCTTTAGAATCGGGACATCAAAATTTACTTTGTGTAAATTTTTGGTATCTTTTCGATAAAGTTCATTTTTTTAATGAATAGTGTAAAATGTTGTATTTGAATTCAAAACCTATTTTTAATCTAATTTATTTATATGATTATATTATCTTTTTTATTGGTTTTAAAGTGAAATTAGAATATATTTTTACATTTAAATCCAATAGTGGTCGTTGGAATTAATTTCACTTTGAAATCGGACTTAAACCAGTGTGAATCTTTTAATACTTATTGTTTCATAAAAACACGCTATTTGATCTGGCAGCAGGAATTAATTATTAAATTAATTAATGTGACTTATATGTTTTGAATTTTGTAAAATAGACTTTATTTTTGAATTCGGAATATCAAATATATCTTAGGGTGAATTTTTGGTAATTTTCTGAAAAAACTTCAATTTTCGATGAATAGTGAAACCACTAAGTGGTACTTATAAAAACTGATTTTCCGTCCACCTTTGTGTTTTGAATTTCAAAAATCCGATATACATGGTTGTCATTAAGAAGTAAAATGTGGTTCAATGGGATTAAAATAATTTTTTGGTGAATATTAACTTATTAAGTTTTTAATCGCGATTAGAGGTAATTAGTGTAGTTTATGGTAAAAATAATGTTTTAATAATATGAAATGAACTTGAAACATGTCCTAACCTCATTGGATGTGTCATGGACGACCAAGAAAACCCATGGGTCAACTTGGGGACCCCATGAGTCCACTTTGGTTGGGAAATGACATAAATAACGTTTTATTTAACGGTAAAGTAAAAATGACACACACATGAGATGTTCTACTAAAACAATTTTTAAATGGGGTTATACAAGTCATATTTTTGACTATAAATAGTCATTGGAAATATAAAAAGATTTCATACATCATAGTATTTTTTTTATAATTTTTAGACATTAAATAAATTAAATTATTTATGACATCATGATGATGCAGCGATGACCCCATTATTTAACGATTTAAATAAAATGGAAAGATAATGTAAAATCTAAGACCTACACATGTCCAAAACCAATTGGATGGGTGTATTTCGAAACTTTATCACCATATCCTCGAATTATATCAATATGGGACCCTTTAAATCCGAAACTCATTTTCAAATAAAGTAATATTTCTTTACTTTCCAAAAGTGCCCCTCCTCTCCTCTTATAAAAGGCCCCCACCTCTACCTCCTTACCCACACTCCCAAAGCCTTTGGCTCGGACAAAATCTTCCCATTTTGTCTCTCCACTTACCTCTCTTACTCCTTGAAGCCTCACTTTGGGCATAAGTCTTCCCAAGGAAGCCTTTGAGCTCAAACCAAGGGGAGTTACCCGATTTTAAGGTAATGTCTTCTTTTGAGTCCTTTTGTTTTATTTTGCTTCTCCAACCCCCTAAACTCTTTTTATTCTTTTCTTTTGTAACAAATCCAGAATCCTCAATATACTAGGATGTTGTTAAAAATAATAAGGATTCGATCTACACTTACACACACCTACATATAATGGTTAACGAACATACTGTTTCCGTGGATGGCGAATTTATGCCTCCCGAAACGATGATTGTTCAACATTATTTTAACACCTTCAAAGGTGGCCATTAAGATGACACTATATTTATATATGATATATAATATGTTTATGTTTTACTTAAGCTTCTATATTTTTCATTTGTGGCTTACCTTTATGGCTTCCATTATGGGTATACACGATATCTTCATTTTAGGAAGTGCGGACTACCGCCCCCTCAAAGTGATGTGATTCGTTAATGCCATATGTGGGACGTATAAAGGATGGATTTAATTTTATTATATATGATGTTATAATGGAATTATTATATACCTCTATATCATTATTATTTCTTTCCATTAAAGTATGAGATAGAAATGAAAGTAGCGTTCATGCGTACGTACGGCTTACCGTCTCCATGAACGGTGCATTTCATTTCTTACCTCTAAATGATTAGGTAATATTATAAATACATGTATATGATGGATATATATGATATATATTATATCCAAATCAAGAATTTAATTCTGGATATAAATAACCTTTGACCACACGAACAACATGTAATTGTAAGAAGTCCACTTTCAACTTAAGAACCAAATATCGACAAAACAAACATTATTAACTTAAATGATTATATAATGTTTATAACATGACAATAAGTGATCTAAAAGGAATAATGAAATTGAAAAAGGTTCTTAATAAAGTGTAAATTAACCCAAGTTTATTATTTAGGACGTTAAAGAATGATCGAGTCAAGTCGGACCCGAGGTAAGGGATCTGACTCCTCTCTTTCTTTTAAAGTACACTCTTTTATGTAATTCCTTTTAAAGCTCATCTTTATTGTTATTGGGATATTATTTTATATTAATATTACTGTAATTTTTATGTTCATATGATGAGAGACCCTATTCTATCTCATCAATCCATTTTGGAAGTTTTGAGTGGCGCCGTTAGGCTGCCGAATTTTCGTAAGAGATCCTACCCCTCTCTTTCTTTTTAAGTACACTCTTTTATGTCATTCCTTTTAAGCTCATCTTTCCTATGATTAGGATGTTATTTTATATTACTCCTACTGTAATTTTTATGTTCATATGATGAGAGACCCTATTTTATCTCATTAATCCATTTTTTGGAAGCTTTAAGTGGCGCCGTTAGGCTGCCGAGTTTTCGTAAGGGATTTTTCATCTCACATTATTTCCGTGAGATTTATGATACATTTGCCACAATTCCCTTTGAGTGGTGTATTTACTGCCCATTATTATACACTTTGTGTAGTATAATTTCATTTATGGGTATTCACATCTTCATTGTATGACCCTCCTTCCATGGGGTGTACGTTTCGATTGTTACCCAACTCGCTAAGGGGACCTTTCACCCTCCTGTTTTTAAAATACTTCTTTTGTTATGTCTTTTAATTCACATACTATTATGTTGGGATATGTTATTCTATATCCTTATTTATGTAAATTTTATGTCCAAGTGATGAGATCCCCTTTATCTCTCTCATCAACCCTTTTTGTAAAATTTTATGTGACGCCGTTAGGCTGCCGAATTTTACCAAGGGAACTTCTTAACCCAATTTCGATTTCTTTGGGTTCAACATGTAGTTATTGAATATGTCATGCTTTGAATATTTGTGAATAACCTTTGATTGTATTAAACTAAATATCCACTTATATTGGGTGTATTTATATTTTTCACACATAATTTTGAGATTGATTTATCCTTAATTTAAGGATACCTTCTTTATAAGGGATTTCTTCACATTTTACATCTCTATTGAGACTTCATTGTTGTTATGCACCAATTCACTCATATATAGTGTATATACTGTCCTTTGGAATATTATATCATTAATCCATTTATTCTCATGATATTATAAAGTTCTGATTAAATGTTATTCCTCAATTATTGTATTCAAGTGTCTCTAATTTTGGTAAAACCCCTTTAACCAAAATATCACTTTAAATGTTTTAATTATTTGTTCTTATTAATATCCATGTTTTCAAAATGGTTTTAAGGATTTATTTATATGGATATTAATGGTTTAAAATGTTAAAAGCTTCAAGGTGGTATGGGACACTTTGATTCAAAAATCTCTTTATTAAATGTTTTAAATAGTTTTGAAAATGGTCTTTTAATGGATTCATTATTTCAATATCCTAAAATGTTATATTGTGATTGAAATGTGGAAATGTTATGTTTCCTTTATACATGTTTTATGTGAAACGATTATGTTATGGTTCTTGGGCATTGTTATGAAAACAGGTGGATCCGTGATAAACTAAGGGCGAGTGAGCCCGATATAGCTCTCCAATGCATTGGGTAACGCGAAGGAGTGAAACATTAAGGTTTCTCCGAAGAGATTTAGGGAATATACTGTGATGGGTATTCCAAACATAACCAAGAGGGTTACTCCCTACGTAAGAATGTTATGAATGCCTCAAGTTACCATTTATGTCTTATGATTTCTATGATTTATTCATGGTTTGATGAGGTATGTTAAAGTGCCTATGTTTTATGGGTAAAGTATGATTTCATTCTTATGTATATATGAACTCATGTTTCCTTTCCATATTTTTTTTATAACCCTTACTGAGATTTTTATGCTCATCCCAAGTTTTTGAAATGTTTTTCACAGGTCAAGGGAAAGGTACATGATATGAAGATAGTGACAAGGATGTGTCAAGAAAGAATCCACCTTTTATTTAAAATATGTTTCCGTTGATGGGAAGAATGAATACTGTATTTTATGTAACCACTTTGTTTAAATGTGGAATGTAATGCAAGTTTCATGATCTAATTCTCTAAAACTCTAAACCTGAAAAGATCCTCAATGTGTAACCTTGTAATAACTCAAGATTAAGTAAGGTTTAAGGCTGGGGCCTTATAATAATTTCACATAATATTTAGAAATCCACAACCGAGGGAACCATCACATTATCCATATAAAAACAATAAAGATAGGCTACTTAAAGGAAAAAATTTGAGTTTAAAGGAAGGAGATACATAGGGATGGAGATTCATAAAAAGGAACCAAGAGAAACACAACATGTGATCCTACTTCATAGTTGGTTTGTGTCCTAGGATAGTACGCTATTCCATGTCCTTGTAGACATACATGCCGTGTAGGTGGACTATATGTTGTTTCCAAGATAATCGAGACCAAGGACATGTTCCACTAGCCGTGTCTGTGTACCAGACCCCATTTCCATGTACTCGAGAATCTAGTGTGCTCTTGGACATGTAATTATACATGTATTCCAATCCATGTGATCCATCACATGGGTTGTCCAACCCGGAAGGGGGTTTATGGTGTGTAGTAGGACTACACAACGTTCCATCCTTAAAATTTCCCAAACATTAATTGTCACTACTGAGGGGGCCACCATGTATTTCTCTAACTACACAGTGTGTAGTCGGGGTTTTCACCAAAATCTTAGATATGGTCTTTGAACATGAAATCGGGCCATACTGATATAGATCTAGCTCCATCTATGGCCAAAAGGGTGGATCTACCCAGAAATCGTGATTTCGGGCCACCACTTGCCTGAAATCAGACTCTGTTCATCGTGGGGGTTCTTCCATTCGAATATCACCCCAAATCAACTTTAATACATGATTTATTGATCAGAAATAAACAAAACTAATTTACATAACCCAAAATGATCTTGGATCTCTTCTCGGTTCATCAATCCGTGCTTATTTCTTAGATTCACCGTGGATATGGGTGTCTGGTTAGGCTCAGTACTGCCCGATAATGTCCAACTTGGACCATGGGGTAGAATCAATGAAGAATGTGAATAAATGAGGGAGAAAAGAACCAAAAACCAATGTTTAAACATCATTGGAAAAGTGTTCTTGTCCCACGATCAAGAACAAGCATACCAGGGTTAGAAAACATTGATTAAACAATTTAAATCCAGTACATGGGATCATTAAAAGGACACAATTGGCACAAATCCAATAACAAGGGTGGATCTAATCAATAATTTAATGAAGAGGGAGTAAATCACCAAAATGAAGAGTTATACCTCAATTATGGATCAATAATTGATTAAGAATGTGTTCGATAATGATCTGAGAGATTTCGCTACATTCGTTGTGTCCTGATTTTCTCTAATATGGAGTTTAGTCATTGTCCGACCCAATCCGCTAATAGAGATCTGGATTTTTTCCAGGGTTTTTGCTACCAGACCTAGAAATATTTTCTTGGAAGTACTCTTATAGATTTATCTATTACGCTGAAACAAACTGATTAATTAAATTAATTATTAATTAACTCATTAAACATACCAACAATGAGTGATGGGTCTAAACATCCCATGTTGACTCATTGTATGTCATGCCTAGGGAAAAAATGCATTCTAGACTCAAAAGTGGTCACATATTAATGATTTGAGCTTCCATTTAAGATTTATCACGTTTTCTTTAAGAAGTTGTTGGTAATTAAAATAAAATATACTTAATATTTTTATTAAATTAATTCTGGGCACATTGGGCCTCAGAATCCCACTTCGTCTTAGTGACTATTTATGAAATATATATAGAAATATTTCATAGTATGACAAGGAAATATCTGGGTCTCTACATTATTCCCCCTTCAATATTTTCATCCCAAAGAATAAAAAAATAATCAATCAACTCAGGATATTGAGCCCGCACTTTGTTTTCCCACTCCCATGAACTCTACTCCACGTTCCCGTGCTACCATACCACGCAAACCAAGAGGATGTTCCATCGACATAGTGTCCTATCCTACCGATCCTAGATCACCACTAGGTGATATAAACAAGTGGATCCATCCTCAATGTCCAGCTTTCCCAAGTCTATGATGTGAGTTGGGTCATGTACGTATCACCTCATCCGAGACACATGGAAGACGTCTTGCACACACTCTAGCTGTGGGTATAAGGAGAGGTGGTAGGCAACCTCACCAACCCTATGTATGATCTCAAATGGCTCAATGATACTTGGGGATAGATTGCATCCTCTAATGAACCTCCATAATCCTCTTCATGGGGAGACTCTTAGGAAAACATGGTCACCATGCTCGTACTCTAATGGCCTATGACGAAGATCTACATTA
This sequence comes from Viscum album, assembly GCA_963277665.1. Classification (NCBI taxonomy): domain Eukaryota; kingdom Viridiplantae; phylum Streptophyta; class Magnoliopsida; order Santalales; family Viscaceae; genus Viscum; species Viscum album. The sequence continues at coordinate 882,079,425 of OY728123.1, forward strand.
TATTTCCTTATACTTTTGGCCATCCTCATACTTTCATGGATGACCTAGAATTTCTCTATCATCACCTGCACTATCTATGGGACCAAAAGAGATAACTCTCCAATCTCTATCCAACAAAAGGATGTCATGTAGGGTATCACATATGGGGAATCAAAAGTTTCTATGCCGGTGGTAGATTGATAGCTGTTTTTGTACTTAAATTATACCAAGGTAATGTGATCCTCCCAGCTCCGGTTAAAGCCTAAAATTCACTCCCTCAGCATATCCTCCAACACATGGATAGTGTGCTTAGTCTTTCTACCATTATGGGGGTGAAAGGATGTAATCATCCTTATTTGGGTCTTTAATTCCTCCAGAAGGCATCTCCACAATCATTATGTAAACCACACATCACGATCAGAGGCAATCGTTGAGGGTACCCCATGAAGGTTAATGATCTCCCATACATACAACTACCTCAAAATCTTTACTGAACTCTACTCTTGGAAAGAATGAAATTGTGATAAATTTTTGATTTAGTCAACTATAACTCATATGGAATCATGGATATTCTCTATGTTCAGAATCCATTTGAAAAATTCCATGGATATTCCATCCCATTTCCGCTCTGGGATGTCAAGGGGATGCAACAATCCTGCCAGAAATTGTTTCTCTGCCTTCACCTACTAAAAAGTGAGGTACTGAGAGACATAATTGACTATATTTTATCTCATTCCATTCCACCAAAATTTATGCTAAGGGTCTCTCTATGTCTCCCCCACATCAGTATATACAACTAAGGGAGAAGTGTGGAACTCCCACATCACCTCTTCCCATAATTTGACTAGAACCACTGTCTTCCCTTAGAACAAGATGATGTGTCTCCCTCCTTTAGAATATCTATATGGTGAGTCACCTATGGATATATAATCACATAAGACCTCATATTTGATGTCCGCCACCTAGTACTCTCTCACACACTCGAGAAGTGAAGGATTCAACACCCTCAATTAAAGAAAAGTTGTACCCTCCTACTCTACCAAGGTCAGTTGTAGGGTAGCTAACTTCATCAAATCCTCCTTCACTAAGTGATTCTGGGAGTTTCTATTAAGGTAATATTCTACAACATTGGACTCCCTTGGCGTATATTCTATCTCAAAGTCATAGTAATACCGGAACTCCAACCAGTGATTCTATCTCAGGTTCATGTCTCTCTATGTGAATACATACCTGAGACTCTAGTGGTATGAGTAAACCAAAAAGAACTCCCCTAGAAGGTACTGCCCCCATATCCTCAAGGAAAATACTTCCACTACCAGATATAGATAGTGAGTCACATAGTTCTATTCATGGGGTCTCAACTACCTCAACTTGTATGTGATAACTTCATGTCGCTGTATCAAGGTTGATGTTGAGTAGACAAGGGTAACATCAAACAAGGGGAGTAGACTCATCCAACCATAATAATTTAGACATGGAAAGAACTTGGAATAATCCACACATCTTTACCTCTCTTGGAAGGAGAGTAACCCCAAACCAAAAACTCTGCCACACCCACTAGTGGAATCCCAACTGAGTATGAATGGAAGGCAACCAATTCAAACTATGGAAGCATCACATGTTCTAACTCTTCCTCTACTAAATGGTTCTAATCTAGGATCCCTAAACGTCCGGGCTTCCATGAAAAAAGGTGCCAAGTAGAAAAAATTCACTGGAAAATACAGGACCTTCTCTACCACTCTAGCGCAAAACCTTTACCTAAAAAAAAGAGGTCTAAGAAACATGTTTGCTGCACCTCAACACTATCCACTTTGGGAAGAACAAATTTTAATGCACAGTTTTGGTCCCGTCTCAAAAATGTGTCTCAATGGGAAAAGCGTCTATCTTCCTCATGAGTCCAAAGATTATTCAACCCATGTCACATCCTCCTCAAACATCTCACATGCTAAGATGATGCTAAGCACATGAGGGTACCAACAAATAACAAAGGGCTAACCAAATGCTCACAGTAGGTCTTATCAGGCCCTCTGTTAGCAACCCCCAATACTTCACCCAACCCAAAAGACACAATTCAGAGGGAATCATCCACCACACTATGATATTATCTTCATTGGGAGGCACTAAATCTACCTCATGGATTTAATCATGTCACAAAAATGAGCTTATTGGGGGAAGGACCCCTATTACTCATGAATTCAAAGATACAATAATTAAAACCCACAAAAGGTTACATGGAAGTCCTACATCACCCCAGTTAAACCTTGAGAAAGGAGCGGAAAGAAAAGAGTACATCCAAAAAGTGTCTACAAATTTATATTTTAGAAGGTAGAAACAACATAGAGTGTAACCCTAATCATCATGTGCACTGTGGGATCATAGAAATCTAAAGCCTGTAGTTTTCCATAGCCCCAGCTGCCAAATCACTAATCCTAATGTGGGTCAACTGATGGTGGTGGGGGAAGGATCTCATAAAGGTGTCCACCACCCATATCTCATCATACTCTTCTTATAGATCCACCTACCTGGGGACCACCCTTTCCTCGCATAGGAGAACCCTGATCATGACGATGCCTCTACCGTGGAGGTACATCATATATCCTCCTGTGCTAATCAACACGTCAGGTCAGCCAGTCTCATGCCATGTGACCTATCATGTCACAAGAAAAGCACCACCCCTCTACGAGATTCCCTAGTGCTCTGCACTACCTCTGGATGTGTGTTGGAGTCTGATAACAGAAAGGTATCCTGCACTGAGACCTTGGAGCCTAGTGTCTGGTAGCTATTGTAGACATTTAAACTCTATGGAACCCACTAACAGCTCCAATTATCTGGAATCCTTCTAAAATAAATATATCTATCACCACTGCTCGCTCAAACACCTCAACATAGGTGGGGATTCTTAAGGGTACAACACTAGCTCTGATCTCTCTATGGAGTCCCTTCTCAAACATTCATTCTTGGAAGTATCCATCCCAGATCATGTCAAGGGAGTACCATATAAGATATTTGAACCTTACTTTATAATAATCCACTGTTATCCCTCCCTACTACAACTCCAAAATCTCATGGATCTAGACTAACCACAAGGAGGGTTAGTACTCCTCATGAAAAAACTACTGTAAGTCATCCCACAGGAGTGTCGAATCATATTGAATCTATATAAATAGGCTCCACCAACACCCAACTTCTCCTTGGAAGAGACTAGATTCCAATGAAAACACCTAATCCATTGGGATTCAAACAAGTTTGAAGATACAGAACACTGAATCTATCCAATCCTCTATTGCCTAAGGATATGGATCACTACAGAACTTCAACATCCTCTAGAATTGGAATTGCAGAGTGAACATCCTCATCCTGCTTTGCTTCTTGACAGGGGGAAGTACTACTATCTTCCCACCCAGGGGAAGGGGATCAAGAGATGGACCTTGAACTGAGACCTCATCAATCATCAGATTATCGCCATGAATCAAAGCTGTTATCCTATCTGGCTGTCATCACAGTGGCATCCTGAAAGTTACCAATGAGTAACATGGTTATATGATCACAAACACACACACACACACACATATATATATCAACAACAATGGGGAGATGAATCAAGAAGTACAATCAAATAATCAGTTCTATATGATGCATGCACCATTAATTCCTAAAAAAATGTCTCATTATACTATGTTGACCAGAAGGTAGTTAGGGTCATGGTGAATGGATATGTCGACCGCCACACCATCACTAAATTCTCAGGTCAGAGAGGCACACTCGAGACACTTTGAAACTATTTCCCTAAACCCAACCAATACTCTCAAGGGGATACATACAAACAACAGACAAAGTTATGAAATTTATCTAATATTAATTTTTCACGACCGAAACCAAGCTGGGGTATGAGCCTCAACTACCGCAAGCCCACCTCCATAGACCAAGGGGTGGAAAAAAGTGTCGAAGGAATAACCAAATCAGTGAGGCCTTTTCCAATGTACTTGTACACACACATATCCATGTCGATACAAAAGGGAAGAGGGAAATAATAAAAGATGAAACACTACTATAAAGTAAACCAAGTATGCATGAACCTATAGATAGTAAAAAAGTACATTACTGTAAACTAAATAGTAAGAGGGAAAGATACACTCCCAACTAGAAATGTGTCCCATCATGATAGAAAATTGGAAATGTAAACATATAAAAGAGGTCTCAGCTCCTAAATCCCAATATACGACCACCGTACATGGTCCAAGAACCTAGTATCCCTATGCACCTCTATAGTCATGGTTGACCTATCCATCATCTGCATAAGAAACGATACATGAAGGAAAATACCATGTAGGGGTGAGTATAAACATACCTAGTAGGATGCCTGGAAATCTAAAGGGGGAATCGTAAGATATATAATAAATGATAATGATAGTATGTAGACCAATTTATAGTTAAAGAGTATAGCTCAATGCAAAAAGAGAGTGAAGGTAACCTCATCCAAATTAAATGGGCTCATCACAGTGAGTAGATGAACCACTCATTGAGTATTCTCCACATATAGAAGAAGATTAGACACATCCAACTATGAGAAGGTAAAAATGGAAAGCACATGAAATACCCCATTCTTATTCATATCTCAAGGAAGGAGAGTATCCAAATACAAGGTGTGGATATAGAGGAAAGGTATATACATATATGCTTAGTCAAAGAATCATAAATAAGAGAGTAAGGAGATCTCTATCTCATAGTACAATACAAGAGCATCCCACATGTATGACTACAAGAAAATATGCAAGTTTAACCATGCCTCATCATTATGCCACATAGAAAAGTGGGAATAAAATCGATGTTGAGGACCCATTCCATGGTACAATAGGGGGTTCCAATATGAAGACATTGATAACTCACTGCCCTGCTCAATTGGAGGGTGGCACTAAGAAGATGTCGAGGTCCCACTTCCCAAATCTACTGAAGGGTACCACTCAGAAGATGTCAAGGACCCACATCCCAGCTTTAATGGAGGGTAACACTTGGAAGTTGTGGTCCCACACCCTTATACATCAGGGAAGGGGGGGGGGGGTGTCCACTCTGATGACATCAAGGACCCCTTCCCATCTGAACTAGAGGGTAACACATAGAAGAAGTCGAAGACCCACTGCCCAGGTCAACTGAAGGGTACCACTTGGAAGGTCTCTGGTGATCCTGTGTGATCACTACCATCATTGGTCATTTCCTCATCATGTTTCATTATAAGAAAATTTCACTTCATATTTTTAAATCTACAACCAATGGGACCATAATGTTCTACATGGGAAAAAAACTCATGATATGCTACTTGGGGTCCAAAATCCAAGATCAAATGAAGGAGATATGAAGGTTTGAAGATTAATAAAAGGAAAAAATAGATAAACAATGTGTTATGGGACCCAAAAAATGTGTGGTCCCACTCCATATCCTAGATATGTTACTTTCTAGTACATAATCCCTATCCATGTAGCAATTCATGCCGTTTAGGTGGATTGCAAACTGTGTCAAATCTAACCGGGACTCGGGTCGTGTCCCCCTGGTCATGTCCATGTACAAAAAACCGTTCCTATGTACTTGAGTACATATTGTGATCTTAGCCGTATAATTCCATGTGGATTACCACATGTGTGATCCATCACATGGGTTTTCTAATCAAGAAGGGGGTACATGGTGTGTAGGAGGACTACATACTGTGTCATCCTTAAATTTTCCCAAACCCTAGACGCTGCTGCTGAGGGGGCTACACACCATATGTTCATCCCACTACATGGAGTATAGTCATGTTTTTATAAAAAATATTATATCTGGTCTGTGTGCCTCAAATCAGGCCATGCCGATCTATATCGGGTGCCATATATTGCTAAAAATGGTGGATCTACCCAAAAATCATGATTTTGGGTCGATAATCACTGGAAATCATCCTCCGTTCATCGTGAGGGTTTCACCATTCGAACTACATTCCAATACACCTTAAATTTATGACTCCTTGATCTTAAATCACTAAAATGAACGTTCATTACTCATAATGATCCCAGATATCCACTCAGTTTATTGATCCATGCTTATTTCATCGATTCACTATGGATCTGGGGGTCCGATCGAGCATGGTACCACCTGGAAATGTCAAACTGGGACCAAGGATTCCAATCGGTTAAGAATGACAAGAAAAAAGTAATAAAAGAACCAAAAACCAAAGTTTAAGAACCGTTGACGAAGATTTCATGGCCAACAATCAATAATAGACATACTAGGGTAAGAAAACATTTATTAAACAATTTTAATCTAGTATATGTGCTCATGCAAAGGCCAAAATTGGTGCATATCCAAGAACGAGTGTGGATCTAATCAATAATTTAATCAAGAGGGAGTAAATCACCAAATTGATGATTCATACTGAGATTATGGATCAATTGTTGATTAAGAATGTGTATTCTAATGATTTAAGATATGTCGCTGCGTTCACTACATCCTGATCTGCTCTGATCTAGAGTTTCATCATTGTCCGATGAAATCTACCAATAGAGGACGGAGGAAGAGATTTGTATTTCTACCAGGGTTTATGAGGATAACCCTAGAGAAATTAGCATAGAAGAACTCTTATAGATGTATATATTGTGCTAAAACAAAATAATTAATTTAATTAATAATTAATTAACTCGTTAAACACACTACCGATGAGAGAAGGGTCCGAGTGTCCCACACTGACTAATTTTTTGTCGCGCCTAGAGTAAACACCACATTCTGGACTCAATTTTGGTCTTATATTTATAATCCATGATTCAGTTTAATATTTATACCATTTTATTTAAAAGAAACATGTGAATAATATAAAATATAATTAATTTTTTAAAAAAATTAATTACAGGCACACTGGATCTTAGAGTCACATGTCGTCTTAGTTTATAGCTCTGAAAATAAATATAGAAATATTTCAAAGTCTTATAGTGAAAAAATTTGTCTCTACAATTCAAGAATAACTCACATTCTTCTTGATGAACACCATAACTCATCCTAAGCTTAATCCATCCCACATTCAGATTCTTGGTCTAATCTAACACCTTACTCACCATAGAGTTCCTATTCAAAACAATAGAAGTACCTTGGAGAATTTTTTTTAAATGATATCATGTTGGATAGGCATGATACTAGTCTACCTACTGATTTTTAATAATCTATCTCTTCCTATAACTAAAACCATCTATCACAAAATGTGTTACGATAAAATTTTGTAATTCCTCGACCTAGATTGCTCAAATAACACACAATCGGGGGATCCACATGACCTTAGGCATGCCTCCTCATATTCAAAAGGTTTTTGACTAGTGGATAGGGACTAAAAATGCACAGAGATACTATGATAGTGATAATAAATCACTATAATCATGTTCGCATCTATTAAATACTCATCATGATCCATCCATATGACAAAAATCCTCAAAAATACTAACAAAATAAAAAGTGATCCAAGAGGGCCCCCACAGTCTAGAATAGAAAGAAATAAAAATATCCATATAATGAAACAATATATAAAAAATAAGCAAGACATATAATAAATAAAAGAAATTATAAATAAATTATGGATTACTGGCTAGTACTCATGATGGATAATAACAAAAAATAAACTACACTATCCTCTAACCCAACTCACATAATCGCCTTGCTAAATCCTCAACCTATAAAATATTCCAGATTGATACCATGTGTCTAGATTCAAGAAGTACATATTCTCTGAGGTAAGACATAAAATTATACCCACACACACCAAAACCCATGCCATGTACATGAGTAAAGGTTGAGTCCAACAAACCAATAGGAATCCCCAACACCTCAACAATACTGAGCATTGTTGGGATAAAGTGGATTTACATGAAATAAATATATAAGAAGTGAATTCATGATTGTGAAATAATCCCACCTAGAAAAAATAATACACAGACACATACAAGAATACATGTGAGTTTTTCATGTGCTAACTAGGACACTAGAAGTCCCAACCACACTTTCTTGAGCTCCATGCCAGAAGAAAGAGAGAGTCACTCTATAATGCAACCCAACCCAATCCTAAATACTTTGGATATGTTTCTATACCAATACTAAATAATAATTTAAGATGTAGGATATGGTGTCCTCAAGTCTTGAACCATAATTTATTACTTAAGGGAGGTTTCATGTTAATAATCCTTGTTATCTATTCTTACTCAAGGGATGACACATAAGAAGTTCCCTAGCCATCCCTTATCACTCAGGGAAGGCCACAAATACCATCCCATGATACACATTAACACTCAAGGTTTTCCTAGAAATCATAAATCTAACAAAAAATTCTCATTCAAGGCTAGTCACACATCCCATTTAAATCCACACCTTATCACTTAATGTTTTCATTGAGTTAACACACTTCGAGGACCCTATCTCACCCATGAATTCCTTCCAGCACCTTGTCACTCAAGGCAAGTCCATGAATTGGGATCCACATCAACCACATCCGAATTCACCACCAATCATAAGCACATATTAAGTATACACATTCAAGAAAAAACATGGCATGTAGTCCATCTCAAAAGTTCACTATCTCTTATATAGGGTGATAGTCCCTCGATACCTAGGCCTACACATATCATAGTATTTCTTTAATAATAGGATATACTCTCCAAACCATATTGATCACACCCATGGGACATGTTGAGCCCCTCAACATTCTTATCCTGTCCAAAGGGGCATCCACTAGGATCCTTCAGAACCATCTCTACCATATATGAGGTCAACTATAACATCATAACCCAACATAGGATTGATAATAAAATGGAATATACTAATCCCATAAATTAACCCATAAATCATCATACAACATAATTCTTAGACATTTATTGATAGGGATCACATCAAGATAATAACACTTAAAAACAAGGCATTTCCCTCATAAGTTCAAATAGATCAAAACCAATTTCAAAGAAGTTAATTTTTATTTTATATAAAAACTAAGTAAAATCACCTTTTCAACCCATTTAGAAAAGGAATCCCATTATGTATTAATCACAATAGGATCTTGAAAAAATTCTATAAAAATTTTCTTTTAAAAACCCAAATTTCTTTTTCAAATACCTTTTCCAATTTTTTTTCTAAAATCATCATTATTTTTAATTCTCATTAAAGTAAACCCATTTTAAAAAAAAATTAAAAAGGAAACCATCTTCTCTTGGAAGACCAACTCATACCACTATTAAAACCATTAAAAGTGATATTGATAGCCATTGGACTAGGATTCCACCATTTAAGCATTTGAAATGTCATGTGCTTAATGTTGACTATTTAGTCAATGTGAGCCCATCCCACTTTATGCTAAGATCACACAATTCTAGAAACATGTGATAATTTTATTATAATGATGGAACATGAATGTGAAATCACCTAAATAAAAAGATATTTATAAAATTCAAGGCCACCTAGAACAACCAATGGTCCATAAATCCATCACAAGATCTTATCAACCTTCTCTAAGTCCACAAGATCAAATTTCAATAATAAATCCAATTAAATTAATAAATCAAAAAATTAAAACCAAAATAAAATTTTTGAATAACTGATTCTGAACTCACTGGGTGACCTCATGGTGCTAAAATTTTGATAGAGAAAGATTGGTCCACTCCTGACAATATCCAAGACCTACTCCATGGGGAAACCCCAATTTAAGCACTATATTTGATGACCAATTTTACCAAAAATAAAAAAATAGCACAAATAAATCCAAGGGGAAACATAAATAAAAGAGAAAGATGAATGAAAAGATGAATATCACTTTTTTTATCTTCTCTATAAGATGTATGTGAAAGACCCATAAAGAAAAAGTATTTCACCGTGATTAAGTGAAATCATCTATCTAAAACACTAATATGTGAACCAAAATAAAAAAAGAAAAATGGTGAAAGAAAAATAAGATAAGGTTTTTGATACTACCTTGAATCTTCATGACCCAATTGATTGAAATAACTAGATTAAAATGGATTTAATAGAGGGATATAGAGAGCTAAATAGAGCTCTCCTCCCCTCTTTATAGTGTTTGGAATCGAAGGATCCCTAAGGGATTCCAAATAGGACCCCCCTAAAAAATTTCCAAAAAACAAATTTAGAAACATAGGTCTATAACTAAGTCATTTTGTGATAATGGGGTTAATGTCATTTCCCATACTCACCTGACTAGGTTGCATTGTGTCCTCCCCTGTCCAAATTTGTTATAGCACGACCCACCTCGGTCATGGTGTGAATACCATAGGTAGGGTTCTTGGTCCTCGACCAAGCATCATCATGGTTCAACCACTACCATGTCACAAAACGACCTATAAATTATTAAAAATTTCATCCACTATCACATGTGAACACAATTTGAGCATTCTTTGACAAAAACACCGCTCCTCAAGCATCCCATAAATCACATAAAATATGATCAAAACACTCATTCCTCAATCCAAATATGAAAATTTAAATTCACCTAGATATACACAAAACCATAATAATGATGGCCATTATAATATGGGAAATTATACCATATATTATATAATAATGAGTTTTAAATTCTATAATAAGCCTCAATATTTTAAATAAATCCTTTTGAAATGACTTGGTAAAGATATTCATCACTTAATCCTTAGTGGGAAAAATTATAAATTTAACACACATTGTTCAACTATTTTTTTAAAGTGGTACTTGATTTCTCTATGCTTTAATCCAGAATGATGAAATAAATTTATTGAAATATTATTTGTACATTTATTATCACAACCCAAAAGAAATGGTAACTTCACTTCCACCATTATATCTTTAAGATGAGTTCTCATTCATATCAATTGAGCTGTTTCTTGAGTAACAAAAACTTAATCTACTTATGATATACTAAATAAAAAAAATTATTCTTCATGAAATATAATTAAACCAATATCTTAATAATAACACTCCACTAGATATATAATTCCAATTATCAAAATAACTAACACAATTTACAATATTAAATTCAAAAAGATCTAACTTCAATTTGATATAACATGTCATCCCAAAATCAAGAGTGCCTATCTGTACCTTAGAATCCAATTTACTAATAAGAAGTGGGATTTTATTCTTACAATTTTATTACTTGAACATAATGTGACAACCTGTACAATATCATATCTTGAAGTAGTCAAAGAGAGTAATCACCAGAGGAATTTTTTGAATCATTTCATTACCATCAATTTCTTTGGAAGGTTTTGTTCCCACCAAAATTAGTGTGAAAAATTAATTTATTTCTTCTTTACCAAACATCTTCAAAAGTTTATTGGTATACACATCTTCATAAAGTAAAATATAATCCTCCTCTTAATAAATTTGGATACCCAGTATTTACTTCATCTCTCCTAATATTAGTATCTAGAATAACTCTATCATTTGAGTTACAATATCCTTTAAAATACATTATTTATTTTAAAAAAACATAATATCTTAATTATTGATAGTAATAATGTAAGATACCTATTTATTTTCATTAATTTGTAGGTTATTATCCACTCTTAATTTTATAAAATTTAACATATTCAAATATCATTCATGCTTTGAATTCCATTATCTCAGAGCTTTTTTAACCCATATAATGCCTTCTTCAACCTAAAAACTCTTCCATTATTATCTCCCTGGACGAATCTTTTGGGTTTCTCTATATACAAATTTTTATCAAGTTTTATATTTAAGAAGTAAAAATTTAAATCCATTTAGAAGATCATTTATAACCTTTGAGGAGTAATAGAAAGAAAAATTATTATTACCTCAAAACTTGAAAATGGTGTGAATGTCTTGTCAAAGTAAATCCCTTCAACCTAAGAATAACCATTTCATTCTTTATTTATTACTCAAAACTTCACAATATTCATTGGACTTACTATGGAATATCCACACTTTTATAATAGTATTCATGTTCATTGGATGAGGTAAAAGATTCTAAGTTTCATTTTTCTCAATCTGGTATAATTATTCATTTATAGAGTCTACCCATTTTTTATGATTTAATAATTCACTCACATTTCATGATTTTACTTGAGAAAAAAATGTGGTATGTATTGTTGTACTAACTTTATTCTTTATTGAACTATTTTTTCATGATAAAAAAATATATTATGAACATTCACCTATACTTTCTATTTCAGATGAACAACATTTGAGCATTATTTATTACTTGACAAGGTTTCATCAGTATATTTCTCTTGAACATCACTTTATTAATCACCATTTAATGAATTTTTATCATGTTGTACAATAAATTTAGAATATTATACATGAATTAAAATACTTATTATTCACTATCAAAACTCACTTAATGACTATTTAGGATCTTTCATGTAAACACTATAAAAAAATATTCCATGTATCCTTATTATAACAGTGATACCCTATTCTATTTGCTGGATAACCAATGTAGATTCCATCACCCCCACTTTTCTAAAACTTTATAGGGTTATCTCCTTTCACTTTCATTACAAAAGTTCTGAAAAACACCCCTATGAAATTTAAGTTAGGAATATTATTTTATTATATTTCAAATGGATACATTTTTTAATTTTTTTGATATATACATCAGTTTTGAAAGTGTATCGTTGTTCCAATCGCTTAACAATAAAAACATTATGAAGTGTTATGCTATAAAAATATTATTCAATCCATTTCCACTAAATATCCATTATTGAATTTAGATAAACCATTTTATTGTGGGTTATATGGTGCATTATTATTTTTGGATAATATACTTTTCCAAATAATCTTCAAGCCTTCAACTTTCATATTCAAAAATATTATCCATTAAAATTATCTTTAAATAGAAATCACATGTGTTTTAAAAACTTCTCCTAAAACTTTTAAACATCTTTGAGGCCTATGATTTATGTTTCATGAACATAATACATTCTATCCAAGTAAATTAATTAATAAAAGAGATAAGTTATTTATTTATCCCATATAGGCCCATAAATAACCAATTGAATATATTCCAATGGATGATAAGTTTGAATGTTATATTTGTTGCGTGAAGTGTTAATAATCATATCCTTTTGTCATATATACCAAGTAAAATATATTTCCTTATTAAACTTCATAATATTACCAAAATTATCTCCCTTTATAATCATATTCATGTTTTTTCAAGGATAGAAAAATATTTGAGGTTAAAACTCATTATACTCCATTATTCTCAAATAATAATAATATTCTATATATCTTATTGGAAACATGCTACCTATTATTCACTATATTCTAGAAAAATATGAGCATCCTTTAACCACATTTTCAATAATTAATAATTTCAATAAATAACATCACACCTTTATCTTAAAATCTATCAACACTAAGAAAATTATGCTATAACGCATCAATGTGAACAATATTATTTTATTTAAAAATGTTCTCTCCAAATTAAATATAAATTACTTTTGTGATTTTTGAAATGATAATTATACTCTAATTTCTTTCTCCCTTTCTTTATAATTTTTATTTAAAACCCTTTGGAGATTAAAATTTATTCCCAACTAATCTATATAGTTGGTAAGAAATTTTGTATCTTTATGACTCAGTTGGACTCAATTTCCCTAAATTTTTCTCAACATATAAAATTGGTTCTTTATTTTTACTTTTTTAATTTATTATTTACTATGAAATTTTATTCTTTGAGGATTAATAATCTTTGATACTTCCCTTTAATAATTCTATAAATTCTTAAATGGAATTCCTAAAGTTATACTTAAACATTTTTACTTGAATTTTTGTATCCAATAGTTTTTTAAATAATTTCATGTTAAATTTATTTATATTTAACATTACATTTGAAAATTTCCTTAATATTTTTCTCTATAGAGAGAAAAACTTCGCATAATCAATCTCCTTCGGTTACATTGACTTCTTTTTAATAGGGTAATAATCGATGATGTTATAGTTTTGAGAGTTTTTCTAATTTTTTTTTCACTTTACCTAAACTTTGATTTCTTAGAGAGTCACTCATTTTATTCCAACATCAACATAAACCCCATATCAGTTTCTTATTCATTATTATTTCCATCAATTTTATCACCAGTGAGATCATCTTCATTTACTTTAACAAACAATAAATATTACACCTCTTAATTTTAATAATTAGTGTCTTTTTTTAACAACCAATTTTTTTATCATCCAACTTAGAAAAGAAATTTCTATTTTTAATTTTTGATAAATTAATTCATTTTCAATTAGAGGGAAATTTGTTTTACTAAATTATGATGTTTTTTGTGGGATAATATATTGATGGCTCAACTTTATCATCACTTTCTTCTTCCTTTAGGTTTCTACTATTGTATAATTTTTTTAATTAGCATAAAATTTTAATTACATCAATGGTATCTTTCCTTAATACATTATATTAGTTTTTTGAAAAATTTCTTGAGATTAATAACATCAAATTATCAAACATTATCTCGATATCTTCATCAAATTTAGAATTTTTTACTTCTTTATTGATTTATTTCTGACACTTCTTATATTTCACAACATTAAAGGAAATTTCCTTTTCATCCTTACTCTTATTATTAAGAGTGATTTATTTCCTCTTTTCATTACTTATAAATTTTATATTAAAATCATCCAATGGATTTTTTTGGATCATGATCTTTATTTATTAAAAACATTGCATCAAATTTTTCCAAAAAGATGTGAAGTAACTTTTTGACTATAGTAAAATCCTCACGAGTCTCATTGGAACATCATATGGTACTCATCACTTCACTAAATATTTTGATTAATTTATCAATAGATTCATATATGTGCGTTCTAATTTCTTCATAATGAAAATAATAAATCTATAATTTAGCTTCTTTTACCTTTACATTTCCTTTATAGATATTATCAAACTTTTCTCATATGCCTTTTGATGTCATAACCGTAATGAATTTAATAAGATCTTTCTCAAATATAGATAAAAGGATTTCATTTCAAGATTTACTACAATTATAAATGTTCTTTTAATCAACTGCTGGAATCACACCATTTTTCACAAATCAACATATCCATTTGTTTAAATTTCAATTTCATCCATGGATAATAGGTATATAAAAATTCTATATTTATGTATATTATTGTTTTTAATGACCAATATTATAAATACCATTCTATTCAATAAATTTATGTGATTTGTTACGGATAAAAATTCTAAAACAAATTATCTTTAAAAAAAGAACACTTTTCATGTATAGAAATCAGTTACTTATAGTCTTGAAGAAAACGTATAACAGTATTATGATACCAATTGTTGGATACCTATATAAAAATATATATTTGGATCATTATGGCTTCACTCTGGTGGGGGGTGGGGGAATCAATGAGTATTTTTATTTTCTATTACCCATAAAAAAACCATCATCAATTGTTAAATTAATTTACAGGTTTACCATTTTTTACTTAATAACCAAATCAATAAACACAAAAAAGTGGGGGAAATGATTTTACATAGTTCAAAATTCAATATTAATGGAAATATTCATGGAATGATCCCAGAAACATGAGATCACATCATCATATAATCATCATGGATATAAAAAATCAAGGATTATCACTAAACTCATGTTACATTTAAATGTATATTGACCAATTTAATGTTATCTCGTATAAAAATGATCTTGAAAAATATAGTAATAAGAATATAAAAACTCCACCAAGAAAATTTACTTTTCTATAGTTGTGAGACAAATCCTCTTCTCTTGTTTACACACTGAATCTTATTAAAAAATGAGTGAGCATAATCTTTGACTATAAAACCCATTATTAACTTCTTTACTTAGTAATCCTAAAAAATGAGAAAATTTATATACTTTAATAAACTAGAATAAATCCATAAGTATACTATATATACCAAGGAATACTTAATATAATTTAATAGAATTGTAAAACCTCACATTCTTGTGTTTAAACTTAAAGAAAATAGTTAATGAATATTCCTTACACCTCTTACTCTTTTAAAAAAATTACACTTTCACTTTGTTTGGTGTTTTTAATTCCAAGGATTACTTATATTACCAAATTATTTCACTTCAATTAAAGATATTGGATCAATCCATACCTATTAGTTACCATTTTTAGGCAATAGAGGGATCAAGTTTGAGTATTCTCTGAGCTATTTATAGAGCCACATCATCAAATTAACTCAAAATTATTCTTTTTCAAGAATCATGGTGTTTCCATGTACATTGAGGCCTGAAAATGAATATCATAGTTTAATTATGTAACTTATAGTGGAATAATGTAGTTACCAATATAGTTATTTTCTAAATTCTTAACTCATCCTTTTCTTTTTAGGAATTATGTCATTGAACCATTTTTGAAAATAACTTTTGATATATTCATTTTTATGTCAATATTAGAGAATTTGAGTTTGCTTTTTGAGTTATAAAATCTTGATAAGCTTGATAATGAAGATAATATCATCATTAATTAAGAATTCAGTTCATGTTGTGAGGTAATTGTGAGTGAAACAAGAGCATCAAGGTATCTAGTTACATAAGAATAAACACGTACTTCTAATGTTGTGTAGGACAAACTCAATCAGTACACAAATCTAATATTAAATTTCTAAAGCTTTATAAGAGTAATTTATGAATCAATAAATTATTTACACCATAATATCCATTGATGGGATTAAAATTATTATCATGTCTAAGAGTAATCAATAAAAGTAGAGATTTTTTTTTTCTGAAGATACACATCGTACTAAAATAAGTGTTTGATCTAGAATCAAGGAATCCTTAATCACATCACAACATATGGATTTCACTATGACAAGATAGATTATAACACAATGACTAATCCATAAAAATAAGGTATAGATCTATTTGTGGAATAATACAATAGTGCACCATGAAACTAAATGTCACACTACAATAGGTTTCTTACTTAGAAAAAAATGTCACAGTGGTAAGGCCAAGGAAATTAATCTTAGAACTATTTGTAAAAAAATGTATACTATGCCATGAAGCACCCCTTCATTCCATAATGGATATATTAATTTCATAAAATTTATGTAGTAACCAATTTTTTGATAAATAATGGAAGTTTCCAAGCCATGATTGCTGAAAAACTAGAAAATTGAAACATATATGATGACTTGGAATTGATATGAGAAAACCAAGTAAAATATCAATGTCTATGCTATTTATATTTTTTTCATTTTATTGTTTTGATATGTGATTTCTATAATAGGTACCGAGTTCCTTTGAAAATAAAAATATATAATCTATCTGATTTTGAGAAAAGAAGAAATTTTATAACACCATAATTCACCCCTATTAGTTTACATATTGGGACCATAAGTTACTATAATTGGAATCAAAGAAATAGGTTGAACCCTGGTGATTTTGTCAATGATTTTTTTTGTCATGGAGAATGCTCCGAAGGAAAAGGGAGGAACTTTTTTTATGTCTTCAATTAGAAAGAAATAATGAAAAAATATACCTATCTTATTACATCTTGGGATTGATGTATTGTCAATAACAGTTCATGGAATACAATTTAGTGATACTACATTGTTTTAAATGATATAAGTGGATATAAAAATGTGTAATTCCAATGAAAAGGATTAGAATGTCTTTTTTAGAGCATAGTATATTCAAATATACATGAATTTGATGATTTTAACTTTATTGAATGAAATATTTGACAACATTTATAACATTTAAAATTTCTAACATTAAAGTGAAAGAGGAAATACTTCTAGTTAATTGTAATATATTTGATGATATAAAGATAAGATCAATTGAAAATATTGGTGTTTTATTCAACTATCTTATTGAAATTTTTGGATCTATCTTTTGACTTGGTGATGATATGAAAAATTTTCAGATTTTGGAAATGATCGTACATATAATTACATGAATTTACAATCCAAATGTTTCAATATAGGAAGAATTAAATACTAGAATTTTATCTCTTGGTGATTTACATATAAAAATTAATACATATGAAATGAGATTGAAACCAGAAAGTTCCTCAATACTTTCATTAATGGAAATTATAATAAAATCCTTATAGAATATTGAGATTCGAGAGATTATAAAAGAATAGGAATATGTTAGTGATGATTTATTATCACATATGATGAGAAATTTTAGGATTTGTAAATAGATATTTTATGGCAAGATACCTTTAATTTATTTTTGATATGGAAATGTTAGATATATCACTGCTAGGTGATTGGAGAAATTTAATTCATAAATAATAAGGTTAGATTCACTCAAAATAAAATCAATATTTTTCCCCCATAAAAAATTTTGATTCTTGAAATATAAGTGGAAAAATTTTCTCTAAAATGTGTTTGTAAGTAAAAATGATGATAATGTTTAAATGGATCTATTAGAAGGAATTGGAATTGAGTTTATCTCAGACATAGAAGATAATATGATGGATATAGTGTTGAAATTTAAAATTAATGCAAATAAGGATGACAAACTTGTTGGATTTTTTGATCTAAAAGTGGAGTGAGAAGGATATCTGAAGTAGTTTAATCCATAATGAAATAATAAAATGATGATTGGAGAACTTATGAAAGAATCCTTAAATTATGTTGATTATATTGAAGTAATAATTGATATCCGAGATAAATTAATAGAGGAACATAAAAATGATATAGTGAAACCTGAGGAAAGTAGTGAACTAAATTTAAAAAACATAGGATCATGATAATATCATGAATGATTATAATATGTCAATCAATAAGGAAAATAAGAATATTGAAGCACTCAAAGCCGAATTAATATCATTGTGAAGAAATAATGTGTTTGTAACAAAATTATATATCTCAAGAAATAAGTTAAATTTTCCTTGTTTTTAGAGGAAAAACTAAAGGAAAGGGAAAAATAAGGTAGAAGAGGTGCTAAGGAAGTGAATAATTCACAGATAACCAATTTTTTGGGTAAAAGAAAAATTTTATATAATACCAAAATATCAAAAATAAATACAACATATGATAATAGAAAAGGTGTGTAAAATGTATAAGAAATTTATTAATCATCAAGAACTTATAAAATTTCATAGATTTAAAGTATGAGGATATATAGAGTGATGAAAGAAAAAATATTTTCCATTTTATGTAGTGTTAACTTTATGTCAACATAGGCCACGAAATTTAATATAGTGAACAAGTGGAATGATATATCAAAGGTTAAGAAATTAGAATTCACCAAAGGGTTGTTAAAATATACCATGCTTCTTAATATGAAAATTCATTCTATTCAATTACTCTAAATTTTTGTGTCAAACTATTGATTATCAGAAAATGATATGGAGTTACTCTAATAAAAATCAAATAATGTTGGATTTGATATATTCTAAAAAACATCCATTGGGACATATATAATATTTATATTGAAGATGTAGAGTATTGTTTTATTGTATTCACTGAATAAAATGAGAGTAGAAAATCCTATATCCCAACACTTCATGGGATTTCATGGAAATAAATGAATTTAAATAAGATATAGAAATCTATACTTTCTAATATTGATTTAAAGGACATAGAAAAAAATATTAAGTGGATTCATAATAGTGGGTGTTTATCTCACATGATGGGAAACACAAATATTCTCAAGAATATAAAAGGAAGAATTGAAGGAACATTTTAGTTTGGAAATGGTGGAGCTCTAAATATTAAAATAATTGGAGAAACATTATTAGCTTGAGATAAATTGAAAAGTATTTAATTTATTTATATAGATGGACTTAGATATAATTTGTTTAGTGTGAACCAGTTTTGTGACAAAGGGTTGGAAGTTAAATTCAATAGAAAAGGATATGATATCAAGGGAAAGGCTAGAAATACATTAATAAAGTTATATATAATTAATAATAATTTATATGAGATGGAAAACTGGAAGATCACTTGTCTTATTACTATAGAGAATGAATAAAATATATGGAATTTGAGTCATATTCACTAGAAGTGTATATAAAATTTATCAAAGCTTATGGATATAGTTAATATTCTTTATTTGAAGAGAAATAATTAAGAAACATGTGTTGAATTCTTAAAGGGAAATATGGTTAGAAACCATTATTGTCTAAAGAATAAGTGATCATAAATCCATTATATTTGTCCCACATCAATGTATTTGGTTCAATCAATCTCATTGAAACTAATGGTAAAAATTATTTGATCTTGTTTGTTTATTATTATAGTAGAATTTGATTTTTATTTTTTATTCATTATATAGAAAGAATAATTAGACCACATCAAAATATTTTCAAGAATATTAGAGAATTAAACTAGAATAATAATAAAGATATCATGATCAGATAATGGAAATGAATATACTACGATATAAGTAAAAAAGTACTTATAGAAATATTAAATAAAATATGAGGTGTCTTTATTATGGAATCCTTAATAGAATGGTGTTGTTGAAAAGAGAAATTTTGTAGTTAACCATACAGCTATGACCTTTCCAGTTGAAAAAATTATCTCTCAAAATTGTTAGACATAGGTATTGAATGTGGTTATGCATACAAGAAATTGAGAATTAATTTTTCCTAGAGAATAGAGGATTCCATAAGAAATTTGGTATGGTAGGAAACAAAATTTAAATAATTTTATAGTATTTAAAAACAAGTGTTTCATCCCTAATAAATAAGAAAATTAGGTTAATATTAGAAATATAGCGGAGGAAATTGTATTTTGGGATACTCAAATAAAAGTAAATCTTATAAATGTTTCAATAAAAGTATTAATAAGAATATTAAAATAAGTGACGTAGTAATTTTTGGAAATGAAGATAAATAAAATTTTAGAGTCTATGACCCTGAAAGATATTTTGAAAAGGAAGAAGACATTACTGTCGATTTTAGAAAATTGAAAAATATTTCAAAGGATGATGATTCTAAAGTTGAATCTGATGATGAGATTAATTTTAAAGGAAGTAAAACTCTAACTCAAAAATTAATGAATTGATTTGACGTTGATTTGAGAAAAATTATTGGATACAGATATTATTCTCTCGAGATTCATAGAATGAGAATAATAGGGCACAATTCTCAATTATTAGAGATAGAAATGATAACATTTGAAGAGGAGTTAAAGGATGATTCATGGGTAATGTTCATGAATGAATAATTAGACCATATTGAGAAGAAAAAGACAAGATAACTGGTGGATAGACCTGAAAATCATTGTTTTATTTTTATAAAGTAAGTTTTATAAAATAAATATAATGAATATATAAGAGTTTTCCAGAATAAGGTAAGACTATTATGTAAATTTTTTTCTTAGATTAAAGGAGTTTATGTTGAGGAAACTTCTTCATGATTAGATAGGATGGAATCAATTAGAATTTTGTTGGTAATGGATATTTAAATTAAGTTTAAATTCAATCAAATGATTATGAATAAGACATTTCAAATGGAGTTTCAATGGAAAAAAGTTTACATAAAAAACATATTGTTTTTCTTATTATAGATTGTGATTTAGAGATTTTTAGTTTGAAAATGGATTTATAAGGATTAGAGTGGGCACCCCATGTTTTTTTATAAAATTTTAGACACATATATGAGAAAAATATATTTCAAAAGATGTGGGGTTTATGAGATAATTTTTCTGAAGATATCATATGAATAACAGTTTATAGTGATGGTGTATGTGGATTATATCATTTTTTGTGAGAAAAAATAGAATTCTATTGAAAATTTTGTAAATTTGATGCATTAAAAACATTATATTTCAATGACTAGAGAGATAAACTATTTACTAGAGCTTAAATTACATCAAAAGGAAGAAAACACCTTTATTTCATATATGAATTATTTAAGATATGTTTTAAATAATTTTTGAATGGAAGATAATAAACACATTTCAACTCCAATATTAGTTGGGACTATTAATGAAATGTATTAATTATACAAGGTAGTTGACTAAAAAATGTATAGAATAATTATTGTGAGTATAATGTATCTAATTACAATAAGACAAATATTTTTTATGCTACATGTAAAATAAAATACTATCAACGATGTCCATAGGAAGAGAACCACATAGCCATGAAGAGTATAATGAGATAAATTTAAGAAAAATTTACCAAAATATTTATTTTAAAAGATATTGAAGATAAATATTTGGTAGATTACTTAGATTTAAACTATACTATAGTTTTTTTGGATTTAAAATCTATAAGTTTTCGATAAATCATTATTAAAAAAATATCTTTGTATGCTTAAAAAAATATAATAAAGTATATCCTTGATAAAAATAGAGGTAGTGTATATTTTATTCACTAAGAAATATACACAACTGATATAGATGAATTTGTATTTAAAATTTCTTTGGAAAGTGGTTAAATAATTGATGCTGATTTAGTTCTACTATAATATTGCTATCGAGTTAATAAAGAACCTAGTATAACATTCTCACACCAAAAAAATCAAAATTAATAATCATTTTAAATATATATGGATGGGGGAACATTATGAAAATTCAGGTCATTGGTACTTAACATCATGTGGTGGATGTATTTATAAAGGTACTGACTGCACAAGTGTTTCAGAAGAATTATCTTCATCTTAGAGTTCAACTGATTTCCTCAATTTAATGTTGTTTGTAAAATATCCCTCTCCCCATTTCATATATTTTTATATTTGGATATGAATGTTTTATAGGTGGTTATGTTAATATAATTGTATGAAGACAAGAGGAGAAAACCATTAATGGGGTCTTTTAGGATAATATGGAAGATTATAATTTTCAATAAAATAACTCAAAAAGTGATGTTATCTAGTTTAAATTGGAGTAAAGAAGAGGAAGACCTAAATATCTAGACAATAATATAGGAATTAACATTTCCACTTGATTCATACATTTATCTTTTTCGGAGGATGTCCAAAATATCTATACAATATTTTGGGAGTTACCATTTTCTATTGTTTCTTATATTAAGATTTTTTTACATAGGCTTATATAATTTGTTAATGAATCATTTCTATGTTATGGAAACAATTGAGAGAAAAGGAAATAGGATTTCAACCAGTTTTTTTTAATTATCTAAATTATTTATCAAAGGGAGATCTTTATTTTTTTTATTTCATGAAAAAATATAATGATGATGATACTTTGAATTTTAATATTGAAGTAGGATATTATATAAATATAAATCCATGTTTTTTGGGGAGTTATTATAAGGAAATATTGAAAGAATTATTAATAGATATAATGAAAGGATGTGAGGAATTAATAATGGATAGACTGGTTAGAAGTGGGGAAGGAATTAAAAATTTGGTGATAGATTCTATTGGTTATAATGGAAGGAAGTGAGGAAGGTATTCAAAATTTAGTGATAAATTTAGGGATTAATGAATTGAAAACCAAATCTAAAGGGTGAGAATATTGTAAAAAATTGAAATGTTGGATTTTTTAATAAGATTGAATTTGAGTTTAATATTTTTGTTGTGAAATATAGAGAAGTTTGGTGATAAAGAGGATCTAATACTAGAATGATTATTTGGGTCATGGTGTGAAAAAACTATAAATGAAATAAGATCCTGAAGAAAAATGTATATATAATGATAATCAAGCATTTCTAAATTTTTATAAGATTAAATCAATTGGTATATTAGAGTAATCTGTGAAATTCAAAAGTTCTGTAAGTGTAAAACATGCCACAATGATTTTTTCACACTATTGTATACTTTAATGAGATTAAACCTATTGGAATGTATATTAGTAATTGAAATAGGTATAAAATATTATTAAGTGAGGATACATATCACACCAAAACAATTTTTTCATTTGAAATCAAGGAAGCTTTAATCTCACTACAATATATAGATTGCACCATGACTTGTGAGATTGAGATATAATGACATGATCATTAAAATAAGGTTCTTATCTATTTTTGGAATAAAGTAACCTTATGACACAAAACTATATGTCATGTTCCAATAGGTTTCTTGCAAGGAAAAATCACACCATAGTGGTAATTCCCTAAAAAATCTCATAACTCTTTGGGATAAAATAGATATTGTGATTTGAATTATCTCATCAAGCCACAATGTATCAGGAAGTTGAAGAAAAATGGTAAAAAAACTTATTACATAATAATGAAAGTATCCATTCCCCGATTATAGATAAATTGGAGAATTTTAACATAAGTAATTACTTAGGACTAGAAAGAATTATTTGTGGTTTTTGGGATGATCAGTAACTATTTAATTGAAGTTTAGTAGTAGATATTTACCTAGAGACAATTCAATAGTTGAATTTAAGGAACATAAATTTAATTATGGTTTTTATTTTTAAATATGGTTTTAATATCAAATTCCTTAGTATTAAAGAGAAAAAAAGTTTTCATACAAGAATGGGAGTAAAAAATTATATAGAGAATATCATAAAGAAGGGAATATGTGAGAGTAGATTTTGGATGTCATTAAATAATCTATAATTTAAAGAATTAGATTGTGACAGATAATATATCTTGGAATATCATCCTTGGAAGAGGAGATTATTTCACATACATATGAAGATCAAGTAGTGAGATTGTGCCGTGAAAAATCTCTTATCAGTCTACTTGTTAGTTTGAGTTGCATGTAAATATTACCATTTATTTTAAACCTCTTGGAAATCTATTAGTGAAAGAGAGGAAGAGTCCATGGACCTTGTATGAGAAGTGATATTATCATAAATTTTGTAATCAGAAACTAGTGGAGTAGTGATTATTTGTTATTTCAACACATTATTGATATGTGCTATAGGGACGTATCTCAATGTAGGTGAACCATGTAAAACATCGATGGATATTCTCTTTAAATGTCAGTATTTGGTTGGGATTTTTTTGATTATTTTGATAGGTACCGTGCATATTTTAAAACATAAATATAATAACTATTTTAGTTTGAGACAAGAATAAATCTTATAACACCCTAAACACCATCTTTGGGTGAATATAAATATTTCATGTTACAACAATAATGAATTGTGGTGTGAACTACAAAAGTATACATAATCAAAGAAGAACCAATATTTCATGACATACAACATTACAAAGTGATATTGTGATTCATAGTGAAATAAAATTCTTCACGATACAATATCATTACATACGCCAAATAGAAAACTAAAAAATATCACAAACTTTTCGTTGTGATGTGATCATCATGTATTGAGAAAAAATCTAAAGAATCTTCACATTAGGGAATAAAATCATACTAATAGAATTGTTATTAAAATTTGGTTGGTTTATATTTTATGAAATTTTAATCCTCTATAGACTATTTATTGCATGAAGACATCCCTTATATTGTGATTTTCTCTTCAACACCAAAAATTATCCAAAATCTCAATTTAAAACACCATACATATTACAAGATCTTACAAACCTCAAAATATACTTCCCCAAAGTTTTAATTTCATTCAAGTGTTGATAATGTTTTAAAAAATGTATTGATGTGTTTAAAACAATATATAACTCAAATATCTCATATCAATTTCAATTAACCTTAAAAAAATATAATCTCCCATATAAAAAATATACCCCTTTAACACAAACATCTTTAGAGTAAACTTTATTCTCAATAAATTTCTTGGAAAAAAATATATCATTGTTAGGGTATATTGTAATAATGAATGTGGATATTCTAGTGGAAGTTTTTAATTTTTTACAGTGGGATAATATCCATTACTACTATAAAATCAAATTCTCTTGGAAATCAAAAATATATTCCTCCATTCATAAAAAACATAACCATTTTAAACATTTATAAATGTGGGTAGTGTTTATCAATAATAATTTCTTGCATTAATAAGTGTCATATTTTATTTTTATGTATATTGAGAGTAGTATTATGGGAAATATGGTCATTCAAATAGGAGAAAGTTGGAATTTAAAATTATAATATGGATAGTGTTGTATCTATTATCAATCAATTTTTTATTATTATGAATATTTTGAGAGGTATAGAAGATATTTTTTGAGTTTTTGGTGATTATTTTATGATAGAGAAAAAATCAAGGGAAAATAGTCTAGTGATAAGGATGGTTGGATCACACTATGAGGGATAATATAAAAAATAGGGTTGATATGATTATATATGATCAAAAGGATCATGAAACACTAAGAAATTTCAAGCTATAATATGTTCAATATAGAAATATATGTGACGATTAATACAATGATTTTGTAGGATTCAAAAATAAAACAACCTTATGATTTTGGAGGATTTAACTGTTAAAGTGTGTAACACTATAATTATGTTTGTCACACCATGATTTATAAAATTATAGATCATTTTTAAAATTCAAATATTTTTTAAAAATAGAGATATTAGGTTTGATCTAATTAGTTTTAACTCAAATCCAATGGATGGTTTTGAGGGCCAGTAAACATGTCACATGTGTTAATTTTGAGGGGGATGAGTTTTGATATTTTAAAGTGAGAAGATGAAGATTAGTGAAGATAGAAAACATGGATCATTGAGAATTATGATTATTTTAAATTAAGAGAGATAAATTATAGATGTAAATTACTATTTAAGATCAAAGGTCTGAGAAAGGATATTAAAAAAAGAGGAAAACCCCCTTTATCTAGTATTAATCATTTCTTTGAATAATATTGAGAGATACCTGTGTGTAATATAAATTTTTATCTCCTATTTATTTTATTTTTTGGATGTCAATAATGATTGAGTAACCCTTGTATTAATAATTATATCTTCCTAAACACTTATAGTCAAAAAATGTGTTGTAATTTCTTTAGTTTATCAATACATCATTCATTTGTTCTTCTTATAGTGTCCCTTTGTCCCGAACCTAGTTAAAATTACATATAAATACATTTATTTTTCTTTATATGAAAATTGTGGATGTATTCTTGAGACTGATAGGTTTATTGTGAACTTGAAAACATGTGAAAATGAACCATTTGAAGTTAAGAAAAGAAATATTTCACCAAACTTTACCCTCTATTATGCTATGTTTTGGATTTCATTGTTGTAACAAGTGGTATCAAAACCATAATATTAGTCTTGGTGAATTTTTCATGGGATGATTATCAATATCGAGAACACTCTAAACACAAAAGTAATTCTATTGTTAAATGGGTGAAATTTATATTTTTGTCAGAACTAAATTAGTTGACATCAATAGTCTCTTAGACTTAATGTATGTAACATCCTGAGTTTTAAATAAAAGGGTCATTTATTTTATTATTAGAATTATTAATTAAAAATTATTTCAAAGTTCATAATAATAATATTAATAATAAAATTGTAAATAAATATTAATTAAGAAAATAAATAAATTAGAATGATTTTTTTTTCAATTTTATCAAATAATTATTTCGACAAGATAACAACACCTAAAATATGTTTTGATATAATAAATAACGTTTTATTAATTATTTAATTATTGACATGAAATAATATTTTGAAAATAATTTTTTTTAATAAATAAATTAAAGGAATTATTATTTAACTCTTAAGTAAAATGATTTAGAAATTATAAATAATTAAATGCAATAAAAAATGTAATTATTTTTAATGATAATTATATTTAACACTTAAATTATAGGAATTACACTGTTAAATGTTTAAAATTAGGAAAATAAAAAATATTACATATATTATAATTAGTTTTATTTTATGAATAATTTTTTTTTATAATTAAAATTATTTTGGGAATATAAAAGTATAACTTTTATGAAATGTTTTATAACAATTTTGGGAATTTTAAATATTAATATTGATGATTTTATATGAAGTATTATTAAAATTTAATTATAAAATAAATTATTATACATATATATATATATATATAATAATAATTATGAATAAAATTTTATAATAATTGATAAATGATATTAAAAAAATAGAATTCAGATAAGGGGTTTCGAGATTAGATTATGATTCGACTTTGGTAGAGAAACATAGACTGAGAGTCATCTTTAGAAGTTTTCAATGATGTAGGTCGGGGTACATGCCGAGATTGAGTTTGGTTGAAGGTTTCATCTTCAAAGGAGTCGAAGCCGAAGGAGATCAGTCAATTGCTGATGGATGGTTCGACTGCTAGATTTGGATCCGAGCTCAACCAAGGGTTTTTCATGATATATGAGCAAGATAGAGGCTAGAGAGGGTAGATTGAGTGATGTGAGAAGAAATTTGAATGCAAATAGGGTTTTATCGTGAAAGGATTCCCGATCTCCAATGAATATATTGTTGTCAGCCACCACGATAGGTGTGTATTTTAATATAAATCATCTCGTTTTTTCTAGACATCAAAAATTTCAGTCTAAATTAGTTGTCCTATTATCAATTTGGTTATTTTAGTCTTCCTATTTATTGTAATCAAATTGATATTAGTTGATTTAATATCTCAATTCTATCTTGTACATATTAGAAGAAATTTTTTATTAATTTATCTTCATTACATACACTACATTTTTTTGTTTACTCCCAATTTCTGAAATCTCTTTTGATAGGTTGGACTGAAACTAAATTAAAACCCCAACCATATCATTGAATTTTACAAAATCTTATTATAAAATAAATATTCATAAACAACTATATTTATTTTTATGTTTTTCATATAAGGTAGATAACTTCTATATAGAGAATTATTATCTATATGGTAGTCCATTAGGATGTTTCACTCTATGTGTGGTGACTGGTGAGATAGAGGGAAAAATCCCTACTCTAATTCCTTTAGGTTTTCCATTTCTGAGGACATGAGATGAAGTGTGTATGAGAATTTGTGAGAGATAAAATTATATCAAGAGGAGAGAAGAATAAAGTATGAAGGGTAAGAAAATAATGCAAGCTCTTAGTTCACACAAATCCAAGTAAGGGATTATTTATTTCATACATTATTTTTATATTCAATGTTGATTGTGAGGTAGTTTTTTCCATTTTTCATTAAAGTTATTTATAATTTATTTTATTTCTAGATGGGAAATTATTTTTCAAATGTTTGTTTTTTTATCAAAACAAACATGTTGAGTATTTTTTAATTTTATACAAGTTTATAATTAGTAAGGAATATTCTTAAAATATTTATTTATTTTGAATTATTATTTTTTATTTTTTTAAGGGAAAAATATTTTTGTAATTTATTAGACTATTTTCTTGTTTGATATTTCAAAATCAAACATTTAATTGTTTCTTTTTTATTTTCAAACATAAGATATTATTATTTATTAAAAAATATTATTTTCTAATTATAATTAGAGGAAACAGTTATATTAGGTTAATTATTTATTCTAATTATGATATATCAGGTGATTATTTATGCATATGTCATCCATAATTGCAACTATGTCAAGATTTATTTATTTTCATGAAATTAAATTTATATATATATATTTATGTATAATTATATATATATATATATGCATGAGAAACGAGTAAATAATTACTTCATATAAATCATGTTCAAAGTGGATTCTATGGGTTCAAAAGAATACATGAATGATAATTATATTTTCATTGCATTTATTATAAGTAATGTTTGAAAGTAAAGAAATTCATTTTCACAAATATTCAATATATTTATTATGAAATTATGTCTATAAATTAAAATATAAACATGTAAATGATTGTTTTTATGTATCAATTTTTTAAATAAAAAATCCATTGAATGTATATATACATAAATCAAGATTAAAATGTTTTCCTAAAATCTGAAACTTGATTATTGTAAATATGGTGTGGAATTACGGAGTGAACCCATCCCTAGGCAAGTGGGTAAGCCCAATCCAACCTTCAATGTTTCAAGTGGCCCCAATATATTTTTTCAAAATATTGCGTAATGTTTTCTAAAAATCACTGGATTAGTTTTAAAGCAATTTTTTAGCATAAGTATTTTCAAAGTGGTATAATATTTTGAAACATAAGTAATTTAAATATTGTTTTCAAGAAGTATTTATAAATGTATTTTCAAAATAATTTCAAAAGAATGTCTCAAAAATTTATTTTCAAAGGAAGATTTTGTAAAAGGTATTTCCATGATTGTAAAACACCTTACAAGGTAATTAAATGATCATCAGATGTTTTAATTTTTTTTCAAATAAATCATAGAATCTCTAAGTCGGACATCACCACTTTTGGAGTTAGCATGTTTTGAAGCATAGTAGGAATTTTGTTTTTTTTCAAATCTAATAAATTGTAAGAAGTAGCCTAATTCTCCAAAACCTAGGCCAATAATGTTACTAGAAATTTAAATTCTATGTGTATTATTTATATTCTTTTAAAAAAATATACACAACATTTATTTTAGCACTTAACCCATAAGTTTGGGTTTGGGAATTTGTAATGTATTCTTTACTTCCATACATAGATTATAAATTAGTGATCCTATGATGTTTTTCTGACCAATATAGATACAAAATTGGTGAATTATTATATAAAGGCACAATATTTCATATATAGAGAGTTTTAAAATAAAATATATATATGAAAGTGTTAATTTTAACTTCTATTAAGTAAATTTGCGATAAATTTGGTAATATATATGAAGTAATTTTTAGTGTTAATGAAGAAAAATTATTGGTACCGCCTAAAAACTTCAATGATTTGAAGATGCACCTAGGTAAGAACATTAATAGTTTTTTTAGATGAGTTATTGAAGTTATTGATTCTATTTTTCGTATAAGAAATAAAATTAAATCCATATGGATTGTGTAGAAAATATTATATTTATTTCCACCATTATAAAGTATAATGGTATTAGTTATTAAGGGGAACAATTTGGTAGAATATTCAGTGGTTGATTTACATAGTATCTTAGTTATATTTGAGATGGATGAGAATTTGGAAGGAACAATAGGTCATTAATCAAAGGATATGAAATTAAAATATATAAATAATCTTGAAATATATAAATATGGAGATGAATAATAAGGTGAATGTGATGAATTTTAATCACTTAATGAATGAAAATTCAAGTGTGGTAAAGGATGTTTTGAAGAAAAGTTACCATTATATTTATTTATTCTTATATAGGTCAAACATATTATTATGAGGTGTTCAACAATTCTTTATGGAGAATAAATAAAATATGAATATACATAAGAAAATAAAATAAGTTTCCCAAAAAATGAAACTTCAAATCATGATATATATCTGGAATGATGTTTTCAAAAAAGAGAGTAGTGATTAAGGAAGAGTATGATGCTGATTTTTTGTTTAATGAAGGTAAAACCAAATTTATGTAAAAAAATTAGGATTCTATAATTGTGATGTTAAAGAAATATCAATATGATACTAAGGAATAAATTCAATTAGAATATTTATTTTATCATAAAATAAGACTTGATGGTACTTTTGAGGAGTTAGATGGTCACTTCAAGAAAAAAATAATGATTGATGGATTATTTAGAGAATAATAAAATTATATTGACTACCCTAATGTTTAAATCACTCAGTTTGAGAAGTTTATGGATGAACAAAGGTATACTCTGGAAGCATCTATATAACTAATGGAATTCAAGCTTCAAATTGAATATTAAGACAAGTTTAACAATGAACACAATTCTTATATCAAAGAGGGAGAATGTAATAATTAATTTCGTAAAGAATATGTGGAAATGTTAAATAATAAACTTGACACTCAAACCAAAATAATAGGGTCCAAGAAGAATCTATAGAACAATAATTTCTTAGAAGTGTAACTAAAGTGAAGGGCTAAAATAGGTATGAGAAGTGTTAAGAAAGTATGGAATTTTTCCTCACCAAATTATACAGGTGAATGGGTAATTAGATTCTAATTAGAAACATCTAAAATACGGATAGTGAACATGAAGGATAAATAGAATAAAAAGTTTAATTATAAGTCTTTATTATTAATGGTTTATAAAAAATCAAGGAGTTATTCAAATTTCTGAAACATATAGTGAGATAGTGGTATAATATTTCCCCTATTAAAGTTCCAATTTTGTGGTTTTCTAGGCTATATAATGACCTAATGTGAAGAGGTAGAAATATACTTGGAAGAAGAGGCTTATGAAAGTCAAAAAAATAGGATGATAATATATATTTCACTCTAAAGGAGAAATAAAATTTAGGGATATTTATTTTATTTATCTATATTTGGAAATAATGATGTGAATTACATGAAATAAAGGAGTAAAAATATATTATACAGAGGACCAAGGATAATGGATGAGAGACCAGTGAAATCCATTAATATTGGAAACAAAATTTAACCATTATAAGAAGAAGAACACTAAATTACTATAGTTATTAGAGAGAATTAATATAGGCCATCATATTTTTTAACTTAAATGGGTATTTTAAATAATGAGAATATAAATAAGGGATAAAGATATCCTAGATGAGATTTCTCAAATGGTGACTAAGAAAAATAACAAATGTTTGACATGGATCATTAATTATATAATGTATGTGATAGTTCATGTTGATGGAAAGATTTTATTTGGTAATTATTGTGTTATGAAGATAAAAGGAAGTAGATGATGATGATTTTTAGAGATGAAAAACAACTTGGTTCTATTTTTCGATGAAAACTCACATAATCTCTTGAGTGTAAATCAATATTGTGAATTGATACTCAAATTCATATTCAAGTAGAATGGAATATTAAATAATTCTAATGAAGGAAATTAATTTATTAAGGGTTATAAAATGATTCATAAATTATATAAAGTGGATATAAAAGACAACACTTTTATTTTTGTTGTAGAAGGGGATAATAACTTGTATCATCAAAGGATCGATCATATACATAAAAAACGAATAGATAATTTTTCGAAGAAAAAGACTACGATATATCTTCATATTCCATGTCATGATCAAGAGAAGAATAATGACATTGAATAAGACAGAATATAGTAAGGATCCCTTTTTAACAAAATAATATTATGGAATAAAAATTTCATTACATAATTTTCACCAATGTCTGTAATCAAATTCATATCCCAAGGATCATGGTGAGAGATATTTTATATCATATTATGATTATTATAGTAGGATATGTTATATACTTTTTTTGAAAAACCAATAATTATTTCATTTATTTCATCAAAAATTTATTTACGATATATAAAAATGAAACAGGAAGATTGATCAAATACATTAATAAAATAATGGTACCAATTACACTTCCAATGAGGTGAAAAACCATTTAGAGAATAATGTAATCATGCATAAATTTTTATCATTGAGAAAACCATAAAAAAATTGTATTATGAAATGGTTTAATTGCATGGTGAATAATATGACTACATATCAAGAGTGGAATCTCAAAGAATTATTATAAGGAAGAGGTTAAAGTGAAAGTGTATGCATAACATCAATCTTTAAGTCCTAGATAGAAAATTACAATGTATGAAATGTGGAATGGAAAAAAACAAACACTTAAATACTTTTTGTATTTTTAGAATTAAATGTTTCATTTAGAAAAAGGAAGGAAATGAATGAAAATATATTGAAATGATTGATGAAAGATTATTATTATGTTACTCAACCCAGAGTAAAGTCTATAAATTATTTAATAAGATATCAAAAAAAATATTTGAGAGAAACTATGTGAAAGTGTTTTATTAATAAGCTATTATAAAAACAAGAAATTCATAATTGGATAGAACATATAATGAATAATAATATGTTTAAACTAATTTTAGAGATCATGAAAATCCAAAAAATAATGATGATTCCAAGGTTGAATCATAGGTGGAAGTATATTATAATTATAGTCAACCATCAACTCAAATGAGTTATATAAAATTTCGGATTGATGAGTAAAAACTCATAGGTGTCATAATTTCCCAATCACTAACATAGATTATGAGAAGTTCAGAGCACACAATTCTATTATCATAAGTGGATCCATTGTAATTTGAAGAATCAATAAAGGATGAATCAATGGGTAAGGATATGAATTAAGTGCTAGATCAAATTGATAAACATAATATTTTGGAGATTTTTAAAGTTATGAATGATCACATATAATTGCAAGAATATGGATATTTAAGATAAAATATAATGATCAGGGGAAAGTGATCTAGAATAACCAATATTTATGGATAAGGGATATTATCAATTCAAGGGAATATATGTGGAAGAGTTTTTTCACTAGTGGATAGACTTTATTTGATTATTGTTTTCTTATAAATTACTATTAAGGGATTCTTTAACGTGTATTAAATGGATCTAAATATTGAATTATTGAGTAGAGTGATTAAAGAGGATGTATACATTAGACAACTAATGGGATTTCAAATTAGTGAAAATGACAAAAAGGTTTACCAATTGAGGAAGGATTTTTATAACCTAAAATAATCTCTGTGAACTTAGTATACTCCATTCGATACATACTTGAATAATATGGAATTCAAGAGAGGCCATTTCAATCACATTGTCTATATGAAATCAATCAATGGAGATAAATTCATGGTACTCGTTTATACTGATGAAATATTTTCTATCAAAAGAAAGCATAAATATATAGTATTTATTACTAAATTGACCTATTTAGAGTTTTTAATGTGTATTATTGATTATATTATATTCATTTATATGCTTAAAGTTAGTCAAAAGGATGAATATACATTTTTTTTAAAAAAAGTACATAAGGGAATTATTGAAGAAGTTTGAGATTTATTATTTCAAACCTATTTAAACTCAAATTATAATTATATCTAAAAATGGAAAGAATGAATATGGAAATAATATAAATTCTATATTATATATAACAATGATTAAAATCTTGTTATAATTTATAACAACAAGATCAGTTATTTTTTATGCTATATGTTTAGAGGATATATTTCGAAGTAATACAATAAATAAATATTTTACTAATTTGAAAGAGATCTTGAGGAATGTCTTGATAATCTGGATTATAACCTAGTTTTTAATTTTATTAAATATCAGGATATTGTTGAATTTTGAGATGTATACTGGGCTTGAGATATTTTGGATAGAAGTTCTTCTACTAGAGGATATATTTATTAGGAATAAATATTTATTTTAACTTGGAAAAAATAAAAGTGAAACTTTTCTTGACAGAACTAAAGTAGAAAAATTTTAGATAAGAAGGTGTGAAGTCAATTATTAATGATGAAGAAACAATCAAAGGATCTTTTTAAATATGCTAAGGTGTCTATGGTGGTCAATTGTTATAACAATAGTTCCATTGATTTTATTAACAATAGGAACACCACTATCATATGCGGTATATTCAAATTTGATATTTTTTAATAAGGATGAAGAGTATAACAGAGTAATTATGATAGAGTATATAATAATAAATCAATAAGTGGTAAAATTTTTCATGAAACCATTTGGAAAAACTAATATTTTAGTAGAATCTATTGAACCTTAGTGTTTAATCACCTCCCTCAGCATGAAGAGGTTTGGAAAATACCCCCTCCCAATATGAATTAGTTATTTAACTTGGATTCTTGTGTTTGATAAGAAATTAACACTTTGGGTTTATTGTAAAAGGGATAAAAATTAATGATCTTTAGATAAAGTTAGTAAGTCCCCAATAAATGGAAAAGTGCATCTCTATTAAACGTGGTAGTAATTAATGAAATTATATATTGAAGCATGTGGTATTAATTATGAATTG
This sequence comes from Viscum album, assembly GCA_963277665.1. NCBI lineage: Eukaryota > Viridiplantae > Streptophyta > Magnoliopsida > Santalales > Viscaceae > Viscum > Viscum album. The sequence continues at coordinate 882,114,991 of OY728123.1, forward strand.
ATTGATAAATGGAGTTAGAGCCTATAATAATTATTTTATAAAGGAGTATAAGTATGAATTTAAGGGGGATTTGTGATAAAAGTGAAAGGGGAGATAAGATCCATGGAAATAATCTATAATAAGGTCAATATTAATAATTATAGAAGGATTTATATAGTTGTTTCGTGTTCAACAAGTGAGTTTTGAGGCATGCATTGAGCATAGGATTCTACCTTGATCCCTTTATTTATACACTGAGAATTAATCATAATTAACTATTGTGAAGAATGAGTTTTTCTATTGATATTTAGTTTTAGATGATGTTTTATTTAACCGTGGATACTTTAGAATTCTAAAAAACCCAAATGGGGAGAATTTTGGAGCCAAAGTTATTCAAATTAGTGATTTTTGGATCCCAAATGTGAAAGATGAAAGAGATTTGATATTTTTTGTCAATGATTTTGTGGTGGGTAAAAAAACATGGTGTAAATATACTAGTCATACAAAGATAGATCTTAGAAAACTAAGATGGTTCAATCAGATGAGAATTCACATCAAAATCTATAAGGAATGATATAGTGGAAATATTATATTGGTCTAGATATAATGGTTAAAGGATTCACACTATAATTTTGGAGATCACGTCATAATGGGAAATTAGTCTGGAGAAGAAGAACTAAATATATTACTACAATAAAAGGACATGGAATATTGGTGAAAATTTATTTATCCCCTGTCGAAAGGATCACATCACAATATTATGTATCATTATATGGCTCTTTCGAGGTGAAAAAATATAAGAAAACAAAAACTATGATTTTAGGGGATTCATAAATCAACCAACAACATGTGTTTAGATGAATTTGTGGTTTATATGTGTCATGATATAATTATTTCCATCATTTAATGATTTGGTAAATTGCGTATCATTTTCAAAATTTGAATATTTATCAAAATCGATGAGATTGGCTTTGATCCTTATATATTTTATATGATTCGAATGGATATTTTTTAGGAAATGTTTTTTATAGAAATGTGGGAATTTTTATGGGGATGATTTTAGATGTTTTTAAATAAGGAAGATAACTATTAGAGAAGATATAAAACAAATATTGGATATAATTATGATCTTCTTAAATCTAGAGAGAAAATATATTATTATAATATATTATTAATGATCAACATCTTTATATAATAGATTGTTTAAAAATAAAAATATTTTTTTTGGTGTTGATAATTTATGTGAATATTATTCAGAGTGACCATCATGTCTTGGATTTCATACATCATACTGATTATAAGATATTATATCATCCACTCCAATTCCATTCAATAAATATGGGAACGATATCATCGCTCGTGTGTAAGTACGGATTACCGTCTCCACGACGCGATGAGATTCATTTTCCATGTTAACAATTAAAGAATGATTATAAAGTATATATAATAAGTAATCATGAAATATATGACATAATAATGCTACTGGATTTATGTATATATATATGTATGTCATCTACTTAATTCCATTCAAGTCAATAAGGAAAGGAAAGCATCGTTCATGCGTACGTACGACCTACTGTCTCCCTGAACAGTGTATTTCATTTCATTCATCTATCTATTATATATATGTATACACTGAATATATATGATATATAAATCATTATTTACATTCTGGAAGTAAGTAAATCATGATATAAGTAATAATAATATCAATAACAACAAATTGAAACACGTACAATAAATGAAACGATTTTACCCAAAACGATGCTTTAATATGGAATTTACAAAAGAACGGGTATTATAAAGTCATAATTGAACCATATATGATATCATAACAATGAATATGATTCTATAATAATTCAATGACATTATTTAAATCATTATACAGGAGGTTCGGATTTGTATGAAGAATATCGGACCTAAGGTAAGGGATAATTTTGCAAATATCATTTTTTCCGAGATTTCTTATACATAAGTATTTACTGGGGTTATATTTTTCATCCATATCCATAAAAAATATTTTTCATAAAGTGTTTAATATTCTTTCATGTATATTTAAAGTCATGTTTACCCCTCTTTGACTTTTACTTTGTGTTATGGAAGGAATATTTCTTTTATTTACCATTTGTGGTACTTTTTGACTTTTCCGTTAAAAGTACAAGGAGAATGTTTTTTTAAATTATACGGCATGAATGGATTTTTACGGTTTCATAACGCATAATTTTCATGAAGATTACTCTACAATATTTCATCATTATTTTCAACAAAATCCTTTTCTTTTTAAATTGAATGGAATTTTGTGATAAGAAAATGATTTTAAAGAAGAAAGGATATTTTCCTCAAAAATTCATTTCAAGTGTTTATTCAAAACTATTTTCCATATAAGATGAAATTATTTAGTATGATTATGTTTAAAGTATAATGTCTCTATGATTTACATGGTTTCAATTTTCTTATGATGATATGATATCCATTTGTTTTATATGGATTATGGTATGATGGGATAATGTTTATGAAACCCATTTTATTCTTTGGGTTACGATGAATGACTTATGTTTATGTTGTGGAACACATAAGAATGATTTCATTATGATATGGGTGGGACCTATATCTCCCTCTAATGCATTGGGTAAATATTTATATCTCATGAGATAGATATGGATGGAATGGCAAGTTAATCGGGTTCACTAATACAGGACTGGAATGAGGAGTGAACTTGGTTCAGTAATGGACTTTGTCCACTAAGATGGTCTTGGTAGCAATGCCTTGGATACTATAGAAATCATATCATGTGATTAATGTTTTACCACAATTACAAGTTTTATTTCCAAGCTATTTTATCATGATTGTTGTTCCATTATGATCTATGCCTTACGTACTGCCATGTTTTATGTCATTGCTCAAGATTTCGATGTTTAAACATTATGTTCATGTTTTTATGTTCAAATGTATTTGGTTTTTTTTATTTTCTCTATGCTTACCCTTACTGAGCATTTGAGCTCACCCTTTATATGTTTTCTTTTCCCCATGATATAAAGAAAGATTTTAGGTAAGAAAAAAAGGGGAAGATCTTTATGGGATATGTTGAAGATCTTTCACCACGATTAGAATATTATGTTCCGAGTTTCCAAAGACACTAAACAATTACAGTCCTTTGGTGTTTTTTTGTTATATATTAAGTATTCTGCAAAAGTAATGTAATTTCCATGTACATCAAGATTTGGGACTCTACAGTTGGTATCAGAGGTTCGGTTTAGTTAACCTTTGGAGACTAGGATGTGATAACTTTAGTGAGATCCCTAGAGATATTTCTAAGGTATGTCTAGGGATGTCCCTAAGGTTAAGTATACGTATAGGTTTGAGTTCTAGAATTATTTTTATGATCATGAATAACCTATGGTGAACTTAAGGTGTCATGGATTAAAGAATTTTTGACAATTTTACATCCCATAAGTGACTTTTTATGATTATGTGGTTCCTTGTTATTTTAACTGTTTTTTACACTATGGTTTCTGGTCTTAGTCAATGGAGGGAATGAGAAGGAATTCAGTTAATATTGATTCCAATGGAAAAACTGGTGACTATGATCAATGAAGTTTTGTAATGCATGGAGAGAAAGATATTGTGATTATTCCGATTCAGTCATCTCGATATATGATTAACAAGGTGAAATTTAGTTGTATTCCTAAGTCATCAAATAAGAGGAAGATGGAATTTTATGCATGCTCGCATGGTGAGGAGCATAGACAAAGGAAGATTGAGATTTCTAAAGAAGGGAAAAAGAACCTTGAGGAATACCTCAAATGGAGGGAAAGATGTTATCTATGTGGAGAAAAGGGTCATTGAGTGATAGATTGTTATATAGTCCAACGTCTTATCTGTGGAGAACATGGGCATTACCCAACTCAATGCCCTTACCTAAGAGGTTACTTATAAATCAAGGAAGGACTTATTCCATGTCAATCATTTAAGAGGATGTATTAAAGTGTTTATGTATTGGTATTCACGAATAATGTTGTTGATGTACTTTTATGGTATATTGGAATATCTATGTATTGGTCCATTGTGGTTTTCCATAAGAATATGGAATTGATAACCATGAAAAGTGATTGAAATATTTTTGGAAAGAAGATGATATGCACATAATGAAGGGATAAAGAAAAAAATGAAATGAGTTCATGACTGATATAAGGACAAAGTGATATCATTGTTTGAGTATACAGAATTTTGAGATTTTGTTTTGTGGAAGAGTTAACTTTTGACAACATTAACATTTTCACTATGGTTCAATGGGTATTCATTTTTCAAGAGAATACATGATTAAGGTATTCAAATGTTTGTAATGTGACCAACAAGATATATCGTATGATAAATGATGATATTTACATGCTCGGTAGATGAAATTTCTAGTAATTGTTTTCTTTATACTATGAGCTTGGACAGAAGTATTTTGGATAAGCCTAAAGATTGAAATGGATTATGTTGGACATAAGTTATTATTGCTTAAGGCTATAACTTTTTCGATATTATTGATGGAATGTTATAATAATGTAGTTATAGAAAAAGACAACCTGCAGGATGGGCGACAACCCATCGCGCCAGACAAGGCTGTAGGAATCGAACCCGCAATCAAAGTGTGACAGGCCTTTATTTCCTACCACCGGCCTACAGGAAGTCCCTGGTTAGTATAAACTAGTTTTATTATATTAAGCAGTATGATATATGAAGTATACGTCTATTTTAGGAACCATATATGATTAATCTCACTATAGATGGACTTATGTATATTTTATAACTTTTGATAACCTTTTGTTTGAGACAGATGGAATGACCCATCATTCTATCACATGATTTGCTAACACTTCACGAATGACAAATTTAACGTCATTTCTTTAAGAGACGAAGTGGAAATTTTTCAAGGCACAAAAAACAGTGAGATTGTATCAAAATCAAGTAAGTATTTATTCTATTTCAAAATTTTCAACTTTAGGGAAATGATATTGAAAACCAAAAATGTTGTCCTAGTGCTCTTATATCCGATGAATCAGATGGTACCTTAGATCATCACAAATTTATGTCTTTGTGATTGTTGGATTTTTCATATCCATGTTCTCTACCAATCTCCATCAGAACATGATGGTTAGATTTATCTTCCATGTCCATATTTTCACCTATGTTCTCCTATGTGGAAACCCAGTGATGAGTTAATTTGGTAACCGTTATGTTTCATACTTCACTTTTTAAAATTATTTTTTATGGTTCCTTTTTATGATGTGGGTTTCTATGAAAGAAACTGTCAAGTAGTAAACCATTAATAACCCCGATGAATTTTGAGGGTGAAATTCATTTTAAGGGGGGTAGAATGTAACAGCCTGAGATTTTATGAGAATTATTTTTTTTAATTTCATTGATGTCTAGTGTTGTACGCAACACAAAAGGGAGATTGCACTACATGCATCCTTGACTTGTCTTGCATTACATTCAATCAAGACCTTCTTCGATAGCGTGTGTAGTACGCAATACCGAGTTTCACTAAACAAGATATTAGTATAATATTATTATGATCTAGCCGTTATGAATTGTAATACCCACTTTTTGAAATTTTATAAATTTTATATTTCAAAATGGGCTTCATTTTTGGATTCGGAATATCGAAATTAGCCTAGGGTGATTTTTTGGTATTTTTTTGCAAACTTTCAATTTTTGATGAATAGTGAAAACACTAGGTTACTATTTAAAAACCAACTTCTTATTTAAATAATTATTTATTTTATTTAAATTAATTTTAGGTTAAAATAGATATATAATACCTATATAAGTTCAATGTAATTAATTGGAGTCATTTTATAATAATTTTAGATATATAAAAATTTTGTTAAACTTTTGACTGTCTTTTACCCACCTCCTAGGAGAATTTTCAAATTTACATAAAACTTAATTTTACCACTTCTGTGAGTGGAATTTAAAAAATCTGAGAGACGCGATTGATATCAGTAAATAAAATGTGGTTCAATAAGATAAAGATAATTTTTTTTGAATAGTAACTTTTTACTTTTATTTACCACGATTAAAAGTAAATAGGGTAATTAAGGGTAAAAATGATATTACTATTACCCTAACACATGTCCTAATTCTATTGGATAAGTGTAATTCAACCAAAAATAACCTTAGGAATAAAATATTACCCTTTAGGCATCGGGCCTCCATAGCTTCTAGTTAATCGCTTGATTCTCGAAGAGAAGACCTCCAGTTGATTTATTTGATAGGTTTGTGTTCGGTTCCTGGGATTTACAAGAAAGGGAAACAGTAGGTTTGCTGGACAACCGAACCATTTTGATTCATTTCGCTTCAGAGGAAGACCTAATAAAGGCATAGTTGAGGGCTCCCCGCATCTACAACGACTCACGATTCTTCTTATCCTGATGGTCGTACGACTTTCATATGAAGCGCGACTCTCCATCAGTGGAAGTCTGGGTAAGTTTCCCGAATCTACCGCTTCCTTTTCATAATCCTTCAATTGTTAAAGCCCTGTGAAATCTTCTGGGTAGATACTTGTGTTTGGATAGTCGGACCAATGCGGTCTCTCACTCGATTAATCCTCGTGTGTGTGTGTAGGTGGATGCATCCAAGGCTCCTTTAGACTTTATTTGGATTACCATCAGGGAAGAATTCTGGTGTAAGCAACCTGTGGTATATGAGTCATGGTTTCAATTCTGTAAGGTTTGCAAGCAGTTGGGTCATTCTCTGGAGAGTTGCAGGCGGGAAGCTAAGGTTTCTAAAATTATAGAGGACGTGCGCAATGGAAATCGTGAAACTCTTGTGAACGGTGTGATGGAGGATGTTTTAGCCGAAGGAATTGGTGGGGCTGGAGGTAGTAGGCGTGGTACGGGAAGTGGTCCACTGAGTGATTCTATGATGACTCAGTTGGCAGATTTGGGAAAAGGTGATACAGGGTCTGGCACATAGGCTATTGGCACGAGGCTACTTTCTAGTGACAATCAAGTGAGGAAGGAGAAACCGCAAGTTAGTCCTGCTAATCCGAAAGTTACAGAGGTGTTTAGCAGACTGATAAGTGACCTAAGTGGCGGGAGCAGATTTGTCACAGGGCGCAATGGCAATGCAGTGGACAAGAATGTACAATATCAAATCCCATGTGACTCCACTCCTAGTATAATTGTGGAGTGTACTGGAATATAGACTAATGGGGCTACGTAGAGAGTGGTTCTTGAGGACTTCTACACGCAACAACAGTTCATGGGACGTGGATTCATTCAACCCAGCCATGTTGAGAATCTTGGTATGACAATAGAGGATGGGGAGGTTGGTTTGAGCAGGGAAAATTATCTACTGGGAGTTAATGAATACCAGAGGTTGGGAAGGCAGAGGCTGAATAAGGAGGTGGTACCTTCAAGAAATGTGATTTCTTCAATGGCCGAGCATGCTGGTGTTTCCTCCTATGAAGAGGCGGTCAGGGGGGTCCAGTACTCCATACCGGTGGGAAATCCATTTGATGGCCTCAATATGGAAGGGCTTAACAAAAATCACGAGGAATCAGATTGTGCAAATGGGGACCAAGTGGAGCCTTCCATGGGAGGGAGTAAGTGTACCTCTGCTGGTGAAACAAGCCCGAGGGGCAGGAGCAACAGAAAGAGGAAGTGCAAGAAGAACTACTCCTCATTGACACCTCCCGCGATGACTCAGTCTGCAAAAAAGAGAGTGGATGAGAGGGTGGCCTGGGAGGCTGTAGGTAAGTCGGAGCACCCTGATCAACCCGGATCATGGGGTTTAATTCTGAGTTCGGCTGATGAGGTTAAAGAGCAGGTGTTGTATCTCAGTGCGTCTGAAGAGGATGCATCCAAGATGATGGGCCGGAATATTGAAATCAATCTTAAGGAGGAGCAATACTCTTGGGTTGACAAACAAGACTCGATCTAGTTTGGGGATTTAACCAGGGGTTTTTAAAGCTTGAGGAATACATACAGGTATGGGATAAACTATCTTGGGCTTTAGAAGTCCTGTTAACGGAAGTGCCACATATTCAGGTAATAGATATCTCATGGAAGCTCTTTAGGGATATGAACTCTAGCAGGTTGAAATTTTATTTCAATGACTCTATTCTTTCTTTTTTTGACTAAAGTTCGGTCTTTCATTTTGATTTAGTATTTGATTATGAGGACCTATCTTCAGGCAGTAGGTTAAAGGTGATTTTGGGGTTATATTCCCAGCATTTTCTGGTTCTACTTCAGATGAGGTTTAGATCATGAGTTCACCACTTCGGCATGACACTTGGACTCTGAGAGGGTATGGCCTAGCCATCGGGATTGTGCCTGTGCATCTTTTTAAGGGACCGTCTGAGTGCTCATGTCTTGGTGGCGGACCCATTCACGGTGAAAATTCTAGGTAGAGGTAGACTCTTTTGTGCTTGGGAATTTTCTGTTTTTGGTTGTTTTGCTGAACATTACGGTTTCTCACTTTCCTTACAAAGTGATTTGATAAGCAAATAAAAATAATAATTTTCAGTTGGAGCTATTAAAAACCGATTATGACTTTATTATAAAATAATATTTTAAGTTTTTACTAAGGTGCCCCTCTCCTCCCTTATAAAAAGGGAACCCCTTACCTCTTCTCATCACACCCTTTTGAGCCTTGAAGCTCGGAAAAACCCAGAAAATTTCTCTTCTAAAAATCTCTATTTATATCATAGAGGTTCTGGTCTTCTCAAAATACCAACTCTAGTGCTCTAAGAAGAAGTTTAAAAGTGGTGCGTCGAGGAAGAGGTAATCTCTTCTGCCGACTCTTTCAAGTTTGTTTCTTCTTCTAATTCCTCTTCTTTAGTTGTTTCATTATAAAGTAGTAACATAAGTATTAGTTATATACTTATATGTTATTATAAATAATAAAAAACCCCATTTCATCTTCTATCCATCCTACAAAAAACGAAATCACCGCGCGTGCGTACGTACGGAATACCGTCTCCACGCCGTGGTGTAATCTGTTTTCCCACCACCACCTTACTTGGATGGGTATAATGGGGTAAAGAATAACTATATATTATTATTATAACATCATAATAATTATTAGATATTATATCATCCACTCCAATTCCATTCAATAAATATGGGAACGATATCATCGCTCATGTGTAAGTACGGATTACCGTCTCTACGACGCGATGAGATTCATTTTCCATGTTAACAATTAAAGAATTATTATAAAGTATATATAATAAGTAATAATGAAATATATTACATAATAATTCTACTGTATTTATGTATATATATATATGTATGTCATCTACTTAATTCCATTCAAGTCAATAAGGAAAGAAAAACAACGTTCATGCGTACGTACGACCTACCGTCTCCATGAATGGTGTACTTCATTTCATTAATCTATCTATTATATATATGTATATACTGAATATATATGATATATAAATCACGATTTACATTCTGGAAGTAATTAAATCATGATATAAGTAATAATAATATCAAGAACAACAAATTGAAACACGTACAATAAATGAAACGATCTTACCCAAAACGCTGATTTAATATGGAATTTACAAAAGGGCAGGTATTATAAAGTCATAATTGAACCATATATGATATCATAACAATGAATATGATTCTATAATAAGTAAATGACATTATTTAAATCATTATACAGGAGGTTCAGATATGTATTAAGCATATCAGACCTAAGGTAAGGGATAATTTTGCAAATCTCATTTTTTCCGCGATTGCTTATACGTAAGTATTTACTAGGGTTATATTTTTCATCCATATCCATAAAAACATGTTTTTTTGTAAAGTGTTTAATATTCTTCCATGTATGTTTAAAGTCATGTTCACCCCTCTTTGACTTTTACTTTGTGTTATGGAAGGAATATTTCTTTTGTTTACCATATGTGGTACTTTTTGACTTTTCTGTTAAAAGTATGAGGATATTGTTTTTTTAACTTATACGGCATGAATGGATTTTTATGGTTTCATAATTCAAAATTTTCATGAATATTCCTCTACAATATTTCATCATTATTTTCAACAAAATAATTTTCTTTTAAAATTGAATGGCATTTTGTGATAAGAAAATGATTTTAAAAAAGAAATGATATTTTCCTCAAGAATTTATTTCAAGTGTTTTGTCAAAACTATTTTCCATCTAAGATGACATTATTTAGTATGATTATGTTTCAAGTATAATGTCTTTATGATTTACATGGTTTCAATTTTCTTATGATGATATGATATCCAATTGTTTTATATGGATTATGTTATGTTGGGATGATGTTTATGGAACCCATTTTATTCTTTGGGTTATGATGAATAATTTATGTTTATGTTGTGGAACACGTAAGAATGATTTCATTATGAGATGGGTGGGACCTATATCTCCCTCTAATGAATTGGGTAAAGATTTATATCTTATGAGATAGACATGGATGGAACGACAAGTTAATCTGGTTCAGTAATACAGGATTGGAAAGAGGGGTGAACTCGGTTCAGTAATGGACTTTGTCAACTAAGATGGTCTTGGAAGCAATGCCTTGGGTACTATAGAAATCATATAATGTGCTCAATGTTTTTAAACAATTATAAGTTTTATTTCCAAGCTATTTTATCATGATTGATGTTCCATTATGATCTATGCCTTACGTACTGCCATGTTTTATGTCATTGCTCAAGATTTCTATGTTTAAACATTATGTTCATGTTTTTATGTTCAAATGTATATGGTTTGTTTTATTTTCTCCATTATTACCCTTACTAAGCATTTGAGCTCACCATTTATATGTTTTATTTTTCCCAGGATATAAAGAAAGGTTTTAGGTAAGAAAACAATAGGGGAAGATCTTTGTGGGAGATGTTGAAGATTTTTCCCCACAATTAGAAGATTATGTTCTGAGTTTCCAAAGACACTAAACTATTATGGTCCTTTGGTGTTTGTTTTTGTTATGTATTAATTATTCCTCAAATATAATGTAATGTCCATGTACGTCATGCTTTGGGTCTCTACAGTGAGTCAATGATATTCTAGATAGTGGGTTACAATAAATGTTACCTAGAGATATGTGTGTTTTCCTTAGAGTTTAGCTCTGACGAAGGATTGTAAGATGGATGATTCCACTTATGTTCTGACATAAAGGATCACAAGTGGGATTCCTCTTCCTATGCACTAGTTTTGATGATTCCTAGAGGGATGCCTCTTTTTTTTGTTGACCCATAGGGACAAGTGGGTTCATTATTGATAGGAATACCTTGAGTAGGAGAATGTTTTTGAGTAGTAATGGTTTTGGGTGTTCCCTTGGGACATGAATTTATTAATGTGTCGATGGGAATGAGATGTTGGATATGGGCATGGGTGTTCAACCACCCTTTAAATGATTATCTAGTCTTTGAGATCGAGACTTAATTTTCACCCATGGTGATATTTTGATATGATATGGGTTTCCATAATTTCGAGAGTTGGACATGAATATCTACATGTATGGTTCTAGATTATTGACATGGAATTCCACATACGATGTCTAATATGTTGGACACAAGGCTCCATATTTCTACTAAAAAATTTGTTCATTGTTTGAGTATTGTAATGAGGTTCCAAGTATGTTTTGTTTTTATAAAGTTGAGAATGCTGGACATGGATACCACCTATGTGGTTGAGATGTCAGACAAGCATCCAGGAATGGATATTATTCTCTATGGATTGGTTTTAGGTTGAGGTTATAGACACTGATAGTATATTTTATGGATTGGTGGCAGACTGATGATCAAGATACTAATAGTATAGTTTTTGGTTTATGTTACAGAATTATGATCTACGAAATGATGGTATATTTGGTGAAATGGGATGGAATACCAACACTCTATATCTATGGTTTAGATATTTTACCGATTCTCTAGTCATTTATAATATAATTTATGGATTAGGTGTTAGATCACAGATCTATAAATTTATAGTATAATTATTGTTTAGGTTCTAGAATGATTCTTAAGGAATTATTATTTTGATGTATGGTATAGGTTCTTAGATGATAGTATGGGCACAAATATGGTTGATATGATTGGAATGTTTCAAGTTTCATCCCCAAATTTTTAGGGGAATGTGAGAGGATACCTTAGATTAAGAGTCTGGGTGATAATTGTCTTTAGGATGTGCCACCAGGGGAGATAAAATTTGTTAGGGTAGCCATGCGTGTAGCACCCTTATGTTATTTGGGATGAAAAATCATTGAGATGTGCTCAATGACACCTCAGTGTTGTCTGAAGTTGTTATGGTTGATCATAGTCATAAACCCAAGGATCGATGATGGTTTTATTTATATTTATTTCAGTTTTTTTTTCAGTTTTGCTGAGCATATTTTAGGAGAATTTACTTATTGCAGCAGTTTTTAGGTTCAACATTAGGGGTGAAATAATATGATTTATTTCTCACCCCTATACATGTACCTCATTGTGCATGTAGAAATTATGTCTACTTTCAGAATGAGAACATATTCCTGATGGATTGGGTGATTTCCCTGAATTTTATGTTTGAGAGGGTTTCCATGTACTCTGATTTGTATGATGTTTGGATATTTAATTCTAGATGTGCACTTTGATATGGGGGTACACTCGCCTCATAGTTCCACATTAGACCCCTACTGATTTTTGGTAGCCTCTAACATACAAAGAGTCATGCTTGAGGTCTTGGGGAAAACAATATTGGGTCACCAGTTTTGTGTCATCCATGTCAGGATGTTACAAAGTGGCATCAAAGGAGTTACTTTCCTATTTTATTATTTATGGTTTGGTAGACTGAAGATATAATAATGTTTCAGAGCCTATGATAGATATATGGATAATGCAACATGAACACATATTTTGAAAGGAATTATAGTTTCCTAGGGCATGGGATTGATGTTCTTGGTATTTTATATTACATTTATATGTGATTTTCACCTTGGTCATTGCACATGTGGTTTGGTTTTGATGATTTTTAATGGATTTATATATCATTTCCTATTAGAAAGAGTCTGATGATTAAGCTTTCACTATTGGCCTATAGAGGTTAGAGGAATCTCATGAATCATGTTAGATGCATATAATCCACGTGTTATAGGCTTAATAGTTTTTGAATTTATATATTTCCTTCTGATAGAGGTTTCTATAGACCTATAGTGGGACACTATATGATGAAGATGTTAGTGGGGTCCTCATTTATAGTTGGTGGAGTGACCCTGATGGGTCAAAATGGTGCAGGCATGTGAGCATTAGAAACCTTATGGGTGGTTTCAATTTGGGATCAGTTACATAAACTAGTCCTTAAAGGACTGGTCTAATGTATAGATACTCAGAGAGGAAAGGTTCCCTAGAAATGTGTGATTGTTTTTTATGTGATATGTATTTCTGATGTGATACCCTAAATATGGGTATTTTTACATGATAAAGTTAGGTAAAATTTGGGTAAGAGTGTGTTTGATACCTTATGAGTTGTGTCTTTCTATTAGTGGGTGTAGATCTAGGTGGTTGAAACTAGTGACTCGATGTGAAACTTAAATTATAGAGCTAGGCGGGAGTGCCAAGTGACGTTCTTTGATGTGACTCTAGTTTTGGAAGTCTGTGTCATGTAGAATTTAAGGGTGACCCGTGAGAGGGGTCGGTTGAGTTGTGTGTGATTTTGGGTGCATGAGGTATGAGTGGATATTTTGAGACCATTTTATAGTTGTTCATGAAGAGTGTAACCCATTATGAGGTTTGTGTATATTTGATAAGTTTTTGGAGAAGGATCACTTGTGTACTAGTGCATCAGACTTATGGTTTGTTTCAAGAGGGTTAGGTTATTCAGGTGCGTATCCTAGGAAATGATTTTGTAAAAGGGTTGTGACTGATGTCTATGAGATTTATTGGAAGCAAAAGAGGTGGTTGAGGTTATATGGTTAGGGATAGTTAAATGAGTTTTCATGAGATGTGACTCATTATAATTGGAATCATTTTTTTTGGTTGGGTTACACAAGAGCTTATGGCGATAAAGAGTTGAAGGGATCTTGGAGGCACAAAAATGCAGTGACATGTTGTAACTTTTGGGTTATGGATTGGGTGATAAAAAATTTTACATCAGTGATTCATGATTTGAAAAGGTAGACATGATTAGGTTGAGAACCAAAATGGGTTTGATGAGAGGCTTGTGAGAATGGTTACATGAGTCCCTTGGGATAGAAATGTGATGTTCTAGGAATGGATGAGTTTGTAGTGGTATTCATTAAAAACAACTGAGTGTACTCCCATTATAGAGAAAATCATTCCTAATATCTTGAAATCATACTAAGTATTCATAGATATAACTATATATATACCAAGCTATCTAAATTTTACCTCTAGTTTGATGAATGTCCATTTTTGAGGTTACACTCATGGAGTGTTGCATGTGAAGTCATATGGTGGGAATTGAACCATTGAACCTATATGAGTGAGGTCCTCAGGATGGATCATATGTAGAATAATACCATGGATGTTATTATCAAGTCTTGAGAATGGGAAATGGGTGATGTTTCATTTTTCTACTTAGGTGAGAGCGGGATTATCTTGTATGGATCAAAGGTTCGGCATTGAGTGGGGCATGGGCTGTGGAGTTAGTGTTTGGTTTTGAGTAGGAAATCATTACACTCTTATAGTGTGGATTACTAGATCAGTTGTGGTGATGCGGCCCTTGTGTGGGTAGGGTTGGGGATATAGTGGGAAGCACATCAATAAGGTCAGTGGACTACTAAGGATGTGTCTTGGAAGGATACTTTGACGGGGGGAGTTTCATGGATTGGAATCAGCCTTTATGGGTTGAGTTTTATGCTGGGGAGCACCATGAGATAGATGATGAGTTTTGAATGACACTATGATTAATCGTGATGGATGGGTGTGGTTAAGAACTGTCTTAGTGGCTATTGATGGTTTCAAGTGGGGGATTGACCTTTGATGGGTTGTACAGATTATCCTCGGAGTTATGAAGAGCAACTTGGTTATCATCCAAAAGTAGAAAACAATGATTTGATAGTGGTTTGATGACTGAGCTAGGTCGATATTTTTGTTTGTAAGATAATAGAGGCTTCTTTAGAATGATAAGTTTTATATTAGTGAGGTTTTAAAGACCAATGTTTTTTTGGATTTTGAATTTGAGCCGAAATTTGATTTTTTTCATTTAGGTTATCATGAGGGGTAAAACAGTCATTTCCGCTATCATATGATCTCATATTATTTTTTTGACCCCGTAATTTCTCTAGGAATATAGAATTTACCCTAGGAAATGATTTTGGTTAAATTTTGAGCCATTTTTTATTGTAAAATTAATATTTAATTAATTAAATGTAAAATTATTTACATGGGTTTAGGTGGTGATAGATTTTGAATAGAGTTTCTAGTTGAAACTCCACGGTTCGGTCTGGAACTTTGATTTTTTCTTATGTGATATATAAACTAACTTCAGGTTCAGGGACTTGGGGTGAGTATAAAAATGATAATGAATTAATTAGATACTCCCCCATTTGAGGTTTCCTACACACAACGTGAGTGGGGAGAGAAACTCCCTCATGCTATGGTCAAACCAAGAGGAGAAGGGGGGAATAGGTGCCACTGGACTTCATCCTTGGTAGATTTTGAGACTGGATCAAGGTGAAATAGCTTCCATTAGTAGATTTAGACCCAAAGCTTAAACGTTTACACCATGAGGTAGGCTAATTTTATATTTTTATTCCCACATCCCTATATATATAACACCTAGATATTTTTTAAATATAATAACATTATGTTTGATAGAATATATGACATGCAAAAATGATCTTAAACTAACCATGGGATATTATTATTTATTGAAAACTGGATTTTTTCCAAGCATGTACAAAGTAAAATATTGTTTTAAAATGGTTTCATGGAGAAATTAATTTTATTATATTTTAAATAATCCAATTACATTTGTTGGAATCTATTTTATGTTTAAATTTAGTATGAAAACATTTTTATACGTAAAAAAGCAATTTCCTAGAAAACTGTTTTTATGCGCGCAATGTGTTATTATTCTAATAAAATAATTTTATCCCTATTGGTGAATTATTTTAATTTAATGTAATATTATATATTCAATAAAAAAATTTAACATTAATTAAATATTTTTTATTAATGATATAATAATGAACCAACTTTTATGCTTAAAAATTTATTTTTATAAAATGAGGTTTTCATCACATTTTTTCACTTATTTTAAAATTATTTTTTGGCACTTATAGGTATTGAATTTGATAAAATGAATTTAATATTTGGAATCAGGTGCTTCAAATTTGGTAAATATATCCATTTTATTTTTTTTAAATATTAATAGTGACTGTGGTAAAATTTATCACCCCCGTAAAGGGTAAATCAGGTTAACCTAGGTTAAAAATAAGGGATGTGGCTAAAAATTTTCATCCTATTTTTTATTGGATGAAGGGAATTTGACACTTATAACCTTACTCTTGAAATTTATTTGTTTAATGGAAAATTTTATATGAAATTAACTATATAATATTTAAATGAAAGAAAGTTGTGAAATCTTAGTCTCATAGTTTTAAATGTCTCTTATATGTCACTCAAAAACGACTTTTATTCTAAAAAATGATGCAGCTCAAGGGGTGAAAATTATGAAGGGCAAGTGCGTCAACCCTTATAGATAGATCACGGTCAAGTTTTATAAATGAATCTAAATTTATATTAAAAGTTTAATGAAATTATTTTCATGATTGAAATTTATTTCTAATTTTTATAAATTATATAATTTATTTAAATTCTTATACTACACCATTTCTGTATTTCATCAATTAATAAAAAAATATAATAAATGATTTTAAAAATATTAAAAGTAATATAAATTTGGTGAGTTATAATGTTAAAATAAATTTTGGGATAATTAAGGCTTGTTTAAGAGATTTTAAAGGATCGTATTCAAATTTTAACATTATCTTTATTTATTTTAAGTCAAATTACGTGAATAGTGTCTAAATTGGAAAAAACGATATTTTATTATTACTTAAAATCAAAAAAATTAATTTATTACAAGGGGATATTATATGGTTGAAAATTAAATATATTTACCATATATAGTCCATTTATAATTATTTTTCTTGGGAATACCTTTAATATATTTTAATGTTTTATGAAATTCCAAGAGTTCCCCTCCCCTAAATTATAAAAAAGGGAACCCATCATTTCTCTTCTTCACACCTCTTTGATACTTCTATCTAAACTAACCTATGAAAATATATATTTAATAGTTCCCTAGTCACTTTCTAGATGTGATTATCTTCCCAAAATACCAACCCTAGGATCTTTAATTGGAGATTGAAAGGAGTTATTTGAAAGGAGAGATAATCACATTAACCAATCACTTCAGTTTTAGTTCTTCTTTTAAATCCAATAAATCTTTTATAATCTTAAAAAAATAATCAACTTAGTGTCATTAATATAAAAAATGTTATTATTATTATTAAAACATGTTTATTCACCGTCTTTCCATCAAATGGAAAGTAAATGTGTCTCTTATGCATACATATAGCTTACCAACACCACGTAGCGATACCATTCATTTCTCATCCCCATATTTTATAGATGGAATTTTTTTTGGGTTTAGTGTATATATTTGATAATTATGAAAAAATTATACATTTTTAATGAAAATACCATATCTATCTTCTTACTATCCTAACCATTGGAAAATGATAACGTCCCTCATACATACGTGTGGACTAACACCTCCACGAAGTGATACAATTCACTTTTCAATTCCATTTTACTTAGATGTTAATATGGATGGATTTAATGAATATATGTAATATATATTATATAATAATTATTCTTTAAAGGAAATTTATTATTTACCTTTATTTCATTCCATCTGTTGAAAAATGAGAACAATGTTTATACGCACTTACAACCAACCGTCTCTATGAATGGTGTAATTCATTTTTATATCAATACTTTTATAGATAACTATAAAAATTTATATATTGAATATATATATATATATATATATATATATTTATATCATGATTAACAGTTTGAATTTGGTGGAATCATGATCAAAGTTTGAGGACCAAAACTATCGAAGCAAAACACACATGAAAAAAGAAATATATACCACCTAAAAAAATGATTTTAATAAATAATTGTTAATAAATGGGTGGTAAAAGATTATAATTAAATAATATATTGTTTTAAATATACTATTATGTTTATTTAATAAATTTATAACGAATATATACTTATTATACAGGATGTTCCAATTCATGCAAAGGAAGATGGACCTCGGGTGAAGGATTTTCTTCTCACTTTTATTTATGTGATACATTTTCCATATTCACCACTTGTTCCTTTTATTTGGTTTATATAATGAACATAAATGTATCTTATTATACTTATTATAAAATTTATCAGGATATAAAAATTTATCTAAGGTTCTTTCTTTTATGGGGCTTATTATTCAAATGTTACCAAAGCAGTAAAGGGTTTTTTGTTACAATCTGTTTTTTAATTAGGATTTTTTATGATTAAGTTTCTAATGATGAATTATTATAATATACCTCTCATTAAACTAATTAATTTTATTATTATATGGTTATTGGTTTAAAATACACGTTTTCCTTTCATTTTACTCACCTTAAGTACTCAAGAGACACAAAATATGTTTTATGTAAAATCGACCTTATTTCTCTATTCGGTTGAAAACCATTTTATTTCATATCCATGTTTCTTTAAAACGTATTATAGAAGGTTTTTAATATTTTACTATGGATTTAAATTAATTTTTATCCACATTTGAGTATTTTTAAATTTTATTTAAAAAGAATATTCTTGTTATTTTTTGAATGAGGTGCTTTTTAACTTTTTGAATAAGCATAAAGGAATATTGTATAACTTATATGACATGAATAGAATTTAACTCCATCATGAATAATTAAAATTTTCCATGGTTATTTTGAAAGAAAATATTTTCCATAAAATTTTCAATATTTTTAGATTTTAAATAATAGATTTCAAAATAGAAATAATAATTTCTTCAAGAATATTTTAATGATCTTTTAAAGGTATTTTGATTCATCAAAGAAAACAACCCTTGATATCACTTTTGATTTATTGGGGATATTCTCCAAGTAAATAATACATATTCTTTATATAGATGGTTTATTTTTAATAAGATAAGATATATTTAAAAAATATTCATTTTCCATGGGTTATACTATGATGAAATGAAGGAATATTTATGAAACTTGTTTCTTTTCCATGGGTTATGATATAATAAAATGCTTATGAAAACAATTTATTCTCATGGGTTTTGATGTGATTATTTTTTTATGATCATTCGGAAAAATATGTATTATTTTCATTATGTGATGGGTGGGACCTGTATATCCTTCCAAAACATTGGGTAGATATAGATAACTCATGAGGTAAATATGATATGCGTGAACTTGACTTTATGATCTCAATTTTAGTCATGGGCCTAGTTTTCATGTCTATATGATTAAGTGTGGATATGGATTTCATGTTCATAAGATTTTTCTTGGACTTGGTTTTCATGTCTATAATTTAATGTATAGGCATGGGTTTGATGTCCATAATATTATGCATGGACTTGGTTCCACGTCTATAAGTTTATGTAGGGGTCTGATTTCATGTCCTTAACTTGATGAGTGAACCTATTTCTATTTATACATTTTCACAAAGTTATAATCTTATGTGTATTCTAAAAACTCATGTCTTATGCTAATTTTATTCTCTCATGTCTCATCTTCCACGATTCCTTTATGATTTATTTCTTATGAACTACCATGATTTATGTTATGACTAAATAATATGATCTATGATATGCTGGGTATGGATTTAAAATGTCAAAATCATGTTCCCATACCCTTATTCACAAGTTATGCTTATGTAATCCTTGATATCTACCTTTTATACACTTAATAAGAATCTAATATCATGATTTATTATCTTTTCCCTCCCCAGGTAATGGAGAAATGTTTTAGGAATGATATGTCTAAGAAGGGTGCTAGTTCTGAAGAACTTAACGGGAGACTCTTATGAACCAGTTGTTTATGTGTCCAAGTTTCCAAAGGGACAACACATATACAATTATATTTTGGGTAATTCTGTAATGTAATTACTATTCAAAAAAATATTGAAATATCTATTTATGAAAATATTGGATCATTACAATTGATGTGTTGTTTTTATTTTTTAGAGCCCTTTTATGACTACTAAGGACCCCATGGGGATCGATCCATTCTTAATTGGTGGAAAATAGGGTTTCTGGAGGTTTGTAGGGGTTTTCAGTTCAAAAACCATAATGACACGACACGAAGCTCATGAACACATGTTGTGCATTCTTCTTGTTCACGGAAGTTTGAATTTTTGAACTACATGACATGTATTGGGATAAAATGCCATGTAGTGGTGCATAGACATATAGTTGAGAACATAGGAAGATGGAGATCAATGACCACACAATATGTAGTCAAAGTACACAACCTATCGTGGGACATGGTCATGTGGTTAGGTAGATGAGAAGATTCCCTATGTAGGGGGAACTTTTACATGTAAAAGTATAAGGTGAGTCCCCATGTATTCCCTATTAATTTATTAGTACATGAAAAATACCCATTTGTGTCAGGACTTGTAGAAGTACATGGATAGGAATTTTTTTTGGATTGCATGCCATGTACTTCTACTTTGTTACCCTTTTGTGTGTTTCTAGTTATTTTGTTCCCCAACATAGAAATTGAACATGAGGGGAGTCCATTTTGAGTAATTTTCTCTGTAGAACGTGATGTTAGAACCCTTTGGGTGTTTTCAGGACTTCTACAATATATTTTTTGGAATTTAAGTTATGAAAAAGATGTATTCCTCTAGAAAGGGTTTTCAGTTGTATTTTGAGGGTGTGACAAGGGATGAGACCAAATTTAGGGTCATGAGAGTGATTGGATGACATATAATGAGTTCATTAGAGATTTCAATTCGTGTTGTATTGAAATTTTCCCTGGTTAGGGAGACTAGGTTATGACTCAAGTTGATAGATTGGTTGGATGTACGGGCCAACCTAGAGTAGTTGGAAAATGGGTTTGGATTAAATCCATCTATCTTATGACTTTTACAACAGTTGAGGGCTATGAGGACATGAGATTATAGATATTGGGTCACAAGATGTGTTACCATAGATACATTTCTTGTCCCAAGAGTTTAGTTTTGACCATGTTTTGTATGAGGTATTTTTCTACTTATGTTCTGACCTAGAGGATCCCAAGAGGTATTACTGCACTTGTGTACTAATTCCAAGCATTCCAAGATGGATATATCTATTTTGTATTGAACCAAATGTTCAAGTGGGTTCCCAAATGATAGGATGACCCTTAGAAGATGAATTTTTCAGAGTAGTAATAGTTTTGGGTGTTCCATTGGGACCTGAATGGATGAATGTTCTGATAGGTATTAGATTTTAAGGATAGTTTTGTACATTAATCTATCCCTTCACATGTTTCTCTAGTTATTGAGGTCAAGACTTCGTTTACACCCATGTGGATGTCTTGATATGAGATGGGATTCCACCGTTAAGAGAGATGGATGTGAATCTCTACACGTATGGTTCTAAATGTCTGACATGGCATTCCATATCCATGGTCTAGTATGTTGTACATGAGGATATTTATTGGAATTTATAGTTTTTTCATGTTTTGAGTGTTGGAATAAGGTTCTAGGCATGATTGGTTTTAATACATTTGAGAATGATTGAAATGATGATCCACCTGTGTAGTTTAGATACTATAATTACATTCCATGCATGGGTAGTATACTATATGGATTGGTTTCATTTTGAGCCTTGAGGAAATAATAGTATAATGTATATATTGTTGTCAGATTTTGGATCTAGACACTGATAATATACTTTGTGGTTTAATTTCTAGATTAATGATCTAGGTAATGATGGTATACTAAGTGAAATGGGATGGTGGAATAACATTTTGCATCTGTGGTTTTGATGCTGGAATGATTATCTAGGAATGGATAGTATACTATATGGATTATGTATCAAACTAAGGATATAGAAAATGATAGTTTACTTGTGGTTTAGGTGCTAGACTGATGCTTAGTAACTATTGTTCTAATGTTTTGTTTTGGTTCCAAAATGATGCTCTGGGAATTATGCATTTTATATGGTTGAGGTGATAGGACTGATGCAGTTTGCATCCCCAAATTCATGGGTACATGTTAGAGGTTGTATTATATTATGATCCTAAGTGATAGGCATTCTATGGGATGTTTCCCTAGGGTAAATAAGATTTTCTATTGTGGCCATGGGTGTGTCACCGGTATGTTATTTGGGAATAATGGTCATCAAGACATTCTCAGAGACACCCTAGTGTTGGATGAAGTAGGTATGGTCAATTAGAGTCACTGAACCAAGGATTAATTCTGGTTTTATTTATTTATTTCATTTGTGTTTTATCTATGTTGATCATATTGAATGCGAATGGACTTATGGAAGTACGTTATGGGTTCACCATTAGGGGTGACCTATTAAGATTTTTTTCACCCCATGTATGTGAAACATAATGTGAAATAAGACATTATTTAAGATTTCAGAATGAGTAAAGATGTACGATGGATAGGTATTTGGACCAAGATTTCATGTTTGAGTGGATTGATCATGTGGAGTCTGCTGATCGGGTTGGAGTGTCTTGATTTGCAACTAGAGACAAGGTATGTGACATTTCATAGATTTGGAAGTAAAGACTGATGTATTTATTTTTTAGTAGATTGTTTTGAATATATGATCGACTTAGAAGGAATATTGATGTTGTATGTATGGAATGGATATTTAGGCCTTTAGTGTATTTTAGTTTATCAATGCATTCTTTTGTTTCATTTTATTTATTCTTTCCATGTACTATGATGTGTATGAGGTTTGGTTATTTACTTCGGGTTATCACTCTAATATGGGGGTATAGTCTCTTTACAATTCCACCTTAGAACCAAACTGCTAGTCAACTAACTATGGAATACAAGGAGTTTTGCTTAATGTCTTATGGAGAACCTACCTAGGGCATTATTTTAGTGGCATCTGAGCCAATATGTTACAAGATTTATTAGTTCATCATGCTCATGTAATTATTCAAAAATATCAATTAGAAGTTAAGAAAAATTCATATCCCAATTCACCACCATATTAGGGTGTGATTTAGATTCCATGGTTGAAAAAAGTATATTGTACCAGTTCAATTAATAGTCAATAAAGGTATATATATTTAATAAATTTGATAATAAACTGATATTATTTAAATTTTAAAAAATTAATACATTTCAATAAAATACATTAGAATATAAAAGGGATTAATTAGAGATTCAATGTAACGCCCCGACCCCAGCTACCCAGAGTCAGTGCATTATTACATAACATTGGCATGATCACAAGAAAGATCAAATCTCGAAAGACCGATTGGTTTAGTAGCCTTGGAAACACTAGATATATTCATAAGTTTTACATTACATCATAAAATCAAAAACTACTACAACAACATAATGTTTCCACAATCCACACTACAATCCCCTCATAATATCCCCGCAGGTCATTCATAACTTACATCTTCACTTCCTGGGAAAAATAAAACATAGAAAAGGGGTGAGCTCAAATGCCCAGTAAGGATAACAATATAGCGGAAACTTTCATCAATAAGAATAAACATTTAAGGCAATGTATAACTAAAACAAAAGCCTTTTAAATATTAACTTTCAACATGGTATGGCATAAATAAAATGAAATAATGCCATTTACTTATTCACATGGATATTCTACTAATCGAATAATCACATGCAAAAATCAATAACCACTTTCATAATGTTGGAATGCATAATGCCAGACTATCATAACCACATAGCCAAGGCCTCGTGCCAAGACTACAAATAAGATTTTGTCAAGGCCTTATGCCAAGACACTAGTTTGTCTCATGAGACCTACCGATGCATCGAGGAGCTATAGCGGGCTCCACCCGTCACTTATTAAGTCCAATGCATTCCCATATGAAAAGGTTTAAACATAACATAAACATTCGTATTAAAACTAGCATACGAAATGTCAATACTTTCACAATAAACTATTAATGGTATAAAAATAGAACATCCACAGTCAAACATATCACAAAACCTTCAATACAATATAGAAGTTTTGTATCATAATAAATCAACTTCAAATAATCTTAAAATCCATCAAAGGATGTTGACATAGATGAAATCAAAATTCTTTTTAAAGAAGTATCTCCTTTTATTTTGAAATCATTTAAGATCCATATAAAATAAAACATTTTCTTTGAAAATATTCTTATAAGCTTGTATGGAAAGCTTCGACGATTTTATAACGGCGGAAAATAACCGCACCCGCCGTATAAGTTAAAAAAAACATTCTTACCTCAATTCTGTCGAAAAGGTTAAAAAGGACCTTGTTTTGAAAACGACGGAAATATTCCTTTATAAACCTCTTATAAAAAGTCAAACAAGGGTATAAATGACTTTAACCCATAAAAAATGTTTTGAAATACATTTTTAAGAAACATGGATGTGGATGATAAAGATATCCCAGTAGATTATTACGTATAAACAACCTCGGATAATGAAGAGATTGTGAAATAACCCTTACCTTGTACTTTTCCTTGGTTGGGGTAGGTTAACCTCCTGTATAATGGTGAAATAATTGTTATTAAATTATACAAGAATCATATATATTAATATGATATCATATATGATCTTTTAACATTGATTTATTAATAATATCTTAGAATTATCATCGTTTCGGGTGTTAACTTACTCATTTTCTTTTATATGTTTTGTTACATAAGCCATGTTTGTTGTATCTTATTCATATCCAGAATGATATCAAGTCCTTAAACATCATTTTTAAATCATCAAATGATAATTATACTTGAATGGTTACGATGGAGAATGAATCTCATCGCGTTCGTGGAGACGGTAGTCCGTACGTACGCACGAGCGACAATATCATTCTTTTGATATTAAAATAATATATAAATGAATGGTATATCATATATACAGAATCATTAACATGTTATATTTATTATTTACATGAGTTACACATCATTATTATACCCATCCAAATAATATTATATTGAATAACAATTACACCACGACGTGGAGACGGTAAGCCGTACGTACGCACGTATGGTGACATGTTATTCAAAGGGTGGATAGAATACTGAATATGATTGTACCATATTTATAATAACATCACAGTATATGTGAGATACTGGAGTTATTATTTCAGAATGGTAAGAACAAAGGAAGAAGAAGTGGAAGAAGAAATGAACTTAGAAAAGGGTGGTGAAATCATTACCTCTTCTTCGGGTTCTTCCTTTTGATTTGATCAAAAGGGCTCCTTAGGTTGGCTTTCTGATAAAACTAAAGCCTCTAGGTTGTATTGAGGGATGTTGGGAGAGTATTTGGGCAGAGTTTGGCCGAACCAAAAGGCTTTGAAGGTGTGAAGAAATGAGAAGGAGGAGTGCCCTTTTATAAGAGGGGTGAGGGGCACTTTTGGAAAAGCTAGAAATATTAATTTATAATAAATTAATATTCGGTTTCCAAAGGCTCCAAAGTTGACTATTCAAAGGATGAGGTGGGGATAGGTCGAAAACAACTCATCCAATATAATTTAGACAGGTTTGGGTACTTATATTAACCTTATCTTTAAGTATTAACTCTAAGTTAATTAGTTTCACTTTTACAATGTCTCTTTGTATTTTTATATAATATGGTTAATAAACTTACTATATACATCCAAGCGACCCCCAAGTGGTCCATTAATGATTAACCTATCATAATATAAGTCTCTTGGCCGAACCTTAGATTTTTAGGAATTTAATATCAATTAATAATATAATATTTGTTTTAAGAACTCTTTTATGTCAATTTTGACACTATTCAATAGTTGATTTTTGTGAAACTCATAACAGATTGATTACTTCGAACAAAGTCCATTAAATCAATCCTAATATATCATATTATCCTAGAAAATTAGTTTAATTCATTAAAAGTTTCATATTATATTTATTTGGGTATTTATAATATCAATTATGTTAATTTTTTACTATTTTAGTAATTACTGCATCATCATTGTGTCATAAATAAAATAAATTATTTAATGTCTAAAAATTATAAATAAAACATCATTATGTAGGAAATCTGTTTAGCTTTCTAATGAATATTTATAATCTAAAATCCAACTTATATAACCCTATGTAACAATTGTTTTTCTAAAAGATATATGCTTGTGTCATTTTTGTATTCATTTTGACTTAATTAAAATAAAGTGTCATTATCACTTACAAGTGGATCCATGGGGTCCCAAAATTGACACAAGGATACCCATGGTCGACCATGTATCAACCAATAGGGTTAAGACACGTTTTAGGGTAATTTAGTATTATTATAATATTATTTTTTTAACCCTTATTTACCGGATTTACCCTTTAACCATGGTAAATAAAATATTTACCGCAGTAATTATTCAAAATGTGTAAAAATAAAAGTTACCTATTTACACAATTTGAACATCCTGATTCCAAATATGGAATCCATTTTCCTAAATTCAAAACACAGAAGTGGCAGAAATTAATTTAAAATTAATTCCCGCTGTCAAAACAAAAAGCGTGTTTTTTTAAGAGATAATAACTATCAAAAGATTGACACTTGTTTATGTTCGGTTTAATTGTAAAATTATGTCCAATGACCAACATTATATTAAATGGTAAAAATATATTCTAAATATACTTTAAAACCACTCAAATTCATAATTTATCACTATTAATTATTTTGATTAAAAAAGTTGTTTTCAATTAAAATTTAGTAATTTTCACTATTCATCAAAATATGAAAGTTATCCGAAAAGTACCAAAATTTCACCCTAGACTAATTTCGATATTCCGAATCCAAAAATGAAGTCCATTTTGAAATATAAAATATATATGATTTCAAAAAGTAGGTATTACTATTCACAACGGCTAGTTTAATTAGTTGTGGTGTGTGTTAGAACTCGAGGTTGCGTACAACACACGCTATCGCATTATTCGAAGGGAAACGTACCGTAGAAGCTTGGGGTGTTACATTCTCCCCTCCTTCAAATAATTGCGTCCTCGCAATTTCTAGGGTATTACTGCATAAAAAGACTCGGGTGGTTCTTCATCATAAGTTCCTCGGGTTCCCACGTTGCCTCTTCCATCTTATGATTCCTCCACAAAACTTTTACCAGACGCGTCGTCCGGTTTCTCAGCACTTGTTCTCTCGTATCAAGAATCTTGATGGGCTCTTCGCAATAGGAAAGATCGGGTTCCAGTTCTAATTCCTCATAGGTGAGTACATGCGTTGGGTCAGGCATGTATTTCCTCAACAGAGATACGTGGAACACATCGTGAACTTTGGAGAGACTTGGCGGCATTGCCAATCGGTAAGCTACAGCCCCAATTCGTTCTAGAATTTCGAAAGGTCCGATGTACCTGGGACTCAATTTACCTTTCTTACCAAAACGTATGACTCCCTTCCACGGAGATACCTTCAGGAAAACATGATCACCGACTTGAAATTCCAAATCCTTCCTTCGATTATTGGCATAGCTCTTCTGCCTACTTTGAGCTGCTTTGATGTGATTTTGGATTACCTTCACCTTTTCCACCGTTTCCTCCACCAGTTCTGGGCCTACAAGTTTTCTTTCACCAACGTCATCCCAACAGGTTGGTGTACGACATCTCTTTCCGTATAATGCTTCATATGGTGCCATTTGTATACTCGAATGGAAGCTATTGTTATAGGAAAATTCTACCAGAGGTAAATATTGATCCCACATACCCTGAAAATCAAGTGAGAAAGATCTCAACATGTCTTCTAAGGTCTGAATAGTCCGTTCTGATTGTCCGTCTATCTGAGGGTGGTAAGCAGTACTCAAATGAAGTTCAGTATCCAGGGATTTCTGAAGACTTTTCCAAAATCTTGAAGTAAAACGGGGATCACTATCAGAAACAATCGATAGGGGAACTCCATGAAGTCTCACAACTTCATTAATGTATAGTCTTGCTAGACGTTCCAGGGGTAGATCTTCTCTTATAGCAAGAAAATGTGCTGACTTGGTAAGACGATCAACAATAACCCATATTGCATCGTTCCTTCTAGGAGTCTTTGGTAGCCCCATGACAAAGTCCATCGTAATATTGTCCCATTTCCACTCCGGTATGGGAAGAGGTTGCGTGACTCCTCCGGGCTGTTGCCTTCCAGCTTTCACTTGTTGACAAACCATACATCTTGATACAAAATCAGCAATCTCCCTCTTCATGTTGTCCCACCAAAAATGTTCCTTCAAATCTCTATACATTTTGGTGCTCCCAGGGTGTATAGAGAAATTGGAACTATGAGCATCATCCAGCAATTCCCTTTTTAGATCAGGTAAATCGGGAACACAAAGTCTCTTCCCGAATTTCAAAATTCCATCTTCATACACAAAGTCTCTCAATCTCCCATCATTCACAGCTTTAATCTTCTTTTGGAATTCTTCATCATTGGTCTGAGAACTCTTAATCCTTTCTAGTAAAGATGGTTTGGCAACCATTTGAAAAAGCATTGATGTTTCACCTTCCCTGGTTATTCCCATGTCCATCTTCTCTAGATCCATGAAAATTGGATCCCTTTCAATTCTCATCATGTTCAGAACTCCATGGTCTTTTCTGCTCAAAGCATCTGCTACTTTGTTTGCTTTCCCCGGGTGGTAGTGTATCGTGCAATCATAATCCTTGAGTAATTCAAGCCATCTCCTTTGCCTCATGTTGAGTTCTTTTTGTGAGAAAATATACTTCAAACTCTTGTGAACAGTATAAATCTCACATTTTTCACCATAGAGGTAGTGCCTCCATATCTTCAAAGCAAAGATCACAGCTGCTAACTCAAGATCATGAGTAGGATAGTTTTGTTCATGAATTTTCAACTGTCGTGATGCATAGGCAATAACTCTATCATTCTGCATAAGGACACAGCCAAGTCCTTTCTTTGATGCATCACTATAAATAACGAACCCATCATTCCCCGATGGTAGAGTCAATATAGGAGCATTGACTAATCTTCTCTTCAGTTCTTCGAAACATTCTTCACACTCTTTTGTCCAAACAAATTTAACCCCTTTACGTGTGAGCTTCGTTAATGGGTTAGCCAATCGGGCAAAATTCTGGACGAAACGTCGATAATAACCTGCCAGGCCAATAAAACTACGTACCTCAGTTATACTCGTAGGTGCTGGCCATTCTTGGATTGCTTTGGTCTTAGAAGGATCAACAGAGATTCCATCTTTAGAGACAATATGGCCAAGAAAAGAAATCTCCTGAAGCCAGAATTCACACTTGCTAAACTTCCCATATAATTCATGCCTCCTTAGAGTCTTCAAGATAATGCGCAAGTGATTTTCATGATCTTCGTAGGTTTTGGAGTATACCAAGATATCATCAATAAATACCACCACAAATTCATCGAGATACTCCTTGAAAACTCTATTCATCAGATCCATGAATACAGAGGGTGCATTAGTCAATCCAAACGGCATTACAGTAAACTCGTAATGCCCGTACCTGGTTCGAAATGCTGTCTTCGGAATGTCTTCCTTCTTTACACACAACTGATGGTATCCAGATCGAAGGTCAATATTTGAAAAGTATTGAGCTCCATGCAGTTGGTCAAATAAATCATCAATACGAGGTAGGGGATACTTGTTCTTTACCGTTATAGCATTGATCTCCCTGTAGTCGATACATAACCTCATAGATCCATCTTTCTTTTTAACAAATAGAACAGGGGCTCCCCATGGAGAAACACTAGGGCGAATAAATCCCTTATTACTCAATTCCTCTAGTTGTTTCTTTAGTTCGACTAACTCTACAGTGGCCATTCTATAAGGGGTCTTCGATATAGGCCTTGATCCAGGAATCAAATCAATAGAAAACTCAACTTCTCGTTCTGGAGGATGTCCAGGTAAATCTTCTGGAAATACATCTACAAATTCTTTCACAACAGGTACATCCTCTATTTGAACATTCCTTTCCTCACCGACAGTTATTTCATTCTCTTCCTCCCCAATAATTGAATTAAGTTGAGCTACTGGGGGTGGATCTAAATAAGAATTAGGTGGTGACGATTCTGCTCTAAAAATAAGGTGTTCCTTATCATTATCATCAAGAATCGTAACCTCTTTCTTCTTACAATAAATCTTCGCATCATAGTCCGAAAGCCAGTCCATACCGAGGATTATATCAAACTCAATCATAGGTATGACGATTAAATCAGCAGATAAAGAAAATTTATGTGCTCTAATGGGGACTGATTCACAAAACTTTGTTGCAACGATACTTCCCTTAGGAGTTTTAACTGACAACTCCCTTATTAAATCAAATTGGAAATATCTAATTTTCTTAGCAAACTGGGAAGATATGAAACAATGCGATGATCCAGAATCAAATAATGCATTTGCTAAACTTGAGGAAACCATTAAATTACCTGCCACCACGTCTTTCGGAGTTTCTACCTCAGCAGTAGTGATAGCATAAGCCTGGCCTTGATCCCTTGGCCTTTTCTGAGGTAAGTTCTCCTGACGCTTAGGACATGCATTTGCATAATGCCCCATCTCCCTGCAATTGTAGCACTGAACATTGGTAGCTTCCTTCTTCCCCTTGCAATCATGAGCTTGGTGGCCTTTTTCACCACACTTGTAACAGACTCCCATTCCCTTCAGGCAAGCACCGGGGTGTTTCTTCCCGCCCTTACCACAAGATGGATATTCAACCTTTCCCTTCTTCCCCTTATTTCCATTCCCAGATTGATCAGCAGGTCTCTTCTTCTCTTGCTTTGCTTTAAAGTCATAAGACTTAGAGAATTCCTTTTCGGTCTTGATAGCACATGAGACAATGTCTTCGTACGATGAAAAGGATTGTGAGACTAATGCTCGACGGAGAAATGGTTTTAACCCATCAAAGAAACGATCAATCTTACTTCTTGGGTTGCGAATATAATGACCAGCGTACCTCGCTAACCTTGTAAAGTTAGCCTCATACTTTGTGACATTATCATCCTCCTTTTGTCTCAGACTCAGAAATTGCCTTTCCATATCTGCTCGATGGTCGCGAGGAAAGTATTTTTCTAAAAACAGATCTTTGAACTCCCTCCATTCCATGTTTGATACTTCATCATCTTCCTTCATGTTTTGAATCAATGACCACCATTGATCAGCATCTCCAGTGAGGCGGTAAACTGCCATGGTAACTTTTTCCCTTTCACTACTCCCCAAAGCCTGAAATATTTTCTCTAGGGAAAATATCCATTGCTCAGCTACTAAGGGATTTGTACTCCCATTGAACGTTGGTGGTTGTTGTCTCATGAATCGATCTAACATTGATCCTCCACGCTGCGGATCAGGGTGCTCCATACGGGTAAGGTTATTATTCATAACCTGAGTAAGTTGTCCCAGTACGGTGATTAGCTGATCAGCACCAGTTGCATCACCAGCCCCACTATAATTATCTTGAGCAGGAGGGCAATCCCTACATGGAGTGCGTGCATTGATACGGTTTCCATTTCTTCCACTAGGCGCCATTTCTAAACAATGGAATAAACTAGATCAGTTTATGAATCAAAATACATAATCCCATACTTATAAAACACTTAACATAAATTGAACTATTTATGGATATAATCCATAATCATAAAAATGTTTTTCTTTGAGGAAGTATATACTCATAAACCCTTCATAATGATTTGTAAAGATAATGAGAGTTATCCTAAGCATATCCCCCGGGAGTGTCGTAACCAAGAGTGCAGCAAGGCCCGTTGTCGTGCACCAGTTCCCGTTCGAGTCTAGCTCAAAGCGGTGTTTTCGAGTTTTACCCCTAGGTACATCTGTGCCAGAGCCGCCTCTACCTGCTCGTATGCAGACAGGGATGTATTGCTCGGAAAACTCACAAAATCTCTACAATACCAAAATTCTAGGAAGTTCTTCTATACTAATCCTCAAAGTTCATCTTAGGTCTACGTGCTCTAATCAGAGTTTATCTAAATCTAGCTTCCAAGGTTTGTACTAAACTTCCTCTGATACCAACTGTAACGCCCCGACCCCAGCTACCCAGAGTCGGTGCATTATTACATAACATTGGCATGATCACAAGAAAGATCAAATCTCGAAAGACCGATTGGTTTAGTAGCCTTGGAAACACTAGATATATTCATAAGTTTTACATTACATCATAAAATCAAAAACTACTACAACAACATAATGTTTCCACAGTCCACACTACAATCCCCTCATAATATCCCCGCAGGTCATTCATAACTTACATCTTCACTTCCTGGGAAAAATAAAACATAGAAAAGGGGTGAGCTCAAATGCCCAGTAAGGATAACAATATAGCGGAAACTTTCATCAATAAGAATAAACATTTAAGGCAATGTATAACTAAAACAAAATCCTTTTAAATATTAACTTTCAACATGGTATGGCATAAATAAAATGAAATAATGCCATTTACTTATTCACATGGATATTCTACTAATCGAATAATCACATGCAAAAATCAATAACCACTTTCATAATGTTGGAATGCATAATGCCAGACTATCATAACCACATAGCCAAGGCCTCGTGCCAAGACTACAAATAAGATTTTGTCAAGGCCTTGTGCCAAGACACTAGTTTGTCTCATGAGACCTACCGATGCATCGAGGAGCTATAGCGGGCTCCACCCGTCACTTATTAAGTCCAATGCATTCCCATATGAAAAGGTTTAAACATAACATAAACATTCGTATTAAAACTAGCATACGAAATGTCAATACTTTCACAATAAACTATGAATGGTATAAAAATAGAACATCCACAGTCAAACATATCACAAAACCTTCAATACAATATAGAAGTTTTGTATCATAATAAATCAACTTCAAATAATCTTAAAATCCATCAAAGGATGTTGACATAGATGAAATCAAAATTCTTTTTAAAGAAGTATCTCCTTTTATTTTGAAATCATTTAAGATCCATATAAAATAAAACATTTTCTTTGAAAATATTCTTATAAGCTTGTATGGAAAGCTTCGACGATTTTATAACGGCGGAAAATAACCGCACCCGCCGTATAAGTTAAAAAAAACATTCTTACCTCAATTCTGTCGAAAAGGTTAAAAAGGACCTTGTTTTGAAAACGACGGAAAGATTCCTTTATAAACCTCTTATAAAAAGTCAAACAAGGGTATAAATGACTTTAACCCATAAAAAATGTTTTGAAATACATTTTTAAGAAACATGGATGTGGATGATAAAGATATCCCAGTAGATTATTACGTATAAACAACCTCGGATAATGAAGAGATTGTGAAATAACCCTTACCTTGTACTTTTCCTTGGTTGGGGTAGGTTAACCTCCTGTATAATGGTGAAATAATTGTTATTAAAT
This sequence comes from Viscum album, assembly GCA_963277665.1. Classification (NCBI taxonomy): domain Eukaryota; kingdom Viridiplantae; phylum Streptophyta; class Magnoliopsida; order Santalales; family Viscaceae; genus Viscum; species Viscum album. The sequence goes on from OY728123.1 coordinate 882,148,496, forward strand.
TATACAAGAATCATATATATTAATATGATATCATATATGATCTTTTAACATTGATTTATTAATAATATCTTAGAATTATCATCGTTTCGGGTGTTAACTTACTCATTTTCTTTTATATGTTTTGTTACATAAGCCATGTTTGTTGTATCTTATTCATATCCAGAATGATATCAAGTCCTTAAACATAATTTTTAAATCATCAAATGATAATTATACTTGAATGGTTACGATGGAGAATGAATCTCATCGCGTTCGTGGAGACGGTAGTCCGTACGTACGCACGAGCGACAATATCATTCTTTTGATATTAAAATAATATATAAATGAATGGTATATCATATATACAGAATCATTAACATGTTATATTTATTATTTACATGAGTTACACATCATTATTATACCCATCCAAATAATATTATATTGAATAACAATTACACCACGACGTGGAGACGGTAAGCCGTACGTACGCACGTATGGTGACATGTTATTCAAAGGGTGGATAGAATACTGAATATGATTGTACCATATTTATAATAACATCACATTATATGTGAGATACTGGAGTTATTATTTCAGAATGGTAAGAACAAAGGAAGAAGAAGTGGAAGAAGAAATGAACTTAGAAAAGGGTGGTGAAATCATTACCTCTTCTTCGGGTTCTTCCTTTTGATTTGATCAAAAGGGCTCCTTAGGTTGGCTTTCTGATAAAACTAAGGCCTCTAGGTTGTATTGAGGGATGTTGGGAGAGTATTTGGGCAGAGTTTGGCCGAACCAAAAGGCTTTGAAGGTGTGAAGAAATGAGAAGGAGGAGTGCCCTTTTATAAGAGGGGTGAGGGGCACTTTTGGAAAAGCTAGAAATATTAATTTATAATAAATTAATATTCGGTTTCCAAAGGCTCCAAAGTTGACTATTCAAAGGATGAGGTGGGGATAGGTCGAAAACAACTCATCCAATAGAATTTAGACAGGTTTGGGTACTTATATTAACCTTATCTTTAAGTATTAACTCTAAGTTAATTAGTTTCACTTTTACAATGTCTCTTTGTATTTTTATATAATATGGTTAATAAACTTACTATATACATCCAAGAGACCCCCAAGTGGTCCATTAATGATTAACCTATCATAATATAAGTCTCTTGGCCGAACCTTAGATTTTTAGGAATTTAATATCAATTAATAATATAATATTTGTTTTAAGAACTCTTTTATGTCAATTTTGACACTATTCAATAGTTGATTTTTTTGAAACTCATAACAGATTGATTACTTCGAACAAAGTCCATTAAAGCAATCCTAATATATCATATTATCCTATAAAATTAGTTTAATTCATTAAAAGTTTCATATTATATTTATTTGGGTATTTATAATATCAATTATGTTAATTTTTTACTATTTTAGTAATTACTGCATCATCATTGTGTCATAAATAAAATAAATTATTTAATGTCTAAAAATTATGAATAAAACATCATTATGTAGTAAATCTTTTTAGCTTTCTAATGAATATTTATAATCTAAAATCCAACTTATATAACCCTATGTAACAATTGTTTTGCTAAAAGATATATGCTTGTGTCATTTTTGTATTCATTTTGACTTAATTAAAATAAAGTGTCATTATCACTTACAAGTGGATCCATGGGGTCCCAAAATTGACACAAGGATACCCATGGTCGACCATGTATCAACCAATAGGGTTAAGACACGTTTTAGGGTAATTTAGTAGTATTATAATATTATTTTTTTAACCCTTATTTACCGGATTTACCCTTTAACCATGGTAAATAAAATATTTACCGCAGTAATTATTCAAAATGTGTAAAAATAAAAGTTACCTATTTACACAATTTGAACATCCTGATTCCAAATATGGAATCCATTTTCCTAAATTCAAAACACAGAAGTGGCAGAAATTAATTTAAAATTAATTCCCGCTGTCAAAACAAAAAGCGTGTTTTTTTAAGAGATAATAACTATCAAAAGATTGACACTTGTTTATGTTCGGTTTAATTGTAAAATTATGTCCAATGACCAACATTATATTAAATGGTAAAAATATATTCTAAATATACTTTAAAACCACTCAAATTCATAATTTATCACTATTAATTATTTTGATTAAAAAAGTTGTTTTCAATTAAAATTTAGTAATTTTCACTATTCATCAAAATATGAAAGTTATCCGAAAAGTACCAAAATTTCACCCTAGACTAATTTCGATATTCAGAATCCAAAAATGAAGTCCATTTTGAAATATAAAATATATATGATTTCAAAAAGTAGGTATTACTATTCACAACGGCTAGTTTAATTAGTTGTGGTGTGTGTTAGAACTCGAGGTTGCGTACAACACACGCTATCGCATTATTCGAAGGGAAACGTACCGTAGAAGCTTGGGGTGTTACATTCAAAAACTTCAAAAAACATGGAAATGAATTTATTTATGTCTAATGTATATATAAACATATCTTAATATATAAAAAACAACAAAATAATATAAAAACTATTATATTATATAAAAAATTTATTTTTTGATTGATCAAACATGAAATGATTTTCTCTAAAGAAAATAAGTTTCCATATAGTCATAAATAAATAATAATAAATTATATTTGTTTCATATTTAATATAATAAATTTAAAATTTAAAATAAACTATTACATTTTAGATTGATTTACATTTTTGTATAACATACCGTAAATTTATTGATTTTTCCTTAAATTTTCATGAAAATACATGATCTTTTTTGGGGTTTTCCTTGCATATATAGAACTTGAAAGTTCTATAAATAAATTTTTAACCATTTTTAACAAATCATACATTAAATTTGTGTTCGTTTTCTCATATAATTCAAAAATTTATCAAGGGTCATTTTTCAAAATATTCAAAAAAAGATAAGTGGATATGCTCATTTTTAATTTTTTAACACACATTTCAAACATATAAAAATACTTATAATTCGAAAAATGCAATTTAAATCATTATAGACATGTCATATGTGAGTTTAATTTTTGTTTAGTTTGAAAAGGTAAAAATTTAATTTATAGTCATTATCTAAAAATTTAATGATAATACAAACTTTTTCACATTGATTTAATTATTTGTCCCACATTATAATTTAAAAATACACTTTGGTTCATTCATGATGAAAAAAAATAATATTTAATTGGGGTTTATTCATAGAGTTCATGAGTGAATTAAATATTATTTTACAATTTTTCATGAAAATATGAGTTTATTTAATAATTTTTTATTATTTGACACATGTTTTTAAATTTAAAGAAGTAATTTATGAAATATGTTTTTTTTAATTGAAAGAATATCAAACATTGGATTTTCATATATGTTATACCTACCTTTCAAAATTAAATTATTAAAAATTTTCTTAATTTTTCTGATTAACATGAGTTCTTTTTTATTTTTGAATCATTTAATACACATTTGTAACATAAACAAGAGTTACTATTCTAATAAAATACACTTGGAGTCATTTTAGAAACATCTCATATCAAGTTGATATGAAACTTGTTCATATAGGGAACAAATGTTTTGATGGGTATTGACATAAAATTTCTCAATAATCCAATCTCATTTTCTTAATTTTTATTATTTGGTACACATTTCAAACATAAAAAAGTTAAAATGCTAAAAATACAATTTGAATAATTTTGGACACATTTCCTGTTATTTAGATGTCTGCTATATTTTTTTGGTCATAAATTAATATAATGTCATTTTATTAAAATTTCCTTGTAATAAGACCTTATTTTCTTATGTTTAGTCATTTGATGTGCATTTGTATCTTAAAATGTTTCAATTTAAAAAAAATAATTTCAAACAACTATTTATCTTAAATCCTAAGTGTTTAACTCAAATTCATCATTTTATCATAATCCTATTTCTTCTTATTATTTTTATAATTGTTGATCAAAGTTCTCAAAAATCATATAATAATGTTTTGTATATGCTCATAAAGGAAGATAAAATAGTTTTTCAACATGGTAATAATATTATAAATAATATTCTTTATTTTCAGAAGTTTTTTATAAATTATTCTAGAATAAATATTATCCCTTAACATACATTAGAGATTAATATTTATATATATTTTAACTCAATTTCATGGATTTTCATAGAAATTATCCACAATTAGAATACGTTCCAATCAAAAAAATTTAAATGGATTATGATTTATGTTAAATAATTTTTTCCTATGATGATTAAGATAATTATATATAAATAATTTTAATCTAATAATGGTCTATTATTTAGTGATCATATTCCCCAATTCTATTTTATTTTATCCATGGAGTATATGTCTCAAATTACTAGAAAACCTAATTAACACAATGGGTTTATATATCATCCCAAATTCTATAAACTCTTAATATCCTATATTTTACTTATAAGGTATCTTTCAATTTTTTATAGAGATCGTCCTTATTCTATAGAGATTCATTTTTTATCCTTATGTAAGATTTCAAATGTTTATAGATTCACTATAAATGATAAAAAGAGTATTATATTTTTCATGAATTTTTCTCAGGTTATTATAAAGAGTATTATAGATTGTATAAAGTTTAGTGAAGAAAGATTAAATATTAAACATCTAAGTGTTTTTACATCTTTAAATAAATTATCTATTTTAAATTGTTATCCCTTATATTAGAAAACCCATTGTGCATCCTTTCATAGAATTCAAGGAATTTAATATTTTTGGCTAAATTTATATTGGTGAAATCCATTTTAAATTCTTTGTTTTCATATTAGGGTCTTATCATCATTATTGCTAAAAATATTTTGAGAAATATTAATTAATTATGCTGGATCATTATTTTTATAGTTAAGAAAAAGTCAAGAAAATATATTATTAAATGGAATAAATGGTTTTACCAATTAATAATGCTAATGAAATCTAATGTTATTATAGTGATTATAGAGTTCTAATGGTATAACCCATTTGTAAGTTGGTTTTATTAAAATAATCACTCTAGTTGAAGTGGGTCCATCATTATTATCATCGAAGGTTTTGTTTTTGGAGTACACCTATTCATGCTATTTTATCATGGTTGTATAAATAATTCCTTAAATTTAGGGACAAGTCCCATTTTTATATCAAGATATATTCAGATGAAAAAGTTAAACCTTCACTATAGTAGCAATGGAAGATACTCATTTTCAATTGTACATGGTAGAGAAACCTAGATTAGAATTACCTCTTTAGAGGCATTTAGTAACTATAAAAATATTTTTTATTGATGTGGATGATGGTTTTTAAAATATTACCTACTTGGGTGAGGTGATCTATTTTTACTACGATATAAAATTATTTATGCCCATTTCATAATTTGGTCCCTAAAACATGGAATTCCATATTTTTTAGTATCATCTAAATTCTCATATTTGGAATATTCTGAGCTTATTGTTAAATATATATTTTCCTTTTACTCATTAGAAATATATATTTGATTACATTATTGGGAATATGGGATATTCCTATACCTTAATCAACCATATAAGTATGATTTATATGGTTGATTAAATTAGTTGAAATATGAAGAATTACTTAGTTTTATCAAACAAATATATTTCTACTTATTTATTGGAAAATAAATTAAATATACCTATTTTTATATAATTTTTAATATAATGAAATGATACTATAGTGGAGGTTGGTTTTTATATGTGTAGGTTTGAAATATTATAAGGGTTATATTCTATATTGGTCACATTTAGGCAGCTGATGCATGATAAGTTTTGTGTGATTACGAGCACACTTCTATCTAGTAATGTTAATAAGTGATAGTCCATTATATATTATTGTGTTTTAATTGTTGATTTTATTTTTTTGTAGGTACTAGTTATTTATATTAGATATTACTCAGCCTAGGATAAAGTATTTTCATGAAAATAGAATTCTAAAAATGTTATCTAAATAGGGAGCAATAATATTTTACCTATCCAGATAACATCTATACACCATTGGGTTGGGTTCTGTGTTATAGTTGGGTTATATAATAGACTACTAATCAAATGAGTTCAGATCTATTATCTTTGCGTGACTCAATAATTTAGTTCTAGAATGAATATAATGATATTTTTTATGCCCCAACAAAAGGTGGGAATGAGAATGATAAGATTCCAAGGGGATGTATGGTTGATACCTTTATCTTTTTACATAAATGGACATTATTTAAAGCTATGTGGTCATTTTTTATTATGGGTATTGGTTCCCTTTTTTGACAATGATATATATTTTGATTGATTAATGAAAGTTCTCAGTAAAGGGAGTCATTAGTGGTGCCCAAATTTATACACACGTCTAGGTCACTTTTCCCATATCCTTTATTATTTGATCATCTGGCATGCTTAGCTCTCATTTATTCTAAGAACTTGCATGCCCAGATCACATTCTCCACTCCCCTTCACATGAACTAACAAGATGACCATTTCATATTTTGATGTTTCTTTACATGAATCACCACACCCTATTATCCCTCACTTTAGAAAATAGACCAACATGGGAATGATTTTGAAAGAAATATGGAATATTTATGGAATAGTAACCCATGTAAGAGATCCCCACACCCACATCACACTACTCTCTATACCTAGTGTCTTTGGCACCATTTATGTGATTAAGTATGTAAAAAACCAAGAGAAATTTATAGGAATTATATGTAATTTCCTCATTAAAAGAGTTTAGAACATATCATCTTCATGAAATACCAATTACTCTATGATCCTTAAGGACATTTGTGAAGGACCCCATCCCAATGATCTACACTAAGGAGCCTCTTTCCCAACTCATCCTAAGAGTGTAGTACCTTGGTGCCACATGATGAAGTCACCTTGGGAGGTCGATCTGGGGTGACCGTTCATGCTTACATATAACTATGGTAACCCCTCACCCTACCCTATAACAAGGGAAACCCTTCACCATACTCTGTAGTTAGGGAGACCCTTAATCTTACACTATAACTAAGGAGAACCTTCACCCTAACATGTCACTAGTGAGTCACTTCACTATATCCTCGAACCAAGGAACTACATTCACCCAAACCTATAACACCCCAAGCTTCCACGGTACGCTTCTCTTTGAATAATATAGTAGCATGTGTTGTACGCAACTTTGAATTCTAACACACACCACAACCAATCAAACTAGCTGTTATGAATAGTAATTCCCAATTTTTGAAATTTTATAAATTTTTCTTTCAAAATGGACTTCATTTTTGGATTCTGAATATCGAAATTATCTTAGGGTGAATTTTTGGTATTTTTCTGAAAATATTCAATTTTTTATGAATAGTGAAAAAACACTAAGTTATAGTTTAAAACTGAATTTTTATTTAAATAATTATTTATTTTATTTAAATTTAATTAAGGTAAAAATAGATACAAATACCTATATAAGTTCAATGTAATTCATTAGAGTTATTTTAGAATAATTTTAGATATATAAAAATTTTATTGAACTTTTCACCGTCTTTTACCCACCTCCTAGGAGAATTTGGGAATTCACATAAAACATAATTTTACCACTTCTTTGAGTGGAATTTCAAAAATACGAGAGTCATGGTTAATATCAAGGAGTAAAATTTGGTTCAATGAGATGAAAATTGTTTTTGGTGAATAATAACTTTTTACTTTTATTTACCTTAGTTAAAAGTAAATAGGGTAATTAAGGGTAACAATGATATTAATATTACCCTAACACATGTCCTAATTCTATTGTAAAAGTGTATCTGGACCAGAAAAAACCTTATGAATAAAATATTATCATTTAGGTCCACTTGGATTGGATTAGGAGATTTATTATTATTTAATTCAAAGAAGAGTTAAAAGAGATAAAATAAATCTTTAATAAATAAAACATTTTTAATATATGGTAATACATAAGATAAATTCGATTATAAGTATTCATGATAAAGATAAAAATATTTAATACATAATGGTATTTTATTTTTTATTTTTAGACCTTAAATAATTTTATTTATTTATGACACAATGGTGATATAGTAATTACCTAATTAATGAAATATTAAAATAATTGATATTGTAAATATCAAAATAAATGTAATTTGGGACTTTTTATGAATTACACTAATTTTCTAGGTTAATATGACATATTAGGATTGGTTATATAAATCATTTTTGAATTAATAATGATTTTTTGAAATTATCAAAAACCAAATACCCAATAGTGTCAAAATTGACATAAAAGAGTTTTTAAGACAAATATTATATTATTAATTGAGATTCTATTCCTAAAAATCTATGGTTTGTCCAGAGGACTTATATAATGATAGGTTTATCATTAATGGACCACTAGGTGGTCTCTTGAAGGTATATAGTATGTTTATTAACTATATAATATAAATAAAAGAGACATGGTAAATGTCAAACTATTTAACTAAGAGTTAAATATAAATGATATGGTTAATATAGTGACCCAAAACTGACTAAAACTTATTTGTTGAGTTGTTTTCGACCTATACCCACCTTATACTTTTAATAATATACTTTGGAGCCATTATAAACTGAATATGAATTTGTTATAAAATAATACTTTCAGTTTTTTCTAAAGAGCCCCTCCTCCCCCTTATAAAAGGACACCACTTCTAACCAATTATTCACACCATAAAATCCTTTTGGTTCGGACAAAACCTACCCAATTATTCTCTCAAATTCCCTAAATTCAACCTAGAGGACTTAGTTTGATCATAAATCCAACCTAAGGATCCCTTTTGATGAAATCAAAAGGAAGAACCCGAAAAAGAGGTAATGTTTTCACCACCCTCTTTCAAGTTCCTTTCTTCTTCAACTTCCTCTTTCTTTGTTATTTCCATTCTAAAATAATAAATCCAGTATCTTCTATATACTATGATGTTATTATGAATATGGTAAAACCATATTCAGTATTATATCCATCCTTTGAATGACATGTCACCATACGTGCGTACGTACGACCTACCGTCTCCACATCGTGGTGTAATTGTTATTCAATACATTATTATTTGTATGGGTATAATAATGATGTGTAATTAATGGAAATAATAAATATAACATTATAATGATTCTGTATATATGATATAATATCCAATTATATATTATTTTAATATCAAAATAATGATATTATCTCTTGTGCGTACGTACGAACTACCGTCTCTACGAACGCGATGAGATTCATTCCCCATTGCATCCATTCAAGTATAATTCTCATTTTATGATTAAAAATAATTTTTAAAGACTTGATATAATTATGTATTTGAATAAGATAAAACCATTCCATAAAAACACGTCTTATGTAACAAAACATATAAAATAAAATGAGTATGTTAACACCTGAAACAACGATAATACAAAGATATTATTAACAAAGCAATGTTAAAAGATCATATATGATATAATATTAATGTATATGATTCTTTTATAATTAAATAAAAATTATTTCACTATTATACATGAGGCTAACCTACCCTCAACCAAGGAAAATGTACAAAGTAAGGGGTTTCTTATCTCACTTTTAATTCCGTGAGATTTCCATTATTCACCACTTATTTATTGCATGTGGTGTGTGTACTTCCCATGTTTGTATTCATTGTGTAATATACTTTAATTCATGGATATTTACATCATCATTTTATGATCCTTATTTCATGGGAGTATGTTTCATAAGTTACCAAATCAATAAGGGAATTTTAAATTTCAATTTCCACTCATTCGGCTTTACACATACTTCATTGATTATTTTACTCCAAGATTATGTGTGAAATCATTATTCATTTTCTTATGTCATAATTTCCACTCCCCTTTCTATGGATATAATTTTGATACGCATAATCACTCCATTGATAAATTCTCAAGTCATTGGTATAAACTTGATAAGAGTAATTTTTACTCAATCTCCATTTATTGAGTTAAACATCCAATTCATTGGTGTTGTTTTTACAAGAATATGTGTGAAAGTCCTTTATTGTTTTATACTGAATATATAATCATATTGAGTGTATTTATATTTTTCACACATAATTATGTAATTGATTTATCATTAACCTTAGGACACGTCCTTTATGAGAGATTGCATCTCAATTTACATTCCATTGATACTCCTTTGTTGTTATACACCAAATCACTTTTATATGGTGTATATAATGTACTTTGACATAGTATACCATGAATCCGTTTATTCTTATGATATTACAAAGTTTTTATTACCTAAATTATTTTTATTCAAGTGTCTCTCTTTTGGTTGGAAACTCTAACTTAAATATCATTTTAAAATGTTTTAAAGAGTTATTATTCTAAATCTTTCTTATTAATGTCCATGTTTTAAAAATGGTTTTAAGGATTTATTTATATAGACATTAAAGTATTCAAATCAAAATTACTTTTAAAAGTTTCAAAGTGGTATGGGACAGTTTGATTCAAAAATCTATTTTAAATGGCTTCTTGACAAATAGTGTGACTTTTAAATGTTTTTAAGAAAAAGGGGGATATTTCTCTCAATAGTTCGATGATTATTTTAATCTATTTAAATATCCTTCATTATTCTCGATTGAGGATAATCTATTATAATACAATATTCCATATTGTATTGAATGAGTTATGTCTGACTGTGGATGTGCTATTTTTATACGATTCATGGTTTGTGGATAAATTATTGACATTTCTTATGATTGTTTTAATACGAATGTTATGTTATGTTTCAAACTTTTCACATGAGGAATGCACTGGACTTAGTAAGTGATGGGTGGAGCCAGCTAGAGCTTCTCGATGCATCGATAGGTCTCATGAGACAAACTATTGTCTTGGAAAATGTCCTTAACAATATCTTATTTGTAGTCTTGGAACGAGTCCTTGACTATGTGGTTATGATAGTCTGGAATTATGCATTCCATCATTATGAAAGTGGTTATTGATATTGAATGTGGTTATTCGACTACTAGAATATCCATGTGAATAAGTAAATGGAATTATTTCATTTTATTTTTTCCATATTATGCTTAAGTTCAAGTTTAAAATGCTTTTTTAGTTATACATTGTGTTAAATGTTTATGCTTATTTATGAATGTTTCCGCTATATTGTTATCCTTACTGAGAATCAGAGCTCACCCCTTTCAATGTTTTATTTTTCCCAGGATGTGAAGAATTAATTTTTGAATGACCTGCAGAGATAATATGAGGGGATATGAAGACAAGATGTTGTGGTAGTTTTTTTTACTTTATGATGTATTGTAAGACTTATGAATATATCTAGTGTTTCCAAGACTACTAAACTAATCGTTCTTTCGAGACTTGATATTTTGTGATTGTGCCAATGTTATGTAATAATGCACTAACTCTGGGTAACTGGGGTCGGGGCGTTACAGTTGGTATTAGAGGAAGTTTATTACAAACCTTGGAAACTAGATTTAGATAAACTCTAATTAGAGCACATAGCCCTAATATAGACTTTGAGGATCAGTATATAAGAACATCCTAGAATTTTGGTATTGTATATATTTTGTGAGTTTTCCAAGAAATACATCCTTGTCTTGATACAAGAAGGTATATGTGGCTCTGGCATATATGTACCTAGGGGTAAAACCCGAAAACACTGCTTTGAGATAGACTCGAACGGGAACTGGTGCATGACAACCGGCCTTGCTGCACTCTTGGTTACGACACTCCCGGGGGATATTCTTAGGATAATTTACATTTTCTTTAAAAACCAATTTTAATTATTTTAATATAATATGAGAATAAATGACCTTGGTTTATCCTAAGGTGTTTCAAATTAAGAATATGGTGTCATGATATTATCTAAATGATTTTATGACTACTGTTACTCACACAATGATTTCTGGTTTTAGTCAATGGTTGGAGTCCAAGGAAGTCATAGTAACTTTGAGAATGATGCATAATGTGGGAACGATGGTGGAAATGAAAAAAAAATGGAATGTTGATAGGTGTAAAAGATATCGTGTTCATGAAAAATCAGTTTTTCAAAAATATGATCAACAACATTTATATTAACTAACTCCTGGACTCAACAAAGATGAGAAAGGTGATGAATGATAAGATCTCTAGTAGTGGAGACCATGGAGAAAATAATCCTAAATTTACATCATGTAGGAAATGTGGAAGGAGACACCCAGTAAAGTGTCCCAGTGGAACAAATAAATGCTTTATGTGCGGAAAAGAAGGACATAAAGTGAATAATTTCCAAGGAAAAATGAAGAGTACTATGGAATTAAAAAGGTCCCAAAAATCGATTTACAGTCATTTTCCGTAAATATAGGGGACCTGGCTATTACCTGAGTGAATACCCTATTCTATAGGATATTTTCTTGGTCAAAGAAGAAGCTATGTGGAAATAAATGGTTGGAGAAATGTTTAAAAGTATTAGTGCTCCTTGTAGATGGGATTACTTTGGAATAATTTTCCCTTGTATTTATAACCCTGCAGTTTTCCAAGTGAGAATGATATTTGAGGAAGAATTATATTATCCCTTGTGGATATAGTTATAAATAACCATTTGGTTTTAAATGATCATTGGGTTTGAGGCAATTACAGGTAATTATATTTTGGGATGAAAATTCAAGGTATGAGATAACATTTCTGGTTAAAATTATGTTATGGTTATTATGAGGAATTTATCTCATTTTGGAAATGTTATAAAATATAGTTTTTGAAAAAGGACAACACATAGACCGTGTGACAACCCGTCGCATCGGACAAAGCTGTTGGAATTGAACCCACAACCAAAGTGCGATTGGGATTTTTCTCCTACCACTGGACTACGTGAAGTCCCTGGTTAGTGTGACTCATTATTTTTAGTTAAATGATTTTATTGATCAATAATAAGTTGATTTGGGTTCTTATGTCTTATCAAATGAATACCCTTAGTATAGGAAAATGATATGGTGATTAAGTGGTAAATGTTATTTTGGAAGATGTTCACTTTGTTGGGAACACTATATGCCCAAGAAAAATAGAATACAATGGGGTTCCATTTGAGGATTAATGGTGGATTTTTATCTACATTTTTATTGTGGATTTATAGTGATTTGGGTTATTTATGGAAATGATTAACCTATAATAGAGGAATATGTGATTAGGTTAATTACTTTTAAGTATGTGACTTTAAGAGTAGTTTATGTCATTTGGAGATACAATTTAACATGGAAGACAACATAACCAAATTATTCTAAATTTTGCGTTTCAATATTAGTTTGGATTATATTAAAATATTTTAAGTACAATTGTTTATTTAATGGTATTTATTTAACTTTGGGGTATTGATTTTAGAAATTAAGATTGGTGATTCTTTCCCTGAAGGAATATCCTTTTGGGGGATCATCGGATCTTGTACTAACCATCTTGGTTTTGGTTGATCTTTAAAGACAAGGTAAATATATAGTTTATCCTTTGTGGATCATGTGATTCTATAGAAGTTCATTATAACTCTTCCAGTGTGACCAAGTCTTCTTGAATACTCATAGTTTAAAAAAAATGAGTTGGTGGTGGAAATTTATTAAATAATGAAACTATACTTAAAAAGTAAGTATATATCTTTATTTTCTTATTCAATCTCAGAAATTAATTCCTCATCTTTATGTAATGTAACATAAAAAAAATGTTGTTCGTTTACTTTTTCTACTGGGAAACTAATGACCGTTTTTCCCATCACATGTTTTGTGGTTTTCTTGTTGTTAACTTTCTCCTGACCATGTTTTCTATCCCTCTTCATCATAAATTGACACTTAGTTTATCTTCCATATCCATGTTTTCCTACATGGAATCATAGTATGAGTTATCTTGGGTGACCTTTGTACTCCTCTTTCTTTCTATTAAGGTCATAGTTTTATTGAATCTTTTTCTGATGTGGGACTTTCCATTATATTCCCAATCCCAATTTTAAAGATTTATAGGATGAAATTATTTAAAGGAGGGAAAAATGTAACACCCCAAGCTTCCATGGTACACTTCTCTTTCAATAATATAGCAGTGTGTGTTGTACGCAACTTCGAGTTCTAACAAACACCACAACCAATCAAACTAGCCGTTATGAATACTAATTCCCACTTTTTGAAATTTTATAAATTTTATCATTCAAAATTGAATTCATTTTTGGATTCGTAATATTGAAATTAGATTCGGGTGAATTATTGGTATTTTTCTGAAAACATCCAATTTTTGATGAATAGTGAAAAAACACTGAGTTATAGTTTAAAACCGAATTTTTATTTAAATAATTATTTATTTTATTAAAATTTAATTAAGGTCAAAAGAGATACATAATACCTATATAAGTTCAATGTAATTCATTGGAGTTAGTTTAGAATAATTTTAGATATATAAAAAGTTTATTAAACTTTTAACCGTCTTTTACCCACCTCCTAGGAGAATTTGAGAATTCACATAAAACTTATTTTTACCGCTTCTGTGGGTGGAATTTCAAAAATCTGAGAGACATGGTAAATATAAAGGAGTAAAATGTGGTTTAATGAGATGAAAATAATTTTCGGTAAACAGTAACTTTTTACTTTTATTTACCATTGTTAAAAGTAAATAGGGTAATTAAGGGTAAAAATGATATTAATATTACCCTAACAGATGTCCTAATTCTATTGGAAAGTGTATCTTGACGAAAAACAACCTTAGGAATAAAATATTATCATTTTGGTCCACTTGTATTGGATTAGGACATTTATTATTATTTAATTCAAAGAAGGGTTAAAAGAGATAAAATTAATGTTTAATAACTAAAACATTTTTAATATAGGTTTATACGTAAGATAAATTAGATTATAAATATTCATTAGAAAGGTAAAACGATTTCCTACATAATGGTATTTTCTTTATAATTTTTAGTTGTTAAATAATTTAATTTATTTATGACACAATGGTGATACAGTAATTACCCAATTAATGAAATATTAAAATAATTGATATTATAAATATCCAAATAAATATAATTTGAGACTTTTTTATGGATTAAAATAATTTTATAAGTTAATATGACATATTAGTATTGGTTATATAAATTTTTTTTGAAGTAATAATGCTGTTATGAAATTATCAAAAACAAATTACCCAATAGTGTCAAAATTGACATAAAAGAGTTTTTAAAACAAATATTATATTATTAATTGATATTATATTCCTAAAAATATAAGTTTCAGCCAAATGACTTATATAATGATATTTGTATCATTAATGGACCACTTGGTGGTCTCTTGGAGGTATATAGTATGTTTATTAACTATATAATATAAAATACAAAGAGACATGGTAAATGTCAAACTATTTAACTAAGAGTTAAATACAAATAATAAGGTTAATATAGTGACCCAAAGATTTCTAAAACCTATTTTTTGAGTGGTTTTAGACCTATACCCACCTTATACTTTGAATAATCCACTTTTGAGCCATTAGAAACCGAATATTAGTTAATTATAAAATAATACTTTATGTTTTTCCTAAAGAGCCCCTCCTCCCCCTTATAAAGGGATACCGCTTATAACTAATTCTTCACACCTTAAAAGCCTTTTTGTTCGGCAAAACCCTGCCCAATTATTCTCTCAACTTCCCTAAATTCAACCTAGAGGCCTTATTTGGATCATAAATCCAACCTAAGGAGCCCTTTTAATCAAATCAAAATGAAGAACCCGAAGAAGAGGTAATGTTTTCACCACCCTCTTTCAAATTACTTTCTTATTCAACTTCTCCTTTCTCTGTTATTTACATTATAAAATAATAACTCCAGTATCTCCTATATACTTTTATGTTATTATAAATATGTTACAACCATATTCAGTATTTTATCCATCCTTTGAATGACATGTCACCGTATGTGCGTACGTACGACCTACCATCTCCACGTCGTGGTGTAATTGTTATTCAATACATTAATATTTGGATGGGTATAATAATGATGTTTAATTCATGTAAATAATAAATATAACATTATAATTATTCTGTATATATGATATACCATCCAATTATATATTATTTTAATATCAAAAGAATGATATTATCGCTCGTGTGTACGTACGGACTATTGTCTCCATGAACGCGATGAGATTCATTACCCATCGTATCCATTAAATTATAATTATCATTTTATGATTAAAAATAATATTTAAGGACTTGATAAAATTCTGGATATAAATAGTATACAACATATTCATAACAAACATGACTTATGTAACAAAACATATAAAAGAAAATGAGTAAGTTAACACCCAAAATGATGATAATACTAAGATATTATTAACAAAGTGATGTTACAAGATAATATATGATATCATATTAATGTATATTATTATTGTATAATTAAATAACAATTATTTCACCATTATATAGGAGGATAACCTACCCTTGACCAAGGAAAAGGTACAAAGTAAGGGGTTTCTTATCTCACTTTTAATTCTGTGAGATTTCCATTGTTCACTTATTTATTGCAAGTGGTGTGTGTACTGCCCATGTTTGTATTCATTATGTAATATACTTTAATTCATGGATATTTACATCATCATTTTATGATCCTTATTTCATGGGTGTATGTTTTGTAAGTTACCAAATCAATAAGGGAATTTGAAATTTCAATTTCCACTCATTCAGCTTTAGGCATACTTCATTGATTATTTTACTCCAAGATTATGTGTGTAATAACTATTCATTTTCTTATGTCATAATTTCCACTCCCCTTTCTATGGATATAATTTTGATACACATAATAATTCCGTTGATAAATTCTCAAGTCATCGTTATGAACTTGATAAGAGTAATTTTTACTCAATCTCCATTTATTGAGTTAAACATCCAATTCATTGGTGTTGTTTTTACAAGAATATGTGTGAAAGTCCTCTGATTGTTTTACACAGAATATCCAATCATATTGTGTGTATTTATATTTTTCACACATAATTATGTAGTTGATTTATCTTTAACCTAAGGATATGTCCTTTATGAGGGATTTCATCTCAATTTAAATTCCATTGAGACTCCTTTGTTGTTATACACCAAATCACTTTTATATGATGTATATAATGTACTTTGACATAGTATATCATTAATCCATTTATTCTCATGATTTTACAAAGTTTTGATTAACTCAATTAGTTTTATTCAAGTGTATCTCTTTTGGCTAGGAACTCTAACTAAAATATCTTTTTAAAATGTTTTAAAGATTTATTATTCTAAATCTTTGTCATTAATGTCCATTTTTAAAAAATGGTTTTAAGGATATATTTATATGAACATTAAAGTTTTCAAATCAAAATTCCTTTTAAATGTTTCAAAGTGGTATGGGAAACTTTGATTCAAAAATCTATTTTAAATGGCTTCTTGACAAATAGTGTGACTTTTAAATGTTTTTAAGAAAAAGGGGGATATTTCTCTCAGTAGTTTGATGATTATTTTAATCTATGTCAATATCCTTCATTATTCTTGATTGAGGATAATATGTTACAATAAAATCTTCCATATTGTGTTGAATGAGTTATGTTTGAATTTGGATGTGCTATTTTTATACTATTCATGGTTTATGGATAAAGTATTGACATTTCGTATTCTAGTTTTAATACGAATGTTATGTCATGTTTCAAAATTTTCATATGAGGAATGCATTGGACTTAGTAAGTGACGGGTGGAGCCCACTATAGATCCTCGATGCATCGGTAGGTCTCATGAGACAAAATAGTGTCTTGGCACAAGGCCTTAACAAAATCTTTTTTGTAGTCTTGGAATGAGGCCTTGACTATGTGGTTATGATAGTCTAGCATTATGCATTCCGTCATTATGAAAGTGGTTATTGATATTTCATGTGGTTATTTGACTAGTAGAATATCCATGTGATTATGTAAATGGCATTATTTCATTTTATTTTTGCCATATTATGCTGATGTTCAAGTTTAAAAGGCTCTTGTTTTAGTTATACATTGCCTTAAATGTTTATGCTTATTTTTGAAAGTTTCCGCTATATTGTTATCCTTACTGAGCATCAGAGCTCACCCCTTTCAATTTTTTATTTTTCCAATGATGTGAAGAAGTAATTTATGACTGGCCTGCAGGGATAGTATGAGGGGATATGAAGACAAGATGTTGTTGTAGTTTTTTTTACTTTATGATGTAATGTAAGACTTATGAATATATATAGTGTTTCCAAGACTACTAAACTAATTGGTCTTTTGAGACTTGATCTTTTGTGATCATGCCAATGTTATGTAATAATGCACCGACTCTGGGTAACTGGGGTTGGGGCGTTACAAGACCCATACAAAGGAAACATCTTACCCTATCCTATACTAGGGAAATCTGCCCCCATACCCTTATTTTGAGAACACCTTCACCCTATTCACTATACTAGGTCATGGAACATCCCATAGATTCATGTCTAAGAGTACATTTTCCCAGATCTCCTACTGAGATACCATCACTACCGAGGTCTCCCACAAGAGTGACTACCTACCTAAGGCCCATCCTCATCCTCTTAAATTAATTATCATGCTATTTACATTAGTATACACCCTATTCATCATGTACTATATTAATAATAAATTTCTCTTGGGAAATATTCTCAAATAAATAGGACCCTTATGGTAGTAATGATCACGTGCTCCTCTAAAAACAATCGTACCCATTACAAGGATACGTCTGAAACCTCTCATGTTTCTTACTACCTAACTCAGATGACCCATATATAGTATCTATTTAGTGTATCGCTTATTAGAAACATTTTTTCCACTAAATTATCTTCATCTATGGAAAGGGTGTCCAACTAGGTATAATCCCTAAACCCAGTATTCATCTCACCCACTAACCATTCTAGGAATCTCTAGGAAGAATACATGATATTTTCTCCAAAGCACAAATTAATAAGTATATGTATATTCCCAACATGTATCCTTTATACTTTCCTTATATAAAATTAGAATATAATTTAGTGTAATTTCGAACCTCTTTCTCATGAGGCCATATCCCCCATGCATCTAGTCATCCTTCCTCAACTAACCATTAATTGGTAAGAATTAGACACATACAAGGGCCTCCTCCTTAGGTGTATGCCCAAATAATTACCTTATTAATGAACTTATCCCTAAAATCCATACAGACAGACTTAGGTAGTCAAATAATCCCTAAATCATCCTCATACATAAATATCTCCTATGAAACTATCCATAAAGGGACATAATCCCTATGAACACACTATAATCAAAGGTTCATCTCCACTGTGAGTCCAATAATACCTTATCCTAATTATTTACTGGTAATAAAGATGAACCAAAATAGGGAATCCATACACAATTCCCACATCAATATTTTCTAGACACCTTTCTCCTAGAAGTCATATATACGTGGATTTATACAATATAGTATATGTCTTTACCACATAATTCTAAAATTCATGGGTTGGTCTTATAAAATGACCTTAAACTATGAAACTCAAACTACATGGTAATTGATTCCAATTTACCAAAAAGATTAGGATTAATTTTTGAGGTTCAATCCCAACACCTCACTAGTGATGGATGCATGACCTTAAAAGGAACTTTGTGTGGTCATGGGTGAATGACCTTAAAAGGTACCACATTTGTACTCATCACATGACCATAAAAGGTATGACATGTCAAATTAATTTATACCTAACTAATAAACTTCTAATTCCCATCATATTGATACATAGGAAGACACTTTTAAAGTCCAAATTCTAACTCTACAACACCTACTACCATCCAAGATGATGATAAATTCTAGAGTACCCAACATTGAGTTTTAAAACCAAAATATAATCAAAATGTATAGGAAATATACAAAAACAATGATATATATAGATGGAGAACCTATGACATACATGAACTTTTACATCGACCCATGGTTTTGATATAGTCACAAGTATCTAGGTAAGAAATTCCATACTGGGATTTGGGAAGGACTCTCAAATTTATCTTAAATCTATAAGAGAGTCACAGGATAAGAAATAATTATACTAAAATGGGTGAGATGAACTCAAACATCTATCCAATTGACTAATGTATAACCTAAGTGTCATTAGTAAAGTCCCAGCCACTATTTTCCTTTACAAATAAGGTTTTCATCGAATCAAAATAAACATAGTTCAAGTGAACATGGGAACAATGGCTAATGTGAAGTCCTTTAAAAAAATGGGTGAGTGTGTTCTTGTATTGGGAATAATTTTTCTAGAGATACCTGAACACATTCTACATGAAATTTGTGAACTATAAATTTTTTTAAACATAACATGAATCATTTACCTATGAGAGAAATCAGTCGACTATTCTCTCATTTGTAATGTTGTATTGACAAGTGTCTTGTATGTGCTTGTTAATCCCTTTAGTAATTTTATTAATCCATTATGTGTTCCCATTGATCCAATTGTAAGTATCCAACCTACACAACAGTGAGCATACTTTGCGTGTGGTGTATTTTTGTCAATGGTCATCAATAAAATCATGGTGTTTATGAAGCTTGATGTTAATATATTGAATAATTAAAGTGAAGAATAATTCCATGTATGTTTTTTTGGATACCCCAAACATGTTATAATGGATACGTGCCCAATTATTGCATCACTTTGTATTAGGTGAATAATTATTTAAATACATATATTAGATGATTGGTTTGAAGTTTCATATCATATCTTCTATTACAAAGTAAAAATTTTGTAACTTATAAGATCTTGGAAGATTCATTTATATTGAAGGAAAAAAGTGTTTAAATATTTGAGTTCCATGGAGGAGTTATATCGATAATTTTTATAGATTTCTTATGAAGAATTTTGAGAATATACATCCATTTTATTATATGAATAAAATAACTTGGATAAATTTAAAAAGGAATAAAGGATGATTTGGATTAAATTTGAATTGGATTTGTTTTTATTATAAATCCATAAATCATATTATAACTCACCTTAAAACATTATATACATGTTGGGTAATGGTAATTACAATTATTTTTAATGTTTTAAGGTTCTTATAATTGGATATAAGTAGTTTGGTGTCAATTTAAAATCATTTGAATTAAAATTTGTATATTTTGGACATTAAGGAATGATTTTGTGGCAAAGGGATTAACATATTTTTTCTAGGACAACATAGATTTCATTTTATAAAACATAAAATCCATTCCAGAGAGTGTAGAGTTATTCTCAAAATAACTTAGAGTTAATCTAGAATTTTAGAAAATGAAAAGAGTGAATGTGGGGTTATTTTCACCTATGTAGATTTTCTTGAAAGCCTTCATGGAGTTTTTGAGACCAATATAGAGTAAATTTAAAAATTCATAGATTAATCCATATTGAGAAAACTAGAAAATGGAATATCCTCATAGAGTTGAACTTATTAAAATATAGAGTTTATATAAGCCTATGTAGAGTTGTTGAAGTTCCATCAAGTTTATATGAGCTCCACATAGATGAATATAATGATAATTCCGTGATATAGAGTTTTTTTCCTTACTTTGTGAATATTTTAAAAAAATGAGATTTAATAAAAATATTATGTTTTATTTTTTGTATAGATTATGGGGATAAAGTTATTAATTAAATAACTTATGAATTAATAATATTTATTTAAAATGATGCTGGTTAACTATACATCATTGAAAATTGTGTCATGAAACCTTTTTTAAGGCTATGATACTAGCTACTTTCTAGGAGGTAATTTAAGATTAAAAATTTATCTAAACTATTTGATTCCAGTTAAGTATTTATTAAATAAAATAAATATATCATTATTTAATTATTGTGATTCAGGTAGAAGTAAGAAGAAATACATGAAAATTTTTATATGAAGGGGGTGTCGTGATTGAAACTTTTATTAGAATGCATTTATTTATATATAATTTTAATACATATAGATATTATTGAAATAATGAATAGGGTTATGAATATTAAGGTGTGTGATAGTTACTACATGTTACATATGGTTCCAGATAGTAAAAAATATTAGTTTTCAATAGTTAACTCATATATGAGTCATCAGGTGTTTTTTAAATATTCAAGACCATGATTTCGGAATTTTTTTAAACCATGAATTATATAAAGATTAAAAATGATTTATTCACATGGTTTTCTAAATATAGTGAAGTGAGAAAGAAGTTTTGTGAAGATTACTAATGATTATATGTTATCTATATATTTTATTTATGATGAAGAAGAAAAT
Source organism: Viscum album (assembly GCA_963277665.1). Taxonomy (NCBI): domain Eukaryota; kingdom Viridiplantae; phylum Streptophyta; class Magnoliopsida; order Santalales; family Viscaceae; genus Viscum; species Viscum album. The sequence continues at coordinate 882,170,680 of OY728123.1, forward strand.
GTGGAATGTGAATGTGATATAAAACAATTCTGAGAAAGAAAGTTCTTGATTATCAAAGAGGTCTAACAATGGTAATATTGTGAAAAAGATTTCAATGTATCAAATCCATGAGAATTAGAGGGAGATCTTGTGCATCTGAGTTTTTCACTAAAGTATAAGAGGAATAGAATACAATAGAAGTAGAAAGAGAGGATGGGAATTCAAAATTTACATAGACATAATAAGTGTCTTGCAAATAGTGTAAGATAGGATTAAGGTTCATGATTTATAATTTTTTATATGAAAAATAAATATAAATTTCATGTAAAATTGTGTATATAAAATAATAAGAGTTTCTTACAGGTTATTTTGAAAGTAAGAGAAGAAGGGAAGAAAATAAATTAAACATAACTACCATAAAGAATAGTCAATATTTGTTGAGAATATATTAACAACCAAAAATTTAAGATTATATATTTTATTTTCTTTAAAAAATAATGTTATTAATATCTTTTTTTGAGTCAATAAGGTTTACTTATGACTTTTCCATTCCTTTATATTTTGAAAATCACAAACACTCTATCTCAAGGAAAATTTCATTTCCCATAAGTTTTATCTTAATAAGGAAACTTTCCTTCCCCTAGGAAATTTTCTCTTTAACCTTATTTTCATTGTTCATGATTTAGTTTCACTAAATTTAACTATTTTTATTTCTAAGTGTAAAATTATATTTAATTTCTAAAACATTGGAATCTTATAAAAAATTAGATATAAAACATTCTATTTTTAGGTTCTGAATTCAGATTCTGAATTCTCTAAAATTCAGATTCCGAATTCTCTAAAATTAAGATTCCAAATTCTCTAAAATTATGGTTTTGAATTGTTTGAAATTCAGGTTCTGAATTCCTTATAATTCAATCTCGGAATTCCTCAAAATTAAGATTCAAAATTCCTTATAATTAAGGTTCTGAATTCCTTAGAATTCAGGTTCCGAATTCCTACAAATTCCGGTTCTAAATTCCTTATAATTTAGGTTCTGAATGTTTATTTACTTAGATTCTGAACTTTATTTTTTCCTTAGACTCTGGAAAATTGTATTTGGTTGAGAAACCATATCTTCTTACCTTTTTTATAGTTATAAAATGATATCATGCATTCTGTTTCTAACTAACCATTGTTTGAGTGACATGTGTACATGTCCCTCCGAGATTCAAGAAAAAATATGACCGTTGGAGGGGGGAGCTGACTGTTGAAAAGGTGCCTATAAATAGGAGATCTTTTGAATGAGCTCATTACTGATTGATCAATATAGATATTACATGCTACCAAAGTTATTTCTAGAGAGAGATACTCTCATTCCTTGTGCATACTGAACTTCTTGTTCATCTTGATTTGTGCGACTCCGATTGTTGCTATGTATAATCGAGGGATTCTGGGGATATGAAGATAGTGGTTCTGACTACCTTAAAGTTATAGGTCTTGCTGGGATAGCAAGACATAACCTGATATTCATATCGAGGGCTTACCCTATCATGGGTAAGACAAAATTTCTTGAAAGTATAAATCAAGGGACCTTTATCCAAGGTTGTTGGATACCCTACTATTTGGGTTAAAAGATTCTATACTTGTTACATGTATTTTTTTCACGTTTATTTTACAATGAATTTTTATTGATAAGGAAAGTATAAATATCTTATACTTTCTTGTACTTGTATACTCTGATTAATAAGATTCTATATTCTTTAAGGTAGAATCTTTTCCCTTGTAAGCTTTTCTTAAGTTTCATTTCTGGAACCATATTTCTGGAACCTAGGAAGTTTGTAGAACTAAGAGGTCTTGTTAATTTACCTTGTTTAAATTTGTTAAACATAGAGAGTTTTATATCAACTTTAAAATATCCAAATGAATTTTTAAATGATACAATTCACCCCTATTGTATATTGAGCATCTACATTCTTATTTAGATCCTATAATTGGTATCATAGAAGGTCTCTGAAATACTTATATCCACATATAAGTTTTATTGATCATGTTTTCCTTGTTCTATATTTTCCTTTCTTAGGATTTTATTCTTGTTTACAAACTTTTACTATTGACAAGTTTCTGTGGAAAGATATTTTATTTAAGATAGTAGTAGTGAATGTTGGTTCGATTGAAAATCTTAATATTACTAGACCACCTATTTTGGATGGGGATGATTATGAATATTAGAGAGATCGTATGAAGAATTTTTTCATTAATACTAGAGTGGAAAAATTTTATATTCTTACTGGATATTACATGATTCTTCATAAGGAAGTCAGAACTTTTACTAATCAAGAAAAGTCAAAATATCAACTTAACTACAAGGTAAACAATACTTTGTTGTGTTCCATGACCAGGAATATTTGTAGTAAGATTTATTCTTGTGAAGCTGCAAATTGTATTTGGAAGAAATTGGGGGTTACTCATTTTGGTACATCCAAGGTTATAGAAACTATAAGATCCATGATTAGAGAAGAAAATCATGGAATTATATTTCCTTATGGAGAAACAGTGTGCAAGGTACAACAGAGGTTTATGACTATTGTTAACAGCTTGCAATCTATGGGTGAGAAAGGTTTAGATGATGAGGCACTTTTGGAAAATATTATAGATGTCATGCCTAACGAGTGGGAATCTAAGAGAATAGTTATTGATGAGAATAAGAAAGTATCTTAGATTACTCTTGATGATATTTTTAAACTCTTCTTCAAAATGATACAATAATGAAAAGAGATAATGATTTGAATAAAAAGAAGAATGGTAATGGAAGTGTAGCCTTAAAAACTAAAAAAGTCAAGACTCCTTAAAGGGTTACAAGATCCAAGTTGAAGAAAGTCACTGTTTTATCTAAATCAAGTGAAAGTGAAAATTTTGAGAATAAACTAGCTAATATTTATTGAAGGATGAACAAGAGAGTTGGGAAGAAAGACTTTCAGTATTGATATAAAAAGAAATAAATAAAGGACTAGAAAGATACTACAGTCACTTTTTATAAATGCAAAAGAGCAGGGAATATAAGGCCAGATTTTCCTATGCTTATGAGTAAGGATATAAAGGAAAATAATTATGAGATAAATAGAAATAAGTACTACAAAGCTAAAGATAAGAAGGTTTTGAAAGCTAATGACACCTGGAGTGCCAGTGGAGGAGACTCTTCTGAAGAATTAATCCTCAGAGTATGAATCTTCTGGTCCGAAGAATCTTGGTTTAATTCCCAAATTACCCATTGAAAATCATTATCTAATGGCCAAGGTACACAATGCTGAATCTATAACCAATGTATCCTTGAATTCTCACTATAGTGATAATAAATATTCTGAATCTTTAGATGAATAATTTTCTTCTGATGAAGATAATACTCTACCTAATTATAAAAAAGTGTTTAGGTTTGCTATGTTTCTTAAGAATGAAAATTCTAAAGATAAGAAAAATATTAATAAGGAAAATTATAGAATTTAAATTCTTACTAAAGAAGTATCAGATCTTTCTAAAGATCTTGGTAAGAAAACTCATGATTTTGAAAGTATTTAAAAAAACATCAAGGAAGTTAATTTTGAGAAGGATAAAATTTTTATGTATCTAGAAAAATTAATTTCTAAGAAAAATATTTTAGAGACTAACTCTTGTGTTAAAACTAATGTTTTTGAGGATAAAAACCTAGTTATTAGACCAAAGTCAGAAATATTTTCCTTGAGTAAGTGATTCTAAAACTTTACCTTAGGTAAGGAAAACTTTGATAAGATGTATTCTCAAATTTGATCTCTAAGGAATAATTACAGATTTGGTTATACTTATTCAAAACCACTTTTTAGTAACAATTATTTTGTTCCTCAAAGTGATCTATTATGTACCAAGTGTCACTGTGGTGGGCATTGGGCAAAAAAAATTTCCTTAAAAAAACCCAGTCACTAGGTTTTCATAAAGAATATTTTTCAAAGAAAATGTGGATTCCTAAGATTTTGATTTCTATAGTTTCTGAATCCAATAAAATTGGTTTATAAAAGTCTAATACTCTTATTTTTAGGAAAATAAAGATAGCATCAAAAACAATACATGGTACATGGATAGTGGATGTTCCCAACATATGACTGGTAACAAAAACTTCTTTGAAAAGATTATCAAGACAAAAGGAGGAAAAGTAACTTTTGGAGATAATGATCAGTGAGAAATTATTGGTATAGGTAACATTGTTCTTCATGGAAAAACTTTGATTTCAAATTTTCTGTTTGTCAAGGCTCTTAAGAAAAATCTCATTAGCATAAGTTATTTATGCGATGAAGGTTACCTTGTGAATTTTAGGAATGATAAATGTTTAGTACAAAATTCCAAGTAAGAGTTTATCCTTTCTACCCTTAATCAAGATAGTGTATACACATTAAACTTATAAGAACTTAGGAGCAAAGAACCACCTTGTCTTAGTGAAATGGAAGATCATTATTTGTTATGGAATAGAAGGTTGGGACATTATAACCTTATGAACCTATGCAAACTGTCTAAGAAAAGAATAGTTAAGGTTCTACCAGAGCATAGATTTGATTCTTCAAAAGTTTTTGATCCTTGTCAATATGGAAAACAACATAAATCAAGTTTTAAATCAGTCGATGAAGTCTCAACTACTGATGCATTATAGTTGGTGCATATGGATCTTTTTGGCCCAATACAAACTGGAAGCATTGAAGGAAAATATTATCCATTTGTCTTATTTGATGATTACACTAGATTTACATGGGTCTATTTTCTAGAAAATAATTCTAAAGTTTTTTTTATTTCATTATTTTTAGAGCCCATGTTAAAAATGATCAAAACCTTCCATTGATAAATATTCATAGTGATCATGGAGGAGAATTTCAAAATTCCGATTTTGAAACTTTTTTAGTAGAAACGGTATTACTCATAGATTATTAGCACCAAGAACTCATCAACAAAATGGTTTTGTTGAAATAAGAAATAGAATTCTTCAAGAGATAACCAGAACCATGTTGAGTGAATATTCAATAGCCAAATATTTTTGGGATGAAGCTGTAAGTACTGCTTGTTATACTATAAATCGTGTTTTGATTAGACCTTTTCTTAATAAAACCCCATATGAATTATGGAATGGTATAAAACGTAGACTTTCCAACTTCAAGGTTTTTGGTTGAAAAGTATTCATTCTGATTAATAAAGATAATTTACATAAATTCACACCCAAATCTAATGAAGGAATATTCTTAGGCTACTCCACAACTTATAAGGCTTATAGAGTTTTTAATAAAAACACCTTTAATTTTGAAGAAACAGTACATGTTAAATTTGAAGAAACTGATCCTTTTGTGTTTAAAAATCCTCAACCTACATCTTCGATTGTGTTTTCAAAAACTAATTGTCAACCCTTGTTATAAGATCCTTTTGATAAGGAAAATTTTCAAGAAAATTTTTCTAAAGCATTTACCCCAAAAGATTTTCTACCATATATTGATGAATAGGTTTTACAAAACCCAAATCAATTGTTTCTTAAGAATCATCCCAGTGATAGTATCATTGGTGATGTAAATCAACCTATAAGGACTAGAAGTTCCTTAATAATTGAATTATAACATCCAGTATTACTTTCCCAATTAGAACCAAAAAGCACCAATGAAGCTTCAGGTGATGATGATTGGATAAAATCCATGCAAGATGATCTAAATTAATTTGAAAGGAATAAATTCTGGACCTTGGTTGAAAGACCTAAAGAAACTACTTTTACTAGAGTGAAATGGGTCTTTAGAAATAAGTATGATAAAAATGGAATCATAGTAAGAAATAAAGATAGATTAGTTGCTAAAGGTTATAATCAATAAGAAGTAATAGACTATGAAGAAACCTATTCTCCAGTAGCTAGACTTGAATATGTTCGCATTTTACTTTCCTTTGCAGCATTCTTTAACATCAAAATTTTTCAAATGGGTGTTAAATGTTATTTTCTTAATGGTTATGTTCAAGAGGATGTTTTTGTTAAACAACCTCCTGGTTTTAAAGATACAAAACATCCTGAACATGTTTCCAAACATACTAAAACTTTATATGGACTTAAACAAACCCCTAGAGCTTAGTATGATAAACTTATATGGTTTTTTTATTCAAAACAATTATGTTAAGGGAAATGATGATCCAAACTTTTTATAAATAAAGATAAGAAAAATATTTTGATTGTTCAAATCTATATTGATGGCATTATATTTGGTTCAACTCAGTAATATTTAACTGATTCCTTTACTGATCAAATGAAATATTGGTTTGAAATGAGTATGATGGGTGAGTTAACATTTTCCATTAGTTTTCAAATCTCTCAAAAACCATAAGAAATATATATATATAAACATAATTATATTAAGGATATTCTTAAAAAGTATGGATATGACAACACTAAGAGTATAAGTACTCCCATTGGTACCTCAAATTCACTTGAACTTGATGAAGCTAGGAAACCAGTAGATCAAACATCTTTTAGAGGTATGATAGGAAGTCCACTTTACCTGACAGCTAGTCGTCCAGACTTAATGTTTTCAGTATGCCTATGTGCAAGATATCAATACAATCCTAAGGAATCTCATTTAAAGATATTGAAAATGATTTTTCACTACTTAAAGAGAACCATGGATTTAGGACTCTTTTATACTTCTAGAAATGATTTTGTTTTAAAAAGTTTTTCGGATACTGACTTTGGTGGGTGTAGAATGGATAGGAAAAGTACATCCGGAACCTGTCATTTCTTAAGAGATTCATTAGTTTCTTGGTCATGAAAAATGAAACACTTAGTAGCACTTCCCACTGCTGAAGGTGAATATGTAGCAGCTGGAAGTTGTTGCGCTCAAGTATTGTGGATGAAACACACACTCACAGACAATGATATGAGTTTTAACCAAACAAAAATTTTGTGTGACAATACTAATGCCATTGACTTAAGTAAAAAACCTTCATATCACTCTCATGAAAAACACATAGATTTTAGGCAACACTTTCTTAGGGATCACACACTAAAAGGAGATATAATTTTTCAATTTATCAGAACACAAGATCAACTTGATGATATTTTCACAAAATCTTTACCATCCAATAGATTTGAATATATTAAACCGAATTTAGGAATGATAACTGTAAGGTAACCTTCCATTTTAATTTCTTGTTGAAACCTATCTTCTTATAGTAAAAAAATCCCTTTCATAAGGGGAGTTCATTTTCTTGATTGTCAATTTTTTTTCGTAATGAAAATTTTTTGTAATCAAATTTCTTTTTTCGAAGTCAAATTTCTTTCATAGCCAAGAATAATTTTCCTCATTACGAATAATTATCTTAGCAATCCGGAAGGTATGTTTTCTTTACTTTGTTTTTATAATCATCTTTTTTACTTGTTGGTATTTTTATCTTGTTTAAGAAACTTTTTTGGATTCACTTTTTCTTAGATCCGAATTTTTATCTGAAAAAAATTCAAAAGATCAGAACCTATCAAAATTATTCTTCGGTTATCATATCAACCATTAGATTTGATCAGAAGTTTTTCAACCATTGGATCAACCATGGAAGTTGAACCCTCGCCTAAATCTACAATATAAAACCCCCGATGGTTGTCCTACATTTTTTTTAAGCTCTTGCGTGCTGAAGCTCTACATCTTTATTTTAAGGCCGTTCTGATTCTTCAAAGTTTTCTCATTTCTGGATGTCTGCTAAAGCCTATCCTCAGAAAGAAAAGTCAACTCTTAAGGAAATCTCTTTGTGGCGGATATACCGTGAAAGGTTGCTCAATCTGAAGTTTATGATAAGTATGACTCTATTATATCTAATAATGTATAGGTGAATGTTTGGGAGAGTGTATGTATATCAAAACCAAGAGCACATGATCTGGTGTATCCATAGTTGATGGTAGAGTTCTATGAAACATTTAGATTTTTCAATAAAGGAGGGAAAGATAAATTTTCTTTCAAGTGTTATGTAAAGACCTTCTCTCTTTCTTACATCATGGTAGAAAGTCTGATTGGTATTCCTTACAAAGGGGAATTAGAGTTTTGTACTCAAAAATTACCTGATGAATCCAGATATTTTGATAAGGAGAAGGAAATTGAGTGTCTTGGATTGAAAAGAGTAAAGACTCTGAAGATCATTCATCTATCTATGAATTTGTGGATTCTTGAATTGTGGGTTCAAGGCTTTATAATTCCAAGGAAAGGGGATAAGGATACCTAGAAGAAGAGTGATATATATATGCTAGATTTATTGGTGAACCTCAAGAAGATAAACCTGGTTAAGTATATCTTGGTGATGATTGAGAATATCAAGAATGGGAATCTGAAATCTGAAATTATCATGTATCCAACAATCCTTTCAAATATTATTGTTCTTTGCCTTCAGTCATTCAAAATCCCATGCAGTTCAAAGCCAATAAACTAAAGAGTAATTTTTCTGAGTGATGATACTCTAAGGAGAATGAAAATTAGTTTTTCCAGTGATTCCAGAGAATTTAATGATCTATCTGAAAAAGAAGTTGAAGCTTTTTCAAAGAAGCTAGAAGTGGATGAAACTTCTAAGAAAGGTGGAAGGAAGAAGAAGGCTATGGAACTATAATAGAAAAGAAAAATCCATGCTGCTAAGGAAAGTCAGTCAGCACCACTGAAACCAAATTAGCAAAAAGCTTATCCTGATGAAGTAGTGTCTATGTAGAGAGAAGACAAGAAAAACAGGAAGGAAGGGGAGCCTATGTTTTTCTTGGACCCTACTGAGGATAAATATTTGAAGGAAAAGGCTGCAAAGAATCTTGAAAAGGAACATAAAGAGAAGAAGCAAAATAAGAAGATGTTTATGGCTAAGATACTACACTATCTTATTAAGGATGTTGAAAAAGTCTCTGAGAAAATTCCAGTACCAGATTCCTTTCTATAAGAATCATTACCAGAGACTCCAGGGAAGAAAGTAGTGATTCCGAAATCGCATCATGAAGGAGAAGTGGAAGAAGAAGAAGATGAAGAAGGAAGTGGTGATTCAGAAGATATAATAAAGAAAGTTGAAGAGTATCATGATAAGGAAAGCCCCTCTGTATAATTATCAATCCAGACTTCCAAATCTGAATACTAAAAAATTTCTACAATAGGAAAAAATGAGAAGGGTGAAGAAGAAGTGAATAAGCCAACAGATGATGAAATAAGTAATAATGATTTCATTCATCCGGAAGATCTAGTAGCTAATTCAGAGAAGAAGTAGTTTAGAAAGGTAAAATTGTTCAGCTATCTGATAGTGAGCATGAATCTCCCAAAGAAAAAGACATCATTCCTAGAGATGACAAGGGAAAACATGTGGTAGTAAATAGACCTAGTAAATCTGTGGTAAAGAAGAAAGATTTTGGTGCCTCATCAAAGAGAAAAGCTGAGGATATAGAAAAAGAATCACCATCGACCAAACAATCAGATTCAGAATCATCTTCCCTCGAGCATGATTTTGTTGTTCAGTCATTGAAAAAGTTGGTTAGAACTATTCCTTTATTCCTAATAATAGATTCAAGATTCCAGATGCTTCATCATATGATAAATCAGAAGTTAGACTCAATTTCCATGGGGATGGAAAAGTGTGTCGCACTAGAGGTAGATTTCAAGACCTTCCTCATCAGTTGTGAGGCTCATAAAAGATATTGCAAGAAGATGAAAATATGGTCAAAGAAAACAATTGAAGAAATGATATTATTTGATGAATTTTATGATAATTCTGAGGATTCATTTGATACCAAATATGGGAAGATCAAGGATCTTACAAATAGTTTTGAGGAAAAGTAAACCCTAGAAAAGACTACTTGGAATAAAGAAGTTAAGGATCTAAATATCAAGCTTAGCTCTATGGCCACGAGTTGGAAGAGGGAAAGAGACCTTAGAATAGATATTGAAGAGAATCTTGTTAAACAAGAAGAAGTGTTGAAAGCTCAGGAAAACATTCCTAAGGCTTAGGAAGAGAAAATTCAAGCCTTAGAGAAGAAAAGTAAAGACTAGGATCAGTTGCTTAAGCGAGCTGAAGAGGATCACAAGGAGCTCAAGAAGTTAAAAAAACATTGTGAATAAGATGATGCCGAAGCATAAAGAGGGATAATTTCATTACATTTATATATTTTGTTGAATTTTCTTCATTGTAGAAATTCTTTCAACATTAATGAAATTTTGGTTGCTCTTTATATATTTTGTTTGTGGTTGTTTATTACTAATGTTCCAGGTACCAATATTTTCTTTCTATTCCCTCGATTTTTTTTTGAAAATATCAAAGTGGGAGAAAGTATTGATAGAAATAATACAAAGAGATTTCCCTAAGTAAGGGGGAGTTCATCCAAGGGAAAGTTCTTATCAATGAAATTTTTCATATATAAGATAATGAAAAATATCATTCAAGAAATCAAGAATACGACCCTTAGTGATTCCAAAGCCTAAGGGGAGTTAGTCGTTTTCACTATGATCCATAAGTAAAGGGAGATAAGTTTTTATTTTCAAGTCCATAAAATTTCTAAGTCTTCGGATTATTTTTAGTAAGGATGTTTGTGCTTTCCAAAAAGGGGGAGATTGTTGAGTCAATAAGGTTTCCTTATGACTTTAGCATTCCTTTATGTTTTGAAAATCACAAACACTCAATCTTAAGGAAAATTTCACTTCCCCTAACTTTTATCTTAATAAGGAAATTTTCCTCCCCCAAGGAAATTTTCTACTTACATTTGTTTTCATTGTTCATGATTTAGTTTCACTAAATTTAACTTTTTTTTATTTATAAGTGTAATATTAGGCATAATTTCTTAAACTTTGAAATCCTATAAATACTTTGATATAAAGAATTCTATTTTCAGGTTTTGAATTAAGATTCCAAATTATTTGAAATTCAGATTCTGAATTCTCTAAAATTCATATTCTAAAATCCATTAAATTCAGGTTCAGAATTCTCTAAAATTCAGGTTCCAAATTCCTCAAAATTCAGTCTCCAAATTCCTCAGAATTCAAATTCCAAGTTCCTCAGAATTCAGGTTCTGAATTCCTTAAAATTCAGGTTCTGAATTCCTTAGATTTTAGGTTCTGAATTCCTTAGAATTCAGATTCCAAATTCCTCAGAATTCAGGTTCTAAATTCCTCATAATTCAGATTCTGAATCCTCTGAAATTCAGGTTTCGAATTCCTTAGAATTAAGATTCCAAATTACTCAGATTTCAGATTCTGAATTCATCAGAATTCATATTTCAAATTTCGTAGAATTAAGACTCTGAAGTCTACAGAATTCTGATTCCGAATTTCTTGAAAAACAGAATCCAAATATCCATGTAATATAGACTCCGAATATTTATTTACTTAGAATTAAAACATTAATTTTCCCTTAGACACTGGAAAATTTTATTTGGTTGAGAAACCATATCTTTCTTACCTTTTTTATAGTTATAAAATGATGTCATGCATTCTAATTCTAACTAACCATTTTTTTAGTGACACTTATATAGGTCCCTCTGAGATTCAAGGAAACATATGACCGTTGGAGGAGGGAGTCGAGCGTTGAGAAAGTGCCTGTAAATAGAAGCTCATTTGAACGATCTCATTACTAGTTGATCAATCTAGAGATTAAATGCTTCCAAAGTGATTTCTAGAGAGAGATACTCTCATGCCTTGTGCGTACTTAACTTCTAGTTCAGCTTTCTTTGTGCGACTCCGATTGTTGTTGTGTACAATCGAGGGCTTCTTGGGATAAGAAGATAGATGTTCCGACTACCTTGAAGTTCGAGGGCTTGTGGGGATAGTAATATAGAGTTCGATATTCCTATTGAGGGCTTACCCTGGTGTGGTTAAGACATACTTTCTTGAAAGTATAAATCAAGGGACCTTTATCTAAGGTTGTTGGATACCGTACTATTTGGGTTAAAAGATTCTATACTTGTTACTTGTATTGTTTCAAGTTTATTTTCCGCTGAATTTTTATTGATACAGAAAGTATATCTATCTTATACTTTCTTTTACTTGTATACTATGATTAGTAAGACTCTATACGCTTTAAGGTAGAATCTTCTCCCTTGTAAACTTTTCTTAAGTTTAATTTCCGGAACCATATTTCTGCAACCTAGAAAGTTTGTAGAACTAAGAGGTCCTGTGAATTTACCTTTTTTTAACATTGTTAAACATAAAAAAATTTATATCAACTTTAAAAGATCCAAAGGAATTTTTAAAGGATACAATTCACCCCCATCTTTTATATTGAGCATCTACATTCATATTTCGATCCTACACTTGTGATGCATGCAGCACCAAATTGAAAGTGAACCACATAACAATATATGACCAATAAAATATATCCATATAATTGGAGGGTAAGAATAGATCTAAAATAATTATGAAATATATGTAGTAATAAAAAAGGTAATTATTAATACTGATATGTTGATAAAATTCAATTAGTATAACTTAGTAACTAGTAAAATCGATTTATGCTTTAAAATGTATCCTTTATAAAAATTAGATATTTATATGTTTTTAAGCAAGTAATTATATTATAGACGAGGGATATTATTTATATGATAATATTTTAACACTAAATTTTATTATAAATTGATATGAAATAATTATATGAGCAATTTTTATTTTAAAAATTATTTTCTGATGAAAATAAATTTCAATATATATTTATGTTTTTACATGAAAGTTAAATTCTAAAATTTTAGAATTTTAATTTTACCAAATTGACTTAATTTTATGAATTATAATTATAATATTACATTATGATTAATTTAAAGTTATTTCTTAAATAATTAATTATTAGGTGAATAGAAAAAACACTGATTTTTCGAATACAATCACTTCTATGAAATTTTCATAATACAAGAATGACTTAAATATTTTTAAATATATATATATATATATAAGTATAATAATTCATTTAAAATAATTTTTTTGTACTTATAAATCACACACTTATCATTTTGGAAACATAAGTAATATTTTAATCTAAAACTAATTTATTGGTTTACATTAAAAATTTGGTTTTCATAACATATAGAAATTAAATCCAATTTCTTTTCATATCTGAGTTCAACATGATCATATTATTTAATAATTTTAATTTAATTTTTTGGTCATAAAAATATGATTATACATATTAAAGGTAATGACAATGATAATGGTAAAAATATTTTTTTGAAAGAACTATTTTATTAACATTGTATAATTTTTATCTAATGAAATAAATTAATATCTTATAAAAATTTAATTTTATATATTTTTTAATCCCCTATTTAAAAAATTATCATAAATTTAATTGTTAATATATACAAAAAGAGATTTATAATCCTTAATAGTGAAAACAACATTTTTCAACAAAACAGTTTTACTATTTAGAAAATGTTTTAATTTAAAAGATAATTTCATATTAGATGGAAATTTAATCATATTAAATGGAGATTTAATTTAGGTTTTTCACATCCAAATTTTTTGATAGGGGTATTTTATATGTTTAATCAAACATAAGTTACTTCTATAAAAACCAGTTACCCAAATAAAAAATGTAAAAGTAAAAATAAATGAACAAATGACTTCCGAATTTTTTTAAAAAATGTTTGAATATACATGTTTGAGGATTATTATACCCAATATCACTCCAAACCCAAATGTTTCTCACTTTTTTAACCTATGACCCTTAAAAAATTTCATTCCATTACTAAAAAACAATGGGAGTTCACAAAATTTCCTTTTTATTCTTTTATAAGAGGGAACACTTCCACCCCTTAATGAAACAACCATTTATTCTAAATTTACTTTAAAATATGAAAAACTTTAATCTCATATTATTCAATTTCATTTTATAAATACCATGGTCCCTAAAAGTTATCCAAATCCCATCAATTCCAAGGAGTTCACTAAGAGGATGTGCAATGTCTCGGTGTAGGTATTATTTAACCATTAACCATTTCTTCTTAATATTTATCTCTAAAAACTACCCTATAAATAGTAATATGATGTAATTATTATTATAATTATACTTAATTTTTATTTTATTATTTTAAAAACCATTATGTTGTTCCTTTACATCTACTTAGAAAAACAAAATATTGTTAATTGTGCATTATGCGGACTACTGCCTCTACAAAGTAAAGTTTTTCATTTCTCATTTTGATTTTATTTTTTTATAAAAACCACTTAAAATGTGATTCAAATAATTAAAAACATAAAAAAATATCATTATTATTATTTATAATTAAATTATATACCTCCTTAACAATACTCACCCATCGAGATAAGGCATGTTCATGCTTGGGGTTAGTTTAACCACCTACTTGGAAAATGATATAAAATTATATCATGGATGACTATGAGAAATTAAATAATAATATTATCATAAGTTAATAATAAAATAATTAATATTTTATATCTCTATAAAGGTTATATTTCATAATTAACTTATTATTAAAATATCATATTAAATCTCTAAAATTAGCGAAATAAGTCGAAAATGATTCCATTTTCACGCAACATAGCTAAAAAATAATTGAATGAGATATGGGATTTAAAAATAAATATAACTTATTTATTATATTAAATTAAATTATCTAGGAATGATGAACTTATGGAGAATAATAAATAACAACACCCCTATTATGCAACTAGTTCAAAATGATCAAGATAACTCACACTCGATATTGAAAATAGATAATAACTAACTAATATACATATAAGGAATAAATATAAATGAAGTTTATAAAAGGTTATATTTAGTAATATGGCTCTTGAATATATTATTATTCTATTTATTTCTTTATATAGTATATTTTAATTCTTTAGGGGAAGTCATGAATTAAGGTAAGGGATTCTTCATCTCAATTTTTACTCTTTGAGACCTTTTTTATTTTGTACACCATTTTCAATTTTATATGGTATTTTTATCATTTTATTCCAATGAAAGTTTTTTTTTCAATTCATTTTATATAAAAATAAAAATTTAGTTCCTTTATTCATCTATCTTTTGATTCAAGTTCTAACCAAGCTGTAAGGGTTTCTTATCTAAAATTTTCACTCCCAGAGACATATTACGTATTATAAACCATATTTTCTTTGTAATGGTGTATATAAAGACCATTTAATGTTTTTTTATCATTATTATATCATTATTAATGGTATATAAAGTTACATTTTAAATTCTATCATTCAATATGTTTTTATTCAAATGTTTCTAAAGCTGTAAGTATTATTTGTCTTTATTTTCAATTCCATAAGACATATTTGATATTATGCACAATATTTTACTTGATATAGTGTATTAGATGACCATTTTTCTTTAATAATAATGAATATATTTCATTTCATTATATTTTAATTTAATGGTATCCATCTCATGTTCTTTTTATTATGACACTACCATTACCATAAGGGTGATTGCATCTTAATTTTGTTTCAATGAGATATGATTCTCTTTTAAACATTGTTTATTTTTTATGGTGTATATATTTATCATGGATTAATTTATCAATCATATCATACTATTTTCATATAGGGGGATTAAACTTTTTGAAATACACCACTTCATTTGTCTTTCCAAATCAACCTTTGTTATAGGCATGATTTTTCTCTTAGTGCATTTTCTTTGTGAGTACCGTATTTTTAATTACATTTTTTAAAGGTAATTCACCTATATAGACATGAATTTATTGATTGGAGATATTATTGAACTAAAAATATACCAATAATATATACAATTCTAGTTTTCGGGATAGTTACATAAAAATCCATTCCATTTATTTGTTAAGGGAATATTGACATTTCATATACTTGTTAATTAAATTCAATTTTTATTGATTACTAAGAAATGTTGGTTATATACTGTATTTTTTATTAATTATTTCATATTATGAATGAATTGGAATTAATTAATGATGGGTGGGGCCCATGATAGACACTTTATTCATGAATAATTTTCAATAGAAAAACTAGATTTGGTATTTTGGTGTATTCTCACAAAGAACAAATATTTCATAAACACGTGGCCTTGAAAGTAAGATAATTTTGAAAAAGATCATTATGTCTTGGATTATAGAATGTAATTAGCTATCCAAAATTATTTATTTCATCTTTAAGAAACCATTATTATTATACATGTTTTTATTTAGTAATATATTATCCAGGGATATGTTATGCTCACCATTTCTTTTGATTATGAAATTATTTTTATTATTTATTCTTTCCATATTATTTATGCTAATTTATGCTAAATTATAATATTTGATTATAATAGAATATTTTTACCCTTACATAGAATTGGAGTTCACCCCTTATTACATTTCCATTTCGTATAATTAATGAAAAAAATTCATTACTACTGATATGTATAACTAAATAGACTATGTAGAGAATTTTGTAGGAGATGTTGAAGACTTATTACAAATTAAGTATTTTTTATATAGTTAAAAAACAATATCAATATTATGAGATATACGTGAGAATATTTATATAAAATTTATTGATAACTCTCTGAAACTCTAAAAATCAAATGTCTATTAAATGTATTTGACTAAATATTTGTTTTTGATATTGTAATTATTAATGGTTAAAATTTGGTCACTTCAGTTCATTTCCAAGTTAGTATGTAAAGAAGTTGTTTATTTTGAATATATTCTCAGAGTGTGGGTCTGAGTGTTCATAGTTGGTATTAAATGTGGTTTTAAATAACTATAGATATTTGGATGTCATCAATTAAGGAAAATTTAAGAGTTATAAATGTATTTAAGGGTTGATAAGTGGAGTTTGTTCACAATTTAAAAGGTATAGATAACCCTTTAGGTTAGTTCATGTAACATTTAATATTTTTCATATTAGGATAGGACAAAATATATGAAATATATAGGTATATGTATATCGTATTTGTATAAGTGTATGAAATAATCCAAAATTATAGAAAAGTATAGATTTTGTGGTTTCATGGAAATTACATACTTATCTAGATAATGGGAAGTGGATACGGCTGTTAAATAGATGTACCTAGGGTAAATTCCCTGAAAAAGGATGGTTGAGATAAGAATCAATCTTCACTCTAGTGTATTATGAGTGGTACTTAGACTTCACACCTAGATATTCACCATATTGGATATTATTTGGTGGATCATATACAAATTACGAAGCATTTTTAGAAGCACAATGAGTTATGTTGGATTTTTTAACAAGAAGTTGCTTGTTGACAAGAAGGTTGGTCAAAAAGAAGTTGTGATGGAGTGAAGTTGGATTTTTTTTATAAGAATTGGATTATTGATACAATCTTGATTGATGTTTTTCCTTGGTGTTAAAATAGTTAGTACCAATTAAAGGTTATCCAGTGTTTGTTGAGAAGTGCAACTGAATTTTAAAAGGAGACAACATGGTCATTAGAATTTCCAAAATTAGAACCAAAGGAATCTTGGTGAATTAATATGACGACTATGACTTAACATAAGGTATGCTATGTTGATGTTTCCCATCATGGTAAACACCAAATCGTAGTCAGTGGGAATGGTGTAGGTGAATTAAAATCTAGGTGCATCCATACCCTCTTCATTGGACGTATTAAGAAGGTGATGCCCAAAAAGAGTAACTAGAGAGGGACCACACTATGGTGGTCCCCAATGTTAAATTACATGCACTGATGAAAAATAGGAAATTACATTATGGTTTTAAAGATGTTCATGGTTTAGTAATTATTCTGTGTTGAATATATGAGAGAAAAATAGCTAACACAACCTAGGTAGAGGAGGCCACACCTATGGTTCACAACATGTTAGAGTCATTACGACCAAAATTTTTGCAACACATTATAGAAAACAAGGATTTTCATATATAAGTTTTACATGTTTTTAGATGAATATTTTATACATTTCTTAAACACATTCTCGAGGAACATAAAGGTTTAGTGTCTTTGGATACTAGATGCACAATCTTATAATTTATTGAAATATCTTTAACATCTACCACAATAATCTTACTACATAGTACTCTTTAAGGCATAAACTACTTAAAACCATTATTTATAACTCGGCTAAAGGAAAAATAAGAAAGAGTGAGCTTATATTCTTAGTAAGGGTAAAAAGGGAGACATCAATTGATAATAATATGAAGGAATAAGATAATCATAAGTGTATGAGATCATGCCCATAGGTTAAAAAGTTCATACCCAATATTTCAATGACCATAAACATGAGTCCTGGTATAAATATTTGTCATTTCAAAATACATGAATCATAAGAGTAAGAAATCATCATAAATCAATGATGTACCACAAGTTCATGTCATAATAGTTTTGAACCATCCTACATATAGAAACCATTTCATATGTCACGTTTAACTAATGAGACCATAAAATCATCATGAATTGGGTATCCATACCTATTCCCAATTTCATGAATGACCGGGAATCAAAACCTACATCCTATAGTGGATTAACCACATTGACTTATTTCCCATAGTGGATCATGAACATCAAATTTCATCCCATAATTTTCTCACAAGATATATAGCTTTACCAAATGAATTTGAGGGATATATAATTTTGGGAACACTTTTATCATAATTAAAACCATACATATGTGTTTAATAAGATCATTAAACATTCATCATATCATCATATCATAACATGTGGAAAGAAAATTTGTTTTATAAACCTTACATTAATACATCATAGCATAAGCCATGGAAAATAAATGTGTTTATAAACATCTAGTAATCATAATAATAGACCACCCAAATAATGAATATTTAGGGTACCATTGTATCATATCCCTATTAAAACATACGAGAAACAAAAATTTGATGATGACAATGAATAAAAAAAATTGGGTACAACCACGAAAGCGGCACACATGCAAGGAAAAAAATTACATGTAAATCGAAACCCTGAGGACTTGACCCCATGACCTGCCCCTCACCCCCAAGCCCTTACCACCCTACCACCAATGGTGGGGCATGACGATGAATAGAAATACCATAAAAATATCATTTAATTTTTATGAGGAAAATGAAGATTCCATTTTGAAATACATTATTTAAAATATAAAAATTTTCAAAATACTATGATTTTTTTCTAAAAAGAAATTTGAAAACTTTTAAATTAATCTTCAAATAATTGAGTGGTCATTATGATAGAAAGTTCCATTCATGTTTTATAAGTTAAAATAAAACATTCCTTTCATCTTTTCTTAATAATTCAAAAAGTGCCTCTATTAAAAAATGACAGGAAGATTCCTTTTAAACATTTTTTAAGAAATGAAAACAAGGGTAAAAATTAATTTAATAAATAAATATATATTATTAAAAAAAATAATTGAATTTTTTTTTAGAAAACATGGTCATGGAATAGAAATATTTTCAACCAAATAGAAAAACATAGTAAGTTTTCCTTAAAAAATTCTTTCAATCTCTTGGGTACTTAAAATAAAGAAAATTAATGAAAAACATGTATTATTAAGAAATAACTAGAGGTGAAGAAAACTTAAATTTAATTATCATATAAGGATTATATAATTCCCTTAATGTATATTCAAGCCTAAATAATCTCAATTAAAAATAAGATTGAAACATAAATCTATTACCACTTCGGTAACTTTTGAATGAAAACCTCCTGAATGAGAGAAACATAGATAGATATGTAAATACCTATAATTTTCATGATAATAATCATAAAATTTATTAATTGGTAGTATATACACCACATAAAATAAACACGTGGTGAATATTAAATGTATCTCACAAAAGTAAAAGGGAGATTGAAACCACTTACCATAAATATAGACTTTATTTATACACATTAGAAACTCCAATATAATAAATATATGTTTATTATAAATTTGTTATAGAAAAATAATTATATCTGTCATACCATTTATGATTTAAGTATGAAATATTATCAACTTTTTACTAATAATTATTTTATTAAAATCAGTTTTCTGGGTGATAACTGCATCGCTTTTCATATATGTTTTGGTTTGGTAGTTTTGGCCCTTGTACATTAATCAAGGTTACATAATATACAGAATTTTAATCATGATATAAATATAATATATAGTTATTATATAAATATTTTTATTAATATATAAAATTAATATATAAATAAATGAATTACACCATTCATGGAGATGGTACGTCGTACGTATGCATGAACGTTGTTTTTATTTTTTGACGGATAGAAATAAAGAAAGGAAAATAAAAACTCATCTTTTAAAGTCATTATTATATCATATATATTCATCAAATTCATCCTTATTACCATACATGTAAAATTTAAATAAAAAATTAATCACATCACTTCGTGGAGGTGGTAGTCCACATGTAAGCACGAGCAATGTTATCAATTTCCAAAATATTAGAAGGTAAGAAGGAATAAGTGATATTATATTTATAAAAGTATTATTATTTCATAAATATAAGATCTATATCTATATATATAAACATTAAATCCATCATTATATCCAATCATGAGAAGTGTTGACTGAAATGGAATTACAATGGCTCGCAAGGCGATAGGTCACCGTACACATGATCAATGGTTTAGTTTCTCATTTCGTAGAAGAGGATATGAGTATAAATTATGATATTAAAAAAATAAAATAAAATCATATGGAAGTTATTGATGTTATTATTTAATAAACTTTTATGATAAATTTTAAGGATGTAGAAGAAGAAATAAAAGAAAAACACATGGTTATGAACTATATCTCTTCTTCAGATAACCACTTTTGCTTATACCTAAATCCTTCCAAGGATGGTTTTATATTAAAAAAGGGACTCTATATCATGGTTAGGTATGTAAGGAAGTTATTTGGTTAGGTATTGATCGAAAATAAATGATATTTAAGTGTGGAGAGAAGAGGATAGCGGGTGTCCTTTTATAATTGAGGTGAGTGGCACACTTGTAGGTTTTTAATGTTTTAAAATAATGTCTAGAAACTCTCTTGAAAAAATGGATAAAAAATGGATCATATTTGGAGGTAATAAGGTTATGGTTTAAATACTACCAAATAATGGGGTTTAATTAATTTTTTAAGTCGTTTTAACCCTAATATTTTTAGTCTGACCACTCGGTAAAAATGTTTTAACCTTAATTGTGGTAACATATTTTTTTACTGTTTTTACTATAATTATGAAAAAAAGTTGAACTTAATAACTAATATTAATTATTATACTTACAAAATATGGAATATATTTTTATCAGATTCAATTCAAATAAGTTTAATAATTTAATATAATATTATACCCACAAATGTGAAGAAAGGTGGCTTTCCAAAAGAAAACGTTTTCTTAGGTATAAAAAGTTTTTATGTGAAAATTAAACATAAAATTGATTCTAATGACCTAAATTGGATTACTAATTTTATAATTCAACTAATTTTACTTTTCCACCTATATTAATGAAAAATAAAACTTTTTAAATACATTAAAGAGAAATATTTTTTTAATAAAAATCATTGTTTTTCATTATTAATCAAAATATTAATTTTTTTAGAAAATTATGAAAAATAAATTATAATATAGTTATGAAATGTTGGTTTTAAAAATTAAGTTCAAATTTTAAAATAATTTTTTTAAAATAGAAAAAATTAAATATAATATTTTCTAACAAAAATCAATAAAAATTATATTTGGTGGAAATGTTTTTTTGAAGCATAATATGAATTTAGTATAAATTTAATGCTTATTTCTTAATAATTAATAAATACATTTTTATTGAGTAGTACCTTTATATATATTTCATTATTTGGTTATTCATATTCATACCTTCCAATTCAATGGATAGGTTTTAATGGTCATAATAATATTTCATGGATGTTTAGGCTCAGCGTTTCATGTCGTATACTCTATCGAAAATACTTTCCTTATTTTAAAATATATGGTTGTTAAATTCTACCACCTTTTATAAATTTAATTATCTCTATTTGAACTTGTACTCGGTAATCATGGGTTTGACATTTGAAAATTCCTTGGTGGAAAACACAAAATGTAAAAGGGGTTAATAAAACTTTCCTATAGAAAGAAGGAAAGGGTAATATGATGGTCATCACAAAATAGGTTTCAAAATTGGGGAAAATTAGTAAGAAGTGGAAATGTATACATGGAAGAGAAAACTAAAGACCATGTACTAATATATAATGATATAGTATATGGTTGAGAGAAATTTATTGACCAAAAAATTATAAACCTATTATGGATGAACAGACGATCAACTCATTGGAAATGAAGTTAAACGTATAATATTTTTTTTAAAGACAATTTCCCTAAATTTGTGAGATTATTTTACCATCAATATAGTGAAATTGAGAATATATATTTACTTGGTTTATTCCAAAATTATAATCACAATTTAATCCATTGGTTGGATTCAATCAATTTCAACTTCAACTCTTACTCCCTGAAATGAATGTTCAACATGAATTATTTTCATGCCTGAAGAACTAAAACAAAATTTTAACAGATCACAAGATCTATAAAATAATTATAAGTCATTACTCCCATCTCAAGATAAAAAAATGATTTGGATAGGTTATCCAATATGATTAATCATGTTTTATTGTCAAATAATAAAACCCAAATTTGAACTTAAACCATTACTTATGTATTTAACCTCAAACCCTTCCAAAATATGTGTGGCCCAATTAAGAATCCAAATAAATAAATTAAAAAAACTCACTTATTTATGAAAATCAAATTGACATTAATCACTTAAACAATATAAAATATATCTTCATGTCACACACCAAATATGTTAATTCTTTGATCATATATTCTCCTAAAACATGGTAATAACCCAAATTACCATAAATCCTCAAAGAAAACATGTGTAATTCCAAATATTAACTATCTCATCCTTCCTTAAATATAATAAAACATTATTGAATATATTCCATAAATATTAAAATACTATAAACTTCATAAAAGTTAAGCTTAACCACTTTTTAATGAAATCACTAATCAGTTCCAAGGTCATCAATACTATCACATTTAATTTATCAAAATAAACCATATATTTATCTTGATTAAAAATTATTATCTCAATTGTATAAAGATATTTTGGGTTATCTTTCCCTTAATCAAGTGTTCTCCAAAAAGGCTATCTTACCACTCAATCACTTTTCTTGGTTATCGGTACCATTTACCAAATAATTTAGAATCCTTAAAGAAAAATTTAGAGAAAAATTTCTTAGATGGTTCATGATTATTATAACTAGAATATAATTAATATAACACTTATACAACATAATTTTAAAATCACAATACATAAACACTTTAATAATTTTACTTCAACAATTGGAATAACATAGGTCCTTCCTTGCTCTAGGAGTTAACTCTTGGATTAGGTAATTGACTCAAATAATGAACATGTTCCCCATACAAAATAAATTTTATTCCTCATTAATTAATTTATATATAACCTTCATTTCCATATATAAATCATTCCCCTTTATTTGATTCATTCTCCTGGTTTCTCCTATATTTTTATCATGTAGGAAACCGAATCTTCTTCCCTTTGTGGTCTTCATAAAACTTGATAATTTTGTTATTAGGTGTTTCAAAAAAACTCACCCAAGTTGAGATTGTGAATCATATATTTATATAGATTATTTAGCACATTTACAAGGTTTCACATTCTATCTCCTATATATTTTTGTTTCTAATAAGGGAAATCATTCCATTGTCCATCAAATTCATGATTAACAAAATTACTCCTGGTCCCAACCATTGAATAAATGAAACAATAATAGTGTGAGAAACAATTATCTTTGTGGGAAAATAAAAAATCATGAAATGTCATTTATAGTATGTATAAATCATGAAACCTTCATTTCATCCTATGAAATAATAGGTTTAACTTAGGCCATCCATGGTTATAATTTATTCAAATACTTCATAATGGTTCGTAAAGAAAATTTGAATTAAACCAATAACATCCCACTGGAGTGTCAAACCCGGTGTGCATTAAGTTCACACTCACCATAAACTAAAATGATGGATGAGATGTAAGGGCCTGGATCCATGTGGATCAACCATTTGTGTGTTTTTGAAAACCAAAGTGCTCAGTGGAGGCTCAAAAGAATTTTGGAGGGTTCAGTAATTATAATATGGTGGCAGGGATCTTTCACATTAGGAAAGGATGTTCCATGATGTGAATGAGGGTTTCACGATGTGTAGTATTTCAGGGTTTGAAAAATTAGTACAGCGATGATGAAATGTGTTTTTCAATGAAACCCGACCCTAAGGCATTACAAAACGTTAAAGGGGATTTCATGTCTTATAATCCCCCATTGCTGTATGTTTTTAAAACATTTCATCCACTTAGGTTTTCATAAAACCTATAGATCAATTCTCTCTCTTGACTCCAGATGACTCGACAGCCACCCTCTTCAATGTTTGGGAATTCCTTCATACCAGATCAATTCCCCAGTTCCCTCTTTTGAGCTGTCTTCGATATAAGGTACGATCTACATCTTTTCTAGTAGTTTACTCAATAAATTTCCTCCCATTTATCTTTTCTATGTGATTGATTGTGATCTTTGTGTTTATAATGGGGTTTTCACGATTGTTGGTTGGTGAGTTAGTGTTGCGGAATCCTCAGGTAGATGCAGTTGTTGTGGGAGAGGTGATCAGGATCTGTTGTGTGGTTCATTCACATGCGAAGAACATCAGTGACATTTCTCATTACTTCTCTATTTACTTATGTTCAATCATAGATATAACATGATTTATCCCACTGGATCACAATGAATTTTACATAATAAATATTTAAACCGGATTAAATAATTGGTATCAATCACATATCTATGTTGTTGCTTGTATTGTGATAATAGTTTGCCTCTTGATTTTCTAAATAGCCTGATATATATTCCTTTCTTGGTTTAGCATGTTCTTGATGGAAAATTTATAAAGAATGTAAAGACAATATTGATAAATAATTAATTATGTTAAGATTAAAGAGGCATGTGAATGAATCTAGTTGTTGTTGCAATTTGATGATATTCAAATTTATGCAGATGTGCATGTTTAATTGAATTGGTTAAAGAAATTGAATCATGTTGATGCTTGAAGAAAAAGGAATTAAAGGCATGTAAAATTAATTGGTTAATTAATTTATGATATTTGTGATAGTTTTTTTTATATTTTACCCATAGTTAGAACCTCTTGATAATGAATCGGTTAATTCAAGATAGAATAAAGAACCAGTTGTTTGATAAATGACAATTCCTTGTAGGTTTCGAGTTACCTTCAAACTTTTAAAGGCCAAATGAATTATTCTTTGCAGTCACAAGAGATCGTTGTGTGTGAAGGATAAAGTCCTTGTTTTGGGCCAAGATCCTAGTTGATTTGTTTGTTTCCTACTGCTTGGGATGTGACGTGAGCCTGGGATGGCTGCGTCTAGATGGCTATTGTGGTTGTGGGGGCAGGGAGGCTTGGATGTGAAGTGAGCTTGGGATGGCTGAGCCTGGATGGCTGTTGTGATATATGGGGTGGGGAGGCCTATTGGTTATGGTAGAAGTTGACTCCTAGAGTGGCGAGATGAATCTGTTTATTCATGTGGGTATTGGGGCGGACACCAGGGATGATGAAATGGGTTAAAGCTAAGATTACCCATTGATGTAAATGTTTGATGCTTGTTGGGATGTTTTTTTTATCTGCTTTATGTTCCCCACTACTTGAGGTAGATGGTCTTTCTTACCCTCATTCCAAAATAGGTGAAGACACATGTGGTATGCCACATGCTTTCCATTATTATCATCTTGAGGATGGATGACTTTATACTCCTAATATAGGTGGAAAAGGAACTACGTGTAGTCCATCTACTCACCATGTTGATCCCCTTTCATTTGATAGATTAGAATGGTTTCTTAGAATACCTATAAATATGGAAATATGGAAAGTGTTAATGTTGTTAATAAATAAATTAATAAATATTTAACCCATGGGGTTTGAACTTTCTGGGATGAAATGATCAGGTTACAATTCTGAGGAACCAAGGATTCAGTTTGGTTATGCCTAGAGGGCATGGGACTTTGTTGTAATTATTATGACATGTAAAGTGTAAAAATTATAATAGTTAATTAATGATTAAAGAATTAATTAATTTAAAGTGAAATTGATAAAAAGGGATAAAGTAATTTAATGTATCTCTTTAAATGGTTATGTGTTTATAGAATATATAGTCTTAGCAGTGGCAACTGACAGTCTGAGATATGTTAGTTTTAGTTGAGTATGAGACTAGGATAATCCCATAGTGTGGTTGTGAGATATATTATACCATGTACTTCTTGTATTTCAATACACTACTCCACCCTTTTGGTTAGGGAAAATAACACCCTGAGTATTCTGAGTCTTGGGGGGTGTTTTCCCAAACATCCTGGTGGGAGGATGGATGGAAGAGTACCCCCTTTGGCCTCACACTCTTCTCTTGGTAGTTACTAGTGATGGCATGAACGACGGTTAGTTTTTTACATATATGTGTGTAGAGGGATATAATGGCTTGTGTTTATTTCACACACAGATATTCTGGATATACTTTCCTAAGGACTACTATTGGTATAACGTGTATAAGATGTGATGGATTGAGGATCGTTACCCGGTGTATGGGTTGTAATGGCTTGAGGTATAACACCTAATGTTTGACACATGATATGTGGGTTTTGGTGGCTCCTAGAAACTACCTAGTTACATTTGGTTATGTGGATGTGGTGGTGTGATGCATGAGGTGCAAGTTGTTGCTCTTTTCCTAGGTGTCTTTGGGCTTCCTTATTTGGAAAGATATGCTCATGATGTGCAATGTTGGGAAAAGAATAAAAACAGTGGGGACGTGGTAGTGGGGTACCCTTGATATTATTTATTATATTATATACTCTTTTATGCATTACTTTGTGAGACTATCCATGGTGATGATGTGAACTTAGTATACCTTTTTAGTTCACATGTTTGTTTAACTTGTTGTTCACTATTCTTGAACATGAATTCTTTACTTTTTCATGGGAGGATCCAGGGAGGATCCTACTAAGTATACTGTTATAATCACCCTACATTATATAAACTATTTCTCATCTCAGTTGGAGCATGTTGGAGATCAGGTTGGTTACTACTAGCTTGGAATTTTTCAGGAGTTGTTCAGGCTTCATGGTCACTGTCGTTTTACTTTCTTTTTGGTAATTCCAGCTTTCCCTTTTAGTTGAGGTAGTTCTTGCATGAAATTACATATGTGTACTTGGGTTTTATTTTATATTTTAGTCTGATTAAGCGATTTTTTGTGTCTATATTATCTCTCACTTTCTCATGTGTTCTCTTAGAGGGTAATGATTCTCATCTGTGTGTTTACCATACCATCGGTGCTAGTCACAAACCCGGGGCCTACTGGAGGTGGGACTCGGGGGTCACTATCTATCTTCTCCTATTTCTGGCCTAGGGGGGTAAATGTTTTGGGGAGGGGGTCATGTCAGAGTATTATTAGAGCTCTGGTTAGAAGGATAGGATGGAGTTTGGAGTTTGGGATAGGTAAGGTTGAATTGGTTGGTAAGGAAATGGTGTCAGCTAAGTTTAACAAGCACTGTAAACATGGGAGACCAACTAAGACATAAGAATTTATGGCCACCTATTATTTGATGCATTAACCATTAAACATATAGTGGATACTAAAAGAGGTTATACTAGTTATACAATAGATACCTAGGAAAGGATCATGAATCCCTCTTCTTTGCACCTATTTTTGAGTGGGTAGACCTTGGGATATGTTAACCTAAAATGAATAAAAGAAAACAATTATTTAATGTTAAATTCTTCCATATTCTAGGTTTATTAGCTATAACTATTTTTTATTTTGTAGGTATTTCTACAAGTCAACGTCCTCATTAGATTCACATAGAAAACATTCAACAGGTTATGCCAGCATATCACCATAGAGTAGAGGTTAATGACGATGACACTTGGAGGAGGACAATCTGAGAGTTTCAATGTCAGAGTTTGCAGAAGTATGAGGGATCCATTTTAGATGCAGTCATGGAAGAATGGTTGGAGGAGGTTGATATAGAATTTAGTTTGATCTATTCTCAGAAGGATCACTGGGTATCATTGGTTGTGGCGATGCTACATGGGGTAGTGAGGAAGTTGTGATTCTTTTTTCCTATGGGATCTTGATGTGTTGAAAGTATCTTAGGAGAAGTTTCGACACTAGTTCAGGGTCCAATGTCTTTATTCAACCATGAATTCAGCCAATCTCCAAGATATTCTAACCCTTTAGAAGGGAAGATCTAGTGAGAAAGAGTTTATGATCCATTTCAATAACCTTATGTGACATGCTTCAGACTTTTTTCTAGATGAGGAGGCAAGGGTGAGGCCTTTTGATGAGTCTTTTCATCCACAGATCTAGTGCCAGGTCACCCCATTTATGCTGACGACATATCTTGAGGTGCTGGCGATGGCAGAGGCCATCAAGAGGGCATTATCTAGAACCAGATCATCATGAGAGGGGATTCATGAGGATTCCTCATGAAGAAGATCTATGGTCTGGGGTTCCCAATTTTTAGGGTATAAGAGTTTACAATCAGTCGGGGGTAGGTCCGAACCCTTAGATCCTAATTTCACTGGAGGGTGGCAGCTCTCAGGACTATGCCAATGGATTAGTTACTTTTTTTGCTATGGAGGATGAGGACATCAGTGGAGAAAGTGCTCGACCTTTTAGAGTAGTCAATGTGCACCAATCACTCCACTTCAGTTTCCTCTAAGGAGGCAGTTCCATCAAAGGTAGTACTAGCAGGTTTATCTTGTTTGGGATTAGAAAAGAGAAGACGGGGTAGGCAGAGGAAAGCCTCAAGACACTCCCCAAGCTCATAGAGCAGAGTGCGGCCATGGGGGTGGTTTTTAGGGTCATAGGGGTCGTGGAGCTGGTCTTGGTCAGATTCATGCATTAGCGTTGCCAGTGCCAGGTGATATAGACATTGTTCGAGGTACCCTTTGCATGTTTTTACTTGGGTTCATGCTATGTTTTATGTAGGATAACAAACTCTTTCATATCACCAACCTTTTTCCTTGATTTGAGACTTGAGGTAGAGGGACTTCCCGTGCCCTTGGAATTTACTACTCTAGTTGGATGTCAAGATAATTTTTTTAAAGTATATATATACTGTGGTCTATTATTGGGGAAGCACTGATCTTGGGGATATTTATTATGATTACAGATACAAATTTATGATGTCATATTTGTGATGGATTGGTTGTATTTGATATAGGATATTGTGGATTTATTCATGAGGTAGGTTTTGTTATTTAATGATTATAGAGATCCAGTAGTGTTTGTTGGCAAGCGAGAACCTCAAATGGGTTAGAGGCATGTTTTGTCCTTGTCATCCTTGATAGATAAGTTGATTCTTAGTTCATAAGAGGTTCAGTGTTCAGCATTTCCTAGGGTCATGGAATAGTACCCTGATTTCTTTCCAGAGGAGGTTGTAGTGTTACCCCCTCGACGAGAGATCGATTTATTGATCGATCTATATCCAGGCATGACTCCTATATTGATGCATTCATATAGTATAGACCCTTATGAGTTGTGGGAGCTGTGAATACACCTAGATGGTCTATTGTAGTGAGGTTGTTTTTTTCAGCTGAGTGTGTCACTGTGGGGTGCACCGGTTTTGTTCATGAAGAAGATTAATGGTATTTTGCGGCTGTGTGTCGATTATCTTCACTTGAACAGAGTGACAATGAAGAAACACTACCCTCTTCTATGGATTGATGAAATATTTGATCGAATGAAGGGTGAAAGTTTGTTCTAAAAGATCTATTTGTGTTCAGGTTATCATTATATGTTTTTGAGGGACGAGGATATCCGGAAGACTGCTTTCCGTTTTCATATTGGGAATTACTAGTTCATTGTGATGTTGTTTAGTGTGAAGAATACTCCCGCTATGTTCATGGGGTTGATGAACGCTATGTTCCATGATTTCCTAGATATGTTCTTGGTGGTTTTAATTAATGGAATCCTTGTGTACTCTATGCCCAAGGAGGATAATGCAGAGAATTTTCATGTCGTTTTAAGAGTTCTTCACTGTGAGAAGCTATTTGGGAAGATGTACGAGTGTGAGTTTTGGGATCAAGAATTCAATTTCTTGGGGAATATTTTATTCAAAAGGGATTCTCTATGGATCTATCGAAGGTAGAAGCAGTTGTGTCTTGGTCAGCCCCTAGGACAGTGGAAGAGGTGTGAAGTTTCCTTGGTATTATAGGCTATTACAGGAGGTTCATAGATGATTTATCTTGAGTTGTGACTCTTTTGACAACATTTATCAAGAAGGATTAGGTGTTTGTATGGAATGATCAGTGTTAGGACGATTTCAAGTATCTGATGAAGAAGTTGGTCAGTACTCTGATTCTTTCTTTTCCAACAGAAGGAGTCCAGTTTGAGGTTTTTTTGTGATGATTAACATCCGGGGTTGGGATGAATTCTAATGTAGTAGAGATCGGTTGTTTCCTATTGGTCTCAAAAGTTACATACCTAAAAACTCAACTCTTCAAACTATGATCTTGATTTGTTAGTGGTGGTGTTTTATATGAATTTATGGATACATTACCTCATTGGTGAGAATTTTTTGGTCTTCACCTATCATAAGAGCCTCATGTATGTTTTCTCCTAATGTGAATTGAATTTGTGAAAGCATCGAGGGATGGAGTTCTTATAGTATTATGACTTCAAAATTTCATATACACCTAGAAAGAAGAATTTTGTAGCTGATGTACTAATCAAGATGTCGTGCAGTGGTGCAGTGCATGAATTAAGGGATTCCTAGAGAGTGATGGAAGAAATTTAAGCATTACATATTGATATGGGAGAAGTTGGGGGAAAAGGTTGTATTTTTTGGATGATGGTGAATTCATATCTAGTGCATTAGGTGGAAGAGTCCTAGTTGTGGGATCTTGAGGTGGATGTCTAGAGAGACTGAGTTGTTTGTGGCGAGGGCCCTGATGGTTGGTCTGAGGATGGACAACACCAAATGTTGCTTCATGGAATAATTTTCATTCCTTTGGAGATGTGTGAAATGGTTCTCAGAGAGTTTCATAGTTCACCCTTAATGGTATATCCTAGCCTAAAAAATATGTATCGATCTTTTAGGAGTCAGTTATAGTGTCCTGGTATGAAGCATACAATCATGGAGTTTGTGTCTCAATGTTTGGAATTACAGAATGTGAAGGCCCAACACCATGTCCTTGGTAGTTTTCTCCAGCCAATAGATGTTCCTTAGGGTAAGTGAGAGGAAATCTTGATGGAATGTTTTACTGGTATACCTCAAGTTCAGGGAGTCTATGACCCTATATGGGTGGTAGGGGATTGTTTGATGAAATCATCGCACTTTATAGAAATCAAGGAGTCAAGATCAGTGGAGGTTTTGTTTGAGATGGTATCTGGAGGAGGTGATGAGACTCCATGGAGTCCCGAAGATGATCATTTCTGATCGATATCCCTATTTTAACTCTAGGACGTGAAGAGGTCTCTAACATGATTTTGGTTCTCAACTATTCCTTAGCACTGCTTTTCATCCATGGGTGGACAATTAGACGAAGTGGACCATCCAGAACCTTGAAGAATTGTTTCTCTCTTGTTTCCTATATTTTGGAGTTTTGTAGAAGAGGAACCTTCCCTTGATGTAGTTGTCTTACAATAATAGTTTTCACTCCACCATCGTTATAGTTCCTTTTGAAGCCTTGTATGTGAAACCTTTCTATTCTCTATTTTGCTGGACTAGGGTAAGAGAATTCACAATCCTAGGACTAAAACTACTCTAGAATAAGATCAAGATGGTTCAGGTGATTCACGAGAGGATGAAAGTAGCATAGCATCATCAGAAATCCTATGAGGATCATAGGAGGAGACCTATGGAGTTTGGAGTTGGGGATCATGTGTTTTTGAAGGCGACTCCCTCTCGAGGGAAGCGAAGGTTTTGTCGTGGGAGTAATCTTTATCTCTAGTTTTTTTGGACTTTCGAGGAATTGGATCATGTTGGAGTTGTGGTGTATCGGGTAGCACTTCTCCTATAGTTGATATGGATACACAATGTTTTTCACATGTCATAGCTTCGTTGTTACCTTCATGACGACTATCTCATCATCGATTGGTGTGAGATCGATGTTGAGGTTGATGCGACCCTTGAAGAATAGCCTGTAGAGATCCAGGACTGCCAGGATAAGGTGTTTCATAAGAATTTTATACCCTTAGTTCTTGTCTTGTGGCAGCATGATGCCATTGATGTGAGTACCTAGGAACATGAGTTATAGATACATGATCATTACCCTGATCTATTTGATGTTTAGATATTCTCCTGCAATGTTTTTCCTTTGGTGGTTATAGACCTTTTATTATTTATGAGATGAATTACTCTTGTTTCTTGTTGTGTATTTCTATATTTTGAGAGGTATCTCCTTTGTGATATTGTTTAGAAACCGATTGTGGTTGTCACATTTTTTCATGTTGTTCCTTCTATGAAGTTGTTGAGCTACTGTGGTGGTGCGAGCCTAGAGAGGTATCTCAAAGGGTGTCTATTCAGATGGACCTTTTTTGTTTCCTCTCTAGGTTGGTTTTTGATTCCTGAGGATGAGAATGTTTTGAGAGTTATTTACTGTAAGGGACCAGATCCACATGGATCGACCCTTTGCATGTTTTCAAAGAACAAGGTGCTCGAAGGAGGCTTAGAATAATTCTAGAGGGTTTGGTCATTAGAAGTTTTAGGAAAGGAGAATTCACATCATGAAAGGTTATTACATGATGTGAATGAGGGTTTCACGATGTTTAGTATTTTGGGGTTTGAAAATATACAATTCGATTAGGCAATGAATTCTTTCAATGAAACCTGACCCTGAGGGATTACACAATTTGAATGGGGATTTCATGTTGTGTAATCCCCCGTAGTTGTATGTTTTTAAAACATTTCATCCACTTGGGTTTTCACAAACTCTATAGCTCAGTGCTCTCTCTCAATTCCACATGACTCAAAATCCCCTATCTTCAATGTTTGGGGATTCCTTCATCTCGGATTGATTCCCCACTTCCCTCCTTCGATCCATCTTCAATATAATGTACGATATAACTCTATTCTATTGGTTTCTTTGATTTATTTCCTCAAGTTTCTCTTTTACATGTGATGAAATGTGATCTACATGTTTTTAACAAAGTTTTCTCATTTGTTGGTTGGTGTGTTTGTGTTTTTGAATCCTCAGTTGGATGCAGTTGTTGTGGGAGAGGTGATCAGGATCTGTTGGGTGGTTTATTCTTGTACAAAGAACGTCAGAGACCTTTTGAGGTAGGGGATTCATTGATTCTCTATTTACTTACATGAAATCGTAAAGATATCATGATTTAGACCATTGTAAATTAATTAAATTTACATAATAAATATTTAAACTGGATTAAATAATTGGTATTGATCGTATAACGATGTTGTTTCTTGTGCCGTGATAATGGTTTGCATATTGATTTTCTAGATATTGTGATATCTGTGTCCTACTTTATTAGCATTTTATTGATGGAAAATTGATAAATAACGTAAATTTGGGATTGATCGATAATTAATTGGTTTAATATTAAATAGGCTTGTTAATGAATCGGGTTACTATTGTAATTTTATGATAATCAAATTGATGTAGATGCGCATGTTTAATTGAATTGGTTAAAGAACATGAAGCTTGTTGTTTCTTTTAGAGAAAGTAATTAAAAGAAAGTTAAATTAATTGGTTAATTAATTTGTGATAGTGGTGATAGATTTTTTCTTAGGTTTACAATAGTTGAAACCTATGGATAATGAATCGGTTTATTCAAGATGGAATAAAGAACCGATTGTTTGATAATGGATAATGCCTTGTATGGCTGAGTTATCCGAATGCTTGTAAAGGCCACATGCCTTATGATTCTTAGCTTTGAGATCTTATTGTGTGTGAAGGATTAATGCCTTGTTTAGGGGAAAGAACCCAGTTTCTTTGTTTGTATTATACTGCTTGTGATGTGACACGAGGTTGGGATGGATGAGCCTAGATGGCTATTATGGTCATGGGGTTAGGGAGGACTGGATGTTATGTGATCCAAGGATGGATGAGCCTAGATGGCTATTGTGGTATGTGGGGTGAGGAGGCCTAGTGGTTTTGGCAATAGTTGACTCATAGAGTGGCATGATACGCCGGTTTATGCATGTGGGTGTCAGGGAGGACACTAGGGGTGATGAAATGGGTTGAATTTGGTCTTACTCATTAAAGTGATTATTGGATTCTTATTAAAGTTGATTTTTTATCTGCTTTAGTTCACCCAATAATTGAGGTAGATGGCCTTTAATACCCTCCTTTTAAAAGATGAAAATATGCATGGGGTATTCCATTTTCTTTCTGTATTTAGATTATCGAGGATGAATGGGTATATCCTTATGTTGTTGGTAGACAAGATTCAACGGTTAGTTCATCTACTAACCATGTTGAGCTCCTTGAATTTGGTAGCTTAATTTTTTTATAGAATACCTAGAAATTTTTAAATATTTAAATTGTTAATACTGTTAATAAATAAATGAATAAATGTTTAACCCACAAGGTTGGAACTTAAAGGGATGCAATGCTAAGGTTATAATTCTGAGCAACCATGGACTCAGTTTGGTTATACCTGGAGGTAATGGAACTTTATTGTGATTCTAATGAAATGTAATGTGGAAAATGATAATGGTTAATTAATTATTAAAGAATTAATTAACATAAAGATCAAATGATAAAAAAGGTAAAGTATTTTAATGTAGGTATTTAAATGGTTGTGTTCTTATAGGATATCTAGTCTTAGCAGTGGCAGCCAGGAGTTTGAGAGATGTTAGCTACAGTTGATTCTGAGACTGGGATATTCTAATAGTGTGATTATAATCTATATTATACCACGTAGTTTTTGTGTTTAAATATTATACTCCACCCTTTCAGTTAAGGAAACTGATACCCCAGGGATCCTGATCCCTAGGAGTGTTTTCCCCAACTTCCTGGTGGGAGGATGGATGACTGACTACCCCCTTTGGCCCTGCTCTCTTCTCTTGGTAGTTACTTATGATGGTATTCATGGTGGTTAGTTTTTCCCATATATGTATGTAGGGGGATTTAATTTCATGTTTTTATTTTAAAAAATATATTCCAGATATAGTTTTCTAAGGACCACTATAGGTATAATGTGTATAGGCTATGATGGACTGAGGGTCCTTACTCGGTGTATGGTCTGTAATGGATCAAGGTATAATCCCCTATGTTTGATACATATTATGTGGGATGTGGTGGATCTTAGAAACTACCTAGCTACTTTTTTTTCATCTGGATGTTGTGGTCTAATGCATGAGGTGTAGGTTGTGATCCTTTTCTTAGGTGTCTTTAGTCTAGCCTTTTAATAGGGAGATTCTCAGGGCGTACGATGTTGGGGAAAATCATAAAACTAGTGATGAAGTGGTAACAGGGTACCCTTGATATACTTTATTATATTATATAATCTTATATATTTTACTTAGTTAGAGCAGCCACAATGATTTGGGGAACTCAGTATACATGTTTAGGTGATGAGTTAGTTTCACTTGTTGTTCACTGTGCCTTACCATGATTTCTATACTTTTGCACAATAGGATTTGGGGTCGATCCTACTAAGTATAATTTTATACTCACCCTACATTATATCAACTATTTTTCATGTTAGTTATAGAAGTTTGTATATCATGATAGTTACTACTAGCTCGGGGTTTTATAGGAGATGATCGTGCTTCGTGGTCGCAACCATTTTACTTTCTTTTTGGTACTTGTTGTTTTCCATTTTAGTTGTATTAGTTCTTTCATGACATTACATATGTGTACTTGGGTTTTCCTTTATATTGTATTTTGAGAAGGATTTGGTTGGTATCTATCTTATATCTCTCTTTCTCATGTGTTCTCTTAGAGGGTAATGCCTTTCATCTGTGTGTTTACCATACCCTTAGTCCTAGCTTCCATCCTGGGGCTTACTGGAGCCAAGACTTGGGGGTCACTATCTCTCTTCCCCCATTTCCGGCCCAGGATAAGTACACTTTATGGGGAGGTGGCAGTGACATGAGATATATTCATCCAACTATTTTTAGAGTTTTAACCCCTAGATGCATCTGTACTAAAATCATGTCAACTTATTATATCTAGATAGGGATTTATTTCTCAGAAAATCACATAATCACTTCACTTCCAAAACTATAGGATGATTTCCTATAATTATACATATCTTTAGGTTTTTCAGAATAGTTTTCTAACCCAAATTTCCAAATATTGAAAAAACAAGGCTCTGGTACCAACTATAGTGACCCAGGTTTTCATATATAAATATTACATATTTTTATATGAATATAAAATACATTTCATAAACATATGCTTGAGGACCATAAAGATTTAGTGTCTTTAGAATCTTGATAAAAAATATTCTTTTTTCTTAAAATATCTTCAACATATCTCACAAAGATCCCTCTATATAGTAATTTTCATAGGCATACCCTTATTAAAACCTTTCTCCATAACCCAGGGAAAGGAAATATAATAAATATTGAGCTCAGATTCTCAGTAAGGGTAAATGAGGGAGATAACATTCAATGGTCATATGAAGGCATAAGATAATAACAAGGGTATGAGATCATTCCCATAACATAAAATGTTCATACCCAATCATTCAAATATTATAGACATGACTCATGAAATATATATTTACCATTTCAAAATACATGAATCATAAGAGTGAGAAATCATCATACACCAATCATGAACCATTAGTTCATTTTATAATATTGTGGAATCATAATAAGTATAGAAACCATTTAATATGTCAATTTTAACTATAGATACCATCAAATCATAGTGGATTGGGCATCCTTACCTATTTTCCATATCATAATAGATCATGTATCACTACATACATCTCATAGTGGATGAAGCACATTAACTTGTTTCCCATAGTGGATCTGACACATCGAATTGCATCCCATAATTATCTTGTGAGATATAAAGATTTTACTAGTGCATTATAGAGATATAAAATTCTAGTACCACCAGTAAAATAATTAAAACCACACATATTATTGACATAATAGCATCCAAAATTCATCATATCATCATATTAAAACTCATGCAAAGGAAATAGCATTCACAAACATTTCATCAATCCACCATATCATAACCCATGGAAAATAAATGGGTTTTAAAAATATATCATCATAATAATCATAAAACATCCAAAGAGAGAATAAGGATAGTAATATTGGATCATATCCCCACAAAAACAAATGAAACACCAAATTTTGTTGTTATTTAGGAATATAAATTCTATAAAAATATCATAAAAATCATTCTTAAGGGAAATAACAGTTTAATTTTGAAATAAATTATTTAAATGATAAACTTTCCAAAAAATTATGGAAAACAAATTATTTGAAATTAAATTTGGAAAATTTTAAATTAAACTTCAAAGTATTGATTATTCATTCCAATAGGAAATTCCATTCATGTCATATAAGTTAAAATAAAACATTCCATTCACATTTTTTGAAAAAAGTAAAAAAGTATTTCATTTAGAAAAAAAAGATTTATTAAGAATAATTTTTTTTAAAAGTAAAACAAGGATAAAAATTAATTTAAAAAATAATTAGTGAATATTAAAACATCCATGAAAATATTTCTTGAAAACATGGACATAGAAGATAAAGATTTCCGATTGAATAGTAAAACATGGTCGGTTTTACTTAAGAACATTCTTTTGGTCTCATGAGTACTTGAATTGAAGAAAATTAAATAAAAACATGTATTATAAATAAATATCGAGATTAGAATAAAAATTAAAGGGATTTATTAGATAAGTTTCATATAATTTTTCCAATAGAAATTCAAGCATAAACAATCCCAATTAAAATTAGGATTGAAACACAAATTCCTTACCACTTTGGTAACTTTTGAATAAAAACCTCATGACTGAGAGAACCTTATATGGATATTTAAATACCCATAATTATCATTATAATAATCATAAAATAAATTCATGGGTGTTATATACACTACATAAAAGAAATAAGCGGTGAATATGGCATGTATCTCATATAAGTAAAAGTGAGACGAAAATCCATTACCAAAAATCATGACTTTATTCATACACATTAAAACCTATTGTATAATTATTATATATTTAATATAAATTTATTAAAAAATTAAACACCTTTATATCATACCTTTTATTATTTACTTATGATGTCTCATCACCTATTTGTTAATAAATTGTAATTTAAATCACAGGTTTGAGTGATAACTGCTTCGTTTTTCATGAATGTTTTGGTTCCGTAGTTTTGGTCCTTATATTTTGATAATTTCTAAATAATAAATAGAATTTTTATAATGATATATATCATATATATTCAATGTATACATATTTATATCCATCCAAAGAAGTTAAATATAGAACAATGAATTATATTATTCATGGAGATAGTAGGTCGTGCATACACATGAACACTTTCATTTTTCGATGGATAAAAATAAAGGTAAATATTAATATAACTTTATATAATAATTATTATAAAATATAAATCATATATATTCATCAAATCTATTCTTATTACAATCTATGTAAAATGGAAATGAAAAATGAATCACATCGCTTCATGGATGTGGTAGTCCCCACATACACACAAGCGATAATATCATTTCCAAACAGATAAAAAGGTAAGAAGGTAGATGCAATTTTATAATTCATGAAGAATAATTATATAAGAAATATTATATTTATTTATATATATATTATATACATAATTATATCATGTTGTGAGAAGCGGTGATGGAAAACGAATTAAATGACTTCGAAATGCGGTAATCTGCCCTACACATGATCAATAGTTTTGTTTCCCATTTTATGGGAGTGTAAATGGATGTAGGTTATTAAAAAAACACAAAAACATATAATTATATTTAATATTTTTTTTATTACTTAATAAAATTTTAATAAAATTTTAATGAGGAAGAATAAGAAATAAAATGAAAACACATGGTTAAGAACTATACCTCTTTATACATCCTCTTAAAGTTTATACATAAAGCATTCCTAGGGAGGTTCTATGATCAAAGCAGGGATTCTATTTTATTGGTAGTTATTTAAGGAAATTATTCAGGTATTTCTTGGGTGGACCAAAATTCTCTTGAATTATATAGAGGAGAGAAGAGGGGTGTCCATTTATAATTGTAGTGAGTGGAACACTTGTAATTTTTGAAAATTTTAAAATAATGTCAAGTGACATTCTTTAAAAAACAACTAAAAATTGTTTATATTTGGAGTTTATAATTGAAAGGATTATCTACAACAAAAAATTGTGTTTTAGAAAGTTTTTAGGCTGTTTTAACATTTATATTTTTGATTTAAACCCCGATAAACCTGTATTAACCTTAACTGTGGTAACATATTTTTTTACTATTTTTAACATTAATATTGACCAAAAATTAATTTTATATTATTACCTTTTATTAATTATGTTTATTTAAAAAAATTAATCAATTTTATCAAATTAAATTCATGGAAGTGTAATAATTTAATTTAAAATTAATCCCACAAACACAGTGAAAAGCGATTTTCAATAGAAAAAGTTTTCCTAAGTATACAATCTTTTTATATGAAAATTAATCAGAACATTTATTCTAATGACTTTAATTATATTAATAGTTATATAATTTAAGTAATTTTACTTTTAAACTAGTTTTAAAACAAAATGTAATTTTTAAAATGATTAAACTAAAAAAATATATTTAATAAAATTCAGTATGTTTCACTATTCATCGAAAAATTGAACTTTTCAGATGATTATCAAAAATTAATTAAAAGATAATTTTGACATGTTGGTTTCAAAAATAAAGTTCATTTTTTCAAATAAATTTTCTAATAGGGTAAAAAATTAAATATAATATTTTCTCAAAAAAAATAAATAAAAATAATTTTTGAAGGAAACATATTTTTTTGGAAGCATGATTTTAATTTTCTAAATATTAAAAGTTTATTTATTAATAATTAATAAATAAATTGGTATTGAGTTGGACCATTATATATATTTCACAATTTTTTATCCCTATTAATTCCTTTTAATTCAACGTATTTATTTTAATGGCTATAATAATATTTCATGGTCGTTTAAGCGCGATGTTGCATGTCATATACGCTATTGAACATAATGACATTATCTTAAGATCTTGGGGTGTTACAAACACCATTATGAATACTGAATGATCCTTATTTTCTTCTAAATTGGGAATTCATGGTTCAAAATGGATAACATGGGAGAGACCACATTTTTTCACTTGGTGTGGTGAAGGATGGGTCTTCTTATCTCACACGGGGAATTAGACTACTACATGTGCAAGCCATGTTGATATATTTTTTTTCTAGAGATTAGGTTTTAATAATAAGTAGGAAATAAAACATACAAGTTTTTTTATGCCTTGTCGATGTTAATAGTGTCTTACATTCTGAATACCATGATGTGGTGATCAAATCCAACATGTAGTGTTGGGCGTGTCATTCTATGGAACAAAAAAATTAGGGGGTTTGAATATGACAATTATTATTTTGGGTTTTCCATGATTCAAAAATACTTGAACACATATTTTATCCATTATTTAATAGGGTTTTATTTTTTGTTACAAAGGTTTAAATGATAGATTACAATGGATTAAAATATCATTTAAATCTATGTTGCAAATAGAAGTTTTATTCTTGGTGCCCGAGTGCATTGAATATATCTATCATTTGTAGCTCCAAAATTCATGGAGGTTGTGGAAAATCATAGAGAGTTTTATAGGAAAAATTAAGGGACCATTTATGTGAGAACATGTGGAAGTTTTAATTAGAACATAATATTTCTATTTATTGAGAAGGATAATGCAAAACTAATGTGATGATGAAGGGAGTCTACAACATTCATAAAAATTGGTTGAGAAGAAGAGTATGTCAAAACAAAGGACTATAAAGAAGAAAGAGATTGTGCTATTTGAAGGTAATAGGAATGTATAGGAATCCCCAAGACTTGAAATTTTAAAACTCTTCATCGAAGATCTACATGACTACATCTTCATCGGTGAAATACTACCCGGTATAAGCTCAATAATCTTCACATAAGAAATTTGAAGCACAAGAATAAATCCATAAATACCTGGTTAGATCTGAAGCCACACTATACATCTTCTCATAATCATTGATTTCTACTTAAACAATCTTAATCCAAATTCCTTTATATTTTCCACACAATATTTAGGAAATTGTGGGAGCTCTAATCGTTTAATTTCAGGTGCTAGTGCAGAGATCTAATGACATCTTCGATGCTCCGACGATCACTGCACCGCCTTTATTGTGATGCATGAGAGAGACCTCGATCCAAAATATTGGATCTAGAGCCTCTCTCTATAGAATAAAGGAGAGAGAATAAGAGAGGGAGGTAGTGAATAGTTAATGGAAAGTGCCTCTCCTCTTCTCTTTATAGCATGTTAAGGAATTACCTTACATTGCCTCCCCAACCCCCAAATAATTAACACACTATAAA
The DNA here is from genome assembly GCA_963277665.1 of Viscum album. Taxonomy (NCBI): domain Eukaryota; kingdom Viridiplantae; phylum Streptophyta; class Magnoliopsida; order Santalales; family Viscaceae; genus Viscum; species Viscum album. The sequence goes on from OY728123.1 coordinate 882,212,222, forward strand.
TGGAATATTATAACTATTTTGTTGAGTCATAAATATTCTTATCACTTTCTTGTAATATATTAAATGCATTATGTGATAATACTTGATCCATTAACATGACTTGTTTTTTTCACAAATATTAAATGAACCTTTAATATTTTAAACAAATACTCATTCAAATAATATTTTCATGTATTTACGTTAAAACTTGTAAAAATATTAAATAAATAAATTCAATGAAAATTATTATTAACATTAATAATATGAATTTATTTATTGTTTTGGTGATTATATATCCCTGTAAAATACCCAGACCTCAGTGGTGGGGCCCACCATGTCCTCTATACCTATTCAACTGAGTAGGGAAGATTCTTGATTACGTTATTGTGTGTGGCCCTCTCAGACCTTGTCTCAATAGTAGTGAATAATATTCATAGACCAAGATCATAGTCTATAAAAGAATCAAAGACCCTAAATATATAAGTATATTCATAAAAATGGAAACCAACCTATGAACATGCACTATGAAATCTAATCTCTTTGTCTTTAATACCTCATAACTTTGAAGTGAAAAATATTTTCTTGGCCATTCAACTAATTCCATACCACCAATGAGGCACCCAAGACAACCTACCTCACCATGATTTCATTATCATGTTTTTTCATTACATCAAAGAATGTGATCAAATGTAACTCATTGGTAATGATCTCAAGTTAGGAGACCATTACACATGTTCATAGATGGGAATAATCGATTACACCCAAAACCTGTAGTGTTCCTTTTGGAAGGTTTTTTCATTCTGATCTCATTACTAGAGATCACCAAGTGATAAATTCATGAGAATAAGTATCAATGATTATGAGCCCCTAACACTTGATAGTCAAATATCTATTATGTCGAGTCAGTATGATGTATCTAAACTATAACAACTTTTATTAATATTAATTTCAAAGTATCTCTAGGTTCACATTTTAGACTTATAACTGCTATAAAAGTTTTTTACGACAATTAATCTATAGACATTACCATTTAATAGTGGACATAGAAATGTCTAAACTATAAAAGTAAGTGAACATTATTTATATCTTACTGTATACATGATATTGTAATCAAAATTACTACATAGTTGGGTCTAGGGAACCCATTATTAGAAGACTCCCACTGGCACTAGATAAAACTTGCTAACCAATCATGTTAGCTCTCACTTGATCAAAATCATGTTTCTTCTGATTCATGACTTTAGTTGTTGGGTTTATCATGTTTCCACTGCATGTCTATTATTCTATATGCAACCTCATCTCCTTGATTTTAAACTTCAAAATACATAGTATCCCTGAGTATATCCCTTATTTACACTATCATAACTTGATATCCTTTCTATTAAGAATATCATAATTTACTTTATGACAATGCTTTACTTACTAGGTGTGATTCCATGAACTAGAAAAAATAATATCAATTAACTTATTCCTAGCTTCATCATAAGACGCAATATACTCAGTATTTGTAGGTATGGATACCACTAGATTATAAGTTCTTTTCTTGCTCAACATGTTAGCCTTAATATAATATCAGATCAAATGGATCTAAGGAAGACTAGTTTTTTTTCTTCAGAAAACAAGTATCTTTTGTTCTCTACATCCCATGTGAATATTTTTTGTACTTGCCTAAGTACAATCAGATAGTTCTGACTGCTTCACTTGCAGTTATCTTGTATATAACTAATATTTTGTTACAATAAATTATATCTTGTACATATCATTTATTTTACATATCATTTGATATATGATTAATCCAATGCTAAATCATATCGATTTCAAATCACTACATTAATCCCATCCTATGTCCTAGACATTTCATCCTGGAGAGATATATGCCATGTGAAACTAGAAAAAATTCTGACATGAATTGTTCCAACATGTCTTTTTCAATACTATTTCACTTTATATATGATTGAATATGTCTAAGAAATTGCTATATCTACCTCAGTATATCTTGTTCCCAAGAACATAGGTTTCTACTTTAAGTCAATCACTATAGAATAAATATCAACTTGATCTTAACTAAATATATGACCCAATAGTTGTTTTCCATAATTTTTCTAAAATATTTTTCTTAGAAAACAATGGTGCTCCCACTAACCATTGGTAAACACATGGAAAACATTAATTCCAAGTTAATATAATATGTCCATGTTTCTTACTTCAATCCTAAACTCGATTTCAGTACCTTGAAATATTTATTAGAATTCTATGACATGTCTATCCCTTTCTGGTCGTGTCATATAGACACATTCCAAGAATGGTGGTCATGACATGAAATGCTAAATAATGATCATAGAAATTAGCTATGATATATAAAATTCTAATGGGTTTAAGAAGAATGACTTGGTATAATAAATCAAGACTTATTGGTACTACACTTTTAACATCCATGAATCATCTCATTTGAATACCCACCACAGTATTCAATATAATAATCACCTCTGCGCTTTTATAGATGAAATAATTTATTGAATTTTAATTGATCTTTTCAATCATATTAGAATTCCATATACTACTTTATGTGTAGGAAATATTATTCTCAATGAATAATGGATCACCGACCACAGTGAATACAAAAAACCCTCACCATGGTTTTATTCCTCCAACACAATATGTGTATGTGGGACATTCATTTTCCATAAAAACTTTTGGAACTAGTTCCTATTCCAACTACATGTGCATCTTTGGCACTGAGTAAACCCAAGTCAATTTGGATCCTACTTTCTCTAATAGATAAGTTCACCTTTTTACTGAAATGTAGTCTATCACTTGACTAAAAAAATTATCTTAGGTATTTATGTAATATCCAAAGAAACTATTAGAATAATTAATTTAGATTCACTTTGTGTTTGTTCTTGATGAAAGTTTGTTTCTATCCAAACAAACCCTTTGCATCCAAACATACGTCCTTATGACATAATAGATTTCCATCATACTATGACTTATATGGTATCCATTTTTCATTATTTTTAGAATATGGTTATAGTATATCACTATTATTTGTGAAGAACCTCATGAAATATAATGGGTGTTCCCGCAAGTTGTAGCATTGATACTCTTTACATCATAACTCTAATGTATAAAATTTTCATTTTGGAATTACTCCATGCTACATTTTTCTGATCAATGTTAACATGTAAGACTTCAACATTTATCCTCCTAATTAACATCAATTACATGATGTATATAAGGAAATTTTATTTTATGAATTACTCCATGATACATTGTATTGATTGATGATTTCTTGTCCAAGATATTATTTGGCATTCCATCCCAAAGAAAATCATATATTCTTAACATGCATATAACATACTTCACTTTAATATTACTTAATAAATTAGAGGAATCGTAATGAAGTATATCTACCACTATCTTACCCTTGGAATACTTCATTCTCACTTGTTAAACTAATTACAAAAGCCTTGTGGCTTACCTTTATTTATAAAGGTTCCTTGGTCCAAAACTAATTATATATATCATTGGTACCTAATTTGTTTAGATCAACTGAGTCTAAATAACATACTAGGTATATAATGGATGTATAATTTAGTTTTTATTGGTAGATAAAATATTTTCACACCATGGTAAATGAGTCATAGATGTTATATTCATCGGTTATTGTATTTGATTCAAGTATCACTAAACTATTTGTTGAGTATGATACACCACAAACAACCTTAATTCCCAAACTAGGAATAATATTACCTTATGTCCAAAAGACACATGATGTAAATGGTATGGTTATACTCAACAATAGTTTTACAAGAATGACTCACTAGGAAATATAGAAGCTATGTGTTTCTCACCACTAACTTAGAAATAACTGTTTCCCAGCTTCTTGGAGAATACACATTACTTCTTGTAATATTTAGATACTTAAATGGTTACTGTATTTCAATACAAATTTGTAACAATAATATTTTATGTACTACCAAATAAGTAAGATTGAAAAATTACTTTTATGTGATGAATATTCCTAATTAAGAAGCGGTAACTTTATTCTTTAATTTTTTTCATTGCAATTAAACTTCCATATATTTATTTCATGATATGAAATGAAAATAACCTCCTGTTTATATCCAAGATCATTGCATTAAAGGAAGTTGTGAATGTGATTTTGGAATTAAATTCCATTGTACTTTTCTACTTTTCTTTCAATTTGTTCTCCATAACAATTAATGATTAATTTGTCTTCTAAATTCTTATTTACTCAGAGAACCTTACCTTTATAGGTAATGAAGCATTTACTCAATACAGTTAATTTTATAACATAAAATGATACTGGATTAAATGAGTGAAAAGGTTATGATAAAAGAATCCATTGAAAGATGAATATTAATCTTTCAATTTACACATGTTTAGTGTAATCATCACCTTATTCATATCTTTCTTCACTTCCTCCTTGAAAAAATCTCGGAGGTGAGACTACAGGTTATATATCTATGTCACAATGTAGTGATTGCTACCAACATCCATCATTAATGATAGAATTATGAAATAACCATCATATGCTACATATATGAGTCTCCTGTAAGCATATTTCTTCCCCTCACATATTGAGGTGGATTAACAGGTATAGGGACACCAATACCTTGAATTTACTATATCATGGTATTTTGTGCAAGTGCTTGTACTATTCTTAGAAATTCATGAAAGTGAAGACATTAAATTTTTTCCATTACTTATCATATTATTTATTGTTTTATAACTTTCCATTTATGATAAAAATAAAATTATATAAGATTATTAATTTTTTATTGATTACCGATTTGGACATTGATGATTAATTAATTAAATCATTGAATGTATCCCACTATTTTATCAAATTATAGGAACTATTAGTACTAGAATCCAAATGATTTTTTACTTGAGTATTATATTATAAAGGATCCTTGAACATCACCTAAATTTCTATAAGATATAGCTACGCCACTACTCAAAGGGTTCAAGGTAGGGGTTTGGATGGCCATCCACATTAACCCACGATTCCTTGATCTGTTGAGTGAAGTCCCGGATTCTAAAATTATAACTTGATTTACTCAATGAATGGATATAAAATGATATCAAGTTATCTATAGCTAATAATCACTATTGGTTTAGTTAATTCAACTCAAAACTATCATAAGAACTCCCAGATAATAAGAGGAACCCTCAACTATAGCCGACCGGGCACACCGCACACCCGATTTTGTCCAAATTCGAATGATGGAATGAAATTATGACTTAATATTTATTTGAGGGTTTTATTATTTTTATGAAATGGAAGAAATAATTTTATATTTGATAAGAATGTTCTATGTGATCTCACTAACAACTAAATATCAAATAAATAGAAAAATATTTATCGTGTCACATGTTCATTTTATCTATGTATGCTTGATTATTATTCTTTGTGATCACGTATAAACTACACATTCATAAAATAAAAAACCATGAAAAAATAAAACAACGATGTGATCATGAGAAAATAATAATATTTGATCCATTGAGTGAATAATGAATCAACAAAGTCCCTAGAAGTAATACCCTGAGTAGCATCACTTGCGACATGAGTTGCAGCACCTGCCCATCCAATGCATCTGACTCATATATGGTGTGTCTCCATAGCTCAGTGTAAAGTGTGTAACATGATTGTATCATCATTATACAATAATACTCACTTGTTGGAAATGGGGTATCAATAATATAAAATACAAATCATAATATGCAACTCATGCCCTTATACATATAATGACACAAACGACCCACATATCGCCATTTAATAAATTAATATTTAAAAACAATTGAAATAATAAAATAAATATATTAAATATTCACTAGACATGCATTAGCCAGTCTTAGGATCTTGATCAGTCTAATATGAAATAAACATACATATTAAAATAAATACAAAAAATTAAAATTAAATTAGCATTAAATTATACTCGATGACGTTTTTATTGAATAAAAAATTAAACCTTATTTAAATTAAATATTTATGTTGTTCGGTCCCATTAATTAATTTAATTTTAAAACAAAAAATTAAATTAATTAATTAATTTAATTATTCATTTAATTTTTGTCTATCTTAAAAAATTCATGCATCGCTATGATACAATTGAATGTATCAGGATCACAGTGAAAGCCCAGAAACATGGGATTTTAAAAAAATCCCATAGATGATCAACATGACTATATCATCATCAGTGAAACGTTTCCTGGTATAAGCTTAAGGATCTTCACACGAGGAATTTTAAGCACAAAAATAAAACCATAAAAACCTTGTTAGATCTGAAGTCACGCTTGAAGAATGCTTGTAATCATAGATTGCTGCTCGAATAATTGGAAGAAGAATTCTTATAGATCATCCAATCGTGCTTCAAGAAACTGTAGAAGTATTGATTGTCTAATTCCAGGTGCTAGCACATAAATTTGATGATGTCTTCTATGGTCTGATGGTCACTGTATCACCTTGATTGCAAATCGAGAGAGATAACACGATCAAATATCTTGGATCTAGTACTTCTCTCTCAAGAAAGAGGGAGATAGGATAATATAGAGATATATAGGGAATAGTTAATGGAGAGTGACTCTACTCTTCTATTTATATTGTGTTAAGAAATTACTCGGTATTACCTCCTGACCCCTAAATAATTAACACTATATATACGACATATTATGAGAACTATAATGAGTCATAAATATTATTATTACTTTATTGTAATATAATAAACATATTATATTATAATACTTGATTCATTAACTCAACACATTGTTCACAAAAATATTAAATAAACTATAAATATTTTAAACTAATATTCATTCAAATTATATTTTCATGTATTTACTTTAAAACATGTAAATAAATTTAATAAATTAATTCAAAGAAAATTATTCTTAACTTAAATAATATGGATTTATTTATTTTTTTAGTAATCATATATCGTTGAACAAAATCTGGACCCCAATAGTGGGGCCCACTATGTGCTATATTCCTATTCAACTGAATAAGTAAGATTTTTTAATACACTATTGGGCGTGACCATATATTCCATTTTCTAGATAGTAGTGAATAATATTAAAAAACCAAGATCAGAGTCTATAAACCCATCCAGGCCCCTAAATAGATAAGAATAGTTATATAAATGATAACCAACCTATGAACATGCACTGTGTAATATAATCTCTTTGCCTTTAATATCTCATGAAGCAGGATGCACACCCATGTTATCATCCTTTATTGATTTATTGTTTGTTGATATAATTGGATGGATTTACCCTTGTATTCCATAGACAAAGTCTTATGAAGGTACTACTATCCTAATCAACATGTCCTAAGATATATTAATTCCTTAATTTAAAAGTGAAAAATCCTTTCTTTACCATTCGACCAATGTCATACCACTAAAGATTCACCCAACACAAGCTATCTCGCCATGATTTCATTATCATGGTTTTTCACTTTCATGAATGTACGCGATCAAATTACACACACTAGTAATAATTTCAAGAAAGGATACTGGTACACATGTACATAGATAAGAACAACTAATGACACAAAAAACATGTGGTGTTATTATTGGCAGGTATTTCCTCATGATCTCACTACTAGAGATCACCAATTGTGAACTTCATGAGAAGAAATATCAATGCTTATGAGCCCCCAACACCTGATAGTAAAACATCTACTATTTCTAGTTAGTAATATGTATCTTTACCATATTTCCTTTATTTAATATTAAAGTAATAGTATCTCAAGGTTCTCATTATATATTGTGATATGCTATAGCCTTTTGATACACCAATTAATATATGGACATTTACATTTAATAGTGGATGATGAAATGTATACACTATAATGACAAGTGAACATCATGTATATATAATTGTATACGAGATATGGTAATAAAGAGCAAGGTATAGCTGGGTTTACATATCCCACTATTACAACAAAATTCAGGAAAATATTAATTATAATAAGATATTGTGACTACTATGCTAATAGAAAAGTGAAAGTTATTAGATATTTTTTTAGAAATTAAAGAATGTGTTTCCAAGGTGGAATTCTTTATAAGTGAAGGATCTACCAAACAGGTCTACAATAGAGAATCTATCCTTTTTTGAAGATATATTCAATGATGTTGTAAAGGAAACTATATATCCATAAAAATTATGGAAATCCTACCCCAAAGAAGTGTGCAAAAGAAGAGGAATATTATAGTGATACAAAAATAATAAGGAGTCAAAGTGAGGGAAATGAGTATGGGAGAAATTGAATCAACCCAAAACATTGTAGGGTTATTTTCCTGTGAAAGGAGTGACTAAGCCAAAAACCCACAATTATTCAGTGTGGATAATAGATTTGGGTGCATGAAACATCGTTGTAGAATGAACTTTATAGTATCTAAGTGAGGGTTCACCAGGGAATTTTTTTTTGCCATATTTACTTTCTTCATGCACATAGAAGGTGGTTCAAAAAATCTTTATAAATATATGGTAATAAGTTTAGTTCATGTGAAGCAGTAATTGGATCAAGATAATCAAAAGAACAAAATGTGTGACCCTTATGTTTATGAGGTCAAGGTCTGAAAAGGGAAGTTAGATATTTAAGTTAATGTTTTTAAATTATTTTTGACTTCCATACCCTGATTCACCCCCATCATAGGGTATATCTCATGTTAAGACCATGGTAGGACCTAACAAGTGGTATCAAAGGGAAGGTTTCATTTATCATTTTTTTCTATGATTTGATTAAACTATTTATTAAAGCTGGAGTCTCAATATAATTTTATAATATTGGATACCATGGAAAAGCTCAAGAATTCAAAAAATAAGTAGAAATCATATAGAACACCATATCATGGAACAATTTGTGGAAAGAGATATATATTTTAAAATGAAACTTGTAGCCTATAAATGGAAAGTATGTATGTTCTTGATAATGATTTTACTTTCTCATTTAATGATGCTATAGGAATGTATGAGGAACCTTGTAAACAAAGTATTATTCAGACTGCCAATTATATAGAGATCCCAAAGGGGCCAAGAGAAGAAGATACTCATTTTTTAGAAGTAGTGGAACAATAATTAAAAGAATAATGTCTGAGAATTAAAAATGAAAACAAGTCCCTATAAATTAATATTAAAGTATTGAAAATTGAATTAGAAAAGATGATATGCCTAATTTATAGACCCTGACACTAGTATCCCAGATTAATTTGAAACTTTATTACCACTACTAGAAAAAATCCAATACCAATGGTTTGGGACCATTGGTATAGGTCTCTAGACCACTGGTATAGACAATACCAATGGTTTGGATGGGTGTTGGGTGTTATGGTGTTGGTATAGGTCAAATGAAAAACCTATACTTATGGTTTTGAAAAACCATGGGTATAGGAAATGTAAAAACAAAACCCAACAAGGTTTTGATCCTAGCACCTCCCATTTATAATCCAATGACATAACCACTAACATAAGATGTATTTTGTGAACATAATTTCATAAATTTATATATTTATATTTTCAATTATTTTAACTTTTTATGTATTTAATATTACTTGAAAAAAGAATCCATAAAAAACTTATGGGAACCTATACCAACAGTTCTCAAAACCGTCAGTATAGACCTATACCATGGGGTTTGAGAACTTTTGGTAAAGGTAACTTGAATTTTTGAGCTATAAAAATGGTTTTGGAAGATATTTGGTAATAATGGACCTATACCAATGGTTTTATAGAAACTGTTGGTATATGGTCTCTACAAGGGACCCATTCCAATGGTTTTGGCCAAAACCACTAGTATAGGGTCTCTCCTTGGTACCTATACCAACAGTTTTAAAAAACCTATTGGTATATGGTCTCTATAAGGTACCAATATCAATAGTTTCTTCTAAACTATAGGTATATGTTTCCTATAGCAATGGTTCTCCAAAAATTCGGCAAAGTTCTATTGGTGTAGATCTAATTTATTGCAGTGTACATTGTTTCTTGATACAAGAGATCACATCGTATAGGAATAAATAGTTTATAATTCATATAAAACTAGATACATGCTTGAAACTCACTTTTCAATTGAAAACATAAAATACAATATAAAATTTTATTTGTGAACACTAGTATTCCCTTTATAATATCCTTGTATATCAATTATAATACACATCCTGGCATCTTGAGGAAAGGAAACATAAAAAGGTGTGAGGTCTAATGCGTAGTATGGGTATGAATATAGTAGAATATATCATGAAAAAACAAGACATACTAAATATATAAAGATAAAAAATTGAAAAACTTTATATTTATTCAATAACTTGAACATGAAAAATAGTATTGTAGGAATAAATGATGATCCAAATAATTCCATATAAATAGTCACATAATATTAAAACTTATCCACAGATATTCTAACTAATAGAATAATCACATGGGCATCAATAAGTAATCTCATAATTAGGGAATTCATAATATCGTACAACATAACCATTCCATAAAGTCCTCTTTCTAATATATCTTATATAAATGAGTAAGGGCTCATCCAAATACCCAATCTAGTTTGTCTTATGAGACCTACCATTTCATCAAGGGGAAAAAGTGGGCCCTCTAATCACTTACTAAGACCAATTAATTAACCATATAAAATGGGTGAAACATAATCAATGTAAACATTTTTATTGAAAAAATAGAACATAAAATTTTAATAATTTTCCCATTCAATGAACAGAATTAAAATAAATCTTTATTTTGGAAAACTAATATATGAATGTTAATAATTTCCCCAATATATAAACCTAATCATAAATTATCCAAAGAAATATGGTTAATGTTATCAAAATAGTACATCTGAGTAAAAATAATCTTTAACCATCCAAATAAATAATAAGGATCATATCTTTACAATATATTCCCAATAGATCATAAGTTAAAATGAGGTTTTTTTCACTGATTAATAAAAATACCATAAAAATTCCATTATAAAAATTCGTGAACAAAATATAATTTTCACTTTGGAATTCACCTTTAAAAACAAAAAATTTCCATAATATTAGGAAAACCTTTTATTTAAAAATAACCTTATGAAATTTTAATGGAAGCTTCAAAAAATGAGATTTCATGATGGAGGGAAAATTTTAATGTGTCATATAAGTTAAAAAAACATTTTCTCATACTATTTTAAAATTTATAAAGGCACCTCCTTTGGAAAATAATAAGAATATTCATTTAAAAACATTTTGTAAAAATTAAAACATGTGTAAAAATTTATGTTATAAATCATTTTGATGATGTTAAAAACGTTTTTTAATTTTTTTAGAAAATATGGTTATGAATGAAAATAATTTTCAACTGAAGATAAAAACAAATTTGACATATATTTAAAACATTTTCTCAATAATTTTATGTAACAAAGATATATAAATAATACTATTAGTTGAAAATTTAATGAATAAAAATAATAAATTAAAATTCATGGATATTTTAGAGATATATCATAATATTTTATCATCATATACTTATTCATAAAGATTCACGATAAACTATGAGATTGTAATCATAAAACCCCTACCAATTTGGTAACTTTTAAATCATAACCCCCATGAAATAAATAACATCAAATAAACATAAAATATCATAAATATAAAGTGATTTATGATATAACATATAAAATGGGTAGTATATATACCACAAAAAATAAATAAGTGGTGAATATGACATACGTCTCATAGAAGTAAATAGGAGATGAGAAACCATTACCTTGGGTCTGATTTCCTTCATATGTGTTCAATAATCCTTTATAATAATTATATATTTATAATAAATATATTACAGAACCCTAATCATATATATCATATCATATATTATTTTATTATAACTTTTTATCACTATTTAATAAATAATTATTTTTTAAAAACACTATTCTGGGTGATAACTACTTTGATTTTCACGTATATTTTGGTTCAGTAGTTTTGGTCCTAATAGATTTATCATGGTCACATCATATATATAATGCTTTCCATGATATAAATATCTTATATATTTATTATATAAGTATTAAAAATAGTCTATAAAAGTGATATGTAGAAGAATGTGTTACATTTTTCATGTGGATGGTTGGTCGTACGTACACATAAACATTGTTTTCATTTTTTCTTTAAAGATTGAACAAAAGAAAGGTAAATAATATTTCACCTTTAAATAAAAATCATTATATATAATTATCATATATATTTATTAAATATATCTTTATTACTATCCATGTCAAAATAAAATTAATAATTTATCACAACGCTAGGTGGAGGCGGTAGTCTACACGTACGCATGAGTGATGCTATAATTTTTCAATTGATTAAAAGGTAAGAAATTATATGTGATAATATAATTTTAAAAGTATAATTATTTAATAATTATAATATATATACATCATATACATCATTATATCCACCCATTAGAGATAATTATGGAACAAAAATTGCATCTATTTGAGAGGTGGTTGTTTTTCATAAACACAATAGAATTTTCATTTCCCATTTGATGAAAGAGTATTTAGATATCCGTTAGTCTATTAATATAATAAAATATAAGCATATTTATTAAAAATTTGATATTATTTTATCATTTTTGTAGAATATTTTAAGTATTTAGAGGAATAAATAAAATAAATATGCATGGTTAATAAATTTCATTCTTGTCGTATATGTCAAAAAACATTCCTTTCATACTTTTGTAAAAAGTCAAAAATCACTTCATTCAGAAAAAGAAAAGATGATTCCATTTAAATAAATTTAAAAAAATAGTCAAAACATTGTAAAAATTATATTAAGAATCATTTTAAAATACAAAAAATCGACTTTAAAACATTTTTGAAAAATAGTACATGGCAGAAAAAGGTGTTTCGTCTGAAGAGAAAAATATTTTCAATTTTTCTTAAAAACCTATTTTTGGTCTATTCAATACATAAGTTGAGGAAAATGAAAATAAAACTTTTATTTTAAATAAATAATAATTGGAGAATAAAATTAATGTTTTTCTTGAGATGTAGATCCTAATAATTCAGTATTGGAAACTTAATCACAAACAATCTCGATAAACAATGACATTGTAATATAAAACCTTTTACCTATTTGGTAACATTTGAATCATAAGCCCCATGAAATAAAAAACCTTATATGAGTTTATAAATCCTCAAAAAAAAATCTTTGAAAAATAAATTTGTGGGAATTATATACACTATATTAAAGAAAGAAGTGGTGGATATGGCATATATCACACTGAAATAAAGTGAAACGAAAATCCCTTACCTTCAGTCAAACTTCCTTCATACGCATTGGAACCTCCTGTATAATAAATACATTTGTTATAAATCTATTATAGAACCATAACAATATATATCATACTATATATTATTTATTTATAACATTTTATCACTTTTTTATTAACAATTCTTTATTAAAATCATAGTTCCTTATGGTATCTAATTCGTTTTTCATGTATGTTTTAGTTTGGTAGTTTTGGTGCTTATACTTATATCATTATTATATTATCTAAATAATTTTAATCATGATTTTAATATCATAAATATTCATTACATACATTTTTAGATTCATCCATATAAGTAAATGTAGAAAAATGAATTATACCATTCATGGAGACAGTAGGCCATACGTACGCATGTATGTAGTTTTTATTTTTTTCAACCGATGGGAAAAATAATGGTAGATAATAAATAACCTCTAAATAGAAATTATTACATCATATATATAAATACAGTATATTCATTAAATTTATCCTTATTACTATCCACGTAAATTGTAAAAGAAAAGATAACCACATTACTTTATTGAGGTGGTAGTCCACATGTACGTACGAGCGTCATTATCATTTTATGAGAGATGTTATCATTTTTAGGTATTTTTCCCATTCATATTTTGTGTTTTATTCATGTTTTTTTCCTTCTTCTCTGATGGTGTTCCATTTCATCTCTATTTTTACTTTTCGATTTACCTCCACTCACATCGTTTCCTCCTCTAATCTAGCCTCAAGCTCTCGATTTTGGTTCTCCCTTTTGGTTTCTCCTCAGATCTGGCCTTGCGCCTTATAATTCAAGGGTTCCCTCCCTTATTACCTTCTTCTTCCTTTCTATCTGTGTATTTATTGGGTTCCTATTTTTTTCACTATTACTTTTCCATGTGATGAAGCTTTGGTGTGTTATTGAACGGTAGTCATTTTTCGATGGTTGTGGGTGGGTAGTGGTTCTGGTCATCTTCTATAATGACTTTGATGACACCTCTCTTATGCGATGATGAATAATATTTGTTCAAAATGGGTTCAGGCAGTGTTGTGGTCTTTGATTCTTAGATTAAGGTTCGACGATGGGTTTTTCAAATGAGGTTTATAATCCTGGAAAAGGTTGTGACCCAATGATTGGGGCTCTGTCTGCTCAAACTCTACCCTTGTTTCTTGTTCCAACACTCCTCTCTAGGTCAGTCTAGTGCGGTGGTCCTCTTGGAGGCTTTGGGAGGTGCATTTCATGCAGTCACCCAGGGTCCAGGAGGCAAAACCTGTGTTGGATTCTCTCTATCCATTGGATTTTGGATAATTGTGTGATAGGTGTTTTGAAGTTTGATGTCTTCACAAGCCAGATGTTTAAGTGACATGTTCAGGCGACATGTTCAGCTGACAGAGGTGTCTATTTTGTTGGTCTTGGTTTAGGGATGCAGGTGATTCTTAATTTTGAATTTTAAATTTCAAATCCTAATTGTCAGTTGTATTTTGAATTCTACAATGACTGGTTGATTTCGTCTATTTGTGATTTGTAAGTGGTTCACATTCATCCTTAAAGTGGGTTTATTAAAAATACAAAAAAAATAGATTTGGACTACATACACAGACTTCCCATTTGATAAAAAGAGGGTGAATAAAGATGGTTTCATATTTATTAAAAAATTCAGAATATTTAATTTACATAATATTTTATTTTATGAATATTATAACATATTTATGTTCAGTAAAAGAAATACTAAAAATAATGTGATCGGTTAAGGCGATCGCCTATGCTTTAAAAGAAATCCTTTGGATATCCTCATATAGATCCTAAGGTTGGACTTTTGGGAAAACCAAAACCTCTATAATGTGGTTATGGGTGTCTATCAGAGAATTGTTTATATTTTTTATGAGTTATAATGATAAAAGTGGTGTGAAGAAGATAAAGGAGGGGTGCACTTTTTATAATTGAGTGGAGGGATTCTCTTGGAATTTCATAAAAGATTAAAATATATTAAAGTTATTTTCAAGTTGAATGGTTAAAAATGGAAAATAAATGGTAAATGGATGATTTTTTTTCCATATCATATCCCACTTATAATCATTTAATATTCTTGTGATTTTACATAATTTAATAAAATAAAAAATTTATAAAATATCATTATTTCCAATTTAGACACCATTCACTTAATTTGACTTAAAACTCATAAATACAAATCTTGAATTACAATAAAAAAACTCTAAAACCTCTAAAATATAGTATAATTATCCATAAAATTCATGTCCAATTTAAACCACCCAATTTATATTACTTTTAATTTTTTTAAAATCATTTATTATATTTTTTTTAAATAAAGAAAATTTTTATTTGTGTTAAATAAGAATTTAAGGAAATTATATAATTTTTAAAATTTTTAACAAAAATTATATTACGAAAATGATTTCATTATTATAAAAATATAAATTTATATTCATTCATAACTTTATTTTATCCCAATGTGTACATATAAGAGATATTTAAAACTATGAGAGTGACATTTTATAACATTCTCTGCATTAAAACATATATAGGTCATTTTCATAGAATGGGTGTCCATTAAAAAAATATATTTATATAATCTAGTTATAAGGTTATAATTAACTTCATCCAATAAAACATAGGGTTATAATTATTTTTTATCAATTTTTTTAACCTTCATTAACCCAATTTTCCTTTTATAAGGTGATACATTTTCCACTTTTACTATTCAGATTGAAGAAAAAATAAAGGGGCCCTATTTACCAAATTTGAACCTCCATTTTCAAAATATGGAATAAGTTTTATCTAATTCAACAATTATATTTTCCAAAAATTAATTTTTAAAATAAGCGTGCCAAACGCGACGAAAACAACTTTTTTTAAAAAATCATTTTTAAGCCTAAAATTTGGTTTTTTATCTCATACATAGAAAAATATTAAATGGATGTTAAGAAATTTTTTTCAATATATAATAGATAAATTTCATTAAAATCACTCAATAATAACGATTAATTTTATTTATTAAGATAAATACACATCACACTCATAAAAATAGTTTTTCAAGAAAATGCCTTTTTATATATAAATGTGTCTGTATAATGAATTCGAACATAAAATTGATTCCATTTAACTTAATTGCATTATTTAAAACAAAATATCACTAATTTTACTATTAAAAATATTTTAAAACAAAGTTTAACTTTTTACATGTTTGGTACAAAAATATAGTTTTCAATAAAAATCATTATTTTTCACTATTCACAATGAAAATCAATCTTTTTAGAAAAATCATAGAAATTCCCCCTAAGATAAATTTGATATGATTATTTTGAAAATGTAGTTAATTATATGAACTAAAAATTTTAAAATTGTAAGAACTAAATTATAATATTTTCTAATTAGAAGTAATAAATATAATTTTGATGGGAATGTATCCTAGAAATCCACCCAAAGATAAATTTGGTCTGATGATTTTTAAAATGTAGTTAATTTTATGAACTAAATTTTTTAAAACTGTAAAAACTAAAATATAATATTTTCTCAGAATAAGTAATAAATATAATTTTGAAGGAAATATATTTTTTAAGTATAATATATCTTTTCTAAAAGTTGGGTGCTTATTTCATAAGAATTAATAAATAAATTTATATTAAGTGAGTTTTTTTATATATTTCATAAATTAGTTAATTTAATTCAAACAATAAAATTTAACATCTATGTTTTAATGGTCATATTTAGAAAATAACATTTCATGGTTCATTTAATTCATGTGTTTGTGTTGTATATGCTACTAAACAAAATTTTCTCAATTTAAAAAATATATGTTTGTTAAAGATATGAATTGGGTTTCAAAGTAAGAGAATAGATAACTTTATTTTGAAAATAATAAGTACCGTGGGAAAGGAACATGAAAATGAAAGTTAATCATTGGAAAACCTGATAATTATTTAAGGGATATCTAGGAAAATAATAATGTTTGGAGAAAGAAGGATCATCCTTTTATGAGAGAATAATCCATTAGTTGTGAAGTATCCCAAGAAATAATAAGTTGTGATTTTCATTTTTTGAAATTGATAAATTTTATAGAATATGAGAGGTGGTTATATTACATGAAATAAAGTTCATATATGATGATAGATTCTAAAATGAATTACAAATAAAAAATGGTGGTCTATTGCAACTCACCATTATCCAAAAATTGAGGAATATTGAGGCATCACTCAACCATATGGTTTATTGTTTCTAAATATTTTTAATGATATGATGGATTAAGGGGGATATATGATCCATGGGGTATTTGGGATATAAAATCACATACAATCTAAGCTGAAAATAAGATATGATATAGCCTCAAATTTGAGTTGTTTTAGACCATGTGAAGAAAATCAAATCGGAAACAAAAAAACCAAAAAAATTAAATTCACCTATTATTTATCTAAAAAATTGGTTTATTTTTTTGAATAATCTGATTTTTTTGAGGATATTAAAAATATGATAATATATGAATTATTTTCCCACAATTGATACCCCAAATCAAGAAACAATAATTAGTTTCAAAAGACAATGTTTCTATGAGTAGTTTCTTTTATATTCAAGAGGGTCCTAGGAAACATTTTTTGTCTAAAAAACTGTTGTTTCCTATTCAATGATTCAGCTTAGAAGTTTTAAAGGATTTAATAATATCTAAAATTCCATGTGGTAATTTCATTCAATGATTATCTAGATAAACTCTACAACAATGATATAGATTGGAATAAGAAAATTTTCCAATCCTAAAAATATTGGGAAAGAAGTTGATAAAATGGTGAGAAATGATTTAAATCAATTATATGTATCAATTAACCCAATTTAAATGTGGAGTATAAACTTGTAATGTAGAACCTTATACATGAATTGGGAGAAAATCTAAGTTCACCCAAAAAGAGGTGAGAAAACAGAGATTAAGTCAAATTGGATTGAACCTTTTTCATTTCATTGAAAAGAAGGGGGGTGAACTAAAATGAATGCATATATCATTTCTCAACAAAATATAAAGGGGGATATTATTGGTATCACAATGAGTTGTGTTGGATTTGTTAATATGATTTGTTTTTTTGACAATATGTTTGGTAAATAAGAAGTAGTGGTGGAGTTAAGTTGGATTTTTTGATAATAAGTGAATTGTTAACCAAATGATTATTGAAGGTGGATATTGGTGTTAAAAGAGTTAGAACCAATAGAAGGTTGTCTAGAGGCAATCCAGAAGTGAAAAGGAAATTTTAAAGGAGCTAACCTAGTTAATATAAGTTCCAAGAGAAGGAAAAATGGTATCCTAGAGAAGGAAGTGGAAGACTGTGCCTTAGAAAAATCATGTTGTGTTAAATATTCCCAACATGGAAGGCACAAAACTATAGTTAGTAGTCATGGTGAAGGTGAATGAAAATCCTAGTGAATCCTTGACCATATCTTAGGGAATATTGAGAAGGTGATTCCCGAAAAGGGAAACTTGAAAGGGACTATGTTTTGGTGGCCCATGTGGTGGAATTCCAGTGCACCTGTTTGAAATGGTAAATTACATTATAGGCATGAAGGTAGCAGTGGTCCATAAATTTTTTTTATATTGAAGATTTAAGGGAAACATTTTTAGGGTTCTCAGTATGTTGGATGCATTATACCCAATTTTTTTTCAAAACATCATAGTGAAGAAGCTATGACCAGGCATGCGTTCTACATTGAATATTTCTAGTTTAGAATGACCAACATGATAGAGAGTATTCTATTAAATTTTAAATTGTGAAGGTTTATTATTAATGTCCAATGCAAGGAAGAAGACTATAGTGTGTGTCAATCCACAATGATATGTTTTATTAATACATTATGTTTTTATATATAGGATAAAACGTAGCTTACAAGTCATGGTTCAAGTAGTATCAATGGGAATGGTGGATGTTGTTTTTAAGACCATTACATAGTGATCAAAACCAATGAAATGTGTTGGAAATATCATGATATGTAACAAATAATCAAAGGATTTTAATCAAAAAATAATTTCCCTATTTTTTTTAATTCAAAAATCATGTGAAACATTTTTGATCCATGATTTAAGTAGTTTTGATGTGATGTTGAGGTAGTTTAAATTATGGATTAAAGGGTGTTGGAATCTCATTTAAATCAGCACTAAAAATAGAATATTTATTCTAGGCATCTAGGTGCATTGAATATGTATCTAATTTAGAGATCCAAAATTCATTTAGATATTAGAAAATCATGGATATTTTTATGGGTAATCTGAGTGACCCAATTATGTGAGAACATGTGGTTATTTTAGTTGACACATAATATTACTATTTATTAAAGATAATTATGCACAAACAAAGTAGTGTTGAAGGTAGTATTCAACAAACAATAAAACTAATAGATAAGAAGATGAATGATTCCAAGCTAGTGGCTGGAAGGAAGATTGAACTTGTGATTTTCTTGATGATATGAATTCCAAGAATATATTGTGACTATTATTCCTACAATAAAGTGAAGGTTATTCTAGAATTTTTATGGAATATAATTAATAAGGTTCTACCAATGTGAAAATAACAACAAGTGTTGGAGCATCCCAATGGGACTACAATGGTGAAGTTATCCTTGTTTGAAGATGCATTCAATGATTCTATGATGAGACCTAAATTGATAAAAACTATGTAGAAATTCTATCCCAAAGCAGTGAGAAAAGGAAGTGGAATATAGAAATTAACCAACAATGTAAATGTTCCAAAGTGAGGGTTGTGAGCCATGAGTGATAGTGAGTCAACCCAAAAAAATTTAGGGTAGTGACCCCAAGGAAAGTTTACCTATCCTAAATCCCATAATTTTTAAGTGCAAATAGTGGATTTTGGTTCTTAACACATCATCACACTATGATCCTTGGAGTATCCCTCTGAGGGTGAGCTAGGTAAATTCTTTGTTTCCTATTTATATTCATCTTACACACCAAAAGTAGTTCAAAAATCCTTAATAAATATCAGGTAATAAGGGATGGTCAAGTGAAGAGGTAATTGGATCAAGTTAATAAAAAAAACAAAAAGTTTGACCCATAATGTTAAGAGGTTAAGATGTAAATATGATACTGATATATTTAAGGTAAAGTGATTAAATTGGTTTTGACTAGTATACACTGATTCACCCCCACTCTCAAGTTATATCTCATGTTAATCCCCAAGTGGGACTTAACAACCATTATGTGGGATTTAAATATATGTAGAATTGATAACATAATAGTAAAATGACCATGTATAACTTATATTGAAACATAGGGATTCATAAGTAATGGTTAAAATTTATTGATATATTCTTTCTTGGATAAAGGATATTTTTTTTAGATAATATATTTGAATGATTTTTAGTTTTGGAATATTTTAAGATATTTAATGATAACTTTGGAGATCCATTTTGGGATTATGTTAAGGTATATAATAATCTATCCAAAAGAAACCTGTATTGAAAAAGGATGATTTTGGTTGAAATGAAATAAAATGTAATAATTTAAAAGATTAATTCATTTTGGGGTTGAATTTAATTATATTAAAATAATTACATTATGGTTTTAATCACAAATTTAAATGCCTTCTGGTTTTATAAATGGTTTAATTTTGAAGGAATTGGTTTAAAAATGGATTTCTTGGACGAGGCATAAATTTTCCTAATGAGAAATGCAATGGTATTAGGACTAAAGTGGTAACCCTATTATTATACTAAATCAGATATCAAGAGTCATGATTCATAATGTTAAATTAATTTATTTTTTATGAAAACTAATAAATATAAGGTGGTGTCTCATAGAAGTTTGGGTGATGAGTATAATAAAGGAAAGAATATTCAGTTTCCTACTTGTTAAGAATATGAGAATAATCACCTCAGGGCTTTCTTGAAAGGAATGACAATTCACTATAAGGGTGAAACTTATGGTCATTAAGCTAACGAGTGAAAGGGAAAGAGATAATATGAAAAAATTCATTAATTTAAATGAAATTAAATTAAGAAGTATTAAAATCAATGCACTAATCTAATGACTAATGAAAAAATAGTACCTAAGAACTGCCTAGACTATCAGAATAAGTAAAATCCTACATAATGACTAATAATGAAGGGGATAGTGATTTTTCACTCTAGATTTGGTAATGTATTATGACATGTAGTTTTAACTGACTATTGGACATTTAGTTATAAATAAAAACACATTTTGGTACAATTTTTATTAATTCTTATTCATGGTTTTTGGGTAGTTACTTCATATTGAACTTTTCCCCCATAATTTATTGTGGTATTATGAATGGATTAACTCTCTTGGAAAATGGTTCATATCATTTTTTTGTTGGGAAATATCACTACATGACATAAATTAACCCATGAAAATCTATTAATTTTTATTATAAACATCCTACAGGAATCAACTTAATCAAATACGTCTTGATACCCAATCACGAGTTTCATAGTATTTAAAATATTAACTTTAATATATCATTATAAATTAAACTTTGTATATTTCTTATCTTTTGGATACAATCAACTATTTTTCTTAGAGTCAAATAATTAAAATATTCAAGGATGATATTTATTTAATGGGGAGAATATAACAACTTAATATTATATATTATATTTTTTATTTCATTTATAACCTAATGTGTTTGATAGTTAGTGATGTACAAAAAAACAAATGAAAAATGAACCGTTGAACAATATATGATAGTTAAAATGTATACATAGAATTATTGGGTAAATATGGATATAAATTTATTATAAAATATATATAGAAATAAAAATAAAGGTCATTATTAATACTATGGAATTGATAAAATTCTATTTGTGTAGCTTAGTAACTAAAAAAACTGATTTATGCTGTGAAATGTTACTTTTATAAAAATTGGTTTTTATGATTTTCTATGAAAATAAATATAATATAGAGAAGAAATATTATTGTTATAAATAAATTTTTAAAAAAAAATTTTATTATTAATTTATATTAAGTAATAATAATAATACTTAATAATTTCAAAAGTAGTTTTCCAATAAAATAGCTTTCGTTAAATATTTATATTTTTATTAAATAGTTAATTATAAATTTTATAGGTTTAATATTGAAAAATTAAATTAATTTTTTTATTTATAATATCAATACTACTTAAATATACTTTTTTGATATATTCCAAAAATAATTGATTTTTAGGTGAATAGTAAAAAATATCGATTTTGCGAACACTTTCACTTTTATGACATTTTCATAATACAAGAATGAATTAAATGTTTTATAAAAAATTTATTATAATATATATGTATATATATTTATTTATAAGTAAAAATAATATTTTAAAATTAAAATTTTATATTTATAAGACTCACATATATCATTTTGGAAATGTAAGTAATATTTTACTCTAAAAACATATATACTAACTTATATTTAATAAATTAGTTTTCATCACTACTAGAAATTAAATCCATAAAAATAATTATTATATTTTAGATATAAATGGTCAAATTATATAATAAGGTCAATTTCATTTTTTTCATAAAATTATGATTGATAGAATTGAAGTTAATGACCCTGATAATTCTAAAACCGTTTTTTTTTTCAATGAATTTTTTATTAATATTGTATAATTTTTATCTAATAAAATAAATTAATAAATTATAAAAATTTACTTTAATATAATTTTTAATCCTATATTTAATTAAATTATCACTCATTAAATTGGTAATCAGTGTTAAATAATATTTATAACACTTAATGGTGAAAAGAAATGTTTTCCACAAAACAATTTTTCTATATATAAAATGTTTTTATATGAAAGATAATTTTAACTGAATTTTAAACTGATTTAGATTATTTGGATATTAAATTTAGGTTTAAAAACCCCAAATTTTTATGATTTTTATTTTATATATTTATTAAAACATATGTTACTTGGGTAAAAACTAGTTACCTAGGTAAAAATAAAAACAAATATGGTAAAAGTAAAATATAAGAATAAATGACTTCCAAAATGTTTAAAATAAGTGTGGAAATAATTGATCGAGTCTTTATAAAACTCATATCACCTAAAATCTATTATTTATCATTTTGGGAACCTTTTCCCCTTAAATAGTGTCATTCCATTATTGAAAAATAATGGGTGTTCACAAAAGTTCTATTTTCTTTAGTTATAAAGGGGGACACTTCCAACCATTCATGCCACACGCATTTATTAAAAATTTACTTGAAAACCGATCTAATTTTACTCTAATATAATTCTTTTTAATTTTAAAAATAACATGGCCACTACATGTTAGATTAAGTCCTTCAATTCAAATGTTTTTAACAAGAGGATATTCAAGGTCTCGATGTAAGTATTACTTAATCCTTACCCATTTATTCTTAATATTTACATCCCAAAATCACTTTATACATAGTAATATTATTAAATTCATATAATTATTACACTTATTTGTTATTATATTAACTTAAAAACCGTTATTTATTCCTTTCTATCTACTTAGAAAAATAAAAGAACGTTAATCGTGCATTGGGTGGACTACCGCATCTGTGATGTAACATTTTTTATGTTTCATATTAATTTTATTTATTTATCCAAACCACCTAAAACATGATTCAAAAAAATAAAAAAGTAAGAAAATTTATTTTTTATTTTTTATAATAATATTATAAACTTCTTTAACCATACCCACCCTTTGAGATATATCATTTTCATTTTTGGGTTTGTTTGACCACATACTTGAACAATTCTATAAAATCTCTCATTGTTGAATATGAGAAATAAAATAATAATATTATTATAATTAATAATCAAATAATTATTTTTATGGTTATTTAAAGTTTATACTAGGTATTTAACTTATTTCTAAAATATCACCTTCGATCAATAAATTTACCGAAATAAGATAACATAAATTTATTTTTCACGCAACAAAACTAAAAAACTAATGGAATTAGATAAGTGAATTATAAATAAATATAATACATATTATAGTAAATAAAATTATCTAGGAATTATTTTGGGATAATAATAAACAAACAACACTATTGTTTTGGAATTATCTCAAAAATATTAAGATAACTCACACCTAATATTGAAAATAGATTATAACTAAGTAATATTCCAAGGTATAATAATTATAATCTTAGTTTTTAAAAGATTATATATAAAAATAATGTTCTAAAATAGGTGATTATGATATTTTTTTCTATACAGGAGATTCAATCCCTTTATTAAATGTTAAGAATTAAGGTAATATATTCTTTGTCTCAATTCTTACTCTTTGAGACATATTGTATTTTGCACAAAATTTTTCCTTTCATATGATTTTATTATGATTTACCTCCCATGAAAGTATTTTAATTTTTTTAATTTATAGTATAGGAAAAGAAAAATTGAGTTCCCTTCTTTATATAGATTTTGATTAATGTTTTATCCAAGCCATAAATGGTTCTTATCTGAAAATTTCACTCCTTAAGACATATTACTTATTATACATAATGTTTTATTTATAAAGTTGTATCTAATTTACCTTTAATATTTTTTATAATTATATAATCATTATTTATGATACTTAATATTTCATTATAAATTATTTCCTTTAAGGGGTTTTTATTATAATGTTTCTAAAGTTGTAAGTGTTATTAGTCTTTATTTACAATTCCATGGGATATGTTTGATATTTTGAACCATATTTTATTTTATATTGTTTATTCAATGCTATATTACATTAAAATATAATTAATACATTTAGTTTCATTATATTTTAATTTCATGGTATCCATATTTTTTTCTTTTGATTCTTATGTTAACATTACCATAAGTGTGTCTTCATCTCAATTTTGTTTCATTGACATGTGATTCTTATTCAAAAAATTTTCCTTTTTATAGTGTATATATTTTCCATGGATTAATTTATAAATACTATTATACTATTTTTCTCTACTGGATTAAACTGGTAGAAATCCATCACTACCTTTTTTATTCCAAATCATCCTCTGTTATAGGCATTATTTTTTCTCCAAATGACTTTACTTTTTGAATACTTTATTTTCATTACATTGTTTGAATATAATTCACCTATATAGACATACATTTATTGGTTGGTGAAATTATTGAATTATCCATATGTGTTTCTATATGTTATTAGTTTGAGGGATACTTTTATAAAACACTATTTCTTTTATTTAAAGGGGAAAATTTTGACAATCTATATACTTGTTAATTGAATATGGATGGTTATTGATTACTAAGGAATATTGGTAATGTATTATATAGTTTATTAATTCCTTCATATGATGAATTCGTTAAACTTAACTAGCTATGATTGGGTCCTATAGTATCCCCTCAATGCATCAATACATCTCATGAGAAAAAATATCTGGGGTATTTTGGTTTATGTCTACATAGGAAAAATATTTTATTGAAACAGGGCATGGATGTTAATATTATGATGTATAATATCTTTATGTATTGGTGTGGCGTATGGAATTAGTTTTTTAAAATTATTCATTTCATCGCTAAGGAACCTATTATTGTTATCCATGCATTTATTTATTGATATATCAACCATGGATATGTTATGTTCATAGTTTCTTTTTATTATATAATTAATTTGATTATTTACTCCTTCCATATTATTTATACTCATCTTATATTCACTTATGATCATTTATTCTTATCTACTACATTGACCCTTACTGATCATTTGATCTTACTCATTCTTATGATTCCATTTACATAGGTTATGAAGAATTGTATTTTTCATGATGTGTCTAAAAGAATATATTTTTTGGATAATTATATCGGATATGTTGAAGAAATATTATAGATTAAGTAATTTATAATATAGAGATAAAATAACATTTATTTGATAAGATATGAATGAGATTAATTTTTTATTTTTTTCCAAAATATCTAAAAAAATAAACCTAAAATGTCCTTGGAATTTAGGTGACTAAATTTTTTTTGGTATATTGAAATTATTGATGGTTAAAATTTGGTCTCTTCGATTCATTTATATGATTTCTGGTAAAGAAGGTGTTTCTTCAGACTAGATTCTAGGAGTGTCGGTCCATGGCTTGACAAATTTCTTATAGTTACTCGTATATGTTGTAAACTAGTGGGTTGGTTGTATAAAAATATATTGGGATTCTCTAGGTTTCTAGGATGCACTATTTACTATTTGGAGACTAAATCACTATATGATTTCAAAGATAAACGATTCTTATGATATCTTATATGTTGATACTTAACAGAAGTGTGGTCATGAAAAAATATATATCACACCGATAAATAAATTTTCATTCGGAAAAGTGTACCTTATAAATATACTATTCTTCTTGAGTGAGTATGTTTAGATGGGTTTCATAAAATAATGAAGATGACAAGAAAAAACAAGAGAATTTTATACCTTTACAAGTGAGAAATAAAAATTCTATCTATATAAAATCATGAAATGAAATTATTTTATTGGGATGGATATTTTGGTTAAATTCTTCATTCTAGAATTTTAGATATCACACCATTGTAGTAAATCAATCTAGAGATAAGAAAGGTAGCTCACACCATGATGAATAGTAATGGAAAAATAGTGTATCTCTAGTTATATCTAATAGAATTTATAATTCCAAAATAAGAAATTTCATGTGGTAAAATGTCCAAGATATAAATATATATAAGGATTAATAAATTTATTTCAAAGGATCCAAAAATATACCAAATCTATTATTATTTGAGGTTTTTATAGATAAATTGTGTTGCAATGCAAGTATGTTTCTCACAATATGATTTAGAAAATTATATATCCTTTTGAAATTTAAAATATCTCTCAAAACATGAGATATTGTTTTTATCTTATTGGTTTTAACTAAAGTTTAATGTATGGTTTTGAGGGACAAAAAATGGGTTACATGTGGAAATTTTGAGGGGGATGAGTTTGGACATATCAGAAGATGGACAAATAATATTAGAGAAGACACGAAACATGTATCATAGATAGTTAAAATCATTTGTAATTAAGATAGATTAATTTTAGTTTTATATTATTAATTAAGATTCATCATATAAAAATGATGTTAAAATATTTAGAAAACACCATATTTGTTCATTTTTGATCATTTCTATAAATAGTCTCAAGAGATACACATGTCTCATTTTTATCTCATATCTCTTCAATGAATTAGTGTGTGTATGGAAATAAGGAGGGTTTTACCCTTTAATATAATTTTATCTCTTTCTAAACACTTATAATAATAAAAAATTATAGTGATTCCTCTAGTTTATCATTACATCATTAGTTGATGCACCTTTTTTTATCACTTAGTTGTGAACCAAGTTAAATATACATGTACCTCAATTTATTTTTATTTATTTTTATATTTTGTATATACATTTGATATTTATAGGTTTAGTGTGTACTTGACAACATGTGAAAATGATCCATTTGAATTCAAGATAAAAAATTAACACCATAATTCACCAACTCTTTTGGTGTATTTGGGATGCCAAGGTTGCAATGTAACACCCGAGATTTTTATGAGAAATATTTTTTTAATATACATCATCAAAGGAATCTTTCACTACATAAAACACAAGCTTGGATTGCTTTACACACAATCGCGGACTTCCTCGATAGCTTGTGTTGTACGCAATAACGAGTTTTACTAAATAGAGATATACTATTAAAATATTATTAAAACCAGCTGTTATGAATAGTAATACCCATTTTTTGAAATTTTATAAATTTAATCATTCAAAATGGACTTCATTTTTGGATTCAGAATATCAAAATTATCCTAGGTTGAAGTTTTGGTATTTTTCTGAAAACTTTCAATTTTTGAGGAATAGTGAAAACACTAGGTTACTATTTAAAAACCAAATTTTTATTTAAATTTATTTTAGGTAAACATTGATACATAATACCTATATAAGTTCAATGTAATTCATTGGAGTCATTTTATAATAATTTTAGATATATAAAATTTTTATTGAACTTTTCACCGTCTTTTACCCACCCCCTAGGAGAATTTGAAAATTTACATAAAACTTAATGTTACCACTTCTGTGAATGGAATTTCAAAAAACCGAGAGACATGGTTGATGTCAGTAAGTAAAATTTGGTTCAATGAGATGAAAATAATTTTTGGTGAATAGTAACTTTTTACTTTTATTTACCACAGTTCAAAGTAAATAGGGTAATTAAGGGTAAAAATGATATTATTATTACCCAAACACACGTCCTAATTCTATTGGATAAGTTTAATTCAACCAAAAGCAGCCTTAGTATTAAAATATGACCATTCAGGTATACTTGGATTAGATTAGGACATTTAATATTATTTTATTTAAAGAAGAGTTAAAATAGTTAAAATCAATGTCTAATAACTAAAACATTTTTAATATAGTGTTATAAATAAGATAAATTCGAATATAAATATTCATTATAAAGATAAAAAGTTTTCCTACATAATGGTATTTTATTTATAATTTTTATACATTAAATAATTTAGTTTATATATGACACAATGATGACGCAATAATTACGTTATTAATGAAATATTAACATAATTGATATTATAAATACACAAATAAATGTAATTTGAGACTTTTTATGAATTAAACTAATTTTATTGGTTAATATGACAAATTATTATTTATTTAATTAACTTTTTTAGAACTAATAATGCTGTTATGATTTTCAGAAAAATCAATTACCAAATAGTGTCAAAATTGACATAAAATAGGTTTTAAAACAAATATTATATTATTAATTGTTATTTTATTCCTAAAAATATAAGGTTTGGAAAAATGACTTATATAAGGTTATATATATTAATAATTAACCACTTGGGGTTCGTTTGGCTTGTTATAGTAAGTTTATTAACCACATAGTGTAAGAAAACAAGAAGACACGTTAAAAGTTAATTTATTTAACTTAGAGTGAAATATAAATGATAAGGTTAAAATAGTAACCTAAACTTGTATAAAATATATTGGTTGAGATGATTTCGACCCATCCCCACCTTAGCTTCTAAATAAATCAATTTTGAGCTATTAAAAACCAAATATGACTTTATAATAAAATAATATTTTAAGTTTTTCCTAAGGTGCCCCTCTCCTCCCTTATAAAAGGGAACCTCCTCCCTCTCCTCCTCACACCACTTTGATCCATAAAGCTCGGAAAAAACCTACCAATTTCTCTTATACATTTCCCTAGAAACATCTTATAGTTCCTGGTCTTCTTCAAATACCAACCCTAGTGCCCTAAGAGGAGGTTAATAAGAGGCGTGTCAAAGAAGAGGTAATATCCATTACCGATCATTTCCAATTTCTTTCTTCTTCAACTTCTTCTTATTTAGTTGTTAAATTATAAAGTAATAACATAAGTATTAATTATATACTGATATGTTATTATAAATATGAAATAACCCCATTTCACCTTCTATCCATCCTACAGAAAACGAAATCATCGTGCGTGTGTAAGTACGAAATACCGTCTCCACGCCGTAGTGTAATCAGTTTTTCCACCACCACCTTACTTGGATGGTTATAATGGTGTAAATAATAACTATATATTATTATTGTAAAGTGATATTGATTCTTAAATAGTATACATACACTTCAATACAATTCCACGATCATGGGAACGATATCATCGCTCATGCGTACGTATGGCCTATCGTCTCCACGATGTGATGCGACTCTTTCTACATGATCTTCATTGCATAATGATTATATAAATGAATTTAATGAATAAATGTGATATATATTACACTAATACAATTCTTGAAATGAGTTATCTATAACCTAAAAATAAGAATAAGAATTTATTCGACAAAACACGCATAAGAACAAAAAGCAATAAACACCCGAATAACAAGTAATAATGAAATATTACTAATAAGAAGATAAGAATATGACCATATATGATATCATAAAAATGAGTAAGATTCTGTAATAAGTGAATAAAATTATTTAAATCATTATACAGGAGGTTCAGACACCTACGAAGCAAATCAGACCTAAGGTAAGGGAAAATCTCACAATCTCAATTTTTATCTGAGATTGTTTATACTTCGGTATTTACTGGGGAATATTTATCATCCACATCCATGTTTACTCAATATGTAATATTATTTCTATCCTCTTACATTTTTCTAAATCTAATTTTTCCCATTGGTGAGTTTTTAGTAAACGATATGAAAGGAATATTTTTTCGTTTTTAGTACGAGGTACTTTTTGACTTTTCTGGCCCAAGTACGAGAAGAATGTATTTTTTAACTTATATGGCATGAATGGATTCATAGAACATTATTTAAATGAATCTTACTTTAAAAGTTTTGAATTTTATTTTTAATCAACTTCATTTAGTTTAAAATTGTATGACATGTTAAGAAAGGAAACATGTTTTTGAAGTAGAAAAGATATTTTCCTCAAGAATGGAGTTCAAGTGTTTTATCAAAATTATTTTCCATTTAAGATAATATGGGGTTTTGTTTCTATCCCTATTTTTACATTAATTTGTTTATTTTATGATGGAATTATTTTTATGATGTACTTTTATCTTATATGGATTATGTTATGATGGCATGATGTTTAAGAATCCCATTTTTATTACATGGGTTATGCTATGATGTATGATCTATGATCTTGTGGAACACATAAGAATGGTATCATTATGAGATGGGTGAGACCTATATCTCCCTCCAATTCATTGGGTAAAGACTTATATCTCATGAGATAAACATGGCTGGAACATCAGGTTAATCTAGTTCAGTGAAACAGGACTAAAACGAGGAGTGAACTCGGTTCAGAAATGGTCTTTTTCCTCCATGATAGTCTTGGAAATGAGTCTTGACTACTAAGAAATGATTCTCTATGATTATGTGTGTATTCCACAAAGTTTCACATTTTATGTTAGGATTATTGGGATTACATTTCACTACTATGATTTATCCCATGTTATGATATTATGATCTCTTTTGGAGGTTAATATTTTCAAAATACCATGTTCTTATGAATATGATATTTCCTTTGTTTACCCTTACTGAGCATTTGAGCTCACCCTTTTGTATGTTTTATTTCCCCAGGTCAGGAAGAATGTTATTAAGTAGGATATTCCAAAAGGGAGTCTAGATATGATGAAATATATGGGAGACAATGTAGATGCTTTTTCAACTAGTTGTTTATGTTTCCCAGTTTCTAAAGGCACTATAACTATACGGTCCTACAATGGTTTTGTTATATGTTGTAATAAGTGTGCTTCAATTTTGAAGTAATAACAATTTATGTAAAGTATGGGTCGTTATAGCTAGTATCAGAGGAAAGGTACAATCAACCTTTGGAAACTAGGATGTGAAAGCCTTAGTAAGAACCCTAAGGATATGTCTAAGCATAGGAAAAAATCTTAATGTTTTAGAAATGGCCATGAATATCCGATGATAAGACCTTAAGTGTGAAATTTTATTCTTGATTATGTGGTTTTCCTATTATAATTAGTGTTGCTCACACTATTCTTCTTGGTTTTAGTCAATGGTTGGAACCCGAAGGAACCGTGTTAATGCGAAATGCGATGGGCAATGCAATGATTGTCCCCATGAGCAACCAAACGTTATGGGAGCTAGAACGAAAAATCTTATAGCCGTGCTCACACAACATTCTCAAGCTATGAATCATAATGGACTTCCAAATGAGCAAAGGAAGGAGCAACATTCTGTTGAATCCTTCATGAGGTAGCGCCCACCCTCATTTAGTGGGTCTACTGATCCATTAGTGTCTGAATGGTGGATCAGTACCACTGAAAAGATATTTTCAATTCTTCAATGTTTTAAACATGATAAATTCATCTTAGTAGTATATTGTTTGAAAGATGAATCTGATCAATGGTGAAATCTTATTAAGAATATGAGGCAAAGAGATGAAATTGAGTCCATGGAATGGGACGAGTTCAAGAACATATTTTTTAATAAGTACTTCCCTCATATTCTTCGAAAAAAGATAGAGAAGGAGTTTCTTGAAATGAAGAAAAAGGATGATGAATCTATTGGTACCTACGAAGAAAATTTTACAAGACTTGCAAGGTAGGATTCCAGAATTATTATCCAACCTTAGAGTAAGATCGTTTGATTATTTAGTGGCTTAAAACCAAGTCTTCTAAGGGCGTTATCCATAAGGGACTTAAATAGTTATGAGGAAATAGTTTGATGTGCTCTCAAGGTTGAGATGGATATTGGAGTAACCCATCAGTCATATGCATTTGATAAGAAGAGGAAAATGGAATTCAAAGGGAAATCTAAAGACCACACTAAAAAGAAGATGAGTTTTCCCTTATGCTCAAAGTGTGGAAAGAAACATGGAGGGAGTTGTCTTAAAGGGACAAGTAAATGTTTCAAATGTGGAAAAGAAGGTCATAGGGTATTTGAATGCCGTAATGATGGGAAGAAGATGTCTAGTGATGCGAACAATGAAAAGGCTACACATAGTGCACCTCCTACACTTCAATGTTACAAGTGAAAGGAAATGGGGAATTATGCTAATAAATGCCCTAATCCAAGGGTTTTTGATGATGATCAATGTCAACAAACTCTAAGGCTAAAGAAAAAGGAAAGTCACATGAAATTTCTATCAGTGATGTGGAGTATGATAACGATGTGGTGAAAGGTACACTTACCATCCACTCTAAAGTAGCAAAGGTTTTATTTGATTCTGGATCCACCCACTCTTTTATTTCTAAAGAATTTTCTAAGGGTATCACCATATTACCTCAACGATTAGATGTTGAGTTAGCTGTGACAACCCCTAATGGCACAATAGTCGCATCAAAAGTTTATAATTCTTCTCTAATTGAATTTTGTGGGAAAGTGCTTCCTGCAAATCTTGTGATCCTTCCTATAGTGGAATTTGATGTGATTATTGGCATGGATTGGATTTCTTTATATGGATCTCATATTAATTTCCAAAGAAGGGAAGTCACATTTCATAATCTAGATCAATCTATGATCATCTATCGATACAAGGATGAACATAACCTTCCGGTAGAAATTTCTTTCATCTTATGGGTCTTGATTCCATTAAATGAAGCTCATTTATCTCAAATGGTTGTAGAGAAACTCATGATTAAGAATATTCCCATTGTATGGTAGTTTGATGATGTCTTTCTGGAGGAATTTCTAGGTCTTCCACTAAATCGTGAAGTTGAGTTTTCAATAGAACTCATACTGGTTTCTATGCCTATTTCAAAGACACCTTATAGAATGGCCCCAATTGAGTTGCAGGAATTGAAGAAGAAACTCCAAGAGAATCTTGAAAAGGGATTCATATGCCCTAGTGCGCCACCTTAGGGAGAACATGTTCTGTTTGTTAAGAAGAAAGATGGATCAATGAGACTCTGCATTGATTATCGAGAACTTAACAAGATCACTATCAAGAAAAAATATCCTCTTCCACACATTGATGACTTATTTGACCAACTACGCAGAGCTCAATACTTTTCTAATATTGATCTTCATTTAGGGTATCATCAATTAAGGGTAAAAAGGGAGGATATACCAAAGACGACTTTCCGTACAAGGTATGTACACTATGAATTTATAGTGATGCCATTTGGTCTTACTAATTCCCCTTCTATCTTCATGGATCTGATGAGTAGAGTCTTTAGAGACTATCTTGATCAGTTTGTGGTAGTTTTTATATATGAAATTCTTTTCTATTCAAAGAGAAATGAAGAACATAAAGATCACTTAATAGTTGTATTAAAGACCCTGAGAAAGGATATGCTTTATGCCAAATTTACAAAGTGTGAATTTTGGCATCAAAAAGTTGCATTTTTGGGTCACATAATCTCAAAAGAGGGTATATCCGAGGATCTAGAAAAAACAGAGGTTATCGAAAGATGGTCGAGACCAACAACAGTAACTGAGATCCGAAGTTTTCTTGGTTTTTCTAGATACTATCGAAATTTTGTGAAATATTTTTCACGATTATCTAATCCACTCACCATGTTGAATCGAAAAGGAGTTAAGTTAGTGTGGATGGAGGAATGTGAAGAGAATTTCAAGGAGTTGAAAAGAAGCTTATCCAGTGCACATGTACTCCCACTGCCTTGTATTGGTGAAAGGTTTGTGATCTACAGTGATGCATCCAAGAAGGGATTGGGGTGTGTTCTCATGAAAAATGATATGGTGATAGCTTATGCTTCACGACAGTTGAAAATCCATGAGAAACAATTATCCAACTCATGGTTTGGAGTTAGTTGTGGTAATATTTTCATTAAATATTTGGTGGCATTATCTTTATGGTTAAAGGTGTGATATTTAGACTGATCATAAAATTTTAAAGTATATTTTCACACAAAAAGAGCTAAATATGCGCCAAAGAAGATGGTTGGAGATAATTAAGGATTTTGACTGCTCAATTCATTATCACCCTTGGAAAGCAAACAAAGTGGAAGATGTATTAAGTCAACAAGACCATGCTAGCTTATCCATGATGAGGATCACAAAAGATCCAATATTTATGGATTTAAAAAGGATGGATCTTGGAATTATAATGGAAGGGGAAAAATATTATCTTTCACAAATGAATGTTCATCCTTCTATACATGTGAAGAAGAAAGAGGCACAGAAAGAAGATGTAGAGTTTCAAAATAAGTTGAGAAATGTTCCTGAATTCAACCTTGATTGTGATGGGATAATATGGCTCAGGAATCGGGTTTGTGTTCCTCTCATCCCAGAATTAAAGAAGGATCTGCTGGATGAGGCTCATAGTTCTTCATTCTCTATTCATCCTGGAAGCACGAAGATATATAGGGACCTGAAAGAGTACTTCTGGTGGGATGGCATGAAAAGAGATGTTGCTGAATATGTCTCTCAATGCTTGGTTTGTCAGCAAGTTAAAGCTGAGAGATAGAAGTCTAAGGGGATGTTACAACCATTACCCATACCCGAATGGAAATGGGAAAACATCACTATGGACTTTGTCATCAGACTTCCTAAAACATCCAAAGGCAATAATGCTATCTGGGTTGTAGTTGATCGTCTTACAAAGTCGGCACACTTCATTGATATTAGAGAGGATTTCTATCTTGATCAGCTTTCCAGGATATATGTAAAGGAAGTGGTAAGATTGCATAGAGTACCACTTTCCATTATATATGATTGGGATCCGAGGTTCACCTCAATGTTTTGGAGAAGTCTTCAGCATACTTTGGATACAGAGTTGAGTTTTAGCACTGCATATCATCCTCAGACAGACGATCAGTCTGAGAGAATAATTAAAACTCTAGAAGATATGTTAAGAGCTTGCTCTATGGATTTCAAAGGTGGTTGGGATCAACACCTACCTTTGGTGGAATTTTCCTATAATAATAGATTTCACTCTAGTATTTAGATGGCTCCTTATGAAGCTCTATATGGAAAGAAATGCAGGACTCAAACTTGCTGGGTTGAAGTTGGGGAAAGAAAGCTATTAGGACCTGATCTTGTGGATGAGATGGAAGAAAATGTCAGATCTATTCAACAACACATAAGAGAAGATCAGAGTCGACAAAATAGCTACGTCGATAACTGAGGAAAATACCTAGAGTTTGAAGTGGGTGATAAAGTGTTCTTACGAATATCTCCCTGGCAGAGAGTAATGAGATTTGGAAAGGGCAAGCTGACCCTAGGTATATTGGTCCCTTTGAAATACTGGATCGTGTTTGGAAGGTAGCTTACCGATTGGCGCTTCCATTAAATCTCTCTCAAGTTCATGATGTGTTCCATGTATCTCTCCTGAGAAAGTATGCACCCGATCCTTCACAAGTACTAAGCTCAGAAGTTGTACCACTAGAGCAAGATATTTCTTATAAAGAATAGCTGATAGAGATTCTGGATCATAGCGAAAAAGTCCTACGGAACAAGACCACTCACTTGGTGAAAGCTTTATGGAGGAACCACAAATTAGAAGAAGCTACATGGGAGCTTGAGGATATAATGAGGGAGAGGAATCCTCATCTGTTTGTTACAAAGTGACGAATTTCGAGGGCGAAATTCATTTTAAGGGGGGTAGAATGTAACACCCAAGATTTTTATGAGAAATATTTTTTTAATATACATCATCAAAGGAATCTTTCCCAACACACAACACTACCTTGTCTTTCTTTACACGTAATCGCAACCTTCCTCGATAGCTTGTGTTGTTTGCAATACTGAGTTTTACTAAAGAACGATATCCTATTAAAAAATTATTAAAACTAGCCATTATGTATAGTAATTCCCACTTTTTGAAATTTTATAAATTTTATCTTTCAAAATGGAATTCATTTTTGGATTCGGAATATCGAAATTAGCGTAGGGTGAATTTTTGGTATTTTTCTGAAAACAGTCAATTTTTTTATGAATAGTGAAAACACTGGGTTACTATTTAAATACCAACTTTTTATTTAAATAATTATTTTTTATTTAAATTTATTTTAGGTTAAAATTGAGACACAATACCTATATAAGTTCAATGTAATTCATTGGAGTCATTTTATAATAATTTTTGATATATAAAAATTTATTGAACTTTTCACCGTCATTTACCCACCTCCTAGGAGAATTTGAAAATTTACATAAAACTTAATTTTACTGCTTCTGTGAATGGAATTTAAAAAATATGAGAGACATAGTTGATGTTAGTAAGTGAAATGTGGTTCAATGAGATGAAAATAATTTTTGGTGAATAGTAACTTTTTACTTTTATTTACCACGGTTAAAAGTAAATAGGGTAATTAAGGGTAAAAATGATATTATTATTACCCTAACACACGTCCTAATTATATTGGATAAGTTTAATTAGACCAAAAACAACCTTAGGAATAAAATATGACCATTTAGGTCAACTTGGATTAGATTAGGACATTTAATATTATTTTATTTAAAGAAGAGTTAAAATAGTTAAAATCAAAGTTTAATAAATAAAACATTTTTCATATAGGGTTATAAATAAGATCAATTAGACTATAATTAGTCATTAGAAAGCTAAAATTATTTCTTACATAATGGTATTTTATTTATAATTTTTATACATTAAATAATTTAATTTATTTATGACACAATGATGATGCAGTAATTACCTTATTAATAAAATATTAACATTTTTGATATTATAAATACCCAAATAAATGTAATTTGAGACTTTTTATGAATTAAACTAATTTTATAGTTTACTATGAAATATTAGTATTGATTTAATTAACTTTTTTCTAACTAATAATGCTTTTATTATTTTCATAAAAATCAATTACCAAATAGTGTCAAAATTGACATAAAATAGTTTTTAAAACAAATATTAGATTATTAATTTTTATTTTTTTCCTAAAAATCTAAGTTTCGACAAAATGACTTATATATGGTTATATATATTAATAATGAACCACTTGGGATTCTTTTGGCTTGTTATAGTAAGTTTATTAACCATATAGTGTAAGAAAATATGAAGACACGGTAAAAGTTAAATTATTTAACTTAGAGTGAAATCTAAATGATAAGTTTAAAATATTAACCTAAACTTTTCTAAAATATATTTGTTGAGAGGATTTAGACCCATCCCCACCTCATCTTAGAAATAAATCAATTTGGAGCTATTAAAAACCGAATATGACTTTATAAAAAATAATATTTTATGTTTTTTCTAAGGTGCCCCTCTCCTCCCTTATAAAAGGGCACATGCTCCATCTCCTCCTCACACCACATTGAGCCATCAAGCTCAGAAAAACCCTTCCCAATTCTCTTCTACACTTTCCTAGAAACATCATAGAGGTCCTGTTCCTCTTCAAAGACAAACCCTAGTGCCCTAAGAGGAGTTTAAGAAGAGGCGCGTCAAAGAAGAGGTAATATTCATTACCGATCCTTTCCAATTTCTTTCTTCTTAAACTTCTTCTTATTTAGTTGTTTAATTATAAAGTAATAACATAATTATTACTTATATATTGATATGTTATTATAAATATGAAACAACCCCATTTCACCTTCTATCCATCCTACGGAAAATGAAATCATCGCACGTGCGTACGTACGGAATACCGTCTCCACGCCGTGGTGTAATCAATTTTTCCTCCACCACCTTACTTCGATGGTTATAATGGTGTAAAGAATTACTATATATGATTATTTTAAAGTGATATTGATTCTGAAATAGTATACATACACTTCAATACAATTCCAAGATCATGGGAATGATATCATCGCTCGTGCGTATGTACGACCTACAGTCTCCACGATGTGATGCGACTCGTTCTACACGATCTTCATTGAATAATGATTATATAAATGAATTGAATGAATAAATATGATATATATTACAATAATACCATTCTGGAAATGAGGTTTCTATAACATAAAAATAAGAAGAATAATTTATTCGACAAAACACGCATAAGAACAAAAAACAATAAACACCTGAATAACAAGTAACAATGAAGTATTACTAATAAGAAGCTAATAATATGAACATATATGATATCATAACAATGATTACCATTCTGGAATAATTCAATAACATTATTTAAATCATTATACTGTAGGTTTGGACACGTACGATGAAAATCGGACCTAAGGTAAGGGAAAATCTCGCAATCTCAATTTTTATCCTAGATTGTTTATACTTCAGTATTTACTGGGGCATATTTATCATCCACATCCATGTTTACTCAATGTGTAATATTATTTATATCCTATTACAATTTTGTAAATCCAATTTTACCCATTGGTTAGTGTTTAGTAAAATATATGAAAGGAATCTTTTGTCATTTTTAGTACGAGGTACTTTTTGACTTTTCCGGCCCAAGTACGAGAAGAATATTTTTTTAACTTATACGGCATGAATAGATTCATAGAACGTTATTTCCATGAAGCTTCCTTTACAAGTTCTCAAGTATATTTTTAATCAACTTCTTTTAGTTTAAATTTGTATTACATGTTAAGAAAGGAAAAATGTTTTTGAAGTAGAAAGGATATTTTCCTCAAGGTGTTTTATCAAAATTATTTTCCATCTAAGATAATATGGGGTTCTGTTTCTATCCCTATTTTTACATTGATTTGTTTATTTTATTATGGAATTATTTTTATGATGTCCTTTTATCTTATATAGATTATGTTATGATGGAATTATGTTTAAGAATCCCATTTTTATTACATGGGTTATGCTATGATCTATGATCTATGATCTTGTGGCACACATAAGAATGATATCATTATGAGATGGTTTAGACCTATATCTCCCTCCAATTCATTGGGTAAAGACTTATATCTCATGAGATAGACATGGATGGAATGACAGGTTAATCTGGTTCAGTGAAACAGGACTGAAATGAGGAGTGAACTCGGTTCAGAAATGGACTTTGTCCTCTAAGATAGTCTTAGCAATGAGTCTTGGCTACTAAGAAATTATTCTCTATGATTATGTGTGTATGACACAAAGTTTCATGTTTTATGTTATGATTGTTGGGATTACATTTCACTACTATGATTTATCCCTTGTTATGATATTATGATCTCTTTTGCAGGTTAAGATTTTTGAAATGCTATGTTCTTATGAATATGATATTTTGTTTGTTTACCCTTACTGAGCATTTGAGCTCACCCTTTTGTATGTTTTCTTTCCCCAGGTCAGGAAGAAGGTTATTAATTAGGGTATGCCAAAAGGGACTCTAGATATGATGAAATAAATGGGAGACAGTGTAGATTCTTTATGAACCAGTTGTTTATGTTTCCCAGTTTCTAAAGACACTATACCTATATGGTCATACCGTGGTTTTGTTATATGATGTAATAAGTGTGCTTAAATTTTTATGTAATAACATTGTATGTAAAGTATGGGTCTTTATATGAAACATGAGGTATAAAAGCTAAAATATTATTCTTGGTGAATCTATCAGTGAATGACTAAAAATATACATAACACTTTGAAAATAAAAGCAATTCTATTGTTCAATTGGTGAAATTAAAATATTTTTATGGACTAATTTTTTTTACATCCATGGTCTATTAGGCTTGATGTGTTCTCTATATCTATACATGGGATACACATTATTTTTCCCATGAAGTTTTTGTTGACTTAGATGTACAAAATATTGATTAATTCTTACTTGATGGCATAAAATTTTATATCTAGATCATTGAAAAATAAAATATATGTTAAAATGATAATTATCACTTCTAGTAAGGTAATTTTGGATAATTTGGTCA
This sequence comes from Viscum album, assembly GCA_963277665.1. Classification (NCBI taxonomy): domain Eukaryota; kingdom Viridiplantae; phylum Streptophyta; class Magnoliopsida; order Santalales; family Viscaceae; genus Viscum; species Viscum album. Next base: position 882,252,709 of record OY728123.1, read on the forward strand.
TATATGTAAAGGTGATTTCAAAGTGAAAGTGGTGAAGTTATATATACTTCACAAAATGTTTTATGATTAGAAGATATATCATAGTAATAACATTGATATATTATTTAACTAAATTATTGTGGTTTTTGGTTATATTTGTTTTTAAGAAATAAAATTAAGAATATAGAGATTGTGAAGAATATATTGAAAATATTAACAACTTTGTATGATCCAAAGGTGTCAGTGCTTAAGGATTGGAATTTGTTATAATATCCATTGGATGATTTACATAGAATATTTGTTTTATATGAGATGCATATGAATCTTTAAGGAACAATATGTCATTAATAAAATAGTATTACATTTAATGATGTAAATAATATTAATATATATGAATTTGGAGACGAAGAGGAATATGTAATTGATGTATTTATACCACTTACAGAAATAAAATTCAAGAAAGTAAAATCAAGTTTTGAGGTAAAGTTTCCATTGGGTGGTTTTTTTTCTTAGGAAGGTAAAACACATTTCTATGAGGTGTTCAGTAGGGTTTGATGGAGAAGAAATTGAATTTTAATACACATAAAAACAACTAAGTAAGTTTACCACTAAATAGAGCATTAAATATTGAAAAATATTTAGAAATAAGGTATATTATAATATATTAGTGAGTTAGGAAGTGGATGATGATAAAGTTTTCATAAAATTATGTGAAACCAAATTAAATCAAATTCTATGGATGATATAATGGTGATGGATGAGAAAGATCAATGTGAGATCAAGGAGGAAATTAAACTATAATGTGTTTTTGTTCTCAATATATAACTTTATGGTACTATTGAGGATTTGGATGATCTATTTAATAAAAATATAAATAATTATGGATTATTGAAAGAATAATAAAATTATACAGACTAAAATTATGTTGAAATCATTCAATGTAAGAAAGTTGTGTAGGAACAAGGTCATACTCTTAAAAAATTTATTGAATTAATTGAATTGTAAATAGAAATAGAATATTTAGATAAGGTTATCAATGAAATTAATTTTTGTATCAATGAGTTAGAAAAATAATATTTCATTTACTAAAGATCGGGTGGTGATGTTGAGGAATAAAATTGATACTCAAACCAAAATAATAGGGACAATAAGATGTTATAATTTGGTATTTTCTTGGATTTGTAACTAAAATGACGTTCTAAAAAAGGTATAATAAGTGTGATGAAAAATATTTATGATCAAAAACCAAATTACATAGGTGAAATGGGAATTATATTCCAATTTAAAACATTTAAAATTAGGATAGTGAACATGAAGGATAAGGAGAATAAAAAGGTTGATTCTGTAATGACCCAAACTTTTATTAATTAAAATTACTCTTGATCTAATTTAATATCTTATTATGTAAAATTTTTATATAAAACATATTAACTTCCTTAGTTTTATGATTTTAAAATAACGTTATGAATTGTGGCTATTTTTAATATAGCCGTTGAATAGTGATCACATGATTAGTATGAATATAGGGCTTTAAAAAATCCAATTTACTTAGATAAAGGAATCGATGGCATCATCCAGTAGATTTTCTCTATACTAACCACATTTTTTGGAGCTGATAAAGGAGGTGGAATCATTAGGCTTCACTCTTGTCCAAGCCCAAGTCGAGCTTCAACACATTAAGCTCGAACGAAACTGCTTATATGAGAAGTGGACGTTGATAGAGATTACCACCTGAGCGATGTTATCCGACCCTTAGGTCTTATGCGTGTGTTATAAGGGGTTATGTAACAAGACCTTAGAACTATGATTATGTGCATTATTTTCTTATATAATAAATAATATACATTCATTTTATTATTGTTACGTTGTAAATAGATTTCAAAGATCAAATAGTATTTTTAGTTAATATTAAATGAAGAAATATATTTTGATGAATTAGTGGATTTTTTAATTAAATAATATGTTAATAAAATTTTATTACTAAGTTGTGTTTTATTAAATATAAATTATTGTATAAGTTTTATGAATTTAATTTTAATTTTTATTATGGTTTGAAAGCCGTTTTTTTCAAAACCCACAAATTTTTTATAAATGTTGGTTTTTATTTTAAAAGTAAAAATTCACATATTTAGAAAATAATTTAGATAAAATGAATATTATTTTTTGAATCATGATTTTGAAATTATCCAATAGTTAATTTTTCACAACTTTCTAAGATAGTTTAATTTTTGGGTAAAAATTAAATATTGTTTAATTATATAATGTGTTTTATGACATCATAATGAACCAATAGTGATGTAATAAAATAATATAAATTTTATATTTGGCCAATATCTGTTTTACCATTAAAATAATGTGATTTTATGTTTTATTTATTTATTTTACAAAGCCTTAGTGGACCCTCCAAGGCTTATAAAACATGTTATCTTTTTAAAATGATTTCCTTGAGAGTGAGAATCATATCCACATAAGAAAGCCTAATATTTTAAGACTTTAGGCCATTTTACTTATAAAATAATTTTTTCCACTCCGCTTTTTAAAAAAACCATGGGCAAAAACCATGGTTTGTTTTGTAGTTTTGATTATTTTAATGTGTAGTGTCCAAAACCGAAATAATAAAGAGTTCCCTCCCTTTTCCTATATAAACTCACCCAAGATCCTACTTCCTCCTCACTCAAAGTCTTTTGATATCAAAAACCATATACTATACTCTCTCTATAATCCTCCCAAGGAACAAAAAATCTCCCAATAATCATCTCTCAAGCCTCTCCCTAGCCTTTGGGATCACACTTCCAGGTAAGAGATTTCTTCCTTTCTCATTTTTGTCCAAATTTCATTTTATTATTATGCCATTTTATTTTCAATTTAAAATATTTGGGTATGATTTCAAACCTCCCCCATACTTCGATATTTATTTATTAATGATGAGAGACCCATTTATCTCTCATTAATTCCTCCCATGTACTCCCATTACCATGCCTAAATTCTGTAAGCGATTTCTCTCTCCTCATTTACATTCAAGAAATTATTTTGTATTTTGAATCTAAACTACAAAAATTATGTTGGGAAATGTATATATATGAACCCATTACTTTCCATTTAATGTAAATATTATGATCGACCCTTTCTCTCTCATGAACCATTTTTATGAATTCTTATGTCACGCCGTTATGCTGCTGAAATTGCACCGTGATTTTCCAAGCCAAAGTCATTATGTCATGAATACTGTGCCCATTTCTCTATCAAGATTATTCACCTTTATGAACATTTAATTATTGATTATAAAGTTTCATGTATTAATTACATGTTCTTTTATCATGGAATAAATGACGATCTTTAATGATTCCATGTTTTATGATCCATGTGGCACACTTATGCATGAAATGAAATGTTTAAGAAGGGTGCCCCCTGATTGTGCTCTAACGCATTGGGTAAAAATTAGTATCATGATACATCAATTGAAATGAGTTTTTACTCATACTAATTCAATTTCAATGAGGTTTTACTCATTCTCCATGTGCAATGACCCTTGGCTCATACTAATACTATGTTAAGGGTTGTTTCCACATTTTCATATTATGAAAATCATGCTATATATTGTCTTTAGGTTCATGTTTCTTTTATTCTATATTGATATACATATTGAATAAAATGTATTGTATTATTTATTTTATTCCTTGTTTAATCCCTTACTAGTCTTTATAGCTCACCCTTTTCTTATGCATGTCCTCAGGTTATCCCATGAAATGCTATGTACGGGGGAATGTAGTGGTCTTGTAAAGGAAGTTTTCAATAAAGGTGTTGTGTTTCTTGTTTTAAGTTGTTATGTAATGTTCATAAGCCCCAAATACATTATAACTCTTGATATTTTATGTTGTATCAAGTGAATATTTTATGTAATAAATCATGTTTAAGTGTTTAATAAAAAGAAGGGTTGTTATAGTTGGTATCAGAGGATATGTTTAGTTATTTTTGGGATTAGGATTAGAAAACCCTATTCAATTCCATATGAATAAGACTAAGTATAATAAAAACATACCTAAGTTTTTTTGAGTATTGAGTAAGTGGTTTATCAAGGAAATACATCCTTTTTTGGATATGAGAAGGTAGAGGTGGCTCTAGCACAGATGTACCTAGGAGTGAACACTCTAACAAGGAGTTTCGGGCTTGACCCGGCGTATCATGGTACACGACAATAGGCCTTACTACACTATTGGTTACAACACTCCTAGTGGATATGCATTGGTAAATTCATAAGCTCAGTATGAACCATTTTTAAGGGAATAAAAAAAATCCCCTAAGAATATATATTGGGAAGTAGATCATGGATAACATAGATTTAAGCCTATAAATTCATAAGTTAAGGAAATAAATGTAATTTATAATCCATCCATTTTTGTCTTTGGATTACCCTTTATGCATTACCCTAAGTTTCCTTTTATTCCATCCAATGGCCAGTAATAAGAGGACTCGATCTAACAGACGATTTGAAGATCAATGTGACGACTGTTCTAATGATATTCCCAATCCGATGGGAGCAGGAATCATGAACTTTTTCATGATACTCTCTTAGTTAACTCAGGTATTGAATATAATCATGGGTCAAGAAGAAAATTCACCCCCCCCCCCGACCAAGAAAGAATAATTCAAAAACGAGAGATTCATGAGACAAAGGTCTCCTACTTTTAATGGATCATCTGATCCCTCAATTGATGAAAAATGAATAAACTCCATTGAAAAGATCATATCCATACTTCAATGTTAGGATCAAGAGAAGTTTCTTCTAGATGCTTATCATATGGAAGGTGAAGGTGATCAATGGTGGAAATTGATAAAAAAAATATGAAGCCTGAGGAAGAGATCGAGTCGTTGGAATGGTAGGATTTACAGAAAATGTTTTTCGATAAATATTTTCTACACACCCTCTGAATTATGATGGAAAGGGACTTCCTTTACCTCAAGAAAAAAGATAAATAATCTATTGAAAAAATACGAGGAAAACTCAAAAGGTTTTCACGATATGCCTCCCTCTTTTTCGTTACCCCCAAATTCAAGGTTTGCCATTTCTTTGGTGGGTTGAAACCCAGCCTACAAAAGGCCCTGGAGATCCGTGACTTCAATAGCTATGAGAAAATTTTCTGATGTTCCCTCAAGGTCAAAATAGAGATCATAGAATCTCAATCATATCATGAGAATAAGAAGCATAAGGTGGAATTCAATTCTATAAGTCTGATGGTAAAATCCAATGGTGCTAAGAAAATCCAGCACCCCACTTGCCAAAGGTGTGGAAAGAAGCATCCTAAAAATTTCTTGAATGGGACAAGGAAATGATTTATGTGTGGAAGAGAAGGGAACCTATCCATTAACTGCCAAAAAGAAAAACCCAAGACTATGATAGATGAGAGTAATTCTCTATTTGAACCTCAATGCGTTGTTCATTGCTTCAACTACAGTGAACTAGGGCACCTTGCAAATCAGTGCCCTAAGAAAATGGTTTTTGAAGGCAACCAACAACCTCCAAGGAAGAAAGGGAGATCTTTTTCCATCACTACCACTGAAGGGAACCCTGAAAACTAAATGGTGACAAGTACACTAGTTATTCATTCAATAATAGCGAACTTAATTTTTGATTCTAGTTATACACATTCTTTTGTATCCCAAATGTTTAGTAGAACAACCCCAACACCACCAGAAATCATTAAAGTAAATATGTTGGTGAGTACGTAAAATGGGTCAATCATTGCATCCCATGAATATAACTCATCCCCTGTCACAATTTGTTGACTAAACATTCTAGAGAACCTCGTCATACTCCCTCGGGAGGAATTTGATGCAATTCTCAGTATGGATTGGATTTACTTATATAGAGAAAACATAAATTTCTATAAGAGGGAAATCCCTCTACATATGGAGAATCAACCCCTGATTCTATATAAGTGCAAGGAGGAAGAAGAATCTTATTTACCATCATCTCAAGCATGGATATTCCTGCCCTATGAGAATGCGTATCTAACTCAAATGATTGAGTCCAAGGAAGAAACCATCCTTGATGACATGCCTATTGTGAGGGAATTCACTAAAGTCTTTCCTGAAGAATTTTCTGGAATTCCTCCTATAAGAGATGTTAAATTATCAATCAATATTATACCTGGGTAATTTCCAATATCCAAGACTCTGTATAGAATGGCTGTTGTGGATCTTGAGGAGATGAATAAATAACTACAGGAGAATATGGATAAAGGGTTTATATGCCCATGTGCTTCACCATTGGGTGTATCGGTCCTCTTTATCAAGAATAAGGATGGGTCAATGCGCCTTTTCATTGATTATCATGAGTTCAAAAAAATAACGATAAAGAACAAGAATCCTCTTCCACGAATTGATGACTTGTTCAATTAGCTATGTGGAGCACAATACTTCTCGAAGGTGGATCTATGGTCGGGATATTACCATGTAAGGGTGAAGAAGGAGGATATCCCCAAGGCCAATTTTTTTTACAAGGTACAGGAACTACGAATTCATATTAATGACTTTTAGAATCACTAAGGATTCAGAAATCTTCATGGACTTGATGAATAGATTATTTATAGACTACCTAGACAGATTTTTGGTAGTATTTATAGATTATATTCTAATATACTCCAAAACCAAGGAGGATCATGAGAAGTATCTAAGCACTGTACTAGAGACATTGTGAAGGGATAAGCTCTATGAAAAGTACAACAAGTGTGAGTTTTGGTTGAAGGAGGTCTCATTCTTGGGCCATATCATCACACGAATTGGGATATCAATTGATCCCTCTAATATAAATACAATTGAGGGATGTATGAGGCCAACATCGGTAACATATATCTATAGCTTCATGGGTTTAGCTAGATATTATCGCTGATTTGTGAGAAATTTTGTCACGATTGTCAAAGCCTCTTGCCATGCTAAATCAGAAGGGAGTCAAGTTTTCTTGTACTGATGAATGTGAAGAAAGCTTCAAGGATTTGAAAAGTAGTCTTATCACTGTGCCTATACTCACATTACCCACAAGTGGATAAAGTTTTGTGGTATTTAGTGATGCTTAGAAGAAGGGCATGGGTTGTGTGTTGATGCAAAATAACAAAGTCACTGCCTATGCATTAAGGAAATTAAAAGTTCAAGAGAAATAAAATCCAACACAAGATATAGAGTTCGATATAGTAATATTTGATTTCAATATTTGGTGAAATTACCTATTTGGGAATAAGTATGAAACATACATGGCTCAAAAAAGCCTCAAGTATATATTCACACAGAAAGAGTTGAACATATGCCAACAAAAATGGTTAGAGCTAATCAAAGACTATTACTGCTCAATCTATTACCAATATAGGAAAGAGAACATAGTGGAGGATGATATAATTAGAAAGGACCCAACAATTATATCATTGATGAGAATTTAAAAGGATCCAATATTATTAGATTTGATGAATATAGAAATGGGAATAATAAAGAAGGGAATATCATCAATAATTTCACAAATGATTCATCAACCGTCTCTTTTGGAAAGGCTAAAGGATGCTCAAAAGGATGATGTGGGAATCCAAAAAAAGGTAGAAACTATCATAAAAGGGAAATCCTTGGAGTTTAATGTCAATGAAGAAGGAAATGGGAGATTTGGGTAAAGACTATGCGTTCCATCTAATTTAGAGTTAAAGAAGGAACTTTTGGATAATGCACATAGTTTGTATTTCTCTATTCACCCAGGAAACACAAAGATGTATTGAGATATCTGAGAGAATTATTTTTGGGATAACATGAAGAAGGAGATCACTAATTATACATCAAAGTGCCTAGTATGTCAACAAGTGAAGGTTGAGAGGCCAAAGTCTAAGGTTATGATGAAATCATTACCCATACCAGTATGGAAATGGGAGAACATCACCATGGTATTTGTCATCAGACTTCCGAAGACATACAAAGGAAAAAATTCTATTTGGGTTGTTGTAGATCGTCTTATAAATACTACACACTTCATTAAAATTCGGGAGGATTTCTCATTGGATAAAATGGCACAAATATAAATTAGAGATGTGGTAAGGCTTCCTAGAGTACCACTATTTATTATATCCAATTGAGATACAAGATTCACCTCTAAGTTTAGGAAGAGTCTTCTACATGCTCCGGATACTGATATGAACTTGATTATGGCTTATTATCCTCAAACTGATGTCCAATCTGAGCAGACTATCCAAACACTTGAGGACATGTTGGGAGCGTGCCCAATGGATTTCAAAGGAGGATGGGATCATCATCATCCTCTTGTTGAGTTCTCATACAATAATAATTTCCACTCAATAATCCAAATTGATCCTTATGAAGACCTATATGGGAAGAGGAGTAGAACACTGGCCTTTTGAGATGATGTTGGGGAGAGAAAACTCCTATGTCAAAAAATGGTCGAAGAAATGGTGGATAAGGTTAAGACCATCCAACAACACATTAAAGATGCTTAGAGTCGACAAAATATCTATTCTGATAATTATCAATGAGACCTAGAGTTTGATGTTAGATACATGGTATTCCTCTTCATATCACTATGGAAGAGAGTTATGAGATTTGGGAAGAAGGGAAAGCTTAGTCCAAGGTACATCTGCCCTTTTGAGATCCTTGATTGCATAGTAGCAGCGACCTATAGACTAGCACTCCCACTGAACCTATCTCAAGTACAAGATGTATTCCATGTATCACACTTGAGGAAGTACATACCTAACCCATCGCATGTACTCAATCCAGATGTGGTACCATTGCTGAATGACCTCTCTAATGAAGAGAAACCAATGAATATCTTATATCATAGAGAAAAAGTTCTACGAAATAAGACAATTCCCCTCGTCAAGGTGTTGTGGAAAAACCACATGTTTGAAAAAGCAACGTGGTAATAAGAGGAAGTAATGAAAAAGAGTTACTTGCATCTGTTTTAGGTTTGGAAAAGGAAATTTCGAGGGAGAAATTTCTTAAGGGGGGGCGATTGTAACGACCCAAAAATTTATTAATGAAAATTCCTCTTGATCTAATTTAATGTCTTATTATGTAAAATGGTTATACAAAACAAATGAACTTCCTTGGTTTTATGATTTTAAAATACCATTATGAACTATGACCATTACTAATATAGTCGTTGAGTATTGATCACATGATTAGTATAAATATAAGGCTTTAAAAAATCCAATTTACTAATAAAAAGGAAGAAATGTACTCATCCACTAGAATTTCTCCATACGAAGACCATTTGTTGAAGCTCAAAGATGGGGTGGCATCATTGGGATTTTCTTTTGACCAAGCCCAATCTGAGCTTTAGCATGTTAATCTCAAACGAAACTTCCTATGGGGGAAGTGGAAGTTGAAAGAGATTACCACCCAAGCAATGTTTTCTGAGCCACACCAAGAGTCTATCATCATCGCACACATTACCCTTTGGTCTTATGTGGGTGTTATAAGGGGTTATATAATAATACCGTAGCACTATGATTATGTGAATTATTTTTTTATATAATAAAAAATATACATTCATTTTATTATTAGTACTTTTTAAATAGTTTTTAAAGCACAAATAGTATTTTTAGTTAATATTCAATTAAGAAATATATTTTGATGAATTAATGGATTTTTGAATTAAATAATATTTTACTAAAATATTATTATGAAGTTTTTTTATTAAATATAAATTATCGTATATTTTTTATGAATATAATTGGTATTTTTATTAAGGTTTGAAAGTTGTTTTTATCAAAACTCAGGAATTTTCGGTTTTTATTTTAAAAGTATACATTCACATATTTATAAAATTATTTACATGAAATGAATATTATTTTTAGAATCAGGATTCCAAAATTATCGAACAGTGAATTTTTCATAATTTTCTAAGATAGTCAATTTTTTGGGTAATAATTAAATACCGTTTAATTATAGTGTGTTTTATGAAATCATAATGACTCAATAGTGATGTAATAAAATAATATAAATGAGGTATTTGGACAATATATGTTTTACAATTAAAATAATGTGATTTTAGGTTTGTTTGTTTTATTTTACAAAGCCTTAGTAGACCCTCCAAGAATTATAAAACTTTTTTTATATTTAAAATGATTTCCTTGAGAGTGTGACTCACCTACACATAAGCAATCCTAATATTTTAAGAAGTTCAGGCATTGTCCTTATAAAATATTTTTTCCACTCCAATTTGGAAAAACCATGGTCAAAAACCCTGGGTTGGTTTGTGTTTTTGATTAGTTTAATGTCTAGTGTCCAAAACCTAAATAATAAAGAATTCCCTCCCTTTTCCTATATTAACCCTCCCAAGATCCCACTTCCTCTTCACTCGAAGCCTTTAGAGAACAACCAACCCTTGACCTCCTCTACCTATAATCCTCCCAAGGTTCCCCAAGCTCCCAGGAAGCCTCTCTCAAGCCTCTCCCAAGCCTTTAGGATCACATTTATAATTTTTCCAAATTTATTTATGTTTTTATGCCCTTTCATTTTAAATTAAAAATGTTGGGGTATGATTTATCATCTCCCCCATACTTCCCTCTTTATTTTTTAATTATTAGAGACCCATTTATCTCTCATTAATACCTCCCATGTACACCTGTTACCATGACGAAATCCCGTAAGGGATTTCTCTCTCCTCATTTACATTAAAGCAATTATTTTGTATTATGAATCTAAATTCCATTACTTATATTAGGAAATTTATCTATATAACCCCCTTATAGTATATTTCAATTAAATATTATGATAAACCCCTTTCTCCATGATTAACCATTTTTAGGAATTCTTATGTCACGTCGTTATGCTGCCGAAATTTCACTACGACTTTCCATACCAAAGTCATTATGTCGTGAATACCATGACCATTTCTCTATCAAGGGTATTCACCTTTATGAACGTTTACTTATTTATTATTGAGATTCATGTATGAATTAAACATTACTTTATCATGTAATAAGTGATGATCTTTAATGATTCCATGTTTTATGATCCATGTGGCACACTTATGCATTAAATTAAATTTTTAATAAGGGTGCACCCTGATAGCGCTCCAATGAATTGGGTAAAGATTAATATCATGATACGTCAAGTGAAATTAGGTTTTACTTATGCTAATTAAAGTTCAATGAGGGTCTACTCATGCTCCATGTGCAATGAGTCTTGGCTCATTATAATACCATGTTAAGTGTTGTTGCTACATTTCAATGTTATGATAATCATGCTATATCTTGAATTTATGTTCATGTTTCTTTTATGATCCATTGATATGACTAATTACTAACATGTATTGTATTATTCATATTATGCCTTTTTTACTCCCTTATTAGGCTTTATATCTCACCATTTTCTTATGCATGTCCTCAGGTTATCCCATGTAATGATAAGTATAAGGGAATGTAGTGTTCATGTAAGGTAAGTTTTAAATAAAGATGTTGTGTTTAATGTTTTAAGTCATTATTTAATGTTTTTAATCCCCATATACACTATAAATCTTGATCTTCTATGTGGTATGAAGTAAAGATTTCATGTTATAAATCATGTTTAAGTGTGTAATAAAAAACAGGGTTGTTATAAATTCTAACTCCCAATCATTGAGATTTTATCAAAAATTAATAAGATATTTGGATTTGAGAAATTTTTATGAAGATTATAATATGATATTACCCCCTTTAAAGTTCCATTTATGTGGTTTCCTTCGCCACACAAGGGATAATATGAAGAGGTAGAGTGCTACTTGAAAAAAGAGTCTTTCATATGTAAGAAAAAAGTGGTTGTGAACATATATTTCACTCTAAAGAAGAAATATATATTAGAGATATTGGTTTTAGTACCCCATATTTGAAAAACAAATATGTGAATTATCGGAAATAAAGGATTATAAATATATCATATGGATAACCAAGGATAATGGATGAGAGACTAGTGAACTCCATTCCTTTGGGAAATAAATTTTATCCATTAGAAGAAGAATAAAACTATTCTACTATATTTTTCAAAATGAATAAAGAGAGACCATAATATGTATAAACTAAATTGTGTATTTCATATATGGATAATTAGAATAAGGAAATGGTTATCCTCACTATGATTTTTCAAATGGTGACTAAGAATAGAAACACATGTTTCTTAACAGTGGTTACTCATCCCACATGACTGGAGATGAAAAACACAATGGTTCTATTTATGGATGGAATTTAACATAATATGTTGAGTGTAAATCAACTTCATGAATTAGTAATAAACGTCACACTAAATCGAAAATTGATTCATAACTAATTGAAAGATTATAAATTACTTGATGAATGATTATATAATGAATGGTAACTTGTATCAAGTTGATATCAGAGTGAAAAAATATTTCTTTATGGTGGAAGATGAGAATGACATAATTATATAAGGATTGGGTATATACATAATCAAAACATAGAGATTTTATCAAAGCTAAAGGCTATGATAGAAATTCCTAATCTGAATCAAGATCAGTAGAAGACCTATGATATTGTATGAGAAGGATTATATTTTTGAATCCTTTTTAATAATATAAGAATATGGAATAAAATATTTAGGATATAATTTACACTGATTTGTGTGATACAATTTCACATTGCAAGACTTGTGGTGATATATATTTAAAATTATATTTTGATAATTATAGTAGGATAAGTTATAATATTTTTATAAAAATAAATAATGAATTCATGTAATGTATCAACCATTTTTGGAGGTGGGATAAACAAGAAACATGGAGATTGATCAAATTAATTTGATTAGATAATGGTACCAAGTAAAATTACTTTGAGGGGAAAAAATATTTAAATAATAACTACATCAACAATGAAGATTAATAAGAGAAGAACCCATAAAAATGGTTTCATGGAAATGTTGGATTTTATAGGGTTTAATGTAAGAAAGAAATTACATATTGATAGTGGTAGCTTGATGAATTATTGTATGGAAGAGGTGTAAGTGAGAGTGTATGTGCAACATATAGATTTTTAATGTCTTGGATATAAAAGAACATCATATAAAATATAACATAGAATAAAGCCAAAACATAAACACTTTTTAGTTTTTGGAAGTAAATTTTGTGTTCAGGATTAGGAAGGAAATGAAGGAACATATACGGATATGGTAAATGAAGGAGTATTTTTAGACTTATCACTCATGAGTAATGACTATAAATACTTTAATAATATATTTAAACAAATTTCTAAGAGAAAATATGTGAAAGTGATTAATGAATATGCTAGAATAAAATCTAGATATTCAAACATGGAAGAAACTTTTGAGGAAGAAGACAATATGAAAACTAATTTTGGAGATCATCAAAGTCCAATAAATAATAAATATTACAACATTGATTTAGTGGAAGAAGTAGATGATAATTGTAACGCCCTGACCCCAGTTACCCAGAGTCGGTGCATTATTATATAACATTGGCATGATCACAAAATATCAAGTCTCAAAAGACCGATTAGTTTAGTAGCCTTGGAAACACAAGATACATTCATAAAGTTTACATTACATCATAAAATGAAAACTATAACAACATAGTCTCCATAGTCCACACTCATATCCCGTCATACTATCCCTGTAGGTCATTCATAAAATACTTCTTCATATCCTGGGAAAAATAAAACATATAAAGGGGTGAGCTCAGATGCCCAGTAAGGATAACAATATAGCGAAAACTTTCATAAATAAGCATAAACATTTAAGGCAATGTATAACTAAAACAAAAGCCTTTTAAACTTGAACTTCAGCATAATATGGCAGAAATAAAAATAAATAATGTCATTTACTTATTCACATGGATATTCTACTAATCAAATAATCACATGCAATATCAATAAACACTTTCATAATGATGGAATGCATAATTCTATACTATCATAACCACATAGTCAAGGACTTGTGCCAAGACTACAAATAAGATTTTGTCATGGCCTTATTCCAAGACACTAGTTTGTCTCATGAGACCTGCCAATGCATCGAGGAGCTATAGCGGGCTCCACCCATCACTTACTAAGTCCAATGCATTCCTCATTTGAAAAGTTTGAAACATAACATAAACATTCATATTAAAACTAGCATAAGAAATGTCAATATTTTAACCACATACCATGAAGGGTATAAAAATAGAACACCCATAATCAAACATAACTCATTAGATACAATATGGAAGATTTTATTTTATCAAATTAACCTCAATCGAGAATAATGAAGGATATTGACATAGATTAAAATAATCATCAAACTATTGAGAGAAATATCCCCCTTTATATTGAAAACATTTAAAAGTCACACTATTTGTCAAGAGGCCATTTAAAATATATTTTTGAATAAAAGTGTCCCATACCACTTTGAAACTTTTAAAATCAAATTTTATTTGAAAAATTTAATTTCCATATAAATAAATCCTTAAAACCATTTTTAAAACATGGACATTAATGAGGAATATATAGAATAATAAATCTTTAAAACATTTTAAAATGATATTTTAGTTAGAGTTCCTAACTAAAAGAGAGAAAATTGAATAATTGAAGTAATAAAAACATTGTAATATCATGAGAATAAAGGGATTCATGATATACTATGTCAAAGTACATTATATACACCATATAAAAGTGATTTGGTGTATAACAACAAAGGAGTCTCAATGGAATGTAAATTGAGAAGAAATCTCTTATAAAGACCATATCCTTAGGTTAAGGATAAATCCACGACATAATTATGTGTCATAAACATAAATACACTCAATATTATTGGATATTAAATATAAATCAATCATAATACATTCACACATATTCTTGTAAAGACAACACCAATGAATTGGATATTTAACTCAACAAATGGAGAATGAGTTAACAATTACTCTTATCAAGTTCATATAGATGACTTGAGAAATTATAGATGAAGTGATTATTTGTATAAAAAGTATATCCACAGAAATGGGAGTGGAAATAATGACATAAGCAAATGAATCGTGATTCCACACATAATCTTGGAGTAAAATAATCAATGAAGTATGCGTAAAGCTGAATGAGTGGAAATTGAAATTTCAAATTCACTTATCGATTTAGTAACTTATGAAACATACACCCATGAAAGAAGGATAATACAATGATGATGTAAATATCCATAAACTAAATGATATTACAAAATGAATACAATCATGGGTAGTACACACACCACATGAAATAAATAAGTGGTGAATAATGGAAATCTCACGAAATTAAAAGTGAGATAAGAAACCCCTTACATTGTACTTTTTCCTTGGTCGAGGGTAGTTTAACCTCTTGTATAATGGTTAAATAGTTTTATTAAATTATAAAAGAATTATATACATTAATATGATATCATATATGATCTTTTAACATTTCTTTGTTAATAATATCTTATTATTATCCTCATTTCGGGTGTTAACTTACTCGTTTTCTTTTATATGTTTTGTTACATAAGTCATGTTTGTTATGGATAGGTTGAATATTATTCATATACAGAAACATATCAAGTCCTCAAAAATTATTTTTAGCCATTAAATGAAAATTATTCTTGAATGGATACGATGGGGAATGAATCTCATCGCGTTCGTGGACACGGTAGTCCGTACGTACGCACGAGCAACAATATCATTATTTTTATATTAAAATAATATATAATTGGATGGAATATAATATATAGAAAATCATTATCATGTTATATATATTATTTACATCAATTACACATCATTATCATACCTATCCAAATAATAATGTTTTGAATAACAATTACACCACGACGTGGAGACGGTAAGTCATACATACACACGTATGAGGAAATGTTATTCATAGGATGGATAGAATACTGAATATGGTTGTACCATATTTATAATAAAATAACATTATATTAAAGATACTGGATTAATTATTTTATAATGGAAATAACAAAGAAAGAAAAAGTTGAAGAAGAAAAGAACTTGGAAAAGGGTGGTGAAAACATTACCTCTTCTTCGGGTTCTTCCTTTTGATTTGATCAAAAGGGCTCCTTAGTTTGGATTTATGATCAAAATAATGCCTCTATGTTGAATTGAGGGAAGTTGAGAGAGTATTTAGGCAGGGTTTGGCCAAATCAAAAGGCTTTGAAGGTATGAAGAATTGGTTAGAAGTGGTGTCCTTTTATAAGGGGGAGGAGGGGCTCTTTAGAAAAAACGTAAAGTATTAATTTATAATAAATTCATATTAGGTTTATAATGTCTAAAAAGTGGATTATTAAAATTATAATGTTGGTATGGGTCTAAAAATATTCAACCAATAGATTTTAGACAAGTTTGGGTTATTATATTAACCTTATCTTTTAGTTTTAACTCTTAGTTAATTAGATTGACATTTACCATGTCACTTTGTATTTTTATGTTATATAGTTAATAAACTTAATATATACATCCAAGAGACCCCCAAGTGGTCCATTAATGATACAACTATCATGATATAACTTCTTTGGCCGGAATTTTTATTTTTGGGAATATAATATCAATTAATAATATAATAATTATTTTAAAAACTCATTTATGTCAATTTTGACACTATTCAATGATTGATTTTTTTTAAAGTAAAAAAAACTATATTAATTAGAAAAAAATTAATTTAATAAATACTAACATGTCATATTAACCAATAAAATTATTTTATGTCATCAAAACCTTCAAATTATATATTATTTTAACATTTATAATACCAATTGTTTGATTCTTTCATTAATAAGGAAAATACTTCATCATTATTGTGTCATAAATAAATTTAATTATTCAATGTCTAAAAATTATAAATAAAATACAATTATGTATTAAATATTATTATATTTATAATTAATATTTATATTCTAAATGATAACATATATAAACCTATGTAAAAATTGTTTTTCTAAAAGATATATGCTTATGTCATTTTTGTATTTACTTTAACTTAATTAATATAAAGTGTCCTTATCACCTACAAGTGGCTACATGGGGTCCCAAAATCGACCCAAAGATGCCCATGGTAGGAAATTTATCAAAAAATAGGTTTATGACACGTTTTAGGGTAAATTAATATTATTATAATAATATTTTTTACCCTTATTTACCGGATTTACCCTTTAACCATGGTAAATAAAATATTCATCGAAGTAATTATTCAAAATGTCTAAGAATAAAAGTTACCTATTTACTCAATTTGGACCTCCTGATTACAAATAAGGAATCTATATTTCTAAATTCAAAACATAGAAGTGGCATAAATTAATTTAAAATTAAGCGTGTTTTTAAGAGATAATAACTATCAAAAGATTGATAGTTGTTTATGTCCGGTTTAAATGTAAAATTATGTCCAATGACCAAAATTGTATTAAATGGTAAAAATATATTATAAATATAATTTAAAAACACTCAAATTCTTAACTTATCACCATTAATTATTTTTATTAAAAAAGTTGGTTTTAATTAAAATTTAGTAATTTTCACTATTCATTATAATATAAAAGTTATCCGAAAAGTACCAAAATTTTACCCAAGTCTAATTTCAATATTACAAATCCAAAAATTAAGTCCATTTTGAGAGATAAAATTTATAAAATTTCAATAAGTGGGTATTACTATTCATAACAACTACTTTGATTGGTCGTGGTGTGTTAAAATCTTAAAGTTGCATACAATGAAAGCTATTGCATTATTCAAAGGGAAACATACCGTTGAATCTTGAGGTGTTATGTTATCCCCTCCTTTAATAAATTGTGTCCTCGCGATTTTTAAAATTGGGCTTGGGAATATAATGGAAAGTCCCACATCGGAAAAAGAGTCAATAAAACTATCACTTTAAAAGAAAAAAAGAGAAGTACAAAGGTTACTCGAGATAACCTATACTAGGATTCCATGTAGAAAAACATGGATATGGATGATAAACTAAGTGTCAAGTTCTGATGGAGGGGGATAGAAAACATGATAAGGAGAAATTTAACAACAAGAAAACCACAAACATGTGATAGAAAAAATGGTCATTCGTTTCCCAGTAGGAAAAGTAAACGGATAACATTTTTTTAAGTTACATTACATAAAGGTGAGAAATTCATTTCTGAGATTGACTAAGAACATAAAGATATATACTTACTTTTTATGTAAAGTTTCATTCTTTAATAAATTTCTACTACTAACTCATTTTTAAACGATGAGTATTCTAGAAGACTTGGTCACATTAGAATAGCTAGAATAAACTTCTGGAGAATAACATGATCCACAAAGGATAAACTATATATTTACCTTTTCATTAGAGAATAATCAAAACCAAAACAGTTAGTACAAGATTTGATGATCCCCCAAAAGGATATTCCATTAGAGAAAGAAACACTAATCTTAATTTCTAAAATTAAACCAACAATACCCCAAAGTTAAATAAATACCATTCAATAAAAAATTGTCCTTAAAATCCATCAATATAATCCGAACTAATATTGAAACCCAAAACTTAGAATAATTTAGTTATATAGTCTTCCATGTTAAATTATATCTCTAAATTACATTAACTACTCTTAAAGTAACATACTTATTAGTAATCAACATAATCACATATTCTCTATTATAGGTTAATCATTTCCATAAACAACACAAATCACTATAAATCCACAATAAAAACATAGATAAAAATCCACCATTACTCCTCAAATGAAATCCCATAGTATTCTATTTTCATTGGGCATATAGTGTTTCTAACAAAGCGAACGTCTTCCAAAATAACATTTATCACATAATCACCAAATCATTTTCCTATACTAAGGGTATTCATTTGATAAGACATAAGATACCAAATCAAATTATTTTTTATCAATAAAATCATTTAACTAAAAATAATTAGTCACACTAATTAGGGACTTCACGTAGTCTAGTGGTAGGCGATAAATCCCAATCGCACTTTGGTTGTGGGTTCGATTCCCACAACTTTGTCCGACGCGACGGGTTGTCACACGGTCTGTGTGTTTTACTTTTTCAAAAACTATATTTTATAACATTACAAAAATGGGATAAATTCCTCAAAGTAACCATAACATAATTTAACCACAAATGTTTTCTCATACCTTGTATTTTCTTCCCAAAATACAATAACTTGTAATTGCCTCAAATTCAAGGATCAAATAAAACAAAATGGTTATTTATAACTATATCCACAATAGAAAAGATAATTCATCCTCAAATATCATTTTCACATGATAAATTGTAGGGTTACACATATAAGATAAAATTCACCCAAAGTAACCTCAACAACAAAGAGCGCTAATACCTTTAAAAAAATTTCCATCCATTTATTTCCATATAGGTTCTTCCTTGACCAAGATGTTATCTTATAGAATAGTTAATTGACTTGGGTGATTCTAAGGTCCCTTACATTTATGACAAATGACCGTAATTGGAATCTTAGGATCATTTTTATTTTCTTCTATTGTACTCTTCATTTTTTCTCGGCAATTCTTTACTTTATACCCTTCTTTTCCACACATAAATAATTTCTTGTTCTATTGAGAAACTTTCCTGGGTGTCTCCTTCCACATTTCTGGCATAATGGAAATTGAGATTTCTTCTCTCCATGGTCTCCATAGCTGGATCTCTTATCATTCACTTCCTTTCTCTTCTTTTTTGAGTCCGGGAGTTGGTTAATATATATGTTTTTGATCATATTTTTGGAAAACTGATTCAGCAGGAAGACAATATCTTTTATGCCTATCCACATTCCATTTCCTTTCTCATTTTCACCACCATTCCCACCTTGTACATCATTCTCAAAGTTACTATGACTTCCTTGGAATCTAGCCATTGACTAAAAACAGAAAGCATTGTGTGAGTAATAGTAGTCATAAAATCATTTAGAGAATATCATGACACCATATTATTAATTTGAAAAACCTTAGGATTAACTAAGTTCATTTATTACTATCTTATAAAAAAATACTTCAAATCAGTTTGTAAAGAAAATGTAAATTATCCTAAGCATATCCCCCAGGAGTGTCGTAACCAAGAGTGTAGCAAGGCCTATTTTTGTGCACCAGTTCCCACTCAAGTCTAGCTCAAAGCAGTGTTTTTGGGTTTTACCCCTAGGTACATCTGTGCCAGAACCGCCTCTACCTGCTCGTATTCAAACAGGGATGTATTTCTTGGAAAAATCACAAAATCTATACAATACCAAAATTCTAGGAAGGTCTTCTATACTAATCCTCAAAGTATATCTTAGGGCTATGTTCTTTAATCAGAGTTTATCTAAATCTATTTTCCAAGGTTTGTACTAAACTTTCTCTGATACCAACTGTAATGCCCTGACCCCAGTTACCCAGAGTCAGTGTATTATTACATAACATTGGCATGATCACAAAAGATCAAGTCTCGAAAGATCGATTTGTTTAGTAGCCTTGGAAACACTAGATACATTCATAAAGTTTACATTACATCATAAAATGAAAACTATAACAACATAGTCTCCATAGTCCACACTAATATCCCCTCATACTATCCCTGTAGGTCATTCATAAAATACTTATTCACATCCTGGGAAAAATAAAACATAGAAAGGGGTGAGCTTAGATTCCCAGTAAGGATAACAATATAGCAGAAACTTTCATAAATAAGCATAAACATTTAAGGCAATGTATAACTAAAACCAAAGACTTTTAAACTTGAACTTCAACATAATATGGCAGAAATAAAATGAAATAATTCACTTTACTTATTCACATGGATATTCTACTAATAGAATAATCACGTTATATATCAATAACTACTTTCATAATGATGGAATGAATAATGCCAAACTATCATGACCACGTAGCCAAGGCCTCGTGCCAAGAATACAAATAAGATTTTGTCAAGGCCTTGTGACAAGACACTAGTTTGTCTCACGAGACCTACCGATGCATCAAGGAGCTATTTCGGGCTCAACCCGTCACTTACTATGTCCAATGCATTCCTTATATGAAAATTTTGAAACATAACATAAACATTCGTATTAAACCTAGCAGACAAAATGTAAATACTTTAACCAAAAACCATGAATGGTATAAAAATAGCACATCCACAGTCAAACATAACTTATTCGATATAATATAGAAGATTTTATTTTATTAGATTAACCTCAATCGAGAATAATGAAGTATATTGACATAGATTAAAATAATCATCAAACTATTGAGAGAAATATCCTCCTTTTTCTTGAAAACATTTAAAAGTCACACTATTTTGTCAAGAAGCCATTTAAAATAGATTTTTGAATCACAGTGTCCCAAACCACTTTGAAACTTTTCAAAGGAATTTTTATTTGAAAACTTTAATGTATATATAAAAAAATCCTTAAATCTATTTTTAAAACATGGACATTAATGAGAATGATTTAGAATAATAAATATTTAAAACATTTTAAAATGATATTTTAGTTAGAGTTCCTAACCAAAAGAGAGACACTTTAAAACAAATAATTGAGGTAATAAAAACTTTTTAATATCATGAGAATAAATGGATTCATGATATACTATGTCAAAGTACATTATATACACCATATAAAAGTGATTTGGTGTATAATAAAAAAGGAGTCTCAATGGAATGTAAATTGAGATGAAATCTATTATAAAGACCATATCCTTAGGTTAAGGATAAATCAATGACATAATTATGTGTCATAAATATAAATAAACTCAATATGATTGTATATTCACAGTAAATCAATCAGAAGACATTCACATATATTCTTGTGAAGACAACACCAATGAATTGGATATTTAACTCAACAAATGGAGAATGAGTTAAAAATTACTCTTATCAAGTTCATATCAATGACTATAAAAATTATCAAAGGAGTGATTATGTGTATCAAAAGTATATACACATAAATGGGAGTAGAAATTATGACATAAACAATTGAATAGTGATTCCATACATAATCTTGGAGTAAAATAGTCAATGAAGTATGCGTAAAGCCGAATGAGTGGAAATTGAAATTTCAAATTCCCTTATCGATTTGGTAACTTATGAAACATACACCCATGAAAGAATGATAATAAAATGATGATGTAAATATCCATAAATTAAAGTACATTACACAATTAATACAATCATGGGTAGTACACACACCACATTCAATAAATAAGTGGTGAACAATGGAAATCTCACGAAATTAAAAGTGAGATAAGAAAACCCTTACATTGTAATTTTTCGTTGGTCGAGGGTAGTTTAACCTCTTTTATAATGGTTAAATAGTTGTTATTATATTATACAAGAATAATATACATTAATATGATATCATATATTATCTTTTAACATTTCTTTGTTAATAATATCTTATTATTATCGTCATTTTGGGTGTTAACTTACTCATTTTATTTTATATGTTTTGTTACATAAGTCATGTATGTTACAGATAGGTTGAATATTATTCATATAAATAATGATATAAAGTTCTTAAAAATTATTTTTAACCATAAAATGAAAATTATTCTTGAATGGATACGATGGGGAATGAATCTCATCGCGTTCGTGGAGACGGTAGTCCGTACGTACGTACGAGTGACAATATCATTATTTTAATATTAAAATAATATATAACTGGATGTTATATCATATATAAAGAATAATTATCATGTTATATTTATTATTTACATCAATTAAAGATCATTTTCATACCCATACAAATTATAATGTTTTGAATAACAATTATACCACGATGTGGAGACGGTAAGTCGTACGTACGCACGTATGGCGACATGTTATTCAAAGTATGGATAGAATAATGAATATGGTCGTACCATATTTATAATAACATCACAGTATATAAAATTTACTGGATTTATTATTTTATAATGGAAATAACAAAGAAAGAAAAAGTTGAAGAAGAAAGGAACTTGAAAAAGCGTGGTGAATATATTACATCTTCTTCGGGTTCTTCCTATTGATTTGATCAAAATGGATTCTTAGGTTGGCTTTCTGATCAAAATATGGCCTCTAGGTTGCATTTAGGGAATTTTAGAGAGTATTTGGGTAGGGTTTGGCCGAACCAAAAGGCTTTGAGGGTGTAAAGAATTGGTTAGAAATGTTTTCCTTTTATAAGGGGGAGGATGGGCTCTTTAGAAAAAACTTAAAGTATTAATTAATAATAAATTCCTATTCGGTTTATAATTGCTCCAAATTGGATTATTAACATTAAAATGTGGTTATGGGTCGAAAACCATTCAACCAATATATTTTATACAGGTTTGGATCATTATATTAACCTTATCTTTTAGTTTTAACTCTTAGTTAATTAGATTGACATTTACCATGTCACTTTATATTTTTATATTATATAGTTAATAAAATTACTATAGACATCCAAGAGACCCCCAAGTGGACCATTAATGATACACCTATCATGATATAAGTCCTTTTTCTGAACTTTAGATTTTTAGGAATAGAATATCAATTAATAATATAATACTTGTTTTAAAAACTCATTTATGTCAATTTTGACACTATTCAATGATTGCTTTTTTTCAAAGTCATAAAAACTTTATTAATTCGAACCAAATTAATTTAATAAATTATAACATGTTATATTAACAAATAAAATTCGTGTATTTCATCAAAACTTTCAAATTATATTTATTTTAACATTTATAATACCAATTTTTTGATTCTTTCATTAATAAGAAAAATACTTCATCATTATTGTGTCATAAATAAATTTAATTATTTAATGTCAAAAAATTATAAATAAAATACCATTATATGTTAAATCTTTTTATATTTCTAATTAATATTTATAGTATAAATTATAACATATATAACCCTATGTAAAAATTGTTTTTCTAAAAGATATATGCTTATGTCATTTTTGTATTACTTTAACTTAATTAATATAAAGTGTCCTTATCACCTACAAGTGGCTCCATGGGGTCCCAAATTCGACTCAAAGATGACCATGGTCGGACATCTATCAAACAATAGGTTTAGGACACTTTTTAGGGTAAATTAATATTATTATAATATTATTTTTTTACCCTTATTTACCAGATTTACCCTTTAACCATGACAAATAAAATATTCACTGAAGTAATTATTCAAAATGTCTAAAAATAAAAGTTACCTATTTACACAATTTGGACCCCCTGATTACAAATATAGAATCCATATTTCTAAATTCAAAATACAGAAGTGACAGAGATTAATTTAAAATTAATTCCTGTTGTTAAAACAAAAAGCGTGTTTTTAAGAGATAATAACTATCAAAAGATTGACAGTTGTTTATGTCCGCTTTAAATGTGAAATTATATCCAATGATCAAAATTGTATTAAATAGTAAAAATATATTCTAAATATACTTTAAAACCACTCAAATTCATAATTTATCACTATTAATTATTTTGATTAAAAAAGATGGTTTTAATTAAAATTTAGTAATTTTCACTATTCATCGAAATATAAAAGTTATCCGAAAAGTACCAAAATTTTACCCTAGGATAATTCCGATATTAAAAATCCAAAAATGTATTCCATTTTGAGAGATAAAATTTATAAAATTTTAATGATTGGGTATTACTATTCATAACGGCTACTTTGATTGGTCGTGGTGTGTTAGAATCTCGAAGTTGCGTACAATGCAAGCTATTGCATTATTCAAAGGGAAATGTATCGTGGAAGCTTGGGGTGTTTCAATAATATTTGTTAACTATTAACTCAAAGGATCTTTTTATTAGTTGAGAATAATTATTAAAACATCATAGGTGACTTGTTTTCTCAAAAAAAACATAGAGGATTAGAAGTCTGGAGCACATTTCCCTATTATTATATATGAGAAATTATATTTTAGAGAAGAGATAAATGATAAATTATGTTTCAAGGACATATATGAATTTCTAGTTCAAATTGGTAAAAATTATACATGAGGTCTTCTAAAAAAGATGAATTATCATAATATCAATAGAACAAAGTGGATATTTATGTTAAAATAAGATGATTAGGGGAAAGTTATCTGGAATAAGAAAGATTAGTGTGTAAGGAATATTCTCAAATCATGGGAATATATGTTGAAGATACTTTTTAACTAATGGAAGCACATTAATTGATTATAATTTTCCAAGTAATTACTATTCTTATAGGATTTATTGAGTATGAAATGGATGTAAAGATAACATTATTGAATGGAGTGCACAAATATGACGTATACATTAAACAATCAGGTTGTTTTAAAATTGGTGAAAATGAAGTAAATATGAGATAATTGGAGAAGGATTTGTATATCCTGAATCAACTTCCATGATCTTGGTATACTTAGTTGGACACATACTTGAGGAAGGTTAAATTAAAGAGTTTTTATTTTAATCAAAACATATTTGTAAAATAATTTAATGAAGAGAAGTTCACAGAACTTGTTTATGATGATATTATCATTTCCTCAAAAAAATTATAAATATGTAGTATATATTACTAAATTCATGAGTTTAAAGAATGAAATTTTTACTATTGGTGAGATTATATATTTTATATAGCTTTAAGTGAGTTAAAATGATGCACATACTTTTATTTCTTAAGAAAAATTCACAGGGAAGTTGTTGAAGAAGTTTGAGTGGTATGATTTCAAAATTTTTTAAACTCCAATTAGAATTATAATCAAACATGTATAGAATTAATATGTGCTTAAAGGATATATTTTATTTTTTTTAGTAAAAATATATCTCATTACTATTAAAAAAATCATGAGGTATGTTCATGTTACCCTGGATTATAACCTATTTTTTAATGTTTTGAAAGATTGAGAATTATTGGAATTTAGCGATATAGACTAGGATAGAGATATTTTGGATATAAATTCCACTAGTGGTGTGGAATTTAAAATTTTGATACTATTTTATAAAGGGGAAGGTGGAGAAAAGATACATTATGATATATTATATTGGAATTAATAAATAAGCGGTAGATATTTTCATAAAATCATTTGGATACACATGTATTTGAGAGGAAATGGTTAAACCTCATTACTTAATGACCTCCCTCAACTTTAAGAGGTTTATAAAGTATCCTCTGACTATTTTAATTTATAATTTAACTAATATTCTTGTAGTTGATAGAAAATTAACCTTTTGGGTTTATTGTATATTGGGGAGAATTTAAATATCTTTAAATAAAGACAGTGAAATCCTAAGAAAGGGATAAATATATTTATTTTCAAAGGGGGATAAATTAATGAAAAATTATTTTAAATAAATTGGTATTGAAGATTAATTGATAAAAAAGTGGAGTTAGAGAATAATATAATTTTTATATTAAGTAGGAGATGTATACATTTAAGGGAGTGTTTGTGATATAAGATACATTGGAGATAAGATCCCTAGGGATGATCTAGAATAATATAAATATGAGTAAATATACAGGGTTATATAGGTTTTATATTCTTCACAAGTTAGATTAGAGGAATTTATAGAGCATATGATTCTACCTCGATCACTTTCTTTATACACTGAGAATTTTTCACAAGGACATAGAGTGATGAATTATTATTTTTATCTCTATTTATTTTGTAATGATACTTAATTTTACTAAAGATACTTTGGACTTATAAAAAACATAAATGGATTGAATTTTGGAACCAAATTTAATCAAATTATATAATGTTTAAGCTCAAACCTACATGAAAGATGACATTTGAGATTTTTTATACATTATTTTATGATGGAGAAAAAATATGGTACAAATATACTAGTCAATCCATAATTGTTGTTAGAAGAATAAATAGGTTCATGAATATGTGAATTTATATCAAAATAATTAAATAATATCATAGATAGAATATTATATAGCGATATATATCTTGATTAAAGGATTAACAACATAATGTTGGTGATCGTCAAAAAATGGGACATTAGTCTAGAGATGAGGAATGGAGGGTAGTGTTAAAATGGATGGTAATGTGAAAAAGGTGTGGATTTGGTTATCTTTTTATAAAATAATCAAAGAATAGTATGATCTTTCATGTTATACACTAGTAGAAAAATGGTCTTTAATGTCATCATTTTAACGTTTGTTCTTCAAGACCAATGTTAAAATTATCTTTTTTGGCATCAGTTTTTTTAAATAAATGACATTAAAAATAAAATCCAGGTTGTAGGTAATTTCTCAATATTAAATTTTATAGGTCTTGGAGCTCAAACGGACTTATAGATCCAAATTTATGGACATCAGAAGTTGAACATTATAATACTTACTTTTTAGCACTAGGTTTTTTCAGTAACTGACGTTAAAATTAACTTTATGGAATGTTTTTCAAATAAATGACATTAAAAATAAAATATAAGTTGTATATAATGTCTCAATATTCTATTTTGTAGGCCATGGATCTAAAACGGACTTAAGGATCAAAAGTTATCGATGATGGAAGTTGAACACTATTAAACTTGATTTTTAACGTCAGTTTTTTTTCAATAATCAAAGTTAAAATTCACTTTTTGGAGTTGGGTTTTCAAATAACTGAGGTTAAAAATAAAATCCATGTTGTATATAATTTATCAAGATTTGGTTTTATAGGTCATGGAGCTAAAAGTGACTTACAGATCCAATGTTATGGACGTTGGAGGTTGAAAATTATAAGACTTGTTTTTTGACATTTTTTTTCTAGTAACTAACGCAAAAAGTCACTTTTTGGCACTGGTTTTTGAAATAAATGATGTTAAAAATAAAATCCATGTTTTATCTCATTTTCAATATTTGATTTTACTGGTCATGGAGGTAAAACAGACTTATTAATCAAAAGTTATGGATATCTGAAGTTGAACATTATAAGACTTGACTTTTAACGTTGATTTTTTCCATAACCGATGTTAAAAGTCACATTTTGGCATCAGTTTTGAAAATAATTGAGATTAAAAGTAACTTTTTGGTGTTAGTTTTTCAATAAATGATGTTAAAACCTCAACCTTTGAATAGTTTTAACATCAGTTATATATTTACCCGATGTTAAAAGTAAATTTCAAATAAGAAGGTTCTATATTTCAATTTTTTCACAACATGCGTTTCAATTTTTAAAATCCTGCATAACTTTTAATGCAACACTTCCATAAATATTTTCATTTACAATATATATATCCTAATTATCTTTATTTCATTGTTTTTTACATCTTCTATACAATAAAAATTTCTACAATTCTTTAATCAATGATTTGTACAAGGTATGTATTCTCAACATTTAATTTCATTATTATTTTTTCCTTATTGCTAAAAACCATAATAATTTTTATTATGACGATGAAGAATTATTTTTATTGAGATAAAAAGATAAAAAACACATCATGGTATTCATCCGCTGAGGTTCAAAATTCTTTATAGGTCATCATATTCATTACCGTGTGAGTTCTTCCTTAAAAAGAAGTGAAATAATAACAAAAAACATATCAATTCAAAGGAAGAAAATAAAAGAATTAAAAATAGGACGAATCATTAAGTTTAATTTTTTTGGTCATTTTATGTATGATTTCTGGTTCTTTTTTCTCATGTTTTAATTGAAGCGGGTTGTATGTATTGAATCGTAAAGAGGTATAACTTACAATGACCATAGCTTTTGATCTGCAAGTCTGTTTTAGCTCCATGACTAGTCAAATCAAATCCTAGGAAACCTAATATTTTCCAATATTATGATTTTCAATGTTTAACCATTTATTTTTTCAAAAAAAATGTAATTTTTTTAAGACATACTTTTCAAATCGGTTTTTATCAAAACTCAACGTTAAAAACCATGAAGAATCTAAATTTAGACATAGGGTTTCTAAAAACCCAATGTTGAAAGCTCACTATTTTATGTTTCAATTTAATTTTATAAAGTAGACATTTAAGACCAAAAGATCCTAACATTCATCATTGGTTTTTATAAAAACTAATATCTAAGACCGATAAATTCTAGCTTTTGACGTCAATTAATATGAAAACCGACACCAAAGACCCCCAGGGGCTGAGTTTCGATGTCAGTTTTTTTAAAATCCAACATCAAAATATGTCTATTACTTGTTTTTTAATTGATATTTAGATTTTGGTTTATAAAAACGGATTTTGAAACTTCAATTTTAAACATCTCCTTTATAGACGTCGATTAAAAACCAATTTCAAAATGTAAAAAAACCATCACGGAAAAAAAATCCACTAGAGTATAACTTGTTCGAGTTGAAAAAATCTAAGAGGGTATGTGAATTTAAGGGATTCATAAATGAACCAGCCCCATGATTTTGGGAAATATTATTTGTGGAAGTGTGTCATTCTACAATTATGGCCATATCATCATGATTTGTTAAATTATAGATAATTTATAAATTTTAATATTTTTAAAATTGGTGAGACTATCATTGACCTTAGTAGTTTTAAAATGACTTGAATGGATGGTATTGATAGACAATAAGTGGGATAAATGTTTCAATTTAATGGGGTGTGAGTTTTGAGGTTTTCTATAAGGAATATAAATATTAGAGAAGATATGAAACATATATTTTATAGAATTGTGATTATGTAAAATTGATAGAGAATAAATATATCAATAAGGTAATATTGATGATCCAATGTTTGATAAAGGATATTCAAGAAAAATACAAACACCCTATTTGTTTGGTGTTTATGATTTAGGTGAATATTCTTTAGGGAGACCTTCGTGTCATGGGTTTCTTATATCTCTTCTTTGAAGCAATGTGTGGGATGGAATGAAGAGGGAGTAACCCTTGGCTTAATAGTGAGTCCTTCAGAAAAACATTTAATGAAAACTAAGAGTAATTATTCATTTGTTATATCAATACATCATTGGTTTTGGCTCTTTTAAGTAACCCTTATTGGTGAATCATATAAAATCTCCATGTCACTAAATTTATTTTCCATTATCTAGATATTGATGAAGTATTCCAGAGATTGATATATTCAGCATGCTCTTCTAAATACTGGAACAATATCGATTAAATGTTAAGAAAAACTAATACCCTAATTAACCCCTATCTTTGGGTGTGTTTGAGATAATATTATTGTAAAAATTATGCTTCACCAAAAAAAATAAACAATCAATAAATAAATAATTATTTATTAAATTTGATAAGAAACCAATATTACATTATATATTTAAAAAATACATTGAATTTCTATAAATTAGAATAAAAATGGATTAATTAGATCTTCAAAAACATTAAATAAATTAAATGAATTTATTTGTGCCTAATGAATGTATAAAAATATATCAACATATAAAAAAACAAAAATAAGAGAAAACAAATTTCAATAGATTAAAGTGTTTCTTATTGACTGATAAACCATGTATAGACATTATCTGAATAAAATAAGTGTTTATGTATTTATAAAGAAATAAAAATAATTCAAATTTGTTTTATATTTAATAAAATAAATTTAAAATCTACTAAAATAATTTACATCTTATATTGACATGAATTTCATGATAACAATTCATAAATTAATCGATGATTATTCCTTTAAAATTTTAGGAAAAAAGTTCTCATTATCTATGTTTTGATTATTTTCAATGTGTATATAGAACAAAAAAATATATAAATATATTTTTAACCATTTCAATCACATGAAAAATTAGATTCATGTACATTTTTTCCAACAATTCACCAATTACTTAAGGGTCATTATCAGAAATATTCAAGAAAATATGAGTTTATATGCTCAGTTTTAATTGTTTGAAACTTTTTTTAAACTTATAAAAATACTTATAATTATTAGAATTTAATTTTTGATCATTATAAACACATATTATGTCAAATTAATTTATGATTAGGTTGAAAAATGTAATAATTAATTGATGTTCAAAGTCTAAAAAGATTCTAAAAGGTAAAACTTGTTTAATTATATTTAGTTATTTGTTATAAATTATAATTTGAATAATACAAAATTGTAATAATTATAAGTATTTTTATAAGTTTAAAAAAAGTTTCAAACAATTAAAACTGAGCATATAAACTCATATAAACACATATTATGTCAAATTAATTTATGATTAGGTTGAAAAATGTAATAATTAATTGATATTCAAAGTCTAAAAAGATTCTAAAAGGTAAAACTTATTTAATTATATTTAGTTATTTGTTATAAATTATAATTTGAATAATACACCTTTGTTCATTCAAGATCATAGTATGTCAGATTTTATTTGAGGTGTATTCTTATAGTTCACAAGTTAATTAATGTTTATTTGATTAATTTTTTAGGGAAAATAGAGGTCATTTAATATATTTTTTTATTATTTTATGCATGATTGTTACTTAAAAGAATTAATTTTTAGAAAACATAATTTTGTTAATTCCAATAATATTAAACCTTTTTTTGATATTTTGTTTATTACTACCAACCAAAATTTAATTAATAGTCACTATCGTAATTTTTCATAGTAACATGAGCTCTTTTCCAAAGTTGTAATCATTTTATTGACATTTATGACTTAAAAATATTTATAATTATAATAAAATACACATTTTTTCATTTCATAAACATCTAATATTGAGTTGATATGCAACTTATTCATATAGGGAACACATGTATCGATGGAAATTGCCCTAAATTTTTACAATAATCCCATCTAGTTTTCTCTATTTTTATTGATTCATATGAGTTTCAAACATAAAAAATTTATAATTATAAAATGTACACTTTTTTATAATTTTTGATATACTGCATATCAGATCGATTTGTGCCTATCTTTTTTAGGTCAAAAATTAAATGAATTTCATTTTCTAAACTTTTCATGAAAATATGAGCTTGTGTTCTAAATTTTAATTAGTTTATGTACTTTTTACCTAAAAAGTTTTAATTTAAAAAGATATAATTTTTATACTAATATTTATCTTAATCCCCAAATGGTTAACTCAAAGTCACCATTTGATCATAATATATATTTTTTCATAATTTTCATTATACATGTTTATCAAATGTCCTAGAAAATCATTTCAAAAAATTTCTATCTATGCTCATAAATGAAGATAATTTTTTTAAATATTTTCATAATATTAAAAATAATATTAATCATTTTTAGGATTTGAGTATAAATTATTCTAGAAGAAAGTTTATCCCTTAATGTATAAGTGAGATTGATCTTTCTATAGATTTTCACTCAGTTTCATGGATTTTCATAGAAATGATTTTCAAGGATTATAAGTTCCAATAAAAATTTATAAAATGGATTATGAGTTGTGTTTAATGATTTTTTTCTATGATGATAATTATAAAGAAATATGGTAACTTTCAATTTGAAAATGGTCTATGAAATAGTTATCCCATTTCCCTATTCTATTTTATTTCATCCATGTAATATATATCTAAAATTCATATAGAGAAAATTTAATCAATCGTGTTTATATTTCATCCCAAAATAAATATATTATTAATCTATTATGTTATACTTTTAGATGATCTTTTGGGTTTTTTTTCTAGAGATCATAATTATTAGACAAAGAGTCTTTTGAGATCCTTAAGGAAGTTTTGAGATTTTTCTAGATTTACTATAAATTATAGAAATTGTAATATATTTTTAGTGGTTTTTAACAGAATATTAGAAAGAGTATTATAAACGGTATTAAGTTCAGTGAATAAGGATTACCTATTAAATATATCAGTGTTTTTTATATCTTCCAAGACATTATATGTGTCAAATAGTTATCACTTTTTTGATAAAACCTCTTTGTCTATCCTTTCATGGTATTTAAGTATTTTAAGATATGTGGGTAAATTTATATTGGTGAAATATATTTTAACATATATTTTTTCATATTAGGGTTGTATCACAAATATTCCTAAAACAATTTTGAGAATTATTAATGAATTATGGAAGATCATTATTTGGGTAGTTAAGAAAATGTCAAGAAAAACTATTATTG
Source organism: Viscum album (assembly GCA_963277665.1). Taxonomy (NCBI): domain Eukaryota; kingdom Viridiplantae; phylum Streptophyta; class Magnoliopsida; order Santalales; family Viscaceae; genus Viscum; species Viscum album. Next base: position 882,285,571 of record OY728123.1, read on the forward strand.
AATTGAAGAAAATTATTTTACCTATTGAACATGTGAATTACATCAAATGTACTTATAAATATAATATTATTCTCATGTTCCAACACAATTAGAAGTTGGTTTTATTAAAATAATCACTCTAGTTGATGTGGGCCCATTATTATTATCTTTTATTGTTTTTTATAGTATAACTTTTAAGTCTATGTTATCATAATTATTTAAACAATTCCTTAAATTTATGGAAATGTCCAAATATTTTTTAAGATACATGGAAATGAAAAATTTAGATCCTTTTACTATATTAGATATGAAAGAAACTCATTTTCAATTGCAAGTAAGAGGGAAACCTATATTCTAATTTGTTTGTTGGGGTCCATTTATAATTACTAAACATTATTTCATGAAGTGGATGATTTATTTAAAAATATTATCTAATTTGGTGAGATTCTTTATATTTACCATGATTGAAAAAAATTTATTCCCATTTTATAATTTGGTCTAAAAAACCAATAATATTTTATTTCATTGGTACTATCAATCATCTAAAATTTTGAATCTGGTGAGATTAACATTAAATATCTATTTTCCTTTAACTAGTTGGGAATATATTTATTATTTCATCATTATTCATATAGGTTATTTCAATACATTTCATAAAAAATGTAGGAGTATGATTTATATAGTTGATTACATTATCCTAAAACTAATGAATACCTTAGTTTTCAAAAACAATCATAGTACCGATTACTTAATAGAAAATAAATTATAGATCTTAATATTTATCTACTTTTTACAATAATGAAATTTTACAATAATAGAGAATGGTTTTTATATGTGTATGTTTGAAATATTATCAAGGTAGTATTCATACTGATCTCATTTCGGTATCTAAGACTTGATATGTTTGGTGTGATTATGAGTACCCTTCCATTGATCGATGCTAATAACTTCTAGTGTCATGACCCCTACCCACAAATTGTACCCCTCATAGTCTAGAAATGTGCCCTAAGTACCTCCTCCAGTGGGCCTTGGGTTAGTGACTAGCACCACGGGTATAGTAAACACACAAATGGGAGGCATTGCCGTCTTAGAGAACACATGAAAAAGAGAGAGACAAGACATACACCAACAAGATCCAACTCAGATTACAATATAAAAGAAATCCCAAGTACACATATTTAATGTCATTCAAGAAGTACTACAACTGAAAGGTAAAATTGCATGTACCAAACGAAAGTAAAATGACAGCGACCATTCATCCCGAACAGCTCCTACAACCCCAAGCAAGTAGTTACTTTACTAATCTCCTACCTCTTCATGTGACCTAAAAAAAGTTTATATATACATAGGGTGAGTATAACAGTATACTCAATAGGATCCTCCTTGAAGCCTCTCATGAAAAATTAATGAAGGCTTGCTACATCATAGTTAACAACAAGTGAAACTAACTCGTCACCTAAACATGTATACTATATTCCCAACCTCACCATGGATACTATAACCAAAGTATCTCATACAATAGTATATAAAATAATTAAATATATCAAGGGTACCCCGCTACCACTTCCCCACTGGTTTGCCGCTTCGCCCCAATGTCGTACGTCCTAACCATCTCCCTCCAAAAAGTCTTGCCCACAGACATCTGGGTGTAGCACCACAACATGCACCTTTTGCAACACAACCACTATGTCCATTTAACCAAAGTAACCAGGTAGTTTCCAGGACCCGCCATAACTCACATAACATGTATCATACATTGGGTATTATACCGCAATCCATTACAACCCATACGCCGAGTAAGGATCCTCAAGCCATCACAACCTATACATGTTACACCTATAATAGTCCATATGAAACAATATCCAGAATATATGTGTGTGAATAATCACAATCCATCACATCCCTCTACACAAATACATGGGGAAAGATAACTGCAATGCCCACTAGCACAAGTAACTACCAATAGAAGAGAGTGGGGCCAAAGGGGGTAGTCATCCATCCATCCTACCAATGAGATGTTAGGAAAAACACCCCAGGGCTTAGAATCCCTAGGGTGTTAGTTTCTATAATTGATAAGGTGGAGTAGAATATAGAAACACAAAAATTAAAGAATATACTATAGATCAAAACTACACTATGGTCATAACCTAGTCTTAGACTCAACTGTAGCTAACATCTCTCGGACTCCCGGCTTCCACTACTAAGACTAAGTATCCTATAAGAACACAACCATTTAAAGAGATAAATTATATTATTTTATCACTTTTTTATCTGATTCACTTTACATTAATTAATTCTTCAAACATTATCATTTCCACATTACATTTCATTAGCATCATAACAATTTTCCATGCCCTCTAGACATAACCAAACCAAGTCCATAGTTCCTTTAAAAAGTAACCTCTACATGGCATCCCAGCAAGCTCCAACCCCATAGGTTAACATCAATTATTCAATCATTTATTAATATTATCATCAATTTTCTTTAATTCCTAGGAATTATATAAAATTATTCTATGTTACCAAACACATGGGGATCAACATGGTGAGTAGGTGAACTACCCTTAGAGTATTTTCCACCAATAGCAAGTGTGTAGACCCATCCATCCTTAAGAATCTAAACATAAAAAATCAAATGGAATAACTCATTCTTATTCACCCCTTTTGGAAGGATAGTAAGAAAAACTAAATTCCTCAAGCAATGGGAAAATTAAAGCAGATAAAAAACAACAGATTAAATAAGCATATGACATTCACATCCAACCCATTTCATCATCTCTAGTGTCCTCCCCAACACCCACATGCATAAAATTGTGCATCTCGCTAATCTAGGAATCAAATTATGCCATAACCACTGAGATCCCTTGCCCCCACATACCACATCAGCTCTCCAGGCTCATCCATCCTAAGCTCACACCGCAACATAAGCAGTAAGAAACAAACAACATTGAAACTAGGATCTTGTCCCTAAACAAGGAATTCAACCTTCTCACACAATGATCACTCATAGCTCCAATGCATAAGGTTCTTAGCCTTAATAAGAATGAGGGTAAATTAGAACCCTTCAAGGAATTATCCCTATCACACAACCAGTTCATTATTCCATATTGAATTAACCTATTAATTTATACATGCATAGCTGTATCCATTTGATTATCCTTGAATCACAAAAATAACAAAAATATTAATTAGACATGCCTCTTTATCTTTGTAAAATTAATTTACAATTATTCCAAACTTTACATTCTTTACCAATTTCCATCCAGAACGACATTTTAAATAAGAAAGGCCTAGATATCATGCTTTCTAGAAAAAAGAGAGGCAATAAAAATGCTAAGAAAATATACCAATTCTTTAATTCGGTTTAAATATTTATTATGTATATTTAATTGTGATCTAGTGGATAAAACATGATAACTATAAGACTATGTATAAAATAATATAAAAGTCACAAATCCCCTACTAGAAGAGGTTCTTGATGTTCTTTACATGAGAGCAGGCCAGCATAATGGACCATGATCACCTCTCATGGAAGACTACATATGCTTGAGGATACAGAGACACCACCACACCAACCAACACCCAAGAAAACTCCACTAGAAACATGAAGATCACATTCCATAACATGGAAAATAGAAATGGAAGGAGAAGAATCTAGAAGAATAGTGGTAGAACATACCATATATCGAAGACAGATCGACACTTCCTTATTACACCAAAACAGGGGATGTGCTTATAAAAGGAAGACTCCAAGGAAAAAATCCAAGGAGTATAGTTTGATCACACAACTCCTATAGGGGAATAACTCTAGGCATCTAGTGTTAGGGAAAAAAAGTAAGAACAAGGTGGAAGGAATCTCATCCTTTTGAAAATCTAAATGGTTCATCAGTTTAGATAAGGTTTTAGATTTTCCATTAATGGTCGATCTAATCAAGATTAGGTGGTTTGACCATGTAAAGGCACTCTAACCCTTAGGAATATTAATATAGGAGTTATGGGATTTTAATAGGCCTAAAATTCCTTAAAACAAGGCCTTGAATGCATTTTTCATTAAAGAAAACATTAAAGGGGAGAAACTATAGAAAGATGGAAACGTTGTTAAAAAATGACTCACCAACAACTCTATTCACAAATGAGTCACTGACAGAACTATTCAAAAATGACTCACTGACATCACTGTTCACAAATGACTCACCCACAACGCTATTCACAAATAACTCACCGAAAATACTATTCACAAATGAATCATTGAAATCACTATTCACAAATGAATCATTGACAACACTATTCACAAATGACTCGCTGAAAGAACTGTTCAAAAATGACTCACCGACAACACTATTCACTAATGACTCACTGACACCACTGTTCACAAATGTCTCACCGAACATACTATTCAAAAATGATTGACCAATAGTATAGTTCAACAATGACTCACTGACAACACTGTTAATAAATGACTCACCAACAATACTATTCGAAAATGAATCACAAACATCACTATTCACAAATGACTCTCTGATAGCACTATTCACAACTAACTCACTAACAACAATGTTCACGAATGACTCACCGAAAACACTATTAAAAAAACTGGAAACAGTGTTCACAAAACTAGAAATCTTGATAAGTGTTGGGAATAAAATGCCTTGATCTCCCAAAACACCTCAACCACCTGATTTTTCACAAATGAATGGACCCGATAGGTCTGGGCCATTACATCAGATACCTATCAAAACATTTTCATCCTTGAGAATCCAAAACCAACCTAGAGAGGAAACATAAAAAGGAGTCTGAACAACCACCCTTTGAGATACCTACCAAGACTCTTCCCACCAAAGGAGCTCAATCGCTTCAAAAAAGAACATGTGAAACCACAGGACAACCAAAACCAGCTCTTAAACACTCTCCTATGGAAGATAACTCTCAAAATAGATTAAGAAATAATAATAAATAAAAGAAATCCATCTCATAAACAGGAAAGGTATACAACCACAAAACGAACATCATTACAAGAAAAGAGTTAAATATAAAATAGCTCTGGGTACTGAGTGCGTATCTACCACTCACATTCCCAGGTGCTCTCATACATACCACCATTCTGCCACATGACATGAAATAAGGGGATATCATTCCCACAAAACACATTCTCCTTGTGATCTTGGATCTCTACATGCCACTCCTCAAAGGCTGCATCATCATCAACGTCGATATTTCCCCAATAGATGACGCAAGAGTCATGATGAAGATAACGACGGAGCTGCGACACATGAAAAACATCATGTATCCTACTCATCTATGGGGGAAGTGCTACCTAATACACCACAACTCCAACCTGAGCCCACACCTCAAAAGTCCCAACCAAACAGGGATAAAGCTTACTCCCACAACCAAACCTTTACTACCCATGATGGGGAGTCACCTTCAAAAACACGTGATCCTTGACATCAAACTCTAAAGTTCTCATCCTATAATTAGCATAGGACTTAGGAAGATACTACTCTATCTCCATCCTCTCAAGAATCACCTAAACCTTCTCTTCCATGTTTTGTACCAGTTCCAACCCGAGAATTGTTGACTCTCAGACCCCCGTCTAGCACAACGAAAATTGAAAGGTTGTCCATACAAGTCTTCAATCGGTTCCATACCAATGGTGGAGTGGAAACTATTTTTGTAGGAAAAATATACCAAGGGTAAGTTCCTTATCCATGAACCTCTAAAGTCCAGGACATAAGAGCGCAATATGTATTCAAGAGTCTAGATGGTCCTCTCTATCTGATCATCCATCAATGGATGAAAATAAGTTCTAAATAATGGCTAAGAACCAAAATCATGTTCGAGACCTCTCCACACCCTAGAGGTAAAAAGAGGATCTCGATCTGAAATGATCATCCTCAGGACTCCGTGGATTCTCATCACCTCCTCTAGATACTGCCTCGAAAAAACATCGAATGAGATCGACTCCTTGATTTCTATAAAGTGGGATGATTTCATCAAAAAATCCAAAAATACCTGAATAAAAACATATCATCCCTAAGTTTGAGGTAAATGGATAGAAAATTTCATCCATATGTCCTACCACTTCTAATAAGGAACATCTAATGGCAGGAGAAACCCACCGAGAACACAATGCTCAACCTTCACCTTATGGAAAACCAAACATTGAGACATAAACTCCACAACTGCATGCTTCAACCTCAGCCTCCAAAAATGAATCCTCAAAATCAGTACATCTTTTTTATGCAAGGATGAACCGCTAAGGTAGAACTATGGAAATCTATGAGAACTATCCCACACATCACCAAAGGAATGAAAAGACTTCCCTAAAACAACACTCAGTGTTTCTCATATTCCTACCAGCCATCAGGGGCCTCAATAAAAACAACTTGGTCTCTCCATACCTCCACCTCAAGATACCCTAACTAGGAATATTCTACCTTCTATACCAAATATGACTGCACCATCATCTAAAAAAGACAACCTATACCCCCATCTTCTCCCATATTAAGATGTAATGATGAAAGTTCTTCCATTACTCCCTAGGAATCACCTAATTCACACACTACATCACTACGAAACTTCCTGCATAGTGAATAGGCTAAAACATTCCCATTACTAGATGTATATGATATTTCTATATCATAATACGGTAATAACTTCATCCACTAACACTACCGCAAGTTCAAGTCATGTTGTGAGAAAACATACCTCAGGATTTTTTGATTGGTGAAGATCACAAAGCGCTCTCTGATGAGGTAATGTCTCCACAACTTTTAGAAAAACACCACTGCTACCAACTCTATATCATGGGTTCTATAGTTATGCTCATGGGGATGTAACTTCTGAGAACCATAATAAATGATTGATCTATACTTCATAAGAACACATCCAAACCCCAGACATGAAGCATCATATAAAACCTCAAATTGAACTCCTTCTACTGGAATACTAGGAAATAGGGAACTGACCAACTTATCTTTGAGATACTCAAAATATTCTTGACACTGATCAGTCCACATGAATGCCTGATCCTTCCAAGTTAATACTGTCAGAGGATTCAAAAACTGAGAGAAATTGACCACGAACCTCCTATAATAGCCTGAAAGACCAAGGAAACTTTACACCTCTACTACCATATTAGGGGATTACTAAGAAACAACTAATTCTATATTCAATGGTTCCTCAGCTACTCCCTGTTGGGATACAACATTCCCCAAGAAGTGGAATTATCGAGCCCAAAACTCAAACTTCCACAACTTCCCAAATAGCTATTATTGACAAAGGACTCCCAAAACAGCACGTAGATGCTCTGTGTGATCGTCCCCAGACAGAGAGTACATAAGGATGTATTCAATGAAAATCACCATGAACTTATCCAAGAACTCATGAAACATATCATTCATCAACCCCATGAACACAATTGAAGCATTAATCAAATTCAAAAACTTCACTAAGAACTTGTAATTCCCATGACGACAATGGAAAGCAGTCTTTGGGATATCATTATTCTTCACATGCATCTTATGATACCCGGACCACAAATCAATATTTGAGAACCAACTTGCACCCTTCAGTTGATCTAATAAATCATCAATCCGCAAAATAGGATAGTGATTCTTCAATATCACTTTGTTCAAGTGATGATAATCAGCACACAACAAAAAACTTTTGTCATCCTTCTTTACGAACAAAACTAGTGCACCGTACGGTGACACACTCGGCCAAAAAAAACTGCACTTCAATAGACCATTGAGCTATATATGCAGCTCCCGAAACTCATAAGGTACCATCCTATATGGATTCATCAATATAATAGATTCTTCAGGCTTCATCACAATCCTGAACTTGATCTCTTGTCAAGGGAGTAATGATACAACCTCTTCTGGAAAGACATTAGGGTACTCTTCCATGACCCTAGAAAACAGAAATTGATGAAATTATGATGAACTCAACATCATCTCATCCATCAAGGATGTTAAGAACGGAACATGCCTATGACCCATCTGAGGGTCTCTGTCATCATCAAACACTGATGGATCTCCATCAACATCGAAGAACACCACCTTCATTTAGAATCAATCCATGATAGCTTGCACCAAATACAATCAATACATGCTGAGGATGATATCATATTGTTGTATTCATAAACATGTTAAATCTCCCCAAGAGCGGTGCTACCCCAGTAGTAGCTCGTAGTCTCTAAATACTTTAAACAAGTAAGATTGGACTCTAAAAAGTCTATCCAATGCCAAGGGCACTGTAAGCCTCCCCACCTCAAGTCCCAATGCATGGAGAAGGGTAGGTGATATGAAGGATTTTTTTATCCTGAATCAAACAAGGCATAAACCAGAGTAGAAAACGAGCAAAGGGTACCTTGAACAACGTCTGGCTTGCCCGGTGCTGGAAACTCTAAAGCATGAAGCTAACCATGACCTGCTCTACCTCATATCTGGCCCTAAAGACGACTACAACCATGATTGTTCTATGCTCTTTGAGGATGGGGAGAATCCCGGGGATATTCTCTGTATTCCCCATATGCTCTCTACCAATCCAAATCTGGTGCAACTTTCTACTGCTGCCTCAGATGAAATTGCCTAAATGGAGGAAATTGAAGTGGAACACCTGGTGCACGCTGACTACTCACTTTTGGTCAGAAAGTCTCATTGCTGATGACCTCAGCCTCTACAAGAAAAAGAATCTCTTGATCCCTTGGAATAGTTATGATATCCAATACCCCCAGAGAAACGCGATACTAAGGGCTAGGTCCTACCCTCGGACGAATAGAAACTCTTTTTCCATGAAAAAAGGAACCCTAGAATACATCTCTACATCATGAGAAGTCCAGATGACTCTGATCTCATGATGATATGGTCCTTGATAATGTCCTCTCGATGACCTCTGACCTCACCCGTACCTCATGATATGTCTTCAGCATAAACAGGGTGACCTGACACTATGTCTCTGGATGCAAAGCCACTTTGAAATGATTTTCACTGGCCTCCTCATCCAGAAATTGGGCTGAAGAATATTGTAAAAGGTTCCTAGAACAGATTTTAAACTCTCACACACGGGAGCTCCCATATCGAAGGGTAAGAAACTTCTGACGACTAGCCGCCTTTAGTGTCAAAGAAGTAAAATTGACTCTGAACTTGTCTCGGAACTCCTCACATGAGTCTGTTGATTCCTTATGATCCCAGAGGAATAAGAACCACCACTACCTTACTGCTCCACGTAGAATCATCATGACCAATGACACCCAGTTTTCCTCCTGAACAAAGATCGAGATGAAAGCTATATGAACCTCCTCTAACCAGTCTTCCATGACTACATCTGAAACTGGTCCCTCATACTTCTATAGAATTTGGCACTGAAACTCTATGAGTTTCCTCCTCCTAGTGTCTTCATCATAAACCTCTACTCTATGGTGATTGGCTGGCATAGCCTGATGAACATCTTCTGTGCGAACCTGATGAGGGCGTCGACCTGGAGCCATACCTACAATAGAAAAAATAGTTATAGCTCCTGCACCATGAATATGGAATACTTAACATTAATTATTATTATTTTATTTTATTCATTTTAGGTTAACCTATCCCAATGTCTACCCATTCAAACACAGGTGAAAAAAAGATGATGCATGATCCTTTCCTAGGACTCTACCCTACAACAAGTATAACCTCATTTAGTAGCCACTGTAAACTTAATGTTTTGTAGATAAGATCACAAGGGGCCCAAAATACCCATGTCTCAGCTGGTCTATTGTGTTTAAAGTGCTTGTTAAACTAGATGACACTATTTCCCTAGAAACCCATTCAGCCTCACCTTTTCCAAACTCAAACTCTATCCTATCCCTTAACCAAACCACTAATACCACTCTATTATGACCCCTCCCCTCAAAGTGTACCCCTCCTAGGATGAAAATATGAGAAGGGAGATATTGACACCCAAGTCCCACCTCTAGTAGGTCATGGGTTGGCGACTAGCACTGATGGTATAGTAAACACATAAATGGGGGAATTACCCTCTAAGAGAACTCATGTGAAATAGAGAGATAAGACAGACACAAAAAAACTCCAACTTAGAATACAATATAAAATAAAACCCCAAGTACACATATATAATCTCATGAAATAACTACTATAACTAAAATTTAAAACTACAAGTATCAAAAGAAAGTAAAATGGCAATGACCACGAAGCCCAAACAACTCTTATAACCCCATGCTAGTAGTAACCATCCTGATCTCAAACTTCTCTAAGTGACCTGAAAAATAGTTTATATAATGTAGGGTGAGTATAACAATATACTCAATATGATCCTCCCTAGTTCCTCTGGTGAAAAATTAAAGAAGGTATGCTAAATATAAGTGAACAACAAGTGAAACTAACTCATCACCTAAACATATATACTATATTCCCAACCTCACAATGGATACTCTCACCAAGTATCACATACAAGATTATATAATATAATAAATAATATCAAGGGTACCCTACTACCACTTCCCCAATGGTTTTATTCTTTTCCCCAACGTCACACTTCCTAAGCATATCTCTCAAAAAAGGCTTTCCCACAGACCTCTGTGAATAGAACTACAACATGCACCTCATGAAACACAATCACTACATCCATGTAACAAAAGTAACTTGGTAGTTTCTAGGAGCCACCATAGATCGCATAACATGTATTTTACATTGGGTAATATACCTAAAGCCATTACATCCCATACACTGATTAAGTATCCTCAAGCCATCACGGCTTATACACGTTACACCTGCTGTGGTCCATAGGAAACTACATCCAGAATATATGTGTGTGAATAACCACAAGACATTACATCCCTCTACATACATATATGGGGAAATCTGACCGCCATTCGTACCAGCACAAGTAACTACCAAGAGATGAGAGAAGGGCCAAAGAGGGTAGTCAGCCATTCATCCTCCCATCAAGATATTGGGGAACCCCCCTGGCTCAGAATCCCTGGGTAATTAGTTTCCTTAACTGATAGTGTGGAGTAGAATATAGAAACACAAAAAATACAGAATATATTATAGCTCACAACCACGCTATGGAAATAACCTAATATTAGACTCAATTGTAACTAATATCTCTCGGACTCCCAACTGCCACAACTAAGACTAGGTATCCTATAATCACACAACCATTTAAAGAGACACATTATACTACTTTATCCATTTTTATCAATTTAGCTTTACATTAATTAATTCTTTAACCATTAATTAACCATTATAATTTCCACATTACATTTCATTGGAATCACAACAAAGTTCCATGCCCTCTAGGCATATCCAAACAAAGTCCACAGTTCCTTTAAAAATTAACCTCAGAATTGCATCCCAATAAGCTCAAACTCAATGGGTTAACATCATTTATTCAATAATTTATTAACAACAACATCACTTTTCAATAATTCCCAAGAATTTTAAGCTACCAAACACAAGGGGCTCAACACGGTGAGTAGGTGAACTACCCGTAGAGTCTTTTAAACATATAGTAAGAGAATAGACCCATCCATCCTCAAGAAGCTAAACATGGAAAGCACATGTAATACCCCATGCATCATTGCCTCTTTTAGAAGGAGAGTAAAAAAACTGGTTGCCTCATCCAGTGGGAAAAGTAAAGAAGATAACAAATAAAAAATTCAACAAGCATCCGACATTCACATCCAACCCGTTTCTTCATCTCTGGTGTCTTCCCCGACACCCACATGCATAAACTGATTCATCTTGCTGCTCTAGGCTTCAACTGCTACCACAACCACTGGACCTCCCTACCCTTACATACCACAACAGCTCTCCAGGCTCAGCCATCCCAAGCTCACACCACAACACAAGTAGTAGGAAACAAAAAACATAGAAATTGGGCTCTTGGTCCTAAATAAGGCATTCAACATTCACACACAACGAGAACTCATAGATCCAAAGCATAAGGCTCTTGGCCTTTACAAGCAAGAGGGTAACATAAAACTCTTCAAGGAATTATCTCTATCCCACAATTGGTTCATTATTCCATATTGAATTAAACTATTTATTTAAACATGCATAAATTCATCCATTTTATTATCATAAATTCACAAAAACAACAACCATATTCATTAAACATGCCTCTTTAACATTGGACGATTAATTTACAATTTATCCCAACTTTATGTTCTTTAAAAATTTCCATCCAGAATGACATGATAAATAGGAAAGGGATATATATAATTCTATATAGAAAAACAAGAGGCAATAACATCAGTATGAAAAGATACCAATTGTTTAATCTGGTTTAAATATTTATTATTTCAATTTTATTATGATTGAGTGGATAAAACACACTAACTCTGTGACTACAAATTAAAGAATATAGAAGCCACAAATCCCCTACCTCAAAAGGTTCTTTACATTCATTACATGATAATAATCCAACACAATGGATCACTATCACCTCTCTTGGAAGACTGCATCCCCCCCCTAAGGATGCAGAGACACCACTACACCAACCAACACCCAAGAAAACTCCATTAGAAAAATGGAGATCAGATGCCATAAAATGGAATGGATAAATGGAAGTATATGAACATAGAAGAATGAAGGTATAATATACCTTATATAAGATTCAAATTGACACTTCCTTATTTCACCAAAATAGGGGGAGCGCTTGTAGTAGGAAGACTCCAAGGAAAATGATTTGAGGATTGTAGTTCATTCGCAAAAATCCTATGAATGGAAGAAATTTGGGTGTCTAGTTCTAGGGGAAACATATAATTGAGAATAAGGTGGAAGGTATCTCGACCTTTTGAAAATTAAACAGCGCATTTATTTAGATACAGTTTTAGATTTTCCATTAATGGAAAAATATGGTCAATATTACACGATTTGACCAAGTAAAGGAGATCCAACACTTATGAATATAATGATAGGAGTTATGGGATTTAAATCAACCTTAAATCTCCTAAAATAAGGCCTTGAATGTGTTTCACATCAACGGAAATTGTAAAGGGGTGAAACTGTAGGCATTTAGAAACACTGTTCACAAATGACTCACCAAAAACACTATCCATGAATGACTCACCGAAAACACTGTCCATAAATGACTCACAAAAATCCCTATTCACAAATGACACATCAACAACACTATTCATAAAAGAGTCACTAACACAACTATTCACAAATGACTCACCGACAACACTGTTGACAAATGACTCACCGACGTCACTGTTCACAAATGACTCATCGACAGTAATATTCAAAAATGACTCATAGAAAGAACAATTCACAAATGACTCACCAAAAACACTATTCACAAATGAATCACCGACATCACTATTCACAATTGACTCATTGACAACACTGTTCACAAATGAATCAGCAACAACACTATTCATAAAACTGGAAACATTGTTTAGAGAACTGGAAATCTTGCAAAGTGTTGGGAATAAGTGACCTTGACCTCCCATAACACCTCAAACACCTGTTTTTTCACAAATGAATGGACCAGAAAGGTCTAGTCAATTATAGATAGTCCATTATTTATTATTTTGTTTCTATTGTTTCTTATTTTTTGTCCATGTAGCAATCATATAAGATTGATATTTCTGAACATAAGAGATATTATTTTCATGAAAATAAAATTGTAAAAGTTTATTTAAATGGGGACATGCACCAATATAATTGGGCAAATCAATTTTTTACACCATTCGCTTGGATTCTATGTTGTAGTTGGGTCATGTGATATACTACTAAATGAATGAATTCTATAACATTTTTTGTGAGAGACTTATGAATTTGTTTTAGAATGAAAACAATGTTATTTTTAATCCCTAACTTAAATAAGGAATGAGAATGATAAGATTCTAAGGGAATGTATAGTTGGGACCTTATTATTTTAACAAAAATAGTAATTCATTATAGTTTCGTGACCATTTTTCATTATGGGTGTTGGTCAAATTTTTTCAAATGATAGATATATTTATTGGGAGGATAAAATTATCAATAATACTAATCATCAGTGGCCCCTAGATTCATATGCACAAATATTTCACTTCACCAAAGTCTTGTCTTGTGTGCTCATCTCATGCACTTAGCTCTCATTTGTGAAATCCACATTCCTACCCATCTCGCATGCTCAAATTCCCTTTACATGAATGAACAAACACCCCCAATTTTCTTTTGTAGGGTTCCTTACATGAAGGGACACACCCTAGTCTCCCTCGCTTTATTATTTGACTCCTATGGACCCTATTTCGAAAAATAATTGGGATGTTTTTGGATGAATAAATTCTATAAGAGATCCCCACTCTTAGGTTACAAAAATCTATACACTCATGTCCTTTGGGTCCATTTAGGGGACTAATTGAGTCCAAAACTAAGAAAAAAATGGGATTTGAATCATTCCAATGGTTTAATACATAAAAAATTCATGAAAGATAAATTCCCCTATAATCCTTAAGGACAGGGAAATGTACCTATTATCATATGAACTACAAAATGGAGCCTCTCAACCAGCTCACCCCAAGAGTGGAGTACCTATGATACTCGTTCCTGAGTCACCCTGAGAGGTCTTAGTGGGGTGTAAATTCTTACTACCTTATAATAAGTGTAAACCTCCAGCCTACCATAAATCAGGGTTACATTTCTCTTTGCCCTGTATATAGTTAGACCCTTTAACTTACCCAATAATTATTGATGTAACCCAACTCCAGAAACCCATAGATGATGGTTATATTATATAATTGGTACAATGTTAAAGAGAAACTGAAGGATAAAATGGTTTATTAATCTTGGTAGACCATATAAAAACAAACATTACACTTGATAAATGTAATATACAACATGAACATATTGTGATAACATGATTATCTCATAAATCATAGCCCTGAAAATTACACATAGTCCTCTTCTAGGTTTCCTAGAAAATGGAAAACAAATAAGGTTGATATCAGATGCTCAATAAGGAGTATCATACAATAAAATATTATATAACATAAACATGACATAAGTGAATTGGAAAGAATAAATAAAATACTCGAATCTATAATATATTTAAAATAATGTCCTTCTATATCAATTATAATAAATAAAAACATAGATAACAAAAATAATTGATCTCATACTGATAGAATGCATAATTCTAGATATCAAAAACATATTTCCAAGGCCTTATTCCAAGATAATTTACCTGTATCTGAGACAGAAGACGAAGAATTAACCTATTTTGGGAATAAGAATACACCACAACCCAACTTATTTTATCTTACGATACTTGTCGATGTATTGTGGGGATATATAATATTATACCTCATCCGTTACTAGTTTAAGTCCAAGGCATTCACCAGAAGATTCATCAAGACCTTTCATACCATTCCCTATGGAACTTATCACTAAATAAAACATGGCTATCTACATAATGATAAACACATATATAAAATACTCCCTTATTAAATATAATAATGTTTATGTCTAGGAGAACATCCCCTAATAAACTTGGAAGTCATGGGTTATCATCAAATTAATAAGAATTTCCCTTATCAAAGTATTATTGTGGAAAAGGTACATAAAATATCCTATATTATAAATATAAGATAATAATTTTATTTAGTATATTTCATTGGTAGGAGGATAAGGTAATGGTAGGAAAAATCCTTCATCATGGTTCATTATAAGAATGTGAATATTCCAAAGCATATTCCCAGGGAGTGTCTCTCCAAGTGTGCAGTTTTAGGCCCACTCATCAGGCATCAGGGTGATGACTGATTCAATGATAAACAAACCATTTTTTAGTTTATTACTCATAGGTTAATATATTCCATAGCCACATCCACTTTACAGTAATATATTCTACCTTCTATACCAAATATGACTGCACCATCATCTAAAAAAGACAACCTATACCCCCATCTTCTCCCATATTAAGATGTAATGATGAAAGTTCTTCCATTACTCCCTAGGAATCACCTAATTCACACACTACATCACTACGAAACTTCCTTCATAGTGAATAGGCTAAAACATTCCCATTACTAGATGTATATGAAATTTCTATATCATAATACGGTAATAACTTCATCCACTAACACTACCGCAAGTTCAAGTCATGTTGTGAGAAAACATACCTCAGGATTTTTTGATCGGTGAAGATCACAAAGTGCTCTCTGATGAGGTAATGTCTCCACAACTTTTAGAAAAACACCACTGCTACCAACTCTATATCATGGGTTCTATAGTTATGCTCATGGGGATGTAACTTCTGAGAACCATAATAAATGATTGATCTATACTTCATAAGAACACATCCAAACCCCAGACATGAAGCATCATATAAAACCTCAAATTGAACTCCTTCTACTGGAATACAAGGAAATAGGGAACTGACCAACTTATCTTTGAGATACTCAAAATATTCTTGACACTGATCAGTCCACATGAATGCCTGATCCTTCCAAGTTAATACTGTCAGAGGATTCAAAAACTGAGAGAAATTGACCACGAACCTCCTATAATAGCCTGAAAGACCAAGGAAACTTTACACCTCTACTACCATATTAGGGGATTACTAAGAAACTACTAATTCTATATTCAATGGTTCCTCAGCTACTCCCTGTTGGGATACAACATTCCCCAAGAAGTGGAATTATCGAGCCCAAAACTCAAACTTCCACAACTTCCCAAATAGCTATTATTGACAAAGGACTCCCAAAACAGCACGTAGATGCTCTGTGTGATCGTCCCCAGACAGAGAGTACATAAGGATGTATTCAATGAAAATCACCATGAACTTATCCAAGAACTCATGAAACATATCATTCATCAACCCCATGAACACAATTGAAGCATTAATCAAATTCAAAAACTTCACTAAGAACTTGTAATTCCCATGACGACAATGGAAAGCAGTCTTTGGGATATCATTATTCTTCACATGCATCTTATGATACCCAGACCACAAATCAATATTTGAGAACCAACTTGCACCCTTCAGTTGATCTAATAAATCATCAATCCGCAAAATAGGATAGTGATTCTTCAATATCACTTTGTTCAAGTGATGATAATCAGCACACAACAAAAAACTTTTGTCATCCTTCTTTACGAACAAAACTAGTGCACCGTACGGTGACACACTCGGCCAAAAAAAACTGCACTTCAATAGACCATTGAGCTATATATGCAGCTCCCGAAACTCATAAGGTACCATCCTATATGGAGTCATCAATATAATAGATTCTTCGGGCTTCATCACAATCCTGAACTTGATCTCCTGTCAAGGGAGTAATGATACAACCTCTTCTGGAAAGACATTAGGGTACTCTTCCATGACCCTAGAAAACAGAAATTGATGAAATTATGATGAACTCAACATCATCTCATCCATCAAGGATGTTAAGAACGGAACATGCCTATGACCCATCTGAGGGTCTCTCTCATCATCAAACACTGATGGATCTCCATCAACATCGAAGAACACCACCTTCATTTAGAATCAATCCATGATAGCTTGCACGAAATACAATCAATACATGCTGAGGATGATATCATATTGTTGTATTCATAAACATGTTAAATCTCCCCAAGAGCGGTGCTACCCCAGCAGTAGCTCGTAGTCTCTAAATACTTTAAACAAGTAAGATTGGACTCTAAAAAGTCTATCCAATGCCAAGGGCACTGTAAGCCTCCCCACCTCAAGTCCCAATGCATGGAGAAGGGTAGGTGATATGAAGGATTTTTTTATCCTGAATCAAACAAGGCCTAAACCAGAGTAGAAAACGAGCAAAGGGTACCTTGAACAACGTCTGGCTTGCCCGGTGCTGGAAACTCTAAAGCATGAAGCTAACCATGACCTGCTCCACCTCATCTCTGGCCCTAAAGACGACTTCAAACATGATTGTTCTATGCTCTTTGAGGATGGGGAGAACCCCGGGGATATTCTCTGTATTCCCCATATGCTCTCTACCAATCCAAATCTGGTGCAACTTTCTACTGCTGCCTCAGATGAAATTGCCTAAATGGAGGAAATTGAAGTGGAACACCTGGTGCACGCTGACTACTCACTTTTGGTCAGAAAGTCTCATTGCTGATGACCTCAGCCTCTACAAGAAAAAGAATCTCTTGATCCCTTGGAATGGTTATGATATCCAATACCCCCAGAGAAACGCGATACTAAGGGCTAGGTCCTACCCTCGGACGAATAGAAACTCTTTTTCCATGAAAAAAGGAACCCTAGAATACATCTCTACATCATGAGAAGTCCAGATGACTCTGATCTCATGATGATATGGTCCTTGATAATGTCCTCTCGATGACCTCTGACCTCACCCGTACCTCATGATATGTCTTCAGCATAAACAGGGTGACCTGACACTATGTCTCTGGATGCAAAGCCACTTTGAAATGATTTTCACTGGCCTCCTCATCCAGAAATTGGGCTGAAGAATATTGTAAAAGGTTCCTAGAACAGATTTTAAACTCTCACACACGGGAGCTCCCATATCGAAGGGTAAGAAACTTCTGACGACTAGCCGCCTTTAGTGTCAAAGAAGTAAAATTGACTCTGAACTTGTCTCGGAACTCCTCACATGAGTCTGTTGATTCCTTATGATCCCAGAGGAATAAGAACCACCACTACCTTACTGCTCCACGTAGAATCATCATGACCAATTGTTGGGACCACTTTGTGTTTGAAGATTTTATTTGTTGTCAACAGTTGTCAATGCTGGTCAAAATGAAGAAGGATATGAAGAAGAACTCCAAAGTTAATGGAGATCGGTTGAAGTGAGGTTGCCTGGAGAATTGTTATGGAATCATAGCATTGGATTTCATACTTGAGCAATTCTCTTAGACGATAAATTCAGACGATTGTTGAGCTAATCCTAAGTTCAAAGAACATGTTTCAATGGTGACACATTGTTTACAACAATGAAGAATGGAGAGGTATCATCCATTTGAGGATGATTGGAGCAGAATGGTGAAGTATCATCTATCTAAGGATGGTTGAAGAAGAATGAGGATTTGAAGAAGACAATGCAATGATTTATGATTGCATGTGAACCATGCAAGAGGTTACTTGAAGAAT
Organism: Viscum album; assembly: GCA_963277665.1. Taxonomy (NCBI): domain Eukaryota; kingdom Viridiplantae; phylum Streptophyta; class Magnoliopsida; order Santalales; family Viscaceae; genus Viscum; species Viscum album. The sequence goes on from OY728123.1 coordinate 882,304,627, forward strand.
AGAATCATATGATTTGCAGAATGATGGTTATGAAGAAGAGAAAATGTGGAAGGGCTTGACATTCTGAGGTAGCCAGGCATTTCACATTGTATTGAAATCAGACGATGCTTTGCTGGTATGTATTTCACACAAATCATGAGTTAGGAGAACTTGTGATGCAAGCCTTATGATGGAAAGGGGGAGAAATGATGATGCCAGTCATATAATGTTTTGATTGGAAGGAATGATGCTGCTGGAAGATAGGAAAGATTCAGTTCCCATTGCAACTCTGACGATGCTTAAGCTGATCTATCAAAGGATAAGTATCACGATAGTGGGATTCGTGATAAGAGCAGAAGAATGGTTATGGGAAGCAGTAAAGAGACAAAATGGCAAAGCAATAGACAATCTGGGGATGGCAGAAAAGCACAGTTTAAGGTGGCGCCGTTTTCCAGTGTTTGCCAAATTTTAGGGCCTGAAAATCGGGAGATGAAGAAATGTGCTTGGCAATGGATGTTGTGCATAAGATTGAAGATGGTTTATACATGCAAAAGAGTTATTCAAGGTCAGAACATTGAAGAATGCCAAAGGAATGGAGTGCGCGGAAATTTAGGCATGTTTCGCGCAAAAATAAAGTGGTGCGCGCAATATCTGCGGGATGCGCGAAATAGTAGCGGGTTGCGCGAAAAATCTGCGGGATGCGCGAAATATTGGCATGGTGCGCGAAATTGAGGAATGAAGTTTTCGCGCAAATGATGGTTAGAGATCAGAATATTGAAAATTGGCAAAGGCATAAAATGCGCGAAATATTGGAGCAGTGCGCGAAATCTAATGTTGTAGGAAAGATTGGGTTTGCGCGCAATATGGAACACGGTGCGGAATTTTGCGCGCAATTGGTGCTTCATGCTTAGAAGGATGAAAAATGGCAAAGGCATGAGGTGCGCGAAAAATTGAAGCATGGCGCGAAATATGATGTTGCATAAAAGAGTTTTTACGCGCATGGAGGAGGTTTTACGCGCAGGAAGAGGTTTTTATGCGCAAGGTAAAAAATGCCTATAAATACGAGGTGAACCCCTCTCATTATGTGTGACTCGACACATAGACAAATCCCGAGCTCTGACGCGCGAAAAATTGAAGTATAGAGTATTGCGCGAAAAGAAGAAGTGTTGCGCGAAAAAGGAACTGCTGCGCGAAATAGGAAGTTCTGCGCGAAAAAGAAGAGTTGCGCGAAAAAGGTTTTTCGCGCCAAAAGGTGTTTTTTCGCACAAGGCTTGAATTTTAAGCGCAAGACGCCTAGAAGGGTGCGCGAAAAAGGTTTTTCGCGCCAAAAGGTGTTTTTTCGCACAAGGCTTGAATTTTAAGCGCAAGACGCCTAGAAGGGTGCGCGAAAAATTTGAGGGTACCACAGGCCTTCGATAGGTGCATTGCACTCTCGAAGCAACTTTGCGAAGAAGAAAGAACTGTGAACCATTCGGTTTCACAAAGAGAAGTTGGACCGCACTCACACGACTAGTGTTTAACACTCTCGTTGTGCTTTGCGAAGTGAATAAGAACTAGACGTGCAATTGAACTCATATCTGCACAAAGGAAGAATTCAGTATACCAATACACTCAGGTGTTGGTATTGAGAAGAGAAGGAAGAGAAGAAGAAGAACAGAGTATGCCCAACTGAAGGCTGACAATTATTCAGGGCAGTTTAATTCAGATAATGCTTTGTGAGCAGATATTCAGTGATTGAATAATCACATTGGTGTATGTGATTCTAGCTAAAGAAATAAGGTGATTAGTGCAGTCAGTTGTTGCACTAAGAGGAAGAAGGAAGAAGAACTAGTGCAGTTTGTTTTTGCACTAGAGAAGAAGAGAAAGAAAGAAGAGAATTGCTTGCCTACTGCTTTGCAAGTAATCAAGTGAAGAGCACTACAATAGATCAAGAGCAGAACCAACCTTTTGAAGAAGGAATAAGACTGTCTCGATAGGCAGTATAAAGAACCAGCTAGAGGCTGCAAGTTGGACTTGGCTTTCACCAGTCCAGGGAAGAGGATTGTTTCCCACCCCCCTCCAAAGTGTAGGGACTCACACTGGCTAGAGGATTGTTTTCATAGCCACTCCATTGTAACAACATTTTACTTTATAGTGGAGAATCCATGCAGTGGTCATACCCATGCATGGCAAGGACGTAGCTACTCTTATTGAGTGGTGAACCTTGTAAAAATATCGTGTGCACATTTTTACTGCTTTCTGTTATTGCATGCGACAGGGAAAAGAGAATAAGAGAATCAAGATCCTAACAGGTCTAGAGGTATTGGGATAAAAGTTTGAATTGGTTTAAAAAGTCCCCAACACTGATTCACCCCCCCTCTCAGTGTTAGGTATATCCCAAACTGGTCCTTTCACCAATGACACCCAGTTTTCCTCCTGAACAAAGATCGAGATGAAAGCTATATGAACCTCCTCTAACCAGTCTTCCGTGACTACATCTGAAACTGGTCCCTCATACTTCTATAGAATTTGGCACTGAAACTCTATGAGTTTCCTCCACCTAGTGTCTTCATCATAAACCTCTACTCTATGGTGATTGGCTGGCATAGCCTGATGAACATCTTCTGTGCGAACCTGATGAGGGCGTCGACCTGGAGCCATACCTACAATAGAAAAAATAGTTATAGCTCCTGCACCATGAATATGGAATACTTAACATTAATTATTATTATTTTATTTTATTCATTTTAGGTTAACCTATCCCAATGTCTACCCATTCAAACACAGGTGAAAAAAAGATGATGCATGATCCTTTCCTAGGACTCTACCCTACAACAAGTATAACCTCATTTAGTAGCCACTGTAAACTTAATGTTTTGTAGATAAGATCACAAGGGGCCCAAAATACCCATGTCTCAGCTGGTCTCCTGTGTTTAAAGTGCTTGTTAAACTAGATGACACTATTTCCCTAGAAACCCATTCAGCCTCACCTTTTCCAAACTCAAACTCTATCCTATCCCTTAACCAAACCACTAATACCACTCTATTATGACCCCTCCCCTCAAAGTGTACCCCTCCTAGGATGAAAATATGAGAAGGGAGATATTGACACCCAAGTCCCACCTCTAGTAGGTCATGGGTTGGCGACTAGCACTGATGGTATAGTAAACACATAAATGAGGGAATTACCCTCTAAGAGAACTCATGTGAAATAGAGAGATAAGACAGACACAAAAAAACTCCAACTTAGAATACAATATAAAATAAAACCCCAAGTACACATATATAATCTCATGAAATAACTACTATAACTAAAATTTAAAACTACAAGTATCAAAAGAAAGTAAAATGGCAGTGACCACGAAGCCCAAACAACTCTTATAACCCCATGCTAGTAGTAACCATCCTGATCTCAAACTTCTCTAAGTGACCTGAAAAAATAGTTTATATAATGTAGGGTGAGTATAACAATATACTCAATATGATCCTCCCTAGTTCCTCTGGTGAAAAATTAAAGAAGGTATGCTAAATATAAGTGAACAACAAGTGAAACTAACTCATCACCTAAACATATATACTATATTCCCAACCTCGCAATGGATACTCTCACCAAGTATCACATACAAGATTATATAATATAATAATTAATATCAAGGGTACCCTACTACCACTTCCCCAATGGTTTTATTCTTTTCCCCAACGTCACACTTCCTAAGCATATCTCTCAAAAAAGGCTTTCCCACAGACCCCTGTGAATAGAACTACAACATGCACCTCATGAAACACAACCACTACATCCATGTAACAAAAGTAACTTGGTAGTTTCTAGGATCCACCATAGATCGCATAACATGTATTTTACATTAGGTAATATACCTAAAGCCATTACATCCCATACACTGATTAAGTATCCTCAAGCCATCACGGCTTATACACGTTACACCTGCTGTGGTCCATAGGAAACTACATCCAGAATATATGTGTGTGAATAACCACAAGACATTACATCCCTCTACATACATATATGGGGAAATCTGACCGCCATTCGTACAAGCACAAGTAACTACCAAGATATGAGAGAAGGGCCAAAGAGGGTAGTCAGCCATTCATCCTCCCATCAAGATATTGGGGAACCCCCCTGGCTCAGAATCCCTGGGTAATTAGTTTCCTTAACTGATAGTGTGGAGTAGAATATAGAAACACAAAAAATACAGAATATATTATAGCTCACAACCACGCTATGGAAATAACCTAATATTAGACTCAATTGTAACTAATATCTCTCGGACTCCCAACCGCCACAACTAAGACTAGGTATCCTATAATCACACAACCATTTAAAGAGACACATTATACTACTTTATCCATTTTTATCAATTTAGCTTTACATTAATTAATTCTTTAACCATTAATTAACCATTATAATTTCCACATTACATTTCATTGGAATCACAACAAAGTTCCATGCCCTCTAGGCATATCCAAACAAAGTCCACAGTTCCTTTAAAAATTAACCTCAGAATTGCATCCCAATAAGCTCAAACTCAATGGGTTAACATCATTTATTCAATAATTTATTAACAACAACATCACTTTTCAATAATTCCCAAGAATTTTAAGCTACCAAACACAAGGGGCTCAAAACGGTGAGTAGGTGAACTACCCGTAGAGTCTTTTACACTTATAGTAAGAGAATAGACCCATCCATCCTCAAGAAGCTAAACATGGAAAGCACATGTAATACCCCATGCATCATTGCCTCTTTTAGAAGGAGAGTAAAAAAACTGGTTGCCTCATCCAGTGGGAAAAGTAAAGAAGATAACAAATAAAAAATTCAACAAGCATCCGACATTCACATCCAACCCGTTTCTTCATCTCTGGTGTCTTCCCCGACACCCACATGCATAAACTGATTCATCTTGCTGCTCTAGGCTTCAACTGCTACCACAACCACTGGACCTCCCTACCCTTACATACCACAACAGCTCTCCAGGCTCAGCCATCCCAAGCTCACACCACAACACAAGTAGTAGGAAACAAAAAACATAGAAATTGGGCTCTTGGTCCTAAATAAGGCATTCAACATTCACACACAACGAGAACTCATAGATCCAAAGCATAAGGCTCTTGGCCTTTACAAGCAAGAGGGTAACATAAAACTCTTCAAGGAATTATCTCTATCCCACAATTGGTTCATTATTCCATATTGAATTAAACTATTTATTTAAACATGCATAAATTCATCCATTTTATTATCATAAATTCACAAAAACAACAACCATATTCATTAAACATGCCTCTTTAACATTGGACGATTAATTTACAATTTATCCCAACTTTATGTTCTTTAAAAATTTCCATCCAGAATGACATGATAAATAGGAAAGGGATATATATAATTCTATATAGAAAAACAAGAGGCAATAACATCAGTATGAAAAGATACCAATTGTTTAATCTGGTTTAAATATTTATTATTTAAATTTTATTATGATTGAGTGGATAAAACACACTAACTCTGTGACTACAAATTAAAGAATATAGAAGCCACAAATCCCCTACCTCAAAAGGTTCTTTACATTCATTACATGATAATAATCCAACACAATGGATCACTATCACCTCTCTTGGAAGACCGCATCCCCCCCTGAGGATGCAGAGACACCACTACACCAACCAACACCCAAGAAAACTCCATCAGAAAAATGGAGATCAGATGCCATAAAATGGAATGGATAAATGGAAGTATATGAACATAGAAGAATGAAGGTATAATATACCTTATATAATATTCAAATTGACACTTCCTTATTGCACCAAAATAGGGGGAGCACTTGTAGTAGGAAGACTCCAAGGAAAATGATTTGAGGATTGTAGTTCATTCGCAAAAATCCTATGAATGGAAGAAATTTGGGTGTCTAGTTCTAGGGGAAACATATAATTGAGAATAAGGTGGAAGGTATCTCGACCTTTTGAAAATTAAACAGCGCATTTATTTAGATACAGTTTTAGATTTTCCATTAATGGAAAAATATGGTCAATATTACACGATTTGACCAAGTAAAGGAGATCCAACACTTATGAATATAATGATAGGAGTTATGGGATTTAAATCAACCTTAAATCTCCTAAAACAAGGCCTTGAATGTGTTTCACATCAACGGAAATTGTAAAGGGGTGAAACTGTAGGCATTTAGAAACACTGTTCACAAATGACTCACCAAAAACACTATCCATGAATGACTCACCGAAAACACTGTCCATAAATGACTCACAAAAATCACTATTCACAAATGACACATCAACAACACTATTCATAAAAGAGTCACTAACACAACTATTCACAAATGACTCACCGACAACACTGTTGACAAATGACTCACCGACGTCACTGTTCACAAATGACTCACCGACAGTAATATTCAAAAATGACTCATAGAAAGAACAATTCACAAATGACTCACCAAAAACACTATTCACAAATGAATCACCGACATCACTATTCACAATTGACTCATTGACAACACTGTTCACAAATGAATCAGCAACAACACTATTCATAAAACTGGAAACATTGTTTAGAGAACTGGAAATCTTGCAAAGTGTTGGGAATAAGTGACCTTGACCTCCCATAACACCTCAAACACCTGTTTTTTCACAAATGAATGGACCAGAAAGGTCTAGTCAATTATAGATAGTCCATTATTTATTATTTTGTTTCTATTGTTTCTTATTTTTTGTCCATGTAGAAATCATATAAGATTGATATTTCTGAACATAAGAGATATTATTTTCATGAAAATAAAATTGTAAAAGTTTATTTAAATGGGGACATGCACCAATATAATTGGGCAAATCAATTTTTTACACCATTCGCTTGGATTCTATGTTGTAGTTGGGTCATGTGATATACTACTAAATGAATGAATTCTATAACATTTTTTGTGAGAGACTTATGAATTTGTTTTAGAATGAAAACAATGTTATTTTTAATCCCTAACTTAAATAAGGAATGAGAATGATAAGATTCTAAGGGAATGTATAGTTGGGACCTTATTATTTTAACAAAAATAGTAATTCATTATAGTTTCGTGACCATTTTTCATTATGGGTGTTGGTCAAATTTTTTCAAATGATAGATATATTTATTGGGAGGATAAAATTATCAATAATACTAATCATCAGTGGCCCCTAGATTCATATGCACAAATATTTCACTTCACCCAAGTCTTGTCTTGTGTGCTCATCTCATGCACTTAGCTCTCATTTGTGAAATCCACATTCCTACCCATCTCGCATGCTCAAATTCCCTTTACATGAATGAACAAACACCCCCAATTTTCTTTTGTAGGGTTCCTTACATGAAGGGACACACCCTAGTCTCCCTCGCTTTATTATTTGACTCCTATGGACCCTATTTCAAAAAATAATTGGGATGTTTTTGGATGAATAAATTCTATAAGAGATCCCCACTCTTAGGTTACAAAAATCTTTACACTCATGTCCTTTGGGTCCATTTAGGGGACTAATTGAGTCCAAAACTAAGAAAAAAATGGGATTTGAATCATTCCAATGGTTTAATACATAAAAAATTCATGAAAGATAAATTCCCCTATAATCCTTAAGGACAGGGAAATGTACCTATTATCATATGAACTACAAAATGGAGCCTCTCAACCAGCTCACCCCAAGAGTGGAGTACCTATGATACTCGTTCCTGAGTCACCCTGAGAGGTCTTAGTGGGGTGTAAATTCTTACTACCTTATAATAAGTGTAAACCTCCAGCCTACCATAAATCAGGGTTACATTTCTCTTTGCCCTGTATATAGTTAGACCCTTTAACTTACCCAATAATTATTGATGTAACCTAACTCCAGAAACCCATAGATGATGGTTATATTATATAATTGGTACAATGTTAAAGAGAAACTGAAGGATAAAATGGTTTATTAATCTTGGTAGACCATATAAAAACAAACATTACACTTGATAAATGTAATATACAACATGAACATATTGTGATAACATGATTGTCTCATAAATCATAGCCCTGAAAATTACACATAGTCCTCTTCTAGGTTTCCTAGAAAATGGAAAACAAATAAGGTTGATATCAGATGCTCAATAAGGAGTATCATACAATAAAATATTATATAACATAAACATGACATAAGTGAATTGGAAAGAATAAATAAAATACTCGAATCTATAATATATTTAAAATAATGTCCTTCTATATCAATTATAATAAATGAAAACATAGATAACAAAAATAATTGATCTCATACTGATAGAATGCATAATTCTAGATATCAAAAACATATTTCCAAGGCCTTATTCCAAGATAATTTACCTGTATCTGAGACAGAAGACGAAGAATTAACCTATTTTGGGAATAAGAATACACCACAACCCAACTTATTTTATCTTACGATACTTGTCGATGTATTGTGGGGATATATAATATTATACCTCATCCGTTACTAGTTTAAGTCCAAGGCATTCACCAGAAGATTCATCAAGACCTTTCATACCATTCCCTATGGAACTTATCACTAAATAAAACATGGCTATCTACATAATGATAAACACATATATAAAATACTCCCTTATTAAATATAATAATGTTTATGTCTAGGAGAACATCCCCTAATAAACTTGGAAGTCATGGGTTATCATCAAATTAATAAGAATTTCCCTTATCAAAGTATTATTATGGAAAAGGTACATAAAATATCCTATATTATAAATATAAGATAATAATTTTATTTAGTATATTTCATTGGTAGGAGGATAAGGTAATGGTAGGAAAAATCCTTCATCATGGTTCATTATAAGAATGTGAATATTCCAAAGAATATTCCCAGGGAGTGTCTCTCCAAGTGTGCAGTTTTAGGCCCACTCATCAGGCATCAGGGTGATGACTGATTCAATGATAAACAAACCATTTTTTAGTTTATTACTCATAGGTTAATATATTCCATAGCCACATCCACTTTACAGTATCTAGATAGGTATTTTTTTTCATGTAAATTACACATAGATTTTAGTTATCAAACCACATGATTATTTTTCCACTATGGAAAGGAAACTATTGAATTCAAGGAAAATGAATGAATTATTACAATATAAACTTTAAAATAACTTAAATTTAATGAGTAATATGAAAAAATTCTTCTATGTCAATGAATTTATTATAAAAAATTAAATAGGTGGTTATTATAACTTGAGTCCCAAATAATGAAAATTGTTAAGAAAAAACACCACTTATGGATTAGGAGGTAATTAGATCATAACATCATATAATAGAGGGGTTAAAAATTACCCTAAAATACCAATAATAAATTAATTTCATGAAAAATAATATCATATAGCTATCATATACATAAGATAAATGAAATCATGTTCATAATACAAAATATGTCTCAAAGAGTGGAATTTGAAATTGAAAACCCTTACCTCTTGTGCTGAATTCCATGAAAAAAATATAACATCATGTATCATAAAAATATCAATATCAATCACTTAAATAAAAACCTTAATAATTTCTATTTTGATTCAAACTCTTCATAAACGTTCATTTTCTACAAGAATTCTTCTAATTTTCCACATCGAGTGTAAATTATTTTGATCGTTTTTACTAGTTTCATAATAGTGGTGTTCATATTCAATATTATAAAAAAGTTAACTATTACTTTGTCATTAAATTTAATATCATGGATCATTTATATAATTTATTATGTTTCAAATTCATTTCATGAGTTTTTTAGACCTTATCCATGAAGATAAAGTTAATAATAAACATGTTTGGTGATTTTTGACGAACGAAGTGTGTTTTATTAATTGATGAAATAGATATTGATATAATATATCGAGATCCAAAAAATTCATTATTTACAATGTTTTATAATATTATACCAATAATTACATTCCCATAGTCATTCATTGTACAAATTAAATGTATTATTTATGTAGGTGGTTAAACTAACCTAAACATGAACATACCCTAATTCCATGAATGATTAAGAGGTCATTTAATTGTAATATAATTATACCAAAAGAATAATGATATTATTTTAGTGATTATTAGTGTGATTTATCATTATTATAAGTATTTATAGGAATAATTAATTGATATTAAAATATTATTCAATTTGAATAAAGGATTATCCTCTTAATATGCTTATTTTAAATGATTAAATTAATGATGATCATGTGTAAATCACATCATTAATAGGTTCTAAAATTTTTCATACCATAAGATTTATTATATCATAAAAATAATATTTATCCTTTAATACCATACTTATATCCAACTTTTTAAATAAGTCAAAGAAAAAAACATGTTATGTTGTAGAGGTGGTAGTCCGCAAAACATGAGGTATATGAATTAATGATGATACTACCCTTAATATATTTATATATAAATATATAAATTATAAAAATATCATTATACTAGTGTTCCTAGAATAATTTTTAATGAACATAATTAAGAAGAAAATTATGTAGTTGACAATACTTACATAAGGAACTTCAATTTTCCATGGAAGTCTCCTTGTATTAGAAGGTGTTAGGATAAAGATGAGTAACCATTAGAATGTGTTGATGGGAAAGGGTTATTAGGTGAATAAAATTGATGTTTTTAAGTATTTAAATATAAATAAAACTGAGTCTTGAATTAATAAAGGTGTTTCCTATTTATAATTAAAGGGAAGGGATGTTTTGGGAGTAATAATTACATATTCAATGATGAAAGATTACTATTCAAATTTCAATTAATGAAAATAGAAAAAATAGGTGAATAAACTTATTTTGGGTCTAAAATCTCATCTTACACTCCTTTCTAGAGAAATTTGAGTGATTTAGGTTTTTTTCAACTTTTAACTTTTACCGTAATATTATTTTACCTTCGAAATTAATTTTTAAACTTAGTAATTAATTAAAATAACAAAGATTAAGATTTAAATTTTACTTAATTTGATACCTATAATTAAAAATTTGAAAATAATTTAATAGAGTAAAATTTCTAATTGTGTTAAAAGTTTATTTTTAAATAAATATTCTTAATTTCATAAAAAAGGTTTTTAGAAATGTTTATTTTTATTTTTTATATATAATGTAAAATTATTTTGGATACTTATTTTAATGACCTAAATTGATTTATTATAAAATAAATAAATTATATGAGACTTTTAAAGCAGTTATAAATAGAATATCCATTGAAAATACTTGATTCAAGAAAAATACTAAAAATGGTTTTTATATTAAAGTAACCTTTTAATTAGTTCTAAAAATGTTTTCCATAGGTTTTATATGTTAAAAATATATTTTGAAATGTATAATTTAATTCCTTAAATTCATATTTGATTACTTAAAATGGTTTTTAATCTTATAGTTCATTCTTATATATAGGTAAAGTGGAACAAACTATAATTTTCTTAAAAACTGTAATTTTTAACTAAAGAAAAACCTTCTTAAAAAAATAGTAAAAATTAATACTATCATATTTTTTATATTATGAATTTAAAAATGAAATTATTTTGGTTAATTTTAAATTCAAAAAAATTGACTTTTAAATAAATTCTGGAATAAAGGGCACTTTAAAGGGAACATTTGTTCAATATTTCATGATACAATATTTACCTTCTACAATAGAATCTCGAATGTTATATTATCCCACCTTAAATAATTTCATCTTCAAATTGGTTTATATATTATCCATTGAAGATATATGGAGACCCCTTCCTTACTCATTTAGGATGCCAGGATTCCTATTCTAGTTTGTGATTTCTCTGGAGGACTTTCACCAAACAAGTTTTCTAATTCCACAATACTGGTTCTCTTTTGTCAAGAATCTGGGAAGGATCCTCATTATAAGAGAAGTTCAGATCCAAATATATTCCTTAATATGTGAGAACATGCATTGAATTCTATATGTATTTCCTCATTAATGAAACACACAACACATCGCCTACATTAGAAAGGATGGGAGTCATAGCCAATCGGTAAGCTACATACCTAATTCATATTAATGTTTCAAAATTCCTAATGTTTATAGTGATTATTTTTCACCTTTTAACAACCCTTATAACTACTTTACATGGTGAAACCATCAATAATACATGGTCCCCAATTTTAAATTCCAATTATTTTAGTATTCTTTAATGTGATTCTAAAATTTCTATAATTTAACAATCCTCTCCTCCAAAATCTATGATACAATAAAAATTATTTCTCCAACCTCTTCCCAAAAGGTTAGATTATGAAAAATAATCCCATGAAATGCTTTGTATGGCACCATATGGATTCTAGAATGGAATCTATTATTGTATGAAAACTCCAAAACTGTTGAATACTTATCCCACATACCTTGAAAGTCAAGAGAACATGGCCATAGAAATTCTTCCAAATTTTGGATAGTTATTTTAGACTATCCATCAGTCCAAAGTCGATAGGTAGTTCTTAAATGTATCGAAATGTTGATATCCCTTTGATGACTGTTTTGAAATTTCAATGTGGACTGATGGTCATAGTCAAATTATATAGATAGAAGTTCTGCATAAATCCTTAAGATTTCACTAATATAGAGTTTGGTAGGATGCTGAAGGGGTATATTTTCTCTTATCTTTAAGAAATTATTAGACTTAGTAAGAAGATCAACAATGAACCATATAGAATAATTCTTCCTTAGAGTAATTAATATTTCTATGAAAAATTCCATTGTAAGATTTTCCCACTTCTATATAGGTAGTGGAATAGGTTTTATGACTCCCTTAAGATGTTGTCTTTCATCATTTACCTATTTGAATACTAAGCATCATGACACGTAATTTGAATTTTCTTTATTTATTCCATCCCACCAGAAATTTTCTATTAAATCTTTATAAATATTTGTGATACTAGTGTGTATAGAGAAATCTGAGTTATGTGCTTAATCTAGTAGTGCTATCTTCAATTCTAGTATGCATGGAACACATAACCTCTTCCCAAACATCTACACTCCATCTATGTACATGAATTCTGTCAATTTCAAATATCTCACTACTTTAACTTCCTTTGTAAGTTCTAATCATCCTTTTGGGACTTCTCTATCCATTCTAATAAGGATGGTTTTAAAACTGATTGCAAAAACAATAATGGTTCCCCTTTTCGAGAAATCACTATATCCATATTTACTAGATCTCAATATATAGGATCCTTGTTAATCCTCATCATCGTTAATAAATCATGGACTCTCCTAATCAATGAATCATAAACCTTGTTTTCATTCTACGGGTGGTAGTGTATTAGCAAATAATAGTCCTTAATTTATTACAAAAATCTTCATTGCATCACATTGATCTCCTTATAATAGGAGATATACTTAAAAATATTATGGTCCGTATATATCTAACTTATTTTACCATAGAGGAAGTGTCTCTAAATTTTCAAAGAAAATATTATATCTTATTTCTTAAGGTCATGAATTGTAATATTCTATTCAAGGATTTTCAATTTCATTTATGCATAGAAAATCACTATATCATTCTACATAAGGAAACATCAAATTCCTTTTTCGACACATCACTATAAATTAGAAACCATTACATACCTGATGGCAGAGTTAATACCGATGAACTAAAAAGTCTCCTATTAAAAACACCATATATTTTATTAAATTCTATTGGATGTGTGAATTTAACCCCTTTATGTGTTAACTTAGTTAACAGGTTGTATTAATAGGTAAAATCTTGAACAACCCAAAAATGGAAACCTACTAAGCCCAAGAAACTTTGGAACTCATTTATATTTGTCATTTTAGGAAATTATTTGTCTAAATTTATATTTTAGGGGTTGATATATATCCCATAATTGTACATAATATGGAAAATAAAAGGAATATCATTGGTCCAAAATTTACACTTACTATATTTCCCATATAATTCTCTTTTTCCAAGTGTCTATGGAATTATTTGTAGATAAATCACATGATCTTTATATATCTTAGATTATTTCGAGGTATCATTAATGAATACAACAAAAAATTTATCAAGATACACCATGAAAACTATATTCATCATATCCATATAGATAGATTATGGATTAGTCAATACAAAATATATTATTATAAATACATAATGTCTATACCTTGTTTGAAATTCTATATTTGGTATATCATCATTCTTCACCATTATCTCTAGATAACCAGAGTGAATATATATCTTTGAAAAGTATTTGAATCCTTGAATTTGATCAAATAATTCATAAATGTGTAGAAAATGATATTTATTCTTTAAAGTTATGAAATTGATCTCCCTATAATTGATTCAAAATATAATGAACCCATCCTTCATTTTCAAGAATAAAATAGGGGCTTCTCATAGTTAAACACTAGGGAATATAAATATCATATCACTCATCTCCTGTAGATATTTTTTAAGTCCAAAAACTCCACTGGTTATATCATATAATTAGTTTTAGATATGGAACTTTCATTGGGAATGAGTTCAATAGAGAACTAAACTTAGCACCATGGTGGATGACTAGGTAAATATTCTAAAAAAATCAATAAAATATTATACCATTGGTACATCATATTTTATTATGATACCTTCATCATCTATATATCATTCTTGATATTCATCTTCATCAAGAATTTCATTAAGGAGATATACTGGGGGAGGATCAAGAAATGACTTAGATTATGATGTTTTCCCTCTAAAGACAAGATATTTCACCTAACCTTTACAAATCATAATCTAATTCTTTTGGAAATAAATATTTATATTATATTTTGAAAGGTGAACCAAAACAAGGATAATATAAAATTAAATAATATTTATCATAACCGAATTTGAAAATATGTATTCCCAAGAATCATAATTGGAAATTCTGGATATATCTTTTTTTCCATAAGACTTCAACTTAGTGTCTTAATTTATAACTCCATTAACAGGATCCTAGGGAAATATCTAATATTTTTTGTAAACACGGAAGATATAAAAGATTAAATAGATCCAAAATCAAATAAAATATTATCTAACTTTGAGGTAATTATAAAATTACCTTCCACCACTTTATTAGGAACTTTGAATTTAGTCGTTGTAAACACATAAGATTGGCCTTTCTCCCTTGGCCCTTTATATGGTAAATTCCCTTTATGTTTGGGGAATTGGTTCACATAATTTCCCTTCCCCAAATAGTTAAATCATTGAACCTAAAAAACATTTAAATTTATCATGTATTGGGGAAATTTAGGTCTTTTTTCTATACACTTGTAAAAAAATCATGTTCCCTTCTTGTAAGAAATTGGGTATTTATTCCAATATTTATCACATGTGGGAAATAACATTATTCATTTCTTAATCATAACTACATTATTATTCTAATGATTCATATATGACTAATTCTTATCTTGGTTTCCTTTAAATATATATATCTTGGAAAATTCCTTTTATGTCTTGATGATACCTGATATTATATCAGCATATGAATAAAAGTTATGAGAGGCCAATTCACTTCAAAGTATCAGCATTAAACCATTAAATAAATGGGAAATATATCTTTTTTTCTACTTTCATGGTTTACAGAGTTCCTAAATAACCTTTTAAATCTATCATCATACTTAATAACAATGTCCTTATCCTTTTGTCTAAGGTTGAAAAAATTCCTTTTGATTTCATCTCTTTTCTCACAAGTAATGTATTTTTCATAGAATACCTCTTTGAAAGTTCCCCATTCCAAGAATTTTATCTTTTATTCTTCTTTAGTATTTTTAATTAGTGACCACCGTTGGTCCACATATCCCTCCAGACAATAGACCACCATGACTTTTTTTATCTAAATACTTCCCAATGTGAGAAATTTTATATCAAGGGACTTGATTTTTTTCTAGATACTAATGGATTCGTTGTTATACTAAATGATGGAGGCTATTATCACATGAGGTGATCCAACATAGTTGCACCATGTTATGGATCAGTAGGACACTCTATGTTGGAAAATTTATTAGTCATAACCTGGGTAAACTACTCCAATATGGTTATAGACTGATTAGCCTCAAATATTTCTTCATTAAAATGTTAGGGGAAAATATATCAATATTGATTATAGGTATTGATATGGTTCCAATTAATCCTATTATTCTATATATTTTGATAATGTAATATCCATTATTATTTCATGATATTATAATATACAATTCCAAATACATTTTCTAGAGTGTTTCCTAGAAATCTTGATGGATTTCATAGTACTTGTGCTATCTTACTTGTGTCATATAAATATAATATCCAAGTTTTCTAATAAAATTACTTTGATACCCAACAAAATATAATGGACACCATTAACCCAAATTTGGTAGTTATATTACCAAATTCATACAAAGTATAAGAGTTCCCAATGGACTGAATAGTTTAGTATTTTTAGATGACCAGATACATATATACATTACAATTGAAAAACATCAGATACAAAATGAATATATTGTGTGAACATGATCAGCGCTTCCCATAAATCCATAAATATTACACATAATCCTCCTCTAAGAATCTTGGGGAAAGGAAAACAATGAAGGGTGAGCTCAGATGCCTAGTAAGGAGTAGCATATAATGAAAGAATACATAACAGAAACATGGAATAAGTGATATGGAAAGAATAAATAAACAACATGAATCCATAATCAACTTGAATTGAGGGAATTCAATATCAAAATAAATAAATAAATAAATAGATAATAAAAATCATTGATTGTATACTAATATAATTTATAAATTATGATATAAAAAACATGTTATCAAGGCCTTGTGACAATAAACTTTACTTGTTTTAGAGAAGAAAAACCACCCTATTATGGGAAGATGCATAATCCAGAACCCAACCTATTTTTTTCGATGATCCTCATCAATGAATTATGGGGATATATGATATTGGTCCCTACTTGACACTTCTTTAAGTATAATTCATTCACCATAAGAGACATCAAGACCTTTCACAACATTCCCTAAGGAACCACTTATTGAAAAAAACGTTTTACCCATATAATGTGAAACCCAGAAAACAAATACCTCCCAATTCACGGGAATAATGTGGATTTCTAAGAGACTATCCCTTAATAAACTTGGAATCCATGTGGTATTTTCAAAGTAACATGAAATAACCTTATCAATGTAGTTTTATAGAGAGGGTACATAAAATGTAATAGGTTATCCATGGAGGATAACAGTTGGATTCAATATGTTGCATTGTTAGAAGACCAACGCAATGGTATGAAAATCCTTTATCATTATTCATTAAGAGGATGTGAATATTCCAAAGAATATCCCCCCAAGAGTGTCTCACAAGGTGTAAAGTTTTAGTCCCACTCATCTTGAATCAGGGTAATGATTGAGTTAATTCTCAACCAGCTATTTTTGGATGATTTTCCAAAGGTTCATTTATGCCATAGTTTCATCAAATTTCTAGTATATAGATAGGTAGGTATTTTCTAGAAAATTAAAAACAATTTTACTTTACTAAAAACTAAGATCATTTTTACACTATAAAAAAGGTGACTCTTGATTCAAAGGAATACGAGATAAGGATAAAAATATAGACTTGTAAATAACTTAAATAAGATGAGTAATACAGAAAAAGTATTCCATGATAATGCATATTCCATAAAAAATAAAACAAGTGGTGATTATAAACTGAGTCCCAAAGAATGAAAATTGAGACATAAAAACCCCACTCATGGATTTGGTAGAAATTAAATCATAAATTTTTGTAATATAGGTACTTAAATTGATCTTAAAATACAAATAATAAATTAATTTCAATATATAATTTCTCAAATAGTTATTATAAGCACCACAAAAAGGAAATTAGTTTTATAGTGCAAAATATGTCTCAAAGAGAGGAATTTGTGATGGAAAACCCATACCTCTTGTCCTGAATTCCATGAATGTACTTTAACCTCATATTTCATAAACATAACTATATTAATAAATTATTTATGAACAATACTCATTTGTATTTTCATTTATACTCTTCCTAAATGGTCATTCTCTACATGAATTCTTCTGATTTTCCACATCGGGTGTTCATATTGTATTGGATTCACAATAGCGCTATTTTTATTCATTATTATTCTAAAGTTAATTATTGATAAGTCGTTAAATTTTATTTTAGTTAAAATTTAAAATAAATTATGGTGTTTTTTTTGATTTATTCCATCAGTATTTTATACCGCATCATTAAAGATGATGACAGTAAAAATCTTGTTTTTATGTTTTTTGATGAACTTAAGGTGTTTTATTAATTTTTGAATTTTATATTTATATAATAACTCTATAAAATTTCATTATTTACAAATTATTATCATATTATATTAGTATTTATGTTCCCATAGTCATTCATGGTATAAATTAAAAGTATTTCTCAAGTAGGCGGCTGAATCGACCCAAACATGAACATACCTTGATTTAATGAATTATTAAGATGTTATTTATTGTAATATCAATATAAAAATCATAATGATATTATTTAGTTATTATTAGTGTAATTTATAATAATTATAACTAATTATAATAAAACATAATTGATATGAAAACATTATAAAATTTGAATAAAATATTATCCTATAAATACACTTATTTTAAATGACAAAATTAATAATGATAATTTATCAATTATATCTTTAAGAGGTTCACAAATTTGTGATATTAAACACATAATGATATCATAAATATGAAATTTATCCATTAATAAAATCCTTATATCCATCTTTGTAAAGTGTTAAAGGAAAAAAATGTGTTTTTTCGTGGAGGTGGTAATCCACACAATACATGATCAACAGTTGTTTTCTTAATTGATGGGGCATATAAATAAATAAGTATAATAACCTTAATATAGACACAATAATTTATATATATGGTAAAAATAACCTTATAATAATGTGTATATAATATATTTTAAGGAATATAATTAAGAAGAAAACTAAAATTTGATAATACTTATGTCGGGGACTTAAATCTTCATTGGAAGACTCCTAGGATTTGAAGGGATTTTGCAAACTATGAGTGAAAATGGGATTATTTTCATGGAAAATGGCTATAGGGATAGTGGTATGGAATATTTTAAAAACTAAATACGAAATATAAGTGAGTATTGAAGTGGTTAAGGTGTTTTCCTTTTATAAGTGAAGGGAAGGGTAGTTTGAGCAGCAACCCTTACATTTTCAATAATACAAGGTTAAAATTAAAGTTTAAAAGGAAAAAAGGGAAAAGGGTAGTAAAATGAGTGTGTTTTGAAGGTAATACACTTTTTTTATAAAAATTTTATTGATTTAGGGTTTTTATTTTTAACTTTTAACTTTTACCCTAATTTACTTTTACCTCGCTGATTAATTTCTAACCATAGTAATTAATTTTATTGAAAAATATTAAGATTGAAATTTTACCTGAATTGATACCTCTAATTTAAAATTTTAAACTAATTTTATCAAATAAAATTTTTAAATGTGTGAAATTTTAGTTTTAAAATAATTATTCTTAATCACCTAAAAATTATTTTTAGAGAAATAATTATTTTAAACTTTAAATTTATATATATATAGTAAAATAATTTTTTGAAAATAATTTTAATAAAATTAATAGATTTATTATAAAATAAATTAATTATATTTAACTTTAAAGGAATTAAAAAATATGTTATCCCTTTAAAATAATAGATTCAATTAGAAGACTGAACAATAGTTTTTATGTTTGAGTATCATTTTAAATATTTCTAAAAAATATTTACAGGAATTTTATAAGTTAAAATAATATTTTAAAATGTATATTATTATTCCTTAAATTAATTTTTGATTACATAAAAGGGTTTCTAAACTTCTATGTGATTTTTATAAAATGGTAAAGTGATAAAAATTCAATTTTTAAGAAAAATGCACTTTTGACTAAAAATTGACCTTTTTAGAAAAATATAATAAATTCATAATAAGATAATTTTGATATGATGAATTCAAAAATGGAATTAGTTTTATAAATTTAAATTTATAAAATTTAACTTTTAAATTAATTCTTAAATAAAGACTCTTTAAAGGGCGCATTTGTTTAATAGTTCATGATACAATATTTACCTTCTATAGTAGACCCTCGAATATTTAAAGGGAGACCACTCACCCTTCCATATCACTAGGGATACTTTTAACCATACCCTAAAATTGGGGATTTATATTCACCTAGGGTCATAATAGAGAAAAACCTCACCCTACCCTACACTAGGGAGATCCTTTTACAAAATGCTTAACCAGTTAACACCTTAACCCAAGTCAATATACTAGGGTTTAGAACCTCCCCTAGATTCATATATTAGAACTCATTTAACCAGGTCACCTATATAGGTTCTACCTTCCCCCAGGTCTCCCACCTAGGTGCCTACGTACCTGGCCCCCTCTATGGCCTCTTGAAATACATGATCAGACTACGTACATTTGTGCATACCCAATCGATCATTTATTCACTTGATAAATATATACTAACTAATAAGACCCTTTGGGTAGTAATAATCATGTATTATCATGATAACTAGGATCCATGTAATGAGAATACTAGTAAAAACACCCTTGGTTATTTTTTCCAAACTTATCTTATCCATATATAGTATTTGATCCACCATATTAATCAGTGGAAACCTTTGTTCCACTCAATGATAGAAAGATAAGGGAGGGGATTCCTTCAAGTTATAATCCCTGAAACCTTCCATCATACAAATCACAATCTAGGATATTCATATTTTGTAAAAATAAATTATTTTTCCCTAAGCACAAATTGATAAGAATATACATAATCCCAATTGTTTTCTGGACTAGTGTATCATGATCCTTAGATAAAGTTGGTCCGACTGTTAGTGCCCCATACTGCAAAATTTTCTATAACTTTGACATGTAAATATCATAGTAAAAAAATTGTTAACATGGATCCATAACACCTTGGACTTTGGTGATGATGGTATTTTAGATCTTTGGACTTCCTTACACTATTTACTATATCATAGTGGACTTAATATATGATTGATATTACTATTGAACCATGTGTTTTATGAGATCATTCAAGATATGGTTTCAATGTGTGTGATACAATGAAAATCACCTTATAATTATACTTTTAAATTTATTAAATGATTATGTTTCTCTATGTATTTATAGATCATTTTCCAAACCATGTAAATAATAATGTCTTATTATCTTATATTCATTATTTTATTTTTTCTCATTTACACTTGTTTCTAGAATTTTTTTCATTGTTACTTTGGGAGTCTTTACAACAATTATTGTTAGAGCCTGATTTAGGATGATCAAGTTCATTTTTATCAAATTGAATGATAGTTATAGAAGAAGGAAAGATCAATATATATCATTTGAAAAAGAATTTATTTCAGTTGCTAGATGATGCATATAAAAGACTATATTTATCTGAAATAGGAGCATTTGTTGAATTTGGGTGAAAAAAACAATGGATTTAGAGAATATGGAGTGGGATCTATTCATTCAATAGGTTAGGGGATCTGTGTTTCTTATTTTGGGGGAAAATTATTTTAATGTCATAGAAGTAAAAATTATGTCTTGGTTGAATAAAAATATACTAAATATATATGAGAATCCTTCTGCATTAAAAAAAGTGTACCTTTTGTGATGACCATTATATATAAATATAATTTAAGGGAAGATTTTTTTTATCATCAAAATAAATTCAACACCATCGCAAGTCAGTTTTCATTGGTGGGAATTAATGAAGATGATGAGGTATATGAACTAGTTTTATTGTATTCATTACCTAACAGTTAAGAAGTGATTGCAATGGTTGTAAATAGTTATTCATGGAATAAAAACTTGGTTCTAAATGATGTGAAATACTTGATCCCCAGTGAGGACATTTGGATAAGAGAATCAAATATATTCTTTAGTTCTACTTTGAATATGGAATAAATAGTTATATATACACAACAAGATAATTGAAAAGGAAAATCAGAATCAAGATAAAAGATCCAAGACTAGACAAAGTGGTATAGTCCTACTTATTGGATTTATGGGAAAAATAAATATGAAGAAGGAGTGTAGAAATAATGGAAGGTTCTTAAAACCAACACTTCAAAAATGTCAGTTGAAGGAACTGATTATGTATTTCTTCTGAGTATGGATAGCCTCATAGAGTCTTGGATTTTAGAATTAGTGGAATCATTTAACTCCGCGTAGAATAAGCATTTATTTAACAATTTTTTTTCAATTTTTTTTGGAAATTTATATCTTGTCAAGATGAATCCTTATATATTTTGGGGAAGGAAATGTATGGATTAAAACCAAAAATGGGAGTTTTGTGATTTTAAATAATTTAATGTATATCATTAGACTAAGATGAAATCTTATTTAGGTTCGGGTACTTGATAATATAGGTTGTAGAACCACTTTTACTAGGGATGCATGATAGATTACTAGGGGAGCTATTGTCAAATATCGAGGAGTATAGAATGGAATCCTACATAATATTGTATACAATTTTAGGGACATGCTTACAATAAAATTTGAGGATTCACAACTGTGGAACTATAGGTTAGGCCACTTGAGTGATAAGGTAATGAAGGTGCTATAAAAAAGTGGAATGATATTGGAGTTATAGTTATTGGATGTTGTCATGTGTGAAGATTGTATCTATGGAAAATAGAAGAGGGTCTCCTTTTTCAAAATAAGCAGACCAAAAAGTGTCGAGAAGATAGAGATAGTTCAATATTATTTCAAATATACTACTTTATTGATAAGTATTTTGTGGCTATAAATTCTAAACAGAAAATATAATATGTTTAACATGTTTCAAATTGGAAGACCATGGTAGAGAATGTGTTAGGATCAAATATTAAATGATTGATTCCTAACAATGGAAGAGATTATAATGGTAATGAGTTCCTATAATTATGTTCTAATAATGGAATTTGGTGGAATAAGAATATTTTTGGTACACCACAAAAAAAATGGTTCTGATAAAAGGATGAATATGGAACTTAATTGATATTCTAGGAGTATGAGGCTTCACTCAGGGTTACCAAAGAATTTCTGGGTAGAGGAAATGAACACGGAAGCACGTCTCATTAACATGAGTACATTTGTACTAATGATAGAATTTCAACTATAGGAAATATAGTCTAGAAAGTAGGTAACACTCTCATTTATCAGTCATTGATTTTTTATCATAAGTAAAATTAGATGTATGTACAAGGAAAAGTTTATGCTTAGTAAAAATCTTGTTTCCTTATTGGATATGATGTTAAATATTTTGGCTATATTTTCTTGGTTTTTATGAAAAATATGATAATTATAATCCATAACATGATTTTTAATGAAACAATCATGTACAAGGACCATCATGATGCTAAATTTGATAGTGGAAATAAAAAATTAGAGTGTTAAGAGAAATTAGAGATTGAAGTTGTACTTGATCATGTGACACTAAAAATTGTGGATCCTACTTCTTATGTGTATTTGAGGAGATAAAAAGGGGTTAGAATGAATTTTCATTGTTATTCATCAACCTTACATTATATTTTATTTTCTGATAGTATAGAAACATAATTTATTTAAGAGGCAATGTCACTGAAGGGGCCGAATAAGTGAGGTATAATTATGAAGAAGATTTTTTATTCATTTCATGATAATAATATATAGGATCTGATGCCTATTCCATAAGGAAATAAATAATTCTAGAATAAATGTATATATTGATTTAAGGAAGAATATGATGGTAATATGAGGTACAAGGAAAGGCTATTGGTGAATGGTTTTCAACAAAATAATGGTGTCAACTTCATTGAAATTTTCTCACCTATAGTGAAGCTTACTACATTATGTATTTTTATTAGTATTATTGCAACCAAGGATTTACATCTTGAGTAGCTTGATGTAAATACTACTTTACTTCATAACAATATGGAGGAATAAATTTATATATAGTATCCATAGGGATATGTTGAGTTAGGAAAGGAATACCTAGTGTATATAGTCAAGAAGACCTTATATGGGTTAAAGAAGTCACCAAGTTAGTGGAGCAATATTTTTGATGAATTAATGGGAAAAAATATTAGTTACTATGTGGAATGAATCAATCATACTATTATATGACCTTTGGGGATGGATACATTATATTTATTCTTCATGCGAATCGCATTATCATTACATGATCATTTATAGAGAGGATTGATGAGTTGAAAGGGAAGATGGCTGAGGAGTTCAAGATGAAAGAACTTAGAGAAGATGAAAATATTTTAGGGATTAATATTAATTGAGACCAAATAGTTAGAACCTTGATATTAACATAAGATCACTATATTGGAAATGTTTTGAGTATATTTAGTATGCAGGAAGAAAATATATTTTATATTCTCCTAAAAATCCATTTCAAACTATCAATGGAGAAATCACCATAGATGGAATAAGAGGTTGAGTACATAGAAAAGGTTCCATGCGCATTAGCTGTTTGAAGATTGATGTATCCCATGATTTGTAATTGGCTTGATATTGCTCATACAATGGTATTTTTTAGTAGGTACATGGATAAAACTGCAATAAAATATTGGGAAGTAGTGAAGTGTATATTGAAATACCTTAAAAGAAGTTACAACATCCCACCTTTTTATAACATAACTTTTCATTACATTTTACAAAACTAAGGATCTTTAAGGTTTAGTGTCTTGGAAACCAGGAACATAATACATGACGACATAAAACATTATTCTTAAACACTTGAAAGGCTTCTTCATTGTTCATCCAAAGTTCATTACATCATCTCATAACCTGGGAGCATATATCAAGGGAAAGGGTGAGAAGAAGGCCAAGTAAGGGAAACAAGAGAAACATTTTACATGTGAACTTGAGATACATCAACAAAGTCATGATAAATAACTTTAAGGCATGAGAAAGAGATCATGAATCATATCATAATAAAAATAACTTATTTCATAACTGAATATGTGGCTACAACATTTAACTTAGACAATCATTTATGTTTCACCAAGGTCCATCCCCAAGGTGTCATTAAAAAAATTACCAAGGTTATTCACTAAGGTATCGTTAAAATGGTCATCTCTAGAGATTAAGTCTTTACCCAATGCATTGGAGCGCTATCAGGGTATACCCATAATTTTTATTTATTATCATCTAAGACACATATATCATCATCAATAATTTCATAAATAACCCATATATAATAAAAGAAATGTGTTTCACTTCATAGTCATAGCATTTTAAAAACTGCTTTAAAGACGTGATCTTTATGTCACTTTAAACCCATGAAAACGAAAAGTGGGTCTCATGTATATAACTCCAAGAATTTAAAATAGAAAATTTTGATATATATGTGAATAAACCTTTATAATAAATAGTTTTGAGTTTTCAATTAATAAAATAAATAAATTTTAGAAAAAGAGAGATACATTTTGAGACGAAAATTGGGCAGCATAACGACTATGTTGCAGGGTTTTAGAAAACATTGAAAAGAGAAGGGGTATGGGTCACCCACTCATAAATGATCCATAAAATAGTAGGGGGGAAGAATATAAAGGATATAAGAACATGGTAATTAAATTTTAAGGACATACCCAATGAAATTTAAAACTTGAAAGGAAGACAAAAATATGATTTCTCTTATAAAAAATTCAGCAACCTAACGACGTCACTTAAAACATCAAAAAATTGAATTTATGAGATTAAATAGGGTCTATCATAATGTTAAAATAAAAGTAAAGTATTGTGAATATAGATATCATACCCTAACATGGAAAAAATGAACTTAAAATACTTGACATGAAAGTATAACTTTGAAAATGGGAATAGTGAAAGAATCCCTTACCTTGAAGAGTAACTTCGAAACCATGATGTTTGGGACCTTGGGAGGCTTGAGGGAACCTTCAGAGGACTCCTTGGGAGGTAAGGAGAACATAAATTCATTTAGGAGGATTTTGTAATGGAAAGGATGAGAGAATGTCTTGGTATTTATAGGGGAAGTGAGAGGACAAGGCATTAATGGCCAAGGGACACCTCATTGGTGGTATTGGAAAAACCTTGGGCTTGCCCGTGGTATTTTCCAATGTTATTGGCTACTTGGGACACATTATACCTTATCTTACTATTAATAAGTTGACCATAATTATTACATAATTATTACATCCTTAATGATGTCATTAAACACCCGAAAGTCTAAACTGAAAATTCACTATTCACTGAAAATTCAACTTTTCCAGAAAAATCCCAAAAATTTACCTTAACATAATATAGATGTTCTAAATTCAAAAATGAACTCTATTTTATAAAAAAAATTCTAAATATTTTTAATTTAATTTTTTAATAAAAAACACTATTCACCCGAAAAAAACTAATACTTAAATAATAATTTCTGAAACAGTTGTTTAACTATTTTATTGAATCACATTACTTAATCAAGGTGCCTAAATTATATTTATACTTTATTTAAGTTAGATTACTAATCCATTTGGTCACATTACTAATCCTAAGCGTAAAATCACTATTCATAATTTAATATTCACCAAAAATTAAGTTGATCTTATTAGAATCTAAATTTCTTATTGAACACATTTGTAGAAGACCATTTTTTGAAAATCCTTACATATCATTAATTATTTAAGGTTTACATAAATATTTTAAAATATCCCTTTTTTTCAAAATTCATCCATAAGATACATCCTATTTTTATCTGGACATCTGAAAATTCACAAACTTCACCATAGGAAGAAATCACAATTTTATTTATCTCAAAGGATTTCACAATGTAGATACGGTCTCATCACATATCCCCTTATAATACTAGCATATGGCCTAAGTGTAATGTGTGATAAGGTGAGAGAATCTGATGGAGGCTCAGATAAAATTTCCCTAGTAGTAATCTCCACTAACTTGAACTTCTCCCGTAGTCGATTCCGTTCAAGCTTGACATGCTGGAGTTCGGCTTGGGCTTGGTCCAAAGTGAATCCCAAAGATGCCACCTCCTTCCCAAGATCTGATAAGTGGGCTTCATATGGTTAGAGTCTACTGGATGAAGCCATTGACTCTTCTTTCTGTATTAACCATTAACATCTCTATTAAATTGTTAAGAGTAAACTAATATACTATTCAAAAAGTTTGGGTCGTTATATTCTACCCCCCTTAAGAAATTTCATCCCCGAAATTTTAAACCAAAGGCCTAGTCGAAAAGGTGAGGGTACTTTTTCTTGATTATTTCCTCAGGCTCCCACGTCGCTTCTTCACACTTATGATTCCTCCACAACAGCTTCGCAAGGTGGGTAGTCTTGTTGAATAGAACCTTGTCTCTACGGTCTAAGATCTCCACTGGATGCTCCTCATAATAGAGGTCATGTTCCAGTTGTACCACCTATGGGTTCAGTACATGCGAAGGGTCGGGTATGTACTTCCTCAAGATAGATACATGGAAGACATCGTGAACTTGAGCTATGTTCGGTGGAAGTTCTAGATGATAAGCCACTGCTCCGATGTGATCAAGGATTTCATAGGGGCCAATGTACCTAGGGCTGAGCTTCCCTTTCTTCCCAAACCGCATGACTCTCTTCAATGGAGAAATTTGAAGGAAGACTTTGTCGCCAACACCAAACTTCAAGTCCCTTCAACGGTTGTCATCATAGCTCTTCTACCGACTCTGAGTAGTGTTTATGTGTTGTTGGATGGAATGAACCTTTTCTATCATTTATTGCACAAGATCAGGCCCAAGAAGCTTTCTCTCACCAGCTTCATCCCAACAAGTAGGAGTTCTACATCAGTTTCCATACAGATCTTCATAGGGTGCCATCTAAATACTCGAATGCAAGCTATTATTGTATGAGAACTCAACTAATGGGAGGTGTTGATCCTATCCACCTTTAAATTCCGTTGAGAATAATATCAGCATGTCATCAAGTGTCAGAATAGTCCTTTCATATTGGCCATCAGTTTTAGGATGATAGGCCTTACTAAAATTTAATTCGGTATTAAGAGAATGTTGAAGACTTCTCCAAAATTTTGATGTGAATCTTGGATCACGATCAGATACGATGGATAGTGGTACCCCATGAAGCCTTACCACTTTACATATATCTTGGAAAGTTGATCCAGATAGAAATCTTCCTGAAAAGAGATAAAATGGGTGTTCTTGGTAAGACGGTCCACTATAAACCATATTTCACTGTTCCCTTTGGATGTTTTCGGGAGACCAGTGACAAAGTCCATAGTGATATTATCCCAGTTCTATGCTGGTATGGGTAGCAGTTATAATACCCCCTTAGGAAGTTGTTGTTATACCTTTACTTGTTGACACACCAGGCACGTTGTAGTGTAATTAGCAATCTCCCTCTTCATTTTATCCCACCAATAATGATCACAAAGGTCTCTATAAATTTTAGTGATTCCCAGATGTATAGAGAAAGTAGAGCTATGAGCTTCATCCATCGGTTCTTTCTTTATCTCCAGAATAGATGGAACACATAGTCTTGTATGAAATTTCAATACCCCTTCTTGATCAATATTAAAATCAGGAAACTTCCCATCCTTCAAAGCCTCAAACTTCTCCTGTAACAAAATATCTTCTTTTTGAGCCTTCTTGATCTTCTCTAGTAATGATGGTTGAGAAATCATTTGGGATAAGGTTAATGATGTCCCTTCCCTTAAAATTCCCATGTCTAGTTT
The DNA here is from genome assembly GCA_963277665.1 of Viscum album. Taxonomy (NCBI): domain Eukaryota; kingdom Viridiplantae; phylum Streptophyta; class Magnoliopsida; order Santalales; family Viscaceae; genus Viscum; species Viscum album. The sequence goes on from OY728123.1 coordinate 882,333,276, forward strand.
TACTACATCCTTAATCAAGGTATCTCCTAGGATCCTCATTGTTTCCAGAACAATATGGTCTTTCCTTCTTAACACATCCACAACTTTTTTTGCTCTTCCAGGGTGATAATTAATTGAACAATCATAGTCTTTAATAATCTCCAACTATCTCCTTTGTCTCATGTTCAATTATTTCTGCGTGAAAATATACATTAAACTTTGGTGTCAGTGTATATATCACATTTATCCACATAAAGATAGTGCCTCCATATCTTTAGAGAAAAAACAATTGCCTCCAGTTTTAGATCATGCGTAGGATAATTATTCTCATGTTGCTTTAGCTAACGAGATGCATAAGCAATTACCTTGTAATTTTGCATGAGGACACACCCAATCCCTTTCAGAGATGCATCGCTAAAAATAATGAATCCTTCTCTGATAGAGGGCAGTGTTAACATAGGTGCAGTAACCAATATATTCCTCAGCTCTTAGAAATTTTCCTCGCATTCCTTTGTCTAGATGAACTTAACCCCTTTTCGATTCAACATGGTTAGTGGATTAGAAAGTTGTGAAAAGTTTTTCACAAAACTCCTATAATATCCTGCTAAACCAAGGAAACTATGAATATCAGTTACTGTTGTGGGTTGAGGCCACTCCTCCACAACCATTTCCTTTTCATGGTCAACTAAGATTTCTTCAATAGTTACGATGTTCCCCATGAAAGCCACTTGTTGTAACCAAAACTCACACTTTCTGAACCTTCCAAAGAGCCTCTCCTTCCGCAGAGTTTGAAAAATAACCCTCAGATGATCTTCATACTCCTCACAAATTATTGAATATATCAAAATATCATCAATAAAAACTACCACAAAGTTATCAAGGTAGTCCTTAAAGACTCTATTCATCAAATACATGAAAATAGCAGGATCATAAGTCAAGCCGAAGAGCATAACAGCAAACTCATAATGCCCATATCTTGATCAGAAGGCAGTCTTTGGAATATCTCCCTTATTCACCCTCAGTTTATGATAACCAGATCGAAGATCAATCTTGGAGAAGAATTGAGCCCCATGAAGTTGTTCAAATAAATCATCAATTATTGGAAGAGGGTATTTTTTCTTCATTGTGATCTCATTCAGTTCTCTATAATCAATGCATAGCCGCATTGATCCATCCTTCTTCTTTACAAAGAGAACTGGTGCTCCCCAAGGAGACACACTCAGTCAGATAAACCCCCTCTCCAACAAGTCTTGGAGTTGTCTTTTTAACTCTTCTATCTCAACATTTTCCGTTCTATATGGGGTCTTTGATATCGGTTGAGATCCAGGTACGAGTTCAATGGAGAACTCTACCTCTCTTTCTGGGGGAGGTCCAGGTAACTCCTCAGGAAATACATCCATGTGTTCTTGAACAATCATAACATCTTCTATTTGTATACTCCCTTTTACTTCTTCATCCTCACTAATTAACTCTATAAAGAAGGCTATAGGTGGTGCCTCTAGACAAGGATCAGGTCAGTATATCTCTCATTGGAAGATAATTGTAGGTCGTTCATTCAATACTACTGAGATTTCCTTACTTATACATTTGATCTTAGCATTATACTTTGAGAGCCAGTCCATCCCTAGTATAACGTCGAATTCAATCATGGGAATGACTACTAGATTTGTGATAAGTTTGTGCTCACTAAAGTAAACACTAGAGTCTCTAAACACTATTGATGCATGGATAATACCACTTGGAGTCTTGACTGACAATTCTACCTCTAGATGTTTAGGGATTGATTCTATATTATTTGAAAACTTGGAGGAAATAAAGGAATGAGTAGAACCATAATCAAACAAGGTACTTGATAGTTTTGAGAGGAAAACAAGATTACCTGCTACCATGTCATTTGGAGCTTCAACTTCAGTTGTTGTGATAGAAAAATTATGACCTTTCTCCCTTGGCCTTTGTTGAGGTTAATGGTGATTCCCCTCCACTGCCCTCGGATTTGGACAATGATTATCAATGTTCCTAAGCTATCCACACTTGATGCATTGGACTTTTGGTAGGTCCAGAACCATCTTTCCTCTTTCGTTAGTGTTGGGGAGTTGAGGGTTCACCTCACTACGATAATTCCGAGCAATATGGTCTTCTCTTCTACAATTGTAGCACTTTGCACTTCTGATAAAGCAGTTCCCCAAATGCTTCTTCCCACATTTATTTCATGTGGAAAGTTGCATTTGACTTCCACCTCTTCCCTAATCAAAGATTATTACCTGGATTGGTTCTAGAGATCTCTTCTTCTCATTAGATTTGTGAGACCACTGTGTCTCACAAAACTCCAGTTCAACTTTCCTAGCAGTTCTAACTATTTCTTCATAGTTATCATAGTCCATGCTGGCTAGATTATTCCGCAGATGAGGTCGTAGTACACCAAAGAATCTATCAACCTTCCTATTAGGGTCCATGACAAAGCTTGAGGTATAATGAGAAATCCTTGTGAATTTCATCTCATATATTCCAACAGATTCATTCTCCTTTTGCTTCATCTCGAGAAATTCTTTCTCCATTCTCCTTCTCATCGAATGAGGGAAATACTTATTGAAGAATATTCCCCTGAACTCTTCCCACTCCATATCATCTATCTATCCTCTTGGATTTGTGTTTTTGATCAGTGACCACCACTAATCAGCTTCTCCCTCTAGGTGGTAAATAGCAAGGGTGACTTTTTCTTGTTCCAAACAATGAAGTACAAAAAAGATTATTTCAATGGAGCTTATCCATTGTTCCGCAACCAAAGGTTCAGTAGATCCACTGAATTTTGGTGGTAATTGACACATGAAGGACTCAACATAATGTTGTTCCCTTCATGTTGAGATTGCCCTCTCAGCTTGATTCAAGTTATTACACATAACTTAAGTCAGTTGGTTCATCATTCGCATGAATGTTTCCATTCTGGCTTCCATCAGAGGGCCATCAGCGCATGGTCCATTGTGGTCACCATTTGCACGGTTCCTCCTATTGCCCTCCATTTTCTAAAATAATAAAATATTAGTGAGAAAATTGTTTCATTTATTAATATTTTAACTATAAAGTATTCTCCATATTAAAACATCATTCTTAAACAAATATATTTCTCTATAATTCCTTCATAATGATTCATAAAAATCTTGTGATTAACCAAACATATCCCCCGAGAGTGTCGTAACCAAAAGTGCAGCAAGGCCCATTGTCGTGTACCAGTTTCCGTTTGAGTCTAGCTCAAAGCAGTGTTTTTGGGTTTTACCCCTATGTACATCTGTGCCAGATCCACCTCTACCTTCTCGTTTCCAGACAGGGATGTATTTGTTTGGTAAACCACTTACTCAATACTCACCAAAATTCCAATAAGTTTTCCCTATATTTAAACTTTTCTATAGGGTTCTTCCTAAGGTTTTCATAGCCTAATTTACATAAATAACTAAACCATCCATTTATACCTACTATAGCATCCTGCCTTTTTATAACATAACTTTTCATTACATTTTACAAAACCGAGGATCTTTTAGGATTAGTGTCTTGGAAACTAGTAACTTAATACATGAAGACATAAAAAATTCTTCTTAAACACTTGAAAGGCTTATTCATTGTTCATACTATGTTAATTACATCATCTCATAACCTGGGAGCATACATCAAGGGAAAGGGTGAGCAGATGTCCTAGTAAGGGAAACAAGAGAAACATTTTACTTGTGAACTTGAGATAATCAACAAAGTCATGATAAATAACTTTAAGGCATGAGAAAGATATCATTAGGCATATCATAATAAAAATAACGTATTTAATAACTTGAATATGTGGCTACAAAATTTAACTTAGACAATCATTTCTGTATCACCAAGGTCCATCCCCAAGGTTTCATTAAAACAAATTCCAAGGTTATTCACCAAGGTATCGTTAAAATGGTCATCTCTAAAGATTAAGTCTTTACACAATGAATTGGAGCGCTATCAGGACAAACCCTTAATTTGTCTTTATTATAATTTGAGCCAAACATATCATAATAAGTCATTTCATAAATAACACATATAGCATAAAATAAATGGGTTTCATTTCATAGTCATAACATTATAAAAACTACTTTTAAGACGTGATCTTTATGTCACTTTAAACCAACAGAAAAGGAAAGAGGGTCTCGTATATGTAAATACCATAATTTAAAATAGAAAATTTTGATATATATGTGAATAACCCTTTATAATAATGAGTTTTTAGTAGTCACTTAATAAAATAAATTAATTTGAGAAAAAGAGAGAGACATTTTGAGATGAAAATTCGGCAGCATAACAACTATGTTGCAGGGTTATTGAAAACATTGAAAAGAGAGGGGACATGGGTCACCCACTCATAAATGATCCATAAAATAGCAGGGGTAAATAATATAAAGGATATAATAACATGGTAATGAAATTTTAAGGACATACCATATGAAATGAAAAACTTGAAAAGAAGACAAAAATAAGATTTCTCTTATGAAAAATTCAACAGCCTAACGATGTCACTTAAAACCTCAAAAAAAACAAATTGATGAGATTAAAAAGGGTATATCATCATGTGAACATAAAAGGACAGTATTATGAATATATATATAATACCCCAACATGGAAAAAATTAACTTGAAAGACTTGACATGAAAGTAGAACTTTGAAAATGGGAAGAGTGAAAGAATCACTTACCTTGAAGAGTAACTTAGAAACCTTGACGTTTGGGACCTTGGGAGACTTGAGGGAACCTTGGGAGGACTCCTTGGGATGTAAGGAGATCATAAATTCATTGAGGTGGATTTTGGAATGGAAAGGATGAGAGAATGTCTTGGTATTTATAGGGGAGGTGAGGGGACAAGGCATTAATGGCCAAGGGACACCTCATTGGTGGTATTGGAAAAACAATGGGCTTGCCCATGGTATTTTCTCATGGTATTGGACACTTGGGACACCTCATACCTTATATTACTATTCAAAAGTCTACCAGAGTTATTACATAATTATTACATCCTTAATGATGTCATTAAACACCCAAAACTCTAAACTGAAAATTCACTATTCACTGAAAATACAACTTTTCCAGAAAAATCCCAAAAATTCACCATAACATAATATCGATGATCTAATTTTAAAAATGAACTCCATTTTATAAAAATAATTTTCTAAATATTTTAATTTAATTTTTAAATAAAAAAAACTATTCACCCGAAAAAACTAATACTTAACTAATAATTTCTGAAACAATTATTTACCTATTTTATTGAATCACATTACTAAATCAAGGCACCTAAATTATATTAATAATTTATTTAAGTGAGATTACTAATAAATTTGTTCACATTACTAATCCTAAGCATAAAATCACTGTTAATAATTTATTATTCAATAAAAATTAGGTTGATCTTATTAGACTCTAAATTTCTTACTGAACACATTTGCAGAAGACCATTTTTTGAAAATACTTACACATCATTAATTATTTAAGGTTTACATAAATATTTTAAAATTTACCTTTTTTTTCAAAATTCATCCATAAGAAACATCCTATTTTTATCCGGACATCTGAAAATTCACAAACTTCACCATAGGAAGAAATCACAATTTTATTTATCTCAAAGGATTACACAAAGTAGCTACATTCTCATCACATAGCCCCTATAACACCAGCATATGACCTAAGTGTAAGGTGTGCTAATGTGATAGAATATGATAGAGGCTCAGATAATATTTCCCTAGTAGTAATCTCCACTAACTTGAACTTCTCCCATAGGCGATTCCATTCAATCTTGACATGCTGGAGTTCGTCTTGGGTTTGGTCCAAATCAAATCCCAAAGATGCCACATCCTTCCCAAGCTCTGATAAGTGGGATTCATATGGTTTGAGTCTACTAGATGAAGCCATCGACTCTTCTTTCTGCATTAACCATTAACATCTCTATTAAGTCGTTAAGAGTAAATTAATATACTATTCAAAAAGTTTGGGTCATTACAAAAGTAATGAAGTATATCCATACTTTGGGAAAGGAAAATCATTGTAGGGGTACATGGATTATGACCTTAGAGTTGATGTCGACAATAATATGAGTACTATAGGTTATATAGAACTATAGGGAAATGGATATCACAGTTGAAGAAGGAGGTTTCTTTATCCACCATATAGGAATAATACATTGTTGTAATAGAATTTAGGAAGTAGACAGTTTGGATGAACAAATTATTAGAGGAGTTGTATAGAAAGAGAGAAGAAAATGTATTGCACTATGATAGTCATAGTTCTATATATCATTAAATGACCCCATCATTTCATGCCTGGATGGGAGAAGTTTAGTTGAAGTATTATTTTATCAAAGGCTCAGTATATGAAGGGTCCTTGAAATTTAGAAGATTCATGGAATAAACAATCCAGCATTCATGTTAACAAAGTCGATGGTAATAGAGAAGTCTAGGCATTATTGTTCCTATGTTGGTCTTAATTGATAAATGGAGGATGAGAGGAAAAATATGAGAAAACGCTATAGGGTATTGGAAGGGAAAAACTAGTATTTCATGAATCATCAACTTGAAATTGAATCCATTAATGGAAATAATTCATTTCCAAGTGCAGAAGAGGATATGAGATTAAATAAGTTCTCTTTGTAAGTTGTTTTGAAGTAGTTTATCTTTCCAGATCACAATACAAGTGGGAGATTGATTATTTGGAATAGCTCAATCCTTAGATAAATATAGGCCAAATATCGGCATCCCAAACTATATAACAATCTATAACTCCCATAGTTTTAACTCAGTAGTTAGTTTTATATTTTTGGCCCATACCACATATCAAATAATAACAATACTAACTCACAATAGAATACCTGAATAGTGACAATGATATGTAATCATCATAGTCCATAATTTTTTTACATGAAAGAGTTGCAACTTGTAATTTGGTGATGGTAGAATGGTATCTCCTTTGATTTACTCCATCATTACTATAGCATAGTCGAATTACAATAAAGTTTATGAAACTATTTCATTTTCCTATTAATGATCCCGTTCATGATAGTTTTTTTATTTTGTGATAATCTAAAAATAACCCTGTAATTATTCTCCAAAATTTGTGAAATAATTTTTCCTCTCCATAGATGAAGGGATCTTTTTTCAAAATATGTAAATATTTGTTTCATATGATGTTGTTTATATTATTTTATATTTTTTACCTTTTACTCTCATTTATAGATTCTCTATTCATTATTACTCCAAATTTTTCAACAACACTAGTATCAGACATACATCCCTTCTAATAAATGGGAATTCGAACTAGTGGCATCCCCAAACTCTTTCTCATGAGGACTTATCCCCTGTTCATATAGTCATCCTTATCCATCTAACCATTAATTAGTATGAATTAGGCATTTACAAAATATTCCCCTATAATTTTAATCCCTAATACTAAACATATTAATAATCATTCCCCTTTTATCCATACATAATGACTTAGGTAGTTCATGAATAAGTTCCAAATCGTACTAATGAGGCAATATCCCTAACACAACCTTCCTCAAAGAGCTATATACCCTACGATAACACTATTTTCAATGGTTCATCTCTCATGTGAGTCTAACGATACCTTATCCCACTTATTTACTAAAAATAATGATGATCTAAAAAGGGGAATCCATACATAATTCCTATACCAATATTTTATAGGCACCTTTTTTTCTAAATTCCTAGCTGCATGACTTTAAACTACATAATATATATCCTTACATGTAACATTAAAATTTAGTGATTGGTTCTATAATAGTATTTTAAACTGAAAAACCCAAAATACATGGGAATTGATCCTTGTTAATGAAGACACATAGGATACCTCTCCAAGATTCAATCCCAAAACCCTATATGTCTTGTATGCATGACTGTAAAAGACACTTCATCTGGTCGTGGTTGTATGACCATAAAATACACCACCTTAGTCCTCATCATGTGAACATAAAATGTACAATGTATCATATTAATATTCATTTAACTACATGATTTCTAATTCTTTCTTATGGATACATAGTAAGTTACTTTCCAGGTCTTGCTCTTAACTCCAAAACACCTACTACCTTTTTGGATAGTGATAAATTAAATAGTTCCCAAATATGTTTCTTTAAACCATACCACAATAATAATGTGGATTAAATATGGTGAACTTAATATATATATATATATATATATATATAACTGGTGATATATAGTGGTGTTCAGATCGATGTAGGTTTTGATCAAATCACTAGCACATAGGTAACCAATCCCATACTAGGATTTTGGAAGGATTCATAAATATGTCTTAAATATATAAGAGAGTATCGTGGTATTAAATAAATATTCCCAAAATGGTGATATGATCATGACCTACTATCCTCTTTACCAATTCATAACATAAGTGTCACTGGTAAAGTCCCAGTTACCACCTAACTTTAGAAAGATGGTATGCATCGAATCAATACAAACAAACGCATAGTGCACATGAGAAACAAAATGGCCGATTTTAAATCCTCTATCCACAATTGGTTGAGTGACTTCACACATTTTAAATCATGTTTTTATAAACACCCACACACATGTCATGCAACATTTGTGCATTGGAACAAAGATGGTAATCCTAACATGAATAATTTACCCATGAATGAAATTGATTGACTGTTCTCTTAGTTGCAATGTTTCATTAACATGTCTCTTTTTTGTGGTTATTATCCCTTCCATAATTTTAATAATTCATATGTAATTCCTTTTGATCAAAATAGAATCATCACAACACACAACATGTTGAGAAAACTTGGTGTGTATTTTATTTTTTTTCCATGGCTATTAGAAATCATGGAGTGTTCTAGAAGCTTTATTTTAAAATTTTAAAATTTTATTATTCCACTTTATATTAATTGAATAAATATTGAAAGAAATGTATTGGAATAATGATTTTATGTTTCTTATCAAATCTTATATATCAAATTTCTTTCCTCAGAAGCTCTGGGAAGATTCATTTATGTTAAAGTTGAATGGTGTTTCAATATTTAAGTTCCATAGAGGAGTAATAATAATAAATTTCATGTCATTGTGATAAAGACTTTTGAGAATATAAAACCATGTTTATCAGATGAATAAAATTACATATATGGGTTTAAATGGAATAAAGGAAGGTTTAAATTGAATTTTAAGTGGATATGTTTTTACTATATTGGATTTTATTTTAAATTTATAAATCATAATCAAAATTTGATGGATGTTTGTTTGCTTACAAAGGGTAGTTTGAAAGTGGAGGGGGTTAATCTCATTTAAAGAGATTCCCTTGGGCTCCACCATTTTAGTCCTCCTTGAACGTTTTCCCTTAGAGTGCGGTGAGGGGTGAGGAGGATGGTTCTTTATTGTAGTTTTTTTTCATCCTTTTTAATAGAAAATTAATGATGATAATGATAAATCATATTCAAAATCACATTAAATCATGATAAACATATAGGGTGAAGTTTATTCTAATGTTTTTGAATTTTTAAAGGTGATTAGAATTGGTTTAGAGAATTTTTGAATTAAATTAGAATAATTTTAAATAAATATGGATTTTTTGGAGCTTAAGGAAAATTTTTGGGAAAAGGGCTAAACATAGAGTTTTCAAACCAACATAGAGTTCATTACAAACAATGTAGAGTTTTCCTCAGGATAACTTAGAGTTCATCTGGAATTTAGGAAGAGGTAATGGATGAACATGGGTTCATTTTCACCAAGGCATAGTTTCTTGAAATACTTCATAGAGTTTCTAATGCTAACATAGAATACATTATATATTTTATATAGTTCCACCCCATTAAGAAAACTAGTAAATAAATATCTTTATAGTGTTAATTGTTTTAAATATATTGTTCATATAAGAAGATATGGAGTTTCCAATGATTAATATAGCTCATATGAACTCAATATACAAGAATGTAGAGTTGATTTTGTAACATAGAGTTATTTCTAGAGTTAGTGAATTCTTATGAAAATGAGAATTCATCATAAGATGATGTATGGTTTTTGTGGTGACTATGGGGATGAAATTATTTATTGATAAACTTTTGAAAGAAAAATATTTATTTTAGATGATGTTGGTTAACTATTATTTATTAAAAATTATATCATGACGAATTGACTAAATCCATGATAATAGATATTATACATTAAGTTATTGAAGAGGAAGTATTTATCTAATACATTTTATTCCAATTTTCTAGTTATTAAATAAAAAATATATCATGCACCGATTATCATGATTTAGGAAAAATGAAAAATGAATACATGATCTTTACATCATGAAGGAGATTCCTTGATTTTTAGTGTCACATGAATACATATATTTATATGAAATTTAAATACATGTGGATATTTTGGAAATAAAGAAGTATTTGAAGATAAATACCCATGATAGTTACTATATGATTACATGTGTTTTGAGATAGTTATATAGAAGATCAGTTTTTTATAGGTAACTCAGATATGATTCTTCAGTAATTTTTTAAATATTCATGACCATAATTTTAGACGTTTTTTAAATCCTAAATTATGTTAAGATTTATAATTATTCATTCACATGATACTCAATGAATACAGTGATGTGAGAAAAAAAATTTATTTCTTAATTTTATATAGGCTAAAGAAGAGAATTTGGAATGTTTGTGTGATCCTATACAGTTATGAGGAAGAATATTCTTGAGAATTAAAGATGTCTAACACTACTCATATTGTGGTGAAGAGTTCTATTTGTCTAATCCAAGAAGATAAAAGGGATACCTAGTACAGTCTTATTGTGAACTGAAGTAAAAGAATAATATATGAATATGGAAGTAAAAAAGAGAGGTTTTATATTCAATATTTTCACAGATAGAGGAAGTGTCTTATAATCTGTGTAAGATAGAAAGAAATATGAATATTTCATATTTTATACTATGAAAATTAAGGTGGGTTGTGTGTGAAATTGTGTTAACACAAGAAGAATAGGTTCTTGTAGGCTTCGATGTAAGTAAGAGAATAAGAGAAAAATTCTAAGAGAACACATCAATAATAAGGTAGAGTCAATATTGGTAAAGGATTTATTATTATTACCTTACTATTTTCTAAAATATTGGAAAGGTAGCATAAAGATTCAATAATATTATATAGGGGTGTGGGATGAAACATTCACTATTGGTAAACTAAAGTGAAATACAATTTTATATATAAACCCTTATCATTTTATCTCATTAGTGGACACTTATGGGTAGTTTGATCATGGTAGAATCCATGTCACACTGATGATCAAAATTTAATTTTGAAAAGTAAACCTTGTGAATCTTCTATTCTTATTGAGTGAGTGTGTTCAAATGTATTGCATGAAAGAATGAAGTAAAGAATAGATAACAAGAGAATAATTAACTTTAAAAATATAAATATATATAAATAAAAGGGATAAAAATTATAAATTGGTTTTAAAGTAACATAATATGATTCGCCCCCTCTCTGTTTTGAATACATTACAAATTGGTTCTCTTAATTAGTATTATAGTTTAGTTAACCTCTAATTTGATTTTCTATTTTTGAAGTTATTCTATTTTAAATATTTGAGTTTTTCTATCTAAATTTATAAAAAAGTTATGTTTTTGATAATTTTCCTATATTTTTTATCATAATTCCTTCTCCACCAAAAATTATATGGATAATAGAACTAAATAGAAGAAAAAATTGAATAAATTATACCTCTTTTCTAAAGAAGAATATGTTCTGGTCCCTCGATGTACTAAAAAAGAAATATATGACATTAATAGAGAATAAATGGGGGATCAACCCACCACTAAGGAGATTATAATCCCTTCTACCTTAATAAGATGAAGTAATTCTATTTATCTTGAGGTATGTGAAAATTTTAACTTAAGAAATCGTCAAGTAGAACTGATCATTGGTATTGATGATTACATATCTACATGTATTCAAGAAATATATATAAGTTTATTAAATGATATAATATATTGTTTTACCAAAGAATAAGTTTCTTTGTTTTGTGTATTTTTTAAAAGATAGTAAAATGAAATCATCCAACTTGAGGAGGAGTCAGAAGAATTATAGAAATCATAGGAAGAAAAGTTTTTAATGTAAGTAAAGAAATCTAGGAAAATTAGAGCCAATGAAGCTATGAATGTACTACTTCAGGAAAAGTGACCCCATTTTGAAGAATATTGGATAAATATAATTCCTTAAAATGATGAATCTACTGTATAGTTTGAATAAATTATCTATTCATTTGAATAAAATAAAAACATCATTGATTTAAAAAATAAAAAATTCGTGGTAAAATATGAAATAATCAAGGAACATGATGCATTTCTTTAAGATAAGGATAAAATTAAAAAAGAAGATATTTATAATATAAATAATTTTTTAAGATTTTGTTTTCTTATTTAGTATCATAAAAACCCCATATTATATGAATTTTATTGAATTGGAAATCAAAATGAACAATCCTGAAAAGACACATATTGATTCTTCACAAAAGGAAGAGAAAGAAGTTGTTGTAAAAGAATGTTCTTAGGATTAATAGTGAGTTAAAAAACTATTAAATTTCAAAAATATCATAATGAAATTTTATGATCATTCTAAAATAGCCTCATTAAAGAATAATAATGATGAGAATCCACTACCATGTTAAATGTGGGTAGAAGAAGGTGTTTTAGTTTTGGTTCCATAAAATAAGTCAACCAAAGGATGTGAATGACTAAAATTATCATGATCTAAATTATATAAATTCAAGATTGTATTACATTTAGAAAATAATAACATGATTTATTACAAAATTATAGTACTGTAACAAGTTTTGGAAGTGTAAAATGGATTTTAGGTAAAATACATCAATATCAAAGTCATAAAAGAAGTCTATTTCAAGGAAGAGAAATCTAGGGTAGAATTAAATTCAATATATGATAGGGATAAATATTTCAAAAACTAATAGATTTGGAATTCATGAAAATATTTATGATGTTTGAAATGGTTGAAGTCATAGGGGTGGTGTTTGTTTTTCTCAAAATCTATCAAAATAAAATATTAAAATCAGACCAAAAAAGTGGAAAAAGAAATAAGAGTCATGCTTTGGTAATAAGTTATAAAAAAATAAAATAAAAAATCACCTAAGAAGATATATAAGAAGGGTGAGTCAACCTTATAAAATAAACAAAAGAAAGATCATTCTGAAATAATGCCTAAGAATTTGAAGAGAATTTCTATATTTAAAGAAGCTAATGTAATCAAAATTTCTCTCAATAATTTATATGAAAACTATAAAGAATATTTCAATATACCCATAAATTGTTTAGTCATTTGGATATAATATTTTAAAAAATAAAATAATAAGAATATGTTAAGAGATCCATATTGTCCAAATAAAAATCATATTTGAAATAATAGATATGGTAACTATTGATTCCATCCAAATGAGCACCAATAATTTTCAGAATGAAGAAGTACTTGAAGAATATGTATTATTTTATCACCAAAATAAAATAAAGATCAACATGTAAACATGTAGATTTGGTGGATATGTTATGTAGATCATGTGACCCCAAGAAGAAACATAATTGAATGGCCCTAGGAACATCATGAAACAATTCATTTGATTGGTGTGATCTTTTCAGGATCATGTGAATCCCCTCAAAAAAGACTTTATGATCATGTGATGGATAAAATATGAGATCTTTTGTTCATTTGTCATGTCAACTGATAGATACCTGAAAATCACTCAATGTGCCTTATAAAATAAAAGCTGAAAAGGGAGGAATCTTTATGTGATGGAAGTCACACTGATTTTCACATGAAGGGCTCATAAAACTCAAATGATTGTCTCATAGATCATGTGATATCCCTAGAATCATGTCAAAAATAGTGTATGAAATCCTTTAGGTATGTTAACTTCGTCATTTTAAGTCCCTTGAACATGTCCATCTGATCATGAGATGTCCCTTCAGATCTACAGACATGTGGAATGACTGTCCATGACAATGCTCGCATGCCTACACGAGGTGCAACACTGATCATGTGACACACCATAGACAGGTGGAGTGACCATCCAAGACAATTCTGACACATTATCATGATATCCCTTATTGATCATGTGAAACCCTAATAGAGAACCAATGGGAAACAGATTAAGGTATTGAAAAATAGAAGATAAAATGATTTAAAAGTCATAAGCCTCATGTGAAAGGAAGTTATATTTTTTTTATGTGAAGGCTGGTTGTGATATGCATGATTAATACTTTTATCATGTGAAAGCCTCACTGATATGTTGTCCTCATCCCACAAAGGTTGTTGTACATGTCAACTCCATCTTACAAAGGACCTGGTACATCCACATTTGATTACATGATTCCCTGATAGAAAATACATGGGAAAGATCCATACACCTTATAAAATAAAATATGAAAAAATAAGTACCCTTATTTTAAGGTTAGTTATGTTGTTTTTTCATGAGAATTCCCTCTGATGAGCCAACACAATCTCACAAAGGGCCCCAGAAAAGTCTCCATCGATTACATGAAAGCATCTTTGATAGGAATCCAGATCACGCGAAGACTCTATGACATGTAAAATTGATCCTGTAAAGGCCCTTAAACATGTCAATTTGATTAAGAAAAATCCCTTTAATAATCCATGGGTCTAATAAATATGGTGATGAAAGAGTGATCTCACAGTTTCTATTTATCATGTGACATAAAGATGACACCATGGATGATGTATGGCTGGTTCATGCGAAACGTGTGATGCTCAACAGACTCAAAATAATATCTATGATATATGTTCCGTGTAAGGCGATGTGGAACTGGGTAGAGAGGCTTATAAATTACCCCTCCCTCGGCATAAAAACACACACACACAAGAGAGGGAACACAAGGGATAAAAGACTTCTCAGAGAATAAATACGTGAAATCACAATGGTATTGCAATAGGTAAACCCGAGGAATTACTTAAGGGATTAAGAATCATGTATATACACTTCACATGATCTCCATATTGATCCCATGAATGAATTTCGATAAACCTTCTATATTACACAAAGTTTTTTCCACATATTGAACTGGTCATATGATATCCCAATAGGCAATACCTAAATAGCATTTAGACATTTATGTAATAAAGGATAAAATATATAGAAACCTTTGTGAAGATAGATAAACTTAGTTTCATGAAATAGATTCATGTGATTTGAATGAAATATCCATATCATACGAAAACACCCAAGCATGTAATAAAAGTCATGCGAAGTCCTCCAGACATATCATCCTTCATCACACAACACCTTTGGACGTGTCTGCATCGATCATGTGAAGGGTCCCTAGAAAAGTCATCATGGTCATGTGACAGTACTTGGGAAGGGTATCCAAGACACATGATGTCTTCTAGACATATCATCCATGTCATGTGACGTCCTCCAAACATGTTATCCAAGTCACTCAAAATCCTCTAGACATATCGGCCATGCCACGTGAAGTCCTCCAGATATGTTAGTCAGACCATGCGGCAGCCCTATGACATGTCATCCTTGATCATGAGATCCCTAGGACATGTCTGCATCAATCACATGAAGGGTCCTAGGAAAATTTAGTTGAATCATGCTCCTTCCCTCTAACATGTATACTTAAATCATGTAAAGTTCCTTGTAAATGTCATCCTTGTCATGTGGTGTCCCCTAGACATGTCAGTTAGATCACATAAAATACACCTTAGACTTGTCTTCCACACAACTAGGACATGTCCATAATATAACTCAGACATGTCCACTATAAATCATCAAACATGTTAGGTAGATTACCAGGACTTTTCCAAACATGTCAGACAGACTACCAAGATAGGTTTATTAGACATCCTTGACATGCCAACTGTTTCATACATAGACCCTCTGACATGTCAGGTATTTCAGGAAGACACCTTGGGATATGATAAATTTTTCTGGAAGACACACTAGGACATACACCATTTTTAGTTATTAGGAATCTAATACCTTCCCAAAAAGATATTTCGTGTTCTTTATTAAGGCCCAAGATTCAATTGGGCATCCACCTTGGTGTAAGTCCATCTCTATCTTAGACTACCAAACCTATGGTACTCAAACATTCTTGTGGGTTTATCATTATTTATCATGCATAAGTGGATTGAGAATCTAATAGAATGAAGATTATTGTGTTTCTTCATATAATAATGATATGTAGTATTATTTCCTACGTTCCAAAATCTTTATCAAACACCCCATTAGGGCCAAACTAATGCTCAAATGTCATATCCATATGTAGTGAGTCTGACCACTTTCTTTTCCTTATTTCTCACACCAAGAAGGACTCATGTAGGATTAGGGATTTACAATGAGCATAACACAAATGTCATAAAATTCCCCCCATCCAGAAAAATCCAAGTGTGTAACCCTCGATAAGTGGAATGATATGATTTCCCATACACAAGTGAATCTATCTTGATGTAAGTATAGAATTCATTCTCGTATTGGTAAACCCTAGGTAAATAAAACTCATGATCATTAATTATTTATGACCACCCACCATCTAGTTGGGATAGGATCTAAAAAAGATGAATTTGATTTATGTTATAAGCAAGCTAAGTTGGAATCCTTCCTAAGGATCGATCTACATACCTGACTCCTAAGTTACCTCATATATGTCCTTTCTATATTTTGTTAAACTATACCTATTGGACTTAAAATAACTACATTGGTTTTGATTCCAGTTATACATATGATACAAAGTACACATTATGAAGGATTAGTCATGTCCTAGAGACACCAATCTTCTCCCTAGACGGTGGTAAACTCTATATTATCTGTTTATACAGCTTCAAAATATAAGTAGCTACCCATTTTTAAAAAAATAACAAGAAATGGATGGATAACCATAGATACATATAGACGGTATTATTAATATAACCCTCATTACATGAATAAGGATTCAACTCCCGATCATTTTATTAGGGTAACCAATCCAGTATTGATATTTGGAAGAGATTCATGAACATATCATAAATATATAAGTGTCGAGGAATAGGAAATAATTCTCCCAAAAGGGTGTGATGAGCCTAACCTCCTATCCTCTATACCGATGTGAATTCCTATGTCTAGTTTGGCTGGAAACCCCAAATTAACTCCTTCCTTTAGAAATTGGGTCTATACCTAATTATGTATATGGGATTTTTTTGGAGTTTCTATGAGATATAAAAATAGTTACACTGATGTAAATTACTATGAAACCATACCTGAACCCCCCACAATTAATCATTATCCCCCAATACTAAAATTGGAATAAAAAATGGAGAACCTAGTATGATATCATATAATGATAGAATAAAATAATCCTTATAGGAATTGAACATCTTGTTTCCCAATCCTAGGGCATCATACCATTCCCAAGGAAACAAAAATGGTGAACCCGATGAGAAATATCTCAAGTAAAATAATGATTGTTTGACCATGCATCGGGCCTTTTTTTGAATCCCCTTTGCAAACAAAAATGGTACATCTGATTTGAAATACATATATAATAAAACAAAACCAGGGTTCCCCTGAAATTGGCCATTTTTCCCATGAAAATTTCACCTGAGGATAATTGTCGAACCAGTAACAAGAAAGGACAACTCTATTACCCATGCATAGTTGATTAAGCATGTTTCAAACTTGTGATAGCGAACTATTTAGTGACCTTGTTCCTTGTTTTATTTATGACTAAGGAAAATTCTCTCACAAATATATTTACCCTGGATCATGTCTTTATCAAGTGATCATTTCGGAACCATATCTGTGGAAGTAACCTCTGTGGATCGAAAAATAACCTCACCCACCTGAATCCTTCAGCTTCGGGTGGAGAACGTGATGGTTCAATAATAACACCAACATGATACGATCTCAACCCTCAATGATATATGTAGTGGTCTCCAGATAATGAAGCTGAAATGTATGTTTTTTAAAATAATGTTGTAATGAAACCAGTGGAACCATTCACCACCAACAATATCTTTATAAGCTTATCTCTGGAGCACAAAAATCAGCACATTCCATATCTTAGGAATGTGGATCAAGGACTTGTCCAAAAATCCATCCTAGTTTAAGTGATACCTAAGAGGGATCTTGTTAATAACCATTACAAAAATCATCCCACCAATTCCCATCAGTAACCTACTGAGAGCACCACCTAACAAATTTCCTCCCTAGACCCTCATGCACTGGTACTAAGGAGGTATCACCGATCATAGAAAGATACGGATAAATTGTAGTGGGCTCATATCTGGGATTTTTTTGATGAATCCCATCAACATATCATGGTGGTATCCAATGGGAAAGATCATATCGCTACTCACTCAGATCAAGTCTACATGCATATTATTTCAGAAATCATGGGGGAGGCACATATCCCATCCCCCATGCATGAAGAAAATTGGCATATTCTGATGGAACATGGAGGACCGGGGTGGGATTATATCTCAACTTCAATCGAATACTGGTTCTAGTATATTTGGGAGATCAATAATGTGAAGTCCTATATTCCTATAAAAACATTGCTAAAGTTTCACTACATTCTAGTAATAGTAGAAGAGCTTCACCAACATATTATGGCATGACTACAAATATGGGGACAAGAACATATTCCTATCCCAAAAATTAGAGTAGTATATCACCATGAGCAATATGAATTGGTGGCTACTCTAGATCAAGCACACATTCTGGATTCCATCCATTAGTAGTATCGACATATTTTAGTAAAGGACAAGGCATAAGACTAGGTCATTTCCATATTCTGACATGGTCTCACCAACTCAGTTTTTCACATGCCTCAAGATAGGTGTACATGCTTTTCCAAAATGATTGGAGAAAAACCCCAATGACATATGACCAGGATCATATCCCTATTCTGATGGGGACTCACCATCTTATTTTAGAACATGCCTCGAGAGAGGCACACATTCTTATCAAAAAATATGAGTGGAATACTCCAAAGTTATGGGACCATGCTCATATCCCCATCCCAATCGGTGCTCACCAGTTCAATTTGGTGCATGCCACAGAAAAGATGCACATTCCTATTAAAAATGATTAGTGGCATACTCAAACTTCATAGGAACAGGCTCATATCCCCACTCTAACCAAGGTTAATCAATATAATATGAAAATCATCTCAGAGAAAGATTGTATGACTTCTAATGATGATACTCAACATATTTTAGTAGCTCATAGAAGTAAAGATCATATCCATACTTCTATTGATGAAAGACTGCACCAACATCCCTCATAGGCTATATATGTGGAGGATCATACCCTTTCTCCCATTCTAGAGGTTTGTTGACATATTTTAATGTGGAAATCATATTTTTATGGCCTCATTCCCCCGTTTCATCCAGGATTGACTGGTATATTTCAGAAAACACCCACAAGAAGACTCATATTCCTATCGATAAAACATAAGATCACCAAAATATTTTAGAATCTTATAAGTAACAAGCTCATATTCCCAATACTCTAAAAATTTATCATCATATTCTGGAAACAATCATAGAGTAGGATCATGTCCCTATTTAACCCCAAAATTTAGGTAATCATATTCCAATCATGATACAAATTAAGGCTTATATCCTTGATATGCTCAATGTATGTGTCCATGAGGTTGTACGATGCATATCTACAACACCTATAGGTTTTGTTGACTCTTAAACCACAATATAAGGTGATCACTACCTTGATATTCCTTTTTATGGTAGTGAAGTGATGGATCGCATGGACTCTACTCGTGATGTTCACTATAGATAACCTCCCCATCATAATATGTCTCTCGTACAAGGAAATACTCCACTTTCATAGACATTTTCATATAGATAGGTGATCAAAACTCATAAACTTTTGTCTATATAGGTTCTTTAAATGATGGGGTTAACCATATATAGTTCCCCTTCAACTATTATTAAAACTTCACCACAGTCAGCAGGCTACCCAGAGAAGCAGCCTTTAGGTTTTTACCAGGTGAAGTCATATAATTCTGATGAAGGAGAGGAAAACATGGATATGTAGAGATATTTAGCTGAAAAAACCTTCCAACCATGTTCTAAACCATCACCACATCTAACTATGAGATCTTATATGAGATAGAGAAGGATTTAATTCCTTACCTATGTCAGAACATGTGGGTGACTCATCAACAGTTAAAGTCGAGACCCCTCGCCTATATAGGATATGAGGGTTGCCTTCACAACAAACACATAAAATGTTTTAAAATGAACCTAGATACTATCTATATGGCATGAGACCCAATACTAGAAAATATTAGTGAAAATATACATCACACATTACACTATTAAACAACAAATCTTTAACTACTGATTTTCATCACCTTGTCAAATATATTTATCTATGGATTTGGAAAGTATGGAGAATTGCACTTCACCAACTCCCCAGATATGGAATCTTGTAATGTCATAACCACATGTGAAATCATGGGACAAGATAACACATGGAAAAAATTGGTAAATACATCGAGAGTCCCCTAATTTGAAGATGAAAAGTTTTTGGGAACATAGAGATTGGGTTTCCAACTGACTCCAAAGCTAGGACCCTTGAAAATTGAGAATGAATTTCATAAATGGAAGATTAATTATTGGACTAACCACTAGATTCCTATATAAAATAACTCCAATCATAGGCATCCAATTCAACAAACTCTTACATGAGTACAATTTTTCCAAATCAAATAGATCACAATAGTAGCTTCCATATCAGCCATCTAGAAGTGAAACCATCACATTGGGATGGGGGAATTTGTATGATTGACTCCACCTCAAGGGTTATAAAACTTTGATAGGATCCAAGAAATATCTGCAGTATCTAAAAACCAACCCCATCCCATATGGTAGGAGGAATTTTTATCTCAATATTCACTACTAGGTTAATCAAAACCCAAGAGGGACCTAGAGAAATCAGTGACAGTTCTGGATCATCCCCACCCATAGAGATGGGGGATTTATATCTCAATTTTTGTATCAAGATCTGTAATATCCTTGACTCTATCATCATATCTTCAACAAGAAGATCCAAAAGTGCCTATAGTGGCCCCAAATCATTCCCATCTCACAAGGTTGGGGGGTATTTTTATCATTATCATCACCTAGAAAAGAATCAGTCTACTCTAGTATTGGAGGTAAATATTGATGGTTGACATCCCATTTGTTCCTCTAGTTGGGAGACATATCCTTTCTATTTGGGGATCATTAAAAAATCATGATAGACAAATCACTTAAGGAAACTATTCACATGCCAAGATGGGAGGAACATACGATAAAGAAAATTGAACACTGTAAAGTTAATAAGACAAAAAGGTCCAGTATGACCAGGGATCATATAAATGACCATGATAGAACCCTCTAAGGGGGAGTAAGTGGTGCAGAATCACCCTATTAGATTCAAAGTAATGGGATAATAACCATTTTCTGATACACATTAGTTAATTTCATTTCCATCAACACCAAAGATGATATAGACCAAGACATAAACACATAGGTATGCAATACAAAAACCATTCCCAAGAAGTAGGTGATATGTATTCACATACTAAGGCTTCATGTATGTATAATTAGAGAAGGATAAAGAACCCAAAACCTCCAAAGGATGAATTTTTCACCTCCTTGGAGGAACACTTCCAATTATAAAGCGAAAGGTGTGGCCACGTCACACTCACCACCTAGAAGAGCATAAATTCCCTCAAAAGAGGTGTTATGCCAACTAGGATAAATACCCTGAGGGGGGGGGGGGTGAATCAAGGTATGAAAAATTAAAACTACTTACCCTTTAGATACTATTTTGTCATTAAACAAAACTAACTTCTCTCTTTTTTCGTTTCAATATATGAATAGAAATGAAACAATTCACCAGAAAAATCGATTTTACTTGGTTCACCCTGAATGGGCTACGTCTAGGGAGCATACAATGATGATGTTCCAATTTACCAAATCCACTAAATCTCGCATTCAAATTACAAGGTTTGGGTTAGACCACTTCTAGGGATAGGTTCACTGCCTTTATAAGGTTTAAATTTATCTCACTACTTTCCCAAGGGTCACTCCCTATGTCTCTTTATTCGGATCACTACTGGTGGAAAGGATCATCGTCTTCCTCTTACTTTTCTCACTACTCTTGAAAGGGATCCACTCAAAATTTATATACTTTTAGGTCCCTTCATTTGCATTAAAACATGCATCGTCAATTATAGATAAAAGCTCTGATGATGTCTCATTTTCACCCATTGATAAAATCCACTTATACATGGACTATTAGTTTTTGGAAATTCCTTTCAGAAAATATTTTAGTCCCTTAGAAAACTTCACTGTGTCCATTGTAGGATGCCTAGATTCCTTCACGAATTGTGTTACACCGCTTACTGCGAGTGCTTCACGGACCACCTCTCATTAGCGAACTATCTCTGCTTCCATGGACTATCTCTCTTTATGTGAAAAAACACCTCTTCCGCAAACAACCACCTATTTGGAAAACTATCACCTATTCCATGAACCATCTCCCTTTAGTGGAAAATTTTAATTTGTGATATGCAGAGCCCTGTATAAACTCATCTGATGAACTGTTCCTACAAACCAATTCACCCTTCAAGAAATCCTCCCTTGTGAACAATTCTCCTTCATGGACTCACTCGCGAATTTCATTCATAATTCACTGGATATATTCCTTGAGAAATGATATTTTATAATGGGATTCTTTCTCTACTTAATAATCTAATTAGGGGTCCTTATATAAGAAAATAGTTCTTAAAATCTCTCTATTCCAATTTCCCTAAAGTTTCGATGTGGTACAACCTTCACTGTGTACTGTGCTCCTCCCATGAACCATTTTCCCTCTACAGTCCACATAGCATCTTTGTTCCTTTAAGGTGGATGATTCCTTATAAAAAAAACACCACATATCAACCAAAAAAATGAGACATCCCATGGTCTTTGGACCTCCTACAAATCGTAAACCTTCCACAAACAATTTTTTGTTCCGTGAATCATTTCACTATGTGGTCTGTCTACCACGATTCATGGTCCGCATAGTGATTCTATGTGGTAGTCCTTCCTTTTTTGATTTTCCAAATCCACTACTCACACCTCCTTATAAATGGTGATCTATATTTGTCAGCAAACACAATCATATCCAAAAAAACAAGAGTATGCCTTGAGGTATTTTTTCCCAACAAGAGGATTGGCTTGCATAATATGACAATGAGATAAAAAATCTTAGACAGATCAATGAGGAACTACTAAGGGTAAACATTCCCCCTATATATCATCTTCAAATTGAAGGGGATATCTCTCCTCCCATACATCAAGAGAGATTCAATCCTCCTAAAAGAGTGGAATATGAGCGTCAGTCCATCTCTAGATCCTGGAAACCAGTCCATATAATTGAGGAAGTTGAATATGGTTACGACTTTCCTCCATTATGACGACAACATATCCTTGTTATAGTGACAGTTTAGTCCTATAAATGATGGAGAATCTAAGGGATATGAAAATAGGTTCACATCATCAAGCCTCACCCACTCCTTATAGGTTAGATAAGGTCTAGATAATGGTACCTCTAAAACTCTTTAATTCCATTGAAATTCTATCTACTCAAATAGAATCCATATAAAGGTGGAACACACATGTGAATCCCAAAAAGAATCCATATCTAAAATGGGTTGATGACACTTTTCCCTATCCAATTTCTGTAATATGATCTTCTCAACCTTTGACAGAATAGGAGATCCAAAACATCACCTCAAACACTTCATATACTGATGTGACTCGATGATGGGCCCTCAAGATCAGAAAGATGTAACCATGTTGAGTAGTGTTTTATAAACTATGATATGTATATCCTTTGTTTAGTATATAATCCTTACACAAGGATCCATTGTTGGATGATAATACATTCATCATCAATTCATTTATCAGTTTATCTCTATGCTAAGGAAAATTATAATTGTAGATCTCACAAACTGAAAGCAATGTGAAAATGAGAGGGTTTTAGAATTCATCTCTAGATAGAAAGTTTTAACCTATTCACATAGTATCTATCTCTTTTAAGAGAAACTAATTAAAGTATATACTAAAAATATTTAAGATGAGCTAAAAACACCAATTTTCCAGATAATGTTTCCAAGAGGATCCCATAAGTTCGTAGAGATGGAACAACACCTAGAATATGTTGTTCAATAAACCCAAGATAAATCTAATACCATTCCCTTGACACTTGGAAAAATGATTTATAAATCATAGACTACTACAGTTACCCTCAAACTAGTAACAGTGCTCGTTCAAGCACCCAGGAAGGCCTAGAATTGTATGGAACCTCCTATCGGGTAGTAGAAGCATCAAAATCACCCTCAGTTAGAAGAAAAAAGAGACCAGGTTCACCTATAATTCTAGGAATGGATGAATAAAGAATATTCCTTCCAAAATGAGTATGTCCCCAATTATTTTCTGGTAGCAATGGAAAATAACTTACTCAAGCTACCAGATCCTAGGAAACCTAATGAGGTTAACCTCGCTGAATTCCCTAACTACTTCCCTTTCCATGGGAGGTTGGGGCACTCCATATGGGACTTATTTATATTCAAATACTCACTCTAAATCTTCATTGATTCTAGGTAGGTTTTACATTAGAATTCAATTACATAGGTTACCTGTGTAACCATCACCCAAATAGAATAAGTGTGTGATGGGAAAGAATTTTTGGCTAGGGGTGGATAGGATCTTGACAACCATATGACTCAAAAGATAGTTAAAATAGATCTTTCCACCCTAAGAGCATGGTTATGAAAAATATAAATGATCTTGATAATTAGGAAGGAGTTATTGAATACACCTCATGGAGGAAGATGAAATCATCAGACAAAGGAAAAGACACATTATAAATATTCATATCCATATCTTGTGCTATTTTTCACTCTTTCGTAATTTTTTCCTTTAACATCCCGATAATGGGAACCGCCCCACAAAATAGAACCCTCATCAGATGAAGTGATAATTATTGGTTCTGTTAACATAGTTCACTTAACATATCCCTTCTTATATGAAAAATATGACTCTGAGTACAAGTTCCCCATAGAAAATTAGAGATTTTCAGGCTGAGGATGAAAAAGATGATGATACATGGGACAAAACGGGTGTGGTTGAACCCAATATTTTGGTCTTATCCCCATAGAATCTTATATGTTGTTGAGAACCATAGTTGGGAACTCTAATATTCCCAATTGGAGCACGAGGATGCCTCAGATCTCTCTAGAATCCATTCAAGACGAGTTATTTTACACGACCAACTAGGGAGTATGATTTTCTAATCAACCTAGACAAAGGGGAATTCCAACGTGACCCACACAACTAGAAAAAGATTGTCCCAAAAACTCTTCTCAAGCACCAGTCATGTCCACCTCAAACATATCAATTCTTGAGCCACATTATAAGGTTAATCCTCACCTTATAAAGAACATAACTTTCGAAAAAATACAAGATTAGATAAAAGTTGGCGGTTATTCCATCCAAAGTCTCAATATTGGATTATCTCCATATTCAAATGAACTCAGAGATCACTCATCAAGGACCTCCATAGATGATAGGATTTTGAGAAAAAAATCTATTTATCTGAGCTATATCAAGTTGAGAATATTCCATTATAATTTCATATCACAATCCCAACCATAGATAAGTATTAGGAATAAGTTATTCATGGACATATCATACCACTACTTGTTTTAAGAAAACATGATAATTTTGACATCTAAAGGTATTTGGTTAAAAACAGTTTTGCGATCAACCTCATTCTGATCTAAACCCTTCAAAAATTAGGATATAGTGATGGGGACTTATCTCTAAAAGATATAACTATTATGTGTACGATCATAGTGAGAAAAGGACTCTCAGAAAAATAAATCTCAACATTTATTTTGGCAATATCACATATAATGCTAAGTTCATGGTTATCCGGTAAGACACAACATATAATTTCCTTCTTATAAGACCTTTTCTTTATAGCCACGTAGCGGTAACTTCAACATTTTATCAATGTTTGAAATACCTTATAGATGGTAAGGTTGGCATAAAACATTGTGAAAATCCCCCTTAGATTCTTGGGAATCCATATATGATGAGTAATGTTTCTAAAATAAGGAAGAAAACCAACCAAGGGTAGATGATGATATGCAAGTTTCATCTCCAAAAGGCTCGGGGACTTCCCTTATGAATACCTATTGTATGCTAAAAAATTATTATGTGCTACCCATAAATTTGACTGAGACAACAGAATTAATCCTATTATGATATCATGAACCAAAAACTTCACTGTCTAATATCCATGTGATGGAAGTCGAATCAGCAAAAGTGGAATCATCAAAAGGGGATTAGGCTAATTCCTTATCGGTTTTTAATAATTCCATTGATCCTTAAAAAAATTTATGATTCCCCCAAGACATTATCTATAGATCAGTATGTACAAGCTTCTCCTACCCCTGATGGAAGTATAAAAGAAAACAAGTATCCCTAGAATCTCTCTATGACGAATCTAGAAGTTCAGGATGAAAATGTATCTTCCCATGACATCTCTTACCATGAAAGTGATAGAGATGCCCCTAATTACCAAGGATATCAAAAAATTATTTCATGGACTTAGATATCGAAGAATAAGAGGATGACCTTAGGAAACCCCCTTATGTATTTGAGGAAAGTGTCTTCACCACCATTATTAAGCTCAGGTAGGTGAATCCGCGAATAGAAGATGACTTGAAACCTACATTGGTTAGTTATTCCATTCCTCTCAAAGAGTAATAGATGTATATTTAATTTATAAATAAAAATAAATATGTGTTCACTTGTAATTATATAGAAATTATCAGGTTAAACATCAATTTTTCTACACATTACCTTGGATTACTCTAGGTCCATTTAGGTTTCAAGAAAGAATCCATAAGGATACACCCCTATCATGATTCTAATGTAGAATCAAAAGATGAAAACTTGATCAATAAAATTTTTTATAGGGAAGTGAAATACCCAAAATGGTTACCAATATCATCCCTGTAAAGTAAAGAAACAGGAAGATTGGGATCTTCATTGATTCAAAGGATGATTTCCCATTTCTGATCATAGAACTTTTGATTGAAGAAACTATTGTCTTATATTCCCTTTCCTTCATGGATTGGTATCTGGGGCATAATCAGATAAAAATATTCCATAAAGACAAATAATTCACCACTTTTAGTGAACCTTAGGGGATCTTTGGATATTATTTCATTCCCTTTGGGTTAAATAATGATGGTTCTACTTTCCAACACATTACACATCAAATCTTTAAGTTATTCTTGGGATGAATTTAATAATGTTATATCTACAACCCAGTAGTAAAATTTCAACAACGATGTGATCACCTTATAGGTCTTTATAAAAGCATCAACTAGTTGTGATAGAACAGTTTGAAGATCAATCCTATCAATTGTGCTTTCTGATTAATGTCATATAAATTTATTCTCTTTTTTGTACACCACCTTGGAATTGAGGTCAATCCAAAAAAATACTAGTGAAATCCTAGAAATGTCAACCCATCATAATCTTAAATAATTGAGGGTATTCTAAGGGAACCTTGATTACATTAGGAGTTTCATAGATCACCTAGCTAGAAAATTTCTCCCCTCCACCAAGTTATTGAAGAAGAGATTTGCCTACTGATTAGATGAGTACTATCAGGATGCCTTTGATAATCTGAAGTAGTACTTACTTCCAACATTGGTCTTGATGTCGTTGGTATATGTAAATCTACTTTTCTTATATGTGGTCACAATGTAATGATTTCTTGGTGCTCTCCTCAAATAGAAAAATGATGTTGGGAATGAAAATAGCCTCTACTAACTCATTCAAATGATGCTATGTACTAAGACTTGGTATTTTGGTATCAAGAAGAACTATCTTGACCTCATATTTGGAGTGAAAAATATGACACATTACTTGAAGTATCATAATGTACACTTGGTCTCTTATATTGACCCACTCAATTAGATCCTTGGCCTCCCTTTATTGACTGGGCATTTGGATTGATAGGTGGTTATTTTATAAAAATGTGACATTCTATTTTTTTCAGTAAAGGAACTTAATGGGTAGGACCTAGTCGATTTCCTTTTGGAATGTCCCACACAAAAAAGAACACAAGTGGACCCCAAAATTTTAGAAGAGGAGGTTTTCTATGACCATGAAACTCCTTGAATGTGGGTAACATATTTTGATTGAAACTCATAGATTCATTTTGGAAATAGGATGGAAAAACCAAAGATCAATATGGTTAGTATAAGGGATTTGTTTGTTTCCCTTCATAATGAAATTTGGACCTACAAATTATCACTATCTGAAGGCTACACTAATAAAGAGGTAGAGTAAAAATCCCTTATCATTGGCTTAGATCTTACCCTATAGCTACAAATATCCTACCTGAACATCAAAAGTTATTGACAGATAATGATTAAACAAGTCAATTATGAGTGTTGCATCAATAAAGAATAATTGTTCTATATCATCGTTTATGTTAGAATATTGATGGAATAATTCCATTTTGAACCATCATTGTGTCACAAGACTTGATCAAAAATTTCTTGTGCTGAAACAATGGATACTACATCCACTATCTTGGTTGTCCCTGATCAAGAGTGAAGTGATTTTCTGCATCACTAAATTAAGGGAAGTCTTATCAGTCATTTTTTATGACTTGGAGGATACAAATTATTTCAATACTTACCCAAAACATGATGAACTGATATCCACCCCTGGATGGATGGATCCCATAGCTGAATAAACTCAAAACTAGGAACCCCCCCCATCAAATTGATCCAAAAGGTAATAGACTCAACACTGATTAGAATTTTTTTCCCTTATGGATGGGAAAAATGAAAAAAAACCACTAAAATGAGGTTTTTAGGGAATAATCCCCAGATGCATAGTAGATGAAGAGATTCCCATTTTCATGGAAGAAGTATATATAGGCTCCTATGGTACTTCCCAGTTCAAGACCAGACTCTCCCACCAAAATAGGAGGCTTAGTTGCTACTTAAAAATAATGATACATGACTATGTGGTATTCTAAAAGAAACAAGATGCATTCTATATTCATGAAAAATTCATCCATCAACCCACAGAGTTTATACATATAGATAAATATTCATTGCCATTTTTTATAGGGGGAACAGATGTTATGGGGACATATCCCCCAACAAAATATTGGTAGTTTATGTACATATTTACTACTACCAACTTCTTTTCCAAATGGGATAAGTAAATACCCCTCAATAAATTCAGGATGAATAATATCATTAACTTTTTGAAGTTAAATATCATCACTAGATTTGATGTCCCTCACGTGATATTGATGAAAAATGACACCAAAATTTTTTCTAATGAAATGAATAATTTCTACTGGGAGAAAAACATTGAATCCAACCATTCATCCCACTATCATGTAGTGGAAAATGAAAAAATAGAGGCCTTTAATAATATTATGTTAAAGAAAATCTTGAAAATGGTGGACAAGGAAAACAAGTCCAGGACATATAAGATCATTCATGCTTTATGGGCCTACCATACCACCACAAGCTCTACCACACAAGAAACTATATATTTTTTGGTGTGTGGAATTGAAGTAGTGTTTCCAATTGAATCATGGTCTCCATCTCTCTGAATAGCTATTTGTGGAAAATTTTCAGATGATGAGAAATTTAAAAGCTGGTTGGATGTGTTGGAAGGACTCAATGAGAAAAGGTTTCATACACTGCACAACATTGATTTTCATTAAAATGATATCTGATAGGACCTAAAAAAAGGTTTTCCTCCTCTATTTACTTAATGGAGAACTGGTATTGGCTCCCATAGCCCTAATGATACTAGGACATAATACTCCAATGCTAGAACCCAAGTGGGAAGGGCCTTACATCATACATAAGTTATATTCCAATGGATCTTACACATTTTCCATAATGGGTAGAGAATTAATTATGCCTCCCACCAATGAAAGGTTTCTCATGAAGTAATTTTCATAACCACCACGAAGCATCCTAAGTCATGGAAACAAGACTCTAAACTACACAACATCCCAAGTCCTAGTAGAATGACTCTATAATACACAATATCCAAATTCGTAACAGAAAGACACTAAACTTCCCAACATCCTAGGTCCTGGCAATAAGAATCTAAACCGCACAACATCCCATGTCCTGGAAGTAATACTCTAAACTACATTGAATTTAAAGTCCTAGAAGAAAGACTATAAACTTCACAATATAATGAGTCTTGGAAGCATGAATTTAAATTTCATATCATCTTTCATCCTTATCCCATGACATTAAACTGCATAGAAGACATTCGTACCATATTAAATTAAAGTGAATGAAATACGTCCTTACCAAATGACATTAGATTGCATGAAAAATATCAATTTACTAATGGATCATTGAATATAATCTATATCTGTGTGAAAACAAAATGAAGTAATCGTATTCCTATGAGTGAGTGAGATCCACATAAATAATTTTCCTATTCAAGAACAATGTGTGGCTTGATTCCTATTATAATAGGATATGTAGTGACACCCAGGCCTCAAGTCCTGGTTGTTTATGCAATATAAATAGAGCAATTCTCCCCCTATGTGTATGGGTTATACCTCCATGGGGATATTTGTATTCAAGAATTATGTGTGGCTTGATTCCTTCCATCATAGGATACATAGTGACACCTAGATCTCAAATCTTGGGTCCATCCTCTATATAAATAGGAAAATTATGACCTCTGTATATGGTTCAGACATGCATGGAAGGTTTTCCATTCAAGAACTATGTGTGGATAGATTATTGCAATCAGATGATACATAGTAACACCCAGATCTCAAATCCTGGTTCCAGCCACAACATAAATGGTAAAAATACCCCCCTCTATGTGTGGGTTAAACCTTCATGGAGATTTTTCATTTCAATAACTATGTATGGATTGATTCCTTTTATCACAAGACATATAGTGATTCCCCATACTCAAATCTTGGGTCCATCTATAATATAAATAGGGAAAATTCCCACCTTTTTGTATGGATCAGACCTTCGTGGAGGATTTTCCATTCAAGAACTACATGCGTCTTGATTATAGATATCCTAGGATATATAATGACACCTAGATCTCAAATATTATGTCCAACCAATATATATATGGAAAAATTACCCCTCTACATATAGATTAGACTTGAATGGAGATTTTTTCATTCATGAACTATGTGTGGCTTGATTCCTTCCATCATGGGATATATAGTTACAAAAAGACCTCAAATACGGTGTCCAAACAAAATATAATTGGAAAAAAATACCCTCTATATGTATGGATCAGACATACATGTAGTGTTTTTTATTACAGAATAATTTATAGCCTGATTCCACCCATCATAAGATAGGTAGTGAAACCCAAATCTTGAATCTTGGGTCCAGTTGCAATTTAAACAGAACCCCCCCCCCCCTATGTGTATCGTTCAGACCATCATGGGGAGTTTTCCATTCATGGAAAATGTGTGGATTGATTCATTCCATCACATGATACATAAATAAACCCAAACATAAAATATTAGGTCTATCCACAATCTAAATGAAAAAATACCCCCAATGTGTATGGTTTAGATCTAAATTTATAGTTTTATATTCAAGAACTATGTGTGGATTGAATCCTTCCATCCCAAGATACATAGTGACACCCAAATCTCAAATCATGGGTCGAAATGAAATATAAATAGAAAACATGCCCCTTATGCATATGGGTCTGACCTAGGTAGAGTGTTTCCACTCAATAACTATGTGTTCCTTTCATCCTTCCATCATTAGATACGTAGTGATACCTGCACATCAAATCATGGGTGAAGATGCAATTTAAATGAAAAAATGACCCCCTTTGCATACACTTTAGGCCTTCATGAATAATTTTTTGTTCATGAACTACATGTGGATTGATTCTTACTATTAGATGATACATTGTGATTCCCAGATCTCAAATCCTAGTTCCAGTAACAATATAAATGGAAAAATACCCCCTCTACGCGTGTATTAGAGATGCATGAAGAGTTTTCCATTCAAGAACTATGTGTGGATTGATTCATACTACCACAAGATACATATTAAAGACCAAATAAAAAATCTTGCATCCATATACAATATGAATTAAAATTCACCCCTCCTTGCTTATGCTTTAGACCAATATATGGAACCATATGAGATCTACGCATGGATTAATTCATATCATCATATGATATGTAGTGATTCTTGGATCCTCTATTAAAAGATCATCCATGTCACGACCCGTCCTCGAGGCCCGGGCCGTAACTACCCCAAGCCCGCCTTCCATAGGCCAGGGGCTGTAGACTAGCACCAAAGGAAAAAATCCCGATAAAAGGGAAGGCAATGACTTTATAAAGTAAATAATCACCACAGAGTACACAGGATGAAGTAAACACTAAGTAAACTGAGTACAAAAATAAATGATGGAAAGTAAATGGGCCAGAATACAAACCCAACTAAAAGTAAAGTACAACTGAAAGAAATTACAACAGCAGAAAAGTAAAACAGAAACATCGAGCCATCCTCCGGAACTCCCACCTGAAGGGTGGGTAAAGATAGTCTCATCAGCTCCTCGAGTCCGGCTGCCCACTCAATGTACGTCCTGCCTGATAGTCTACCTCTGAGTACCATCCAAATCCACAAGCCTCCACCTCGATCAGCACTTTCCGTCGTCTGCATCCAACACAATGTAGTGCGGGCATAGCCCGTGCATGGGTGAGTATACGATACTCAGTAGGGACCCCGAGACTCCTGAAGGTCTCCCAGAATCCACGAAGGATAAACCAAAAAGGAAAGATACAATCATGAAGTATCAACTAGCACTACTTAGGTATATTCCCATACATATACCTAAGTCATCAATTCCAGTTCTGCTCCAACTCAGGAGCCCATGTTCAACCCAGTCCACATAGGAAAGTGCAACCCAATCCACACAGGAAAGCACAACCCAATCCACACAGGAAACCACAACCCAATCCACACAGGAAAGAACAAACCAATCCACACAGGATAGAAGGTAAATCATATCGAAGATAATGATTGAAATTCAAGACTCAGCTCACAGAAGTATACTACTCACGAAGAGGGGTGGAGATGATTGATGTAGCCTCTGAATCATATCCTCTGTCGAACCCACGTAGGATCCAAGTACATATGTCGTCACTGCCAAACCCACGTAGGATCCAAGTACAGTAACTTTCACTGCCGAACCCACGTAGGATTGAAGTACAGTCGTCATCGCTGTCGAACCGAGGGAGGATCCAAGTACAGTCGTCATCGCTGCCGAACCCACGGAGGATCCAAGTACAGTCGTTCTTGTCGTCGCATTCGCAACCAGTTCTAGGGTTCCCGCACACAGCATGCTCGATTCCAGGAGGGTACGCTCCACAAGCCAAGGGGGTCGATAAATCAACAGTCACGAAGTTCAGTGTTGATGTATTAAAAATTTCCGTCTTGTCAAAAGGAACTCAACGCAACAGACGGCACGTCAATCGGACGCCCGGTCTGAGAGTTATTGGCTTTTTCGTCCCAGGGGCCCGGTTGGTTTTTAAGCTAAAACCTACCCGACCGTACTCCATCTGTGTCCAAAACTCAAGAGGAGTAAGCCAATAGAACCATATCACTAAGAGGAAACCAACAATGTCGATGGCACGTCAATCGGATGTCCGGAGCTCAAGTTATATGCGTTTCCGCTCCGAGGGCTCATTTGGTTTCGTGTTCAAACCAACCCATCCGTACACAAAGTTCTCTGAAACCTTGAGTGTAATATACCGAAATGATCGTCTCGATCCAAGTATCACTACACAACTTACGGTGCATCGATCGTAGGTTCGTAGCCCATGTTATGGGTGTTTGAACAGATTGATCTGTAAATAGGGGGTTTGGGCCCGGTCCGACTCGGCCCAATACCCCATGGGTCGGCCAGAACTGGGTCGACCGGACCCGGGTCCAGGTCCGGCCCAGTGTGGGGGTCCAGCCCAGCGCGGGCGGCCCGACCCGACGCGGGGGTCCGGCCCGGCGCGGGCGGTCCCGCCCAACGCGGGCGGACTGACTCAGTGCGGGCGGATACAGATGGGGGGGCGCTGCCCCCCTTTTTTCATAAAACGGCCGACCCCTGTGGGGTCCGCCCTAGCTGCACTGGCTGGGGGTTTTGAACTCCCAGACCTCTTGGAACGGCCGACCATATTGTCCGGCCGGTGTGGCTGCCGCGGGACCCACCGGTCCCGCCTCCTGGTGCGTCGGCGGCCGAGTGATTCTGGCCGCCTCCTTTGCAACTGCCGCGGCGTGACGGCGCCGCGCCCCTCCGCCGCGGCCCGCCCCGGCCACAGCCTCCTGGTGCGCCAACGCAACGCGACGACGCCGCACACCTCCACCGCGGCCTACTCCGGCCGTGGTTCTCTCGACCTCGTGTGGTGCAATGGCACCGCCTCTATTTCAATCCATGAAGAAAATCAATAACAAAAGGGTAGGAGGATCAGCCGTGTTTGTGCGGTCCGACCTCCTCCTGTTATATTGATAACAAGTGGACAATAATTAATGAAGAACGTCAATTAATTTTGAATGTAAATCAAACCCTACGTCGAAGAAAATTCGCAGAAGCTTGCGTCGTGAGGGTATTTTCGATGACGACCTTGGCATGCGCCCAAGGAGAGGATGGCGTCACACACCAGCTACAGAGAGGAGAAGGAATGACACGTCGATCTCTCCTTGTGGTGACGGCGTTCTTCGTCGAAGTCTTGATGTTCTTCAACAAGGGTGATGGTGTTCTTCAAGACTTAGAGTTTTCTTCCCAAAGTCTCCACTCAACGAAACAACCAAAATAAAATAAGGCTTTTGCCTTATTTTATTGACTTATGACAACCATTCAAAACTTCAAAAGTTGAATTCACTTAATTAATCTTGAGTTTTCAAAATGAATGGGGTGTTATGTTGGCATTATTAATGAGAGGGAGAGTCACATAATTTAAGAGGGGGTTTTAGAAGAGTTAGGGAATTTTAAAGGGTGGGGATCATGTGGGCCCCACCTCACTAATATCCTAAAAAGAGAATTTAGGATTTAGTGGGTCCCACCCCAACTTCCACACATAGGTTAAATATACTTAGAGTAGAAATAAAATTGTAACACATGTTTTATTTCACTCTTCAATTAAACCACTTTTTTTTAACAACACATCCCGAGAAAACACAACTCCAGTAAAAGTTTTCTTAAGACATTTCCAGGCCTTGCGGTTTCATCGGTGCCCTCGGATTTCGATTCCGAGCACCAGTTCAAAAGTTAGAAAAACCCGCTCGTTCGTTCACTGAACGTACCCGAGCTAAACTTCGGAAATTGATTCCGGGCACACCGGGCCTCGGAATCAGGTGCCGTCAAAAACTGTGTACTCGTAAAATCCCAAATAATTTATGAAAAAACATTCCATGAAATTTATGGGTCTTTAAATTACTCTCACCTCAAGGCTTTATGTCCCCGTAAAGATACATCAAAAACTAGGGGAACAAATGAGGGTATTGTGCACGCATCTGAGCCTCCCGCTCCCAAGTTCTCTCCTGGAGGTTCCCGTGCTACCACCTGAGGTGCACTAGAGGAATCGACTGCCTATGTGGGACCCGCTCCTGTCAATCCTCGATCTCCACTAGGACCTCCGAAAAAGTCTCCCTATCATCGATGTCCATATCCCTATGGTCAATGATATGCGTCGGGTCATGCACGTATCTCCTCAGCTGAGATACATGGAAGACGTCGTGCACTCGGTGCAACTAAGGTGGTAGAGCCAGGTGATAAGCCACCTCGCCTATCCAGCTGAGATCCTGGAATGGTCTGACGAAGCGCGGAGATAACTTGCCGCCCCGGCCAAATCTTTGTAATCCACATGAAGGTGAGACCCGTAATAAAACGGGGTCGCCATCCTAGAACTCCCGTGGTCTTCGCCTCCTGTCAGCATAAGAATTATGTCGGCTCTGAGCTGTCCTCATCCGCTCCAAGATGACCTGGACCTTCTCTGTCGTGGCCTGGACCATCTCTGGTCCCCCAAGTGCTGACTCCCCAGGGTCTGTCCAACACAGAGGTGATCTTCAAGGTCAGTCTTACAATGCATCATATGGTATCATCCTGATGGTGGAGTGGTATCTGTTTTTGTATGAAAATTCCACCAAGGGTAGGTGATCTTCCTAGCTACGACCAAAGTCAAGGACACATTCACGGAGCATTTCCTCGAGATTCTAAATGGTCCTCTCCGTCTGACCATCCGTGTGAGGGTGAAAGGCGGTGCTTAGGTGTAGCTGCGTCCCAAATTCCTCCTACAACCCCTTCCAAATCCGGGAAGTAAAGAGAGCATATCGATCGGAGATGATAGATGATGACACACCATGAAGCCATAAGATCTCTTGAACGTAGAGGAATCCCAAGCTCTCCACTGAGCCCTGCTCTATGATGGGTAAGAAGTGGGCCGACTTGGTGAGTCTGTTGACGATCACCCAAATGGAGTCGTGTCCTCTGGAAGTACGCGGATGTCTATTCACGAAATCCATATATATCCCGTCCCACTTCCACTCTGGGACCTCCAAGGGTTGTACAAAGCCTACTGGTACCTGGTGTTCCGCCTTCACCTGTTGGAAGGTGAGGCATCGTGAAATGAACTCTGCCACAACCTTCTTCATACCCGGCCACCAGTGTTGTCGTCTGAGGTCCTGGAACATCATTGATACCCCTGGATGTACCACTAAAGGGAAAGTGTGAAACTCTCTCAGCACCTCTCCCTGTAAAGCAGCTGGTACCATACTACATCCTCTGAAAAGGATGACGTGCTCTCCTCCTACATAAAATCCATCAGGTGCCTGTCCTGTGGAAATCTATGCACGCCATGTCTCATAGTCAACGTCCCCATGTTGTGCCTCTCTGACTCGATTATGTAGTGGAGGAGTGACTGTGAGCGACTGTAGAAAGGCTGGCCTATCTCTATCCACGAAGGATATCTGCAACGCGTCTAGCTGCTCCATCGCCTCTCCAAGTAGATGGATTCCTGACCTCCTGCTGAGAGCATCAGCTACTACATTCCCCTTCCCAGGAGTATAGACTATCTCAAAGTCATAGTACTAGAGGAACTCGAGCCATCGCCACTGTCTCAGTTTTAGGTCCTTCTATGAGAAGATGTACCTAAGACTCTGGTGGTTAGATTAGACTGCAAATCACTCGCCCATCAGATAGTGCCTCCACATCTTCAGAGTGAAGACCACTACTACTAACTTCAGGTCACGGGTAGCGTAGTTCTGCTCGTGCTGCCTCAACTTTCGTGATCCATAGGCGATCACTGCCCGCTCCTGTATCAGGACACACCCGAGTCGAATCCCTGATGCATAGCAGTAGACTACGTACCCTACTCCCTCCTCTGATAGCCTTAAGATGGGTACAATGGTCAATCTCTGTCTCAGCTTCTAGAAGCTCTGCTGACATCTATATGATCAAACGTAGGGTTTCCCCTTTATTGTCAAAGCTGAAACCAGTGTTGCAACTCTAGAGAAGTCTGGAACAAATCTCCGATAGTACCCAGCTAGACCTAGGAAACTCCGCACCTCCGTTATGCTTCTGGGTGGCTCCCAAGCTAGCAATGCCTCGATCTTCACATGATCCACCACAACTCCCACCTTAGAGATGACGTGTCCCGAGAAGCGGACCTCTAAAATCCAGAACTAACACTTTGAGAGCTTACCATAAAGCTGGTGCTCTCGAAGTGTATCCAGTACAACCTGCAAGTGGTAGGCATGCTCCTCCTCAGTAGTCGAGTAAATCAATATGTCGTCGATGAAGACTATGAAAAATCGACTGAGGTAAGGCTGGAAGATCCTATTCATGAGACTCATGAACACTGTTGGAGTGTTGGTTATGCCGAATGGCATAACCAAGAACTCATAGTGGCCATAACGACACCTGAAGGTCGTCTTCTACACATCCTTGTCTCGAACTCTGAGCTGATGATAGCCTGACCTAAGGTCTATCTTGGAGAACCATCGTGCTCCCTTTAGATGATTGAAGAGGTCTTGAATCCTTGGTAGTGGATACTTTTCCTTCATGGTCATCTGGTTCATGCGACAATAATCGACACACAGTCACAAGCTCCCATCCGCCTTCTTGGCGAACAATATCGGGGAAGCCCAGGGTGAAACACTGGGTCGAATGAATCCCCTGCCCTGGAAGTCCTTAGGCTGTACCCGTAGCTCATGAAGCTCAGTGGGATACATATAATATGCTGGAGTAGATATCGGGGTTGTCTCAGGGTATAGGTCAATGTAGAAGTCTACCTCTCTTCGAGTAGGTAGTCCTGGAACATCGTTAGGAAAACCGTCCGCATACTGATCCACCACAACAGGAAAACTCAGAATTTGCACGTCCTTTGCTCCTAGGATGAGGCTAGCCAACTGATGAGTGATCGAAAAACCTCTCCTCTGCGTGAGTCCATCCTGCACTACAGAGGCTCTCTTCTCGCTGGTGAAGGTGAACCTGCTCCCATCAGTGCGGAAACACCGCACCTTGTGCCTAATACAGTAGATCTGAGCATGGACCGTAGATAACCAATCCATTCCCAAGATGACGTTGTAAGGCCTCGACGACGCTACAAGAAGATCCCAGCCAAAGCTCTCTCCTCCTAGAGTAAGCTCACATTGCCGGCACCAGTGCGTAATCACCAAGTCTGCTCCTGTAGGAGTCTCTAGCCCTAAGGATCGAGCCAACGACTCCGTCAAAATCTCCAAACTCCGAACAAGGCCATCAGAAATGAAAGAATGACTCGCTCTTATGACTATAAGATTTACAGAAAGGGTGGAGTAGACACAGATAGTACCTCGAATCATCTTAGGTGTGCTGTGGTCATAGTCCTCCGCTACCTAAAGCTAATCCTGCCTCTGTTCGGCAACTCCCTGTGGTCGGGGTGGACCTCCTGGTAGTGGTGGTGGTAGAGCCTAAAAGTGCCGCCCACCACCCGCTGCTCGGCCAGCTCCTCTACCTCGTCCGCCTTCTCCCTGCGGACCGCCAAGGTCAAACTTCTGCCTCTTCCTGGGTGGTCCCTCAACAGTCTTCTAGTCCTATGCATGGCGGGTCGGGCAGTCACGAGCCTTGTGGCCCTGCCCACCGCATGCATAGCACTGTCTGCCTCTTCTATGACTGGCTCTGCTGCGTGTGCCCCGCACCTCCAAGCCAGTATCCTGAGGTCCTCCACCTGATGGTCTGGTCCGCCTAGACCCCTGTGACATCCGTCGACTGCCAGCTACAGAAGAATCCACTACGTGCCGCCCTGGAGTAGGTCTCGCTGCTGGTGTCGGCTCAGTAAGAAAGCTCTCTACAAGAAGGGCTCGCTCCAGTACTCCTGCCTGTGTCGGAAAGCTGAGGGAGATCATCAAAGCCCTGATCTCATGCCACAGTCCCTGCTCAAAGGTCCGAGCCCAGAAGAATGGGTCCCGTACCATGTCCGTGGAGTAGCGCAAGAGGTCGGTAAATCTCACCGAGTACTGGGCTACTGTCATGATGCCCCGTTGCAGCTGTAGTAGCTCCTGAATGCGCACCACACAGAGGATGGCTGAAATGAACTCTGAGGGGAAGAGGCTCTCAAAGTCTGTCCATAAAATAGATGCCTCGTCGTTCACATGGAGCATCAGGATCCACCATCTACCTACTGTCACATGCATGAGACTCTTTTCAAGGATCACCATGAAGTCAGCTGGTGTCCCTAATAATCAGAAAACTTGAACAACAGCCTCCATCCAATCCTCGGCTGCCTGAGGGTCCATCTCCCCATGGAACCTGGGTGGTATCTGACACTAAAACTCATGCAGTGCACTCAGGAGATGTGCACTCTCAGCTGCTGGGGCTGGTGGCATCAGTGGCTCAGCGGGTAGAGGTAGCGTCGGTGTCTCCGCTATAATGGGGCCCTGCACCGAGGCCTCGTCACTCCATGGGATGCCATCTCACACAAGGCTCAGAACCCTAGCTGGCTGCCGTCGTGGGGCCATACTGAAAAGAAACAGGTGTGCCATGGTCAATACAGTATACCTGGTGAGCTGACACAATGTAATCACAAAGAAAACTTTTAAAACACACAAGAAATCAATGTTTTCAGGAACCAAATCGGAAATCAGAAGTCAAGGTCCTGGTGTATGGATACGTCGGCCGCCACACCAACACTGGACTCCCTGGATTGATAACCACACTCAATACACTTAACAATATTTCTTCACATCAGAGTCCTGAGTTCTGAGGTAGAAACGACTCCTCTAATACCAATTTGTCACAAACTGGCCTCGAGGCCCGTGCTGTGACTACCCCAAGCCTGCCTTCCATAGGCTAGGGGATGGAGACTAGCACCAAAGGCCAAAATCATGATAAAAGGGAAGGAATTTCCTTTATAAAGTAAACAATCACCACAGAGTACACAAGCTAAATTAAACACTAAGTAAACTGAGTACAAAAGTAAATGCTGGAAAGTAAATGGGCCAGAATACAAACCCAACTGAAAGTACAGTACAACTGAAAGAAAGTACAACAACAGAAAAGTAAAACAGCAACACCGAGTCGTCCTCCGGAACTCCCACCTGAAGGGTGGGTATAGATAGTCTCGTTGGCTCCTCGAGTCCTGTCATCCACTCCATGTACATCCCGCCTGATAGTCCACCTCTGAGTACCGTCCAGCTCCACGAGCCTCCACCTCGATCAGTGATGTCCGTCGTCTGCATCCAACACAACATAGTGCGGGCATAACCCATGTAGGGGTGAGTATATGATACTCAGTAGGGAACCCGAGACTCCCGAAGGTCTCACAGAATCCACGAAGGATAAACCACAAAGGAATGATACAATCATGAAGTATCAACCAACACTACTTAGGTATATGCCCATACATATACCTAAGTCATTAAGTCCAGTTCTGCTCCAACTCACGAGCCCAAGTTCAACCCAGTACACATAGGAAAGTACAACCCAATCCACATAGGAAATCACAAACCAATCCACACAGGAAAACACAACCCAATCCACACAGGAAAGCACAACCAAATCCATACAGGATAGCAAGTCAATCATATCGAAGATAATGATTGAATTTCAAGACTCAGCTCACACAGGTATACTACTCACGAAGAGGGGTGAAGATGATTGATGTAGCCTCTGAATCATCTCCTATACCGAACCCACATAGGATCCAAGTACAGATGTCGTCATTGCCGAACCCACATAGGATCCAGGTACAATAACTTTCACTGCCGAACCCATAGAGGATCCAAGTACAGTCGTCATCGCTGCCGAACCCATGGAGGATCCAAGTACAGTCGTCCTCGTCGTCGCATTCGCAGCCAGCTCTAGGGTTCCCGCACACAGCACGCTCGATTCCAGGAGGGTTCGCTCCACCAGCCAAGGGATTCGATACATCAACTGTCACGAATTTCAGGGTTTATGTATCACAAAGTTCCATCTCGTCAAAAGGAACCCAACGCAATAGACGGTGCGTCAATCGAACGCCCGGTCTGAGAGTTATTGGATTTTTCGTCCGAGGGGCCCGGTTGGTTTTTAAGCTAAAACCAACCCGACCGTACTCCAGCTGAATCAAAAACTCAAGAGGTGTAATCCAATAGAACCATCTCACTAATAGGAAACCAAAAAATTCGACGTCACGTCAATCGGACATCTGGAGCTCAAGTTATATGTGTTTCTGCTCCGAGGGCCCGTTTGGTTTCGTGTTCGAACCAACCCCGCCATACCCAAAGTTCTCCAAAACCTTGAGTGTAATATACAAAAACAACCATCTCGATCCAAGGATCTCTACACAACTAGAGGTTCATCGATCGGTGGTTTGTATCCTAAGTTATGGGTGTTTGAATGGATCTGTCCGTAAACAGGGGGTTTGGGCCCAGTCCAACCCGACCCAATACCCCATGGGTCGGCCTGAACCGAGTCGACCTGACCGGGCGGTCTGACCCAGTGCGAGCGGACCCAGAAGTGGGGGGGGGGGAGGGGGGCGCCGCCCCCCTGTTTTTCGGAAACGGCGGACCCCTATGGGGTCCACCCTAGCTGCGCTGGCCAGGGGTTTTGAACCCCTGGATTTCTTGGAACGGTCGGCCATATTGGCCGGATGGTGTGGCTACCGCGGGACCCCCCGCCTCCTGGTGTGCTGGTAGCCAGCTGAGTCTGGCCGCCTCCTCTGCAACCGTCGCGACCTTAGGTTGCGGCCCCTGTCCGACCGGCGCAGCGCGATGGCACCGTGCACCTCCGCTGTAGCCTACTCCGGTCGCAGTTCTCTCGACCTCATGCAGTGCAACGACACCGCCTCCATTTCAATCCACGAAGAAAGTCACCAACAAAAGAGGAGGAGGATCCGCCGTGTTTGTGCGGTTAGACCTCCTCCCATTATATTGATAACAAGCGGCCAAAAAATAACAAAGAATGTCAATTAATTTTGAACGTAAATCAACCCCTACCTCGAAGAAATTTCGCGGAATCTAGCGTCGTGAGGGTGGTTTCGATGACAGCGTTGGAATGTACCCAAGGATAGGATGGCGTCACACACCGACTGCGGAGAGGAGAAGGAACGGCACGTCAATCTCTCATTATGGTGACGGCGTTTTTCGTCGAAGTCTTGACGTTCTTCAATGAAGGTGATGGAGTTCTTCAAGACTTATAGTTTTCTTCCCAAAGTATCCACTCAATGTAACAACGAAAATAAAATAAGACTTTTTCCTTATTTTATATACTTATGCCTACCATTCAAAACATAAAAATTTGAATTCACTTAATTAATCTTGAGTTGTCAAAATGAATGGGGTGTCAATTTGGCATTATTAATGAGAGGGAGAGTCACATAATTTACTTATGCCTACCATTCAAAACTTCAAAAGTTGAATTCACTTAATTAATTTTTACAATCCATGAGTTATCATCACTCATAATCATGATCCTCCATGATATTAATATCTGTATAGAGGATCCAATCCATAATAAATTATGAACAACCCCATATATTCTCCATCATATACCCTCAAATGGCTTAATCGACTACCCGGTAATACCTTGTTTCTCAAACCGAGAATGGCTCATGTGATATTAGGGAACCTAAAAAGACACTTTGGATGATACAACTAAGTTGTGTCTTGGATAGGGAAATTTTTCATAGTTTCATGATGTTAAACTGCATGACCACATCCTAGTCACATGATGTTAAACTGTATGATGATATCCTAGTCGCATGAAGTTAAATTTCACAACACAAGGTCTTCATTCCAAATAGATCACCCCATGATGATTGTGTATTCGAGAATTTCATGAATTATCCCTTTTCCCTAAAAATGTGTTCAATGAATTCTATAGTAGCCTTTATGGTTCTCAAAACCTTCCATAATCTTATGTTCTCCATGAACTAACTTTATATATTCAATAACTAAGTTGATACCAACCAATTAGTCAAGTTTATATCCTTCTCTTGGAACCTAATGGACCTTGGGATCTATTGATTTGGGTTATCCCCTATAGAAAATAGGTAATGGGAAGTGTATAACCTAAAGGAACCCTATAGGGTTTGCTGGTGAATGAAATAATTCTGAAGAACTTGTTCCTAGAGGATGTTTTTTCCTAGAGGAGAATTCCACATGAAACTCATGAGTTATTGTCCTAAGTGCGTCAAATATGGGATTTCACCATTATCAATGGTTGACATGTACCCACCAGTTTCCTCCACCACTTAACTCAGATATTCTGGGGTTATGATTCACACCTTCTATAACCCAACTATTCAAGTGCATTTAGATACTCCCAATGTTACACATCTATGCATCATACCCATTTTCAAAGCAAGATTATAAAATTGAATTATAGTACCCTTTCATTTCAGGTTATATATCCCCCATGATGTCCTAACATCCTTAAGCTTTGAAATCCCTTTAGACACCCCATTTTCAAAATTCATTCCCCAGATACACATCATTTATTTTCCCTACATCCAAGAGGGATCAAGAATGACTCAATTGTTTATGCCTTTATATTCCAAGTATTGGAGGCAAGACTCTTAATATAATGAAATTTATAAAAGAACTATGTGTGGCATAATTATTATTACCAAAGGATTCATAGAGATACCTAGGCCTCAAATCCTGGGACTAGATGTAATGTAAAGGATAAAAATTTCCCTTACCTTGCATAGAGGTCAAACCTATCCAATGGATTGTCTAAAATCAGAACTATGTATGGATTGATTCCCATACTATGGGATATGTAGTGATGAATGGATCTTCCATTTAAGGCCCAACACTGAATTATCATCATTCCTATCCATTTTTCGTCAATGAGAACTATGTTTTGCGAGGACTCCCACTCATATTGAGTTGTGAGTCCCCCTATATATTTCCTATCATGCA
Source organism: Viscum album (assembly GCA_963277665.1). Taxonomy (NCBI): domain Eukaryota; kingdom Viridiplantae; phylum Streptophyta; class Magnoliopsida; order Santalales; family Viscaceae; genus Viscum; species Viscum album. The sequence goes on from OY728123.1 coordinate 882,377,792, forward strand.
CTATCACACATATTAATTGAATATATAGTTATCTCTTATTTCTCATGTTGAGTATGACTCATGTGATATTAGTGAAAATAGAAAGTTTATTTATCTATCATGATTGAGGTTCATTCTATCCAAAGATAGGTAACCACATATTAGTTAATTTATGTTAAACTTTGCGATGATGACCAAGTAACTTGATGTTAAATTGCATGAAAATAAGTCATCATGCTAAATAGATCACCCCCTAATGAATATGTATTCAAGAATTGCGTGTATTATCCCGTAGACCTGAAAATGTGTTCAATACATGATGGTGTATCCTTTAGGGTTCCATAACCCTTATTTAATCTTTTTTTCTCCATGAACCAACTTTATATATTTGGAATATGAGTTGATACTATCCAATTAGTTGATTTAATATCCATCTCTTGTAACCCCATGGAATTTGGGAACCCTTGATCTTGGTCCTCCCCTATATAAAATTAGTTGTAGGGACTGGATAATCCAAAGGGACCCCAGTACGATTTATAGATGAATGAAGCAATTCTAAAGAACTTTTTCCTAGAGGATGTTTGGCCCAGGAGGACAAATTCCCCTTAAACCCTAGAGTTATTGTCCAGATTGTGTGGAATATAGGGTTTTTCATTATTAATGGTGGATTTTTAACCACTTGTTTCCACCTCCATTAAACTCAAATATTCTTGGTTTATGATTTACACCTTCCATAACCCAACAATTAAAGTGGATTAAAATACTCTCTATATTACATGTTTCTTCATCATACCCATTTTCAAATCAAGATTATGTCATTGTATCCTTATACCCATCCATTTCAGGTCATGCATCTTCTTTGAAGACCCAATTTATCAGATTTAGTCACTCCTCTAGGTGATACATCCTAGTTTCCTGACATTAAATTGCATGGAATATGGTCCATCCTGTACAAATCAAAATGGAATAGAGTGGGCCATCCTATCCATAAATCTATGCTTGGGATGATTTTTTCACAACCATACTAGAATGAAATATAGAAATTATCTATCCACATGTATGATACTGATCTATGTAGAGGGAACCTTAGCTGGCCTTGATCTCAAGACTAAGGGAAGAAAATAGAATGCCCCTCTCCCCCACATAAGATTCAGATCTACACAGAGGGATCACCTTAAAGGAGCTGATTATGGCATGATTCACGACCTTACAATATGCATACAGAAACCCAAGTAATCCAAACCATATAAATTACGTATACCTCTATTTAAAAAGTTCCAAGTCATACAAACTCACCCTACCTATTTACGAGTGATATCTACATAGATATTTCTTACACATGAGATAAATATGCACAAGAAGAGCTCTAGAATATGGATACCCATTTATAATCTTTTCAATCGATAAAAGGTTTCTCCAACATCTAAATTCACCAAACTATTGAAAATTTTCCCCTACGATACGTTTTACAATTTCACAATGGTTTCTATGTTATTATTGCATGAAATAAAACTATAAGGAATACTTGATCATCACATGACATTAAACAACATTACTAATTCATCCCCACTACATGGTGTTAAATTATGCATAACATATCCCATTATCACTCCTTGTTGAAGAACTATAAGAGCTTGAACCTAGTCAACTAGAGTACAGTGTACTTACATCTTCTTTCAAGCACTTCAATCCACATATCACACTTCATTTCTTGAGCTTCATGGGTTTTCTCCAACCTTTCACATCCATTAGAAAGAATAAAATATATCTCGGGTTGATCATTTAAGATGTGGATCTATATTAGGGCCTTAGACCCATTAACCTGAGGAAACTTTCCCCTACTGGAAGGACCTTCTTATCCTTGTAATACATGACATCATATAAGTGTATATCATCAACATAGAGTTATTCACGATCATTTTTAGCATGACAGTCTCATAAAATTACTGATGACCTAATAACCTTGATCCATAATCTACAACACTCTCATAATATTCTCAAAAGGACACTGGAGTACTCTTGACCCTAGGAATCCCAATTATTTTATTGTGTAACACTTCCCTAATACTAGGTCCATGTGTATCATGACCATAAACTACATGCACATTAGTCAAAGTTATATAACCTTGAACTTTATCCTTTGATGATCGAAATTTCAACACCCTAAACTGTTAGTGAAAGATACATAAACAATTTTAGTTAGAAAACCCAAAAAGGGTGTTTTTGGAATAATTCAAGCCTCCACCCACTAAACTTGTCACCTATAGGGTTTCAGAAAATGTTAGATCATAAATAAACAAGGTACAATGCTCCTAGAGCCGATCTTGTGTACTTAGTAAAATACAATCTATGCTTGTTGGACCCCTATTCTATGAAAAAGTTAGAGTAATGATTTATCACATCACCTTGATGTAATAATATGTTTAGTAAGCGATGACACAAATTTTACAGTGCTAAAACCCTTCTTGAATATTATGTTTTCAAAAAACCACCTTCATGTATTTTATGTATGAGCTGACATGGCCAATTCATTGAGGTGATAACCTTCTCCTAGATCACCATAGCCTCAAGTTATTTATCCTAGTTCTCCCATTTAGAAAGATGGTATTAGGGACTGGATAATCTACAAGGTCCCTACTAGGATTCTATGGATAATTGAAACAATTCCAAAGACCTTGTTCCTAGATGATGTTTGGTCTCTGAAGAGATCCCCCACCCCAAACACAAGAATTATTCTCCTAACTGTGTGGAATATGGGCTTCTTCCATTATCAATTTTTGACCTTTATCCGCTATCTTCCACCTTCAATTTTCTCTGATATTCCTAGAACGTGATTTACCATCCCCATAAACAGACTATTCAAGTGTATTAGACATACTCGACATTATTTCATTGTGTATTTTACCCTTTCTCATTGTAGGAATGAAATATTTTATTTATGAACCTTTTTATGGCCCACACCACATGACTCAAAACCAAACGGAATAGGGATTGACCTTCCCAATGAGAAACTACATTTCCCTAGGGGTTCAAATCCCTTCATGGATTCCACTATTCTCTATATCCAACTTCATATTCCAAATGTTTTAATCTCCACAAACCTTTTTTGACCTTGGAAAGTAGTGTGGACCCTTCTACATGACCATTCATGTAATCCATATGTGATCATGCATAAGGGACTATAACCCATCTCCTGTAGGTATCTTCTCCTTGCAGTAAAGAAGCTACAATCCTCGTGAGCCCTAAAAACAACATAGAATAACTCAGCACCTTAGGGTGTTTTGTGGTTATCCCTGACATGTATGCCCCATTCCATATTCATCAGTTAAAGATTTTGGACATGTTATTTACACAACCAAATATTCCAACTACCCAAGTGGAATCCACTTCCCTAATATTTTACCATCCCCCAATACCCTTTAAGGTAATGATACAGGGTGTCACAACATATTATGGAAATTCATCCTTCATGTTTTCTACACGAAATCAGGGTGTCATAACCCTTAATGAACATTAATTATTTAGAATATCAATTAATAATTCAGGGTATTATAACCATTCTGGGACACCAGTACTTCATAATTCCATCATGGATACAAGCTTCTTGAACCCTTTATGAATACCCATCCTTAACTACCAGTAATAGATGGTTTGAGATAGAATATATTAAACTATAACAATAAATGGTCTGATATAGAAGACCTTAAACTACAGTAATATAAGTTATTGGCTGAAAGAACATAAACTACAACAATATATAGTCCAAGATAAAATACCCTAAACTAAATTAATAGAATTTCCAAGAAAAAACACCCAAAAATACAATAATGGTTTGGCTTAAAATACCTTAAGCATCCAGTTGAAAGAGACAAAATGCTCACCAGGGTGAATACCTAAAAAGTGAACCCTGGGAATTAGTCGATCCATTATCACTAGACATGAATTTTTTTGATCTAGGAAATATTGATAACTTATAAATTAGAAAAGGCACAAAATGTTTTAGGTCGAAAACCAATAAAAGGTCATCCTGAGAAAAAGTCATATACATTCCTTCCAAGATTTCCCCATATGAAACTTAGGAAAAATAAAGGGAAATATAAAAAAAGATACAAATAATTTAGGGGTCATTATTTTTCCATAGAAAAAATCAAGCTATACTCACTATGTCCACTGTATTAGGAAGAAATTAAATGACTCTCCCTTCAAGATATATATTCACCCATGTTATCCTTTTAAAATATGTTATCCCATGATATTAAAAGAAAATGAATTAATGTGAAATCTAATTTTAGTGGTCATTCATGAGAAATTATAAAGGTAAATATATTATTATTAAATTATACAAAACCAATAATTTAGGTTTACAAATTATGATATAAAGGATGGATGCATTCAATGGTGTAAATGATAATAAGATAATTAAATTCTATGAATATAGTGAAAGCAATAAGTACCTGTAATAACATTTAAAGTAAAAAAAGATATTTTCATTGATAATGTGAAATAGTAGGACTCTACACATTCTAGAGTCTCTCTAAGTATCCATCCAAAACAAATAAAAAATTATACTGGATTACAATAAAGTTTGATTAAATGAGTTTTCAAAATTATCCAGGGTCTGGTGAGAGGCTTCGATTGAGCACTGAAGTGTCATCTTATCCATTTTGTATAAATAAAAGAAGATAAATCATCACCTACCTTTAGATTAGTTGACAATAAGGATGATGAAATTGAAAGATTGGACCTTGAATGAGATATGATCACTTCTTTTCTACTATTTGTGTAGTCATTTCTTCCATATGAACAAATAGTTGAGAGAACTTTTGGTGTCCCTATTCAATAAACTTCAAATAATATTTTACTAATTTTACTAGATGAGTCATTCCCTCAAAACAATGCAATTCCCTATCATTGTATTCTATTTTCTGCCAAGTCAGGACAATTTTTAGTATGATATCATCCAATTTTTGATAGTTGAAGCCACCGAATCCCAAATCACAAAAGGGATGGAAAAGTAACTCTTCTTGGTCATGAATTTCATCCAAGGGAGTCTCCATAATCAGGGTGTGGATTTACTGAAAAATTATCTTTCTTGGTATCAAGTTCATTGAATAAGGGATTGGTCGAGATGATGGGGAAGCAAGATAAGGTTTCTTAGGAATTTATTACCAAACTGGTACATCATTTTTCATGGGAACTAAAGGTTTGGAATCACAAACAAACCCTATCCTTCTAATAGAATGTTTGTAACTATTGTTATATTGATTCCATGGAGGATCCCTTGAGTCCTAAATCAACTCCATTACTTCCAAAAATAAGTGGCTCAAGGACGTTTATGTATTATCCACTTGATATATCAATCAATTCAATATAATAATTAAGTAATCTTACACCCAAAATTGGTTATAGTCGTGAGACAGGAAGATACGAGCATCAATATGAGGAAGAATGGTTTTATCATTTCTATCTTCACATGCCAGCATAATAAAAAATTGGTGAATGATCCCTGAATGTTGTGATCCTTACTCACTAGATAAGGGAATAGTGGAATACAATTGAATACAGAAACACAGGCAAGAAAACCAATAAGGTTTATCTGGCTCATAGATAAACATCTCATCTATACAAAATATAAGAAACCCATCTGAGAGAGAGATTTTATATAACTCATCATCAGGAGAGCCACTTCCATTATCAATAATTATCTCAATTGGTGCATGATAGGGTATGAAGTTGAAATGATTATTCTGACTCAACATATTCATAACCTCATTGGGACCTAATTGCATCGCTTCAACCACAAAAATGTTCAATATACTGGGATGTAATGAAGCATAAGGAATTTCATTAGTGTTTTGATATCTGTAACACTGGAAATTCTCTCCCATTCAACCAAATAATAATTGGAATGGGCCTCCAATCCATTAGGGGATGTTTCCTGGTTAGGTGTGATAAAGGAGTTCATAAAGATGGAAAAGATTTTTCATTACAAGATTAAGAGGTCACCCCTCTTCCAATGTGGATTCCATCACCAATGTGCCTATTTGAATTCCCAAGCATGCATCCCTAGATGGGGAAATGCATACATCCAAAAACATGGCTAAAAACATCGTTAACCTAATTCTTGGTCATACCTATGGTATCACCCTATATCTTTGTGAGGAATTATCTTCTGTATCATGAATATCCCAATAAGAGGTTGCACTCTCTCAATCTTTTCAAGAAGGACATCGATGGGGTCATATGGTAGTTGGAATATTCCCCCTATGATAAAGGAAGATATTGATCCAGTCCTTGGAGTAAACAAGGGAAAATAAGTTTATCTATTTCTTTGGAATCTCCTTCATAATAGTGATCTTGTCTCACACTACGTTTGTAGTTTGTCTGGGTTCATCCCAAATGTCCTCAATACGAATTAATTCATCTTTCATATCCTTAAGATGAGGTATTCCTTAAAATTGGTAAATATCACAGAGGATGATCCTTACATATCCATGAGAAAGATGAAAGGTGTTAGTATTGGGACACCAATGACTAATCATCTATCTAATAAGTTCCAATTGATGGTATATGATAAAATTATAAATCTATGTAACCTCATAAAGATGAATAACATGCAGTTGATCATAGAATTATGAGGAAATATTCCTAACCCAGAATTTCCACACCCATTCTTTATAGAATTTACCACCAGGATGAAAGTCTAACTTTGACCTCCATCCACTACTCATATTGTTTAAAGAGGAGACAAGTATGTTTGAGTAACTAAGAGTGAATAGTTAATTGGAAAGTTCGCAACTATTTGGACCCATAGGGGAGTTATCCATTGTATAGGATAACCTTTGGAGTAGTGCTATGATCAATTAATTGTGTTCAGAAATTTTTGTTAGAATGAAATTGATGTAAGAAGACAACCAATGACTTGGAAGATTATAGTCAGGTGAAGGAATGGAAGTATAATATAGAAGAACAAATCCATAAAAATGTATTCTTTGTAATAGATGGTAGTTCTAAAGTCCAGTTGGAAGAAGTTTCTTCAAAACGTTATTATTAGAAAATACCTAGTACCAAGGGTAGGCATTGTGATTCCTGGAAATCATAGCCCTCTCAATAGATGCATTTGAAGACATCATTGAATTGGACGCCATTTGTACAAGAGAATGATGCACACATGAGAAGGATTAAAATCATGAAAGGGGAATAAGTTAAAAAAAGAATGTAAATTGATAAAATTCATGTGAATTGTGTGACCTATATAAGGGTTCACAATCAAATGACCTATCACAGGTCTCATGAAGCATAATACATATATAACACATCATGATCACATGATATTATATTACACCTTGTGATCATATGACTATATATAGGTCATGAGATCTGTACAATGATCATGTGAACGTGAAACAAAGTGTCATTAGACCATGAGGTGCACATGAAAGATCCCCACAGTCAAATACATATAGGAAAAACTAAGAATTTCATGTTGATTAAGTCACAGATCGATTAATAAAGTCATTCAGATGAGGAGGTCATGTGGTGAGATTGTGTGATTGGAACTTGTGAACAGTTATCAAGAAAGGGGTTATGTGAAGCGGCCTTGTGAAAAAGTCATGTGAGAGAGGATATCACAAGATCTCTGAAGGTCTGAGCCTATGTTGGAATGAATCCCCCCTACTCCCCTATTTATAGGGCACCCTATGAAATACTAAAGGTCACCTATAAGACCAAAATATTCTTAGAACATTGACCAGCAGAAAAGAAAAGGACTCTGGAAGGAAATTTCTTTCCTCTAAACTGAGTCCTTATCCCTATGGATCTTGATTATGAGGGGGTGAATTTTTTACACCCATCAAATGAGCATCAATAATTTTAGGATCAAATAAATACCAGAAGAAAAGTTATTAATTTATTCATAAAAGGAAGGAAGGATCGGTATGGATACATTAAGATCATAAGGTCAGGTTATGTGGATTGCATGACCCCCAAGAAGACACATGATCACATGAACCTGGGAACATTATGTGAACACGTCATTCAATTTTCATGACCTATTTATGATCATGATAAGACCCTTTAAAAAGCCTTCATGATCATGTGAAGTCTACAAGATGAGTTCCTTTGATCATGTTACAATTAAATCAACATACACCCAACAATCACCCAAATTTCTTAATAAAATAAAAACTAAAATGGGTGAAAGCTTTATGTGATAGATGTTATATTAATTTCCATGAAAAGGGATCATATGAATTACATGATCAGTTCAATGATCACATGAGATCTCTAGAGTCCTGTCATCCATACCACGTGAAGGCCTTTTGGTATGTCAACATAATCATGTGAAGGCCCTCAAACACATCTATTCAGTCATGAAATTCCTCCTAAGATCCAAAGATAAGTCGAGTTACTATGCATGAAAATTATCACACACTGCCATGAGATCAAGAATTGATCACGTAACACATCATAAATAGGAGAAGTAATCTTCTATGATAATGGTCACATATCATCACGAGATAAATTATTGATCATGTGATTCCCTAAATAACAACCAATGGGAAATGGTTGATGGTTTTGGAAAATAGTAGATAAAAATAAGGAAAAGGTATATGCCTCATGAAAAAGGAAGTTATTCTATTTTTCATGAGAAGGTTATATTAAATCTACATGATCAGTCTATTAATTAAATGAAGGCCCCACAAACATTCTAACTTTGTCACAAAAGGCCACTGGACATGTCACCTCTATAATAAAATATATCTTAGACATGTCCATTTGATCACACAATGCCCTAATGGAAAACTGATGGGAAAGAGTCATAGGCCTAATAAAATAAAATCTAAAAAAGGAGGTAACCTTATTATAAGGCGAGTTATGATGTTTTTCATGAGAAGGACCTCTCACAAGACAATGTGATCTTATGAAGGGCCCCATAAAAGTCTCCCTTGATCACATAAATGCCTCTTTGAAAAGAGTCATTGTCACAAGAAAACTCCTTGACATGTCAGCCTGATCTTGTGATGGACCTTTGACATACCTATTTGATTATGTAAAATCACTTTGACAATCCATTGGTCCAATAAATATGTAAATGGATGAGTGATCTTGTGGTCTCTGTGTATCATGAAACATAAATATGATTCCATAAATGACGAGCGATAAATTCACATGAAATAAGGGATTATACACCAACTCAAACCCATATCATTGATATACATTCCATGTAAGGCGACATAGAATTAGGGTGGAGAGGCCTAAAAATTCCTCTACCTTAGAACAAAAAACAAACACATGGGAGAATAGAGGTGATAGAGGACTTCTCGAAGTGGGGATCCATGAAATCACAAGGGTATTTCATCATGTAAACCCAATAAATAACATAAGATATTATGTGGAATGTGTATACGCTTTTTGTGATCTCTATATTGATCACTTGAAAGACTTTTAGTGCACCAAATAGATCGTGAAATAGATTTTCCACATGTTGAATTGGTCAAGTGAGATCCCAATAATCCATTCAAGAGGAAAATTTAGGTATTTAAAAAATAAATGTGGAAAAATATAGAAGACTTACTAAAAGATAGATGTGCTAACTTTTATAAAAAGGCATTATGAACTTGGCATGACTTATCTAGATCATGAAAAATCACATAGTAATTTCATCCAATTCACATGAAGTCTTCTGGACATATCAGCCTTGATCACACAACACCCTTGAACAAGTATGCATCAATCATGTGAAGGCTCCCTGAACAAGTCATCCATATCATGCGATAGATTCCAAGAATTATAGACAAGTCATGTGAGGTCCTTTAGATACATCATCCATGTCATGAAAAGTCCTCCGAACATGATATCAAAGTAACATGGAGTCCTCCTGGAATATCGACAAAGCCACATGAATTCCTCTCGACAACTCATCCTAGATCACGTGAAACCCATTAAATGTGTTTGTGTCGATCATGTAATGTCTCCCTGGAAAATTCAGTTGAATAATTTGTTATTCCTATAAAATTTCTCCTTAAATCATGCAAAGTTCCTTGGACATGTCATCTTTGTTATTCGATGGCCCCGAGACAAGTCATCTTGATCACACGGTAGGCACATCATACATGTACGCTAGACAACAAAGAATTTTCCTTCAAACACCTCAGACATGTATTCTTGACATCCCCAAACATGTCAGTCATAGGAATAAGATATTTTTAGACATCCTCAGTAATGTTAGGAAGACAAATAGGATATGTTTGACAAACATCCGTGACATGTCAATCATGTCTGGAATAGATCCTATGACATGTCAAGAGTGTTAGTAATGTAACGCCCCGACCCCAGCTACCCAGAGTCGGTGCATTATTACATAACATTGGCATGATCACAAGAAAGATCAAATCTCGAAAGACTGATTGGTTTAGTAGCCTTGGAAACACTAGATATATTCATAAGTTTTACATTACATCATAAAATCAAAAACTACTACAACAACATAATGTTTCCACAGTCCACACTACAATCCCCTCATAATATCCCCGCAGGTCATTCATAACTTACATCTTCACTTCCTGGGAAAAATAAAACATAGAAAAGGGGTGAGCTCAAATGCCCAGTAAGGATAACAATATAGCGGAAACTTTCATCAATAAGAATAAACATTTAAGGCAATGTATAACTAAAACAAAAGCCTTTTAAATATTAACTTTCAACATGGTATGGCATAAATAAAATGAAATAATGCCATTTACTTATTCACATGGATATTCTACTAATCGAATAATCACATGCAAAAATCAATAACCACTTTCATAATGTTGGAATGCATAATGCTAGACTATCATAACCACATAGCCAAGGCCTCGTGCTAAGACTACAAATAAGATTTTGTCAAGGCCTTGTGCCAAGACACTAGTTTGTCTCATGAGACCTACCGATGCATCGAGGAGCTATAGCGGGCTCCACCCGTCACTTATTAAGTCCAATGCATTCCCATATGAAAAGGTTTAAACATAACATAAACATTCGTATTAAAACTAGCATACGAAATGTCAATACTTTCACAATAAACTATGAATGGTATAAAAATAGAACATCCACAGTCAAACATATCACAAAACCTTCAATACAATATAGAAGTTTTGTATCATAATAAATCAACTTCAAATAATCTTAAAATCCATCAAAGGATGTTGACATAGATGAAATCAAAATTCTTTTTAAAGAAGTATCTCCTTTTATTTTGAAATAATTTAAGATCCATATAAAATAAAACATTTTCTTTGAAAATATTCTTATAAGCTTGTATGGAAAGCTTCGACGATTTTATAACGGCGGAAAATAACCGCACCCGCCGTATAAGTTAAAAAAAACATTCTTACCTCAATTCTGTCGAAAAGGTTAAAAAGGACCTTGTTTTGAAAACGACGGAAAGATTCCTTTATAAACCTCTTATAAAAAGTCAAACAAGGGTATAAATGACTTTAACCCATAAAAAATGTTTTGAAATACATTTTTAAGAAACATGGATGTGGATGATAAAGATATCCCAGTAGATTATTACGTATAAACAACCTCGGATAATGAAGAGATTGTGAAATAACCCTTACCTTGTAATTTTCCTTGGTTGGGGTAGGTTAACCTCCTGTATAATGGTGAAATAATTGTTATTAAATTATACAAGAATCATATACATTAATATGATATCATATATGATCTTTTAATATTGATTTGATAATAATATCTTAGTATTATCGTTGTTTCGGGTGTTAACTTACTTGTTTTCTTTCATATGTTTTGTTACGTAAGACATGTTTGTAAAGGATAGGTTGTATATTATTCATATCCAGAATGATATCAAGTCCTTAAACATCATTTTTAAATCATAAAATGATAATTACGCTTTAATGGTTACGATGGAGAATGAATCTCATCGCGTTCGTGGAGACGGTAGTCCGTACGTACGCACGAGCGACAATATCATTCTTTTGATATTAAAATAATATATAAATGGATGGTATATCATATATACAGAATCATTAACATGTTATATTTATTATTTACATGAGTTAAACATCATTATTATACCCATCCAAATAATATTATATTGAATAACAATTACACCACGACGTGGAGACGGTAAGTCGTACGTACGCACGTATGGTGACATGTTATTCAAAGGGTGGATAGAATACTGAATATGATTGTACCATATTTATAATAACATCACAGTATATGTGAGATACTGGAGTTATTATTTCAGAATGGTAAGAACAAAGGAAGAAGAAGTGGAAGAAGAAATGAACTTAGAAAAGGGTGGTGAAATCATTACCTCTTCTTCGGGTTCTTCCTTTTGATTTGATCAAAAGGGATCCTTAGGTTGGCTTTCTGATCAAACTAAGGCCTCTAGGTTGTATTGAGGGATGTTGGGAGAGTATTTGGGCAGAGTTTGGCCGAACCAAAAGGCTTTTAAGGTGTGAAGAAATGAGAAGGAGGAGTGCCCTTTTATAAGAGGGGTGAGGGGCACTTTTGGAAAAGCTAGAAATATTAATTTATAATAAATTAATATTCGGTTTCCAAAGGCTCCAAAGTTGACTATTCAAAGGATGAGGTGGGGATAGGTCGAAAACAACTCATCCAATAGAATTTAGACAGGTTTGGGTACTTATATTAACCTTATCTTTAAGTATTAACTCTAAGTTAATTAGTTTCACTTTTACAATGTCTCTTTGTATTTTTATATAATATGGTTAATAAACTTACTATATACATCCAAGAGACCCCCAAGTGGTCCATTAATGAGGAACCTATCATAATATAAGTCTCTTGGCCGAACCTTAGATTTTTAGAAATTTAATATCAATTAATAATATAATATTTGTTTTAAGAACTCTTTTATGTCAATTTTGACACTATTCAATAGTTGATTTTTGTGAAACTCCTAACAGATTGATTACTTCGAACAAAGTCAATTAAATCAATCCTAATATATCATATTATCATAGAAAATTAGTTTAATTCATTAAAAGTTTCATATTATAATTATTTGGGTATTTATAAGATCAATTATTTTTATTTTTCACTATTTTAGTAATTACTGCATCATCATTGTGTCATAAATAAAATAAATTATATAATGTCTAAAAATTATAAATAAAATATCATTATGTAGGAAATCTTTTTAGCTTTCTAATGAATATTTATAATCTAAAATCCAACTTATATAACCCTATGTAACAATTGTTTTGCTAAAAGATATATGCTTGTGTCATTTTTGTATTCATTTTGACTTAATTAAAATAAAGTGTCATTATCACTTACAAGTGGATCCATGGGGTCCCAAAATTGACACAAGGATACCCATGGTCGACCATGTATCAACCAATAGGGTTAAGACACGTTTTAGGGTAATTTAGTATTATTATAATATTATTTTTTTAACCCTTATTTACCGGATTTACCCTTTAACCATGGTAAATAAAATATTTACCGCAGTAATTATTCAAAATGTGTAAAAATAAAAGTTACCTATTTACACAATTTGAACATCCTGATTCCAAATATGGAATCCATTTTCCTAAATTCAAAACACAGAAGTGGCAGAAATTAATTTAAAATTAATTCCCGCTGTCAAAACAAAAAGCGTGTTTTTTAAGAGATAATAACTATCAAAAGATTGACACTTGTTTATGTTCGGTTTAATTGTAAAATTATGTCCAATGACCAACATTATATTAAATGGTAAAAATATATTCTAAATATACTTTAAAACCACTCAAATTCATAATTTATCACTATTAATTATTTTGATTAAAAAAGTTGTTTTCAATTAAAATTTAGTAATTTTCACTATTCATCAAAATATGAAAGTTATCCGAAAAGTACCAAAATTTCACCCTAGACTAATTTCGATATTCCGAATCCAAAAATGAAGTCCATTTTGAAATATAAAATATATATGATTTCAAAAAGTAGGTATTACTATTCACAACGGCTAGTTTAATTAGTTGTGGTGTGTGTTAGAACTCGAGGTTGCGTACAACACACGCTATCGCATTATTCGAAGGGAAACGTACCGTAGAAGCTTGGGGTGTTACAAGTAATATACCCAATACATGATAACCTTGTCCAAAAGACAAACCTGTACATAAACCATTTTAAAATATTAGGACTCTAATTAGATTCCAAATAAGATATTTTTGATTCCGTTGTTTGGCCCAAGCTCTAATTAAGAGTCCACCTTAGTGTAAGTCCCTCTATATCCCATACACTCTAACCTATGAGACCCAAAATCCCCTATGGGTTTATCATTATTCCTAATCCATCAGTATATTGAGAAGTTTATTGGACTATGAGGACTTTAAATCTTGTTATATGACGGATTTGTATGATTCCTTCCTATGGTCTGATCTCCGTATCAAACAACCCATTAGGGTTTCCCCAGTGCATCATTCTTGTATCCATATGCAATGACTCTGACAACTTATTATCCCTTGTTTATCATGATTAACATGACTCATGTGGGCTTAGGGATTTTTCAATTATCATATAAGTATCATCATTTAATTTTACCCATCTAGGATAATCTCATTGTGTAATCCCCATTCAGTGACATGATGCGATTTACCCTATACAAAGGGAATCAACCTTGATGTAAGTCCCGAATGAATTTCAATATTGGTACACCATTGAAAAATAACCCTCATATGAAATAATTATCTATCACCACCCACAAGTGGATTGAGAGTATACTGAACTATGATGGATCTAATTCGTTTTATATGTAGGATATATAGTATGCCTTCCTAAGGCTCGAGCTCTATTCTCAGTGCCTAACTAACCTCATATATGTCCTTTCCAAATGACGCTAAACTACACATGTCAGAATAAAGTGAACTACATGGGTTTTTATTCCAGTTATTCATAGGATACATAGGACACCTCTTGAAGGTTGATGACCATCCTTGAAACACTAATCGCCTCCCTGGTTGGTGGTAGAATCTAGAGTTCCTGGTTATATAACTTCAAAATACAAGTTTCTACCAATTTTTAATAAATAACAGGAAACATAAGGAGAACCTAAGATATATACATAAGGTCTCATTAATAGTACCCCTTTACATATTGAAGGATTCAACACCTGATAATTTTATTAAGGTAACCAGTCTCATATAGGGATTTGGAAGAGATTGATTAATATATATTAGATCTATAAAAGAGTCCTATAATATGCAATAATCCCCCCCACTAAAAGGATACGATGATTCCGACCTCTCATCCTCTTGTAAAATGTGAGTTCCTAAGTTTTTTTGGGCTTGAAACCCCAAATGATATCCTACCTTGGGAAAGAGAGTATTTACCGTGTTATGGATATGGGTGCTATTAGAATATTCCATGAGAGATGAAAATGGTGAACCTAACATGAATTATTGTGATAACATACTTGAACCCCCCAGAATCAATCATCATCCCCTAGTTTTCAAATAGGAAACAAAAATGGAGAACCCTTTGTAAAAGAATGTAATGAATGAATAACTAAATCATTATAGGC
This sequence comes from Viscum album, assembly GCA_963277665.1. NCBI lineage: Eukaryota > Viridiplantae > Streptophyta > Magnoliopsida > Santalales > Viscaceae > Viscum > Viscum album. Next base: position 882,393,315 of record OY728123.1, read on the forward strand.
GTTGATCATGTTATTTCATAAACCTATGGAACTATATCATTCTGAAGGAAATAGTATCATAAATAATAAAAAATATTGGTTGATAAAAACATCTCGTGTAACAAACCAACCTAGGTAAACTAGACAGGACACCTGAGTCAGACCGTCATGGTGGTGAGGTGCAATAGGATACTGAAAAAAGTTCAGTATAAAGAAAAAAAAGACATAAAACCAGAGTAAAATATGGAAGAAAGATATACATCCAAAATACATAAAATCTAATAAAAAAAATTTAAACTATAATGTTTTAATAAAAAATTCCAATTGACCAATAATGAACTCCAAACCATCCCAAAATGAAGGTAGTGACAATAGTTGAAGCTAGAATGCTACAAGATATCCTTCCCATTACCTAAATCCCACAATACAAAATCTACAAAATCCAAAATTAAATAGTAGGGTGGGCGTATAAATCCCATTATGATACCACCATAGAGTGTATACAACATCTAATATTTAGAATGTAATTGATCTATTTTTAAAAAAAAATATAGTTTTACAAAGCATTTTCAGAAATTAAAACTCATTTGTAAATCATATTACATTGGTTTTTCATAAAATCCTTAAATATACACAAAGCTAGAAATATGAAAATAATACCTGATAATGATTTAATACATATATATATTCTATAAGGTAAGAAAGTAAAGACACATCCCTGACATAATCTATTATGAAAACAATGTGATTTAATCTAATGTGAATGTTGTGTTAGAAATTATCCATGAAAAAAAACATCATGAAATAATTAAAGCATAAATGAAAATCACTCCATATTGGGTCCTAACCTATGGTAATAAATAAAACACATAATAGAGCTTAAATTAGGAAATTTTGGTACCAACCAATATAAATTCCATCCACAGTCAATGGATATCCAGGAAGAAACCCCTAGTCCACTAGGGTCACCAATGTCCCTTTCCTGATGAACACAAGTATCCCTATGTTCTATTGTCAAAAATATATTTTAATGTAATTGTAACAATTTAAAAATCATTTTCAAGGTGAATTCAATCCACTTTATAGTTGTAAAATCCACTTCCAATCCAAAAACCACCACTAAAGGATTTAATCAAACAATTAGTGTGAAAAACCAATTTAAAAAGTAGAACCCAATTAAAAACATGAATATTTATAAGAAATTATTTGAAACCATAAATAAATTCAATTTAATGGATAAACCAAATTAATTTTACAATAAAGATAACAAATTTAAATAATTTGAACATTTTATAGAAAAACCAACCTCAAATGGTAGTAGAACCAATTGACCTCGAAAACGGGGATTGTGGAAAGGTAGATCTGTTCATCACAATCCTAGATGTATAATGAAAGACATAAATAATTCATAAAACCCATTATAATCATCATTATAGACCAATTGGGTTTTTACCATATGAGATTATAATTGATCTAGTTTAGATATAGAAATAAGAAGCGAAACTGGACCAAAATTGCAACATACCTCAAGATAATCCATCAATAATGAAGGATTTTACCTAATAATCCAAATAGAGAGACCTAAAAAACTACGAGGGAGGATTAGAATGGGATAATATGAGATTATGGGGTGATTAGGCTTTAAAATAACCAAGGGAAAGTGGTAAAAGCCTACTTTTAATATTTTGGAAGGGGGTCACATGGTTTCCTGGAGGAGGCCGTATGGTAAAACTAACCATGCACCCCTAAAGTAAGTTCTATCTAGGGATGAATAGTTTAATTTTTAAGGTCATACGGTTAAAATAACATGTGACTTAACTATGGGACAGCCCAGGAAACCCACCAAGCCCCCACATAGTCCATTACGTATGTCACACGGTGTGTCTAACCATGAAAAAACCATGTGAAATGCCACTAAAACCTCATCGAGGCATACCACATCATAACCACATGATTAAAATAACCATGTAACTAAATGTGTGCCTTTCTAGTTTCTACCAAATTCCCTTTTTAATCCTATGATCCCATAAAACTTCCCAAACCCAAAATAGAAAAAATCAAAGATCAACTAATGTATACATGTGACCTGTAGGGTGTCACACTTCTCCCCACCATAAGCACTTTTTGTCCATAGAAAGGCCTTACAATCCTGAAAACACAAAATGGGAAGGCTATTACTGCCTCATCAATGATTCCAAATCCTACATATCATGGTTATCCTTTATTCACTTCCATAGTACCTAAACTAAGGGAATTGTTTTACTGCATAGTACATTAGTCTGGTGATCTATAATATGAACATGAAACTCAATAATGGTGGTGTTGGGATCAAGATCAACATCATATCATTTAATCACATGGGAAGGATTCAGGTGATAAATCAACAGTGTGGAAACATTAAACAAATCATGAATATAATTCAATAAAGATGGTAAGTCCAACCGATATTCCAGTTTTCCATGTCGTTCCATGATCTCAGAGGGACCAACAAACCTCATTTTCAGCTAACCCTACTTACCCAACAAATGATACCCATGTGAGGTGAAACATTTAGAAAAAACTAATAAGAAACCCCAAACTCTATCATCTAATGATTATGGTATGTATAATATTTTTTATGGCTCTCTAGTATGATCAACCTATTCCATATCAACTACACTTTTTCCATTATCCCCTGAATGGGACTCACTCCAAAAAAGGATTTCCCTCCCAAATCTTCCAAGCATAAGGGATATCTACATGGCCTCCTATAAAACACTTCAAATGGTTCCATATTTATCAAATCTTGATAACTATTAATATAAGAAAATTAAAATATAGGTAAAAAATTTTCCCAATATTTTCCAAAATCTAGCACACAATCCCAGAGCATATCCTCAAGAACATGGACAAATCTATCTATTTTTACATCCATCTACAGAAAACATTTCATGATAAATTTCATTTTGGAACACATATCCTCATGAAAACATTTAGATAAACTAGATGTGAACCTCGGGTTCCTATTAGAAACAACCGAAGAGGGAACCCCATAAAGTCTCACAATCTCTTGGATATACAAGACACCAATTTATTCCACTTTCATCAGCTCCTTGATAGGAAATAGTTGATCCCATTTTATAATTAGATAAATGGTCACCTAAATATCATACTTCCCACTATGATTCCATGAAAATACAATAACACAGTCTAGGGAAATCTTATCCCCATTCAAAACTACAATGGGAAAAGGTTGTAAAAAACTAGTAGGTCTCTAGTGTTCTGCCTTAACTTTATGATAAGTAATACAACATGATACAAAAACAACGATTGACTTCCTTATCACTAGCCACTAATACCGAAATCTCAAGTTGTGATACATCTTGATATCCCTAGGGTATATAGAACAACATGACCAGTTTCCTCTTTCCATCAACTCATCCCTTATAGAAATCAGAAAAACTAAACTATTATGAAAGCACAAAGCTCCACTAGGAGACCAAGACCACTCACCTGAGGTCTCCCCACCATAAAGTATTTTACATAATCATTAGTGATCTATTTCTGTCACTTTATTGATTCAAACTTTCTCATCAAAATAAAATTAAGATTTCATCAAATCATAGAACATCTGTCCTCCAACCTCTCCCACTCTCAAGATCATCTCAGCAAAAAAACTCATCAAAGTCCATTCCTCAACTGATTCCTTCACATATTATGTCATTAATTTTCTTCTTAACACATTGATAACCACATTCCTTTTCCCATGAGTGTATGAAATGTCAAAATCAAAATTCTAAAGATACTGCTCCCGGTGTCTTTGTTGAAAGTTCAGACCCCTCGGAGTAAAAATATATTTCAAGCTCTTGTGATTAAAATACACTATAAACCTCTCCCCAAAAAGACAATGAATTTACATTTTGAGTTCAAGCATAACCAAATCCAAATAAATATTTTGGGTAGGGTAGTTCTTCTCATGAGGGTGTATTTGGTGAGATTCATATGCCACCACCTGTTTCCCCTACATTAAGACACATCCAAAACCCATTCCAAAAGAATCTCAGAAAACATCACAGTCCAAACCCTTTCTATAAGAATTAAAACTAGTGTTGAATTCAACCTCTCCTTCAAATCCTCAAAATATCTCTGACATTTATCATTTCATTCAAACTTTACACCCTTATGGGTTAAAGCTTTTATTGAAGAAGCAAGCTTGGTGAAATATTGAACAGACCATCAATAGTAACTAGTTAAACCCAAAAATCTTTGTATATCAAACACATTTATGGGTTTCTAATAGGACATAAATTCCATTATATTTTTAGGATCCACTGAGAATCCCCTCTCAGATATCACATGTTTCAGAAATTTCACATCCCATATTCAAAACTCGCATTTTTTATACTTTTCAATAAAGATGGTGTTCCTTAATGGTTTGTAGAATGATATCAAACTGGTATATTTTCTCCACCTATAACTTGGAGTACACCAAAATATCATATATGAAATAAATAATAAAATATTCCAAGAACCGATGATAGATTCAGTTCATCAAATCCATAAATACTGTAATATAATTGGTGATACCGAATCGAAAAACTAGAAAATCAAGATTCTTATACAGGCCCCTAAACGTTGTCTTAGGTATATCTTCTTCTTAAAATATGAAATGGTGGTATCCTAAATAATGTTCAATCTTTGAATACCAAAATTCCCCTCTAATCTGGTAAAACATATCATCAATACTAGGAAAATGTTATTTGTTCTTAACATTCACCTGATTTAACTTTTAATAATCTATGCAAAGTATAAGGCTCTCTTCTTACTTATTATGAAATATGATAGAAAATCCCAAAATAAAATTATAGTATGAATAAATCCCATATCCTTTATATCCTCAAGCAGTAGTTTAAGTTCCACCTTCTCTGCAGGTTCCATTTGATAAGATGGAAATGATATGGGCATCAAACCAAGAAGTAGGTCAATAATAAACTCATCCTATCTATGTGGAAGTAACCCATAATAATAATTTATAACAACCATAGGGTATGAACACACCACTATAAGAAATTAAATACCCAAAAAATGTTCAATGGTATAAAACATAATCTCTAAGAGAAGTCATTGTATTGCCCTATCATAAGGGACAACAAGCCCTGCCCTTCCCAATCTAGAGTCCCTCTCACCCAAAAAAACATGACTGACCCCATAAAATGATATAAACTGACCTTGATTATGATAATAGTCTATATGGACCTTAATTATGATCATCCAATCCATGAAAATTATCAGGTTGAAGTTTTCTATATCAGGAACAAAAAATTACCATACCACCTCGATGTCGTCTATTATTACCCGACACACAGGACACTTGAAACATTTTTCAGAAATCCTTCCCAAAGGAATAAAAATATAAAAAAGGTATAGAATAATTTCCAAAGGTAATGCTAATGAATCAACTAACTTTTTTTACATAAAGGAATGGGTCTCACCTATATCAAATAAAGTTTGTTCCATAGAAAAAGATATAAACATAATTCCTCTAAAAATAGATGACCCTACTTCAGATTCTTCTAGCACATACTTCATTTCATAAAACCATCCTCTCATAGACACATGAACATCCCCATTGTCCAGATGATTTAACCCACCATCCTTGGAAGAATCGGTATGAGACTACAAACCCTTGGTGAGAGTGGATCTTACCTTACATTCCTAAGATATCATTTTAAAAACCTCTTTAGATGGCCCACTAATATGCAACAATTTCAAGTCCTATGACCCTCTATACAGTTAGGATTTGTATGAGCAAGAATTCCACACTAATAGTTGGAAAATTTTTATTATCTTAATTAATCCCCTGATAATGGTCTTGAAGAAAACTGACCACCCTTGTGCTTCCTTTTCTAGCCAGATTACACACCCTAGATAAAAACTATACCACCTAAAGCTACACCCAAACCTGTATTTCCACCTATGTTTTACTTAGAAAAATATACTTTATAGACTACCTCTATGAAGTTAATAAGGAAAATTATAATCAACATTGACTGAATATCCAGCCTCAACCCCAACTCAAACCTTTGATTCTTTAGGTACTCATTAGTGAAAAAATCTAATGTTAGATGCACCATCTTATCAAAACATGTGGAATAATCCAGAATGGTATTCACCCATTTTTCTAAGATTAGACCCCTCTAGTTCCTCTCCCTAATTTGTATCTCAAGTTGAATCTTATGATTAAATTTTTCTTGAATCAAGTTTATGTAATATCCTCCTGTACTTATCTTTCACAATGGAGTCCCACCATTTTCTTCTCGGTCCCTCAAGCTTGTATGCGGTGAAACCCACCTTAGAGTCCTTATGAATCTCCAAGAAGATTGTGATCTTCTTAATATACTCAAGCAATTACTCGGATTCCTAATACCACTTGTCACCATGAAATATGGGTGGATGCTTCTTAGTAAACTCAATTCCCTGATCTACTACACGTCTTGGGATCCCAACACCCACTTTACCCATAGTATGAATTATATGAATTAGAACATCAACCAAATAATGCCCACTCAAGGATTCAAATATAGATCCTATCTCACAACTTCCTCTCTCAGATTTGGAAAATCAATTCTCAGAGGCATTATTTTTTAATCATAAGACAGTGGCCAATCATCTTTATAGAATAACCCAAAATCATGGGACCAATATGAAGAACTCACATCTATGATCTAAAACATCTAGAACTTAAATTTTTTTGAATTTAATATATTAAATACAATTCTTTAAGAAGGAATAGGTATATTTAAAGAAATTATCCATCTATTTTATTCAAATAACCTCAAAATCCAAGTCATAACTTGGTATAAAAATTGATCACCAATAGTAACTCGAGTTCAGACACAGAAGTGAGCTTACCAGGAACCCTCCCTCACTTAGTACCTAAATTATGGTGGTCTTCACTCCTATATTCCAAAGATACAAAACCAAACATAGGTATTTTTATCACACATTAAGCTGAAAATACCTCTGATACCATTATATAATGAACCAACCCATGACAAATAGTCAAGTCACCAGAGATGGCTTGCCATGGTTGTAATGCCCCGACCCCTCTAGGCTGGAGCCAGTGCATTACTTGTGATATTGGCATGGTTATAAGGAATGAAAATCCTGAAGGAATGATTGTTTTATTAGTCTTGAAGAAACTAGATACATATATGTAACTCAAATTACATTGGAAAAGGTTAAAAAATACAATACATAACAAAAAACTCAAAATTGCATCCATAGGAACTCAAAAGAAGACCTTCTCTTCATCACCTGTTGAAGGTATAAAATGAAAGGGGTGAGATCAAATGCTCAGTAAGTGTTACAAATAGCATAAGAATGAGTACATTATTAAGTGAATCACAATCAATCTGACATAATAAATATGTCATAGTGAATAAATGAATAATTAATGCCATTAATAAACTGAGAATGAAACTGCATACATAGATTTTTTCAAAGTGAAAACCTCATGGATAGTAATAATAACTGATAATGAATAAAGATAATGATTATTAATTGGATTTCATGTATCTAGAACATGAAACCATAATACTATTGAAATGGTTCAGTTCTGTGGGTAGAAACCTGTTTGATTATTGGAAACAAACTCGAAGGGTCTGTCGCCAAAATGTTTTGTCTCATTAGACCTACCGATGCATCGAGGGGATATAGCAGGCCCCACCCTCCACTATATGTCCAAATCATTCTTTATAAATTGATTCAATACAAGAGAAATATTCCCTTTCAATATCCGTATAGAGTATAGTATACAGATTCATCAATATTTCCATAATTAAAATAACTTTCCAAATAAACACCGTATGTAAAATGGTATACAGTTTAGAAAAAAAAATATCCATGACATGAGATTATGGATATTTAATATAAATATATTTTCAAATGAAAATTGATCTCAAATGGGTAGTAGGTACACCGCATAAGGTTTATTAGGTGCATAATACAAAGATAGTCCCAACGAAAATGACAGTTGAGACAAAGTCCCTTACCACAATATAATCGGTCGAACCGTATGACCAAAACTTAATAAAAACCAAGTGAATCATTGAATAACATGAATATAAATATAATAATTTTATTATATATCAAATGGAAGTACACATATACAAAATATAAGGAATAATTGGCGAACAATGTAAATGTCACAGAAATGAAAGTGAGATGAGAAACCCCTTACCTTTTTCTCTAGTGTGCCCTTGATTGTTCTTAATGACCTGAATAATCAAATTAAGATTCATTAATTAATAATTCCAGAACTTAATAAACATTTAATTGATATGATATAACCTAATTATGTTCATTAATTTCCTCTTTTATGGGTTTAAGTGATTAAATCTTATTGTTTTGGAAGCATTTTCTTATTTGGTTCCATGATTTGTTTACTTGTATTCATGAATGGAAGTTCATTTGAAACATGGTTAAAAATATAGAAATGTTAATAAATCTTATTAATGAAATTATATATATATAAATATTATAATGATTTTGGGTTATATACCATGATGCTGATTCGTTAGTTAAAACATTAATGATGTTTGTTTAGATCGTTTTAATGGTTCTTTGATAATAACAACCTCATTTTGTCTTATAAATTAGAACCATGAGTACAAAAGAATTACCGAACCATGGGTGAGTCATAAAACATATATTATAACCCATTTCAACCATATAAATGGTTTCATGACCAGACATTAAAGAATTAATGGAAGTTGATATTACATCATCTACGATGTCGGTAATTCGATACATCGCGGACAATGTTTTTAATTCCTTGAACATGTGGGAAAAAAGAAGAAGATTGAAGATGAATTTATCATGAACATGAGAACATAATAATTATACAAGATTATGTATATTTCATTCCTCTTCGGTAAAAAGATATTAAGAAAGAATAAATGAAGAACTCAAAATAAAAGAATAATTTTGAAATCGCTTACAAAAATTCGGCAGCCTAACGGCTACGCAACATGGTTTTAGAAAATATTAAAAATAGAGGGTAAAAGGTTCACCTATACATAAATGAATCATAATATATATTAGATCAATAATAAGAATAAAAATAAGAACATGGTATGGAAACTTGAAAGATATACCACATAAAAGAGAACTTGAAAGGAAAAAAGAAAGAAATGGAGAATTTTATTACCTTGTAGAATAACCCATAGAACGTGAAGGTTGGGACCTTGGGGCTTAAACAAACCTTGGGAGGACTAATATGAAGGTAATGAGGCCAGATATTCATTGAGGGAGAATTGGGAATGAATTCAATGAAGGTAAGAGTTGGTATTTATAGGAAAAGTGAGGGATTAGTTTAATAATTTTCAAGGGACACCTTATTAATGGTTTTTGCAAAAACATGGGCTTTCCCATGGTATCAGCCACTTGGGACACCTCACATCATATTTAACTATACACAAGTTGACCCGATTTATGACATCATTATTATGTCATTAATGATGTCATTAACACACCGAAACTAAAAGCTGTATTTTTTACTATTCACTGAAAAATCAACTGTTTTAGAAAAATTCCCAAAATTCACCCTAACCATTTATTGACGTGTAGATTTAAAAATTGAAATACATTTTTCAAAAATAATTTTCTAAACATTACTAATTTAATTTTTGAATAAGGTCATAGTTAATTAGAAAAATTACAATCTTAACGTGCGAGTAGTTTTGTTTGACATTGAAAAACTAATTAAGATATCATTATCTTATTGCCTTAAGAAAATAAAATAATATTATTATTTACTATTCATAAGGGTATGTTACTATTCATATTACTATTCATATGGGTAAGTTACTATTTACCAAAAATCATGTTTGTTCTATGAGACTCCAAATGACTTACTGAACACAACTCTAGATGACCATTTTTCGAAATTCAAAACCTAGAAGTGAGGAATTTATGTTTAATGGATAGGTTTTAACTATCTCCTAAATAACCTAGTGCTGTTTCAAAGGAACACAGTGATGAATAGAATTTAACTTAGTGATGAATAGAGAAACATATCATAAAATGTTTGGGGTACTACATTATTCCCTCCTTCGGAAAATTTCATCCTCGAAATTTACAAAATATTACCTAAAACGATTTAGGTATGTCTTTAACATAAGCTCCTTAGGATCCCATGTTGCTTCCTCCATCTTATGGTTCCTTCATAGAACCTTTACCAGTCTAGTCGTCTGATTTCTCAATACTTGTTCTCTATTATAAATAATCTTGATAGGCTCTTCACAGTTAGATAGATCGGGATTAAGTTCCACTTATTCATAAGTGAGTACATGTGTTAGGTCTGGCATGTACTTTCTTAACATTGACATGTGGAAAACATTGTGAACCTTGGAGATACTTGGAGGCATTTGCAAACAATAAGATACGGCTCCACTTCGGTCCATAATTTCAAATGTTCTGATGTACCTGGGACTTAACTTTCCCTTCTTACCAAATCGTATAATACCCTTCCATGGAGATACCTTTAAGAAAATGTGATCTCCTTCTTAAAACTCCAAATCCTTCCTTCGGTTATCTGCATTGCTTTTTGGCCTACTTTGAGCTATTTTGATATGGTTCTAGATAATCTTCACATTTTCCATTGTTTCTTTAATAAGTTCTGGGTCCATGTGCTTTCTTTCACCAACATCAGCCCAGCAAGTTGGTGTACGACATCTCCTCCCATACAATGCTTCATAGGGTGCCATATGAATACTTGAATAGAAGCTATTGTTGTAGGAAAATTCTATGAAAGTTAAATACTGATCCCACATGACTTGAAAATTAAGTGAACAAGACCTCAACATGTCTTCCAATGATTGAATAGTCCATTCTGATTGTCCATCCGTTTGTGGGTGGTAGGAAGTGTTCAAATGAAGATAAGTATCTAGGGGCTTATGAAGACTTTTCCAAAATCTTGATGTAAAACATGAATCACAGTACGAAACAATCGATAGTGGTACTCCATGAAGTCTCACAAATTCATTAATATATAGTATTTCTAGACTTTCAAGTTGTAGATCTTCTCTTATAGCAAGAAAATATGCTGACTTGGTTTGACGATCAACAATGAACCATATTGCATTGTTCCTTCTAGGATTATTTGGTACTCCTATGACAATGTCCATCGTTATATTATCCCATTTCCACTCAGGTATGGGAAGAGGTTGCAATACTCCTCCAGGATGTTTCCTTATAGCTTTCACTTGTTGAAAAACCATACATCTTGACACAAAATTAGCAATCTCTCTCTTCATGTTTTCCCACCAAAAATGTTCCTTCAAATCTCTATACATCTTAGTGCTACCAGGGTGTATAGAGAAATTGGAACTATGAGCATAATCCAACAATTCCCTTTTTAGATCAGGTATATTGGGAATACAAAGTCTCTTCCCAAATCTCAAAATTCCATCTTTATATACGAAGTCACTCAATCTCCCATCATTCACAGCTTTAATCTTCTTTTGAAACTCCTCATCATCAGCTTGAGAACTTTTTATCCTTTCTAGTAAAGATGGTTTGTCAACCATTTGAAAAATCATTGATGTTTCACATTCCATGGTTATTCCCATATCCATGTTTATTAGATCCATTAAAATAGGATTCCTTTCAAATCTCATCTTGTTCAAAACTCCATGATCCTTTCTGATCAAAGCATTTTACCCCTTATTTCCCTTCCCCATGTGGTAGTGTATCATGCAATCATAATCCTTGAGTAGTTCAAGCCATATCCTTTGCCTCATATTGAGTTCTTTCTATGATAAAATAAACTTCAACCTCTTATGATCAGTATAAATCTCACATTTTTCACCATAGAGATAATGTCTCCATATCTTCAAAGCAAATATTAAAGCAGCTAACTCAAGATCATGAGTAGGATAGTTTTTATTGTGAACTTTTAGTTGTCATGATACATAAGTAATTACCCTATCATTTCGCATAAGGACACAACCAAGTCCTTTCTTTGAAGCATCACTATAATTAACAAAGACGCCATTCCCCGATGGTAGAGTCAATATAGGAGCATTGACTAATCTTATCTTCAATTCTTTGAAACATTCTTCACAATATTTTTTTCAAAAAAAATTTAACCCCTTTTCTTGTGAGCTTTGTTAGCGGGTTAGCCAGTCGGTCAAAATTCTGCATGAAACGCTGATAATAACCTACTAAGCCAATAAAACTACGTACCTCAGTTATGTTTGTTGGTGTGGGGAATTCTTGGATTTCCTTGGTATTTATAGGATCAAATAGGATTCCATCCTTCGAGACAATATGGACTAGAAAAGGAACTGACTGAAGCCAGAATTCGCACTTGCTAAACTTCCCCTAGAATTGATTTCTTCTAAGAGTTTTTATAATAGTTCACAAATGATCCTCTTAGTCTTCATAGCTTTTTTAGTATACCTAGATATCATCAATGAATACGACAAAAAATTTATCAAGATATTCCTTGAAAACTCTATTCATTAAATCCATGAAAATAGATGGTGCATTCGTCAGTCCAAAATGCATCACTGTAAACTCGTAATGCCCATACCTGGTTTGAAATGTTGTCTTCAAAATATCTTCCTTCCTCACACGTAGTTGATGATATCCGGATCGAAGGTCAATATTGGAAAAGTATTGAGATCCATGAAGTTGTTCAAATAAATCATAAATCCGGGGTAGAGGATACTTATTCTTTATTGTAATATCATTGATTTCTCTGTAATCAATGCATAGCCTCATGGATCCATATTTCTTCTTTACAAACAAGACTGGGGCTCCCCATGGAGAAACACTAGGTCGAATAAATCCTTTGTCACTCAACTATTCTAGTTGTTTCTTCAGCTCCACTAGCTCCACATTGGACATTCTATATGGGGTCTTTGATATAGGTCTTGCACCAGGAATTAAGTCAATGGAAAACTCAATTTCCTTCTCTGGAGGATGTCCAGGTAAATCCTCTGGAAATACATCAATGTACTCTTTCACTATGTGCACATATTAATTTTGAAGATTTATTTCCTCTCCCATATATATTGGTTTATCTTCCTCTCCAAGTATTGCATTCAATAGAGCTACTGGGGGTGGTTCTAGATAAGAATCAGGTGGTGAAGTTTCTGCCCTAAAGACAAGGGATTCTACACCATTTTCAAAAATTGTAACTTCCTTTTTCTTGCAATAAATCCTCACATCAAAATTTGACAGCCAATCCATACCAAGAATTATATCAAATTCAGTCATGGGTATGATAATAAGGCTAGCAACTAAATCATGTTTTGGTGTTTGGAGGGGGACTAGTCGACATGCCTTTGTTGTAATGATACATCTCAAGGGAGTTTTGACTGACAACTCCTTTCTTAAATAAAATTGGACATGTCTATTTTTTTGGAAAAATGAGAGGATATAAATGAATGCAATGATCCAGAATCAAATAAAGTATTGGCTAAGTTTGAGGAAACAATTAAATTACCTCCCACCACGTCATTAGGAACTTCAACCTCCACGGTTGTAATCATATATGCTCTCCCTTACTATCTTGGATTGTTTTGAGGCATGTTTCCTTGGTTCTTAGGATAATCATTTTCATAGTATCCCATCTATCTGCAATTGTAGCATTGAATATCATTGAATTGTTTCTTCCCCTTGAATTCATCAGATTGATGACCTTTTTCTATGCATTTATAGCAGACTCCCATGACTTTCAAGCATTCCTTCTCTATTTTGATGGCACTTGATGAAATTTCATCATATGATGAAAATGATTGAGAAGCCAGTACCCTTCAAAGAAATATATTAAGACCTTCAAAGAAATAATCAATTTTTTCCACCGAGTCACGTATGTAATCCATGGTATACATGGATATCCTGTCGAAGGTAGCCTCATACTTTACAACACTCTCTTCTTCCCTTTGTTTCAAGCCAAAGAATTTCCTCTTCATTTCAGTTCATTGCTCACAAGGGAAATATTTTTCAAATAATATTTACCTAAAAGTCCTCCATTACATATCCCCTATCTCTTCTTCATCTGTGGTATTTTTAATCAAGGACTACCATTGATCAGCATCACCCTTGAGACAATATACTGCCAGTACTACCTTTTCATTTTCATTGCATCTTAACGCCATGAATATCTTTTCAAGGGACTTGATCCATTGCTCAGCAACCACTAGATTAGTAGTCCCACTGAAAGATGGGGGCTTCTGTCACATGAAACGATCCAACACAGGTGTTGAATGGTTATTCGTTACAACTTGAGTAAGTTGTCCCAATATATTCATGATCTGATCTGCTCCAATGTTGACTATGTGGACTTGTTTAGTAGGTAGATCCCTACCTTGCCCATGAGTATTGATTCCCCATCTTCCATTATACGCTCTTTCTAAATAATGGGATACACTTGATTATTTTATGAATCTCAAATTGAAAATCACTCAACATAGATTGAAATTCTATTCATAGCTAATCTTATAAACATGTTTCCTATAAGGAAAAATTTACATTAAATTCTTTCATAATGACTTGTAAAGAAAATGTGAATTATCCTGAGAATATACCTTGGGAGTGTCGTAACCAATAGTACAGCAAGGCCAGTTGTCATGCACCAGTTCCCGTTCGAGTCTAGCTCAAAGTGGTGTTTTCGGGTTTTACCACTAGATACATTTGTTCGAGAGCCGCCTCTACCTGCTCATATCCAGATAGGGACATATTGCATAAAATATCCACATAATCAATTCCTTACCAAAATACCAGGATGTTCTTGTACATTTATCCTCAAATACTATCTTAGGGCTTTGTTCCCTAATATAAATTTTCTAGTCTAGTTTCCAAGTGTTCTACTAAACTTCCTCTAATACCAACTGTAACACCGGAACCCCTCTAGGCTGGAGCCGGTGTGTTACTTGTGATATTGGCATGGTTATAAGGAATAAAAATCACAAAGGAATGACCATTTTAGTAGTCTTGAAGAATCTAGATACATATATGTAACTCAAATTACATTGGAAAAGGTTATAAAATACAATACATAACAAAAAACTCAAAACTGCATCCATAAGAACTCAGAAGAAGACCTTATATTCATCACCTGTATATGGTAGACAATGAAAGGGGTGAGATTAAATGCTCAGTAAGGGTTACAAATAGTGTAAGTATGGTTACATTAATAAGTGAATCACAATCAATCTAACATAATCAATATGGCATAGTGAATAAATGAATAACTAATTCCATTAATAAACTGAGAATAAAACTGCATCCATAGATTTTGTCATAGTGAAAACCTCATGGATAATGATAATACCTAATAATGAATAAAGAGAATTATTATTAATTGTATGTCATGTATCTGGCACATGAAACCATAATACCGTTGAAACAGTTTAGTTATGTGGGTAAAAACCCATCTGATTATTGGAAACAAACTCGAAGGGTCTGTCGCCAAACTGTTTTGTCTCATGAGATCTACCGATGCATCGAGGGGCTATAGCGGGCCCCACCCACCACTTCATGTCCAAATAATTCTTTATATATTGATTCAATACAAGAGAAATATTCCCTTTCAATATCCGTATAGAGTAGAGTATAAGGATTCATCAATATTTCCATAATTAAAATAACTTTCCAAATAAACACCGTATATAAAATGGTATATGGTTTAGACAACAAACATATCCATGACATGAGATTATGGACATTTAATATAAATATATTTTCAAATGAAAAGTGATCTCAAATGGGTATCAGGTACACCACATAAGGATTATTATGCGCACAATACAAAGATAGTCACAATGAAAACGACAGTTGAGACAAAGTCCCTTACCACAATGTAATCGGTCGAACCGTATGACCAGAACTTAATAACCACCAAGTGAATAATTGAATAACATGAATATAAATAGAATAATGTTATTATATATCTAATTTACATACACATATACCAAATATAAGGAATAATGGGCAAACAATGGAAATCTCACGGAAATGAAAGTGAGATGAGAAACCCCTTACATTTTGCTCTAGTGTGTTCATGATTGTTCTTAATGACCTGAATAATAAAATTTAGATTCATTAACTAATAATTACAGAACATAATAAAAATTTAATTGATATTATATAACCTTATTATGTTCATTAATGGCCTATTTTATGGGTTTATGAGATTAAATCTTATTGTTTTGGAAGCATTTTCTTATTTGGTTCCATGATTTGTTTACTTGTATTCGTGAATGGAAGTTTATTTAAAACATGGTTAAACATACAGAATTGTTAATACATCTTATTTATGATATTATGGATATATAAATGATCTTATACTGATTTTGGGTTATATACCATGATGATGATTCGTTAGTTAAAACATTAATGATGTTTGTTTAGATCATTTTAATGTTTCTTTGATAATAACAACCTCATTTTGTCTTATAAATTAGAACCATGAGTACAAAATCATTTCCAGAAACATTGGTGAGTCATAAAACATATATTATAACTTGGTTCATCCATATAAATGGTTTCATGACCAAACATGAAAGAATTAATGGAAGTTGAGATTACATCATCTACGATGTCGGTAATTCGATACATCACGGACAATGTTTTTAATTCCTTGAACATGTGGGGGAAAATAAGAAGATTGAAGATGAATTTCTCATGAACATGAGAACATCCAGATTATAAAATATTCTGGAGATTTAATTCCTCTTGGGTAATAAGATATTAATAAAGAATAAATGAATAACTCAAAATAAAAGAATAATTTTTAAATCGCTTACAAAAATTTGGCAGCCTAACGGCTACGCAACATGGTTTTAGAAAATATTAAAAAGAGAGGGGGAAATGGTCACCTATCCAAAAATGAATCATAATATATATTATATCATGAATAAGTAGAAAAATTGGAACATGGTATCGAAACTTGAATGATATACCACATAAAAGAGAACTTGAAAGGAAAAAGAAAGAAATTGAGAATTTTCTTACCTTGTAGAATAACACTTAGAACGTGAAGGTTGAGACCTTGGGGCTTGAGGAAACCTTGGGAGGACTAATATAAAGGTAATGAGGCCATATATTAGTTGATTTAGAATTGGGAATGAATTAAATGAAGGTAAGAGTTGGTATTTATTGGAAAAGTGAGGGATTATTTTAATAATTTTCAAGGGACACCTCATGAGTGGTTTTTGCAAACCATGGGCTTGCCCATGGTATTTGCCCATGGTATAAGAAAATTGGGACACCTCACATCTTATTTAACTATACAAAAGTCGACCATATTTATGACATCATTATTATTTCATTAATGATGTCATTAACACACCGAAACTAAAAACTGTATTTTTTACTATTCATTGAAAAATCAACTGTTTTAGAAAAATTCCCAAAATTAACCCTAACCATTTATCAACGTGTAGATTTCAAAAGTGAAATAAATTTTTCAAAAATAATTTTCTAAATATTATTAATTTAATTTTTAAATAATGTCATTGTTAATTTTAAAAATAACAATCTTAAAGTTCAACGAGTTTTATTTCTCATTGAAAAACTAATTAAGATATCATTATCATATTTCCTTAAGAAAATAAAATAATAATATTATTTACTATTCATAAGGGTGTGTTACTATTAATATTACTATTCATATTACTATTCATATGGGTATGTTACTATTCATCAAAAATCAAGTTTGTTCTATCAAACTCCAAATGACTTACTGAAGAAAACTCTAGATGACCATTTTTCAAAATTAAAAACATAGAAGTGGGGAATTTATGTTTAATGGATAGGTTTTAACTATCTCCTAAATAACCTAGTGTTGTTTCAAAGGAACATGGTGATGAATAGAATGTAACTCAGTGATGAATAGAGAAACATATCATAAAATGTTTGGGGTACTACAATGGTGGTGATGTGGAATAAGATACTATAAACAAATCTTATATAATGAAAAACAAGAAATACAACTAGAATACAATACATAAGAAATAGATACTTCCTAAATTCATACATTCCAAGAAAAAATGGATAAACCAAAAAATATGAATAAAAAAAGACCAAAAAGTCTCTTTATGAAAAATAGTCACCTCTAAACCATATCAAACCAAAGGTAGAGATAATAATAGAAGACAAAAAGCTATAATATTACCTTCCATTTACATGAATCCTAAAATAAACCATTTATAAACACCCAAAGTAAAAAAATTAAGGTGTGAGAAAAAAGACCAGTATGATATAATGATAGATTCTATACAATGTCTAATATCCAGAATGAAACAATTTTATGTTTTAAAACAAAATAGGTTTTATAAATAATTTTCATAAATACAAACTCATTTTTAAATAATTTTTCTTTGGTTTTTCATAAAACACTTTCATAGACACAAAGCTAAAATTATGAAAATTATAAGTGATAAAATAGGAATGCATGTCCATACACCATAAGGTAAGAAAGTAAACACACATCCATTACATAATTCATCATGCAAAACCATGTGATGCAACCTCACATGAAAACTATGTGATCAACAATCCATTAAAAAAACATGTGACAAATAAACCATAAATGAAAAAGAAATACATATTTGTCCCTATAATATTCGAATACAAACAATAAATTATAGATCATAATTCAAGAATATGTTAGTAATAACAAACATTGAGTTTTACCACAGTCCATCGATATCCTGAAAAACCCATAGTGGTGACACACACACTAGGGTCACCTATTTCCCTTTCCTGACGCACCCATGGTTCCCAATTTTCTTGGGTAAAAATACATTCTAAAACCATTCTCACAATTTATAAAATAATTAAAATTGGATCCAATCTACTTAATAGTTTTAAAATCCATTTCCAATCCAAAACTACTATTCAATCATTTAATCAAACGCTTCATGTAAAAAAACCCATTTTTAATGAAAATACCCATTAAACCATGAATATTTCTAATAAATCCCTTAAAACCATAAATACATTATATTTAATGAATAAACCAAATGAATTTTACAATAATGAAAGGAAATTCATAAAATTACCACATTGTATAGAAACACAAACCTCAAAATAGTGGTAGAACTAATCACTCTAAAAAATAAGGGACTGGGAACGGTAGATTGGGTCCTCACAATCCTAGATCCATAAGAGACAACATAAATCCTCCATCAAACCAATTATATCTATAATCATAGACCAATTGGTTTACAACAAGATTATAGGAGAAGGGATCTAGCATATATCTACATAGAAGGGAAAAATCAGACCAAAATTGAAAAATACCTCAAGATGATCCATCAAGAACGGAGGATTTCCAGAAAAAATCCAAATATAGAGACCTATAAAGTGATGGGGAAGGTTACTGATGACCCAATATGAGATTATAGTGTTATTAGGCTTTAAAATGGCCAAGTGAAAAGGGTAAAATCCCACTTTTTAATTGTTTGGAAGGGATAACATGTTTTCATAGAGGTGGCCACTTGGTTAAACTAACCATGTACCTTAACAATGCACCCCTATTATCCATTCTATCAGGGGATGAATGGTTTTCTCAAAATTGATTCCTAGTTAAACTAACCATGAACCTTAAACATGCAACACCCCTGGTAAACCACGACACCATTTAAGGTTCATTAAGTATGTCACACGGTTTGTCCCAATGAAAAAACCATGAGAAATCCCACTGGAACCTCATATAGGTGTACTTCATGGTTAAACTATCCATGAACCTTAATCATGTGCCTTTCAAATTTCCCCAAAATTACCTTTATTTTATCCTTAAATCCTTCGAAACCTCTTGGACGTAAAATATAAAAACCAAGGCTCAAATAAGGTGTACTTGTGACCCAGAGGGCGTCACATCTCATCCTTAATATTCAAATCATGGAAAATTAGGATCCACCTTATTCCATTACTATTTTGTTTTATATTTGTGTTCATGAAGTGTATATAACTGATGGTTAAGCATGTTATTAGGAGGAGAACCTAAGAAAGTAGAGAAGCTATCGATATTGGACCACAAAGTGAAGAATCCACCATCAAAAATTGGTCCCTCAAATAGAATTCTTTGGAAATTATAATGAACAAATCATATTTGATGATGTTTAGGTGATTTTTATTCACATTGAAAAACAATGTGCTGAATTTTCTATCCTATATTGACATACCATCTGTTCTCCATAGAATGTAATAAATAAGAACATCCTTAGTAAATATATAAGATATATCAAATAAGTAAAATTACTTGATAAGATCCATTTTGGTGTATTTCAATTTGGAATATCTTGTAATATACTGATGAAATATATTAACTATGTTGAATACTGTTTTGGATTATCTTTGTTAGGGGGTTATAAGTGAAGAAGGTTTTTTTGTAAAGTTGTAAGATTTATTATTTCATGAAAATATGAATATTCTACAATATTTTTTATTGAATTTCATTACAAATGTATATTTTTGTTATTATATTTACCTTGGTAACAAAAACTTGTTTCTAATATTAAGGTGTAGAAATTGGTATAATCAAATACATATTTAGAATATTTTTGATAAGATTAAGAGTTATTTTATGAAATCAATCCATCATATTTTACTTGAATGTCATTAATTAGTATGTTAAAGTGAGTGTGGGAATTCAAGATGAATTTTTTCAGAAAAAGTATTTATCATAGTTGGTATCTCAATTGATTTTAATCAATTATAATTGCCTAACAGAATTGGATATCTTATAAGGAAGGTATTGAGAATCCAATTTTGATCATCATTAAATTTAGTTCATAATAGACAACATAATTAACTGAAATTAAATATACACACAAATTCATTATCTCATGAGATAAAAATCTTTAACCAATGAATTAGAGGGATGTATTGGACCCACCATCTTATAATAATAATCCTTTCACTTATTTTCCACTAAATATCAATCATATATCATATCATAAATAACTCATTGAATTAAAATGAGATTTTTAGTATTTCAAAATGGTATCACATGAAAGGACCTCAATATTTAGATCGCTTGATAAAAAAAATACAATAACCCAAAAGGAGTATTTAATAAGGTAATTTATAGGCTTATTAATGAATCTTTACTCTAAGGTAGTTAGCTATTTTAGAGATAAATAGGAATATTAAAGCGAAATCCTAAAAAGAGATTTCATAAAACATTTTAAACAGTTTTTGTAACAACTTGATGTTACAGGTCACCTTTTAAATTTTTTAAAAGAAAGTAACATGAAAAACATTTTAAAATACTAATTTAAAATAAATAAAAATAATTGATCCTTGAAAAATACACAATGGTTTTATTGAGTGAATGTGGGTGGAAGATAAACTAGTCAATCACGAAAAGAAAACAACTTTTTTTATTTTAAAATGTCTTTATTGAAACCAATATCATTTAAAAGAGAAATTAATGTTCCTTTTGAAAATTGGTAAAGATGAATATTTATATCTCCATAAAAATACATATTTTGAATTCAAAATAATAATGGAGAATTTTGGTGGGAAGATTGAATATGCACATGGAAGAATAAGTATTTATTTTTGGGTAGAAGTTATTTATTCATAATAATGTAATACTTTTATGAGAAATAAATTCATATGGTGGAAGCATGGAATTAAATGTGTAATTTACACTGCATAGATAGTGAATGTATTATATAATAAAATACTAGGTTAAAATAAACCAATCATAGAAAACACAATTTCAAGAAGAATAATTATAACTAAAATAAAGAAGATTTGAGTTAACAAAATCCATGACAACATTGACATCTCTAAAATCAAAAGACAATCAAATAAAGAAATTGATATATATTTATAAACCCCTATTTTTCATGAAATTATCTTAAAAACATAAATAGGTAAATATATACACCACAAAATATAAAAATATGGTGAATGTTGAATATGTCTCAAATAAAGAAAAGCGACATGAGTTACCATTACCCTGTCTCTTGACTTTCACAAAAGTTATTTAACCACTTGTATAATAAAAATAACCATATTAATAGTTTTTTTCATAAGATAATTCATTTATACTACCTTTTATATTCTTCAATTTTAGTAATTTATTTTATATTTATTATTTATAGTTTATCTTCATCATCAGATGTTAGAGATTTTGACTATTTTCATGCACACTTTAAAATATTAAAGTCGATACCCAATCCTTGATACCATGTTAATATTTCGTTGATTATACAAGGTAATTAAATATATTATTTATATGGATTTATAAATTTCTAATTTTATTCCATAATAATTTTAGTCTCATTTAGGATGATGGAATTAGGGACGAGTTTGTTTCGGTAAATTTTTATAAAGAAAAGTTTGAATGTTAATGACATGTAAAATATTAATATAGCCCTTATTAAACCTTAATATTGTTATTAAAACCATTTTCATTTATTAAATATATTTTTTATAATTATCCCATTATCTCGGTGATGTAAAATGAAATACGTTGTTACATGGAGGTAGTAGTTCACACATACACATGAAAGATGTTTTCATTTTCCATAGAATAAAAAGATGATGGAAATTTATTTATTTATTTATACTATTAATAATGTCATAAATGTTATATTAATTCATTAAATATAATTTTTAAACCATCCATGCAATTAAATAATGAAAAATAAAATACATCATTCACAGAGGCATTAGTCTGCATGTAACATGAATAGTGTTTTCATTTTTCTAGGACAAATGGGAAAGGTTTATAATGCTTATTACATTTATATAAAAACGTTTCTTTATAATAATAATAAAAATTTATTAATTATATTATAATTGGTAAAATATATTTAATAAGTGGTATAAGAAGATGAAATGGAAAAATGTTTATAGAGGAGAAAATGTGTAAGTAGAAGAATTTGATTTCTTCTTGGAAACCTTATTGATTTAGAATGGATTTAAGAGACATATGGGGACCAGAAGCTCAAAAATTTTAGAGAGGAATATTTCGGAATTAAATCAAGGATAGTATATAGTATTTTTAAATTTTTTGGTGTATATTTTAAGGGGTGGTGAGGGGGTCATTTTATAAGGGAAAAGAATGATTTTTTCAAATATTCAAAAAATAATATTAAAGGAATTTAATTTTCAAAGTATTTTGCCTCATAAAATGTATAATAAAGGAAAGGGAGTAATTATTGGTTTATAAACCTCTAATCCACACAAATAAGGGGCAAGTTTGAGAAATATTTAGGCATTTTCCTTAATTTAACCATTTTACATAATTTACTTTTACCATGGTAATTATTTTTATAACCAAAAATGAAATTACCCTTATTACCTAACTTACATATTATGATACCAAATATGAAAACCACTTATAATATTAAATTTCTAGAAGTGATAAAAGTTAATATTAAAATAAAAAATGTATAATGAAAAATTTGTTTTAAAAAAATATAACATAAGTTTTAAAATGTGAAATATAGGTTTTTAAATAAAAAATTAAATTTATAAATGGATAATTTTACTCATAAATAAATATTTTCAATAAAATGGTTTCATGAATTTTATGTTAGGTTTATATGAAAATGATGATATAAATGTTATAGTATTTGTAATAATGATATTTTTCACTATTCACATATAAAACTATCTATTTAGAAAAATACCAAAAATTCATAGTACCATAATATTTTTTATTTAGAATCTAAAAAATGAAGATTAGTTTTTCAAATTCAAATTCTAAAAATTAGGTATTTATCTTTTAAAAAGAAAAATAATGTGTAATGAAAAATTGTTTATATAGGAAAATGACTTCATCAAAAATTAACTATTCTTTTTCTTATTTCCTATCAATTTCTAATTAATTTTTTCTTAATATATAATTCATATATTTGACGTTATTTATTATAATTTAACCATAATATATTTAATTTCTTAATATAAAAAATGAAAATCAAAAAAAGGAATTTTTTTGAAAAATACATTTTAAGAAGAAAATAAATTTATTTTTATTACTTACCTAGTAGTAACTATTATATGGATTTTAGTTTATTTTATTAAAAATATTATCATGTAATTTTATTTAAACCATTATTTATTTATGATTAATAGAAATAAACAACACTTTAAAAAATAGTTATTTAAAAAAAATTACTTTTATATTAAATAATATTCACCAAATAACAATAAAATTAATTCTAAAATTTTAATTTTATAAATCCACTGATTTTAAAATATTTATATAAATTTTATAAATACATAATATAATAAAAATATGTGACACAAATAAAATATATTTATATTGAAATAACTTAATTATATTTTTTTTTGTATCACTATTACATTCTCATAATGTTTTAATATTTTTCATGCATTGAAATATTTTATCTCAATAATATATATCATGGTTGTTTTTTGTTCATTGTTTCGTCTGAGACAATTTATTTGAAAAATTTATTTAATGCTAAAATATAATACAAAAATATTGCCATGTTACGTTCTCTCCGCAATAAATAAATTTCACCCTTATAGTTTAGGGTTTCACTCACTAACAAAAATTGATAAGGGTATCCATATGATAGATACGACTCAAGATAAAATTTATAACTTGCTATATTATATAAGACTATATATCTCATTTTTTCCTTTGTAATTGGAATATATTGAGATTCTCAACCATTTTTACTAAATACACACCTTCAACCTACTATAAGTCTTAGGATTTTCAAGAGACGTGTCTTTCACAATTTCATTTTCATGATATCATTTCCATATATATACTAAAACCAGAATGTTTATGCTAATATCCAATAATATTATATTAAATGATCATATTAATATGAATACTCAATCCTGATATATCTATATTAATTGAATCTTTATTTTATTCTATGATATTTTCCATTCAAATATGATGTAATTGGATTAACCTATAAATACTTCAGTTTAACCTAGGTTTTCCATAGTCATATTCCTATTAAGTTATATAATCTAACTAGTCATATAATACATCATAAAGTTTTATTTAAATATTTTATAATAGTTTATAATGAGTATATGAGCCACTAAATAATATCCCCTAGGACTGTCATACTAGGTGTGTATTTTGGAATCATTATTGTGAACAAGATAACGATTTATTTAATACCCAACTACCCTTTTTAGGGTTATTATCCTTAGGTACATCTATGAAAAATCCTACATTAAATTTTTTATATCTAGAAATGGATTTCATTTCTAATAAACCACACAATCATTAGTTTTCCAAAACTTCAGGATATTGTTGTCTACTTAGACTTATCCCTATAGTTTTCAGTAATGTTCTTACATCCTGATCCCTAAAAAATAACAAAATTCATTCCAAAAATAACTAAACCTTACATTGATAACAAATAAGGCACCCCACACCCACACTCTCAGATCTGATGATAAAAACACAATATGTCTAACAAGATTCGATATTAAGTTAGATGAATCATCCAAACCTATATATATTTCAAGAATATAAACATTGTTTTCTCACAAGAGATCACATAATCCCAAAACCCAAAGTTTTAGTGTATATGGATAATATTTATTTAAAAATAGTTTTACATGTCATTTATTCAACATCTCCCACAAATCATCTTTAAATAATAAACCCATATTAATATAGTCCTACATATAATTCCCTAGGGAAAAGAGAAAAATAATAGGTGACCTCAAAATACTAGTAAGTGAAAGACGAGTCATTATAATGGTTTATTCTAAAGAAAATGAGAAACATTAACATGAGATAAATATCTTATTAAGAAAAATATTAACCAAATAAGAGTTGTAGATATGGTATAAGTGTATGTAATCTCAAATGATGAAACAAATACCATGGAATAAGAGTACGAGATCATGAGACCATAAACATGAATATAACGAAGGTATTAATCATATAATATAATATTGAGTATGCATAAGCATATGAAATTATAACATTGTGAACATAATCCTTCATAATTATGACTACTAATAGTCTTTGTGAGTTTTGTTAACTTGAATTACACACATGCACAAAGTTATTATCTCAGGAGATACAAATATTGAACCAATGAATTAGAGGTATATATAGTACTCCACCATCTCATAATGATAAACCATATGCATGTGTTCCATAAAAATCAACCATAAATAATATCATAAAGAATCCATGGATAGAGAATGGGTTTCCTAGCATTTCTAAATGGTGTCATATTAAATGAATTCATGAGTTAGATTGATTGATCCATAAAATTCAATCACCCATAATGAGTATCTTAAAAAAGTAATTTATATAATTGTTATAAAACATTACTCCATGGGATTTAGATATTTTTTATATAAAGATGTAAATATGTAAGAACCCGGGTTTTTAAAATGGGTCAAAATCCTGACCCTGTTTGAATTTTTGACTTGTTTCTGAGAAAAATGGGAAAATATGGGAAGTTATGGAAATTTCTAGACTACACGCCATGTACTCTAAATTACACATAGTGTATGGGTTAGGTGTGTACCGGCTATTTTCTCATAGAGTACTTGCCGTGTGATGACCACGTAGGAATTTCCTACTACACGAAATGTAGTGTTGCTCGACATGACGTGTACCCTTGACCATGTGGAGGCCATACATGGAGTGCAGGCCTATTGGATGGGTAGAATATTTTTAGCAAGTACACACCGTGTACTATTTTTAAATTTTGTGTATAGAGGTCATGTATGGGAATATACATGGTGTGTTGGGACTATCAGTCTGGTAGAGAAGTATACGCCGTGTAGTCAGTCGACAAGTCCTTGGTGAAATATCATCTATTATATGAATAGTAAAATGATACATGGTGTGTAGTCATAAGTACACATCATGTATTTTCTTTTTTCACAAAAATGGGAAATAGCCACGTTTTGAGTCATAAACTCAAACCCTCAATGTTTTTGAGTGGGGAGAGCTGACCAAAGATTATTTTTTCTCTCAATCGTCCGTCCAAACTCTGTTTCAATCGTCATCAGATGCGTTTGAACCCCCTTGGTAAGGACTTGATTTCACTTGATCCATTATTTTGATTTATGTTCTAAGATGAGTTATATGGGTTCGAGTGGTTTTGATTATTTTGTAGATCTACTATGTTTTAGACCTAATTGGAGGCTGTTGTCGGAGGAGTATCATCGTACGAGTCTCAGGTAGGTGGTGCATACCTCTTTTGGGTTTTCGTGGTCAATTGGGTGGTGCGACCTTCAACCTGCTTTCAGGTATTTTTGAGTGGGACACATTTTATCTTCTTTTACCTATTGAATTAATTGTTAACCCATGGGATGCCTTTGGGAATGCCCTATTGCCTATATTTCTTGAGAAAGGCCAGGTGAGAGGCCGATTCTCATTGGGACATTTTGGCCCAGGGTGCCAAAATGGTTATAATTGGTCTACCTTGTTTAAAAATCGGTATGTTTAATTTGGTAAAGTATGATTACATTTTTTAGAGGCATTCAAGACCTCCATGTTATTGTTTGATAACCATTGGGCTAGTGCAATTCAACTGTTTATATTGTTCTTCCTATTTATGTGATTTTTTTAAATATGTTATATATGTAATTTCTGAATTGAATATTATAGAACCTTTAGGTTGTGTTGGGAATGGCCCAAATATTTCTTGAGTGATGTTTATCACATGTTAAGCTTGGTCTGGATTACTTTGGGTGGTTTTGACCACAGGATTCGGCATAATGGACATCAGGATTTAAGAAGTGTGACTGTCAGGTTGGGCATGACCCGGTCTACTTGGTTGGTGAGGCCGTCGGACTTGAGCGGCATGGTCGTAGGGACACTTGGTGTCAGAGGTGTTGTGGCTTGGGTACTATTTTGGTGATTACCGCTCACCCGAAAATTTGAGTAGTGTACACATAGAGAGACTCTGTGATGAGGTGGTTTGGACCACTCATATGGGTAGAGGCCCCCATTTGTTGTGGTTTAGGTAGTTTTGGTTTGGGGGTGCTTGATATAGGAAGCCAGGTGGACGGTGAGGAGCCTTCATGGGATAGCGTTGAGGCTATCAGGTTGGGGCAGAGGCTCACCGTTATTTGAGGGCAGACATCACTGTTTCTCCGGTTATTGTACTTGAGGGCAGAAATCATTATCCCTCTAGTTACATTATTTGAGGGAAGACATTACTGTTTCTCTGTTTATTTTACTTGTGGGTAGAAATAATTATCCCTCTAGTTACATTATTTGAGGGCCAACATCACTGTCCCTCCAGTTATTTATTTGAGGACAAACATTGTTATTCCTATGAGTTACTATTTCCTGGGTGTGCCTTTGGGACGTCAGTACTTGAGACACACGGCGGTGTCAGGGGGCACATGGTGCTAGGTTACATGACAGATATTCCATCATTGGCCAAAGTAGGTGAAACTCCATAGCGGCTGATGAGCATTAGTGGATTTTGTGTTTGGTTATGTGCATCGTATTGTTTATTGTTTTCATTATAAATGCATGCCTAATTAAACACTTATATTAGGTACGCACTGTTGGGTGGTATCCTTCTGAGATACGTGTCACACCCTAAATGGGCCTTCGGGATGCGTTGAAAATTTATGGATTTATGTACAGGAAAGAGGCCAGCTTTAGGAGATGGACTGCATTAGCTATTTCATGGAGATGGTATGGACCTTGAGGTTATTCCTAGCTGGAGTTTACTTTCTTTTTCTTTCTTTACTATATCAGCATGTTTACTTGTTTTGTAGCTACAGTTGTTTAGCCATTGGCGCCTTTACATATGGATATGTATAACCTGCTTTGGATGTATGTTTTTTTGTTTAGTAGTAGTTACAAGTGATCAACATGATGTTTTTTTTACTTTCTACAGCTGTTGTTTATATTTATTTCTTCCACTATTTATTTCTATTGAATTTTCTTTCGCTATGCTGGTTTGGTTTGAGCTTGCAGAGTCTTTTAATTTCATACTATGCTTGGACCAGTACCTTTAGTAGCCTCTGATAGGGTATAACCTCCCCACTATACCTATCAAACCCTCTCTGTTAGTCGATAGACTTTGGTGTTCGAGGAGGTGTGCCTAAGGTAGTAACAACTGACCTGTTTAGCACTTTTTGGGTGGCTGTTTGGGTCCGAGTCGTTACAAAATATAAGTGTAATCATGAAAAGTGATTTCATAAAAAAATTTATTCATTTAAAAAAAAGTTAAGAGTCATCTTCAAAAATAATTTTTAAGAATGTAACATTAATACTTTTTTAAAATAACACTTTTATAGAAATAAAAATAATGGATCCTTGAAAAAAAGGGTTTTCAAGAGTAAATTTCCATTGGATGATAAAATATTTAATTATTAATAGAGAACCGATTTAGTATTTTAAAATTACTTTATTGAAACCCACATCTTTTATAAGATAAATAAAGCATAATATTTAAAATAGGTAAAGAGAATTTTGAATATCATTAGAAATAACACATATTAATATTTTAAAATAATAAAGGAGAACATTCATGGGAACATTGATTATGTACATGCGATAAAGAGATCATATTTTTATTTGATTAGAATTATTCTTAACAATTTTATAATTTTATGTGAAGGAAATTCATCAATGAAGAAGCTTGAAATTAAAATTAGGATTTTCCATATAGGGAAAAATAATTTATGATATAATAAAAACATTATTTTTTTAAAAACCAAAATTTTAATAAAGAAGTTCATGAAGAGGCATTGTAACTCAAAGAAAGGAGATTTGAGTTAACAAAATCCCTCAAAGCATTGGTATCTCTAGAATTGAAATCCAATGAAAGGTAGAACTGGATATGGGGGTTTTAAATAAATTAATCTCATTAGAGTATCATAAATACATCCATAGGGTTGTATATACACCAAATAAATATAATACATATGATGAATATGTTGTGTGTATCAAATAATAAAATAAAGACTAGAAACCCTTATCTCACCTCTTGACTTTCATGAAAGAGTTTTAACATAAAATTTAATAAAAACAAACTTTTCAATATCTTGTTTTAGAAACAAATTCATATTTATTTCCTTTCATATTCTTGAATTAAAATAATTTATTATAAATTTACTAGTAAGTTATAGTTTTTATCTTTTTCATGAGATTTTAGTGATTTTGATTTTGTCATGCATTCATTAAAATATTGATATCGATCAACATTGTTTTATAAAATTTTTATATTTAAAATATTATAAAAGATACTATAATATAATATTGAAAATTATTTATAAATATATAGTTTCATCACATGATATTTTTTTAATGATTCAAGAAGATGAAATTGGCGATGAGTTTGTTTTAGTGCTTTTTGAGGAACATTAATTTGGTATGTTAAGGAAAAGTTAAATATTAATATAAATTGTATAGAACCTCAATCGTGTAATGTTCAAAATTTTAATTCATTAAATAAATTATTAAAATAATTCAAGTTGGATGGTTATTAAAAATAAAATGTTTTGTTCCACAACGGGGGTAGTTCGCAGGCACACACAGACAAAGTTTTCATTTTACATAGAATAAAAAAAAGGTAAAAATTGATTTATATTTTTATGATACTTAATAATTACACACACACAAACAGATATATATATATATATATATCATATTTATTAATTAAATATAATTTTTGAATAATTCATGTAAGGTAGTAATAAATAATAAAACACGGTATTCATGGAGTCTGTAGTTTTCACATAACACGAACTATGTTTTCATTTTTCTAAGGAAAAGGGGAAAGGTAGTTAATGGTTATTATATTAGTATTAAAAAAATTAAGTATCAAAATAATATTTTTGTAATTATATATGAATGGTTAATGTAAATTTATGAAGTGTTATAAGAATAATAATTGGAAAAATGATTATAGAGAAATAAATAATTACGTAGAATAATTTGATTTGTTCCTTGAAACCTTCTTAAATTAGAAAATATTTATAAAATATCTAGGGAACAGAAGCTGAAGAATTTGGGATAGGGTTTTTTGGTATGAAAATGACTTATATTATAGTGGTTAATTCATGTTTTTGCTATAGATTTGAAGTGGTGTTGAGTGACTCCTTTAATAATTGAAGGGAAAGGAATTTTGATATATATTCTGAACATAAAATTAAAGGCATGTCATTTTCAAAGATAGTTTCCCTCATAATGAGAAAAATAATGGAAAAGGCGTGAGTTTTGTTCTATATACACATAATAAAAATAAATAAGGGTTAAGATATTGAATTTTTTTATATTTTCTCTTCATTTAACTTTTTTTCCATAAATTACATTTATAGAGGTAATTATATTTTTACCCACAGTAAAATATTTTTCTAACAAAAATGAAATTACCCTTTATACTAATTTTGAAATATTTTTATACATATATAAAAGAAATTATAATATAATATTTTTAAAATTGTTAAAAAATAATTTCAAAATAATAATTGTGTCTCTCATAAAAATAGTTTTAGAAAAAATAAAGCTTAAGTTCTAAAATATAAAATAACGATTTTTTAAATTAAACATAATATTTTTAAATTTATACATTTTCTTATAAAATATATATTTGGTCAAGAAATTTTTTTCATAAAATTTATGTTTCTTTTATCTTAATGATTTCATAAAAGTCACGATATTTGTAAAAACAATATTTGTGTACAATTCATCTAAAAAGATATTTTTTAAGAAAATTACCAATAGTTCATTGTAAGATAATATTTCTATGATGAATCAAAACATAGAGTTAATTTAATAGAATTAAAATTATAAAATTTTATAATTTAACTATAAAATGGAAATAGAAAATATAATGAAAAAGTATTTTTATAGAAAAATGACTTTTTAAAATGATAACTATTATTATTATTATTATTTAAAAACTTATAATTAAATTAGCATTAAAATATTACTAAAACCAAAAATATATATTATCATTATTTAACCATAATATATTTATTTTTTTGACTATAAAAAGTGCATGGCACATAAAAGGAATTTTTAAGAAAAATACATTTTTGACCATAAAATAAAGTTATTTTTTTTAAATTATTTATAATAATTTCTAGATATATGATAATATATTTTATTATATATATTATCAATAAATTTAATTAAAATCTTTCTTTGGTAAATATTAAAAAAATACACAACACTTTAAAATTTATTTTTCTTTAAAAAATATTACTTATATATTAAATAATATTCATCAAATGACACTAAAATTAATTATTAAAATATAATTTTTGAAATAAATTGATATTAAAATATATATTTTGATTTTATAATACATCCTTTTCTAATAATATGTGATTTAAAAAAATTATATTAAAATATCTTCATTAAATATTATTTATTTGTTTCATTATTGAATTATCATAATGTATTAATTTCTATCTTATATTGTAAATTTTTATCTCAATAAATTGTATCATGGTTTATTTCAGTTGAATTTTGTTTTTGAGATAAGTTATTAAAAATATTTACTTAATGGGAAATTATAATACTAAAATTATGGGATATTACAATATGAATAAGGGGGACAGAGTAAAATGAAATGAAAGATTGGTGATAAAGGGGTAGAGAAGGAATGGTTGATGTAATGAAAGAAGAAAAACTACTTAAATATCATGTTAGTATTGAAAACAAATACTTATTTATCTCAATTTGTGTGAGTTTTATTTTTATCAATGGTTTTCAATGAATGTGGAGTGTTCATGAAGCATGATGTTGACATTCTGAAGAATTTGAGAAAAGAATAATTTCTTGGAAGTTTGGTTGGATGTACCATGCATATTTTGAAGAAGAAGTTCCCATGTATTGTGTCATTATGTATTAAGTGTATAAATATCAAAAGACGCATCTTTGACTATTGTTTTGATGTTTTTTCCCATATCTTATATGAAAATTGAAGAAGTTATTTCTATAGAAACTCTTGGAAGATTCATTTTTCTTGAAGGAAAAATGTGGTTGAAGATCTGTGTTCCATTGAGGATTTATAATTATAAATTCAATACCTTCATCATGAATACTTTTGGGTAGATCCATCAATTTTAATAAGACGAATTAAATTACTTGTATGAGCATAAATAGGAATAAAATAATATTTTGAGAGAATATTAAGTGAATATGTTTTTATTATCTGGTATTTTATTGTTAGTACAAAAAAAATATTCAAAATCACATAAAATTATGATAAACATGTGATATGATGTTTATTATATTGTTTTATAAGGTTTTATGTTTATTGAAATTGTCTTAGAGTAGTTTGGAACTAATTTGGAATAATTTGAATTAAATCTAGATTTTTTGAAGGTTGAGGAATGATTTTTTACAAGGGAAAAAATGTTGAGTTGAATGACCAAGGTAGAGTTCATTCCAAATAAAAAAGAGTTCATTATAGATAATGTAGAGTTTATATTAGGTAAAATTAGAGTTTATATATAATTTTGGAAAATTAAAATGCTGAATATAGTGTTTTTCACCGATGTATAATTTCTTGAAATACTTCATGGAGTTATTGACATTAACATGGAGTAAATTCTAGACTTAAAAATGTTCACTATATTGAGAAAAATACAAATGGTATATATTTTTAGTGTTATAAATTTGGAAGTATACTAATTATCAGATTCTAGATAGAGTTCTTAAAGTTTTATAGAGTTCATATGACAACTTTTTACAAGAATGTAGAGTGGATGATGCAACATAGATTTGTTTCTAGACATAGTCAATTCTGGTGAAAATGAAAAATCCTGAGAATAAGAAGTTTTTTTGTGGTAATTATGTGAATGATGTTCTCAACTGAATAAATTCAAAATAAGAATTTTTATTTTAGACGATACTGGTGAACTGTTCATCATTTACAGTTATATCATGAATCCTTAGTTAAAATCATGAAACTAGATATTTCCAAAAAAGTTATTAAAGATGATGGAATTATACACTTAAATCAATTACAGTTAATAGGTTATTAAATAAAATGAATATCATGATTAAATTATAGTTATTATGGTAGAAGGAAGAAGGTATACATGATATTTAAGCTAAGAAAGAGGTGTCATGATTTTGATTTTCACATGCATGCATATTTTTATAAGTAGTTTAAATATACATGCATATTATTGAAGGAAATAAGAAGGTTCAAATGATTAATAACATTAAAAATTAATATACATTTATATATGGTTACATAAAGGTAAAAATAAGATTATTATTTTTTAGGTAATTCAGATTTGAGTCTCTAGGAATTTTTAAATTTTTTAGAATGTGATTTTATAAGTCATTAAAATCCAAAATTGTAATTTGATTCAAAATTATGTATTAATGTGATATTATAAATAAAATTAAGTGATAAATATGGGAGAAGAAGATAATCGAAAATGATATGTTATTTATATATTTCATATTGATATAAATAGAAAATGTGGAAAGTGACTCTGATAGAAAATAATTCCAAGAAGAAATATTCTTGATTATTAAAGAGACCAGACACTACTCATATAGTGTATAATATTTTTTTGTGTTAAATACCTAATGAGAAGTAGTAGATCCAATGTAGTCTTGTCATTCCCGGATGTATAATAATAATATAAATGAGGGAAGAAGAAATAGAGGCTGTGTATTCTAGTTTTTCACAAACAAAAAAGTGTCCTATAATGAATGAATGGGAGGAATAAGGAGCATCATTCTAGGATTAATTATATGAAAAAGATGTATGTTTTGAGTGAAAAATGGATGTGAAATAGTAAAAGAGATTCTTTAATGCTTCTATTAAAGAAATAGAATAAGGGAATAAGACCAAAGAAACACATCAACAATAAATATGACTCAATCTTAGTGATGGACTTCTTCTTTTTACCCCACTCTAATTTAAAATATTAGGATGAAATTAAAAATATCCACCATAGATCTATAAAAGTATGGGATGAACCAAGCATTATCGGGAGACTAAAGTGAAAAATGATTTCAAGAATAAACCCAACTCTTTATAGATCACATATCGATACTGTTAGGAAGTATTAAGATGGAGAAATCCATATCACTACAAGGATTATCATTTCATTTTGAAATGTGAACCTTGTAAATATGTGGTGATTCTTTTGTGATTTTTGTATGATATGTTTCATGAAAGAACAAGGTTGATAGGATAGAATGAGAGAATAATTATCCTTAATAAGTGATATAGGTACAAATAAAAGGGTAAAACATATAAATTAGATTTAAATTCACTAAAACCTATCCATACCATATCAATACTGAATAAATCCTAAATAATTTTTCTTATACCGACCAATATTTGATTCCATGGACAATTATGTTCTGTTTCAATGGAGAAGGCTACAGACCCACCACTTGGGAGGATAATATCACCAACCCAGCACCTTAAATGTCAACTGAAGAACATGATAATAGTAGTGTACCATATAAATGGATACTTCCCAATATTGGATTCATCTATTTAGATCCTCCTAGAGGTGAAGCCCCATTAACTACTCTATCAATGATGGATTGTAGAGAAGTATGTGGCCCCTACTACCAAATTCAACCACAT
Organism: Viscum album; assembly: GCA_963277665.1. Lineage (NCBI taxonomy): Eukaryota > Viridiplantae > Streptophyta > Magnoliopsida > Santalales > Viscaceae > Viscum > Viscum album. The sequence continues at coordinate 882,428,825 of OY728123.1, forward strand.
AATGAGCCTTTCCTTAAATAATGAAAACATTAATATACCTTGTTTTATGAAAGTAGAGAAGTATTATATCAACATCCCTACAATTATTCAAGAGTTTATCAAGATTTATCCAACTATAAAATTCCATCAGTGATGCCTCATCACCCCGCTCCTTAGGAATACACTAAGGGTGACACTCAAGAGATCTTTGAATTTTTAACTTAGGAAAGGGAACCCAAAAGTAGATCTCATTAAGGGTATAATATAACTCATGGAAAAATGTGGAAATATTCCCATTCATTTTGAATAGTTCCATCAATGTGTCCTCGTGACAGGAAAATCCAGGGTCCCAGCAGGTTGGCCCAAAAATTATTAAAGATGAAAAATGTATATAGAGTCAAGAATTAAAAGGGATATTGCAAGATCGTGAATGAACCACACCCCACATGTCATCATCCACCATACAAAAAATAGAATTCAGGTAGCCTGAAAGACAACATGGTACTTGACTCTACAAGTGCCTTCATTGAAAGGGATTCAGCAACTTGGTTCGCTTCCCTGTAGACATGAGATTTATTTATTTTGAGATGGCGGACATGATTGATACATGTGATCCAATATGATATAATTATCCATGTAACATTTCCCGATTGTGCTTTGAAATATTTAATTGCCAATTGTGAATCTGATTCGATCCGTAATAGAGACCAGTTGAATTGAATAGCATACTTGAATGCGTAAATGAAAGACCGGAGCTCAGATTCATAATCATTAACTTATACAGTGAAGTGGTGAAAGTAGCCTTTAACAAAGCCATGATAGGTCAGGAACATGCCCCAAAATCCTGTTGGTCCAGGTGGGCCAGAGGAAGCTCTATCAATATTAACTTTGATGCAGAATGGGATCGGTGGAATCCATCTAACAAATCATAGAACAAATGGTTTCTTCAGTTTCCCAGCCACCCCAATCACTCGGAGAGTAAACAGATCATCACAGGTCTTCTACATCGCAGCTTACTGGATAGAAGTGGAAGCATTAATTTCTTTGTGAATGAATATGATTTCCTCCTGAAAGCAAGAAGATTTTTTATAGAATAGCACCTAGTTCCATGTAGACCATATGAAGAAAACAATAGATGATAAAATTGAAACTTGTAGATTTTCCACTTTCATGATTTTCCCACTATCACATGACCATAGCAGGGGATCCTCAATAGACCTACAATGCGAAAAATTGAAGCATAAAATAGAACCAATGTAATTCCATATCTTCCTTCCATAATAGCAGTCCATGAAAAGGTGTGTTTCGGAGTCCGTATCCCACATACATAGAGGGAAGGTATAAGCAAGACTATAGCATAATTTCTGAAACTGATCATGCATCAGGAGGCATTTCTTCTAGATCCTCCAAAGTAGAGTAAATCCCGATGGTTGAAAATGAAGAAATTTAAATTGTAACAACCATCTAGGTTCCCTGTAAGAGACGGAAGATTTCAAAAAATAATATTCCATTGTGGTGAAGTCCCATTGGAATTGGGCTTCCAGACCAAGGTGTCCTTGTCCATACACACATATCTTGGGATTTCCCATATTTCTTGTTGTGAGATAATCCCAACCAGATCATCAGTGTGGTGCATTACATCAACAATTGTCATTTGAAACACATATGGAGAGAGTAAGTTGTTATCAATGGGGTTGTCCATCCAATTAGTCTGCCAATAATTGAGTTTTGATTCACAGCTAACCAAACACTTTGATTTCATCATGATGTCATTGAACGAGTTCCTAAGAGATGTAAATACATAGGACATAAGATAGTGGGGGTACCCACTTAGGAGCCTCTACTTGAACCTGATAGGCAAAAAATCAACTGATGGGTCATTGGAAACCAAGAGATTCCATGTGAATTTATTAAGCAAGATATCATTAAATTCTTTGAGATCCTTGATCCCAAGACCTCCCATCTCAATGGGATTAATACACTCCCTCAAATCTACTGAAGTTAGTTTCCTTTCATGAACCAAGCAAGTCTACAAGAAATTTCTAATCATTCGCTGCAATTCATTCAGCATACTCCATGGCCAATGGTAGAGAGAAAATGAGTATAGAAACTTAAAAGTAATCAATAAATTGAAAAGGAAAACCCTTTCGGCTTACGACATGGTTTTTTCCTTCTAACCAACAAGATGATTTATAATTCCAGATGAAATGCCCTCAAGGTATTGTGAAAAGAACATATCCCTTTCTCACACCAAGTATCATATAAATTCTATTTTTTCTTCCTTTCTCATACCTTGGGGTTCCATCAATGTATCCTAGTGGTGAAAAAAGAGTAGGATCATATACCTATCCACACATTCCATATAGACTCACATGTCCTGGTGGTGATAGAATACAACCATTGGCATATTCTAGCAGCCACCAGGGGAGCCTGTAACATCCTAGAAATATGAGAATAATAATAAGTACTTATTAAAATGGTTTTCCATAAAATTTAAATAAATCAAAATAATCTTTGAATTATTAGATAAGTTAAATATTTAAAAATATATAATGTTAATTTAAATTATCTCATAATTTATGATTTTATGATATTTATAGTTTTCATATCTTATGAAATAATATTTAATTTTAAATTAATATTTTAAATTATAAATTCATCTTTTAAAAAAAATGGTTTTTAAAAAAATAATATTTTATTATAAATAAATTTATTTGAGTAATTTTTAATAAAAAATAAAATATTATTTGAAAGGATTATAAAATTATTATAAATAATTATTTTGAATTACATGTTATTCTAATAATATTAAATAATAATTATGAAAATAATAATAACGTAATATAATTTAAATATATGAAATAAATGGAATTATGAAAATATAAATCAATAAAATTTGAATATTTATAGTTATTAATATTAAATGTAATGTTTTAAAATTTGAGAAAATTATGAATGTGCTTATATATTTAAATATAGGTATATTATCAAATTTAATATTTAGAATAATGTGAAAAGAAGCAACATATTTTATGACAAGTATGACTATTATATAAAATCGAGAATTACAAATAATTTAATATATGAATTAAGATAAAATTATTAAATATAAAAATATGCTTATTAAAGGAATATAAATTATGAATATATATATATATATATATAAAATTATAATTATAAGAGTATTATTATTATTTTTGAATTATGAAAAATTTTAATTTATTTTCATTAGATATGAAATAAAAATAAATAAAAACTACTATTTATTTTATAAAAAAATAAATAAATATTAAATAAAAATTAGTATTATTATAAAATATGATTTTAATTAAATTGAATTACGATAACTAAAATTTAAATGAATAAATAAAAGAAAATCATGTCTCAAAATGAAAAAATGGAAAAAAATATTGAGAAAATCAATTAGGGGGTTTGTTTTTGGAGAAACTGAATGAGGATCGAGACAAGCAAGGTTTCTTCTTTGGGAGGAGCTAATAACAACATAGGTAATAGGGATATCATAGACCGAGGAGTCAAGTTCAATCGATGTCGATGGCTTTGACTCGTTAAGGAAAAGCATGTAAGAGGTAGAGTCGAGCTTGAGGTTTCATATCAGGAGGTTGAGCTCATATCGAGGGAAGAGGATGGGTTTCATTTTTCTAATGAGATAGATTCTATAAAATAAACATTCAAAAGTTGACCAAATTATGAACAAGGAAGAATATAGGTTGTTCTTCATCATCAACGTGATCCTCCTAGTTTTCATTTTACAGATCTGCAATTAGGTGTTTCAACATTTAATTTCTGGGTATCTAAATCTTAATAAAGATCTAATATCTTATTGTTTTTAGTGTATGAACTCTTGGGTTCATCTTATTCCTTCATTTTCTTCATTGTTTACTATTGTAAATCTCATTTTAGTCCTTTTTTTTAATTTTTCTACCTCCTGATGCTCATTTTAAACACCAGTATTAAATTGAAAGTGATTTGTGAACCATTTTGTCAACAATTTTGTTTTTTCATTCTGTATTTTTTATTCCTTAATCAATTTTTATGTCACTATTCTTATTATCTAATTGATATCAGTATTAACTTTTCAAATACGTCTCTATATAATTTTAATGATCTATATATTCTTTTTCAACTTTGTTACAGACATCATCTTGATTCAGTGTAGCTTCACTAAGAATATTTAAATTAATATAAATCAAAATAAGATAATGTAGCATCAGAATTCATAACTTTTTTTTCAATGAATCTGGCCAAAAACTATATACATATATAATAAATATATTCTCAAATTCGGTATATATTTTCTTATAAAGCGTTAAATCCAAACCACGCATTTTGATAAATCGAGAACACTTGATTCTTCTCTTAATTTTAAATGATTATTTGAGTCGGATATATAAATCCTTCTCTTCCCATTATAATTCTACATGCCCTTTGTGTATGAGTTGGATGAGGTAGATGCTTTGTTAATCAAGGCATACTACAAGTGGAGGGAACCTTTGATTTTTTTTGTTTCCCGTTCTGAGAGAATGAGTGACATTGATTATAAGAGACCATGATTGAGTGTTCTTCCAAGAATAAAAAGAAGAAAATTTCTTCAAAAAAATCTATAAGGGGGATGATTATTTTTTAAAAATATTTATTAATTTATTTCAAATTTTCATTATTTTATTGGATTTAATTTTTTAGTAAAAATTATATTATGGTTTTGTGATTTTATTTAAGGAAATTTATTTGTTCTACTTTTTATGAACTCAAATTTTATATATTTAAAATGAATATCCATATTTACCTATATATGTTCTGATCAATTTCAATGAAACCCTTATAGGGGTTTTAATTTTAAATGTTATGAACATGAAAAACTTAAAAAATTATGTAAATCATGTGTCATTATTTTTATAGTTGTGTTATAAAATTCAGGGTATTTAATTTCCCAAATTCAGTAAAGAGTTTATGTAAGGGTATTTTTTGTAAGAATAATAATAATAATAATAATAATAATATTAAAAAATTATATTTCTATTTATTTAAAAAAAATCTATTTTTGATCTATGCTATAAAACAATTACGAAGATTTTATTTTTATTGGTTTAACTTTTAAAATAGAAATATTATTTTATTAAAACATATTTGATTCTATTTAAACACTTAGAATACATGAAATTTATCAATTTATCTGTATTTACTATCTCCAACAAGTTTTTAATTAATAAAGCATATCATTTTATGTGCAAAAGTTCTTATACATTCTAGGATGTCATAATTCATATAATATATGGCCATTATCAATAACCTTTTACATTTCATGCATGCACTAGTTTAATTTTAATGAGTCTTGTTTTATGTTTATGATCTATTTATTTAAGTATTTAAAAGAATTAATTTTTTACCAAAGCATTTAAATTATGTGTATTTAAGGTAAATTTTTCATGTTATGATTTCTATGAATTATTATAATTGTGTATTTCTTTAAAAAACATGTGGAATTTTTTGAAAAGTATATTTTTTGAATATATAATTATTTTCTTCATTGAAAATAATTTAATTAGTTTTGAAAAGGGTTTTTATGGGTTGTGATTGAGAAAGGGGTATCGTAAAAAATGTTTTATTTGAAATTTGATCTGGAAGTTGGGTTTCATGTGGGAGAATGAAGAATGAGAAGTGAACCCATGGCCTCACATGACATTATTACTACTGGTGATATTTCTTGTAACAAAATGGGTTTTCATAGGATCTTCCATGTATTAGAATAATCCATAAAGAAATTAATATTTTAAAAATAATTTCAATATAGAAATCCAAGTGTTTTCAAATAGTTTTTTTAAAATGAATCTTTAAAATAAGTATTTTTGAAAGGTTTTTATATATCAAATATTTATATTTGATATAAATTATTTTAAAATCAATTTTTAAATAAGTTTTTATAAAAGGTTTTCACAGGTTTTAAAACCCTTACTAGGATATTCAATGCTAATACCATATTTTTAAAATGTTTTTCATGAGTATCTAAAAATTTATAAAATGGATGAATACACTTTTGGAGTTAGATCATGAAAAATGAGATAATAATTTCATTTTATTTTTTTGTAAAACTTTAATAAAATTGTAAGGTATTGACTAATTCTCCAGAACCTAGACCTGAGAATGTACTAGAACGTATTAAGTGTTATTTATTTGTTCAGTTGTCTTTTATATAAAAATACACACAACATTTTTATATATTGAATCCAAAAGGGTGGGTTCGAGTCATTACATTTGGAATTAAAGCAATGGTTTAGACAACTTTGGAGACTATGGGTTGTCTTTTGAGGAAAATAAAATATCAGTGATAGAATTTTCTTTAAAACTTTTAGTTATTTAAGTTCCTTTTAAAGTTGAGTTGTTCTAATTCTAAAGATGGAAATTGAGAATTGTCTCAAGTATGATGAACAAATTGTGAGGACACAATTAATTTAAGGGGGATAATATAATATCACAGAAATTTGTTAATAATAATAAGTGCTTACTAAAAAGGCTTTCCTTATAATTTTGATAAATCAATATAAACTTTGATTTATTAGTTATGTTAAATATTTAATATAATATAAAATTACTTTAAATAAATTCATAAATTATGATTTTATGAAATTTTTAGTTTTCATACCTTATGAAATAAGATTTTATATTAAATTAGTATTTTAAATTATCAATACTACTTTTATAAACATGGTTTTATTTTTTTAAAATAATATTTTATTATAAGTAGATTTATTTGATTATATTTTTATAAAAGATCCAAGGTTTGTTTTAAAGGATTATAAAATTATTACAAATGATTAGTTTGAATTGCCTGTTATACTAATAACTCTTAAGAATAATGATGAAAATAATAATAACATGATATAATTTTAATATATGAAATAATTGAAATTACAAAATTGCAAATAAAAAAAATTGAATATTCATAGCTATTAATATTAAACGTAATTTTTTAAAATTTATGGAAGTTATGAATATTCATACATATTTAAATATATGTAGATTATATAATTTAAAATTTTTAATAATGTAAAAATAAACAATATATTTTATGAAAATTATTACTATTACATAAAATATAGAATTACAAATATATTAACATATGAATTATGATAAAAATTATTAAATATTAATATAAAAATTATAAAAATAAATTATTAAATATAAAAATTTGAATATTAACAAAATATAAATTATGAATATATATAGATATATAATTAAAATTATAAGAATATTATTATTATCTTTGAATTAGTAAAATAATTAATTTATTTTTATAAATTAATAAAAATAAATAGATAATAATTATTAATTTTTTTATAAAAATATAAATAAAAAATAATGGAAAATGAGTATTATTATAAAAATTTATAATTAAATATAATTATGACATTTTTTAAAATAAAATGAATAAATAAAAAAGAAAATTTTGTTTTGAAATGAAAAAAAGAAAGGAAAATTAATTGATAAGATTAATCGATAAAATAGATTGAGGGTCATTTTTAGAGAAACTAAATAGGGGTCGAGAGGAGCATGGGTTCTTCTTCAGGATGAACCAATCATATATGAGGAAATTGGGCCATCACAGACCAAGGGTTTGAGATCAATTGTAGTCGAGAGGCTTCAACATGTTGAAGATGAGTGTGGAAGAGGTAGAGTCGTGTCTATGGTTTCACTTTGGGTGGATGATCTTGGATCGAGGGAAGATGTTGGGTTTTATTTTCCAAATAGACATATCTGAGGAAATCGACTAATGAAAGTGGATTAGGTTCCGAACATGGAAGATTGAGGGATGTTCTTTGTTGTTGATTCCATCTTCTTGGTTCGTATTTTATAGATCTGCAAGTATAGGTTTGTGCGTGTAATTTCTATGTATTTAAATCTTAAGGAAGATTTTATATCTTACCATTTTTGATGTATTAAATATATGGTTTGTCATCTTCCTTCATTTTCTTCAATGGTTTCTATTAAAAATCTCATTTTCATCCTTGTTTGGATTTTTCTTCCCCCTGATGTTGATTTTAAACACTAGTATTAAATTGAAATCATTTTTGTACCATTTTTCAACAATTTATGTTGTCTCGTTCTAGATTTTTTATTCCTTAATTGATTTGGATGTTGTTTTTCATAGATTCCAATTTGTATCTGTATGAAATTTTCCAATATGTCTATTTAATTTTAATGATCTATATATTCTTTTAATTTATCATCAGAATTCATCTCAATTTACTGTATCATGACTAAGAAGATTTAAATTAATCTTAATAAAAATAAGATGATGTAGCATCAGAGTTAATAACTATTGTTCATTGAATCTGGCTAACACTGATATACATATATAATAAATATATTCTCAAATTCAGTTTATTCTTCCTCAATAAAGGTTAAATCCAAACCACACGTTTTAATAAATTAAGAATACTGAATTATTATCTTAATTTTAAATGATTATTTGATTTGACTATATGAATCCTTCTATTCTCAGACAAATGTTATACACCCTATGTGTGTAATTCCAGTGAGGTAGATGCATTGTTAAGAAAGGTATACTACTAATGGAAGGTTGAATTATTTTTTGTGTTTCATATTCTGAGAGAATGAGATTCAGTGAGTATGAGAGACTGTGATTGAGTATTCTTTTAAGAAGAAGAAGAAGAAGAAGAAAATTTCTACAAATAAAATTAGTAAGGGGAATGATTATTTTGTTTCAATATATATCTATTTTTTTTCAAATTTTCATTATTTTATATGATTTAATTTTGTAATAAAAGTTCTATAATGATTGTATGGTTTTATTTAAGGGAATATATTTTTCATATTTTTTTAAATATCTTCCATTATATAGATTTCAAATGAATATCCATATTTCCTTATATAAGACATAATTAATTTCAATGAAACCATTTTAGGGGCTTTTATATTTGAAATATTATGATTATGAAATCCTGAAAATATTATGAAAATTGGATGTCATTATTTTTATAGTAGTATTTTAAAATTAAGGGGATAACATTTTCCAAATTTTGATAAGTGTTTATGTAAGTGTATTATTTTTTGTATCAGAATAATTATAATATAAATTTTATATAACGATCTATATTTCTGTTTATTTAAAAAATTTCTATTTTTTATATATTCTATAAAACAATAAAAAAACTTTTATTTTTATTATTTGATCTTTAAAAAGGGTAATTTGTTTTATAAAAACCTATTTGATTCTATTTATGCACTTAGAATATATAAAATTAATTATTTTATATGTATTTACTATCTATATCATGTTTTTAATAAATAAGGGCTATCATTTTATGTGTGGAAAGTTCTTACACATTCATGGATTTCATAATTCATATAAGATATGGCCATTACATATAACATGTACCTTTTTTCCATGAACTAGTTTAATTTTAATGAGTCTTGTTTTATATTAATGATCTATGTATATAATTATTTAAAATAATATATTCTTTAATAAATTATTCAAAGAATTTTCCATTAAGGAAAATTTTCATTGTTATAATTTCTATGAAATCTTGTAATTGTGGATTTCTCAAAAACACTTATGGAATTTTATGAAAATTTTCTTCTGTTAAAGTATAATTATTTTCTTCTTTTATAATTAATCAAGTAGTTTTGAAAATGGTTTTTAGGGGTTCTGATTGAGAAAATTGAATCTTTAAGAATAATTTCATAGAAATTAGATCTGGCACATGGATATTAGGAAGAATAATGAGGAATAAGAAGTCATCCAACAGCCTTAGAATATGTTTCTACAACTGGTGATATTGTTTTTTACCATATTTTTTTCATAGGATCTACCATGTATCTAAATAGTCCATAAAGAAAGTAATATTTTCAAACTAATTTCAAAGGATAAATCCATGTGTTTTCAAATAAATTTTTTTAAATGAAATTTAAAAAAAGAAAAATCAGAAAGGATTTTATATATCAAATATTTATATTTGATATAATGTATTTTAAAATAAGTTGTTTAAATATTTTTTATAAAATGTTTTTCACTTGTTTTAAAACCCTTACTAGGAAATTCAATGCTCATTCCATGTTTTAAAAAAGTCACAAGTATCTTAGAAGTTCCAAAATGGATGAATTTTCTTTTGGATTTAACACAAATAAAATGAGATAGCCATTTTATTTTATTCTTTAAAAAACTCTGATAAAATTGTAAGGTGTTATCTAATTCTCCATAACCTAGACTAACAAAGTTCCTACAATGTATTAAGTGTTATATATTTTTTCAGCTGTCTTTTATTAAAAAAAATATACCCATTATTTTTATGTACTAAATCCAGAAGCGTAAGTTCGGGTCTATAAAAATGCCCATGTTATTATTCCAAGATAAATTAGTGTACATCAACTGTATATCCTTGTTTATACTTAAGAGTGCGATAATATTCCCACTCACATTAGAAATTATTATATGCATTTCCCATAGAATAATGAATACCCAAGGGGGGGATTATATCCCCATTCCTATAGGACTTCACTGATATATCTTGATAGTCAATCAAGGTTGTACTTTTATCCCTACCTCCACCACAAGATTCCACCATTATATCCTATTTTTCACTTAAGGATAGGATGATATCCCCACTCCTACTAGAAAATATTTAAAACATGTACTGGTGACAACATAGGGTTAAGGTTATATCCCTTCCCACACACATGAACCCTATTAGAATATTCCAATAGAACCCATTGAGGAGAAGTCTCGTATTGTTTTTATAATCTAAGAAGTCTATTGACATATTACTATAATGATTTAAGACAAGAAGAGGTATCATATTCACATAACTAATAACATCTGTGAAGCAAGAGGGAATATTTCCACAATCATCCAAGGGAGTCAATAGAATACTTTGGCGGAAGGTATGGTTCACCTAGGAGGGTTCCTATGTATTAATGTTTCTTCTTATAGTATGTGAATGCAATCGTGATTTAGGTTCTAGCCCCAATTTCCCATCCATGAAGATCTAGAAGGTCCCATCAAGGGAATCATATAACCTAGGAGAAAGATCATATTTCTACCTCAATCAATACTGATAATCATGAGGCCCTTTAGTGAATTTATATAGTAACCCAAGAATCAAATTATTCTATATGAATAGAAAATAGTAGATATATCTATGAATTTCCCCCTTATAGTTCCATGATTAGTAAAAATGGAGATCCTCCCTAGAGTACCATCCATGTAGTTCCTCTCCAAGTAAATATGTATATAATTAGGTAAAAATATCCTCCCCATAACAATCTATCAATACCTCATAACCCCATAGGTTAAACACGTGGAAACCAACCCAAAAACCATGGAGGTCCTCCCCATGGCACACATTGTGAAGTTCCACCCCAAAATAACATCTCTTCTAGGAATAAAGGATATATGTATATCAAAATTGTTCCCATAATTCCCTCATATCTAGAGGTACTAATGAAATCACGGTTGACTATAAAAATCACATTATCATTGACATGAAACATCTCATCCAATCTTAAGGATAGTTTGAGAAAATGGTCACCATTTGGTCCCATATAGTATAACTTCCCATTGGTGTAGTTGAGGATATCCTAAATTATTTCACTCCATTTGATAAAGTAGTTGATAAATCAACACTATGGTAAAATTAGGTATAGAAGTCCCTCTGAGAGAATGAGGAGAATGACAGTCATAAAGAAGGAATTGGGTTTGGGAAATATATTATTCATGTTATATCCCATTGATGATCCCCAATATATTATTCTAAAATCCTTACAAGATAAATACATTTCTTATCTATATCAGAGCCTCTTAGTGAATCCCAACTCTCTCAAGAAAAAACATCTATCTTATAAACAGTACATTAACCACATCAAGTAGATGACCAATCGCTACCATCAAGTGAATTATGATTCCTTTTTAGTGACCTAAAACCATTAGTATTTGAAGAACTATGAAATCCTTAAATAAAATTACCTTAATAGGACAAAGGTTCTCCATCATTTAATCACTATTATACCATCGAAATTTATTATTAGAGGGTTGGGTAAATTAAATCTCAACACTTCACGCTACTCACCATCCAAAAGGCCTATTAGGGGAAGTACAATGTAACTTCATTGCCTTAGGATAGGTTTCAGGCCTAGGATCTATATATTCCATTTGGTCAACTAAGTCAATCCTTTTCATTCCTAAACCTCATAAATAGTATACATGATTGGAGAGAGACATTAGAAAATTCTGTTATCAAGCTACTAAGAAAGTAAAAAAGGCATCACTTCTAAAGTACGAAAAGATTACAACCATAGAGAAACCCTTAATGGAAACCATCAATCTCTCTTAAAAGGAGATGCATCTGGATCATATATAACATGTATCATCATTCAAGCATATAATAAAATAACTTAGAGATATTTTCTCCAAACATGGTTCGCATAAAAATGATTGAAGATGGTGTTTATACTTTTAATCAAAGGTATGATCATGATTTGGGAGGTACTGAAAACATAAAACTACCAAATACTCACCAATACTTATTAAAAAACATGAGGAAATGTCTGTTTGTATCATACCCACCACTTGAAGATATTGAAAATATTCTTACTATGGTGAATTTTGATCGATATAAAGTTAGGTTAGAAAGATTGAGGTCAATCAACACTAAACAACTTATAAGAAATATCTCTGATAATTATAACTCATAAAAGAGTATAATGTTTCTTCTCTAGTACATATCCTATAAGAGGGATATTCTCAACCAAAAAGAGAAGTGCCTTATCATCCAACCACCAATTGGATAAAAAACTAATTTTACTAAACCAGAAGGCTAAGGATTATTAAGGGTTCCCTTTATTGATGTAGAAATTACATACATTGCAAGAAAATTATGCTACGTTAACTCAAAATAGATATCATCAACTAGAAAAAATGCGCTGATCATATCTGGATCTTCCTGATCCCTTTACTCAAGTGCCTTCCCAATCAACAATACAACTAGATATCCTTAATTTCATAAAGTCTCTTTCTACTCAGATAGAGTTAAGGGAAGTAAAACCTTCATTGGTTTAGCTATAGAAAAATAAAAACCCCAAGTAGGTGGACCTGTGTCCACCTTTTCCTAATACTAAAATCCTACCTTTCTAACCATCAGCGATACAGGAGACTTTAAATAACACAAGATAAACTTTTTTTATTGATTTTATACCCTTGATGGGAACACTTTAACTGTGAGAAGCTCCAATGATTAGATTCATTATATAGGATCTAGTGGTATGAACATTCTTATGGTATAAAAACCTACCTGCCGAGTCTATTGAAAACTTTTAATACCTACATTTGAAATTACTCTACCCATTGAGCTCCATTCTTTTAAAAAATGATCCTTGATCTCTCAAAATTCAAGTAGTGAATAGAGGAGAGGGTCTGGAATTTCATTGATAGATAAAAAGGCCTATTAGTCTCCCTAAAAATTTAAATTACATATGACTAGATACTGGAGATATGTATAGAAAATATGTAACATGAATTGAAAACACACCTTTTTCTACTAAAATATCCAAGTGTATTAAATGGGTTTATAGAGTTTCAATGTGGTTAAAAGATTCTACCTGATACTCTAAGGAAAAATCTTGGCCATCACCAATGGTAGTGGGAGGGGGTATTTTTGGTGATCCTTTTTATAGAGGATATATATTTTAATCAGGCAGAAAACAAGTAGCGGGAGTCATCCATAGTGATGAGATTCATGTTCAAAACTAGGTCACTTTAACTAGGTCTCGAATTGATTATTCTCCACCTATTATCAGCTCTCATTCTTGAAAACCACTTGATCACTCAACTATATTTCCCAAATCTGCTTTTATTGAAATGAAAATCATTCCTAAATCATGCTCCTAGGTTTCCTTATGTTAAGTATCATACCTTGGTATACCTTAGTATGTAAATAGACCCCCATGAACAATATTTAAAAAGACTCTTGGGAACATTCCAAAAGTGGAAACCTCACATGATATTAATCCACTTAGGCCACCAAGATCTTCATGCCTAAGTCATCTGGTTCACTTCACATGAGTAATCATGTCAAAATCCAATAAAAATAATGGTAATTAAGAGTAATTTCCTCATTAAAATAGTTTAATACACAAATATTTCATTAAATACAAATTCCACTATGATCCTTAGTGACTCGGGTAATGCACCCCATCCTGAATGAACTAAACTAAGGCACATATCACCCTGGGAGTGTAATACTTAGGCACTATATACTCGAGTCGCACTGGTAGGTCCAACGTGGGTGACCCTTCACCCTACCATATGACTAGGGAAACACTTTTCCCTACCCTATAACTAGGGAAACACTTTTCCATACCATTCAAATAGTTCAACATTTTCTCCCAAGATCATACATTAGATACACCACATCTTACCCTACATAAGGGATATCCTTCTCCCAATCCCTTAAATTTATGATTTCTTTACCTTGATCTATATAATAGAGAAGAACCTACCTTCGCTTCATGGCTTAGCACTCCTTCTCCCATGTCTCCTACCTTGGTGCTACCTTCACCCAGGTCTCCCATCATGGAACTTACCTACTTAATCCACCTTTATATCCTCCTGAAGTTCATGATTAAGATACACACCTCATCATACACCCCATATATCATTTATTCCCTTGTTATTATTACTTTATCAGAAAATCATCCCTCCATGATATGGAAATTAGGGTAATGACGATTATGTACTCCCTTGATAACAAGGGTCCCTATCATGAGGATAGCAGGGAAACCTCCCCTACTATATAATCCTAGACTTGGATGAACCATATCTAGTATATAATTACATGGATATCCTAGTGGACCCCAATGTTACACTCAGTCATCTAGGACCAAGGAATGAGCCTCCTACCAGATATATACCAATAAATTTGTATTCACTCTAATGGAGATATTCCCTCAAGTTACAACCCTCAAATGATGCGTGGATATTTAGAGTGCAATGTAAATTTATACTAGTATCTTCAATTTTTTTGGAAGATTGATCATCCAAATGGATATCATTTAATGGTTCATTTCATGAGGTAAAACGTGTGGGTGGAGTTTCATTAATTTATTTGAAACATGAACTAGACATGGAATTTACTTTTGTGTTATGACACAAGTAAATGAATTAGAATTAGGATTATCAGAATAAATATATAAATAAATATCCATGTGATAAAAGCGATATGTTTGATTCATTATTCATGCTAGAGAGTCCTTGAAGCCCACAGTTCTCTGCTTCTTAATTCCTAAAACATCATGTTTCTATAACATCATTAGTAAATGAGAGTCCCATTCATACGATGAATGAATCAAGAACAACCCATAGACACCTCTATAGGTGGGAAATAATTTGATAGCCACTCCTATGATCTTTGTCAATAATATTATATAAAGATCAAAATGTTATAGAGGAATCTTCAGGGTAAGGTATATTGATTTATTGTATTCTTCATTTGAAGTTTTTTTTCATTTTTAATGCATGTATATCCTTGGAAAAGGGATGTATTCACTTATAATATATCTAATAATATTCATTATACCCTAAAAAATCCCTTCAGTGGTTTAAAATAATCCCATATATTTATATTTATGAAATCATGCAATAAATGATGAACACTAGAAAAATAGGGAATTATTTTATCCATCACCACATCGAATCCAAGTCTTCACCAAGTCATAAAGGTACCTCATAGAACTGAATTTACATATCTATATGTCTTAGTTCATAAGGGGTGGTCATTTAGGAATTAACAGGTGATATCCATACGGTGTGGTTGAAACTATTTCAGACCATCACTATAAGCATTAACACATGTAAAATGGGATGGATAACTTCACTAAATCATGGAGGTAGTTGTGATCCTATTGGAAACAAAAAACATTAAATTTATATAGATGACATGTATAAAAGTATCAACTGGGTTACCATTACACTAGTGCCACATCTAAAGGTAAAGTAATTTTCCTTTTTATAGGTGTTATGCTACATAATGGTAACTGTTTTAAAAAATAAATCTTATATTAAGAATTGAATTTAATTATTTATAAATTGTTTATAAATTATTATAAAAGGTATTCTAAAGATATTAATTAATTATGTTTTATTTAATAAATTAACTCTAAAGGGTTTGTAATTAATTAATAAATGTTTACAAAATAGTTATTATCAAACGTTCCATAAATATTAAATGTAAATATTTAAAATACCTTTTATCAATTTTATATAGTGTGATGTACAAATTTAAAATAAAATAGTTAATTTTATAATCATATGGAGTAATTTTTAAAGTGGTTTTAACATATAAAGAAGTCCAAAATATAAATTGTTTATATTTTAAATAATTATTTTTTAATAATTAATTATTTTCAATTATTAAAATTAATGGAGTCTTATTTAGAATAATTAAATATGTGATATATAGATTATGTAAAATGTTGAAATAATAGAAAATGAATTATTTAATTGTTTCTAATTCATCATAATATAATATATTTAAAATTATTGTAATGTCTGAACCTAGAATCCACTAAAACAATCCCCCAAGACATCGGTCACATGGCCTCAAGTGCGCCTCTCTTTATGCTAGAGGATTTTGACTAGTAGTGAGGGTCCAATAATAATACGGTTGGGAGGATATTCCCTCATGATTAGAGTAGCATAGTGTAACATAATAAATGAATCTATAAAAGAAGAAATAAAAAAAACATTGTAAATAATTCATCCTGCTAATAATAAATGGCCAAAGATAATGAAAATATCATATACATAATGAGGTCATGTTAATATATAAAGGAAACATGAATATATGGAATTAGACATACACAACAAGCATAATGAAAAGAACTAAATCCTAAAGGCTATCACCAAGAGAATCCTGAGCACTGCCTCAGTACTATACTCCTAATCTCGCGTATCCAAGCATACAACACAAAACACAATCAATAATCATGAACCTACAACCATAAGGTTTGTCCGGGTACCAAACAGCGGCCCCAAAAGGGTGTGAGATAAACTTAGTAGTCCACCACCAATGGTGTCTAATGAAATATTGTCCATAACTATAAAATAATGTAGTTTGTAGTTATAAAAAATAAGGTTGTCAGTAAACAAATACAACCATGTTGGGCTCGGGTTCCTCAAAGGATAACTAACCGACAATACCTACTTTGGCCTAATCTAGAATGTCTCGGAATAAGTATCACCATATGTATATTTACAAATATAAATAAGTATATATATATATATATAAACTACATATGTAAATTCACATGTATTTATATATATAGATATGAAAGATTTTCTAGGACCTAAGGTCTGACCAAGGAATCCACATATAATAAGAATAATAATATATAAGTCACATGTTTAATTAAGGAATTAGATAAACATCCCAACCAGGTAACATAGATGAGGTTATAGAAGTATAAAATTTATTTAGGATATATGATATACCCATAGAATACATGTATAATAGTGATCGAACAAGTAGTAAAATCTCAATTTTCTAACGAGCCTGTGCATGGACTTCCAACTTGGAAATCCATGTATCGATGAAGGTATAGTTCAAATGATTTTACCACTGAGTCCATCCATGTCATTTCACATATGGAACCTAGGTATCACTCCATGGTTATAACAATTCATTTAACTAATGTTCCTATCCAAGGATTTCTGTATAAGGAACACAGGTATCGCTCAAGGATTAATGTAATTAGTTGAACCTTTGAGCCCATCCAAGGTGTTCCACATAAGAACTTGGGTGTTTCTCATGGTATAAGTAATCTCAATCGTCCTATGATCCTATGCACGGTGTTCTAAATAAGTAACCCAAGTATCTCTCAAGGAATTTGTAATTCATTCAACCTTTAATCCCATCCAAGGCATTCCATATTAGGAACTTGAGTATCTCTTGAGGCATAAATATGAAGTAGGAACATCACATTCAATAACTAATTATAGGAAATTAGAAAATATTCACACCATTCTAATTTCAAGGACGAAAATAGACTATTTCACTATAAAATAACCATAAGGTCAATAGAAACATCCATACCAACACAGTTCATCACTATACATCTCATTTGACCCAAACTAAAATAATACAATTAATTATATTTATCCCTTCACTTAAAAATGAGGGATCCGAGAATTTCATTTAATAATTTGGTCCTGTAAAAGGGTAAATCCTTGCCTTACATGTCCCACTCAACTCTAATTAGTCATTTCCTTCATGGGGGGTGTCTCTGGAATATTATATGTAAATATCACAAACTAAGTGAGTCATCTACACCACTTATAGTTCATTAAATTCCTTTTAACCATTCCATTTGATGAAATTAAAGTTACCATGCCTCAATGGTGTTCTTAATTCCAAGGATAAAAAATAAGGGTCACAACATATAAGTGACACACCCAAAGGGGTGGTTCAGGTTGATGTCAAAAACCTCTAACATTTCACTTTAGAGTATAAAGACTAACTAATTTAAGCAATTAGTGTTTAATTAATTAATATCAAGTTTACATGGGGATGCTCAGAATGTAAGGAGCAAAGATAATGGAAAATTTAAAAAAAAAGATACTTTAAAGGGAAATACATAGATCAACTACCATTTAAATAGAATGATTCACTCATCCATGATCATGGTTTTATTGAAGATGGATAGATAGAAAATTGTGGAATAAATAAACACCCCAAAAATAGGGCATATCAACTAACATTGAAATAAAATTTGATACAGTTAAAGAATATGAGAAATGAAAAAAGGGGAATTTTAGACTCACTAAGGTGATTCCAAAATGATAGACGATGAGTGCTTATGAGTATGAATGAATGATAATCATTCAACCCAAGGAGGAGGAGTGGTAGATTTTGTGGTCAACTATGCATCAATGAAATTATGGAGAAAAGGGATGGATTTTGGGTTAAGGAAGGCTTTGAAAAAATGGTGAAATCATGCACTTTAATAAGCCACATAGGTTGGCCACATAGTTTGTCCAAACTATTTCCAACTGTGCAGGCTAACTACTTAAGTGGCACTACTTGTGCGTGCTATGCACATAGTTTTATAAAACTATGTGCAACTCATTCATCCTTATGCAGTTTACTACAACCCCCCACATAGTCATGTGACATTTTATGAATGGTTAAAATCTCTATAAATCTTATTTTACTTGGTTGAAATATTGAGCGGAAAAATTACTACTAACCGTGCACCAACCGTGTCCCTCATTCTGGTTCATCAAAAAACCAGATCTCTAGGTTTTAAAACAAGCCCCATACACTCTCAAAACTCTATCTAATACATGAGTCACATCTCAGACCTTAAAACACATTTAAAAACAAAACTGTTATATGTTCCAACTCTTATATTTACATTTCTAACCTTAGTTTAATATTTAGTATGTCCACCAAATTTAATTTTTCAAACTCCAACATAAACTACATTCTATTCAAGATACAAGGTCTTAAAATCTCTCCACCATAGAACTTCTCATCCACAATAAGAATTGGGGAACAATGATAAAAACACACAACCAACCCAGGTCAGGAAATTTCCACTGAAATGGTCTTGTTTCATTTTAAATTCCCAACATTCTTGCAGTCATTACTTCTAAGACACAATACTTAAGCAATTAAAATTTTAGCCAATACTTTCATTGGAAAGTGAATCATCAAGATGGTGCTTACTTGAGCCCGTTTAACTCAAGACATATTCAGGCCATTATCTCTTTTAAAAAAAACCATTGATCTATATACCAGTCATTATAACATTTAATGGTCAATTTTTTACAATGTTACTTGACACTGTCGGAATTAACTAAATGGACCAGCCCTTATATTTCCAATGATGCTTCTAGTACATTTAATAATTCAATGGAACAGTCAATTCCCAATTAACCTGGTTTAGGATGGTCGCACCAGCTTTTTCGTAAAAATCCTTAGATGGACTTTTTTTCACTCATCGCATCCCGATAAAATATTAGATGGGGTTTCCTATTGACCACATTCAAACCATAAAGAAAAAAAGAAATTCAAGACACTATTGGCCAACTATCTTAAAGAATCTTGACTTTAACAACCAGTACATAAAAACCCTTATCCTAATTCCATCAATACAAGGAATATCAAGATTACTTTGGGTACTCTCACCAAAGACTACAATTGTATTCAAGAAAAAATGGTCATTTTTATGGTCATTACACAATAATACATTGGTGCATATCTTATCCAGCACCCTTGGATAATCACACTTTAATCATATCAACTTAGCACAAATGTATGTTTGGGGTAACCTTAAAATCAACTACTAGAGTCTAAGGATCTCATATAAGGTATCTCATTATCATGAGTTTACAAGTGATACATCAATATATAGTTGATATTCCCACATATCAAGAAAAGATATTGAGACCAACAATGGTATATCGACTAGTGATCAAGTAAAATAATTTTATGTTGTCCATGAGTCCATCCAAGGACTTACTATAAGGAAATTTGTGCATCAATCAGGATATTCAATGCCTATATGATTATCCATGCTCCCATAGTGCACTCTCAAGATTCGATTTATCAATCCAAAAGGTTTTTAATTTAGCTCAGTGTATAAATGATACTCTCTTAGTGTACCTTGGATGGTTTCAAGACAAGTGTATTGATCATAACTAGAAATTAGTACACTAAGAGGGTATCAATGATTACCAATAAGACCTGAGACACTCCCTTAATATCCATGAAAATATATTGGTTATAATCATTGATGCATTACCATTTACCAACCACTATGCCTTATTATCGAGGAAACCCTTTATTATTTCAAAAAAAACCCACAGTAATCCAACCTCGACTCATAATGTACTCAAATGTTCCATACACAACCAACCATTTTATCGGTTATCTTTATTAAAAATACCAACACTCATTAAATACAATACATCCTAGGTCAATTACCCAACCTAAATCTGAATCTAGCATACTAAATCAATCCCAACCCATAACTGGGTTTTATCTCGAGTATCCTCTGAAAGACTAGATAATCGGAACTACTTGCCTCAAATACTTCCAAAATACATTATAACCACATATAAATAGACTTTTCCAGTTCCATTCCCTCTACTTGGAAGGAAATGATAATACAAATTTGATGTGATACTCCCCTCCTTAGAAGTTTCCTAGTCATCATTTACTGAGAATGGGAACTCATCGCACTGTACATATTCCATCCACCACCGAATACAGTTTATGGAAGTGTCTAGCATGTTTTTACAAAGAACTAATCTAAAGAGAGAAGAAAACCATCTGCTTAAAATCATACTTGATCATATTTAATCTAGATATATTTGTGACAATATCTCAATCCATACTCATATATGTCATTAGTATTAGAAATATGATCCAAAACTAGAAATAACAATAGTGTTACAACACCCGATCCTTTTACAACTTCATCCTCCAACACCGAGATAATAAAATTCCTCTAACTCCCTGGTCACTCTACTCTGGAGATAAACTGTTAACATAGCGTAACATATCAAGGATTAAACGATTTCTAGTAAACTCCTACGATTCTCTGTACCATTTTACCCAATCGATGGGTACCATGTATATCGATGCATACTACCCCGATATTTCACAAAAACAATGGCATGTCATTTTATATTACCTATAGGCCACTCATCTCTATGCATACAAGTATCTAATAGACCATATAAAATATTTATCCCAGAATATTATTATTTGATATGACTGTTAATCTAGGTGAAATCTGCTTGAGTCATCCATTACTAATGAATAATAAGGTTCACACAACCTACTAGGCATATGAAAATTCCATAGACATGTCTAAGCTACTGAAATAAATTATCACATGGTGATCACATCCCTAAAAAGCATCCACTTATCAAACAACCACCCACCTTACTCGGTGTATTTATAAAACTAAGAGTGCTACCATAGTCAAAGGGAAATTGAATTCCACCTCACACTTAAAAATCTACCCAAGAATTTACTAATGTTAATATACCTTTGAGGGTTATACCTCAACTAAGATAATCCCTTATTAATGCACAAGCATCGACCTTCTAACTAGGTCATTCCATAAAAGGTCATTAGTCTTAACAACCTAACCTCTAGATCAACATAATAGAAGGTTCAAAGAGATCCAAGGGTAATGTCCATGTTCTCATTCAAGGAATATCAAAAGAAAACCTTGAAACTATCCTACCATGAGTTTTTAAGCTAATAACGCCACTTCAGTTTTTCATTTAATCCACTTTCATCTATTCACATTTTTTATAAACATTAAAAGATCCACAATTTATGAAATTACAAGTAATATTTTTGAATAACAACTATACTTATTAATTTATTTAACATATTCCACAAGGTAATATAGGAAAGTAATATTAGAACTTCATTCCAAAAATTATTTATTCAGATGAAATCCTATCACATTTTAGTCAATTTATCTCATATATTCATTTTGACCATTTATTCATCCATAAATCTTTCATAAGTGGGATTGGTTAAGGAAATTTAAATTCTAAGATATAGAGGAAAATAACTTTTAGGTTCTAATTGGAATTTTTATTAACTAAATCCTTTAATAAATGTAAAGGATAAAAGTAAACCATGAGATATTTATCATTTTAAGGGAATTGGTTCAGTAAGATTCCACCATAAATTTATACTTAACACCATATAAGTGGCTGGTAACACTTTAAATAACCATCCCTATATAACATGACTATACCCCCATGGGTTTATGTACTAATTCATATCATAATAAAGGAAACCTATGAGGTTCCTATAATTTTAACATGGGTCTATAAAAATTCACCCCAAGATATTTTAAAAATTAATTTTTAAAGAATCATTAATGTGTTTATATCATAAGCATACAATGCTAAAACTCACCTACAAGGGTCAAGCCCAAAATATAAAGATCCAAACATATGGGTCATCATGCCCAAATTATAGAGGAAAAATCGTTTACACACACACATAATGGATCTGTTAGATGTATTAACATTCATAAATTATAATTTTATTGTCCTTTATAAGTTACATTTGGAATCAATGTTACTACAACCATATTTCTCACCTTTAGTATCAAAATATAACAAGTTCATATCTATTATTTTGATTGTATGGGACACTATTTTTAATTTATAAATTCACATACTCTTTCTAAATTTCATTTGGGTCCCAATTAATTATAATTGCTAATGTTTCGGCCCAAGAAACCAATAGTTCATAGCTCAAACATGTCACAATTATATAATTAAGGTCCCTCCATCAAGCTATATGGGAAAACACCATTTAACATGAAGAAGACACTTTAATAACCAATTACTTCATTATAATTAAAACAAGTCATGGTAACACAAATCAATTAATATAGACTAATATGGAAATGTATTACACAATATGGTGTATAGTTAAGCATGATATTATCCAATTTATATTAGTTAGTCTAGAAATGAAA
Source organism: Viscum album (assembly GCA_963277665.1). Classification (NCBI taxonomy): domain Eukaryota; kingdom Viridiplantae; phylum Streptophyta; class Magnoliopsida; order Santalales; family Viscaceae; genus Viscum; species Viscum album. The sequence continues at coordinate 882,452,357 of OY728123.1, forward strand.
CCTATATGGTGTGGAATATGCACGGAATATGAATCTCTATATACCTATAATGATGAATGTGATAATACATCCTTTCTATACCTGGAAAAGGTTAAAAATACCACAATATCATAAATCAGTATTCTAAAAAACGTATATCAATCACTCAAGTTTAAATAATAATAAAATATAATAATGAGTATCATTAAAAACACCCCAATCCCTAGACACTTGACCTTTCCCTCATGTGTGGGTTGATCACTCCTAGAAAAAATCTATTTATAAAGTGCTGACATATTCCTAGTCTCATGTCTACCATCCCAAAATAGTAAGTCGATGGAAAAAAATAACTTTGTCCCACTTTCTATCATCCCGAACCAGAACGTACTAAAATGGTGCCTCAATCTAGTCAGTTACATGGCCTCAATCATGTATCCCCATATTCTAGAGGCTTCCAAGTAGTAGCGAGGGTCCAATGATAGTGTAGCGTGGATAATATACCCTCATAATCTGAGTATCGCAATGGTACATATTAAATGAATCAAAGGAGGAAGAATTATAAATTAAAGGTAATGGAAATAAATCATCCCAGTAATAATAAATAGCCCAATCCAATAATAGTATCATATGTAGAATTAATCCATGTCAATATAAAAAGTAAACATGTATACATGGAAGTAAGAATACACTATAAGAATAAAGAAAAGAACTGAAGTCTAAAGGATTTCCCCATGAACACAGTGAGAATTGTCTCAGTCCTGTTCTCCCAAGCTCCCATATCCTAGTGTACAACATATAGAACAATTTTGAATCTAAACACTATAACCATTAGGTTTATCTAGGTACCAAACAACGATCCAAACATGGTGTGAGATAAGATAGTTAGGACCCCAAAAATGTTATCTAATGTAATACAATCCATGAATATAAAATAATTTAGTTTACAAGTATAACAAATATGGTTTTGAGTAAATAAATATATCCTAGTTAGGCTTGGGTTTCTCAAAGGATACCTAACTAACAATACCTGCTTCATCCTAAGACAAAATTTCTCAGAACAAGTATCACCACATGTGTATGTATATATATAAATAATTGTGAATATATATATTAACTATATATTTATACGGATATGTAATCAAATATATATATACACAAGATTATTTATAACCCAATATGTGACCATAGAGTCCACATATAATAAGAATAATAATATACGAGTAACTTATTTAACAAACGCATAAACCAAACATCCTAACTAGGGAACATAGCTAAGGTCATAAAAGTATAATAGTCATTAAAGACCCAAGGTAAACCCATGAAATCCATTTATGAAGAAGATTGAATAATTTATAAAATATCATTTTTCCTATGATCCCTTATATAGCATTCCAACTTAGGAATCCTTGTATCACTCAATGTGTAATGTAAATAATTTAACAAATGAGCCCATCTAATTCATTCCATATAAAGAACCTAGGTATTTATTTGTGTCTATTAAAATTCATTTAATCGATGAGCCTGTCCAATGTGTTTTGTATAAGGAACCTAGTTAATTCTCAAGTAATAGTAAAATTCATTTATCCATTGATCCCTTTCAAGGAATTACACATAAGGAAACTGGGTTTCTCTCATGGTACATGTAATATCAATCATTTTATTAGCCGTTGCACGGTTTTCTTTATGAAGAACCCAAATATCACTAAAGTAGTATATAATTCATTCATTATATGTGCCTATTAAAGGAATTCTATATTAGGAACCTGAGTATCGCTCAAGGTGTAAATATGAAGCAAGATTGTTGCATTTAATAACTAATTATAAGACATGAAAAAAATACCCACACCATTCCCATTTAAAGAATGAAACTAGACCATTTAAATGTTAAATAACCAAAGGTCCAATGGAAACATCCATGCCAACACTGTTCATCATGATACATCTAATTTGACCCAAAACAAAACAATTCAATTAATTCTATTTATAACATCACTTAAGATTGAAGGTTTCATGAATTTCATTCAATAATATGGTCATGTTCAAGGGAAAATCGCTGCCTTATGAATCCCAATAAATTCTAATTTTCCATTTCTATCATGGAGGAAAGATCTAGAATATTATAAATAATGATTTTAAACTAAGTGGGTCAACCACACAACATATAATTCATTTAATTACAATTAACCATTGAATTTGAAGAAATGAAATTTATCATGCCTCAAATGTTATTTTCATTCCAAAGAAAAATGATAAGAGTAATGGGATATAAGTGACACATCCAAAGGGGTGGCTTAAGTTGAGGTAGAAAACCTCTGATAGTGAATTTTAGTGTTTAAAGACTACCTAATTTAAGGCATTAATATTTATTTAATTAATCTCATGTTTAAAGGGTGATGCTCAGAAATTATGTCATACAACACATTGGTTAATTTCATAAACAAGAGAAACGTTAAGGGTAAATACATATAACAACTAAATTGTTCTTAGGATTATTCACTCATCCATTATCAAGCTTTGATTAGATCTAGATTTAGAGAAAATAGAAAAGTATACAAATTCCCTAAAAGTAAGGCATATGAGTTCTCATTAAAATATCATTAAATACCACTAAAGAAACTAAGAAAGTAGGATCACAGGATTCTAGAATCACCAAGGGGATTATAACATGATAGATGGTGAGTGATTCTTATTCCGACCAAGGGAGAACCATGGAATCCTAAGAGGAAGAGAGGGTGCTCGAGCAACCTAATGTGTGTGGGAGAAATGAGGGAGAAAAGGGGTCACTTTTTGGATTAAATAAGGTAGTAGAATATGGTAAAATCACCCCATTTAATTATTTCTAGGGTTTCTTTTTATGGTTTGGCCGAACCATGTGGGATCACTACTTAAGTGGCACTATCTATAGGGGCTAGACACATGGTTTTGGAAAACAATGCACAACCCATGAATCTCTCTATAATATATTATAGCACCCTACATGGTCATGCAACCTCCTGTGCATGGTTTGAATATCCATGAACCTCCTCTTACTAGTATGAATATTTGAGACACATGGTTACTACTAATTGTGCACTAACCATTCACCTCATTTTTCTTCTTCAAAAAAAAACTAAATCTCTAGGATCTGAACAATCCCCAGACGCTCTCAAAACTCCAAAAAATACCTAACTCACCTCTCATACCTTAAAATCCTTTTAAAAACAACTCTTTTAAGTGTTACAATCCTTATATTTACATTTCTAGGATCATTTAATTATTTATCCCATCCACGGAATGAAAATTTTCAAACTCTTATTGAAATTACATTTGATTCAAAACACAGGTTCTTATAATGAAGCACCATATAATGATGAATATGAAATATCCATATTAAGATGAATATAAAGTCATTATATTCATAGTTATGGGGTGAACATAATGTCTTAGCTAAATAATAAAATTTTTATATTCATCTTTTATTTATTATTTTTTCATAAGTGGTTATTCCATGTTTAAATATTTAAAATGTTTGTCTATTTAATGGATATTTATTTCCTTAATCATAGGTATAATTTTTTTGTATTATAAATTCATATTCTTTAGTTTAATTGTTACATTTACTCTTGGGGATAGATCCTTGCATTACATGTTAGGAATCACTTTAAAAATATAGTTTTCCATCTACACTGACCTCGGTTTATAATTGTAGTTATTTGGTAGAATTTATTTTTTGGTAACTTTTTCAGAATATTAGGTGTTCAAGATATCTTTAATTGAAACCTCACATTAGTAAAGTATCCCCAGGTAGAGGTACTTGGGGTTATACTACCAAATGTCCTATATGATTATGCTTTGTCAAAAATGGTAAATGATGTTGGCTATATTTTTCTCTATCCTTACTCATGTAGAGATTATCAATGTCCCATAACTCTTTGAATTTTATATAATTATTTATATATCTCATTAATAAGATTAATTTGGATTTTTATAATTTTTTCTAGCATCTATATTTGGGTAATAAAGACTTTTGTGTCGTATAAAGAGTTATACATTAATATGGATTGAACATATTTATTTTGTGTAGGGAATATGATTACAATACTAAGTCATTATAATCATGCATATATAAGGGAACAAATATGAGATAATATGGTGAGATTAAAACCACCTTAAATAATAAGTGATGGATTCATTCTAAATTCACACCTGTCAAGAACTCGATCATCTAAATTGGTAGGTGATTCCAAATCAAGGTAAATATTGATTATATTTCTTAAGAAAACCAATTAATGGGTTTCCTAGATCATCCTATAGGTAGGTCATTCTAAAGGTGGGTTCCCAAATATTAGTTTGTGTTAGTCTATTCCTAAATTTTCTTTGCAAAAAACAATCTGAGTGACCCTAATAGGATTATGTTATCAGAGGAATATAGTTCAGTTTATCCATATGATATATTTGAAAAAGATTTATCCTCTAGACTATATATTTTTATATATGATATGATTGGGATAATACCATATTTAAATAGCTAATTAATAGGAGGAATTATAAAGGGACCCAGAGATTAATGAAAAATGGATCTTGAGATAATAAATTAAATGATGTATACAAAAGGGTTCATAATTTTAATGGGATCATATTTAACAAAATTCCTGATTAAATTTTAATAAAATTGATCTTTATTAGATAAGAGATTCAGTTTTATATAAATGTCATCATCATTGAACATGTTCATGAGATCAATCGCGTACAAGGAGAAACTAAATAGTAGAAAATTCCTTGATTGGTACCATAATTTTAGAATAGTTATTAAACAAGAAGTAAATTTCTTTGTGTTTGAACAACCTCTTTCTACGAAATTAACTAGTAATGCTATTAAAAAGGATTTATATGACTATGATAAGAGTTTAAAATATGTGTAGGAAGTCTCCACACTCATCATTGTTACCATAGAATCTAGTTTCAAAATATCAAATGAGGCCATGTATTTCTATCAAATGATAGATAACCTAAAAATTGAAAACTGTGTGAAATCTAGGAATGAATGGTATGAAATGTTGAAAGATATTAATTAGAGAAAAATGATGGAGTAACACCAATTATCCACTCATGTACCCAATGTGATTGATTATTTCAACGACTTAGAGAGTCTATATTAACCTATTATGTTTTAATTGACCATATATTTCATTCTACAATCACTACTAAAAAGGATATGGTAGTTTTTTTAAGTAATAATAATAATTAATTCTATAATCATTTACCAAATTTTATAAATATGTTAAAGATGGATGAGTAGGACATGGTCAGTCTCGAATTAAGTATTATGTTGATGGTACAAGAATATAAAGATAAATTTTTTTGTTAGAAAGGGAATAAAAGAGGTCATGGAGGGTCCGCACTTCTTTCTAAGCCAAAGAAGAAGAAAAAAGGATAATGTTATCATTGTTTAAAAATTATCCATTATAGAAGAAATTGTCCATATTTCATAAAGGGTTGAACAAAACAATGTGGAGAGTCCACATCAGGTATAAATGTTATATAATTAATTTCAATTATTTTAAAAAATATATGATATCAAATACATGTTTTACAAAAGTTATAAATATATTTTTTGTAAAAAATGATAAAAATTCAATATTAGAGCTTGATTTTTTATTACATTTAATAGAGAAAGGTATTTATTGCATTGACGAGTTAGTTGTCTCAATAATGAATAAACTTGTCATAAGATTTGTATTTTTATCAAATTTTTCACTTTAAAAGAATGTGTAAGTAATTATTTTTTTAATAAAATTATATGGGTGTTTTTAATACACATATTTTATAAATTTATTTATTTATTTTAGATTCCTTAAGGGAGCTTATAAATTTCTTCTTCTATTTATGGAATTCATCCTATTTTCATTTGTGAAAGTTTTTTGACAAATTAAATGATTTCAATAAATTTTAAACCCAATATTTTCAAATTTTTTAAGAATATATGGATTAGGAATATGATGTCTAAATTATAAGTGTGGTATAGGAGGAACAAGTGCATAAAATTTTAAATCATAAGAAGAAAAGATAATTGAAAAGTTAAACAATGTTTCTTTAAGAATATAATCAAGATTATTTAATCCTTTTATTTTTAGGAATGAGGAATAATAATTTTGTATGATTAAATTGTCCTAAATACCCGAAGGAGTTTAAAAAACTCAATTGAATTTTTCATATTTGGGATTGGTGTTTTAGAAATAAATTCTTTAATTATAAAGGGCATTTGATACCTAATGTATATTTTACAAGTGTTCTATATGTACATGATTTAAAAATTAAAGTAATAACTAGATAAAAATGTAGTTAATAATCTTGGGATGATGTAAAATAGTTACCACATAATGTATTTGAATGTAACGGAATGTGTCGTGATCAGATGAATCTAAGTAAAGAATGAATATCATCATCTTATTTATATTATGAGAATTATTAAATTTGTATGTAACAAAGTCTTATTGTGTACAACATGGTATGGATAATTATATAAACATGTTTATCAAATTCTATAAGATATTTTGAATGTGATCCATTTATAAAAAAAATATCCATGATAACATGTTAATCTAGATATTTTTTAAAATATGATTGAATGTGTTCCCACCACCCATCAGTGGTATATTATAATAGTTTTCTTTTGAAAATAAAATGTCCCAAACACATAGAATACTCTATATAATATATAAATAATAGTTCAATTTTTAATGTTCCTGATAAAAGGAAATAAAATTTATTTTTTAACACAAAAGGGTTTTTGTATCCTAGAACGATATTATGAAAATAATCTTGTATCTGAAATTCTAGTGAGAGTATGTTGGAGGAAGTTCAAAATTAAAAAATATAGGATTTTTTGAGTCTAAAATTAATGAGATTTTCACTTAATATCCTTAATATTTTAGGATATATAATGATAATAAATATAAATATTTTCATTTACATATCATGAAAGGTGAATATGACTATTTCATAAATTATTGTACCATTAAAATCATATAGTGAATTAAACATGATATCCTAAAATAATTTTAGGGTATACCGATAAATAGACATGTAAAGGGATATATTAGTTACCATAACATAGTGGATTCCACATTATCCTAAAATGTTTTGGGTGTGTTAGTAAAAAAATAGTGTAAATGGTCTCTATATTTATGAATGATTTTATTGGAAATTGTTACGAGGATAATGATGGTGAAATTAGAAAGAGTTATAAGTAGAAAATATAATTTGATGTCATAACATTTGATGTTGTGAATTTAAGAGTTTTGAATATATTTAAGTAATTGAATGTTGGGAATATTATTCCTATGTCATTCCATTTTTCAAAATTGATTTCTTCATAGTTGTTACTCACTAAAGAGTTAGTAGGAGTCTTTTATTAGATGATAAAATTGGGATAAGACAGGAATTATATATAGATGTAATGAGTTAAAAAACCCCCCAAAAGTGCATCACATATAAGGATGATCAAGAAACTTATCATATATGATATCAAATAAAGGAACTTATTATAGTTTTTTAAGTATTATTAAAAGAGTTTTAAGGATACAAAATTTATCATATTAGATGAAATCTCCAAATTATCATTATTTCACGTTGGATTTGTATATATATATATATATATATACATTTTTTTATGTGTAATGATAATTAAATTCTAAAATAATGACTCTGAGTTATACCAAGAAGATGTTTTCATATATTATAATAGTTTATGATGAAATTTTAAGGTTAGTGTGAGTATGAATCTTCTATAGAGATACAAAATATACTAATGGGGCACAAAAGTTGTTTTTTTGCACTAGATGGCCCAATAAGTATACTAAGTAGAGTGGAGTACATATTTTATTTGGTATACTAGGGGTGTATGGATCATATTTGGATCCCCACTACCTTTGGTTGGTAAGATACCTAACATGAGATGTAACATCATGTTACTAGGTTTTATGTAATTATAACCCCTTATTTTTATCATAATTTTTTTGGATCTTGCTCCGGGTCATTTTTAGGACTTTTTAAAAAAATTGGAAGTTTTTGGGGATATTAATGGTTCTCACATATTTTGGGAAAGTTGTGTGGTTTCGATAAATAAATCGTTTTCCATGGAATGGTTCTCTACAAGGGGGTGCATATTTAGTAAACTGTGAATCATGGGATAGTGGGTATTTTTCTATTTTGTATAGGGTTTATTAAACCATGTGGAAAAAACTATGCACCATTATTAAAATCCTAGGGAGGATTGAATGGTTTGAACAAGTTTTTTCCAAACCATGCATCTATACCATGTATTTATTCTAGAAGCCCAGTGATGGTGCACAGTTAGACACATGTTTAGTACTAACTTTATGGCCTAACCTAGGAAACCATGTGGATGGCTTTTTAATCCCCATAAAATTGTAATTAAAATCTAAACCCCCCATTATAAGTTTTAAACACATACAAAGAGAACCTAATCCTACCCTTTGGAATTTGGAGGATCTCTTGAGTGTATTTTGGCTTCTCCAACCCATTTTTTCTCAGATTGAAGTAAGGCCAGGTGCAATTGATCTCTCTCTAGTATGTAATTTATCTTTTATTTGGAATCACCATTTATTATCTTATCTATTCATTGGTTATACTATCCCTTAGCTATTTTTTGGAAATTCCTATTTTTTGTGTTTTTATGATCATGTAATTAAAGGTTGGTGGTTCTATAAGTTTTTTCGTTACACTTGAAACCTTGATTTTGTTTCTTGATTTGAAATGTATTTTCAATTGATTTCATTGAAATTGGGTAGATTTTATATTTAATATCAAAAGGAATGTATCATGAAATAAAAACCTATTTCAAAGGCTTGAATCATTGGGTGGATTTTTAAGAAAATATAGATTTAAATGAAATTGTCTGATGGTGATTCTTAAGAAACAATTATTTAAATGAAATATTATTTTGAATGGAATGAACTTGTTAAAAACCCATGATTTGGTTTTGAAATTAAAATGGAATGTTGAAACTTTAATTTGGTCATTTGAATTTTTAATTAAATTGAAATGAATAAATTATACTTGATTGATTGATTGATTGATTAGAATAACATGTTATATTGAGAAGTAATTGGGTAACTAGGACAAGAATGTTGGGACTCTTACTCCCTAACAATGTATTGATGATGGAAAATATAACTAAACCAAATTCGGCACTATTTCCTCCAAAGGTGTTTTGATTTATTTTATCCCAATGGCCCGATTCTCAAGGACACATGCACTCTATGATATATGATTGATTAATTGAGTAGTGTGAGGATCCTAGAGATAGGAACTAATAAAACTCATGGAATATGACCATGGTACTTTTTATGATTTAATAATTACATTTAATTGAATATATAACTATTTTAATGCATTCCTTTATATTTTATTAAAATGTTTATTTAAGCCTATTTTATATACCTTTCATCTAACTATTTCGAAATCATGTTTTGATTGAAAATGTGAAATGATTTTCCATGACTTATATTTATTTCAATTTAAGAAAAAATAGGTTATTTTTATTTTTACTGCTTATAGAATAATTGATGTTATCCTAGTGGGATATTTAGATCACGCCATACCTTTTACTTCATTAATTTATAGATTATGTTATTTCATATCCAAGAATAGGGAAAGTGCCACTTATAGGAAGTAAGTGTGCTTGATTATGGGAACTTAGGTGATGGAAGTGACTGGTGGATGTGGGATATACTCATTATATTGAGTTTCTATGTCTTCGACATGATGGATAATTTTTCATATTTTTGATGATTTTTTTACTTTAGGATCATTATTTAACTACTTTTGGTACTCTTTTCTCTTTTATAAGTGTTTGGCATACCAATTATTCTAAAATTTATCTTCCAATGTTATATTTATCAATGGTTTGTTCTTGGGGTAAAATAACTCACTCTAACTATTTTATGATTCCCTAGAACTAATATCCATCCCCTGGGGATCAAGAACTCCCATCAGGTAATGTCAGTGTCATCCATGTACCAATGTACTAGGGTATTTGGGTTGGTTCATGAAAAAATGGTATCAGAGATAGTGGTTAAGTATCTTTCCTTGATGTTGGTATATAGTCTATGATGTCTTTATAGACTAGAGGTACTATTTTTTAGAGTTCAGGGGTAGTCTACGAGTGAGTGTCTGGCCAGCTCTCATTATAAAGAGACTAAAGTATCTATGGGTGTTTGGTAAAAACATGTTTGAGGAAAAAATTTATCTGATTATAGTTTATTTTAAATCATTATCTGAGCATTTTGAAATCCTAAAAAATTTTAATTCTATCTAATGAAGTCGATATTTCTATATATCTTGACTGAGTTAATGACCTGTGGATCCCTGTTGATGTTTTCATCTTCCATTTTGATGTTGTGTTGTACCATACCTATAACAAGATATTTTAACAGAACTCAAGAGGATGTTTCCAATGAACTATGACAAGTGATCCCTCTAATCAAACAGAAACTATTTGAGATAGTAGTGTATGAGGCCTAATATATAAGCTAGGTACCTCCACCCATTCCCTTTTAGGCTATAGTGGTGAACCCAATAAGGGATAAAATTATATATTATGAACAAGATTTTATTCAAAAAAACCCCTAGATTTCCAAGGCTTGAATGATCCTCAAGAGGTAGAGTATTAATTGAAAAATATTTTCTTGGTTTTTGAGTTCTTGGAAATACCTGATTCTATAAAAGTGTAATGTGTTACCTTCAATATTGAGTCTCCTAGAAACGGTGGTTGGATTTTATGGTTATGGGTAATAAAGATGAAGTATTATAGTCTAAATACTTCAAATCAATTTTCATAGAATAGTTATATCAATATTAAATGGTTTTTGAAATGTATACATATTTTTCAACCTCCAATAAGACGATAGAACCGTGCATTGGAATAAAAAATGACTTTCAGAATTTGTTTAGTTTTCTCTTAAGTTGGTTATGAATGAGAGGCTGAAGTAATGAATATTAGATATGGGTATTTGATCTGATATGTGATCATAAGTTTTCATGATGAAGCTTTCTTCTTATGTAGAGATATTGGATAGAGCGTTGATGGTTGATCTTGACCTAGAAGGTAAGTCAGTGCTGATGGGAGTTCCTCCTAATCCCAGTGGAAGTTATTTTTGTTTCTATAAAGGGAAGAGGAATATGGATGATTCTCATAGTGTATCATGATATAAATCATCTTCTAATCTATATTTAGTGTATGTAATATTCTCATTGAATTACATTTAGTGGGGAAATGGGATCCATTCAATATAATTTTATACTGAGGGACTAAAGATCTATGGTTAATGTGGCCACTCAAGACACCTATATAAGTTATTTTATGTCTTTCCGTCCTTGTGTAGTGGAAGGTGTTCATCAGCACCTAAACGTAGAATGGTGTACTCAGATGCTTCAAGAAATAATGGGTTCCAACCTCAGGTATCTATAATGAATATCATTTATGTAGTGGATGAATAACCAATAAAAGCTGATGCAGGTACAAGAATTTTGAGAGGTATAATCACTATAGATTCAACTTTAGTGAATCCTTTATTTGATATCGGTGCATTTAATTCAGTTAGATAGACTCATATTATAAATTTGTTAACACTTCCTATAAAGGTTATGTATTATGTGGTGGATATTGATACATTGCTGGGAATGAAGATAAAGTAGGTTCTCAGATTACCTTCTTGTTCCTTATCCTTTTCAGAGATAGAGATCATCATGGATTTTATGTTTATCAACATGAAACCTTTAGAATGATATTATTTTGATGAATTGGATGATTTCCAATAAAACCCTGATTAACTGTTATCTTTAGTGGGCCTCCTTTACTGCCCTAATGGAGTGTTCCTTATTTTCTGAAGATAATGGGACCCAAGGTTGAGAAAATCTAGACTACTTCTTCTGAAGTTGGGTAGAGTGATATTTTTTTGGTTTTTATTTAGATAAATAATCTTCGATTGGTTATATTTCCCTAATGGTCATCGAGTTTCTCAATGTGTTTTCATATGACTTCTCTATCTTGAAACCAGTAAGGTGGATAGTGTTTTATATTAACATGGTATTAGGTACCCCTCCTTTCTCCTTTCCCACTTATCATATGGCACCAGATGAACTGAAAGAGTGAAAGTATTAGCTAGATGATTTGTTGAAAAAATGATTTATTCTCCTGAGTATGTCTCCTAGGGTGATGCCAGTCCATTTTACAAATAATGATGAAAAGACACTTCAAAGTTGTGTTTAATACCAAAAAATCAATCATTTTATGGTAAATAATAGTTATTTTTTACCTTGTATTGATGCTTTTTTTGAACAATTGAAAGGTGTGAAGTGTTTCTTATATCACCATGAGTTTTATGCATTAATTTGTTTTGAATAAAATAAAATTCTTTGATGGATTGAGTAGAAAAATACACCAAGTTATTCTTGTTCTACATGCAACACTGGTTTTATCTTATATTAAATGCAACACTATGTTTGGCCTATGTTACATGTAATAAAATTTATATCTTTCATTACCCATAATACAATGTTTAAAGGAAACATGCCACACTATTAAAATATTATTATTTAACATGATTATTATCACATAGCTGTTGGAATGGAGGGTATGAATAGGATTTACAAAATTATGAAAATACAATTTATACCTAACCATAAAATTAATTTTTTAGTGACCAATATATTAGAAATGAAAATAAAACCCTTTATAAAATGAAATGAAATATTTTTCTGAAAAACTCTTTTTTTGCACAAAAGTGTGTTTTATATCAATAAATAAACCAAATTAATTTTGGTTAATTATTTTAATGAAATTTATATATAATAAATTAAATTAATTGTTTAACATTCATATTATATGTTTTCTAGATAAGGGATAAGAATAAATCCAATTTTATGCATAAAACTGTATTTTTTAAAAAACAGTTTTGTCACATTTTTATGGAATGGTTATTTTAAAACTAATTTTTAAAACTTTTATAAAATTTATTTGAAAAAATAAAATTTATTTTTTAAAGTGGGATATAAAAATTATCCATGGGTGAATTTCTGGTACTATTCTGAAAATTTTCATTTTTTGATGAATAGTAAAAAATATAAAATTTTAATTGAAAAATTACTTTTCATTTAACTTTATTTATAAAGTTTAAATATATTATAAATTGGTTTTAAAGTATAATTTGTTCTATAATATCACTATTAATTCAATTTAGGTTAATATAATCAATTTCATATTGAAATTGGATATAAAAACATTGTAAAATTTTAAAATTTTTCACTATAAAAAACCTGATTTCTCATCATGTCTATGAGATTAATTTTAAATTACTTTTTTACAATACTATGATATGAATTTTTATAAATGTATTCCATATTTTTAATCATAATAATTTATAATATCTAATAAGTTCAATATATTGTTTTTATAAATGTGATTTGTGAAATCAATTAAAAATAATTAGAGTGATTATGGAAAAAACTAGTTTACTTAGTGGTAAAACTTAGAATATAAGGTGAAAAAATTACCCAAAAATTAAACATGGAAAAATAATTGTTGAAATTATCTCTTTCAAAAAATTACAAGCGTGTCAATTACCACACTTATAAAAGTCCACCCCCTCTCTTTACACATTCAAAAAAATGTTGTTCATCCAAGACCTACCCAAATCACTTATCCACTTCCCTAATCACATCCTAGAAGCCTTTATTTGGTCAAAAAACCAACCAATTAAGGATTTTGGTGCAAAACTGAAGGAGATACCAGAAGAATATGTAACATTCATCAACAAACGTTTTTTATTTCTTCATCAAACCTCGTCAATTATTTTTATAACATCATTATATAAAAAAATAATTATATTATATCTACTAAGAAGTTTTTATGTTAAGGGTATGACCTAAAACCACATACACATCCATAAAATGGGATACAAAATCTTCATTCGTGCGTATGACAGACTACAGCCTCATGAACCAAAGTCAGACGTTTTTCCATTACCACTTTTCACAGTTGGGAATAATAATGGAAATACTATTTATAAATGATATATATGTTATTTATGATGTTTTTATGATTTTTTAATTATTATATTACACATACCTTTGGGATATAAATTTTTTAGGAATAAGATAACTTCGTTCATGTGTACAACAAACTACCTCCTCGCAAAGAGATTTGATTCATTCATGCTTTACATAAAATATATTAAGGATGGGTTTAATAAACATATGAGATATATATGGAATAATAATTATATTTAAATGAATATATATATATATCATTTACATTCCTTTCATTCAATATGAAAGGAAAATTGAAACAGTATTCACGCATACATACGACCTACTGTCTCCATGAACGATGTATTTTATTTCTTATCACCAAATTTTATGAATTAATATAAATACATATATAATGTATATATATATATAATGTATATATATATATAATGTATATATATATATATAATATTTATATCATGATATATATTTTTTATATTATGAAATAATTATCTATGTAAGAGGAAAAAAATATAACAAAATAAAACTTATACGAAAAACATAGTTGTTATTACCAGAAATGTGACTTTAACATGGAATTTTTGTTAAAGGGGTAATAAAAGTTCATAAGAAAATAATATAGGGTATGATATATAGGAATATGGTTCTATGATATTATTATAATAAACATATATTTATTATAAAATAATTTTTAATGAGTACTATGAGATTCAAGACTTATGTTAAGGGGATTTCTAGTCTCACTTTTTTTTCTGAGAGAATTATGCCATATTCAATACTCATTTCTTTTGTGTGGTGTATATACTACCCTATGACATGATATATCATTAATATAACTCATTTAATTATAATTAATTTTTATATTGATGTTATTATTTCATGAGTATTATGATTCAAAAGTTACTCAAGCGGTAAGGGATTTTCGTCTCACTTTTTAATTTTGTGGGACACATTATATATTCACCACCTATTTCTCATAATTGGTGAATATACTATACATGAATGTATTTTATTATGTTTATAATCAAATTTATTGGTATTTACACATCCATTTTATGATCTCTCTTACATGGGGTTTATGGTTCAAAAGTTACTGTTTCCAACGCTTTCATTGTGGTGTGCATCCGTCCGTTGGAGGACACAATATTTGTTGCCCCACATTCCCACTTTCCAAAGGTGTGTAGTAACCGTCTCTTATTTAGGGAAATTTTTTCCTTGATCAAAATGAGATGATGGGATGTTTGTTCCTCCTTCCATGGATTCCTCCTTAAAGCTTGTTACATAGTCCGGTTCTCCCTCATAGACTTATGATGTTGTTCGTGAAACTCTTCCCAATTTCATGTATTCATTGATGCCAGTTAATTGTGATGTTTCTGTCAGAACATTCCAAGGAGTCCAGCCAGGGCAGTAACCTTCGGTCTAGGGAGAAGTCACATTGGACATCACTGGCATGTGTGGACACTGGAACACTAGTGCATCTGGGTTTCTTCCCCTTATGATAGGGCTTCTCAAGGGCGCAGAAGCTCGAGGCATCCCACGTCAAATGCGGGGAATTTTATGACATAGGAATGTCTCGGAGGTTTTCCTCATCATTGCATGTTTAAAACAGGGTATGCCACGAGTTTAACATCTAGAGAAGACGGATCAAACTGATCATAACCCTGACAGGAGTGGATAAGAAGGGTGAAACCCCAAGAGGGATCACTATTTTTGGGGATAACGCATGGTTAGTTACCCAATTATTGCTAGGAACAATGAGAAAGTGGGTGAAATGATATCATTGGGATGTGGTGGACCAAGTAAGAATCAAGATGGATATGGATTGTTGAGAGTGGGTGGAGAGTGAGATAGAGCCGACACGAGGGTGATAGTGATGTTGGGCTTGAGTCTCGAAGAGAATTCCTACGTATCCTGGTGGTAGGGAATCAACGTCCATGTAGTTCAGTTGGGGAGATGGGGAACCTGAGGAGGAGACCTGTGAGAATGTATGTATGGATGATCCCCGGAGGAAGTGGAACCTCCGTGTTGGGGTATGACCTTCCTGAAACACATAGGCTCGATAAAAAGACCAAGATGAGACATGGTTGATGGGATTGAACGTCATGGAGGCTTCCTACGTATCCCCAAGGTAGGAAATCAATGTTTACGTAGTTATGGATGGGGGTATAGAATTGGTGTGTACACATAGGAAAACGACCCAATGGTATACTGGGGATTACACGTGGTTAGCATCCCAGGTTAGTTTGATGCCCAGGGGCATACCGGAGATGTGGGTCCCAGTGAAGGGGACTACAACAGCTTACCGTTCATTGCAGACTATAATGGCATACCAATGGATGGGGATACAACAGCTTACCGCTTGTTGGTGATCACAACAGCTTACCTCTAGTTGGGGAACACGGAGGATTACCGTCGATTGGGGAACATAATGGATTACCATCAATTGGGGAAAACAATGGCTTGCCATTGACTGGGGGACACAACAACTTACCATCGATTGGGGAACACAATGGCTTATCGTCGATTGGGGAACACAATGGATTATAGTTGATTGGGGAACACAATGGCTTACTATTTATTGGGGAACACAACGGCTTACTGTCAATTGGGGTTGGACCTCAGGGAGGTTTCCTATGTACCTTGTCTGGGAGACAGTGATCAAATCCTATGTAGTTCAAATGGGTATAGTTTAACATCTTGAAGGATGAAAAGGGGCATACAATTTAATGTCATGTGGGAGGAAGGTGAACCGAAGTGAATGGGTCAAGACAAGTAAGTGTTGGGTTTCAACCTTAGGGAGGCTTCCTACGTACCTTTTATAGGAGACAAGGATAAAATTACACATAGTTTGTAATAGTGGATACAATTTAACTTCACACAGGATGAAGGTGAACCGACGTTATGGGGGTCTGGACAAGTAGGTGTTGGGCTTGAACCTCAGGGAGGCTTCCTATATACCTTTCCTAAGATACAAGGATCAAAGTCCACATAGTTCGGAATGGTTTACGATATACATGCTAAGGTGGCCCATAAAGGATTCCATGGTTGATGCTTACTCTAAACCCATGCGAGTCATGCTCGGTGTGAGAAACAAGATCCAAAAACAAACCTAACGATGGATGGGGATTACTCATGGAAGCTTCCCAGGTGCCTCTATGAAGTGACAATGGTGGATGGGGATTACACATAGAAGATTCCCGAACACCATTGAGAAGCGGAAAAGGTGGATGGGGATTACGCATGGAAGCTTCCTGATGATGACAAAGATTAGAGGGAGAGGTAAGGGATAACGAGGGTCCCAGTTACCATCTATCCTCTGGACTTTGGCACCAAAGAAGAGAGGAGGATCATGGAAGCTAACTCCCACAAGATATTCTAGGGTCTTACTCCATGATGGTTTCCCTTTCCCACAGACATACACTGCTCCAGCAAAGAGAATCTCATTCCATACGAGGAAGATCTCACTCCCTTGGAGATGAGAGGGCATGGAGAATGTTTGAGATGGGGCATCCCACATGTATTGAATGGGATGAGGATACAATTTATCTTCATGTTTTGGGGATGATAGCACTTGGTAGTTTAACATCCTTCAGTTCGGATGAGGCGGGTTTACACCACACCACTATGACTTACATAACTGATACCCATCCACCATGGGGAAGGGAAGGCATCAGAAATTTCATGGTTTTGGGATGCGGTGGAGTGATCCATTGAGGGGATTATGTTAGCATGACTATACGAAGAATAAATAGTCGTTAGCGTGAATTGGTGCCTCTATGGAGCATCAATGGTGAATGGGGATTATGCAAGGAAGCATCCCGGGTTCCACTAAGGAGCAGAAATGGTGCATGGGGCTTACACATGGATGTTTCCCATAATGTTGTCCCCATGTCTAGACATGAGGGCATCCCAAATCGTTGGTGGGTTGAGGTATATAATTGAGGTCTACAATTATGCGCTAGTTCACAAGAAATGCCAAGCACATTGGAATTAGTCCAAACAAAGGGAGATGAAAAGTGTGAATCACATTCCCAACATTCAGAATACATTGAGGGTGGTGTGACGATTGAGGATAAATGTTGACCATGTTCGAAACACCACATCCATATTGTATTAGACTGAAATGGGGAAAAAATGAGGGTCGACTACTGACCATGTTTGAAACATAGGACCAGGATGGTAGGTTAGCCAAGGTGACATGGGACCAAGCCATTAGGGGGTCCCTTCAGACATAAAAGAGGATGAAGATGTGAATGAAGTATATACAAATAATGAGGTAGATTGATGTAATTTTTGAACGGATTCTAATGCTCTCGAAATTATGTCATTGTAATCATGGCATGAAGTATCTTATGCTTGTCACATAAGCATTATTTTATTTGGAATAAGAGGAATCCTATTATTGAATGATAGGGCATGCTACAGTTTATAGTCATGTAGAGAGGACTGTTAGAATCTTATGCTTGGCACATAAGGCATCTCTAGTTTAGAGAAAGAGGCATCCTATATTTGTCTAATAGGGTGTAATACAGTTTAAAGTCATGTAGAGAGGACTTTTGAAATATTATGCTTGAAGCATAAGGAATCTCCTATTTGGGGAAAGAGGCATCCAATGTTTGTCACATAGGATGTAGTATAGTTTATAGTCATAATTATAGGATTGTTGGGAATAAGGTTCCTAGTAATGCCTGGTGTTGGGACTTACACAAGGGAGGCCCTTTCTAGTTCAACCGGGCATAGAAGCCAGGTGATGGGGTTTGGATGAGTTGCTTTAGGAATGGTTTGACTCATAGTACTCAGGGAATTGCTGATGAGATTATCAACTACCGACATAGGAAAGGGACCAAAAGGAGTTTGTCAACTCAAGCCATTTCATTAGGTGTGGAGGAGTATCTCAAATAATGGTATTCCATAGGTGGAAGGTGGGTGCATATAAGGGGTGCAATGGAAAATGCCGACGTCCCATCCCGAAAAGTTCATGGTGCGACAATAGATTTTTCAGGGGGGTCATGTTGAGCTGCAGTTTTGGTCACAGGCCTAGGCACTGTTGCACATAAGATGATCAACACACAGGATGGGATGTGTGCGAGATTTCATTGTACGGCACAAGTTCGCACAATATTGGGTATTATTGTATTGTTGCATGCAAGATTTAAGTCTTGCACATAAAATTGGATGCTTTGCATACAAAATTGGTGTTTTCGTGAAAGAGGTGGTTTTGTGCGCAAGTTTTATTTTTTGTTCCCAAGAGGTGGTTGTGAATTCACATGCCTTGGGCTGAAAAGGGATCATTCGAGGATCAAACCACGATGGGCCCGTGCAAAAACGGACCCATATGGGACCTGTCATGAAAAATATCCCATGGAGGGTTACTCTTTTCCACATAGGTGTGAAAAGGGTGGTCTTAAGTGCATCAGAGCAGCATCTAACCTTCGAGGGCCCCTTGAAAGAAGGGGGTGCACATGTATTTATATCCGAAACCTTGGGAGGTGGTGCGCATAAAATTCTATGTGCACAAGTGGTTTTTCCTGCGACATGTGGCTGGTACATGCACAAACAGGCGTTTGACGTCACATTTGGCGCGTAATAGGCTTATGTGAGGGGTTGCATGAAAAATTCCTTTATTGCGAGCAAGATTCCCTTTTTGAGTGAAATGTTCCATTTTGCGTACAAGATTATATTTGTGCGCGTAAGATTACATTTTTGTGCGCAAATCCATACTTTTCCCCAAAATCGCCCTAGATGGCCATTTCCAGTAGTTTGAATTCGAATGGCCATAACTTCCGATCTGTAACTCTATTCGTGCTCCACGACTATTCAAATAGAATCCTGTGAAATGATCTATTCTCCAATATCATGTTTGGAAGCAATTGAAATATTTTATGGATGCATTTTCCGGTGCCAATAGTTACCAAATCTGTAAAAGATTTTTGTCTCAATTGGCTTTCATTGAAATGTATGTTATTATATACACCTACATTATTTAATGATAAGTATATTAGTACCTTTGACATATAATATCATGAATTTTTCTATAAATGTGATTTTTTTAAGTTCCATTTTATGTTATACCTTCATGGGGATTACAATTCAAGGTTACCATTGTGGTAACTATTTTATGATACAATCTCATTGTTTATCAGGATTGTTTATGATTATGCTTCCAATAATAAAATATTAGGATTTTTCTCTCAATAATTCAAATTAATTTTCTTATCCTCTAGTTATTCAAGATATATTCATGTAATGGTACCATTTTCCCACTCTTTGGTACTTTAGATAATTAAGAATTTTTTTATATGAAAATATGACTTTATTTACCTCTTCGTTCGGAAACCTGTTTTCTTTCAAAGCCATGTTATCTAAAAAATGATTTAAGATTTTTTTTATTATTATATTATGATTTATAAAATAAATTTTTACCCATTTTTTAATTTTTATAAAAATGAAAGGAATCATCATATCCTTTTAAAAAATTCTTGTTTTCATTAACTAAAAATGTAAAAGGAATCTTCATTTTAACAAGTACACTATGAACATAATTTTCCAATGTCATGGACAATCACTGCTTCAAAGATTAATTTCAAATTCATCATGGTCATTTTCAAAGAAAATTATTTTCAACATGTTTTAGTTTTAAAAAAAATAATTTTTTCAAGGTGGAAAGATTATTTTCCATAAAAACAATTTTAATTATTTTTAAAGCTTCCTTTATAAATTTTCATGGTTATTTTCAATGAAAAATATTTTCAAAATATTTCATGATTTAAAAATCATGTTTCAATCTAAAAGTTTATTTTCCTCAAGAAATGATTAAAATTATTTTTAAAGCCTCTTTTATAATGTTTCACTGTTATTTTTAAAGAAAAGGATTTTCAAAATTTTTTTATGTTAATTTTAAATGAAAGGTTATTTCCTAATGAAAGGTTCCAAAGGATCAATAAAAAATATTTTCCATATAATATAAAATCTGTTGATGTTACTTATTCCCAAATTGGGATATGATCTAAGGATACCATTCTTATTATTTCTATGAATGATTTATGTATATGATGACATGTTTCTTATGAAACCCATTTCTCTTCCATGATTTATACCACGAGACAATGTTTATGAAACACATTTCTCTTCCATGGGTTATACCATGATAAAATGATCATGAAACCAACTTATTTTCAAGAGTTATTCTATGATGAAATGATTATTAAACTTATCTTTTTTCCAAAAGTTATTATATGATGAAATATTTATGATACTCATTTCATTTCATGGTTTATGATATGATGAATGTTTATGATATTGTGGTATGCATAAATATGTATTTCATTACATTAAGGGTGGGACCTATATCTCCCTCTAATGTATTTGTTAATGGTAAATGTTCAATGATCTTAGAGGGTGTATGGGTGGTCAGACCAAGCCTAAAAAATAGTATACAGATATTAATCCTAAGATCTTAAAGAAGGGTACATGGGTGGTCAACCCAAGCCTGAAGTAGGTACATGGGAAGTCATCCAAATCCTATCATGTTATGAATGTCTTGGCAGGTACCCTTTAAATAAGACTTTCTATACTTATGTGTATTTCAAAATTTAATGTCTTATTCCAATACTAATCAATGATGACTGATGTTATTAAATTTCCTTATGATTCATATCTTATGAACTAAAAATCTTTATGAAATGATTCATGTTTATGATCTTTGATATGCAGGGTATAGTTTTCCAATGTTATGTGCATGTTGTCATACCCTTATGCTCATGTCATTCCTACATATCTTACTTTTTTACCTTTACTAGGCATTCAAGCTCACCCTTTCTTATGTTTCTTTTCCCTAAGTTATGAAGAATAGTACTTAGGTAGGGTGTGTTTCTAAAGAGTAATAAAGGGGAAGATCAATATGGGATATGTTGAATATCATTAATTAGATTAGAATATTTTTTCCCTATTTCCAAAGGAACTAAAATATAATGGCCCTAAAACATATGTTTGTGTAATGTAATGAATATTCATATAACAATATGTAATATCCATGTATGACAATATTGGGTCATTATAGTTCTTGAAAATTGACCTTTGTTTTAGTTACCACCAGTTGAGAATTAAAGAATATGATATCATAAATACCACCTTGCAAAGTAGTTATGACCATTATGTGTATCATGTTATGCCTTTTGGTCTTACTAACACTCTGTATGTTTTTATGGGGATGGTGAATAGGATATTCCATGAGTACCTAAATTCATTTATGGTGGTGTTTGTGGATGATATCTTAGTTTACCCAAAAACTAAGGAGGACCATGTGCATCATCTAAGAGTAATTTTGGAAATTTTGAGAGACCACTAACTCACTTCCAAACTATTAAAATGTAATTTATGGATTCGATAAGTGAAGTTCTTGGGAAAATTGGTCTTAGAAAATGGAATTTAAGTCGATCCTAAGAATTTTAAGGATGTTATGAAATTGGAATAACTGCAAAATGTTTTGAGAATCAGATATTTTTTTGGTTTAGTGGGGTATTACCACTGGTTCATCAATGATTTCTCAAAGATGGCTTCTCCGAAGTATTATCTCACTCAAAAAGGAGAAAGATATACAGGGATTAAAAGTTTTAGAATTGATTTGATTATTTAAAGTGTATTTTGACTTCTAGTCTAGTGTTGAAACCTATAGAGTTTGTTCTGGGCTACATGGTATTTTTTGACACATCAGGTTCTGGTATGGGTTGTGTTCTCATCTACGGTGATCAAATAGTGGCTTATTATTCCCAATATCTTAGGCCATGCAAGAATTTATATCCTACTCATGACCTCAAACCCACAACCATTATTCATTCTCTTAAGAATTGGTAGTATTACCTATTCAAAAAAGGGATTATATTATATTTTTAACAAGAAATCCTAAGTTATATCTTCTCAAAAAAAATACTAGAATCTACATTAGAGATAATGGGTGGAATACCTGAAATCCTTTGATTTCTATATTTCCTACACCCCTAGTAAGGGGAATTTCATTTATGATGTATTGAGTAGGAAAATTATGACCAATGTTATGAAATAATAATAATAATTATAGAATATTATGACACTCTTTTCTTGAATGCATTTGGGATTTTGGAAGGATAAGATCAAAAACATTTTGACAAAAAATCTGTTGACCTCCTTTTCTCTCATAATGATTATTTTGGAGAAAAAGATCAATGTTGATTTTCAGGAAATTAGGGAAACTCTTTATGGTGGGTAGACCATTAGTTAGTGTTAATTATCCTATGAGGGTATCCTATGTTTCAGAACAGGTTTGTTATACATTTTACAGTGAGAAACCTTGTGATAGGGGATTACCATAATTCTTAGTGGGTGGTATTCCCTAGAACCAAAAAGATGTTCTATGACATGTTTTGATGATTATGTGGGATAAGTATGAGGCGATACATTATTGATTTCATTTCTCATTATTATATATTTAAATACGTCAAGGACGATCACCAAAAATATTCAGGTTTACTTCATCTGTAGCAACTCTGGTTTTTGGCCCTGTCAGACTTTGGAATATTTCTATGAATAATTCCAGAGCTAGGTGTGAAGACGACGTGCGATTCTGAGGCCCGGTCTTCCCGGAATTAATTTTATAAAAATATTAAGTATTTTATACTATGCACATGGAGGGGGTGTGATATCTCCCAAACGGTAGATCAGAACAGGAATCTGAGGGTACGGTTGTGTCTAGAACGTGTCGTTTACCATGGGCGGGGTGTAAACTTTGCGAGCGCAGGCCTACAGTGAGAAACGCCGCTAGGGGTGTTTTCGTAAATAAGTGGAAAAGTTAATTTACAAGAGTCGGCTCGAATAACTTCTGACTGGAGTCTCGTATCGCAATTATGAGTTTTCCATTGCGTTTAGAACATCATGTTTACCCAAAGGGCAACCTTATCCTTGTCCGCATCGGGCGCGGCGTCGGGGGCGTGTCAGGCCGGGGAGTTTAGCGGATATTTGTTGGTAACAAATATCTCCCCCCTTCTTTCTCTTTGACGTGTGTATCAGACTCCCCCCTCTTCCTCCTTCCGTCAACGGAGAATTGGTGACCGAATCGCGCTGTCAAGGTGTCGTTGGACTCAGATCTTGACGGCGGACGTTCCTGGATCATGCAGCGGCAGCTACGAGGCGTGCGAAGTTTCGGCGTTCCGCCAAAAGGTAGGAGATTTGAGTTTTACAATCCCGGATCCTGTTTTTGTGTTTTGTTTTGTCAAATTTTGTAAGGATTGTGTAGTGCGGGTCCCTAGGTTTCCGAAACATTTTTCAGATCTGGATTTGGAGCACCAGGGTGCTCCCGGTGGCTCCTGGATGTTTTCCGGCGAAATCCTCGTTTTCCGGCGGCGTCAATGGTAGAATCCGGCAAGACGCGGCATCGGCGGTGGTGGTGGCACGGCGGATTCCAGCGGCGGCAGCGGCGGCGTGGCAGAAAGCGGAGGTGGCGCAGTGGTTTTCGGCGAGGTCGGCGGTGGTCCGGCCAGGATTTCCCGGGGGTTCTTTAAACCCCCGTAACTCACAAACTGTAACTCTGATTTGCGAGCCGTTTGCGGTGATGTGTTTCTTGCGTCGAGAAGGACCTTTTGAACTCACTTGGAGATTTTTTTGAGTTGGGATTTTGGCCCGGGGGCTTGAAAGGTTGAATAAAATAATAATATTTTAATATTATTTGACTTCGTGTCGTTGTAACTTCTACCCAGAGCGTCCGAATGATGTACCATCAGTGGCATTGAGACCTTGATGGTACGACGGACTTTTTGTGATCGTTTTCGAGTGTTGGGATTCAGAATGGGGTGTGGGCCCCACGACGCCGGGTTTTGGAGTTTTCGGAGAAATGCAACTTTTCCACTGGGTGTCCATTTTGGACGAGCGAGTAGTCGATCCAGTGTGTTTTTCCGAGAGGATCGCAATGGTGTGATTCGTTCGTTGAGTTTCGGGATCAAGGAGTGGGCCCCGCCTTAGCTGGCATTCAGTGAATAGTTCCTTTTTCACCGGGTGTCCGTTTCAAACATGCGAGTAGTCGATCCTGTGTACTTTTCCATGGGGATCGCCATGGTATGATCCGTTTGTTGAGTTCCTGGATAGCTGGGTGGGCCCCGCATGGGCTAGCTGTGGTGAATAGTGCTGTTTTCACCGGTTCTCCGTTTTGGGCCAGTAAACAGCCTATCCCGCGTGTTTTTTCGCATAGATTGCGATGGTGGCCTCAGTATCGGCCTTGGAGGTGCGTGGTGTGGCATTGTGGCAGGTCGCTAAGGTTAGCGACGTTTGGACCAGAAATGGTTGAGGGTACTCCCTTGGTTCATTCCTACAAGGGTTCGCACAACATCACAACCTCAGTATAGGTTTGTGATCCTCTCGATGATATGTTTAGTCTGTTAGAGTTGCGGCATCCCTCCGATGGGCCAGGAGCGGGATCCTCTAGCATGGTTACCCTAGATCGGGTTCTTGGTATCGTTGTGATAGCTTATCCACGGGCGGCGATCCCTTATCTAGCAGGTTAACCCCATAGGGTTTGTGGCATCATCAGGCATATGATCCCCTACATAGTGATCCATGCTCAGTAGGGTTGTGGCATCATCGAGTATGTGATCCCCTACTCAGCATGAGGTGTTAGTAGGGTTGTGGTATCGTTGGTTACATGATCCCCTACTCATCACATGGTTTCAGTAGGGTTGAGGCATCATCAGGTATACGATCCCCTACTCAGCATGAGGCTTATAGTATGGTTGCGGTATCGTTAGTTATACGATCCCCTAATCAGCGCTTGGTGTCGGTAGGGTTGTGGTATCATTGTTTATATGATCCCCTACTCAGCGCTTGGTGTTGGTAGGGTTTCGGTATCATCGGTAGATCCCCTACAGCGCGGTATGTACTAGATAGAGTTTTGGTATCGTCGTGACCATCATGACATGGGTGACGATCCTCTATCTTCATGTCATGTTCCTATCAAATGTTATACCGGGTTGTGGTAACCTCTAGCGGACCCTAGGAGTGATCTCCTATCTGTGAGATATTCGTGTACCAGTGTGGGTTCTGGTATCCCCTAGGGGACCCTGGGAGCGATCCCCTATCTGAGGAGTTTGGTGTTTATGTAGTTTCAGTGCGGTTTCCTCAGCACCGGAACCCGACGAGCATGATCTCTCGGGTGAGAATCTGAGAGGTTTGTGAGAAACCTGATGGAGTGTATCTCTCGGATGAGTGTCATCTGGGATGATAGTGATCGTGGAGTGTGCTCACCTAGTTGTGGACAGTTGCTAGTGACGAGGTCGGTACCCCAGGTGGCATGTTGCGTGAGATGAGTATATCTAGATTGTTCAAGGTGTATGTATGGGCATACACCTGAGCTGAGCTGACTAGTTGTGTTTAACCGAGGAGGATCACGAGATAGAGTTTCTCTCTCATCTGGGTTCCCTCTGGCTGTGATGAATGGACTGTTGCCTTTCAGTTTCTCTCTTTTTTTTTGGTTTTTGGGATGCCTACTGATTATATTTATACTCACCCCTGCACGGGATTTGCCCGCACATGTTTGTGTCTTGTGCAGACTACAGACCTTTCGACGGAGTCCTAGGTGGACCCAGAGCAGGTGGTGCTAAGTGAGCAAGAATGACCGGGGTGTTTACCAATGCAGTGTCGAGGGAGCTTTCCAGTGGGTGTTTGTGGCAGTGTTCCCCTTCTTCAGAGCAGGTTGGACGCGCTTTTTTAGTTTTCTTTTGGTGGGCCCTGTTTTTCCCTTTTTGTACTTCTGTTGTACTCTGGTTGTGGGATAGTTGTATGCATGCATTTTCTTTTCAGTTTTATATATCTCTGCACTGTTTCTAGGATTTGTATGTGTGTGCATGTGTACAGGTACCTTAGGCTAATGCCTCCCATGTTTGTGATATCCTACTCGGTGCTAGACGCTAGCCCCTGGCCTATTGGAGGCGGGCTTGGGGAGTCGCGGCTCGAGCCCTGTTGGGTCGGGTCGTGACAGAGTGGGATCAAAGGAGGTTCCACCTTTGGGATCTTAGAGCGTAGCTAGTCCAGCTGTGATTTTGGTTTGGGTTGCATAGCGGAATTGTTAGGGTGTTTCGAGCTCGGATTTCAGGCATGAGACTCCAGTGTTGGTGCGGCGGCTGACGTATCCATACACCAGGACTCTGATAACCCAATTTTCGACTCGGGACATTCGTGCACTGGTCACAGGGACATAACGATACATGCATCATATAAGACTGGGATTTTGGGTTTTTCCTTTTCCTTCTTGAGACAGCACTCTTGATATACTCATTGACTGTGGTGCGTCTTGAATGTATTTCAGGATGCCTCCACGACGACAGACAGCGAGGGTTCTGCAGCAATATTGTGCTAACAATCCACCCAGTGTGGAGGCTGTGGACCAGGGTGCAGGTTCTGAGGTTGCACCTCTAGGTGGTCTGCCAGTTGATCTGCCACCTTTCGAGCAGCTGGTTGTGCCGACAGTGTAGGATGAAGTTGCGCGCAGGTTGAGTGTGCTACACGAGTTCTAGAGGCAGCGACCTCTTAGGTTCTGGGGTGATCCAGACCCCCAGGTAGCTGATGACTGGCTTGAGGAAGTCACCTGAGTTATCCGCCTAGTGAGGACACCTCCATATCAGATGTTGGTCCTTGCGGCGAGCCTTCTGCATGGTTCGGCTGGGCAATGGCGGAGTTTAGTGACACAATCCCATGACGAGGAGATGCTCACATGGGTTGAGTTTGAGTGGCTCTTTAGTGTAGAGTTATATCTTGTGACACTGAGGTCAATGTGGATACAGGAGATTCTGCAGCTTCGGAAGGAGGGCTTGTCTATATCGGAGTACTTAGGGAGGTTTACATACCTATCATACTACTCCCTGGATATGGTTCGAGATCCGTTATTTAGGCCTCGGACCTTCGAGAAGGGCCTGCGCAGAGACATCCGAGCGGGTGTAGTTTCTTTGTGCCTTCCCACCTATGCTGGAGTGATGGAGCGAGCTTTAGTTGAAGATAGATTTCTGTCTGAGAAGATCCCCCTATTAGTGATGGGAATGTGAGAGCAGAGACTTTGTCATCTGGTAGCCGATGAAAGATGCAGGGGTCTGGGCATGGGCGACGTTTCAGGAGGCGACCCCAGGATGGGGGATCTGAGGCCCAGGGTTTACAGGGCTCGCATGCCAGTGTTGTCCAGCCGCAAGAGAGATAGTGTTATGCTTGCGACGGTTGGGGACATCTTGATAGATATTGTCTAACCCGACGTGCTGCCGAGAGAGAGCCGGTCGATGGACCGCCTTGGCAGAGGCAGCGTCTCAAGCAAGGAGGTCTGCGGGTTGCAGACGTGGCGACAGAGCTGGTGCAGTAGCAGGAGGTGGTAGGCAGTATCAGTTTCCACCACCCCCACCCCCAGGTGGTCCACTCTAGGCTTAGGGAGCTGGTGGTCGAGGATGAGGACAACCGCATGCCCTTGGGGCTGTTGACCCTGAGGCTCCGCGGTTGGATAGAGGTACACCTTGTGTCCTTTCTACTTACTGCAGTAGTTTGATAGACATTGTTTAGCGGTACTCTTCTGTTTCCGTTGCTTTCTCGAGTTTTGTTCAGGGCATTGGTAAGACCCTATGTGAGGGTTTTGTTCGGCGTGCTTCGAATGCGTAAGGAAGAGAGATCCTTTCCCCATCGAGACACATTTTTGTGACACAATTAAAATTTTGCGAGCGATTCAGTGCCGACCAAAACGAATAGTGTTGATGTGTGGTGGATGAGTCCCTCTGACTTATGTGTTTGGGCAGGGGTGTTTGTTGGTTAACTCACTGGTGTGGGAACCAGTTGAGAGTCCAGTCGCTTTCCTTGAGCTTAGGGCTTTTCGGGGACGAAAAGTTCTAAGGGGGGGAGGATGTATCGACTCTGTTTTTTGGCCCTGTTAGACTTTGGAATATTTCTACGAATAATTCCAGAGCTAGGCGCGAAGACAGTGTGCGATTCCTGGGCCCGGTGTGCCCGGAATTAATTTTATAAAAATATTAAGTATTTTTATACTATGCATATGGTGGGGGAGTGATATCTCCCAAACGATAGCTCAGAACAGGAATCTGAGGGTACGTTTGCGTCCAGAACGTGTTTTTTACCCTGGGCGGGGTGTAAACTTTGCAGGCACGGGCCTACGGTGAGAAACGCCACCAGGAGCATTTTTTGTAAATAAGTGGAAAAGTTAATTTATGAGCATCAGCTCGAATAACATCTGAACGGAGTCTCAGATCGCAATTCTAAGTCCACCATTTTGTTCAGAACATCATGTTTACCCTAAGGGTGACATTATCCTTGTCTGCATCGGGCACGGGGTCGGGGGCGTGTCGGGTCGGGGAGTTAAGCAGATATTTGTTGGTAAAAAATATATCCCCCCCTTCTTCCTCTTTGATGTGCATAGAGTACTCCCTCCTCTTCCTCCTTTCTTTAATGTCGAATCGGCGACCGAATCACGCGATCATGGTGTCGTTGGACTCAGATGTTGACGACGAGCGTTCCTGGATCGTGCAGCGGCAGCTACGAGGCGTGCGAAGCTTCAGCCTTCCGCCAAAAGGTAGGCGATTTGAGTTTTACAATACTGGATCATTTTTTGTGTTTTTTTCTTCAATTTTTTTTTTGGAATTGTGTAGTTCAGGTCCCAAGGTTTCCGAAACGTTTTTCGAATCTAAATTTGGAGCACTGGGGTGCTCCCGGTGACTCCCGGAAGTTTTCCAGCGAAATCTCGGTTTTTCGGCAGCATCAATGGCAGAATCTGGCAAGGCGCAGCGGCGGCACGGGGGATTCTAGCAGCGCGGCGGAATCCGGCAGTGGCACGGTGGTTTCGGGCGAGGTCGGCGGTGGTCCGACCAGGATTTTCTAGGGGTTATTTAAACCCCCGTAACTCACAAACTGTAACTCCGATTTGCGAGCTGTTTGCGGCAACGCGTTCCTTGTGTTGAGACGGACCTTTTGTGCTCACTTTGAGAATTTTGTGATTTGGGATTTTGGCCCAGGGGCTTGAAAGGTCGAACAAAATAATAATATTTTATTATTATTCAACTTCGGTCCATTATAACTTCTACCCGGAGCGTCTGAATGATGTACCGTCAGTGGCGTTGAGACCCTGATGGTACAATGTACATTTTGTGATGGTTTCCGGGTGTTGGGACTGAGAACGGGGTGCAGGCCCCATGAGGCCGGGTTTTTGCATTTTCGGAGAAACACAACTTTTCCGCTGGGTGTCCGTTTTGGACGAGCGCGTATTCGATCCTGTGTGTTTTTTCGAGAGGATCGCAATGGTGTGATCCATTCGATGAGTTTTGAGATCGAGGTGTGGGCCCCTTCGGAGCTGGCATTCAGTGAATAGTTCCTTTTACACCGGATGTCTGTTTCAGACGTGCGAGTAGTGGATCCTGTGTACTTTTCCGAGGGGATCGTCATGGTATGATCCATTTGTTGAGTTCTGGGATCATTGTGTGGGCCCTGCACGGGCTAGCTGTGGTGAATAGTTCCTTTTTCACCAGTTCTCCGTTTCGATCAAGTAAACAGCCTATCCCATGTGTTTTTTCACATAGATCGCGATGGTGGCCTCGGTATCGGCCTTGGAGGTGCGTGGTGTGGCATTGTGGTGGGTCGCTCGGGTTAGCGACGTTTGGACCAACAATGGTTGAGGGTACTCCCTTGGTTCATTCCAACAAGGGTTCGCGTGGCATTCCAACCTCAGTATAGGTTTTTGATCCTCTCGATGGAATGTTTAATCTGTTAGAGTTGTGACATCCCTCCGATGGGCCCGGAGTGGGATCCTCTAGCATCGTTACCCTGGATAGGGTTCTTGGTATCGCTATGACCGCTTATCCTCGGGAGGCAATCCCATATCTAGCAGGTTAACCTTGTAGGGTTTGTGGCATCATCGGGCATATGATCCCCTACTGTAGTGGGCCATGCTCATTAGGGTTGTGGCATCGTTGAGTATACTATCCCCTGCTCAGCAAGAGGTGTTAGTAGGGTTGCAGTATCGTTGGTTACACAATCCCCTACTCAGCACATGGTTTCAGTAGGGTTGAGGCATCGTCTTGTATACAATCCCCTACTCAGCATGAGGTTTATAGTAGGGTTTTACTATCTATGGTTATACGATCCCCTACTCAGCGCTTGGTGTCGGTAGGGTTGTGGTATCATTGGTTATATGATACCCTAATCAGCGCTTTGTGTCGGTAGGGTTGCAGTATCGTTGGTTCGATCCCCTAAAGATCCGTATATACCAGATAGGGTTTCAGTATCATCGTGACCGTCGTGACATGGGTGACGATCCTCTATCTGTGTGTCGTGTTCCTGTCAAATGCTAGACCGGGTTGTGGTATCCCCCAGCGGACCCTAGGAGTGATCTTCTATCTGTGAGATCTTCGTGTACTGGTGTGGGTTCTAGTATACCCTAGAGGACCCTGGGAGCGATCCCCTATCCGAGGAGTTTGGTGTTTATTTAGTTTCAGCGCAGTTTCCTCAGCACCGGTACCAGACGAGCATGATATCTCGGGTGAGCATCTGAGAGGTTTGTGAGAAACCCGATGGAGTGTATCTCTCAGATGAGTGTCATCTGGGATGATAGTGATCTTGGAGTGTGCTCACCTGGTTGTGGACAGTTGCTGGTGACGAGGTCGGTACCTTAGGTGGATTGTTGCGTGAGATGAGTGTATCTGGATTGTTCAAGGTGTATGTATGGGCATACACCTAAGCTGAGTTGACTAGTTATGTCTAGCCGAGGATAGTCATGAGATGGAGTTTCTCTCTCATCTGGGTTCCCTCTTGCTGGGATGAGTGGAATTTTTCCTTTCAATTTCTCACTTTTGTTTTTGGTTTTTGGGGTGCCTACTGAGTATATTTATACTCACCCCTGCACAGGATTTGCCCACACATGTTTCTATCTTGTGCAGACCACAGGCCTTTTGACGGAGTCCCAGGTGGACCTGGAGCAGGCAGAGCTAAGTGAGAAAGACTGATCGGGGTGTTTATCAGTGCGATGCTGAGGGAGATTTTCCGCGGGTGTTTGTGGAAGCGTTCCCCTTATTCAAAGTAGGTTGGATGCGCTTTTGTAGTTTTCATTTGGTGGGCCCAGTTTTACCCTTTTTGTACTTCTGCTGTACTCTGGTTGTGGGATAGTTGTATGCATGCATTTTCTTTTCAGTATTATATATCTCTGCATTGTTGCATGGAGGTGTATGTTGGTGTGTGGGTATAGGTACCTTAGGCTAATGCCTCTCATGTCTGTGATAGCCTACTCGGCACTAGACGCCAGCCTCTGTCCTATTGGAGGTGGGCTTGGGGAGTCGCAGCTTGAGCCCTGTTGGGTCGGGTCGTGACATCATCCCTTTATTATGCTGACTTGGAAGTCCGATGAGATTTCAATGGACTTTGTGGTTGGGTTTCTAAGTACCCATTTAGTGAATAATGTGATATGAATTGTGATCAATTGGTTTACAAAATCAGATCACATTATCCCTATTCATGATACAAACAATGTTGGGCACTTGGGAAATCTTTATGTGGAAGATATTTTAATATTACACAGTGTTCCATCTATTATAGCTTCTAATGGGGATCCCCAATTCACTTCTTATTTTTAGAGAGGCCTTTAAAAGGTGGTAGGATCTCAAGTTAATTCTATCATGGAATATTATCCACATATGGATGTCTATAATGAATAAGATATACATATCACTGAATATATATTTTTTCTTGAATTTTCAAAATTTCATGAAGCCTAGGATACCCACTTTGGATTGGTTGATTTTACTTTAACAATAGTTACTATTCATCCATAAATATTCTAACCTTTTAGTCCTTGTATGGTCATCCATGTAAATCCCCATAGTGTTGGATAGAGATTGATGAAACTTCCTTGGTTAGGCCTATCTTTGTCCAAGAGATGATGACCACGATTGAATTGATTATTCAAAGAATGGTAATGTATTTGAGCTTATATAAGTATTATATAGATCTTCATTAACATCCTTTGGAGTTTTTAGTTGGTGAACATGTTTTAATGAGATTTTCATCACGGTTGGGTCTTCGATGGCTTAGTAAAAAGGGAAAATTATCTTTTAAATATGTGGGAATGTTTGAGATTGTTGTGAAGATTAGAAAAGTGTCTTTCCATTTATAATTTCCACATATTTGATGTCAATTCATAATTTATTCTTCATTTTTCATCTTAGAAAGTATCATTATGACCCATATCATATCTTGAGATTGAGGGACCTTAATTGTAACATCCCAAGGTTTAATAAATGGAAATTAACATTTTATAATTATGTCATATAATCATATGAAATTACAAAACAATGAAATAATAAGTACTATGTGGCCTTTAAACATAATATTTTCACTTCTGTTATTTGAATTTTGAAAATCTAACATACACGGTTGCGATC
This sequence comes from Viscum album, assembly GCA_963277665.1. Taxonomy (NCBI): domain Eukaryota; kingdom Viridiplantae; phylum Streptophyta; class Magnoliopsida; order Santalales; family Viscaceae; genus Viscum; species Viscum album. Next base: position 882,485,815 of record OY728123.1, read on the forward strand.
GGTAAGATGTTTGGAGTTCGATAAGACTAACTTATTTTTTGGTGAATAGTAATTGGCCCTTATGAATAGTAATGTTACCCTTATGAATAGTAATATGACCCTTGTGAATAGTAAATCCACCGTGTAAATAGTAACCTTACTGATTAAAGTATAAATAAAATGTATCCATCTTATAAGTGATAATATGATAGTGTTTGCATTTTTAAGTCATAAATATTTAATTAAAAATTTATAAGTAATTTAAAAAATAAAAAAAAAATTATTTTCTTAAAATTTATTCTTGAATTATTTTTTTAATGTCTTATAATCATAATAAAATTTTATGGGACCTTAGTTAAATTTTCAAAGTATTATAAAATCAGTTATAATTTTAAAATATGTAATTTTCTCGTAAATGATGATTTTATTTAAAAATTTAATTTACCTTATTTATAAAATTATTTTCATAAAATGGAATTCATTTTTGGATTCTATGCATTTAAAAATGGTTAGAGTGAAGTTTTGGTATTTTTCTAAAATGGTTGAATGTTCGATGAATAGTAAAATACAGTAATTTTTTAAATGTGCTAAAACCGAAATGTATACATCATGCTTGAGTCGTGGATGATGTAAATAGCCATTGGTTCAAACTCAAAGGAATGTATTACTATTTTTCTTCATGTTATTATCACTATTTATTGTCTTATGAAGAAATAATAAACTAATGATTAAAATATTAAGAAAACCCTCTTCCCCTCCACAATAAAAACCACCCACACTCCCTTATTCTCTTCACATCCCTAAAGAATGGGGAATTGCCTAAATTATGATCAAATATATCCCCAAGATCCTACCCCATGTCCATCATCCATTCATCTTTTCAAAACACCAAATACTATCCCATTAATAGGCTTTCAAGGAAGATTAATTTAAGAGGTAATTTCCTCTTTTCAATTCTTTTACTTTCCTTTCAAGTTCCATTATTTTCTTTTCTATACTTACCTAAACTTATCCAAATCCTATGAAAAATATAGTAAATTATATGTAATTTTTTTATGATAATGGAATATGTTATTATCTTATCTCCTTTACCCTTCTTTTATACTAGTTGTAAAAACACCATCCGAGATGTGTTAATTTACCACAGTCAAGGACAATGGGTTTTCAATTTCCATTACCATCTTCAATTCTGGTCATGAAACCATTTTTATGTCTGAACCAGAATATAATAAATTTATTATGACTCATATATGGTTCTATAATCTTTTTTTACACATGGTTTTGATTTATAAAACAAAATGTGTTCGTTGTGATAAAAAACCGCCAATTAACCCAACAGGTTATCACTAATGTTTTATATAATGATTCGTCTTCACTCCAAGTAACCATATGAAATTTACAAATCTATAACCTTGTGGATTCTAAATAATAAAATATAACTCCAATTCTATACAACCATCTTCATTTTACATGATTATCAATTCATGTATATAAGTAAATCGATCATGCAACAAACCATCCCGAACAATGAAATTGAACCTCATAACCAATCAAAAATGATATGAATGAACTCAAAAAGGTAATAACATATCAGTTAAATGTAAAATAGTTTCTGTAATTATTAATTAATGAACCTAATTTGATTATTCAGGTCATTAATATCAAGTTGAGAACACCATCAGACTTAAGGTAAGGGATTCTACCCGAACCTCCATTATTCATTTGGGTTATTATTACTCTCTTTTTACCTAAATGAAATCCTATATTATGTTTATGTACATATGATAATTTTAATTTATATTTCCAAAATCATGTATCAAGATCCATTAATCATTCTATTTTCGGGATATACATGCTTTTATGTTATTCCCTCCTCAATACTTCCCGATAAGCAAACCTATTTTAAGGGGAACTTCCTGAATGTTTACCCAATTTGAAGTGTACTCTACTATATGTTTTAATCCACCATTTTTTTAATAAAATTATTATTTTTATTATGAAACCCTTTTTTAACTTTTAGTTTTATATAAATTATTATTCCCTTTTTGATTTTAAATTCTCTTTAGTATTTTCCTTATAACCGCACTAAAATGTTTTAATGCTAAAATTTATTAATTACTATTTTTAAATGTTATCACTTATATTTGAAAACACGATGATGTAGTCCTATTTTCCATTATGAATTTCCATACATGTTCTAATTCCTTTATTTCATGGAAACTTGTACAATACACCCATTAAAGTATGCTTTAGGACATGATTATGATACCCATTTCTTTACATGGGTTCCCTTATATTTATGTATGATTGATTATGTATGATTATTTATGTGGAAAGTGTATTCATAAACATTTTATGATGGGTGCACCTAGATATTGCTCTAATGCATTGGGTACCATTGAATCTCATGAGACATTATGTGCAATGGTCTTGGCGGTTAGCCTTGACTTGCACTACTATGGGTAATGGTCTTGGTGGTTAACATTGACTTGTGCTCCTGTAAGTGCAACGATCCTTGAATCATGCTAAATTCATGTTTTATGTTTCTTCCACATTACTATGATTCCATGTTTATACAGTCCCAAGTAATACATGTTATGGTTCCATATGTTCAATTGCGTTATATTCCTTTTTATATCATTATGTCATGCTTTCTAACTAATGTACTAATGTTTTATTCATATGATTAATCCCTTACTGGGATTTTATCTCATCCATTTTTTCATGTTATCCCCAGGTTATCCGATGTAGATGTATGAGAACAATTGGAGTTTGGAATCATTATGGAGATTAAATTAAAAGTTGTTTTTATGATGTTTGATTATGTACTTAGTTTTTCAAGACACTAGACTTAATGATCCTTGGATTATAATTTAAGATTTAATTATGATTAAAATCATATAATGATTTCTGTAAAAGGCTAGAATTTCTATAGCTGGTATCATAGGATGGTCTAGTTATTTTTGGAGATTAGGAATAGAGCACTTTAGTAAGAACCATATGGATGAGACTAAGTATAATAAAACATCCGTAAATTTTGGTAGGTATAGAGTAAGTGGTTTATCAAGAAAATATATCCCTATATGGATACAAATAGGTAGAGGTAGATCTGGAACAAATGTATATTGGGTTAAGAATCAAAAACACTGCTTTGAGCTAGAGTCTAACAGGAACTAGTGCAGGACAATGGGCCTTGCTGCACTCTTTTTTTCACACTCCTGGGGGATATGCTTTGGTAAATTCATGATCTTGGTACAAACCATTATTATGGGAATAAAAAAATTAAACCATAATAATATAAGTTAAAAATATATCAAGGATATCCTAGATTTAATCCTAGGGAATCACAAGTTAGGATATACTTCTCATTTACAAGTTTGTCCTTTTATGTTCAAAGTTTCCTTTTTATGCATAATAGTTAGGTAATCAAGACCTCTAATTGTACGTTATTTTTTTAGTTAATGGAAGAAAATATAAGAGCATGTTCCAACAATAAATGTGAAAGGGAATGTAAATATTTAATTAGTGATATGCCGAATATGATGGGAATGGGTGCTCAAAAATTCATGAAAGTACTTTCTCTACTATATCAAGTTATGAATAATAACTTGAATAATGTGGAACACCCTTCTCCCCCAAGAAAAGAGATTGTTTCCATTGAATAATTTATTTGGAAAAGGCCTCCCATGTTTAGGGTAACTTCTTATCTGCTCTATGTGGAATAATGGATTAACTCCCTTGAAAATATATTCTATATACTCAAGTTCTTAGAAGAAGATAAAGGTATACAGGTGCTCAGTCGTTTTTATGGGGAAGCCGATTAGTGGTGGACACTGATCAAGAATACGAAGTCCCAAAGGAAATTTATTCCATGGATTGGGAGGAATTCAAGAAAATGTTTTTCAATAAATATTTTCCCCAAACCATCCACCTCAAGATAGAAAGAGAGTTCTTCGGACTCAAGTAGAAGGAAGAAAAGTCCATCGAGGAATATGAAGAAAATGTCACAAGTCTTGTAAGATACACCTAAATATTTGTCATGAACACCGAATGTAATGTGGATCACTTCATTAGAAGAATGAAGCCAAGTATACAAGAAGTATTGGTGATTTGGGACTTTGACAGTTATGAGGAGATTGATTGTTGTGCCCTCAAGATTGAAAAGGAGATCAGAGACTCCCAGTGGTATCATGGTCCTAGTGAAAAAAAATTTAATATAGAGTCTGATATGGGTGTTTTAGAAAATAAATACCATGATGGAAATAAGATCTAACATCCCACGTGTCAAAATTATGGGATGAAGCATCCTGGGAGCTATCAAAAGGAAACCTGAAATTTCTTCAAATGTGGAAGAATGGTACATCTGGATAAAAACAGTCAAAGGGATATAAATAATCCCACTAATGTGGAATAATAAAGGAAGGTAATGATAAATTCTGATCCAGTGGTGTAGTGTTACAACTACAAGGAGTATGAGAATTATGTGAACAATTTCCCTATACCAAGGGTTGTCAGAGGAAATCAACAAAAACCTCCAAGGAAACAAGGAAGGGATTATGCTATCACTACTACTGAGGTGGATCAAGAAAATGATGAGGTAATAGGTATGCTAGTTATTCATTAATTAATATCAAATTTACTATTCGATTTTTGTTCTACGCATTCTTTTATGTCTTGAAAGTTTAGTAGAAATTTTCGAACACCACCTCAAAATTTGGAGGTTAAGTTATCTTTGAGAACAGAAAATGGTTAAATTATTTCATATAAGGTTTATAACTACTCCCTGGTAAATGTATGTGGACTGACTCTCCCATTAAGTCCTTTCATACTTCCTTTAGTGGAGTTTGATTTTACCTTGGGCATGGATTAACTATCTTTATTAAAATATAAATCAAATATTGGGAAAGGGAGATCACTCTTCACATTTGGGAGAATCCTATAATTATTTACAAGTGTAAGGAGAAAGATGAATCTTATCTAGAGTCATTGTCTCATGTGTGGTATTTTCTTCCTTATGAGAAAGCATGTCTAGCTCAGATGATTGAGACAAAGGAGATGATACTTCTTGAAGATATGCCTATCTTGAGGGATCATACTGATGTATTCTCTGAAGAGTTGTTTGGTCTTCCTCCTGATCGATTGGTTGAATTCTCAATTTAACTTATTCTTGGATATCTTACTATACAAAAAGACACCTTATAGAATGGCCACTATAGAGCTAGAAGTGCTGAAGAAGCGATTATAGGAGAATCTAGAGAAGGGTTTTATACACCCGAGTGCTTCACCATAGGGTGCACCAGTCCTCTTCATCAAGAATAAGGATGGATAAATGGGCCTCTGTATTGATTATCATGAGCTCAATAAAATCATGATAAAAAACAAGAATCCCCTACCATAGATAGATGACTTGTTCAATTAGCTTCGTGGGGCCAGTTATTTCTTGAAGGTGGATCTTCGGTCAGGATATCACTAATTAAAGGTGAGGAAGGAAGATATTCCCAAGACTGCCTTTCGAATGAGCAATAGAAACTATGATTTCATAGTAACTCCCTTTAAACTCATTAACGATCTATAAATTTTCACGGATTTAATGGATAGAGTATTTAGATATTACCTTGACAAATTAATGGTTTTCTTTATTGATGATATTATGATATACTTCAAGAGAAAGGATAAACACGAGGATCCTTTGAATACTATGCTAAAGAATTTTTGAAGGGAGAATATATATGAAAAGTATAGTAAATGTGTGTTCTAGATGGAGTAAGTATCATTATTAGGGTATGTTATCACCATAAAAGGGATATCTGTGGACCCTTTCAAGAAAAAGGAAATTAAATAATGTCATAGGCCAATATCTATAATGGAAATCCCTAGCTTTCTTGGTCTAGTTGGGTATTATTGAAAATTTGTGAAGAAATTATCACGATTTTCAGAACCAATGAACAAGCTGACATGGAAGGGGATGAAGTTTTTATGGACTCAAGAATGTGACAAAATCTTTAAGGAGCTCAAAAATAGGCTGATCACTATGCCAGTAATCACACTCCAAAAAAGTATAGAACTGTTTGTGGTGTACAGTAATGCTTAAAAGAAGGGATTAAGCTATTTATTGATGAAAAATGATAAAGTGATATCCTACTCCTTGAGATAGTTGAAAAAACATTATCAAAACTATCCCACACATGATTTGGAGTTAGAATCTATGATCTTTTCATTAAAAATCTGGCGGCATTATCTCTATGGAGAGAAGTGTGATATATATACTGATCACAAGAGTCTCAAATATATATTCACACAAAAAGAGATTAATATAAACCAGTGAAGATGTTATATATCATCAAGGATTATGACTACTCAATCCACTACTATCCTTGTAAGAAAAATATGGTGGTGAATACTCTAAGTAGAAAGGATACTCCTTCTTTATCAATGATGAGAATTGAAAAGCATTCAATCTTCTTAGATTTTTAGAAGAATGAAATTTGAATAATTAATAGAGGAACATCATAAATCCTTTCTCAAATGATTTATCAACTTTCCCTCATAAAGAAAATAAATGGTGCTCAAAGAAAAGATGTGGAAATTCTGAAATTAGTGGATGTTCTTAGAAATGGGAAATCCGTTGAGTTCATGATTGATAAGGAAAGAGTTATATGATTTTGGTCACGGTTATGTGTACCATATGATCCATAGATAAAGACAAATATTTTGAATGACCCACAAAGACCAACCTTCTCTATTCACCGAGGGAGCACAAAGATGTTTCGAGATATTTAAGATAACTTTTGGTGGGACAATATGAAGAAGGAGATTGATAAGTATATATCAATGTGCCTAGTATGTCAGCAAGTGAAGGATGAAAGGAAAAAAGACTTAGGGGATGATTCAAACACTACCCATACCAACATGGAAGTGGTAGAACATCACCATGGACTTTTTCACTATACTTCGAAGTAAATCCAGAAGAAATAATGTTGTATGGGTCATTTTGGATCGTCTTAAAAATATAGCTCATTTTATCACAATTCGAGGGGACTTCTAATTGGATCAACTTGGACTAATATATATCAAAGAGGAGGTAAGGATTCATGGAGTACGACTATCTATTATATCTAATCGAGATATGAGATTTACCTCAATGTTATATGAAGCATTCAACATGCTCTAAACACTGAACTAAACTTCAGTATGACATATCATCCTCAAACAGATGTAAAATATGAGCGAACTATTTAGACACTAGAAGACTTGTTGAGAGCATGTTCTATGGAAATTAAAGAAAGGTGGGACCAACATCTCCCACTGGTACAATTCTCCTACAACAACAGTTTCCACTCCAACATCTGAATGGAACCATATAAATCCCTTTATGGGAAAATGTACAGAACACCCGAATGTTGGGATGAAGTTAGTGAGCATAAGCTACTAGGACCTGAAATGGTCGAAGAATTGTGGGAGAAGGTGAATACCATTCAACAACACATCAGGGAATCCCAAAGTCAACATAAGAGATATTTAGACAATAATTGATGAGATCTTGAGTTCAAAGTTGGGGACATGGTATTTCTCCACATATATCCATGGAAGAAGGTCATGTGGTTAGGGAAGAAAGGAAGGCTAGGTCCCAGGTATATTATCCCCTTCTAGATTCCCAATAGTGTTGGAGTTGTGGCCTATTGACTAGCACTTTCACCTACCATGTCTAAAGTACACGATGTCTTCCATGTATCCCTATTAATAAATTACATACCAGGTCCTTCACATGTACTGTCTTCAGAGGTCGTACAGTTGGAGAATGATCTTTATTATCAGGAGTAGCCAGCGAAGATCTTGGATCATAGAGATAATGTTCTACATAAAAAGACTACTCACCTAGTCAAAGTACTACGGTGGAACCATAAGTATAAAGAGGAAACATGGGGACTGGAGGAGGTAATGAAGGAAACGTACATGAACCTGTGTAGGGCATTGAATATAAAAAGAAATTTTGAGGGAGAAATTTCATGTGGGGGAAGAATGTAACGAACCAGAGTTTAATCAATGGAAATTAACTTCTTATAATTATGTCATTTAATCAAAAAAAATCACAACACAATGAACTACTAAGTACTATGTGACCTTTAAAATTAATATTCTCACTTCTATGATTTGAATTTTGAAAATATGACAGACACAGTTGCAATCAGTAAGATGTTTGAAGTTCGATAAGAAAAACATAATTTTTGGGGAATAGTAACTGGCCCTTATGAATAGTAATGTTGCCCTTATGAATAGTAATATGAAAATAATGAATATTAAAATTTTCAAGTAAATAGTAACCTTACCAATGAAATTATAAATAAAATGTATCCATTTTATAAGTGAAAATATGAGTGTTGGTATTTTTATAAGTCATAAATATTTAATTAAAAATTTATTAATAATTTAATAATTAAAAAAGAAAATTTATTTTAATAAATTGTATTCATAAATTATTATTTTTATGTCTTATGATTATAGGATAATTGTTTTAGACCTTAGTTAATTTCTCAATGTATTATAAAATAAGTTATAATTTTAAAATATGTATTTTTCACTTAAATGTTGATTTTATTTAAAAATTAAATTTACCATATTTATAGAATTATTTTCATAAAATATAATACATTTTTGGATTCTACATATTAGAAAATTGTTAGGGGGGATTTTTGGGATTTTTCTAAAATATTTTAATTTTTTATGAATAGTAAAATATGATAATTTACGATAAGTGCTAAAACCTGAATTTATGCATCATGCTTGAGTCATGGATGATGTAAATGGACATTGGTTTGAACTCACATAAAACTATTACTATTTTGGGTAATCTAATCATCAATATTTATTTTTTTATAGAGAAATAATAAACTAATGATTGAAATATTAAGAAAACCCTCCTCCCCTCCACTATAAAACTCACCCACACTCCCCTCTTCTCTTTACTACTCTAAAGCCTTGTGTATTGCCTAAATTATACTCATATATCTCCCCAAGATCTTATACCATGTACAGAATCCCTTTGTCTCTTAAAAAACCAAATCCTCTCCCCTTAAGAGGCTCTCAAGAAAGATTAATTTAAGAGGTAAATTCCTCTTTTCAATTCTTTTTCTTTCCTTTCAAGTTACTTTGTTTTATTTTCTATCCTTACCTCTACTCAACCAAAAGTTATCAAAACTCTAGTATCTTATATTTACTTTATTTTCTTATGATAACGGAATAAGTTATTATCATCTCCCCTTTACCATTCTTTTATAATAGTAGTAAAAACACCATCTGAGACGTATTAATTTACTACACACAAGGATGATGGGTTTTAAATTTCCATTTCCATATTAAATTATGGTCATTAAACCATTATTATGATTGCAAAAAACTATAATATATGTATTATGTCTTGTCTATGGTTCTGGAATCTTTTTTTACACATGGTTTTGATTTATAAAACAAAATGTGTTTGTTGTAATCAAAAACTGCCAATTAACCCAAAAGGTTATCACGAATGATCTATATAATGATTCCTCTTCACTCCAAGTAACCAAATGAAATTTACAAACCCATAACCTTATATATTTTCAATAATAAAATATAACTCCAATTCTATACAACCATCTTCATTTTACATGATTATTCATTCATGTAAATAAGTAAATCGATCATGAAACAAACGGAACTGAACAATGAAATGAACCTCATAACCAATCAAAAATGTTATGAATAAACTCAAAAAAGGTTACAATAAATTAGTTACATGAAAAATAGGTTCTGGAATTATTAACTAATAAACCTAATTTTATTATTCATGTTGTAAATATCAAGTGAAGAACACCGTCAGACTTAATGTAAGGGATTCTACCTGAACCTCCATTATTCCTTCGGGTTATTATTACTCTCTATTTACCCAAATAAAATCCTATATTCTGTTTATGTACATCTTCTAATTGATTTTTATATGTAAAAAACTCATGTATCAAGATCCATTAATCATTCTCTTTCAGGGATATACTTGATTTTAAGTTATTCCCTCCTCAATACGTCCCGATAATTAAACTCATTTTAAGGTGAACTTCTCATACTTTTACCCAATTTCAAGTTCATTATACTGTCTATTTTAATCCATCATAGTTTTTATAAAATAATTCTTTTTATTATGAAAAATCCTTATTTCACTTATGGTTTTATATAAATTATTATTCCATTTTCGATTTTAAATTCCCTTTAGTATTTTCCTTAAACAACACTTGAATTTTTTAATGCTAAAATTTATTAAATACTCTTTTGACATGTTATCTATTATATTTGAAATTACATGGCATGATATATGACTATTTTTCCTTATTAATTTCCATGTATGTTCAAATTAATTTCTTTCATGGACACTTGTATGATACACCCATTAAATTATGCTTTATGGCATGATTATGATACCAATTTCCATCCATGGGTTCTCTTATGTTTATGTATTATTTATTATATATTATTATGTATGTGGAAAGCATATTCATGAACATTTTATTATGGTTACAACCATATAGTTATCCAATTCATTGGGTAAATTTGAGTTTCATGAGACGTTATGCACAACGATCTTGGATGTTAGCCTTGGCTTGTGCTACCATGTGCAACGATCTTGGTGGGTAACCATGACTTGTTCTAATATAAGTGAAATGAGCCTTGACTCGTTCTAAATTAATGTTTTATGTTGCTTCTAATTTACTATGATTCTATATTTATATGGTACCAGGTTATACATGTTATGCTTCCACATGTTCAATTACATTATATTCCTTTTTATATCATTAGGTCATTCTTCCTAACCAATGTGCTAAATCTTTATTCTTATGCTTAATCCCATACTGGGATTTTAGATCATCTATTTGTTCATATTATCCCCAGGTTATCCAATGCATATGTATGATCACAATGGAAGTTAGGAGATAATTATGGATATTAAACCAAAAAATTGTTTTTATGATGTTTGATTATGTACATAGTCTTACAAGACATAAGACTTTATGATCCATGGATCGAATTTGATGTTTAATTATGCATAAAATCATGTAATGATTTATGTAAAAGACTAGGGTCACTATAGTTGGTATCATAGGATGTTGTAGTTATTTTTGGAGATTAGGAATAGAGAACTTTAGTAAGAACCATAAGGATGAGACTAAGTAAAAGAAAACATCCCTAAATTTTAGTTGGTATAGAGTAAGTGGTTTATCAAGAAAACCCATATCTGTCTGGATACAAATAGGTAGAGGTTGATCTGGCATATATATATATCTTTGGGTAAAAAATGAAAACACCACTTTGAGAAAGACTATAAAGGGAACTAGTGCAAGACAAAAAGTCTTGATGCAATCTTGTTTTGATACTCCCAGGGGATATGCTTTGATAAATTCATGAGATTGGTACAAACCATTATTAAGGGAATAAGAAAAGATCCATAAGAATATATGTTAAGAAATAGATCAAATATAACCTATATTTAAACCTATATAATCAAAAGTTTGGATATACTTTTTCTTTACATGTTTATCCTTTTATGTTCAAAGTTTCATTTTTATGATTAATAGCTAAGTATTCAAGACCTATAATTGTACATTATTTTTCTTAGTTAATGGTGGGAAATAGAAGATCATGTTCAAACAATCAATGTTACAAGGAATGTGAAGATTACCCTAATGATATGCCAAATATGATGGGAACAAGTGATCAAAACATCATGACAGTACTTGGACAGCTGTCTCAGGTTATGAATAATAACATGAATCATGTGGAATGACCTTATCCCCCAAGGAAAGATAAATTTACCATTGAATCTGTCATGTGATAATGACCTCCCTTGTTCAGTGGATATTTTGATCCCCTCCTCGCGAAATAGTGGATTAATTCTATTGAAAATATATTCTTTTTCCTCTAGTATTCAAAAGAATAGAATGCCGTAATAACGGTCTATCATTTTGATGGGGAAGCTGATCAGTGGTGGTAATTGGTCAATAATACAAAGTACCAAGAGGAAATTGATTCCATGGATTGGAAGGAATTCAATTAAATGTTTTTCAATTAATATTTTCCATGAAACCTCTACCTCAATATGGAAAGAGAGTCTCTCGAACTCAAGAAGAAGGAAGATGAGTCCACCAGGGCATATGAAGAAAACTTCACATGGCTTGCAAGATATGCCTCCATATTTTTCATGAACACTGAAAGAATGGTGAATCACTTCTTTAGTGTACTAAAGTAGAGTCTCTGAAAAGAGTTGGAGATTAGAGACTTTGACATTTATGAGGAGATTGTCTGTTGTTCCCTCAAGGTTCAAAAGGTGATTGGAGACTCAAGGTTGTCCATGGGCCCAATGAAAAAAAATCGTAATATGAAGTCTAATATGGGTGGTTTGGAAAATAAATACCATGATGGAAAGAAGATCGAACATCCCACATGTCAAAATTGTTGGAAGAAGCATCCTAGGAACTGTCTAAAGGGAACCCAAAATTACTTCAAATGTGGAATAAGGGGACATATAGGTAAAAAATACCAAAGGGATATAAAGAATCCCACTAATGTGGAAGGAAGGTTCAGATAAATGCTCAACTAGTGGTGCAGTGTAACAACTGCAATGAGAATGGGCATTATGAAAACAATTTCACTATGCCAAGGGTTGTCAGAGGAAATCAACAACAACCTCCAGGTCAAGAAGGAAGAGCTTATGTTGTCACTAATACTGAGGTGAAGTCACAAAATGATATGGTAACGGGTACACTATTTATTAATTCAATAATAGTGAACTTACTATTTGATTTTGGTTCTACGCATTCTTTCATATCTTGCTAGTTTAGTATAACTATTCAAACACCACCTTAAAATTTGGAGGTTAAGTTATCTGTGAGAACAGAAAATGGGGAAATTATTACATCCAAGGTTTATAACTCCTCCCCATTAAATGTTTGTGGGATGAACCTTCTTGAAAATATTTTCATACATCCTTTAGTGGAGTTCGATGTTATCATGGTCATGGATTGGATATCTTTATTCAAACCCAACATCAACTATCATGAAAGGGAGATAACTCTACACATCCTGAAGCATCCACTAATTCCATACAAGTGTAAGGAGAAAGATGAATCTCATTTAGAGTCATTGTATCAATTCTGTATATTACTGCCTTATGAGAAGCCATGCCTATCTCAAATGATTTTGATAAAGGAGATGATACTTCTTGAATATATGCCCATCATGGGGGATTACACTGATATATTCCCTAAAGAGTTGTCTGGTATTACTCCTGATCGAGAGGTTGAGTTCTCAATTGAAATTATTCTTGGATCTCTGCCTATATAAAAAACACCATATATAATGAATATCATAGAGCAGGAAGAGCTGAAGAATCATTTACAAGAGAATATGGAGAAGGATTTTATACACCTGATTGATTCATCATGGGGTGATTCGGTCCTCTTAGTCAAGAAGAAGGATGGATTAATGTTCCTCTGCATTGATTATCTTGAGCTCAATAAAATCATGATAAATAAAAAGTATCCCCTACCCTAGATAGATGACTTGTTTGATCAGCTTCATTGGGCCAGTTATTTCTCTAAGGTGGACCTTTGGTCATGATATCACCAATTAAAAGCATGGAAGGAAGATATTCCCAATACTACCTTTAGAACGAGGTATGGACACTATCAGTTCATTTATATTCCATTCAAACTCACTAATGCTCTGGAAATTTTCATGGATTTAATGAATTGATTCTTTAGAGATTACCTCAACAAATTTTTGGTAGTTTTTATTGATGATATTATGATATACTCCAAGAGAAAGGAGTAACACCTGGAGCATTTCCATTCTGTTATAAAGACTTTGCAAAGGGAGAAACTATATGCAAATTATAGTAAATGTGAGTTCTATATGGAGGAGGTATCATTCTTGGGGAATGTTATCACCAACAAAGGGTTATATGTGGACCCTTCTAAGACAAAGGTAATTGAAGAATGTGCAACTCCAACATTTGTAATGGAGATCTGTAGATTTTTGGGTCTATCTAGGTATTATCGATGATTTGTGAATAAATCCTCATGATTTTCAAACCTAATGAACAAGATGACACAGAAGAGGGTGATGTTTTTCTGGACTCAATAATCTGAGGAAATATTTAAGGTGCTCAAAAAGAGGGTTATCATTGTGCCAGTACTCACACTCCCAAAAAGTGGAGAACTTTTTGTTGTGTACAGTGATGATTTAAAGAACGGATTAGGATATGTGCTAATGAATAATGATAAATTGATTTCCTAATACTCGAGATGGTTGAAAATACATTAGAAAAACTATCCCACGCATGATCTGGAGTTGGAAGTCGTGATCCTTACATTAAAAATCTGGCAACACTGTCTCTATGGGGAGAATTTTGAGATATATACTGATCACAGGAGTTTAAAATATATATTCAAACAAAAAGAGATTAATATGTTCCCGGTAATATGGTTATAGTTAATCAAGTATTATGAATGCTCAATCCACTACCATCCTGGTAAGGAAAATAAGGTGTCATATGCTCTAAGTAGAAAGGATCCTGCATATTTATCAATTATAAGAATTAAAAATGATCCAATATTCATAGATTTTCATCAGATAGACATGGGAATAATTAAGGAATGAACATCATCAATCCTTTCTCAAATGATTTCTCAACCATCCCTCATAGAAAAAATAAAGGATGCTCAATGAAAAAGATGTGGAAATTCTAAAGGGGGGGAGCTATTAGAAATGGTAAATCCTATGAGTTCTATATTAATGAGTAAGGAGTTGTAATATTTGATTCACGTTTACTTGTACCATCCTATCTAGAGATAAAGAAGGAGGTTTTGAATGACACACATAGCTCAACCTTCTTTATTCACCCAAGGAGCACAAAGATGTATCGAGATCTCTGATAGAGCTTTTGGTGGGAAAATATGAAGAATGAGATTGCTAAGAATACATCAAATTTCATGGTATGTCTATAAGTGAAGGTTGAAAGGAAAAAATATAATTGGATGATGCAACCACTAACCATAGAAACATGGAAGTGAGAGAACATCACCATGAACTTTTTCACTAGACTTCCAAGGACATATAGATGAAATAATATTAAATGGGTCATTGTGGATCATCTTACAAAGACATGTCACTTTATCAAAATTTGAGTACACTTCTAATTTGATAAACTTGCATGGATATATATCAAAGAGGTGGTAAGGATGCATTGAGTTCCACTATCTATTTTATCTGATCGAGATCCAAGATTCACCTTGATGTTTTGGAAAAGTATTCAATATGCTCTTATCATTAAACTAAACACAAATACGACCTATCATCCTTAAAACGATGGCCAATCGAAGAGAACTATTCACACACTGGAAGATATGTCGAGATCTTGTTCTATGGACTTAAAAGGAGGTTGGGACCAACATCTCCCACTGGTTGAATTCTCCTACAAAATCAATTTTCACTCCAGCATCTCAATGGTAGCATGTGAAGACCTTTTTGGGAAAAGGTGTCAAACACTGGAATGTTGGGATGAAGTCGGTGAGCGTAAGCTGCTAGGACCTGAAATGGTCAAAGAATTGGTGGAGGAGGTGAAAACCTTTTAGCAGCACATCAATTTAGCCCAAAGTCAATAAAAGAGTTATGAAGACAATTTTTGGCGATACCTTGAGTTCAAATTTGGAGATAATGTGGCTCTATTTTTACATAGTTTTCCACATCGATTTACTTAATATTTAATGATTTAATTAATTATTTATGCACTTTTTACTAAATAATTTTACTTTTGTATTTTTTATAATTTAATTTGTTAATTAAACAATTTTTATAATTAATCATGTATTTTTAGTCATTAAATTAATTATTTTAACCTTAAATTACTTTTCTCATCTAATTAATTCTCAATTAGTTTGGTTAATTAAAATATTTTTTACTTTTTAATAAATTAACAATTTTATAAACAATTATTTAATCATCATATTTCTACATAATTAACTTAGTCTTTATTTTAATATTTTATATTTTAATTTAGATTTATTAAAATATATTAATTTTATTAATTAATATGTTTAACCATCCTTCTAATTAATTATGTAAATAGTTTTAGTTTTAACTAAATAATATAGTTTGATTTTAACTTTAAGTGTTCAATTAGTTGTTTAAATAATTATTTTAGATTTTTAAAACATTAATTATATAATCCTATATATGCAGTTAGACTATTTATTCATTGCCTTTTTTCAGTCTTCTGGTGAGGTAGACAGGAGCCATCAGTGACCTATTGGGTCTTCGATGGTATCCTTTTTCACTCACTGCTTACCATGTAATTTATTTATATAGTAATTTTAATTTAAGTGTTTTATCAATTTAGTTTGTCAATTATTTAGTTTTTAATCTAGGTGTTATTAATTAATAATTAAATTATAATTTTTATGTTTTAAGTTTAATAATTCTTTTTTTAATTTATATTTTTTAGACTTTGTTCCAATGTTTTTATTTAGTTAACTTATGTTTTAATTTTATGTTCTATTTTTTATTTTTTAAGGTCGTCGTTAGTTCTTTATTTTTGTTCTATCGGTGACCCTTTTATTATTTGCATCGGTGATATTTTTAGCTACTGGTGACCTCTTTAATTTTTGTATCAGTGACCTTTTGTCATCAGTGACCTTTTCCATTGGTAAATATAATTTTATTTAAAGCTATCGGTGATGTTTCAATTTTCTGCATTGGAAATCTTATTTTTTATACTAATGGTGACCTATTTTATTTAACTGACTTGGTGACCTTTTATTCCCATTAGTGACCCTTTTTTTAATTGCAACGGTGATCTTTTTCTTACTGGTGACCTTTTCTAAATACAACCATCGGTGACCTCTTATTTTATACTAACGATGAGCTTTTAATTTTTTATATGGAACGACGACCTTTTGGTTTGAGTACCAGTGAACCTTTTAATTTTTCTTTCTATTAGTGAACCCAACATTGCGTTCCCCTGCTACTATTATTCTAATGGTGAGTCATTCCTCACCATTCCTTGTACCTCACCGTTAGAAATCCTCTCCTCTCACCACCCCCTGTTGTGCTCCTCTTCCCCTTCTTTTGCGCTGCAAGCTACTGGTGACACCCCTGCTTCTCTTCATCACTACTCCACTCACACCGCTTCCCTATTCTACACCACAACAACAAATATCCTCCTTTTATTCACTCTTATCCACCAGTGAACCACACATCCACTAATCGGCCATTCTTCTTCCACCACAAACATTCACAAGATTCAACCGAACCATAATTAGATACCCAGACAAAACTAAATCAAATTTGGAGCCCATTCTCAGCTCGGTGTGAAGATAGAACAAATATTCAACTTCCTAAATTTTAAATGCAGATCTTGAGGTTACTGTTTGAGAAGGAGGTTTGTTGTCCTCCACTGATCCAATGGTGGAGGCCATGAATAAGAGCAGTATCACTGTTTTTCACTGAACTGCTAATCAACCAAGCACCACAAATCTAACCCGCTGCTATGGAGAACTGATCCACTGTTGTGGAGGGGAGTCCACTAGATTCGATCAACGCCGCATCACATGCTGGAGCCGTGGTAGAAGCCGCTAGACCTGATCTTGCCGTCGCTGGTGTAGAGGTTACCTAAGGTGGAAGGTGATATGCAAGAGATCCGCTACTGAGCCATTGAAGCCATGGAACTGAATTTATGGAGAGGATCTGATCAAGATCATGTCGTCGCATCTGTTGGAGTCTGACTTCGAAAAGAGAAAAGGAGGTAGTTCCGCTGCTATGGAGGAGCCCATCCGAGCTGGTGTCGAGGAACCGTGGATCGTTGTTGGTCAGTTTCTTCTTGAAGAAGATGCTGAAATTTCTCCCCACCAAGCGGCGCAGAAGAATATGAGAAGGGGAGGGTTTAACCTAATTAAAATAATAATAATTCAAATAAAAAAAATAATAAATTAATAATTATCATTATATAAAAATAATTATCAATAATTACTAAAACTAAAATTAAACTAATATTTTAAAAAACAATTAATTAAAAATAACTTATTTAAAATTTAAATTAAATTTACTCACAAAAAATAATAAATTAATTTAAAATAACTCTATAAATAATTGTTTTGATAATAAAATTTGTAAAAAAATAAAATATTTATTAAATAATTTCCTAACATAAAAATTTCATTAAGTTATTATAAATAATTACTAAAAATACCAACTTCAGTAAAATTAACCAATAGTTAATAATAGACTAAAAACATAATAATTATATTTAATTAAAGATTAAATAATGAATTAATAACTATATTACTAATAAATAATTAATATTTAACAATAATTATCATTTAATTATTTATTAATTAACTTTAATTTAACTTTTTATTAAGTAATATAACATTTAGCTAAAAAATAAGTATTTTATTTTCTTTGAATTTTCATTTATTTATTTTCTTACTATGCAAGTTCATTTGATAGACAATAATTCGTCTAAATTCACTTAACTAACTCACTTGGAGTTAGTTACGTGAGAAAAACTAGCGCGACGTGTCAATCGTGAAAAAATGCATGTGTGTGGTGCACATATGAAGGACACTTTATGTCGGTGGAAATCGAGTGGTGACATGTAGTAGATGACAGAGGATACAAAAACAGAGAAAAAACATAATTTGAGAGGTAGAGCAACATTTGAGACAGAGACAAGTCCGAGCAAAGGGTCATGAGCAGAAACTATTCAAGCTTGGAGAGGGAGATATCTTCCTCTGTTTCCTTTCCATATTCTTCCATTGTAATTGAATGATTTTATTATACATAATAGATATTATGTTAGGATAAATACTTTTAGTTTGGGGTAAAAATCGAGTCTACTAGTCATTTTCTTCAACATTCAAACTTTCAATTTAAATGTGTTTTGAAAAGATCGGTGAGATCAACACTAATTGCATTCATTTGCAACGTACCATTAAGACTTAATCTGGAGCTTCACAGTCATTTTGTGAGACTGATTGTGGGTTGATATTCTTAAATACATGAATTGAAATAAAAACTGCAGAGCTTATGGCGAGTTTGTCCTATAATTTTTTTAATCCAGAGTACTCAATGTTGATTAATCTAGGAGTGGAAAACTCCAAGATTTGTCGGCTTGTGTGATTTATCTCTTGGTGAGGGAAATAAATCACATCTCTTCAGTGGTACTAGTTATATCCACTTTTGTGAGAAGGAATGTTTCCAAAACTAGAAGAATTGATAATTTACCCGGACATATTTCTTTGGATTGTTTACTTATCAACATTTTATTTCTTTGTTACTTATTGTTTTAGCATGTTTCTTATTTTAATCTAGTTGAGAAAAAAAAACTCAAAAATATTGTGATGCTTAATTTGTGTCTTATAATAAAATAACTAAAAATAGAATTATAAAAATTAAAACTCAATCCCACTACTGAAAATAGTGGGATCCTTTTGTAAGTTTTTTGAAGAATAGTTTCCAGAATTTCCTTCTCTGTGGGTTCAAACCTGCTTTCCACATATACAATACTTAGTAGGATTATAAATTTTAAACTTTGACTGGATTCAACGAAAGTTCAAGTCATGTTTTTTTCACCATTTATAGGGAAGTAACAAGCAATTATTTTTCTAAAAAAACTAAAAATATCACATATAGAAAAAAAAATTAAAAAAATTGAAAAAATTTGAAAACTGTAAAAATATGCTTCATTCCTTACGAAATGTTACTGTTTTCTTTACTTCTGAATATTGTTTACTATTTTTTTCTTGAGCACAAGAACTTATAGTGTTATATTAGAGCCTCTGAACCCTGAATTATATAAACATTAACTGCTCTAGGAAAGAAAAACACATTTGAAAAGGAAAATCTAGATGAGAGAGTTCCTATACCTAATAACTTCCAAAATCATCCAGAACTCTTAGAAGAAAATGAAAGGCCTAGGATGAAGGAGTTACAACTTCCTCAAGATTCAAGCAATCCATCATCTATTAGGTTAACTTCTAGAGCCAGAAACTATGAATTGAAACAGTCACACATTTCACTACTACTTGCATTTAATGGGATCTCTAATTAGGACTCTCTTGCCTTCATTAGAGAATTATAAAATACTACGAAATAATTACCACTTATAGGACTCACAACAAATGAGCTAAGAATGATATTATTTTCCTTTTTCCTTAAATTGAATGATAGGAATTGGTTTCTGAGTCCAGATGAGAACATATTTGAAAATTGGGATCAAGTGTACAATTCTTTCATAATGAAATTTTATCCTCAAATACTTAAGGGTGAAATGAGAACAAAAATAACTTTTTTTTATCAAGAGGATAGAGAATCTTTTCATGAAGATTTGGATAGATTTAGGGATCTTCTTAGGTAGTGTGCTCATTGTCAACTACCAGATCATCTTCTCATAGACACCTTCTATGATGGGTTGTCATCCTATGGATATAACTAGTTGATCAAGATGCAGGTGGTAATTACAATTATAAAACAGATGATGAATTGAGACAAATTTTTAATAATCTTTCCCTGAACTCTCAACATAAGAACTCAATAAGGAAAAGAGTCAATAGAAATGTTAATTCAAACACTAGTTCAATGAATGAAAGTCAACCTCAACTTGCTAAAATCACCAACCAACTTCATTCATTAAAGAACCACAACACTAAACCAGCTGTAAATCAACTGGGATTCCAAAACCCCAATCAATATTCAAGGGAACATTGTGTCCAGTGTGGTATTTTTGGGCATACTGAGAAATTTTGTATTAATTTTGATATACCATCCCAACCACAAGAGAATTCAAAATTTGTTAAATATGGTCCTAGAATGCCTCCTTAAGAAGATCCATTTTCAAATAATTACAACCAAGGCTATAGGAACCATCCAAATCTATCCTAGAAAGACCAAGACCTAATTAAACAATATACTGCCCCTAATTACTCTAATCAACTAAGACCAAATATTCAAAATCAACAAAGGGGTGAGTCTTCAAATTCACATGAAAAAAATGATAATCAAATGTCTTCTACACTTGATATAATATTGAACAAAATTAACTCTCCAGAAGAAAGATACATGACTTAGCTAACCAAAAATAAAAATCAATATGAGTTATATAAAATGAAAACTGATGTGAGAATGTAGAACATGGAAACACAGCTTATCCAACTTGCTAGAGATATTTCATCTAGGTAAAAAGGTAGACTTCCAAGTACCACTAAGCTTAACCCTAGAGAGAATTTCATGGCAGTTGTCACTAGAAGTGGTCTTAGTACTCAAATTGTTGCTAAAAACTCACTAAAAATGCCCAAAATGAAAATTTTCTTAGTTATGGTAATAATAATATGATTTGTACACATGATGGAAATTCATAGAAAAGTCATGAAAATAATCAAAATTTGATTTTATCATCTGAATCTCAGGATGAAACCTCATCTAAAAATCTAAAGAATAAAGGAAAAGAAAAAGTTGAGGAAGTGGTGAGGAATATACCTATTATCCTTACAAAAAATTTGCCACCCATCCCTTTCCCTGAGAAGCTGAAACCACAAAGTATTACCAGGGCTGAACTTCTTCAGTTCCTTGGTCTCCTTTCCAAACTTCAAGTAAACATTCCTTTTATTCAATCCTTAATTAAAATTACATCTTACATGAAATATATTAAAAAAATTATTCCAAACAAAAATAACCTAGAAGAATTTTCTACTTATATCCTCACTGAAGAGTGCAGTGTTGTGCTTCAAAAGAAAATACAACCTAAATTGAAAGACCTAGGTAGTTTTTTCGTACCTTGCACACTCAGAAATTCTAATCAGCTCAACTGTTTATGTGATCTAGGTTCTAGTATTAATATTCTCTCATACTCACTATTTCAAAAGTTGAGTTTGGGTGACCTTCAATCCACCACAGTCATATTGCAGTTGGATGATAGATCTTTCAGTCATCTTGTGGGTAGGATAGATGACTTACCAGTTGGAGTTGGGAAACTATTTCTACCTTCTGACTTTTTAGTCTTATACATAGAGTGTAATCAAGAGGTTCCCATAATCATGGGTAGGAACTTCTTAGCCATAGGTGGTGCTGTAATTGATGTCTCTAAGAGTCAATTAATTTTCAAAATTGGAGAGCAACAATAAGAGTTTAATGTGTTTAAAAATGTTAAAGGAATAACTTTTTAAAAAAACTGTTCAATGGTAGAGTCCTTAGAAGATGAGAACTCAACTATAAACACTGAAGAATCTGAAAATCAGTACTCTGCTGAAGAAAATAATTTAGAAGCTTGTTAATCCTATTGAATCTATCCTAGAAATTGAAAATTATGCTTAAATACTGAATCATGAAAATTTTCCAGAACTGGACAACTGTTCAGTTTCTACTGTGGAAGAGTCCACTGTTTCTAAACATCAGATATTTTTCAGTGAATTTGAGGGTTTATTTGTTAACACCAAACTTTCTAAGAACTTTGATTATATAAAGGGAGAAATTATAAGAAAACATGATGATTCTTCTTTTATTAACCTATTAAATTCTGATCTAGAAAGTTTGGACAGTATGCTACCCACTTTGGACAGTAGCACTGTTAATTCTAAAACAAAACATGAAATTGAAAATTTTTCATCATTTAATAATCCTTATAAGAGATATGTTAAATATATTGGACCTCCTTGGCCAAAGAGTCCTCCATCTCGTTTAGAACCACCCAATCCTGAACTAAAAACAATCCCTACCCATCTTAAATATTTATTTTTGGTTAGGAATTCTACTTTTCCTATCATAATTTCTGCTGAGCTTAATAAAAATCAAGAACAAATATTGTTGTGTGTATTGAAAAAGATTAAATCTTCCATAGGCTAGACCATAATTGGTATAAAGGGTATTATTCCCTCATTCTGTATGCATAAAATACCTATGGATCCTGACCATAAGTCTGGGGTAGAGTGTCAAAGAATATTGAATCCAAACAAGAAATAAGTAGTAAGAGAGTAAGTGATCAAACTGCTGGACACTAGAATGATTTATCCTATTTTTTATAGTGCTTGGGTCAGCCCTGTTCAGGTTTTTCCCCAAAAGGGAGGTTTCACTGTAGTTAAAAATAAAAAGAACAAAGAAATCCAAGTTAGGAAAGCCACAAAATGGAGAGTCTATATAGATTATAGGAAGCTTAATGCAGCCACCAAGAAGGATCATTTTCCAATGACATTATTAGAACAAATGCTTGAGAGGCTTGTTAAAAATGAATTTTTCTGTTTCCTGGATGGGTATTCTGGTTACAACCAGATTCCTATTGCTCTAGAGGATCAGTAAAAGACCACTTTCACATGCCCCTTTGGGATATTTTCCTACAGGCGGATGCCCTTTGGGTTGTGTGGAGCTCCAGCCACCTTTCAAAGGTGTATGATGGCTATCTTTTAAGATATGATTGAAATAATAATTGAGGTATTCATGGATGATTTCTCTATTGTGGGTAGTACTTTCGACAATTATCTTGGAAATCTTGTGTTAGTTTTAGAGAGATTCATTAAAACCAACCTTGTTCTTAATTGGGATAAGTGTCAATTCATGGTTATAGAGGGTATAGTGCTTGGTTATAAGGTGTTTAAGAGAGATTTGGAAGTTGATACTGCTAAGATTGATGTCATTCAAAAACGACCACCTCCTAGTAATGTTAAAGGTGTTAGAATATTCCTAAGGCACACCGATTTCTACTGGAGATTCATAAAACACTTTTCAAAAATAACTAAGCCCATGTGTTCTTTTCTGTTCAAGGTTTCACCTTTCAATTTTGTTGAAAACTTTTTGAAACCATTTAATCTGCTTAAAGAAAAAACTCACTACATCACCTATTATCATTTCACCTACCTGGAAACTACCTTTTGAACTTATGCGTGATTCTAGTTACATGGTTTTAGTTACTATCCTTGGACAGAGGAGAGATAGGAAGTTACATGTGGTGTATTATATTATGCTAGCATATTTCTAGATGAGGCCCAAAATAATTACACCACTATTGAAAAATAATTGCTAGTTGTTGTGTTTTCTCTAAAGAAGTTTAGACAGTATCTCTTAGGCTCTAAAGTTATCATTTTCACTGAACATTATTCCTTAAAGTAATTTATTTATAAGAAAGAAACTAAACCTAGGCAGATTAGATGGATTATGTTGCTAGAAGTGTTCGATTTAGAGATTAAAGATAAGTAGGGAGCTAAAAACTTAGTTACTGGCCATCTTTCTAGGCTTCCTCTTACTCAATATGAATTTGAAGATCCTAGGAAAATAAACTATTCATGTCCTAATGAGAAGCTGCTTGCTGTGTCAATCAGGCAATCTGATTGGTTTGTAGGGTTTTCCAACTACTTGGAAGTAGGTTTCTTTCCCAGAACTTTGTCAAATACCAAAGGAAGAAATTCATTTCTGAACATAAATATTATCTATGGGATGATCCCCTACTGTTTCGGAGATGTGTTGATGGTATCCTTAGGAGGTGTGTGCCTGAGGAAGAGACATTGTATGTCTTATAGATTTGTCATTCTTCACCTTGGGGAGGTCACCATGGTGGTAAAAGAACTACTCAGAAAGTCTTACAATCTGGGTTTTATTGGCCTACTCTTGTTAAGGATGCTTGGAGCTTTATAGTTGGCTGTGATAGGTGTCAGAGGCTCAGAAACATTGGTAGAAAGCAGGATTTACCCCAAAAAGGAATTCTAGAAGTTGAAATTTTTGATGTCTGGGGTTTAGATTTCATGGGTCCATTTCCATCATCTCATGGGAATGAGTATATTTTTGTTTCTATAGACTATGGTTAAAAATGGGTTAAGGCAGTTGCAATGCCCAATAATCAAGCCAATTCAGTAATAAAATTTGTCAAAAAGAACATCTTTACATGATTTGGAGTACCAAAAGCCTTTATCACTGGCAATGGAACACACTTTAAGAACTATAAATTTAAAGATATAATAGAGAAATATGGTTGTGTTTATAAAATCGGTACTCCTTATCATCCACAGTCCAGGGGAAAAGTGGAAATTTCAAATATGTAACTGAAACAAATACATGAGAAAACTGTGTCAACCTCTTGGAAATACTGGTCTCTTAAATTTAATGAAGCTTTATGGGCATATAGAACTGATTTCAAGACCCCAATAGGTATGTATCCTTACAGGCTATTGTTTGGGAAATTTTTTCATCTACTTATGGAGTTGCAACACAAGTTTTATTGGGCAGTTAAGGCTCTAAATGTTGATTTTAAGAGTGCCAGGGAGAGGAGATTACTTGAGCTGAGTGGACATGATGAGATTAGGATATAGAGAGTTACGATAATTCAAGAATTTATAAATAGAGGAATAAAAGCTTTCATGATTCTATCATTCAAGACAAAGAGTTTAAACCTGTACAGCAGGTCCTCCTCTTTAACTCTAGACTCAAACTCTTTCCTTGAAAACTTAAGTCTAGGTGGTTTGGACCATTTACTATAGTTATAGTGAAAAATAATGGATCTATTGAAATTATAGGTTAAGAGAACAAAACCATGTTAGTTAATGGGCAGAGAGTGAAGTTGTATTTTGAGGGACAACTGAAGGTCTTGGATGACTTCACAGTGCTTGAAAACTGATCATGAATAATTTATGGATGAAGGCATAAAAACATAGCGCTTCATGGGAGGAAACCCATGGTTCTTTGGTCTTTACTTTGTTTCACTTTTTCCCTTGAATAATGTGCTACTTTTGTGCTCTGTTTTTGGGAAGTCATTGTTACTAATTTCTCTTGGTCTCTTTGATCTATTTCACAGTTATCATAAAGTTATTATTTTGTCATTTAAGGGGTGGAATTCCCATGTTTAAGGAGTAATAAAAAATATAGTCCGAGAAGTATCTTACTGTTAAATTTTGTTTCATTTATCTACCTTTTAATTCTTTATAAAATATGTTTCTTGTCTTGCATGAAAATTATGTTATATATGCTACTATATTTAAAAATCCTGCTTGAATTTTAGAAAATTCTGTTATATGTCTTGATTTTGAAAAACAAAATCTGAAAATGTGAAAATTCTTCTTGCATTAGAAAATTCTTCTACATATACTTCGCTGCTGGAAACTGAATTTCATTATTATAAAAATATTTCCATTGCATGAAATTAAGTGGGGGGGTACATGAAGGCTGAAAATTTTTGTTGAATCTGTTTTGCTAAGGGGTGTTTGAAATGATTTCGTTGTTCTTAATTGAACATATTGTTAAACTCAATCTATTAAAATCCTTACACCCTATTCATTATGCACTTCCAAGTTACATGCCATGTTTTTTACTTTACTGGAAGATCTTTGTGACTGGACTTAAACGTTAATGCATGTACTTGCTAATGAACCTGCTGTAAAGTTATTATTGTTAGAACACAATCAATCTTGAACTCCAAAGAGACCCTCTATACATGTCATCTATCTAATAAATTGAAAATTTGTTTTGAAATTTAATGTCTAATTGTTCTTCTCCATATTTAGAAGTCAACTTTGCGGACAAAGTTTGATTTTATGTGTGGGGGAGGGGGTTAATTATTGATTGTGCTGAACTATGCTTAATTGAAAGCTGAAAACTCCCATTAGAACATAAAAAAATTCAAAAAAACGGTTAAATGTTTTCAAAATGCTGTCATAATTTTAGGCTTTAAACTATACTCAATTGGATATTTCCTTTGAACAGTGCTTTGATTGGTAGTTAAGAACTTCTTTGATTATGAAATTGTTGAAGATTGATGATTGATGACTGGTCTTTCTTAGTATTTTTATGGAAAATTGGTTCAGGCACTATTTTTGAGAGTGATATTGGTGTCCTGTTAGTGGATTTATGATCATAATATTTGGAACTGGAAGTCTGATCCTAATTCTAGGGAACTCATTTCCTTTTAATTATTAAATTTTTCACTATAATGAGACAATGTAAATGGTTTTCATAGAAATATTTTGGAACTGGTGTATTCTGTTCATTTGGGATCCCAAGGCGAGTCACTGGGACCCTAGATGCTGGGTGCATTTTTGTTTACTATAAGCCTTTTGTACACCTATAATAATTGCATTCCACGGTGCTTATCACATGATACATCGCTTGGAAAAAATTAAATAATATGTCTAGGGTCAAAAAATGAGTTCATTAAGGTTAGGGGGATGATGAACACTGAATGAATAATGGGTATGTTGGTTTATATGGGAGTCATTTAGGTTGTATTAGTAAGGTGATTCACAAAAAAAATATTTATTTTTTGGAACCTAGGTGAAAAGTCAAAGTACAAAGTTCCTCTCGTTATGTTTTTAATTCCACATAAAATTTTCCTCTTGTCACTCTTGGAATTAGAATGTTAGTTTTGATTGAAATGATCACTAAGTAGAGTCACGTATGCGGCCTGACACTTACATTGATTGATGAATCTTTGGTATCTTGATTACACTTTTACAAATTGTTCGAGGAAAGACTTGATTTGAAAATACCTTTTCAAAAGCCTATTGACACTTCAGTCCTCTATTTTTAAGTGCTGGACATGTTACAGTTCGAGTTGAATCATAAATACTACAATTTGTTTTTCAATGATAATAAAGCATGAAATTTTTTAAGGACAAAAAATGCTTAAATGTGCGGGAATTTGATGTGGATCCATTTTTACATAGTTTTACCACATCTATTTTCTTAAATTTTAATTATTTAATTAATTATTTAAGCAATTTTTACTAAATAATTGTACTTTTGTATTTTTTATAATTTAATTTGTTAATTAAACAATATTTATAATTAATAATGTATTTTTATTCATTAAATTAATTATTTTAACCTTAAATTACTTTTCTAATTTAATTAATTCTCAATTAGTTTGGTTAATTAAAATCTTTTTAACTTTTTAATAAATTAAAAAATTTATAAACAATTATTTAATCATCGTATTTCTACCTAATTAACCTAGTATTTATTTTAATATTTTTTCTTTTAATTCAGATTTATTGAAATATATTAATTTCATTAATTAATATGTTTAACCATCCTGCTAATTAATTAAGTAAAGAGTTTTAGTTTTAACTAAATAAAATAGTTCACTGTTAACTTTAAGTGTTCAATTAGTTGTTTAATTAACTATTTTAGAGTTTTAAAACATTATTTATTTAATCCTATGTATGCAGTTTGATTATTTATTAATTACCTTTTTTCAGTCTACTTGTGAGGTAGACAAGAGCCATCAGTGACCTATTGAGTGTCTGATGCTATCCTTTTTCACTCACTGCTTACCCTGTAATTAATTTATATAGTAATTTTACTTTATGTCTTTTATTAATTTAGTTTATCAATTATTCTGTTTTTAATCTAAGTGTTATTAATTAATAATTAAATTGTAATTTTTCTATTTTAAGTTTAATAATTCTTTTTTAAATTTTTGTTTTTATTCATTGTTCCAATCTTTTTATTTAGTTAACTTATGTTTTAATTTTAAGTTCTATTTTTTAAGGACACCATTAGTTCTTTATTTTTGTTCTATGGGTGACCCTTTTCTTATTTGCATCGGTGATCTTTTTAGCTTCCGGTGACCTCTTTAATTTTTTTACCGGTGAGCATTTTTCATCGGTGACCTTTTCCATCGGTAACCTTAATTTTATTTAAAGCTACCGGTGACGTTTAAATTTTCTGCACCAGTACTCTTATATTTTATACTATTGGTGACTTGTTTTATTTAACTGCACCAGTGACCTATTATTCCCATTGGTGACCCTTTTTTTAATTATAACGGTGATCTTTTTCTTACCGGTGAACTTTTCTAAATACATCCATCGGTGACCTCTTATTTTATACTAATAATGAGCTTTTAATTTTTTATAAGGAATGGTGACCTTTTGTTTTGATGAGTACCGGTGACCCTTATAATTTTTATTTCTATCAGTGAACCTCACGTTGCGCTCCCCTGCTTCTATTATTCTAACAGTGGGTCATTCCTCACCGCTCCTTGCACTTCACCGTTAGACATCCTCTCCACTCACCATCCCCCTGCTGCGCACCTCTTCCCCTTCTTTCATGCTGCAAGCTACCGGTGACACTCCTGCTTCTCTTCATCACTGCTCCACTCATGATGCTTCCCTGTTCTACACCACAACAACAAATCTCCTCCTTTTCTCCACTCTGATCCACTATCAAATTTCACATCCACTGATCGACCATTCTTCTTTCACTACAAACATACATAGGAATCAACCGAACCACAATTAGATACCTGGAAAAAACTAAATCAAATTTGAAGCTCATTATTAGCTCGGTGTGAAGATAGAACAATGATTCAACTTTTTGAATTTTAAACACAGGTCATGAGGTTGCTATTTTAGAAGGGGATTCGTCAACCCCCACTGATCCGAGTGTGTAGGACATGAACCGGAGCACTACCATTATTTTTCACTGGACCGTGAATCACCCAATCCCCTCAAATCTAACCCGCCGCTGTGGAGAACTGAGCCGCTGCTTTGGATGGGATTCCACTGGATCCTATCAGCACCACATCACCTGCTGGATCTGAGGTCGACGCCGCTGGACCCGATCTTGCCGCCGCTGGAGTAGAGTTTACCTAAGGTGGAAGGCGAGCCGCAGGAGATCCGATGTCGAGCCATCAAAGCCATGTAAATGCATTGCTGGAGGGGATCTGAGCAGGATCATGTCACCGGCGCATCTGTTGGAGTCCAACACTGGAAGGAAAAATGAGGTTGTGCTGCTGCTGTGTAGAAGGTCGTCCGAGCTGGTACCGAGGAACCGTGGATCGCTGTTGGTCGGTTTCTTCGTGAAGAAGATGTTGAAATTTTCTCCCCACCATGCGCCGCACTAGAAGATAAGGAGGGGAGGGTTTAACCTAATTAGAAAATAATAATTCAAATAAAACAATAATAAATTAATAATCTTTATAATATAAAAATAATTATAAATAATAACTAATCATAAAATTAAACTAAGATGTGAAAAATCAATTAATTAAATAGAACTTATTTACAATTTAAATTAAATTTACTCACAAATAATAATAAATTAATTTAAAAAAACTCTATAAATAAATATTTTTATAATAAAATTTTTAAACAAAATAAAATATTTATTAAATAATTTTTTAACTTAAAAATTTCATTAAGTTATAATAAATAATTACTAATAATACCATATTAAGTAAAATTAACTAATAGTTAATAATAAATTAAAAACCTAAAAATTATATTTAAATAAACATTAAATAAAAAATTAATAAGTATATTAATAATAAATAATTAATATTTAATAATAATTATCATTTAATTATTTATTAATTAACTTTAATTTAACTTTTTAATAAGTAATATAACATTTATCAAAAAAAATAACTATATTTTTTATTTGCGTTTTCATTTATTTATTTTCTTACTGTGCAGGTTCATTTGAGAAATGGAAATACATACAGATTCACTTAACTAACTCACTCTGTGTTAGTAGCATGAGAAAAACTAGTGCGACGTGTTAGTCGCAAAAAAAAAACGCAAGTGTGTAGTGCACACATGAAGGACACTTCAATTCGGTGGAAACCATGTGATGACATGTAGCATATGAAGGAGGATAGAAAAACAGAGAACCAATATAATTTGAGAGGTAAAGCGACATTCGAGGCAGAGACAAGTCTGATCAGAGGGCTAGGAGTAGCAACTATTCAATATAGGAGAGGGAGATCTCTTCCTATATTTCATTTCAATTTTCTTCCGTTGTAATTGAATGATTTTAGTATACATAATAGAGATGATTTTAGGATAAATAATTTCAGTTCAGGGTAAAAATTGAGTCTACTGGTCATCTTTCTTCTACCTTATCACTTTCAATTTACATGTGTTCAAAAAAGGTTGGTAAGATCAACTCTGAATGAATTCATTTGGAACATACCATTATCACTTAATTTGGAGCTTCACAATCATTCAGTGAGACAGATTTTGGATAGAATTTCTTAAATACTTGAATTGAAATAAAAACAGCAGAACTTATGGCGAGTTTGTTCTGTCATTTTTTTAAAACCAGTGTTCTCAAAAGTTGATTAAACTAGGAGTGGTGAACTCCAAGATTTGTCAGCTTGTGTGATTTATCTCCTGGTGAGGGAAATAAATCACATATCTTCAGTGGTACTAGTTTTAGTCACTTTTGTGAGATGGAATGTATCCAAAACCAGTTGAATTTATATTTTTCTCGGACATATTTCTTTGGATTTTTCACTTATCAGCATTTTATTTTTCTATTACTTACTATTTTTAACATGTTACTTGTTTCAATATAGTTTAGAACAAAAACTCCAAAATATTTTGATGCTCCATTTGTGCCTTATAATAAACTAAATAAAAATAGAAGTAGAAAAATAAAAACTCAATCCCACTACTGACAACTGTGGGGTCTTTTTGTATGTTTTTTGAAGAATAGTGGTCAGAATTGCCTTTTCTGTAGGTTTGACCCTTCTTGACACATATACTGTAATTGGTAGGATTATAAATTTTAAGCTATGAATGGCTTCAACGACGGTTCAGGTTAGGATACATGGTCTTTCTCTGCATATATCCATGGAACACGGTCATGAGGTTTGAGAAGAAAGGAAGGCTAAGTCCTAGTTACGTCGCCCCCTTTGAGATTCTTGATCATGTTAGAGTTGTGGCCTATCAACCATCACTTCCACCTACCATGTCTAAAGTACATGATGTATTCCATGTATCCATATTTAAAATTACATACCAAATCATTCACATTTACTATTCATAGGTGGTATAGCTGGAGAATGGCCTTTCTTATGAGGAGCAGCTAGTGAAGATCTTGGATCGTGGAGATAATGTTCTATGTTACAAGACTAATCACCTGGTAAAAGTACTATGGTGGAATCATAAGTAAGAAGAGGCAGCATGGGAATTGGAGGAGGTAATGGAGGAAAAGTACCCACACCTATTTAGGTCATTAAATATAAAATGGAATTTTGAGGCTGAAATTTCATAACGGGGGACAAATGTAATGACCCAATGTTTAATCAATGGAAACTCCCTTTTTATAATTATTTCATATAATCACATAAAATCATAATGTAATGAACTAATAAGTACTATGTAACCTTTAAACATAATACTATCACTTCTATGATTTGAATTTCAAAAATATGACATACACAGTTACTGTTGGTAATATTTTTGGTGTTCGATAAGACAAACTCAATTTTTGGTGAATAGTAATTGACCCTTATGTATAGTAATGTTATCCTTATTAATATTAATATGAACCTTTTGAATTTTAAATTGGCAATGTAAATAGTAACCTTACCAATGAAAGTATAAATAAAATGTATCCATCTTATAAGTGATAATATGATAGGTTGGTATTTTTATAATTCATAAATATTTAATTAAAAATTTATGAATAATTTAATAATTAAAAAAGAATATTTGATTTCATAAAATGTACTCATAAATTATTGTATTTATGTCTTATGATCATAGTATAATTTTATGAGACCTTAGTTAATTTTTCAATTTATTATAAAATCAGTTGTAATTTTAAAATATGTAGTTTTCACGTAAATGATGATTTTATTTAGAAATTAAATTTACCATATTTAGAAAATTATTTTTATAAAATGGAATTAATTTTTTGATTCTAAACATTAAAAAATGGTTAGGGTGAATTTTTGAGATTTTTCTAAAATACATGAAATTTTTATGAATAGTAAAAAATGATCATTTACGATAAGTGCTAAAACCTGAATTTAGGCTTTGTGCTTGAGTCATGGATGATATAAATGGCCATTGGTTCAAACTCACATTCACTTATTAATATTTGTTTCATTTAATCATTACAATTTCTTTTCTTATGGATCAATAATAAACTAATGATTAAAATATTAAGAAAACCCTCCTCCCCTCCACTATAAAAACAACCTACACTCCCTTATTCTATTCACTCCTCACAAGACATGTTCCTTGACTAAATTATGCTAAAATATATCCCCAAGATCCTCTCCCATTTCTATTAGCTCATTTTATCTTCAAAAGACCAAATCCTCTCCCCTTAAGAGGCTCTCAAAGAAGATTAATTTAAGAGGTAAATTCCTCTTTTCAATTCTTTTATTTTCCTTTCAAGTTCCTTTGTTTTCATTTCTATCCTTACCTATCCTCATCCAAATGTTATGAAAACTGTAGTACCTTATATTTACTTTAATTTTATTATGATAATGTAATAATTTATTATCATCTCTTTTTTACCCTTATTTTATACTAGTAATTAAAACATTATCCAAGATGTGTTAATTTACTACACTTAAGGACAATGGGTATACAATTTCCACTATCATCTTAAATTCTGGTCATGAAACCATTCATATGGTTGAACCAAAATATAATATATGTATTATTTATCATATATTTTTCTATAATATTTTTTTACACACAGTTTTTATTTATAAAACAAAATGTGTTCATTGTGAATAAAAACTGCCAATTAACCCAAAAGGTTATCACTAAAGTTTTCTATAATGATTCATATTCACTCCAAGTAACCAAATGAAATTTACAACCCTGTAACCTTCTGGAAATTAAATAATAAAATATAACTCCAATTATTTACAACCATTTTCATTTTACATGATTATCCTTTCATGTATATAAGTAAACAAATCATGAAAGAAACAGACCCGAAAAATGAAATTGAACATCATAACCAATCAAAAAGATTATGAATGAACTAAAAAGAGTTATAATAAATTAGTTAAATGTAATATAAGTTATTTAATTATTTCTTAATTAACCTAATTATATTATTCATGTCATTAATATCAAGTGGAGAACACCATCAGACTTAAGGTAATGGATTCTACCCGAACCTCCATTATTACTTCAGGTTATTCTTACTCTCTTTTTACCAAAATGAAATCCTATATTTTTCTTATGTAAATTTTATAATTTCTGATTATATATCCTAAATAATGTATTAATATCCATTAATCATTATAATGCTTGTATATACATGATTTTATGTTATTCCCTCCTCAATACATCTTGATAAGCAAACCCGTTTCAAGGGGAAATTCCCAAATTTTTACCCAATTTCAAGTGCACTCTACCATCTGTTTTAAGCCACCATTGTTTTTATAAAATTAGACTTTTATTATGAAAAACTTATTGTTTTAATTTTTTTATATAAATTATTATTCCCTTTTTTATTTTAAAATCTCTTTAGTATTTTCCTTAAAACCACACTAAAATGTTTGAATGCTAAACTTTCAAAAATACACTTTTTACAAGTTATCACTTCTGTTTAACATAAATTACCAATATAGATTTCTATTTTCCCTTATTAATTTCAATGTATGTTCTAATTTATTTCTTTCATGGAAATTTTAATGATACACCTATTAAATTATGCACTTGATTATGATACTTATTTCATTCCATGGGTTCCCTTATGTTTATGTGTGATTGATTATGTATGATTCTATATGTGGA
The DNA here is from genome assembly GCA_963277665.1 of Viscum album. Classification (NCBI taxonomy): domain Eukaryota; kingdom Viridiplantae; phylum Streptophyta; class Magnoliopsida; order Santalales; family Viscaceae; genus Viscum; species Viscum album. Next base: position 882,520,338 of record OY728123.1, read on the forward strand.
AAGCATATTCATGAACATTTTTTGATTATTGTGCCTAGATAGTTCTTCAATTCATTGGGTAAATTTGATTCTCATGATAATTTATGTGAAACAGTCTTGTCGGTTAGCCTTGACTTGTGCTACCATGTGAAACAGTCTTGGTGGTTAACTTTGACTTATGCTCCTCTAAGTGCAACGAGCCTTGAATCATGCTAAATTCAAGTTTTATGATTCTTAAAAATTACTATGATTCCATGTTTATATGGTCCCAAGTTATACATGTTTTGGTCCAATATTTTTAATTTCATTATATGCATTTTTATATCATTATGTCAGGCTTCCTAACCAATGTGCTAAAGCTTTATTCTTATGCTTAATCCCTTACTAAGATTTTTTCTCATACCTTTTTCATGGTATCCCTAGGTTATCCTTTGAATATTTATGAGCACAATGGAGGTTAGTATATAATTATGGAGATTAAATAATTTTTTTATGATGTTTGATTATGTACCTAGTCTTCCAAGACACTATACTTTATGATCCTTTTCTTGAAAATTGATATTTAATTATGCTTAAAATCATGTAATGATTTATGTAAAAATATTGGGTCACTATATTAATGTGTAACCTAATTTTTTTGTGACTAATTATAAAGTTTATATTTTTTTATTCCAAGACAAAATGACTTCACAAAAAGTCTGTACCTCTAGTTTGGGTGTTATGGTAACGTGATTCCAAATTACACAATATTTTGGAGTGTGAGAGACTGATGAGATAGTAGAGGCCTCATATCTTTGACATGGAGTCTTCTTGGAAGTATTTATGGGATTTTAAAGCATTTATGGTGGGGATATTGTAACTTATTTTTACCAGATTTAATGTACTTATAACCCCTTGTTTTGACCATCCTTTGTTTGGATTTTGTTTTCGATCATATTTGAGTACTTTTTTAAATTTTTGGAAGTTTTTAGGGTTGTTCATGGTTGGCACATAGTTAGTTCAATATATTCGGTTTGTATTAGTAAACTTTGAGTCATGTAATGGGGTATTTGGATGGGGGTATTCAATTAGTTCAAACTATACATCCCCCAACTAAACCATGTGACATGGGACAGTAAGGATTTTCATGGTATGCAGATGGTTTGTTAAACAATGTATACAAACCATGAACCATTGTCAATATCCCTAAGAGGAGTGCATGGTTTGCACATAGTTTTTCTAACCATGAATCTAAACTATTCATCGCTTTTATAATCCTAGTGAGGAAACAAGGATAGTCACACGGGTATTACTAACCTTGCGGCCTAACCCATTAAACTATGTGAAAAGCTTTTTAATCCACTAAAATTATAATTAAAATCATAAACTCCCAATTATACATTCCAAACACATCATAATAAAACCTAATATAATACATTGTCTTTTTTAGGATCTCTAGATAGGATTTTAGATTCACCAACCCCTTTCCTCTTAGATCAAAGTGCTAGTTGATGTGATTGATCTCTCTTTGGTAAGTGAAATTTATTTTCCATGGAATCCCCCTTTCTTATCTTCTAATCTCCATTGAGAGTAATGAATCCTCATTTAATTAGTGGATCTAAACCTTGATTTGATGGATTGTAATTATATGGATTCTTCCTTGATCATCCTTACCTTCAACTCTCCATTGGCGGTTCCAATTTTGGGTGTTTTCTTACTCATGTGATTAAAGGTAAGTGGTTATGTAAGGATTTTACTACACTTGAATCTACGATTTTCTTTTAGGATTTGAAATTTATTTTCAATTTATTTCCTTTAAATTGATTATATTTTATGTTTGATTACAAAATTCATGTATCATGAATTAAATACCTCAATCAAAGGTTTGAAGCATTAGGTGTATTTTTTTAAATATTTCATGAAATGAAATTGATTTATAGAAGTAATTTGATGAAGATTCTTCAGAAAAAATGAATTTAAATGAAACATGTTTTTTAAAGGAACGAATTTGTTGAAAACCCATGATTTAGTTTTGAATTTGAAATGGCATGTCAAAACATGATTTTAGGCATTTTAACTGTGAATTTAATTAGAATGAATGAAATTATCATGATTTATTAATTGATTGATTGGAAGCATATTTTTGCCTGATTAGTTAGTTGATTATTAGGATAATAATTCTAGGACTCACACTCCCTAGAAATTTATTGGAAATGATAACTCTAACTAAACCAAATTCAACATGATTTCCCCAATGGGGTTTTTATTAATTCTATCCTGATGGCCTATGACTCAGGGATATATACACACTATGATCCATGATTGACTGAAGGATTTGTGAAAGGATCCACGAGCTAAGAACTAGAAAACCTTAGGGAATATAACCATACTTATTTGTTTGATTTTATTATTATTTACCATTGAATATATTACCTTTTTTCTATTCATTCCTTTCTATTTGATTAAAATATTCATTTAATCATATTTTGATATATCTACCATCAACCTATTCTAAAATCTTGTTTTTATTGAAAATGGTATATGATTTACCATGCCTTATCATTTTTTAAATGTAAGCATAAATGATTTAGATTTTATTGGAACTACTTATGGAATACTTAGTGAGATCCTACTAGGATATTTAGCTCACATCCTACCATTTCCTTTGGAAATTTGTATATTATTTTATATTAGGTCTAGGAAATAGTATAGCTACACATAGAGGTGGTAGGTGTGCTGAGAATGGCACCTTGGGTGATGGAAATGACTGGTGGAGATAGGATCCAATCATTACTTGGTTTATCTAAGTCTCTAACATGATGGATATTGTGTCATATTTTGGATGATATTTTACTTTGGGATATTTATTTGAATTCTTATAGTAGTTTCTCCTTGATTATTGTTTGGAATTATAGCTAATATTAGTTTTATATTCCACCATTATATGTATTTATGTTTTGTTCTCGTGGTTAAATAATTCCCTATAGCCTTTTGATGATTCCTTGGTGCTAGTATCTTTTTTGTGGGGATTGAGAACTTCTTTTGGGTCATGTCAGTTTCATATGGGTATCGGTGTACCATGGTATTCCGGTTGGTTCATGACATGCAAACCTTATTATATTGATACAATACTTATGAAATTAAACATGTTTACTTTGATAATATAGGGGTGGTTTTTTATGTACCTGATCATGTTATTAGTTTTATCTCAACTAGATATGATATTTTTCCTCTCATATGATGAGCATGACATTTTACCCTCGATTAATATTGACTATGGAGTGTATAGCACACCTAAAAAGTATATATGATATTCTTGTCTATTTGGATGATTAACATGTGATTTTATCATCCATGTAGATGAATGACATGTGATATATTCCCCGAACAAGTCATTATATACTATAATGATCAATAATGTATGATTTGGTTATATTGCACTGACATTATCTATGTCACATGATCACTCAATGTCATCGGCATCAGAAACATTTAAGAATTCACATTTTTTATATGGTGTATATAGGTGAACATAGGTGTAGAGATAAATGTTTTTGATAGTGATAACACCATATACCATTATATCATGTTTAAAAAAATTCACTTATAGTGGATTCTATTTTCTTAAATTTATAGAGATGGTTATTTTTATTTATTGTAAATAGTATAGAGTGTTGTGGGGTTAGACTTTTTGGTTGAAAAAATAGGGTTTGAGTTTTACTCAGAGAGTTTTCATAATAGTTTTTTAGAGTTATTCCAAAAAGGAGTTTTGGATGTATATTCACAAGGTATTACATATGATGTTATATAATGTACCATGAAACATAACATTTCAAAAGTGTTTTAGAAGATATCTAAAAGGTGTTTGGGATATGATTTCATGATTTATTGTATTTTATACAATATAAGGTGAAATTTCATAAATACTTCTAGGATTTAGTGCTTATTAGAGATTAATAAAGATATTCCTTAACTACAAAATCTACATATAATTCATGGATATATTTATGATGTAGATTAATCATTCCATTGGATTCAAAAGTTTAAGTAGATTGATCATCCACATATTTATCATTTAATGGGTCATTTCATGATTTGAAACATGTTCAGGGAGTTTCATTCATGTATGTGATACATGAATTGGATGTGGAATTTACTCATGTGTAATGATGCATGAGTAAATGAATTATCAAAAAAGAGCACCATCCTAGCAATATAAATCCATTACCATGTGATGGTAGTGGAATGTGTGAATCTTTATGCTTTGTCAAGCCTCTATAAAACCCAATGTTCTCTTATTCTTCATCATTAACACATTGAGTATCTATAACTCCATGAGTGAAGGTGAGTCTCGTTAATATTAAAAACTATTTTTGTGTTACCCATAGAAGCCTCCAGATAAGGGGCATTCATTGAATACTACTCCTTGGATATTTATCAAGCATATATGATGAAAATAAAATGATCAAAGAGAAATCATTAGTGTAAGGTATATTAATTTACTATATTAATAATTTTCAAATTTCATGTTGTTTTTATATTTATTACATGTAAATACTTAAACATAATATTTATTCGCATCCCATGTATCTAAAAATAGTTATTAGACCCTAATAATTCCATTCACACCCGACTAACTAACTAAGTCAGGAATCTCTGACCATTTTCCATGCATGTTTCTCCCAAGAACAGGTTAAGAACTATATGTATAATCCCGATAGGTATATGTTTTTCTTCCCATAAATTACATGGGAATCCTAATAGATTTAATACCAAACCAGTTAATCATGAGACCACGTCCCCCATGTTTATAGTTGTTCTTCCTTGTAGAATTATTAATAAATAAGAAGTAGACACATATAAGGGTCTCCTCCTTAGGTTTATGCTCTGATAATTACCTCATTAATGATACTGTACAAATTATCCATTATCTATCCATATGTAATGTCTTGGTAAGTCCATGAATAATCCCTTACTTATCTTCATAGGGCCATATCCCCCTTGAAACCTTCCTCAACGTGACATATTCCCTACTAGTACACTGTTTTCAAAGGGCCATACCCCCTTTGAGTCAAACCATACATTATCATGCTTATTTTATTACAATAAGGATAACAAAAAAAGGGTTTTACTTTTATAATTTCCATATAAAATTTTACTAGACGTCTTTTTTTCTATAATTCCTTGCTACATGACATTAAATTATATAGCATACCTCTTTACCACATGATGCTAAACTGCATGGGTTGGTCAAGACTTTTGAACATAAAATGTGTGGGCGAATCTACATGAGCTTTTATTCTTGTTAAAAAGGTATGAAAGATACCTATCTAAGATTCAATCCCAACACCCTATAGGTCCTTAGGGCATGAATTTGAAATGAACATTACCTGTTCATGGATTCATGACCTTACAGTACACCACATTGATCCTCAAAACGTGACGTTAGAAGGTATAACATTTATTATTAAGTAACCTTAATCTTTTTTGGATTCTAAATCCCTTCATAATGATATTAAGGGTCCATATTTTTTTTGGGATTCATCCTAATTCCACAACATATATAACCTTCTTATATGGGGAAAATTCTAGAAAAACCAACTATGTAGATTTAAACTATAACACAATCATCAAGTGCAGGTGGAGAACTTATAATATATATATAGATAGAAAAAATATGATATATAGAGACATTCACATTGATTCATGGTATTTATCAAATCATTGGCACAAATGAAACCAGTCCCAAGTTGGGATTTGGTAAGGATTCATGATTATGTATGAAATTTATAAGATAGACCTAGTGTTAGAAGTAATTCCACTAAAAAGGGTGATATGATCCCAAAATCCCATTCGATTTACCAATGCATAAACTAAGTTTCATTGGTAATTTATTAGTGACCACAAACCATTATAAATTAGGTCATAATTGTCTCAAAAAAATGCTGGCATAGTGCATGTGGTAAACAAATTGGACAAAGTTTAATCCGTTAACTAAAATTATTAAGTGTTTTCATGCATCAGGTATTGATTTTATTTCACCACCAATACGCATGTTTCATAAATATTTTCATCAGAATAGTGGGTACTATTAGTGATGAGGTTTTTCTAAAGCCTCTATGACATCATAACTAATAGTGATACACCTAATTTTTATAATTAGGAAATTATGAAGGACATATTTCCTCAATTAGATATTGGTATTGGATAAGAATTATGAGATTAATAATAACTTATGGGTTTTAATTATGATTTTGAGCTCAATTTATGTATTTTCAAATACCATAATAACCTAGATATTAGAATAAAAAATCATTAAATATTAAATTTTATGAAGCCTAACTACTCATAAAACTTTATCGGGCCTTGGGAGTTCATTAATGTTATTATCAAAGAAAATTAAAATTTTAATTATTTCACATGTTTTTGTAGGATTATTCCATCTATAATGTTATTAATTCCATATACAATTACCTAGGAGCCTCAATATATAGTGGTGGTTTTTCAATTTTTATAGATGAAGATATTTTATTTCAAAAATAATAATAATTGATAATAGGAATCAGTTTTCATATACTCGGAGAAAAAAAGACAAATAAAAACTTGTAAAAAACTATCTTGAATGCTTTGGACCACTTTAGACCAATATTAAAGTCAAGAATTCTTCCCTTAGAAATACATTATTAAGAAAGAAACTAAATAATGTAGAACATAATAAAGAAAAAAAATACTACTAGAAAAGATATTCGATGTATTTCGCTTACTAAACTAGTTGACATAAATTAATTATACTACAAGAAGATTGTATTAAATATTATATTTGATAGACATACTCAATATACATTAGAAAGTAAGATAAATCATATTTATATATTAAAAACTAAAAGAAATGGTAGGTCTCTAATATACTTGGGTTCACCTACAAAAAAACCTTGTAATGCATTGAAAATATAGTAACACAAAAACTAATTTAAATATTAATGTTTTATATAATTATTCTCATGAAACACATCACATGTGAACCACCTTTGATCACTAATTTAATGGTACTATGGTATCAATAACTGGGGATTAGGAAGAAAAAATTTATTAGTAACTCATCATTCTACTCTCTATCTCTCTAAAATTCTCTTAGGGAAAAATAAAAAAATAAAAAATGAATAATCTAAGATCACCTTGGGTAATAAAAGGAAAATTAATAATAGTGATTTAAATAAATAGATATGGGTTGATTTCATGTTAGGAAACACGGTGAATTTTAGTGAAAATAGTAAATTATGGATTACTTGGATTTATTGAGATAATTGAAACATATAATAATATAAAAAACTAATGGGATGTGTTATTCTACCAGATATGATCTTGGTCTGGTGATTTAGATAAAAAATATAATAGTGGGTAAACACAACTAAGAAAAAACATAAATCTTAGAATCATTCAGTTGAGTTAATTAAGGATTGATTTGGTTCCTATAAGAATAAACAACAAATCATATAGGATGAAGGAAGGAAGACTTAGTCCAATAAATAAAATAAAAATACCTAAAAGGAAATCCTAATGAAAATTATAGTCCCAATAAACAATATTTCAATATAATAAAATATAGTAAATATTTTTTCATATATTATAATAAAAGGAAAACATGTAACGATTTAATTTGAAAACAATAAAATTACAATTTAATACATGAATATACCTTAAAAATCTATATTTATTATAAAATTTAAAATATTTTTTGATAATAATTATCACAAAAACAACTCCTTTCCACTCCCCCTCTTATTAAAAACACACAAAAAGGCTCTAAAAAATAATTTTTCAGGCATAAGATAATGATCAGTTATTTTTTTAGTTGCTTACCAAAATTGACAAGCATGATAAATAGTTTTAAATAATTGATTTCAAGTGGGCCTTGATATAAAAAAATTGTTAAATTTTATAAATTGAATCGCACTTATTTATACAATATAATCACATGAGATAGTAGTTGATTTTAAAAACCTTGTCAAGCCTCTTGCATAATTGAGGAGTCATATTCACTGCCCATGGTCTCAAAAAAATCACATTAACACATGAAATAAATTCTAAATATGTTAATTAGAATGAAATAGATTTCAAGAAACATTCCAAAAGTATAATAAATATTATAGAAATCAATAACCAATTAAAAGGTAATGTATTATAAACAATGATTGAGGAAGCTGGAGAAAATAATATCAAGCGTTTTCCACTAAATTAAGAATACTTATCACCCCTCACATCCCAAAGCTATGATCAATGGCAGTGGGAATGTATTAAGTGAAAAAATTTAATATAATAATAGATAATTAAAACATAGATGAATACTACCTAATCTGGGAATGACCTGTCAAGATATTTATAGATTGGAGTCTAAATCGCCAGAAAAGTTAAAATAAAGTTATCTACAAAATAATGAGTGAGTTAAAAAATCACCAAAATCAGAATTAGGAGTGAACAAATAGAGAATGAGTTTGAAAATATTCTCTTATATACTCATGTTTAAGCTATAGTGAAGTTCACAATATTCCTTTGGGTTCCTCCCTTAGACCGAACACTAAAAATCTCTCATTACAATAGGAATCATTGGTGATTGATGAATTTATTTATTGAATATCATTGAATGAATATTTTAATTGAATTATTCATAATTTTTTTAATGGTTTTAGGTTTCCATAGTCTTATGAGGAAACAAACTATAAAGGTTTCTATAAACCACAATTTTATAGTTTTTTGTTTCTGTAGGGCCACAAACATCCAGAGTTTGGTTAGAAATTTTAATTACCTAGTTTGTTATCAATTGAAATATAAAAGGATTTTGATCTAATTTTTTTGGATGATTGAATCCAAAATTTATTCGGAATAATATAAATCTATAGTTAATGGTATTATTGGATGGTCTTTTTTGAGTCTAAAATGTCATTTTCTATAAAAATATTTTTATATATCCAATTTAGGTAATGTAAAAAATATTTTTTGTATTTTTTTAAATTTTTTGTATGGAAATGTTTTCCTATTATTGAGTAAGAGTTTTGTGTTTGGTTTTTCAATTTTTAAAATCCATTAATTAATGATAAATAAGTGATTTTTATGGTGATTTATCAATCAAAAATCTTGTTATTTGATTGAAAACCCTCTATGTGAAATGATTGAGACGTGAATAAATTTGAAACTTCCTAATTTTTATGTCTACTTTTTATTATGAACTAGAAAAGAGTGAACATTGAAAAATGATTACTAGAAAAAAAATCACTATAAATTAGTCTCCCATTTCCACATCAATTCAGTGGCACAATAACACTAGATAATGTTTGTGTTTGGTTTTCTATTTTGGTACTATATTTTTGTTAAAGACTATGAATGTGTAATAATTTAGTAAGGTTTTTATATTTTATATTTATTAGAATGGATAAGCCTAATAAATTATATAGATTTATGATATGTTTAAAGGTTTTCAGTGGACATAAACTCAACACCTTCTATGATGCGGTCTATGAGGATTCTGGTGGGACAGTTACCACCTAATTGGACTAAAATCCCCTTTCCTAAATTTTGGAGGACTGTATAAAATTTTAATTTTATACAAGAGTTGAAAAAATATATTTTCATAGGTTATTATTATATCAATAACTACACCAAAATGGGGAATTATATCATCATGTACCACTAGATGAATCTCGATGCTATATGAATGCAAGGTATTATAGCACTTCATCACTTTATGAGCTTATTATGATGTAATGTTTTCATATTTTTTGTTTAATACTATAATTTTATCCCATACATAAGGAACATTTTTGAATATCTATATACATAAATATTATTTCAGAACCAGATAAATCCTTTTGTGTTCGATCTTTTTCTTCTTCTTATTTGCCTCATTTTCTCAATTTTTTAAAATCATTCGAAGATCCTGGGATTTTATAAAAATAAGTATCAAATGATGAGTTCAAAAAATTGAGGTTATATTTATCGAATTGAATGATGTTTATAGAGGAACACAATTTGATGAACCATTATACCAACATATCAAACATTAGTTTTTAGAGATTTTATATCGAATACAATCATTATCAAAATAAGATTCACTTTCCAGTTTTAAATGTAAAACAAATTAGGATGGAAATTATTTATTGAGAGTTACTAGATTGAATGGTTCAAATATTTTTACATCTTACATTGAAAATGAATGTTATATACAACATTATAGTAGAGAAGAAAACATATTGGTTAATGAAATCACTCTAAAACATGCATGAGAAGTCATCAACATTGAAAAAAGTATTCCATGACGTGATAATTATTTAATCAAATTATAGGAGGTTACAATTTATCATAGCAATATATACACATAAAATGATTAATTATATATTGAATGTAATAGTGGTATATGTTTCAAAATGTTTATATTAATAAAAAATAAAACCTAGAAGAAAATGTTATGAACACAATCAATATGTTTGAAATTTAAAAAACAAAATATAATGAAAATTGATGAAATTATTTTATAGAATTTTCCCCATATTTTAGCTATTTACATGATAAAAAAAACACCAATAGAACCTCCTTATTAATCAAAAAATTAACTAACAAAAATACAAAAAAAGATAAATACATTGAGGAATAGAGGTCTTATACAAGGTATAACTATAGTTAAAATAGGTTGTAATGATCAAATGTGCTATGAAGAGTTATCAAATTCCATAATATCATATAAGTTCAAAAAAAACATGTAAGATCAATGTACATCATATTATAAATTAATAAATAAAAAAATCTTATAGATCTAGAATCTCTGTAAAATAAATTAGTTATGCTTTACAAATGAGTGGAACAATAATAGTAAAAATCCTATCATTACCACAAGTCATTTTCTCTTAAATGTCACTTGTGTAAATCTTGATATCTACCAAAATAAAATATTAATGATTAATAATAACTGTTGATAGATAAATCATGATTCTTGAACTATATTATCTATTTAAAATTTCTCTTTATTTATCTTTTCACAAACCAGGAAAGCAAAAGACTCAATAAATCACTAAGGTTCACCTCAAGCATAAAAACGAAATAAAATTATAGCACCTCAACTGAATAGATGGGATATAATGGCATGTTAGATGACTTGGATTCCTTAAGATAATCTAAGAGCATGGATATAGTTAAGATTAAGTGGAAAGGCCTTGATGCTTGGTTGAGTAATAAACATCAAGGAAACACAGTAATATGAATATAGTGACATCCAATTTACAATGATCCCTAAAAAAATAAGTGTGGGAAAATACAATAAGAAATACATATAGGTAGGTGGTGTGTTGTTTGATAAAGATAATCAATAGTGGTGGTAATCTCTAAGAAGGACTATTAATCAAACATGTGAGAATAAAAATACATGAATTATACCCATTGAAAATTTCCAAAACCTAATAAAACAAAACCCAGAAGAATAGATATAATATCCCAAGGAAACAATCTGACTAAAAAATCACCAATATAATAAAAGAAACCAAATTTTTCAAGTGCATATTTTTCATGGAAACATAATAAATGATATAATATAAATCAATGTGTAAACTTTAATTTATAAACAACAAATAATAAATTTTCAAATATCCAATATTGAAAATAAGATTAAAAAATCATGATTATTTTCTTACAACCAATATTTATTAAGTGTGTCAATGTTTGTTAAACCTAAAAATAATTAAACTTTGATAATGGGACGACCTTTCTCATATTATCATCAAATTTATCAATGGTCATAAAATATGTAATCTTATGTCTATATTTTTAGATATACTCTATAAAAGATGATTATTTCTTTGAAAAATATTGGGATTAAAATAAAAACATCAATATTATAACTAGTCAAAGAATCTAATTTATTTATCCTTCTAATTAAAATTCTTCTTTAGTTGAATTGATCCATGCAATATATTTTTATTTGGTGGTGGAAAACGAAATAATAGATTATATATTGAAATTATAGGATATTGGTACATCATAATAAATTAATAAATGTTGATTAATTGTTTTTCATGTATCTATTTTAGTAATGTACTCATAGTCTGTAAAACCAATAAAATATTGATGAAAATACTTTTTTTCCCAAAACATAAATCTATGTATGGGGAATTAGGAATAAACATGATTATCCTTTTTAATGCATTCCAATGAGACTTATAAGTATTTATCATTATCTATCTAAGTGTAAAACAAAAAAAAAACAATACATGACCTTGAACATACCATGGAATACTATAATATACTTAATAAATCAGCATAAAATATTTTACTAATATTTACTATGTTCAATTTACTATTAATGGAATGATTGAGGGATAATTTAAGGTACTTTACCCAAGGGATGTTGACTAGTTTTAAATATTTGAAAAATTACCTTAGTAAATGTTTATTAATATAACTATGTTGAGAAATAAATAAGATTTTATTAACCTTATCTCTTATAATTTTCATTCCTAAAAGTTTCATTACATTGACCAAGTATTTTATCTCAAATATGGAGTTAAATTGGAATTTCACATGATTAATCAAAATAATATTTTTAAAAATAGTAATAATGTATTAAAAATATAAAAGAATAAAAATAATTTCATATTTAACAGTATAAACTTAATACATTCATTATATTCAATCTAATAAAATCCATTTTCAATTATAAAAGAATCAAAATGATCATATTTTTCAAAAAAAAATTACTTAAATTGTAACACCCCAGGAAAATAAAGAATATTACTTTTTCATATTTATTAATATTTGTGAATATAATATTAATATTACTTTAAAGGGGATTCTATGTTTGATGGCGTACCCAATAAGCAACAACAAGTTTCTTTGAAATCTTACGTTTCACACTAATAATATAATAATAATATTGTTTTATCAAAAAAATATAATAATATTATTGTAAATGGTAGTAAAATCCCAGCCGATGTAATGGCGGGAATGAACAGAACTAAATAAAACATGATTATATATTCTTGTCAAATATTATTAATTTTATTCAATAAATTATAGATGCTTAAAATACGAATGAATCCAATTTTAAGCGTAAATATTCTAATATTCTTTAAAAGGTCGATTAACAGTCTTTTAATGGAGAACCCATTTTAAATTAAGTTTTTCACAATTTTATATGTTATATTTGAAAAAATATTTTTTTTAGAATCAGGACATCAAAATTTACTTTGTATAAATGTTTGGTATTTTTTTGATAAAGTTCATTTTTTATTAATAGTGTAAAATGCTGTCTTTTAATTCAAAATCTCCTTTTAATCTAATTTATTTATAAGAATATATTATCTTTTGAATTGTTTTTAATGTGAAATTATAATATATTTTTGATATTTAATCCAATGGTGGTCATTGGAATTAATTTCACTTTGAAATTGGACTTAAACTAGTGTCAACCTTTTGATATATTTTGTTTCTTAAAAACATGATATTTGTTTTGACAACGAGAATTAATTATTAAATTGATTAATGAAAATTATATTTTTTTAATTTTTTAAAATAGATATCATTTTTGAATTCAGAATATCCATTATAGCTTAGGGTGAATTTTTGGTATTTTTCTGAAAAACTTCAATTTTTGATGAATAGTGAAACCACTAAGTGGTAGTTAAAAAACTGATTTTTCGTATAAATGAAATTTTACCACCTATGTGATTTGAATTTCAAAAACCCAACATACATGGTTTTCATTAGGATGTAAAATGTGGTTCAATGGATGAAAATATTTTTTTGTGAATAGTAACTTTTAAGTTTTATTAATCGCGATTAAAGGTAATTAGTGTAATTTAAGGTAAAAATAATGTTATAATAATATGAAATGACCATGACACATGAACTAACATTATTTTATGGGTCATGACCGACCAATAAAATCCTTGGGTCAACTTGGGGACCCCATGGAGCCACTTGGGTAAGAAAATGACATTAATAACTTTTTATTTAAAGTTAAAATAAAAATGTCACAAACATGTATTGTTTTACTAAAACAATTTTTACATGGCATTATACAAGTCATATTTTTGACTATAAATATTAATTTTAAAGATAAAAATATTTCCTACATCATAGTATTTTTTATAAATTTTAGACATTAAATAAATTAATTTATTTATGACACCATGATGATGCAGTGATTACCTCATTAATGAACGATTTAAAAAAAATGAAAAGATAATGTAAAATATAATACATAAACTTGTAAAAAACCTATTGTATGGGTGTATTTAGAAACCGTATCACATTATCCTCGAAATATATCTTTTTGGGACCTTTAAAATCCTAAAATCATTTTAAAATAAGTGAAATTTCATGACTTTCCAAGAGGGCCCCTCCTCCCTCTTATAAAAGGCCCCCACCTCTACCTCTTTTCCATAAACTCTCATGCCATTGGATTGGCCAAAATCAGACCATTTTATCTCTCCAAATCCCTCTATTCATCCTATAATCCTTCCCTTATTCAGAAAGATCTTCAGGAAACCCTTTTGGTTTAAACCAAGGGGAGTTACCCGATTTAAAGGTAAAGTCTTCCCTAATGTTCTTTTGTTTTATTTTGCTTCTCCAACCCCATAAGATCTTTTTATTCCTTTATTTTGTAACAAAACCAGTATCTTAAATATACTAGGATTTTTTTATGATAATTATTATAGATACACTTACACACACCTTCGTCTAATGGTTAAAGAACATACTGTTTCCATGGATCGCGAATTACTGCCTCACGAAATGATGATTGTTCAATCTTCTCCTACCACCTCTCATGGTGGACATTATTATGGAACTATTTTTTATGATATATATTATATTTATTTCCTCTCTATTCTTCTATATTTTATATTTAATACATATCTTTATGCTTTTCATGTTGTGAAAATGTGATAATTTCATTTGAGGAAGTGTGGACTACCACCCCCTCAAGTGATGTGACTCGTTCATGCAATAAATGGAATGTATAAAGAATGAAATTGATGAACATATGTCACATATATAACATATATATTATACTGTAATGATAATATATATATATATATATATCTCATCTAGTTTTAATTCAATTAATGTCCCAAAGAAATGAAAGTAGCGTTCATGCGTACGTACGACCTACCGTCTCCATGAACGATTAATTTAATTTCATTTTATCTAAAAATGTTATTGAATACTATAAAATGAATATATAATTTACATATACGATGTTTAAATCATTAATACTATTCTGGAGATGATGTACTTATAACTACATGGAAAATTCCTTTCCAACAAGTTCAATTTTGACTCATGTACAGAACGTCGACAAAAACGTCTGATATGAACTCACATTATTAACCAATTATTATAACATTAAAATATGTGATATGAACTGAATAATAATCTTTAAAGTATGTCCTTAAGCAATTATAAATTGACCAAAGTTTATTATTCAGGAGTATAATGAAACGAACAAGACAAGTCGGACTTGAGGTAAGGGATCCTACCACTCTCTTTCTTTTTAAGTACTCTCTTTTATGTCATTTCTTTTAAGCTCATATTTATTATGTTTGGGGATGTTATTTTATATTCATCATTATGTAATTTTTATGTTCATATTATGAGAGACCCTATTTGATCCCATTAATCCATTTTTGGAAGTTTTAAGTGGCACTGTTAGGCTGCTGAGTTTTCGTAAGGGATTTTTCATCTCACTTTTATTCCTGTGGGATTTATGGTACATTTGACACCATTTCCTTTGAGTGGTGTATGTACTTCCCATTATTATACAATTTTTATAATATACTTTATTTTATGAGTATTTACATCAATGTTTTATAGTCCTTCTTTCATGGGGTGTACGTTTTGAAAGTTACCCAAGTTGGTAAGAGAATCTTTCACCCTCCAGTTTTTAAAACAATTCTTTTTGTTAGGTCTTTTAATTTATATATTCTTATGTTGGGATATGTCCTTATATATCCTTATTGCTGTAAATTTTATGTATAAGTGATGAGATACCATTATTATCTCTCATCATCTCATTTTTCAGAATTTTAAAGTGACGTCGTTAGGCTATCAAATTTCCGTAGGGGAACTTCTTAACCCAATTTCAATTCTTTGGGTTAAACCTATACTTCTTGATTATGTCATAATATGAATATGTGTGGATGAACTCTGATTGTTTTACACTTTATATCCTCTTATATTGGGTGTATTTATATTTTTCACACCTAATTATGTAATTTATTTATCCTTAATCTAAGGATAACAACTTTGTAAGGGACTTCATCTCAATGTCCATTCATTGAGGCATATTTTGTTCTAATACAAGTCTTTATTTTATACGCTGTATAAAACACCTTTTACTTTTCATTTCATTCAAAGGGAATATTTTTCTATGAATCGTTTTACTAAATGAGAAAAAATAATGTTTATTTTAACGTACACGGTGACAATGACCTTTTTCCGCCGGCGTGAGTATTATTTGGTCTTTGGATTCATCAACAAGCCGTAATGTTTTTAAAATGAAATAAATACCATATAATCTTTTATGTATTTTGGTATTGAAAATTGTTTTTATGATGGGCTTGTTATGTCAATATGTTTAAGTGATATATTGTGATCTAAATGTGGAAATGTTTTATTTGAATTATATTTGTTTTGTGTCTTATGATTTTATAATGGTACTTGGACATTTGATGGGTGGTTATGTGATAAACCATATAAAGGGTGGTGCTGTGAATACCAGGACGTGTGGTTATGTTATAAAATCCAATGCATTGGGTATGGAAGTCGGCTGTATGGCTATTCAATGTAGTGATATGTGTGGAAGTCGACTGTATGGTTATTCCATTTAAGTATGTTTTTGTCCCAAGTTACCTTTATATATTATGTGTTATTTATATGGGTTTATGGTAATCTTTTGGTTACAAAGGATAAGTAGTGATATTTTATTCAATGAATTGTATTTACTACTTCATAAAGGTGAAATGTATTACTTTGATAAAGTATTCATGGTTTACTTGTTGTTTTGAAAAACTAACAGTTTTCCTTTTTTTGTATCCTTTACTCGGCTTTTTATGCTCATCCCAAGTTTTTGAAATGTTTTCCACCAGACTTAAAGATGAATAGAATCATTTATGGAATCAAGGAAAGACATGCTATCTAAAACATGGAACTAGACATGTTTCTTTTTAAGAGTTTTCATTTTATACAAACTTTGTAGAAGTGTCTACTTTGTAATCTTTTGAGATGTAATAGTTATGTCCTAATTCTCTAAAACTCTAAACCTGAAAGGATCCTCTATGTGAATTATTCATTTAATTCATGATTATGTAACGTTATAAGGCTAGATCCTTATAGTTGGTATCAAAGGTCGGTTTAGATAACTTTAGAGGTTAAGGTATTCTCTAAGCATAAGGGACATTACCATAATGGTTAGGATTTCAGAAAGAGTCATAGTTTTAGATAAAGTAAATGAATAAGTATATCTTAGTGTTTATATTCCTCTTTAGTACATGATGATTATGTTGATAAACTCACACTGACATTTTTTGTTTTAGTAAATGGATGGATCTAGCAGGCACCAAAGTGACAATGGGTTTGAAGGAAACTATGGTGGTTCTCTGATTAAGATACTGGATGAAATGGGCTATTCAATGAGGAATATCATGGTTATTCTAAACCAACTATCAAGGAGTCATGATTAACCACTTGAACCTTGGTGAGTTCTCTGATGCATCATGTACAAGAGAACCAACTCGATGTGGAAGTTCAGATAATAATTATAATGGTAACCATTAGGGATTATATGATCCTTACTTTTGAGGTAATTATGGGTTACTATATGATGGAAGATGAAACACATGAGGTAAAATTTTGGGTAAATTATGTTAGGGTTATTTTTTAGGATTTTATCGCTTTTTTGGGAATGTTTTAAGAATTATATAGTTTTGTAAAACGGACAACACACAGACCGTGTGACAACCCGTCGCATCGGACAAAGCTGTGGGAATCAAACCCACAACCAAAGTGTGACTGGTATTTATCGCCTACCACTGGACTACATGAAGTCCCTGGTTGGTTTGACTAATTCATTTTAGTTAGATTATTTTATGAATCAAGATTAAGTTGATTTTGGGTTATCAATGGAAATTATTAACCTATCATGGAGGTTATGTGATTAGGTTAATTAGTTTTCAATATGAGACTTCAAGATTAACTGATGTTATTTGGAGATAAATGTTAAGATTTACCTTGGATGACTATGTGATTAAATCCTTCGGAGATTTGGGTTTCAATATTAGTTTGGTTTACTTTGAATATTTTTTTTGGAAATTTTTTTATTAATTGGTCTTTGTTTGAACTTTGGGTTTTGTTGAAATTTTGGAGATTAAGAATAGATTTTATTTTTATAAAGGATTATACTTTTTGGGTAATATCAAATCTTGTACTAACCTTTTTGGTTTTGGTTTTGGTTAAGGTCTAAGGACATGGGAAATATATAGTTATCTTTTGTGGATTAGGTGATTCCCAAGATGTTGATTATCGTACTCTTAATGTGAACAAGTCTTCCTAAATATTCGTCTTTTGGAGAAAATATGAGTTTGTGTAAGAAATCTAGTAAAAGTTGAAAGTCAACATGACAAGTAAGTTTGTTTCGTTATGTTTTAGTTAAGATCATAAATAAATTCCTCAATGAAAAGTAACTTAAAACAAAAATTCTTTCCAGTAACTTTTCCTACTGGGGAATCAAATACCATTTAACCCATCACAAGTTTTTTATTTTCTGGTGGTTAACTTTCTCCTAAACTTGTTTTCTATCACTCTCCATCAGAGAATGACCGTTTGTTTTTTTCTTCCATATCCGTGTTTTACTACATAGAATCCTAGTATGGGTTAACTCAGGTGACCATTGTACTTCTCTTTATTTATTTTAAAGTGATAGTCTAATTTACTCCTTTTACGATGTGGGGCTTTCAATGAAGTTTCCAAGCCCAATTTTAAATTTGCAAGGATGCAATTCCAAAAAGGGGGGACGGATGTAGCACCCCAAGTAAATAATGAATATTACTTTTTCATATTTATTAATATTTTTGAATATAATTTTAATATTACTTTAAAGGGGATGCTATGTTCGATGGCGTACCCAATACGCAACAACGAGTTTCTTTGAAATATTACGTTGCACACTAATAATATAATAATATTATTGTAAATGGTAGTAAAATCCCAGCCGATGTAATGGCAGAAATGAACAGAACTAACTAAAAAGTGATTATATATTCTTGTCAAATATTTTTACTTTTATTAAATAAATGATAGATCCTTAAAATGGGAATGAATCCAATTTTAAGTGTAAATATTCTAATATTATTTAAAAGGTTGATTAACCGCCTTTTGATAGAGAACCACTTTTAAATCCACTTTTTTGAATATTTTATATGTTATATTTGACAAAATAAATTTTTTTTTAGAATCAGGACATCAAAATTTAATTTGTATAATTTTTTGGTATTTTTCTGATAAAGTTCATTTTTTATGAATAGTGTAAAATGCTGTATTTTAATTCAAAACCTCCTTTTAATCTAATTTATTTATATGATTAGATTATCTTTTGAATTGGTTTTAATGTGAAATTAGAATATATTTTTAACATTTAATCCAATGGTTGTCATTGGAATTAATTTCACTTTGAAATTGGACTTAAACTAGTGTCAATCTTTTGATAAATTTTGTTTCTTAAAAACTCGCTATTTGTTTTGACAACGGGAATTAATTATTAAACTGATTAATGAAAATAATATGTTTTGAATTTAATAAAATAGGCATAATTTTTGAATTCGGAATATCAATTATATCATAGGGTGAATTTTTGGTATTTTTCTGAAAAACATCAATTTTTGATGAATAGTGAAACCACTAAGTGGTAGTTTAAAACTGTTTTTTTGTATAAATGAAATTTTACCACCTCTGTGATTTTAATTTCAAAAATACAACATACATGGTTGTCATTAGGATGTAAAATGTGGTTCAATGGGATGAAAATATTTTTTGCTGAATAGTAACTTTTAAGTTTTATTAATCACGATTAAAGGTAATTTGTGTAATTTAAGGTAAAAATAATGTTATAATAATATAAAATTACCATGAAACATGTAATACCCTTATTTTATGTGTCATTTCCGACCCAAACAATCCATGGGTCAACTTGGGGACCTCAGGGAGCCACTTGGGTAAGAAAATGACATTAATAACTTTTTATTTAAAGTTAAAATAAAAATTTCACAAACATGTATTATTTTAATAAAACAATTTTTACATGGGGTTATACAGGCCATATTTTTTAATATAAATAGTAAGTGGAAAGCTGAAAATATTTCCTACGTCATAGTATTTTTTTTATAATTTTTAGACATTAAATAAATTAATTTATTTATGACAACATGATGATGCAACGATTACCTCATTAATGAACGATTTAAATAAAATGAAAATATAATGTATATTCTAAGACATAAACTTGTAAAAAACCTATTGGATGGGTGGATTTATAACCCTTTTCACCTTATCATATAAATATATCTTTTTGGGACCTTTAAAATCCGAAAATCATTTTAAAATAAAGTGACATTTCATGAATTTCCAAGAGTGCCCCTCCTCCCTCTTATAAAAGGCCCCCACCTCTACCTCCTTACCCACACCTCTCAAGCCATTTTCTCAGCCAAAATCTGATAATTTTACCTCTCCACATCCCTCAATTAATCATATAATCCTTCGCTTAGGTTGAAAGATCTTCAAGAAATGCTTTTGGGTCAAACCAAGGGGAGTTACCCGATTTAAAGGTAAAGTCTCCCCTAATATTATTTTGTTTTATTTTGCTTCTCCAACCACCTAAACTCTTTTTATTCATTTTCTTTGTAACAAAACCAGTATCTTTAATATACTACGATGTTTTTATGAGAAGGATTAGATCTACAATTATGCACACCTCCGTCTAACGGTTAAATAACATACTGTTTCCGTGGATGGCGAATTACTGCCTCACGAAACGATAAGTGTTCTATCTTCTCCTACCACCTCTCATGGTGGCCATTATGATGGAACTATTTTTATTTATGATATATATTATATTTATTTCCTCTCTATTCTTATGTATTTTATATTTAATACATACCTTTATGCTTTGCATGTTGTGCAAATGCAATAATTTCATTTGAGGAAGTGTGGACAACCGCCCCCTCAAGTGATGTGACTCGTTCACACAATACATAGAATGTATAAAGAATGAAATTGATGAAATTATGTCACCTATATAACATATATATTATACTTTAATTATAATATATATATATATATCTCATCTAGTTTTAATTCCATTAACGTGCCAATGAAATGAAAGTAGCGTTCATGCATACGTACGGCCTACCGTCTCCATGAACGGTGCATTTCATTTATTTTTTCTCCAAATGTTATGGAATAGTATAAAATGAATATATAAATTATATATATGATATTTAAATCATTAATAATATTCTGTAGATTATTTACATATAACTACATGGAAAATTCTTTTCCAACAAGTTCAATTTTTACTCATGTACCGAACATTGACAAAAACATCTGATATGAACTCACATTATTAACCAATTATTATAACATTATAATATGTGATATGAACTGAATAATAATCTTTAAATGAGGTCCTTAATCAATTATAAATTGACCAAAGTTTATTATTCAAGAATATAAAGAAACGAACAAGACAAGTCGAACTTGAGGTAAGGGATCCTACCTCTCTCTTTCACTTTAAGTACTCTATTTTATGTCATTTATTTTAAGCTCATATTTATTATGTTTGGGGATGTTCTTTTATATTCCTAATTCTGTAATTTTTATGTTCATATTATAAGAGAAACTAGTTGATCTCATAAATCCATTTTTGGAAGTTTTAAGTGGCACCGTTAGGCTGCCGAGTTTTGGTAAGGGATTTTTCATCTCACTTTTATTCCCGTGTGATTTATGCTACATTTGACACCATTTCCTTTGAGTGGTGTATGTAATTCCCATTATTCTAATATTTGTGTAATATAATTTCTTTTATGGGTATTTATATCAATGTTGTATAGTCCTTCTTTCATGGGGTGTACGTTTCAAAAGTTACCCAAGTCGGTAAGGGAACCTTTCACCCTCCTCTTTTTAAAAGACTTCTTTTTGTTAGGTATTTTAATTTATATCTTCTTATGTTGGGATATGTCCTTATATATCCTTATTTCTATAAATATTATGTACAAGTGATCAGATACCCTTCTTATCTCTCATCATCACATTTTCATAATTTTAAAGTGACGCTGTTAGGCTGTCGAATTTCTGTAGGGAAACTTCTTAACCAGATTTCAATTCTCTGGGTTAAACCTATACTTCTTGATTATGTCATACTATGAATATGTGTGGATGAACTCTGATTGTTTTAAAATTAATATTCTCTTATATTGGGTGTATTTATATTTGTCACACATAATTATGTAACTGATTTATCCTTAATCTAAGGATAACGACTTTGTAAGGGACTTCGTCTCAATCTCCTTTCATTGAGGAATATTTTGTTCTAATAGAAGTCTTTATTTTATATGCTGTATAAAACACCTTTGACTTTTCATTTCATTCAAAGGGAATCCTTTTCTATGAAGTGTTTTACTAAACAAAAAAAGGAATGTTTATTTTAACGTACGCGGTGACACCGAACTTTTTCTACCGCCATGTGTATTATTTGGTCCTTGGCTTCCTCAACAAGCCATAATGTTTTTAAAATGAAATAAATACCATATAATCTTTTATGTATTTTGGTATTGAAAATAGTTTTTATGATGGACTTGTTATGTCAATATATTTAAGTGATATATTGTGATCAAAATGTGGAAATGTTTTCTTTCCATTATATTTGTTTTATATCTTATGATTTTATAATAGTACCTGGACATTTGACGGGTGGTTACGTGATAAACCATATGAAGGGTGGTGTCGTGAATACCAATATGGGTGGTTAAGTTATAACCTCCAATGCATTGGGTATGGAAGTCAGCCGTATGGCTATTCCCATGTAGTGATATGTGTGAAAGTTTACCGTATGGTTATTCTATTTAAGTATGTTTATGTCCCAAGTTACCTTTATATGTTATATGTTCTTTATATGGGTTTATGGTAATCTTTTGGTTATAAAGGATAAGTAGTGATCTTTTATTCAGTGAAGAGTATTTACTACTTCATAAAGGTGAAAAGTATTAATTTGATAAAGTATTCATGGTTTACTTGTTGTTTTGAAAAACTAACAGTTTTCCTTTTTTGTGTATCCTTTAGTGGGCTTTTTATGCTCATCCCAAGTTTTTGAAATGTTTTCCACAGGACTTAAAGATGAATATGGTCAAGGATGGGATCAAGGAAAGACATGCTATCTAAAACATAGAACTAGACATGTTTCTTTTTAAGAGTTTTTATTTTATGGAAACTTAGTAGAAGTGTCTACTTTGTAATCTTTTGAGATGTAATAGTTATGTACTAATTCTCTAAGAATCTAAACCTGAAAATATCCTCTATGTGAATTATTCATTTAATTCATGATTAGGTAATGTTATAAAGCCGGGTCATTATATAAATCCCTATTATATTTTTTTGGAAAAAAATATTTGATTTGATATAAAATATTTTTAAAAATCCTCATGTGGTTTAATGAAATTTTTTTCATCCAATTCACCATGTAAAAAAATTATCTTTAACATGTAACTGTTCAATTTCAAATTGAAAATGGTTAGTGATGGAAATTGAAAAATAATTAATAAAATTCTTAATAAAGGGGTAAATTATGACTATAACATATACTTTCACAATAATGGTAACCCTTTATAAGAATATTTACCTTATATATAATACCCTGAGATTTTAGTTTATAATTTATTCTAAAAATAACACTATATTCAATAGTGCATAGCACACACAACACAAAACATAAACAAACTATGAAATAATATTATTTAAATATGGTTTTTATAACCTAATTGTTGGGTTAGTAGGTATGAATAAGAATAAAATCATAATAGAAATTAGGTATGAAGGTCTTATATAATTCAAATTTATTGAATAATTCATCATAAATAATTATTTTATTTTTAGTAAAGTCATTTGATGCCTCCAAATTACATTTTCTTAAAAAATTGTTTTTATTTCAATTAGTACATGACTATTATAATAAAATACTAGAAATATAAGAAATTTTATTAAAAAAATTTAAATAATTTTTGAAATCGTCATTTCATGATAGTCTTGAGATTGATTTTTTCGATTTTTCTAAAAAGATTTATTTTTCAATGAAAAGTTAAAATAATTATTTTTTTAAACTATGATTTCTTATAAAATAAATATAGTAATTTAAAAGTCCCATTATATTTTGAATCTAACCTTGAATTAAAATAAGTCTCCTTTATTTATAATTAATCAAATTAATTACATAGGAATCAATATAATAACTGATTTTGGTATAAGTCCATTTTTCAGCTTAAAACACATTTTTCTAAAAAATTGTTACAATTGACGTATTTATATAAAAAATGGTTTCTACCACATCTAGAAATTTAATATTTAAAAATGGATTAAATATTTATAGTTATGATTTTCAACTTTATTAAATATGTCCCTTTTATTTTTGGTCATTATAAATAGTAACCATGGTAAAGATTTTCCACCATGGTAATGGGTAAAACATGTTAATTAAGGTTAGAAATATTTGATAATGTCTAAAAAAATAAAATGTTATTTTATTTCATTTTATGATATTAATTAGACCATACCCATCATATCTTATAATATATGGAATTTTCACTCCATTTTTCTTTGATAATGACTTTTACACTATTTTAGGTAAGTAATAAAAACAAAATGTCACTCTTTTTCTTTTAATATCTATAATATATTTTTATTAATATAAAAATAAATAAAGATCGATTATAAACGAATATTTTTAATATAATAATTTTTTTATTATATAATTTTTCTTATTTTTAGTGATGATATAACTACCTTTAATTCTTACACCGCACAGATACCTTGCTTATAAAATATGTATAATATTATGGTAAATGATTAAATAAATAATAAGATTAATATGTTCTATATTAATTATTATATTCAAAAAAATTCATAAGTAATTATAATGTATAATTAATTTTATATATGTTTATATTTGAATTCAATTTCTACCTTGATGTCATTGAAATGAAATGAAATTAATATTCCAAAAAATGGATTTAACGATATTTTATGGTAAAAATATTTTATTAAATGATTTAAAAATACAAAAATATTGATATCAGATAGGTGGGATAATTAATGGTATTAAATTTCATCCATATACCATTTATGAGACACTTCTCTCCTTAGAATTAAATTTATGAACCTTAAAGCCTAAACCATTTATTACCAGGTTAAGATTAAAAAGAGTTAATGAAGTGGTTAAACAAAAAGGATAAGGTTTAAACTCATGTATAAAAATGTATAAATTATTTTATTTTAAGGTATTTAAAACTTATCATAACCTAAATTTTAAATTTCAGAAATTTGGTGCCACTTTACATGATTATTATATATATGATATTTAAATATTTTCACTGGTTTCAAGTTTGTCGTTTCCTTCACTTATAATAGGGAATTGCTTCTCTTTTATTATTCATACCTATTTAACCACTTATATTGACCATGAACTACCGAAATACCTAACCAAACATCCTTATTATGACCAAAAGTCTATTTTATTTTCAGAGGACCATCCTAGAAGTATTAAGGTGTAATCCGAAGATCTTTTTACAAAGAATAGATATAACTCTCAACCAAGTATTATCTGTTTATTTCATCTTCAGAATCATTACAAAATTCAATAATCATGATAATATAATAACATATATATATTATATATAATTATGTTTTATTATCTTAGAGGAATAACCCTTATACTCCAATCTTCCATCTTATGGAAAATGAAAACATCACTCATGTGTACGTACGAATTACAATCTCCACATAGATGTGTAATTTGTTTTTCACCACCCTTTAACACTGATGGTTATAAAGGTGTAATTAATATATATATATATATATATATATTATATTTTAAATATAATTATGATTATTTAAATATATCTTACCATCTATCTTATTACCCTTCCATTTGTTGGAAAATGATTACATCACTTATGTGTACATGTGGACTACCACATCCATGAAGCAATATGATTCGTTTTTCTATTACCACAATGGTTGGATGATTGGAAAATTTTATATAATGAATAAAAATTTCATTCATTACATTACTAACATTATAAAAATTATGGATCTATTTCATAAATCTTGTTACCATAGAAAATATATTTAAATAATATTGAAGAAATTGACCGAACAACCTTAAATCATCGACGTAATCTAGAATTATTCAATGTATAAATTTAAAATGGTTATAAAAGGAACTTAAAATTTTAAAATAAATTAATTTTTTATTAATAATGTATTTTAAAAATACATGTTCATTATATAGGATAATAAACCACATACAATTAAGCAGATGCAATAGATATGGTTAATTTCATCTCATTTCAACTTCAATGATACATGTTTTACATTATTCACCTAATTTTTTTACATGGTGTATATACTACCCATATGACATGTTATATAATTAATACATCATTATTCAATTAATTTAGAGTTTTTTATTCATTTTTTATCTTTTAAGGGTTTTTATTCAATAGTTACCAAATTAGTAAAGATTTATATCAAAATATCACTTTTAATATGGATTGTTTATGCTTAAATTTTTAGTGAAAATTTCATATTATCTTATCCTTTAAAACCCATATATTTTATTATTATTTGGTTATTCTAGGAATTTCTAAGTAATATTACTATTTTCCTTTATTTGGTAATTAAAAATATTGAGAAATGCTTTTTAATAAAAACTGACCCGATTTATTCTTTGGTTGATGAACTTTCTCTTCTATGTCTATATTCTTTAAAAAAATTCAAGAATATTATTTTCTATGATACAAATATTTTTTAAATGTATTTTAAACCATATTTTAATTTATTTTTAAAGTTTTAAAATAAATATCTTTGAATATTTTCTAAGAAAAATTATTTCTTGATTTTTTACAAAAGTTCAAAAATAATGCTCTATTTTTACATATATGACATAAATGAATTTTGCCACCAACATAATTGTACTTTTATTTTAATCTCCCATTACAATTTCCAATTATTATTTTCAAATAAATGAGTTTTATCAATATTTCGGAAAATTTTATTTATAATGTTATGAAAAGAAAGGAATATTTTTCTCATTTTATCAAAGAAATCCTAGAATATTATTTGAAAGGTATTTTCATATATGTGAGCATCCATTAATTATTATTATGATTTAATATTGATATAAATTAAATATTCCATCCATTTTATTTCCTTGTATGTTCCGTGATCATATTGGTTTATTTCATTGACTGGAAAAATATTCTGTATTATTGATTCAATATGGATAAATGTTGATTTATAAGGAATTTTGAGAATTTTTTTTAATCATTAAATATTTGAGTAATGTATATGATGTGAAAGTGATGGGTGGGTACCAATTATATATATCCACAAAATGTATATACAATCCTCAAAAGAAAAAAAATGTGTACACATTATATGGTTATTTTGTTTACACCTTACCATTTATTTAGAATAATGTCTTTACGGAGAGGCATTGATGGTATGATTCATGATAACATGACTGAGGCTTTGGTGGAAAATTAATGAATGTCAATATTTATGCATTTTATTTTTTTTATAATTTATGTTTCATTATCCATGTGACTAATATATTGATATTATCCATGCATGTTCATTGAGATAAATTTATTAATTGAATGGAATGTATTTTGATTATCCACTATTCTATAATGATTATACTTTATTTACATAAGATATATTCTATTGTATGTAACCATTATGGAACTTATGATCTCACCCTTTTTTTCCTTTCCTCGGGATATGAATAAGGGGACTTTGAATTATTTTCAAGGATTCAAGAAATTTTATCATGTTATGTTTTAATTTAAAATGTAATATAGAAGTAATGTATGTATCTAGTTTTCCATGACTTCTAAACTGGTCAAACTTGGGAAGTTAAATCCCTTGTATCATGTACTAATGTATTAATTAAGAATCGAATCTAGGTTACTAGAGTCAATTTGTTATCATTGGTATCAGATAAAGTTAGTTGTAACCTTAGGATATATATTTTAGAAGAACATTGTTAAGAAATACATTATGATAATCCCTTATAATATTTTAGAACTCTAATATTCATAAGGATTTTTGTTCCATATATAAATATTGATAATGAGTTTTGGGTAACAAAGTGAGTTTCATTGTTTTGGGATAGTGCCTAAAGGAACTAAGGGAATCAACATCCATTATTAATTTAGGGATTACCTTTTTGAGTATTCTAATACAATGGGTGTTGGAGCTAAGTAGATCATGGATATATTAGTGAAAATGACTCTAGTTATGACTGATATACTTTCTCGTATAGTGAAATCAAATAGGATTGAATCTACAGTGAATGGTCTTATGATAATTCCTAGAAAACTATTTTGAGTTATTATAAAAAATCTGAATCTAACTAAATTTCCTAAAAATAAGATAAATGTGGAGTTTCATGAATATCTAGGAGATAAAGAAAATGGAAGGAAAAAGTTTAAAAATTTCATGGGTCATGAATTTGGGGGGAAGAACCCGGGTAAATGATTAAATGTAATGGATTTTTTTACACGTGTCGATAAAAAATAAATCATGCTAATAATTATAATGGAAATAAATAATCTATTAATGTAAAAACTTTTAACTATATGGAGATGGGTAATTATTCAAATCAATTCCCCTAGTATCAAGGATGGATATGATAATTTTTTTTATTGATGATATCATGAAAAGACTATAATTATTATGAAGAGCATGAGAATCAATTGAGAATAATTCTTGGTATTTTTTATATGATAAATTTAATAATTTTGAATATTGATTTTAAGAAGTTTCTTTTCTTGGAAATATTTTCTCCATGGATGGAATATCAGTTGATATTTCTAAGAAAAAAGGAAATCAAAGAATAGACCACATGTATGTATCTACCCTTTAATTATTTAAATTTTGGGTAATTATGAATAAAATATAGAATATACGATTATGATATAGTGGAATTTATCAATGGCATTTTTGTAAAAGGATTAAGAGAAAACATAAAATTATTATTATAATAAAATTAAGTTGTATGAAAAATTTAGAAAATATGAATTTTGGAAACATTTGTTGTACGGTATTAATCTCCTTGAAATGTTATTTTATGAAAATATTTTTAGAATAATGCATATATGACTATTAAGGTTAATATGTGATATAACAATTTGATCCTTGGTGAGGAGTATATACTTTATTGTAGATTATTTTGGGAAAATTTATGCTTTGTAATATGTGATTAAGGCATATGCATATCTGAGTATGTGACTATATAATTGATAAAGGTTGTTTGGGGAATAATTTTTTTGTTTATTTATTCATATTGTCTATTATTTTAGTTTTTCTAACTATTTCTGTTTTATATAGGAGAAATAACATTTTATCTTATAATCAATTAAAACATGATTTCAGTTTTCTAGGTAATAAAAATTCACCATGATCATAATGATTTCCATCAAAAGATGAAATTATGATTTTAGAATGGTAATATATCATGTAAATATGTAACGACATGAAATTTTATAAATGAAATTCCATTCTAAATGGATAAATTATTTATTATAGAATGTAGTTAAATAAAATATAGGAACTATATTTAAATTGTTATTTTTAAAAGTTATAAAATATAGAATATAAGATTTAATATACCATTACGAATCATAACCGTTGATAATATATTCATTTTATAGTGACCATTATCTTAGTATATATTAAAGGTTGTGATAAAGTCTAATTGAAAGATATATATAAGAAGTGATAGCCTCAACTAGTAGGATCGTACTCTATGAACACCATTTATCATATCTTCTAAGGGAGATGGAATAATTGTGCTTTCCCCTTGACTAATACTAAGATGAAATTCAATAACTCGAACACAAATGAAATCGTTTATGACATAATTTTAAGCTTATCAAAATCACATCACAAACCATGGTTTCCAAAGTACCTCAAGAAAGTACCATCATCGCATACCTTACCCTTAGGGTGTACACTGGTGTAATATAGGGTTATTTATCTAAACCCTTATAGAATGAATTTTTATATTTTTTTGTAATAAAATAATGATTATGTTTAAATATTTCTATTATTACTTTATATATACAGTTATATTTTATTTGATAAAAATTATATTTTTATACGATGAAAAGAATAGTATTTTTGAAAAATAAATAGTTTTGAAACTCTTTTTGGAAAATTCAATAATTTTGAAATAAATGTTATCTTAAATAATATTCTAATTAAATAATTCTTATTTATATATATTTATATAATAATATAATTTAATTAACTCCAATGTAATATTTATAGGTGATAGAAATTTGTTATTGTATAAAAAACCTATATTTTTCAATGAATAAGGATTGTAATTTAAAGGAATGAATTATCAAATTTTGAAAATAATTTTCATAAAATAAATATTTTATTTGGAATCATCATTTCAAAATTATCCAATGGTAAAATTTTAAAATCTTTTGAGACAATCAAATATTTGGGTAATAATTAAATATTGTAAAAATATACTATCCATTTTATGAGATCATAATTTCCCAAAAGTGATGTAATGTATTATATAAAAGTAATATATGAAAAAAAATAGATTTCTAATTTAAAATAATTTTTTTCATTAAGTTATTCTATTAATTTTATAAACCCTCAATGAATCCTCCAAAACCTATATAGAATTTTAAGGTTTTAAAATCAATTATTTATGAAACTGACTCAATTACACATCACCAATGGTATTATTTTAATATGATAATATATTATCATTATAAAATATAGAAAAAAATAAAATTTGTATGAAATCATGGGCAAAAAACAAACTAAGGTTTTTGGTTTTTATTATTTTATCATATAGAGTCCAAAACCTATGTTTAAAGATTAATAAAGATTTCCCCTCTGTTATATTATCAATACCCACCCAACCTCATATAACTCTTCACTAAAACCCCATTGATTATTAATTTCCCCTTCCTATCAATCTCTTAATCCCTATAAAGGTTTTCCCAATCTCTTAATATGCTCATCCAAATATTTTAGAAGCACCCTCTCTTGTTAAGGGATCTCTCTCTTCTTTTCCAGTCAAGCATATTATTTGTATTTAGCCTTTTCGATCTCAATTTATTATTATTAAATGTGTTTATAAATATCAATTTAGTATCCAATTTATGTTCTATTAATGAGAGGTCATTTATCATTGGTCATTATATCCTTTTCTTAAGTCATTACAATATTGAATTATGAGATTCTCACCTCCTCTTTATTCAAGAACTTTCTTTGTATTATATTTTTTTATTTCCAATTATTTGTATTGGAATATTTTTTTAGAAATAAATTTACTTTTAATATTAAATACATGTATTGAGATACCACCTTTCACTCTTATTAAACCCTAGTATGAATCTTTAAGTACACCTATTATGCTGCATAAATTTTCCTATGATTTTTCTATGTCAAACATTTTTGTTGTGAACAACTATCCCCATTTCCACACAAGGGTATTCACCTAGAAGTAACTATAATTAATTTATTGGGGAATTCTATTATGTAAACCAAACTCTCTAATTTTTTTATTAAAATTGATGAAAATTTTCTTATATTGTATTTTCCATGGGGCACACAAATACAAGTACAAGATATGAATGTGATGGGTGGGATCAGAATTATATAGTCCTCCAATGCATATGTTAATGGTTTTATCTCATGATATACCATGTCTGGTGCATGTTAGGTTATCCTAGTAAAACTACGTTATGATGTTTCAGCGGTTATACTTGATTTATGCTTATGATTTCAGGTTTTATTTTGTTGCCACATTCTTATGGTTCCTTGATGTTATTATATTATATCATGATTTGAGGCTCAATTTTATTAATCTCTCCCTTTTTATGTTACCTTAATATGAATATTGAACTTGATTTATTAATTTCATCATGTTATTATTTTATTAGTCCCTTACTAGGATTTGTATCTCCCCCCTTTTGGATGTATGCCCCCAGGTTATATCATGAAGTATTGGAAGATCAATGGAATTTAAGAGAATTTATTGGAGATTTAAAATAATGTTGTTATACCCAAGTTTCATTTTATTGATTTATGAATAAAATTAACAAAATACATTAGTCCTCATGATCTTTTGGGATTGTATTAATTTTATCATTATGTAACACATCATTAATTAAGGTGTATTAAAGACATGGGTTGTTATAAAGTAATTTTATCATATTTTTAATCCTAATGGTAATATAATTTGTCAAACTCTTGAGAAATGAAGATAAATCCATCATGTATTATGTGTAAATTAACACTAAAATGCATATTCATAATTTTATAAACTATTTTTTATGTATAATACATATAGAGACACATGCTTAATATGTTTCTTAGTTATAACATAGAAATTAATGTTAATGATAAAATTGATTCCTAGTTTTATTACTATACTATATTCTTTTTATAAATAAATAATTAAAATTTTTAGGGAAAATTTTCTATAAATAAGAGAGAATAAAATACCCTAATATTTTATTTTATATTTTATTTTAAAAACAACAGTATATTTGATAGCATGGTGTAACATCCCAGGTAAATAAAGAATATAACATTTTCATATTATTTAATATTTGTGAACTAAATATTAATGTTGTTTTAAAGTGGATTCTATGTTCGATGGCATACTCGATACACAACAATAGGTGTCTTTGAAGTCTAATGTTATACACAATGTTGAGTCATACTGAAAAATAACAATATGATATTATTTTAAATGGTAGTTAATGCATAGCTATTGTATTGGTAGGAATGAATAGGACTAACTAAAATATGATTATAAATGTTTGTTAAATGTTTTTTACATTTATATAATATATTTTAGAGGCTTAAAATGAGAAAAATACGATTTTAAGCATAAATACTCTAATATTCATTAAAAGGTCAATTTACCACCTTTTGATGGAGAACCCTCTTGAAATCAGGTTTTGGTCACTTATATATATTTTATTTGACAAAATAAGATTATTCTTTAGAATCGGGACATTAAAATTTACTTTGGGTAAATTTTTGTTATTTTTATGATAAAATTCATTTTTTAATGAATAGTGAAAATACAATATTTTAATTCAAAACTGCCTTTAAATATAATATATTTATAAGGTTAGATTATCTTTTTAATTGGTTTTGAAGTGTAATTATATTATTTTTTACCATTTAATCCAATGGTGGTCAT
Organism: Viscum album; assembly: GCA_963277665.1. Taxonomy (NCBI): domain Eukaryota; kingdom Viridiplantae; phylum Streptophyta; class Magnoliopsida; order Santalales; family Viscaceae; genus Viscum; species Viscum album. The sequence goes on from OY728123.1 coordinate 882,553,849, forward strand.
TTTAAGTAATTTCACTTTGAAATTGGACATAAACAACTGTCAATCTTTTGAAAGTTATTATCTCTTAAAAACACGCTTTTTGTTTTGACAGTGAGAATTAATTTAAAATTAATTTCTTGCACTTTTGTGTTTTGAATTTGGAAAAATGGATTCCTTATTTGGAATCAGGAGGTCCAACTTGTGAAAATAGGTAAATTTTATTTTTAAACATTATGAATATTTACTTTAGTAATTATTCTATTTACCATGGTTAAAGGGTAAATCTGTTAAATAAGGGTAAAAAAATAATTTTATAACAATATTAATTACCATAACATGTGTCCTAATCCTATTGTATGATAACTTTCTGACCATGGGAATCCTTGGGTCTATTTTGGGACCCCATGGAGCCACATGGGAGTGAAAATGACACTTTATATTAATTAATTTAAAGTAAATACAAAAATGACATAAACATATATCTTTTAATAAATCAATTTTTACCTGGGGTTATGTAATTTATTTCTTATAATATAAATATTTATTTTAAAGATAAAAATATTTCCTACATAATGGTATTTTTTTAAAATTTATAGACATCAAATAAATAAAATTATTTATAACACAATAATGATGCCATGTTTACCTCATTAATGAATGATTGAAATAAATAAGATTGTAAAAATTAAAAAAATAACCAAAACCTATCCAATTCCTATTGGATGATTTTATTTCTAACATGAGTCACCGTATATTCTACTTTAATGAGTTTTGGACCTTTATAAACCGAAAATCATTATATAATAAAACAATATTTTCAAACTTTTCTAAAGAGCCTATCCCCCCTTATAAAAAGCCATCACCTCTAACCCATTACTCTCACCTCTCAAGCCAATTTCCTTATACAACCTCTTCTAAATTAATCTCCCAACATCCCTCTCTTCCTCCTAGAAGCCTTCCCCTAGGCAAAAGGAAATTCAAGTAAACCTTTTGGTTCAAACCAAAGGGAGATACCCAATTTAAAGGTAACATATTCTCTTAAGTTATTTTCTTTTATTTTACTTCTCTAAAACCGTAGACTATTTTTATTCCTTTATTTTATAAAAAAACCATTATCCTCAGTAAAAAAGGTTTTTTTATGATAAGGATTCGAACTACACTTATACACGCCTTCATTAAATGGGTAAAGCACATATTTTTTCTGTGGACGGTGAACTACTACCTCACCAAATGAAAATTGTTAAATATTCTCCTACCACCTCTTATAGTGACCATTAATATGGAACTGTATTTATATGTGATATATATTATATTTATATTGTTTCTACACATCTTTATTTTTCATTTGTATAATACCTTTACGGTTTCCATAGTGGGTAAATATGATAATTTCAGGTGAGGAAGTGTGGACTACCGCCCCCTCAAAGTGATATGACTCATTAACGCCATACGTGGGATGTATAAAGGATGATGTTAATGAAATTATATATGATATTATACTGGAATTATAATATACCTATGTATCATTATTTTTTTATTCCATTAAAATATGAAATAGAAATGAAAGCAGTGTCCATGTGTACGTATAGATTATCGTCTCCATGAACGGTGCATTTCATATCTTATCTCCAAATGTTATGTACTATTATAATTACATATATATACTGGATATATAGGATATATATGATATCTAAATCATTAATATCATTATGGAGATAATGTAATTTTTGCCACATGGACAAATTATAATTATAAGGAGTTCATTTTTAACTCAAGTACCAAACATCGACAAAATAACAATTATTAACTTAAATGATTACATAATGTTTATAACATGGTATTAAGTGATATAAAAGGAATAATGAACTTGAAAAAGTTTCTTAATCAAGTATAAGTTAACTTTATTTTATTATTCAAGATATTAATGAACGAACGGGTCAAGTCGGACATGAGGTAAAGGACTTTGTCTCAACCACCTTTCATTGAGGATTTTTTTTATATACGAATTTATTTTATAAGGCGTATAAACACTTTTTACTTTTCATTTCATTCAAATGGAATCTTTTTCTACGAAGCGTTTTACTAAATGAAAAAAAATTAATGTTTCTTTTTAACGTATGTAGTGACAATAACCTTTCCGCCTCCACGAGTATTATTTGATCATGGGCTTCCTTAGCAAGCAATAATGTTTTTAAAAGGAGCATAAATAACATATTATATTTTATGTATTTTGGTATTGAAAATGGTTTGAAAAATGGATTTGTTATGTCAATGTATTTAAATGATATATTGTGATTGAAATGTGGAAATGTTATCTTGAATTTATGTTTATTTTATGTGTTATGAATATGTTATGGTTCTTGGACATTGTTTATGTATACAGTTGGTTCCGTGATAAACCTAGGGAGGGTGAGCCTGAGATAGCTCTCTAATTAATTGGGTAACATGATGGAGGTAAATGTGAATGTTTCTTCTAATAGATTTAGTGAATATACTGTGATGGGAATTCCAAATTTAACTCCCTATGTGGTTATGAAAGCTAGAACGTAAGTATGTTATGGATGCCACAAGTTACCTTTGTGATTTGTGATTACTATGTGATATTCATAAATCATATGATTTCATGAGGTATGCTAAAGAGCTTATGTTATGTATGTATTGATGAACTAATATTTCCTCTCTTTGTTTTATAACCATTACTGAGCTTTTTATGCTCATCCCATGTTTTTTTAATGTTTTGCAGAGGACTTAAAGATGAATAAGGGTCAAGAATGGGATTAAGGAAAATTCGTGTTGTCTAAAACATGGAATTAGACATGTTTCTTTTTAAGAGTTTTTATTTTATAAAAAAATGGATACAAAGTAGTAGTGTCTACATGTAATATTCAAGTTGATATGTAATAGTTATGGCCAAATTCTCTAAAACTATAAACCTGAAACGATCCTAAATGTGAATTATCCATTTAAATAAATATTATGTAATGTTTTAAGGCTAGGTCTTTATAGTTGGTATGATTGGTCAGTTTAGAAAACTTTAGGAGTTAAAATATTGTTAAATTAATATCCATAAATTAATTTATATTAATATTGAAATGATATAGCATTTACATATTACCATTTTTATTCTCCTAATATATGTTTTTTCAGAATGGTTTTTTCAAAGAGGAAATAGGGAAGCTATTTTGAGATGACATCTGGAGGAAATGACCTTCCAAATCAGAATCCTAAGATGGTCATAATTAGAATTGAACAGTTTGTTGTGGTGATGGCTCATTTGACTCAAGTGAACAATGGTGGTTGTGTTTAGTGATGATATTTTGGTTTATTATAAAAGTAAAGTGGAGAATAAAAGTCATTTAAGGGTTCCCTTACAAACCTTAAATAAAAAGAAACTATATGGGAAATTCAGAAAGTGTCAGTTTTGGTTACAAAAAATTCTTTCCTTGGTCACATTGTTTCAAAGAATGGAATAACTGTTGATCCTGCAAAAACAAAAGTTGTTGAAGAATGGCCAAGAGCCAAAACTATAACCAAGATTACTAGTTTTCTTGGATTAGCAGGTTATTACTGGAGGTTTGTTGAAAATTTTGCATGGTTATCTAGCCCACTGACTAATTTAAATCTAAAAGGTGTTATGTTCATTTAGACAAAAGGATGTGCTGATTGTTTTCAATAATTGAAAATAATATTGGAAAATTCTTCTATTTTAGCATTACCTTCTAGAAATGGTGAGTTTGTTATCTACAATGATGATTTGTTGAAAGAACTTGGTTTTGTCCTTATAAATAGCGATTAGGTAATTGCTTATGCTTCACATTAGTTGAAACCACCTGAGTTAAATTAGACTACACATGATTTTTAACTAGGTGCTACTGTTTTTGCTTTAAAAATTTGGAGGCATCATTTTTATGGATTAAAATGTGAAATATATACTGACCACAAAAGATTAAAGTATATATTCAATGAGAAATAATTAAACATGAGATAGAGGAGATGGATGGAGTTAATTAAGTATTATTATTTCATGATCCAGTACCATATGGGAAAATAAAATAAAGCGGCTGATGCTTTGAGTCGAAAAAGTAATGCTTCATTAACCATGATATATTTGAAACGAGATCCTTTGGGTTTTTATTTGATGAACTTTGGCATAGAAGTTGTTGGTGCAGGAAATTCCTATTCTTTGTTTAAGGTGTTAGTGAAATCATCCCTATCAGATATAATTAAGCAAGCGTAGAAGGAAGATAGTGAGTTACAGAAAAATGTAGAGTTGGTTTAGAAGGGTAAGGTGACTAAATTTAACATTGATGATGATTGTATTCTAAGGTTTGGGAAGAGTTTATGTGTGCCTTATGATTCACTGTTGAATAATGAGTTGTTATTTGAAGTTCATAGTTCTCTATTTTCAGTTCATCCTGGCAGTAATAAGATGTACAGAGATCTTTGGGAGTATTACTGGTGGGATGGAATGAAAAGAGATATTGATGATTTTACAATGAAGTGTTTGACTTGTCAATGGGTTAAAGAAGAGAAGAAGTTACCGAAAGGGATGCTTCAGTCTCTACTGGCTCCATAGTGGAAATGGAAAAATAAATCCATGGACTTTATTGTGGGATTACCAAAGACATCTCTAGGTAATAATGCAATCTGGGTTATTGTTGATCGATTAACTAAATCTTCTCAATTCCTTCCTATTTGAGATACTTTTTTCTTGATCAAATTTCTCGGTTGTTTGTTAAAGAGATAGTCATGATTTTAGGATTTTCCCTCTCTATTGTATCTGATCGTGATCCTAGGATTACTTTTAACTTTTGGAAAGGAATTTAGAATCCATTAGGTACTAAAGTAAATTTTAGTACATCATTTCATCCTCAATCATATAGGCAGTCAGAACGAATAATTCAGACCTTGGAGGATATGTTACGTGCTTAATCAATGGATTACTAGGGAAGTTGGGACCAACATATTTTTCTGGTCGAGTTTTCTTATATTAACAGTTTTCATTCCAGTTTACATATGTCTCCATTTGAGGCATTATATGAAAAGCGATGTTGAAATCTAGGTTTTTGGTATGAAGTTGGTGAAAGGAAGTTGGTGGGACCATAATTGGTAGAATAGATGGCAGAAAAAAGTTCAGCTGATTCAGGAGCACATGAGAACAGCTCAGAATAGGCAGAAAAGGTTATGCGGATAACCAAAGGAAGGATATTACTTTTGAGGTAGGTGATCATGTCTTTCTCAATGTTTCTCCATGGGAAAGTGTGATGCGTTTTGGTAAGAAGGGAAAGTTGAGTCTGAGGTTCATTGGTCCTTATGAAATCCTGGAGAAAGTTTGATCATTTTCCTACAGAGTGGCTTTACCTCCAAATTTTTCCCAGGTTCACAATGTTTTTCATGTTTCAATGTTGAGAAAGTATATTCCAGATCCATCTCATGTTTTGAGCCCAGAGGTAGTTCGGTTGGAAGAGAATCTCTCTTATGAGGAATAGCCAGTCCATATTTTCGACCGTAGAGAGCAAGTGTTGCAGAATAATGTAATTCATCATGTAAAGATTTTGTGGAAAAACCATATGGTTGAAGAGGCAATGTGGGAATCTAAAAATACTATGAGGGATAATTACCCCCATTTGTTTGATAAGTGAATAAAAATTGCGAGGACGCAATTTCCAAAAGGGGGGAAGGATGTAACATCCCAGGTAAATAAAGAATATAACATTTTCATATTTATTAATATTTGTGAATTAAATATTAATGTGGTTTTAAAGGGTATGCTATGTTTTATGGTGTACCCGATACGCAACAACATGGTTTTTTGAAGTCTAATCTTACACACAATGCTGAGTCGTACTAAAAAATAATAATATAATATTATTTTAAATGGTAATTAATGCATAGTCATTGTATTGGTAGGAATGAAAAAGACTAACTAAAATATGATTATAAATTTTTGTTAAATGTTTTTACATTTATCCAACAAATTTTAGTGGCTTAAAATAAGAAAGAATCTGATTTTAAGCATAAATACTCTAATATTCATTAAATGTTCAATTTACAGCCATTTGATGGAGAACCCTATTTAAATCTAGTTTTGTTCACTTTTATATTTTCTATTTGACAAAATAAAATTAATCTTTAGAATCGGGACATCAAAATTTACATCGGGTAAATTTTTGGTATTTGTTGTGATAAAATTCATTTTTTAATGAATGGTGAAAATACTATATTTTAATTCAAAACTGCCTTTTAATATAATTTATTTATAAGGTGATAGTATCTTTTTAATTGTTTTTAAAGATTAATTATATTATGTTTTTACCATTTAATCCAATTTCGGTCATTGGAAGTAATTTCACTTTGAAATTGGACATAAACAAGTGTCAATCTTTTGATAGTTATTATTTCTTAAAAACATGATTTTTGTTTTGATATCGGGAATTAATTTTAAATTAATTTCTTCCACTAATGTGTTTTGAATTTTGAAAAATGGATTCTGTATTTGGAATCAAGAGGTCTAAATTGTGTAAACAACTTTTATTTTTAGACATTATGAATATTTACTTCAGTAAATATCCTATTTACCACGGTTAAAGGGTTAATCTGGTAAATAAAGGTAAATAAAATAATATTAAAATAATATTAAATTACATTAAAATGTTTCCTAGTCTTATTTTCAAATACATGTCTAACCATGTAATCCTTGGGTCTATTTTGAGACCTCATGGATCCACTTGGGAGTGATAATGACACTTTATATTAATTAATTTAAAGTAGTGGCAAAAATGAGATAAACATATATCTTTTAGTAAATCAATTTTTACATGAGGTTATATAAGTTATATCTTAGACTATAAATATTAATTTGAAACATAATGATATTTCCTACATCATGGTATTTTTTTATAATATTTAGACATCAAATAAATAAAATTATTTATGACACAGTAATGATGCAGTGTTTACCTCATTAATGAATGATTTAAATAAATAAGATTATAAATATTAAAAGAACATCTAAAAACTATCCAATTATTATTGGATGATTTTATTTCGAACATAATTCATCTTATATTCAACTTTAATGAGTTTTTGACCTTTAGAAACCGAAATTAATTATATAATAAAATAATATTTTCAAACATTCCTAAAGAGAACCTCCTCCCCCTTATAAAAAACTCTCACCTATAACCCATTACTCACACCTATCAAGCCTCTTGTCTCTTCAAAAATCGGTCCAATTAATCTACCTATATATCTCTCTTCTTCCTAGAATCCTTCCCCTAGGAAAAAGGAAATTCAAGAAAACCTTTTGGTGCAAACCAATGGGAGATACCCGATTTAAAGGTAATATATTCTCTTAAGTTCTTTTATTTTATTTTAGTTGTACAACCCCATAAAATCTTTTTATTACTTTATTTTATTACAAAAACATTATCCTAAATATACTATGTTGTTTTTATAATAAGGATTATAACTACACTTACACACACCTCAATCTAATGGGTAAAGAACATACTATTTCTGTGGATGGCAAACTACTGCCTCACGAAACAATGATTATTCAATCTTCTACTAACACATATTATAGTGGCCATTAATATATTACTATATTTATATTTTATATGTATTATATATATATATTTTCTATGGTTCTTTATTTTTCATTTATAGAATACATTTATGGTTTCCATAGTGGGTAAATATGATAATTTCATTTGAGGAAGTGCAGACTACAGCCCCCTCAAAGTCATATGACTCGTTCATGCCATACATGGGATGTATAAAGGATATAGTTAATGAAATTATATATGATATTATACTGGAATTATAATATACCAATGTATCATTATGTTTTTCTTCCATTAAAATCAAAATAGAAATGAAAGTAGCGTTCATGCATACATATGACTTACCATCTCCATGAATGGTGTATTTCATTTCTTATCTCCAATATTATATACTATTATAAATACATATATATACTGGATATATATGATATCTATGATATCTATATCATGAATATTATTCTATAGATAATTTAATTTTGACCACATGGAAAACTTGTAATTATAAGGAGTTCATTTTTTTCTCAAGTACCAAACATCAACCAAATGACCATTATTAACTTAAATGATTACATAATGTTTATAACATGGTAATAGGTGATATAAAAGGATTAATATACTTGAAAAAGGTTATTAAGAAAGTATAAATTAACTTTATTTTATTATTCAAGAGATTAATGAATGAACGGGTCAAGTCAGACATGTGGTAAGGGACTTTGTCTCAATCTCCTTTCATTGAGGCATATTTTGTTTTATACATGACATTCATTTATAAGGTGTATAAACACCGTTGACTATTTATTTCATTCAAATAGAATATTTTTCTAGGAAGATTTTTACTAAATTAAAAAAAAGGAATGTTTATTTTTAACGTAAGCAGTGGCAACAACCTTTCTGCCACCGCGAGTATTATTTGATCATTGGCTTCCTTAACAAGCTGTAATGTTTTTAAAAGGAAAGTAAATACCATATAATCTTTTACGTATTTTGGTATTAAAAATGTTTTTGATAATGGATTTGTTAAGTCAATATATCTGAATAAAATATTGTGATTGAAATGTTGAAATTTTATCTTTCCATTATGTTTTTTATGTGTTATGAATATGTTATGGTTCTTGGGCATTGTTTAAGTATACAGGTGGTTCCTTGATAAACCTAGGGCAGGTGAGCCCAAGATAGCTCTCCAATGCATTGGGTAATGTGATGGAGGTAAAGGTAACTGATTCTATCTTTGTTTTATAACCCTTAATGAGCTTTTTATACTCATCCCATGTATTTGAAATGTTTTCCAAAGGGCATAAAGATGAATAAGGGTCAAGGATGGGATCAAGGAAATTTCATATTGTTTAAACATGAAATTAAACATCTTTCTTTTTTATAGTATTTATTTTTTGAAAAAAATGGATAATGAGTAGTAGTGTATACATGTAATATTCAAGTTGATATGTAATATTTATGGCCTAGTTCTCTAAAAATATAGACCAAAAAAGATCCTCAATGTGAATTATCCATTTAATTCAATATTATGTAATGTTTTAGACTGGGTCCTTATACTTGGGGTACATGCAACACTAAACATAAACAAACCACAAAAAATATTATTTTAATATAGAGATTATAAACTATATATTGGGTTAGTAGACGTAAATTGGAATAAAAACCTTTTGAGAAATATTTATAAAGGTTTTTTATAATTAAAATGTATTGATAAATTCATAATAAATATGTACTCAATTTTCAGTAAGTCATTTTAGGCCTCAAAAATACATTTATTCTAAAATGGTTTTTATTGCATTTTGTGTGAAAATATTAAAATTAAATACTTCCACTATAATAAATTTTATTTTAAAAAATTGATATCATAATTTAATTCGTTATTTCATAATATCCTTACGATTAATTTTTTAGATCTTTCTTAAAAGATTTATTTGCGAGTGAATAATGAAACAGTAATGATTTTTGTAAAGCTTTCATTTATTTTATTTATATCAAGTAATTAAAAAGTCACATTATACCTTGAATCATTAATTAGAGTAATATAATCCTCATTTAATTATAAATTATATAATTAATTTTATATGAATCAATATTGTACTAGATTTTGGTATAAGTCCATTTATGTGCTTTAAAACACATTTTTATAAAATCCATTTTTGTTTTATTTTATACATTTATATTAAAATTTATTTCTAAAACTTTGTAAATTTAAATTTAAAAATTGATTCCATATTTGAAATCCTCAATTTAAAATTTGGTAGACAGTTATCGTTAATTTTTTTGTCATTGTGAATAGTAACCAAGGTAAAGATTTGTCATTATGATAATTGTTAAAATAGTTTTAATAAGGTTAAAACTCTAGGATAAGTTCACAAAACCAACTAAAGAAATAAATTTATTAAATTACAAGAGATTAATTATACCATAACCTTAAAAACATATAATACATGACATTTGAGTTCTATTTACCTTTGATAATATAATTTACAATAGTTTTTGTAAATAATAAATACAAAATGTCACTCTCTTTCTTTTAATATATCAAATATATTTTTATTAGGATAAAAATAAGTTAATATCATATAAAAATGGTTGTTATTAATATTAATTAATTTTTATAGAAATAATTTATTTTTAAATTTTTGTGACAATATAATTACCTTAAATGGTTACGTAATTCTATTACAATGCTTGTACAAGCAATAGAAAAATCAAAGTAAATGTTTGTAAAAAATATTATTATTCTTGATAAACTATGGTATTACATGAATTTAATATGTAATTATAAATTTTAACTAATTTTTAATGTGATTATATTATACTTAAATTTTTTTATTGATGTCTTCAAAGTAAAATTAAATGAACAGTCCAAAAAATGACTTTAATAACATTTTATGATAAATGATATTTTATTATATGATTTAAAAATAAAAAAAAATTGGAAAATTGGGATGGTGAATAGTATAAAATTTAATATATATACCTTATTTAATCCAATTTTCACCTTAGATGTATATTAAGGACCCTTAATGTCTAAAAAATGAGTTACTATGACTAAGGTTAGAAAGAGTTAATAAGGGGTTAAACCAAAATATAATGATTAAAATGAAACTTAAACACATTTAAATTTTATTTGTTGAATGTATTCAGAATATATAATTTCTTACCATTTAAATTATGTTCATTTGGTTCCAATTTACATGATTATAATATATATATTTAAATCTTTTATGTAATTCTATGTGTGTATTTTCCCTCACTTATAAAAGGAAACCACTTCTATTCTTTTATCTACACCTCTGGAATAACATAGATCGACCAAAACATTTCAAAATACCTTAAAAACCATCCTTCTTATTAAATAGAGGATATTTTTTCATAAAATGACCAACCTATAAGGCTCATGGTTTAATTCCAAGGTGGTTTTCCGAAGAATAGGTATAACTCTTAACCGAGTTTTTTCATTTTATTTCAAATTCTACCTCCATAAAATTTTATATAAACACAATAATATAATAAAATAATTGTCATAAATATACTTAAATTATTTTATTATGGAGTCACAACCCTTATTCATCTCATTTCATCCTATGGAAAATGAAAACATCACTTGTACTTATGTACGACCTACCAGCTCCACGTAGTAGTGTTATTTATTTTCAAACATAATTAAATGTGGATGATTATATTAAGGTATAATTAATTAATATATATGATATTTATAATATAATAATTATTAAATAAATATATTATATCATCTTCCTTCTTACCCTTACTTTAATTATAAAATCATATTCTCGGTTGTTCTTATGTGTGGACTACCAACTCCATGACACGACGTGTTTTTTTCTAATTACCACCATGAAAAGAAAATTATAAATTTTTTTATAATGAATTATTTTTATATTCATGAAATTATTAACATTCTAGACTTTATGGAACCATTTCATAAATCCTTTAACCATAGATAATATACTAAAATAATTTTGCAGAAATTGATCAAGCAACCATAACTATTTGACCTAAGAAAGAAATATTCAATGAATGGATTTAAAATTATTTTAAAAGGAAATTAAAAGAGTAATATATAAAACAAAACATTAATATATTATTTATTAAATTTTAATTCACTATATTGCAACATCAAATATGTATGACTAAACAGAGACCCAATGCAAGGGTAATTTCATCTCATTTCTACTTCAATGAGAAATGTTTTACATTATGAACATAATTTAATTTGCATGGTGTATATAATTAAAATTTTAAATTTTATATCATTAATAAATATTTATTCATTGTATTCGAAGATTTGAATCCATATTTTTTCTTTTAGGGGGTTTTATTCAAAAGTTACCAAAGCAGTAACAATTTATTTCTCAATCTCATATTTATTCGATATTATTTATGTTTAAATTATTATTAAAATGATTTTATGATATTATCCATTAAACCATATATATTTTATTTTCTTATAGTTATTCCTACTATTTTTAAGTGATATTACCATTTTAATCTCTTTTTTACTTGGAATAAACAATTTTTTTATAAAACCTGACCTTCTTTCCACTTTGGATGATGAAATTTTTCTACTAGATCTATGTTCTTTAAAATATTTTAAATAATTTTCCATTATATGATACACATATTGTTTAAAGTTATTTTAAAAAAAATAGTATCTTTTAGAAGGTATTAAAATTAATCATGTTTAAAAAATTCAAAAAAAATCTTTACTTTTTACCAAAGTATAAAATGAATGTTCTCTTTTAACATATAGGACATGAATGAATTTTAATACCCTTATGACCATATATTATTTTAAAGATTAAATTTTATGTTTAAAAGTATTTTTTTCAAATAAAGGTATTTCCTTAATATTTTTAAAATTTTTATTTATAATTTTATTTGAATAAAAGGATATTTTTATCATGTTTTGAAGTAAATAATTAAATATCATTTTAATCTATATAGAGATCCTTGCATTATTATTATTATTTAATGGGGATATACTCTAATGATACTATCCAAATTATTTCTATTAATGTCTTATTATAATGTTGTTATATTTCATTAACTTTGGAAATATTCCATATTCTTGATTCTATACGAATTTCTTTTTGATTTATAAAGAATTTTGAGAATGAATTATATATTTATCAATAAATATATAATGAATACATAGGATGTTAATTTTATGGGTAGTGACTAGTTATATATATTTACTCAATAAATCTATAATTATCATGACAAAAAATATGTGGAGACATTTTATTGGTATTTATTATAAACCTACCCATTTATTAAGAATTATGTCCTGGTTGATAAGACTTGATGGTAAGATTCTTGATAAATTTTCTGTGGCCTTCAAAAAAGTTCATGAATTTATAAATTTATGCATTTCCTTAATTTAAAAACTTTTTCCATTATCCATGTGATTTATATATAGATATTATCCATTGATATTTATTGAACTAAATCTTTTGATTGAATGATATGTGTTTTTATTATCCACTCTACCTTATTGATTATGCCTTATTTACTCATTATAGATTTTTTTGAATGTAAACCTTACTGAGAATTTGATCTCACCTTTAATTTGTTCTCATTTCTCTAGGATATTGAAAATAAATAATTTAGTTATTTTTAAGTATGTAATAAATCCTTTAATATAGTGTTTTTAATTTCTAATGTAATATAGAATTCATGCATGTGTCTAGTTTTCTAGGGATGTTAAATTTATTGATATTTGGTGGTAAAATCCCATTAATCTTATATCAATTTAATAAGTAGGCACTGACTTGGGGTTAATTAATATGGTGTATTATATCATACATGAATTTAGATACCCCAGTATTGTTTTAATTACTTCTAAAAATATTTTTACAACCTATGAATTTAAAATTTTTATGCCGGTTTACAATCGTACATGTTTTATTTTTAAATAGAGAATAAATTTCATCAATAAGGATAGTACAATAGTATCCATATTTATTATATTTAATTTTCTACTTATAAGTTTGTGGAACATGATTTTTTATATATTGATCAATATTAAAAGTGTAATCAACCACAACAGTGTGACGAAAATAATAAAGGGATTTTATTAACCTCGATTTTTAATCCTGAGTGTCATATTAATCCCAAATACCACCCTCAACTTATTCATCTAACTCAAAGTCAAAATTATTCTTAGTTTGAGTCTGTTTAGAAGTCTAGTGGTGGTAGATATAGTATGTGACTCCCTTTGGGTTTCTAGTTGGACTTCTAAATCCTCGGGTTTGGGTTTATTAAATATTTTTAGTAATAATAAAATTATTATTAAGAATATTAGTCTCATTAAATATAAAATCATGGTTAATTTTGCACCTATAAAACCCAGTTTATTTTTTCAAGGTCCATAACCCTTAACCCTATCAATATAACCTATGAAAATACACTTGATATTCCATAATTTAAACTTATCTTTCTTGATGTGCACATTATATATGAAAAAGCACATTATCTTTTATTTATAGGCGGATTAGTGGTCCTCATTTCCTAAAAAGTCTTAAAATTGGTAGAAAATAAAGGGAAATGATTGATCAAGTACACTATCTAAGCAGAATATTCTACCAAAAAAGTACATAGGTAAGTTATAATATGATAACATGATTATAAAATTTCCTAGTTTGGTCCTATATTTATCTAAGATAAACTATTATTATATGGGGTTCGTTTGACTATTCTGTAGGGTTATAATATTCACTAAATTCATTATGAAGAGCTTCTAAACCTTAACTTGTCTTGAGAGTCAAATAGCTTATTTCCTGTTTTGTTATCAATACTAAATTTCTTATTTTTAAAATTTTTAAATATATATTAGATTTATTTTTAATATGTAAACCCATACATTCTTTGAGTAATCAAGTATGATGGTCATAAAGTAATATATATAGCTATAGGTGGTAGTTCAAGAGGGTCCCATGTAAGTATGAATTCATATACTCAATGGGAAATTATCTTTTTATTATAACCCTTTAAAATTAACATTCTTTGATACACCAGACAAAAAATCATCACATACTAAAATATTATTTAAAGTTATTCGATTTAGTTACCCTTATTTGTTTAATTATTCTAATTCATTTCCACTGACATTCCTGGGCCTTCTATTTCAATGTATAACATTATCATTCACTGGGATAAAACTTATATTTATTCTTTTTAAATGTGTTTTACAATTTAACATAGATATCCCATTAAAGAGTGACTAAATAATAAAAATAATAGAACCTAGGTTAATTCTATGAATACTAAGACCTGATCACAAGGTAAAACCCTTATAGCCAATAACTTTAAGGGAAATGGTGTTATATTGTGTAAGACTAAATTTCATTTAAATTTAAAAAATACACTTTTTTAGGACACATGTGAAAATAGAATTTGAAATCAATATCCCAATCTTCTATAATTGAAATTATAGGCATGTTTAAGACATTCATTATATGAAAACCATTTTTGACCAATATGGAATGGTCAGAACCATATTTAAAATTAATTTTTTGATTAATACAATTCCTTTTAATATACCTAGGTTACTTATAATGGTAATGTTTGACTAATATACCATTAAATTTTGAATAGGAACACTTAAATTAGATAATTTCCCTTCCTTTAACCCTGTTTTGTCTTCTGATTCTGATATTTAACCCTTATGCTTCTATTTTAATTGTCCCTTTATTTTGATGTTATATAAAATTTAAATCTTTTTTAAATTCTTTGAGGGTAATATATTCTTTTTCATAAATCATCAAATCCCACAAATAATTGTAATATTTTTTTAGAGGCATAAGATATTTTTTATTTCTATTTAACTTTATTTTTTTTTATCTAGATTAGAAAAATCTACTAATCTATTTTTCAATTCATTAATGTGTGACCATGATATAGTTTTAGGATACATTTTGAAATTATATAGTGTCATCTTATTATAAGTTTTCTCTAAAAGTTATTTAATTGTATATAATGTTTCATGTTTTATCCAAATAGCTGATGTAATAGAATCATAAGATAATTTATATATAACTTTATCATATGGAGACATCAAACAAAGAATATGGGTTTTTTCAAGAACATCATTAGAAAAATAAACATAAGAAAGTATGATATTTAATTTAATAGATAGGGTGGTGGAATTATTTTTAACAATATAAATACCATTAGGATGTCTATTTTTTTACAATAAGTTCATTAATATCGATCCACTATAGATTAAAATCATGGTTATGATCAAAATTATCTTACTCAAATTTCATAGAAGGAAATTTTATATTCTAGAAGGCTCTGATACAAATTTTTATGGAATTTTGTCATTTATCATGATATTAATTTTCTATGTAGTGTCTTAGGAGAAAATTAATAATGTGGTGGTTTATGTTTTATGTAGAGTATATTGATAAAACCTTAAAGTAGAAAAGAAATGTTGCTAAAAAATTCAATATACACAAACACTAAATTAGAAAACATAAAGAAAATTAATACAAGTAATTTACACAAATTAGAAAAATTTTGACCAAAGTTCATATAACTAAACCACCCATAGAACCCATTTATTATGTAAAAAAAAGTAATAAGAATCCAATATAAAAATAAAAATACATAGAGGATAAATGAATCTATTTGATGTATAGATTTTTCTAAACTAGATAGTAGTGATAAATTGGGCCACATGGATTTTTTATATGTTATGATTCTACATGGACTCAAACAACACACCTGGAAGAAAAAATTAAATAAAATTACAATGAATGAACTAAAGAAAAGATAAAAAATACTTACAGAGAAATAATCTCCTACCGAGAACCTAGTTAAGCCTTGTAAATCAGTGGAACACCATCACTTAAATTCATCTCATCATTGTATATTATGGTTCTCTTTAATATTATTAGGTTCAATACATGATTTCAACTTGAAAAGAAACTGGGGATCAATAAGAACTACGGATCGAGAACTCATGCTCTTAGAAAAAACTTATTTTCATAATCTGTCTCTCCTTGTCATTATTTATCTCTCAATAAACTAAATTAGAAGAATACCAACCCTCATGGTATAGCTTAGTGGTAATTTCCCCTATGGGTATTAGTGAGGTCTCAAATTCGACTCTCATTGAGTACATCCCTACATTGTATGTTGCATGTTTTTCTTTGTAATGTTCCCCCTTTCCCCAAATAAAATGAGGCTTCATCCTAAACTTTTAAATTAGAATAATACCAAATATACCACTAATGGTTTCCTCAAGGATAAAAAGGGAATACAATGATGGAGCCTCAACTAGATGAATATTCCATAATGATGTGTGAGGAGGTGTGACTTTCTTGGGTGAATTCAAGGATGCATGGATGATGAGGATCAAGTGGAATTATAAAACAAAATATGGATAATTAATATATAAATGGGACACATGGTTATCTATGAATGTGAAATGATAGAATATTTAAATCTAGATAAAATATAAGTTTGAAAAAATAGCATGAAATTAATTTAAGCAAGTAAATAGTTATTCGATAATGACCATCAATGATAGAGGTTATATCTAGCATGTTTAGGACTCAAAAATATAAGATTTAGTATACATTAATTGGCCCAATTTAAAAGAACAACATCCCAAAAAAACCAATCCCAAAAAAATAAATATGCTGGATCAATGAAATAATATTTTCAAAAATTAATAACATAAAAAAATCACGCAAAAAGTTTCCAAGGAATTATAATACAAGGAATACTGTAAATCAAATAGGAAAAATTTAAAATTTAAAATTTAAATTTTAAATTTTAAAATCTCAAGATTACTTAAGGGTATAACATTTTAGATGATATTAATTAAATCAATATAATCATGGGTCAATTGGTATTAGTGGGAATTATATAAGATGATGTGGTATATACATTGGTTTTATTCTATTTATTACTTAATAGTTTGGAATGCAATGTAACAACAATGAGTTTTTATTTTAGGAATAAAATGTCAATTTTTAATGTTGAATGAGAATTAATCCTTAGTGAAAATATTCACATAAGGGTGTCAATTATATTCTATAGTTCTGTTAATACTAAATTAAACAATATGTTTATGAAGTGAGGTAATCATAAAAAATGATCTAAATTAAGAGAAAAGGACCAATAAAAATATACTTTTCCGAGTATTATTGTTAGAGTTGGGGGAATAAATTAAACATAAACAAAGAGTGAAGGGGTAAATAGAAGTAATCTCTCAAAAATTTAGAAACTAAAGTTATTGAGGGAATTGATGATGTTTTTTTAGTATGGATGGTATTGTGGAGTATTGGATTTTATACTCACAGAAATATTTTCAATCCATATCAAATAAGGATTTACTAAATAATTATATTTTATAGAATTTATGTGAGGAACTTATTGTTGATGATGAACCCTTATATATTTTTGGAAAATGAGATGCACATATCGAAACTATAATTATGATTTAGATTATTCTAAATAGCGTGCAACATATTATTGGTTTGAGAAGGAATCTTATTCTATCCAATTAGCTTGGTGATACATGATTTAGTGTAAATTTATCTATATTATCATGGAAAATTACTAAGGAAATAATAATAATAATATTTGAATCAATTTTTTTTATTTAATAAGTTATGTTGAAAATATTTTTCATGAATGTTATTAAGTAAACCAACATCATAAAACTAGATTTTTTGTTCTCCGTGCCATTTATTTAGTAACTCGTATAAAATAGACAATTTTTAAAATTAGTTATTCATATAACCAACATTTAAGGTTAGTTAAATAAATTAATACAAAAATCCTTAAATAATAAACCCTTATTTACTTCCCCAACCATGTGACTTTTTACTCTCATTCAATAAACAACGTCCCAATTAACCATATTTTCTTCTCCCTATTCAAGAATATGTCATCAGCCACCTCATCTACTCATTATTTTACACCATAATGACACCCAATCCCCATCTATATTTTTATTTATACACACCATAATAAACACTACATCAATTTTAAAAGATGTTTTTTAAAAAATATGCATGGTTTTTATAGGAATTTTATTAGTGTTGAATGATACATGGTTATATTATAGATTATTGTACCATATTTTTTATTGATCTATATTCCATTTAAATTCTGAATTTTGAGGTCAATTTTTCATGTATTTATACCAATGTTCTCTATTTTTCATATATTATTTATTAAATATATACTTTACTTTTTTTAGAATTTATATTAAACTTTAATATTTGGTTTAATGAATTTAATGTAAGAACTTTAGTTTCCCATTGCCTTTTCATCCTGATTTTTGTAAATAACAATTTTAATAATTGGAATTTATTTTTTAGTTTATTTATGTTTTATTAAATATATATATTAATAAATTCTTACTATTTATATTTTTTGTTATATTTTTTTTAAAAATAGTATATATTTTGAAAATATTATATATTTTACATTAAAAACAATATTGTGTGTGTGTTCATGGTAATTTGTGGGAGTGTGTGTGAATAAGTATATGTGCATGTGTGCATGTGTGTTGATATATGGGTAGGAGCGTGTGCATGTGTGGATTCTGGTGTATGTGAGGGTGTAGGTGCATCTACATCTACGTCAATCTATGTATCTATGTGTCTATATATATATATATTTCAATGATTATATATATATATTTTTGTGCATACATATACATTCATGTGTGTGTGTGTGCATTCACATGCATGAGTTCATGTGTGTCAAACATCATAAATTTCATTTTTATATTGTTATTTTTGTTATTAATTTTATTTTTTTTTTCAAAAGAGAATATCTTATATTCAATTTTTTCAAAGAAAAATTAAATTTAAAGTTCAATAAATAAAAACGGAGATTCTCTATTTAACTGTAGTTATCAGTGATAATAAATTGTGGTTAAATTAAATGATGAAGAACAAGTGATTAATATGAGAAATGGGTTGGGTATTTCTTAAAATTTGTTAAACAGAATATTCCAAAAAATATTTTTTTATTGTCCAAGCATGATGTTTTTTAATATAAGAAAACAAGGTTCTAGAAAAATTAAATATAATTTATTTTTAAAAAAAATTAATATGTGTTACAATCGTTGGATATGGTATGGAGAATAGAACCAAATTTAGTATTTCCTAAAAATGGATATTTTCAAAATGAGGAAAAGATCAAATATTAGAAACTATTTAAAATTTTAAAGTGTAAACCATTGATAAAACACTAATGATTGAGTGGTTGTATATTGATATGGAAAAATCACTATATCAAGGTGGTAAAAAATCTATAGTTTTATCATAGTGTTGATATTGGTTAACTTGAAGGTAAGAGATAGATAATGTAATAATAGTTTCAAGGAATTTCATAACATATTGAAATAGATACTTCTGTAAAACAACATGTAACACCCCATGATTTTGAGAATTATTATTATTATTTTCCAATTAATTTATTCTTTTGATATTTTTCAACACTGAAAATAGTTATTTTATATATATTGTAAAGCACTAAGTTTGGCTTTCATTATACACAATGCCAATTTAATCCTGAACTACATGAAACATAATTTCTTTCTGTCTCTACAAAAAACCCAAAGGTTAGCTTATGTTACATGCAACAATTAATTTCTTTGATGGCTTATATAACACGCATGACTGAGTGTTACCGAGGAAAAATATAATATTAAAAATATTATTATTTAATATAATAATATAAATAACCTAGCTATAAAATTATATTTTATGAATATCATTAACTAACTTATGTAAATATATGGTTTTCATAAAATATAAAATGAATTGATTAGTTACAAATTATTTAGAAATGAATATAAGAACCAATTGAATATAAAGGGAGTATTTTTATGCTCATAAAGTTATTTTAATCCAATTAAATTAAATTAATTATAATAATTAAGTGATATTATTTTAATATATATGTTATATATTCAATCATGTATTTTTTATAATCATTTAATAGATTTGATAGACATAATATAAGAATAAAATCTATTTTATGCTTAAAAACTAATATTTTTATAATGGTAGTTTTTACCACATTTTAATGGAAACCCCATTTTAAATCCAATTTTTAGAACTTTTATAGATTTAATTTGTCCAAATAAACTTAATAATTAAAATATATACATAAAAATTTTCTTATAATAATTTTTTTGTAACCTTCTGTAAGGTTTCATTTTTATTGATTAGTTAACAATATTGGATTTTAATTCAAAAATTCTTTTTCATATAATTATTTTATAAGGATAAATTATATTTTAAATTGATTTTAAAGTTTAATTAGATAATATTTTTATCAATAAATTCAATTGAATCCATTTTAATCAACTTCATTTTGAAATTGAACATAAAAACAAAGAAAACTTTTGAACATTTTTACTTTAAAAACCCGCATTGTCGACCTGAATGCAGGATTATATTAAAATTAATTTATGCCACATATTTGATTGGAATTCAGAAATATGGATTAAATATTTTTAATAATCATAATTTATAATTTCTAATAAGCTCAAATTAGTTTTTTGCCAAAAATATTTGTAAGGCAATTAAAAATTAATTACAATGATTAAGGTTAAATTAAGCTTAACTAAAGATTAAACCTTAAATTTATGAACAAAAATGTCCTATACACTTGTACTAAATCCATTATATGGTTATATTTATATCATATCCTCCCTTTTATCAACTTTTTACCATTATTTATCCACTTTCAATAAATAAATGTTAGTGAGATTCTTTCTTTTAAAATAATACAAGATATTCCACCCCTCCTCCATTATAAAAGGCCTCATCCACTTACACTTTCTTACACCTCTCAACCCCCTCAGGTTCATAAAAACTCAGAAAAAATATCTCCCAAATTCCCTCAATTATAACTTGAATCCTCCCCTTTTTAATAAAGCAATCCAAGTAATCCTTTTGGCACATACAAAAAGGAGTTACCCGATTAAGAGGTAACACCCTCCCTCAAACTCCTTTCTTTTATTTCCCCTCTCCACTCACGAAAATATTTTTATTACATGATGATATAAAAACCCCATTATATTCAATATACTATGATGTTTTAATACTAATATTTCGATCTCCACTTACACACACATCCATCTAACTGGTAATGAACATTTTGTTTACGTGTAGGTGGACTACCGCCTCGCTAAATGATGATTGTTCAATTTTCCTATACCGCCTAGTGGTCATTATGATGTAAAAATTGTTTATATATGTTATATATAAAATTTATTATGTATTTATTATACTGTAATTATTTTAAAACACACGTATTTATACTTTTCATTTGTTGTTAATACGATAATTTTGATTGAGGAAGTGCAGACTACCTACTGTTCAAAACAATGTGATTCGTTCATACACTACATGGAATTTACTAAAGATGGATGTATTGAATATATATGATATATATGATATATTAAAGGTATTTTAATAATTATATATACATATATATTACTTTTACTATCTTTCCTTCAACAAGACAATTAGACTGAAATAGCGTTCATGTATACGTACGACTTGCCTCTCCATGAATGGTGTATTCTGTTTCATAATTTTATATTCTATAGATTTTTTATAATAAAAATATATGGTTTATAAATTATATTTATACCATGTTTTAAATTATTTAATAATGATATAAGTATAAGTACCAATGTTATAACAAAGGAAGACACTTGTGAAGAACAATGTGAATGTTATCTGAGGTGAAACTTTAACATATGATGGTTATCAAGCTGGTAACATAAGGTAAAAATAAAACCATATATTCTATAATAAATAAGAATAAGTTTCTTTAAAATATTTATAATAAATTTATACTTATTATACTGGTGTTTTGAACGAGAATGATGAGAGTCAAGATGCAATGTAAGGGGGATTTCATCTCACTTTTTATTTCCATGACACACATGCTATGTTTTCCACTATTTACATTTGTGTGGTGTATGTAAAACCCGTGATTGTATTCTTTGTATTTTATACTTTAATTTATGGGAATAAACATGTCCATTTTATGATCCTTCTTTCATGGGTTTTATATTTCAAATGTTATCAAATTGGTAAAATAGTTTTGTCTTAATTTTATTTCTTTGAGACTCCTGTTTTATTATGCACATAAATTAATTTTCGAGGGGTATGTACATCTATTTTATAGGTTATATCATGAATATATTTATTTTATTGTTATTTTAAGCTTCACATAATTTTATTTTCTTACATGGATAGTATGATCCCAAGTTACCATGTTATAAGATATTATTGACACGATCTCATTATTTTTTTGAGGTTATTTATGTTTATATTTACCTTGATTAAAACTTATGATCTATATCACAAGAACACTAATGATTTTCTTCTCCTATGATTATTCAAGATATCCTCATGGGTTAGCAGCATTTTTTACACTCTTTTTAACTTAAGATAATGTTTTAAGTAAAATCTAAATATCTCGCTCTCTGTCTCTTCGGTCAGAAATATATTGTATTAAAAAACCATGTCTTTGAAAATGTTTTCCAAGGATCCTTGAAGGTCAGTTTCAAGGGAAAACAAATTTTAAAACTGTTTTATGGTTTTAAATGACATCATTATAAGTTTTCAAAGTATTTTAAAAGAAGTGGGTTTAAATTTGTTTTCATGCTTTATTTATAGGTTTTAAAATTATTTTCTTTGAAATGGATTTCAAATGATTTCAATATTTCTTTATAAGTTTTAATAGTGTTTTCAAAGATAATTGTTTTTAAATTTTTTTGAAATTTCTTTCAAAAAAATTCAAGGAAAAATATTTTCAAAAATATTTAATGTATTTTTATAAATTTTTAAGGTATTTTATAAGAAAATTATTTTCAAATGATTTTATATGTTAAAAATTGTTTTTCAAAGAAGAAAGGATATTTTCCTCAAGAAATTATTTTAAAAGATATTTCAAAATTATTTTCTATCTAAAATGACATTTTTTGATGTTACTCACGACCTTTTAGGAAATGATCTAAATTTTCAATTCATATCCTTTTTATGAATGTGTTATGCTTAATGTCGCGGTCTTTATGAAACCCATTTATCTTCTATGGGTTATATGTCTATGAAACTCATTTCTATTTCATGGGTTAAATGATTTTTAAAACTACATCTATTCACATTTTATGCTTTGATGAAATGATTATGAAACCAATCTATTTCACATAGGCTATGTATTGAGGGAATGAAAATAAAACCCATATCATTTCATGTGTTATTATTTTATGTTTATAGAACTCATCTCTTTTTATGGGTCATGATATGATGAAGTTTTTTTATCTTTTGGAATATGTATGAATGATTTCATTATGAGATGGGTGGGACCTATATCTCCCTCTAATGCATTAGGTAATGGTAAATGTTTTATGAGCTCAAAGGATATATGGTAGGACATCCTAATACCAAAACAGGAGGTAAAATAGGAGGAAATCCCAATCCCAATCCCAAGACAAGAGTATAAATGGGAGGATTTCCCAAGCCCAATAAAAGAGGTTAAATGGGAGGACATACCAAGCCCAAGAAAAAAGGGTAAACAGGAGGACATCCTAAGACTAAAACTAGAGGGTAAATAAGAGGAAATCCCAAGCCCAAAACAAGAGGGTACACGGGACTACATCCCAAGACCGAAATAGAAGGTTACATGGGAGGTCATCCTAAACCCGAATCAAGTAAAAGGATGATTAACCCAATACTAACATGTTACAAAGGCCTTGGTAGTCCACCTTGACATGGATTTTTTATATGTGTTTGACACAATTATATGTTTTATCCCTATGTTATGATTTCATGGATTATGTTCTTTATTTCCTTATGATTCAGGTCTTATGAACCACCAATATTTATTATGATCACAAATATGTAGGGTATGATATTTAAATTTTATTCTAATGTTCCATACCCTTTTGTTCATGTTATGCCTGTGAATTTCCTTTATTTATCCTTATTGAGAAACTGAGCTCACCTTTTTTTTATGTTTCCTTTACTCAGGTTATAAATAAAGGTTTTTGGTAGAAGTACTAAAAGTGGATATCATTATGAGATTTTTTGAAGATATTTCACCAGGATAAATGATTTTTATTCCTTGTTTCCAAAGACACTAAACTATTATAGTCCTCAGGCATCTTTTTGTTGTTGTAATGTACAGAATATTCATATAAAATGATTTAATATCCATGTAAATTAATACTCGGTCACTATAGGTGCTATCAAAGGAAAGGTTTGGTAAATATTTGGAAACTAGGATAAGAAATATTTAGTGATATCCCTAGGTATATTTATAAGGATATGTCTAGGGATGTCTCAAAGGATAAGGATGAGTTTAAATTTAAGAAAATGTCCTAGAATTTTGGAAAAGGATAGAGAGAGTGGATTCCAATAAATACATACTTATCTGGATACTACAATTGGATGTGGCTCTGGAACAAATGTACCTAGGGGTAAAAATTCCAACAAGATGTTTTGGGCCTAACTTAGGGTAATCTGGTACTCAATAATAGGTCTTGTTGTACACCTGGTTTGACACTCCCGAGGGATATTCTTTTGGAATTCACAAAATCTTCAAGAATCATCATAATGTATTTAAATATAAGTTGGATATTAATAACATAGAATAAACCTAAGGTGACATATTTTAAGAAGGGTTTCATAATTTATACATCAAATAAGCGGTTTTTATGATTATGTAGTTCCTCGCTCTGATAATTGTTTCTTAATCTATGATTTTGGTTTTATTCAATGGATACAACCTGACGGAACCACATTAATGGTGGTTGTAATGGATAATTCAGTGATTGTACTCTTGAGAACCCAAATAATAAGGGAGAATGAATTAAAATTCTCATTGATATAATCACCCATAGTTTTCAATCTATGAACCATGTTGTATTCCCAAATTATCAAAGGAGGGAACAACATTATGTTGAGTCCTTCACGGGGAAACATATCCTTCTTTCAATGGGTCTTCTAATCTACTTGTTTAAGAACAATGGATCAATACCACTGAAAAGATATTTTCTTCTCTCCAATGTTTGGAACATGAGAAATTCATTCTGGATATTTATCAGTTAGAAGGTGAAGCAGATTAGTGGTGGAATTTAATCAAGAATATTAAGAATCAAGATGAAATTGACTCAATGGATTGGGATGACTTCAAAAACTTATTTTTTAATAATTAATTTCCTCGGATTCTTCATATGAAGATGGAAAAGGAATTTATTTAGCTTAAACATAATGATGAATAGTCTATTCATGATTATAAAGAAAATTTCACAGGGCTTTTGAGGTAATCTTCAGGTATTATCATTCAACCCAAATGAAAAATTGATCGATTATTTGTTTGTCTGAAACCTAGTCTTTTAAAGGCCTTGTCTATAAGAGACTTTAGAAGTTATGAAGAGTGGGTTAGATGTGCTATAAAGGTGGAAATGGAGGTATTAGTTGTTTATCAATCTCATGGTTCTTATAAGAAAAGAAATACTGAGTTCAGAGTAAAATCAAATAACCACGGAGAAAAGAAAATAAGTCATCCATTATGCATAAATTGTGGGAAAAACGTGGATAGAATTGTCTAAGGTTACTAATAAATTTTTTAAGCATGAAATTTAAGGTTATCGAGCGGTAGAATTTAGAACTAATGGGAGTAAGTTAGATAATGATGAAAATAATGAGAAATCCTTATAGAATGTACCTCCCACACATTAGTGTGTCAATTGTATGGATTTTGTCCATTACACTAACAAGTGCCCCAATCCAAGGACTAATGTGAATGATAAGCCACAAAAACTATTAAAGACAAAGGAAAAATGGAAATATTATGTGATAATAAGGGATGAAGTGAACCAATATAATTAATAAGTACTAATCATTCTCTCCTTAGTTGGTAATTTTATATTTTATTTTTTATAAATAATCCCAATGAAAGTCTTATTGTTAATCCTGTGGTGAGACTTCTTGTGATTGTCTTCCCCTACACAGATTATGGAATAATGAAATCACATTTTATATTTTATTAATACAAGGATGGACCCAAGTTTCTTATAAAAATTATTTTTCTTTAAGATAAGAGCATATTTAAAGAATTAGGGGTAAATTATATTTTGGAAGGGTTATAAGGTTAACCATTTGTGCAAAGTTTATGTCAATCTTCAAATAATGTTTTTGAGATTACTATTTTATCTCACCACATGAGGACTTATTAAAATTTGATAACCTATTTTTTATGTTAAATTAAGATAGATGGGTTAACTTATCATGGATCTCATGATTTGTTAGTACTTTAGGGGAAAAATAATTCTCATTTATTTCTTAGGCTAAGAGATGAAGTGGAAATCTATTAAGGCATAACCAAAGGTCAGGATTATGTATAAGAAAGGTAATAACACCAAGTATCTATATTTCCTTATATTTTTTCAATAAAAATAATTACTAAATGATAGGATAATGATAAAAAATGGTATTTTCCTAATACCTTAATTTTTTGAACCGATGGCCTTTGAAATCATCATTGATTTATGAATTTGAAGCCTTCAAATTTCTTTCGATCACTCACTTGTTTGTGATTTATGACCTCAATCACCCCCTAAAAATATTTACACTTTCCCTATATGTCCAATCATCACTCCCAACTTATGTTCTCCTATATGGAAACCTAGTTATATGTCACATTGGGTAACCATTATGGTTCCAACTTACCATTTTGAAGTGAAGTTTTAGTATTTGTTTTTATGATGTGGGTTCCTATGAATAAAGATTTCAAGTATCAAACCTTTTATAACACAGAAAAATTTCAATGGGGAAATTTATTTTAAAGGGGGTAGAATGTAACAACCCTAGATTTTCAGAATTATTTTTTTCGAATTAATTTATTCTTTTTATATTTTTCAACACTGAAAATAGTTATTATATATATATATATATTAAATCACTAGGATTGTCTTGCATTATACACAATTCCATGTTAATATTTCACTACAGAAAACATAAGTGTTATCCTGATCTACACAGAACACCAATATTAGCTTGTGTGACACTTAATAATGACTTTCTTCGATGGCTTGTGCAACACGCATGATCGAGTGATACAGAACAGAAATATAATATTAAAAATATTATTATTTAATATAATAATATATATAACCTAGACATTAAATTAGATTTTATGAATATTATTAACTAAATTATGTATATATATATATGGTTTTCACAAAATATATAATTATTTATTTATTTAAAAATTATTGTTAAATGAATATAAGAACCAATTGAACATATTGGGAGTATTTTTAAGCTTACAAAGTTGTTTTAATCATATTAAATTAAATTGACTGCAATAATTAAGTAATATTATTGTAATATATATGTTATATATTCAATCAAGTATTTTTTTATAATCATCCAATAGATTTTATAGACATAATATAAAAACAAAACCAATTTTATGCTTAAAACCCTATATTTTCATAATGGCAGTTTTCACCGCCTTTTAATAGAGAACCCATTTTAAATACAATTTTTTTGAACTTTTATAGATTTAATATATGAAAATAAACTTAATAATTTAAATTGAAACATAAAAGTTAGCTTAGGATATTTTTTTAGAAATTTTCTATACGGTTTCATTTTTATTGAATAGTTAAAAATACTGGATTTTAATTCAAATATTATTTTTAATATAATTAATTTATAAGGATAAATTTTATTTTAAATTGGTTTCAAAATTTAATTATATAATATTTTTATCAATAAATCCAATTTATTCCATTGAAAACAATTTCATTTTGAGATTGACTATAAAAACATAGCAAGCTTTTGAATATTTTTACTTTAAAAATATGCATTGTTGACCTGACTACAGGATTATCATTAAATTAATTTCTACCACTAATATGATTGGAATTTGGAAAAAAATATTTCATATTTGGAATAATAATAATTAATAATTTAAAATAATTACTACATAGTTTCTTACAAAAAAATATTAGTAAAGTAATTAAAAAGTAATTGCAATGATTAAGTTTAAATTAAGAATAACTAATGACTAAACATTAAATTTAAGACTGAAATAGACCTATACACTTGTCCTTAATCCATTTTATGGACATATTTATATCGTATCCTACCATGGGTCAAATTTGGACAATTATTTATCCACATTAAATAAACAAATGTTGTTTATATTCCTTTCCTTTAAAATAATAGAACAGATTACACCCCTCCTCCATTATAAAATGTCCCCTTCACTTCCACTTTCTCACACCTCTCAAGCCCATTAGGTTCGGAAAAACTCTACCCAAATAGCTCCCCAAAATTCATTCCTTCTACCTTGAAGCCCCTCCTTGGGCAGAAAGAAAACCAAGGAAGCCTTTTGGATCAATCCAAAAGGAGTTACCCGATTAAAATGTAACACCCTCCCTCAATCTCCTCTCTTTTATTTCCTTTATCCACTCCCTAAAATATTTTTATTACATGATAATATAAAAAAACCAGTATAAAAAATATACTAGTATGTTTTTATACTAATATTTGTTCCTTAACTTACACACACATCCATCTAATGTGTTAGGAACATATTGTTAAAGTGTAGGCGGACTACCGCCTTGCTAAACGATGATGGTTAAATTTTCATCAACCGCCTCTTATGGTGTCCATTAAGATGGAAAAATTATTTATATATGTTATATATAATATTTATTATGTATTTTAATTTCTTTATTTATTTTACAACACACATATTTATACTTTCCATTTCATGTTAATATGATAATTTTGTTTGTGGAAGTGCAAACTATGGCCCCCCTCAAAGTGATGTGATTCATTCATACACTACATGGAATATATTAAGGATGTATATACTGAACATATATTTTATATATGATATAATTAAGCTACTATAATAATTATATATATGCATATAATTACATATATATGTATTTTACTTTCTTTCCTTCAACATGACAATTAAACGTAAACAGCCTTCATGTGTACGTACGGCTTGCCGTCTCCATGAACGGTGCATTCCATTTCATAATTTTATATTATATGTATTTTTATAATACAAATATATTGTATATAAATTATATTTATATAATTTTTTACATTCTTCAATCATGATATAATTATATGAACCCGCAATATAACAAATTTAGACACATGTGAAAAACAAAGCGAATATTATTCGAGGTGAAACCTTAACATAGGATGGTTATCAAGCATGTAATACAATGTCATAATCAAACCATATATGTTACAAGATATAATAATCTGGGTTTTTAAAAGATTTATAATATATTCATACTTATTATATAGGTGGTTTTGACGAGAACGATGAGAGTCAATAGACAAGGTAAGGAGGATTTCATCTCACTTTTTATTTCGGTGAGACACATGCTATGTTCACCTCTCTTTCCTTTTATGTGGGGTATGTATTACCCATAATTTTATTATTTTTATTTTATACTGAATTTATGGGTATAAATAGTTCCATTTTATGATCCATATTTTATGGGGTATAAGTTTCAAAGGTTAGCAAATCAGTAAAATAGTTTTGTCTCAATTTGACTTCTTTGAGACTCATGTTTTGTTATGCACTTAAATTCATTTTAGAGGTGTATATAATTCCATTTTACAAGTTATATTATGAATCTATTTCTTTTCACGGTATTTTAATCTTCAAAAAATTCATTTTCATACATGTATAGTATGATCCCATGTTACCCAGCTATAATAGTTTATTGAGACAATACCATAGTATTTTTTCAAGGTCATTTATGTTTATGCTTAATTTGTTGAAATATTATGATACATATCTCAAGAACACTTGTGGTTTTACTTCTCCTATATTTGTTCAAAATATCCTCTTGTGTTAGTACATGTTTTCTCTACTCTTGGGTACTTAATGTAATGTTTTAAGTAAAATTTATTTTTCTCAATCTTCAGTTGGAAATCTATTATATTCAAAAACAATGTTTTGGAAAATATTTTCAAAGGATCATTAAAGAGAATTTTCAAGGGAAAAAAGTAATTAAAAAAATAATAATTTTAAATGATTTGATTATAATTTTTCAAATTATTTTAAAATAATATTTTTAAAACGTTTTTAATATTTCTTTATAAGTTTTAAAAGTATTTTCAATGAAATGGATTTCAAATGTTTTCAAGTTTTATTTATAATTTTTAAAATCTTTTTCAAATAAAATGGGTTTAAATTTTTTTTAATCTTCTTTAAAAAAATTCAAGTAAAAAGGTTTTCAAACTTATTTCAATTATTCTTTATAAGTTTTCAAGGTATTTTATTATAAAATTATTTTAAAAAGGTTTTATGTGTTAAAAAACATTTTTCAATGAAGAAAAGATACATTCCTCAAGAAATATTTTTGAAAGATATTTCATAATTATTTTCTGTTTAAAATTAAATCTTTTGGTGTTACTCATACCCTTATAGGAAATGATCTAAATATTTCATTCATATCCTTTCTATGAATGGGTTATGCTTAATGTTATGGTCTTTATAAAACTAATTTCTCTTCCATAGGGTTATATGTTTATGAAACCCATTTATATTTCATAGGGTAAATGATTTTGAAACCCGCATCTCTTTAATGGTTATTCTTTAATGAAATTATTTTGAAACCTACATATTTTCATATGTTATTTTGTGAGGTAATGTTAATAACACCCATCTCTTTTCATGTGTTATGATTTTAATTTTATAGAACCCATCTCTTTTTATGGGTCATTATATAATTATGTTTTATTATATTGTGGAACATGTATGAATTATTATATTATGAGATGGGTGGGAGCATTATATCCCTCCAATGAATTGGGAAATGGTAAATGTTTTATAAGCTCAAATGGTACCTGAGAGGACATCGCAATCCAAAATAAGAGGGTAAAAAAGAGTAAATCCCAAGACCAGGACAAGAGGGTAAATGGTAGGACATCCCAAGACCAAGAAAAGAGGGTAAATAGGAGGAAACCACAATCCCAATACAAGAGGGTAAACGAGAGGTCATCCTAAGCCCAAGATAAGAGGGTAAATGGGAGGAAATCCCAAGCCCAAAACAAGAGGGTAAACGAGAGAACATATCAATCCCAAAACAAGAGGGTACATGGGAGGACATCCCAAGCCTGATACAAGAGGGTATATGGGAGGGAATCCCAATCCCAAAGAAGGTTTGTTAGTGAGTAACCCAAGCCTAACATGTTACAAATGCCTTGGTAGGCCGTCTTGATATTGATTTTTTATATATGTTTTCCACAATTACATTTTTTATCCATATGTTATGATTTTATGGATTACATTTTTATTTACTTATGATTCATGTATTATGAACTTCCAATCTTTATTATGATCTATAATATACAGGGTATGATCTCAAAATGTTATTCTCAGTTTTCATACCATTTTGTTCATTTTATGCCTATAAATTTCCTTCATTTACCCTTACTGGGCATATGTGCTCACCCATTTCATATGCTTCTTTTCCCTGGGTTATGAAGAAAGGTTTTAGGTACAATTAATAATGGTGGATATATTTATGGGTGATGTTGAAGATCTTTGACCAGGATATAAGATTTTGTTTCCATGTTTGGAAATACACTAAACTATATGTCCCTAGGGAATGTATTATTCTATAATGTAATGAATATTTATATAAAATGATATAGTATCCATGTATATTAAGCATGGGTATCTATATAACCACATTCAAGATTAAAATTATTAATCTAAGAAGATCGTTGTTCCAATAATATTGGGGAATAAAATGATATATGAATGACCCAATGATAGTGAATTTTATTAAAATTAATGTGAAGGTATTTTGGAGTGTTTTAAATATAGGATATATGGTATAATGTGAAACAAATACATCATGGGGATTCATATCTTATGTAATGCACCACACCTATTGTTTTGAAAAATTTACATCCACATATTATTCCTTATTTAAAGTGTTTATTTCAAAATTCAAATGATGTAAAATGGTTTATATGGAATGAATAAGTGGAAATATCATATATAAAACTACATCACCCCTATATTCCATTGAGTAGAATAAATTGGCCAAGAATTTCATGATTTCATAAATAATGTTTGAAATTTTAAATTTGTACTATGCATAGATGGAATAAATCCATATCGAGGCCTTGGTATCCATAATAATTCAAGGCCAATTATGTTGGTAATTTACAACCTTTCCAAATATATTTTATTAAACAATAAATATGTTATAATGACCTTGATAATTTCAGAATTGAAAAAATATGGAAATGAAAATGATGTTTTCTTATAAAAATTACGTTATGATTTGAATGATTATAGGAGGAAGGGGTTAAATTTTTTGATTTATATATATATATTTATATATTCAATATAATTCTATTATAGTTTTACATATAAATGAATCTTTAATATATGTAAATTTATCTAGATAAATTTTTAAGAGATAAATATTTATAATTTATCAATAAGGTACTTTATATTATGAAATATAACATTTGAGAAAAACAATGTGCATGGGTATTTGAAGGTTTATGCATATGGATCACTCTTATAAAATATTAAAAAAACATATAATGGCTCATAAATATATAACAAAATATCCATTCCATTTTCAAACAACTAGTATTTTGATAGGCTGGAAAACATTAATTGTAACACCCTAAGCTTCTACGGTACGCTTCTCTTTCAATAATGCAATAACTTTCATTTTACGCAAGTTCGAGATTCTAACACACCGCGACCAATAAAAGTAGTCATTATGAATATTAATACCCAATTTTTGAATTATATAAATTTTATATTTCAAAATGTACTTCATTTTTGGATTTAGAATATCGGAATTAGCCTAATTTGAAGTTTTGGTATTTTTCTGAGAACATCCAATTTTCGATTAATAGTGAAAATACTTAAAACAACATTTTTAATGAAAATAATTTATAGTGATAAATTATAATATTGAGTTATTTTAAAGTATAATTAGAATATAATTTTACCATTTTACCCAATGGTGGTCATTAGAATTAATTTCACTTTGAAAGTGGACATAAACAATTGTCAATCTTATGATTGATATTCTTTCTTAAAAACACGCTATTTGTTTTGACAATGGGAATTAATTATTAAATTAATTAATGAAACTTATATGTTTTTAATTTGGTAAAATATACATCATCTTTGAATTGGGAATATCAAATATATCTTAGGGTGAATTTTTGGTATTTTTCTAAAAAACATCAATTTTTGATGAATAGTGAAACCCATAAGTGGTAGTTAAAAAACTAATTTTTCGTTTAAATGAAATTTTACCGCTTATGTGAATTTAATTTCAAAAATCAGGCATACATTATTGTAATTAGGAAGTAAAATGTGGTTAAATGGGATGAAAATAATTTTTTGTGAATAATAACTTTTGAGTTTTATTAACCGCGATTAGAGGTAATTAGAGTAATTTAAGGTAAAAATAATGTTATAATAATATAAAATTACCTTGAAACATGTCCTACTCTTATTGGATGACTCATGGATGACCAATACAATCCATGGGTCAATTTTTGGGACCCCATGGAGCCACATGGGTTAGATAATGACATTAATACCTTTTATTTAAAGTAAAAATAAAAATGTCACAAACATGTATGGTTTTACTAAAAACAATTTAGAAGGAATTATACAAGTCATATTTTTGACTATAAATATTAATTGGAAATATAAAAATATTTCCTACATCATGGTAATTTTGTTTATAATTTTTAGGCATGAAATAAATAAATTTATTTATGACACCATGATGATGCAGTGATTACCTCATTAATGAAATATTTAAATAAAATGAAAATATAAGGTAAACTATAAGACTTACACTTGTCTAAATCCTATTGGATGAGTAGATTTAGAACCCTTATCACCTTATATTCAAAATATATCATTGTGGGACCTTTAAAATCTGAAAATCATTTCATAATAAAGTAACATTTCATGACTTTCCAAGAGTGCCCCTCCTATCCTCTTATAAAAGGCCCCCACCTTTGCCAACTTATTCACACCATCAAATCCATTTGACTTGGCCAACCTCTTCCCAAATACTCTCTCAAATTCCATATCTTACTCCTAGAAGCCTCACTTTTGGCAGAATTCTTCCCAAGGAAGTCTTTGGATCAAATCAAAAAGAGTTACCTGATATTAAGGTAATGTATTCTCTTATATTCTTTTGTATTATTTTTCTTCTCCAACCGCTTAAACTATTTTTATTCCATTATATTGTAACAAAACTAGTATCTTTAATATAATAGGATGTTGTTATGAGATGTATTTTATTTAAAATTACACACGCCTCCGTCTAATGGTTAAAGAACATACTGTTTCTGTGGTTGGCGAATTACTGCCTCAAGAAACGATGATTGTTCAATATTCTTTTAACACCTCTAATGGTGGCCATTAAGATGTCAATATATTTATATATGATATGTATTATGTTTATGTTTTCCTTATACTTCTGTATTTTTCATTTATGGCATACCTTTATGATTTTCATTATGGGTAAACTTGATAATTTCATTTTTGGAAGTGCGGACTACCGCCCCCTCAAAGTTATTTGAATCGTTAATGCCATATGTGGGATTTATAAATGATGGAGTTAATGATATTATATATGATATTATACAGTAATTGTAATATAACTTTATATCATTATTATTTCATTCCATTAAATACTAAATAGAAATGAAAGTAGCGTTCATGCGTACGTATGGCTTACCGTCTCCATGAACGGTGCATTTCATTTCCTACATATAAATGTTATGAAATATTATAAATACATGTATATACTGGATATATATGATATATATGATATCTACATCATGAATCTAATTCTGTAGATAATGGATATTTTACCAAATAAACAACTTGTAATTATAAGAATTTTATATTTTACTCAAGTACCAAGGATAGAAAAAACAACCGTTATTAAATTAAATAATTACATAATGTTCATAACATGGTAATAAGTGATATAAAAGGAATAATGAACTTGAAAAAGGTTCTTAAGAAAGTATAAATTAACTCTAGTTTATTATTCAGGAGGTTAAAGAATTATTGAGTCAAGTCGGACACGAGGTAAAGAACTTCGTCTCAATCTCCTTTCATTGAGGCATATTTTATTTTATACACAACTTTGTTTTATATGGTGTATAAACCCCTTTTAATTTTACTTTTATTAAAAAG
The DNA here is from genome assembly GCA_963277665.1 of Viscum album. NCBI lineage: Eukaryota > Viridiplantae > Streptophyta > Magnoliopsida > Santalales > Viscaceae > Viscum > Viscum album. The sequence continues at coordinate 882,589,677 of OY728123.1, forward strand.
AAATCTTTTTATATGAATCATTTTCCTAAATGACAAAAGGAAATATTTTTTTCTTACGTATGCGGCGACAATGACTTCTCCACCGCCGTGACCATTATTTGAGTTTCTGCTTCCTCTAAAAGCCATAACTTTTTTTAAATGAAAAATAGATTCCATTTTTTACTTTTCTTTTATTTTGGTATTGAAAATGGGTTTGATAAAGTTTTTATTATATCAATTTGTTGTATTGATATCTTGTGATTTAAATGTGTAAATGTTATGTTTCCTTTATGTATGTTTTATGTGATACGATTATGTTATGGTTTATGATATGTTTAAATATTTTCATATAAGGAATGAATTGGACTTAATAAGTGACAGGTAGAGCCTGCTATAGCTCCTCGATGTATCAGTTGGTCTCATGAGACAAACTAGTGTCTTGGCACAAGGCCTTGACAAAATCTTATTTGTAGTCTTGGCACAAGGCCTTGACTATGTGGTTATGATATTCTGGCATTATGCATTCCATCATTATGAAAGTGGTTATTGTTATTGAATGTGATTATTCGACTAATAGAATATCCATGTGAATATGTAAATAGAATTATTTCATTTTATTTTTTCCATATTATGCTGAACTTCAAGTTTAAAGTGCTTTTGTTTTAGTTATACATTGCCTTAAATGTTTGTGTTTATTTATGAAAGTTTCAGCTACATTGTTGTCCTTACTGAGCATCTGAGCTCACCCCTTTCTATGTTTTATATTTCCCAGGATGTGAAGAAATATTTTATGACTGACCTGTAGGTATAGTCTGAAGGGGATATGGGTGTGGACTATGAAGACTGTGTTATTGTAGTTTTTCACTTTATGATGTAATGTAACATTTATGAATGTATCTAGTGTTTCCAAGGCTACTAAACAAATCGGTCTTTTGATACTTGATATTTTGTGATCATGACAATGTTACGTAATAATGCACTGACTCTGGATAACTGGGTTCAGGGCATTATAGTTGGTATCAGAGGTAGTTTAATACTATCCTTGGAAGCTAGATTTAGATAATCTCTAATTAGAGCACATATCCCTAAGATAGACTTTGAGGATTTGTATAGAAGAACTTCCTAGAAATATGGTATTATAGAGATTTTGTGAGTTTTCTAAGCAATACATCCCTTTCTGGATACGAGCAGGTAGAGCAGGCTCTGGCATAGATGTACCTAGGGGTAAAACCTAAAAACACCGCTTTGAGCTAGACTCGAACGGGAACTGGTGCACAACAATGGGCCTTGCTGCACTCTTGGTTATGAAACTCCCATGGGATATGCTTAGGATAATTCACAGTTTCTTTACAAAACATTATGAAGGGTTTATGAGTATATTCCTCCCCAAAGAAAACATTTCTTTTTAGGATTAGGTATTATATCCATAAACAGTTCAATTTATGTTAAGTGTTTTACAAGTGTGGAATTATGTATTTCGATTCATAAAATAATCTAGTTTATGAAATTGTTTAGAAATGGAACCTAGTGGAAGGAATGGAAACTGTATCAATGCACGCACTCCAGGTAGGGATTTCCCTCCTACTCAAGATAATTATAGTGGAGCTGGTGATACAACTGGTGCTGATCAGCTTTTCACCATACTGGGACAAGTCACTCAGGTTATGAATAATAACATTACTCGTATGGATCACCCTGATCCGCAATGTGGAGGATCAATGTTAGACCGCTTCATGAGGCAACAACCACCAAAATTCAATGGGAGTACAAATCCCTTAGTATCTGAGCAGTGGATAAATTCCTTAGAGAAAATATTCCATGCCTTGGGGAGTAGTGAAAGGGAAAAGGTTATCATGGCAGTTTACCGCCTCACTGGAGATGCTGATCAATGGTGGTCATTGATAAAAAATATGAAGGAAGATGATGAAGTATAAAATACAAAATGGAGGGAGTTCAAAGAGCTTTTCTTAGAAAAATAATTCCCTCGTGACCATCAAGCGGATATGGAAAGGCAATTTCTGAGTCTGAGACAAAAGAAGGATGATAATGTTGCAAAGTATGAGGCTAACTTTACAAGGTTAGCGAGGCTTGCATAAGATTATATACATAACCCAAGAAGTAAGGATGATCATTTCTTTGATGGGTTAAAACCGTTTCTCTGTCGAGCCTTAGTCTCACAATATTTCTCGTCGTATGAAGATATTGTCTCCTGTGCTATCAAGACAGAAGAGGAATTCTCTAAATCTTATTACAATAAAGTAAACAAAGCGAAGAAGAGAACGGTGGAACAAGAGATAAATAATGGGAAAAAGAGAAAGAAGTATTTTCCATTATGCGATAATTGTGGGAAGAATCACCCCGGTACTTGCCAAAAAGGAATGGGAGTTTGTTATAAATATGGAGAAAAAGGTCACCAGGCTCGTGATGGAAAGGGAAATAAAGAGGCTATTAATGTTGAATTCTATAATTATAGGGAAATGGGACATTATGCAAATGAATGTCTTAAGATTCAGGGAAACATACCACAGAAAAGGCCAAGGGATCAAGGCCAATCTTATGTTGTTACTACAGTTGAAGTGGGATAATTAATGTATTGGTGCTTTTGGACTCAAGGATTATATTAGGGTTATCAGAATAATGTGATATATATAAGGATTGCACTACAGTACTTGTTGTTTTCATTAAGGTTTTAATATGATGAAGGTAATCATATTTTTAGTATGTAAAAATAAGAGAAACATTAATTTGTTTAGGGAATCTGATGTTACAATTTATTTTGGAATTTAGAGACTTTTAGAGAAGGTTTGGACAGAGGTATTTTGGATAACTATAAAGGTTAGAATGGATTAAGTTAAACTTTGGATAGTATTGTTCATGGTTAAAATATTTCTGAAGATTAATTTTGGAATATTATAATACTATAGGTTTAGGAAAAGGACAACCTGCAGGTTGGGGGATAACCCATCGCGTCGAACAAATCTGTAGGAATCGAACCCACATCCATTGTGCGACAGGCCTTTATTACCTACCACTAGCCTAAAAAAAGTCCCTGGTTATTAAAAAATAGTTTTCCTAATCTAAATTGTATGTGTTAATTTTTGGAACCTTGTACGATTAGGATAAATATAATATTTTTGAGTTCTATTATCTTTTTGAGGGAAAGATGAGTTTGTGGTAGAAATTAGTTGAAGGATGAAACTCTACTTGTCAAGTATATATATATATATATATTCCTCTCTCTTATTCTATGAATAAATTAATTCTTAAACATTAGGAAAAGGATATTAAAAAAAAGTGTTATCCTAATACCTTATGTTTTGTTGAACTGATGATATTTTAAATCACCATAGATTGAAGGCTTTGAGGCCCTCAATTTTACACTTTTTTGTGATTGATGACCTCAATCACTCCCTATAAATATTTACATTTTCCCTGCAATTATTTGCCTCTAATTTCCACCAATGTTCTCCTAATCGAGATCATAATTTGGTGGTGACTTTTTCATTTCCCTTTCCCTCTTATTAAGGCTAAATTTTATTAACCTTATTTCTGATGTGGGTTTTCCACAAAGGTATTTTCTACTTTCAACCGTTTATTTTCGAAGAATGAATTAAAATTGTGAGGAAGAAATTTATTAAAGGAGGTTAAAATGTAACACCCCAAGCTTCCACAGTACGCTACTCTTTCAATAATGCAATAGCTTCCATTGTACGTAAGTTAGAGATTCTAACACACCGCAAACAATCAAAGTAGCCGTTATGAATAGTAATTCCCACTTTTTGAATTATGTAAATTTTATATTTCAAAATGGACTTCATTTTTGGATTTGGAATATCGAAATTAGCCTAAGTTGAATTTTTGGTATTTTTCTGAGAACATCCAATTTTCGATTAATAGTGAAAAATACTTAAAAACAAAATTTTTAATGAAAATAATGTATAGTGATAAATTATACTATTGAGTGGTTTTAAAGTATAATTAGAATATAATTTTTCCATTTTTTCCAATGGTTGTCATTAGAATTAATTTCACTTTGAAATTGGACATAAACAATTGTCAATCTTTTGATTGATATTCTTTCTTAAAAACACGCTATTTGTTTTGACAATAGGAATTAATTATAAAATTAATTATTGAAACTTATATGTTTTGAATTTGGTAAAATAGACATCATATTTGAGTTTGGAATATCAAATATATATTAGGGTGAATTTTTGGTATTTTTCTGAAAAACTTCAATTTTTGATGAATAGTGAAACCACTAAGTTGTAGTTAAAAAACAGATTTTTTTAAATGAATATTTACCGCTTCTGTGAATTTAATTTCAAAACTCTAAAATACATGGTTGTAATTAGGAATTAAAATGTGGTTCAATGGGATGAAAATAATTTTTGGTGAATAGTAACTTTTGAGTTTTATTAACCGCGATTAGAGGTAATTAGAGTGATTTAAGGTAAAAATAAGGTTATAATAATATGAAATTACCTTGAAACATGTCCTAATCTTATTGGATGACTCATGTCCGACCAATAAAATACATGGGTCAATTTTTGGGACCCCATGGAGCAACTTGGATAAGATAATGACATTAATACCTTTTATTTAAAGTAAAAATAAAAATGTCAGAAACAAGTATTGTTTTACTAAAACAATTTTTAGAAGGAGTTATACAAGTCATCTTTTTTACTATAAATATTAATTGCAAATCTAAAAATATTTCCTACATCATGTTAATTGTTTTATAATTTTTGGGCATTAAATAAATAAATTTATTTATGATACCATGATGATGCAGCGATTACCTCATTAATGAAAGATTTAAATAAAATGAAAATATAAGGTAAAATATAAGACTTACAATTGTCTAAAGCCTATTGGATGAGTATATTTCGAACCCTTATCACCTTATCCTAGAAATATATCATTTTGGGACATTTAAAATCTGAAAAGCATTTCATAATAAAGTAACATTTCATGACTTTCCAAGAGTGCCCCTCCTCTTCTCTTAGAAATGGCCCCCACCTCTACCGCCTTATTCACACCATCAAAGCCATTTGGCTTGGACAAACTCTACCCAAATTCTCTATCAACATCCCTATATTACTCCTAGAATCCTCAATTTGGGTATAATTTTTCCCAAGAAGCCTTTGCCTCAAATCAAAAAGAGTTACCTAATATTAAGGTAATGTCTTCTCTTATGTTATTTTATTTTATTTTTCTTCTCCAACCCCTTAAACTCTTTTTATTCCTTTCCTTTGTAAAAAAAATGTATCTTAAATATACTGGGATGTTTTTATGAGATGGATTTGATTTAAAATTACACACACCTCCGTCTAATGGTTAAAGAACATACTGTTTCTGTGGTTGGAGAATTACTGCCTCACGAAATGATGATTGTTCAATCTTCTTTTAACACCTCTCATGGTGGCCATTAATATGACACTATATTTATATATGATATATATTATTTTTATGTTTTCCTTATGCTTTTTTTTCATTTATGAAATACCTTTATGATTTCCATTATGGGTAAACGCGATAATTTCATTTTAGGAAGTGCGGACTACCGCCCCCTCAAAGTGATTTGAATCATTAATGCCATATGTGGGACGTATAAAGGATGGAGTTAATGATATTATATATTATATTATACTGTAATTATAATATATCTTTATATAATTATGATTTCATTCCATTAAATTTGAAATAGAAATGAAAGTCGCATTCATGCGTACATACGGCTTACCGTCTCCATGAACGGTGCATTTCATTTCTTACCTCTAAATGTTATGTAATATTATAAATTCATGTATATACTGGTTATATATGATATATATTATATCTAAATCATGAATATAATTATGGATATAATGGATATTTTACTGCATAAACAACTTGTAATTATTATAAGTTTATTTTTGACTCAAGTACCAAAGATCGACAAAACAACCGTTATTAAATTAAATAATTACATAATGTTCATAACATGGTAATAAGTGATATAAAAGGAATAATGAACTTGAAAAATGTCCTTAAGAAAGTATAAATTAACTCTAGTTTATTATTAAATAGGTTAAAGAATGATTGAGTCATGTCAGACATAAGGTAAGGAACTTCATCTCAATCTCCTTTTGTTGAGGCATATTTTGTTTTATACACAACTTTCTTTTATATGATGTATAAACCCCTTTAAAATTTAATTTTATTCAAAAGGAATCTTTTTATATGAATCGTTTTACTAAACGACAAAAGGGAATGTTTTTGTCTTACGTATGCGGTGACAATGACTTCTTAGCCGACATAACCATTATTTGAGTTTTGGATTCCTCTACAAGCCATAACATTTTTTAAATGAAAAATAAATTCCATGTTTTAATTTTCTTTTATTTTGGTATTGAAAATGGTTTTGATAAAGTTTTTATTATATAAATGTGTTATATTGATATCTTGTGATTGAAATGTGGAAATGTTATGTTTCCCTTATGTATGTTTTATGTGATACGATTATGTTATAGTTTATGATATGTTTAAAACATTTCATATAAGGAATGCATTGGACTTAATAAGTGATGGGTGGAGCCCGGTATATCTCCTAGATGCATCGGTAGGTCTCATGAGACAAACTAGTGTCTTGGAACAAGGCCTTGACAAAATCTTATTTGTAGTCTTGGCATAAGGCCTTGACTATGTTGTTATGATAGTATGGCATTATGCATTCCATCATTATTAAAGTGGTTATTGGTATTGAATGTTATTATTCAATTAGTATAATATCCATGTTAATATGTAAATGGCATTATTTCATTTTATTTTTTCCATATTATGTTGAAGTTCAAGTTTAAAAGGCTTTTGTTTTAGTTATACATTGCCTTAAATGTTTTTATTTATTTATTAAAATTTTCGTTATATTGTTATCCTTACTGAGCATCTGAGCTCACCCCTTTCTATGTTTTATATTTCCTAGGATGTGAAGAAATATTTTATGACTGACCTGCAGGGATAGTCTGAATGGGATATGGGTTTTGACTATGAAGACTGTGTTTTTGTAGTTTTTCACTTTATAATGTAATGTAACATTTATGAATGTATCTAGTGTTTCCAAGGCTACTAAACTAATCGGTCTTTTGAGACTTGATCTTTTGTGATCATGCCAATGTCACGTAATAATACCCCGAATCTGGGTAACTGGGGTTGGGGCGTTATATTAATTCCATATTTAAAAAGACATAAAGATCAGATAATAAATGAAATATAAGGAAGAAACAGTTAATATTATTTGATATTACTTGTTAGGGATATCTAGAGGTAGAACATAATATTGATATTATGAATGTTTAGAGGAATATATGTGATAATTTGATTAAAAAATTGTTGGATATTAAATTAAATGTTAAGGAATAATTGAATAAAATATCGGAGATGATATTAATTGAAATACATGTGGAGTTATCTCCCACTCATAACGGAAAATGATCATACTTGCCTTTGGATTTATGAACCTTACTTAATGGAGGGGAATTCAATATTTAATTTTTTTAAATATTATCAAAGTTACTTAGAGATATTAATTAAATGTGAAAAACATTATATCTTTAAAACATTGGAATTTAACAAGGGTATAATATCATGATTTTAAGGTTTTGAAGAATCAACTACTAAAAATTACACAAAATTTAATACTATTGATCCTTTTCGGAATGAATGTCATTAATGTGTCTTAATTTTTTAATTCAATTTATATAAAATTAATAGATCCACATTCATTAAATATTCTAAAGAAAAAATCATTCAGTATATTTGGTTAACTAGAATTTTATTTACCACCATTATTTCAGGATAATGTGTTACATTTAATGATATATTTCATGTAATAAATAAAATTATGTGGACCTATATATTTATATTGCATAAATCCTTTTGAATGGTATATATATATTTTTAAAGGATATGTTAAGAATCTAAACCAACAATAAATAACTATCTAAATTTTAATAGTATAATTTTATGTTAAAGGATTACTTTCTACTAATGGTGGATTTTAAAATTTAGGTAAATGATTTTATATTAATTATAATGAAAATATAATGGATCTTGTTGTTTTTTATATATAATTCATTAGAGTGTTGAAATTTTTTTCCATGTTTATTGATTATGAAATTTGTTTTGTTTTCATTAACTAAATATAAATTACAATTTCCCATGCTATTTCATAAATAGGTACTTCATATACTTTTTATCAAAAGTTATGAGAAATCGATATATTCATTCATAACCCAAAAATTTCTTTCACTAGGAGTTTCAACTTAGTAGGATGAATAAAAAATTGAATATGTCTAATAAATTCAAAATAAAGAAATATATTTTCATATTCTTTAATATCTCAAGTAGTTTGAAAACCTATTTAACAAAACATTCAATTATATTATCATTCATGTTGTAACATATGTATTATATCAGATATTGGATGTAGTGATTTTTTTAATCCTAATAAAAAACTAATTAGTTGTGTTCTATACTAAATCACATGTATTAAAAATTTAATGATATTTTGGAATAGTATGTTCTATTATTTTATTGATTATAAATTATTATAAATAAATATTTTATTTATTAATTTTTAATATATAATTTAAAAAGTTCATAGAGGAAATAACACAAGTTATTAAAAAATAAACTGAAAAAATAATCAAATATATCCATACACTGGTAACTTTTATTTTATAAATATTTTATTTAATAATAGATTAAAATATTATTTTTTATTTAAAAAAAATATCTCAAATTGTAGTTTCATTGTTAATTTAGAGTCATGGAATATTGATATTATGTTATGGGATTTATGTATAAAATAATCATCTATAGGAAAACTTTAGCTTTTACAAGGTCATATTTTTCAAAAGTTTATCTTTTGTATAACATGTCATCATATTATAATTGTTAAAATATTTTTTTTTAAATTTTTAACTTTTTTATGTAACTAACTCATTTATTATGAATGGGTTAAATCATCTATGATGAATATTGGTAGATTATTTTATGTGTTTAATTACATTTTATTTTTTAATGTTTATGGGTTTATCAAATAATTTTTATTATAAATTTTATATAATATGTATTTTTTTACTTTGATATATTTTAATATTATTATAATACAACATAGTACATATAAGGTAAAAAATATTTTTATTTTTTTCTAATATTCTAACACTATTTTTTCCAATAGGTTTTTAATTTCATTTATATAAAAAAATTAAAAAAAATTATTCATTATGGTTCTTATAATAAAATATATGAAATTGGTTATGTGATATATTTCATTTATGTTTTTTAAATAAAAAATGTGAAAACTTATTTTTCAAGTTATTTTTTCCAAAAAAATGATGTGAAATGCCACACAAGTTTTTTCCAAAACATAGAATATTTGACATCAGTCTTAATTAAAACTGACATTTAATATGATATATAACATTATTTTTATAAAATAACTGATTTTGTAAACTAATTATATTATATATATATATATATATTTATATTACAGTTGACATCAGTTTGATAATAATTAATGTTCAAATTATTTTCAACACTTGTTAAAATTACTAAAATGAAAAACATTTTTACTATGTCACACACAATGATGTGTCTTCACAATAGAATGTAAAAATGACATGTAAAACACTTTTATGTACTATTAATGGGACCTTAGTCATAGCTCATGGGGTGGATAATGGAACCATATATAACATAACAAAAAATCCCATAGTTAATGTTACAATAAATAACTCAGTTTAGTATTCACAACTATGAAATTATAAGTTTAGACACTTGAGTGATAAAGGGGTGAAGATATTATAAACAAAAGGGAATCCACTAGTTTTAAATTCAGTGTATGTTGGAATATTTGAAGATTTAATCATTGGAAGAAAAAGAAGGTTTGGTCTGTAAAAGGAGAAAGTAACCCAAAGAATGAAAATATAAAGTTTTTGAATACTAATGTTTAGGTATCTACACAAGCTTATTCCCTCGGAGATTTATTTCATTATACAAAATTTATTGATGAATAAATAGAGAAATTATAGGTGTTATTTATTAAAATGAACTATGATTTTTTTTTACAATATTATAGAGGTGTAATAATCTTGTAGAGAATGATTTAGGGTCAAAAATGAAATTATTGATATTTTATAATGGTATAAAATTTTATGGTATATATTATAAGTAATTATATTCTTCCAATCATAATCATTAAAAAAATAATATTCCTTGTACACCATAAAAAATGTTATGTTAGAGAGGATGGATAATATATTAAGTTAATATTCTATTCGTATGAGGTTTTACTCAGGTTTATATAAGTATTTTTCTATAGGGGAAATAAATATAAAATCATATATTGTAATAGTCTGTGTCCTCTAGATCCGTTACTTTTTTAGTTTTGGGTGTTGGAGGTGTTTGGGGGATGTTCCGGGAGATTTTAGTTGTTGTAGGAGTTACATGTCATGTAAGTGTATTTCACGATGTGAGATTCGGTTTCATGACTTTTCAAATGTTGGTTCATGACTTAAGGTTTTTCAAGTTTAATTAAATAATAAAATTAAACTGGTGACACATTTTCCAATGAAAACCAAACACTGGATACTACACAAAGTGAAAGGGGATTACAAATCGTGTAATACCCCAATCATGTATAGTTTTAAAAAATTATTTTCCGATCGAACCCTCATTCTTTCGTATGTTCTTTATTTTCCATGTCATTTAGGTTGAACCTTAGGTGCCTCAAGGTGTTATTAGATCATTGTTCATCCCTCTTCGATCTGTTTATCCCGATGGGTGTTCGTCGACGATCTATAGTCGAACTGTGGTAAGTTATTCCCCTTCCTAGGTTTGTTTTCTTCCTTTATTCTTCTGGGGATCCACTTTGGTGGTGTTTCCTTGGGTTAGTGTGTACATTAGGTTGCACTTTATGTTCTTGGGATGCAGTGTAGGGTGATTTATGGTTCCTCGTGGTGCAACTATGGTTTTCAGGTGTTCTTCTTTGCGTTGAGGTGAAAAAGGATTCCTTAAGTTAGGTATTCCCTTATTTATCCTAATTTGTGAATAATGAGGGAGGGGTTAGATTTTTTTTATATTTGAATCATGGTCATACCATCTTAAATAAAAGATAAAGAATCAGTAAATTGAATTGAAAGGGGGGAATGGGGTTTGATACCCATGTTTTTTCATCTTTGATATTATTTGTGATTTTATTATTGTACTGGCTAAACGCCCCACTAAAAATTGTGGTCGTTGGTGCCTCTGTTTGTGAAAGACCCATCTTATGTGGTTGTTACATTGTTTGATATTGTTTGGTATCTCCCTAAAATAAAAATATATTGACCACATATATTTGGATAATAATTTTATACCCTAGGACTATACTATTTATGTGAGAACCCATGAATTAACAAGTGGATTCAAAGAGGGGATTATTTGATGAATATGAATTCTTTTTTCCATTGGTTCATGTGGTGATGTGGTTTTGAGCATGGTTGTTGACATGGGGTTGATTTTGTGGGTATGAAGTGGTATTATTGTGCCACAGGGCTGCAGATCTGGTTGTAGTTTAATGTGTTGCAGGATTTGGTTGTGAGTTAGGGGTTTTTTTATGGAAGGATGGATTGGAAGGGATGAATTTTAAGAAGGATGGTAATGGTTGGTATGGGTTCTTCACCCTTGATAACTGCAGAAATATTTACCCTGTATCTATATATCAATATATTATATATCATGAGTGGCTGTTAAATAAAGAGGAAATGTGATTCCACCTTATTCTACCAGGCTCTTCCCCTTCTTAATTTTATTGTGTTTCTTGTTATTTTTTATTCTTAGTAGTTTCTATCATGTTAATGGAATTTATAAATGAACTATTTAGTAGATAATGGTTATTTAACTAAATTGGTTGGGGCTGTGAATTGGGTTATGTGGCATGTTGTGTGGTGTTTTGCATTTAGAGGTAACAACAAAGGTGGTAGTGTGGTGAATTGGTGGTTTGTTTGAGAACCCATAGGTTGGGATTGAGTGTTTGGTATAATATATTTATCCAAATGAATTTTTCCCTTGTGATTTCTATACACACCCCACACTAGGTGATCAATATGTGTCGAACAACCCCCTCATCATGGGGGGTGTCTTTCCCAACAACTGGTGAGGAGTACAGATGGTTGGGAACCCTCTTTCTTCTCACTCTATCTTCTAGTTGAGGTAGGTTTGGAATAAGATATGATGTATATAGGTTTTTGAGTTTCCTTATAGGGTGGTTGCGATAGGCTATGTGTTTTTGGTCAAGAGGGTTTGTGCTTTCCCAGGTATTTTTAGGATGAGAGGTGAATTACTTTCCCATGTGTCTTTGGGATGAGATGTGATGTGATTTGTGTCCCAGGTGTTTGTGAGCGAGATGTGATGTGTTTCGTAGACTAGGTTTTTGCAGGTAGGATATGATGTGTTGTGTGTACCAAGTTTATTTCGGAGGGATATGTTGTGTTTTGAGGTTATGTGTGTTCAGGTAGGATGTGATGTTGTGTATGGAATGGATCAGAGCACCAATTTGTTCAATGTTGGGCGATAACGACATAACCAATGGAAAATTGGTGCAGGGTAACCTATCATCGATGTGCTTTATATTATATAACTTGACTTTTGTTATTTAGTGGGTGTGCCTTAGTGAGCATTGGATGGTTAATATACTTGCTTAGGTGTTGTTTGGTTCTACTATTTTCTCGTGGGTGTATTAGTATGCCTCTTTCACATGTGCATGAAAGACTTTGGTTTTTCTAATGAGTATACTTGTATGCTCACCCTATGTATATGAACTATTTTTTGGTTTCTAGGAGGATTTTATAGATCATTATAGACCTTAATAGATCGTATTTTGATAGTTTTTAGGTCGTTTCTTAGCTTTACTTTTGGTATTTTACATTGGAGACTATTGTATTATATGAGTTCTATTTTACACATGCTTGTGGGATGGTTTTGGTTTTCTTTTATATTGTGCCTTAGAGTTGTATTGTGGATGATTCATCTTATCTCCCAATCTTGTTTTCCTAAAAAGGGTAATGCCTCCCATATTGTGAGATCTGTACACTCTTCATGATATTCGCTAACCCGAGGCCTACTGGAGGTGCTCTTGGGAGTCATTATCTTCCCATCTTCATTGCCAACCCAGGAGGGGTGTCTTTTGTGGGAGGGGGTAATGACATAGTGTTATTAGAGCCAGGTAGTTGATAAATTGGATGGATTTTGAAGTTAGTAATAGTGATGAATATGTGAAATGGTATGGAAACAATTCTAGTTGGTTATTGTGCATGACATAGTCCAGGGATATCAGCTAGGACACAAGATTTTAGCCCCCCTATGATCTATTGCATGGACTCAAAGCTTATTGAACGACCAAGTGATACTGATGTTCTTATCGGGTAGAGACTTATTAAAGGTGCATGCATCATAATGACTTATTTTCCTTTTTGAGTTAGGTTGTTTTGGGAAGGTTAAAATGAATGAATAAGATAAATTTAAATAAAACTTAAATACAATTTCATACTACTCGGGTTTAGGAAATATTTTTTAACCTTTCAGTATGGCTCATGTACGTCGTCCATTTGTCTCTTGAGCAGTGGAGCATAGAAAGATGATCTGGGTTATCGCCATAGGGTTGACCAAGCTAATGAGGATGATGATTGGAAGAATAGTTTGCGTTCTTTCTAGTATTAGGCTTTGGTAATGTATGGGTAAAGCATTTTAGATATAGATATAGAGGGCTGGTGGGAGGACCTTGAGATCACCTTTAGTTTGATCATGCCCCCGATGGGTTAATGGTTCCCTTTGGCAGTCAGTAATATGTGAGGATATGCATTTTAGTGGTGGATGTTGTATCTAGGGGAGCAAAATGAAGTAGATGTGTTGTGGTTCAACATCCATAAGGAGTTCTAACCAGAGTTCCTTTCATCGACCATGAAGGCTGAGAAGAGAAAAGATATAATATCCCTTTATTAGGAAAGTATGTTAGTGCGGGAGCTTGGAATCTAGTTTAAGGGTCTTATTAATTTTTTCCCAGATCTCTTTTCAGATGAGGAGTCTCCTGTGAGATGTCTCGAGGAGGCACTCCATCCCTATATCTAGTATGTTGTCACTCCTTTTACATTTCCAACGTATCTAGAAGTTCAGAAGAATGCAGAGGTGATCGATCAGATTCACTCGTAAGGAGATATACTATGATAGGGGAGACAATAGGGTTCTTTGAGAGGCAGATTTTTCAATAGAAGGTTGAAGGTGCCAAGACCTTCATGGTTTCGACTAGTAGGGATTTGACATCAGAAATTTATTTTCCAGCCATCTAGTGTTGGTTGTTTTCATGCTTTTCCTGGGACATTAGTGCCAATTTGTATTGTTTATGGGACCCTTAGTCATATCCAGACCCAGTTCCTAGTAGTTCCTTGAGATAATTTTTGTGTAGGTGGTTAGGTTTAGTGCCAGCCTTAATAAAAGTTTCCAGCGAGGCCATTTTAGTAGTAGTGGCAGTAGGCCTTTGCTACACCATGGGAATATAGACTAAGTGGAGACCTACGTTAGGATGTTCTTCATTCTTAGGGATTGTGAGCTTAGCATAAAAATGAATGTGACCACCATTAGAGAGGAAAATGGTCTGTGCATGGTCAGTTTCATGTAGCCAAGGCAGCAGTTCGATAGGTCGTCATAGGTACAATCAGTTTGTTCAGTACCCTTACTTTTTCTTTGTTTTATTCATGATATTCTCACTCCTTCGTTTCATCATATCTATCCCATTATTTGGGAATAGACATAGAGTGACTTATATTTCCCCTGGTGTTGAGTACGTTAGTCAGAGGCTAGATCATCTTGTTTGATGTGTGCCACAACTGTAAACTGATGATGGGAAAGCATCAGTTCTGTGGCGAACTCTTCTTAGTATAGATGTTGTCATATGATATCATACTCATAATCGATAGGATGTATTATTTCTATGTTGTTATCAACTTCTTCTGGAGGAGATTCATGTTTTTAGACATGGATGGAAAATGTATGGTTTTTGTTGGCAAATAGTGTTATCAAGTGGGTAGTTGGCATGTGTGGATGCTTATTTCCCTGTTGGTAGATATTTTAGTAGAATTAGTGGATATTGAGATGGTGGTGGTTCCCAAGGTTGTTGGGAAGTTCCTGGACATTTTCCCTGAGGAGGTTGTAATGTTACCACCTCGATATGATGTTGAGTTTGGAATAGACTTGTAGCCTTGTGATTCTATGCATTCAATGAATCCTTATTGGATAACACCATATGAGTTTTGGGAGTTGAGGATTCAGATAAATGATATATTTAAGAAGGGTTTCATTTAGCTTAGTGTGTAACTATGGGCTGTATTAGTATTGTTCGAAAAGAAGGATGATAGTTATATGAGGATATGAATATACTACTATAGGTTAAATCAGGTGATAGTAAAAAATCGTTACCCTCTTCTAAGGATAGACAATCTCTTCGAATATCTGAGAGGGGGGAGTTGGTTTTATAATATTAATCTGCTATCTAGATATCACCAGTTGAGGGTAAAGGAGGGAGATCTCCCGAAGACTACTTTTAGATGCAGGTATGGGAACTTAAATTTTCTAGTAATGTTGTTCGGTTTTATGAATACACCATCCATGTTTATGAGACTTATGAACTCTATTTTTGTGAGTTCTTAGACCGCTTCATCATTGTGTTCATCGATGACATCTTGGTCTACTTGAAGTCATAGGAGGAGCATGTCGAGCATCTTAGAAATGTCTTACAGGTTCTTTGACACCACCAGCTATATGGAAGGTTGTCCAAGTGTATGTTTTGGACATGGTAGGTGCATTTCCTCGGGCATGTGGTGTCTTAGCAGGGTGTGTTAGTATACCTATCGAAGGTTGAAATAGTTCTTTCTTAGGAATCACTGAAGAACATGGAAGAATTTCATAGTTTCCATGGTATTTCAGGCTATTATCAGAAGTTTGTGTCTGATTTCTCTTGATTTGTAACACGATTGAAGGCCTTAACTTGGAAGGATAAATATTTTTCATGGAGGGATTAGTATCAGGAACTGTTTAGTTACTTGAAGGAGAAGTTAGGCAATGCCTCGGTGCTCTGTTTTACAAAGGAAGGGGTGATGTTTGAGGTGTTTTTCAATGCTTCCCATTTGGTTTTGGGATGTGTGCTGATGTGGCATGGAGAAATGATCTCTTATAGGTCTATAATGTTATGTCCCCACAAACATAACTATTCCACCCTAGATCTGGATCTAGCAGTACTTATGTTCTCACTGAAGTTGTGGAAATATTACCTCATTAAAAGTGATTTTTGGTATTCGTGGATCACAAGATATTGAGGTATATCGTTTCCTAGAGTGACCTAAATCTATGATAGAAGATGTGGATGGAGTTTCCTCATGACTTTGACATTGAGATCTATTATACTTCAGTAAAGGGAAAATTAATGGCAAATTCTTTGAGAATAAAGTTATAGAAGGAGGTTGTTCAAGATTCTACAGATTCTTAGAGGGTGATGTAAGAGTTGGCCTCCTTGCACTTGGATTCAAGAGTGGATGGTGTTAAAGGGTGTTTGTTTTAGAAGACTGTGAAGTATTCTCTGATGCATCAGGTAGAGTATTCTCAGTGGGTAGACTCATAGACAGAGGTGATGTGTTATCCTATTATCCGTGGTGAAGCTTCATAATGATGGTCAAAGTTTGTTCTGAACCAGATGTCGTTCTGCAACAAGTTGTTTGTTCCAATGGAGATTCATGGTGGAGTCCTTCTTGAATTTCTTATCTCACCATTGGCAGTAGATCCAATAGTTTCCAATATGTACCGTGGTTTGAGGATGAAGTTTTTTTGGCCAGAGATGAAATGGGAAGTGGTAGAGTTTGTGGTGAGGTGCTTGGTTTTCCAGCAGGTAAAGGTCGAGAACCATGTTCCTGATGGGTTTTAGAATCCCTGGGATGTTCCATAGTGGAAATGGGATGTCATCTCAATGGAAATTGTTACAGGGTTTCCTAGAGTTCAAGGAGGTTGTATTTTTATTTGGGTGATAGTGGATGAGTTGAAAAAATCAGCTCACTTATTAGTGAGAAAGGATTCATGTGTAGTGTATGACTTGGCTAGGAGGTATGTTGATTAAGTGGTGCATTTTTACAGAGTTATGAGGTTTATTGTCTCATATCAAGATGTAGAGTTTACCTCACAAGTTTGGAGGGGATTTTAGCATGCTTTTGGCATGTAGTTACTCCTCAGCACAACTTTCCACCCTCATACAAATGGGAAGATATAACAAACTATCCAAACAATGGAGGATATGTTGTAGAAGTGAATATTGTACTTTGTGTAATCTTGGTTCAAAAATTGTCCTTGGTATAGTTCACTTATAATAATAGTTATCGATCATCTATTTCTATGGCTCTATTTGACAATTTGTATAGAAGACCATGTCATTCCCTATTACCCTAGACAAAGGTTGGGGAGATAGCTATTATTGGTTTTAATGTGGTGTAGATCAAGATTAAGAAGGTTTAGCTTGTTCTCAAGAGGATGATGGAAGTGTAGGACCAGTTTAAGTATTATATCAGTCACAGGGGGAGGACCTTGGAGTTTGAGGTTATAAATCACATGTAATTGAAGATTTATCCTCAACGTGGATAGTGGAGGTTTGGTAGGGGAGTTAGCTTTCTCCCAATTTCATTAGACCCTTTAAGGTGTTGGGGAGAGTGGATGAGGTGAATTAATGGTTTTAATTTCCGCCACAGTTGCAGAGGATCCACAATGTATTCCAAATCTCTCATCTTTATCAATATCTTCACAATGAATCCCAAGTCATTGACTGGGGAGAGTTGGATATTGAGGATGATGAAACATTTGTGGATCAGCCAATAGAGATCAAAGATCATTGAGAGAATGTGTTGTGTAGATGGACTATTCCTTTGGTTCATGTTTTTTGGAGGCATGGTGGCCAGGAGAAGATTACTTGGGATCAAGGGACATAGATGTGTGCCCAGTACCCGAATTTGTTTTATGTTTTTCCTTTCTTTGTTTTTCTTGTAATATAATGTATTAACACTTTTTTATATGAGATAAACTATTTTACCTTGTTTTTTGATGTATGTGGTGTGATGTGTGATAAATTATTGACACTTGAAGAGAGGAGGACCTAATTTCAAATCGATAAACATTAACTATGATGCGATTAAACCTGTACGGGTGAGTCAGTACCACCCAGAGCATATAATATCTTGATATAGAGGATGTAATTCCCTGATTTATTTTTTTTGGATGGCATGGTTGTTGTTCTTTTGTGGTGTTTTTTTTCGGTTTTTTGGGTTGACGTGATGAGGCTTGGTTTGTAGATGTCTAAGGAGGTGTTCTTAGATGTGACAGTTTCCACTCTAGCTTTTAAACAACACAGGTTAGTTTATTATGTGCGTTGGTGTGTTTAGTTGGTAGCAATGATTCAAGTGCAACGAGACTCTTAAGAGGTATCTTATGGGATGGTTCTTTGAAACCCTCTTTATTCTAGGATTTTTTTATATTTTTGAGGGTGAGAATCATTTGAAAGGTATCTAATGTATTGGTTTGTGTCTTTCGGGTCCGTTACTTTGTCGATTTTGGGTATTGGCAGTGTTCGAGGGATGTTCTAGGAGATTTTTGTGGCTATAAAATTTACATCTCATGTAACTATATTTCATGATGTGAAAGTCAGTTTCATGACTTTTCTAAGGCCGGTTCACAAATAATGGGTTTTCAAGGTTAATTAAATAATAAAAGTAAATAGGTGACACATTTTTTGCCAGAAACCAGACACCAGATACTACACTACATAAAAGGGGACTACATGTCATGTCATACCCTAATCATGTGAAATTTTAAAAAATTATTTTTCAGCTGAACCTTCATTCTTTCAATCCTTTTTCCTTTTTCCTCTCATTTTTGGAGAAACCTAGGCTCCTCGAGGTGTTCTTTGAGCCTTGTTTTTTCCTCCTCGATCTGTTGAACCCATTGTGTGTTTTCCAGTGATCTGTGGTCAATCTGTGGTAGGTTATTCCCCTTCCTTGGTTGGTTTTATTCTATTCTTCTTATAGGGGTCTACTACAGTGGTGTTTCCTTGGTTGAGGGTGTGAATTGGGTTTCCTTTTATGGTCTTGGGATGCAGTGTAGGTTGATCTATAGTTCGTTGTTATGCAGTTGTGGTTTGTAGGCATTATTCTTCACCTTATAGTGTGAAAATCTTCCTTGCGGTAGTTATTACCTCATTTCTACTTAATTTTGAGTCGTATGGGAGGGGTTTGCTTCTATTTATCTATGGATCATGGTCATGTTGGCTTAAATGAATGATACATAATTGTTAAATTAAATTTAAAGTATGAAATGGGTTTTGATCTGTATGTTTTTACAACTTTGATATTATTTGTGATATTGTGATTGTATGAGATAAATGGCCCACTAAAAATTGTGGTCATTGGTGGATTTATTAGTTTTAGACACATATTATATGGTTTTTTATTTGTTTTTTATTGTTTCATATCAACTAAAAAAGAAAATATGTTAACCATATATATTTGGATAATAATTGGATGCCCCAGGATTATACTATTTATGCGATAACCCTTGAATTAACAAGTGTATTTAATGAAGGGACTCTTTGTCGAATCTAAAAATGTTTTTCTTTAGTTTGTTCTGTGATGTAGTTATAAGAAAGGTTGTGCATAGGGGGTTTATTCTGTGGGTATGGGGTGGTATGCTTGTGTATAAAGTTTTTAGATCTGGTTTTTGTTTAATGTGTTGCTATATGTGGTTGTGAGTTGGAGGTTGTTTTGGTTGGAAGGATGGATTGGAAGAGATGACATTGAAGAAGGATGGTAATGGTTTGTATGGGTGCTTCTACGTTGATAACATGTAGAAAGATTCACCCTTATCAAGAGATCAATATATTATATATCATGAATGGGTATTAAATGGAGAGGAATTGTGAATCCGCCTTATTCCATCAGGCTCTTCACCTTTTTACTTTTGTTGTGTTGTCTATTGTGTGTTGTGCATATAGTTTCTCTATCCATGATGTAATGGATAAATAAACTATTTAATAATGAATAGTTAGTTAAATAAATTGGTTGGGAATTTGAATCAGGTTATGTGGATTTTTGTGTGGTATTATTCATTTAGAGGTACCAGCAAAGGGGGTAGTGTTGTGACTTCGTGGTTTTTCTGAGAACCCATAGGTTGGGGTTGAGTTTTTGGTATCATATATGTATCTACAATTATTTTCCCCTATTATTTCTATATTTTCCCCACCCTAGTTTATCACTATGTTCTAAACACCCCAATCTCTATAGGGGAGGGTGTATTTCCCAACACTTGGTGGGGAGTACGGATTTCTAGGTACCCATTTTCTTCCCGCTCTCTCTTCCAAGAGAGGAAGGTATGACACAAGATGTGATGGCCAGTGGTTTTGATTATTATTATAGGGTGGTTGTGATGGACTAGGTGTTTTTGGGTGAGGTAGTTTATGCTTTTCCAGGTTTTTTCAAGATGATATGTGACTTCCTTTCCCATGTGTCTTTGGGATGAGATGTGATGAATTTTGTGGATCATGTTTGTGTGGGCGGGATGTGATGTGTTTTTTGGCCCAGGTGTGTGGAGGAAGGATTTTATGTGTTGTGTGGCTCAGGTGTGTATGGGTGGGATATGATGTGGTGTGCAGCCTAGGTGTGTGTGGGAAGGATGTGATGTGGTGTATGAAAGGTATTGGAGAACCATGACATTCGATGTTGGGTGAGAGCAGCATAACTAGTGGGAAAGTGGTGTGGGTTACCCTTTCATGAAGGTGTTTTATATTATATTACATAACATGAATTATTTGGTGTTTGTTTCTTAGTAAGGTTGGTAAGGTTAGTATTCCTTCTAAGGTTCTTTTTGGTTCTATTTTTTTCACATCAGTGCATTAGTATTCCTCTTTCACATTTTCACGAGAGATTTTGGATTTTCTAATGAGCATAATTTTATACTCACTGTACGTATATAAAATATTTTCAGGTTTCTAGAGGATTTCATGAAACTTTATGGACCTTACTAGCTTGTATTTTGATAGTTTTCACGTCACTTTTTAGCTTTAATTTTGGTATTTTACTTTGGAGACTTTTTTATTGTATCAGTTCTATTTTATACATGCATGTGGGATGGTTCTGATTTTCTTTTATATTTTGTCTTGGAGTTTCATTGTGGATAATTCATCTTATATCCCAATATTTGTTTCCTAAAAATTTCAATGCCTCACATATTATGAGATTTGTACAACCTTGGTGATAGTATCTAACCAATATCCTACTGGAGATGGGACTCGGGGGTAATTATCTCCCTTTCTCCATTTCTATCTTGGGAGGGGTGTCTTTGGTGGGAGGGGGTGATGACATATCTTATCAATAAAAGCCTATATTTCTTAATGGGAAAATGTCTATCCTAGAATATCTATCGAAGAAAGGAGGTAATACTCTATCATTTATAAGTTTAGAGTTGTTGTATATATGTATATATAGATTATGATGTAGTAAAAAAATCATATTAATTCCAAACCATGTTTATTTATTGGATATTCTATTAAAGAGTTTGAATATTTATTCTATAATTATTATAATAAAAATATCATTAAAATTCAAAATGTGATATTTAATGAAGGTGTAATGTAAAAGGACCATAATATTGTTGAAACTCACAGTGGTAATGAAAAAGTAGAGTAAAAGAAAATGTTTATCTTTAAGGTGTACTTAATAATGAGACAATAAAACAAGTATTATAAGGAACTAACCTTAAAAATTACATAATCTTAATTTTTAAGCGAATAGTTCATTCTCTTACATTTGAAAATATTTTCAAGTTTACATTTTTATAGAATGATTCCATAACTCATACATAACAAAACCAAGAAATACAAATTGAACACTTTCTATTAGTATCCATTTTTTCCATAATTTAAAACTTTTAAATTAAAACATGATTTAATTTCATGTAAAATCTCCATGACTCTCATATTGACTTCTTATTTTCCCTTACCCATCCTTAAACACTATGAAAATAATTTTAAAAACATGGGATGGTCACAAAATCTCAGTAAGTGATATAAAAATAGGGTAAACCATTAGTTCAGTAAAAACATGAAAACCCATGAAATATTTACCTTTAGATCAATGTTCTTTAAACAAAATAAATAAAATATTTTCACAAGAAATAACATATATATTTTTCTCAATGAAATCCTTTAAAACCCATCGCAAGTAATAAAAAAAAGTTTTTGGTGACTTAGAGAATCAAATTCATAAAACCATTTTAAAACCCTTTTAATTTGAATAAGCATATGTATGACTTACAATATAATCATTACCAAATACATTTTATATATCTAATGAGGTTCACCCTTCATATAAATTATATCAATTTTACACATTTTTCTTGAGCTATAATGGGGATCAACCCTCCGTAGAAGATATATCAGGGTACCAATGAGCTATAATGGGGCTCAAACCATTGTATAATCTATATTAAGCTCAACCATTTCATATAATTCTCAAGTTACATATCATGAATAAAACAAATTCATTATAAAACCTTTGAAAACTCTTCTAAACTTATATAAAAAACACTTTCATATAAAAATATTTTTTTTTTAAAAAAAACTCCTTTTCAATACAAAAATACGAACAAAGGTAAATGGGTTTTCTTTGAATAAATCATGAAATATTGAAAATGAATCAAGAAATTAAATAATGGTAATGGAGGTGAAAAGTTGATGTCTCCGTATACGTTAATAATAAAACATTCCTTTTGTCATTTTTAAAATGTTTTGTATAAAACATGTAAAAATATTCCTTCTGAGAACCCTTTAAAATAAGGTAAAAAGAGACATGAAATTTAATTTGTAAATATTCTCTTTCTATAAAAAAATTCTCCTAAAATAATTAGAAGTTTTTTACATGGAATATAATGTGAGTTTACAGGAAAAAATTAAAATAGTATTTATTTAGAAGAAAATTATCTTGTCACTTTGGAAATATTTTAATCATAATTACCATAAAAGAATAACATTAAACCAAACATTAAATACCAAAATAATAGATAAATTCATTCAATAAAATTTAAAATGGGGTTTATAGCCACCTTATAAAATAATAAGGGTTCATAACATCAATATATTCCTCAATAAAATGAAATAGAGATGATGTCTCTTACCTTGAGTCTGATTCATCACGTGTATCTTTCTCTTCATCTTCTTCGGGTATCCTCTTTAGGTTTGCACTAAATTATTACTAAGTTGGATTTCATCACAAACTCTATCTTCTAGTATTATATAAGAGAAGTTGGTAAGTGATTTTTTCAGGGTTAGGTCAATCCAAATGGCTTGAGAGGTGTGGATAAGTGAAGGGAGTGAGTTCCCTTTTATAGTTGAGGAGGAGTGATAGTTTTATAAATAGCCAAATATATTCACTATTGGGAGGTCAATATTACCAAATGTGCCTCCAAAATTGAAAAATAGTGGATTGGATGGCATTTATAGTCAATCCAAACATCCACCACACAAAAACAATATATTTTTTAAACATGCTGTTCCATAACATTTATGTTTCCTTACTTTTACCATTTTAGTTTTTACTACGATAACTTGTTTTAAATTTATGTAATTCATAATTTAAGAATAGAAACAAAATTAATAATATTAGATAATTTTTACCCTCTAGTGAAAAATATGAAATCAAAATTATAAAATAAAAATTAAATGTGTGAGGAAAATTAATTTTAACACAAGCGCATGAAACGTGCAGAAACACCGCTTTAACATTAACTAAGCTAACAAAGTTTTTACTATTTAGGGGAAATTATATTAATTATAAAATAAAAATCAGTCTATTAATATAAAATAGTTTTTAATTACTAAAATTTACAAATCACTTGGATGAATATGTGATTTTTTGTAATTTTAAGTCATTTAATGAAACAATATTTAATATAAAATATCATTAATGTTAATTTTCACATTATTCAGTTACATTGATCTTAATAACATCAATAAAAAAAATTAATTAGAATATAATAAAAAATACTACCCTTAAAGGTTATATTAATCTAAAAAATTCATGTAACACAAATATTAATTCAAATTATTTTATTATTAACATTTTTAATATAATTTATTTTATTTTCCTTTTAATTAAATTATTACTATGTGGATTTTTCCTAAGCATTTAGGGTAATTATTTGATCTATAAAAATAAAAAATAATTTACTATTATAAAACTAAATCATTTTTCTTTCAAATAAGTATTTATAATAGAATATATGTTTTCTTTTTCCCTTATCCCAAAGCTTTATAGATTTTAATAGTAAAGAAGGATCATTTTTTGTCTTTTTTCATTACATAACTTATTATATAGATCATTTTCAAATGAAAGTGGTAATAAATTACCATATTCTCTATATTTTGACGTAAAATGTCCAAATAAACCCATAAAATAAAATTAAGAAATTATTTTAGGTCATTTTCACTCTTATCATTTTAGTTGAACCCCTCGGTAAATAAGGTTTTACTTAACTGTGGTAATTAATTTTAACTATTTTCACTAATAATTATGGTAAAAAATTAATTTGACCTTATTATATACAATAACATATGATTATTCCAAATATGGAATCAATTTTTCCAAATTAAAATCACATAAGTGTAATAATTTAATTTTAATTTAATCATGCAGACGTGGCAAGGAAATCGGTTTTTAAAGTGAACTTTTTAAAAGTTTACAATGTTTTTATATTAAATTATAATATGAAAATAATTATAATGACTAAATTAGATTAATTGATAAATAATTAAAAAATCATTTTAAAACCAGTTCAATAAATAACTTAACATTAAAAATTATTTAAACCAAAAGGTAGTTTTCAATTAAAATTTATTATTTTCACTATTCATCAAAAAAGGAAACTTTCATGAAAATTTCTAAAAAATGACCCTAATATAATTTTGGTATTATGATTTCTTAAATTAATTTTAATTTTTAAAATAAAGTTTCTAAAATTTATAAAAAAAAGTTTTAAATTATGTCTCCAAAGTTCAACTAATCCATCATTTAGAAAAACAAATATATATTTTTTCATAGAATATTTCTTTTTTCTTATTTTAAAATCTTAGGGTGCTAAATCTTATCCCATTTAATAAATTTTATACTAAAAATTTTAACTTTATATTGGTAATCAAATAAAGAAAATTTTGGAATATATTTTTTTTTGTAAACCCATATTATAAAAAGGGTTAATAAAATATCCTCTTAATAAGAGATAATGGGAATAAAAAATTTCATATTGAATATTAGAAAAAAAAAAGGATTCAAAATAGGATAACATAGGTGGGAATCATAGAGAAGCATATATAATTATATAGGTTTATTGAGTTCATTGATCAAAATAAAGTTAATGATCAATGAAAAGTTGAGGGCCTCAAAACCATTAATCTGGGATGATCTAAAAGACCATATAATTCATTAGATATGAATGTAATTGAGTAATTTCTTTTTCACGATATTTTTCCTAAATTTGAGGAATTATTTTAATGTATATGAAAATATACTTACTTGATATGTTTCAAATTTATAATCATAATTTCATCCATTGGTTGTGTTATGATAAATTTTCAATTCATCCATTACTCCAAGAAATTAATATCCAAAAATAATTTTTTTATGACTAAAGCACTAAATTTATCTTTTAATGTATTATAAGATCTATACAAGAGTGAAAAATATTTTTGTATGTCTCTAACTATTTTACAAAATAATAATGGTTAGAATAAGTTATATAATATAATAAATCAATCTCCAAATCTCAAAAGTACGACCACTAGTTCCTCATTAATATTTATTTATTTAGGAAAATATTTCAAATATATATAATTTCATATTAATCAGGTCATTAAGTAGGCTAGTGGAGGGAATTTAAACCTTTTTGACATTCGGTTGTGGGTTAAAGACCCGTGAACTTCACAATTGTGATGGGTTTTCTCCTAGCCTTCTAGCTATCCTTTTTTATAAAGTTTTATTATTATAAAATTCCCAAAATTATGATGGACATATTAAAAAATAAAATTAATCATCAATGATCTTATAAAACCTAAATTTTATAAATACCTTTAAACTTGTGTCTAATAAATGTAATGTCCTTATTCCTCAAATAAAGTTTCTCCTAAAACATATACTTTAGATATCAATGAAAACTCAAAAAATATCTTAAAAAGTGTTTACATTACTTAAAACATCAAAATAGGGGTGTCGAAGACATTAACCTTATGATAAAACATTGAAAAATACTGATCTCGCTGGATCTGTCACTACTTCACCAGATGGCCCAACATCAACTATAGAAGTAAAAAATTATTTTTCCACCCCTTTTTTCTTATGATCATGATTATTTTCATCCCAATTAAGTAACTTTAGATATATATTAGAATTATATCCCAAATAATTTCCACTTAAACATATCATTATCGACTGGATATCTGTCATTTCATTACTGGATTGTTCATGACTCTTTTATTTGCATTTATGAAAATTGTGACAAAAATTACTAAACTGGTTACACTTTCCGGATCCTAATATACATTCCCCAAAATTTATTTTACCACCCATGTAACATTTTTTGGTCTTACCTCTATAATTCTTAGTTGTTTTCTTCACTATTTCTTACCACCTTGATTATTTCTTACATTTGTCATCTCTTGGTGACTAATTTTTGGCAAACTCCATCTCAACTTTCTCATCACAATGAACAACATTCTCATAAAATTTTAATTATCATGCATCCAATGCTCTTTATAAGCTTAGTTTTAATCCTGAGTAAAATCTATTAATTTTACTATTAATTTCTTGAATAAATTTGGATACATACTTATTAATCCACAGAATATTCATATTTTTTCGTCAATTTCAATAATTCTTTCTCAATTCTAATCCAAAAAACATGAAGGAAATATTTCTTAAGGAAATATTCTTAAATGTTTCCCATTACATCAAATCAAGATCAACTTTATCTGTAGTATTCTTAACAAAATACCACCATCGATCAAATTCACCTTTAAAATGATAGATGGAAAGAGATACCTTTTGAAATTCTAAACATCCCATGACTTTTAATATCATCTCCAAATAATTGATCCATCCTTTCGATACCACTGGGTTAAATGATCTGTTGAATGAAGGGGGATTTTACCTTATGAAATTCTATAATATCTACATGTTCCTTCATGGTAGATTTTTTCCTCGTTGGCATGGATACCTCCACCATTTATATCTTGTTTCAACTGATCCATCACTTAAAAAAACTATTCTTTTCCAATTACAACCTTCTTGGGATGCTAATTAGGAAGGATATTTTCCTCTTAGTTCCTTTCAACCACAGATTTCCTATTTAATTTATGTAAAACCATTCTAAACTCAAGTAGTTTAGATAAAGTAACATGGAAATCTTAAAATTATATATCATTTCAACATAACCATATATTAAAATCTTCTAAGGTAATGTTGTTAACTGTATAATTACCTCTAATGTTGTCTAAACTATCCTTTAATACCAACTATTAGGTTCTGACTTAAATATTACATAATCTTATGTTTTAACACCAGAATTCATCATATTACATTTGACGATCTTCTTAGGTTTATATTTTTATAGAATTATTCCATAACTCATTCATAACAAAACCATTAAATACAAAGTTGAAACTTCCTATTAATATCCATTTTTCTTATGATATAATTTTTTTAAAATAAAGCCTTATTTATTTTCATGAAAAATATCTATGACTTTCAAATTGACTTCTTCCTTTCCCTTACACATCCTTAAACATTGTGAAATTTTTTTAAATACATAGGATGATCACAAAATATCAATAAGGGATATAAAAATAAAGGAAATGATTAACTTAGTAAAAACATGAAAACCCATGAAATATTTACCTTTATGTAAATGTTCTTTGAGTGAAAGAAATAAAATATTTTTATAAGAGAAAACACATGTGTTTTTCTAAAATAATTATATTAAAATCCATAATAATAAATTAAAACTAATTTTCAGGGACTTAGATAATAATATTCAAAAAAACCATTCAAAATAATTTTAGTTTTAATAACCATATGGTTGAATTCCAATATAATCATTACCCAATTAATTGGAGAGGTATAATGGGGTTTACTATCTATATTAGACTCACCCATTTTTATGAACTATAATGGGGCTCAACCCTCGGTATAAACCATATTGGGCTCACCCGTGAGCAATAATGGGGCTCAAAAATTCATATAATATGTATCAGGATCACCCATTTTATATAATTCTCAATTACAATATCATGAATAAAATAATTTCATCATAAAAACCATTAAAACCCCTTTTAAACTCATATTAACAAAACTTTTTGATAAAAATACACTTTTCTTTTGAAAAATAATTTTCAATATCAAATTACTAAAAAGGAAAAGGTATTTTCATTAAATAAAACATGAAATATTGAAAAGGAATATAGAAATAAAATAATGGTCACAGTGGTGGAAAATTCATTTTCACCCTATACATTAATAATAAAACATTCCTTTTATCATTTATCAAAACGTTTTGTATAAAACACATAAAAATACTCCTTTTGAAATCCTTTGAAAATGAAGTAGAAAATACATAAAATGTAAATTATAAATATATTTTTTCCATATAAAAACATTCATTAAAACATTAGAAAACATGGACATGTAAGAGTAAGTTAGTTTGGAAGAAAACATTAAAGTATAATTTATTTAGAATAAAATTCCCCTGTCAGTTTGGAAATATTTAAATCCTAATCCCAATGAAAGAATAAAATTAAACAAAATATTAAATACCCTCAGAATATATAATTTCATGAAATTAAATGTAAAAGGGGATGTATATAAACCTTATAAAAGAATAATTGTGCATAAAATTAATATATGCATCAATTAAAGGAAATTCAGACAAAGTCTCTTACCTTGAGTCTGATTTGTCACATGTGTCTTTCTCTTCCACTTCTTTGGGTGTCCTCCATAGGTTTACAGTAAAGCCTTACTAGGTTGGATTTATGACCAATATAATTATTCTTTTATGATATTATGGAATTTTGTAAGTGAATTTGTTAGGGTTTGGTGGAGGCAAATGGCTTGAGAGATGTGGAGAAGTGAGGTGAGTGAGTGCCCTTTTATAGTTGAGGAGGAGTGACATTTGTGTAAATACGAAAAAGTATTCACAATTTAAAAGTAAATCATTCCTAATATTCCTAAATTTTTTAAAAATAATGGATTGGATGGAATTTATGGTCTGTCCACACTTACACCACATAAAAAAAATACATTTTTTAAACATGTTGTTTCTTAACATCTAAGTTTCCTTACATTTACCAATTTAGTTTTTACTATGGTAACTAGTATTTATTATCTTGAAATTAATCAATTAATACCAAAAATAAAATTAATATTATTATATAATTCTTTCCCACTTGTGAAAAATATGAAATCCAAAGTATAAAATAAATATAATTTGTGTGTTGAAAATTAATTTTAACACAAGCGCATGCAACGTGAAAAATGTCGATTTAACCTTAACCATGATAATGTATTTTTTACTATTTAGGGGTCAATATATTTATTATAAAATAATAATTGGTTTATTAATGTAACATAGTTGATATTTTTTAAAATATAAAAATCAATTGGAATATGATATGATTTTTAGTAATTTTAAATCATTTAATAAAAAATTATTTATTATAAAGTATCATTAATGTCAATTTTGACACTATTCACTTACTTTGATCTTAATAACATATATATAGAAATTGAATTGCAATATAATTGATAAAAGCATCCCATAAATGTTATATTTATATAAAAAAACCATATAACAAAAATATTCATGAAAATATTATACTTTTAACATTTTTAATATAATATAATTTATTTTACTTTTAATTAAATAATTACTACATCAATGTTTCATAAGAATTTAAGGTAATTATTGTTTATCTAAAAATTATAAATAAATCACCATGATAAAAAATAATCATTTATATTTAAAATAAGTATTTATAACCAAATATATTTTGTCTTTATACCTATCCCAAAGCATTGTAGATATTAAAAGTACATAAGGTTCATTTTTTGTCATTTTTTTACTTAGCTTATTATATAGTTCATTTTAAAAGAAAAGTAGAAAATTATATTATTTTACATAATTTTATTTCCAAGGTATAAATAAACCCATAAAATAAAATTAATATAACATTTTAGCTCAATTTCACTGTTAAATATTTATTTTAACCCCATATTAAATCAATTTTTACCTTAACCGCAGTAATTAATTGTAATTATTTTCACTAATCATTTTGGTAAAAAATTAATTTTAAATATTTAGATAATATAAATAATTCTAATTAAAATTATTTAATCCATTTTTATAAATTAAACTCATATAAGTGGCATAATTTAATTTAAAATTAATCCCACAGAAACGGAAATTCAACGTGTTTTAAGAGTGAGAATATTCAAAAGTTGACATTGTTTTTATTTCAAAATTCATTAGGAAAATTATTCCAATGACCTAAATTGGATTAATTTATATATAATTTAACAAATTTCACTTTAAAACAAATTCTATATATAATTTAACATTATAAATTATTTAATTGAAAAGGTGGTTTTAAATTATAATTTAGTATTATTCACTTTTTATCAAAAAATTAAACTTTTCAGAAAAATACCAAAAATTAACCACAAGATAATTTTGGTATTATGATTTCCAAAATGAAAGTTATTTTCAAATCAATTTTCTAAAAATTTTAAAAATTATTTTTAAATTATGTTTCCAAAGCGCGATTATTCCACCTATTAGAAAAAAATACAATTTTTTCATAAAAAAATTCTTTTTCTTATTTTGAAATATTAGAGTGTTACAATTATATATGAAGAGATCTCGTAGTGTTATAATACCTATAAAATTTTACTCACCATATTCACATAATTTTTTTATTAAATTTTGGTGGAGAAATAAAATACATTAATAAGTAATGTAGTTGAGGAAGCTATGTAAGTGAGAGGAAAATATAAAGTAGGAGATTTATTATTCTCATTATAAAAAGACATGGGAGTTGACTCCACTATGATAAAAAATAAATAATTGAAGAATAGGTGTGTATAATAGGATAAGGAATAACATGATGGTAATATGAGATATAAGGTAAATATAGTGAAGGAAGGATTTAAATATAAGGATTGAGTGGATTTCACTAATATTTTTCACATGTAGTGAATGTCACCACTATTCTGGTGGATCATAGTATTGCTTCATTGGAGGATTTTAATTTTGATAACATTGGTTTAAATACTAATTTTCTTTATATACATCTATAATAGGAAATCTGTATAGAGTATCCAGAGGTATTTTCTGAGCTGAGAAATAAATACATGGTTTTCAAAAAAAAAATATAGTATGGGTTTAAGTAGATATTTATTGAGTCAAATAACTAATTGTGTATCCATTGTTTTGAATATAAAAAAAACAAATCGTATTGAATTTATTTAAACTTTTAGATTATTCAATTTTAGTTTGTATGTACTTTTTAACATCTAATTCTATTTTTCAATAAATTGAATAATCCATCTTATTTTTAGATAATTATAAATTCGCTCTGAAATTTTCATTATAAGATTATGCTGATTCTAATGCTATTGTAACTAAACCAAATATCTCAAACATTTCCATTATAGTTTTTTTAAAAAGTTATCTATAAATTAAACTAATATTTGAGGAATGAGATATAATAAAAAATATGATAAGTTTTACTTTGATATTTTTATTATCTTAATTCTTTTTGAGATATCATTTTTAAGCGTTTTAGTGTAATTTAATAATAGATTTCATATGTGAGTAATCAATATAAAAGAACTTATTTTTTGACTTATAATTGATGATTTAGATCATTGAGATAATATAAATTCTAGGGTTATGAATTTTGGTTGTTTTTTATCTTTTAGATCAATGAGGTTGTGGGGATTGGAACCTTATTTCTTCTGAACTACGAAGTTCGGTGAAGTTTGGTGCCAGACTTCCTTCCAATCATACTAATTAGAGATGATCTCACGAATAGATCTCTATTACTCTATATTTATTTAAATAAGTTATTAGTGTGAAACTTGTTACCATTTATCAATGAGAACAATTCAGTTCCAAGTTTACAGCTTCTACACAATGGTTTTGGTTACTGAACCACTTAAAACGTTGTG
Source organism: Viscum album (assembly GCA_963277665.1). NCBI lineage: Eukaryota > Viridiplantae > Streptophyta > Magnoliopsida > Santalales > Viscaceae > Viscum > Viscum album. The sequence continues at coordinate 882,622,022 of OY728123.1, forward strand.
ATAAAAGGGAAGAGTTCCATCGATAATAACTATATTGGTAATAATATCATTTTAAGGAGTTTCATTTTGTTATATACAAATATATGCATTATTTTTCACTAGGATTATTTTTTGATTGAATTGTTTGTTTACTTCAACTTTTTTTTAACTTCTAATAGTTTTATTTTTTACTATGTATACCTTTTTAGGGTTAATTTTACTCTATTTGTTTGATGTTTATAAATTTTTAAAAACATACACCTTAGAGTAGATAAAAATTTCATGTAATATGTTTCCTAAATTCACCCCTATTTAATATTTTATGCTTATATTATCTGATATAATTGTTTTTATTATAGAATCTATCTTTAGTTTTAATTTCTAATACTCTATATCAATATTCTTACATTAATATGTAAGATGAGGGAAGTTTTTTTTATCTTCTATCAAAATGAATTCCAATAAAAACAATGTACAATATAAATCCAATATAAACATCTATATTTTATGTATCTTACTATGAATACTGGCCTAATTAGATGAATATGGTTGTTATAGCATTATATTTGATCATTATCAAATGATAACTAAAAATTAAAAAATTCTAAAGAAACAAATTTCTCAGATTACTAGAGTGGAAAAATTAGAATATCAATATACTAAAAAATTTCTAATTACCTTTCCTTTATCAATGATGATAAATATCTATATTAAAATATAATATTGGGAAATAGATAGTAGTATTTTGAGGATATCATAAATCACATATTGTGGAAAATCCAATGTTCTTGATACTGGAAAAGTTATTCATAGGGATGACTATAAAGCATTCAACTTTCTTCATATAGAATCAGTTGCTTATATGTAGTATTACTTTATGATGGTAGTTAATGGGATATAATCCATTTATGGAAAATATATAACAGATGAAGAAATTATGGAGAAGATATATAAGACCCCAACCTTAAGCATTACATAATCTTGATTTTTGATCAAGAATTTGCATTATTTCACATTTAGGATATTTTTAGGTTTAGTGTTTTAGATAATTAGGCCATAAATATTACATTACATCACAAATTTTAAAAAGTATACACTTCTACTCTATCAAATTTTTTCACAATAATAAAACTCCTCAAAAAAATAAGAATTATTTTCTTGATAAAAATATTTTTGAATTCTTTCTTTCTCTTACCCTTCCATATGCCCAGTGAAAAACATTTCAAAAACTTGGAATGAGTATGAAAATATCTGTAAGGGTTAAAAAATAAAGAAAGAAAACATTATTCTATAAATATATACAAATCAATGAAATCATACTTTTTACTCATAAAACATAATCTTTTTAACATAACTCAAGAAATAATAAGATTTATAAATAACTACTAGAAATAATAAATCATAAAGGTAACTTGTGGCATCTATAACATACTTAAATTTTAGTTTTCACAACTACATAGGTAGTAACTTTCATGGTTATGTTTAAAATACCCATCACAGTATATTCCCTAAATATATTAGAAAAAACCTTAAAGTTTAACTCTATCATGTTACCCAATGTATTGGAGAGCTATCAAATGCTCACTTGCCCTCAGTTTATCAGTAATCCACCCATATACATAAGGAATACACAAGAACCATAACATTATCATAACATATGAACAATCATAAAGGAAAAAATAACATTTCCACACTCCAATCAAAAGACAACATATCCCTATATTGATATCTCCAATCCATTCTAAAAACCATTTTCAACAAAAAAAATACCTAAAAGATAAATATTGTATTTAATTTTATTTTAAAAAAATATTATTCCATATAGAGGAATCCAAATATTAAATAATTATCATGATGGAAGAAAGGTCGTTATCGTTGCGTATGTTAAAAAAACCTTCCTTTTGTCATTTAGTAAAATTCTTCATAAAAAAGTTTCCTTTCAAAAACAATAGAATTAAATTAAAATTCAAAGGGGTTTATTATACACTATATAAAATAAGGTTTTATATAAATCAAAATATGACTTAATTAAAGGAGATTGAGATGAAGTCCCTTACCTTGAATCTGACTTGTCTTGCTCATTATTTATCTTCCAAAATAATAAAATTAGGTTAATTTCTAATTAATTTAGAACCATTTTCATGTTTATTTTTCCCATTACATCACGTATGACCATTTTATAATAATTAGTTATTTATTTCAGTTCATGTCGGATGTTTTTTCGATAATTGGATCTTGAGTTGAAAATGAACAAGGTATGATATCACTAGATCATGTGGTCATACGTTTTTAATCTCAATAATAGTATTGATGATTTAAATATCATATATATCAAGTATATATTTATTTATAACATTCTATAACATTTGGAGATAATAAATGAAATGCACCATTCATGGAGATAGTAGGTCGTACGTATGGATGAACGCTAATTTCATTTATTTTTCTTATTAAAGGTATGAAAACTAAAAGATACATAGGTATATTATAATTATAGTATAATATCCATGTTATATATTCTATATAAGTTCCATAATTCCATCCTTTATATGTTCCATGTATGGCATGAAAGAGTCGTATCACTTTGAGGGGGCGGTAGTCCACACTTCCTCAAATGAAATTATCGTATTTGCATATTATTGAAAGCATAAAGGTATGATTTAAATAAAAAATATAGAAGCATAGATTCAATATAAATATAATATATATAATATTTATTCATTACATTCATTTATATATTCATGTTTCAATGAAGATCATGTATAATGAATCACATCGCATCAGGGGGACAGTAGGTCGTACGTACGTAGGAGTGAAGATATCATTCACTTAATGGTTAAAAGGTATAAAATTGGATGGTATATTAATTATACAGAATAATTATCATCTTATATTCATTATTTACATCCATTATATTCAACATTATACTCAACCAAATTATGTCTGGGTGAATAACAAATTACACCACCGCGTGGATATGGTAAGTCGTACGTACACACACATGGTGATATTGTTATTCATAGGATTGATAAAATGAGTTATATGGTTTTACCACAATTAAAATAACATATCATCATGTATAAGATATTTTATTTATTAATTTATTATGGAAATTACATAACAAGAGGAAGTAGAAGAAGAAACTAATTTTGAAAGAGGTGATAAAAAAAATACGTCTTTTTCAGGTATCTCCTTTTTATTTTTACAAAAGTTATCCTTAGGTTCGATTTTTGAAAATTATTGGAATATAAGAGGAAGGTATAGATTTTTGGAGCTTATTTAAGTATAATTTGGATGAGAAAATGGGCTTGAGAGGTGTGAGTAAGTGGGTATAGGTGGTGGCCTTTTATAAGTGGGAGGAGGGCCACTTTAGGAAAGTCTTGAAATATTTTTCTATTATAAAATGATTTTCGAATTATAATAGTTCCAAATTGATAAAGTCTAAGGATAATACGATTCTCTAAAAAATAGGTTTTATACAAGTTTAGGTCAAAAAATTAACCTTATTGTTTATCTTTAACCCTTAGTTAAAAACATTAACTCTTACCATATTTTATTGTATCTTCATAATATATGTTTACTATAGTTACTATAAAATGAAAATAGAAACACAAGTGGATCATTAATGACATTTTGAATATTGTATAAGTAATTTTTTCAAATATTAGATTTTTAGGACTATTATATCATTTAATAAAATATTATTTGATTTAAAACTCATTTATGTCAATTTTGACACTATTTAGTAATTGATTTTTTTAGTCAAAATAACTTTATTACTTTGAAAAAAATACATTAAATAATCCCTAAAATGTAAATTTCCTACAAAAAAATCTTTTATGGCATCAAAATATTTAAATTAAATTTAATTTAAAATTTATAATATCATTTATTTGAATCTTTCATTAATAAAGTTATCATTGCATCATCATTGTGTGACAAATAAATTTATTTATTTAATGTCCAAAAATTATAACTAAAATACAATGATGTAGGAAATATTTTTAGCTATCCAATTACTATATATAGTCAAATATATCTATTATATAACTCTATATGAATTTTTTTTATTAAAAGATACATGTTTATATTATATTTTCCTTCTCTTTAAATTAAGTTTTATAAAATGTCATGTTCACAACTAAGTGTTTACTAAATGAAAAAAGTCCATCCTAAGGATGATTATGGTCAGAAATATCTCATATAATAGGATTATGACATGTTTTAGGGTAGTTTTATATTATTATAATGTAATTTTTACCCTTATTTACCTGATATACCCTTTAACCATGGTAAATAAAAATAATTAATGAAGTTACTATTCATAATGTCCAAAAATAAAAGGTACTTATTTAAATATTTTTTAATTTATTATTCTAAATATTGAATCCAATTATCTATATTAAAAACATGGAATTGGAAGAAATTAATTTAAAATTAATTCCCATTGTCAAAACTAGAAAAACGGGTTTTTAAGAAGTAAAAACTATAAAAAGATTGACATGTGTTTATGTCCAATTCAAATGTTAAATTACTTACAATGAACATAATTGGATTAAATTATAAAAAAAATGATTTAATTAGTCTTTAAAAATAATTAAATTAATAATCTAACAATATAAATAAATTAGACGAAAAGGTAGTTTTGAATTAAAATCCAGAAATTTTCACTATTCATTAAAAAATGAATTTTATCAAAAAAGTACCAAAAGTAAATTTTTATATCACACTTCAAAATAAGAAGTTTATTTTATCATATGTCTCATATAAACGTGAAAAAACTATTTTTAAAAAGGTTTCTCCATTAAAAGGTGGTAAAGCATCTTTTTAAAAATATAAGAGTATTTTATGCTTAAAATTTAATTCATTCTCATTTTAAACCTCTGAAATTCAATAGAAAATGTAGAAACATTTAAAAAATATGTAAAATCATAATATAGTTAATTTTTTTCAATCCTTCCAATACAATGGCTTGGTGTGAACTACCATTTAAAATTATAATAATATTATTGTATTATTTTTCGATTGAAATTTGTGTTGTGTGTAACATAAGATTTAGGAGAAACTCGTTGTTGCGTGTCGGGTATGCTATTGTACATAGTTTCACCTTTAAAATAAAATTAATATTAAATTAAAAAATATTTATATATATTAAAATGTATTATTCTATAAATACCTGGGATGTTACATCATTCTCCCCTTTTGGAAATTGCATCCTCACAATTTAAAAATTGGGCTTAGAAACTTCATTGAAAATCCCACATCAGAAAAAGAATCAATAAAAATATCACCGTAAAATAAATAAATAAATGTAAAAAGGTCACCTGCGATAACACATACTAGTATTACATTTAGAAAAACAAGGATATGGGAGATAAATTAACCATATTGTTCTAATGGAGAGTAATAGAAAACACGATTAGGAGAAAATTAACAACTAGAAAACCATAAACTTGTGATGGGTTAAACCATTTTTGATTTCCCAGTAGGAAAAGTAAATGGAAATAATTTTCTATTAAGGAAATTTTCATAAAGTTGAGGAATTTATTTACGATCTTGACTAAGAACATACAGAAACATATTTACTTGACAAGTAGAGTGTCATCCTTTAATAAATTTCTTCCATAAAGTCATCTTTTATCCAAACGATGAGTATTAAGGATGAATTGGTCACAACTGATACACTAGAATAAACTTCTAGAGAATCACATAAACCACAAAATATTAAATATATATTCATCCTTTCTTGAAACATTAACCAAAAACAAAATGGTTAGTAAAAGATCAGATAATCCCCCAAAATGAATAATCCTTTATATGTAGAAAGACTACTTTTAATCTCCAAGATTAAATAGTAATACCCAAATTTTAAAAAATACCATTCAACTTATAATTTTCCATAAAATTCCTCAAAATAATCTAAAAAAGGATTGAAATCAAAAATCAAAAGTATTTAATCACCTAGTCTTCCACGGTAAATCATTACAATTATCTCCAAATAACATCGACTACTCTTAAAGTCTCATACTTAAAAGTAATTCACCTAATCACATATTCTCCATGATAGTTTAATCATGTCCATAAATAACCCAAGTCACTATATGTCTACTATAAAAAAATATATTCTTCCAAAATAAAATTCAACCATTAATCCTCAAATTAAATCCCAAAGTATTCTATTTTCCTTAGGCATATAGTGTTCCCAAAAGAGAGAATGTCTTCCAAAATAACATTTCTCTCTTAATCTCCAAATAATTTTCATATACTATGGATATCCATTTGATAAAACATTAGTTTCCAAAATAAAGTTATTCAGATTTTATAAACTTGTTAAACTAAAAAGTAAAAGTCATACTAACCAGGGACTTCACATAGGTCAATAGAAAGTGATAAACCCTTGTCGCACTTCGGTTGTGGGTTCGATTACCATGGCCTTGTCCGACGCGACGGGTTGTCACCCTTTATGTGGGTAGTACTTTTTATAAAACTATATAATTCTTATAACATTCCCAAAATGAGATAAAATATTCAAAAATAACCATAACATAATTTAACCTCAAGTTTATCTCATGCCTTTCATTTTGCATCTTAAAATGTAATAAACCATAATTACTTCAAAATCAACGATTATATAAACCCTAAAGATTCTTTATAATTAAATCTATAAATGAAAAGGTAATTCTTCTACAAATATCATTTTCACATAATAAAATTCAGGGTTACACATTCTAGAGAAAATTCTTCCAAATTAATCCCATCAAGAAAATATCATTTATACTTTTAAACATTTCATCACCCATAGATCTAACATAACTATACAATTTCGAAAATGTAGAAATATTAATCATCCAACATTCTTCAAGATCCCTTAACCATTTTCCCTACTTATTCTATAATACCTCTTTCCTACAAACAAAGTCATGAATTATGTATTAAGATTCAATAATTTCCAAACGTGAGACAAGAAATAATCCATTATATGTCATTTTTAGTTTCCTTATCTTCAATTGGAATATAATTAGGTATTTCTAAACATATATTTTTAGGTTCTAACTGATCCCATTCCCAAACCTTATTCTTTAAACATCAATTTTCACAATGACTATACTCCCCACAATTAAAACATCTAATGGATAACTTAGAAAGCACTTCTTTCCCTTTCTTGGAGTCAACTGAACACTTCCTTTTTCCATGGAAGGATATTTCTTTATGACTTTAATTACCACATCTATAACATATTCCTATCCCTTTAAAAACAATTCCAAGGTTCTTCTTTCCACATACTTTACACTTATATTATTGAATATACTTACCTTTTTTATCATTACCTAAACTTCTATATGGATTTGTTTCTCTCATATATGATGTCTTAGAAAAATCACCAAGGTTCAAGTGATTAATCATTACTCCAGATAGCTGGTATAAAATAACCATGAGATTTATCATTGTATCTCCCATTTCATTTGGTTTCTTATTCAGAAAACCACCACATTTTCCTTCACATCCATTGTTACTTTGTTTCCTACTATATCCATCCATTTTCTAAAACCAAATAGGTTAGTGTGAGTATGTCATCATATACTATCTTATAAGGAGGGTAAACACTAATATATACTTATTCATGTTATCTTAAACTCATTAAACTTATCTAAAATAACTATGACTCATTCTAACATTCTAACCATTATGGTTATATATCACTTGTCGCTTATGCTTAAATAACACCCTAACATCTAAAGTTATCTAAACCGACCTATGATACCAACTGTAAGGCCCCAGACTTAAACATTACATAATCTTGATTTTTGATTAAGAATTTAATTTCTTTCACATTGAGGTTCTTTTCAAGTTTAGAGTTTTAAATAATTAGTCCATAACTATTAAATTACATATCAAATAATACAAAGTAGACACTTATACTCTATCCAATTTTTTTTCATAACAATAAAACTCCTTAAAAAAGAATTTTTTCTTCATAAAAATATTCCTGAATTATTAATTTATATTACCCATCCTTATAGCCTATAAAAACATTTCAAAAACATGGTATGATCATAAAAATCTCAGTAAGGGTTAAAAATAAGGAAAGAAAACATTAGTCTATGAATACATACAAATCAATATAATCATGCATTTCACTCATAAAACATAATCCCTTTAGCATAACTCAAGAAATCATAATATTTATGAATAACTTGTAGAAATAACAAATCATAAAGGTAACTTGTGGAATCCATAACATACTTACATTGTATATTTCACAAATACATAGGGAGTAACCTTTATGGTTAACATTTGAAATAACCATCATAATATATTCCCTAAATCACATAGGGGAAACCTTAATGTCTACCTTGGCCACATTACCCAATTCTTTAGAGATCTATGATAGGCTCAACCACCCTCAGTTCATCACAAAACCACCCAAATACATAAGTAATTCCAAAGTACCATAACATAATCAAAACATATGAAAAAGCATAAAAAAATAACATTTCCACATTGCAATCATAAGACATCGTATCAAGATATTTATATAATAAATCCATCCTAAAAACCATTTTCAATAACATAATACCTAAAAAATAATATGGTATTTAGGTTTTGGAAACATTATTACTTGTGGAGGAAGGAAAATCTCAAATAATTCTCACCGCGGCAGAAAGGTCGTTGTCACTGCGTACGTTAAAAAAGAAACATTCCTATTGTACTTTAGTAAAATGCTTCATAAAAAAGATTCTTTTTGAAATATATAGAATCAAATTAAAATTAAAATAGGTTTATTATACACCATATAAAATAAGGTTGTATATAAATAAAAATATTCCTCAATGGTATGAGATTGAGATGAAGTCCCTTACCTTGAGTCTGACTTGTATTGTTCATTATTTATCTTCTTGAATAATAAACTTAGGTTAATTTATACTTGACTCAGAAAGTTTTTCGTGTTTATTGTTCCCATTAAATCACTTATTACCATGTTATAACAATTAGTTAATTATTTGAGTTCATGTCAGAGGTTTTGTTGATAATCAGTTATTGAGTTGAAAATGAACATGGTATGATGTCACCAATCTATGTAGTCATAAGTCCATCATCTCCAGAATAGTATTCATGATTTAAATATCATATATATCTAGTATATATGTATTTATAATAGTCCATAGCATTTGTATATAAGATATTAAATTCACCGTTCATGGAGACGGTAGGCCATACATACACATGAACACTACTTTCATTTATTTTTCATATTAAAGGAATGAAAAATAAATGATAAATATGTATATTATAATTAAATTATAATATCTATGTTATATATGTTACATAAGTTCTTTAATTTCATCCAGTATGTGTTCCATTTATGGCATTAATGAGTCATATCACTTTGAGGTGGTGGTAATCCACACTTTCTCAAATGAAATTATAGTATTTACACATTATGGAAAGAATAAAGTAATGTTGTAAATAAAAATTTCAGATTAATAGAGTCAATATAAATATAATATATATCATATTTATTCATTACAGTCATTTATATAATCATTTTTTAATTAATATCATGTAGAATGAATCGTATCGCATCGTGGTGACGGTAGGTCGTACGTACTCACGAGCGACAATATCATTCACTAAATGGTTAAACCGTATATAATTGGATGTTATATTAATTATAAAGAATGATTTCAATGTTATATTAATTATTGAAATCCATTATTCTAAACATTATACCCATCCAAATTAAGTCTTGTTGAATAAACAATTATACAACGGTGTGGAGACGGTAAGTCGTACGTACGCACGCATGGTGATATTGTTATTTGTAGGATGGATAAAAGGAGGAATAAGTTTGTACAGTAATTTTAATAACATATCATCATATATAATATACTGGATTAATTACTTTATTATTGAAATGAAATAAGAATATGAAGTAGAAGAGGAAAAGAATTTTGAAAGAGGTGATAAAACAAATATCTTTTTTTCAAGTATCTCCTTTTGATTTTCATAAAAGGTATCCTTATGATGGATTTATTACCAAAGTGTAGAATATAGGAGGAATTTATCTATGTTTAGAGTTATTTTTTAAGAATTTGGTTGAGCCAATGGGATTTAGAGGTTTGAGTAAGTAGGTAGTGGTGGCGTCCTTTTATAAGAGGGAGGAGGGGCACTTTAAGAATGTATTGAAAAATTATTTTACTATAAAATGGTTTTTGAATTTTAATAGTTAAAAAGTGTAATATTTATAGTATATGTTGAGTATGGGTAGAAATATTATCAACCAATAGGTTTTATACAAGTTTATGTCACAAAATTAACCATATCTTTTAGTATTAAACCTTAGTTAAATATATTAACTCTTACTGTGTCCTCTTTTATCTTCATAATATATCGTTACTATAGTTACTGTAAAATTCCAACAGAACCACAAGTGGATAATTAATAAAAAAGTTGACATTATAAAAGTCATTTTTCTGAATATTAGTTTTCTAGTACTATTATATCATTTAATATAATAGTATTTATTTTAAAAACACATTTAGGTCATTTTTGACACTATTTAGTAATTGATTTTTTTTAAAGTCAAAAAAACTTTATTCCTTCGAAAAAAGGAAGTAAATCATCCCTAAAATTCTAATTTCATCCAAAAAATTCTTTTATTGCCTCAAAATGCTCAAATTAAATTAAATTACAAATTTATAATATCATTTATTTGAATCTTTCGTTAATAAAAAAATCATTGCAACATTATTGTGTCACTAATAAATTTAATTATTTAATATCTAAAATTTATAAATAAAATACCATGATATAGGAAATATTTTTATCTTTTTAATGAATATTTATAGTCAAATAGATCTCTTATATAACCTAATATTAAATTTTTTTATTAAAAGATACATGTTTATGTTATATTTCCCTTTTCTTTAAACTAAATATTTTAATTTTTCATTTTCAAACCCATATAGCTCCAGAATGACAAAATTTCATCCTAAGGAAGATCATGGTCTGAAATATATCATAAAGTAGGATTAGGACATGTTTTTGGGTAGTTTTATATTATTATAATATTATTTTTACCTTTATTTACCGGGTTTACCCTTTAACCATGGTAAATACAAATAATTACTCAAGTTACTGTTCATAATGTATAAAAATAAAAGGTACTATTTAAATAAATTGTAACTTATGATTCCAAATATGGAATCAACTTTTCCAAATTCAAAACATAGAATTGGTAAAAATTAATTTAAAATTAATTCTCGTTGTCAAAACTAGAAAATGGGTTGTTAAGAAGTAAAAACAATCAAAATATTGACATGTGTTTATGTTCAATTAAAATGTGAAATTAATTCCAATCACTATAATTGGAGTAAATTATAAAAACATAATCTAATTTCACTTTAAAACAAATTAAAATGACAATATAACTATATAAATAAATTAGATGAAAATGCATTTTTGAATTAAAATACTGTATTTTTCACTATTCATTAAAAAATGAATTTTATCAGAAAAATACCAAAAGTAAATTTTGATGTTCCGCATCTAAAGAAATTTATTTTATCTTATAGAACATAAAAAAGTGACCAAATATATTTTTAAAAATGGTTCACCATGAAAAGGTGGTAAAACATCCTTTTAAAAATATTAGAGTATTTTATGAGTAAAATTATATTCATTCTCATTTTAAGCATCTAAAATTCATTGGATAAATATAGAAGCATTTAATAAATCTGTAAAATCATAATATAGTTAATTATTTTCATTCCCTCTAATACAATGTCTAGGTGTTAACTAGAATTTAAAATAATAATATTTATTATTGTATTATTTTTTGGTATAACTTTGTGTTGTTTGCAACATAAGATTTTAGATAAACTCATTGTTGTGTTCCAGGTACAATATAGTACATAATGTCCCCTTTATACTAGAATTAATATTAAATTCCAAAAGATTAATATATATGAAATTTTATTATTCTATAAATACCTGGGATGTTAAGAGATCATAGTAATACTTATGAAATAGTGGGAATTCGTGCTGGAATCAATAAAAGATACAATAAATATTATTGAACATAACCTAGATGTTTTGATTAGAACATTAATATAGTATGAAATATAGTTGAAAAGAGACATTTATAAGGATAATATAAATAATTTATTTTCATTTTCTTCAATTTATATATATTTGACATCTTGATTTATTACTTTAAATCCTAGTACATTTAAGAAGAGGAATTCAAACAATCATTTGGATAGTAGCTCCTTAGAAGATAGTGAAGGTGAAATTTCTTAAATTACAAGGTAAATTCATAGGATTTATGAATATAATGACTTCCAAAAATTTCATCAGAAGGAAATATATGACAATAGTTTTAAAATATAATATATCTCATATATGTTTTTTTATGAATACAAAAAATTAAGGAATATCAAAATTTATTATTCAAGGTTTAAAAAGAAAGATAAGGAATCTAACAGGTCATTAAATAGAAAATGAAGAAAATAATTTAGAGATATGGTATATATAGAGAGATAAATTGAAGAACCATTTTCATATTATATTAGTGGGTCAAAATGTGATAAAATCTATAAATTTACTAGATTTTATATAAAGGAATAATGGAATGAACTATGTTATATTGAAATTTAACCACTGATGCTCTTATGATTTTATATTTAAATTACACATGTCTTATTTTATTTAGAGGATAAAGATCATTCTCCACCATTTAAATATATTTCTTATTATATGAATTTTTTAGAGAATAAAAATAAAAGGTTTAAGGTCTTTGATTTGGCTAAGGAATATCTTTCTAAGGATAATGATAGAATTTATAAACATACATTCCAGTTAGATAGTAAATATGTTTCTATTTCAACTCAAAATGATTATAATAAAGTCTTTAAATTAAAATGTTAAGTTGATATTCTTAATTTTTTTTCAAATGTAATTTTTTATTTGGAGAAAATTAATACGATTTTCGATATATAAAATCTTTTAAAACATCTTCTAGAATTTCTTTTACTTCCAAAAAGTAACAGTTATAGTTTCAAATTTTCATTCCAAAACATTCACCATTATATATTGAATTTTAGAGAGGAGATCATTCGGGAAATCATTTTTCCTTAAACAATTTTTAATCATTTAGAACATATAGGCTTTATATTTCTAAATAACTAGAAAATATTCAACATAATAGGGATATAAAAACATACATTTTGAATGCTCTTTTCACTAAAATCAATGGACCCAAGAAAATTTGGGTAAAAAAAATTTAGTTTTATTTATTTTAGGATAAAATTATGAGTACCAACACTACGGGGAAAAACAATTATTGCGACAGGGTATTTGTGACGGGCCTTATTCCCATCGCAAAAACTCCAATGAAAAGAGTATTTGCGACGGGAATATATTCCCATTGCAAATGGTTTGTTATTTGCGACGGAAATACAGGTCATGTCGCAATTGCAATGGCGCGGTATACGCGCCAAAACGCAGGAAGCCTATTTGCGACTGGTAGAAGGCCACTCGTCGAAAGTACCCGACGGTGGTAAATATTATTTGCGACGGGGCAATTTCCCCGTCGCAAAAAATTATTCACTAGGTGTTATTTGCGACGGGCCCCATCGCCAATACCGACCGCTATAAAGCCTATTTGCGACGGTCACCTTCAACCCGTTGTAATTACCCGGCGGTGGTAAATACTTTTTTGCGATAGGACTATTTACCCGTCGCAAAAAAGAATCCAACGGGTGGTATTTGTGACGGGACCCGTCGTAAATACCGGCTGCGGTAAATAGGAATTTGCGATGGGGATATCCGCTCGTCGCAAATACCAACAGCGGTAAATAGTAATTTGCGATAGGGATATCCGCCCGTCGCGAATGGTGTTTCATTTGCAACGGGCTCGTCGCAACAACTCTTTTACCCACCGCCTGTAATTAATGTGGGCGAAGGTATTTGCGATGGGCCCCATCGCCAATACCGGCGGTGGTAAATAGAAATTTGTGACGGGGATATCCTCCGATCGCTAATGGTGGCTATTTGCGACGGGCCCGTCGCAAAAGTCCTTTTACCCGTCGCCCGTATTTAATGCGGGAGAAGGAATTTGAGATGGTATCCCGTCACAAATACTAGGTATTGCGACGGGATACCTTCGCAAATAAGATCGTCACAAATAATCTAACCTATATATACACCCCATCCGTTTTTTTCCATAACATTCAGATCTCTATTCTTCTCTCTCTCTAATTTTCAGTTCTGAGTAGAATTTTTTTTGGTTTTAATTTTTTCTTTCGAGAAGAGGAAGGAAGGAGTTATAAGGGCCATATTACTTCAAAGATATTTATATTTTTTTAACTGTTAAATTATTTTTAATTGTTAATTTTATATTTAATTGTTAATTTTATTTTTTTTAATAGAATGTTTAGCTATATAATATAATTAGTTTATGTGGTTGTACCAAATAATCCTTGTCTGGATACGAACAAGTAGAGGCGGTTCTGGCACAGATGTACCTAGGACTGAAAACTCTGACAAGGTGTTTCGAGCTTGACTCGGGGTAACCTGGTACACGACAACGGGCCTTGCTGCACTCTTGGTTCGACACTCCCGGGGGATGTTTTGGTAATAATTATAAATAAATATATAATTATCAAATAATTAAGAAATAATTATATTTAATTAGATTTAATTAAAATAATTATCAATTAATTACGAAATAATTAGATTTAATTGATTAGAAATAATTAGGAAATAATTAAAATAATTAGGAAACAATTATATTTATTTAGGAAACAATTTGATTTAATTAGGAAACAATTAGATTTAATTAGGAAACAATTAGATTTAATTAGGAAACAATTATAATAATTAGGAATTTGGAAACAATTATATTAAATTAGGAAACAATTAGATTTAATTAGGAAACAATTAGATTTAATTAGGAAATAATTAGATTTAATTAGGAAACAATTAGATTTAATTAGGAAACAATTATAATAATTAGGAAACAATTATAATAATTAGAAAAAAATAATAATAATTAGGAAGCAATTATAATATTTAGGAAACAATTACAATAATTATGAAACAATTAGATTTAATTAGGAAACAATTATAATAATTAGGAAACAATTATAATAATTAGGAAACAATTATAATAATTAGGAAACAATTATAATAATTTGGAAACAATTATAATAATTTGGAAACAATTATAATAATTAGGAAACAATTATAATAATTAGGAAACAATTATAATAATTAGGAAACAATTATAATAATTTGGAAACAATTATAATAATTTGGAAACAATTATAATAATTAGGAAACAATTATAATAATTAGGAAATAAATATAATAATTAGGAAAAAATTATAATAATTAGGAAACAATTATAATAATTAGGAAACAATTACATAATTAGGAAACAATTACATAATTAGGAAACAATTACATAATTAGGAAACAATTACATAATTAGGAAATAATTACATAATTTGGAAACAATTACATAATTAGGAAACAATTACATAATTAGGAAACAACTACATAATTAGGAAACAGTTACATAATTAGGAAATATATAATTAGGAAACAATTACATAATTAGGAAATACATAATTAGGAAACAATTACATAATTAGGAAACAATTACATAATTAGGAAAAAATTACATAATTAGGAAACAATTACAGAATTAGGAAACAATTACATATTTAGGAAACAATTACATAATTAGGAAACAATTACATAATTAGGAAACAATTACATAATTAGGTAACAATTACATAATTAGGAAACAATTACATAATTAGGAAACAATTACATAATTAGGAAACAATTACATAATTAGGAAACAATTAAAAACTTAGGAAACAATTAGGAAAATTAGCAAGTGTGATTGACCACTCATCTACCTCAAGTTTCTTTTCATTTGTGTGTTGAGGTTTGACAGGAAACTTCTGCCTCCACATGTAATATCTGCTTTTACTGTCCAAATTATCAACCTCCTCGCCAATATAGAGGTGAGGAGGTTTATAATTTTGACAGTAAAAGCACATATTACATGTGGAGGTAGAAGTTTCCTGTCAACCTCAACACACAAATGAAAAGAAAATTGAGGTAGATGAGCTGCCAATTACGTTTGTTTTTATATTCATTGATTGATTAACCACTCGACCTATATGCATATCTTCGCATTTCTAATTAGCAACATAATTAGTAATATAATTAGTAACATAAATAGTAACATAATATAAAATATTATATTACGCTAATATTAATAGTTAAATAATACTGATAATATAATTATTTTATTATTATATGTTTAATATTTTAAAAAATATTAATATTATTAAATTTATAAAAAATTTATAAAATTTTACAATTATCAATATTTTCAACAATTTTTTCTTTATTCTTAACAGTTCAAATCTTAAAGGGTCGCCAATTTTCAGGTCATTCCCAATAAAAATTTTGCATCAAACGTGTCCAATGTAAACTCTATAATTGTTCTTGCTTGGTTGATCACCCTGCAAGTAGCGTTTCAATAGGACAACCCAATTCATGTCTTTCTCATTACTTGTGTCATCCTATTGCAATACTACTTTCTAGATGATCAACCATGTAAGGACAATTATAGAGTTTAAATTGGACAAGGTTGATGCAAACTTTTTATTGGGCATGACCTGAAAATTGACGACTCTTTAAGATTTGAACATGTTAAGAATAGAGAAAAATCTCTTGGAAATATTGAGATTTGTAATAATTAGTAATAATTTGTAATAATTAATCAAAAATCAAATAAATTCAAGTACATGGTTATAAATTGGCATAATTCCCAGCGGATTGACGACTACCTTTTGTTCAATATCTCATATCTTTGCTACATTATCTCACTAAAATCAGTATGAAAAATGTGCTCTAACTTATGTCAAAGCATGTTTTTCATACTGATTTCAGTCGCGAGAAAGTTAAAAAGAGATGAGCCGTCGGACGTATCAGAATAATTAGTAATATAATCTCCACAATGATGATTAAAAAATTTTATTTCATTATTCAAGCATATTTCATTTTTCCAAGTATTGCTAAGTGTTGCTAAATTAATAATAATTAGTGGGGATGATTACAAACTAACTGTGTCGCCTATAATTATTGGTAATTACTAATAAATAACTATAATTATGTATCTTCTTTTTTTAGGACATTTTTTTTCTTATATCAAATTATTTAACAACAGTAATGATTTTAAATTTTTTGGAAACATATATATGAATATGGAACAAGGAAATCGACATCAATCATTATTAGATGATCGTACTTGGGTAAATCAGCACAGAAATCCAAACGGTTCTAGTTTAAATCATATATATGTTGATGGTGTTGAAGCTTTATTATCATTTGCATCATCAAACTTGGAATTTTTTTTTTTCAGAAGGGACAATTAAGTGTCCTTGTAAAAAATGTGCTCTGAGAACATTTGAGACATTTGACATCATTGGGAAACATCTCTTGCGTTATGGTTTTCAATCAGATTATATTTTTTGGTATCAACACGGTGAACGAAGTTCCATAGAAGATACTAATAATTTGATTTTGGATCCATCACAGTTTCAGAATTTAGTACGTGATGTTGCAGGGTCATCCGTTCAACAAATAGAAATCGAGGATGATGTTGATTTACCTCCCAAGTTGGGACCATCTGAATTTACTGAGTTGTTCAGGTCTGCTGAGGATTCATTATATCCTGGTTTCAAGACAAGCAAATTAGAAGCAGTTGCAAAATTTATGGCTATTAAATCAGATAATGGAATGTCAAATATCTGTTTTGATCAGATATTTTCTTTGGTTAAAGCACTGTTACCTGAAGGAAATGTGTTGCCTGCTAATTATTATGAGAGCAAGAGACTCGTTCATAATTTGGGCCTTAGTTATCAGAAGATCCATGCATGTTCAAATGATTGCATCTTATATTCTGGCGAAAATGATTCGTTGGATAGTTGTACCACATGTGGACAATCGAGGTATAAAGAAGCTCAATCAGGGATGTCTGGATTGATTCCTGTAAAACAGTTGAGATATTTACTGCTTACACCCAGGTTGCAGCGTTAATTTATGTCTCAGAACACAACGACAATGATGTCATTGCACAAAACCAATATTTCAAATGGTAAAAGCTTGATTCATCCATCTGATGGTGATTCATGGAAACATTTCTTCCAATTGATCATCCTTTTTGGAGGAATAAATCTCATTTCAGAAAAGGCAGAATTGAAAGAGATGAACCTCCAAAAATGATCTCAGGTACAGAGTTACAATCAGTTGTATTTTCATTACCTTCCATCACTTTTTGACCGATAATAAACCAACAGAAAATTCATGGTTTTGGGAAAGAACACAATTGGACAAAACAGAGCATTTTTTTGGAATCTGCCATATTGGTCTGATTTGTTGGTCCGACACAAGTTGGATGTCATGCATATTGAGAAGAACTATTTTGATAATTTATTTCATACAGTTTTGGATAAACCGGGTAAAACCAAAGATAATGTAAAGGCACGATTAGATCTTGCCCAAATTTGCAGGCGACCAGAACTTGAATTGTTTGAAAATGTAAGATCACAGAGATTAATGAAGCCAAAAGCAGCTTATACACTAACCAAAGAGAGTCTATTATTATTTTGTCAGTGGATTGTATATTTGAGACTTCCAGATGGCTATGCTTCCAACTTGGACAGATGTGTTAAAAATGGTCATATTACCGGATTAAAAAGTCATGACTATCATGTTATAATGGAAAGTCTTATGCCTATTGGATTAAGGGGTTTGCTGAATTCTATGATTTGGGATTCGATAACAGATATATCATATTTTTTCCAAGACATTTGTGCGGCGACAACAGACTACGATACACTAAGAAAACTGGAAGAAGCTGTTGTTGTAATTATATGCAAATTGGAAAAAAATCATTCTGCCGGCTTTCTTTGACTCGATGGAACATTTGATATTAAATTTCCCAAATGAAGCAAAATTTGGAGGTCCAGTTCAGTTTCGATGGATGTACCCATTTGAGAGATGCATGCAGAAATTGAAGAAAAAAGTCTATAACAAAGCATCAGTTGAAGGCTCAATTGCTGAAGCTTATTTGCAAGAAGAAATTGCTTTATTCTTCTCTCATTATTGTGAATCTGAATATCCCTCAAAAATTAACCGCATGGGCTGGAATTAGGGGAATGTTGATGATGATATGAACAATCAATTATTAGTTGTCAATCAGCCCAAACTTGTTTTTGGTGGAGTTCATGATAGATGGATTTCAGATGATGAACATCATAGAGCTCATACATATGTTCTACTCAACTGTGAAGAAATGTCACCAATTGTACAGTGAGTGATCTAATCCATAATTCTATAGATTCTGTTATAGTAGATTAATCATATTGTATTTGTAGGTTATATGATGATCATATCAAGAAACAATTTCTACAAATTACAGCAGTTGTCTTAGAAGAACGTCAGCAAAAAAAATTTGGTTACTGGTTTCAAAAATTGGTAACATACATTCTTTTTTGGTTTTACATATAAAATCAATTTATTACTTGTAATATTGATAAATGTTTTAAAAAATTTCAGGTATCTATACATGCTGATATGATTGATAGTCGATTGCGTATATTGAGTAGGCCACCATCCAAAATGGTTAAATCTTATAATGCATATGTGGTGAATGGTTATCGCTTTCATACACGTGCATATGGGGAATCAAAGAAAACAATGAATAGAGGTGTTTGTTTAAAGGGCTCATATCATATAGATATTGAAGTTTACTTTTACGGCATGCTTGAAGAAATTATTGAACTGTGTTATTTGGGACAGAATTATGTAACAATGTTTAAATGTCGATGGCTGGATACTGAGAGAGGCTTGCGTATTCATCCGACTCATGGAATTGTTGATATTAAACATAAAAGTCTTCTTGCAGTAAATGAACTATTTTTATTGGCTCATCAGGCACATCAAATTTATTATGCAAAATACTATGCTACTACAAAATAGTTGGATGATTGGTGGAGTATAACAAAAGTTAAATCTTGAGAAAATCAGTTTACTCAAACTGAATGTGGTTCCACTGAAGTGAAATGAAATGAAAATTTTCAGGACACTCCTCAAAACACATCTTTTTCACAAAGAGACATGAATATCAAGGATGAAACCCCACAATTAAGGGTCTATGGTGACGATGTTGTCAATAATGTTACAACAGAATTTGAAATGACAAGAGATGATGAAAGTGAAACTAATATGGAAATTGATGATGTTGATGAGGAATATGGAGACATTGACATTGAAAACTATGAAGATGATGATGAATATGAACATTGACACAGTAAATGATGGTTAGAATCATAACAAATATATAACTATACATAATAGTTATTTTCAACTGTTTGCTAATAACAATCATTTCATGTTTTAGATGGACTCAGAAATGTATCTCCAGTTGCTGGAGGCTGATCTACCTATGGATGATGAGGTTTTTGACTCATCTGACCCTTAGGTTGTTGGCAATATAGGGAGCACTCGGAGGGGGCGTGGTCTTGCTAGACTGATGATTCCAGATCCTATCCTGGAGCGATGTCCACCTCTTGGATTCGATGTGCACACGCGGTGGTATGATAACCTGTGTATTTTAGTTATATTTCATTATAATTTATTAATATTCAAATTGTTTGATTATTTGATCTTTTCCCATAGTTTTACGCATATATCTATTGGACAAGGGAGCGCTATCTTGCACAATTATTTTTCTCAGCCCTGGATCACATGGGATCAGATTCCTGCTGATGTGTAGGCCGCCATGTTCGATCATTGGCTGGTACGTAATTAAATATTAATTATTTTGAAATTTAATTAATTAATAACTTTATATTAAGGTCTATGGTATCCCATCGACGAGAGCATGCGTGCCACTATCCATGCGGCATGGTTGGTGTCTATGTGTGACCGTTTCCATCAGTTTTTTCATAATTTGAGAAAGGCGGTTATGAAGAAAGACGGAGTGACAGAATTTGATGAGTCCTGTAGAGCCCACCTACCAGAATACATTTCATCTCATGTTTTTGATGGATCATGTACACACTGGTTTCATGGTGAGTTTCAGAGGAGATCTGCATTGGGTCGAAAAAATTGGGGGAGACAAGAGGTGACACATCGAGCCGGTAGTCGTACATTCAGTGCGCATAGAGAGCGTCTGGTAAGTACTTTTTTTTAATATTTTATACAACTTTAAATATAAACAGTTCATTTTATATTCATATAGGAAGCCGAGAAGCCCGGTATTTTGGTGTACGACATTTATCAGAGGATGTACACTGACCCGGCTACTTGAGAGATTAGAGGTGACCGCCAACATCAGATTGTGGTTAGTATTATTTTCTTTTCAATTTTCAAATTGAATGCATATAATCCTTTCATTATTTTAATTTCTAATTGAAACTTAAGGAGTCATATGATGCCACGACCTCTTAGACACAGGCTGAGAGTCAAGATGAGACGGGTGATCAGACTAGTGCCCATAATTTTGATGAGACGACATAGATGCAGGCGACCCAATATGGCTTCGAAAAGGGCCGAGTAGTTGGTATCAACTCTCATTTGACTCCTGCAGCTTATTATGGTACTATTGCGATGTCGGCGTCCAGCTTGAGAGGAGATCGTGGAGAGACATCATCTTCTGCCTCACAGTATCAGGAGCAACTGCGTGCTTAGAGTCAGCTTATAGAGGATTTGCGTCAGGGGCCAGAGCAGATGCGTCAGCAACACGATGAGGAGATGCGTCGATGGCAGGAGCAGATGCATCAGCAGCATAATGAGG
Source organism: Viscum album (assembly GCA_963277665.1). NCBI lineage: Eukaryota > Viridiplantae > Streptophyta > Magnoliopsida > Santalales > Viscaceae > Viscum > Viscum album. Next base: position 882,643,890 of record OY728123.1, read on the forward strand.
AGAGACGTCGATATAAGGAGCAACATCAGGAGTATATGGAGTATATGCGTCGTCTGACTCATAGTTTAGGGATGGAGTTTCCTCCACCACCTCCTCTAGTTCCTCTAGGTCCTCCAGATTATCCACCCCCAGTGATTTTTTAAATGTAATAAACGTTTTTGTTCATAGTTTATTGTCATATTAACTATTTACATTTCCTCTTTCATATTGGTACGAATATTACGTGATTTAATTTGTTTTTATTTTTTTAAATATTTTATTACTTATTAGTATCATTTTTAAGGTCTGCTTATTTTAGTAATATTACTTTTAATATTTTATATTTATTGTTAATATTGAGAAGTTTATAATTTTATAATTTTATTAATATTAATAATATTAATATTATTTTTTCATAAATATGTATGTTTATTTTAATAATAATTTTATTATATTAATTTTTTATATTAATAATATTAGTACTATTATTATTATTTTTTTCTATTAATATTTCATAATATATAATATTATATTATTTATCTTCGTATTATTATTATTTTTTAATATTAATATTTCATAATTATATTATATATTTTTTTTATTATTAATATTATAATAATATGATATATTTATATTTTTAATATTAATATTATTATTATATAGATAGTTTAATAATATTATTATTATATTAATTTTTTTATATTATTAATATTAGTATTATTATATTATATTATATTATTAATATTCATATTATTATTATTTTATATTAATATTTCATAATTATATTTTATATATTTTTTTAATTATATTATAATAATATAATTTTTTTATATTATTAATATTATTATTATTTTTATATAATATTATAAGATTTGTATTAATTATTTTATTTTTTTTATTTTTTTAATATTTGGGACGGGATTTCCCGTCGTAAATATTTTTTTACTGTACCATTTGCGACGGGACGAATACCCATTGGGAAAACCATTCTACGACGGTCTGTCGTGTATACCTTCGTCGCAAGTATTTTTTAAATTTTGCATTTTCGACGGGATTCTGGCCCGTCGCAACTAATATATCTACGACGGCCCGTCGCAAATACCTTTTTTATATATAAACGAAAACTCATTTGTGATAGGGGGAAAATACCGTCGCAAATACTCTTTTTGTGACGGGACCGCGACGAAAACACCTATTTGCGACGCCGTTTTCGACAAAGGGCAATTTACGACTGAGCCCTGTCGCAAATATTAATTTTTCCTGTAGTGCAATAGCTATAATACTTGGTACATAGATAACGAGTATTATCGACACATGACTAGAAACAATCCCATATTTTGGAACTTACAAAAAGTATCGGGTGAACATGTTACTTTTGGAGACAATTCATAATGAAAAATATTTATTATCTATGTTTCTTTGATTCTTAGTTGGACTTTAATTTCAAATATACTTTATGTTTTAGGACATAATACTATCTTTATTATCATAAGTTAATTATGTGATAAGGATTTCTCCATGAACTTTGGTAATGATAAATATACCATGACAAGTTTAGAAGGACTTCACATTTTCTTCTACCAATAAGAAAGATAATGTTTTATCTACTATCTAGTAATGCCTTAGTTTCTATGACATACCTTTTCTCAATTTATTTGATATTAATTCTTGTCCTTTTGTATAGAAGATTTGTGTAATAACCTAAAATTATAGACCTTAAGAAACTGATGGTATATTTGATAACATTCATTACATGATACACCCAATTTAAATGAAAAACAATATATTATAAGAACATTGTTAATGAATCTATAATAATTACTGAGATGGTAAATTATTAAAATCCATTACCATTGGATGATAAATAATTTCTATGAGTTAATATTCAAAAATTTATTTTCAATAAAATTTGTTTTCATTATATTATGTATTTTAAAAAAATGTTAAAAATTCATGGATTTAAAATAGATAAAATAAAATTAATTTTTTTATTACTCACATAAAAATTTACTTAGTATTAATTTAGGAGTTTTTTCTATAAAAAATTATTTTTAGTCAAAAAATATGGTTTTTCGGAAGTATATTTTTTATGATTTTATCAATATGAAAATGTATTATAGAATATTAAAAATCCTCTTATGTAATAAAATATGTATTTGTGGAATAAAATTATACATTTTAGAATATTATTTGATCTTATTATTCCTATACCCATAATTTCTAGAACAAAATAAAATGTTACTTTCATAGAAATTATTTGCGTTCTATTCTTCAAATTATGTTTTTTATGGTGAAATCTTTTTTGACTTACATTTAAAGTCGCCTAACATTTATTTATTTTATAATGAATCAATTTATTTTATAAAAATAGTATATGTGGTCATTTTATCTTGTATATAAATTTTTATACTTAGAAGGACACTTTTTCTAAAAACAATGTTTGTACCTGTTAGGCATGCTAATAATAAAATTTGATTTTCAAAATCTTATAAATTTTATTTTATAAATTTTTTAAAAAATTTTAACTATAATAAAATTTTATGAATAATGGTCAATATAATTTTTTTTCGTTAAAATTAATTACTAATGTTTAAAATTAATTACAACTTTAAAAAGAAATTAATGTAAAAGTAAAAAGAATAAACTTTAATGCACACAAGGATTCATCCAAAATGAGTTGTATAGTTTTTTTTCAACCCAAAATCACATTCCCTCCTATTTTTTTAATTTTTGTCCATTGACCCATGAATAGTAACTTTAAATTATTGAAAATCTAATGGTTACTTTTAAAACTACCCTTCTATTCACTTATAAAAAGGTAAAAATTCCACCACTTAAAGGATCAAATATCCTTTTAATTTTTTATTTAAAATCTACCAAATTTCTCCTCCTATAACCCTCTACCACTTCTATAATGTTCTAGTTATCTTTATTTGGATTAATTCCTTTATTTCCAAGGATTTTTCCAATATAAAACTAAATTGTCAAACGTGAGTATTACTTTCATTGAATCTTTTATTTTACTCGAATGCTTGTTAAATAATATCTAATAATATTAATATAATGAAATATGAATCATTATTTTATTTATATTTTTATATATTAATTGTAAAAAAATTAATTAATCTTTTACATCTACTAAGAAACCAAAATAACATTGATCATGCTTATGTGAGGAATACCGCCTCCACAAAGCGATATTGTTCGTTTTTTATCACTACCTTTAATGTTTGGTATCAAGGATGTGTTTTATGAATAAATATATTTCCAATGTCACAAATAAGACATTTAAATTATCATATTTTTCCTACCATCATTACATCCATTCATTGTGAAATGAAACTGTTAATCTTGTGTATTCCAGACAACTGTCTCTGCGAACATAAAATTTCATTTTTAATCACCACCCATCATTGATTTTTCCTATAATGGATTTAATGAGGATAAATAATTTTTATTACATGTTTAATATATTTTATATATCACATTACCATTATTTTAATATAACCCCTTACTCTTTAAATCACTATAACACATCTATATTTGGGTTGATTTAACCACCTATGTAAACGATGTTATAATTATTATTTCATAAATAATTATGGGATGTAATATAATTTTAATACCATCTACCAATTATATATTTAATATAGTATTATATTTTTTTAAAATTTATTTTTGATATTTAAAATATTCATTAATATATGATATTTTGATCTTTAAATACATCGTGAACTTGTTCATCGCATTTTCCTTTTTCACAATCCTTATTCAGGTATTTCACCTAAAACTGTTAATTAAGTAATAATTGAAAAAAATTATTATTATAACATTAATGATATTTGAATTGTGAATTTGAAACCACTTGGTGGGAATCGAACCCTTATTCTGGAAGTTTGTACTAAATAAACAATAGAAAGTTCTAACACTTGAAAATAAAAAATAAACTACAGTCAGATAAAATATTTGGAATATATGGTAATAAAATAATTATGAAAATGGTATTATGTTTATATTATGGTCACTATATAATTTATTAAGATATTTATGTTCATTATATAGGAGGTTAGACCACCGTTCAGTAAGCAGGAATACATGGTAAGTGTTTTTTGTTTCAAATTCCTCTCTTTGAGTAATTTTTTATATTATGCACATAATTTCATTTATAAAGTGCATAAAAATAATGTTTTTTATAAAATATAATTAATAATAATTTAATAATGATATTTTATGTTCAACTATAGTCCCTCTATTTCAAGGGGTTTTGATTAAAATGTTACCCAACACGTAAGTGGTTCTTTATCTCATATTTGAATCCCTTATGAAATGTTTTTTCAGTACAAAATTTTTTATTTTAAAGGGATTAAATACAACCTAGTTATAGTTTTATATCATAATCCTCTTATATTTTATAATATTCAATGTTCTATTTAAATTTATACCTATAATTGGGTTTTTATTCAAATGTCGCAAAGGCTATTAGGGGATTTCATGACATAAATCTTTTCCATGGGTCACAATCACTCCTCTTAGACTATTATATTTAATGATTGATCGAATATAAGATATGATGATTTTATATAATATTTCCACCTTAATTTTTAGGAAATTCATTTTTAAAACATAATTATTATTCATTGATGAATATATATTTTTTAAATAAAATTTTGTTAAGAATAATATCCATATCATTTAATTTATTTTTTCTCCATATCTATATTTTTGCTTCCCAAATATGTTCTCATTTAACTATTATAAATGTATATTGTTTTATTCACCAATGATCCTTATATTCTCCTTTATTTTAAAACAATTTTTTCATTATCCTTTAAATTATGTGGGTTTTCAATAATGGTTTTTTATAATATTAGAATGGTTTTTACTTACCATGATCTTATATTATTCCCTTATATATCATAGTTTGACATATGTTTCATCTATTATCAAGGACTAATTATTGAAATTTTTTTTAATTAATTTTTTATGATGTTTTCACTTCATCTTCAAAAATGTTTTTTGGAATGTGACTTGAAATTAATGACTTTGTAAGATGATATTAATAAGTGCTTTTTATAAAAAACCCATTTTGGGATTTCTCTTCCATTTCCAATAGATTATTATCCAATAGAGTAATGGTTTATAAATAACCCTATATAGTCTTATTAAAAAATATTTTTGGGTGATTTTTTTTTGGAATCAAAGTTTCATTTTTTTTAAGTGACACCATTTGTAAAAGTTATGAAACCCATTTTCTCTCCATGGGTTATTTATGATATGATAAATGATTTGATTTTAAAATAGATATAATGTATGGATTATGATTTTTTATTTCATGTACCACCCTCCAATTCATTATTTAAGGATTTAAATCTCGTGATACGAGGATTTTAAGTATTTTTTTCATAACATTAAATATGGGTTTTGTTTTCACAAAATGAAGTGTGGGAATTTTTTTTCACAACATGAACCATGGGAAAACAGTTCACAACATGAATCATGGGAATTTTTTTATCTAAAACACAAAGCGTGGGAATTTTTTTTCATAACTTGAAGGGTGTGCATTTGTTTGTTCATAATATGAACAATGTATTTTTTTGTTCACAATGTTAAAATTTATCTATTCCATTTTTATACCAAAGTTATTTGTTATGGTATGTTTCGAGGTCATTTCACATTTCCAATGTCTATGCCTATGGTTATACTCAATGGCTCGTGCTTATTATCTCTTGATTTTGATCTCTTGTTTCATGTTATATTTTTTTCTTTTGATAATGTATGTCCTTATATCTTGACTTTTGGAAAAATATTATTCTTCTAAGTTCATTTAAAGATATATCCATCCCCTTCTCATGTTTTATCATATGATTATTGTATAGAACAACCATTAATATTACATATTCTAGTATCTTTGAACTATAATTTATATTATTATAATCTTTAATATCTTTTTGTTATAGAGTTTTAAATAATTAGGTTATAACTTATACATAACAACTCATATATTTCAATGTAGATACTTTTACTCAATATCCATTTTATTACCAAACAAAAACTTTTATAATAAAACATGGATTAATTTAATGAAAAATCTTTAAGTCTTTAAACATGAATTATTAATTTCATTTACCCTTTATTAAACCTTGTGAAAAACATTTTAAAACATAAGATGACCACAAAAAGTATAGTAAGAGAGATAAAAGAAATAAATTTACCAGTCTAGTGAAAAAAATAAAAAACCATTAAAATCAATTTCTTAAAAATATAAATTTTTATCAAAAAAGGTTATAATCATTTTTTTAAAACAAATTATATTTAGCTTACCTTTTAAAATCAATTATTTCAATGAAAACCCATAAGTCAATACAGAAAAGTCATGAAGTTTCCTTGGGGAATCATTATAATATCACCATTATAATCACTCATAGAAATAGAATAACCATATGGTATAATTCTACATATAGAGAAACCAATAAATTGGAGTGTTATCTGTGTTCACCCATCGTACAATCTATAACTGGCTCACCCGATGTTATCTTGGTGTGCCATTAATATTTGCTATAACAGGCACACCCATTAGCTATAATGGGACTCAACCCATCATAAACAATAAAAAGGGCCATATAATGATTAAAACCATTTAAAATTTCTTTTAAACCCACATGAAAAATACTTTCGGATATCAAAATATCTTTTTCTTTAAAAATAAATTTTAAAATCTAAAAGTTGCACACATAACAAAGAATCCATTTTATTTAAAAATAAATATGATAAATTCTAAAATAATCTTAAAATAATTAAGTAGTCATTATGGTGTTAAAATATACTCATTTATTATATGTTAAAAAGTCATTTTTTCTACTTTTGTAAAGAAAATGAAAGAGGGACTTTAAAAGATGATTTTCTTAAAGTACCTTGCCTTGAGCATGAATCATCATATACATTCGTTATCATCTTAAATAATATAATTAGGTTAATATTTACATTATTAAAAGCTTATTTTGAGTTTATTATTCCTTTTATATCACCTATTATCATGTTATATAAAATTACTTAAACATTTAATTCAATGATAGTCGTTTTGTTGATATTCGGTTCATAAGTCTAGAATGACTTCGGTAGGTTGACTATGGTCAAATAGATCAGAATTCCCTCACATAAAAAATAAAACTAATGACATAATAATAAATTTTGTACATTAATTATACATTTAAATTTAACTATTAAATATGGTTATGAAAAATTAACTATGTTACAATCATGGAGATGGTATGTCGTACATATGCATGAGTGGCATTTCCATTTTTCAATGATCATTATGGAAAGAAGGTAAATATTATTTTATCTTTCCATATTTAACATCATATCATATATATAATATTAATTATTTCAATATACTTATTTATATCATCCATGTGATGTCGTGATGAAAAATGAATTACATCGCTTCGTGGAGGTGGTAATCTACACAAAGTCACGAACGATAATATCATTTTTTCTATTCATGTAAATGTAAAAAGTAAGTGATATATCAAATTTTAATAATGATAAATATGTAATAAATATCTATATATAAATATTAATTCCATCTTTATAACCTTTATTTGGAGGAGGTGATGGAAAATGGGTTGCATCGGTTTGGGAGGCGGTAGTCCGACGTACACATGAATGATGATTTCATTTCCAATTTGATGGAAGTGGAGATAGATATAGGTAATTATAATAACATATTAACATATCAGTATATGTATTATACTGGATTTATTATTTAATCATGGTTGAATAAGGTTTTAGGGATGTGGAAGATGAAATGAAATTAAAACATGTAGATAAAAACTATACATTTTCTTTGGAAAACCTCCTTATTCGACACCTTAAGACCTCTAAGATTGGTATTATGCCGAAAAAATACCTTTAGAATGTCAAGATATATTATATTAAGGTTTATAGGTTGTAATTTTTCAAATAAAATAGGTTTTCAATTGTGAAGAAATATGGATAAGTGATTCCCTTTTATAAGAGAGGGGAGGGAATGTTTTTGGAATTTCTCAAAATATTAAATTAATATAAATTCATTTTATGTAAAAAACGGCTCAAAATAATATTTTTTTATATGACATGATTATGGATCTAAATAGACTCATAAAATAAAAAATATACAATGTTTATTAGTATTTTTACCCTTACATTTTGATTTTTAACCCTTATTTAGCCCCTTGAACTCTTACCGTGACAACCTAGATTTTTACACTTGGAGGATTAATATAGTTATACAAAATTCAAAAAGACCAATAAATGGACCATGGTTAATATTTTAACCATTATCCTAATAACGTGGATAAATTTAATATTTTCAATAATTTTATATCATTTAATAAAATATTATTTACTATAAAATATCCATATTGTCAATTTTTTGAACTGTTCATTACTATGATTTTTATAATATAAATAAAACATATAAAATTAAAAGTAATTATTATATAACATAAATTTTATAGTAATATATAATTTTTTTTATCACATTATATATTTCAAATTATATTTATTTTTAAAAATTTATTATCTTTAATATGATTTTTCATTAATTAATTAATTACTCCAACAATGTTGTACAAGTATTTAAGGTATTTATTTCTTAAAAAATTAAAACTAAATTACCATGATTAATATAAATAATTTATCTTTAAAATAATATTTTTAGTCAAATATATCATCTAGATAACTCCAAATTAAAAATATTTCACTTATTAAACACATGACTGTGACATGTTTGACATTTTTTTAAATAAAAAACTATAATCGCCATAATCTAATCTATATAGCCCCAAAAGGTCATAAATTAGGCCCTTGTATTATTAAAGTTTATATATATTCATAAAATAATATTTAGGTGAGTGTGGGTCATTTAATAGTTATTATATTTTATTTTAAGCTAAATTACTTGATTTACGATTTACTATGGTAATAAAAAAATTACAAAGGTTACTATTTATATTGTATGAAAATAAAGGGGGCCTATTTACTAAATTTGGACCCAATTATTACAAATATGTAATCTATTTTTAAAACATAAAAATTCATAAGTTCTAGAATTTAATTTAAAATTAAACCAGCAAAACACAATGAAAAACAGTTTTTCAGAAATATTCCCTTTTGAAATATTAAAAAAAAATTCTAAATTAAATTATAAAATCCATCTAAAAACCATAATTTTATTATTTTAAATAAAATAAACTAATTAGAATTTAAAACTTATTCAAAACAAAATTCGACCTTATAAATACATTAAAATAAAATATAAATTTCAATAAAAATCCTTATTTTCATTAATCCTTAAAACATAATTTTTTCATAAAATTATCAAATATTAGTCCTAAAATAATTTTAAAATGTTGAATTTAAAAAGGAAATTAATTTTGTAATCTTATAATAAATTATTTTAAAAAAATTAGGTCCTTTTTTATTTTAAGAATTAATTAATATATTTATAATTAATAAAAAAACATAATTATGGAATACTAATAAATATATAAATGATTTATTATATAATTACCCGAGTTGTTACATCCCCACCCCTTCTTTAAATTGTGTCCTTCCATTTTTTAACTCAGTCTTGGTGATCAGGTTTTGACTTTTTAGAAGACCTTTACTAAAAACTCACATTGTAAAATGGGTCAAAAAAATTCACATAAAAAGAGTGAAAGTGAAGTATGAAGGTCATCTATAATAACACATAATAAATTTTCATATAGGATAAATTTTTTGGAAAGTGAAAACATGGATATAGAAGAGAAAAATATATTTGAAGGACTGATAAACAGTGATAGAGAACATTATTGTAAGAAAGTTACCCATCACAAAAGCGTAAATATGTGATAGGTTCAAGGCTATTGATTTCTTTGTAAAAAAAGTAAACCGATAATGTTTTTATTTCAAAATAATTTTCCTAAAGTTGAGGAATTATTTTACTTCTATAATAATAACATATGAAAATTTACTTACATGATAATTAGAAATTCATCCATTAATAAATTTCCAACACAAACTCATCTTTTTCTCTAAATAACGAGTCTTCAAGATGAATTTTTCATGCCTGAATCACTTGAATCAACATCTACAAATCATAAAATCCAAAAAAATGACTATATATTCATATTGTATTTATAAATTAACCAAAATAAAAATGGTTAGTACATGATAAGATAATAATCCAAATAGAAGAAACCTTTATATGACGAAAAAAATCTTTAATATCTAAAATTATATAATAATACCCAAATTTCCACATAGATCATTCAAAAATTAACTACATATAAATTTCATTAAAATATAATAGACTAATATTTAAACTCAAAAATTATAAGGATTTGATCACATCATCTTACGATATAAATTTATCATTTATCTCTAAATCATATCAATTACTCTTAAAGCCTCATTCAAAAATGAAATTTCCCAAATCACATAATCTCCAAGATATGATAGTAATTTCTATAAAATAAATCACTATAATTCCATAATAAAATCATATATTTTTCTAAAATATAATTCAAAATTTATTCCTCTAATAAAATCCCACAGTATTCTGTTTACCTTAATCATATAGGGTTTCTAAAATAGTGTTCATATTCCAAAATAACATTAATAATTTAATCAACAAATTATTTTCCAATCCCATGGTTATCTATCTGATAAAAAATATGTTCATAAAATGAACATAACCATTATATTTCAGATAGTTTTAATAAATAAAAACAATTTCATACTAACCAGGACATCACGTAGGCCAGTGATAGGTGATTCACCCTTGTCACCCTTCATTTGTGAGTTTAATCCCTATAGCCTTGCTATACGTAACAGGTTGGCACACATCCTGTCATTTTTCCTTCTTATAAAACAATATTAATATGATCTTTATAAAACTCCATAAATGTGATAAAAATACTAAAAAACCTGAATATATTTAACATTAAAAAAATGATTTATCCTCAAAGTTTATCTCATACCCTTCATATTTCATCCCAAAATGTAATAAACCATAACTACCTCAAAATAAAAGTTCTTAAAAACCTTAATTTATACCAATACCTTTAAACATAAGTCCTCTAAAATTAAAGTAATTATTACTCAATGAACATTTTCAATAAAATCTATACTAAACCTAAGGGTTGTATTACCATTAATGTATCTCAAAATTTTCATAATCATTTTAGTCACACACCACTTAAAACATCAAAAGGGGTGTATAGGATGTTGACCTTAAGATAAAACTTAAACACATAAACCAATGACGGTTTTCATAACTCTTCATATTAACACACCAAATAAATATAATACCTAATGATATTTAAACCCTCATCTGGTACAAGCAGTAAGGACCTGGCCTTAATCATTATATATTCTACTGTTTTTGAACTATATTTCACATTCTTACGGTTCTGATGACCTTTTCAGTGTAGAGTTTTAGAGAATTAGGTCATAAATCATACATAAAAAATCACATATTACAAAGTAAAATTTTTTACTCAATAACCATTTTTTCAACAAGAAAAACATTTTAAATAAAATATGGTTTCTTTCCCTAAAAAATATTCACAACTTTAAACTTGACTTCATCTTTTCTTTTAAACAACATTAATCATTTTAATTTTTTTTTTTAAAACACGGGATGCCCACAAAAATTCTCAGAAATGTATATAAACAAAATAAATATTTTATCCCAATGAAAAACATAAAAACCCATTAAAAACAACTTCTTAAAAAACATACCATTTTACCCTAACAGTTTATAATCATTATTCAAAAATAAATAATATTTATCTTACATTTTGAAATCAATGATTTCCTTGAAAACTCATAAGCTAGAAAAGAAAATTCATGTAGGTTCCTTGGGACATCATTATCATATATATCTTAAAATTACTCTTAAAATTGAATTGTAGTTGGGGTTTTTATTAGTGGTGAGCACCCTATAATCCTACATGAAAAATGGGGGTTTAAAACCCATTGGGTTCAGGTACTGTAGCATTCTGGATCATACTATAGTAGTGTAACTGTAGCAATGACAGGAACTGTAGCGGCGGGAGGTCTTTGTAGTGGCGGTAGGTCACTGTAGCGGTGGTTGGGAACTGTAATAATGGGTACTGTAACATGCAGGTACTGTAGAAGTTCTATTCACAGAATGGGCCTTGCTCCAAAAACTTTGGGCATAAGGGCCATGTAATGAGCTAAATACCCACTGGGCCTTCGAGCTATGTAATGGGTCTCCCTCTACCCAATTAAAGAGGTCTTATAATTTCTTTAATAATTAAAATTATTTCATAAAAAAAACATGAAAAATTGAATAAACATATGGTCTTATTCAACCTCCTGAGAACCTAATGCATTGGAGTGCTATTTGGGTGCACCCATCATATAATCTAAAAAGGGATCACTCGATTCTATCTAAGCACACCTAACATATAAGCTATAATGGTCTCACCCATGAGCTATAATGGGGATCAAACCATTTTATAAAAAATATAAAAGAACCATACCGGGAATAAAACCCTTTAAAAACTCTTTTATGATCATATACAAAACACTTTTAGATATCAAAATATGATTTTATTTAAAAATAATCTAAAAGATTCAAACATAATAAAGAAACCATTTTCAATGAAAATAAATATAAAAACATATAAATGAAACTTCAGAGAATTATGGATTCATGAGAGAGGGAAAAGCCTCTCATTCTGTAAAATTTATAAAAAAACATTTTTTACCTTTGCAAAAAAAGAAAGGTAAACTTTAAAAAAATTAAATAAATCCCCTTACCTTGAGTCTAACTCGTCATGTAAAGTTTTTATATTCCATAATTATAAAATTAGGTTAATTTTTACTTTCTTAAGAACCTTTTTTTAACTTTATAATTCCTTTAATATCACTTATTATCATATATATATATATATTTACTCAATCATTTAAGTTCTTGTCAGAAGTTTTGACGATATTCAATTCATAAGTCTAGAATGACTTCAGAAGGTTGACTTTGGTAAAAGATATCATAATTTCATAATATATAATGTTAAGAACCAGAAATTTCAAGGAAATTTTTTTCTTAATTTCTTTGGAATTTTTTGAGTGCGCAGTTTCAGACAGAACCTGATTCTGAGGCCCGGTGTGCCCAGAATCAATATCCAAAGTTTAGCTCAGGTACGTTCAGTTAACGAACGAGCGAGTTTTTCTATCTTTTGAACCATAGCTCGGAATTGATATCCGAGGTCACTGATGAACTCGCATCGCCGATAATTTCTTAGGGGTGACTTTTTCGTAGTTGCATTTTGAGCGGGTTGAGGTTTAATAAATGGGGATTTAGATTAAAATAGATAAAATTTGTTGTGTATAAGTTTTATCTAAGGAATGTGGTTTTTATCCTATAAAGGGGGAGTTAGAGGTAGTACCCACACCCACCTAACCTTCCATGGGAGAGTTTAGTGTGGTGGGACCCACACGAACCCCTAAATCCTCACCTCCCCATAACTCCCCTTAACCTCTTTAATCCTCCCTTGTTAATTACTTGACAACTTCCCTTCTTAAAGGGGAGCCTCTCCACCTCCCAAGCTTAATGATCCAAATAAGGTGATTAATAACCTTATTATTTATTTTTGTCACACCTATTGACTTATTTTGAATTTCATGGTGATATTTTAAAAGAAGGGGACTTAATGAAATATTTGTTGGGAAAATATTTTGGGAGAATTTGACGAGAGATTTCATCATCCACGAAGAACAACTTCCTCCCTCGATGAAGAATGGTCGACGTGCTTCTTTTATTTTCTCGGTGACAAGAGGGAAGACACCACATCTTCGGATACACTCCAGCTTCACCAACGAATCTTTTCCCTGTGACACCGTCTTCTGCGACGCCCGACGTGCGATGTTAATAATTCGAGGTAGGGGTTTGTATGTTCAAACTTTAATACTGTTCAACGACATTCTTCATCTCTTGAGTTTCAGTTTGGCCGTATGATATCGCTATAACGAGAGGAGATCGGACCGCACAAACACGACCGATTCTCCTCTGCTCTTCTTTATTGATCTTCATTGATGTGGAGGCGGAGGTGCAGAGTGCTGTTAAACCGTGCAATGATCGGTAGTAAACCACGGCAAAGCAAGGCCGCGGTGAAGGTGGCGCGGTGCCGTTGCACCACGCTGGGATGAAGTGGACTGCGACCGGAGCGGGCCGTAGCGAACTAGTAGGGGCGGCCGGCCGAGCCGCCCGCCGGCTACTCCAGGATGCGGGACCCCCCCTCAGGGTCCCGTAGCTGCTCACAAAACTGGCCGACCATTATGGCCGACAGTTACCCAGAAAACCGGGGGGTGTAACCCACCCCCCCCCCCCCCCCCCCCCGACATTCTACTAGGGCGGAACCCACATGGTCCGCCGTTTCCCAAAAAGGGGACACACCCCTTGTGTTCTGCTCGGCCTGCACCGAGCCGTGACTGGATTCTGAGCCGCGGGCCGGACCGTGCTAGTCGCGGGCCATGCCGCGCCAGCCGCTGGCCGGGCCAGACCCAAACTCGAGTCAGGTCGACCCGGTTCGGCCCGACCCAGGGGGTGTTGGGCCGGGTCGGACGGGGCCCAAACCCCCTATTTTCGGACCAGGTTTGTTCAAACGCTCATATCTTGGGCTATGAACCTCCGATCGATGTACTGTCAGTTGCGTAGGGATCCTTGGATTGAGACGGTCGTTTTGGTATATTACACTCAATATTTCTTCGAAGTTTGTGTCCGGAAGGGTTGGTTCGAATACGAAACTAACCGGGCCCTCGAAGCGGAAATGGTTATAACTTGGGCTCCGGACGTCTGATTGACGTTACATTGAATTTTTTGGATTAATTTAGGTGAGAAGGATATTTTGGTATACTTCATCTGAGGTTTGGACATAGTTGGAGTATGGCCGGGTTGGACTGTACCCGAAATCCAACCGGGCCCCTAGAACAGAAAAGCTAATAACTCTCAGACCGGACGTTCGTTTGACGAACCGTCAGCGGTGTTGGAAATAACGTTGAGAAATGGTCCCTATAAGTATACCCTATGAGAGTTTGGGGTACAATTGAGATAGGGTCGGGTTGGTTCATACACGAAACCAACCGGGCCCCTAGGATGAAAAGGCTAATAACTCATAGACCGGGCGTCCGATTGACACGCCGTCTATTGCGTTGAGACCCCTTTGACGAGGCGGTCCCTAGTGATACTTCTTTGTGGGAAATTGTGTTACATGGAGTATCGACCAGTATCACGTGGAGCAGATCCTTTCGGAGACGAGCTTACAGAGTGCAGAGAGCTAGTAGCTGTGGACCTGACGACTGGTTGACCGATTTGACTTGGAGTGGGTTGACTAGCCCAATGGACGGAGCGCACGGTATTTGGCGGCAGACCCATAGAGGATGGAGCGCCAGGTAGTTGGCTGCAGACTCGTGGTACTCGATAGGAGGAGTACCTCTATAGGCTATTAGGGGAACCACTACTGTGTTTGGGCTGCAGACCCCTGGCAGGGAGCACTACTGTGTTTGGGTGCGGACCCACGGTACTCGACGGGAGGAGTACCTCAGCAATCTAAGGATAGAGAGTAGCACCTTGGAGTCATGACAAGACCACTATACTCGACAATGGAGGAGTTCTCCAGTAGCTGTGGTTTCGACATCCTGAATAAAATCCTGGTTTCAGCTGAGTCAATGACCTTTGTGTTTTCCTCATGATTGAGATGGGTTACTTGATAACTTAAGTATATGTATGGGTATATACCTAAGTTGGGGTTATCTGTTGATTTGATATATGTATGATACCTCAATATTGTGATGGGCTACTTGATAACTTAGGTATAAGTATGGGCTTATACCTAAGTAAGGGTTATCTGTTAAGTCCTTCTTTGTGGTTATCCTTGTTGGATTTAGTGAGACCTTGAGGGTCTAGGGGTCACTAATGAGTATCGTTATAATCACTCATGCACGGGATATGCCCGCACCTTGTTGTGTTGGATGTAGATGACGGACAGTGCTGGCAGAGGCTGAGTGTTCAAGGATTGGACAGTACCTGGAGGTGGACCTCACGACGAGTCAGTATCCGGAGGTGGACTTCACGACGAGACGGTACTCGGAGGAGGTTGACTGGTGAGAGTGTTGAGGAGGCTATATGTACCTACCCTTCAGGTAGGATCCGTTGTGGACGATCCAAGATCTGTGCTATCTGTACCTACCCTTCAGGTAGGATTCGAGGTGGACGACCCAAGAGCTACTTATATTTTTATAGCTGTTTGTCTTTTCTATTGTACTTTCATTCAGTTGTATCTGTACTTTTCAGTTGGGTTTGTATTCTGGACCGTTTACTTTTCAGCACTTTCTTTTTTACTTAGTGTATTACTTTCGCTTGTACTCTGGTTGGATGTGTTTATGTTTTATAAAGGCAATTCTTTCTCATTTATCAGGATTTACGCCTTTGGTGCTAGTTTTCAGCCCCTGGCCTATGGAAGGCGGGCTTGGGGTAGTCACGGCACGAGCCCTGAGGACGGGTCATAACAAATTGGTATCATAGGAGTTAGTTCTACGGTATAACGTAGGACTCTGATATTTCTTTTCTGTGAATAAATAGTGTTAAGGGTACAAAGTGTGGTCTTCATTTTAGGGAGTCCAATGTTGGTGCGGGCGGCCGACGTATCCATACACCAGGACCCTGACTAATGATTTCCGACTTAGTGCATAGAAACACTGATTGTGTGTGTGTTTTCAAAAAGTTTCTTTTAAATCAGATCAAACCAGGTCAGCTCACCAGGTATAATCTTTTGACCGTGTCACGTCTGTTTCTTTCAGGATGTCTTCACCTAGTCAGACAGTTCAGGTAATGAGTGGAGAGCGCAATGATAGCTCACCGAGCAGTGAGGCCTCAGTACAAGTCCCTCTACCAGTTGAGACACCAGCAAAGAGTGCACGTCGCTTGATCACGATGCACGGGTTTCAGTGGTAGGTGCCTCCGACGTTTCGAGGTGGGTCGGATTTTCAGACGGCTGGACACTAGTTGGAGTTTGTAGCACGAGGTTTCCACACAGCTGGGACACCCGCAAACTTGATGGTTTACCTAGCTGTTAGCCTCTTCTAGTGAGTATCTGAGAGGTGGTGGAGCCACATGTTCTAGTTTTGCGACGGGATGACCTTCACCTGGGGAGACTTCGAGACCTTCTTTATGGTGGGGTTTATGACAGGGGGTCTAAAATCAGAGCATGCTCAGGAGCTGTTGCCCTTGCCGCAGTGTTTTTAGTCAGTAGTCGAGTCATCTGTAGGAAGGATACGGATGATGCAGAGGTCCAAGAGGACCAGGAAAATAGGTGGGAGACCTCGAGTTTTAGGTTCAGCTGTGCGAGGCAAACAAAATAGAGAAAGCCATATGAGGAGAAGGAAGTGCTATTCTTGTAGAAACCAGGGTCACATGGCATGTGACTATCTAACTCCCTGCACAGTTGATCCACAGGCGTTGGAGGAGCCACCAAGACAAAAGAAGCGGCGAAAGCATGAGCAGTAGCCGAGAGGTGGACAAGGAAGTGGAGCTCCGGAAGCAGGTGGACAAGAGTGAGACTAGTTCCAGGCATGAAGGCCTTTGTTATTGGTGCTTCTAGCTTCCTTTTTGTTGTTGTTGTGGTTGTATGTGTCTTTTTAGTTTCAGCTACAGTAATAAAAGACACCTTTCTTTGTGACCTTTTCTTTCTTGTCCTCTCTATAAGGTTGTTATTAATAGGTTCTGGTTTAAAACCGTTGACTTGACCCTCACTTTCGAGATAGCTACTGGAGGAGACCCAGTGACCACACACTGCTGCCGACAGTGTGACTCGACCCTAGGAGGCAAGAGTAACGGTTGGATCTCTTGGTAGTAGTGTCGAGGCCTTACGATGTTGTCTATGGTATGAATGTATCATTCATGTCAAGATTGAATGTATTAGGCAAAGAATGTGGTTCATCCAGGGAATGAGACCAGATTTCTCTTTTCGGCAGAAGAGAAATCCCAGCAGCTCTTTGGTGGAATGTAGATGAAGAAGGGTGGAGATGAGTTCTTACAATTTTCTTGTCTCACCCATTGTTCGTTGAGCAAACGGTTTATGGTTCTCTTCATCTCAATAATCTCATGTGTATCTTATCTCAGAAGGACATGAACCTGGGATAACAGTGCTGGATTGAATTCCTCTAGGAATATGACTTTGAGATAGTTTATGCACCTGGAGAGGGGGAACATTGTAGCAGATTCTCTTAGTAGGAGACTGGGCATTCAGCTGTTAAGAGTGGCGAGACAGCAGCCGAACACGTTTCAGATATCCTTTGTGGATAGTGATAGAGTCAACTTGTGTAGAACCAGGGATGGTTCAGGTTACGACCAAAAAGGTGCAGATCATCCAAGAGCAGATGAAGACTGCATGGAGAAGACAGAAGTCCTATGTTGATAGGAAACAAGACCACTGGAGTTCTAGGGTGACGACCACGTCTTCAGATGGGTCTCACCTCGACGGGGTCTACGGAGATGTGGCCGAGGCAGAAAGTCATCCCCACATTTCTTTGAACCTTTCCATGTCCCTAGAAGAGTAGGAAAGGTGGCTAACTGCCTGACCGTTCCACCTCAATTGCACCGGGTGCACGGCATCATTCACGTATCTCGGCAAAGGAGATGTGTGCATGACCTATCCGACATCATTGACCACGGAGAGCAGGACATTGATGACAGGGTTACTTTCACGAATTTTCAATAGAAGTTGAGGATCGAAAAGAGCGGGACCTACGAGGGCGGTCGATTCCTCTTGTGCGCTTTCATTGGCAGCACAGGAACCTCCAGGAGAGCACATGGGAGCGGGAGGCTCAGATGCGTTCTCAGTACCTCATTTAGTTTTCCTAGTTGTGTTGTAGCTTTACGGGGACATAAAGCCCTGAGGTGGGAGTTATTTAAAGACCTGGAAATTTCGACGAAATGTTTTTCTTAATTTCTTTTAAATTTTACGAGTGCAAAGTTTCAGACGGCACCTGATTCTGAGGCCCGGTGTGCCCGGAATCAAAATCTGAAGTTTAGCTCAGGTACGTTCATTGAACGAACGAGTGGGTTTTTCTATCTTTTGAACCGGTGCTCAGAATTGAAATCCTAGGACACCGATGAAATCACAGCGTCAGTAATTTCTTAGGGGGACCTTTGTCATAGTTGCGTTTTGAGCGGTTTGAGGTTTAATAAATGGGGATTTAGATTAAAATAGATAAAATTTGTTGTGTACAAATTTTATCTAAGGAAGGTGGTTTTTATCCTACAAAGGGGGAGTTAGAGGTGGGGCCCACACCCACCTAACCTTCCATGGGAGGGTTTAGTGTGGTGGGACCCACAAAAACCCCTAACTCCTCACCTCCCCATAACTCCCCTTAACCTCTTTAATCCTCCCTTGTTAATTACTTGACAACTTCCCTTCTTAAAGGGGAGCCTCTCCACATCCCAAGCTTAATGAGACAACTAAGGTTATTAATAATGTTATTATTTATTTATGTCACACCTCTTGACTTATTTTTAATTACATTGTGATCTTTTAAAAGAATGGGACTTAATGAAATATTTGTTAGGCAAATATTTTGGGAGAATTTGAGGAGATCTTTCATTATCCATGAAGAACAACTTCCTCCCTCGACGAAGAATGGTCAATGTGCTTCTTTTCTTTTCTCCACGAAAAGAGGGAAGACACCACATCTTTAGATACACTCCAGCATCACCAAATAATCTTTTCCCTGCGACACCGTCTTCTGCGATGCCCAACGTGCGATGTTAATAATTTGAGGTAGGGGTTTTTATGTTAAAACATTAATATTGTTCAACGAAATTCTTCATTTCATGAGTTTCGGTTTGGCCGCATGATATCCCCATAACGGGAGGAGATCGGACCGCGCAAACATGGCTTATTCTCCTCCCCTCTTCTTTTTTGATCTTCGTTGGTGTGGAGGGGGAGGCACACGGTGTCGTTGCACCGTGCAATGATCGCCAAGAAACCACGACCAAGCAAGGTCGCGGTGAAGGTGGTGCGGTGTCGTTGCACCACGCTGGGACGAAGTGGTCCGCGACCGGAGTGAGCCACGATAGGGGTTTGCGGCGCCGTCGCGCCGTGCCGGAGAGGCTGAGGAAGACCGCAGCTATGGTGCGCAGCCCTGGCGTGCCGCGCCGGAGGGACCGAGGAAGACCGCGGCCGGAGCGGGTCGCAGCGGTGGTGCGCGGCGCCGTCGCGCCGTGCCGGAGAAGCCAAAGAAGGTCATGGTCGGAGCGGGCTGTGGAACCGTCACGCCGTTCCGGTGAGACGAGCTGCGGCGGACCAGCAGGGGCGGCCGGCCGAGCCGACCGCCGACGACTCCAGTAGGGGGGACCCCCTCAGGGTCCTGCGGCTGCTCACAAAACCGGCCGACCATTATGGTCGTCTGTTACCCAGAAAAATTGGGGGGGTGTAACCCCCCCTGACCTACTTCTAGGGCGGACCCCATAGGGTCAGCCATTTCCAAAAAAGGGGTCGCGCCCCTTGTGTTCCGCTCGGCAAGCGCCGAGCCGCGGCTGACTTCTATGCCAGGCCACAGGCCACACGGGCTAGGCCGGCTGCACCCCGCCGGGCCGGGCCGCGCCAGCCAGGCCGGGCCGCACCCAATAAGACCGTACCCAGACCAGAGTCGGGTCGACCCAGTTCGGGCTGACCTTGGGGGTGTTGGGCCGGGTCGGACCGGGCCCAAACCCCCTATTTTCAGACTAGGTTCGTTCAAACCCCGATATATTGGGCTACAAACCTCTGATCGACGCACCTTCAGTTGAGTAGGAATCCTTGGATCGAGAAGGTCGTTTCGGTATATTACACTCATGTTTTCGGGGATGTTTGCGTACGGTCGGGTTGGTTCGAACACGAAACCAACCGGTCCCTCGGAGCAAAAATGGTTATAACTTGAGATCCGGACGTCCGATTGAAGTTCTGTCGACTTTGTTGGATTCCTTTTGGTGAGAAAGATCTTTTGGTATACTTCATCTGAGGTTTGGATGCAGTTGGATTATGACCGGGTTGGATTGTACCCGAAATCCAACCGGGCCCCTAGAATGGAAAAGCTAATAACACTCAGATCGGAAGTTCGTTTGACGAACCATCAGCGACGTTGGTAATCATGTTGAGAAACGGTCCCTATGAGTATACCCTATCAGAGTTCAGGGTACAGTTGAGATACGGTCGGGTTGGTTCGCACATGAAACCAACCGGGCCCCCGGGACGAAAAGGCTAATAACTCATAGACCGGGCGTCTAATTGACAAGATGTATGTTGCGTTGACATCCCTATGACGAGGCGTTCCCTTGTGATACTTCTTTGTGGGACTTTATGTTACTTGGAGTATTGACCAGTAGCTCCTGGAGCGGATCCTCTCAAAGATGAGCGTACAGAGTGCGGAGACCTAGTATCTGTGGACCTGACAACTGCTTGACAGATTTGACTTGGTGTGAGTTGACTAGCCCAGTGGACGGAGCGCCCGGTATTTGGCGGTAGACCCACGGCGAATGGAGCGCCTGGTAGTTGCTAGTAGACCCGCAGTACTCGATAGGAGGAGTACCTATGTAGGATATTAGGGGAACTGCTACTGTGTTTGGGCGGCAGACACCTGGAAGGGAGCACTACTGTGTTTGGGTGCGGACCTGCGGTACTCAACAGGAGGAGTACCTCAGCTGTCTAAGGATAGAGAGTAGCACCTCGGAGTCGTGACAGGACCACTGTACTCGACAGAGGAAGAGTTCTCCAGCAGCCGTGGTTTCGACATCATGAATAAAATTCTGGTTTGAGCTGAGTCAATGACCTTTGTTTTTTCCTCACGATTGAGATGGGTTACTTGATAACTTAGGTATATGTATGGGAATATACCTAAGTTGTGTTTATCTGTTGATTTCATATATGTGTGATACCTCATGATTGAGATGGGATACTTGATAACTTAGGTATAAGTATGGTCTTATACCTAAGTAAGGGTTATCTGTTAGATCCTTCTTTTTTGTTATCCATGTTGGATTTAGTGAGACCTTGAGGGTCTCAGGGTCCCTAATGAGTATAGTTATACTCACAACTACATGGGATATGCCCACACCTCGTTGTGTTGGATGCAGACGACGGACTGTGCTGACAGAGGCCGAGTGTTCGAGGAATAGACTGTACCCGGAGGTAGACCTCATAACGAGTCAATATCCTGAGGTAGACTTCACGATGAGACGGTACTCAGAGGAGGTTGATGAGTGAGAGCGTTGAGGAGGCTATCTATACCTACCCTTCAGGTAGGATCTATGGTGGACGATCCAGGAGCTGCGCTATCAGTACCTACCCTTCAGGTAGGATCCGAGGTGGACGACCCAGGAGTTGCTTCTATTTTTCCAGCTGTTTATTTTCTGTTGTAATTTCGTGCAGTTGTAGCTATAATTTTCAGTTGTGTTTTTATTCTGGACCATTTAATTTTTAGCACTTTCTTTTGTACATAGTGTATTACGTCCTCTTATACTCTAGTTGGAAGTGTTTATGTTTTATAAAGGCAATGCCTTCACAATTATCGGGATTTACGCCATTGGTGCTAGTCGCCAGCCCCTGGCCTATGGATGGCGAGCTTGGGGTAGTCACAGAACGAGCCCCTAGGATGGGTCGTGACATATAAAATAATATTCATGACATAATTTTCAATTTTATATATTAATAATAATTTTAAATCCAACCACTAATGATGGTTATGAAAAAAATAACAATCTTACAATCATGGAGACAGTAGGTTGTATGTACGCATGAGTAACATTTCCATTTTTCAATGATAATTATGGAAATAAGGTAAGTATTATTTTATTTTAATATAATGATCACCATATAATATATATAATATTACTTATTTAAATATACTTTCATATATCATCCATGTGGTGTCCTGATGAAAAACGAATCACATCACTTCGTGGACGTGGTAGTCCACACGTACACACAAATGATGATATCATTTTTTGTGTGCATGGAATGGGAAGAAAATAAATTATTTATTATTTTTTTAATAATAATATATACATTATTAATATCATATATAAACATTAATTCCATCATTATAACCTTTCTTGAGAGATGGTGATGGAAAATGAATTACATCGGCTAACAAGGTGGTAGTCCACCGTATATATGAATGGTGATTTTGTTTCTCATTTGATGGAAGAGGAGATATATATAGGTAATTACACTAACATAATGACATATAATTTTATTTAGGATATTATAGTTACTATTTATCATGGTTTAATATGGTTTTAGGGATGTGGAAGAAGAAATAAAACTAAAACATAAAGATAAAAAATATACCTCTTCTTTGGAAAACCTCCTTTACTTAACACCTTAAGACCTATAATATTATTATTATACCTAAAATAAGAACTTTATAGTATGGGGAGGGATTATTGGAAGTTATTTGGTTAGTTATTTTATGAAACAAAGAGTTTTTGAACTATAGATAAATGTGAAGAAGATGTTCCCTTTTATATGAGAGGGAAGGGCACTCTTGGCATTTATGAAAATATTAAATTAATATAAATTAATTTTTAATTAAAATGTCATTAAAGTAATTTATTTATAATATAATATGATTATGGGTCGAAATAATCTCATACAATAAAAATTATACAAGTTTTATCTATATTTACACCCTTATCTTTTGGTTTTAACCCCTACTTAACCTCTTTAACTCTTGCTCTGACAACATAAAATTATACTGTTCAAGGGTTAATATAGTTACTATAAAATAAAAAAGACCCTTAAATGGAATATAGTTTATATTTAAAACTTTAATATAATCACTTGGCTGAATTTTAATTTGTTTTTGGAATTTTATATCATATAATTAAATATTATTTACTATAAAATATCCATAATGTCAATTTTTAGAACTATTCATTACTTAGGTTTTAATAATATCAAGAAAACATATTAAATTAAAAATTATACATCCATAATATTTCATGGTGTTCTTTAAAATTTGTTGATCAAATTATTTATCTCAATTTATATTTATTATATTATTTTTAATATATATTATTTGATTTTTCCATTAATTAATTAATTACTGCATTAGTGTTGTGAAAGTATTTAATGTAATTATTTTTTCATTAAAAATTAAAAATAAATTAAAATTATGAATATAAATATTTTTTATTTAAAAACACAATTTATAGTGGAAATATCCCTTGGATAACACCATATTAAAATTATTACACTTATTTAAAACAACTGTATGACATGTTTGATATTTCTTTAAATAAAATACTATAAAGGTCAAACTCTCGTCCAAGTGGACCAAAAAGTTCATAAATTTGACCGTTGTATGATTATTATTGAGATATACTAATCCAAAAAAATTTAGGTAATATTTTGGGTCATTTAACGGTTCTTATCATTTTATTTTTAACCTAAAATACATGAGTTACCCTTTACCGTGGTAATAAAAAATTATTAAGATTACTATTATATTGTCTAAAAATAAAAGGGAACTATTTACTAAATTTGGACCCACTGATTTTAAATAATCAATCCATTTTTCAAAATAAAAAATATATAAGTTTTAGAATTTAATTTAAAGTTAACCCAAAAAAACGTAATGAAAAATAGTTTTTCAGAAAAACACCCTTTTAAAATAAAGAATTTTTATAATAAGTTCAAGTATAAAATCCTTTTTAAAAACTATAATTGAATTATTATAAATAAAAATAAACTGATTAAAATTTAAAACTAATCCAAAACATAATTTTACCATTTAAATACATTAAAATAAAAACATTTTTCAATAAAAATCATTTTTTTCACTATTCCTTGAAACTTCAATATTTTAAAAAAATTCTAAATAATTCACCTTTAGATAATTTTGACATACTTAATTTAAAAAAGAAATTAATTTTGTAATCTTATAATAAATTATTTTAATAAAACCATTTGGTTTTTAATTTTAATAATTACTTAATCTATTTATAATGAATAAAACTATATTATTCATGAATACTAATAAATATTAAAATGATTTATTCTATCATTTCATGGGTTTTTACCCTTACGATCAAACCCTTAATAACATTTCGATAGGTTTTCCCTTCTTTTTCATTTATAATCACCCATGTCTTATTTTTAATTGCTAAGGTTATAAATATGAGTATAACATAAAAGATGTTTAGAAGTGGATCTAGTGTGGCTCGATTATTGAGAAATGTTCAATATTATTATAAATTAGATTTCTTATGTAGATAATCCTCAAATACACTAAAACTTTGTATATGGTATTGTGATATGATTTATGAGTTATAATGTTTATCCAATTATAATTTT
The DNA here is from genome assembly GCA_963277665.1 of Viscum album. Lineage (NCBI taxonomy): Eukaryota > Viridiplantae > Streptophyta > Magnoliopsida > Santalales > Viscaceae > Viscum > Viscum album. Next base: position 882,669,254 of record OY728123.1, read on the forward strand.
GTAAAATAAGTCTTGGTTCATATCACTGTATATCAAATCTAGTGTTTAAAGAATGTGTTTTCAGCCTCTGATCTATGAGTGTGGGTCTGGGTGATTCTGTTGGTATTAGACCATTGTTTAGTTATTTTTTAGAGTTAATTTATTTATTTTTGGTAATTTGAATTATATTAAATTAGTTAAACAACAACAGATAATTCTATAGGGTCTGTCTAAGTATAGGATAACGTCCTAAAATTTTAGCAAAGTAGAGACTATATGTTTTTCAAGGCAGCAACATCCTTATCTGTACACTTCAAGTGGATGCAGTCTTTGATACTGATGTTACTATGGGTAATAACCCTGAAAAGTGAATGTTGGGTATTAAATAAATAATCACCCAGTGTATGATAACGAGGCATAAATATACATCCAATTTGACACTCTTGATGGATATGCATTGGATTAATCACATTCTCTTTATAAACCATTATAAAGGATTTATTATATTAATGAATTTGGTTATGAAATATGAGATAATACAACCCAAAAAAAACCAATATTTAATAAAAATGGGATTATGTTGAATATAAAGATAATGTGATGGAGTAACACATTTCAAGGTTGAGTTTTTCATAATTCCCTTATGATGTAAATATTTATCACTCATTTCAACCATTTTTGTTTTAGTAATGTATAAAAATAGAAGGAAACATGGGTGTAAATGGAAATATAGATATTTACCCAATGAATAACCCATCATGATTGGAGTTGGAGTAATAGACCTTGTGATTATTCTAAACTAGCTATCATAAAATATAATTAATAATGTAATCATAGTCGAAGTCCCAACCGTACCAAAGAATAAAAGTAAGGATTTTCATGAAATATAAAGGGATGAATATGATGAAGGAAAAATGATAATTTTTCTATATATCAAAATATGGAAATAAGTACCAAAGGAATTTTCTCAAGGGTACTAGAAGATACTTTACTTGTGGATAAGGGGGTCATAGAGCATCATAATATCGAGGAAAAATGAATAGTTTTTTTATCATGACTGAAAAAATAGAGTTCATCCTAAGGTACTATTAATAACTCAATGTCTTATGTGTAGGGGAGATGGGAATTTTTCAAGTAAATTCTCTAATACAAGGACTAACCATGATGATGAGAATCACCAACCTCCAAGAATAAGAAGATAATGGAATTCCTATGAAATCACTAATCCCAAAGTGGATCTTTATATTTAATGTGCACATACCATCTAATTTGAAGGTATAGATTTCTTATTGGAATTTAATTCTAAGAAATGTAGTTTATATAAGAGGTTTTATGTGAGAATTAAATCACCACTATATGATTTTATTGACAAATTAATATTATAGTGGTATGAATATTGTGTTTCAAGTTGAATTTCATCAGAATGTGCATTGTGGAAATCTAATTATTCTTTAATTATATAAATTTAATGTGATTTTATTGATGAATTGGTTCAATACACTTAAAATTAAAATTATCTACAGTTAATAAAACATATTTAATATTAACCAACGATATTCTATCAATAAAATTATGATCATAAACACCATCTATAAAAAATTATATAATATGGGTCTTTATGAAAAATAATAGTATCATTTTGGCCTAAAATAGTTAGAGAAAAACTCAATATTAGTGATAAGCCTATTATAAGGAAATATATATGTATTTGAATTTGGTATGGTTGATATTTATCTAAAAATTATATCTTGTTTTATCTCTATAATTTATACACCCATTTCTATTTTCATTGGTAAGTGATAATTAAAATTTATAGGATGAAATTATTTTAACTAGGGTTAAATGTAACAACCCCAAATTTTGAAATTATAAAACTGATTTAGTGTTTGATGATGTGTTTCATGCTACACCCCCTATAAACAAACCAAAATTTATTATAATAAATTTATTAATAAATCTATAATAATCATTAGATGGTAAATAATTAAAATTTATTACCTTAGGAAGATAAATAATTACTATGAGTTAATTTTAAAATTTATTTTTTAAATAGAAGTTGTTTTCTTTATATTTTGTATATTATTTAAAAAAAATTAAAAATTAAAATATTTAAATTTTAAAAATTAAAAATCAGTGTTTAATTCCCCTTATAAAAATTTACTTACCATAACGTTTTGATTTATTTCTAAAAAGATTTATTTTCAGCTGAAAAATATACTTTTTGTGAAAAAATATATTTTTTATGATTTTATCATCATGTAAGTGTGTCCAAAAAGATTAAAAAACTGTTAAGTAATAAAATAAGTTTTTTTGGAAAATAATTATTCATTTTAAAATATTCTTTGAAATTATAAATCATATTTCTAATATTTTTATAACTAAATTAAAATGTTACTTTAATAAAAATTATTTTAGGTATTTTCCTCTAATTAATTATTTTGATGGATAAATTAACCTTTTACTGTATTTTTAATAAGAATTCCTTTTATTTGTTTTATAATAAACAAATTTATGTAAAAAAAATTTATCTATGATAATTTTATCTGGTACATAGATTTTTAAACATAAATACCCAATTTTTCTTAAAACTGTTTTATATGTTATGTGTGCTAATCTTAAAATTACGTTTTCAAAATATCATGAATTTTAGTTGGTAGAATGATTTCAAAATTTAAAATAAGAAGTTTAAAATTAGGTAAAAGGTTAAATATTAATTTCTTTTCATTGAAATCAATTTCTGTGGTTAAAAAATAATTACCAAGGGAATATTAAATTAGGGTAAAAGTTAAAATAAAAATCCCTAAAACACTCACAGTGGTATAAAAATGAGAGTTTAAGGTGAGTTTCAACCCAAAATCAATTTCCCCTCCTTTCCTATTTTTTCCCATTTAACCCTAAATAGTACTTTTATATTATTGAAAATGTAACAGTTACTTCTAAAATAACCCTTATCTTCACTTATAAAAAGGTAACACTTACACAACTTCAAGACTCACCTTTCCCCCAAATTTATTATTTAAAATCATCCAAAATTAACATAATATAACCTTCTCCCACTTCCATAATCTTCTAGTCACATTTACTTTTATTATGTACTTTATTTCCAAGGATTCTTCCAAGAGAAAACTCAAGATTCCATTATGAGTATTACTTTCAGTTACTCTTTTCTTTTACTCAAATACATACTAAATAATCTCTAAACATATTAATATAATTAAATAATTATAATTATTATACTTTAATGTGATTATATTAATAAGTAAAAAATTATTCAATCCCTTCCATTCACTAAGAAAACAAAATAACATTGATCGTGCACACATGGGGACACGACCTCCACAAATCAATGCTATTCATTTATCATTATTAAATCTCAAGGATGGTATCAATGATTGATTTTTTGAATAAATATGTTTTCTATGTCAAAAATTTAATTCTTAGGTTATCATTTCTCAAATACAATCATTTTTTCCATTCATTGAGAAATGAGATCATTAATTGTGCGTATGATAGACTACCACCTCCATGAATGAGGAAATTCATTTTTAATAAACATCGATAATTGATGGTTAATATAATTTATTTAATAAGGATATATGGTATTTTTGAAATTCTTAATATTCTATATTTTTATAATTATCATTATTTAAACACATCCTTTTAATCAGTAAAACATTATAACACGTTTCTATTTGGGTTGATTTAAACACCTATGTAAATGATGTTATAATGATTATGTCATAAATGATTATGGGATTAAATATAATAGTAATATCATATAATAATGATATATTTAAGATGTTATAATGTTTTTAGAAATTATTTTTTAATATTTAAAATAAATATTAATATATAATATTTTGATCGTTAAACACGATGAAAACTAGTTCATTGCATTTTTTGTTTTTACAAACCTTATTTATTTATTTAACATAATTAAAATGGAAATTAATTAATCATTAACAAAAAAATTATTATATCTTTAATTATTTTTTAATTATGTTCTTGAAACCTCTTAGTGAGAATCAATTCTATCTTAATGAAATTTGTATGAAACAAATAATAGAAAGTTCAAACACTCGATAATGAAAACAAACTATAATCGGTTAATATATTTGTAATATATAGTCATCAAATAATTATAAAAATGGTAGTATGTTTATATTAAGTATTTGATAATATTTATATATATATATATATATGTTCATTACATATGAGGTTAGATCATAGTCGAGTAAGTAAGAGTTCAAGGTAAGGGTTCTTCACTTCAAATTTCACTATTTGAGACATGTTTTGTATTACGAACATAATTAAATTTATAAGCTAAACATACTACCTATTTTTTATATAATATCATGAGTTATAATTTGAACATGATATTTAGATTTCAATTAAATCCCTCCCTTGAAGGGGTTTTGTTTTAAATGTTACTCGAGTCATAAGGGGATCTTTATCACAAATTTGAATTACTTGAGATATTTTTATACTATACACCCGGTTTACTTTTCAATAGTGTAAATAATACCCCATTTTAATTTTGTATCAGGATCCTATTATATTTTAGGATATTCAATTTCATAATTAATTTTATACCTCTCATGGGTTTCTTATTCAAAATTGAAAATAGATGTGACTGGTTCTCATGACTCTAATATTTTATTTGGGTCATAATCACTCCTATTGGACTGTTATATTTGAAGATTGATATATTCTAACCTGTAATGATGTTATGTAATATTTTCACCTTCTATTATAGGGAAATCATGTTTCACATAATTTCATTATTTATTTATAAATATAATGTTTGATGAAAATGGATTCTTTTAATAATAATAATCATCACTTTTAATGTATTTTTATTTATATATATGGTTTTACTTCCCACTAAAGTTCTCATTTCCCTAGTAAAAACCTAAATTATTTTTATCTCCAATGATCATTATGTTTACCTTTATTTAAAATAAAAGGTTTTTTTATCCATTTAATTATGTGGGGTTTTAATAAACTGAATTTTAAAATATTTAAAAGTTTATATCATTTCTATGGTCTTATATTTGTAATATCTCATATGTATGGACAAGTTTGGATTTCAAATGGGGAATATGAACTTTCATTTTGTGGATGGGCCATTTTTACAAGCATGTTTTTTGATCGATAATTGTTGTGTTGGAACATCTTGAAGGGATGTTTTTGTTTTTTTAGGGGAAAAATATGTGTGTTGGGTGGTTGGATAAGTCTCGGGATTTTGGGTTGAGTTTTGGAAGTTTTTGAGAACACTTCCCTAAGTTCATGGTTTGGGTCAAATAGTTTGGAGTGAACTTTGTGGTTACCCTAACGTAAGATGAATCTCAATTAAAATTCTATAAATCATGGTTAGTTATCCTTGTAGACTAACCTTGTGAGGTGGGGTGTTGGAGATAGTGCTGCCCATATAGTGAGTGCATGGTTTGTAAAACCATGAGGCCAAACCATGAACCCCTTCAAAAGTGGAAAATTATAAAATCACCCGTCTACCCTTTTATGTGTTTCATCACTTTTCAACTATTTTCATCCAGTATATCAATATGCATGGCTACCCTTCCTCTATCTCTTAACTTGGGTGGATCTCCCTCATTTTTATTAATAATTGGGTGTCATATATTACATGGGAGAGACTAAAGATATTTTAACTCTCCTCTACACTCTATTTTGGTTTTCTCTCACTATAGAGTGTTATTCTGCTTGATTTGGTCAAATATTCCCTATTTTTAGTACATTTTTATCCTTTATCCATTTATTCTAAATCATGATAAACCTATGGTCGATACTTAATGAGTGTGATTCATTAAGAATGAGGTAGGTGGTCAATAAATATAATCCATAGTCTCACTATTTTATCGAAGTGTATGCTCGGTATAGTCAAGCTGACCATGTTGTGTCTTTTCCTTAGTTTAATTAAATGTCTTAAATTTAGGTTGTATTAGTTTAATTTCCTTATTAACATGGATTAAACCATATAAAAATGATAAATCCATGAGGTATTATCTTAGTTGGGTTTGAGAATTAAAGTGATTGCGGTGAGTAATGGTTATCTAAATTTAAAGGTTGAATGGGAATTATTATTTAAATTGAGGGTTATGAAGTGAAATTTCACAACCCTTGATAATTTTGGGAATTGGTTAGAAATTTGAATTGGACCTTTGATTTTGACATTTTTACTATGAGTGTTGAATAGTAAAATGAATTTTAACTTGAAGTGAGTCTAATAGAATAGAAAGTGTTAATTATAAATAATTATGAAGTATGTGTGAAATTTATTTTTTTGAAAAGAATATTAGACTAATGTATTAAATTTTTATAGAGGAAAATGGATAATCATGAATATGAAATATGTGTGGAATTTTTAATAGTCATTTGTTGACTAATGAATTGAAATGGATTAATAAGTGATGGTGTTGGCTAAATAGAGTCATAATAAGTGACCTATAAGGATTTTTACTTTATTTCTTTTGAATTAAACCCTATTTAGTAAATCCTTGATAAGTGATATGGATTTTATAAAATTAAAAGTGAGATTATATTATGTTAATGGATCTAATGATAATTATGTTAAAAAGTAAATGAGTTTTCTTTTATAAATGAATATTATGGGTGGAATTCCTTGGGTGGAATCCCTTGGATTTAGTTTTGTGTATGAAATGGTTTAAATTCCTTGAGTTAGCATGGATTCCATTAGCTGAATATCTTGAATTATGTGGGAGGATTCCTTATTAGATAAAATGACGAACCAATCCAATAAATTCCATGATCTTCCTTGGATTCTTTACAGATTTATCACTATGTATTCCTAAAGGAAAATCCCCCTTGGATTCAGGTGATGTATTATGTATTGAATCCCACATATTAATTTCATGTATTACCTCAAATCACCCTTGTAAATATCATGGGATGACCTCCCTAGATTCATATTGATTATATAAGACAAATTCCATGAGTATGGACTAATATTTTGGTCAATCATGATACTCTAAATACGTTGGACACATAGTCCCTTAGATTTGGTTTATAGAGTGTCAAGGTTTTAATCATTGGATTATCCTGGATGGGACTAATAAGATTTTCATGGATGACTTCCATGGATTATAAGAGGCTTGATTTGATTGGAATTCCTAGTGGATCCCTCATGGATTTTCGTGTGCTTTCTTTAATATGGTTTCCTTACTGGGGTACCTCATAACTAGATGTTCCATATCATATTGCAGGGGTGGAGACACTCTAGAATTGTCTAAAGAAGGTAGGTCTAACCTCGAGTTCCACCCCTGATCTAGGTTTGGAGGATGTTATTTATTTATTTATTTATTATTTTTTTATTTTTTAATCTATTATTAGTAGAACTTATTCATAAACCTATGATATGTAATTGTTATTTTGTAGATTCTATTTGTAGTGGCCTAATGAGTTATACTCAAACCATTCTTGGGCCAACATATCAATTTGGTACTTGAGAAGAAGAATTTATATTTTTTTGGCTATAGGATAAAAGAAAGGGCCCATTTCTTAATATTTTTCTTATATTTCTTGGAGTGGGGAATGGACATAAATACTAGGTAGGACTCAATAATAGTTCAGGGAAGGGGTTATTAACATTTTTAATTTGTTCCATTTCACCCCTCTATTTGATCAATCGTAGGTAATCTTGGAATATTATAACATAAGTTATTTGATATTTCATGTGTTCTTATAATAATTTGTTGGAACTTTTATAATAGATCTATGATGGTTATCTATCTCGAATTATGATATTATTATTATTAAACTGTTATTGTGACTCTGAAAAGAAGGAATAGTCTCCCTACAGTATTCAGGTAGACTCTCACTACTAGTATAAATCCTTTTGTTTATGGGGAGGCACACATTTTTCAATGTGAAAAACAAGACGGGGGCACCTATTCAGTGGATTCAGTGGAGAGTCATTAAAAAATGTTATTATATCTTATTTTTTGTCTTATTACTTTGTAAAGGTATACAGAGGCTAGGAACATGTCAGAACAAGGTAATGAGTTATTTTTTAGGAGTGATCAATAAACACATGGGGGGGACCTAATTTTCTATGGATGAGACATATTATTATTTTAATTCATTATTATAGTTGTATTTTATTTTCACCTTGGGTAAGGCACTTTACTTATGAAGTTATTGGAAAATCAAGCCTTAAGAGTTAGGGAAATTTTTTTGATGAACCCTGGAAAGACTGAATGTAAATTCGGGAATTAAAATAATATGAACCTAGAGATATTATAAACTTTATGGCCTTGTGGAAATGAAAATTACTTTTAAAGGTGACTCCTATGGAAAATTATTGTTGGGTTAAATAAAAGTTTAGTAAGAAACTTATCATCATTTTCTCTCCTAACTTATGAATTACATTCTCATTAACCAACATTTGGATGTGAACATTGTTAAATGAAAAATTATTAATTATGTAAATTTTTAAATTAAATAACACCAAATAGATTGGGTGACTTAGATTCATGTTGTTCCTGGAATAACCCAACGTATGGGTAGTGGGGGAAGTTGTGAATTCCAAGGTTATGAGTATCATGTGGTATTTTTTGAGAAAGCCCCCATGGGGGTTCTATGACCTAGTTTATGAGGTAATGGCCCAAGTGATGGTAGTGGGGCAATAAGGAGATCTTGAGAATATGAAACCTCTAATATATGTAGTGGTGGCTTTAGACCCTTGTGAATTATTTCGAACCCATGAGTTTTAAGGGTAGATTGGGTATCTATTGTTTCATGATAATTTGATTTGAGTGTTGTTTTTTTAGTGGTATCCCTTACAGAACTTGGTTTAAGGTCTAGTAGGTAGGACCTAGTGAACCTTGAGAGTGACTCAGGGTTAGTGAGTCATTACCATGTGTCATGTTAAAGTATCCAATGATAAGTCTTAATCTTGTTTCTTATATACCTTTGAGGTGGATAACATATGTGAATACTAAAGTTATGTTCTAATCTCAAAAGTACCCTAGGTTATGAGTCTTAGGAATAGATAAACGAATTGATCATTTTCATGCGAGGGAGAGTGATCCATGAGGGGGATGGAGACTCTTGTGAATTCCATTGAGTTGTAAGGAGTGCGTAAATTCAATGTATTATGATATTGGTGCATGTTGGGTGCTGCCTAGTTTTGGAAAAGATATGGTTGATCGCCCTAAGTGCTAGTGCCCATATCTAGGTTGTTTTCATATGGAAGGATAATTTTGATTAATAACCCTTTTTTATGTGCATGATTTTGGTATGCGGTGGCCACATAGGTAAGTGTATTGGGTTATAGAAATAACATATGGGATGATGGGTGGTCATGCTCTTGGACTTGATACATGAATGCATTCCGAGATATTATAATATAACATTTGGAATGCATCAGATGAGTAAAAGTTTAATTCTAGAATCATGGTTTATTACTTATTTATGAATGAGAACCTGGGATTATTGATGCTCATCTCACGAGGTGAATAGTTGGGTTCTATAAATTAGTCAGAGCTGAGTGTGCACCCCTGTATTTCGATGAGGTTAGATGGTATAAGATATAATACCCATTTTCTAATTAAAATTAAGGCCTTATTCATGGGGGTTATATGAATTTATGTGAGGTGAAACTGAGTGTGATGAATAGGTATAGTGATTCCTTTAATGGTTTTTAATGTTAAAGCTCCTAGGGTGTTGGTGTTCGGTGTCAAATCTGGGGTATAAGGAAGGAGAGTTTGAGTTCCTAGACATATCAAGATTGAGATGTTTTTATAGAATCTTGGTGTAAGTACAGATAGATTCTTTCAAATTTGTAATGATTCCATATGGTGGGAGGTCATGTGTAAGAATTTGGCACAAATTAAGTGCTCTCTTTTGAAGAGGAGTATTGATGGTACTTTCTGTTAAGAAATGTCAGCCTACATGTGATCGTGGTCAGTGGTTTAGTCATGAGATGCTAGTTTGGATGTTACACAAATCTTAGAAACATGATTCATGCTACATGAGCAGTTGTTTAAGGATTACATGTTGTATTAGTTCTAGGAATCAATGAATTTTGTGACAGTAAGTGTGGTTCCTACTACATTTTGGGTCGGTGAGGTGTCTTGTGTAATCCTTGGTCCAATGACCTTGAGGTGGAATTCTAGTCATAGTTTATATGGGGTTGTATGGAAAAGGAAAAGACACTTGGTTGAGAGGGTTGACATCAATTTAGACTATAATACCATAATATGGTTAATCCAAGAGATAAATCTGGAACGTGTTGGTATTGTGTTATGGTCGTGGCTCGGAAGGAGCAATAAATGTGAGATTATTTCTGGACTCATTGGGTTCAATTCTTGAGGATCAGTGTAAGGAAATTTATATGGGATCGGGAGTCAATATAATCCATTAAAAGGTGTGACCCTTGCTTCAGTTGAGTCTAAACAAAGATTGATGATGGTGTTTTATGAGCTGGAAATGGGAAACATTTAACATTTGGAAGGACACTCAGGTATAATAGAGGTTGGTTGCATCTAACCATTACCTTTGGTGATAGACATGATGTGAGCTACTGAGACTAGGGTTTGACATAGTAAAGTGACGATAAGGATGCTCCCATAGTGGGGAGTCTCATGTCAGTCATGGGCATGTTAACTTCATTATAGGGAGGTATATTTGTGTGAGGGACAAGTTCTTGGATGGTCATTATGGAACTAGAAGTCGATGCATGTGTGCTTTCAATGTATCCTAGATTCCATGGTGAATTACATAAGGAAATATCATTGTTGTTCAATACGAAGTTTGTTTAGTTGTTTCAATGTTGGGATGAAATGGTGATTCAATCTTGGGTTGGTATAATAACACATTGGTTCTCGAGTGAGAACACGATGAATAATTAAATTGGTTAGTATTTCCACCATGGAATCACATAGACAATTGGGGTTAGACATATGTTTGTGTTTGGATTATCTTGGGATTCTTCTTAGGACCTAGGAATTATTATTTAGTAGCTTAACAGAATTTTAGGGCTACAAGTAGATCGTTATTATGTCAATTTTGTATGAGAATGTATAACAATTTAATTTTTTAATATTTGGATGTAGTGAGATGACAGATGAATTGATCATGTTGGATTGGATTCAATTGAAAATTTATAGAGCTATCTATGAATTTTTTAGTAAATTATGACGTGTTTGGGTAATTCTTAGAAGAATGTGGCACATCTTTTATGGTTTGGGAATGGGTAAATTGAAGCTAGAACCAGCATTAACATGATCTATCACGTATTTTGAGGTTTGGGGTTTTGGTAACCATGTTGAGTGGTTTGGTGGACCGCTATGAACATGTTTTTGTAAGAAAATATTTCAATGGAAGGAATTGTATATTAGAATGTTCATCTATATGATAAGTCATATAGTGGGGAGAACCATAGGCTAGATAAATATTTAGATAAATACATTATCATTTCTTGAGATGGATGGGCTCAGTTAAGCACAATGTCAGTGCATCGGTGATGGGTAGAAGTTTTGTATTAGGATTTGGAAACCTTATATCTTCTATTGGGAGATGAATTTTGAAGGTGTGTTGGGAATTCAAGAATGGAATTTTGCTTTTTGGAATCAAATTGATGACTAGCATAGATTAGGTGGCATGATTGGATGACCACAGAACTTCTTGGGGATAATAAGTGTTATGGTGGGGATTTTATAATATTCCATGTGTGAGGATGGGTTATAATTTTAAGGGGTAATTTGAAATTTCATTTGGATTATGGATTGTTTTAAAGAAATACATTTTTGATTGAGAAATCTAGAGTTGGAACATTTTAATGTGATGATTTTTTTCTATAGTTAGAATCCTGAGAAGCAATTTTGTTTCCTAGATAATTCTAGGATCTTCAGATTAAGTTTTTTAAGTTTTAGAGAACTCTTCCCAAGGTTCAGAGTTTTAGTCACATTATTTGTAATAAACCTTATAGTTAACCTTATGTAGAAAGGTTCTCAGTTAAAATTCTATAGAACATGATTGAGTTTCACGGTAAACACATGATTTAGGGGGAAATGTGTGGTTATTAGAGGAAGTTTTTTATGTGTATTAGACCTATTACTTGGGGCACAATTTCTGTATAATTATAAACAAACAATGTGAATTATTGTATATGGTTTCAGAGCCAATTATCATGGTTGGGGCATAGTTTTTAACCATACAGACCAACCGAGTTGGGGGTGTTGGGGTAAGGTCTGATTGAATTATTTAGAAAATTAGGCATCCAAACTATGTTCCTCTTAAAAAGTGGGAAAATTATGAAAATTAACCTCTTCCCTTTTATGTGGTTCACCCCTTTTCCTCCCATTTTCATCCACCAACTCCCTACGTGTGGCTATCATTCCTCCTTCTCTCACATTGGGTTGATATCCCTTATTTCCTGGCTAAATAAATTTTTGTTTCTTGCATTGGATAGACTAAAGCAAGTCTATCTCTATTATTCCCTCCATTTTTGGTTCTCTTTCATTGGTGACTAGTGATCTTCTTGATTTGGTCTTATATTCCCGATTTTTAGGGAATTTTCATGTTTATTATTATCATCTGAATTAGGCCAAACGAGAGGATGATACTCAATGATCGAGCTTCATTAATCATGAGTTAGTTGGTCCATAAACCTAACCCATAGTCCCACAATTTTTTCCTTGTGTATGAATGGGGTGGTCAAGATGGTCATGTCAAGAATTCACTTGATTTTAATTATTTTTTTAAAATTGAAGTTTCCTTAGTTAAATTACCTTTTGACATTCAATGAACTATAAGAAAATGATATATCCATAGGGGATAAAATGATTTTTGTTAGACCAGGAACATAATTGGTGTGAGTAATGGTTATCTAAAGTTAAAGGATAAATGAGAAGTTAAAATTTTAATCAATGGTTGAGAAGTGGAATTTCAAAACCATTGAATATTTTTTGAAAGGATTAAATCTTTTAATTGGACCTTTGGACTATGATTTTTGAATAGTAAAATGGATTTGACCATGAAATGAGTCTAATGGAATGTCAAGTGTTAACTATAAAAATGATGACTTGTGTTTGAGGTGGAATTTTGTAAAAATAATATGATATTATGGGATGATATTATTATAGAGTAAAATGGTAAACCATGATTATGAATTGGGTGTTGAATATTTAAATATGAGTTGTTGAATTGTGAATTTTAGTAGATTTATAAGTGGTAATTTTAGTTAAATAGTGTCTCAGTTGGGATCCTTTAAGATATTTTATCTTATAACTTGCAAATGACCCCCTATGTGGTCAATCCTTGAGAAATGAAAATAATTTAATGAAATGAAAAGTGAGATTATAATATAGTATGGGATATAATGATGGTTATTGTAATTGATAAATAATTTTTCTTTTATATATGATTGTTAAGGGTGTAAGGCCTTGAGTTTCATCCCTTGGATTCAATTTTGGATATGAATTTAGTGGAATCCACTGAGTGAGTTTTTATTACTTTGTGGGACTTTCTTGAATTCTATTAAAGGATTCCTAAATAGATTCAAGGATAACCAAACATAAGGAATTTCCTGAGATACATCTGATTCCTTGCCAATTTATCATTGTGAATGCCTCAAGTTAGCTCCCTATGGATTCAGGTGATGTATTATGTAATGAATTCCACATATTAATGTCATGGATTCACTTGTGTCACCCTTGTAAATAATATAGGATGAGCACCATATATTCAACTTTATTATATGAGACAAACATCCATTTGTGTGTAATTGTATTACAGTATAGCCTAATACTTTGAATTCCTTGGAATTGTGATCCCTTTTTTAAGTTTATATAATTCCAAGGTTGGATTCCTTAGATTCACCTAGATATCACTAAATGTAAGGTTATGGATGACTTACTAGGGATTTGGGTGGTTTGATTTGATGGGAATTCTCAATATATCCCTCTCATATTCCAAAGTTCTTTATTGATTGTGGTTTCATTAGTGGTATACCTTGGAACTGATTGTTTCATATCATGTTCCATGGGAAGATATACATAAGTGTTGGCCGAAGTACATAGGTACATCCTTTGGTGTTTCCATTGAGATGTGTTTAGAGGGTGTTTTCATTTATTTATTTATTATTTAGTTATGTTATAATTTGTTCTCAGTATTATTTCTACATTCACTTATGATATCGAATGTTTATTTTAGGGATGTCATTTTTGGTGGCTTATTGAGGTGTTCTCACACCATGATTGGGCTTCCATGACACTTGGGTACCCGAGAATAAGACTATATATTTTTAGGCTGCACGATAAATATAAGGGAACATTACAAGATGTTTTTCTTAACATTCCAGGATTATAGTATGGATGTTAGTATAGGGCATAACTTTAGTCCATTGCAAGGATGAGTTTAGAACTATTTTTTAATTTTTTTTGTTTGACCCTTATATATTGTCCTCCATGGGATATCTTTTCATTGAATGTCATAACTATTTTGATATATCATGTGATGTAATACTTATTTGTTAAGGCTTTCATATTTGATTTTTGAGTGTTATCTTGCATGATTAATTTGATTGTTATTATTATATTATTATTGTGAATCTAGAAGGAGTTAATATTATCCTCATGGTATTCGGATAGACCCTCTCTTCTAGTTGAAAACCTTTAGTATATAGGGAGGCACACTTGAGGCTCTATGGTGCACCAGCCTGGGGCACCTATTTAGTGGCTTCTATGGTGGGGTGTTTAAATATTCTTCCCGTATACTTCACATTTTGAAATATGTTTTATCAATTATCAAAGGTATCTTTATTTGAATAATTTTATAGGTAATGTTTTATGAAGTTTTATCTTTATCTAAAAATAATTGTTTTCAGAAAGTGTCTTCAAAATCATGGATTTTTTTGACAATATTAAGAAACAATGTTTAATAAAAGTACTTTTTTTATTTCTCTTCTATTTTCAATGGATTATTATCCAATGGATAAATGCTTTATAAATCAACAAATATTTACTCTTCTTAAAAACTATTTTTTGGTGATTATGTTTTTGGTATCAAATGATCATGTTTTTTTAATTTCATTCCATTTGGAATATTTATGAAATCCATTTTCTCTATATGGGTTATTTATGATAAGATGAATGATTTTATTGTATGTAGTGATCATATGTATAGAATATGATATGTGGGGTCCTATATCTCCCTCTTTTTCATGTTTTAAAAATTTATATCTCATGAGATAATGATGTTAAGTGTGAACATTATCTTTGTTCACAACATAAAGTGTGAGAATTTTGTTTGTTTCTAACAAGATGTGGGCCATTTTTCTATTCAAAATATTAAGTGTGGGATTTTTTTTGTTCACAACATGAAGCATGGGAATTTTTTATGTTTACAACATGAAACATGGGAATTTTTTATCACAAAGTGGTGGTTGGGGATTCAGTTTGTTCAAAAATGAATCATGGGAATTTTTTGTTCACAATATGAAGTGTGTTAATTTTTTTCACAACATGATGCATTTCCATTTTTTATTCACAATGTTATAATTTAGATATTCTTCTATTTTTTCCAAACTTATTTGTTATGCTATTTTTTAAGGGAATTTTATTTTTCCAAGTCATATGCCTACGATTATTCTCTATGGGTTATGTTTATTATCTCTTTATTTCAAACACTTTTTCAATGTTATATGTTTTTCATTAGGGACTTCATGTATTTATATTAATACTTGAGAGCATACTATAGTAGGTAAACAATATATAATGAACTAACACATAATACACACTCAAAAGAGACTTTATTTATAATTATATTTAAAATTGTAATTTTAAAATTTTATAATTTTTATTAAATAAAATAAAATTTATTCTTTAATTCATTATAATGATATTATCTTAAGATTAATTTTTGGTATTTTTCATAAAAAATTGATTTTAGTTGAATAATTAAATACTAATATTTTACTAATACTATGAATGTTTTTCCATTATTAGTATATAATAAAATTATAAAACCATTTAAGTAAAAAATAAGTATTTATAATTTAAATTATACATTTTAAAATATTATTTTTAGTTTACAAACCCATGATTGATATTTTTTAACTTATGTAATATTTTTCTCAAAAATTATTTAATATATTAGATATTTTTCATATTAAAGTAATTTTTTCACAATTATAGAGATTAAACAAAATAAATGGATTTAATATATATAATCATTAGGTCTAATTATCTAATAATTATTAATTTATTTTTATGCATAATTATTATGTTACCTTAGGTAAAAACCAGTTGCCGAGGTAAAAGCTAAAATAGTAAAAGTAATAATTCAATGTGTAAAGGGATTTAAACATCAAAAAACATGTATAAAATTGGGTGTATGAGGTTTTTATTAACCTTATCTCTTCCCCAATACATTATTTCCTATTTTTGGAGCTTCTTGACATGTTTAACATGTGATCCCTTTATGTGAAGTTCAAATATTTACAGAAAATACATTCTCACCACTTATAAATGGGGTCTCTCACCACCCCTTCAAGGAACTCATAAAAATTAAATTTTCATCTTAAAACTATTCCATTTTCCTTACCATATAATAATAATCCACACTCATAAGATTATTATCACCACTATTTTATCCTAAATCCTTCATTTCCAAGGAGATCTCTAAGGAAAATCTATAACCTCAATGTGAGTATTATCAACTACTTAGTTTTATTAATAATTATCTTCTTTAGAATTTATTATAGATACACTAATATAATGATATTATTATAATTTATATACTCTAATTTTACTATGTTAATTTTATTATCAATATTTATTCATATAACACATCTATTAAGAAAAATAGAACTACTGTTTGTGCATTGTGTGAACTACCTCCTCCATGACGTAACATGTTTCATTTTCCTTCACCACTTCAGAAGGTTGGATATAAATATGGTATTAAAGGATAAATTTTAATTTTATGATATCATTAAGGAAATTTTATGAAAAAAATATAGATCATTTTAATGATATTTTCAATAAATATTCATCTATAATTTAATTGTTTGAAATGTGTGTTCTAAGAAAATAATCTTTTATTTAAATATTGTATGATTTTAATATCCATTACTTATTCTTATAAATAATTACAATTATAATATTTCCCACTAATAAAAACTAAATAGTATCATTTTACTTATGGTATAATGGTATTATAACAAAACTACCTTATAATCATTCATTAAATCATAGTATGTTCATGTTTGGTTCAGATTAACCACCTACTTGAACAATACTATGCATTTATATCATATATGGATGGAAAAATTATTTACTAGTAAAATATTAAATAAATATGTAAATAAATATTTTTTTTGGTTTTGAATATTCTATACCAATATTCAATCAAATAAGTAAGGAAACACCCACTATTAATCAAAAATCACAAAAACATGATTATTATTAACTTCAACCTCAAGGATAAGGTCTAAAACATTCAAAAAATAAATTTGAAACATCTAAATTATTATAAATAATATTTAAAATTAACTTTAATTATATATTAATAATTAACTTTTTGATAATAATGAATACAAGCACTACTATTGTGTAACGTGTACAAACGAACAAAACTATTAGAACCGATGTAAAAAATCAGAATAATTCGTGTATAAAATGAATATTTATAAATATTATAGATGAAAATAAATATAATTATGGTTTTAAATCAAGTGATTAGGATATCTATGTTTATGACACATGAGTTTAAATCATTTTTTAGGATTTTAAGACAAGTGTTAAGGGTTTTCCATCTCAAACTACTCTCTTTAAGAAATGTTTTGTACTATGTACCTAATTTTCCTTATGTGGGGTATATAAAACCGATTTGGTAAGATATATCATGAAATTAATTTATTAATGGTATTTTAAAATCATTTTTAATCTCTATATTTCAAGTGGTTATTATTTAATTTCTAACCAATCTATAAGTGGGGTTTTTTATATCAATTTGTACTGTTTGGGACTCATGTTATAATAAAAAAAATCTTCTTTTGTGTAGTATATAAATCACCATAGAATACTTATTTCCATATTACTCATGAAATTTAAGGAATTTAAAAGGTTATATTGTTATTCCTATCTCATATTATTTTTATTCAGGAGTTACCTTTTCCATGGTTTAAAACCATCCTATGTTTTGGTAATGAAAAAGTGCTTATAATTTCCTATAAAATACATCCATGTATAGATATTGAAAAGTGGATGCAGCTTTAGCCAAAATTCCCCTAGGGGTAATCACCATAAATAGTTTTGGTTTCTCATTAACTAAATCATCACCCTGATTCACTATGAGTGGTCCCAACACTACACACATGGTGTGACACTCCTAGGAGATATGCTATGGAATGTTCAAATTCTCTTAATAAACCATGGTGAAGGGTTTTTTATGATGTTTCCTTGGTTTCCTACAAAAGAAAAATATATAACCCAATTACTATCTTCCATGGATAACCCTACACATTAAAGGTAACCTTTCTCCTATATTTCTTTGATTAGGGCACTATATGTTACTTTGATGATACCCCATGGATTCCATGTTGATTAATGGATGTTCTCCAAAAAATCAACAATATTCTATTGAATGGTGAAATATTTGATTTTTTAATTCACATTTTATGGATAGATATTTTTTATTAGTAAGAGGTTACCTGCGGAATAATATGAAATATATTTATGGATCTTATTGTGAATTCCTTATACATAAGCTGGTGATTGGTGGGGCAAAAAATTATATAGTCATTTGATGCATCGATATGTCTGATTGGAGACAACAAGTTTTGTTTTAGTGTATAACACTTCCCATTATAGGATAAGTGTCTTAGAAAAAATCCTTGAAATAAATTTTTAATATCTATAATTATACATTCCATCAGTACGAGATCAAGTGTTATTATTATCCATGTTTTCATTTTTTTAATGAATTGAGTATTCCCTCGGTTCTAATTGATCATGGTATTGTATTTTTCATTTATTCTTTCCATATAACTTATGTCATGATTATGTTATGTATGATTCCATTGTATTCCACTTCTTATTGAGAATATGATCTCACCATTATTTTTTTCCTTTCCTTAGGAAACCTAGAGGATGACTATGTATAATTTTCAAGAATGTGATTGAAGGGAAGATAATTTTATCTCAATGTGTTTATGTTATATCTTTTGTTTTCAATTGTAATTTATGTTTTTATCTAGTATTCCATGACTACTAAGCTATGTGATCCAGTGGGAATTAATTTATTATGTACTAATGATGTAATATATCTACTATGTGTTTCTTGATTATATTATTTTATAGTTGGTATCAAAGCAAGTTTAGTTGGAACCTTGGGGAATAGATTTAGAGGAACCAAATTAGAAAACACAAGTACTATAAAAGACCCTAAATGTAATGGGATAGTTCTATGTATGAAATTATCGGAAGATGGATACTAATGGGACAAATTATATCCATATCAACAACTATAGTCAACATAGAGATATTCACACTAAAAACATAAAGAATATGTATTTGATGCTAATTAGTTCATAACCATATCAGGGAAGTTGACCATGGTTATGAAAAATAATATCACCTGTATAGAGTAGACTTCTGATCCACAAAAAGGTGTAATTATTCTAGATCACTTCATACAATAACAACTTCAGCATTCATTATAACTATTGATCTATTGGTAGTTAAATCACTGATCAAATTCGTAGATAAATTCGTTCCTTCTTTGGGAAGTAGTTAAAAGTAAAAATCCATCATGGTGGTCTACCATCGGAAGGGAGATACAAACCAATGGTAGTCAGAAATTCAAAATATTAAAGAGGAAGTTGTGATCAAGTTCATGGAATTGAGAACTTTCAAGGTGGTATTCAATTAAAAATATTTTCCTCATGTGAAAAGAGCAGAAATAGAAAGGTGCTTCCTAAATATTTGAAAAAAAGGATGATTAAAATGTTATTGATTATGAGGTTAACATTACAAGGATATCTAGGAATTCTGCAGACTATATATGTAGACCAGATAAAAATATTCAGAATTTATTTGATGGGTTAAATCCATGTTTTTATAGGGAGTTGGCCTCTTAGTTATTTTCATCATATGAGGATATATTCTCAATGTAACGACCCAATGTTTTATCAATGGATGTTTTATTCTTATAATTATGTAATACAATGACATTAAATTACAACACAATGAACTACTAAGTACTATGTGACCTTTAAACATAATATTGTCACATCTGTGATTTGAATTTCGAAAATCTAACATACACATTTGTGATCAGTAAGATATTTGGAGTCATATAAGACAAACTTAATTTTTTTGGTAAATAGTAACCTACCCTTATAAATATTAATATGAACCTTATGAATAGTAAATTTTCCAAAACAATAGTAACCTCATCCATGATTGTATAAATAAAATTTAGGAATCTTATGAGTGATAATATGGATATAGAAAAAGTATTAGTATTTTTGTAAGTCATAAATAATTAATTAAAATTAATTAATTAATTTAAAAGAAAATATATTTTCCTAAAAAGTTTCCATAAATTATCAATTTTATGTCTTCTTGTTTTTAGATAATTTTATAAGACATTATGTAATTTTTGAAAACATTATAAAATCTTCTGTAGTATTAAAATCTATATTTTTCAAGTAAATTATGATTTTAATTAAAAAATAAATTAATCATATTTAGAAAAATGTTTTTGTAAAATGTATTTCGTTTTTTGATTCTAAACATTGAAAAATGGTTAGGGTGGATTTTTTGGATTTTTCTGAAATACTTGAATTTTTTATGAATAATAAAATACGATAATTTATGATAAAGGGTAAATACATGAATTATGATGTCATCAGGTGATGTATGGATTATGTAAGTCCATTATCTAAAACTCACATGCACATATTAATTTTTTTGGTCACAATAATCATTACTATTGATTTTCTTATGGAAAAATAATAACCTAATTATTAAAATATTGTGAAAACCCTCCTCTCCTCCACGATAAATACCACCCCTCCTTACCTCTTCTCTTCACTCCTATCAAGCCTTGTGACTTCCCTAAATGCTTCCCAAATATATCCCCAAGATCCTCCCCCACATCCAGTAGCCTTTATTCACCTCAAAAGGCCAAATCCTATCCCCTTAAGAGGATCTCAAGGAATATTGAATCAAGAGGTAAATTCCTCTTTTCTTTTCTTTCATTTTTTTCTTGTTCCTTTGTTCTCTTTTCTTTCCTAACACATCCTTATCCAAATGGTATGAAAAATATATTACCATACACATGATATAATGTTTTTAATTCTAATGAAATAATTCATTAACATCTCTCTTTTCCCCTCCTTTTATACCAAAGAAACGAAAACATCATCCGAGATGTGTTACTTTATCACTTTCAAGGACGACGGGTTATCAATTTATATTACCATATTAGATTCTGGTCATGAAACCATAATAATGGTTGAAAAATAACATTAAATATTTATTTTATCTTATGGGAGATTCTATAATAATTTTTCACAAATGATGTAAAATAATAATACAAACCAAGTTAATTATGAGCAAAATCACCAAATTAATCCAGCGTTTATCATTAATTTTTTTATATAATGATTCACCTTCACTCCAAAAAAAATGAATTTTATAACCATTTAATCTTCTGTATGTTCACTATTTTCATATAAATTCAATTCTGGACAACCTCTTTCATCATACATGTGTTTCTGAACATGAATAAAACTGAACTGATCGTTATAACCAAGAAAAAAAACGGACCCGAACAATGAAATTTAACCAATTAACCCATAATAAAGGTCATGAATGAACATAAAAAGGTTATAATAAATATTTTACATATATAATAGGTTATTTAATTATTAATTAATAAACCTAATTTTATTATTCAGGTCATTAAGATCAAGCGAAGAACACCATCAGACTTAAGGTAAGGGATCCTCTATTTCTCACATTTATTCAAAAATATCCTCTATATTATGTCCTTTTATGTGTAATTACTAATGTTGAGGTATGATTTAAAACCTTCCCCATACTTCCCTGATGATGTATAAAAGATTATAGACCCTTTATCTTTCATTAATCCTTCTTAAGTACACTTGATACCATGTCAATATTCTGTAAGGGATTCTACCCAAACCTCCATTATTCCATCAGGTTGTTCCTCCTCCAATGGCCCGAAGGCCTTCATTTTTTTTATTGCTTTTTGATAATCCACCTTTCCAGGGATGAGGTGGAACCCTACAATGCCCGTAGGCGAAAGATTACATGCCCATAGGTCATATAGGAACCATTGACCGTAGGCACAAGCATTACATGCAACCCAGACTAACAACTTTGGAACTGCTCCTCCCCAGAATCTTCATCATGAAATCAGCTCCTCACCTCCGCATGACTATTCGGCTAGGCATTCCTGTGCATGCACAGGCTTGTCCCGATGGCAGGTGCCATACCCTCTCATTCTTTCAATCCATGTAGCATCTTTTGTGGTGAAAGCTCTTTTGCTCATCCTCTTTGTAGAGCTTGTTCCTTGTAGTATGGTCTGGTTTGTATCTATGGGTGGCCCGAAGGCCATTAGGATGGCCCGAAGGCCCAACTGACCCGAAGGCCTGGGTGACCCGAAGGTTGTTATTACTCTCTTTTTACCCAAAGGAAATATTATATTATATTTATGTATGTATTATAATTTATATTTATATTTCCAAACTAATGTTCCAAAACCCATCCCTCATTCTCTTTTGGGGATAAACATTTTTTTAAATGATTCCCTCCTCAATACATTTTGACAAGTAAACCTGTTTTAAGGGAACCTCCTGAATTCGTACCCAATTTCAAGTGAACTCTAACATATATTTTAAGTTACCATTTTTTATAAAACCACTATGTTTATTATGAAAACCTTCTTGTATTACTTCTTATTTTTTAAAAAATATTATTCTCCTTTTTATTTTAAATGTTTGTTAGTGTTTTCCGTAAAACTACACTAATATGTTTTATTGCTAAATATTATTAAATACACTTTTGACATGTTTTAAATTGTATTTGACATCACTTACCATGATATATGACTATTTTATCTTATTAATGTCCATTTATTTTCTAATTCCTTTTTATCATGGACACGTTTATGATATTCCCATTCATTATGCTTTATGACATTATTATGAAACCCATTTCTTTCCATGGGTACCCTTATGTTTATGGTTTTTTATGTATGATTCTATATGTGGAAAGAATATTCATGAACATGTTAAGATATGTTCACTCAAATAGTGCTCAAATGCTTTGGTTAAAGTTTAGCCTCATGAGTTGTTATGTGCAATGGTCTTGGTGGTTAGCCTTGACTCGTGCTACTATGTGCAATGGTCTTAGTGGTAAACCTTGGATAGTACTCCTCTATGAGAAATGAGCCTTGACTCATGCTAAATTCATGATTTATGTTACTTACACATTTTTATGATTCAATGTTTATATGATCCCATGTTTATATGTTATGATTATATATTCCATTTTATATCATTATGTTATGATCCTTAACCCGTGTTCTAAAGCCTTATTCTTATGTTTATTCCCTTACTTGTATTTTAGCTCATCCCTTTGTTCATGTTATCCCCAGGTTATCCTATAAAAATTTATGATAACAATGGATGATAGGATCTCATTATGGATATTAAATAAAAAATTGTTTTTATAATGTTTGATTATATACTGAGTCTTCCAAGACACTAGACTTTACGATCCTTGGCTTGTAATCTGATGTTTAATTATGCTTAAAATCATGTGTTGTTCGGTGTAAAAGGCTAGGGTCACTATATTAAATTTCCATTAAGATAGAAAATAAGTTCTCCAGTACAAATGATATGCCTCATATGATGGGAACAGGTGCTCAAAACTTCATTATAGTACTTTCTCAGCTAGCTCAAGTTATGAATAATAACATGAATCATGTGGAACACCCTCTTCCTCCAAAGAAAGATAATTTTTTCTTTGAATACATCATACAGAAAAGGAATTCCATTTTTGTTGGATCTTCTGATCCAATCCTTGAGAAATAGTCGATTAACTCCATTGAAAACATATTATCTCTCTTACAGTGCATAGAAGAAGAGAATTTTGTACTGGCGGTCTATCATTTTGATGGGTAAACTGATCAGTGGTGGACACTAATCAAGAATAAAAAGACCCAAGAGAAAATTTATTCCATGGATTGGGAGGAATTCAAGAGAATGTTTTTCAATAAATATTTTCCCTAACCCTCCGTATCAATATGGAAAGAGAGTTCCTCAGACTCAAGTAGAAGGAATATGATTTAATCATGGAATATGAGGCAAAATTCACAATCCTTCAAAGGTATGGCACTGGAATTGTCTTGAACACTGAAATAAAGGTGGATCGATTCTTTAGTAAATTGAAGCCGAGTCTATGAAATGAATTGGTGATTTGAGACATCAACATATATGAGGATATTTTCCATTGTTTACTTAAGGTTGAAAATGATATTGGAGAATCCTAGTGTTATCATGGGCCCAATGATAAAAAAGGAAAATGGAATCTAATGTGGGTGGTTCTGCAAACAAATTCCATGATGGAATGAATCTTGATCATCCCGCCTGTAAAAATTGTGGGTGGAAGCATTATGGGAACTATATAAATTGAACTAGAAATTACTTCAAATGTGGAAAGTTGGGAGATCTGGCTAAAAACTGCCTATGAGATATGAAAAACCCACTAATGTGGAAGAAGAAAGGAAGGTTCAGATCAACACTAAGCCTATAGTGTAGTGCTACAACTGCAAGGATAATGGGAGTTATGTGAAAAGTTTCCCTAATCTGAGGGTTGTCAAAGGAAATCAACAACAACCACCAAGGAAATAAGGAAGGGCTTATGCTATCACTTCTACTAAGGTGGAGCGGGACAATGATGTGGTGATAGGTATGATAGTTATTCATTCAAGTATAGAGAACATTCTATTTGATTGTGGTTATATGAATTCATTCATATCTTGAATGTTTAATAGAACTATTCAAACACCACATTAAAATTTAGAGGATAAGTTATCTATGAGAACAGTGAATGGGGATATTATTGTGACCATGGTTTAAAAATCTTCCCCAATTAACATTTTTGGACTGAACCTCCTGGAAAATCTTATCATAATTTTTATAGTGGATTTCTACCCCATCTTGGACATGGATCAGATATCTTTATGCAAATCCAACATCAACTATCAGGAAAGGGGTATCACTCTTCACATCCTTAAGAATCCTCCAATTCTTTACAAGTGTAAGGAGGAAGATGAATCTCCTTTAAAATCATTGTCTCAAATGTGGATATTAATTCCTTATGAGAAAGCATGTTTAGATCAAATGATCGAGACAAATGAGAGAATCATGCTTGAATACATGCTCATTGTGAGGGATTACACTGATGTATTCCCTAAAGAGTTGTATGTTCTTCCTCCTAATCAAGAGTTTGAGTTCTCAATTGAACTTATTCCTAGATCTATTCCTTTATCAAATACATCTTATAAAATTTCCACCATATATTTGGAAGAGCTAAATAATTAGTTACAGTAGAATATAGAGAAGGGTTTTATACACCCGAGTGCTTCACTGTGGGGTGCGCTAGTCCTCTTTGTCATAAATAAGGATGGATCAATCTTCCTATTCATTGATTATCGTGAACTCAATAAAATTACAATAAATAAAAAGTATCCCCTACCACATATATATGAATATTTTGATCAGTTTTGTGGGGACAGTTATTTCTCTATGGTGGACCTTCAATCAAGATATCACCACTTAAAGGTGAGGAAGGAAGATATTCCCAAGAATACCTTTTGAACGAGGTATGGAAACTATTATTTCATAGTGATTCCATTTGAACTCACTAATTCTGCAACAATTTTTTGGATTTAATGAATAGTGTCTTTAGATATTACCTCAACAAATTTGCGGTAGTCTTTATCGAAAAAATTCTAATATACTCCAAGAGAAAGGAGGAACATGAGAAGCATTTTAATATTGTGTTAAATACTTTGTGAAGGGATAATATGTATGAAATGTATAGTAATGTGAGTTCTAGATGGAGTAAGTGTCATTCTTGGGGTATATTATCACTAGAGAAGGGATATTTCTAGACCCTTCCAAGACAAAGATGATTGAAGAGTGGCCTAGGAAAAAATGTGTAACAGTGATCCACAGCTTTCTGGGTCTAGCTGGGTATTATCAAAGAGTTATGAATAACTTGTTATAATTTTCAGACCCAATGAACAAGCTTACACGAAAGGGAGTAACATTTTTTTGGACTTAAGAATGTGAAGACTGCTTTGAAGAGTTGAAAAATAGGCTAATCACTATGCTAGTACTCACACTCCCAACAAGTAGACACCTATTTGTGGTGTCAAGTGGTTCTTCAAAGAATATATTAGGCTATGTTTTGATGAAAATGATAAATTTATATACTACGCCTCAAGGTAGCAGAAAATCCATGAGAAAAACTATCCTATTCATGATCTGGTGTTGGCAGTTGTGATCTTTGTGTTAAAAATCTGGTGATATTATCTCTATGGGGAGAAGTGTGAGATATATACTAATCAAAAGAGTATAAAATATATATCCACACAATAATGGACTAATATGTGCCAGCGAATATGGATAGATCTCATCAAGGATTATGAATTCTCAATCCACTACCATCCTATTAAGGAAAAAAGGTAGTGGATGCACTAAGTATAAAGGATCCTACATCTATATCAATGATGATAATTTAAAAGGATCCAATCTTATTAGATTTGTTGAGGATGGACATGGGAATCATTAAGGGGGGAACATCATCAATCCTTTCTCAAATTACTGCTCAACCATCCCTCATAGAGAAAATAAAGGATCCTCAAAGAAAAGATGTGGAAATTCAGAAAAGGGTGGAAACCATTTAAAATGGGAAATCCTCTGAGTTCAAGATTGATGAGGAAGGAGTTGTAATATTTGGGACACCATTATGTGTACCCTCTGATCTAGAGATAAAGAAGGAGATTTTTAATGACTCGCATAGCTCAACCTTATCTATTCACCTAGGGAGCACAAAGATGTATTGAGAACTTCTATAGAACTTTTGGGGGGACAATTTGAAGAAGGAGATTGCTGAGTATACATCAAAGTGCCTGGTATGTCAACAAGTGAAGGATGAAAGATATAAGTCTAAGGGGATGAAGAAACCACTACCAATACCAACATGGAAGTGGGAGAACATCATTATATACTTTATCACTGGAATTCCCAGGACATCCATTGGAAACAATGATATATGGGTCATTGTGAATTGTCTTATAAAGATAGATCACTTTATTTAAATTTGAGAGGAATTATAATTGGATAAAATTGCACAAATATATATCAAAAAAATGGTAAGGATTCATGGAGTAACATTATCTATTGTATCTGATCGAGATATAAGATTCACCTTGAAGTTTTGGAAAAGTATCCAACATGATCAAATCACTAAACTGAACTTCAGTACGGCCAATCATCCTCAAACGGATGGCCAATCTGAGAAAACTATTCAGACACTAGAAGATATGTTGAGATTTTATTCTATAAACATCGAAGGAGGATGAGACCAATATCTTCCAATGGAAAAATTATCTTACAACAATAGTTTCCACTCGATCATCTAAATGGCATTGTATGAAGCCCTTTATGGTAAAAGGTATAGAACACCAACATGTTGGGATCAATTCGGTGAGCTTAATATTCTAGGACCTAAAATGGTTAAAGAAATGGTGGAGAAGGTGAAAACCATTCAGTAGCACATCAAGGCAGCCAAAAGTTGATAGAATAGTTATGCAGACAATCATAGATGAGACATTGAGTTCAAAGATGGAGATGTGGTATTTCTATGCATATATCCATTGAAGAAGGTCATGAGTTTTGGGATGAAATGAATGTAAGTCCAAGGTACATCAACCCATTAGATATTCTTGATCATGTAGGGGTTGTGGGATATCAACTAGCACTTCCAACTACCGTGTCCAAATAACACGTTGTCTTTCATGTATCCCTCTTAAGGAAGTACATACCAGACATTTCACATGTACTCTCTTCCGAGGTGGTATATTTAGAGAATGATCTTTCTAACGAAGAGAATTCAATGAAGATCTTGGATTGTTGAGATAAAGTTCTATGTAACAAGTCTACTCACCTGATCAAAGTACTATGGGGAACCATAAGTACGAAGAGGTAACATGGGAACTGGAGGAGGAAATGAAGGAAAATTACCCACACCTGTTTATGTCTTAAAATATAAAACAAAATTTCTAGGGTCAAATTTCATAAGGGGGAATAATGTAACGACCCAATGTTTTATCAATGAAAATTTGATTCTTATAATTATGTCATATTATCAAATGAAATTACAACACAATGAACTACTAAGTACTATGTGACCTTTAAACATAATATAGTCACCTCTATGATTTGAATTTCGAAAATCTGACATACACGGTTGCAATCAGTAAGATTTTTGGAGTCCGATAAGACAAACTTAATTGTTTTGGTAAATAGTTACCTACCATTATGAATAGTAATATGACCCTTATGAATATTAAATCATCCAAAATAATAGTAACCTCATCCATGAATGTATAAATAAAATTTAGGCATCTTATAAGTGATAATATAACCAAAGTAACAGTATTGGTATTTTTGTAAGTCATAAATAATTCCTTAAAATTAATTTATTAATTTAAAAGAAAATGAATTTTTCTAAAATGAGTTCATAAATTATCAATTTTTTGTCTTCTGGTTTTAAGATAATTTTATAAGACCTTATATAATTTTTGAGAACATTATAAAATCAGTTATAGTATTAAAATATATATTTTTCAAGTAAATTATGATTTTAATTAAAAATTTAATTAATCATATTTAGAAAAAAAATTGGAAAATAGATTTCATTTTTTGATTCTACACATAAAAAATGGTTATGGTGAATTTTTTGGATTTTTCTAAAATACTTGAATTCTGGGTGAATAATAAAATACGATAATTTATGATAAATTGTAAATACATGAATTATGATGTCATCAACTGAAGTATGGATGATTTAAGGCCATTATATAAAACTCACATGCACATATTACTATTTTTGGTCATAATAATTGTTACTATTTATTTTCTTATGGAAAAATAATAAACTAATAATTAAAATATTATGAAAACCCTCCTCTCCTACAATATAAATATCACCCCTCCTTACCTCTTCTCTTCACTCCTCTCAAGCCTTATGACTTCCTTAAATTCTTCCCAAATATCTACCCAATATCCTCCTCCACGTCCTATAGACTTTGGTCACCTCAAAATATCAAATCATCTCCCCTTAATAGGCTCTCAAGGAAGATTAAATCAAGAGTTAAATTCCTCTTTTCTTTTCTTGCATTTTCTTTTCTTGTTACTTTGTTGTCTTTTCTTTCCAAACCTCTCCTAATCCAAATGGTATGAAAAATATAGTACCATAAATTTGGTATAATGTTTTTATTATAATTTTATAATTCATTATCATATCTCATTTCCCCTCCTTTTATACTAAAGAAATGAAAACACTGTCTGAGATGTGTTAATTTATCACATTCGAGGATGATGGGTTATCAATTTCTATTAACATTCAAAATTATGGTCATGAAACCATAATTATGGTTGAAATTTACTATTAAATATTTATTTTATCTTATTTTATTTTAAATAATTATCTTTCACCCATGATGTAAAATAATAATATAATACAAGTTAATTATGAGAAAAATCACCAAATTAATGCAAGCGTTTATCATTAATATTTTATATAATGATTCACCTTCACTTAAAATAACCAAATTAATTTTATAACCACATAATATAATTTATGTTCACTAATTTCATAAAACTTATATTTTGGACAACCATTTACATCATAGATGTGTATCGGAACATGAATATAAGTGAACAGATCATTAAAATCAAGAAAACAAACTGACCCGAACAATGAAACTGAACCACTTAACCCATCAAAAAGGTCATGGATGAACATAAAAATGTTATAATAAATATTTTACATATATAATATGTAATTTAATTATTAATTAATGAAGATAATTTTATTATTCAGGTCATTAAGATCAAGTGAAGAATGCCATCAAACTTAAGGTAAGGGATCCTCTCTTTCTCACATTTATTCAAGAATATCCTCTGTGTTATGTCATTTTATGTATAATTCCTAATGCTGGGTTATGACATCTCACCTTACCCATAATTCTCTCATTATTTATAAAATATGATAAACCCCTTCTCTTTCATTAATCCCTCCTAAGTACGCCTGATACCATGCCGATATTCTGTAAGGGATTCTACCCAAACCTCTATTATTTCTTCGGGTTGTTATTAATCTATTTTTACCCAAAGTAAATCTTATAATTGTTTTTATGTCTTATAATTTATATTTGTATGACCAAAATCATGTTTCAAGACCCATCCCTTGATCTCTTTTAAGGATATATATTTTTTTAAATTATTCCTTCCTCAATACATTTCGAAAAGTAAACCCGTTTTAAGGGAACCTCCTAAATTTGTACCAAATTTCATGTTCACTCTAACATATGTTTTAATTCAACATTCTTTTTATAAAAATGTTTTTTTTATGAAAAACGTCTTGGATTATTTCTGATTTTTTACAAAATATTATTCCCTTTCTTATTTTAAATGCTTGTTAGTGTTTTTCCTGAAAATGCACTAAAATGTTTTGTTATTAAAAATTATTAAATACTCTTTTCATATGTTGACACTTCTATTTTAAATAACTTGAAATTATATATTCCTATTTTATCTTATTATTTTCCATGTATTTTTTAATTCCTTTATTTCATGGACACTTTTATGATATGACCATTCATTATGCTTTATAACATGATTATGATTCCCATTTCTTTCTATGGGTTCCATTATATTTATTATTATTTATGTATGATTCTATATGTGGAAAGAATATTCATGAACATGTTAATATGGGTGTTCTCAGATATTTATCCAATGAATTGGGTAAATTTTAGTCTAATGAGACGTTATGTGCAACGGTCTTGGCAGTTATCCTAGACTTGTGCTACCATGTGCAACGGTCTTGGTGGTTAACCTTGACATGTGATCCTCTATGTGCAATAAACCTTAACTTGTTATAAAGTCATGAATTATGTTACTTCCACATTTCTATGATTCAATGTTTATATGATCCCATGTTTATATGTTATGATTCTATATGCCATTTTATATCATTGTGTTATGATCTCTAACCCATGTGTTAAAGCCTTATTCTTTTGTTTATTCCTTTACTGGGCTTTTAGCTCATCCATTTGTTCGTGTTATCCCCAGGTTATCCTATATAGATGTATGATCACAATGGATGATAAAAGTTCATTATGGATATTAAATAAATAGTAGTTTTTATAATGTTTTATTTTGTACCTAGTCTTCCAAGACACTGGACTTTACGATCCTTATCTTGTACTCTGATATTTAATTGTGATTAAAATCATGTGATGTTATGTGTAAAAGGCTAGGGTCACAATACTCAAATTCTATTAAGATAGAAAGTAACTTATCTATGACAAATGATATGATTGATATGATGGGAACAGGTGATAAAAACTTCATGACAGTACTTGCTCAGTTAGATCAATTTATAAATAATAACTTGACTCATGTGGACCACCCTTCGCCTCCAAGGAAAGAGTAAGTTGTCATTGAATCCTTCATGAGGAAAAGTACTTCCATGTTTTGTGGATCTTTGGATCCCCTCCTTGAATAATAGTTGATTGACTCCATTTGAAATATATTATCTATCTTCCAGTGCTCAGAAGAATAGAAAGTCATTCAGGCGGCCTATTTTTTTGATGGGGAAGCTAATCAGTGGTGGAAACTAATTAAGAATATGAAGACCTTGGAGGAAATTGATTCTCCGGATTGGGAGGAATTAAATAGATTGTTTTTCAATAAATATTTTCCCTGACCCTCCATCTCAAGATGGAAAGAGAGTTCCACAGACTCAAGAAGAAGAAAGATAAGTCAATTGGGGTGAATGAAGAAAAATTCACAAGGTTTTCAAGGTACTCCACTAGCTTTCTCTTGAACATCGAAAGCAAGGTAGATCGCTTCCTTAGTAGACTGAAGTTGATTCTATGAAAACCGTTGGTATTTTGAGACTTTGAAAGATATGAGGAGATTGTATGTTGTGACCTTAAGGTTGAAATAGAGATCGTAGAATCTTAGTGGTATCGTGGGCCTAGTGAAAAAAAGATAAAAATGGAATCTAATGTGGGAAGTTACGCAAATAAATTCTATGATGGAAAGAAGCCTAATCATCCCATATGTAAAAAATGTGGGAATAAGCATCCTGGGAATTTTCTATTACTTAAAATGTGGAAAGTTGGGACATCTGGATAAAAACCTCCTAAGAGATATGAAAAATACCACTAATGTGGAAGAATAAAGGAATTTTTAGATCAACAATCATCATATAATGCAGTGTTACAACTTCATGGAGAATGGGAATTATGTGAAAAAATTCCCTAATCTGAGGGTTATTGGTGGCAATCAAAAATAACCTCCAAGGAAATAAGGAAGGGATTATGCTATCACTACTAATGAGGTGGATCTGGGAAATGATGCGGTGACAGGTACTTTAGTTATTCATTCAAGAATAAAGAATTTAATATTTTATTATGGTTCTATGCATTCTTTCATATCATGAAAGTTTAGTAGAACTATTCAAACAATACCTCAAAATTTAGAGGATAAGTTAGCTGTGAGAAGAAAAAATGAGGAAATTATTGTGTCCATGGTTTATAACCCTCCCTAATTAACATTTGTGGACTGAACCTCCCAGAAAATCTCATTAAACTACTTTTAGTGGAGTTCGATGCTATCTGAGGCATGTATTTTCTATCATTATACAAATCCAACATCAAATATTATGAAAGGGATATCACTCTTCACATCACGAAGCATCCTCAAATTCTTTACAGGGGTACGGAGGAAGATGAATCTCCTTTAGAATCATTTTATCATGTTTGGAAATGAAATACTTATGAGAAAGCATGTTTAGATCAAATGATTGATACCAATTAGAGAATCATGCTCGAATACATGCTCATTCTAAGGGATTATACTAATTTATTCACTGAAGAGTTCTTTGGTCTTCCTCCTAATTGAGAGGTTGATTTCTAAATTGAACTTATTCTTGAATCTATGAGTTTATCAAATACACCTTATAGTATGGACACTATAGAGTTGGAAGAGCTAAAGAAGCAGTTACAAGAGAATCTGGAGAAGGGTTTTATACGCCCGATTGCTTCACCATGGGGTGATCCAGTCTTCTTTGTCAATAACAAGGATGACTCAATGCGCCTATGCATTTATTATCATGAGATCAATAAAATTAGTACAAAGGACATGTATCCTCTACCAAGGATAGATGAATTGTTCGATCATTTTTGTGAGGACAATTATTTATCTAAGGTGGGCCTTCAGTCAGGATATCACCAATTAAAGGTGAAAAAGGAAGATATTCCCAAGACTACCTTTAGAATTTGGTATGGACACTATAAGTTCATAGTGTTTCCCTGAAAACTCAC
Organism: Viscum album; assembly: GCA_963277665.1. Taxonomy (NCBI): domain Eukaryota; kingdom Viridiplantae; phylum Streptophyta; class Magnoliopsida; order Santalales; family Viscaceae; genus Viscum; species Viscum album. Next base: position 882,702,944 of record OY728123.1, read on the forward strand.
TAATTATCCAAAAAAATTCATGGATTTAATGAATAGAGTCTTTAGATATTACCTCAACAAATTTGTGGTAGTCCTTATCAACGACATTCTGATATAATCCAAGAGCAAGGAGGAACATAAATAGTATTTGAATATTGTGTTAAATACATTACAAAGGGAGAATATGTTTGAAATGTCAAGTAAATGTGAGTTCTGGATGGATTAAGTATCATTATCGGGGTATGTTATCACTAGAAAAGGGATATTTTTAGACCCTTCTAAGACAAAGGTGATTGAAGAGTGTCCTAGGCCAACATTTGTAATAGATATACATAGATTTTTGGGTCTAGTCGGGTATTATCAACGATTTGTGAAGAAATTTACATTATTTTAATACCCAATGACCAAGCTGACATGAAAGGGAGTAATGTTTTTATGGACTTAAGAATATGAATACTGATATAAGGAGTTGAAAAAGAGGCTAATCACTGTAGTAGTACTCACACTCCCAATAAGTGGAGAACTCTTTGTGGTGTATAGTGATGCTTCAAAGAAGGGATTAGGCTATGTGCTAATGAAAAATGATAAAGTGATAGTCTATTCCTCAAGGAAGTTGAAAATACTTGAGCAAAACTATCTTACACATGATCTGGAGTTGGCAGCAGTGATCTTTATGTTAAAAATATGACGATGTTATCTCTATGGGGAGAAGTGTGAGATATATAATGATCACAAGAATCTCAAATATATATTCATACAACAATATCTTAATATGTGCCCTCAAAAATGGATAGATCTCATCAAGGATTATGACTTCTCAATCTACTACTATCCCAGTAAGGCAAACAAGGTGGCGAATGCTCTAAGTAGAAAGGATCCTATATCTTTATCAATGATAATAATTGAAAAGGATCCAATATTTTTTAGATTTTCTGAGGATGGGAATCATTAAGGGAGGAACATCATCAATCCTTTCTCAAATGATTGTTCAACCATCCCTCATGGAGAAAATAAATAGATGTGGAAATTCTGAAAATGGTGGAAGCTATTAAAAATGGGAAATCCTATGAGTTCATGATTGATGAGGAAAGAGTTATATGATTTGGGTCATTATTATGTGTACCATCCAATCTAGAGATAAAGAAGGACATTCTGAATGACTCACTTAGATCAACCTTCTCTATTCACCCAGGGAGCACAAAGATGTATTGAGATCTCCAAGAGAACTTCGGGTTGGACAATATGAAGAAAGAGATTGTTGAGTACACATCAATGTTCCTGGTATGTCAAAAAGTGAAGGATGAAATATAGAATTCTAAGGGGATGATGCAATCACTACCCATACCAACATGGAAGTGGGAGAACATCACCATTAACTTTATCATTGGACTTCCAAGGACATTTAGAGGAAACAATGCTATATGGGTCATTGTGGATCATCTTACAAAGATAGCTCACTTTATTTCAATTTGAGAAGACTTCTCATTGGATCAAATTTTATGGATATATATCCAAAAAGTGGTAAGGATTCATGGAGTACCACTATATATTGTATTCGGTAGAGATCCAAGATTCACGTCGAAGTTCTAAAAAATTCTCCAACATGACCTAAGCACTAAACTAAACTTCAGTAAGACCTATCATCCTCAAACTGATGGTCAATCTGAGGGAACTATTCATACACTTGAAGATATGTTGAGAGTGTTTTCTATGGACGTAAAAGGAGGATGAGACCAAAATCTTCCACTATTTGAATTCTCCTAGAAAAATAGTTTCTATTCGAGCATCTGAATGGCACCCTACGAAGCCCTTTATGGGAAAATGTGAAGAACACCGGCGTGTGGGGATGAAGTCGATGAGTTTAAGCTATTAGGACCTAAAATAGTCCTTGAAATGGTGGAGAATTTGAAAACCATTTATTAGAACATCAAGGAAACCCAATGTCGATAGAATAGTCATGCAGACAGTCATCAACGAAACCTTGAGTTCAAAGTTGGTGACATGGTATTTCTAAACATATCTCCATAGAAGAAGGTCATGAGGTTTTGGAAGAAAGTAAATTTATATCCCAGGTACATCAACCCCTTCAAGATTCTTGATCGTATCGAGGATATGGTCTATCAACTAGCACTTCTACCCACCATGTCCAAAGTACATGATGTATTTCATGTATCCCACTTAAGGAAGTACATACCATACCCTTCACATGTACTCTCTTCAGAGGTGGTATAGTTAGAGAATGATATTTCTTACGAGGAGCAGCTAGTGAAGATCTTGGATCATAAAGATAAAGTTCTACGTAACAAGACTACTCACCTGATCAAAGTACTGTGGAGAAACCATAAGTATAAAGAGGTAACATGGGAACTTGAGGAGGCAATGAAGGAAAAGTACCTGCGCCTGTTTATGTCTTAAAATGTAAAATGAAATTTCGAGGGAGAAATTTCATAAGGGGAGAATAATGTAATGACCCAATGTTTTATCAATGGAAATTTTCTTCTTATAATTATGTCATATAATCAAATGAAATTACAACACAATGAATTATTAAGTACTATGTGACCTTTAAACATAATATTGTCACCTATGTGATTTGAATTTCGAAAATATGACATACATTGTTGGGATCAGTAAGATGTTTGGATTCCAATAAGACAAAACATAATTTTTTGGGTGAATAGTATCCTAACCTTATGAATAGTTCTATGACCCTTATGAATAGTAAATCTTACAAAAGAATAGTAACCTCATCCATGAACGTATAAATAAAATTTAGGCATCTTATAAGTGATAATATACGACCATAATAAAAGTATTTTTATTTTTGTAAGTCATAAAAAATTAATTAAAATGAATTAATTAATTTAAAATAAAATATATTTTCTTAAGAGGTGTTCATAAATTTTCAATTTTATGTCTTCTGGTTTTAAGATAATTTTATAAGACCTTATGTAATTTTTGAAAACAATATAAAACCAGGTTATAGTTTTAAAATTTATATTTTTTCAAGTAAATTATGATTTTAATTAAAAACCGAATTAGTAATATTTAGAAAATTATTTTTGAAAAATGGATTTCATTTTTAGATTCTACACATCGAAAAATGGTTAGGGTTAATTTTTAGGATTTTTCTAAAATACTTGAATTTTTTGTGAATAGTAAAATACGATAATTTATGGGAAATGGTAAATACTGAATTATGATGTCATCATATGATGTATGGATGATGTAAATCCATTATCTCAAACTAACATGCACATATTACTATTTTTTTCACAATAATCATTACTATTTCTTGGCTTATAGAAAAATAATAAACTAATGATTAAAATATTACAAAAACCCTCCTCTCCTCCACTATAAATACAACTCATCCTTAACTTTTCTCTTCACTGCTCTCAAGCCTTGTACCTCCCCTAAATTCTCCCCAAATATCTCCCCAATATCCTCTCCCACTTCAATCATCCTTTTTTCACCTCAAAAGACAAAATCCTCTCCCCTTAAGAGGCTCTCATGGAAGATTGAATCAAGAGGTAAATTCCTCTTTTCTTTTCTTTCATTTTATTTTCTTGTTCTTTGTTCTCTTTTCTCTCCTATCCTCTCCTCATCCAAATGGTAAAACAAATATAGTAAAATACAAGTTATTTAATTTTTTTACGTTAATGGGATAATTCATTATCATCTCTCCTTTCCTGTCCTTTTATACCAAAGAAATGAAAACACCATCCGAGATGTGTTAATTTATCACATTCAAGGATGACGGGTTATCAATTTATATTACAATATTCAATTATAGTCATCAAGCCATAATTATAGTTGAAACAGACTATTAAATATGTATTTTATCTTATTTGATGTTCTAGAATCATTTTTCACACATGATGTAAAATAATAAAAAAAAAGTTGATTATGAGAAAAATCGACAAATTAATCCAAGTGTTTATAATTAATGTTTTATATAATGATTTACCTTCACTCCAAATAACTAAATGAATTTTATAAACATTTAATACTCTGTATGTTCACTAATTTCATATAACTTAAATTATGTACAACCTCTTCCATCATACATGTATATCCGAACATGAATATAAGTTAACCGATCATTAAAACCAAGAAAACAAACAGACCTGAACAATGAAATTGAACCACATAACCCATCAAAAATGTCACAAATGAACTTAAAAAGGTTATAATAAATGTTTTAAATATATAATAGGTTCTTGAATTTTTAATTAATGAACATATTTTTATTATTCAGGTCATTAATATCAAGCGAAGAACACCATCAGACTTAAGGTAAAAGATCCCCTATTTCTCACATTTATTCAATAATCTTCTCTATGTTATGTCCTTTTATGTGTAATTCCTAATGTTGGGGTATAATTTTTCACCTTACCCATACTTATATCATTATTTATAATATATTATAAACCCCTTCTCTCTCATTAATCGCTCCTAAGTACACCTGATACCATACCGATATTCCGTAAGGGATTCTACATGAACCTTTATTATTCCTTCAGGTTGTTCTTACTCTCTTTCTACCCAAAGGAAATATTATATTCTATTTATGTATGTATAAATTTTTTTTTATATGTCCAAACTCATGTTTCAAGACCCATATCTCATTATCTTTCAAGGATATACATTCTTTTAAATGATTCCCTCCTCAATACTTTTCGTCAAGTAAACCTGTTTTAAGGGAACATCCTAAATTCATACCTAATTTCATGTAAACTCTACCATATGTTTTATGTCACCATTGTTTTTATAAAACTAGTTTCTTTATTATGAAAACATTATTGGTTACTTCTGGTTCTGTACAAAAGAATATTCCCTTTTCTATTTTAAATGCTTGTTACAGTTTTCCTTAAAACAGAACTAAATTTTTTAATGCTAAAAATTATTAAATAATCTTTTCACATGTTTTCACTTCTATTTGACATCACTTACTATGATATATTCCTATTTTATCTAATTAATTTCCATTTATGTTCTAATTACTTTCTTTCATGGACACTTTTATGATATGTCCATTCATTATGCTTTAGGACATGATTATGATACCCATTTATTTCCATGGGTTACCTTATGTTTTTGATTGTTTATGTATGATTCTATATGTGGAAAGAATATTAATGAACATGTTAATATGGGTGTAATTAGATAGCTCTCTCATTCATTGGGTAATGCTTAGTCTCATGATACATTATGTGCAATGGTCTTAGTGGTTGGCCTTGACTCATGATACCATGTGAAACGGTCGACCGTTACACAATGAGGCATCGCCCCACCAACTGGCCGAAATGGCCCCGCACCCACGGGGCCAGTTGGAAAGATCAGTCCTCCTTTTGGTGTACCGGGCCGAACGTGGGTCGACCAAGTGGGCCGGACCTGCCCAGCAGGCCGGGCTGGACCAGTGGGTAGGGCCGAACCCGTAGCCTAGTGGGCCAACGCAGGTGGGCCGAGCCAAACCTGACGGTCCGGGCCAACCGCATCCCAGACCCATGAACTGAAAAAAGATAACCCTGATGGGCCGGACCTGAGCGGGGTCAGGTAGAACCCATAACCCATTGCGTCGGGCCGGGTTGAGCAAGTCGGACTGGTCCTAGACCCAACCGGTCCCCGAATAAAGAAATGCCTGTAACTAAAGAACCAGGTGTCTATTCGACACATCGTTAGTGGAGTTAGTATCCATTTTGGGAAGCGGTCCCTTTGTCATATTCCGTTGAGCCTAACCAAGCTAGGCTGGACCAAGGTACGATCACCCCCGTTTCATGGAAAGGGGTGTAACTAACAGGCTGATAATCTGTTTGATGAACCGTCTGTAGCGCTGGAAATCTTAGTAAAAGTTGGTACTTTTGGTATACTCCACTTTAGTTTTGGAGAAAGTTGGATTGGGATTGGGTTGGATCGAACCCAAATCCAATCGGGGCCTCCGAACTAAAATTCTTATAAGTCACAGACTGGGCTTTTGATTGGCGCGCTGTCTGTCGCATTGGAACCCTTACGACATAGTGGTCCTTTGGGATAAGTCTTCATGGAAATTCATGGAGGTTAAGGTATTAATGATGTCTTGAGAAGCGGTACTCCCATAATCAAGCATGCTATGAGCTGGAATACAGTGGCTAGAAGTGAGGTGGAGGTTGGAGACATATCATACAGAGGTTAGTAATGAGCGATCCTCTATGGTTCACCACTTACCGATCATGTGTGGGTCAAATCCTATGTGGGTCAATGCTCAAAGATCCTATGTGGGTCAGCACATACCGATCCCATGTGGGTCATATCTTGTGTGGGTCAGCGCTCAGCAATACTGTATGGGTCAGCGCATACTGATCCTGTGAGGGTCAGATCCTGTGTAGGGAATTGCAGGGGTTAGTACCAATCGATCCAATATGGGTCAGACTTCATATGTTCAGTAGCAATGCCTCTCGATAGAATAAGATAATCTATATTATCAACCAATCATATGTACTTCTGTTCCTTACTTATATACCTAGTGTGAGCTGAGTCTTTTACCTTCATGGTGTTACCTGTGTGGTACTTTTACCTTCGTGGTGTTATCTTCATGGTGTTACCTGTGTGGTACTTTTACCTTCCCAGTGTTATCTTCAGGGTGTTATCTATGTGGTAATTTTACCTTTGTGGTGTTACATTTGTGGTTTTACCTTTGTGGTATCCTTACATCATATATGATATGAGTATATCTTGATAACATAGGTATATGTATAGTTATATACATAAGTACAGTTGATGACTTCTCCGTGCTTTTGGTTGAGGTCTTGATTTTTGTTTTCCCTTTTTGGAACTCTGGGAGACCTTCAGGGGTCTCGGGGTCCCTACTGGGTATCATTATACTCACCCCTGCATGGGCTACACCCGCACATTATTGTGTCTTCTATAGAAGAAGAATAGCATTGATCGAGGATGAGAAAGCTAGGACTGGATGGTGCTTGGAGGTGGACCTTTGATGTTACATGCTATAGTGACTACTGATCGTGAGTTGTACCTACCCTTTAGGTAGTATCCTCGGTGGAAAATCCAGGTATTGTTTTTCTCTTTTCAGTTTTACTTGTACTTTTCAGTTGGGCTTGTATTTCGGCCCCTTTACTTTGAGTACACTTTTTACTACAGAAGTTTACTTCGTGGTTGCCTCTTGTTGTACTCTTGGATTTGTGTGTTTGTATAGGTTTAAAGGTAATTCCTTCCATTATAGGGATACTCCTTTCTGGTACTAGTCTGCATCCCCTGGCCTATGGAAGGTGGGCTTGGGATAGTCATGACATGTAAGGACCTGACCCCAGTTTCCCAGAGCTGGTGCCTTATTTGATTACGTTGGCATACATACAAGGAAAACAAATCCCGAAGGACCGAGTAGATTATTATCATTGTAAACATGTTGCATACATAAGTTTATCATTACAACATGAAGGGTAACAAAAACACTATTTTATTCCACTAGAAACATCTCGTCTCCTATATTATTCGTGCAAGTCATTCATAAATTACTTCTTCATGTACTGAGAAAATGAAACATAATAAAGGGGTGAGATCAAACACTCAGTAAGAGTAAGCAATACAGCAGAAGATAATATAAACATTAGACATGGTGAATAATTAAAAACAGTTGCCTTTAATAATGAACTTGAACACATTATGGAAGAAATATGAGTTGAATAAATAATTCCATAATAAAACATAAACATGGGTATTCTACTAGTCGAATAACAACATGAAATTTCAATTACTAGCTTCATAATGAGGGAAGTGCATATGTCAGACATTATGAAATCAGTTTTTCATGGCCACGGCCAATTAATCTAGCGATTAATGCCTCGGCCAAAATCCATATCACCTTGGGAAAGGCCTTGGCCAATTCCACGCCTATTTGTCTCATGAGACCTACCGATGCATCGAGGGGCTATAGAGGGCCCCACCCATCACATAATATGTCCAATTAAATCCTAATAAGAGTGGGGATCAACATAAACAACATATACATGCATATGGAAACTATCATATGAAATGTAACTAACTTTCACCAATTATTGAACATAAACACTAACAATTTGAAATAATATGATGAATGGTTTTAGGATAGATCATACACAATATAGTTAGTCATAAACCATTAAATAAAATATCGTATATGACTTCAGAAATTATTAAACCCAATAATACAATGGAATCAATAAGATCATTGAATGAAAATACTCTTATAAATTCATTAAGCAATTATGAGATAAATACTCTTTTATTTTAAAAAGAAGGGTTATTTTGGAAAATATTTATATTAAACCAGAAGTGAATTAAGATATTATTTTAATAATAAAATGATTATTTTTATAAAGATAATGGTTTCCAAAAAAATATTATAGAGTTCCCTTGTAAATAGATATGAATTGGAGAAATTCCCTTGAATCAGGCTTCTATTTTGGAAACAATTTTGAAAGTTCCTTTTAAAACATGTAAATATCCATAAAATAAGGAAGGGTTATGGTTTTTACACATATATATAATACTCACACAGAATATATGATTAGTACATAATAATACATAATAATTTCATTGAGTTAATTAGATAATGAATGTATCCCGAATGAAAATGGAAGTTCGGGTGAAAAAACCCTTACCTTAACTCCAAATGTGTTCCTCTCTTGTACTTAAGCTCCTGGAATATGAAATTGTACATGTTAATAACCTATTACAGAACCTATTAGACATGTATTTATTTTACCATAATTACGTTTATTTCATTTATATCTTTATTGACAAGTTGTTGTATTGGACTCCGTCGTTCCGGAGTGTTCGTTTCCTTTATTTTCATATTCGGTTCACTTGTTTTTAAGTAATGAAGATCGTGTGGAATGGTTATAAATCTTTAGTATTTGAATTTATTATTTTTTATTAATATAAATAATTGATAATGGTCATTTCTATCATTTGGTTACATGGAATTAGGATGAATCATTAGATGACCACCACTTCGATTATTCGGTGGTATTTGGAATATTATGAACTAGTTTTGTCATATAACTTAATTATATGTATATATTCTGGTTCATGAATATTAATTAGGTTATAAAACATATATTATATTCTGGTTCAACCATTATTATGGTTTCATGACCAGTAATGAAGAATAAATTGAAGAAAGAAACTTTGTCATCCACGAAGGTTATAAATTGGAACCTTATGGACGCCAATTTCATTTATAAAATAAAAGGGAGGGAGTAAGAATATTTATGATGGTTCTTCCATTAACATGATATAAATATAGTATATATATTTTAATGGAGTTACCATGATCATTTTTACAGACGAGGTTAGGAGAGAAAAAATAAAATAGATGAACTTGAAAATAAAGAAAAGTTAAGAGATCCCTTATGAAAATTCGGCAGCCTAACGGTGTCACTTAGAATTTCATAAAATCAAATGATGAGAAAAAAAGGGTATCTCAATATATTTAAATAAAAATTAATTTAATAAGAATAAATAAAAATAATCCCCAACATATGAGAAAGTAATTTCAAATAGCTAACATAAAAGAAGTGTCGAACTAAAGAAGAGAATGAAGGATTTCCCTTACCTTGTAGAATAACTCCTAGATCTTGATGTATAGGAACATGGGGGATTATGTAAACCTTGGGAGGAATCCTAGAGAGTTAAAACCACCATAGATTTGCGTATTATGGATTTGGAATGAAAGAAAATGAATTTATGAGTGGGTATTTATAGAAAAAGAGATGTACTTTTTTAATAATTTCAAAGGGACATGTCATTAGTGGTTTTTGCCAAACCATGGGCTTTCCCATGGTATTTGACCATAGATTAAGCCACTTGGGACAAATCATGCCATAAGGTAATATACCCAAGTCTACCATACTTTTATATTTATTTATTACATCATTATGATGTCATTAATCTACCGAAAACTGAAAACTGTATTTTTACAATTCATGAAAAATTCATGTATTTTAGAAAAATCCCAAAAATTCACCCCTACTATTTTTAGACGTGTAGAATTAAAAAGTGAAATCCATTTATCAAAAAACAATTTCTAAATATTATCAATTTAATTTTTAAATAAAAGCATACTTAATTCAAAATTTAATAGTTCTAATTCTACAACTACTTCTTTATCACAATCAAAACATAACCAAGATGTTATTATCTTCTAGCCTTAAGAAAATAAAATAGTAATAAAATTTACTATTCATTAGGGTCATATTACTATTCATATTACAATTAATAAGGGAATGATACTATTCACTAAAAATCAAGTTGTTTATCGGAGTACAAATGACTTACTAAACACAACTCTAGATGACCATTTTTCGAAATTCAAAGAATTGAAGAGGCAAAGTTTTGTTTTAATGGCTATATTATATAATTTCTATATTTATTTTCAAAACCATGGGGTGTTACATTCTTCCCTCCTTACAAAAATTTCATCCTCAAAATTCCTAGAATATTACCTAAAAATATTCGTGTATGTCTTTTACATAAGCTCCTCAGGCTCCCATATTGCTTCCTCCATCTTATGATTCCTCCATAGAACCTTCACCAGACGAGTCGTCTGATTTCTCAATACTTGTTCTTTAGTATCAAGATTCTTGATAGGCTCTTCATAGTAAGATAGATCAGGATCAATTTCCACTTCTTCATAAGTGAGTACATGTGTTGGGTCTGGCATGTACTTTCTTAACATTGACACGTGGAACACATTGTGAACCTTGGAGAGACTTGGCGGCATTGCCAAACGGTAAGCTACGAGTCCAATTCGGTCCATAATTTCATAAGGTCTGATGTACCTGGGACTTAACATCCCCTTCTTACCAAATCGTATAATACCCTTCCATGGATATACCTTTAAGAAAACGTGATCAACTTCTTGAAATTCCAAATCCTTCCATCAGTTATCTGCATAGCTCTTTTGCCTACTTTGAGCTATTTTGATATGGTTCTCGATAATCTTCACCTTTTCCATTGTTTCTTCAACAAGTTCAGGGCCCACAATATTTCTTTCACCAACATCACCCCAACAAGTTGGTGTACGACATCGCCTCCCATATAATGCTTCATAGGGTGCCATCTGTATAATTGAGTAAAAGTTATTGTTGTAGGAAAATTCTACTAGAGGTAAATACTGATCCCACATGCCTTGAAAATCAAGTGAACAAGACCTCAATATGTCTTCCAATGTTTGAATAGTCTGTTCTGATTGTCTATCAGTTTGTGGGTGGTAGGCAGTGCTCAAACGAAGATCAGTATCAAGTGCCTTCTAAAGGCTTTTCTAGAACTTGATGTAAAACGTGGATCACAATCAGAAACAATCGATAGGGGTACTCCATGAAGTCTCACAACTTCTTTAATATATGTTCTTGCTAGACTTTCAAGTGGTATATCTTCTCTTATGGCAAGAAAATGTGCTGACTTGGTAAGACGATCGACAATGACCCATATTTCATTGTTCCTTCTAGGAGTCTTTGGTAGTCCCATGACAAAATCCATCGTGATATTATCCCATTTCCACTCAGGTATGGGAAGGGGTTGCAATACTCCTCCAGGCTGTTGCCTTCCATATTTCACTTGTTGAAAAACCATACATATTGACACAAAATCAGCAATCTCCCTATCCATGTTGTCCCACCAAAAATGTTCCTTAAAATATCCAAACAACTTAGTGCTACCAGGGTGTATAGAGAAATTGGAACTATGAGCATCATCCAAAAATTCCATTTTTAGATCAGGTATATCGGGAACGCAAAGTCTCTTCCCAAATTTCAAAATTCCATCTTCATATATGAAGTCACTGAATCTCCCATCATTGACAGCTTTAATATTCTTATGAAACTTCACATCATCATCCTGAGAACTTTTTATCCTTTCTAGTAAAGATGGTTTGGAAACTATTTGAAAAAGCATTGATGTTTCACATTGCATGGTTATTCCCATATCCATATTTACCAGATCCAAGAAAATAGTATCCCTTTCAGCTCTCATCTTGATCAAAACTCCATGATCCTTTCTTCTCAAAGCATCTTCCACCTTATTTTCCTTCCCCAGGTGGTAGTGTATTGTGCAATCATAATCCTTGAGTAGTTCAAGCCATCTCCATTGCCTTATGTTGAGTTATTTTTGTGAGAAAATATACTTCAAACTATTGTGATCAGTATAAATCTCACATTTTTCATCATAGAGATAATGTCTCCATATCTTCAAAGAAAATATTATAGTATCTAACTCAATATCATTAGTAGGATATTTTTTCTCATGAATTTTTAGTTATCGTGATTCATAAGAAATAACCCAATAATTTTGTATAAGGACACAACCAAGTCCTTTCTTTGAAGCATCACTATAAATAACAAACCCTTCATTCCCCGATGGTATAGTCAATATAAATGAATTGACTAATATTATCTTCAATTCTTTGAAAATTTCTTCACAATACTTTTTCCAAACAAATTTAACCCCTATACGCGTGAGCTTCGTTAGTGGTTTAGCCAGTCGGGAAAAATTCTCTACGAAACGCCTATAATAACCTGCTAAGCCAATAAAACTACGTACCTCAGTCATGTTTGTTGGCATGGGAAAATCTTGGACTGACTTTGTCTTTGCATGATCAACTAGGATTCCATCCTTAGAAACAATATGGCCATGAAAAGAAATCTCCTGAAGCCAGAATTCATACTTGCTAAACTTCCCATATAATTCATGTCTTTTAAGATTCTTCAGGATAATGCGCAAGTGATTTTCATGATCTTTGTATCTTTTGGATAATACCAAGAAAATACCACTAAAAATTCATCGAGATATTCCTTGAAAACTTTGTTCATTAGATCCATGAAGAAAAAGGGTGCATTATTCAATCCAAAAGGCATTACTGTAAACTCGTAATGCCCATACATGGTCCAAAATGCTATCATTGGAATATCTTCCTTCCTCACATGCAACTGATGATATTCAGATCGAAGGTCAATCTTTGAAAAGTATTGAGCTCCATGCAGTTGGTCAAATAAATCATTAATGCGAGGTAGGGGATACTTATTCTTTAATGTAATAGCATTTATTTCCATGTAATCAATGCAAATCCTCATGGATCCATCTTTCTTCTTGACAAAGAGGACATGGGCTCCCCATGAAAAAACACTAGGTCGAATAAATCCCTTATTACTCAACTACTCTAGTTGCTTCTTTAGTTCCACTAATTCCACAGTGTCCATTCTATAATGGGTCTTTGATATGGTCTTTGAACCGGGAATTAAATCAATGGAAAATTAAATTTCTCATTTTGGAGGATTTCCAGGTAAATGTTCTGGAAACACATTAACATATTCTCTCACAATCGGTACATCCTCTATTTGAACATTCATTTCCTCACCCATAGTTATTTCATTCTCTTCCTCCCCAATAATTGAATTTAGTTGAGCTATTGGGGGTGGATCTAGATAATAATTAGGTGGTGACGATTTTGCTCTAAAGATAAGGTGTTCTTTATCATCATTATCAAAAATCGTAACCTCATTCTTCTTAAAATAAAATTTTACATCATGATCTGAAATCCAATACATACTGAGGATTTTATCAAACTCACTCATGGTTATGACGATGAGATCAGAAGATAAAGAACATTTATATGCCTTAATGGGCACTGATTGACTGAAAATTGTAGCAATGATACTTCCCATAGAAGTTTTTACTGACAACTCCCTTGTTAAATCAAATTGGAAATATATAATTTTCTTAGAAAACTGGAAAGATATGAAACAATACGATGATACAGAATCAAATAAAGAATTGTCTAAACTTGAGGAAACAATTAAAGTACCTACCACCACGTCATTAGGAACTTCAACCTCTGCAGTTTTTATTGCATAAGCTTGTCCCTGATCCCTTGGCCTTTTCTGTTGCATATTTCCTTGACGTTTTGGGAACTCATTATCATAGTGTCCCATCTCCCAACAATTATAGAATTGAACATCATTGGATTCCTTCTTCCCTTTGAAATCACCAGCATGATGGCCTTTCTGACCAAATTTGAAGCATACTCCTTTTACTTTTAAGCATGCAACAGGGTGTTTCCTTCCACAATTTTCACATGGTGGAAATTCGACTCTTCCCTTATTCCCCGTTTCCTTATTTCCTTTCCTAGGGTTTCAGCAACCCTATTCTTTTCTTGATTTCCCTTCAAGTCATAATACTTAGTGAATTCTTTTTCTGTCTTGATGGCACCTAAAATTATATCCTCATATGATGAAAAACTTTGGGAGACCAGTGCCTGCTAGAGGAATGGGTTTAGGCCATCAACGAATCGATCAATTTTACTCCTTGGATTTTGTATGTAGTCTACAACATGTCTTGATAATCTTGTGAAGTAAGCTTCATACCTTGAAACATTCTCATCTTCCTTCTTCCTCTTATTCAAAAATTGTCTCTCCATATCTGCTCGCTTCTCACAAGGGAAATATTTTTCTAAGAGGATTTCCTTAAAATCCCTCCATTCCATCTCTTCTATCTCTTCCTCCTTTATTGTGTTTTGGATTAATGACCACCACTGATCTACATCTCCTGATAGATGATATAATACCCTGAAAACCTTCTCTCTTTCATTACATCCCAAAGAGATAAATATCTTCTCAAGGGAACATATCCACTCCTCTGCTAAAAACGGGTTTGTAGTCCCGTTGAATGATGAAGGTTATTGCCACATAAAGAGATCTAGAATTTCTCCTCCACGTTGTGGATCCGGATGATCCATACAAGTAAGTTTGTTATTCATAACTTGAGTAAGTCATCCCAGTATAGTTATGAGTTTCCCAGCACCAGTCACAGCACCAGAGCCAACGTCATTATCCTACATTGGAGGAAAGTCCCGACAGGGAACACGTGCATTCGTGTGATTTCCATTCCTTCCACTAGGAGCCATATCTAGATAATGGAATACACTATATTAGGTTATGAATCATAATGTATAATCTTAACTTAAAAATACTCAGAAAAAAATTGAGATCCTACGCATGGCTAATCCCATATTCACAAAAATGGTTTCTTTGAGGAATATTTACATTAAACCCCTTCATAATAGATGGTAAGGAAAATGTGAATTATCCTAAGCATATCCCCTAGGAGTGTCGTAACCAAGAGTGAATAAAGGCATGTTGTCATGCACCAGTTCCCATTTGAGTCGAGCTCAAAGGGGTGTTTTCGGGTTTTACCCCTAGATACATCTGTGCCAGAGCCGCCTCTATCTGCTCATATCCAGATAGGGATGTATTGCTTGAAAGATCCACATAATCTATTCCTTACCAAAATACCAGGACATTCTTGTATGTTTATCCTCAATGACTAACTTAGGGACTCTTCCCCAATTCTTCATTTTCTAAATCTAGTTTCCAAGTATTATACTAAACTTCCTCTCATACCAACTATAAGGACCTGACCCCAGTTTCCCGAAGCCGGTTCCTTATTTGATTATGTTGGCATACATACAAGGAAAACGAATCCCGAAGGACTGAGTAGTTTATTATTATTGGAAACAAGTTAAATACATAAGTTTATCATTATAGCATGAAGGGTAACAAAAACACTATTTTATTCCACTAGAAACATATTTTCTCCTAGATTATGCTTCCAAGTCATTCACAAATTACTTCTTCATGTCCTGAGAAAATGAAACATAAGAAAGGGGTGATCTCAAATGCTCAGTAAGAGTAAGCAATACAGTGGAAGATAATATAAACATTAGACATGGTGAATAATTGAAAACACATGTCTTTAATAATGAACTTGAACACGTTATGGCAGAAATATGATCTGAATAAATAATGCCATAATAAAACATAAACTTGGGTATTCTACTAGTTGAATAACCACATGAACATTCAATTAATACCTTCATTATGAGGGAAGTTCATATTCTGGACATTCTAAAATCATTTTTTCATGGCCTTGGCCAAGACATCTAGTGATTAAGGCCTTGGCCAAAATCCATATCACATTGGGAAAGGCCTCGGCCAATTCCATGTCTATTTGTCTCATGAGAGCTACCGATGCATAGAGGGGCTATAGAGGGCCTCGACCATCACATAATAAGTCAAATGAATTCACTATATGAGTGGCGATCAACACTAACAACATATACATTCATATTGAAACTATCATATGAAATGTAACAAACTTTAACCAATTATTGAACATAAACACTAACCATTCTGAATAATATGGAGAATGATTTTAGGATAGATCATCCAAAATAAAGTTAGTCATAAACCATTAAATAAAATATGGTATATGACTTCATAAATTATTAAACCTAATAATACCATGGAATCAATAAGAGGATTGAACGAAAATACTCTTATAAAATCATTAAGCAATTTTGAGATAAATACTCTTTTATTTTGAAAAGAAGATTTCTTTTGGAAAATATTTTTATAAAACTAGAAGTGAAGTAAGATTGTATTTTCATTATAAAATTTTTATTTTTAGAAAGATAATGGTTTCCAAAAACATATTATATAGTTCCCTTGTAAATAGATATGAATTGGGGAAATTCCCTTGAATCGGGCTTATATTTTGGAAACAATTTTGAAAGTTCCTTTTAAAACGTGTAACTATACATAAAATAAGGAAGCGTTATGGTTTGTACACATATATATGATACTAAAACAGAATATATGATGAGTAAATAACAATACATAATAATTTCATTTAGGTAATGAGACAACGAAAGTATACCGAATGAAAAATGGAAGTTCGGGTGAAAAACTCTTACCTTAACTAAAAATATGTTCCTATCTTGTACTTAAGATCCTAGAATATGAAATTATACTTATTGATAACCTATTTCAGAACCTATTAGACATGTATTTATTTTACCATAATTCTGGTTAGTTCATTTATGTCTTTATTGACATGTTGTTGTATTGAACTTCGTCGTTCTGGAGTGTTCATTTCCTTTATTTTCATATTCGGTTCACTTGTTTTTAAGTAATAATGTTCATGTGTAATTATTATAACTCTCCTGGATTGGAATTATATATTATTAATGAACATAAAGAATTGATAATGGTCATTTCTATAATTTGTTTACATGGAATGAGGATGAATCATTAGATGACCACCACTTCGATTATTCGGCTGTATTTGGAATATTATGAACTAGTTTTGTCATAAAACTTAATTATATGTACATATTATGGTTCCTGAATATTAATTAGGTTATAAAACATATATTATAGTCTGGTTCAACCAATAATATTTTTTCATGACCAGTAATAAAGAATAAATTTAAGAATGAAACTTTGTCGTCCACGAAGGTTATAAATCAGAACCTTATGGACACCGATTTTGTTTATAAAATAAAAGGGAGGGAGTAAGAATATTTATGATGGCTCTTCAATTCGCATGATATAAATCCAGTATATAGATGTTGATGGATTTACCCTGATTATTTGGAAATAGGAGGTTAGGAGAGAAAAAATAAAAGATATGAACTTGAAAATAAAGAAAACATAAGAGATCCCTTATGAAAATTCGGCAGCCTAACTACGTCACTTAGAATTTCATAAAATCATTTGATGAGAACAAAAAGGGTATATCATAATATTGAAATAGAAATTATAGTAATAATAATAAATAAAAACAATCCCAAATATATGAGAATGGAATTTCAAATAGCTAACATAAAAGAAGTGTCGACTTAAAGAAGAGAATGAAGAATTTCCCTTACCTTGTAGAATAACTCCTAGATCTTAAAGTATGGTACCTTGGGGGATTAGGGACACCTTATGAGGACTCCAAGAGAGGTAAAATCACCAGAGATTCGAGGATGAGGTATTTGGAATGAAAGAAAACAAATGGATGAGTGGGTATTTATAGAAAAAGAGAGGTAATTTTTTAATAATTTCAAAGGGACACCTCATTAGTGGTTTTTGACAAAACATGGGCTTCCCCATGGTATTTTCCCATGGTTTAAGCCACTTGGGACACCTAATGTCATAGGTTACTATACCCAAGTCGACTATACTTTTATATTTATTTATTACATCATTATGATGTCATTAATCTACCGAAAACTGAAAACTGTATTTTTACTATTCATGAAAAATTCATGTATTTTAGAAAAATCCCAAAACTTCATCCCTACTATTTTTCGACGTGTAGAATTTAAAAGTGAAATCCATTTTTCAAAAATAATTTTCTATATATTACTAAATTAATTTTTAAATAAAATCATTCTTAATTCAAAATTTAACAGTTCAAATTCTACAACTTCTTCTTTATCACAATGAAAACTTAACCAAGATGTTATTATCTTCTAGCCTTAAGAAAATAAAATAATAATAAAATTTACTATTCATTAGGGTCATATTACTATTCATATTACTATTCATAAGGGTATGTTACTGTTCACTAAAAATCATGTTTGTTCTATCGGACTCAAAATGACTTACTGAACACAAATCTAGATGACCATTTTTCAAAATTCAAAGCATTAAAGAGGAAAAATTGTGTTTTAATGGCTATATTATAAAATTTCTATATTTATTTTTAAAACCTTGGGGTGTTACATGACACGAGCCCTGGGGGACGGGTCGTGAAAAAGTGGTATCATAGGAGTCAGTTCTACTGATGAACTATGACTCTGATATTTTCTATATGGAAGTTGTGTTAAGTGTTATGAATGTGGTTTTTAGTTTGGGGAATCCAGTATTGGTGTGGTGACCGATGTGTCCATACACCAGGACCCTGAATTCTGATTTTCAGCTCAGTGCACGAAAACACTAATTGTGTGTGTTTTCAAATGTTTTCTTATGTTTTCTTTGAGTCAGATCACCAGGTATAACTTATTGATCATGGAGAAACAATTTTATTTCGGGATTCCACCACATAGATAGCCATTCGGGACTCTCTCGAGAGTGTACGATGACGGCCCATTGAGCGATGAGGCTTCAGTGCATGGCCCTCTTATGGCGATAGTAGCATCAAGTGGTGCACCAGAATCACCACCACCCATTGGGAAGAAGATGCCACTAGCCCCACTAGTAGAGGGTGCACACCGACTGAGCGCGTTGCACAAGTTTCAGCAGTAGAGAGCTCTGAGGTTTTGAGGCGAGACGAATCCTCAGGTGGATGAGGGATGGCTAGAGGTTTTAGCTAGAGTTTATTGCTTAGTTAAGACACTAGCTGATTTGATGGTGATCCTAGCTACCAGTCTCTTCCAGGGAGCAGTTGGGAGATAGTGGAGTCTGATACTCCAGTTACACGATGAGGAAACCCTCACCCAGGTGGACTTAGAGGGCCTTTTCAGGGTATAATTCATCCCATGGACATTATGATCAGTGTTTATATGAGAGCTACTTCACTTACAGTTGGGCAGTATTACCGTAGCCTAGTACTCGATGAGGTTCACTGATCTCTCCCGCTACTCCACTGACATGGTACAAGACCCTTTCTTTAGAGCCTGGACCTTTGAGTAGGGTCTTCGATGGGAGATTAGAGCATCAATGATATCGCTCAGTATTCCGACGCAGGCTGGGGTGCTAAAGTTAGCACTTTTGGTTGAGAGATTCCAAGCTCAGCAAACACCGACAATGAGAGCCACTATCAGATGTTAGGTAGTGGGGTCATCCAGAGTAGGCAGGAGATGGATAATGCAGGGGCCCAAGTGGGATAGACCATTTGGTGGATGACCTCAGGATATAGGGTCGGTGGTGAGGGGCTCACGGGACAGAGGAGGATACTTGAGGATCAGGTAGTGCTACCTATGCAGTGGGCAGGATCATATGGCTTGTGACTCCCCGACCCGTCGTACGGATGATGAGCTGATGGTCAAGGGACCTCCGAGGTAGAGGCATAGTTTGAGCAAAAAGTTCAGCTGGGTTTAGGACATGGCAGAGGAGGTGGTTGTGCAATAAGCGGCGGGCAGATTTTCAAGATTCTACCGCCACCACCTCCAGGTGGTCCACCCCGACCACAGGGAGTAGGAGGACAGTGATGAGCTCAGCTCCAAGAAGTTGAGAACTATGACCATGACACTATGGAGATGATTAGAAGTACGATCTGTGTCTATTACACCCTATTTTTAGTACATATAGACACAGGTTCTAGTAACACTTTTATTACCATAGCCTTCGTTCGGAGCTCGAAGATTCTGACAGATCTGTTGGCTCGATCATTATGGATAGAGACTCTTACAAGGGGGATTCAATGATTACACACTGGTTCTGGCAGTGTGAAATTACACTAGGAGGTGAGAACTTCAACTGGGATTTTCTAATAGCGGCGTCAAGGACTTACGACATCAACTTGGGAATGGACTGGTTATCCACAGTCCATGCTCATATTGACTATATTAGGCGCAAATTGTGGTGTGTCCACAAGGATGGGACCAGGTTTTCCTTCAATGGTGAGAAGGGAACCTTTGCATCACATGATGGACTTTCCTGGAGGAGGGTGCAGTCGATCACACATCAGTTGGCTGGCCTTACCCTCAGGGCAGCAGATGTTGAGAGTCTGAGCTGCCCTGTAGTGGTGAACCAGTATGCTGATGTCTTTCCTAATGATGTTCTAGGACTACCTCCACATAGAGAGGTATACTTTTACATCAACATATACCCTGGGATGACACTGATATCTACACCAGCATATCGAACGGCTCTCGTGGAGCTTAGTGAGTTACGGGTATAGTTGGAGGACTTGCAGAGGAAGGGGTTCATAAGGCCCAGTGTGTCTCCATGGATAGCCCTGATTTTATTCTCTAAGAAGGCAGATTGGAATTTGAGACTCTGTTTAGATTATCGGTGCTTGAACTAGGTGACCATGAAGAACAAGTATCCACTCCTGAGGATTGATGATCTCTTTGATCAGTTGAAGGGAGGTCGATGGTTTTCTAAGATAGACCTCAGATCAGGCTATCATCAACTCAGGGTATGAGATGAGGATGTGCAGAGGACAACCTTTAGATATCAGTATGACCAATATGAGTACTTGGTTATGACATTCGGCATGACCAACTCCCCTACAGTGTTCATGGGACTCATGAACAGGATCTTCCAGCCATACCACGATCTATTTTCGGTGGTCTTCATCGACGTCATCTTAGTATACTCATAGAAATTGGAGGATCATACCTATCATCTGTAAGTAGTTCTGGATACAATCGGAGAGCACCATATTTATGGTAATCTCTCGAAATGCCACTTCTAGATTTGAGAGGTTCACTTTCTGGGACACGTTATCTCAAAGGCTGGAGTTGCAGTAGATTTGGAAAAGATAGAGGTTGTGCTAGATTGGTAGACACCCAGGAGTGTGATCGAGGTGAAATGTTTCCTAGGGTTGGCTTGGTACTACCAGAGATTCGTACCTGAAATTTCAAGAGTTGCGGAACCCTTATCAACATTGACGAAGAAGGGACAACCCTTCATGTGGAAGGAGAGATGCCAGCAGAGTTTTCAGGAGATGAGGTAGATACAGGCGAGTGCCCCCATCTTGAGGCTACCAGAAGAGTGGATTGGGTATGTAGTCTACTATGACACATCGGGAGCTGGATATGGATGTTCTATTATACAGGAGTAGGCAGTGATCAGATATAGCTCTCAGCAGCTGAGACAACCTATGAATAACTACGCAACCCATGACCTAGAGTTATCAGCAGTGGTCTTCACCTTGAAGATGTGGCGACATTACTTGATGGGTGAACATTTTACAGTCTACCCTGATCACAAGAGTCTCAAGTATATCTTATCATAGAAGGAATTGAACCTGAGATGGTGATGATGGCTAGTGTTCCTCCAGGACTAAGAATTTAAGATATTCTATACTACTAGGAAGGGGAACGTAGGGGTAGAGATACTCAGTAGGAGGTTTGGTCTACAGTTTCTGATTGAGGAGATAGAGAAGCTAGCCATTTGCAGATATCCATTGTGGATAGATATGAAACAGCTTAAATCCAGTATATGATTGTCACTCCCCCACTTCTTCAGTGAGTTCGGGAGGCCCAGCTTGGGGACATTGACTGTGAGGCATGAGTTTCTCAAATATCCACAGGATAGACACCTGATGGATTTTTTGAAGGTGGGGAGCACGTCGTCCTCTTTAGAGGAAGCACCATGGTACCAGTGGCGCTATGGGAGGATGTGTTGAGGGAGTTCTATACGTCCCCTCTGGTGGTACATCCTGGTGTGGAGAAGATGTACTGGGACCTCTGGCATTAGTACTGGTGGCTAGGGATGAAGAAGGTAGTGGCAGATTTTGTTTCACAATGCCTCACTTTTTAGTAAGTGAAGGTAGAGAATCAGGTTCCAGCAGGCTTAACGCAGCCACTAGAGGTGCCGGAGTGGATGTGGAATGGTATCTTCATGGACTTTGTGACAGGTCTTCCATGTATGTCTAGCGTACATGACTCTATCTTGGTGATCATTGATTGACTCACCAATTCGGCCCACTTCCTACCCATTCGAGAGTAGGGATCTGTAGAGGTATTGGGACACATCTATGTATAGAATATTGTACGACTTCATGGGGTTCCATCAATGATCGTCTCCAACAGTGACACACGTTTTACATACTGGTTGTGGAAGGGATTATAAGAGGCGTTCAGGACTCAGCTACGTTTAGGAATCACCTTTCATACACAGACAGATGGTAAGACGGAGCAGACCATTCAGACACTGGAGGACATGAAACGTGCTTACATCCTAGATTTTGGTTTCAGTTGGGAGAATCAATTTCCCTTGGTGGAGTTCTCATTCAACAACAACTATCACTCCACCATCGGTATGGCACCATTTAAGGCCTTATACAGTCAACCTTGCAGATCACGCTATGCTGGACAGACCCAGGGGAGTCAGCACTTAGGGGTCCAAAGTTGGTATGGGCTACCACTAAGAAGGTGCAGATCATCCAAGAGTGGATGAAGACTGCACAGAGCAAACAAAACTCTTATGCTGATAAGAGACGGAGGCCCTTGGTGTTCGAGGAGGGAGACCATGTCTTCCTATAGGTCTCACCTCGATGAGGTTTGTGGAGATTTGGTGGAGGTAGAAAACTCTCACAGCGGATTATCGGACGTTTTATGATACTTCAGAGGATCGGTGAGGTAGCATACCACTTGGCACTACCACCACTATTGGAGAGGGTGCATGACGTCTTCCACGTTTCCCAACTGAGGAGATATGTTCAAGGCCCATCTGATGTCATCAACCATGGTGAGATGGACTTTGATGATGGAGCGACGTTTATGAAGTTTCCATGGGAGATTGAGGATCGATAGGAATAGGTCCTTCATGGATGATCGATACCTCTGGTGTGAATTCGCTGGCAGTACAGGAACCTCCAGTAGAGAACATGTGAGCGGGAGGCTCAGATTGGTGTTCAGTACCCCCATTTGTTTCCTTAGTCTATGTTCTGGCTTTTGGGGATGAAAATACCTAAGGTGGGGAGAATGTGAAGACCCAGAATTTCCATGTAATTATTTTACATTATATGGAATTATTACGAATCTGCAAAAATTGACAAAGTGTGATTCCAATACCCGGTGTGCCCAGAATGAATTTCTGAACATTTTTTAAGGTATGTTCAGTAAATTCATGGGCGGTGTTTTCTATCATTTGAACTGGTGCTTGAATTAAAAATCCAAAGGTACCGTTGAATCCATAGTGCCAGGATTCACTTAAGGGAGGCTTCACTTCGACTACAGTAAGTCTAGAGAAAAAGTTAGATTTTTTACTTTTTAAAAGAATAATAAAATAACATTGATATTTTATTTATTTATTTATTTTCCTCCAACGGACAAGTTGTAGTGTCAGGAACAATGACATGTCAAGCCATTAAATGTCCAGACTCTTCAAATCGTTTGTAACAGCATCGTTGGAATTGGGAAGGTTCCTATTAAATGAACCCCCATTAATTCTATGGGTGTTACTCACCCTCTCCCTCTCTTATTTATATGGAAATTGGGGAGAGGTTTTGGAACATCTTCATCAATAGATGATGTTCTGATAAAGAATTGCAATGAAAATCACTTGGAGGAAGGATCCAGGTCCAGCGGGCGGTAACGAGCGACACTGAATCACAAACCAAAGGATGATGTTTGGGCGACAATGCTGGCAGCTTGTTGCAGGGACGAAGAACACCATATCTTCCTCAATCATAGTCGTTCTCCAATATTCTTGAGTTAGGGATTTATTTTGTTATAATTTCAACTAATTATTGAATCCTATTCCTCGCACATGTTTTCAAGCTAACACAGAGGGCACGGGCCAAATGAAAATGGCCTGGACCCTCTGCTACTTTGTTTACCCTAGCGTTCTCCATGGAAGACCATCGGTGCTGCGACACCAGCTGGCCACAATGGAGGCGGTGCATCGTCGCATGCCACCAGAGGAGGCCGCAGAACAATGCTACGGTGGTTAGCAGAGCAGCCGGCACCGGAGGTGGTGTGGCACGCCGTCGTGCACCGTTGGTGGGGAAGGTCGCAGCCGAAGCCGCAGTGGGTGAAGACGTCGGCCGGCTCGATCTGTCCACAGAAGGTCGGAGGAAACCAGCCCCAAGGGACAAGGGGTGGAACCCACAGGCACTGCTGATGGCTATAGTCATGGCCAGCGGGCCGTGGTAGGTGAAGAGCAACATAGCCCCACGTCTCGCTAGGTTGGCGGCCCCCTGATCAGACAAAACGGCTAACCTATATGTGTTGGGGAAGAGCCCAACTGGCTATCCAAAATGGACCCGCACCTACGGGGCCAGCTGGGAAGACCGGTCCACCTTCTGGCATACCAGGCCAGACACGGGCCGACTGAGCGGGCTGGGCCGAACATGCAGCCCAGTGGGCCAACGTGGGTGGGTCGATCCCCACACAAAGGCTCGAGCCCATGAACCGAACTGGGCCGACTCCGATGGGCTGGACCTAGTAAATTGGGCTAAACCTTAGCTTACCAGACCCGAGCGGGGTCAGGTATACCCCGGGACCCGTTGCGTCAGGCCGGCCTGACCGGGTCGGACGGGGCCCAGACCCAACCGGTCCCCGAATAAAGAAACACCCGTAACTGATGAACTGGGTGTCCATTCGACCCGATTTCAGTGGTCTTAGGATCCTTTTTGAGAATTCGTCCCTTTGGAATATTCCTGCAGGGCCGAATGAGTCGGGCCGGACCAAGGTGTGATCACCCCTGTTTCATAGAAAGGGGTGTAACTAACAGATCGGGCGTCCGTTTCACGAACCATTTGTGGCGCTGGAACTCTTAGGACGAGGCAACCCTTTTGTTATAATCCACATGAGTTTTAGAGAAATTTAGAGTGTGGCTGGGTTGGATCTAACCTGAATCCAATCGGGCCCACTAAACTAATATTCTTATAGGTCACAGATCGGGTGTCCGATTGACGCATCGTATGTCGCGTTAGAACCCTTATGACATGTCATTCCTCTAGCACACTTATTCATGGAACTTCGTGGTGGTTGAGGTATGAATTATGGATTGAGGAGCAGTTACCCTAGAATCAAGCATGCTATGAGTGGGAATCCAGTGGCTGGCAGTGAGGCAGAGGTTGGAGACAGATCATATGGAGGTTAGTAATGAGCGATCATGTGCGGGTCAACACTTAACGATCCTGTGTTGGTTAGATCCTATGTGGATTAGTGCTCATCGATCCTATGTGAGTCAGTGCATACCGATCCTTTGTGGGTCAGCACTCAGCGATCCTATGTGGGTTAGTGCATACTGATCCAGTGAGGGTCAGATCCTCTGTGGGTCATTGCAGGGGTTATTACATATTGATCTTGTGCGGGTCAGACTCCATATAGTTAGTAGTAGTGCCTCTCAACAGAATAATCCGACCTAGCTTCTCAACCAATCATCTGTACTTTTGTGCCTTACTTATATACCTAGTGTGAGTTGATTCTTTTACCTTCTTGGTGTTACCTATATTGTACTTTTACCTTCGTGGTGTTATCTTCGTGGTGTTACTTGTGTAGTAATTTTACCTTCATGGTGTTATCTTTGTGGTTTTACCTATGTGGTACTTTTAACTTTGTGGTGTTACATTCATGGTGTTATCTTTGTGGTATCCTTCCATCATGTATGAGACAAGTATATCTTGATAACTTAGGTATATGTATGGGCATAAACCTAAGTATATTTGTTGACTACTCTTTGCTTGTGGTTGAGGTCTTGCTTTTTGGTTTTTCCTTTGTGGAACTTTGGGAGACCTTCGAGGGTCTCAGGGTCCCTACTGGGTATTGTTATACTCACCCCTACATGGGCTACACCTGCACATTATTGTGTCTTGTGCAGATGAATGACAACGTTGATCGAGGCTAAGGGAGCCAGGAATGGATGGTGCTCAGAGGTGGACCTTTGACGTGACGTGCTGCAGTGACTAATGATCGTTAGTTGTACCTACACATCATATAGGATACTCAATGGACGATCGAGGAGATATTTTCTATTTTCAGTTGTACTTTTACTTTTTAGTTGGGCTTGTATTCCGGACACTTTAAATTCAATACACTTTTTACTACAACAGTTTACTTCATGGTTTCCTCTTGTTGTACTCTTGGATTTCTATGTTTGGACAGGTTCAAAGGTAATACCTTCCATTATATAGATTCTCCTTTCCGGTGCTATTACTCATCCCCTAGCCTATGTAAGGTGGGATTGGGGTAGTCATGGCACATGCCTCGAGGGACGTGTCATGACAAAGTGGTATCAGAGGAGTTAGTTTTACCGAAGAACTATGACTCTGATCTTTTCTATGTGGCAATAGTGTTAAGTGTTATTAATGTGGTTTTCAGTTTGGAGAATCCAATGTTTGTGTGGTGGCCGACGTATCCACACACCAGGACCCTGAATTCTAATTTCCGGCTCAGTGCACAAAAACATTGATTTCATGTGTTTTGAAAAGTTTTCTTATGTTTTCTTTCAATCAACTAACCATGTATAACTTATTGACCGTGGAAAACCTTTTTTCTTTTAGTATGTTGCCCTATAGACATCCAGCTATGATTCCTGAGAGAGTACACAATGACAGCCGACCGAGTGATGAGGTTTCGGTGTAGGGACCTCTTACGATGATAGTACCATCGGGTGGTGCACCAGTAGCACCACCACCCGTTGGGAAACAGATGCCACCAGCTCCACCAGTAGAGGGTGAACGCCGACTGAGCATGTTTCATGAGTTTTAGTGGCAGAGATCTTTGAGGTTTTGAGGCAAGATGGATCTGCAGGTGGATGAGGATTTGCTAGAGGATGTGGCCAGAGTTTTTCACTTAGTTGGGACACCAACTGATCTGATGGTGATCCTAGCTGTTAGTCTCGTCCAGGGAGTAGGTGGGTGATGGTGGAGTCTGACACTCCACTTACACGATGAGGCGACCCTCACCAAGGAGGACACCGTGGGTATTTTTAGGGAATATTTTGTCACAATGACTTTATGCTCAATGCATATATAGGAGCTATTGCACTTATAGCAGGGCATCATGACTATGGCCCAGTACTCGATGAGGCTCGCTGATTTCTCCCACTACTCCACTGAAATGGTACAGGACCCTTTCATCAAGGCTTAGACCTTTGAGTTGGGTTTTAGACTGAAGATCAGAGCATCAATGATATCTCTCAACATTCAGACATAGGTCGGGGTTCTAGAATGAGTGCTTTTGGTGGAGAGCTTCTTAGCTGAGAAGAAACCGACAATGAGAGCCACCATTGGATGTTAGGTAGTGGAGTCATCCGCAACAGGAAGTTGACAGATGACCAGGGGCCCAAGAGGTCCATATCATCTGGTGGACGACCACAAAATATAGGGTCAGTGGTGAGGGGATCACGGGAGAGAGGAGGACAGCTGAGGATCATGCAGTGCTACTCGTGCGGCGGGCAGGGTCACATGGATCACGACTGCCCGACCAGCTGTACGAATGACCAACTGACAGTAAAGGGACCAATGAGGAAGAGGCAGAGGTTTGACTGAGGAGGTCTTCAGGATGGCGGACGTGGTAGAAGATTTGTCCATGCAATAGGCAGTGGGCAGCGATTTGAGTTTCTACCACCACCACCTCCAGGTGGTCCACCCCGACCATATGGAGCAGGAGGATCTGGATGAGCTCAGCTCCAAGAAGATGAGGGCTATGACCACAACACTCTGGAGATGATTATAGTTATTATCTATTTCTATTCCACCCTAGCTATAGTACTTATAGATACAGGTTTTAGTCACTCTTTTATTTTCACGGCCCTCAATTGGAGATTAGAGATTCTGACAAATCCATTTGCTCGATCATTACAGCTAGAGACTCCTAAGGGAGGGGATTCGACAATTACAAACTAGTTTCAGTAGTGTGAGCTTAATCTAGGTGGGGATAGCTTCAGCTGGAACCTTCTAGTAGCGATGTCGAGGCCTTACAACATCATCTTGATGATGGACTAGTTATCCATAGTCCATGCTTAGATTGATTGTATTAGGTACAAAGTGTGGTGTGTCTGCGAGGATGGGACCAGTTTTTCCTTCACCGGTGAGAAGGGAACCTTTGCAGCATAGGATGAACTTTCTCAGAGGAGGGTGCAGCCGATCATACATCAGTTGACTAGCCTTACCCTTGAGCCATTTGTTGTTGAAAGTCTGAGTGATCCTGTAGTGGTGGACCTGTATGCCGATGTCTTTCCTGATGATGTTCCAGTACTACCTCCATGAAGAGAGGTAGACTTTTACATCGACTTGTACCCTGAGACGACCCCTATATCTGCACCAGAATATTGGATGGCTCTCGTAGAGATTTTTGAATTATGGTTACAGTTGGAGAACTAGAAGAGGTAGGGATTCATAAGGCCCAGTGTGTCTCCATGGGAAGCCCAGATTTTGTTTTCCAAGAAGGCAAATGGTAGTTAGAGACTCTGTGTGGATTATGAGCACCTGAACCAGGTTACCGTGAAAACAAGTATCCACTCTTGATGATTAATGATCTCTTTGATCAGTTGATGGGAGATAAATGGTTTTTGAAAATAGACCTCAGATCAGGCTATCATCAGCTTAGGGTACGAGATGAGGATGTACAAAAGAACACCTTTAGATGTTGGTATAGACACTATGAGTTCTTGGTTATTCCTTTCTGCATTACCAACTCCCCTGCAGTGTTCATGGTACTCATGAACAAGTTCTTCTAGCCATACCTTGATCGCTTTGTGGTGGTCTTCATCGACGACATCTTGGTGTAATTAGGATGGAGGAGGATCATGCCTATCATCTATAGATAGTTCTGGATACACTCTGAGAGAACCATCTTCATGGTAATCTCTCGAAGTGATAGTTCTGGATATTAGAGTTTCACTTTCCAGGAAACGTTATCTCAGAGGCTGGAGTTGCAGTAGATTCAAAAAAGATAGATGATTTGGTATCTTGGTATCCACCGAGGAGTGTGACTGAGGTGTGAAGTTTCTTGGGGTTGGCTGGGTACTACCGAATATTCATACCCGACTTTTCCAGAGTTGTGGCACCCTTTTCAGCATTGACGAAGAAGGTACAACCTTTCATGTGGATAGAGAGATGCGATCAGATTTTTCAGGAGATGAGGTAGAGACCGATGAGTGACCCCATCGTGAGGCTACCAGAAGAGTGTGTTAGGTATGAAGTCTTCTACGATGCATCAGGGGCCGGAATTTGATGTGACCTGATGAAGGACCGAGTAGTGATCACGTATGGCTCTCGACAGTTGAGACAGAATGAATAGAACTACTCAACCCATGACTTGGAGTTAGAAGTAGTGGTCTTCACCTTGAATATGCGGTGACATTACTTGATGGGTGAACACTTTATATTCTACTCTGATCACAAGAGTCTTAGGTAGATCTTATCACAGAAGGACCTGGACCTGAGATAGCGACGATGGATAGAGTTCCTCTAGAACTATGAATTTAATATAGTCTATACTCATAGTAAGGGGAACATAGTAGAAGACACAATTAGCAGGAGGTCTGGTATACAGTTGCTGAGTGAGTCGATAGAGTAGCTAGCCACGTTGTAGATATCCTTTTGTGGATAGAGATGAAGAAGCTTACCTCCAGTATATGACTGTCACTCCCCCACTTCTTCAGTGATTTTAGGAGACACAGCTTGGGGACATTGACTGTGAGGCACGACGTGCTCAAATATCCACAGGATAGCCACCTGATGGATTTTATAAAGGTGGGGAGCACGTCATTCTCTTTAGAGGATGCACCGTGGTACCAGTGGTGCTACGAGAGGAGGTGTTGAGGGAGTTCCATACATCCCCTCTAGCAGTACATCCTAGTGTGGAAAAGATGTACCAGGACCTCCGGCATCAGCACTGGTGTCCTGGGATGAAAAAGGTGGTGGCAGAGTTTGTTTCAAGATGCCTCACTTGTTAGTAAGTGAAGGCCAAGCATTAGGTTCTAGCGGGTTTAGCACTGCCACTGTAGGTTCCAGAGTTGAAGTGGGATGGTATCTCCATGGACATTGTGACAGGGCTTCCACGTATGTCTAGGGGTCATGATTCCATCTGGGTGATCATTGACCGACTCACAAAGTCAGCCCACATCCTACCCATCCGAGAGCAGGGATCAGTAGTGAGCTTGGGATGACTCTATGTACAAGAGATTGTACGACTTCATGGGGTTCCATCGATGATCGTATCAAACCATGATGTATTTTTAACATCTCGGTTGTGGAAGGGATTATAGGAGGTGTTCAGAACTCAGCTAAGTTTGAGAACTGCCTTTCATCCACAGACAGATGGTCAAACAGAGCAGACCATTAAGACACTGGAGGACATGATATGTGCTTGTGTCCTAGATTTTGTCCGCAGTTGGGAGGATAACTTTCCCTTGGTGGAGTTCTCATACAAAAACAGATATCACACCATCATCGGTGTGGCACCATTCAAGGCCTTATACAGTCGACCTTGCAGATCACCTCTATGCTGGACAGACCTAGGAGAGTCAGCACTTATTGTTCCAGAGTTGGTACGGGTTACCACTAAGAAGGTTACAGATCATCCAAGAGTGGATGAAGACTGCACAAAGTAGAAAAAATTCTTATACTGACAGGAGATGGAGGCCCTTGGAGTTTGAGGAGGGAGACCACATCTTCATACGGGTCTCACCTCGACGAGGATTGTGGAGATTTGGCCAAGGCAACAAACTCTCACTAAGGTTTATCGGAATCTATTTGATACTTCATAGGATTAGAGAGGTAGAATACTTCTTGGCACTACCACTGCATTTGCAGAGGGTGCACGATGTCTTCTATGTATCCCAACTAAAGAGATATGTGCATGACCCATCTCATGCCATCGACCATGGCGAGATAGACTTCGATGATGGGGTGACATTTACAAACGTTCCAGTGGAGATTGAGGATTGATAGGATCTGGTCCTTCATGGACGATCGATACCTTTGGTGCATGTTTTTTGGTAGCATGGGAACCTCCAGGAGAGTACATGAGAGTGGGAGGCTCAAATTCATGCTCAGTACCACCATTTATTTCCTTAGTCTATGTTGTGGATTTTGGGGATGAAAATACCTAAGGTGGGGAGAATATAAAGACACGGATTTTCCATGTAATTTTTTTAGTTATATGGAATTATTATAAGTCTGTGAAAATTGACGGTGCATGATTCCAAGGCCCGGTGGTCCAGAAATAAATTTATAAACTTTTTTAATGTACGTTCAGTAAACACACGGGTGTAATTTTCTATATTTTGAACCGGTCCTCAGATTAAAAATCATAGGGCACCATTAAATCCACTGTTCTTGGATTTGATTAAGGGAGGCTTCACTTTAACCGCAGTAAGTCTGGATAAAAAGATTAATTTTGGAATTTTCAAAAGAATAATAAAATAACATTGTTATTTTATTTCTTTCTTTATTTTCCTCAAATGGAAAATATGCAGTGGTGGGACCAATGATGTGTCAAGCCATTAAATTTCTTGACTCCTCAAATTGTTTATAACAGCATCGTTGGAATTAGGAAGGTTCTTATTAGATGAACCCCCATTAATTCCATGGGCTTTACTCAACCTCCCATCTCTCCTATTTATAAGGATCCTGGGGAGATGTTTTGGAATGGATTCACCAAGAAATGAAGTTCTGATAAAGTTTCGCGACGCCAATCACATAGAGTTCAGAGCAGGTTTCGGCGGGCGGTGACGAGTGACACTAAATCATGAATTGATGGAAAACGTTTGAGCGACAATGTTGGAGTCTTGTTCTGGGGACAATGAACACCGACTCTTCCTTAATCGCGGGTTTTCTCTAGTGATCTTGAGGGAGGGATTTATTTTGTTATAATTCCAAGTTATTGTTGAATCCTATTCCTCCCTCATGTTTTCAAGCTAACGCGAAGGGCGCGGGCCAAACGAACATGGAATAGACCCTCCGCTACCATGTTTACCCTGGCATTATCCATGGAAGACCACCGGTGCAGCAGCACCAGCTGGCCACGATGGAGGAGGCGCACCGTCGTGTTCCGTAGGAGGAAGTCATGGCACTATGATGCAGTGGTTAGCAGAGCATCTAACATCGTCCTACCATAGAGGTGGTGCAGTGCACCGTCGTGCACCACCGGTGGGGAAGGTCGCGGCCGAAGCCGCGGTGGGTGAAGATGGAGGCCGGCTCGGGCCGGCCGCAGAAGGTCAGAGGCAGCCGGCCTGAGCCGGCCATGCGGGACAAGGGGAGGCGCCCGCAAGCACCGCTGTTTGCTACACCCACGGCCAGCGGGCCTCAGTAGGTGGAGAGCAGCATGGCCCCATGTCACGTTGGGTTTGCAGACCCCCGATTGGACAAAACGGCCAACCGTTACGCGGTGGGCAGCGCCCCACCTACTGGTCGAAATGGCCCCGCACCTTCGAGGCCAGCTGGGAAGACCGATATGCCTTCTAGTCTACCGTTCCGGTCTTGACCCACGGCCCAGCAGGCTGGGCCGAACCTGCAGCCTAGTGGGCCAATGTGGGTGTGCCAAGACCAACCCAATGGGCTGAGCCAATCGCAGCTCGGGCCCACGAACCGAACTGGGCCGATCTCGATGGGTCAGACCTAGTAAACTGGGTAGACCCTTAGCGGGTCGGACTCGAGCGGGATCAGGTAGACCCCGGGACCCGTTACGTCGGGCTGGCCTGACCAAGTTGGATCGGGCCCACACCCAACCAGTTACTGAATAAAGAAACGCATGTAACTGAGGAACCGGGTGTCTGTTCGACACGCCATTATTGGAGTTGGGATCCATTTTGGGAAGTGGTCCCATTGGCATATTACAGTGGACCTGACCGATCTGGGCTAGACCAAGGTTAGATCACCCCCGTTTTACAGAAAGCAGTGTACCTAACAGATCGGGCATCCGTTTGATAAACCGTCTACGGTACTGGAACTCTTAGGATGAGGTGGTTATTTTGGTATACTCCACTTGAGTTTTAGATAATTTTGGAGTTTGTATGGGTTGGATCGAACCCGAATCCAAAAGGGCCCTCGAAACTAAAACCCTTATAAGTCATAGACCGGGCGTCTGATTGACGCACCATCTATCACGTTGGAACCCTTACGACCTAGCGATCCTTTGGGATAATTCTTTGTGGAACTTCGTGGTGGTTGAGGTACGAACAATGGAGTGAGGATTTGTTCTCCCATAATCAAGCACTCTATGAGCAGTAATCTAGTATCTAGTAGTGAGGCGGAGGTTGGACACAGATCTTACAGAGGTTAGTACCGAGGGATCTTGTGTGGGTCAGAACTTACTGATATTGTGTGGGTTAGCGCTCAGTGATCCTATGTGGGTAAGTGCATACTGATCCTATATGGTCTATATCCTATGTGGGTCAGTGAATACTGATCCTATGTGGGTCATTGCAGGGGTTTGTACCTATCGATCATGTGTGGGTCAGACTCTGTATGGTCAGCAGTAGTGCCTATCGACAGAATAACATGATCTAGCTTCTAGACAAATCATCTATACTTATGTTCCTTACTTATATACCTGGTGTGAGTTGAGTCTTTTACCTTCGTGGGGTTAGATGTGTGGTACTTTTACATTCGTGGTGTTATCTTCATGGTGTTACCTATGTGGTACTTTTACCTTCATGGTGTTACCATTGTGGTATCCTTCCCTTATGTATGAGATGATTATGTCTTGATAACATAGGTATATGTATGGGTGTATTCCAAATTAGAGTTTTTGATTGCTACATACTTGTGGTTGAGATCATTATTTGTAGTTTTTCCTTTGTGGAACTCTGGGAGACCATCGTGGGTCTCAGGGTCCCTCCTAAGTGTCGTTATACTCACCCCTGCATGGGATATGCCCGCACCTTATTGTGTCTTGTGTAGATGACAGACAACGTTGATCGAGGCTGAGGGAGTCAGGAATGGGCAATGCTTGGAGGTGGAACCTTGACGTGACATGCTGCAGTGACTACTGATCGTGAGCTGTTCCTACCCTTCAGGTAGGATCCTCAGTGGATGATCCATGAGCTAATTCTATCTTTTTAGTTTGTACGTGTACTCTTATGTTGGGCTTATATTTTGACCCCTTTACTTTCAGTACACTTTTTACTACATCAGTTTACTCCATGGTTTCCTCTTGTCGTACTCTTGGATTTCTGTGTTTGTACAGGTTTAAAGGCAATGCCTTCCATTATTGGGATACGCCTTTCTAGTGGTACTCACTAGCCCCTGGCCTATGGAAGGTGGGCTTGGGGTAGTCACAGCATGAGCCCTAAGGGATGGGTCATGACAGTGAAGGATATGATATTTATATAGACCATAAGAGTTTAAATTATATCTACTCTCATAAGGAGATTAACATTAGGAAAAGGATGTGGTTGGAACTACTTAAGGACTATGATTTATCGATACACTACCACCTTGGGAAGTAAATCAATTAGTTGATGCATTGAGTAGGAGGTATCACATAATTCTGAACATGATTAGGATTATTAGGGATCCTATAAACATAAATCTAATGAAGATTAGTATCGTGATTTCTAAGAAAGGGGAATCATTGTTACATTTCCATGAAATTTCTAGAACATCCTGATAAGAAAATATAGATAAGTTCCTGTAGGATGATGAGAACTTACAAAAGAAGATTAATTTACTAAATGATTCTAAATTGACAAAATTTACTTATAGAGATGGAATTTTAATTTTTGGGAAGATTTTATGTGTTCTGTCCATACTGAAATTAAAGAGGGAATTGATAAATTAAGATTATAGATCAAATTTATCCATACACACTGGTAGTAAAAATATATATAGGTATTTAGGTGAACATTTCTGGTAGGATGGGTTGAAGTAGAAAAATACGAGCTATATGTCTAGATGCATAATATTCCATCACATGAATGTTGATAGATAACATCCTAAGGGATTCATGTAGCCTCTGTCTATACCTATATATAAGTGGGACAATGTCACAATGGACTTCGTTACTAGACTTACAAATACTCCAAGGAAGAATGATATTTTAGGTGTCATTTTTTACCATATTTCAAAGAATTCTCATTTATTACTGATAAGAGAGGGACTACCCCTTGATAACCTTTCTCATCTATATATCATTGAAATCATAAGGCTTTATAGGGAACCTCTATTGATTGTTTCTGATTATAACCCTCGGTTCACATCGAAATTTCAGAAGATTATTCAAGGGGATATCAACATTGAGATGTATTTAAGCACTACCTATCATCCCTAAATGGATGGACATTATTAAAGGACTATCCAAACATTAGAAGACATGATGGTATCATGTTTCCTTGACTTCCATGGTATGTGGGATAAGTATCTACCTCAGTGTAATTTTCATGAAATAGTAGCTTCCATTAGAGTATCTATATAGAACCATATTAAGTATTATATGGGATGAGGGGTAATATTATAACTTATTTATAATTAGTTGAAGAGATAAAGTTAGTTTTCCTAGAGAATGTAGAGTGGAAAACTATTAAAGTGTGAACTGTTCAAGATCACATTAATCATCCCAAATCACAAAAAAAGTGTTATGATGATAATCCAAGTAAAGACTTGTAATTTAAAGTGTGGATCATGCATTATTAAAGGTTTTTCTATGGAATGGAATCATAATATTTGGTAAAAAAGAAAATTTTATCCCTAAATACAATGCGCCTTTTGAAATACTAGAAAGAATTAGAGATTTTTCTTACCTATTGGATATTCTAACCAACCTTCCTAAAGTACATGACTTCTTCCATGTTTCATTTCTAAGGAAATACATGCCAGATCCAATACTTGTGCCCAATTATGATGGAATAGAGTTGGTTCCCGAATTTTCTTATAATGAGGAACCCGTCCAGGTTATTGACAGCAAATAGCAATAATTATGGAATCAGATAACTCAATTGGAAAAATTACTTTCAATAAATCAAAAACTAGAAGAGTTTACTTTGGAATGTTAAGACGATATGAGGAAGGGATATCATTAGATGTTCAAAAAGTTATATATACCCTAATTTTGATGATGAAATATTTTGGGGGGGATGTAATACCTGAAACCCCACTGTATCATATAAATATTATATTATTAACATCCTCACAATGCACAATCTAGAGAACCTTTATTCATAGGTATATTTAAAATTTTAATTTATAAATGTTATTATTTATTTTTTAAAAATAAACTCTATATTTTAATTCTTCATATTTATATTAACTTAAGATTAATTTTGGGTATTTTTTTAAAAATTAATGTTTAGTTGAATAGTAAAATATAATGAATTTATTGAAATTGTGACTTTTGTGACATTATTAGTATATATTAAATTTATTAAAAACATTAATTTAAAAAAATTCTTTTATAATTGAAATTATAAATTTCGAAGTATTCATTTTAGTTTACAATCTCATGATTTGTTTTAACACAAGTAAAATATTTCTCAAAAAATGTTTAATATGTTATATATTTTTTATATTAAAATTAATTCTTATAACTTATAGAAATTGAATAATAAAAAATGTATTTCAAATTTAGAATCAATGGGTCCAAATTGTCTTATAATGATAACTTTATTTTTAGGCATGAATATTAATTTACCTTAGGTAAAAACAAGTTACCTAGTAAAAGCTAAAATGGTGAATGTAACAATTCATGGGGTAAAGGGCTTGAAACAGGAAAAAACATGTCTATAATTTAGTGGATGAGGTTTCAATAAAACTTATATATTATTCACTCTATTAATTCCTTTTTTATCCACATAATTTATTTAATATGTGCTCCATTTATATTAAGTTGAAGTATTTAAAAAAATGTCATTCTCACAGCTCAAAAAAGGGGCCTCTCACCACACCTTCATGGAAGTCCAAAAAATTAGGTTTCATCATGAAACCCTAACCTTTTTCCTTAACCTAGATTACCCTATCACTCTCATAAGATTTTATTCACCATTATTTGGCATAATTCTCTCATTTCCAAGGAGACATCCAAGGAAAATTCAAGTGCCCGCTATGAGTATTATCAACTACTTAGTTTCTCATTGATTATATTCTTTCAAAATTAGTCTGTACATAGTAATATAATGATATTATTATTATTTAAAAACTAAAATGTTATGTTATTCAGGTTATTATCACTATTTATTCTTATACCATATCCATTAAGAAAAATAAAATGGTTGTTCCTGCATTGTGCGGACTACCACCTCCACAATGTAAAATGTTTCATTTTCCTTCACAGATTTAGAAATTTGGATATAAGTATTATATTAAAGGATAATTACAATTTTTATAATATCATTAATTATTTTTTATGTTAAGTTATAGAACATATTAATGACATTATTAACAAATTATCATCGTTAATTTAATCATTTAAAATAAGTGTGCTAAGAAAATAATCTTTTATTCACATCTTATAAGAATTTCATATCCATTTTTTATTCTTATAATTACTTAAATTATAATATATTAGAATAATAAACACTAAATAATATAATTATTATTTTTAATAATGATATTACAAAACAACCACTGCATAATCATTCATTAAATTAGGGTATGTTTATGTTTGGTTCAGTTTAACCACCTACTTGAACAATATTATGAATTTATATCATGGATTACAATGAAAATTTGTCTACTTGTATAATATGATATAAAAATATAAATAATAATAATAATTTATTTATTTATATATCATATCAATATATAATTCATCAATTAAGTAAACACCCTTCATTCATTAAAAACACCAAAACAAGCATATTATCGACTTCATCTTCAAGGATAAGGTCTAAAACACTCATGAAGTGAATTTAAAACAGGAAAAAATTATTATAAATAATATTTAACCATAACTTTAATGACCTAGTAAAAATTAACTTCAAAAAAATAATGAATGTTAACACTTCTACAATGGAGTGATTACAAATGATAAGAACTATAAATATCAATATGGAAAATTAGAAGAATTCATATAGAAAATAACTATTTATTAAGAGTATACATGAACATAGAAATTTTTAAGTTTATTAATCAAGTTATTAAGTTATATATGTTCATAAAACATGAGTTTAAAGTATTTTTTAGAAATTTGGGACAAGTGGTATGTGTTTTTCCCTCTCAAATTCCTTTCTTTGAGATGTGTTTTGTATTATGCACCTA
Organism: Viscum album; assembly: GCA_963277665.1. Classification (NCBI taxonomy): domain Eukaryota; kingdom Viridiplantae; phylum Streptophyta; class Magnoliopsida; order Santalales; family Viscaceae; genus Viscum; species Viscum album. The sequence continues at coordinate 882,741,548 of OY728123.1, forward strand.
ATGTTTCTTTATATGGTGTATATACTACCTATTTAAGATTTTATAAAATGAAATTACATTATACATGATATATTAAGATTAGTATGAAGATATATTATAAAATAGATTATGATTTAAATTCTACCCAACCATAAGTGGGGTTTTTCTGTCTCAATTTTCATTCTTTGGGAGTCATATTAAAATCACCAACAATTTTATTTTATGTAGTTCATACACTTCCAAGGAAGATTTTTTTCCATATTACTCGTGAAATTTAGGAGATTTACAAGTCTATATTTTTATCCCTTTCTCATATTAATTTTATTCAAGAGATATCTTTACCATGGTGGAAAACAATATGATGTTTTGGTAATGTAAATTTGTGTGTAATTTCCTAGAAAATACATCTATATATGTATTCTAGAAATTGGATGTAGATATGGGAGAGATTCACCTAGGGGTAATAATAATGAAAAGTCTTAGATGGTAATTTAATCAATCATCACCCAGATTCAGGACAAGTGGGCCTATGACTACCTACCTGGCAAGATACTCCCCATGGATATGCTTTCAAATATTCACATTCACTTAATGTACCATGATGAAGTATTTTTCATGCCATTATCATAGTATCCTACCAATTAAAACTATTAAAACAAATTAAGATCATCCAAGAAAAACCTATCACATTAAAGGTTCCCTCACCACTATATTTCTTTAATAAGGTCACTACCTATTACTTTGATGATCCCCCACAACTTCAATGTTGACTAGGGGTCTTGTACTCAACATCCAAAGCAGCCTATTGAATGGGGAATTATTTTATTTTTGTATTTATCATTATATATATATTCATGTTTTATTCAGTAATAGGTTCCTCTAGGAATATTACGAAAGGTCTTGATGACTCTTATGGTGATTTCATTGGACTTAATCAGATGATAGGTGTGCCCTAGAATTATATAGACACTTAATGCATCAAAAAGTATCATGAGATAAAACATCATTTTTTTTGTGTATACCACCTACCATAATAGTATAAGTACCTAAAAAAATCATTGACAACAATTTTTTGTGTTTTAAATTATTCATTACATCATTATGATATCAATGATTATTGTTTTCATTGCTTTCATTTATTGTCATTGATATAGTACGCTCTAGGTTTTAGTTGATTATAGATTCATGTTGTTCATTTATTCGTTCCATATCATTTATGTCATGTTTATGTTATATAAAATCTATTTTTACTCTAATCCTTAATGATCAGATAATATCACCATTATTTATTTTCCCTTCCCCAGGAAACCTAGAGTATTAATATATGTGATTTTTTGGGATATGATGGAAGGGATAATAATGTTCTTGTGATATTTTCATGTTGTATATTATGTTTTCAAATTCAATATATATATATATGTATCAAGTTATTCAAGACTTATAAGCTTTGTGATAATGTGGGAACTATTTTATTATATACTAATAATGTAATATAACTATCAACTCTGGGTTTCTACAATCTGGAATGTTACACTTATGTCATTAATTATGGAAAATTATTATTATTACAAGTTATTTTAATGATATATTCCTCTTCTTATCATGATTTCACATATTCTAATGATCTAAAAATTTATAACATATTGATAAGTCTTATCATACTTAGAGTTTTATCTCGCCACATTATTATTTTTGATTCCCTGGGTTATAAAGATGAGTATAACCAAGAAGATGTCTATAAGTTGATCTAGTGTGTCTTGAATGTGGATAAATTATCATAAGTATTATAAAATAAGTTACTTATTTAGTTGATCCTAAAATATAATAAAACATTAATTTGTGGTATTTTGGTATTATTTATTATTTTTAATGTTTATATTAGGGTAATTTTGTAAAATAGGGATATTTTAATCTCATTTTTGATCAAAACAAGTCATTTAAGTAATTATTTTTACCACCATATCTAGGAGTGTGGGTATGGGCCACCTATATTGGGATAAATCAATGTTTTGATCATAGATAAAAAAATTAAAAAAAATCATGTGAAGAATTTATAAAATTTTATGTTTAATTCTTTCAAAGTCTATGAATCTTGCGAATATGGAAATTAATGTAAGGAAATCTATAAACCATACGGAGAAAACTCAAATTTTTATGCTTTACTATTTGTGCACATATATCTTTTTGGACTTATTAAAAATAGATTTTTGGAAGGAAAAAAATAATTATATATCTTATATGAAAATTGTACTAGGTATACTTGTGTTTCGTTCTTCCTCTTAACTTAGAAGTACTATAAATTTTTAAAATGTTTTATTTTCATGTTCAAAATTTGAAAAAAATAATTTTTTCTACTATCCAATGTGATCATGGTGGGGAATTAATTAAATCTACATTTGAATTTTTTTTACTTAAATAGTAATTAAACGTTATTTATTATCACAATAAACTCCATAAAAATAGTATAATTGAATGGGGGAATGGAACCCTTTAATAAATTGCCCAGATTTTATCATCTGTGTTTTGAATTTCTAAGTATTTTTTAATAAAGTTAATAATACTAAAAATTACACTATAAATAAAATTTCACTTCACTATGTTTTATATAAAGAAATTTTGATGTGTTTAATGGGATAAATCCAAGACATGGTTACATCATAGTTTTTCAAGGTAAATTATTCACATGAATAATAAAAATAATTTTTATATATTTGATCTAATGGTTAATAATGATATTTTTCTTTGATAATCCACCACTATTAAATATTATCAAGTTATAAATAGTTGGACACATATTTTTGAACAAATAGTTCATGTTATGTTTAATTACATTGATTCATATTTCAAGTGAAAACATCTAGATTATGAAAATAATACAGATTGTGATTCTGAAACACCTTATATTTTACTCCTAGATGTTGAACCATATCCATATGAAATTACCTTATTAGAACTAGTATAATTCAATATAATCATTATAAATATGAGGGAAAAAATTCCTTTTTTACTTAAAAACATGCTGATCTTATATAATTGTCCCTCTATTAGTATCATTTTGGTTTTGGTTAATTATAAAGAATAATAAGTTCCTTAAAAATTAATATGGTCATCCTTTATTCTTATATCCATTTTAAACTAAAATGGAAAAAAATTCTTTAGGTGATTATATTTGGATAATTTATATGAAATAATATCTTAATCAATTTGAAAATAACTAGTTTTATACTTTACTTCAATGTTTAAATGATATTTCAGTTATAATAGTGAAATGAATCTTTTGAAATTAGGGTAATAATAATGGGTGAATTGTTAGTAAGGAGGAGAGATTTTTTTCTAAGGTTTATAATCAGGAAGACACCATAGACTATGGATAATTGTTTTCATTAGTATCTCAAGGAGAATCAATTTTTATTTTATTATACTTAAAAAATAATATGAACCTTACTCTATTTCAAATAGAAGTAAATATTTCCTTCCTTGATGGTTAGCTATTTGAGATTTTTGTGTTACAAAATATATTAGTTTTATAGATATCAATTTTATGAAGTATGTATTTAGACTTACCAAAGAACTATTCAAATAAAAAAAATCTCCAACGGTCTAGTGTAATATAATATCTATATTCTTATTTCAAAAAAAATATTAAAGGAATGATAGAACCATTTTTTTCAAGATTATTTTTGGTGACACCATCATTCTACAAATTTATATTAACAACGATATTTTTTGTTCAACTCAAAATAAACTTGTGGATCGTTGTTTTTGATCTTATGAAAAGTGATTTTGAGATTATTATTATGGGTGAGGTTAATTAATTTATTAGCTTCAAGAAAACTTATAGATCAGAATGATCTATCTTAAATCATTATAATTACATTAGATATTGACTAAACAATTTTGGTTTTGGGAATTAAATGAGTATTATTACTTCGTTACGTAACTTATGTAAACATGGACTTGATGAATCTAGGAAACTAGTTATTCGGGATATTTTTATTGGGAATATCAAAAGAATACATTAAATGATGAAAATTTGGATATAAATTATTTCCTCTATGTTCTTATGTGTTAGATTAATAGTAAATTCAAAAGAGTCTCATTTTAAGGTAGTTAAATGGATCGTATAATATATTAAAATAATTTCAAAACTAGAGCTATTTTATTCTTTAAAAATAGAGTTTACTATTATGAGTTATTTGAATAAATATTTCAATGGTAGTAGAATGGATCACAATTGTGCTTATGGAAATTTACACAGTCATGTTAAATCTTTAGTCTGATGTTCCAATAAAAGGAAACATTTAGTTTTACATTACATAACTAAATTATAATATGTGGTAGCTAGAAGATTTTTCACTCAATTTTTTTGGATGAAACACTCACTGACTTATTTTGGGTTGATTTTTTTCCAAACATAGATTTTTTAAGATATAAAAAGTGTAATTTATTTTTATAAGAACCTAACACATCATTATAGATCTAAACACACAAATAAATAAGACACAACTTCGTTTGAGACCACACATAAAAGGAGATATTATTCTTAAGTTTATTATAAATAAAGATCATATTACTAAACATTTTACTAAAAAATTAAATTCTGATATATTTGAATATATTAAACTGAAAATGATCATGATCGATTAAAAATTATCATAAGTTCTGAGTCTTGTTTTACAATATATTGAAATTGAAAGAATACATGATAAAGTGGGTTGTAATTATTTGTTTATAATTTTGTTAAATTTTTATTTAGTGAAAATATATTTTCTATAAGGTCTTTGAATGAAAACTATAAGACTTAATCTAAATAACTTCTAAAACAATGCCTTATAAATATTACCATGTTCATTTAACTTAACGATAATAATCTTTACAGAGGTATCTTTTTTATTTCATGTGATCTTTACTTTTATGAATATACTACCAATATTTTTTTTGAGTTTAAGTTTACATATGTATTTTTTACTCTAATATATTGAATTTTATTTTGAAATTATAATTTTATTTATTTTCAACATTACATTTACGTTTGAAATTTATTATGATCTACTCTTTAATAAAGAAGAGTTTTGTTTTTTCTAACACTTCTTCATAAATATTATTTCTTTCTAAGAGTCTCTATGGGAGTTAAAGTAATGTTTTCAATAAATGTTTCAAACCCCAATTTGTTAGTATACGATCATCCATTTGTATCCAAAGATAACTTATGAAATGGTGTTTTTTCTAAGAGAAATTATTTGAATGCTTTCCAAGTGGTATAAATGATCATACCGTGGATAAGTAGCCTTAGTTTAGAGGATAAATTTGAATTTCTTTCTAATATTTTAGTAAGATGGATAATGTACTTTTGTAGGAGGAGATATTAAAATAGAACAAATTCAGAATTTAAATAATTTAAAGGGGGATAATTTTATTTGATAATATGATTTTATATATTCTTTAGGAAGTTATAGGATATTATTTGAGTAAAATGGAGACTAAATTTAAAACATTCATCGTATATCTTATAGGAGATTAATTTTAATGTAACTAACATGTAGTTTTATACTTTACTTAATTTTGTTTAAACTCTTCTACTACTGTATTTTATGATTATTTCTTATCCTTTTATGTCATTTTTTTCTTCCTATTATGGATTTCTCTTATTTAAAATCACAAAAAATGGGGTGACAAGGGAGATGTAATAAAGGGGGATATTTTTTTAATTCCTTAAGATTTACTATCATTAAAGGGGAAATTGTTTTACTAATGGTTTGTTTTATTTTTTCAAAGGGGGAGAATTGAATTATTTGGATTTGATAATCAAGGTATGTTTCATAGAATGTTTAAAAGATACTTAACTTTTAATTTCAATCAATATTATTTTTTATTAATCTTATCTTTTTTGTGTTATTATTGTAAAAATGTGTTAGATATTTTAGTCAGGTGACTACTTTCATATCATTTCTTTTTTAAAATAACAATACACTTCATGTTTAATTTATGATAACTTGAGGATTTTATATGTTCTATTTATATATAGATTTTATATTCTAATTCTATGTTTTGATGAATTTAATAATACATCAAATTTATATAGAATTGAGAAGTTGCGGTGAATTTTTTATTGGAAAATAGAAATGATTCTGAAACTATTATATGTGAACATGAATATCTAAATCATTACTTTTTGGAGTTCACTATAACATCATATATACATTTAAATAAGATTTTATGAATATTAGATATTTAAGGTTAAAAAGTTTTAATTTTTGTAGTGAATTACCTCAATCCTTTTATACTTATCATTTGAAATACTTTTTAGTGTGATTTCCAAGAGATTCCATGTATAAGGATTCATTATAAAAAAATTTAGTTTTCTTATTTTAATCATTTCTTTGGATTTTTTAGAGAAATGAGATTGTTGGTTTAGGAATCTGGGATATATTTTTAATCTTTGAGATCTATGATGTTTTGAGTATAGGAACCTTTTTTCCTTCAAACTATGAGTTATGATGAATTATAATACTAGACATGTTTCTGATTGTGCTGATTAAATATAAGATCAGGGAAAGAGATACTTACTTCCAATGTATATCTAAGAAGTTCCTATTGTAGAACATACTTCTTATGATCGAGAAAAACGATGATGTTCATGGTGAAAATCGTGTACACATTGGTTTTGGTTACTGAACCTCCTACTACTTTGGGATAAAAGTTTAGAGTTCCTTTGATTAGAATAATATTGGTAATATTATAATTTTTTGGTTTTTCATATTGTTATCTAAAACTTTGTGCATTTTTTTATGATGTGTTTATTTTCTAATTTTATTATCTGTTTACTTTGGTTATGTTTTTTAATCTCCGATAGTTTTGTTTTTCATTGTGTATATTGTTTTAGTGATTTTTTCACTTTGATTTTTATGATTTTATAAATTCTAGAAAACAACATTTTAAAATACTCAAAAATCATTAGTTTTATTTTTTTCTTCAATTATATAGTGACCAAGCCTTTTAAACAAATTATTACATGATTTTAGGCATATTTATCCATTAAATACATACCAAGGATCAAAAAGTACAATTTCTTTAGAAGAATGCGTACATAATTAAAAAATAAGAAACTAGATTAAAATGTAATTTTAATAAGTATCAATAATGAGATCCTAACTTCCTTTGATATCATACAACTACATTGGATAACCTATAGAATACTTACACGAATGTATGAGATAAAAAACCCAATAAGGTAATAAATGTGGGATTTAATCACAGCAAATGAGTTAGAAGTCATAACATGAAAACATAAAAGGCAAGGATCATGAATAAACATTTGGAAGCATAAAATATAGAACATGGAATGATATGATCATGGATACATAGGAATATTGAATAAAAATATAACATGACAAAAACATGATTCAAGGCTAACTACCATGACTATATCACATGGTGGACAAAGTCCCATAATGGATTAGGTTTACTCTACAATCCCATAAATAACATCTCATGATACTAAAACATTACCGAATTCATTAGAGTTCTATCTGGGTGAATCCATAATAACATTTTCATGCATATGTATGCCATATAAATAATCAAACATAAGGAATAAACATAAGGGTTACCCATGGAAGGAAATCGGTATTGAAATCATGTCATAAGGAAAAACCAAAGGGTGTATAATGACTGTATCCATGAAATAATGGATTTAAATCATTATTGGATATTATTAAAGAAAATATAATAATATATCATGAATAATTAAATCCAACTAAATTGAAAAAATTAAAAATATTAGTTAGGTAACTTTATAAATGTTCTAATTAAGCATGGTTTTAAGGAATATAATAAAGAGTGTTTAAAGAGGATAAGGGAATAATTACTTCAAAAAAACCATAAATTTACTAAAATAGTTTTTTATGATAAATTTATTGATTTTATAATAATATTTTCGGATTAAAATTTTTTATGGGGATTACTTTAAAATGGGTATGAAAAATATAATTTTACTTTAATCATGTTTTCTTATTGAGTGGAACTGAGAAGGGAGCCTTATAAAACATGTAATTTACCGTCAAAGAAACATGGTTTGAGATAGATAATTTTTTTGGTAAATATAAACATAATATAGCAGATGTATATAATAATAATGAGGGGGTAAATTGAGGCAAAGAGAGATAAAGAGTAACCAAAAGGAAATAGGAGGTTCAGAGAGATCACTTACCTTATGTTCGAGTGTGTTATGCATTTGCACGTAATGTCCTGGATATTCAAATTAGATTCATTAATAAAATTTTTAATCTATATTTTATTTATTTTAATTTTATTAAGTTCATTTATGGTCATTTTGATGAGTTATAAGGTTCAATTTCATCATTTTGGGAGTGTTTGTTTCATGGTTTCATGGTTGGTTCACTTATATATAATTATTGATGTTCTTTTAGAATGGAAATAAAACTCTAGAAGTGAAATTATATGGTATTAACGAGATTAAAAAATTTAAATGGTCCAATATATCATTTTTATTTGTTTTATGAGGATTATTAATTTGAAAAAATGAAAATGTTAAATGTTTAGTTTATTTTGGCAGTTTTTCTGACCATCATGAACTAGTTTCGTTTTATTTAATATCATGTCTGTATATTAGTTCCAAAACAAAAAATAAGTTATAATATAGTAATTAAAATATTATTTAACCATAATAATTGTTTTATTTACTATCCTTGAAGGAATAAAATGAAAATTGAAAGCTCATTATCCATGGAGATAGTTAATCACTATAAATTGGACAACTGTTTCCTTCTTTGAATAAGAGGGGATGAGAAAAATGGATGGATAGAAAATATTTTATTAGAAATATAAAATTAAATTATATAAATTATAGTAGAGATATTATGCTTTGATGTATGAATGAGGTTAGGAGAAGGTATAATAAGAAAAAAACTTAAGAGAGCTTGTTTAATAAAGTTACATCTTGAATATCACCTCCTAGAAGGACCCCTTGAGGAACTTGGAATTGGTCTTTTGGTGATATCAGTAGCACTTGTTCATGGGTATAGTGGGGAGTAGAGTTTTTTAGAGATTTGGAAAGATATAAGTCATGAAATATTTTTGGAGAAGTGGTTGTGAGGGGTGGTATTTATAAGGGGGAGAGGGGGTGTTATTGGAATTTCTCAAAATATTAAAATATAATAAGACTATTATTGAGTAAAATAGTTCCAAATGGACTGTAAATTAATAGGGGATGAAATTTTAGATCATATATTATCTCATTTTTGTTTATATAATATTTTTATTATTTTTAAATAATTTAGTAAAATATTATATTCATGAAATATCATTATTGTCTAATTTGGTATTTTCCATTACTTTGACTATAAAAACATTAAAATAATGAGTCAAATTTGACCCAACTATTTTATTATATCCTAAAAATGTAATTATAATCCAAATAATTCGTTTATCACCTTAAATATCTCAAAATATATTTATTTTACAAAAAAACATAATATCATTTATTTGATGTTTTCTATTTATTTAATAATTTCATCACCATTGTTGTGTAAGAATTTAAGTTAATTATTTATTCACTTAAAATTAAAATAAATTACCATGATTTATATAATTATTTTATATTTCTGAATATTATTTATGGTCAAACATATCTTTTAGATAACAACATATTAAAATGTTATACTTGTTAAAAACTATAGTGTAACACCTTTGACTTTTCCTTAAATAAGATACTATAGGGGTTTTAATGTCATCCAAGTGGCTCAAAAAGGTCAAAAATTCGACCCATGGATGATTATGGTCTAAAATTACTTATATAATAAAATTTTTACAATTTTAGGGTAATTTTATAGTTCTAATCATATTATTGATACCCTTAATTACCTTATTTACCCTTAACAATGGAAACAAAAATTACCAAGGTTAATATTCATATTAAATAAAATTAAAAGGGAAATATTTACTAAATTTTAAACCACTAATTTAAAATATGGAATAAATTTTTAAAAATTCATAACACTGATGTTTTCTAGTTTAATTTAAATTTAAATCGGAAAAAACACAATGAAAACAATTTTTCATAAAAATTCAATTTTTAAATATAAAATGTTTTTATATCTAATTAAAGTATTAAATATATTTACAAAATCATTATTGGATTAATTTAAATCAAATTAAACTAATTAAAATTTAATAATAATCTAAAAAATAATTTTACCTTCTAATAACTTTAATAATAAAATATTGGTTTTAATAAAAATTAGTGTTTTTTACTATTCCTTCAAAAATAAATATTTTTAGAAAATTATAAAAAAATAATCCTAAGAAAATTTTAACATGGTGAATTCAAAGTTTATGTTAATTAATAAAAGTGTCAGTATAAATTTTATTTATTTTCTCCTAAAATGCAATAATTGTTTTTGAAAAAAACATATTTTCCAGAATAAAATGACTTTACTAAATATTAAGTGTTCATTTACTAATAATTATTAAATAAATATATTTATTAATATGGTTATTTTTATTTATACCCACCAATTCAATAGATATGTTATAATAGTCATGTTTAAATAAGAATATTTTAATAGTATATCACGGTTTTTTTAGACTTGGTGTTGTGTGCAACAAAAGCTACCAAAGAAATAAAATTATTCAAAGACAAACATTTCATAAAAATATATGGGTGTTATATTCTTACCCCCCCTGCCATGAAATTTATCCCTTGAAAAAAATTACATACTAAGGTGAAAACAAAGGATTGTAATTCTTATTCATCACTTCCTCTGGTTCCCATATCACCTTTTCATATTTGTGGTTCCTCCATAGTACTTTATCCAGGTGAGTGGTCATGTTGCGTAGAACATTATCTCTATGGTCAAATATCTTCACTGGTTTCTCCTCATTATAGATATCATTTTCTAGTTGTACCACCTTTGAATTCAGTACATGTGATGGATCTGGTATATACTTATGAGATATATGTGAAATACATCTGGTACTTGATTCATGATTGGTGGATATTCTAGTTGATATGCCAGTGATCTGATGCGATCAATAATATCAAAGTTGTTGATGTACCTAGGAATTATCTCTCCCTTATTCCCAAATATCATTACTCTCTTCCATAGAGATATGTTTATAAATACCTTATCTCCAACCTCAAACACTAAGTCCCATCGATGATTGAATGCATAGCTCTTCTATCAACTATGGGTTTCCCAAATGTGCTATTGAATGGTCTTAACATTTTTTCCATTTCCTCAACCATTTCAGGTCCTAGAATCTTACGTTCATTAACATTATCTCATCATGAATGTGTTCTAAATCTATTCCCATAATGGACTTCATATGGTAATATTTGGATGCTTGAGTGGAAATTATTGTTGTAATAGAACTCATCCAGTTGAAGATGTTGATTCCATCCTCCTTTGAGGTCCATTGAGCATGCCCTCAACATGTATTCCAATGTCTGAGTGGTCCACTTAGACTGCCCATGTGTTTGATGATGATGAGTCATACTAAAGTTCATTTTAGTGTTTAGATCATGTTGGATACTTTTTCACAATATAGAGGTAAATCGTGGATCTCAATTGGATATAATCGATAATGGTACTCCATAAAAACTCATTACTTCTCTGATGTATGTCTATACAAGTTTATCGAGTGAGAATTCCTCACAAATTTTAATAAAGTGGGATGTCTTTGTAAGATGATCCACCATAACCCATATATACTTATTTCCACTACATGTCTTCAGAAGTCTAGTGAAAAAGTCCATGGTTATTTTTTTCACTTCCATATAGGTATAGGTAATGGTTGTTTTATCCCTTTTTACTTTTACCTTTCAGCCTTAAATTTATGACATACTAGGTACTTTGATGCATATTCAGTGATCTTCATCTTCATATTGTTCCACAAATAGTTCTGTCAGAGATATCGATACATCTTTGTTATCCCTATGTGGGTAGAGAAGTTCAATCTATTTGGATTATTCAAAATATACATATTTATCTCAGGAATTTATGATAAATGTAGTTGTGATGTAAATCATTCAACTCCTTGAAAATCAATTTTCAACTTAGGGGATTTTCCATTTCTGAAATATTACACCGTTTTCTGAATTTCTACATCATTTATTTGATAATCCATTATATTATTCATAAGGGATGGTTTTTGAAATAATTTTTAAAGGAATGATGATTTTCCTTCCCTTATGATTCTCATTTTCATCATTTATAAGTCTAATAATTTTGGATCCTATTCAATTATCATCATTGATAAATTTATAAGATCCTTTCTGCTTAGAGTATCTTCCACATTATTTTCTTTACTAGAATGGTAGTAGATTGATATGTTATAATCATTTATGATCTCTAACCATCTTTTTTGGATCATATTAATCTCATTCTATGTGAATATATATTTTAGGCTCTTGTGATCAGTATATATCTCACACTTTTCCCTATAGGGATAATACTATTATATTTTCAATGCAAAGATCACAGCTACAACTCCAGATAATGTGTGAGATAGTTTTTCTCATGAAAATTAATTTGTCTTTAGGAATAGTATATTAATTTATATTTTTTATCAATACACATCATAATACCTTCTTTGATGCATCATTGTATACCAAGAATAGTTCTCCACTAGTGGGTAGTGTAAGTACTAGTGCAGTTATAACGATCTTTTTTAATTCTTAAAAGAAGTATTCACATTCAATGGTCCAAAAAAAGTTTAATCCCTTCTGAGTCAGCTTTGTTAGTGGGTTTTATAATCATGATAAGTTCCTCACAAATTTATAGTAATACCCATCTAGGCCAAAGAAACTACATATCTCTGTAACAGATGTTGGTATTAGCCACTCCTCAATGGCCTTTTTCTTAGAAGGGTCCACAAATATCCCATTGTTGGTGATAATATTCCCCAAGAATGATACTTCCTCCATCTAGAACTCACATTTATTATACTTTTCATAAAGTTTATCAATTTTAAAAGTCTTTATCTTGGTATTCAAATACTCCTCATGCTCTTCCTTACTCTTTGAGTATATCAGAATATCATCTATAAAGACTACCACAAATTTTCCTAGGTAATCTATAAATACTTTATTCATTAATTTGATTAATATTACTAGATAAATAGTGAGTCTGAAAGAACTTACTATAAACTCATAGTGACCATACCTCATTCAAAAGGTAGTCTTGGGAATATATTCCTTTTTTACATTCAATTGGTGATATCCCCACTATAGTTCCAACTTATAGATATACATGGCCCCACACAGTTGATCGAAAAAGTCAGAAATCTATTACATGGGATAATTTTACTTTATTGTGATTTTTTAAGGTCACAATAATCAATTCATAGGCACATTAATTCATCCTTATTCATGAAAAATAGGACCGACACACCCCACAATGAATCACTCATGTGTATGAAACCCTTATCCATATTCTCTTATAATTACTTTTTTAATTCTTCCAACTAAAATGTGGACATCCTATAATGTGTCTTTGATATTGGCAGAGATCCAAGTACAAGTTAAATTGATAACTCAACCTCTCAGTTAGGAGGAAGTTCAAGAAATTATTCAGAGAACACATCAATGTAGTCCCTCACAATGGTTATGTATTCAAGAATGATCCTCTCCTTTATCTTAATCATTTCATATATATATTCTAGATCATTAGGAAATAATATCCACACTTGAGTTGATGATTCTGAATTAGATTCATCCTCCACCTTAAACGTATACATGATTAGAGGATTACTCCATATATGAAGATTTTTCTCCATATCTAGATAGTTAATGTTGAATTTGTATAAATATAGTCGAACAACACCCAATATAACAACAAAATACACTAAAGGAATTAAGAGGAGATTTTATAGGAGGTTCAGTCCATAAACATTGACCGGGGAAGAGTTATATACATTAGATGTAATAATTTCCTAATTTTTTATTCTCACATATAACTCAACCTATATATTTTGAGGTGGAGATTGAATAGTTCTACTAAACATTCAAGATATGAAATAATATGTAAAACTCGAATCATATAGTATATTTGGTATTCTTGAATGAATAACCAGCATACCTATCACCATATCATTTTCAAGATCCACCTTAATAGTTGTTTTAGCATATTCCCTTCCTTACTTCCTTGTAGGTTGTTGTTTTTGATTTCCTCTAACAACACTTGGCTTAGGGCATTGGCTCACATAATTCCTAGTTTCCTTGCAAATGAAATATATTATTGTGTACTGAGTGTTGATCTGAAACTTCCTTACTCATCCATTTTAGTGGGCTTCTTCATATCATTTTGACAATTATTAGCCTGATTTACCTCTTTTTTACATTTGAAGAATCTCCTGGTCCTCTTTAGACAGTTCCTGAGATGTTTTTTCCAACACTTTTGACATGTGGGATGTTGGTTTTTAATTCATCTATGATATTTATATGTTGATAATCTCATATTAAACGCCACATTTATATTTTTATCTTCAATCCAATGAGACCACTGAGAGTCTCTAATCTCCATATCAAACATAATGGAACAACAGATAATCTCCTCATAGCTATCAGAAGTCTCAAATTTCCAATTCTTTTTAGAGACATAGATTTAATCCACTAAAGAAGAGATACACCTCGCTTTTAGTTTTCATGACAAATCTGGAGGAATATATTGAAATCCTTGTAATGTTTTCCTCGTATGCTTCAATATACTCATCTTCCTTTTGTTTCAGTGAGAGGAACTCCATCTCTTTATTAAGACATATAGTTCAGGGATAATATTTATTGAAAAATAATTTCTTGAATACTTTCCATTATATAGAATCAATTTTCTTTATAGACTTCATCTTATTGTTCAGTTTCCACAACTGATCATCTTCCCCATCAAAATGATAGACCACCAACACAAATTTATCTTATTCATAGCACTAAAAAACTAAGATTATCTTCCCAATAGAGTTAATCCATTTCTCCATGATCAGGGGATTATAATATCCACTAAATATAAGAGGCATTTTAGAATAAAGGATTCAACCACAAGTTTTTATTTCTTAGGATAATGAGGGTGTTTCATATGATTAATGTTATTATTCATAACTTGAGCAAGTTGAGCTAGTACTTCCATGAAGTTATGATATCCTATTCCCATTAGGTTCAACGTCTCATTAGGGAAATCATTACATTGTTTTTTATCCTAGGTTATCATATTTCCCACCATTAACTGGAAAATAAAAAAAAATTGGGGGCTTCAATACTTAGATAAAGAGAATATAAAAATGAAAATATAAACATATAAGGATAACCTTTTAAATAACAATTATATCCTAGCTTGTGGTTCCCTATCTTTCAATCAAGGTTATCCATGGTGATATAATTATCCCCAGGTTTCTTTCTAACATTTTATATTAATACTCCCCAAAAAAAACTAGACCGCCCTATGATACCAAAAATATCAACTCAATCCTTTTACACATATTATAATATGGTTTTAGGCATAATTATCTAGTAAATACAAATTAGGATAAAAAAGTCTAGTCTTTTTAAAAGAATATGTACATAATTAGAAAACATGAAACTAGAATAAGTCATCTTTTTATAAATCTATATAATGTGCTCATAACTCCCATTGAGCTCCTATAACTATATATAACAACCTATGGAATAAATAGACAAAAGGGGTGAGCTAAAAACACTAGTAAGGAAATAAACATGTGATTAAAGCATATCACATGAGTTAGAAGGAATAACATGATAACATAAAATTAATGGCTCAAGAATAATCATATGGAATCATAACATATAGAACATGGAATCATAATATCATTGAAACATAACAAATTATAAGTAGGATATAACATGAAATAAACATGAGACAAGGATAACTTCTAGAACTATATCACATTGTGTAAAAAGTTCTATAATGGATTAGGTTTACTCTCTAATCCCATACATAACATCTCATGAAACTAAAACAATACTTAATGCATTGTGGAACTATCTGGAAACACCCATCATAACATGTTCATGCATATGTGTTCCACATAAAGAATAAAACACAAGGAATAAACATAATGGTTACCCATGGAAGGAAATGGGTATCGTAATCATGTCATAAGGCATAAAAAAAGAATATAACAATGGTATCCAATAAATAATGAATTTAAATCATTATTGTACATTATTAAATGAAATATATTAATATATCACGAATAATTAAGTCTAACTGAACTGAAAACATGAAAACTAGTAGTTAAGTTACTTTAGAAATGTTTCACTTAAATGCAGTTTTAAGTAAAAAAAATAAAGAATCATTAAGGAGGATAAAGGAATGATTATTTAAATAAAATAAAAAATTGACTAAAATAATTTTTCATTATAAATTAAGTGATTTTAGGAAAATATTTTAGTATTAAAATATTTTATGGATTGTACTTTAATATGGGTAAGAAAAAGAGAAGTTTCCTTTATTCAGATTTGCTTGTCAAGAGGAATTGAGAAGGGGAGATTATAAAACATGTAATTCCACATCAAAGAAAGATGAATTGACATAAATAAATATGTGTGGTACATAAAAATATAATATAAGAGAATTATATAAGAATATGAAGGGATAAATCAAGGCAAATAAATAGTGTAGCCCAAAGGAAATATATAGGTTTTTAGATAGATCCCTTACCTTATGTCCAAGTGTGTTCTATATTTGCACCTAATATAAAGTAATCAAATTAGATTCATTAATAATAATTTTCATCTATATTTTATTTATTATAATTTTATTATGTTCATTTATTTCCATTTATATGAGTTATAAGTTTAATATCATTATTTCGGGAGTGTTTGTTTCGTAGTTTCATGATTGGTTCACTTGTATATAATTAAGGATGTTTTTATCGAGTGAAAATTAAACTTCAGAAGTGAAATTATATGGTATTAATTCACTTAAATAAGCTTAAATGGTCCCATATATCATTTTTATTTCTGGTATGAGAATTATTCATTTGATAAAATGTTAATGATAAATGTTTCGTTTATTTTAGTGGTTTTTATGACCATTAGAATATAGTTTTGTTTAATTTAATATTATGTCTATATATTAGTTCCAAAACATGAAATAATTTATAATATACTTATTAAAATATTTCTTACCCATAATAATATTTTTATGAATAGCCTTGAAGGAAATAATTAGAAAAAACTCATTATCCATGTAGATGGTTAATCGCCATAATTTTGACAGTGGTTCCCATTCTTTGAATAAGAGGAGATAAGAAAAAGTGATGGATAGAAAATATTCCATTAATAATATAACATTATAGTATATACATGATATTTCAGTTATTATTATTTGATATATGAATGAGTTTAGAAGAAGGTATAAGAAGAAAAGAAATTAAGATAGGTGGTTTAAGAAAGTTACCTCTTGAATATCACTTTCTTGAAGGACCCCTTGAAGAGCTTGAAATTGGTATTTTGATGAGACCAGTAGCAATTGTTTGTGGGAAGAGTGGGGAGAATATTATTTTATATATAGTTGGAAGTATTAATTTCTGGAACGGTTTGAGGATAAGGGGTTGTGAGGGGTGGTATTTATAAGGGGAGGAGATGGGTGTTTTGGAATTTATCAAAACATTAAGATATAATAAGAATATTCTTTAGCCAAATACTTCCAAATAGAATATAAATGAGGAGTGGATGACATTTTCAACCATATAACATCCAATTAGTTTTTATATAATATTATTATGATTTTAAAATAAAATATTAAAAAATTGTATTCATGAAATATCATTACTTTCAAATTTGGTATTATCCATTACATTGACTATAAAAACATTAAAATAGTGATTCAAATTCGAAAAAAATATTTTATTATATCCTAAAAATATAATGATAAAATATAGAATTCATGGGTCACTTTAATATCTCAAATTATATTTATATTAATATTTTTATTATCATTTATATAATTTTCCATTCGTTTAATAATTACATCATCAATGTTGTGTAACCATTTAAGATAATTATTTCTTCACTAAAAAATATAAATAAATTAACATGATGTATATAATTCTTTTATATTTAAAACAATATTTATTTTCTAACATATCTTCTAGATAAACACATTAAAATGTTAAGCTTATTAAAAAAAATAATGTGACATCTTTGACTTTTTATTAAATAAAATACTATATGGGTATTAATGTAAACCAAGTGGATCTAAAAGTTCAAAAATCTAGGACATGGATGATAATGGTCTAATATTAATCATATAGTAAAATTGGAAAAATAGGGTAATTTTATAGTTCTTATCATATTATATTTACCATTAATTACATGATTTACCCTTAATTGTGTTAACAAAAATTACCAAGGTTACTATTCATATTGCCAAAAATTAAAAGGACCTCTTTACAAAACATTTTCCCATTTATTCCAAATATGGAATCCATTTTTCAAAATTCATAATGTATAATTTTCAAAATTTTAATTTAAATTTAAAATAGAAAAATACAATGAAAATAGTTTTTCATAAAAATTCCATTTTAAAATATACAATGTTCTTAAAATAAATTCAAGTATTAAATTTATTTTTAAAAACAAAATATAGATATTTTAAGTAAAATGAAAATAATTATAATTTATAACTAATAGAAAACATAATTTTTTCCTTTTAAAAAACATTAAATATAAAATTCAGTTTTTAATAAAAATTAGTATTTTTCACTATTCCTTGAAAAAATAAATATTTTCCAAAACTTATGCAAAAATAATCCTACAATAATTTTTAAATGATGAATTCAAAATTTAATTTTATTAAAAAAATGTGTCAGTATTAATTATATTTATTTTATCATAGAAAGTAATAAAATTATTTTTTGAAAAAAACATATCTTGAAGAATAAAATAACTACTAAAAATTATTTATTTATTTACTAAGATTTATTAAATAAATATATTTCATAATATGGTTATTTCTATTCAAACCCACTAATTAAATGGATAATTTATAATGGCTATGTTAAAATAATAATATTTTAATAGTATATTGTAGTTCGTTTATACTCGATATTGCGTGCAGCACAACCTACCAAAGAAATTAAAATATTTAAAGAGAAATATTTCATTAATATCTCAGGGTGTTACAATTCACTCATCTCTTAAATATTATATACATTTATTTTTTAGTACATCAACCTTAAGGTAGTATAATTATAAGTTTGATGCATTTATGAGTAAAAAAGGAAATCAAATTCTGTTTCCTAGAAAAATGCTATTAAATTAAGTCATTTGATTATGGATATATTATGTTGCATCTATATAATGTTGAAAATTTTATTGTATTATCATTCAAGAAAAGGATTAATTAACTAAAATGGAATCTTGATGAGGAGTTCAAGATTATATTAATATTTTAATAATGAAGATCAGTAGAGATCAAACATGAGAATCAGCATGGTTGGTTGGGGACTCTACTATGAATCAACTATAGCTGGGGTAAGATTCCTAGACATTGTCTACAGATCACCTGAAATTAGGTTTGTGGCATCCCTTCCCTTCATGTGTTAGGGTGGGGATATTTTTATAATTATGTTCCAACACTAGATGCTGATAGACAACACAGATTGGAATCAGTGGTGGGGTGTTGTAGGTGGTGGTGATCTCCAGTAATGGGTGAAAGATGATGTAGGCAAGTTAATGATTATGGATAATGGAATCAGTGGAATATTCTAATTCAGTGGGTGTTTTTGGTGACATAGGTGGTGGTCAAGGGTGATGGAAGGGGGTTTACCTGGGGTTGGTGGATTGCATGGGGATAACCGATAGTGGGGAAATCTTTTATGAAACTATATTTCATAGAGATGAAGATATAGGGGTGACATAGGAATTGGAGTGTTAGAGATATGAGATAAATAATGTGGGTCACACTATGGACATTGTGGAAGGGCCCTTAGGCAATATATATTGGGTCTTTGTGTGCCCTTGGGCCTTCATGTCCATAAAATGGGCTCCCTTCATCCAGAAAAAAGTAGGTGTTTCCTTGTTTATAATAAAATAAGGAGAGGCTTCCCTTTTTCCTATTGAAAAATATTAAAAAATGGTTTAGTAGATTTCATGTGTCTAAAACCATGATTTCATTACAAGATAACTACATTTTAAAATCTTTCAATATAATTATTATGTTGGATTAAAATCCCTTTTAATTTTTGAAATAAGTAAAAAATAATGACAGAAAAATAGGTTGAGTATATGGAAAAGGTTCCATATGACGAAACTATCATAATATTGATGTATTGTATTGTTTGTAGCTAATAAAATATTTATCATTCCTTAGAGTTATTACTAGGTGCATGGTTAATATAAGAAAATATAATTTGGAAGTAATGAAGTGGATACTGAAAAATTTAAAGGGAAATAAGGAAGTAGTTATGTGCTATATGAAAGAAAATTCATTGAAGAGGTACATATATGATGACCTTAGAGGTGATAGACATAAAAAAGAGTATTGTTGGTTATGCATTTACTTATAAAGGAGCAATTTTAACTTTTTTATTTTTTCTGTATAATTTAGATACACAATCTTCTATAGAGGTAGAGTGTATTTTTTGTAATATAATTTTGAAAATATATTGTAGGTTGAAGATATTTATAGAGGAGTTAAAAATGGAGTAGAAGATATATTACATTCTAAGTTTTAGAATGTGATACATCTTATAAAGAACATAATTATTTGTGAAAGGATAAAGAATAATCATTTAAAATACTATCTTATCATATGATTAATATATTATGGGTAACTCACATTAAATAATAATTTAAAGATAAATAATATAGTGGATATATTGACAAATAAAATGGTTATTGAGAAGTTGGGGAACCATTGTTCCAATATTGGACTTCATTGATAAAAAATTACTGATAAACAAAACATATAATCACACTTTGGGAGAGTGTAAATAGGTTATTTATATGATAATAATCTAAGTGATAGATTACAAGAATGGTATATCCTAATTAGTTAGATGGATTAGGGCCAAGTGCTAGAGGCTCATACTAAAAACTGGCCTGCTGCCTTTCTTGGTGAGGTCTTTAGGGGTTCCATATAGAAGTGCCCCTTGACTGGGGGTATGGGGGATGAAAGTACCTCATCTAAATCCTGATGGTATTATAGTAAGTCTGATCACTATATAAGAGCAAACCAAATACACTGAAATAGGAAACTATAGTAGTGTGGTCCACACCGACGGGAGGTAAATTGCACTGTGGACCACTATATAGATCTGGAAAAGGTAACAATGGAACTTAATTTCAAGTTAGGGTTTTTGTATTGTATGCCCAACCATATAATTTTCACTCATACATAGTGAAAAAATATTATATCTCATAACGAATAAAGAGATTCTATCCGAACCATGTAAATCAATGTGTCTTTATTCATATTATGTTTCTTTTTCTATTTTTTAGATTCGTTTAATGATAGATCTCCCATGTTTTCATAACAAAGTTGTACACCAAATTCATTATATTGATATGAATAATTTTGTTATGTTTATCATTATAAGGTTTTATTATATTAATAGAAGTTGATATTATTTTAATTTTTTTTAAAATATATTTTATAATGGGATTAAATCAATTACTATAATAAAACCATGTTTTCTTAGTGATCAAAAAAGGATTTCTGTAAATTTAAAAAGCTCAAACATTTTCAACATTTGGAAAGGTAGGAAACCTTTATAAAATATAATTTCAAGTACTAATAAATTTAAAATTATATAATGAACTTATTTTGAGATAAGTATATTGAACTAACTAAATAAATAGTTAATAAGAAAATATTTATCTATGAGATTCAATAAAAAACAAATATAATTTCAAATTTTAAAAATAATTCATTACATTACTATAGTTTAGAACAATTAAGGGAATATTTATAGCTTTAACACCTTTAACCAACACATATGTTGATTTTTTATGTTTCCCAAGCATATTATAACTTTTAAAAATAGATATATATGACAATAAGCATTATTATAGATTAGAAAGCATATTTTCATCTAATCATCCGTCTATTTACTTTGTTTGAAGAAAAAATGTGATCATGTAATCATAAATCAATAATAATAAATCAAATTTATTTTATATTTAACAAAAATAATTAAATTTTTTTATAATCTATCCCATTTTCTATTTATGTCCACTTTGGTACAATATATCTTAAAATAATCATTGATTAGTGTATCAATGTTTCATGAAAGTATTTGATATTTAGCATGGTTTTTATTTTTTAACATGCATTTACAGAACTAAAAATATTTATAAATTCATTTTGATTCATTTTGGGCACATCACGTATCAAATTGATGATCAGTTTTTTCCTACAACTCAAAAATCCTAATAGGACATTATCCTAAATATCCATGACAATCAACACTTTTATAATTGGTTTCAATTATTTGATGCATGTTTCAATCCTTAAAAAACATTTATAACTCTAAAAATATACTTTAGATTATTTTGTCTACATCTTATATTAGATTAACATGTGATTAGTTTCTATAGGTCAAAATTAATTTATAGTCATTGTCAAAAAAAATTATTGGAATCCTAATCTTATTTTTTTAGTTTTAATTGTTTTTCAAACATTTATAACATAAAATTGGTATAATTTAAAATATAGAATTTCTTTTATTCAATCCCAAATAATACCAGATTGTGGTTGCATTTATTCTTACAAGCCATAAGTTAATTAAAAGTGATTTTCCAAAATTTCCATGACATTATGAGTTCATTTTACATTTTTTATTATTATATGTATGATTTAAACTTAAAAGAGTTATAATCTAAAAAGGTAATTTTTTTATTCCAGTTATATCAGATATTAGATTTATATATAGTTTATTCAAATATATCAAAAATTAGTTCATAATTATTATCTCAAACTTTCAAGACAATTCATTTTTGATTTCTATATTTTGATCATTTAACACACATTTTCAATTTTTTAAAAGTTATAATTCTAAAAAATGACACATAGAGTCATTTAGGAAACATTTTAGGTCAGGTTTATATGAGAATTTTTCATACAGGTCATAGATATCTTAAGGGTTATTGTTTTAAATTTTCAAAATAATTCAAACTCATGTTCTCACTATTTATTTTTTGAAACACGTTTTAAACTTAAAAATAATTCAAAAAACAGACTATAAATCATTTTAGACACATAAATCATTGAATTGTAATATTCTTAGTTCTTATTGGTCACAAATTAATTGATGTTCATTGTCCTAAAAATATCATAATAATCCAAAAAAATTGGTCAGTTTTAATCAATTGACATACATTTATAACTTAAGAAAATTATAATGAAAAATAAAAATATTTATATTACTATTGATCTTACACCCAAAGTGGTTAAACTGGATTCTCTATCATGTTATACTCCTATAACTTATTATAATGTTCTTTATAGTATCTTATCAAATATTATATCAAATCTTATCAAAATGTTCTGCATACACTCATAGAGAAAGTGCAAGTTTCTAGTGTTTATAGATGAAATATTTTGAATAATATTCTTCTTTATCATGATCCTTCAAAAAATTATACTAGAACATATATAAGACCTATTTTTGGGTGAATATTGATCTTTAAAAGGATTTTTAGTTAGTTTTATGGTATTTCTTTAAAAATAATTCTCATGGATTTAATATTCCTATAAAAATTTGTTAAATAGATTATGAGTTGTGTTTTTTTATGATTATTAATAGTAATTTATGTTTTTAAATTAAATATAAGATAGTTCCATAAAAACTGTTCCACTTTCTCCATTCTTTTTAATTTTATCCAAGGAATATATATATAAATTCCCTAGAATAGATAATGAAACAAAGGGGTTTATGTTTCATCTATCCAAATACTATGAATATTATATTTTATGTTTGTAGATGATATATTTTTATATATATATGATCATCGTTTTATAAACACTCATTATAAATCCTTTTGTGTGTTTAGAAATGTTTCTAAATTAACTTGAAATGATACAAAAATAATACATTTTTTAGTAAATATTCTCATGTTATTAGAAAGAGTATTTTGAATAGTATTCACTTAATTAAAAGAAGATTTACTATTGAATATATTATTTTTTCTCTATATTCTAAGACATTATCTATCCAAAATGGTTTCCCCTTAGTTTAGAAAATTTATTCATGTATCATCTCATGGTCTTCAAGTATTTCAAGCTATGAAGGTATAGTTGTGTTATTAAAATATTTTTAAACTTGAATGTTCTCATAATTGGGGTCATATCATTGGGATTTATAAACCCATTTTGAGTGTGGTAAATTATTATGTTCATCAAAAAATTATATAGAACTCATCTAATTCCAAAATAACCTTTTCATAGTAAATTTTCACACAAACATTCCCTAGAATCCATATTTTCTATATATTCTATAGATTATATAATTTTTTGGTTTCCATATCTTCTATAGTTTCCATATTCATGGACTGTAGTCAAGTAATGAAATAAAACTCTATATCAAAATACAATAACTAACTAATACCTAATTTGAAATATCTTGACCAACCTATTCCAAAAAACAATGCATTATCCAATCATCACCTTTAGAATATAACATTTAAAATATTCTCTACTATTAATTTTGCTACAAAATAACACACCCATTTTACATTTTTATAGCACCATACTCGATTAAAATAATTTTTAATTAAATATCTAATGTATACCCTTTCATAAACATCCACCTATTTCATTTCCTATAAATTAAATAATAATTATAAATAATTTATGTAATATGAAATCAATAATTCAATAGAACACCTTGATTAATATCATGCCCTATAATTACAAAAATATAATCATATTATCTATCCATTCATAAGAAATATAGAATTATAAATCAATATAAATAATAAAATAAATTCGTATCTCGAATCACCTCCCTCAATTCACAGTCCGTCATTTGTTTCATCAAAATCATGATTTTCTCCTCTAGTTTTTTTACATCTACATAATCAAAATCAGGTAAAAAATCCTCTCAAATATATAATTTATTCTAAAAAAATCAATTTATAATATTCCAAAATTATATATTCAATACATTAGAATAAATAATCCCAAGGGAGGGGGAGAATATAGATCATGGGAAAGAATATCTTGTAATTTTATATTTTAACTAGTAGTGAATTGATTATCTGACATAAAAAATACTTAGATCCTCTAAAGAGAGAACATTTAAATCATTATAGTAAATCTAAAAATATTTTAAGAAGTGTTTTAGGATGTTTCGGGTTGTTAAATAATGATTTTTAAGAAAATTAAATTCAAATAATTTTACTTAATATCACTTTTATGATCAAGTGCACAATAAATGATTCCCATGCTAATGACTATATAGATTCCTCTATTTCAAAACCCATAATTCATAGCCTCCCCTTCTTACATAGAGATCTATGAAAAATCCATTTTCCCCAAAACTATAATATGGAATCTTGTTTCATTGTCTCCCTATTGCTACAACAGACCATGAAATCATTGTAATACCTCCCCCAAGTTTTTTCAATTATTTAAATTATCACCAAACATGAACTATAAAGTAAACATGACATTATAGGTCTACTAATGATATTAGAATTCACTTTTTAGATCATCTAAATCATAATTTCACCCTTTTATTTCCAAAAGTCCATGAAACACCTATTAAAAATCACAATTCAAAGAAAAAATTGATTTTCAACATCAAACACCCATAAAAAAAATTTCATACTCAAAAATACCAAATATATAAATAAAAAATGAGTAAATTCATCACCCAAAAGTCAATTCACCACAAATTTCCTTAAAAATAATTTTCACCCTCAAAAAACATAACCATATAATTTCAATAGAAAAGTCATTAATTACGATATTTAAATAAAAAATTCATTACATATCTATATAAAACAATGTTCAAAATTAATTATGATATTAAAATTTCATTTATGTGACCCATTCATAAGTTCAATATTTCAAACCATTGGGCCTCTAAAGAATTGATGCTAGTGGAATAAACCACCCATGAAATACCATATCTTGATGATCTTGGATCTCCATAAAATGATTAAAAAACATAACATCATCCTCAATATCAAGAACATCATAATAAACCACTTGAGAATTTTTATAAAGGGGAATTTAGAGTTTTCAAAAATTTAAACAAATTATGAACAATGTCTAACCTAGGTGGAAATTATAAGTGATATGCCACATCACAGACAAGCTCTAACACCTCAAAAGGTCTGAAATCCTCAGTGAAGTCTTTCTACCTCTCTTAAACCTACACTATCCATGATGGGGTGAAACATTGAATAACACATGTATATCATCATCAATCTCTAGTCTTAAATTCTATTCCATATTTATTTAGTCATTAATCATTTACACATTTTCCTTTATGTCTTTCACTAACTGTAGTCTAATGATCATCATTTCTATAATATAAATTCAATGTAGAGGTGATCAACATGGTAATCCATACAAATCATTTAATAGTTCTATAAAAATAGTTGAATGATAAATATAATTATAGTTATACTAAACCAATTGTAAATATTCTGTTCAATATCCTCCAAAATAAAAAATTCATTCTCTTAACATGTCCTCTAATGTTTTAATTATCCTCTCACATTAATAACTAGTATGTGGGTCGAATTTAGTGTTAAAAAAATTCTATCAAAGTTACATTGTAATAACTTTAAAATTTATGATATAAACTGAGGATCATGGTAAAAATAATCATCCTCGATACACCATAAAACTTAACTAGATCCTCTCTGTAAGTTGTTTACAAACTATTCCCTATGATTAGTTCATTTATTAGTAAGTAGGGGATTGAATTTGTAAGTCAATAAATAATGATCTAATTAAAATCATATCATATCAGTGAATCTAGTAACCCTGTCAAAAAATACATGGATATGTATCCCAACTCCCACTATGTAATATTAAAATGTTTTAATAAACTCTTCAAACCCTAATGTTGAAATTTCACTAGCGGTAATAAAATACACCTCAATATAAAATCTATCATCTATTTCGTTATCTTATACCACCAAAACAAATTATTTAAATCATGAAACATGTTTATAAAACTTAGGTATAAAACTGAGGTAAACCTATTTAACTCTCACAAAACTTATTTATTCATTCTTTGAGGAATATATAAATTTCCATGGAATAACACATGTTGTTCCTCACACATAGTCCAACCATTAAAATCATACCCATTATATAATATAAGTATCATGCCCCACCAAACTAATTTATGTCCAAATATTACATTATAATCCATCTTCTTCCATGGATCACCAATATATTTGGAAATATCACTATAAATATTTCTGATTAATGCATTAATTACTATATTACCTTTCTCAATGGAATAATTTATCTCAAATTCATAACCCTAGAGTAAATTTACCCATCTCCATTTATATAGGTTCAAATAACATTATGATAATATATATCACAAACCCTTTTGATATGTTAAGGCTAAAAAATGTTCTCTAGTAAGGTAATTCCTTCAAAACATCAAACAAAACCTTTAGATTGCATGACCAATTTCATGAGTGAAATAGTTAGTTTTATGAATTCATAACTATCTGGATCCATAAGACTTTTATTCTATCTATGAAATCAATATGAAAAACAAATTCTGATGAGATGTATCACAATTAACTTAAAAAATAACTTCTTTCTCTGTTTAATGGAGAACAACAGATCTAATTATATTCTACTTTAAACATTTAAAATTTATTTGTAACTTCTATGTCTAGATAGAAGTATGAACTTTATTGTATAGATGTTTTGGAGTTGTAATTTAGGAAAATTTAAACACAAAACTCCTAATGTAACATTACCAACTGAGACTACTACACAACTTTATCACTTTCATATGTGCTTAATAAGAGAATTCAATCTTGATCTTTGTTGAATACAAAGATATAATTCATTTGGTTATAACATGGATAAGGAGAGAGACCTATTACATTAAAAACATACACATTGACATTTTTATATACAACTAATATAAAAAAATACATCTCAAAACTATACTCAGGTACTGTGTTTGTTCTTCCTCTAACTTTGAATATAATAAGTCATAATCAATAAAATACCATAAAATGTAATCATGGAAAGGATGAAACACCTAGTAAATAAAATCCATAAAACAAGTGGTTCATTTATAATGCCAAAGTAATTATCATGAACTCAAAAACCCCATATCAACATCAAAACTTTATATCTAGAATATCCACCTCCTTCACTTTCATTTGATGAAACCCTAATCGCAAATCAATATTCATAAACCAAATAACTCCATTTAATTGATTAAATATTTCATAAATAATTGGAAGAGGATATAAAATTTTTATAATCCATTAATTTAGACACTAATAATTAATACACAACCTCAAGCTACCATAAACCATCTTGTAAAATAAAACTATATCTCCTCATGGAGATAAACTATATTAAATTAAACCTTTATATAACAAATCTCATTTTTGAATTCATAACTCTCAAAAATATATATGTTACATAAAAAAATTAAAAAAATAGGATAATCACATTCATTAAAATTTATTATAAATTTTATTTCATGATAAGAAGGTAAATCCACAACCTATTATTGAAAACAAATAACTCAAAACACCTATTAACTCATCCATTTTGATATATGTTATAAATAACCTCAAATTGGATAGTTTTGATCAGTGAGGTTCCATGCATTGATTATTCATATGATAATCCTTCTAAATAAGGAAAATCAAATGGTTGATTTCTATTTTATTGAATATTATCAAACCTTGATAGTAATCAATGGATAATAATAAATAATATAGTCAATTAATTCCATGAATAATGTTATTTGGTTATATTTGTATGAAGATAAACTCTCAAGATAACTAATATTTTTTTAATATCAATTTATATGTATTGAGTACCTTCGTCAATTTAAATTGACCTCCTACAAAGGTAGATAAAATAAATTATATGTAAAATTTCTTCAACTTAAGATAAAATCCTAAAACTAAATATTGAGTACAAAAGAAAAAGGATTTACCATTATTTATTAGTACATAATACAATAAATAATAAAGGAAGATAGTATCTCCGGTGAACATTAGTCCCTTTGGGGTAGGTAACTCTATTATATAATGTTACTCACATCTAAATCCCCTACATCTTTGACCTTTATTTCAACCACCACTTATTCCCCACTTTAATCAAGGTGCCTGAAGGTTAAAAAGTCCCTTTTACTAGACTTATCCTATACTAATTTGTATTGCTGACTGTAATTATCATTGATCTTATTACTTTGGCCATTATCAATGATTTAAATATCATTGTGTTTTCATATAAAATTGATGTAGTTTATCTACATTTATATCCCAAGATATCATTATATACCCTGATAGTAATGAAATAATAATTATTAATGGTATAAATTATTTTCAATGATGACTTCAAAATTGATTCCCCAAAACTTCAGATATATCCTAATCATGTAGGCAATAAGTCCATCATTTTCTAGTTTCTCCACACACAAAATGAACAACCAATGGTTCTTAATTATCATTATATACCCAAATAAACATTAAGTAAATATCAATTTCCTCTAATTAACACTAAATATCTTAACCAGAATCATATCCCACATACTTTGGTAGATTCTCCACCTAGAACTCACTTAAATATTTGTATCCAAACCTAACTATATCTAGATTAATTCTCTAACAAATAAACATTGTTGAATATTTCCCCTCCTTGAACTAAATCGCATGAGGCCATCATAAAAATTACATACTTATATCCAATATTAAGAAACCCCAACCACTTATTAATAAATCCACCCTCCATAACATTGAAAATAAAATTAACATGTGTAGTCATCATTAATTCATACTTCATGATTTATATACACCTTAACATAGTATATTATATATAAAAAATCATCCCTTGGGTATATTCAGTATAAAATTAAGCTCTAAACATAGGAATTCATCATCTATCAAATCTATTATGAGTTTCTCAAATCTATGTTCCATCATATGTTCATATATTCAATTACATTTCCAACCCAATACAATTCCCATAATTACTTACAAAAAATCCATTCTAAACCTCATTCTGATACTATTTATTCATGAATCAATCAAGCTACTAGATTTTTGAGACCAATGATGATGAGTTTCATTTTTTTCAATAAGGTATGATAATTATATGGTTGGAAAAGGATGTCAATATGTGTTCAGATATTTATTATTAATTATGTAATCAATTATAATGGTTGTAAACTTGTACTAATTCCTAAATAACTATTTCAATGATAGCATAGTTCTTACGATAATGATTAAGGAGAGGAGTTAAATAATTCTCTGAAAATATTTTTTTCAAGGGGATCTTATTTGAAGACCAAGAAAAAATAAATTAATTGAATATGGGATGGAAGAATAATATGATGTTGATAATCATATTTGAGAGAGTCTTGTATTTTTATATTCTTTAAAAATAATTATTCTAAATATTATTTTTGAGTGGGCCCTATAGAAAAGAAAAGGGAGAACCATAGGCCCATAAAGTCCCCACCACAAAAACATATGTGTAAAGA
Source organism: Viscum album (assembly GCA_963277665.1). Lineage (NCBI taxonomy): Eukaryota > Viridiplantae > Streptophyta > Magnoliopsida > Santalales > Viscaceae > Viscum > Viscum album. Next base: position 882,772,223 of record OY728123.1, read on the forward strand.
CCCGTAAAATTCAAGGGAAATTTTTTCTTATTTTTCTTTATAATTTTACAAGAGCGCGGTTTCAGACGGCACCTGATTCCGAGGCCCGGAGTGCCCGGAATTAATTTCCGAAGTTTGGCTCGGGTACGTTCAGTGAACGAACGAGCGGGAATTCCTAACTTTTGATCCGGTGCTCGGAATTGAAATCCGAGGGCACCGATGAACTCGCAGCGCCGATATTCGCTTAAAGAGACCTTTTCGGGAGTTGCGTTTGTTGCGAGTTGGAAGTTAGTTTTTGGGTTTTTCAGTTAAGTTAAATAAAATTGTGTAAGACAAATTTTATTTTTAACTTATTAAAAAAACCTACCAAAGGAGGTTGGAAGTGGGACCCACACCCACTTAACCTCCCTTGGGAGGATTAAGTGTGGTGGGGCCCACACGAACCCCTTTTTTCTTTTCAAATTCCCTAACCCCTCTAAACCCCCTCTTAATTATGTAACTCTTCCTTTTTAATAACATGAGTTACTTAATTAATTTATGGGAGTTAAGTCTTTTTGAATTTCAAACATTGAAATTCTTTTGTGTTATGTGTTAATAACATAAGAGGTAGTCTTATTTTATTTTGGGTTCTTTGTTTGTCTTTTGGAGAGCTTCCTCTTCATCTTCAAGCTCTGACGAAGAACGAAGAATGCCCAAACTCCGACGAAGAACGACGCCTCTCTTCTTCGTCCTCGGTGTCAACAAGAGGGAACGCCGCATCCTCCTCGGGCCTTCTTCGTCGGCAAACGAAGATCCGCCAACGACGTGTCGCATCGGACGTATCTCTTCGTCAACGGATTTGACGAACGACGACCGCGACGCCCGACCTCTGCGACGCCGTCTTCCGCGGAATGTAGACGAATCTTCAAATCTTCAACCCGAGGTAGGGGTTGTTGATTTCATTTTGGTTTCCTTTTTCCTTTTCTTGCTCGTGGATCGCATGTCTACGTGAGGCATTTTAATATTTTATTTAAGTGTTATTGTTAACGCGAGGAGGGCCGGACCGCACGAACACGGCCGAACCCCCCTCCAACGTTTATGTTTATTCATGCGGGTGGAAGCAAGTAGCGTGGTGCCGTCGCACCACGCGGATGATCGTACAATTAATTTACGCGGCGCCGTCGCGCCACGCCGAGGAAAAATCTTCAAGAACGCGACGCCGTCGCGCCGCGTTGAAAAGAATCAAAGCACGGCGAAGGGGCGCGGTGCCGACGCACCGCGCCGGATGACGAACGCCGCGGCCAGTTCCGGGCCGCGGCGGGACGAGAAGACCGCGGCCGGTTCCGGGCCGCGGCGGGACGAGGAGACCGCGGCCGGTTCCGGGCCGCGGCGGAAGGGAAGACCGGCGGCCGGGCCGCCGGCATCGGAAGCCGAAGAAGGGGACCGGAAATTCCGGTCCCGTTGGAGAAAACCGGCCGGCCAGCTGGCCGGCCGGATGACATAAAACCGGGGAATTAAATTCCCCGGTCAGCATGTAGAAACCCCCCTCTTAAAGAGGGGGTCGGTTCTTGAGGGAAGGGGGCAGCCGCCCCCTTGGTTCACCGCCAGCAGGCCCCCCACGTGGGGGGGGAGGGGTTTTAAAAAAAAACGGCGCGGCCAGTTGCCGCGCCGCCCTTCAATCAAGCCCCCCACGTTGGGGGGGCGGTTCTTACAAACCGGCGCGGCTAATTGCCGCGCCGCCTTCCAGCAAAGCAGGAGCTTTGCTCCCGGCAAGCCGACCGCATGCCGCCACCTCGCGGCGCCGGGCCGCCGCGGCCCGCCGCGCCGCCGCCGGCCAGGGGGGGTCGGGCCGGGTCGGCCCGGACCCGGACCCCCCGTTTCGAACCAGAAATGGTTTTTGGCTCATAACTTGAGCCTCGGACCTCCGAATGACGAACCGTCAGCGGCAACGCGATCCTTGGATCGAGACGGTCGTTTCTGTATATCGCACTCAAGGTTTCGGATTACTTTGAGTTCGGCCGGGTTGGTTCGTTCACGAAACCAACCGGGCCTTCGGAGCGGAAACGCTCATATCTTGAGCTACGGACGTTCGATTGACGCGCCGTCAGTCGCGTTGCGTTCCTCTTAATAAGTCGGATCTTTTGGCATACTCCGCCCGAGGTTTGGACGCAGGTGGAGTACGGTCGGGTTGGTTTTGCTTTAAAAACCAACCGGGCCCCGGAGACGAAAAAGCCAATAACTCACAGACCGGGCGTCCGATTGACGCGCCGTCTGTTTCGTTGACTTCCTCTTGATGAGACGGAACTTTTGACATACTCCGCCCGAGTTTTGGATACAGTCGGAGTATGGCCGGGTTGGATTGTACCCGAAATCCAACCGGGCCCCTGGAACGGGAAAGCTGATATCTTTCAGACAGGACGTCCGCTTGACGAGCCGTCAGCGGCGTTGGTGGTTACGTTGAGTAACGGTCCCTTTGAGTATACCCTATGGGAGTTCGGGGTGCAGTTGAGATACGGCCGGGATTGGTTTCGCTCACGAAACCAACCGGGCCCCTGGGACGAAAAGGCTAATAACTCACAGACCGGGCGTCCGATCGACGCGCCGTCTGTTGCGTTGAGACCCCTGTGATGAGACGGTTCCTTGAGACACTTCTTCGCAGGACCTTGTGATACTTGGAGTATCGACCAGTAGCTCGTGGAGCGGACCCGTGGTACTTGACAGTGGTGGTGCGCTTGGATGCAGCAGCAGACCCTTGGCGGTGGAGCGCTTGGTTGTAGCGGCGGACCCGCGATACTCTACGGAGTGTATGCGCTTGGTTGTAGTGACAGACCCGCGACGGTGGAGGCGTGCGTGCGGAGTACGGAGACCGTGTAGCCGACTGAGACCTGATGACTGCTTGACCGACTCGACTTGGAGTGAGTCGACTAGCCCAGTGGACGGAGCGCCCGGTATTTGGCGGCAGACCCACGGCGGACGGAGCGCCTAGTAGTTGGCAGCAAACCCGCGGTACTCATCAGGAGGAGTACCTCAGTAGGCTATTTGGGCGAGCGCCCGGTATTTGGCGACAGACCCTCAGCGGACGGAGCGCCAGGTAGTTGGCCGCAAACCCGCAGTACTCGACAGGAGGAGTACCTCAGCAGTCTTAGGTTAGTGAGCAGTACCTCGGAGTCGTGACAGGACCACTGTACACTCTAGAGACGGAGCTCTTCAGCAGTTACGGTTTCGATAATAAAAATCCTGGTTTGAGCTGAGACTTATGATCTTTGTGTTTCCTCATGATTGAGATGAGTTACTTGATAACTTAGGTATATGTATGGGCATATATCTGGGTAGTGGTTATCCGTTGATCTCATGATCCTTGTGTTTCCTCATGACTGAGATGGGTTACTTGATAACTTAGGTATATGTATGGGCATATACCTAAGTAGAGTTTATCTGTTGTGATCTTCTTGTGGTTATCCTTGTTGGTTTTAGTGAGACCTTGAGGGTCTCGGGGTCCCTACTGAGTATCGTTATACTCACCCCTGCACGGGCTATGCCCGCACCTCGTTGTGTTGGTTGCAGACGACGGCCAGTACTGACAGAGGCCGGTGTTCGAGGACTGGATGGTACCTGGAGGTGGACTATACGACGAGGCGGTACCCAGAGGCAGACCACTGGGCGGGTCATACTCGGAGCAGACGGCGGGACCCGAGGAGCAGAGGAGCTATCTGTACCCACCCTTCAGGTGGGATTTCCAGTGGACAGCTCGGCGTAGCAGCTTTACTTTTCAGTTGCTGTTTTTCCTTTTCGAGTTGTACTTTACAGTTGGGCTTGTATTTCCGGCCCCTTTTACTTTCCGCACTTTTAGTTGTACTCTGTTTTTTCTTTGTGTTACTTTCCGCTTGCTTACTCTGTGGTGTTTGTTTACTTTACAAAGGCAATGCCTTCCCTTTTTACCGGGATTTACGCCTTGGTGCTAGTCGCCAGCCCCTGGCCTATGGAAGGCGGGCTTGGGGTAGTCACGGCACGGACCCCGAGGGCGGGTCGTGACAAATTGGTATCAGAGGTGGTCGGTTCTACCGCAGACTCTGATCTTTCTTTCTGTGAAGCAATAGTGTTAAGGGTACCGAGTGTGGTTTTCAGTCCAGGGAGTCCAGTGTTGGTGCGGGCGGCCGACGTATCCATACACCAGGACCCTGACAACTGATTTCCGACTTTGTGCACGAAAACACTGATTGCGTGTGTGTTTTCAAAGGTTTTTCCCCTTAAAACAGCTCAAACCAGGTCAGCTCACCAGGTATAATCGTTTGATCGTGTTACGTTGTTTCTTTCAGGATGGCCCCACGATGGCAGCCAGCTAGGGTTCCGAGAATTGAACGTGACGACAGCCCACCGAGCGACGAGGCCTTGGTGCAGGGCCCTTTGTTAGCAGTGGCACCGGCGGTAGCTCTACCCGCCGAGCCCCCGATGCTTCCAGCAGCAGCCGCTGACGATGCACGTCGCCTCAGCGCACTGCATGAGTTTCAGCGCCAGCGACCGCCCAGGTTTCGCGGGGAGACGGATCCCCAGGCTGCAGAGGACTGGCTGGAGGCAGTGGTACGAGTGTTTAGGCTAGTGAGGACACCAGCGGACCTCATGGTGATCTTTGCTACCAGCCTCCTTCAGGCAGCAGCAGGTAGGTGGTGGAGCCACTTGTTTTAGTTTTGCGATGAGATGGACTTCGCATGGGAAGACTTCGAGACCTTCTTCAGGGTGGAGTTTGTGCCAGTATCTCTACACCTCGAGCGTGTACAGGAGATTCTGCCTTTGCCGCATGTTTTTCAATCAGAAGCCGAGTCATCTGTGGGAAGTAGACAGTTGATGCAGAGGTCCAGGAGGACCAGACCAGCAGATGGGCGATCTCGGGTTTTAGGACCGGTGGTGCAGGGCACCCGGAGTGGGAACAGAGCTAGCCGTGCTAGGAGCAGGTTGTGTTACTCATGCCGCGGAAAGGGTCACCTGGCACGTGACTGTCCGACTCCTCGATCCGCAGGCTTGGAGGGAGCCACCGAGGTTGAGGCAGCGACAAATGCTGGAGCTCTGGGAGCAGGTGGACAGGGGAGGAACTAGTGGATACGTCTCTTGTACTTCTAGTTCCATGTTGATGTTGCTTTTGTGTAGCGTCTTGTATTATGAGCTGCAATAATAAAAGACGCATCCTTTGTGATGTTTTCATTCCTGTCCTCTTTTGTGATGTTACTAGGAGGTTCCAGTTGACTGTTGACTTGACCCTCACTTGTGAGACATCTACTGGAGGAGACCAGTTACCACACACTGATGCCGACAGTGTGACTCAACCCTTGGAGGCGAGAGTAACGGTTGGATCTCTTAGTAGTAGCGTCGAGGCCTTACGACGTCATCCTTGGTATGGATTAATATCATCCATGTTAGGATTGACTGTTTTAGGCAAAGAATGTGGTTCATCCAGGGGATGAGACCAGGTTTCTCTTATCGGCAAAGAAGAAATCTCGCAGCTCTTATGGGACCAGAGATGGTCCGGGCCACGTCAGAAGAGGTCCATGTCATCCAGGAGCGGATGAGGACAACACAGAGCCGGCAGAAGTCATACGCTGATAGGAGGCGGAGGCCACTAGAGTTCGAGGATGGTGACCACGTCTTCTTGCGGGTCTCACCTCGACGTGGTATTCAGAGTTTTGGCCGAGGCGACAAGTTATCTCCACGCTTCATCGGACCCTTCCAGGTCCTCAGCAGGGTTGGTGAGGTGGCTTATCGCCTGGCTCTACCACCTCAGTTGCACTGGGTGCACGACGTCTTCCACGTGTCTCAGTTGAGGAGATACGTGCACAACCCGACGCACATCTTTGACCATGGGGAGCTTGACGTTGACGATGGGGCGACTTTTACGGAGGTCCCGGTGAAGATAGAGGATCGACAGGAGTGGGTCCTACATGGGCGATCGATTCCTCTTGTGCGCAACAGATGGCGGCACGGGAATCTCCAGGAGAGCACATGGGAGCGGGAGGCTCAGATGCGTGCTCAGTACCCTCTTTTGTTTCCCTAGTTTTTGTTGTATCTTTACGGGGACATAAAGCCCTGAGGTGGGAGTAATGTAAAGACCCGTAAAATTCAAGGGAAATTTTTTCTTATTTTTCTTTAGAATTTTACAAGAGCGCGGTTTCAGACGGCACCTGATTCCGAGGCCCGGAGTGCCCGGAATTAATTTCCGAAGTTTGGCTCGGGTACGTTCAGTGAACGAACGAGCGGGAATTCCTAACTTTTGATCCGGTGCTCGGAATTGAAATCCGAGGGCACCGATGAACTCGCAGCGCCGATATTCGCTTAAAGAGACCTTTTCGGGAGTTGCGTTTGTTGCGAGTTGGAAGTTAGTTTTTGGGTTTTTCAGTTAAGTTAAATAAAATTGTGTAAGACAAATTTTATTTTTAACTTATTAAAAAAACCTACCAAAGGAGGTTGGAAGTGGGACCCACACCCACTTAACCTCCCTTGGGAGGATTAAGTGTGGTGGGGCCCACACGAACCCCTTTTTTCTTTTCAAATTCCCTAACCCCTCTAAACCCCCTCTTAATTATGTAACTCTTCCTTTTTAATAACTTGAGTTACTTAATTAATTTATGGGAGTTAAGTCTTTTTGAATTTCAAACATTGAAATTCTTTTGTGTTATGTGTTAATAAAATAAGAGGTAGTCTTATTTTATTTTGGGTTCTTTGTTTGTCTTTTGGAGAGCTTCCTCTTCATCTTCAAGCTCTGACGAAGAACGAAGAACGCCCAAACTCCGATGAAGAACGACGCCTCTCTTCTTCGTCCTCGGTGTCAACAAGAGGGAACGCCGCATCCTCCTCGGGCCCTCTTCGTCGGAAAATGAAGATCCGCCAACGACGTGTCGCATCGGACGTATCTCTTCGTCAACGGATTTGACGAACGACGACCGCGACGACCGACCTCCGCGACGCCGTCTTCCGCAGAACGTAGACGAATCTTCAAATCTTCAACCCGAGGTAGGGGTTGTTGATTTCATTTTGGTTTCCTTTTTCCTTTTCTTGCTCGTGGATCGCATGTCTACGTGAGGCATTTTAATATTTTATTTAAGTGTTATTGTTAACGCGAGGAGGGCCGGACCGCACGAACACGGCCGAACCCCCCTCCAACGTTTATGTTTATTCATGCGGGTGGAAGCAAGTAGCGTGGTGCTGTCGCACCACGCGGATGATCGTACAATTAATTTACGCGGCGCCGTCGCGCCACGCCGAGGAAAAATCTTCAAGAACGCGACGCCGTCGCGTTGAAAAGAATCAAAGCACGGCGAAGGGGCGCGGTGCCGACGCACCGCGCCGGATGACGAACGCCGCGGCCGGTTCCGGGCCGCGGCGGGACGAGAAGACCGCGGCCGGTTCCGGGCCGCGGCGGGACGAGGAGACCGCGGCCGGTTCCGGGCCGCGGCGGAAGGGAAGACCGGCGGCCGGGCCACCGGCGTCGGAAGCCGAAGAAGGGGACCGGAAATTCCGGTCCCGTTGGAGAAAACCGGCCGGCCAGCTGGCCGGCCGGATGACATAAAACCGGGGAATTAAATTCCCCGGTCAGCATGTAGAAACCCCCCTCTTAAAGAGGGGGCGGTTCTTGAGGGAAGGGGGCAGCCGCCCCCTTGGTTCACCGCCAGCAGGCCCCCCACGTGGGGGGGGGGGGGGCGGTTTTAAAAAAAAACGGCGCGGCCAGTTGCCGCGCCGCCCTTCAATCAAGCCCCCCACGTTGGGGGGGCGGTTCTTACAAACCGGCGCGGCTAATTGCCGCGCCGCCTTCCAGCAAAGCGGGAGCTTTGCTCCCCGCAAGCCGACCGCGTGCCGCCACCTCGCGGCGCCGGGCCGCCGCGGCCCGCCGCGCCGCCGCCGCCGGCCAGGGGGGGTCGGGCCGGGTCGGCCCGGACCCGGACCCCCCGTTTCGAACCAGAAATGGTTTTTGGCTCATAACTTGAGCCTCGGACCTCCGAATGACGAACCGTCAGCGGCAACGCGATCCTTGGATCGAGACGGTCGTTTCGGTATATCGCACTCAAGGTTTCGGTTTACTTTGAGTTCGGCCAGGTTGGTTCGTTCACGAAACCAACCGGGCCTTCGGAGCGGAAACGCTCATATCTTGAGCTACGGACGTTCAATTGACGCGCCGTCAGTCGCGTTGCGTTCCTCTTAATAAGACGGATCTTTTGGCATACTCCGCCCGAGGTTTGGACGCAGGTGGAGTACGGTCGGGTTGGTTTTGCTTTAAAAACCAACCGGGCCCCGGAGACGAAAAAGCCAATAACTCACAGACCGGGCGTCCGATTGACGCGCCGTCTGTTTCGTTGACTTCCTCTTGATGAGACAGAACTTTTGACATACTCCGCCCGAGTTTTGGATACCGTTGGAGTATGGCCGGGTTGGATTGTACCCGAAATCCAACCGGGCCCCTGGAACGGGAAAGCTGATATCTTTCAGACAGGACGTCCGCTTGACGAGCCGTCAGCGGCGTTGGTGGTTACGTTGAGTAACGGTCCCTTTGAGTATACCCTATGGGAGTTCGGGGTGCAGTTGAGATACGGCCGGGATTGGTTTCGCTCACGAAACCAACCGGGCCCCTGGGACGAAAAGGCTAATAACTCACAGACCGGGCGTCCGATCGACGCGCTGTCTGTTGCGTTGAGACCCCTGTGACGAGACGGTTCCTTGAGACACTTCTTCGCGGGACCTTGTGATACTTGGAGTATCGACCAGTAGCTCGTGGAGCGGACCCGTGGTACTTGACAGTGGTGGTGCGCTTGGATGCAGCAGCAGACCCTTGGCGGTGGAGCGCTTGGTTGTAGCGGCGGACCCGCGATACTCTACGGAGTGTATGCGCTTGGTTGTAGTGACAGACCCGCGACGGTGGAGGCGTGCGTGCGGAGTACGGAGACCGTGTAGCCGACTGAGACCTGATGACTGCTTGACCGACTCGACTTGGAGTGAGTCGACTAGCCCAGTGGACGGAGCGCCCGGTATTTGGCGGCAGACCCACGGCGGACGGAGCGCCTAGTAGTTGGCAGCAAACCCGCGGTACTCATCAGGAGGAGTACCTCAGTAGGCTATTTGGGCGAGCGCCCGGTATTTGGCGACAGACCCTCAGCGGACGGAGCGCCAGGTAGTTGGCCGCAAACCCGCAGTACTCGACAGGAGGAGTACCTCAGCAGTCTTAGGTTAGTGAGCAGTACCTCGGAGTCGTGACAAGACCACTGTACACTCTAGAGACGGAGCTCTTCAGCAGTTACGGTTTCGATAATAAAAATCCTGGTTTGAGCTGAGACTTATGATCTTTGTGTTTCCTCATGATTGAGATGGGTTACTTGATAACTTAGGTATATGTATGGGCATATATCTGGGTAGTGGTTATCCGTTGATCTCATGATCCTTGTGTTTCCTCATGACTGAGATGGGTTACTTGATAACTTAGGTATATGTATGGGCATATACCTAAGTAGAGTTTATCTGTTGTGATCTTCTTGTGGTTATCCTTGTTGGTTTTAGTGAGACCTTGAGGGTCTCGGGGTCCCTACTGAGTATCGTTATACTCACCCCTGCACGGGCTATGCCCGCACCTCGTTGTGTTGGTTGCAGACGACGGCCAGTACTGACAGAGGCCGGTGTTCGAGGACTGGACGGTACCTGGAGGTGGACTATACGACGAGGCGGTACCCAGAGGCAGACCACTGGGCGGGTCATACTCGGAGCAGACGGCGGGACCCGAGGAGCAGAGGAGCTATCTGTACCCACCCTTCAGGTGGGATTTCCAGTGGACAGCTCGGCGTAGCAGCTTTACTTTTCAGTTGCTGTTTTTCCTTTTCGAGTTGTACTTTACAGTTGGGCTTGTATTTCCGGCCCCTTTTACTTTCCGCACTTTTAGTTGTACTCTGTTTTTGCTTTGTGTTACTTTCCGCTTGCTTACTCTGTGGTGTTTGTTTACTTTACAAAGGCAATGCCTTCCCTTTTTACCGGGATTTACGCCTTGGTGCTAGTCGCCAGCCCCTGGCCTATGGAAGGCGGGCTTGGGGTAGTCACGGCACGGACCCCGAGGGCGGGTCGTGACAATATGGGACCCAGGGTCAACCACTTGGGAGGAAGGTTTATTGTGTAGGCCCATGAAATAATCTGAGGATGAATTCCTGCATGGGTAGTTGTGTGTACGCACATGATTCACATGGTTCATTCAAAGCATGAATAGAGGTGCTCAGGGACCACACAATGGTGTCGTGAAGCCTATGTGGGGTATGTGTATAGTGATTTGGGTGTTGATCCAATTATCAAATTTATAGTTAAGTGCGAATGGAATGTATTATAAGGAAGCTCATGACCAAGAAAAAATTCAATGTCGGGAATTGGAAGTGAGGATACTATAGATACATTAAAAAAATATGGATAAAATTATCACCATTTGATTCAATTGATTTTTATTATCTAGTCGTCGTGATCAATCTTCTTCAACCTCCTGATGCTTGATTATTTTCTGTTAACTAGAGTTCATGGATGAATCTTTGACGATCAAACATGAGGTTTCCATGATAGTTCTGAGGCCGAGATAGTGAGGTTTTGAACCTCAATTTATTAAATCTACATCTTTTATATTGGAATCATATCAAAAGAAAGTTCTATTAGCCGAGGATGATATAACGAATTAGAAGTCCATTTTTTGACTTGGATGTGTTATAGATATAAAAGAGAAAGTGATCTTCCTCGCATGCATGTGAGAACTTCACAACGAGGAGAAAACTCATCCTCATGAAGACTCCATGTTTTATCAGCATAGATAATTTTAGAAACACTGAATGATTTTGTGTTTATGAAATCAATGACATGGCATATTTTTGGGGCTTTAATATCATCCTTTATTGTCTGATTTATTGGAGTCAAAGGAGGTGTAAATTTATAATTATTTACCTATAAATAAAAAATAACCCAAGGCCAGGGGTCTCTATTTTCAATATAAAAATATTTCAAGCTCTTGTTTTTTGAAGAAAAAAATCACCATGAAACTAAAATTTTGTGAATAGTACATCCACAAAGAACTCTACCTTTGTAAAGAAGAAGATATCCCATAGTACCCTAAGAATATATCATAGGCCTTAGACTTGTGTTACACACACTCAAATTACTTCATGAGGAACTATTTATGTGAATCCATGATGTTGTGTGCAAAAATTATTGAGATAACACATACTCATGCACGAAAGTGAAGGAGGAAGATTATGAGACACACTTATAAAAATGTAGTGAGATTGATGAAGAATTTTATGATATATAGTGTGTATACTATTTAAAAATGAGGTGTGTGTATAGATCAAGGATAATATCCTCTACATTCATATGTGAATACATGAAAAGTTAATTTCATAATAGTTTGAGAATACAACCGATGAGAGAGAACCCTATATAAGCATTAAAAATATTAATAAATAATATGTGTGCTAGAGTTATATATGAGAAGCCCATGAAATTTTTTATTCATGGATTAAGTAAACCTGTTGAGGATAATATGAGATTTTACAAGATTGTTTCTTATATAGAATAAATCATGACGAATTTGTGTGCATCAGTTGCACATATCAAAGTGGGATCGGGTCTTCATCAATCAGAATAAAGAATTATTTCCTAAGTATTTGAAAAAATTGAGGAAGATAATTATATACTGTGATTAGAATTTGTTTGAGAAAGATCATAATTGTTGAAAAGGTACTTGAAGGGTATACAAACAAGTCAGATCCTAGAATTTTGTGGAGGAAGATCAAAAGAATATCCTATAGTGGATTAATCCCTAAAGAATATAATATTGTGTGAGAAGTATAAGGACCGTCTTATATAGATTAAATTGTATAATTCTGGTATGGATTTGGGTTAAACTATGTGATGTAGTATAAATATCCTCTTGTGTGATTCAAGAGTGGGAAGGCCATTATGGACTCTGGTAAAACTGTTTGAGGTATTCTAATGTTCTGAATGTATGGAATTATAAGTTTAGATACAATCTAAATCTATACCAACCATTATAATTGATAAATATATTATATTGGAGAATCCGTGTTAGGGGGTATAACCAAAATGGAAAGGAGTATGCCTTTTAGATAAACCTTGTAAATCATTGTGTTCATAGTTTTCATCTACTATATCATTCAAGGAGAGGCTGAGAGTGACAAGAAGAGTGGATTAAGGCTTTAACCATCCATAAAATTTGAATTTTAAAAGGTAAAAATCATAAACATAAAAATGGATTACTGATTCACCCCCAGTGATCTCACACTAATCCAGGTTCCACAATTGTTATTAGAGGGAAAGTCACCTCTGAATGATAAAAGATCTATTTATAAGGTGATAAAACCTTTCTAATTTAGTGTATAATATCAGAAAAAATGAATTTAATATTTTAATAGTTTTCATAAGAACCTCTAATGGAAGATTCAATATCTATCCTTGTTATAAAAAATATTAAAGTCTTATAAAAGAATCAGAAGAACGTGAATATAAGAGAGAAGAAGAGGATGAAAAATAATTCAATAAATAATGTAGAATTATCTAATTAATCAAGTTGTGATGAAGAAATTATTAAATAACCATTCAGTGATTTAGAATTTGAAAATAATGAGTTTTTGAATAAAGTTACTATTGAATTAGTTTCATATATATTTCAATATATCAAGAGACATCATAATGAAAAATAACATCTAGAATAAGAATAAAATGTAATGGTGGATGAACTATCAAAGAAGATACAAAATTTTTATGTTCTCATAAAAATTGAAAAATTAAAGGATGAAACCTTAATTATATATAAAGATAGAGTTACATTGGATGAAAATTTAAATGAAAAACTTATGAATCAATGCAATAAAAAACTTTCGTTTGTGGATGAATAATTGAAAAGAATCTTGTTTGAGAAGGATATGATGGAAAATGTTCTTTTAGAAATTATCCATACACAAAATATACATACTAAATCCTATGATAATGTTGAAGAAGATGAACTATAGATTGAATTAAGTAATATTAAGGATATTGATAATTATCTATAAAAGACAAGTAAAAAAGCATGAGGATAATATTATAAAGTTGAAGAATGATTAGTAAGTGAGTTTAAGATCAGTAAAGATGGAGAGACATTCTTTCAACATGAAATATATTCAACTTGAGTCCATATTGAAGGATTTAGATACTATATTTGATGTTACTTCCCAAACTCTTAAAAATAAAGATGTTACTACCCAAATTATTGATTAAGTTCGTGATTCTAAGAAGACTTATACATGTGGAAAAATAATTCTGATATCTTATAATTAAGTATCCACGTCAAGACCATAGAAATAGGTAACAAAGTGTTCATCTAAATATATTTTTACTAACATAGTTTCATCTTCTAGTAAAGATTAAAAATTAAAAAATAGACATGTATGGGGGAGAAATTTTGATGTCAAACCCACTATATCATCAAAGTTGGATGTAAAGAAACACACGAACCCCTTCATCCCACAAAAATCTCAGAAGAATAAGAATATTGTCTAAAAGAAATAAATTGTCAAATAATTACATAATGTTGTATAGAAAAGTAAACCAATATTTTTTAGATATTGTTGGTATTGTGGAAAATTTGGACATATGGCTATTAATTATGGAAAAAAATTCAAAGTATGATAACTATATAAGTACTACATCAAGTGGGGATATATCAATTGATGAAATAAAGACTTAAAAATTGGTGGAAGGTAAGTCACACCTGGGATTTTAATAAAAAAGAAAAAGGATGATCAAATTACTCCTAATAATTTTATAATGAAAGGAGAAAATTATGCCATATATACTATAGAAGCATGCTTATATTATGGCAGGAAAGTCCATATCATGCATAAAAATAAATAGTCCATGGAAATCAAAATTATTTGAGGTGATCTAAAATCAAATAAAGAATCAATTCAAGAAATAAATTAAAATATTGGATTGATTAAAGAAATCCCATATGAAGATTTCAAGAAGTTTCCTAAAACTAACTTCAATAAATTTGAGAATAAATCATATAGAAACTCTAAGAAGACTCATCATGTTAGGAAGGAATGTCAAACTATTAGGCTAGATGATAAGTTGAATTCATATATACTTTTTTCTTCCATTTACCTAAGGAATTTAATTACTTTATTCGATAATATTCTTGGTATGTGATAAATATTGTAGGAATATGGTTTCCAAGGGTTCAAAAGAATAAATGAAGAAAAATAATAGAATTTACCTATTGAATGCCGTGAAACAACAATACATGTCATGTAATAGGGTTTCATAGAATCCACCAGGTTTTGAACAAAGTCGTGAACCAAGTCATAATGTGAGTAGATGAAGAATCCAATACACATTGTGAATGACCAATAAATGATGTGAACTCAATCAAACCCTTTGAACAAGAAATATGCTCCAGAGATACAGTTGGAAGGCTAGTACATGGAGTGACTTAGTGGTAAACGAAGTGAAAGTAATAAAACCTCATATATCAGATGAGATATGCACAAGACATTCATAAGATTCAAAATTGGCAGAGATATACACATATCGGTAGTACATGATGTATAATCCATTATACATCGTGTAAATTTTCACTTATAAATAAAGGATCCTGGTAGTGGTTTTTAAAGAGTTTTACAGAGAATAATTATTTTATGCTTTTTGTTCCCTTCAAGTTTTCTTTGATTTCCTATCCCCTAAACTCAAATTTATTCGCTTTTTCGTTATTTTATTTCAATAAAAGTGTCTTGGATTGTGTTTCCACATCTCTTTCATTTACTTTTCGGATTTCTTTCTTCATTCATCATCAATTACTGATGAACTCATATTGGATCCACTTCCACTCTCATTCCAAGTAAGTTCATGGTTAAATTATGATTTACAATTCCGACTGCATGATCATTCCATATTATGAATCTAAACTGTTTCATGATTATGAAACATTTGAATTAATCATTCTTATCATATCAAGAATGGTTTTAATTATTTTTTTATTTTCATCTCCACCTACCATGAGAGGATAAAACCACCTGAGGCAGGGGTCGAGAGTGGGTGTATATGAACTTTAATAAAATATTTAATTCTTAACTTCATAACCCTAAGAATTAGTATTCAGGATAAAAAAATCAATGTCTATTCAATTCTATTGAATTCCCATAACCATGGGATAATCAAAAAAAGGACCTTATCCGAATTGGAGTAGATTAGGATATGATCAATAGCCTAAAATACTTTATGCCTTTGAATCCAAGATTAATGCACCTAGGTTGTTACTATTTATTTATCAAGGAATAGTTAACCACTTAGGTAGAACTAGTTGATTTTACCATATTTAACTAGTGACCTCCACTTGATTCGCAACCTAAACCTTAGGATCTTACCAAGTTATATTTAAATATTTAATTTTCTAATGATACCTAAAATTGACCCTTACCCCTATCTCATTATTAAAGAAACCATTGAACACCATAGATCTGGTACTTCCCAAATGGAAACAAACTAGAAATAACTTCTACCCAAAGGGTATTAAGTATTTGACTTCCAAGATATAGTGTTCTCCCAATGGGATCAACCCCATACTATCACTATACTACATATAAGAATAAAGTGATGTTTGCTAAACCAACAAATCTAATATGACCATAGCCTATGTGAATTCAATGATTCATGCGGTCGCATTAAATTTTGGTGCTGTTGTCAGGGAAGAAAAATTTTGATTCTAAATCCCCTAGAGAAAGACCTAGGATTACCTTTCATTGATCCCCTTTTCTTATTTCCGTTTGAGAAGCCCTTGCATACCTATTTTGCAGTATAGTACGTGTACCAAGATCTATCAACTCGTTCGATGAACCTTGAGGAAAATGAACAATTAACCTTCAATCTCGATATCAACAGGTACCATTCTTCATGTCATCAGTCTAGGATCGATGACCCCAACAATTCAGTGAGACCGAACCTGCCAAACAATCAAAACTTGCACTAGGTAATTCTGGGGGAGCACCTGATGCATCAAGATAGGACCACCATAGATTATGGATTTCCATAAATCCATTGTTCAACACCAAGAATAATGCATCACCCCATCCAAGATCATACCTTTGAAATAAAATATGAACTCATTCATATTATATAGAATAGGAGGAAATTCATTGGAATTTAGAGCGAATATCCTCATGAGCACATCTCTATCTTCCTAGAAGTTTGTGATACCTTTTGCAACCAAGGAGTTTCTTTAGATGCAATAAGACACCACTTATTCCCATTTTCATGGACAGACCGAGTTAAGGAATTGATTAAAAGTTAATATCCTGATTCAATCATGAGTTTGGATGATCTATTCAATAAGTCATTAGATAAATATTTTCCACTAATTTGAACTTGGAAGCTCTAGAATGATTTTTAGAACTTTTCTTAAACTAATGGAGAATATTCTTGGTAAGAATGGGACGAATTCAAGGAGCTGATGAGGAAGTGTTTACACTATGGAATAGAAATTTCAATTTAGTTAAAAAAATTCTACCAAGGAATCCAGCCAACAATATGAACTGTCGTCCATGCTTCCATTGATGGAGGACAGATGTTTAGAACCTTGTAATCCGAAAGAGCTATTCTTGAAAATGTTTCTCATAGTTTCATCCTATGAAAAAGACAACGTGGACTAACTTGGAATGGTATCCACCAAGTGGATGAAAACACTAAATTACCATTGTTAGTCGAAGAACTCATGAATAATCTCGAATCACTTCAAATGCCTATAACAAAACCCCCTCCTACTCCCGTAATGGAGATACAATCATGTGATATGTATGGTGGCCCACATATTTTCCGATATTACAAGGAATGAGTTTAAGACCAACATTATTGTAATTACATCAATTAAAATCAATAGAACCCACCTTTTCAATAGAAGAAACAATGTTACCAACAGAGGCCTACTCAGCAGAAACCTTAGTAAAACCAAGGATATTTTCAACAATGAAGTATTCAATCACAATTTCAGAATCAAGGACAACCATGGTATCAACCTATTAACCCAGTTCCAAGACCTTGGCAATAGATGCAACAAAAACCCTTCCCAAAAAGAGCTGAGCAAAAATTCCAACCCACTTATCCTGGACCTCAGCAACAACTTGCTCCTCCTCAAGGTAGCCTGGAAAACCTTCTGGATACTTTTGTTTGAAAAAAAGATTAGTGAATGAAAACTTAGGAAATGAAAATTCAAAACCAAATAGATTCTTTGTGGAATCTTTAATTTTAAATGGGTCAAATCTTGAATAATTTGTTTGATATATTACCTGGTACCCTACCTGGTAATATAGAGGTGTACCTAAGGGAGGATGGTAAAGAGGTAGTGCTAAGAATAGGAAAGATATTTGACTTTAAAAAACCAAACAAAGGATATGAAAGGTACTTTAAGTTCCTAAGAAACAACTAGAATTAGAAGAAGAAGTTGAGAAAAACACACCACAAGAAGTCTCACAAGCTGAAGTTGACCAAACTCTTAAGAAACCAAAGGAACCAATTTATGTTTTCAGACCACCATATAAGCCACATCTTCCTTTCCCAATAAGAGCAAGACAAGTCTGAAAAGAGTCACAATACAAGAAGTTTCTATAAATGTTCATGTAACTTCACATCAACATACCATTCGAAGGAGCCATTTCCCATAGGCTATTTTATTAAAATTTTCTCAAGGATATACTATCCAAAAAAATAAAAATATAAGATCATGGGTTCATCTCATTAAATGAAGGATTAAATACTATTGTGCAGTAGAAAATCCCACAAAAAATGAGAGATCCCAAAAAAATTAAATTCCCTATGCTATTGGAGAATGCATGTTTGGAAAATATCTATGCAATCTTGGAGAAAACATCAACTTAATGACAATGAGTATATTCCGAAAGTTAGGACCCCAAGAACTCAAAATAAATAGAGTAGCGCTGCAACTCACTAACTGATCAATGAAGTAACCCAGGGGAATTATTAAATATCTATTAGTTAAAGTCTTAAAATCCAAATTTCCGATAGTCTTTCTTGTTATGAACATGGAAGAAGATGTTGAAGTACCTATTATACATGGAAGACCTTTCCTAGAAATAGGAAAGGCTTTGATAGATGTGAATCAAGGAAGTATGATCTTACGAGTCGGAGAAGAATAAATAGTGTTCAACCTGGTCAAATATTTCCAACAATCAGACAATGTTATTGATTTCAAAGCCATATCTCTTACCCCAAAACGAGATGAGTACATGGCCATTGTAGAAGAAAGTGAAGAGTCCCTCTCTGAGAAGGAAGAAGAGTACGATTTTGAGGAAGTAAGATTTGTTAAACCTCTCACGAGGGATAAATTTCCACTCATCATTCCATACATCATTCAACCACCAAATATGGAACTAAAAACTCTACCCAATAATCTTAAGTACTCATACTTAGGATTGTCATCCTCTCTTCCAGTTATTATCAACTCTGAACTATCTCTGGCATAAGAAAACAAATTGGTTGAAGTTTTGAAGAGACATAAGTAGTAAATATCCTAGTAAGTGTCATACATCAAAGGCATCCATCCTTCTGAATGAAATCATATGATTCTACATGATGAAGATGCAAATCCAAAACATCAACTAGAAAGGAAGCTCATACCATTGATGAAGAAAGTCATTAACAAGGATGTTATAAAACTTATGGACGTAGGAATAATCTTTTCCATATCAGATAGTGAATGGGTAAGCCCCTACAAGTTGTGCCTAATAAAGGATGACTCATACTAGATTGAACTAAAAAAAGAATTGATTTCAACATGCAACATTACTGGATGGAGAGTC
The DNA here is from genome assembly GCA_963277665.1 of Viscum album. Lineage (NCBI taxonomy): Eukaryota > Viridiplantae > Streptophyta > Magnoliopsida > Santalales > Viscaceae > Viscum > Viscum album. The sequence goes on from OY728123.1 coordinate 882,791,041, forward strand.
TGAAAAGATTACAGATTCCGAAATTCAGTAACACAGAAGGATCATTTTCATTTACCCTTTATGAATACAATTCTAGAAATAATTGCAAGACATGATTTCTATTGTTTCCTAGATGGATATTTAGGATATAAACAAATTGAAGTTGACCCAAATGATTAATCAAAGACCACATTCACCTATCCATTTAGAACTTTCACCTACATGCGTATGTCATTTGGAATGTTCAATTCCCCAAAAACATTTCAGATTTTCATGATGCATATTTTCCATGACATGGATGAATAATTCCTATAAATCTTCATGGATGACTTCTCACTCTATGAAAAATCATTTGAGGAATGTTTAAGAAATATGGAATTAGTCCTCTAACGTTGTGAAAAAAATTCCTGGTCCTGAGTTGGGAAAAATGTCATTTTCTAGTCCAAGGAGGAATAGTCCTCAGACCTAAAATATCCAAGGAAGGTATAGAATTCAATCCATCCAAAATAAAATTCATCAACAATTTATGAAAACCATAAATAGTAAAGGGTGTAAGAAGATTTCTGGGCCATTCCTATCACGAACCAACCCAATTCGACCCTGAATTGGTCACCTGAGCCAATATGTGGCATGGTCTGAAGGGCATTCCTGATCCCCACATGATGGAAACTAGTGTAGGGAATCAAAACATATAGTTGGGAATGACTTATCCTATAAATATAAAAGATAGATAAACAAAAATAAACCAAACAAAATAGGTAAAGACTAATGGAGTAAAATAAAATAAAGATAACCAGTTAGATATACATCCAAGTGACCCCATGGGTCACCACCAAATATAGAACTATACTCACCCAAGATAGATCCAAGAATAGAATCAGAAACTAAAAAGTAAAGTAGGCATGAGCACCAAGATGCTCAGTAGGAAATTCAAGGAATAAAAACACCCTATGACCTTGCCTTTAAAAATAAACCCAATCATACTAGTTTGAAAATAAGACAATAAAATAATTTTTTTCATTATTTTAAAATCATGTAACAAGTTTAAAATTTTAAGAAAATCATTACTATTCCACTACATTTTCAAAATAGAATCCAAGCATGCATTAACATTCCAAAATGAAAGGAAACCAACTTATATTAAGATATGGTTTTTTTTTAAAATGAGATATCAAGTGAGAAACAACTGAAATAAAAACTCGCATCAAAATAAACATTTCATAAATGCGAACCATGGGAAATCCATACATGTAACTAGAACACATGAGACCCTAGAGACCTTTTTACCTCAGTGAAAACATGGTATAGGAGTCACAACGGTATAGGTTCTCATGAATGAGCCACTAATAGGGAATACGCCCATAACCCAGTAGTCTCCAATCATCACAAGTATTTTGTTAGTGTTGTAACATCAATATTGCTAGAAGAAATTGGGATGAACCACTTATGTATCATCTACTGTATTAATCCAAGTCCTCCCACCTAGATACCCAGGGTTACCGATGTGCTATATTTCAATGGTGGTGAGTTTTATCAACAAGTAAAGACACACACATGTCACTTTATTTCTTTAAAAAACATTCCATTTTTCATCACTGACCTCTCCCCCCTTAATTGCATCCACATTTTTTCAAAAACCCACACCATTTCACAAGCCTCCTCACTATACACATATAAAAAAAATTATATTTAACATAAACATCATTTTTCTAATGTAAGAGGGAAATCCTTAAGAGGGGTTTTCCTTTTTAATAAATTATTCTTAAAGTGCCAAACGGTCTTAATCACATACAAGGAGCACTTTTCATCTTAGAAACATAATCACCCAATATTTTAAGTTCCCAAAACAATTTGAAAATGTAACTAACAACCAAAGTAATACATGATTAAAGTAATCTTAAAATCACACATAAAATGGAGAAATAATTTTAAGAAAATCAAACCATCCGTTTACCTTGAATTCACACCGAAACCCATTTTAGAAATCACTTTGGAACTTATTTAGAAAAAAACATGCCACTACACTTTTATAACAAAACTGGCCGAAAGACCTCACATCTTTAGAAATATCCATTTTGAATTCAAAACATCTAATAAACCACTTTTCAAGAACCAAAACCATTTATTCATAAACATACATATATATATATATATATACATTTCATATGCATTTCCTATAAAGGTAAAAGAAACATTTTGAAAATAATATGAAGCAGTAATGGGAATTTTAATTAAAGGTCCGGGCATAGGTAACTGACCTCAAGGTGGAACCAAGCTATCCACTTCAACTCTTGGTGATTTATACCTAAAAATTGATGCTCCCCCACTAATCATATGCACATTCACATACATATAAGGACATCTATCCCCTATGAGCACACCTGCATGGCCATGAACATGTTCAAGGGGATCCTTACATATATGTTTATATACATATACTAGTCACCACTCACCTACATATGAATTTTTATATATATACATGGGAACACCTAGCCCCATACATGTATATTGAATAACATGGATGAATACACATGTAACGGGGGAACCCACATATATATATATATATATATATATATACCTACCTATTCACATGCAGGCAAGTTGCCTTCGACTCAGAAACTCGAAACCACAAAGCCGGGACCACACAATACACATATAATTTAATAAATATATAAAATAATTTATGAAACACTTCAAAATTAGAACCAAGAAAAATATACACCAAAACCCTCTTTAAACCCAGATGCACACCAAAACTCTTTTCAACCATAATCCTCAACACATCTCAGTTTAATAAATCATTAACACAATTATTAAAAACACTTCAAAAGAACACAACAAGATTTGAATCAAGAACATATAGACATGCAAAACCCTTAAAAACAAATTCACATCACTAACAAAATTTATTTAACTATTTACATAATTTATAAAAGGCTAGAAAAAAGAACAATAAGACTTTACATTTAAAATACACACAATTTCATGTGGAAAAGAAAACATTACCAAACCAATTTCTCACTAAATCCCTTCAAAACCCACTTTCACACCCCTAAAACAAACATCAAAGCTCCAAACAAAAACCAACACATCAAAATAATTCATCTTATTTTAAAAAAAACCCACTTTAATCAAACTCGAAACTCAATCACTTTTGAAAACACATTTTTCAGACCTTAAACAATTAGTTAAAGACATCCTATAATTTCTATGACATGAAACATATAAACAACAAGGAAATTTCCTTTATAAAGTCTAATTCATGAAATATACAAGACAAATTATATCCAAAATAGACTTCTCACTATGAAATTAAAGTATAGTGAATGCTAAAATTGAATAAACAGGAACATTAAACCATCTAAAAATATGTTTGGATGGAACCACCCACCTCGATGTCAAAATCACCAAAATTAGGGTGAATTATTCAATCGCATGGCAATCGCACCACAAGAACATTGAATTAAATACTAGATCAAACAACTGAACAAAAATTATCAAAAGTTAACCCTAAAATTGGACACTATTCTTGTTGGAAAACCAAAATCCAAAAGTAAACAAAGACCAAAACCCTAGTAAAAAGGAAGTGGGGTCTTATCAGGGGAAGGCGCATGCACCAGAGGAGAGGTCAACGACCAGGGTTGGTTTCTGAAGGAAAAGGGAGGTTGGTCGGGTCGATGGTGCTAGAAAACAGGGGGGTATGGGGCAATCGGAGGGTAGTGCAAGGGGAGAGGGAGGTCGCAGTTGGGGGTAGCACAAGGGAGGGGAGACCACTGGATGTGGGAGGGCAGGGGCACCAGCCAGCAGCACGTAGGGAGGAAGCTGGACAAGCGCGACATGAAGGGAGGGTAGGGGAGATGAGGTGAGATGGTGGGGTAGGTGAACCCTAACAAATAAGAAAAATAATAATAATAATAATAATAATAATAAATAAAACTAAATTAAAATTATTATTATTATTATTGAGGATAATAATAAACATAATAAACTAAATAATAAGACTTGATAATAAACTTAATAATGTTATTATTATTATTCACAATAATAAAATAATTAGTATTATTATTTTTAAATCATTTCATTTTTATTTTGTTTATTTATTTTTGAACATCGGGAAAACATTACTATAACATGGGTTAAGTCGCGCGATCTTCCCAGACCGTCCTCTACCCGTGCACCTGATGTCGTCATTCCTATAATGTGAATTATTAAATAAAACCTCAAAAATTTAATTTGGGTTTCAACCTGAACTACCCAATACTAAGAAACTTAATAAAATAGATCATTTATAAAGTGGAGGGTGTAACAATTCTCCCCACTATAACACTTTTCACCCCTGGAAATCCACAATAAGGTCTAACCCTGACATAGAAGTCAATTTCCCCTTCCCAGTCCAAGGAGATTCCAAAAGAACAACTAAAAAGAAAATATCATAATACTATCAAATAAGGAAGAGACTTACAAAATAAACTTGGGAGACCCAACATGGACTCCCCTCCAAGTGACGTCTGCCAAGTGACGTCCGCCAAGTAATGATCACCCCCAAAAGTTAGGTCACATCTAGTTGATGATCAAAGGACAGAAACATTCATAATGAACCATTCAATATCCCAAAAAAACACCATGAACACTCATAAGAAACTCAAACAGTCCATCTGAAATGAACAATGAATCTTAATCACTGACACATGGAGGCCCGAACGGACTCCCCACTATAAGAAACAGACTACACCAAAGGCGGAATCAGGACACTAACATGGGAAGGCCTAAACAGACTCCCCACCACAAGGAATAGGCTAACACCATTTCATTTCAGTGGAACTTTTAGTGAGACCCATGGTAGATCTCCCCACCATAAAAACATGCCAGATTATTTGACTCGAGTGCTTCTCCATATGGGCCAAGAACCCCCACCACGAGGGGAGGGGAGGGGAGGGACCCATCCAATAGATCAACAAGAAAACCACTAACACATCACAATGGTTTATTTCCTTTGAAAGAAAAAAAATCCAACTAATTTCAATTTATAATCACGGGCCATGCAGGGGACATTAAAAGAAAATCCACATTTGGTTGATCACAACTACTAGAATTATAAGGAAACAAAATGACTATACCTTCTTATAACCAATGAGAAACTATTACACCCAAACAGATCATAATGTGGAAACGAGGTCCTCCCACCTCCTTCCACCGAACATGAACAATTAAAATAGGTTAATGACACTGAAGGTTTAAACTATCTCCATATTCTACCCTGAGAATAGCAATCAGTCCCAATCCTTTCACAACCCAGGGTTTTCCCTAACTATGTGATAGCTTCACTCTGAGACCTACAACTGGAGATCAGATGATTAAAGTGTCTCCTACCTTGTAGTCGGGATGTAGAAACCCCCAAATGAAAATCCTTTTCCTAGTGCCACAAGAAACCGTACTGCAATCGAGGCAATTCCATCAGGCACAACACACCCCAACATCCACTTACTCCAACACAAAACATCACCAGCACGAAATCTAAGATGGTTCATGCACATCACCCCTTTTAACTTCGAATGAGAAACATCGAGAGGAATGACACATAAAAGAAAACATCCTATAAAATGGAGTAATTTGAAATTTCCTGATGGAAAATACACTTTTTTCAAGATAGAGTCCCCTGGAAAGTCCCACAAATTTATCCCTTACAACGAGCAAGAGCACAACACTACCAAGCATCCCCAAACATGACCATTAGTACTAAAAGAAAAATTACATGAAAAGGGCGTTTAAACTAAGTCTTAAATAGCACAATATTTCTACAAGTGTCCAAAACAGCCTCCTATGACCATATTCGCACCCTAGTGGCCTAGAAAGACCTCTTAGATAAAATCAACAAATGAACCAAGGGTTATTTAAAATAAAAACCTACAATGACAACTATAGGACACTTCCTAACAAGACTTCAAACTTAACAATGTCAAACTTTACCCTTTAACCCTCAAATGACTAAAGGAAACCAAAACTTCATTCACCATCTCGCATCCACTCTCCCACTGCGAGAGGATTTATGAGATCCGAAAAAGAAGATAATTAATCTCAACCATAAAACCGAAGAAGAGAGTCCAAACTTTGATCAACATGAGGTCTTATCAACAAAAAATCATATATGGTTTCACTTCAATCATGCATTAACTATTTATGGGGTCATACACTAGCCAATGAGGAAAACCAACAGTCAAACAAATAATTTTCAAATTCTCATTTCCAAGACATATCCATTTCGGATTTAACTTTTATAAAATCTTTGAAAGATCCCTAAATAGTTCCCAAAATAACATCCATTTTTTAGAACAACTCATTACATTTTCGAACGAACCAAGATTTTCACTTTGAAATACAATTTCAAAAGACCAATCATCAATTTTTAAACCTGATAAAACAATCCAAAAGAAACTAAAACTCACACCAAGAACATCCCAAGGCAACTAATCCACTCAACGAATCAAGATTCTAAATTCATAAATAAACAACTGCAAAACACGGTTTGGTCACATGGTTTGGCAGACTACGCACAAACTAGGTGATCACATAGTAAGTCATCATAGGAAACTGCATGGTCTGCACATGGATTTCTAGATCATGCATAGCAACCATGAACCCCTCCAGAATGACCACAAAATTTCAAGACCAACTAGAAGCACCCAAACAGGAATATGGACCTCAAAAAAATGAGTTCCAAACACAGACATCAAGGAAAGACCATCCCAGACCACTCTATAAATTCAAGTGTCATTCTAAATAAGTGGTGATCAATCACATACCCATAATTTACCAATTAGATTCTGAAAATCCAAAATCCAAACTATCAGACATCCCCAAAGGACAAGGGTTAAACCTGTCTATGATACCATTTTTTCATGAACCAACCAAGGAGGACCTTGAACCGGTCACCCGATCCGGTCTGCAACATGGCCTAAAAGTAATTCACAATCCCCACAGGATGAAAACTTGTGTCGGGCATCAAAAAAAGCATTTGGGAATGATTAATCCCAAAAATATAAAAAATCGATAAATACAAATAAACCAGAAAAAATAGGTAAGGACTAATGGTGGAAAATAAAATAAAGATAACCAGCTAGACATACCTCCAAGTGACCCCATGGGTCACCACCAAACATAGAACCATGCTCACCCAAGTGTAATCCATGAATAGAACCTGAAAATGAAAATTAAAGTAGGTGTGAGCACTAATATGCTTAGTATGAAAGCCAAGGAATAACAACACCCTATACTCATCCATTTAAAAAGAAACCCAACCATACTAGTTTGAAAATAAGACATTAAAATAATTTTTTCCATTATTTTATAAATCAATTAACAGGTTTACATTTTTAAGAAAAACATTACTATTTCACTATATTTTAAAAATAGAATCCAAAAATTAATTAACATTCCAAAATGAAAGGAAACCAACTTAGATTAAGATGTGGTTTTTTTTTAAAATGATACATCAAGTGAGAAAAAACTGAAATGAAAAATTGCATCGAAATAAACATGTCGAAAACAAGCATCATGGGAAATCCCTGTAGGTAAATAGCACACGTGAGACCCTAGAGACCTCATACCTCAGGGAAAATGTGACATATGAGCCACAACGGTCTACATTCTCATGCACAAGCCACTAGTAGGGAACACACCCATAACCTAGTGGCCTCTAATCATTACAAGTATTTAGTTAGTGTTGTAACATCAATCCTACTAGACAAAACTAGGATGAACCACTTACATATCATCTAGTATACTGGTCCTAGTCTATCCACCTAGATACCAGGGGATAACAATGTGCTCTATTTCAAAGGTGGTGAGTTGTATCACCAACTAAATACACACACATATCAATTTATTTTTCTAAAAAACATTTCTGTTTTCACCACCAACCTCTCCTCCTCCCTAAGCACGTCCCCTGTTTTCAAAAACATGCACTGTTTCACAAGCCTCTTGACTAGACACATATAAAAATTTGTGCATTTAACATACACATCATTTCTCTAAAGTAAGAGGGAAATCATTAAGAGGTGTTTTCCTTTCACATAAATCATTCTTAAAGTGCCAAACTAGCTTAATCACTTACAAGGAGCACTTTTCATCTTATAAACACAATCACCCAACATTTTTAAGTTTCCAAAACAATTTTAAAGCTTAACTAACAACCATCGTACTACATGTTTAATGTAGGATTAAAACCACACTTAAAATATAGAAATCCTTTTAAGATGATCAAACCACCCTTTTACCTTGAATTCACACCAAAACCCATTTTGGAAATCACTTTGGAAATTCTTTGGAAAAATAAACATGCCACTACACTTTTATAACTAAACCATCTGAAAGAACTCACACCTTTGGAAATACCCATTTAGCATTCAAAACTTCTAAGAAACCACTTTTTAGGAACCACAACCATTTATTCATAAACATATATATATATATATATATATATATATTTATATATACATTGCATATGCATTTCATATAAAGGTAGAAGAAACATTTTTAAAAGAATACCAAGCAGTAATAGAAATTATAATTAAAGGTCAGGGCATAGGTAACCTACCTCAAGGTGGAACCAATCCATCCACTTCGGCTCTTGGTGCGGTATAACCAAAAGCTGATGATCCCCCATTAATCATATGCACATTCAAATACAAATAAGGAATCTTATCCCCTATCCCCACACCTCTATGGACATGAACGTGTGCAAGGGGATCCTTACATATATGTTTATATGCATATACTAGTCGCCACTCACCTACATATGCATTTTCATATATATATATATATATACATGAGAACACCTAGCCCCATACATGTATATTACCATCCATGGATGACTACACATGTAATGGGGGAACCCACCCACCCACCCCCACACACACACACACACATATATATATACTTACCTATGTACATGCGGGCGAGTCGACTTTGGCCCAGCAACTCGAAACCACAAAGCAGGGACCACACACTACACATATAATTTAATAAATCAATCAAACAATTTATGAAACAATTCAAAATTAGCACCACAAAAATTTACACTAAAACGCTCTTTAAACCCATACGCACACCAAAAATATTTTCAACCATGATCCTAAACACAACCCAATTTAATAAATCATTGACGTAATTATTAAAAACACTTCAAAATAACACAACAAGACTTGAATAAAGAACATATAGACATTTCAAACCCTTCAAAAAATATTTTCATCACTAACACAATTTATTTAACTATTTACACAATTTATAAAAGGCTACCAAAAATCACAATAATAATTTACACTTAAAATGCACACAATTTCATGTGTAAAATAAAATTTTTCCAAACCAATTTCTCTCTAAATCCCTTAAAAACCATTTTCACACCCCTAAAACATGCTTTAAGGTTCCCAAAAAACACATCAAAATAATTTATCTTCTTTTAAAAAAACCCACTTTAATCATACTCGTAACTCAAGCACTTTTGAAAACACATCCAACATTTTCCACAACATGGAGAATATAAACTACATGGAAATTTCATTTAGAAATTCTAATTCATAAAATATGCATGCCAAATTATATCCAAAATAGAATTTTCACTACACAATTAAAGTATATTGTATGCTAAAATTGATAAAATATGAAAATTAAACCATCTAAAAATATCTGGGCATGGAACCACCTACCTCGATGTCAAACTCCCCAAAATTGGGCTGAATTCTTCAATCACATGACAATCGTACCACAAGTACACTAAATTAAACCCCAGATCAAACAACCAAACCAGAATTATCAAGATTTAACCCTAAAATTGGGAATTCTTCTTGCTGGAAAACCAAAACCCAAAAGAAACAAATCCCAAAACCCTAACAAGGAGGAATTGGGGTCTTACTGGGAGAAGGTGCGTGCACCGAAGGAGAGGCTAGGGACTGGGGTCGGTTTCCAGAGGAAAGGAGGGTTTTCTGGTTCGATGGTGCACATGAGCAGGGGGTGCGGGGCAACTGAAGTGCGGCACAAGGGGAGAGGGAGGTACCAGTTGGCATGGTAGCACGAGGGAGGGTAGCCCACTGGATGTGGGAGGGAAAGGGTGTCAGATTGTAGTGTGTAGGGAGGAATCTGGGCAGGCGCTCTACGAAGGGAGGGTATGGGGGAGATGTTTTGCGATGGGGGGTATCTGAACCCTAACAAAAAAAATGAATAATAATAATAATAATAATAAATAAATAAAACTAAATTAAAATCAATATTATTATTATTATTATTAAGTATAATAATAAACTTAATAAACTAAATAATAATAGAATTTATAATCAAATTAATAATATTATGATTATTATACACAATAATAACATTATTAGTATTATTATTTTTAAATCATTTAATTTTTATATTGTTTATTTATTTTTGAACATTGGGCAAGCCTTTCGACAACATGGGTGAAGCCATGCGGTCTTCCCAGGATGTGCTCTACCTATACGACTGATTTAGTCATGCCAAGAACATGAGTTTTTAAATAAAAATTCAAATATTTAAGTCAAGTTTCAACCTGAACTACTAGATACTAAGAAAATTAATGAAATAAATAATTTAAAATGCAGCGTCTATGAAAATGCTAGATTTTACAAATGGTTCGTAAAATAATTTTCAAAAGTTTTCCATCCATTTACGAACTTATTGTTAAAAGAAGTCCCTTTCAAATTCCCTGAGGAATGTCGGCAGACATTTAAAACATTGAAAACAATCCAGATAGTAGACTCAGCCATCATTTTACCCAACTGGGATAAGAAATTTGAGTTAATGTGTGACGCGAGCGACCTTTTTGTTGATGTTTTGTTAGGAAAACGAATTAGCCACATCTTATGTCCCATATATTATTCAAGATAGACACTAAGTGAAGCTCAAGTCTACTACATGACTAAAGAGAAAGAACTCTTAACTGTTGTATATGCCTTTGTGAAATTATATTCCTATCTAGTATTGTACAAAGTGATTGTACATACTGATCATGCTACCGTAAGATACTTGATGAACAAGAAGGATACCAAACCAAGGTTGATATGGTGGATCCTATTATTGAAAGGGTTTGATATTGTAACCAAGGACATAAAAGTAATAGAAAATTTTATTACTGACCATCTATTCTGGATTCCCCTGTCATTCATCAAGGAAGATGAGGAGGCTGACATTGAAGAAGATTTTATAGATGAAACCATATTTAACATCAAGGTTCGACCATGGTTTTATGATATTTCCAATTATGTTTCCACAATATTCTAGCACGAAGACCTCTCATATCAATAAAGGAAATTATTTCTGTCTAATGCCAAATATTTCTACTAGGATGAACCATTACTGTTCAAACATTTTGTTGGTGGCTTACTTCGATGTTGCATCTCAGAAATTGAAATCCAAAATGTAATAGAAATGTGTTATACGTCACTAGTTGGAGGAAATCATGTACCTAAGATAAAAGTATCCAAAATTCTACAAAGTGGACTTTTTTGGCCCATGCCAAACCAAGGCTCGAGGGAATTTTGTCAAAGTTGTGATAGATGCCAGCGGACTGGAAAGATTTGAATATGGAATGAGATGCCAAAAACTCCCAACATGAAAGTTTAAATATTTGATGTTTGGGGCATAGACTTTATGGGACCATTTCCTAATTCATATGGAATATCCTACATTCTGGTTGGCATTGACTACATATCAAAATAGGTTGAAGATGAAGCAACATCACATGACACAACGAAAGTGCTCATAAAATTTCTGAAAAAGATTATGTTTACAAGATTTAGATTTCCAAGATTACTCATTACTGTTATGTCCACTAGATTAGATACCCTGAGAGGGGGGTTGAATCAGGGTATGAAAGATTAAAATAACTTCCCCTATTGATCTTGTTTCACTGTTATAAAAACTCTCTTCTCTCTCCTTACCATTGCAGAGTATGAACAATTCTTAAAGCAATCACAAAACGTAACAATCCTACTTGGTTCACCCTCCCTGGATACGTCCAAGGAGAATACACTGGAGATGTGTCGATGTACAAAATCCACTAAAAGTGCACTATTGTTTACAGAGTTCGAAGCGGGCTCACTGTCCCTTCTGGTTTATAACAAATCACAATATAAAAGCTCACTGCTCTGTCAACTGAAGTGTCCTCACTGCATCTTAAGAAGATCCACTCACAGTTTATAGACATGTATGTCTCTATAATTGAATGAATACATGTATCTTCAACTATATTTAGATACTCTATTGAAGTTATACTTTCATTCGTAGATGAATACCACTTTTCCATAGAATTAAACTGGGAAACCTCAAATTTCACACACAACCCTTACTATGACTTGTGTGTAATTCCATTGAATTTCGTGCAAAATATAACTTTTTGCGCGCAATCCAAACTCCACTTTTCACGCAACATAAATAATTCTGGGAAACCTTCATTTTATGTGCAATGTAAACTTTTACATGCAAGATAAATTTTTACACGTAACACCAAATTTTTCACGCAACTCCCATTGAATATTTTTTACGTGCATCAAAGCTTGGATCTTATCTAAGTCTTGAGCTATCCCAAATAAGGGGGGTCACCTCTTATTTATAGGAATTGCTGACCCCTGTGCACAAAAACCTTTATTTCGTGAAAAACTATCATTCTACACTCAATCCTATTCGCACATGAACCATTTTTCGTGCACATCTCAATATTTTTCACGCACCTCATGCCTTTTCCTTTTTTTGGCGTTCTGATTCTAAAACACTTTCTGCATAAAAATTCCAACCTACGTTCACTATTGCACACAAAACTGATTTCACACACATTCCATGATTTTCTCACACCACTCCAATATTATATGCACCTTCCTTTTCCAAATACACATCTCTCCATTTTCCAATTTTTAGGTCCAAAAATTTGGAAAATACTATAAAACAGTTCCATCTTGTATCTGATCTTTTTATACCACCTCCGGATCATTCATTCCTTTTCAGAGTTTCGTCTATCAATCATGGATTGTCAACAACATCTCTTGAACCCGAAAAGTCACCATGGATGACCTTTTTGTCAATAAACTGCACTTAGAAACCCACCTTGTCAACAAAAAAATATTGAGGCCTGCTTTGTCAGCAAACACAACAAACCCAAAAATTATTTAATGATGCCTTGATGGATTTTTTCCCAAAAATTAGTGACTAAGGAGAACATTTCCCAAACCAAACTGTGAAAGTATTTCTTGAAAAATATGGAATCAGATACAATATAGGAACTCTCTACCACCCACAACAAGTGGGAAAGTAGAAATTTCAAATAGGAAGATAAAGAAAATTTTGAAAAAGTTTATAAATACAATCTAGAATAACTATAGTCTAAATCTGGATGATTCACTATGGTCATACCATACTACATAGAAAACACCAATAGAAACAACCCCATTCATACTGGTCTATTGGAAACCATGTCATTTTCTAATTAAACTCAAGCATTGTTCATTTTGGGTGATTAAGAAACTGAATTTAGATTCTGAGAAGGCTGGAGAAGCTAGGATGTTGTATTTAAATGAATTAAAAGTGATTTGGAGGGATTTATATAATAATGATAGGATATATAAGTAAAAAAACAAACCAATAGCATGATCAACGCATTAATAGGTGTATCTTTGTACTAGTGAATAAGTTATTTCTATTTAACTCAAGAATTAAACTATTCTCTAGTAAGATGAAATCTCAATGGTGAGGCCCCTTAGAATTCATTTAATTTTTTACTTATAGAACAATTGAAATATAGAGAGAAGGAAGGCCACCATTCAAGGTGAATGGGAGAAGATTGAAAATATTTCAATAACCATTCTGTGAAGTTTATGTCATCAAAATTAAGTTCAGTTGAGACATTTTTTAGTCAAGATATTGATGTTAAAGGAAGAGTTTACTGGGAGGAAACCCAAGGTAGGAATTTTTAACCTTGGTTAGATTAGGATAGCCTTATGAAATTTTCAAATAAGCTAAGAGATGGAGGTTAAGAGTTAAACAATTTTGGACTAGAAAATTCTAATTACATGTCGTGTAATCCCATTACACAATGTGTAACATTTCTGTCAAAGAACTATTAAAAATAACCATTACACAACATGAATCCCTATTACACGTCATGTAACCCATCAGGTCTATTTTTTAAAATAGGTTGTGAACCTATGTTAATGACCCACTACTGTAACGACCCAAAGTTTCACTAATGGAAATCCCTCTTGATCCAGTTAAATGTATCTTTATGTAAAATTTTTATATAAAATGTAAATATCTTTGGTTTTATGTTAAGAATTGTGACCGTTACTTTTATAGTCATTGAATAGTTATCACATGATTAGTATAAATATAGGGCTTTAACAAATCCAATTTACTCAGACAAAAGAAGTGATGGCCTCATCTAGTAGAATTGCTCCATACAAAGCCCATTTGTCGGAGCTCGGAAAAGAGGTGGAATCCTTGGGCTTCGCTCTTGACCAAGCCCAAGCTGAGCTTCATCATTTCAATCTCGAACGGTACCATCTATGGGAAAAGTGGAAGTTGATAGATATTATCCCTCGAGAGATGTTATCTAAGCCACACCAAGATTCTGTCACCATCGCGCACCTTACCCTTAGGTCTTATGCAGCTGTTTTAAGGGGTTATGTAACAAATCTTTAGTAATATGTTCATGTATATTATTATTTTTGTATATAATAATGAATATACCTTCTTGTCATTATTGATACATTGTAAATAGTTTTTAAAGTACAAATAGTGTTTTTAGTTATTATTTAATTAAGAAATATATTTTATTAAATTAAGGGATTTTTGAGTTAAATAATATTTTAATAAAATATTATTATTATTATTAAATTAATTTTATTATATATAAATGATCATATAATTTTATGAATGCAATTAGAATTTTTATTAAGGTTTGAAAGCCATTTCTGTAAAAACCCGTGAATTTTTTATAAATGTGAGTTTTTATTTTAAAAGTGAAAATTAACATATTTAGAAAATTATTTAGATAAAATAAATGATATTTCTGGAATTAGGAGGTCTAAATTATCCAACGGTGAATTTTTCATAATTTTCTGAGACAGTCAAATTTTTGGGTAAAAATTAAATACTGTTTAAATATATAATGTATTTTATGACATCATAATGACCCAATAGGGATATAATAAAATACTATAAGCTTTATTTTTGTCCAATATATGTTTTACCATTAAATTAATGTGATTTTGGGTTTGTTTGACTTACTTTTCAAAGCATTAATGGACCCATCAAGACTTATTAAACATCTTGTCTTTTTAAATTATTTTCCATGGGAGTGTGACTCACCTCTACATAAGAAACCCCATTATTTTAAGAAGTTAGGACTTTGGCCTTATAAAATATTGTTTTCCTCTTCCCTTTTCCAAAAACCATGGTCAAAAACCATGATCTGATTTGTGTTTTGGATTAGTTTAATGTAAGGGGTCCCAAACCTAAATAATAAAGAATTCACTCACCTTTCCTATATAAACCCACCCAAGATCCCACTTCCTCCTCACTAAAAGCCTTTTGAGTTCGTCCAACCTCGGCTATACTCTCTCTATAATCCTCCCAAGGTGTCCCAATCTCTCAAGAAGCTTTTCTCAAGCCTCTCTCAAGCCTTTGGAATCACACTTCCATGTAAGGGTTTTTTCTTCCTTTCTCATTTTTGTCCAATTTTATTTAAGTTGTTTTTCCCATTTAATTTCAATTATGAATGTTGGGGTATGGTTTTTCACCTCCCTCATGCTTCCATATTTATGTTTGAATGATGGGAGACCCCTTTATGTCTCATTAGATGCCTCTCATGTACACCCGTTACTATGCCAAAATTCCGAAAGGAACTTCTCTCTCCTCATTTACATTCAAACAATACTTTTGTATCATGAATCTAAATTCCATTACAATTGTTGGGACATGTATCTATATGAAATCCTTACTGTCCATTACATATAAATATGATGAGTAACCCCTTTCTCTCTCATCAACCGTTTTTATGAATTCTTATGTCACGCCGTTACACTGCCGAAATCGCACCGATTTTCTAAGCCAATTCCATTGTATAGTGAATACCATGACCATTTCTCCATCAAGGGTATTCACCTTTATGCACATTTAATTATTGATTATAAATTTTCATGTATGAATTCCACATTCCTTTATCGTGGAATAAATTATTATGTTTTATGAATCCATGTTTTTTGATCCATGTGGCACACTTATGCATGAAATGAAATGTTTAAGAAGGGTGAACCCTTATAGCGCTCCAATGCATTGGGTAAATTATAGTATCATGATACGTCATGTGAAATGAGTGTTGACTCATGCTAATTCAAGTGCAACGAGGGTTTACTCGTTCTTCATGTGCAATGAGTATTTACTCATGCTCTATGTGCAATGAGCCTTGGCTCATGCTAATTCCATGTTAAGTGTTGTTGCCACATTTCCATGTTAGGATTATCATGATTTATCATGCCTTTATGTTAATGTTCCTCTTGTGCTCTATTGATATACCTATTGTCTAACATGTATTGTAATCATCATTTATTCCATGTTTATTCCCTTACTGGGCTTTAGAGCTCACCCATTTTCCTATGCATGTCCTCAGGTTATCCCATGCGATGCTAAGTACGAGGGAATGTAGTGGTCATGTAAAGGAAGTTTTCAATAAAGATGTTGTATTTCATGTTTTAAGTTGTTATGTAGTGATCCTAATCCCCAAATACACCAGACCTCTTGATCTTCTATGTTGTATCAAGTTAATAGTTTATGTAATAAATCATGTTTACGTTTGTAATAAAAGCAGGGTTGGCATAGATACTCACACCCACCATCTCTCGACCGTATGCCTCCCCCCCGCTCACCTCCTCCCAAATATCTTGAACCCCCTCCTCATATCACACTCATTCCCTACTCCCCTATTCCTCCCCTCCTCCTCTTGGCTAAGCACCACCCACTCCCTCCTCCCTCTCCACCTACTTCACTACTCCCTCCTCCTCTCGGTCGTGCATGAACCTGCACCACCACACCCTTCTCCTATCATCCTAAATTGCACCAAAACCACCCCTCTACCTCCCAACCACACCCACACCCGTCTCCATCAATCATCTCATGATGGACCAAACCAAGTGGTTGCATCCTTTTAAATCATCATCCAACCGTAAAGAGTAGATGTTATCCAAACATCAATGAGGCTATACCCCTCTTGCACCTTCTGCACCACCTGCAACAACCTGTGTTGCACCTGCTGCTGAAGATAAATCCTTATCCACCTTGGATGAATCCTCCAGTGATGAAAAAATCCACCTGCACCCTATCCTATGTTTTTCCTACCTGAATCACTAGGTAAACCTCACTAGGATGCATGCCAATATAATGTGGATGAACAAAACCTTAGACTTATCTATCCTGTCCATGCTAAACATTAGCGATGTCATCCTTGACCTCCTGGAGACACTCCATGTCAACAGGATTGTTGTGGTATGATAGGAGACCAAAAGTGATTTATTTCTAGAGTTCCTAACCACTTTTGATATGGCCATAGATATCCTTCGCTTCCTCATATGTGGACAACCACATGATCTTTCATTCACTATGTTCATCAAAGGCCTTAGAAATTATACAGATGAGTTTGTCACATCAAAGGTCTATTAAACTCTTAAGATGGAGAAACCCCAATACAATTAAAAGTGTTTAGGGAAGAAGATTTCATGGGATCCTCAACTACCCCATGACCCAAGGATCACCAAGTCTACCCAATTACATAGCCCTGCCTTGGAGATACTACATCGATCTATGAAACATGGGTGGGTTTTCATGGAAGTGTCACATAGGAGCGTCAGCTAGGTTGATGTGATTATCTTAGAAGTAGCCATGAGTGACCTCACCATCAATATGGCTGCACAGTTCACTCATTATTTTAAGTCTAATGCACAGTGGGTTGGAGGTTCTTTGATTGGAGGATGTTTTATTACTCACATGGCTAGGCACTTTGGAGTGTTCGATGCTGCACTACCACTCACCTTCATAGGAACCATTGAGCACATTGATTCCATGATGTTGCACAAGATGTGGCTATTGGTGAGGGAGGATGATATATACCATTGGGAACTGGGAATGCAGTAGGTCGCACCACATGCAGCATATCAACTAGTAGCGGCAGACCCACCAGCCGAGCCACACACTACCTCCCCACCTACACCACTCACTCATCTTCCTACCACTACCACCACCACATCCACCATGCATACACCCTCCCATCCCACCCTTCCAGATATCTAGGTTGTAAATCAATGAATCATGGATAACTTTTTCCATATTTCCACTCATATTCATCTCCCTTTCATCGAGCCTTCTAAGTTCACTAATCCACCACCATCATCCTCTGTTGGCCTCGAATATTCTACCATTACCACATCAACCATATCCCATCCGGAACTACCACCAAATATTACTGACCCTATTTTCTATCTAGAATATTTAGGTGAGAAGGAACAGTGGGGAAAGGGTCTGGACACCGATAAATCTACAGAGGTACCTTTCATCGATCCAGCTATCGGTCCCATGACATCTTTACAGATCAGGACCTCTCCACCACCCAATCCATCCCATGTATCCAGTAATACTACTCCACTATCTCTCACTGATATATGTGCTTTTTCTACCCCCATAGACACCGGTCTATATAGATAGCTACCATCACCACCAGATAGTAGGTTGATAATGGAGGAGATTTTTGGTCCTGATGACCGGGTTTAGTCGGCCAGTTTTCTCGTTTTCTAGTTTGGACTTTTTGAGATAGGGTTGATTTTTTCCATCTATGTATGCCCTCTTTTTTGTACTGATCATTTATATATATATATATATATTGATTGATTTCTTCATCATTTTTACTTGGTTTGATTTTCATTTATTTCATTTTCTAAATATCCATGTCTAGATCCTTTGTGTCTTACATGGTTGTGAATAGACACATTCCACCATCTATTCGGGTCCAATGGGTGGTCCAGTGCATCATAGAAATAGAACGCCAAATTCGGGAAATTTTCATTGAGATTCATGCCTAGCAGTAGCCACATATAGCTATGATTCCATTACTCCCACATTTGATTCATGATCACGTTTATTCCCATGAAGTTTTCAATCTGTTCAAGTGACCCCACGAGCTAGAGGACACTGTCACCAGTAGCTGCAAATGTAAGAGGAGAACCTAAGCCAATGGACCCCACTGCAGGATTTTTTTGTTCCATCTATTTGGCTGACTATGTCATTTTACCACTTTATGGGAGGCAACCCATAGTTCATAATTTTTTATATTGAGTTTTCATTCTTGAATATTTTTATTTTTGAGTCCCTTATTAAACTTTATTATAAAAATATACTGAATTAAATAAAATGAATTTCATATGTTCATCATTTTGTGCACTTTCCTACTATTCTGCTTTTCCAATGCTTAACACCTATGGATTAATTTTTCATCTAGTGCATGAATTGTTTCAAAACCCATTTTGAAGATGGCACAAAATTAGTAACATACATCCCATGTTCCATTGTGGCATTCCACTTCTTACAGGGAGCTCTCGATTCACTCAATTTTCAAATTTTTAACTTCTATTTCATTTCAGTTTCACTTTATTTGTTATAACACTCCCAAAATAATTATATGGGTAGTTCGGACACTGTCACCTTTTAAGTGTGGGGTATTTTCTCATGTTTTTTAGTTTATATACACTTGAATTATTTCTTGATCTCACCTGTCTATGAGACATTTTTAGAATTTTAAGCATGCTTTAAACCTAAAAATAATTACACCCATTTAAATAAAATAAAAAGTTAAGTTAGAAATTGATAGAATCTATATTTTGTCTCTATTTGGAATTTTAGAATGATTTTTGAGCTTATAAATTTAATTAAAATTCAAGATTTTTGAAATTATGGTTAATTTAATTACTATTGAGTATATTTATTGAGTAACATCTAGGACATATAAACCTATTAGAACTTGTATTGAAATATTATTCAAACTATGAATTAACAAGTACAATTTTAAAATTATTGAGGCAATATTTGTTAAGCAACTTTTTCATGAGTTCCACCTTACATATTTCCTATATTTTCTTGTAGGTTCCATGAATGAACTTTTAGGATGGATCTATTTCAAAATCATTTTCTCTTCCTACCTTACTCTTTGTAAAATGCATTAATTTACTATTGAACAAGTGTGGGGGAGGCGTTCAAACAACCCAAGATGATCCCATTGCAGATATGTACTATGTTTCCCATCAAAATATTTTATTTTGATCCATGTGTACTTTGTATCACTTCACTCATATCATGTTCCTTTATAAAATACAAAAGAAAAGAAAAATTGATATTGGTTATGGAATAGGATGGTTAAAAATCACCATTTATAGACTGATGAATCCCTTGAAGGATCATATGTGGTTAGGGGATGGATGTGAGATCTGACCAAGACATGAATTCTGAAAAATGAAAAAGAAAAAAGAAAATTAAAGCAATAGGATAGCCTTTTTTCACTTACCTAACATATACATGGATCTAATTTGATCTGTTGGGAGTATAGATTTGTTAAGCATGGAGGAGTTGGTTTTTTACCCTTGTCATGACATTTATGCATTATGCTTTAGATCCTACCCTCCTTTTTGAGCCTGTTTATCAATTTTTACCTACCTACCCATAGCCTCAGAGTCATATGAACCCAGTTTCTAAAGTCCTCGGGATTAATTTTGTACTTTTATTTACAAAGTGGTGATGATAGAACCGATTCAAGCATATGGTTAGGAGCATGTACACAGGGTATGAGGAAAACACCAATTTTATTTTATCATGAGTGATGAGAGAAAATTCATTATGACATAAATTTCA
The DNA here is from genome assembly GCA_963277665.1 of Viscum album. Lineage (NCBI taxonomy): Eukaryota > Viridiplantae > Streptophyta > Magnoliopsida > Santalales > Viscaceae > Viscum > Viscum album. The sequence continues at coordinate 882,811,972 of OY728123.1, forward strand.
AATGGGTATACAATTCAAGGAACAGTTAAGATATTGTTATTAACAGATTAGAATTTTTTTAAAGAACTGATCTGTGAAGCATGACTGATTTTCAATCCTGGGATGATTCTGGAGACTAATATTTTCTTCTTGCACTTAATTTTATTTTTCTGGACATAATGAATGTTTCTTATTTTGAAAATTGATCATCTCTTTTTTAAATAACTATTGAGACCTTTTTTCCTGAGGAAAAGTAATTTTTCAAGTTGGGGGAATTTGATAAGATGAATTCATATATACTTTTTTCTACCATTTACATAAGGAATATAATTAATTTATTCAATAATATGCTTGGTATGTGCTAAATGTTTCATTAAAATGGTTTCTAAGGGTTCAAAGTACAAAATGCAGACAAAGAACTGAATTTACATATTATAAGTCATAAAACAATAGTACACTTCGTGTAACAGGGTTTCACAACATCCACCAGGTCATGAACCAAGTCGTGATGTGAGAAGAGGAAGAATCAAGTGCACATCATGAGTGGCCAATACATGATGAGAAGATAGCCAAAATCTTTGAACAATAAATCTTCTCTAGAGATATAGCTGGAAGGATAGTACATGGCAGGAGTCAGTGGTACATGACTTGAAAGCATTCAAACCTCATATCTTGGATGAGATACGCACGAGGCACATGTAAGATTAAAAATCTGCATAGATCTACATGGATCGACAATACATGATGTGTAGTCAATTACACATGTAATTTTTTTCCTATAAATAAAGGAGCCCAAAATTGGTTTTGTGAGAGTTTTCTAGAGCATAATTCATTTATGATTTTTGTTCCCATCAATTTTCCTTCAATTCCCTCTCCCCGAAACAGAAATTTCTTTACCGTTTCATTTTTTTATTTTAATAAAAGTGTCATGTATGGTGTTTCAACATTTATTTCATTTCATTTTCGGATTTCAATCATCGTTCATCATCAATTACCAATGAACTAGTGTTGGATCCATTTCCACTCTCATTCCAAGTAAGTACGTGGTTAAATTATGATTTATAAATCCGATTTCATGCTTGTTCCATTTTGTGAATCTAAACCATTGTATGACTGTGAACCATTTTAATTCAATAATCTTATCATATCAATCATGGTTTTTATTATTTATTTATTTTCGTATCCACCTACCATGAGTGGCATAAACCACCCAGGGTAGGGGTCGAGAGTAGGTGTAACTGAACTTTAATAAAAAATTTAATTCATAACTTGGTAACCCTAAGAATTAGTAATCGTGATAAATAAATAAATGATTATTCAATTCAATTGAACACCCCTAACCATGGGATAATCAAGAAAATAACCATATCCTAATTGGGGTAGATTAGGCTATGATCAATGTCCTAAAATACTATATGCCTTTGAATCCAAGATTAATGCGCCTAGGTTGTTACTATTTACTGATCAAGAAATAGTTAAACACTTAAGTTGAAATAGTTGATTTGACCATATTCAACTAGTAACCTCTACTTATGTAATGCCTCGACCCCAGTTTCCTAGATCTGGTGCATTATTTTAATACAATTTCATGATAAAAAAAGATCAAGTCTCAAAAGACCGGTCATTTTAGCTGTCTTGGAAAATAGATTACATACATTAACTTTACATTATAACTTCAAACATAAAACATATCATAGATAGTTCTTTGAGAACGCCATTTTTTCCTTTATCTTAACCCTTCATATCAATCATAATACACTTCTTGGAATCCTGGGAATATAAAACATAAGAAAGTGGTGAGCTCAGATGCCCAGTGAGGGTAAATAATTTAGCGAAAGCTCTAAACTTTTAAGGAAATATGTGTGATAAAAACAAAATCCTTTTTAAACATAAACATGAACATAATATGAAAAAATAAATCAAACATTACCATATAAACATGCACATAGATATTCTACTAATCAAATAATCACATGTAATAACTAATTATATATGAAGGGAATGTCTAACGCCGGACATCATTACCACATAGTCAAGGCCTTATGCCAAGACTAAAAATAAAATTTTTGTCAGGGCCTTGTTCCAAGACACTAGTTTGTCTCATGAGACCTACCGATGAATCTAGGAGCTATAGCGGGCTCCACCCGTCACTTACTAAGTCCACTGTATTCCTCATATGAAAAAGTTGGAACATAACATAAACATTCGTATTAAAACAAGAATACGAAATGTCAATGCATTAACCATAAAACATGAATGGTATAAAAATAGAACAACCACAGTCAAACATATCATAACTTATTCAATATAATATAGAATACTGTATTATAATAAATTAACCTCAATCAAAAATAATATCTAGTAAAGGATGCTGACATAGTTGAAAATGAGGAGTAAAACTTTTTAAGAGAAATATCCTTTTTGTAAAATCATTTAAAAGTCACACATTTATAAAGTAATTTAAAATAGATTATTAAATAAAAGTGTCCCACACCACTTTGAAACTTTTGAAAAGAATTATGATTTCAAAACATTCATGTCCATATAAATAAATCCTTAAAATAATTTTGAAAACATGGACATTAATTAAAAAGATTTAGAAAGATAAATCTTTAAAACATTTAAAATTATGATCTTGATAAAGAGTACCTTTGAAAAATCCTTAAAATATTCATTTTGAAATCATTTTTATGAAAAATGGACATGGATGATAAAACTTTCCCAGTAAATACTTACACATAAACAATCTCGGATAATAATGAGATTGGGCATTAACCCTTACCTTGCACTTTCCTTTAGTCGAGGGTACTTTTATCCTCTTGTATGCAGATTGTAGTATGTTATTAAATTATACTATAACCATATTAATATTTATTAAATCATACATGATTCATTTATGACTTTATACTACCCATTTAATAATAATTTCCATGTTAAATTAACATTTCGGGTAATAATCGCTTTTTTATCGTACGTGTTTTAACTTGTTACTCTTGATTGTATCACTTAGATCAAGATTTCAATAATTCCAGAATATAAAATATTAATTATATATCATATATATTTAGAATATAAATATTTATAACAGACATATATATGAAATGAAAAACACCGTTTATAGAGACGGTAGTTCATACGTATGCATAAACGTTGTTTCCATTTTCATATCGTATTGAATGGAACTAAGTGAATAAGATATATGTAAGTGCATATATATATATATATCCAGTAGCATTATTATTTCATATATTACATACTTATTAGTAATATATATATTTATAATCGTCGATGAATGGTGAACGTGGAAATGAATCTCATCAGGTCGTGGAGACGGTAATCCGTAGGTATGCACGAGCGATAATATAATTTCTTTAAAGGTGTAGAATTGTATTGTATATTAATTTTACAGAGACATTATCATGTTATTTTCATTATTAATGTACATATTACTCATCATTATATCCATCCAAATAACATAGTGTTGAATAACAAATTACACCACGGCGTAGAGACAGTAAGTCGTACGTACGCACGCATGTCGACATTATCATTAATAAGATGGATAGAATAATGAATATAGTTATGAAATATTTATAATAACATAATAGTATATAGAAGATACTGGAGTTATTATTTTATAATGGAAACAACAAATAAAGAGTAAGTGAAAAAATAAGAGAACTTGAAAGAGGGTGGTGAAATCATTACCTCTTCTTCGGGTTCTTCCTTTTGATTTGATCAATAGGGATTCTTAGGTTGGATTTTTGACCAAAGGAAGGCCTCTAGGATGAATTTAGGATAGTTGGTAGGATATTTTTGTAGAGTTTGGCCAACCCAAATGGCTTTGGAAGTGTGAATTTGAGAGAAGGGGAAGTTCCTATTTATAAGAGGGTTGAGGGGAACCTTAGGAAAAACTTAAAATATTATTTTATAATAAATTAATTTTAGGTTTCTAATGGCTCCAAAATGAGTTATTTAAAATATATAGTGGTTATGGGTCTAGAAAAACTCAACCAATTAGTTTTAGACAGGTTTAGGTTACCATATTAACCTTAACTTTTAAATTTAACTCTTTGTTAAATAGTTTGACATTTACCATGTATCTTTGTATTTTTATATTATATGGTTAATAAACTTACTGTAAAATTCAAATAGAACCCCAATTGGTTTATTAATGTCATATATATTATTATATAAGTATTTTTTCTGAACCTTAGATTTTTGGGACTATTATATCAATTAATAATATAATATTTGTTTTAAAAACTATTTTATGTCAATTTTGACACTCTTTGGTATTTGTTTTTTGATAAAATAATAAAAGCACGATTACTTCAAAAAAATAAATTTCATCCCTTCTAACATGTCATATTCGCCTAAAAAATTCATGGATATCATAAAAACTTTGAAATTATATTTATTTTAATATTTATAACACCATTTATTTGATTCTTTCATTAATAAGGTAATTATTGCATTATCATTTTGTCATTAATAAATTTAATTATTTAACCTATAAAAATTATAAATAAAATACCATTATGTAGGAAATATTTTTATCTTTATAATTAATATTTATAGTTTAATTTATCTTATTTATTTCCCTATATTAAAAATGGTTTAGTTATTAAACTTTGATTTTATCTCTTTTAACTCTTCTTAAAATAAAATAATAATAAATGTCTTAATATAATCCAAGTGTACCTAAAGGGTCATATATTATTCCTAAGGTTGTTTTTGGTCGAATTACACTTATCTAATAGAATTATGACATGTTTTAGGGTAATAATAATATCATTTTTACCCTTAATTACCCTATTTACTTTTAACCATGGTAAATAAAAGTAAAAAGTTACTATTCACCAAAAATTATTTTTATCTTATTCGACCACATTTTACACTTTGATATTAACCGTGTCTCTCGAAGTTTCGAAATTCAACTCATAGAAGCAAGAAAATAATGTTTTATGTAAATTTGCAAATGCTCCTAGGAGGTGGGTAAAAGACGGTAAAAAGTTCGATAAAATTTTTATATATTTAAATTATTATAAAATAACTCCAATGAATTACATTGAATTTATATAGGTATTATGTGTCTATTTTGACCAAAAATAAATTTAAATAAAATAATAATTATTTTAATAAAAAGTCGGTTTTAAACAATAACTCAATGTTTTTCACTATTCATCAAAAATTGAATGTTTTCAAAAAAATACCAAAAATTCACCCTAAGATAATTTTGATATTCTGAATTCAAAAATGAATTCTATTTTACCAATTTCAAAACATATAACTTGCATTAATTAATTTAAAATTAATTCCCGTTGTCAAAACCAACAAACGTATTTTTAAGAAATAACAACTATTAAAAGATTGACACTTGTTTTTGTCCAATTTCAAAGTGAAATTACTTACAATGACCATAATTAGATTAAATGGTAAAAATATAATCTAATTGTACTTACAAACCATTAAAATGTATATTTCAACACTATAAAATATTTTTATTAAAAAAGTTGTTTTCAGTTAAAATATTGTATTTTCACTATTCATCCAAATATGAAAGTTATCAAAAAAAAACACCAAAAATTTATTGAAACTAAATTATTATGTCCCAATTCTAAAAAAGAAGTGTATTTTTTCAAATTGAATATATAAAAGTTTCAAATATTGGATTTAAAAATGGTTCTCCATTAAAAGGCGGTAAAATTGCCTTTTTTGAAAAATACGTTTTTTATCTAAAAGAAATATATTTATTCTTACATTATGTCTAAGAAACTCATAATATGGATTCTAAAATTATATGGATTATTTAAAGTTCAAAATTCAGTTAATATTATTCATAGCCGCTTTTGAGCGGCTAGTTTGGTAAGTCGTGGTGCGCTTGAACTCAGTGTTGCGTGTAGTGCATGTTATTGAATTACTTTGAAGAAATAACGTACTATGTAATCTTGGGGTGTTACATTTTTCCCTCCTTCAATAAATTTCATCCTCACAATTTTAAATTTTTCTTTGAAAATAAAATGTTGAAAATAGAAAAAAACTATGTGGGAAAACCCACATCGAAAATTGGGTTAATAAAATTTAGTCTTAATAAGAAGAAAAAAATTATATATATATATATACTTGAAGAGTAGAGTTTCATACTTCAACTAATTCTTACCACAATTTCATTTTTCACTCCAAATGATTTCAAAAAAAATCTATTTACCTAAATCGTATAAGGTTCCAAAAATAATTAATTTATAATTCATTTGTCAGACTATTTAAAAAACAAAATTATACAAACTAGTACATCACGTAGTCAAGTCGTAGGTGATGCACCTTTGTCGCTCTTCGGTTGTGGGTTCAAGTATCGTGGCCTTGTCGGACACGACTAGTTGTCGCCCAACCTCTGGGTTGTCCTTTTTATAACAATCCAAAAATAACTTTAACATTAGTATCCAATTTCAAACATAATCCATTCAACCCTTTAGACTTATCCAAAATACTTATATCCAAACTCTTAGTCCAAAATTTATAAGGATGTTAAACACAATAAAGATCCTTTTTTCAGGTAATAACATGTGAACGCCTTCATCATGTATTCTTTTAAAACACCGCAACATCCTGAATTATCAAAAAACCTTACTGATTACATTCATGCTACCTTATTCTTTATAGAATACTGCACATACTCATATCCAAAAAAGTTGTAAACTCCAAAAATAATTGAATATAGAAATCATTAATCAGTTTCAAGAAGTCAAGAATATTCAATATAATTTATCCAAATCAACCATCTCTTATTCCAAAATCACTACCTCATTATCAACACAATATTAAGGATTGCCTTTCCTTCAACCATGTATTTTCCAAAAAAGTGTAGTTTACTATTAAGTCACTTTTATTAGAACCATATAATCTCAAATCCTTAATAAAATAGTACTTTAGTACAATCCTTTTTTATCTCCATAATTCATGTAACCAGTATACTATTGATACAACACTCAAATGAAATAATTCAATAATAACAACACAAGAACACTAGTCATTCCTCTTTATCTGAGGTAGTATCATAACTTGATTATTATTTAATAACATCATTTTCCATATACTCTTATGAATGGGACATTGAATCATGTAGTGTCTCAACACCTTTCATATGAAGTATTTTATATTTGAAAACTTTTTCTTACCCTTTCAATCACGTACTTGGTTTTCATTTTCCCTATATTTATAAAAAACTCCCATCCCCTTCAAGCATTTTCCAAGGTGATTCTTTCCACATTTATCACATATGGGAAAATCCTTCTTTTCCCTCTTCCCTTTATCCATCTTTCTCTCTTCCATCCTTTTTTTTTCTCTTTATTCCCTTCAAAGCCATATGACATAGAGAATTTTTACTTATCTTACTAAAACATGATAAAATTTCTTTATATGTTGAGAATACATGTGAGACTAGTTCCCTTCTAAATGTTGGCTTAATACCATGAGAGATATGATCATTCTTACTCTTTGGATCATACGTATTGATGGAGTTCACATTTCTTCTATTTGGTGGCATTTCTATACAATGGAATACACTAATTTAGTTTATGAATTGCAATGAATAATTCCGAAAATATAAAATACCTAACATAAACTGAACAGTTTGTGGATATAATACATGAAAATATTTTTTTGAGGAGGTATATACTCGTAAATCCTTCATATGGATTTGAAAAGAAAATGAGAATTATCCTAAGCATATCCCCCAGAAGTGTCAAAACCAAGAGTGCAGCAAGGCCCGTTGTCATGCACCAGTTCCCATTCGAGTCTAGCTCAAAGAGGTGTTTTTGGGTTTTACCCCTAGGTACATCTGTGCCAGAGCTGCCTCAACCTGCTCGTATCCAGACAGGGATGTATTTGCTTGGAAAACTCACAAAATATCTACATTGCCAAAATTCTTGGAAGTTCGTCTATACTAAACCTCAAATTCTTTCTTAGGGTAATGTGCTCTAATCAGATATTATCTAAATCTATTCTCCAATGTTATTTCTAAACTTCCTCTGATACCAACTGTAACGCCCCGACCCCAGTTACCCATAACTGGTGCATTGTTTTAATACATTGTCATTATCACAAACCAACCCGGGTCGACCCTGAACTGGTCACCCGAGCCGGTCCGCGGCATGGTTTGAGAGGCGTTACCGATCCTCCCTGGCTGGCGACAAGCACGAGGGCCTCAAAAAAAGAAAGAGAAAACTATTTCACCCAATAAAAATAAATAAAGCAGCAGAAGGAAAATAGAACAGCACAAAGTAAATAAACAATAAAAAAAACAAAGAACGACCAAAAACAACAAACTAACCTGACCATGACTAAAACCCCTCACGACCTCGAGAGTCGCTCAACAAACCACAACCAACTCACACCCACGACGAGTAAGCTCGAGTCAAAATTACAACAGAAACAAAAAACAGGAAAACACTTTAGGCGTGAGTTTTAAAACTCAGTAGGTAGGCCCAACTAATTCTATTCCCAATGCACATACCATTAAATAAAGAATTTATCAATTCTAGGTTTGAACTAAATTATTTAAAATATTGGTTTCCACACACAATTTCATTTCTAAAACAAGTAACAGTCCATTGCCCTTTTCAATTTAAGAACAATTTTAGTTTTTGGAAGAAACAGATGCATTGAATTTTAAAACACTTTTGCGAACAATTTAGAAATCCAAATTTTAGTTCTTGGTAAAATGGAAAACCACACACAACACACACTAAGGTCAATGGAAAAAGTGGCACATGGGGACAGCAACCGAACTAGACCTCTCAATCGTCCACCACTTACAAATAAACACCAAAAGAAACATGGGTCAAACCTAGGATATTGTGAACAATCCAGAACTTACTATACATGTGACTCATACTGAAAGCATGGTCTAACTCAATGATGTCATAATGCCCTAACACTTGGCATAGCCCTGCATGGACTAACCGAGGGGCCCAATCCCCATAGCATCAATAACTTAGTATTCCCCGGCTATGGGGCCACTAGCCAGTGTGTAATCTAAACTAGTGCAGCAATCGTTCTCAGAAGATTCACTCACTATGCCTGGTTCCCATGTCAAAACATACAATACAAAGGGGTGCGCCAACAATATAAATCAATCAGTCATGATGCACAAATATCACACATAACTCACGCAATCAACACACACCAAAGATCACCCCTTACTAACCCCAAAGTTAGTTTTTCCAAAATAATTTATTTTATTAAAGTTCCAAACGGGCCTTCACCAACTTCAAAGAAAAAACCTCATTTCTCAAGAAAACCCAAAACACTTGTTCATAAGAAATCATTTATCTTTTAAACCAAAACTAAATTTTAAATTCTGTGAATTAGGTTTAAAATCGAAACGGACATTATTTCACTACTAGGTGTTTGATTGTCAAGAAAATATTCCAGGCGCCGTGTATAAAATAAACCAAATAATCATTTAAAATTTAATTATCTTATATTATTTCCTATTTATTAAAATTAATAAAATATCAAGCAACTAATAAATTCTAAATCTAAAGGTGAGTGTAGTGGGGGACCTACCTCGACTCGTAGTTGAAACACGATGACGCGACACGACTCGAGCGGGTGCATAAGCACGCACAAGCTGATGACTGTAATTTTGCAGAATTACCTCTCCAATGCGCTGCAACAAACACACAACAACCAAAATACATAAACACTAACTTAAAACCACCCAACCGAATAAAAAAAACAAAATAACCACCTCAACATATTTTCAAAACACAACTCGCACCATCCACATAATTTACTAACCAAATTTAAAAATCCACAAAGTGTTAACAAAACCACACGAAGCCAAGCCAATGACCCATTTCCAGAAGACACATAGAGTGAAAAACCAGACAAAAGAGGACGACGTGATGAAATATACATTTAAAGCGCGTTCACATAAACACATTTTCAAAACCAAACTCGTAGCCTAAAAATTATTTAATAAACCATCTAAAACTTTATGAAAAAGTTTTGAAAAGCATATCGCGACTTTAAACACAAGAAACCAACTTAAACCCCTTAAAAACACTTTTATGATCAAATTCAAACCAACGCATTTCTAAAACAAAATTCTCAACACTGGAATATTTTAATAAACCAACTACATGATTTAATAAAGCACTATTTGATGGACCAAAGTATATTTCATCAAAACCGCAGCATAACACATTTGAACATACCACTTCAAAAATCAAACGCATAATAAACTCGAAAAAAAATATTTTTGTAGCACAAAAATCATTTAATAAATCAGTTAGACCATTAATAGGACATTCTCATGGTGCGCAAAAAAGTTTTACCACAAAACTACACTCAAATAAGCGAATCAACTCAATAAATGCTAAAAAAACTTTGCACCAAACAAATAAATTAAATAATATTATAATTTAATTAAACGTGTAAATTAATTCATCAAATAATTCTAATAGGTGGAATCTCCTACCTTAAATGTGGGTGGACCACCCGAAAATGGTGCGAAACCTCGTTCGCAACGCGACCATACCTGTGGGAAGCAAAAACCACCATACACAATAAAAATCATACCACCTAAAACAAGATTAACCCCTACACAACAAACCATAACAAAATTTAACATCTAAAACAAAGAAATACTGCCACAAGGTGGTTGCGGATCGTCTGTCTGAAAGGAACGACAGGGGTAGCGCTTGTGAGACGGTTGGTCGGAGGTCGGGTTTGTGAGGCCGGATCAGGAAAGGGGATGGAAGGCGACGACCTGGACAAGGGGGTGGATGGATTGTGAATGGGGAAGGGGAAGGGGGTGTCTCCAACCAGATGGAGTAGGGGCAGTGGGAGGTAGAGCAAGAAAGAGGGGATGGCGGCAGCGTGCGGCTAGTCTGAGGGTGCTGGCGGGAGGCGAGTCAAGGGACAGATGTGGCCGCTGCTTCCAATCAGGGTAAACCCTACTCCTTTATTTTTTATTTCATTTTCTTTTTGTTTTTTTAATAAAAATCAATCAGGGGGGTTGTGCGATGTGCACCCCCTTTCACCCTATTTTACCTTTTTTTCTTAATTTCATTAAAACATTTAATATAATTATGATAATAATAAAAGTTATATAATAAATATAATAATATACATGTTATTAATAATAATAACAATCACTTTAATAAATATAAAATAATGATAAAATAATTATGTTAATAATAAATAAGAGTATTAATTTTAGGGTTATTGATTCTAAATAATATTTATATATATATATTTATTTATTTATTTAACCACCATTTTCATTAATTAAATGAAATTTAGTTTCCCCCACATGTAGGGCAGGTAGTGCAGTGACTAGGGTGTCGCTACATGACCCCTCGGCCGTGTTTTGCTCAAGCGCAGACGCCGCCAAACACACATATGTGCGCTTTTCTCCAAAAACTCAAAGTTTTAACCGTAATTCACCCAAAAACCCAACCCGACTCATAACCAAATGAAAATTTAAACCTGATCATGAAAATTCTCCCCCTCCCATAATGTTTTCCGCCCTCTGAAAACCACAACAAGATCATAATCCAAAACAGGAACCAGTATTAATTTACAATTCAAAGAGATCTCTAAATAACAACAACAAAGAGATCCTGAAACACTCTCAAAAAGGGAGAGATGAACAAGAAGAACTCATGCGCAGAAATGAACTCCATGCTAAGTGCCACCTGCCCCCAAAAGTGTGACCACCTCCAGTTGATCAGTTCAATGAGAACAGAACTTTCACGATGGTAAATTCAGTTCAACATACACACACCTTAAACATCATCAAACAGAACTCTACCATTTTCTTCACCCTCAATTCAACATTAATACACAACAACCAGAACAACACCAATAGAAACACAATGACCCTCATGAGACCAACAAACGAGTTTAAACTACCTCCAACGAGTACCTCTTAAAACCTTACTCCAACTGACACTAGAACGAAACTGAGGTACTCACACGGGAGGTCTGAACGAACCCCCCACCATATGAGACAAGCCAAATTGAATTCAATGAGAGCCGCGATGGGTCTTGCCACCATAAGGACTGTTGAGATCAATTGGACTCAGGGACTTCCCACGTAGACCAGAAACTCGACCACAATGGGATGGGTGGGAAGGGAAGGGGAGGGGAGGGAAGTTCCCAACCAAGAGAGTATCTAAACCGCTATCATCACTATACCAAAAACTTCACAACCTCGGAAGAACACGAACCCTGAATCATTAAAGACAGGGATTAAATCAAAAATATTTTATGTCGTTGGGGTTCTCCTGACTATACGCCAGCTTCACTTAGGGGCCTATGGCTAGAGCACCAATGATTGAAGCATCTCCTGCCTCACAGTCGGGCTTCAAAAATCCCCAAACATAACACAAAAACCTGAATTTCACCAAACACATTCCAATAAAATAAAAGCTTTAAAGAGGTTCAACAATAACCATTCTTACAAATGAAGAAAAATAAACACTACAAAACACTACAAAAGATGATTACAACATCCAAGAAACACTACAAAGAGGAATCCTTGAACCGATCCGAAAACATCGCCCTACTCCTGCAGACAGGCTGAGGTGACCTTTAACGAACCAGGTCTGTCTTCAGTGCGCTTCTTGGAAACACCTTGGCAGAATCACTGTAAGTGACTCAGACGTCCACAGGTGCAGTAGGGTTTCAGAGCATTTGGGAGAATCAGCCTCTTGTGCCCCTGCTTACTGCACTGGTGAAAGATCAAGGCATTGCACTGTAAGGAAGATGACTGAAGGTCTTAAGGCCTCCTTATTCCTCTATCAGTTCCCTCAGCATCAGGTTGCTTCTCATTCTTCTTGTCACCATCCTCTGCACTACTTCCCAAAGCTGGAGTATTCACCACCTCAAGTCCTCCTGCTAATCCAACTTCAGCCAGAAAGTCTTTCCCCACAACATCCTAAAAGGTGGTTAGGTTGAGCTCTTCCACTTTTGATCGTAGCTCAGGCTGGAGTCCAGACTCAAATTTTCCTGCCTTCCCGGGATCATTTACGACAAAACATGGATCATACGTAACTAGGTCTATGAAATGTCGATAGAATTCAAGTACAGATTCAACACCCTGCTAAAGGAAACACATCTCCATCCTCTTCCTCACCTTCGTCAACTCAGAGAAGTGTTGTTGGATGAACGATGAATTGAAAAACTCCCATGTCATATCTTCCCGAGGCTTTTTCTGAGACACGGACTTACACAATTTCCAGGTTGGGCCTTCAATCATAAAGGTATCCAACTTCACCTTTAATGACTCGGGTGGCACGAGAGAACATAAGTTCCTCTCAATATTCCATAGCCACTCCTCCGCCTCAAGAGGATATGCTTGCCCATTAAAAAGGGGAGGGTTTAACTTCTGAAACTCATGGATGTTGTCTATGGATTGATCAACTAGAGGGTTTGCTAAGGATGCACCACACGATGCTGCACCTTGGGAATCCATCAAACCTTCATGAGGGAGTGACCACTAAGGAACAAGAAAGCAAGAGGATGGGTCAAACATGGTCATTTCCATTTCACATTCAACTTTTCACAATTTCCAAAATAAAACCTTGCAAAAACAATTATTATAAATAAAGAAAATCCCAAAAGATCCACAAGGATAAACTAGCATTGATGGATGACTTAAACATATGGTTGGCGGCCATACGCCAGTCACACCACCGTCACAAGGAGCACTATAGGGTAATGTCTCCGGCTCCACATGGCTTGCTAGACCATGCGAGCTCATGAAGATCACCTGCCTGGATTCCATTTCATTCCCAACATGAAACAATTAAAAAGAACCAATAGACACTAACAAACTGAGCATCCCATGGTAACCCGATGTTCATAATAAGAAAGGGTTCATGATGTCCTTCTCATTTGTACGCCTCGAGTCCCGAAAATTCTACTCCTTCTACCATGAAAACCTCCAATAACAATGGGCACTTTGAAAAACAAGGTCCGCTCAAGATCCAACCTCCCTCTGATACCATTCTGTCATGAACCAACCCGGGTTGACCCTGAACCGGTCACCCGAGCCGGTCCGCGACATGGCCCAAGAGGCATTCCCAATCCTCCCGGGCTGGAGAAAAGTGCCAGGGAATCAAAAGAATGTTGGAGGGAATGATTTCACCCAATGAAAATAAATAATGCAGCGGAAGGAAAATAAAACAACACAATGTAAATAAACAATACGAAAAGAAAGAATGACCAACAACAACAAACTAACAAGACCATGACTAAAATCCCTCGCGACCTCAAGAGTATCTCAACAAACCACAACCAACTCTCGCCCACGACGAGCAAGCTCGAGTCAAACCTGCAACAGAAACTAAAAACCGGAAAACACTATAGGCGTGAGTATTAAAACTCAGAAGGTAGGCCTAACTAATTCTATTCCCAATTCACTTACCATTAAATAAAGAATTTATCAATTCCATTTTTGAACTATATTATATAAAATATTGGTTTCCACTCACACTTTCATATCTAAAACAAGTAAAAGTCCATTTTCCTTTTTAATTTAAGAACAAGTTTTGTGTTTGGAAGAAATAGATGCATTGCATTTTGAAACACTTTTTAAAACAATTTAGAAATCCAAATTTTAGTTGTTGGTCAAATGGAATACCACACACAACACACAACACACACTAAGGGTAATAGAAAAAGTGGCACATGGGGCCAGAAACTGAACTAGACCTCTCAATAATCCGCCACATACAAATAAACACTAACAGAAACATGGGTCGAACCTAGGAGATCATGAACAATCCCGAACGTACTATACATGTGACTCATCCTGAAATCATGCTCTAACTCAATGACGTCATGACACCCTAACGCTCAGCATAGCCCTACATGGCCTAGCCGAGGGCCCAATCCCCATAGCAGCAATAACTCAGTATTCCCCTACTATGGGGCCACTAGCTAGTGCATAATCTAAACTAGTTCAGAAATCATTCTCAGAAGATTCACTCACTATGCCAGGTTCCCATGTCAACACATACAATAAAAATGGGTGCATCCACAATGTAAATCAATCCGTCACAATGCAGAAATATCACACACAACTCACGCAATCGACACACACCAAAGATCACCCCTTACTAACCCCAAAGTGAGTTTTCCCAAAATAATTTATTTTATTAAAGTGTCAAACGGGCCTTCAGCAACTTCAAAGAAAAACCTCATTTCTCAAGAAAACCCAAAACACTTGTTCAGAAGAAATCATTTATCATTTAAACCAAAACTACATTTTAAATTCTGTGAATTATGTTTAAAATAAAAATGGGCATCATTTCACATCTGGATGTCCATTCATCAAGAAAATATTCTTGGCATCATGTATAAAATAAACAACTCTTTTTTACACCAAATAATCATTTAAAATTTAATTATCTTATACTATTTCCTATTTATTAAAATTAATAAAATATCAATAAATTAATAAATTCTAAATTTAAAGGTGTGTGCAGTAGGGGACCTACCTTGACTCGCAGTCGAAACATGATGGCACGACATGCCTCGAGCGGGCGCACAAGCATGCGTAGGAAGAATACAGCAATTTCACAGAATTACCTCGCCAAAGCGCTGCACCAAATTCACAAAAACGAAAATATGTAAACACTAACTTAAAACCACCCTACCGAATAAACAACACAAAAGAACCACCTCGACATATCTTCAAAACACAACTGGCACCATCCACATAATTTACTAAACCACTTTGAAAATCCGTAAAGTGTTAACAAAACCACACGACTCCAAGCCAACGACCCATTTCAAGAAGACACTTAGAGTGAAAAACCAGAAAAAAGTGCATGACATGATGAAATATACATTTAAAGTGAGTACGCCTAAACACATTTTCAAAACCAAACTCATAGCCTCAAAATTATTTAATAAACCATTTAAAACTTTACGAAACAATTTTGAAAAGCATACCATGACTTTAAACACACAAAACCAACTTAAACCCCTTAAAAACACTTTTATGATCAAATTCACACCAACGCATTTCTAAAACACAATTACCAACCCTGGTATATTTTAATAAACCAACTACATGATTTAATAAAGCACTATTTGATGGCACAAATTAGATTTCATCAAAACTGCACCATAACACATATGAACATACCACTTCAAAAATCAAAGGCATAATAAACTCTAATAAAATATTTTTACAGCACAAACATCATTTAATAAATCTGTTAGAAAATTAATAGAACATTCTCATGGTGCACAACAATGTTTTACCACAAAACTACACTCTAATAAGCGAAGAAACTCAACAAATGCTAAAAACAAACTTTTCACCAAACAAATAATTTAAATAATATTCTAATTTTTTTAAAAACGCAAATTAATTCCTCAAAAAATTTTAATAGGCGGAATCAACTACCTCAAATGTAGAGACCCAAATCTTGACGTACATAGACATTAATTTAATTTTTCTGAATATTTAATACATAACAAAAAATAGACACCAAAGGACCACAATAGTTTAGTGTCTTTGGAAACCTGGAACATAATCTTCTAATCATGATGAAAGATCTTCAACATCTCTCATAAAGATCTTCCCCTTTTGTTTTATTACCTAAAACCTTTCTTTAAATTTTGGGGAAAAGAAATCATAAAAATGGTGAACTAAAATTCCCAGTAAGGGTAAACATAGAGACCATAAAACAATCCATAAACATTTGAATGTAAAAACTTGAACATAAAATCTAATCATCAAAATCATGAGCAATGACATAAATCTTGGAAGTACGTGAGGCATATATCATAAAGGAACATCAATCGTGATAAAATAGCATGGTAACAAAACATGTAATTGTGGAAAACCATTAAGCACATGATATGATTTCCATAGTAGCCAATGCATTGCTGCCAAGATCATCTTAGTGGACAAAGTCCCTTTCTGAATCGAGTTCACTCCTCGTTCCAGTCCTGTAAGACTGAACCAGATTAACTTACCGTTATATCCATGTATATATCATGATATATAAATATTTACCCAATGCATTGGAGTGAGATATAGGTCCCACCCATCTCATAATTAAATCATTCTTACGTGTTCCACAACATAAACATAAATCATTCATCATAACCCAAAGAATAAAATGGGTTTCATAAACATCATCCCTTCATAACATAATCCATATAAAACAAATAGATATCATTTCATCATAAGAGAAGTTAAACCATGTAAATCATAGAGGCATTACACTTGAAACATACACATATAAAATAATGTCATCTTAGATGGAAAATGGTTTTGATAAAACACTTGAAATAAATTCTTGATGAAAATATCCTTTCTTATTCAAAATCATTTTCTTTTCAAAAAATGCTATGAAATTTTAAAAGAAGAGTATTTTTTTTGAAAATAGTAATGACATATAGTAGAGTAAGCTTCATGAAAATATGGTCTTATGAAACCGTAAAAATCCATTCATGCCATATAAGTTAAAAAACATTATCCTCATACTTTTTTCGGAAAACTCATAAAGTTCCTCGTATGGTAAACAAAAGAAAGATCCATTCCATAACACAAAGTAAAAGTCAAAGTGAGGTAAACATGACTTTAAACAAACATGGAAGAATATTAAACACTTTATGAAAAAAAATTATGGTCATGGATGAAAAATATAACCCCAGTAAATACTTACGTATAAGCAATCTCGAACAAAAATAAGATTTTCAAAATTCTCCCTTACCTTAGGTCTGATATGATTCGTACGTATCTGAACCTCATGTATAATGATTTAAATAATGTCATTGACTTATTAATGAATCATATTCTTTATTATGGTATCCTTTATGGTTCAATTATGACTTTATAATACCTGTTCTTTTCTAAATTCCATGTTAAAGAAACGTTTTGGGTAAAATTGTTTCATTCATTGTACGTGTTTCGATTTGTTGTTGTTGATATTATTATTACTTAGATAAAGATTTAATTACATAAATAATGTAAATAATGATTTATATATCATATATATTTAGTATATACATATATATAATAGATATATTAATGAAATGAAATACACCGTTCATGGAGACAGTAGGCCATACATACACATGAACGTTGTTTTCCTTTCCTTATTGACATGAATGGAATTAAGTAGATGATATACCTATATATATACATAAATCCCATAGAATTATTATGTCATATATTTCATGATTACTTATTATATATACTTTACAATCATTCTTTAATTGTTAGCAGGGAAAATGAATCTCATCACGCCGTGGAGACAGTAATTCGTACGTACGCACGAGCGATGATATCGTTCCCATATTTATTGAATGGAATTGGAGGGGATGATATAATATCTTATAATCAGTATGATGTTATAATAATCACATATAGTTATTCAATACACCATTAAAACCATCCAAGTAAGGTGGTGGTGGAAAAAGAGATTACACAACGGCGTAGAGACAGTATTCTGTACATACGCACGCGCGATGATTTCGTTTTCCATAGGATGGATAGAAGGTGAAATGGGGTTGTTTCATATTTATAATAACATATTAGTATATTATTTATACTGATGTTATTAATTTATAATGAAACAACTAAATAAGAATAAGTTTAAGAAGAAAGAAATTGGAAAGGATCGGTAATGGATATTACCTCTTCTTTGACACGCCTCTTCTTAACCTCCTCTTAGGGAACTAGAGTTGGTCTTTGAAGAAGACCAGGACCTATAGTATGTATCTAGTGAAGTGTAAAGGTGAAATTGGCAGGTTTTGGCCGTGTTTGATGGCTCAAAGTGGTGTGAGGAGGAGAGGGAGGAGGTGCCCTTTTATAAGGGAGGAGAGGGGCACCTTTAGAAAAACTAAAAATATTATTTTATAATAAAGTCATATTTAGTTTATCATAGATCAAAATTGATTTATTTTGAAGCTAAGGTGGGGATGGGTCGAAATACGTTCAACCAATAGGTTTTAGACAAGTTTAGGTTACTATTTTATCCTTATCATTTAGATTTAAGTCTAAGTTAAAAAATTTAACTTTTACAGTGTCTTTTTGTTTTCTTACACAATATGGTTAATAAACATACTATAACAAGACAAAATAACACCAAGTGGTTCATTATTAATATATATGTTCTTATCTAAGTCATTTGTCTGAACCTTATATTTTTAGGAATAAAATAACAATTAATAATATAATATGTGTTTTAAAAACTATTTTATGTCAATTTTGATACTATTTGGTACTTAATTTTTGTGAAATTCATAACAGCATGATTAGTTCGAAAAACATTATTAAATAAATAATAACATGTCATATTAACCTATAAAATTAGTTTGATTCATAAAAAGTCTAAAATTACATTTATTTGGGCATTTATAACATCAATTATGTTAATATTTCATTAATAGGGTAATTACTGCATCATCATTGTGTCATAAATAACATAAATTATTTAATGTATATAAATTATAAATAAAATACCATTATGTAGGAAATATTTTTATATTTCTAATGAATATTTATAGTCTAATTTATCTTATGTATAACCCTATATTAAAAATGTTTTAGTTATTAAACTTTGATTTTAACTATTTTAATTCTTCTTTAAATAAAATAATAATAAATGTCCTAATCAAATCCAAGTGAACCAAAATGGTAATATTTTATCCCTAAGGTTTTTTTGGTCGAATTACACTTATTTAATAGAATTAGGACATGTGTTAGAGTAATAATAATATCATTTTTACCCTTAATTACCCTATTTACTTTTAACCGTGGTAAATAAAAGTAAAAAAGTTTTTATTCACCAAAAATTATTTTTATCATATTGAACCACATTTTAATTACTGATATCAACCGTGTCTCTCGGATTTTTGAAATTCCACTCACAGAAGTGGTAAAATTAAGTTTTATGTAAATTTTCAATTTCTCCTTGGAGGTGGGTAAAAGACGGTCTCAAAAGTTCAATAAAATTTTTATATATCTAAAATTATTATAAAATGACTCCAATTAATTACATTGAAATTATATAGGTATTATGTATCAATTTTTACCTAAAATAAATTTAAATAAAATAAATAATTATTTAAATAAAAATTCGGTTTTTAAATAGTAACCTAGTGTTATCACTGTTCATCAAAAATTGAAAGTTTTCAGAAAAATACCAAAAAATCACCCTAGGCTAATTTCGATATTCCGAATCCAAAAATGATGTCCTTTTTGAAAAATAAAATTTCAAATAGTGGGTATTATTATTCATAACGTCTAGTTTATATAACATATCGTTGTTTAGTTAAACTCGGTATTGCGTACAACATATGCTATCGTGGAAGGTCGTGATTGCATGTAATGCAAGCCAAGTCAGGGATGCTTGTACTGCAAGCTCCTTTTGGTGTAGCGTACAACACAAGACATCAATGAAATTAAAAAGAATATGTTTCATAAAATATCGGGGTGTTACATTATACCCCCCTTAAAATGAATTTCTCCCTCGAAATTCATCGGGGTTATAAATGGTTTAATACTCGAAATTATTAATATAAACCCACATTGTAAAAAGTAATTCCAAAACTTATCTTTAAAAACTAAAGTATGAAATGTAATGGTTACCCAAACTAACTAATCACTGGGTTTCCACGTAAGAGAACACAGGTGAAAACATGGATATGGAAGAGAAATATAACAATCAAGTTCTACTGGAGAGTGGTAGAGAACATGGCTATGAAAAATCCAACAATCACAAATCCATAATTTTTTTATGATCGAAGGTACCATCTTATTCATCAGATATAAGGGAACTAGGACAACATATTTTGTTTTCAATATGATTTCCCTAAAGTTGAATAATTTGAATTAGAAGAAATACTTACTTTATTTCAGTATAATCTCACCGTTGTTCGTGCCTTAAACAATTTCCACTCCATCTCTTAAAGAAATGAAGTTGAATTTTTCATTTGTGAAGTGTTAGAAGATCATGTGATAGAATGATGGGTCATTCCATATGTCTCAAACAAAAGGTTAGAAAAATTTATCAAATATACATAAGTCTATCTATTGTGAGTTTAATCATATATGATTTCAAAAATGGACTTATACTTCATCTATCATATTGCTTAATAAAACTATTTTCTACTAACCAGGGACTTCCTCTAGGTCAGTGGTAGGAAATAAAGGTCTATCGCACTTCGGTTGTGGGTTCGATTCCCGCATCCTTGTCCAACGAGATGGGTTGTCGCCCATCCTGCAGGTTTTCCTTTTTCTAAAACAACATTTTTATAACATTCCAGCAATAATATGGAAAACAAATACTAACTTATATCCAACATAATCCATTCTAATCTTTAGGATTATCCAAAATACTTCTATCTAAGATCATAGTATAAAGAAAAAAATTACTATAAATTTCATCTACCGAGCATATGAATACCACCATTTATCCCCCATATATCATACGATCTATCTTGTTGTTCAATTTACAAACATGTGAATACCTTAATCATTTATTCTCTTTAAAAAAATGAATACCCATTTAACCTTAGTGAAAACATGAATGTTGTCAAAAGTTAACTCTTTCCACATACCAAAATCCCAAAAATTCTATATACAGAAACCATAATATCACTTAGTCCTTATATCAGTCATGAGCTCATGAATACTATTAAACATTTCATTTTCTCCTTATCATATCATATGCTTTCCAAAATATTGGAATTACTTTTCATGGTTACCAGTACCATATAATTATTGAAAACCATAATAAACAAATACCTAGATATTCCAATATTCCACAGTACTATAAATTAGATTTCACAACATTATTTTGGAATCCCTTTACATAAACACATAATCATTCCACTACATCGTTGTTATACTCAACATCTCCAATAATGATCGCATGTGACTTCCCTTTGTCCTTTGCCTTAATATGTTTCTCACGTCGGTCATCAATAACCCTTGGATTAGGGAATTGGTTAGTATAATGCCCCATTTCCTTTCACTTGAAGCATTGAAGTGTTGGTGGAGCGTTCTCTGTATACTTTTCTCTTTTCACGTCATTAGAATCCTTTTTTCCATTACTTCGGCACTCAGGTTCTTGATGACCTTCTTTTCAACACTTGAAACATTTTATAGTACCTTTTAGACAATCTCCACCATGCTTCTTTCCACACTTTGAGAATAAAGAAACATTCACCTTCTTTTCACCATTGTTCTGAGGTTTTTCCTCAAACTCCATCTTTCGTTTCTTTTCAAAACCATGAGATGGATATGTTACATCAACTTTCAGTTCTACCTTGATAGAACAACGCACAATTTCTTCATAGAATCTAAAGTCTCTTATAGCTAATGCCCTTTGAAGATTTGGTTTTAAGCCACTGAAGAATCAATCAACTTTACTTTCAGGTTGGATGATAAAGCCAGATGCATACCTTGCAAGTCTTGTAAAATATGCTTCGTATATACCAACAGATTCATCTTCTTTTTGCATAATCTCAAGGAACTCCTTTTCCATATTTTTTCTAAGAATATGATGGAAGTACTTACTGAAAACACGTTCTTGAACTCGTCCCATTCCATGGATTCAATTTCATCTTGGGGCCTTGTATTCTTAATTAGAGTCCACCACTGGTCTGCTTCACCTTCTAAATGATAAACAACAAAAATTAATTTTTCATGTTCTGAACAGCGAAGTATGGAAAATATCTTTTCAATTGTACTAATCCATTGTTTAGAAACAAGTGGATCTGAAGACCCATTGAAATACGGTGGACGTTGCCTCATAAAAGACTCAATAGAATATTTATCCCTTCTCTGATCGTTTGGAAATCCAGAATGATTCATAGCTTGTGTAAGTATAGAAATATGATTTTTCACTCCATCTCCCATCACATTTGGTTTTTCGGGTGGACAATAATTGCATTGTCCATTACATTGATCAACACGGTTCCTTCGGGTTCCAACCATCGTCTAAAACCCAAAAGGAACAGTGTGAGAGGCAAAAATCATGCTAGGAAAACAACATAATAAAGGGGGAGTACCTTTAATATCTAACATCTTAGTTTTAATTCTAATATTGTTTCCATAATTCTAGGACTATAACCTATACTTATACTTAACCTTAGGGACATCCCTAGACATACCTTAGAAATATCTATAGGGATCTCACTAAAGTTCTAGCATCCTAGTTTCCAAAGGTTGACTAAAATGAACCTCTAATACCAACTGTAGAGACCCAAATCTTGATGTACATAGACATTAAATTAATTTTTCAGAATACTTAATACATAAAAAAACAGACACCAAAGGTCTGTAATAGTTTAGTGTATTTGGAAACTTGGAACATAATCTTCTAATCATGGAGAATGATCTTCAACATCTCCCATAAAGATCTTCCCCTTTTGTTTTCTTACCTAAAACCTTTCTTTAAATCCTGGGGAAAAGAAATCATAAAAAGGGTGAGCTCAAAATCCCATTAAGTGGTAAACATAGAGAACATAAAACAATTCATAAACATTTGAATGCAAAAACTTGAACATAAAATCTAAACTTCAAAATCTTGAGCAATGACATAAATCTTGGAAGTACGTGAAGAATATATCATAAAGAAACATCAATCATGATAAAATAGCATGGGAACAAAACATGTAATTGTGGAAAAACATTAATCACATGATATGATTTCCATAGTAGCCAAGGTATTGCTTCCAAGACCATCTTAGTGGAAAGAGTCCCTTTCTGAATCGAGTTCACCCCTCGTTCCAGTCCTGTAACACTGAACCAGATTAACTTACCGTTACAGCCATGTATATATCATGAGATATGAATCTTTAACCAATGAATTAGAGGGAGATATATGTCCCACCTATCTCATAATGAAATCATTCTTACGTGTGCCACAACATAAACATAAATCATTCATCCTAACCCAAAGAATAAAATGGATTTCCTAAACATCATCCCATCAAAACATAATCCATATAAAACAAATAGATATCATTTCATCATAAGAGAAGTGAAACCATGTAAATAATAGAGAAATTATACTTGAAACATACACATATGAAATAATGTCATCTTAGATGGAAAATGGGTTTTATAAAACACTTGAAATAAATTATTGAGGAAAATATCCTTTCTTATTCAAAATCATTTTCTTTTCACAAAATGCCATACAATTATAAAAGAAAATGATTTTTTGAAAATAGTTTTGAAATCTTGTAGAGTAATCTTCATGAAAATAAGGTGTTATGAAACCGTAAAAATCCATTCACGCCGTATAAGTTAAAAAAACATTCTCCTCGTACTTTTGTCGGAAAAGTCAAAAAGTTCCTCATATGGTAAACAAAAGCAAGATTCCTTCCATAACACAAAGTAAAAGTAAAAGAGGGGTAAACATGAAATTAAACACACATGGAAGAATATTAAACACTTTATGGAAAACATTTTATGGTCATGGATTAAAAATATAACCCCAGTAAATACTTACGTATAAGCAATCTCGAACAAAAATGAGATTTGAAAAATTATCCCTTACCTTAGGTCCGATATGCTTCGTACGTATCTGAACCTCATGTATAATGATTTAAATAATGTCATTTACTTATTATAGAATCATATTCATTTTTATGGTTTCATATATGGTTCAATTATGACTTTATAATACCCGTTCTTTTGTAAATTCCATGTTAAAGCAGGATTTTGGGTAAAATCGTTTCATTTATCGTACGTGTTTCGATTTGTTGTTCTTGATATTATTATTACTTATATAAAAATTTACTTACTTCCAAAATTTAAATAATGATTTATATATCATATATATTCAGTATATACATATATATAATAGATAGATGAATGAAATTAAATACACCGTTCATGGAGACAGTAGGTCGTACGTACGCATGAACACTGTTTTCCTTTACTTATTGACTTGAATGGAATTAAGTAGATGACATACCTATATATATAAATAAATATAGTAGAATTATTATTTCATATATTTCATGATTACTTATTATATATACTTTATAATCATTCTTTAGTTGTTAACATGGAAAATGAATCTCATCACATCGTGTAGACGGTAATCCGTACGTACGCACGAGTGATGATATCGTTCCCATATTTATTGAATGGAATTGGAGGGGATGATATAATATATTATAATCAGTATGATGTTATAATAATCACATATAGTTATTCTTTACACCATTATAACCATCCAAGTAAGGTGGTGGTGGAAAAACATTTTACACCATGAAGTGGAGACGATATTCCGTACGTACGCACGCGCGGTGATTTTGTTTTCCATAGGATGGATAGAAGGTAAAATGGGGTTATTTCATATTTATAATAATATATCAGTATATTATTGATAATGATGTTTTTAATTTATAACGAAACAACTAAAGAAGAAGAATTTGAAGAAGAAAGAAATTGGAAAGGATCGGTAATCGATATTACCTCTTCTTTGACACGCCTCTTCTTAACCTCCTCTTAGGGCACTAGAGTTGGTCTTTGAAGAAGACCAGGACCTTTAGGATGTTTCTATGGAAGTGGAGAGGAGAAATTGGCAGTGGTTGGCCATGATTGATGGCTCAAAGTGGTGTGAGGAGGATAGGGAGGAGGTTCCCTTTTATAAGGGAGGAGAGGGGAACCTTTGGAAAAGCTAAAACAATTATTTTATAATAAAGTCATATTCTATTTATAATAGATAAAATTTTATTTATTTCAAAGCTAAAATGGGGATGGGTTGAAATCCTTTCAACCAATAGGTTTTAGACAGGTGTAGGTTACTATTTTATCCTTATCATTTAGATTTAACTCTAAGTTAAATAATTTAACTTTTACCGTGTCATTTTTTTCTTACACTATATGGTTAATAAACTTACTATAACAAGCCAAAAGAACCCCAATTAGTTCATTATTAACATATATATCCTTATCTAAGTCATTTGGCCTAACCTTATATTTTTAGGAATAAAATAACAATTAATAATATAATATTTGTTTTAAAAACTATTTTATGTCAATTTTGACACTATTTGGTATTTGATTTTTGTGAAAATCATAACAGCATGATTAGTTAAAAATAGTTAATTAAATCACTACTAAAATGTCATATTAACCTATAAAATTATTTCAATTCATAAAAAGTCTAAAATTACATTTATTTGGGTATTTATAACATCAATTGTGTTAATATTTCATTAATAAGGCAATTACTACATCATCACTGTGTCATAAATAAATTAAATTATTTAATGTATAAAAATTATAAATAAAATTCCATTATGTAGGAAATATTTTTATATTTCTAATTAATATTTAAAGATGAATTTATCTTATGTATAACCCTATATTAAAAATGTTTTATTTATTAAACTTTGATTTTAACTATTTTAATTCTCCTTTCAATAAAATAATAATAAATGTCCTAATCTAATCCTAGTGAACCAAAAGGGTAATATTTTATCCCTAAGGTTGTTTTTGGTCGAATTACACTTATCCAATATAATTAGGACATGTTTTAGGGTAATAATAATATCATTTTTACCCTTAATTACCCTATTTACTTTTAATTGTGGTAAATAAAAGTAAAAAGTTACTATTCAAAAAAATTATTTTTATCTTATTGAACCACATTTTACTTACTGATATCAACCGTGTCTATCGGATTTTTGAAATTCCACTCACAGAAGTGGTAAAATTATGTTTTATGTAAATTTTCAAATTCTCCTAGGAGGTGGGTAAAAGAGAGTCAAAAGTTCAATAAAATTTTTATATATCTAAAATTATTATAAAATCACTAAAATGAATTATATTGAACATATATAGGTATTATGTGTCAATTTTGACCTAAAATAAATTTTAATAAAATTAATAATTATTTAAATAAAAAGTCGGTTATTAAATAGTAACCTAGTGTTTTCACTATTCATCCAAAATTGAATGTTTTCAGAAAAATACCAAAAATTCACCCTAGGTTAAATTTGATATTCCGAATCCAAAAATGAAGTCCGTTTTGAAAAATAAAATTTCAAAAAGTGGGTATTACTATTCATAATGGCTAGTTTATATAACATATCGTTGTTTAGTGAAACTTGGTATTGCGTACAACATACACTATCGTGGAAGGTTGCGATTGCATGTAATACAAGACAAGTCAGGGATGCGTGTATTGCAAGATATTTTTGGTGTATCATATAACACAAGACATCAATGAAATTAAAATGAATATTTTTCATAAAAGCTCGGGGTGTTACATTAAATGTGGCAGACCACCCGAAAATGGGGAGAAACCTTGTTCGCACCGCGACCGCACCTGCTGGAATCCAAAACCACCAAATGCAATGAAAATTGTACCAACTAAAACAATATTAACCCCTAAACAACAAAACATAACAAAATTTAACACCTAAAACAACGAAATACTACCACATGGGGGTTGTGGATCAGATGTCTAAAATGAACGACGGGGGTAGAGCCGGCGAGACGGCTGATCGGAGGTCGGGTTGTGAGAGGCCGGATCAGGCAAGGGGGCGGAAGGAGATGACCTGGACAAGTGGGGCGGCTGGCTTGAAAACGGGTAAGTGGAATGGGTTCTCGCCGGTCGGACGGAGCAAGGGCAACGGGAGGTGGAACAGGCAGGAGGGGATGGCGGTAGTGTGCGGCTGGTCTGAGGGTACCGGTGGGAGGCGGATCGATGGCCACATGCAGTCACTGCTTCCAATCAGGGGAAACCCTACTCCTTTATTTTTTTCATTTTCTTTTTGTTTTTTTAATCAAAATCAATCAGGTGGGTTGCGCGATGAGAACCCTTTTTCACCCTCTTTTACCTTTTTATCTTAATTTCATTAAAACATTTAATATAATTATGATAATAATAAAAGTTATCTAATAAATATAATAATATACATGTTATTAATAATAATAGCAATCACTTTAATAAATATAAAATAATGACAAAATAATTTTGTTAATAATAAATAATAGTATTAATTTTCATGTTATTGATTCTAAATAATATATATATATATTTAACCACCATTTTCATTAATTAAAGGACATTTAGTTTCCCCCGCATGGAGGGCAGGTAGCGCGGTGACTAGGGTGTCACTGCACGACCCCCCGGTCGTGTTTTGCTCAAGTGCACACGCCGCCAAACACACATACGTGCGATTTTCTCCAAAAACATAAAGTTTTAACCTTAGTTAACCCAAAAACCCAACCCGACTCATAACCAAATGAAAATTTAAACCCAGGCGTGATAGGCTTGATCACAAAAGATCAAGTCTCAAAAGACCGGTCAGTTTAGCAGTCTTGGAAAATAGATTACATACATTAGCTTTACATTAAAATTTCAAACATAAAAAACAGCATAGATAGTTCCTTGAGAACACCATTATTCCATTTACCTTAACCCTACATATCATTCATAATACACATCTTGGAATCCTCGTAAAATAAAACATAAGAAAGGGGTGAGCTCCGATGCCCAATAAGGGTAAATAATTTAGCGGAAGCTCTAAACTTTTAAGGAAAGATGTGTGGTAAAAAATATAGCCTTTTTACACATAAACTTGAACATAATATGAAAAAATAAATCAAACATTACCATATAAACATGCACATGGATATTCTACTAGTCGAATAATCACATGTAATAACTAATTTCATAATAAGGGAATGCCTAACGCTAGACATCATTACCACATATTCAAGGCCTTGTTCCAAGACTACAAATAAAATTATTGTCAAGGCCTTGTGACAAGACACTAGTTTGTCTCATTAGACCTACCGATGCAAGGAGGAGCTATACCAGGCTCCACCCGTCACTTACTAAGTCCACTACATTACTCATATGAAAAAGTTGAAACATAACATAAACATTTATATTAAAACTAGCATACGAAATATCAATACATTAAATATAAACCATGAATGGTATAAAAATATAACATCCACAGTCAAACATATCATAACTCATTAAATAAAATATGGAAGAATGTATTATAATAAATCAACCTCAATCAAAAATAATATCCAGTAATGGATGCTGACATAGTTGAAAATGACGAGTAAAACTTTTTGAGAGAAATATCCTTTTTGTAAAATCATTTAAAAGTCACATGTTTATAAAGGAAGTAATTTAAAATAGATTTTTGAATCAAAGTGTCCCATACCACTTTGAAACTTCTTAATATAATTATCATTTCAAAAAATTCATGTCCATATAAATAAATCCTTAAAATCATTTTTATAACATGGAAATTAATTAAAAATATTTAGAAAGATAAATCTTTAAAACATTTAAAATTATGATATTTATAAATATTACCTTTCAAAAATCCTTAAAATATTCATTTTGAAATCATTTTTATGAAAAATGGACATGGATGATAAAAATTTCTCAGTAAATACTTACACATAAACAATCTCGGATAATAATGAGATTGAAGAATTAACCCTTACCTTGCACTTTCCTTTAGTATAGGGTACATTTAACCTCATATATGAAGATTGTAGTATGTTATTAAATTATACCAAAACCATATTAATATTTATGATATCATACATGATTCATTTATGACTTTATACCCATTTAATAATAATTTCCATGTTAAATTAACATTTCGGGTAATAATCGCTTTCTTTATCGTACGTGTTTTAACTTATTACTCTTGATTGTATCACTTAGATCAAGATTTAAATACTTCCAGAATATAAAAATTATTTATATATCATATATATTTATAATATAAATATGTATAATAGACATATATATGAAACTAAAAACACCGTTTATGGATACGGTAGTCCGTACGTACGCATAAACGTTGTTTCTATTTTCATATCGTATTGAACAGAACTAAGTGAATAAGATACATGTAAGTACATATATATATATATATCTAGTAGCACTATTATTTCATATATTACATACTTATTAGTAATATATATTTTTATAATCGTCGATGAATGGTGAATGTGGAAATGAATCTCATTGCGTTGTGGAGACGGTAATCCGTAAGTACGCACGAGCGACAATATCATTTTTTAAAAGGTGTGTAATTGGATGGTATATTAATTTTAAAGAGATATTATCATGTTATTTACATTATTTTTATACATATTAATCATTGTTATATCCATCCAAATAACATTGTGTTGAATTACAAATTACACCACGACGTGGAGACGGTAACCGTACGTACGCAGGCATGGTGACATTACCATTCATAAGATGGATAGAATAATGAATATAGTTGTGCCATATTTATAATAACATCACAGTATATAGAGTATACTGGATTTATTATTTTATAATGGAAACAACAAAGAAAGAGTAAGTGGAAGAATAAGAGAACTTGAAATGGGTGGTGAAATCATTACCTCTTCTTTGGGTTCTTCCTTTTGATTTGATCAAAAGGGCTTCTTAGGTTGGATTTCTAACCAAAGTAAGGCCTCTAGGATGAAGTTAGGATAGTTGTAAGGATATTTGGGTAGAGGTTTGTGGATCCAAATGGCTTTGGAGGTGTGAATTTAAGAGAAGGGGAAGTGCCCTTTTATAAGAGGGGTGAGGGGAACCTTAGAAAAAACTTAAAATATCATTTTATAATAAATTTATTTTCGGTTTCTAATGGCTCAAAAATGATTTATTTAAAATCTAAGGTGGTTGAAGGTCGAAAAAACTCATCCAAGAGGTTTCATACATGCTTAGGTTACCATATTAACCTTAACTTTTAGATTTAACTCTTAGTTAAATAGTTTGACATTTACCAAGTCTCTTTGTATTTTTATATTATATGGTTAATAAACTTACTATAAAATGCCAATAGAACCCCAATTGGTTCATTAATGTCATATATATTATTATATAAGTATTTTGGATGAACCTTAGATTTTTGGGACTATTATATCAATTAATAATATAAAATCTGTTTTAAAAACTATTTTATGTCAATTTTGACACTCTTTGGTTTTTTTTGATAAAATAATAACAACATGATTACTTCAAACAAAGAACATTGAATCAATCCTAACATGTCATATTCACCTATAAAATTATTTTATGTCATAAAAACTTTGAAATTATATTTATTTTAATATGTATAATACCATTTGTTTGATTATTTCATTAATAAGGTAATTACTACATCATCATTGTGTCATTAATAAATTTATCTATCTAATATCTAAAAATTATAAATAACATACCATTATGTAGGAAATATTTCTACATTTCTAATTAATATTTATAGACTAATTTATCTTATGTATAACCGTCTATTAAAAATGCTTTAGTTATTAAACTTTGATTTTATCTCTTTAAACTCTTTTTTAAAGAAAATAATAATAAATGTCTTAATATAATCCAAGTGGACCTAAAGGGTCATATTTTATTCTAAAGGTTTTTTTATTCTAATTACACTTATCCAATAGAATTATGGCATCTGTTAGGGTAATAACAATATCATTTTTACCCTTAATTTACCTATTTACTTTTAACCATGGTAAATAAAAGTAAAAAGATACTATTCACTAAAAATTATTTTTATCTTATTGAACCACATTTTACTCTTTTATATTAACTGTCTCTCTCGGATTTATTAAATTCAACTCCCAAAAGTGGTAAAATTAAGTTTTATGTAAATTTGCAAATGCTCCTAGGTGGTGGGTAAAAGACGATATAAAGTTCGATCAATGTTTTATATATCTAAAATTACTATAAAATGACTCCAATGAATTAAATTTAATTTTTATAGGTATTATATATCTGTTTTGACCTAAAATAAATTTAAATAAAATAAATAATTATTTAAATAAAAATTCTTTTTTAAACAATAACTCAGTGTTTTTCAGTATTCATAAAAAATTTAATGTTTTCAGAAAAATACCAAAAATTCACCATAAGATAATTTTGATATTCCAAATTCAAAAATGATTTCTATTTTACCAATTTCAAAACATAGAAGTTGCATTAATTAATTTAAAATTAATTCCCGTTGTCAAAACCAAGAAACGTATTTTTAAGAAATAATAACTATCAAAAGATTGACACTTGTTTATGTCCAATTTCAAAGTGAAATTACTTTAAATGAACCACATTGGATTAAATGGTAAAAATATAATCTAATTATACTTTAAACCGTTAAAATTTATAATTCAACACTATAAATTAATTTGATTAAAAAAGTTGTTTTCAGTTAAAATATAGTATTTTTCACTATTCACCAAAATATGAAAGTTATCAGAAAAACACCAAAAATTTATTAAAACTAAATTATTATGTCCCAATTCTAAAGAAGAAGTTTATTTTTTAAAATTGAATATATAAAAGTTTCAAATATTGGATTTGAAAAGTGTTTTCCATTAAAAGGTGGTAAAATTGCCTTTTTTGAAATATACATCTTTTATCTGAAAAAAATGTATTTGTTCTTACATTATGTCTAAGAAACTCATAATATGGATTCTAAAATTATATGTATTATATAAAGTTCAAAATTCATTAAATACTATTCATAATCGCTTTTGAACGGCTAGTTTGGTAAGTCGTGGTGCGCTTGAACTCAGTGTTGCGTGCAGTGCATGTTATTTAATTACTTTAAAGAAATAACATAATATGAAATCATGGGGTTTTAAATTCTTCCCTCCTTCAATAAATTGCGTCCTCACAATATGAAATTGTTCTAAAAAAATAAAATATTGAAAATATAAAAAACCATTGTGGGAAAACCCACATCAAAAAATGGGTTAATAAAATTTATTCTTAAAAAGAGGAAAAAAATTATATATATATATATATACTTGACAAGTAGAGTTTAATACTTAAACTAATTCCTACCACAAACCCATCTTTCACTCCAAATGATTTCAAAAAAAATTATATTTAACCAAATCCTATAAGGTTCCAAAAATAATTAATTTATAATTCATTTGTCAGACTCTTTAAAAAAACTAAATTATACAAACTAGTACATCACGTAGTCCAGTCGTAGGTGATGCACCTTTGTCGCTCTTTAGTTGTGGGTTCAAGTCTCACGACCTTCTCGAACGCGACTTCTTCTCGCCCAACCTCTGGTTTTTCATTTTTATAACAATCCAAAAATAACCTTAACAATAGTATCAAATTTCAAACTTAATCCATTCAAACCTTTAGACTTATCTAAAATATTTATATCCAAACTCTCAGTCCAAAATTTATAAGGATGTTAAACACAATGAAGATCCTTTTTTCCGGGTAATAACATGTGAACGCCTTCATAATGTATTCTTTTAAGACACCGCAACATCCTGAATTACCATAAAACCTTATTGATTACATTCATCCTCCCTTATTCCTTATAGAATACTGGATATACTCCTATCCAAAAAAAGTTGTAAACTCCAGAAATGATGGAATATACAAATCATTAATCAGTTTCAAGGAAGTAAAGAATATTCAATATAATTTTTCCAAATCAACCATCTCTTATTCCAAAATCACTACCTCGTTATCAGGACCATATTAAGGATTACCTTTAGTTCGACCATGTATTTTCCAAAAAAGTGTAGCTTACTATTAAGTTACTTTTATTAGAACCATATAATCTCAAATCCTTAATAAAATAGTACTGTAGTACAATCCTTATTTATCTCCATAATTAATGTAACTAGTATACTGTTGATACAACACTCAAATGGAATAATTCTATAATAACAACACAAGAACACTAGTCGTTCCTCTTCTTGTGAGTTAATATCATAACTTGATTATTATCCAATAACAACATTTTTGATATACTCTTATGAATGGCACATTGAATCGTGTAGTGTCTCAATGCCTTTTAGATGAATAATTTTACATTTTAAAACTTTTTCTTACAATTGCAATCACGTACTTAGTGTCCTTTTTCTCCACACTTATAAAAAACTCTCATTCCCTTCAAGAATTTACCAAGGTGATTATTTCCACATTTATCAAAAATGGAAAAATACTTCTTTTCCCTCTTTCCTTTATCCATATTTCTCTCTTTCATCCATTTATTCTCTTTCTTCCTTTCAAAGCCATAGGACTTAGAGAATTCTTTACTTATCTTATTAACACATGATACTATTTCTTTATATGTTGAGAATACATGGGAGACTAGTTCCATTATAAATTTTGGCTTAATACCATGAGAGATATGATCCTTATTACTCTTTGGATCATACGTATTGTTGGAGGTCACCTTCCTTCTACTGGGCGCCATTTCTATACAGTGGAATACACTAGGTAAGTTTATGGATTGCAATGAATAATTACAAACTTGTAAAATACCTAATATAAATTGAATAGTTTGTGGATATAATCCATGAAAATATTTTCTTTGAGGAGGTATATACTCATAAATCATTCATAATGATTTGTAAAGAAAATGAGAATTATCCTAAGAAAACCCCCTAGGAGTGTTGTAAACAAGAGTGCACCAAGGCTCGTTGTCGTCCACCAGTTCCCTTTTGAGTCTAGGTCAAAGAGGTGTTTTCTGGTTTTACCCCTAGGAACATCTGTGCTAGGGCCACCTCTACCTTCTCATATCCATAAAGAGATGTATTTGCTTGGAAAACTCACAAAATATCTACACTAATAAATTCTATGAATTTCTTCTATACTAATCCTCAAAGTCTATCTTAGGGTAATGTGCTCTAATCAGAGTTAATATAAATCTAGTTTCCAAGGTTATTACTAAACATCCTCTGATACAAACTATAACACCTCAACCCCAGTTACCCAGATCCAGTGCATTATTTTAATACATTGGCATGATCACAAAAGATCAAGTCTCGAAAGACCGGTCAGTTTAGCTATCTTGGAAAATAGATTTCATACAGTAACTTTACATTATAATTTCAAACATAAAACACAACATAGATATTTCTTTGAGAACTCCAGTATTCCCTTTAGCTTAACCCGGCATATCAATAATAATACACTTCTTGGAATCCTAGGAAAATAAAACATAAGAAAGGGGTGAGATCAGATGCCCAATAAGGGTAAATAATTTAGTGGAAGCTCTAAACGTTTTAGGCAAGATGTGTGATAAAAACAATAGCCTTCTTAAACATAAATTTGAATATAATACGAAAAAATAAATCAAAAATTACCATATAAACATGCACATGGATATTTTAATAGTCGAATAATCACATGTAATAACTAATTTCATAATAAGGGAATGCCTAACGCCAGACATCATTACCACATAGTAAAGGCCTAGTGCTAAGACTACAAATAAAATTTTGGTCAAGGCCTTGTTCCAAGACACTAGTTTTTCTCATGAGATCTACCGATGCATCAAGGAGCTATAGCAGGCTCCACCCATCACATACTAAGTCCACTGCATTCCTCATATGAAAAAGTTGAAACATAACATAAATAATCATATTAAAACTAGCATACGAAATTTCAATACATTAACCATAAACCATGAATGGTATAAAAATATAACATCCACAGTCAAACATATCATAACTCATTCAATAAAATATGGAAGAATGTATTATAATAAATCAACCTCAATCAAAAATAATATCCAGTAAAGTATTCTGACATAGTTGAAAATGATGAGTAAAACTTTTTGAGAGAAATATACTTTTTGTAAAATAATTTAAAAGTTGTGAATTTATAAAGGAATTAATTTAAAAGATATTTTTGAATCAAAGTGTCACATACCACTTTGAAACTTTTGAAAATAATTATCATTTCAAAACATTCATGCCCATATAAATAAATCCTTAAAATCATTTTGAAAACATGGACATTAATTAAAAATATTTAGAATGATAAATCTTTAAAACATTTGAAATTATGATCTTGATAAAGAGTACCTTTCAAAAATCCTTAAAATATTCATTTTAAATCATTTTTATGAAAAATGGACATGGATGAGAAAAATGTCCTTGTAAATACTTACACATAAACAATCTCGAATAATAATGAGATTGGGGAATTAACCCTTACCTTGCACTTTCCTTTAGTCGAGGGTACGTTTAACCTCCTGTATAAAGATCGTAGTATGTTATTAAATTATACCAGAACCATATTAATATTTATTATATCATACATGATTCATTTATGACTTTATACTACCCATTTAATAATAATTTCCATGTTAAATTAACATTTCGGGTAATAATCGCTTTCTTTATCGTACGTGTTTTAACTTGTTACTCTTGATTGAATCACTTAGATCAAGATTTAAATACTTTAAGAATATAAAACATTATTTACATATGATATATTTTTATAATATAAATATGTATAACAGATATATATATGAAATGAAAAACACCGTTTATGGAGACGGTAGTCTGTACGTACGCATAAATGCTATTTCTGTTTTCATATCGTATTGAACGGAACTAAATGAATAAGATATATGTAAGTACATATATATATATATATCTAGTATCATTATTATGTAATATATTACATACTTATAGTAATATATATTTTTATAATCGTCGATGAATGGTGAACGTGGAAATGAATCTCATTGCGTTGTGGAGACGGTAATTCATATGTACGCACGAGTGACAATATAATTTCCTTAAAAGTGTGTAATTGGATGGTATATTAATTTTACAGAGACATTAGAATGTTATTTTAATTATTTATATACATATTACTCATCATTATATCCATCCAAATAACATAGTGTTGAATAAAAAATTACACCACGGTGTGTAGACGGTAAGCCATACGTACGCAGGCATGGTGACATTATCATTCAGGATATGAATAGAATAATAAATATAGTTGTGTCATATTTGTAATAACATCACAGTATCTAGAATATAATAGAGTTATTATTTTATAGTGGCAATAAAAATGAAAGATTAAGTGGAAGAATACGAGAACTTGAATGAGGGTGGTGAAATCATTACCTCTTCTTCGGGTTCTTCCATTTTATTTGACCAAAAGGGATTCATAGGATGGATTTATGGCCAATATGAGTCCCTTGGGATGAATTTAGGATAGTTGGGAGGATATTTCGGCAGAGTTTGGCTAAGCCAGATGGATTTGCAGGTGTGAATTTGAGATAAAAGGAAGTGCCCTTTTATAAGAGGGGTGAGGGGCACCTTAGAAAAAACTTAAAATATTATTTTATAATAAATTCTTTTTTAGTTTCTAATGGCTCCAAAATAAATTATTTAAAATATAAGGTGGGGATGGGTTGAAAAAAACTCAACCAATAGGTTTTAGACGCGCTTAGGTTACCATATTGACCTTAACTTTTAGATTTAACTCTTAGTTAAATAGTTTGACAATTAACATGTCTCTTTGTATTGTTATATTATATGGTTAATAACCTTACTATAAAATTCCAATAGAACCCTCATTGGTTCATTAATTTCATATATATTATTATATGTGTTTTGGAGTATCCTTAGATTTTTAGGACTATTATATCAATTAATAATATAATATTTTTTAAAAACTATATTATGTCAATTTTGACACTCTTTGGTTTTTGTTTTTTGATAAAATAATAACAGCATGATTACATCAAAAAAATACATTGAATTAATCCTAACATGTAATATTCGCCTAGAATTTCTTGTATGTC
This sequence comes from Viscum album, assembly GCA_963277665.1. Lineage (NCBI taxonomy): Eukaryota > Viridiplantae > Streptophyta > Magnoliopsida > Santalales > Viscaceae > Viscum > Viscum album. The sequence goes on from OY728123.1 coordinate 882,849,562, forward strand.
ATAAAAACTTTGAAACTGTATTTATTTTAATATTTATAATACCATTTATTTGATTATTTCATTAATAAGGTAATTATTGCATCATCATTGTGTCATTAATAAATTTAATTATTTAATCTCTAAATATTATAAATAAATTACCATTATATATGAAATATTTCTATATTTCTAATTAATATTTATAGTCTAATGTATCTTATGTATAACCCTATATTAAAAATGGTTTAGTTATTAAACTTTCATTTTAACTCTTTTAACTCTTCTTTAAATAAAATAATAATAAATGTCTTAATCTAATCCAAGTGGACCTAAAGGGTCATATTTTATTTATAAGGTTGTTTTTGGTCGAATTACACTTATCCAACAGAATTAGGACATCTTTTAGGGTAATAATAATATCATGTTTAACCTTAATTACCCTATTTACTTTTCACTGTTGTAAATAAAAGTAAAACGTTACTGTTCACCAAAACTTATTTTTATCTTATTGAACCATATTTTACTCTTTGATATTAACCGTGTCTCTAGGATTTTTGAAATTCAAATCATAGAAGTGGTAAAATTAAGTTTTATGTAAATTTTCAAATGCTCCTAAGAGGTGGGTAAAAGACGGTAAAAAGTTTGATAAAATTTTTATATATCTAAAATTATTATAAAATGTCTCAAATGAATTACATTGAATTTATATAGGTATTATGTCTCAATTTTTACCTAACATAAATTTAAATAAAATAAATAATTATTGAAATAAAAAGTCGGTTTTAAACAATAACTCAGTGTTTTCACTATTCATCAAAAATTGAAAGTTTTCTGAAAAATACAAAAAATTCACCCTAAGCTAATTTTGATATTCCGAATTCAAAAATGAATTCAATTTTACCAATTTAAAAACATTTAAGTTTCATTAATTAATTTAAAATTAATTCTCGTTGTCAAAACCAAGAAACGCATTTTTAAGAAATAATTACTATCAATACATTGACACTTTTTTATGTCCAATTTCAAAGTAAAATTACTTACTATGACCATCATTGGATTAAATGGTAAAAATATAATATAATTATACTTCCCAAACATCAAAATTTATAATTCAACACTATAAATTATTTTGATTAAAAAAATTTGTTTTCAGTTAAAATATAGTATTTTTAACTATTCAACCAAATATAAAAGTTATCAACAAAACACCAAACATTTATTGAAAATAAATTATTATGTACTGATTATAAATAAGAAGTTTATTTTGTAAAATTGAATATATAAAAGTTTCAAATATTGGATTTAAAAGGGTTCTCCATTAAAAGGTGGTAAAATTGCCTTTTTTTGAAAAATACTACTTTTATCTGAAAAAATGTATTTGTTCTTACATTATGTCTAAGAAACTCAAAATATGGATTCTAAAATTATAAGGATTATATAAAGTTCAAAATTCAGTTAATACTATTCATAACTGCTTTTGAACGGTTATTTTGTTAAGTCGTGGTGCGCTTGAACTCAATTTTGCATGTAGTGAAATTTATTTAATTACTTTGATAAAATAACATACTATGAAATCATGGGGTGTTAAATTCTTTCATTCTTCAATAAATTGCGTCCTTGCAATTTGAAATTGTTCTTCAAAAATAAAAGGATGAAAATAGAAAAAACCTTTGTGGGTAAACCCACATCAAAAATTGGGTTAATAAAATTTAGTCTTAATAAGAGGAAAACAATTATATATATATATATACTTGAAAAGTATAGTTTCATCCTTCAACTAATTCCTACCACAAAATCATATTTCACTCAAAATTATTTTAAAAAAATTATATTTAACCAAATCGTATAAGGTTCCAAAAATAATGAATTTATAATTCATTTTTCAGACTATTTAAAAAAACAAAATTATACAAACTAGTACATCACGTATTCTAGTTGTAGGTGATGCACCTTTGTCGCTCTTCGGTTGTGGGTTCAAGACTCACAGCCTTGTCGGACTCGACTAGTTGTTTCCTGACCTCTGGGTTTTCCTTTTTATAACAATCCAGAAATAACCTTAACAACAATATCCAATTTCGAACGTAATTCATTCCAAACTTTAGAATTATCCAAAATACTTATATCCAAACTCTCAGTCCAAAATTTATAAAGAAGTTAAACACAATAAAGATTCTTTTTTCCAAGAAATAACATGTGAACGCCTTCATCTTTTATTATTTTAAAACACAGCAACATCCTGAATTACCATAAAACCTTATTGATTACATTCATACTCCCTTATTCCTTATAGAATCTTGGATATACTCTTATCCAAAAAAAAGTTTTAAACTCCAACAATGATGGAATATACAAATCATTAATCAGTTTCAAGGAAGTCAAAAATATTCAATATAATTTATCCAAATCAACCATCTCTTATTCCAAAATCACTACCTCATTATCATGACCATATTAAGGATTATCTATCCTTAAACAATGTATTTTCCAAAAAAGTGCAGCTTACTATTAATTCACTTTTATTAGAACCATATAATCTCAAATCCTCAATAAAATAGTATTGTAGTACAATCCTTATTTATCTCCATAATTCATGTAACTAGTATACTATTGATACAACACTCAAATTAAATAATTATATAATTACAACACAAGAACACTAGTCATTCCTCTTCATATGAGGTAGTATCATAACTTGATTATTATCCAATAACATCATTTTTGGTATACTCTTATGAATGGGAAATTGAATCGCGTAGTGTCTCAACACCTTACAGATGAAGCATTTTACATTTGAAAACTTTTTCTTAACCTTCCAATCATGCACTTGGTCTCCTTTTTCTCCAGACTTATTAAAATCTCTCATTCCCTTCAAGCATTTACCAAGTTGATTCTTTCCACATTTATCACATATGCTAAAATCCTTCTTTTCCTTCTTCCCTTTATCCATCTTTATCTCTTCCATCCTTTTCTTCTCTTGCTTCCCTTCAAAGCCATAGGACTCAGATAATTGTTTACTTATCTTATTAACACATGATACTATTTCTTTATATGTTGAGAATACATGGGAGACTATTTACATTCTAAATGTTGGCTTAATACCATGAGAGATATGATTCTTCTTACTCTTTCGATCATACGTATTGATGGAGTTCACATTCCTTCTACTAGGCACCATTTCTATACAATGGCATACACTAGGTTATCTTATGAATTGCAAGGAATAATTCCAAACTTGTAAAATAACTAACATAAATTGATCAATTTAAGGATATAATCCATGGAAATATTTTCGTTGAGAAGGTATATACTCTTAAATCCTTCATGATGAATTTAAAAGAAAATTATAATTATCCTAAGAATATCCCTCGGGAGTGTCGTAACAAAGAGTGCAGAAATGCCCGTTTTGTGCACCAGTTCCCGTTCGATTCTAGATCAAAGAGGTGTTTCCAGGTTTTACCCCTTGGTACTTCTCTGCCAGAGCTGCCTCTACTTGCTCGTATCCAGATAGGGATTTATTTTCTTTTAAAACTCACAAAATCTCTACATTACCAAAATTCTAGTAAGTTCTTCTATACTAATCCTAAAAGTCTATCTTAGGCTAATGTTCTATAATCAGAGTTTATCTAAATCTAGTTTCCAAGGTTATTGCTAAAATTTCTCTGATACCAACTGTAATGCACCAACCCCAGTTACCCAGAGTCGGTGTGTTATTTTAACACATTTTCCTGATCACAAAAGATCAAGTCTCAAAAGACTGGTCTGTTTAGCAATCATGGAAAACAGATTACATATATTAACTTTAAGTTACAATTTCAAAAATAAAACACAGCATATATAGTTCTTTGAGAACACCATTATTCCCTTTATCTTAACCCTACATATCAATAATAATGCATTTCTTGAAATACTGGGAAAATAAAACATAAGAAACGGGTGAGCTCAGATTCCCAGTAAGGGTAAATAATTTAGCAGAAGCTCTAAACTTTTAAGGCAAGAGGTGTGATAAAAACAACAACCTTTTTTAACATAAAATTGAACATAATATGAAAAAATAAATCAAACATTACCTTATAAAAAGGCACATGGATATTCTACTAGTCGAATAATCACATGTAATAACTAATTTCATAATAAGGGAATGCCTAACGCCAGATATCATTACCACATAGTCAAGGCCATGTGCCAAAACTACAAATAAATTTTTTGTCAAGGACTTGTGGCAAGACACTAGTTTTTCTCATGAGACCTACTGATGCATCGAAGAGCTATAGCGGGCTCCACCCATCACTTACTAAGTCCACTGCATTCCTCATATGAAAAGTTGAAGCATAACATAAACAATTGTATTAAAAAAAGAATACTAAATGTGAATACATTAACCATAAACCATGAATGGTATAAAAATAGAACATCCATAGTCAAACATATCATAACTCATTCAATACAATATGGAAGACTGTATTATAATAAATCAACCTCAATCAAAAATAATATTTAGTAAAGGATGCTGACATAGTTCAAAATGATGAGTAAAACGTTTTCAGAGAAATATACTTTTTATAAAATCATTTAAAAGTCACACATTTATAAAGGAAGTAATTTAAAAGATATTTTTGAATCAAAGTGTCTCATACCACTTTGAAACTTTTGAAAAGAATTATCATTTCAAAACATTCATGTCCATATAAATAAATCCTTACAATCATTTTGAAAACATGGACATCAATTAAAAAGATTTAGAAAGAAAAATCATTAAAACATTTAAAATTATGATCTTGATAAATATTACCTTTCACAAATCCTTAAAATTTTCATTTTGAAATCATTTTTATGAAAAATGGACACGGATGATAAAAATTTCCCGGTAAATACTTACACATAAATAATCTCAGATAATAATGAGATTGAAGAATTAACCCTTACCTTGCAGTTTCCTTTAGTCGAGGGTACATTTAACCTCCGGTATGAAGATCGTAGTATGTTATTAAATTATACCAGAACCATATTAATATTTATGATATCATACATGATTCATTTATGACTTTATACTAACCATTTAATAACAATTTCCATGTTAAATTAACATTTCAGGTAATAACCGCTTTCTTTATCGTACGTGTTTTAACTTGTTACTCTTGATTGTATCACATAGATCAAAATTTCAATACATCCAGAATATAAAACATTATTTATATATCATATATATTTATAATATAAATATATATAATAGACATATATATGAAATGAAAAACACCGTTTATGGAGACGGTAGTCCGTACGTACACATAAACGTTGTTTCCGTTTTCATATCGTATTGAACGGAACTAAGTGAATAAGATATTTGTAAGTAAATAAATATATATATATATATATATATATCTCTAGTAGAATTATTATTTCATATATTACATACTTATTAGTAATATATATTTTTATAATCGTCGATGAATGGTGAATGTGGAATTAAATTTTATCGTGTCGTGGAGACGGTAATCCGTATGTATGCATGAGCGACAATATCATTTCCTTAAAGGTGTGGAATTGGATTTTATTTAAATTTAACAGAGACATTATCATGTTATTTTCATTATTTATATACATTTTAATCATCATTATATCCATCCAAATAACATAGTGTTGAATAACAAATTACACCACGATGTGGAGACGGTAAGCTGTACGTACGCACGCATGGTGACATTATCATTCATAAGATGGATAGAATAATGAATATAGTTGTGCCATATTTATAATAACATCATAGTATATATAAGATACTGGAGTTAGTATTTTATAATGGAAACAACAAAGAAAGAGTAAGTGGAAGAATAAGAGAACGTGAAAGAGGTTGGTGAAATCATTACCTCTTCTTCGGGTTCTTCCTTTTGATTTGATCAAAAGGGATTCTTAGGTTGGCTTTCTGACCAAAGCAAGGCCACTAGGATGAAGTTATTATAGTTGGGAGGATATTTTGGTAGAGTGTTCCCAATCCAAATGGCTTTTGAGAAGTGTATTTGAGATAAGGGGAAGTGCCCTTTTATAAGAGGGGTGAGGGGCACCTTAGAAAAAACATAAAATATTATTTTATAATATATTCATTTTCGGTTTCTAATGGCTCAAAAATGAATTATTTAAAATTTAAGGTGGGTATGGGTCGAAAAAAACTCAACCAATAGGTTTTAGATAGGTTTAGGTTACCATATTAACCTTGACCTTTTGATTTAACTCATAGTTAAATAGTTTGATATTTACCATGTCTCTTTGTATTTTTATATTCTATGGTTAATAAACATACTATAAAATGCCAATAGAACCCCAATTGGTTTATTAATATCATATATATTATTATATAAGTATTTTGTCTAAACCTTATATTTTTAGGACTATTATATCAATTAATAATATAATATTTCTTTTAAAAACTATTTTATATCTATTTTGACACTCTTTGGTATTTTTATTTTGATAAAATAATAAAAGCATTATTACTTCAAAAAATACATTTCATCAATACTAACATGTCATATTCACCTAGAGAATTCATGGATGTCATAAAAACTTTGAAATTATGTTTATTTTAATATTTATAATACCATTTATTTGATTCTTTCATTAATAAGGTAATTATTTATCATCATTGTGTCATTAATAAATTTAATTATTTAATCTCTAAAATTTATAAATAAAATACCATTATGTAGTAAATATATTTATATTTATAATTAATATTAATAGTCAAATTTATCTTATGTATAAACCTATATTAAAAATGTTTTAGTTATTAAACTTTTATTTTAAATCTTTTAACTCTTCTTTAAATAAAATAATAATAAATGTCTTAATCTAATCCAAGTGGACCTAAAGGGTCATATTTGACTCCTAAATAAAATTATTTTTAACTTATTGAACCACATTTTAGTCATTGGTATTATCCGTGTCTCTCAGATTTTCTAAATTCAACCCACAGAAGCGGTAAAATTAAGTTTTATGTAAATTTGCAAATGCTCGTAGGAGGTGGGTAAAAGACGGTAAAAAGTTCGATTAAATTTTAATATATCTAAAATTATTAGAAACTGACCCCAATGAATTATATTGAATTTATATAGGTATTATGTTTCTGTTTTGACATAAAATAAATTTAAATAAAATAAATAATTATTTAAAAAAAGTCGGTTTCAAACAATAACTCAGTGTTTTTCACTATTCATCAAAAATTGAAAGTTTTCAGAAAAATACCAAAAATTCACCGTAAGATAATTTTGATATTATGAATTCAAAAATGAATTATATTTTACCAATTTCAAAACATATAAGTTTCATTAATTAATTTAAAATTAATTTCCATTATCAAAACCAAGAAACGCATTTTTAAGAACTAATAACTATCAAAATATTGACACTTGTTTATGTCCAATTTCAAAATATAATTACTTACAATGACCATAATTGGATTAAATAGTAAAAATATAATCTAATTATACTTACAAAACATTAAAATTTATAATTCAAAACAATAAATTATTTTGATTAAAAAAATTGTTTTCAGTTAAAATATAGTATTTTTCACTATTCACTCAAATATTAAAGTTATTAGAAAAACACCAAAAATTTATTGAAACTAAATTATTATATCCCGATTCTAAAGAAGAATTATATTTTGTAAAATTGAATATATAAAACTTTCAAATATTGGATTTAAAAAAGGGTTCACCATTAAAAGGTGGTAAAATTGCCTTTTTTTAAAATACTTCTTTTATCTGAAAAAATTTATTTGTTCTTAAATTATGTCTAAGAAACTCATAATATGGATTCTAAAATTATAAGGATTATATAAAGTTAAAAATTCAGTTAATACTATTCATAACTGCTTTTGAAATGCTAGTTTGGTAAGTCGTGGTGCACTTGATCTTAGTGTTGCGTGTATTCCAAGTTATTGAATTACTTTGAAGAAATAGCATACTATGAAATCTCGGGGTGTTAAATTCTTCCCTCCTTCAATAAATTTCGTCCTCGCAATTTGAAATTTTTCTTCGAAAATAAATGGTTCGAAATAGAAAAAACCTTTTTGGGAAAACCCACATCAGAAATTGGGTTAATGAAATTTAGTCTTAATAAGAGGAAAAAAATTATATATATATATATATAAATACTTGACAAGTAGAGTTTCATCCTTCAACCAATTCCTACCACAAACTCATCTTTCAATCCAAATGATTTGAAAAAAAATTAATTTAACCAAATCGTATCAGGTTCCAAAAATAATGAATTTATAATTAATGTGTCATACTATTTAAAAAAACTAAATTATACAAACTAGTAAATCGCGTAGTTCAGTCATAAGTGATACACCTTTGTCGCTCTACGGTTGTGGGTACAAGTCTCACAACCTTGACGGATGCAACTTGTTGTCGCCCGAACACTAGGTTGTCCCTTTTATAACAATCCAAAAATAACCTTAACAATAGTATCCAATTTCAAACTTAATCCATTCCAACCTTTATATATATCCAAAATACTTATATCCAAACTCTTAGTCCAAAATTTATAAGGAATTTAAACACATTGAAGATCCTTTTTTCCAGGTAATAACATGTGAATTCCTTCATCATGTATTCTTCTAAAACACTGCAACATCCTGAATTACCATAAAAAAATTATTGATTACATTCATGCTCCCTTATTCCTTATAGAATAATGGATATAATCCTATCAAAAAAATGTCGTAAACTCCAAAAATGATGGAATATACAAATCATTAATCAGTTTCAAGGAAGCCAAGAATATTCAATATAATTTATCCAAATCGATCATCTCTTATTCCAAAATCACTACCTCGATATCAGGACCATATTAAGGATTTCCTTTCCTTCAACCATGTATTTTCCAAAAAAGTGTATCTTACTATTATGTCACTTTTATTAGAACCATATAATCTCAAATCTTCAATAAAATAGTACTTTATTACAATACTTATTTATCTCGATAATTCATGTATCCAGTATACTGTTGATATAACACTCAAATGAAATAATTATATAATAACAACACAAGAACACTAGTCATTCCTCTTCATCTGAGGTAGTATCATAACATGATTATTATCCAATAACATCATTTGCGGTATAATTTTATTAATGGTACATTGAATCACGTAGTGTCTCAACGCCTTTTAGATGGATAATTTTACATTTGAAAACTTTTTCTTACCCTTCAAATCACGTACTTGGTGTCATTTTTCTCCACTCTTACAACAAACTCCCATTCCCTTCAAGCATTTACCAAGATGATTCTTTCCAAATTTATCACATATGGGAAAATCCTTCTTTTCCCTCTTCCCTTTATCTATCTTTATCTCTTCCATCCTTTTCTTCTCTTGCTTCCCTTCAAAGCCATAGGACTCAGATAATTCTTTACTTATCTTATTAACACATGATACTATTTCTTTATATGTTGAGAATACATGTGATACTATTTCCCTTCTAAATGTTGGATTAATACCATGAGAGACATGATCCTTATTACTCTTTGGATCATACATATTGATGGAGTTCACATTCCTTCTATTGGGTGCCATTTCTATACAATGGAATACACTAGGTCAGTTTATGAATTGCAAAGAATAATTCCAAAATCCTAAAATACCTAACATAAATTGAACAGTTTATGGATATAATCCATGAAAATATTTTCTTTGAGGATGTATATACTCGTAAATCCATCATAATGATTTGTAAAGAAAATGAGAATTATCCTAAGCATATCCCCTGGGAGTGTCGTAACCAGAAGTGCAGCAAGACCCATTGTCGTGCACCAGTTCCCGTTCGAGTCTAGCTCAAAGAGGTGTTTTTGTTTTTTACCCCTTGGTACATCTGTGCCAGATCCGCCTCTACCTACTCATATCCATACATGGATGTATTTTCTTGGAAAACTCACAAAATCTCTACATTACCAAAATTCTAGGATGTTCTTCTATACTAATCCCTAAAGTCTATCTTAGGGTAATGTTCTCTAATCATAGTTTATCTAAATCTAGTTTCTAAGGTTATTTATAAACTTACTCTGATACCAATTGTAATGCCCTAACCCCAGTTACCTAGAGCCGGTGCATTATTTTAATACATTGGCATGATCACAAAGGACCAAGTCTCGAAGAACCGATCAGTTTGGCAGTCTTGAAAAATAGATTACATACCTTAACTTTACAGTACAATTTAAAACATAAAACACAACATAGATAGTTCTTTGAGAACACCATTATTCCCTTTATCTTAACCCTACATAACAATCATAATACACTTCTTGGAATCCTGGGAAAATAAAACATAATAAGGGGTGATCTCAGATGCCCAGTAAGGGTAAATAATTTAGCGGAAGATCTAAACTTTTAAGGCAAGATGTGTGATAAAAACAACAGCCTTTTTAAACATAAACATGAATATAATATGAAAAATAAATCAAACATTACCATATAAACATGCACCTTTATATTCTACTAGTCAAATAATCAGATGTAATGACAAATTTAATAATAAGGGAATGCTTAACACCAGACATCATTACCACATAGTCAAGGCCTTATGCCAAGACGACAAATAAAATTTTTGTCAAGGCCTTGTTCCAAGACACTAATTAGTATCATGAGACCTACTAATGCATCGAGGAGATATCGCGGGCTCCACCCATCACTTACTAAGTCCACTTCATTCCTCGTATGAAAAAGTTGAAACATATCATAAACATTCGTATTAAAACTAGCATACAAAATGTCAATACATTAACCATAAACCACGAATGGTATAAAAATAGAACATCCAGAGTCAAACATATCATAACTCATTCAATAAAATATGGGAGACTGTATTATAAAAAATCAACCTCAATCAAAAATAATATCCAATAAAGGATGCTGACATAGTTGAAATTGATGAGTAAAACATTTTAAGAGAAATATCCTTTTTGTAAAATCATTTAAAAGTCACACATTTATAAAGGAAGTAATTTAAAAGAGATTTTTGAATCCAAGTGTCCCATACCACTTTGAAACTTTTTAAAATAATTATCATTTCAAAACATTCATGTCTATATAAATAAATTCTTAAAATCATTTTGAAAACCTGGACATTAATTAAAAGGATTTAGAAAGATAAATCTTTAAAACATTTAAAATTATGATCCTGATAAAGTGTACCTTTAAAAAATCCATAAAATATTCATTTTGAAAACATTTTTATGAAAAATGGACATGGATGATAAAAATGTCCCAGTAAATACTTACACATAAACAATCTTGGATAATAATGAGATTAATGAATTAACCCTTAGCTTTCACTTTCCTTTAGTCGAGGGTACGTTTAACCTCCTGTATGAAGATCGTAGTATGTTATTAAATTACACTAGAACCATATTAATATTTATGATATCATACATGATTCATTTATGAATTTATACTACCCATTAAATAATAATTTCCATGTTAAATTAACATTTCAGGTAATAATCGCTTTCTTTATCGTACGTGTTTTAACTTGTTACTCTTGATTGTATCACTTAGATCAAGATTTCAAAACATCAAGAATATAAAACATTATTTATATATCATATATATTTAGAATATAAATATGTATAATAGACATATATATGAAATGAAAAACACCGTTTATGGAGATGGTAGTCCGTACATACGCATAAACGTTGTTTCCGTTTTCATATCGTATTGAATGAAACTAAGTGAATAATATATATGTAAGTAAATATATATATATATACAGTATAATTATTATGTCATATATTACATACTTATTAGTAATATATATTTTTATAATCGTCAATGAATGGTGAACGTGGAAATGAATCTCATCGCGTCATGGAGACGGTAATTCGTATGTACGCACAAGTGACAATATCGTTTCCTTAAAGGTGTGGAATTGGATGGTATATTAATTTTACAGAGACATTATCATGTTATTTTAATTATTTATAAACATATTACTCATCATTACATCCATCCAAATAACATAGTGTTGAATAACAAATTACACCACAGCGTGGAGACGGTAAGTCGTACGTACGCCCACATGGTGACATTATCATTTATAAGATGGATAGAATAATGAATATAGTTGTGACATATTTATAATAACATCATAGTATATATAAGATACTAGAGTTTTTATTTTATAATGTAAACAACAAATAAAGAGTTAGTGGAATAATAAGAGAACTTGAAATAGGGTGATGAAATCCTTACCTCTTCTTCGGGTTCTTCCTTTTGATTTTATCAAAAGGGCTTCTTAGGTTGGCTTTCTGACCAAAGTAAGGCCTATAGAATAAATTTAGGATAGTTTGGAGGATATTTGTGTAGATTTTGGCCAATTCAAATGGATTTGGAAGTGTGAATTTTAGAGAAGGGTAAGTGACCTTTTATAAGAGGGGTGAGGGTCAACTTAGGAAAAAATTAAAATACTATTTTATAATAAATTAATTTTCGGTTTCTAATAGATCAAAAATTAATTATTTAAAATTTAAGGTGGGTATGGGTCTAAAACAACTCAACAAATAGGTTTTAGACAGGTTTAGGTTACCAAATTAACCTTAACTTTTAGATTTAACTATTAGTTATTAGTTTGACCTTTACCTTGTCTCTTTATATTTTTATATTATATGGTTAATAAACATACTACAAAATTCCAATAGAATCAAAATTGGTTCATTAATGTCATATATATTACTATATAAGTATTTAGGTGGAACCTTTAATTTTTAGGACTATTATATCAATTAATAATATAATATTTGTTTTAAAAACTATTTTATTTCAATTTTGACACTCTTTGGTATTTGTTTTTTGATAAAATAATTACAGCATTATTACTTCCAAAAAAATACATTGAATCAATACTAACATGTCATATTGTCCTATAAAATTCTTGTATGTCATAAAAACTATGAAATTATTTTTATTTTAATATTTATAATACCATTTATTTGATTCTTTCATTAATAAAGTAATTATTGCATCATCATTGTGTCCTTAATAAATTTCATTATTTAATCTCTAAAAATTATAAATAAATACCATTATGTAGGAAATCTTTTTAGATTTATAATGAATACTTATAGTTGAATTTATCTTATGTATAACCCTATGTTAAAAATAGTTTAGTTATTAAACATTGATTTTAACTCTTTTAACTCTTCTTTAAATAAAATAATAATAAATGTCTTAATCTAATCCAAGTGGACCTAAAGGGTCATATTTTAATCCTAATGTTTTTTTGCTCGAATTTCACTTATCCAATAGAATTAGGACATGTGTTAGGGTAATAATAATATCATTTTTACCTTTAATTTCCCTATTTACTTTTAACCGTGGTAAATAAAAGTAAAAAGTTACTATTCACCAAAAATTATTTTTATCTTATTGAACCACATTTTAATCTTTGATATTAATCGTGTCTCTCAGATTTTCAAAATTCAACTCATGGAAGCGGTAAAATTATGTTTTATGTAAATTTTCAAATGCTCCTAGGATATGGGTAAAAGACGGTAAAAAGTTCGATAAAATTTATATATATATAAAATTATTATAAACTAACTCCAATGAATTACATTGAATTTATATTGGCATTATGTATCTATTTTGACATAAAATAGATTTAAATAAAATAAATAATTATTTAAATAAAAATTCGGTTATAAACAATAACTCAGTGTTTTTCACTATTCATCAAAAATTGAAAGTTTTTAGAAAAATACCAAAAATTCACCCTAGGCTAATTTTTATATTCTGAATTAAAAAATTAATTCTATTTTACTAATTTCAAAACATATAAGTTGCATTAATTAATTTAAAATTAATTCTCGTTGTCAAAACCAAGAAGCGTATTTTTAGGAAATAATAACTATCAAAAGATCGACACTTGTTTATGTCCAATTTCAAAGGGAAATTACATACAATGAACGTCATTGGATTAAATGTTAAAAATATAATCTAATTATAATTCCAAACTATTAAAATTTATAATTCAACACAATAAATTATTTTGATTAAAATAGTTGTTTTCAGTTAAAATATAGTATTTTTCACTATTCACCCAAATATGAAAGTTATCAGAAAAACAAAAAAAAAATTGTTGAAACAAAATTATTATGTACCGATTCTAAATAAGAAGTTTATTTTTTAAAATTTAATATATAAAAGTTTCAAACATAGGATTTAAAAAGGGTTTGCCATTAAAAGGCGGTAAAATTGCCTTTTTTGAAAAATACATCTTTTATCTGAAAAAATGTATTTGTTCTTACATTATGTCCGAGAAAATCATAATATGGATTCTAAAATTATAAGGATTATATAAAGTTCAAAATTCAGTTAATATTATTCATAACCACTTTTGAACGGCTAGTTTGGTAAGTCGTAGTGCGCATGAACTCAGTGTTGCATGTAGTGCAAGTTATTGAATTACTTTGAGGAAATAACGTACTATGAAATCTTGGGGTGTCACATCTTTCTTCACCTCCTAAACCTTTGGATCCTACCATGTTAAAGTTAAAGATCACTTTTTCTATAGATACTTGAAATTGACCCCATCCCCTCTCTTATTATTAATGAAACCATAAAACACCAAAGATCTAGTACTTCCCAAACTAAAGAAAACTTGAAAGGGATCCTACCCTAAAGGGTCTTGATCCTTTGACTTCCATGATCTATCTTTCTCCCCATGAGATCGACATAGTGCTATCTCTATACTACATCTAATTAGCAAGTGAAGTTTGGGAAATCAAAAATTCTAATCTAACCACAGCCCGTGCGAATTCAATGACACATGTGGGCACGTCACCAGATCAATAAAAATTTCCCGAGAAAATAGAGAATGTTTAAAAAGGGACTAAGACACTGTCAAGTAAGGAAAATAAGACTGCTAGACATAAAGTCTGAAGTGATTAGAAGAAAAATATCACATGTTCAGAGGAAACTGAGGAAGAAGGCTTATCAAATTTTGAGTATAAAAGGAAGAAGAAAGGATGTTTGATAGGAAACTCTCATACTCAATATATTCAATAGATATTTGAGGTCCCTCATTATTCCCTTACTCTTGTTTATTTGAACTATTATACATGTAATTCAAGGATAAGTGTTGTTTATCATGGTGTTCATAAACTTTCATGATGATGAATGGAGTGTATCTGTTAAGGGGGAGAAAAACTGAGGTTGAGGTATGATCATCACCCATTAATAACATCCTTGATCATGTCAAGCTATTTATCAAGGGGAAATAATGGATCATTAGTAAGATGAGTTTTAGGGGGAGTAGTATTTCATGAACATAAATTGTTTTGATGTGTTTATTAATATGTGTGTAGTATATTGCTTGAAAAACTTTCTAATATATCCTTTTAAATGAATAAGTGAAAATAGATTGAGGATGGTATCATAGATAAATAATATTTATGGATATATTTGATGCATTTGAAACATCACTCTTGTTTTTACACCGATTTATCCCTCATTGAATTAGATTTAACAAACTAAAAGCTCATTAATTTGAGAAAAAATGTGTTTCCATTATTTATGTTGAGATAAATTTTAAATATATGAAGAAATAGTGAGAAATTGAGATGATCACCCCTAAATACACCTTTTTATTTATTGATAATAAGGGGGAGAGGGAAGGGAGAGAGGTTCACATATTGACATGATAAATTGATTAGAGGTTTCAACAAAAAAAAATAAAAGGGTGATATTTTTTAGACTAATGATGTTGGGTTTCATTTTTCGTCAATAATTTATGATAACTTGATGGTAGAAGAAAGAAGTAAATATGTGTTTTGATAGTTATTATTAAGTATCTCATCAATTTTGATGGTTTTGGAACTAGTCTGAATGCCTATAGATCTATATCAATGATAAAATAGTTATTAATACAATGTTAAAGAAGAGGAGATTAATATGGCCATGAAAATTGTTTTTGTATGGGGATATTATTTGAAGCCCCTATAAAAAATTAATTTCATATTGGATGGAATAAGAACTTGATCATGAGAATCATATTTGAGATAGGATTGGTTTTCTAAATTTCATAATTAGAATCATTCTATATATTATTTTTGAGTGGGTAATATAGAAAAAATAGGGTCTGCCATAATTCCACAAAGGACCTACCCCGACCACATGTGGGACCATGTGGAAACCATGTGGTAGGATGGTCGACTAAGTATCCCCAAGGCATTAGGTGAGGATTAGAACCTAAAAGGGTAGTCATATGTGCGCATGAGATGCATATACTGTGTGCATATCACGTATAGGGGTTCACAAGGGACCACAAAAATGTGTGGTGTGTCCCATGGGAGGCATCTGTATAGTGTTTCGAGTTCTGTCTCGATGGTGAAGTAGCAATGGAATATAATATATGGAAGTGTTGGACTGAGTAAAAATATGATGTGGGATGCAGGACGTCTGGATAATATATTTCCATTAAAAACATGCGAATAAAACTGTAGTTATTTCATTTTATTTATTTATGTCATCTGATCATCACAAGTGATTTTTTTAACCTCTGGATGCTTGTTTTTTTATTCACTGGAGTTCATGGCTAAATCAATGATGATCAAACCTGAGGTTTCCATGATCATTATCAGCCCAAGATAGTGTGATAGGGATACTACAAACCTCTATACATGAAATATTTATCTTGAAAACATGAATCAGATTGAATACGTTTTATGATATGAAGATGATATAAAGAATAATAATTCCATTTGAAAACATGGATATGTTCTAGTTGTAAAGGATCACTTAACTGTGAGGATCAAAATCATCCTTAGGAAGACACCATGTATTTCAGTATAGATAATTTGATAAATTTAAAAAAGATTTGGTGTTTATAAAATCTATGAAGCAACAAATTTTGTGGGGATTTAATATCATCCTTGATGCTGATGATTTATCAATATATAAGGTGGTTCAAAGACATAATGATTTTCCTATAAACACTAAATCCCTCAAGGCTGAGGGTTGGTTCTATAGATAGAGATATTAAAGTCTCCCATTTTTTGAAAAACAAAATAAAACCATGAAACCAATATTTTTTAATGAGTATATCCCATGATAAACTCTTCTGGGGTGAAGCATATTACCTCCCACAATACCCTTACTCAAAGAAGAAGAAGATGCGACATGCCTTCAAATTGTGTTAGAAACACTTGAAGTGCTTAGTAAAAAACTTATTTTATGAATCCATACTGGTTTACGTGAACTTTAGTGAGATACCACATACTATTTCATAAAGGGGAAAGAGGAATATCTTATGATACACTTGCACAAAGGAAGTAATATTGATTAAGAACTTGTGTGATATATAGTGTGTCTATTTTTGTGTGAAGGAGGTGTGTGCACAAAGAAAGAATAATATCCTCTACATGCATGAATCAATGCAGGAATACATGATTTCATAATAGTTTGAGAATTAACTAATGATATAAAACACTACATAAATATATAAATTAACAATAAATAATATGTGTGTTATAGTTTGGGATGATAATCCCATGAAATTTGATAATCATTCATGATGTTAACTTGTTGAGGATAATTTGAGATTGTGAAAGATTATTTCTTGAATATAATAATACTTGAGGAATTTGTGTGCATTAGGAAAACACCTCTATGTGAGGTCGGGTCTTCATCAATCTGGAAAAAAAATCTTTCTCGGGCATTTGACAATGCTGAGGCAGATGTTTATATACTGTGATCATAAGTTTTTTGAGAAATATCAGTATCACTACAAAGATACTTGAAGGGAACATGAGAAAGTCAGATCCTACAATATTTTGTAGGAATATAAAAAGATAATCCTATAGTGGATAATTTTTTAAATAAGAGAAGATGTCTGATATAGTATAAAGTTTATCCTCTGTGGATTTCAGAGTAGAAGGCCAGTGTGAATTCTCGAAACACTGTGTGATGTTGTATAAAGATCCTCTTGTGTGATTTAAGAGTTGGAAGGATAGTGTGGACTCTGGTAACACTATATGAGGTAGTATGAATATCCTCCTATGTTTACAAAGGAGTTATGATATAGTGTAACTCTTTATCAACCATTATAATCGATAAAAATATTATAGTGGATAATCTATGTTGGGGGGGTATAACCAACATGGTAAGGAGTGGGATTTTAATTCAAACATTGTGAATCAATTTGATCAATGTTTCTATATATTAAATAATTCAAGGACAGTATTATAGTAACAAGAAGATTGGATTAAGGATTTAACTGTTCATAGAGGTTGAATTGAATAATAGACAATTTTTAAAAAAAAACAGGTATGGAGAATTCACTCCCTCCCCCTTTTAGTTATCTCAAACTATTTCGGGTTCTACGTAGCTTAGGAGGAGTCAAAGAGGGGATGAATCATTATAGAATAAATATTTCATTGGATTAATAAGTACAATGTTGATAGATAAATTATCCATTGATTTTTTCTATAAAAAATAAGTAATGTTTTCATCTTATATTAATAATAATAAATATTTTTTGTTATCAATTTAATATTTTTTGAAAATAATATAATCTAACGCATTTCATAATTATTTATTTTGTTAATACATGTCAAAATTAATCAACAATTAATTTTCTAAATTTTTAAGAAAAATGTTTCAAGTCATATTGGTTTTGATCATTTATGTGAATTTATAGAACATAATAGAGTCATAAATGCACTTTGAATCATTTTGAACACACCTCTTATCATATTGATGTGTTTTTTATTCATAAAAGTCACAATCCCTTCATGGGTAATTTTATTAATATTAATGGAAGAGTAAAATTTTTATCATGTTTTTAATAATAAACACTCATTTGACAATTAAAACATTGTTATCATTGTAATAACACTTTAAATCATTTTAAACACATCATATTTCTGATTGACAGGTAGTTAGTTCCTACTAGTCATAAATTAATTAACAATAATTTTATATATATTGTGACTATACAAGATTATTTTCCTTTTTTTAAGGTTTTATTAATATTTATTACTTAAAAAAGATTTATAATTCAAAACAAATACACCTTTAGTCATTTTGAGCTCATAAAACATTGAATTTTTGTTCAAATTATTCATATATGTTATAAATTAATTAATGATCATTGTGTACATTTTTCACAATAATCTAGACTAATTTGAACATTTATTATTATTTGATACATGTTTGTCACATAAATAAGTTATAATTCAAAACACTCAAGTTTGAACATTTTAGGAATATCGAATGTTGGATAGACATATAGTTTATTCCTATAGGTTACAAAATAATTGGAAATCATTTCCCTAAATTTTCATAAAATTTTAGATTGGTTTCTCTATTTTGATCATTTGGAACACATTTATAACTTATAATTGTGTTATAATTTTTTGTAAAATTCACTTTTAGTCAATTTAGGAACATTTTGATTGACATTGATGTTTATTTTATTTACATAGGTCACAAATATCTTGAGACTCATTGTCTTAAAATTTTATAATAATCCATTCTCATTTGATTCATTTTCATTGTTAAATGTATGTTTCAAACATAAGAAAGTGTAATAACTCTGAAAATGTATATTGATTCATTCTAAAAACACTACACATTGCATCAATGTGTGCTTAGTTCTTACATGTCACAAAATTAATCAATGTTTATTATTTCAAATATTCATGACAATTAGAGCTCATTTGTTTAGTTTTGATCATTTGGTGAATATTTATATCTGTAAAATGCTACAAATAAAAGAAAATATATTTATTATCATTTTATAAAAATTAAATTTCATATTGATGTGTGGTTTATTCCAATAAGTAATAAATTAATCGATGAAATTTTTCCAAATTTTTTATACTTAATTGATCTCATTTGTTTTATTTTAATCAATTGAAATAACTTTTTAACATAAAAAGTGTTATAATTTAAAAAAATCACTTTCATTATTATAAATTTAGGGGAACATACCTTATGAAATTATTACATCAGGAACCTTCTCGCTAAATTACTCTAAAGTATGGCCACTAATTAAAATTATACCATTTAAAAATAACTTAGCAGACATATGAGAAGAAATTTAATTTTACTTAAGAGTCCAATATTACAGTTACATGGGATGAGATATTGTTCACATTGAAGGAGATATTCCATAAATTCATAATAAAAACATATATATATATATATATATGATAGATATAAGTTATATTGTGTGGTATGATACAACTAGCCATAAGATATAACTTACATAACAATTATATTTTTCATGCATATTGGGGTTTATAATTTTATATGATATAAGATATATCATAAGGATTTCATATAATTTTGTTGAATCATATGAAGGATATATGGGATTGTACTAATGTATGATAATAACCAATGGTAGTTTCAAGTATTGATTGAATTAATAATTTTTCCACTATCATGATCCATGAATCCTCCCTGAATTTTAAGGGTTAACATTCGTTGGCATTTACACATTAAATTTATATTTTAACAAGGGATTTAATGAAATTAGTTACATGTAATATAAATTATGTCATTACTCATATTTTTATGGATTTTATGAGTAATGGAATTATTTGGGTGCGTGGCTTAGGGAGAATCCCTAAAATACTATATAATGTGTACCTCGAACGTGGACATAGTTGTGACCCTCCTTATGATCCTCCTGGAAAAATTTATTCTCTCTACAAAGCTCTGTCTCCCTTACTTCTCTGCCTATATACTATCATATCTCTTGAAAGAGTTAATAGATACCATCTAAAATGTTTGGATGATTCAGAACTTCCTGTGGACATACCTCATAGGTAAGAACCATTTGGTTATTCTTAGGATATTGCTATCAAAAATAGAAGTGGTATAAGAAATCAAAGGTAAAATGGACACATGTTATTCAATTATATTTTATGGTTTTTAGATTCAAATTTTGTGAGTTTCTAAGGATTAATTATTTTTATGTGCTTCTTCTATTGGATTTAATTATTAATCTATGCATATATCTCTATCAGTAATATAAAATACACCTAATTCTTTGGGATTTAGGAATATCATTGATAAATGATGTTTTTTATAATCATATTTAAGTATTTAAATATGATTATTTATAATCTATTGTTGGTCCTCAATTATGACATATGACATATGATATTGTAATCTATAACATAGTTTGAACATTGGGTTTTTACTAGTCATAGAGTATGATATCCAGGTATCATAGGATATGATTTCTCTATAGGTTTTGTAGAAAATAGAGCACCATATCACTCTTATGATATCCTTGTCCATCAAAAAATTATAACATGAAAATACAAAGGGACAACTTGGCTATCAATAATAAAGTAAGATTGATAGTGTTAAATGGTATACTATCAAATATATTCTATGATTCAAAATTAATCGTAGAATATGATATACAAAAGAAAAATTGTTTTTCTTTATTTTCAATTATAAATTGAATTTAATTATTCATATATTGTTTATAAATGATGGAAAAATATATTTTAGAATATTTATTAATTTAGAATTGGGTCTTATAAATAAATAAATTATAAAATGACTATGGTTAATTAATTATTATTTTTGGAACATTTATTATAAATATTATTTTAATATAAAGAGTTGATTTAAAAATATATTATTCAAATTTATGTTGAATATATTATCATTTAAATATAAAGTGTTTATATGAAAAAATAAGAGTAATTTATAAAGAGTTTATAAATTATAAAATAAGATAAAATATAAAATATTTATATTTAGAAAATTATGAAATATTCATAATGATTAATTTAAAGTGTTCAAATTAAAAGGCTTTGTTTGGAACATATTTGATCCTTATCAAAATAGTTTTGATATATGATATGATCAAAGGTTTCAATAATATTAATATGTGATATTTTTATTATGTAAAATTTTTACATAATTGAAATTAAAGTATAAAATGTTTATATTTATGTAATATTATATATTAAAATAAAATTCCACATAATAAATATAAATGAGTTCATATTGGAAATAAAAGAAGGAGTTTATATTTATCTTATTATGGAATAAATTATAAAGTATTTATAATCATTATTGTATGAATTGTTAATATTTTTATCTCATGTTAAATTCATGAATTGTTCATATATTTATTATTACATATTTAATTCATAGATATAATTTTTATAATATGAATTTTTTTATGTATTATAGTTTTAGATAAAGTACTTATAAATTATAATATCATTTTAGGTACATAAACATAAAATTTAGTTTTTAACTACCTTGATCTTGGTTTGTAATTAAAGTTATTTTCTTAAATTTAATTATTGAATATAGTGTATACGTATTAGGTTATATATTTATCATTAATTTGATTTTATCTTCAGTAAATTATTCATGGGGAGTGTGACTTGGGTTCAAACTTCCCAACAGCCTAGAGGCTTGTGCCTTAATCCATAAAGGTGGGGGTTAATTATTTGTCAGTGTAGGCCTACTCTTGTGGAGATTTCTAATATCATGTAACTCTAAGGATTTAAATGAAGAATTTGTATAGATGAATTTATATATGTATGAATACTTTTTCTCATATTTTTTGGGAAATTAACACAAACACGTGGGATGTGTAAAGAGATACACATTAATATTGTGTGAACATATTAATTTGGTGTTTGGAATAGGGATTCCAAAACTAAATCATCAGAAGTATGCATATATAAATGAAATAAAATGATATAATATAGTTATATTAAACCAATTTAAAATTATAAGTGTATTATTAAATCCAAAGAAAGCACATTTCAAGACCTTGATCATTAAAATGGGTAGGTTCTTCCATAGTATACCACCCATGAATTATCTTATCTTAGGAATTGGGGAAATGGATAACCCTAAAAGATAGGGAAATAAATCTTACAATGATATTTGGATAAAACTAATAAGGTAAACCCTAAAATATAGGATACCAAAGTAATATAGTTTTGCTTATCTATACGATGGATTGGGTAAGGAGTTACCCACTCAACTATCCATGAATCATATTTGATATGATCTGGATAATTCCCTAACTAAATAACTATTTGGAGAGAGAAACACCCTAGAAATCTCATTTCATAGTGTAATATGGATCTTAGATCACTAAATGGATATAATGTCTCAGTCCTCCTTTTTAGTGGGATTAATTTTAGTAAAAGTCCTTATTAAATGAATATAAAACATAATACTTATTTGATAAAAACTAGTGTTTGAGATAATGTCGTCATCATCATTGAGATTTACCATGAGATAAATTTTTTATAAGTAAAAATTAAATGGTAATAATTTCCTCAAATCTTACCAAATATTAATAATAATTATCATGTAAGAGGGAAACATTTATTTGTTGGAAATGCCATTTCCGAAGAATAAAATGACTAGTGAAGTTATTCAAAAAGAAAATATAAATACTTATGATAGGAAACTAAAAAAATTAATAGAAGTATCAAACATCATGTATGTAACCATAGAAACTAAATTGTGGAAAAATCATGAGATTATGGATGCCTATAAGATGATAAATAACCTGAAAGGAATCCATTAGGAACAAGTTTGGCATGATAATCAAGAGGTTTTGAAGGCACACTTTTAGTGTAAAATGGAATATTGAACCTTAGTATCAACTCAT
The DNA here is from genome assembly GCA_963277665.1 of Viscum album. Taxonomy (NCBI): domain Eukaryota; kingdom Viridiplantae; phylum Streptophyta; class Magnoliopsida; order Santalales; family Viscaceae; genus Viscum; species Viscum album. The sequence continues at coordinate 882,873,210 of OY728123.1, forward strand.
GTGCTCAATATGATGAGGTACATATATGGATTAGAGAGGATAAGTTTACCTCTTAGGAAAAAATATATCTAATGAAATTATTATACAATAACTTTTAGATAGGTTATCATAGTTTATTGAGAATTATAACAAGAATAGATTCAATAAAAGTATACACAATATCCACAATATATTGAGGATAACTAAGAAGGACATGGGTGGTCTATGATCAAGTGTCATCATGATGGTGTAGAATGATAGAGGTAATAATTTTATCCAGAAAGAGAATAAAAGAGTGTTGGAGTTGGTGGCCTAGAACCAACTTTTTGGTACTTTATTCATTAATAAATACCTTATCACATCTTGATTGTTATTCTGTGTGAAAATGCATGTGATAATGTCCTAAGGACAGGTGCTGCATTAAAGGGTCATAGCGGATCCCTGCTATGATGAGAACCCAGAAGTGCCATAACACTATTCTTGAATATATAAACTATGGCTGGATGATGTTATTTGAGGGACACAAATAATACAGGCCATTAGGGTTGAGGACTCCTAAAACTTTGAGGCACCTTCTCATTGTGTGAACCCTTGGTAATATCCAGGAGGATATTATGAGAATGAGACCCACTAGTAGGAAATCCACATTTCATAGTGTCATTGGATGTTCCTATCCACGGACATGTGTATTGGTCCTTAGACTTTAAGATTATTATTAATGAGTATTACAAATCGCGCACTTAGATGTATTGATGAAAAATGTGATGAAACATTGTTCGCAGCGAGGTAGGATGCGTTGGGTGCGTCACGAGTAATATTGCATTAATAGATAATGTGAGAAAGGACTTGTCCCTTTGGTTCCATAACAGAAGTAGATATCTCAAGCCCTTTGATGGAATTGATATAGCCTAAATAAATTCATGGCCATGGAAAGGTATGGGCGAGTTCAATTCCAGAAATTCAAAGAAAGAATAATAGAGCACATGGGTTGATGACACTAGCATACAACCCGCTTGATTCGAGATATCATGACAAAGGGATTATATTAAACTGTAAACATTCATAGGAGGTGACACATAATTGCGGCGTTAACTTCATTATGTATGGGTGTCTTGGCGTGTTGCTAGACGCTAACCTTGGACATTATGTAGGCTCCACCTAGTGCCACTGAGAAAGGTGCCTAGAGGGTCACACACTAAGTGTTTCCATGTATCTCAGTTAAATATTAATTTAAAAAGTTAAATAAATATTATTCCCGGCTATGGTTTAATAATTATTTAATAATGTCTGATTGCATTTATTTCGACAGTAGTTATTCGAGAAAATATATTGTGGGCGAAATAATATATATTTATTAGCGAGTAATGCAGATACATTTATTTAACAAATGTGTGACGCCCGGACCCCAGTTACCTAGAGTCGGTGAATTATTACGTAACATTGTAATGATCACAAAAGATCCAGTCTCGAAAGACCGATTAGTTTAGTAGCCTTGGAAACACTAGATACATTCATAAATGTTACATTACATCATAAAGTGAAAAACTACAATAACATAGTCTCCATAGTCCACACTCATATTCCCTTCAGACTATCCCTTCAGGTCAGTCATAAAATATTTCTTCACATCCTGGGAAAAATAAGACATAGAAAGGAGTGAGCTCAGATGCTCAGTAAGGATAACAATATAGCAGAAACTTTCACAAATAAACATAAATATTTAAGGCAATGTATAACTAAAACAAAAGCCTTTTTAACTTGAAATTCAACATAATATGGAAAAAATAAAATGAAATAATAGAATTTAATTATTCACATGTATATTTTACTAGTCAAATAATCACATGCAATATCAATAACCACTTTTATAATTATGGAATGCATAATGCCAGACTATCATAACCATGTAGCCAAGGCATTGTGCCAAGACTAAAAATAAGGTTTTTTCAAGGCCTCGTGCCAAGACACTAGTTTGTCTCATGAGACCTACCGATGCATCGAGGAGCTATAGCGGGCTCCACCCGTCACTTATTAAGTCCAATTCATTCCTCATATGAATAGGTTTAAACAAATCATAAACCATAACATAATCATATCACATAAAACATGCATTAAGGAAACATAACATTTCCACATTTCAATTACAAGACATAAATACAACACATTGATATAATAAAAACATTATCAAGACCATTTTCAATACCAAAATAAAAGAAATTTAAAACTTGGTATTTATTTTTCATTTAAAAAAAGTTATGGCTTATAGAGGAAGCCGAAACTCAAATAATGGTCACGGTGGCGGAGAAGTCGTTGTCACCGCATACATAAGACAAAACATTCCATTAATCATTTAGTAAAAATGATTCGTATAAAAAGATTCATTTGGAAAAAAGTAAAATTCAAAGGGGTTTATATACTGTACAAAAGAAATTTGTGTATAAAACAAAATATACCTCAATGAAAGGAGATTGAGACGAAGTCCCTTACCTCGTGTCTAACTTGACTCGATCGTTCTTTAACCTCCTGAATAATAAACTAGAGTTAATTTATACATTCTTAAGAACCTTTTTCATGTTCATTATTCCTTTTATATAACTTATTACCATGTTATGAACATTATATAATTATTTAAGTTAATAACGGTCGTTTTGTCAATCTTTGGTACTTGAGTCAAAAATAAACTTCTTATAATTAAAAGTTGTTGATGTGGTAAAATATCCATTATATACGGAATTATATTCATGATTTATATATCATATATATCATATATATCCAGTATATAAAGGCATTTATAATATTACATAACATTTAGAGGTAAGAAATGAAATGCACCGTTCATGGAGACGGTAAGTCGTACATACGCATGAACGCTACTTTCATTTCAATTTCATATTTAATGGAATGAAATCATAATGATATAAAGTTATATTATAATTCTAGTATAATATCATATATAATATCATTTACTCCATCCTTTATACGTCCCACATATGGCATTAATTATTCAAATCACTTTGAGGGGGTGGTAGTTCGCACTTCCTAAAATGAAATTATCGCGTTTACCCATAATGGAAATCATAAAGGTATGTCATAAATGATAAATACAGAAACATAAGGAAAAAATAAACATAATATATATATCATATATAAATATAGTTAAATCTTAATGGCCACCATGAGAGGTGTTAAAAGAACATTGGACAATCATCGTTTCGTGAGGCAGTAATTCGCCACCCACAGAAACAGTATGTTCTTTAACCATTATGACGAAGGTTTGTGTAAGTGTAAATCAAATTCTTCTCATAAAAACATACTAGTATATTGAATATACTGGTTTTGTTACAAAATAAATTAATAAAAATAGTTTAAGGGGTTGGAGAAGCAAAATAAAACAAAATAACATAAGAGAAGACATTACCTTAAAATCGGGCAACTCTTTTGATTTGAGCCAAAGGCTTCCTTGGGAAGACTTCTGCCCAAAGTGAGGCATCTAGTAGTAAGATATAAAAGTTTAGAGAGGATTTGGGTAGATTTTGGCCGAGCCAAATGGCTTTGATGGTGTGAATAAGGTGGTAGAGGTGGGGGCCTTCTATAAGAGGAGAGGAGGGGCACTCTTGGAAAGTCATGAAATGTTACATTATTATGAAATGATTTTTGGATTTTAAAGGTCCCAAAATGAAATATTTAGAGTATAAGGTGATAAGGGTTCGAAATCCACCCATCCAATAGGTTTTAGACAAGTGTAAGTCTTATATTTTACCTTATCTTTTCATTTTATTTAAATTTTTCATTAAGGAGGTAATCACTGTATCATCATGGTGTCATAAATAAATTTATTTATTTAATGTCTAAAAGTTATAAAAAAACAACCATGATGTAGGAAATATTTTTATCTTTCCAATTAATATTTATAGTCGAAAATTTAACTTATATAACCCCATGTAATAATTGTTTAAGTAAACCAAGACATGTTTGTGACAATTTTATTTTTACTTTAAATAAAAAGTTATTAATGTCATTTTCTTACCCAAGTGGCTCCATGGGGTCCCCAATTTGACCCATGGATGGTCTTGGTCGGCCATGACTCATCCAATAAGAGTATTACATGTGTCAATATATTTTTATATTCTTATAATATCAATTTTACCTTAAATTACCCTAATTACCTCTAATCGCGGTTAATAAAACTCAAAAGTTACTATTCACAAAAAAAAATTCATCCCATTGAACCACATTTTACTTAATAATGAAAACCATGTATGACAGATTTTTTAAATTTAATTCATAGAAGCGATAGAGTTTCATTTAAATGAAAAATTAGTTTTTTTTAACTACCACTTAGTGGTTTCACTATTCATCAAAAATTGACGTTTTTCAGAACAGTACCAAAAATTCACCCTAATATATAATTGATATTCTGAATTCAAAAATGTTGTTTATTTTAAAAAAATTACAAACATATAGTTTGCATTAATTAATTTTATAATTAATTCTGGCTGTCAAAACAAATAGCGTGTTTTTAAGAAACAATATCAATCAAAAGATTGAAAAATTTTTATGTTCAATTTCAAAGTGAAATTAATTATAATGACCATAATTGGATTAAATAGTTAAAGTATATTATAATTGTACTTTAAAACCACTCAATTGTATAATTTATCACTATAAATTATTTTGATTAAAAAAGTTGTTTTTAAGTATTTTTCACTATTCATCGAAAATTGGAAGTTCTCGGAAAAGTACCAAAAATTCATCATAGGCTAATTTTGATATTTAAAATCCCAAAATGAAGTCCATTTTGAAATAAAAAATTTATATAATTTCAAAAAGTAGGTATTACTATTCATAATGGCTACTTTGATTGGTCGCGGTGTGTTAGAACTCGAGGTTGCGTACAACACACGGTGCTCTATTATTCAAAGACAAGCATACCATAGAAGCTTGGGGTCTTACTTTCTCCCCTCATTCAATAAATTGTGTCCTCACAATTTGAAAATGTTCTTAGAAAATAAAAGGTTGAAAATAGAAAATACCTTTGTGGAAAACCCACATCGAAAATAAGGTTAATAAAACTTAGCCTTAATAAGAGGGAAGGGGAAATGAAAAAGTCACCACCAAATTATGATCTCGATTAGGAGAAAATTGGTGGAAATTAGAGAAATATGATTGGAGGATAAGTGTAAATATTTGTAGGTAGTGATTGAGGTCATCAATCAAAAACAAGTGTAAAATTGTGGGCCTTAAAGCCTTCAATCTATGTTAATTTACAATATCATCAGTTCAACAAAACATAAGGTATTAGGATAACACATTTTTGTTTTAATATCCCTTCCCTAAAGTTTAAGAATTAATTTCTTCATAGAATAAGAGATAGGTATATATATATATTTGACAATTAGAGTTTCAACCTTCAACTAATTTCTACCACAAACTCATCTTTCACTCAAAAAGATAATGGAACTCAAAAATATTATATTTATCCTAATAGTACAAGGTTCAAAATATTAACACATATCATTTAGATTAAGAAAACTATTTTTTAATAACCAGGTACTTCCTGTAGGATATTGGTAGGTAATAAAGGCATGTCGCACTATGTTTGTGGGTTCGATTCCCACAGCTTTGTCCGACGCGATGGGTTATCCCCCGACCTGCAGGTTTTCCTTTTCCTAAAACTATAGTATTATAATATTCCAAAAATAATCTTCAGAAATGTTTTAACCTTAAAAAATACTATCCAAAGTTAAACATAATACATTACAACCTTTATAGTTATCCAAAATACCTATGTCCAGACTTTCTCTATAATGTCTCTAAATTCCAAAATCAATTCATCAGATTCCCCAAACAAAGTAAAGTTTCTCTTATTGTCACATACTAAAAATATGATTACCTTCATCATATTAAAACCTTAATGAAAACAACAAGTACTGTAGTACAATCCTTATATATATCACATTATTCTTATAACCAGAATATAATCCTTTAGTCCAAAAGCACCAATACATTAATTATTCCACTTCAACTGTAGTAACATCATAAGATTGGCCTTGATCACTTGACCTTTTCTGAGGTATGTTTCCCTGACGGTAAGGACATTAATTTGCATAATGCCCCATTTCCCTACAATTTTAGAATTCAACATTGATATCCTCTTTCTTTCCCTTACAATCACGAGCCTAGTGAACGTTTTTTCCACATTTATAACAAACTCTAATTCCTTTTAGGCAAGTACCAGGGTGATTCTTCCCACAATTATCACATAATGGAAAATCCTTCTTTCCCTTTTTCCCTTTATCTATATCTTGTTATACCGTTCTCTTCTTCTCTTGATTAAATTTATTGTCATAAGATTCAGAGAATTCCTTTTCTGTTATGATAGCACATAAGACGATATCTTCGTACGACGAGAAAGATTGTGAGACTAAGGCTCGACAGAGAAATGGTTTTAACCCATCAAAGAAACAATAAATCTTACTTCTTGGGTTACATATATAATCTATTTCATGTCTCTCTAACATTGTACAGTTAGCCTCATACTTTGTGATATTCTCATCCTCCTTTTGTCTCAGACTCAGAAATTGTCTTTCCATATCTGCTCGATGGTCACGAGGAAGTATTTTTCTATGAAAATTTCTTTGAACTCCCTCCATTCCATATTTGATACTTCATCATCTTCCTTCGTGTATTGTATCAATGACCACCATTGATCATCATCTCCAGTGAGGTGGTAAACTGCCATATAACCTTTTCCCTTTCACTACTCCCTAAGGCATGGAAGATTTTCTCTAAGGAATTTATCCATTGCTCAGCTAATAAGGGATTTTTAAGCCCATTGAATGTTGGTGGTTGTTGCCTCATGAAGCAGTCTAAAATTTATCCTCCACATTGTGGATCAGGGTGCTCCATACGAGTAAGGTTATTATTCATAACCTGAGTGAGTTTTCCTAGTATGGTGATAAGTTGATCAACACCAGTTATATCACCAGTTTCACTATAATTATCTTGAGTAGGAGGGAAATCCCTACATGGAGTGTGTGCATTGATAAGGTTTCCATTCCTTCCACTAGGCACCATTTCTAAACAATGTCATAAACTAGATTAGTTTTTGAATCGAAATACATAATTCCATACTTGTAAAACACTTAACATAAATTGAACTATTTATGGATATAATCCATAATCACAAAAAAAATGTTTTCTTTGAGGAAGTATATACTCATAAACCCTTAATAATGGTTTGTAAGGAAAATGAGAATTATCCTAGGCATATCTCTTGGGAGTGTCATAACCAAGAGTGTAGCAAGGCCCGTTGTCGTGCACCAGTTCCCGTTCGAGTCTAGCTCAAAGTGGTGTTTTTGGGTTTTACCCCTAGGTACATCTGTACCAGATCCGCCTCTACCGGCATGTATCCAGACAGGGATTTATTGCTTGGAAAACTCACAAAATATCTATAATACCAAAATTATAGAAATTTCTTCTATACTAATCCTCAAAGTATATCTTAGGGCTATGTGTTATAATTAGAGTTTATCTAAATCTAGATTCCAAGGTTAGTACTAAACTGCTTTTGATACCAACTGTAACGCCCTGACCCCAGTTACCCAGAGTCGGTGCATTATAACATAACATTGGAATGATCACAAAAGATAAAGTCTCGATATACCGATTAGTTTAGTAGCATTGGAAACACTATATATATTCAAAAATGTTACATTACATCATAAAGTGAAAAAATACAATAACATAGTCTCCATAGTCCACACTCATATCCCCTTCAGACTATCCCTGCAGGTCAATCATAAAATATTTCTTCACATCCTGGGAAAAATAAGACATAGAAAGGGGTGAGCTCAGATGCTCAGTAAGGATAACAATATAGCGGAAACTTTTATAAATAAACATAATTATTTAAGGCAATTTATAACTAAAAAAAGCCTTTTCAACTTGAACTTCATCATAATATGGAAAAAATAAAATGAAATAATGTCATTTACTTATTCACATGGATATTCTACTAGTCGAATAATCAGATACAATATCAATAACCACTTTCATAATGATGGAATGCATAATGTCAGACTATCATAACCACGTAGCTAAGGCCTTGTGCCAAGACTACAAATATGGTTTTGTCAAGGCCTCGTGTCAAGACACTAGTTTGTCTCATGAGACCAACCGATGCATCAAGGAGCTATAACAGGCTCCACCAGTCACTTATTAATTCCAATGCATTCCTCATATGAATAGGTTTAAACATATCATAAACCATAACATAATCGTATCACATAAAACATGCATAAAGGAAACATAACATTTCTACATTTCAATCACAAGATATCAATAAAACACATTGATATAATAAAAACATAATCAAAATCATTTTCAATACCAAAATAAAAGAAAATTAAAACTTGGTATTTATTTTTCATTTTAAAAAAATTATGTCTTGTAGAGGAAGCTGAAACTCAAATAAAGGTCACGGCGGTGGAGAAGTTGCTGTCACCGCATACGTAAGACAAAACATTCCTTTTTCATTTAGTAAAAACACTTTGTATAAAAACATTCCTTTTGAATAAAAGTAAAAGTCAAAGGGGATTATACACTGTAAAAAAAGAAGTTGTGTATAAAACAAAATATGCCTCAATGAAAGGAGATTGAGACGAAGTCCCTTACCTCATGTCTGACTTGACTCGATCGTTCTTTAACCTCCTGAATAATAAACTAGAGTTAATTTATACTTGCTTAAGAACCTTTTTCATGTTCATTATTCCTTTTATAAAACTTATTACCATTTTATGAACATTATGTAATTATGTAAGTTAATAACGATCGTTTTGTCGATCTTTGGTACTTGAGTCAAATATAAACTTCTTGTAATTAAAAGTTCATCATGTGGTATCATATCCATTATATCCAGAAATATATTCCTGATGTAGATATCATATATATCATATATATCCAGTATATAAATGCATTTATAATATTACATAACATTTAGAGGTAAGAAATGGAATACACTGTTCATGGAGACGGTAAGCCGTACGTACGCATGAATGCTACTTTAATTTCAATTTCATATTTAATGGAAGGAAATAATAATGATATAAAAGTAAATTAAAATTATAGTATAATATCATATCTAATATCATTTACTCAATCCTTTATACATCCCACATATGGCATTAATGATTCAAATCACTTTGAGGGGGGTGGTAGTCCGCACTTCCTAAAATGAAATTAGCGCGTTTACCCATAATGGAAATCATAAAGGTATTCCATAAATTATAAATACAGAAACATAAGGAAAATATAAAAATAATGTATATATCATATATAAATACAGTGACTTCTTAATGGCCACCATTAGAGTTGTTAAAAGAATATTGAACAATCATCGTTTCGTGAGGCAGTAATTCACTACCCACAGAAACAGTATGTTCTTTAACCATTAGACAAAGGTGTGTGTAAGTGTAAATCAAATACTTCTCAAAAAACATCCTAGTATATTCAAGATACTGTTTTTATTACAAAATAAAGGAATAAAAAGATTTTAAGGGTTTTGAGATGCAAAATAAAACAAAAGAACATAAGAGAAGACATTACCTTAAAATCAGGTAACTCTTTTTGATTTGAGACAAAGGCTTCCTTGGGATGACTTCGGCCCAAAGTAAGGCTTATAGGACTAAGAGAGGGAATTTGAGAGATTATTTGGGCAGATTTTGGCTGATCCAAATGGCTTTGAAGGTGTAAATAAGGTGGTAGAGGTGGGGGCCTTTTATAAGAGGAGAGGAGGGGCACTCTTGGAAAGTCATGAAATGTTACATTATTATGAACTGATTTTCGGATTTTAACGGTCCCACAATGATATATTTCGAGGATAAGGTGATAAGGTTTCTAAATCCACCCATCCAATAGGTTTTAGACAAATGTATGTCTTATATTCTACCTTATATTTTCATTTCATTTAAATTGTTCATTAATGAGGTAATCACTGCATCATCATGGTGTCATAAATAAATTTATTTATTTAATGTCTAAAAATTATAAACAAATTACCATGATTTAGGAAATATTTATAAATTTACAATGAATATTTATAGTCGAAAAGGTAACTTATATAACCCCGTGTAATAATTGTTTTAGTAAAACAACACATGTTTGTGACAATTTTATTTTTACTCTAAATAAAAAGTTATTAATGTCATTTTTTTACCCAAGTGGCTCAATGGGGTACCCAAGTTGACCCATGGATTGTCTTTGTCGGCCATGATTCATCCAATAAGAGTAATACATGTGTCAATATATTTTTATATTCTTATAATATCAATTTTACCTTAAATTACCCTAATTACCTCTAATCGCGGTTAATAAAACTCAAAAGTTACGATTCACAAAAAATTATTTTCATCCAATTGAACCAAATTTTACTTAATAATGACAACCATGTACATTTTATTTTTGAAATTCAATTCATAGAAGCAGTAAAGTTTCATTTAAATGAAAAATCAGTTTTTTTTAACTACCACTTAGTGGTTTCACTATTCATCAAAAATTGATGTTTTTCAGAACAGTACCAAAAATTCACCCTAAGCTATAATTGATATTCCAAATTCAAAAATTATGTTTATTTTAAAAAATTCAAAAAATATAAGTTTCATTAATTAAATGTATAATTAATTTCCGCTGTGAAAACAAATAGCGTGTCATTAAGAAACAGTATCAATCAAAAGATTGACAATTGTTTATATCCAATTTCAAAGTGAAATTAATTATAATGACCACCATTGGATAAAATGGTAAAAAATATATTCTAATTATACTTTAAAACCACTCAATATTATAATTTATTAAAATAAATTATTTTGAGTAAAAAAGTTGTTTTTAAGTATTTTTCACTATTCAGCGAAAATTGGAAGTTCTCAGAAAAATACCAAAAATTCATCATAGGCTAATTTCGATATTCTGAATCCAAAAATGATGTCCATTTTGAAATATAAATTTTATATAATTTCAAAATTTTGGTATTACTATTCATAACGGCTACTTTGATTGGTCACGGTGTGTTAGAACTCGAGGTTACGTACAACACACGCTGCTCTATTATTCAAAGAGAAGCATACCATGGAAGCTTGGGGTGTTACAAAATGAATATACATTACTCAAGGACTAATAAATATGGTGGAGGAAATAAAGGAAAATGTAAAATAAAAGTACACGTCGTTTATATTAAATATACACGCCGTATAGTTTTATGGAAAATGAGTACACACCGTGTATTAATGATTACACGCCGTGTAGTTTTTCTAGTCGGGGTTTTGAGGATGTAATATTGTTTTATTAAATGATATTTATTATAATTAGCATGGGCACATGTCAAGGAATTAATAATTCGACTTGGGGGTTTTCAATAAGAGTTAATGATATAAATAAAACGGGTAACAAGTTTATTTATTCTCATAACTCTATAACCTAAAACCCAATTATAAATATCCTCACAACGCCAACATTATTCCACAATCATTATGCACAAAAATTCTAGATAATTATTTCAAGGCCGAAAGAACTACTTCCTCCAAGAACACTCTCAAGACCGAGAGAGATCCTCCTCCATCGGATCAAGGCGATCGAAGGTGGGCATCACAAGAGAAAGTTCTTCTGTGCTAGAACCCGGAGATCCCTTCAGCAAAATCCAGAGATATGTGGAGCATGTGTGGATCACCACTAGAGGAATCCTACCCTTGGATTCTATGACGCAATGAATGATCACATCGGATCGTGACCGGAGACATCAACGAAGTAATAATTCCACCAAGGTAATTCTTGTGAATTAATTAAATTAATTATAACCACCATATGATGATCCTATCTCTATGGTTCCGAGACTCCCTATTTTTTTTGTTCTTCATTCTATTCTGAAGATCTGGAATTTTTTATTGTGACGGATCTCGGTTTGAACGTTGTTTAACGCTAAAATAAAAGTTGGCCACTCCCACCAATGTGCTTCCGCTGTGCCTGGAACCTACAAGTTGTATCATAGGGGTCATATCATTGATTATAATTATTCAGTTTTTCACTGGTGATTTACTCATTTAATAATTTAGTTTTTTCAATTCAAGTTAATCGTTCTTTAAATATGAATCTCGAGATCTATTCCTCCTCTATCGTTTCTCATTCACCATATATAAATGACATTTTCTTTTAATTTTTGATTAAAATAAAATAGAGGATCTGATCTGGAGGAGACAAACATTCATGGTCGTACACCACGAGAATACACGGCGTGTATTAGGAAGTACACGCCCTATAGTCTAGGTTCATGCATCAGACTGGTCTGCCAAATCAGGTCGTGTATTGATCCTATCTAAGAAATTTATGACACTGTGGGTTGACCATGAACAGGTGGCACATGGTTTCTGGATTACAGGTCGTGTGATCCAACAGAACACGACATGTATTCCATTTGGTTTAGGGTTAGACCGTGTACCCCGTACATGGCTTGCCAGGCTAGAAACCGTGTAACGTAGAAACTACACGGCGTGTGTCCCACTAAACACACTGTGTACTCCGAAAATTTCTGAAGTACATTAACATGCCATGTCCCCGAGCGTGTACTTCAGATGGACGGTGAAGAATAGTATACATCATGTAGTCAGAACTACATGTCGTGTATTCACCCAAATTACACATATTTATTAAAATTTATTATTATATTATAGAAACCCTTGAGATGTGTACCATAGCACATGCGTAAAGTTGAGGCACAACATGTGATAGGTGTTTTATATATATGTGTTTAATTTAACATCTGTGTAATGAACGAGAATTCACCGGGTTTCATCCAAGGTATAAGTTAAGTACAAAGATAATTTTAAATGAATTTATTTGTTTAAAATTATGATGGATGATAATCTAAAGGAAATTCATAATGTGGTTTAAGATAAAAGGATTGATTAATTAAAGATAATTAATTGATTCAAGATTGATTTATCTTAAACAAGAACGATTAAATAATTGAATGATAGTTTTATTTATGCGTAAATATCATTACATTTATGGATGATCATGAGCTTGACCAAGACCTTTGTATGTGAATGGTTTCTTTAATTTATTTAAATTGAATATTTTGGCCTACGAGCCTTCTCCTCATTAATATATAGGGCATGCATTCCCAATTATTATTTTATGTAAAAACCCATTTTACCCCTCACCTGCATGTGAGATAAATGCATATGTAATGGATGGAGATCCTAAGCTAGTGGAGGCGTCTCAAGTCAGGATTTAAGGTGAAACCAATCCAAGGTGATATAAAGGTGGACAGGTGGAAAGCTGTAAACACGAACCCGAAAGGTTCATGGTGTTTCTCCCCTTGGTCTTGGGTTAGTTTATCAACAGTTAGAGAAACTAACCAATATAAAAGATCATGATCATACCATTTATTTTATTTCTTTCATTTTCATGGTTTATTTATTGTTGTTGTGTTGTCATGATCACACAATTAATGAATTAAATGAGCATGCAAGATGGAACTAAAATAAAATCGGCTTATATGTAAATATTATCTTAAAAATGGTTAATTACTTAAGTATATCCCACATAATATTAACAAGAATGTAATAAAAGGTAATATATTGGAAATTTATGTATAAGGATAAATTCCCTCAAATAAATATTAAGTCGGTATAGCCTTCTATAATCTTGGTTAGAATCAAACCATAGTTTAAAGTGCTTGACCAACCTTAGTTCGGGTGCTTTCAATTATCAGGGTATTCTAATTCAAGGTTTTGGGTTGACTTGACTTGGTTAGCATCAAGGGTTAACTGCCACAGTAGGACTTGCTGTGACCAAGAGGCAAAGGTTAAGGAAATCCAAAATAAAAGGATTTCAGGACTGGGGAGTCCACTCAACAGATCAAGGAGCAGCGAGTTAATGCATTTGGCATTTGTAATGCCTACCTGAAACCCTTAAAGTTTATTGACCAACCCTAGTTGGGGTAATGCGAAGGGAAATATGGATCCCTTCCACTAGAATATTTAGGAAACAAAATATTCCGAAGTCAATGGTGAGGGCTATTAGATTTCGATAAAATAGTGGGAGACTATTAAGTATTAATTTATTTATTTGTCTCAATTTTATGATGAATTACTAAACCTTTTATCATATTAATTTATAAAAATAACAAGAAAAATGACTTCAAACATATCATTGTGAACCATACTCGAGAAGGAAAACCTTCTCATCGGCACCAATTTCCAAGAGTGGTAGAGGTGTTTACGCATCATCCTTCGCCACGAAAGGAAATTGTATGTGCTGGAAGAACCTATTTCAATTGCACCTGGAAAGGAGGTCAGTAGTGAGGAACTATCTCTCTACATAAAACACATGGATGATGACATATATGTCCAGTGTTTCATGCTATCGTCCATGTATAATGATCTCTTGAAGCAACATGAAAACATGGACGTCTATACCATGATGTCTCACCTTAAGGATCTCTACCAAGAGAAGGTGACATAGGAGAGATATGAGATCTCCAATGCTTTGTTTACAACTAATCTTGGAGAGTATGCGCCAGCTAGGCCTCATGTAGTCAAGCTCATTGGCTACATTGAACACCTAGACATCTTAGGGATTAATTTCCCGGATGAGTTGCATACAGATCTCATCCTATCATCACTGTCCAAGGCCTTCTCAATACATTCTAAATTTAATGTGTGTGCCTCTTTAACAATCTCCACCAAATCAAGAATATAAGATACTAGAAAGAAACCCATTACACTACCTTGGTCTTCATAATCCAAATGAATGTCAATTATCACCGACATCAACTGCCGCTATTCTGAATCCTCTTTTACTGACTGAGCATATGAATTTCTACTTAATGCATCTGCCACAAAATTTCCTTTACTCATGGTGTACATCAAATAAAATTCAAAAATTTAGAGAAACTCAATCCATCTTCGTTGTCTCATATTCAAATACCATTGTGAGAAAATATGTTTCAAATTATTATGATACATAATTACTGTAAATTTATCACCAAAGAGGAAATGACGCCAAGTCTTCAAATCATGGAATACACTAGCTAACACCAAATATTATGTTGTGTGGATATTATCATGAAACCATAACTTCCATGATACATAAGTAATAACATGATCTCCTTTCATGAGAGTGCATCCTAACCTAGATCTCAAAGCATCGTAATACACCATGTACCCTTATCCTGATTCTGGAAAAAATCAAGATCGGTGCTGATGTAAGGAGAAGTTTATGTTTCTAAAAAGACTTATAAAATTCCCCATTCTATTGGAATGGAACATTTATCCTTATCAAAGATCTCATAGGTGAATCGAGTCATAAAAATTCATGAACTAATCATCAGTAATAACTAGCTAAACCAAGGAAACTACGTATCTAGAAAGCATTCTTGGGCAGTTCCCAAGAGATAATAGTCTCAATATTTACTGGATCCAAAGAAACACCTCTTAGTAGATAACATGGCCACGGAAACAAACATATTTTATAAAAAACAACACTTTGATAAATTGGTATACAAAAAATGATCCCACAATATACTAAAAAATTTCACCAAGTATTGCCCATGCTCAGCCCTTGTCCTTGAATACACCAATATGTCATCCACAAAAACCACCAAAAAAGAATCCATATATCTTTGAAATATCCAATTCATAAATTCCATAAATATTGTTGGTGCATTTTTAATACTAAAATTCATAACCATTTACTCATAATTGAAATATATACTCCTGAAAGATGTCTTTGGAATATCCTCTTTATAAACCTACAATTGGTGATATCCTGATCGCAATAAAATTTTATAGAACCACTAGGATCACCTCAATTTATCAAAAAGATAATCAATGCATGGAAGTGGATACCAAATATTTATCATCACTTGTTTAATATTATGATAATACCCAAAAATATAAAGAGTTTCATCCACATTTTTCACAGATAAGACCGGTGTGTCCCACAGAGATGTACTAGGCCCAATGAACCCTTTGCTTTCTAGATCTTCCAACTGCACTTTCAATTCAATTAATTCTATTGGTTCCATTTTATTAGAATTAGTGGAATTAGGATTTTTCCTAGGAATGAGATCAATTATAAATTACACTTCTCTTATGGGTGTCAAACCTGAGAAAATTTCAGGAAAAACATATGGAAAATGGCCAACAACCACTAGAAATTTCTATTCATGATATATTTCATTGATTCCAAAGTAAAAGTTTCTAAATGGTACAGGATATTCTAAACCAATTCGGTGAAAAAGCATATTGTGCCTTCCTTCCTCTAAAGAAATTTTGGACTCCATCATTAGTCATAAAACTAACCGTTCTGGTATAATAATTGATGTGATCCTTGATCATTTTCAACCAATCCATACCACAGATTAGATCATAAACATCTATCTAAAGCATAGATAAATACCATATCAATCAATATTCATCAATATTTATAGAACATGATACACACATAAAGGTGTGACATTCTCCTTTGCCAAGAAGAGTTTGAAGTTTCAAAATAGATCGAATCATATGAACATGAAAACCAAAAAAATCATAAACATGAGAACAAATAAATGAATGGGATGAACACATATCAAAAAAATCTTGAATAAGCATATAATTCTAAAGAATATTACCTCTCACCAATAATGTTCTATATTGATCATCCACAATAAATTTCTTAGATCCATATAACTTAGTACTCACTGTACTTTGTTCTTTATTTCCCTATTGAGATTTCAATATATGAAGAGTCATGGTATTCCAAGAATCACCATGTATAGCTCAGTTTTTCTAAATAGATTTTTTATTCTACCCTTGTCTCATTGAATCATAAAACATCTACAAAACATGAGATATGTCCTTAGCACCCAAACTTGGATCACTATGATGATAGAACTAAAGACTCCCCATCTAGTTTCAATTGTAAAATTATGTAGGTGGTGTCATACAATCTTGATTCTTGTGGTCAAATAAACACATAAAAAAATTCAGGATTTAAATTTGGTTTTGGAGGAAGATTCACTGATCCAGGTGTCTGATTCGGAGTCATACTCCCACCTTGGAAATAGGTTACTGTCTTCTACTTATTGACAGTATTAGAGTTCCCACCGATTCCTATGGGTATCAACATGCTCCCTCCACCCATATCTCAGGATATGTCCCTTTATGACACCTTAGGTATATTTACCATCTCTGTATAATTTTTTAAATAGAGAATGAAAATATTTGATTGAATTTCAGGCCTCAACCCTAATTCAAAAATGTGTGCCATCAAGGACACAGTAGTAGAAAATTCTTGAGAAAATGGAAAAAATTCATAAATTTAGATACATACTTTGTCATTGAGAGATTATCCTACTTCAAACTGCAAAATTTATCATTATAGCAGTTCTGAACATGTGATGATATAATTGTTTATTAAACATTTCTTCAAAATCCTCCCATAAAATTCCTTGGTCTAATTTAGCTTGAGCTGATAAATACCACCATTGGCGTGAAAGATCCTCTATCATATAAGTCACCAACTTGACTTTCAACGCAATTGGTGTGCCAAGGAAATCAAAGACTTGATTCATCGTAATCATTTACAACTCTTCTTTCTCTAGTTCTAAATCACCCTAAATAATGGGTGGCTTCTACTTTTGGAACTAAAGAATGATCCACTTGTACTGTTGAATCCCTCTATTCCCTCTATCTATAGCCTGAAAGGATTGGACAATACATTGAACTAGATGTTGGTTCACCTGTAGCTCAGGTGAAACCACATTCTCAATATCTTCTTCTGGTTGGTTACTTCTATGCTAATGGGTTTCATTTCTATAACCAAAATGTAATTTCATGACTCTCACTCTTTAGAAACTGAAGTCTTAACAATTTAAAATTTACCACATCAAAACTATCATAACAAGGCTTTCCAAAAGTCAACAAATTCCAGTTTCAACCCTATTTTTGAAAATTCCACCATGCTTTTGAAAATCAAACCATTTTCAAATCACCAAAACCATTCCATTTTCAAAAACTCTCATTTGAAAACAATTTCATGATTTTAAAAAAATCAACATGTTTTAACCAAATCATAAATCATTACAAAAAATAAAATATACACTCATAGTGGGAATTAATTTCTAAAAATGCATGACATGCTCTTCTAATTAGATAAACTAGTGACAATGAGTTACCACTCCTATAAGTGTCCCTCAAAATACTTATGTTCCCAAATCCCTAGTAACTTGAATTTCATGATAAATAGGTTAGCTACACCTTTTTATGATCTAAATTTCAAGTTTAGATGATCCTAATCCTTTATACCATCCCCAATCAAGGACTAATCAAGAATGAATTTTAATTGAAAGACTAACACAACTGATTCCAAATGACTGGAAAAATTGTTACCACTTGTCTCAAAATAAAAGAAGAACCAGCCAAGACTAATACCTTTTGTAACATCCCACCCCTCCTAGTTGGCTTGAGTCAATGCATAATTACTACTTGGCCTTAGGTGACATCACCAAGACATCAAAGGCGGGAAATAAATGTCAAGGGATTCAATACAATTGGGGGACAATTTCCCTTTGAAATAAAACAACCAATATATCCATAACCAACAACCACTATATGATGGATGATAAAAATGTAATGCAAAAAAGAAAAAAATTACAAACTATACCATAACCCATATCAAAGTATGATGCGGAAAACCAAAACCCAATATCAGAGTTTAAAGCGGAAGAGAAAACCAAAAAAACACAGGGATTCCAAATAAACTGAATCTGTATCTCCCAATATGCTCCAAGATCTAAATCCCCAAGTCATACTCAAAGTATCATGATGAATTACTAGATAAATGAGATACTTTTATTTTACCTTTTTCTCGATAAATAATATCTGAAAATTCACCAAAGCGCTAATGAAGGGGGTGAGTAATGAAACTCCGTACGTTTTCCCCAAATGACTTCCCTACTCACGCCACTATAATAGAAAATTTTATCATATTTATATAATAAAATTTATATAAATCAATTTAAATTTTTTTTATCAGAATATAAAACAATTTAAATACCAAAATAGTTTTTTTAAACCAATCCCATTTCCGAGGAAGTCAACCAAACAATACTTTTAAACTATTACAAAACATCCATTTTGGCATAACCCATTCCAATTCACATATCCAAAAATCCAACTATGCCTGAAACCATAGACCTCCTTATTATAATGAGTGGTGATTTATCCTTTTCCCAAGCTTTCACTTGGGGAACCATTTTGTTTTGGGAAAGTTAATACCCTTATCCATCCCACTTTTGATGGGGGAAACTTCATAACCTTATTCTTCCCGAATAAACATGAACACACATTAACCATTATACCAAAAATAAATCCAAACCAATTATGAAAAATAATTTCCATAAAATAATATTTGTATTGAAACCTTTCCACAAAAACCTTTTCCATGAATCAAACCAAGAATTGTTTTTAAAATCATTCAATAATGTACTTTGAAAAACAATTCCACAATTCAAAAACAACATCCCAAAAGGAGGTATCTAAAAATCATTGAAGAAATATTTAAAATTAAATTTCAAGAAATAAAAAAATTAAGATATGGCCTTCAATTTATAATAATAGGAGTCGACAGTGAAGTCACTTGCCTCAGAAACATTGGCGGAAATGAAGAAAAACAAAAATTATTCAACAAAACTAGGTCAAAACTCCAAAAACACACCTTATAACTCATTTCATTCCATAAAAACAGCCACATATCATCATTATTGGAATAAAATATCATATATCTATATCCAACAGACTATATCTATTAATAAAAGGTAGGGAAGAATAATATATCTAGGGAAAATGACCAAGAATAGAGACTTACCACAGACTCTGGGCTTCAATGCACTAAGAATCACCAATAGATCACTCTTAGATCAAGATTAATGGTATCCACAGACTTCAGAAATAGAGTAATTCATATTACAGTTGACCAAGGGGAAAAATATCCATTAAAGAGAAAATAATAATCATATCCACAATTTTTGAATCTAATTTTCTATCATGTACGTTGATTCAAACCATGAATCAACCGTGAAAATACCTTTGTCCCCAAATGAACAGTTTCTCTTAGGTGGCCGCATGGTTTGGCCATATTATGTGCCTAACTAAGCACCTACCTAGAGCCCACCAACTCACATTTCATGGTTCTCTATAGGAGTTTCATAGTTTCTAATAACCATGATCAAACCATTAACCTCTAACAAAATCTCCAAAACATCCCATAATTCCTTCAAACCCTCACAAACTTCACCCAAACACATTACAAACTTATAATATATAAATAAAGGATTACGTACTTGAAATAGAGAGTGATACATGATGTTTTTTAAAATTATTTTAATTGGATATCATTTATTTGATTGGCTATATAATTAGTGGTTTAATTGAGATTAGAGGAGGTTTAGGTGAAATATGAATGATGATGAAATGGGAGTCCTAGTGCTGGAGGAGCTCTAGGTGGATAGTAGTTTACAATGAGTACTAGGTGGCCTCAATATGTTGTAGTATAGGATATTTGCATTCCACTAGTTGGGTAGTGGTTAACCATTGGGTACCAGGTGTCTATTGGATGGCTGGTGAACCCTCACTGGGTAACTGATAGAGTGTAGTCCTGTTTTTTTTTATTTTATGGAAAATAGGGATATTGGTTATTATAAAAACATATAACAACCGTTTTATTTTTAATTTGGGGGGAATAACCTAAAAATATGCCTCCCCTATATTGTTCTACTCTGTTTCTTCTTCTAGGTTTATCCCACTCATTTCCTTTAATATGGTTCGCTATTTGGCTACACCATGACCCTTGTCATGGATAGCCTTAAATATTATTTTCCATCTTCTTCAAAAAAATTATAATATGTAAATAATTCCATAATATTTATTCTAAATTTAATGTTTTATATTTCTTATTAATGTGTATAAATCATTTTTATCTACACATTTGTAATATGATTTAACATGTTAACTAGTTTGTAGCCCCTCCCCTTTCTTATATTTTTTGATGTATTTCAATTCCAGCAGCATGTGATGGGAGAACAATGAATCCATTCTCTCCTGGACTTCCTATCTGTTGTCTCTTATACTTCCTCTCCACCTTAGCTAGTTAGATCTATTCACCTCAACTTACATCCACTCTCTACATCCTTGAATTCCAATTATCATTGTCCCTCTAACGTGCATGGGTTTTTTCTTCTCCCTACATGATACCCATTCTCATGGTGTAAACTTCTTTATCTCCTTTTTTTAATGTTTCTCTAGCCTTTTAATTTTTTTGATCTCTTTCATTCTCTACTCTTGATATTTAATATATACCTATCATGAGATACTATTTTCATCAATCAAAAAATATAATGATTAGTAAGTTTGGGAATGTGTCGATAGAAGGCTATAATGGTGGTATCCCTTGAGAGTCTCAGTTGGTCCATGTCTCTTGGTTTCATTTTTACCTTTTTCATCATATTTCTTCCATCTTGGTGTTTGTGGGGTTATTTTGGTGGAACTCACTATACTTATTCAACATTCCCTACTACTCTTACTTCCAATACCATCATGATTGACTCCATCCTAGTCAAGCATGAGGAGGTCTGCAGTGTTTTGGGATTTTTATAGGGACCTGTTCAGAAGAAGATTATATTTTGGAATCATTCCCATCTTTGGTTAGTCTGTTCTATCTACTCCCCCTATCATAGTTTATTCTTTTATGGTTTTCCTTTATTGGTACATCGGGGAGTGTTTTCCTTTTCTCAATGTTCCCCGTGATTCATAGTTTGATTCATCACTACATTTGGGTGGTGTTGAGTTGGGGGTGTTGGTCATGAATCTCCATATGGGATTCAGTTATGGGTGGTTTCAACCAGAGATTTGGTGGTGTTATTATGTTTCCTACAGTATTTATGCATTGAATTAATTTTTTTACCATTTTATTCTTCATCCTATATGATTAAAGTGATTCAATGAAGTATGATTTAGTATTTTTAGGGGGTTCTTGAATACTGGTGGTACTATAGGTGAGGTCAGGATTTGATGGTTCATAGATCTGAAACCTCCATCCATAAAAGTGGTGTTAGTGTATTCTTCACTTTATATGGTTTTTTTTCTTCTTGAGATTTTTATTTTCATTATTTCTTACACGTTATATTGGTGGTTTCATTCATCGATGATTTAAGTTCATTTGGTGGCATCAATAGTGTTGTGGATGGATACATTGATGGGTAGTTCTAGTATTCCTTGATAATCGAGACAGATCAAGTGGTCATTTTCACTCATGGGTTATTGATATGGAGTAGGGATTGAGGTGTTTTATGCCTAATGTTGTTGGTTTCTTCTTATTTTATGTGTGTTATTTTAAAATTTGAATTTTTATTTAGTATTTTGTTTTGTATTTGGATAGATTAGTGTGTAATTTCAGTAGTGTAAATTAATTGTGTGAGTTCCCAATCTAACCCTAAAATGTTTTTTATTTAGAAAATAAAAACAAAAATATATTAGTAAGGGTATTATGACATGGGATGAAATAAGGAAAAAATATAAATATATTTTTATTAAATAAATATATTTCTACCTATTTTTCATTATATTTATTGATTGATTGGTATTTATATTTTTCCCTAACTGTGAACTACTATTTTTTTCAAAGTTGTTTTTTACACAATGTTATTAATGATTATATCCATAAAAAGGATGGTAAAACTTCTAAAATGAAATGATATAGATTATGGATGGCCATGTTTTTATTATTATGGATTCCATAGTTAATTTTAACTTTATAGAGGATGTCATGATGGTTCATTTTACTACTTATTGTGGATATTTAATTTTTTATTTTACATATTATTGAGGAAATATAGTTCCAGATTCAATGCATGGATAAATAAAGGAATGGTTGGTTTCTGTAGTGTCTTCATTTGAACATGGTAAACCATCACCCAAGGTAAAATTATTTATTATTCACTATGGTTTTGAAATTCAAACTCTTTATTTATATTATATTATTTTTATCCTATTTTTTGGTTCTAATGTTTGCAATTTCATTTTTATTATTATGGTTAGGGTTGAGCTGTGAACTTTATAGGGTATAATGTACTCACACCCTACGAAAATATCAAGAGGTATGTGTAAACCTTATTTATCTTATTTCAATTATTCAATGATTTTTTGTTGATGCGTGTCTTGAAATGGGTGGAGTGGGTAACTAGGTATGTGTGGATTTTTGTCTTCAATGTAAATTTATAATGGAGTTCTATGACTTTTGTATGTGTTTTTACATGAGTTTTATATTGGTTTATAACATGGATATATTTTTGAGTTTTATAATTATAAGTTTTGTGGGTTTTATTTTATTATATATATATATATGGGTGTGTATGTTTGTGTGATAAATATAATGTTTTACCATGGGTTTTGATATTAATTATTGAATTAGTGAAGGTAAATTTTTTCTATATTTTTTATTTTATCCCATGAAATTTATGCCATCTTTTGATGATTGGGAAATGTATCTGAGGTACCATGGAAATTCATGTTGGATTATGTGATCTAGGATGGGTTTTTATAAATGGTATCAATGCAGCATAGGGAAGTGGGGTTAGTGTTATGAGGTCCATAAACTATTAGTGCATTGTGTTTTTTTATTTTCTCTTATTTTAATAGTGAAATATCTAGTATAATGACTTATAAGTAAGGTAAATAGGTTTTAAGTTTCATTTTTTACGAATCATTTTGGTTAATTATATACCATAGAATAAGAATTCAATGTCTTCCAAAATAGTTATTTTTGGGTTATATAATTAACTAAAACAAATAAGTTTCTAATTCACATGAATTAAATTCTTTCTTTATTTTTTATTTGATTGATTGATTTATTAGTTGACACATGATGAGTGATTTATATGGTCATTATTTTCCTACAAATTATTTTCAAAAATTTAATGGTTTTATATATAATGGTTTGTTATGGGTTTTGGGACTTATTTTTTGAAGGATGTTATTAAAGATTAAAATTTTCAAAAAAACATTATTAAGAATCAATTGTTTATAAATTAATATATGTTTAATATTTTTTATTTTAGTGAGTTTTTTTTATTTTTTTTTAAATAAATTTTATTTTGAATGATTTTGAGGGAACTAAGACTTTGAAATTTATTATTAAATCATTTTTGTTATATCATGTGTTTTTTAACATGCCAAATATAATATTAAATATTTTATTCTTTTAGAAATATTTTGGAAATAATGATTTTTATATTAAATAAACTGGATCTTATCCCTTTATTTTCTTATTTTATGTATTTAATTGTGGGAACATATTTTTTTAAGAGTGGTTAGTGGAAAATATGCAACATGTTATGTCTTTGTTTTGATCATTGTCTTTTTTTCAGGGGATTCTTGGTTTGATTGAGCCCATTTTCCGTTCTTTTTGGGGATTGATATTTTTATAAACGTTTTGAAATGGTTAGAGTGTATTTTAATAAATTATTTTTTTCTAAAGGTAAATTAGGGATTTAATTAATTTATTTTAATAATGTTCATTATGAGAAAAGATTCTACAAACTATTTAAGGGTGTTTAATTTATATTAATTTTCTTCCCTCAAGGAAATGATTTCCTTCAAATTTATTTTGAAAAATATGAAAATATCATGATTTTAGTTTTAAAGAGGCATAATTGTTTCTATAAAAACATTGAAACGTAAAAGTTTTTTGATTTTAGAGGGTTATATTTTGAAAAACCCAATTTGTTTGAATGTTTTTGGTTTTTTTCTATTTATCTCCTTCATCTTCAATGTTTTAAATATATATATAGTTTTTTGAAATTTTATTTCACTTATATGTTTTGAAATAGTTTAACAAATTATGGTTGTGGATATTATATATGTTATTAAACATTATTCTCTTTATCTAAAATTCTTATGAAAATTAAAAATTTAATTTGTAAAAGATATTTTAAATTAATTTTATAACACATTTTAGTCAAAATTTTCTTTAAAATAAGTTATATTTGATATAACATAGATGTATTTATAAAAGTGATTTTAATATGGGAATAGAGAAATTTGTATAAAATAAAACCATGCTTAGTGATGTTTAGCATTTTTTTAATGAAAATGGAAGTTATATTTTCAAATATAGATTAAAATAAATTTTAATTTAGTTTGACATGATTTTAAAATATAAATAGTTCAAAATTAATTATATTTGATGTATTTTTTTCTATGTTTTTTATAGATAATTATATCTCTTTTATATGTGAAATGATTTGGATTAATTTTAGGTATCATGTTTTTTTCGATGGATGAGTGTGTGTTTTCAAAAGGGACATCCCATGAAGTTTTAAAATTGAAAAACAATTGTGGTCAATAATAATTTTTTTTATGGGTCATTTGGTTAAGCTAAAATAGTTTTTAGTATGGTTTAAATTCATAGGATATTGGTCACTTTATTGGAAAATACTTATGATTTTGTATTTTCTTATTCATGTTGTAATTATGTAGTGTGAAATTATTGTAAACGAATTGATTCATTTAGAAATATTGATTTATATTTATATTAGTAAGGAATTTTTTTAAAATAATATCATTTTTTAAAAGAATTTATTATAGTTTATTTTGAGACTATGGTGTATTAATGTTAATTTCATTATATGTTCAATATGAACTGATTTTTATTGGAGGTATGTTTCTAAAAGATTATAATTTTTTGACTAGTTGTATCATTGGGAAAAAATTTGGTTACCTTGAAACATGTATTGTTTTAATATAATTTTATTACTTAGATCATATGGATTAATAAATGTGGTTATTTTATTAATATTATTTTAGTTCGAGTATGGTTTTGGGAACATAAAAAGTAAAATATCACCTGATAAGTGTGATCTCGTTTATTTTTTAGTAAGAATTGATTAGTTTATTTAATTAATGTAAGTGCATGAAATAATGTAGAGTATTAAATATGGTTTATTGATGTATTTCTTTTAAGATTCTAAATCAAATGGCAAAGATAAACAGATCATATAGTGATTTGTGTAAGTTGTTAAATGATAAGGTATGTCAATATTTTGATATCATGGTTAGTGTGAATTAAATTTCGAGCATAAGTTTTTTTTTTCTTTACTAATAATATATTTTTAATTAATATAATTGTTTTTAATAAAAAAATAGATAATTTATATTATTATTATCAGGGATTTGTTTTTTTAATGTTCCTTTATTTTATTTATTGAATGAAAAAATGAGGCCATAGTGAAATGATAAATGTTATGGCATTACTATGAAATAATGAATCAAGGTTTTTTGAAAATGGGATAATGGAATGGTTATTTAACTAGAACATAGTTAATTTGATTTATGATTTCTTGTTTTATAATGATAATACTATAAATGAAGTAATAAATGTGTTTATTGTTTATTTATTTTAATAATGTGGCATCTGAAATTGAATTATTATTTTTTGTTAAATTAAATAGAAAAAATGATTATGTTAAGATACCTAAAGTGTAAGGATTATTATACTTTATTGATTTATAAAAAAAGGAAATAATTTGTTTTAGGATTATTCTTTATTTTATTTATAATATAATTTGTATTCTAGAAATTAAATCAATGTCATATTTTTTAAATAAAATTTTTCATATAATATATTAATTTATAGAAATTACCTTTAGTATGATTGTTCAGTTATGAAATAAAAAATTTAGGTTTTCAGTGTTCCTATTTGTGTAGAATACTTTAATTGAGCTAAAATTGGAAATAATTATTGATAATTGTGTTACATATTTATTTTATTTGAAGTGGTGTAAAAATAACATAAAGTAAATAATTTAACTATAGATTATTTGATTCGGTTATAAAATTTAATTGTTAATTATCTAAATATTTATTTAATTTTCTTAGTCTATGAAATTGTATTTTTCCTTCTACCAAATAACCTAAATGAGTTATAATCCATTGAATGACATTTAACCATTAGTTAAAAGTTTCATTAGGGGGGTGCTTATTGGGTTATATGGTAATCAGTAGCATGGTAGGTATATTTATAAGGATATCAGTACATGATTTATATTATTATTGGATTTATTGTAAATTTATAAATTTTTACATTCTAATTGTGATACTTGGTTATAAGGAGAACTATATTGCTGATTGATCTCATATAAAGAACTAATTTTTTTATGTGTTTGATTTTAGGAGTCTCTAATGGTGGGGATCCATCCATATAATTTTATCATTTAGGGATGATTGTATTTATAAAATGGTATAGAATGGTATCCTTGATCATTATAAGACCCGTGTAATTTATGTTTTTAAAAATACATTTAAATTAATTTTATTGAGTTTATTAACTATGTAATTGGAGGTTTAAATGATATTGTAAGAGGTTCAAGTAATATTTAAAAGTAGATGAAATAAAATTTTTATTTTTCGGGGGTCACTTGGTGACTAATAGGTAGCACTAAGTTGTTGGTGACCTCCATATGAGGTGGAAGATTCTACCGCCTCAGCACTAGGTAGCTAGTGGTTAAATATTGGGTACCAAGTGGAAACTAAATGGTCAGTTTACCCTCACTAAGTTCCTATTAAGATGAGGTATTTTTTTATAAATAACATTGGATAAAATTATAATACTGTTTATTCTAGAAATTTATAAACAAGGATTCCTTTAGGAATCGGGGAAAAATAACTTATAGACCTATCTATTTTACATATTCTTAATTTTCTTCTTCTTTTGGGTTGATCCTGCACTTTTAATACAACCAGGCCACTACTTGATTGTAACAATTACATTATTTAAATAAGGATTTAGTAAGTCTATCTATTTTTTCCAAATAACTCATATAATGATACATATAAAATAAAACAATATCCTTCATTCTTTATTCTATTTTTTAGGTTTCTTGAAAATGGGTGGTGATCCTTTCCTCCACTCCTGCAAAATATTATTCCACATTTTAATGGATAAGTGGCCACTCTTCTTTTTTATATATTTAAATTGTTTTTATGGTAGATACACAAGATTTAATGGGTTAAAAATTGAAATATATTTTATTTTTAAATGATTATATCTCTACAAACTATTTATTAGATCTTTTTATTGATTGGTATTTTTATTATTCCCTAAATGATAAACTTCTATATATATTTTCCAAAACTAAATTTATTTATAGTTCATATTATTATTGATTATATCCATAGAAATGGTAGTAAAACTACCAAAGGTAAAGATATGGATAAATCTATAGGTAACTTATTTATGTAGGTTCTATTGGATAATAAAGGGGAAAAATAAATTTATATATTATGGTTTATGGTGTATATTAGTATGAATGGTAATATTTTAAGGTTTATGGCCTCCTTGGTTATTTTTTCTCTTATAGAGGATAAAAAATGGTACTTTTCCCTCTTATTAATCGTTTTTTTATTTATTTTCTCTCTTATTGAGGATTCCCAATTCATGATTCTGATCATGGATTGATGTAAGTGTGGTTGGTTTCCATGTTGGATAAGTTATCACATTGGAAACTAACATAAGTTAAATATATTTATAATTTTATATGGTATTATAATATAAACTTGTTTTTATGTTATATTATTTTTTACCTATATTTTTTTCATATGTTCACACTTTCACTAATGATAACTTGGTTGGGGTCGGGTACCATCCAAAGAATGGTTGGGGTCATGTGGTGACTTTCTTTAGTGTATAATATACTCACACCATATATGTATCTCTTAGGGTACATATTGGAAAACAATTAATCTTATTTTAGGTGTATTATACTTAATAGTTGGTGAGTATATAGAGATGGTTGTAGTATAATATTGTTAAAGTATATCGATAAATATTCTGTGGAGATGGATAGAGGAGTTCTTCATCTTTTATATATTTTTGTACATGAGTTTTATATTGGGCTATCACGTGTAAATGCTTGTGTATTTATAATTTTAAATGTTATGGGTTTTGTTTTCTTATTTGATAAATATATATATATATATATATATTGGATCTTAAATATAATGTTAGACCAAGGGTTTTAATATTTATTTTGGAATCAATGAGGGTAAATTTATTCCCATATTTTATAATTTATCCCTCTTTATTTATTACATTCTACAATGATTGAGAAGTACTTCAAAGGTCTCATGGTAATTTGGAAAGAACCATGTGATAATAGTTAGTTTTTTACTTATCAATTCAATAAAATTGAATTGGATGTAATATGTTAGGAAAAAAATTAATAATAAAAATTCACTAATCTTAAAGCAATATTTGACACTACAACTGATGTAATTCACTTGAAAAAAACAATTCTATATAAATAAAATAATAACTAGCTTAAAAAAGAGAAATTATATTTTTCAAAATGAAAAATACATGATGTTAAGTTATAAAAGAAAAATAATTAACTAAATTACAGAAAAATTATCATCAAGAAGTTTGGAAATCTTTATACACAATGTAACATGCCCAATAATGTTTTATTGAATCTATATCACCTTTTGAATATGTTTTGTAATACGTACCCTCATATTACTAAAAATATAAAAATAATGAAATGGTTAATAAATTTTTTAAACAAAATATGTAAAATAATAAAATTCGCACATATCAAAAACACCATTTTAAGGATTTTAATTTTTGTAAGGAACATGCCCTAATCCATAAAATTAAATATGTATTAACCATATTTTTATCCATTTGTTTTCTTTGGACATTGTGAAAGCATTGATAATTAAAAAAATATAATGATATATGCTCCAATAATGAAATGTGATTACATATAACCTAAAACATATCTATTTACATAAATCCATTATTGTCTTTATTTTTATTGGTAGCCTCATACCCCATTGTGTGTAATACATTATCACCAAACTAAAAAAGAAAACAAATAGGTTGATATATATTATGAAACTTAAATTTGAAATTTTTTAAATTAAATTTTTAATATAATATATTTCTAATTGAAAAAACTATCAAGTGTAGATATCTATGTATACGATCAATAAAATATATCATTTATTAAAATTAACCTCTAGTGTTTCCTAAAAAATAATTTAAAATTTATTGTGTTATTAAACCCAAAAATCAAATCATCTTAATAATACTCAAAGTATAATTTTTTTACCATTTAGGGTTGATATTAAAAAATATCTTCCATATAGAACATGTTCTTCAACCACGTCAACAAGATATTTCACTCTTATTGTAATTTCATTTGTGTCCCCTATACTTTCTTCTTTAGGAGTATGATGTGAACTTATATATGGACAATTATTATTTCCTTCTATTTTGATTCTGTAGCTAATTTTTAAATGTTTACAAAAAAATTAATTAAATAATTATAAAAAAAGAATACATCAACAATTAGTCTTAAAATTATGAAAACCTACATAATAAATATATTGAGGACATATGCTTCTAACTAGTCATAATTAATAATTTTAAATTCTCAAGGACAATAATTTCATGATCCATTATGTTTTATATGTCTACTCAAAATATAATTTCATGTGTATTATCATCCTATATAATTATATTTTCGTGAAGTAGAATATTAGATCATTGTGATGAATTTATTTGTAAGGAAAATGTATGTTCCTGAATGAGCATTCATGGTGAAACAATTGATTCATTCAATCAACTTAACCCAATTTTTTTTACTCATTTTATTATTCTATAAAAAAAATTTGACCATTTTTTATCCATCATAAAACATTTTTAATAAAATGTAAGTTATTAATGGTATACCCCTTTATTATCATGCGTTTCATAGATTAAATAAATATTCTATGAAATTTTCAATAGAATGGTCTATGGTTTGAATAACCTCGTCATTAATGGAAACATATAGATAAACTCTTAACTCATCGGTTACATGTTTCCTAACCCTCACATGAAATAATTGTAATAGATTATTGTGTTGAGACAAGAATGTTTTACAAAAAACCTCTCACAATTATGTGGTTCATGGGTGTTGATAGATATAAATCATACTCACTATATACTTGAAATATTTCAAAACATGTAAATAATCAATAACTATTTTCTATAAATATGTTATAATATGTTTGAAAAAAATTATTACCTTTGTTAAGTTATAAAAATTAGGGGAAACTTGCCCTCCATACCGAGGGTACATGAATCAGTTTATTATTGATGTCAGGTCATTACTTATTATACTTTATCCCATTTGAAGGTTATTCTAAAGTAATTTATTTTTCCCCCTTTTAATTATATATTTTTTAATTAATATATACTTTAGGTTCTAAACCTTAGTATTTAAATATTTGACTTCTCTATCATAATACATTTTCGATCGTATTTTCACAATGTAGTCTCTCTATAAGACTCCAAAACATATCCCTCAAACATGACCATCCTATTTTTGATAATGCAGTGACATTATTAGTAGTTCAACTTCGCCTAAAATATCTAACTCATCATGTACTTAAACTACATAAAAAAGGGAAAATAAATCAATATTAATTATTTTTCAATCCAATAAAGTTCAAATAGTAGACCAAAAAGGCTCATACCCATAAAATTTATTAATAAAAAGTAAAAGATGAAACAAGAGGGGTATTAAAGAAATGTGTGGGAATCACCTCTTAAATTAGAGTAATTTAAATGGAAAAATCATTATAATTAAAGAAACTAATAAAATTACCATCTTACACATACTTCCTAGATAAATTATTTTTTATTTTATTAGCCTACCACTACTGCAAAAACCGGCAAGGGAAGCGCCACCTTTTATCAGCGCTAAGCAGAAAGCGCTAATAAAGAAGCCCTTTATTAGTGCTATAAAATCACTAATAAAGAAGCCCTATATCAGCGCTAAAAAGCGCTGATAAAGGTAGCCTTTATCAGTGCTTTTTTAGCCCTGATAAAACCGTAGTCCCATATTTTATAAAATTATTCGCACAGTTTCCTCTGAGTATCGCGCCCTAAAGCTCTCGCGGTAATATACCCATGGAACATCTCCCCCCCCCCCGATTTTTGTATTTTTGTACCTCCCCCTGATCTTCGCATTGTCGGACCTCCACCGCTATCCCTACTCCTTATCCCCCCCCTAAAACCCCTTATTTGGATCCTCCTCCCCGAAAACCCTAATTCTCCACCTCTCTACTTGACCCTACTCCATGTGAACCCTACTCCTCTATTTCTCAATGGTTGGTAGATCCTTTCATGCACCTCCCCCTATGGCGGTCGCGCCTTCCCCTCCTAACGTAGCATAGAAGGATCCCTACTTCTCCTCCTCTAAGGTGAATTTCTTTTTTCTTCTTCTTGATTCTCTTATTGAGCTTTCTTCTTAGGAAGGATGTGACAACAATTCTGATTCCGTTTTTGTGCTTTTTTGTTATGGTTTTAATGGTTAATGGTCATACATAGGACTTTTAGATTACCCTCATGTATTAATTCATGTTTTTTTACTATTCTTCTCATTCTTATAAAATATTTGTTAAATCTTTAGTTTAGGTTGGGGACATGAAATTTATCCTTCTTTATTATGTGTAAATTGTGGAATTATCATTTTATTTTGTTTCCATTAGATGGATAGTACTGATTAACCTAAATACAATATTGAATTGCACTAAAGGAAATTAAAGTGAAGAGGGATTTTTCCATGTGATTTATGAAGTTCCATAATATTTCTTATATATTTATGGATTTATTGGTGTTGTTGCTAAGTGATTTATTCTTGATGTTGTGAAAGAAATTTATTACTTCTAATAATATGTTAGAATCACCTTTCATTATTTTCTAGTCACTTAAGGTAGGTAATGAATTGGTTGTATGTAAATATGTAATTAAAGTGTTATATTTAAATTATAAATTCTACTTTAATATGAAAGAATGTTTAAGGGCTAGTTTTTAGTGTGAATTTCTTATATGTTTTCCCTTTCATGCTACTATGTATGGGGTATTTATACCTATGATTTTAAGGTTTATGGTTGATTGATGTGGTTGGGGGCATGTGGTGTGGTAATTAATATAGTAGTGATGGATGGATTATTGTGTGGTTATGATAGCAATGATATGTCTATTTAGGCATAAAATAAGTGGTTTTATGGATTTTAGAATGTGTTTAGTGGTATTTTATGTCATGAAAATATAGTTGTTATTGGGTGGTGTTATAGTTTCCTTTTGGCCTGGAATACGGTTGGAATAAATGAAAATAGTAATGGATGATGGGTTGGAAATGATAAATGATGGTTTGTTAAATGATTAATGATAATGATTGGAATAATTATGTTTAATAAATGTCTAAATATATAATAAATGTTATTGATGATTAATGAATGTATTATAGTGGGTAGTGATTTAATGATTGGTTTTACATTAAAATGGTTAACAATTGAAATTCATATGGTAATAAAAATCCAAGAAATTATATTGTTAAATGAAATGAGAAGTTGGTAATGTTGATAAGGATGCTTATGTGATTTTTTGGGGATTATTTGTGGCATTATAATGGAAGTGGTTATTAGAGGGTGGTAGTAATAAGGCAATGGTTGACGAGGGTGTTTGCAGTGTTAGTTTGGTGTAAAACCTTAGTAAAGATTTATGTGTGACTATATACTTATTATATTTTCTTATTATTTCTTACGCACCACCACTTGAGTCAAGTAACCTGATAGAAATCAATATGGGTACTTTGGTTCTGAGTGTTTTTCTCAATATCTATGTTATGGAGGGAAAACATATAGAACCACTCCCTCTTCCCTTCTTCCCTTTCACACTTAGTATGAGTTGTAATGGATCACAGTGGGTGTATATATATGACCTATAAAGATTTTAGGTTTTGGTGTATATATATTCTTGTTGACATGATTATGTGTATTTGGTGTAGATACATAGTGGGGTTTGTACATTGTATAAGGAGAGTATGATGTTTATGTCCTTCATGTTCACGATATCATATTGTGATGAGGATGTGATGTGTGGTTGTGATGTGGATATGGTTTTTTATGTGTTTTGGGACATGTGTATGTGTGGATATATGGTTATGAGATTATATAGAAGGTTTTGAAGCATAAGAAATATTCTATTAGAGTGTGAGAATGACCAGATTAGTGGGGAAGTGGATGTGGGGTAATTTATTAATATATATTATTTTGATATTACACTAAAGATGGAATTTGGAATTAGACACTCATGGGGATTGAATGGGATGATAGGTCAAAAATATTTGTTAAAATTTTCATATGGAATAACATGGGAGACCATCTATGAAACAAGTGATTATCCCCCCTGTGATTTAAATTATGTAACTTGAGCTTACCCAAAATATTAGGCATGATGATATTGAATGTAGGGAAGAGACCTAGGAGTGGTAGATGTATCATTCTTGATTATTCTTGTGTTCAGACTGGGGTGATTTGAGGAAACTATAATGAATCTAAAGTAATTATATTTATTGAATTCCATATTGTAGAGATTATGAGAATCCTTTTTTACTTATAGAGATGGCTACTAGTTTTCATCCATATGTATTTTAGGTTGGTGAGGTATAAAAGTATGGACTAGTTGACCATAGACGGGTTAACCCGATAGAGGAGGATGAGCCATAGTGGATGATTCTGTGTGATTTTTACCTTCTATGAAACAAGTTATTATCCCCGCGAACCCCTTTGGGTTTGGAAACTGTGTTGATTTTGATGGGGGTCTATCCTGATTCTGTTGATTTCCAAATCTTTATTGGAAATGGTTAGGATCTATTAATCTCTATTTTTATAAGGAAGTGGTTCTCTTCTACTGTATTCGGAAGTCTTGTTTTGTGTATTTGAACCCTAAATACTAATTTTTGAGTTTCAAATAGGATGGAGATGAATAAAGATTGGATGCATGCTAATCATTTGACAATAGAGTATGAGAACAGAGTGAAAGAGTTCTTCAAGTTTGAAAAGGATCACGCAAAGTATCCTTCTCAAATCCTTTTTCTGTGTTTACGTTGTTGTTATTCTAGACTAATTACTCCAGAGGAGTTGGAAGAACATTTGATATGTCAGGGAATAGATCAGAGTTATAAATGTTGGAATAAACACGGAGAAAAATCGAATGTAGCTACTGGCTGGGATAAAACTACATTTTATGGATCATCAGATATGAATACAAATATGGATAATGAAGAAGACTGTATGGAGGATGTGATTACATATATCAATGATGATGCAGATCATATTGAGGAAATGATAAGGACAATTGGAGATGAGCTCTTTGATTTCCCAAATTTGTTTGAGAAGTTAAAGAGTAGTGAAAAGACGTCATTGTATGCTGGTTGCAATAAATATACAGTATAGTAAGTTATACTGAACTTTTATAAATTGAAATCAGGCAATGGATGGAGTGATGTTAGTTTTATAGAACTAATTTTTCTCTTGAATTACATGCTCCCAGAAGATAATGATCTCCCAAGCTGGACATATGAAGCTAAATGAATGCTGCGATCGATGTGTATGATTTCTGAAAGAATACAAGCCTGACCGAAAGACTGTATATTGTTTCGCAAGGAAAACGAATCACTTATAGAATTCCCAAAGTTTGGTGCTTCTCGACACAAGAAAGATGAATCCAGTCTTATGAAAGTTGTATGGTACTTTCCAATCATTCCAATGTTTAGGCGTCTATATGGAAGTGAAGAAACTACAAGACAATTATTGTGGCATGCAGATAAAAGAAATAAAGATGGGAAATTACGTCATCCTATGGACTCTCCTCAATGGAAGAAAATTTATCATGAGTTTCCTGAATTTGGAAAAGAGCTGAGAAACCTTCATCTTGCATTATCTATAGATGGAGTGAATCCTTTTGGTTTTCAAACCAGCACTCACAGTACATGGCTTGTTATGTTGGTAAATTATAACTTTCCACCCTGGTCATGCATGAAGTGGAAAGTCATCATGTTATCTATGCTTATATCAGGACCAAAAGAACTAGGTAATGATATTAATGTTTATCTAGCTCATTTGATTGAGGATTTGAAGTTATTGTGGGATTTAGGTGTTTGCTATATGATGCTTATAAAAGTGAATACTTCACGTTGAGAGTGATGTTGTATGGAACAATAAATGATTTCCATGCTCATGGAAATTTTTCAGGCTATAGCATTTAAGGAACTCAAGGGTGCCCCATCTGCGAAGAAGATACAGAATCAATTAGGTTGAAACATTCATCAAAATCTGTGTCTCTATGACATCGTAGATTTTTACCTCGTCGGTATAAGTACCGATCTTGGACGACGTCATTCAATGGAAGTTCTGAACAATACACATCACCGTGTTCACTAATAGGTGATCAACTGGTTGAGAAATTAAACGATGTGATCACAATTTTTGGTAAACCATTTTCAAAAAACCTTACGAAAATCGGTTGGAAAAATAGATCAGTTTTTTTTGAATTACCAAAATGGAATTGTTTATACGTCAGACATTTTCTTGATGTGATGCATGTGGAAAAAAATGTATGTGACAGTGTTATTGGGACGTTTCTAAATGCCCTTGAAAAAACAAAGGATAGAATTAAGGCATGGTTGGACATGGTTGACATGGGAATATGAGAAGAGTTGGCTTCCGTGAAGGGTGAAAATCGAATGTTTCTTCCTCCAGCTGCTTACACTCATTCTAGGGAGGAGAGATATCAGTTTTTCAACTTCTTCAATGATGTAAAGGTTACATAGGGGTATTCATCAAATATCAAGAACATTGTGTCAATGAATTATTTGAAGTAAAGAACATTGTGGCACCATGTTGTGTCTGGGTTGAAGGCTGTGATCTGGGAAGAAATTACAGAAACATTATTATTTTATTTATTTAATTTACTAGAAAATAAAATAATGAAATAGTGTCTTACTCTTCTCAATATCTTACATAGTACATTTATATCAGATGATTCACACAAGAATTATGTACTAAGTCTTGCAGGAAGGATTTATCGAGGTTTTGGCACTATTTTAAAAAAATGTCACCTGAAATATTCCAAAGGTAAAATAAACCAACACCCACCCATTGTCTAGGCTCACCTAATATCCCAAGAAGAATGGGATGCATTTATTGGTCGTCATGGGGATGAAGAGTTTCAGGTACATTGTGGGTGATAATAAGTTGTTTTAGGATATGTGTATTCATCACTTTGATTATCAATATTTCATTTATGAAACAGAAACCCAATACTGAAAATAAGGAACATGCATCAAAACCAACATACCCCTATCATAAATCAAGGATGGGGTATGCTTAACAAGAAAAGAAAATGGTATTTATTTTAAATTTACAGTAATATTTTTAGGTTCCAATAAACAACATCATAATTATCTTTCTATATTTATATGTAGATTGATGAGTCTAAAACCAAAGACACTTCCATCCCACGTCATGTGTTATGGAAGGAGGCACCTGTGAATAAGGAAGGGAAGCTAGTAGATGAAAACACACCAAAAGTGTGGGAAATATGTGTAAGTATGACACGATGATAAAAATATTTGTTTTAAATTGCTATTACATAAAAAATAATTAGTTATTTTCCTATATCTGACAGTCATAGGAATAAGATACTCTTGTAGTAAATGCAGACCTATTATTAACGGCTTTGAAGCAGCCAGAATAATATAGTCATGTCAGAGGTGTGGGGTTTGGGGTGACACCCCGAGTATATTCTGTGAAAAAAAAGAAACTGATGATAGAGATGAAAAATTGAAACAAATGAGCGAAAGACTAGAAACTCTTGAAGAACGATTTATATGTAAGGGAGAGTTTCTAGTAACTTTTATGTGTGGGAAACAAGGAGAAGACACAACTCAGGAACAACCAGCGTGTAAAGATCCCGCCCCACCCCCCACCAGCTTAAAGGTAAGCCATTCCCCTCAAAGATCCATCATTGTCGTGGTAATCAATATTCTAATAATTGTTCCCATGAAATGTGAATCAGAAAAACACTGATACTTTTCTTGTACTGATCTTCTACAGGGTGATAATGAATATGATTTATATCTGTCAACACCCACCTATCACCTTGTAGCGAGGGCTATAGTGTTCAACATCCCAGATGACAAGCTACATAATAGACCACTTTTGAAAGATCATCTGAAAGTAATGATTACTGTAGCTCATGAGCCAAATGCAGTGCTACCTATTCCACTTGATGACGATGATATTCATATGGTCGAAAAGGATATTGGGACATTCATTACATGGACATCACAACTTGTAAGAGTACATGGGGACAAAGAGGTATTTATTTCCTTTTTTTCAAGATAAACATTTAACAATTAATGAAAAAAGGGTCTGAATGAATGAATGTTATTATAGACGGAGAAAGGGAAGGGGGTGAAAAACGTCGGCTCAAACCCATCTAAAGGATCGACCAATCAATCCCAAAGAGCTAATGAAAGCATAATAACACCACATGTTCTCTATCCACATTTACTAGCATTGAAGACTCATGTGGATATGAATCTAAGAGGTGGTAGTAATCATATAGTGGTTTGAGAAATGAATATATACGGAGAGGAAAGTCAAGATTTCGTTGCTACTGAAAATGTAAATGAGATCCTTGAAAACGATTGGCTAGGAATCATAGTTGTAAATATATATATATGAGTTATGTTTTCATTAATTGATTTTCTAAAAGCTGATCTAATGTGAAAATTATGACTAAACCCATTTTATATTGTTGACAGACGTATATATGAAAAACAGTTGAAGGAATTTTCCCATGAGCCAAAATTCGTACTCATTAGTCCTCATACCATATCAATACATCTAACAAAATTAGAGCCATAAAAAAAATTAAATACTTAACAGCTTGCTAAAAACTTTTGAAAGAAAGATTACAGATGACATACTCTTCCTAATACCAACCATGCAGGGGTAAAACTCTATGATTAAAGCATATCAATTATATTTTAACTTCTTTTATTACTTATTCCTTTTTCTATTTTTAGGAAACATTGGTTTCTAATTTCAGTGAACTTGGATACTCCAAAGATTTATTTTTTGGATTCAAAGAAATGATATCCAGCAAACCGACCACACATGATTGAGTTTTTGAATCTTTAAGACACTACATCCTACGTCTTAGGTCTAAACATCAAGTAATATTATTTATATTATATTTTACTGAGGATTCTATTATGATAGGGTGATGTATCATTATCATCTAAAAAAGGAATGAGGTTAGGGGATAAGTATAAGGAGGTGAGAAAGTACTACGACTGGACAAATATCAGGGTATATATAATAAAATTTAACTATCCAAACACATATCAACACAAGTTACTTATTCTACTGATGATTAAATTTTTTTTAGTGTCCAAAACAAACAAATGATAATGATTGCAGTTATTATGTTTGTAAATTTATGAAAGAGATCTTTTTTCATCAACAAACTAGCATCCCTAAAGAGGTATTTTAAAAAACAACTACTATTTCATTTAATTTATTTATTAATTCTTTATTTTAATATTTTGCAGTAATACTCTGACTGCTGAAAAGCCTCATACTCACAAGAAGATATATATTTTTTCATAAATGAGTGGGCCTCATACCTAATGGAAGATTTTACACAAATAGAATGAAGATCTGACTTGGGGACGTGTACAATTGGCGGTCATTTTTGAGAGGGATTAAGGGGATCAAAATATGAAACATTAGTGTATCTAAATGTTCGTAGGAAAAATGTAATTGTTATTAAATAAAACATCCTTTCTCCAATGAGTCGTTTTCCCATTTTAACAGATAAAATGCACCAGCAACATGCAAGAATGACGAACCACTCAAAGTGTCTCTATTTTTTTTAAAAAATAGACAGAATTTTAAGTGAAAACAACAACTGACCTACGGAAATACAACCAAACACATTCGTATTGTGTTTATACTTTAGTAGAATGATCCATGGGTGCGTTGGTGACATGTACGAGTCAACCTTGCCTCAATCTGGGGCATGGTGTGGCTAGTATCACTCAAAGGGTCTCTCTTTTGTTTAAAATGGACAGAATTTTAAGTGAAAACAACAACTGACCTACGTAAATCTGACCAAACACATTCATATTGTGTTTATCCTTTAGGATAATTATCCATGGGTCATTTTTGACGTGTACGAGTCAACCCCGCCTCAACATGAGTCACGGTGTGGCTGGTATAACTTAAAGTGTCTCTCTTTTGTTTAAAATAGACAAAATTTTAAGTGAAAACAGCAACTGACCTATGGAAATCAGACCAAACGCATTCAGATTGTGTTTATCCTTTAGGATAATGATCCATGGGTGTGTTGGTGATGTGTACGAGTTATCCTTGCCTCAATATGAGGCACGGTGAAGCCGGTATCACTCAAAGGGTCTCTCTTTTGTTTAAAATGGGCAAAATTTTAAGTGAAAACAACCAATGACGTACGCAAATCCAACCAAACGAATTCTTATTGTGTTGATCCTTTAGGATAATGATCCATGGGTAATTTTGGATTTGTATGATTCAACCCCTCTTCAATACAAGGCATGGTGTGGCCGGTATTATTCAAAGTATCTCTATTTTGTTTAAAATGGACAGAATTTTAAGGGGAAACGACAACTGACCTACAGAAATATGACCAATAACATTCGGATTGTGTTGATACTTTAAGAGAACGATCCTTTGGGTGTGTTAGTGACATGTACGAGTCAACCCTTCCTCAATCCAAGCCATGGTGTGGCCAGTATCACTCAAAGTGTCTCTCTTTTGTTTAAAATGGACAAAATTTTAAGTGAAAACAACAAATGACCAACAGAAATCTGACCAAATGAATTCTGATTGTGTTGATCCATTATTAAAACAATACATGGGTCATTTTTGATGTTTATAAGTCAACCTCTCATCAATATGAGGCACGGTGTGGCCGGTATCACACAAAGTGTCTCTCTTTTGTTTAAAATGGACAGAATTTTAAGTGAAAACAACAACTGACCTATGGAAATATGAAAAAACGCATTCGGATTGTGTTAGTACTTTATTATAAAGATACATGGGTCATTTTTTATGTGTACAAGTCAACCTTTCCCCAATATAAGGAACGGTATGGTCGGTATCACTCAAAGTGTCTCTCTTTTGTTTAAAATGGATAGAATTTTAAGTGAAAACAACAACTGACCTTAAAAAATCCAACCAAACGCAATAATATTGTGTTATCATTTAGGATAACAATACATGGTTCATTTTGGATGTGTAATAGTCAACCAATCCTCAATATGAGGCATGGTGTGGCCGGTATCACTCAAAGTGTCTCTCTTTTGTTTAAAATGGACAGAATTTTAAGTGAAAACAACAACAGACCTACGGAAATCTGACCAAACACATTTTTATTGTGCTGGTACTTTAATAGAATGATCCATGGGTAATTTTTAACTTTTATGAGTCTATCCTGCCTCAATCCAAGACACTTTGTGTCCGGTATCACCCAAAGTGTCTCACTTTTGTTTAAAATGGACAAACTTTTAAGTGAAAACAACAACTGACCTACGAAAATATGACCAAACGCTTTCTAATTATGTTGATCCTTTATGAGAATGATCCATGGATCATTTTTGACATGTAAAAGTCTACACTGCTTTAACACAAGGCATAGTGTGGCTGGTATCACTCAAAGTGTCTCTCTTTTGTTTAAAATGGACAAAATTTTAAGTGAAAACAACAACTAACCTACGGAAATCCAAACAAACACATTAGGATTGTGTTTATCCTTTCGGATAATGATCCATGGGTCCTTTGTGACGTGTATGAGTCAACTCTGCCCCAATCCGAGGCACGGTGTGGCCGGTATCACTCAAAGTATCTCTCTTTTGTTTAAAATGGACAGAATTTTAAGTGAAAACAACAACTGACCTACGGAAATCCAACCAAATGCATTTAGATTATGTTGATCCTTTATGATAATTATCCATGGTTCATGTTTGATATGTAAGAGTCAACCCCTCCTCAATATGAGTCATGTTGTGGCCGGTATCACTCAAAGTATCTCTCTTTTGTTTAAAATGGACGGAATTTTAAGTGAAAACAACAAGTGACCAACGAAAATCTAACTAAATGCATTAAGATTGTGTTGATACTTTATGAGAATGATAAATGGGTCATTTTAGATGTGTATGAGTTAACCATGTCTCAATATGAGGCATGGTATGGTCGGTATCACTCAAAGTGTCTCTCTTTTGTTTAAAATGGATAGAATTTTAAGTGAAAACAACAACTAACCTACGGAAATCTGACCAAACACATTCTGATTGTGTTGATCCTTTAGTAAAAAGATCCATGGTCATTTTTGACATTTACGAGTCAACCTCACCTCAATACGAAGCATGGTGTGGCCGATATCACTCAAAGTGTCTCTCTTTTGATTAAAATGGACAGAATTTTAAGTGAAAACAAGAACTGACCTACGGAAATCCAAACAAATGCATTCAGATTAAGTTAATCCTTTAAGAGACCAATCAATGGACGGCCCCCAACACCCTTCATGGCCCCCCACCCCCTGGACGCCCCCCCCAGACACCACCCCCCCACTTGGAAGCCACCCCCACCCCCCTGGACACCCCCACCCGCATGGATAACCACCCCCACCCCCTTAGACACCACCCCACCCCCCTTAGACAGCCCCACCAACCCCCTGGACCCCCCCCCCCCCGAACACCACCCTACCCCCTGGACACTCCCACCCCTCTAGACACCCCACCACCTAGAAATCCCCCCTAACCCCTGGACACCCCCCCCACACCCCCTGGACACCCCCATGGACATCCCCTCCCCCCCACCCTGGATAGCCCCCCCGACCCCCCCCCCCCCCCCCCCGACCCCCCCCACCCCCATGGACACCCACCAACCCCCTGGACGGCACCCCCACCCCTCTTGGACACCACCCCACCACCTGGACACCCCCACCCATGGACGGCCACCCCCACCCTCCTGGACACCACCCCACCCCCCTTGGATAGCCCCACCACCCCCCTGGACCACCCGCCACCCCCTGGACACCACCCCACCCCCCGAACACCCCCCCACCCACCCCCTAGAACGCCCCCCCCCCCCCCCCCCCCCGACACCCTGGACACCAGCCCACCCCCTAGACACCCCCATGGATAGCCCCCCCCCCCCCCACCAAGACACCCCCTCCTAGACACCACCCCCCCACCTAAACACCCCCACCCCCTGGACACCCCACCCTCATGGACAACCCCCACCATCCCCTAAACACCACCCCACCCCCCTTGGATATCCCCCCAACCTCTTGGACTGCCCCCACCCCTCCTGGACACCCCTATCCCCCCAGACACCCCATCCCCCCAGACACCCCTACCCCCCTTGGACAGCCACCCCAAACCCTTGAACAGCCCCTCAACCCCCTGAATTTTGAATTGAATTCTTTATGTATTTAATTAACTTATGAATTATGTGTTAATGGTGTATGGGTATACTTGTTGTATGGGTATACTTGGTACAATTTCCTTATGAATTATGTGTTAATTTTGTATGGGTATAATTATTGAGATGCAGAATTTTATGTAGGTGTTATTTGGGTGTACTGTTGTGGAATTTTTTGTTGCAGCAGAAAGGGCATTTATCAGTTCTAAAAAAGCGCTGATAAAAAACACATTTATCAGCACTTTTTTAGTGCTGATAAAGGATTCCTTTATCAGCGCCTTTTTAGCACTGATAAAGGGGACCACCTCCCCCCCCCCTTATCAGCACTGAGCTTTACAACGCTTTTTTAGTGCTGTTAAAGCCCGTTTTGAGCGCTGATAAAGCCCATTTTTGTAGTAGTGTGCCTATATGTGTGAGAGACCTTAAAATATATATTGTCCAAATGATACAAACAATATATACACTCTATATAAATATTTCATAGAAATAAGGTTAATTTAT
Source organism: Viscum album (assembly GCA_963277665.1). Taxonomy (NCBI): domain Eukaryota; kingdom Viridiplantae; phylum Streptophyta; class Magnoliopsida; order Santalales; family Viscaceae; genus Viscum; species Viscum album. Next base: position 882,917,147 of record OY728123.1, read on the forward strand.
ATCTGTCTATACTAACCACTAACATGGATTCACTTTCAATACACAACTATTTCCAACCATGTCATTTTAAATAACTAATATCATGAATAACAATACACAACTTTGGTTCTTTATAATGTGTTTCCTATGGAATTGTTGGATGCAACCCTTAATGAAACGTTTTCAGGTTTTGAATATTCCACCACATCTTATAGGACATGGTTCTCCAATGGTAGCACCATTAATATTGACATTAATCTATGAGGGAATGGGTGGAATCCATTTGATAAATTTGTGATGTTTAGTCTTTATAAACACACCACAAACCACATGTTGTTTGGTGATGATGAGGTCCTCCATCATGTTGTTCATGCATCCCACCTTAAGTATTAATGCCATATGGATATCCCTCATGATACTTGAAATTGTATTTTTGATATGGATTTACTACCCTTCTAATCTGATTTAGTTTATTTTTTTCAAAATGTGGTAAATTCTAGAGGAAATTGAGGAGAAAAATATATTTTTCAGTTATTCACTCATATCTGGGCTGAGTAAACAACTCATGAAGGAATACATATCACCATTATCTTGTAACTTATATTTAAAATGAGATTCAATATGTTTACAAATATTCATTATAATGTCTCATTAAAAAATATGATGACAACTCTCTGGGTTTTTATAGTAGTGTGGTCAGATGCAAACAACCAACATTCGAGCTAATTTGAGGTTTTTATTGGTTGTAAATCTATTGAGACAAACTTTATAGATTATTAATTGTCTTGAGGGTGTAATTAAAGATTTTGTGGATATTTTCATCCACTAAAAATTTTCATCTATAGTATGACATTGTAATTTTTTAAAAATAGTTTAATTAAGGGTACCCAGCCTAATAGGGAACAATAAAGCCTTATCCTATTCCAAAAATTTAAGAGATAAAATTTTTTGTTTGATACTAATAGGTTATATACCTATTAAAATCATCATGATCATCAAATATAAAATGTTTATTCAACCTATGAGGAAGCTGATACATCTTATAAATAGGGGAGTTGATCCATTGTGAATTTTTTGAATTCAGATTGTATGACCTGGAGGGAATCGCTTGAGTGTGAGTCATGGTCTCAATATCATATCTAAATACCGGTCATATTGAGGATCCAAGGTAAAATAGGTTTCCCCAATGTATTTTATCAGTGTATTTTTTCTTGATGAATTAATTTGAGTCATTTTTTTTGTTGAGTAGGTGGTAAATATAGCTAGTTGTAAGAGACTTATTGAAGGGATTTGTGCTCTTGACAACAACCCCACCAGAGTATAAGGGTTTAATAAATTTTTAACAGGCCATGGTATTATATTCATGATCACATCCAAACCATACAAAGTTCATAATCCAAGTGTTTGGCCTTTTCAAAATTACAATTTCTTCTTATATTTCTTTTTAGTTTTCATCTAGTGATTTTTTCTTCTTTTATTTACATGATCCTTCCTTCACAATACATGAAGTGGAATGAAGGAAACAAAAAAACAATAATTTATTAAACTATATATCAATACATAAATATTAATCATTTTTTTATTTTATAGACATTTAATTTTTATTATAAATTAATAGAATGTTCTTTTTGTTTCTCAAGTAAAACATACCACATCCTTAATTTTTAGTAGGGGTATAGTAGTTGTACAATACATTTTTGATTATATAATCTTATTTTTTACAAAAAAGTAACATATTTGAATTTTTAATACTTTATAAATGTCTTGTAAAATAAATCAAAATTAGTAAAAATTTATTTTAATTCTCTCCACATAATAATTTACAATGAAAACATTTTATGTTTCTTAGTTCATGATGCTTGTATTTATAGCTAGTTTTTGAGAATTGATGTTCCCATTAGTATCACTAATATATTTAGTTGAAAGATTCATTTAGAATATTCTATGACTCATTTCAAAAACATTCAATAAAATATAAAGTATATGGTATTCTAAGAAGAATTCATTCTTCAAAACAAAACTCAAACGATTAGTATTACACTAATTAAATTGAAAGATAAAAAAATTTGTAACAAACATATTACCACAACCTATTCATAAAATATTACCATCATTGAGGGGACCACATCATGATAATTATCAATGTAAATTGATAAATGGATTATTAAAGAAATTATAGTATGATTTATGAAGTTGAGTATGTTTGGGTTAATAGATTAGTTGCACTGATTTTATCCATTATTAAATTTATTCCCACTACTCATTAGTATGGTAACCTTAGCTAACACCATCATGTTATGACTCTCTTTTTTTCCTATGTATAGACACTCATATCATGTTTTTTATCTTGACAATCATTATTATCCTGACACTTAAGGAGGGAAGAATGAACGAGTGGTGAATACATTATCTATACTTCAAGATATATAAATAAATCAATGTATATAATATTTATAACAAGCATATGATATATAAATAAAATAAAAAATGCCCCTAGAATATCAAACATTTTTATAATATTTTTTCATTTTTTTATGGTAGAAGGAGTCACCCTATTGATGATTCTATTCCTATATTTATGCTTACCTATAATATAAAAGACACTATATCAATAGGGAATAGTAAAAAATGTGATATCCCAAGAAAAGGATCAACCACTATGAAATTATCACAGGATTTTGTAGTGGTTTTAATTTTCTAAAGAAAAATTGACCAATTATTGTTTCCAATAGTTTGTGCATAAAATATTTTTTGTAATTGTGACAACATTATAATGGGCTTTCCTTTATATCCTTTGTTACAAAAAGTAATTTTCATAATTCCAAATTCATTAACCATTACTGAACTCCTATTATCAATCCATTTTCCTAAAAAACATCATCTAAAATGTTTTAAAATCCGAGACTCAATTTTTTCAATGGTTCTAAAATAAGACATATTTTCATAAATGGGGTTTATTTTCTTGGCACCCAATATATGTATTGTTTCATAGAGAAGAGTAAATCTACTATTTTATATCATACTATATTCATCATATTCCTTTGTATCGAATGAATAACCAATAATTATGCACATGTTATATGATAGTACATGTACACATAGTCTTTTAGCTAACCATCATGTTCTTTCAGAAATATATTTATGATTTTCATATAACTATTTAACACATTGGTCTTAAAACCAAATTATTAAGTGTTGACAATGAGTTTTTAATATCCATCTATCAAGCCTTTTTATATTTAAATTCCTATGAATATTTTTATGAGTTTTAATGTAAAAATTGTTAGAGTTGGTGACCTAGAACCAACATTATCATGTATTTTGATTACCACCTAATGTATTCAATATGATACATGATTTATTATCATTACATATTATAATTTCTTCTGCATTATATATGTTTATAATTTTATTAGAGTATTTTTCACATAAATAGGTTATAACAATTATTTTCTATAAAGAGAACATAGAGACACCTTGAGAGAATTCAAAAAGAAATTTCTAATGGTCTCGACATGCCGTTTTAATAATAAATAAATGATGTATGATTATCAAGTGGTGGGGGGTCATAAGAATTTATATTTATTCTTTTAAATTTCAAATTTCTTAACCTCAAAGATATAAGGTTTTGAGTAAAAACCAACTAATATGATCTCCACATGTTTTATTTTTTTATTGGATATTACCATATGTGAGTGTGTGTATTAGTCCTTGGACTTGAGATCATTATCATTATGTATCATGATTCACTTTCATAGATGCATAATGGAAACTGTGACATTTATGTTCATGGTGAAGTAGCTTTCACTGGTGCATCATGACTGGTATAAAAAGGATTTAATGATTATGATAGAATATATCCCTTATAAGTTATGGAAGATGGTATCTATGACATTTTTATTAAGATATTTGTGTTAGATCTAAATTGTATGGCCATGGTGTTTATAGATAAGTTCATCTCAACAAGTTAATAAAAGACAAATCAATATGTAAGGGCAATGACACATGTATTCATCATGCTTGATGAGATATCCATTGAAAAAGGGATGATATTACAAATTAGCATCCATAGAAAGGCATTTGTTGTTATTAATGTGTTTTATCTCTTTCTCTACATGGGTCCTGATGTGTTTCTAGAAATCACTCTTGTTAGACCTATTTTCATTGATACTAACTCAAACATTCATCATCTTATAAACTATAAGCGATTCTATTCATACATTTAGATTCAATTGAATATAACAAGCATCAAATTTTGAATAAGTGATTTGAAATTTAACGCTTATTTATTCACATGTTATTCAAGTGTGGATAAGTAAATATAATATTTATTAGATAACAAATATAATTATTTTATGGTTCGAAGGCTCAACAATTTATAGGAGAACTTGACCTGAGTTAATGACCCAAGTTGATTTGATAATTTTAATACATAATAATTTTTTATTTAATTATTTAATAATTTCATGAGATTTTCTTTTATATATATCAAATAAAATTGTTATATGTTTTAATAAGTAATATATTGAATTAAATAAATCTTATAGGGAGTCTATTAATTATTTTAATTTTAAATAAGGGTCTTTTTATAATATTCTCTAACATAAACATATACATAAATACATATTGTCTTCTCCATGTCACGACAAAAGATTCTTATTTGTTTAATTCTTCTTTGATGACTAAAAGAGAGAATTATAAATAATTCTCCAATATTCTCTCATTATCTATAGGGACAAAATTGAGAGATAACCATAAATGATCAATTAGATGTTGTGAAGAACTTGATTTTCTTATGTTGTCATCCAAGATATCAATATCAATGTTCATAACTTCATGAAGAATGTTTGGATATCACCAAAGGAATCATTGTTTGGATTTAAAAAGAAATTATAATGTCAAACTGATCAAAGGTCAAACTGAAGATTGTAATGATGATCAGAAACAAATCATTGTGGTAATTATTTTATTTAAATAATTAACTATAAATTATGTGAGATAATACAATTAATGGTTCAGGTGTCATTCATTGAGTTTATGTGAAAATATTTTAAACAGATAACACATTTTGCCACTTTCATTATTCTCCGATCATTCAATTGGTATAATAGCAATCACACTAAATTTAAAATTATTATTTCTAATTGATTTGCTAAAATCCATCTTTGGTGTCTCATTTTTTTTCAATGATTAATGTAGTATGAGAATCAGAGTTGGCAAGGATATTATATAACAGTTGGTCATGGGGTGGGGTACAAAAGGAAATAAATTGCAGATGGAGAGTCACAAAATCAGGAACCACTGCCCTATGAGATATAGACAAGGATGAGATTATAATGCGAATAACGCATGCAAAAACCCCTCCTTCCAAAGCTGCCAAGGTAACTGGATGTAATGTCCCATGCCTAGAACCTATCCACTGACCCAGTGCCCTAGCTTTGTTCTTCGTAGCATGCTCTGATCCACATGAAGCCAGCCACAAGTAGATTCACGCACCAGCCACAAACCCTTCTAGAGACTGAACCAACCCTATACCTGCACTTCCCAACCGAGTCGATCCCATCTGCCAAACTCCCAACCCTCCTTGAAGATCGACCACGCATCTCCAGCTTGAATTCATTCGCCCTCTGCCCCACAGACATATTCCATGCCACACCGTGCAGATCCCCAATTCTAGGCCCCATCCTGCACGGACTGGGGATGACAGAGCTTATTGCAGCAGACATCAGATCCCCAAATCCGCGTAGGCTCAGTCTGATTCCAGCCTTCCGCCATGGAAACCCACAGCCATACATCCCTAGCTACCCGAGACGCACAAGCACCATTGCAGCACTACGTCATTCAATCTATTTCAACGTGAGCAGTTCCTCATGATGCACCAAGCAGCTGCCTTGATGCCACATTTTCCAGGACCGGCATGCTCGAGTTTTCACAAAACATTACCGACCAACATTGGATTTTGTGCTGATTTCTGATGTGTTTTGGATCTGGTCGAGCAGGTTATGTCTAGAAAAGTCCTATAAGAGCCATTTCACTGGGTTTTCCCCTTTGCAGCCACGATGCAGAAGCTCTCCTGAGTTGATTCCAACACCATCGGCTGTCCACACCAAGTCCAACACCCATAATTGCCTGAACATTCCAGCTTAAAGTCCTATGCTCAAAGATCCGAGATCTTCACAGCTCCAAGAAGTCTCCTGCTGGACATTGGACAAAATGCGCAAACCAATGAAGGTGAACTCCATCCTAGAAGTCATGACCACCGCATTTTTCCATACCACTAGACCGTAGATTCACTCTACCTCGATCCAAGTCAGGCCGGCAGCTGAGTAAATCTTGGCCCAATTCTGTACAAGCCCAAACCAGTCAGCACATGCACCACTTTTCCTCAACCTCTCACATGAGGCTTGCAGAAGAAATTACACATACACATAATCCTCGAAGAAAATCCCTCAACCTGCCTTCCACTAAACCCTGAAGCACCAAAGCAGGTCAGCTTGCGATTCTTCTCTAATGGGTATGAAGCTCGACTGTGGGATGAGTCTCTCAACCAGGTATGATCCTTTTCCAAATTCTATTGCGAGGAGGGGATGGAGTAGAATTCCCCTCCATGAGACGTGCTCGACTCTCGTTTTCTAATTTTGTTATGTTCTATTATATCAATATTATGTGATGTGATGTAGGTTCCGAGCGCAGCGGAAGCACATGATGAACGTGTACCCAACTTTGCAAATTGTCATGATCAATGATTAATCCGGAATCAATACAACCATAAACGTTAGTATCCACGGAATTGAGTCAAAGATAAAAGACAAAGGAGAGAACTCAGAATTGAGAAGAGAGGATCAGCGTATTTTGTTTATAATTTATTTAATTAAATTAAAGAATTACCTCCAAGGTGATTCTTTTTTCATTGATGCATTCAACCATGGGTCTGAGGCGCGACTTCATTGGGATGTAGAATTCAAGGATAAGAATCCAATAGCGGTGACCCACACGTGCTCCACATATCTCCGGACGTCGCTGAAGGAGTCTTCGGGTGCTAGCGCAGAAGATCATTGTACTTGCGATGTCTGCCTCTGATCGCATTGAGAATCACTTACAAAGCGTTCTGCTAGATCCAGTGGAGGAGAATCTCTCTCATTCTTGAAAGTGTTCTTAGATAGGGAATAGTTCTCTAGATTCGAGAGATTTTCTCTAAGGATATTGTGCACACCACCATCGGTCAGCTGATGGAATGACCCCTTTGCTAATTAGAGAATAATAACATAACAGAGAACTTAATTCACCGGGTAATAATAAATAATTAGCACAAGTGACGTTACTTATTTTATTATTCCATGTGAAACCTCATTTCAAATAATAATAGCAATGCTATTATTTCCATGACATGTGATTAACTTGCACGTTATATTTAAATATTATTTAACCAAATAATATTTAATAATATTTCTCACCTGACTCATAACTTGCTTCGTCAATCCTCTTCAATATTTACTGATATTTGAATAATGACTATTTATTTATTAAATAAATATAACTGCATTATTCGTCGATAAATAAATATTTCGTCCGCAATATATTCTCTCGAATAACTAGCGACGAAATAAATGTGATCAGACATACTTGAATAATTATTAAACCACAACTATGAATAATATTTATTCAACTTGTTAAATAATAAATTATTTAACTAAGATACTGGCTACACTTACTATGTGACCTTATAGGCCTCTTTCTCGTTAGCATTAGATGGGTTTGTCTAATGTCCAAGATTACAGTCTAACAACGGGTCAAGACACCCAAGAGAAAGAAGTTGATGTCACAACGACATGTCACCTCATACGAATTCTTACCGTGTAATATAATCTCTTTCTCCTGATATCTCCAATCAAGCGGGTTGCATGCAAGTGTCATCAATCCATGTGCTCAATTTATCATTCTTTGACTTCCCATAATTGAACTTGCCTAGAGAACACCATGTTCATTAATTTAGTTATGCTATATCATTTCCATCAAAAGGCCTGAGATATATACTTTTTGTAGAATTGAAAAATCTTTTCTCGTATTATTCATTAATGCAGTATTACTCGTGACACGCCCAACATATCCTACATCTTCGCGAACATCTGTCATTGTGGTTTTCGTCAATACATCTAAGTGTGTAAGTCATAATACCCATTAATAATAATCTTAAAGTTTAATGACCAATACAAACATCCACAGATAGGAACATCCAATGACACTTATGAATGTGTATTTTCTATTATCAAGTCTTGTTCTCAAAATATCCTCTTAGATATTACCAAGGGAACACACCATGAGAAGGTGCCTCAATGTTTCATGTGTCCCCACCCCTAATAGCCTGTATCATTTGTGTACCATCAAATGATATCATCTGGACATAGAACATATATTCAAGAATTGTGTCCGGGCACTTCCGGGTTATCATCATAGCAGGGATCTACTATGACCTTTTAGTGCGACAAATATTCTTAGTACATTATCACATTCTATGTCATGCAAAAGAACAATCATGATGTGATAAAAAGTTTACTAATATTTATCCAATGAATACAGGTTTATCATAAAGTATAAAGAAGTTGGTTTCTAGGGCACCACCTCTAAAATGTGAAACTTTGTTCTTTTATTCTGCTTTCTTGATTGTGATCTCCCTTATGTGGGTTGTTACTATGAACTCTCAACTCCTTGGAAATAGAGTACTGGATTGAGGAAAAGTCCTGAGGGATGTCTCAAGATGCTCTCAAGTCCCCTCCCATTTTATTTTTTCATGTTTTTTATCTCAGTGTGATGGAGTGGTGGACTTGACTAGGATTGTGAATAGATTTCCCATTTTCTCTCAGTAATCTCCAAAGACTCATTCCAATCTCAACAATATCATTTTCCCTCCCTTCTCCCAATTAATATTTTATATGATTGGAGTTGTGTAGATCGAGGGATGAACGTTTTTCAATTAGGAAAAAGTGAAGGGTGATGGATGGTTTATGATTGTGGCATGTTCATCACCTGAAGTCATGGAGGAGGTAAGGCTTGGGGACCCTAGGGGACTTCTAAAGGTGCACTAATCCTTACAAATTTTGTTTAGGTTGGTGATCCATGAAATTTTGTTGGGTGGATTATCAATGAGTCTTAAACAATTAATTTGGATATTGATGGACCCGTGTTTGCTTAATCTTGTACAAACCCCTTTCCATTTCAACACCTGTTTAATATTTTCTACTGATTTCTTATATTTACAATAAAACAAGCATCAACACTCCCATAAGTTTGTTATTATTATTAATAAAATGAAAAAATTATAAATATTAATAAGTGACTGCGAATAGTGAAGAACCACCACACATTCCTAGGGAAACAACCACGATCAGACATTGTGTTGCATTTAGAAGTTTTAAAAATTCTGTTGGATTGTAGCCCGTGATAACCACACAATCAACTTGACATCACTTCCGAAGAGTTAGGTCATCAATTCATTTTTTCATTTAACTTTTTAAATATTTTATTATTTTAAAATTAAATTTTTTTAAAAAATAAGGATACTCACTCACCCTTCTTGGAAGACAGTGTTCCATATTTTCCAATAAACTTAGTGGGATTTTAAAGAATATTAGTAAGAGAGATTTTAATTAGATTATTGAAGATGCTAAATAAAAATGGTACAACATAATTTTGAAGCCTTAGTAAAAGAACTTAAAGAATTTTCATTGTTTTTCTTTGAGTTCTATGTAGAAGGGCTGGAGGAGCAGTATGATCTTCAAAGAGATGAACCAACCCTCTTAAACTATAATGACTCTATTTTTACATTGTAAAACATTGAAATATTTGAAGGAATATTTTTGGAGTCAATTTTTGATTCGACGTGGGATTCCGGGGACCGAGAAGTCTCAGTGTTGATATAATAAAATTATAAAATATATTATATCACACACATTTATTATTTCAGAAATAATGGAATATCTCCCAAATAGTGTCTCATATGGGGAAAATGAGACCTCCATCAAATCCATATGGAAAATTTTACCCTAGGCGCAACATATCCTTTGTACGTGTCAGGTTTTTAGTTAAAGAGAAGTCGCTGGTGGATAATTAATAAATAAATAAATTAAATAATTTATTTTTTAATTAATTGTCCAGGATAAAATACCTCCTATTTAAACATGGTTATCCCATAATCCTAGGGTTGTCCTCATAACCCTAGGGATTTCAGAGGACCATAGAGGAGACCATTTCTAGACATCAATAGATTGAGGATTGATGATCGGTTTACTAACAACCATCATCGCAAGCAAAGTTCTTGGATCTCATCGACGAAAATGATACATGATATGTTATTCATCAATGATCAATTCAATCTCGAGGTAGTATTTTTTTATTGGTTTAATCCACACTTTATTTATCATACGTCTAATGTGAATCAATTCTTATAGCAAATTGATTCATAGGTTGATTATTTGACGAGTATTGTTTTATCTTCCTAGAATTAAGAATTGATATTGTTTTAATTACCCCTTGAATTTTTCTTTTTCCTTTTCAATGAATGGATGCCAACCTGAACAATGGATGAGGCTCATTCCACATGTTTGTGTTTTTCACTTTTCTACCCCATTCTACAAATGTTTATCATCGTTATTTCTGTTGATTGGCGGTTCAAAAAATACCCAAAAATCAATCATTGCACAATCAATATTTGGTGCAACAAATTGTTTTTGTGGGTTTGGATTCAGAATTGACACTTGATCAAGGTGTGATGAAGAATATTGGAGATCTTGGTTGGATAAGCAATATTCATTTCGTGGGTTTTGGTGTTCGACAATGCGGTGCGACAGAAGATGTTTCTCAAGCGAAAGGGTGAAAAAAATCCGGCCACTAATGATGGTTTGATCTTGTTCAACCATAGATATAAGATCTATGGGTTTGATTTGTGGCGGATCTATAGACAACGATGGTATGGACAAAGAAGCTTGAGCGTTCTATGATTTTTTGAAAATAATGACTTACACAGTGTGTCCCTCGGATGAATACACATTGTGTGGTCCCTCTACCACAATGTATAGGGTTTATGTAGAGAGAAAAATATCAAACGTTGCGTGACATGTACACACGCTATGTGATCCGATGTTGGAGGCACATTGTGTACTTTAGCTACACATGGGCACAGACATGGAAAGGTATATGAGCACGACCAAGTTACATGGGCATGACCAAGGTACATGGGGACGACTAGGTACATGAGCACAACCAGTGTACACAGGCATGACCATAGTATATGGGCATGGCCAAGAGGACACAACCAAAAGGACACGGTCTTGGGTAGGCATGGGTTTAACAAGACACACTGCTTATTCTCTATACACATCGTGCACTTCTCCTATGATAGGTTGTAATGCTCATCCTCTTCATCCTAAACAAGTATCAGTAAGGTGTATTCCCTTGGTCAATCACTGTGATGGTATAGAGATGCATCATGTCCTAAGATTTGGATGAGTTATCTGCACTATGGATTAGTTCTAGATAGATTTAGGTATCCCTTCGTGTGGCCTGAGGTGTTTCCCTCTAACATTATTCCCTAGGTTGGGTCATGTATCATGTTACTAACTTCTTGGGTGTGTGATCCCCATCTTAGTGGCCTACTATGGGTAGGGTTAGGTATCCCCCATATTCTCTAGGTGTGATCCCTAATTTGTGTGTTGACATATTATGAGTTCCTACGTGTACTTCTTCTTGGAAAGGGCCGACATGCATGGCCTCTCAGATAAGCACCATTAGTGTTAGCAATACCCGAGGAGTGTATTCTCTCAGATGATGTGTTACCTTGAAGCCTCGAATAGAATCCTAGGCTGACAATAAGGGTGCGACTTCACGTTTTGGCTCAGTGTATATCTTGATCATATCTAGGTTTTTGTGATTATTATTTCCATCATCTCACACTCTGATTAACATAACTTTTGTGGTGATTAGTTGACCTCTCTATTGTTTTTTTATGTTTGTTGTTGTTGAGGTGTCCTACTGAGTATTGTTATATTCATCCTTGTATGGGATCTTCCCACACATGTTAGGCCTTATGTAAATGACTGAGCTTTCAACGGAGTCTAAGGAGGACCAGGACTAGGTGGAGCTTAGTTTGGTTAGACGGACCGCAGTCAGTTCTAGGAATTTAATTTGATAGCATCCCCCTCCTTTATAGAAGGTTAGACTCTTTTACATGTTTGGTGGGCTTATATTTATCCCTTTTCTTTCACGTACTTGTGTCGTAATATGATGTGGTATACAGTTTAATGTATTCATCTTTGTGTTAGTTGTATCTTTACTTTCTACATCATGTTGGTTCTTGGAGATGTGTGCATGTGTGCAGGTGCCTTAGGCCAAGACCTCCCATTTGTTTGATATGCCTACTCGGCACTGGTCACCAGTCCCTGACTTATTGGAGGAAGGCACGAGGTGACACACTCAGCTTACCACTGTCCAAGCGGGCCTCGATGGTTTGGGTCAAGAGAGAGTGGTATCAAAGGATAGTTTTTTCCTAGGATTAGAGTTTGGAGATATTCTAGTTATGAGGGATGGTTTTGGAACTAGGGAAATAATTTTAAGGTTGTTCAAGTTTGGACCTCAAGACAGGGAACCTACTGATGGTGTGGCTTCCAACATATCCATTCACTAAGACTCTGATAACCTACTTGTTGACTCAGAACATGTAGGCATTGTTTGCAAGGGAAACATTGGTAGATGCATTATATAAGAGCGAGTTGAGGATTTCATGTCCATTTTGTGTTAGCTCCCCAAATATTCTCACTGACTATGGTGCATCTTGATTATTACAAGATGCCTCCATGATGAAGTCAGCTAGAGTTCCACAACAGGATCATGATGATGATCCACTTGGTGGTAAAGATTCAGTTCAGGGGCCAATACAAGATGTGGTACCTCTGAGTGGTTTTCTGATCATACCTCCCCCCGCTAAGTAGTTGGTTGTCCTAGAAGTACCAGAAGATGACATGCGCATGCTAAGCACACTTCATGAGTTCTAGAGATAGATAAACCTTAGGTTTCGGGGTGATTTTTTCCCCTAGGCAGAAAAGGATTAGATCGGGTCATTGGGTGAGTTTATCATCCTTGTCAATACCCCTCATGATCAGATGGTGATCCTAGTGGAGAGCCTTATCCATAGATCTAAAGGGAGATAATTGAGTCTAGTGACATAGAAGCCTGACAAGGCTACTCTCTCTTGGGCAGAGGTTGAGCGTCTCTTTTTTCCCAATGACGTTGTGGGTAGTGCATATCCAGGATCTTCTGGTGCTCCAATAGGGTAGCATGTCAGTTGTAGAGTATGCTTCAAGGTTCACCAACCTCTTTCGATACTCCTTGGAAATGGTTCGTGATGATTAATTTCAAGCACGAACCTTCGAGTGTGGAATTCACTGAGATATTTGGGTTGGAGTGATATATATATATATATATATATATATATATCTTACAACAATAGAGTGTTGGAGAATGACTTTGTATTAGAGAGATTTCAAGATGATTATATGCTGATAGTTGGTTCTAGAAGTGGGCACCATGGATATGAGGCTTCAATAGTTAGTAGCCGAAGATAGGTGCATGGGTCCAGGCATGCGAGGCGTTTCTGAAGGTGGTCATAGGAATGAGGATGTATCATCTAGGGATCCCAGGATGGTTCCAGTCAACCGAGGGAGAGGGGATGCTGCTCCTATGATGGGTGAAGATATCTCATATGGGATTTTACACCCCGTCATGTAGTAGACATGGAGATGGTTGATGGAAAATCTTGGAAGAGGCAGCAGTTTGAGCAGGGAGGTCTATAGGGTGGAAGACATGGCATATGAGTTGGGAGAGCAGTGCGAGGTGGATGGAATTTTAATAGATTTCCACCACCACCCCTAGGTGGTATATTCCCGGCATAGGGAGGTGGTGGTTAAGGACATGGGCATCTAAAAGAAATGGAGGCTTACAACCCAGAGGCTATGAGGATGATTCAAGGTACGATCTGTGTCTTATCTAAATTATTTTCAGTATTGATAGACACAGGCAGAATACAATCTTTACTTTCCACATCCTTTGTTTGAGATCTAGAGATCCCAATGGAGCCTTTTGGCTCAACCTTTGATTTTGGTGACTTCTACCAGAGGAGATTTAGTGATCACACACTTCTAATGATAATGTGGCCTGAATCTTGGAGGAGGGAGATCCATGTGTGTCCTTTTTGTAGCCATAATGAGGAATTATGACATCTTTCTTGATATAGACTGGATCTCCATAGTTTCTAAGCATATTAATTGTTTTAAATGGATAATGCAGTGTGTTCGAGTTGATGAGATGAGGTATTCCTAATCAATGAGAAGGAAGTCCAGAAAAAGTTAGATGGGCTCATACGTAGGAGGATACAACCAATTACTCATCATTTGACTTGTATTACCCTTGGAGCATCATATGTTTTGAGATTTTATTTTCCTGTAGTAGTGGAAGATTATGAGGGAATCTTCCCAGAGGACATGATGATCTTACCCCCCAATGAGAGTTCATTTTTTTCATAGATGTACACCCAGGGACTTCCCTGATATCTGCACCATCATATTGAATAAATCTCACAAAGCTTCAAGAGTTGAAGAAGAAATTAAAGTATTTGAATAGGAAGGTATTTTTTAGACCCAATGTATCCTCCTGGGTAGCCCCAGTGTTGTTTTCCAAAAAGGTGGATGAAAGCTTGCAATTGTGTATAGATTATCTTTTCCTGAATCAGGTGACCATCAATTATAATTATCCACTTCTAAGAATCAATGAACTCTTTGACTAGCTAAAAGGGGTGAGGTGGTTCTCGAAGATTTACCTCAAGTTGGGTTATCACTAGCTATATGTTTTATAGGTGGATATACCAATGATGAAATTCTAATGCCTCTATAATCACTATGAGTTCTTGGTGATTCCCTTTGGCACGACGAACACCCCAAAAATGTTCATGGGACCCATGAACTTCGACTAGTTCATGGTATTCTTCATCGACAACATCATCATGTACTCAGCATTAGAGGATAAGTGTGTGAGACATTTGAGGATAGTTTTGGACATACTCTCAAAAAATCACCATTATAGAAATCTCTCAAAGTGTATTTTCTATATTTAAGAGGTCCACCTTCTTAGAAATTTCATCTCTAAAGAGGGAATATTTTTTGATCTAATAATGGTTGAGGAAATTCTAGCTTAGGAGTCACCCAAAGGGAGACTGAGGTGTGGAGATTCATGGAGTTGAAAGGCTATTATCAAAGGTCCATGCACGAATTATCTATGATTTCAGCACCCCTAACTACTTTGACCTGAAAGGGGAATCCATTTTCATGGACAAAAAGGTTCCAGTAGACTTTTCAAGAGTTATGATAGAGTTTTAAGAATGGACCCATATTGATACTTTCATAGTAGGGTGTTGAGTATGTGGTGTTCTATGATACCTTAGGAACTGGGCTCAGATCTGTTATAATCCAAAGGTAAATCGTGATTTCTTATGGGTCTCATCAGTTGAGACCCCATGAGCAGAACTATGTGACCCACAACCTAGAGTTTGAAGTAGTGACCTTCACCCTGAATAAGTGGTGACATTACCTTTTGGGAGAGTGATTTATCATCTATTATTATCATAAGATCCTCAACTATATATTTTCCTTGAAGGATCTTAACCCGAGACAGAGGCAATGACTAGAGTTCATGTAGGATTATAATTTTGAGATAATCTATGCTCTTGGAAAGGGGAATGTGGTGGCAGATGCTCTTAGTTAGAGATATTATTCCTAGTTATTGAGTGAGGCATCAGAATAGTTGGCCCCATTGTAGTTGTCCTTAGTAGATGAGGATGGAGCAGTTTAACTCCATTCGATGGTTTTCACACCTCCAATTCTACAGTATGTTAGGAAGGCTTGTCTTAGAGATATTTATTGTGAGGCTTTGTGTATTCAAATATTCAATGGATGTTCCCCTAATGGATTTTTTAAAGGTGGGGAGCATATCATTCTTTTCGGAGGATAGACGATGGTACCAGTCGCGCTGTGAGATGAGGTACTTAGGGAGTTTTATACACCCCTCTTAGTAGTATATTTAGGAGTGAAAAATATGTACTAGGTCCTTTGGTGTCAGTTATGGTGGCCAGAGATGAAGAGGTGGGGAGAAGGGTTTGTCTCTCAATGCCTCACTTGCAAACAGGTGAAGGATGAGCACCAAAGTCCAGTGGATTTGGCTCAACCACTTGAGGTACTGGATTCTAAGTGAGATTATATCTCCATGGAATTATTTAAGGGGCTTACACAACCAACAAAAGGTCATGATGTTATTTGTGTGATCATAGATCATCTCACCAAGTTGGACCACTTCCAAGACATCTGAGAAATTTTTTTAATAGAGATCTTGGGATGCCATTACATAGAGGATATAGTATGGATTCATAGAGTTACATCAATGCTCATTTTATACCATGATTATTGATTTCTATCATAATTATGGAGAGGATTGTAGGAGGACCTTGGGACTCAATTGTGTTTGATCACAGAGTTTCACCCCCAGACATATTGTCAAATAGAGTGTAGCATATAGGTTCTTGAGCATATGATTCGGGCATGCATGTTGGAATTTATCCATAACTGAGAGGATCACCGACGCTTGGTGGAGTTCCCTTACAAAAACAATTTCAACTCAACCAATGAGCAGGAGGACTCATATATGGGTAGTTTATGAGGCTAGTAGTGAGTGGAAGTTTATGGATTTGTTCTCTGAGATGCACTTGGAGGTGTAGGACAGTCATTGGTAAACTTTTATTTCATCCTTAGTTATAACCTATACCCAACTAGATAGAGTGAGAATGAGGAAGCTATCGGATTCTGTGGGCATAGTTCTATGGGGGAGTGTGGCGGGTGAGGACCCACCTCCTTCTTAGACCATAGGTGAGGATGAGATTCAATGTATACATCTTCACATATGGGTTTCAACAAGCATATGTGAGGAGCTGATGCGAGACTTTCATGATTCATCTTGGGAAGTTCACCCCATTTTTACCAAAATATATTGGGATTTACAGCGTGAATACTAGTGGATGGGCATGAAAAGAGATGTAGCTGATTTTTTCATGCATTGTTCCACCTTTCAGCAGGTGAAGGTGGACCATCAGTGACCAGCTAGACTTTTATAGTAGCTTCCCATTCTCGAGAAGAAATGAGATGATGTTGCAATGGATTTCATGTCTAGTTTACCAAGATCACCATGAGATAATGATATCATTTGGTTTTTTGCTGGCAAGATCATAGATGTTGCACATTTCCTACCAATCAAGGAGACCTTTTTTGTCTAGGATCTTGGAAGGTTGTATATCCATGAGATAGTATGACTTCATAGGGTCTCACACACTATTGTTTTGTTGGAGTTGGTTCCCTAGACCCAACTTCTTTTTTACATTATGATAAAAATATATTCATTGGATTGATATTAATAAACTTTTATCACATTATGATTGTTCTTCTAAATGAAATTGCATGTGATAATGTCCTAAGAGTAGCTATCACACTAAATGGTCATAGTAGATCCCTAATATGATGATAACATTTAAGTGCCATGAAACTAATCTTGAACATATGTTCTATAGCCAGATGATTTCATTTTAAGGGACACAAATGATACAGGCTATCAGGGGTGGAGACTCATAGGACTTTGAGGGACATTATCATGGTGTACGCCCTTGGTAATGTCCCTGAGGATATTATGAGAATGAGACCCGCAAGTAGGAAATACACATTTAAAATTTTCATTGGATTTTCCTGTCTGTGGATGTGTGTATTGGTCCTTAGACTTTAATATTATTATTAATGTGTATTATAACTCATGCGCTTAGATGTATTGGTGAAAATCATGATGATGTATGTTTGTGGTGAGGTAGGATAAGTTGGATGCATCACGAGTAATACTACTGTTGAACCCTCTAGGAATATAGTTGCTTTACTATATTTTGATAATCCTAATTATGCTTTATTATATGTTGATAATCCCAATATTTCTTATTTATAGTTTGATGATTCCTATTGTGGATAAATACTTACTTTAGTATTTGTGTACTTCAGACACATATTTATATGTTATGATAATTATATTATAATCAAAGAATTTGGTTAAGAAATGCTCTATTATTTTATGTTTAGTATTAGACTTTTGGTTACTGGATGTATGTATACTCTGACATAACTCATTCTGCCAATAGAATGCTTAAACAGAATAGAGCTACCGATACAGAACAGAGCTACCGATACAGTTAAGTCTATCGCTATGTGAGAGCTACTAGTACAGATTAGTCACCGTTACACAAGTCTACCGATACATCAAAGTATACTGATACATCAAGGAAGCTACCCATAGGGACTTACCGCTAATAATACAGACATGTCTACCTCTACTGATACAGACAAGTCTACCGCTACTAATACAAGACAAGTCTACAGCTACCAATACAAGAAAGTCTACCACTGCTGATGCAATCAAGTCTACCGACAGAAAGTCTACCGTTAAAAATGAAGTCTACCGATACTCAGACATACCGTGACACTTACTGTGACACCTACCTACCGATATCCAAGGATACCGTTCCAGAAACAGAACTCGATGCTGCTTTAATTTCTTTATCATTATTTAATCTAACCAACAATCATATCAGGTATATTTTAATACACTGGAATTTACTTAATGTGTGTTGTTGGATGTCAGGGAACCGTACCTCGTACATGCAAAAAGGAAATCACTTCTATTGCCGGAGCTCGTGCTTTAAATAAGAGATGCTCCTGCTGCTAAAAGAAGAGGTTGGAAAAAAATAAGAGCATGACAAAAAATAAGAAGGTGCTGAAACGTGTGCATGAAAAGAGATGATTGAACTAACATGAAGAGCTCATATATTCCTGAATACCAGAAAGATTTGAGAACGAGAACGAGAACATCCACACAAGAACTTCATCGACTACTTTCTCCTCTGTCTCTACACCTGGAAGTCAAGGAAGCAGATGACACTCGGTTTTCCAGACAAAAACCAGAAGAGGACTCAGAACCAATTCTGATCAATCCAAAGGAGTCCAGAGCTGAAATCACTAGATCCATTCTAAACTCTACATCTTTGCCTCTATGATTTATTATTTACTTTTTGAGAAGTGTGTGTCATCTGCTGTATTTTTACACACACACTGTCTCTTGAAATTTAACTGGAGGATCTGTAAATCATCACTCAAACTCTTACATCTTTTATTTCCCACTGGGATAGTGGTAGAGGTCGTGCGTGACCTGGACAGCTGGTTTGCTGTTTTGTTTGTTTCCCACGAATAACAGTGGTAGAGGTCTTAGACCTGGACAGTTTTATACTGTTGTAATCCCCGATCCAGGGTGTCGATCAGTTTTATAGAAAAGTTTTGAGAGGACTAAGTCTCAGCTTGAGACTAAACCTCTGGGTTATCTGTTGTGCTTATTTCTTTTCAAAGTTATTTTTATTCCGCTGTAAACTACTTTAAAACCAAAAACTATTTTAATGTCACTTTTATAATTAAACTTGCAAGTGTTTATATTAGTTGTAAATCAGTAAGTTAGTTTCAAAAGTTAATCAACTATTCTGATTTGATTAACTAGGAAATAATTAATCCCTTGAGAACCTAACAGAATCTTTACTTTGATATAAATTCACTATAGCATAATTATGTGTTTTATTTGGGGGAATTTGGTAAATGATTTTTAAACAGAAATTTTAATTGGAACTCAATTCACCCCCCTCTTGAGTGTCCACTCCGACCAACATTTGGTATCAAAGGGATTAAAATATTTTCTGGAGTACTCTGTTTTTCAACTGTGATTTTAGATGTATTTTAAAGTTCTTAAAATTTCTGTTATTTCTAAATTTTTATCTCTTTAAATTTTTTATTTTAACCTAGTTATCATGGATAACAGACTTGAAGGTGTTGCTACTAATAGACCACCATTTTTCAATGGAAACAACTATGCTCAGTGGAAGATTAAGATGAAAATTCATTTAGAAAGCATGGGTTTTGATATTTGGACTGCCATAGAATTAGAATATAAAATTCCTACTACTGTTAGATCTACTTGGAATGAAGCTACTAAGACAACCTACAATAATAATTGCAAAGCTATGAATGCTCTATATTATTCTTTAGGAGATGAGGAGTTTAATAGAATATCTTCTTGTAAGACTGCACATGAAATTTGGGATACTTTAAGTGTTTCTCATGAAGGAACAACTGACATTAAGGAAATGAGATTGAACACCTATACTATTAAATTTGATAATTTTAAGATGAAGCCTGATGAACCCATTTTTTATATGTATCTTAGGTTTAACAAAATTGTCAACACAATGATCTCACTGGGAAAAGATGTTTCATCAAAGGAGCAGATCATGAGAATTTTGAGATGCCTACCTGAAAGATGGAGGGGCACTTCTGTTTCAATTAGAGAATCTTGTGATATTGGTGAACTGCCAGTTAAAGAACTTATTGGTATGTTGATGATGTATGAAGGAGAGCTTAATGTAAACAAATAAGAAGAAGATGAACCAAAAAGGAAGTCAGTTTCCTTCAAGACATCTATTTTAAAGAATAAGAAGAAACTTCAAGCTGTAAGTGATAGATCAAGCTGTGAAGAAAGTGAAAGTGCATCTGACAGTGATGTAGAAATGGATCACATAGCCAGAAGATTTAAGAAGTTTTATAGGAAAAAGAAGATTTTTAGAAAATTAAATTACAAAGGTAAGTATGACAACAAGGGACACTGGAAAAAGGACTGGAAGAAATTTGACAAATCTGATGAAGTTGTCTGCTATGAGTGCAAGAGAAAATGACATATAAAAGCAGATTGTCCAAAACTGAAATACAAGAAGAGATACGAGTATAAGGATAATAAGTATAAGAAATCCATGAAGGCTACTTGGAGTGCTTCTGAAGATAACTGCAGTGAATCTGAAGCTTCTGAAACAGAAATAAGAAATAAGGAAAACATGTATTTTATGAGAAACACCTCTGAGGTAATATCTGAAACTCCTGATTTAAATTCTTATTATTCTGGAGATGATTCTGATTCTGAAAATTTGTCAAAATATGAATTATTTGAATACTGTGATATGTTGGAAGAAACCTTTAATGAGCTGAAAGACAAATACAAAGGTTTAAAGAAAAGGTATGCTTTAACTGTTAATCATAAATCTGATCTTGATATAGAAATAGAATAGAATGCTCGGTTACTTAAAGAAAACACTGAACTAAAATTGTCAAATGAGCAACTTAGGAAGGATTTATAAAAGTTCACAAATGGAAAAGATACTCTTACTAAAATTATAGGTAAGAATATTTCACCTAGATATACTACTGGCATTGGATACCAACCTGGACAAAGAGAAATATCCAAAAATAGATTTATTCCTAAATCTGGACAGAATACTGCTAGTTCTAGTTCTAGACATTTATATGCTTCAACTAGTTATATTCATAGTTACGGATCTAATAAAGTTTATTTTTCAAAATTTGTTAATTCTAAAAATTTTATGACACCCACAAGACAAATTTGGGTACCTAAAGTTTTATTGGCTAACCTGTCTGGACCCAAGAAAATCTGGGTACCAAAATCATTTCCTATCTAAATCTGTTTTTTAGGGAACCTACTTAAAGAGCTCCTGTAGAAAGACCTGGTACTTGGACAGTGTATATTTAAGACATATGTCAGGAGACTTCTCATTCTTTAAAATCTTAGTCAGAGTTGATGGAGGTTTTGTCACTTTTGGTGATAATTCTAAACGGAAAATCATCGGCTTAGTCCAGATTGGTAACACTGACTCAGTATTAATTTCTAAAGTTCTATTTGTTGATGGACTTAAATATAATTTACTAAGTATATCTCAGTTATGTGATGATGGGTTCAATGTTAAATTTGAAAATGATTCTTGTAATGTTTTTTCTAAAAATGCTTTAGTATTTTCTGCCTTGAGAAATGAAAATGTTTATGCTGTTGATTTAAATTCTTTAGCTATGCAAAATATTACTTTTTTAAATGATTTTCATATGGATTCTTGACTTTGGCACATAATATTAGGACACTGCAATGTACATTCACTCAGAAAACTTTCTAGGAAGAACTTAGTTAGAGACCTACCAAAACTTGAATTCTTAGCAGATAAAGTTTGTAATCACTGTCAAAAGGGAAAGCAACATAAAGTTTCTTTGAAATCAAAGAAAGAAGTGTCAACTTCTCAACCTCTCGAGTTGGTTCACATGGATTTTTTTGGACCTTCTAGAGTTTCTAGTTTAAATGGGAAGCACTATGTCTATGTTCTAGTAGATGACTATTCTAGGTATACTTGGGTATATTTTCTAGCTCACAAAAGTGAAGCTTGTTCTTACTCTGTTAAATATTCCAATTCTGTAGAGAACCTTAGTGGACTTAAGATTAAAACCTTGAGAAGTGATCATGGTTGTGAGTTTGAAAGTCATGAGTTTGAATCATACTACTCACAAAATGGCTATAGTCACAATTTCTCTGCCCCTAGGACACCTCAGCAAAATGGTGTAGTGGAAAGGAGGAATAGAACCCTTTAGGAAATTTCCAGAACCATGCTCAATGAGTACGACCTACATGTTTATTTTTGGGTTGAAGCTATCAATACAGCTTGTTATATTATCAATAGAGTCTTGATCAGAACTGTTCTTAAGAAGACCCCTTATGAGTTGTGGAACCATAGGAAACCTAAGGTTAACTACTTCAGAGTTTTTGGTGGCAAAGTATTTATTCTTAATACTAAAGATAATCTTGTTAAGTTTGCATCCAAGAGTGATGAAGGAATTTTTCTAGGTTACTCTATTTCTAGTAAATCCTATAGAGTTTTCAATAAGAGAACCAAATGTGTGGAGGAATCTGTTCACATCAAATTTGATGAAACTGATCCACATGAACCTAAGACCTCTCTTGAAAATCTTGAAGATGATCTCTCTGTTTTGAACCTTAATGATAAAGACAGTGGACCTATAGTTAAAACATCCAGTTCTAGAAATTTTCCAGAACCTGATTCTGTTGACTCACAATCTGTTGATGAGCCTGAAATCTCTAGACCCACCTTTTTGAGACCAACTAGGATTCTAAATAACCATCCTTTAGATGCTGTTGTAGGTAATCTGGATAGAGGAACACAGACTAGAGCTTCTCTAAGAAATCAGGTTGAACATCAAGCTTTTCTTTCACAGTTAGAACCTAAAAATATCAATGATGCTATCAATGATGAATTTTGGGAAATAGCTATGCAAGAAGAACTAAATCAATTTGAAAGAGATAAAGTCTGGGAACTAGTAGAAAGACCTAAAGACACTTTGACCATAGGCACAAAGTGGGTGTTTAGAAACAAAGTTGATGAATCTGGAAATATCATTAGAAACAAAGCTAGACTAGTTGCACAAGGTTACAATCAATAAGAAGGAATTGACTATGAGGAAACCTTTGCACCTGTAGCTATATTAGAGGCAATTAGGATCTTTCTTGCCTTTGCATCACATCTGAATTTCAAGTTATATCAAATAGACGTGAAAAGTGCTTTTCTAAATGGTTTTATTGTTGAAGATGTTTTTGTAGAACAACCTCCTGGTTTTTCAAATCCTCACTTTCAAAATCATGTTTTTAAACATTCTAAAGCTTTATATGGTTTAAAACATGCTCCAAGAGCTTGGTATGAAAGACTTACAAATTTTCTTATTTCAAAAGGATTTACAAAAGGAATTGTTGATCCCACTCTTTTTATAAAAATAATTTAAAAAGATGTTTTAATAGTACAAATCTATGTTGATGATATTATTTTTGGATCTTCGAAAAATTCTTTATGTACTGATTTTTCAAAGGTTATGCAAAATGAGTTTGAAATGAGCTTAACAGGAGAGCTTAAGTACTTTCTTGGATTTCAAATCTTTCAAACTAAAGATGGTATTATTTTAAATCAGAGTAAATATACTAAGGATTTATTAAAACATTTTGGTTTGGATAGTATTAAGGGAAGTGATACACCTATGAGTACCACCTGTAAATTGGATATTGATGAAACTGGTAAACTAGTAGATCAAACTAATTAGATAGGTATGATTGGGAGTTTACATTATCTTACTGCTAGTCGACCTGATATTATGTTTAGTGTATGTATGTGTGCTAGATTTCAAGCTAAATCTAAAGAGTCACACTTACTTGCTGTTAAAAGTATTTTCAAATATCTTAAATACACTACTAATTTGGGACTGTTTTACCCAAAAGAACAATCATTTGATTTAATAAGTTATTCAGATGCTGACTTTGCTGGATGCAAGTTAGACAGAAAGAGCACATCTGGAACATGTCATTTACTTGGAAAGTCCCTAGTATCATAGTGTAGTAAGAAACAGAACTCATTTGCATTATCTACTGCTGAAGCAGAGTATATAGCTGCTGGTAGTTGCTGTGCACAGATTCTGTGGATGAAACACACTCTATTGGACTATGGATTTGAGTTTAAACATGTTTAAATTAACTGTGACAACACTAGTGCGATCAAAATCTCAAAGAACCATGTGTATCACTCTAGAACTAAACACATTGATGTTAGACACCACTTTCTAAGAGATCATTATCAAATAGGTGATATAACTCTTGAATTTATAGGCACTAAACTTCAATTAGCTAATATTTTCACTAAGCCTTTAAGTTCAGAAAGATTAAGTTTCATTAGACACGAATTAGGAATGATAACTTACTCTTAAACCATTAGAGAAACCTCACCGTTAGGAGACCTCACCGTTAGAAAACCTCACCGTTAGGAAACCTCACCGTTAGAGAAACCTCGCCATTAGGAAACCTCACCGTTAGAGAATCCTCACCGTTAGAGAAACCTCACCGTTAGAGAATCCTCACCGTTAGAGAAACCTCACCGTTTGGAGAACTCACCGTTAGAAGACCTCACCGTTAGGAGACTTTACCGGTACATCTTGTGCTGTTTTAAACTTATGTAAAGCCGAGACTTCGAACCATTTTAAAAAGATTTATTTAATTTGTGAATCCTAAATGATATTAAACCCATCTCTAGACATCACTCAATCACCGCGAACCCATCTATTCGAATCCCTCCTACCTAAACCTCTCATGCTTGCAAAACCCTAAACCTCAGATTTTTAATGGCCCGCGTTAAGAGACCTCAGGTTACAGATGGTAGTGA
This sequence comes from Viscum album, assembly GCA_963277665.1. Lineage (NCBI taxonomy): Eukaryota > Viridiplantae > Streptophyta > Magnoliopsida > Santalales > Viscaceae > Viscum > Viscum album. The sequence continues at coordinate 882,942,387 of OY728123.1, forward strand.
TGAGCCGCAAGCGAAAAGACAGAAGGTGACCAATGCTGATGCTAGTGGAAGCGGTGAAAGTGTAGCTCTAATTAATCCAGTAAACCCGCATCTCTCAAGTTGAGAGATTGTCGTTGGGAAAGGGGTGTGTGCAGAATGGATCATGGAGAGAAAGTCCTTGGTTCTTAAGGTTTTAAAAGAACAAGGTTGGCTCGAGTGCTTCACAAACAACAATGGACCTTATTATCCAGGACCGGTGAAACAATTCTATGAGTTTGTTCGTTTTGAGAAGTCCGAAGAAGAAAACAAGATATTTTCTTATGTAAATGGTCACGAATTTTCCTTTACTTCGCTTGAATGGGATAGGAACTTAAAAGTTCCACATGAAGGTGATTATTCTGTTTATTCAAAATCCATACGCTCAACCAGTGACTTTTTTAAGTATGAAGATGTTTTGTTAGAGCTGACAGGGAATGGGACCCCTAGAAAAATCATAGCTGCAGAGATGGAAGGGGAAGATAAACTTCTTTTCATGTTTATTCAACATGTAGTTAGTCCAAGGAGAGGAGACTTTGATATACTGAGATTCCAGGACATTTATTTGTTACATATGTTGAAGCACGGAGTTAAGGTAAATCTGTGTAGATTTATTATGATTCAGATTGAGGATATGACTAGACCGAAGTCTAAGTCAAATGCACAGTTCTTCTCAAAGTTGATTTCTGTTATGATGAAAGAAAAGGAGGTGGCTGGACCTCAGGATGAAATGATAGTAGTTAAGGATAACTTCTGCATTACCAGGACTGTCTGTAAATATATGAAAGTCAGTTGTAATCCTTGGAGAAAATCATGGCTGAATGATGAAGGAAGAATATATGATAAGTTCACACCAAAGGACCATCCCTCTAGACCAAAGAATGTGAGAGATCCTGGTCTTAGACCAAATGAGCCAGAACCGGTCTACAGTGATGATGAAGCTGAGGAGGAAGAGACATCAGTTAAGGAAGGATGAGACCATGATTTACCTCCTAGTCCTATACCTCAAACCATTTCCTATGGAGCTTCTAGCCCTCCAAATGAACTAACAAGGAGAGAAACTATTTTGAAGGACAATGATACTGAGGCTGAGGAAGAAGAAGAAGAATCATGTCAGTATGTTGTTAAGGAAACCTCTGAAGAGGATGAGGCAACCGAATCCGATCGTGTCATTAATGGAGAAAAGGAGGCTTCTGGTGAAGAAAATGATGAGTAAAATGAAGAAGAAGAGCTCAGTTTGATCCCTCTGATAGACAGTACAGTCAAAATAGTGCCTGATCAGGAAGAAGAAGTAGCATCTGTTGTTGAGAGAGTTCTTGAGCCATCAGAGGAAATGGCTATTGAATCTGCTGCAGTTTTAGAGGAAATTATAGAATTACATCAAGCAGAACAGTTGGAGGAGATACCTCATGGGAATATTCCAAGTGAGAGGGAGCATCTTGGTTCAGTATCTATGTTGTATGACATTGAAGGTTGGTCATCAGATCCAGGATATATGGTTCTTGGACTTTCCTAGGGAGATTCGGATGAGGAAGACCAGCCCCAAAAGGAATATGTTACCCAACCTGCAGTGGCTGAAAATGTGGTAACCAAGGGGGAACTTGAGTCCTTAAAGGCTGAATTGAAAGAAGCACTGAGAGAGTCAGTGGCAGATTTGAAGACAAGTCTGGTTGAAGAGATGAGGAATGTGGAGCAATCCATGGAGCTATCTCTGGGATGTGCTGTTTCTAGTCCAATGAAAGGAATGATGTATGAAGTTAAAGTATGTCATACTCAAATTGAGATTTGGACAGGAGTTGTAGTGGCTCCAAGACAATCAATTGCTTCATTGACTGCTTCGAACAGTTCTCAAACCCAAGTGCACACTGATATCAGATATATCAAAGAAGTAGTCAAGCAATTTGTGGAAGTTTTTTAGGCTTTTAAGAAATCAGTCAAAAAACACTTGAACAATCAAGATGAACTTGTCCAGAAGGTGGTTAGTAATCTGACACAATCTTTCAAGGAGACAGTAGCTTTCTCAGTTAAACCCCTTCCCTCATCCAGCTCCTCTGTGAACCTTGACCAGATCAGAACTGTTGTTCAGTAAGAGTTGGCTAAGGCCAATACCAGTGGCTCCTCTGATACTCAGATCCTTTCTACCACTAGTGAAGTTAGTAGTTTTGTTCGTGATCACCTACGAGCATCTACTACTTCTCAAGAGGCAATTAAAAATAAAGTGGATGCTTATTTTGAGAAGGTTTACACCGAGCATCAAATGACCAACCATTTCAAGATCTTACTGGAAAATATGAAGTTGCCTCCAGTGACTCGGGCCTTCAGAGAACAGGTTAGTAAGCTCAGGGAGCTTACTCCTACCTTGGATAAATTCATTGAAAATCGAGATGATTTTGTGTCTGCAATGGAGAGAGGAGGGAGTATTATTATGGATTTCAGGAACCTGTTGCTACCCTTATTTCATGTGGATGCCAGACCTGTGATTGTACCTCCTGCACTTCCTGACTCTGCCTATGGGAGTACACCTCAGTTGACTCCAGTTCAAGCTATTCACAGCTTGAAACCTATGATCCCATAGAAGAGCATAGATTTCAGATCTGGAACAGTTTCAGTGGCTGACCCTCCGGTTGTTCTTTCAGCTATTCCTAATCCTTCTACTGAATCTGACCCTGCACCCTCTTCTGATCCTAAGGGAAAGAATCCTGTTCAAGAGGATGATTGAGTGATTCTAGATCTTTTTTATAGGATTCACTAGTATTTTCGACCTTCTGATTTTATCAGTGTATCTCTTTTCCATTAATGAAATACCTCTTACTTTCTCTACTGTACTATGTTTCTATTACTTTTCTAGTCTTTATCTTCTCTCTGATACCTTTCTTTTTGTTAATCACAAAGGGGGAGAAAAACGTGAGTCCTAAGAGTTAACAAAGGGGAGAAAAACACAAAGGGGAGAAAAAAACAAAGGGGGAAAATGAGACCTAAGAGAATCTTGTAGTACATTTGAAAGGGGTAGGAATATGGAAGTTTTGTTTTAATAAAAGCAATATTTTTCCTCTAATTCTAATTCTTCTCTGATTGTAATTCTTTTCATTTTGGCATAAGTTGTGATTATCAAAAAGGGGTAGATTGTTGAACCCTCTAGGAATCTAATTGCTTTACTATATTTTGATAATCCCAATTATTCTTTATTATATGTTGATAATATCATTATTGCTTATTTATAGTTTGATGATTCTTATTGTGGATAAATACTTACTTTAGTATTTGTGTACTTCAGACACATATTTATATGTTATGATAATTATATTATAATCAATGAATTTGGTTAGGGAATTCTCTATTATTTTATGTTTAGTATTAGACTTTCGGTTACTGGATGTATGTATACTCTGACTTAATTCATTCTGCCAATAGAATGCTTAAACAGAATAGAGCTACCGATACAGAACAGAGCTACCGATACAGTTAAGTCTACCGCTATGTGAGAGATACCGGTACAGATTAGTCACCGTTACACAAGTCTATCGATACATCAAAGTCTACTGATACATCAAGGAAGCTACCGATAGGGACTTACCACTACTGATACAGACAAGTCTACCGCTACTGATACAGACAAGTCTACCGCTACTGATACAAGACAAGTCTATAGCTACCGATACAAGAAAGTCTACCGCTACCGATGCAATCAAGTCTACCGACAGAAATTCTACCGTTACAAATGAAGTCTACCGATACTCAGACCTACCGTGACACTTACTGTGACACCTACCTACCGATATCCAAGGCTACCGTTCCAGAGACAGAACCCGATGCTGCTTTAATTTCTTTATCATTATTTAATCTAACCAACGGTCATATCAGGTATATTTTAATACACTAACATTTATCTAATGTTTGTTTTTGGATGTCAGGGAACCGTACCTCATACCTGCAAAAAGGCAATCAATTCTATTATCGGAGCTCGTGCTTTAAATAAGAGATACTCCTGCTGATAAAAGAAGAGGTTAGAAAAACAAATAAGTGCGTGACAAAAAATAAGATGGTGCTGAAACGTGTGCATGAAAAGAGACGACTGAACTTACACGAAGAGCTCATACATTCCTGCATACCAGAAAGAGCTAAGAATGAGAACGAGAACATCCACAGAAGAACTTCATCGACTAATTTCTCCTCTGTCTCTACACCTGGAATTCAAGGAAGCAGACGACACTCTGTTTTCCAGAAAAAAACCAGAAGAGGGATTAGAACCCATACTGATCAATCCAAAGGAGTCTAGAGCTGCAATCACTAGAGCCATTCTAAACTCTACATCTTTGCCTCTGTGATTTATTATTTACTTTTCGAGCAGTGTGTGTCATCTGCTGTATTTTTACACACACACTGTCTCCTGAACATTAACTAGAGGATTTGTAAATCCTCACTCAAAGTATTACATCTTTTATTTCCCACTAGGATTTTGGTAGAGGTCGTGCGTGACCTGGATAGCTGGTTTGATGTTTTTTCTATTTCCCACGAATAACAGTGGTAGAGGTCTTAGACCTAGATAGTTGTATAATGTTGTAATCCCCGATCTAGGGTGTGGATCACTTTTATATAATGTTTTGAGAGGACTAAGTCTCAGCTTGAGACTGAACCTATTGGTTATCTGCTTTTCTTATTTCTTTTCAAAGTTATTTTTATTCCGCTGTAAACTAATTTAAAACAAAAAACTGTTTTAAAGTCACTTTTATAATTAAACTCGCAAGTGTTTATATTAGTTGTAAATTAGTAAGTTAGTTTCAAAAGTTAATCAACTCTTCTGATTTGATTAACTGGGAAATAATCAATCCCTTGAGAACCTAACAGAACCTTTACTTTGATATAAATTCACTACAACTTAATTCTGGGTTTTATTTGGGGGAATTTGGCAAATGATTTTTAAACAGAAATTTTAATTGGAACTCAATTCACCCCCCTCTTGAGTGTCCACTCCGACCAACAACTACATTAATGAATAATGAGAGAAATGATTTTTCCCTTCTATTCCATAACCGAAGTTGATATCTTATGCCCTTTTATGGAAATGATATAGCCTAAATAAATCCATGATCATGGTGTTCTATAAGTAAGTTCAATTTACAAGAATTCAAAGAATGAGAAATCGAGCACATGGGTTGATGGCACTTTCATGCAACCCTCTTGATTGGAGATATAAAGACAAAGGGATTATATTATACGGTAAGAATTTGTATGAGATGACATGTCATTACAGAATTAACTTATTTCTCTATGGGTTCCTTGGCATGTTTCTAGATGCTAACCTTGTACTTTAGGATGCTCCACCTAATTCCACTAAGAAAGAGGCCTAGAGGGTCATAATCTAAGTGTATCCAGTATCTCAGTTAATAATATATTATTTATTATTTAACAAGTTGAATACATATTATTACCATTTGTGGTTTAATAATTATTCATGGATGTCTGGTTTCATTTATTTCGACACTAATTATTTGAGAGAATATAATGTGGGCAGAATAATTAATAAATATTTATTTTTTATTTAGTGAATATAATATTTATATATTTACTGGAGAATAATGTAGTGATATTTACTTAATAAATAAATACACATTATTCAAGGTTTAATAAATATAGTTTAGGATTAGTGATGTTATTAATATTTTCATAACTTTTTATATACTCCCTTTACTGATTTTATATGAAATGTTCATAATTTGTGTGAAATATTAATATTTAAATATTAATTATAATTTTTGAGCACTATTTGAATTCATCCAGATTCAAGTCAGTTTACTAGTTTAAAAATAACTATGACCTTACTAATCTAAATTGTGTGGTTCTTGTTTTTTATGATTCCTTATTCACTTTCCCACATATCATTAGAATGAATCATTAGCCAATTATTTTATTTGAAGGGTCATATGGATCAAACAAGAAGGCCCACAGAATCTGTGAAAAAACCGGACCATCCATGAAGATTGAATTACTGGTATCAATACAGAAATTAAAATTCATTCATTCTCCTAAAACATTCGGATAGCAATTCAATGAGTCATGAATAAAAATTTCAAGGCCCAAATCCAAACATAAGTGGCTCAACTAATTCATTTAAACTTAGCCCACCATTCTGGCCAGGAATTAAAATCAATATAGTATTCATGACATGTATCCTGATCTAGACATCCAATATGGATAATATATTTACGTGTGAAATAAAATATATGGGTGGAAAACATTTTTGAATAATGTTTTCGTATTTTAAGGCATCTTACTATTGATAAACCCATTCATATTTCAGCCTTCAAAAAAGTTTGGATTGAAATGGACATATTCAAATTGTTTAGTAAAACTACCATAACTTTGGCTAAAGAAATCCAATGGCTTTCAAATTTTGAGGGATTATAGTAAACATAAATATATACAACTTGGAGAAAGATATAATCTCGATATTCAGCTGTCTTGATGGCCGAATTGGCGATAAAATTGGAGGGGAAGATTTGGAATGTGAACTGTCCACCTCCTTGGGCTATAAATACTACCCCCACTTCTCCTTGCATGTGGTTGGCATTTCATAAGATAGAAGAATCGATTTTCTTGACCAAATCCTTTCCAAAGGATTGGGAGGACCTTCCATACTCAGTTTTTCACTTGATATCCGCTTCCTCCTCTCTTTGTTTTCATTTACTTTTGTGTTCTTCATTGTTGTAATCTTGTAATTCTTTTTTTGTAATTCAGTTTTAATGAATGCTTCTTCTTCAATATCTATTATTCTCATCCAAATTTTATATTTTAATATTAATTCTATTAAAATAGTTTAAATAAAGTTAAAAACCCTTCCATTCTTTTTCTTTCTCATTCAATCTAAAGTCAGTATTTAATTCCCTTCATCGTTTGTGTGTGTGTTCAATGCACCACTCTTTTATTATCCCTTTATTTTTCCTTATCTTCTTAATTTACTATCACAATCATTATAACTAGATTACTAATCATTTCAATGGATGAGTAAATATCTCATCGGGGTGAGTTATAATTTAGGTATGTTATGTGATTGAGAGATTTTACTCAAGGAATATTCTTTACATTAACATTGTGTATGTTGGACTTAACATGCCATGGATTAATGACCTGTTTTGTTTAATATATGGATTCCATGGATTATTGGAACCCTAAATACACTAACACAATCAATTACTAATTGATATTAGAATCCTAGTTAAGTTAAGTCTTGGATTAATGCCCTAACACTTAAGAATTCCAATCAACGTCAACTTGTGACATAGGTGTTAATTTAATTCAATATAAAGTAAAGATCAAGGATATCACAAGATTAACTACCTAAGGATGAACCCATCCCAATATTTATAAAATTGTTAAATCAATATTAATAAATAAATCATTTCAGTTATGATCTAAAAATAAACCCCACAATCAAAATATAATCAACTAAAAACATTCGACTATTAAAAAGTATCATCGCCGAGGATTCAACCCGAGTGCTGTTATACACATTAGCAGAGAATCAGAAATTTGAACGGTCAATAGGCGAAAATCAACCACACATTCAAAGGGCGCTGTTTCTAGGGATGGTGCATTAAGTATTCATTATTTTTTGGTTATTTAAAAAAACACAAAGAAAAAATTGTCTTCTCTTATAAATCATAAACAGAAAAAGAACACAAAGAAAAACCTATCTTCCACTTCCTTCCAAAATCTATCTGAATGCCCCATAGCCTCCCAAACAATACCTTGGATTTTTTTTGACCCTGAAATTGAGTGAACTCTTCACCAACTTAGTAGGAGCATAAGAGATAATAAAATCATTCAAGAATCAGTCCTCGTCCAACCAGTTGAATTAGAAAATGGACAATCCTAGGGAACAAACACTAAAATAAATTGATTCCCTTGATATAAATTACCAACATCTTGGTATTAAATATCCAAACATAGAGGATGAATTAGAACTCAAATTGGGTTTGATTCATCTTCTACCTCATTTCCATGGGCTAGCCGGTGGGTATCTACATCTCCACTTTAAAGAGTTCCAAGTGGTGTTCTCTACCATAAAGCCTCAAGGGGTTTTTAGGAACAAATAAAACTTTTAGAATTCTCTTTTTTCCTTAGCTGACTCTTCAAATTCATGGCTCTACTACCTCCCTCCTGGTTCCATAACGACATGTAATTACATTAAGCAACTCTTCTTAGAGAAATTCTTTCCTGCTTCTCATACTGCTTCTATCCGAACTGAAATAAGAGGTATTCGTCAGTTCCCAAATGAATCACACTATGAGTACTGGGGGAGGTTCAAAAAGCTTGTGGAAACCTATCCACATCACCAAATCCCTTATCAACACTTGATCTAATACTTTTATGAGGGGTTATTTTATATAGATAGAACTCTCATTCATGTTACAAGTGGCGATGCTCTTATTGATAAAACTCCTACAGCTATAAGAGATCTCATAAGTAGCATGGCTGCAAACACAAAAAAATTACATACTCGATCACATGATCAATTCAAACAGTCCCCAGATAGTCAATAAATAGAGCCAAACAAGATGACTGAATGGATGAGTAAACTTACTGGCCTTGTGTGAAAACTAGTTGTGGCTTCCAAATCCCCAACCCCATTTTCTCAAAAATATCTGTTATATAGACATATCAAGAACCGTGGAATTTGCAGATCCCCATATCATCCAACTGGCACATGTCCACAACTTCAAGAGGATACCTCTAATTCATCTAGACCAATGGATCTCAATGCAGCATATGCTCAGTGGAACCCCAACCCTCAAAAATCAGTTCGGTTTGTTAGAAACATCAACCAACCCCATTCTAAGCCCTTATCTTCTACATATAACCCTAACTTGAGATATAGGAATCAAATTTTTCATCCCATCAATTCCTTCCTAAAAACCCGAACCAATTACAATATGGTTAAGGTGTTGGTAACTTCCAACAACCTTACCGTTTTGTTCCTCAACCTCAAATGATCAATCCACCTCTTCATCATCATGGATTCCACTACCCTAGTCAGCCTTCCGAATTCCCAAACCAATACAATTGCTTTCCCAAGAACCAAAATCAAGGTAATCCCAATACAGGACATGCCTCTTCTTCTAGGAATCCATGGGAAAGTGTCATGGAAGATCTTTACTTCTTCACCCATTCCAGCCTCAAAAGAATTGAAACAAAAATTGGTCAACTTGCTTCCCACCTGATCCAGCAACAATAATAAAATTCTTCCCAACTCCCAGCTCAACCATTACCCAACCCCAAAGGTAATGTAAGTGAAATTACACTTAAATCGGGAAAGAAAATTGATATGCTTCAAGATAAGTCCTCCAAACCCCCATTTGAATGTTGAACTTGAAAATGAAAAGAAAAATAAATATGAAAAGGAATATAAATCCATTCCCTCACCTTTTTTCCATTCCACTTAAGAATCCAATTTCATTTCCTCAAGATTTTTCTAAACCAAGGAAGTCCTTTGAACCTGATCGTGGAATGCTCAACATGTTTAGACATGTAGAAGTCAACATTCCCCTCTTAGATTCCATACAAAAATTCCTAAGTATGCAAAGTTTATTAAATAATTGTGCACCCACAAGAGGCAACTTAGGACCTTCGAAAATGCTTCCACCCAACTGTCTATTCCCATAAACTGAAATGATCTAGGGACCTTTACGGTTCCATGCCAAAATGGAAGTTCCAACTTTGATGATCCACTCATAGACCTAGGAGCATCAATTAATTTCATTCCCAAATACATCTTCTCCAACCTTGGTCTAGTTCTCTTTCACCCAATGGGTGTTGTCATTCAGTTAGTCAATCGAAGCACTATTAGTCCTGAGGTAATAATTGAGGATGTTCTTGTCTGAGTCAATGGTCTTATCTTCCCAGTTTACTTCTATGTCATTTAAATAGAAGGTGAGACAACTTCTTGTTAATATCCTCTGATTCTAGGAAGATCATTCCTTACGACTTATAAAACCAAAATTGATGTCCATGCTAGCATCTTATCCATGGAATTTGGTGACCAACTGGTCAATTTCAATATTTTTCAATCCATGTGATACCCATTAGAGAATCAATCTGTATTATCTATCCATGCTTCCAGAAGTATCTATGAGAATGTGTTGAATACCAATCAATCATGTTCTTCTTGTTCTACTGAAAGAGGAGTTTGTGAATATTACATCCTCATTAACCAAGTCATAAATGTAGAATTTTATGTTGACATTAAAAATAAAAACTCCATTGATCTAAAGGATCTTGAAAACTCTTTGGAATCCCATATCACCTCTGACATCCACTGCTCCAACATGGATGGTATTGGGGAAAATGAACAAGCATGTTCATTTTTTTATTCAAATATTATTATCCAACATTCACCATTTTCTATCCATGATTCTGAAAATTCTGTTATATGTGGGGTGAAATCTAAACCAATGTGTTTATATTATCCCGATGTTAGTGATTTTTGTGATATCTTCTCTCTAATTAATAAATTGATCATTGGTGATGTTGAAATTGACCATTATTTGGAAAAAATCATCGATATAATGGATATTGAAAAAATTATTCAGTCTTATGACTCCACTGATCCTCATTAATGTACATCGGTAAGTGATGAAATAAAAGAGTTAAAAACAATTGGGATATCATACTCTAATTTTTTGTTTTACGATCCTTACATAAAAATACTATTAGAATTGAAACATCTTCCTGAACTTCCATGCATAAAAACCAACACTCAGTGGGCTGCATAATACCTCACGTTAAGGACCAAAGGGAGGATAATCATATTCTCCTTCCACCCCCATTGAATTAAAAGCACCAAAAAAAGGAAGGGATGAAATTATCTAATTAATCATCGGGCATCCCAAAGAAGACATTTTTTCTAGAAGCACACTTGAGTTGAGAAAATACGGTGGCCACCATCGGACTTTGAGTAGTCCACTGTAATTGTCTATCTTTAGAAAAAATAAATGCAGTGCTTCTTGGGAGGCAACCCATGTTTTCTTTTACTTTTATGAAATTTTAATTTCTTTCTAGTTTTTCATTAAATGAATAATTTTTTTTATTTTTAGGTAACATCCCACATGAGTCACATCAACTTCCACTAACCCACCACTAGATGGAGATGGAGACCCACTACATCCAAACCAGGGGGAACCTCTTTCCCTTTAACTCCTCTTCTCCCTCTCTCTCTCTCTCTCTCTCTCTCTTCTTCCTCCCTCATTCTCATTTTGTTTTTTTTTTCACATTCCTCATCACACTTTTTTATTTACTATTTCTCTTTTTTGTGGGTGTATCTTTATAAAAAAACAAAAAAAAACCTAAAAATTTGAAAAACAGTAAAAAAATCACTTAAGAAATATGGAAAAGAAAGATTCATGATTACTCACCTTAAAATTTTCAAATTTTGTCCAACCATTTTGGAGAGTCAAAAAGACATGTTTTCATCTCAAATATTTTTGTATTTTCATCATGACTTTGGATAAAGAATTTTTTTTCAATAATAATAAATTTTGAATAATTAGTTATTTATTTGTAAAATGATTTTCCCCACCCATGAGGAACAACATTTTCTTTCATTCCAAGGATACCTATGGCCATCTTTTCAAAATGTGTATTTTCACCCCCATTTGTGAATCTTGAGTTTGTGGACCTTCGAGCTGAATTTCCTAATTCAGTGTGCATTAATATGATAGAGGCATTTTATAAACCCCATAAGAATTATAATAGCCAAATAGCCTGCTATTAAACATACATTAATCCTCCTTTTTAAATCCCCTTTGAGCCTATTAAACCCTTTTCTTTGAAAGCCACATTACAAGACCAATACCGTATCCCACCCAATATCAACATGGATTTTCATTGCATAATTTTTTGAAATTTAAGTGTGGGGGAATGGATTTCATGTTTGGTACCCTTTTGTTGATTTTAACCATGTTATCATATGCTTGAGGGAAAGCATCAATTTTAGTATGGTGGAGAGGTTGTTCTTCAGTGGTGTTTGGGAATGTATATATGTTTATCTTGTACAAATTATATTGAAAAGTGTTAAAAAATATTAAAAAATCAAAAAAATTAAAATAAGAATGGGTTGTGTCTTGGGTAGGTCAAAAATAACTCTTCATAAACCTTTGATCTTGTTATATCTATTAAAATTAGTGTCGCGAGGAGATCAATCATGGGTTGAGAGATGAGTGTGAGATCTATTTCAAGTTCAACTTTCGAAAAATGCAAAGAAATGAACACTTATTTCATTGGGAGAAGTTTCATGGTTTGTAAATATTTCATCTTCTCATCCACTTCAAATTTATTTCCTCTTTTATATGTGGAGGAACTGCGGTAAGCTGGATATCACAATTGTAGAAGGTGGTGGCTTTATCCACCATAGAGGAAAATACATTTCTAAAAATAGAATATGGGAAGGAGATGGTCTGGCTAAAGAACTTCTTGGATGAGTTGGGAAGAAATCAATAGGATAATGTATTTCACCGTGACAGTCAGAGTGAAATACATCTTGCAAAGAACCCAGTATTTCATGCCCGGATCAAGAACATTCAACTGGAGTATTATTTCATCATAGGGTTGATACAAGATGGGTTGCTAACATTGTAGATGATTTGTGGAACCAATAATCCAGCATAAATTTTGACGAAACCAATGGAAGTATATAATTTGAGCCACTTTTGTGCCTCTATTTGTCTCCACTGATGAACAGAGGATGAGATGTAGAACAAGGGAGGACATGATGGGAGAATAAGTGGAAAAAATCTTGTTTTTTATGAATCATCAGGTTGAAATTGAAGTTTTGAATGGAAAGCACGCCACTGGTGAGTGTAGAATAGGAAGAGATCAGATTAAGTAAGTTGTCTTAGTCAATGGTATAGAAGCATAACAGTATAGTGGATTAGGCCCCAATTGGGAGATTGTTGGATTGGTGTAGCCCGTACTGCGCAGCAGCTCACAAATTTTGCAGGTCGAGCTTTTTAGTGAGCTTGTTGGGGGTTGTAGGGGGCCATGATCCGCAGCTTTGGGGGTCCAGGGGCCGAAGGCCCTGGGTCCAAATGTGGGAGGACTATAGAAACTATGACCACTATATCAGAGCTGATCGACCGGCACCGACAAAGTAATGTAGCATTGTGTACTTCAGAGTCAACAATACTATAGCTCCTTGGACTTCCAACTAGAACATATTGTAGAACTTTTGACTTGGGTGGCCTCCATTTACTATAGCGACGTGGACTTCCAGACACCTTTTACTGTAGCACAAAAAAATAGTGCTTTCTCCTCTAAATTAGACCATTTTCAGGTTAGGGTTTCAGTGTGTTTGAGAACTCCGAAAAACTCCCTGTAAATTATGGTCCTAAATTATAGTGATTTTCTACCTCACTATGAACATATGGATTATTCTTGAACCATGTAAATCCTTGTGTTCTTTTTCTTTTTTTCCTTTTTACTCTTCTCTGAATCATTGTTTTATCGTTGCGACTCCTGGTGTGTCTACATCAATAAGCCTCTCATCACATCAACAATGATTCTCAACCAACCCTTGCTTCCCTACTCAATTCAGGTCTCATAGGCATACGCTTCTATAGCACCCAATCCACAAGACAAACAACACAACACGTTACCAAAACTCATGTGTACAGGATCCCATTAACACTTAACCATTACATGCTCTCACATAAACCAAACACAAAACCCGTTATGACTCCAACGAGTCAAACCCCCATAAAAAATCAGCTTAAAAGCCCTACCACATACCCTTGATCCCATCCTATTCCCTAATCTAACTTATAACCACTAGGTACATTCTATATGCACAACCATTCCCAGGACTAGGAACCTGAATGAACCTAACCCTCTAGAAACCAACCACAAGGCTGAATCACTAGCCCACAAGTTCCCCTTCTACAAATCAAAATGCATCCAACTCACCCAAACCTCAAACTAGGCTCCACCCTTCCTACACCATTGTCAAAAGATCCCAAAAAATCCACCTGTCTTCAATGATCCAAAGGCACTCATAACTCGGTTGACCTCTATCACGGGAAACACTCGAAAACCACAAGGAACCAACTCCCTAAATTGGAGTCACGTCGAAGAAGGTCACTAGGATATCCCATCTAGGTCTTGGAAAACTCACAGAAGGCCACAACTCATGAGGTGTATGACATGCACTCGTCCCAATCTTACCTAACAGTAACAGATCAAAACACCTATCTCTAGGGTCTTACATATAAAAGGAAAACCAACTGCCCAAAACCCGACCACCCATCCTCTCTGAGAATCTACACATTAGGCCACTCCCTAGAGTACCGGGACACATAACCAATCCCGAACAAAAACCACCCACAAGGGGTTTAACAGTCATATACATATACCATGCTAACCTACTAGGGTCACTACACCTTCTGTGCACAAGGACCACATCAATGTACTCATTATTGAGCATCTCACAATAAGATCCAAATAACCTTCCATCAGAAAGGGATTCATATACAAGTTAGTCCAACTAAGAAGATTTCCACCAAGTAGATCCATATACAAGTCATCCCATCGTAGATACATGGATCTGTGACTCCAATCGACCATACCACTTTAGCCTGCATCAAAGTTTCTATGAGCATGTCTCAGTGATCGTGCATACCATGTGACATGTTGGTGCCACATCCATGGTATCCCTAACCAATCCCCTCGACCCTTGGAACTCATCCCATGGAAAACCTTTCATCCAAACTCATAATCTAATACAACCTCTATCATTTCAGCACAACTCCAGGAATGCATCCCATAACAGTCTCATCATCTTAAACTTTATCTGTGAAATGCCATGTCCACAAATATCATCATAATAGTGGAACGTCAAATCCACAAATCTCATCTATATATGTGGAATGCTATTTCCACTGTGGAACTCCATGTCCACTAATCTCAATCACATATTGGAGTGTCTTTCCTGATATCTGAAACCATACATGTGAAGTATCATGTTCAAATATCAATTACAGTAACCCATATCAGTAAACCAGAATCCAAACATTGAAACTCAACCATATCACAATGTCCCTATGGTGTAAACTTAATCTTAAAACAAACAAACAAGAAAAAACATATCAAGGGAAAGCCGATCATCCAAGCCCATCATCACATCTTAGCCTCATTTTCTCGCACATCGGTTCTGGTCCTAAGGGAACACTCATAACCATTACACCCTAACAGATATTCCCACTCAGGGTCAGTCTTTAGCCATATGGGTTAACACATAAATAGAGGCATCCCTATGGGTATCCTCAGAATTTGTAAGACAGTGGAGGAATTCTTCTTGGGATCATCAGTCACAAATAAACTCTTGGGGTGATGTCTTTCTCTAGGGGCAATGCATCCTGAAACTTGGTCTGTGGAATCTAACGGCCTCACAGTTTTAAAAGAGGGTAAAGCATAGAAGGTGGTTTTCCTCAAGCCCAAACCCATTCCAAGTCAAACTAGGTTGGCCCGTACACCAAACCTATCCACTACCTCGAGTCGCAGCTCAGTATCGCTAACCAGGGACAGTCACATTACAACACCAATCGAGGTATTTGATGAACTAATTCGATGTCCTCCTATCATTCTCATGACCATTGCCCAAGTCTCATACCATGTCTCACTCTCAGGAGACAATAGAACTCGCTTTCTGGAGGAAAACAACTCTGTCATAACTTCATCGCCCTAAACCACCTCTTAGAAGTACTAAAAACGTTCCAAGGGATCCAACATCGCATTTTGTGTGAAAAAAACACTCAAAATGGACTCCTATTGTGCCCCATTCCGACTCCAGGGTTCAAAATCACCCCAAATCCTTAAAATGATAATAAAGGGGTAGTACAAAGAATGTACCCTGTGTACACAACGTGTACTCCAAAATCTACTGTCTGGCCATGTACTTCTACACGGCCTATGTACACACAGGGTCTGGACATGTACTACAACATAATTAGGGAATACATGGGGTCTGATTGTGTAATATTAAATGATTGTGTTCCTTCTACATGGGGTGTCTTCCCATGTACTCGACCACATGCCCATGTTCCACTACATGACATGTAGTCCAAGTAAAAAGCGTGTAGTTTCAAAATTCCATCTTCCCAGCTACATGACAACATTTCCTTGTACCGTCACATGGCCATGTACCACTACATGACATGTACTCCTAAAACACGATGTGTACTTCCAAAAATTTCATATTCCCCGAATGAGAAGAACACATGGACTTTGTTCTTAAAACCACATGCATTGTAGTTAGGGTTTCTGAATGGGAAACCCCTGTGAAGCTCCCAAAACCCTTTTTTTCTCTGATTAAGCACTGATAGACCCCTAAAGGGTCCTTACCAGTCATAAAATAGAGCTAAAATATGAAAAAAACATATCTATGGGGACTGGGGTATAAAACTCAAAACCATCCTACCACATGGTCAACTTTGTGACCAAATACGCTGTCAGAAGCCGCTACGCCTAGATCTGTTTTCGATATCCACCATGGATGATGTCTGGTGGAATTTCCTTCCCCCTTCCCTCTCAACTCATCCATAGCATGAGGGAGAAGCCCTCTCCCCATTCCTTCCATGTGCAAGAAGCCCCAAATGGGGTGGGTGTTTTACCTAAATTAATTAGATAATTAATTATGTAGAATGATAAAAAGAGGTGAAACCCAATACCCAAGGCGACTCTCTAAGGGAGACCTTGAGGTAATTTTGTAATCAATAATAAATACCACACAATACCACAAGCCCAATGTGAGACACATACTCTAACACTACCCCTCAAGCTAGGTCTTCCTATCTTAGACACATAATTAAATAAATAGATGCAAATAAAACAAAGGAATTAACAGACACCGCAAACACTCCCCCTTAAGCTGGATATACCCTGCTTGATGATAAAAAAAGACAAAACAAAAATGAAATCAACCTAGATCGCACCTCTCATTCGATATTAAAATGATAGATGGTAGAAGATATCACTGAAATAGCTGGATTTATTAGTGGTGCGACAAGTTGCCGAGGTGCAATAAAGGAACCGCGTAGGCGGGACCGGCCGATGAAACACCGATAAAGATGCATAGGTTGGCCGGTTTTGAGGATTCCAGGAAATCAACACAAGTGGGGTTGGATGATGATGTGCCAGGAAAGCTGTATAGAAAGGGCCGGTCGACGAGATGTTGGGATTCCACAAGAGGTGCCGACGATAGGAGATGGGGAAGACATGGGTTGGGTGATGCCAAAGAATCCCATCTCTGCTTAGGATAAAAAAACACTAGGAGGTGGAGAGTAAGAGAATGAGAGCTCTAGGTAGGTGGGCCGGTTGTCGAGGAGCCGGGATAAGATCAAGGAAAATTTACAGAACTGCTCTGGTGAACCATTATAGTGGCTTCCTCAGAGAAATCAATGTCACCAAAAAACTACCTGATGAATTGTGGGAAGGAATCAGAGAGGTCACTAGGAGGAACTCTGAAGGGTAGTAGATGCCAACGAGGATGGTGCACTAGAGATGTGGGCATCACACAGAGAAGACAACGCACAAAAAAGGGTGTATGGGAGAGTCGTAGCACTGGGGTGTGGGGCACTGGAGGAGCGTTGTCGTATGAGGGATTGTCCTAAAGGGAGGAGCGACTCACAAGAGAAGTCTTTAGTGTAGTGGGGACGTCGTGCTTAGAGGTGGGTGGCTGGCGGCTAATGCACTAGGGGGCATAGGGGGAGCCGCACGGAGGGAGGCGACTGGGTCCGCGACATCGCTGGGAAAGAGGGGCTACACCCGCAGAGGAAATCCTTCGAGCGGGGTTGATGTGGCTGCTGGTGAAGGGATATCCAGTGCTGTCGCGTAAGGAGGTGTGAGAGGAGGGGATGACTAGCGAAGGATTACGGTGAAGTAGATCAGTAGGACTAGGGGCGGAGGCCGCTCTGGAGGGCTGCTTCTCGGGAGGTCATCACGCAAGGGAGTAGCTACGGGAAGAGGTGTGACCCACAGGAGGGGTCGCACTGGGAGATGTTGGGCCGTCTGAAGAACACAAAGGTGTCGGGGATTACGCACAGGAGGAGAGGGGCCAATGCTGTCCTAGAGAAAGCTGCGTGAGAAAAAACACGGAGAGGGTTCCGCCGGGTGGGAATCACGCGCGGGGAGGAGCGAGTAGTAAGGGAAGGAGGTTGGACTGGGATCTCCGTAGGAGGGTGTCATCGAGCAGGCTAGAGGCAAAGTTGGGAGATTCCAAGAAGGCGGGGCTGGGAGTCGCCCAGGGTGGTGGAGACTGGAGATTGCTGAGCAGGCGGGTCAGGAGTCAGGGGAGTAATTTATTTTTTGTGTTTTTGAACTTTTTTTTTCCTAAATGGGTTAGGGTTCAAAATATTTATAAAATTGGGTCTAAGATGCGTGAACCTCGTTCACGCATCTTAGGTGCGGAGAGATGCATGAACGAGGTTCACACATCCTTTGTAAACCTTATGAAGGATGCGTGAACCCTGTTCACATATCCTACATAAAGAGTTTTTTTGTTTTGTTTTGTTTATATATATATATATATCAAAACTTTTCAGCAGAATTTATCTGCTATTTAATATCCAGTAGTTCTGCCGTTATAGTAGTCTGGATTCTGACAGACACCCTCACTCATGGCTCTCTTTCAAAAGAGGGCTAGCCCTGGAAATCGTTCAGCATTTTTGATGTGGGACTCAGCTTTTATCTTCCCTGCGCAGAACATTCTGAATTTCCGATGTGGGATTCTATTTCAAGTACGTCACATGGAAAGACTATAAAATACAAACTATAAGACCAATATAAATGAAACTTAAAACATAGAGTAAACATATATGAAATTGTTGAAAAGAAATATAATTTTGTAAAAATTGTTGATGAATAATAATTTATAAGCTACCAAAGATACCAAATTAAAACTTAAAAATGTTTCAAATACGTCTCTTTGAAAGACTATAATATAAAAACTATAATACCAATATGAATGAAACTTAAAAAATGAGTTAAACATATAAGAAATAGTTGAAAATAAAAATAATTTTGTAAAAAATGTTGATGAAAAATAATTTATAATCTTTCAAAACCACCAACTTGAAACTTAATTTTTTTTAAGTATGTGGTTTTGAAAACCTATAAAATAAAAACTATAAGACCAACATAAATGAAAATTAAAGCATGGATTAAACATATAAGAAATAGTTAATTATTATTTAGTTAATTAGTAATATAATTATTATTTAGTTAATAATTAATTAGTTAATTAGTAATATAATTATTAATTATACAATAATTAATTTTTTAGTATGTAATATAATTATTAATTATATAATAATTCATTAGTTAATTAGTAAATTAGTAATATAATAAATAATTATAATTATTCATTACAATGATTAGTTATTAATAATTAATAATTAATTATATACTAATTAATTAGTTAATTAGTAATATAATTATTAATTATATAATAATTAACTAATTATTTATTAAATAATTAATTTTTAATAATTAATAATTATATTGGTAATTAACTAATTAATTATTATATAATTAATAATTAATAATTATAATTAATAATTATATTAGTAATTTTAATTCATAATTATATTACTAATTATAATTAATAATTACATTACTAATTAACTAATTCTTTATTATATAATTAATAATTATATTAATAATTTACAAATTAATTATTACATAATTAAAAATTAAAAATTAAAAATTAAAAATTATAATGAATAATTATAATGAAAATTTATATTACTAATTAACTAATTAATTATTATATAATTAATAATTACAAATTATAATTAGTAATTATATTACTAATTATAATTAATAATTACATTACTAATTAACTAATTAATTTGTATATAATTAATAATTAATAATTATAATTAATAATTATATTATTAATTAATTATTGTATAATTATTACTTATATTGCTAATTAACTAATTACTAATTATATAATTAATAATTAAAAACTAATAATTAATAACTAATAATTATAATAAATAATTATAATAAATAATTATAATTACTAATTATATTACAAATTAATTAATTATTTATTTATTTATTTTAAATTAATAATTATATTACAAAATAACTAATTTATTATCATATAATAAATAATTAATAGTTATAATTAATAATTATTTTAAAAATTGACTAGTTAATTATTATATAATTAATAATTAATAATTATAATGAATAATTATAATTAATAGATATATTAATAATTAACTAATTAATTATCAATTAATAATTATATTACTAATTAACTAATTAATTATTATATAATTATATTACTTATTAACTAATTAATTATTGTAAATTAGTAAATAATAATTAATAATTAATAATTATATTAATTATTAACTAATTAATAATTATATTACTAATTAACTAATTAATAATTATCTATTTATTATATGTTTAATCCATGTTTTAATTTTCATTTATATTGGTCTTATAGTTTTTATTTTATAGTATTTCAATGAAACGTATTTGAAACATTTTTAAGTTTCGAGTTGGTATCTTTGAAAGCCTATAAATTAATATTCATCAACATTTTTTACAAAATTATTTTTATTTTAAACAATTTCTTATATGTTTAATCCATGTTTTAAGTTTCATTTATATTGATTTTATAGTTTTTATTTTATAGTCAACAATTTCTTATATGTTTAATACATGTTTTAAGGTTCATTTATATTGATCTTATAGTTTGTATTTTATAGTCTTTCAAAGTGACGTAACTAAAACAAAATCTCACATCGGAAATGCAGAATGTTCTGCGCAGGGAAGATAGAAGCTGAGTCCCATATTGAAAATGCAGAACGATTTTCAAGGCTAGCCCTCTTATAAAAGAGAGCCATGGGTGATGGTGTCTGTCAGAATCCAAACTGCTGTAACGACAGAACTTCTGGATATTAAATAGCAGATTAATTCTGCTGAAATTTTTTGTTATATATATATATAAACAAAACAAAATAATAAAAATAAAAAAACAAAATAATTTAAAAAATAAAATAAAATAAAATAAAATAAAATAAAAAACTTTCTTGTAGGATGCGTGAACGGGGTTCACACATCCTTCATAAGGTTTACAAAGGATGTGTGAACCTCGTTCACGCATCTCTCGACGCCTACGATGCGTGAACGAGGTTCACTCATCTTAGACCCATTTTTATAAATACTTTGAACCATAACCCATTTAGGCAAAAAAAATTCAAAAACCCCAAAAACAATTACTCGAATCTGGGAGGGAGGCAAGGTCGGGAGGTTGTCGAGCAGGCGGGGTCGGGAGTCGTGTGGGACGCGGGTTGGGAGCTCATCGAGCAGGAAGGGCCGAGAGTCGCCGAGTGAGGCGGAGCCAGGTGATCGCCAAGTAGGTGGGGCCGAGATTCTGTGAGGGAGGCGGGGCAGAGATCTTGCAAAGTAGGCGGGGCCGGAAGCATGCCGAATAGGCGGGGCTGAAAGTCCTTGAGGGAGGCGAGCCGGGAGACACCAAGGGAGGCAGTGGCCAAGAGACTGCGTTGGAGGTGGGGCGGAGAGTCGCTGAAGGAAGGTGGGGCCGGGAGATTCCGATTTCTGGGATCAACAAGTGATCAGAAAAACTATCTAAGATCATATACTTGGGTAAAATGACCACTTTACCCCTAATGTGCACCCAAATAAATTCAAATTTATGCTCAAAATCACAATTCGGTGAAACACATGTCTAATTGGTGTATTGCAAATTGTGGGATTATTAAACTTATTGTGAATCAGTTTGAAATCAGGGGAGATATTTCTCATAAATGGAAAGTTTTATTGGCTACTATTGGAAAATGGGCCTATATCCACAGTTTTTCAAAAAAACCATGTGTATAGAGATAATATGGGGACCTATACCCATAGTTTGGTATAGGGATAATATGGGGACCTATACCCATAGTTTTGGGCAAAATCGTGGGTATAGATTTTTTTTAAAGACCTATACCCACGGTTTGGAAAACCCGTGGGTATAGGTGTTTTTTTACAAGATGTGTATACCCACGTATTTGGTCAAACCATGGGTATAGGGTTTTTTCAGAAGACCTATACCCACAGTTTTTCAAAAACGTGTGCATTGGCGGGTTTTTTTTGAAGACCTATACCCATGGTTTGGCCAAACCGTGGGTATAGATTTCCCGTATTCTGGTGGGAAAAAAATTATGCTGGAAAACAAAAATATTTGATGGGAACACAGTTTGGATTAATATACACTACTGGAAAAAGAGGCTTTACCAACGATTCTGAACTGTTTCGAAAGGCCACAGAACCGTTGGTATACCTTATACCAACAGTTCTGTGAACTGTTGGTAAGTAAGCCGTTGGGATAGATTTTCCCAATGGTTTATAGAGAACCATTGGGATAGGTTAGAAACATTAGCCTATCCCAACGGTTTTGGGAACCATTGGGAAAAGTTTTTCCCAATGGTTTCCCCTAAACTGTTGGCAAAACTAACATTTTCCCATGGCTCCCAACTGTTTCTAAAACCGTTGGGAATATATTTTTACCAACGGTTCCCTTTGAACCATTGGTAAAAACTTTCAATGAACCCTATGAAAATGGTTTAAAACTGTTGTCATAGGCTATACTGTGCAAATTGCACAGCTGCCTACAATTTGCACAGCACTGGCAGGGTGTCCATCCATTCACCCATCCATTCAAGTAATTCTCTGATATCCTCTTCGATTAATTTACCTGCAATAACCAACTAACACATACATATACAAAACAAATTCATACACATTTTACATATAATGCATCTGGAACTATACAAATCCAGAATTAAATCAGAATTCACAACATAATTATAAACATACAAAATTCATTTAAACATACACATTTAAATGTGTTTTTTCTAGAAATGATGTCTATTTAAAACAGAATACATACATTTGGAGTGATACCAGCCACACCATGCCTCAGATTGAGGTGAGGTTGACTCGTACACATCACAAATGAAACATGGATCATTGTCCTAAAGTATCAACATATTCTTAAATCATTTGGTCTGTTTTCTGTATGTCATTTATTGTCACTTAAAATGTTGTTCATTTTAAAACTAAATGAGACACTTTGAGTGGTGTCAGCCACACCATGAATCGGATTAAGGAGGGATTGACTTGTACACGTCACATATGACACATTGATCATTTTTCTAAAGTTTCAACACATTCTGAATGCGTTTGGTCAGTTTTATGTATGCCAGTAGTTTTTAATTAAAATGTTGTCCATTTGAAATAAACGTGACACTTTGAGTGGTTCCAGCCACATCAGGCCTTATATTGAGTTTGGGTTGACTCGTACACATCACAGATAACCCATGTATCATTGTTATAAACTATCAACAAAATCCGAATACGTTTGGTCGGTTTTCCGTATGTCAGTTGTACTTTTCACTTAAAATGTTATCCATTTAAAATAAAAGTGAGACACTTCGAGTGGTGCCAGCCACTGCACACCTGATATTAAGGTGGGGTTGACTCTTACATGTCACATATGACCCATGGATCATTGTCCTCATGTTTCAACGGAATCCGAATGCGTGAGGTCGATTTTCCGAATGTCAGTTGTTGTTTTCACTTAAAATGATGCCCTTTTGAAACAAAAAAGAGGCACTTTGAGTGGTTTCGGCCACAACGTGACTCGGATTGAGGCGATGTTGACTCATAAATGGAACATATGACCCATGTATCATTTTCCTAAAGTTTTAATAGAAACCGAATTCATTTGGTCGGTTTTCCGTATGTCTGTTGTTATTTTCACTTAAAATCTTGTCCATTTTAAACAAAAGATAGACACATTGAGTGGGGCTGACCACACCACGCCTCGGATTGAGGTGGGGATGACTCTTGAACATCATATATGACCCATGGATCATTGTGATAAAGTATCAACACAATCATAATTCATTTGGTTGGTTTTCCATATGTACCTAAAATGATGTCCATTTTAAACAAAAGAGAGACACTTAGAGTGATCCCGGCCTCACTACGACTTGGATTGAGGCGCGGTTGACTCGTACACGTCACATATGACCCATGGATCGTGTCCTAAAGTTTCAATAGAATATTAATGCGTTTGGTTGGTTTACCGTATGTCAGTTGTTGTTTTCAATTAAAATGAAGTCCATTTTAAACTATAGAGAGACACTTCGAGTGGTGCCAGCCACTCTGAGCCTCAGATTGAGGCTAAGTTGACATGTACACATCAAATATGAACCATGGATCATTTTCATAAAGTTCTAACAGAATCTGAATGTGTTTGGTCGGTTTTCTGTATGTCAGTTGTTGTTTTCACTTAAAATGTTGTCCATTTCAAATAAACCTAAGACACTTTGAGCGGTTCCAGCCACAACGGGCCTCAGATTAAGGTTGGGTTGACTCTTACACATCAAAAATGACTCATGTAAGTTTTTTCTAAAGTTTCAACAGAATCTGAATGCGTTTGGTCAGTTTTATATATGTCAGTTAGTGTTTTCACTTAAAATGTTGTCCATTTTAAACTATAGGGAGATAGTTCAAGTGGTGGAGGACACACCGCACCTCAGATTGAGGTTGGGTTGAATCTTACACATAAAATATGACTCATTTATTTTTTCCCTAAAGTTTCAACAGAATATGAATGTGTTTGGTCAGTTTTCCGTATGTCAGTTGTTGTTTTCACTTAAAATTATGTCCTTTTGAAACAAAAGAGAGACACTTTTAGTGGTTCCGGAAACACCGGGTCTCAGATTGAGTTGGGGTTGACTCGTACATGTCACATATGACTCATGGATCGTTTTCCTGAAGAAGAAACACATTATGAATGCGTTTGGTTGGGTTTCTGTATGTCAGTTGTTGTTTTCACTTAAAATTAAGTCCATTTTAAACAAAAGAGAGACACTTTGAGTGGTGACAGCCACACCGCGCCTCGGATCGAGGCGGGGTTGACTCTTACACATCAAATATGACTCATGCACAATTGTTCTAATGTATAAAAATAATAATAATCCGTTTGGTCGGTTTTCCATATGTACTTAAAATGTTGTTCATTTTAAACATAAGAGAATCTTTGGGTGGTTCCGGCCACACTGCGACTTATATTGAGGCGCAGTTGACTCGTACATGTCACATATGACCCATGTATTGTTTTCCTAAAGTTTCAATAGAATATAAATTCGTTTGGTCAGTTTTCCAAATGTCAGTTTTTGTTTTCACTTAACATGAAGTTCATTTTAAACTAAAGAGAGACACTTTGAGTGGTGCCGACCACACCATGCATTGGATTGAGATGGGGTTGAATCATACACGTCACATATGACTCATGGATCATTTTTCTAAAGCATCAACACATTCAAAATGCATTTGGTTGGTTTTCCGTATGTCAGTTGTTGTTTTCACTTAAAATGATGTCCATTTTAAACAAAAGAAAGACACTTTGAGTGGTTATGGAAACACCATGCCTCAGATTGAGGTGGGGTTGACTCATACATGTCACATATGACCCATGGATCATTGTGATAATGTATCTACACAATCCTAATGCATTTGGTCAGTTTTCTGTATTCTAGTTGTTATTTTCACTTAAAATGTTGTCCATTTCAAATAAACCTGAGACACTTTGACTGGTTCCGGCCACACCGGGCCTCAGATTGTTGCAGGGTTGACTCATAAAAATAAAAAATGACTCATGGAACATTTTCCTAAAGTTTCAACAGAATATGAATGAGTTTCGTTGGTTTTTCGTATGTCACTTGTTGTTTTCACTTAACATGAAGTCCATTTTAAACTAAAGAGAGACACTTTGGGTGGTGCCGACCACACCTTATCTTATATTGAGATAGGGTTGACTCGTACACATCACAAATGACTCATGGAACATTGTACTAAATAATCAACACATTATGAATGCATTTGGCTAGTTATCCGTATGACAATTGTTGTTTTCACTTAAAATGATGTCCATTTTAAACAAAAGAAAGACACTTTGAGTGGTTCCAGCAACACCGTGCCTCAGATTGAGGGAGGGTTGACTCATACACATCACATATGACCCATGGATAGTTGTGATAAAGTATCAACACAAACCAAATGCGTTTGGTCGGTTTTCCGTATGCTAGTTGTTATTTTCAGTTAAAATGTTGTCCATTTCAAATAAACTTGAGACACTTTTAGTGGTACCGGCCACACCGAGACTCAGATTGAGGCAGGGTTGACTCTTACACATCACAAATTACCCAAGGATCATTGTAATAAAGTATAAACACAATCCGAATGCGTTTGGTTAGTTTTCCATATGTCAGTTTTACTTTTCAGTTAAAATGTTATCCATTTCAAACAAAAGTGAGACACTTTGAATGGTGCCAGCCACACCGTGCCTCGGATTGAGCCAGGGTTGACTCATACATGTCACATATGATCCATGGATCGTTGTGATAAATTATAAATAGAATCAGAATGCATTTGGTCAGTTTTCCGTATGTCAGTTGTTCTTTTCACTTAAAATCACATCCATTTTAGACAAAAGCGAAACAGTTAGAGTGATACCGGCCACACCATGCCTCAGATTTAGACGGGGTTGACTTGTACACGTCAAAAATGACCCATGGATCATTTTCCTAAAGTATCAACACAATCCAAATGTGTTTGGTCAGTTTTCCTTATGCTAGTTGTTATTTTCACTTAAAATGTAGTTTATTTCAAATGATGTTGAGACATTTTGAGTGGTGTCGGCCACACCTGAGGCATGGTATTACCGTCTTGAAAAATAGACATGTCCTCAGTTTATCTTCAAGGAACCAATATCACTCATGAGTAATTGAAACCATCCTGGTAGCCCTCACCTAAAAACCAAAGCATACATCCTGGAATTTCAAGTCTAAATTCCCTGAGCATGACAAGTCCATCCATGAGTCCTTAACATGTAACCCATGTCTTGTCCTAGCAATTGAAAAGTAAACCAAATCAAAAAAGTAATAATTCACATAACATGGATAATGTACAACAAGGTTTTGTATTCAAATTAAAGCATATCATCACATGCATTTGATGAGCATGAGCTAATAAGATTACCAAGACATTCATATAATTCAATACATACAAAAAGAGAATAATCCTAAATAACATTTCATGATCAGAGAAACAAAAAAAAGGCATGTGAAATCAAGGAGGAGGGTGGGGGGGGGGGGTTGTCTGGGGGTCCTTGGAGGAGGGTGGGTGGGATCTCTAGGGGGCTCTCCGGGGGGTGTCCGGGGGCTGTCCGGGGACAAAAGAGGAGGGTGGGGGGCTGTCCGGGGGGGGGGGGATGTCTGGGGGGTGTTCAGGGGGCTGTTCGGGGTCCAAGGAGGAGGGTGGGGGGGCTGTCCGGGGGGATGTCCGGGCACCAAGGAGGAGGCTGGGGGGCTGTCCAGGGGGCTGTCTGGGGTCCAAGGAGGATGGTGGGGGGTTATCCAGGGTCCAAGAAGGAGGGGGGGGGGGCTGTCCAGGGAGCTCCTAAGCACACAAAACTCTATAAACATGCTCAAGATAAACCGCAACCACTAAAAGACATCGACATTCATGAAAACAAAAAATTTATAAAAATAACTCAACTCCAATACTATACTACGGGTCTAGATAAAACCAAAAACTAGAATAGATTAAATATCAAATATCAGTAATATTAGTAAAAAATATGACTAATCAATTTTTCCCACATCACCATCACTATCATCACTATGATCATCACCCTCTTCCTCATCCCCATCATCATCCTCGCCCTCCTCCTCACCCTCGCCCTCCGCCTCGCCCTCCTCCTCTACCTCACCCTCCTCCTCTCCCTCCTCTTCCGTATCAAACTCCTCGCTGTCATCATCGTCAGGCTGGAAATCGTCTTGAACACCACTAGAACTACCACCTGGTGCACCATATATAGAATGTATCAATGATATATATTCATCAAAAGCTGGGCTGGCCTCGAGTGGAAGTGTTTGATGTAGAACTTCCATAAATTTTATAAATGTATTGTTTCCCTAGCAGACTCTTCTGCTGTCTCTATTGCCCTTTTATCATCCTGTTCTTCCTGTGCCCTAACTTTCTGCAGCTTGGTGGCACTACAACTCGTACCTGAGGAGGGCCATTACTTCTTCGGGTCTATCCTAGGTCAGCATCGTACTCTGCCAGAATGCTCCTCTCCCAACACCTAATGTAAGTGATCAGTTGGCCCAAAATTGTCCTGTTCTTGGGCATCGAGGGCCTATAAAGAAACCTGTTACAAATATAAATATATAATTAAGTTAAAAAATAGATATTAAAATATAAAATCAACAAATTAAAACTTACAATCTACTGCTGAGTCGGTTCGTTGACAACACTTCCATCCTTTTTCCGTCTACTCGAGCAAAACAGTTTTGCTCGAGGCACACGTCCTTCAATATTCCTTTGTTTCATCTAAAATGACATTGAAAACTACACTTATATGAAAACTTTAGCAAACAATTAAATAATTGAGTAAACAAAACTGTAAGTTGTAAAGAAAACTTATAAACAATTGTCACACAATCTTCCTCTCATGATCTCGCATCACAGTACGTCCTAGTGTGTGGAGGTATTTTTTTGCATTAATTTTTATTTGTTTATTCCAGATGATTCCTAAATAAAATGTGACAATGTAAAGGACAATATTAATTCAAAGGATAAATTTTATTATTTAAATACCTCAAATGTAATTAATACCTTAAAGTGAGTAGTCTTCCAATGAGTAATCATCTGCCGATATTGCTCTATAGGAAAACCATCCACGAATGGTACCGCCTCTAACACAGTGCCAACTCTAGCACGCCAGCCAATATAGAAATCATGATTTTAGTCTCTCCAAATCTCACCTAAATCTTTCAGACATGTCGGTCGTCCACCCTCACCATCGGGAAAATTAAAGCAAAGTTGACACCAAAATATTAATTCATATAAATACAAAAATAATTCATGGCATTAAATACAATAGATTTTTTTACCCATATCTCTGCCCAAGCTCTATCCTTGACCTCATGTTGCAACTGTCTCCATGATAGCGTGTTAACGGGAATGAAGTCAGAGTATTTGGAAAGCGTCGGCAAAAAACACCGACATTGCTGCTCTGTTTCCTCAACCATTTGGTTGTCTTCATTGTAATTCACCATTACCTGTGTGTGGCGGTTCCACACCACACACATGGGTGTATGCCCCCGACCCCGCCTCCTGTCAGTAGATGTATCTGTAATGAAAGAAAAACAAATATTTTATCAAAACATGTTATAATGAAAATAAATATTGGTATAAATTTTCTTAGGGTTCTATAAATATACCTGCGCCATTATGATCGCTGAGTGCCGCTGGATCCACATAAACTGATGGAACACCCTGTGGTGGAAAAGGAGTCGAAGACGATGGAATACAGAAGCTCAAAGAGATAGAAGTATAAGGAAAGGAATATATGATAGCTGTATGACCGGATTCTGGCTGGGGATTGAGAAGCATCATGGGATATGAAAAAGATGGGCCAGAAGATGCAAAAGGTGGCAAAATCATGGGAGGCCTAAATATCCCATGTGTCCCTAACAACACACCGGGATCAGAATGTGGAAAGGATGACATGTGAGTGGGAGGGGCAGGGTCTAGTCGGGTACGTGAAGATGATCGTCCACCTCTGGTACAAACCCTCCTCGTACCACCGACCTGAGTACTAGGACCAGTACTAGGCTCCTCTTCATATAACTGTCGACGTATAGGCAGACCCTAAAAAAATGTTTACAAAAAAATTAATCATATGACATTATATATTCTTTAAATATATATATTTGAAATAAAGTACTCACTACAGGCACTAATGTTTAGACACCCATATGCACCATTCAACGACTGTTCTCCATCATTTGTTTCCTTCACCACTCTTCAATTGGCTACATTTCTTACTTTTAAAAACAAATATGTAATTAATTAGAAAAGGGAAACTAATGTGTAACCCAAAAAAATAAATATATGAGTCTCATCCGATTTAGAAACTAAAATAAATTCCCATCATAGGTATCAATAATAAACATCAGCATCAAAAGAAACTCCAAATAAAAAAGGACTAAAAACATCAAAAATTCCTAGAATTCACTACTATGAATGGTTTATCCACATGTTTAGCAGAAATTATATGTCTTAATCATGAAACACCTCTACAGATCCCAGTTTTCACCAATAAACATAAGGTAAATATCTCAAAATATCTTCAAAACAACTCATTAATAGGCTCAAAACGTTAATATAATCTTGAACCAACCATGAAATCTCTTTCACAACACATTCTCACACACCAGTTATCTCATGTGTTACTAAATACCAAACATAGTCACATAACAAGTGTACTATAACAAATTACATTACAGAAGCCTTATTAAAAAATTTCTCATTTTAATAAAACACTTTCCTCAAGATTAAATCATTTCTGAAATATCTTTCAAAATACATTTTAAATCACCTATGTCTGCCTGTAGCAATGGTTTTATGAAACCATTGGTAAAGGCCTCCTTGATGAACCTTTGGTATTGGAGCATTGGGAAAATCCAGATTTCTAGTAGTGGATTCCACTAGATGAGGTATGTGTCCACTAGTGAATCATAAATCTAGATTTTCTCATCTAAATATCCAAGTCACCATGACTAGTCAAAAGAGGTGAGTAAGATAATGATGTTATGAGGATCACAATGATGATCCTTATCAATATCAATCATATTATTCAGACCTGAAATCATATCTCAATCTCACCCCAATCTCCATCGATGTGAATAATCCCATTTTCAACATCCATCAATTGTAATTACAAGAATTGAGCAAGTTACATTAATGAATTATTACAATTGAGGATCTTCATAAAGTTCCAACTGAGTGGTAAAAAATCTTCAATTCAATTCAAAACCCCTTATTTAATTCAATATTTAGAAAGGTTATCTATACCAACTTCCTTCAAAAAACTAACATGTAATTCTAAACAAGCCTTTAAAAATCCTTTATTTCAAAACATCCCAAAGGCATTAAATGATGTTTTATAATTGAAAATTCTCAATATTAATTCAAAACCTGGGATTACAACATATTTACACATGAATAAATATCTAATTTAAATTTACCAAAGAAATATCATTTCAAAAAAAAAATCATTCCAAGAGGGTTCTTTGTCATTTCACAAATTAAATCATTTTAAACTACATAGAAAAAATTAAACAGGTCAACTCATTTCATGCAAATCAATTTATTTCATTCTTTGAATAAAAACTCGAGACAAAGACTCAATTTCAACAATTCATTCTTTAAATATTCTTTGAAAATAAATCTAAACAGTCATGGAATTGAATAATTCATAAATACTTCAAATATTTCTAAATTATAGTCATCAAATTCATGACTTTTTCAATTCAATGAGAATTGGGTTAAATAATATTTCACAAGGAATTTCAAGGAAGACATTCATAGAAACTTTGCTAAAAATTAATAAACACATATAAATAAATTTCCAACTAATAATTAATTACAAGATGAAGAAAAATCATAAAAACCCATACTTAGAAAATCTAGAATCCAACCGCAATGAATTTGAGATGTTTCTTCTTCGATTGAGGGTTAAATATTTAATTAATTAAATGGATTGGAATGGAGAAAGTATAGAATAAATCAAAACACAAAAAAATGATATACACATCAAAATCAAAACTTAAAACTAAAATATTAGATGAATAACAATAAAAACAAGGTGGCATTTAAATATTTTATGTGTATAATGAAGAAAATACATGATTTGAGATGAATCCGATGGAGTTTCAGCGGTTCGGATGGGGTAAGTCGCGAGAGGAGCACTGCAGATTTAGGGTTCTGTCTCATGAATGGGGGAGAGGAGTGGACGAGTGTATTTGGGGTAAAACTTTACCAACTGTTTTTAAAAACCATTGGAAAAGGGGTACCCTTTCCCAACGGTTCACTAGAACCATTGGGAAAGGGTGGGTTGAACACCCCTTTACCAACAGTTTCTTAAAACTGTTGGTAAAGGGTGTCCTGGCCCTTCTTTACTAATGTTTTTCTTAAACCATTGGTAAATAAGCATGGGGAAAGCCTCCCATTCCAGTAGTGATAATTACAAAGATACACATATAAATACAAGTAATATCCGTAGGTTGGTTGGTCGGGTAGTCCGTGTTGTTGAAGGCGGTCCAATGTTCAAATCTCGGTGAGTTTTTTTCTAATAAATGAGTTATAATTAATATAAGTAAATAACTGTATGAATATATTAACAAAAATTATGTATCTCAGTTGGATAGGCGACTTATTCTCCTCTAACCAATCGCGTGTTCAATTCTCGTCATCCTCATTTTTAGATAAGTGGCTATATTAATATATATATATATATGTATATATATATATTGAACACGTGGTTGGCTCAGTTGGTCAGAGAGGGTGACATGCTTGTGGGGCGTCCCGTGTTTGAATCCCACTGTATCCGTTTTTTGAATATAAATCCTCATGGTTTGAAAACCGTGGGGGCACTGTGTGCCACGCTATACAATAGTTTTCCACAATGTGACACCCTTATACCTATGGTCTCAGACCCCTATTTCAACGCCTATCACCCCCACAGTTCCCAAAATCATGGGTATAGGATATACCCACGGTTTTGGGGGCTATACCCACGGTTTTGAGCCGTGGGTATAGGTTTTCTTTCCAGTAGTTTTTTTACTGAAAATCCAAAAACTGTATGGATGAAATTTTTGTTAGGAAAGATTGGAAAGCGACGAATGCACAAAAAACAGAAAAGCGAACTCACAACAAAAATAAAATCTTTCCCTCAAAATAAAATCCTGCAGAACTAAAGTGGATGTGCAACGACCAAAGGTAAATGTGAAGAATGTAAAATATTGACACCAGAAATTTTTGCGTGGAAAACCCAAAAGGGAAAAACCACATGACCTAGTCTAGAAAGAGGAATCCACTAAAATTAAGTACACTGTAGAGACTCCCCAAAAATATAAGGGATCTCAAAAGTAATACTATCCAATGCAGAGGAAAAATGATCGTTGATGAAAAGCGATCACCAAATTGGCTCTTCTCTTGACATTGTGGATGTCCTATAAAAGTCGTGTCGCTGCCTCCTTTTATAGAAAAATAGTGCGCATGAAGATGTGTCGCCACTTCAAAAATGAATCTCCGCATGAATTAAATTGTGCAGTCTTGACCTGTATTAAAAACACTTCATTAAAAGAGAAACATCGTGGTGCTCCAATTGAGGAGGCGTTACGCGGTGCGTCAACCAGGAAGGCGCCCAACAGACTCCCCCTCCTACTTAACTGGGGACCACCGCCAACCCTACAATCAGTCACCCTGCAAAAAGAAATCCAAAATAGAACTTTGACTGTTATCAACAACAAAACACACCTCATGACTCCTATTAGTCAATCAGACTTTCGATATCCCAGAAACACCTCTGGTACTGCCGTTGTCTTCTGATAATGTTCTTCGATACTTTGAAAAAAAAATCTCCACCATATTTCTTCCACCGTGTTCTGCAACAGAGGACTTCAACCTCCCTCTAATATAAGATGTTGGGAAAGATTAGAAAGTGATGAACATGCAAATAACAGAAAATCGAATGCACAACAGAAATAAAATATTTCCCTCAAAATAAAATTCTGTAGAACTAAAGTGGATGCGCAGCGACCAAAAGTAAATGTGCAGAATGTAAAAAATTGACACCGGAACTTTTTACGCGCAAAACCATAAAGGGAAAAACCATGGGTCCTAGTTCAGAAAGAGGAATCCACTAAAATGAATAAGTACACGGTAGAGACTCCCCAAAAATAGAAGGGATTTCAAATGTAATACTCTCCAATGGAGAGGAAAATGATCGCCAATGAAAAGTGATCACCAAATTGGCTCTGCTCTTGACATTGTGGATTTCCTGTAAAAGCCTTGTCACAGCCTCCTTTTATAGAAAAAAAATCCGCGTGAAGATGTGTCGCCACATCAAACACCCATCTCTGTGTGAATTAATTCATGTGGTTTTGACCCGAATTAAAAATACCTCAATAAAAGAGAAACAGTGTGGTGCTCCAATTGATTTGGCATTACGTGGTGTGTCAACCAAGAAGGCGCCCAATAATTTTTGTACTAAATCCTAAAACCTATTTTAAGATATTGTTTTGTTGACTTTTGTTCTTAGAACTCAACCTTTTTTCATATGAACAAGGGATTATTGATCTTCTTGCACCATACAACATATCCCCGAATCATTACATGATCTGTCTAATTCTAGCATTTCACCATGGTAACCCACAACCACACATCCCCATCTCACTCAACTAATCCAACCTAAGACACAGAAGCCCCATTGGGGCACCAAACCACCCAATTTATTTTAACATGTTCAGTTTCATATAATGTAGTAAGTAGCCACTGTGATGACGTATTTTATAGAATAACCGACCTGCTCGAGTTTTCCCGATGCATCACCAATCTTCATTGTATTTTGCACTGATTTCTAATGAGTTTAAGAATTGGTCAGCTAGGTTATGTCTAAAATAGTTTTATAAGTGCTTCTTCATCTGGTGTTCCCATTTACAACCACTATTTAGTCGCTTTCTCAAGTTGATTCCAACCCCAGTGACTATCCAAACCCAGACCAACACCTAGAGAAGTTTGAACATTATAGCTTGAAGTCTATACTCGATGATCTAAGATCCTCATAGCTCCAAGAAGTCACCTTGATTTCGTACCTACTGGATGTTCGAGTATAGGCTTGGACCCATGTTTGAACCAGGTTGGAAAACTCTATTCTGGAAGTCACGACCACCACATGATTGATGATTTTACATGCCACTCAACTGAAGCTGATTCACTCCACCCGGATCCAAGTCAGGCCTGTATTTTAGTAAGTCTTGGACCAATTCTACCCAAGCTCAAACCAGTCAGCACATGCACCACTTTTCCTCAATTTCTCTCGTGAGGCTCATAGAATAAATTTCACATATGCAACACCCTCAAAGTTAATCCTTTAACCTGCCTTCCACTACACCATGAAACAGGGATGCATATATGCTTGTGATTCTTCTTGAAGGGATATGGAGTTCGATCATGGGATGATTCTCTCAACCAGGTATGATCCTTTTGCAAATTCAATTGAAAATATGGGACACACTACTATATATAAGGGTATTGGGGGATATGGGTAGAAGAATTCCCCTCCTGAGATGTGCTCGACTCTTTTTTTTTACTTTTTTAATTTTCTATTCTTTTAGTGTTATGTGAAGTGAAACTATGTAATTATATTCAAATCATTGTTTGTCATCTCCCTTCTTTGTGCTATAACTATGAACTCTCAAATCCATGGTAATTAAGTAATGATGTAAGGCAAAGTCCCAGGGGAGGTCTCACGGTGCTCCCAAGTCCTTTCTCATTTTATTTCTTCATTTTTTTGATTCCATTGTGGTGGAGAAGTGGACATTCCCATGAATGTGAAGAGATTTAACACACTACGGGAATTCCTGTTTTTTGGGACTGGCTATTTGCAATAGGATCCCGTCGCCAATAGCCTTTTATGACGGGCCCCCGTCGCAAATAGCTCGTTGCAGAAAAAGGCGTCGCAACCGTCGCAAAAAATTTCGGTTGCGATGAGAATTTTGTGCGTCGCAAAAATCCTCACGATTATAAACATTATATACCCAATAAACATTTTGCGACGGGCCCGTCGCAATTAGTTTTTGCGACGGGTAAGTTCCCCGTCGCAAATAGCATTCTGATTATATACATTATATACCCATAAAACTTTTGCGACGCGCCCGTCACAAATACCTATTGCGACAGTCCCATTATCCCATCACAAATACTAATCTTAAAAAAAATTATTTCATTTATTTGCAACGGGCCCCGTCACAAAAGACCCCATCACAAATACTAAAAATAATTAAAATAATAATAATAAAATTATGATTAATGAAAAAATTATATTATTATTACAAAAATAATAAAAAAATAAAAATATTATTATTATTAGTAAAATAAAAAAATATTAAAAAATATAATACAAAAAAAAATATATTTAATAAAATTATGATCAGTAAAAGATTAATATTAATATTATTAAAATAATAAAATAATAATAAATTATTAAAAGTTTCAATATTTTCAAAAAAATATAAAAAATTCAAAAAATATTATTATTATTAGTAAAATAAATAAATATTAAAAAATATAATACTAAATATAATTAATAAAATATTAATATTATTAAAATAATAAAAAATTTATATTATCAAGAATCATCTCTCTCCATTTACATAGATCATTCTTCCTTAAAAAGTTTATGGGACATCAGTATCTTTCCCTTAAATTTTCAAGGAAGAATGGTCTATGTAATTGGTCATTTGAGATAATTTTTATAGATGAGAAGGACATGACTTTTATTGTCCCATTGCAATGCTACTTGCAAGGTGATCAACAAAACAAGGACAATTATAGAGTTTACATTGGACATGACTGACACAAACGTTTTATTGCATATAACCTGACAATTGGCGACCCTTTCAGATTTGAACATGTTAAGAATAGAGAAAATCCTGTTGCGAATATTGATAATTTTAATATTTTATAAATTTTTTATTATTTTAATAATATTAATAATTTTTTTCATAATTGTTGATAATATAATTTTTTTTATTATTCCTAATTATTCTTAATTATTCCTAATTATTCCTAATTATTCCTAATTATTACTAATTATTCCTAATTATTGCTAATTATTTCTAATTATTCCTAATTATTCCTAATTATTCCAAATTATTCCTAATTATTCCTAATTATTCCAAATTATTCCTAATTATTCCTAATTATTCCTAATTATTCATAATTATTCTTAACTATTCCTAATTATTCCTAATTATTCCTAATTATTCCTAATTATTCCTAATTATTCGTAATTATTCGTAATTATTCCTAATTATTCCCAATTATGGCTAATTATTCCAAATAATTCCTAATTACCCCTAATTATTACTAATTACCCCTAATTATTTCTAATTACCCCTAATTATTACTTGTTATATCTAATTACTACTGATTAGATCTAATTATTACTGATTAGATCTAATTATTACTGATTAGATCTAATTTTTACTGATTAGATCTAATTATTACTGATTATATCTAATTATTACTAATTATATCTAATTATTACTGATTATATCTAATTATTAGTGATTATATCTAATTATTACTAAATATATTTAATTATTACTAATTATATCTAATTATTACTAATTATCCCTAATTATATCTAATTATGACTAAATTCCACTAATTATCTATAATAATATCTAATTATTGAAAATTAACAGTAATTATTTATAATTATCACTAACAATATCAATTTCTTACTAAAAATAAATATAAATAAAAATCAATTTAAATCTAATTTAATTACAACTAATAAACAACAATTAAAATTAATAAAAAATTAAAATAAATATAAAAAAATAAAATATAAATACTTTAAAATTTGATATTCTGAAGGTATTTACGTCTTCCAATTTCTCTCTTATAAAAAATTTTAACTAACAGAAACTTTTTCCTTAAAACTGGAGAATCAAGAGAAAGGGAGATGGAGATTTAAGTGACTTGAAAAAAAACGGATGGGGGTATATATAGGTTAGATTAGTTGCGACGGGGTTAGTTGCGACGGGATACCCGTCGAAACTGGTGGTATTTGTGATGGAGCCCGTCGCAAATACCCTCACCCATATTAATTACAGTTAGCAGTTAAAATGGTATTTGTGACGAGACTCGTCGCAAATACACACTTGCTGACACACCATTTTGCGACGGGCTGCTTTGCCCGTCGCAAATGGTGTTTACCGTCGCCGGACGTTTGCAACGGGCCCGTCACAAATACCCTCTGTAACATCAAAAGTAAGTAATGAATAATAGATATTATTATCTATGTCTATTTATTAATTAGATAGTGTTTTAGAGGCTTAAAATGAGAATAAATCCAATCTTAAGCATGAAATACACTAATATTTGTAAAAGATTGTTTTACTGCCTTTTGATGGAAAACCATTTTTAAATCAAACTTTTGACAATTTTATAATCTCTATTTGTCAAAATAAACTTATTCTTTATGATTGGGACATTGAAATTTACTTTGGATAATTTTTTGGTATTTTTCTGACAATGTCCATTTTTTAATGAATAGTGAAAAATACTGCATTTTACATCAAAACTGCTTTTTCATCTAATTTAATTATATAGTTAGATTATATTTTTAATTGGTTTTAAAGTTTAATTAGAATATATTTTTACCATTTAATCCAATGGTGGTCATTATAATTAATTTCACTTTGGAATTGGTCATAAACAAGTGCCAAACTTTTCATAGATATTGTTTCAAAAAAACCCGCTATTTGTTTTGACAAGAGGAATTATTTTTAAATTAATTATTGCAATTTCTATGTTTAGAATTTGGTAAAATGGATTCCATATTTGGAATAAGAATGTCCAAATTATGTAATTAAGACACTTGTTTTTTGGACATTATGAATAGTAATGACTGTAATTATCTTTAATTATCTTGATTAATTAGTAATCGGGTAGTTAAGAATAATATAATAATATCATAATAAAAACAAATGACCCCAAAATGTGTCCTAATGCTACTGTTTGTATCATTTCTGACCATGGTATGCCTTTTCCTAAACTTTGGGACCCCATGGAATCACTTTTGGGTGAAAGTGACACTTTATCATTTTATTTTTTAAAGAAAGGAGAATATCACTAAAGAATGTATCACCCGAGTAAAACATTTTTTAGTTTTGTTTGTGTAAATTATCTATTAGACTATAAATATTCATTGGAAATATAAAAATATTTCCTACATCATAGTAGTTTTTTTATAATTTTTAGACATTAAATAAATTAATTTATTTATGACATCATGATGATGCAGCGATTACCTCATTAATTAACTATTTAAATAAAATGAAAAGATAATGTAAAATCAAAGATTTAAACTTGTAAAAGACCTATTGTCTGAGTATATTTTGAACCCTTATCACCATATCCTCTAAATATGTCAATTTGGGACCTTTAAAATCCGAAACTCGTTTTAAAATAAAGTAACATTTCTTGACATTCCAAGAGTGCCCCTCCTCCCTCTTATAAAAGGCCCCCACCTCTACCTCCTTACCCACACCTCTCAAGCCATTGGATCAGCCAAGATCTGCTCATTTTATCTCTGCACATCACTCTCTTCATCCTAGAAGCCTTACCTTAGGCAGAAATCTCTTCAATAAACCCTTTTGGTTCAAACCAAGAGGAGTTACCTGATTTAATGGTAATGTCTTCACTTGTGTTCTTTTGTTTTATTTTTCTTCTACAACCCCATGAAATCTTTTTATTCCTTTATTTTGTAACAAAAACAGTATCTTCAATATACTAGGATGTTGTTATGAGAAGGATTCGATCTACACTTTTACACACCTCCATCAAATGGTTAAAGAACATACTATTTCTGTGGTTGGCGAATTTCTGACTCACGAAACGATGATTGTTCAATATTCTTCTAACACATTTCATGGTGGCCATTAAGATGTCACTATATTTATATAATATATATATATTATGTTTATGTTTTCCTTATACTTCTGTATTTTTTATTTATGACATACCTTTATGGTTTCCATTATGGGTAAACGCGATATCTTAATTTTAGGAAGTGCAGACTACCGCCCCCTCAAAGTGATTTGATTCGTTAATGCCATATGTGGGATGAATAAAGGATGGAGTTTATGATGTTATATATGATATTATACTGGAATTATAATATACCTCTATATCATTATGATTTCATTCCATTACATACGAAATAGAAATGAAAGTAGCATTCATGCGTACGTACGACATATCGTCTCCATGAACGGTGCATTTCATTTCTTACCTCTAAATGTTATGTAATATTATAAATGCATGTATATACTAGATATATATGATATATGTGATATCTACATCATGAATATAATTCTGGATATAATGGAAATTTACCACATGAACAACTTGTAATTATAAGGAGTTTATTTTTGACTTAAGTACCAATGATCGACAAAAGGATCATTATTAACTTAAATAATTACATAGTGTT
The DNA here is from genome assembly GCA_963277665.1 of Viscum album. NCBI lineage: Eukaryota > Viridiplantae > Streptophyta > Magnoliopsida > Santalales > Viscaceae > Viscum > Viscum album. The sequence continues at coordinate 882,982,621 of OY728123.1, forward strand.
CATAACATGGTAATAAGTGATATAAAAGGATTAATGAACTTGAAAAAGGTTCTTAAGTAAGTATAAATTAACTCAAATTTATTATTCAGGAGATAAAAGAACGATCGAGTCATGTCGGATATGAGGTATGGGACTTCGTCTCAATCTCCTTTCATTGAGGCATATTTTGTTTTATACATAGATTTCTCATATATAGTGTATAAACCCCTTTGACTTTTACGTTTATTAAAAAAGAATATTTTTTATACAAAGCGTTTTACTAAATGACAAAAGGAAATGTTTTTTTTGTATGTATGCGGCGACAACGTATTCTCTACCGCCATCACCATTATTTGAGTTTCAGATTCCTCTACAAGCCATAACTCTTTTTTAATGAAAAATAAATAACATGATTTAATTTTATTTTATTTGGGTATTGAAAATGGTTTTTATAATGTTTTTATTATATCAATGTGTTTTTGATATCTTGTGATTGAAATATGGAAATTTTATGTTTCCTTTATGCATGTTTTATGTGATACGATTATGTTATGGTTCTTGGGCATTGTTTATGAAGACGAGTGGTTCCGTGATAAACTAAGGGTGGGTGAGCCCGTGATAGCTCTCCAATGCATGGGGTAATGTGAAGGAGTTAAACTCTAAGGTTTCTCTGAAGAGATTTAGGGAATATACTGTGATGGGTATTCCAAACGTAACCATCAGGGTTACTCCCTACGTAAGAATGATATGAATGCCTCAAGTTACCTTGATGTCTTATGTTTTCTATGAGTTATTCATAAATCTTATGAATTCATGAAGTGATTATGTTTTATGAGTAAAGTATGATTTCATCAATTCTTATGTATACATGGACTAATGTTTTCATTCCGTACTTTTATATCCCTTACTGAGATTTTTATGCTCATCCCATGTTTTTGAAATTTTTTTCACAGGTCAAGGGAAAAGTACATGATGTGATGATTGTGTCGAGAAAGTGTCAAGAAAGAATCCATGTTTTATTTTAAATATGTCTCCTTTGATGAGAAGAAATGAATACTGTCTTTTATGTAACCACTTTGTTCAAATGTGGAATGTAATGCATGATTTATGACCTAATTCTCTAAAACTCTAAACCTGAAAAGATGCTCAATGTGTATTCTTGTAATAACTCAAGATTATGTAATGTTTAGGGCTGTGGACTTATAGTTGGTATCAGAGGGATGTTTAGATAACTTTAAAAGTTATAATTCTATTAAATTATTATCCAAAAATATTTTTTTATGGTCAAATTGAAATGATATAGCATTTTAAGATTACCATTTTGCTTCATCTAAGACATGTTTGTTTAGAATAGTTTTCCGTAGAGGAAACATGGAAGCAGTTCTAGGAAGGCATACAGAAGGAAGTGACCTTCTGAATCAGCATCATGAGATGGTTGGAATTGGAACTGAATAGTTTTTTGCAGTAATGGCACAGTTGGCTCAAGCGAAAAATGGTGGTGGTATCCATGCACGAGATCAGGCAGATCAACCACAGAAGAACATGTCAGTGGTGGAACATTTCATGAGGCAACATCCCCCATCATTCAGAGGATCATCTGACCTTGTGCTACCTGAAGGGTGGATTAAAGCACTAGAGAATATTTTCGATGTCATGGGGTGTTTAGAAAATCAAAAGGTTAGTCTTGCTATTTACCGTATGGAGGGTGAAGCAGATCAGTGGTGTTCAATGGTTAAAAATATCAGAGATGCTAATGAGATTGATGATCTCAACTAGGATGAATTTAAAGGTATGTTTCTTGAGAAGTATTTTCCTAAGGCTGTTCGACTTAGGATGGAAACACAATTTTTGGAATTGAGGCAAGAGGATGACACAATGGCTGCTTATGAAGAGAGGTTCACTCGATTGGCAAGGTATGCTCCAAATTTTATCCGAGACATTGATAGTAAAATCAATCGTTTTTACTCAGTATTAAAGCCAAAATATCGAAGGGACTTGGCTTCTCATGAGTTCAAAAGTTATGAAAAGCTTGTTCGATTTTCTGAGATGGTGGAAATGTAGTTTGCCAATGATCAAGTGTTATATAACAACCAACAGAAGAAGAGACCGAGGTGGCAGGAGAAAGGGAAGAATTCTTCAAAAAGGTCTGATGGTAAGAAAACTAAGTTTCCAGTTTGTGATAAATGTGGTAAAAGGCATGCTGGGGAATGTCTCCTGAATTCTGGAATGTGCTACTAATGTGGTAAGATGGGACATAAGGATCGTGATTACACTGAAAAAGATCAGGGTGATGGTAAGACCAAATTTGATTTATAGTTAGTGAAATGTTTCAAGTGCAATGAGATGGGTCATTATGCAAACGAGTGTTCGACAAAGAGCTCAAATGATGGGGAGTAGTCAGAATATAAGAAGAAAGGTGTGGTGAAATCCTTTGCAATTACTTCAACAGATGTTGGGACATCAAATAAAGTGGTATCAGGTACTTTTTTTGTTTTTTCAAATTATGCCAGTGTGTTGTTTGATTCAGGGTCTACACATTCTTTCATCTCTAAAAACTTTTCTAGTAAAATGGGAATACCATATCAAGAAATGACTCTTGAAATTTTGGTAAAAACACCTGGGGGAAATGTTGAGGAAAAAAGAATTTATAAGAATCTTCCTATCCTTATCTGTGGAAAGAACATACTTGCAAACCTTATTGGTTTACCTCTAGTGGAGTTTGATGTTATCCTGGGTATTGATTGGCTCTCTATTTACCATGATAAGATTGATTGTAGATCTAAATAAGTTTATTTCCAGAAAGACTTTCAGTTTGTGTACAAGAATGAACCCTTATTGTTGATAACATATCAAGAGGCTGAGAAACATGTAAAAGATGGAAATTAATTTTACCTTGCACATATTGTTGAAAACAAAGGAACTTTTTAGATTAATGATGTGCCAGTGGTAAATGAGTATCCTGATATTTTTCCTAATGAGTTTCCTGGAATAATACCAGATCAGGAAGTTGAATTTACTATTGAATTAGTTCCTGATGCTAAGCCAATTTCAAAACCCCCTTATCGAATGGATCAAATTGAACTTTTAGAGTTGAAGGAGCAATTGCAAGATTTATTAAAGAAAGGTTTCATTCGACCAAGCACATCACCATGGGGTTCTCCTGTTTTATTTGTTAAAAAGAAATATTGTTCAATGAGACTTTGCATTGATTATAGAGCCTTGAATAACATCACTGTTAAGAACAAATATCCTTTGCCTCATATCGATGATTTGTTTGATCAGCTCCAAGGAGCTCAATATTTTTCAAAGATTTAACTAAGATCGGGGTACCATAAATTGATGGTAAAGGAAGTAGATATTCTGAAGACCACATTTCGTACAAGATATGGCCATTATGAATTTTTAGTAATGCCTTTTTGGCTAACCAATGCACCTGCTATATTTATGGACCTTATGAATATAATTTTCCATGAGTTCTTGGATAAGTTTGTGGTTGTTTTCATTGATGATATTTTGGTGTTTTCTAAAGGTAAATAGGATCATGAAATACATTTAAGAGTTATTTTGAAAACCATAAAAGAAAAGAAATTGTATGGGAAATTTAGCAAGTGTGAGTTTTGGTTGCAAAAAATTTATTTCCTTGGTCACATTGTTTCTAAAGATGGGATAACTGTTGATCTTGTAAAAACAAAGGTTGTTGAATAATGGCCAAGACCCACAAATGTAACTGAGATTCATAGATTCCTTGGTTTGGCAGACTATTACCGAAGGTATGTTACAAATATTTCCCAGTTATCTTGTCAAATGACTAAGCTAACTCGGAAGGGTGTTAAATTTATCTGGACAAAAGAATGTGATGATTGTTTTCAGCAATTGAAAAGAAGATTGGTGAATGCTCCAGTTTTGGCACTACCTTCCAGGAATGGTGAGTTTGTTATCTACCGTGATGCTTCATTGAAATAACTTGGTTGCGTCCTAATGCATAATGATCGGGTAATTGCTTATCCTTCACATCAGTTTAAAAAACATGAGGTAAATTACCCTACACATGATTTGGAATTAGCTTCTGTTGTTTTCGATTTAAAAATTTGGAGGCATCATTTGTATGGAGTAAAGTGTGAAATATATACCGATCACAAAAGTTTAAAGTATATATTCACTTAGAAAGAATTGAACATGAGACATAGGATATGGCTAGAATTAATCAAGGATTATGATTGTACAATTCATTACCATCTGGGAAAAGAAAATAAAGTTGCTGATGCTTTGAGTTGAAAAAGTAATGATTCATTAACAATGTTGTGTTTGGAACGTGATCCTTTGGTTAAGGATTTGATGAACTTTGGCATAGATGTTGTTGGTAGAGGATGTTCTTCTAGTTTTTTTCAGATATCAGTGAAATATTCTCTATCAGACAGAATTAAGAAAGCACAGAAGCAAGATAGTGAGTTGCAGAAAAAGGTAGAGCTAGTTCAGAAAGGTAAGTTGCCTGAATTCAAAATTGATAATGATTATGTTTTGAGATTTGGGAAGAAATTGTGTGTGCCCTGTGATTCAAAGTTGAAGAGAGAGTTGTTATGTGAAGCTCATAGTTCTACGTTTTCAGTTCATCTAGGCAGTACTAAGATGTATAGAGATATTTGGGAGTATTACTGGTGGGATGGAATGAAAGAAGATATTGCTGATTTTACTGTGAAGTGTTTGACTTGTCAAAAGGTTAAAGCAGAGCGGTAGTTACCGAAGGGGATGCTTCAGACTTTACCAGTACCATAGTGGAAATGGGAGAATATATCAATGGACTTTGTTGTTGGATTTCTGAAGACACCTCGAGGTAATAATGCAATCTGGGTTATTGTTGATCACTTGACTAAATCTGCTCATTTCTTTGCTATACGAGATAATTTTTACCTAGATCAACTTTCTCATTTGTATCTTAAAGATATAGTCAGGTTACATGGAGTTACCCTCTCTATTGTATCTGATCGTGATACCAGGTTTACTTCAAAATTTTGGAAAGGCCTTCAGAAGTCGTTGGGTACTAAATTAAACATTAGTACAAATTTTCATCCTCAATCAGATGGGATATCAGAACGAACAATTCAGACTTTGGAGGATATGTTACGTGCTTGTTCGATGGATTACCAGGGAATTTGGGACCAACATCGTTCTTTGGTTGAGTTTTATTATAATAACAGTTTTCATTCTAGTATACAGATGGCACCATTTGAGACATTATATGGGAAGCGATGTCGAACTCCAGCTTTTTGGTATGAAGTAAGTGAAAGGAATTTGATGGGACCGAAATTGGTAGAAGATTTGGTAGAAAAAGTTCAGCTGATACAGAAACACATGAGAACAGCTCAGAGCAGGGAGAAAAGTTATGCGGACAACAGGAGGAAGGATCTCTCTTTGGAGGTAGGTGATCATATTTTTCTCAAAGTATCTCCATGGAAAAGTGTGATGCGATTTGGTAAGAAAGGAAAGCTGAGTCCAAGGATCATTGGACCATATGAAATTCTGGAGAGAGTTGGATCAGTTGCATACCGAGTGGCTTTACCTCAGAGTTTATCATAGGTACACAATGTTTTTCATGTTTCAATGTTAAGGAATTACATGCCAGATCAATCTCACGTTTTGAGTCCAGAGGTAGTTAAGTTGGAAGAGAACCTATCTTATGAGGAACAACCTATCTAGATTATTTACCACAAGGATAAATTGTTTCGGAATAAGTTGATTCATCAATTAAAGGTTTTGTGGAAAAACCACATGATTGAAGAGGCAACATGGGAATCTGAAAATGCAATGAGGGATAAATACCCCCACTTATTCGATAAGTAAATAAATTGTGGGGACACAATTTTCTAAAGGGGGGAAGGATGTAACATACCAAATAAGTAATGAATAATATATATTCTTATCTATGTCTAGTTATGAATTATATAGTGTTTTAAAGGCTTAAAATGAGAATAAATCCAATCTTAAGCATGGAATACACTAATATTTTTAAAAGATTGTTTTACTTCCTTTTGATGGCAAACCATTTTTAAATCAAAAATTTGAAAATTTTATAAGATATATTTTTAAAATAATCTTATTATTTATGATTGGGATATTGAAATTTACTTTGGATAATTTTTTGGTATTTTTCTGACAATGTTCATTTTTTAATGAATAGTGAAAAATACTGCATTTTACATCAAAACTGCTTTTTAATATAATTTAATTACATGGTTAGATTATCTTTTTAATTAGTTTTAAAGTGTAATTAGAATATATTTTTACCATTTAATCTAATGGTGGTAATTATAATTAATTATACTTTGGAATTGGTCATAAAAAAGTGCCAAACTTTTCATAGATATTGTTTCAAAAAAACCCGCTATTTGTTTTGACAACGAGAATTATTTTTAAATTAATTATTGAAATTTATATGTTTGGAATTTGGTAAAATGGATTCCATATTTGGAATAAAAAGGTAAAAATTATGTAATTAATACTCTTTTGTTTTTGGACATTATGAATAGTAACGACGATAATTATCTTTAATTATCTTGATTAATTAGTAATCGGGTAGTTAGGGATAATAAAATAATATCATAATAATAACAAATGACCCAAAAATGTGTCCTAATTCTACTTTTTGTGTCATGGAAGACCGTGGGATGCCTTGTGACAAACTTTGGGACCCCATGGAATCACTTTTGGGTGCAAGTGACACTTTATCATTTTATTTTTTTAAGAAAGGAGAATATCACTAAAGAATGTATCACCCGAGTAAAACATTTTTAGTTTTTTCTGTGAAAATGATCTATTAGACTATAAATAAACATTGGAAAGCTAAAAATATTTCCTACATCATAGTATTTGTTTTTATAATTTTTAGACACTAAATAAATAATTTATTTATGACATCATGATGATGCAGCGATTACCTCATTAATTAACGATTTAAATAAAATGAAAAGATAATGTAAAATATAAGACTTACACTTTTCAAAGACCTATTGGATGAGTATATTTCGAACCCTTATCACCTTATACTCTAAATATGTCAATGTGGGACCTTTAAAATCTGAAACTCATTTTAAAATAAAGTAACATTTCTTGACTTTCCAAGAGTGCCCCTCCTCCCTCTTATAAAAGGCCCCCACCTCTACCTCCTTACCCACACCTCTCAAGCCATTGGATCAGACAAGATCTGCTCATTTTATTTATCCACATCCATCTATTCATCCAAGAAGCCTTACGTTAGGTAGAAATCTATTCAAGAAACCCTTTTGGTTCAAACCAAGAGGACTTATCCGATTTAAAGGTAATGTCTTCACTTGTGTTATTTTGTTTTATTTTGCTTCTCCAACCCCCTAAACTCTTTTTATTAATTTATTTTGTAACAAAAACAGTATCTTCAATATACTAGGATGTTTTTATGAGAATTATTCTAGCTACACTTACACACACCTCCGTCTAATGGTTAAAGAACATACTCTTTCTGTGGTTGGCGAATTTCTGCCTCACGAAACGATGATTGTTCAATATTTTTCTAACACATTTTATGGTGGCCATCAAGATGTCAATATAATTAAATAATATATATATTATGTTTATGTTTTTCTTATTCTTCTGTATTTTTCATTTATGATATAACTTTATGGTTTCCATTATGGGTAAACGTGATATCTTCATTTTAGGAAGTGCGGACTACCACCCCCTCAAAGTGATTTGATTCGTTATTTCCATATGTGGGATGTGTAAAGGATGGAGTTTGTGATGTTATATATGATATTATACTGTAATTATAATACACCTCTATATAATTATGATTTCATTCCATTAAATACGAAATAGAAATGAAAGCAGCGTTCATGCGTACGTACGGCTTACCGTCTCCATGAACGGTGCATTTCATTTCTTACCTCTAAATGTTATGTAATATTATAAATGAATATATATACTGTATATATATGATATATATGATATCTACATCATGAATATAATTCTGGATATAATGGATATTTTACCACATGAACAATTTGTAATTATAAAGAGTTTATTTTTGACTCAAGTACCAATGATCGACAAAACAACCATTATTAACTTAAATAATTACATTGTGTTCATAACATGGTAATAAGTGATATGAAAGGAATAATGAACTTGAAATAGGTTCTTAATCAAGTAGATATTAACTCAAGTTTATTATTCATGAGATTAAAGAACGATCGAGTCAATTCGGATACGAGGTACGAGACTTCATCTCAATCTCCTTTCATTGAGGAATATTTTGTTTTATACACAACTTTATTTTATATGGTGTATAAACCCCTTTGACTTTTATGTTTATTCAAAAGGAATATTTTTTATACGAAGCGTTTTACTAAATGACAAAAGGGAATGTTTTTGTCGTACGTATGCGGTGACAATGTCTTCTCTGCCACCGTCACCATTATTTGAGTTTTAGATTCCTCTACAAGCCATAATGTTTCTTAATGAAAAATAAATACCATGTTTTAATTTTATTTTATTTTGGTATTGAAAATGGTTTTGATGATTTTTTTATTATATCAATGTGTTTTTTATATCTTGTGATTGAAATGTGGAAATGTTATGTTTCCTTTATGCATGTTTTATGTGATACGATTATGTTATGGTTCATGGGAATTGTTTATGAAGACGGGTGGTTCCGTGATAAACTAAGGGCGGGTGAGCCCGTGATAGCTCTCCAATGCATTGGGTAATGTGAAGGAGTTAAAAGCTAATGTTTCTCCGAAGATATTTAGGGAATATACTGTGATGAGTATTCCAAACGTAACCATGAGGGTTAATCCCTACATAAGAATGATATGAATGCCTCAATTTACCTTGATGTATTATGTTTTATGAGTAAGGTATGATTTCATCAATTCTTATGTATACATGGAATACTGTTTTCATTCCGTACTTTTATATCCCTTACTACACTTTTTATGCTCATCCCAAGGTTTTGAAATGTTTTTCACAAGTTAAGGTAAAAGTACATGATGTGATGATTGTGTCTAGGAAGTGTCAAGAAAGAATCCATGTTTCCTTTTAAATAAGTCTCCTTTGATGAGAAGAAATGAATACTGTCTTTTATGTAACCACCTTGTTTAAATGTGGAATGTAATGCATGATTTATGATCTAATTCTCTAAAACTCTAAACCTGAAAATATCCTCAATGTGTATTCTTGTAATAACTCAAGATTAAGTAATGTTTAAGGCTGGGGCCTTATACCCTCACCCACATTAATTGCAGTCAGCGGTTAAAAGGGTATTTGTGACGAGTCCCGTCGCAAAATCATGGCGGTGGTAAATACCATTTGCGATGGGTGGCTTTGCCCGTCGCAAAAGGTATTTACCGCATCCGAGCATTTGGGACGGAGAGGCGTCCCCGTGGCAAATACCCTTCCCGCGTTTTGGCGCGCAAACCGCGCCAAACCTATTGCGACGGGCCGCCTATTCCCATCGAAATTAACCTACTATTTGTGATGGGAAACAACTCACATCACAAATACATAGTTCGTCGGACCTTTTGTGACGTTATATATTCCTGTCGCAATTGACCCGTCGCAAAAACCCACTTTTTCCCGTTGTGACACTTTCTGTATAGTCTCATTCCAATATCAACCATATCATTTTCCCCACATTATCTTGGTATATATTTCATATAATTAGAATTGTGTGGATTGAGGGATGCATATTGTATGATTGAGAATACGTAAAATGTGATGGATTGTCTACGGTTACGGCCTGTCCATCACTTTACACCATAGAGGTGGTGAGACTTGGTGTGTCTAAGAGACTTTTGAAGACACACTAAGCCTTAAAAAAATTCCAATGTTGTGAATCCATGAAATTTTGTTGAGTAAAATATTAATGAATCTTAAATAATTAAATTTTCTAGTGAAAGACCCGTGCTTTCTTAATCTTGGATTGACCCCATTCCCTACTAATTTTTTTTTGTAATTTTTGATGATTTCTTTTATTAACATGAAAAAACAAAACATCAAAAATCCCATTTTTTTATTATTACTAAAAAAACAAAACATTAAAAATATTAATAAGTGATTGATAAATGTTAATAACCATGATAAACTCTTTGGGAAATGACCATGGTCTGTCACTATACTGTATTTTGAAGTAAAAAAAAATTTATTGTGACCAACGATACCCACTCGATTAGTTTACTCAATTCTATCCAAGTCTCATAATCTAACAAATTCATAATATGACTCTAAATTTGAGCTAACACATATGGAATATACATAAGGCCCATAATAGGTCTCACATATTTTCCCATATTCACTTGAGATACTTTTGATTCTATTCAGAGTTCCTCTGACTTAATGATCCATGCTCAAATATCACATGGCATGAAAAATACATATAAAATGAGGTATAATTATGGGGATTACCTAACTTACACTAATATAAGTTAATTGATCCAATATAATGTTCCAATTCATCATCAATTGAAAGATAAAAAAATTCTAAAAAGTAAAAAAATTAGGGACTTAAGATGAATCGACACTAAATAGTGATGATAACCGCAAATCAAAGGGAATGTTACCCTTTAATCGATGATCAAAGACTAATAATTGTGATAAATATCTAATTCAGCACTGAAAAATAAGTGTAAGAGAATAATAATCCAAGTGCAAGGGAGAGGCAATTGGAGGAGGAACCACCTAGTTTAGTTAGTTGAAAGGAGGGCCCAAATTTTATTTGAAACCCTGTGTGAAAAGTTCAAAATTTACCCACTTAAAAGAAGACTATCCTTGAACTAGTATCTCAGTTTCTTTCCACCTAGCATATACTATCATAGGTAGTGGTACAATGTCACTTATTATCCCAATAAATTCTCAGTGGACTACCATCGATCATTCAATGGGTATTTATATATCACATTAAAGATCCCATTTTTCAAAATACTGAGTCACAAATGGACCATTCATTAATTTCCTTACATTGCAAGCTACCATACATGTTGACTCTATCAAATCATCATTGGTTAATTCTTGAATTTGGTGTCTCACTGACTAGATATAACACACTCACTTTCATCTATGATTAAAAAATGAAACCTCAATTACCAACGACCTAGGTTTTCCAAACATAGCACTCATGATGTTCATAATAATTGACCCAAAAAACAGGGCCACAACCCTGAGGTGTCGATAGACTGACTCCTACCATTGAAGTTCCCATATAATTATCCCACTTACACTAACACATCCAAAATTTTAACATCATTAGAATACCAATCCTCATGATCCATGTTAACCATAACCCAATAAGAATAATTCATTAACCACGCTTTAGGGTCTAAAGACATCATGGTGGTCCTCTCCACCACTTTTAGTCATCACCAACATAGGTCCCTATAGACACTTGATAGATGAATCCCATAAAAATAACTAGAAAGAATTAATCAATCAACCTTTCAAACTTCCAAGTAAAAATGAGAATTTAAATCTTACCTCAAAATCAACATCCACCAGTTACAACCATGCGACACTCACATTTAAGCCTATCATGCACTATATACTTTTTTACAAAAAATCCTACAAAAAATAATTGATATCCTATCTCACCATATGTGGGAAATTCCTTGATCTTCCTCATACAATGAGCTCATATATAGCCTATCCTTCAACATTGAAATTACTCAACTTATGGTTTTCTCTTAGGTTTAGTGGGTGAAGAACTAACACATTGAATGGAACCAACACCATCAAAATGATACTCAGTGTTCTGATTCAACAATTTCCCAATCATCTATTTTCTTCCAATAACCGCATTTGGTAAGAAAATACATTCTTCCACTGTAATTTGTTTCTTGACTACGTAAGAGTAGGTGTTTGGGAAAAGATATAACATGTGTACCTAGAGTAAACCATTAAGGAACTTATCAATATAGTTTGTTTTGATAAATTTGTCCCCCTTGAAGATCCTTAGTGATGTTTTTCTAAAAAAGTTTTTGTATTTTTTTACAACTAACTTTTTTTAAACAATGTTTTTTATAAAACAAGAAAAGAGGAGTTATTGGAAGTTAAAATTTTTTTTACGAAGGTTATGGAGAAGAATAATGTTCGGTAGATGTAGAAATTCAGAAATTTCATCATATGTAGAAAGTTAGAATGTTTTGCAGATATTGAAAGTCATAAAGTTCTGCATATGTATAAAGTCAGAAAGTTCTACCAATGTAGAAGGTTAAAAAGTTCTACAGATGAAGAAAGTCTAAAAAGTTAGAAAGTTAGAAAATTCAAAAATTCATAATGTTATAAAGATGTAGAATGTCATAAAGTTCTATAGATGTAGAAATTCAAAAAAGTTCTATAGATGTAGAAATTTCGGAAGTTTTACAGATTTAGAAAGATAGAAAGTTCTATAGATGAAGAAATTTAGAAAATTTAGAAAGTCAGAATGTTCTAGATATGTAGAATGTTAGAAAGTTTTGCTGAGATAAAGAAAGTTAGAACGTCTGGAAGTTAGGAATGTTGCTGAGATGAAAAAAGTTAGAAATTCTATAAGATAAAGAAGTTACTGAGATAAAAAAATTTATAATGTCTGGAATTTAAGAAACTTACTGAGATGAAGAAAGTTAAAAACCCTAGATGTTAAGAATGTTGCTGAGATGAAGAAAGTTAGAATGTATGGAAGTTAAGAATGTTAGAAACTTTGGATGTAAAGAATGTTATTGAGATGAATAAAGTTAGAAAGTATGGAAGATAATAATGTTGATGGGATAAATAAAGTAAGAATGTAATGAAGTTAGAAATTTTATGTTATTAAGAAACATTCTTATTATATTCACATGATTCTATGCTGCTCTTTGAAGATCCTAAAACATCATGAAGAAATCATGATATGAGCTGAAGTTAATAGAAGAAAAGTGAAGTGAATATTTATAGAGTTTCCAATGTTCAATTTTCTAGACGAACTCTTTGTTAGAATGTTTGTATTTTGTCATTAAATGAATAGTGAATCAGATAGAAATTTTTTGGACAAGTATTTTAAACAATGAGTTGTAAGAAAGTTCATCATTTCAAGTTTTAAAAATTGTAGATCAGACAGACTTTTTTAATTGGAAATTTTTTTCTAATCGTATGGAATTTTGTAATCAGAAAATATTTTCTAACCGGATGTACTTTTGTAATTGTATAGACTTTTATAATCAGACAAGTGTTTGTAATCAGACAAACTTTTGTACAAGAAATGACTAATATGATCAGATAGATAGTAAGATCATATGGGGAATACTTTCTGGATGTACAAAGGCGTTGTATTCATGAAGTTACAAAGTTGAGGTTTGTAAAGAGTTACAAAGTTCAAGTTCATGAAATATGAATAGAGTTACATTCACAAAGTTATGAAGTTAAATTTTGTACATTGTTACAAAGTTGAAGTTTCTTGAAGTAAAAAGTTCAAAGTTTGTATAGAGTTAGAAAGTTGAAGTTTCATGAAGTTACAAAGTTGAAGTTTGTACAATGTTACAATGTTGAAGTTTGTAAAGTGTTATAATGTTGAAGTTTTATAAAGTTACAAAGTTGATGCTTGTACAGAGTTACAAAGTTGAAGTTTCACGAAGTTACAATGTTAAAGTTTGTACAGAGCTACAAAGTTGAAGTTTCACAAAGTTACAAAGTTGAAGTTTGTAAAGTGTTACAAAGTTTAAGTTTCACAAAGTTTCAATTTTGATGTTTTTACAGAGTTAAAAAGTTTAAATTTCATGAATTTATAGAGTTAAATTTTTTACTGAGTTAAAAAGATGAAGTTTCATGAAGTTACAAAGTTGAAGTTGTACATAGTTACAAAGATGGAATTTCATGAAGTTACAAAGTTTCTGTTTGTACAGAGTTATAAAGTTGAAGTTTCAAGTTGTAAAAAGTTGAAGTTACAAAGATTTGTGATTTTATTAGGCATAAAATTTAAGGAAATTTAAGTAATGATTAAAAATCTGGAGAATTCAAGAAGATTCATGAATGTTCTAGAAGAGATGAGAAGCATCCCGACAAAATTCAAATGAGTGTGAAATTCGGATTTATGAATTTCAGTGAGTGGGAAAACAAAATTGGTTTCCCAAATTTTCTATTTATGGAGCACCTATAAATAATAGCGTAAAAGTACATTGTGTTTTTCACTATTCACATGTAAAAAAGGTGAAGTGAAACAGAGTTTGTGTTAGAGAGAGTTTCCAACCAAAGTTGAGTTTCGTGTTGAAGAAGAGTTACGAACATAATGTTTTCATCAAAATAATCAGATAGAGGTTAGTTTAGATTAGTAGACAAAGTGCATTGGATTGAGTTTCCATACAGAAAGTTTGTGAGCTATTGAGTTTTGTTAAATCAGATAGAATAAAAGTTTGTATCAGGTGTAGTTTTAGAAAAGGTGCATTAGATAGAGATTACCGGACATAGGAACATAGGATGGAGAAATAAAACAAGGGAATTAGATAAACTTTCTAGATGAACTTTCCTGGAGCATTATTCACAAAGTTATATTTTTGTTGTGGCTCAAGTTTTGTTAGAATTTTTTTAAACTAACGGGAGTAGGTATAGTCATACCTATCAGGAGATAGAAGGGGACCAATGAGAGTTAGCTCAAAAAATGTATTCAATTATTTCTAATAGCAAATTTCTAGGGACCCATGGGACTATCCATGACAATGATGTAGGTTCTCACACTGAAGTCAAATCTTATAAATCATGCGTTCCTTGTTTACTTTCCTACATTTTCATACTTGTGAGTTTCTTATAAAAATCGATAAGGAAAATAACACTAACATGTTGTAGGGGTTATGTAAAACCCCAATATTTTATGGTATTTCTGTTTTAAATTTAACATCTTCAATAGCTTATGTTTCAGGTAACACTGAGCTTAAACGAACCATGATATACTATTAAATATTAACATGACCATTTGAATAGTAATGTGACTGTTAGGAATAGTAACATGACCATTAGAATAATAAACAGACCAATAAAATTATAAATAAAATTTATGTATCTCATAAATGAAAATATGATATATTTATATCATAGAATAGGTAAATAATTTTTTTAAAATGATAAATTAAGTGTTGGTATTTTTGTGAAATGTGAATGTTTATTTATAATTTTATAATTAATATAATAATTTAAAAGAAAATTTATTATAATAAAATATATTTGTAAATTAATATTTCATTTCATTATAATTATAAGATAATTTTATGAGACCATAATTAATTTTCCAAAGTGTTAGAAAATCAATTATAATATTAAAAACAATATTTTTTTAATAAATGATAATTTTAATTTAAAATAAAATTGCTCATATTTAGAAAATTATTATCATAATATAAAGCACATTTTTTAAATCTACATGTCTAAAAATGATCAGGGTTATTTTTTTGAATTTTTTTCTAAAATAGTTGTTTTTTTGGTGAATAGTAAAATACAATAATTTACAATATTTAACATTACAAGTAAATAAATGAATTTTTGAGTCATGGATGAGTCATAAATGATGTAAGTGACCATTATATTGAACTCACATGATCTAGTTACTCTATTTATTCACAATAATCAATACTATTGATAGTCTTTATCAAAATAATAAACCAAAGAATAAAATAATCAAAAAACACCACTCTCTTCCACTATAAATACCACCCCTCACCATCCCTTCTTCTCACACCTTATAAACTTTGGATCTGGCTTATATTCTTCCCAATTCCTCTACTATACCCATTTTCGATATTTTGGTCTTTCTGGTCTCACCCAAAGACCAATACCAAGTGCCTTAAGGATATTATCAAGGAGATGCTATACAATAGGTAAAATCCTCTTTCGTTTTATTTTAATTTATTTTCTTTACTTATCATCTCCTTAACTCATATATACAAACATGAATGATAACTCTAGTATCCTATATATACAAAAATTTTATTATGTTAATGGAATATCCATCATCAAACCCCTTCTCCTCTCACTTTTATTCTAAAAATGAAAATATCATCTCTGATGTGACGATTTAAACCATCATTAACGATGCATTTTAATTTTCTATTACCATCTTCAAGGATGGTCAAAAAACCATTATTAGGTTAATTCAAATTTTATTATACATATTATAAGTTATATAATGTTTTGGAACAAATATATAAACATGATATTAAATAAAATGATATATGTTCATGATAGTTGTAAAAACCACCAAAATAAATTAAATCATTTTCATTAACATTTTATATAATGAATCATTCTCATACCATATAACCAAATGATATATAAAATCATTTAAAATTAATTAAGATCATTAATAACATATAATTTCAATTTTGGAAAACTATTACCATTTTTCATGAACTTTTATACTTGTATACAAGCGAACCGATCATGAAAAACGAAGAAAACGAACACTCCCGAAATGATGAAATTGAATCTTATCACTCATCAAAATAGTCATAAATGAACATAATAAAATTATAATAAATCAAATATATTTTTAATATATTATTAATTATGTAATTAATGATTCTAATTTTTTTTATCCAAGACATTAAATACAAGTACATAATGTTTTCAGACATAAGGTAAGAGTTTTCTCATCTCACTTTTATTTCTATGAGATATGACTTATTCCACACTTATTTATTATGTGTTGTGTATTTATAATGCCATTTTATATATCAGATCATGAATCTATTTATCTGATTTTACATTTTATGATCATTAATTTTATAGGGCATACGGTTCAACAGTTTGCATAGTGGTAAGGGGATTTATAACCCAATTTGCATTCTTTAGGTTAAACATCCACTCCAATGATTATGTCTTGATATGATTATGTGCCAAATGAATATTTATTATATTAAGTTTTATTTACACTTTTTAAGTGGATTTAAATATAATAAATATAATTGATTCATTTGGTTAAGACTCACACTCTCTTTTAAAAATACTCTTTTAAATGATTCTTTTTTTAAAAATTTAAAGAAATGTTTTTTTAAACTTATACGGCATGAGCGAATTTTACCTCTTTCACAACACCTTAATGTTTTTAGGAATCCTTTACATGTTTACATGGATATTTTCAAATAAAATTTTTTCTTTTATAATTAAACAACTTCTTAAATAAATGATTCAAAAGTAAAAAGGATATTTCCCTCAATAAAATTTCAATGATTTTGTTAGAGTAGTTTCATCTATGTCAAATACCTCTCTTGAATCTTATTCTTAATTGAGGTTGATCTCTTATGATACCATCTACCATATTTTATTGAATTGTTTATGATCATTTTTACGAGGGATGTACTATCTTTATATCATTCTCTATATTACTCTGGATAATTTATGATTATGTTTTGGGGAAATTATTTACATTTCATATGATAGTTTCAATATGAACATCTATGTTGATTATGTTTCCCCCTTTAATATGAGGAATGAATTGATCTTAGTAAGTGTTAGGATATCTCCTCTATTGTTCCTCGATGCATGAGTTGGTCTCATGAGACAAACTAGAATGAGTTTTGGTCAAGGCCTTACCTATTTATGTAGACTTCTTAGCTGAGTCCTTGATGGTATGTTTATAATGTCCCATATTATGCATTCCCTCATTATGATATTAGTTATTGATAATCCATGTTATTATTCGACTAGTAGAATATCCATGGGTAAGTATAATTTTCATGTGATTATTTATTTTGTGTTATTTGATCAGTTTTTATTCCTACCATATTATGCTCAATATTATGTTTTAATAACATGTGTTTATAGTAATTCACCTTGACTTGTTGTTTATGATTATTTATGATAGATTACGCTTTATGTTTACCCTTAACGAGCATCTAAGCTCATCCATTATGTTTTATTTTTTCCCAGGATTCCAAGAAGTATATTATGATTAACATGTTGGGACAATCTTGGAGAATATGTGTGTCTCCAATAGAGTTACTATGTTGTATTTCATTTCAAGTTTTAATGTAATTCTTATGTTTGTATATAGTTTTCCAAAGCTATTAAACTATTTGGTATTTCAGGATGTTATTTCCTTATTTATTATGCCAATGTAATAAATTAAGGAATCAAATCTAGGATATAGGAGTCAGGGTCTTTATAATTGGTATCAGATGCAGTTTAGTAAAAAAATTGGAAACTAGATTTAGAAAAAAATAGATTAGGGAAATATAACCCAATAAATGTATTTGATAATATTATCAAGGTAACCAAGCCTATGATTTTGATATTAGTTATACTTTAATTATTTCAATAGTTTTAAAATTTTATAATCCAATCTATTGTATGCCATTATTTAGAAATGACACCTAGTGGAAGGAATTTAAACCATATCAACACACATATTCAATATATGGATTTCCCTCCTATGAAAGATAATGATGTTGGAGCTAGAGATACAACTGGATCTGAACTAATTATAACTATAATAGGACAACTAACCCAGGTTATGAGCAAAAAACTTACTCGCATGGAGCAGCCTGATCCACAACGAAGTGTAGTAATGTCAGATCACATCATGCGACTACATCCTCCATTATTCAATGAGATCACAAACCTATGTATAGCTGAGCAATGGATAAGTTCATTAGAGAAGATATTTCTCACTTTGGGAAGTAATTAAAGGGATAAGGTTATCATGGCAATTAATCATCTCTCAGGTGATACAGATCAATGGTGGTCATTAATTCAAAACACAAAAGAGGATGAAGAAATTGAAAATATAGAATGAAAAAATTTTAAAGAAATTTTCTTGGAACAATATTTCATTCACGAAAAATGAGTGGATATAGAGAGATAATTCTTGAGTCCGAGACATAAAGAGGATTAAAACATTGCTAAGTATGAATCAAACTTTACATGGTTAGAAAGGCATGCCACAGACTATATAGTATTCCAAGGAGCAAGATTTATCATCTCTTTTAGGGTTTTAAACCAATCCTATGATGGGAACTAGTTTCCTAAACATTATCAATGTACGAGGATATAATATCATGTGTTATTAGGAAATAGAAATAATTATCTATGTATTATTACATAGAAATTAATCAAGATAAGAATAGGATTTTAATGAAAATTATGGATAAAGGGAAGAAGAGAAAGAAGGATTTCCCCATATGAGATAATTGCGGAAGGAAACACCTTGATGCTTTCTTGAAGGGGATGTGAGTTTTTTACAAGTTTGGAGAGAAGGGCCACCCTGATAATGATTACAAGAGAAAGAAAGAAGTCATCCAATGCTTCAACTGTAAGGATATGGGGCACTACAAAAATGAATTTCCTAAGTGTTAAGGGAATATAGCTTAGAAGAAGCAAAGGGATCAAGGTCAAGCTTATATTGTTACTATAGTCGAAGTTTAATAATTAAATTATTTGTGGATTTAAGAATTATGTTATAAAATTATTTTATCAATGATATTTTGGTTATAAGAATCATGAGAAATATAAGGGTTGTACTGCTAGTACTTCTTATTTAAGGAATTGGAAGCTTGTGATGAATAACACCAGTAACTAAGAAAAGTGATTCTGTTATAAGTTGATCTTTTGTAAAACACATGATTTGGGAAAGATAACCTAATTATTTGCCTAATGTTGGGACAATAATGATAAAGGTATATTTATGAGATAGTATTGGTGACCATGAAATTGGTTAGTTTCTGTTATCTTTATAGAGTTTATTATATGTTTGGCTTTAAGGAATATATTTGAAAACCAAAGATTTTATTTTTGAAAGCATACATGTTGTCATTAATGTTTTATGGTGATCATGTTATTCATATATTTGGTATGTGAAAATAAGATCTACATTATTTCGTGAAATCTTATGTTAAGTTGATTTGGGAAATTTAGTGACCTTCCTTCTAAATTTTCGAACATTGAATTTAGAAAAATAGATTTTGAATGAGTATTAAGGAATATACATATGGAATGGATTATGTTTAAATTTGGATATTATTATTTGAGGTTAAAGTGTGATTTATTATAGTGGATGACATGTTCTAACCATTTTTCTTTTGGTAAATATTTAAATTCCAATGGAATAACTTATGGATTGTTTGATAAAAGTTATTGAAGTATGAACAAATCGTCCTAAATATCCATCTCATGGTGTATGAAATTAAGTGTAAATAGAATGAAACATATCCAAAGGAATGGATTATGCTTATAATTTGGAATGAAATCAAGTAATTTTATTTTCTAAAGTGATTTATCTAGATATTATAAGAATCCCTCAACTCATAGTAAAAGGATTTTGGAACAAAAGTGTTAACTGTTTACTGTTCCTATTGAAAAATAAATGGTCTTTTAGCTGATAAAAAATTTATGGTTTTGTGATACTAGAATTTATAATGACTATGTTCTCCATCACTCTCTATCAGAAGTTGATAGTTAGATTTCTTTTTCATTCCCATGTTTTCAGTCCCACTAATACTCTCTTATATGGAAACCTAGTTTTTTGGTGAGAATCACATTGTCTTTTCCCTTTTTTTAAGAGGATGTTTCATTAACCCTATTGACGATGTGGGATTTACAAAAGGGTTTTTTTAAATGAAAACTCCATGATTACCAATCATAAGTTTAAATTATGAGGATGAAATTTATTAATGGAGGGTAGAATGTAACAACCCAATATTTTATGGTATGTCTATTTTAAATTTAACATCTTTAATTTCTTATGTTTCATGCATCACTGAGCTTAAACAAACCATGATATACTATTAAATATTAACATGACCATTGGAATAGTAATGTGACCATTAAGAATAAGTAATGTGGCCATTAGAATAATAAACTCACCTATAAAACTATAAATAAATTTTATGTATCTCATAAATGAAAATATAATATATTTATATCATTGAATAAGTAAATAAATGTTTAAAAAATGATAAATTAAGTGTTGGTATTTTTGTGAAATGTGAATATTTAATTACAATTTTATAATTAATATAATAATTTAATAGGAAATTTATTTTCATAAAATAGATTCATAAATTAATATTTTGTTTCATTATAATTATAAGATAATTTTATGAGACCATAAATAATTTTTCAAGATTTCGTAAAATCGATTATAATATTAAAATCAGTATTTTTGAATAAATGATGATTTTATTTAAAATTATAATGTATCATATTTAGAAAATTATTTACATAAATTGTATTCCATTTTTTAAATTTATATGTCAAAAAAATAGTTAGGGTGAATTTTTGGGATTTTTCTTAAATAGTTGAATTTTTGGTGAATAGTGAAATACATTAATTTACGGTATTTAGCATTATAAGTAAATAAATGAATTTTTTAGTCATGGTTGAGTCATGAATGATGTAAGTGGCCATTATCTTGAACACACATGCTCTAGTTACTTTATTTAGTCACAAGAATCAATACCATTGATAGTCTTGATCCAAAATAATAAACTAATGAATAAAATAATCAAAAAATACCTCTCTCCTCCACTATAAATACTACTTCTCATCACCCATTCTCTTTACACCCTATAAGATTTTAATATTTATTATTTTATACCCAATTATTCTCAAAACCCTCTTCTCCACATTATAGTCTTTCCAGACTCACCAAAAGACTTATTTCAAGTGCCTTAAGGAGGTTCTCAAGGAGATGCTATACATGATGTAAAATAATCTTTCGTTTTCTCTTAATTTCATTTATTTTATTATCTTATCCTTAACTCCTCTACCCAAACATGAATAATAACTAAAATTTCTTATATATATTTTCATGTTATTATGTTAATGAAATATCCATCATCAAACCCCTTCTCCTCTCACTTTTATTCTAAAAATAAAAACATCATCCGTGATGTGTTGATTTACCGCCACCGTGGATGATACGTTTTCATTTTACATTACCACCTTCATGGCTGGTCATAAAACCATTATTATGATTAAATAATATTATATTTTACATATTTTATTTTATATAATGTTCTAGAACAAATATATTAACATGACATTAAATAAAATGATATAAGTTCGTGATGGTTGTAAAAACCGAAAAAATAAATTAAATCATTTTCATTAACAATTTATCTAATGAATAATTATCATACCATATAACAAAATTATATATAAAATAATTTAAACTTATAGATGTTAATTAATAAAATAAAATTTTAATTATGGAGAACTATCCCCATTTTACATGAACTTCCATACTTGTATACAAGCGTACTGATCATGAAAAACCAAGAAAACAAACACTCCCATAATGACGAAATTGAATCTTATAACTCATTAAAATGATCATAAATGAAGTTAATAAAATTATAATAAATAAAATATATGTTTAATAAGTTCTAAATTAAGTAATTAATTAATCTAATTTTATTATCTAGGACATTAATTACAAGTGCAGAATGCTTTCGAACAGAAGGTAAGAGCTTTCTCATCTCACTTTTATTTCTATGAGAAGTGACTTATTTACCACTTATTTCATGTGTGTGGTGTATGAATAATTCCATTTGATATATAATATCATGAATCACTTTATATATATGTTATTAAATGTTTCATTTGACGATAATTAATTTTATGGGGTATATGAATCCACTATTTTCGTAGACGTAAGGGAATTCTTAACCCAATTTCCATTATTTGGGTTAAAAATATACTCTAATGATTATTTCATGCTATTATTATGTGTAAAATGGTTTTTTATTTTATTAAGTTTTATTTACACTTATTTTATTTTGATTTATTGCTAATACACATAATTGATTCATTTGGTTACGCTCAAACATTCTTTTAAAAATACTTTTTTAAATGTTTCTTTTTTTAAAAAATTTAAAAGAAGTTTTTTTAAAACTTATACGCCATGAGATTATTTTCTAGATTTCATGAAGGCTTAATGATTTCATGAATAATTTACATTTTTAAAAGTTTATTTACAAATAAATTTTTTTCTTTTATAATTTCACTATTTAAATAAATGATTCCAAAGTAAAAATGATATTTCTCTAAAGAAATTTTCAATGATTTTATTAGAGTATTTTCATTTATGTCAACACATTTTGTTGAATCTTATGATTAATTGAGGTTAATCTATTATGATACAATATTCCATATTTTATTTAATGGCTTATGATCATTTTGACCAGGGATGAACTATCATGATACCATTTTCCATATTACTCTGGATAGTTTAGGATTACGTTTTGGGGAAATAATTTACATTTCATATGCTAGTTTCAATATCAATGTATAGATTAATTATGTTTCAACCATTTCTTATGAGGAATGAATTGGACTTAGAATGTTTCACGAGCAGCCTGTTATAGCCCCTCGATTCATCATTAGGTCTTATGAGATAAACTTGACCAGGTTTTGGCTGAGGCGTTACACATTTACGTATACTTATTAGTCTAGGAATTGATGGTATGTTTATGATGTCCCTCATTATAAATTCCCTCATTATGAGATTAGTTATTGATAATCCATGCGATTATTAAACTATTTAATATCCATGGGTAAGTTTAATTTTTATGTGATTATGTATATGGAGTTATTTGATTAGTTTTTATTACTTCCATATTATCCTCTAGATTATATTTTAATTGAATGAATTTTTAGTTATTCATCTTGTCTTTTTTGTTTATGGTTTTTTATGATTTCTTCTGCTGTATTCTTACCCTTACTAAGCATCTGAGCTCACCCATTTCTTAGTTTCTATTTTTTTATCAAGATGCCAAGATATATATTATGATTGACATTCAAGGATAATATAGGGGAATATGCGCATTTTCAATAGATTTACTATGTTTTATTTAATTTCAAGTTGTAATTTCATGCTTATGTTTATATCTAGTTTTCCAAAGATACTAAACTATTTGGTCCTTCGAGATGTGATTTCCTTGTTTATTATTCCAATGTAATAAAGTAAGGCATCAAATATGGGCCACTAGGGTTAGAGTCTTTATAGGTTAAGTTTCATAGAGATATAAATTTTTAAAAATACAACCACTTATTCAACCCCCCTTATCATTGGTTTAATAATCCTTAGGAACTTTAATTATTATTAGAGCATGGTTCTGATCTCAGGACCGGTTAAATCCTAATAATAGAAAATTAAAATTCAATAAAAAACAGAGGTATTCTTACCTACAATTATAAAAATCATCATGGTTGGAAAAAATGATTGATTACTTATATTATGTCACTTATCTTGGAAATATTTTATACTACTACAACTAGGTCTCCTCCCATATAGAAATATGATCATATTACTTTTTTTTGATAAAAAAAATTGAAGTTGATGAAAAAACTAGAAATGTTATTCTTATGTATCTGTTAAATTTTTTTCTCATGAAGGTGATGAGTCTCAAAAAACTAAGAAAATTTTGGACATGCCTGAAATTATCTTATAAGGAAACACCAAACTAAATGAGGCAATGTTACCAATTTGGTGAAGCAAGTTCAAATATATTAGAGTGAGATATGAAGAAACTATTAATGAATATTTCACCTGGGTTAATGAAGCTGTGTGTAACATTAGGGGTTTTGGAGATGTCTTGGAAGATTCTATAATTGTAAATAAACTTATAAGAAACATCCCAAATAGTTTTGATTCTAGAATCTATGATTTAGAAGATAAATATGATTTATATCTTTATGAACTGCATAAATTTCTTGTTTCCTATGATATAAGAAAAACTAAAGTATTCAAAGAGAAGATCAAGGATGAAATGTATTTTGAAGCTTTGAGAAATTTGAGAATCCAAGATTCTAATGACGACAATATTTGTTATTTTGAAGATAAAGAAGATGATGAAATTAATGAAAAGATCATGTATTTTATCTCTAAGATCTATCAGAGAGGCAAATTAAAGTATAGAGGGAAAATTCCACTCAAAATTTTTAGTGTGGAGGTATTGGTAATTTTGAAATGAATTTCCCTAAGAAGATAGTTGGTGAATTTGAAGATGATTCTGAAGAAAAACCTTGATGGTAAAAGAATGAAAAAACTTCTAAGGTTGATAAAAAGTACACTAGTGGTTGCAAAAATTCATTGAAAAAAGAAGAATCATATTGAGTAACATAGTTGAATATAACTCAAATTACAATAATTATTTAGAATATGAATGTTTATAAAAGTTTATAAAACTCTTTACAAATGTTCAGTAAAAAGAAGATTCATCAACTAGTGAAGGAGGAGAAGAATATTACAAAGAATAACAACTCAGATTTGAACTTGTAGAATGTATTAAAAAACATAAAACTCAATAAATAAATCAAAATTATTAATAAATAAAGTGAAAAGTATTGTAAATAAATAATACATGTTGTTAAACAAGAAGATAAGTATATTCAGAAGGTTGACAACCTCAAACTAATCATTGATGAACAAGGAAAGATAGTGGAATATCTCAATAAGAAACATGCAACCATGGGAGGTGAAGTTTGTAAGACTCATTCAAAATTATTGAGGTTGAAAATAAATTAATAAAAATGAATGAATATTTCAATAAATCTTTAGAGGTAAAAGATAAATCATCCCATACTACCGAAAAATCTCACTATAAGAATCAAGTGAAATCTCCACCCACTAAATGTAAAAGTTCATC
Source organism: Viscum album (assembly GCA_963277665.1). Classification (NCBI taxonomy): domain Eukaryota; kingdom Viridiplantae; phylum Streptophyta; class Magnoliopsida; order Santalales; family Viscaceae; genus Viscum; species Viscum album. The sequence continues at coordinate 883,008,204 of OY728123.1, forward strand.
TAATTTTACTAACAATGCTGGTGTTTGAAAAAATGTTCGGAAAACTTGGGTTGAGAAAGGATGTGAAAAATCTATGATGTCAAAAAAAGTTGAAGATTCCCCCTAGAAGATAGTTTCCACACGCCTAGAGGAATCTAAATTTGAAAAATTTTATAAACCTCAACAATCTAATTATAGGTAAATATCACATTTCTACAAAAAACAGAGGTTTGATGGTTTTGGTTGCTGCTATAAAATTTATGGCAATAAAGCATAAAATTGTTGGAGAAAAATTTATTTACCTAAAAATAAGAATGAATAAAGGGGAGAAATAATAGAAGAAAAGTGAGTAACTTTCCTAAGCTATCATAAATTGAACAAAAATCCCCAGATGTTAGAAAACAATCAATGAAAAATTAATATTCATGTTTGGAGAAAGTTTGTGGAAGATGTGACCAACCCAATCACTTTTTTAAATAATGTTTAACAAATCTCTCAGGAAATCTTCTTATGATAGAAAAGGGATGGAAGGTGGAAAAATTAATGTTGTAGAAGTAGATTTTTTTGTTGAGACAACCCTGAAAGAAAGAAAAAGGAAAAAGCCGTGAATTTTTGATAGTGGTTATTCTTTACATATGATAGGTGATTTAAACATCTTGAAATATTTTAAAAATCATGATAGAGGTGCAAATATATTATGGAGTGATAACTCCATACAAATTGGTGGAATTGAAATAGTTGATATTGAAGTAGAAAAAACTAAATCTAAGGAAGTTATATTTTTTATGGGCACAAACATAACCTACTTAGTGTGGGACAAATTTTTGATGATGAAAAAGAAGTGATATATAGAAAAGATTCATGTATCATCAGAAGTGTGGAAGATGGTAAAGTTGTTACCAGTGGATAAAGAACTAGCAAAAATCTCTTTCATATTAGAGAACATTGTAATTTAGGTTATTTGAGTGATAAAGATAAAAAAATTATGGAATCCCAAACTAAGGCATCTTGGATAGAGAATTATGAATAAAATTTATAAAGTAGATGCTGTTAGGAACATTAAGACATTGAAGATAAAGGAAAATGATGTTTGTATAACATGTTTGAAAGGGAATATGAATGGTAAAATCCTTAATAAAGCTAAGATTCAATCTACTACACCACTTGAACTTATTCACTCAGATCTTTATAGACCGATTAGACATCAATCAATAAAATTATATTTTTTACTTTATCAATTTTATTGATTAATTCTCTCAGATGACCAAATAATATTTATGAAGCAGAAATTAGAGGCTTTAGAAATGTTCATATTCTTTAGAAGATATGTTGAGAGGGAAATGGCTGTGTATATAATGATGATGAGAACTGAAAATGGAAAATAGTTCATATCAAATGAATTTTAATCTTTTTAACATACATATGGAATAAAACATCAATATAGTTCTAAATACACTCCACAACAAAATGGATTTGTAGAAAGGAAAAATTGAAGTTAAGTGGAAATGAGAAAAACATGTTATTAGAATAAAAACTTTCAAATTTCTACTTGATAGAATTTGTTATTATTTATGTATAAGTAAAAAACTAATGTTTTTTAAGGCCAAAATCCAAAATGACTCATTATGAGATATAGTACAACAAAAACCTTCAGTGAAATATTTCAAATTTTTTTGGAAGTCAATATTGACTAAAAATTAAAAATTTGGATCTTGAAAAATTTGATGAAAAGGATGAGGAAGGATTTTTTATCTGATATTCACCTAAAGGAAGAAGTTAAAAATATTTGAACAGATGTTTAAAATTTTTTGGTGGATTTCTATAATGTGAAAGATATTGAAAATAAAAATTTTATAACAATTTTTGTCTAAAAGTTTGAGGAAAAAACCTGAAAAATTCAAACTAAAGTGATAATGAAAGTTAGGAAATATAGATACACAAAGATTCATAGGAACCATGTTATGAGGAAAGTGAACTAGAAGAAAAAATTTAAAATTTAGTATCCTTTAGAAATATGTGGATTATGATAAAATTATTGGAAATCAGAAAGCTCCAGTTCATACTAGAAGAAACTTGAGATTAGAAAATCAAACATCACTTATCTAACAGGTTGATTTAGAATTAGTTTTAGAAGTTGCTGAACATAAAGAATGGGTACAAGAAATTAAGTAAGAGTTAGATAAAATTGAGAAAAATGAAACATAGAAACTTGTTCCATGTCCAAAAGGAAATAATATTATTCTGAAAAAATTAGTGTACAAAAATAAGATGAATAAACATAGAGAAATTTTGAGAAATAAAGACCATATTGTTTGTAAAGGCTATTCATTGGTGGAAGGTGTATATTTGGAAGACAATGTTTCCCCTGTTGTAAGATTAGAAACTATTATAATTTTCTTATATATGGATGTTACAGAAAACGGTGGGAGAAATTAAGCGATATACTATTCACATAAGAGTAAAAGGGAAATAAATAATGACAAGAAGATATTAGGACACAATGATTTACATGGTTCGGGAAAAGTTCCTACATCCATGGAGAGGCATAAATTTCATGTGTTTTAGGAATACAAAATACAGGGATATCTTAAAGTTTCACACATAAAAACCCTAGCCCAAAATGGGATAAAAAAAGATGAATTATTGTGCCACCAATCATATAAAAAGTCTGCATCACTCTAGTGAATGGTGGTTGGAAGTCCACATCGCTATAGTGCCACGACCACCCAAGTGAAAGATGTTATAATGGCCAGTGACTAGAATTCGACAGAGCTACAATACCATGGTATCAAAAGTCTAAACTACTACAATAGTCATGCTAAAGTCCGTACTACCATAATTCCATATCGATGTCACCCAGTAAACTCTGCTACAGTCATTTAGAGTTGCTAAAGTACCCCCAAAATTGGTCTTGGGGCCTTCGACCCTTGGACCCCTGAAGCAGGGGCACATTTACCCCTGAATCCCTTAATGAGCTCACCATAGAGCTTGACTAGTGAAGTTATAGCCTAGTGCACAGTATGGACCAGAAGTATTCAAACTAACATCATCCAAAGTGGATTGGGATACACTAATCCAATAGTGGCTTTACATACTTTTATAGAGTTTATTAGATGGATGTAAAGTCACCTTCCTTAAATGGAGAGATTGAGGAAGAAATTTTCATTGAGAAACCTCGTATATTCTTACTTGAAAAAATGAAACCAATATTTGTAAGCTAAAAAAGAATTATATGGGTTGAAGTAAGAACCATGGGTGTGGTTTTCTAAGCTATATAATATCCCGAAGATGTTGAACTTTTATGAAAGAAAATATTATAGAAACTTATATGTGAAATAAGTGATCATAATTAATCTCATTATCATTGTTTATATTGATGATATAATTTTTTTAGGATATATGGAAAAATATTGTGAAGAATTTTCTGTGAAAATGATAGGAACTTTGAAATGTTAATTCTTTTATAATTGACCTTCTTTTTAGGTTTAAAAGTGTAACATAGGGAAATATACATATTTCAATCCAAATAAATTATGCCATATATTTGTTACAAATTTTTGCCATGGATGATTCCAAGGAATTTTCTACTCCTATTTGAGTTGGCATGATAATGAGTAAAGATGAAGTTGATAATAATGTTAATCAATTTTTTTTCATAAATTTGATAGTAATATTTCAATATCTTATATCCTTAAGGTACTAAATCATATATATTGTTACTTTGTGTGTCATATATCTATGTGATCCAATGAAATATCACATGTTGGCAGAAAAATGAATTCTATGATATGTCAAATGAACATCTTCCTATGGGTTGTTGTATAAATGATGTTTTGATATAAAATTTCCAAGTTTTACTAATGCTGAGTGCACTGGAGATTGTAATGATAGATAATCAGTATTAGGAAGAACATTTTTCTTGGAGAATGCTATATGAGCTAGCATAGTAAGAAATAGAGTTCAGTGACTTGGAGCACAATATAAGCAAAGTATATTACCTCCACCCCTGCATGTACAAAAATGAATTTTATAAAAGTACAACAGGAAGATTTTAAAGTGAATGTTTCTACAATATTGAAGATTCTTTTTGATAATTAGTCTGCCATTGATCTTTCAGAAAATCATATACAACACTCAAGATCAAAGTACCTTGATATTAATTATCACATCATAAAGGAGAAATTTTCTGGTAGAGATGTGATGCTAGAGTATATTTCTAAAAAATACCAAACTAATTATTTTTTCACTAAATCCATGCCAAATGAGAGATTTATGGAATTAATGTTACAAGTTTATGTTTAGCCTCTAACAAAGACTTATTAAAACTCTTACATAATTCCACCAATATGCCTTGGATTATGTTTAAAAAGGGCAAGAGAAAGTAACAACCTTGTAATAAGTTTTTACATTTCATTATATAACGAATTTGAAGCTTTAGTTATCATAAAATGAAAAATAGAAAAAAAATTGGGGAGAGTGAAAATATTGATATTTAAAAAATATAATAGATAAAAAATGAGGGGGATTTTATCTTAACATGGAAACAAAATTTCTTATCACTAAGGGATGTAATTCCTTTAAAAATGTTACTTTATCTGATAATGTGGTGTCAGGGAAAACTCCTTTAAGAAAGGATGTGTTTTGGTAAAATTTGAAAATTTTGAGTTGTTAGAAAAATGAGTTGTGAAAAATATAGAGTGATGAAAAATAATGATTGTTAAAATTTGTCAACAAATGTTGTAAAAAAAATATAAAGAGGGAGATGAAAGATCCTTTGTGAAGTTTTGCTAACAAAGTGTTGTATCTGTTGATAACAAACTTTTGTTAAAGAATGTTTTTCTAAAATAATAAAATAATACTTTATGTAAGTTAAAAAACTTTTATTATGTGGTTTCTAGAGAATATGAATGTTATTAATATGTAGAAAGTTATAAATTTTTAGAGATGTAGAAAGTTATAAAGTTATATAGATATTTAAAGTCAAAAAGTTCTAAAAATATAGAAATTCAGAAAATTATATAGGTTTAGGAAGTTATAAAAATGAATAAAATAAGAAAATTTAGAATTTTAGAATTTATTAGAGATGTAGAAAGTCAAATAGTTCTTCGTATGTAGAAATTAAGAAATCTCTACCTATTTATAAATTCAAAAAATTATGTAAATGTATTAAGTAATAAATTTCTACAGATGAATAAAGTCATATAATTTAGAAAGTTAGAATGTTATGGAGATGTTGAAAGTCAGAAAGTGCTGTTGAGATGAATAAAGTTAAAATGTTTGGAAGTTTAGAAAGTTGCTGATATGAAGAAAGTTAGAAAGTATAGAAGTTAAGAAAGATGATAAGATAAAGAAAGTTATAATTTCTGGAAGATAATAAACTTTTTGAGATGAAAAAAGTTAGAAACTATAGAAGTTCAGAAAGTTGTTTATATGAATAAAGTTAGAAAGTATGAATGTTATGAAATTTACTAAGATTAAGAAAGTTAGAAAGCTTGTAAGTTAAGAACGTTGCTGAGATTAAGAAAGGTAGAAAGTCTCGAAGTTAATAAAGTTTTTGAGATGAAGAAAGTAATAAAGTCAGGAAGATAAAAAGTTTACTTTGTTAAGAAACTTTCTTACTAAAGGTAGATGATTCTATGATGTTATTTTATGTTCCTCAAACATCATGAAGATACCATGATATGAGCTAAGGTTAGTAGAATAAAAGATAAGTGCAAATTTATGGAGCTTCCAAAGTTTATGTTTCTAGATGAACTTTTCATTTGAAAGTTTGTACTTTTTCATCAGATTAATAATGTATTGAATATACATTTTATGAAAAAACATTATAAACAATGAGTTCTAAAAAAGACTATAATTTCATGTTTTACAAAGTGTAGATCAAGAAATATTTTGAAAACAGATGAAATTTTCTAATCAGATGGAATTTTGTAATCATATGGACTTTTCTAATCGTACATAATTTTATAATAGGAAGGACTTTAGTAATCGGAAAAATGTTTTTAATGAGATGAAATTTTATCTAGTGGATGTATAGTATAATTGAATCAATAGTATGATCAGATGTAGAAAGTTTTCTGAATGTATAAATTTTCTATTTTCATGAAGTTACAAAGTTTATGTTTGTACAGAGTTACAAATTTGATGTTTTATGAAGTTACAAAGTCAACGTTTGTATAGATTTACAAATTTGAAGTTTCAAAAAGTTACAAAGTTGATGTTTATATAGTGTTATAAAGTTAATGTTTCATGAAGATAAAAATTCAATGTTTATACAGAGTTAAAAATTTTAAGTTCCAAAATGTTATAAAGTTAATGTTTGTACAATGTTACAAAGTTGAATTTTCACAATGTTACAAAGTAGAAGTTTGTGCAGAGTTAGAAAGTTTATGTTTCATGAAGTTACAAAGTTTAAGTTTATATAGAGTTACAAAGTTGATGTTTTACAATGTTATAAAGTTAAATATTGTATAGAGTTACAAATTTGATGTTTCAAAAATTTACTGAGTTGAAGTTTGTACATATTTACAAAGATTAAGTTTCATGAAGTTATAAAGTTGATGTTTGAATACAGTTAAAATACTGAAGTGTCATGAAGTTACAAAGTTAAAGTTTTAATAGAGTTACAAAGTTGAAGTTTAATGAAGTTAAAAGTTTAAGTCTATACAAATCTATAAATATGAAGTTAAAAGTTGTAAAAATTTGATTTTATAATTACCAATGAGTTTATTAAACATCATGTTTAATAAAATCAAAGAAAGTTCAAAACATTGGGGAGTTAAAGAAGATTTATGAATGTTCTAGAAGAGCTGATAAGCATCCCAAAAAAATTTAAATGAGTGTAAAATTAAGATTTATGAATTTCAGTGAGTGGGAAAATGAAATTTGTTTCCCACTATTATTATTTCTTAGGTACCTAAAAATTGGAGTGAAAAAAGTTCATTGTATTTTACATTGTTCACATGTTCAAAAATTTGAAGTGTTTTAGAGTTTGTATCATAGTGGATTTCGAACTGGAGTTATGTTTCATCTTGAAGAAGCATTCCGAACAAAATGTTTTGATCAGAATAATCAGATAGATGTTAGTTAATATTACCAAACAGAGTGCAACAAATAGAGTTTCTGTACAGAAAGTTTGTGAGGAGATGAGTTTTGTTAAATTGGATAGAAGATATGTTTTTTTCAGGTGGAATTTTTGAGAAAGTGAATCATATGGAGATTACCAGATGTAGGAACACTAGACAGTAAAATTGGATAAAGGAATTAGATGGAATTTTTTGAGGAAATTTTTGGAGTATAATTCACTAAGTTACATTTTTTTGTGAATCAAGTTTTGTAGGATTTTTTTAAACTAATGGGATTCAGTATAATCATACCTATCGGGATATAGATCGATAGAAATGGGAATTGGTTCAAAAGTTATATTTTATTCTTTTTAATAGTGAATTTCCATGGAATCATGAGAGTGGCCATGATAAGGGTGTAGGTTCTCAAACTGATGTCGAACCTTGTAAATTTTTCATTACTTGTTTACTTTACAAAATTTTCATTGTTATGAGTTTATTAAAAAAATTGACAAGGAATATTACTCTATCAAGATATAGGGGTTAAATTTCACATAGATGGAAATTTATAAAAATAAAACCATTGATTCAACAACCCTCTTCTTAATGGATCAACGATACTTATACACTTCACCCCAAAAAATATTTCATGGAGATAATAAATCTTAAAAATTGATTAGTGCATTATTTCATAGGCTACCCAAGCTACTCAAGCTCTAAAAACTCCATAAACGTTTCCAGGTGCAGAAATTCAATAAAGAATTTCTCATAAAAGAGAGTGAATATCTATCCATGAAAATTGTTCACCATCCCACTCTTAATTATAAGGTTTTATTTCATTCATAAGTAACCCCTTTATGTATAAAAATTACTAACGTAACTTTCGTATCCCTTGGAAAACTGATATATTTTAACATGAAATGATCACTTTTGATGGTATTTTTAATATCCTAAGATGAAATATATCCCCCAATAATTGGACAAGACTACTCTTGAAAATTATTAATAGATATATGCACCACCACTTCTTTTCTCAAAAAACACAATATCAATGTCCCTAAAGAGTCAAAACATACCATATGTATTGGGTAAATCCTTTGGGGTTCCATCCCTCAGAGGTATCTCAACACCTTTGTTCGATGCTCCAAAAATGAATTTCATTTATGAATAATTCTAAAAAATAATGGTTATATATCAAAATACCATTTCATAATGATATAACCATCATGATTCAATAAAAATATATAAAAAAAATGAAGCATGTGAACTATTTATAAGAATTTGAAGGCTCATTTATTATAAATAGACACCATTATAGGATCCCAAAGGTTCATTCATATTCATGAAAAATATCATTCCATCTAAAAAATACTCAATAACATAACCCACATCTCATGGTAAATGAATCCTAAAATTTTTAAACATGCCATTATCACTATCATTTCATCTCATGCTCATCATTTAATCTCATATTAATCATTTTAGACAACATATCTTTTAGGAATTTCATCAATATGCTAAAAAAGAAATTCTGAGGTAGATCATCTCTATTAATTTGAATACTAATCAAAATGTCACAAAAATAATCTCAAGTAATACCATTCCTTATACCTCATATGCTACATGACTACATAACCCTCTCACCTCTTTTTAAAGAGATAATCCAAAAAACCAAATCTAAAAAAAATCATTAACTATTAATGATATCTTTCTTTTTTTATACACAAGTCAACATATGATCTCATAATACTCTCCACACACTTGAATCATGCCATAAATAATTGTATCTCATCATTTCTAGGATCACATGCTTAATTGGCTGGGTTAGGAATCTAACTAACCCTACACCTCAAACATGATAAAGATTCCTAGAAAATATCGATATACACTTATGTTCCCTAGAATACCCAAGGAACCCACATTCCCATACTTGACCACACAATACCTATATATCATTATAATAATAGAAAAAATCTTCCCATACTCTCATTATTTTATTTTCCAAAGGAATCCCATTGAATATACCATCCACTATTGGTCCATCAAGACCCAAAATATACATTTCAATAGTATCATAATAATCAAGGAATTAATATTGATTTTGATAAGAAATATCTTCCCATGTCGCTATTATAACACTTGACCCATTTCACATGGGTTTTATATAGTCATTACTTTGCTTTTAAGTTTACCAACTATACCACATACTACATCGATGACATGCATGTCTTATGAGGAAATATCTATCAATTTATTCCCATAAAATTTAAAGATGTTTCATGCCAATACACCCATAGTAGGGTTATCACTAACATTAAGGCCTATTGAAGTCTATAATACCCACACCAGGGGTATAGTTCACAAAACATATTAATTTCACATCAATATTAAAACTAAGATGTAATCAACAAGGAAAATCATCACCATCAGTTCCAACCAATTAAATAACCACTAATAAGTTATTACTATTTTTTAAAAAATAAATCATTTTGACTATTTATTAGATAAATTTCATTTTTTAAAATTATTTCTCATTCATATACAATCAAGAATATGTCATGTGAACCTTTTTTCCAATAATTATTCATTTATACATATCCCCTTACCACACTGATTGTGAAGTAAATAAATAATTAATAATTTGTATACCTGATTCTCATCTTAAATCACTAAAAAGTGAATTTAAAACCAATAAAAACAATCCCGTACCATGGAAACTAGTATTTATAACATACATGTGTTTCAAAAGAATAGGAAAAACTTTAATCCCATGTTTTAATTACTTTATCTCCATCTAATAGATAAAAAAAATAAAATTTCCAAATAAGGATCTATTACAATTTTATAATCTCCCCATCTTGAAATTAATCCAGTAGTCTATACTAGTGGGGTGTATAAAATTTTTTCCACCTTTTCATATTCTAAAGGCTATCAACTATTGGTGATCATTTTATCAATATCATGGGAGGACTATACCCTTAACTATATAACATCAAATAATATATAATAAAAACTAAAATATGTAACATCATAATACACCAAGGAATCATAGTGGAAACCAAACCATATATAAAATAAATCATCATGATATAAGAAATGAACTCATATAATGATATAATATCTATATCAAAAGAGTGACCACCCACTAGGTCGATCATAATGTTGAAATATATAGAAGGTGAAAAATAAAAAAAAGGGATACACTTATATAAAAGTCCATGGACTCACCTTAAATATTTTTTAACATTAAAATCATGCTATCTCAACTAAACAACTTATATATGGTCCCTTTTACTAAACTTCATTCAAAAAATAACGTCTATAAATCCACTGTGGTGCATGCATAGGGTGTGAGTACAATATCTTCGCAGGAAACCACCAATGGATCCTTAAGATATTCTTGTATATATGTGAGTGAACATTTAATATGATATGAAACCTAGAATAATCAATATGCATAACCCAGGTCATCTCATTGGATTCCAATGACGCCACCATATTGATCAAAACTACCTTCTATGTCTAATTTGACTGTGATGAGAAGCTCAATCCTAAATTTCATCATATTGATCACATGGAACTTCCATGTGTGAATGAGCTAAGAAATAGATAATTGATCCTATTATGACTAATTTAGTATGTACATAACTGACGCTAGTGAAATTGTACCATCCAAATGATCATGGTATACTCAGATTTATTATCAACAAGGCCCTAAGTGCAGTGGGTCAACATAATCATTCACCCTTATAATAAAGTGATATGAATAGTGTGTTGGTGTACATATGTACAAATATTGACAATTTTCTAATATATTAATCACAATATGATTAGTTATAAACATAATATCAAATTCAGAATAATTTGACAACATGTTTGTATCCAACCCTCTAGTTATTTCTTCTTAATAGCATGCCAGTGTATGATCAATCACATCAATAATAAAAGGTGAGACAAGCAATTGTAATCACATGGAATCATATAGGAGAATTCCCTAGAACCCATATAATAAAAAATATCACATAATTCATCATGTATCCCAATGTATAACTTCATAGATATTAGTTTTAACTATCACCTCCCATGCATGGTGTATCCTTTTACACACAACTACGAGATCGATTATCCAAGGAACATCTCACAATGATCAATGGGTATATCTTAGATGATTACACAACCCAAAATCCTTAAATTATATTCCCCTTTCCCAAACATAATAGTTAACAAGATACAATACCATTGGAATATTATCTTTTATAACTCTATTAGACCACCCTTGGGCTTTATAATTTACTTGATCACCTTCATGATAATTACATATCTATCAAGCATCCCCTCTATTATATCTAAAATTTATTCCCCCTGATGTGAACCATTCACCGAGTGGTTAAACCATTTATATACACTCAACATAATCTATTACTTGATAAAACATGTTCATAGAAAAATTAACTCATCTAAGATCATGAATCACCACTTTGGTGAACCAAATTCATAAACAAATGCTCAAGTGAACCTATCACGTAGCCCACTAGTGGAACACTGCACTTAGTGGAACATTATATATCATTATACAATTCCTATTAAGGTAACTTATGTCACATATTATTATTGTAAACCATCCATGATTTCCTCCCTAAATTATAACGATCTTAATCTTAACATAATCATATGAAAACTCTAAATTCAAGGTAATATTTGGGGAATATTTTCCACACCACTAATAGGTTTCAAATATTTTTTCAAATGTATTTGAGACCCTTTTATAATATATTTAGGTTACCTCATACATGCTTACCCAAACTCACATATAACATGACACATTTATCGAATAAAATTAATGCTAAGGACCAAATAGATTATACTAATAAGAGTTGATTCATCTAATATCATAGTCCTATTAATAATTGATTAGAAGATATTAATAATTCCAAAAAATCACTTAAATTATGAATTTAAGAAGACACACCACTATATTATGATGAAAACCTAAAATCAAATTCATGTTAACATAGATGTGGTGATATCATAATAATAACACCAATGGTTCTCTAATTTGATATATGATGAGATGTATGGAAGAAGAAGATTCCAAGAGGAAGAGAGAGGAAAGAGGAGTAGGACCCCCATGTTTTAGATGACTGTAAGAAGAATGAATAAGAGGGAGAAAAATTAAATAGAACCCCTAAGTTGAAATTACAAAATTATCTTACATAAAATTGGAGGAAAATCATTTCCTTAAGATTCCAATGGAAGGGGTAGTGGGACAGAGCCACTCCCCAACCCATTGACTTCTAGATAGGCTACTATTATGATTTTTATGGGTTCTATTATAGCCCAAAAAATATATCCTCTTAATAAATAATTTAAACTATAAATTTAGTTATTTTTCATTAAAATTTCTATATGAAAAAACACTATTTAAACTTTTAAAAAAATTCATCAAAATTCCCCCTTGTTCTATATCAAAATTATCAAGTTCCACTAGATTTTTCTCAATTGAAACTCGTTATCTCAAGATTCTACATAAAACTGACAACATGGGTCATTTTAATGAAAACTTAATAAATTTCATGGCATATCACATAACAAAATGGCATAATTTATAGATGAATATGTAATTTTCCACATGGAATACTTTGTGAGGTTTAGGAAAAATAATAAGAAGTGGGTTAAACACCATTTATTTGGTGGTCTTTCAATGGGGTTAATATAACATGCTATTTACATGAAATGTATGACTGGGGTATGACATGAATCATGTAATGATCACCAAGACATTCCATATATAACGGATTTCTAAGTGGACCGCATTTCATATATTTATGGAATACCATTAAGTTAAACATTTTGATTATATGGCATGTCACACAAACCATTCACACTATGTAATACATGTTATGTATTTATCCATTACACACCATGTACATATGGAATACTATTTTGTTCATTTTACATATTATACAACGGTTGGAACATAACATATATTCATTATATTCTCTAGGTTCATAGTGGTACACGACATGTATATATATATATATTGTTTTTAAATTAATATAGGAATTTTTAAAAATATGATCAGAATGAACATAGTATGGGAATTTTTTTAATTTAAAATCAATTTATGAATTTTAATTAATTTAATATAAAATTGATATAATTTTAGATGTTATTTATATTAAGTGTGATTATCATTTTATAGTTAATGATAATGAGCTTAACCTATGAATGTTTGAATTTTATAATATAAAATTTTAGTTATTGCATGGGTCTATGATAATAATTGTAAAATTTAAATGGATAGTATGTGAATAATTCTGCTATATTTTATGATGCATGAATCAATGTGGACATTATTATTTTATATAATCCTTTACCTGTGGTTCCCCTCACTTTCATGAGTTTAACATCATAAATGATGATGATACCATGAGGAGGTGGTTTAAGACTAGGGTCGAAGTTAATTCAAACAATGGGCAATCACATGAGATTGGAGGATTCTACAACTAATGTCAATTAAAACTCAATTATTTATCCCCCCAGAGTCTATCTTGGTTTATCATTCCCTAATAAACTAACCAGGAGTTAAAACATTCATGATCATGTCACATATATTTTATCTTTTCATGGTTAATTATTTTTTGCGATTATGATCACATTAATTTGATTCAAATTCATGTTGAGATAAAATTTTATTATTACATGTAAGGTATGTTTTATAGATTTTGGTTAATTATTTATATAATCACTGATCTAGAATATTTATCAATCATCATTAGCTAAAATTGGATTTGGATGTAAATGGAATCAATGGAAGTGGTCATAGACTACTTGGTGAAATTTAATGTCACGTTTTGTGTAAATATGAGTATATTATTTATGAATCAAGGTTTCCACCCAATATATCCAGGATTTTTGAGTGACTTTTGTTCAAGGTAATGATGTTATATGATATAATCCCTTTAGTATGATCCCTTCCTCTTCTAGAAGATGTATCAGTTGAATTAAACCTTATTGATGAAAAATTCATAATATATATATGATATAAATTGATTCATATTAATATTAAAGGTTAAAATAAAATAATAACATCATATATATTAGAATATATAAGTGGATCCACTATTAATAAAGGATCCATAAATGCAGATGGACATTATATTATAGGATTTATGAGTAGAATTTCTATAGAGGGAGTAAAGGATGCATATCCATAAGAATAATGCATAAACTCATCCATTATTCATGAAAAATCTCCCCTTATATGCTTAATTTTTTATTCATATATATATATATACACCATTAACTAAAAGCTATATTTTTTGAAATTTTTGTTGATTTAAACAATCATAAATTGTTATAAATGGAAAGTGCAATATAAAAAGTGTACAACCCTTCATTGATCATGAAATCCAGTTGTATATCCATAAATGTTATCCATATTACCTTTAATATATTATTAATGAATGATTATAGTATTATTTTCAAGATATTTCTTGGAAAAGGAACTAATATCATTTTTATCATGTTCAATTAGAAATAACCCCACATTGATATTTAAACTACATATTAGTGGTTTAAATTTCATTGATCACTAACAATATAGAATTTTCATTCTTGTAATTACAATATTATAGGTTTATCATCTACGTTATCATCTCCATATAATAAATATATTATGTTTGCTAAAGTAAAATAGAACTTTCTAATTTTATTCTAATGAATAGTATTGAATTATCCATCTTCGTTTGTTGAAATTTTAACATGTGATTTTATTTAACTTGAACAATGTAATTCAGTTGTACATAATAACAACAAGAATCAATGAAATGAATATCCACACCTATTGTGTTTCTCTTTTTTTATATACATACTTTATAGAAGGTCGCAATTCACTGAAATCATAATCCATGCAATGACAAGTACAAATAAAAGTGATATAATCTTTTTAGATTAATTTTTCAATCAATACATATCCAATCATATTATATAATCAGATATATATTTGATATAAAAAGAGAAACAATGTTATGAAAATATGGATAAAAAATTATATTTTATGAAAATATAACCACTTGTATAAAAAATATATTCCTATAACCACTCATAATAATATTTAAAAATATAATTTAAAATTTTAAAATTTATAACACATGGAATGAATTATTTCATCTTATTAATTCTTGTCTTATAATTTAATACAATATGGGTTATCAACCAATATAAATTTAAAAATGTATCATATAAAAGTATAATCATAAAATTATGACATGTATTATTATATTAAGGTCATAACAAAGAAGTATTGAAAAAAATACACCTATGATCTTTAACCCAATAGAATATATCTAAAATAAATCAAATTATCTCTCTAATATGAATATCTTTAGTTGGTAGTGATGATCTAATTAAATTCCAATATCATTTAAATGAGAAACCAAAAACATTCTATTTCCACCTTTATAAAATATATTATACATTGATACTTTATTCAATATTTTCATGTATCTCTCAATGAGATAAAACCAAATGATTTATATAAGAATATCACGAATAACATTATAGGTTTTCTAAATACTTAGGTAGATAGTGAAATAAAAAAATGATATCATGATTTTTTTTAAAAAGATATTAAAACTATTAAATCACTTATTGGACGATTTCATGATTTTTTAAAAATATTCAATGACTGTAATCAGTGACTCAATAATGTTGTGAAGAAAATTTTTATGAATTATAGCTAAGACTGACTAAAATGTTATAATGTTATTATAATAAATCCCTAAAACATGTAATGTCCCTTCCATTGAATTATCATGATTAGAAATATTACAGTAACCTTAAAAAACATTTTTTTTCATTAAAAAATAAATTAATAAATCTATAAATTTCAATCATTATATATTATAGAAAAGAACATGTATTAATTACTATCCTTTAATTTATTGGATATAAAATCTATTTTAGATCACCATATTCAATTTAATGAATTATCATGAAATGAATGTTGGATTGACTTGAAGTGTAGAAAAATATAATAAAACCTCTCCAAGAGATAACAGAAAAATTGAAAGTTCATATCTTCCCATGGATTTATAGAGCTTTAAACATTTAGATGTACAGAATTCTTTAAAAGAGTACTTGAGATATTCACTGAGGTAAGCGGTTGAAGTCAAAGGGCTACTAGATATTATTGGTTTCGTTTCTAGATGGGGGAATCTCCATGAAAGTTGGAATGGGGTGAAATAAGGTTGCCTGGCAGAGTGCTACTATAAACGGATATGGAGACCACTTTGAAAATGTAAATGAGAATGAATAACGAATCAAAATCTATATAGCGATTCTCTATTGATTTTGTATTAGTGAATTAAAAAGTGTTAATCCTTTGTAATCATTCATTAATAATAGGTTTTTCAATTTAATGTGTAATTATTATTATTATAGTGATAATGAAACTACTAGTGTTTCTCCTGTGGATTTGGGGAACCTTATCTGAACCACGTTAATCCCTTGTATTATTTTTGTTTCTTTATTCTTCTGTCAGTTTTAATTTTTCTATTATATTCTTATGAGTTTTATTGAATGTGTCTGAGGGTTTACACTATGTGATGTGTAGGGTGATTTTAATTTCAATATTATTGTATACTTAGTTGAGGGTGGGTTATTTTGGACTTTTTATTTCGACTGTTCCAAACTTCCATTGTGCGATCTTCTAGTGGACTGAGGATCTTGGTTCTATTTATCACACTGCTACCCCTCCAAACATGTGGTATCAGATCATTTGGTTCAATGATCACTTAAAATACTCAAGAAAAACTTAGGTTTTTCTCTCTCTTACTATAAAAACACAATATTTTATGATATATTTATGTTTAATTGAATTTTAAGTGTTCAATATCATTCTTAACACTTAACACAAAGCTTTAAGTTAACTGTGATATACTATAAAAATATTAATATTTAAGGTGGTTGTTATCTCATAGAAAGGGGATTATAGGATATGAATTGGAACTGATAAATTATGAAAAACTATTGTTTATACATGTATAAAATTAATTCATTATTGATCAGTTATAATAGAAAATAAAATCATTTGATTGTTAAGATATTTGTTTTCCTAAAAAACTATTTTTATGCACTCAATGTGTGTTTATCTTAATAAATTAAATTTATTACTAATGTTGAATGTTTGTAATGAAATTTTTAGATAATATATTAAATAAAATATATTAACATTCATTTAATTATGGTTTTTAGTCAAAGAATGAGAATAAAGTCATTTTTACTTGAAAAACACAGTTTTTATAAATGGTTTTTGTTACATATTTTGCACAAATATTATAATTAATTTTTGGAACTTTAATAAATTTTATTTTAAAAAATGTATATCATATTTCAAATCATTATGACATAATTATATTAGGATGAATGTATGATAATTTTTTGAAAATATTTATTTTTTAGTGAATAATAAAAAATACCAATTTCTAAAATACTGTTAGTGTTATGACATTATTATGATGTAAACTTGACATAAAAAAATTTAAAAACTTTATATCAACCAAATATATTTTTAAGGAGTTAAATAATAAATTTTTAATATTATTTTTGAATTTGTGAACCCAAGCATGACTTTTGTGAACATAAATTATATTTAATTCAAATTAAATACTATTTTGGGTCTTTTCATTTAATGTTATAGTTAGAAGGTTCGAAACATATTTTTATTGAAAAAAATTATAAAAAATTATAATTTATTAAATAGCCAATTTTTTTTGGAAACCAACTTTCTTACTTGATTTCAATGTAAAATTATTTTTTTTGCTTAAATTAGGCTTTTTCCTAAAAACTATTTTTATTGTGTTTTGTGTTATTATATTAAAAGTAATTTATAACACCTATATAAATTGAATATGATAAATGGATTCCAAATTTTGAATCATCAGGACAAAATTTTATTAGAATTCCACTTTTTATTTTTTCACATAATTATGCTCCCATAGTACAAGTTAAGTTATCATAGTTAAGGTTAAAATGGGTTTAAAGTTGTTTAACCAGGATATAAGGATTAAAATGTCTCAAAAACTTGTCTAAATGTATAGTTTTTAGTTTATATAGACCCTATCACATTTTATATTTATTTTTTTTGTTCCTTGGTTCAACTTGACATGATTATGATATATATTATAATTAAATCTTTAATGTAATTCGAAGTGTGACATTTCATTAACTAATCAAAGTGAACCTACTCTTCTCCTTTATTGAAAATGATTTAGAATTATAGCTCAAATAATACCTTCATGAATATATTCATAGTTTACTTCCCCACATTCTAGATATTTTGTTCTACTTCTAAGACCATCTTAAGAAGGCTTCAGGTGTAAACTGGAGGATTTCTCTCAAAGAATATGTAATCATCTTACCCACCTATTTCAATGTTTATTTTTTTTTCTAATTACTATAAATATATTATATCCATCCTAAAAATAATCAATCTAGTATCATAAATATACTTATATTTTATTTTGGTTATGTGACAAAAATTTTCTATCTCCTTCCCATCCATTGGAAAATGATAACGTCACTCGCACATACATTTGTACTACCACCTCCATAAATCGATGTGATTATTTTTTCATTTTTGATTTATATAGAGTGTAATAAAGATATATTTAATGAATATATAGGATATTTATGATATAATTATGATTCTATTATGAAGAATTATTTTTTACCTTTATTTAGTTATATCAATCGAGAAGTGGAAACATCACTCGTGCGTACGTAAAAATTACCATCTTCAAAAAGTTTGTATTTCATTTTTCATCATCGATTTATATGAATAGTTATAAAATTATATATAATGATTAAATATTATACTTATGAATTGATTAAAATTATGTATAATATAAATCTATGATCAATTCATAAGGACTAGAACTACCGGACTGAAACATGCATGAAAAATAAAACTATTACCATATAGAATAGTTATTTTAATAAATAATTGTTTATAATTAGGTAATAATATATTATAAATAATTGATATATTTTATTATATATCTTAATATGGTTATTTAACAGATTTATAATAAATCTATATTTATTATACTAGTTTTTAACTCATATGAAGCAAGATGATACCAGAGGTAAGGGATTGATGTTTCAATCTCATTTTAATCAGGATTATTTATGCTTGAATTTACAATGATGGAAACTGTATGATACTTATATGATAAAACCATTTTATTTTCTTTTCCAATGGTTATTTATATACTTTTGATGTTTTGGTACCATTTTACTCTCTTTGGAACTCAAAATGGTTCAAAAAATGTTTTCAAGAAATGCTAACCTTATTTCTTATGTTTTAGACGAGAATCTTTCTCTTATATATCCATGTTATATAAAATGTTTTCAAGAATATTTTTAATATACCCCAATGATTATATAAAATAATATTTACCCATTTTGACTTTATATATAAATATTTTAAAAAAATCTTCTTCCATTTTTTGAATGAGGTACCTTTTATGAAAGTTGAGAACAAAATATTTATTTTTAACATTTACAAAATGAACAAAATTTTCTTCCTTCACGATTTCTCAATTATTTTAAATTTGATTTACATGTTTAATTAGAAATTTTTTTTAAAAATATTTTCAATAATATTTTTTAAATCTTAATATTTTAAATAAGTAATTTCAAAATGAAAAGGGTATTTTCCTTAAGAAATATACAAGTGATATTTTAAAAGAATTTTTCATCTATGATAACATGATTTGATGTTTCATATGGTTTACTAGGGATATAATACAATGATACCATATTTATTCTTTCGGTAGATGTTTTATAATTATGATGATGAGATATTTACAAAACTAATTTATTTTACTTAGGTTATACTATAATGATATGATGAATGTGTTATGTTCTTATTGCATACATTTGAATGGATTATGATTTTATGATAGGTGGGCCTAGAATTATATAGCCCTCCAATGCATTGGGTAATGATGACGAAGTTTATAAACTCCCAAGATATAACAAAGTTAAGAAATAACTAAGAGATGATGAAGTTAATAAATACTTAAGATATGGAAAAGGTAACTAAATACAAGTTACTCCTAAGATAATGTTGGAATTATCCTGTTCAAGTAATTCAATGATGAATTTATAATTCCCATGATATTATTATTATTATGAATATTATTGATCTACAAAATTATCATGACATTATCAAATGTTATAATTTATCATGGATTATTTATGACGATTCATCACTCTTATAATTCACACCTTCTAAAATGATTAAGTTTTATGAAATGAATAATGTTTATGATCTATGACAGATTGGGTTTGATCTTTTTAATTTATGAACATGATATCATACCCTTATGGTTATCTTATTATTTCATATTATTATCAATTGATATCTCCCATGTTTACCATTACTAAGAATTTTAACTCACCCTTTACTATGTTTCTATTCCTTAGGTTATGAAGAAATGTTTTACATAGGGTTTGTTTAAGAAGGGTACTATGTGAGAATTAATGTGTGGAAGATATTGAATATATTTCGTGAAATAAGTTTTTTATGTACCTAGTCTCCAAAGACACAAAAATTTTATAGTTATGGGGAACATATTGTTATGATATATATTGAATATTTATCCAAAATGAGGTAATATGTATGTATGAATTGATTTAGTTACTATAGATTGTATCTAAGGCAATTTTAGTTATTTTAATAACATGGGTGGAAAATATATTGATAAGTCTATGTATAGGATAAAATACTAATGTTTTGGTAAATTAGATATTGTGCGGGTTTACTAAAAAATATATCCCTTTCTAGATACTAGAATGTGGATATAGTCACGACATAAATAAGCTTAGTGATAACAACTTTTAAAGGGATGGATTGATTATTAAATTGATCATCTCTTGTGCATGATGAGTTGGCATGATATTTCACACCTCACTAGACACTCCCAGGAGATATTCTTGGGTTAATTAACATTTTATTTATGAATTATTATGAAGTATTTGAATAGATAATGACCATATATAACTAGTTTAAATATAAGTTTTTAGAGATTGAAAATAATTTTCCATGATTTAGACATCCTATAAAATATTTTCCAGAATATTTTTATTTTTCACTATGATTATTGTTGATGAAACTATTCTTTTTCTATTAGTTAATTGTTGAAACCAAAAGTAATCATAATATTATTGAATGTGATAGAAAATTCAATGATCTTCATCCTTAAAAACACAATTTTTTTGGAGTTGGAATGAAAAATATTTCTATGATGCTTATGAAACTTTCTCAAGCTATGAATGATGTTGATCTTCCAAATGTAAAATGGAGGTAAAAACCTTCCATTGATTATTTCATGAGAAAAAATACACATTTATTTAGTGTCTAAATTGATCCACTAATTATTATATAATGGATTAGTATCCCTAAAAATATATTTTTCATTCTCTAGTGCGCAGATCATGAAAAAGGTGTTTTGGATATTTATCATTTAAAAGGTGGAGTAGGTCAATGGTGGAATCTTACCAAAAATATTAGGAAAGAGATGTAAATTTACACCATGATATGGAAAGAGTTTAATAAGTTATTTTTCAATAAGTATTTTCTCAAACCCTTCACACTAAAATTGAGAGGTATTTCTTCAAACTATTTAAAAGTATGCTGAATCTGTCAGTACCTATGCGGAAAATTTCACAAGACTTAAAAGGTATACTTAAGGTTTTATCATTAACCTAGAAAGAAAAATTGATCCATTCTTCAGTGTTTTGAGACCAAGTCTCCAAAATTCATTGGCTATAAGAGACTTTTATAGCTATGATGAAATCTTTCAATGTGCTCTAAAGCTATAAATGGAGATGGGAGACCCTCTTCATTCCCACAGTTTTGGGGAAAATAAGAGAAAGATATAATTTCAAGGAAATTATAATAATAAAATGCACAGATAAAAGAAAATTAATATTCATTCTTTCTATAAGCGTGGAATTATACATAGAAGAAATCGAATTATAAAGTCTGGTAAATGTTTTAAGTATGGAAAAGAGGAACATTGAGAAAATTAATGGAGGAATGATGTGAAGAGTCCAATAATCGAAATAAATGGTTAGAACACTCAAATGAATATACCACCCACACTATAATTATATAATTACAAGGAATGTGTAAATTAGGATAACCAATGCAATAATATGAGGGCTAATGATGACAAACTGTAACACCTCAGGATTTTAAAAGAAGAAAATCATATTCGATAGAATGAAGGGAAAAAAATTAAGTTTATCTTTAATTGTATAGAACATAATGTTCATCTTGTGTTAAATGAAACACTCATTTTATCTTGTGTTACATGCAACCTCAATATTTTTATATTCGATAGTGTATTCAACATGCAACACCGAACATAAACTAGATATATATCACTATTATAATGCAGCTGTTAAATTGATAGGTATAAATATTATTAAATACTTTATAAAAAAAATATATTTATATAAATTTCCTACTAAATATAAATTATTGATAAATTTTTAGTAAATAAGCAACCAATCTTTAGTAAAGTGATTTTATTCTTCAAAAATATGATTTCTTAAAAAATTATTTTTTATTTCTTTTCATGAAAAATATTATAATAAAATTTCAAAAATTTTAAAAAATTTATACGATAAAATGAAATTTTCTTTTGGAATTAGAATATAAAAATTTACTTTGGGTGAAATTTTGGAACTTTTCAGAAAATATTGATTTTTCTGTGAATAGTGAAAAACACCAATTTTTGTAAAACCTATTTTATTTTCAATAAATTATGTAATTTAAAAGTCCCAATATATTTTTAATATGTTTTTAATTATATTAATTATTATTTAGTTATATTCAAATCACTTAATTAATTTTAATCAACTTTATATATTTTTTAGTATAAGTTTGTTTTTGGGTTTAAAAATGGGTTTTTCTAAAAACTATTTCAAAATGCATAATGTTTTCCATTTTTAATTAATTTAAATAATCCCTAATGGGGAATTTTTTGAATGAAATTTATATAATATATATCATTAAATATTAATTTAATTTCTTAAAATTATTATTATTCGTTATCAAGTTAATAGAGGATCATCTTTTTCAAAAAATACTTTTCTTAAAAACCCACTATCTCGTTGCGTTTACGGGATGGATATTAAATTAAATTTTCCAATTTTTAAAATTTAATTTGGAAAAATTGATTAAATATTTTGAATCATCATAATTTATATTTTATAATACGGAAAAATTAATTTTTGACCCTAATGATTATTGAAAATAGTTAAAATTAATCACAGTGATTAATGTAAAACTAAGTTTACCAATAGATTAAAATTTAAACATAAGGGGGAAATTGACCTAGAAACTTATCCAAAATTCATTATATATTCATATATCAGCCCTTATGACCTTATAATGTTTTTATGATTTTTTGAGGATCTTTTCCATGAAGGTGACCAATATAATAAGCTAAGTAAATAAAACGATAAAAAAGAAACCTTTTTCAATTTAATTTATATAAAGCTTTGAGATAGGGACAAAAAATATATATTCAATTATAAATATTAATTTCAAAGATAAAATATTTTTTTATATCATGATAATTTATTTTAAATTTTTATAGATTAATTAATTACTTTAAATAGTTAAGAATCACCCACACAATAATTATTTTATTAATAATTAACTAAAATAAATGATACTAAAAATATTAAAAGTTGAATAAATTGAATGAATTATTGTCTTCAATAAATTTTTTAGATTAATATATCATATTAAACATGTTTAATCATAATATATTCTAATTCCATTGTTTTATTGATTTTGTTTAAATTCAATTTGAATGAATAATGTCAAAATTGGCATTAATGATATTTTATGATGAATTATATTTTAATAAATGATTAAAATTACTAAAAATACTATATTGTTACAATTTATTCTTAATTTTTAATAAATATCATATATGTTCCATTCATGTACCAATTTATATTTTATAATTAATATATTAACCCTAAAAAATTAAAATTTTTGTTAGCGCGGTTAAGGTTAAAGTAGTGTTTTTGCACGTTACGTGTGTTTGTGTTAAAGTTAATTTACAACATACATTGGATATTTTCATTAATAAATTATATTTAATATTTAAAACGAATGATTATAAATTATATGATAATTCTCACTCTAATTTAGTCTTAATGGATAAATTACATAGTTTATAAAACTAGTTACCATAAGGAAAAACAAAGATGAAAAAATAGGGAAACTTAGGAGTTATGGAACGAAATGTATAAAAAATGTGTTTTATTGTGTTTTGGAGGTGTGTATTGACCATATAATACCTCAAACCCATTAATTATCAATATTGGATCCACTTGAGATAATATTGACCTCCCAATAGTGAATATTTTTGAGTATTTACAAGAATACCACCCCTCCTCAACCATAAAAGGCACTCGCTCCCCTCACTTATTCACATATTTCAAGAAATTTGGATCATCCAAACCTAGAAAAAATCACTTATAAAATTCACTCCTATC
Source organism: Viscum album (assembly GCA_963277665.1). Taxonomy (NCBI): domain Eukaryota; kingdom Viridiplantae; phylum Streptophyta; class Magnoliopsida; order Santalales; family Viscaceae; genus Viscum; species Viscum album. The sequence goes on from OY728123.1 coordinate 883,032,839, forward strand.
ATACTATAATAATTAATTTTGGTATAAATCCAAACAAGGAAGGCCTTTGCTGCAAACCAAAAGGAGTTACCTGAAGAAGAGGTAACATTCATCAATGAGCATTTTTGTTTTGTTTCTTTCTCCACCTCATTCAATTATTATTATACCATAATTTTATAATAAACTAAGCATATTTCAAATAGTAATATTTTTTTATGTTAAGGGAACTACCTACAAACACACACACTTCCATCAAATGGGTTACAGAATCATGATTTGTGTGTACGAAAGACTACCGCCTCACGAAACGTTGTTAGTTTTTATGTTATTGCCTCTCACGATAGGGTATGATTATTGATATAAAGTTTATATATGATATTTATAAAATTATTATACCTATTTAGTCATTATATCATATATACCATTTTTCCATTCTTCAAGGGATATGACAATGTCGCTTGTGTGTATGGCGGACTGCCGCCTTATGAAGTGAGGTGATTCATTTTTCACTAACACATTTAATGGAATGTAATAAGGGTAAATATAATTAATATATGTGACATAAATGAAATATTTATGATACTAATGACATATTTATAATTATATAAATATTATATATCATTTTATTCTTACCTTTTCACTCACTAAAAAAATGATAATGTTGTTCATGGACGTGTGAACTACCGCCTCCTCAAAGCAAAGTGATTTATTTTTTTCATCACCAAACCTAAATAAGGATATATATAAGTTTATATAATTAAATAATATGGTATTTATGATATTATTATAATTATTTAAAGATAAAATACCACTTTACTTCTTTCCATAATGATCATCAAAAAATGAAAACATTATTCATGCGTATGTATGACCCACCATCTCTGTGATCGTAACGTTAGTTAATTTTTAATAACTATTTTTATTGATTGTTTTTTAAAGTATAATTTATGTATATATATGATAATTATTTCATGATTATTATTCTCTATATTTTTAAATAATAACCACTTCGACCAAAGTCAACCTACCAAAGTCATTTTTGATACATAAGCCGAATATAGTCAAAACATATAACTTAAAATTAATTGATTAAGTAATTAAATATAAATTGTTTATAAGTTAAATAAAGTTAATAATAAAATTTAATTTTTTTTCAATAAATTAAATAATTAACATATTTTTATTATTCATAAATATAAAGACACATGGGACATGTTGGACCCAAGGTAAGGGTTTTTTGTCTCAGTTTTATTTCTGTGAGAAATATTCCATATTCGACACTTATTTTTATTGTGTGGTGTATATATTTCACATGAATATATTGTTTTATTATTGTAAATAAATTTATGGGGGTTTACATATCATTTTTAGGATATATAGTTTATGGGGTTTATGGTTTCAAAATTACAAAAGCGATAAGAGATTTTTGACTCAATTTACCTTCTTTGAGATGTATGTTATGTTATACACCTATATTCATTTATGAGGTGTATATACTAATAATTTTATGTGTAATATTGTGAATATAATTATTTTCATTATATCATAAGTTTTATTTAATGTTATTCTTTCATGGGGATTACAAATCAAAGTTACCAAAATGATAAGAGTCCTTTGATACATTCTCATCCTTTATCGAGATTGTTTATGATTACGCTTCCTATGATGAGATCCTATGATACATATCTCAATAAAATCATTAATTTTATTCTCCTATTGATATTAATGTTATTTACTAGTAATATTACCATTTTACCACTATTTTGAACTTAAAATTATTAAGAAAATATTTTTAAGAATATATGACATAATTTCTCTCTTCAGTCAAAAATATGTTTTCTTTCAAAACCATGTTTTCTAAAAATATTTTGAAAACTTTTTTAGAAAGAATTTTTCAAACATAAAAGAAAATTTTCCTCATGAAATGTTTTAAAAGATTTTAAAACATAATTTATATGTTTTTTTGGTTGTTTTCAAAGAAAAGGATTTTCAAAACATTTTATGTTTTAAAAACTGATTTGCAAAATGAAAGGTATATTCCCATGAAGAATGTTTTTAATAAACTTTTAATAGAATTTATATTCATAAATGATAAAAAAACATTTTATTATTATTAAAATGGTTATATTTTGTATTTATACCATCCATATCCTTTCTCTGAATGGATTAATATTATTTCAAAGATATTACTATGGAAACAATTTCTTTTCCATGGGTTAACCACATTTTAAATAAATTTTTATAAAAACTATATATTTTCCATAGGATAATAATGTTTTAAATAGATTAACACAAAATCCATTTTTTACATGGGTTAACTATGTTATAGAATAATAATGATTATTTATAGGTGTTTTATGATGAAATCTCTATATAATTTATTCGTTTTGTGGTTCTTTGACATTATATATGATGGGTGTGCATAGATACTGTTGGGTGAGCCTGTTATCAATTATTTGATTTGTGTTACCATATAACACTTCAATGCATTTATTAATGATTATGTTCTCTATATATTTATATTATAAGTCAGATGTATGGTTATTCCAATCTATAAGGGTTTTATGAGATGATGTTCCATGAAACCAATATGTTTTTTCTATGCTTTTTATGGGTTTATAATGTTTCATTTGATGATGATTGATATCGAATGACATGATTATTGATTCTTATGAATATTTACTTTTTAAAATACATATTACAGGTTTTCATGTTTGATGATCCTGGTATTTATGGGTATGAATATTCATATGTTATACTCATGTACTTTGATTATGTCATCTTACCCTTATGCTCTTTTTATGCTCATTGTTGACATTCATTTATTAATTATTATGTTTTCCCTTATTGATAATTTTAGATCACCATTCTTATGTTTCCTTTTCTCCAAGTTATAAAGAACTATGTTGAACAAATTATGAATAGAAGGGATTTTATATGGATGATGATGATTCCTTAATGTGAAAAAAAAGTTGGGTTAAGTGGGAGAAATGCTCATTTTAAGTCATGTGAATTATTTATGTTGGAGTTTTTCATAATTATATAAAAATATAATCCTAAAATGCCCTCAAAGATGTAAGTTATCTAAATTTTCATTTTTATGTTGTAATTTTTGGATGGAAAAAATTGAGCCTCAATTATCGGGATCAAATATGGAAATGTAAAGTTTACAATTTCAACACCGAATCTGTGAGTGTTGTTTCTGGGATGTTATAGTTGGTTTAGATAATTATGGATATTATTATGTTTTCATGTGATTTTATGTTAATATTCATGGATATCATCGTAGGTCTATAATCTTTAGGATGATTATAAGTTCAAAGTCTTATACACCCCTTGTAGGTTTTAACCGATAAGATCTCAAAGTGATTAATGACATTTTAGGAGATGTTTTAACAGGTTGAAGTATATTTAAAGCTATTTTTTAATATAAAGTATACATTTAAATTTATTGGAAATGAGATTTAATTTATTTATAACCGTTAGGGTTTATATGACCATGGAAATTGAGAACACATGTTTTATCGTATAGATGACCATTGGATTAAAAAGTGATTTGGTGAATAAGTGATTAATGTTACTTCAAAAGAATATCACCATATGTTTGGTCTTTAAATCTAAAATATATGAGATTAAATTTTAGGTTAAAACACTCTTTAATTTTTAATTTATCAAGGTTATTTGGAATATAGGTATATGGAATTATTTAGTTTGAACTTTGGGTATTTCTATTTAATTTTGAAGATTAATTTATCATTTGATGGTTTACTAATTCTGGGAACTATCTTAATATATTCTAAAATTTTTGGTTTTTTAATGTATAAATATTGGAGGAATATATTATTATAATTTTGTGGATTATATAGTCCTTTTAAAGTTTATTTTAGTTCTTTATGCATTAAAAAATTTCATCATGAATACTCATCATTTGGAGAAGAAGATGAGATTGTGGTGGAAATTTATTAATGGATGAAATTATACGAAAAAAGTATATTTCAATATTCAATTAGTCTAGATGGTAAGATAATTCCTCAACACTTGGAAAGAATCTTGAAAAAAAATTATCCTACTGAATCCAATTCTGATGAACTGATGGTCTTTTTGATTAACACATGTATGTGGTTTTGAGGCACTTAACTTTCCATTAATCATTAACTTACTTGTGATAAATGAATTCAATCACTATCTATAATTATTTACACTTTTAATCTATTCCCACCTATTATATACTATTTGGAAACCTAGTTATGTGTTATTTCATATGACCTTTGAACTTCCCTTTCTATATTATTATGATGAGGTTTTATTAACCATTTTTACGATGTGGGTTTACAAAAAAAGTAATTTCGAATTTACATAGTTTGATTAATGAGATAAAGATAAAATTATGAGGAAATAATTTATTAAATTGGTAGGATGAAACTATTTATTAGCTCCATTCCATTCTCCTCTTAGTTTGGTTTTGATAATTACTTCAACCCATCATTCTTTGTTTTATAAAAATTTGTTTAAGTGTTTCAGATTTAGTATGTCACTGTATTTATTTTATATATAAATAAATAGTTATCATATTCTTATGTAGTTTGTTTTTTGTAAATATAAAAATATTTCTTTATTTCATATGCATATATCAAAATCCAATTTACTTGATTTAATGGTGAAAAAAATATCCGAAGTTATTTTATGTATTTTAGTTACTTTGTAGTTTTCATCTTAAAGAAACCTCTGAATTATAATGACATATTAAGATAAATTTCCCATATTCATGTAAATATTATAATTTTGGATAGATAAGTTATTTATCTAAACTTAATTAGTTTATGAGTATGTTTAAAAGTGCTATTTTGGTACTCTATAATTTCATAGATGTTGTTGTAGCAATTTAGAAACTCTATAGTATATTTGATAAATATAAGTACCCTATTCCAAAGGATTAATCCGAAGTTAAAGGGATCTAAAAATCATTGAAGTCTATAAATGCAAGTTGTCTAGTTTATATGAAGGTTTATATGAACCCTACATTGAGATGAAAAATAATCCCTAACTTTAGTACAATGAACCCTATGTTAGTTCCAAATTAGGGTTCATATACCCTATGTTGGAATCAAATTAACCATATTCTAATTTTTAATTAACGATGAATTTGGAAAACAATATGGTTGTTGAACCATACAATGAGAATGATCTGTACACTGCATGAAATGATCCCCACATTCCATCAATGTTAGAACCACAGATTCCTACTACCACAAAGGATTATAACCCTATATATATTTCCACATGTTCCAGAATAAATTTCACATTTATTTATGATTTTGAATCACACTAGCTTTATTATAACTCTATTACATGTCAATTTATGCTAAAAGTTTATTGTAGTTGATCTGAAGAAGACAAACAACATGAGAATCTTTTCTACTGGGGTATTCAAATGGATATAGAGCTTGAAGGATATGAAAATTACCTTCAAGAAATGGAAATTACTCTAAGTAGTTTGTTTCATAAATACAGTTTCTAAAAGGATATGGGATATCAACCTATCATATATGTTGTATTTTTTTGAAAAAAATTGGAAAGTGTTTTTATAGGACTACAGTGTGGTTTCATTTATCTAAAGCAGCTCATACTTTGAATAGATATGGAGAAAACCATAAAATTATACTTATATACTAATTTCAGATGAATAGAGCTCAGTCATTTACACAAACTAGAAATATCATGAAGTATGAATAGGATCTAGCTATGCTATGATGTGAAAAGCAACATACTGGATTTTGCTTCATGATAAATACTGGAGATGTAGCCTCAAGAAGGTGGATATTATGCTACAACAAATAGAAATGATATGGTGAGTGTCCACCATGAATATGAAATTATATTCAAAGTATCATCACACTACAACCAACTTGATAACACTATTTTTGTTCCCTGTATGAATTGTAAACATAAGTTGGAGATTATGATATGAAGATCTACTACTTGGAAAACTTCTTGCCTATTGTAGAAGTTGCAGACATCATATCTTGGAGAGTTTTAATATTATATTATTATAGACTAATTATTTTTTCAAAAAAGAAAATATCCAATATTATAGTTATTTCCTAAGCACGTTATGGTACTCTATTTTACATTTTTCTTGGTATTTCAAGCTACTATATTTTAACCTAGATTATTCTCCTTTGTTTATCAGTTGGATAAATTCTTATTAAATACAAGGAATATAAATGAACTAACTTTGATTATTTTGGTTTCGTATTTTAGAGAGAAAAATTATTTTCTATTCTAACATCATTTTTTTAGTGAATTTAGAGGACATAAGATTATTCAAATTCAAATATTTGAATTATTCTACAGGTTTGGATGCTAGTTTTTAGGAATTGTTTTGACTACTTTTAAAGATGTTAGAATAAATTTAGATGAGATTTTTAAATTTTTCAAACAATTATATTATTTTAGAGATAATATTGGAGGAGTTATTCAAATTATTTTTAATTCTTTTATTATATATTTATTCTACAGGAAAAAATAGGCAACCGTGCTGTGATTTATATGGAGATATTTATGAAATATCTTGACTCAACTTATTTTGGAATACTCAAAGGAAGAGGATCAATGAAACTATTGGATATATATATATATATATATATGGTAGTTGAAGGAAGTTGTGAAGAAGTGCAGAAATGTGAATAATCTGTTAAAAAGAAAGTGTTGAAAATATTCATATTAAAGCTTGATGATTTTTAAGAGAGAATTGAAATTATTATTTTTATATATTATTCTATCACTTTGATAAGAACAAGAAAAAGAAGAAAATTTTCACTAAAGAATAAAAATATTAGTTTCTATTTTTTTAAAGAATAAGAAGAAACTTGCACATCATTGAATATTATTTTTCTTTTGTTGTGCATCATTGAAGATCAAATACTTCTATCAGTTGCAACAACAATTATAAAAAAAATCTATTTTCTCAATAAAATATGTTTTCTCAACCAAATAAATATCTATTGATTTATTTTAGTATAAGCTACTTAGAATCAATTATGGTGGAGTTTAAGCTTCTCAGAATAAGGTGCCGATATTTCAATCCCCTATAAAAGAACAATAAGTCTCTGTAAAAGCCTTGTAAGGTTTCAACTTCCTGTACTAAGTTTTAGAGGTCTCCGGATAAGAGGACCTACATGTTAAAATCACTAAGCTTGTAGAGTTGAGTATTGGTGGAGTGGACTATGATATTTCTATTCTAAAATCCAATATAAATCACAATGTTATTTTAAAGATTTCATTTCATTTCTCACTTGTCATTAAGAGAGAAGGAAATGATCAATTCATTTCAAGACAAATATTTTAATTTTTTCAAGATTTTTAAAAGGAAAAAATTCACCCCCCTCTTGTATCTTTTTCATATACATTTCTACATAACAAGTGGCATTAAAGGTTGGGATCTTTTGAAATATTGATGAATTCCTTAGGCTCTAACAAGTCTACGAAAAGTATTTGAATGAAAAAAATCTTAATGGATGATCTAAAAGAAGATATTTTGATGATCCATAGTCTTTATTTTAATTGGGATAATTATGGATTTTGGAAAGCTCAAATGAATATATATTTAAAGAATCTTGGTTTCAAAGTTTATATGAATATTATCAAACCTTATAAAATCCCCTGAGAACTGGAAATTTTGGATTATATGAAGAAAGATGAATATGATGTTAATTCAAAATCCACGAATGCAATTATATGCGGTCTTGGTGTGGATGAATTTAATCACATTTCTCAATGAAATACTACTTATGAAATGCAGAAGACTATTGAAGTTGCATATGAAGGAACCGATAATGCTATAAAACTAAGGTATAATATTTCTAAGCTTAAATTTGACATATTCATGATGAATGAAGATAGAAGAATCACTCATATGAATGGGAAATTGACAGAAGCTGTTAATAATGTTTCTACCTTGGGAAATCCAATTTAAGAATCAAATAAATTGATAAAGGTACTTAGAGTTTTATCTTAAATTGGAATGGAATATCTACTGATATTAAAAAATACACACTGATTAAATAATTAAATATGAAATAATTTATCAAAACCTTGCTGATGTACAAAGCTGAGATGTAAGTAGAAACTAATAACCATATTTCTAACAAAAAATAAAATGATGAACTCAATGTTTAAATTGATGAATTTTATTATTCTAGTCATTCAGGGTCAAGTTATGAATCTACTTCAAACTATTAAGTTGATAATGAAAATCACATGGTAAATCTATATCTTATGACTCACGTTGATGAGGTACAATCATCTTGATATCAAAGTTTTGATTGAATTCTTTTCTCATGATGAACTTGATAAATATTTTTTATGATTCAATAAAAATTTCAATACTTAAATAAATATCATAAAAAACATATAAAATTTTATGATGCTATTTAAATTGATAAAGAGAATTTATCTAACCTAATTGCAGATTTAAGATCTAATTCTTCCAATTTTTTTTGATCTGTATGAAACTAAAATTAGTGAATTATTAGGTGAAGTAAATACCCTAAAGCAGGCTTCTAGTATTCTTATCAAGGGATAAAATTATTTGAATCAAATTATAGTTAAAAATAAAATTAACAAAGGTAAACTTGACATTGGTAGCAATCAAGAAAAACCAAAATTATATAAGAATTATTTTTTCCTAGTGAGAACAACAAAATAATATCAACTATTAAATGTTTTTATTATGATACTAATGGACATTATTCTAATGACTATTATTTTAGAAAACCACAATTTTTATGGTTTCAATCATGTTAATTATTCAAAATAATTATCTAGATTTAATTTTGAAATGAATGATCAAAATAAATAGATTTGGTTACTTAAGTCTCTAATTTCTAACGCTACTGGACCAAAAAGAATACGGATACCAAAATACACTTGTATTTGATATTTTATAGGTGTGCACCACTGAACGCCATTGTTATATCAACAAGTGATTTCTTAAATAATACATGGATATTTCTTTTAATTATTTTATAAATGATGAATATATTTTAAGTAATTCATTATTTGAAAAAATTTCATAGATATAGAACTATTAAAATATAGGAATTATTTCATTTCCATTATAATATTTTACTCAAATACAAAAACTATTTTAAAATAATTTCATGTGCTATATTTATTTAGTAATATATGTGATAAATTATTATATTAATATATTAAAATGTTTTGATCAATTATGACATGTGAAAATGTTATTTTAAATTATTTAAAAATCCTTTATTTTAAAATTATTATTTAATATTTTATTTAAAATTACTTGAAAATATTTTTTTTAATTCCTTGAATATATTTTATAATTATAATATATATTTGGGGGATTTATTTTAAATATTTATCATGCTTTTAAATATTTTATTATTATGGCATGAATTAAATGGTTTCATACATATTTTAAATTCACTATAAACCCTTATCATTCATTGAATAATATTTTATATGTTTTCATGGATCCTTGTTTATACCTTGTTATATTTTTTAAAGGAAGCATATATTTAGGAGGATTTTATATTTCTGCACGTATTAAGAATTTATTTTTCATATCATTCCCAATAACTCATCTTTTTGATATTCTAAAAAGGGGAAATATTTTTTTTTAATTTTGAATATTTTTATCCTACTGCTTAAATTTGAAATTTATATTCTTTAAATGATGGGTAAATATATTTTATTATCTAATATTCTCAATAACTTAAATTTTTGATCCTTACAAAAAGGGGAGAAAAATTTATAGATTGTTAGGTTTTTGTAATTATCAAAAAGGGGGAGAATGTTGAGTGTCTCCTTTCAATTATCATCTTTTTTTGGTTTGAATAATTACTTCAACCCATCATTACTTATTTACTAATAAATTTATTTAACTGTTGTAGATTTAGTATGTCACTATATTTATTTTATATCTGAAGCATAAATGAATGGATTATTAAGGATTTTGAACCATTATAAATATAAGAATATTGTCTTAATTTCATTTTTTATATCAAAATATAATTCAGTTGATTTGATGGTGCAATAAATATCTAAAACTATTATAAGTCTTTCAGTGACATCACAGTTTTCATCTTAAAGTCACCTATGAGTTATGATGAAATCATAAGATATAGTTCCAAAATTCATGTACGTATTCTACCTTTGAATATATATGATTTTTATATAAAATTAATTAGTTTTATGAGGAATCCTAAAAAAGATATTTTTGTACTCTAAAAGTTCACTAAAGTTGCCTCTATAGTTTAGAAACTCTATGATCCGTAGATTTGGAAAGCTATTTTTTAATTTTCTTCAAGTGATAAAGATATTGGAATCTCTCACAACCTGATTATATAGAAAGAAAATAAGTATATATTTATTTCATTATTTTACATCATAGGCTAAAAATATCATTTAGATGGTCAATAAATTATCTGAAGTTCTGTAATGTTATTTTTGAGGTGTAGTTTTCCTAGAATGCTATGGATTCTATTTTTTAAAGATATCGAGAGCTTTGGATGTCAAATTGATTTTATTCTCGATTCAAAGGAAATATATTAATATTTCATAAATATAAGTCTTCTAGGATGTAAGATTAATATGATGTCAAAGGGCTCTAAAAAATTGTTAAATTCTATAAATGCAAGCTACTCGATTTTTTAAGGTTCATTTGAACCCTACTATTTCTGATGGATATCCCATCACAAGATGGTCAATTTTAGGGGGTTGAATTTTGGGCAATCATACACATCATGTAAACTATTTTCAAATGGTTTCTAATGGGTTTGTTTGTGGAACCAGAAACACCCAATTATTATATATCCATGAGGGACCAAGTTTCCAAAGGCAGGGTCTCATTGGGGAGTTTTTCCAATGATTCTTAATAACTCACATTAGTCAAGAGGAGGAGAGGTCATACTCATCATACCCTTTTGGGGAGAATTGTTACCTACTCCAGAAATCTCTTATATATTTAAGATATGTTGGTTAATCCTTCATCAAATCCCAAGTATTATGTGGATCACCGTTGAATTAAAAATCAATTATTGTCATGTATTAAGTTTAGAATCATCTGTATATATCTGAGGTTTTTCATCAATGGAGATATCAATATGTATCTGAGGTTCTCTATCAATGGTATCGTCTTATGTACTGATTAGATATCCTTTGGTCATTATTACAATGATTCTAGTTTTCAGACACATAGTTGGGCACTCTAGAGTATATTCTAATCCACAGAGACAAGAGTCTTTTTGATGTTGGGATCAACCCCCCGAATGGGCTTCCTACATATCATTATAAAAGGAATTAAAACGCACATAGTTGGATTACACTTAATGGGAAACATCATACCTTTTAAGGTTATTTGATTAGGACTAAACCATGCAGTTTAGCGTCATGTGTCAAGGACATCTAGGAAAAAGGTTAACAGTAAATGTTTGGTGTGGGACTTCTCTTGAAGTAGCCATGGGAACCTGAAATGGATGTAAATACCTAGGTTGAAATAGACAGTATTAGGAATGTGGACCAGAAAGAGTACGGTTGATTTTGGGGTGCTGGGTTTGGACCTCAACGTGGCTTCCTATGTATCCCATTTGGATGGGAATAAAATCCCACATAGTTTGGTTATGAGGGCTCACATCTATGGATACCCCCTGAAGGTTTGTCTCATAGGGGAGTATGACCCTTTGATAGGACTAAGTTGGGGATTAATCTTAAGGAGGGTTCCCCGATGAATGGGTTTGGGGCCATGATAAGTGAATTTACTCATGGAGATTAGGGGGGTTTAGTTCAGGGCTTACACCTAAGGAAGATGCACGTGGATGATTATGGTGACATGATTGGGGATTATCCAAAGTAGGAGGCCTAGAGGTTGGGGTTTAGGGATTATTCCTAAAGAGCATTTATTGAGGAATGGAAGTTCAGTTAGGGATTACTCCTTAGGATTATTCCCTTAGATGGGTTTGATCAGGGCTTACTCCAGAGAAGGATGCCTATGTTTGGTTATGATCAGGTCATATTCCTAAAGAGGAGGCCCAAACGGTCTGGGGATCATCTGGATATCATAACCACCATTAGCCTCTAAGACCAAATGAGTCTTTCTCAGAGTGAGAAATAAGAGGAAATGGAAGATCTAAGAAAACACATGATCTGCTTTTCCCTAAGGTTGGACACATTTCCTTAAGTACCCGTGCCTATGGAGACACTCTGAAGGAAGGTGAGAGGAAGATCCGAGAGTAGATTCTCTAACAAAACATGCATCCGGATGTGTGGATTCCGTGATCATGGATATCCTCTAATCCTATATGAGTCATGATAAGTCATGATTCAATTTGAGAAATAAGAGGTAGAGGAAGATTCAGAAAACCACACACCCCATTTCCACTGGTGGATGTTTTCAGGACAATGGAACATCCCTCCCGTTGTCGTACATTAGACCCAAATGGAGAGAGAAAGGGATTTGAATTGTCCATCTCCCCTCCAATACTGCTAACTAGAATAGAAAAAGGAAGGAACAAGGTAGGAGAGGTTTTACATGAAAGGTTAGGGGCTTACTCCAGGAAGGATTCCCTAAAATTTGTTCCCTAGCAGGATAGGAGGATCTCATTCCCTATTTAATGGAAAAGAAAGTGTGACCCTTACCCTCCCCACTTGGAACTAGAGGCTTCAGGTCATAGATATGACTAGGTAAGGACATGGTCCTTGCCCTAATACCCAAGACCGGAAATTCCCTGACACCGCCCCCAGGGTCAGGGTCCTCGTGACCATGGGAATGAAAATCCACATGAACCCTAAGGACCCTAACCATCACATGGGAAAATTGTGGGAAACCTATGATTATAGGATTAAAAATACAAATGGGAGACATGCATGTGTTCCCCACTTCATGGGTTTTCAAGTTTGGAGGCTTTGGTGGAGGTTTCAACATTTTCCCTCTCTGATAATGGATCCAAATGAAGAGGAGCCCTAACATTTGTATCTAGGAAGAGGGCTCAAAGTTGGGATCGTATAGGTCCTAGTTTAGTGGGGAAAGGTGCATCACACAGGGCCTAGGAGGAATAGGAAATGATTTGTGTAGGGGGGGATATTACTTTATGAGTTGTATATTCCTTAGGCAATGATCTACCTGGGTAACAAAACATGGGTGAGGCTTTATCCTAGGCACTATAGGCCTCCTCAGGTGGTCCAAGACAAGGCTTGCACATGTCACTAGTCAAGGAAGCGGCCTCGCATAGGTGGTTTTACCCTAGGGGAGAATGGTTCCTTGTATAGGTGTCTTATTTTTTCCTACCATGAAGGGAATTTTATCTCACTAATTCCCTTTAATTATCTCATCTATAAGATTTTGGAGAGATATCCAAGTAATTCTTAGAGATCTGGTTTAAGGGGATATATGACCAGAGCTTGGGGGCTTCGTTCAATTTTCTAATTTTGAAAATGAGGACCCCAAGGGTCCTATTTATAGAAAAATAGGGGACCCTAGCCGAAGTAGGTTGTCAGAGTAGTTACCCCACATAGGTGTTCGACATAGGTACCCCATGAAGGGGTGGTTGATACTTCCGTTTTTTGGAGGTGGTGTACACAAGTGCCTCATGTAGGGGTGGCTGCGCCTTCTGGGCTGCACGGGTAGGGTCTGAGATAGCCTCTTGGTATGCAGGGGTGGTGCACACAGGTCCACAGAGGTGGACATATTACTCTATACCATTAGGGATACATGCCTACACCCCTACTCAGGATCAGTTCCAGGTTATGGTCCTGATCCTCCCCTTCCGTCAATAACCCCCTTGAAAAATAGAGAGTCACACCATGAAATTTTAGGGTTGGGTTGGATAAATTTTGGCTAACCACACATGGTAATCCAATATTCTTCTTCTTTTATCATAAATATTTATTTATACTAAAACATGAAATTTTGTGTCTAAGTGAGGATAACATCATGAATTTTGTAGAAAAGTGCATGGAATATATTTTGCTATTAAAAAAAGCCCCCCCTTATAATTAGATTCACTCAAAATTAAAGGAATCATTTTCTAAGGTAAATTTAGGTCACTTGGGAGGATTCCAACATAATTTTTTTGGATTTGGAGCTATCTCAACTATGGAAGGATGATCTATTTTCATTCCTAATCCATGGTTCCTAGAGAGCATTATTGAACTATTTATAGGGTAATATGGACAACCATACAAAATGTGTGTCTTTTGTGTCATCAAACTAATTTTTACCAAATTCCAATATAAGGAAGACTTAACAGGTGATAATTGGATTTTTCTTAGACTTCCCTTTTCCGGTGTTTAGCCTAATCGGTTTTGTGTCCATTTCTATTCATTTCTCAAACTTTTTCCTAGACCACATGGAGTGCAGGCCTAGAGAGCTAAGACCCAACTTTTTTCTAGAGTTACCTTTTTGGGTTTTCAATATAGTGAGTTATATTTCTCTTTTTGTGGGCAGTTTAATTGTATTCAATCCATACTAATAAGACTGGTGTTTTAGGTCAACAACTTTGACCATAAGTTTTGAAATGATGACCCGGACAAGGCTTGTTGGTCAAGAACTTTCCAATATTCTTTAGATACCCGAAGGGGAATTTTGAGCCACAATTTTGCAGTTTATGAATATAAAACTTATTATTAGGGAATATAGGAGATATATACTATGGATGAAGTATCCAATAGTTTAAAAACACATTTTTTGGGATGCTTTATACAAAACCAACTGGGACATGTTACTGCATAGTCAATAGTGGCATCCTTTAGCTAACAAACCTGTTTGGTGGGATACGTTATGAAAATCCAACTGGGTCATGTTGTAACATTGTCAGGAAAATGATTTCTCAGGAATTTGGAAATTCTATTTGTAATGGTTGAGGATATTTTATATAGATTCAGATTTCTCAAGACAATGATGGGTAGTTTTTCCAAGGTAAGATAGCTAGGAATGAAGGGAGAATTTGTATTGGAACTAGCCATGAATGTGGAACCATTGAATAATAATTTTTTTAGTGTGAAGTGTAAAGACCCGTAAAATTCCAGGGAAATTTTTTCTTAATTTTCTTTGGGATTTTACAAGAACACGGTTTCTGACAGCACTTGATTCCGAGGCACGGTGTGCCCAGAATTTTTATCCGAAGTTTAGCTCAGGTACATTCAGTGAACGAACGAGCGGGTTTTTCTAACTTTTGAACCAGTGCTCGGAATCGAATTCCGAGGGCATCGATGGATTCGCATCACCGATAATTTCTTAGGAACACTTCTTCCGGAGTTGCGTTTACACGAGAGAAGCTGCTAAATTTTTTGGAAGGTAAAATAAAAATTGAGCATTAATTTTTATTTTTCTCTAAGTGGTTAAAACCTTTGAGTGGAAGTTGGGGGAAACCACCCAACTTCCGAAGTGTGGTTATGAGGGTGGTGGGGCCCACACGAACCCCACCCTTTCATTTTCCCAAACCATACATAACCCTCCATTTATTAAGTCAAGTTGAGTTAATTAATTGAGTGGATTAATTAAACTTTTGAATTTCAAATGCTTAAGTCAGGTTAATAAAATAAGTGATGTACTTATATTATTTGGGGGAATATTGTTGTGTGAGTCTTTGGGAGAAAAGGAAAAGCTCTTGAAGTTCTTCTTCCTTGACGAATAACGCGAAGAACGTTGACCTCCGACGAAGGTCGACAAGAACGCCGGATCCTCGGAGATCGACGATGCGACATAGATGAATCATTTCTCCACGACACGACTCTCTCCTTCCGCGACGTCTTCTTCCGCGACATTTATTTCCATGACGAACCCTCGCTCAACGAACTTGATGGGGAAAGGGTTTATTTTAATTGTTTGTTCTTGATTACTTCTATTGTCGTTCTTCGTGAAACTTTACCGCTTGTTATAGATTAATGGGAGGGGTCCGGACCACATAAACACGGCCGAACCTCCTCCCTTATTCTTGTACTATTGCGGTTCGAAGGAAAATGATGCAGTGTCGTCGCACCACGCGGGATCGTGCGGAAAGGATGCACGGCACCATCGCATCGCTCCGATGAAGTTGAATAAGGTCGCGGCGCCATCGCGCTGCGCCGGAGAATCCCGAAGGCACCGCTGCCGGAGTAGGGCCGCGGCGGAGGGGTGCGGTGCCATCGCGCCGCGCTAGGTGAACCAAGGCCGCAGCCATAAGCCACAGCGGAACAGGGACCAGTGGCCGGTTCCGGACCGCCGGCGTCGGAGCAGGGGGACCGGCCCGTGCCGGTCCTGTGGTGGCAACAACAGGCCGGTCGGAGCGGGCTGGCCGGTCAGGGGAAGTGTCTGGGGTTACGACCCCCGGCTGGCCAACTTGAGCGGCCCACACTTGGGGTCACGGTTACAAATGAGCGGGGGGCAGCGCCCCCCCCCCCCCCCTCATCGCTTTCAGCTCGGCCGAAACGGCCGATCCACTTGGCTGGCTCTAACGCGCCTGGCCGGCTGCCCAGGCCGGACCACGCCCAAGTGGGCCGGACCCGGACCCGGGATGGGTCGGCCCGGTTTGGGCCGACCCAGAGGGTATCGGGCCGGGTCGGACCGGGCCCGAATTCCCTATTACCGGACTTCTCACGGTCTTTTGCCCATAACATGGGCTGCAGACCTCAGATCGACGCACCGCTAGCTGCGATGCGATCCTTGGATCGAGACAGACGTTTCGGTATATTACACTCAGGGTTTTGGAATACTTTGGGTTCGGCCGGGTTGGTTCGTACACGAAACCAACCGGGCCCTCAGAGCGGAAATGATTATAACTTGAGCTCCGGATGTCCGATTGACGTGTCGTCGACTTTGTTGGATTCATCTAAGTGAGACAGACCTTTTGTCTTAATCCTCTTGAGGTTTGGACGAGTTGGAGTATGGTCGGGTTGGTTTTGAATTAAAAACCAACCGGGCCCCTGGGACGAAAAAGCCAATAACTCTCAGACCGGGCGTCCGATTGACGCGCTGTCTATGACGTTGAGTTCTTTTTGACGATATGACACATTTGGATACATCAACTCTGGACTATGTGTCAGTTGATGTATCAGCCCTTCAGCTCGTGGAGCGGACCCTCCCGAACAAGCTTACTGTGTGCGGGAACCCTAGAGCTCGCTGCGACTGCGACGACGACGACTGTACAGAAATCCTCCATGGATTCGATAGCGACGACTACAACACTCAGTGATCCTACGTGGATCAGTGCTACCGATCCTATGTGGGTCAGATCCTGTGTGGGTTAGCGCTCAGCAGTCCTGTGTGGGCCAGCGCCTACAGATCCTGTGTGGGTCCGATCCTGTGTGGGTCATTGCAGGGGTTAGTTACCTATCGATCCTTTGTGGGTCATTGCGGGGGTTACTTACCTATCGATCCTATGTGGGTCCAACGGGTTAGATGAATTAATGGCTACATCTGATCATCTCTATCGTCTTACGAAGAAGTATACCTGTGTGAGCTAAATCTTAATTTTAAATCCTTATCTTCGATAAGATTGACTTGATATCCTGTGTGGATTATGTTATGTTTTCTTGTGTGGATTGGGATGTGATTTCCTGTGTGGATCGGGTTGTGATTCCTGTGTGGACTGGGTTGTACTTGAGCTCGGATGTTGGAGCTGAACGAGAATTGAATACTTAGGTATATGTATGGGCATATACCTAAGTAATGTCGGATGTTACTTTTTGATTGTATCTTTCCTTTGTGGATTATCCTTTGTGGATTCTAGGAGACCTTCGGGGGTCTCGGGGTCCCTATTGAGTAGCTTATACTCACCCCTGCACAGGATATGCCCGCACTACGTTGTGTTGGTTGTAGACGACGGATAGTGTTGATCGTGGTAGAGGCACGAGGAACAGGTCGGTACCCGAAGGTGGACCACTGGGCGTGGCGTACTCGGAGCGGACAGCTAGACCCGAGGAGCTGTGGAGGCTATCTGTACCCACCCTTCTGGTGGGAATACCAGTGGATGGCTCGACGCTGTGGCTTTACTTTTCAGTTGCTGTACTCTCTTTCAGTTGTACTTTACTTTCAGTTTGGGATTGTATTCTGGCCCACTTACTTTATCACACCTTCTATTGTACCCAGTTTTTACTTAGTGTTTACTTCTGCTTGCATGCTCTATGGTGTTTGTTACTTTACAAAGGAAATGCGTTCCCTATTTACCGGGAATTACGCCTTGGTGCTAGTCACCAGCCCCTGGCCTGTGGAAGGTGGGCTTGGGGTAGTCGCGACACGGGCCCCGAGGAAGGGTTGTGACAAATTGGTATTAGAGGAGTTCGGTTCTACCGCAGAACTCAGGACTCTGAGCTTTTTCTATGTGAAGAAATAGTGTTAAGAGTATTGAGTGTGATTATCTGTCCAGGGAGTCCAGTGTTGGTGCGGTGACCGACGTATCCATACACTAGGACCCTAACTTCTGATTTCTGACTTAATGCACGAAAACATTGATTGCATGTGTGTTTCAAGTTTTATTTGTAATTACTTTATGTCAGCTCACCAAATATACTTTTTGACCATGGAACACCTGTTTCTTTTCAGGATGGCCCCATGATGGCTGTCAGCTAGGGTTCTGAGAGTTGTGTGTGAAGACAGCCCACCGAGCGACGAGGCCTCGGTACAGGGCCCTTTGACAGCAGAGGAACTAGCGGTACCTCTACCCGCCGAGCCACTGATGATACCAACCCCAGCCGCTGACGATGCACGTCGCCTTAGTGCACTGTATGAGTTTCAGCATCAGCGACTACCCAGGTTCCATGGGGAGACGGACCCTCAGGCAGCCGAGGATTGGCTGGAGGAAGTTGTACGGGTTTTCAGGTTAGTGAGGACACCAGCGGACCTCATGGTGATCCTCGCAGCGAGCCTACTGCACCTGGCCACAGGCAGATGGTGGAGCTTGATGCTCTAGGTGCACGACGGGGCATCTCTCCTCTAGATGGAATTTGAGAGCCTCTTCCGCTAAGAGTTCATCCCAGCCACCCTCTGTGCGGTGTGCATCCAGAAGCTTCTTCAGCTACGGCAGGGCAGTTTGACGGTCACCCAGTACTCAGCGATATTTACCGATCTCTTGCGCTATTCGACAGACATGGTATGGGACCCATTCTTCCAAGCCCGGAAGTTTGAGCAGTGTTTGAGGCAGGAGATCAGGGCATCTTTGATCTTTCTCAGCATTCCGACACAGGAAGGGGTATTGAAGTGAGCTCTTCTGATCGAGAGATTCCTTGTTGAGCCTACATCAGCGGCGAGACCCACCGTAGGGCGGCATGCAGAAGAGTCTTCTGCAGCAGGCAGTCTACGGATGACTCATGGGTCCAGGAAGACCAGACCCTTAGGAAGAAGACCTCAGGACAGTGGATCAGTGGTGAGGGGAACACAACGTGGAGCCAGTCTTTCGAGAGGCATAAAGTTATACACATGCGGTGGGTAGGGCCACATGGCTCGTGACTGCCCGACCCACCATGCAGAGGAGCAGTAGAAAGTTGAGGGACCACCCAGGCAGAGGCAGAGGGTCGACCATGGTGGTCCGTAGGGAGCAGGCGGACGAGGCAGAGGAGCTGGCTAAGCAGCAGGTGGTGGGCGAAGCTTTGAGGCTCTACCACCACCACCACTAGGAGGCCCACCCCGATTACAGGGAGCTGGCGGGCAGAGACAGGCACAGCTTCAAGCAGCGGAGGCCTACGACCACGACGCACCCGAGATGATTCGAGGTACTATCTGTGTCTATTCCACCCTTGATGCAGTTCTTATAGACACAGGAGCAAGCCATTCTTTCATAGACGCTGCCCTTTTTCGGTGCTCTGAGATTCCGACAGAGCCGTTGGCTTGATCCTTATGGCTAGAGACTCCTACGGGAGCAGACTCGACGATTACACACTGGTGCCGGTAGTTTGAGCTTACTCTAGGAGGCGAGAGATTCAGCTGGGATCTTCTTGTAGAAGTGTCGAGCCTTACGACGTCATATTGGGCATGGATTAGTTATCTACAGTCCATGATCAGATCGACTGTATTAGGCGTAAGGTGCGGTGTGTACGCACCGACGGGAGCAGGTTCACCTTCATCAGCGAGAAGGGAGCCTTCGCAGCACAGGATGGACTCTCACAGAGGAGAGGACAACCCATCACTCATAAGTTGGCTAGCCTCATCCTAGGATCAGTTGACATGCGGAGTCCTGGTTTTCTTGCACTGGTGGATCATTATGTGGACGTTTTCCCCGACGACGTTCCAGGACTACCTCCTCGCAGAGAGGTAGAATTTTATATTGACCTATACCCCGGGACAGCCCTGATATCCACTCCAGTATATCATATGGACCCCGCTGAGCTTTGAGAGCTACGGGTACAGTTAGAGGACTTGTAGGGAAAGGGATTCATCCGACCCAGTGTTTCACCCTGGGCTTCCCCGATATTGTCCGCCAAGAAGGCGGACGGGAGCATGTGAATTTGTGTCGACTATCGTCGCCTGAACCAGGTGACCGTGAGGAACAAGTATCTGCTACTGAGGATTGACGACCTCTTCGATCAGCTCAAGGGAGCACAGTGTTTCTCGAAGATAGACCTTAGGTCTGGCTATCACCAGCTCAGAGTTCGGGACGAGGACGTGCAGAAGACGGCCTTCAGGTGTCGGTATGGCCACTATGAGTTCTTGGTTATGCCATTCGGCGTAACCAATGCTCCAGCAGTGTTCATGGCCCTCATGAACATGATATTTCTGCCATACCTCGATCGATTTGTCGTGGTCTTCATCGACGACATTTTGATATACTCGACCACTGAGGAGGAGCACACATACCACTTGCAGGTTGTACTAGACACACTCCGAGAGCACCAGCTTTATGGAAAGCTCTCGAAGTGTCAGTTTTGGATACGTGAGGTCCACTTCTTGGGACACGTCATCTCGGAGGCAGGAGTTGTGGTGGATCCTGCGAAGATCGAGGTAGTGCTAGCTTGGGAGCCACCCCGGAGCATGACGGAGGTGCGGAGTTTCTTGGGACTAGCTGGGTACTACCATAGATTTGTGCCAGACTTCTCCAGAGTTGCGGCACCACTCTAAGACTTGACGAAGAAGGGGAAACCCTTTGTGTTGTTAGAAATATGTCAGAAGATATTCTAGGAGGTGAGACAGAGATTGACCAACGCGCCTATCTTGAGGCTACCAGAGGAGGGAGTTGGATACATAGTTTACTGCGATGCATCAGGGACCGAAATCGGATGTGTCCTGATGAAGGAGTGGGCCATGATCACCTATGTATCATGTCAGTTGAGGCAGCATGAGCAGAACTATGCTACCCATGACCTGGAGTTAGCAGCAGTGGTCTTCACTCTGAAGATGTGGCGACACTATCTGATGGACGAGCACTTTACAGTCTATTCTGACCACTAGAGTCTCAGGTACATCTTCTCACAGAAGGACCTGAACCTGAGACAGCGACGATGGATCGAGTTCCTCCAGGACTATGACTTTGAGATAGTCTATACTCCTGGAAAGGGGAACGCAGTAGCCGATGCACTCAGCAGGAGGACGGGCATTCAGCTACTTGGGGAGGCGACAGAGCAGCTAGCCGCTTTGCAGATATCCTTCGTGGATAGAGATGGAGCAGCCTTCCTTCATTCACTCACAATCACTCCTCCACTACTGCAGTGGGTCAGAGAGGCACAATGTGGGGACGCTGACTATGAGACGCGGCGTGCAAAGATATCCTCAGGACAGGCACCTGATGGATTCTCCATGGGAGGAGAGCACGATTTCCTTTTCAGAGGACGTACATTAGAACCAGTTGCTTTGCGAGATGAGGTACTGAGAGAGTTTCACACTTCCCCTTTGGAAGTACATCCTGGAGTGGCGAATATGTACCAGGATCTCAGACGACAGCACTGGTGGCCGGGCATGAAGAAGGCTGTGGCAAAGTTCGTTTCTCGATACCTCACCTGCCAGCTGGTGAAGGCAGAGCACCAGGTACCAGCAGGCCTGGTGCAGCCCTTGGAGGTCCCAGAGTGGAAGTGGGATGGGAAATCTATGTACTTCATGACTGTACTTCCACATACTTCCAGAGGTCACGACTCCATTTGGGTGATTGTCGACCGACTCACCAAGTCGGCTCACTTCTTACCCATCAGATAGTAGGGCTCAGTGGAGAGATTGGGAAGTCTCTACGTTCAGGAGACTGTGCGTCTTCATGGTGTGACATCATATATCATCTCTGATCGAGATGCTCGCTTTACTTCCCGGCTTTATAAGGGGTTGTAGGAGGCGTTTGGGACGTAGCTACGTCTGAGCACCGCCTTTCACCCTCAGACAGATGGTCAGACGGAGAGGACTATTCAGACTCTCGAGGACATGCTCCACGCATGTGTCCTCGACTTTGGTCACAGCTAGGAGGACCACCTAAAATTGGTAGAGTTCGCATACAACAACAGTTACCACTCCACCATCGGGATGACACCATACAAGGCGTTGTACGGCCGACCTTGCAGATCTCCTCTGTGCTGGACAGACCCTGTGGAGTCAGCACTTGTGGGACCGAAGATGGTCCAGGACAAGATAGAGAAGGTCTAGATCATCCAAGAGCGGATGAGGACATCTCAGAGCCGGAAAAAGTCTTATGCTGACAAGAGGTGGAGGCCACTAGAGTTCGAAGATGGAGACCACATCTTCTTGCGGGTCTCACCTCGACGTGGATTACAGAGATTTGGCAAAGGCGGCAAGCTGTCTCCATGCTTCATCGGACCATTCCAGCTCCTCAGCAGGATTGGCGAGGTGGCTTATTGCCTGGGTCTACCACCTCAGTTGCACCGGGTGCACGATGTCTTCCACGCATCCCAGCTGAGGAGATACGTGCACAACCCGACGCATATCATTGACCATGGGGAGCTGGATGTTGATGATGGGGCGACTTTTGAAGAGGTCCCAGTGGAGATCGAGGATCGATAGGAGTGGGTCCTACATGGATGGTCGATTCCTCTAGTGCGCATCAGATGGTAGCACAGGAACTCCCGGAGAGCACTTGGGAGTGGGAGGCTCAGATGCGTGCACAGTACCCACATTTGTTTCCCTAGTTTTTGATGTGTCTTTACGGGGACGTAAATCCCTGAGGTGGGAGTAATGTAAAGACCCCTAAAATTCAAGGGAAAGTTTTTATTAATTTTCTTTGGGATTTTTCAAGAACACGGTTTCTGACGACACTTGATTCCGAGGCCCGGTGTGCCCAAAATTTTTATCCGAATTTTAGCTCGGGTAGGTTCAGTGAACGAACGAGCGGGTTTTTCTAACTTTTGAACCGATTCTCGGAATCGAATTCCGAGGGCACTGATGGATTCTCAACGCCGGTAATTGCTTAGGAACACTTCTTTTGGAGTTGCGTTTATAAGAGAGAAGTTGTTAAATTTTGTGGAAGGTAAAATAAAAATTGAGCATCAATTTTTATTTTTCTCTAAGTGGTTAAAACCTTTGAGTGGAAGTTGGGGGAAACCACCCAACTTCCCAAGTTTGGTTATGAGGGCAGTGGGGCCCACACTAACCCCACCATTTCATTTTCCCTAACCTTCTATAACCCTCCATTTATTATGTCAAGTTGATTTAATTAATTGAGTGGATTAATTCCACTTTTGAATTTCAAATTCTTAAGTCATGTTAGTAAATTAAGTGAAGTACTTATTTTATTTGGGGGAATCTTGTTGTGTGAGTCTTTGGGAGAGAAGGAAAAGCTCTTGAAGTTCTTCTTCCTTTAAGAAGAACGCAAAGAACGCGAAGAACGCCGACCTCCGATGAAGGTCAAAAAGAACGCCGGATCCTCAGAGATCGACGACGTGACACCGGCGAATCATTTCTCCGTGACACGACTCACTCCTTCCGCGACGTCTTCTTCCGCGACGGTTATTTCCACAATGAACTCTCACTCAACGAACTTGACGAGGTAGGGGTTTATTTTAATTGTTTGTTCCTGATTACTTCTATTTCCGTTCTTCGTGAAACTTTTCCGCTTGCTATCGATTAACGGGAGGGGGCCAGACCGCACAAACACGACCGACCCTCCTCCCTTATTCTTGTACTGTTGCGGTTCGAAGGAAAATGATGCGGTACCGTCGCACCGCGCGGGATCGTGTGGAAATGATGCGCGGTGCCGTCGCTCCGTGCAGATGAAGTTGAATAAGTTCACGACACCGTTGCGCCGCGCCGAAGAATCCTGAAGGCACTGCGGCCAGAACGGGGCCGCGGCGCCATCATGCCGCGCCGGGTGGACCAAGGCTACGACCATAAGCTGCGACAGAATAGGGACCGACGGCCGGTTCCAGACCGCCGACGTCAGAGCAGGGGGACCGGCCCGTGCCGGTCCCATGGCAGCAACAGCCGGCCGGCCGGAGCGGGCCGACTGGTCAGGGGAAGAGCCGGGGGTTACGACCCCCGGCTGGCCAGCTTGAGCGGCCCCAACCTGGGGCCGCGGTTACAAATGAGCGGGGGGGCAGCCCCCCCCCCCCCCCACACCCCTTTCCGTTTCCGCTCGACCGAAACGGCCGAGCCTCCTGGCTGGTGCCAGCGCGCTGGGCCGCGCCCAAGCGGGCCTGACCCAGACCTGGGACGGGTCGACCCAGTTCGGGCCGACCCAGAGGGTATCGGGCCGGGTCGGACCGGGCCCGAACTCCCTATTACCAGACCTCTCACGGTCTTTTTCCGATAACTTGGGCTGCAGAACTCCGATCGACGCACTGATAGCTGCGATGTGATCCTTGGATCGAGAGGGACGTTTCGGTATATTACACTCAAGGTTTCAGAGTACTTTGGGTTCGGCCGGGTTAGTTCGTACACGAAACCAACCGGGCCTTCGGATCAGAAACGCCAATAACTTGAGCTCCGGATGTCCGATTGACGTGTCGTCGACTTTTTTGGATTCCTCTAAGTGAGACGGAACTTTTGGCTTACTTCGCTCGAGGTTTGGACGCAGTTGGAGTACGTTCGGGTTGGTTTTGACTTAAAAACCAACCGGGGCCCTGGGATGAAAAAGCCAATAACTCTCAGACCGGGCATCCGATTGACGCGCCGTCTGTGACGTTGAGTTCCTGTTGACGATAAATAACTTTTGTATACATCAACTCTGGACTATGTGTCAGTTGATGTATCAGCCCTTCGGCTCGTGGAGCGGACCCTCCAGGACGAGCTTGCTGTGTTCGGGAACCCTAGAGCTGGCTGCGACTGCGATGACGACGACGACTGTACGGAAATCCTCCATGGATTCGACAACGACGACTACAACACTCAGTGATCCTACGTGGATCAGTGCTACCAATATTGTGTGGGTCAGCGCTCAGCGGTCCTGTGTGGGCCAGCACCTACAGATCCTGTGTGGGTCCGATCCTATGTGGGTCATTGCGGGGGTTAGTTACCTATCGATCCTTTGTGGGTCATTACGGGGGTTAGTTACCTATCGATCCTTTGTGGGTCATTGCGGGGGTTAGTTACCTATCGATCCTTTGTGGGTCATTGCGGGGGATAGTTACCTATCGATCCTGTGTGGGTCCGACGGCTTAGATGAATCAGTGGCTACATCTGATCATCTCTATCCTCTTACGAAGAAGTATACCTGTGTGAGATGAATCTTAACTTTCAATCCATATCTTTGATAAGATTGACTTGATATACTCTGTGGATTACGTTATTCTTTCATGTGTGGATTGGGATGTGATTTCTTGTGTGGATCGGGTTGTTATTTTCTGTGTGGACTGGGTTGTACTTGAGCTCGGATGTTGGAGCCGAACGAGAATTGAAGACTTAGGTATATGTATGGGCATATACCTAAGTAATGTCAGATGTTACTTCGTGATTGTATCTTTCCTTTGTGGATTATCCTTTGTGGATTATGGGAGACCTTCGGGGGTCTCGGGGTCCCTACTGAGTAGCTTATACTCACCCCTGCATGGACTATGCCCGCACTACGTTGTGTTGGTTGCAGACGACGAACAACGCTGATCGTGGTAGAGGCACGAGGAGCAAGTCAGTACCCGGAGGTGGACCACTGGGCAGGGCGTACTCGGAGCGGACGGCTGGACCCCGAGGTACTGTGGAGGCTATCTGTACCCACCCTTCAGGTGGGACTACCAGTAGACGGCTCGACGTTGCAGCTTTACTTTTCAATTGTTGTACTCTCTTTCAGTTGTACTTTACTTTCAGTTTGGGTTTGTATTCTGGCCCACTTACTTTTCCACACATTCTATTCTACCCAGTTTTGACTTAGTGTTTACTTCTTCTTGCTTTCTCTGTGGTGTTTGTTACTTTACAAAGGCAATTCCTTCCTTATTTATCGGGAATTATGCCTTGGTGCTAGTCGCCAGCCCCTGGCCTATGGAAGGCGGGATTGGGGTAGTCACGACACGGGCCTCAAGGACGGGTCGTGACATGAAGGATGGTATATTTTTTTAAATGATCTATGTTGGGGGGGAAGGAATATTTCTAACAATGGTTAAAGTATCATGCAGTTTAATGTAATGTGACCAGGATATTGATCATGTAATTTAACATCTTATGGTAAAGACATTGTTGTAAAATTTAACATCTTGTGACTAGGATGTTATTCCATTTAGTTTTGAGTCATATAATGAGGAGATTATTATATTCAGTTTAATTTTTTACAATAAGGAAATTAGGGGGGATATAATTTAAGGTCATTATCTTTGGACAAAAGTTTAAATTTTTTCCCATTCTGGGTAATATGTCTGGGAACATACCGTCATATTTTGGTATGAGGAATGGAATGTCATGAGATATAATCCAAGGATCTATGGATCCAAAGAGTGGAATGGGGAAATGAATTATGGTGATAGAGGAGGTCTCTCATGGGAAAAAAGTTACTATTAATTTAAAAACATGTTTTGTGGGATACTTTATGAAAAACCAACTAGGGAATGTTATAACATAGTCAATATTGGAATCCTTTGGATGAAAAAACCATTTTGTGGCCACATTATAAAAAACATACCGGGGTGTGTTATAGCATAATTAGGAAAATAAGTTCTCATAAATTCTGAAATTATATTACTGATGGCCAAAGGATGTTTATAGAGATTTATATTTCCACAGACACAGAGTCTAGATTATAGAAGGAAAGTACCTAAATATGGGGGATCATTTTCAGTCAAAATTTCCTAATAATTAGAGTAAAAGGTTTCCTACAATGGCTAACATAAGTGTGGGAAATTTGGTGACTTTAGTTTTAGTTCATATGCCCAAGACCGTACCATTATGGAAATGATTGGTGATATGTGGCCTACCAGACCAAGATCATTCCTTCATAATTTAGACATGAGAGAGGATATTGTAATCCATGGTCTTGGGGGTTTTTATAATGGGATAAAGGATATAGGACAAATATGTGATGGATGACCGCATATAGAGTTTGAATCATAGGTTCAAACATAACACCATTAAAGATAAAAGGATATAAGAGGCTTCTCCCAAGGGAGAAGTTACCACTAGTTGACAAACTTATTTTGTGGGTTGTTTTATGAAAATCCAAATACAATGTATTATCTCATAGTCAAACACTTGAAAACTTTGGATAAAAAACCCATTTGTGTGCTACTTTATAAAAATTCAACTGGGGAACATTACAACATAGTCAAAAAATGATTCCTCAGGTATCAGACATTCTATCATTGGGAGATGGAGAAATATTACGAAGATCCAAAAGTACCCAAGGGTAAGAGTATGATGTGTAGAAGAGAGGTGTTTGATAATAAAGGACTCATTTGGACTTATATCTACCATGTAAAATAGAGTCCCTTGCATATATCTAACTCATATGTAGAAGGGGAACATATCTATTTCCTTGGTGGTGACCCTGATGAGGGGTCCCAACTTAAAATATCTTGCATGGATCTTTATTCATATGTAGGATATGGGGAATATTTATTTACCTCATGGATGTGACTGGGACATGATGACTAGGTGTCACTATTTATCTCATTGAAATTAGAATCAATCGATACATAGTTCTATGGGGGCATCATCCATGAAGTATAATGTCACGCGGTCTAGACATTAGATGTGTAGTTTAACGTCATGTGGTTAGGACATCAGTTGTGAAATTTAATGCCATGTAGCTAAGACATTAGTTGTGTAGTTTAACATCATGTGATAAAGATGAAGGTGACTTGATGTGATTGTGGTTAGACCAAGTTATATAACCTGAGCATTACTACACATCTTTTTTTAGCAATAATCAATCCACACATTGTTCTAAAATAAAGGCCCCCACACTGATTGAATTTGTGTGTGTGGAGGAAAGAGGGTTTTTTGAGTATGGGATCAAACATTGGGTGAGAACCCATATTTAATTTTCTTATGTATATCTGACATGCACATAGAAGAGTGGAGGCATTTCCCATAGTATGTTGCATCTGGGTCCATGATTAAAGATCCTAACGTCATTACAGATCTCGTTGGAATGAGAATTAATTCATACATAGTTCTTGAAATACCATGTAGTTTAATGTCATGTAGTAATGATTAATATGAAATAACATAAAAGAGATAAAAAGTTTTGACTAGGCCCAATGATGGGAATCTGGGAATCACAAGATATCCTATTAGGGTAGGAATCAAGCCACACATAGTTCTCAAAAGGTTCCTTGTGTAGGCCTGACTCAAACGCAGGGAGTGGAGGATTTTTTTATTATAGTTAGAATCAAAACTGGAGATTCAAGCTTTACTATGTATCTCATTGGAATGAGAATAAATACACATGTAGTTCTTAAAATATTCCTTGTGTTGGTCTGACCCATGCATAGGGAGAGGGATTTTTTTTTAAATTGGTTGAATATGGGCCCATAATTGGAGATCTGGACATCACTACATATCTTTCTAGAGAATCAATCCATAAATAGTTCATTAAAAACCATGTAGTTTAGCATCATCAAGAAAGGATGTAGGCTTCCTGACATGAAAATGGGTATTGTATATGGACCAGGGGATATGACTCAGGTGTCACTACATATCTTATTGCAGTAAGAATCAAGCCGCACATCGTTTTCGAAAATAGTTCCCGACATTATCTGGTTCTGACGTAGTGAAAAGGTGTATTTATATCCTCTATAATGATGGTTGGGCCTAATACATAATGTATAGGAATTACTATGTATCTCATTTTAATAACAATCAATCCATAAAGTGTTATTAAAAGGACCCTTATACAGGAATAGCCTCTACGAAGGGAAAAGTGGGATTTTTTTTCATTGAGACTAGACCAGAGATAATAGATCTGGGCATCACTAAACATCTTATTGAAGTAAGAATCAAGCCAAACAATGTTCTTGTAAATAGTTCCCCATATTGATCAAGTTCATATGCGGGGAAAGGGGGTATTGAAATTCTCCAGAATGATGTCTAGGCCTAAGACATAAGGTTTAGGCATCACTACATATCTCATTGGAATGAGAATCAATCGATACATAGTTATTAAAAGGTACCATATGCAGGTCTAACCTATAGGAAGGGAATAGAGGGGTGATTTTTCATTATGGATGGATTCAAGATAGGATATCTGGGTATCATTATGTATCTCATCTGAATAAGAATCATGCCACACGTAGTTCTGGAAAGGTTTCATGTTCTGGTCTGATTCATACAAAGGGAAATGGGGTCTATATATTTTTTTATTGAGGCTGGACCTAGGATTGGAGATATGGGTGTCACTACGTATCCAATTGGAATGAGAATCAATCCACAAGTATTTCTAGAGTAAAGGTGTGGTAGGGGCACCGACACTGGATATTATGATTCAATCAAACTTAGACCGAACACTTCATATTTTTATGTCATACAAAAAGTATGTGAACCATGAAGTTTAACACCATACTATTAGGATGTGATAATTTTGGGTCTCATACCTATAAAGGCATCCCAATTTCTCTTATGGAGTGGAAATGATGTGAGTGGGGCTTATACATGGGAGCAACCCATCTTTTCTCCCTCATGTCTAGCCAATAGGGAACCTTGACCCATTGAGGGGTTTGAGGGATGTGATTGGGACTTACACCTAAGATGGATGACCATATTTAAGGGACCTATGAAAAGTGTATCATCTCATGGTACTTTGGGGGTTTCTTAACATCAAATTAGAGGGACATTAACCATGAAGTTTAATTTCATGTGGTGAGGATTTATGGTGTCTTGTAGTTTTAGGTCATATGACGAGGATCTTATGTTGTTCAATTTAACATCATACAAAAAGAATGACAATGCCACGCAGTTTAACATGTTGCATCACAAATGTTATGTCATTCCCTTTAAGGTCATGTGATAAGGACCAACTATGCAGTTTAACATCATGAATTTGAGACGAACTTCATGTGATTACAAAAATTATCTCTTTAGGAATATGGAATTGGTTGGGGTCATAATGATTTCTCCATCCATTGATATCAAGGAATAATATCCATTAGAGCATAACTTGTGTATGGAGTAAGGTCCTCCCACTTTGTTTTATTATTTGGAGGCTTCCTTCCTGGTATCATCGGAGTTTTGTGGACTAATACAAGTTCTCCTTGTAGGAATGAATGAAAGTATACCTTCTTGTTAAAGACTCATGATATTTAATTTTGATAGACTTCCAAGTGATGAAAGGTGTTCAATATTATATTATTGATCCACTATAACTCTTCCATTCATTTATAATCTCGCTAATCTATGGAAAACTAGTCACAAATGGAAACACAGAGTGATGGAAACTATACCACAATGGGCATGATTGCTTCGGTTCTGTATACCAGTGAGTACATGGTCACCCGTGTGGCAGTACAGGTCATAGTATGGTAATCCCATAAGGAGTAAAAAATATTTTCATACTAAGACTTATTATCTTTACCCACCATCTTCTAGAGTATTTTTGAAATGGTCTTGTTGAATTCCTCTATCTATCCATCGACAACTACATGATAGTGGGATGAATGGATGAATCATATATTATACTCCTGATACAGCTTGTCCATCTCAACAGAATAGAAATTAGTGCCATTATACATTGGTATTTTATGAGTGAAACCAAATTTAGTAATGATGCTGTCTTTCAAAAATACGAAAATTATTTTGGCCCATACTTCTTTGAGGGGTATTACCTTATCCCATTTGAAGAAGAAGTAGGTAGTAGTAAAGATGTATTTGAACTGCTTGGATTTATCTAGAGGTTATAGTCTCACAATATTCATTCCCGATTTGAAAAATAGCAAAGATTATTTTTCTATATATAGAAACTCTGATGGTTGATGAATGAAGTTGGCATAAACTTTGAAGGAGTGAAATTTCTTGGTGAATTTTTTACAATCCTATGTCATCAACAACCAGAAGTATCCAAGCCTTCATATTTGGTTAGAAAGATTATATCCAGATTGGTGGACACCACAGGCTCTAGTGTGTACTTTTTCATGAAAAATGGACTATTATTAATCAATAAATTTTATAAGACTCCATAAAATTCTCATTTTTATAGGAAATTTTTGTGATTTGGGCCATCATAATGAGTTAAGTAGGATTCTCACTGCCAGATTTTCTCCTTACCATCTCGGTCCAGTGGGTGTACACTATTTTTGAGGTAGCCCAAAATTTACATCATCCACCCAGGGGTAGGACCATATGGTTCAAGTATAGGACTAAATTCATTGATCTTCTCCATTCAGAATGAAATGAAAAGTGAGACTATTCGACAATGGGGAATGTTGGTGACTCTTTTCCCCAATTTGGATCTACTAGTGCTGTAGCTACATTTTCAATGCATCTTCTTGGGTATTCTATGATCATGTGATGTGAGTTAATGTTGGATCCAAGGGGAATTCCCCCATCAACACTAAAACATATTCAAGTAGGGGGATTAACTCTTCTTTTATGATAGAATAATCCCCATTGATATGTTTGATTACCAACTCTAAATTTCATTTTACTTCTAGTTGTTCCACTGGTATTTAGAGTACCATCTCTAGACCTGTGATGAGGGAATGATATTTTTCCTAATTTTTAGTAAAACCTTCTAATAATAGGAAGGTTTAAGGTAAAACTACCATCACTGGGGAGATAATCACAATTACTAACCTGATTTTTTTTGAGTTTAGGGTATTTAATTATCCTCCTTTTTGGGCTCCTAGATGTGTTTTAAAAATAAATTTCCCATGATTGGGGTCAAACTTAAATGGAGAATATCTCTTCATCTAAAAATTCAGTATTTAATGATGTTTTTTATGTAGACAGGTGTTCTGCAAGGAAATATACCAAGGCTTGGACGTTCAATACTTTCTAAGGCATGAATTATATATTGAACTGCTATATTATAAAAACCCATCATGCTAGAATTCCTATCAACATAGGAAAAATGATGATGTATTTGAGTGGGTTATTACGAGTTAACAAATAGACCTCATGGTGCTACAGTTAGTGCCTCAGTTTTTGAACCTCAAAGATTAATGGCAGGAATCACTTCTTTATATATGAATAATGAGTCTCAACATCGAGCATTGTTCAACCAAGATAATAAAGGTTGTTTTCATTCATAACACCATTATTTTTTGCAATAAAAGTTCCTAGTTATCACTCTAGGGATGTTACATATAGGATGACTGGATTTCCCTCAATGGGTGGAATTAACACTAGTGGGATCAAGAGGTATTTCTTGAGGTTGTCAAATGATTTTTGAAATCCATTGGTTCACAGATATGTGACCCCCTTTATCATTAGTTTATTGAAGGGAAAACACCTGCCTATGAGGTTGGATATGCAGTTTTGGATGTAGGGAAAGTGTCCTTGAATTCTTATCAACTCTTTAAGGTTTCAAGGAGGTGAAATGAAAATGATAAATTTTGTTTTCTCATGGTCATCTTTGATACCATGATGGTGTTTTATGAATCCAATAAACTTTTCTGAAGTTACCCCAAAAGCACATTTCAAGGAGTTCATATTTAGGCTATGCTTTCATAGCTTGTTGATGATGGATTCTAGTTTATCCAGGTGGTTAGAAAATTATTAGGACTTAAAAACTAGATTTTCAATGCAGCATTCAATAAACTTTCCAAAAAAGGGTTTGAATATGTGGTACATGGAACGTTGGTATGTGGAGACTACATTCTTCAAGTCAAAGAGAATTACCAAAAAAAAAATATTCCTTGATGGTCTATGAATGCAGTGGTTTATTTATCTTCTAGGGTAATCTGAATTATATTGTACTATGAATTTCCATCCATGTAGGAGAGGGATTGATAACTAGTATTTTCATCGATCATGGGTTCTATGATTGGAACCAATAATTCATATTTTGGACAATGCTAGTTGAGATCTTTGAAGTCGATGGATACTATGATTTTACCATGCTTTTTATTTACCCGAATTATATTGGATATCCATTTTAGATATTGTACCTCTCGAATGAAGTAGGCCTTGATGAGCTTATCCACTTTATCCTGAATTTTAGAGTCATGAGTTGGGTGTGTCCTTTTGGCTGCCTATTTGTATCCCTGATGGTCTTCTAGAAAACCAAATTGATGGGTGTCGACCTTAGGGTTGAGGAATAGAATCTCTATGTAATTACAAGTAAACACATCCTAGTGTTTCTTTAGGAAGTACATGTATACCTCTAGTTCTTAAAAAGTCATGGCCGCACTAATAAATGTGGTTTATGGATATTCATCCATACCTAGATTTATTAATATGATTTCATCGACAGTGGTGGAGACACCTTCCCCAAATGATGGAGGGGCATCCCAGTGGTATTATTTCTCTTACTCTTCCCCATGATCTACCTTTTCCACTTCTATCTAGGAAGTGGTTGATAATTCAATTTTCTTGGAGTTAGGGGAGGAGCCAACATTCAGAGATTCAAAAGATGAAACAACTATTTTTGGTTCCATTGATCACTATGGAAAAAATGGGTATTTGCGACGGGATTTATCCTGTCGCAAATAACCCCGTTAAAAACTTATTTGCGACGGGGGTGTTTGCCCGTCGCAAATAAGTAGCCTTTTGCGACGGGATAGCTTTCCCCGTCGCAAAAGAACTTGCGCGCTTTGCGCGCCAAATCACGGGAAACATATTTGCGATGGGTGTTTATTGCCCGTCGCAAATAACCGGCGACGGTAAAAGGTATTTGCGACAGGAATATTCCCCCGTCGCAAATAGTATGTCGGCAGGTGGTTATTTGCGATGGGACGCGTCGCAAATAACTATTTAACCGTTGATCGTAATAAATGATGGCTACGGTATTTGCGACGGGTACCGTCGCAAATAATATTAGTTGCGATGGGATACCCGTCACAAATGGACCCGTCGCAAATAATCTAACCTATAAATACCCCCATCCGTTTTTTAATTCATTCTCAAACTCCATCTTCTCCTTCTCTCAAAATTCTATTTCTAGAGTTCACCGTTTCTCAAGTTTAATTTTTTTCTCCGGAGTTGATATTGAAGTTTTCAAGAACGATCAGAGATCAATCTCAGATCAATTTTATAGGTATTTATGTTCATTTTAATTTAAAATTTATTTTAAATTTTTTATTAGTTTCAATTATTCTTAATTAGTTGTAATTTATGTTTACATTGTTTTGTAACTTAATAAATTTAAATTATTAGTATTGTTCATAGTTAATGGTAATTAGGAATAATTAGTAATAATTTTCAATAATTAAGAATAAATATTAATAATTAGTAATAAATACCAATAATTAGGAATAATAACATTATTAAATTATTAGTATATTTTATTATTAATATTAAAAAAAATATAATTTTTTATATTATATACAATTCTCCTTTCATCTGTGTGTTTTCTTTCTCCACATGTATTATTTGTATGTGAAGACAGAAAACACATAGATGAAAGGAGAATCGTATATAATATAGAAAATTATATTATTTTAAAATTAATAATAAAATATACTAATAATGTTATTATTCCTAATTATTGGTAATTATTTCTAATTATTGGTAATTATTCATAAAATTACTAATAATTAGGAATAATTATCAATAATTAGCAATAATTAGGATTAATTAGTTATAATTAGTAATAATTACCCATAATTAGTAATAATTACCAATAATTAGTAATAATTACCAATAATTCAGAATAATTACCAATAATTAGTAATAATTACCAATAATTTGTAATAATTACCAATAACTAGTAATACTTACCAATAATTTGTAATACTTACCAATAATTAGTAACCATTACCAATAATTAGTAATAATTAGTAATAATTATCAATAATTAGTAATAATTAGTAATAATTACTAATAATTACCACTAATTAGTAATAATTAGGAATAATTACCAATAATTAGTAATAATTAGTAATAATTAGTAATAATTAGTAATAATTAGTAATAATTAGTAATAATTAGGAATAATTAGTAATAATTACCAATAATTATCAATAATTACCGATAATTACCAATAATTAGGAATAATTATCAATAATTAGGAATAATTACCAATAATTTGGAATAATTACCAATAATTAGGAATAATTACCAATAATTCGTAATGATTACCAATAATTAGTAATAATTACCAATAATTAGTAATAATTACCAATAATTAGGAATAATTACCAGTAATTAGGAATAATTACCAATAATTAGGAATAATTACCAATAATTAGGAATAGTTACCAATAATTAGGAATAATTAGTAATAATTACCAATAATTAGTAACAATTAGTAATAATTACTAATAATTACCAATAATTAGTAATAATTAGTCATAATTAGTAATAATTAACAATAATTAGTAATAATTACCAATAATTACCAATAATTACCGGTAAATAGTAATAATTACCAATAATTAGGAATAATTACTAATAATTAGTAATAATTTGTAATAATTCGTAATAGTTACCAATAATTAGTAAAAATTCGTAATAATTAGTAATAATTAGTAATAATTACCAATAATTAGTAATAATTACCAATAATTAGTAATAATTAGTAATAATTAATAATAATTATCAATAATTAATATTAATTACCAATAATTAGTAATAATTACCAATAATTACAAATAATTAGTAATAATTAGTAATAATTAGTAATAATTACCAACAATTAGTAATAATTAACAATGATTAGTAATAATTACCAATAATTAGTAAAAATTATCAATAATTAGTAATAATTACCAATAATTAGTAATAATTACCAATAATTAGTAATAATTACCAATAATTACAAATAATTAGTAATAATTACCAACAATTAGTAATAATTAGTAATAATTAGTAATAATTAGTAATAATTACCAATAATTAGTAATAATTAGTAATAATTAGTAATAATTAATAATAATTACCAATAATTAGTAATAATTAACAATAATTAGAAATAATTACCAATAATTAGGAATAATTACCAATAATTACCAATAATTACCGGTAAATAGTAATAATTAATAATAATTAGTAATATTTAGTAATAATTACCAATAATTAGTAATAATTACCAATAATTAGTAATAATTAGGAATAATTACCAATAATTAGCAATAATTAGTAATAATTACTAATAATTAGTAATAATTACCAATAATTAGTAATAATTACCAATAATCAGTAATAATTAGTAATAATTACCAATAATTAGTAATAATTACCAATAATTAATAATAATTACCAATAATTAGTATTAATTACCAATAATTAGTAGTAATTAGTAATAATTAGTATTAATTACCAATAATTAGTAATAATTAGTAATAATTAGTAGTAATTAGTAATAATTACCAATAATTAGTAATAATTACCAATAATTAGTAATAATTAACAATAATTAGTAATAATTACCAATAATTAGTAATAATTACCAATAATTAGTAATAATTACCAATAATTAGTAATAATTACCAATAATTAGTATTAATTACCGATAATTAGCAATAATTACTGATAATTACCAATAATTACCGATAATTACCAATAATTACCAATAATTACCAATAATTAGTAATAATTAGTAATAATTACCAATAATTAGTAATAATTAGGAATAATTACTAATATCTAGTAATAATTAGGAATAATTACCAATAATTAGTAATAATTAGTAATAATTAGTAATAATTAGAAATAATTACTAATAAATAGTAATAATTAGTAATAATTAGTAATAATTAGTAATAATTAGTAATAATTATGAATAATTATTAATAATTAACAATAATTAGTAATAATTACCAATATTTAGTAATAATTAGTAATAATTAGTAATAATTACCAATAATTAGTATTAATTTCCAATAATTAGTAATAACTACCAATAATTACCAATAATTAGTAATAATTAGTAATAATTACTAGTAATTACCAATAATTAGTAATAATTACCAATAATTAGAATAATTACCAATAATTAGTAATAATTACCAATAATTAGTAATAATTAACAAAATTAGTAATAATTACCAGTAATTAGTAATAATTACCAATAATTAGTAATAATTACCAATAATTAGTATTAATTACCAATAATTAGTATTAATTACCGATAATTAGAAATAATTACCGATAATTAGTAATAATTAGTAATAATTACCAATAATTAGTAATAATTAGTAAAATTACCAATAATTAGTAATAATTAGTAATAATTAGTAATAATTACCAATAATTAGTAATAATTAGTAATAATTAGTAATAATTAGTAATAATTAGTAATAATTACCAATAACTAGTAATAATTAACAATAAAATGTTTGCGTCAGTCGTGTATGATGTAAACTCTATAATTATCCTAGCTTGAGTGTTTTTTCTAAAAAATTATTTAAAACCAGTAATGCTTTTATATTTTATAGAAAAATATGGATCAACGAGGTCATCAACAATCATTATTAGGTGACCGCATATGGATAAATCAATGTAGAAATCCAAATGGTTCTGGTTTAAATCCAGTATATGTATAGGGTGTGGAGACTTTTTTATCATTTGCAGCATCAAATCCAGAATTTGTTTCAGAAGGCAAAATAAAATGCCCTTGCAAGAAAATGTGCATTGAGAACGTTTGACACGTTTGACAAAGTGGGGGAACATCTCTTGGATTTTGGTTTTCAACCAGATTATGTTTTTTGGTATCAACACGGTGAACGCAGTTCCAGAGCAGGTGATACCAACTTGATTCCGAATCCATACCGGTTTCAAGATTTAGTACATGATGTTGCAGGTTCATCTGTTCAACATATAGAAACTCTGACTGATATAGCTTCAAATCCTGAGTTGGCACCGTCTGAATTTTATGAGTTGTTGAGGTCTGCTGAGGATGCATTATATCCTGGCTGTAAGATGAGAAAATTAGAAGCAGTTGCAAAATTTATGGCTATCAAATCAGATAACGGAATGTCAAACATCTGTTTTGACCAGATATTTTCTTTGCTTAAAACACTGTTACCCGAAGGAAATGTTTTGCCTACAAATTACTATGAGAGTAAGAGGCTGGTTCGAAATTTGGGACTTACTTGTCAGAAGATTCATGCATGTTCAAATGACTGCATTTTGTATTCTGGGGAAAATGAGTCACTAGATAGTTGTCCCACATATGGGCAACTGAGATATAAAGAAGGACAACATGGGAAGTCTGGTTTGATTCCTGTAAAACAGTTGAGATATTTTCCGCTTACATCCAGACTTCAGCGTTTATTCATGTCTAAGAATACAGCGACAATGATGTCACGGCATAAAGAGAATATTTCAAACGATAAAATCTTGAATCATCCAGCCGATGGTGATTCATGGAAACATTTTGATAGAGTGCATCCATCCTTTACTTTAGATGTTAGAAATGTTCGACAGGGGCTTTCCATTGATGGTTTCTGTCCGTTCGAATCTTATGGCAGTCAATATTCATGTTGGCCTGTTTTTTTAACTCCGTACAATTTACCTCCATGGATGTTGATGAAGGAGCCATATATCTTTTTGACTTTACTAATTCCAGGAAATCCAAAGAAAAATATTGATATTTATTTGAAACCATTTATTGATGAATTAAGTTTATTGTGGAGTACTGGTGTTAGTACATATGATGTTGCAATGAAACAGAATTTCATACTGAGAGCAGAATTGATGTGGACAATTAGTGACTTCCCGGCTTATGGGATGTTATCTGGCTGGAGTACACAAGGTCAGAAATCATGTCCTTACTGTATGGGAGAGAACAAAGCATTTATGCTCATTCATGGAAAGAAACCCTGTTATTTTGACTTTCACCGTAGATTTCTTCTAGCTGATCATCCTTTTCACAAAAACAGATCTCATTTCAGAAAAGGAACAGTTAAAAGGGATGGACCTCCAAAAATGCTATCTGGTTCGGAGTTAAAATAAGTTGTATTTTCATTACCTCCCATCACTTTTGGTCCCACAATAAACCAACAGAAAATTTCTGGTTTTGGGAAGGAACACAATTGGATTAAACGTAGCATATTTTGGGATTTTCCATATTGGTCTGATTTGTTGGTCCGACACATGTTAGATGTCATGCACATTGAGAATAACTATTTTGATAATTTGTTTCATACAGTTTTGGATACACCAGGAAAGATCAAAGACAATGTAAATGCACGTTTAAATCTTGCCCAAATTTGCAGGCGTCCAGAACTGGAACTGTTTGAGAATGTCAAAATAGAAAGGTTACTGAAACCAAAAGCATCTTATACACTGTCTAAAGAAAACCATTTATTATTTTGTCAGTGGATTGCAGATTTGAGACTTCCAGATGACTGTGCTTCCAATTTGGGTAGATGTGTAAAGAATGATCATATTACTGGATTAAAAAGTCATGATTGTCATGTTATAATGGAAAGACTTCTACCCATTGGATTAAGAGGTCTGTTGAATTCTGTGATTTGGGATTCCATAACAGACATGTCTCATTTTTTTCGGGAAATTTGTGTGGCTACAACAGATTATGTTGCTCTAGGCAAACTTGAAGAAGATGTTGTTGTAATTATATATAAACTGGAAAAAATATTTCCTCCGTCTTTCTTCGACTCAATGGAACATTTTATGTTACATTTTCCATATGAAGCCAAATGTGGAGGTCCAGTACAGTTTCGATGGATGTACCCATTTGAAAGATGCATGCAAAAATTAAAAAGAAAAGTACGTAACAAAGCATCTGTTGAAGGATCTATTGCAGAATCTTATTTGCAAGAGGAAATATCTTTTTTCTGCTCCCATTATTTTGAATCTGAGTATCCTTCAAAACACAACTGAATGGGACGGAACGAGAGGAATATTGATGAAATCGACAATCAATTATCTGTTTTCAACCAGCCAGAGCTTGGTTTTGGTGGAGTTTATGAACGCTGGCTTTCAGATGATGAACATCATAGAGCTCATACGTATGTTCTGCTCAACTGTGAAGAGATGACATCAGTTGTACTGTAAGTGTTTATATCACTTATTCTATAATTTATGTTACAGTAAATAACATTGGTTTTTCTAGGTTGTATGATAATCATATCAAGAAACAAATTCCACAAATTACAGCAGCTGCTCTCAAAGAACGTCGACTGAAAAATTTCTCTCAGTGGTTTCCAAAACTGGTAACATAAATTCTTTATCTTTTAGCAGCTCATTCAATGTATAGTTTACTATATTGATAATTATTTCACAAATTTTCAGGTGTCTCGACATGCTGATAAAATTGACAAACAGCTGTGTGTATTGAGTAACCCACCTTCCAAACTTGTTAAAACTTATAATGCATATGTGGTGAATGGATTTCGATTTCACACACATGCATATGGGGAATCAAGAAAAACAATGAACAGTGGAGTTAGCTTGAGAGGATCTCATCATCGAGAAAATGAAGTTGAATTTTATGGCATACTTGATGAAATCATTGAACTCTGTTATCTTGGAAAACATTACATAACCATGTTCAAATGTCGGTGGTTGGATATAGAGAGAGGCGTGCGTGTTCATCCGACTCATGGAATCATCGATATTAAATGTAAAAGTGTTCTCGCAGTAAATGAACCATTCTTATTGGCTCAACAGGCACATCAAGTTTATTACGCAAAGTACTGTGCTACATCAAGAGACTTGAATGATTGGTGGAGTGTAATAAAAATCAAAATTCAAGAAAATCAGTTTATTCAAAGTGAATGTGCTTTCACTGATGTGCAAAGAATTGAAGTTTTTCAAGAGAGTACTCAAAATAAATGTTTTTTACAAAGAGACATGAGTATCGATGATGACACCCCACATTTAAGAGTCGGTGATGACGATGATGTTAATGATGTCACATATGAATTTGAAATGGTAAGAGATGAAGCAACTGTAACTCGAATGGATATCGATGATGTTGAGGAGGAATATGAAGATGACATTGACATATATGAAGATGATGATGAAGATGAACACCGATAGAATTCCATGGTATTTATATACAATCATAATATGTATATATGTATATATAATAGTAATTATAAATTATTTGCTAACAACATTAACATTTTCTGTTTCAGATGGACGACGTCACATTTCGTGAGTTGGCGGATGCTGACCTGTCTTTCGATGCGGATGAGTTACTGGCAGATGACCATCAGCCTGTAGGCGCTCCAAGGAGTACGCGGAGGGGGCGCGGTCTTGCACGATTGATGATTCCTGACCCCGTCCCCAAGCGACGTCCACGTCTTGGGTTTGATCCATGCACACGGAGGTGTGATAACCTGTGTGATAACCTGTGGATTTGACTAAGATTTCATTAATCTATTCACATAATAAATGTTTATTATTTTTACAGTTTTCCGCATATAGCAGTCGGACAGGGCAGCGCTATTTTGCGCAACTATTTCTCTCAGCCGTGGACCACATGGGAGCAGATTCCCATCGATGTGCAGCATGCCATGTTCGGCCATTGGTTGGTACATACGTAAATAAATAATTTTTATTTTGAAAATTATTTAATTTCTAACTTGATATTTTGATTTATTTGTAGGGTTTATGGTATCCGATCAAGGATACCATGCGTGACGCCATCCACGAGGCATGGGAGGTGGCCATACATGATCGCCTTCGTCAGTTTTTGCACAATTTAAGAAAAGCTGCCATGAAGAAAGCAGGAGTGTCAGATTTTGACAAGTCATGTAGAGCACACCGACCAGAGTACATTTCATCCCATGTATGGGATGGATTATGTGCACACTGGTTGAGTGGTGCCTTTCAGAGGAGATCATCGGTGGGGAGGTAGAATCGGGGGATGCAGGAGGTGACTCATCGAGCTGGGAGTCATTCTTTCAGTACTCATAGACAGCATCTGGTACGTACATTATTTATAAATATTTTATATAACTATAAATATTAACAGTTTATTTTTTATTCTTATAGGCTGTCGAGCACCCCGATATTATGGAGTACGGCGTATATCAGAGGATGTATAGTGATCCTGCTACTGGGGAGCTCAGAGGTGATCGTCAGCATCACATCATGGTCAGTATTATTTGTTTTCAACTTTAAAAATTAACTGCATATAATATATTCACAATTTTAATTTTAAATTGCAACTACAGGATTCATATGAGGCCGCAGCGTCACAGGCCCGACCTGAGAGTCAGGCCGAGTCATCAGATCAAACCACTGGCCGTCAGTTTGATGAGGCGGCATGGATGCATGCCACCCAATATGCCTTCGAGAAGGTTCGGGTAGTTGGTATCAGCTCTCGACTGACTCCCGGAGATTATTATGGCAGTGCAGCGATGTCGACGTCCAGCTCGAGAGGAGCTCGTGCATCTTCTTCTGCTACACAGTATAAGGATCAGTTGCGATCTCAGACTGCACTGATAGAGAGTCTCCGATAGGAGAAGGAGTAGATGCGTCAGCAGCATGAGGAGGAGCGCCGACGCCAGCAGCAGCTGTACGAGGAGCAGACGAGTCGGTGGCAGCAGCAGCATCAGGAGAAGATGGAGTACATGCGCTAACTCACTCATGTTTTAGGGATGGAGTTTCCTCCACCACCATCTGCAGATCCACCTCCCCCCCTCCATCAGATTAGAGTTTGTTTTTATGTTATAAAATTTGTGAAATCAAAATATGATTTTTTTTCTATTCGTAGTTTCTGTCTCATTATAAAATATTAATAATATTATATTTTGAAATAACAATATTAATATGAATAATAATATTATTTATATTTTATAATATTAAATTATATATATATATTAAAATTTTATAATATTATAATTTAATAATA
Source organism: Viscum album (assembly GCA_963277665.1). Taxonomy (NCBI): domain Eukaryota; kingdom Viridiplantae; phylum Streptophyta; class Magnoliopsida; order Santalales; family Viscaceae; genus Viscum; species Viscum album. Next base: position 883,076,026 of record OY728123.1, read on the forward strand.
TTTTTTTGTAATACTTGAATTATTTTAATATTTGAATGTAAAATAATTCTATTATTTTTATATTAATTAAAATAACTTATTAATATTTTTTTATTTATGAATTATAATTCTAATATTATTATATTAATTAAATCATTTATTAATATTATATTATTTTTTATTTTTGAATTATAATTCTATTATTATTATATTAATTAAAATAATTTATTAATAATTTATTATTTTTATTTGTGAATTATAATTCTATTATTATATTAATTAAAATAATTTATTAATATTTTTTTATTTTTTTATTTTTGAATTATAATTGGATTATTATTATATTAATTAAAATAATTTATTAATAATTTTTTTTTTTATTTTTTTATAGTATTTGCAACGGGATACTATGCCCGTCGCAAATAGTATTATTATTATATGCATTAAAATAATTTATTAATAGTTTTTTATTTTTTTTAAATAGTTTTTGCGACGGGTCCCGTCGCAAAAACTATTTGCGGCTGGTCCGTCGCAACAGGTATTTGCGACGGGGCCCATTGCAATTACTATTTGAAATGATTTTTACAAATATACGGAGTAATATTTGCGACGGGGAGAATCCCCATCGCAAAAAAAAGCTTTAGCGACGGGCCCGTCGCAAATAATTGTTGTTGCGACACCGTTTTCAGCAACGTGCCATTTGCGACGGGCCCCCATCGCAAAAAGCCATTTACGACGGGATCCCGTCGCAAATGACCCGTCACAAATACCTGTTTTTCTAGTAGTGGATGGCGCGAGGCCTTTTTGGAGCTCCGAAGGGGGGATGAGTGATGGATAATGAGAATATTTGTTTTCCCATGTTAACATGACAACTTCTTCCATCCTAGATGATAGAACAAGGCTTTGTTGGAACTTAAGGGATGGAATTGAGACACTATCTTATAGGCTTCCTTCACTGTTCAGAGAGTTGACAACATCTGTTACACCATCGATCTCAATTTTCATGACTAACATTACAGAAGTGGCAGAATGTTTGCTTGAATTTCTTCCACCCCTTAGACTTTATTGATATGTATCACGTAATCTGTATTGATATTATTGAAAGAATTATATGGTATCATCTCTAGACCATTCATGGAATTGATTCAGGTGACATCATCATCTATGGACTATTTCTCTTCTTTATGTTATAATCATGCGTCAATTTATTGCGATTCAAAGGTTTTAAATGGGTCTTTGTCACCATGAAATGTCCCAATTTGAGAATTGATACAATATTTTAGGAATTGGTGGTACGATGAGGTGATACATTCATATTGATGTTTCCAAGTTCTTACAAAATATACATTCAAGGAAATATTCTACCTAACAATCATGAATTCTAAGTTAGAAATGAGATCCCCAAACTGAGTCCTGAGTTTGATTTCACCAAGAGACTTTTTCTCATTCTTGTCATAACCCTATAAAATTAGGGTAATGGGTGAAAAGTGAGATTCATTAAAACCAAATTTATGAAGTGTTAATATTGGGATTAGGTTGACTCATGAACCATTGTCAATGAAGGCTCGTTGGATACCAATGTAATTTATACTGCCATATATATACAAGGGTATGATGTGCCCCTGTATGAACAAATCCTCATCCTGACCGATGAAAAAGATGATCGTGTGGAATCATGTGGGGTCATTTTCTACATGATACACTTTGGCAGAAACAACCTCAACTTCAATCTCCTAAGGTCTTGACAAGGCCTCTACGAGTGCTTCCCAGAGGTTTTCTGATAGACTCAAGGCATCCAGGATTGAAAACATAGCCAAAACTAGGGATAATTTCTTCCAAACATCATACTTCTAGTTTAAAGATATGTGCTTACCAATATAGAGATTTTTTTCTAGTTCTTTAGGGGATGAAGTGGTTGATGTGGAAGGATCAACCCTTAGAATGAGAGTTGAATGTTCTTCGACTCTTTGTGGATGAGGTCAGTTAGGTCTTCCTACATTATGAGGTTGATAAGGCGATGTCATATCCTCTAGTAGATATTCTAGGATGATCATGTTAGAGAAGACCCTATCATGTGTGGGGGAGCTTCAATGATCCTATAGATATTACTGGAGATCTCTCCCATGGGTTTCATCCATGCTGATTATTCAAGAAATGACATGGTTAAAGTAGTGAATCCTAGCATGACAACATATTTCTTTGTATCCATGACTATGATGACCTCCACTTCTAGTTCCCTAATCAAGTGTAAGAAATTTATATTCACAATCATGATCATCATCTGAGGATGGATCCATTAAGTGAATAAAATTAATGAAACTGAAGATCAACTCCTCATCTGATAGGGATTCCATCTGGTGGGTGGACCCTTATTATAACATTTGGTGGGGAGGTGCTCATTCTTATGGGACTATAGGAATTAATTCCAATAAATTTAAGGAAAAATTTGGATTTGGAATAGGCTCATATTCCCACTTTTTCTTTTTTATCTTCTGGACATGTTGGTTTTTGAAAAAATGGATTATAGAGGACTGAGTTGCCAATAAAGTTGAGTATGTTGTAGTAGAATCAATTGATGGCATAATTGGATATTTAAAATGTGTTTAGAGGATAGAATGAGTTCATATGATTATTTTCTTGACCATTCTATCAATGAACTTACATGTACTATTTATATTAACTTCTTTCCAATCTTTTTCCTCCTATAGATTGGTGGAAGAAGCATATGCTAGTTGAGTAGGTGAATTTTTCAGCTTCACTTTCCCAGAGTCCACCATATTTTGTAAGAGGTCTTTGAAAACAAAACACTCTTGAATATTATGGACCAACACTTGATGAAAGGAAAAATAGTTTGGGATATCTTCATCACTAATTTTTTTATGATTTCTTGGTTTTGTAAACTTAAATAAGTATATTCCCAATATCAAGATAAATTATCTAGGGGCTTAGTCATTTAAAAAAGAATAGATCTTATATTTTATTTTCTAAAAATTTTTCACATTTTTTCTCTTTGATCATCCTAACATGGTAGGATTTGTTGTTGATGCTTAGGAGGTTGAGACACATGATATGGTGCAGGAATTGGAGTGGGGCAGATACAATGGATTTCTTAAGTGTAACATTGGAATCCTCTTATTTACCCATTCTCCTTCCCTAACATGATGGAATTACTGAGGAATTAGAATTGGTCTTTATTATGGAGTCTTACACTCTCTGTGAGATCACAACGAGGTCCTAAACCCCTCCTATGTATTTCAAAAGATTAAGTGGCATGCATAACTCACCATGAATATTCACAATATAGATGGAAAACAAGTATTTTTGAGGGGGAGATATGTTCAAAGAGTATCTAAATATTTTCTATTGATAAATGAAGTCCGAGACCCTTTCATTCTCTAACAATCTTTAGTTAGAAAGGTCAAGTACTGTTGTCTACTACAGTGTCGAAATGAACTGGAAGGTAAAATTACGATGGGAGTCTTCCCATCCTATAATTGACCAAGCCTGTAAGATTGTGTACCACACAAAGGCCATTAACAATAGTGATTTCACAAAGAACCATAGTTTCACTACCTCCTGTTGTTCAGGTTACCTCATCACGAGATTATAGCGAGAGACAAAATGCATCAGATGCTACTCCAGATCTCCCAAGGCATTAAAAATAAGAAATGTCGGGTTCTAGAAGTTCAGATGGGGAAGAGTCAGATCTACCCATTCAGGGTAGGGCTTATTTTTTGGTTGTATCAGTGATCTCTATTCCTCCATGGTTTCTAATAGATCTTTGAGTGACTCAAGAGCATTCATTAGCCCTTGAAGAATGTCTGGCTGAGCCAGAGCTTGAGTAGGTGATGCGACCAATAGGGCCATATGTTGTGGCATTAATGGTACCTTCCATGGGTATCCTATTAGGATAGGCCTGTAAAGATGTTCCCAGAACTATTATAGATATGAATGTAACAACCTAACCTTAGTTACCTAGAGTTGGTGCATTATTACATAACATTGGCATGATCACAAGGGATCAAGTCCTGAATGACCGATCAGTTTAGTAGCCTTGTAATTACTAGATACATACATAAGTTTTACATTTAATTATGAAATAAAAAAACATTTTGTCTCCTTTTAACAGACTTATATCTTTTATCCTATACCTGCAGGTCAGTCATAATATACTTCTTCGCATCCTGTGAAAAATAAAACATAGAATGGTGTGATATCAAATGCTTAGTAAGGATAACAATATTGTGAAAACTATCATAAATAAGCACAAACATTTAGTAAAATGTATAAGACTAAAACACAACCCTTTTAAACATAAAAAATCAGTATTATATGGAAAAGATAAATAAAATAATTCCATTTACTTATTCACATGGATATTCTACCGGTCGAATAATCACATGTAATATCAATAGCTAAATTAATAATGATAGAATGCATAATGCCGGACATCATAACCACATAGTCAAGGCCTTGTGTCAAGACTACAAGTAAAAATTTTGTCACGGACTTGTACCAAGACACTAGTTTGTCTCAAGATACCTTCCAATGCATTGAGGGGATATAGCAGGCCCCACCCGTCACTTACTACGTTCAATGCATTCCTCATACGAAAAGGTTGAAACATAACATAAAATTTCGTATTAAAACTAGCATAAGAAATGTTAATACTTTAACCATAAACCATGAATAGTATAAAAATAGCTCATCCATGGTAAAACATATCACAAAACCTTCAATACAATATGGAAGATTGTATCATAATAAATCAACTTCAAACAAGCATAAAATCCAACAAATGATGTTGACATAGATGAAATCAAAACTATTTGAGATAAATATATCTTTATATTTTGAAATCATTTAAAAGACACATAATTATACAAGAAAACATTTATTTTGAGAATATTATTATAAGATTCCAAGGGAAGCTTCTAAGGTGTTATAACAATGGGAAATAGCCGCAACCACCATGAAAGTTAGAAAAACATTCTTTCCTTAATTTGTCGAAAAGGTCATAAAGTATCTTATTTGGAAAGTGATAGAAAGATTCCTTCCAAACCATTTTATAAAAATTCAAAAAAGGGAATAAATGAACTTAACCCAGAGTCTATTAAATAGTAAAAATGTTTTGAAATATATTTTTAAGAAACACGGATGTGGATGGTAAAGAGGTCCCAATAGATACTTACGTATAAACAACCTCGAATAATAAAGTGATTGTAAAATTAACCCTTAACTTATACTCTTACTTAGTTGAGGGTAGGTTAACCTCCTGTATAATGGTTAAATAATTTTTATTAAATTATACAATAACCACATACATAAATATGATATCACATATGATCCTCTAATATTTCTTTGTTAATAATATTTCAATAGTATCATTGTTTCAGGTGTTAACTGATTCATTTTACTTTATATGTTTTGTTAAGTAAGTAATTTCTATTATGGATATGATGAATTTGATTTATATCAAAAATAATATTAAGTTCTTTAAACATTATTTTTAATCATCAAATTAAAATTATTCTTGAATGGCTACGATGGAGAACAAAATCTCATCGCGTCGTGGAGATGGTAAGTCGTACATACGCATGAGCGACAATATCATTCCATTGATTGTGAAATCATATGTAATTGGATGGTATATTATATATACAGAATAACTGATATGTTTTATTTATTATTTATATCAATTATAATCATTATTATACACATCCAAGTAATTAAGTGTTGAATAACAAACTACACCACGACATGGAGACGGTAAGCTGTATGTACACATGTATAGTGACATTACCATTCATAGGATGGATAAAATAATTAATATTGTTGTACCATGTTTATAATAACATCAAAGCATGTATAAGGTACTGAAGATATTATTTTGGTATGGAAACAACAAAGAAAGAGGAAGTGGAATAAGAAAAGAACTTTGAAATAGGTGATGAAATTATTACTTATTATTCAAGTGATTCCTTTTGATTTGATCAAAAGGGATACTTAGGTTGGATTTCTGATCAATGTATGGCCTCTAGGTTGAATTTAAGGTAGTTTGGAGGATATTTGAGTAGGGTTTGGATGATCCAAATGGCTTTTGAGGTGTGAAATTAAGAGAAGGGTGGGTACCCTTTTATAAGAGAACTAAGGGTCACTTTAGGAAAACCTTGAAATATTATTTTATTATAAAATAGTTTTTGGTTTATAATAGCTAAAAATGGATTTATTTCGTGGATAAGGTGGGGATGGGTCTAAAACCTCTCAACCAATAGGTTTTAAACAAGTTTAGGTCACTATATTAAACTTATCTTTTATATTTAACTCTTAGTTAAATAGTTTAACTTTTACCATGTCTTCTTGTATTTTTACAATACATGGTTAATAAACTACCTATAAAATGCCAAGAGAACCTCAAGTGGTTCATTAATTACATATATATCATTATATAATTATTTTTTCTGAACCTTATATTTTTCGGAATATTATATCATTTAAGAAAATATTATTTTGTTTAAAAACTCATTTATGTTAATTTTGACACTATTTAGTATTTGATTTTTGTGAAAGTAAAAAAAACGTGATTAATTTAAATAAAATACATTAAATCAACCATAACATGTCATGTTAACCTATAACATTCGTGGATTTCATCAAAAGTTTCAATTTACATTTATTTTAATATTTAAAATATCAATTGTTTTAATCTTTCATTAATAAGATAATTAATGCATCATCATTCTGTCATAAATAAATTTAATTATTTAATGTATAAAAATTATAAATAAAATACCATGATGTAGGAAATATTTTTATCTTTCTAATTAATAATTATAGTCGAATTTATCTTATGTATAACCCTATATTAAAAATGGGTTAGTTATTACAATTTGAATTTAACACTTTTAACTCTTCTTTAAATAGAATATAATAAATGTCCTAATATAATCCAACTGATAAAAAAGAATCATATTTTTTTTCCAAAGGTTGATTTTGGTAGAAATAAACTTATCCAATATAATTAGTACATGTGTTGGTGGTAATAATAATTTCATTTTTACCTTTTATTACCCTATTTACTTTTAATCGTGGTAAATAAAATTCAAAAGTTACTATTCACCCAAAAATATTTACATCCTATTGAACCACATTTTACCTACTGATGTAAACCATGTCTCTTGGATTTTTGAAATTCAATTCACAGAAGTGGTAAAATTATGTTTTATGAAAATTTACAAATGTGCCTAGAAGGTGGGTAAAAGACGGTTAAAAGTTCAATAAAATTTTATATATCTAATCTTATTATAAAATACTCCAATGAATTAAATTGAAATAATATATGTATTATGTATCTATTTTTACTTTAAAATAAATTTAAATAATAATAATAATTATTTAAATAAAAGTCAGTTTCAAACAATAATGCAGTGTTATTCAATATTCATAAAAAATAAATGTTTTCAGAAAAATACCAAAAATTCACCCTAAGATAATTTTGATATTCATAATCCAAAAATGAAGTCCATTTTGAAAAATAAAATTTATAAAATTTCAGAAAGTGGGTATTACTATTCATAAGGGCTAATTTGATTGGTCGTGTTGTGCTAGAACTTGAAGTTGCCTACAACACAAGCTATTGCATTATTCAAAGAGAAGCATATTGTGGAAGATTGAGGTGTTACATTATTTTCTCTAAATAATTTCATCCTCAAAATTTCTAGAATATTACTGCATAAAAAGATTCGGGTGGTTCTTCATCATAAGCTCCTCAGGTACCCACATTCCCTCTTCCATTTTATGGTTTTTCCAAAGAACGTTTACTAGACAAGTCATTTGGTTTCTAAACACTTGTTATCTAGTATTAATAATCTTGATAGGCTATTCATAATAAGACAGATCAGGTTCTAGTTCTATTTTCTTCATAGGTGAGTACATGCATTGGGTCAGGCATGTATTTTATCAACATTGATACGTGAAATACATAATGAACTTTGGAGGGGCTTGGAAACAATGCCAAATGGTAAGCTACAACTCCAATTCATTTTATAATTTCAAAAGGTCCGATATACCTGAGACTTAATTTACCCTTGTTACCAAATCATATAATAACCTTCCATGGAGATACCTTCAAGAAAACATGATCTCACACTTGAAATTTTAAATCCTTCCTTCATTTATCGGCATAGATCTTTTTCCAACTTTGAGTTTCTTTGATGTGGTTTTGAATAATCTTCACCTTTTCCATTATTGCCACAAGAAGTTCTGGGCCTACGAGTTTTCTTTCCCCAATATAATCCCAACAAGTTGGTGTGGGACATCTCTTTCCATATAATGCTTCATATGGTTCCATCTGAATACTTTAATGGAAGTTATTGTAATAGAAAAATTCTAACAGAGGTAAATACTGATCCCACATACCGTGAATGTCAAGTGAGAAAGATCTCAACTTGTCTTCTATGGTTTGAATAGTTCATTCTGATTGTCCATTAGTTTGAGGGTGGTAGGCAGTGCTTAAACGAAGTTCAATATCTAAGGATTTTTGAATACTTTTCCACAATCCTGATGTAAAATGGGGATCATGATCAGAAACAATCTATAGGGGTACACCATAAAGTCTTATAATTTCATTAATATATAGTCTTGCTAAACATTCAAGTGGTAAATCTTCTATTATAACAAGAAAATGTGTTGACTTGGTAAAATGATCAACAATGACCCATATTGCATCATTACTTCTAGGAGTATCTGGTATCCCCATGAAAATTCCATCATAATATCATCCCATTTCCACTCAGGTATAGGAAGAGGTTGCATGACTCATCTAGGATGTTTCCTTCCAGCCTTCACCTATTAAAAAACCATACATCTTGACACATAATCAGAAATCTCCCTCTTGATGTTGTCCCACAAAAAATGTTCCTTCAAATATCTATACATCTTAGTGCTACCAAGGTGTATATAGTAATTGGATCTATGAGCATCATCCAACAATTCCATTTTTAGATCAGGTATATCGGGAACACAAAGCCTCTTCCCAAATTTCAAAATTCCATCTTGATATACGAAGTCAATCAGTCTCCCATCATTCATAGCTATAATTTCTTTTGAAACTCCTCATCATCAGTATGAGAAATTTTTATTCTTTCTAGTAAATATGGTATGGAAACCATTTGAAAAAGTATTGATGTTTCACCTTCCATGACTATTTCCATATCCATCTTTACTAGATCCATGAATATATGATCCCTTTAGACTCTCATCTTTTTTAGAAATCCATGATCCATTATGCTCAAAGCATCATCCGTGTTATTTTCCTTCCTCAGGTGGTAGTGTATAGTGAAATCATAATCCTTGAGTAGTTCAAGCCATCGCCTTTTCCTCATATTGAGTTCTTTTTGTGATAAAATATACTTTCAAACTCTTATGATCAGTATAAATATCACATTATTCACCATAGAGATAATGTCTCCATATCATCATAGAAAGTATTACAACTAAAAAATCAAGGTCATGAGTGGGATAATTTTGTTTATGAATTTATAGCTATCATGATGCATAAGAAATAACTCTACCATTATGCATAAGGACAAAACACAATCTTTTCTTTGAAGAATCAATATAAATAACAAAACCATCATTCATCGATGGTAGAGTCAAAGTAGAAGCATTGACTAATATTCTCTTTAGTTATTCAAAACATTCTTCATAATATTTTATCCAATCAATTTTATCCCCTTTACATGTGAGCTTGGTTAATGGGTTAGCCAATTAGGCAAAATTCTGGATGAAACGCCGATAATAACCTACTAAAACAATAAAACTGCGTACCTCAGTTATACTTGTCGGTGTTGAACATTCTTGTATTGCTCTTGTCTTAGAAGGATCAAAAAATATTCCATCCTTAGAGGCAATACAACCCGGAAAAGAAGTCTCATAAATCCATAATTCACATTTCCTAAACATCCCATATAATTCATTTCTTCTAAGAGTTTTTTGAATAGTGCACAAGTGATTTTCATGATCTCTGTAGATTTTAGAGTATACTAAGATATAATCAATAAATACCACTACAAAGTCATCAATATATTCCTTGAAAATGCTATTCATTAGATCTATTAAGACATAGGGTGCATTAGTCAGTCCAAAAGGCATTATTGTAAACTCGTAATGCCCATATCTGGTACGAAATGCTATCTTTGGAATGTCTTCCATCTTCACACCCAACTGATGAAATCTAGATCGAAGTTAAATCTTTGAAAAATATTGACCTCCATGAAGTTGATTGAATAAATCATCAATGTGAGGTAGGGGATACTTGTTCTTTATTGTTATAACATTGATCTCCCTATAGTCAATGCACAACTTCATAGATCCATCTTTTTCTTCACAAAAAGAACGGGGGCTCTCCATGGAGAAACACTAGGGAGAATAAATCCTTTATTACTCAACACCTATAGTTTTTTCTTTAGTTCCAATAATTCTATAGTGTCCATTATATAAGGGGTCTTTGATATGGGCCTTGAACCAGGAATTAAATCAATGGAAAACTCAATTTCTCATTTTGGAGGATGTCTAGGTAAATCCTTTGGAAACACATCAACATATTATTTCACAATAGTTACATCCTATATTTGAACATTATTTTCTTCACGTATAGTTATTTCACCCCCTTCCTCCCCAATAATTTAATTTCGTAGAGATATTGGGGGTGGATCTAAATGAGAAGAAAATGGCGAGGTTTCTTCTCTAAAGATAAGGGATTCCTTATCATCATTAAAAATTGTAACCTCCTTATTCTTATAATATATTCTCTCATCATGGTCCGAAATACAATCCATTCTGAGGATTATATCAAATTCAATCATGGGTATGACAATAAGATCAGCAGATAAAGCACGTTTATATACCATAATGGCAACTGATTGACAAAACATTGTTGCAATGATACTTCCCTTAGATGTTTTGACTGAAAAATCCATTATTAAATAAAATTGGAAATATCTAAATTTCATGTGAAATTGGGAATATATGAAGAAATGTGATGATCAAGAATCAAATAAAGAAATGTCTAATTTTGAGGAAATGATTAAAGTACCTGCTACCACGTCATTGAGAACTTTAACCTCTGTAGTTGTGATCACATAAGCTTGGCATTGCTACCTTGTACTTTTTTGAGGTAAGTTTCCTTGAATCTTAGGAAATTTGTTTTCATAATTCTCTATTTCTCTACAATTGTAGAATTCAATATTGACAGCCTCTTTCATTCCCTTGCAATCATGTTCTTGGTGGCCTTTTTCACCACACTTGTAAAAAACTCTCACTCCCTTTAGGAATGTACCAATATGTTTCTTCCCACATTTACTGTAGGATAGAAATTCAACTTTTCCATTATTCCCCTTATTTACATTTCTAGAGTGTTCAGTAGATCTCTTCTCCTCCTGGTTTACTTTAAAGTTGTAAAACTTAGAGAATTATTTTTCTTTCTTGATAGCACATGAGAATATATCTTCGTATGACATGAAGGATTGTGAGACTAATGTTCAACAGATAAATAGTTTTAACCCATCAAAGAATCGATCAATCTTACTTCTTGGGTTACATATATAATCTGCATCATTCCTTGATAACCTTTTGAAGTTTGCCTCATACTTTGCGACATTATCATCTTATTTTTTCCTCAGAATTAGAAAATTTACTTTCCATATTTGCTCGATGGTCACGAGGAAAGTATTTTTCTAAGAAAAGGTCTTTAAACTACCTCCATTCCATATTTGATAATTCTTCATCCTCATTTGTGTTTTGAATTAATGAACACCATTGATTTTCATCTAATGTGAGGTGATAAACTGCCATGATAAATTTTCCCCTTTCGCTACTCCCCAAAGCATGAAATATTTTCTCTAAGGAACTTATCCATTGTTAAACTACAAATGTATTTGTAATCCCATTGAATGTTGCTGGTTGTTTCCTCATGAATTGTTCTAACATTGATCCTCCGTGTTGTGGATCAGGGTGCTCCATACGGGTAATGTTATTATTCATAACCTGAGTGAGTTGTCCTAGTTTGGTTATAAGCTGTTCAGCACCAGTTGCATCACGAACTCCTCTAAAATTATCTTGATTATGAGAGAAATACCTACATGGATTACGTGAGTTGATAAGATTTCCATTCCTTCCACCAAGTGCCATTTCTAAACAATGGAATACACTAGATTAGTTTATGAATCGCAATGCATAATTCCAAACTTGTTAAATACCTAACATAAATTGAATAGTTTATGCATATAATACATAATCATAAAAAAATGTTTTATTGGAAGAATTATTTACACATAAATCCTTCATAATGATTTGTAAAGAAAATGTGAATGATCCTAAGAATATCCCCCGAGAGTGTCATAACAAAGAGTGCATCAAGGCCTGTTGTCGTGCACCAGTTCCCGTTCGAGTCTATATCAAAGCAGTGTTTTTGGGTTTTACCCCTAGATACATCTATGATAGAGCCGCCTCTACCTGTTCATATACAGACATGGATGTATCGATTGGAAAATTCACAAAATCTCTACATTACCAAAATTATAGGAAGTTCTTTTATACTAATCCTCAAGGTCTATCTTAGGGTAATGTTCTCTAATAAGAGTTTATCTAAATCTAGTTTCCATGGTTTGTAATAAACATCCTCTGATAACAACTCTAACACCCCAACCCTAGTTTCCTAGAGTCATTGTATTATTACATAAAATTGGCATGATCACAAGGGATCAAGTCCCGAAAGACCGATCTATTTAGCATCCTTTGAATTACTAGATACATAGATAAGTTTTACATTACATTATGAAATAAAAAAGCAACATTGTGTCTCCTTGGAACACACTCATATACCTTAGCCTATCCCTCTAGGTAAGTCATAATATACTTCTTCTCATCCCGGGAAAAATAAAATGTAGAAAGGGGTGAGCTCAGATGCTCAGTAAAGATAACAATATAGCGGAAGCTATCATAAATAATCATAAACATTTAAGGAAATGTATAAGACTAAAACACAAGACTTTTAAACTTAAAACATCAGCATAATATGTAAAATATAAATCAAATAATTCCATTTACTTATTCACATGGATATTCTACTAATCGAATAATCACATGTAATATCAATAGCTAAATTCCTAAGGATGGAATGCATAATGTTGGACATCATAAAAACATAGTCAAGGCCTCGTGACAAGACTAAAAATAATTTTCTTTCAAAGAATTGTTCCAAGACACTAGTTTGTCTCATGAGACCTATTGATTCATCGAGGGGCTATAGCGGGCCTCGCCCGCCACTTACTATGTCCAATGCATTACTCACATGAAAAGGTTGAAATATAACATAAACATTCATATTAAAACTAGCATAAAAATTTTTAATACTTTAACCATAAACCATGAATGGTATAAAAATTGAACATCAATAGTCAAACATATCACAAAACCTTCAGTACAATACGGAATACTTTATCATAATAAATCAACTTCAAACAAGCGTAAAATCCCACAAAGTATGCTGACATAGGTGAAATAAAAACCATTGAGAGAAATGTATCTTTCTATTTTGAAATCATTTAAAAGTCACATAATTATAAAAGAAAACATTTATTTTGAAAATATTATTATAAGCTTGTAAGGGAAGCATTGAAGGTGTTATAACAGTGGAAAATAGCCACACCGGCCTTATAAGTTAAAAAACAGTATTTCCTTAATTTTTCAAAAAGGTCATAAAGTACCTTGTTTGGAAAGTGACGGAAAAATTCCATTCAATACATTTTATAAAAAGTAAAAAAGGGTTTAAATTACATTAAACCATATTCTAGTAAATAGTAAAAATGTTTTTAAATAATTTTTTAAGAAACATAGTTGTGGATGATAAAGAGGTTCTAGTAGACACTTACATATAAATAACCTCAAATAGTAAAGAGATTGTAAAATTAACCCTTAAATCAAACTTTTCCTTAGTCAAGGGTAGTTTAAAATCCTGTATAATGGTTAAATAATTTTTATTAAATTATACAATATCCACATACATAAATATGATATCATATATGATCATCTAATATTTCATTGTTAATAATATTTCAATAGTATCATTGTTTTGGGTGTTAACTGATTCAGTTTCCTTTATATGTTTTGTTACATAAGTCATGTTTGTTATGGATAGGATGTATTTGATTCATATCCAGAACGATATTAAGTTCTTTAAACATTATTTTTAATCATCAAATGAAAATTATTCTTGAATGTTTATGATGGGGAATGGAATCTTACTGCATCGTGGAGACGGTAAGTCATACGCACGCACGAGTGACAATACGATTCTATTGATGGTGAAATCATATGTAATTGTATGGTATATTATATACATATAGAATCATTTAAATGTTATATTTATTATTTACATCAATTATACTCATTATTATACCCATCAAAATAATTAAGTGTTTAATAACAAACTACACCACGACGTGGAGACGGTAAACCGCAAGTACGCACGTATGGTGACATTGTCATTCATAGGATGGATAGAACAATGAATATGGTTGTAAAATATTTATAATAAAATTACAGTATGTAGAAGTTACTGGATTTTTTATTTTGGAATGGAAACAACAATGACAGATGAAGTGGAAGAAGAAAATAACTTTGAAAGAGTTGATGAAATTATTACCTCTTCTTTGGGTGCTTCCTTTTGATTTGATCAAAAGGGATCATTAGGTTGGATTTATGATCAAATTAAGGCCTATATTTTGATGTTAGGGTAGTTTGGAGGATATTTTATTATGGTTTGGCTGAGCCAAATGGATTTGGAGGTGTGAAATTAAGAGAAGTCGAAGTACCCTTTAATAAGATAGGTGAGGGTCACTTTAGAAAAACATGAAATTATTATTTTATTATAAAATAATTTTAGGTTTCTAATAGCTAAAAATGGATGTATTTCGAGGATAACGAAAATATGGGTCTAAAAAATCTCAACCAATAGGTTTTAGACAAGTTTAGGTCACTATATTAACCTTATATTTTATATTTAACTCTTAGTTAAATAATTTAACTCTTAGTTAAATAATTTAACTTTTACCATGTCTTCTTGTATTCTTACAATAAATTGTTAATAAACTTACTATAAAATGACAAGAAAACCTCAAGTGGTAACTTAATGACATATATATCATTATATAAGTCCTTTATCTGAACCTTATATTTTTAGGAATATTATATCATTTAATAATATAGTATTTGTTTTAAAAACTCATTTATGTCAATTTTGACACTATTTAGTATTTAGTTTTTGTGAAAGTAAAAAAAACATGATTACTTCGAAAAAATACATTAAATCAACCCTAACATGTCATATTAACCTATAAAATTCGTGGATTTCATCATATGTTTCAATTTACATTTATTTTAATATTTATGATATCAATTATTTTAGTCTTTCATTAATAAGGTAATTACTGCATCATCATTGTGTCATAAATAAATTTAATTTTTTAATGTCTGAAAATTATAAATAAAATACCATGATGTAGGAAATATTTTTAGATTTCTAATTAATAAATATACTTGAATTTATGTTATTTATAATCCTATATTAAAAATGGTTTAGTTATTAAAATTTTAATTTTAAACTTTTAACTCTTCTTTAAATAAAATATAATAAATGTCATATTCTAATCCAAGTGGATAAAAAAGAATCATATTTTTTTTTCATAAGGTTGATTTTGGTCAAAAAAAATTTATAAAATAGAATTATGATATGATTTTGGGTAATTATAATATCATTTTTATCTTTAATTACCATATTTATCTTTTACCATGGTAAATAAAATTGAAAAGTTACTGTTCACCAAAAATTGTTTTCAACATATTGAACCAAATTTTACTTACTAATTTCAACCATTTATCTTTTATTTTTGAAATTAAAATCAAAGAAGAGGTAAAATTTTGTTTTACGCAAATTTGGAAATGTGCCTAGAAGGTGGGTAAAAGACTGTAAAAGGTTCAATAATATTTTATATATCTAATAATTTTATAAAATGAATCCAAGAAATTACATTAATCTAATATAAGTATTATGTATATATTTTTAATTTAAAATAACTTTATATAATAATAATAATTATTTAAATAAAATTTGGTTTTAAATAATAATGCAGTGCTATTTTCTATTCATCAAAAATTGATAGTTTTCAGAAAAATACCAAAAATTCACCCTAAGCTAATTTTGATATTCTGAATCAAAAAATGAAGTCCATTTTGAAAAATAAAATTTATAAAATTTCAAAAAGTGGGTATTACTATTCATAACAGCTAATTTGATTTGTCGTGGTATGCTAGAACTCGAAGTTGCGTACAACGCAAGCTATTGCATTATTCAGAGAGATGCGTAGTTGGAAGCTTCGGGTGTAAAAACGCACCCAATAGAGGGAATTTGAAATATGCAGTTGTAGGATCCAAGAATATTGTTGGCTTTTATCCCATGTTGAGCAGGTGTTCTAGGTCCACTTCAGTTAGCACGATGAACCGTATTTTCTAAGGTACATCAGTTGGGAGTTTCAGTTAAGGATCCAATTATAGAGTATATTCCGCAGGAAGACTTCCATGGAGTAGTTCAACATTGTGTCTCATAAATTATTTAATTTATTCATATTTTTGAGAAAATATTTCCTCAAGTGAAAGGGGATTAACCTCCAAGAAAGGTAGGTGAGGCATAATCTGACCTTACCCTTTTCCTTATTGGATAACTTTTGAGGAGGTAATGGTAGGGTAATTGGGAGATTTACCAAATTCAGGGAAATCTTCTAGTTATGGGTATGCATGCCTCCTTCAATTGTTTCGGTGTGGACAACATTATGAACCAGAGCTTCCTCCTCTGACTCCTCCTCCGAATTGGCCTTGTTCTCTATAGGGTTTCCAAGGATGGTATTAATGACATTCATTAACATGTAATCCATAGTATGCATTCTATTAGTGTATTTGTGGGACTAGATTTTTCTATGCCCTCTACGAGGCCTTGGCCTTTCCTTTGTTAGTTATCTAGGAGCTGTTTGATGGATAGTGATCCGAAGGGAATCCCAAGAGAGTTTCGATGTGCTTGTTCCCAGTGAGGGTACCGGGGCTTGATATGGGACGAACTAGGAGGATCCATTCTATGAAGTTTCCCCTAATCGGGAGAAGATTGATTTATAATGAGGAGGAGGTTTTGGGGTGAAGAAACCCCCAGCCCTGAGGACCGGGGCTATTCCTATTCCACTTTTACAACTCTTTGGGCCTGGTTTTATAACCTCAATCATTGGGTTAAAAAATTCCCTAGCCCTACAGACTAGGGTTGCTTCTGAACTACCATGGATACTACTACCACTACTTCACTTCTAATTTTTTAAAGGTTTATTTGAACATGGGTTGGGTACATCATCTGGTACGCAGCAAAATCACCCAATTTTGAAGATAGTTACGCTATTTTATACATTTACACAATATGAAAATGGGCTTCCCCTAAGGGGAAGTCTTGTTCGATATTTTAAAATTATTTACGTGAATTTATCTCAATTTCCTACTATCTTCTATCCCGATATCAGTGAGATACGTTCATGCCCTATTTTCATTGATCATGTCTTCAGTCGAGAACATAGTCCATTTGTTAAAGATGGTCTGAAGCTATAACATTGCATGATACCACTTTTGGAGGGATTTGATAGTTAGGGAGCATAGTGAAATGTAACGCCCCATGTGTACCCCATACATTGATATGAACACCATATGGGGTATCTGTGATTATTTTTAATAATCTTTTTAACGTACTAAAGAATGCACGCTGAATGGATACTTATTATTTCTAAAGATTTGGATGTCATATATCCAGGAGAGATTCCAGGTAAATTTGGAATTACATAAATTTTATTACCTTAACATGGATTTTATAATCATCATAGGGTAATACTTTCACTCTCAGGTTCTGAAGAGTTTTCCATATATTTAGACATATGTCATGCACACAATATTACAATAATACCTTTGTAATTTTGTATTGAGGGGGTGGATAAGGGCTAGAGCATGACCAATATGTCATATTTATCTAGATATTTCCTCATGTTTAGCATATCTTCTTCATGGTTTTTAGATATTCCTATACATGGTCCATCTAGAGTAGATACTTATCGGCTTCTTTATTATAAGTAGTGAGATTGGTTGGAACATCCTCTGTTATTTTGGAAGGCAGGCGATCCAAAGGAGGTTTGGAGAATGACAGTATCCTTTGGATTTATTTTGGTTGAGATAGAATTTCACTTTCCAGTGATAAAGAATTAGACATGACTTGAATTATTTTCCAAAGTTCCTTGTAGGGCTTTCTCATTACTACATCGCCATGGGAGGACCCTTATAATGTTGTGAAACATTGTTGCAGAGAGAAATTTCACAGGGAACACCATCATGGGGAGTACTATAATGGTGGATTAATTCAAGGGAAATACCCTCATAATCCTTGATCTTTTTTACACACATAAATCTTCCATGAATATCATTAGGAGACGGGCTCTTGAGATCGGTCAGATTATGGTCATAAATAAAGCCTTCATAGTTAAGTGTCCAAGGGGGAACATTGGAATTACTACAACTTCCATCATAATTTGGTAATGGTAGGTTAGGATCTTAAGCTACCATAGATAAAAATTTTAGAGCTTGATGAACTACAACATTGAGTAGAGTAGGATCGTAGATCGAAATTTCATTTTCTATTCAACTCTAGCGAGGCTTCTTCTTAGATGCCTTCCCTTGACCAACTAGAGACACTTCCTGGGGGAACAAGTTTTCAAGTAAGAAATCTTTTTTAACTATATCCCATGGTTTTTCCATAATTTTATGACATTATTCTAGAATTTTGGCATGGTTTTGTGACTACCTTAGAGTGGACAATGGAATGTTCCAATTTCCTCCTTTTGGAACATGTGTGTGTTCTCGTCGCAGTTGTCTGTACATAATGGAGTATTTTTCTCCATGACCCTCTTGGATTGGAGTAGAGGTGTGTGTATACTTTGAGGTGATATGATAATGAACCACCTTATTTATGGGGATGAAGCTATGTTTCCGAATCTCTGCTATTACTATCGGCACTATTATTTTGTCATAGAAGTTATGTAGAATTTGGGTAGGGATTTGTGTCCACTCTTTCACCATTTTTCGGGAAAATTTTGTGACATCAGTTACTAGAACGAGGATATATGCCCATTACATTTTTTGGGTAAAGTGTATGTTCCTACTCCTGTCCTCCCTTTCCTACTTATGGATAATAAAAATACTCATATATAGGGGGAACACGTTGGTTCTTTTCCACATTCATCATTGGGAATTTCCAACTAACTTCCCTGGGTGATTCTAGAAGAAACTATTTGTTGTCTTGGTGAATGAAGGTAGGTTTGTGTGCCTGTTTAGTGTTTTCCACCAAATTTAGTTGGAAATATTCCTTGATTTATTCTAGTAAAGTCTACTATCCAACTGAATTAAGGAGGGTGGGTGTATGTACTCACTCATATTTTCCAACAAAATTGGGTTGGTGGGATTTTCTGGAGGGAAGAGGGGTGCATCCCTGCCCCATCTCAGCCGATTTCTTCACCCGATGGTCTATCTTGCATGCCCAAGTCTTGATGACTTGGGAAAGATAGGAAATGATGACACCCTAATCATGTTGAGGGGTCACTACCATGTAGTGTTGGTGGTAGCGATTGCTGGAATGATCCCTTTGGAAGGGCCCTTATGTCTTCTAGGTGAAGTTGTACAAGACCTCTTGGTCCACATCCCTAAGATAAGGGAGATAATAGTTTTAGTGTTCTAGGGATAAGCTCCTGAGATAGTTGAAGACATCGGTTGGTGCCGTAAACTTTTGGACCATTGGATTCCATTAGTTAGGCGATCAACAAGGCATTATGAGATGGAGGGTCGGTCAAGAAGCCTCCAGGGTTGAGATTTTACTATTCGGATGGTACTCCTAGACCAGTGAATTTGAGACCCAGCATTGGAGACACTAGGTTGGAAGTGATGTCATTTTCTTAGATGAATATCCAATATGAACATTTTATAGGGAATATGTTGGTGAAAGCTATAAGGATTCCAATTTATTGAAGGGATTCTAGAGAAAAAGTGCCTGAAAATATGAAAAACTCAAATAAGAAAACCCTGTCAAAGCCGGATCTCATTTGAATGAACACATGCATGATTTATTTTATTCTCCAACCCTCTTTCATTTTGAAAGATATATAGGCCTGATAGGTAGGTGACACTATCATCTTGGTTAAGTATTCACAACAGGTTCACCATTTTTTTGTTTCCGATGGAAAACACATCACCCAACAGTCGATTTTAGGGGGTTGAATTTTGTGAAATCATACATGTTGGGTTCACTATTTCTGAATGGTTTCCAACAGGCTTGTTCATGGAACTGGAAATTCCTAACTATTCTATATCAGCGAGGAACCTAATTTCCAAAGGTAGACACTCATTTTGGATTTTTTACAACGATTCTTAAGAACTCACATTGATCTATAGGATGGGAGGTCGGGCTCATCACACTCTTTTAGGGGGAATTGTTGCCTACTCTGGGACTCTCTTATAGATTTAAGATATTTTCTTAAATCCTTCATTAATTTCCAAGTATGATGTGGATCACCCTTGAATTAAAAATCAATTATTAACATTTATGGATTTGAGAATCATCTATATGTATCCAAGGTTCTTAATCAATGGAGATATCAGTATGTATCTAATGTTCTCTATCAATGGTAACCTCTTATGTATTGATTAGAGATTATTTGTTTGTTGTTATGATGGCACTATTTTTCATCCACATAGTGGGGCACTATGAAGTTATTGTCATCCACCAAAAATGTAGTTGTTTTGATGTTGGGATAAGACCCATGAATGAGCTTCCTAACTATCCTTGTTAAAGGAATCACAACCCACAAAGTTCAGTTCCACTTAATGGGATAGATCATACCTTTTAAGGCTACATGATAAAGACCAAACCATGCAGTTTATAATGTCTAGTCAATGTTTAGTGTGAGACTTATTCTAAATCATCCCAAGGAACCTAGATGATATGTGAATTCCTAGGTTGAATAAGACTCTAATGGGAATGTGGCCCATAAAGAGTAGGGTTGATTTAGGGGTACTCGGTTTGGACATCAAGGAGGCTTCCTACATATCCCATTTAGATGGGAATCAAAGCCCACATAGTTTGGTTATGAGGGATTATTTCTATGGACACCCCCTGAAAGTTTGTCTCATAGGGGAGTATATCACTTTGATAGGATTAGTTTTGGGATTACTCTTAAGGAGGGTGCCCTGATGAATGAATTTGGGGCCACGATAAGTGACTTGACTCACGGAGTTTTGGGGGTTAGGTTCAGGGATTACACCTAAGGAGGATGCTCATGGATGAGTATGGTTACATGGTTGGGGATTATACCTAGTAGGAGTCCCATAGGTTGGGTTTTGTGACTTATTACTAAAGAGGATTCCTTGGTGAATGAAATTTTGGTTGGGGATTACTCCTGAGAAGGATTCCCTTGGATGGGTTTGATCTTGTATTACACCCATGTAGGATGCTCGATTTTGGTTATGATCAGGGATTATTCTTGAAGAGGAGGCCCTAAAGGTTTGAGGATCATAGGGATGTCATAACCAACATCAACCTCTATGCCCATGTGATTCATGTTCGATGTAAGAAAAAAGAGGAAACAAAAGATACAAGAAACTAAATGATCTGATTTTCCCTGAGGTTAGATACATGGATTTGAGGATGCATGCCTATGGACGCACTATAAAGGAAGGTGAGAGGAAGAACAGAGAGAAGATTCTCTTTCAAAACATGCATCTGACTATGAGGATTATGTGATCATTTATATCCTCTAATACCACATGAGTCATGATGAGTCATGCTTGAATGTGAGAAACAAGAGGAAGTGGAGGATTTGACAAACCACACACCCCATTTCTACTGGTGGAAGAGGTTGGGGTGATGGAACATCTCTCGTGTTTTCATAACCTAGTCCCAAAGGGAGAGAGAAATGGATTTGAAATTCCCATCTACCATCCCATTCTAGTAACCGAGATAAATTGAGGAAGGAACAGAGAAGAAGAGGTCTTGTAAGAAAGGGTGGTGGCTTACTCTAGGAGGGATTACCTAAAATTGGTTCTACAGTGGGAGAGGAGGACCTCATTCCCAATTTAATGGAAAATAAAGCATGATACTTACCCTTCTCAGTTATAACAAGAGGTCTTGAGTGTTATATATGACTAGGGAAGGACATAATCCTGGCCCTATTACCCAAGACCAAGAATTCCCTAACACTGCCTCTAGGGTCAGGGTCCTCCTGACTATAGAAATATAAATCCAAATTAACCTCAAGGATGATAAACATCAGATGGGATAAGTTTGGTAATCCTTTGACCGTAGGAATGAAAATCCAAAAGGGAGACACCATAGTCTTCCCCTCTTCATGGTTATAAAAGTACGAAGGATTTAGTGGAGGTTTCAACTAGGTCTATCTCTAACGAGGGATCAAAAGGATGAGGATCCCTACAATTGGTGTCTTAGAAGAGGGCTCAAAAGTGGGCTCACACAAGTCTTAGTTTAGAGGGAAAAGGTGCCTCACATAGCATTTGGGAGGAACTAGAAATTCTTCGCACATGGGGGATAGGCATGTGCGAGTTAGATATACTATAGGCAATGAAGCACCTGGGAAAAAAAACCTGGGTGAGGATTTAGACTAGGCACTAGGGGTATTCTTCGGTGGTCTGAGATGAGGCTTGTGTGGGTACCTAGTTAGGGAAGGGGCCTCATGCATGTGGTTTTACACCAAGGGATGATGGGTCCTCATGCACGTGTCTTGTGTTTCAGACCCTACAGTTACTTTGATATCACTAATTATCTTTAATTATCCATTATATCATCTTTTAGAGAGCTCCCTGGGAATATTTTGGAGACCTGGGTGAAGGGGCTATGTGGCCAAAGTTTGGGGGATTCATTTTATTTTATAGTTGTGAAAATGAGGAGTGAAAGGGTTCTATTTATAGGAAAACAGGGGACCCAGGTCAATGGAGGTTGTTGGTGCAGGTACCCCGCGTGGGTGTTTAGTGAAGGTACCCTACATAGGGGTGGATGATAGTTTTGTTCCATGGAGGTGGTGTGTGTAGGTTCCTCATGGAGGGGTCGTTTTTTCCTTCTGGGCTGCCTGAGAAGGGTCTACACCCACCTCTTAGTGTGCAGGGGTGATGCACACAAGGCGACTTAGGTGAACCTACAACTTTATAATGCGGGGGTTGTGGCCCCTCACCCCTGATTGAGATTAGTATCAGGTTACAATCTTGGCCCTTCAGGACGATCCATTTTCTACCATCACTGACCCCCATGAAAAATAGTGATTCACACCACAAACCTTTCTAGTGGGGTCAAGGAAGTTTTGGTTCACTATTCATGGTAATCCAATCTTCACCTTCTTTTAGCATAAAGATGCATTTCTACTCAGACTTGAAATTCGGTGTCTAGGGATAACATCATGAAATCCACATAAAAGTGCATGGAACACATTTTTCAATGTGAACACCTACATTGGGATGAAAAATAATCCCTACATTCAGTATAATGAAACCTGTTCTAGTTCAAAATTATAGTTTAACCGCCTTATTTTAGAATCAAATTAACTATGAACTACTTTTTAAGGAACCGTATGTTTCGATAAATCTGTGGTTATTAAACTATATGTTGATAATGATCCATACACTACATGAAATAATCCCTATGTTTCATAAAAGCTGGAACCATACGTTGCTGCTTCTGCAAATCATTATAAACCACTATATATTGCGACATGTTTTAGGAGAAATTCCACCTTACTACATGATTTTGAATCACACTAGTTTGATGAGATATCTATTAGAGGTTACATCATGATGAAGTTGATTATAGTTGACCTGAATAAGACAAAATTCATGAGAAGATTTTTTGTTGGGCTATTTGTATGGAGCTAGTGATTGAAGGAGATGAAAAATAACTTGAATACCTTCAAAATTTTATATGAATTTTTTTTCATTGATTTGTTCACTGAAATAAGGTGGGATCTCGATGTCTCACATGTGATTTATTTTTCAAAATGAAACTAGAGGGATTTCTTATTGGAATACAGTGTGGTTTAATCAACCTACAACAACTCACACTTTTAGCAGAGTTGGAAAAAACCATTAACTGCTTACTGCTATACTAATTCTAGATGAATGGAGCTCATCCATGTACATGAACATGAAATATTGTGAAGGATGAACAAGATCTATCTATGTCATGATTTGACCAACAACATACTGGATGTTACTGCATGATAAATATGAGATATATTTACTCAAGAAGGTGGATATTATGCTGCAATGTAAAAAAATAGAAGGTGAGTGTCTGCTATGTATATGAGATTACCTTCAGAGTATCATCATGATAAAACCAAATTTATAACACCATTTTTTTACTACATGAATTGGAAACATTAGTTGGAGATTATGATATTCAGATCCACTACTTAGATAATTTCCTACATATGCAATAAGTTACTAAAATAATATCTTTAGGAGTTTGAATATTAGATTATTCTAAAATAATGAGATTATCAAAAATAAAAATATCCAATATTCTAGATATTTTATAAGCATTCTATGATAATCTATTTTAAATGTTTCTTGGTATTTCATGCTACTGTATTTTTACCTAGAAAATTCTACTTTTTTTTATCAGTTGGATAAATTATTATTAAATACAAGGATTGTGAATGAACTATCTATAAATATTTTTATTCCATATTTTAGTAAGAAAAATAATTTTTTATTATAATGTCATTTTTCCAGTGAAGTAGGAGGACAAAATATTATTCAAATTCAAATATTTGAATTATTTCAGAGGCTGTGCTTCATGATTCCAGGAACTGTTTTGTATAATTTTAAAGATGTTTGAATGGATTTAAACAAGATTTTTGAATTTTTCAAACAATACTATTATTATGGATATATTATTAGATGATCTATTCAAATTATTTTGAATAATTTTATATGCGATTTATTCTACAGGAATAAAGAGGAAACAATGTTGAAATTTATGAAATATCTTGACTTAATTTATTTTTGAATACCTGAAGGAAGAGGAGAACTTCAACTGCTAGATATTTATTTATTATATATATATTTCTAGTGGGTGAAGCCAGATATGAATTAGTGAATAGACGTGAATACATTGTTAAAAAGAATGTTATGAAGATATTTATATTGAATCTTGATTCTTTTGAAGAGAAAATTGAAATTATTTTTATATCTATTATTCTAACACTATGCAAAGGACAAGAAAAATAAGATAGATAGTTCCAAAGAAGAAAAATATGACTTTATATTGTTTAATGAATAAGAAGAATCATGAACATTATTAATGATTTTTTTTCTACTGCTATGTATTAATGAAGATCAAATTCAACTACTAGCTGCTGCTGTAACTATAAAAAAATCTATTTTCTCAATATAATTAATATCTATTAATTTATTCGAGTATCGGCTGCTCAGACTCAATCTTGGTGGAGTGTCATCTTTTCAGACAAAGATTCGGACATTTAGGTTCTATGTAGAAGAACTAGAAGGTCCTGTAAAAGCCATGTAAGGTGTCAACTTCCCATACTCAGTTGTAGAGGTCTCCAAATTGGAGTTCCTACTAGTGAAAATCACCAAACTCGTATAGTAGAGTTTTGGTGAAGTGTACTTGAATATTTCTATGCCCCAAACCACTATATATATCCATTTTATTTAATTAATTTATTTATTCTACTCAATCATATTTAAGAGATAAGTAAAGGATCACTTCATTTCGAGAAGGACGTTTTAATTTTTCCAAGATTTTAAAAGGACACAATTCACCCCTATAGTGTCTTCATTATATCCATTCTGATACAATAGTAACATCCTAATATTTTAAAAGAAAAAATTTATATTTGATAGAATAAAGGGAACACAAAAATAAGTTTATATTACATTACACATAATGCTCTGTTCAGATTTCATTACCCATAATACTTAGTTTATCTTGTATTACACGTAACACCATTATTTTTATGTTTAAGAGTGTATTTGATACACAACACCGAACTTAAAAATGATATATATTACTGTTATAACCTTTTAATTAAATAGATAAGTATAAATAATATTAACTAATTTATGAAATATAAAACTATATATATTTATATAAATTTCCCAATCAATATATATTATTGATAAATTTTTAGTAAATAATCAATCAATCTTTAGTAAAGTGATTTTATTCTTCAAAAATATGTTTTCTACAAAACTGATTTTTATTGATTTTCATGAAAAGAATATTATAAATAATTTTTGGAACATTAATGAAATGTATATGATAAAATTAAATTCATTTTTGGAATCAGAATATAAAAAATTCAATTTGGGTGAAATTTTGGTACTTTTCATAAAATATTGATTTTCCAATGAATAATGAAAAATACCAATTTTTGTAAAAAATCTTTTCTTTTCAATAAATTAAGTAATTTAAAAGTCCCAAATTTTTTGATTATTATTTAATGTAACATAAGTATTATGTTGTTATATTTAATTCACTCAACTACTTTTAATCAACTTTATATTGGTTTTTAGTATAAGTTTATTTTTTTGTTTAAAATTGGGTTTTCCTAAAAAATATTTTAAAATGCATAATGTTTCTAAATTTTAATTAATTAAAATAATATATAATGGGAATTTTTAAATGGAATTTATATAATTTATATAATTAAATATTAATTTAAATTCATAAAATTATTATTATTAGTCATAAAGTTAATAAAGAATCATCTTTTTCAAAAAATACTTTTCTTAAAAACTCGTTGTCTCATAGAGTGTACATGATTAATATTAAATTAAAATTTGCCATCTTTTTGAATTAAATTTGATTAAATGGATGAAATATTTTTAATAAATGTAATTTATATTTCCTAATAATGATAAATTAATTTTTTTACCATAACTATTAGTGAAAACAATTGAAATTAATCACATCGATTAAGGAAAAAATGAGTTTACCAAGTGATTAAATTTTAAACATAATGGAAAAATTTACCTAGAAACCTATAAAAACTAATTTTATTGAAATATATCTACATTTATGATGTTGGGATCCTTTTTTATGATTTTTTGGAAGCTTTTCCATAGTTACGTATATAGTAAGTTATGTAAATAAAAAGAAAAAACCCTTTTCCTTTTAATTTGTATAAATCTTTAGGATTAGGAAAAAATATAGGTTAAGTAATTAATATTATTTTGAAATATAAATTATTTTTTATATCGTTATAATTTATTTTAATTGTTTTAGAGATAAATGAATTACTTTCAATACTTAAGAAACGCCAATAGAGTAATTATGTAGTTAATAATTATGTAAAATAAATGAAACTAAAAATATTAAAAGTAGAGTAAATTGAATTAATTATTATATTCCAATAATCTTCTTGATGAATTTATCATATTAAAAATTTGTGAGAATAATAAATTATAATTACATAAATATATTTAAAAAAATTTAAAATAAATGAATAATGTCAAAATTGCCATTAATGTTATTTTATGATGAATTATATTTTAAAAAATGATTTAAAATTAGTATAAATATTATATTTTTAAAATTGATTTTTAAATGTAAGTAAATATAATATATTTTCCACTAATATTGAAATTTATCATTTATAATTAATATATCAACCCTTAAAAAGGGAAAAATCTATTAGCACGGTTAAGTTTAAAGTAGTGATTTTGCACATTACAGGATCTTGTGTTAAAGTTAATTTCCAACACACATAGTGTTTTTAAATTTATAAATTGGATTTAATATTTATAATCAATTAGTAAAAATTATCTAACAATTATCTCTTTAATTTAGTCTTAATGGATAAATTATTTAGGTTATAAAACAAGTTACCATAATGAAAAACAAAAATGAAAAATTAAAGAAACTTAGTAGTTAAAGAACCAAAAGTTTCAAAAATTTGATTCAGTGTGTTGTGTAGGTGTTTATAGAAAATATCATCCCTAAAAACCAATAATTATAAATCGTGTATCCAGTTGAGGTAAATTTGACATCCCAATAGTGAATACTTTTGAGTATTTTGAAGAATTCCACTCCTCATCACCTATAAAAGGGCACTCCCTCCCCTCACATCTTCACACCTATAAAACCATTTGGATCATAAAAAAATGTAAAAATAGATTATAAAAATCCTTAATATCATCATATAAGACTTAATTTTGTGATAAATCCAACCAAGGAATTCCTTTGGTGCAATCCAAAAGGAGTTACCCGAAAAAGAGGTAAAATTCATTCATAAAATTTTTTCTTTTATGTATTTCTCCACCTCCTTAAATTACTCTTAAAAATGATGATATAATAGCCTCAATATCATTAATATAATAATATGTTGTTATTTTATGGTCAATACCTATAAACACACAAACATCCTTTAAATGGGTTACAAAATCATCATTCGTGTGTACATCAGACTATTACCTCGAAAAACAATGTTATTCATTTTTTCCTTTACTACCTCTCATAGTTGGGTATTATGATATATATAAAGTTTATATTTGATATTTTTTAAAAAAATATAACTCTAGAGTAATTATATCATTTATACCCTTTTTCATTCCATTCCATAGGATATACGATAACTTCGTTCGTGTGTACGACAGACTACCGCCTCACGAAGTGATGTGATTTGTTTTCCACTAATGTGTTAAATTGAAGGTAATAATGGAAAATATAATAAATATTTGTTATATAAATTAAATATTTATGATATTAATTAAATATTTATATATATTTAAATATAATATATTATTATATTTTAACCTTTTCACTCAAAAAAATTATAATGTCATTTGTGGATGTGTGGACAACCCCTCCTTAAAGCGATGTGATTATTTCATATCATAACCACAACATAATAATGATATATATATATATATATATTACAAAATAATAATGTATTTATGATATTATTATCATTTTTGAAAGATAAAATATTACTTAACTTTTATTCATAATGATTATTGAAAAATGGAAACGTTACTCAAGGGTACTTATAACATTAGCTCATTTTTCATAACCATATTTCATGATTGGTTTTGAAAGTATAATTGATGTATAAATATGATAATTATTTCATAATTATTATTATATTTATTTTTAAATAATTACTTTTTTTACCATAATCAACATACCGAATTCATTTTTGACACATAAGCTAAATAAGGTCAAAACATTTGACTTAAACTTAATTGATTAAGTAATTAGATATAAATTATTTATATGTGAAATAATAGTAATAATAAAATTTAAAAATGTTATCAATAAATGAAATAATTTAAATAAATTTATTATTCAGGAATATAAGTACACACATGAAAAGTCCAACTCAAGGTAATGGTTTTTTCCATCTAACTTTTTTTACTGGGAGATATATTCCATATTCACCACTTATATTTTTTTGTGTGGTGAATATAATTACCATAAATGTATTTTTTGATTATAATAAATAATTTATGGGAATTTTCATATCCATTTTAGGATATCTATTTCAACGGGGTTATGGTTGAAAAATTACGAAAGCAGTAAGGGATTTTTTTATCAATTGTTTTTGAGATGTATGTTATGTTATACACCCATATTCTTTTATGAGGTGCATATAATGATAAATTGAAATTTTATATTATGAATATACTTATTCTAATGATATTATAAGTTTTTTTATGTTATTATTTAACAGGGATTCGGAATGAAAGTTATCAAAATGGTAAGAGTCCCTTGTTACAATTTTATAGTTTATCAGGATTTTCTATGATTATACTTCAAATGATGAGATCCTATGATCCATATCTTATTAAACTCATGAAATTTATTCTCAAATAGTTATTAATTATATTTAAAATTAATAGAAAAATTTTCAACTATTTTTTACCTTTTTTTTGAGAAAATGATTTTAAGAAAATATGACTTTATTTCTCTATTCGGTCGAAAATTTATATTCTTCAAAAACCCTGTTTTGTTAAAATGTTATAAAAAATGGTTTAAAAAGTTTTTTTTTCAAATAAAAAGTTCATTTTTCTCATAATATGTTTAAAATTATTTTTAAAACATAATTTATATATTTCCTAATTTTTTTTTAATAAAAATGATTTTCAACTTGTGTTATGTTTTAAAAAGTGGTTTCAAAATGAAAAGTATATTCTCCTCAAGAATATTTTTAATGATTTTTAATGGAATTTATATTCATCAATGATAAAAATATTTTATTCTTACTCCAATGGGTATATTTTTTATTTATACCATCATTTTTATTTCTCCATATAGATTAATAATATTTCAAAGAGATCGTTATGAAACCTATTTCTTTTCACCAGGTTAACCATGTTTCAAAGATATTGTTATGAAACCCATTTTTCCATGGTTTAATTGAGTTATAGAATAATAACAATTTTTTCTATGCGTTTTACGATTAAATATATATTTACATTATTCATGTTGTGGTTCTTGGACAATATATATGATGGGAGCTATGAGTGAGCCTATTATAGCTTTTATAAATGGTGTACCCAAATAGTGCGTGAATTCATTGGGGAATGATTATGTTCTATGAGGAATTATATTGTAATTCATTTGTATAGTTATTCCAATTTGTAAGGGTTATATGAGCTGATGTTCCAAGACACCAATATGTTTTATTAATGCTTTCTATGGTTTTACGATATTTAATTTGATCAAGATTGACATCAATTAGATCAAGATTATTTATTCTTATGACTATTTCCATTGTTTTTTCATTATTCCATGTTTTCATGTTTAATGATCGAGGTATTAATAGGTATGAATATTCTTATGTTATAACCATACACTTTGATTATATCTTCATACCTTTATAGTCTTCTTATGCTCACTGATGAAATTAATTTGATAATTATTATGTTTTCCTTTATTGATCATTTTAGATCACCCTTATTATGTTTTCTTTTACCCATATTATAAATAATTTGGTTGAACTAATTATGTCTAGATGGGATTTCATATGGATGAAGATGATTTCTTAATTTTAAAAGAAAAATATGGGTTAAGTGGGAGGATTTATCATTTAAAGACATGTGAATTGTTTATATAAGAGTTTATCCCAATTATCTAAAACTATAAACCTAAAATGTACTCCAAGATATAAGTGATCCAATTTTTTATTTTTGATGTTTTAAGGTTTAGATGAAATAAATTGATTCAAAAATATCGACATCAAATCCAAAAATTTAAAGAATATGATTTCATCACTGAATCTGAGAGTGCATGTTCTAGGATGTTATATAAACAGAATCAACATCTTTTTATTCTAGGAGATAAAGGGATATATCATGTGATAAAAACTACTGAAGTGGTTCATGAGAATTAATTGGTTAAATGTATACTTATAATCCTCTCTATAATTACAAATATTTTATTTGATTCTAGCTCTACCCACTCTTTTATATCTAAAGATTTTTAATAGGGTATCATGTCACCACCTCAATGATTAGATACTGAGTTAGTAGTAACAACTCCTAATGGTACAATGACCACATATCAAGTCTATAACTCCTATCTAATAGTAGTTTTTAAGAATGTGATTCTAACAAATATTGAGATTCTCCCCTAGTTTTTTTTGTGATTTTGTGCATGGATTAGATATTTCTATATAAAAACCATATCAATTTCTGAGGAAGGGAAGTTATATTTGATATTATGAATAAACCTATGATCATCCTTTGATGCAGGGTTAAATATGAAGTTCCAATGGAAGCTATTCTCATTGAATGGGTCAGAATACCTATCAATGATGAATACGTATCTCCAATGGTTAGGGAGAAACTCAACATTAAAAATATTCCTATTGTTTGGGAATATGCTCACGTATTTATTAATTACATTCAATGTATTCCCTTTAATTTTTAAGTCTAGTTTTTAATATAACTCATATATAGTGCTACACTAATTTCAAAGACTCTATATAGAATGTCCCCGATTGAGTTGAAGGAATTGAAGAAAAAACTTTAGGAGAATACTGATAAGGGATTCATACTCACTAGCGTATCACCATGGGGAACACTTATTATTTTTATTAAGAATATAAATGGGTCAATGAAACTTTGTATTTATTATCATAAACTCAACAAGATCAATATCAATAAAAAGTATCCTATGCCCCACATTGATGACTTATTTGATCAACTACATGGAGCTCAATAATTTTCAATGATTTAATTTTATTCAAATTTTATCAATTGTGGGTCAATAAGAAGGATATACCCAAGAAAAATTTCCATATGAGGTATGGTCATTATGGATTTATATTGATGCAATTTTGGCTTAACAATGCACTCACTATCTTTATGGATTTCATGAATAGAGTCTTTAGATATTACCTTGACCATTTTTTGGTAGTATTTATATATGATATTATTAAATATTCTAAGAGTGAGGAAGAACATTAAGATCATTTGAATATTTTTTGATGTCCTCAAGGAAAGAGAAGTTGAATGAAAAATTTATAAAGTGTAAATTTTGGTTATATAACGTTCTATTCATTGGTCAT
Organism: Viscum album; assembly: GCA_963277665.1. Taxonomy (NCBI): domain Eukaryota; kingdom Viridiplantae; phylum Streptophyta; class Magnoliopsida; order Santalales; family Viscaceae; genus Viscum; species Viscum album. Next base: position 883,108,722 of record OY728123.1, read on the forward strand.
ACAATTTCAAGAAAGGGTATATCGATAAATCCTTCCAAGATGGGAATTATTTAATAATGGAATAGAACAACCACAATTACTAAGATATTCAGTTTTATTGGGTTGGATATATGATTTCAACTATTTGTGGGGGATTTCTCATGGTTATCTAATCCAATAAACAAGTTGGCTTAGAAGGGAGACAAGTTTCTTTAGACTAATGAATGTGAATAAAATTTCAAGGATAAGAAAAGAAGGCTAGTAAAATCACCTATGATTACACTAACCTACTATGGATAAGGGTTTTTGATCTATTGTGATGCATCAAATAAGGGTCTGGGATGTTTCCTCATCTAGAATGATATGGTGACAACTTATGCCTCACGCCAATTGAAAATTCATTAGACAAATTACCCGACTCAGGATTTGGAGTTATCATCCATATTTTTAGCATTAAAAATATATAGAAATTATTTTTATGGTTAAATATGTAATATATATACTAATAAAAAAAATATTTAAGTATATATTCACTCAAAAAGAGTTAAATATGCAATAAAGGAAATAATAGAAGTTGATTAAGGATTATGACTACTCAATACATTACCCCACTGGGAAGATGAATAAGGTGGGTGATGATTTAAGTTAGAAAGACTATGGTATTTTGTCCATGATTAGGATTTAAATAGATATAATACTTAGGGATTTTCATAATATGGATCTTGAAATCATTATGAAAGGTAGTAGATCTTTTCTTTCTTAAATGAATGTTCAATTATCTATCCATGTGAGGACTAATAAGGTGAAAAAGGAATATGGTGAACTATATAATAAGGTGAGGAATGTTCATAAGTTAAAAAATTATTGTGATGGATTTATAAGGTTTATTAATAGATTATTTTCCAATCAATACCATAATTGGATAAGGAGTTATTAGATGAAGCTCATAGTTCATTATTCTTTATCCATCAAAGAATTACTAGGATTCATAGTGATCTAAAATATTATTTCTGGTAGGGAAACAAGAAAATGGATATTGAAAAGCATATATCTTAGTTCATTTTATGTCATCAAGCTAAGGAAAAGAGACAAAACCCTAAGGTGGATTTTACAACCATTACCCATACAATAATGGAAATGGGAAAACATCACAATGGATTTCATCATCACACCCCCCAAAACATCTAATGGATATAATGATATTTGTCTTGTAGTTTATCACATTATAAATGTTGTAACCATGGTCATCTTTGCATGAATTGGAGTATGGTTTTTGTTTTTTGTCAATCCTTAGAGGAAGTTCAGAATGTGTGCCAGCAAAGTGGTCATACAGGTCAAGCACATTACAATATTGAAAGTGGGACCATTTTCTAGTGTTTGCCAAATTTTTTGGCCAGAAGATCGACAAATGGAGAAAAGTGTTTTTGAAAAAGATACTTGTGCAATGTGTACTTGAAGGAGAGGAAACTTGTGTGCCAAGTGTTTTTAAAGATCAGAACATGGAAAAATGGAAAAAGAAAGAGGGTCGTGCAAGTATTGGTGTGGTCGCGTAGGTGACTTGAGAACCGTGAAAGGACCTGCGCGTCGGTGCCTAGGAGGGTTGGAAAGTTGCGCGCCATATGTTTTTCAAGATCAGATCTTCGAAATATGGAAAAGGAAATAGGGTCACATAGGTGTCTTACAGGGGAAGAAACCTGCACACCGGGACTTGCGCACCGAGGGGAGACTTGTGCGCCACTGCACAGGGGGTCCAGTTTGCCTATAAATTGAGGACCACCCCTCGTCATTTGTAACAAAGTTCAAGACTTAGAGTTTTTTCAAGCTCTCATCATGCAAGTGGTTGAGTCGCGTAAGTGGTTGTTGGGTCGTGCAAGTAGAGGTTGCGCGCCAGTTTTTGGCTGCGCATCCAAAGTGTTTTGGGAGTTAAAGACACTAAGTCGCGCAAGTTTAGAGTTAAAGGAGGCAGTGTCACACAAGTGGGTTGGTGTCACCTGCATGCCGAATTTGTACTACGCAAGTGACTTGCGCGCCGGTCTTAAAACTTGGGTGCCGGTCTTGGAGAAGCGCGCCAGGTGAGGTTGAAGTACGCCCATCCTTTGTGGAGATGCACGAAAGCTAGAATATTGCCTGATACCTTCGGTGCAAAGTGAGACTAGTCTACAAGTGAAATTTGGACTTCTACAGAGCATCTACATACAATAGAGGATGCATTATTTTGAAATGATAGAGAGACCTCCACTTCTATAAACTGAGTGTGACTTAACCAAGGGAAGTGATCCAGGGGGAGTGAACGGGAGTGACCCAAGGGACTCTGTGAGCTATCCCTGAATCTTTTGTAAAGGTAGTGAGCCTGGGATTGAGTGAGTGTGCCCAAAACTTTGTAATCCATAGCTATTTAAGTTTAGTGTAATTTGGTATGACTGACAACCTTTCAGCATATGCTCCTTAGATGTATCCCTTAGTGGTGAACCAAGTAAAAATTGATGTATCGTCTCTCTACATGTGAATGTTTGATTTCTGTTCATATCTATAATATAGGTTTAACAAGTTCCTACCAATGTGGGAACAAGATCCGTCACTTTAAAAGAAAAAGTTGACACCCTGATTCACCCCTCTCCTCTCAGGGTGTCCCGGAGTCCTACAAGTGGTATCAGAGGGTAAAGGTTGCTGGTGTTGAATCAGTCATTTGTCGTCATGGAGAATGCAGTCAATGTCAGGGGAGACCCTCTCTTCGATGGAAGTAATTTCCAGATATGGAATAATAGAATGAGATCTCATCTAATATCCCTTAGAATGGATGTTATATTTTCCACTATGCAAGGTATTAATGTTTCTGATCTAACAGGGCTGGTTATGACTGATACATATAGAAAAATTCTAGATGCAGATTCTAAAGCACAAAATGCTATCACCACAACACTTTTTGATCAGATTTATCTAAAAGTGATGAGTTGCACCTCAGCAAAGTCCATGTGGGATAAACTTGAAAATATTTATGAAGGTGATAGCAAAGTGAAGGAGGCGAAACTATAAGTGCTACAAAATAGGATTGATGATCTCAAGAGTCATCCTAATGAGAATGCATACTCCTTATTCAATCAAATTACTGAAGTGGTTGGAGAAATTCGGGGCCTAAGAGAAGAAATCAGAGACATTGATATTGTGAAGAAAATACTGAGAATGCTACCACCCCTGTACACTACAAAGATATCATACCTTGATGAATGAGATCTTTCCAAACATTCTTTGGATGATCTATTGAGCAGCATGGTGGCATATGAAATGAGTGTCAAACCAGAAGATGCTACTACATGAGTAAGCAAGGAAATGGTGTTCAAATCCTTGTAGAAACTAAAAATCTAAAAAGACAGTAGTGGTGAAGATGATGAGGAAAAATAAATTCTCTCTCTCATTGCCAAGAAGTTCCATAAGGGAAAAGGGAAATTCAAATGGAAGTTAACTCTATCTTTCTTTCGTTGTGGAAAACTCAGGCACATTACTTCTCAATGATTAAGAAAGATCGATGATGATGATAGCGATGATAAAAACATTGATAATCCTCTAAAAAGGGTTTTCAAGAAAGGAGAATTCAAATCTAGAAAGAAAGTTCTGAAAAAGAGTTTTGTCTGTGAAGAGGAAGAAGATGATAATGAATTCTGTAATGAAGAAGAACCAAAATTTAAAACTGGGAAACATGCTTCCATGATGGCCATTGTTGAAAAATTAGAAGACACTGGTGGAGAAATTCAGTTAAAAACTAGTGCAGATCCCGAGTTTCAACATAAGGATACTGTTAGAAAGCTTAAGATTAAATGTAAGAGTTTCAATAAGTGGAAATCAATGGTAGAAGAATCAACTGAATATGTTGATCAACTTGAAGCTGAAATTGAACGACTGGAACAATTTGTAAAAGTACAGTCTAAAATTATTGAAAGCAATGATGATGTAGTGGATCTGATGCTGAGAATTGAAGAGTTGGGAAAGGACATCAAGGACCTCACCTCCAGACTTGAAGAAAAATACAATATTGTTGAGGGTATTGAAGAGGAAGTTGTTACTCTTCAGAGTAAACATGAAACTGAATCAATTTTAAAAGAATCAAGGAATAAAATATAGTTTGGAAGATTCTTAGATGCAGAATTACTAGAAAGAGACAAGAGTGGTTCAGATGGGGTAGGAAAAATCTTGAGTGATCCAAGACCCACATTCATGGGAAAGAGTGGAATTGGCTGTGAAGCTGAGACAACAACTGGTGGAAGTAAAGAGAGCCAAAATAAAGACAAGATGAAAGTTGGACATGTTGAAGCATTGCCTAAAGTGATGAAAAAGAAACCCAAAATACAAACTAAAAGGAGAACTAAAAATTACCCTCAAACATTCAGAAATGATAGGCAGTCCAACTATTCTCCCAAGGAAGAGAGTATGAGGAGAAATTCAAGTCAGATGACATTTCCTCTCATGAAGTTTCAGTTCTATGTCTATCTGGGCCATACCATGTCATATTACGAAGAAGAAAAGACCTATATGAATGGGGAAGATCTGGGACATCAACAAAGGAGAATAACTTAATATCCTCCATCTTATTGAAGAAAGAGTTTCTATGGATATTGTTTTCATTGATCTAACTTTGGTCATAAGGCTGTTAATTGCAGGTAGAGAAGGGACATGGACACCTTATAACGGAATTCAAGACAAGTTAGATCTCATCGACAAGATAGTGTTTCTCTTTCAAATAGGTTTTCTCTTCTCGAAGAAGACTTCAACTATGAAGAACCAATGTACACAGATGAGATAATTGAAAGTCCATCAGTGCTCTATACTCATTTCAATGTCTCATGGAAATAAAGGAAGAAAATTGAGAAATCCAACCTTGAAGAGGTGGCCCTTAAATCTAGAAAAAGCAACAGTACTTGGATTCGGGATAGTGGTTTTTCATCCCATATGATAGGTAATGCTGGCCTATTGACAGATATCGAAAGGAAGGTTGATGGAACAGTTCGATTTGGTAATGATGGAGCTCTGAAAATCAAAGGTAGTGGAAGTAATGAATTAGCTAATGGAGAGCTAAAGAAGACTGAAGTCCTTTATGTAGATGGCCTACGTCATAATCTACTCAACATGAGTCAACTCTGAGACTCGGTACTTATTGTTTCTTTTAATCAGAAAGGCTGCAATATCAAGGGAAAGAAATTAAATTAACTTATGAAATGATGAAGAATAGAAGGGAACCTGTATCAGGTTGATAGTAAAGAAAATGTTTGCTACATGACTGTTGAAGAAGAAAAAAATTTGTGGCATAGGATACTGGGTCACATAAATCATCAAGACATGGATAAAATATCAAAATTGAGGATTTTCAGGGACATTCCTAACCTGAATCGCGGGCGTGTAAAATCTTGTGATGCTTGCTTTAGTGTAAAGCTGGTCTGCAGTTCATATCGCCCAAAGAATAAAAGGGAATCTCATCTTCTTGATCTAATTCATACAGATGTATGTGGGTAGATAAATGTTGCTGGAACTCATTAAGAAAGGTACTTTGTCCTTTTCATTGATTATTACAGTATAATGGAATGTGTTATGGTCATTCATAGGAAACAACAAGTGCTCTACTGCATGAAAACATATCAACGAATCGCCGAGAATGATACTGGACGAAAAATCAAAGTTTTGTGATCTGATAATGGCAGGGAATACAAGTCCATTGAGTTTGAGAATTACCTTGAAAAACATGGAGTACAACATGAGGTTGCTGCTGTGATAACTCCACAGAAAAATGGAGTAGTTGAGTGTCGTAATCGACATGTCAACAACATGGCTAGGACTATGCTGACTGAGAGTGGCGTCTCTCTCCATTACTAGAAGGAAGCTGTTGAAGCTGCAGTGTACATTCAGAATTGAAAAGGGATTTATATGGGAGAAACGAAGACACCCTATGAATTTTTTCATGGAAGGAAGCCTTCGTTGAAATACATTCGTGTTTTTGGAAGTAAATGTTTCGTTCAGAATAAAGAAGGGAATCAAGGGAAGTTTGGTGACAATGATGATGCAGGATTTTTTTTGGATATCCTATGAATATAAAAGCCTATAAGTGTTTCAACAAGCGATTAGGAAGGATTATGGTAAGCAGTAATGTTAAGATAATTGAAGATAAAAACACGAATGCTTTAAGAACGTCATATGCTGATGTGATAGAAAGTGAGGAAGAAAGTGAACGTGGAGAAAATAAGAATACAAAAATAGAGGAATCTGTACAAAACACTCAGCAGTCACATCATGATGTTGACTCAGAAGAAGAATCTGAAGAAGAAATTGTGGGTGGAGAGAATGAAACTGAACCACACAGAAGAAATTTTAGAGCTGAGATTGATCCATCTAACATAATTGGGGATAGGAGTGCACCCACTCAAACAAGGAGGATGAGGAATAACACGCAATCTATGTTTCTGTTAGTTGTGGATCCTTCTTCATTCGAAGAAGCTGCAAAGGATGAATCTTGGGTGAAAGCCATGAATGAAGAGCTAGATCAGATTGAAAAGAATCATACATGGGATCTTGTCTAGAGACCTGAAGGTCACAATGTGATTGGTACAAAATGGATCTTAAAGAACAAGTTTGATGGGCATGGAAGTTTTATCATGAATAAGGCTCGACTGGTATGTAAGGGATATTCCTAGATTTAAGGTGTTGTTGTTGAAGAAAACTTTGCTCCAGTGGCTAGACATGAGTCAATAAGACTTTTACTTGCCATGACACTCCAAAGAGGATATAAAGTATATCAAATAGATGTCAAGACAGAATTCTTGAATGTTGTACTCGAATAATAAGTCGACATTGAACAACCAGTGGGTATTGTTCTTGGTACTGATGAGACAAAGGTCTGCAAACTGAGGAAAGCCCTATATTGTTTGAAGCAGGCACCATGAGCATGGTATTCCCGTCTGGACTCATATCTCAAGAAGCTGTAGATCAAAATAGGAGGAGTGGATCACAATATAAATGTGAATAATTCTCCAAAAGATCAATTCATGGTTCTCATCTATGTTGATGATATCATATTTGGTGATAGCAGGCAGAAATCAGGGGATGAATTTTCCAATCACAAGAAATTAGAATTTGAAATGTCAATGATTGGGGAGATCACATATTTATAGGGGCTACATGTGATTCAAAATAAGGATTACAATTTCCTTTCTCAGGAAAAGTATGCAAGAGAGCTATTGAAAAAGTAAAATATGCAAGACTCCAAACCAATGTCAACCCCGATTTCAGTTGGAACTAAACTTGGAAAGCATGGGGATGGGAACTTTGTAGATCTCACCATGTATAGGAGGATCATTGGGAGCCTACTGTACCTGACAACGACACGACCAGATATTGTCTTTTCCACATGTCTTGCAGCCCGCTTTTAGAGTAATTCAAAGGAGGAACATATGGTGGCAGTAAAAATAATCATGAGGTACATTCAATGTACACATAACTTTGGGTTATATTTTTCTATAGGAAGGGACAATGAATTATCAACGTTTTCTGATGCTGAATGGGCTGATGATGTAGTAGATAAAAAGTCCACTAGTGGTGGAGCCTTCTAAATTGGGCATAAATGTGTTGGCTGGTTGAGCAAGAAACAAGAAAGAACTTCTCTTAGTACTGATGAAGCTGAGTATATATCCGCCAAAAAGGCATGCACTCAACTACTATGGATGAAGTAATAACTTACAGATATTGGTGATGAGGTGAATCAACAAATGGTAATTTAATATGATAACAAGAGCACAGTTGATCTCACGAAGAATCTTGTTCAGGATTCTCGTACATAACATATTGAAATCAGGTATCACTTTATCAAAGAATAAGTTGAGCAAGGGGTGATTAAAATGGATAATGTGGGAACTGATGAGAAAGTGGCTGATATCTTGACCAAGACACTTTAAACATCTATGTTTGAGAAGTATCAGTTGAACCTCAGTGTTCATCCACCTCCCAGTGCATAAGTAGGTTACACAATTCCCCTCTCCCCGTTTATGATAACATTTTTTATCTGTTTATGGATGTGATGCAGGATTGTGGGGGAGATACTATCCAGGGGGAGTATGGTTTGAGATGAACAATGAACAAGTTACCGGTTTTTGAGTTTATTGTCAATGGGGGAGAAAGGAATAAATTCAGTCATGTTCAGTCATGTAATGATTCTGTGACACGATGCGAATTCAGTGTCAGTGATAGGATGAGAAGGATGAGAAGGAATTCATTGGTCATGTAATTCTTGGGCGTCATTGAGAATTCCAAAACACAGGAACCCAATTCAATATTTCTCTCTTGTTTTCTACACCGAGCTTTACTCACATAGACTTAGAGTATTGGCTAAGTTGCTTCTTGCATTTTTGGTTTTCATGTGGATGGGGATCTATTGAATTTATTTTCTGATTTCCAAAAAACCCATAGGGGGAGATTGTTGGAACCACGGTCATCTTTGCGTGAATTAGAGTATGGTTTGTGTTTTTTGTCAATCCTCAGAGGAAGTTCAGAATATGTGCCAGCAAAGTGCTCATAAAGGTCAAGCATATTACAGTATTGAAAGTGGAACCATTTTGTAGTGTTTGCCAGATTTTTGGGCCTGAAGATCGAAAAATGGTGAAAAGTGTTTTTGGAAAAGATACTTGCATGCCGTGTACTTGAAGGAGAGGAAACTTGCGTGCCAAGTGTTCTTCAAGATCAAAACACGGAAAAATAGAAAAGGAAAGAGGGTCGCGCAGGTATTGGTGTGGTCGCGTCGGTGACTTGCACGCTATGAAAGGACCTGTGCCCCGGTGCCTAGGAGGGTTAGAAATTTGCGCGCCATATGTTTTTCAAGATCAGATATTTGAAATAAGTAAAAGAAAATAGGGTCACACAGGTGTCTTGAAGGGGAAGAAACCTACGCACCAGGACTTGCATGCCAAGGGGAGACTTGCGCGCCACTACACAGGGGGTCCAGTTTTCCTATAAATAGAGTACCACCCCTCCTCATTTGTAACGAAGTTCAAGACTTAGAGATTTTTTGAGCTCTCACTGCACTAGTGGTTGAGTTGCGCAAGTGGTTGTTAGGCCACACAAGTAGAGTCTGCGCGCTAGTTTTTTGTTAAGAATCCAAATTTGTTTGGGAGTTAAAGGCACTAAGTCGTGCAAGTTTAGAGTTGAAGGAGGCAGTGTCGCTCAAGTGGGTTGGTGTCACCTACGTGCCAAATTTGTACCGTGCAACTGACTTATGTGCTGGTCTTGAAACTTGTGCACCGGTCTTGGAGAAGCGTTCCAGGTGAGGTTGAAGTACGCCCGTCCTTTGTGGAGCTACACGAAAGATAGAATATTTCCTGATACCTTCGGTGAAAATTGAGACTAGTCTACAAGTGAATGTTGGACTTAAACCGAGCATCTACATACAACAGAGGATGCATTCTTTTGAAATGATAGAGAGATCTCCACATCTATAAACTGAGTGTGACTTCACCATGGGCACTAAGTTAGGGGGAGTCAACGGGAGTGACCCGAGGGATAATATGAGCTATCCATGAATCTTTTGTAAAGGCAGTGTGCCTAGGGCATAGTGACTATGCCCCAACCTTTTTAATCCACAACTAGTGAAGTTTAGTGGAATTTGGTACGACTGAAAACCTGTCAGCGTATGCTCCTTGGACATAGCCCTTAGTGGTGAACCAAGTAAAACTTTCTATGTCATCTCTCTGCATGTGAATGTTTGCTTTCTGTTCGTATCAATCATACCAGTTTAAAAAGTTCCTATGAATGTGGGACCAAGATCCATCACTTTAAAAGAAAAAGTTGACACCCTGATTCACCCCTCCCCTCTCAGGGTGTCTTGGGGTCCTATAATAAATTCATAAAAATTCAAATAAATAAGAGAATATACATATCTTGAGAATATTTCTAGGATATAAATTAAGGAATTGGTAAGGTTTCATGAAGTATCACATTCTGTTGTATCCAACCATGACTTAGGGTTTACCTAAAAGTTCTAGAGAAGTATTCTACATCATTTGAATATAGAGTTGAAATTTTGTACTACATATCATCATTAGATATATAGTCAGTATGATAGGACCATTAAAACCCTATAAGATATGTTAAGATCATGTTCTATGAATTTTAAATGTGGTATGGATCAACCCCTTTCATTGGTTGATTTTCCTTATAAAAATAGCTTTTACTTGAGCATTCAAATATATCCTTATGAATCCCTCTATAGAAGGGAGTGAAAAAATACAATTTTCTAGGATTATTTTAGATAAATAAAGATTTTGGGAACTGATATAGCTAAGGAAATGGTCAATAATGTTAGATCTATTAAATGACACAATAAGGTAACTCAGAGTCAATAAAAAATTTATGATGATAATCTTCCATGAGATCTAGAGTTCGAAGTTGGTGTAAAGGTATTCTAATAAATATATAATTGGAAGAAGGTTTTGAGATCTAGAATGAATGGAAATATTATCCTTGGATGTATTAGTCCCTTTTATATTATCTATCATATTGGAATGACTACTTATCACTTGGAGCTTCCACCAAACCTCTGTCAATTTCATGATGTGCTCCATGTATCACTCTCGAGGAATCATATACTTGACACTTTACAAGTATTGAACTTAGAGGTAACACCACTTAAGAGAGATATATATTACGAGTAATAACCACTATATATTCTATAATGATGATAAAAATTTCTTCAAAACAAGACCACTCACCTAGTAAATGTTTTGTGGGGAAACCATAAATTTGATAAAGCTATATGGGAACCCAAGGATATGATGATGCAGAAGTATCCTATGTTTTTATATTAGAGTGATGATATTTGGAGGAATAAATTATTATTAAGGGGGTATAATGTAACACCCTAATATTTTATGACATATTTATCTTTAAATAAATTTAAAGTGTTCGATAACTTACTTAACATGCAATGCCGAGCTTTAAGAGAAATGTGATATACTAAAAAATATTATTATTTAATGTGGAAGTTATGGCCTAGAAATGGGATTAGTGGATATGAATAGAGACAAATAAATCATGAAAAATTATTTTTTATATATGTATAAAATTAATTCATTATCAATTTCTAAGAATATAAAATAAAAGTAATTGAATCTTAAATGGGGGTGTTTTAGGAATTTTTTTTTCATGCAATGTGTATTTATGTTAAAAAAATAAAATAATAAATATTGATGAATTATTTTAATTAAATTTATATAAAATATAATAAATAAATATATTATCATTTATTTAATAATGGTTATTTTGAAAGGAATGATAATATAGTCATTTTATGTTCAAGAATACATTTTCTTCAAAATAGATTGTATTTCATTTTATGTGTGAATATTATAATTAATTTATTTCACATTTATAAATTTTAATTTTTAAAATGGATATAATTTTTAAAATTATCATTTCATAATATGAATAGGATAATTTTTTTAGAATATTCTGAATATGTTGATGTTTGACTGAATAGTGAAAAATAACAATTTTTCAAATACGATCACTTTTATAAAATTATTACAATGTAACCATGAGTTAATAAATTCTAAATTAAGTTCCTAAATTAAATAATTGTTTATGGAGATAAATAATATATCTTAAATCATTATTTTGAATTTGGGAACCCTATATTGACTTTTGTGAACATAACTTATATTTTATTCAAATTTAAAACTATTTTTGTGTCTTTGAATTTAATGTTATTATTAGAAGGTGAAACATAGTTTTGAAATGATCTAAAAGTCTAAAAACATTTATTTTTTATTAAATAAAATATAAAATTCATGGAAACCAACTTTTTTACTTGATTACAATGCATACGTATTTCTATTCTTAAATCGAGTATTTCCATAAAACTATTTTTCATTTTTTTATTATATTAAAAGTAATTTACACCACATATAGAAGTTGAAAATGATAAAATATTTTAAAAAATTGGAATCAACATGTTCAAATTTGGTTATAATTCCCCTTTTATTTTTCGTCATATAATTATGTTATAGTGGTAAAATTTATGTTATAACAATTGAAGTTAAAATCGGTTTAAAATGGTTCATCAAGGAGATAATGATTTAAATGTCACAAAAACATGTTTAAATTTGTTTTATTGAGTTTATTTCTTCAATTTAAAATCTTATATTTGAGTTTTTGGTGCCTTAGTTACACTTGACATGATTATTCTATATATTAAAATTTATTATTTTATCTAACTATAAGTGTGTCCTTTTCCCCACTTATAAAAGGAACCTCCTCTTCTCCTTTATTCACAAAGTTTGAGAACTCTATCTAAGATAATACCTACCTTATTACCTTCCTAGTTTCCTTACCCACATACTATATCTTCTATTCATCTCATAATTTTTGGTACCTGGGTACACAATTAAAGAAAATTAATTGGGAATTTAATATTTTTCATCAATAGATAGATGTAACAACATCTTCTCTAGAAATGCGCAACCCATCAAGAAATTCAAGGGCCCCACATGAATGAATTAAGCACAAAAGTAAATAAAACATATACCTCATTTTATTTTAAGGTTAATTCAATAACCAAACATCTCTATTGATTTTTTCATGATGGAATATAGGTTAGATCCCTTTAGATCATCCACATATGCTTTGAATGTATATGGAAATGTTTATCATCCAAATTTGTGTGCTAGTGTGGAGATATATTGATTCCTTTGACACCTAGATGATCACCATAATGCTGATCCTTCAACCCATGAAGATGATATTCAATTTATATCTTGGATCAGATTCTTATCTCTCTAGGATGTGGGAGATATGATATAGGGTATCTTAAATTCAATTAGTGAATAATGACACAAATGAGAGCCTCTGTTTACTTAAATAGAAAGGTATAAAATACCCAAAAATGGCCCCCAACCATTGAATATGTATTACCCACATAATAAGTCATAATTTTTTTTATTACCAACTAAATATGTCATAAATTTCATTTAGTATTTTTTATTTCTTACTTATAATATAATTATTATATTACATGATAGAAATGAGCCATTATCTCAGATCGTTATTCCTGAAAATATGAAACGAACCTTGAATACTAAAATAATATTCTTCCATTAAATATTTTCCCATGTATTTACTTAAATACTAGTAAATATATTAAATAAATAAATTTAACTCTAATTATTCTAGACTTAAATAATAATAAATTTATTTATTCCTTAGTGATCGTTAATACTCAGATGTTTCTCAAACCCCATGGTGGTGCCCACCACATCCTATACTCATACTCCTTAGAAGAAGCTAGATTTTGATTATGATAAGTGTGTAACCCTATAGTCCCTTATTTTGATAGAAATGAATACTATTCATAGACTAGGAGTAGAGTCTATCAAAACATCAAGGCCCCTGAGGAGATAAGAAATTTTCATTTCAATGACATCCTTTACTATGAATAAAAATAGTGTAATATGATCTATTTATCTTCTGATACACATAAAGTGGGACACACAGTTTATGTCATCACCCTTTATTGATTTATTATTCACTGAAATTACTAGAATGAATTATTTCTCTGACCATAGCCATGTATTTAGCGATGGTATTACCATTATAATCAACTAGGCCGGAGATATCACTTATTTTTTAAAGAAAAAAAAAATCAATCTTGATTATTAAATCAATCTCATACTACCAATAGTGCACCCAAATATAGCTACCACGCCATGATATAAATATCTTGGTTCTAATCTCACATCAAATTATGTAATCAAATAGTATACACTAATAATAATCTCAATTTAGGAGACCATTAAATATGTTCATCATTATGAACCACCAATGACACCTGAAACATGTGGTCCACCTATTGACAATTTAGTTCTCATGATCTCATATACTCGAGATCACAAAGTGTGAACTTAATGAGAGGAAGTCTCCATGATTGGATCCCCAACACCAAATAGCCATACATTATCCATGTTGCATCAAAATAATCTATCCAAACCATAGGACATAATTTTAATATTATTGTCATGGTATATATAGGTTCTCATTATTGCCTAGGAATGACTATAACCTTTTGATATGTCATGTAATCTAAGGATATTACCATAAATATAGTAGATTCCTATGTATAAATACTACTATGATATGATAAACACATGTATATATATATTTATAAATTCAATGGAAATAAAAATACATAAATGAGTTCGTTCTAGGGATCCCACTCTTAATACTCATGCTTTCATTAAAGACAATTTCAAAAAATCTTCAACTTGCTATCTCTCAAATGAGAATCATGCTTCTGCTGAGATATGGTTCTAGTCAGGGGGTCTACCACATTATCCTCTGTTGACACTCTACAAATTAAGACTTTACCACTCTAAGTAAAATCCCTAAAGGGGTGGAACTTCTATAAGAATATTCTTTATCCTCTAGTGTGACCTGATCTCCCTAGAATGAACCACTACTATAGTATTATGAAAATAAAGTAGAATAGAGTTTTCACTATTAGGAACAACAACATTGTCTAAGACAAAGTTTCATATCTAGACTAACTCCTTAGCTACATCAAAATCCTCTATATATTTATATTCTAATTTATAATTAGTCACCATAGATTACTTCAAGCTTCTCTGTCTCACCACTCCACTATTCACACAAAAGACATATCCTAAACTTGATTTTAGATCATCATTATCTATTTGGAATCTATCACTAGTGTGTACCCTTCTACTAGTTTCTCTTCTCCTCCTTACACCAAGACCATATCCTTTTACATATCAAGTAATTCAAGATAGTTTTTACAAATGACCAAAAAATATCTCCTAGATTATATTTATATCTTCCCACCATGCATAATTAAAAGGCAACATCAAACCTAGTACAAAACATGACATACATGATAGATCCCACTACTGAAGCATAAGGGATTCTACTCATTATTTCAGTCTCCTATTATGTTTGTGGGAACATTTTTTTGGAGATATTGATGACATGTGACATTAGAATCAACAATATTTTGGATTGTTCCATGTTATACCTTTTGTGTAATTTGTTATTTTATGTACTTTGACTAAGCCTATGTTTCCTCTAAGATATATCTTGATTGATCTAGTTCCCTAGAATGTAGGGTACTTCACGCAAGTCTTTCATGGTGAAGCATTAATTTAACCATGTCTTAACTAACTGTAATACTTTCACTTATATAACAAAACAACCTCAGGTGACTCGACCCTTCACCTTAGATGGCCCATCACATGGTCTGAAGTGCATTCCCTATTGGCACGGGCTTCCGATAAGCACTGATCATAACCAATAATCTATTTAGACTGGTTTTTACTATGGTAAACCAGAGTGTCCCATTCATGAAAAGGAAAAGCCACACTAATATCATCAGATTAAACATTATAAAAAAACACAACATACAAAGAAACAAAGAAAAAAAGAAGATATTATAAACCACAATATACATCATATATACAAAATGCTATAACATGACTTATATACATGGTATCTAAAGCTAAATCTCAAAACTAAAAATAATGGGGAATAGACCAAAAAAAGGACAATATATAAATCCAAAAGGGTAAAAAATACCAAAATTAATCCACATAAGCCAACTCCATGAGACTATATTTCCTCTAAAAAATGCCAGATGACGAAAATCAATAATATCCACCTTGATACATGGTTCCCTTGCCTTTACCTGAATCCTTAAAAATGAAATATGTATATGCTCAAGGGTATATGTAGGGGGTGAGGAATGAATTCCAGTAGGATACCACCTTGAGTCTATTTCATGATTTTACCCATGAAAAATATTAAACAATCTTGAAATCACATTTCAAAAATAAACCCCTTTGAAATAATTTAACTTTCAAACAAGCCTTTTTAAAAATCCATTGGTTTTCGATTTCAAATATATGATGTTTTACATTAATTTTCTCAACATGGATCAAATAAATAATCTATTCCCCATGCAATAACATGCTCAATATACCCAAAAAATCATATTAAGGGAAATAATAACCTCATCATCATATATTCAATAAATGAAAACGGGCATAACATATCTCATCACATCAAACATATCACTAATAAAATGAATAAAGTATATAAAAAACCCAACATGAGTAATTTAACCTAGGTATCTAACCATAATGGTATAATGTGAGTAAATCTAAACAATGTTTGATATCCAAAAAATAAGTATTAATCTCTCACGGTTATCCCAATGCCCAACTCCACGATCTCCCACAATCTCTTTAAAAATTATTAGAAGCTATCATAGCCTTCCTACCAAAGGATTATATAATCCATTGAAAAAAATGGAATCTATCATGGTCTTCCTCCCTAAATGATCTCATGGTACCTCAGTTAACCCCACACTCACACCTTAGTTAACCCACGTGCTACTCCATGTCAACATAATCAAGAAAAAGTTCTATACATGAAAAAAATTTCGCAATCCAATTTCACAAGACAAATTTACCATTTTAAAGTAGGAAACTTTCATAAGGTAAAACAATTTCTAAAACAATTTTATAAATATATTTGAAAGCATGAAACCACATTGATACATTGGATCAAATTATTGGAGTTCATACAAGCCACTCTCATTTGGAAAACCCTCTTTAAATACCAAAATTGCCAATACAACACATAAAATATGTCAATCATGGGATAATAATCAATCATAAATCAAAAAATAGAAATTTGATAAACACAAACCAAATGATATTATGAATTTAAAGTAAATCCAAGGAAAACACAATTAAGTAGAAATACCTACCTAAGAAATGGTTCTAACTTCACTTCCTTTGATGAAAACCACCCAGAATAGGTATAAGAAGGATTAAAACACTTAATACTTAAGAAAAAACCAAATAAACATTAAAACCCTAATATTATCCACCATGACCAACTAGGGTTCCAAAATCCCATGAAAATTGAAGAATAATTAAGAGAAGGTGGTAAGGGAGAAGAAACCATGATGAAAGGTGCTTACCTCAAGCCAAAACACCTTGGATCCAAGGATAATAAAAAAACAACGAGAGAGGATAAGAATCCAAGATAGGGGAGGTGATTAACTTGATGGGAGGATAAAATGAGGTCCAATGTGTTATAAAAACTATAATTTAATTTTGGTAAAATACAAAATTTTTAATGATTTGGAAATGAAACACAATTTGGAGCATGTGATTTGTATAGTTTGGAAAAATATGCTCAAACCATGGAAAATGTCAATATCACCCAAATAGAACACATCACAAAGTTAGAAAAATTGTGTTCCAACCATGTAGTAGGTTTCTATCCCCACAAAAATCCCATTTTTGACTTGCATCACCTGGAAACACCAAGCATAAAACAAAAGGTGAATAAAAATCAAAATTAGATATACCAGTGACTGGAGGGTGTAAAAAACGCCCCTCCATTCCACTTTATACCCCCAAAATTACTAAGGAATCCCAAAAAAAAGGTGAGGCCAATTCTCACTCAACAAATCTTCCCACTCCCATGTCTCATGGCTATCTCCCCCACACTATCATAGCATGCAAAAAAATGAGATAGATTTACTATAGAGAAACTTATTTTAATAATCCAATGTACAAACATGAATAACTACAATGGTGGTATCAGACTCAAGATCCAAATATTCATACTCTAACACATGAGAAGGTTCCATATGGTATCTATTCAACTGAAAAAAAAAGATATTATAGATCAAGGTTATCCTCAGTGGAAACTCCAACTAGTAGGATACCTTCCTAAGACATTACAAAACATGAAATAATCTGATATAATATGGTGCTAGCTTCCCCTAATTTCCCATGTGACAATGTCTCATTAAATTTATACCCAGAGAAACACCGAATCACCAACATAAAAATCTATTAGGAAATAATGATGATCCACAAATGAATTCTGGAGGCTCTGAGATTTCACTAAATGTTTTTGATTTAGCCAAACTATCTCAGTCATCTCCTGGACAAGACATGGTCCCACCAAGGAATGATCTGCCACTTCAGCCTTGCACCACATGGATTTTCATGAGAAACTGTAAAATAACAAAAATGGGGACATCCTAATAAAGGATTAATAGCTATTATTATATAAAAATATATCCAATGGAAGGTGACTTACCCATAAACTTTTGAAATCAACCAAAAATGATCAAAACATATCCTCAAGAGTTTGGATGGTCCACTTAGACTGACAATCCGTCTATGGGTGATACATGGTGTACAACTTTATCTAGGTTCTTAAGGACTTCTAGAGTCCCTTTTAGAACCAGTAAGTGAAATAGGAATACCAGTCTAAAACTGTCACTAGGGGAACTCCAAAAAGTAGAATGACCACTCAAATATATAGAAGTTCGAGGTCCTCTAACTTCATCGAATCCTTGATGGGAAGAAAGTGGGATGATTTCATCAATAGATTGATAATCATTCATATGGTATCTCTACCACTTAGAGTATGAGGTAGTTGTAATTTCCCAGACTAGGATTCCACTTAATGGTTCCCCAATCATAGTTGGACACATGACCTTAAGTTCATCTCCCAAAATTCCAGAGGTTTCTGAATTGCAATGAGGGCCTAGGGTGTGTCTATACGAAGACTATGCCATCATACCAGAGTGTAATATAATGACATCAAACATATAGATCAATATAGGAAACAATATATCAATGAATAAGTTGCAGGAATAGACACTATAAACATTGTAACAATAATCCTTCATAGAGGAAAGTCGATAAAAACATCCAACAGACTTTTATATACAAAAATCCAGAAGTAATCTCATATACAATGATGATCATGTCATGTGTCTACAAAGAATCCGAAATAGGCATATAGGAAAAGGTACAATGCTTGTATCTAAATAACAAAAATACCAAAAAAATCATTCACCAGCTAACATCACAAGCCTCATCTCGATCCTATGCTCCCCTTATCCTATGTATTAATAAAAAACCTATAGTAGGGAGCATTCCCTTATCAATACCCACAGTCATGAAATCTTCTTGGGTACAAAAGGTGTCCCGAGTAGGTTGTGAGATAAAATACCAACATGCCACCACCAAATGTCTATAATTCCATCTAGTCAGTGAATATATAATAATAAGAGTGTCTAAGAAATATTAAAATATGTAAAATATATATTGAAAGTAAAAAACCCATAATGGTATAGGTTCTCATGGACAACCATCCTATGCTAGCTTCTTCATCCTTATCCAAAAAGTCTCTAAACAAAACATCAGTACTATATCAATTTATAATTAGTTCTCGGGATTTGGTTTGTAGCCTAGTATCCCATGTAATGGTATATGATCAAGAGTTACCTACCCAAGACATCAATATGGTATTATACAATGACCGAATCCCATCTTGTGATTTGGTTTGGTAGAAACTTTATATAAATAATTTTATTAATTAATAAATTAATAACTGGTTCCCATCCTTGGAATTCCTTATCTGGAATCTAGGTATCTCTCCAAGAATAACATGAACCATATACCTTACAAGCATGTCCATGGTGATCCTCATCAGAACCCAAGTATCACAATAAGTGTGGTATAACATCATCACCATTTGATTCTATCCTTGGTGGACCACTAAGGGAGCCTGAGTCTCACTCTTAGTGTATATAGAATAGGACCTCTAATTCAATCCTTGTAAAACCATAAGGATTCCAAGTATCACTCGAGCATATGACTGTCAGCTCCTTGAGTCTATCCTTCGCAGTCCAATAGGGAGTCCAAGTGTCACTCGGGTGTAAGTATGGAAATATCCAAATGAGTCCATCCATAGAGTTCATATATAAACTCATGTGTCACCCAAGGCCTATAACACATATTAAATCAATATTATTTATTTATTTAAAAGGTCCTCACCATGATCATTTCATTTTAATCTCACTTCTGAAGGTGGATCAATCATGGGATACACTTAGAAGGATTAGCCTCTTAATTATCTAATGTGGGAATATCAATATAAGAAAAAAATCATTATTAAGAAAGAGAATATATGGCCATATCCTATGGACATGGTATTCCATTACCTTACTCCAATCAATTAAAATTACAATTACAATTTTGCATTTAACATCCCATGGTAAGGGGAAAATGACACACCTAAAAGGAAACTCGTTCATAATCCACCCATGGTGGTCTAATTAATTAAGTGACTCACCCAAGGGGTGATTTTAATTTTAGGTCCTTGACCGTTAATTATTTATCAATGAGTCTCATTAATTACATAGGTCATACCTATCCATTTTAATCAAGGAATAAATTCCATTTCAAGGTTTTCACAAGGAAAATCAGAAATATGGAATAAAAAAAATATAAACACCACAAAGTTAAGGAAAATCATGAGACCACATATCATAGGTCAGTAGTAGAGTGATCATTCAATATTATCACCTGATTCAATTCTGATATAATGAAAAATGAAGAATATATGAAAATCCTGAAAATAGGGCATATTAGCTAGCACCTAAATAAATATTTCAATACCAAGTTAAACAAATAATGTCAAAAAAGGAATGAAGCAATCACCGATGAAAATAAAATGAGACTAAAATCTCTTAATTCTGAGGTCACTCAGAGAAAAGAAACAAAAAACTATGGATTTAGCTTCAACGGATCTCTCCCCCATAGTTCCTATCCTCTACGAATAAAAGTATAAGGGTTTCAAATTTATAAAATCATTAAGGTGAATTTTTTTATTTTTCCTCAAAACACTATACTGTAGGGTTTGGACACACTGGTGGCCAAACCATGCACCAACCATGTGTCCTTAATTGTAAAGAGGGGCACCTCGAACAGTAAGTGCACACAGTTTGTCTAACCATTTGAAAACTGTGTGTCAGACCACTATAAAAAATGACAGAGGCCATCTCATGGGCATGTGCCTCTATCCAAATGGTTTTAAAAACTATGTGGTCTCCTATTTCCCTTTTCCTATGTCTCATAAGGTTATTATTAACAGTGTAGTTTATCCCACATGGTTTCTAAGAATCGTGCAACCTGCCTTATTTTCCCCAAAAGCTTGGTTCTGGGGTCTGAACAAGCCCCATACACCCTTGATACCCCCATAACCACATAGTGTATTCACATTTGGACATAAAAATTATTTAAATTGAAATATGGAATGAAAGTAAAAGATTCATTATGTCAAAGAAGAACTGTGTTCTTATAAACATCCCCCTTAAAGTAATTCATCCCTGAATTTCCCTTCCAAAGGTGGTGAAGCATAATCAATGAACAACTCTGACAAAAGTGCTCATACATCATCTTATCTCTCCTAGGTCTCATACGGTATATTACTATTCTTCCAAATCACCCATACTAGAGGAACTTACCAGCCTCATAGAACCATCATGCCATGATCCACAATATAGATAGAATTCTCCTCAATGGATGCATCTAACTGTAACTCAATCTCATTGGGATGATAATCATGAGATGAGTTTGAATGATAACTGCACAACTAAGATATATGGAAAATGTCATGCACGGATCAATAACTCTGAGGTAACTACAATAGATAGGCTAACAACTCGACTCTTTCTAGAATCTCGAAAGACCTGACATATCATGTTGAGAGCTTACCTGGTCTCCAGACCCTTATATGTACCGTCCTTGGAGAGACACGTAAAAAGAACTGATCCACGACCTCTAACTCTAGAGGTCATTGATGGTGATCAACATATGATTTATGAATAGATTCAATAGTATCCATCCACTTCTAAATTAACTAAATATTATATGTAGTCTCTTGTACGAGATGAGCTCCAAGTATAACTACCTCTCCTACCTCAAACCAGCAAAAGGGTGATCAAAATGGCCTACCATACAAAGCCTCATAAGGAAATATCATAATAGTATCATGAAATATATTATTATATACAGAATAAACATGGGTTATTTGCCTCTCCCAAGAGCCCCCAAAATCCTAGATGCATGCCCGCAGCATTTTCTCAAGCACCTATATTGTGCATTCTGACTGGCCATCAGTCTGAGAGTAGTATTATGTTCTTAAAATCACCTATGTAACCAATTATCTATACAAACCTTTCCAAAATGGTGAAGTGAACCAGGAATATATCTCTGAAATTATAGTTTGGGGGACCTCATGAATTTTTAGTATCTTAGGAATATACAACCTCTGAAGATAATATACTAAAAAGGTTTCCTTGATAGGTAGGAAATGAGAAACCTATTTGAAATTTTCAACAAAAACCCAAATGGAATCATTACCTCGTAGTGACCTAGGTAACCCAATCAGGAAATCCATTGAAACTTCATCCCATTTCCACTCAGGAATGTGCATCTTCTATAAAAGTCCAGCTTGTCATTGGTGTTCCACCTTCATCTACTAATAGATGGAACACATCACGATAAAACCAGCTACATCCCTTTTCATGCCCAGCCACCAGTATTGGAAATGTAAGTCTTGATATATCTTGGTGACATTGGGATGCAATTCTCAAGATAAAGCCTGAAAGTATCACATCATATCCTCATACATGTCTACTAAAACCCATGCATGACCATGTATACAAAAAATTTCTTCCTCGCCTATAGTCTAACCAGGAGGAGGGTCATCACCTGCCATACTCTCCTATAAGACTAGGCCCTTAGAATTCAATTGCTTCCACATACTCTCTCTATCCAAAAGTGTATAGTTCATAGTTATGGATGAAATAAAATTCTTACCCTTCCTATGATAAACCTCCAAGGGGATCTCATAGAATAAATCCATAATCTCCTACTCACTACTGTCCTCCTGAACTGCTTGTATTTGAGTCATCCTACTTAGTACATTGGCCAATTCATTACCTTTAGCATGTGTATAGGAAAGATCAAAGTGAAAATACTATAGGACTAGACCCACCTACACTGTCTCAGATTCAAATCACGTTGTGTAAAAATATAATTGAGGATTTTGTGGTTCGTGAATACCAAAAAATTATATCCCAGTAAGTAGTGTCTCCAATAGTGAAATTCATGTACAACTGCAGCTAATTAGAGATCGTGTGTTGGGTAGTTCCTCTCATGTGGCCTCAACTGATGATACCCATACACCATGACTCTCTCTAAGTACATAAAAAATCTCCATGCCCGATACCATATGAATCATAGTAAACGGTTTAAATCATGCCTAGTTCTGGAAAAATTAGAATATGAATTGAAGTCAATCTCCCTTTTATATCCTGAAAGGATGAATCACATGAATATGACTATAATAAATTTACAACCTTCTTAGTTAAGACCCTAATGGTTGATTCTAAGTGTGAGAATTCCAATAAAATGTGCCTGTAATAACTAGATAACCCAATGAAACTCTATATCTAAAATATGATCATGTGATGATCCCAGAAAACTACAACTCTCATGTTCTCTAGGTCAATTGATACTACTGTCTCTGAGATAATGTTACCCTGGAAGTGAATCTGATCCATCCAGAAGTGGCACTCTGTGAGATTATCATATAATTGATGTTGTATCAGTGTACACAATATGATCGTAATATAACAGGAATGGTCATGTCAAGTATGAGAATAAAACAAGATATAATCCATGAATACCAGTACAAATGAATCCAAATAAGGATGGAAAACTCAGTTCATTAGTTTCATGAAAACTACTGGCATGTTCGTGATACAGAATGACATAACCAAATACTCAGATAGAACATAACTACAATGAATGGATATTTGAGTTATGTACAATGGACTAACACGTACCTAATGATAACCCAATCTCAAATCAATATTTGAGAACACCCTAGCTCCTCATAGATGGTTGAAGAGGACATCTATCTGCGGTAGAGGATATTAGTTATTAATCATTAGTTTGTTCAATTTCTGATAATCCACACGTAGCCTGAGGGTACCATCCATTTGTTTTTGAAAAAAAGGACCAGTGAACCCCATTGAGATGTACTGGGTCAGATAAACCCATTTTCCACTAAATAATTTAGTTTCTTCTTGAGCTATTGCATCTCATAAGTAGCCATCCTATAAAGAGGAATGGATACCGGTGCATCTCATAGTACTAGCTTGATAGATAACTCTACCTCTCTCACTAAAGGAATTATTGAAAATTCATCTGGGAAAATTTCCTGGAAATGATTAACCAATAGATAGAAATCTACCTTATGTGTTCCTTGATCATCCATGTATAAACTCAGAATATAGGCTGTCATCCTACCCATCCCATGATTCTCATGTATAACTCGGCTCACCCAGACATCCCATTCACCTTGGTGAATAAAATCTCTAACCTATGGTGATGTAAAGGTCGCCCTTCAACAATAGTAATCAATGAAATCATGAAAGGAAACTAACCAATCCATCATGATAATGATTTAAAAACCTATATTCTTGAGGAAAAAGTGGTTCCATATAACGTTAAACCCACCAATCTCAAGGGGACACTCCCTGCACTAATGTACATCCTCCATTTGAATTCCCAACAAAGTATCAAGTGTCATAAGGCCATCAGAACACTAGATGCTGAGCGGAAGTATCTCTAAAATGGGAAAAAATATAAATATATGAGAATCGCCTATATCAAAAAGAGAAGATGCTAAAGTAAAGTCTACTAGAATAGTACCTATCATAGTAGAAGTCCTGGGATTCTACTACTTAGGTTTCTATTTCCCTGTTTATATCTGTCCTGATCCATATCCCCGTGATATAGATAGGTTACCATGATCAGATCCACCCTATTGTTGCTAAAAATATGGTGTCTGACTACCATGTCCATGACCACCACCTCATCCTAATCATTTGGATGCACTCAAGATATATATTTGAAGAGAAGCTGATTACCCCTTTCCTACATGTGGAATCAGAGTAGAACCTCTCTCACTAGATATCATAGGAAAATTTCTATAAAACCATTAAAGATGGCCCATGTTTCCATAGGATTAGAACTCAACTGGGTATCTCATGCACTGAGGTCTCGTATGTCCCGGTTTACCACATTGGTGGCACCTCACCTGACTACCTGAGTATGTTCTATGGATACTAATATCACTACATGGATGCTCCAGGCGACACTTCCTACTGCTGGATGATGTAGTACAAGATCGAGGTGGCGAACCATCCTAGCTTGCACCCCTTACCTCTCTCAGTTTATGCTATGTGAAAAGATCCTATTTGAAAATTCTAGAAATGATTATCAGATAAAATAAATTCAACATAAAATGGATTTCATTCCTAGTACCATCCTTAAATCACCTAGCTTTGGACATCTCCTCACCCATCAGAATAGGTGCATAGTGTAATAGTTCTACAAAATAGGCTGAATAATCTATAAATGACAACACTCCCTTATCTAAGTACATGAAATCTCAGAATTTATCAACCCTAAATATCTCAAGATAGAAGTAATCATAGGATACCATATGATAATCCCTTTAAGACATCACCTAATAATGACCCATTTGATTAATTACATACCACCATATCTTGGAATAATCATACAATATATAACTAGTGAGCTTTACCATCCTATCTGGTGGTGTCTTTAGATGATATAAGATAGATAGCATGGAATCTAGACATGAATCCACAACCTTTTGTCTTCAATCCCTCAGAAACATGGTAGGATGAAACTACTAAAACTCACACATCAACTCTTCCACGGTCGGGGCAGGTCACAATGCACCTTGAATAGTTTTCATGAAATGTATAAAACCTTCACATAACTATTCCTCAACACTTGTGTCTAGTACCATCACTAGTGCCTCATCTGGAACCACAAGAGGATTTACTAGTATCCCATATCCCACAAACTCTAGATCATGGTCTCCACCACTCTTCTAGAATGCGATTGGATCTTGTCACGATGTTATATCCCTAAAAATTCCAAGTGCATTCCTCAAAACAAGATTCAAAAACTGTTAAAATACCAAATATTAAAATAGGAGAGGCTCAAGCCTACCTATATAACAGTCACACCCATATTCCCACTCCTTGGGTCAAGTCTGAGTGATGTACAGATGATAATTAAACAAGAGATACTGCATACTGCCCAAAATTAAGGTCAAGTTTGGGTCTAGTTTTCTACTATAAGAAATTCAATTTCCTTTTAATTTACATATATTTCCCAATTAATTTTTAAAATTGTGGAACCAAATGGTTCACCAATTCTGATCTATAAAATCCCATACTCCTCATGAACCAAATATGGTGTCCACCTAATTCACACCATAACACATTCCATCCCATGTGACTCTTGGTCTATGAATCAACATGCCACAGTTGGATGCTTAGGGTATCTTCTATATCCTAATAAAGAAAATATTGGTTAGGTTATACCAGAAACTCTATGTACCAACCATTTTCTCCAGTTACATATACAATAATTTATCAAATAGAATGCATATTAATCATGGCACATATCATAACACCATTAAATAAAGAAATGAATCCTATTTGGAAGGACATAATGCATGGAATGTGAATTTTAATAGGTGTCTAAAATGATGAATGAGAGGGAATACCCTCATCTCAATGGGTTTCAATATAATAAAACCAACAATCATATTAATAATCACATAAAAATTTAAGTGCATCACCTAATGTTGGAATCAAGTCAACTGTAATAGTCAAAATCTAGACACCAACAATTTCCATTCGAGGCAATTTAGCATTCTCCCATACATGGATTAGCTACTCATAGGCACAAATCAATACCAAATTCCATTTCCTTCATAATAACCTATCTATTTTAACCAATTATTAAGGAAAAAATAATGCCTCTGATACCAATTTGTAATGTACTAGGTCTAGATGCCACTGAATTGTTCCCCAAGACCGGTTGGCCATATGGCCTCAAGTGCGTTTCCCCAAATTCCAGAGGCTACCGACTAGCAGTGAGGGCCTTGGGTGTGTCTATGGGGAGATTATTACCTCTTATAAGAGTGTTAAAAAGTGGTAGAAAACATATATATCAATATCGAAAGCAATATAAAAATGAATACACAATAGGAATAGATACTATAAACACTAGACCAATAACCCTCTATAGCAGAAATAAGATATAAACATCCAAGAGATAGGTATATACAAAAATCCAAAATTAATCTCCCATATAATGATGATCATGTCACATGTCTAAAAAGAAGCCAAAATAAGTATATGAGAAATGGTGCAATACATGCATCTAAATACCAAAAATTACAAAAAAATCTATCTCCAACTAGCATAATGAGACCCAGCTCGGTCATATACTTCCATTCTTCTAAATAGTAATAAAAAACATATAGTATGGTGCTTTCCCTTATCCATACATTCAATCATGAAATATTATTTGGTAACAAAGGAGGACCACGTAGGGAATGGGATAAAATCCTAGTAGGCCACCACCAATGGTGTCTAATTCTATCCATTCAGTGAATATATAACAATAATAGTGTGCTGGTAGTAGTAAATTTTTTAAATAAGTGCTATAAGTAAATAACCCATAAGGGTCTGGGTTCGTATGGACATCCTTCCTTTGATACCTACTTCAGACATAGCTGGAAAGTCTCTAAAAAAATATTTTGTCTTGTATCAATTTGTAATTAAGTATCAGGACCTAGAACATAGACCAATATCCCCTATAATGGTATATGATCAAGATCTACCTAACTATTCCAGCATTATGGTATAACACACAAAAAGAATATAAGTTTGTGATTTTTCTTGGCGGACCCATCATATAAATCATTTCATTAATTAATAAATTAATAACCAGATCCCATCCTTGGAATTAAATATCTGGAATCTAGGTATATCTCCAGGAATAACATGAACCAAACACCCTACAATACCATCCATGGAGATCCTCATCAGAACCCAGATATCACTCTAGGTAAGGTATAACATCATCTACATTTGAGTCCTTCCTTGGTGGTCCACTAAGGGCTCCCAAGTCTCACTCCTAGAGCATATAGAATCATCCCTCTAGTCTATCCTTGGAAAACCATAAGGACTCCAATTATCACTCTGGCGTATGATAGTTTTCCCCCTAAGTTCGTCCTTGGTTGTCTACTAGGGAGTCAAAGTATCACTCGGGTGTATGTAAGGTAGTTCCAAATGTGTCCATCTATGGTGTTCATATATGAACCCTTATGTCACCCAATTCATATATCACACATTCAATCAATATCATTTAATTATTTTAAAGGTCCTCACCTTGATCATTTCAATTTAACCTCACCTCAGAAGGTCAATCAAGCATGGGATAAGCTTTGAAGGCTTAGCCTCTTAATTATATCACATGGGCATATCAATATAAAAAGAAATTCATGATTAAGAAAAAAAATATATGTCCATATCCTACGGACTTGGTATTCCATTCCCTTACTTTAATTAATTCAAATTACAATTACAATTCATCATTTAACATCCTATGGAAAGGGGAAAACAAAAAATGAGGTTACCGATTTGTATATACCTTTTCCAACATTTTATTGAGTATAGAAACATGTTTTCAATGGATATAAATTGTTTTGTTAGTGTCCATGGATATTTTTAGATGTTTCCATCCAAATTCATAAATTGGGAGTTATTAGAATGAATGTGGAGATATACATGACATGTACTTTATAAATACACGTAGTGTACCTTTTCACCGACATGGTTTAGCTAGACCAAGTACATGCCCATGTATCTAGCCAAATCTTATATACTATTTACATACTTATAGATATGGTTGGTGGATTAATTTGAAACTACATGCCATGTGGGGTGGAACTACACACCGTGTACCCCACCAATCAACCACCGTCCCATTGAAATTTAAAGGGTCAGCTTGGTGGCTCACTTACCAGTGGAGAAACCCAAGACAAGTAAATATGACTTGACTACATGCCATGTAATTTTTGATACATGTTGTGTAGTCTAAATTTCAATAAATATTATGGTATCCCTCTATTTTCATGGTTGGACATCTAGGGGTTGGTGCTGCCGCTCTCTCATTCAACCTCCCTCGGATCCAAGATTGTGTTTTTATTTCTGCATTCATTTCTATTATAGTGAGATTTCTAGTTATTTCCTTACCATATTCCTCTCATATCTATGGTAGGAGTTAGGTTTCATCTCAATCCGCACAACATTAACATGGTCATAAGAGGTTAGTTCCCTCATGTTGAGTTTATAATAATGATTGTGAGGGATTTGTAATCAAAATCCCAAGGTGTTGTTTTTATTATGATTATTGTTTAAAAATTATTCAATGAACCTAATGACTTATTTATCATTGGTGTCATATCAGAACAAGAATGACACCAATGGTGAAAACTAAAAAAGTTTCAATTAGAAAATTCATGACCATTGGGTGAACTTATGGAAACTTTCATTAGGGGTAATGAACCTGAACATATTTTATGTAATTAATAATTGGACCAAGGGGTTTTTATTTAATTATGTAACGGTTTATTTTATGACCAAGAAATAATAATTTGATTGAATTACAGTGGTAAATAATTTTCATTAAAAAATCCAATGCTAAAGAAATAATATTACATTAATCCATGATCAGAATTAAAACCCTGACATGCTTGTCTTCTGTTTGTTATATTTTTATTATATTTTTAATTTGATTTTCAAAAATTATTTCACTTTTTCATCTGTTCTGTTCGCTATTTTTCTTTTTGGATAATGAATTTTTATTTTAACTCACACTACTATTTCTTCTCCGTTTTACCCTAGAGATCGACACTGATTGCTGCTATCTAATTAATTAGTTAGTTTAGAAGGGAAAAATTATTTCTAATTTGGACCACACCTTACGATGAGAGTGATATAAAATTATGGAATAGTTGATGGGGGTCATGGAAAGAAAAAGTACAAGTTGAGTTAAGGTTGGTTTATCCTAATTTTTTATTTTCCTTTTTCTTTTCTTGTTTCATTTTCTTAGGAACCTGAACCCCAAATCCCATAGATTATTACCCAACTAGGGAGTAGTACAATCCACATAGGGAGGATTTTTATCTACATGATCTAGCACTATTGTAATCCTATTCAGAAGAGTATTATCCATACATGGATGATGGGTTCCAATATGAGGAAATCCAATGTACATTCTTCACACCAACCATATCTTATTCTCCTCTAGAACCATATTCAGGTAATACTGAAAGGTTATTATCAATGATGGAGGCCTTAACCACATGACAGTTGGACCAAAATACAAGGTTGGGATGACTTAGAAATATGGTAGAGCAACTCTCTAAGATAATTTCCAATTCATATACTTCAGTTGAGTATGAGTCTGGGTGTTCTAATCCCTTTTCAACTTAGGAGACATGTTATGATGTTTTGCCCACCTATCATTCACTAAAAATTTCTAAGCCTGAATTTTAAAAATCAAACATTGAATATGGGGACACATAACCACTTGTTAATACAGAATTTTATTGATTATTTATTTCTAACCCCTTAGTTGATTATGCACCTTCTTCAAAGAATTCTTGTGATTATTTTTAGCTGAATATCATCTCAAATCAGGAACCTTATGAGGTGGAGGATGTACCTCATCAGGACAAGAAACACACCCACCTTCGAAATCTACTGGCTATGGAGTATAGATATTGCAATCCACCGCCTCGACCACATGAAGGTCAAGAATCAAGGATTAATGATAGAGGCATTAGACACATGTGGTGGTTCATGCAGTGAAAGCCTTATCCACCTTGATATTATGGGTAAGTACCCATAACTCAGGTTGAGCCAAAGACCTGAAATAAGGGTGATTGATGGGAGGAAACCCATCCACTCTTTTCCCTCTTCTCTTATATTTTTATTAAACACACGACACATACTTTCTCTCCACACACCATGTACCACTTATCTCTTCTAGAAAACTATTTGAATAAGAGTAAAATGAGTCTACATGCCATGTGTACCTTAGTACACAATGTGCACTTAGATTTGTAGTGTATATTTTAATATAACTTTTTAGTATAAGTAAATATCAATTAAGTTAATAAAATGAGATGAGGCATATGATGATGATAAGGTAACTAAAGTGTATCTGAGCCGTCACTAGTTCGAATCACTCAACACCAACATTTGGTACATGTTTCATTCTTTTTAAACCCATGTTTTAATTAAACGACATGTGAGATGATTTAAAAATAAATAAATACATTTCAATACAAAGGAAATCCCATGGTGGGGCTAAATTTATTTGTAGGGTTGTAACCTATAGAACAAAAAGATCTGGGTTCAAGTCCCATCAGCAGGTTCAGTTCCATCATTTTTCACCTTAATAAAACCACACTATTTGAATTTTGGTAGATGTAGTGTGAATTTTTTTTCATTAATACCTTACGTTATTTTCCAAAATATGAAATAACCTAGGGGTGATGTATGTTTGTTGGAAGAGTCATAGCTGATGGTTCAAAAGACCTAGGTTCAAACTCAACTAATCTTCTTACTTCATAGAAATCTTTCAATAATTAAAACCACATTCCATGCCTTCTCTTTTACCATTATAGAGATGAAACTATAATTTAAATATATAAATTTAATAATACCTTTCACCACTACAACCTTTGCTCCAGTGGTTGAGGGATTGTGTTTAGATCAGCCAGTGTCTAGTTCAAATCACACCATCAGCACTAGACCAAAGATTATATTCATCTTTTTCATATTTTATAACACATTATGTGTATGTGTCTTATAAATTTCATGTATAAGTTTATTTTTCATTTGTGAATAATATATTTTTATATTTATTTTTTAAATTATAAATAATAATTATTATATAATTTATTATAATAAATATACTTTTAATAATAATAATAATAAAAACTTGTAAGAAAAAGGTGTGCATCAGTACAGGCCGTGTATCCAAACTATAAAGGCTCTGAACCCTACGTAGCTTGACCTCAAGTCGCGCACACCCATTCTCCCAGTTTTCTCCCCCTTTTCTTTATCCCACTTGCCACTCTGCCTCCCTATCTTCAATCCTCCATTCTGTTGTGATTCAGGCTACAAAATCCCTTCCATTTCGATCCTCAGTCATGGTATTCCATTCTATGACCCTTATTTTAGAATTTTACAAACCTTTAGGTTGATTTTTGGATTTATGGAATCATTCATCCGAACCGATAGTACACGAGTTAGATGGAGAACACACATTCTGTACACTAAGTACACGACCACACACTTTGATTTTAGAATTTTTAAAAACACAAGGTGTGTGTGTTCATTAAAATCCAAGTACTATAATACTTCCAAACATTAGGAGAAACAAATGTACTGAGACCACTTGACCATGACCCCATTTACAGACACATGGTGTGTGTGTTAGGCATATATCATGTACAGTTATCTTGTCATATCCTTTGGTAGATTCTGTTTATTGGCACACACAGGTCGGACCCCATGTTCACACACATGGAATGTACACTTCATTACACACTGTGTAATTTTTGATTGATCCACCACCAAACCACATGGCGTGTACCTCCATACTACATGCAATGAAAAACATTACCATTACACATTGTGTACACTATATTTACACACCATGTACTTTTGTTGTTTTGTTTTCTAACTTTTCTTTTCCTGTTTTATTATTTTATTTCCATTTCATCTATGGCAGATAGAGATCGAGCCAGTGGGAAGCATCCCACACTCACTACTATTGGGGAGTAGCCTTTACATCATTAGATCTGACTTTGGACACCAATGGAACCTTCCATGACTATGACTTATCTAGTATACCAGCCACCAGCCTTGGCGATGTTTCCCCATTTCATCAGGAACCCATGACACCCACATCCGATTTTGACCCAATGGGAGAGATATCGCTGACTTCCACATATGCTGAGGGATCCAACACAGTAAACCCTTCCACTAGTGTGAAACAGTTGAGCATGACTACAATGACACAAACTAATCCCACACCATCTTCAACTACTATTCTGATTTCCATGCCATCCACGACATCCACTACTCTGCCCATTTCCACCATGACCAACCTTTCTACCTCAGTAACTATTTCCCCACCTAAGCCATATTTGAAAGACACTCAACCCCAGCCATATCCCTACCTATTATTTGAAAAGTGTCATCCTACATTAGATAGGTTGTGGAGAGTTTCACACTGCACTATCCAACTGAGAAGAAGATTCCTAGACACTACCATTCCTAAATTTATGGGTATTTGGGAGGATATAGAGGATATCCTTGGGAATACACACCTGATTGAGACACTCCAGGTTAGAAATCTCTCTTTCAAAGACTTATTTTTATAGTTTTATATGATTTTTTAGTTTTCTGGACCATCCTACCAAGCCACTCCGAAGGACAGGGCCACCCCTATCCGATTCTAGATGGGCATACATCACTTTTCCCTAACCATGACCGATTTTGGCCGAGGGTTCCAATTTTACCCCCATCTAGACACTCCCGCCCTTATTTATACCCTCACCCATCCTAAGCACTCTGAACTCATCTCTATGTGGTGGGAATTTTCTAGACCTTACCATAGGTACGCCCCCATCTCATTGAAGTGCACTCTCATCATTCCCCTCCCCTCTATTTCATCCATCATTGGCTCAGTTACATCCTCTTTCCTTTCCATAAGGACATGGGTGTTGTGTTTGGATGAGACATGGAGCTTCTCACTTATATTGTATTGTAAGATTTCCTTGACCTACCATTCTTCACTTCCACCTATTTCTACTCTATGATCCATGGATGTTAAGGAAACCTGAAGGATGACTTCTATACCACAAGGTTAGAAAACTACATGGGGGTGTTGAGATATATTTCTCTCATGATCACTTATGATCTTATAAGCATATGGAGTTATTCATGATTATCTTCATGATCATGTTCAAGCATCGGGGGAAAACTTTGTGCTTGTATAGGACACCCTGTCTCTTATAGGGGAGAGAGATAACCCATATTCCCACACTGGTGATGTTGATCTGGTGCCACCCCATCCACCAGTGGATGTTCCTTCTCCACCTCTTCCTACTTCTTCCTCCCTTCAACCTTTATCCCCAATCCCCTATTTTTTTGGACCACCCACATCCCCACCCCCACCCCACCCTTGACTGATATCCCCATCTCTCTCCACCTAGAAATGATGGACCACAGTCTTTACCTCCTCGAGCACCACCATGATACCATTTATCAGTCACAGGACCAGATCGAGTAGATGTTGGGGTTTCTTCCTTGACATCAGGGAATTTAGATATCCCCATCACCTGGTCCTCCCTCTAATCCTCATCCTTTAGCAGAGACGCCTCCGTTTACATATTTGGCCATAGATATAGATCTCCACTCTACTACTGGCCCAGATATCACTACTAATACTACTAACCAAGACGTTCTAGTTGATTCTATGACACAAAGTGCAGGTCCAGTGCATTCAGTTTCCATAGCAGCTAATCTTACTTTCCCAGATCCCCCTATTTCAAATAGTGCTTCCTCTGAGGCTAATCTGTGACTATTTTTGCACCTTTTCATTATATATATCTATTTTGTTCTAATATTTCAATGTGATGGTGTATTTTCATGCAAAATTCGTTTTCCATTTCATAAAAAATCATAGGTACTCTAGAGAATCATGGCAATCTCATTTTCGAATTCTTTCCCATTTTTTTGAGCTCATCATGATTGGAGTATTATTTTAGTGTTTAATTTCCACACTATTTTTCTGAATTACTTATTTCAATATTTCCCCACATCCTGTCCCACTAGTGTCTTCCCATATCATTTTATCTTCCTTAGTGTTCCACTTGGGGGACCATGTGTGATATTAAGTGTGGGGGAAAATCTCTAATTATGTTATTATTTCCCCTTAAAATGACCTAGGATACATCATTAATAGTTTAAATATTTTAAAATGTTTATTTGTTTTATTAATTACAATAATAAATAATAAATAATAAATGATAATTTTAAAAGTTATATTCTTATTTAAAATTTTAAAGTATTTTAAAATGATTTCTGATATAGTTTGAATTTTTATTTAAACACTTAGACATTTATATTTATTAAACTAGTCATTTTTATTCATGTCATGACCTGATTGACCCTTTATTTTCGTCATTCCTAAAAGGTATTATAAGCTTCTTGACATATTATTTTTTATACACTCTATCTTGAGAGATTCTTGGGATAGCATAACTACTAGAAAATTCATGTTTTTATCTTCAAAACATGAATATTTTGAATCATATTAAAATGATTGAGGAATTTGATTGATATTTTTTAACCCCTTTAATCTTGGGACCTACCCTTCATCTGACCATCTTGAAACACTTATAAACCATGAACTGCCTTGATAGGAAGACACATTATATGATTATCTATCATTCCTACCCTAATTAGTTTATAATATTTCATGATTATTCATTCATGATTATAATAGTTAATTTAGCTATTCATGACACATTTTGGTGAGTGATCATGAAATTAAGTGTGGGGGGAGAGTTCCACTTGTTCATTTGAGAAGAAGGGTTCCAAAACCACGATTCATTATATTCTTAGTGGCCCCTTAATACAAAAATATTGAAAAATTCAAAAGATGGCCCAATTTAATTCATTATACTTATTGATGGTTTGTGAACCCCTTATGGAGAGGGAATATCATGGTGATGATAAAATCTTTGAGTGTATTTTTTAGGGATGCATCTTCATTGAGCATTATTATTGAATATCATGCTTTATTATTTAAGAATTCAAACTCCTTTTTCAAGCCTCTGAGATTATTTTTCACATCATTGCCTACCTACCTAAAGCCTCAAAATCATTTTAACCATATTAAAAGACCTCATAAATTTTTTGATTCGAATTCTAAGTGGAGAATGAGAATACTTTCAAGACTATAGATAAAGTGCATATACTTGAGATTGATCATAACTATGATTAAATGATATTGAGTGATGAGTGTGTTATTTTTTAGTAATGTAATTCATCATGTGGCATGTGTATTTATGAAAAGTTGAACAATGTGAATAAAATAGGGTTAAAGTCTTTAATTTAATTATAAATGCGGCATGATTAGAATATCTTTAAAATTTAAGTATTTTTTGTGCCTTTTAAAATATTCTTCTACGGATATAGTATTTATAAGTTCAATAAGTTGAATACTTCCCTTTTTAGAGTTTGGATTATAACAATTAGATGTTTAGATTTTTCTTAAGGGAAAGAAAAAGACTAAGTGTGGGGGAATTTGATGTGCCTAATAGTTGTATAACTTTTCCAACATTTTAATGAGTATAAAAACGTTTTTCACCAGATATACGTTATTTGTGTGGATAGAATGATTTATTTTTAGTGTTCAAGGTGATTTTAGATGTTTTCTAGTAAAAATACTAAATCCAGAGTTATCAAAATGAATGTGAAGAGATAAATAGTGTGTACTTTATAAAAACAAGACACATAGAATTTCCCCAACATAGTTCATGATGATCGAGTACATGCCCATGCATGTAGATAAATATTACACTCCATTTATAAAATTATTAACCACTATGTACATCCTTCTATATGTGGTTAGTGTCTTAAGTTGAAACTACATTCCATGTGGGGAAGTGTTACATGTTGTGTACACCACCAACTGATCGCTAACGCGTTGAAATTCAAAGCGCTGGAATAGTGGTTCAACTACTAGCAGAGAAACCCAAGCCAATTCAAGTTGACTTGAATACACACCATGTAATTTATGGTACATGCTGTGTAGTTTTAATTTCTATGAAAATGAGGGAATCCCTCCATTTTTGTGGTTGGACATATAGGGGGAGGTGCTTCTGCTCTATCATTCGACCTCCCTCAGATTTATTTCTAAATTAATTTCTATTATAGAATAATTTATAATTCTCCCTACCCATCTTCCTCTCATATCAATGGTAGGGGTTGAGTTTTGTATCAATATGCAGATAGTGACCATGGTCATAAGAGGCTAATTCCCTCGTGCTAGGGTTTTTGTAATAATTTTGAGTGATTTTTAATTGAAATCCTAACGTATTTTTTATTATGATTCTTATTTAAAACTTCATCAATGACCCTGATGCCTTATTTACCATTGGTGTTGTATCAGAACAAGAATGAAACCAATGGAGAAAACTAAAGGAGTTGAAATGAGCGAATTCATGACCATTGGGTGAGCCCACTACCTCTTAATTTAGGGGTAATGAACATAAACATGTTTTAAGTAATTAATCACCAAACCAAGGGGTTTTGGTTTAATTATGTAATTGTTTTTCTATACCAAGAAATAATAATTTTATTGGATTTTCATGAAAAATATTTTTCATTAATAAATCCAATGTTAATGAAAGAATACTACATTATTCCCTGATCATAATTACAACCCTAACAGACATTTTTTTTTGTTTTGTTCTCATTTTGTTTTTAATTTTATTTTCACAAATTTTATAAATTTTCCATCTATTCCCTTCACTGATTTTTTTGTCTGGATAATCAATTTTGATTTTAAATCACACTAGTTCTTGCTTCTCCATTTTACATGAAGGAACGAACACAACTTCCACAAGTTATGTAGTTATTCGGTTCATAAGGGAACAATTATTTCTAATTTGGACCGTACCTTGTGATGAGATTGGTATCAACACACTTATAAGGAAACTAGTTTAAAATCCACCCATGGTGGTCCAATTGATTAGAATACTCAGCCAATGGGTGATTCAAATTCGAGGACCTTAACATTTAATCATTTATAAATGAGTCTCATTAATTATATAGGCCATACATATCAATTTTAATCAAGGAATAAATTCCATTTCATGGGTATCTCTTGGAAAATCAGGCCCGAAACACAATTAAATATATATAAAAACTCTGAATTTAAGGGAATAACATGTGACCGCATATAGTAGGTCTATAGTATAGTGCTCATCTAGTATCATCTCCTCATTCAGCTTAGTTCTAAAGAAAAATGAAGAACATATAAAAATTGTGAAAATAGAGCATATTAGCATGCAACTAAATAATTCCATCAATACCAATTTAAATGAATAATTATAAAATACGGAATGGATTACTCACCAACACAAATAAAATGAGACCGATGATCTTGTTTCTGAGTTTTCATGGAGAAACCACACAAAAAACTATGGATTGAGCTTCAAAGGATATCTCCTCCACTGGTCCTATCTACTAATAATGAAAGGAGAAGAATTGTTTCAAAATTATAAACTAATTAAGGGAAAAATTTAATTTTTACTCAAAACATTAGGTTGTATGGTTTGGATGCATGGTTTTCCAAACAATGTGCCAACCACACACCCTTTACTGTAAGGAGGGGAAATTTTCACTTTTAGTGCACACAATTTGTCTAACCATGAAAAAACCATGTCTCAAAACACCAAAAAAAAACTATAGAGGCCATCACTTGGGAAAAAACTATATTAGTATTTTTTGAAAAACCATGAAGTCTCCTATTACCCTCATCCTAGGTCTCTCCTAGTTTTTAGTAACCATGCGGCCTATCCCGCATGGTTTCTACTAACCATGAGGTATGGCTTATTTTATGAAAAGACTGGTTCTGGGCTCTTAACAAGTCCCAAATACCCCTGATACCCCCCCCATGAACTCAAATAGTACTCACATTAGGCCATAGTAATAATTTAGTTTGAAATATGGATGGAAAGTAAAAGATTCCATACCTCAAGGAAGAATCGGGTTCTTAAAGTAGTCTGATCATGAAATCCATATATATGTCATCCAACCTTCTTAATAGAACATGGAGTGGTAGAAACATCTGGGCAATCTCTGATTTTCATCTTTGATCCTAAAGTAGGTCAAAATGGGAAATAAAATCTTCCACTTCATATCTCATCCCATGAAAGCAATACAGATAACATAAGGTATCAAACATCTTGGTTATCCTGAGGTTCACATCAAACTAGAATGATACACCTCATGCATTACCTCATACCTAAAGAACAAAGGAACTAACAACTATTTTCATATAATGATATAACCATTGGGAGACTAAGACAAAGCACCCGGGGTATACTCACTATTTAAAGCACCCCTAATCTACTAGGACTCATGTTCAGATAACTGATCACTCTTAAACTGATTGATAAGATAGGGTAAAACCTCAACGCTATCTAAATTTTTTTCTCTATACTCCTACACCTATAGACATAGATAAGTAAATAGTCTCATCAAACCCCACTACTCCATTAACTCCACTAATTCATTGACTCCTAAATAGCCTAAACCATAATATTTCTATTTAAAACATCAGTGACCATGTTTCTTTTCCCAAGAATATAAGTTATGTCTAAATGAAAAGTATAAATATATTCTACCTATAATCTCAATCTGAGGTTTAGATCTATATGGGTAAAAATATAATTCAGAATCTTCTGATCTAAGTAGACTATAAAATGCTCCCAGAAGAGGGAATGCATCCACGTCTTTATTGCATGCATCATTTCTATCAATTGTATGCCACAGGTGGGATAATTTCAGGAATATGGGTAGAGATTCTATGATCCATATACCACCACATGGTTTCCTTTTATCAACACATATACCAAACCCACACTAAAATAATCAAAATGCATCGTATAATCCCTCCCATTCTTAGGAAGAATTAAAACTAGCATAGATGTTAGATGGGTCTATAAATACTCAAAAGAATACTAGAATTTATCATCCCAATCAAACATCACCACTTTTCTACTTAAATCCATCAAGATATAATATAAACTAGAGAAGTATCTAATGAAACATCTATAATACCTAAAAAATCCCAAAAATCTATGTATACCAGAAACATTTTTAAGCTTCTCCCAAGACATGACTACTTAAAACTTTTCTAGATCCACTAAAACGTCTTCCTTAGAAATCACATGGCCCAAAACATCACTTCCTGAATCCAAAATTAGTACTTGGATAACATGAAATATAAATTAATCCCCCTAAAAACTCCCAAAAACAACTCCTAGGGGGTCATTATGGTTATCCTAGGTCTTGGAATACACTGATATGTCATCTACATACATGAGCATAAAGTTTTCAAAAAAGCGATGAAATATCTGGTTCTTCAATTCCATAAAAACTATAGGGAAATTATTAATAAAAAATGGAATAACTAGACACCCAAAATTTCTATATAATATTTGAAAGGAGGTATTTTAAACAACCTATTC
Organism: Viscum album; assembly: GCA_963277665.1. Classification (NCBI taxonomy): domain Eukaryota; kingdom Viridiplantae; phylum Streptophyta; class Magnoliopsida; order Santalales; family Viscaceae; genus Viscum; species Viscum album. The sequence goes on from OY728123.1 coordinate 883,148,871, forward strand.
CGAAACCATCATCTTCTGGTACCCAGATCTTAGGTCGATCTTTGAAAACCAATGAGCTCACCTAAGCAAATCAAGAAGATCATCAATTATAAGAAATGCGTATTTATTCTTCATGCTAACTAGGTTAATCTTATGATAGTGTATTCAATTTCAAAGGCTTTCCTCCACCTTATTTTTAAACAACACTAGAAAAGCCCATGGTGACACACTTGGATGGACAAACCCCTCTCCCTTGAGATCTTTTAGTTGTAATTTCCATTATTTCATCTTCGCTAGAGGTATCCAATAAGACAAAAAATGAAATTAATCTCATCATGTGGATAAGATATATATTAAACTTTTCCATTCATTAGAGATGAATCCATAATGTTTTTTTTGAAAATACATCTAGGTACCAGTTCATGACCACTGGATGTTCACCTAATATACATTATTATGAGGCCTCAAGAAAAAACATAGAAAACTAGCATGAAATCAAACCTAATTTAAAAGAAACTAGTCTTACCATCATTGATCATAGATATCACCCAAACTAAAATATTTGAGTGCTACCATTAAGAGTGTGGAACTAGACCCTATGGTGATAGTAGTCAATAAACACCTTGATGCTGATCAAACAATACATACTAATGATGATTTCAAAAATGTCCAGGTCGAACACAAGGAAATATCAAATGAACTCCATGTTAGTAAATAGAACATGAAACTCTAGGAACTTGAAACCCTAATTATTATTCATATATAATGGGGTTTGAAAATCCATAAAACATGGCGTCAAATTCGCACACATTCCTAAAGAATAAATAAGCTTCAGCGTGATAAAATAATGAGACACAGTCAAATCAAATAAAACATATTCCATAGAAGAATCAATAAAAATCATACCTCTCATAGTGTCTAACCCAAAATATGACTCCTATGTCATAATATATACCGTATGAAGTCAGCCTTGCTTAGGATTTCCTTAGTCCATCTTTCCCTGCTGATCATCCTCCTTTGATCTAGGATGATATCCTATATCATTAGATGTATCAAAATTTACTTGTGTGCCCTTTGAAAACATGGAGCCTACACTACTCCCATGAAAAAACCCCAAAAGAAATGTTAAAGATGACCCAAATTCCCACACCAATTTCAAGTCCTCAGAGCTTTTGGGAAATTTGTACTAGTCTATCCACCTTTCCCTAACTAATAAAAAATTAATAACTTCCACCTCAGAGAATCCACTAGCACTATACCCGATGAATATTGGGCATTCCTTCCACTAAACTGATGAGACTCATCCCACTTCCACTTCTGACAAGATGGATAACTCTAAATGCTACCCACTAAAAGAGGACAAATGATACCTATCTTTCCTGTCAGATAATCCTCTTCCATAGATACCTTATCAACTACCTCTGAATAGGTTGGTATATAGAGAAGAATAAGAATGAACCTAATCTCTGGACTCAAGACCATATTGAAATGAAAATCCTTGACATAATCATTAATGAGGAGATAAGGTGAAACATGAACTTACTCAGTAATGTGGGTAGCATACTCCATCAACAAACCATATCCTTGATCCAACAACAAGAACTCATGGGCATTCACTACCCTTGAAGTAATAGAAATGTAAATTTAAATCCTCCTTAAATGTGGTCCATGTGAGATTCTCATGTTGGCTAGCAAGCACCATCGAATCCCACTACTTTTTACCCAACCATTACATAATATACATAGAAAAGAACACATTAGAGTTCTCATGGATCTTTAAAAACACAATGATCTACTCGATATGACCCCACCACTTCACAGGATCATTGGGTCCCCTATATCCATGGAACACTGGTGGGGTTTTCCTTATAAACTCCTGAGTATGGTCCACCATACTTGTTTTCTCTCTACCACCCAATTATCCAAAGGATTGGATCATATTAATCATGGACTCCACTAGTGACACATCAATAGAAGGGGTTTCCTACATGTCAGTCTCTGCAAACCATATTTATGAATGGAAGAGGTATTCATGAAAGGTACTGTGTAAAGGAGAGAAAACATAAAATTCATGAAAAAAAATTCAATCTCAAACCACATAAAATAAGGTAAATAGAAACCTCATCTAGGATATCGACAACAAACACGACATCAAAAGTAAATCATAATGAAAAAGTTGTATAAAAATAAAAATATTCAAGTATTTCAAATTGTGCATGGTTCATTCACATTATTAGACATTATGTGCACAAACCATGTGGGTTTAACTAGTGTTTGGAATAAAAGGCCACATGGGATATGCATAGTTATTACTAACTATGTCCCTTAACTGTGTGCCTCCTTCAATCCCCCCCCCCCCCCGTTTCACCCCAAAACTCAAAAGGAAACCTAAGCACACCCTGGGACTCAAAACCAACCTATATATATGTCAAAATATCATTAAAAAAAACATAACAAATCTAAAAACATAAAAACAATATGATATCACCCATGTAAACTCAATGTTCAACATAAATAAGAGATGACTAAGAAACCCTCCACTCCTACCACTGAATACCATGTAAAAAATATCTAATAACATTTTTAATGAATTTACATGAGGAAATACATCCCGTCACCCGATCCAGTCATTCACATGGCCTAAAGTGCGTTCCTAATCACTACGAGTTGGTGACAAGCATTGGGAATAAAAAAAATATCTGAGAATGGTTTTACTCAAGGTAAATAAGAATGACCCATCCATGAAATGGTATGGATACAAAAATATCATCAAAGTCAATATTATAAAAGAATAAAACTTCCATAACAACGCAATAAAAACTAAGTTGATAACATAAACCACAACACACATCAAATACATAACATGTCAAAACAGGATATATATACATGATATCTCAAGTCAAAGAACTAAAACTAAATATAAGGAGAAATTAACCAAATAAGGATTATAAATGTATCCAAGTGGGTAAAAATACAAAAAATGACTCCATATGAGCCAAATTTATGAGACCAAATATCATCTACAAAACACCAGACAATAGTATTTCAAAAGATCCACCAAGGTACACGGTACCTTTGAATTTACTAGTATCCTACAGAATGAAATCTATATACACCCAAATTCATATGTAAGTTTTGAGGCACATTGACCAGTAGGATACCTGTATGAATCCATTTAAGTCCTTTACCCAAGAAAAATAAAAAAGTTCCATGAATTCAAATTTGCAAACTAAACCAATTTGAAAAAGTTTCATTTAAAAAAAATCATTTTTTTAAAAATACCCTAGCCTTTCAATTTCAAATATAAGATGTTTACCAAAAAATATCTCTATATGGATCGTATAAATAAATAAGTCCTTAAGTCACAATATTCTCAATATACCCAACAAATCATAGAAAGGGTGAGCATATTATCATCATCATATATTCAATAAATGAAACTATGCATAACGTATATTATCACGTCAAACATGGAGCTAGTAAAAATAATAATGAAAATAAATCAACCTAAAATGATTATGTGCACATTGGGATCTAACTATAAGGGTATAATGTGAGTGAGTAAAAACAAAGTGTACTAGTTGGCTACATAAGGTGGAATCTATAATGATATTCCCTAGGAAAAACTCCATGAGCTCTCATGGTTTCTTGAAAAATGTGTGGAAGCTCTCATAGTCTTCCTACTAAAGTCTCTTAGGGTAACATGGAAGAATATTGGAAGTTCTCATAGTATTCCTCCCCTAAGTCTCTCCTAGCCCATCAGAGAACCCCTCACTCACACCCCAATAAACCCATGTTCTACTCTATGCTGACATAATCACAAAGAATATCCATACTTGAAAAACCATTTCACAAGAAACATTCACAAGAAAAATTACCCATTTTAAATAAGGAAACTTTAAAAAGGTAAAACCATTTCTAAAAATATTTTAAAAATTCATTTCAAACCATAAAACCTCTTGGAGACATTTCATCAAACACTTAGAGTGCATACAGGCCACAACCATTTGGAAAACACTCTTTAAACACCCAAATTTCCAAAATAAGCCATAAAAAATATCAATAATGGGATAATCATTAACCATAAATAAAAAATATGGAAACATGATAAACGTAATTTAAAGGCAATTTTAAATTTAACGGTAATCCATGGAAAATGACCTTAAATATATACACCTACCTTGGAAACAGTCCCAAATTCATCACCTTCGATGATTACCACTCAGAAGAGGTATAAGAAGGCCTCACACACCTAATCCATAATAAAAAAAACTAAAACCCCCCTATCAAAACCCTAGGATCATCCATCCCCACAAACAATGATTCCACACTTCCATGTAACTAGAAGAATAAGCTAGACAAGGGGAAAATGAGAAGATTCTAAGATAAAGATAAGGGATATGCATGATCATAGGAGAAAATGTGGTCAAAAGGGAATACAAAATGACATGGGATTTTTTTAAAATACTAAATTTTTAATGATCTATATAGGTCACATAGTTTGGTAAATGGGATTTTCATGGTTTGACAAAGCATGCTAAAAATGTGAAAAAGATCACTATCACCCAAACCATACCCATCGCATAGTTATCCATGCGGTTAGAAAAACTATGGAACAACCATGTGATTGGTCTGTCTCCCCAAAAAAATCCCATTTGGACCCTTGTCAGTCAATAATTCCAAAGATAAATAAAAGGGTAAATAAAATTCAAAATTAAACATAATAGTGACCCAACGGGTGTCACAAATTCATTTATCATTATTAATATTTCATCAAAATATAATACTAGAAAAACGATGGAACTCCCACTAATCATCTTATAGACACCTGGATCAATTTCATTCTTAATGAAAAACAATCTCTTATGGCCTAATCAAAAAAAACATTCCACAACTGTGATGCCTATTTCAACCCCGAAATTGATTTTTACAACTTGTATAATTTATTGGAACTCTTTTAATTAATGAACCCTTGAGTTGAGTAATATTGATATCTACAACTAACTTTCCATTTAAAAATAATTTTTTATACCCCTTTTCCAAATTTAATAATCATAGATAGATGTTATTACTAGTAATATTCTGATTGATTTCGGTGTATCTATAAGTGATAAGGTTTAATCATAGTCTATGCCTTGACATTTTCTGAATCCCTTTGCATCCAATTTTTCTTTATATATATTTACTTTACCATCCATGTCAATATTTTTCTGGAAAACCAATTTGATACCAATGGGTTTCACATCAAATAGAGGTTCTACCAAAATGAAAAGTTTACTTTGGAACTTGGACACCATATAAGAATGAATAAATTCTTACCATTTATTAGAATCATTTCAATCAACTACTCCCTTATAGGTTAGAGGTCCATAATTATCTAAGAGTAAAATGTCACCTAACTTGGTGACATGAAAACCATATCCTTATGGTTCTCTAAGATTTCATGTAGACCTACATAGTACTTATATCTCAAGAATATATTCATCAACCACTGTCTATTTTGGAGATTGTTCTCATACCAACTTCTATGTATCTGAAGCATCAAATTCACCAAATCCAATATTTCTCCCACTATTTAAACTAAAAATTTGTTCCATTACTAGAAATATGGAATATTTTTACACAATTAATTTTTTATCTAAATAATTATATAAGCAATATGATTTGGATTCTTTAGGATATCAAATAAAGATTCACATTATGCTCCAGGATGCTAATTTTTCACTAGGTATAGTGATAAAAAATCCTCACATCCCCAAAAATGTGTGTATGAAATACTTGGTTTATTTCCATTCCAAAACTCATATGGAATCACATTTATTTCTTTAGTTGGTACTCAATTAAGGGTATATGACAATGTCTATAACGTGTATCCCTAAAAGGATAATGTAAGAGTTATGTAACTCACCACTGAATTGAATTTTTTTAGAAGTGTCTAATTACTCCTTTTATTAACACCATTCCCATGATATGTATAAGGAGGAGTGAGTTGGAATACTATCCCACACTACTTTAAGTGATCAATTAAAGATTGGTTGAGATACTCTCTGCATCGGTCTGAACCGTGCTCCTTTGTATTCATACCAAGATGGTTTTTTTACTTCATGTTAGTATTCTATAAACATCTGAAAGAAATTTTAATTATAACTCCTTAGGTAGATATATTCATATATACTATATTCATTTTTAAACGTAAAAAAGTAAGAAATAATAACCCTTTACTCTACTGGAAACATACCAAAAACAATTGTATGGATCAATTTTATTAGTTTTGTATCCCTTAATCATTTCCCAGTGAAAGGTTATTTGATAATTTTCCCTTGTAAACTTGCATGACATACATCCAAATCTATTTTTTCCATTTTCAAAAAGTCAAATTAAGGGTTAGTGGGAAACCTTACATTTCAAAAAAAATTCCGCACTAGAGTCCAAAAAATTCAAATTCAAATTACAAATTTCAAAAAATATCATCACCCATCTCGGTTCCTATGAATCTCAAGTCACCTGCCTTTCTTGATTCACACACCTATCATGTCAAACAAGCATGAATTATATCCAAGGTTTTTTACTCAGTATATTCTAAATACCCAACTTGATATAATTTAAATAAACGCTCCTCATTTAGATGTCCAATCCTGAATTGACATATGAAGGTATTACATGATTCATTTTCACCTGTTTTTACATTGATTGACATAATAGGGTTTTTGAGTTCAAGTATATATAGACTATTGTTAAGATGTTCCAGACCATAACATATGTTATCCTTATAAAACAGACAATAATTATTTAAAAACTTGAAATAAAATCTCATGGTGTCCAAATATGACACATATATTATATTTCTAGTAACTAATGGTTTATAATAATAATAATTTAATATAAGAACTAGGCCACTAGGCATGGTTTGATAATAATATCACACTACCATGGTTGTTAGTATCTCAGCAATTGCAGCCGAGATATCCACCTTTCCCTTTCAAATATTCTGAAATCTACTTGGTTTCTATATATGCATAAAAATGTGTGACTCACATGCTATAACCAAAACCCTATTTGTGGATAAAGACACAAATACCTCAGTAAGAAGTTTCACCGTGATTCTTTTTCCCATATGTTGAATTATTCTTCCAATGGAATTTCATTCCACATACAAAACTACCTCTTACTCATTCCCCTACCAATACATCTCTAGATTCTTGAAAGGACAATTCATTAACATATTCATATTTGGCTTAACCTAATACCCCTTAGCCTTTACATTCCTCCTCTTTTTCACCATAACGACTTAAGAGTTTGTATTACTCATATCCTTATCTACTTGGAGAAATACGGAAAATGGGTCCATGATTGACTTTTTCATGTCATTAATGTTATAGTTAACATTTTATGTGAAGAATCTATGCTGAGAAATAGAAAAAATGAGATTAGTCACTAGTTCTTGGTTCAGTTTGAACCCAAGGGACTCAAGTCTCTCAATGTACCCAATAATCATGATTACATGCGGTCCTTTTTGCTTCCCTTATGCTAACCTCAACCTATAAAATGCACTTGATATCTCATATCTTTCTTGTCAATCTCTTTCTTAATATAATTTTTGGAGATGAGAAAGAATCTTGAATACATATTCATCCTCAATCATTTTTTAAATTCATTAGTAATTAATGACAACATGATAAAATTTAAATATAGTGCATCATATACATGATTATTGTATTTATCTTTATTCTCATTTATTTATCTTTGTGGAAGATCAGTAGGAAGTTAAGAATCCAACACATAAAACTTCCTATCTTGGTGTAATAATATGAATAATCCCCTATTCTACTTCTGAATGTTGTGGTCAATTATGATATTTTATTTATCTAGTATTGATCACATGCATAATGAAATGGTTGTGTGGATTTATATTTTTTCTACAACAAATAAACATAACAGTTATTACATTTTATTTATTATTGATTGGAAATTACCAATTAAATCATAAAATATCTCACAATGTTTTATCAAACTCTAGTATCCCTCACTACTAGATTCAAAATACCCAGTCACATGAATATAATTGTGGGAAGGATCCCTAAAACCAATCTTTATTGTCTAAGTTATAGCTACACCACTACTTGGAGAGTTTCAATGTATGATTTCGACTATTCAATCACATTGATTTGAGGCTCCTTGAACTATTGATAAAAGCCTCACCTTTTAAGAATCATAACCATGATTCACTCAACTATTTACATCTAAAGTCAAAACTATATAGATATGGATATTTATTTTCTACTATATTTAGTTAATTCGACCCACCATTCTCATAATAACTCCTCATTAGTATGAGGCACCCACAACTGAGGCTGACAAACACCTTATACACTCAGTTTTATTTAAATTTAAGTGATTAAAGGATTTATATCTTAATATTTATTCTAGAGTTTTATTATTAATATAAAAAAAATCCATTTTAAATTTGATATGCTCATACTATTTGATTGTTCTCACAATTTAACAATGCATTAAATAGAAAACATTCATTGTATCTTAATTCATTTTATCGATACATGCTTGTTTATTATTTTGTATGATCATGTAAACATAAAAATACACAAGATAATAAAAAACCATGCATAAATAAGTTATATACCATGACTAATCTTGATCATTTACAATGGGTTGAACTATTTATCACAAATTATTCAACTATGACCCTAGGAATGGACTCATATAGCATCTCACACCCCTATTCAATGTATTCGTGTCTTGTCTGGAATGTGACTAAATCTCGGCATGGTCCACATCTTACATCATTCTCTTTAGTATACATACACACTCAGGAATGAAAAAAATACATACACAGTAACTCACATTGAAAAAGAGGCCGTTATATATATATATAATGTGGGATAGGGAAGATTCACTAACCATGATTTACCAATTAAATATAACAATCATCACACATGTTGTAATGGAAATTAAATAAATAAAAAACAAGACATACATTGGTCAGTCAATGCTCAAGACCAGTTGGTATGCAATAAATTTTCTAGAACAAAAATAAATTTGCAGATAATTTAATTTGAGGGAATAAATTGTGATTTAAAATAATTTTAACTAATTTTAATTAGTTACTATCTCATTAATTGGCCCAAAAAATATTTTATTAATATCCAAATTTCATTTAGATATTTTTGTTATTTTTTCCTCAATTTGTTTTGATTTTGAGGTAGTCAAATTGCATAGGGATGAATTCTGGGAATTTTTACTCATATGAGAATAGTAACCTGTGGGTACTATTCATGTCAAAAATAACTCATGGGTATTATTCATGTGAATAGTAACTGAGTTAAAATTCACTCCAATTAACATATATATATAAATGGTTATATATATATATATAATCAAAGTAAATGTTGACCTTCCAAGTAAGTTGACCGCCATTTAGGTTACTTTTCATGTAAATAGTACCCATGACACTATTCACATGAAACTTAATCTGATTCTAATTTTTTAAATTTGGATAACCTGTATATCCCCATACCCTTTTAATATTTTGTTTGTTTTACAAAAGTATGAAGGCTAATAATACCCTTTAAAAATTTCCACATTTTTGTGGAAAAAATGCCCCACCAAATTTCACTATTCTAGCCACTAGAATCTAGATGAAATCTAGAAAAGAACCATCAAAAAAATTAATTAATTATATATATATATATATTTGGGGGGGGGGTTTCATGTTCACGTGTGTGTGATCTTCATTTTATAAAATCGAAAAAACATTTTTATCAAATTTATAACTTCAGATGGCCGAAAATTGGTCATCCATGATCGGATCGAAGCCTGATTAAGAGTGATGGGATGAATATGATACCCTAAACATGTATTTAAAGAAAATTTATTTTCTTCTTGATTTAAACATTCACATGATCTCTATGATATAAATTTTTGGTATCAAGGTGTGTATAGGAAGAAAATGGGATGGGAATATAAAATTTTTCATCACCAGATCGATGTTACGATATCTTCTCTGATGATGAAAAAACCAGTAAGAAAGATTAGGATCCCTCATGATGTAATTTAGCACAAAAATTTATTTAACATATGAATCCTTCGATTTGAAGTGTGTTTGATAACCGCGTGTCACTGATGACCTTTGTTTGAAGGAACCCTAGTAATATGCCTTTAAATCATCTAAACACACTTAAAAAGTATATAGAAATGTCAGTAGTCGAAATATAGGTTCTATCTTGGAGATACAACGACACCTTCTATATATTGACAGTCTCCACAATATACATCCTTTGATCTGTGAATAAGATATTCATTTGATAACTTTGATCGTATGATTCTCTCTTTAGGATGAGGGTGAGATGAGGGAGAGGCTCTCAAATTTAAGTGATGAATAGTTTCTCAAATGATAGGTTCATGTAACTTATATAGTAAGGTTTTAAATACTTGGAAATGGATCCCATCCTCAAAATATGTATTACCCGCTTAATAAGTCATAAATGATGTGCTATGACCAGCTAACTATGTCTTAAACATCATTAATAATTTTAACACTTGTAATATATTAATTATATTACATGATAAAAGTGAGCCATTAACTTAGTTCATTATACTTGTAAATATCAAATGAACCTTGAATATTAAAATAATATTTATTCATTAAATATTTTCCCATGTATTTACTTAAATACTAGTAAATACCTTAAATAAATAAATTCAACTCCAATTATTATATACTCGAATAATAATAATTTTTATTTATTCTTTGGCAATATTTAATACCGGGAGATCATTCTGAACCAATGGTGGGTCCCACAATGTCCTATACTCATTTTCACTAGAACATGATAGTCATTTGAATATTCCAAGTGTGTCACCCTCTAGGACCTTATCTTGATAGTAGTCAACACTATTCACAGATTAGGAACAACGTATTAGAATCCATCAAGGTCCTTAAGGAGATAGGGAATAATCATAGCAATGAAAACCTTTCCTATGGAAGAATTCCATATAATATAATCTCATTGTCTCATGATATCTCATAAAGTAGGATGCACAATTTGGGTCATCATCCATTCTTGATTTATAGTTCATTGAACTTACAGAACATAATTTCCTTCTTCTACCATGGCCATGGATTTAGTGAAGGCACTACCACCTTGAAGAAATGGTCTTAGGATATCACTTCCTTTTTATGCCATCAAATTATATCCTGATTATTCAATCAATGTCATACCACCAATAGTGCACCCAGGACAAGATACCTTGCTACAACATAAATGCCATAGTTTTCATCTTGCATCAATGTATGTAATCAAATCATATACACTGTTAATAATCTCAATTCAAGAGACTATTACACATTTTCATAGGTAATAAATACCAATGACACTAGAAACATGTGGTGTTCTTATTTGTAGGTCTTTCCTCGCAATCTCTTCTACTCAAGATGACAAAATGTGAGCTTAAATAGAAGAAGCCTCAATGTTTACAAGCCCCCATCATCTGATAGTCATAATTCATTTCTGTCCAATCAGAATGATGTTTTTATACCATAGGAAATAGTTTATTATTATTCTCGTGGTATCTCTAGGTTCCCATTATAACCTGATAACTGCTACAACCTTTTGATATGACATGTAATCGTATGATATTACAATAAATATAGTACATTCATAAGTATCAATACTACCATGGTAAGATAAAAACATGTATATATCAAACTATATGCATGTAATGGAAATCTAGTCACATGATGTATTTGGTTCTAGGGAACCCACTCACAACACTAGGACCATTTTAACAATGCATAAGGTGTATGCCGAAGGTGGTCTTTCATAGAAGAAGTAATCATATTACCCAAAATTTTCAAAGTTTATTTCTTATTGTACTATATATAAATGTTTTGTATCCATCATAACATGATGAATCTGGAATCATCAATATACTAATATGCTATCATCATTTTTAAGAGAACCTTTTTCTATCTCCATCCATCCATTTGAGAATGATAATGTCGAAAGTGTATAATTATGGACTACCACCTCCACAAAGAAATGTGATTCATTTTTCATTTCTGATTTACATGGATGGTAATAAGTATTGATTTAATGAATATATATGATATATATGATATAATTATGATTCTTTAATGGTGAATTATTTTTTACCTTTCTTTCATTCCATCTATCGAAGATTCTAAACTTCACTCATGTGTATGAATGAGCTACCATCTCCACAATGTGATGGTATTATATGTAAGAATATGCTTTTGAAATAGATTTATAATAAATATATATTTATTATATATGAAGCTTTAACATGTATGAAGATATATGAGATTTGAGGAAATTTATTTATGTCTTAATATCATTTTATTTGGGTTTTTTATGCTTGAATTGTAGGATCGAAATAATGATGTAGATGCTCAATATACAATAGGGGGGTGAATTGTATACTTTAAAATTCCTTTGGAACCATTAAAGTTAGTTACGATTAATTATGTTTTCCTTAAGAAAAGGAAAGGGCTAAGTTTAACAAAGTTAAACTAAGAAAATTCACAACACCTCTAACACTAAAAGAAAACATGGAATAAGGAATGAAGTTATAAACTTCAAGTCTTCTGAACTTTCTTAAAACTAGAAAGAGATTCCGAAAGTAGGTTCTAGAAGTATGGTTCCGGAAATTGAAACTTAAAAAAAGATTACAATATGAGATTCTACCTTAAAGAGAATAGAATCTAAATGAAACACAGTACAAGTAAGGAAGTATAAGAAAGTTATACTTTCCTTATAATACAAAATGCAGTGGAATCAAACAAGTAGTAAAACTACGAGTAACAAGATATAAGTTTTTTAACCCAAAGAGAAGGGTATCCAACAACCTTGGATAAAGGTCCCATGATTTATACTTTCAAGCAAGTCTGTCTTACCCACACTAAGGTAAGCCCTTGATACGAAGATCAGAGTCTCTGTCTTGCTATCCCCGCAAGCCCTCAACTTCAAGGTAGTTGGCAACCTCTGTCTTCCTCAGTAAGGAAGCCCTCAACTTCAAGGTGTTAGAAACCTCTATCTTCCTATCCCCGGAAGTCCTCGAATGTAATCACCAACATTCGGAGTCGCACGAAGCTTTGATAGTTAATAAGAGCCTCTCTCTCTAGAAATCACTTCAACAGCATGTATGCAAAACGTTGAAGAAGTCAGTCATCAGTCATCATTTCAGCAACGAGCTCTTTTAAATGAACTCCTATTTATAGACAATGTCGGCCTACTATCCAATGGTCATATTTTCCTAAAAAATCGGAGGGACCTATACACGTGTAACTTAACCAACAGTTAGTTTATAATAGAATAGACGACATTGTTTTATAACAAAACAAGTGTAATAGAATGTACGACATCGTTTTATGTATTAACTAAAAATTTCAGAGTGAAAAAAATATATTAAAGAGTAGAAAAATTATAAAATCATAAGCAAAATGAAAGTTCAGAGTCTAACCAAAAATAATTTTTGGAGTATAAATAAATTTGGAGTGTATAAAACAAAGATGATCAGATTCTGTTTAATAGGTGAATTCAGAATGAGAATTCGTAATGAGAATTTGTCATCAGAATTCATAGTGAGAATTCATCATCAGAATTCGTAATGATAATTCGTCATCAGAAATATTAATGAGAATTCGTCATCAGAATTTGTAATGACAATTCGTCATTAGAATTCGTAATGAGAATTCGATGTTGAACTTCATAAGGATTCGTATCCTGAATCTGGAGTAGAACTTTATCAGAGTTCGTATCCAGAATTCGGAATGAAACTTTATCACAGTTCTCATCTGGATTTCGGAGTGAAACTTTATTACAGTTCTTTTCCAGAATTTGGATCCTAAAATAGAATACTTCATATCAAAGTTTCAATCAATTCCTAGAATATATAAATGAATTCGAATCTTATACTTAATAAAAATATGGATGAAAATATGATAAGGATAATTTTTCTTACAAAAGCGATTTTCCTTATAAAATCAATTTTCCTTATAAAAGCGATTTTCCTTATAAAAGAGATTTTCTTAAAGATAACGTGTTTGTGATTTTCAAAACAAGAAGGAATCGAAAAGTCATAAGGAAAATCTTATCGACTCAACAATATCTGCCTTTTTGGAAAGCACAAACATCCTTACGAAAAAGAAATTCTAAGAAGAAAGAAAAACATTAAGGCTTATCTCCCTTTGCTTTAAGGATATTGATGAATACGACTAACTTTACCTTAGGCTTTGAAAATCTAAGGATCATATTCTAGATTTCTGGAATGACATTTCATTATGAATAATAAAGTCTTCTTTAATGAATAACTCCCCCTTAGATAAACTCTTATTAGAGTTTGTTTTCTTTTTCACCCTTTGTTAATATTCTTTTTCCACTTTTATTAGGGTTCTTTTCCTTCTCCCCCTTTGTGATTTTCAAAAAGAATTCAAGGAAATGGAAAATATAACAAAGTACCTGAAAAATTAGTAGCAACAACAAAATAAACGAGCAAGCACAAATTTTATTAAGTTTGAAAGCTTGACAACAAAGAAATTTAGATACAACAAAAGATCAGATCTGTCTATTTTGGATCTTTTTCCTTTTCCACGAGACCTTTAAGAATAGTCTTTATCTTCTTCAAGTCTTTATGGTCTTCCTCAGCTTTCTTCTCTAACACAAAAATTATTGAATTTTGAGCTTCAATGTTTTCTTCATGGGCTTTAAGCTTTTCTTCCCGAGCTTTAAAATTTTCTTCCTGAGCCTTCAATTTCTCTTCAAACTCAATCCGTTGATCCCTTTCAAACTTCCAGTTTTGAGAAACAGAATTTAGCTTCCCATTCAGATCTCTGACTTCTTGAATCCGAATGTTCTTTTCATCTGTCAACTTTTCTTCAAAGGATGAAGTAAGTTCATTTAGCTTCCTGTCTTCTGTCTCAAAGACATCCTTCACATTGTCTTGGAATTCATCAAAGAGCCTCATCTCTTCCACAGTCTTCCTCGACCAACTAGTCATCCTCTTGCAAGATCTTTTGTGGGCTTCATAGCCGACAAAGAAAGTTTTGAACTGAGCCTCTATCTCAACACACTTGTCCATAACCATAGATACAGAGTATTTTTTCTGATTCAAAGCATGTTGGAGCATCTGGCATCTTGAATCAATACTTGAGAAAGTTGGAATACTACCTACCAACTTCTTTAAAGACTGAACAACAAAGTCATGCCCCAACGAAGATGACTCCGAATTCGAAACTTTGCTTGGAGAATCTTCTTATTCAAAATGATCAACCTTCTTATTAGAAGAGTCACCAACTTCCCTTATCTTTACTACCACATAGCTCAGGGAATCAACAACAAGTTGCTTTCCCTTATCCTTTTTCGGAATGGAGTCTTGTTCCAGAGTTTTCTTTTCACTATCAGAAACTTGAACAACATTGTCTTCATCATCAACAACTTTCTGAGCACCAACCTCTACATTATCCATTTGAGCAATATCATGTAGAAGTTGTTCTTCCTCTGCATGATAAGCTACTTCTACTTCTCCTTTCTCCTCATCCATTGCAGGAGTGACTAACTTAGAAGACTTAGCTTCTGAGGTTCGGAGTGACAAATGTTCCAAAGGTTTCCCCTTATAATCATCTACTTGTTTTATAACATCTCTGGTTTCACCACTTCCTTCAGAAATAACTTCTTCTTCTTCCACTTGCTCAATCTGCTCTACTTCCTCAACAGGATTAGCTACTGCCTCTTCCGGAGCAACAAAGTTTCTTCTTGGAGTCTCAGGTAAAGATTCTAGAGAGAAAGATCTCGGAACATGAATGTTTTCTAAAACTATCTCATTGAACTTCAACAAAGCCTGAGCTACCTCAGCTTCAGACATCTTCTACTTAAGATTATTTTCTTTCACTTTTTTTTTCTAGCTCATCCGCAGTTCTTTCCTTCAAGGCCTTAGCCTCAGCAGGATCCAACCCAAACTGAGGCTCCCCTTGCACTCTCTTCTCTTTGAATTCCCTCCTTTTAGCAACTACCTCATCAGGGTAAGATCTCTTCTTCTTCAGTTTAGGATGTGCAGAATGAACTTCCTTAGATTTGGGATTCTCTGCTTCAACTTGAACTTCTTTCAACTGTCTCTTCCTCAATGGCTTAGAGGATTCCGGATCAGAAACTTTCGGAACTGCTTCTTCTTGAGCAGGTAAATCAATAAACTGACCAGTCTTCTTTTCGAAGGCTACATCCATCCTTTTAAGAGTACCATCACTCACCAACATAATCTTGCAAACTCTTGGCTTTGACTTGAAAGCCTCCTTGAAAGACTAAAGGCCCCAAACTATCAACTTTGAGAGGATTTCTAGATACATTATGACATGAGCTCTCAAATTCCATTTCTTAACATTCACAAGAGTAATAAGAATGTGTTTCATCAGATTAAACTTCCTCAGATTTATCAGAAAATCGAGGATGTAGATCTCACTCTTCTTCAAACTATCTTTGTCACCCTTTCTCGGTACGATAAGGCCTTGTACCCATAACTCTAGAATCCGGAAATTCGTAGACAGAGTAGCAATCTTCGAAGCCTTGTCATCTTCCAGTCCGAGAGTCTTTAATGCCTTTTCCTTGTCGAAACTTCCCTTTGAATCTGGAAAAACATGAGAAATGAAATCGGCTTCTCCTTCATTGTTCATCCCTACCAAGCTGGCTGCCTTGGCATAAGAAAATTTATAATTCTTTCCATAAGACTTAAATGACAATTTCTCCTTGCCATCTTCCTTATAAAAGGAAACTGTCTCATAGAACTCTATAAGCAAATCTGAAAACACTTCATCTTGATTTCCGAGCTTGGATACAGCAACATCTTCCCATCCATTAAGCTTTATGTTCTTGGATATAAGAGAATCATACCTATTAAAGAAATCAGGATAAACCAACCTTTCTCTATATACTAACCACTTGGAAATCGGCTTAGAAGAAGACATGTCTTGAGAATCTACTTCCACAGACATTCGGATCTGAAGACTTCTGAGAAGTTCGGAACGGAGAAATCTGAAGTTCGGAACGACTTTAAAATGGAGAGGCAGAGCTTCGAGACGCTGGAGCTTGAAAACCGATGTGGGAAAACCATTTGGGGTTCCCATTATATAGGCAACGAGAAGACAGTTCAACTTCCTTAGTTGATCGAACGGTTGTGACAAGCTGAGATCAGATCTGACGGTTGAAAACCAATTCTCAAGAAAACTTGAATCCGATCTTTTGAGGTTTTTATTAAAACAAAGAATTAAGAAAACTATAATCCAAAAACAAAATATAAGAAAATTCCAGCAAGTAAAGTATGATTATGAAAACTTGAGTAAGGAAATCATACCTTTCAGATTGACTTAGGAAGATTATTCGTAATTGGTAACATTTTTTAAGAAAACTACGAAAAAATCTTTACTACGAAAAGACAAAGTTCACAAAACTCAAAAAACAAACTCAGTACGGAAAACTCAGTATGAAAATTTCATTACAAAATTTGAAAACGGAAAACTCATTACGAAAGATTCGGTACGAAAATTTCGTTATGAAAATACCAGTACAAAATTTTCATTCCGGAAGTTTTTAATACGAAAATTTACATTCCAAAAGTTTTTCTATACGAAAAATATCCATTATGGAAAATTTTAGTTCCGGAAATTCCCATTCCGGAATTTTAGTTCCGAAAAGTTTGAAAAACTAAATTTGAAAAAATTTAGTTACTCTAACAATCAAATGTACTCCCCCTATGAAAAGGAGTTTATTATTGTAAGGATATTTTTTCAACAAAAAGTTAATGAATAATGATTACCTTATAGTTATCATTCCTAACTTTTGTTTAATGTATACAAATCTATCAGAAGGCAAAGATTTTGTGAAAATGTTAGCAAGTTGATCTTGCGTTCCGATAAACTAATGAATAATATCTCCTTTTAGTGTGTGATCCCTAAGAAAGTGATGCCTAATATCTATGTGTTTTGTACGAGAGTGATATGCAGGGTTCTCACTTAAGGAAATGGCACTTGTGTTATCACACAAAATTTGAGTTTTAGTAAAACTCAAGACATAGTCTGTGAGTGTGTGTTTCATCCACAACACTTGAGTACAACAACTTCCAGCTACTACATATTCAGCTTCAGCAGTGGAGAGTGCTAGAGAATGTTGCTTCTTGCAGGACCAAGAAACTAATGAATCACCTAAGAAATCACAAGTTCTAGATTTACTCTTTCTATCCATTCTACATCCACCAAAGTCAGCATTAGAAAATATTTTTAGAACAAAATAATTTCCAGAAGTATAAAATAATCCTAGATCCATGGTTCCCTTAAGGTAGCGAAAAATTCTTTTTACTGCCTTTAAGTGAGATTCCTTAGGATTGGATTGATATCTTGCACATAAGCATACTGAGAACATTAAGTCTAGTCGACTAGATGTTAAGTAAAGTAAACTTCCTATCATACCTCTAAAATATGTTTGATCTACTGGTTTCCCAGCTTCATCAAGATCTAAGGAGTTTGAGGTACTAATAGGAGTACTTATACTCTTAGTGTTGTCATAACCAAACTTTTTGAGAAGATCTTTAATATACTTATGTTGAGATATGTAGGTTCCTTCTGGTTTTTGAGAAATTTGAAAACCAAGGAAAAAAGTTAACTCACCCATCATACTCATTTCAAACTCAGATTTCATTAGACTTGCAAAAGAGTCGGTCGAAGATTGCTGAGTTGAACCAAATATGATCTCATAAACATAAATTTGAACAATCAAAACATTTTTCTTATCTTTATTTATAAAAAGGGTTGGATCTACATTTCCCTTAGCATAGTTATTTTAAAGGAAAAATCTAGTGAGTCTATCATAACATGCTTGTGGGGCTTGTTTAAGGCCATACAGAGCTTCGGTAAGTCTAAAAACATAATCAGGATGTTTTGTATCTTCAAAGCCAGGAGGTTGTTCAACCAAAACTTCCTCTTGAACATAACCGTTAAGAAAAGCACATTTCACATCCATTTGAAAATTTTTAAAATTAAATAATGCTGCAAAGGCAAGTAGAATACGAATAGATTCAAGTCTAGCTACTGGAGCATAGGTTTCTTCATAGTCTATTCCCTCTTGCTGATTATAGCCTTTTGCAACAAGTCTAGCTTTATTTCTTACTATGACTCCATTTTCATCACATTTATTTCTGAAAACCCAATTTACTCCAATAACAGAAGTTTCCTTAGGTCTTTCAACCAAGGTCCAGACTTTGTTCCTTTCGAATTCACTTAGTTCATCTTGCATGGCTTTGATCCAATCATCATCACCTAAATCTTCATCAGTGATTTTAGGTTCTAATTGGGAAATAAATGCTATATGTTCTACTTAATTTCTTAAGTAACTTCTAGTCCTTACAGGTTGATTCACATCACCAATGATACTATCACTGGGATGATTCTTAAGAAACACCTGATTTGGGTTTTGAAAAGTCTGTTTATCAACATAGGGTAGAAAGTCTTCTAGGGTAAATGTTTCAGAATTATCTTCTTGAACATTATTCTTATCAAAAGGTTCTACTGTTGAAGGCTGACAATCAATTTTTGAAAACACATCCGAGGATGTAGGTTGGGATGGTTTAAAAACAAAAGGATCAGACTCATCAAATTTTACATGTACTGTTTCTTCAATAGTACAAGTATTTTTATTAAAAACTCTATAAGCCTTAGAAGTTGTGGAATAACCTAAGAAAATTCCTTTACCAGATTTTGGTGCGAATTTATGTAGGTTGTCTTTAGTATTCAGAATGAATACTTTTCAACCAAAAACCTTGAATTAGGATAGTCTTGGTTTTCTACCATTCCATAACTCATAAAGAGTTTTATTAAGAAAAGGTCTAATCAAAACTCGATTTGTAGTATAGCAAGAAGTACTTACAGATTTAGCCCAGAAATGGATAGCTATAGAATATTCACTCAACCTAGTTCTAGTTATCTCTTGAGGAATTCTATTTCTTCTCTCAACTACAACATTTTGTTGAGGAGTTCTAGGTGCTGAAAAATTGTGAGTAATAAATTTTTTACTGCAAAAAGTTTCAAAATCAGAATTTTGAAATTCTCCTCCATGATCACTATGAATAGTTTTCAATGGAAGGTTTTTCTCATTTTTAACTTGAGCTATAAAAATTTTGAAATAAGAAAAAGCTTCAGATTTCTTTGCTAGAAAATAAACCCAAGTAAATCTAGTGTAATCATCAACTAGAACAAACACATAGTATTTGCCTCCAATACTTCCAGTTTGTGTTGGACCAAAAAGATCCATGTGCACTAACTGTATTGCATCAGTTATTGAGACTTCACTGATTGATTTAAAACTAGATTTATGTTTCTTTCCATATTGAAAAGTATCACAAACTTTAGAAGAATCAAATCTAAGCTCTGGTAGATCCTTAACTAGTTTCTTCTTAGTGAGTTTACATAGGTTTCTAAGGTTACAGTGAGCTAGTCTTCTATGCCATAACCAGGAATGATCTTCTATTGCACTTAGAAAAGGTAAATCTTGACTTCTGAGGTCTTCTAAGTTTAAGGTGTAAACATTCTCATGCCTATTGGCAGAGAGAATAAATTCTTTCTTGGAATTGTGAACTAAGAACTTATCATTCCTAAAATTCACAAGGTAACCTTCATCACATAACTGACTTATGCTAATGAGTTTGTGCTTAAGAAACTAACAAAAATTAAATTTGAAATCAAAGTTTTACCTAAAAGAACAATATTACCAATACCAAAAATCTCACCCTTTGCATTATCTCCAAAAGTTACCTTTACTCATTTCGTTTTGATAATCTTTTCAAAATAGCTTTTGTTACAAGTCACGTGCTGGGAACATCCATTATCCATGTACCATGTATTGTTGCTGGTACTCTCTTTATTTTCATGAATTCAAGAAGAGAATTAGACTTTTGGAATCCAAAATTGTTTGGATCCGAGATTACCAGATAAAAAAATTTTAGGAACCCACATCTTCTTAGAAAAGTAAGCTTTGTGAAATCCTAGAGATTGGGTTTTGTTTAAGGAACAATTCTTTGCCCAGTGACCACAACATTGACACGTAGTACAAAATGGGGCAGTTTGAGGTACAAAATAATTTTTACAAAAAATTGGTTTTGCATGGCTATAACCATATCCAGATTTATTTCTTAAAGGTCGTATTTGGGAATACATTTTATCAAAATTTTCCTTACCATGGGTAATGTTTGATAAACACTTCTTCAAAGAAAAAATTTTAGACTTGAGTTTTATAACCAAGTTTTTATCCTCAAAATCATTAGTTTTAGAACTAGATCTAGGCTCAAAAACATTTTTCTTAGAAATTACTTTTTCTAATTCTTTAGAAAGTTTGTTCTTCTCAGAACTTACTTCCTCAAGATTTTTTGAAATACTTTCAAAATCAGCATTTTTTCTATCAAGATCTTTAGAAAGATATGATATTTTTTTTGTAAGAATATAATTCCTAGAGTTTGCCTTATCAAGTTTCTTATTGAGTTTGGAATTCTCAATTTCAAGAAGTTCAGCAAACCTAGAAACTTCATCATAAATAGGTAAAGTATTTTCTTCATCAGAAGAGGATTCTTCATCAGAATAGTTATAATACTTAATATCATTAGAATTTATAGAATCATTGGTCAATGATTCAGCATTTCATACCTTATCCATATAACAATGATTATCTATAGGTAATCTAGCTATAAGACCAAGATTCTTCTGTCCTGAAGATTCGTAATCAGAAGATTCATCTGAAGAGTCACCACCACTGGCACTCCATGTATCATTAGCTTTCAGAACATTCTTAGCATTGGATTTATAATACTTCTTTCTGTTCCTGTCTGAATGCCTTTCTTTCCTTTCTTTCTTTTTGAGCAAAGGGCAATCTGGTCTAATATTTCCAGCTCTCTTACATTCATAACAAGTAACTTCTCCAACTTTCTTATCTTTCCTTTCCTTCTTCTTATACTTGGATTGGAAATTTCTCTGACCAGCTATCTTGTTCATCCTTCGAGCAAGATTTTCTAACTCACTTTCCGAGACTTCACTCTCGCTATATTCAGATTGGAAAATTACTTTCTTAGACTTGGATCTGGTTACTCTCTCAGGAGTCTTAGCTTTCATCTGATTTGATGTTATTGTAAAAGCAACAGTACCATTTCCATTCTTCGTTTTTATGTTGTCAGCATCTCTGTTCATTCTGGTTTCATGTTGTAGATGAGTTCCAAATAACTCATCAAGAGAAATTTGAGTGACCTTCCTATTCTCATCTATAGCAGTTCTTTTGGATTCCCACTCATTTGGCATAATATCAATTATCTTATCCACAAGTGCTTCATCATCTAATCCTTTTTCTCCCATAGACTGTAGGCTGTTGACGATAGTCATAAATCTCTGTTGAACTTTACATATTGGTTCTCCATAAGGAAAATTGAATCCATGATATTCAGCTCTAAGCATAGCTCTCCTAGTCTCAATCACCTTAGAAGTTACAAAGTGTGTAACCTCTAACTTCTTTCAGATACAATTAGCTGCTTCACAAGAAGAAATTTGGCTATATATATTTCTAGTCATTGAACAAAGTAGAGTATTGCGTACCTTATAGTTGAGTTGATACTCTTGCTTTTCCTGGTTAGTAAAAGTTCTAACTTCCTTATCAGGAATTTTATAATCACCAGTAAGCATAACGAAGTTGTCCACTCCAGTATTGATAACAAATGTCTTCATTCAATCTGTCCAGTAATCATAGTCATTACCATCAAAGATTGGTGGTATTTTAGGATTTATATTATCAATAGAACCAACATTAATTCCTGCCATACTTAAAAACCTTTGGCACACAAACATGTTAGAAAAAAAATTCGTAATAACAAAGTTCGGAATGGGAAAGTTCAGAATGATAATGTGAGAAAGAAAAACATATATGTGAGTACAAGTATTTTAGAGACAACCTCTAATACCAATTGTAGGATCTAAATAATGATTTAGATGCTCAATATACAATAGGGGGGGGGGGGTTAATTGTATACCTTAAAAATTCCTTTGGAACCTTTAAAGTTATTTACGATTAATTATGTTTTCCTTAAGCAAAGGAAAGGGCTAAGTTTAACAAAGTTAAACTAAGAAAATTCACAACACCTCTAACACTAAAAGAAAACTTGGAATAAGGAATGAAGTTATAAACATCAAGTCCTATGAACTTTCTTAAAACTCGAAAGAGATTCCGAAAGTAGGTTCCGGAAGTATGGTTCCGGAAATTGAAACTTAACAAAAGATTACAATATGAGATTCTACCTTAAAGCGTATAGAATCTAAATGAAACAAAGTAAAATAAAGGAAGTATAAGAAAGTTATACTTTCCTTATAATACAAAATGCAGCGGAATCAAACAAGTAGTAAAACTACAAACAAGATATAAGTCTTTTAACCCAAAGAGAAGGGTATCCGACAACCTTGGATAAAGGTCCCTGGATTTATACTTTCAAGAAAGAATGTCTTACCCACACTAAGGTAAGCCCTCCATACGAATATTGGAGTCTCTGTCTTGCTATCCCCACAAGCCCTCAACTTCAAGGTAGTTGGCAACCTTTGTCTTCCTCAGCAAGGAAGCCCTGAACTTCAAGGTGTTGGAAAACTCTGTCTTCCTATCCCCGGAAGTCCTCGAATGTAATCACCAACATTCGGAGTCGCACGAAGCTTTGAGAGTTAATAAGAGCCTCTCTATCTAGAAATCACTTCAAAAAAATGTTTGCACAATGTCGAAGAAGTCATTCATCAGTCATCATTTCTGCAATAAGCTCTTTAAAATGAGCTCCAATTTATAGGCAAGGTCGGCCTCCTATCCAACAGTCATATTTTCCTAAAAAATCGGAGGGACCTGTACACGTGTAACTTAACCAACGGTTAGTTTATAACAGAATAGACGACATCGTTTTATAACAAAACAAGTGTAACAGAATGTACGACATTGTTTCAAGTCTTAACTAAAAAGTTCAGAGTGAAGATTCGAAGTGAAAGTTCGGATTAAAATATATATATTAAAGAGTAGAAAAATTATAAAAGCATAAGAAAAATGAATGTTCGGAGTCTAACCAAAAATAATTTTCGGAGACTAAATAAATTCAGAGTGTATAAAACAAATATGATCAGATTCTATTTAATAGGTGAATTCGGAATGAGAATTCGTAATGAGAATTCGTCATCAGAATTCGTAGTGATAATTCATCATCAGAATTCGTAATGAGAATTTGTCATCAGAAATCTTAATGAGAATTCGTCATCAGAATTCGTAATGAGAATTCGTCATTAGAATTCGTAATGAGAATTCGATGTCGAACTTCATAAGGATTCGTATCCTGAATCTGGAGTAGAACTTAATCAGAGTTCGTATCCGGAATTCAGAATGAAACTTTATCACAGTTCTCAACTGGATTTCGGAGTGAAACTTTATTACAGTTCTTATCCAGAATTCGGATCCTAAAACAGAATACTTCATATCAAAGTTTCAAACAATTCCGAAAATATTGAAATGAATTCGAATCTTATACTTAAGAAAAATATGAATGAAAATATGATAAGTATAATTTTTCTTACAAAATTGATTTTCCTTATAAAAGCAATTTTCCTTATAAAATCGATTTTCCTTATAAAAGCGATTTTCTTAAAGATAAGGTGTTTCTGATTTTCAAAACAAGAAGCAATGGAAAAGTTATAAGGAAAACCTTATTGATTCAAAATGAATTTACATTGAGGGAAATTATATGACCCTTATATGATAAAACCATTTTATTTTATTCTCCTCCAATTATTTATGGATTTTGTTTTAAGTTTTAACTCCATTTTCCTCTCTTTGGTTCCCAAAATGGTTCAATTTTTTAAGGAAAATCCGACATTATTTATACTCTTTTGGTTGAGAATATTTATCCTCCATATCTATGTTGTATAAAATGTTTTCAATAAAGTCATTACTATGCTTCAATGATTATCTAAAATCATTTTTACCCATTTTATAATTTCTATAAAAAGTTTTAAAAATAATATTGTTTTCATTTTCAGAATGAGGTATATTTTACTGATGGTGTGAATAGAATACTTGTTTTTTATGATTATATCATGAAAAAAATTTCCATCCATCATGATTTCTCAATTATTTTAAGTTCACTTTACAATTTTGTATGGTTATTTTTAATAAAAATGTTTTCCATAATATTTTATATGTTCTTAGAATTTAAATAAGTGATTTAAAAATTAAAAGTATATTTTCATCATTAAACATTTCAGTGACCATTTAAAGGAAATTTTTATGTATGATAACATACTTTGATGTTACATATTATTTACTAGTTATTTGATTTAATGATACAATCCTTACTCTTTATTTGGATGTTTTATGATTATGATGTTGATATTTTTATGAAACACATTTATTTTCCATAGGTAATGATATGATGATATGATTAATGTTTTATGATCTTGTAGCATACATATGAATGAATTAGGATTATGTGATATGGGGGACTAAAATTATATATCACTCAAATTAATTTCATAATATGGATATAGTAAATTAACTCCTAAAAGAAAATGAAGTTAAGAAAATCCTAGGAGAAGATGAAGTTAATAAAGTCCTAATAGATAATGAAGTTAACTAAATATATGTTACTCTTAAGATAATGTTGGTCTTATCCTATTTTGTTAATTCTATAAATAATGTATGTTTCCCAAGATATTATAATGATTAGGAATATGATTGGGACACAAAATTACTATGAAAATTTCAAATACTTATGATACACTATCATGTTCCACGATTAATTTATGATGATTACTCACCCTTAGGATTAATGCCTTTCGAAATTATAAATTCTTATTCCATGACTCATGTTTATGATCTATGATAGGTGGGTTATGAACATTGTAAGTTAGGATCATGATCCTACATCCTTGTGATTATCTTATTCTTTAATATGATCATCAGTTGATATCTACCTTGTTTATACTAACTTATCATATAAGATCCCCATTTATTATTTTTACTTTCAAATGTTATGAAAAAAGGTTTTAAATAGGGTATGCCTAATAAGGGAACTATGTGAGAAGAAATATTTAGGATGTGTTGTAGATATTTAATGGAATAATATATTTATATATCAAGTCTCTAAATATAGTAATAAATTTTGGTTTTGGGGTTTGTATTGTTATAATATGTATTCAATATTCATATAATTTTTTTTAATATTTATATATTACATTCCCAAGTTTCTATACTTCCCTTGATGTTATTCTGTTTTCAGTGGCAGTTTACTATCAACAGAATCTATTGAGTTTGATGAAATTAAGATCCCAATTGATAAGTTTTATGGAATAGATTTTTGGTTCTAGAGAATAAATATGGAGGATCATATAATTCAAAATGACTTGAGCATTAAAGTAAATGATACACATCTTGAGAAAATGGAAAATGAAGAATGGGAATTGTTGAAAAATGGAAAATTCTATTAGTCCAAATATAATTTTCCTAGTATTTTAAATTCAATGTCCATAAAGTAAAAACAATGATAGAGCTCATGATATCCCAAAAACTATATGCCCAGAAAACCTATGACACTTAATAATGTGTCCATAATGTGGTAGTTTTTCATATTGAGGTTATAAAAAGTAATATCAGCAGAATTTCACATGAATGATTTCAATATGATCCCAATGTACCCCAAATCCATGAGGGTAAAATTAATTATTGATGTATGGGAGATACGTCTGTCATCATCTCTCCTAGATATTTGGGATCTAATGATGACTACATTTTAGAAAATCCTATATAAAATTAGAATTATTATTTGAAGATGTATGAAATTTTATTCTCAATAATGATCTTCATTAGAGGGGAGAACAATCATTTTTTGATTGTGTACTTAGTAATTATGGGTGAGTATGGCCATCCCAGAGGAGATATAAAAATAATATATTTAAAGATAAATTTCATGAAAGTATCTAAAGAAAGTTATCTGTTCATATTACTATATGCTAGAATTTTTTAAAGAGAGGAAATATAAAAAATAATTACAAATGGAATAAGAAAAACAATAGAAGGGAATTGGATTATAGAAGTTCAAATTCAATTAGATTAATTAAGGGAAGAAACTTAAAATTTATCAGTGTTAATATTGTAATGGAATCACATGACATTGATTACAAATAATATTTCTATTCAACTATAGATTATGAATTCATGTTGAATTATGTATCCTGAAATTTTGGAAATGATTATCTACTAGATAATGAATCTTTGGATGTCATAAAAAGATAAATGTTAATTTTTATATGAAGGAAAATGTGTTATTGAGACTCAAATGATCTATGAGTATCCTAGGGATACGGAAGAAAATAATTTCCATAGGTTAGCTTGATGAGAAAGTCTACAAAAAAACCTCTATCAATGGGGTATATAATTTCACCTGAGGATCCAAGGTAGTGGCATGGGTAGTAAAGGATAAAACATTGTATTTGAATATATGATCAGATGGAATTTTATTTTCCATAAGTATATATTTTTATGATTCATCAGTTTGGAATTGCAGGATCTATTATCACAGTGGGGAGAAAAATGTTCTAACAACTAAAGGCATAATAAATCATGATCTCAAAGATATGATATGGTGTGAAAGTTTTGTTCTTGGGAAACAAAGGGTTCACTTAAACATATATAGATGGAAGACTGGTGATCAAAGTATGGAACTAGTTCACTCATATGTTTGGCTACCTACCCCTATCCAGTCTCATAGAGGTTCTCTTTACTTTGAAATTTTTTTTATGATTGTACTAAGAAATAATTGGTTTAATTTTTGAATCATAATTATAATTTTTTAGGCTTTCATTTAAGGGAATTTAATGTTTAAAGGGAAAGATTCTAGAAGTTAAAATGTCTTTATATATATTATGATTGTGAATACACCAAACATAACTCCTAAAATTTGTGTTGGATGAAGTGGATAAGGCATGATAAGATATTTATTGGAAAAACAAAACTGAACAGTGTGGTTGAATAGATGGATCAAACAATTACTAAGAATGAATGATGCATGTGACTATACACAATAATTTTTAAAGGGATTTTGAAAGATATAGTCAATATAACTACACAAATTATCAATAGGAGTCCAAAATTAGTGGTTGGGAATGAACTTCAAGAAGAGATATAGTCTAGAAAACATCAAGAAAATATCCATCTAAATGTATTTGGAACCTTAAAATTAATTTATGTTGATTCCAAGGATTTAGATAAGATTGAGGTAAAATTCTAGGTTTGTTTTATTATTGGGTATATAGATAAAAATTTTGGTTTTTGTTTATAGAAAAATGACAAGTGAACAATCATTTTAATTTGAGATGTTCTCTTTAATGAGAAGGTTCTTTTGAATGACCATAATTTTTAAGAGAAAGAAATTGAGGGAAATAAATAAACCATTAATGTTAATTTTTATTTATGTAAGAATATGATATTTTTTTAAATTTGTTAGAATTTAGATAAAATCACCAGAAATTTTTAGGTGATACCAATAAGAGTTATCCCAAAAAGTATTAGGATAATTAACACATGAGTGTGATTACCAAAATTTTTTAATTTGAAAATAAGATTAGATACATGATTTATAGAGTATCCAATTAATTTCAGGACATCAACTTGAGTTAGATGACTAGATCAAAGGTTTTGGGTTAACATGAATTTCCTACAATTAATGGATGAAAGAGAATCCAAATGTCTAGAAGAAATAATGAAACTCAGTAGATCAGATCAAGGTAAGCAAGAAATGGTTGAAAAATAACTCTATTTTAGTGAAATAGAACACAGAAGATGAATAATTTATCACAAGGGAATAAAAAACATGATAACAAGTTGATTTACCGTTTGATGGAAGAGGCTGATAGAGAGAAGTAATTCAATGTGTAGTTTGTGGTAATGGGATTTTGGAAAAATGAAGGAGATGATTTCTAGAATAATTTCTCACAAGTAGTTAAACCACTAGTAGAATTTTTAGCTTTCAAGTCGGGGTAAATACAGCGACCGCCATTTGGCGGTCGCTGTTGATATCAATATAGATCTCCAAATGGAATTCACTGTATTTTTACAACCCGAACCTAATTATTCCTCCCCCATCATTTACCCTCCCCGACCCCGCAACCTGATCCCCTCCTCCACCCCACGACATCCCTGTTCACCCTCCTAGTGACCCCGATACCCTGGCAACCCCCCTCTTTTTCCCTCCCCAAACCCATGACCTAATCCCCTCCCCGACCCTAAGACCTCCCTTTTCACCCTCCCGGTGACCCCGATATCCCCGGCGACCCCGATCCCCTTGCCGTCACGCTGCGCCCACCACGACCTAGAGACAGCCTTGCAACCCCGGCGACCCCCACCCCTTGACTCCTCACTACGCCCTCTGTGACCTCAGCGACCCTGGTGACCCCACCCCTTTGCCTCAGCAATGCACCCCCCATGACCCTGACGACCCCGGCGACCCCCACCCCTTTCCTCTGAATTCCCCCCCCCTCCAGACTGCGAGACACCTCGATGACCCCCACCCCCCGCTTCCACACTGTACAGTCCCATAGTCGTTCCTTCCCGGCCTTGATTCACTCATATGGTGAGTTGTAATTTTCCCCATTTTTTAATTATAGGGTTAATAATATCCAAAAATTTATAATTTTCTAACTTTAGGACTTTTTTCATGTCATATTTAATTGATCTAATAAGATATTTTTTCCGATCAATATATTGACATGAATTGAAAATATGAAATAGTAAATTACTATCAAAACAATATTTGTTTCTTTAGACTTTCCAATCCTTTTCATTTTGATCTAATCGTTTTTTTGATCACATCCATTCATTGCTAAAATATTTGGTCCTATTCAATATGTGATAGAACATCTTAATCTATCAAATATGAAAACCTATTTTTGATTTTTATCTTACTCTATGACTCCTTAGTTTTTTTTCACCACACAGTTTTCAACCTCCATTATAACATTCCTTCACATACCTAATTATTTATATTTTCCTTAGTGTATATAAAATTTATACTAGAAATAATATACATAAAACAGATTAAGAGTATTGATCTCTACATGACTACATCCACTTCTCTTGTTCCTTAAAAAACCTATTTACAATATTACACCTTTTTTTGTATAACCTATATTTCACCATAAATAAATAATTTTTTTATATTATCATGTGTATTTTTTACATATTTAGTTTCCTTTTTGAACCACTCATGTGCTTCGTCGATCAGTTCCACCCCTTTTGAGTCTGGTCATTGAACCCCTGTCGTCAAGCCGCTGCTCCGTTATGGATCTGCAATCGAGTTGCACCCCATTACCCACGGTCGAGTCCTATGTATGTAAGTTATTTTTTGACATCCAAAATCTATTATATAGGTTATTTATGAAAATTTTATTACCTAGAGATACCTCTTAGAGGGAATATTTTTTTATTCATGACCAAACCTACTAGATAGGTTTTTTGTCCTTAAAAATAGCTTTGAACTAATTGGTTTTTATGTTTTAATGATATGAGTTTTTTTTTGAATTTAAATAAGATATTTAAATTATTTACATTATATTAAATACAGAATGGATAAGATCTAGATTGATATGAAAGATAGGGTTTTCGCTAAATAATATGAGTGGATTAAGCGATTTATGGATTTCACCAATGCATTTCCAAGAGATTTGATTAGTTGTCCACACAGAAAATGTGCAAATAGATATCTCTTCAAATGAGATAGTGTTTGAGGACATCTATTTTTGAATTGGTTTTTGAAAAACTATATGACATGGACACTTCATGGAGAAGAGTCCATTTAATGTCATCAATCCGAAAAATATTCATATGGATGTTGATTCGAGAATAGTTGTTCTGATGAACATAATGCTCAATGATATGATGCGTTAGTTTCAACCTGAAGACAATGCTATCGTAAATGATGATGTTGGATCAAGTAATCCTCATTCTTCAATAGATGGAGAAGCATTGAAATTATTTTAGATTCTTGATGATGCACATACTGAATTATATCTTGGATGCACTAAATTTAGTAAATTGTCATTCATCATTGAATTGTTACAGCTGAAGGCCTTGAACCAGTGGTCAGAAACCTCATTTCACATGTTGTTGGTATTTTTGAATAAGGTACTCCCTACTGGATAAAATATTCCAGTGTTATTCAATGAATCTCGCAAGTTGACCGATGATCTTGGTTTTACATTTGATATCGTTGATGCATGCCACTATAATTGCATGTTGTTCAGAAAAGAGAATGAACAATTAAATAATTGTACTATTTTCTATACATCCACGTGGAAGGCCAATGATATTAATAAATGTAGTCAAATTATTCCTAGTATAGTCTTGAATCAAGGGAAACAATTTTCCGCTAAGCAGATGCGCTATTTTCCACTGAAACTGAGACTGAAGAGATTCTTCATGTCAACTAAAATTGTTAAATTGATGACATGGAATTCAGATAGAAATAAAGAGGTTGTTAAATTAACTCACATGGTAGATTCTTTGGCATGGAAAGAGTTTTATTAAAGACACCGAAACTTTTCCCAGGATGATCTTAATTTTTATCTGGGTTTGGAAGCATATGGTTTTAACCCATTTAGGTCTATGGTTGGTGCAACACATAGTACGTGGCCAGAAGTGTTGGTTCCATACAACCTCCCCCCATGGGTATGTATGAAACAAAAATTTTGTGACTATCGATTCTAATTGATGGATCGAGAGGACCTGACGATAAAATAGATGTTTATATAAAACCTTTGATTGATGATATGCAAGAATTTTGGGACGATGGTGAAATAACTTTTGACTTAGCAGCTAATGAAATGTTTAGAATCTGGGCTGCTTTGTTATGGAAAATTAATTATTTCCCAACATATTCTAACTTATCAGTTCGGAGTACAGAAGTTGAATTTTCCTTCCCCTATTCTAATAAGATTAAGAAATATATATGTTTTATGCACTGTATAAATTTGTCATATCTTGGTCACAAGGGCTTTCTTCCTCCATTTCATAGGTTCAAAAAAGATTGTGTGTCGTTTGATGGGAATATAGAGTTTGACCCATCACCACAAATACTGTCTAAGGTTCAAATTTGTGCACAACTAGATCAAAAAAACATCAATACAATGTATGATTTTCATGATTTATTGGCACTTCCATTGCCTTTTATTCCTAGCACAAATAGAAAACGGAGTCATAATTAGAAGAAATAGAGTATTTTTTTTGAATTGACTTATTGGAAATATAATATTTTAAGACATAATTTGGATGTGATTCACATTTTAAAAATTTATTTGATAATATATTGTGCACCGTTTTAGGATTCAAGGGGAAATCAAAGGATAGTGATAATGCTCGACGCGATTTGAAAGAAATGGGATTGAAAAAACCTTTACATTTAAAACTAGGTGAAGGTAATTAGGCATACACGCCTGCTGCACTGTACTCAATGTGTTAAAAAGAGAAACTAATATTTATAACAATTTTGAAGAACTTTAAGGTGCTAGATAGTTATTTCTATAATATTTCCAAGCGTGTAAATATGAAGAGCATGACATTACAGGGGTTGAAAAGTCACGATAATCATATTATTCTTCAATGGTTAATTCCTATAGAAATTCGTGATTTCTTACCTACCCAGGTTACTGAGCCGTTGATTGAAGTTTCTAATTTTTTCAAATAGCTCTGTTCAAGAAATTACCACATGAGGAATTTGAAAAAGCAGTAGCATAAGCTTGACCTACCACTATGTCACCTAGAGAAACTATTGCCACCGTCTTTTCTTGATGTCATGGTTCACTTGACAGTGCATTTAACTGGTGAAGTAATTGCTGGTGGTCCCATGCAATTCAGGTGGATGTATCCAATAGAGCGATACTTAAACACATTGAAATAGCATGTGCGCAACAAATCTCGTCTAGATGCTTCAATTTCCAAGGGATATTTAATGGATGAGTGTACTAATTTCTATACTTCATATATTGATGAGGTTGAAATAAAGATAGATAAACCCTCCTAGAATTACAAGGGTCCAATTGGAGAAGGAATAACGTTTGATATGCACATCGATGAGTGGGTCCAAGCTCATCAATATGTGTTGTTCAACACTCCACCAGTTATTTCATTGATACAGTAAGTTTCATAGTTTATGTGTCTTCTATTTCTATATTTATTTTATTACTTACCTTTTATTTTGTTATGATTTTGGACACATATCGCTGAGTTGAAACATGAAAGGCCCTGTGCAACTGACTATCAAATCCAAAAACATCATTTCAACACATTTCATGAGTGGTTCAAGACTCATTTATGTATAAATAATTTATTTAATATTTTTATAGTGAAATTAGTTATATTTTCACAATCCATTATCCACTGAACTATGTGAAATTTTCAGATTAAAATGATACATGATTTAAGTACCCATACTATGAGT
Organism: Viscum album; assembly: GCA_963277665.1. NCBI lineage: Eukaryota > Viridiplantae > Streptophyta > Magnoliopsida > Santalales > Viscaceae > Viscum > Viscum album. The sequence goes on from OY728123.1 coordinate 883,182,399, forward strand.
GGAGAACTCAACCAACTAGCTGTTGGCACATTTATTATAGCTCGTCGTTATAAGTCTTTGGTTGCTAACAGATTTCGATTTTGTATTAGCGATGTTGACATGAATCGAGCCACACAAAATAGTGGTGTTGGTTGTTTTTTTGTTTGTGAGGGTTATTATTATGGATTACTAAAAGATATTATTGAGTTTATTCACGACCGTGTCTTAAAACACATATTGTTAAGATGTTATTGTGTTGATCCAGTTCATGGAATGAAAGTTGATAACATCCAATTTATGTCAGTAAACATTAACAATATTCTATATGTAGATGACCGAGTAAGCAATGAGACCTTCGTATTGACATCGCAGGCAGAGAAAGTTTACTTTTCTGGCATTGATTCTGATTTGAAATTTGTGGTGCAAATGTCTAGAAGAGGGGTATTTCTGATTGATCAAGAGGAACATGACATTGTTGCATTTCCTGATCAAACACTTGACCAAATAGTAGTTCTGTACGAGATGAAGATATACAATGGGCCAGAGAGACAATTGAAGGAGATACGATAGACTTTCAGGATTGGTGAAAATTGTAATTATTTCCCCATATTGTTTGTAAAAATATTTATGAGTTATATATGTATAAAAATTGCTTGATTTAACTATAATTTTTTTAATATAGGTATGTCACAGGGTGATTAGAGTGGTTCACCTGATGTTGTCGGTATGTATGTTTTCATTTTTCTAAATTAATTGATTGTAATTTTTTGTGTTTATTTCCCAAAATTTTTCTATTTCTTAATTAAAAAATCCATTATATTGTAATTGAATTATGAATTTATGTTTATTAGGATCTAGTGCATCTTCTAGAAGATGCAGAAGTCCTGGTAGAGGGGTTCGATCATGGAACTCTGGAGCCTGATTGGATGTGTTAATTGATGAAACATTACACGCATTCAGAGAAGGTGCTACTATATTGATTCTTCAGTTTAGGAATATGATACGAGACCCAGATAGATCCCCCCTAACGACTCATGATTAGTCTTCCTTCCCCCAGGATACAATTGATTGATTATGGAGGGAGGTTCAGGTAAAATCAATGATTAATTTTTCATGATATTGTTTTTATTATTGTTGCATCTACTGACTATTTGTTATGGGATAATTTGACATCCTGTCCAGATGAGTTTCAGGCCATATTTAGGGCCAAATGCAGAAAAGTATGGAAGGATTACAAGGGAAGGGTGAATAGGGTTCACTAGATACCATTTGAGGGTGTTCTAGACATTCCACAGTGAGTCCATCTGGGCATTATTCCTGTGCAGTGGCAGGATTTGGTTGCGTTTGGGTTGAGTGAGGCAACGATGGTAATATTAATTGCTTTTAATCAATAAATGACTAATTTTTCATATGTATATTAACTGAATACATTGAATGTAGACCGATTCTGCTCATCATTCATGTAATTGGGCGATGCAGGGCACACCATCTGGACTTGGAACACGACATGTGTCACAACTCATACATGATGTAAGTTTTGAATTTACTATTCATTCATATATTAAAAATATTGTAGTATGACATGGTGAATCCATTTATTATAGTTACACCAACAAGGTGAGCCGATCGATCAGATGTCCCTATGGGTGAGGACTCGTAGGGCGAGAGATCCAAATTTTTCCAGTGTTATGGTAAGAAAAATATTTACTAATAAAACTATTTTTATTTTATAAAAATTATTCATATTTGTTCATTGATTCATTATATGCTACATGCTCAGTTTAATGCTCAGTTAGCAGAGATTACAGAGGAGGAATATTGTAGTACTGTGTGTAGAGATGAAATATTTTAGCATGTTGTGGGGCGTGATGATCATGGTTATTCCTACACTTATGGTGGTGGTGTCCAACGATGTGCAGTTCTTAGAGAAAAGGTGATGTGTTCATGCAGAGATACAGAGATGTGCACACAGACTGAGATAGATTCTATCATGAAATCTATGCATCAAAAGATGGATGCACAGTTTCAGTAGTTACATGCAGAGTATGATGAGAGATTATCATAGATGTCAGGACATATCGATGAATTGACAACACAACGTCCTGTTGATGGTACACAGGTGGCATCGTAGGTAAACAATAAAAAAACCATACTCATATTGACTTCTATTGATATATGTTTAAGATACATAATATTGAAATATATTTTAGGCTCCAGATATAGCTGGTGGACATCATAGTGATATTGGTGATCCAAATGAGGATGAACATGCATGAGGTAATTTACATTACCATTTTAATATCATAAATGAATTAAGAATTAATAATTATTCTCGAACCTTTAGGTTTATTTACACCTACGTGTTTTATTATTTTAATTCATGTGATTTAATTCATTATTTTAATGTTTACATGATTGTTAATTATGATATATTACATAAAAATTCAATTTATTAACACGACAACAACTGATGAGTGAATTGTGAAATTGTCGGGTAGACGACACGTCATTCGGACGTGCGGTTTGCGCGGCACAACTAAATGTGTGTTTTTAAGTGTTTGGTGCACTTAAGAAAGATTCATGGGGTGGTCAAAACTATCTAAACGAACTTATAATGCCATGAAATCGGGTGACAACAACCAGAGAGTGAATTGTGAAATGGTCGAGCAGATCACACATCATTCAGAGGCGTCGTGTCACCATGGTGATCGAAAATGCATGTCTGTTGCCATAAAGGACCAAAACAGGAATCTGACGGTCAAATGCATATTGAACGCCTTCATAATGACTTGAAATCATAGGACAACATTATAATTATTTTTATTAACATGTACGTGGATATGACACATCAATCGGATGTGCGGTTTGCGCCGTACGGATGAATATGTTTGTTTTTTTATTTGGAGCGCTCGAGAAAGGTGCGTGGGGTGGTCAAAACCTACCGAATGACCATAGAATTCCATGAAATCAGACAAAAAAACTGGAAAGTGAATTTTGAAATGGTCAGGCAGACCACACGTCAATCTGAGGTGTCGTGAGACCGCGGTGACTGAAAATTACCTTCTGGTGCCATAAACGACCAAAACTAGCATCTAACGATCAAATGCATACCGAACGACACAGAAATGATGTGAAATAACAGGAAAGCATTTTAATTATTTTGCGTGACATGTACACATAGACAAAATGTCAATTGGATGTGTGGTTTGTGCGGTATGGTTGAATATGTGTCTTTTCGGTGTGTGGTGCGCTTGACAAAGGTGTATGGGGTGGTCAAAACCAGATGAACGAGCTCGTAATGCCATGAAATCAGGAGACAACAACCGGAGTGTGAATTGTGAAATGGCTAGGTAGACCAAAAATCAATTAGAGGTGTCATGTGACTGTTGTGACCGAAAATGCACATCTAATTCCATAAATGACCAAAACAGGTGTTTAATAGTCAAATGCATACCGAACAATGTTGGAATGACCTGAAATAATAGGAAAACTATCAAAATATTATGCGTGATGTCTACACAGAGATGTAACGTCAATCAGATTTTTAGTTTGTGCGGTCTTTCTGAATATGTGTGTTTTTGGTGTTTGGTGCGCTTGAAAAAGGTGCATGGGGTGGTCAAAACTGGCCGAACGACCTCAAGAATGCCATGAAATCAGGCAAAAACAATCGGAGAGTGATTTTGAAATGGTCGAGTAGACCACACGTCATTCGGAGGGGTCGTGTGACCGCGGTGACTGAAAATGAACTTTTGTTGCTATAAACAACCAAAACAGGCATGTAACAGTCAAATGTATACCAAACTCCATAATAATGGCTTGAAATCACAGGAAAATATTCTAATTATTTTTTTTGACGTGTACACGGAGACGACACATCAATCGGATGTGCGGTTGGCACGATATCGATGAATATGTGTGTTTTTGGAGTTTGGAGCGCTTGAGAAAGGTGTGTGGGGTGGTCAAAACCGGCCGAATGATTATGAAATACCCTGGAATCTGACGGCAAAAATCGGCGAGTAAATTGTGAAATGGTTGTGTAGACCACATGTCAATCGGAGGTGTCATGTGACTCTGGTGATCAAAAATGCACTTCTGATGCCATAAACAACCAAAACAGGCTTCTAACGGTCAAATTCATACTGAACGACTTCGGAATGACATGAAATCACATGAAAACATTTTAATTATTTTTCGTGACGTGTACGCTGAGATGGAATGTCAATCCGATGTCCGGTTTTCATGGTACGACTGAATATGTGTTTTTTCGATGTGTGGAGCGCTTGAGAAAGGTGCGTGGGGTGGTAAAAACTGGATGGATGACCTCACAATGCCATGAAATTATATTACAACAACCGGAAAGTGAATTTTGAAATGGTCGTGAAGACGACACGCCAATCAGAGGTGTCATGTGACCGCGGTGACCGAAAACGCACTTTCAGTGCTATAAATGACCGAAACAGGCATCTAACGATCAAATGCATACCGAAAAACATCAGAATGACTTTAAATCATAGGAAAAATTTTTAATTATTTTTTGTGATGTGTATACATAGACGACACATCAATTGGATGTGCGGTTTGTGTGGTACGATTGAATATGTGTTTTTTCATTGTGTGGTACACTTGACAAAGGTGCGTGGGGAGGTCAAAACTGGCCGAACGAGCTCGAAATTCCATGAAATAAAGCGACAACAACCAGAGAGTGAATTGTGAAATGTTTGGGCAGACCACATGTCAATCAAAGGTGTCGTGTGACCGCGTTGACCGAAAATGCACTTCTGGTGCCACAATCGACCAAAACAGACATTTAAGGGTCAAATGCATACCGAACAACATAAAAATGACTTTAAATCACAAAAAAACATTCTAAATATTTTTCATGATGTGTACGCAGAGACGTCACATCAATCGGACTTGCGGTTTGCGCGGTACGACTGAATTTGTGTGTTTTTAGTGTTTGGATCGCTTGAAAAAGGTGTGTGGGGTGGTCAATACTGGCCGAACGACCTCAGAATTCCATGAAATCAGGAAACAACAACATGAGGGTGAATTGTGAAATCTTTGGGCAGACAACACATCAACTGGAGGTGTCGTGTGACCGTGGTGACCGAAAACGCACTTTCGGTGCCATAAACGACCAAAACAGGCGTTTAACGGTCAAATACATACCAAACAACATCAGAATGACTTGAAATCATCATAAAACATCATATTTGTTATCCGTGACTTGTATGTGGATAAAACATGTCAATTTGACTTGCGGTTAGCATGGTATAGATGAATTTGTGTTTTTTCGGTGTGTGGTGCGCTTGAAAAAGATGCATGGGGTGGTCAAAACCAGCCAAACAAACTCTGAATGTGATGAAATCCAGAATAAACAACTAGAGAGTGAATTGTAAAATTTTTAGGTAGAAAAAATGTCAATCAGAGGTGTCGTGTGACCGCGGTGACTGAAAACGCCATTCTGGTGCCATAAACGACCAAAACAAGCATCTAACGGTCAAATGGATAACAAACGACATTAGAATGACTTTAAATCATAGGAAAACATCATAATTATTATATGTGTCGTGTATGTGGAGATGGAACATCAATCAGATGTGCGGTTTGTGCGGTATGGCTGAATAAGTGTTTTAGGTGTTTGGAGCGCTTGACAAAGGTGCATGGGGTGGTCAAAAGCAGCCGAATGACCTCAGAATGCCATGAAATCAGGTGACAACAACCAGAGAGTGAATTGTGAGATAGTCAGGTAGACCACAAGTCATTCAGAGGTGTCATAGGACCATGGTGACTGAAAACGCACATCAGGTGCCATAATCGATAAAAAGAGGCGTTTAATGGTAAAATTCATACCGAACGACATTATAATGACTTGAAATCATAGGAAAACAATAAAATTATTATCCGTGACATGTACGTGGAGACGAAACGTCACTATAACGTGCAATTTACGTTGTACGACTAAATATGTGTGTTTTTAGAGTTTGGAGTGCTTGAAAAAGGTGCGTGGGGTGGTCAAAACTGGATGAATGACCTCAGAATGTCATGAAATCATATGAAAATAACCGACAAGTGAATTGTGAAATGGTAGGCCAGACGATAAGTCAATCAGAGTTGTCGTGTGTCTGCGGTGACCTAAAACACAGTTCTAGTTCCATAAACAACCAAAACAGGTGTTTAACGGTCCAATCCATACCGAACGACATCATAATTACTTGAAATCACAGGAAAATATTCAAATTATTTTTCGTGAAATGTACGCGGAGACGACACATCAATCGGATGTGCGGTTTGCACTGTACGGCTGAATATGTGTTTTTAGGTGTCTGGAGCGCTTGAGAAAGGTCTGTGGGGTGGTCAAAACCGGACGAATGACCTTGGAATTCCATGAAATCAGGCGACAACAACCGCAAAGTGAATTGTGAAATTTTTGGGCCAACCACCCGTCAATCAGAGGTGTCGTGTGACCGCAGTGAACAAAAATGCACTTTCAACACCATTAACGACCAAAACTGGCATTTAACGGTCAAATGCAAACCGAAATACATTGGAATGACATGAACTCAGAAGACAACATTCTAATTGTTATTCGTGACATGTACGCAGAGACATCACGTCAATCAGGCTTATGGTTTGTGCGTTACGACTGAATATGTGTGTTTTCAGTGTTTGACATGCTTGAAAAAGTGTATGGGGCGGTCAAAACTTGCCGACCTCAGAATTCCATGAAAGTAGGAAAAAACAACCGAAGAGTGAATTGTGAAATGGTTGGGTAGACCACATGTCAATCAGAGGTGTCGTGTGACTACGGGGACCGAAAACGCACTTCATGTTCCATAAATGACCTAAACAGGCATTTACCAGTCAAATGCATATCGAACAACATCAAAATGACTTGAAATCACAGGAAAACATTCTCATTATTATCCGTGACGTGTACGCAGAGATGACACATCAATAAGACATGTGGTTTTCACGGTACGACTGAATATGTGTTTTTTCGGTGTGTGGTGCGCTTGAAAAAGGTTTGTGGGGTGGTCAAAACTAACTGAATGAACTCATAATGTGATGAAATTAGGTGACAAAAATAGTTGAGTGAATTGTGAAATGTTCAGGTAGACGGCACATCAATTGAAGGCGTCGTGTGACTGTGGTGACAGAAAACGTAATTCTGGTGCCATAAAAGAGCAAAACAGGCATCTAACAGTCAAATGAATATCGAACAACATAAGAATGATTTGAAATCACAGGAAATTTTTTTAATTATCATCTGTGATGTTTATGCGGAGACAAAATGTCAATTGGACGTGAGGTTTGCGCGGTATGACTGAATATGTGTTTTCTAGGTGTTTGGAGCACTTGAAAAAGGTGCGTGGGGAAGTCAAAAGCGGCCGAACGACCACAGAATGCCATGAAATCAGGCGACAACAACTAGAGAGTGAATTTTGAAATGGTCGGGTAGACAAAGAGTCATTCAGAGGTGACGTGTGACTGCAGTGACCGAAAATGCACTTCCGGTGCCGTAAACGACAAAAAGAGGTAATTTAACAGTAAAATGCATACTGAACAACATTAAGATGACTTGAAATCACAAGAAAACATTCTAATTATTATCTATGACGTGTACGAAGAGAAGGCACATCAATCAGATGTGTAGTTTGCATGGTATGGCTGAATATGTTTGTTTTCTAAGTTTGGTGTGCTTGAAAAAGGTATCTGGGCTGGTCAAAACCGGCCTAATGACCTCAGAATGTCATGAAATCAGAAGAAAACAACCGGAGAGTGAATTTTGAAATGGTTGGGTAGATTAAAAGTCAATCAGAGGTGTCATGGGACCGTGGTGACCAAAAACGAAGTTCTGGTGCCATAAACGACCAAAATGGGTGTTTAACGGTCAAATGCCTACTGAACGACATCAGAATGACTTGAAATCACAAGACAACATTATAATTATCTTTCCTGATGTGTAAACAGAGACATAATGTCAATCGGACATGTGATTTGTGATGTACGTCTGAATATGTGTTTTTTAGGTGTTTGGTGCGATTGAGAAAGGTGCGTGGGGTGGTTAAAACCGGCTGAATGATATTGGAATGCCATGAAATCAGGTGACAACAACTGGAGAGTGAATTGTGAAATGTTTGGGTAGACCACATGTAATTTGGACGTTTTTATGTGACCATGGTGACCGAAAATGCACTTCCAGTGCCATAATCGACAAAAACAGGCGTGTAACGTTCAAATGCATACCGAATGACATCAGAATGACTTGAAATCACCGGACAACATTATAATTATTATCCAGGATGTGTGTCATAATATGACACATCAATCGGAAATGTGGTATGATTTGAAGCATATAATTAACGATTTTACATTTTTAAAAAGGTATTCAAAATTATTAATATATTTTCAAAATAAAATACTTTTGATATGTTATTGTAATCTTGGATTGAAATACATGTTATTTAATTTCAATTATTTGTTTGGATTTTTTTGGTATTAATTGTTTTATTAAATTTTGTCATGCAGTTATATTCGATGATGGATGTGGAAGTTTGGAAGATGAAGCGATGAAGAGATTTATGCGCATATTAGTTTAGATATTTTAAAAAAGTTTATTTTTTTGTGATTTTGAAATATAGGGTTTTTATTGTAATGCTGGAACATTTATATAAAAAAATTAAAAAATAATATTGCGACCCCCATTTGGCGGTCTCTATAGGTGATATCGACGACTCCTATAGTGACTGCCAAATGGATGTCTTTGTAGCCAACTCCAAAATGGTCTATAGAATCTGCTATTTGGAAAATGCTTTAGGTATCACCGATATCACCTATGGCGACTACCATTTGACGGTCTCTATAGTCCATGTCATCTCGTCTACAGTGAAGACCATCTGGAGGATGCTATTAGCAACATCAACAGGCCTAAATCATACTATAAAGATGTTTAGCGATGGCTTTTGGCGGTCGCTAAAGGCCTTTATTCTACTAGTGAACTAAAAATATCCAGATATGATAATCATAGTGAAATTAATTTTTTTTATTTAGAACATATGGGTATAAATACAAATTTCCTTCATAGTGATTTGGAATATGAAATGTACATGAAAATATAGTAGGTTTAATGGAAGAAGGGAACTATAATTTGGTTTTTAAGCTTGATAAACGTCTTTATAGAAAAAAGTGTGTGCCAAGATAATGGAATCAAAAGTTTAAATATTTTATGTTGGAAGAATTATTCAGAAGATAAAACATATATTATTTCTATTAAAAAAAGTAATGGGATTATGGTACATTGATCATTCTCATTTTATATGTGTATGGAATATTATTGGTGGGTCTAAATGTTTCACAGATTTAGAAGATGAAGAGCAGGTTTTCTAGAATATTTGATAAGATTTTGACTGGCCAAGAAAATATCAAGGATATGGATAAAAGGGATATTAAAAGTAGAAAATTATTATTATCCTAGAAATACTATATCTAGAAGATTATTAAAATGTTTTGAAATACCAGATGAAATCCCACATCAATCCCACTTTATAGAAACTTAATGTTATCAAAGAATTAAGCACAAAAAATGGAAGATAAGGACTAATTTGTGAAGAAAGTTATTCTCACTATTAGGGAGCCTCATATATACAATGATTTATACTTTTCCATAAATTTTATTTATAGTGGGAGTTTTAAGTTTCTTTATTCTGGTACACAGAAAATAATAATGTGAAGTCATTAAGTAAATCATTCGATATATGAATGGATCAAAAGATATTTCTCTATGATTTGGGGTGGATGATCCAATAAAAAAAATTAAATGTGAAATTTACTAGATATGTAGATGCCCAGAATATCCTAAATAGATTCGCGTTGACCTATAGAAGAACAATGATCGATTATATGTCATGGTTGAAAATAACTATTACTCTAAGTATAATGAAAGAAGAGAATAGTGCAATAAAAAATAAGGTATGGAAATGGATTTTTTGATGTGTTTTCTAAAGGTGCTTAGGATAAGTCTCGAAGGTGGAATTTTATTTTGTGATAATTATAGTATAATCCACTTGGCTTGGAATTATATGTTCCATTAAAAAAATAATCATGTTGACCTGAACATCCACTTTATTCATAATATGATAGATGATAAAATGTAAAATATTCAAATTATTTTTAGAATCCAAAATTTGATTTTCATTTTCACTTAATATTTATTTTAATAACATTTGAGGCAATATCATGCTTCAGTGGTACTTGGGTAAAGGAAAGAAGTTGGAGGACCACTGCATGTTTTAGATGGAGGAAATATTCTTTTCTTTGCATTAGATAGATGATAAAGTTTCCTAGAAATAGTATTCGAGTGGAATATTAATAGGTGATGAAGTTTATTTCAGTTTACTAGGTCTAATTAAATATAATTTTGTGCACCAGAGGTTGGATTAGCCTGATGTGTAGACAATATAAACAGAACTAATCCAAAAGGTATTAGAACCAATAGAAATTCATATCATTCAATGAAATCCTTGAGATATAGAAATATTGTTGAAAAATATTATTTAGAAGATTACTTGATATGTTCACCATGGAAACTATCAAATTCGAAGGGATACAAAAGATTATTATTCACCTTTCCAAGCAGAGTAATTTTCATTAATGTTGGAAGGAAGTGTAAAAATGATGACTAACTGAGAAATCTTATAAAAGCAAGTGAGTACATCTTGAATAACGTTCCAAATAATTCATAGTGAATCAAAATATGTAGTACAAATCTAATAAAATTTTTCATCAATGAATTATAAAGTTTTATTCCATTGAAATTAATCTTTATAGATGTGTTCATCATTTCAAAGTATTATTCTTGTACTTTTAGTGATAATTAATGTAGCGGTGTTTCTCCCACGGACGTATAAAACATTATTTTAACCATGTTAATCCCTTATGTTCTTTCTATTCATTTTTTATTCTGTTGGTTTTAATATCCAAATTGTAACTTTATGATTTTAATTGACTCTATATAGTGATTAGGGTGACTTTAATTCCTATATTTTATAACACTTATTTGTGTTTGGGAATATATAGAAGTTTAGTTTCCACTATGCTAAACATTAGTATAAATATCTTCTAGTGAACTAGGGATCCTGGTTCCAATGATTGTACAACTACCCCTCCCAACATTAATATACCCAGATATTATGGGTGTGTACATTGGGTAGTGGGTGAATCAATATACACATTGTTATTTTCTATTGTTACTTTTTTCATATCATTAATATGTCAACATCTTCAACCTATTTGGTTATTATTTTATATTTTTATCTCAACCATAACTATTTGAAATAACACACACACACACAATAGTATATATTATTTTTCAATGGTTCAATCTTGATGTGACTTCTAGTATTTAGTTTAATAGGTAGTAACCATATCATATGTTAAAAAATATCATATAACAAATAAAATTGGGAAATATTCATTTTAGTACCACTTAAAAAAATCTAATTCCTATAAGAATCACACTCAATCTATGGGTTTCCAAGAAGATGAATTTAGTTTCTTGGATTACCACCTATGGAAATGGATCGTGTAATCCTATGAAGTCACTAGTGATAATAGATAAATTCCATCAATGGTATTCAAGTATTAAATATATCATATGATTAAGATAATATTACATTGAATGAATGGTTTAGTGATATATACTATGGATGATAATAAAAAATCACTTATAAGACCAAAAAAATAAATAATTCATAGAATAATTGAAGTTATAACTCAATCATTATGAACCATCTATCTTCTATTTATATTTGATTGTTAAATTATTTTTCTTTATGAAAATATTATCTTGTAAATGAATCCCTATTGGATATGCATAGAAAATTCAATCCCACTGGTTCACCATAAAGTTTCATTTCTCTTATAGTTATATATTTCTTCTGCTACTCTATGCCTAATATTATTTTTTTATATTCATATAAAACTCCTCATGATTATAAAAAAAATTAAACATTTTAATCATGATAATTAGTGGTTATATAACATCTAAATACAAGATAAAATTATTATAAATGAGTTCCAGTTATTTATATCCATGTAGTAGTAGTTTAATTTCTCTCTTTATTAACTCACAAAAGACTATGATATTTGAAAATGTCGATAACAATTTAAAAACATAGTGTTTATTTAAAATTTATTCCATATGTGAGAATGATTATAAATATAGGGTGTTTTATTCCTTGAATCTTAATTTATTATTGATTAAAATGAATAAAATCCATATTTTTTTCTATTTTTTATTTAGTTGATAAAATTATGTATGCTACATGTTATTGTGTCAAGTATATGTGTTGAGTATGAATACCAAAAAAACACACAATGTTTATTTGAAATACCGTATGTATTTTACACACTAATAAATAAGACAACTTTTAAATGTTACATTGATTAAAAATTACCCAATCAGGTTTCATGTAACTCATTTACATTGAGTAAAAGCATCTCTCTTGTTCTAACTAAGTAATTATATTGTGTAAATTTTCCACACATGTGCTATAAAACTAAAATTTTATTTTATATAGATATTTTTCAATTTTTTTTTTCATAATATAGATTAGAAAATCATGGTTTTTTTAAATTAAGTATTATGCAGCGTAGAAGCCCATATTTTTCAATTTCTCTAAATCATATTTTAACCCAAAGTAGGAGCCTATAATATTCTTCTAAAACATATTAATGTTTAAAAAAATCAATATAAACATAAATAAAAACTTAAAATATGAATCAATATACCTAGAATAATTTTATAGGGCCTTCCTCAATATATTAACCAATATATTCATCAAACACTATCCATATCTATATTGTAGATCCTTCTCACCACATGTTATCTCCTTATTCTTATGTTTTGTGTTTCTTCATCATAAATAGATATTTTTCAAAGAATGGAATTGAACATCCCCAGTTAATTATGAATAAAAAATAACAATTGTCTTTATTTATTTTTCATGTAGATGTTTTTATTATGTTTTATCACAGATATGTTATTTATTTTATTCTTATTTTAGAACTAAATAATGATTTTTTTTGTTTATTTTCATAGATTTCAAATCTTATAACATATTTAAGTTTAAATTGAAAAAATTAATACAAATACAATAATTTTTGGGCTTCTGGTGCCATATTACATTATAGAATTATAAACAGAATAATTTTATAGAAATTTATTAAGATATGAAAAAGGGTTATGATATTCCACATGGGTCTGTTCTATATGCAGGAGAAGAAAAATGATCATGGATAAATGAAAATATGAATTTGTACTTGATTGATGAATATTTGAATAAGATTAATCACTTTATCTGACCATTATCATTTATATGATCAATATTGGGAAAACTAAAAGGTAGAAGGGTAGTCTGAATGGAAAATAATTCACGAGGACAATGAAAATAAAAAAAACATTAAGGATAATATGGGAACCAATAATGAAGGATCAACGTATGAGTATTGTGTACATGATTTTAATTTTCTTGTTTAATCCATCTCTCCTAGTCGCATAAATAGTCAAATAATCCAATTTATGTTGTGTTTATAATTAAACCAAATGGAACAATTTCTTAATGTTGAGGAATAATATATTTTCATTATTAAATTAATTTTATCATATTTATATATAATAGTTACCATGTTTTTATTTCATAAAAATAATTATTGAATAAATTATTGATTGTGATTGAAATTAAAAATGCTCTAAAATTTAGTATAATTAGGATATTAACAGGATAATTATGAAATCATGTTACATATTTAATAATAATAACCAATTCTTCATATGAAATTCTATAAAACTATGTTTGGGTGATTTAGAATCTTCATATTACTATGATTTATCCCCCTTAGGTATTATTTATATAGGTAATTTACAGTTTCTAAATAAAACCAAACATTGTTTTAAACTCAAAAGAATTGTGAAATTGTGTGGATTTATATTATTTAACATCTATTCTATCCTAAATTCTTATATTTTCTAAATTTTTTAATGATTTAAAAAAAAATCATCATTTGGATGTCTATATAAAATTAGTGGATTCAATTGTATACGCATACATAGTGTTTCCACTACATGTGGTTTAACTTTTAATTATATGAAGAATACCAAGTAATAACGAGAAAATGATTATAAATTAGACAAATTAACCCCTTAGGAACCCTCTTGGGTGAGATAAAAAGAGTGCGCCACCGCAAGTCAACATCTAACAGGCGATGGGATTATGACAAGCACCGTGGAAGCATATCAAACATGATGGATAACCTTAATCTAATTCAGCTATATATAATACACACCTCTATACAGGGAATAATAATGAAAAATAGATAAATAAATTTAACTTATATATACATAGAATTAATTTTATAAATTATATGTTAGCCAATGTTAATTAGTGTATAAATCATAATGAAAATTGGAAATATACAAACCCGAAAAACCAAAGGAAAATCCAACTTAAATATCAATGATGAAGATGTTCCCAAAAAGTGCTAATTCCAAATAAAAATGAAGCTACTATTATCTTCTCCTAGTACCACCATGATCTACCATCATCATGTATTCCAAGGTCACTGAAAATATTTCTATCATTAATATAAGACACAATACATGAAAACAGAGATAGGTAGAAAGGAGTGAGTATATACATAGCAAGTAGGATGACCCAAAAACTATAATGGAATAATATGAATAATATAAAACTCAACTAAAAAGTAAATATGGATATAATAACTCATAATAAAAAAACTAAGATATAATTTAATAGAGAGAACATGGGTCTTATGAGAGAGTCTCAATCTACATAACCTAGAAAAATGAGAAATCAGAAAACATCCCCATGATTATGAATTATCCAATATAGATACTCAAATCACCTCTATAGAAATATAATGGGGGATATACACCCCACCGAGCCTGAATAGACCTCGTTTTTACTTTATAACACTTTGGAATATTTCTATATCAATTTCCAGAGTTTCGCAGTGAGACGACGTGCAATTCCAAGTCCCAGTGTGCCCAAAATAAATTATTCAAAAATATTAACTACTTTTGAACTATTAACATGTCGGTAATGAGATATCTATTAAACAGTATCTCAGATCAAAAATCTGATATGACAGTGGAGTCTAGAATATGTTGTTTACCCTAGGCATGGGTATAACCTTTGTTAGAGCGGGACTTCTATGAGAAAAGTCACCCATGGGGAAAATTGTAAATAAAATAATTAAACATAATTATTTTATCTCGAACTCCAAACAAAATAACATTAGAATAAGGAATTAGATTGGGAATCCGAGACAGCCGTTGAGTTCAGAATGGGGTGTTTTTCCAAGGCATGTCATAAAAAGAGGGGGGTGTGGGAATTTTGGATTCCTTACCAAGTGGAGCTTCTATAAATAGAAGTTTAAGAGTTAAGGGTTGGGACTATTAATCTATCTATCATATATCTTCTATCTCTTTAACCATTCATCATTGTTCATTGTTTTTCTTCACGGGATCGAGGAGTGATCTCCACAGAAACTTTAGCGGATCGAAGCTGGAGTGTAGAGATTGCATTGACATCGATAAATAGACAGATTGAGGTAGGTTTTCTTCTACTTTTGTGTTCCAGTGAAAATTTTAATTTTAATCCCATTTTTTGCCAATTTATTCCTTAGTTTTGTATAACATTGTCGTTGGCCAACCAAACATTTCCATTGATCCGTTGCTTCGAACTCGAAACTATATCTGTTATTCATGCGTTCTCCATCATTTAACTTTTCATCAGGTCTTTTATTCGATGGATTATTGAGAGAAGCCCTTGGATGTGAAGATCTCATCCTGATATTCCCAAAACCAGGTCTGAACTAATTTTCAGATGCCTAGTGTGGTCGCGGTGGCCCGTAGAAGGGGCCATCGAAGAAGAATAGCCTGCGGTGTCCCAAGGCAGTGGCAGGACGCGGAGCAGGCCGGTGAGGTGAGCGGAGACGACTGGGGGTTAGTGGCCGGTGTCATGGTGGTGGATTAGGAAGAAGCTGGAGATCGTCTGCGGTGGCTGGCGGCATGGGATTCAGTTGGACGGTGAGGCCAGTACGGTGGGGGATCAGCAAGGCCGACGAACGGGTCGGTGGCCGGTCAGGAGCATGGGGCATGACAGGCTAGATTATGGGGTTGAAGGCAGATGGAGGTGAGGATTTATGGGATGGCGTTGGGAGGTGTTGACAGATTGCAGTCAGGTAGGGGCTCTGAGGTCAGCATCCATGGGAACGAGACCCGCACAACTCGAGTCGTGCGCTAACATGAGAGTGGCAAGGGGGACCGACCACAATGGCATGTCAGTTTTGGTAAGCCGAGCCAAGTCTCAGAAGGCAGGCCGGGCTAGCGGCACATAGTCTGGGATGACGAAAGGTGGACCATGGGTGAGAAAAACGAGTTTGGGATAGTCAGAGCAGACCAGACTAAGCAGAGGGGTCTGACCAGTTTGGGACGGACCGACCCAGATTCGTCCGACACTCTTTAAAAGCCCTTAGCTCCTAAACGACACATCCATTGGATGTTCCCTCAATGGACATGAGTCCCTCTAATATAGGTGGATATTTGAAGAAATTTTTGAGAATTTTATGTCTATATTTCTTGGTTTTCATACATGAAACTTCTAGATTTAATAATTATAATTTAATTATTATTATTCAGTATTCTGGTTTCAGACCTACCTTCTAAACGAGAGGTCTGCTTGATGCACCGTCAGCGGTGGCACAACCCCTATCTTAGTGCCGAATTCTAAAGACAAATTTTGAGTACTTAAGCTAAAGTTGAGGTATAGGACCCATGAGGGTTGGTTCACACATGTTGCGGTGAAATACAACCTTCTTACCGGTTATCCATTTTGAAAAAACGAGTAATCCAATTTTTGTGTTTTTTGAAATAGGATCACAATGGTGTGATCCATATAATTTGTTTCGGGACTGAGGCATGGGACCCACGAGATGTCCTTCAAGAACAGTGTGACAACATGTGACTTTTCCATCAGATGTCTGTTTGACGTGAATGAATAGTCGATCTTACATGTTTTTCTACAAGGATCACAACAATGTGATCCATTGCAACTTACATAACCTTATTCACAATCTCATTAACTGTGGAAACATGAAACAAATACCGGTGGAATATTTTTTTGAAGTTTTTGAAGAGAACCCACAACTTAGGTCATCCTTGACTCTTGCGATAGTGGAGAAGATGTATGAAGAGATAAAATCAAATTTTCTAGATCCATTTGAGGAGATGTACCAAGGTAATTATGCTTTTGGACCTTTGGATCAATGAAGAGCATCATGCACTCATAGACCTTTTGACAAGGTGTTCGGTGTACTCTGGGAGTAAGCCGACATTCCTAGGGATACTTGTTCACTGTTTAGTACTCGAGAATGTCTAGGTACATGGACCAACATCAAGGTGGTGGCACACAACATGTGATCTCCACACACACCATGTACTACTTTATAAATTATTCTATCTCTCATATCTACTTCTTTTGAACATAGATCTTGGCCTGCAAGTAGACTATACTAAGTGTTTTTTCATTGTAGAATATGATGGTTCCCTCTGTAGTTTCTTATGAGTTATGATGTGAGATTATCTGGGAGTGACGCCAATCCGGAGCGACACCCGATTACTATAGAAGTGTTCTTCCAAGAGGTAACATCCAGTAGGGATGAACAATTTTCCTTTGTGTTCTTCTGAGAGGTACCATCTAGTAGGTCTTACCAGTGTTCCTTGGTGTGATTTTTGAGAGGTACCATCCAGCATAGATGGACAGAGCTGTTCTAGGGTTACCTCTAGTTGGGCTAGGAAGTGGTCTCCGATAGCAGTTCGGGGGTTACCTCTAGCTTGCATGGGAGGTGGTCCTCGATGGTAGTTATGGGATTACCTCTGATAGGGCTGGGTAGTGGGACCCATTTAATACTCTTTCTGTTTAGTACCCTCTAGATGGGATGGGATGTGGGTCCCACATCAACTTCCGGGTGACGATCCCCCCAGATGTACTAGGACACAGACACCCGATGAAGAGTGGAATCCTCCAACAAGACTCGGAATGGATCCTCGACTTTGTTACATGATCTTTTAACTGTGCGTCACAGTGATGAGACATTATTTGACATGAATTTGGACTCTCAAGAAAGAGGGAGGTTTTTTCCACAAGTAAGCATCATTGTGACGTGACCTAAAACCATGCAGGTGAGAAGGATCCACTCAAAGAGGACAATATCGAGGTGCGTATATTAAGTCCCTTTGATTTGTAGTTCAGAAAAGTCGTGTGGGTTCTTGCCACCAGTGGTTACTTCTAGGACTATTGTCCACTCACTTTCCTTAGGCTGATCTTCTGATATGGATATCCCTTTACTCTCTTGTTTGGGTACCCTTGACTGAGAATATATATATATATATATATATATATACATATTTTATTCCCAATTCCCACTCCTTGGGTTTTGGTTACTCTCCTTCCAAGAAAGACGAAGGTGTGTGGGGTATGCCATGTGCTTTCCGTGTCTAGCTTCTCTTAGTTGGATGAGTATACTCTCCTGCTATAGATAAAAAAGATTCAACGAGAAGTAATTATTCTCACCATTTCTATCTCCTTTTGTTTGGATGAGCTTACATTACTCTAATGTTGGGTTGAGTTTCACTCCTTTACTATATTATTTTACAATACATTGTTCTATCTAATGATCCCCTCTTTAGTACAACTTTTTTTTGTTCCCTTGAGCCTTTAGGGAATCCTACTGAGTATTTGTATATTCACTCCAGGTTTGGATTTTCCTGCACATGGTGTGCCCTTGAAAATGATAGATAAGTTGATCGTGAATTCATAGGAGCATAGGGATATGAGGTGCTTGGACTGCGTGCGGTGGTCATAGCTTGGGATCTAGAGTGGTCTCTCTCAGTTGTTTTACTTTTCCTCTTATTTCTAAGTTGTGGCACATTTCTGATTGGGAGAGTAATTTCCCCTTTACCTTTCAGTTTACTCTCTATACTTATACTGATTATAGGTTGATGTATGTTTGGGTTTTTTATATAGTAATGTTGTATATTTATTTCCTTTGCTTATGCAGTATTTTCATTGATTTGGATGTGTGTTTGTGTATAACTTATTAAGAAAATACCTCTCCATGTTTTTTATGCCTTCGATGCTAGTCGCCAACCCTTGGTCTATAGAGGCGGGCTTGGGGTAGTTGCGACTTGACCCCCTGTATGGGTCGGGTTGTGAAAATGTGGTATCCGAGGTGATTGACCATTGGGATGTTGTTAGAATGTTTCCCTAAAAAGAACTTTTTTTAGGGAAACAATGTTGATGTTTCTCGAGAGAGGTTCTCAGGCCAGGGTGTTCAGTGATGATACAGGCGGCCGACATATCCCTTCACCAATACCCTGATTACCTGCTTGTCAACTCAGCACCCTTAGACACTTGGTGCAGGAAAAAATGGTACACGCATCATATAAGATTGAGTCTTTTATTTTCCTTCTTAATTCATCTCTCCATATTTGTTGATATATATATATATATACATATATATATATATATATATATATTCTCATCTGACAATGGTACTCCGTAATAACATTTTGGATATATCTGTGATGACAACCATCCAGGATACTAGCTTTAGTTCATGATGATGACCTTGTGAAAGATGAGGCCTTAGTTAAGGGACCATCATGAGGTCCCCTTTCTCTAGGTGGGAAGGTAGGGACACCTATAACTATTGATTAGTAGACAAACCTAGTATAATAGGATGAGGAAGTGAACATGATGAGCTTACTTTGCGAGTTACAGAATTAGAGACTGCTATGGTTCCGTGGTGAGACAGACCCTCAGACAATAGAGGTTTGGATAGAGTTTTTGGTTTACATATTTAGTTTTGTTCGAACACTGATGGATTAAATGGTTTCTTTGGCAGTCAACCCTTTCTATAGAGAAGCTGGGAGTTGGTAGAGCTTGGTTACTCAGATACACAATGATACGACTCTCTCATGGGATCACTTTCAGTAGCTTTTTGATGAGGAATTCTACTCCTCCTACTTATGATCTTTTTGAATTCAGGAGATCCTATAGTTTCATAAGGGAAGGGTGATGGTGAATGAGTATGTAACTAGGTTTATAGACCTTGAACACTACTCTCTGGACCTGACCTGTGATGATTACTTCTAAGCACAAACATTTGAGCAGGGACTACGCATAGAGATCCATGCTATCATAGTACCCTTGTTCATCCCTACATATTATGGGGGTACTAGAACGGACTTTGGTGGTAGAGAACTTTCTGTCAAAGGGACTTCATGAAGTTGGTTGTGGTAGTGAGTGTAATAGGGGCTGAAATGTCTGTCACAGCTAGTAGAAGCTAGTTGATAGGATCTTGGCGTAGGAGGCCTCCCTTTAATCGGTCTAAGGCATATATTCATATGGGAATGAGGTAGTGTAAAGCGTGGGGCCATCTTGGGGAGGGCCTGTAACACCCCGAGATTTTATGAAAAATATTCTTTTTAATTTCATTAATGTCTTGTGTTTTACACTACACCAAAAAAATCTTGCACAACACGCATCCTTGACTTGCCTTGAATTACATGCAATCACGACCTTCCTCGATAGCGTGTGTAGTACGCAATAACGAGTTTTACTAAACAACAATATGCTATTAAAATATTATTAAAACTAGCCATTATGAATAGTAATAACAACTTTTTGAAATTTTTTAAATTTTATTTTTCAAAATGGACTTCATTTTTGGATTCAGAATATCAAAATTAGCTTAGGGTGAAATTTTAGTACTTTTCAGATAACTTTCATTTTATGATGAATAGTGAAAATTACTAAATTTTAATTAAAAACAACCTTTTTAACTGAAATAATTAATAGTGATAAATTATTAATTTGAGTGGTTTTAAATTATATTTAGAATATATTTTTACAATTTAATACAATGTTGGTCATTGGATTTAATGTCACATTTAAACCAGACATAAACAAGTGTCAATCTTTTGATAGTTATTATCTATTAAGAACACGCTATTTGTTTTGACGGCGGGAATTAATTTTTAAATCAATTAATGCAAATGATATGTTTTGAATTTTTTAAAATAGAGATCATTTTTGAGTTCATAATATCAAATATATCTTAGGCCTAATTTTTGGTATTTTTCTGGAAACTTTCATTTTTTGATGAATAGTGAAACCACTAAGTGGTAGTTAAAAAAATGAATTTTTCATAAAACTTAATTTTACCTCTTCTGTGAGTGGAATTTAAAAAATCCCAAAGACACGGTTGATTTCAATAACTAAAATGTGGTTCAATGAGATGAAAATAATTTTTGGGGAATAGTAACTTTTTACTTGTTTTTACCACGGTTAAAAGTAAATAGGGTAATTGAGGGTAAAAATGATATTATTATTACTCTAAAACATGTCCTAATTCTATTGGATAAGTGTAAGTCAACCAAAAACAACCTTAGGAATAACATATGACCATTTATTCCCACTTGGATTAGATTAGGACATTTATTATTAATTTATTTAAAGAATAGTTAAAATAGTTAAAATCAAAGTTTAATAAATATATAATTTTTAATATAGGGTTATACATAAGATAAATTCGACTATAAATATTCATTAGAATGATAAAACGATTTCCTACATAATTATATTTTATTTGTAATTTTTAGACTTTAAATAAGTTAATTTATTTATGACACAAAGATGATGCAGTAATTATCTTATTAATGAAATATTGACATAATTAATGTTATAAATACACAAATAAATGTAATTGGAGACTTTTTATGAATTACAATAATTTTCTAGGTTAATATGACATGTTATTATTGATTTAATTAACTTGTTTAGAACTAATCATTCTGTTATGAGTTTCATAAAAATCAATTACTAAATAGTGCCAAAATTGACATAAAATAGTTTTTAAAAAACATATTATATTATTAATTGTTATTTTATTCCTAAAAATCTAAGGTTCTTCCAAATGAATTATATAAGGTCATATATATTAATAATAAACAAATTGGGGTTCTTTTGGCTTGTTATAGTAAGTTTATTAACCTTATAGTGTAAGAACACAAAAAGACACGGTAAAAGTAAAATTATCTAACTTAAAGTTAAAACAAACTGATAAGGTTAAAATAGTAAAATAAACCTGTCCAAATTCTATTGGATGAGAGACTTTCGACCCATACCCACCTTAGCTTCGAAATAAATCAATTTGGAGCTATTTAAAACCGAATTTGGCTTTTTAATAAAATAATATTTTTAGTTATTCCAAAGGTGCCCCTCTCCTCCCTTATAAAAGGGCACCTCCCCCCTCTCTTCCTCACACCACATTGAGCCTTCAAGATCGTCCAAACCCTGCCAAATTCTCTTCTCCACTTCACTAGAAACATCCTAGAGGTTCTGCTATTCTTCAAAGACCAATTTTAGTGCCCTAAAAGGAGATCTCAAAGAGGCGCTTCAAAGAAGAGGTAATGTCCGTTACCGCTTCTTTCAACTTTATTTCTTCTTCCACTTCTTCTTCTTAGGTTGTTTAATTATGAAGTAATAACATCAGTATCACTAATATACTGATATGTTATTATAATTATTAAAAAACCCTATTTCACCATCTATCCATCCTACGGAAAACGAAATCACCGCGCGTGCGTACGTACGGAATACCATCTCCACGCCGTGGTGTAATCTATTTTCCACCACCACCTTACTTGGATGGGTATAATGGTGTACATAATAACTATATATGATTATTGTAAAGTGATATGGATTCTGAAATAGTATACATACACTCAAATACAATTCCACGATCATGAAAACAATATCATCGCTCGTCCGTACATACGGACTACCGTCTCCACGACGCGATGAGATTCATTCTCCACGTTAACCATTCATGAATGATTATAAAGTATATATAAGTAATCATGAAATATATAAAATAATAATGATACTGGATTTATGTGTATATATATGCATTTCATCTACTTAATTCCATTCAACTCAATAAGGAAACGAAGACAGCGTTCATGCTTACGTACGGCCTACCGTCTCCATGAACGGTGTATTTCTTTCCATTTACTGATCTATTATATATATGCATATTCTGAATATATATTATATATAAATCATGTTTTATATTATGGAAATAAGTAATCATGATCTAAGTAATCATATGAATAATTACAAGTCAAAACACGGACGACAAATGAAACGATTTTACCCAAAACGCTCTTTAACATGGAATTTACAAAAGAACGGGTAATATAAATTCATAAGTGAACCATATATGATATCATAACAATTAGTATGATTCTGGAATAAGTCAATGGAATTATTTAAATCATTATACAGGAGGTTCGGACACTTACGAAGCAAATCAATCCTAAGGTAAGGGATAATTTTGCAAATCTCATTTTTATCCGAGATTGCTTATTAGTAAGTATTTACTGGGGATATTTCTATCATGTCCATGTTTTATAAAAGTGTTTTCATGTATGTTTAAAGTTAGTTTTACCCATTTTTGACTTTTAATACATGGTATGTAAGGAATCTTTCTTTTATTTACGTTACGAGGTACTTTTTTGACTTTTCTGACAAAATTACGAGGAGAATGTTATTTTTAACTTATACGGTGTTAACAGATTTTTACGGTTTTATAAGGCCTTATTTTCATGAAGCTTACTCCAAAATATTTCATGACTATTTTCAACAAAATAATATTCTTTTAAAATTTCATTACATTTTTTGAAAATAAAATTATTTGGAATAAGAAAGGATATTTTCTTCAAGAATTCATTTCCAGTGTTTTATCAAAACCATTTTTCATCTAAGATGAAATTATTTCATATGTGTATGTTTCATGTATAATGTCTCGATGATTTACATGGTTTCACTTTTATGATTATGAAATGATATCCATTTCTTTTATATGGATTATGTGATGATGTGATGATGTTTATGAAACCCATTTTATTTGTTGGGTTATTATGAATGATGTATGTTTATTTTGTGGCACAAGTAAGAATGATTTCATTATGAGAAGGGTGGGAGCTATATCTCCCTCCAATGCATTGGGTAAAGATTTATATCTCATGAGATAGACATGGCTGGAACGGTAAGTTAATCCGGTTCAGTGTTACAGGACTGAAATGAGGAGTGAACTCGATTCAGAAAGGGACTTTTTCCACTAAGATGGTCTTGGTAGCAATGATTTGGCTACTATGGAAATCATGACATGTGCTGAATGGTTTCCACAATTACATGTTTTACTCCCATGCTATTTTATCATGATTAATGTTTCTTTATGATCTATGCCTTACTTACTTCCATGTTTTATGTCATTGCTCAAGATTTTGATGTTCAAACATTATGTTCATGTTTTTAAGTTCAAATGTATATGATTTGTTTTATTTTATCCATGCTTACCCTTACTGAGAATTTGAGCTCACCCTTTATATGTTTTCTTTTCCCCAGGATATAAAGAAAGGTTTTAGGTAAGAAAACAAAAGGGGAAGATCTTTATGGGTGATGTTGAAGATCTTTCACCATGATTAGAAGATTACGTTCCAAGTTTCCAAAGACACTAAACTATTACGGCCCTTGTGTGTCTGTTTTTGTTATGTATTAAGTATTCCGCAAAAGTAATGTAATGTCTATGTAGGTCAAGCATCGGGTCTCTACAGTTGTTATCAGAGGAAAGGTTTAGTCAACCTTTGGAAACTAGGATGAAAAACATTAGTGAGATCCCTAGAGATATTTCTAAGGTATGTCTAGGGATGTCCCTAAGGATAAGTATATGTATAGGATATAGTCCTAGAACTATGGTAACGATCTTAGAATTGAACCTAAGATTTTAGATATAGAGGTTACTCCCCCTTTACTATGTTGTTTACCTAGCATGATTTGTTTCCTCTCACACTATTCTTTTTGGGTTTTAAAAAATGGCTGGAAACAGGAGGATTCATGATAATGGAGGATATGATGGACAATGGAATGATATTATTCATGAGAAACAAAATGAAACGGGATTTAGAAGTCCAAACATCGTTATTATGCCTCATCGACAATCTCATAATATGATCAATAATCTCAACTTTGGTAAGTTTCCTAACTCAGATAATAAGAGAAAGATGGAGTTTCATGATGATCATAGAGGAAAGAAAGTTCAATTTACCTCATGTAAATCATGTGGGAAGAGGCATCGAGGAAATTGTTTCAAGGGAACTGGAAGATGCTTTGGGTGTGGAAAAGAAGGAGACAAAGCCAGTAAGTGCAAAGGAAAAGGTTCAGTTAACACCATGGATGAGGATAATGGTATTTCTACGACATCAAAAATGGTTAAATGTTTTAAATGTGGAATGTATGAGCATTATGAAAACAAATTCCCTAAGGGAAAGTCTCATGAAGAGAATCAGTACAGCCGTATGGGTAGTATTTATGTTGATGACGATGAAGAGGCTAAAAATGATATGTGAGATGAAAGAATTGTTGAAGCTTAGTCAATGGTTTAAGAAGGTAGTGGATTGATTACATGTTTATCAAATGTAATGTTGTATAAGTAATCTCATGGTACTATGGAATAAAGAGACATCTAAGGATTGTTACACTGTCATCTTTCCTTGAGTTTTGAAAGTGTATGATTAATGGTACTAGTATCCATTAAAGGTTATTCAGATATTTTTGGAATATAGATGATATGCGCATAATGATGAGATAAGGAGAAAATTAAATGTTTTATAGTATTCATGAGCTCATGACTGATATAAGGAGAAGGTTATATCATGGTTTGGGTATATAGAATTTTTGGATTTTGGTATGTTGAAGGAGTTAACTTTTGACAGCATTCATGTTTTCACTAAGGTTCAATGGGTATTCATTATTCAAGAGAATACATGATTAAGGTATTCACATGTTTTTAATTTTACCAACAAGATATATCTTATGATATATGGGGGATAAATGATGGCATTCACGTGATTGTTTTGTGACATTTCAAGTAATTGTTTTCTTTATACTATGAGCGTGGACCGATGTATTTTAGATAAGACTAAAGATTGGAATGGATTATGTTGGACATAAGTTAGTATTGTTTAAGGATAGAACTTTTTTTGATATTATTGATGGGATGTTATAGTAATGTAGTTTTAGAAAAAGGACAACCTGCAGGACGGGCGACATCCCATTGCATCGGACGAGGCTGTGGGAATCGAACCCACAACCGGAGTAAGACTGGCCTTTATCGCCTACCACTCGACTACAGGAAGTCCCTGGTTAGTATAAACTAGTTTTATTTTATTAAGTGGTATAATAGATGAAGTATATGTCCATTTTGGAACGATATACGATAGATGGACTTATGTATATAACTATTGCTACCCTTTTGATTAAGACAGATGGAATGACCCATCATTCTATCACATGATCTGTTAACACTTCACGAATGAAAAATTCAACTTCATTTCTTTAAGATATGAAGTGGAAATTTTCCAATGAATGACCAACGGCGAGACTATACCAAAATCACAAAAGTATTTCATCTAATTCCAATTTCATCAACCTTAGGGAAATGATCTTAAAAACCAAAAATGTTGTCCTAGTACTCTTATATCTGATGAATCAGATGGTACCTTATATCATCACAAATTTATGGCTTTGTGATTGCTGGCTTTTCCATATCCATGTTCTCGACCACTCTCCATCAGAACATGATGGTTAAATTTCTCTTCTATATCTATATTTTCACCTATGTGGAAACCCAGTGATTAGTTTATTTGGGTAACCATTATGCTTCATACTTTTGTTTTTTTAAGATTGGTTTTGGTATTCCTTTTTACAATGTGGGTTTATATTAAAGAAACTTTCGAGTAGTAAACCATTTATAACCCCGATGACTTTCGAGGGCGAAATTCATTTTAAGTGGGGTAGAATGTAACACCCCGAGATTTTATAAAAAATATTACTTTTAATTTCATTAATTTCTTGTGTTGTACACTACACCAAAAATATCTTGCACAACACGCATCCTTGACTTTCCTTGCATTACACGCAATCACGACCTTCCTCGATAGTGTGTGTAGTACGCAATAACGAGTTTCACTAAACAACAATATGCTATTAAGATATTATTAAAACAAGCCGTTATGAATAGTAATAACTAGTTTTTGAAACTTTTAAAATTTTATTTTTCAAAATGGACTTCATTTTTGGATTCGTAATATCGAAATTATCATAGGGTGAAATTTTGGTACTTTTCGGATAACTTTCATTTTCTGATGAATAGTGAAAATTACTAAATTTTAATTAAAAACAACCTTTTTAATCGAAATAATTAATAGTGATAAATTATTAATTTGAGTGGTTTTAAAGTATATTTAGAATATATTTTTACAATTTAATACAATTTTGGTCATTGGATGTAATTTCACATTTAAACCAGACATAAACAAGTGTCAATCTTTTGATAGTTATTATCTCTTAAGAACACGCTATTTGTTTTGACGACGAAAATTAATTTTTAAATTAATTAATGCAACTGATATGTTTTGAATTTGTTAAAATAGACATCATTTTTGAGTTCATAATATCAAATATAGCTTAGGCCTAATTTTTGGTATTTTTCTGGAAATTTTCATTTTTTGATGAATAGTGAAACCACTAAGTGGTAGTTAAAAAAATGAATTTTTCATAAAACTTAATTTTACCACTTTTGTGAGTGGAATTTCAAAAATCTGAGAGACACGGTTGATGTCAGTAAGTAAAATTTGGTTCAATGAGATGAAAATAAATTTTGGTGAATAGTAACTTTTTACTTTTTTTACCACGGTTAAAAGTAAATAGGGTAATTAAGGGTAAAAATTATATTATTATTACCCTAACACATGTCCAAATTATATTGGATAAGTGTAAGTCGACCAAAAACAACCTTAGGAATAAAATATGACCATTTAGGCCCACTTGGATTAGATTAGGATATTTATTATTAATTTATTTAAAGAAGGGTTAAAATAGTTAAAATCAATGTTTAATAAGTATATCATTTTTAATATAGGGTTATACAAAAGATAAATTCTAATATAAATATTAATTAGAAAGATAAAATGATTTCCTACATAATTATATTTTATTTGTAATTTTTAGACTTTAAATAAGTTAATTTATTTATGACACAAATATGATGCAATAATTATCTTATTAATGAAATATTGACATAATTGATGTTATAAATACCCAAATAAATGTAATTTGAGACTTTTTATGAATTACACTAATTTTCTAGGTTAAGAAGACATGTTATTATTGATTTAATTAACTTTTTTTGAACTAATCATTCTGTTATGAGTTTCATAAAAATCAATTACTATATAGTGTCAAAATTGACATAAAATAGTTTTTAAAACCAATATTATATTATTAATTGTTAGTTTATTCATAAAAATCTAAGGTTGGGCCAAATGACTTATTTAAGGTTATATATATTAATAATAATCAACTTTGGGTTCGTTTGGCTTGTTATAGTAAGTTTATTAACCTTATAGTGTAAGAACACAAAAAGACACTGTAAAAGTAAAATTATATAACTTAAGGTTAAAACTAAATGATAAGGTTAAAATAGTAAACTAAACTTGTCCAAATTCTTTTGGATGAGAGGATTTCTACCCATCCCCACCTTAGCTTCGGAATAAATCAATTTTGAGCTATTTAAAACCGAAATTTTCTTTTTAATAAAATAATATTTTTTGTTATTCCAAAGGTGCCCCTCTCCTCCCTTATAAAAGGGCACCTCCTCCCTCTCTTCCTCACACCACTTTGAGCCTTCACGATCGTCCAAACCCTGACAAATTATCTTCTCCACTTCCCTAGAAACATCCTAGAGGTTCAGGTCTTCTTCAAAGACCAATTTTAGTGCCCTAAAAGGAGATCTCAAAGAGGCGCTTCAAAGAAGAGGTAATGTCCGTTACCGCTTCTTTCAACTTTATTTCTTCTTCCACTTATTCTTATTAGGTTGTTTCATTATGAAGTAATAACATAAGTATCACTAATATCCTGATATGTTATTATAAGTATGAGACAACCCTATTTTACCATCTATCCATCCTACGGAAAACAAAATCACCGCGCGTGCGTACGTACGGAATACCGTCTCCACGCCGTGGTGTAATCTATCTTCCACCACCACCTTACTTGGATGGGTATAATAGTGTACATAATAACTATATATGATTATTGTAAATTGATATTGATTCTAAAATAGTATACATACACTCAAATACAATTAAACGATCATGAGAATGATATCATCGCTCGTGCGTACGTACGGACTACCGTCTCCACGACGCGATGAGATTCATTATCCACGTTAACCATTTATGAATGATTATAAAGTATATATAAGTAATAATGAAATATATGACATAATAATGAAACTGGATTTATGTGTATATATATGTTTTTCATCTACTTAATTCCATTCAACTCAATAAGGAAATGAAAACAGCGTTTATGCGTACGTACGACCTACCATCTCCATGAACGGTGCATTTCTTTCCATTTATTGATCTATTATATATATGTATATTCTGAATATATATTATATATAAATCATGTTTTATATTCTGGAATTAAGTAATCATGATCTAAGTAATCATATGAATAATTACAAGTCAAAACACGGACGACAAATGAAATGATTTTACCCAAAACGCTATTTAACAAGGAATTTACAAAAGAATGGGTAATATAAAGTCATAAGTGAACCATATATGATATCATAACAATGAGTATGATTCTGGAATAAGTCAATGACATTATCTAAATCATTATACAGGAGTTTTGGACACTTATGAAGCAAATCAAGCCTATGGTAAGGGATAATTTTGCAAATATCATTTTTATCCGAGATTACTTATTCGCAAGTATTTACTGGGGATATTTCTATCATGTACATGTTTTATAAAAGTGTTTTAATGTATGTTTAAAGTCATTTTTACCCATTTTTGACTTTTAATACATGGTATGTAAGGAATCTTTCTTTTATTTACGTTACGAGGTACTTTTTTTGACTTTTCCGACAAAAGTACGAGGATAATGTTATTTTTAACTTATACAGCATGAACAGATTTGTACGGTTTTATAAAGCCTTATTTTCATGAAGCTTCCTCCAAAATATTTCATGACTATTTTCAACAAAATCCTATTCTTTTAAAATTTCATGACATTTTGTGAAAATAAAATGATTTTCAATAAGAAAGGATATTTTCCTCAAGAATTCATTTCAAGTGTTTTATGAAAACCATTTTCCATCTAAGATGACATTATTTCATATGTGTATGTTTCATGTATAATGTATCTATGATTTACATGGTTTCACTTTTCTGATTATGAAATGATATCCATTTCTTTTATATGGATTATGTGATGATGGGATGATGTTTATGAAACCCATTTTATTTGTTGGGTTATTATGAATGATGTATGTTTATTTTGTGGCACAAGTAAGAATGATTTCATTATGAGATGGGTGGGACCTATATCTCCCTTCAATGCATTGGGTTAAGATTTATATCTCATGAGATAGACATGGCTGGAACGGTAAGTTAATTCGGTTCAGTGTTACAGGACTGAAACGAGGAGTGAACTCGATTCAGAAAGGGACTTTTTCCACTAAGATGGTCTTGGTACCAATTCCTTCGCTACTATAGAAATAATGACATGTGCTGAATGGTTTCCACAATTACATGTTTTACTCCAATGCTATTTTATCATGAATAATGTTTATTTATGATCTATGCCTTACGTACTTCCATATTTTATGTCATTGCTCAAGCTTTTGATGTTTAACCATTATGTCCATGTTTTTAAGTTCAAATGTATATGATTTGTTTTATTTTATCCATGCTTACCTTTACTGAGCATTTGAGCTCACCCTTTATATGTTTTCTTTTCCCCAGGATATAAAGAAATGTTTTAGGTAAGAAAACAAAAGGGGAAGATCTTTATGGGAGATGTTGAATATCTTTCACCATGATTAGAAGATTACGTTCCAAGTTTCCAAAGACACTAAACTATTACGGTCCTTGTGTGAATGTTTTTGTTATGTATTAAGTATTCCGCAAAAGTAATGTAATTTCCATGTAGGTCAAGCTTCAGGTCTCTACAGGGCCAATGTTTTTGTTGTGAAGGATGAGGTCACATTGTATGATACGTCCCAACTAAGCATGTTGAGAACACCAGGAAGGCATCAGGTGGACTACAATGGCAGAGATAGCACCATGATCAGGTGGTCCCCAAAGAGGCGGTGCTAGCAGAGGAGCAGGATGATCTGGAGGTGGGGGATGATGTTGTGAGTTTTTTCCACTAGCACCAGGTGGCCCACGTCAGGCTCGGGAAGCTGGTTGCTAGGTCCATGGATAACCGGAATATTTGGATGTCTACAATCCGGTAGAGAGTGAGACGATAAGAGGTACACCTTGTGTCTTTTCTTCTTTTTATAGTAGAACATGTTAGATACTATGTGAGGTACTCTTTTCTCTCTACTTTAAGCTTGATGTTTTACTAGGGTGACACGTGGTGTCAGTGTTGTTCGACATAGCTTTGAATGCACGAGGAAGAGGTATCCTTCCCCCAATGACACACGTTTTTGTGTCGTGAGAAACATCGTGAGGGAGAGTTAGTTACACCCAAAGCGTATAATATTGTGGTGTGGTGTAAGATTCCCACTGGCTTGTGAATTCATGGAGGAGTTGTGTAGTGGAGTTTAAGATAAGGTCATGGATTTTCTAGAGGAGTTTTACTTCTTTACCTCCTTTTTCTTGAGATGCCACTAGTGGGATCAGTAGAGTGCCTATTTTGGGGATTAATCTACTTCCAAGAGGGGAAGAGACATGGGGGGTATTCCACATTCTTTCTATTTCTACAATCTTTCGGTTGAATGAGTTTACTCACCTTACTTGTTCATTGGTAACTTGTGTGCTCAACATCAAGTATTGATACTATAGTTACCAAGTATAAGTTTAGGTGATGGATAACCCATGAGTAGAATGATGTGACTCACTATGTGGTGTTGGAAGTAGTAGTCTTATCCCTAATAATGTGGTGACACTACCTTATGGGATAACACATAGAGGTTTTCAAATACCACCAAAGTCTCAAGTATATCTTCACCCAGAGAGACTTGAACTGGAGGTGGTGACGCTGGTTTAACATCCTATAGGACTAAGACTTCAAGATACTCTATTCTTTGGGAATGGTCAATTTTGTAGTGGATTACATTAGCAGGAAGTTCTAGGATCACCTAGTGTGGGATGTTTTGGAGCAGTTAGTTTCCCCATAGCTCAACCTGGTAGGGGAGGAGGGTACAATTTTATTTAGTCGACGGTGTTGAAACCTTCACTTCTTGAGCTTATAAAAGTGTCTCGGTTGTGATACATTGATTGAGAAATATTGTGTGACCAGATATCCTTGTGTGTTTCACTTGATGGATATTCTAAAAGATGGAATCATGATACCATATTCTAGGGATAAGCGGTGATTTCGTTCGTGATGAGGGATGTAGAGGTTCGATTGGGTAAGTAAACTTTTCCGCAAGTTTTATCAGGCCATTTGAGACCATGAAAAGAGATGGAGAGGTTGCCTACCATCTTTCCCTTTTCCCTCAGTTGAAGTGGGTTCATGATGTGTTCAATGTGCCACAGCTAAAGAGATAAGTGTGTGGTCCTATGTAGATCATCAACAGGATAGGACCTTACATGGATGGACCATCCCCATGGATTATATGCTATGGCAACACAAAAACATGTAGTAGAGTTTTTGGGATCAGATGAGCTAGATGTTAGCTTAGTATCCCAAGCTATTTCCATAGTATTTCTTTTTAGGGATGAAAATATTTAAGGAGGGAATGACCTAGAGACCCAATTTTTTCTTTATAATACTTTGGAATATTTCAATATTTATTTTCCGAGCTAGCCTGTGAGGCGATGTAAAATTCGGAGGATTGGTGTTCCCAAAATAAATTATACAAAACTATTAAGTGATTTTATACAATACATGTGTCAGGAATGGGATATCACTTAAATTATAGATCAGATCTGAAATAAGATGGCATGGTTGATTCCAAAACATGCTGTTATTTCTAGTCGGGGTATATCCTTTTTTGGTGCAAGAATTCATTGAGAAAAGTCACTCAGGGGAAAATCGTTAATAAAATAACTAAACTTAATTATTTTATATCGAATTCCAAACCCAATAAGTTTCAAAAGGAGACTCGGATTTGAAATCCAAGACCACCTTTGAGTTTGGACTGGGTTTTTTTCTAGGCATGGCATAAAAAGAGAGGGCACGGTAATTCCGGATTCCATACAGAGAGGATCTTCTATAAATAGACGTTCAAGAGTTCAGGGATTGCCCTAATCCTTTATCTCTTTCCTCTATCCTCTCTCTATCTTTAACCATTATTCATTGTTCTTGACTTTTCTTCACCAGATCGAGAAGAGATCTCCTTTGGACCTCTGGAGGATTGAAGCTGGAGGGCAACAATTGCATCAGCAATAATAAATGGACGGATCGAGGTAGTTTTTCTTCTACATTTGAGATCCAGTGCATTTTTTAATTTTAATTCCTTTTTTTAAATTCGTTCCTTAATTTTTTATACCATAGTCAATGACCAACTTAACATGGCCATCAATACATTTCTTCAAACATAAAAAATTATTCATTCTTCATGAATTCTTCATCATTTACCTTTTGGTCACGTCAATTCTTCAACAGATTGTTGAGCGAAGGCCATGGCTGTGAAGATATTGTACTGAGCTTCTAGAAAACGAGTTCAAAATAATTTATGAACCCTTGGTGTGGTCACAGTGGAACATGGAAGGGGCTGCTGGAAATAAACTATCAGCAATAGTGGGCCACAGAGTAGGCCGGTGTGGCGCGTGGGGCCGACTGGGGGTCAACCGCTAGTGTCGCAATGGTGGAGTAGGTGGAGGTCATCCAGGGTAGCTAGAGGCATATGGCATGGAGGGACAATGAGGCCGGGATGACAGGGGATCAAAGAGGATGGTGAGCGGGCTGGTGGCCGACCATGAGTGTGGGGAACAACTGGCTAGACATCGAGGTCGAAGGTGGAGGGAGGAAAAGAGGTTCAGGCCAGCGTTGGGTGGCGCAGGTGGAGTGTGGTCAGGTGGGGGCACCGAGGTCAGGTGGGGGCTCTGAGGTCAGCAACCAGGGGACTAAGACCTACACGATGCGAGTCTTGCATTGATGTGGGAGTGGCGAGGAAGACTAGACATGAGGTCCGGTCAGTGTTGGCAGGCCGAGCTGGGTCGTGGGAGGCAGGCCAGGCTGGCGATAGGTAGGCCATGGGCCATCAAAACAGGCCTAAGATGACTAGTTTGGGCCGGACCGGACCAGATTAGTCTCAAAATTTTTAATCACCCTTAACTCCTAAAACAACACATCCATTTGATGCACTGTCTGTGGCCACACATCCCTCCAATAGAGGTGCATATTTTAAGATCATTTTGGGACTTTTATGCCCGTGTTTTGTTGTTCATATACATGAAACATCTATATTTAATAATAATAACTTAATTATTATTATTCGGGATTCTTGTTTTGGACATACATTTTAAATGGGTGGTCTGTTTTATGAGACGTCAACAGAAGCACAACCCTTGTCTCTGTGAAGAATTTTCCGGAAAACTTTTGGGTTCTTAATCTAAAGTTGAGGTGTGGGCCCCATGAGGGCCGGTTCACATGTGTTGCGGTGAAATAAAACTTTTTCACTTGATATCTGTTTTTGAAAAATGAGTAGTCCATTTTTTGTGTTTTCCTAAGAGGATTGTAATGGAATGATATATATAATTTCTTTCAAGACTGTGGAATGGTCCCCATAGTGCGACCATCGAGCATAGTACGACGACGTGCAACTTTTCCATCGGATGTCTGTTTGAGGCAAATGAATAGTCGATCTTGCACGTTTTTTTCGCAAGGATTACAATGGTGTTATCCGTTTGAACCTACAGATCCTTATTCACAATCTCATTAAATGTGGAAATATGAAAGGAATACCAGTGGAAGATCCTTTTAATGTTTTTGAAGAGAACCCATGGCTTTGGTCAAAATCGACTATTTTGATAATACAGAAGACGTATGAAGAGATACAGTGAAATTTTTTGGAGCTATTTGAGGAGGTGTGCCAACATAATTATGATTTTGGCCCTCTAGAAGAATGAAGAGCGTCATGCACTATCAGTCTTTTGACTAGGTGTTTCGTCTACTCTAGGAGTAAGCCGACATGCCTAGGGGAACTTGTTCACAGTTTAGTACCCAAGATGTCTAGGTACATGATGAAGCAACAAGGAGAGAAAAAATGACACATGGGTCCCACACATGCTGTGTAATACTTTAAAAATTCTTATATCTCTTGTATCTCCTTCTTTTATACTCAGATCTTGGCCCTCAAGCTGTATTGTCTCGTTTTATTCTGTGTATTATTTTTAAATATTATAGGGAATTATTTTGAGACTGGGAGCGAAGATGGCACATCATTCTGAGTCCCAGTGAGCCCGGAATGGTGGTTTGAACTTTTTATGTTATGTGAGTCTGCATATGTGCCCATTTATGGCAGTTACCAAACGAATACCCAAATTAAAAATCTAAGGGCACCGTTGCGTCCGGGATGACGACTTTACCTAATAATGATTCTAACCTCAATCGGAGCAGGTCGAGGGAAAAAGTTAAATTTCAGACGTTTTTAGTAAAATAAAATAAAATAAATTCGCAATGTTTATTTTATTTTATATGGAAGCATCCGTTGTAGCGTAGCGATGGGGCAACTGTTTTTTTAATAAATGTCATGTCATAATGAATCAGAAATGGCAATCTTGAAACATTAATACTGTAGCATAATGGGTTTCCAAACACGTTTCAATTTTTATTGGGATAATAAAATGATTCACGTTGGAGAGGATTGAGAGGAAACTCTAGAGAATCCGTGGAGCTTTGGAGAAAACTCTCGGTGACAAATGATGACGAATCAAGGTTGAGAATCGCTGCGCCAATGAGGTTGGAGGATCTCGACAATGACTGCATCATGGAAACATCGTCAGCGATCAATCCCATTTGAGGTAGGGGTTTGTTATTTAAATTATTTTCCCCGATTTTGATTTAAACGACAAACGCGGATCAACCATGAACAAGTTGATTTGTGGATTCTTTCGTTTTTGAGGGAGGGTTTTATTGGGATGATTTGAGGAATTGATCCATGATGAATTATTGTTTGATTCTGCACCATTTGATCCTACTAACGGGAGTGGATAAATGTCATGATGAACAATAGTGGAGGTTCATTCCTCGATTTGTTTTATTGGATTTCTTCTCCTTTTCTTTTCTCCGTGTGTTCTTTGCATTCTTCGCGGGGCGAGGAAAAACATATTATTGCGTATCCGTTTTGTGACGCAATGATACCAAATTGATGATTCGACACCACAATGACCTTGCAGAGGTTTGAAGACGAGAGCGAATGATGAATCAGACCGGATTAGGAAGGGCCGTTCTTCGAATGTTTTTCACACGGGTGGATCGTTACAAGTTTTTGGAGCCTATCGAAGGTCTGAAAACAACATAGACAACTTAGGGATGTTGGGGAAACCTGGAATCTAGAGTTTTGTGGTAATTGGATGGTCGAATCGATGGGTGGGGTAGCATGGGAGGCGCGCCGGTGAAGAGCATCGTTTTTGAAAAATTCTGGGATACACGACGTGTACTTCCGGAGAAGATATGGAGACTAGGGTTTATGGAGTCAGAGAGGTGTCACACGACGTTTGACCCTGGTCACATGATGTGTTGGACCTTCCCCGAATCTTGGCATGTTTCTTGGAATATTCACAGACATGGGTTAGACTACACGGCTTCGGAACACGGCCTGTACTCTCTTTGCAGCATGGTAGAGGTGACTATGTGGGACTCGCCATGTATCCAGGGGATACACAGACACATGATGGAGTAAACGATCGTGTACTCCACCACACGGCCAGGTGAGGCCAGTAATGCAGGTCACCCCGTGTACCCAATACACGGGTTGGCACACATGGGTTGAGGCCGTGTATGGGCACACAACCGCGTACACGGAGCCGAACCCAAATGACATAGTCATGACGTGTACTTCATACCACACACCATGTGCTAACTTTTTCTACAAGACCAGCCTTACGACACGAGCTTCTGTACACGGGCAGTACCTGGGGTCTGAAGACATGAGATGAAACATTTCTACATGCAATGTACTTTTTGGAAAATGGATTGGTCTTCTTGTCCAACGTATCATGGACATGTTTCCTCCAGGTTAGTGACCCTTCTTCTCATTCCCCTGAATGTCATGCATCATTTCCTTCTACAAGAGTATGATACCTTCAGCAGGACTGTCTATGATAGAGTCAGGCATCCATTCGAGAGGCCCATATCGAGATCATCTAACCATTCTTGACCCTAGGTAGAGTTAGGCATCGATGTGAACAAATCCACCAGGTGTCGATCCTTTACCTAGAAGGTGAATTCCAGAGGAGTCGCGGTATCTTTCTTGGCCCTGGAAGTGATCCTCATATGTGTATCATGATTTTCCCCACTCAAGAGTGTGTCTCCCATAATGAGTGTATCTATATATCATGATCTCTCCCACTCAGGAGTGTGTCTCCCATAATGATTGTGGATATCTATCATGGATTTTATCGATGAACAACGCTTCTTAGACGGATGTCATCAGAGCTATCAGACTCATGGTGTGAGTTCTCCCGGAACGATTGCTTCGTGGAATCTTCGAACTGAATCCCTAACGGGGGTATGCGGTTTTGCGACTTGTCTCTAAGCCATGGGTCTGTTTTTTGAGTATATTTGGTTCTGTTTCTCTTGCTATATGTTTTGTAGACATATACTATGCATAGATGACTGTACCTTTACTTTGTGTACTGCTTTTTTGTTTTCAGGGTCCTCTACTGAGTATTTTTATACTCACCCCGGCATGGGCTTTGCCCACACGTGTCGTGACTTATGCAGACAAGTAACCTTTTGACAAAGTCCATGGTGGACTGAGATAGGACCGAGCTCTCTGAGTTTCCTATAGGCCGAGGCATTCCTAAAGCTACTAGAAGCATTCCTAGTACCTATTTGTGTTTACAGGTTGGACTTTTTAGTTCTAGACTCTTGTTTTTGGTGGGCTTGTATTCCGGCCTAATTTTCTTTCAACACTTTACTTTCCATTGTACTCTATTGGTTGGGTTTAGTTGTATGCATTCATTTTGTTCCTTAGTGGTTTTTAAATTTCAAAATTTGTCGGATTGGAGATGTGTGTGTGTGTGCAGGTACTTAGGGAATGCCTCCCATGTTAGTAATATGCCTAATCGGTGCTAGTCACCAGCCCCGGGCCTATTAGAGGTGGGCTTGGGGAGCCACGACATGGGCCCCACTAGGATGGGTCGTGACAGAGTGGTTTTAGTGGTGGTCGGTTCTACCTTAGGACGTAGAATGTGTGAGATGGGTTTTGGGAAATAGTGTTAAGTGTTTCGAGTTCGGCTTTCAGGCCAGAGACTACAGTGCTGGTGCATCAGCCAACATATCCATACACCAGGACTCTGATAACTTGCTTTTCCGCTCGGTACATGAAAAAAATAGTTGCAGGGAAGTAAATTAATGGTACATGTATCATATATGAATGGGTTAGGTTTTTCATGTCCTTTGTGTCAGCTGTCCACATATATTCATTGACCATGGTACATCTTGTTTCATTACAGGATACCTCTCCGACACATACCTGCTAGGATTCAGCAGCGCGATCACAAGGATGACCCCGTCAGTGACAAGGCTTCAATAGAGGGACCAGTTCCCCAAGAATTTCCACCAGGTGGGGCACCTACTATACCACCACCAGTGGAGAAACCTATGGTACCTGCAGTACCAATTGACGAAGGGCGCCAGCTGAGTGCGCTCCATGAGTTCCAGAGTCATAGACCCCTCAGGTTCCGAGGCGAGCCCGACCCTTAGGTGGATGAGGACTGGCTTGAGGTGCTGAGTAGGTTTTTTCATCTAGTGAGGACACCAGTGGACCAGATAGTGATCCTAGGAGCGATCCTTTTTCAGGGTTCGACAAGACAATGGTGGAGTCTGACCACACAGACTCACGATGAGGTGAATATTTCATGGACGAAGTTTGAGAGGCTCTTTAGGGAGGAGTTCTCTCTGGTTACGTTGAGATCCAGGTGCATCCTGGAGATTCTTCAACTCCAGTAGGGCAGTTTGATAGTAGCTGACTATTCATCAAGGTTCACCAACCTCGCTCGGTACTCGATGGATATAGTCAGGGATCAATACTTTTGAGCTCGGACCTTCGATCAAGGTCTACGATGGGACATCCGAGCTACTGTTGTTCCTCTATGCATTTTGAAATATTTTGGAGTGCTTGAGTGGGCCTTGGTGATCAAGATCTTTTTGGCGGAGTAGAGACAACCGACGGTAGTCAGTAGCAGGCAGACCGGTGCAGAGACCCCGATAACAGGGATTCAACGTAAGGCACAAGGATCTGTACATGGAAAAAGTCATAGTAGGACTCAGCACAGAGGATAGATAGTCCCGGGCTCTCATGCTGGATCCAATTAGCCTAGGGAGAAGAAATTCTACGCGTGTGACGGTAGGGGACATATCTCTAGAGATTGTTCGACCCATCGAGCTGATAATAGGGAAGTGGTGGATGGACCACCACGGTAGAGGCATAGAGTGGAGCAGACAGACCAACCAGGCAGCATACGTGGAAGAGGAGCAGGGAGAGATGTGGTGGTGGCAGATGCTTTGAAATACTTCCACCACCACCCCCAGGAGGTCCACACCATGCTTAGGGAGCTGGGGGATGGGGATAGGGAAAACTGCATGTGGTCAAGGCGTACGACGTAGGGACTCCATGGATGATTCGATGTATGATATGTGTCTTTTCTATGTTATCTTCCGTACTTATAGACACAGGTTCCAGTCATTTTTTCATAGCCACATGTCTTGTGGGAAACCTCGAGATTCCAGTAGAACCATTGACTCTATCCTTATGGTTGGAGACACCTATGGGAGGAGACTCAATGATCATGCACCTTTGTAGATAGTGTGATCTTACCCTTGTAGGCGATAGTTTCTATTGGAACCTCTTGGTGGTAGTGTCGAGGCCTTACGACGTCATTCTCAGTATGGATCAGTTATCTTTAGTCCATGCCCAGATTGACTATTTTAGGTGAATAGTGTGGTGTGTCCACAGTGATGGGACGAGGTTTTCCTTTATCAGAGAAAGGGAAACCCAGGAAACAAAAAATGGGCTTATCCGTAGGAGGGTGCATCCGATCACTCATGAGTTGGATAGCCTTTCCCTTAATGTAGTGGATGTTGTTGGATCTCATTTCCATGCAGTATTAGTAGAGTACAAGGACGTCTTTCCTGAAGATGTTCCAGGATTACCTCCCTGCCAGGAAATTGACTTCTACATTGACTTACATAACAGAAAAATACCGTTTTCCTCATCTGTATATCGGATGGCTCCCATTGATATTCCTGAGCTGAGGGTGAAATTAGAGGGTTTGGAGAGAAAGGGTTTCGTGAGACCCAGCGTTCACCCTAGGCAGCCCTAGACTTGTTTTCCAAGAAGGCAGATGGGAGTCTGAGGTTATGCGTGTATTACCGACACCTGAACTAGGAGATGGTGAAGAATAAGTACCCACTACTAAGAATTGATGACCTCTTCTATCAGCTAAGAGGGGAATAGTGGTTCTCGAAGGTTGACCTTCGATAAGGTTATCACCAGTTACAATTACAAGATGAGGATATACCGAAGACAACTTTCAGATGCCGCTACGGTCACTATGAGTACTTAGTGATTCCTTTCAGTGTGAAGAATTCCCCCATAGTGTTCATGGGACTGATGAACCGGGTCTTCAAGCCATACTTGAATCAGTTTGTAGTTTTCTTTATCGATGACATCTTTGTGTACTCGGTATTAGAGGAGGAGCATGCAAGACACCTGTGGATGGGTCTAGATGTACATTGGCAGCACCAACTTTATGGGAAGCTCTCAAAGTGCCAGTTTTGGATTCAGTAGGTCCTCTTTTTGGGACATGACATCTCAGCAGATGAAGTAGCTGTAGAACCAGCCAAGGTGGAGGCTTTGTTAGCATGCGAGCCACCTCGGAGCGTGATGGAGGTGCAGAGATTCCTTGGGTTGGCAGGATATTACCAGAGATTCATTCTGGATTTCTCTTGGATATCAGCAACGATGATATCCTTAACCAGGAAGGGGAAACCCTTCGTGCGGACAGAGAATTTACAGTAGGATTTCAAGCATTTGAGGAAGATTTTGATGAGCCCCCCGGTTTTGAGATTACCGGAGGAGGGTGTTGAGTACATAGTTTTTTGCGACATATCAGGGACTGGGCTTGGATGTGTCCTGATGCAGAGGCATGAAATGATTGTTTATGGTTCGCGCTAGCTTAGGCCACATGAGAAGAACTATGAAACCCATGATCTAAAATTGGCAGCGGTAGTCTTCGCATTGAAGATGTGGAGACACTACCTTATGGGCGAGAAATTTATCATTTACTCTGACCACAAGAGCCTCAGGGACATATTTTCACAGAAATATCTGAATCTAAGAGAGGGGAGTTGGCTAGAGTTCCTCTGGGACTATGATTTTGAGATCATCTATACTCTTGGGAAGGGGAAAAATGTGGGAGATGATCTTAGGAAAAGGCCATGCTCAAAATTGTTGAGTGAGGGGACAATGTAGTTAGCCATGTTGTAGTTTTCCTTCATGGATAGAGAAGATATGGATTACCTACCATCAATGGTTGTCACCCCAACACTCTTACAATGATTTAGGGAGAAACAAATTGGGGATGTCGACTATGAGGCTTTACGTTCTCAGTTATCCAAATTACATGCTCTTGATGGATATTGACAAGGTGGGGAGAAAATACTTCTTTTCAGAGGATGAACTGTTGTACCGGTGGCATTGCAGGGAGAGGTCCTGAAAGAGTTTCTTACATCCCCTTTGAATGTATATCCTGGAGTGGAAAAGATGTACCAGGATATCAGACAACATTTCTAGTGGTCGGGCATGAAGAAGGCAGTATCGTAGTTCATTTCCCGATGCTTCACATGCCAACAGGTGAAGGCTGAGCACCTGGTTCTAGCGGGATTAACTCACCACTAGAAGTTCCAGAGTAGAAGTGGGATGAGATATCGATGGAGTTTGTGAAAGGCTTACCACATATGTCCAAGGGGAATTATTCCATCTGGGTGAACATTGACCGAATCACCAAGTCGGCCCACTTCATAGCTATCAGGGATCATAGTTCTATAGCGAGCATGGGATGCCTCTACATGCAGGAGATAGTTTGGCTTCATGGTGTCCCCTCGACAATATTTTATGACCAAGAAGTCCGTTTCACATCCCGGTTATGGAAGGTATTACCTGAGGCTTTTGGGAATCAGCTACGCTTGAGCACAACGTTTCATCCCCAGATACATGGTCAGATGGAGAGAACCATTCAGGTTCTGGAGGATATGTTGCGAGCCTATATATTGGAATTTGGTCATAGTTGGGAGGATCACTTACCATTAGTTGAGTTTGCGTACAACAATAACTACCACTCCACCATTGGTATGGAACCGTTTGAGGCCCTGTATGGGAGACCTTGCCGGTCATCGCTTTGCTGGACCGACCCTGGAGAGTCAGCACTCATGGGTCCATAGTTGGTACGAGATACCACCGAGAAGGTGAAGATCATCCAGGAGAAGATGAAGACCGCACAGAGCTGGAAGAAGTCTTATGCTGACAGATAACGAAGATCTATAGTGTTCGAAGAGGGAGACCGCATCTTTCTTTGGGTCTCACCTCAACGAGGGTTACAGAGATTTGGCCAGGGCTGTAAGCTATCTCTGAGATTCATCGGACCTTTACAGATACTGTGCAGAGTTGGAGAGGTGGCGTACCACCTATCTCTACTTCCACTACTGCATCAGGTACATGATGTCTTCCACATGTCGCATCTGAGGAGGTACGTGCATGACCCATCATATGTCATCG
Organism: Viscum album; assembly: GCA_963277665.1. Classification (NCBI taxonomy): domain Eukaryota; kingdom Viridiplantae; phylum Streptophyta; class Magnoliopsida; order Santalales; family Viscaceae; genus Viscum; species Viscum album. The sequence continues at coordinate 883,225,563 of OY728123.1, forward strand.
ACTGGGGTGAGCTGGACATTGAGGATGGAGTGACCTTTGTTGAGTACCTGGTGGTGAGCGAGGATCGGCAGGAGAGGATCCTTCTTGGGAGATCAATTCACCTAGTGAGCTTCCGGTGGTTGCACAAGAATCTTCAGGAGAGCACGTGGGATCGGGAGGCTCAGATCCATGCCCAGTACCCACATCTTTTTAGGTAGCATTGTTTTGTATTTTTGGGGACGCAAAGCCCTAAGGTGGGGAAAATGTAATGTCTTATATTTTTCTATGTATTATTTTTAAATAATATATGGAATTATTTTGAGACCGGGCGTGAAGATGGAACATCATTCCGAGACCCAGTGAGCCCGGAATGGTGTTTTGAACTTTTTATGTTAAGTGAGTCGGCATATGTGCGTGGTTGTGGTAGTTACCAAACGGATACCCGGATTAAAAATATGAGGGCAACGTTCCATTTGGGATGAAGAATTTACCTAAGAACGAGTCTAACCTCGACCGGCGTGGGTCGAGGGAAAAAGTTAATTTTCAGACGTTTTTAGTAAAATAAAATAAAATAAATTCGCAATGCTTATTTTATTTTATATGAAAAAATCAGATGCAGCACGGAGACGGGGAAGCTTTTACTTTAATAAATGCGTCATCATTATGAGTCTAAAATGAATCTCTTGAATCTTTAATACTACAACCTAATGGGATTCCAAACATGTTTCCCTTTTTATTTGTATAATTGAATGTTTCCTGTTGGTGAGGATTGAGAGGAAACTCTTGGAGAATCTGTGGAACTTTGGAGAAAATTCTCAGTGACGAATGACAAAGAATCGAGGTTGATAATTTCTACTCCAATGAGGTTGGAGGATCTCAATGACAATAGTAGCATGGCCCCTTTGTCAGTGATCGATCCCAGTTGAGGTATGGGTTTGTTATTTAAATTCATTTCCTCGCCTTTGATATAAATGATGAACACAGATCAACCATGAACAGGTTGATCCACGGATTTGTACGTTCTTTCGGAAGGGTTTTATTGAGGTGATTCGAGGAATTGAGCCATGATGAATTATTTTTATATTCTGATCTGTTTGATCCTACTAACGGGAGCGGATAAACACCGTGACGAATGACGATAGAGGATCATTCCTCAATTAGTTTTATTGGATTTCTTCCCCATTTCTTTTCTCAATGTGTTCTTCACGTTCTTTGTGGGGTGAGGAACAACAGATTTTTTCACATCCATTTTGCGATTCAATGATCCAAAATTGAAGATTCGACACCACAATGACCTTGTGGAGGTGCGCCAACAATAGCGGATGACAGATCGGACCGAATCGGGAAGGGCCATTCTTTGAGCGTTCTTCACACTGGTGGATCGTTACATGTTTTCGAAGCCGATAGAAGGTCTGAGAACAACAGAGAAGACTTTGGGATGTCGGGGTGACCAGGAATTTGGAGTTTCATAGTGATAGGATTGCCGGATTAACGAGCGGGGCAGCACGAGAGGCGCGCTGGTGAAGAGAGTCGTTTCTAGAAAATTCCGGGATATACAACGTGTACTTTCGAAAACACGCCGTGTAGTACCAGCAGAGATGGATAGGGTTTCGGGGGTCAGAGAGGTGTCACACGGCGTGTGAACCTAGTCACACAGCATGTTGTTCCTTCCTCGAAGCTCGACATGTATCATGGAATATACACGGACATGGGTTGGACTACACAGCTTCAGGACACGACGTGTACTCTCTACGCAGCATGGCAGAGGCTGCTATGCGGGACTAAACATATATCTAGGGGATACACAGACATGCTATGGAGTACACAATTGTCTACTCAACTACACGGCCCGGTGAGTCCAGTAACGCATGTCACCCCATGTACCCAATACAAATTTTGGCACACATGGGTTGATGCCGTGTACTGGCACACGACCATGTACACAGAGCCGACCCAGATTACTCAGACATGGTGTGTACTCCGTACCACACACCATGTACTATTGTTTTCTATAGGACCATCCTTATGACATGTGCCATTGTACAGAGGCAGAACCTGACGTCTGAAGACACAACATGTAACATTTCTACATCTCGTGTACTTTTTTCCAAATTTCTTGGTCTTCTTGTCCACCGTATCCTATACATGTTTTGTTCGGGTTAGTACCCCTTCTTCTCATTCCCCTGAAGGTCAAGCATCGTTTCCTTCTATAGGAGTATGATCCCTTCAGCATGACTTTCTGTGATAGATCAGGCATCCATCTGAGAGGCCATGATCGAAATCCTCTATCCATTCTTGACCCTGGTTAGAGTGATGCATTGACATGACCAACTCCACTGGGCATCAATCCTCTACCTAGCAGGTGAATTCCAGATGAGTCGTGGTATCCGCCATGGCCCTGTAAGTGATCCTCATCTGTGTATCATGATCTTTCCCCACTCAAGAGTGTGTTTCCCATAATGAGTGTATCTATCTATAGTGATCTCTCCCACTCAGGAGTGTGTCTCCCTTAATGAGTGTGGCTATCTCTCGTGGCTTTTCCCGAAGAAGATCGCTTCTCAGACGGATGTCATCAGAGCTATCAGACTCACTGAGTGAGTTCTCTTGGAATGAGTGCTTCACAGAATCTTCAAACTGAATCCCTAACGAGGGTATGCGATTGTGCGACTTGTCTCTAGACTACGTGTCTCGGTTTTGAGTATATCTAGTTGTGTTTCTCTTGTTATATGTTTTGTAGACATATACTGTGCATAGCTGACTATAACTTTACTTCATGTACTAATTTTTAGTTTTCAGGGTCCTCTACTGAATATTATTATACTCACCCCTGCACGGGCTTTTCCTGCACATGTCGTGTATTGTGTAGATGAGTAGCCTTTTGACAGAGTCTAGGGAGGACCTGGACCTGACCGAGCTTTTTGAGTTTCCTACAGGCCGAGGTGTTCCTATGAAAATGAGCAGCAGTCCCAGTACCTCTTTGTGTTTACAGGTTAGACATTGTAGTTTTAGACTCTTGTTTCTGGTGGGCTTGTATTCTGGCCCAGTTTTCTTTCAGTAATTTACTTTCCGTTGCACTCTGTTGGTTTGGTTTAGTTGTATGCATGCATTTTGTTACTTAGCGGTTTTTACATTTCATTATTTGTGGGATGGGAGATGTGTGGGTGTGTACATGTACTTAGTAAATTCCACCCATGTTGGTAATATGTTTACTCGGTGCTAGCCACTAGCCCTTGGCCTATTGGAGGTGGGCTTGGGGAGTCGCAGCGCGGGCCTGACCTAGACGGGTCATGACATGAGTAGCCTTTCCTGAGTGTTTTTTTCTACATAGAACACAATGGTGTCCTCTGTAGTGGCTTAGAAGTTATGATGCAAGATGCTTCAGGAGTAAAGCCTATCTTGGGAGGCACCCAATGACTGGAACAATGTTCTTCTGAGAGGTAACATCTAGTAGGGAGGTCTAGTGTTCCTCAATGTTTTTTGAGAGGTACTATCCAATAGGGATGACCAGTGTTCCTCATGCATGCTTTCTGATAGGTACCATGTAGTAGGGATGGACAGAGCAGTCCCGGGGTGACCTCTGACTGGGTTGGGAAGTGGTCCCCGATGGAAGTTCTAGGGTTAACTCTAGATGGGCTAGGAAGTGTTCCCTATTGGCAGTTACATGCTTCCCTCCAGTAGGGATGGGCAATGAGACCCATCATTGACTCTTGTCGAGTAGTACCCTCCAGCTGGGATGGAAAGTGGGCCCCCTTCAACTATTGGGTGATGAAACCCACCTAACGTACTAGGGAACATACACACGATGATGAGTGGAAGCCTCCCATAAAGATGGTCATGGATCCTTGACTTTTTGAAATGATCTCTCGACTGTGCGTCACAGTGACAAGATCTTCTTTGATGTAACTTTGGACTCTCAAGAAAGAGGGATTATTTTCCCACCAAGACGTGTCCTTGTGATGTGACCTTAAACTATGAGGTTGAGACAGAGCAACCCAAAGCGTATAATGTCGGGGTGTGGTGATTGAGTCCCTTTGAATTGCAGTTTAGAGTAGTCATGTGGGATGCCAGGCATCGATGGTTACTTCTGGGACTGTTGTCTACTCACTTTTCCTGGTCTGAGCTTGTGAGATAGAGATCCCCTTACACTCTCATTTGGTTTTCTTTGACCGAGAAAATATATATACCTATACATATTCTATTTCTAGTTCCTACTCATTGGGTTTGGGTTTCTCTTCTTCCAGGAGAGGTGAGGATGCACGGGGTATTCTATGTGCTATCCGTGTCAAGATTATTATGGTTGAACAAGTCTACTCTTACACTATAGAAAGTAAAGACTTGACGAGATGTTTATCTTCTCACCATTTCGAGGTCCTTGTGTTTGGATGATCTTACTTTACTCTCTTGTTAATTTGAGCTGAAATCCTTTATTATATTCTTTTAACATACTTTATTCTATATACTAATCCCCTCTATAGTAAATTTTTTTTTCTCCCCTGATCCTTTAGGGAATCATAATGATTATTTTTATACTCAACCCTTCTTGGGATTTTCCCACACTTAGTGTTACCTTGAATATGACATACATTTTGATCACGAATTCAGAGGAGTATAGGGATACAGGGTGCTTGGACCACGTGTGGTGGTCATAGATTGGGATCTAGGACGATGGATCTCTTAGCTATTTTAATTTTCCACATGTTTTCGTGTTGTGGCACTTTTCTGGCTGGGCATGTAATTTTCCACTTTACCTTTTGGTTTACTTTCTGTACTTGTATTTAATAGTGGTCAATGCATGTTTGGGGTTTTTATATTGAAGTGTTGTATCTATTTTTCCTTTCCCTCTACACTGTTTTCATTGATTTGGATGCATGTGTGTGTACATGATCTTAGGAAAATGCCTCCCTATGATTTTTGTGCTTTCAGAACTAGTCACTATCCCTGGGCCTATAGAGGTGGGATTGGGTTAGTTGCGGCTCAAGCCCTGATACGAGTTGGGTCGTGACATAGCAGTAAAAATTATACATGGAATAGCCTAACACTATAGATATGGGACTTAACCCTCATGTAGAACACACCTTACAAGGAATTAATTTACTTCCTAGATAGAGGACCCATTCCCTGAGAATTGAGGATAGTTTCAAACTCAATCATTAATATGGGGGAGTCCTGGATCTCTGAGTAGAACACAATAAATGAGGGATACCTAGACCTTACGAATAATTTGACCAACATGATTGATCCACATCATTAGTTCTATATAAATAAAGATAATAAACTATATACATCACCCTACGTCTCAAATTATATGATGAAGAGAAGTTCACTATCATGTTCTATATAGAAAAGAATTTTTTTTCACATCAACCCATTGGAAAGACCTAGTCACAGTATGCACCTTTTGGTTATGCTATGATGGACCAAACAAAATGAGGTATCATAGAATAACTACTCCACATATTTCTCATTATCTACCTTATTTCTTTGCCTTCAATCCATGTAAAATTCCTTCACACGATGTAATCTTGACCTTCACACCAACCTTTATAACATAACACATTCTTATATGTCTTGACCACACATAATATGTAACACCCCGACCCCTCTAGACAGGAGCCAGTTCATTACATGTGATATTGTCATTGTCAGAAGGAATAAAAATCCCAAAGGAACAATTAGTTTAGTAGTCTTGAAGAAACTGGATACATAGATTTAACACAAATTACATTGGATAAGGTTACAAGATACAATACATAATGAAAAACAAAAACTACATCCACAACTACTCAATAAATGACCTCCTCTTCATAACTTGTTGAAGGTAAAAAATGAAAGGTGTGAGCTAAAATGCTCAGTAAGGGTTACAAATAGTGGAATCATGAGTACAATAATAAGTGAATCATAATCAATCTGACATAATCAAAATGGCATAGTGATTAAATGAACAACTAATTCCATTAATAAACTGAGAATGAAACTGCATCCAAAGATTTTGTCATAGTGAAAACCTCATGGATAGTAATAATAACTGATTATGAATAAAGAGAATTATTATTAATTGGACATCATATATCTAGTACATGAACCATAATACTGCAAAAATGGTTTAGTTCTATGGGTAGTAACCCGTATTTTTTTTGGAAACAAACTCGAAGGGTCTGTCGCCAAATTGATTTGTCTCATGAGACCTACCGATTCATCGAGGGGCTGTAGTGGGACCCACCCACCTCTACATCCAAGCATTCTTTAGAAATAGATTCAATACAAGAGAAAAATTTATTTACATTATCCGTATAGAATAGAGGATACATATTCATCAACATTTCCACAGTCAAAACAACATTCAAAATAAATACCGTATGTTAAATGGTATACGGATTAGACAATAATAATATCCATGATATGAGAATATGGATATTTAAATGGAATATAATTTCAATTTAAAATTGATATAAAATGGGCAGTAGGTACACCACATAAGAAAGAGTAGGTGCACAATTACTAAGCAAGTCACAACGAAGTGAAAATTGAGACAAAGCTCGTTACCGTGTTGAATTCAATTGAGTCGTATGAAAAAGTGTTAATAACCTCCAAAATAGTCACAGAATAAAATGAATATAATGATAACAATTATAAAATATTTCAAATGGTAGTACACCTATACCACATATATGAAATAAGAGGTGAGCAATGGAGATCCCAGAGAATTGAAAGTGAGATGAGAAAAACCTCTTACAAATATTTTATCATGGTAACGAGTGTTATTTCAAGGTCTTAATGAGAGGTAGAGGGGTATTCCACTATTTATATGTCACAATGGTAGTATGGGGGAGGTTCAAAAGCAAACACCATCATTATGAATTAAAAAAATGGCACATCATAGGGGATATTCTTGAACAAAAGTGAGAAAGGGGATCCCTTACCTTATGCTTGAAGGTGTTCTTGAATTATTATTAAATACCTGAATAAAAAAATTAGGATTATTAATTCATGAGACCAGAATCTATTTTATATGATTTTTTTTATTATATTCCTTTTTAGTTCATTCTAGGCCTTCTTGATTGGTTATAAGGTTTAATTTCATTGTTCGGGCTCATTTGTTTACTTGGTTTTAAATGATTGGTTCACTTATATTCAAGTTCTGATAAATATATAAGATGGATGTGGTTGTCCAGAAATGAAGTTATATAGTATTAGTGAACATCCAGGATATTAAATGGTTTTAAATTTAATTTGGGTTACATAGATTGAAGTTTAATCTTTATATATATATCACCTTAGTGATAACCGTTTTGGTTAATCGGTGGGTTTGATTACGATGAACATGTTTTGCTTTATAACTTAATACCATTTGTACAAAAGTATTACAGAACAAAAAATATGATATATTACATAATTACCTGGTTCAACTATAGCACAAATGGTTTCCTGACCAGAATTAAAGATTATAATAGAAATCGATAAACTGTTGTCCTTGAATGTTCTAAATTAGCACGTCTCAAACAGTGCTTTCGTTTCTTTCATATAAAAGTGGGGAAAGGGGAGAAGATAATGGAATATATAACATTATCATGAAAAAATTATAGTACATGTATGTTACTGGATTTATCATACTATTGTGGTGAAGATAGGTGAGAAAAGAAACTAAAATAAAAGAACATAAAATAAAAGAAGGGATTTGAAAGAGGAATTTACCTCTTGAGACTTCCTCCTTTGAGAACCTCTTAAGGGGAGAGGTTTTGGTCTTTTTATGAGACCAAATCTTGCTAGAAGTGGGGGGGGGGGAGGAGTTTGGGAGGGTATTTAGATAGAATTTGGAGAAGTCACAAGGCTTGAAAGGAGTGAATGGAAGGGGGTGAGAGGGGGTTTTTATAGTGGAGGAGAGAGGGGATTTATTAATATAAAACTCATTAATTTATTATTTCCTCTCAAGAAAACCAACCATGAGTATTCCATGAAAAATAACAGTAATATATGCACGTGACTTCGAACCAATTGGGCTTACAACAACAGATAATCATCAATGACTCAATTAATCCATTATTTAGCATTTATTGTTAATTATCGGATTTTACTATTCATAAAAAATCCATGTATTTCAAAAAAATCCCAATAATTCACCCTAACAATTTTTTGACATGTAGAATCCAAAAATGAAGACCATTTTTCAAAAATAATTTTTTAAGTATGAATAATTAAATATTTAATTAAATCATTATTTAATTGAAATATATAAACACTTAGAATATCCATCTTCATATTTAGGGTGTCTAAATTCATTTATACACTCAAGGGTATGGATACCATTCATAAGAGTAATATTACTTTTCATATTGGTAAGTTACTATTCCTAAGGGTCTGTTACTATTCATAAGGGTAGGTTACTATTCTCCAAAAATTATGTTTATTCTATCAGAATCTAAATATCATCTTGAACACAACCGTGTATATCAGATTTTTAAAATTAAAATCACAGAGCTGGTAAATTTAAGTTTAGTGGCTAAGTTATGGATATCTCCTATAAGTAACCATGTTTTTTTCCATAGGGGCTCAGTGATTCATGAAATATAGGCTACCTAATGAATACAATGTATTTAAGAGAAACATACCATAAGATGTTTGGGGTGCACCATTATTCCCTCCGGAAATATCATCCTCAAAATTTTATGTATAAAGTCCACCAAAAAGATGTGGGTGATTCTTTTTCATAACATCCTCAGGTTCCCATGTTTCTTCCTCCATATTCTGGTTTCTCCAAAGAACCTTCACTAGGCGAGTTGTCCGATTTATCAATATCTTCTCTCTTGTTTCAAGAATCCCAATAGGATTTTCACAATATGAATAATCAGGTTCGAGTTCAATTTCTTCATATGTGAGAACATGCGTTGGTTCTCACATGTATTTCTTTAACAATGACACATGGAACACATCATGAACTCTGGAGAGATTTAGTGGCATCGCTATACGGTATGCTACAGCTCCGAATCTTTCCAGAATTTCAAATGGCCCGATGTACATGGGGCTCAGTTTCCCTTTCTTATCGAACCTTAGGACACCCTTACCTGGAGATACTTTCAGAAATACATGATCTCCCACCTGGAATTCTAAATCCTTTCTCTGATTGTTAGCATAACTCTTCTACCTACTTTGGGCTACCTTAATATGGGCTTGAATTTTCTCCACCTTTGTCATGGTCTCTTCAATAAGTTTCGGGCCTATATGTTTCCTCTCACCAACTTCGTCCAAACAAGTTGGAGTTTGACACCTCGTTCCGTATAATGCTTCATACAGAGCCATTTTAATACTAGAATAGAAACTATTGTTGTTGTCAAATTCCATAAAAGGTAAGTATTGATCCCACATACTTTGGAAGTCAAGAGTGCATGACCACAACATGTATTCCAGAGTTTTTATAGTCCTTTTAGACTGTCCATCATTTTGGGGGTGATAAGCAGTACTCATACAAAGCTCAGTATTCAAAGCTTTGTGGAGACTTTTCTAGAACTTTGATATAAACCGGGGATCTCGATCAGATAAAATTGATATAAGTGCACCATGAAGTCTTACAACTTCATTAATATAGAGTCTTTCCAGGCGCTCGAGTGGAAAATCCTCTCGTATATGAAGGAAATGTGCTGATTTTGTGAAACGATCAAAAATTACCCATATTGCATCATTCCTTCTAGCTGTCCTCAGTAGTCCGGTGATAAAATCCATCGTAATGTTATCCCACTTCTACATAGGAATAGGTATAGGTTGCATCATTCCTTTGGGATTTGTCTCTCTACCTTCACTCGTTGAAAAACTAGACTCCTTGATATATAGTCAGCAATTTCCCGCTTCATATTATCCCACCAGAAATATTCCTTCAGATCTCTGTACATCTTGGTGCTACACGTGTGTATAGAGAAATTTGAGATATGGGCATCATCTAATAGTTCCCTTTTTAGCTCTGGTACTGATGGAACGCATAACCTCTTCCCAAATTTTAGAACTCCTTCTTCATACACGAAGTCATCCAGTCTTCCATCCTTGACAGCATTAATTTTTGTTTGTAGATTCTCATCATCAGATTGAGAGCTTCTTATTTTCTCTAATAAAGATGGTTTAACAATCATTTGAAAGGGAAATTTTTTTCCCCTTCCTTAAAAATTCCCATATCCATCTTCAGTAGATCCATGAATATAGGATCTCTTTCAATCCTCATTTGAGTCAGAAGGCCATGTTCTTTCCTGCTTAATGCATCTTCCACCTTATTTTCCTTTCTTAGGTGTTAGTGTATTGAACAATCATAATATTTTAGTAACTCAATCCATCTTATTTTCCTCATGTTGAGTTCTTTTTGTGAGAAAATGTATTTCAAACTCTTGTGGTCAGTATAGATCTCACATCTCTATCCGTAGAGATAATGCCTTCATATTTTCAGAGCAAAGATTACCGCTACTAACTCAAGATCAGGAGTTGGATAATTTTTCTCATGAGTCTTCAACTGTCTTGATGGATAAGCAATAACTTTATTGTTTTGAATAAGGATGCAACCTAGCCCATTATTTGATGCATCGCTGTATATCAAAAATCCACCACTTCCAGATGGAAGAGTTAAAATTGGAGCATTGACCAATATTCTTTTCAATTCTTCGAAGCATTCTATACACTCTTTTGTCCATACAAACTTAACTCCTTTTCATGTGAGCTTGGTTGGCGGGTTAGCCTGTTGGAAAAAATTCTAAACGAAATGTCGATAGAAACCTGCTAAGCCAATAAAACTGTGTACCTTGGTTATGTTTGTTGGCGTGGTCTAATCTTAGATTGCCTTTGTCTTCGCAAGATCAACTAGGATTCCATCCTTAGAGAAAATATGGACTAGAAAAGAAACTGATTGAAGCCAGAATTCACATTTTCTAAACTTCCCATATAATTCGTTTCTTCTAAGAGTTTCCAGAATAATCTGCAAGTGATTCTCATGAACTTCATAGCTTTTTGAGTATATTAGGATATCATCTATGAACACCACAACAAAGTTATCAAGATATTCCTTGAAAACTCTATTAATTAAATCCATGAAAACAAAGGGTTCATTAGTCAGTCCAAATGGAATCACCATAAAATCTTAATGCCCATACCTGGTTTGAAATGCTGTCTAAAGAATATCTTCCTTCCTCACACGTAGCTGATGATATCCAGACCGAAGATCAATCATCGAAAAGTATTGGGATCCATAGAGTTGATCAAATAAATCATCAATCTGAGGAAGATGATACTTATTCTTTATTTTAATAGCATTGATTTCCCTATAATCAATGGATAGCCTCATGGATCCATCTTTCTTCTTTACAAACATGACCGGGGCTCCCCATGGAGAAACACTAGGTCGAATAAATCCTTTGTCACTCAAATCCCCTAGTTGTTTCTTTAGCTCCACTAACTCCACAATGGCCATTCTCTAGGGGGTATTTGATATAGGTCTTGCACCAGGAATTAAATCAAAAGAGAACCCAACTTCCCTATCTGGAGGATGTCCAGGTAAATCCTCTGGAAACACATCAATGTACTTTTGCATTATGTGAACATCTTCAATTTGAAGATTATTTTCCTCTCCCATAGATGTTGGTTTATCTTTCTCTCCATGTATTGTATTCAGTAGAGCTACTGGGGGTGGTTGTCGATAAGAATTAGGTGGAAATGTTTCTGCCATAAAGACAAGGGATTCTACACCATTTTCAAAAATTGTAACTTCCTTCTTCTTACAATAAATATTCACATCATAATTTGACATCCAATATATGTCGAGAATTATATCAAATTCATACATTGTTATGATAAAACGGTTAGCAAAAAAATCACGTTTTGGTGACTGGAGGGGGACTAGTTGACATACCTTTGTTGCAATGATACATCCCCCGAGAGTTTTGACTAAAAACTCCTTTATTAAATCAAATTGGACATATCTAATTTTCTTGGAAAACTGAGAAGACATAAATGAATGATATGATACATAATCAAATAAGGTGTTGGTTAAGTTTGAGGAAACAATTAAAGTACCTGCCACCACATCATTAGGAACTTCGACCTCCATAGTTGTAATCACATAAGCTCTCCCTTGGTCTCTTGGATTTTTCTGAGTCATGTTTCCTTGGCGTTTAGGACACTCATTTGCATAGTGCCCCTTCTCTCTGCAATTGTAGCATTGAATATCATTGAATTATTTCTTCCCTGTGAATTCATTGGATCGATGACCCTTTTCTATCCAGTTATAGAAGACTCTCATGCCTTTCAAGCATTTCCTGAGATGATTATTTCCATATTTCTCGCATAATAGAATACTATTTGTTCCCTTTATCTTCTTTCATGCTTCTCCTTTTCCTTTATTATCAGAGTACCACTTCTTATGTTGGTTTCCTTTGAAAATATTTGATCTAGAAAATTCCCTCTCTATTTTTATGGAACTTAATACAATTCCATCATATGATGAAATTTTTTGAGAATCCAGTGACCTCCAATGACTTGGCTTAAGACCTTCAAAGAAATGATCAATCTTGTCTACCAAGTCACACATGTAATCTATGACATACCTATCCAGCCTTGTAAATGTAGCCTCATTCTCTGCAATAATATCTTCTTCCCTTTGTTTCAAGCTAAAGAATTTCTGCTTCATTTCAGTTCGTTGCTCACGAGGGAAATATTTCTTGAAGAATATTTCCTTAAAGTCCTCTATTCCATATCTTCTATTTCTTATTCCTCCATGGTGTACTAGATCAGGGACCACCATTGGTCAGCATCACCCTTGAGACAATATACTTCCATCACAACCTTCTCATTTTCATTACATATTAATGCCATGAATATCTTTTCATGTGACTTGATCTGCTGCCTAGCTACCACTGGATTAGTAGTCCCACTGAAAGATGGGGGCTTTTTCTTCATGAAACAATCCAACATAGGTGTGGAATGGTTATTAGTTACAACTTGAGTATGTTTTTCGAATATAGTCATGATCTGATCTGCTCCAACATTGACTGTGTTGACTTTATCATTAGGGAGATCCCAACCTTGCCCACGAGTATTCATTCCCCTTCTTCTATTAGATTCTATTTCTAAATAATGGGATAAACTTGATTAGTTTATTAATCTTAAAAATAAAAGCACTCAACATAGATTTAAATTCTATGAATAGCTAATATTATAAACATGGTTTCTCTGAGGTAAAATTAAAATTAAAATCCTTCATAATGTCTTGTAAAGAAAATATGGATTATCCTAACCATATCCCTCGGGAGTGTCATAACCATGAGTGAAACAAGGCTTGTTGTCATGTACCAATTATCGTTCGAGTCTAGCTCAAAGCGGTGTTTTCAGGTTTTACCCCTAGATACATCTTTTCCAGAGTTGCCTCTACCTAATCGTATCTATACATGGATGTATTGCTTGAAAGATCCACATAATCTATTACTTACCAAAATACCAGGACTTTCTTGTAATTTTATCCTCAAATTCTACCTTAGGGCTTTGTTCCATACTATATATTTCCTACTCTTGTTTCCAAGTTTCCTACTAAACTTCCTCTGATACCAACTGTAACACCCTGACCCCTCTAGATAGGAGTCGGTGCATTAATTGTGATATTGAAATGGTTATAAGGAATGAAAATCCTGAAGGAATGATCAGTTTAGTAGTCTTGAATAAACTAGATACATATATTTAACACAAATTATATTGGATAGGGTTACAAGATACAACACATAATGAAAAACAAAAACTGCATCCACAACCACTCAATAAATGAACTCCTCTTCAAAACCTGTTAAAGGTAAACAATAAAAGGGTTGAGATATAATGATCTGTAACAGTTACAAATATTGGAAGAATGAGTACATTAATAAGTTAATCATAATAAATCTAACATAATCAAAATGGCACAATGAATAAATGAATAGTTAATGCCATTAATAAACTTAGAATGAAACTGCGTCTATAGATTTTGTCATAGTGAAAACCACATGGATAGTAATAATAACTGATAATGAATAAAGAGAATGATTATTTATTGGATGTCATGTATCTAGAACATGAACCATAATACCGTAAAAATGGTTTAGTTCTATGGGTAGAAACCCGTCTTTTTTTTTTGAAAAACAAACTCGAAGGGTCTGTCGCCAAACTGTTTTGTCTCATGAGACATACCGATTCATCGAGGGGCTGTAGTGGGACCCACCCACCTCTACATCCAATAATTATTTATAAATAGATTCAATAGAAGAGAAATATGTATTTACATTTTCCGTATAGAATAGAGGATACCGATCCATCAACATTTCCACAGTCAAAAAAACATTCAAAATAAATACCGTATGTAAAATGGTATATGGCTTAGACAATAATAATATCCATGAAATGAGAATAAGGATATTTAAATGTAATATACTTTAAATTGAAAAGATATATCAAATGGGAAGTAGGTACACCACATAAGAAAGATTAGGTGCACAATTACTAAGCAAGTCACAACGAAGTGAAAATTGAGACAAAGCTCGTTAACGTGTTGTATACAATTGAGTCGTATGACAAATAGTTAATAACCACCAAAAGAGTCAAAGAAAACAATGAATATAATTAGAAACATGATAAAATATGTCAAATGTAAGTACACCTATACCACATATAAGAAATAATAGGTGAACAATGGAGATACCATAGAATTGAAAGTGATATGAGAAAAACCTCTTACAAATATTTTGGCATGGTAACGAGTGTTATTGAAAGGTCTTAATTAGAGGTAAAGGGGTAATCCATTATTTATATGTCACAATGGTATTATGGGGGAGGTACGAAAGAAAACCCCATCATAAGGAATCAAAAATAAAAAGGGCACACCATAGGGGAGATTCTTGAACAAAAGTGAGAAAGAGGATCCCTTACCTTATGCTTGAAGGTGTTCTTGAATTGTTATTAAATACCTGAATAAAAAAATTAGGATTATTAATTCATAATAATAGAACCTCTTTTGTATGGAAATGTTTTATTATAATCTTTTTTAGTTCATTCTAGTCCTTTTTGATTGGTTATAAGGTTCGATTTCATTGTCCGGGCTCATTTGTTTACTTGGTTTTAAATGATTGGTTCACTTATATTCTAGTTTCGGATAAATATTTAAGATGGATGTGGTTGTGCAGAAATGAAGTTATAAAATATTAGTGAAAATCTAGAAGATTACATGGTCTTAAATCTAATCTGGGTTACATAGATTGAAGTTGAATCGTTATATATATATAACCTTAGTGATAACCGTTTTGGTTAATCGGTGGGTTTGATTATGATGAACATATTTTACTTTATTACCTAATACTACCTATAAAAAATTATTACAGAACTAAAAATAGGATATATTAAATAATAACCTGGTTCAACCATATAACAAATGGTTTCCTGACCAGAATTAAGGATTATAATAGAAATCGATAAACCGTTGTCCTTGAATGTGAAAAATTAGCACATCTCAAATGGTGCTTTCGTTTATTTCAAATAAATGTTGGGAAAGGGGAGAAGATAATGGAATTTATAACATTAGCATGAAAACATTCCAGTACATGTATTTTACTGGATTTATCACACTATTTTGGTAAAGGGAGGTGAGAAAAGAAACAAAAATAAAAGAACATAAAAGAAAAAAAGGGATTTGAAAGAGGAATTTACCTCTTGAGACATCCTCCTTTGAGAACCTCTTAAGGGAAGTGGTTTTTGTCTTTTTATGAGACTAAAGCTTTCTGGACGTGGGGGAGGAGGTTGGGAAGGTATTTGGAGAGAATTTGGAAAAGACACAAGGCTTGAGAGGAGGGAATGGAAGGGGGTTTTATAGTGGAGGAGAGAGGGGATTTCATAATATAAAACTCATTAATTTATTATTTCCTCTCAAGACAACCAATAGTGAGTATTCCATGACCAAGAAAAGTAATATATGCATGTGAATTATAACTAATTTGGATTACATCATCAGATCATCATCAATGACTCAATTAATCCTTTATTTAGAATTTATTGTGAATTATCAGATTTTACTATTCATAAGAAATTCAAGTATTTCAGAAAAATCCAAAAAATTCACCCTGACCATTTTTTGACGTGTAGAATAAAAAAATGAATTCCATTTTTCAAAAATAATTTTTTAAATATTAATAATTAAATATTTAATTAAATCATTATTTAATAGAAATATATAAACACGTAGAATATTCATCTTCATCTTTAGGGTTTCTAAATTCATTTACACACTCATGGGTATGGATAACATTCGTAAGAGTCATATTACTATTCATATGGGTAGGTTACTATTCCTATGGGTAGGTTACTATTCACTGAAAATTATGTTTATTCTACCAGACTCTAAATATCATCTTGAAAACAACCGTGTATATCAGATTTTTAAAATTAAAATCACAGAGATTGTAAATTTAAGTTTAGTGGATAAGTTATGGCTATCACCTATAAGTAACCATGTTTTGTTCCATAGGGGCTCATTGATTCATGAAATATAGGCTACCTAATTAATACAGTGTATTTAAGAGAAACATACCATATGATATTTGGGGTGCTACATAATATATATACTTATAGAAGATGAACCTTATATATGATTTGAGATATGGTATTTTCTCCCACTCAAGAACATCAAATCATGGTTCTCCTTAGACAATATGTGACCTACAAACCTCATCCAAATTTTATTTCATTCCATCATCCACCACAACATGATAATATATCATCCACCTCATCACGTCATAGAAAAACCCACAACACAGTGACTTTACTTTTCCATATGGAAACATAACACCTAACTACACAAGTTATACACGATGTTATGAAATAAATAATATAATGTGAAAAACAGTTCATGGAATGACTGTAATGTGACCATAGAGACATGTTATGATAAACTCTTTAGGGAATAACTAAGACTTTGAATCTAGATTCTAAAAAATTCCTAAAATGCATATTTCTCACCATTTATTCCTTTGATTGGTCCTAGGATGCCACCAAATTCCTTGACGAACAATGCGGATACTTCAATGAGAAATTATTAATTGTGATTCACTATAAATTTTTTTACACAACCCCACCACCTTCATAGAACAATGCATAAGAAATCCGGATTCATTTTTCCCTCCAACGATCTATTTTCACCCTCTATTAATACCACATTCCATGATCCTCAATTACACTTAAAAATTCTCTATAAATAGGGTCCAATCCTAGTTAATCATTTTTTTGGGCCTAATTCATCAAACTTTCATCCATGATGAAGGCCACTAGTGAAAAAAAACAAAGAACATGGGGAGAAATAGAGGAAGAATAAGGGATTAACTCCTAATATGATCAATCACTCATTATCCATTCTGAACATGATACCAATGATAAATAATATAGATATACATTGTACATATCATTTTTTGAAGATGAAATATAAAGAAAATACCATTTTTGGATATCCAATTTAATAAAAAAATTAAGGATAAATTTTCATGCTAAAAATCACAAAAAATAGAGCAAGGAAAAAATAATAAAATTCCCACTTCATGATCAGATCTTTAATTTAAGAGCCACGAGTTCTATCTCATTTGTATTGGCGAGTTTTTAATGAATTTATTTTTTGGATCTCCAATTCATGATTCTATCAATGGCCTCATCCTTCTCTCTATATTAATATATCAATCTAGTGTTTTTTGTAGATAACCCTAGAGAGATGTTTGAGAGGATTTAATTGGATGGGGGTAGGTCAAAGAATATAATTAATTAATTAATTATTCCCAAAATAGACCAATCTCATGGATCCTGATGTGAATAAAGAATATAACACCCTTAGGGTAAAACCCCTATTCTGGATTTAGTCATGGTCTCAAATTTCCCATATAAGGCTCTAATAAAATTTAAATTCCATATCTTATAGAACCCATATTCCCATATTAAAAAAATAAAGTATACATTATATATTATTAGAAAGGTTGTACTATGATATCAACTATATAACAGATCAATGTACCATCTTATTTGTTTAAAATAATATAAAGGATAAAAAAGAAAAATCTTGGGTCACTAAATCATACCCTTATTAAAGGATATTCTACTTGAAAAACACAACATACTCAAAAAGGTGAGGGTACTAATATCATATATGGTTTTCACACTCCCATGAGCTAATGTGGATGTTCCCATATTGCTAAAGGATGAACACTAGTGGAATAGATTATCCATAATCAGTTCTCTATTTTTAGTATTTAATACCAACTGGGCACTATAAGAAGGTGAAACTATTATAGATGTTCAACTCACCTTATTAAAGTATGAAAAATGTTCTATGAAAATATCTATTAAGATGTAACACATAAAATATTCCATTCACTAATTCAACTATAGAATAAAGGAAAAGCAGTATGAAAACCATTCTCACCCTACACATGATATGGAATGGACTAATGATAATTAGGTAATACTTTCCATCCTGAAAAAATCTCCACAGATTTTGTCATGGATATCCCTTCAAGAAATCATTATCTCCATCCTAAAAATCTAGAGGCCTCCATCGTTGGTTCATGTTGTACTTCTAATGACTCTAAGCGATTTTAATCCACTCCTAATCACCCACACATGATTTTTTGTCACAACATTGACATCATACCCATCAGTGTTGGATAACCTTACACCATCCAATACACGGGTGGCCTATATGGTTTACCATATAGGGCCATGAATAATTTCATACTAATGGTTGAGCGGTAGCTATTGTTGTATGTGAATTCTATTAAAATCTACTGATCCTCCTAGATCTTTCCAGAATCTAACACATATTACCTCCCCATATACTTAAGAAACTGCAAGGTTTACATGTTCTAGTCATTATTTTGAGGGTCTAATGTTGTACTCATCCACAACGAAGTCCTATGTACCACCTAAAAGACCCTCCATAACATGGATGTAAATAAAATGTATAGGTTAGAAATGATCATCATTTAAATCCCATGTAGAAGTATAATCTCATACACATACAAGTTTCCCAAAATCTCCACCAAACTCTACTTATGTATATCATTAAAGTGGATCAAATTGGTTAGTTGTATGATGATCACTAAGATAACATAATTACTTCTCACTAACCATGGGAGCCCCATCCTGAAATTATTCGTGATGCTATCCCGCTCCAACTCTAGAACCTCAAGGGATTGGGAAAAATATACTAAGACACTATGGTTTTCTTCACCTATTGATAGGTAAGGAACTATGAGATAAACTCAACACAAATTTTTTTATACCTTCCCATAAATATTTATTCCTGATAACTTTGTATAACTTCGTCACTGTAGGATTTTTTACCAAGGTTGAATTATGATCTTTCTTAAAACCCCCTCAAACCACATGACTAAAAAACTATTCATCATTGGATGAGGTTAATGTGATACACACCTTAAATATATTCATATGGAGTGTCACTTCAGGATATCGTGTCATAGAAAATCTCATAATTTTTTGTCTTGTTGCTAGTCCTGCCCCACTCATTGAATAAGTAGAGGGGACACCACAATTTATCAATGATAAAAAACTTCCCAGACATCTAGTAATGAAAATTTAAACAACACCAATTAGTATGAAACCTACCTCAATAACTAAAAAAATAGAATTCCTGATATGGGTATTGGAAACCATGTTTCCTTTTCCCTGAGTATAACCAATCTTGAAATAATATACCTATATTAACTCCAATGAATTTATCAGTCTTAGGTAAATATCTCCCTATGTAAATTTGTATGATAGACTCGTGTGGTATGCATAGACTATGAAACACTCTCTAATGTATCTAGAATACAAACTTAAATCCTATGTTGGTATCAAATTATACATTTATATTTTCCCAAACCACGCTAATAAAAAAGGCATAGTAATGTGAATGTATGAAGTAGATCTCACGGAGAGTGAGGAACATAACAGAAGACTTTTGACCAAAGTCCAAGTTGTCCCAATTTTAGTTTGACTTTATTAACCTAATTACAAAATTTAAATAATTAAAATTCATGAATAATGATAGAAATGGTTGAATAGATAGGGTTCATGTTCAATTTCATGGTATAGGAAATGGATAATCCTAAATCTATCTTGGGATAAACCTATATAATGAGCTGTAAAGTGGTGCAATGGACACTAATTGATCTTGGTCCAACTAATTGGATCAACCTAAGATGGAAAATACACATTGTTCTATATTAATTGACAACCTAAGTGTAGGAATATTTTTGATAGGAAAAAATAATCACATGATATTGGTCTTATCTTGATCAACTCAACTAGGTCATGGCCGTTCGATTACATCTCTGATGGATAGGGTAGATGTAATGGAATGGGATTGACAATTTTTTAAGACCTGATTACTAGTCATAGTGTTAAAAAAGTTTGATTTAGATATTTATTAATCTAAAACATAACATCTGACCCCAGACCATAACTCTATGTAGATTATCCACACATGACGGTGTTTAATAAAAGTAGTGAAATAGATGGAATGTTCCACATAACAAATAAACGATTCAAAATCCGACAATGAATAAACCATATTCCATAGGGAAGAGAAAAAATGAGAGTGAATGATAAGTAAAATGAACAGAATAGAAATATTTGAATTAAAATAGAAATCATTAAACATTACATTAAATAAAAAAAATCAAAACAATAAATCATAAAGAAAACCTATCTATGAAGAACATTGGGGCAGAACCCCACGAAATCCTCCTAATAGTCGAGCCTCTCCACGCCTAGAATGGAATGAAAAATCTATTTTAAAAAACTCATATTTATAAGCCCAGACATCATCCATGGGATTCCAAGGGTCAAAATCTGTGTTAAATAGTGATCCGGGGCACATGATTTATCACCCATCGTAAAGATATGTCAAAATATCCCTTTTTTGGTATGTAAAAGTTTTGACATCATTTAGTGTCATTACATGAAGTGAAATTTGGGGGAAAAATTTTATTATTCTTATTATCCAATAAATGGTTCATGCCTTGTTAAATTTCACCTCATGTAATGATTACTCAAATTTTTTAGTGTGTTTTCAGCTTTGAAATATTTGTTTTTCTTCAGTTATTCACTTTTGAGACTCTATTACATATTGTGATCATCCAAAATCATTGTAAACAATTATTTAATGGATTTATAATTATATTTGGATTAAATGACCAATCTTTGCTTAAATATTCAATATCATTTATCACACGTAGCCTATTTGTGGTTGGGCACAAAGTGTCTTTATCTTCCTTAATTACCCTGTTTTCCATCACATGCTCTATATGATAGTCTTGCATAAGGATACAGAAAAAATAAATATTAGAGTAAAGTATAATATTTAATAAATTAATAATACACTTAAAATCATATAAGAACACATGAAAATATAGATATAAATTTGAGATATCACTCACCAAGGAGGTAGTTCCTCAAAGTGTTCAAGCTGAGTACTGCCACGACTAACTATAGATCATGGGTTGTATAGTTTTTCTTATGTGGTTTCAACTATCTGGACCCATAAGTAATCACCACCTAACTCTACATTCTCAAAATACCAAACCATACTCTAGTGGAATAAAAACACTAAATTCTTGACTCCCACATCGAGCAAACTCAGAACAAGTGTACTAATCAAACATGGATTCAAATCCTCAAAATATCTCTATCAATACTCTAAAAAAAACGAACGTATTCTATTTTTGAGTAAGGGAATTCATTGTTCCTAAAATATTATATGATTTTTCTAAAAATATTAGTTATCTTCCCACTATCCCAAGAAATCATTACACTGCAAAAATGATATTGGGTGGCTCCCAAGATAACATTACTTTGATCTTAATAGGGTCTACAACGATTCTTTCCCTTACGAAAAAATTCCCCATGAAATGGACATATCCAATATATAACCTACACTTCAATTGTTTTTTGTACATATGATGATCCGATAAAAAGTCCAAGATAATCATCAGATGTTGATCTTTCTCATTATTTGATGTTGAATTGATAAAGATGGAATTGATGAAGAAAACAACAAACTGGACTAAGGATGGTAAAATGATCTTTTTTATAAGGAATATAAACAATAATATGTTATTCATCATGATAAAGTTTATCACTAGAAACTCATATATTCCCTAACACCGTTGAAATAATGTCATTAGGGTATCATCATATTTAATCCAAAACTTGTGGTTGTAGAACCTATGATTGATCTACAAGAACCACTTATCTCCCATTAGTTGGTCAATCAGGTCATTGATCCTCTAAAAATAGTACTTATTCTTTAATGTCACCTGATTCATGTATTGATACTCAATAAAGACCCTCAATATGGCATCTAAATTATTGGTGAATAAAGATGGAGGTACTTATGGGGAAACACTAAGTATGATATAAAATCTCTATAAGTTCCTACAATAACACCTTCACCTATTTGAGATCATATGGGGTCATTCGATATGATTTCAAACATATAAAAGAGATATTATGTTAAAGATAAATATAGATTTCAATATACTAATGAGGTGAAAACCAATAACATCCTTAATAAAAACATCCATGTACTCCTCCATAATTAAATAAAGTTGATTATCTGAAGCGCCAACCAAACATAGAGCCATACTCACCTATTGATGGGTGATCAACTATAACATACCATACATAGGCACATATTTTATAGGTAGAATGTCTTAATTTCACAAAAAGGAGAACCTTGATACATTATATCAGTATAACATCACTATATGAAGGTTGAAATATATTCATTAATGAATAGATGATAGCTATCCCATTATTAAGATGATGTCATAGGGATTTATCAAATGCAATATAAGGTCAGAAAAAATGTATCTTCAATAAGTTCATGTTTTCATTACTGCTATATGTGGGTAAAAATGTATTTAGTTCTTATAGGATTCCCTAACTGAATTGGTTAGGTTAGGGGATTTACAAAAATTTCAAGCTCTTGAACTATGGATTCATCAGAAAAGGAACAACTTATACTGTTATCTATAAGCATGAAACAAAGTGTAGAGTACATAAAAATGAGAACTCATATCATGATAGGAATCACCTCATAATATCCCCACATCACCTATATTTATATACAACCCATATCGCTAAACCTCCAGTCCATGCATGGACTGCCTGAGGGTGGAGGCAATGCAATTGGATCATAACAACTTCCTCTTACAGGTTCACCCCACAATGTACACCACCAACTCTTCCACCAAAATATCCACCCTGAGGACCACCCTAAACACTTTAGGGAGGAACCTGATCACATTTTTGCCTCTAAAATAGTGGTCTATCTATAGCATGATTTTCCTCTAATACATGATGGGTTGGATGGTCACACGTCACATGATCTATTATTTTAAAGATATAAAAATTCTTATCCACTATTTTACTGGATCCTCTACATAACTCCGGAGCTATTATACATCTAGTGTGAGATTATACACGTGCTTATGCCCTAAATTGTAAAAATGATGCTTGAAATCTGTTACCATAAACTAATAACTCTTCTCTTGGGTGACCACCACCAACTCCTCCAACTAGGAAGTTATCCATCACCAAGGCATGCTCTAGAACCCTAACATATATAGAGATACTGATTTAATAAACACATAATAATAATTTTCTAGATATATTTCATTATAAATTCCATACATAGAATAATCCATCATGGATTATGTCAAGGGAGAACCAGATGAGATCATTCAATCTCATCACCTACTAAGAAAATAACATACAACCCTATTGTAACTCTAATGGCTCCTAGAAAAAAATGGTCAGTAATAGTTCTGGATAATACTCCATAAATAAATGGTTCTTGAACTCTCTCTATGTACGAGTTCCTTCATTATAAGCCTAGATTACTAAGGTCCACCAGTGGAACATTGTACCATGGAGCAAGTTGAATTCCACCATGGCCCTAGAAGTGATCCTCATATGTGTATCGTGATATTTCCCGACTCAAGAGTGTGTCTCCCATAATGAGTGTATCTATTTATCGTGATCTCTCCCACTCAGAAGTGTGTCTACTGTAATGAGTGTGGATATCACTCATGGCTTTTCTCAACCAACAACACTTCTCAGATGGGCGTCATCAGAGCTATCAGACTCAGGGAGTGAGTTCTCCCGGAATGAGTGCTTCACAGAATCTTCGAACTGAATCCCTAATGGGGGTATGCGGTTTTGCAACTTGTCTCTAGACCGCAGGTCTGGGTTTTTAGTATATCTGGTTGTGTTTCCCTTTCTATATGTTCTGTAGACATATACTATGCATAGCTGACTGTACCTTTACTTCGTGTACTACTTTGTGGTTTTCGAGGTCCTCTACTGAGTATTGTTATACTCACCCCTACACGGGCTTTTCCCACATGTGTCGTGACTTGTGCAGACAAGTATCCTTTTGAAAGAGTCCATGGAGGAACATGATAGGACTAAGCTTTATGAGTTTCCTATAGTCCAAGGCGTTCCAATGACTACGAGCAGCATTCCCAGTACCTCTTTGTGTTTACAGGTTGGACTTTGCGGTTTCAGACTCTCATTTTTGGTGGTCTTGTATTCCGGCCAAATTTTCATTCAACACTTTACTTTCCATTGCACTCTGTTGGTTGGTTTTAGTTGTATGCATGCATTTTGTTCCATAGTGGTTTTTACATTTCAACATTTGTGGGATTGAGATGTGTGTGTGTGTACAGGTACTTATTCAATGCCTCCCATGTTAGTAATATGCCTACTCAGTGCTAGTCACCAGCCCCTGGCCTATTGGAGGTGGGCTTGGGGAGTCGCGGCGTGGGCCCCATTGGGATGGGTCGTGGAAGAGTGGTGTCAGTGGTGGTCGGTTCTACCGTAGGGCCAAGAGTCTGTGAGATTGGTTTGGGGATACAGTGTTAAGTGTTTCGAGTTCGGCTTTTAGGCCAGAGACTCCAGTGTTGGTGCAGCGACCGATGTATCCATACACCAGGACTCTGATAACCTACTTTTCGACGCGGTACATGAAAACAATAGTTGCGGGGAAGTAAAATAATGGGTCATGAATCATATACAAATGGGTTGTTTTTTCCATGTCCTTTGTGTCCACTGTCATGATTTATTCATTGACCATGGTACATCTTGTTTCATTACAGGATGCATCCACGACGCATACCCACTAGGATTCAGCAGCGCAATCACAAGGATGACCCCCTCAAGGATGAAGCTTCAATACAGGGACCAATTCAATAGGCGTTGCCACCAGGTGGTGCACCTACTATACCACCACCAGTGAAGTAGCCCGTGGTACCTGTAGTACCGACTGACGAGGGGCACTGGCTGAGCGCACTCTATGAGTTCCAGAGACATAGAACCCTCAGGTTCCGATGCAAGCCCAACCGTCAGGTGTCTGAGGACTGTCTTGAGGTGCTGAATAGAGTTTTTCATCTAGTGAGGACACCAGCGGACCAGATGGTGATCCTAGGAGCGAGCCTTCTTTAGTGTTTGACAGGACGATGGTGGAGTCTGACCACACAGACTCATAACGAGGAAACTCTTTCATGGGAGAAGTTTGAGCGACTCTTCAAGGAGAAGTTAAATCCAGTTATGCTGAGGGTAGTGCACATACAGGAGCTTCTTCAGCTCTAGTAGGGCGGTTTGACAGTAGCTGACTATTCATCGAGGTTCACCAACCTCGCTCAGTACTCGATGGATATGGTCTGGTATAAGTATTTCAGAGCTCGGACCTTCGAGAGAGGTCTACGATGGGACATATGAGCTAGTGTTGTGCCTCTATGAATTTTGACTTATGCTGGAGTGCTCGAGAGGGACTTGGTGATCAAGAGCTTCTTGGCGGAGCAGAGACAGCCGACGGTAGTCAGCAGCAGGCCGACAGGTGTGGAGACCCCAACAGCAGGGAGCCAATGTAAGGAACCGAGATCTATACATGGAAAAATTCATAGGAGTACCCATGATATAGGATCAATAGTCTAGGGATCTCAGGCTGGATCCAGTTAGCCTAGGGATAAGAAATGAAACACATGCGATGGTAGAGGACATCTCGCCAGAGATTTTCTGACCCGTTGAGCTGCTGACAGGGAAGTGGTGGATGGACCACTGAGTCAGAGGCAGAGAGTGGAGAAGATAGACCCACCAGGTGGAAGATGTGGCAGAGGAGCAGGGAGAGCTGTGGTGGTGGCAGACACTTTGACTTACTTCCACCACCACCACCAGGAGGTCCGCACCAGGATCAGGGAGTTGGGGGATGGGGACAAATGCATGCGGTCAAGGTGTACAACGTAGGGACTCCAGGGATGATTTGATGTATGATATATGTCTTTGATACCTTAGCTACTTTACTTATAGACACATGTGCTAGTCATTCCTTCATAGCCACATGTCTTGTGCCAAACCTTGATAATCTGGTAGAACCATTGACTCGATCCTTACGCTTGGAGACACCTATGGGAGGAGACTCGATGATCACGTACAATTGTAGACAGTGTGATCTTACCCTTGGAGGTGAGAGTTTCAGTTGTTACCTCTTGGTGGTAGCATCGACGCCTTACGACGTCATTCTCGGTATGGATTGGTTATCTTCAGTCCATGCCAAGATAGACTGTTTTATGAAAAGAGCGCAGTGTGTCCGTAGTGATGGGATGAGGTTTTCTTTTGTTGAAGAAAGGGAAACCCATGTAGTAAAGAATGAGCTTATGCATAGGATGGTGGATCTGATCGCTCATGAGTTGGTTAGCCTTTCCCTCAGAGAAGTGGATGTTGTAGGCTCTCATTTCCCAGTAGTAGTGGCAGAGTACAAGGACGTCTTTCCCGAAGATGTTCCAGGATTACCTCCCCGTCGGGAAATTTACTTTTACATCGACTTAAACCCCAGAACAACACCATTTTCCTAATCATTATATCGGATGGCTCCCATAGAGCTTCTTGAGTTGAGGATGAAATTAGAGGATATGTAGAGCAAGGGTTTCGTGAGACCTAGCGTTTCACCCTGGGTGGCCCCAGTCTTGTTTTCAAAGAAGGCAGATGGGATTCTGAGGTTGTAAGTGGATTACCGATGCCTGAAATAGGTGAAGGTGAAGAATAAGTATCAACTACCAAGAATCGACGACCTCTATGATCATCTAATAGGGGAACAATGGTTCTCAAAGGTTGACCTTCGATCAGGTTATCACCAGTTATATGTACGGGACAAGGATATACTGAAGACAACTTTCAGATGCCGCTACGGTAACAATGAGTACTTGGTGATGCCTTTCAGTGTGATGAATTCCCCCACAGTGTTCATGGGACTGATGAACAAGATCTTCCAGCCGTACTTGAATCAGTTCATAGTTTTCATCATCGAAGACATCCTTGTGTACTCGGCATCAGAGGAGGAGCATGCGAGACACCTTTGGATAGTTCTAGATGTATTTGGGAGCACAAACTTTATGGGAATATCTCAAAGTTCCAGTGTTGGATTCAAGAGGTCCTCTTTCTGGGACATGACATCTCAACAGATGGAGTAGCTGTAGACCCAACCAAGAGGGAGGCTGTGTTAACATGGGAGCCACCTTAGAGCGAGATGGAGGTGTAGAGATTCCTTGGGTTGGCAGGATACTATCAGAGATTCATTCTGGATTTCTCCCGGATATCAGCACTGATGATAGCCTTGACCAGGAAGGGGAAACCCTTCATGTGGACGGAGAAGTACTATCAGGCTTTCGAGCAGTTGAGGCAGAGTTTGACGAGTGCCCCAGTTTTGAGATTGCCGGAGTAGGTTTTTGAGTACGTAGTTTTCTACGATGAATCATGAACTGGGCTTGGTTGTGTCCTGATGCAGAGGCAGGTAGTGATTACTTATGGTTCACGCTAGCTTTGGCCACATGAGCAGAGCTATGCAACCCATGATATCGAGTTGTCAGCGGTAGTCTTCACATTGAAGATGTGGCGACACTACCTTATGGGCGAGCGGTTTATCATCTACTCTGACCACAAGATCCACAGGTACATATTTTCAAAAAAATATCTGAACCTGAGATAGTGGTGTTTGCTAATGTTCTTCCAGGACTATGATTTTGAGATCATATATAATCTCGGGAAGGGGAACAAGGTGGGAAATGCTCTTAGAAGAAGGTTGAGCTCACAATTGTTGAGTGAGGTTATAAAGCAGTTAGCCTTGTTGCGGTTTTCCTTCGTGGACAGAGAAGATGTGGCTTACCTACAGTTGATGGTTGTCACACCTACACTCTTACAACGAGTTAGGGAGGCCCAACTTGGGGATGTCGACTGTGAGGCTTTACGTGCTCAGTTATCAACATAAAATGCTCCTGATAGATATTCTCAAGATGGGGAGCACGTACTTATTTTCAGAGGATGCACTGTTGTACTGGTGGCCTTGAAGAGAGAGGACCTGAAGGAGTTTCATACATCCCCTTTGGAAGTATATCCTGGAGTGGAAAAGATGTACCAGGATCTTCGATGATAGTTCTAGTGGTCGGGCATGAAGAAGGCAGTAGCTGAGTTCATTTCCCGATGCCTCACATGCCAACAGGTGAAGCCCGAGCACCTGGTTCCAGGAGAATTAGCTCACCCCTAGAATTTCTAGAGTAGAAGTGGGATGTGATATCAATGGAATTTGTGAAAGGCTTACCACAAACATCCAAGGGGCATGATTCCATCTGGGTGAACATTGACCGACTCACCAAGTCGGACCACTTCCTATCTATCAGGGAGTAGAGTTCTGTAGAGATCTTGGGACACCTCTACATGCAGGAGATAGTCTGAATTCATGGATTGCACTCAACAAGAGTGTCGGACTGAGATTACCATTTCACATACTGGTTGTGGAAGGAATTACAGGTGGCTTTTGGGACTCAGCTACGCTTGAGCACAGCGTTTCATCCCCAGATAGATGATCAGATAGAGAGAACCATTCAGGTTCTGGAGGATATGTTGTGAGCCTGTATGTTGGAGTTTGGTAATATTTGGGAGGAACACCTACCACTAGTGGAGTTTTCGTACAATAATAACTACCACTCCACCATTGGTATGACACCGTTTGAGGCCCTGTATGGGAGACCTTGATGATCACCACTTTGCTGCACCGACCCCAGAGAGTCAGCACTCATGGGTCCAGAGTTGGTACGATATACCACTGAGAAGGTGCAGATCATCCAGGAGCAGATGAAGACTACACAGAGCTGGATGAAGTATTATGCTGATAGATGATGGAGACCTCTAGTGTTCTAAGAGGGAGACCACGTCTTTCTTCGGGTCTCACCTCAATGAGGGTTACATAGATTTGGCCGGGGTGGCAAGCTATCTCCAAGGTTCATCGGACCTTTCCAGATACTATGTAGAGTTGGTGAGGTGGAGAACCACCTAGCTCTAATACCACTGTTGAATTGGGTACATGATGTCTTCCACGTGTCGCAACTGAGGAGGTACGCGCATGACCCATCGCATGTCATCAACTAGGGTGAGCTGGACATCGAGGATGGAGTGACCTTTCTTGATTACCTGGTGAAGATCGAGGATCAACAAGAGAGGATCCTTCATGGTTGATTGATTCCCCTAGTGCGCGTTTGGTGGCAGCATGAGAATCTTCAAGAGAGCACGTGGGAGTGGGAGGCTCAGATCCGTGCCCAATACCCATATCTTTTTGAGTATCCTTGTTTTGGATTTTTGGGGACGCAAAGCTCCAAGGCGGGGCAAATTTAATGTTCCCAATTTTTTTGTGTATTATTTTTAAGTATTATATGGAATTATTTCAAGATCGGGCGTGAAGATGGCACATCATTCCGAGGCCCAGTGAGCCTGGAATGGTGGTTTGAACATTTTAAGTTAATTGATTTAGCATATGTGCACGGTTGTGGTAGTTGCCAATCGGATACCCGAATTAAAAATATGAGGGCACTATTCCATTTGTGATGATGACTTTACCTATGAACGAGTCTAACTTCGACTGGCTCAAGTTGAGGGAAAAAGTTAATTTTTGGACGTTTTTAGTAAAATAAAATGAAATAAATTATCAATGTTTATTTTATTTTGTATAGAAAAATCTGCTGCAGCGCGGCGTTGGGGAAGCAATTTCTTTAATAAATTTCACGTTATAATGTCTCTGAAATGGAAAGCTTGACTCATTAATACTGTAGTATAATGGGATTCCAAACACGTTTCCCTTTTTATTGGGATAATTAAATGTTGCTCGTTGGCAAGGATTGAGAGGAAACTCTGGAGAATCTGTGGAGCTTTGGAGCAAACTCTCGGTGATGAATGAAGATGAATCGAGGTTGAGAATTGCTACACCAACGAGGTTGGAGGATCTCGACGACGATAGTATTGTGGCCCCTTTATTAGAGATCGATCTTAGTTGAGGTTGGGGTTTGTTATTTAAATTCATTTCCCCGATTTTGATTTAAACGATGAACACAGATCAACCACGAATAGGTTGATCTACAAATTCGTACGTTCTTGTGGAAGGGTTTTATTGAGATGATTTGAGAAATTGTGCCATGTTGAATTATTGTTTTATTCTTCTCCTTTTGATCCTACTAACGAGATTGGATAAATTCTGTGATGAATGACGGTGGAGGTTCGATTCTCAATTTGTTTTATTGGATTTCTTCCCCTTTTATTTTCTCCGTGTGTTCTTCACGTTCTTCATGGGGAGAGGAACAAAAGATTATTGCGCATCCATTTTGTGATTCAATGATCCCAAATTGAAGATTTGAAACCATAATGACCTTGTGGAGGTGCAGCGACAATAGCGGATGACGGATCGAACCAGATCGAGAAGGGCCATTCTTCAAGCATTATTTGCACGGATGGATCATTACACGTTTTTGGAGCCGATCGAAGGTCCAAAAACAACAGAGATGATTTCGGGATGTCAGGGAAACCTGGAATATAGAGTTTCATAGTGATCAGACGGTCGGATCGACAAGTGGGGCAACATAGGAGGTGCACCGGTGAAGAGCATCGTTTCTAGAAAATTCCAGGATACAGAGCGTGTACTTCCGAAGAACACGCTGTGTTGTACTGTCGGAGACAGCTAGGGTTTTGGGGGTCAGAGAGGTGTCACACGGCATGTGACCCTGGTCACATAGCATGTTGGACCTTCCCCGATGCTTGACGTGTATCTTTTAATGTACATGGACAAGGGTTGGACCACACAGCTTCGGGACACGATGTGTACTCTCTACGCAGCATGGTAGAGGCAACTACGTGGGACTCGATGTTTATTCTGGGGATACACGGGCATAGGATGGAGTACACGACCGTGTACTCCACCACACGGCCCGTCGAGGCCAATAACACAGATTACCCCATGTACTCAATACACGGGTTGAGGCTGTGTACGGGCACACGACCGCGTACATGGAGCCGACCCCGAATGACTCAGACACAATGTGTACTCCATACCACACACCGTGTACTGACTTTTTCTACAGGACCATCCTTACAATATGGGCCATTATACATGGGAAGTACCCGGCATCTGAAGACATGGCGTGAAACATTTCTACACGTCATGTACTATTTTCAAAATGGCTTGGTCTTCTTGTCCACCGTATCTTGGACATGTTTCGTTTGGGTTAGTGCCCCTTCTTCTCATTCCCCTGAAGGTCATGGATCATTTCCTTCTACATGAGTATGATTCCTTCAGTAGGAATTTCTGTGATAGATCAGGCATCCATCCAAGAGGCCCAGATCGAAATCCTCTATCCATTTTTGACCCTAGGTAGAGTCAGACATCGACATGACCAACTCCACCAGGCATCGATCCTCTACCTAGCAGGTGAATTCCGGATGAGTCGTGGTATCCAACAGGACCCTAGAAGTGATCCTCATCTATGTATCCTGATCTTTCCCCACTCAGGAGTGTGTCTCCCATAATGATTGTATTGATATATCATGATCTCTTCCACTCAGGAGTGTGAATCCCGTAATGAGTGTGGCTATATCTCATGGATTTTCTCGACGAATAGTTCTTCTCGGACATATGTCATTAGAGCTATCATACTTGTGGAGTGAGTTCTCTCGGAATGAGTGCTTCGTGGAATCTTCGAACTAAATCCCTAACGGGGGTATGCAGTTGTGCAACTTGTCTCTAGACTACAGGTCTATGTTTTGAGTATATCCGGTTGTGTTTCTCTTGATATATGTTTTGTAGACATATATAGTGCATAACTGACTATACCTTTAGTTCATGCAATACTTTTTGGTTTTCAGGGTCCACTACTGAGTATTGTTATACTCACCTCTGCACGGGCTATGCCTCCATGTGTCGTGTTTTGTGAAGATGAGTTGCCTTTTGATAGAGTCCAGGGCGGACCAGGACATGCCTGAGCTTTTTGAGTTTCCTACAGGCTAAGGCGTTCCTACGACAACAAGCAGCAGTCACAATACCTCTTTGTGTTTACAGTTTTGACATTCCAGTTTCAGACTCTTGTTTTTGGTGGGCTTGTATTCTGGCCCAGTTTTCTTTTAGCACTTTACTTTCTGTTTCACTCAGTTGGTTGGGTTTAGTTGTATGCATGCATTTTGTTCCTTAATGGCTTTTACATTTTAGCATTTGTGGGATTGGAGATGTGTGTGTGTGTGTGTACATGCACTTAGGCAATGCCTCCCATGTTAGTAATATTTTTACTCGGTGCTAGTCACTAAACCCTGGACTATTGGAGGTGGGATTGGGGAGTCGCGGCGCGGGCCCCACCGGGATGGGTCGTGACACGAGTAGCTTTTCCTGAGTGTTTTTGTCAACATAGTACACAATGGTGTCCTCTGTAGTGGCTTACATGTTATGATGCGAGATGCTTCGGGAGTGAAGCCTATCTAGGGAGGCACCCAATGACTGTAACAATGTTCTTTCGAGATGTACCATCTAGTATGGAGGTCCTGTGTTCCTCAATGTTTTTTGAGAGGTACTATCCAACATGGATGACCAGTGTTCCTCGTGCGTACTTTCTGAGAGGTACCATGCAGTAGGGATGGACAGAGCAGTCCTAGGGTGACCTCCAATTGGGTTGGGATTTGTTCCCCGATGGCAGTTCTAGGGTTAACTCTAGCTGGGCTAGGAAGTGTTCCATGTTGGCAGTTATAGGCTTCCCTCCTGTAGGGCTGGGCAATGGGACCCATCAATGACTCTTGTCGGGTAGTACCCTCCAGCTGGGTTGGAAAGTGGGTCCCCCATCAACTTTCAAGTGATGATACCCACATAACTTACTAGGGAACATATACATGATGGTGAGTGGAATCCTTTCATAAGGATGGTCATGGATCCTTGACTTTGTATAATGATCTCTCGACTGTGCGTCACAGTGACAAGATCTGCTTTGATGGAACTTTGGACTCTCATGAAAGAGGGATGATTTTCCCACCAAGGCTTGTCCTTGTGATGTGAACTTAAACTATGAGGGTGAGACAGAGCCACCCAATGTGTACAATGTCGAGGTGTGGTGATTGAGTCCCTTTGACTTGTAGTTCAGATCAGTCGTATGGGATGCTAGGCATCAATGGTTACTTCTGGGACTGTTGTCCACTCACTTTTCTTGGTCTGAGCTTGTGAGATAGAGATCCCCTTACTCTCCCATTTAGGTTTCATTGATTAAGCATATATATATATATATATAAAATTCCATTTCTAGTTCATGCTCCTTGGGTTTGGGTTTCTCTCCTTCTAGGAGAGGCAAAGATGCATGAGGTATTCCATGTGCTATCCATGTCTAGATTATCATGGATGAACAAGTCTACTCTTACATTATAGATAGTAAAGACTTGATGAGAAGTTCATCTTCTCACCATTTCATGCTCCTCGTGTTTGGATGATCTTACTTTACTCTCTTGTTGGGTTGAGCTGTACTCCTTTACTGTATTCTTTTAACATACCATATTCTATATACTGATCCCCTCTTTAGTAAAACTTTTTCTACTCCTATGATCCTTTAGGGAATCGTACTGAGTTTTTTTATACTCAACCCTTTTTGGGATTTTCCAACACTTAGTGTTACCTTGAATATGACATATAGTTTGATCACGACTTCCGAGGAGTGTAGGGATACATAGTGCTTGGATTGGGTGAGGTGGTTATAAATTGGGATCTTGGAGGATGTATCTCTTAGATATTTTACTTTTACACATGTTTTCGGGTTGTGGCACTTTTCTGGGTGGGTGTGTAATTTTCCCCTTTACATTTCAGTTTAATTTCTGTACTTGTATTTATTAGAGGTCAATACATGTTTGGGGTTTCTATATTGAAGTGTTGTATCTTGTTTTCCATTCCATATGCACTATTTTCATTGAGTTGGATGTGTGTATGTACATGTTCTTAGGAAAAGGCCTCCCCCTGATTTTTGTGCTTTAGGAACGAGTCACTATCCTCGGGCCTATGGAGGTCGGCTTGGGGTAGTTGCGGCTCAAGCCCTAATACAAGTCGGGTCGTGACATTGCAGTAAAAACTATACACAGAATAACCTAACTCTATAGATATGGGACATAAACCTCATGTAGAACACACATTCCAAGGAAGTAATTTCCTTCATATATAGAGAACCCATTCCATGAGAATAGTGGAGAGTTTCAAACTCAATAATTAATATGGGGGAGTCCTGGATATTTGAGTAGAACACAATAAATGAGGGATACCTAGACCTTACGAATAATTTGACCAACACGATTGATCCACATCATTAGTCCTATATAACTAATGATAATAAACTATATACATCACCCTATGTCTCTCATTATATGATAAAGAGAAGTTCACTATCATGTTCCATACAGAAAATGATTTTTTTTCATATCAACCCATTGGAGAGACCTAGTCACAGTATGAACCTTTTGGTTATGCTGTGATGGACCAAACTAAATGAGGTCTCATAGAAAAACTACTTCCTAGATTTCTCATTATCTACCTTATTTCCATGCTGTCAAGCCATGTAAAAGTCCTCCACACCATGGAATATTGACCTTCACCCCATCCTTCATACCATAACACATTCTTATATGTATTGACCATACAAAATATATATACTTATAGAAGATGAACCTTATATATGATATGAGATATAGTATTTTCTCCCACTCAAGACCATCACATCATGGTTCTCCTTAAATAATATCTGACCTCCACACCTCTTCCAAATTTCATTTCATAGCATCCTCCACCACAACATGATAATATATCATCCACCTCATCACGTCATGGAAAAACCCACTACATAGTGACTTTACTTTTTCATATGGAAACATGACACCTAACTCACACAAGTTATACTCGATGTTATGAAATAAATAATATGATGTGAAAAATAGTTCATGTAATGACTGTACTGTGACCATAGAGACATGTTATGATGAACTAATTAGGGAATAACTGTTACGTTGAATCTAGATTCTAAAAAATTCCTAAAATGCATCTTTGTCACCATTTATTCCTTTGATCGGTCCTAGGATGCCTCAAAATTTATTGATGAACAATTTTGATACTTCATTGATAAATTCTTAATTGTGATTCACTATAAATTTTTTACACAACCCCACCACCTTCATAGACTAATGCATAAGAAATCTGGATTCATTGTTTCCTCCAATGATCTATTTTCACCCTCTATTAATACCACATTCCATGATACTCAATTACACTTAAAAATTCTCTATCAATAGGGTCCAATCCTAGTTGATCATTTTTGGGCCTTATTCATCATACTTGCATCCATGATGAACACAAATAGTGAAAAAAACAAAGAACATGTGGAATAATAGAGGAAGAACAAGGGCTCGACTCCTAATATGATCAATCACACATTTTCCTTTCTGAACGTGATACCAATGATAAATAATATAGATATACACTGAATATATGATATTTTGAAGATAAAATACAAAAAATACCTTTTTACGATTTGAAATTTAATAAAAAAAATAAGGATAAATGTTCATGCTAAAAATCACAAAAAAATAGAGCAAGGAACAAAATAATAAAATACCCACTTCATGATCATATAATTAATTTAAGAGCCACGAGTTTTCTCTAATTTCTATTGGTGATTTTTTAATGAATTTATTTTTTGGATCTCTAATTTTTGATTCCATCAATTGCCTCATCATTCTCTCTATATTAATATATCAATCTAGTGTTTTTTTGTGGATAAACCTAGAGAGAGGTTGGAGAGGATTAAATTGGAAGGGGGTTAGGTCAAAGAACATAATTAATTAATTAATTATAACCAAAATAGACCAATCTCATGGATCCTGATGTGAATAAAGAATATAACACCCTTAGGGTAAAACCCCTATTATGGATGTAGTCATGGTCTCAAATTTCCCATATAAGGCTCTAATAAAATGTACATTCTATATCCAATAGAACCCATATTACCATATTAAAAATAATATAGTATAATTTATATATTATTATCATGGTTGTACTATGATCACAACTCTACAATAGATTAATTGCCCATATTTTTTTTAAAATGATATAAATGTTAAAAAAGAAATAACTAAGGTCCCTAAATTATACCCTTATTAAAGGATATTCTACTTGAAAATCACAACATACTCAAAAAGTTGAGGGTACTAATATCATATATAGTTTTCATAATCCCATGAGCTAATGTGGATGTTCCCATACTGCTAAAGTATGAACACTAGTGGAATGGATTATCCATAATCCGTGCTCTATTTCTAGTCTTTAATCACAACTAGGTACTATTAGAAGGTGAAACTATTATTAATGTTCAAATCACCTTATTAAATCCTGAAAAATGTTCTATAAACATATCTATTAAGATGTAACAAATAAAATATTCCATTCTCCAATTCAACTATAGGAGAAGGGCTAAGTAGTAAGAAACCTTTCCAACCCTACACATGATATGGAATGGACTAATGATAATTGGGGAATACTTTCCATCATGAACAAATCTTTATAGATTTTTTCATGGATATCCCATCAATAAATCATTATCTCCCTCATCAAAATCCAGAGGCCTCCATCATTGGTTCATGTTGTACTTCTGATGACTCTAATCGATTTTAATCCACTCCTAGATCACCCACACATTATTTTTTTTCACAACACTAATATCATCCCCATAAGTGATGGAAAACCTTACACTATACAATACACGGGTGGCCTATATGTTTTAGAATATAGGTCCATGAATTATTTCATACTAATGGTTAAGTGGTAGCTATTGTTGTGTGTGAACTCGATTAAAATCAACTGATCCTCCTAGGTTTTTCTAAAATTTAACACATATGACCTCACCATATACTTAAGAAACTGCATGGTTTACATGTTCTAGTCATTATTTTGAGGGTCCAATGTAGTAATTATCCAAAAATGATTCCTGAGTACCACCTACAAGATCCTCCATAACATATATGTAAATCAAATTTATTGGTTAGAAATGATCATCATTTAAATCCCATGTAGCAGTATAATCTCATACACATACAAGTATCCCAAAATCTCCACCAAAATCTACTTATGTGTATCTTGAAAGCAGATCAAATTGGTTAGTTGTATGATGATCACTAAGATAACATAATGACTTCTCACTGACCATGGGAGCCCCATCATGAAATTATTTGTGATGCTGTCCCGCTCCATCTCTAGAACCTCAAGGGATTGAGATAAATCTAGTAAGACCCTATGGTTTTCTTCACCTATTGACAGGTAAGGAACTATGAGATAAACTCAACACAACTTTTTTTATACCTTCCCATAAAAACTGATTCCTAAGATCTTTGTATAACTTCGTCACTGTAGGATTTTCTACCACAGTTGAATTATGATCTTTCTCAAAACCACCTCAAACCACATGACTAAAAAACTATTCATCCTTTGATGAGGATAATGTGATAAACTTCTTAAAGATATACTTATGGAGAATCCCCTTAGGTTATATTGTCATATAAAATCTCATAATTGTTGTCTCCTAGCTAGGCCTACCCCACTCATTGAAGAAGTAGAGGGGACACCACAATTTATCAAAGATAAAAAACTTCCCAGACATCCACTAAAGAAAATTGAAACAACACCAATTGGTAAGACACCTACCACAATAACTAAAAAAAGATAATTACTGATATGGATATTTATAACCATGTTTCCTTTTCTATGAGTATAACCAATCTTGAAATAATATACCTACATTAACTCCAATGAATTTATCTGTCTTAGGTAAATATCTCCCTAAGTAAATATGTACGATAGACTCCTATGGTATGCCTAGAATATTAAACACACACTAATGTATCAAGAATACATACTTAAATCCTATGTTGGTATTAAATTATAAATTTATATTTTCCCAAACCACGCTGATAACAAAGGCATAGTAAAGTGGGCGTATGAAGTAGATCTCACAGAGAGTGGGGAATACAACAGAAGACTTTTGACCAAATCCCAGGTTGTCCCAATTATAGTTTTATTTTATTAAACTAATGACAAAATTTAAATAAATAAAATTAATGAATAAAGAGAGAAAAGGTAGAAGAGAGAGGGTTCATATTCAATTTCATGGTATAGGAAAAGGATAATCGTAAATCTAGCTTGGGATAAACCTATGGAATAAGCTGTAAAGTGGTGCAATGGACACTAATTGATCTTGGTCCAACAAATTGGATCAACCTAAGAGTGAAAATAAACATTAGTCTATATTAATTGACAACCTAAGTGTAGGAATATTGTATTCTAGGAAAAAATAATCACATGATATTGGTATTATCTTGATCAACTCAACCAGGTCAAGGCCATTCGACTACATCTCTGATGGCTAGGGTAGATGTAGTCGAATGAGATTGACAATTTTTTAAAAACTTATTACTATTCATAGTGTTAATAAGTTTCATTTAGATATTTATTAAATTAAAAACTAACCATTAATCCCAAACCATAACCCTATGTAGATTATCCACCCATGACAGTGTTTAATAAAAGTTGTGAAACAGATGGCATGTTCCACATTACAAATAAATGATTCAAAATACAACAATGAATAAACCATATTCCAAAGGGAAGAGAACATAATAGAGTGAATGATAAGGAAAATGAATAGAATAGAGATATTTTAATTAAAATATAAATCATTAAAAATTACATTAAATAAATAAAATCAAAACAATAAATCATAAATAAAACCTATCTATGAAGAACAGTGGGTCAGAACCCCACGAAAGCCTCCCAATAGTCGAGCCTCTCCATGCCTAGAATGGAATGCAAAATCGCTTTGAAAAAACTCATATTTATAAGCCCAAATATCATCCATGGGATTATATGGTTCAAAAGATTTGTTAAATAGTGATCCAGGTAACATGATTTATCATCTGTCGTAAAGATATGTCAAAATCTCCCTTTTTTTCGTATGTACAAGTTTTCACCTCATTTAATGTCATTACGTGAAGTGAAATTTGGGGGAAAGAATTTATTATTCTTAATATCCAATAAATGGATCATTCCTTGTTAAATTTCACATCATGTAATGATTACTCAAATTGTTTAGTGTGTTTTCATCTTCGAAATCTTTGTTTTGCTTCAATTATTCACTTTTGAGCCTCCGTTACCTCTTTTGATCATCCAAAATCATGGTAAAACATTATTTAATGGATTTATTAGTATCATTGGCTTAAATCACCAATGTTGTCTTAAATATTTAATATACATTATCATGCCTAGCCTCTTTGTGTCTTGGCACGAAGTGTCTTTATCATCCTTAATTGGCCGATTTTCCATCACATGCTCTAAATGATAGTCTTTCATAAGAATACAGAAAAAATAAATTTTAGAGTAGAAAATAATATTTAATCAAGTAATAATACACTTAAACTCATATAAAAACAGAAGAATATATATATATATATATATAATTGAGATATCACTCACCAAGGAGGCAGTTCCTCAAAGTGTACAAGTTGAATACTGCCATGACTAACAATAGATCATGAGTTGCATAGTTTTTCTTGTGAGGCTTCATCTATCTGGACCCATAAGCAATCAACACCTAACTATACATTTGAAAAATACCAAACCAAACTATATTGGAATAAAAAACACTCAATTCTTGACTCCCACATCGAGCATCCTCAGAGAAAGTGTACTCATCAAACATGGCTTCAAATCCTCAAAATATCTCTATAAAAACTCTAAAAAAATGAATGGATTCCATTTTTGAGTAAGGTAATTCATAGTTACCGAAATATTATATAATGTTTCTAAAATATTAGTTATCTTCCAACTATCCAAAGAAATCATTAAACCACAAAAATGATCTTGGGTGGCTCCTGAGATAACATTACATTGATCTTCATAGGGTCTAAAACTATTCTTCACCTTATGATAAAATTACCCATGAAATGGACATATCCAATATATAACCAACACTTCAATTGTTTTTCATAAATACGATGATCCGATAAAAAGTCCAAGAAAATCATCAGATGTTGAACTTGCTCATTCATTGATGTTGAATTAATATAGATGGAATTAATGAAGAGAACCACAGACTTGACTAAGGATGGTAAAATGATTTTGTTTATAAGGAGTATAAAAAATATGCTATTCATCATGCTAAAGGGTATCATGAGAAAATCATATATTCCCTAACACCATTGAAATAATGACATTATGATATCATCATATTGAAGCCAAAACTTGTGGTTGTAGAACCTAAGATTGATCTACAAGAACAACTTAGCTCCCTTTACATGGTCAATGAGGTCATTGATCCTCTAAAAATAGTACTTTTTCATGAATTTCACCTGATTCATTTGTTGATACTCAATAAATACTCTCAATATGGCATCTAAATTCTTGGTGAATATCATTGGAGGTACGTAGGTGGAAACACTATGTTTGATAAAAAATCTCTATAAGGTCCTACAATAACACCTTCACCTATCTGAGATCATATGGGGTCATTCGATATGCTTTGAAACATATAAAAGAGATATTATGGTAACTATAAATATAGATTTCAACATATTTTTGAGGTGAAAACCCTGTAACATCCTCAATAAAAACATCCATGTACTCCTCCACAATTAAATGAAGTTGATTATCTGAAGTGCCCACCAAACATAGAGCCATACTCACCTAATGATGGGTGATCAACTATAACTTCCCATACATAGGCTCAGATTTTCTAGGTAGAATGTCCCAATTTCACAAAAGGAGAACCTTGATATATTATCTCAGTAGAACATCACTATATGAATGTTGAAATATATTCATTAATGAACAGATGATAGCTAGACAATTATTAAGATGATGTCATAGGGATTTATCAAATGGAATATACGGTCAAAAAATGTATCTTCAATAAGTTCATGTTTTCAATACTATTATATGTGGGTGAATATGTATTCTGTTCTTATTGGATTCTCTGACTGAATTGGTTAAGTTAGGTGATTTATAAAAATTTCAAGCTCTTGAACAATGGATTCGTCAACAAAGGAAAAACTTATACTATTATCTATAAGCATGAAACAAAGTGTGAAGTACATACAAATGTGACATCATATCATGCCATGAATCACCTTATAATAACCCCACATCACCTATATTTACAACCTGTGTCGCTAAACCTCTAAGCCTAGCATGGACTTCCTGAGGGTAGAGGCAATGAAATTGGATCATAACAACTTCCTCTTACAGGTTCACATCACAATGTACACCACCAACTCTTCCTCCAAAATATCGACCCTGAGGACCAACCGAAACTCCTCAGGGAGAAACCTGATCAAATTTTTGACTCTAAAATAGTGGTCTATCTCTAACCTGATTTTCCTCTGATACATGATGGGTTGGATGGTCACACATCACATGATCTCTTCTTTTAAAGATATAAAAATTCTTATCCGATAGTTTACTAGATCCTCTACACAACTCCGGAGTTATTATACATCTAGTATGAGATTCTAAATGTTCTAATGTCATACATTTTAAAAATGATGCTTGAAATATGTTACCAAAAACTAATAACTCTTCTCTTGGGTGACCACCGGCAACTCCTCCAACTAGGAAGTTATCCATCACCAAGGCATGCTCTAGAAACCTGAACTATATAGAGATAATGATTTTGAAAACACATAATAATATTTTTCTAGATATATTTCATTATAAGTTCCATCCATAGAAGAATACATCATGGATTATGTTAAGGGAGACCCAGATGAGATCAATCAATCTCATCACCTACTCAGAAACTGACATACTACTCTATTGTAACTCTAATGGCTCTTAGAAGAAAATTTCATCAATATTTCTAGGTAATAATCATCAAATAAATGGTTCTTGAAATCTATCTATATATGAGTTCATTTATTATAAGTCTATATGACCAAGGTCCACCGGTGGACCACTGTACCATGGAGCAAGTTGAATTCTAGCACAACTATCCGATCTGATCAAGGATGTAGACTCAAACTACAATATCCGGATAGTCCTCAACCAAAAAAGGGTTATGATATCCTTAAAACCATAGATATCATTAATACTAGAACTCATGTAACATCCTCATCCTTTTTGAATCCTCATCTCTTCCAACATGAATTTTCCATTTCATAGTTGGATGAAAAATTCCCACCTACACTCTCAGAGGTGGATTTGTTAGTTTCCCTAATGCATAGAGGTACTTATATCTACATTCATGGTGGAAACACCTCATGACATAATCCTTGAATGATATATATATATATATATATCAACTAATCCATGACTAGAGGCTCAACTATTGGATAGAGATCATCATGGAACTACCTTGAGATCCCAATTAGTAGTCTATTTAGATGAATCCTCTAATTTAATAGGATATATCATGGTCATGGAAGTATATATGAAGATATAACCCAATAAGGATATAGAAATCATTAATAAATCCCTATATGATACATTTTTTATATATTGTTCTGTATAACTAGTGCCTCATTGTTTTGAGTTATCAATAAGGTTATCGCAGTCCAGTTTAGTGGATACATTGGATTACTCACCAAAACTAGGTTACCTAGATAGAAATCCATACTCCTTACCAATTGAAACCATTTATCTAAATTTACAAACCAATACTCACTAGAAAACTACTCCAAACTCCAACCCAAGAAAAAACCACATTGATAGCACTCTAACCCAACTAAAATCACTGATACCCTTCTTGGGTAGTGGTAGGATGAGTCTTCCATGAAAACCCATCCTGCAATTGGTTAAGGGTTGGTGACTACAACTAAGTTGGAATATAACACATCATGAGAGACCTTATCCCGCAATACATGTAC
Source organism: Viscum album (assembly GCA_963277665.1). Classification (NCBI taxonomy): domain Eukaryota; kingdom Viridiplantae; phylum Streptophyta; class Magnoliopsida; order Santalales; family Viscaceae; genus Viscum; species Viscum album. The sequence goes on from OY728123.1 coordinate 883,268,844, forward strand.
ACACCATATACCTCTAAACCTGATATAATAATACCTAATAGATAAGAAACACACTATAATATATATATAATTCATGTGAAGAATCATAATATCTAAAAAGGATAATCAATATATAAACCATAATGAAAATGGGCATGATACACACGCAATAAACCAAAGGAAACTGAATGTTTAATAACTAAGATGAATAGGTACAATCATTGAGCTAACTCCAAACATGAATGTTTTCCATTGATATCACCATGTGCTACCACAAACCTTTACCAACACCATATGTACCATGGTCACTGCAAATTTGTATGTCTTACTTATTGGACATAACATATATGGGTGAAGAAACCTAAGTATGGGTGAGTATATGCATTCCTAGTAGAATGTCTCCAAACCACAATGGAATAATAAAAATACCATTCAATTAAATGAAAATGGAAAGAAGGAAAGAATAACTCATAAGGAGGAAAAGAGACTTATAGTTGATTTAGAGTTGAGAACTCAGTACAAAGGGGGGAGTCCTGATCTGCATAACCCAACTATTTATGAAATCAGTAGGCAGGCCCAAGAACCCGAATAACTAAATATAGAAACACACAAAACCACTCGATAACTATAATTGAGGACCCATTCCTCATATATTAACATAAAGAAGATAAGGTAGAAAATAACTCTATACATAGAGGATCCACACCTAAATTAGAACATAGTAGATGATGTTGTAATAAAATTTATTGAAATAAGACCTATGCCCGGAGCATGAGGGGGAGTACTAAACTCTATAAAAAATACCCGGGACCTGAAATTCATTGAGTCACTCACTATAGAAGATGGATAAACAGATCATGTTAATGTTTGAATAATGATTACTAGTCCCCATTATTGGTCCCATGGAGCTATGTAGACTTAAGCATGTGCATGACATCATGTATTTCTTTTTATTTCAAAGATAAGACCACCTTCATGTCCCACATGGAAAAGAAAATGGAACCACAATAACTCATTGTAAAGTTGCAATCAGAACATGAATATTTTGGTTAAAAAATGATGAACCAATCAAAAGGGGGTATCATAGTTCCACCCCTCCCCCACCACTCATGAACCTCTTCATTTCTAGGCCATCGTTTTTTCGATGTAAAAATGTTCAGAGAGGGATTTTCACAAAACCCCACGGTCTCCACATGAAATTGAATCAAATATACCACATATATGTACTGTACAATGATCCTATATTGACTATCTTCGATCCTTCATGTCTTGCTCCTTACTTTCACATCTAAATATGATGTTAGTAGGACCCAATTCTAATCTTTCATCATTTTGAGAATGTTTTTTTGAACCAAAAACCATCATAAAGGAAAATGGTGAAAACATGATGAACATGTGGAATAAAAAAGGAAAAAAAATAAGGAATTGACATGTTAAATGATCATCTAATCATTTTTTGTTGTGTGGAGTATGTAAAGTACAAAAAAATAGATAGATAGTATAATTCCTATAATTTCATGAAAAAAAAGATTAGATTGTAGAACATGTAATTTGGGAGAATAATTAAACAACATTATCCTTGCTAAAAATCATGTAAAATAGATAGAAAAAATGCCATACCTCAGGATTATATCATTCATTAGAGATATTCACATTCAATTTTTGATCCAATAAAGATTACTCAATGAATTCTTTTGTCTAATCTTCAGGTCTTGATTCTCCTAATAATGTCCTCATCTCTCCACCTCTCTCCTAAGTGATGGTTTATGGTGGATAACCTTTGAGAGGTAGGTTAGAGTTTATTAAATAGAGTGTGATTTAGGTAAAATTATATAATAAATAAATCAATAAAATAATTACTTCAACTAAATTAGTTAATGAATTTCAACCAGAAAGTCTTGATCTTAGGGACCCTAGTGTAAACGGAGATTATACAACACCTAAGGTAAAACCATTATTCAAAATGAAACAATGATCTCTAATTTCCCATCATAGGATCCAAATAAAGAGAAATTACATATTTATATGAATTCAATTTCATATACTAAAAATAATATATCATGTTGAATATATTATTATTGAGAATCTATAATGCACAAAACTTGTCAAAAAATTAATGACCAATATTCAAAATATTAATTAATATCTTCTACATATTCAAAAATAAAAAAATAAGGTCAATAAAATAAAATTGTATGCCTTTAGTGCATGGTTCTAATGACCACACATTGTCTTGACACCTTTTTTAGGGAATGATAAATTCATAGAATTTATTATCAATGATAACCTATCTAAATTTATAAAATAGTTTTCATTACTTAGTTTTTGTTTTCTATTTAATTAATTTGATTTCATATAGTTTATTTCTTATTTATAATTTTTAGGAATAAGATTTGGTTGATGATAAAGTGATTAATTTATATACATGGTGTAGAAGGATAATATAAGATACCAATGAATAAGGGTAAATTGTTTATATGGACTAGAAGAGTTAGGTAAAAATTTCATTGAATTTGGAATACCAAAAACTGTTGGGATACATTATAATATTTTGAAACCTAGAATTATAGATCAATACTTTGTGATCAATCTAGAAATTATTCATATGGTTCTAAAAATTGTTATTTTAGAGGATCTTCAAAAAAAATAACCCAATTATCAGATGTCATTTTATTGAAATTTTTGATATTTTTAGAGTAAATACTGTTTTAAAGGATATAATTATACCATTTTCCATAATTTTTATTGAAGGGATAAGGAAAAGGATATTATAAAATTAATTCCCCAATATTTATAATCCCATAGAGTAACTTAACATAATTTTTTTGAGTAATATTTTTTCCCTCTAACATAGTGAAGTTAATGAATGAAATTAAAAATTTCAAAAATGTTGAAGAGTAAATAATTATATGAATATTGCTATAAAACTAATGCATTTTTGAGAAAATATTCACATCTAGGACTGCATATATTTATTGATACATATTTTTTTTATGTAGTGTTAATAATTAAAGATAACATTGTTTTAGATGTTTAATATAGTGTAATTATAAGTTAGAAAATAGTATAATAGGTTTTCTTGATAAAATTTCATGAAATAACAATCAATGTTATTTCATGGGAAATTTTGATAAAGGCCAAAAAATCAATTAGATTAATCAATTTATCATGATGAAAATATGATATCGATTTTAAATGAAATAGATATTTTTTAGAATAAATTAAAAATTCAATGTATAAGAGTTCCAACTAATAGTGATTCTATATAATAGTTTATATATATTTCTATAAAAATCAAAGTATTGACTTTTCTAAAATTATTATTAATCTAAATAATCTAATTTTAATCCTTGATATTTATATGATCATGAAAAAAATTATTGATATAGAAAATATTAAAATATACATTCAAAGGATATAAAAATAAATTCAAATAATAATTTAAGGAGATTGTTATTCAAAATGGTATAAAAATAGAGAAATTTCATGAAAATAAAGTTTCAGAAGAGAATAAGTGTAAATAAAAAAAAATCTATTGTATCATCTCTTTATCTTATAAATTCAAGTCACTAAATTCTTAAATATGTTGAAAATTGTAAACAGACGAAGGTTGATATTCTATTTTTAGTATTTCTTGTAACTATGCTTAAACATACTAAATTTTTGAATGAAATAGTTTTAAATAAATGGAATTTATAAGATTAATGTATTATATCCTTAAATTAAGAATAATTTATAATTTTTTAAATTAAATTCCCTTCAATGTTGTAGTATCATAGAATTTTTACTATTCTTTAAATGATTGAATCGTCTGGAATTATATATATATCATTCAATTTTAGTGAAAGTATAATTTTAGTGCCCTATATTATTTTTCATAAAATTGGGTTAAAATATACAAAATTAATTCAAATAATTTATAATTTTATGAATGATTTAAAACTTATCCTCATGTAATTTTATATATTATTAGGATAAAAAATGAGAAATTAATTTTTATATTATAACTATAATTCTATAGATAAAATAGTATGTAAAAATTCCATTTATTTTTTGATGACCATTATTATAAACATGAAATGAATTAATATATATTAATTAAAGTGAGAATGAATCTGCATGATGGTGATAAAAATTTGAAATTTTATATTTTGATAGATTTAGGGAGACATGAAACACATGATAAATTTAAATTCATGTCAGTATAAAATGAAGATATATTATAAGAAAATGAAATATGTTAGAATAAAAGTTATCAATCAATTGAAAAATGGAATATTCAATTAAATAACCTAAATGGAATTGTTGAAGTTGGCTGTATATATATTTTACTATTCATGAATATCATACAAGGTTGTCAAGAAAATGATTCTAGATTGTTTAAATAATTTTAATATTTATTATGGTAGATTGAATATGTTTTTATGGATTTAAGGCTGTTATAGATTAATTATATACTTTTATATTAATACAGAAAAATTGGTAAAGGCATGGATTATAATTATGATTTAGGAATATGAAGTCCTTGTGAGAAGAACTAATAAATGGAAAAGGAATGATTGATATATAAGAAGTTTAATTAATACATATGATTTCTCTCAGTGTTGTGAGACAAAAAAAGAAAGGTAATACATTTTATATAGGAATAATCACATATTATATTTGAGAAATATTAATTTTTGGAAAATGGGGTATGTACAATATACTTGATAAGAAATGGGAATCCAAAAGAAGTGATCCTTGAGATTTCTAAAATGTGGGAACATCTTGCATCATATATATGAAATATATGATGTTGTTATGAGAAGGAATTCATCCTAAAATGGGTGTTATGTACCTGGTGTTTATACTATTGATACATATGATGTTACACATCTTACAAGAATAATTATATTTTTTGAAATGAATGTTTTTCTAGATGAATTTTGAATCTAAACCCACAAATTATTGATCTATTAATCATTTTTTCAAATATCAAAAATGTTTTAGTGAATTTTTCATCAATACGATATTAGGAATCAAGATGAAGCTGATTATGAAAATGGATTTTAAGAGTTCAACACCATGAGGCAACGAGTTGAAATACAATTGTACTATAAAGATGATTTTCAAATAAAGCATCATGATATACTATAAAGTGACTTACGACATTTTTTTATTCATGCAAACATACATACATTCATGAAAAGATTTTAAATTTCATGAAATTTCAAGAGAAAATAAATCCTTAAAAAATTACAATATTTCATGAAGGATAACCTGAGTCTCTTGGTGATTTCAATTTAAAATATTTATTAGGATTAAATTATTCCTAAGAAAGAAAAATTAAGGATTTCTATTGATCGATATAAATAAGAGGTGATCATATGTTTGAGGATCAATGAATATTTCCATATTCAAAATATTAAAGTATTAATGAATGAATTCTATGTGAATTTAAAAGGAAGTAATGAAGAAGGAAAAATTAGAGTTTTTAAATTGGGAAGAGACCCTGAGTGTCTACTAGGTTGAAATACTGGTTTATTGAACACATATAATTTAAATAATATTGAAATGTGTTGGATCTGTTAAATCTATTTATGTCAAGAAAACCAAACTGGTTAGTAATCACATGAAGTATTTCTACTAAGGTGGAAGAATATCAACTCATGTGGGTATTCTCTCATTCATGAATTGATCATTCTAGATATATGAGAAAGAAAAACAACTATATATTATTGTATTTAATATATTCATTTAGTTGAATATCAAATAAAATAATATCTTATTATATGATGCTGAGAAATACTAAGTATTACTAAATATATAATTCAAGAAATAGTTTGAGATATTATTTAAGTCTTATTGTTCTAGTACAAAAAACTTATTATATTTATACGAAAATATTAAGGATAAATACTAGAATTTTTTCCAATAGCTATATAAATCCCATAAAGATTAAAGGAATAACACTATACCTCTCTTGTAATCAATATTATTATAGTGATAATATAAGAAACATGTCACAACCTAAACATATAAAGTATTAGAATCTTACATTGTAGGTATAATTTATAAAAAATAATTGCATGCTCTATATTCCTTTATCACTGTTACAGACATGTTTAACAATGTTTCACATAGAGTGGATCAAGATTCTAAAAATTAATATAGGCTTAATTAAAAAATAATTTGAAAAACCCATGTTCCCTCAATTAATTTCCCCTTTTAGTTGTAATTTAGTTGGCTTGAGAACAATATCAATGATAATGATTTTCTAGCTACAAATTAAAACAATATTTATTTTATTAGTTATAAAACAAAGGTAGAACTACATGAATTTGAATTAAAGAGTATAAAAACCCATCTATTGTTGAATCACCTATGATAGAGAGTAATATATTTTCAAAATATTTTTACTTTATTTATTTTTGAAAATAGAAAAATTGTCTAATTATTATAAAAGATGAACTTTCAAAAATTAAGAAGATAAATGATTAGTATTATTAATGAAAAAAGAGATTAATTGGTTTGATTATATAATACATTAAAGGAATAATTCCTATAATTTTTACACATAATATATTTATGTAATACATGAGTACATCATCAAGAAATCTACAAATAAATTTAACTCCACTGATGAAGGATGTTATTAATAATGTTATTATAAAATTACTTGTTGCTTGAATAATTTTTACAATTTAAGATAGTTTTTACATAAGTCCATTATAATCAGTATTAAAAAAAAAGCAATAATGCAAATTCAAAATAAAAATAATTAATTAATACCTACCAAAAAACTAGATAGATAATTTATATTTATTATAGGACCCTTAACAATTATACTCGTTAAAATTATTTTCATTTACAATTCATTGATTGAATGTATGAACAATTTTCTATTAATCTATATTATATTTTTTTCACTAGCTATTTAGGATATTATCAAAGTATACTAATTCCCACTGATCTTGAGAGTGATACATTTTATTCCCCTTATATCACACTTTCATACAAAACAATTCCAATTGAAATGAGTAATACAATAAAAGTATTTTAAATATATATGATAAAATTATTTCATGACATTATCAATGAATTTAGGGAAATTTTCTAGAATTATTTTTCTATTGATGGATATTAATTTGAACATTGTGTAATAATCATTGATAATTTTATTTGATAACATGAATAAATATATTTTGTTCTAATTTGAGATAATTTCCATTTTATGGTATGAAGTGTTAAAACTATTGATCACCTGATTTACAATTAATGAATAATGGTCAATCCTATAAATAAAAGAATAATTAATTAAATTCCACTTATAAATTAAGTTAATGTATTTATAAATTATTTATGTTATGTAATATTTAAATAAGATCAAACAATAATGTTTTTTATTATTTTTAATATTATTTTAATTTATTTATGAAGGAATTTGTTTTTAATTATTATTTCAAATACATTATAGTTTTTATAAATTCAATAAAAGATATATTAAAGTTTTAATTATAATTTTACTAGATTAGGAATTACGTTTTGAATTTATTTTTGATTCAAGTGGTCAATTAGTTATAGTAGATCTTGGTTAGATGTAGGATATGTTTTTTAATCATATTTATTACATTATAAAATCTTTTAATGAAACTAAAGTAAATTTAATTGTAACATAAAAATTAATTGATAATTTTAGTTTTTGATTTTGATAAATTTGAATCTTATTTACTTTTTTCAAAAGGAGTGGTTTATTTTTTTTTTCTTCAAAATATTGATTTATATTGTAAATAAAAACGATATAAAACTATGGTTCATTATATAATATATTTTACATTAGGAATTTTATTTGTAAATAAAATATAAAAAGGAAACTAAAAATTTGGTAGTTAATTATATTTCAAGAATATACATTTCAAATATAATTACTATATATATATATATATGAAATATATAAATGATCATTTATTCATTATTAAAAAAAATTGAATACCATGGTTTGAAAATATTGAAAATTATAATTCCACTAGAGTTTTATTTCCATATTATGAATTTAATCAAAAATATTATTTATTATTAAAAATAATAAATATTTCTTTGAAAATCATAATTCATTTAAAAAAACTACGTGGATATAATTTTACATAGATGTGTTCCTAAAATTGGAATTTCTCTAATTTTAGGACATTTTTATGAATCAACATATTAGGAATTCATTAGTATGAAAAGAAAAATGAAAATATTTTAAAAATAAGGTTTTATTATCTAACTATATTGAATTATATATCATATCAAATGACTCAGAAGAGGGGTTAATTGAGTCCCAAAATATACCCTTCCTAAATTTATCTTCCATCTTGAATTAAAGATTTTCATAATACATTTTTTTAAATTTAAAAAATAATAAATATTTACATGTAATGAAAAGAAAGGCACATGATATTTTTACAGTGCTTAGGGGTCTCCATGAAAATCTCATACTCTAATCCACTATAACCCAATACATTCCTGGTAATTTTATTCTTGGTCCTTTTACATAACATCTTTATGAATGAATTTGAGAAACCGAAATTATTTTTACAAATAAAATAAATTTAACTAAGAAATTTTCATAACAGTACCTCCATATTTATGTCCTCCTAACATAGTATAAGAAGTCCGTAATTAGAATAAATTGATTTTTTGAATTTATGTTATAATATATAATTTCTCTCAATCATATTTTAACAGAATAAAATCCATTTAGGGAAGAATATTCACAAAAATTTAAGCATCTCAAACAAGATTATAAGTTAAGAGAAAATTAAATCATCAATTATTCCTATCATTTCTTATTAATATCAATGATAGGATAGAAATAAATTTATACCTATTTAATTTTTCATAACTTTAATGTCATTGTTTACATAAAGAGATAAATGAGAATTAAATTATAATTTTCTTAACATATACCTAATTTTCATATATCCATCATAATTATAAAAATATTGAAAAACATTTTAAAAATAATAATTTAGAAATCACATTCCTAAATAACTATAAAAAAATTCCTTAAAAACCATAGATACTTAGCTTCTTTATTCATTTATAACAGTTTTCTAAACTCAATCAAATATCCATTTTAAATTAGGTTAGAAATCAAAATTATAATATCTAATTCAAATAAATAATTATCTTTGATAATTTTTTTAAATTAAAATAATCATATAAACATAAATATATTCAAACTAGTCCATACAAAATTGAATATAGAAATAATAAACTTTTGTAAGAATCAAATTATAATTCATCATTCTATATAATATTTAGTTTCAAATATGTTACCTCACTTAAGATTAAATTCATACTTCTTCATGCCATGTAAAATTGAATACTTTATCAATCACACTACATAATATTAATTAGAGTAGAACTACTATATGTAATATTGATTTTATACTTCAATTTATCATGTAATATTCAAGAATCAAAATGTTTATAACTTAAAAAATTCTTCAAATAAATTTTTCATTGACTATAAATAATCCATCCAAAATAGATAGCATAAATATAATATTAATAAGTATTTATAAACTCTACAAATATAATTATTGATGTCTAGTAATAGTCAAAGTAAAAAATTACTTACAATTATGATAGTTTTTTTATGATCATAAAATCTAAATTTTTTTAGGTTAATGTATAATATAATAAACTCAATAAATACAATGAATAATAATTCTAATGATTTATTAAAATTTTAACAACTATTAGAGAACATATAATATCAATTAGAAATCAGAGATGCCCTATAAACCCTTTTTAGAAATTATTTTATTTGATGATGGATGCATGAATTTTATTTTATGTTTTCTTAAATATTTCCTAAATAGTTATAACTTGGTTAGTGTTGATTATGTTTCAATGTAGAATGAAATTATTGCATATCTAAATAATTCATCATGGATTGTTAAGCATTTTTTTGAAGAAGTTATTCATTTCATTGTTTTTTGTGACTCAAAGAAGGTATATAGGTTCACCGTTTTCTAATATATTTCTGAATACAATTTATATGAAACATGGGTGAAACATTTATATTGGAATATCTTATCATCCACTAAAAAGTTGTAAAGTTGAACATTCAAAACGTAAAATCAAGAAATTTTAGGAAAAACATTGAATTTAGTAATAAAGTAACATTAAATTAAAATTGATCATGAATTATTGTATTAACATATAACTTATAAAATAACTTTTGAAATGTATCTATTTAGAAACATTTGTTGGAGAAAATTATATTTAAAAAGTAATTTTGAAGATTATTCTTTCTATGAAATTTAAGATATAATGTTATATAATATTTTTTAGGTGAAATACTTTTGTTTGGAATAAAATGAACTAGACTAGATTCAAAGGAATTATTAGGAAAGTGAAAATATTTAAAAGGAATGGATAAGAGACTAGCGTGATATTCATACATTTGATAACAGTTTCAACATAGAGATGGAGTTTTACTTTTTAATTGTATAATCAATTTTGTTTGAAATTATGTTTACGATTGAATGGTTAATTAAAAGTTATCAAAACACATGATCATGGAGAAACTGAAATTTAAGACCAACATATAAATTAGATCAATATTAATGGATACAAAACTAAGGAATTATTCATAATTTTAATGACCACACCTAATGTATATTGATTTTTTATAGAAAACATGATGAAGTAAAAAATATAGAAAACATGTTAAAAAAAGTTCATTCTATAATAAAATATAGATTGATGAGTATGTTTTTAATAAATTCTATTTTTTTAATAAAATCCTAATTTTCATAGTTAGTGGAATGGAGTTATTTCCATTTTGTCATGATATCTTTCCATTCAGCCCATTTTTCATTATTTTTAAAATTTTGGAAGATATCTAATGTGACTAGTGAGTAACATGGTCATTATATAATAGTTATATAGATTGTGTATAAAATATAGAAACTTATTATATCAAACTAGAATTAAGCTTTACTTAGGTTCTATATCTTAATAGGGGCATGCGATTAATGAAAATAAAGATGTTTTTTTAATTATAATTTATTTTTATTAATATTTTTTAAATTGACTCTATTTATTTTATTATCTTCTTAAAAAAATTAAATATATGGAATTTAATTTTTTATTTCAACATTGATTTTTTTTTTGTGTTGTATAATTTTAAATGAAATTATTGTTTGACCTGATTCTCTATCTTCATTTATTGATTATTTTTAGTAAAGATTATTTCAATTCATTACATCATTTGATAGTTTTTAAATTGATTTATTTTATTCTACAATTATTTTAACATAAATATTTTATATGGTCAACATCAAATAAATTTCAATTAATAGATCCAATTTCCTTTATTGTAGTTCTAATTTTGAAATTTCTATCAAAGATATGAAACAAAGGAAAAATTAAACAAAATTGTAGTAGAAAATATATTTTAATAACCATGATACATAACATGAAGATTTTAAAAATATTTAGAATATGAGAATTATTATAAAGATTTATAAATTAAATAATAGGGTTATGTTTGATATAGGTCAACAAACCAATATACAGAAGAATAATAATTTTATTTCTTAGTACCATTCATAAAAATAGATTTTCTAAAATTTGGGGAAGAAGATGTGAAAAATATAGATATGAGAAATTTTTGATTCCATTTATTTAGAATCAATCATGAGATTAAATTAAAAAAATTTGTTGAAGAATTATATTTATAAATTATAGGTTGTATATATGAGAGTATTCTTAATTATTTATAAGGAATTTGTAGATAAAATTAATCATGAACCAAGAGAGGATAAATCAATAGATATTAAAGAGTTGTTATATAAAAACATGAATCATATTATTGTTAAAATATATTTTCAAATGAGAAAGTTCACATGTATAAAGAAGAGGATAATTTTTTTTCTTATATTATATAGAATCTTAAACTCCAACTATGACATCACTGTTTTCCACTGGTGCTTAATATCTGATATTAACGTTTAAGGGGGATTAATTTCTATGGGTTATTATGTTATCCATATTTCACATTATTTCAACCATTAAGAATAACTATAAACGTTGAATATACTTTATGAATAAAAATTCATGACTGATGAAACCATTAAAAATATGGGACTAGAAAACAAAATCAAAAAAATAAAGAATTTAAAACATTAGTTATAATGACAGAGGATCGAAAAATTTATTTTCATTACCAATATATTTTAATGAATATAAAATAATTTTTTTTAAAAAAAATCACCAGTTTTTTTTCAACACATTAATTATGATAAAGAAATGATGTATAAGGTACACAAGTAAAATAAAATTTTTTTAGTGTAGTTTTAATTACTAAAGAAAATAATACATGAATGGATGATATTAAATCCAATACCACTTGAACCAAAAGATGATACAATAACAATCATAGAAGTGTATTTGAATATGAATTTTGTTTTTTATAATAAATCTATCCTTTTAGATCATCATTTAAACCACATAAGGAATAATTTAATTTTTTACTAAATTAGAAGGATATGTAACTCTTATCATTGGAAACAATTTGTCAGTTAATTAATTATTTAAAATTATTTTAACAAAAATGGTAAGGAACTAGATATTATATGGAATTTATTTAAATTTACCCAGATTTTAGTACCATTAGGGGAGTTCTCAGGTTGATTTGGAGTCTTAGAGATGGTTCATGGATTCCTTTAGGTCAACCATGTTATAGTATTGGTCGTAATACCTAGAGTTTTGGTATTGGGGGAAATGTCAGAGGTAATTTCATAGTTGAATCATGGTATATCTCAATATTGTGGTTCATGGTGCACCATACGGATAATAATTCCCATAAAAATGGGTGTGGTGTATATTGGGTGTACCTATATGAAATGTAGAGAGGTTCATGTCACCATGGTGATAATCATTTCAAGTTTCCAAGATAATTTTGGGAACTATGTAAGGGTAGTTCAAATGGGAATAATGACTACATTATGCTATAGTGGGAGTCACAGTTAGTCTAAAATATCTTGGGATATGTCCCTACGTTGTGTTTAATTGACCTGGGAAAAGCAGTGTGACCCTAAAGGCTATATTTATGTCCCTATACTATAGAGGATCCTTATAGTGTACTGGTCAAAGGCCCGTATGGCCATTTTGGTCGCCACCATACTATGGTGGAGACTTGGGCTTGATCTTATCTTATTGGAGTGTAGGTATTGTCTCATTTAATATATTCTTACTAAATATACTCATTTCATTCCACACTTATCAATTTTTTAATGTAATAATGTAGTGAAAACCATTTTTTATTATGATATTTTGTGGAAGTTAGTGAGTCTTAAAAAATATGCATCCATACATAAATGTTTTCATTTTAAATATTAATCTTTTCTCGTATTATCCCTTAGTTTCAGCCCCCTTATCCCATTTTCTGAATCTATAGAGAAATCGAGTGGTTTTTTATAGGGTGTTTCATCAAACCATATATGTTATTGATCTTATTGATTCATAGATTTTCTTGTTTGATTTAAGGGATAGTGGAAGCAATTAGTAGAATCATAGTTTATTGGCCTGGTTGTCATGTCCTAAATTTTTCTACTTGATTTTAAGTAGTTTATTCTATTGATTTTATCTTATCTCTTAAATAAATGTTCTTGGTATAATATGAATTCCTATTATAATCTTGTTAAACCCTTGTAGAACCCATTCTATTACCAACTCTAAAAATGAAATGCCTAGAACTACCATCATTCACTTTCAATTTCTAGCCTTCAAAATTATTTATGTGAAACCTTTTCATTATCTCAATTGAAACAATCAATTATTTCCATATACATAATTACTTAAATAATCCAACAATTTTTTTATTTATATTTAATTAACTAGAGGGAGAGTAAATTTTATACTCTATCCTTAGGTTTTGTAATGGACATTTGTCTTGGGGGGTGGGGTTGTGTGTTAGTTATTACATCTTTTATTATACTCTTCTCTCATGACATTATTTAGTTAATGAGAAGTCCAATAGAATGTTACTTTTTACTTTTAATTTAAATTATGTTATATTTTTTATGGATTGAGTTTTATTGTTTTTATGGTATAAAATATATCGTTCTGTGAGAATATGGAAATCTAGGAAATTAAATGGAAAGAGGAAAATCTAGAATGAAAGTGATTAAAAATGAAGTTGAATAGGATTTACCTTGATACCATGTGTTACTATCATATTGATTCATGTAAACATGTCATGTTAATCTAGTGGGAATTGAGAAATATTCTCAAAATGGAAAAGGGAAGTAGTTTGGAATAAAAATGATTATGTAAACACATAAGATATGTTTCCTTGACACTATTATAAAGTAACATTATTATATTGATTTTTTTCATAACTGAAATTATATTTACTAACGTCTGTATGATAAATAAATTTAGATTTAACTACTTCATTTTTTGGGACATGATGGGTTGAAATTATTTATGCAAATGGGTATTGAGATAATCAAAGATGCTATAAAAATATTTTAATGGAATTAAATATTATAAGAAACATCAAGAATGATTTTGGGAAGGGATGAAATCTTTAATTATGTTTATGTTATTATAATAGAAGAAAATATTGATTCTATTAAGGAAATAATTAATGTTTAAGGGTTGATGTGTTTACTTAATCATTCATTCACTACCACAAGTGAGTTGAGAATTCATGTATAATTCATCCTTAAAACATAATAATTAAAATGAATTATGGATATGATTTCCTTGAATCACTATCCTTTTATTGATTAATATGTTACTATTGGTTCCACATTGAGTTTTAAAGACTATATTTATAATTAAATTGTAAATTGAAGGTAAATATGGTTAATAAGACATAATTTTTAATGTTTCCAAATCCATGAGTTGGTTAGAATACCATAAGTATGATAACATAAGTATGATGAACGTAATTCAAGAATGTAAATTTGAATTAATAAGTGTGATTTCAATGATTTAACAAGATAATTGTAATTATTGGTTATAACATATATGTTTAAACTAATTTACAAGATAAATAATCAAAGAAGATAATTGAATAATTTTAGAAAGGTAATTTTTATCATATCATTTCAATAATATTCAGAAATAAAAATAAATAAATGGAATATAAGAAAAATTATAATAGATAAAAAGGTGAGATCATTACATGTATATTTTTATGATTGGTATCTTAAACAGTGTTTTATTAGATCCTATGGTGATTTCGTCAAATCATTAGTTTTTAGATTGATGGTTATTATTTAATATACCTTTTCATGTTTTATGTTTGTTACTAATATTTTCATTTTATTCTTGTGTATGGATTTATATCTTGTGTGTTTTCATATTTTGTGATTTCTGATGTATTCTTGTGTGACACTATAAATTGGATTTAATGGCTCATAGTTATGACTCATGAAACAATTATAAGTTGTAATGGACTAAGGTTAAAATATACACCATTCATCTAGATATAATGGATTTACAATAATGTCATGTTTGGGTTGTATTGGATTGAAGTGAGATAAAAAGTCATGTAGGTAATAATGTGGTGTGTAATATGTGATGATGATGATATGTCGATGATGTAGATTCACAGGGTGTAGAAATATGATGATATGGCCACACATGGTGAATGTATGTGATGATGTGGCTACACAGGGTGCAGGTATACGATTATATAACTATCTGGGGTGTAGTGATATGATGTTGTGGTTTCATGGGGTATAGATATGATTATGGGTTTCATGAGGTGAAGGTCATGAGGATGATGGGATGATTGGAACATGTTCAGAATATGGATTTCCTATTTTTTTTGTTTTCCGTGAATTGAAATTTGGGTGGAATAGAACATATTATTCTTAATGTAATGTTTCGACTATGAATGAGTAGTGAGAAGTGATTTATTCTAGCCTATTTATTATTACATGATTCTATAACTACTTTATAAATCTCATTTTTTATGGAAACAATTTTTAATCTATATAATGAATGCACGTGACATAGTTATGGTGTTGAGTATGTGGACTATTACTTTCTCATGACCTTTATCCACATTCTTGTCTCACACATTCCCATCCAACCCTATTTATTTTTCTTGGATGTATATTTTTTTAGAGATATGATCATACTGATTACTCACAAGTTCTCACTCCTCTAACTTTTTCTAAGTTATTTTTCAGTATTAATCAATGGTGATTTATGGATGTTAATGTACGACTATCTAGAGTGGATTATGTTATTTTTCCTCTAATTGTTGGTGCATTGTTTTAACTATCATGTTCATGTGGATTATGTAAGTGAATTTTAAACTCATCAATTTTATAAAAGGATTTGAATTGGTTGTTTTGTTTTTAGGTCCTTGATGTTCTATATTGTAATGGATCCCTTTTGAGAGATAATAACCTTAATTCTAGTCTCCAAATCAGGGTCAGTAGGAGGTGAGACTTAGGGGACACACACATCCCCACCAAGGATAGGTCATGAAAATTATGAATCGTAGATTTTTTTATAGATAGTATTAAATTCTGAGTTAGGCACATGTGAGGTTTTAATGGGTTGATAAAGAAATAGTGTTATTTTACCTAACATTTGGATACTATGGTGAATTAGCTAGTACACATACATTTAGGACCACTTGTGAATGATTCAAGAACCCTAAAACTATAATGATTGTATTAAACATAGGAATTATTCCCCTTATTATCTGACATAAGTACCATGATCACCAATTTATTATGTTTATGTGAGAATACATTGATATTAGGTTAGAAAAATTAAAAGGGGCGCATAAATAATTGTTATAGGTTTCATTTAGATTTAAATCATGAATTGTTATTATTAATTTTGTGTTTATTTAAACTAACCTATATTGATATGATGAAACTTTAATAATTATTTTACATTCAGAAGATTCGTGATAGAAAAAAAATATATCCTAAAAGTCTTGAAATTTTGAAATGTTTTATTTTCCTTCTTAATATGCATTGATAATTTTAAGAATATGAATCGATGCATTTCTATTAATAAAATAGTAAGATAATTAATAAGTGTTATTTCAAATCTACATTATGGTATGGTAGCATGATTTTTTTTAGAAAATCATGTCTAAAGATTTATATATGCTTTATTAAGATTTATTCTTGAAGGATTTATGTATATTAACAAGAAAGATTTGATGCATGTTGAAATTTAAAGGTGTTGTTTTATAGGTAAAGGATTATATGATTTCATGAATTATGGAAAATATTAGGATTTTTTTCTATAGGATTTTTTGTAGGTTTTCTTATTTAATCCTACTTTAATAAACTATTGATCTAGTTGAAAGGTTTTGGTAAATAAATGTTCTAACAGAATGAAAAAATTTCTATTATTTCATAAAATGAAATGTTATATTATGTGTTAACATGAATTTGAAAATCCGAATGTTTTTTGAATTGAATTCAAGATGTAATCATGAGTTTGTTTAATTAATAACCATGCTATAATATTTCTTTAAATTCATGATACTTAGAACGAACTATTTAGTGTAGATAACATGACTATTATTTTAAAATTATATATGCTATTGTTTTTTTGAAAAAATGATAATTATGTGATATAATAATTGTTTATATTCCATTCTAGGCATAAAAATTTTCAACAATATAGAATGGATTAAAAATTCCTTTTATGATTCTATTTCACATGATTTGAATTTTCTACATGATTTATTATGATATGTTTGATTAAATTTTAAGCCTGAAATGAAGACGTGTGAAAAATATGTGATAAAAAAAAATCATGATAAATATTAATGAACAAATTGATGCGATACAATATATATTCAGTTAAAGGTGTGATACATTTATAAAATCCAATAAAAATTTGTATTCCATGTGCACCCATATGAAATGATTGATCTTTTATTGAAAATTTAAATATTGGACTTCCATGTTCATGGAATGTTATCTTAAATCCCCAATATTGTTTTTATGGTTACTCATTTATCATCCAAATATAATTATTATAGAACCAAAAATATTGTTGATATACTTGAGAATATCTGGTATCATATTATATGGAAAGTCGTGGTTGGCCTAAATATTTGTAAAGATGCAGTGATAATTTTCTTAGGCATAGGGATGTTATGGTGTCTGTGATTACTATATATTGTATACATATTTTAATGGGGTTTTATATATGAAATAATTGAGAATTAATTGATTTAATATGAAATGATTTCCTGATATTTATGTTTTGTGAATTCTTATGATATTTGGATAAATAAAAAGGAAAACATGGAAATTGAGGTAGAAAAAGGAACTTTGAATCGTGAGCAAAGAAAAGAGGCATGAAAACAGATTTTGAGGATGATCTTGGAGAACATAGAAGCCAAAAAACTGAATAACCATATGAAATTGAGGTTCTGATGCTGGAATATGGAGATACACATCTTGAAACATCATTTCACATTGTGTATTTTCATTTCACCACATGTTGCCAGACGTGAAGAAAATATGTAAAAAGTGTCAAATAGAGAGCTCGTTACACGATGTGAATTACAATTAAACATCATGTAACATTCAAGTCACATTTCACTCTCAAAATGAACCAGATGAAGGATGATACACATCGTGAATCCTTTTTACATATCATGAAAAAATTTGTCTAGAATGAGATTCATGCAAGATTGAAAATCCATGGAGATAATCAGTGATCAGCGTTACCTTACATAAATACCCGTTACACATCATGTAATTTCCCAATACAAAAAAATTTGGATTTCTAATGAATCTTTTGATGGGATTTTAGAAGATATTTTCAACCAGATGACCATTAACCTTCATTATTGACCTGAGGGAATATTATTGATAACATATAATCTTATTTATATGGGTTCAACTAGGATAAATGGAATTCCACGCTTGAGGTACGCCCATCAGGAAGCCACTATAGGGTTCTGTTCCACCTTAAATAGGTTTTTGTTTTAGTTTTTATTATTTTAATTAATGTAATTTTTCAATGATTTATAATTTTATTCCAATATATCTTTTCATTCCTTATCAATCACTCATTTTTAATATCTCCATTATGGTTATTGTTTTATTCATTATCAGTGATGACCCAACAATGATTGGATAAACCTCATAGGAGAGATCATGATCTGTTAAAGGGGGTGTGTATTAACAAAGCATGATTATACTTCTCTTTTAAATTTTATTACATTCAATAGTATCAGGTTATCCATGCACGTCTATTTTATTCTTCATTGAATCACTGATCTTATGATTTTAATAATGAATGATCCACAACAAGATTGAGATAATTTTTTCATGAAAATTCAATTGAATTTCTATTTTGCTTTTGTAAATCTATATTAAATAAGCTTTGGATATTTTGGTTCATCTGACCATGAAGAATTTGAATTCTAGTGAAGTTTCATAGGGAATAAACATTTCCTCTATTGATAATTTTTTTGGCTGTGTAGCTATTTAATATAATTAATTACAGAGTGAAGTTAATTTTATTTAGAAATACTTCCCCTAGAAATTGATTCCCCTCTCTTATTATTTCTGATTTTAATTTTTTTTATTTCCATTGTATCATTAGTTTAATTAAATCAAACAGAAATTGGAATGAACTAACCTTTAGTCAAGAGTTTTGATCGTCATGTTTCCCGCTCTCTATGGGTCTGGCCCTCCAATTCAACTATACTACACCTTTGTAGTTTGTACAATCTGGGTTAATATAAATTTCTAATTTGATACATTCTTGAAAGAATTAATAATGCCTCCTGGCATATCAGTTTGGCTATTGATATTTTTTTGATAGCCTCCATCTCTCTTACTTACAAGTTATTGGTTGATTGTCTTCTAGCTAATGTTTATTTGTTCTCTAACCATTATTTTATATATTGTATGAGATGATGGAATGCTATGTTACATGTTGATTTTTTTTAATTTCTTATATGAATGTTGTTAAATTGGGATTTTTAATTATATAAAACACTTATATAAATTAATTAAAATGAAAATGTAAGGATAATGATATTGTGATAAATTATAGTGACCAAATGATCTCATTAAATGAGTTTTTAATGAATATATGCTTTAATGAATGTGATATTGTTAATTATTGATATTAATTACAATTGGTATTGATAATTTAGATCCTTATATTTTATGATATAGAACCATTGAACTTAATCTTGGTTAAAACCCAATTTTGGGTTTGTCGTTGTGATTCAGGAGACAAAGGTGATAATATTTTTTCCCTTATAAATGGATTGTAGATGATAGATGATACATCATGTTACTTAGATATGAATGAAATAACATGTATTAAATAATAAATGATATTATACTCCATTTATTTTACATTTGGGAATCTTTTTTATTGATATTCAAGTCTTAGTGACTCTCTCATTCCTTAAGTGGATGGTCAGTTATGGTATTCGAGTGAGATATGTTATAGTTTTTTTCCTTTACTCCTTTATTAATTAAAATTACTTTTTAGAGATAATGTAAATACATTAGTAAAAAAATACCTTGTTATGATTATTTTAAATGTAAATGAAAATTGTTTTTACTAAAATTGTATGCTATAATCTAAATATTTAGAGTTTTGAAAGAAATGAGCATACACTAATTCTAAAAAGTTCTTCTTAGTGATATAATTTATATATATTTAAAAGTTTTTACAGAATTTTTTTTATGATTGAGGGTTTTAAAAAAGTCACAACATACACAAAATGGTATTTTATTTTGAAAATAGATCCAAAATTGTTGCTTTGAAAATAATATATTTTTTTGGATTCCCATTAATTAAATAAATTTATATTATTCTGAAAATTATAGACAGAACATTTTAAAGTCATGAATGATTTATTTTAAAAAATGTGGATGATTTTTTAAATTATTTTGTCACATTTTAAAAAGGAATATAGTATGGAGCATCATTTAATGTGAATACAAGAGTTTATGGGGGATTAGTTTTTGAGATTCCAAGAGTTTCTGGTAGTAAGTGGGAGTTGTATCCCGAATTCTCTACTAGTAATGTTTATAGAACATTTTATCTATATGATAGATATATTATCCAGATTTTAATATTTGTGACACTCTTATAGGTTTTTTTGACTCTCGAGGATGAGAATCATTTGAGAGTTATTTGATGAAAGGTTTTGGAATTTGGGAGGAATTTCCTATGTTTTTTGTAAGTGTTAGAGCCTTCTGAAGGAGTTCTTGATGTGTTTTAAGGATTAATGTGGGTTCCTAGACATATTGATATTCACCATGATGTAGAGGTATCTATGGTTCATGGCATTGTGTAACTATGGGTGTAGTGATAACTTATTATGTAGTTGAGGTGTGTGAGTTCACTATTTTGTGGTGTATGGTTCACCATAAGGAAAAACATGGCCATAGTGATGGGTATGGTTTATAGTGGGTCTACCAATGTTAAATGGAGAGAGGTATAGGTCATCATGGGGGTGGCTATTTCAAGTGGTCGAGGGGGTTTTGGGAATTTTTTAGGTGAAGTGGAAACATGGATAATGGATCAACTATGACCTTGTCGGAGTCATTGTTATTCCAAAACAGCCAAGGTAGAATCCCTATGTTGTAGTTGATCCCTATGGGGGGTGTGATGTACTCAATTTTCCTAAAGATGTATCCATATATTATAGAGGATCCCTATGGTTTTTTGTTCTGAGGACATTATGATCATTTTAGTTACCACCATGCCATGGTAAGAACTTAGGATTGATTATACCTTCTCAAAGCGAGGGGTTTGGATTGTTTTTTATTCCCACCAACTATACTCTTTTTTTCATCACCTAGCAAGGTTTTCATGTTGGGTTGTGGTGAAAGTCCATTTTCCCTTTCTTATTAAGATATTTTTTATGATATAGTTAGTCATAAAATGAGATTCACCCATAACTACATTATTCATTTTAAAATTACATTTACACCCTCTTTAACCTCTATTTTGATCTCCTTCTAACTTCGTCATGAAATATAGTTTACTCTAATGTTTTTATATGTAATTTCATTATCCATTAAAGTATCATGATCTTATCAATTCAGTATGTTTATTCTTATTCTATTCAAGGTCTAGAAGAATCCATTAATAAAATCTTGGGTTCTTGATTAGGTGGACTTTTCTTGAATTTTTATGCATGATTTGAGGTAGTGGATTTTTATTATTTCATTTTATCACAGGAATAAATGTTCTTAGAATACTATTAATTCATCTAGAATCACCATTTAACCCTTGTAAAACCCTTTTGATTAATAGCCACTAAGAACTGAATTACTAGAAATATTATAATTCATTTTCAATTTCTATCCTTCAGAATTAGTAAAGGGAACCTTCATTATTTACTCATTTGGAAAAAATTATTATTGAATTAAACCAAATTCTATGAATGCACTAAAAATTAATTTATCTAAATTTCTGTAATTATAGAGAGAAATATAAGTTTTTTTCTTTTTCCTCACACTCAGTGGGGGAGATTTGGTCTAGGGGGAGGGTCTATGTTTTATATATTTTATTTATAATTATATTTCTCCTTCAAGAACTAGTTTGGCCCAAGTAAAGGGGTCACTAATGTTCCATTAAAATGTGTGTTAAAATTATGTTATGTTTTTATTTATTTCTTAGTATTGATTTTTTATTATTGTAAATATAGTTTTATGATAAATTTTAAATATGGGAAATGAAATAGAAATTGGAAAATATGGAATAATAATGCATAAAATGATGTTAAATATTATTTTTTATTCCATGTGTTAATGGAATGTGGATTTATGCTTCCATGTTATGTGAATTCATTTTTAATTGGGATATATGAAATATATAATGGACATGATTAGGTAGATTCATAAGGTATATCTATTTGATACTATTTTTATAATCAATGTTATTATGTAGAATTGTATTCATAATTATATCTTTATTTATTGATTTACATATGATAAATAAATTGAGTGTGTAATACTTCATTTGTTGGACATAATGTGTTGAAATTACTTCTGGGAATGGGGAATAAGATAGACAAAGATGTTATAAAAATACAGAATTTGAATTAAATAATAGAAGGTATAAATGATTTTAGGAAGGCATGTAATCCATTTTTCTTCTTTATGCCTTATCATTTAAGGAAATATTGAATCTAGGAAAGTGATAATTAATGTGGAAGGATTGATATGTTTAATTATCCATTCATTTACCACTACATGTAAATTGAGAATTAAAGTATGTTGCTGCCTTAAAAAGCTATAAGAAAAATGGAAGACAGATATGAACACCCTGATTCAATAACTATTTATTTATTAATTAGTGTCTATTGACTCTATATTGTGTTTGAATCACTATAATGAGAATGTATGTGTAAATAGAAGATAAATATGGTTAATGAAAAGTAATTTTTAGAATTTACAAATCCTTGATTCATTAGGAATGACATAATGATTAAAACATAAGTAGGATGAAAATAAGAATATAATGTAATTTGGGATTCATAAGTAAGGCTTGAGTGAATTAACTTGATAATTTTATGTATAGTTTGTAACCTAGAGTTTTTGACTAATTGAATTGATAAATAAGTAAAGAATGTAATTGAATATATATGGATAGGTAATTATTAATATAACCTTGTAATAATATTCAGTAGTAAAATAAATTAAATGAAATCTAGGCAGAATTTTTATAGATAGGAAGAGAGATCATTTCCTGGAGATTATTATGATTGGTATTATATCCAATGATGTGTTAGATCCTAAGGTGATATGGTTTATTACTTAATTTGTGAATTGATAATTCCCCTTTACCATACCTTGTTATGTTTTATGCATATTAATGTTTTTGTTCTGGTGTTCTTGTATATGGATTGATTTATTATGTGATTTCATATAGTTTACTTTCTCGTATCCACTTGTGTGACGTTATAGAAAAAATATAATTACTCATGGTTTGGACTCATGAAACATTATAGGCTATAATGGATTAAGAACAACATGTACACATTTCCTCTAGCCATAATTTCTTAAAGGTTATGATATTTTTGGATGTAATGGATTGAGGTGATAACATGAGTCATGGAGGTGATAAGGTGGTGTGTGGAATGTGTTGATATTGGGATAATGATGATGTTGTTTTATGTGGTGCAATGATGTGATGATATGACTACATATAGTGCAAGGATATGGTTATGTGGTAGCATAGGGTGAAAGGATGTGATTATTTGGTAGCAAGAGGTGCAAGGATGATCATGGGATGTACGAGGTGTACGTTATGAGGATGAAGGGATGATTGGAATGAGTTGAGAGTTGAGATTACCAATTTTTACCACTTTCTATGATATGAAATTTAGTTGCAATGGATTATATTATTCTTGAGATAATGTTTTGAATGTTATTAATTGGATATAAGTGTTAGATCATATGAGTATAAGATGGCTACAAGAGGGGGGGGGGGTGAATTATACTTTAAAAAGTTAAAATAACTCAGAAACCCAAAACCACTTTTGTTATAAGGATCTAACATAACAATATTTCAATGATATGATTATATGTATTAGACTAATAAGTTATATGATAAATATTATTTTTGAATCAGGCTCACAACCATTCCAATAAATCAGATATTATAATGATTTATAAAACTAATATTATAAAATAAATTGTACAATAGAATATAAAATATATAGAAGTAAGTATTATGAATGCTTATAATAAATTAATAATGGATAACAATCTTGTAAAAGAAATTCTACTCTTTAACCTTAAGATATAAGGAAGTCAGAAACCCTAACATAAGTTGTCTATATTTTTCAACCTAACTATAAAGGTTTATCTTTACACACTAGGTGATCACTTGATATAATAATTGGTATAAGATTTATCATTATTAAAAAATAAAACCCTCCATATGATGATCAAAATGGATCTTTCTTCCAATATCTTGAAATTCCTTGATCAACCTAATCTGAATCACCTGTCTTCCTATCCCTAAAATATCTTGATCTGAAACTTGATCGGAATAAGAGAATAAAAAAAGAAAATGTTTGACTAATTTTACAATTCCTCACACTAAATCCTTAGAAAAAAACTCTATGAAATGTTACAATGAATAATAAGGAGATGTTCAGGAAGATAGATATTCATACGTATTGATTTGAAAAATACATTAGCTCCCAACTCCTCGAATACACTCATATTTATAGGTATCCATCCAACAACCATATTTATGTGATTCTCAAAGTTGGTTTCAAGAAACATAGATATTATTCACCTATAATATTATTAAAACATCTTCATCTGATGTTATATTTGTTGCACCATTACAATGATATAATAAATTATAACTACTAGAAATAATTCAAGAAATTTGAGTATAATCTTTTTTTTGATCGATGGAATTTAATATTTTCAATCTGATGAACTGAACTATAGTCATTCTAAGGGATATAAACATTATCCTTTCCAATTAATATGACATTTTTCTGTTTGATGGATAGAACATTATAGAATTCAATGGACATAACAGTAGTCATTCCAATGGACCAGACTCCAGGTCATTCCATTATATCAAATTGAATAATATACAATTTATACTCATTTAGTTAGAAAATATTTCTTCATTTAGTAGAAATGGTTTTTTTCTACAAAAATAATCAAAAAAACTTTGTATATATAAATTTAGTAAAATAAGTTTTTCTGAAAGTATTTTTCATTTTAAAAAATAATAAAATAAAACTAGAAAGTCTAAATATTCATCTTAATAACATCCCCCTTTTTAAAAATAAAAAATACAACATTTTAAATGAAAAATATAATCTTTGAATATATAAAAATACTTGTACATATATGAAGATCAAAAGGATTTATTTATATGGAATATATTTATTTTAATTATATTAACTTCCTCTATACTGATGATTTTTTCCACTATTAATCATCTGATAGGAACCTTATTAATTTAGTTAATCCCCCATAATATATTGTCTCTCTTAAGATAGTTTCTTCCATTTATAAATTTTCTTCCACTTTATAAATTTCTCATCCTTAGATTATTTCTCCCCCATAAAATATTTATTCCCCTTTCCA
The DNA here is from genome assembly GCA_963277665.1 of Viscum album. Classification (NCBI taxonomy): domain Eukaryota; kingdom Viridiplantae; phylum Streptophyta; class Magnoliopsida; order Santalales; family Viscaceae; genus Viscum; species Viscum album. Next base: position 883,294,919 of record OY728123.1, read on the forward strand.
ATTTTCAAAAATGAATAATGACAGTATTATATTCTCCAAAAATATTAAAAAATATAGTAAAAAACAATTTTATTAGAAGAAATATTCCTCTAAGATAAAAATAAAAAATATTCATCCAAGTGAATTTGGAAAAAATTCAAATAAAAATTATTTGGAGAATAATCGATTCAATTTATATCATTCAAAAAATTTAATTGACAAATTTATTAAGTGTTCTGAAAGAAAATATGCATTCATTCTTATACAATTGATTGAAAATTCCATTAATATTATTCAAATCCTATTGATTCTTATTAGATTCAGCTACCCAGTAGTCAAGATCTATTATCCCCTCTTCCATGAATGTGAGGCTCTGATTAACTACTTTCAAACTTATAACCTCCTCTTCAAGAAATCCAAACTTCTTGTTTTGCTCCTTTAGGCTCATAAAATATGCCTCAAAAGATCAAATTATGATATTCTCTTCTTTCAGCTTTTAAATATCTGATTTTAGTTTTGAAATTTCTTTATTCTAGGAATCTGATAAATCTATAAAATGTTTCAAAAACTTTACCCTGTTTAAAACAATAGATAATAATTTCTCAAAAATAATCAGCTATGTCAAAAGAAACTTTTTAAACATTCAAAAGTTGTTCATCATGTTCTTTCAGGTCACAATTTACTTGTATTGACCATTTTACAATCTGAGTGAAACAATTTTTCTATGAATTTATTAGTCTAAAACACTTTAACATGACTTCATTTTGAACAACTGATTCATTGGAAAACTTTATTGACTCTGAATTCTCATTCAAAATTTAATAAACATGTTTTCACCATGCTTCATTATTTTTAATATATGACCTTGAATCCATTTTTTTTCAAAGAATGAAAAATATAATCTATTATTTTCTATTCTTTAGTAATTGATTGTCAAATGAGTTCGTCAAGACTTCTAAAATATGTTGGCGATAAGGCCCAACATCAATCTGTTATTTTTTCCTTCCACATTTTCATCTTACAAAACTTTAATGGCATCGACTTCCTTATTAGTTTCTTCCTTGTACAATACCTTGGTATGAGAATGTTTAATTATTATTACTTATGAGATTATTATTTTTCATCTAAAAAATAATCTAAAACTAGGTTCTTATCAAACTAATTTGATATCAATTTGGATGATGAATATGACTCGGATAAACATTATTCTTTCATCACTTATTCCTCTTATTCTCCTCCCCCCTCCTCTGCCACTAAATTATTCTTCTAGTTATTTATATATCTTTATTAAAGTTATTAAAACTACCTCCATTTCCTTAAAAATAATTTTATTATATTTTACATAGTTTTTTTTGATGTTTCTTATTCACTGACTTCTTGACGGATTTTCGAACCAATTCTTGAACTGAATTTTCAACAATGTGTTAAAATACAGATTCTTTTCCCTTTCCATTTTAAAAATCCCCTTGAATAATAGAGGATTAAACAAAATTTAAAACATATAATGTCAATGTATTAGAAAGTGTTTGATTGGAAGCAGAAAATGTTACAGAGTCTGGAATAGGTTGATAAACTGAAAAAAGATACACTGATATAGGTTGATCAATGGATACTCTTTAAACCCTTTTAAGAAAATTCACCATTATAATTTCCTTAACATTTTTTTCATCTCCATTTTATTTTTCCCAACATATTTTATTGGATGATTTGTATTTATCGTTAAATATATTGCCTTAGATTTTTCAAGTATAAAACTAGGATACCCAATTTTCTTATGAGATTTATAAAGCATTAATTTATTAAAATCTTCATCAAACATGGATTTTTAATTATTCTAAACCATCAGAGGAAAACATTCTAATTTTATTTTATCTTGTATTAATTATTTACCTTTCTTAATTTTTTCACTAGACATACCTTTATTAGATTTTTCTATAAAAAATTTTAACTTTGGAATGAAAAACAACTTTATACTCACCATTTTTACCTCACTAATAAGTGAAACATTTTACCTAACTACATAAGATTGATTCTGATTCAGAAAAAATTACATTTAATTAACTGAAAACTTGTTAATGAAGTATGGAAACATGATAATTCTTTATCTCAGAGATATTTTATAAATATATTTGATTGATATAAAAACAAACATCACTATGTTAATCTGGCTCATATTTACAAGAATGTCCAATACAAAAATATCATGGAATTTAAGAGTATATCTATCAACCTTTCTTGGTATAAAGTTAGCTTTTTTCCATAAGGTCACAACTATAACATCCAGACTGAGGTGAAACACCTTTCTAACATTCTCAAAAGAACTAATTAATAAAGATTCATTATTCCACTTTTGCAAAATTATAATATTCTCTGGAAGATTATGTAATGGAAGATACCCCTCACCTTCAAAATAGATTTCAACTAACATAGAAACTTGTTGAATATTTATTTTAAAACATCACCAAAAAAGATAAAACAATAACTTATCCATTATCTTAAATATTAAATTCTACCGTAGAATACAATTTTCTTACAATTTTTATGGATAGTGTAAATCAAAATCAACATTTTCCACACATATATTTTACCAAGATTAAAATTTAATAACAATTTTCAATAAATAAGTATACTTTTCATAAAATTCCATATCAATCATAATTTCCTTTAAAAACTTACTCTTTGAATAAGTTTTTGCTAATGTCATCAAATTGAAACTGATTCTAAGAATTGGTGTAATGAATCTGATTAGAGGAAACCCAAACTTTTGGAATGATCTTAAATTGGAGATTGAGGGTTTGATAGATAGTATCGAGAATTGAATTGGGAAAAGGATAAAACATACCTTATTTATAGGTATGGGGGTTGACCATTCATCTTCCAATGACCTAACAACTTATATTATTCTAATCTAATGGTTTATATTTATCCTTGAATATTTTAATAAATATTATAAACAATTAATGTTTTTTATGGAAAAATATATTATCCGTGTAAATAAATATCAAATTAAAACAACTTTTATTTTTTGAAAAAATTAAATTTTTAGAAAAATTAAATAATATTTAAAACAAAATATAAAACTAAAATAATGGATAATTAGAAAAATTAAAAAATAAGAAGAATAACTCTCAGAATATAAATTCTCTTTTGGTATGAAAATTTTATCCAGTAACTAATTATTCTTCATTTTTATAAAATAAATTGAATCTAATGAACTTTATAACAAAATTTTTGTCCAAAAAAATTTGAAATGATGTTTTTATTCAAAATACTTTTACGAAAATATATTTTTCTGAAAAAAAATTTAATTATATAAAATTTTATTCTAATATAAAAAAAGATATAGGAAGAATGTTTTTTAGAAAACTAAAATGTATAGAGAAATTATTTTTAGAAAAAAAAGATATTAGAAAACAAAAAAAATTTGAACCCCATTTGAAAAGAAGTTAATTAATGTAAAGAGATTGATATAAATAATTATATATAAAAAATAATATTATGTTGACCATTCCTATATTATTTTTAATATATTCAAATATATTAGAACTTAGAGGTTTAGTAGAAATATCAATAAGTTGTTCTTGAATTGCAGTAAATTGAAAAATGATATCTATTTTTATGTGTGTTCCCAAAAGAAAATAGTGTCTTATATTTACGTGTGTCACCCATGAGTGATGTGATTGGATTTTAATTAAATAAATGACACTTATTTTATCACAAAATATTTTAGTTTTACTAAAACTCATGACATAGTTAGTGAGTGTGTGTTTTATCCACATAACTTGATCATAACAACTTTTAGTTGATACATATTTAGCTTCAGTAGTGGAATTTTCTACTGAGTGTTATTTCTTACAAGAGCATGAAATTAACTCTTCTTCTAAGAAATGAAAAGTTACAAAAATACTTTTTATATCCACTTGAAAACCACTAATTTTTTTTTTCAAAAAACATTTGAACTCAAAATCATTTATAAATGAGTAAAATATACAAAAATCCATAGTTCCCTTAATATAAAAAAAATAAATTTATAGATTTAATGTGGTAATATTTTGGATATTCTTGATATATAATACATATGCATATAGAAAAAATTAAATCTAGATGACTACCTATTATGTGAAGTAAAAATCCAATCATTCCTCAAATGATATTTTGATCAACTTGTTTCACGACATCATCAATATCTAATTATTCATGGTTATGATATGAGTACTAATACTTTTATTGTTTTCATATTTTAATTTTTTTAGAAGATATTTTATATACTTATTTTTAGATAAAAAAGTTACTTCTGGTTTTTAAAAAAATTGAAAACATATGAGATAAGTAAGTTCTCACACTATTCTCATTTAAAACTCAGTCTTCATAATATTTGTAAAGGAATATATTAAATATTTTTGAGTTAATCCAAATATAATGTCATTAAACTAAATCAAAACGATGATGATGTTTTTAGAAACTTATTTTATAAAACATATGAATCAAAAGCTCCCTTAACAATGTTATTTTTCAATAAAAATCCTGTTTATCTATCATACTTGACACAAGGGTTTTGTTTAAGTCCATAAAGTTCCTTAGTAAGTTTAAAATCATTTTTTATTTTTTTTAATTTAAAAACGAGGGGGTTATTCTACATAAAATTCCTTATGAACATATCGGTTAATAAATTCACACTTTATATCCACTTAAAATAGATTGAAATTTTAAGATCCAACATGTGCTATTTTTATATAGATAACATAAATTATTGATTCCAGATAATAAGTTTATTCATAGTATATTACCTTTTGTTGAATATATCCCTTAAAAAAAGGTCCAAATTTATTTCTAACTATTATTCCATTTTCATCAATTTTTTTAGAAAACCCCATTTTACTCCAATTACAGAAGTATCTTTATGTCATTTAACCAAGGTTCAAACTTAATCCCTCTTAAATTCAATGAGTTTTCCTTGAATTTATTTTATCTAATATTAATCACTTAAAGCCTCAATTGATTCCTAGATTCAAATTGAGATAGAAATGAAAAATATTCAATTCAATTTCTCAAAGAACTTCTAGTTTTAATTAGTTGATTAACCCCACCAATGATGTTATCAGTAGGATGCTTCCTAAAAGAACTTGATTTCTTGGATTTATAAGACTTTTTTCTTGAAAAATATGTTGAAAATATTCTTGAGGTATAAATTTATAAATATATTCCTTAGTTGTTCTCTCATGAGATTAAAATTCCAATATTGGTTGAAAATTAGTTTTGGAAATAACATATGAATATGTAGGTTGAGTTTTTTCAAAACCAAAAAGCTTAATTTCATTAAACTTAGCAAGAACTATTTTATCAATAGTACTTTTTTTATTAAAAAAACTATATTCTTTACTAGATATAGAATAACCTAAAATTAGACTTCTTCAAGTTTGGATTAAATTTTTGTAAGTTATCTTGTGTATTCAAAATGAATAATTTTCATATAAAAACATTAAAGTAAGAATGTTTTGGTTTCTATATGGTCCCCAAATCATAAGGATTTTTTGTATATAAGGTATTATCAAAAATTGATTTATAATATAATAATAAGTACCAAATCCTTCATTGAATTTTTTTTAGCAACAACATATTCAATCAGAATTGTTCTAGTAATATATTGAAGAATTTTATTTATTTATTCAGATAGATAATTTTTATGTGGAATTTTTGGTGCCAGAATGTTATGTATAATACATTTTTTTCTATAAAAACTTTCAGAATCATAATTTAAAAATTATCTACTATGATCACTATGATTATTTATCAAGGAGAGGTTTTTTTTTCATTTTTAACTTTAGCTACAAAATTTTTAAAACAACAAAATGATTTGAACTTCTTTCCTAGAAAATAGACCCATGTAAATCTAGTGTAATCATCAACTAAAACATATACATAACATTTTATACCATTAGTTATTGTTTGTGGGATCAAATAAATCCATGTGTAATAAATTTAACGCATAAGAAGTTGAGACATTAGAAATAGATTTAAAACTATACTTGTATAGCTTAACAAATTAACCAGGATCACATACATTATAAGTATTAAACATAAGTTTCAGTAAATCCTTAATTAGAATTTCCCTAGACAACTTAGCTAAAGTTATAAGATTATAGTGTCCTAATATTCTATTCCATAACTATGATTTGACTTCTATAAAAATAATAAAAAGTAGATATTATCTCATAAGGTCTTATAAGTTTAATGTGTATATATTCTTATGCCGATTCGTAGAAAGAATAAATTCATCTTTATAAATTTGAACAATACATTTACCATTTCTGAAATTGAAATGATTTCCCTCATCACATTAATGATTTATGATAATATTTTTTTTATTAAGTCCTACAATAAATAAAAAATATTAAATTAAGGCTCTACTAAGAAGAAATATTTTACCTATTTTGATAATTTATTCTTGAACATTATCTACAAAAGTGACTTTTCCACCTTTCATATTTATAATATTCTTAAATAAGTCTTTATATTCATTCATGTGTCTGGAGAGACTTCTATCCATATAACAAATATTCTAATTGTTGGTATATTCCTTTTTTACTTAGAAAAAACATTATCATTTTGTAACCCATACCTTCTTGGGTCTGGTATCACCAGAAAGTAAACTTTTAGGAATTCACATTTGACCAACTTTTTTATGTTGGGAAAATTTTAGTTATTTTGAATTTAAGATTTAATAAAACCTAAACATTTCAGTTTATTTAAAGAACTTTTTTTCTTCCAATGCACTCTACTTTTTCATTTAGTGTAAAATGGATCAATTTTCAGTACAATGTAGTTATTATTAATTTTTTTTCTATTCATAAAACCCCTTCCCAAAATATCTATATGAGGAATAATTTGAGTATAAATATTATCAAAGTTTTCCATACAAATGGTAATATTTAACAAAAGATTTTTCAGACTAGAAAGTTCAAAATTCACTATTAGAATGAAAGTTTTATCCTCAATTGAATTTTTATTTGAACTTAGTTTTAAAATATCATTTTGTAAAATAGTTTTCTTGAAATTATACTTTTAATTTTATATAAAAATATTAGTTTTCTCAGTATTAAATTTTTCTAATTATTTATAATGATATCATATATTAATAGTAATATTAGATATTATAGAATTTTCTTTTACATGTTCTGCTTGAGAAACTTCATGTTTTTTATAAATCCAACAATTTTTATTTTATAACAACTTAGAAAATATAGAAAATTCTTCAGAACATGGTAAAGTGTTATTTCCAAATAATGAATAATATTATTCCTCTAAATATGTAGAAACTATTATCATATTTACTATCAGTATAATTCACATTCAAGTAATATTTTTAAGAGATTAAATTGTTAACTTATCCATAAAATAATTATTAACATTTATATTTTCTGAATAAAATTCAATATTATTATATCCTAAAATTTAATTTTATTAATAATTATTAGAAGAACTAAATATTCCACTTACTCTCTATGTATCTCATGCCTTAAGAATTTTCAAATTTTTGTTATTATAATAATTATTTTAAATAAAATTAGAATTTATTTCTTTATTTTCCTTTATTTTCAAATTAATACAAGTTGATATGATATGTATATATTTCATACACTCATAGAATATATAATCTAAATAATCCTTCTTATCATTTTTCTCTTGGTGAATCTTCTTATATATATATACTAAAATCGTTTTTATAACTATCTTGTAAATCCTTCTTATAAGAGTATTCAATTAATTTCTAGAATGTTCTGATGAACTACTATTTGACTCAACTATAAATTAATTTATTTAAGAAGACTTCATAACACTCACAATAGATTGAAATTTTTTAGGAACGTTATAATTTATTTTAAAAGTAACTCCTTCATTCTTATTTATCATTGTTTTTACATATCTTTTCAATCTACCATCACTATTTATAGTACATCCAATAGAATCATTGAGAGTAAGTTTCTCAATTCTTATAGTATCATCCAAAATAGTTCTTTTGGATTCCCATTCACCAGGTATGATCTCAATAACTTTCTCAGCTAAAATTCCATATTCTAAGAGCTTTTTACCAAATAGAATGTAAACAATTTACAACAGTCATAAGCCTTTGGTTTATCTTTTCAACTAAATCACGGGGTAAAAAAAATAAAATTCTTGATAATCATCTTGTGACATAGATCTTCTAGTTTCAAAAACTTTTGAAGTTCCTAAATGAGTTACCTACAACTTATTTCATATACAATTACAATATTCGCATGATGATATTTGAATAAGTATGTTTTTATTCATAAAACATAACTGAGTTTTCTTTACACTATAATTAAACAAATATTACCATTTTTTTTTATTTTTTAAAAGTATTTTTTCTGGAATCTCATAATTTCCATTATGAATCAAACAATTATCATCACCAATATAAATAATAATTTTTTTGTCTTGTATCAATAGTATTCATAATCAGTTCCATCAAAGATTATTGATTAGTTAGGATTCAAATTTTCAAGAGTACTAATATTTAATACCACTATCTTATCAAAACTAGACTCTTTATACAATATATGTTATTCTAATAATAGTTTATAAGCAATAATTTTATAAAAAAACTTTAATAAATAGAGTAGATAAAACATATAAAGTTTGGCAGAGGAACCTATTATGATACCAATTGTTGGATCGTAAGTATATACGATGGCTACAAGAGGGTGGGGGGGGGGGGGTAAGTTATAGTTCAAATTGTTAAGCTAACAAAAAAACAAAAAAACTATTTTTTAAATAATATCATCCTAAAAAAACATATAATGATTAGAGTATATGTATCAGACTCATATGTTGTTCAATAAATCATATTTATTAATCTAGGTTATAGACAGTTTGATAAATCAGATATTATAGAAAGATTAGTAAAAAATTTCTAAAATAAATAGCATAGTGGAATAAAAAACCTATAAAAAATGTAATTTGAATGCTTATTATGAAGTAATAATAACTTACAAAATTTATTATAGAAATTATACTCTTAACCTTAAGTGTTATGTAAGTAAGAAATCATGAGTTGAGATATCCAAAGTTTTCAACCTAACTTTAAAGGTCTATCTTTCAACACCAAAAACTCCCTTGATATGATGATTAGTATCAAATCTTTCTTTCATAAAAAAGAAAACCCTCAATATGATGATCAGAAAATCTCAATCTTTCAATCCTATGAAATAACTTGATCAGATTGATTTGAATAACCCATTATCATATCCCTGGAAGCCCTCGATCTAAACCTTGATTAGAACACATGTTTTCGAAAGAAAAATTTTACAAGGAGTTTAAAATTCCACATAAAAAATACCTTTAAAACATCTCTTTGAAATATTATAAGTAGTACGAATGAGATTTTTAGGTAGTGCAATCTTTAGAAGTTTTGATTTTCAAAATTTATCAGCTCCCAGCTCCATGAATTCACATATATTTATGGGCATCCCTCTAATAATCATATTTTCATGATTATCAAGGTTGTTTCCAATGAAATTACATTTTATTCACTTGATATCTTAGAAAAATTTCTTTATTTGATGTTGTGTTGGTAGAAACATTACAATGATGTAATAAATTCTGTCCAATAGAAATAATTACAACAATTTGATGATAAAATTTTGTCAATCTAATGGAAATAAATATTTTCAATCTGATAAACTGAACTATGGTCATTATGATGGATATAAACATTGGTCAGTGTAATGAATTCGACTTTGGCTATTCCAATTGAATTAATATTAGTTAATTCAATGAAAATAACACTAGTCAATCCGATAGAAATGAATCTAGGTCATTCTAATTTATAAAATTAAAGATAATACAATTTATATTTGTTTAGTAAGAAAATATTTCTACATTTTTTGGAAAATGATATTTTTCAAAAAAAACATTTTAAAACACATGGGGTATTTAAATTTAGTAAAATAATGTTTTAAGATTGTTTATGGGATTTTCAAAACTATGTAAAGGAAATGTAGAATGTTTAATCTTTTTACTAAATAGGAAGTGATTTTTATATCTCATTTATTATTACATGATTCCAAAACTCATTTTTCACTATCATTTATTATGGTAGAAATTGTTAATATAAATGTTGAATGTAGGTGATACTGTTACAGTGTTTAGAATATGTATTATTACTTTATCATTAAGTTTATCCCCATTCTGGTCTTACTTAAATGTTTCACAAATGACTATCCTAACTTATTTATTACATATAGATAATGAATTTCATAGATAGATGATCCTACCAAGTACTCTCAAGTTCTCACCCCTCTACAGTTTACTAATTTTTTTTAGGATTGATTAATGGAGACTTGGGGATTTTATAATTCTGAAAGTTGAAGTAGAGCTTGGGATTTATCTTTAATTTTTGGTGCATTGTATTAATCATCTTATTCTTGTTAATTTTTTATATGAATTGTAAAATCTACAGTTTTGTAAAAGGAGTTTACATTGTGGGTTTATTTTTATTTCCTATGAATTCAAGAGGGTAATACCTCCCATTTGAGAAAAAATACCCTCGATACTAGTCTTCAACCTACAACCTATTGGATATGGTCCTCAATGGTCACATTCCTCTCTACCTAGGATGAGTTGTGGGAAAACTATTCTGGTAAAATGAGTTTTGAAAATATATTATACCTTTTAAAAAATATAATTGAAATTTGTTTATTTTTTAAGATCTATTAAAATATAATTTTATTTGTATCATAAAACTTTTAAATACCATACATATGTGAGACCATATCACTTTTTCATAAATATATATTTTATAATTATTGAGATTATCTTGAAGAATGGTATGGATTCTCTAGAATAAATTTTTACTAATATTATTAAAATTCTATAAATTATGTTTAAATTAATACAACATCCATTTTACATATATTAAACGACAAAGAACATAAATTTTAATTGAAAAATATTTGATAGTTTTTTTTATTCTAATATATTTCTTAGATTTTATAATGGTTATATTTAAATGTACATGTGGGGATATGATATTTAAATGGGAAAGGTTATTTATGGGAAGGTGAGTTAATTAATATTTATCTACTGATTTTGTCTTATTGTTTCCTTTCACATCTTCTAAATTTCAAATACACTCTTTTAGTCATGAAATATTTGTTATTTTTAATTAAAAAATAAGTATATTCAGTAGATATTTTTGTTGAAACCCTCATTTTTAGGGACACCTATAAAAGTAATAACACATTACATAAGGAACCAATATGTTTTATATAAATTTTTAAAAATTAATTTGAGATATTTATCCCTTATTTTTGGATATTTCTTCTTTATATGAATAATTAAATTGATTAATTATGGGAAATCAATTTTTTAATTATGGGGGAGAGTCATTTAAGGAATTCACTAAGATTTTATATTTTAATGCTTATGTTTTTATATATTTATCCTTATTTTAATAAGAATTAATAATTTTTTATCTTATGTACCATGAAAAATAATAACATTAAACCCTTTTGATAAGTATATATGATTAGCACTCTCTTTTAAATTTCATATAGTGTAATGAGATGTTCATGGAAATGGTATTGTCGATATCCATTTATTCAATAACTGAGTGTCACTTTTAAAATTTATTTTTATGAGATTAACATGATAATTTGATTCATCATAATGATTTATGGGTATAAATTACATCATATAAAATTAATAAAAGTGTAAAATATTTTAATTTTTTATTTTTTTAAAATAATGCATGATAATTTGTAGGGTGAATGATTAATTATTTTATTACTTATAGTTATTTTGTTTTGTTTTAGAAAATATTGATTGCGTTTTTATCATTTTTTTCATAATAAAAAATGTTTTAGTGTAGGTAAATTTGATATCGAAAATTTAATTATATTTATTGTATTATCTTATCTTTTATGTTATTCTTATTATAGAACTAACTTGTGTAAGAACCCCAACCCCAGTATCCCAGAGTCTACTATCATTTTATTACAATAGATTAAATAAAATAGATCACATCACTAATGATAAATTAATTTATTAGTCTTGAAAAATTAGATACATACATGGTTCCCTTATTACATTGGTAATTTAAATATAGAACATAAATAAGAAAAAATAAATTACTTATTTATCACTTATTTAATAATATCATCATTATAACTTGGGGAAGGAAAATAAAGAAAATTGTGAGCTAAAATTCTCAGTAAGGGTTAAATAAACTAGAAGATTGAATCAATAATAAGTGAATAATAATCAATTAGTAATAATAAATATATCATGGTGAATAAATAAAAAACACATGCCATCAATACATTGAGAATGAAAATGCATGCATAGTTTTTTTCATAGTGAAAATAATTTTGATACTGAAAAATGTACGATGGATGAAGAAAATGATTAATTATTTGATTTAATGTATTTGGAACACGAAACATCATTCCATGATGATGGTTTAATTGTGTGGGTAGATACCCATATGATTTAGAAATAAATTAGAAGGGTTTTCACTAACTTTTTTGTCTCATGAGACTTGTTGATGCATCGAGGGGCTATAACAAGCCCCACCATCACTGAAAGTACAAATCATTATTCATACATAGATTAAATTTTTGAATAATATGAATTATAAAAATATTCACCATGAGTATAAAATTAAAAAAAAGTATTTTTAAATATATGAAGATACATTTAATGAGACCATTGATAATTTTTTAAGGAAAATAATCTTTAAACGTTCCAATGTGTCCCATACCACATTGAAAATTTTATATAACAGTATCTTTGATGTAATAAAATTAGAAGAAAAATAGAAAAATATGATAATAATAAGACTCATGATATGATATATAAAGGGATGTACATATACTACACACAAGGAATAAGTGGTAAAAAAGATATATATCTAAGAGAAATAAAAAATGAGACGAGAAAAAACTATTTTTACTTTGGAAGGAAGATTTATTTTGGAAAATCATTTGTATTCGACATAAAATCAGATTTCAAACATTTATATCACATAAAAGAAAAGTTGAGGACAATTAAATTATATTTTAGGCATAAATTAAGTCCAGCATATAAAAATTGGTTTTTAGAAACTTTATAATTGACCCTCTTTAGTACGGTTTAAGAAAAATATAAGAGTCTTTAAAAATGAAAATACAGATTTTATTTATAAAAAAAATAAAAAAAGATATTTTTTTCATAATGTAATGTGGTATTTTAGAAAATTATTGGTAGCTTAAAACAAATTATGGATGGTACTTGAAAATGGGTAAGAAATTCTAAAGTTCCCTTTAATTAGGCATACTTATCAGGGGAAATTGAAAAGGAATCCTTATAAAACAAGTATTTACCATTAAATAAAGAATAATTGAGTGAGATAAATATATTTTTAACATAAAAAAATATAAATTAGGATGAGTACATAATAATTATTAATAATTATAATGGGGTAAGAGAGAGAAATGTAACCCAAATAAAAAATGGAAGTTTAGGAAGAATCACTTACCACTTTGTAATCAATGGAATCATATGAGAAAAATAATAATCATAAAATTAATAATTTATTACCATGAAGATAAATAGATGAATTTTATTATATATAAAATGGTAGTATAAATACACAACATATAATAAATAGTTTGCGAATAAGGTAAATCTCATGGAAATAAAAGCGAGATAAGAAACCCCATACCTTGTGTATGAATATGTTCTACATTTGATTTTAATGTCCTAGATAATGATATTAAATACATCGATTTATTAATTAAGAATATTTTAAATCTGTATTTGATTTATTATAATTTTATTGATTTTATTTATGGTATTTTTGATGAGTTATATGATACAATTTTATCGTTCGGGAGCATTTGTTTCCTTGGTTTTCATGATCAGTTTACTTATATACATGTACTGAAAATCATGTAAAAAGAGAATAGTTTTCTAGAATTGAAATTATATGTTATTAATGAATTTAAATAATATTATGTGGTTATATAAGTTATTCAGGTATATCTTATGTGGATTAACCATTAGATAAAATTTCAGTGATAATCATTTAGATTATTTTGGCGTTTCTTCGATCATCACGAACTAGTTTCATCTTTTGAATTAATATTATGTATATATACTGGTTATAAAATATTAAATAAGTTATAGTACATATATTATAGTCTTTTTTAACCATAAAAATGGTTTTATGACCAGACTTTATGGTATAATAGAAAAATGAAAACACGTCATCCCTGAAGGCGGTAAATCGGTACCTCATAGAAGATGTTTTCATTTTTAGAATAAATGGAAGAGGATAAGAGAATAAATGGCCTATTTTCCATTAAAATAATAAAATTAAAATATATATAAGATAATGGAGTTATAATGAAACTTTTTTTTAGAATAGTTAAGGATATAATAAGAAGACAGGAAACTAAAATAAATTAAAAGAGAACGAAAAAGGATTTACCTCTTGAATCCCTCTCATTGAGAACCATATTAAGGTTCTTGTAATTTCTCTTTTGGTGAGAACAAAGGCTCATTGGTGTGAAAGATATACATGTTAAGAGTATTGGGTTTAATTTTTATACATATAAAATCTTGGAATGTGTGAGGAGAATAGGTGGTGAGGGGTGGTATTTATATTGGAGGAGAGAGATGTTTTTTGAATATTTTAATCATTAATTTATAATTTTGGATCAAGAATATGAATAGTGTTTATTAAAATGACTAAATACAGTAAATAGAGCATGTGATTTCAAGATTATGGTTAATTACATCATCCATGACTAAATAATGACTCAATAATTCATTTATTTATTTATAATGTTAAATACCGTAAATTACCGTATTTCACTATTATGTAAAATTTTAACTAGTTTAGAAAAATACCTAAAATTAACCCTAATTTTTTTGATAAGTATAATTAAAAAATTAAATATATTTTTTTAAAATAAATTTCTAAATAAAATATATTTAAATTTTAAATGAAATCATTATTTAGTAAAAAAAGATGGATTTTAATATTATAACTGTTTTTTTGACACATTGAAAAATTAATTAAGGTCTCATAAAAATATATTATAATCAAAAGAAAAAATATTAATTTAGGATTAAATATTATGGACATAAATTTTCTTTTAAATCATTATATTAATGTAAAATTATAAAAAAAACATTTATGTTTTAAAAAAATACCGACACTTAATTTATAATTTCTAAAACATTTATTTACTTATTACATGATATAATCGTATAATATTATCATTTATAAGATTCCTAAATTATATTTATACTTAAATAGATGAGGTTATTATTCTAATGGACATATTAATATTCCTAACAGTCACATTATTATTCTAATAGTCACATTGTTATTCATAAAAAATGAATCTTACCAAAATAATTCTAAAAATTCAACCATAGTAATTTTTAATGTTATGCATTGAAAAATAATGTTTATTTTTTTAAATATAATTTATAAAAATGTAAAAATTTATTTTTAAAATAGCTTCTTCATTTAAACTTGATAAAACTGCGTTTACCTTTTTTGGTGTAAAATTGGATTTATTATTATCTTATGCCTCTAAATTTTTTTTGGATGAATGATTTTTTTGATTTAACATATAATATTTAAATTTAATTAATATATTTTAATAATAGTGATTAGTTTAATTTATTAATAATAAATTTCATTATGGGAATAAAAATGGTTTTTATGAAAATGCAACCTTTTTTTAAAGGTTGGGGCCAAAGCCTAATTTTAATATTTAAATCAAAGACCTCTTTTAGACTAGGTTGAGGGAGACCCATTACAGTGCCTGAAGTCCTAAGTCCAAGTGTCCTGAATACATGTCTTGAAAGCCCATGTTTTGGCCCAAAGAGCCCCTCGGTGAATAGTACTACTACAATACCCGGGCTGCTACAGTACCGCCACCGCTACAGTTTCTGCTACCGTGGGGTGTTACAACTTGGGTGTTTTTAGTTTATTTGGGTAGATTTTACCTCTTAGAGTCTTTAAAGTAATAAAACAAAAAAATTACAAATATAGCATGTTATATGGACAGAGTTCTATTTTACATCATGGAATTGAAAAAGTATGAGTTTGCTAAAAATTTATATTGATATGCATGGGTGATTTTCAAATATACACGAGGTTGTGAAATATGAACAAGAATAAAAATAATGAAAAATTAATAGAAATTTGTGTTTTGACTATATTAATGAAACATGTCATGGGACAGATCCACTTTAGTGAGTCACTATTCCAAAAGCATTAAGGTACATTCATTTAATCATGCTGATGAAATTGATAAGGAAGAAGGGGGCCTTAATGGAAAAGAAAAAATGGATCCAGATAAAGGATAAAATATAAAGGATAAGAGGATATTTAAAATGGAGGATCGATTATTAATAATAATGGAATCATTATTATTTTATCTTTTAATACATCTCTCATAACCATTTCAATAGTTGGCTAAGCCATTTTATATTGAAGCTAAGAAAAACCCAATTAATGTACCTTTTTAATATTTATAAATAATAAATTTTCATTATATAATTGATCCTATCAAATTTATTTAATGTATTTATTATATTATTATTTTAGGAAAATAATTATTTAATGAGTTATTAATTATCTTTTAATTGAGAAAAATAGTAACATTGATTTCAACTGGGAGATTGAAATGGTTCTTCCCAGATTAAGATCCATATTTATAAATTTGAACCACTGATGCATAAAAAATTCCATTAAATTGAGTATGGGTGATTGATTATACTTAATAAATTTATATCTATGCCATATTATTTGCTACTATATATAATTATAAATTTTTATTAAAATAAAAAATTATTATAAAACCAAACAAATTTTAAAATTGGGTGGATTTTGAAGTCTAGATTTTTTCACTCTTTTTAATCAGTTTACTATCTATATTTAAAATTATTAAATGAAAAGTAATTATTCTAACATCAATTATATATAATTGGATTCCACTATATAATTTTACTTTATGAAGCATTCTTTGTGTCTTGACCCTAAACACCCATTATATTACTAATTATTAAAGTATTATAGATTATAAATTTCTAAAATTCCCTTTCATGATTGTAATAACAACACAAATGTTAAAATCATGAACAAAGAATATGTTTGAGGGAACTATAATTCATTTATTTTGTCCAAACAATTCAAGTACATTAACATAACATTCACTACGTATTCATTACATGAGATAATCCTCGCATATCAAGTAATGAATAACACTTATCCTATTATGTTGTGATCTTCAAATCAAAAATCCTAATATAATAGCATATGAAAATCAAAATATTGGCCTTTATTAATTGAGTAACAATCTTATTGACATAAAATAATTTCCAATCCATGTAACCTTTATGTTATGTTGTCCAATAAAACACATAAACTTAGGATCAAATATAACATCACTTTTGATTAATTTCATGGTAACCTGAACCCTTTATAATTTCATCACCTATTGTAGACTTGAAACATGAACGATAGAGAAAAAAAATTAGTGTATTCTTTATATTCCTTGTTCATGTAATCTTTTATATCATTATTCAAATTCCATAAACAACTCTCATGGGGAATATTATCTCACCTCTCCTCATTTTAGATTTGTTCTTGTGTAAGAATACATCCCTCAGCGAATACATAATCTTGTAGCTAATATACTATCATCAATATCATTGAGTTACTCTCAAAATAACGTTGATTCATGATGATCAATTGAATTTATATATATTATTCACAGAAATTATTCACAATACTTTTCTTATTATCTCCATCTCATGAGAATTCATCAATCATACCTTGTGTCAAAGATGTTTTCATCCATCATCCCCTATATTAGTATATAACCTTTATAACTTCTTATTTATGATAAATTGACATTTAATTCATCTATTTTAGGATTTAAAAAAAATAAATTATATTAATACATGACATATGATCTTAAATGTTCAAATATAAACATATATATATATATATAGTCTAAAATTATTATAAATAATATTTCAATTTTGATTCCACTTGAAAAAACATATAACATGGTTAGAAAAAAAGGAGTCAATAATATTTTCTTTCTGACCAATTCATGAATATTTTTCCCCCACATCATATGTGAATATTAAATTTGTATTTGTAAACATTTCTCCCTAATTTAGAATAAAATAAAAATATAAAATAAAGAAAATGAGATAAGGAATTTATCATTAAAACTCATGGATTTATTCTCAACTCAAACTATCCATTTATAGTTCTCATAGAAATAAAAATAACTTCATAACCTTCTCTATAGTATATCTTAGATAATATTTCTAATTATTATCAAAATAAATGTATATAAACCACTATAAGACAAAAAAAATAACTCTTTATAGGAAATAATATTAACTAATTTATATTTATCTATTATAAATTTGATCTTCACAATCATCTCTTATGAACTAGTAACATCATATTAATAGAAATTAAACTAATAAAAAGGATTATTTATACCAATCAAAAATATAATTAAGTTTAGAAAAATTTCTCATCTTGGTTCCTACTTAATTAGTCATTCTTATACTCATCCATTTACATTTAATTTAATTTTGAATAAAAACTAAATTTTTGTAGGAATATAATCTATGATAATATAGATGGAATGGTGTCCCAAAACGCAAATCTCAACACCTTGAAGGTTTTTTTATTCATTCCAATCCACTAGGATTTATAATATATTCAAAATCTACCCTAAGACAAATATTAAAACTAATTTTTTATTTATTAATTATATAACCATTTGTGATTTTAAAGGCACACTAATATATGATTATAATCCTTAGTCATTATTTCTTTACTATGAATTTCTGTTTTTAATTTATTTTATGTTTTGATATGTTTTTATTGACTAATCCATATGTATAACCTTAAAATCATCAGTTCTTTTGGATTTTCTAGTGACGATTTCGATTTGAAAATATTTATCACTAGTTTTTGTGGTGGGAATAACTAAAATGATCCAATTATGTTAACATATTTATTAATTTTTTAATATAATTAATATTTTAGTTTTTCTTCAATGATTCATTGTGATGACGTTGATATTGATATAGTTTTTATCAAGGTTAATATTGAAATTAGAGTAAAAATTAATCATATTTATATAAGTATTATTATTTTAAAATAGGGGACCATAGTAGAAAATAAAAATCTCCCACAAATAGAAACTGAAAATAAAGAAAATTCTATAATATAATTGATCTGGATAATGTGATTCAATTATGATTTTTTTTTTGAATTTTTTAGTTTTAAACTAAGGAACCTAATACCCACACTGTTAGGATCATAACGAAATAACTCTCTTTAAACAATGTGTTTGATACCAAGTAATATGATCTATGCTATTCATAAGTTTATTTTACATAATTTACATAGATTAATCCCACAACCCAAGGAATGGAAGTTTTAGTGTCTCTGAGGATCTACTACAAAAGTAACTTATATTATGATACTTGTGAACATTTCTCCATAAGTGTGTCACACTATAATTCCATTTATAATTATCATATTTTATATTACTATACATAATATAGGTAATTGATACATAATAATGAGTTGAGATCAAATACTATATCATTGGAAATACTCATAAACGTGTCACCAAGTGTTTAGTAAAAAGAATATGAGAAAATATGTGCACAATATAAAAATATTATTAAAAAAACATAGACTAATTAGAGTTATCGCTAAGTCATAGTATAATTAAATTGAATCTCAAATGAAGAAACATATACCTTGTCATAAGAGCATGAGATAATAATTGTGATCAATGAGGTATAATCATAGGCATCAGACATAGAAGAATGACATGTCATTGAATCATCAGATAACAAGAAACTATGTAATAGACATAAGTGTGGAAAAAATTATACATTGAAAAAATATATGTTTGTAGACACTTCATGTTTTGAACCAATTCAAGAATATCCACCCTTTAATTTGTGAACTAATCCAAGAATGTTAATTTTTTTGTTGTGAACAAATCCAAACTTGTCCACATATTATATTATGAATAAATTCAAGAATGTCCATACAGTACCCACATTTTCTGGTATGTAACCTTTTATTTATGTTTTTATGTATATATTGTTTTTGGGTAATGTTTGGGAGATTTTATTGAACACTAAATAATGTTTTGAGAGCTAAAGGAGATGTGTATGGGCTACGCACCAGTTGTTCAAACTGTGCGAACATCCTAGGAGAAATCGTATGCAATATTAGGTTTGAGGTACTAGCTTTGAAACGGTTGGTGCACAGTTAGGAAGAATATGCAAGGAGGCCATGAGAGGATATTATTTATGAAGTATCTAACATACAATTAGCACACTATTTGTCTAACAGTGCAACTAAACCATGAACGGGTTAAAACCCACCTCCTTAAAAAGTAGATCTAGGTCGACATTTCCTTTGATCCACTCATTTTCCCTAAACTGGCTATAACTTGGGATTTTTCTTCTCCCAAGGATGAAGACGGTTATCCCATTGATCCTAAGTAAATCCTAAGGCTTCCTTTAGTAATTCAAAGATTGATTCTTGAGGCATGTCATCATTCTCCACCCTTCTTAGCACATTTTCTTAGATCCACTTAGAAAAAATTCTACTCTCTTCTCAGATTCTCATATATATAACCATTATGGGTAGATATAATATTTTGGATACCAAATATGTTTATATTTGATATCTCTGTTGATATTTGAATAGATCTATGGTGGTTTCATGGATAATAGACCCGATTTCGTGAGCGTTCTTCATCTCTTTTTGGGTTTCTTCAAAACGGTTAAGGTAGGTGGATTCACTCTCAACTACTCATAGTAGATAATAATGTAATGATTTAAAATTTACTTCTTTGTGTGGACTTGATTGTGAATTCTCTGACTTATGATTTATTTAAATCCTTTTTGGTGATGTTTGTAGAAATCTATAAAATTGGTGTTTGTGAATAAAGTGTTTTATTCTTGATTTTAAAATGATGTTTTGAGATAATATTATGGTAGAATTATGAAAAATGGATTTGATGAAATGATTTTCAAGGAATGTTATGGTTTTATTGTAATGGAATGGTTTACTGGAATTGGGTTGTTTAATGGTTTTCAATAAAATAACAGTTTTATTGAAATGGGTTGAATTTGGTTATTTTAATGGTTTAAGAATATATGGGTTGTGTGAGTTTATGTTCAATGTGCCCCTGAAAAAGGGAAATGTACCATTGAGGTAAAAGGTGTCTGACCATAGATCAAGGGAATGTATCATTGGGACACAAGTTAATTGGATGAGACCGCTCACGAGTATATAACATTCAAATGAAACACGCATGGGTTTTTATGTTGTGAACCATAGAGTTGGTATGCCAAAATGATCTTGAGAAATAGTTTTTAAATTATTATTTGGTTGATTTTTCTAGAAATGTGACATTTGGGGAAATTGGTTGGAAATAACACTCAATTACTCTTGGTTACAAATGGTTTTGGATATTTTTTATATCTAGTTATAAACTATTTTGGGAATTTTTTTATAAACTATTTTATACAAATTTTTCTTACCATTATATCATAGTGGCATGAGTAAGGAAGTAATTGGGGAAAGCCTACTGTGTTTTATACTCACCCTTATATTGGAACTTCGGTGCTTTGGAAGATGCAATATTCCGAGACATGGGAAAAGGAAAAGTGTCACACGACTTTGGCACCACCTCAGGATACTTGGGGTGTTTTTTGATGTCGGAGCAAGGTGTTTGTGGAGCATAGAGCCTTGCTGTCATCTTGGATTTGTCTTTGGTTGTCTTACATTGTTTACTTTGAAAGTTTTTTTTTCTTCTTCTCTAGTGAAACTTGTTTTGGTTTTGTTATAAATAAAGTGGTTGAGTTGTCATTCATTTATTCATGCATCAAATAGTGATTTATTTAGTGATGGTTTTTCAGGTTAATGGTTTTAGTTCCTAAAGGGTAAATCATCCCCCACTTGCCTTTGAAGAACTTCGGCATTTATTACCAGCCTTTGGCATCTTCAGGATGTTTCTTAAGGCCTAGAAATGATTCATTTTATTCTCAAGCCAATGTGAATAAGTGGGTCATTACAAATGGTATCGATTAGTTCGATTAAAAACCTTTTTTGAGATAAGTGGTATCAACATGTTCTATTCCTTGTGGAACAAATAGTCATTAGTTTTCTTGGTCTTGGAGTTGAAATTAATTCTTGTCTATTACATGGGTTGTGATCTTAGAAAAGAGTAGGATTTTGAAGAATGGAAATGCAGAGCATAAAAATATATAGCTAAACTTTTTATCCTGAGCTTCAAGTGACCATGGAGTTAGGTACATAGGTGTTTTGGAGACACTTATAAAATTTTGGAAATCTCATTGTCATGAGGTTAGCTTGTGAGATGAGCGTGACATGAATTGTAGAGAAATGAATTACCACTGGGGTTTTATATGTCATTTAAGATAAATGATATATGATGTGATGCATTGTGTTGTTTTTTGAAAAATGTAGAAATTGTTTTCAATTAAAATATATTGAAAATGGCATAGTTGGTAAATTTTGAAAATGGGTTGATTTTCAAAAGCAAGAATGGATTTTTCAAAAATAGTTAAAATTCAAGAGGGATTATTTTGAAAAGAAACGTAGTGGTAGTTGATGTAATAGAATTTGAAATGCTAATCCTTCAGTTTCTAGAGATAGACTTACAGATTTTGTTCTTGGTTTAGAAAACCACACCCGATAGATGTTGTAGAAACCAACCAAAAGAATCTAGGGAGAATGTGGTTGCACCTAAGCCATAGGTGAACCAATAAATGGTTAATTTTATCATTTATGTGTTCTAAGATGTGGAAACTAGAAATCAGAGGGAACATCCAAGGTAGGTGGATCATTCCATCTAGTTCATGAAGTTGTATCCACCCTTCTTTTGGGGTGATTCTAAACCCGAAATGGGAGAGGTGTGGATGAACATGATGAATCATATCCTCATTTTCATCGGAACACTAGAATAGTTCATGGTTAATATGGAAAAATATATGCTCAAGGATCATTCATGCTAGTGGTGGGATCTAGAAGTGTAGAATAAACTGGATCAAGGCCTTAGTTGGGAGGATTTTGAAGAATTTCTTAATAAATATTTCTATCCTCATATGTTCTGGATCCGTTGAGTGAATTAATTATTTAGATTGACGTAGGAAAAACTCTCTATCATAGATAATGTGGATAAATTCATACATTTTTTGTTATTTTCACCAGAAGTTGCAGAAAGTGAAGTAATGAAGGCATGTATCTTTGAATTGGGTCTAAGATAGGATATTTAAATGAAGATTGTGGAACTCTGTATTATGGATTACCCAAAGATGGTGAATAGAGAGATAGTGGTTGAACTAGATATATGAGGATATATGGGAGGAGGATAAATGATGATACCTATGGGAAATGGTGGGAGCTTAAACAGTGGATGAAAACAAAAGAGGGACACTTATTTCCAAGGTAGAATTAGGAATCAGAATCAAACGACCAAATAAATGAACCTTCTTCTATGAAACATGATAAAATAAGGATATTTACAATGTGGTTCATTTGACCACATGAAGCGAGAGTGTTTGAAAATCCTAGGGTATGTCATAGCTTAAAGAAGATGGGGGAACCATGAGTGATATTGTCGTAGTGTACCAATGTCAGGTGATCGCGACACTTCTTAAGTGTTGCAAGCATTGTATGCTTGGACCGGACGAGGCTAGTAGAATCAGACTCATCAGTAGAACAAAGCTATCCATGGTGATTCTAGGAATACCATGAATCCTCAACAAGGGAAATCACAGCAATGGAAAAAGGATCAAAGTGCTATGATGAAGCAATTCTGTGGAGCTGAGAAGGTGATTCTAGATGATCAGGATGGACCACCTATGGTGAGAGGTATAATTCATTAAAATTCTACCCTTTTGCAAGTTTTATTTAATAATGGTGCATCAAATTTCCTATATTTCTTCTTATACCATTGATTTGATAAGTTTAAAACATGAGATGATACCCTCCATATTAAAACATAAAACCCCTCTCGGTGAAAGAGAATGATAAGACTTTGTGAGTAGAGAATATTCTATAATGGTTGATGGAGTTGAGATAAAGTGGGACTTATCAGTGTTGGAGATGAATGTATTTTATATAATCCCAGGTATGGATTAGTTGAAAATGTTCTAGGATCACATTTACTGTTATAAAAGTACAATAAATCTCATAACTGAGGACTTCATCAAGCATCTTTTTAAAGGATAAAGGGATGTAAAGACAGGTGAAATAGACCCAATGACACTAGAAGTGGGAACTATCTCTTAATAATTTGTGGCATTGAATTTATCCTCGATGAAGGATATTGAGGAAATAAGTTTTCTAGTAGTCATGGATAAATTTCTAGATGTTTTACACAAGTAGTTATCAGGTTTACCACCTATAAGGGAAGTTGAGTTTAGAATTGATCACCATTCAGGGACAAGTCCTATTTGACTTCCATATTATAGGATGAAACCAATAGAATTATGGGACTTGAAAGTACAGTTAGAAGAGTTTGAATGAAAATGTTTCATTCAACCAAGAACATCTCCATGTTCATCACCAGTCTTGTTCGTGAATAAAGAATTTGTAACTCCAAGGTTGTGTTTGGATTACCATAAGCTTAACCACATTACAATTATGAATATTTATCAACCTACATGTATTGATGATGTGTTTTATCAATTTATAAGAGCATGATGGTTATCTAAAATTGACTTGTGAAAAGGATATCATAAATTGCGAGTTCAGAAGGAGGATATTCTGAAGAAAAATTTCAAAAGTAGAAATGGACACTAAGAATATTTATTCATTCCTTTTGGTCTTATTAATGCACCAATAGTCTTTATCGTATTAATGAATCAAATATTTCAAAGATTATGAATTATTTTTTTTGTGGTGTGTATGGATGACATCTTTTTTGTATTCATGGAAAAACGTTGATCATGAGAAGTACTTGAAGATAGTGTTGGAAATCTTGAGAGATCTTCAGTTGTACACCAAATTGTCAAAGTGAGATTTTTTGATACAAGAGTTATGCTTTCTCATCCATTTAATATTTTTAAAAGGGTGTTTCTATGGATCTAGAGAGAATATAAGCTATTATCTCTAGACAATCCCTAAAAAATGTCATTGAGATATAAAGTTTTCTTGGTCTAGCTAGTTATTACCAATGCTTTGTGCGTGACTAATCATGACTAGCTTCACCAATGGCTTCACTGATAAAGAAGAATACTCCATTCCAATGGAATAATGAATTCCATATGTATTTTAAATAGATGAATGATTTTATTACATTAGAAACTATCTTGAATTTTCTAGAATTAGGATAGGGGTACATGTTGTACTTTGATGCTTCAAGATCTTGGTTGGGATGAATTATTATGTAGGAAGACTATGTTGGGGCTTATGTATCAATTTAGTTGAGAGTATGTGTTAATAATTAAACACTACACAATTTGGAGTTAGACTCAGTTGTACATGCCTTGAATACATGGAGTCATTATATATTTAGTGAGAAATTTACGGTGTTTACGGATCATAAGATATTGAAGTACATTTTGTCACACCAAGATTTGAATCTAAGGAAAAGAATATGGATGAAGTATCTTTAAATGTCTGAATTTGACTTTATATATACACTAGGAAAAGGTAATTCGGTGGCGGATGCATTAAGAAGAAATTCATATGCTCAGTTGGAAAATGAAGCTTTAGATGAGTGTCAGTTCATGTCTTTAATAGCTGATATACATCAAGAATATGAAGACCGAGGTGATGTTGCAATTTTATTTTCAGTTTATATTGTTTTTGATTTGGTAAATGTGGATAAAGAGGCACAAACATATGATGTATAATTATTGGTTGTGAGATTAAAACTCAATGATGGGGATGTTATTAAGGGATAAAAACTTGGTGGGAGTTTGTTTTTGTGGTTCAGAGATCGGATGGTTGTAATGATGGATTGTAAGGAACAAACTATTCATGCTTACCACTAGTTGAGATGGGTTTTTCATCAAGGAATAAAAAACATGTATAAGGAATTGAAGGCACAATTTTGGTGGATTAGTACAAAATGAAAATTTGAAGAGTTTGTTTCGTGCTGCTCAACTTGTCAGCAAGTTATGGTAGAACATTAATGACTGATATGTATGTTGTAGTTTTTACCTATCCTAGTTTGGAAATAAGAGAAGATAATTATGGATTTTGTTACAGGCCTCCCAAGAATGGTTCCAAAACTTGCTTCCATATGGGTGATAGTGGATCATCTTACGAAGTCAGATCATTTCATCCCAATTCCTGAAACTCATACAATGCATGATTTATCCAGAAAATATATACAATAATCGGTAAAAATACATGGCATTATGGTTTCAATCATGTTAGATAGAGATCTGAGGTTGATGTCTCATTTCTACAAATCCTTACCGAAATCCCATGCGACTCAGTTGACTATGAGTACGACATATCATCCTCAAATGGATGGGAAATCCAAAAGTACAATAATGACGTTGTAAGACATGTTTCAGGATTGTATAATGGTTTTTGGAGGCTCATGGGAAGGGAATATACCTTTAGTGGAGTTCTCATATAATAAAATCTATTAGGAATCGATACATATGGCTCCTTTTGAAACACTCTATGGGCATCCTTATAATTATCCACTTTTCTAGGTGGAAATTGGTGAGACTTCACAAGTTGGGATGAGCCTTGTCCATAAAACAATGGAGACGAATCAGTTGATCAAAAAAATAACGGAGATGGATTAGAGTTTTCAGAAATCATATACAGATCATCGTTAAAGATAGTTGTCATTAACAGTGAGTCATCATCTGTTCTGGATGATTTCTCTAAGTATTGGACATCATCATTCTGGGAAGCAGGGAAATTTATATCCTTGATAAATTTGACCTTTAGAGATACTAGAACTAGTTGGATAGGTGGAATATCTGTTTCCATTTCCACAATGGTTCAGTTCGGTACATAATGTGCACCACATATCTAAGCTGAAGAAGTATCGGTCTGATCCTGACCATGAGATCAGATGGGATCACATTGAACTATAACCAAATGATTTGTTGGTACATATACTGGTACAGATAGTGGATAGGAAAGAGAAATTATTGTGTGGAAAAAGCATTAGTCTAGTGAAGGTTTTATGGGATCATGTTCAGATTTCGGAAGTGACTTGGGAACATGAGATGAAAATGAAAGGGAAATGGCCAAAACTCTTTTAGGGTAGGGATGGTTTTCTACTTTATGTGGACAAAAAGACTAATGGTGGGGAGAATTTAGTACCCTAGGTTTCTATTATGTAACCCTTTATTTATGTTTTTATTTATATAATGTTTTTGGGTAAATTTTGGGAGAGTTCGGTGAACTTTTAATAAATTTTTGGGGGCTAAAGGAGAGGCATATGAGCTACACACAGGTTGTCCAAACCTTGCAAGAATCCAAATAGAAACTGTGATTAGTAGATAGTTTGAGGCAGTAGCTTTAGAACGATTGGTGTATGGTTAAAGAGAGAGTGTGCAAGGAGGCCATGTGATTCTATTCTTGAGGAATTATCTATTTCATGGTAAGCACATGGTTTGTCTAACCATGTGACAAAAATCTACGCAGGTTAAAAACCACATCCTTAAAAATTGGATCTAGGTTGGCCTTGACTTTAATCCACTTGTTTTCCCCCAAACTTTCTCAAAATCTATATTTTTCTTATTCTAAGGAAAAATATGCTTCTCCCATTGATCCAGAGGCAATTAAAAGTCTCCCCTTGGTGATTTAATTCCAGATTCTTGAGGTATTTCATCGTTATTCACTGTTCTTTTCTTGTTTTCTTATATCTACTTAGATATGATTTTCCTATCATCTCATATTATCATATATGTCCAAATTATTGGCAGATCTAAGATTTTATATTCCAAAAATGATAAGATTTTGTCTTGTTTTTTTAAATTAGAATATATATAAGGTGGTTTCTGGAGAATCGACAACGTTTAGTGAGTTTTCTTCACCTGTTTTCAGTTTTCGTCAAAACAGTTGAGGTAAGTGGATTCAATATCTAATCCTCTTAGTAGAAATGAATGGAATGGTTTCAAATTTATTGCTTTGTGTGGATTTTAATTTTAATTGGATACCTTATGATTGATTGAAACCCCTTTTGGTGATGGTTATGTAAATATGGAACATTGGTTCTTGTGAATAAAGTGTTTTATACTTGATTTTAAAATGATGATTTGAAATGGGATTTTACTGGAATTACCAAAAATTGATTTGATGAAATATTTTTCAATAAAAGGAATGGATTTATTTAAATAGAATAGTTTATTGGAATTTTTTTGTTTAATGGTTTTTAATAAAATAATGCTTTTATTTAAATGGTTTGAATTGGGTTATTTGAATGGTTTTATCCTATATGGGTTTTGTGAGTTCATGTTCGATGTTCATCTGAATAAAGAATGCGTACCATTGGGGTAAAATGTGCATGACCCTAGATCATGGGAATATGTCATTGGGAAATAAGGTAATTGAATGAGATACCACTCATGAGTATGAAACTATCGATGGAAGCATGCATGGGTGTGTGTGTTGTGAACCATCGAGTGGGTATGGAAAAATGATATTGTGAAATGGTTTTTAAAGTATTTTTTGGTTGATTTTTATAGAATTTTTAATTGTTGATAAATTTATTGTTAATAACACTCACATAATATTGGTTACTTATGGTTTTGGAAGATTTTTATATTTAGTTATAAACTTTTTGGGGAAATTATTTTATATAAATTATTTTATATAAATATTTCTAACCTTTCTATCCTAGTGGAATGAGTAGGGAAGTAATTGGGGAAATCCTACTATGTTTTATACTCACCCGATGATTTAGCACATTGGTGATTTTATAGATGCTATATTTTGGGACATGGGAAAAGATAAAGTATCACACGTCTTTAGAACCACCTTGTGATTCTTGGTTTGTTTAGTGATGTCAGAGTATGTAGCTTGTGTATCATGGAGTCTCGTTGTTTTCTTGGAGTTTTATTTGGTTGATTCCATTATTGAATTAGAAAGTTTTTTTGTCTTCCATTATAGTGCACCTTGGTGTGGTTTTTATATAAATTAAGTGGTTGACTTGTCTTTAATTTATTCATTCCTCATATATTGAGTTATTTGGTTGTGATTTTCTAGGTTAATGGTTTTAGTTCTTAAAGGGTGAATGATCCAACACTTACATTTGAAACCATTTGGAATTTATTTAGATCCATTGGAATCTTGGGGATATTTCTTAAATAATAGTAATGATTCATTATATTCTTGAGCCAGTGAGAATAAGTGGGTTATTATAGTCCGCCCATTATGTTTCAAAATAATCTATGCATGTCCAAACTTTATATTGTGAAACAATCAGTAGATATACACTATTTATTATATAACGAGATAGAAAACTATAAAAAATATATTTGAGGGTGTTATAAGACCCCCATTTAAATCATTCATACATATGTTTTCAATGTGAAAATAATCATTCCTCAAATATTGAAGTACCCATGGAAAGAAAAATTGTTTTCACAACATTTGCAGATGGCATCACCAAAATGGACTTCAAAAATATAAATAGTTGATACCCAAAATTCAATCACTCTAAAAGAATATTTTATAATATAATTTAAATGGTTATTCATTAAAAATAATTTCCATATAAATAAAGACTTCATATAGAATGAGGAATATTGTATCAAAATCAATTTTTTTGAAAACATTTTAATATTTTTCTAATAGATGATGTTACCAAAAAAATTTATTTTTGAAAATTTGAAATGAAAACATGTAAAAAAAATTAATTTGAAAAATATTATTCAATAATATATCCTATAAAATACATTAATGTTATCACAATGGATTTCTTAGTGTAAGACAAAACACTTGATTATGAACGAATGGAAAACCTTTTTAATATTTTGAAATAACTTAATTGAAAAAACTATATAATAAAATGAGTAGACAAACAATTTTTTTTTTAAAAATAGAAGAAGGTAAATTTTAAGGTGACATGAGATAATACATAATTTGGTTTCCCAATATAAAGGATAACATTATCGAGAAGAAAAAATCTTGACATGGAAGAGAAAGATCTTATTTGGAGGGGATGAGAATTATTATCAACATCATTAAATTTTATAAAGAATGAAATCCATAAATGTAATTCCCTAGAAAATAAGGATTATATACATAAAAATATCCTCATATAAAATAAGAAAACTATCATGTGAAACCATAGTAAAAAGGAATCATTATGACTTAATAATGGAAGTTGTGTCGACAAAAACCCATTATGGCTGATGTAATATTTTAATAGAACCCCTTGAAAGAGAGTGATTAAAATTGCACATAAATTACCATGAATAAAATATAATTAAAAATATTATATATGGAATATTAAATATAATCTCCATTAAAATTATATTATGTGCATAAAACATTACTCATCCCAAATAAAGGAAATAGATACAAAACACCCTTACCATTAATCCCTCTTAAGATAACGTGATCTAACACCATATATAAATATTTTTTATCATAATAAACCTATTTTAAAACAATATTCATACCTAAAATTTTTTATAAAATTCATTCATAATCCTTCATTACAAATATAACAGTTAGTTATTTTTTTTCATCATTATATGTTATTAACTTTGATTATTTATTAATACTAGTTTCGAAATGGAAGTTTCATTTATTGTTTATATATTCAATTATCATCATTCTAGGATAATTATAGGTATTTTAATAAATGTTTTATAATTATTTATAATTATTTAATTTAATTTCATATGTATTTTGGTTATGATTCATGGTGATGAATTTTTGCGATGAGCATGTTTCAGTAAATTTTAACGAAAAAAATATTTGTACGATAATAACAAGTTAAATATTAATATTAATTTTTCTAAAATATAAAACATAAAAAATTATTATTAATTTTTAATAACACCTATTTTTTGGTTTTAATAGTCATATATGATAAAAACTTATTTCATTATTTGGGTATGTGGTTAAACTGAACTAGGGAAGAACTAATTATAATTGATGGGGGAGTTTGGTAAATAAAGTGAAAAAATATCAATAAAATCGAAAAATAATGATATTATTTAAAATTTTTAGGGTGATTAATAATGTTATAAGGTAGTTAGATAATTAATTAATAAATATAGTGAAAAATGAAATATGTCACTTTCATGGAGGTGGTAGTTCACACGTATGCATTGGTGACATGTATATTTTTATAGAACATAAAAGAGGTAAGAAATGGATTATAATTTCATAATATTAAAAATATTTTAAAAATAATATTTATTAATTACATACCTCCATTAAAATATCCTTGTATGGTGTTTATGAAAAATAAATCACATCACTTATGGATATGGTATTCCCTCATGTAACACAAGAGAAATTATAAATTTTTAGGTGGTTTGGGGGAGGGTAGAAAATGAAAATTCCATTAGTATAATATAATTTCACAATATTTATAATTATTATATTATAATAAGTTCATGAATGAAATATATTTGAGGTGGTATAAGAATATAAGAGTTATGTGGGGTTGGTTGAGAACATCACCACTTCCTTTAGATTTTATCACTTGGGTAAAACTTTATGGCACTATAGTTGGTATTTTGGAAAGGAAAAGGCTTTTAGGATGTGAGGAGAGAGTTTAGGAGAGAATAGGGTATAGGTTTGTTTGATGTAGTTTTTTTAATGGTTGGATAAATGTGGTGGAATTTATCTCATTTTATAAGTGAAGAAAATGAAACTGTTGTGAATATCCATAACTATTTTAATTTATTTCATGATAGTTTTAAAATAATAATGAATTAAAAATTAGGAAATAATTAATTCTTGGATTATACAAGGTTTAAAAATCATTTAAACTTCATTTTCAAAAGTTTTATCAATTTTGTTCAGGTATTTTTACTTATAGTTTTTTACATTTTATTATTTTTGTTTTTTTACTTTGGTAACTAGTTTTTACCTAAGTAATTTATGTTTTATTAGAAACAAAATGCAACCCTTATTAAATTTTTTTCATGTAATAAAAACTAATTTATGGTCCATATAATCTAATTAAATTTATAGATAAAAAAATAAAATTTTAAATTAAATCTATTAATATATAGAAAAACTATTTTGTATAAACATGTTTCATTTACCATTATGTTTTCTTAATTTCATATAAACACTTTCATATTATTTAATAATTTCACCGTTATCTTAGACATTAACATTAATGTTAGTAACCGTACTTACACAGATAAAAATTAAAAATGAAATTATTAAATAATAAGAACATGTTTCTATAAAATATGAAATTCATTTTTTAGATATAACTTATATAAGTGATGGGAAATAATATTTTTAATATAAGCGAATGAAAAAAGTTTTTAGAGTAAAATATTACTTAACTTTCCAAAATCGTAAACATGGGTGCTATAAAATCAAAATTGTAATTTTAAATTATTTAGTTTAATACATATATATATATATATTATATGGAAAAATATTTCAGAAACATTTAATTCATTATTTTATCATGATAATGTCACAAAATTGAGGGTATTAGTAAAATATGTTTTTTTACTATTTTCTTAAAAATCATTTTTTTTTGAAAAATATAAAAAAATCACCCTAAGATAAGTTTGAAATTTTGAATTCAATAATGTGATTTATTTTACAAAATTAAAATTATAAAAATGAAAAATTTATCGTTTAAATGAAACTACAATATACAATGAAAAACTAATTTTATTGAAAAATGCAGTTTTAAAACCATAAGTGTTCCAAATCCTATTTTTTTATGAATTTTTAATTTATTACAAAATTTCTATTTACAAATGTTTTTTATTTTTAAAATTTCTTAATAATATTCACATAATATTTCATGGATCATATTATTTTGGTGTTTCATATGAAAAATACATCAATATAATGTTTATTTAAAGGAAAATATATTCAGAAATATTGGGGTGTTACATGAAACCCTACGAGGACCATTTTTTATATAAATTGGATGTTTCACCTATAATTATGTTTATTATTAAATTATTTCAAGTAAATATAAATATTTTATGAACATAGGATGTTATTTGAGTCTCACTAAGGTAGGGTTGTTAAGCCCCTTTACTAATATATTATATGAATATTTATTATAAAATTTAAACAATATTTTATAGATTAATTAGCAGTATTAAATTAATTAATTTTTAATAAAATAATTATAGAAAATAATTACAGGAAATTGTCTCTTATAATTATAGTTTGTGACTATGATCACCTTGGTACAACTATACAAAACTGTGTATGTATTCATCGCTGATAGAATAGGTTCTCCTAAGCCACCATTTTCCAAAAATCTCACAACCATTGGGATGTGACCAGATCTGAAAAACCCTATGGGGAAATGTTTTTTAATTATAGGAAAATTAAATGGAATAAATAAGAGGTAAGTGATTTAAACAAGAGTTGGCTAATAGTTTTTTACCCACTCAAAATGTTAAATGATTAGAAGAAATAAATAATGATAAA
The DNA here is from genome assembly GCA_963277665.1 of Viscum album. NCBI lineage: Eukaryota > Viridiplantae > Streptophyta > Magnoliopsida > Santalales > Viscaceae > Viscum > Viscum album. The sequence goes on from OY728123.1 coordinate 883,328,601, forward strand.
TATGAGTAAAAAACTAATAAAATGAAACAAAAAGTAAGACTCTTGGATGTTTAAAATAATATGAGGAAGAAAATAAAATAAAATAATAAATAATTAATTAAAAATAATTGAAAAAAATATAAACTTCCAAATAGAAACTCATAATATCTTTTAAAGTATATTATATTACTAACCACTTATAGTAAAAAAAAGTCTTCTATTTTTTAAAAAAGAGGTAGGTGTATTTGTAAACTAACTCCATGGTATCAACATGTTATAAACATATAAAACCATATAAATCATCTAACTTCTTTGATTCAGAAGTAGTAGAATCCTAGAATAGTAGTCTCATAAATCAAAATGATTTGAATTAGAAAATTCCTCACTAAAATCTCATCAATAAAAAATATTAGAAAATTCAATTATAATATAAAAAATTATAGATTTTATGATGATACCTCAATTTATAGAATCTATTTGTAAACACATTTATAAAATAAAATCAAAACATTCAAAACAATTATATTATGCATAATAATTTTATTAAATTAATTGGAATTTATTTTTTAATGTTATTTACCAATCCTAAAATCCTTGGTCTAATTTATAGATGTCATTTTAAAAAAATTCAATAGAAAAATTCCAAGTTCTTCAAGTTCTGCTGTAATAGATTTAGAGGGTACACCATATTATATTAATTATATTTTAACATCTGATGAAGTATTTTAGAATAGCTTCTCAATTTTATATAATTTTGGTATCTTTAATTAGTTCATCAAAATAAAAACATTCAGATAATTAGAATTGTTTTTGCACAAAATAACTTAAGAAAAAACATCACATTGATTCAAATTTATCAACTTGGTATTGTAAATTAAAAAAAAGATATAGAATTAGTCTGTTCAATTAATAATCCCCCTTTTTGACAGTCACCTAATTCTCCATTTTTTAATAATCAGTTATTCTACTTTATAGAAAATTGGGAACCATTATATAGAGAAAAATGTAAAAAAATATCTAAAAAAAATTATAAAAAACCTAGATTATATAAATTTCATATAAATACATTTATATAAATCAAACATAAAAAATATGTATACTTTTCACTGTGAATGATTTTTAGAAATTTTTATGTTTGAAAAATAACACCATGATGACAACTGGAACAAAAAACTTCAAAAATAGAAATAAATGAAAATAGTTCCAAATAATACACTAATTAGTACAAAATAAAAAATAATTCATATACAATAGAGTTATAAACCCTGTCTTATAAATAAAAACAACAGTGACCCTAATGCCCAACCACACCGAGGCATTGCTTGCAACACCAAATAAAATCTAGTTAAACAAAAAATGATTTAGAAAACACAAAATAAAAATTGAACAACAAAACATGCCAAAAAATATGAGCCAAAGGAAAAAAATACCTCCTAGAACGAAATTATTAGACACAATATCAAAGAATAAATAATACAGTCATTTAAAGAAACTCAAGTTCTAAGCTTCATTAAAATGTTTCTCAAACAAAACACCATTCTGATCCACTATAATTCCCAAGCCACGGTTAGACAAATATTTTTGTGTCATGTATTTCATATAGAGGATATGATAGAATAAGAATAGGCCTTCAGTGGATCCAGTGATGAAATTAATTTCCTTAAATAAGTTTTTTAATGGAGAAATTATGCCATCCAACTGTAATAAATAATATACAAATGTTAATATAATTGTATGATACTGGTTTCATCTAGGGCCAATGATTCCTTCAGAAACATAAAAATGCCACCCTCTTTAATAAATAAATCATTTTTATCATTCCTGTATGTATTATGCTCCTCCTACACGCCATTGACAATTTTTTATACATAACTTTCATCATATCCAAGAAGTGGAAGGGAAATAAACAACCAGCGTGCTTCCATTTCACTAAATATTATATCACTGATGAAGTAAAGTTCTATACATACTCTCTACCACATTTTTTATATGTAAATGTATGATAGGTAATTTTTTCAATAGACCATAGTCTCTTTAAACTCTACCATGGAAACCAAGTTAGTCTCTTTAATTTCCTAATACCTCTGATCTAAAGCTCCCTTATAATAACCAATTGATCCCACTAACCTAGTTTTCATGGGTTTCAAAATATTATAGAAATATTTTCATGATCTAATATTATTTCTAGTATTAACCAAATAATATTTCAATGATATGGAATCATTTCCCCCATTATTCTTACCTAGAAAATATGAGAACCTATATCTTTAATACACCTTAATTCAAGATTTATTACATAATGGTACACATTATACAATCCCATAATATCATAAAGAAAAGTGTATTTGGGGAATTTTGTATATAGAATAATAAATTTCAACAAAAATACAATGACATTATTGATAACTTCCTTAACATTCTCTTAAAATTTCATTGTTCTTATAAAAATGCATAGGATATCCAAGGAAGGTACATAAAAAAGGGGTGATATATAAAGGTATGTAAAGGAATAACCAAATAATAACATGAGGTAATGAATTACATGTTAGCCAAGATTCATATCATGTAAACATAATAGGTGTTAGAATCATAATCTTGAACAGTGAGGCATGATATAACATGATAACATAAAGGAAACATAGGAATGAGGAAACAATATAACACATGAAATATTAAATATAAGTCAAGGATAAAAACCAATAAATAATAACATATTGTGATAAAGATAATCTTCCATGCACCATATGTGTCATATCATGAGATAAAAACCTTAACCAATGCATTAGAGAGATATATAATTCTAGTCCCACCCGCAACTTTTATATCATGTACATACATAAGTGTGCCCCATAGATTATACAATATAAGGATGTTTTTCATTAATTTTAACCCCATGAATAATAAGTGTGATTCAAATAAATTTAAATAAAAAAATCAATAAAGTATAGTTACAACTATTTGTATAGACTTTTAGTGGAAATAGAGATAGGTTTTCACTACACAAATGGTTGGCATGGAAAATCGCATGATAATTTTAGCAGCATAACATGTTTACATAAAGGATTATAAAAGGGGTGAATGATCAGGAAAGGGTTCCATAATTAATTTTTAATCATAATTAAATTAAGATGTATGTGTAATACATATCTCAAATTGAACAATTTAAAATCAAATGGAAAGACATAAAGAATATGCTTGAATAAATAAGAGAAGGAGAGGAATATTTATATTGATAGGAAGGTTATAAAATCTTGTTATGAGCCTATTAAAAGAATAGGGAACTATGGTAGGACTTTATAGATGAAATAGAAGAGTAATTTCATGATCTAATGGGTTTGAGTAATGATTTATGTTAGTTTGGGTGGGTTCATATAGAAAATTATAGGATAATTCTTTATTAATTTCCAAACATAGGTTTTAGACACTATACGATAAAGTAATCGCACTAAAAACATTAATATGGGTTTCGATCATTGTTTCTAACAAATAGTAGCGTTTTTGACTATTTTATAAGGTTAATAACTGAAAAAATTAAAATAATTCTATTGGTGATGTGTATGTGAGTTATGTTTATAATGATTGATTTTAAAACCATAAAATACAACATAGGTTTTTGAGGATTCATTAAGGGTTTCAAAATTAATAAAATAAAACCAAAATAGAATTATATTTAGGTGGAAAATAATTTGGGTCATGGTATTTCTTTTATAGTTTTAATTGTATCGATTTTGAGATTTTATGTTGTCATAATACATGTTGTATAATAATACCATATTTAATTTTTACCTAAAAATTAATCTGTCTTAGCAAATTATGGTAAGTTCACCATTGGATAATTTCATCACGATGATTTAAAAAAATATGTATTCTATAAGAATAATTCCCAATATATATTAATTTAAACTTTTAAATCAGATATGTTTATTTATTTAAAAATATTGATTTTTCGACAATAATAGTTCTCTGGCATTTATAAGAATTTGATTTGGCTTTATAAAATTATATTATAATTTTTATTTAATAAATATTAATTAATAATTATATATTATTAAAATATAATTAATTTTAAAAGTTCATGAATTCATCAAAATGAGTGTGTTGATTGAAACTATATATTTTCCAAAAATACAATTTTTGTTTCATCATATCAAAATATAATCTTTATCAAAATAATTATTTAATAATTGAAAATGTAAAACTAAAAAGGGATAAATATAATATATTTTTTATCTAAGAAAAATAAAACTTCATACTATTAGGGTTTGGATACATAAACCTTTATTACACTAGACAATTCCCTAAGGGTAAGGTGTGCGATGGTGAGATTTTCAAGGGGAGGTTTAGTGAACATGGTTTGGGATGAGATATCAATGAGCTTGAATTTATTCCAAAAATAGATTCGACCATGATTTTTTTGTTGAATGTAGGATTATAATTAGTCAAGGGGAAAACCTAGTTATGCTATCTCCCCTATAAGCTTTGAAAAATAGGATTCACAGGGTACGATCCTACTGGTCGAGGCCATCACTTCTTCGATCTATGTTAATTGGACTTCATCATAACCTCCAATATTCTAATATTAATGGTCACTGTAAAATGAATAAATTATCAATGGTTATGGGGATTGATGGTTTTTTATATCCCAGAAACCCTAAACATACAAAATAACTAAATAATTTAATGTATTTATTATAATTAGATTACATGATAAGGAATTTATTCATTCATAAAGTGAATTAATTTATAAAGGTTTGGTTCATTACAAATAATATACATAAAATTATATATCCTATTAATAGCCCAAATAATCTTGAGAGGTGGTATCATCTCCTTTTCCATATTTTATGATATCTTTATATTTAAATCCCCCACCCTATAATTCCCACACCCGACCTACCAAATCACACCAAACTATGAACTTCTTCTTTCTAAACCTTATAGTTTTCCTCCCTAATTTATCAAATATTTCTATCACGACCTCTCCCAGTATCCTATAATAGTTTTTATTACTAGGAACACTCATATCAGAATAGTTATCTACTAGGAAAAATTTATCCTTTACCTTATTCAGATTCATGTTAATAGATTTCATTACTACACCAAGGGTACCTTTCTCATAAATCTTAGGAAGATGGTCTCTCAACCTTACAAATCTTTCAGAAGACTATATAATACCATTATCTTATGATTGAGGATTCATAATTAATTTTATTGATATGATTATGACTGAAACAATGTCATACACCTTGCGATCTAAATGATGAAAAACTTGCATCCTTTATCAACTCAAATCCAAGGACATCCTGATTACCATCACAAGAGTTCCATAGACTTGAAACATCAGCAGGTTCTCTTACCATGAGTTGAGAATCCTCAACCTCTTGATGAGTAGGTATACCAATAATAGTATTATCCGAATCAATATATTTAAAAGTGTAGTACTAATAAAATCTAGTGGCTATCTAGGATCTAAATTTAAGACTGTACACATCAATACGATTAGGCTATACCTATTTCAATTGAACATCCATTATTGATTCCGTCATGTGAGGACATAATCAACCATTTTGGGAAACATCTATTCTCACATACATTCACTGATCATCATCCCCAAAAATACAGGTTTCATTAATCAATATAAATGATCCATCCTTTAATTGGGAAGGATTTCAATCAGAGCAGAATATATTTTTGTGACATTTTAGAGTCCTACGTCCCTAAAAAATATGTGAAAGGAAAAAGGGAAATGTGATTAAAAGATAAACTTCATCTTAATGTGTTATTTAATTAAAATATTAATACAAAATAAACTGAAAAAAGGAATTGATAAACAAAACTCTACACACAGACACAAGAATAAGCTAGATGAAACAAATCAGTTGATAAAAAATGTAAAAATAAAAATCTAGCACATACAATACCCAATAACATTAATATCTTATGATTGAATAATAGTAGTAGTAAAATTTAAAGGTGCACCCAAGTCACCACTGTATATGGGTCTTAGACCATATTGAAATACATATACCATCAGAAAATAAAAAAAAATAAAATATCTAAAAGAATGAAAATATCTTAACCACACCTTCACGAAATCATATGCCTAATGGAAGTATAGAAAAAATATATATAAGGTAAGAAGACCTACAATTTATTGTTTATTAAATACACACATGATGTTGACATGATGTGAAAAAGAAAATACAAATGGAATCCTTTGACCAAAATGATCCACCACTGACAATCCAAGAAGTATCGAAGCATTTGAAAATTATAAAGTGGAGATCTCCACACCTATAATTTCTTCAACAAGATCTTGTACCTTAGGTCCAAAATCAACAACTAGAATTTCTAGGATCCAATTATGGAAATAGAGAGCGTTTGGGTAGAAGGATGTTTTCCCTACCTTGATGGAAAGGATGAGGAAATCAAACCCTCTTTTATAATCAAAAAACATGAATGAATTAGGTATATTTCATGAAAATTAAAAATAAATAATCCTCATAACTTTTGATAAAAAATCCCCTTGAGTTTGTCATCCCTAAGATTTACATTAACAAAAATAAAAACCAAAACATAAAAAAGATTAGTAAAATTGTATAATAATTAATGTATTGAAGACTTTCCATTCGGTCTATTTCTACCACATTGGGATTTTCAAAAATAAATCCATGAAAAGTGAAAAAAAAATTAAGCAGAAGATATAATCTTAAATAATAAAAAATAGAGATCTCCAGTTATCTTCAAATAACTTCCCTCTTGGATATAGATACATCCTTTTTATTTTTATTGATTTATAGGATAGATAATTTTATTATTTATAATTTTCGATAATCTTCCCCTGTATCAAACAATCAAAGTATTAGAAATATTATTTCTTCTCAAACTAATATAAATCAATAAAAAATTCTCAAACAATTTCCCTCATTGTAATATATACATTCACAACATATTTGGAAGATTCCATAATATATTTGGAAAATAATAATTGTGATTCATATGTTATAATTTTAGAGAGATAGATATTTTTATTAAATCATGATAAAAATCTATGGGTTTATATAACTTTATATAAGAAATATTTTTAGTAATTGATCAAAATCCATCAAATAATCACAGTTTATTCCCTCTAAAACAGTGATTCCAAATCATTTTGAAAGAATATATTTATGATTTCATAAGAGAAAATCTAATTACATTATGAAAACTAAAATTCTCAAAATAAAATATAAATATAATATAATTTACAAATGTATGGAAAGTAAAGTAGTCAACTAGTCTATTATAAGTTTTACTGAATAAAAACAAAAAATAATTTAACCTTCAAGAAGTTATATTATGATGTATGTAAATGATATCATTCTATAGAATAATCATTTAAAATTGGTTCAAATATCTCATTCTTATCTGGAATATAATATATTTGTAGATAAAAATTCCCTATAAGATAGTTATAAAAAAATGAACTCCCACTAAAATAAGGGTCTAAAGTATAAAGAAAAAAAATGAAATATTAAAATTTACATATGAAAGAGAAAACATTACATTAGTTTAAATAAAAAATATGTAATATTAATGAACCTGAACACTATCATATTTTTTAAAACATAGGGCTCAAAAGATACATCATTGATGTCTAAAGTAGTGGAGGCCCAAAGCATCATTAACAATAAATTTGATTCCCTCATGAGGAGAAGAACCTATGTTAAGGATGTAGGATATACTTTGGTTTGGGGATTTAATAGATTCCAAGAAGTCAGATACCATGTTTCCCTGCTTTAAGGTGTGAGTGATCTCCACATGGGTTCCCAGGACCTGTTTACACTTCCTGATAATGTACGCAATGTTCTAGTGATAATTGTCATTTCCTGATAGTGATTTTTTGAAGATCAAGGAATCTGTCTCCGCTGCCTTTAGAATGATGTGTCTTTTCTCCCATAACTCCAACACCATGGCCATATCTTGGGTCTCAACATGTAGAGAATCACCTTTTCCCTAAAAGGAGGAGAAATTGGGTAAGACAGACCCCTCATGGTCCCTAATAACACCTCAAACACACATCTCCCACCCTAGAAGGAACCTGTCAGTGTTGATATTGAGACAACATCTGAGAGGATTCCAATAGAACCAATTTCCCTACCCCGACCTATAGACCTGGTTAGATAAAACTTGATTCAGAATTATAGGTCTTATAGATGGAGTATATTAGCATTCTGTTCACAAAAAGACCAAGTCTAATAAGTTGTTCTTCATTTTAATGATGATAATGATTTGAGAGCCTATTGTATTTATATAGAGATCATCATTCCTAGCCTTACAAATTTTCCAACATCCTTCCATGAGGATAATGGCCAGATCAATCCTCTCAGGACCATGATTACCAGATCCATGAAACCAAAAGTTGAGAAAAGTTTTCATCCTAACTTGATCATTCCAACCAGAGAAATCCATGTATTCCTATTATCCCATCTTTCCCAATCACTATTGAAGAAGAGGTTCCCCACTATTTCTTGTTTGGGATCTCTTTAACACTTTCACATGGATTCCATGTTCACACCCATGCATTCGATTCTATCTTCAGTGGGAAATGCTTTATTCCCCACTTTCCAAAATTGGATGTTAAACATAGATGTAATCTCTTGGAAACACAACGTCTCCCCCCATGGGTTTCCATCAATTGTATCCATCCTATCATGAGTGAAGGCCTTGATTTAGAACTCTCCTGATAAGGATCCAGTCAAAATTAGTCTATACGGATCTTTAAAAAGAACAATATTGTTGAAGGAGACATGTTGGTTCTCATCAATGATGACCTATAGAAAACTGAGGTGTGCACATGCCTATCTAAAAGAAATATGTAGTGTGGGACAACCCGGGAATCACAAACATCCTCCCCCAATTTTGATGCCATAATTTAATGTCTCCTCTTCCCACCAGTAATCATGAGTGTTGTTGTAGGATCTACATGTACGGGAGGATCAGATTCCATATCTTAGAAGGATGTGTCCTATGAACGTTCGTTTCCATTCCATAATTTTCTCTCATGGTCATTCCCTATAATGTTCTACCTTCCATATCCTCCCACATGAGTTTAGCATGCAACCATTTCATGGTCGAGGATAAACTTCTCAAGTTGTTTCCTCTCTAAAGATTGGTATTACAAGATGCTTCCCTAATGCCTTGTGATTCCTAACTTCCATTTTTCCATAACGTATGAATGAAAACATAATCCTCTCTATGTTAACGATCACACTGTTGGGTACCTTCAGGGTGGAAATGATATACATTAGAAGGGAAACGAGTACACTGTTCTTGAGAGTTATATGACCTCCAAAAGATAAGAACCTATTTTTATAATTATAGGTGTGACCTGTGATCTAGCTAATGATCTTGTCAAATTAGTGAACATCAAGGGAACTATGACTACAATTTTCTCTAAGAAAATTTATAGGGGAGGATCCTATTTTCATATTAAGGTTGGCGTCTAGGACCCTTTCCTTCATGTCTGATATTTTATTGGCTATGAAGTAGGGGCTTTTCTTCCAGTTCACCACCTACCTGCTCCACTTACTATAATACCCTTGAATCTTGTTCATCCCTTGAACTGACCACCTTCTTCCATTAGTAAACAAAATTTTGTTGTTCAAAAACATCAAGTGCGAGATACCACTTGTTTCATACCGATTTCAATATGGGTGTATTTTTCCCATGTGAAGGCCCCAGTTGATGTAGTAGCTCAGAGCATTGGGGAGATAATAGAGAGAGTGGGCGAGTGGGGGTCCCCTTTCATGAGTCCTAGAAAATCCTTCAAAAACCAAATCTACTTACCCATAAATGAAGTTCATACCACACCGAGATGAAATAATGAAAAAGGGTTAAAGAAAACCATATTAACTGGGTAAGATCCAATAAACAATTTTTAATGAAATATAATGAATTATATAATGTTAAAGAGATAGGACATAGAATTAAATATTATCAAGTATCATAAATTATAAATGAGTTATTGGTATGTACTGAATTTTCATTAATCATAATTTTGGTAATTGTTATCCAGATCTTCTTAGCTTTATAGAAATTTGGAAACCAGACTTTTGATATCCAGATTATTCCAGCTCTTCTAGGATCAATTGTAGTAAAATAATTTTATTCAAAAAAATTTTACATTCTAAAAGATTTAATTTTTTTTCAATGATGACCTATTATTCGAATTCCCACCTCTATAAAATTTAGAACAGGATGGAACATTGTTTTCTAAAAATCAATTCAATTAATAAGGTTATTTATAGGTTGATTTACATCTTAGTATATAATTTTTTTTAATTGGCCTCAACTAAGTTCAATTTTGTTTCAAAACTATTTTTTCTTGAAGTATAACTTGAATGTAACCTCATAAAAATATTAATTTAATTTTTAGTTTAAACAAATTCAGTTTTATATTATAAATTTGGAACATTAATATTTACTCTTTTATGTTAAAACGATAATGTCAAAATTTTCTCCATATATTCTGTATTACAACAAATTTTTAAAGAAACTTAATAATTCTTAGAATTTCTATTAGAATTTAACATTCAAAACACTTCCTTATATTTGAATAGAGCATACTTCCACTAAAAAATATCAACATTGAGTTTCATATATATCTTGTAAATAATTTGATATATTTATTAAACTTCTACTAAATATTGTTTTATCTAATCTTAAATTTTAGACACTCTATTTTTATTATAATTATATTAATCATTCAATGAAAAAGGTGCACATAATTTAAATATAAATTCACCCGGGAATCATCAATATTCTTTAAAATAAAGTAAAAATTAATGTGATGAAAATTATTATAAAAAAATTTATTTTTTAGTTACTATAACTATTAATACGACCAATTTTATTATAATATGAATCTTCTATTTCACTCCAAGTGTCTATAATAACACTAAAATATTTTATTCCTTTTTCACTTAGAACATTTTCTCAATTATTTTTCCTTCCTTTTTATCTTTAGACCCTTAGGTTTAATATAACCAACATTCTTCCCATAATAACATATAAGTTTTAAATATTATTTCATTTTATGATTATTCTCTTTTTTTCTTTCTATCCTTATAGAAATATTCTAGGATGTATTCACTCTTAAATATCCTTATTTCTATATGTGCAAGTCTACCATCAGTAGGTTCAATAAAACTATCATCCAAACATTACTTTGAGGTTATCTTAAATGTATTCTACTTTCACTTTTGACCATTTAATGTTCATTCTTTTGAAGTAGATGAAAATGTTACTCCATTTTTCTTCTTCCCATAATCACCATGTCTATTTAACTTATTTTCATATTGTATGATTATGCTAATCTAATTATCTAGACTAAGCTTTATGATATTCTTAGTATCATAAATTTCTATTCTTTTAGATTCCAATTATTATAGTAGAATGTAAATAACCTTGTCAATAAATTAATTATTAATTATTTATCTTTCATCAATTGACTTAATGATATTAAAAATAGTGCTAAACTATTGATTGGTTTGAGAAACAGAAGAACCAGGTAAAAAATGAAAAAATTTACAATCATTCCAAAGCCTCAGCCCCTTTATCCCTAGAACTATCATAGTTCTAAAATGTGAATCCATTATATTTTTCCAAATTACATTAATTTTTTTACATGTATAAACTTGAATATATATATTACTCTATATAACACACAAAAATTTATTCTATACACATAATATGCGTTAATGTTTTTCATTTTCATTATGAGTAGAACTTTTAACTTTATTCTACAAAATATTTTAATTTTTGGTAAGCATATGAAAATTATGAACTCAGGTATTTATGAAATTTTTTATAATATCATCACACAAAAATAATAATCATATATATCAAAAAATGTGGTTAGTTTGGATTTATATTTTCTTAATATATAAAAATAATTACCCCCTCTATAGTAAAAACAATGGATAAGTTCTCTAAACATGTTAGTTTGTGTAAACTAATATAATATATGATAAATAAATGGAAAATATAAAAGTGTAAAAAAATGAAGAACTGATACCAAATCTTTGGGATGGAACAAAATGAAAAGAAGTGATCAAACATAAATACACTATCCAATTCTAAATATTTTGGGAAAAAATTGAAGAAACAAGATCTGGCATGAAATGTATAAGATAAAATTAGTGAAAAAAATATGACAACAAATGTTGTATCAATAGGTAAACACTTTGAAAGCTATAATAAGAGGTAAAGGTTAATTATATACAAGATATGACTAATAATTTTTTACCTAATAAATAATATAAATGATCAAAAGTTATAAATTTTTATCATTTAGAGTGAAAAAAGTAAAAGTAGTTGAAAAAAACTCTTAAAAATTAAAAATTTAACCAAGGAAACAAAATTCAATTATTATAAAATCAAAATAATGGAAGAAAAAACAAAAAGTTTTAAATGATAATTTTAGAACTACTTTTAAGGGAATTATATTAATAAATAATTATATTTATATAAATAAATCACTTTTTCTCCAAGGATGTAGGTGGATCTATAAATCGAATCTATGGTATCAAAATGTTCCAAACACTGAAACTTCTTCACCTAATTTAGTTGGAATTTTTTTTCATTAAAATAAATTTATTTCATTGAAATTTTAGAAGCATGTAGCTCAATCCTCTAGAACCTCTTTTATATTAATAATGAGGAGAAAAAAGTACCCTACAACTTACCAAACATCACCGGTTTGAAAGAAACATAATACTATTTCCGTATTCTAATCAATCATAATGACTGAAATTAGTAGATTCATCCCTAAAATATCATCGATCATATGGATTAGAAAATTCTATTACATTATGAAAACAAAAATCTTTTACAATGTTACCTAACATGATGAAAAGCATTAGTAAAAAAAAATACAATTGGAGAACTCAAAAGTAGTGATATGGTGAAAAAGGACTTGATGTAATGATTTTTTATTCATTATATATTTGTATTTTTTGATCCATGAATCCTCTATATAATTTATAGAAATTTTTACAACAAAATTCAATGACAAAATTCCAAGTTCTATAGGTTTGGTTTTAATAACATCAGTATATACAGTATCTTTCAATGAGTGTAGGTTAGAATATAATGAAAAAGTTTAGTGTGGCTTATCAATGTTAAAAAATTTAGGTATATTGAATCAGTTCACCAAAAGATAAATATTCAGAAAATAACATGTTATTATACATAATATAACTCAAAAAAATCTTTTGAATTCAAATTTATCAGTGGTTTATTTTAAATTTAAAAAAGGATATAGAATTAGTATTTTGAGTCAATAATATAGTATGGTAGTCTTACCAAAATATAATGGTCCCTAAAATCCACCTATAAGAAGATTCATATAAATAAGGGGTGAATGTTTATTAATAATGATGAGATTTAAAAATAAAATTTTATTAGAGGTTCCGTAGTTACCTGATAGGGTAATTATAATGGTGGTGAATGTATAATTACTTAGTGGAAACTCAAGATTTTATATATAATGGGGTTGTGATCATTGGAATATACTGATTGGTCATCTAATCAACAAAATGACTAAATCCCCACCATAAAATCTTGTGTTTATATGGATTATTGGGATCCACTCAATTATAATAACTTGATAATCCAATCCATTTATAAAGAAAAGGAATAATAGTCCTAATTATCTTTGATTAACCTAAAAAATGTATTTATGGGGTAGTAGCTGGGGTGGTTCATCAGTGGTAAACCATGTAATCCTGCATCAAAAAATACTAAGGTTCGAATCATGGAAATCTAATTGGGGGATTTAAGATATAGGTGGTTATATAAGCTTGATGTAGGAAGGCGGTGGTGCAGGTATGATGCGGGCCTCGCGATGAAGGTAGGATGATGCATGCATGATGCTATAATTGTTCTTCAGGACATTTTCATGGGCCACTTATCTTTGGGTCTATAGTCTATGTAATGGTTCTCCCTTTACCCAGATAAAAAGAAATATTTTCTTTCATTATAAAAATTCTTTTTATCCCCATACTAAAAAAATGTAGGTCTGAGGAAAATGAGGCCAATTTGTATGCACTAGGATATAAAAAATCAAACTCAAACCAATGGATTAGTGGGAATAACCCAGTGCATACATTAGTATTATTTGATTTACTTTTTGTGTTCCAATTATTATGTCAATAAGGTCCACATGGTATTTTGATGATGGTTATATGGTGTGGTCTAGTGGTCACCACATGGACCATTCTATACATGTTATAGAATATACCCATTTATTTATCCAAATGTCTATTAGTGGTCCATGAGTAGTAAATTTTACATTTTTATAAATTTACCAGTATTTTGATATTTTTGGATCTATATGATTTTATAAAATACTATTTGTAAATTATAATGTTTTTGACAAAATATCATTTATGGTAAAATCTATGAATATTATTACAACATCACAGTGTTCATTTTATAATCTAAAATAAAAAAAATGTTCAAATTGATCATTTGGGGCTCATATTGTAATATTTTATAAATATGAAATAATATATGAATAAAAACAACAACATTTTCATGTTTAACAATTTATATGTTAGATTATGAGAAGTTCTTAGTGAATTCTTTAACAGCTCAAACTATTAAGTGTTGATGAAATCTGTAGATCTTATATTTCCAATAGAGTAAAATGAAGGTATAAATTGGAATTTTGGAATAATATTGAGAGGGATGGATTTTTAGTGTCACTATAGAGTTAAAAATAGAGGGGTTGTATGTTTATGGATTCTTGAAATATGTCATGGAATTTATTTTTATAATTATTTATAAAAAAATAATTAATATAGGTGGATGTAACATGCACATGATACTTGGTATATTTCCTCCAATTACCTGATAGATAAATAAATTTAATTCACTATTTTTTGGCCACTAAATGTATTTTCACATTACATTAGGTACCCAATGGAACACTGGGTCGTTGGTGGATGTACAAAAAGAATCTAGTAATATACACGTTTTTATTTTTAATAAAAAAGGGTATTTTTATTTTACCAAATAAACCCTTTGGATTATAGTTTTTATTGTAATTAATAGAGGAGTAATCTACTCCCTTGTCCTTAAATTCATCATCAATTCTTATTGGTCAGTCCTTATTGATTCATAGTGGGTTTCTTCACCAGTAAAGTTAGGTTCCTCTCATTTTAGTTTTTCATTTCCTTATGCACTTTTATCCTTTAATTTTCAATTACTTATCTAGGTATTTAGTTAGGTTTTACAAGATAATAGTTAAATCCACACTAGAGGAAGTGACATTTTAATGTGATATCTATAAGAGGATTGGGAGGGTTGAACACACACCATTGGAAACCATTTCACCAATGATTTTTTTATATTAATTATTTTATATATGTCATTGATTTCAACTTAAATTAATAAAAACATTTTCAAAATATTTTAATGATTTGATCATGGGAATACTAAAAGCATGTTATAGAATGTTTTAATTCCATTTGTGGCGATGTCGATGATGTGTCAAGGTTTTTTGGAGTTTTATTTGTTAATATATTTTTGTAAATAATTATATGATTAATTGGAAGTTATTTACTTATTAATTAATTAAAAATTTGATATTATATGTAATAATATTATTTGTATATTTTTAATTATTTAATAAAGAGACAATATCAATTTCATTTAAATTATTCTTATCAAGGAAAAATAGAATTTACCCTAATAATTATTGTATAATATAATTATGGGAAAGTATTGGCATGTGTTTAGTAGAATAATACTACTTTGATAAGGATATTGTAAAGATACTATTTAATCTTTTTGAAAGTGATTCCAATTTGGATATTTATTTGACATGTGAAATTAATTATAAGGATTTTAATTCAAAAAATTAATTAAATGTTATTATGGAAAAGTAATGGTTTTTAAATTATAGGAATGGCTGAACTAGATATAATGGGGACCAATTAAAGAGGCTAGATAACTAGACACCATATATATTATTATTATAAAAATAATATGAATGATGGAAATTTGGTTATTGGATTAAATATATAAATAGAGAGAGATTAAATTATAAGGGAGGGAAATTAATAGGATTTGACAAATTTATTGTGGAAGTTATCCATGGTGGATTTATGAATGGTGGTAGTGGAATATGGGTTATAAATAGAGTAGGGATATTCCATTTCCTTATCTTTGGTTTCTCTCAAACCATTATTTGTGCTAGTGGATGTACGGGTGTGAGGTGATCGGGGGTATGTGCATTAGATAAATTATTAGAAGGTTTAAAAGGTATGATTTAAAATTATTTAAGATCATTTAAGACAAATTTAAAATATAATATAATAACTACCCAGGCCTTAAAACTCATATTTCTATCTTTCTCACTATAGAAGAATTAGTAAGGTATTTATAAATTTTCACTTAAGGAACTTTAAATTGGAACGAGGGTTGTGGTACTTACTAGAGGCCATAAAATTCAATCATGAGAATCAGATCAGGGGTCAAGCCAATATAGAATGGTCTATATAAATAGGCTCAAGGGATGTGTGAATTTTATATATTGTATTCTATTTAAATTTAAATTGGAATCTATTTATTTTTTAGGAGATATTGTTTATAAAATAATTTCGATGTAAAGGCCTATTGTATTTTTCTATTATAGTCATTGGATTAGGAACTTGTGGAGACTTTAAAAAAACATATATGGTTAGTGGATCCTATTCCTTATTTGTTTGGTTATGATTCCATGGATATTGATTGATATAAAATTCAACTGATTGATTTAAAATGAGTTTATTGATTTAAAATGTGTTTTTATCATATAATTGTGTGAAATTGAATTAACGAGGTTTCATTTTTTACATTTGTGATAAATGGTAAATGATAATTTTATTAATTTTTTATTATTTGGTTTAAAAAGTCATAATGTATAACTTATGTAAAATTTTGTTTTTATCTTAAATTATTCTTGAACTATGATATTTTGATTTTATGTATTTAACATGGAATTTTTTTTGGAAATAAAATGCATTGTTTTTTGGAAATTAGTTTAAATATATTAGAATTGAGGGATATATAGTTGAAAATAACCATGTTTCATGGTTAAAAATGTCTATAGACAGGTTGGAAAGGGTATAAAAGATTAATTTTTGAGGATGATAAGTTACTGAAGGATCATTATAATAATATTTTATTTGAGTTATCTTTGGGGAAATTTTTGTTTATTATTGATATTTTTTAAGGCCTTGAGATATGTGAATGTGTATTGTTTGACAAAGAAAGGTGGAATAAACTATGCATGGATATAAATATGTTTTTAATTTTGAATATAAAAAACAATATTTATATATTTTTAAAATAGTTTCATTTAAATTTTTTTGAATATATCATTGATAGGAATGCATGAAAGTTATTTGTTGTAATATTACTGAGTAGTGTGTTACTCACCCCTACCCACACATTTTGATGTATATGTAGATATTTTTTTTCATGTTATAGGAATGTAAAATCTACCTTGTTCATCACTTATTGATCATAAGTTGTATGTTTATGGCGGGACATGTCGCTGTTCATTTATGAATCGTTAAAGTATATTAGAATTCCTATAAAGATATGTACTAGTATTATTCTGGGGGTTAATACATGTCATTCCATTAATTTTTCTATTCTACAGCATTTATTGGTAATTTGACTATTTTACAAGATTTTGTGAAGCTTAGTTTTTCATTTTAAATAGAAATGATATTTTTATTTTTGTAATTATATTTATTTTTTTAGTTAAATCAATCTATAATGTTTTTTATCACCATTGAAACTAATTTTCAACCATTGGAAAAAATGGAATATACATTAAGCTATATTGTGGTATAACTATAGTCTCATGTGTGGTTATTCAAGATGGTTCATTATAAAATGATATCAGGGCACAGTTTTAATATTATTCTTGGGTAATATGGTAGGTGTGTAGTTTTAGATGGTCAAAACCCATGTGGTACACATAAAAAGGAATAACTGGCCTAATAATTGGGAAACTGGAGTTTTAAGAGAGATTAATCATGGAAATTGATGGATTCTATTTGAGTATACTGTTCCATATATTTATCTTAAAAAATTAAGGGTTAGGATGGGTAACATATTTATGTATCATGATTGGAATTGATATAGACAAACTTACAAGTGTTCTTTCACAAGGATCAGTGAAACCACACTGAACCGAGGGGGGGGAGTGTGGTTTACTTTTTCAAATTTAAAATTATTTCATTTCACATCTACAATTATTAGGATGATTGGATCTCACACAATCTTCTCACCATTAGTTTGTATGAAAGTAAAATAAAAAACAAAGAAAACAAATAGGGACACATGAACTTGTTAAGAAGGTTTTCTTCTATGGTGGATGAATACTTCCACAGTATATGGTGTTTGTTATCCGACTCACACATTAATTATATTTTATAATGAAGAAGAAGAATATGAAAGGGTATATCCTTAAACCAATATTCTTGGAACCAACTAGGCTTCTTAAGATCAACAAATTCCTCTCTTTATATAAAATAACACTAATTGGTTTAAATAATAATAATGAAACCTTTCAATAATAACATTAATGTATGATCATTACTAATACATTCATATAAACAAGACTGTATGAATTTGATCCCCACCAAAATAATAATAAAAATCATGGAGGTATATTTTTCTACACATTAATCATAAAGGATTTCTCACTCCTTTTATTTTGCAGTAATCATTAACTGGATACCACTCCTCTTCTCATTAACCACAATTAATTTAGATGTATCACACCCCTTATATAATTAATTTGACCAAATAATAATCAATAGTACCAGGAGAATAATCTATCATCTCTTATTCTAATTTTTCATTAGTGAACAAGAGTAATATTGTATTAAAACAATATTATATCTCACATCTTATTTCACTCCAAAAATATTTAGAATGAAATAGTTATGTCTCTCTCTTAATTATAAACTACTATTTTACTTAAATTTTCATTTATAATCCCATAATTATATCACATGTATTTTTTTATGACCACCTGTCTTCTTATTTTATCCTTCCAGATCTCATGGAATTACATTAACATTAACATTAAATCCCACATGATCTTTAGTCTTCAATTCTCATTCAAATGTTTGATGGTAAATTCTTACCTAAATATTTCACAGACTCTCTTCAAATAATCTCATAAATCTTGATGATATTATACTCATTTTTTCTATTTAAACTCAGTAAAAATACTTATTTAAACATCCAAGAAATGTAGTATATAACTTCTTCAAAACTATACAATATCCAAAATTATTTAATCTATACAATCATTTATCTTAGGCATACAAATAATATGATGATGTGATATCTTTTTATGTTTTGAAATTGTGATTCTGTAAAAATAATTCATCACAAACGGTCACATTGATTGTTTCCTATGACAAGGATATGGAAATTATTCAGATAACCATATCCATTTCATTACACCTTTATAGAATTGGATTCAACTCTATGACATGATAATTTTATATTCTTTATTATTCATCACTAAACCTTTTTTCTTTAATCATGGATAACTCACAAAAGGACATGATATTTATTTATTGAATATTAACTAAAGAATCATATAATTTCACATTATAATTCTGCTAAATAACACCATATTAATCTTAAATGGAAAAAGATATATCATATATGGCCTTTAACACCTTAATTGTTGTATTATACAATTTTTGTGTCAATATTACATGATCCTTGTAATCATTGTGTTAATTTGATAAATTAGGTGAATTATTTATACATAACTGGTAGAAAATCCAATTTTTTAACATTTGATTCAATTTTTCAAAGATCATATCCTAGTGATTTTATTGATAATTTAATCCTTTTATAATTATTTTATCTTATTTATTAATCACAAATCCATGGTTAATATTATGTATCACTTATATATTTTAGCATAGCTCATCTTCCATACATTTTACCTGATTTATCTGATGAAAAAATAAATAAATAATTTTTATTATCTTAAAAACATACATATAACTTGAAAAATAAGAGTTAATCTCACATTAAAAATATATTTAAAATTTTCAAAAAATTTATACCACAAGGAAACTAGAATAATTCTATACCCATCAAAATTCATTCTATAACTTTTAAAATAATTATAGTAAATTCAAATCCCTTAAAAATTTATTCAACATAATTACCAAGTCACTATTTGGATGAATTAATTTCAATTTTATATAATTTATTAACACCACATTTATATCCACCTCAAATTATGTCAAATATTTCATAGTAATAAATTATTTATTGTTTTTGTATTGAATTGAAAATAAAAGCAAATACATTAAAAAATGTTCAACTACCTCAAGGTCTTCAACATTTAATCTAAATCCATTAAAAGAATCAATGATAGTGCTCCTGTTACACTCAAAATAAAGAACCTACATTATCTTAAATTAAACATTACTTCATCATCTATGTGATTAAATTAAATTAAAAAATAGCCTTCATGAAATAAAATCATAGATAAGGTCCCTCATATATCTCTTCTTCAAATTAATTCATTGAGATATATTATTCAACAATAAATATAATCTATGGAACAACTCTTAAAGCTATTCAATATTGTTATTATGGGATTTTTTCTATAATAACATATAAAACGGAAGAATATAACCAATAATATACTTTTTTCTATATATAAATTATGATAAAAATCACATCAATGATCTAAGGTGTCCATCAATACATATTAACATTAATGTTTATTAAATAAATTGAATATATTTCAAATGGTCTCAATAATCTACCCCTTTTTATTTTTTTAATACAAATATAAAAAATATATGTCAATAAGTTTTTTTATATTTTATTCTATCTCCCACACATATACAATAAATTCAATGGTTGAAAAAAATTTATAAGCCATAAATTAATCAACACTAAGTTTATATTATCCATTATTGATTTTTAAAAAAGAGAAACTAATAAATTTCCAAACATTTATAATTTACAGTCTTGTATTAATTAAAATAATTTCATTTTTTACTTCTATGATAAGTCTAAATTCTCCATATAAATATAATTGGTTTTCAAATTGTGATGATATAATATTAAAATATACCCCATCAATGAAACTTCCTATGAAATATGAATTAAATATCCACATTTTATAGATTTCTGAAAATTCACCCAGTTAATGTATTCAGTACATCCATATATTCATCAAGGTTGATTAAGTCAATAAATAAAATTGAAGAAACTTATTGTTGTGATCTCATCCTATAAGGATACATCAAGATAAATATAAAATAATCAAAAGAGTTAATATTTATAACCCCTTCATGCATCACGTTTAATTCATTAAAAAAACCCAAATGGATTTGGAAATAAAGTGGTTCTTCAATGACTTTTTGTGATAGAAATATTGGTTAAACTTGAATCTCAACCAAGATAATATATTATTTTCTACTCCATTTCTATGAGATATCATCATGCTTGATTTAATGGATTTCAAGATAGTAGTATCTATTGGTATTATGGTCTTATTTTCCTTATGGGATTTTTAATTATGTGAAATTCCCTTCATTAATTCAAAAATTAAAGCACATTTATTTTCTGTTTCGTGATTCGTATTCTTTATTAAATCTACCTGGGTTGGTAATATTATAAAAAAATATTTGAAATTATGTCCATAATGTTTGACCTCCCATATAGCTCCTCATGATCTTTATTGTAAATGTATCTTGATAAAATATTATGAAATTTTATTTCCCTATATTGGGAATTTCATGTTTCTTTATATAACTTATATTATATTATTATTCTTTCATATTTCATTTCATTTCCACTTAAGATGGAAAAATGATTATACATTCATTAGGGACATGCTCAAATTCCGTAGATCTTACACATGGTTTCGTAGAAAATTCATCACTAAATAAATCCTTTTATTTCAATATTTCAATAATTTATCCTTTTTAGTTATGTTTCCTTCATAAAAACTAACAATCATAGATTGATTGAAAAAGTCCATGCTGCATCCTTTTCTTTCAAAAGTATTTGCCTATAGTTTTATCATTATTCTTGGTATTATTTGGAATGTCTTGTTTAATATATTTATGTTGTTTATTAACTAAGGTAAACTCACCTTCTTTTTTCCCTTATTTATAACTAAAATTTTGTGGTCTTCTTTCTTCAATATCTTCTAACACATGCTTGGTTTATTATTACTTGTATGCTTCTTCCCTAGAATCACCTTGGTTACATTTTGAAAAAAAATGACTAATGATTCAAAATCTATGTGAAATAAATTGATTTCCCATATTATATGTAATTTTATTCATCTCATAAATCTTATCCTTGATTTAGGCTTCCCTCTTATTCTATTAATTTAAATATAATGAAAAAAATCAATAACATTATGCTCAATCCTTTCACAACATAAAAAAAGAAGAAAAAACTCAATCTCTTACTCTTTAAAAAAGTATTTCCATATTTATATTAATTCTATTTTTGAGAAATAACACCATTATTTTGGGTATTATTTAAGGAACATAATCTCATTTTAAAGATATTATCCACCCATGATGCAGAAGTGGTTTTCTCTTAATTTTTCCCAAATTTTTTTTATTAATAATCTGAATTAAAACTTATATTATATATGTGAGTAGATTTAATGAAAACAATGATTTTTTGGAATAAATGGAACCCTATTTTTTGAGATTTCATTAGAAATATCTATAGAAAATCTCAATATGTTATTTCCATAAGATATAGTTCTTTTAACACAATGATTTTTTTTTGTTTTAATATCAATAACATTTTTCAGGCTTTATATAAAGGCTTACCTTGGGTCACATCCTAATTTTACAATGTGACCCAAAATGAAAGATACATTTATTTAGATTATTTTTCAGATAATATAATCACTCCAATATTCTTTATAAATATCAACATATCCTCATTATCATCATGAATTTTCTTCTTTTCGTGTAATAAATTTACATGCCCCATTTTCTTGTTGGATTTAATTTCAATTTGATAATTTTGAAAATAATGATATCATTTTTCTTCTCTAAAAATGCATGAATCATATTTACAAGGCCTTTAAAAGTGTATTATTCCTACTAGATTTTATTTTTCAAATAATTATCATTTCAATAGAAAACATATTCAAACACCATAATCATGGTACTTATGGAATCAACTTTTTTGGGTGAGTTTTATACATGCCAATATAATTTAATCAAGTTATTCCCTATTTTCCTATTCTTATTAAATATGGTTAATCTCCACATATATGCTTATAAAATATACATAAATAAAAGTGACTACATCATTAAAAACTTTTCATAGAGTTTTCACAAAAAAATCGCATGAATCATAATATGATTTACCATATAATTATTCAGATATGTGATCTTCCCCACATGTATATGGATATTTAAAAGGATAATCTTGATATGAGATTATATTTACCTCATATACATGTATAATATTTGAATATACTAAGGAAAAATGGTTTTCCATATCTTCATTAACATACTTTTTTACTAAATATTATTAATTAATGTTAATTATAATTTTCTATTGGCATCAGATTGTGGATGAAATGATTTATTCTACATCAGTATTGTGGTATTTACTTTTAATTAATACCATCTATTTTTTATTACTATTTAGATTCATTAATTATATAGAGTTTAAATCATTTTTAATATATATTTTCTAGGTTTTAAATTCATGGTTTCTTTAAAAGATAACTCAAAAGACAAAAAATTTAAATATTTTCAATTTATGAGAATGAAATAAATGGTGGAACCTAGATCTACTACCAAGTTTTGTTCAATTAATATAGAAAAAACACACTTAGAAGAATGGTGAATTGGCGTGGTCTAATTTTACCAATTGAAACCACTTTCTCTATACCACCACACCTGTTCAGTGATTGAATCTCATACACTATTCTCACCTTCTGTTTGAATGCATGTAAAATAATCATCAATGAAAATAACATGGATCCCAATAAATTTATAATGTGATTCTCTTACAACATGGATGACTATATATATGTTTCATGGTGGTAGTTAGCCCACTCAAACACCAGTTCTATCTTTTTAACAAAATGAAGCACTTAAAATTGTATATCTATGAACTTGTATTCTTAGAACCAACCAGGTTACGTGAAAGAACTAAATTTATCTCTCCTAGGTACATGAACCAACTATTCTTTCTCTTCACAAACATGATTTTTCTATCTCATTAGAAGTATGATCAGAAATAATACATATGTCTCCATTAAACTACATGAATTTTATCTCTTTACTGAATATTATAATATTATTTGAAGACCAGTCTTCTATATATCAATAAAACAGGCTGTATCACTCATTTCTTTTGCCACAATCATCAAAGAGATGCCTATATTATTCTAATACTCAATAATAAATTTGTCTATCTCACACCTAGCCTTCAAGGAATTAATCTTATAAAATAATCAACTAAATTAAGTTAAATTCTCTCTATTTTATTCTTTTGTTTTTTTATACTTAAAATAATAATTTATTATCACAAAAATATAATATTCATCTTTTTTATCTACTTATTGATATTCAGAATAAAATATGTCAGTTTCTCTCTCCCAAACATCAAATTTTCCTCTCTTTTAATTTATAATTATAGAATAAAATAACAAGAATATTTTTCACCATATTTTTAATATGAAATATCCCTGAATTTCATGACTATTTGAGCTTCACATTATATTTTTCCTAGAACTCATGGGATTGAATAAAATTCACATTCAAATATCTCATGACCCTTGGTATTTAATTATCATTTAATGTTATACATTAAAATTCCTCCATTCTATAAAACTACCCAATTTAATTCTCAAATATGTTCTCCTAATATTTTCTATTTTAACACACAAAAAATATTCATTTAATATAATAAGAGTCACCATATTTATCTTATAAAAATTACACAAAATACAAAAGCATTTAATCTATTATGGAATATATCTAACACAAAAAAATAATGTGATATGATATCTTTATATGTGGATCAATTATTATTCAAAAAAACTCACTTAATAACATAGTATGGTTTGGATTACAAAGTGTCTTATATCTCTGTTAATTCTTCAAAAATCCATAACCATTTCACTATATCTTTGAGGCATGTACTTCCTATATATGACACACTCAATTCATTTTCTCAATTCTTCATCATCAAAACATATCTCTTGAGTCATCATTTACTCATTCAAGGATCATGGTAATTTTTCTTTGAATATTAGTAAAAATTCATATGATTTTATATTAGTATTATCCTCGAAAAAACTATTTTAAACTTATGTAGCCATTGATGTATCATACATGAATTCAAAAACCATTATGTTAGTCTTTCGTTGTATTATGATTTATTTTAAATGAACCTTTGAAACTCCATATTGAACAGATAAAGCACCTAACTTTATCATACATAGATCATATAAACACCAATTTACTCATACATAGCCCATGATTCATATGATTCAATAATATATAGATCCTAACCCAATTAATTTATTCATACATAAGCCCTTATGCACCTATTTAATCATACATAACAATCCAAAATCCATGGATAATCCTATATAGTGCATATTTATTCTCATGCATCCCAAATTATATACATATATTTTTTTATAGCTATATAAAAATGGCTTACTTATAATGTATTATATCAAATAAATACATATAACTTAAAAAAATAGGGTCAATATTATGAAGAAAATACTTTTATTTTTTTAGAAAAACTGTAACATAAAAAAATTAGAATAATTTCCCAGACTTTAAAAATTCATTCCAAAATTATTAAAATAATTCCAATTAATTAAAATCCCATCACAAAACTCATCAAAATATCTCTTAAGGCCGATATAGTAATAATTAATCCAAACTTACGAGAATTTTATCAATATTCATTTTCATACACATCAACCTATAGAAAATATTTTACAATAATTAATATTTTATGTTATAATATTTAATTTAGTTGATAAATAAATACTATATAAAATTCTAAGATTCTAAAAAACTCATCAACACTTTTTAAAACATAATTTAAATCTTCAATTATGTTTCTCTCACTACTTTAAAAAAAATATATAACCTTTACCAACTTCAATTTATTTTTCCATTATCATGTAAGTGATAAATTTCAAATAAAAAATATCCTTCATGCATGAGAATTAAATATATGGTTCATTGTATAGCTTGATTCCATAATTTTCTCTATAGATACATTTTATTCAAGAATAATTATACAACATCAAATACCTCATTATATTTTACAATATTTTACACGTGTGAATGGATCTGTAATTACATATCTAATAGTAGTATCTCACTAATTATCTTCTTTTTTGACATATAAATGATTAAAAAAACCAACATGCATGCTTAAAGGTATTCATAAATATATATTAAAATTAATTAATATTGATAAAAAATACTTCATATAAAATATTTGTTCAACAATCTCCCCCTTTGGGTTTTTTGTCAATAAACATATCGAAAATATATGTCTATATGTTTTCTTCTTTTTTATTCTATATCCCCTTATGAATAAAAAATCACAACACCAAAGTTTAATCCAATAATTAATATAATCTAATTCTACATTACCCATGCTCAGTGTAGAGAACAAGAGTGACTAATAAATTTGTAAAAACCTATAAGTAATAGTAGCACATTCCTCAAAATATTCTCTTTTATCAGTATATTGATAAATCTATATTATCCTATTTAAAAATTAAATTTAGTCATTAAAAATAATTATTAGATAATTTATAAACCTATCTCATCAATGAAACATTCCAATCACTATTCTATAATTCAAAATTTTCATGAAATATTAACTTTGAATACCCATCTTATACTTCTCCAATCAATCAGTTCAGTCTAGCAACATCTTCATTATGACTGATCACATTAATAAATAAACACCAAGATACCAATTACTGATATCTCATCCAATATGGATACTTTAATATAGTAGTATAAAAATTAAAACACTCAATATTCTAGTTGTACCCATTCAATGCATCACCTTTAATTCATTTCATAGAAAATAAACACAATGATTATGGGATTAAGGTGGTTCTATAAAACCCATTAGTGAGAGAAACAATTTTTAGAGTGTATCCTTAACCAAAATGATCCTTTTTTGATCCACTACTGATAGATCCCTTCCTACATGATTTCGTAGATTTTAAGATAATAGTACTTATTGGAAATATGGTCTTGTTTTTCTATATGTCTAGTTTATTTTGTGGAAACATATTTTTTTAATTAAAAAAATAAGAAACATGAACTTATTAGTGCTATATTAATTTATTTTTCAACTTCAATTGGGAAATAATCCTGATAAAAAAATGTATGGGAATATGTATAGCTTTCTTTCACCTTCCATATATCTCCTCAAAACATTTTGGATTATCTTATATTAAAAACATCATAAGAAATTTTATTTCTTTGACACATGAAATTTCTTATTTTAATATAGTAATTTCATTATATTATGACCAATTTATAATTATTTGTAATTCTAATTGAGCTATTAAAATTATGATACATTCTTTAAGGACATTATTAATATGATCAGATATTCTACATGGTTTCTCATAAACATCTTCTAAAAAATAAATCCCTTTATTTCTCCCTAATATTGATTTACCCCTTTTCATTCTCTAACATACATTAATAAAAAACTCATTTTTTGTTCAAAAAAATCCAATGGGGTCCTTTTAGCTCAAATTAAATGTATATATATCTCCTTAATGGAGAATTTTTCTTATTCTTCTTGGGTGTTTCCAGTTTAACAAACTTATTTTGTTTATTTTATATGGTAAACTCACCATATACTATCCCATGTTACTTCATCATATTTTGTGGTCTTATTTCATTAATATATTTTGGAATAATATTAGTTTATTTTTAAAATCATGCTTCTCCCATGTGATCAAATTAATTGCATTTTCCATAGAAATTCAACATGATTCAAATTGTTTTTTCAATTAAAATATTTTTATCTATATTCTATATACTCTTCTTCACTTGAAAATTTATCCCCTTGATTTATGCTACCATTTACATCCATATAATGATATATTATCCCAAAAATTTATATCATTATTACAAACCATTCAAATTAACAAAACTTTCCAAAAAACGAGTTATCTTTTTCATAGAGACAATTTTTTAAAGATTTAACTTTATTTTAGTTTTGTAAAATACTAATGTTAAGAATTCATTGGATAATATAATTTCATGATTTCGATCGTATCCCAATGTGACACAATGATGGGTTTCACATAATTTTGATCATCCAATTTTATCTATAATTTTAATTATATCATAAACTATAGATATAGATAATTTTCTTTGATTCTTTTGAAAAATAATCATATATGATTCCATATTTTTTTAATTGTTTTCATGATCATGAAACATTAGATATAAATTTTTTTTATAACCGTATATTTTCTTCCCTATTCTTTAATATTTTTTTATTATCTTCTCAACTTGATCTTCATTCATTTTTTCTTATATTGTAAAAAATTATGAATTTACTTAATCTTATTGGTGTTAATTACATGTTAAGAATCAATGACACAAAAATCATCCCTTTTCTTTTCTCCCATTTTAAAAAACTTCTCGTATTTATATTTATTGGATTACTATTTCTTTTGGATTACATTTTTCAATTGCTTATAATTCCTAAAGTAAAAATATACAAGAACCGCAAACATAGAGATTTTGGAATCAACTTCTAGTGAGATTTATATATTTCAATATATTTTTATATAGTTATTTCTCCATTATTTTTATTCTTATTTAAGATCAGCAATCTCAAGTCATCCTCAAACCTACATTCCTAGATTCGGTGATGAAAACATAATTTTTACACATTTTATTTAACACACATCCATAATTACAAGATCTATATAATATAATTTAATAATTATATTCCATGTACATTTTTAGGTATATAGTTTTAGAGAGTTGGGACATATATTTAACTAGTATAACCCATTTTATTTGTATCAAAATTGAATTTTTCACATTATATTTGTAAATAATTATTACAAAATGACTCTTCAACATCTATTATAATTTATCAATATAGAAATATCCCATTGATAAATAATATATAATACTTTATTTCATTACTTAAAGAAATGGAAACATATGATCGGGGTGAGATCAGATTCTCAGAAAGGTACAACCAAAGTCATAAAAATCAAATATAATAAGTGAAAATAATAAGAACCATATGGGTATAATCACGATACATAAGAAAATTACTAACCAATAAAAAATATATCGTAAATCATGAAATAAGGATTGTAATAAAGTAATATATCAATCAAAAGAGTGAATCAATAAACTTGATCCATGATAGAATGAAAATTTCATGATAATAAGCATAAAACAAGTTCATCATTAAAATATAGAGAAAACATTAATAAATGGAAACATTTCTTTCGAAATCCACACCATATGTTCCCATGATTATGAGAAAATATAATGTAATAATTAATGATTTTCTCATGAGATATAAAACATTAAAAAATTCATTGTTGGGTGATATATGACCCCACCCACCATTCAACCGCCACTATGGGTGCCAATTGAAAAATCATTTAATTATCCCATCTTAAAAAACCAAATGATATAAAGTTCAATTCATAAAACTTTAAAATGAAAATAATTCAATATTTTTATCATAGATAACTCATGAAAGGAAAATGGGTTTGATCCAAAACATCATAAAGAACCCATTGAAATAAAATTGGTTCCATATCATTTTATAAAAGTTTCACATAACGAAGTAATTTATAATTTCATCAATAATCATAATATGAACAAAGATAAGGGAAGATCCCTATTTATAAACATGGAAGAAAATATAAAAGGAGGATAGATGTGGTCATACAAGAATTCATCCCTCAATAAAATTAGAAGAAAAGAAAAGAAACACTCAAATATCAAAGACACTCTAGTTAGAAAAAATATAACCACCATAACATTAAAAATCACAATCTAAAGGACTATGTGACCTAGTAACCATAGTTGGATTTAGATATAAATATTCATTTCAGCATATTTTTTTCCGAGGAGGTACCAGTTGAAAAACATCATCATCCACAAAAATATTTTTTATTTTAGATAAAGCATGACTAAAGGTTGGGTATTTGTGTGATTAATTATAAACATCATCCCACCTTACATTAATTCATCGGGTTTCTTTTAGTTTAATAATTTATACTTGAGTCTTTGAAATTTTTTCACCATCATTCAGAATTTTTTGATCCCCAATATATGGACCAAATGCATCTTACTTATTTTTCAAAGTCACTATTGATGTCATGCCACCCTATGTTCGGCCATTCAAATCATGATCAGGCCCCAATGTTTGGGACAAGCCTATCCCAGATCTAGCCAAGGTAGGTCTACATTCCTCTGTTTCATGAACTAGTAAACTTTGTTTCTTACCCATAACCACTTGAGGATCTTGAGAAATTTAATGTTATACTTATTCTACCTCTTTTAAAACATTGGAAACCATATTATCATTCTCTCAATCAGCAGGGGATTTCTTCCCACCAAAAAAATTATCTTTATACTATATTTTTTATCTCTGCATCTTCTTCCTACAGGACATTTCGTAGTGTCTTTTTAATAAAAAAAGAATATACAACATTTTTAATGCACTTATATTTGACATGGATGATAACTTATAAGTCAAGACAGAAGTTAGGAAAGTTCCCATATTCAATCTTTTGAGAAATATCATCATCCAAGGTAGACACAACTATTTTATGAATTAAGCATGAACTTAGATCAACTTCCACAATAATCATAACATGACAAACCCATGCAATGTAAAAGTGTATACAAGGATATCAAGTAACATTCAAGGTAAATTACATTTATTATAGATAATAAAGAATAGATTATTTAAATCATATAGTTAAAGGGTATAATATTAAGAAAAAAATCCCCTAATCAATCAGTGTGTGGAATATAGGTGAAAAACAATTAATCAAATTATTCAAAAATAGTGTATTCACATAAGAAAGATTTTGAAAGAGAAATTATTGTTATACATTGAAAGTGACTAGGAAAGGAAAAGGAAGTGATGTATAATTTATCCAAAATAAGAGTAAATTGTAAAATTTATAAAATCCTGAGTTTTTAAAAATAAAACACAATGTTCTATAGCGTACAAGATACACCACATCGCGCTTAAACTAAAAACTAAATATTATTATTTAGTATGGTAGTTATCACCCAGCCCATAGAATCGATGTAATGAAAATATTTAGCTAAATTTTGAAAATATAGTTTACACATATTTATATAATGATTCATTATTTTACAAATTAACTTGAAATGAATCTAAAAACCAATCCAATATAAAGGATGTATTTTTTATGAAAAAAAATTTAAATGTGAATAATTATTTTTATAAAATAATAAAATAACTATTTTTTGATTATATCAATGAAATATTAATTAAATATAATGTTTAAAAATTAATCTTAAATTTTTCTAGAAATTATATAAGAAAAAATACAATTTTACAGATAAAATGAGTATTTTTCAAAAATACATTTTTATTGCCTTTTGATGGCGAACCCATTTTAAAAATATTTTTGACACAATTATATATTATTTTTGAAGAAATAAACTTATTATTTGAAATTGGGTCATCATAATTTATCTTGGATAATATTTTGGTATTTTTCTGATTAAATTCTTTTTTTAATGAATAGTGGAAAATACTACATTTTAATTCAAAACTACATTTTCATCTAATTTATTTATATAGTTATATTATTTTATTAATTGGTTTTAATGTATAATTAAATAAATTATTTATCATTTAATACAATTTTTTTAATTGGAATAAATTTGATACCTAAATTGAATATAGAAATTATGTGAACTTTTGAACGTTTTACTTAAAAAAAACGTTTTCTTATTCTGTCAAAGATATTAATTTTTTAATTAATTTCTGCCAGTTATATGTTTTCAAAATGAAAAAATGGATTAAATATTTGGAATAAAAATTTCCAAAATATTTATGTATGTCCCTTTCATTTTCGGACATTATGAATAGTAACTTTAGTAATTATTTTAATTAAACTGGCTAAGGGTATATTGACTAATTAATGGTATGAATAATATTATAAAAATATCTAACTACCATAAAACTTATCATAATTTAATTTTATGAGTTTATTCAGACCATGATAATATTTGGGTAGATTTTAGGACTAGATCGATCCACTTGGATGCCTTTAAGGAATTTATAATATTATATTCAATGAATAGTCAATTTTTATACACTTTTGTTTTTAAAAATTAAAGTATTTTAATATGGAGTTATAATTTGAATATATTAGACTATAAATAGTCCTTAAAAAGATAAAAATATTACCTAAACCATGGTAATTTATTTATAATTTTTATTAATTAATTAGTTGAATTTAATTTTAACACAAAGATAATGGAGTAATAGAATTATTAAAGAACGGATAAAAAAATGAAAATAATATTGTTAATAAAATATAATTTCATATATTTTATACCATAAAAGAATTTTATAGATCACTATGATGTGTTAGTATTGATATAATTTTGTTTTTTTAGAAGGAATCATGTTGTTATGTTTTTAAAAAAATCAATGTGATGTGTAGAGTCAAAATTGACATAATTCATAACTTAAAATATAAAAATACTTAATTAAATGAAATAACATTTATAAAAATATAATATTCATAAAACAAGTTTATATAACTCTGAAAATTTCATTAATAAATTATTAATAGGTAATTTGGCATGATTTTATAATTATTTTAACTCTCGAAGTGTAAATTACATTATAAAATAGTAAGAGTTAAATGGGGTTAAAACAAAAATATAGGGATAAAAAATTATTCAAAACATGTATAATTTTAATTTAATGATAGGTATTGGAACCAAAATAATATTATCATATAAATAAATCAGTTTGGGATAATTAATAATCTAAATTGAATTTATATTAATTTAATACTTTTAAGAATTCCAAGGGTACCCCTCCCATCTCCTATAAAAAGACACCCATTAATATATATTAATAACACATCCAAAACTTTTTTTTGACCAATAACATCCCAAAAACCACCATATAATTCCTCACCAAATTCATGAGGCATTATTTTAGGTAGAACACCGTCCTCAGAGGTTGTATGGTGTTCTTCAAAGGTGATGAACCGAAGAAGATGTATCATTTCCTTTAAGTTTGTCTATTTTATTTATTCTTCCCCTCCCTTCAAATTTTATCCAATCATGATGAAATAATAACTCCATTATAATAAATATACTAAATTTTATTATTTTAATACCATCACCTGAATCCATCTTAAATTTTATCAAATGAGAAATTAACATTTCATTCGTGTGTACGGTGGACTACCGCCCCACGAACTGATATAGTCCTTTTTCCATAACCATCTTTAAAGATTGGTTCAAATGATCTAATTGAATGTTTATATATGATATATATATATATATAATGTTAATCATTATAATAAAATAATATATTAATTATGTTATTACTTTACATGAACATAAAAAAGATAACATCTTTCGTGCGTACGTGTGAACTATCACTTCCACAAAGCGATGTGATTTGTTTTTATTCACTACATCACTTGTATGAAATATATAAGTATATTTTAATTATTAATATGATATTAATTATTTTATATTCTATTTTTAATGATAAAATAGAAATTACCTTCTTTTTATAATAATCAATGAAAAATGAAGACGTTACTCATCTGTACGTATGACCTACTTTCTCCATGATTATAATGCTATTAATTTTTAATAACCATAATTAATTGTTTGATTTAAAAGTATAATGGATGTATAAATGTGATCCTTATTTCATTAATATTATTCTGGAGATGATCTAATTTTTACTACATGGACTATTATTACCGTACTAAGTTCATTTTTGACTCAAGTACCGAATAATGACAAAATGTATGATATAAACATAAAAAAAATATGTAATTGTTATAACTTGGTAATAAATTATATAAAATTAATAATTAAAATTAAAAATTTTATTAAGAATGTACAATTTAAATTATGTTTATTATTCAATATTATAAATATTGTACGTGTTGAGTCAGACTCATGATAAGAGATTTCATCTCAATCTCCTTTCATTGAGGAATTTCTCATTAATATACAACATTATTCTTTTTAAAACTGTATATATAGCCACCATGACATTTAATATCCATATTTTATCTATAGTATTGTTATTTAATGTTCTGGTAAATGTATTAATTCATGGAGGTTAATATTTAAATGTTTAAAGTGGTACAAGACACCTTGATCATTTAACGATTAAACTATCGAATGATTTTTGTCATGATATTAATTTATATATATATTTATATGGATATAAATGGATTACAAAGAAAAATTATTTATATTTTAAATTTCATTAAAAAATCTCAAAATGAATATTTTTAGACATAGTGTTTTACTTTCTTTACAAACAACAAAAGGAATGTTTTTTTATTATATACGGTGAAAAATACTTCTCCTCTATTGTGATGATTATTTGATATTTGGATTCTTATACATGAATTAATGTTTTTTGAAAAAAAGAAATTCATTATTACTTTTTGTTTGTTTTGGTATTGAAAGTGGTTTTGAAAGTGTATTGACTATTTCAATATCTTTATATTATTTTTTGTGATTGAAAATGAAATTTTATGAGTGAAATGTTGATAATTGAAATCTTTTATGTGTTGTGATTATATAATGGTACATGGAAATTTGATGTGTGGTTACATGATAAACCAAATATGGGTGGTTTCATGATAAATCTATGGTGGTTGATCTCGTGATAGCTTTCCAATTCGTTAGGAAATGAGACGGGTATAATCGGTTCGGTTTCTCCTAAGATATTTAGGGAATATACTCTGATGGGTATTTCAAAAGTAACCATGAGGGTTAATCCCTATGTTGATGTGAAATCTAAAATGTATGTATGATATGAATTACAAAATTTAAATTTATGTTTTATGATTTCTATGATTTTTTATAGGAATATTATGATTTCATGAGGTAAACTATAGAGTTTATGATTTATGGGTGAAAAGTATGATTTTGTGAAAATATTTTCATGAGTTTAAAATATTCATGGAATAATGGATTTATTTCTTATTTTGTATCCCTTAATATGATTTTTGTGCTTATACAAAGTTTTTGAAATGCTTTTCATAGGATTAAATGGAGAATAGAGTCGAGGATGGGATATGGGAAAAGTTATGATGATTAAACATGAAAAGAAAAAATATTTCATTTTAGAAGAGTCTTTTTTATGGAAGAAATGGATACTGTTGGATGTTTCCACTTTTTTTCTATGGTTTTGTTATTTTTGAGTTATGGATTAATTATATAGATCTCTAAACATTAAAATAGCCTCAATTCATATTATTAACATAAGTCAATATTATGTAATGTTTAAGGTTGGGGCATTATAGTTTATATCAGATGATGTTTTAGTCAACTTTGGATATTAGGAAGATTTCATTAGATTTAGAAAAATCATTATGCGATTATAATTTTATGGTTTATTATAATTCTAATGTCTTATAATCCCCTTTCAGGCTTTATGTTATGAAATTTGAAGGTCACTAATAGTATTTTTAGAGATATTCACCTTTGAGTTAATTTTGGGTTTTTAATTTTTCAGATTAAAAATGAAAGGTATGAACCAACTATTGAGATTAAAACATGTATGGTTATTTTTAAGGTATATAATATTTTGGTAATATTTAAAGAATTTTATAGTTTTTGTGAAAAGAATAACCCATAGACCGTATGACAATCTGTTATGTCGGACATGGCCACTAGAATCGATCCCAAAAACGAAGGGCGACAAGGGTGAATCACCTACCACTAGCCTATATAAATTCCCTGATTAATATGACTTTTTTTATTTAAATGAGTTGATGGAATAATATTATGTTTATTTTGGTAACTTATAGTTTATCAAATGTGTATCTTTGGTATTGGAAAATAATTTGGGGAATGAGTGATAAATGTTATTTTAGAAGACGTTCACTATTTTGGGAACATCATACAATTAAGGTAAAAAGAGTATTATGTGAATTTATTTAAGGAGTAATGGTTGAATTATTATTTTTAATATTCTATGACTCAATTTTTGTATTTATGTAAAATTATGTTATTTATGGAAATGAATAACCTATCTTGGAGAATATGTGATTAGGTAAATTAATTTTTTGTATGAGACATTAATAGTTATTTATGTTATTTGGAGATGAATATTAAAATTTATCCTAAAAGAATATGTGATAAAATTTTTATAAATATTGGGGTTCAATCATAGTTTGGACTATTTTTAGTAATTTTAAGGATAAATATTTTTTTAATATTCTATTTGGAACTTTGTGTATTACTTTTTAATTTTAGAGATTATAATTAGTCATTATTCTTATAAAGGATTATTCCTTTTGGGGAATTATCTAGTAATATCATTACCATATAGGTTTTGGTTAATGTTTCAAGACAAGATAAATGGATAGTTAATATTTTTTGGATTATGTGAATATCTTGAAGTTGATTCTAGTGTTTTAGGCGTAAAAAGATCCTCTTAAATAATAATCATTTTGAGAAAAAGATGAGTTTCTAGTAGAATTGGATTAAAGGATGAAATCATAATTTTTAGGTAAGTATGTTTAATTTTGTTCTTTGTCAAGGAATTAAAATAATTCCTCAAATTTATGAAAAGTATCATAAAACTAAAATGTTCTCTATTTACTTTTCCTACTACGAAGTAAAAGACCATTTGACCCATCACAAATTTATAACATTGTGATTGCTAAATTTTTTCCTCACAACATTTTACATCACTACACATCAGAACATGATGATTAGGTTTTCTTCTATACACATGTTTTCCAATATTAAATCCTAGTATGTGTTTGTTTTCGACACTTTCACCGGGGCACACACATCCGTCTGTGGAGGACGTGCAGCTGTTGCCCCGCATTCCCACTTTATAATGGCAAGCAACATCTGTCACTTTTTCAGGGACAATTTCTCCTTGATTGAAACGGGATGATGGGATGTCTGTTCTTCATTCTGTGGATTCCTCCTCAGAACTCGTCACCTAGTACGGGTATCCCTTATGGATTTAAGATGTTGTTCTTGAAAGTCTTATGTGTGCCATATCTTCATGGACACCAGTTAATTAAACTGCTTCTTTCAGGACATTCCAAGGGGTTAGGTCAGGGAATCAACCTTTGGTCAAGGGAGTAGTCAGTTTGGTCACCACTGGCATGTCGTAACACTGGAACACTGGCGCGTCTGGGTTTATGTCCCTTATTATAGGACTTCTTGAGGGTGCAGAAGCCCGAGGCATCCCACATTGAATGTGAGGAATTATATGCCATATGATTGTCTATGAGGTTTTCCTCAGCTTCCAATGTTTAAATAAAGGTATTCCCCTTATTTAACGTCCAACGGAGATGAATCGGACTGATCAGAACACTGACTAGAGTGGATCATATGAGTGTAACCCCTGGGGGACACATTGATGTAGGTGGGTTGACATGACCTCACCAGGATGTGGCGGCCCGGGTAAGAATCAAAATAGATGATGGGGTGCTGAGTGAAATGGGTGGTGACTGGGATGGAACCACTGTGAGGATGACAGTAATGTTGGGCTTGAGACTCATGGAGACTTCCTACATATCCCATGGTAGGAAATGAAAGTCCTCATAGTTCAGGAGGGTTAAGGGATGCCTAAGGAGGTGGCCCATGAGAATGGACGCATGGATGGGACCTGCAGGAAGTGGGACCTCTGGGTTGGGGAATGAACTTACTGAGACACATAGAATCAGGTGAAAGGCCAAGCGATGAGCTTGAATTGGGGTGTACACGTAGGACAACAACCTGATGATGTGTATGGGAATTATGCATGATTAGCAGCCTTGGTTGGTCTGATGCCGCTAGGACAGACCAAAGATGTGGGCCCTTACGAAGGGGATTACAATGACTTGCTACTGAATAGGTGACACAGAGGCTTACCACTGATCGGGATACATCGACTTACCGTTGATTGAGGGACATAACAGCTTACCACTACATGGGTCATAATGGATTACCACTGATTGAGGAACACAGTTTAGTACCATGTAGGATGGGGG
Organism: Viscum album; assembly: GCA_963277665.1. NCBI lineage: Eukaryota > Viridiplantae > Streptophyta > Magnoliopsida > Santalales > Viscaceae > Viscum > Viscum album. The sequence continues at coordinate 883,366,933 of OY728123.1, forward strand.
TCATCCGACGTGAATAAGGACCTGGGGTCTAGATGGATGATGTAGGAGAACCAATTTGAAGGGTGGTCGGAATGATTATGTGTTGGGATTAAACCTCATGGAGGATTCTTATGTACACCACCTTTTCAAGGATCAAGGACCATGTAGTTTAGGATGGTGTTTGGGTCTTACAAACTTGGCTACCCAAGGTGTTGGCGATTCAATGCGAATGAGGTCGGAATGACTAGGGTTGTGGGATTGAACCTCGTGGAGGCTTCCCATGTACCTTGCGTTAGAAAGTATCAATGTCCTCGTAGTTCAGGTGGAGGGTATTTGGAGCTTACGCTCTGAGGCAGCCCAAAGTGTTGGTGATCCGACATAAAGGGAGCCGGGACCAATGGTTGTTGGGCTTGAACCTCGTGGAGGGTTCCTACATACCTTACCTTGGCAAGGATCAAAGTCCATGTGTTTCGGAATGGGGTATTTGTCCACTGACATGAAGATGGACGGGGCCAATGGTTGTTGGGATTGAACCTCATGGAGGCTTCCTACGTACCTTACCTTGGTAGGGATCAAAGTCCACATAGTTAAGAATTTTGGTGAACCGACATGGATGTGGTTGGAATAACCGGGTGTTGGGCTTGAACCTCTTAAAGTCTTCCTACATACCCTGACATGGTAGGGATCAAAGTCCACGTAGTTCATGAGTTTGGCGAACCGACATGGATGTGGTCGGAACAACCGGGTGTTGGGATTGAACCCCAGGGAGGCATCCTACGTACCCTGCCTTAGCAGGGATCAAATTCCACGTAGTTCGGGATGTTGTGAGGCTTACACTCTAGGATACCCGAAGAGGATTTCATAGTCGATGCTTACTCTAGGCCCACGTGAGTCATGCTCTGTGTGAGAAACAAGAGGCATAAAAGACCTGATGATCACGTCGCAAAAGGTGCATATGTGGGGAGTGGAATGGGGCTTACATGTGGTTAGTGACCCAAAGTGGAAACAGGGGCATACGTGTGGTCCGTAGGCCAAAGGGGTTGGGAATTACTCTTGGATAGAGGCTCGGTGGTGAAAAAGCCCAGCGGGATAGGGATTTGGCACTGAAGAAAGGAGGGGAAGTGATACTACCTCCTACAAGAAAGGACATGGGCTTACACCAAGATGGTTTCCCATTCCCCATGAAAAAACACCAGTCCGATAAAGAAGATATCATTCCCTATGAGGGATGATCTCACTCTAGTGGAGACTAGTGGGCATGCAGAATGTCTGAGATGGGGCACCCTGCATAGAGTGCACGGGGTGATGTCACAGTTTAACGTTATGTATTGAGGATGATGGTGATTTGCAGTTTAACGTCTTGTAGCTCAGACGAGGCTGGTTCACTCCGAACCCCTAGGACTTACATAAACGGTAACCGCTACACCTTGGTGAAGGTAAGGGACTGACAATTACATGGATAGGGTGTGTTATGAATCGAACTATTGGTGGGTCCAAATTAGCATGGATATGCGAGTAAGCAATACTCGTTAGCATTCCTAGGTGCTGCTAAGGAGTGGCAATGGTGAATGGGGCTTACGCAAGGAAGCTGCGCGGGTGATGCTGTTGAGTAGAAATGGTAGATGGGGATTATGCAAGGAAGCTACCCAGGTTCTGCTATGGAGTGGAAATGGATGGGGCATATGCAAGGAAGCTTCTAGGGTACCGCTATGGAGCAACAATGTTGAATAGGGCTTATGCAAGGATGGTTCCCGTAGTGTCTTCCTCAATTATGGCCATGAGGGTATCCCAACTCATTAGTGGGATGAGGTATATAATTGGGGCCCACACCTATGCGCAAGTGAAAAAGTAGGATAACACCAAGGGGCATTGGAATTAGTCCAAACAAAGGGAGATGAAAAGTTTGAATTACATGCCTGACATTTGGAACGTGGTGTGGGGGGCATGACGATGGAGGATAACTGTTGACCATATTCGAAACACAACATCCATATCGCATTAGCCTGAAATGGGGACAAGTAAATGAGGGTCAACTACTGACCATTTTCGAAACACAAGACCTGGCTTGAAGTGTTATTCAAAGACATATGGGGCGTTGTCCCATGACAGTAGGTGAGCCGATGCAGCATCAGAAAAAGGCGTTAGGGGGTGCCTTCAGACATGAAAGTGGATGAAGATCTGAAAGAAAGACATGAAAAGTGTGAGGTGGAGTGATGGAAAGTTTTAATGGATTCCAACGCTCTTGATATTACGCCACTTAAATAATAGCATTAGGCATCTTATGCTTGGAGCATAAAGCATCTCTTATTTGGGGAAAGAGGCGTCCTATGTTTGGAACATATGGAGTACTACAGTTTATAGTCATGTAGATATGACTATTGGCATTTTATGCTTGGAGCATAAGGCATATTTTCTTCAGAGCAAGTGGCATCCAATGTTTGGAACATATGATGAACTACAGTTTAAAGTCGTGTAGATTGGACTATTGGCATCTTATGCTTGGAGAATAAGGAATCTCTTGTATAGGGAAAGAGGCATCCTATGTTTGGAATGTAGGGTGAACTACAGTTTATAGTCATATAGAGAGGACTATTGGAATTTTATGCTTGGAGCATAAGGCTTCTCTTGTATAGGGAAATATGCATCCTATGTTTGGATCATAGGGCGAACTACAGTTTATAGTCATGTAGAGAGGACTACTGGCATACGATGCTTGGCTCACAAGGCATCTCTTATTTGGAGTAAGAGGCATCCTATGTTTGTCATATAGGGTTCACTACAATTTAAAGTAATATAGATAGGACTAAGGTATAAGGTTCCTAGAAATGGATGGTGTTGAGACTTATGCAAGGGTGGACCTTTCGGGTTCAACTTGGCATATGAGAAAAGTTATGGGGTTTGGATGAGTTACTTGAGGAATGGTTTGACTCAAGGTACTTGGGGAATTGATGATGTGAATCTCAACTGACGACATGTGAAAAGAACCAAGAAGAATATGTCCACTGAAGGTGTTTCATGGTGTGAGTAGGAGTATCTACAATCATGGTTTCCATAGGTGTATGGTGGGTGCGCATAAGGGGACAATGGAAAATCCCGACGTCGCGGAATAGGGAAGGCCTGTGAGCAATAAGGCAGGCGTGCGCGCAATACGGGAGATGTGCATGCAAAAGTGGTATTGTGCACGCAATAGGGAAGGGTTGTGCAAAATAGGAGAGATTTGAAAGAAATAAGGGATATGTTCACGCAATAGGGGAGTGTTGCATGCAATAGGGCAGTGTTGCATGCAATAGGGAAGGGTTGTGCGAAACAGAAAAGGGTTTCCCGATGTAGCGAAGGGTTGCCCGAAATAGCAAAGGGTTTCACGTAAAATTGGGTGCAGCGGCACTGTTGCGTTCAAGAATAATGTTTTGCGTGAAAAACTGGGAATGTTATCCCCTTTCCACCCAAAAGTGATGTTTTTCGTGCCAGATAGGGGGTTTTATGTGTGGGTGTGGAAAATTCGGACTTATGCGCATTAGAGCGGCGGTCGACATTCAGGGTCCTCCTGAGAAGAAGGGGGTGCACTTGTATTTGTAGGAAGAAACTATGGAGGCAGTGCATGTAAAATTCCATGTCCGCAAGCGGGTTTCTGCACAAAATGGTGCACTGATAATTCCGCACGCATGAGGTGGTGCGTGTAAAATTCTGTGCACGCAAGGCGATGTGTGTAAAATTCCACGCGTGTAAGGTGGTGCCTGTAAAATTTCGTGTGCACAAGGTAGTGTGTGTAAAATTATTCACGCGCAAGGCGATGCTTGTAAAATTCCACGTGAGAAATTGGTTTTCCATGTGAGATTCCCTTTTTACATGAAATATTCCCTTTTTACGTGAAAATCTGTACTTTTCCTAGAAACCATCCTGCATGACCATTTCTAGCAGCCCGCCTTCGAACATCAATAACTTCTGATCCATAACTCTATTTGGGCCCCATGATCAGTCAAATAGAATCTTGAATAATGATATACGCTTCAGGATCATTTATGGGAGAATTTGGAAATGTTTGGGGATGCGTTTTCTGGTGTCAATAGTGTTATCTTTAGTGACCATCATACTGTCTTTTCTTTCATTTAAATTGGACGTTTTATTAATCATTTTTCTGATGTTGGAATGAAATAAAGGTATTTGTAAGAGTCATACCCTAGTTACTGACCCCAAATCCAAATTATGAGGATGTAATTTAAAAAATGGGATAGAATGTAACATCCTAAGTTTTTAGAAAGGAAACACAATGTTTGATAGTGTACATGATACGCCACATCGAGCATTAATGAACAACTAAGTATTATTATTCAGTATGATTATTATCGCCTAGCCATTAGAATGGAGAGAATGAAAAGAGTTAACTTAATTTTGAAAACATTGATTACACATGTTTATATAAATATTCATTGGTTATAAAATTATCTTGAAATGAAACTAAAAACCAATCGAATATAATGGATGTATTTTTTTATGAAAAACTATTTAAATATGAATAATTTTATTTATAAAATAATAAAATCACTCTTGTTGGATTATATTAATGAAATATTAATTCAACATAATGTTTAAAATTAATCTTATATGTTTTCTATACATTATATAAAGAATAAAATTGTACAGATAAAATGGGTTTGTTAAGAATACAGTTTTACCACCTTTTGAAGGAGAACCCCATATAAATCTTGATTTTGAAAGCATTATATGTTATTTTTGACAAAATAAACTTTTTAATTGGAATTGGGATATAAAAACATAGTTTGGATAATTTTTTTATATTTTTTATGATTAAATTCATATTTTAGTGAATATTGGTAAATACTGCATTTTTATTCAAAACTACTTTTTCATCTAAATTATTTATATAGTTATATTATTATTTTAATTGGGTTTAAAGTATAATTAAATAATTTTTTTATCATTTAATACAATTTTGGTCATTGAAATAAATTTCAAAGTGAAATTGAATATAAAAACTATATGAACTTTTGAACGTTTTACTTCAAAACCCCATTTTCATATTACTTCGACAGGATTAATTTTTTAATTAATTTTTTCCAATTCTATGTTTTGAATTTGGAAAAATGGATTCAATATTTGGAATAAAAATTTTCATATTATTTAAATATGTCCCTTTTATTTTTGGAAATTATTATTAGTAACATTATTAATTATTTTAATTACCTTGGTTAATGGAAAATTTGGTAATTTAAAGGTAAAAACCATATTATAACAATATAAAACTACCCTAACACTTGTCATAATTTAATTTTATGTGTTCATTACACCCGTGAGAATAGTTTGGCCTATTTTAGGACCACTTGGAGCCACTCAGATGACATTAATACATTTATAATGTTATTGTCAATGAATAGTCATTTTTGTTACACTTTTATTTTTAAAAAGTAATGTTTTCTAATATAGAGTTATATAGGGGATATATTCAACCATAAATAGTAGATAAATAGATAAAAATATTTCCTAAATCATTGTAATTTATTTATAATTTATAGGAATTAAATAATTAAATTTAATTTTTACACAAAGACGACACTCTAATAGATTTATTAAAGAAAAAATCAAATAAATGATATTATTTATATTAAAACAAATATAATTTGATATATTTGATTATGTAAACTAATTTTATGGATAAATATGACATTTTAGGATGGATTAAATGTAATGTTTTTTATGGAATCAAGTTTTTATGTTTTTTTTTAAAAAAAGTCAAGTGATGAATAGTTTCAAAACTGACACAATTCATAACATAAAATAAGGAATATTTAATTATATGAAATAGAATTTCTAAAAATATAATATTCATCCTAAAAGTTTATATAATTCTAAAAATTTCAATAATTGCTCATTCATATATTGGTAGTCATGATTGGTTAATTGTTTCAACTCTCAAATTGAAAATTACTTAATAAAACGGTAAGCGTTAAAAGGGGTTAGAACAATAAGATAATGATTAAAATTTGTTAAAACATGTCTAGTTTTAATTGAATTATGATTATTAGATCCCACAAAATGTTATCTTCAAAATACATCTATTTGGTTTCATTTGGAATCAAAATGGAATTTATATTAATTTTAAATTTTTAATAATTCCATGGGTGCCTGTCCTCTCTCCTAAAAAATGACACTCATTCATCTATATTAATCACACTTCCAAAACCATTTGGTTCAGAAAATCTCTAAACTAAAGCCTTAATAAAATACCTCCCCACATTATTTAGGCCTTAGTTTAGTCAAAACATCTTCCTTATAGGTGCTCTTCAAAGGTGATCAAGTGAAGAAAAGGTATCATTTTCTTTAAGTATTTCTATTTTATTTCTTCTTCCACTTACTTCGAATATCATTCAACAATGATGAAATAATAAATAATGTATAATAAATATACGAATAAATTATTTTTATAAAATAATCACCTAAATCCATCTCCAATTTCATCAAACGAGAAATGAACTATTCGTTCGTGTGTACGACATACTACCGGCTCGCGAACCGATATAGTTAGTTGTTCATCACCATCTTTAAAGTATGGTTATAATGACATAATTAAATGTTAATATTTTATATTCAAGAAAAAATAATCATTATAATTTATTAATATATAAATTGTGTTATTACTTTCTATGCACATAAAAATGATAATGTCGATCGTGCGTACGTGTGAACTATCACTTCCATGAAGCGATGTGATTCATTTTTATTAACTACATAACTTGTATGATATATATATTAGAATATTTAAATGATTAATATGATATTAATTATTTTATTATAATTTTCAAAGATAAAACAATACTTACCTTCCTTCCATAATGATCAATGAAAAATGAAGACGTTACTCATGTGTTTGTACGACCAACCGTCTCTATGCTTTTAAAAATGTTAATTTTAAAAACCATAATTAATGGATTGATTTTAAAGTATAAAGGATATGTAAAATAGTTACTTATTTCATGAATATTATTTTGTATATGTTGGAATAATGACCACATGGACTATTGACATCATACTGAGTTCATTTTTGACTCAAGTACTGAATAACAATAAAACACCTGATATGAACTTAAATAAATATGTAATTGTAATGACCTGGTAATAAGTTATATAAAAGGAATAATAAACATAAAAAAGGTTCTGAATAATTCTTAAATTATACTAATTTTATTATTATGGATTATAAATATTTTATGTGATGATTCAGACTCACTTTGAGGGATTTCATCTCAATCTCCTTTTATTGAGGTATTTCTTGTTAATATGCACCTTTATTATTTTATAAAGCGCATATACAGATACTATGACATTTTATATCCATATTTAACCTATAATAATGTTATTTATTATTTTGGTAAATGTATTAATTCATGTAGATTAATATTTAAATGTTCAAAGTGGTATGGGACACCTTGAACGTTAAAAGATTTAATTATCAAATCTTTTTCATCATGATATTAATTTACATATTTATTTATATGGATATAATATAATTATATAGGAAAATTTATGCCTATTTTTAATTTTTTTAAATGTCTTCAAAATAAATCTTTTTATATGAAGTGTTTTAATTTATTTAAAACTGACAAAAGGAATGTTTTTTAATATATACAACGAAGAAGACTTCTCCACCGCTGTGACCATTATTTGATATTTGTCTTCCTATACATGAAATGATGTTTTTAAAAGAAAAATTAATCCATTATTACTTTTTGGTGTTTTTCTATTGAAAATGGTTTTGAATGTGGTTGGAAAATTTCAATATCTTGAAATTATTTATTGCGATTGAAAATGAAATTTTATGAGTGAAATGTTGTTAATTGAAATATTTTATGTGTTTTGATTATATAATAGTACATGGAAATTTGATGGGTGGTTACATGATAAACCAAATATGGGTGGTTCCATGATAAAACAATGGTGGGTGAGCCCATGATATCTTACCAATGCACTGGGTAATGATATGGGGTTAACTGGATGGGTTTCTTCTAAGAGATTTAGGGAATATACTGTGATGGGTATTCCAAATGTAACCACAAAGGTTACTCCCTATATATATGTGAAAGCTAAAATGTAAGAATGATATGGATTTTAAAATTTACCTTTTTGTTTTATAATTTATATCATGTCTTATAGGAATAATATTATTTCATGATTTAAGCAAATTATTTTATGATTTATGGGTAAAAAGTATGATTTTGTGAAAATATTTTCATGAGTTTAATCTATTCATGGAACAACGGTTTAATTCCTTATTTTATAACCCTTAATAATCTTTTTTTACTAATAAAATGTTTTTGAAATGTTTTTCATAGTTTTTAGGGGAGAATTGTGTCATGGATGGGATCTGGGAAATATTATGATGATTAAACATGAAAAGAAACCACATTTCATTTTAAAAGTTTCAATTTAATGGAAGAAATGGATACCATTGGAATTTTTTCACTTTATTTTTCTATGGTTTTGTTTTGTCTAAGTTATGGAATAATTATATAGATTTATAAACATGAATAGATCCTCAATGTGAATTATTGACTTAACTTAAGATTATGTAAGGTTTAAGGTTGGGGAATTATAGTTGGTATCAAAGGATGGTATTGACAATTTTGGAAATTAGGATTATTTATTAAGAGTTAGAGATATCATCATGGGTTTATAATTTTAAGTATTATTATAAGTTTGATGACTTATAATCACTTTTTTGGCTTTATGTTATGTAATTTGAAGGTGACTAATAGTATTTTTGGAGACATTCACCTTTTAGGAAATTATTGGTTATTAATTTTTGGGATGAAAATTGAAAGGTTATTATCCAACCTCTGAGGATAAAACCTGTATGTTTATTTTTGAGGTCTATAATATTTTGGGAATATTATAATAATTATATAATATATGAAAATGTATAACCCACAAAACATGTGACAACCAGTCATGTTGGACAAGGCCACATGAATCGAACCCACAAACAAAGGGGGATAAGGGTGCATCACCTACCACTATCCTACATGAAGTCCCTGGTTTGTATGGATTCATTATTAGTTAAAAAAGTTTATGGAATAATAATTAGTTGATTTTGGTAACTTATGTTTGGTCAAATGGATATCCTTGGTATTGGAAAATGATTTTGGGATTGAGTGATAAATGTTATTTTTGAAGACATTCATTATTTTGGGAACTTCATAAAATTATGGTATATAGAATATTATGTGAATTTATTTGAGGAGTAATGGTTGAAATAAATTTTTTAAGAATATATGATTTAATTTTTGGAATTTTGGGGAATTAGGTTATTTATGGAAATGATTAACCTATCTTAGAGAATATGTGATTGGGTTAATTAATATTTGGTATGAGACATTAATTGTGATTTATATTATTTCGAGAAAAATGTTAAAATTTATCCTGGAATAATATGTTACAAATACTTATAAATTTAGGGTTTGAATATTATTGTGTATTATTTTGAGGAATTTTATGTATAATTATTCTCTGAATAGTCTATTTGGAACATTTGGTATTACTGTTGAATTTTAAAGATTAAAAGTAGTATTTGTTCTTATAATGTATTCTTATTATTGGGGATTTATCGTATATTATCTTGACCATATTGGTTTTGGATAATTTTTTAAGACAAGAGAAATATGAATTTAATATTTTATGGATTATTTGAATCTCTGGAAGTTGATTATAGTGTTTTAACTGTAAAAAATCCTCTTAAATACTCATCATTTTGAAAAAAAAAGATGAGTTTGTAGTGTAATTTGATTAAAGGATGAAACTATACTCGTTTAGTAAGTATCTTTCCTTTATTTATTAGTCAAGTATGAAAAAAAATTCCTCAAATTTATGAAAACTATCATTAAACTATTTTTTTTGTTTACGTTTCCTATTATAAAGTCAAATACTATTTAACCCATCAAAAATTTATAGCTTTTTGATTGTCAACCTTTTTCCAAAAAATATTTTCTATCACTATCCATTAGAACATGATGGTTAGTTTTTCTTACACATCCATGTTTTTATATATGGAATCATAGTTTTTTATCTCCAGTGACCTTAATACCATCCTTTCATTCTCTTAATGTGGAAGTTTTATTAATATTTTTTCTGATGTGGGATTGAAATTAATGTTATTTTAAGAGTCACACCATATTTACTGAACCAAAATTCAAATTTCAAGGATTAAATTTCCAAAATTTGGGAGAATGTAACATCACATGATTTTAGAAAGGAAATAAAATGTTCGATAGTGTACATGATACATTACATCAAGCTTAAAAAAACTAAATATTATTATTTATTATGATAGTTATCACCTAGCCTTTAAAATGTATACAATGAATAGTTTTATCTGAATTATGAAAATAGGGTTTACACATGTTTATATAATTATTCATTGGATACCAAATTGTCTTGAAATGGAACAAAAAACCAATCAAATATAAATGATGTATTTTTTTTTGAAAAACTATTTAAATATCAATACTTTTAATTTTAAAATGTTAAAATCAATTTTTTGGATTATATTAATGAAATATTAATTTAATATATTTTTTAAAATTAGTCTTATGTGTTTTCTAGACATTATATTAAAAATACAAATTTTCAGATAAAATGAGTGTTTTTATAAAAATACAGTTTTACCATCTTTTGATGGAGAAACCATTTTAAATATTGATTTTGACACCTTTATAAGTTAGTTTTTAAAAACTAAACTTCTTATTTGGAATTGGGGAATCAAAATTTAGTTTCTATAAAATTTTTAATTTTTTTGATTAAATTCATATTTTAATGAAGAGTGGTAAATACTGAATTTTAATTCAAAACTGCCTTTTCATCTAAATTATTTATATAGTAAAATAATCCTATTAATTTAGTTTTAAGTATAATTAAATAAAATTTTCATAATTTAATATAATTTTGGCTATTGAAATCAACTTCACAATGAAATTTAATATAATAAATATGTGAACTTTTGAACATTTAACTTAAAAACCCCGTTTTCTTATTCCGTCAATGGGATTAATTTTTTAATTAATTTCTTCCAATTATGTTTTTTGAATTTTTAAATATGGATTAAATATTATGAATTAGAATTTCCAAATTATGTAAATATGTCCATTTTTTCGAAATTATTAATATTAACTTTAGTAATTAATTTAATTACCACGATTAAGGGAAAATCAGGCAATTTAAAGGTAAACACAATATTATAACAATATAAAATTAACCTAACACATGTACTAATTTACTTTTTTGAGTTTATTATGAATGTGATAATCATTTTTCCTCTTTTAGGACCACTTGGAGCCACTTGGATGTCTTTAATGCATTCATAATATTATATTCAATGAATAGTCATTTTAATTACACTTTTATTTTAAAAAAGTAAGGTATTTTAATATGGAGTTATATAGGGTATTTCATGGAATATAAATATTTTTTTATAAAGATAAAAATATTACCAACATCAAGGTAATTTATATATAATTTTTAATAATTAAATTTAATTTTAATACAAAGATGATGCAGTAATAGATTTACTAAAGAAGGAATCAAATAAATGATATAAATAATATTAAAAAAATATAATTTGATATATTTGAATCCAAAAACGAATTTTATGGATCACTATGAATTTTTAGGATTTATTGAATGTCTTTTGTTTGAAGAAATCTAGTTGTTATAATTTTTTAAAAAAGTCAAGCGATGAATAGTGTGAAAATAAACACAATTCATAAAATAAAATATATAATAATTAATTAAATGAAATAAAATTTATAAAAATATAATATTTGTCGAAAACGATTATATAAATCTAGAAATTTCATTAATTACTCATTCATAGGTCTATTGTCATGATTTGGTAATTATTTTAACTCTCAATGTGTAAATTACTTAATAAAATGGTAAGAGTTAAAAGAGGTTAAAACAAAAAGATATGGATTAATTTTTTTAAAAAAACATTTGTATTTTTAATATGATGATTGTTATTAGATCCCAAATAATATTATATTCTACATAAATTAGTTTGGGTTCATTTTTAGTTGAAATAGAATTTATATTAATTTAATACTTTTAATAATTCCAAGGGTGCCTCCCCCCTCTCTTATAAAAGTAACTCATTCATATCTATTAGTAACACTTCAAAAACCATTTGGTTCAGAAAATATCTAACTTAACCCCTTCATATAATCCCTCCCCAAATTCATGAGGCCACATTTTAGGCAGAACACCCTCTTTATAGGTGTTAAGGTGTTCTTCAAATGTGATCAACTGAAGAAGAGGTATCATTTTCTTTAAGTGTTTCTATTTTACTTCTTCTTCCACATACATAGAATATCCTAAAACCGTGATGAAATAATAAATACATTATAATAAATATATTAAGATATCATTGTTTTAATATCAACACATAAAACCTTCTCCAATTTCATCAAATGAGAAATGATCTTTTTGTTCGTGAGTACGGCGGACTACCGCCTCACGAACATATATAGTTCCTTTTCATCACTATCTTTAAATATTTTTTTCAATGATTAAATCAAATGTTAAAATATTGTATTCATGAAATAATAATCATTATAAAATTATAATATATAAATTATTTTCTTACTTTATATTCACATAAAATTGATTAGATCGATCGTGCGTACTTGCAAACTATCATCTCTATGAGGCAATGTTATCCATTTTTATTAACTACATCACTTGTATGATATGTTTAATTATATTAAAATAATTAATACGAAATTATTTATGTTATGATAATTTTTTAAAGATAAAACTATACTTACCTTCTTTCCATAATGATTAATGAAAAATGAAGATGTTACTCATGCGTACGTACGACCTGCCATCTCCATGATTTTAATAATGTTCATTTTAATAACCATAATTAATGGATTGATTTAAAAATATAATGGATGTATAAAATTGAACCTTATATCATGAATATTATTCTGCAGATTATGGACTTATGACCATATGGACTATTGACATCATACCCAGTTCATTTTCAACTCAAGTACTGAATAACAACAAAACATCCCATATGAACTTGAATAAATATGGAATTGTTATGACATGGAAATAAGTGATATAAAATTAAAATTAAAAATAAAAAGGTTCTCAATAATGTATAAATTTACATAATTTTATTATTTAGGATTAAAAAGATTATACGTGATGATTCTGACTCAAGGCAATGGATTTCTTCTCAATCTCCTTTCATTGAGGCATTTATTATTAATATGGACCATTATTCTTTTGTAAAGTGTATATGAAGATAATATGAAATTTTATATCCAAATTGTATATATAATAATGTTATTTATTGTTTTGTTAAATGTATTAATTCATGGAGAATAATATATAGTTGTTCAAAGTGGTATGAGACAACTTGATCGTTCAAATATTTAATCATAGAATATTTTTCTTCATGATATTAATTTACATATTTATTTATATATATGTAAAAGGATTATACATTAAATTTTAGGTCTATTTTGAATTTCATGAAATTTTTCAAAAGAAATATTTTTATATGAAATATTTTACTTTTTTTACAAATTACAAAAGGAATGTTTTTTTTCATATATACAACGACAAAGAATTTATTTCCGCCAAGACCATTATTTGATATTTGGATTCCAATACAAGACTTAATGTTTTTAAAAGAAAAATAAATTCACTATTACTTTATAAGTGTTTTCGGTATTGAAAATGGTTTTGAAAGTGGATTGACTATTTCAATATCTTGAAATGATTTCTTGTGATTGAAAACGAAATATTATGGGTGATATGTTGATAATTGCAATCATTTATGTGTTATGATAATATAATGGTACCTGGAAATTTTATGGGTGGTTACTTGATAAAAAATATGGGTGGTTCCATGATAAACCTAAGGTTTCTGATCCCATGATAGCTTTCCAATGCATTGGGTAATGAGAAGATGTTAACCAGTTTGGTTTCCCCTAAGATATTTAGGGAATATACTATGATGGGTATTCCAAATGTAACCATGAAAGTTACTCCCTGTGTAGTTTTGAAAGCTAAAATTTAAGTATGATATAGATTCCACAATTTAAAATTATCTTTTATGATTTCTATTAAGGTTATAGGAATATTATTATTTCATGAGGTAAGCTAAAGTGTTTATGTTTTATGGGTGAGAAGTATGATTTTGGGAAAATATTTTCACGAGTTTAAAATATTCATGGATTAATGGTTCCATTCCTTATTTTATATCCCTTACTAAGATTTTTGTTCTCATAAAATGTTTTTGAAATGTTTTTCATAGTATTTAAGGGAGAATATAGTGAAGAATGGAATTATGTAAAAGCTATGATGATTAAACATGAAAATAAACCATGTTTTAATTTAAAAGTTTCAATTTTATGGAAGAAATGGATACAATTGGATGTTTCCACTTTTTTCCATTGGTTTTATTATGTTTTATTTATGGAATAATTCTCAAGATCCATAAACTTGAATAGATCCTCAATGTGAATTATTGACTTAATTTAAGACTATGTAATGTTTAACGTTGGGGCTTTACAGTTGGGATCAGAGGATGGTTTAGAAAACTTTGGTGATTAGGATGACTTCTTAAGAGTTATAGATATATTCATGGGTTTATAGTTTTAAGGATTATTATAAGATTAGTTTTTTATAATCCCTTTTTAGGTTTAATGTTATGAAATTCTAAGGTGACTACTAGTATTTTTAGAGACATTCACCTTTGAGGCAACTATGGGTTATTAATTTTTGGGATGAAAAATTAATGGTATCAGACAACCATTGAGTTTTAAATATGTATGGTTATATTTATGGTCTATAATATTTTTGGAATATTATAATAATTATATAGTTTTTGATAAACAATAACCCACAGAACATGTTGTAACCCATCACACCGGACAAGGCCATGTGAATCGAACCCACAAACGAAGGGAGAAAAGGGTGCATCACCTAACACTGGACTACATGAAGTCTCTGGTTAGTATGAATTAATTTTTTAGTTAAAAAAGTTGATGGAATAATAATAAGTCGATTATGGTAACTTAAGTTATATCAAATGGATATCCTTGGCATTGGAAAATAATTTGGGGATTTAGTGATAAACGTTATTTTGGAAGACACTCACTATTTTTGGAACATTATAAAATTAAGAAAAATATATTATTATGTTGATTTATTCAAGGAGTAATGGTTGAATTATATATTTTAGGAATATCTGATTTAATTTTTGGAATTATGGGGTAGTAGGTTATTTATGTAAATGATTGACATATCTTGGAGAATATGCGAATAAGTTAATTAATTTTTTGTATGAGACATTAATAATGATTTATGATATTTGGAGAAAAATGTTTAAATTTATCCTCGAATAATATGTGATCAAATCCTTATAAATAATGGTTTTCATTCTTAGTTTGAATTATTTTTAGTAATTTTAAGTATAATTATTTTTTAAATAGTATATTTGGAACTTTGGGTGTTACTGTTGAATTTCAGAGAATAAAAGTAGTCTTTCTAAATAGAAAGGATTATTATTTTTGGGTAATTATCTTATATCATCTTAAGCATATTGGTTTTGGTTAATATTTCAAGACAATAGAAATGTATAGTTAATGTTTTGTAGATTACGTGAATCTCTATAAGTTGATTCTAGTTTTTAGGCATAAAAAATCCACTTAAATACTCATTATTTATAGAAAAAGATGAGTTTCTAGTGGAATTTGATTAAAGGATGAAACTCTACTTGTGAAGTCAGTATTTTACTTTTATCTAAGCAAAGGAAGTAAAATAATTCCACAAATGTAGGAGAATTATATTAAAACTGAAATGTTTTTTGTTTAATTTTCCAACTAAGATGTCAAAGACCATTTAACCCATCACAAATGTATAGCTTTGTGATCATTAAATTTTTTCCTAAAAATATTTTCTATCACTATCCATCAGAACATTATGGTTAGTTTTTCTTCCATATCCATGTTTTCTAACATGGAATCCTATTATGTGTTATCTTAGGTGACCTTTATATCGTCCTTTCTTTCTTTTAAAGTGGATTTTTTTTAATCCTTTTTTCAATGTGGGAATTAAATAAAGGTATTTTGAAGAGTCATACATTAGTTAACAATCCGAAATTAGAATTGTGAGGATTCAATTTCCAAAATGGGGAAGAATTTAACAACTTGAGTTTTTATAAAGGAATCACAATGTTCGATAGTTTACATGATATGCCACATCAATCTTAAACGACCAACTGAATATTATTATTTATTATTATAGTTATCACCTAGATGTTAGAATGGAGAGAATTAATAGTATTAACTCAATTCTGAAAATATTGTTTACACATGTTTATATAATGAATCATTGGTTGCCAAATTCACTTGAAATGAAACTAAAAACCAATCTAATATAAATGATGATTTTTTATGGAAAACTATTTAAATGTGAATAATTTTATGCATAAAATAAAATAATAACTCTTTTTGGATTATATTAATGAAATATTAATTTAAAATAATGTTTAAAATTAATCTTATGTGTTTTCTAGACATTATAAACAAAATACAATTTTATAGATAAAATGAGTGTTTTTCTAAAAATACAGTTCTACTACCTTTTGATGGTGAACCCATTTTGAATATAGATTTTGACATGTTAATATGTTATTTTTGACAAATTAAAATTCTTATTGGTAATTGGAACATAAAAATTTAGTTTGGATAATGTTTTGATATTTTTCTAATAAAATTCATATAATAATGAATAGTGGTAAATTCTACATTTTAATTCAAAAGAACCTTTTTATCTAAATTATTTATATAGTTATTTTATAATTTTAATTGTTTTAAAAGTAAAATTAAATAAATATTTTATCATTTAATAAAATTTTTGTCATTGAAATAAATTTCACAATGAAATTGAATATAAAAACTATGTGATCTTTTAAACGTTTATCTTTAAAAAGAAGTTTTCTTATTTCGTCAATTGGATAAATTTTTTAAATAATTATTTCTAATTATGAGTTTTGAATTTGGAAAAATGGATTCAATATTTATAATTATAAGATCCAATAATGTAAATAGGCCCCTTTTATTTATGGAAATTATAAACAATGACTTTAGTAATTATTTTAATTACCACAGTTAAGGGTAAATCGGGTAATTTAAAAGTAAATACAATATCATAAAAATATAAAAATAACCTAAAAAATGTAATAATTTAATGTTTTGAGTTTATTAATACCATTATAATCCTTGTTTCTATTTTAGTTCCACTTTGAGCCACTTGGATGATTTTAAGGCATTCATTTTATTATATTCAATGAATAATCATTTTTGTTACTCTTTAGTTTTAAAAAAGTAATATATTTTAATATGGAGTTATATAAGGGATGTATTAGACATTGAATTTCACTTATAAATATAATAATATTAACGCAATGAAGGTAATTTATTTATAAATTTTAGGCAGTAAATAATTATATTTAATTAGGGAATAAAGACGATGAAATAATAGATTTATTAAAGAAAGAATCAAATAAATGATATTAATAATATTAAAAAAATTATAATTTGATATATTTGATTCCATAAAAGAATTTTATGGTTCACTATTACATATTAGTTTTTATTAAATGTAATGTTTCTGATTGTATAATGTTTATATGAATTTTAAAAAAAGATAAGTGATGAATAGTGTGAAAAATGACACAATTCAGAATATAGAATATAAAATATATAATTAAATTTATAAAACTTTAAAAAATCTAATATATTTCTAAAAAGTTAAAATAACTCTAAAAAATCATTAATTACACATTCATAGTTCGGTTGTTATGATTTGGTTATTATTTTAACTCTCAAAGTTTAAATTACTTAATAAAATGGTAAGAGTTAAAAGGGGTTAAAACAAAAACAAGGATTAAAAATTGTTAAAAACATGTATAATTTTAATTGGAAAATGGGTATTAGATAAAAAATAAGACTATATTATAAATAAATCAGTTAATATTTATTTCTAATCGAAATGAAATTTATATTAATTTAATACTTTTAATAATTCCAAGGGCGCCCCTCCCCTCTCCTATAAAAAGGCACCCATTCATCTCTATTAGTCACTCTTCCAAAACCCATTTGGTTAGGCCAATATCGAACCTAAAAGATTCATAGGATCCACCGCCACATTCTTTAGGACTTATTTTAGTAATAAAACCCTCCTTATTGGTTTTAAGTTGTTCTTCAATAGTGATCAATTGAAGAAGATGTATCATTTTCAATAAGTATTTATATTTTATTTCTTCTTCCACTTAATCCAAATATCCTCCATCCATAATGAAATAATAAATATAGTATAATAAATATAATAAGATATTATTGTTTTAATATCATCACTTGAATCCATCTCCAATTTCATCAAATGTGAAATAAATATTTCATTCATGTGTACGACAAACTACCACCTTGCGAACAGATATAGTTCATTTTTCTTCACCTATTTTAAATAATGGTTAGAATTATGTAATTAAAAGGTCTTATGTAATATTCATGACATAATAAGAATTATAATATAATAACACATCAATTATGTTCTTACTTTCTATTCACATAAAAATGATAACGGCGATCATGCATACATGTGAACTATCACTTCAATGAAGCTATGAGATTCATTTTTATTCACTAAATCACTTGTATTATATATATAATTATATTTAATTTATTAATATTATATTAATGATTTTATGCTAATTTTTTAAGATAAAAAAGTACTTACCTTCTTTCTATAATGATCAATAAAAATGAATACATTACTCATGCGTACGTACGACCTGCCATCTCCATGATTATAACAATGTTCATTTTAATAACCATAATTAATGGTTAGATTTAAAATTATAATGGATTTATAAAATTGATCCTTATTTCATTAATATTATTCTTCTGATGATGGACTTATGACCACATGGACTATTTACATCCGAACAAGTTTATTGTCAACTCATGTACCGAATAATGACAAAACATCCGATACGAACTTAAATGAATATGTAATTTTTATGACATGGTAAAAAGTGATATAAAAGTAATAATAAACATAAAAAAGTTTCTCAATAATGTATAAATTAACATAATTTTATTATCCTGGATTATAAAGATTGTACGTGATAATTCCGACTCAATGTATGTATTTTCATCTCAATCTCCTTTCATTGAGGCATTTCTTGTTAATATGCACATTCATTATTTTATAATGTGTATATAAAGATACTATGAAATTTATTATCCATATTTTATCTATACTAATGTTATTAATTATATTTTTAAATGTATTAATTCATGGAGAATAATATTTAAATGTTTAAAGTGGTATGGGACACCTTGAATGTCTAAATATTTAATTATCAAATATTTTTATTCATGATATTAATTTACATATTTATATATATAGACATAAAAAGATTATACAGGGAATTTAATTTCTATTTTCAATTTCATTAAAAAATTTCAATAGAAATATTTTTATATGAATTGTTTAACTTTGTTTACCAATTAAAAAAGGAATGTTTTTATCACACATACGACAATAATAACTTCTCCTTCACTGTGAGAATTATATTATATTTGGATTCCTATAATGGCCTTAATGTTTTTAAAAGAAATATAAATCCATTATTCCTTTTTGGGTGTTTTGGTATTGAAAATTTATTTGAAAGTGTATTGAATATTTCAATATCTTGAAATGATTTATTGTGATTGAAAAAAATATTTTATGAGTAAAATGTTGATAATTGAAATATTTTTTAGGTTCCGGGCGCAGCGGAAGCGCGTTGGTGGGTTTGCCCAACTTTAATTTTAACATTAAACAACATTCAATCCGAGATCTGTCACGATATAAAATTCCGAATCTTCGGAATAGAATGAAGAACAAAAATAAAAGAAGAGTCCCGGAACCCTTGAGGAGGATCATCATATGTTGATTATAAATAATTTAATTAATGCATAATAATTACATTGTTGGAATTCTTTCTTCGTTGATGTGTTCGGTCACGATTCGGTGATCCGTCTTTGCGTTGTATAATCCAAGTGTAGGATTCCTATAGCGGTGATCCACACATGTGTCACGTATCTCCGGACATCCCCGAAGAGATCTCCGGGTGCTAGCATGAAAGAACCTTCGCTTGCAATGTCCGCCGTCGACCGCCTTGATCCGGTGGAGGATCTTACTCTCGTAACTTGAGGGCATTCTTGGTGGAAAGGGCATTCTCTCTTGGCTTGAGAGTATTTCCAAATCTGTTGTGCACAATAATGGATCTCAAAAAATGTTGGGGTTGCGAGGATATTTATAATCAGGTTTGAGGTTAATAGAGTTATGACAATAAATAAATGCGTTACGCGTTTTATTTATTTCATTAACTCTTATTGAACCCCCCCATGTCGAATTATTAATTCCTTGACATGCGCCCACGCTGATTATAATAAATATAATTTAATAAAACAATATTAAATCCCCAAAATCCCAATTAGAAAAACTACACGGCGTGTAATAATTAATACACGGTGTGTACTTGTTTTCCATAAAACTACACAGCGTGTATATTTAATATACACGACGTGTACTTTTATTTTCTATTTTTCTCCACCACATTTATAAGACCTTGAGTATTGACTATTTATTTCTTAAATAAATGTAACTACATTACTCGCTAATAAATATATTATTTTATCCACAGTATATTCTCTCGAATAACTAGTGTCAAAATAAATGCGATCATACATCCTTAAATAATTATTAAACCACAGTCAGGAATAATATTTATTTAACTTGTTAAATTAATATTTAACTGAGATACATGGACACACTTAGTGTGTGACCCTCTAGGCCTCTTTCTCAGTGGCATTAGGCTGAGCCTGCCTAAAGTCCAAGGATAGTGTCTAGCAACACACCAAGGCACCCATAGGAAAAGAAGTTAATGCCGCAATGACGTGTCACCCCCTACGAACGCTTACCATTTAATATAATCCCTTTGTCTCGATATCTCCAATCAAGCGGGTTGCATGCTAGTTCCATCAACCCATGTGCTTGATTATTCTTTCTTTGACTTCCCGAAATTGAACTTTCCCATACCTTACCATGGCCATGGATTTATTTAGGCTATATCAATTCCATCAAAGGGCCTGAGATATCTACTTCCGTTATGGAACGGAAGGGACAAATCCTTTCTCACATTATCTATTAATGCGGTATTACTCGTGATGCACCCAACGTATCCTACCTCGCTGCGAACAGTGTGTCATCACAGTTTTCATCAATACATCTAAGTGCGCGAGTTGTAATACCCATTAATAATAATATTAAAGTCTAAGGATCAATACACACATCCATAGATAGGAACATCCAATGACATTATGAAATGTGGATTTCCTACTAGCGGTTCTCGTTCTCATAATATCATCCTGGATATTAGCAAGGGCGCACACCATGAGAAGGTGCCTCAAAGATTTATGAGTCCTCACCCCTAATGACCTGTATTATTTGTGTCGCTCAAATAATATCATTCGGCCATAGAACATACATTCAAGAACAGTGTTATGGCACTTTCGGGTTCTCATCATAGTAGGGATCCGCTACGACCCTTTAATGCAACAACTGTCCTTAGGACATTATCACATGACATGTCACGCAGAAGAACAATCAAGATGTGATAAGGCTTTTATTTAATGAATAAAGTACAAAGTAGTTTGTTCTAGACCACCAACTCCAACAGACTCCCACTTGGACTAGAGCCAACTGCTAAAAACCTTTAACCCGCTAGCTCTCAAATTATATTCATGCTTCTGCTGAGATAGGCCTTTAGTCATGGGGGCCGCCATGTTCTCTTCTGTGGACACTCTGCTCCCTGCAACTTCACCGCTTTGATAGAAATTCCTCAAGAGGTGATACTTCCGGAGTATGTGCATTGTCCGTTGATGTGACCTTGGTTCTTTTGCAAGAGCCACCGCTGCAGTATTATCACAATACAATGTAATGGGATCTTTACTGCTAGGCACCACATCAATCTCCTGGACAAAGTTCCGAATCCAAACGGCTTCTTTGGATGCATCAGAAGCCGCTATATACTCGGACTCCGCTGTAGAATCGGTGACAACTAGCTGATTTGAACTCTTCCAGCTCACAGCTCCTCCATTGAGACAGAAAACATATCCAGATTGCGACTTCAGATCATTCTGATCTGTTTGAAAACCAGCATCAGCATACCCTATGATGATAAGCTCCTCGTCTCCTCCATACACCAGGAACATATCCTTAGTTCTTCTCAGATACTTAAGGATAGTCTTAACAGCAGTCCAATGCTGTTCTCCTAGATCTTCTTGATATCTTCCTACCATGCTCAGTGCATAGGCAACATCAAGCCTGGTACATATCATGGCATACATGATGGATCCTATAGCCGAAGCATATGGGATCTTGCTCATCCTATCTTTCTCCTGTTGTGTCCGGGGACACATTTTCTTAGAAAGATGTAAGCCATGTGACATTGGAACCAATCCCCTCTTGGATTTTTCCATACTAAATCTCTTTAGTATCTGGTCAATGTATGTACCCTGATTTAGTCCAATCAGCCTCTTGGATCTATCACGAATGATCTTGATCCCTAGAATGTAGGCTGCTTCTCCTAAGTCCTTCATGGAGAAACAATTGTTCAACCAGTCCTTAACTGACTGTAGGGCTGTTACGTCGTTTCCAATAAGCAATATGTCATCAAAATATACCACTAGGATGACGACCGCATTCCCATTAAACCGCTTATAAACACATGGCACACATTCGTTCTTAATGAAACCAAATTCCATTATGGCTTCATCAAATCGAATGTTCCATGACCTGGATGGTTGCTTTAATCCATAAATGGATTTCTGCAACTTGAAAACCCGTTTGGATTCACCTGGTGTCACAAACCCTTCTGGTTGTGTCATATAGACATCTTCCTGAAGGTTCCCATTAAGGAATGCTGTTTTGACATCCATCTGCCAAATCTCGTAGTCATGCTAAGCTGCTATGGCAAGTATGATTCTTATGGATTTAAACATGGAAACTGGTGAGAAGGTTTCATCATAGTCAATTCCTTGATGCTGTCTGAATCCTTTAGCCACTAGCCTTGCTTTATAGGTTCTAACTTGACCATGCATGTCCAGCTTTCTTTTGAATACCCATTTGCACCCAACAGGCTTTACATCAACTGGCTCATCGACCAGAACCCAAACTTGGTTCTGATACATGGAATCCATCTCAGAATTCATAGCTTCTAGCCATCTTGCAGCTTTTGAGATTTCTACTGCTTCCTTTTAGGAGAGAGGTTCATCATTGTCCACCAATAATGATTCACCATCCTCGGTGACTAGGAAACCAAATCTCTCTGGTTCCCTTACCTCTCTTGAGCTCCTACGCAGTACTTGTGTTTCTGGAACCTCTTCAACGGGGACCTGTGGAAATTGTTCCTGTACCAACTCCTGTGTTTCTTGAGCATCAACTTCATCGAAGTCAATCTTGCTCCCACTATCCTTCTTGAGGATGTGCTCCCTCTCAAGAAAGACGGATTGTCTGGCGACAATAACTATCTTGTCTTGGGGGTTATATAGGTAATATCCTTTTGTTTCATTGGGATATCCTATAAAGATACACTTCGTGCCCTAGGGTGCTAGTTTGTTGCCTGAGAAGGCCTTAACAAACGCCTCGCATCCCCATACACGTGTGTGCGACAAAGTGGGTTTCCTTCCATTCCATAACGTGGATGGAATTCCATTTTCTGCCTTAGTTGGTACTCGGTTTAATGTGTATGCTGCAGTTTATAATGCATATCCCCAAAAGGATAATGGAAGATCCGCTTGACTCATCATCGAACTCACCATGTCCAATAAGGTGCGGTTCCTCCTTTCACTAACACCATTCCACTTTTGTGTATAAGGAGGAGTGAGCTGAGATAGAGTCCCAGACTCCCGTAGAAGATCGATGAACTCTTGGTTCAGATATTCTCCACCTCGATCCGATCAAAGCTTCTTTATCTTCTTATCAAGTTGATTCTCTACTTCATTCTTGAATTCCTTAAATTTCTCTAAGGACTCTGACTTAAACCTCATTAATTAGACAAAGCCATATCTACTCAAATCAACAGTAAATGTAATAAAGTAAGAATATCCACCTCTAGATTCTACTAGAAATGGTCCACACACATCTGTGTGTACCAATCCTAGAATCTCTGTGGCCCTTTCACGTTGTCCACCAAAAGGCGGCTTGGTCATTTTTCCTTGTAAACAAGAGTGACATCTATCAAGTGGTTTTAGCACAGTAGAGTCTAAATAGCCATCTTGGTAGAGCTTTGTCAAGCGCTTCTCGTTCACATGACCAAGGAGGTGATGCCATAACTGGGTGATGTATGAGTAATGTGAGTTTGTTTCGTTATCGATTGACAACACTTGGTTTTCGTAATTTAATACATACAATCCATTATTCAAATGTGCCATACCATAACATACGTTGTTCTTATAAAAGAGACAACCCTTATTTCCAAACATGAAAATTAATCCATCCATATCCAAACAAGATACAAAAATTATGTTCTTGGTAACACTAGGCACAAAATAACAGTTTTGTAAAACCAAAATCATGCCAGTTGGCAATGAGAGGTGATAGTCGCCAATAGCCAACACAGCCAGCCTTGCGCCATTGGCAGCTCGAAGATCCACCTCTCCTCTGGTGATCTTTCTAAATCTACTTGGTTCCTGCATTTTAATACAGATGTGATCCCCACAAGCTGTATCTAATACCCAATGTCTAGAAATAGAAAGATTGCACTCGATAACGAACGCACCTTTAGCGTCCCCACGCTTCTGGGTGCAGTTACTCTTCCAGTGGCCCTGCTTTCCACATGGAAAACAAACTGCTTCCCGTTCCTTGCCCTGCCTCTGGATCTTCCCCTTCATGGAGGGACAGTGCTCAGGGGCTTCAGACCGTTTATAAGTCTTTGGCCCCTTTGCCTTGTCCTTCCTTTTCTTGTTCACCATAAGGACCTCGGGTTTTTTCATGCCCCATGTCCTTATATACCTGGTGAATCAAGGTCAGAAGCTCCGATAGACTCGTCTCGTTTCCGCTCATGTTATAGTTGACAATGAAGCTAGAGAAGGTCTTGGGAAATGATGATAGGATGAGATCTGTACGCAACTCATCTGGGAATTTAATCCCTAAGATGTCCAAGCATTCAATGTAGCCAATAATCTTGACCACATGAGGCCCAGATGGCGCAGACTCTCCAAGCTTCATGGTAAACAAAGCATTGGAGATCTCGTACCTCTCCTGTCTCTCCTTCTCTTGGTAGAGATCTTTAAGGTGAGACATCATGCTATACGCATCCATGTTTTCATGTTGCTTCAAGAGATCATTAGACATGGCCGATAACATGAAACACTGGACATCTGTGGCATCATCCATGTGTTTCATTTAGAGAGATAATTCCTCATCACTAGCCTCTTTCCCAGGCGCAACTGGAATAGGCTCTTCCAGCACATATAATTTCCTTTCGCGGCGAAGGACGACGCGTAAACGCCTCTGCCACACTTGGAAATTGGTGACGGTGAGAAGGTTTTCTTTTTCGAGTATGGTGCGCAATGATATGTTTCAAGTAATTTTCTTGACGTTTCTACAATTTAAGATGAGCAAAGGTTTAGTACTTTATTATAAAAATTGAGACAAATAAATAAATTAATACTTATTAGTCTCCCACTATTTTATCGAAATCCAATAGCCCTCACCATTGACTTCAGAATATT
Source organism: Viscum album (assembly GCA_963277665.1). NCBI lineage: Eukaryota > Viridiplantae > Streptophyta > Magnoliopsida > Santalales > Viscaceae > Viscum > Viscum album. The sequence continues at coordinate 883,392,786 of OY728123.1, forward strand.
CTATTGCGTAAATATTCTAATGGCAAGGATCCATATTGCCCTTCGCATTACCCCAACTAGGGTTGGTCAAGAAACTTGAAGGGTTTTAGGTAGGAAATCCAAATGCCAACTGCATTAACTCGCAGTTCCTTGATCCGCTGAGTGGACTCCCCAATCCAGAAATCCTTTTTGGATTTCCTCAACCTTTGCCTCTTGGTCACACCAAGTCCTGCTGTTGCAGTCAACCCTTGATGTAAACCATGTCAAGTCAACCCAAAACCTTGAATTAGAATTCCCCGATAATTGAAAGCACCCCAACTAGGGTTGGTCAAGCACTTTGAACTATGGTTCGATTCAAACCAAGATTATGGAAGGCTATGCCGACTTAATATTTATTTTGAGGGATTTTATCCTTATACGTAAATTTCCATTTTATTATCTTTGATTAGATGCTTTTTAATATTAAGTGGGATATACTTAAGTGATTAACCATGTCTAAGATAATATTTACGTATAAGCCAATTTTATTTTAGATCCATCTTGCATGCTTGTTTAATTCATTAATTGTGTGATCGTGACAACACACCTATAATAAATAAACCATGCAACTGACAAAAATAAAATAAATGGTATGATCATGAGCTTTTCTATTGGTTAGTTTATCTAGCGGTTGATAAACTAACCCAAGACCTAGGGGAGAAACACCTTGAACCTTTCGGGTTCGTGTTTACAGCTTTCCACCTGTCCACCTTTGTATCTCCTTGGATTGGTTTCATCTTGGCTCCTGACTTGTGCCTCCTCCACTAGCTTGGGAGCTCCATCAATTACATATGAATTTATCTCACATGCAGGTGAGGGGAAAAAAGGGGTTTTTACATAAAATAATCCTTGGGCGCGCAGGCCCTACATGTTAATGAGGAGATGGCTTGCAGGCCAAAAAATTTAATTTAAATAAATAAATTAAAAGAAACCATTCACATACAAAGGTCTCGGTCTAGCTCATGATCATCCATACATGCAACGATATTTACGCATAAATAAAACTAGCATTCAATTCTTTAATCGTTCTTGTTTAAGATAAATCAGGCTTGAATCAATTAATTATCTTTAATTAATCAATCCTTTTATCTTAAATCCCTTTTCTGAATTTCCTTGAGATTCTCATCCATCATAATTTTAAACAAATGAATTCATTTGAAATTATCCTTGTACACAACTTGTACCTTGGTGGTAACCCGGCGAACTCCCATTTATTACGCAGATGTTAAATTAAACACATATATATATAACACCTATCATGTGTTGTGCCTCAGCTTTACGCCTGCACCATGGTACACGTCTCAAGGGTTTGTATAATATAATAATAAATTTTAATAAATCTGCGTAATTTGGGGGAGTACACGGCATGTAGTTCCGACTACATGGCATGTACTTTTTCTTCACCGTCCATCCGAAGTACACGCCCAGGGATAGGGCGTGTTAATGTACTTCGGAAATTTTCAGAGTACATGACGTGTACAGTGGGACACACACCGTGTAGTTTCCGCGTTTCATGGTTTCCAGCCGGGCAGGCTATGTACGGAGTACATGACCCAACCCTAACCCAAAGGGACTACATGCCGTGTTTATTGGACCACATGACATGTATTCCGGAAACCGTGTGCCACCTGTTTATGGTCAACACATGGTGTCTTAAATTCGTAGAAAGAATCCAATACACGGCCTGATTTGGAGGATCAGTCAATGCATTGAACCTAGACTACACGATGTGTACTTCCGAATACACGCCGTGTATTTTGGTGATATACGGCCAGAAACATTTGGCACCTCCGGATGAGTTCATCTATTTTATTTTAATCAAAATTAAAAGAAAAATCCTTTTTTGTGAGGTGAACGAGAAACGAAAGAGGAGGAACAGATCTCGATATTCAGATTTCCAGAACGATTAAACATGAATTGAAATAACTAAATTATTAAATGCGTAAATCACCAACAAAAAACTAAATAATTATAACCAACGATATGACCCCCTCTGATACCACTTGTAGGTTCCGGGCGCAGCGGAAGCGTGTTGGTTGGTTTGCCCTAATTTAATTTTAACGTTAAACAACGTTCAATCCGAGATCTGTCACGATATAAAACGCCGAATCTTCAGAATAGAACGAAGAACAAAAAGAAAAGAAGAGTCCCAGAACCCTTGAGGAGGATCATCATATGTTGATTATAATTAATTTAATTAATGCATAAGAATTACATTGTTGGAATTCTTTCTTCGTTGATGTGTCCGATCACTATTCGGTGATCCGTCGTTGCGTCGTAGAATCCAAGTGTAGGATTCCTCTAGCGGTGATCCACACGTGTGTCATGTATCTCCAGACATCACCGAAGAGATCTTCGGGTGCTAGTGTGGAAGAACCTTCGCTTGCGATGTCCGCCTTCGACCGCCTTGATCCGGTGGAGGATCATGCTCTCGTAACTTGAGGGCGTTCTTGGTGGAAAGGGAATTCTCTCTTGGCTTGAGCGTATTTCCAAATCCGTTGTGCACAACAATGGCTCTCAAAAAATGTTGGGGTTTCGAGGATATTTATAATTAGCTTTGAGGTTAATAGAGTTATGACAATAAATAAACGCGTTATGCGTTTTATTTATTTCATTAACTCTTATTGAAACCCCCCCATGTCGAATTATTAATTCCTTGATATGCCCCACGCTGATTATAATAAATATCATTTAATAAAAAAATATTAAATCCTCAAAATCCCAATTGGAAAAACTACACGGCGTGTAATAATTAATACACGGCGTGTAATTGTTTTCCATAAAACTACACAGCGTGTATATTTATTATACACAGCGTGTACTTTTATTTTCCATTTTTTCTCCACCACATTTATTAGACCTTGAGTAATGAATATTTATTTCTTAAATATATGTAACTGCATTAATCGCTGATAAATATATTATTTTATCCACAATATATTCTCTCGAATAACTAGTGTCAAAATTAATGCGATCAGACATCCTTAAATAATTATTAAACCACAGTCGGGAATAATATTTATTTAACTTGTTAAATTAATATTTAACTGAGATACATGGACACACTTAGTGTGTGACCCTCTAGGCCTCTTTCTCAGTGGCATTAGGTTGAGCCTGCCTAAAGTCCAAGGTTAGCGTCTAGCAACATGCCAAGGCACCCATAGAGAAAGAACTTAATGCCGCAATGACGTGTCACCTCCTACGAACACTAACCGTGTAATATAATCCCTTTGTCTCGATATCTCCAATCAAGCGGGTTGCATGCTACTGCCATTAACCCATGTGCTTGATTATTCTTTCTTTGACTTCCCGAAATTGAACTTGCCCATACCTTACCATGGCCATGGATTTATTTAGGCTATATCAATTTCATCAAAGGGACTGAGGTATCTACTTCCGTTATGGAACGGAAGGGACAAATCCTTTCTCGAATTATCTATTAATGCGGTATTACTCGTGACGCACCCAACGTATCCTATCTCGTTGCGAACAGTGTGTCGTCACAGTTTTCGTCAATACATCTAAGTGCGCGAGTTGTAATAACCATTAATAATAATCTTAAAGTCTAAGGATCAATACACACATCCGTAGATAGGAACATCCAATGACATTATAAAATGTGGATTTCCTACTGGCGGGTCTTGTTCTCATAATATCCTCCTGGATATTACCAAGGGCGCACACCATGAGAAGGTGCCTCAAAGTTTTATGAGTCCTCACCCCTAATGACCTGTATTATTTGTGTCCCTCAAATAATATCATCCGGCCATAGAACATACATTCAAGAACAGTGTTATGGCACCTTCGGGTTCTCATCATAGTAGGGATCCACTACGACCCTTTAATGCAACAACTATCCTTAGGACATTATCAAATGACATGTCACGCAGAAGAACAATCAAGATGTGATAAGGCTTTTATTTAACGAATAATGTACAAAGTAGTTGGTTCTAGACCACCAAATCCAACATATTTTATTTCTTATTATTATATATTGGTACATGGAAATTTGACGGGTGGTTATGTGATAAAAATATGGTGGGTGGTTCCATGATAAACTGTTGGTGGGTGATCCCGTTATAGCTCTCAAATGCATTGGGTAATGAGATGTGGTTAACCAGTTGGGTTTCTCCTCTGATATTTAGGGGATATACTGTGATGGTTATTCAAAACGTAAACATAAAGGTTACTCCCTATGAAGCAATGAATGGTACAATTTAAGTATGATTTGGATTCCATAAGTTACCATTATGTTTTTGGATTTCGATGATATTTTATATGAATAATATGATTTCATGAGGTAAGTTAAAGAGTTTATGTTTTATGGGTGAAATGTATGATTTTTTGAAAATGTTTTCATGAGTTTAAAATATTAATGGAATAATAGTTTAAATATTTATTTTCTATCCCTAAATAATATTTTTGTGCTCATCCCATGTTTTTGAAATTTTTTTCATATTATTTAAGGGTCAATAGAGTCTATGATGGGATCGGGGAAAAGTTTTGATGATTAAACTTGGAAAGAAACCACATTTCATTTTAAAGGTTAAGGATTTATGTAAGAAATGGATACTATTTTAAGTATCCAATGTTTTATGGTTTTTTATGTATGATTTGGGGCTTAATTATGAATATTTATAATCCTAAAAAGATCCTCAATATGAATTCTTGACTTAACGAAATATTATATAATTTTTAAGGCATGGGCCTTAAAAAATAAATCCATAGAAAGAATGTGGATATTTATATTTTAATAATATAATTGATAAATAATAACATATTTCAAATTATACTAACTTAGATGAAAAATAATTTTTAGGTATTTTGGAAAAATAAATTTTGGAAATAAGAAAATCCTTGATATTATAAAATCATTTTAAAATAGATATATTTTAAATCAATGAAAAAAATAATATATTTTTTATAAATTTAGAGATAAATCTTTATATAAAATAAAAAAATGTGTATAAAAAAGTGTTTATACGTAAATGTTGAAAATGGATTTTCTCACATTTTAATGAAAAATACACATATAGAAAAAATTAATACTTTATTTAGTTTTTTTAAAATAAGATAAAGTAGTATACAATAAAATTTATAAATTATTTAGGCATAGATAATTAAATATAAAAAATCATCCAATGAATATAGACATAGAAAAAGGTATTATCTTGATCGAGAAGAAGATATAATGTTAGTTTCCCTATAAGAAACACTTTAGGTGAAATATTAGTCAAGGGGAAATTAAATTTTTATAGGACATGTAAAACCCAATAAATATATAGTAAAAAATATGAGTGGTTTTAAAAATAATTCTATTTCCTAAAATTTATTATCTTTCAAAAATAATCTTGATTCAAAAATATGATTGCCAAACAAACCCTAATAGTTTGAGTAATATTTTAATAAAAATCCTATTTCAAATTACGTGTTATTTAAATTGATAAAACAAATAAAATATAACATGATATGACTACTTGAAACAAAATGAATATGGTAAAATATATTAATTATGAAATAAAATAAAAAAATTAAATATATCATGGTGCACAACTAGAATATTGTCTCAAGAAGTTAAATTTGAGACAAAGAAACCCTTACGAAAATTGTCATTTTTGAGTCAATGCACTATGATAGAAGGAAAATGAAATAACACATAATAAATCTCAAAATATAATGGAATCATGATAACAAATATTATAGGCATGTAGATAAACCATTCTAATGAAAACAAGGTCTATAAAAAGAAATATATCTTAAGGGGTGAAAATATAAGACAAGAAACCCTTATCTTTTATTCCCATTTAGTTAAATGTGCTTTATCATTAAATGTGAAAAAATAACCCTTTTAATAAATTACTTAAGATTATTTTTTTACATGTATAACCTTTTTATCACTCATTTATAATTATTCCCTACACTTGACTAGTAAATTATGATTCATTTTCAATATCGGGTGTGAGTAAAATAGAACATTTTAAACTAGTTTCCTAAAAGTGATGATGTTATTATTTATTATACCAAATTTAATTTTTAATATATAATACAAGGTTCTATAATTTAAATTTTATAATTTTTTATAATTTTTTAATTTTACTTTATTGGAGTTTTTGTTATTATTTTTAATGACGAATTCAATGATAAACATGTTTCAGTGATTCATAGCAAAAAATGGACGTTTTTCTAAATAATGAGTTAACAATTATATTTTCATATATGACCCAGAAAATAATAATAATTTACTTATTTATATCATATGTTAATAGTAAGTAAATTCCCACAGTCATCCATTTATATATTTATATCATTGTTCTTGTACACGGTTAAATCAACCCAATCAAGAACATACCATAACAAATGGATGATTATAAAGTGATTATGTTGTAATATAATTATCACAGAAGGATAATGATATTATTTAGTGTTTATAAGTGTTATATATAACAATTTTATAGAAATAGAATAATGTTATAAACTATATGAAGTTTTTATATAGTATCAAGAAATCAATTTTTCTCTTAATTTGCGCTTTTAGACTGTTGAATTTAAAATGGTTGTTTATTAATCATATTGTTAATAGGTTGATTAATTTGTATTAAAATAATAATAACTTTATAAAAAAAATATTTATCATGTCAAATCAATCTTATACCCATCCATGAAATGTTTCAATAAAAGATAAAAATGCACCGTTTCATGGAGCAGGTAGTCCACATGTACGTAGTAATAATGATTTCATTTTTCATATAATAGAGAAAAGAAGTATTATGTTTTATAATTTTAGAAAATAAAATATTTTATAAATATCATAATTATATATTAAATTCCATATTAGGTCCATCATTGATTAATTTTTATGGAAAATGGAACATGTTTCTTTATGGAAGAAATAGTCCACACTTACGCACAATTAATGTTTTCACTTCTCATAAGAGAAGCGGGAAAATTTTGACAATCTATATCACATATTTGTTTTTCTATATAAAGATAATAATGATTCCATCATTTCATAATAGAATATATAATTTTATAGGAAAAATATAGATATGGAAAAAATATTAGAGATTGAGACAATCTTACTTTTAGATTTTGAACTTTAACATGAACTATATGTAAGAAATAAAGGAATTTGAACAGCCTCTTATATCTATAATTATAATGTAGTGAAAGAGTATTATAGGGTATGTAAATATAGTATATTTTTGTGCTTAATTTTTTTAAAGTGGTATTGAAGAGGTGGTGTGGGACCCCTTTTATAAGTGTTTAGAATGACATTTTGTTAAATATTTCGACTTAATATAAATAGAGCACGAGTATCACATGACTAGTGGATAAAAAAATCGGAAATAATGGAGTAGATTATGTGATAAGGTATATAATAGATCAATAATTCAATTATATAATGTTTTTTACAATGTTTCAAACAATCTACCCTTTGATTTAACATTTTTACTATTTTTTTACCGCAAAAAGTAGTTTTTATCAAAGTAATTTACTTTTAATAGAAAAAGTAAAATATAAAATATTAAATTATTGTAACCTACTAGTTAAAAAATTAAAAATATAATTTATCTTATAAAATTTATATGTGTAATAAGAATTATTTATAACATTAGCGCATGTAACACGTAGAAACCCTTTTTTTGATAAAGTGTATTTTTAAAATTAAATTTCTTATTTTGTATAAAATTATCAATGTAATTTATATTCAAGATATTAATTGGTTAATTAAAAAAAATAATTTGGATTTCACAATAAGAAAAAAAATTCACCTAAATAATTTTTAGTAAAAAAAAATACCAAAAATAGTTTTTATTTGAAAACATTACTTAAGTCCGAAAAATAAACTTTTTGAAATTAAACATTGATTTTTTAAAATTATATTTTTTACTATATAAAAACATATATGAACAGTCAAAATTTTGTATAAACCTCTTGTTATTTTTTATAATGTTAAATAATTTATATATATTTTTAATACTATATTTCATTATTCACCGAAGAATTAGTTATTTTAGAAAAATATCAAAATTCATGCCACAATGATATTGAAATTATAAAACCAAAAATTAAGGTTATTTTTTAAATTAAAATTATATAATTTTTTGTTTTAAATTTTCAATAATTTCAGAAAATACAATGAGAAACTAATTTTATATGACAATAACTTTTAAAGGTATTAATAATTATTAGTTTTATTTCATATCAATTACGATTTATATTTTTGTTAGTTTATTATATTTATTTTTCATAAAATATATATATTTTATTTAAATAAAAAACATTAAATTCATTTTTTTGAAAAAATAATGAAGACAAAGATCGATTTAATGTTATCAATGCATTAGTAAATACACAACCATTTTATTTAAAAGTAAAAATGAAAAATATGTAAAATACATATAATAAATAAATTATAACCTTTTTTAAATACATGATTATATCATCCAAATTGATATTTACATTTCCCCTCATGATCTCTGCATAAGATCAAAGAATAATGTAAGTTTTGTTTATAGTCGAGGGTGGTGATTCCGCTTGCATGGATCTCATCAAAATTTATACATCTTTGAACATCTATTGAATATTATTTCAATCATAGATTAATTGTTCAAGTTAGGCATGGTCTTGGTCTAGATTATGTTTTAGTAAAGATACCCCCTTCCTAAGATTGGATAAATGTTCTTTATAAGGGATACTTTCTATAAGATCCTGTATATTTCCAAGTATGTATCTCTAGGTCTTTTTTTGAGTCTTGATGGCTGATTCATGTTCAGAGACAAAAATAATTGTTTAGGAAAATTGATTAATGTTCATGGATACTTCTTTGAATTAATGGAGTCTGAATAAATTAGTTATTTGTTACCACAGGTTATTGGTATGTTAGGAAGCCTTAAAGGGGGTTCCGGTTATTTAATAGGGAAACGGGATGAAAACCCATATGTAAAATTTTAAACATCATGTAAATGGATTACAATTCATGACATGTTTTTGAGAATTAAATATTCAGCTCAGGTGATGAGTTTTTTTATGCATCCCCTTAAAAATAATTACACGATGTGTTACTATTTTACACGGCTTGTAATTTCCCAACCTGTTATTTTAAAGTATATTATACTGCTGATTTTTTCCATTCATCTAGCTGTAGCCTTCTCCAATTGACCCTAGGGTACCCTCTAGGTGATTTTGAGTGTCAACCTCTCTTCCATATGTCATGATAACATATTCAATCCATAGTAAGTGGTTTTGGTCCAACATTCCATTATCTCCCTTGTTTCTCTAAACATTGCGTTTTAAACTGATTGACCATGTGTAATATTGGTTTTGATCATGATCATTTTTTATCTAGGATCCTTATTATGATCATTCACACCTTCTTCCTCATGTGTGTTTTTTATTGGAAGCATTGTTTGATCGTCAGTTAATGGTAGGGTGTCTAAAGCAGAACCTTATAGTTTTATAATTGTCTAGTATATGCAATATAATAATTGCTGCAATATATCATGTGTCAATAAAATTGAATGAATGAATTGAATAATTCTTTGGAGTCCCTTTGGTTCCAATTTTTCATTGACCTAGCTTGTGTCTACCATTATTGTGAGAGAACCTTTGAATATAAATCAACTATTTAATGTCATAATTTCTGTTTAGCATGAAATGGGTTCTGGGTGATTTCTTGATATATATACAACATGTTTTTATATTTTTATTGAGATGAATGTCTTGTTATGGGCTATGAGAAATTGATATATAAAATATTTAAATGAATAATAAATGTTAATTTGCATAATTTTCCTTTGATCTATTCGATGAGATATTGTGATATCATTAGGCCATGACTCGTATAGTAAATAAATGATATAATTATTATACAGCAAGATATACCAAGTGAAACATACAAAAATTATTATATAGAGGAATTGGACCAATTGATATGATGAAATAATGATTTTCAGGGATTGACCTAGTTGATATATAGAAATAATGATATGGAATGTGTACCCCAGTTGAGATGCTGAAATGTGTATATAGTGATCTCATCCAAGACTTAATACTGAAATGATCATATAGCGGGTTTGACCCAGATTACTATGGTTTATACCTTGGTTATATGGTTATTGATATCATGGTTGGGAGACATGGTCAGAGACATTCCAGCATGGAACCAAGGTAGGTTATGTTTCAACTTGTTTATAAGGTTATTGTTGGCATGGTTGTGAGACATGCTTAGAGACATCCCAACATGGTGCCGAAGAAGGGTGACATGGGATTAAATTAATTCCTTAATTAATTAATAATCCAGATTATTTCATTATTACATACATTTGTTATTAGATTGGTTATATTTTTGACACGGTGGTGTAAAATTACTATGTTATACTCACACACTATTTGGGATTCCGTTTTGTTCTGGAGTAGATTATATGGAATTGGGTTCGGACAAGGGAAAATGACATTGCTGTTGATTGTTTACTTGTTGTATGGGTTGGACATTGGATATGAGACCGAAATGGGGTTCGGGAATGGGAAATTTTGATTCTTTATTTGAGTCTATTAATATTTTATTTGTATTTATCCTAGTATGACATTAATTTACATTCCCTCACATCATTACATTATTCAATTATTATTTGTTGGATTATTCATTTTTATTATTAGTTGGTTTCCACATTATGATTTTCTTTCTATTGATTCTGCACTTTTATTTTATTTATATAGATATTTGGATATTTTCCACTTTTTTTTAAACTTTGATTATTGGGGGTATAGTCTCCACACTATACTTATCACACCCAACTTCTAGTCATCAGCCTCTGGTGTATGGGGATGCATGCTTGAGTCTGCATAACCATCTTGGTTCAACTACATGAGAGAGTGCCTGATCGAGGGAAGTTACAAAGCAGTATTAGAGAACACCATGTCTCTATTTTTTTATTTACTATTTGGGAAAGGTAAAAAGGAGAATAAGATGTTATGGGACTTGATAATGAGCTTCTTCATGGGAGTAGTTAACCAACGTATGGAGGAAAATATGATTTCCCATGGGTGGATTTCTGTTTATGTTGCATGGTTGTTACATCTGATGTTATTTCACCTATGGTGATTCACATGCTGTGTGAGGGTTTTGTTCTATGATGTTATTGGTTCTTGATATTTATACCCAAGCCCCAATATGGAATGAGATGAGTATGCATGCATCATAATTGACACATATGGATATATTGTCCTGTATTATTCATGATAGAGATTTATTTATTTTCATGTGAAATATGATTTCCTATTTAACATTGATATGAGATATTTTTTCATTGAAGAAATGAAATAAATTTACTATTATTTCATTCTAAAACACTTATAATCAATTTTTTGAGAGACTATGAGTCAATGGTTCTCTGTTGTTATCACCTGCTTAGGTTGACCTTGTTGTTAAATCTAGCGTTATAAGATGTGTGTTTGTCTTGTTGAGAAAGATCATCCTCATCATACTAGAGTTTAGTGTTAGGAGAGTGGGAATCATCATGATCCTAATGGTTAAATGGAATCTTCCTATAACCCCTGATGATTAGTTGGATGTTCATCTTCATGAAATATTCTTGAGGTTCATGAGTTCTATAGAAAGAGAGACTGTTTGAATCGCGCCTTCGATGTTTGAGATGAAGAGAGAGTTTCAGTGCAACATCCTCTTTCATTACCTAGGGAGGGAGGACCCTAGACAACATAGTTTTGGATTGATTCAGTCTAGATAATCATTAAGTATATTGAGACAACCACTTTTAGAAGGGTGAAGCTTGTAGTGTATATGATTTGTGGACCAGCCAAGCATTGGTGGGATATTTTAGAGTAGGATGGGTAGCATGATGAGTTATCTTGGAAGGACATTGAGGTTAAGTTACTGATCCATTTCTATCTAAATACATTAAGGGATGATAAATATTGTGAGTTCATGAACTTGAAGCTGGAGGGCATGTTAGTTATGTACTATGCTGAATATTTCTATGACCTTAAATGTTTTGTGCAATCTTTTGCAGCTGATGAGATCTACATGGGGATAAATTTTTAAGATGGTATTCACTATGAGATCAGGTCACATGTAAAAATGTTTTATCTGAGTAGTTTTCTAGATGTGTGAAAACATTCACTCATCACATAAGGAAATATGAGAGATACCATGAGTAAAAAATGGGCTATCTCATATGGGAAAATTGCGATCTATTCTTATTATGGAAAAAGTGTCGTTATGATAGTTCTCTATAGAGAAATAGTGGGAAGAGTAGTTAGGATAATGGGAAGATATATTAGGATCGTGTTCTATTGCAGTTCCATCAATGTGGAACGATCGGTCACAAATAGCCCCAGTGTACTTACACCACATTGGACAGTCACACTTATGGAATATTATACCACCTAAAGAGGTTTTGTAGGGGAATGTAGTAGTAGATCTATGGATGGGGAATATGATAGGTACCAGAGTCTAGAAAGGACATATCTATACATCAGTATACCGGTAGCTAGAGTTCCATGGGATGTTCTGGTCGAGGCCTGGGATGCGGTACCCCCATGATGGAATAAAAATACTACGAAGAGGGTATAACTCATGGGATTCAGGCTGGAGCCTAGGGTAGAGGGGTTGGTCAGCTGCATGTTATGTGGACTACTCTCGCTATTGTGGATGCAAAAAATCTACTATCATAGGTACGATTCTTGTATCATATACCATTTCTTGTGTTTTGTTTGATACTAGAGAATCACAATACTTTTTATCCCCTATTTTTATAAATGTTTTAGTATTGGATGTGCAATTATTAGATGGTGTTTTGACCATTAACACACTGGTGAGAGTGTGATAAGTGAATATAAAATGTTCTAAGGCGCGTTTTCTAGAGATTGTGGGTTACTGTAACACCCCATGTTTCCAAGGTACGTTTCCCTTTGAATAATTCAATAGCTTGCATTGTATGCAAATTCGAGATTCTAACACACCAAAACCAATCAAACTAGCCATTATGAATAGTAAAACCCACCTTATGAAATTTTATAAATTTTATATTTCAAAATGGACTTCATTTTTAGATTTGGAATATCAAAATTATCTTAGGGTGATTTTTTGGTATTTTTCTAGAAACTTAAATTTTTTGATGAATAGTGAAAAACACTGAGTTATAGTTTAAAAGAAATTTTTTTACTTAAATAATTATTTAATTTATTTAAATTTATTTTAGTTCAAAATAGATACATAATACCAATATATGTTCGATGTAATTCATTGGTGTCAGTTTATAATAATTTTAGATATATAAAAATTTTATTGAACTTTTTACCGTCTTTTACCCCCCTCATAGGAGCATTTGAAAATTTACATAAAACTTAATTTTACCGCTTCTGTGAGTTGAATTTCAAAAATCTGAGAGACACGGTTGATATCAGTATGTAAAATGTGGTTCAATAAGATGAAAATAATTTTTGGTGAATAGTAACTTTTTTACTTTTATTTACCACGATTAAAAGTAAATATGGTAATTAAGGGTAAAAATGATATTATTTTTACCCTAACACATGTCCAAATTCTATGGTATACGTATAATTCGACCAAAAACAACCTTAGGAATAAAATATGATCCTTTTTGGTCCACTTGGATTAGATTAGGACATTTATTATTATTTTATTTATATAAGAGTTAAAAGAGTTAAAATCAAAGATTAATAACAAAATTTTTTTAATACAGGGTTATAAATAAGAAAAATTTGACAATAAATATTCATTATAAAGATAAAATTATTTTCTAAATAATTGTATTTTATTTATATTTTTATACATTAAATAACTAAATTTATTTATGACACAATGATGATCCAGTATTTGATGTATTAATGAACGATTAATATAATTGATATTATAAATATCCAAATAAATTTAATTTGAGACTTCATATGAATTCCACTAATTTTCTAGGTTAATATTACATGTTAGGGTTGGTTAGATTAATTTTTTTCTAAGTAATAATGCTATTATTAATTTAGAAAAAACAAAATACCAAATAGTGTCAAAATTGACATAAAAGAGTTTTTTAAAAAACTATTATATTATTGATTGATATTCTATTTCTAAAAGTATCAGGTTCGGAAAAAGTTCTTAAATAATATTATATATGTCATTAATGAACCACTTGAGGGCCGCTTGGATGTTTATTGTTATTTTATTAACCATATAATATAAAAATACAAAGAGACATGGTAAATGTCAAACTATTTAACTAAGAGTTAAATTTAAAAGATAAAGTTAATATAGTGACCCAAACCTGTCTAAAACCTATTGGTTGAGTGTTTTTCGACCAATATCCACCATATCATTTAAATAATTCATTTTTGTTCCATTAGAAACAGAAAATAATTTTATTAGAAAACAATATTTCTAGCTTTTCCTAAGGTGCCCCTCACCATCTTAAAAAATGACACTTCCCCTTATCTCTAATTCACACCTTCAAAGCCATTTGGATTGACCAAACCCTGACCAAATACCATTTAAACTATCCTCCCTGTGTCCTAGAGGCCTTAATTTAGTCAGAAATCCAACATAAGGAGCCTTTTGATCAAATCAAAAGGAAGAACCCGAAGAAGAGGTAAATATTTCATCACCTCTTTCAAGTTCATTTCTTCTTCCACTTCCTCTTCCATTGTTGTTTCCATTCTAAAATAATAACTCCAGTATCTTCTATATTCTTTGATGCTATTGTAAATATGGTACAACCATATTCCTTATTCTATCCATCCTTCAAATGACATGTCACCATACGTGTGTACGCACGGGTTACCGTCTCCACGTCGAGGTGTAGTTGTTACTCAATACATTATTATTTGGATGGGTATAATAATGATGTATAGTTGGTGTAAATAATAAATATATCATGATAATTATTTTCTATATATGATATACCATCCAATTATATATGATTTTAATATCAAAAGAATGATATTGTCACTCGTGCGTATGTACAAATTACTGTCTCCATGAACGCGATGAGATTCATTCCCCATCGTGTCCATTCAAGACTAATTTTTATTTAATGATTAAAAAAATAATTTTTAAATACCTAATATCATTATTAATATGAATAAGATACATCATATCCATAACAAACATTACTTACATAACAAAGGATATAAAGGAAAAGAAATCAGTTAACACCCGAAACGACGATAATACTAAAATATTATTAAAAAACCAATACTAAAAGACCATATATGATATCATATTAATGCATATGGTTCTTTTATAATTTAATAACTATTATTTCACCATTAAAAAATATTTTAACCTACCCATGAAAAGGAAAATGTACAAGGTAAGGGTTAATTCTATAATCTCTTCATTATCCAAGGTTGTTTTATACGTAAGTATCTACTGGGAACTCATTATCATCCACATCCATGTTTCATAAAAATGTATTTCAGAAAATTTATACTCTTTATTAGAAAATGGGTTACATTCATTTATACCCTCATTTGACCTTACATGTTTTTTAAAGTAATCTTTCTGTCGTTTTCCAAACAAGGTACTTTATGACCTTTTTGAAAAAATTAATGTAAGAATGTTATTTTAACTTATACGGCGGGAGAGGCTATTTTCCTCCATTATAACATCGTCGAAGCTTCCCTTACAAGCTTGTAAGAATATTTTAAAAATAAAATCTTTCTATTATAAATATATGACTTTAAAATGATTTTAAAATAGAAATATATATTTCTCTAAAAAATGTTTTGATTTCATATATGTCAACATCGGATGATGGATTTTAAGCTTATTTGAAGTTGATTTATTATGATACAAAACTTACATATTTTATTGAAGGTTTTGTGATATCTTTAACTGTGGATGTGTTATTGTTATTACATTCATGGTTTATGGATAAATTATTGACATTTCATAAGCTAGTTTTAATATGAATTCTTATGTTATGTTTAAAACTTTTAATATATGGAATGCATTGGACTTAGTAAGTGACTAGTGGAGCCCGCTATAGCTCTTCGGTGCATTTTTATGTCTCATGAGACAAACTAGTGTATTGGAATAATGCCTTTAAAAAATATTATTTTTAGTCTTGGCACAAGGCCTTGACTATGTGGTTATGAAGACCGGCATTATGCATTCCATCATTATGAAAGTGGCTATTGATAATGCATGTGATTATTTAAATAGTAGAATATCTATGTGAGTAAGTAAGTTGAATTATATTGATTTATATTTTCCATATTATGATGAAGTTTATGTTTAAAAGTATTTCGTTTTTGTTTTATACATTTCCTTAAATGTATATGTTTATATTAGAATGTTTCCGCAATATTGTTATCATTACTGAGCATCTGAGCTCACTCGTTTCTATGTTTTATTTTTCCCAAGATGCGAAAAAGTATATTACGACTGACCTGCAGGGGTTTTCTATGGGATCACAATATTTTCTATGGAAACAATGTTTTTGTAGTTTTCCATTTTATGATTTAATTTAAAACTTATGAATGTATCTAGTATTTCCAAGGCTATTAAACTGATCAGCATTTCAAGACATGATTTCCTTGTATCATGCCAATGTTATGTAATAATGCACCGACTTTGGGTAATTGGGGTCGGGGTGTTCCAATTGGTATCAGAAGAAGTTTTGTATAAACTTTGGAAACTAGATGTAGATAAACTCCATTTAGAGCACATAGCCCTAAGATAGAATTTGAGGATTAGTATAGTAGACATTCGTAGAATTTTGGTATTATAGATATTTTTTGAGTTTTCCAAGAAATAAATCCCTGTCTGGATATAAGCAGGTAGAGGAGACTCTGGCATACATGTACCTAGGGTTAAAACCCGAAAACACCACTTTGATCTATACTCGAATGGGAACTAGTGCACGACAACAGCCCTTGCTGTACTCTTGGTTATGACACTCCTGGGGGATATGCTTAGGATAATTATCATTTTCTTTACAAACCATTATGGAGGGTTTATGAGTATGTACATCCTCAAATATTTTTTTGATTACGGATTATATCCATAAATAATTCAATTTATGTTAAGTGTTTTAAAAGATTGGAATTATGTATTTTGATTCATAAACTAATCTAGTTTATGCCACTGTTTAGAAATGGTGCCTAGTGGAAGGAATGGAGACCATATCAATGCACGCACTCCATGTAGGGATTTCCCTCCTGGTCAAGATAATTATAGTAGAGCTGGTGATACAACTAGTGTTGATCAGCTTATAACTATTTTGGGACAACTCACTCAGGTTATGGATAATAACCTTACCCTTATGGAGCACAGTGATCCGCAACATGGAAGTTCAATGTTAGATCTATTCATAAGGAAACAAACACCAACATTCAATTGGGGTACAAATCCACTAGTAGCTGAGCAATGGATAAATTCCTTAGAGAAAATATTCCTTTCCTTGGGGAGTATCGAAAGGGAAAAAGTTGTCATGGAAGTTTACCACCTCACTGGAGATGCTAATCAATGGTGGTCATTAATTCAAAACTAAAAGTAAGATGATGAAGTATGAAATATGGAATGGAGGGAGTTTAAAAAATATTTCTTAGAAAAATACTTTCCTCATGACCATTGAACGGGTATGGAAAGATAATTTCTGAGTCTGAGGGAAAAGGAGGATGATAATGTCACAAAGTATGAAGATAACTTTAAAAGGATGGCAAGGGATACTGCAGATTATATATGTAACCCAAGAAGTAAGATATATTGTTTCTTTGATGTGTTAAAACCATTTCTCCGTCGAGCATTATTCTCACAATCCTTCTCGTCATACAAAGATATTGTCTCATGTGCTATCAAGACAGAAAAAGAATTCTCTATGTATTATGAAATTAAAGCAAAGAAAGAGAAGAAGAGATCTGCTAAACACTCTAGAAATGGAAATAAGGGGAAGAAGGGAAAAGTCGAATATCCATCCTACTGTAAATGTGGGAAGAAACACCCTAGTACATTCCTGAAGGTAATGGGAGTCTATTACAAGTGTGGTAAAAAAGGCCACCAAGACTGTGATTATAAGGGGAAGAAAGAGGATACTAATGTTGAATGCTACAATTGTAGAGAAAGGGGACATTATGAAAATGAATTTCTTAAGCATCTGGGGAGCTTATCTCAGAAAAGGCCAAGGGATCAAGGACATTATTATGATATCCCATCTGCTGATGTTGATGCTCCGAAAGATGTAGTGGCAGGTAATTTAATGGTTTCCCCAAGTTTATCCAATGCTTTATTTGATTCTGGATCATCGCATTGTTTCATATCATCCCAGTTTGCTAAGAAAAATATATATTTCCAATTTGAATTAACTAGGTATTTGTCAGTCAAAACTCTTAATGTAAGTGTCATTACAACAATGTTTTGTGAATCAGTTCCCATTAAGTCATATAAACTTTATTTATCTACTGATATTATCATCATAACCATGATTGAATTTGATATAATCCTCTGTATGGATTGGATTTCATACCATGATGTAAAAATATATTTTAAGAAGAAATAGGTTACAATTTTTGATAATGATAAGGGGTACCTTATCATTAGAGTACAAACATCACCACCTAATTCTTATCTAGATCCACCCCAATAGCTCAACTAAATTCAATTATGGGGAGGAATAGAATGAAATAACTATGGGTGAGGAAAAAATTGTTCAAATAGAGGATGTACCTATTGTGCAAGAGTATGTTGATGTGTTTGTAGAGGATTTACCTGGACATCCTCTAGAACAAGAAATTGAGATTTCCATTGACTTAATTCCTGGTTCAAGGCCCATATCAAAGACCCCTTATAGAATGGCCAATATGGAATTAGTGGAACTAAAGAAACAACTAGAGGAATTGAGTAATAATGGATTTATTCTCCGTAGTGTTTCTCCATGGGGAGCCCCTGTCCTTTTTGTTAAGAAGAAAGATGGATATATGAGGTTGTGCATTGACTACAGGGAGATCAATGCTATAAAAATAAAGAAAATGTATCCCCTACCTCGCATTGATGATTTATTCGACCAACTTCATGGAGATTAATACTTTTCAAAGATTGACTTTCGATGTGGATATCATCAGTTATGTGTGAAGAAGGAAGACATTCCAAAAAAACAACATTTCAAACCTGGTACGGGCATTACGAGTTTATAGTAATGCCTTTTGGATTGACTAATGATCCCTCTATATTCATGGATTTAATGAATATAGTTTTCAAGGAATATATTAATGACTTTATAGTGGTATTTGTTGATGATATCATGGTATACTTTGAAATCTACAAAGATCATGAAAATCACTTGCGCATTATTCTAAAGATTGTTAGAAGACATGAATTATATGGGAAGTTTAGAAAGTGTGAATTCCGGCTTCATGGGATTTATTTTCTTGGCCATATTGTATCTAAGGATGGAATCTATATTTATCCTTATAAGACCATGTCAATCCATGAATGGCCAGCACCGATGAGTCTAACTAAGGTGCACAATTTTATTGGTTTAATAGGTTATTATCGACATTTCTTCCAGAATTTTCCAAGTTGGATAACCCATTAACAAAGCTCACACGAGAAGGGGTTAAAGTTTTTTGGAAAAAATGTGTGTGAAAAATGTTCTGAAGAACTTAAGAGAAGATTAGTCAATTTTCTTATCTTGACTCTACCATTACGGAATGATGAGTTTTTTATTTATAGTGATGCATTAAATAAAGGACATGGTTGTGTCATTATGCAGAATGATAGTGTTATTTCTTATGCACCATGATAGATAAAAATTCATGAGAAAAACAATCCTACTCAGGATCTTGAGTTAGCAGCTGTAATATTTGCTTCGAAGATATGGAGGCATTATCTCTACGGTGAAAAACGTGAGATATATTCCGATCAAAAGAGTTTAAAATATATTTTCTCACTGAATGAACTCAACATGAGGAAAAGGAGATGGCTTGAACTACTCAATAATTATGATTTCCCCATACACTACCAGCCTGGGAAGGAAAATAAGGTGGCAGATGCTTTGACCAGAAATGATCATGGAGTTCTGAACAAGATGAGAGTTGAAAAGTATCCTATATACAAGGATCTAGTAAAGTTGGACATGGGAATAACCATGGAAGATGAAACATCAATACTTTTTCAAATGGTTTCCAAACCATCTTTACTAGAAAGGATAAAGAGTTCTCAAACCAATGATGAAGAGTTCCAAAAGAAGAATAAAGTCATGAATGATGGGAGATTGAGTGAATTTTTGTATGAATATGGAATTTTGAAATTTGGGAAGAGAAGTTTTGTTCCCAACATACCTGATCTAAATATGGAATTTTTGGATGATGCACATAGTTCCAATATCTCTATACACCCTGGTAGCACTATGATGTATAGATATTTTATGGAACATTTTTGGTGGGAAAACATGAAGAGGGGTATTGCTGATTTTGTGTCAATATGTATGGTTTTTAAACAAGTGAAGCCTGGAAGGAAACTACCAGGAGGAGTCATGAAACCTCTTCCTATACATCAGTGGAAATGGGATAATATTACGACGGTCATTGTTATGGGACTACCAAGGACTCCTAGATGTAACGATGAAATATGGGTCTTTGTTGATCGTCTTACCAAGTCATCACATTTTCATGCTATAAGATAAGATTTACCACTTGAACATCTATAAAGACTATATATTAATGAAATTGTGAGACTTCATGAAGTACCCCTATCGATTGTTTTGGATCATGATCCACTTTTTACATCAGGATTTTGGAAAAGTCTTCAGGAAGCCCTAGATACTGAACTTTATTTGAGCACTGCCTACCAACCCAAACTAATGGACAATCAGAACGCACTATTCAAACCTTATAAGACATGTTGAGATCATGATCACTTGAATTTCAAGGTATGTGGGATCAATATTTACCTCTGGTAGAATTTTCCTATAAAAAATAGCTTCCATTCAAGTATTCAGATGGCACTATATGAAGCATTATATGGAGAAGGTTGTAACACACCAACTTGTTGGGATGACGTTGGTAAAAGAAAACTCATAGTCCCAAAACTTGGGAAGGAAATGATGGAAAAGGTAAAGGTAATCCAAACCCACATCAAATTAGCTCAAAGTAGGAAGAAGAGCTATGCTGATAACCGAAGGAAGGACTTGGAATTTCAGGTAGGAGATCATGTTTTATTGAAGGTATCTCTATGGAAGGGTGTTATAAGTTTCAGTAAGAAGGTAAAATTAAGTCCCATGTACATCAGACCTTTCGATATCCTAGAACTAATTGGGCTTGTATCTTACCATTTTGTAATGCCGCCAAGTCTCTCCAAAGTTCATGATGTATTCCACGTATCACTGTTGAGAAAATAGATGCCTGACCGAACGTATGTACTCACCTATGATGAATTAGAACTAGAACCCGATCTGTCTTATTGTGAATATCTTTTCAAGGTTCTTGATACAAGAGAACAAGTACTGAGAAACAAGACGACCTGTCTGGTAAAAGTTCTATAGAGAAACCAAAAGATGGAAGAGGAAACATGGGAACCCAAGGATCTTATGATGAAGAACAACCCGAATCTTTTTATGCAGTAATACTCTAGATATTTTTAGGATGAAATTATTTGAAGGAGGTGAGAATGTAACACACCAAGCTTCTATGATACATTTCCCTTTGAATAATGCAACAACTTGTATTCTACACAACTTCGAGATTCTGATACACCACAACCAATCAAACTTTTCATTATAAATAGTAAAACCAACTTTTTGAAATTTTATAAATTTTATAATTCAAAATGGACTCCATTTTTGGATTTGGAATATCGAAAATATGATATGGTGAATTTTTGGTATTATTTCGAATACATTCAATATTTGATGAATAGTATAAAACACGGAGTTATAGTTTAAAACCGAATTTTATTTAAATAATTATTATTTTTATTTAAATTTATTTTAGGTCAATATAGATACATATTACCTATATAAGTTAAATGTAATTAATTAGAGTGGGTTTATAATAATTTTAGATATATAAAAATTTAATTGAGCTCTTTACCGTCTTCTACCCATCTCCTAGGAGAATTTGTAAATTTACATAAAATGTAATTTTACCGCTTTTGTGAGATGAATTTCTAAAATCCGAGACACAAAATTGATATCAATAAGTGAAATGTGGTTCAATAAGTTGAAATTGTTTTTGGTGAATAGTAACCTTATACTTTTATTAACCACTGTTAAATGTAAATAGGGTAATTAAGGGTAAAAATGATATTATTATTACCCTAACAGATGTTCTAATTCTATTGGATAAGTATAATTCGACCAAAAAAAACCTTAGGTATAAAATAAGAACCTCTTTGGTCCACATGGATTAGATTTGGATATTTATTATTATTTTATTTAAAGAAAAGTTAAAAGAGTTAAAATAAACGTTTAATAACTAAAACATTTTTAATATAGGGTTATACATAAGATAAATTCAAATATAAATTTTAATTAGAAATATAAAGTGATTTCCTATATAATGGTATTTTATTTATAAATTTTAGACATTAAATAATTTAATTTATTTATGACATAATGATGATACAGTGATTACCGTATTAAGGAATGATTAAAATAATAGATATAATCAATATCCAAATAAAAGTAATTTCAGACTTTTTATGAATTAAACTAATTTTCTAGGTTAATATGACATGTTAGTGTTGGTTATATTATTTTTTCCATGTAATAATGCAGTTATAAATTTAGAAAAAACAAAATACCAAATAGTGTCTAAATTGACATAAAAGAGTTTTTAAAATAAATATTATATTATTAAATGATATTTTATATCTAAAAATATAAGGTTCATCCAAAGGTCTTAAATAATATTATATATTTCATTAATTCACCACTTGAGGTTCTCTTTAATTTTTATAGTATGTTTATTAACCATATATTATAAGAATACGAAGAGACCTGATAAATGTCAAACTATTTAACTAAGAGTTAAATATAAAAGATAATGTTAATATAGTGACCCAAAGATGTCTAAAACCTATTGGATGAGTGGTTTTTGACCCATCCCCACCTTATAATTTTAATAATTCAATTTGTATTCATTAGAAACAGAAAATTATTTTATTATAAAATAATATTTCTAGCTTTTCCTAAGGTGCCTCTCACCCCTCTTAAAGAAGGGAACGTCCCCTTCTCTCTAATTCACACCTTAGAAGCCATTTGGCTCAGCCAAAACCTACCAAAATACCCGATAGACTATTATACCTTCATTATAGAGGACATTATTTATTTAAAAATCCATCCTAAGGATCCATTTTGATCAAATCAAAAGGAAGAACCTGAAGAAGAGGTAAAAATTTCATCACCTCTTTGAAGTTCCTTTCTTCTTCCACTTCCTATTCATTTTTTGTTTCCATTATAAAATAACAACTCTTGTTTCTTCTATATACTGTGATTTTAATATAAATATGGTAAAACCAAATTCATTAATCAATCCATCCTTTGAATGACATGTCACCATACATGCGTACGTACGGCTTATTTTCTCCATGTCATGGTGTAGTTGTTATTCAATACATTATTATTTTGATGGGTAAAATAATGATTTATAATTGGTGTAAATAATAAATATAACTTGATAATAATTTTTTCTATATTATATAACATCCAATTATATATTAGTTTAAAATCAAAATAATGATATTTTCGCTCGTGCGTACGTACAGATTACCGTCTCTATGAACATGATGAGATTCATTCCCCATCGTATCCATTCAAGATTAATTTTAATTTGTTTATTAAAAAAATAATTTTTAATGACTTAATATAATTTTTAATATGAATGAGATACATCATATACATAAAAAACATTACTTAAGTAACAAAGCATATAAAGGAAAACGAATTAGTTAACACCTGAAACAACGATAATACTAAAATATTATTAACAAAGAAATATTAAAAAAACATATATGATATCATATTAATGAATATGATTCGTGAATAATCTAATAACAATTATTTCACCATTATACAGGAGGTTAACCTACCTTCTACAAAGGTAATGTACAAGGTAAGGGTTAATTATACTATCTCTTCATTATCCGAGATTGTTTTACACGTAAGTATCTACCAGAACCTCTTTATCATCCACATCCATGTTTCTTAAAAATGTTTTTCAGAATATTTTTACTATTTAATAGACAATGTTTTAATGTAATTTATACTCTTATCTGACCTTATATTTTTTTGAAAGGAATATTTTCGTCGTTTTCCAAACAAGGTACTATATGACCTTTTCGACAAAATTAAGGTAAGAGTATTTTTTAACTTATACGGATGGTGCAGCTATTTTCTGCTATTATAATATTGTCTAAGCTTCCCTTACAAGTTTATAGGAATATTTTCAAAATAAATATCTATTTTTATAATAATATGGCTTTTAAATGATTTCAAAATAGAAAGAGATATTTCTCTAAAAAAGTCTTGATTTTATCTTTATCAACATCCTTTGATGAATTTCAAGCTTATTTGAATTTGATTTATTATGATACAAAACTTCCATATTGTATTAAAGGTTTTGGGATATGTTTGAGTTTGGATGTGTTATTTTTATACCATTCATAGTTTACGGATAAATTATTGACATTTTATATGATATTTTTAATACGAATGTTTATGTTATGTTTAAACCCTTTCATATAAGGAATGAATTAGACTTAGTAAGTGATGGGTGGAGCCTGCTATAACTCCTTAATGCATCGGTAGGTCTCATGAGATAGACTAGTGTCTTGGTATAAGTACTTGAAAAAATCTTATTTTTAGTATTGGAACAAGGCCTTGACGTTGTGGTTATGATGTCTGGTATCATGCATTCCATCATTATTAAAGTGGCTATTGATATTTCTTGTGATTATTTGACTAGTAGAATATCCATGTGAGTATGTAAATGGAATTATTATGATTTATATTTGACATATTATGATGGAGTTTATGTTGAAAAGGATTTTTTTTAGTTTCATACATTGCCTTAAATTTTTATGCTTATTTATGAAAGTTTCCTCTATATTGTTATCCTTTTTGAGCATCTGAGCTCACCCCTTTCTATGATTTATTTTTCATAGGATTTAAAGAAGTATATTATGACTGAACTATAGGGCTACTCTATGGGATGTCAGTGTTGTCTATGGAAACAATGTTGTTGTCGTTTTCTATTTTAGGATGTAATGTAAAACATAAGAATGTATCATGTATTTACAAGGCTACTAAACTGATCGGTCTTTAGGGACATGATTTCCTTGTATAATGCGAATGTTATGTAATAATGAACAGTCCCTAGGTAACTGGGGTTGGGGGGTTACAGTTATTGTTTCTTTTGAGAACCATTTGTGATGGAAATGATAGGCTTTGACTTGACACATAGTATTGATTCATTATTTCAAGACTGCGATCATATAAAACATTACTAGAAGAGAGTTAACTTTTTATCTCGAGGAGGCATCTATTTACACTATGGAGAGTGTGATCTTCAGGCTAGTCATGTGGGACCAATTCAGTGAATATTGGATTGTATTAAGACTCAAATAGCTAGTTTTTCTTTAAATAATGGTTTTTATGCAGCAAGATTGTTTTCCTCAAGTGTCAAAACTGTTTTAGGATGTCTTTATTAACAAGTTCTACATCTTACCACCCAAGTGATAGATCATGTTTAGAGTTGATTTGGTGCCAATAATAGAGATAGTTTCTATCATTCCTTGTATATTAACACTAATGGAGCTTCAATATTTGAATTTTTAGTTGGAACATATAGAATTTAACGATTTTACATGGCCTAATTCATCTCTTTGAGGTTCTCTAGTTCTATTTTCTTTGAATTCTTATTGATCTTTTCTCTTATGAGTGGACTATCAGAGATTGAACTAGATGATGATCAAGAACCAGTGTCATCTTCTATGAATTGATGATCTCTTCGATCAGCTAATAAGAGCTAAGGTCTTCTCCAAGACTGATTTGAGATTAGTATACCATTAGTTGAGGGTGATACCATTAGACATACCTTGAATTCCTTTTATGATAAGTTATGGGTTGTATTAGTTTGTGGTGATGCTATTTGGTTTGAATAATGAACTAGTGATTTTAATGGATTTTATGAATAAGATTTTCCATACTTTTTTGGGCTAATTTGTGGTGGTTTTTGTCGGTGAAATTTTTTTGTACTCCTAGTTAGATGAAGATCATGCCAAATATCTTGACATCATACAGAGTACATTGATAGAGAATCAGACTTATACCAACCAAATGTAGTTTTTGTATTGCTAAAGTGGACTTATTATGCCATGTCATCTCATAGGTAAGAGAATTAGTGGACCCAAAGAAAGTTGAAACTATGGTATCTTTGGAATATCCCAAGAATGTATTCAATATTTAGAGATTTCATGGTTTTATAGGTTATTGTCAGCACTTTATCCATGATTTATCCCATTTGATAGCACTGATCTCTAGGCTGACCATAAAAGGGTGATGTTTGTTTGGTCTAAGTCTTGCGAGAGATCTTTTAAAGTTATAAATGAAAAGGTGATCTTAGCACCTATCCTCGTGTTACTTGTTCTAGGTAAATAATATACCGTATACTATGATGCATCTTGTGTTGGACTCAGAGTAGTTTTGAGGCAGGATGATCAAGTGGTTGCTTAGGGATCCAGACATGTGAGGCCACATGATAGGAATTATCATACTCATGACTTGGAGTTGGTGTTAATGATACATTCCATGATATGATGGATTAATTATCTTATGGGTGAGAGGTGTATGGTATACATGGACCATAATATCATTAGGTACATATTTTATCAGAAGGACTTTAACCTTTGGTTGATGATGTGGGTAAAGTATTTTTAGTCTTTGGACTTCGAGATGGATTATAAACCAGACAAGGGTGACGCTGTTGATGATCCATTAAGATAAAAGAAACAGGCAGAAGCATATGAGAGGCTTTTGACGAGTGGATAATAATGGATCTCTTTTTAGACAAGCATCAAGATGTTCAAGAGTCTAAGGTATGAGTATCTATAACATCTATATCTAATATAACCATGATTTTGGACCACATTATTTCTAAGAAGTTATTTTATTTGGAGGGAATAGTTCTAGAAGATGACTAATATTGTTATTAGATACCATTGAGATGGTCTCTGGGTAGTGGAAATTTTATTCTTTTCTATAGCTGAGTATTAGTTCCTATAGGGTTACACGAGGAGCTAATGAGGGAGTTTCATGCTTCTATATGGGAGGTATATCCTATTTTAAAAAATATGTATCCTGATATATGTAGAAAATACTTGTGTTCAGTAATGAATAAATATGTATCATGATTTGGGGAATGATCTTTCACTTGTTAATAGATGATAACTGAGGATTAGAGGCCAGCTGGGCTTTTGTAGACTTTTCGCATTATTGGGTGGAAATGGAATGTTGTAACTATGAAATTTGTGATAGGAATACCCAAGATAACGCATAATAATTAGTGTTTATATGCCTAAGGAAGTCCATCGACATGATGTTTCAAGGAGTATCATTTCATATAGAGATCCTCATTTCACACCACATTTTTGATAGGGTCTTCAGAAGGATCTAGGATTTTAGGTTCTTCTGAGTATGTCATATCATCCTTATATTGATGGTCAATCTGAGAGGAATATTCTTGTGATGGATGATATTTTCCAAGCAAGTGTTTTGGATTTTTTTTACTCGTGGGAGTGACATATGGCACCCTTTAAGTTTTTATATAATAACAGATTCTAGGAATCTATACAAATTTTACCTTTAGAAGAATTTTATGGAAGGTCATGACGTTCGACACTTTGTTGGATGAAGGTATGTGAGTTAGTGCTCGTTGGGCTTAGTCCCATGTAGGAGACGACTGAGCATGTTCAATTGATTAGACAATTAATGGGGACCATATAGAGAAGTAATAAATCGAATGATGACCAACAGAGATGACCTATATAGTCTGAGGTTGGTCATCATCTTTTCTTTCGGGCGTCGCATAGGTTGGGGTACCGCCTTTTCAGAAAACAAGGAAAGCTAGCGCCTAGGTTTGTCAGGCCGTTTGAGATAGTTGATAGGGTTGGTCTAGTGATATAACACTTATCCATTATATGGTGATATATTTCCGTCCAAAATTTGTTCCACATGACACAGATTCATAGATATTATCCAGAACCTTCTCACGTGATAGTGGTAGCAGACCCCAAGATTAGTGATAATGTTTACATTGAGGGGAATTTGAAATGGATTGTAGATTGTAGTGATAAGTATCTCTGGGGTATGAATATATCGTTGGTTTGGGCATAGTTCAAGAATGGGCTAGTTTAGTAGATAAAAAAGTATAGGCAGTCTGGTATGTGTCCAAAGTTGCCAAACTTATTAACTAACACACCATGGTGATACTTAGAGCATCTTGAGGAAGATTTTTTATATGGTGGGGAGTTCCTATAATCCCTTATTTTTATATGTATGTGTCTCTATGAGTTATTTGTTTCAACCTTAGTGGACAAGTCTTATTCAAATATGAAGATCCTTGTTAGGGAAAAATACTTATTGTTCAGGGATTCTTTTTTGAATTAATGGAGTCTGGATAAATGGGTAATGTGTCACAACATGTTCTTGGTAATTTGAAAATAATTAATGGGGGTTTATGTTTTTAACTAGGGAAATGGGTTGAAAAACTATGTGCATATCATTTACATGTCATGTAAATAGATTAAAAATCATGTAACATTTTGGAGAATGAAATATTCCTCTCAAGGGAAAGGGGTTTTAACATATCCCATAAAAAAGAATTACATGATGTGTAACTATATTAAATTCCATTTAATTCCCCGACCTATTATTTTAAAGTATTCCATGCGGTTGATTTTTTCATTCATCTCATTGCATCCTTCTTCTACCAACACTAGGGAACCATCCAACAAATTTGTAGTGCCAACCTCCCTTTTTTATATAATTATAACGTATTTAATCTCGAGTAAGTGGTTCTGGTCTAATTTTACCTTCTCTCTCTTGTTTTTCCAGATTTTTTAGTGTAAACCTATTGATCATGTGCGTTGTTGGGTTTTATGTTGGCCAATTTTGATCAAGTTTCATTCTTATAATCATCTGAACCATCTTCCTTAGAGGATTTTTCCAATGGAAGTAGTGTTTGATCGCTATTTAAAGGAATGTGGTCTAAGCCTTAACCATTTGGTTTGATAATTGTTGAGTATGTGAAATATTTCAATTGCATCAAAATATCCTTAACCAAATAAATTGAATGAATGAATTGAATAATTCCTTATAGTCCCTTTGGATCTAATTAGTTATTGACATGGATTGTTGCTACCATTTATGTGAGAGAACCTTTGGATATAAATGATTTTTTAATGGATTAAAGTCCATTTAGCCTGACATGGGTTGTGGGTTATTAGTTGATATAGATCCACCTTAGTTTTTTTTTTGATTTTTGTGATATCTGGAATGTTATGGGTTATTACCAAATGATATATGAAATTTATAAATTAATAATAAATTTTAATTTTCATAATTATCCATTGAGCCATATGATGAGATATTATAATATCATTGTTCTCTAACTTTTTATAATGATTAAATGTTGTAATGCTTATATTGTGGGAAATAATTAGTGAAACATGCTGAAATTATGATATACTGTGATTGGCCTAGTTAATATCCTAAAATGATAAAAGAACTACTTTGGCCCATTTGATATGCTGAAATGATAAAATAGAGAGCTTGGCCAAGTTGGATTACTGAAATTCTTATACAATGGGCTTGACCCAGATTGATTTCTAAAATGATTATATAGCTGGTTTGACCCAGATTACTTTGATTTATACATTTTTGATAAGGTTATGGTTGGTTTGGTTTTCAGACATGATTATAGACATTTCAAAATGGCATCGAGGCAGGCTTTTTTACGTTGGTTATATGGTCGTATTTGGAACAGTTGTGATACATACTCAGAGATATATTGGCATGATGCCGAAATAGGTTGATGTGGTATTAAGTTATTTTTCTAATTAATTAATACTCATGTTTATTAAATTATTTCATACACATTTTATTAGACTGGTTATATTTAAAAATTGTGGTGTTGAGCTACTGAGTTATACACACACACAATTTCGGCCAACATTTGGTACCCAAGAATATTATATGGAAGTACGTTTGGATAAGGGAAAATGACCTTATTATTGATTCTTTCATACTGGACATGAGGTAGTTTGGATGTGGAAATTACATGGGGTTCAGGACTAAGGACTTTTGAGTATGCACATCTTTTATTTGTATTGTTCAAAGCATGAAATTTAGTTACATTCTAAAACATCATTAAATTTATATTTTATGATTTATTGGATTATTTAGTTAGATTATTAGTTGGTTTCCTCTTTTTAATTTTTTTTATACCACTTCTGTACTCTCATATACATGTATATAATTATTTGGATATTTTCCAAAGTGTTGTAAACTACAAATCTAGGGGATATACTCTCTCCACTATACTTATCACACCCACACTGCTACTTGGCAGCCTCTAACATATGGGGAGGCATGCTTGAGGTCTCGTAACCAACCAGGTTTGGCCATATGGTAGAGTGCTGAATTAGGGGATGTTACACTTTGTCTACCCAAACCCATCTCTTTCCTTTTTTCCTTCATTGATTTCTTAATATGGTAAGATAATTTCATACCTGATAATTTAATAGGTGTATTATAATGGTTATATTTTATTTTAACAAATTATGATTTTTTAGCTCAACATTATGTGTGAAATAAAATACTAAAATAATATATATTTAAGAAAAATATATAATTAAATCTCATGTCATCACATTCTCCCCCTTAAAATAAATTTTACTATCATAATTTAATTATTAATCACCTAAAATTTTAAGGGATTATATAAATCAAGTTTAAATTTACAATATTAATTTATCCTCACTATCCTATGTTTGAGTAAAAATCTTATTTCTTCACTAATGATAGGGATATAACTAATATTTTTCTTTTTTTCATTAAACATTTATGTGAAATATAAAAATATAATGGAAGTAATTTTTTTCATAGGGAGTTTATAGACAACCTTCTATTAATAGGTGATCATGGGTGGATTTTAGATTTTATTTTCCAATCATAGCGTTTATCACTCTAAAGGGAGATGATCTATATGTAATATCACATCGAATTTGACTAAAAGAATGACAATTAGATTTTATAGGAAACAAATTATTATAAAAATATATTTGAGAGGAGAAATATACTTGGGAATCAGTAATCACATAAATAAAATTTTTTATTAATAAAAAAACATCAAGGCATCAAGGTGGTGATTTTATGTCCTTAAAAAACATTCTATGTACTAATATATTGGATGATTAAGATACAAATACCAAACTCCCATTTCTTGAATTAATGGTCAATGTTCTTTACTCTACATTATGACCAAAAATTACTTCAATTTTTTTGTTATCATAGTATTTCCATTATATTGGATGTTTATAGTTCTTATAATCCTTATAATCACATTGATTATGGAATTTCATTGGATAATGTCCATGTTACAAAATTTAAGATAGAGAACTTTCAAGTGTATATTTTGATAAAATCATTTACATATCACCATGTCCACTGATCTATTTACTTTTACATAACAATTAGTTTTTCTATACCATTATTTTACATATATAAAATAACCCCACATTCAATCAAGAAAATTATATTATTGTTTCTTACAACAATTTTGACATGAAAAAAATTTACTACGATTTCCTTAATCATGTTCATGACATTAAATTCTTGGAGACTCTATACCTCTCTTCTATGGTGTGTTTCATAACTCCACTAAGTTCACATTATTAATCATAATTCTTGATTGCTATTTTGGAATAATAACATGGTTAATCACTCTATATCTTATAATTTTTGGTTCCTCAATGAGAAAATATCTTCATTTAAATTCCATAATTTAGTAACTTGGTTCCTTTAGGAATAAAAAATTACTAAAAATATTATTTAACCATGAATAGTGAACAATTAATACCATAAGAAAATTATTATAAGATATTAAAAATAAAACCTCAAAATATCATAATATTTCAAATTATTACAATATATTTCAGTTAAACCTAAATTCATCTCTATTAAATATAGGTTTATTTTGATTGGGTTCCCTCTTATTCTGTAACCTAATTATTTAACCTGATAAATACTTCATATTATCTTTGTTAATATAATAGGGTTAAGAAAATCTAATCCCCTAAGAGTGTAATACTAGGTGTTATGTTTGGCCTCTTTGTTGTGCATTAGGTTATCATTATGTTAATACCCAACATACCATTTTTATGGATATTAACCCTAGGTATATTTTTTCTATATCCTAACATACCTTTTAGTATCTATACCTGGATTTATTTCAAATAGAACCACACAATCTCTAATTTACCCAAACTTTATGAGTAACACAATGGAATTTTAAAGGAAGAAAATTATATTTGATAGAGTAAAGGGAACACAAAACTGAGTTTATATTTTATTATATGTAACAATATGTTCTGATTTCATTACATGGAACACTTAATTTATCTTTCACTACACAAAACCCATAGATTTTTATGTGCGATAACATATTCAACACACAACACCAAACGTAAACTTGATATATATTACCGTGATAACCAATATGTTAAATTGATAGGTATACATAATATTATCTACATTATGAAATATATAAATATATATATATTTATATAAATTTCCCAGTCAAAATAAATTATTTATAAAAGTTTAATAAATAATAAATCAATCATTAGTAAAATCATTTCATTCGTCAAAAATATGTTTTCTCTAAAAAATGATTTTTTATTTAATTTATTGAAAAAATATTCTAATAAATTTTCGGGAAATTATTATTTTTTTGATGATGAAAAATTAATTTTTAGAATTACAAAATCTATGTTTACTTTGTGGGAAATTTTTTTACTTTTCATAAAATATTGATTTTTAAGTGAATGTTGAAAAATACTGATTTTTGTAAAAAGACTTTTCTTTTCAATAAATTATGTTATTTAAAAGTCATAACGTGTTTTAAATATTTTTTAAAGTAAAATAAGTATTATTTATTTATATTTATTTCACTTAATTACTTTAAATCAATTTTATATTTGTTTGTAAGAATACATTTTTCATTGGGTTTTAAAACGAGTTTTTCTAAAAACTGTTTTAAAATGCATAATGTTTTTCATTTTTAATTAATTAAAATGATCTCTAATGGGAAATTTTATAAAATAAATTAATATAATATATATCATTAAATATTAATTTAATTTTATAAAATAGTTATTATTATCCATAAATTTAATATATAAGCATCTTTTTTGAAAAACACTTTTCATAAAAACCTGCAGTCACGTCGTGTCTGCAGGATTAATATTAAATAATAATTTTCCAATTTTTTGAATTGAATTTGAAAAAATGGATTAAATATTCAGAATCAACTTAATTTATAATTTATAATATTCCAACATATTTTTTTACCATAATTATTAGTGAAAACAGTTAAAATTAATCACAACGATTAAGGTAAAATGATTTTAACAGGGATTAAAATTCAAACTTAAGGGAAACAATAACCTAGAAACATGTCAAAAACTCATGTTATAGCGATATATCTACACTTATGACCTTATGATATATTTTATTTGTTTTTGGGACACTTTTCCAAGTAAGTAACCTATATAAGAAGTTAATTAAATAAAAGGACAAAAATAGGCATTTTCCTTTTTATTTATATAAAGAATTGGAATAGGAATAAAAAAATATAGTTCAGTCTTAAAATATTATTTTAAAATATAAATTATTTATTTATATCCATATAATTTATTTTAAAAAATTAATATATGAATTAATTAATTTAAATACTTAAGAAACACGAACATACTAAATATTTAGTAAATAATTTACTAAAATAAATGATACTCAAAATATTAAAAGTTGAGTAAATTAAATTAACTATTGTCTTAAATTAATTTTTATATAATTATTTAATATTACATAGTGTTTATAATAATATATTCTTATTCTGTAATTTTAATTATTAATTTTTTAGGTTTAATTTAAATTAATAATGTCAAATTTGACATTAATGTTATTTTAGGATGAATTATATTTTAATAAATGATTGAAAGATACTAAAAATCCTATATTATTACAAGTTATTTTTATATTTTAATAAATATCATCTATGGTACATTAATTAAGAAATTTATCTTTTATAATGAATATATTGACCCTTAAAAAGTAAAAACATTATTAGCACAGTTAAGGTTAAAATAATGTTTTTTTCACATTACATGCACTTATATTAAAGATAATTTACAATGCACATCAGATTTATTAATAGATAAAATGGATTTCATATTTATAATAATTCATTAATTTTTTTTATAATCCTCATTTTAGGTCAGTCTTTATGGATAAATTTGGCCGGTTAGAAAAATATTTACCATAATGACAAACCAAAATGAAAAAATAAGGAAACACATGAGTTAAGGAAATTTTTTTATATTATTTTGTGGTTGAGATTTTTATAGACCAAATAATCTCTAAAAACCATTAATTATAAATATTGTTGCCACTTGAGGTAATATTTACCTCTCAACATAGAATACTTTTTGGTAATTATAAGAATGTCACTCCTCAGCAATAAATGGGAACTCACTCCTCTCACATATTCGCACTTCTATAGCCATTTGGATCATATAAAACTACCAAATTACCTATAAATTTCCCGTATCTAATAGTAGAAGACATCATTTTGGAATAAATAAAATAAATTAAGGCCTTTGGTGCAAATCAAAAAGAGTTACCCGAAGAAGAGACACCATTCATAAAAAAGTATTTTGGTTTTATTTCTTTCACAACATCCTAAAATTATTATTATAACATGATAATATAATAATATCATTATATTAAATATAATGATAATTTTTATGATAAGTGTTTTACCTAAAAACACACACACTTCCATGAAATGAGTTACAAAATTATTATTCGTGTGTACGGTAGACTACCGCCTCATGAAACGATGTTATTCATTTTTCCATTACCACATCCCACAATTGGGTATGATGATGTATATATTGTTTTTATAGGATATTTATAAAACAGTTATACCTTAGAAGTAATTATATTATATATTCCTTTTATTATTCAATTCTTAAGGTTAAATGATAACACCACTCGTGTGTACAACCGACTACTACCTCACGAAGTGTGGGATTCATTTTCCACTAACATGTTTCATGGAAGGTAATAAGGGTAAATTTAATAAATATATGTGATATAAATGAAATATTTGTGAACTTAATTACATATATATCATTATTACAATAAAATATATGAATTTTCTTTTTCCTTTTCACTAAAGGAAAAAAAGATAACGTCTGTGTGGACTACCGCCTCCTCGAAACGATGCAAATATTTTTTCCATCACCACGCCACAATAATGATATATATAAATATAAATATAAGTACATATATTTCGATAATATGGTATTTTTTATAAATTTATAATTATAGAAAGATAAAATATTACTTTTCTTCTTTCCATAGTGATCATTGAAAAATGGAAACGTTACTTAATCCCACTTACAACCTACCGTCTCCATGATCATAACATTGGTTCAATTTTCATAACTGTATTTTATGATTGGTTTTAAAAATATAACTTCCATATAAATATTATAATTATGTAATTATATTTATTCTTTATATATTTATGTAATTACCTCTTGACGATATTCAAACTGCCAAATTCATTTTTGACACTTAAGCTATATAAGGTCAAAACATCTGACATAAAATTAATTGGTTATGTAATTAAATATAAAATATTTATTAGTGAAATAAAATTAAAAATAAAATTTAAAAAGGGTATAAAAAAATTTAAAAATTAAAAAAAGTTTATTATTCATGATTATAAAGACTCACATGATGAGACAAAATCAATATAAGGGTTTTTTCATCTAACATTTATTTCTGTGAGATATATTCCATATTCACCACCTTTCTTGTTATGTGTTGTATATAATTCCCATTAATGTATTATGCGCTTATTATACATAAATTTATGTGGATTTATATAACCATTTTATGATATCTCTTTCTTGTTGTTTATGTTTTTAAAAATACTAATGTTATAAGGGATTTTTGTCTCAATTTTCCTTCTTTGAGATGTACGTTTTGTTATACACCTATCTTCTTTCATGAGGCTTATATACTACTTCTTTTCCATGTTATATCACAAATATAATTATTTTCATATTATAATAAGTTTGATTTAATGTTATTATTTCATGGGGATTAAAAGTAAATGTTACCAAAATAGTAAGAGTCCTTTTTTACAATCTCATTGGTTATCAGGATTATTTATGAATATGAAAATAATGATGAGAACAGATGATGAATATCTCATCAAATTCAAGAATTTTATTATATTATGGTTATTAATGATATTTAAAAGTAATGGAACTGTTTAATAATCTTTGGTTTATAAAATAGTTGAGATTATTTTAAGAAAATCCGACTTTATTTCTCTTGGTTAGAAATATATTTTCTACCAAAACTATTTTTTCTAAAAATAATTTCTAAAATATTTTAAATTATTTTTTAAATAAAAAATCACATTTTTCTTAAGATATGTTTTAAATTATTTTTAAAACATTCTTGATATGTTTATAAGGATTTTTTTAAATAAAAGTCTTCTCAAAATGTTTTTTTTTAAATGTGATTTTCTAAATAAAAAGGATACTATCCCCAAGAATGTTTTAAATGATATTTTAATGGTATTTATAGTAATAAATAATAACAACCATTTTTGTATTAGTAAAATGTGTATTTTTATTGACACCATCCTTCCTCTTTCTCTGTGGGAATTAATAATTCGTTAAATAGATCATTATGAGACCTATGTCTTTTCCATGAGTTAACCATATTTTAAAGAGATTATTATAGAACCCATTTATTTTCCATGGGATAATCAAATTTCAATGAAATTTACATTAATGGAATTTATTTTCAATGGGTTAATAAAGTTATAGAATAATAATGATCGGTTTTATAAGATTTATGATAAAATGTCTGTGTACTTTATTCATGTTGTGTTTCTTGGAAATTACATATGATGGGTGGACCCATATAGCTCTTGGTGAGCCTGCTGTAGATTATACGATGGGTGCACCCAAATATCACTCTAATGACTTGGGTAATGATTATATTCCAAGAATAATTATATTGAATATCACCCGTATGGTTATTCCATTTTTTAGGGTTTTTTAAGTGTTCTATAAGGGTTCCATGAAATGATGTTACATCATACCAATACGCTTTATCTATGCTTTCTATGTGTTTATAAAGTTTCATATTATCAATATTGATATCACATGGATCCTGATTATTGATTCTTATGACTATTTCTTTTGTTAAATCATTTTCTTATATTTTAATATTTGATGATATTATTCTTGATGTGTATGAATATTCTTATGTTATACTAATTCACTTTTATTATGTCATCTTACAATTAATATATTCTTATGATCACTCATGACATTAATTTTTTAATTGTTATGTTTTTCCTTTTTGAGAATTTTATCTCACCCTTATTTGTTCTCTTTAACCAGACTATAAAAAAATAGGATGAATGATTTATGTTGAGAATAGATATCTGATGTATGATTATCATGCCTTAATGTGAAAAAGAAAACTTGGTTTGAGTGGGAGAAATGCTCATTTATGGTCATGCAAATTGTTTATGTTGGAGTTTTCCAAATTTATAAAACTGTAAACCTAAAAGGTCCTCAAGGATGTAAGTGAATAAAAGTTTCCTTTTGATTTGTTAAGGTTTGGATGGAAACAATTCAGTCATAATTATTGGTATCGACGCTAGAAATGTAATGTTTACCATTTCAGTACCACATCTAAGAGTGCGAGTTCTGGGATGTTAAAGTTGTTATCGAAGTTCTCTATAGATAACATTGGAGATTAAGATGTTTTCATGTGAGGTTATTTTAATAGTCATGGATACCATCATAGTTATATAAAATTAAGTATGATCATAAGTTCAAAGTCTTAGACGCCCTTTGAGGTTTTAAGTGATGAAATTGTAAATGGATTAGTGACATTTTAATAGGTTGGAATAATTGTAATAATATGGTGTAACTTGAGGTTAGAATTTATTTTTTTGGAAATGATATATAATTTAGGGATAAAATTTAGGGTTTATATGATCTTGAATATTTAGAACACATTTTTTATCTTACATATAACTATAGGATTAAAAATAGATTTGGTGACTAAGTGGTTAATGATACTTTATAATATGGTCATCATATTTTTTGGCTCGAAATATGAAAGGTATGAGATAAAATTTGAGGTTAAAAAAATATTTAATATTTTAGGTTATTGAGGTTATTTAAGATATAGGTATATAGAATGATTTAGTTTGAGCAATAGACATTACTATTTAATTTTTAAGATTAATGTATCATATGATAGTCTACTCATTTTTTTAATTATCATACAATGTGGAAAAGATTCTATTTTTGGTTAATGTCTAAAGATATGAGGAATATCTCATTATAATTTTGGGGATTATTTAGGACTTTTAATGTTTATTTTAGCGATTTAATCATTAAAAAAACGTCTTATGAAAAAAAAGAATATATAATGGTAGAAATTTATTAATGGATGAGATTATGCTAATCCTTTAAGTATATTTCAATATCCTATTAGTCTATATGGTAATATAGTGTCTTAACTATATGACATGATCTTTAAAATAAAATTTTATTCTATTACCACAAAT
This sequence comes from Viscum album, assembly GCA_963277665.1. Lineage (NCBI taxonomy): Eukaryota > Viridiplantae > Streptophyta > Magnoliopsida > Santalales > Viscaceae > Viscum > Viscum album. The sequence goes on from OY728123.1 coordinate 883,431,732, forward strand.
TCTAATGAACTATGTCTTTTCAATCATCATGAATTTATTGAATTTTGGCCCTTTTCATTGATCATTCAATTTTTTAGGATCAATGACCTAATTACTCTCTATAATTATTTATACTTTTCATCTATTCCCAACTATGTTCTTTTATATTTTAACCTAATTATGTGTCATTCCATATAAAGTTTACACTTTCCTTTTTCTATTAATAAGAGAATGTTTTACTAAATTTTTTTATGATAATGGTTTACAATAAAAGAATTTTCAAATTTCCATCCATTGATTATAGAGATAAATACCACCTTTATAAGGAATAAATTTTTTAATGGAGGGGGATGTATATTTAAGGAAGAAAATTATACTTGATAGCATAAAGGTCACAAAACACCAATTTTTTCTTGCATTACATATAACACTATGTTTAGAATGCATTACATGTAACCCAAATATAATCATTCGTTACATGAAACCCCGATATTTTTATGTTTGATAGTATATTCAACATGAAACACTGAACATAAAGATGACGTATATAAACGGTATAACATAGCTATTGAATTGACAGGTATAAATAGTATTAACTACTTTATGAAATATATATATGTACACACACACAGACACAAATTTATATAAATGTCCAACTCAATATAATTTATTGATAAATTTTTAGAAATTAATCAATCGATCTTTTGTGAAGTTCTTTCATTCATCAAAAATACACTTTCTTCAAAAATTATTTTTACTATTTTTCATGAAAAAATTTTGAAATAATTTTTTTGGAACTTTTAGAAATGGTATTTGATAAAATGAAATTATTTTCTGGAATAATTATATCATAATTTACATTTAGTGAAATTTTTGTAATTTTCAGAATATATTAATTTTTTAATAAATAGTGAAAATAAATTTTTTTTAAAAGTAATTTTTATTTTCAATAAATTAAATAATTTAAATTTACTAATATGTTATGAATTTAATTTAATGTAACCTAAGTATTTTTTATTTATACATAATTCAATTAATTACATTTTATCAAATTTATGTTGATTTTTTGTATAAGTTTTATTTCGGGATTAGAAACTAGTATTTCTCAAAACCATTTTAAAATATTTAATGTTTCCCCCTTTTAAATAATTAAAATAATACCTACATATAATGTTTTAAATTAAATTTATAGAATATATATCATTAAATATTAATTTAATTTTGTAAAATTGTTATTATTATTCATAAATTTAATATATAATCATCTATTTGAAAAAAAATATTATAAACCTGTTGTCTCAACGCTCCTGTGGGATTAATATTTTATTAATTTTTTTCAATTATGTGAATTTCTTTTATAAAAATAGATTCCATATTTGGAATTGGAATAATTCATAATGTATAATAAATTGAATATAGTTTTTGACCATAATAATTAGGGAAAATAGTAAAAATTAATCATAGTGATTTTGGAAAAGAGGATTTTTTCTTGGGATTAAACATTAAACATAAGGGGTAAAATGTAACACCCAGAATGTTTAAAATATTATTATAATATTCGGTATCATTTATAGTAAAAAAACCAAGATTAGAAAGGAATATAAAACCAATATAATTTATGATATAATTATTATGTTAAACAAATTCAATATATTCCATAGCATACAATGCATGCAATAGTGAGTTAGTTTTCATTACACAAACAATGAGTTACTCTAAAATCTTGCATTACACACAGGAACATGTTTTATTGAATACTATTAATATTGTAATTTAAAAATAAAATTATCTCTAAAACATTAAATTGGTGTTTATGAATAGGATTTAATAACTTTTAAAAATATATGGGTGAATTCAATGGTTACCAATTAATTAGAAATGAATATGAAAACCAATTGAATATAAAAGAAATGTTTGGATAAAAAAATATTTTATACACCCAAGGAATTTTAACTTAATAAATTAATTTAATTACTATTAGTGAATGATATTAATGAATTTTATATATAATATAAATTTTTTCAACATTCATATAATAGATTTTATATTCATAAGATGAGAACAAATGCAATTTTACATATAAAAACCTGTATTTTTCTAAAGGCGGTTTTTCCACCTGTTAATGGTGCACTTTTTTAAAAATAAATTTTATAAATTTTAAAATTTTTATTTATAAAAAAAATTCATTTCTAATATAGGAATTTAAGAATTATCTTAGGCTGTATTTTTGGTATTTTTATGAGAAGTTTCATTTTTTATAAATACTGAAAAATACTATATTTTAAATGAAAACTGACTTCTCATATAATTAATTTATAATGTTACATTATATTTTAAATTATATTTAAAGTAAAATTAGATCAATTATAAATATCTTAATCCAATTAAATAAATTTTAATAATTTTTATATTGAATGTAGATATAAAAACATATATATTTTTTGAACATTTTCACCTTAAAAATCTGCTTTCTTGCCTCGTCTGTGGGATTAATTTTAAAATAAATTAATTTCCTTATATGAATTATATTTGAAATAATTAATTATACATTTGGAATAAATATAATTTATATTATTTAATAATTTCAATTTAATTATTTTACACAATTATTACTGAAATTATTTCAATTTAATTTATATGATTACAGTTGAAATGGGGTTTTACATATTACATGTGTTTGTATTAAAATTAATTTGACACACACAAGGTATTTTTTTGATGAATTTATATTAATATTTAAAATTAGTGGGTATAAATTATATAATAATTATTTTTCAATTATAATCACAATGGATAAATTACCTAAGTAAATAAAATGATTCAAGTTACCTTTCTTCGAAATTATAAAGATAAAATTGATTAAACTTAAATACTAAAGAATAAATTGATACAAACTATATTAATTTTGTGTTTTGGATGTATTTATCAACCATTTAATCCTTAACCTATATTATTGTTCATTTTTGATGCACAAGAGGTAAGGGAGATGTCCCAATAGTGAATAATTTTCGATATTTACTAGAATTCCACTCTTCCATTTAAAAAGGGCATTCACTCTCCCTAATTATTAACACATACAAAGAAAATCTGATTATCAAAATACTAAAAAAATAACTTCAAAAATTCCATAAAATTATCCTATAATCCTTTAATTTTCAATAGAGTAAACCAATGAAGGACTTTGGTGAAAATCAAAAGAAGATACTCGAAGAGAGGCAACAATCATCAATGATCTTTTTTGTTTTATATCTTACTAAAAACCATTAAATGTTTTTCATATCATGTTAATATAATAAAAATAGTATCTAAAATAAACATAGATGATGTTATGATAAGTTTAATACTTAAAACCCCATACAATGCCACCAAATGGGTTACGAAATCATCTTTCGTGTTTATGGAGGACTACCACATTACGAACTGATGTAATTCATTTTTATATTTCCACCTTCAATGGTATGAATAATGTTGGATTTATAATTTATATATGATATATATTATATTCATGATGTTATTATTATTTTTGAATTTTTATTTCCTAAATACATACATGATTTTCATTTTTTGGGAATACGATAATGTCTCTTGTGTGTACAGAGGTCTACCGCCCCACGATGCGATGTGATTCATTCACGCATTACATAGAATGCATTAAATATGCATTTTATAAAAATATGTGATATATATGACATAAAAACGATACTATAATGATAATATATATATATATATATTTATATATCATTTACTTTTATTTATTTTAATATAATAATAAAATGGAAACAACGTTCATGTATACGTACGTCTACTGTCTCCAAAAACAGTGTATTTAATTTTATATCACTAAATTTTATTGATTACTATAAATAAAAATATAATGAATAAAAACGATATTTAATTCAAAGATTAAATTATTGAGATTATGAAATCATGATCAATGGTAGAGGGAAGAAAATAAGAAGTCAAAAAATACTTTAAAAATAAGGTAATTAACACCTGAAACAATAAAATTAATTAAATATTATTATGAATCGGGTGATAAGATGTTATAAATGAATCATATATGATATTATTAATATTAATATTTTTATGTTGTAGTTTATTAACATTATTAAAACCATTATAAACGAGGTTAAATATAATTCAACAAAAAGGAAGCATAAGGTAAGAGATTTTGTCTCAATTTGTATTCCATTAAGTTCTATTTTCTATAATGCACAAATTCACTTATATATGGGGTTCATACTAACCCTTTAAAATATTATATTATGATTAATTCTTTACTCATGTAATTTTATGTTTAAATTTGAATTATTTCATCCATGTGGATTTGACTTGATAATTACAATATGGTAAAAGTTGTTGAAAAATATCACTTTATTTTGTGATTGTTAGCCTTCTCTTGAAACTATCACTTCATTATGATAATTTTTCATTGGAAATTTAATTTATATTAAATATAAATATTATTTAATTATGGATATTATTATTTCTTAAACCATATATAATTTTTATATATGGTGTTTTCTTTTTATGTTATTTGGTTAATTGGGGAAATATTGATAAATCCTCAACCTTTACTAAATAAGGATATTTGATGATAAGGAATATTTTTCATGAATTAAATAAATTATTTGTTATATGGGGAATTATTTGGACCTAAAGACATAGGTTGGGTCTGGTTATGGATATTCTATCAATTAATTATTAGTTTGATGAGACAAAATCAGTTGGACAAACCCTATGTGTTTGTAACTAGTATGATTTAATCATTATAGTGAATGGTCTTGATAGTAGAGATATTGTTGGGAAAAATTAATTTGTTTTTACCCCATATTTTTTGAACCATCTTGTGAATGTTCATGATGGTAAAGGTATATTTCACTCGAGAAACATGATTTCTTATAGATAATACCTTCTTTTATTACGATTTAGTTATTATTATCCATGAGATTTTCAATATGAAAAAAATAATATGGATGCATCTAATTCTTCATTTTTTGATTTAATGGAAGATTTTTTCAGTTATTTATCTTTAAATATTGATTATTCCTTATCCAGGTATTTAAAGGGTATATATGTTATGATATTTACCTTTCTATATTTATTTTTATTATTGATTCATGATTGCTTCTACTGTACTTATACATTACTTAGAATTTAAGATCACAGTTACTTTGTTAACATTCTATAGGATTCCATGAAGATTACTATGACTGATATGAAGAGATTTGATACATCAAAAAAACTTATTCTAAGAAAAAATAAATTTTTAATTTGAGTATTCAATTGTAATACCGGACTCATGTATGTATCTAGTTTACTGAGAATAGAAAACTGATCATTCCTTTGGGATGTGGTTCCTTGTATCTTATTCCTATGTAATGGTAGTTGGAACCTGCTTTGGGCTACAAGGTTCAGGCTCACTATATTTGGTATTAGAGAAGGTTTAGTAAAAACATTGGAAACTAAATTTAGGAAAACATATATTTGGGAGCATAACCCTAAGATAGACATTGATGATATGTATTGAAGAACATTTCAATGTTTTTATATGATAGATATTATGCACTTTTTCCATGAAATACATCTATATATAGATAATACTAGTGGTTGTGGTTTTGGAACATATATAAAAAAAGGAAAATTCTCTAAAAAGTGTTCATCATGCTTATCATGAGAGTAAATTGATACACGTCAATGTGCCTTACTACACACCTGGTTTAACACACCCAGTGTATATGCTTTGGATAATTCACATTTTATTTACAATTCATTATGAAGGATTTAAATAGATGATGACATTGAATAAACTAGGTTAAACATAAGGTGAATTATATTGAAGATAAGGTGTGATGATTTAAAAATCCTAATATTGAAATTAGGGTTAAAACCTACACCAAGGAAGGACATACGTTGAAATAAAATAGATGATGTATTGGGATTCAAGAATTAAATGGTAGAAGTGTTTTTACTAATGGGATTTAAGTTATAAAAATTATGAAACATATAAGTCCTGTGTTAAATTTTAGAATAATATGTTTCTTTATTAACTTAATAGTTATGGATACTATTATGGGTTAATGAGTTTAAGGTTGACCATATGTTCAGATTTTTTAACACCTCTTTTTTGGATTTGTGTGATTGGTGTCTACCATGATTAAAGATATATTATCTAAAATTTACTTAAAGATTATATTTTAGTGGAAAAATTATTTGAGTAATAATTAATTTATAATTTATAGAAATAAGTTTAATGGTATTGTAACGATTTAGGGATTATGTACAAATAAGATTATTATACTTTTTTGAAAAAAAAGTTGTATTCTAAACCTTAGTGAAAATGATATCTACTGATTAAATTTAAGGTATGTTCATAATATATATTTTGTAGATTATATTAACAAAACATAGTAAAAAAATAAAACTTATTTGTTGGGTGATAACCCAACTAGTCTGGAAAGGACGTGGGGCTTTAACTCTGAACTGAATGATGATAACAGTTTCATGCTTACCACTGGCCTGCGAGATTTCCCACTTAATTAGTCATTGTATTTAGATAAAAAAATATATAAATAGATATTAATGACAAACAAGTGGTATTTATTTATTTTTGTATAGAAATTAATTTACAAAACATATTGGTTTTGGCAAATATTTAAATACAAATATAATGACTTTTTTTATGATCGGTTAAAACTGAATTTTAGTGATTTATGCATAAAAAATTCATTTTTGGATATATATTTCTTAGAATATGGGATGAATTGGAAATTTATTGAATAAAAAACATAGGATGGAATATTTTTTATGAAACAAACATATATAAAGTTACTATATTTCCCAATAATCATAGGATGTAAAATAATTACTCAACATTGGGAAAAGGGTCTTCAAAACAAAAATGTTACCCAAATACGTTCATTTTAATTGAACTATTGGTATTTTAAATCATCATAGATTTATGGTTTTTATCTTTTAATCATTCCATTTATCACTCAATTTCCTTCGATCAATGACTTTAATAACTCTCTATAAAATATTTACGCTTTTCTTCCAAGTCCATATCATCACCTCCCAACAATGTTCTCCTATTTAGAAACCCAGTTATGTGTTATTCTAGATGTCTTTCATACATCCAATTATATCTTATTAAGAGGATTCTTTACCAAACCTTTTCATAATTTTGGATTTAAATAAATTAATTTTCAGATGTCAAAATTTGATTACCAATATCATGTATAAATTTAGAGGGCTCAATTTATTTATGGTAGGGAGAATATTACACCATGAAATTTTCAAATATGAACAACATATTTGGTAGCATTTATAAAAGGGAGAACCAAGTATATAAAGGGGGATAAAATATCAAGATATTATGATATATTTACTATTTTTAATAAATTTTATATATTCTATATATTTAAATGCATGTGATATTGAGTTAGCTTACATTACACACACATTGTTTCTACGAAAGCTTACGTTAAACCCAAGGCTGAATTTTACCAAATATTATTAATATTTTTATTTAAAATTATAATTATATACTAACTATTAAATTTGAGGTTATGAATATGATTAAATATATTTTAAAAATATATAGTCGAATTCACTAGGTACCAATTAATTATAAATTAATATAAAAACCAATTAAAAAAGAAATGTTAAAAAAACTATTTTTATGTGATAAAGGAATTTAAACATAATGAATTAAATTAAATACTATTAATAAATGATATTAATGAAATTTATATATTAATTTTTTTTAAATTCATACAATATATTTGATTTGCATAAGATAAGTACAAATCCAATTTTATGTATAAAAAGTTGTATTTTTGTAAAGGCAATTTTGCTGCCTTTTAATGGTGAACTTGTTTTAATACTAAAATTTTACAGTTTTATAATTTTTTTTGATAACATAAAAATATTTTTTTAAATTTTACTATAAAAATTATCATAGGGTTAATTTTTGATATTTGTTTGAGAAGTTTCATTTTTTGATGAATAGTGAGAAATATTGAATTTTAATTGAAAATTGACTTTAGATCTAGATAATTTATAATGTTAAATTATATTATAAATTAATTTTAAAGTGAAAATAGATAAATTAAAAATATATTAATCTAATATAGGTTATCAGAATCATTTTTATATTAAATTTATATAAAAAATATTAGTAAATTTTTGAACTTTTTTAATTTAAAAACCCACTTTCTCATCTTATCTGCGAGATTAATTTTAAATTAACTTATGCCACTTATTTTAAAAGAATATATAAAAATGGATTAAATATTTTGAATAATAATAACTTATATTATATAATGATATAAACTTAGATTTTTACCACAATAATTAGTGAATATAATTAAAATTAATTTATGTGATTAAGTTTAAAATCGGTTTTGCGCATTACGTGCATTTGTATTAAAATAAATTCTACATACACATATAATATTTATTTAATGAATTGAAATTAATATTTATAATAAATTTGTATACATTCTCTAACAAATATATTTTATATTATAATATTAATCTATAAATTACCTAAGTAAATAAGAAGACATAAGTTACCTTTGTAAAAACAATAAATATAAACTTGTGTAAACACCGAGAAAAATAAAAACATCGATATAAAGTGTATTTAATTTGAGTGTTTGAAGTATTAATAGATAAATTCTTCCCTAAAATACATTATTGTTTAATTTTGGAGGCACATGAGGTAAGGGAGACCTCTCAATATTGAATACTTTTGGGAATTTATAAGAATGCCACTCATCCTCCATTATAAAAAGTCTTTCACTCTCCCCACTTTTTTACACATCCCAAGTCATTTGGATTGACCAAGACATGAAAAAATAACTTAAAAATCCATTTACCTAATCCTAGAATCCTTTATTAGGTCCAAAACCCAAACAAGGATGGCCTTTCATGAAAAACTAACAGAGACACCTGAAGAAGAGGTAACATACATCAACACGTGTTTTGGTTTTATTTATTTTTTAAAACCCTTAAATACTTTTTATATCATGATTATATAATATCATAATTAAATTTAATATTAATTTAATTTTTTATGTTTTGGGTAAAACCTAAAACATAACACATTTCCATCCAATGGGTTACAAAATCATCGTTCGGGTGTGTGATGAATTACCGCCAGTCGAACTGATGTCGTTCATTTTTCCATTGCCACATTTCAAGGGTGGGAATAATAATGGATTTATAGTTTATATTATATATATATATATATATTTTAAATTGATGATTTAATTATGTTATTTTAATTATTATATCACATATACCTTCATGCTTTCCATTTTGTGGGAATATGATAAAGTCGCTTGTGTGTATGACGGACTACCACATCATAAAGCGATATGATTCGTTCATGCTTTACATGGAATTCATTAAGGATAGTTTTAATAATAATATTATATATAATATTTTTTTATGTTAACTAAAATACATATATATCATTTACTTTTGTTTCTTTCAACATGACATGAATATAGAAATATCTTGCATGCTTACGTAAGACCCATCGTCTCCATAAACAATGTATTTTATTTCCTATAAGAAAATATTATGGATTACTATAAAAAATATAATAAATATATAGAATATTTACCTCAGTTTTTATATTTTTAGATGATTTAATCTTGACCAAAGAAAGAGGAAAAAAATAACAAGTCAAAACATACTTGAAAAAGAAGAAAACTAATGACCGAAATAATGAAAAAAATGAATATTAACAATCGGCTGATACAATGTTATAAATTAATCATTTCCAAAATTATATTTTTTTTTATGTTTATGGTGTAAATTAAAAAAACCGTTAAAACTATTGTATATGATTTTAAATATCATTCAACCAAAGGAAGCATAAGGTAATGTATTGCATCTCAATTAACATTCCACTGAGACTTATTTTTTATTATTCACCGATTCACTTATATATGGTATATATAATTATCATTTGATATATAATGTAAGTATTAATTCACTAATCATTGAATTTTAATTTTGAATTTGGATTATTTCATCCAAGGTGATTTGACTTGAAAATTACCAAGTGGTAAAAGTTATTGAACAATATCACATTACTTTATGATTTTTAACTTTCTCCTTAAATAATCACTTCCTTGTGATCATTATTTATTCCAAATTTCATTTATTTTAAATATTAATATTAGCTTTAGACATATATGATTATTTAATAAACTATATACCATTTTTATATACATTTTCTATGATGATTAACTGGGAAATATTGATAAATATTCATCCTTTATTAAATATGAATATTTAATGATAATGTAGATTATTCATGAATTAAATTCATTATTTGATATATGAACAATTATTTGGAATAATAGACATGGATGGGGAATGGTTAATGATATAACGTTGATGAATTGACAGTCCCAAGAGATGAAATCTTCTGGAAAAACAATATATGTTTATAACTTTTATATGTTAAACTATCTTGTGAAGGGTCTTAGTAGTAGATATATGGTTGTCCAAACCTAATCGGTTTGTACCTAGAATATTTTAAAAAATATTGTGAATGGTCTTGATAGTAAAGGTATCATGTACCTAGGAAACCATACATCTGATAAATAAGCATTTACTTTATTCAGATTCAGTTATTATTATCCATGGGATTTTCATTATGAAAAAATATATAGATGCATTTAATTATCAGATTATTGATCAATTGGAATGTCTTTTCAGTCATGTACTATTACATATTGATTATTGATTGTTTATTTATTTAAATTGAATGTGTTTTTAGTTATTTACCTTTCTATGTCAATTGTTTTTATTGACAAATGATTTGTTCCACTATACTTAACCCCTACTGAGTATTGGTGTCCACCCATATTTTTGTTTCCTTTCCCTACGATTCCATAATGTTTACTACGAATGATATACTGAGATATGCTAGATGAAATAAAGTTATTCATGGGAAACATTATGTTGTAATTTATGTATTCAATTCTATTAAAAGACTAATGTATATATCTAGTTTACCAATACTACTAAACTGATCGGTCCTTTAATATGTGATTCCATATATATTATGCCAATGTAATAGTAATAGGATCTGCCTTTGGGTTGTTGGGGTCAAGGTTGCTACAAAAAATGACCCAGAAACATATACAAAACTCACAGACTGGTTATATATTGAGCATTATGAACTTAGGAAAAATATTTATGAGTTTTGGATCACTTTTTGATGAAGGTGACCCATATAATAAGTTATGTAATATGATAGACAAAAGAAACCTTTTTCTATTTATTTTAGATATTGCATTGGGATATAGAGAAAATCAATATATGTTCTTTTATAAATGTTATTTTAAATTTTAAATGAGTTGTGCCTATCATTATAATTTAATTTAATGTTTTTAGTTATGAATTAATTACTTTAGATACTTATGAAATTCCAACACAATAATTATTTAGTTAACCATTAACTAAAATAAATGATACTAAAAATTTAAAAAGTTGAGAAAATTGAATGAATTATTTTATTCAATTAATTTTGTAGATTAATATATCATATTTAATTTGTTTGAGAATAATATATTCTAATTCCATCTTTTTTATAATTTTTCTAAATTCAATTTAAATGAATAATGTATAAATTGACATTAATGTTATTTTATGATGAATAATATATTAATAAATGATATAAAATTAATAAAAAAATCCTATATTATTCCATGTGTTTTTAAATTTCAATAAATATAATCTATGGGTCATTCATAGACCAAATGATATATTATAATGAATATATTGACCTTCAAAAATAAGAAACATCGTCAGTGTAGTTAATGTTAATGTTGTGGTTTTTCACATTACATGCGCTTGTGTTAAAGATAATTCCCAAAAAAGCAGTTTAATTTTAATTGATAAATTTTATTTATTATATATAATTTGTGATTATAAAATATATAATAATTATCAATTTAATTTATTCTTAATTTATAAATTATATAGGTTTGAAAACTAGTTACCATAATAAAACACCAAAATTAAAAAATAATGAAACATAGAAGTTAAGGGAAAAAATGTTTAAAACATGAATTTTATTATGTCATCTAGGTGTTGATTGACCATATAATCCGTAAAACCCTATTAATTATCAATCTTGGAGCCACTACAAGTAATATTGACCTCCCGAAAGTGAATTATTTTGGAGTATTTATAAGAATGCCACTCCTCCTCAACTATAAAACGGTACTCAATCCCATCATTATTAAAAACCCTTATCCCATTTGGATCATACAAAAACATCCAAAATCAATTATAAAATTCCATCATATCATTATATAATCATTAATTTGGGAAGAAAACCAACCAAGTAATGCCTTTGGTGAAACCAAAAGGAGTTACCCAAAGAAGATGTAATATTAACAAATGATCATTTTTTATATCGTTCTACATATCCTTCAATTATTATTATAACATGATTATATAATAACCTAATTATCTTCCATTTATTTAGATTTTTTATAAAGGTTGTTACCTAAAAATACACACACTTCCATCAAATGGGTTACAAAATCATTATTCGTGTCTATGATAGACTACCACCTCACGAAAAAATGTTATTCAATTTTCCATTACCCTTCTCACAATGAGGCGTGATGATGAATATAAAGTTTATATATGATATTTTTAAAATATTAATAAATTTTTATTCATTATATCATATATTCCCATTTTCATTACATTATATAAGGGATACAATAATGCTGCTCGTGTGTACGACAGACTACCACCTCATGAAGTGATATGATTCATTTTCTACTAATGCATTACATGGCAGGTAATAAGGGTCAATATAATAAATATTTGTTATGTAAATGAATTATTTATGATATTAATTACATATATTTTATTTTGGTAATATAAAAGTTCATTTTTTTAAAATTTTCACTCACTAAAAAATGATAACACCGTTTGTGGATTTGTGGACTACCACCACTTCCATGTTATAGGATTATTTTTTTCATCACCACACCAAAATAATGATATATATTGGTATATATAATTAAATAATATGGTATCTATGAAATGATAATTGTAATTTAATGATAAATATCACTTCAATTGTTTACATAATGATCATTGAAAAATCGAAATGTTACTCATGCGTACGTAAGACCAACCGTCTCCATGAACATAACATTAGTTCATTTTTCAAAACCATATTTAATGAATAGTTTTAAAAGTATTATTTATGTATAAATATTATAATAATTCCATGATTATTATTATTTATATTTTTAAATTATGAAATTGTTTACCATTTACAACCCACCAAATTCATTTTTCACACATAAGCCGAATATGGTCAAAACATCCGGCTTAAACTTAATTGATTATGTAATTATATATAATTTTTTATAAGTGAAATAAAATTAATAAAAAAATTTAATGATTCAAAATAAATTAAATAATTGACATAAGTTCATTATTTAGTACGATAAATACCCATGTGACAAGTGAGACTCAAGGTAAGGGTTTTTTTAATCTCACTTTTATTTATATGAGATATATTCCATATTCACTAGTTATTTTTATTATATGGTTTATAAAATTACCATGAATGTATTTTGTGAAAATTATACATAAATTTATAGATATTTAAATATCCATTTTATGATCTCTCTTTCATGGGGTTTATGGTTTCAAAATTACCAAAGTGGTAAGGGATTTTTGTCTCAATTTTCTTTCATTAAGATATATATTATTTTGTAAACCTATCTTCTTTTATGAGGCATATATAGTACTTCTGTGATATGTTACATCATTAATACAATTATTTTCATAATATTATAAGATTCCTTTAATGTAATTCTTTCATGGGGATTATTAATCTATGTTCTCAAAATGGTATGAGTCCTTTGTTACAATCTCATCATTTATCTAGATTTTTTATGATTATGCTTCCAATAATGAGATCATGTGATCCATATCTTAATAAACTCATGAATTTTATTCTCATATGGTCATTCACGATTCTTAAAATTAGTATTACCATTTTACAACTATTTGGTACTTAATATTGTTGAGAAAATGGTTTTAATAACTTCCAACCTTATTTCTCTCTATGGTCGAAAATCTATTTTCTTCCAAAACAATGTTTTCTAAAAATGTTTTCAAAAATGTTTTAAAAAGTGTTTCTAAAATATGAAAGAATATTTTCTTCATTAAATGATTTAAATGATTTTTAAAACATTATTTTTCTATAAGGGGGTTTTCAATGAAAAGTATTTTCAAAATGTATTATCTTTTAAAAAGTGACATTCAAAATGAAAAGGATATTCTCATGAAGAATTTTTTTAATGATATTTTAATGGTATTTCAATTCATTAATGATAAAAACCAATTTATATTACTCCAATGGGTATATTTTGTATTAATAACATCCTTATTATTAATATGGATGGATTCATATTGTTTTAAGTTGGTCGTTATGGAACCCATTTCTTTTCCACTAGTTAACCATGTTTCAAAGTGAATGTTATAAACCCCATTTATTTTCCACAATTTAATCGTGTTTCATATATATTAACATGAAAATAATTATTATTCATTTGTTTAATCGAGTTATAGAATAATAATGATTGTTTCTTAGAGTTTTTTTTATGAAATGACAATGCACTTTATTCATGTTGTGGGACTTGGACATTATATATTGTGGGTATTCCCAGATAGTGTTGGGTGAGCCTGCTATATGTTATATGATTATTGAACCCTGATAACACCCCAGTTAATTGGGTAATTTTTTTTCTATAAAGAATCATATTGGAATCCAACCGTATGGTTAGTTTAATTTTTGAGGGTACTGTAAGTGTACTATAAGGGTTATATGAGACGATGTTCTAAAATACCAATATGCTTTAGCTATGATTTATATGGGGTTATGATATTTCATTTGATCAAGATTTATATCACATGGCTCATTATTATTGATTATTATGAATATTTCCATTGTTAAATATTTATTTCTTATTTTAACATTTGATGATTCATGTATTGATGAGAAAGAACATTCTTATGTTATAATAATTCTATATGATTATATCATAATACCCTTATTATATTCTCATGATGAATGATGGCATTCATTTTTGTTAATTGTTTCATTTTCCATTATTTAGAATTTGAGCTCACCCTTCTTATGTTTCCTTTTCCCAAGGTTATAATGAATGATTTTGAACAAATTATGTTTAGAAGTGATCTTATATGGATGAAGATGGTGTATTAATTTGAAAAGGAAAAGATAGGTTATGTGTGAGAAATGACCATTTAAATTAATGTAAATTATTTATTTTGAATTTTTTCCTATTATCTAAAACTCTAAACCTAAAAGGTCCTCCAGGATATAAGTGATCCATTTTTTTATTTTGATTTTTTAATTTTTGGATGGGAAAACATGATTCACAATTATTGTCATCAATGTCAGAAATGTAAAGTTTAATATTTCTATACAAAATATAAGAGTGTGAGTTCTAGGATATTAAATAATGATGTTATTCTATAATTATACTTATTTTGAAGTTTTCTCTAATATTATCTAATTATAATTTTTAATTAACATAATATATTCAGTATAATAGGATTGATTGTTTTTCTATACCTTTGAAAATATGATCAAGATTTACCTATCAATCATTAATAAACTTAAAAATCGTAATTTATCTTCCAGAAAAAACACGATAACATCTAAACTTATCTAAAAACTACTATGATACCAACTACAACATCCCATAACCCAAACTTCTAGATCCATTTATTAAAACAAAAAGTTTACAGGCTATATTTAATTCACATATATAATTACATGATATTTCAGAGAAAATAAAATAATTATATTCTGAGGATGTTTTTAGGTTAAGAGTTTTAAGGAGTTTATAAAAATATTTTACTTGTGGAACCCATATTATAAGTTTAAAATTACAATTTTTACCACTATATATGAATGTAATTATTCCATAATGAGTCTTTAACATCTCCCATAAATTATCCACATATAATGATCATCATGATTAATCACATATAATACATCCTTTCATAACTATGTGAAATGGAAACATAATATATTGGTGAGCATAAATGACCAATAAGGGAAAATATAAGTAATAATAATCAAATATCATAATTAAATATACGATGAACATATAAATAAAATCAATATATATAGGGAAATTAATATTGATAAAACATAGATAATAAATCATATATTAAGGATCAGAATAATATAATACATGAATAAAAATAGAGTCAATAAAAATAAACAATGAGAGCATAAAATATTCATGATATTAAGTATAAAACAGTGACATATTTCAATTGTGGAACAAACCTTAGTATACTGAAACCTTACATTAATGAGTGAAATAATCAGTGTATATTCAATGAGAAACCAAAATTTACTGCCATTTACTTTTCTCAAGAGATATAAATCCTTAACAAATGAATCGGAGAGTGATATATGACCCCACCCATTATTCATCCATATGTATGAGGGCCACTTGAAACCTAATTCACCTATCATTTCATAAAGAGCCTGAATAAATAAAGTGTGCATTATAAATATTTAAAATAAAAATCATTCACTTTTTATATCATAAAAAAACTATGTAAAAAAATTGGTTTGATATAACACATCATAATGAACCTATGGAAAAAATTGGTCTAATATCTTTTCAAATGGATTAACATAAGGAAATGATTGATAGTTCCATCAACAATCATTACATGATAAACCCATGGAACTTAAAAGGATATAGGATCAAATCAAGTGACTTTCTAGGTAAATACTGTTTGATGAAGATAATAAAGAATATGTAATTTTCAATATATAGATAAAGGGTATATTGTTATGAAAATTGTAACACCCGGATGTTTTTATGAAATATTTTCTTTAATTAATTTTTATTATTCATTAGCATTCTTTGAAAACAATCATGAAACAAGCCTTGATATGACTTTAATACAAAATTAATATTATAGTGTAGCTGTTAGGTTTCTGGGAATAATTATAACTACCTTATGAAAATACATTATTAATTCAATGTCTACCAAATATTTTTGAAAATATAAATCAATTAGATATTTTAATTTTGTGTGAATTAATTTTGGTAACTAAATTATAGAGATATATATTTATTTTATATAAATAATAAAATACTTTTTATATTCATCCAATGGATATTTTAGTCAGAGGGTATGAATAAAACCCTATTTGATGTATAAAAACATATTTTTAAAAAGGTTAATTTTACACATTTGAATGGAGAAACCATATTATATCAAGATCTTGACAAATAAATAATTTTTATATGACAATATAAACATGTTATTTTTATGTGGGATATACAAATTTACTTTGGATAAATTTATGATATTTTTTTCTGATAACATTCATGTTTTGATGAACAGTAAAAATACACTAAATTTTAAATAAAAACAAATTTTTTCATAGAGATAATTTATATGTTTAAATTATAATAAATAATGATTTTAATGTATAAATAGAATATATTTTTATCATTAAATATAATTTATGTTATTATCAATAATTTTATATTGAATTCAAAGGTAAAAACATTTCAATCTTTTGTAATGTTTTATCTTTTAAAACAGGTTTCCTCATTTCAACAATGGGATTAATTTTAGATTAATTACTTTAAATTATATGTTTTGAATTTTGAAAAATGGATTCAATATTTAAAATTATTAAATCTAAATTATTTCAATATGATACTTTTATTTTTGGGCATTATGAATAGTAAATTTGGTAATAATGTTTATTACCATGGTTAAGGGTAAATCAGGTAATTAATGGTAAAAATAATATTATAAAATTACCTTAACACCTATAAAAAACCTAATGGATGGATAAATTCAGAACTTATCATCTATTTTTCAAAATTTAATCACTTAATGGCCACTAACCTATGAATATGACATGAATGTAATAAAAACTAAAGAATGTGACAAACTGTCACAATTACATTTTATATAAGTATATTAATTTGAATATATGGATAACTAGGAGATAATATCTACTATATACAGTATATGGAAATATTAAAGAATTACCTACATAGTATAAATTTACTTATAATTTATAGAGATTATATAATTACCATTAATGCTGACACAATAGTTATCTAAAAATTATTTTATTAATAGAAATATCAAATAAATCATTATAAAATTTTAAAAAATATATTCTATGAACTAATTAATGTGATACAGCAATTTTATAGTTGACTATAACATGTTAAGAGGGTATTAAATATATTTTTTCCGAATTTATCTTTTTTGATGATTTTATTTAACGTCAAATAACTGAATAGTGTCAACATTGCCACTATTGATATTTTTAAAAATAACATTTTATTAAATTATTAAAAAATCCTAAAAATATTTAAGAAATACAAAGTGATATTTAAAAGGTCTAAAATGTCATTAAATATCAATTTATGGAAAATTAAACCCATATAATTAAACATTTTAACCATTAATTATATTGAATTTTATTACTACAATTAAATTTAATAGAATAACTACATGTCAATTAAACAAACCTGGTTAAAATTGAAAAAATAAGTTGTCAAAAATTTGTTTGATGATCAAATTACAACCGTATATCATAAAATATTTAAATTTGGGACACTTTTATGGTTTTTGGGTTGGGGTTAATTTTATTATAAATTATTAAATATGGAGTTTCCAAAAGTTCCCCTCACCTCAAATATTGATGGGAACCTAATCCCTCGCATATTAACTTCATTTTGAGCCTTAATTATCGTCCATATCTTTCCCTATTTCCTTATCAACATCCCTATTTTCATTCTAGTGGTTCTATTCATCTTCAAAGACCAACTCTAGTGCTCTAAGAAGAGATTTATAGGAAGCATGTTGAGAAGAGGTAATCTCTTCTACCAATTCTTTTGTACTTCATTGTTTTTCTTCTTCCTCTCTATTAGTAGTTTCATTAAAAGGTAATAAAATCAGTATCAAAAATATAATTATATTTTATTATAAATATGAAAAAAATAGTCCACATTCTACATATCCTATGAAAAAATGAGATCACCACGCATGCGTACATACGACTTACCATATCCACGATGTGGTGTAATATGTTTTTCACCACCACCATAATTGGATGGGTATAATGATGGAAATAATAACTATATATTATTATTATAACATTATACTGATTTTTAAATATTATACACCAAACACTTCAATTCCATTCAACAATTCTAGGAATGATATCATCGCTCGTGCGTACGTACAACATACTGTGTCCACAATGCGATGCGATTCATTCTGCATGACCTTCATTAAAACATTACTATATACATGAATTGAATTTATAAATATTATATTTATTATACTAATATAATTAATTAAATTATATAAATATAACCTAAAATGTGGAACAAGAAATTATTCCACAGAACATGCATAAGAATATAAAGCAGTTAATACCCGAATAACAAGTAACAATGAAATGTTACTAACAAATGGATGAAAACATGATCATAAATGTTATCATAAAAATTAATATGATTATTTAATAAATCATTAACATTTTTTAAATCATTATAAATGAGGTTTAGATACATACTAAGAATATCAAACCTATGGTAGGGGATAACTTTACAAATCTCATTTTTATCCAAGATTCTTTATTCAAAAGTATTTACTGGGGTATATTTATTATACAAATCCATGTTTCCTAAATATGTATTCAAAAATATTCTTTATATCCCTATATAATTTTTAAAATCCAATTTTACACATTATTAAATTTTTACTAAATGGTATGAATGGAATCATTTGTCGTTTTTTGGTATGAGGTACTTTTTGACTTTTCCAACCAATGTATGAGATGAATGTTTTTTTTAACTTGTAGGACAAGGAAAGATTTTAATGATTTCATAATTAATTATTACCTTAAAGCTTCACCTATAATAATACAAGTTTATTTTCACATAAAATTACTTATTCTAAAATTGTGTGGCATTTTGAGGAGCGAAAACGTTTTTGAAGAAGAAATGATATTTTCCTCATAAATTAATATCGTGTTTTTCTAAAATATTACATTCCATCTAAGATGAAACTATTTTAAATGTGTTATATTTATGTCCCGGACATTATTATTATTTTATTATGTGTATTATGGAATGTTATTTAGGAAATCAATTTGTTTTATAAGACATATGATGGAATGATGTTTAAGAAATTAATTTTATTTCATGGGTTATGCTATGGTGAATGTTTTTATATTTTTGTGGAACATGAAAGAATTATTTTATTGTAAGATGGTTGAGACCGATATCTCCCTCCAATATATTATGTAAATATTTTTATATCATGACATAGAAATGAATAGAATGTTTAGTAAATCAGGTTCGATAAAACAGGGATGGAACGAGGAGTGAACTCAGTTCAGTAATTGAATTTTTCCATTATGATGGTCTCGATAATGATCATGGACTAATATGAAATAATTTTCTATTCTTATGTGTGTATGTAAAATCCCAAGTAAGTAAATAATTATGGATTTTCATATCTATGTATATTTATGAATTATATAGTGTTTTAAGAGCCTTAAAATGAGAATAAATCCAATCTTAAGCATAAAATTCTCTAATATTTTTAAAAGATTGGTTTACCGCCTTTTGATGGAAAACAATTTTTAAATCAAACTTTTGAAATATTTTTAAGACTTATTTGTCAAAATAATCGTATTCATTATAATTTGAACATTGAAATTTACATTGGATAATTTTTTGGTATTTTTTCTGACAATGTTTATTTTTAATGAATAGTGAAAAAAATACATCGTTTTACTTCAAAACTGCTTTTTCATCTAATTTAAAAATATGGTTCATTTATCTTTATAAATGTATTTAAAGTGTAATTATAATATATTTTTACCATTTAATCCAATGGTTGTCATTATAATTGATTTCACTTTGGAATTGGGCATAAACAAATGCCAAAGTTTTCATAGATATTGTTTCAAAAAACCCCGCTATTTGTTTTGACAACGAGAATTATTTTTAAATTAATTATTGCAATTTATGTGTTTGGAATTTGGTAAAATACATTCCATATTTAGAATCATAAGGTCCAAATTATTTAATTAAGAATCTTTTGTTTTTGGACATTAGGAATAGTAACGACGGTAATTATCTTTAATTATCGTGATTAATTAGTAATAGCATAGTTAAGGGTAATAAAATAATATCATAATAATAACCAATGACCCCAACATGTGTCCTAATGATACTGGTTCTGTCATGGACGACCATGGGTTTCCTTGTGCCAATTTAGGGACACCATGGAATCACTTTTGTGTGATAGTGACTTTTTATCTTTTTATTTTTAAAGAAAGTAAAATACAACAAAGTATGTTACACCTAAGTAAAACAATTTAAATTTTGTCTACATAGACGATCTCTTGGAATATAAAGAGTCATTAGAAATCTAAAAACATTTCTTTCATCATAGTATTTGTTTTATATTTTTTGACATTAAATAAATTAAAATTTTAATGACACCATGATGATGTAGTGATTACCTCATTAATGAATGATTTAAATAAAATGAAAAGATAATGTCAAATCTAAGACATGAACTTGTAAAAACCCTATTGGATGAGTACATTTCAAACTCATATCACTTTATCCTCTAAATATATCAAAGTGGGACCTTTAAAATCTGAAACTCATTTTAATATAAAGTAACATTTCTTGACATTCCAAGAGTGCCCCTCCTCCCTCTTATAAAAGGCCCCCACCTCTACCTCCTTACCCACACCTCTCAAGCCATTGCCTCATCCATGATCTAATCATTTTATCTCTCCACATCCCTCTCTTCATCCTAGAAGCCTTAACTTAGGCAGAAAGCTCTTCAAGAAACCCTTTTGGTTCAAAGCAAGAGGAGTTACCCGATTTAAAGGAGATTAAAGAACAATCGAGTCATGTCGGAAATGAGGTATGTGACTTCGTCTCAATATCCTTTCATTGAGGCATATTTAGTTTTATACAAAACTTTATTTTATACGGTGTTTAAACCCCTTTGACTTTTACTCAAAATTAATCTTTTTTATACAAAGCGTTTTTACTAAATGATAAAAGGAATGTTATGTCTTACGTATGCAGCGACAATGACTTCTCCACCGCTGTGACCATTATTTAGGTTTCAGCTTCCTTTACAAGCCATAAATTTTTTTTAACGAAAAATAAATACCCTGTTTTACTTTTCTTTTATTTTGGTATTGAAAATGGTTTTGATAATGTTTTTATTATATCAATCTGTTTTTGATATCTTGTGATTGAAATGTGGAAATGTTATGTTTCCTTTATGCATGTTTTTTGTGATACGATTATGTTATGGATCATGGGAATTTTTTATGAAGATGGGTGGTTCTGTGATAAACTAAGGGTGGGTGATCATGTGATAGCTCTCCAATGCATTGGGTAACGCAAAGGGGTTAAACACTAAGGTTTCTCCGAAGAGATTTAGGGAATATACTGTGATGTGTATTGCAAACGTAACCATGAGGGTTACACCCTGCATAAGAATGTTATGAAATCCTCAATTTACCTTTATATATTATGATTTCTATGATTTATTTATGATTTGATGAGGTATGTTAAATTTATTCTGTTTGATGAGTAAAGTATGTTTTCATTAAATCTTATGTATACATGGACTAATGTTTCCTTTCTGTATTTTTATATCCCTTACTAAGATTTTTATGCTCATCCCAAGTTTTAGAATTTTTTTTCACAGGTCAAGGGAAAAGTACATAATGTGATGATAGTGTCGAGGAATTGTCAAGAAATAATCCATTTTTTATTTTTAATATGTCTCCTTTGATGAGAAAAATGAATACTGCCTTTTATGTAACCACCTAGTTAAAATGTGGAATGAAATACATGATTTATGATCTAATTATCTATAACTATAAACCTGAAAAGATCCTCAATGTTTAATCTTGTAATAACTCATGATTAAGTAATGTATAAGGCTGGGGCCTTATATTTGGTATCAGAGGTCGATTTAGATAACTTTAAGAGTTAGAATTCTACTAAATGATTATCCAAAAATATTTTTTTATGGTCAAATTGAAATGTTATAGCATTTGAATATTACCATGTTGCATCATCTATGAAATGTTTGTTCAAAATGGTTTTCCACAGAGGAAATAGTGAAGCAGTGCTATGAAGGTTTAAAAAAGGAAATGGCCTTCCGAATCAGCATATTGAGATGGTTGGAATTGGAACCGAACAGTTTGTTGCAGTAATAGAGAAGTTGACTCAAGAGATAAATGGTGGTGGTATACATCCACAAGATCAGCCAGATCAACCACAGAGGAACATGTCGGTGGTGGAACATTTCATGAGGCAACATCCCCCATCATTCAGAGGATCATCTGACCTCGTGCTATCTAAAGGGTGGATTAAAGCACTAGAGAAGATTTTTGATGTCATGAGGTGTTCAGACAATCAAAATGTTAGTATTGAAATTTACCGTTTGGAGGGTGAAGCAGATCAGTGGTGGTAGATGGTTAAAAATATCAGGGACGTTGATGAGATTGATGCTCTCGACTGGGATGAATCAAAAGGTATGTTTCTTGAAAAATATTTTCCTAAGGCGGTTCGACATAGGATGGAAAAACAATTCTTATAATTGAGGAAAGAGGATGACTTAGTCACTGATTATGAAGAAGGGTTCACTCGATTGGCAAGGTATGCTCCAAATTTTTTATGATACCTTGATAGTAAAATCAATCGTTTTTACTCAGGATTAATGCCAAAATATCGAAGGGATTTAGATTCACGTGAGTTAAAGAGTTATGAAAAGATTGTTCTATGCGTTGAGAAGGTGGAAATGGAGTTTTCTAATGATTAAGTGTTCTATAACAACCAACAGAAGAAGAGACCGTGGTGGTAGGAGAAATGGAAGAATTCTTCAAAAAGGTCTAATGGTAAGAAAACTAAGTTTCCAGTTTGTGATAAATGTGGTAATGGTCATGCTGGGGAATTTCTTCAGAATTCTAGGATGTTCTACTGATGTGGTAAGGTGGGACATAAGGATCGTGATTGCACTGAAAAAGATCAGGGTGATGGTAAGGCCAAATTTGATTTACAGTCAGTGAAATGTTTCAAGTGCAATGAGATGTGTCATTATGAAAACGAGTGTTCGATAAATAGCTCAAATGATGGGAAACAGTCAGACTACAAGAAAAAAGGAGTGGTGAAATCCTTTGAAACTACTTCAGCAGATGTTCGGCCAACAAATGAAGTTGTATCAGGTACTTTTTTTGTTTTCACAGATTTTGCTAATATGTTGTTCAATTGGGGCTCTACACATTCATTCATATCTGAAAACATTTCCATTAAATTGGGAATTCCATCTCAAGAAATGACTCAAGAACTTGTGGTAAAAACACTTGGGGGAAATGTTGAGGAAAAAAGAATTTATAAGAGTCTTCATATCCTTATCCGTGGAAATAACATACTTGAAAACCTTAATATTTTACCGCTAGCGGAGTTTGATGTTATCCTGGGTTTGGATTGGATCTCTGTTTACCATGCTAAGATTGATTGTAGAGATAAAGAAGTTTCTTTTTCAGAATGACTTTCAGTTTGTGTACAGTAATGAACCCTTACTGTTGATAACATATCAAGAGGCTGAGAAACTTGTAAAAGATGGAAATGAATGTTACCTTGAACATATTGTTGAAAACAAAGGAACCATTCAGATTAATGATGTTCCAGTGATAAATGAGTATCCTGATGATTTTCCTAAAATAATACTAGATCAAGAAGTTGAATTTACTGTTGACTTAGTTCCCAATTCTAAGCAAATTTCAAAACACCCTTATCGAATGGATCAAATTTCCCTTTTTGAGATGAAGGAGTAATTTCAAGATTTATTAGAGAAAGGTTTCATTCGAACTAGAACATCACAATGGGGTGCTCTTGTTTTATTTTTTAAAAAGAAATATAGTTCTATGAGAATTTTCATTGATTATAGAGCCCTGAATAACATCACTATTAAGAACAAATATCCTTTTCCTCATATTGATGATTTATTTGATCCACTCCAGGGAGCTCTGTATTTTTCAAAGATTGACCTGAGATTGGGGTACCATCAGTTGAAGGTAAAGGAAGTAGATATTATGAAGATCGCGTTTCATACAAAATATGGCCATTATGAATTTGTAGTAATGCCTTTTGGGCTAACCAATGC
Source organism: Viscum album (assembly GCA_963277665.1). Taxonomy (NCBI): domain Eukaryota; kingdom Viridiplantae; phylum Streptophyta; class Magnoliopsida; order Santalales; family Viscaceae; genus Viscum; species Viscum album. Next base: position 883,457,031 of record OY728123.1, read on the forward strand.
ACATGCTGTATTTATGGACCTTATGAATAGAATTTCCCATGAGTTCTTAGATAAGTTTGTGGTTGTTTTCATTGATGATATATTGGTGTTTTCTAAAAGTAAAGAGGAGCATGAGAGTCATTTAAGGGTTATTTTGCAAACATTAAAAAAAAAAATTGTATGGGAAATTCAGCAAGTGTTATTTTTGGTTACAACAAATTTCTTTCTTTGGATACATTGTTTCTAAAGATGGAATAACGGTTGATATTGCAAAAACAAAGGTTGTTGAAGAATGGCCAAGACCCACAAATGTAACCGAGATTTGTAGTTTTCTTGGTTTGACAGGATATTACCAAAGGTTTGTCAAATATTTTTCACAGTTATCTAGTCTAATTACTAAGCTAACTCTAGAGGATGTTATGTTTATCTGGAAAAAATAATTTGATGATTGTTTTCAGGAATTGGAAAGAAGATTGGTGAATGATCCAGTTTTGGCACTACCTTCTAGGAATGGTGAGTTTGTTATCTACAGTGATGTTTCATTGAATGGACTTGGTTGCGTCCTAATGCAGAATGACCAGGTAATTGCTTATGCTTCACATCAGTTGAAGAGTCATGAGGTTAATTACCCTTCACATGATTTGGAATTAGCTGATGTTGTTTTTGATTTAAAAATTTGGAGGCATCATTTGTATAGTGTAAAGTGGGAAATATATACTGATCACAAAATTTTAAAGTATATATTCACTCAGAATGAATGGAACATGAGCCAGAGGAGATGGCTAGAATTAATCAAGTATTATGATTTTACAATTCACTACCATCCGGGAAAAGCAAATAAAGTGGCTGATGCTTTGAGTCGAAAAAGTAATGCTTCATTAGCAATGTTTCATTTGGAACATGATCCTTTGGTTTGGGATTTTATGAAATTTGGCCTAAAAGTTTTTGGTGTAGGATGATCTTCTGTTTTATTTCAGGTATCAGTGAAATATTCGCTATCAGACAGAATTAAGAAAGCACAGAAGCAAGAGAGTGAGTTGTAGAAAAAGGTAGATCTGGTTCAGAAGGGTAAGTTTCCTGAATTCAACATCGATAATGATTGTGTTTTGAGATTTGGGATGTGATTGTGTTTGCTGTGTGATTCCCAATTGAATAGAGAGTTGTTATGTGAAGCTCATAGTTCTCTATTTTCAATTCATCCAGGAAGTATTATGATGTATTGAGATCTTTGGGAGTACTACTGATGGGATGGAATGAAAAGAGATATTGCTGATTTTTCTGTGAAGTGATTGACTTGTCAACATGTTAAATCAGAGTGGCAGTTTCTGAAAGGGTTGCTTCAACCATTACCAGTACTAGAGTGGAAATGGGAGAATATATCCATGGACTTCGTTGTTGGATTTCCGAAGACACCTCGAGGTAATAATGAAATATGGGTTATTATTCATCACTTGACTAAATATGCTCATTTCCATGCTATACGAGATACTTTTTCTCTAGATCAACCTTCTCATTTGTATCTTAAAGAGATAGTCAGGTTACATGGAGTTCCCCTCTCCATTGTATCTGATCGTGATCCTAGGTTTACTTCTAACTTTTGGAAAGGCCATCAGAAGTCATTGGGTACTGAATTAAATTTTAGTACATCTTTTCATCTTCAATCAGATGGGTAGTCAGAATGAAAAATTCAGACTTTGGAGGATATGCTACATGCTTGTTCGATGGATTATCAGGGAAGTCGGGACCAACATCTTTCTTTGGTTGAGTTTCCTTACAATAACAGTTTTCATTCTAGTATACAGATGGCACCATTTGAGGCATTATATGGGAAGCGGTGTTGAACTCCAGCTTTTTGGGATGAAGTAGGTGAAAGGAAGTTGATGGGACCAGAATTGGTAGAAGATTTGGTAGAAAAAGTTCAGCTGATTCAGAAGCACATGAGAACAGTTCAGAGCAGGCAGAAAAGTTATGCGGACAACAAGAGGTAGGATCTCTCTTTTGAGGTAGGTGATCATGTCTTCCTCAGAGTTTCACCATGGAAAAGTGTGATGCGATTTGGTAAGAAAGGAAACCTGAGTGCAAGGTTCATTAGACCATTTGAAATTCTGTAGAGAGTTGGATCAGTTGCATACCTAGTGTCTTTACCTCCGAGTTTATCTCAGGTACACAATGTTTTTCATGTTTCAATGAGGATGTACATTCCAGATCCATCTCATGTTTTGAGTCCAGAGGTAGTTCAGTTGGAAGAGAACCTATCTTATGAGGAGTAACCTATCCAGATTCTTGACCATAAGGAGAATATGTTACAAAAAAAGGTGATTCATCAAGTAAAGGTTTTGTGGAAAAACCACATGATTGAAGAGGAAACATGCGAATCTGAAAATGCAATGAGGGCTAAATACCATCACTTATTCGATAAGTAAATAAATTGAGGGGATGAAATTTTATAAAGGGGGGAAGAATGTAGCATCCCAAGTAAGTAATTAATTATGGATTTTCATATATATGACTATTTATGAATTAGATAGTGTTTTAAGAGGCTTAAAATGAGAATAAATCCAATCTTAATAATAGAATTCTCTAATATTTTTAAAAGATTGTTTTACCTCATTCGGATGGAAAACCATTTTTAAATAAACATTTTGAAAATTTTATAATTTATATTTGTAAAAATAAACTAATTCATTAGAATTTTTACATTTAAATTTAGTTTGGATAAATTTTTTGTATTTTTCTGACAATGTTCATTTTTAAGGAATAGTGAAAAAATACTGCATTTTACTTCAAAACTGCTTTTTCATCTAATTTAATTATATGTTTTGAATATTTTTATAATTGGATTTAAAGTTTAATTAAATTATATTTTTACCATTTAATCCATTTTTGGTCATTATAATTGATTTCACTTTGGAATTGGGCATAAACAAGTGCCAAACTTTTCATAGATATTGTTTCAAAAAAACCAGCTATTTGTTTTGACAACGGGAATTATCTTTAAATTAATTATTGCAATTTCTGTGTTTGGAATTTGGTAAAATGGATTCTTTATTTGGAATCAGAAGTTCCAAATTATTTAATTAAGACTCTTTTGTTTTTGGACATTATGAATAGTAACGACAGTAATTGTCTTTAATTATCGTGATTAATTAGTAATCATATAGTTATGGGTAATAAAATAATATCATAATAATAAAAAATGACCCCAACATGTGTCCTAATGCTACTGGTTGTGTCATGGCCGACCTTGGGTTTCCTTGTGCAAAACTTTGGGACCCCATGGAATCCCTTTTGTGTGATAGTGACTTTTTATCTTTTTATTTTTAAAGAAAGTTAAATATAACAAATTATGTAACACCTATGTAAAACAATTTTAATCATTTATACATAGATGATATATTGGACTATAAATAGTCATTGTAAATCTAAAAATATTTCCAACATCATAGTAATTTTCTTTATATTTTTTTTACATCAAATAAATTAATTTTTTTATGACACCATGAGGATGTAGCGATTACCACATTAATGAACGATTTAAATAAAATGAAAAAATAATGTAAAATATAAGACTTACACTTTTCAAAAACCTAATTGATGGGTATATTTCGAACCCTTATCACCTTATCCTTGAAATATATCAATGTGGGACCTTTAAAATCCAAAACTCATTTTAATATAAAGTAACATTTCTTGACTTTCCAAGAGTGCCTTCCCCCCTCTTATAAAAGGCCCCCACCTCTACCTCCATACCCACACCTCTCAAGCCAGTGGCTCAGCCAAGATCTACTCATTTTATCTCCCCACATCCCTCTCTTCATCCTAGAATCCTTTCCTTAGGAAGAAAGCTCTTCAAGAAACCCTTTTGGTTCCAACCAAGAGGAGTTACTCCATTTAAAAGAGATTAAAGAACGACCGAGTCAAGTCGGACACGAGGTATGGGACTTCATCTCAATCTCCTTTCATTGAGTCATATTTTATTTTATACACAACAATATTTTATACGGTGTATAAACCCCGTTGAATTTTACCCAAAAGGAATCTTTTTAAATGAAGCATTTTTACTAAACGACAAAAGGAATGTTTTGTCTTATGTATGCGGTGACAACAACTTCTCCACCGCCGAGACCATGATTTGAGTTTTGGCTTCCTATATAAGCCATAACTTTTTTAAATGAAAAATAAATACCATGTTTTACTTTTCTTTTATTTTGGTATTGAGAATGGTATTGAAAATGTTTTTATTATATCAATGTGCTTTTGATATCTTTTGATTGAAATGTGGAAATGCTGTGTTTCCTTTATGCATGTTTCATGTGATACGATTATGTTATGGTTCTTAGGAATTGTTTATGGAGACGGGTGGTTCCATGATAAATTAAGGGTGGGTGAGCCCATGATAGCTCTCCAATACATTGGGTAACACGAAGGGGTTAAACGCTAAGGTTTCTCCAAAGAGATTTAGGGAATATACTTTGATGGGTATTCCAAATGTAACCATGAGGGTTAATCCCTACGTAAGAATGTTATGAATGCCTCAAGTTACCTTTATGTCTTATGATTTATTTGATTTATTCATGATTTGATGAGGTATGTTAATGTGCTTATGTTTTATGAGTAAAGTATGTTTTCATTAATTCTTATGTATATATGGACTAATGTTTCCTTTCCGTATTTTTATATCCCTTACTGAGCTTTTTATGATCATCCCAAGTTTTCGAAATGTTTTTCACAGGTCAAAGAAAAAGTACATGATGTGATTATATTATTGAGGAAGTATCAAGGAAGAATCCATGTTTTATTTTAAATATGTCTCATTTGATGAGAAAAATGAATACTGTCTTTTATGTAACCACCTAATTGAAATGTGGAATAAAATGGATGATTTTTGATCTAATTATCTAAAACTATAAACCTGAAAAAAATCCTCAATGTGTAATCTTCTAATAACTCAAGATTAAGTAATGTTTAAGGGTGGGGCATTATAGTGTATGCGATGAAATTTCATGTCTTATGTTATGAATATTGGGATTACATTGCATTTTTTATGATTTATCCCATGACAAGATATTGTGTTCTTTTATATGAAGGATATGATTTAAAAATTTTATGTTCTTATGATAATGATATGAATGATATTTCAATTTTTTACCCATACTGAATATTTGATCTCACCATTTTATATGTTTCTTTTCCCCAGAATATGCAGAAGGGTATTAAGTATGATATGTCAAAAAGGAGTCTAGTTATGACGAAATAAGTTGGTGATAATGTGGAGGTTTTAGGAACCAATTGTTTATCAATGATGTTATTAAAAAGGAAAAAAGAAAGAATTTTAACCTTATTGAGCTGAATATGGATCTGGAAAGATGCATTTTTACTTCTTCAAATACTGGTATGTTTTATTCTAAAGAGTTTTGGGACATTTGTATTTCCCAAGCTCATCATGATTCTTGTAATGATATGTTATGGTGTAATAGCATTCCCACTAAATTCAATTTCCTTGTATGGAGAATTGGAAATCAGGATATTCCTATATATGATAATGTGAAATGGAGGGGCATTAACCCAGATTCTAAATTTCACTGTTGCAGTACTAATAAAGAGGAGGATTCCGACCATATATTTTTTTAGAGTGAGTGGGGCTTGGTTGTATGGGTTTTTTTGGAATATTCACTAATGTTTCCAATCCTTTCCCTGCCGGAATCTATTTTCTGGATAGGTGGTTCCTGGGTCTGAATAGTGTTGGTCCTGATAAAATAGCCAGATTTGTTATCCATAGTGCAGGGTGTTAGTGCATTTGGAAAGCGAGGAACAAAGCTCGTTTTGAGGATATTCAAAGCTAAAAAAGATCTATTATTATTAGGAAAACAATTATTCTTCTAGACATGGTTTCATATTCTAAAATTTCAAATGGTGATCCTTCCTTGAGGTATATCTATCCAGTCTTTACTTATCTAGATCTTTTGAAAGGGAACTGGGTTAGTTGGTGTCCTCCTAACATGGGTCTTAAGATGAAATTTGATGGCTCTTGTGATGGAGGTTTTATTTGGGGTGGCGGTGTTGTACGTGATGGGAGCAGAATAATTTTACTCTCCTTTTCTAATTTTTAATGGAGAGGTAGTTCCATTCAATTTGAAGCTAAGGAAATTCATATGGGGGTCATGTTGTGTGATCATAGAAACATATCTATTTCTCAAATTGAAACTAATTCAAAGATAATACTCGACTCGATGAATAACAAGATTTCTACTCATTAATTGATTTCTTATATTATCAAAAAATTTATAATTTGGATCGACATCAATAAGACTCATATTTCTCATACATGACATGAAGGTAATAAAGCTGTAGATTAATTTTCATCCTTGATGGTGGTAGACCAAGGTAATAATGTTGTTTGTATTCATATTATTCTTCAAATTGAACCGGAATGGTTGGGTTTTATTAGGGGAGATCAACTTGGTCTCCATCATTTTAGACCTCCCTAATATGTTTGTGCACCCTATCCAAAAACTTGTTTTCTTTGGGTTTTCTCCTATTTTAATAAAAAAGATGATTGTGTGTGTGTTAACATTCAAAAAAAAGACACTAAACTTATATGGTCCTGGAATGGTTTTGTTTTGTTATGAAATAAATATTATTTAATGTTGATGTAATATCTATATATAAAGTATCGGTCATTATAGTTTGTATCAGGGAAAATATATAGTTATCATTTGAAAACTAGGATGGGAGAACCTTAGTAAGAACCCTAATAATATGTCTATTTATTGGTTAAAATCCTATCCTAGTGTTTTAGAGATGTTTATTAATAACCTAGGATAAAACCTAAAGTTTCATAAATTGAAATTTTATTCTTGATTTTATTATTTATGTTATGATTACTGTTGCTCACACTAATATTATTGTTTTTAGTTAATGGATGGAAACCTAAGGAACCACATTAATGCTGAAGGTGATAAGTAATGCAATGATTGCCCCCTGACTAACCAAATGTTATGAGATATGGAATGAAAAATTTTATAGACATGATCATAGAAAATTCCCAAGATATGAATCAAGAAGGACTTCCAAACGACCAATGGAGGGAGAAAAATTCTAATGAGTCCTTCATGAGACAGTGCCCACCTTCATTCAATGGGTCTTCTGATCCATTAGGGGTTGAACAATGGATCAGTGCCACTGAAAAGACATTTTCAGTTCTACAATGATCTAAAAATAAAAAAGTCATCTTATAAGTATATCATTTAGAAGGTGAAGCTGATAAATGGTTAAATTTTATCAAGAATATGAGGCAAATAGATGAAATTGAGTCCATGGAATAGGACGAGTTCAAGAAATTAATTTTCAATAATTACATTCCCCATATTATTCTTGCAAAGATGGAGGATTAGTTTTCTAAACTTAAACAAAAGGATGATGAATCCATTGGTATGTACGAAGAAAATTTTATAAGACATTCAAGGTACACATATGAAATTATTATCCAACTTGAGATTAAAATTGATCGATTCTTTAGTGGCTTAAAAACATGTCTCTGAATGGAATTATCCATAAGGGAATTAAATAGCTATATGGAAATTGTTCAATGTTCTCTCAAGGTTGATATTGAGATTTTGGTAACCCATCTATCATATAGATTTGATAAAAAGATAAAATTGAATTCAAAGGAAAATATAAATACTAAATTTAAAATAAGATGAGTTCTCCATTATTTTCAATGTTTGGAAAAAAACATGGAGGGAATTGTCCTCAAGGGACTAGTAAATGTTTTATGTGTGGAAAAGAATCTCATTAGGCTATCTAATTCTGAAGTGATGAGAAAAATATTTCTAAGGATACGAACAAATAAAATGTTACTCAAAATGCACCTATTACACTTCAATATTACATGTGCAAGGAACTGAAGAATTATGCTAATCAATTCCATAATGAAAGGATTATTAATGGTGATTGACATCAATGAACTCTAAACAGAAAAAAGGATAGTCACATGCAGTCACTATTGGCAATGTAGAGTACGATAATGAAGAAGTAAAAGGTACATTTACCAGTACATTTACCATCCACTGTAAAGTAGAAAATGTTTTATTTGATTTTGGATCCACCCAATCTTTTATTTATGAATAATTTTCTATGGGTATCTCCATACTACCTCAATAATTAGATGTTGAGTTAGTTGTGAAAAATCTAATGGAACAATAGTTTCATCAAAAGTTTTTAAATTTTCTCCAGTTTATGTTTGTGGGAATGTGCTTCTTGAAAATCATAGGATCCTTCTTATAGTGGAATTTGATGTGATTTTTTCATGGATTGACCTTCTCTGTATGGAGCTCATATAAATTTACAAGGAAGGGAAGTCCCATTTTATATTCTAGATAAATATATGATCATCTATCGATGCAAGGATGAATATAACCTTCTAGTCGAAATTTCTACCATCTTATGAGTCTTGATTCCAATAAATAAATGTTATTTATATCAAATAGTGGCGGAGAAACTCATGATTATGAATATTCCCATTATACGGGAGTTTGATGATATCTTTCTAGAAGAATTGATAGGTCTTTCACGAAATTTTTAATTTGAGTTTTTAATTGAACTCATATCAGGTGTTATGCATATTTCAAGGATACCTTATAGAATGGCCGTAATGGAGTTGGATGAATTAAGGAAGCTAATCAAAGAGAGTCTTGATATGGGATTTATACTCCCTAGTGATTAACCTTGGAGAGCACCAATTATATTTTTTAATAAGAAAGATTGATTAATGAGACTCTGCATTAATTATCGAGAATGTATCAAGATCACAATCAAGATAAAATATCCTCTTCCAAAAATTGATTACTTATTTATGAAACTACATGGAGATCGATACTTTTCCAAGATTGTTCTTCATTCAGGATATCAGCAATTAAGGATAAAAAAGGATCATATACTAAATATGGAATTTTATACAAGTTATGGACACTATGAATTTATAGTGATGCCTTTTGGTCTTACTATTGTCCTCATTATGTTCATGGATCTAATGGATAGAGTCTATAGATACTATATTGATCAAATTGTGGTAGTATTTATAGATGATATTCTGGTATATTCAATGAGAAAGTAAGAACACAATGATTAGTTGAGAATTGTACTAAAGATCCTAAGACAGGAGAATCTCTATGCCATATTTACCAATTTTGAAATTTGGTTTTGGAAAGTTTCATTTTTTGGTCACATAATCTTAAGAGAGGTGATTTCTATGGATCCAGAAAAACAAGGGGTTATTAAAATATGGTCGAGACAAACAACAGTAATCGAGGTCCGAGTTTTTCTTGGTTTTTATCGATATTATCAATGTTTTGTTAAATATTTTTCACGATTATCTAATCCAGTCAACAAGTTGACTCGGAAAGAAGTTATGTTCATTTGGATGGAGGAATGCGAAGAATATTTAAAAGAGCTTAAAATCAGTTTATACAATGCACCTACACTCACACTACCTTGTAGTGGAGAAAGGATTGTGATCTACAGTGATGCATCCTAGAAGGGGATGGAATGTGTTATCATGCAAAATGATATTGTGATAGATTTTTCTTCAAGGCAGTTGAAAATACATGAGAAAAATTATCCAAATCATGATTTGGAGTTAGTTGTAGTAATATTTCCATTAAAGATATAGAGGAATTATATTTATGGTGAACAATGTGATATTTATATTGATCATAAAAGTTTAATGTATATTTTCACACAAAAGGAGATAAATATGGGCCAAATAAGATGGTTAGAGTTGATTAAAGATTATGACATCTCAATACATTATCACCATGGGAAAGAGAACAAGGAGGAATATTCTTTCAGTTGAAAAGACCATGATAGATTATCCATGATGAGGATCATGAAAGATCCAATATTTATAGATTATGAAAGGGAATACCTTAAAATTTTAATTGAAGGGGAGAAATCATATCTTCCTCAAATGAATGTTCAAACATCGATAATAGTGAAGATGAAGGAGGCGCAGAATGAAGATGTAGAGATGTAAAAGAAGGTGAGAAATGTTCTTGAATTCAACCTTGATTGTGATGAAAAAATAAGGTTTAGGAACCATTTTTGTATTCCTCGTATACCAAATGTAAAAAAGGATCTACTCGATGAGGCTCATAGTTATTCATTCTTTATTCACCATGCATGCACAAAGATGTACACAGAACTGGATGAGTACTTTTGGTGGGATGGCAAGAAATGAAATGTCACTGAATATATCTCTTGATGCTTGGTTTTTCAGTAAGTTAAGACTGAGAGACAAAATTCTAAGGGGATGTCACAACCATTACCCATACTATAATGGAAATGGGAAAACGTAACTATGTTTTTTTATCGGACTACCCAAATCATCCAGGTTGTAGTTGATTACCATATGAAATTGGCACACTTCATTTATATTAGATAGGATTTATCTCTTGATCATATTTCTAGGATATATATAAAGGAAGCGGTATGATTTCATGGGGTAACACTTTACATTATATATGATCTGGATATGAGGTTTAACTATATATTCTGGAGAACTCTTAAGCATGCTCTAGATACATAGTTAAGTATTAGCACTTCTTATCATCCTCAGACAGACGGTCATTATGAGAGGACAATTCAAACTCTAGAAGACATGTTCAGTGCTTTCTATTTGGATTTTAGAGTTGGTTGGGATCAAAAAAACCTTTGGTGCAATTCAGTTACAATAATATCTTTCAATCTAGTATTTAGATGGACCCTAATAAATCCCTCTATAGAAAGAAGTACAGAACTCTAACTTACTGAGACGAACTTGGGAAATAAATCTATTAGGACCTGATTTTGTTGATGAAATGGTAGAAAAGGTCAGATCTATTCACCAAAACATAAAAGAATCTTAGAGTCAACAAAAATGTTATGTTTAAAACAGAAGAAAATACCTAGTGTTTCATATGGGTGATAAAGTGTTCTTACGAATATCTCCATAGAATAGAGTAATGAGATATGGAAGGAAGGGCAAGATGAGCCCTATGTATGTCAGTCCTTTTGAAATTTTGGATCATTTTGGGAAGATATCTTACCAATTGGAACTTCTACCAAATATCTCTCAAGTTCATGATGTGTTCTATGAATCACTTTTGAGAAAGTACATACCTGATCAATCACATGTACTAAACTCTGAAGTCGTACTTCTGGAGAAAGATCTTTCTTATGAAGATCAATTGATAGAGATTATAGACCATAGAAAAATATTTCTACGAAACAATACCACTCACTTGGTTATTGTTTTATGGAGGAACCTCCAATTTGAATAAGATACATGGGAATTTGAGGATATGATAAGGGAGAGGTATCATCATCTATTTGTTTCAATGTGACGAATTTCGAGGGAGAAATTCTGTTTAATGGGGCTGGAATGATACTCCAAGATATATTTATGAAATATTTTTTTAATTTTTTTTTTTATTTTTTAGATTTCTTTGCACGCAATGGTGATTTTAAATGAACCTAGAAATTACCTTATTATAAAATTACCATTATATATGAGCTGTTAGGTTATCTAGAATAACTTTAACTAAGTTATGAAAATTCAATATGTATTAAATGGCTATCAATTATTTATGAAAAATATAAATCAATTAGATATTTTTATTTTTTAGTGAATTACTTTTTTTATGAAATTAATGAGATATATATTTGTTATATACATAATGAATTATTTTTGATATTCATCCAACGAATAATTTAGTCATAGGGTATGAATAAAACCCTCTTTGATGTATAAAAACCTATTTTAAATGGTTAGTTTTAAACATTTTAAGGGAGAACTCATTTTAAATTAAGATTCTGAAACATTAATAACTTTTATATTACAATATAAAAATTTTATTTTTTGCAGGATATATAAATTTAATTCGGATAAATTTCAGATAAATTTCTGAAAACTTTCATGTTTTGATGAATAGTAAAAATATGCTAAATGTTAATTAAAAAAAATCATCAAGATAATTTATATGGTTAAATTATAATATTGAATGGTTTTAATGTATAAAAGGAATATATTTTTATCATTTAATATAATTTATGTCATTAGCATTAATTTTACACTGAATTCATTAGTAAAACATTTCAATCTTTTGTAATGTTTTAACTTTTAAAACTCCTTCCCTTATTCCAAAAACGAGATTAATTTTAAATTAATCAATGAAACTTCAATGTTTTGAATTTTGAAAAATGGATTCCATATTTAGTTTATGTATATCCAAATTATGTTAATAGGACACTTTTATATTTGGGAAGTATGAATAGTATCTTTGGTAATTATTTTTATTACCATGGTTAATGGTAAATCAGGTAATTAAGGATTCAAATAATATTATAAAATTTCCATAACACCTATAAAAATCCTATTAGATGAATAAATAAGACATTTATCATATATTTTTATAAATTTAATCACTAAATGGCCTCTTAACTATGAATATGACATGAATGTAATAAAAACTATTGAATGTGACAAAATGTCATAATCTCATTTTATATAAGTTTTTTAGTTTTAATATATGGATAACTATGAGATAATATCGACTCTATATAGAATCTAGAAAGATAGAACTATTACCTACATCATAAACATTTATTTATCATTTTTATAGATTAAATAATTATTATTAATGATGACACAATAATGATGTAAAAATTATTTTATTAATAGTAATATAAAATAAATGGTTTTAATAGTATTAAAATAAATACTATATAAACTGATTAATGTTCTACACAAATTTTCTAGGTGACTATGAAATTTTAGGAGTATATTAAATATTTTTTCTTGCATTAATATTTTTTAGGATTTTATTTTATGTCAAATAAATGAATATTGTCACAATTGAGAATATTGATATTTAATGAAAATAACACTTTATTAAATTATTTAAAAATCATAAAAATAATAAAAAATTACAAAGTGGTAATTATATGGTATAAAATTTCATTAAATATCCATTTATGTTCAATTAACACCATATAAGTAAATATTTATAACCATTAAATATTTTGAATATTATTACAACAATTAAAATTTAATAGAATAACTGAGTGTAAATTAAAAAGATATTGTTGAAATTGACAAAATAAGATGTTAAAAATTTATTGTATGATGAGATTACAACCCTATCACATATGATATTCTAATTTGGGACACTTTTTTGGTTTCTGGGTTTATTTTCATTTTATTATAAATTATTATTTATGGTGTTTTCAAAAGATCCCCTCACCTCAATTTTAAAAGGGCACCTTCTCTCTCACATGTTCACTTAGTTTTGAGCCTTCAAGCTCGTCCATAACCTAAAATATTTCCTTGTTAGATTCCTTATTTTTATTATATAGGTTCTGGGAATCTTTAAATACCAACTCAAGTGATCTAGGAACAAATTTAGAGGAAGCACATTGAGGAAGAGGTAATCTCTTCTACCAATTATTTCAAACATCATTCTTCTTTTAATTCATATCAATTAGTTGTTTAATTATAAAGTAATAAATCAGTATCACTCATATACTTACACGTTATTATAAATATGAAATAGCCATATTCCATTTTCTACCTATCTTATGAAAAATGAAATCACTACATGTTCGCACGTATGGCTTACCGTCTCCACACCGTGGTGTAATATGTTAATAACCACCACCATACTTGGATAGGTATAATGAGGGAAATAATAACTATATATAATTATTTTTACATTATACTAATTATTAAATATTATACACCATCCAATTCAATACCATTCAACAATTTTGGGAATGATATCATCACTCGTGCATACGTACGACCTACCGTCTCCATGATGCGATGAGATTTATTCGACATGATTTTCCTTAAAACATAATTATATACATGAATTGAATGAATAATTATGATATTTATCATACTAATATCATTATTTTATTGATATAACTATAATCTAAAAATAGGAATAAGAACATATCTGACAAAAAAATCATAAGAACATAAAGTAGTTAATACCCGAATAACGAGTAATAATGAAATGTTACAAACAAATGGATCAAAATATGATCATAAATATTATAATAAAAATTAATATGATTATTGAATAAATAAGTAACATTATTTAAATAATTATACAGAAGTTTCAGATATATACGAAGCATATCAGACCTATGTTAAGTGATAACATTGAAAATATTTTTTTTATTCGAGATTGTTTATTTGTAAGTATTTATAGTGGTATATTTATTATTCACATCCATGTTTCCTAAATATGTATTTAATAATATTATTTATATCCTTATATAATTTTTAAAAGTAAATTTTACCTATTGTTAAATTTTTACTAAATGGTATTAATGGAATATTTTGTCATTTTTGGTACGAGGTGCTTTATGTGTTTTTCAGAAGAAGTACAAGAATAATGTTTTTTAACCTGTACAACATTAATGGATTTTAAAATTTCATAATGCATTATTTCCTTGATTATTTTCCTACAGAAATATAATGTAATTTTTTTAAAAAATAATTTATTATAAAAATTTTGCCTATTTTGAGGATGGAAAAAAAATTTGATGAAGAAAGGATATTTTCTTATGGAATTAATGTCAAGTATTTTCTCAAAATTATATTCCATATAAGATGAAACTATTTAAAATGGGTTATATTACTATCCCTATTATTATTATTATTTTATATTTTTATGGTGGAATTTTATTTTGTAAATCCATTTGTTTTATATCAATTATTATGGAATCATGTTTAAGAAACCCATTTTATTTCATGGGTTATGCTATGGTGAAATTTTTATGTTTTTTTGGAAAACATAAGAATGGTTTAATTTTTTTATGGGTTGGAAATATATCTCCTTCCAATGAATCAGTTAAATATTTATATCTCATGAGATAGACATGAATATAATGGAAATTAAATCCAGTTCAATAATACAGGTCTGGAATGAGGAGTGAACTCAGTTCAGTAATGGACTTTTTCTGGTATGGTAGTCTCGGTAATGAGGCTTGACTAATAAAAAAATATTTTCTATTCTTATGTGTGAATGCCACGGAATTTCATGTCTAATGTTATGACTATTGGGATTACATTTCATTTTTATGATTTATCCCATGAATTGATATTATGATCTTTTATATATAGGATAAAATTTTCAAATGTTATGTTCTTATGATAATGATATGAATGATATTTGTCTTGTTTACCATTTCTAATCATTTGAGATAACCCTTTCATATATATTTTTTATCTAGGTCATGAATAAGGGTATTATGTTAGATATGTAAAAAAATATTATATTTATAAAGAAATAAGTAGGAGAAAATGTTGATGCTTTATGATCCAGTTGTTTATGTTTCCCAGTTTCGAAAGACACTAAACCTATATGGTCCTGGAGTGGTTTTGTTCTGTTATATAATAAATATTCTTCTATGCTGAAGTAATATATATATGTAAAGTATGGTCCATTATAAAAATAATTTCCCAAATCAGTTTATATATGGAATGTAGGTTAAAACCATTTAATCAATGTAATGAAAAATAGGGTATTCACATAGGAAAGGCTTTGGAAGAAAAATTATAGTTATATAATGATAAAGATTAGGAATGTAAATGGAAATGATGGAAGATTTCTATAAATTATAAGGATATTACATAATCAAATGAGATAATTAAGGTGATTGGTTACATTCAAAAAAATATTTGATCAATAATAATATATGTCAAAGTACGATGACTTAAATGAAAAATTAATTGAGTTTTAGGAAAATCAATTTGTAAATAATGAATATCCATGATCTATTGAAATCATTTTATAAGATATATTTTATAAATTTTGGAGAAAAATAATTTATTTTATAAATGATGTAAATATATAAAGAATATATCATATAAAATTACAAAGGAAATGAAATGATGTGTTGACACATAAATAGTAAGAAGTAATATTTTCAAATTTTGGTGAAAATAACCCATATTGAAAACATTAAAAATTTATTTGAAACTTTTAAATAAATACAAGGTATTAAAAATTACCTTAATTTATTATTTAGGAATATATATTTACATTTTCAAAATCAACCAATGAGTATATATGTGAAAAACATAGTTATATAACTCAGAAGAAGAGATGATGTCAATTTCAATAACAGGAAACCCTTTGAGTTAAAATGGGCCAATGGGAAATGATTTTTTAGGGAAATAAAAAAACAAATGAATATAAAAATATTATGAGTGGTTTAAAAAGAATACAAATTCCCAATATGGATTACCTTTCAAAAAAAGAAATTGATTTGAAAATAATTCCAGCAACGAAACCCTTAAAATTTGATTAAAACATTAATAAAAACCCCCATTATAATATGGTATCTATTGTATATAAATACATTAATAAATTATCATACTATATTAAATATTTCAGGGTGTGAAATAAAAATTCCACATTAAGAAGTTATATTTGAGACCAAAAATCACATACATATTTTATTTAATTTTTTAATCAACACCTCATGAGATAAAGAACATGGAATAAAACATTAATCATCATATAATATAAGTAAATAATTATTAAAAAATATTAAAGGGTATTAGACACAACATTATAAATAAAACATAGAGTTAATAAGAAATATTTCTCTATGGGTGAAAATTTGAGACAATGAAACATTACCTTATATTCCATATTAGCTGAATTCACATTAACCTATTATCTCAAAAAACTCCCTTAATCACATATTTCAGGACCTTATTCACAACTATAAGTTTTTTAACCTTAATTTATAATTATTCATTACATTAATATTAGTTTGTTATAATTTATTTTCAATATTAGGTGTGAGTAATCTTGAATGCTTTGAACTAGTTTCACAAATGTGATGCTGATATTTTTACGTCATCCAATATTAATAACAACCATATCATATAAGGGAAAATAATTTATACATTATAATTATTTATAATGTTAAAATTTAATTCTATTATATTTTTTATGGTCTTTAAAGATGAATTCTATGATGACCATGTTTCGATGATTCCTACTTAATGATGGTTATTTTCTTCAATAATGAGTTAAATATTTATATAACCATTAAAAATAAAAAAATATTTAATTATTTATATCATATATCACTAGTAATTAAATTCACATAGTTATCTATGATATATATCTATAACATTATTCATGTAGGGGTTAAAATAATCCAAATAATAACATACATTAATTAATGGATGATTATGAACAAATTTATATCTAGTTTAATTATAAAAGAATAATAATGATATTATTTAGTCATTATTATTTTGATATAACATAATTTTAAGAATCATAAGATGAGGATAACTTATCCAATGATATTACATAGTAGGAAGAAATCATTTTTTCACTTATTATTTTATTTTGGACGGTTGTATTTATAACAATTTTTTATTGAGCATATTATTCATAGGTTGTAAAATTTGACTTACAATAACCTTAAGAATTTCATTTATGTCATATTAATCAATTAAACCCAAAAATTAATGTAGTTAATGAAATATGGTGTACACTATCCCTTAGAGGTGGTAGTCCGCATGTAAGAATGGATGTTGATTTCTTTTTCCATATAATGGGTAAAATGAGTAATATGATTTATCATATTAGATTCTATATTATGTCATAAATATCATAATTATATATTAAATTACCTATTAGGAAAATAATTTAATATTGGTGAGGTAAAATGAAACGTTTTAAGTTGAGGAGGAGATATTCCACATTTGAGCTCAATTGAGGTCTTCACTTTTCATAAGGGAAAATAGAAAGGGTATAAAATTCATATCCCATAAAAAAATAATTATATTAATTAACGAGTGTATTACTTCGTAATGGGAAATATAGGTTTAAGGGAAAATTATTTAGGAGGAATAATATTAGATAGTGAGTCAGGTTTACATTGGGATTTTGAACATTTTCTCGAAGTACTTCTTGAAAATGGATGACTTCGGAAAATATATTTTGAAAAAAGGATATAGGAATGAATGATGATTCTATTGGAAAAAATGGAATATTTTGAAGAGGAGACTTATTTTTTACAGTGATATTTAATGGGTTGTGAGAGAACCCTTTTATAAGTGGTGTGAATGAAATTTCTGTAAATATTTCAACTTAATATAAAGAGATAACATGCCTCACATCTCACGTGGACTCAAAAATATAAAATAATAGAGTGAATTATTATAAATGGTCAATAATATCTCAACCAACCCATTACAAACTTTTTTTTAATCATGTTTCTATCCCATTACACATTGATTTAATACATTTACAATTTTACATTTTTACACGCTAACTAGTTATTATATAAGTAATTTAATTTTAATTCCTAAAATAAAAATCAAACATATTATAAAATTTTTATATATCGATTCCAATATATGAAATCCATTTAATCATATAAAATTTATATTCTTTAGTAATATTATTTTTAACATTATCATATGCAATGCATGAAAACCCATTTTTAGAGAAAGCATATTTTAAAACTTAAAATTTATGTGTATTATAAAATTATCAACATATTTTATTTTCATGATATTAATTTGATTAATTAAAAATAAATAAATTTTATTTTTATTAAAATGATATAAAAAACAATATTTTTTCAAAATAAAATTTTATTTAAAGTGATGTACAAACATAGTTTTTATTAGAAAATATAAATTATGTACTTAAAATGTTAATCATAGGTTTTATAATTTCAACCTATTTTTTTAGAATATCTAGTTTTATTTATTTAATACATTTTTGAAAAATTAAGAGGTTTTATACACATATAGGTCTTTCTTATAATGTTATAAAATTTATAGTTTTGCTAAAAAAATATATTTTTCATTATTCAGCTAAAAATCAATTATTATAATAAAATATTAAATCATCATCTTAACCTAATTTTGTCATTATAATTCCAAAAATTAAGTTTATTTTTCAAATTCAAATTCTATAATTATCTAATATAAAATTTAAATAAAATCATATACTATAATGAGACACTATTTTTTAAATAAAATAACCTTTCAAGTATTTACTATACTAATTATTATTTCCTATCAATTAATAATAAAATTATATTTACTCTATTATATATATTATTAATGTAATTTTATTATTTTATTTAATTATGGTAAGTAAAATTCAAATTTTATTATAAAACATTTATAAGAATGAAATGATGTCGTTAACATTATGAATTCTGTATTAAATAAACACAATTTTTATTTAAAAGTAAAAAATAGAAAATGTGTAAAAGGAATTTGATAAATTAATTATTAAATTAATAATTACTATATTTTTCATCTTAATTTCAATTTATCTAACCTCTCATGATCTCGATAGAATATCTATGAGTAAGGTACTCTAAGGTGGAAGTTTAGCATGGTGATTCCCTTAGCATGGATCTCATGAAAAAATATATGATTTTGAAATTTTCTAGTATATGATTTCACTCATTGCAAAATTGTGTGATTTTGGATTGGGATTTAACTAATGTAACCCCTATTAAAGATACCTATGTCTTAAGATTATATAAATTAGCTTCTTTTGGGAGACTTCCACTACCAAATTCCACTTATTTCCTTTTCACTTGGTAGATTTCATAACACAGTAACATCCTATGAAACCCTTCAGGTTATAATTATTCCTTATTTTGATCTTAGTTTACCTCTTTGGTGGTTATGGAGGTTTTTAGAAGTTATGTGTTAAAAATGTTGAGTTTCGAGAAGAATAATCCAGTCACATGTTTTTGGATCATGGTAGTATTAACCACAGAGTATGGATTTGTGTGTTCTATTGGAATTTTTCATAGTTTGAGCATGGTTTTTCAAACCATGTGAGTATTCCGGAAAAAAATATGGATTTATGTGATTTGGTCCCTTTGATTTTTATTTAAGTGAGAACTATTTTTAAACCATGTATCCATCTCTTAAAAATTATACAATATGGTAGTCCAAGGGTAATTTCCATGAACTTTTGGTGTATGATTTTTTAAACAATGCAACCTAATAGTTTTCCTAGATCATAATATCTTAAAATTTAAAATTAACTTACAACCCGTTATTTTTTTAATTTTAAACACATCCAAATATATCTAAGGATCGAATTAACCTCTCCCTAGAACTCTATAGGCTTTTATACTCACTACCTTGGTGACCCTTTGTTAATACTGGTGGATCTATTGAAGTTATATACCACTTTTGATCTGGTACAGTCACCTCTATATAGATATCTCCTTGATCACTCTACCAATTATTCTATTGGAACCCAATTGAGACGTGATTTTTAGAACTATTAGTTTTAATGGGGAATTGATTATGTTTCAAATAGATCTGGGCTTGTGAGGACTAGATCTCATTATTTACAATCTCTATTCTCACAGGTGACTTTATTTCTTCTAATTTCAAGGTAGGTTTCTATAAAAAATAGTTCCAAACAATGAATTAATTAACATTATTATTAATTCAATTGGGATTTATTGTAAAATTTATATTTTTTACATCAATGATTATTTTTATTAAATTCTTCGTAGGTGGTATGAAAAAGTGGGTTTAGAAGGTGGTTTTCTATGAAAAATAGTTTATGCACTTTATGTGTTTCAGGAAATTCCTCTAAGATGATTTTACCTCTAAAATGTTTTTTAAAGAACATGATTTGGTGATTTTATTATATGATTTTTTTCTAAATTGTGAGAATGGTATATTTTAATTCTTTTTGATTAACATAACACATTGTGACCCTTGGGTGCATCGGGATATGGAAATATGAAACCTCTATGAGTGTGAAACCACCAGGGGTTATTTTTGGGAAATTTATAGACTAGTGTAGGACTCAATATTGGTAGTATTCAATTTATTCTTCTCTTATTATCCATTTAAAATTCTAATAAGATATTCTAATTAGCTAGACATCACTTGTGATTGGTTTTGTACATGATGGTATTGTCACATGTTTGAATAATCACATGTTATCTTATAATATTTCCATATATACTTATGTTCATGGATTTTTAAGATATTTCCAAAACTTATCACATTCTTGGTTTATGTGAATATGAAATGATTTAAAGGAAACCAATGTTTGTTTTTCAAAATGGTTGTAATATGATATTTATTTATAAATATTCTTTTTTGAGTTTTAAAACTATAAATAATGGTTGTATGGTGATATATATTTCATAAATTCGTGATGAAATCCAACAAGTAATTTTCCACCCACACTGTATATGCCTTTATAAGTATACATATCTAGTTTTTTAGGACATTAGTAATGGGAAGAAAATCATAATGTTTTCTCGCTTCTTTGGGATTCTGTCACCTTCTTTGTGGGATGGGTTGGTTGTGATAGTTGGTTACATAGGGACATTATTTTTTTCTTTTTTCATGCTCTCAAGTATAACCTTTTTGGATCTTACTTATATTCCTCATGTATGTTTACTTTACTTCTACATTAAACTCTACTGTTACTCTTCCTCTACTTATTCATAAGACTTGTTTTGGATGTTTTTTTATCTCTACCGTCTGGTAGGACATCTTGGGTGATGTGTCATCTCAACTCAGACAATTTCATTATAAAATGGCATCAAAGCCTATAACTAGCCAAAAGTTTGATGACACTACATAGTTTTGGTTTAGGGTCTATGCTATATAGGAGTTTATACTAATACAATTTGGGTAGTAAGTGTAGAAGAGTTCCTTACTTGCTCACTTCCATGTCTAATCTTGAGTTTCCATGGCTGGTTAAGGATTTTTCTCAAGATTGAGCCTGGTCTTGAGGTTATTTAAATGAACATGATTTGGGGTTTATTTAAAAAAACATGTTATTTCCTAATTTTTTTCTACCATTCATTTAATTTATATTTGATTTAAATTATTTTTTAAGTAATTAATATAGATTCATGAATTCCTATTTTGATTTAGATATTTTCTCTTAGGATAATAGGAAGTTTCATTGTGTGTTTTTTAGACAATTCATCCATGAATAGATCATCTAAATCTTTGTGAGGAAGTTGTGAGACATATTTTTTTAGGAAAATCCTCCAGTATATCTATATTTTGTGGAAGTAATTATCCACAAAATTTAGTCTCTGTGGTAGGAAGGTGTTGGAAACTAGAGAAGAACATTGGATCATGGCCGAAAATTTAATAGGAATAATACTCCGATCATCCATGGAGAGAAGAGATCCCAGTAATCTAAAGAGTTAATAGATAATATTGGGATAATATTTTACTTTATTAATACCCAATGGAATCGAAGGTGGGTTTTCAACTTACATGCTTGAGGGACCTGGTTGATAATTCTAGAACACCATCATGAAAACTACGTTACACAAGGATATTACCCAAACTTATTTCAATGTGGTATTCAACCAAAAAAGTTATCCCAAAATGTTTTTATGGCAAAGGATTTGGAGTATTTGACCAGCTATAAAGGGGATAATTCAATTTCTATATGATATTTCCAATGTGTGTCTTCTAGAGAGAAAATGAAGTGTAAGGGTTATCATTTTAAATCAGGAATAATTTTTGGGGTTTTTACAAGGAAATAGTAGGTAATCCTCTATTAGTTTGGGTGGCCTAGTCATACCAAGATGAACTATAAAAAATAACCTAGGTAATTTCATCTTTGTGGAAGATCCGGTCACTTAAATCATTTTTATATAAGGATTTCCCAAGGGATTAGGGCTAGATATACTCTTTACATAGGATTACAGTTTAATTCTGATGCATCAAAGGGTGGGGGATCTCATCCTAATTCCATGGGGGTATAATCACATAGAAAATAAATATCATAATTTATATGATTCTAGAAATCTTTATACAATAGATTATGTATCAACGTAATCTCATGTAGGGAAGACTAATGTTAGAGTTACGATGTTCCTATCATTAAATATGGATCTGGATTATTTAGATAAATGTAAATATAATTATTCTATATCATCTGTTTTGATTGATATATTGCTATTCCATTATATGATTATTCTATTCATGTTGGACCTTTCAATGCCTTTGGTAAAGGTGAATAAATATGGTTTTAAATATCTCGTGAATCAGCTAAAAATCACTACCCTCGAATTTGTGTGGGACTTACTAGTTTTTGATATTTTTTTATTCACCATTATTATTGGAATGGATTGGTTGATTAGTGTTAAGTCCCAAATCGACTATTATAATCACTAATTTCAGTTTCAACACCCCATTGGGGTCCCTCATGTATTCCAAAATAGGGATTGATTCTAGATAAGGGAGACTAGGGCCAATTATTCCATATACTAGAATGATCTCATGATAATTTTCATATATATATATATATATATATATATATATATATATTTATTGGTGTTTTTAATTTGAGTTTTAGAAGTCCACTTACTATTGTGGTGAGTGTGTACTCCAAGTTATTTACTGATAATTTTTTTAGGTCACCACCTAAGAGAGAGGTTGAGTTCACCATTTACATATTCCCGGGGTTTATTCCAATTTTTCGGCCATCATATCATACAAAATATAATGAGAAGAAAGATATTAATGTAAATATTTTGGATCTTAAGGAAATGGTATTTATTTTTCCTAGTGTGTCACTTTGTGCTTTTCATGTTCTCTTTGTGATGAAATATGATATATGCCTTATAAATTGTGTTGAATAATAAAAAATTAATCAAGTGACTGTTAAGAACAAATACCCCTTGACTAGGATTGATTATATCTTTTGATAAAATCAAAGGATTCATATTGTTTTTTAAGATTGACCTATTATTAAGGTACCATAATATTAGAGTATGAAGAGAGTATATAGCTAAGATAGTGTTTAATAATCGTTATTGGAATTTAATGTTACTAGTTAGACAGTTTAATATATAAAATTCCCATGTGGTATATTTTTAATTTATGAAATTAATCTTTCATCAGTTCTTAGACTCTTCGATTTATATTTTTTTGGAAGATATTTTTGTGTAATCTTTGTCAAAGAAAGAACACAGAGATCATTTGTATATCATCTTTAGAATCATTAAATAATATCACTTGTACAAAAATATTTCTTAATGTCAATTTTAGAATCAATAAGTGAAGTATCTAGTCGACATTATATCTACAAATGGAATATCAATGGATCATTAAAATATGTAGACAGATATATCACGAGGGTAACCCAAAAACATCTTTCAAGTTTAGAGCTTCTTAGGTTTATCTCATTATAATAGGTGTTTTTTAATATTTCTCAGTTTTTTAATTAGAGATGATATATGTAACCTTCAAAGTTTTCATGTTTTAGTGGAATATTAAATTTTTGAGATATTTAATAAAACTAAAGGTGAGGTTGAATTTGACCCCACTTTTGATTCTTCTAGAACCTGGTTCAAGCTATGAGGTATTAAGTGACACCTCAAGTATAGGGTTGGGGTGTGTTTCAATGTAGGTAAAACTAGTGGGGGCTTATGGATATCACCAATCACATCATTATGAAAAAAACTATTATACCCATGACCTTGAGTTGGAAGTCTTGAAGTACGCTATCAAAACATAATTCCACTATCTCTTTGAGAAGTAATTTATTTTATATTTTGATCACAATATCTTGAATAATATTTTTACTTAGTGTAATATGGTGTTGTGACAAAGACACTCAATCTATTTTTTGAAAACATTCGATTTTTAAATTTCATATACACCTTAAAAAGGGAATGTGGTTGCTGACACATTGAGAAAGAAGTTACCGACTCAAGCCTTAAATTAAAATGTATAGGTATGTTCTGTAATGATATTGATTTATGATATTATCAAGGGTGTTTGTTAGGAGAGTGTATAGGTGATCATAGCTTCTATTAATGATAAATCATCATTTGATAAAAAATTTATCTTGAACAGATAACACCCTGATTTATAGAATTATAAAAAAAATCCTTAATGGTAGAGAGAGCTCAGGTAATTGGTCTTGGTCATTCATTAGTGAGTTGTTTTTTAAGTATGGTTGGTTGTTATGATATCTCTAATAAAGGAATTGATGGATCATAGAAAACAATATTGTTGTAGTATACACCATGGGACTACCAAGTTGTATGAGTATCTAAGATGAAAATATTAGTGTCTGAGGATGAAGTGGATGATTGCCTACTTCTTGTCGGGATGCCTTACTTTCTAAAAGATCATAATAGAGCTCTGGAGACTTGTTGGATTGTTACATCAATTACACATTTCAATTTTTATGTGGGATGTGATATCTATATACATCATCATCAATTTACCATTTACTCTTAGTGGGAAGGATATGATTTGGGTGATCATTGATCAATCTACCAAATTAGATCATTTCCTTCATATTAAAGAGACAATGTAGTTGGAAGATCTTGGGTTATTTTATATATTAGATATCATAAAGTTAAAAAAAATTTACATCTTAATTTTTTTTCTAAAAAAACCCATGGGTTACATCTTGGTTTTGGAAAGGTTTTCAAAAGACGATGGGTCCCTAGTTGAATTTAATGAAAATGTATCGCCTTGAGAATGATGGGAAGACTGACTGAGCCATTCATATTCTCGAGGAAATGAGTTGGGCATGTGAGCATTATTTTGGTGGTTCATGAGAAAATCATATACCTAAGGTTGAATTTACATAAGGAAAATTTATTCTAATTATATTAATGTTTTTCCTTTTGAATTGTTCTTTGGGTGTCCATATAGATCTCCTTTGAGTTGGGTAGAAATAGTAGAATGGTCTTTTTTGGGTCTAGCCTTCTTCTATAGATAAAGGAAAATGAATAGTCAGTCCAGAATATGTTACTGACTACTCAGAGTTTTCAAAAATCATATGTGGACATAGGTCATCACCCAAGTGAGATTGAGTTTGGTGATAAAGACTTTTTTGGAGTTTCACCTCACTTGGGACAATATTGAATAGGTGTTTAGTGTAAGTTGAAAAATATGTTTTTTGGACCTTTTGATATAGGAAAAAATCTTGTAAAGGTGGAATATAATTTGTAATTATTGTATCTCTTGAATTTGATTCATGATGTGTTATATATTTTCCAATTTAGCAGGTATCAATCGAACCCTTCCCTTTTAATTTAATGGGAATATGTTAATATTGGGCCCAACACCTCTATAGATGATCGAATAGTTAATATTATGGATTTATAAGACATAGTAGTACACAATAAATCAATTACATTGGTTTATGAACCCTAGTAGTGAAAGCGGGACATCAATTGGACTTGGGAGAAAGAATTATTGATAAGGTCTTAGTGACCATATCTATTTTGTAGTCTATGGTATTGAGATAATTATAGGGGTAAAAAAGATTATTTTGGCGAGATTTTTGATTTAATTTTGGTCACAAGTATACCTAATTTTGATATAAGTTTACAAATTGTATATTTATATAGGTTTTAGGGAGTTATAGGTTGAACTTTTGTAGTTTTTGGATGAATATTTCAATCTCAAAGTTAGTACTAACCATACCATATGAAATTGTTAGTTATAGTTGTGTTTTACATGGTTTAAGATTGGTTTTTCAAATCGTGTAAGACTTCATGGAAAACCACACAAAATTCTAGGATTTTGTCCAATTTCTATCACATTGGATGAGTACGAATTTTGAAACTATGATAAATTATCTAGGAAACCATGCAGCTTCGTTGTCTAAAGAAAATATCGACAAAAAAATGCTACATGGTTTTTAAACTGTGTGACTTAACCATACAGCTAGATCCAAACCACTAAAAATTATAATTTACCTGATCACCCACGACTATTTTTAAACCTAAAAAGTTCCTAATATCTCCTAGGATCAAAATGACCTCTCCTCAGTTCTCTAGAGGCTTCTCCCCTATCTTCCTTAGATATCCTTGGTTGTTTTTTGTGGATCTTTTCATGTTATGTTTTATTTCTAATTCAATATATTCTCCTCATTCTATAATTATCCATGTTCTATTTCTCCCTTATTCTATTGGAACCTTATTGGTATGTGATTGTTGAATATATAGTTTTTTTTTGGTAAATTTACACTTTTTCTTATGTATCTTTTAATTTTAGGACCAGATCCTTTTATTTCCAATCTATATTTTAAAATGTCGTTATATTTATTCCATTGGTGATGTAAGAGTCTCTATACATTGGTTTTAACCCATAAAATACTTAATGATCATAGAAATTCCATTATTTTTGTTTATGAAAATGATATGTTTTAAATAAATGTAAAATTGTTCGGTGAAATCAATCTATGGTGGAATAAAAAGAGGATTTTTAATGTTAATTTTCATTAAAAAAGTGTATACACTTTATGTGTATGATGAAATTCATAATAGAATATTTTGAATCTAAAATTTATTTTAAATCATGGTAGGGGTGAATATTTTCTATTCATATCCTTTCTAAATTATAAGAATGATTTATTTTAAATGTTATAATAAAAATAACATGTTAGGAACCTTGTCTGCGTCGGGTTATGGACATAAGAAACATTAGTGAGCATGGCACTACAAGGGTTACTTTTTGTGATATTGATAGAATGTGATAGGACTTGATATTAGTAATAATTATGTTATACTTATATTAGTGGTTCTTCATGTGTCTAAGTACATATTTATATAGTCTATAACCCATTTTTTCTTCGTTTTAAACATTATGGAAATGTTAGTTGTTTGATTTCTCTCATGTTTATCATATGGTATTTCCATTGTTACTATTATTTATTTATTAATACTATTATTCATGAAATTTTCATATTCTTGGTTTATGTGAATTTTAAATGTTTTAAAAGAAACTAAATTATGTTTTAAAAATGGTTTATATTTGAAATTTCCCTATTAAATATTTTTTAAAATCCATAACTAATGGTTTTCTGTTGATTTACATTATATTGATACATTATGGTATCCTAAAAGTAATTTAACTCCCACCCAACATATTCCTTTGGGTATATGAAGATATGGTTTATTAGTAAAAAGGTAATTAAGAGGGCTTCATGTAGATCCCAGATTTCCCTAGGATGTTTTTGGGCTCATTTTGAAATGGGGTGGGGGTGGTAGTTGGTCACATGGGGACTTGATTTTTCTTCATATTTTAGTATTCTCTCAGATTTTTCCATTTGGGAATTTCCTTGTATATCTCATGGATGTGTACTATTCTTTTACATTATACACTAATGTTAATCTTCTTTTTAGTTACTTACGAGTCATTTTTGGATGTTTTTATCGATCTCCATCTCATGGAGGGCTATCTGAGGTGATATTTCTTGTCAATTTAGTTTAGTTCATTATACTTCCTTTTATACCAACTAATTTAAAAATAATATTAAAATAGTCAAATTTTATTTAAAATATCATTGTTTCATTTTAGTTCATTTTTGAGTGTGATACATGTTATTAAAATAATATATATTTAAGGAAAATACATAGTGAAATATCAAGTCGTTATAAACATCCTCTTGAAGGTTTCTAAAAGAGAGGCGGAAAAAGTGATAATGTCTTTAGGAATAATTTGGGTTAAAAAAATAATAAAAGGAAAAATCTTATTATTAGTCATATAATTCTTAATAAGTTTTATATTCATCAATTTTATTTTGTTATACAGAAGGGAAATCTTGACATGTTATTAATGTTACCTCATTTCCTTGAAAAATAAATTAATTTTCTATGCTAAGATTATTTTCCATAGTATCATTCGCCTTTATTCATTAAAAATCCTCCATTTATGTTATTATTTATTTATTATTGATTATAACATGTGGAGTAAATGATTTATACATCTCCAGAACCAAGGGTTATATTTTTCATTCTTCTCATATATTTCATCTTTTTGTTCATCTATGTCTTGGAAGGGATATATTTAAAATTTACAGTTGATTCATACTATACAAATTTACACCTCATGATTCATATATAATAGAAATCAAAAATTCTAATATTTTTAATTTTTATAATCCAATCATATGTGGAACCTATCACTGAAAAGAATTTTTCTCCACCTAGATCATTATAAACACTTTGTGGGGGGGGGGAATCATTTTAATCACTTTTATTATTGTAAACATGTTTTTTCACCTTTAAAATTGTTAGGGTAAATAAAACACCCTAAACCTAGAATCCTGGATTTGGTGCATTATTTTATTACATTGGAATGATTACAAGATATAAAATCCTGAAGAGTTGATTAGTTTAGTAGTGTTGGAATTCTAGATTATATAAATGATATACATAATAAATTGGGAAATAGAAAATAAAAAACGATACATAATAAAATGAAATAAACAACATCCTAGAACACTTATTCAATGATTTATTCTTCATAACCTAGGGAAAGGAAACAAAATAACGGTGTGCTCAAATACATAGTAAGGGTAAAGAAAGATGAATAAATAATGAATCTATGAGAATAAATTAACATGTCGAGGTAAATAATTGATAACACGTAACATTCAACCAACTAGATAAGGAAAAAACAATATTTCATGGTAATAAACTGAAAAAAAATTCTATTTAATCAATTAACTGATTATGATATGTATCCATAGATATGTCTATGCAAAATCACATGAACGAATAATAGTTGAAACTAAATAATGGACATGCTTAATTATTAGAATCCATGTTTACTAGGTACATGGAACCAATACACTAAAAAAATTCATAATATTGTTAAATATCAGGTAAAAACATATTCATTTTGTCCAACTATTTCATCTCATTAGACTACCGATGTATTTAGGGGATTTCATTAACGAATCCTCAACCCGTAGGGCTTACCATAAACTGTCCCCAAAATTTGTATTTCATGTACAAAGAATTCCTCAAATATATAATAAATAATATGCATTATAAAATATCTATATTTAATAAATAATATATATATATATATCAATAATACCTCAATTGAGGATAAGTAACAACAAGGGTTATTAACAATAAAATATTCTTCATAATTTTTTTTAATCATTCTAATGTGTACTATACCACATTGAAACATTTAAATCATAGTTAACCCTAAATTAAATAAAATTAATAATATGTAGAAAATATTTGCATTCATGATATAACATTTCAAATGGAATTATATACACGAAATAAATTTTAATTGGTGAAAAAAATATTACTCTCAATGGAAAGTAAATTGAGATGAAATCTGTTACCGTAACCTTTGATTTTGTTGTGTGGTGTTTATTTACATTTATTGTGGTCTAAAATAGGTTATAAACTTATAGAATAACAATAATAATGTTTATAAAATCATATATTATCTTTTTATAAAATTTTATTATTCATTTGTCAACACTCCTTCATTAATGTCACCATTTCTGGTGTCAATTTCCATGTTTTATCGAGTTAGTTTTTACTTATTATTTATTATTATCATTTATTAGATCATGGTTTAATCATATAAATAATGTACCCCATGGATTATTTATCATATATAATTAGTATAATAGTACTTATAATATTATATTATATTGGGCGATGATAAATGAAGTGCACAATTCAGGGAGATGATAGGCCATACGTACGCATGGACGTTAATTTCATATCATTATTCTATTAAAAATTTGAAAATATATGATAAATATATATATTATAACTATAGTACCATATATATGTTATATATGTTACATATGTTTATTAAAACCATCCTTTATGTGTTCCATGTATCGTGTGAACAAATCACATCGCTTGGTGGGGTAGTAGTCCACACATCCTCAAATGATGTTATCGTATTAAAGAAAAATGTAATGTATTAAAGGTATGTCTTATAAATGGATTTAATAAGTATAAATACATAATAAATATCATATATAAATATATTTTCCATCATATTTTACACCATGAAAGTTGGTTAAATAAAAATGAAAAATCATTATTTCATGAGGCAGTAATTCGCCGTATTCAGAAAAAAATTCTTCCTTACCCATTAAATGGAAGTGTGGGTTAGTTTAGGTTGAAAAATTATTTAAACAACATAACATTATATTTAGGATACTATTTTTATTATATTAACAAAGAATAAGAATATTTGAGGTGGTGTAAAAATAAATTAGAGAAAAGTGATCATTGTAAAGTATTTCCTTAAAATCAGGTAACTAATTTTAGTGAATACCAAAGGGATTCCTTAAAAGGGTTTATTCCAAAAGGGAGGATAAAAGGTAAATAGGAGTGATATGGGGAAGCTATTTGGGTAGGTATTGGCCGAAAGTATGTGTTTTGAGAGGTGTTAGGGATGAGCAGAGGTGGTGGCCTTTTATAAGGGAGGAAAATGAGTCACTTGGTATTTTGAAAAGAAGTTAGGTGTACCGATGTTTTTTTCCATAAATTTTTCTAAAAAAAACAAAATAATTAAATTTTAATGGTTTAATTATGTCTATACAATTGGTTTTTGACATGTGTATAGGTTATTTTGGCCCTTATGTTAAAGGTTCTTTTATTAATATTACATTTACTTTAATAATTGTAATTAATTTTAATTAGTTTCACTAATCATTTCGATAAAAAATATTGGGCTTATTAGAAATTATCTATTATTATGATTCCAAATATTGAATCCATTTTTAAAAATTCCAATCACAAATGGGAAAAAATTAATTTAAATTTAATCCTACAGACGGGACGAAAATGTGGGTTTTTAAGGTAAAAATATCCAAACATTTACTATGTTTTTATAGTTAATTTGCAAGTGAAATTGATTAAATTGAAATAAATTGTATTAATTTATTAAAACATTTCCTAATTAAACTTTAAAACCAATTTAAAAAAGTAATTTAACCTTATAAATAAATTAGATTAAAAAGTATTTTTGAACTAAAATTCAGCATTTTTATCTATTCATTAAAAAATGATAAGTTTTGGAAAAATATTAAAAATTACCCCTAATAAAATTTAAATGTTTTTATTGAAAAAATTAAGTTTATTATGAAATATTAAATCAATTAAAGTGTAAAAATTAATATTTAAAATGGGATTTTATTAAAATATGGTAAAATTACATTTATAAAAATATAGATTTTTAAGTGTAATATTTGGTTTTTTCTTATCATATCATTATAAAATCTATTAGATGAACCCCAAAAATATTATATTGAATATATTATATATATATATATATATTACATTAATATCACACATTATGTTTTATAAATTAAATCTATTAGGTTAAAAAATCTTTGTTAATATAACAATATTTTCTTTTATATTCAATAAGTTATCATATTCATTTAAGATTAATTTATAACCAATGAATTCATTATAATTTTGTTTAAACAATATATTTTAATAAATAAGTTACCAATTTTCATAAAAAATTTTAAAGGCTAGTTTATATCTTATTATATTTAATAATATATCATTATTCGGTAAAGTGTGATCTTGCGTGTAATGTAAGATTTCGAAGAAAGTATCTCTTATGTGTTACACAAGGTAAATCAATGTTGAGTGAATTACCAAATATAGAATATATAAAATATATTTAAATTATTAAATATATTTTTTATTATCAGGGTATTATTTTCCCTTACACACTTAATGTCACGTGTCATTCACTTTATCGTATATAAGGTTCATACTTTATAACTTTGAGTTGTTACATTCTCCCCACATTAAATAAAGTGCATCCTCAAAATTTAAAATTGATCATGAAAATATAGGGATTGAAAATAAAATATCATTGAAAGACCCACATTTCAAATTTTTTTATATCTCATCTTCTTAATAAGTGAAAAATGAATGCAAAATAGTCACGTCAATAGGTCCCTTAGTAGGGGAACATAGGTGGGAAATGGAATCATGGATATAAAAGAAAAAAATATAACAATAAAATTCTAATTGAGAGTACCATAGAACATTTTTAGATGAATGTTTTTTAACACAAAATAATAAATCATAGGTATGAATAAAGTTCATCGATTTAATCAAAAATGACGATAATTGGATAACATTTTAGTCTCAAGACACTATTTTTTTCTATACTTTCACAATTTTATCAATTTATAAAAAAATATTTAAATTTAAATTTAAATAAATTAAATATCATCCTTTTTTTGTGCCTTGAACTATTTCTAATTTTCTTCTTATATGGTTTAGTAATAAAAAAATCTATAAAATATTTTCCAATGATTAACTGAAAACAATTTCATAAATGGTTAAATTTTCCAAAATATTATAATCCCATAATTTATAAATAATGTCACTTAATTTACAAAATCAAATTATAATTAGCCTTTTGTCAACATGAAGCATTGTTAAATTTTCACATTCCAATCCTGTGAATAACATCAACATTTTTCATCTTAAAATATTTTAATAATTCAATTTACCATAAAACCTTCTTGGAAACATACATTCATCTATATTAAAAATGTAAGAAACATGTTATTGTATATATTTATTTAATCCAAAAGTGTTGTAAGATCAATCAATGATATCATAGAACACTTGTTGACAATTCAATAATAAGTTTCAAGGTAGTCATCACCTCTCAAAATCAATCCTTTCTTCATCATTATCTCAACATCAGGAACTTATTAACGACTCATCATGTTTGTAGTCATCCTATAGGTGGCAGGGACAGTACCTCGAAGATGCGATGGCATAACCCTAATGGGGTTGACGAAGCTTCCCCCTCCACCGCTAGTCAGCCGGAGGGGTTATGATTCTCGACTTCCTCATAATGGATGGAGACACAACTTCAATCACTTCACTGATCTGGTTAATATTGGGAGCTTTACTGTGATGAATCTTGACTCGAAGGTCCCTGGTAGTTGGGAAGGTGGCCCTGTGATCCGTTTTCAACTCAGGAGTTTATTGAGGTAGAGAGTTTAAGGAATCTAATGCTGGTTTCCCGATTTAGGAACAAATGGCCTTAAGTGGATGAATTTGATAGGTCTATCTATAATAATTGGGTTTTAAATGAATGAGAAGTTGTCTGTAAACTGGATAAAAGGCATTTGATGTCATCGGATGACCTTGTCCGTGCTCGGTCGCGTGCGCCCAAGAAGTGTGGTGGATACGTCATCTATTTATTTTGGTGGAGCTATGATTTATACATGAATCGTGATTCTCCTATTATTCTGGTTTGGGTAAGTCTTCCCCAACTTCCTCTAATATTCATGAATCCCACAATTCTACGTATGTTAGAAAATCTAGCGGGTCAATTTCTCCATGTGGATTCGTGTACGGTTTATTTGTGTCATCCGATCTACCATTGCATGTGCCGAGGCTACAGGTTAAATCGGTGTGGATTGAATATGGTGAGGAGATATGGTGTAAAAACCAGTGGAATTCGATCATTGGGTGGAGTTTTTATAACGACCCATATTTTACATACATTGTTAGTACTTCAAAATTGAAGTACACTTATTACAACATATAACAAAACCATGAAATGACTGTATAGGTATAGTGTCTTTAGAAACTGGGAAACATAAACAACTGGTTCATAAAGCATCTATACTATCTCCCATTTATTTCATCAAATCTGTAGTCCATTTTGGCATATCTTACTTAATAACCTTCTTCCTGACCTGGGGAAAGAAAACATACAAAAGGGTGAGCTCAAATGCTTATTAAGGTTAAACAAAAGAAATATCAATCACATCATATTCATAAGAACATAACATTTTAGAAATATTAACAAGCAATAGAGATCATAATTTCAAAACATGGGATAAATCATAGTAGTGAAATGTAATCCCAATAATCATAACTTAAAACATGAAATTTTGTGGCATACACACATAATCATAGAGAATCATTTCTTAGTAGTCAAGACTCATAGCCAAGACTATCTTAGCGGACAATGTCCATTTCTGAACCGAGTTCACTCCTCGTTTCAGTCCTGTTTCACTGAACCAGTTTTACCTGCTGTTCCAGCCATGTCTATCTCATGAGATATAAATCTTTACCCAATGAATTGGAGGGAGATATAGTTCCCACCCATCTCATAATGATACCATTCTTATGTGTGCCACAAAATCATAAATCATACATCATAGCATAACCCATGTAATAAAAATGGGATTCTTAAAAATCATGCCATTATAACATAATCCATATAAGATAAAATGAAATCATAAAAATAATTCCATCATATAATAAACAAAACAATGTAAAAATAGGGATAGAAATATAACCCTATATTATCTTATATGGAAAATAATTTTGATAAAACAGTTGAACTCCATTCTGGAGGAAAATAACTTTTCTACTTAAAAAACATTTTTCCTTTCTTAACATGTCATACAATTTTAAACTAAAAGAAGTTGATTAAAAATAAACTTGAAAACTTTTAAAGGAATCTTCTTGGAAATATTGTTTTAAAAATCCAATCATGTCGTATAAGTTATAAAAAACATTCTTCTCGTACTTATGTCGGAAAAGTCAAAAAGTACCTTGTACGAATAACAAAAAAAAATTCCATTCAAATCTTTTACTAAAAACTCATTAAAGGTTAAAATTTGATTTAAAAAATTGTAGAAGGATATAAATAATACATATTTAGGAACCATGGATGTCGATGATAAAAATTCACCAGTAAATTCTGAAGTATAAACAATCTCGGATAAAAAAATGAGATTGCGAGATTTTCCCATACTTTAGGTCTGATTTGATTCGTAAGTGTCCAAACCTCCTATATAATGATTTAACTAATGTCAATGAATTAATCTAGAATCATAATTATTTTTATGATATAATATATGGTCATATTCTCAGCTTCTTATTAGTAATATTTCATTGCTACTTATTATTCTGGTGTTTATTACTTTTTGTTCTTATGCGTGCTTTGTCGAATAAATTTTTATTCTTCTTTTTAGGTTATAGAAAACTGATTTCCATATTGGTATTAGTGTAATATATATCATATTTATTCACTAAAGTCATTTATGTAATCATTGTGCAATGAAAATCATGTAGAACGAGTCGCATCACATCGCGGAGACGATATTCCGTACGTACGCACGAGCGATGATATCGTTCCCATGATCGTGGAATTGTATTGGAGTGTGTGTATAGTATTTCAGAATCAATATCAATTTAAAATAATCATATATATTTATTATTTACACCATTATACCCATCCAAGTAAGGTGGTGGTGGAAAATAGATTTCACCACAGTGTGGAGACGGTATTCCGTATGTACGCACACACGGTGATTTCATTTTCCGTAGGATGGACAGATGGTGAAATAGGGTTGTTTCATACTTATAATTACATATCAGTATATTAGGGATACTTATGTTATTATTTCATAATGAAACAACTAAAGAAGAAGAAGTGGAATAATAAATAAAGTTGAGGGAATCGGTAACAGACATTACCTCTTCTTTGAAGCGCCTCTTTGAGACCTCCTTTTAGGGCACTACAATTGGTCTTTGAAGAATACCAGGACCTCTAGGATGTTTCTAGGGATGTGGAGAGGAGAAATTGGCAGGGTTTGGACGAGCTTGAAGGCTCAATTTTGTGTGAGGAAGAGAGGTCAGAGGTACCCTTTTATAAGGAGGAGAGGGGCACCTTTGGAAAAACAAAAAATATTATTTTATTATAAAGTCATATTCGGTTTTAAATAGCTCCAAAATTTTTTATTTAAAAGATAAGGTGGGGATGGGTCGAAATACTCTAATCCAATAGAATTTAGACAAGTTTAGGTTTCTATTTTAAACATATCATTTAGATTTAACTTTAAGTTAAATAATTTTACTTTTACCGTGTCTTTTTGTTTTCTTACACTATAAGGTTAATAAACATACTATAACAAGACAAACGAACCCCAAGTTGTTTATTATTAATATATATATCCATATCTAAATCATTTGTCCGAACCTTATATTTTTAGGAATAAAATAACAATTAATAAAATAATATTTGTTTAAAAACTATTTTATGTCAATTTTGACACTATTTGGTAATTGATTTTTGTGAAAATCATAACAGAAATATTAGTTCCAAAAAAGTCAATTAAATAAATACTAAAATGTCATATTAACAAAGAAAATTATTGGAATTCATAAGAAGTCTCAAATTACATTTATTTGGGTATTGATAACATTAGTTATCTCAATATTTCATTAATAAGATAATTACTGCATCATCATTGTGTCATAAAAAAATTAAATTATTTACTGTCTAAATATTACAAATAAAATATCATTATGTAGGAAATATTTTTATATTTCTAATGAATATTTATAGTCGAATTTATCTTATGTATAACCCTATATTAAAAATGATATTTCTTATTAAACTTTGATTTTAACTATTTGAACCCTTCTTTAAATAAATTAATAATAAATGTCCTAATCTAATCCAAGTGGGCCTAAATTGTCATATTTTATTCCTAAGGTTGTTTTTGGTCGAATTACACTTATCCAATAGAATTAGAACATGTTTTAGTGTAATAATAATATCATTTTTACCCTTATTACCATATTTACTTTTAACCGTGGTAAATAAAAGTAAAAAGCTAATATTCACCAAAAATTATTTTCATCTCATTGAACCAAATTTTACATACTATCATCATCCGTGTCTCTTGGATTTTTGAAATTCCACTCACAGAATCGGTAAAATTATGTTTTATGTAAATATGTAAATTCTTCTAGGAGGTGGGTAAAATACGGTGAAAAGTTCAATAAAATCTTTATTTATCTAAAATTATTATAAAATGACTCCAATGAATTAAATTGAACTTATATAGGGATTATGTATCAATTTTGACCTAAAATAAATTTAAATAAAATAAATAATTATTTAAATAAAAAGTTGGTTTTTAAAAAGTAACATAGTGTTTTCACTATTCATCAAAAATTGAAAGTTTTCAGAAAAATACAAAAATTTCACCCTAGGCTAATTTCGATATTACGAATCCTAAAATGAAGTCCATTTTTAAAAATAAAATTTACAAAATTT
Organism: Viscum album; assembly: GCA_963277665.1. Classification (NCBI taxonomy): domain Eukaryota; kingdom Viridiplantae; phylum Streptophyta; class Magnoliopsida; order Santalales; family Viscaceae; genus Viscum; species Viscum album. The sequence goes on from OY728123.1 coordinate 883,494,943, forward strand.
CAAAAAGTGGTTATTACTATTCATAACGGCTAGTTTTAATAATATTTTAATAGCATGTCGTTGTTTAGTGAAACTCAGTATTGCGTACAACGCAAGCTATAGAGGAAGGTCGTGATTGCGTGTAAAGCAAGACAAGCTTGTGTTGTGTGTACTGAAAGATTCTTTTGATGACTTATATAAAATAAAAACAAAATATTTCTCATAAATGTTTTGGGTGTTACATTCTACCCTCCTTAAAATGAATTTCGCCCTTGAAATTCTTCACTTTGTAACAAACAGATGAGGATACCTCTCCCTCATCATATCCTCAAGCTCCCATGTAGATTCATCTAATTGGTGGTTCCTCCATAAAACTTTCACCAAGCGAGTGGTCTTGTTTTGTAAGACTTTTTCACTACGATCGAGAATCTCTATCGGCTGTGCTTCAAAAGATACATCTTGTTCTAGCGGTACAACTTCTGAGATGAGTATATGTGAAGGATCATGTATATACTTTCTCAGGAGAGATACATGGAACGCATTTTGAGCTTAAGAGAGATTCGGTGTAAGTGCCAATCGGTAAGATACCTTCCCAACACGATCCAGTATTTCGAAAGGACCGATATACCTAGGGCTCAACTTTCCCTTCTTTCCAATTCTCATTACTCTCTTCCATGGAGATATTCGTAAGAACACTTTATCACCCACTTCAAACTCTAAGTCTTTTCTTCATTTGCCGACATAACTTTTATGTCGACTCTGAGCTACTCTTATGTGTTGTTGAATAGATCAGACCTTTTCTGCCATCTCATCAAAAAGACCAGGTCCTAATAGCCTTCTTTCCACAACTTCATCCCAGCAAGTTGCAGTCCTGCATTTCTTTCCATAGAGAGTTTCATAAGGAGCCATCTGAATACTAGAGTGAAAGATATTATTATATGAAAATTCCACCAAAGGTAGGTGTTAATCCCAACCACCTTTGAAATCCATAGAGAAAGCTCTCAACATATCTTCTAGAGTTTGAATTGTTATCTCAGACAGACTGTCTATTTGAGGATGATAAGCAGTGCTAAAACTCAACTCGGTATCCAGAGTATGCTAAAGACTTCACCAGAACTTCGAGGTAAATCTCGGATCTCAATCAGATATAATAGAAAGTGGTACTCTATGCAATCTTACCACTTCCTTTACATATATCATGGCATGCTGATCTAGAGATAAATCCTCTCAAATAGCAATGAAGTGTGTAGACTTTTTAAGATGATCAACTATGACCAGATAACATTATTGCCATTGGATGTTTTAGGAAGTCCAGTGAAAAAGTCCATAGTGATGTATTCCCATTTCCATTCTGGTATGGGTGATGGTTGTAACATCCCCTTAGACTTCTGTCTCTCAACTTTAACTTGGTGAAAAACCAAGCATCGAGTGACATATTTAGCAACATCTCCTTTCCTGCCATCCCACCAGAAGTACTCTTTCAGGTCCCTATACATCTTTGTACTTCCAGGATGAATAGAGAATGAAGAACTACGATCCTCATCCAGCTGTTCCTTATTTAATTCAGGGATGGGAGGAACACAAACCCGATTCCTGAACATTATTATTCCATCACAATCAAGGTTGAATTCAGGAACATTTCTCACCTTCTTTTGTAAATCTACATCTTCTTTCTGTGCCTCTTTAATCTTTACATGTATAGATGTTTGAACATTCATTTGAGAAAGATAAGATTTTTCCCCTTCCATTATAATTCCAAGATCCATCCTTTGTAAATCCATAAATATTGGATCTTTTGTGATCCTCATCATGGATAAGCTATCATGGTCTTGTCGACTTAACGCATCTTCCACCTTGTTTTCTTTCCCATGGTGGTAATGAATTTAGCAGTAGTAATACTTAATCAGCTCCAACCATCTTCTTTGGCGCATATTTATCTCCATTAGTGTGAAAATATACATTAAACTTTTATGATCAATATAAATATCACACCTTTCTCCATAAATATAATGCCTCGAAATCTTTAATGAAAAGATTACCACAACTAACTCCAAATCATTAGTTGGGTAATTTTGCTCATGGATTTTCAACTTTTGTGAGGCATAAGCTATCACTATATCATTTTTCATAAGAACACACCCCAATCCCTTCTTGTTTGCATCACTGTAGATCAAAAAACTTTCTCCACTACAAGGCAGTGTGAGCACAGAAGCCCTGGATAACCTTCTTTTCAACTCCTTGAAATTCTCTTCACATTCCTCCATCCAAACAAACTTAAGTCCTTTTCAAGTCAACCTATTGTGTGGATTAGATAATCGTGAAAAATATTTCACAAAACGTCGATAATATCCATCCAAACCAAGAAAACATTGGATCTTGGTTACTTGTTTTGGTCTCGACCATCTTTCTATAACCTCTGTTTTTGCTGGATCCACAGATATCCCCTCTTTTGAGATTATGTGACCCAAAAATGCAACTTTTTGAAGCCAAAATTCACACTTGGTAAATTTGGCATAAATATTCTCCTTTCTCAGGGTCTTCAATACAATTCTCAAGTGATCTTAATGTTCTTACTTTCTCTTTGAATATACAAGAATATCATCTATAAAGACTACTAGAAACTGATCATGATAATCTCTAAAGACTCTATTCATTATATCGATGAAGATAGCAAGGGCATTAGTAAGACCAAATGGAATCACTATAAATTCATAGTGTCCATATCTTGTACGGAAAGCCATCTTTGGTATATCCTCTCTTTTTACTCTTAATTGATGATACCCTGAACAAAGATCAATCTTGGAAAAGTATTGAGCTCCACGTAGTTGGTCAAATAAGTTATCAATGTGCGGGAGAGGATATTTGTTCTTGATAGCGATCTTGTTAAGTTCTCGTTAATTAATGCAGAGTCTCATTGATCCATCATTCTTCTTAACAAACAGAACAGGTGATCCCCAAGGTGACGCACTAGGGTGTATGAATACCTTATCAAGATTCTCTTAGAGTTGCTTCCTCAATTCCTGCAACTAAATTGGGGCCATTCTATAAGGTGTCTTTGAAATGGGCAAATCACCCGGTATGAGTTCTATTGAAAACTTGACTTCACGATTTGGTGGAAGACCCGAAAATTCCTCCAGAAAGACATCGTCAAACTCCCGTACAATGGGCATAGTATTAATCATGAGTTTCTCTCCAACCATTTGAGATAAATAACCTTCATTTAGTGAAATCAGGACCCATAAGATGGAAGAAATTTCCACTGGACGGTTATGTTCATCCTTGAATCGATACAAGATCATAGATTGATCTGGAATATGAAATGCTACTTCCCTTATTTAGAAATTGATATGAGCTCCATATAGAGAAAGCTAATCCATTCCAAGAATCACATCAAATTACACTATAGGAAGGATCACAAGATTTGGAGGAAGCACTTTCCCACAAACCTCAATCGGAGAAGAATTATAAACTTTTGATGCGACTATTGTGCCATTAGGGGTTGTCACAGATAACTCAACATCTAATTGTTGAGGTAATACAGTGATACCCTTAGAAAATTCTTCAGAAATAATAGAGTGGGTGGATCCAAAATCAAATAAAACATTCACTACTTTAGAGTGGATGGTAAGTGTACCATTCACCACTTCGTTATCGTACTCCACATCACAGATAGAAATTGCATGTGACTTTCCTTTGTCTTTAGCCTTAAGAGTTTGTTGACGTAGATCATCATCAAAAACCCTTGTATTAGGGCATTGATTGGCATAATTCCCCATTTACTTACACTTGTAACATTGAAGTGTAAGAGGTGCACTCTGTGTAGCCTTTTCTTTGTTCGCATCACTAGACATATTCTTCCCATCACTGTGGCATTCAAATGCCCAATGACCTTCCTTTCCAAATTTGAAACATTTACTTGTCCCTTTAAGACAACTCCCTCCATGTTTCTTTCCACACATTGAGCATAAGGGAAAACTCATCTTCTTTTCAGTGTGGTCTTTATATTTTTCTTTGAATTCCATTTTCATCTTCTTATCAAACCCATATGACTGATGGGTTACTCCAATCTCCATATCAACCTTGAGAGCACATCGAACGATTTCCTCGTAGCTATTGAAGTCTCTTATGGATAATGCCCTTCGAAGACTTGGTTTTAAGCCACTAAAGAATCGATCAATCTTACTCTCAGGATGGATAATAATACCAGAAGCGTACCTTGTAAGTCTTGTAAAATTTTCTTCATAGGTACCAACAGATTCCTCATCCTTTTTCTTTAGTTCAAGAAACTCCTTCTCCATCTTTGTTCGGAGAATATGAGGGAATTACTTATTGAAAAATAAGTTATTGAACTCGTCCCATTCCATGGAATCAATTTCATTCCTTTTCCTCGTATTCTTGATAATATTCCACCATTTATTAGCTTCACATTCCAGACGATGCACTGCTAAGATGAATTTATCATGTTCAAAAAATTTAATAACTGAAAATATCTTTTCAGTAGTACTGATCCATTGTTCAGAAACTAATGGATCAGTAGACCCGCTGAATGAAGGTGGACGCTGGATCATGAAGGATTCAATAGAATTTTGCTCCTTCCTTTGCTCGTTTGGAAGTCCTGCATGATTCATAGCTTGAGGAAGTTGTGTGAGCATGGCTACATGATTTTTCATTCCAGCTCCCATAACGATTGGTTGCTCAGGGGGACAATCATTGCATCTCCCGTCGCATTCCGCATTAACACGATTCCTTCGGGTTCCATCCATTCACTAAAACCAAGAAGAATAGTGTGAGAAACACTAATTATAATAGAAAAACCACATAATCAAGAATAAAATTTCACACGTAAGATATTATCATAGGTTATTCGTGGCCATTTCTAAAACACTAAGATTGTGTTCTATTATTAGACTTATCCTTAGGGTTCTTACTAAGCCTTTCACATCCTATTTTCCAAAGGATGACTATAACTTTCCTTTGAAACAAAATATAATGAGCCATACTTTACATAGATTGTTAGTACTTCAAAATTGAAGTAAACTTATTACAACATATAAAAAAACCATGAAAGGACCATATAGGTATAGTGACTTTAGAAACTGGGAAACATAAACAACTTGTTCATAAAGCATCTACACTGTTTCCCATTTATTTCATCATATCTATAGTCCATTTTGGCATATCTTACTTAATAACCTTATTCCTGACCTGGGGAAAGAAAACATACAAAAGGGTGTGATCAAATGCTCAGTAAGGGTAAAAAAATAAATATCAATCACATCATATTCATAAAAACATAACATTTTAGAAATCTTAACCTGCAAAAGAGAACATAATTTCATAACATGGGATAAATCATATTAGTGAAATGTAATCCAAATAATCATAACATAAAACATGAAATTTTATGGCATACACACATAATCATATGGAATTATTTCTTAGTAGTCAAGACTCATATCCAAGACTATCTTAGCGGATAATGTCCATTTCTGAACCGAGTTCACTCCTCGTTTCAGTCCTGTTTCAATGAACCGGTTTAACCTGCCGTTCCAGCCATGTCTATCTCATGAGATATAAATATTTACCAAATGAATTGGAGGGAGATATAGGTCCCACCCATCTCATAATGATACCATTATTATGTGTGCCACAAAATCATAAATCATACATCATAGCATAAACTGTGTAATAAAAATGGGCTTCTTAAACATCATGCCATCATAACATAATACATATAAGATAAAAGGACATCATAAAAATAATTCCATCATAACATAATCAAAACAATGTAAAAATAGGGATAGAAACAGAACCCTATATTATCTTATATGGAAAATAATTTTGATAAAATAGTTGAACTCCATTCTTGATGAAAATATCCTTTGTACTTAAAAAACATATTTCCTTTCTTAACATGTCATACAATTTTAGACAAAAAGAAGTTTATTAAAAATAAACTTGAAAACATGTAAAGGAATCTTCTTAGAAATAATGTTTTAAAAATCCACTCATGTCGTATAAGTTATAAAAAACATTCTTCTCGTACTTATGTCGGAAAAGTCAAAAAGTACCTCGTACGAATAATGACAAAAAATTCCATTCATATCTTTTACTAAAAACTCACCGATGGGTAAAATTGGATTTAAAAAAGTGTAGAAGGATATAAATATTACATATTGAGGAAACATGGATGTGGATTCTAAATATTCCCCAGTAAATTCTGATGTATAAACAATCTCGGATAAAAAAAAGAGATTGTGAGATTTTCCCTTACCTTAGGTCCGATTTTCTTCGTAAGTGTTCGAACCTCCTGTATAATGATTTAAATAATGTCATTGACTTATTACAGAATCATAATTATTTTTATGATATCATATATGGTCATATTCTTAGCTTCTTATTAGTAATATTTCATTGCTACTTGTTATTCGGGTGTTTGTTACTTTTTGTTCTTATGCGTGTTTTGTTGAATAAATTCTTATTCTACTTTTTAGGTTATAGATACCTCCTTTCCAGAATGGTATTAGTGTAATATATATCATATTTATTCAATCAATTCATTTATTTAATCATTATGCAATGAAAATCATGTAGAATGAGTCGCATCACATCGTGGAGATGGTATTCCGTACGTACGCACGAGCGATGATATTGTTCCCATGATCGTGGAATTGTATTGGAGTGTATGTATACTATTTCAGAATCAATATCAATTTAAAATAATCATATATATGTATTATTTACACCATTATACCCATCTAAGTAATGTGATGGTGGAAAATAGATTACACCACGGTGTGGAGACGGTATTCCGTACGTACACACGCGTGGTGATTTCATTTTCCGTAGGATGGATAGATGGTGAAATAGGGTTGTTTCATAATTATAATTATATATCAGTATATTACGTTATTATTTCATAATGAAACAACTAAATAATAAGAATTGGAAGAAGAAATAAATTTGAATGAATTGGTAACAGACATTACCTCTTCTTTGAAGCGCCTATTTGAGACCTCCTTTTAGGGAAACTAAAATTGGTCTCTAAAGAAGACCAAGACCCCTAGGATGTTTCTAGGGAAGTGGAGAGGAGAAATTGGTAGGGGTTGGCCGAGCTTGAAGGCTCAATGTGGTGTGAGGAAGAGATGTCGGAGGTTCCCTTTTATAAGGGAGGAGAGGGGCACCTTTGGAAAAACTAAAAATATTATTTTATTATAAATTCATATTCGATTTTAAATAGCTCCAAATTTATTTATTTAAAATTTAAGGTGAGGATGGGTCTAAATCCTCTCATCTAATAGAATTTAGACAAGTTTAGGTTTATATTTTAACCTCATCATTTAGATTTAACTTTAGGATAAATAATTTTACTTTTACCGTGTCTTTTTGTTTTCTTACACTATAAGGTTAATAAACATACTATAACTAGCCAAAAGAACCCCAAGTTGTTTATTATTAATATATATAACCCTATATAAGTAATTCGGACGAACCTTAGATTTTGAGGAATAAAATAACAATTAATAATATAAAATTTGTTTTAAAAACCTTTTTATGTAAATTTTGACACTATTTGGTAATTGATTTTTTTTGTAAATCATAACAGAAATATTAGTTCTAAAAAAGTTAATTAAATAAATACTAACATGTCATATTATCATATAAAATTATTGTAATTCATAAAAAGTCTCAAATTACATTTATTTGGGTATTTATAACATCAATTATGTCAATATTTCATTAATAACATAATTGATGCATCATCATTGTGTCATAAATAAATTAAATTATTTACTGTCTACAAATTAAAAATAAAATACCATTATGTAGGAAATCTTTTTAGATTTCTAATGATTATTTATAGTCGAATTTATCTTTTGCATAACCCTATATTAAAAATGTTTTACTTATTAAACATTGATTTTAACTATTTTAACCCTTCTTTAAATAAATTAATAATAAATGTCCTAATCTAATCCAAGTGGGACTAAATGGTCATATTTTATTCATAAGGTTGTTTTTGGTCGAATTACACATATCCAATATAATTAGGACATGTGTTAGGGTAATAATAATATCATTTTTACCCTTAATTACCCTATTTACTTTTAACCGTGGTTAATAAAAGAAAAAAGTTATTATTCAACAAAAATTATTTTAATCTCATTTAACCACATTTTACTTACTGACATCATCCATGTCTGTCAGGTTTTTGAACTTTCACTTACAGAAGCGGTAAAATTATGTTTTATGTAAATTTGCAAATTCTCCTAGGAGGTGGGAAAAAGACGGTGAAAAGTTCAATAAAATCTTTATATATCAAAAATTATTATAAAATGAATCCAATTATTTACATTGAACTTATATATGTATTATGATTCAATTTTGACCTAAAATAAATTTAAATAAAATAAATAATTATTTAAATAAAAAGTTGGTTTTTAAATAGTAACCCAGTGTTTTCACTATTTATCAAAAATTGAATGTTTTTAGAAAAATACCAAAATTTCACCCTAGGCTAATTTCAATATTCTGAATCCAAAAATGAATTCCATTTTGAAAAATAAAATATAAAAATTTTCAAAAAGTGGTTATTACTATTCATAACGGCTAGTTTTAATAATATTTTAATAGCATGTCGTTGTTTAGTGAAACTCGGTATTGCGTACAACGCAAGCTATCGAGGAAGGTCGTGATTGCGTGTAAATCAAGCCAAGATATTGTTGTGTGTAATGAAAGATTCCATTGATTATTTATATAAAATAAAAACAAAATATTTCTCATAAAATTCTCGGGTGTTACAGTTTTTCTCTTCCTATAGTAGACTAGGTCCTTAAACTATTGTATGCAGACGAGGTGGCCATCAGGGGAAGATGATAGTGCAGGGGACGAAGTGGAATGATGCCTTATAGTCCAATCCATTGGAAGACAAGGTAGTGAAGAATATTCCATTGGATAAATAAGTTGATGAATCCTCTATGTTGGGTATTTTTTGCTCTGCTGAAAGATAATTTGAGGGACCAAGACTTGGGTAATTCAGTGCAGACTGATGATCCTTTTTGCAGTCGCCTCAAACTGATGGTAGGAGTTTAACAGGGAAGGAAATTGAGGTGTGGCAGGAAGGGGTGGCAAAGGAACCTCATATCTAGAAGATTATTTTGGGGGTCAGCCATCAAAAAGTGGGAAATGATCCCGTTAAAAATGTTGTTCAGACGCAAAACTCCTTTGAGTGTTTGGACACTAATGAGCATGTCAAGGATAAAACCTATGATCTGCATAGAGGAATTACAGAAGGTGTGGAGTCTGAGGAGGATCCTAAGTCCCATGAGGAGAGGAAAACCCCTAGGATGAAAAAGGGGAAAGGATGCAAGGACAAATCGCATTTACCAAAAACAATTGAAACACAATCAAGTAAAAAATTGAAAACATGTGAGAATGATATGTCTTTGTCCCTCACATTTATTGTGTAGGAGAAGCCCCAGGTTACAGTTTAAGAAGTCATCATCAATGAAAATACTACTGGAACAGAAAAATACTCTAAAGAAACTATCCTCTACTCTGAAGAGGAGATGGTGGATGAAGTTATTTATTTCAACATCCCACAATAAGAGGCGGAGATGATGGGAAGACCTATTCAAGTGTAGGTCAACAATGAGTAGGTGAATTGGATCGAAAAACAAGATATGATTCTGATTAGAGGCTTCAATGATGGGAAATTCATCAAAGACCAGAATACTCAAACCTGGGAAAAAATGGCTTTTTGTTTTATATATGTTATTGGAAACAACCCTATTACTATGTTATGGCTTATGAACTGGAATCTTTATAAAGAGGAAATCACAAATAGGTTGAGGATTTTATTTTATTGAATTTCTTTCTCCAATGAGGCTTCACCTCCGAATTGACTGTGACTAGTTGCTCACTTTTCTTAAAAAGTGATTTTATAATAAAAATTAATTTTCACTTAGGAAGTTATTAAGGGATTTTTTCCATTAATCACATGTTTTATGAAAATTTTAATTTTCAAATTAATAAGTTTTATTTGTACCATTCCACACAAGATCTGAAATCCTTAATAAAAATTACTACAGTACAATCCTTACATATTTCATAAATTATATGATGATAACATCATAAAAAACTACTTTTATTACATATTTCGTAGAGCCAAAATCAAAATCATATTAATCATTCCACTTCAATTGTGTCAATAATAAATTCCTGAACATGATCCCTTAGTTTTTTGAGGTATATTATCTTAATTATTGGAGAATTGTTTTTCATAGTTCCATATATCCTCACATTTGTAACATTGAATAACAATATTTTCCTTCTTTTTTTTCCATTTTTTTTTTCAGAGTGACCCTTTTCTTTACTTTTATAAAAAACACCAAATCCTCTCAAGAATTTACCAAGGTGATTCATTCCATAGTAATCACTTGTTGTAAAATCCTTATTTACCATTATCTTCTTTGACTCATTCCCCTTTTCATGGTGTTTAGGAGTCCTATTCTTCTATTAGTTTCCCTTAAATCCGTGGGACATAGAGAATGATTTCTCTGTATTAATAGCATATAAAACCATTTCATCGTATGAAGAAACATTTTGAAACACTAGCGCCCTTCAGAGACTTGGATTATGTTCTTCAAATATGTGGTTAATATTTTACTCCATGTTGCATATATAATCTGTAAAATACCTAGCTAACCTTGTAAAGGTAGATTCATATTTTTTTAAAATCGTTTATTCATTTTTCTTTAATATAAGCAACATATACTTCATTACATATTTTTTACCATGAGGAAAGTATTTATTGAAGAATGTTTCCTTAAAATTTCTCCATTCCGTGAGATCAATTTATTCTTCCTCCCTTATATTATGTAGTAGAGACCACCACTAGTTAGCATCACCTTGGGGGTAATAAAATTCATGAGTAACATTTTCCTTTTCACTAAATTCTAGGATAGTAAGTATCTTTTTAGGGGATTAATTCATTGGTCAACTACAATTGGATTAGTTTTCCCACTAAACGATGGGGATTCTGATGAATAATGTGATCCAACATAGGATATTCTTTCCATGGAAAAGGTTTCTCCATTCAGGAAATGATTTTTTTCATGACCTGACTAAGCTTCCCTAATACATCTATAACATTATCTGTTCTAATAATAGCTATATTTGTTTTCCTCAACAAGTAATTCTCTAAATTTTCCACATGATCGAATACCATTATTCATTCCTTGGGCCATTTCTATAAAATGGCATACACTGGATTATCCCATACTGTTGTTAACTTTTCATAAATCTAAATATGGTATAACACATAACATAAATTTATGGATAATAAATCCTAGAATCATAGACTTTGGTTACTTTGGGGTAATCATTACCTTCAAATCCTTTATAATGGTAAGTAACAAAAATGTGGATTATCCTAAGTGTATGCCCCCATAAGTGTAAAAATAGGTGTGTAGTATGGCCCATTATTGTGTACCAGGATACCCAAAGCCAGGCCTGGAATATATTTTTGATGTTTTTAATCCTATATACATATGTTCCAAAACCTCAACCACTTGTAGTATCTTCACATGGTTGTATTTATAGTAATACCTTCATAATCACTACCTTAGCAAAATTATATGATGTTATTGTATAATTATCATTGATGTCTATATTAGGGGTGTGATACCTACTATAAGTTTTATAAATATAGTTTCAAAGTTTGCTTTTAAACATCCTTTGATACCAATAATAACACCTCAACCCCAAAATCCCAGAGCCAGTGCATTATTTTATTACATTGGAATGATTAGATGGAATCAAATCCGGATGGACAAATCAGATTAGAATTCTTAAAAAAGAAGATTACATACACTATATCAATATTACTTTGGGAAATATAAAATAAAAACACAATATATAATAAAATGAAAAATTTAATCCTTAAAAACTTATTCAATGATTTTTTATTCATAACCTTGGGAATGGAAACATGATAAGGGTGAGCTCAGATTATCAGTAAGGGAAAATGAATAGGAATCAGTAATGAATCAATTAGAATAAATTAATATAGAAAGGTAAATAATTGACAACAAATTCCATTCAATAACTAGATATGTTAAATTCAATATGTAAAGGTAAGAAACTTAAACAAATTCCATTTAATCAATGAAATGATAATTATATGTATCTATAGATATGTTGATGTAAAATATCATTGATGAATAATAAATAAAACTAAATGAGATAAATGATTAATTATTGGACACCATGTTTCTTAGGTACATGGAACACGTAAAATAAATAAATTTTACAATATAGATTAGCTATTTGGTAAAAACCCATATATTTTGGATAACTTATTTCATCTCATGAGACTAACTATGCATCAAGGGGATTTTATTAACTTGTCACCAACCCGTAGGGATTACCTTAAATGGTCTCCAACCTATGTATTTAGTGTCAAAATAATTCATAATATATCAAATAAATAATGTACCTTGTCAAATATCCATATTGAATAAATAATGTTGATTTATCAATAATACCTCATTGTATGATAAGTAACAATAAGGGGTTTTGACATTAAAACATTCTTGGTGAAAAATAATATTTAAACATTATAATGTGTCCCACAACACATTGAAACATTTAAATAATAATTCCATGTAAATTAAATAAAACATATAATATCATGAAAATAAATACATTCATGATACAACATTTCAAAAGGTATTATACACACCAAATAAAAGTGAATTGGTTTATAACAAAAAAAAGACTCAATAGAAAGTAACATGAGATGAAATCCATTACCATAACCTTCCTCATTTTTTGTGATGTTTATTCTAATATATAGTAGTTTAGAATATGTTACTAGATTATAAAATAACCATAATCATGTTTATAATATCATATATTAACTTATTATAGTATTTTATTACCTTTTTGTTAACACTCTTTCATTTATTTCACTATTTTGAGTGTTAATTGGCTAGTTTTCTCGAGTATGTTTTAACTGGTTTTTAATTGTTATCATAAATTTTATCACAATTTCATCATATAATGAATGTAAAAAATGGATTAATTATCATATCTAATCAGTATATTTTTACTTATAGTAGTCCATTACATTTGGAGATTAGAAATTAAATACACCATTCATGGGGATGGTAGGCCGCATGTACACTACATTAATTTCATTTTCGTATTAAAATATTGAAAAATAAATGAAAAATATTCATGTTATTATTTATTTTTCATATATTTGTTATATAATTTACATATTTTTATTAAAACCATCCTTTATGAATTCCATGTATGGTGTGAACAGATCACCCCAGTTAGAGGCGGCCGTAATCCACACTTCCTCAAACGATGTTTCGTATTAATGTAAAAAGGAAAGTATTAAAGGTATTAATTTTAAAAGGATTAAATAATTTAAAATATACAATAAATATCATAAATATCATATATAATTATATTTTCTATCATAATTACCACCATGATAGGTGGTAAATATAAAATAAAAAATCATCATTTCGTGAGGCAATAGTTCTCTAATTATTTAATACCCATTAGATCGAAGTGTGTGTTAGTGTAAGTATAACCCTTTAAAAAACAATGTAATAGTGTATTTAGGATAATTATGTTATTATATGAACATTTAATAAGAATATTTTATGTGGGGGAGAAGTAAATGAAAGAAACCTTATCGTTGGAAAGCATTACATTAAAATCAGGTAACTCCATTTAGTGTATACCAAAGGGATTCCTTAGATGGATTTCAACCCAAAGTGAGGATTCAAGGTAAATATAAGAAATTTTGAAAATATATTTTGGAACTTATTGGATGATCCTATTTGTTTTTATATGTGTGCGTAATGAGGAGTGGTTGTGGCCATTTATATGGGAGGAAAAAACTCACTTGGTATTTTGAAAAGAAGTTAGGTGTACCCATGTTTTTAACTAAAAAAAGACCTAAAAATTATCTATAATAAATAATTTTAGGTTATGGGACGAATTATTTAAATATAGTTGTGTTGTATAAGTGGATAGGTCATTTTTTCCCTTAAGTTAAAGGTTATTTTATTAATATTAATTTTACCTTAATAATTGTAATACATTTTAATTATTTTCACTAAATTTTTTATTTTAAAAAAAATGGTATAGTTAGAAATTATTAATTATGATGATTAAAAATATGGAATCCATATTTCCAAATTCTAATCATAAGTGGCAGAAATTATTTTAAATTTAATCCCACATACTGGATGACAATGCAGGGTTTTAAGGTAATTATTTCTAAAAGTTTGCTGTGTTCTTATAGTCAATTAACAAGTAAATTTGATTTCAATGGAATAAATTGTATTTATTTATAAAAATATTATCTATTTAAACATTCAAAAAAATTAAAACTATAATTTATCCTTTTAAATAAATTGGATGAAAATGTCGTTTTGAACTAAAATTCTGTATTTTTAACTATTCATTTAAAAATGATATTTTTCCAAAAAATAATAAACATTAACCATATCCTAATTTTTACTTTTATCATTAAAATATTATGTCTTATTTGACATATTAAATCTGTTAAATTTTATTATTTTATATTTTAAATGTGTTCTCTATTAAAATGTGGTAAAATTGGCATTATAATAATATTGGGTTTTAAGTGTAATATTTGGTTTGTTCTTATATTATGATTATAAAATATATTGGATGAACATAAAAATATTATATTGAATATATAATATATTTATTACATTAATATCTCCTGCTCATTTTTATTAATTAAATCTAGTATGGTATAACAACTTTTTGAAAATGAGAATATTTTCTTTTATACTTAATCGGTTTCCATATTCATTTATAATTAATTTATGACCAATGAATTTATTTTAAATTTCTTTAAACTATAGATTTTGATAAATTATTTTCCCCATTTGATAACTACTAATTTATATTCTAGGTTATATCTTATTATATTTAATTATATATCATTATTCGGGAAAGCTTAGTCATTCGTAAAATATAAGCTTTCAAAGAAATTTTCTATTGCGTGTTATGCAAGGTAACTCAATATCTACTGAATTACAAGATATTGAATATAAGAAATCTATTTTAATTATTAAATATATTTAAAAGTATATGGGTATTATTTTTTCTTATGCACTTGGTGTCACATGTCATATAGTTTATATATTATAAGGTTCATACTCTAGAATTTCAGGGTGTTACAATGAATGGATCTCCCACACACATATAAACTTTATTTTAAATCCAAAGAATATATAAAAGAAATAAAATAACAAAAAATATTATAATTTTGAAAAGAGGGTTTTATCCATTATTCAAAACTATATCCTCGGTGAATGGTGGTTGTTATCCCACTTAGACACCGCTTATATTTTATTATCAAGATGAAGCATATTTAAAGGTATGTCCTTAAAAATAAATTTATAGAACTAATTAGGTGACATAGAAGAACTAATATACTCTCTTATTTTGTATGAGAACCAATAATTACTACTCTTTTGGAAACATACTTTGGATGGCAATATAGAATTATGATTAGAAATAATTCTCATATACCCACTTAACTCAGAAAATTTAATCTCCTTCCCTAGTATTGTAAAAATAATTAAGGATTCATATTATGAAAAATAATTAAAAAGTTACCTTACCCCATATTATTCACAATAATTATCAAAGGGAATAATATATTATTCTCGCACACAATAGTTAATCCAATTTTCTATAATTTCTAATTTTAAGACATCAAAAAATAACAATATTATTTAAAAAAAGTTGGATAATTATTATTATTTACTTATTATTCTTTATTAATACATAAGAATAGTTTTTTATCACACCAACACCGGATCTTACATTTTTTTTACTAAAAAAATTATAGAATATAATAGATTGTTCTCTCTCACTATCATTAACTCTTCTTCACCTTTTATTTTATTTTAATATCATTGAATATTATCATTAGATTATTTATTTCATAAATATGAAAATAAAATCTCAATAATATTCCATGACCATGCCCTATTTACTTTTTATCCATTCCATATTTTTTGGTATTACAATAATATTATTATTAAAATAACCCATAATCTTGTATCTCTAATAATCATTTAAATTTATACTAGTAAATTTCTCCATGAATATTATGATTATTATCTTAAAATAATATCATTTATTTCTGAATGATATTATTAGGATTTATTATCTTTTAACATTGAAGAAAATATTCATTTAATAACCCAAGATACACTATATTTTTCTTTATCAAAACATCAAAAAACATTAAATCATTTATTCCAATATAGTATGTATCACATGCATTGAAATAATATTATGGTGAAATATCTTCCTCTACAATGAAATTATAGTACCACACACCTCAATTCATCATGAAATACCAAATTAATTCATCAATTTGACATGGACATGTATCATTTTCTTAGATCCATTTCAATTTCGTCCAAATATTTTGTCACAATATTATTCTCCCTAACACGTTCAATTGATCTTGTTCACTATTTGTCACCGAAAACTATTTATATACTATTTAATTATTCACAGAAGACTAATTATATATACAATTTTAATATCCTTGAAATTAAATGTTTGGTTTTTTATTATGATTCCCATAAAAAATATATTTTAATTATATATGGTAAATAGGAATCTTGTGTGACCTTTAAAACATTGAATTTATTTTTATGTATAATTTAGTTAATCTCATGTGAGCCAGGAAATATTCAAGTTAATCCGATGTATTATAATAATTATTCTTATGAAGCTCATAATAACTTCTATTTATTTATATTTTTCTTAGTATTATTCTGCATTAATCATTCTTAGATCCTTTTTAATCTAATTTATTCATATGTGTTCCCTAATATTATAATTTAATCATACATAGAAATAAAAAATCTATATTTAATCTTATATAGAAATTATTTATTATAATGTACTTCATCTATCATGGATTTAATTGGATTAAAATTGAGAAAAATATCTCACATATAACACATAAACTCAAATATGTACATATAAATTGCATAACTTGTGTCAATAGTATTTAAGAAATACCCATTTTTTTATAAAATCTATAACATAAATATTTTAGAATAATTATTAATCCATTTAAATTCATTCCAACATAAAAGAAATAATTCCAATAAATTATGAGAACTTAAAAAAACTCTTAATAATAATTCCTAATGTACTTATAGTATTACTTAATTACACTTTCCTATAATTTCTATAGAATTTAGTTATTTACATATAATATTATCTAAAATATTTTATAGTGATAAATAATTTATTGTCTAGTATTTAATTTAATTAAAAAATAAATTATTAAGAAGATGTCCAACTACATGAAAATATATAACAGTCATTCAAACCTTATTCAAAGCTTTAATGATCGTGCATTCATTACATTGTAGTAGATGACAAACTTTATTCATATTTAATTCATCTTTATATCATCATCCAAGTGATACATTTTAAATAAAAAATATCCTTAATGAATGAGTATGATAGAGATGATTCCTCACATTTCTCTATAAATACAAATTATTAAAAAAGACTTATACTCAATAGAACACCAAATAAAATTATTCAATATTTTTCATTTGAGAATGGATTACTGATAATATAATCAATGGAATCTTCTAACTAATAATATCATTTTCTAGTGTGTAAATTATGACAACAAGTCACTTCCAAGATTTAAGGAGTTCATCAAACATATTGACATTACTACATATTAAAAATAATTTAAAAAATATATCAAATGAGTTCAACGACAAGTGATTAGGATGTATGAAGATGAAATGATATGCTAATAGTTTTTTTATTTTTTCTGTAATTGTTGAGGATAACATGTATGAAATTCTATTGGAATTCTTTATATGGACATTAAGTGAATGAATCATAGGAAGATTAGTATAATCACCTATATTTCAATAAAAATGTTTTCTTTATGGTTTTTATAAATCCTATGATTTGTGAATATGGGATTTATGCATATTTTATTAGTTAATATATGTTTTTTTGTATTACTGTAATGCCTCTACTAAGAGATCATATTTATGAGAATAAAATGAAGAACATAAAAAGGTAAATCATTGAATTGAATTTGTTATTCCAAGTGAATCAGGATAATGGAGGATGAAAGAATATAGAAAAAATTAATAAAATCAATTGGGATTCATTACTCTATTATTAAAACCCTCCCATTGTTAGATGAGAATATGGGGGGCAAGAATCTAGATCTTGGTTGGAATAAATTGACTAAATCATCATGTTTCTTTTTATTCAATACATGTAAATGGTGAATTTGACTACTGCCCTACTAGAGGGATCCACATGTAATTAGTGTGAAATGACTATGGAGAAAATTATTTGTGAGGATCTAAAATGGGATTGATTTTATAACATGTATTATTAATATTTTTTCAATATAATTTCAAGCTATATAAATCAACAGAGTCATTGAAGATAGTGCAATTGAACATGATTATGTTGAAATATGAAACACATTTTAGGGAGTTTAATAATATTTCTCTAGATATCGTATAGAAAAAAAATATAAGTCTAGATGATTTGAGATACGTCTTTTACTATAAATTAGATTAGATATTATCTTTTCAGACATACTCACTTATTCAACATTAAAGAAAATGATTCTATTGTAAAAGGAGACATAATAGAAACTCGAAGTCTTATTGATTTTTTGTACTAAACTTGGAAAGAAAAGAATTTATGTAGTGGATATTAGAGTAAGAATAATAAATTCCATCAATGGGTTAGTTAGATGAAATCTATGATCATTATTCATCTTAGGGTATGAGACAAAATTCAGGTTATTAGTATGGTGACATGATTCATTTGAAGATATATTATCCTAATAAGTATAATATTTGTCACCAAAGTTTGATTCTTGGAAATTTTAAGAGATTTTATAATTTATGCAATGGTGGATCTTATAGTAATTTTTTTAAAGAATACTAACACACTCAATTTTCATGGATATTTTTAAACAAATTGTAATGGTTTTGAATTAATTTTTAATCAAAATGAAAATGAATTTTACTATTGTTTCTCAAAAGTGGGAATTTATAATGGAAGGAATAGAAATGGTTTTGTAAGAGTAAATTAATGTTGACTTTTTATTTTAATCTTATATTTTAATTTTTTAAGAGTATTTTAATTGTGATTTGTTATTTTCTGAATTCTTTTTTGGTCAATTTATAAAAAATAGGCTGATCATGAGCTAGTCAATAAACCAAGGCCAGCCCATGTCTCAGTCAGCTCATTAGGGGCATCTAGCTAGGAAACCCTTGGGTGGGTCTCACTCAAGTAAAGGGTGAGTGATGGAATTTAGCCCATGCATGGGCTCCCACGATGTAGAAATTCAAAGGAAATTACACGTGGGCCACAATTGAGAGAACTGACTAATGGTGTGACTCCATGTGAGGGTGGGACGAGATAGTTTCCAGGTTGGGTTGTCTATGTAGGCATGTGGGGGGTCATATGGCCCCGAGTGACTTCATTACGAGGAGAAAGCGTATTGTTTTTTTAAACACCCAGCCCCCAAGTTCCTATTCCAATGTGGGACAAAATATTAAAAGGATTTTAAATAGAACACCACCATTTCACCACAGTCATTCCTTTCTCACCCTTAGATGCACCACACCACAATGACTCGCCGCATACATCCTCATGTTCATCACTGGCTTCCACTACTTCAAGTCTTAACTACATTGGATGACAATAGGAACACTTAGGGTCGATCCCTCTGTCTGTTACAACATCTTAGGTGACTATGGATGATCTCCTACAATTTGACTGACCATAATGGAGCCTCATTCAGAGCCTTATCTAGTATATTTAATGTCCGGGTGAGGGAGAGGCTCCTTTGATCATCAGTTCCATGCACTGATCCCCACTACCTTCATCGAGATCTACTACCCCACTATCAAGCTACACCATTTCAACATCTCTCACCATATATCTATGCATGATGTGAAAACCCCTCTACCTCTATGGATCACTTCTATGATTAAAGGGAAACACCCAAGATCTTTGGGTGTTTAATATTTCACACTATTGGGTCTTGATGAGATCTTGAATAGATATATGGAGATATTTTGCAAATCCTTAAAGATCTTCCTTGACCAATGAAGGAGGACACCGCCGAGTCCCCTCACTACTGCTATAAAAGGACCATTTCCAACTTCCCAGAGGGGAGTTCACCATCCATGGGGGAGTTTGTCACCCGAAGGCTATGTTTCTGCCCCATGTTCATCTATTTTATTTTTAATATTTTTATTTAATATTTACATTTAATGTAAATTGTTTCATTTTAATAAAATAAAATTCATCAATTTTCCTTCAAAGTGTTTTCATCCACCCTCATTTCATTCTTATTATTCATCTTGTTTTATTTAATTCTCCTTACACGTATTTTTTTCTTCCTATTATGTACATTAAAATGTTTTGTTTTTATTTTATTATATTTTTTTCTTCTACTATCATATATTTTATTTTTATTCTCTTAAATCTCTCTCTTGTTTTAATCTCTTATATATATTTTTATTTTTATTTTCTTATTTTATTCCCCTATAATTACTTCTAATTACATTGTGACCTTTTACAATAAATGAAAAAGGGATAACCTAAGGATTTTCAAGGGAGGTAATTGGGGTTTCAACTTCAT
This sequence comes from Viscum album, assembly GCA_963277665.1. Lineage (NCBI taxonomy): Eukaryota > Viridiplantae > Streptophyta > Magnoliopsida > Santalales > Viscaceae > Viscum > Viscum album. Next base: position 883,515,668 of record OY728123.1, read on the forward strand.
TCTGTACATAAATTCTTAAGTCAATTTACATTTGTGTAGAGAAAGAGTGAAGTGCAAAGGTGTGGTGATTTGCAACTAAAACAGTAAACTCTAAATCATTTTTATTATTGGTTTAAAAAAACTCCCTAAATTATACTAAACAAATGATATTTATGGAATGGATTTGAATCTTTTAGTGGATAAAACGTTATATGATAGATCCAGGTCCTAAAAGGTGTCATATTCTGGAAGGATGTGCACTATCAACCTTGATAATATGAGGAGGTGGAATTGAGATTTCTAAAAACATTAATGATTTGAAACCCATAAATAAAAGAATAATAATTCATGCATGATATATCATAATTAAATTATCAAACTTAATTTAGACACAAATAGGGAGAATGATGGAACCAATTAACAAAACCACAATAGACAAGTACTTTATTGAATAATCAGATACTATTATTTCATGTTACTTTTAGTTTAAATACATATATTTCACTTATATTCAATTATATTTTTTTATAAAACTTAAAACAATAAGAATAATTAGTTTAGGTGAATTAGATTATGCAGGTGAGAAACTGAGAATACTCCTCAAATGAGATGACCCTGGTCATCCTCAGTGATGCATTAGGAAAATAAAATTTCTTTTTCCACTACTTATGAATGGTGATAATTTAAAATTGGTTCCATTACCTAGGATCTAATCAATATTTCATTCACTTTATTTATTTTCATATTTTATATAGTTTTCATTTCATTAAAAAATTAAAAAAGTATCAAAATATACTATATATTTTTGCATGGAATAATTAATCTTAGGTGTAGGACAACCAAGAAAAAGAGACTGGATATGATAAAGCATAGGTTCGTGAACATAAAAGATACATAGAACAACTGGAGGGGAAAATGGAGAGAGAATTTGAATATGTTCATGCAGGGATGAAACCATCGGAACATGAGAAAAAACCTAAGGTGGATAATGAGGAAGACTTTCCCACTGAGCCACATATGGGATATAAACATGAACTGAATGAATCATGGAATGAATGTGAGGAACTACTTAATCATATTAAATAAGAAGATATATCACCATTGAAAGAAGAAAAAAAATACGGTGAAATTTGATGAAAATATGGGGGAGCCCGACTACCTTCCTCCATCTACTGAGATACAAATTCAAGAGGTACTCCCCAGTGAGGAAGTAATTGAATTAGAAACATCTTAGGGAGATGATAATTATTTGAATTATTTCATTTATGATATTATTAAATATTATTTGAGTATTAATCTTTGTGGTTTTCAATGCTCATATTTGATCATTTCCTACCATGCCTTAGAGGAAGATGAAAAAACTAGACCTGCACCTATTGAAGAACACATGAAACTCCCTAGCATTACTAAACATGAATTCCAGGAAGTCCATGAGGACATCAATGTTTCTAAGTCATATGAAATCAATACAGAGTATTTTAAATTTTAATGGTATAAATTACTTTTTAATAATTAAAATTCGAATTTTATTCAATTAAATTTACATGCTAACTTTTCCTTTGATCATGTAATTTATGTAGCCTATGTTGAGACAACACTAGGAAGGGAGAAGGTTGCATAAGATGAAATCAAATAATATGATGATACATACTTTATCCTACTATCAATATATAATATGTACCTCATTGTGAAGGGGGAGGATCTGGTTTACTCTATTCATGGATCATTCCTCACCAAGAAAGAAGAAACATAAGATGGTAAAATCCACATATAGTTGTTCAAATCAAAGAATATTCATCTACAATTTAGGTTTTGTATAATAGCCAGTATTTCCCTCTTGAGGTAGTTTAAATTCAAGGACTACCATGTAGATCATACCAAGACTTATCCATTTTACTTTCTTTTTAATAATTTCTTGTTTCAATTTCATTTTATGCATTAGTCCAACATGAGGCCCCACTCCGTCTTATCTTTTTGAGATTAAATTACACAATCAATGCGTTTAATTGAGTAATTTTATTTTTTAAAGTTTATGATGACATAAAAAAGTCCCAAATATTAATGGAGGAAATATGATTAAGATTCACATGAAAGGGAGTTTATTTTTACATTTTTTATGTTCAAACTCTCCACATATTTTGCCTGAAACATGTTTTCATCTTAAAACTGAGAAACTTCATGCCCCTTCTTGAATTATTTTTTACTTGGCTTATCAAGGAGGCATGATTTTCTTAAGAATACAATGATTCCATGTTTTATATTTCAATTCTAATAAAATTTAATGATTAAAATATATAATTTGATTATTAATGTGAAACATGGATATTAACACGAGGACTCATGATTTGATATAATTGTTTGATTCATTAAATGAAATAACCCAAAAAAAATTAATGCTTTATATTTTTTAAATTCATGTTAATTGATTTTTTATTAGTATTAATTCCTTGAAAAATTTTCCAATATTAAATTCACATTCCTGATAGTATTTATAAACCAAGAACTACTTAATTTATCTTGAGCATATATATTAGTGATCTTGGAACATGTCACCATCCAAAAACGTGTATTTGAAATTATCAAAGATATGAATGTGAAAAAACACATTTAAAACAATTGAGTAATATTTTGAAAAAACCTTTTACTTCAAATAAGACCTTTACATCAATCCATTTTTAAAATAGAGAAACCATGAATGAGCATGTTAGAAATGAGCCATTCTTCAAGACATTTTTATCCATTCCAACCCTCATCTTAGTAATTTCATGGTATTATGATGTTGACCTGTCTTTATAAAGGGAGTCCTGGGGGAAGTGATGAAATATATTATAAGTAATAAGTGTTGGGAAGCTAATTTGGGTAATAAGAAAGTTCGTTAATTCATACATTATACTCTATTATTTTTCCCTCCAAATAAAAAAGAGAAAATGACATAATGAACTAAAAAATTGAAAAAATGGGTAGTGATTTGGGGAAAAATCACAAATACTAGACCTATTACTTTTATCATATGTGGTTAGGTGGTTAATTTGAGTTTTATTCTAAGAATAACTTTTGAAAAATGAATTTTTTTTTTTGAAAAATAAAAAGTATAAAATTAAAAAATGTTCAAGAGGGTGCAAAAATCAGTCATTATATTTTAAATGATAAATGAATTTACATAGAGTTTTAGGGGAAGTTTGAGTTTTTAATTTGGGGTGGGTATTTTTATGACACTTTCGATTTTAATATAATGGTTTATACTTAAGATATAACCCCCCTCCTAAAGCCTTAAATTTATAAACATCAATTTATAGAAACCATAAGCCTTAGAGACATTTGAACCTTGATTGAAAATCCTTCATGATTTTATTTGTGTGTTTTATTTAAAAAGTGTAGAAAGTATTTATTTTACAATATTATAAATAAATATATTATATTCATGATATTAGTTCAACTCCACTTCAATTGTATTTATAGTGATTAGTGAAAAGTTTCAAAATTGAAGTAAATCATGATTTGGATTTTTTAATAATAAATAACTGAGGAACATCAATTAATGACAGAATAAGTTCCATCGATTTAAAAAGGAAAAATTAAAATTATTGACATGATTATTTCATTGAAAATTGAGAAAAAAATATATATTTTATGTAGATATCTGAAAATTTTATTTAATAAAAAAATTTCTTGATTTTATTACACTGAAATTTGATCAATGATAACAATTTTGACCACTGATTTTCAATTTTTAGAATTAATTGTTGAATAAAATCATCATTTAAGTATGGGGGTATTGACACACTTAAATTTTATGCATATTTTTTAAAATATTTCAATGGGTTTAAAATACATTTTTAATCAAAGTGCCCATGAATTTTAATGTTTTACTAAAAATTGGGAATTTATAGTGGAAGAAATTAAAATGGATTTTAATAGTAAATAGAAGTTGATATTTTATTTGAATATTCTATTTTATTTTTTGCGGAATATTTTGATTGTGATATGAAATTTTTTAACTCTTTTCAGGTTACATTAAAAAAATTAGGCCGAGCTCGAGTTAGCCTATCAACCATGACTAACATTCCTTTAAGACATCCCTTGAGGGTAAACTGGCCAGGACAGCCCGAGGATGGACCGCTCACTTTAGGGGTGAAAGGGGGCATCAGGACCATGCATAGGGCCCTATAATTGTGAAATACACAATAAATTCTAGGTGGACCGCATCCAAGAGTGTTGTCACATGGGGTGACACCATGTGGCAGTGAAAATACAATGCCAATGGGATATGGTAGTATATGGTAGCACGTGGGGTCCTCTAGCCCTCATGTGACTTCATTATAAGTTGATAGTGGGGTGTTTTTATTTAAACAGTCCCACCTGTATTCCCATTTCTCTGTGGTACTATGTTTTAAGTGGATTTTAAAAAAAAACTCCACTATTTCACCTTAGTCATGCCTCACTCACCCTCAAACACACCAAACCTCCATTCTCCACTACTTACTCTCTCATCTCCATCCCTAGCCGCCACTACTCTATGTTAGATATTTCATGCCCAACTACATTAATGATCACGATAGATCCCTCCATCCCGACCAACATCCATGGACACCATAGATCATATCCTACACCTTGGATGACCACTATGGAGCCTCATTTTAATCCTCATGAGGATACATCCATAGAAAATGAGGTAGAATCTCTACTGCTCACTGTTTCCATGCACCTCTACCCACTACCTTCTTTAAGCTCCACTACCCCACAATCATGTTCCACCATTGTCCTGTCTCCCAAAATGTATCCACACACTACATGAAAAACCCACAACCCTCTTGGATATCTTCCAAAATTAAGTGGAAACACCCAATATCATCATGTGTTTATGATTTAACACTCCTTGGTCTTTGGGATATATTGAATAGATACATGGTCAAGTTTTTTCAAATTCCAGAAGATCCTCTTTAAACAGTGAGGGAGTCCACCATCAAGTCTCCTCCCTACCACTATAAAAGGACCCTCTACAACTAATAAGAGAGGATTTCACCATTTTCGAGGGAGAAAGGCACCCTGAGGCCATACTGATACCACTTATTCCTCATGTTTTTATTTTTTATTTAATTTTAATGTAATTAGTTTCATTATAATAAAACACAATTCATTAATTTTTTCCATCAATGTGTTTTTCACCCTCATCTCTTTCCTCTTCTTCTTCTTATCTATTTTATTTCATTCTTCTGATTCTCATTTTTTATTTACTTGTTTTTATGTGTTTTATCATTTTATTTTATTTCTTTTCATCTTTTATCTATTATTTTGTTTTTATTTTCTTATTATCTCCCTCTCTTATTTCTCTATCTTCTATTAATTTTGTTTTATTTTCTTCTGTTATTCTCTTATATTTATTACTCATTCCACCATGAACTCTTACACTAATAAATAAGGATAAAAACCTAGGATTTCTTGTGGGGAGGTAAGCGGTCTTTCCATTTAATTCTATACTTAAATTTTTAATTTTATTTACATTTTTGGTGAGCAAGATTGAGGTTAATCGGTGTTGTGATTGTCCAATATGAAACATTAGTCTAAATCATTTCTATTATTTATTTAAAAAATATCCCTCCCTTATAAAAAACATATCCTCTTCATACGATGAAGTTAATCTATTTAGTGTATGAAATGATATATAATAGAACCAGGTCTTGGAAGGTGTCACAATCTCAAATGAGGTGTTCCATCAACATTTATTATAGGAGGAGGTGGAATTGAGACTACTAATGGAATTAAATATTTCACACCACTAAAAAAATAATATTAATTCAAGCAGGAGATCTCATAATTGAATTTTCAAACTAAACATAAAAATAAAAAAGTATAATGATGGAACCCACTAACCAATTCACAAAGTCCAAGTACATTCTTCACTAATCACATATTTTCATTTCATGTTAGTTTTTGTTTAAAGTTTCATATATCTTGTTTTTTAAATTCCATTATTTTCATATTACATAAAACAACAAAATAAATAGTTTCGGTGAATTAGACTATGTTGGGGAACAACTGAGAACGATCCTCAAGTGACACGACCCTGGTTAGCCTCTGTGTTGTATTAAGAAAATAAACTTTTCCATTTCCATGCCCTATGATAAACATTATTTCAAATACCTATATATGTATATTGAATAATTTTATAGGTGGGTCATATGTTATGATGGGCGGTAACCCTTAGACATTAAAAATATTAAAGGCATTGGTTAAACTGTTCATTTTGGAGAATGTTTCATAAGAAAAGGATGAAGAACCCATGAAATTATATTGGGAATATGAGGCCAACTCCATTTAATCAGAATGAAATAATTTAAAGTTGAGGTTCTATAAGTTCTTCAGGTTGTTATTGTTATTTTAGAGGTAGTATTATTTCTCAATGTTTTGGAATGCGTGTTTCTAGAAGGTGATTTTTTAATGTGTATTTTGTGGATGTGATCAGTTCAAACAGTGTTGTTCTGAAGGATTCATATTATACTTTCATAAGATGGGGGTTTTGAATTTGTTTTTTAATTTCTAGTTTATCAGATGTGGCAGTCACATGTAAGATTTATCTAAGATATTTTAAGTTGTAACAGTGAAATAGATAGCCTCTCTCACTTTTCTAAAATAGTTATAAATGGAAGATTAAGAGATAATCTCTAAAAATTTAGGGTGGGTCCACCTATGTTTTCATGTTTTTTTGAACAAAAATGATTATTTTTATTATAGAGATCACTAAGTTGTAAATATTTCTAATGAAGAAATGAAATACTATATTTTTTCTCCCATGGACATTAGTATTTCAGTACGGACCATTTAAAATATAATTGATATTTTTTTATATTTAAATTAAATTAATTTTTTATCTATTGGAGTTTATAGGGATGAAGTAAGGTTCTAAAACATTGTATATTTATTTGGTTGAAATTTTTTTCAACTATGTTCTAGATCCTTAAGTTGTAAGAGTTACTTCTAGATTCAGATTTTTCCCTTTGACTATAGAACAACTATTTCAAGTGGAATTTACTAAGGACAACTAAGTTTAAATAAATTCTCAAAAATTGGCATTAGAGAATGGTTATCTAGAAAATGAACAATTTTCAGGTAAATGCAACATTAATTTTATCAAAAAATATTTTAATTTTATTGAATTTTATTTTTTTTCCAAAGGATGTTGTTGGAAGAAGAGAAGTTATAAATTGAAAATCCAGATGAAACAAGTTTTAGTCTCTTGAAAAAGAATATTGAAGATTATCTCATTCAGAAATATCTAGATCTCATGTTAAAGGTTTTCAATCTAGAAACTATACAAAATGGTAAATGGGAAAATATAGAACATAAGGAAGTTGGTTTTATTTGAATATCATTATCGTAGAATGCGTATTCAAGATTTTAGTATAATATAACAACATTAAAGTTGATTTAATCCTTAAAAAATATGTACACTAATCCTACAACACTAAACGATGTTTTCTTGATGTAGAGGGTATTCATCATGAGGTTATGAGGTAGAATATTTTCATATAATTTGATGATGGATTTCAAATTAATTTATATTTAAATGGATTCTGTGAATGTTTCATTCAAAGATGATGTTTGAGTGATTTTTTTATCATCCTTATCAGAGTTTTGGGAACCCATGGTTATAACTTTAAGAAGTTCAACTAGAATGAATGATTTTATGTTCAGTAATATTTCGAACATGATTTTAAATGATGATATACATTTAAAAGAGAGTGAGACATATTATATTGATTTATTAAATATAGAAAGAAGTGGAATCCTACCTCTTAGGAACAATGAAAAGATGTAGAGATAAAATAATTAGAGAAGATTAGAGAGAATTATTCCATAAGTGGACCTATATGTTGGCTCGGTAGAAAGGGAATTCATATCAAGAAAGGTTTTTGTGATTGGAAAACAGCTCCTAGAAGGAATTCTTCCCAATAGTATTTTGTTTCAACTAAAGGTAGTGTAAATATACATGAAAATGTTTCTACATTTATGGAATCAATTATTGTAGAATTTTGAACATTATTCTTTTCTATAAGAGAGAAAATGTGTTTATCAAATAATGTTTCTTGAAAATTTCATGATGATCATATTTTAAGGATGATGTTTTTGATATTGTGGGAAAGGTAGAATTAATGGTTATGTTGAACAATTTAAGACTTCTTATACTCTTGAATGTTTTATCTATTATAAGACATTGGAAGAATATTATTTAAATAGGTTAGTGGGATGAAGCAGTTTTCATAATAATCTTTGTGAAAGTATTATGGAAGATTACTTGAGGTTCTATTTTCATATCTAGAGGTGTAAAATATGGTTATTTAAATGTAACGTGAAGGGTAGTGGTAGTTTCACAAGTGAGAATGAATTCTTTTACATGTTTAGAACATCAAAATAACCATTTCATGGATCTCAGTGTGAAGAGTATGAAAATTATATCAAATAGAGGCATATATAAGCTCGATCAATAATTTTTCATAAGGTGTTATAGTTATATACCAAGTATTAAATGGAAGGTGGTTTTAAATTTTTCTAGAAAAAAACAAAATGCCAAAATATAGAATTAGTTTATAATGATGTTTGGGGACCCTCTATAGTAATTTCTTATGAAAAATAGGTACTTTGTTACCTTCATTGATAGTCCCACAAGAATTTTATTGGTTTAATTTTTGAAACATAAAAGTGAAGTGTTAAGAATATTTATTCAATGGAGGCTATGATAGAAAGAGAAACTTGAAGAAAGTTGAAATGTCTATGATTATATAATGGTGGAATGCTTATTAGAAGGAGTCTCTAGAACTATTTTATAAATGGAGGAATCCAATATGAAAAAATTGTTCTAGGTTCAAAAGGAAAAATTTTGTTACCAAGATAATAAATAAGGTATTTATAGAACGAACAATAATTATGCTAATACATTATAGAATAGTTAAAAAAAATTGTTGAAGAAGTAAAAACACAAAATTTAATATTAAAAAAGGAGTCCTATGATACCAATTGGACAATGGTTACTAGAAGAAATATTTTTAGGAAATATTTTCAAGGTATCTCCCCTTAAATTCTTAGATGTTTAAACTACATGCATGTTGATGACAAAGGAAGAGATACTATTGAAGCTAAATATCCAACATGTTTATTTATAGTCTATAGAGATGAAAACATTGGTTTTTAGTGCTGGGATGATGAAAATAATAGTGTTTTTCATAAGATATAATGTTATATTAAATTTTTATATATTGAAAAAATTCCAATCATTTAGATGAATGAAATTTAAGATAATGATACAACATTATTTCATGTTGAATTGAATGGTGGTTCTGGGGGAACCCAAGTTGTATAATGTTTATATTTCAATAAATTTAATAAAAAAGACTAATATTATAGAAGAGTATTTTGAAAAAAATTATATAATTTTTTGAAGTAAAACATATAGAAGATATATCATAAAGCTCATAAATTAGGGATGCTCACTCAAGAGTATTAGAACGATAAGTACAAAAAGATTTAGTTCTAGAAAAATATGATTCATTGGTTAATGTGTGAAGATGTTTGAGGACTAGATGGTTGATACAGAGGTATGGTTTTAATCTAAGTATCTTACTTTTAACAAATCCATGGTAAATAGATAATCAAGATGATGTGACTAATTTGGGATATTTTAGAAGGTGTGAGTTAAAAATTATAGAGGATTTAGATTCACTAAAAGTTAATGACACATGAGAGTTAAAACAATTCCTCTAGGGATGAAAAACTTAAAAAAATTTGGTATTAAAATTTAATAACAGGTGGATGGAGGGAAATGATATAAGTATTGGTTTGTTGGGAATGAATTTAGCTGTAGAAGGACATATAATTATCTTATATTTTATATTTGGTGGTAAAATATACAACTCAATGATTTTTTTGTCTTGTTGATTCCCAAAATACGTACCCTAAAAAATTCATATGGAGATCAATTTAATTCATGGGGATTTGGGCGAAGAAATATATATTGAATAATCTATTGGTTTTGTTGGAAATCAGGGATTTATGTAAAAACTAAGAACATACCACTATAGTTTAAAAAATTAGAAAGATGTTGGAATGATAAGTTTCTTTCCTTCTTAAAAGAAATATGATTCTTATAGAGTAATTATAATCTCTTCTATTATTTGAATGAGTGCCATAAACATGAATTTATAATCATACTTTTTAGTGAGGATGATATAATATTGGTATATCTAAATATTCAGCTAATTTAGGATTTTATGGAATATTTATCCAGAAAAACTAAAATGAAAAATCATCATGAACATAAGAAAATTGTGGGAATGAGGATTGAACATGATAGGAGAACTAAAATTTTAGCTTTATTAGAGATTTATTACATCAGTTTTGTCATTGAATAATTTAGAATGTGTGAATGTTAGATGGTTTCCACTCCTATTTATGGTCACATTAAATTTTTTAAAAAACAAGAACCATAGACATAATAAAAAATTAAGTATTTTTTTACCTGCCTAATTCATCATCCATTGGAGACTTTCTGTTTTCAATGGTATACACAAACCCAAATATTGTTATTGTAATGGGAGTTCATGGTTAATTTATAAAAAATCCAGGAACGTTTCCATAATGTCTCATATTTCCCGTGTATTATTTTTAAATATTATATGGATATTTTTCAAGACTAGGTGCTAAGACAGAATTCTATTCAGATGCTTGGTGTGCCCAGAATATATATTTGAAATATATTAAATATATTTAATATCACACAAGGACAATTTTCTTGAGAAAGTGAAATAAATTCTAAATGTGTTCCTGGATTATGAATCTGAGGGAATTGTTGATTTATAAGGGTGGGTTTACCCTAGGCATGACTTAATATTAGTTGGCATGGTTCGTTTGTGGAAAAGTCATCACAGGAATTGAAATGAATAAAATAATTAAATTATTTTATTTTATTTCATTTTCACGAACACCTTGACTAACAATATTTATATAGATTACTAAAGAGGATTTAAAAGGTTAGTCTCTTAAACTTGGAATCATTGTAGATATTCTAGAGAGAGACTCGAGGATTCTCTCTCAAGTGAATGACGACGAATCTTGGATTGATGATCGATGAAACCTTAGATTTGAATAATCATCCCAGTGATAGTTATGACACATTAATTATTATTTAGTGATCTAACCAAATCATACGAGAGTGTGTTTTTTATTTGGATTTCTTCCCCATTATTAATTTCTATAATGAAAAAAAATCAACTAATGAAAAGATTGATTTGTGGATTGGTCATCTTACGGGATGAGATTATTTTATGGGATTATAGTGGGAGAAATTATTATGATTAAATTTTTTATGGATTATATTGTTGTCATATTGTAAAAGAACCAATATTTATATGAAAAATAATTGTGCTTTATTACTCTTGTTTGTTCTTGTGCTTCTCTCGCCCGGTTCTGTGATTCAGCATGGGTGTTATTGATTTTGACTAGGGTTCCGCTATTCCCAATAAATCAATCATTTCACAACCATTTCATAATGAAATGACCCAATATCATAAATCTGAGAATAGAATAACATGATAAAGGTAAAACGATGGAGACAGTGTTATTTGTATGAAGGATGATTCCCAATTTCATGTTCTTTGATGTTCTTCAGTATAGAGTGAAGAGCGTTGATTGGATCTATTTTGATAGTAAATCTGGTGATGAAATATTTTGATTTGATTATGTAATGGGAAAACAAGGTTGGATCATTATTTTCATGGAAAAGAGGTTGATAGATTTGTGGATGGAGGATCAGCTGAGGTGTGCGGAAGAAGTTGTGGTATTTCTAGAAAATCCCACAGAGCACTGTATGTAATCCGAGATTACACAGTGTGTGGGCCCCCCTATGTGTCAACTATGACTTCTAGTAGAAGATAAGTATCACATAGTGTTTGGGCTAGCCTACACAACGTGTGTTCCCTCAAATCATACTTGACATATACTTTGGAAGTAGATGAGAATGGGATGGAGTAGATGAGTTTCTTATACGGTGTGTACTCCCACAAAAAGACACAGGTTGGACCGAGTACATGGGAGAATCCATGAATTGATATAAATACTCGGGTACATGAGATTAATCATTGTACAGGCACATTGGTTGAAGCCGTGTACTTCCATATGGGCAGAGTACATGGGTTTCCTATATGGTGTGTAGTACTAGACATACACTATTGGATGATAGGGTCCATTTACATGTGTAGGACTCGAGGTTAAAGGACATGATATTTACCCATTATTCACACCATTTACTACCTTATAGAGTGATTAAAGATCTTTATTTTCATATTTTTTACCGGTATAGTTTGAATTAATTCCCTTGGTCCTTTATCTTGATGTTATAGTGTGACATTACACCCACATTAATGAATTGTGATCCCCTATAGAGGTTGGGTATCAAATATAGTTATCACATCCACCCATGAGACTGTAGTGAAATACTTTATAATCCTTAGTTCCCTAGTTGGAGTTTGTGTAATCACTGATACGTCCCTGATCAGGGCATTGATACTCCATCTAGAAGGTCACACCGGCATGGTTGGTGGAATTATTGACACAAGATCCCCTATATAGTGGGTAGATCCTGATAGGGTTTATGGTGCCTCCAATGGTTCTGGGTGTTACCACTACCTCTGTATCATGTCTTGTTAGTCCAGTGTATTATCTTTGGGAAGGGTCCAATGAGCTATACCTCTTCATCAAAGGTCTCCAATGATATCATGGCTCACATAGTGGGTTTTCATGAAATGAGCATTTCTTTGAGAAGAATCCTATGGATAATAGTTGGTTATGACCACCTGATGGTGTGGTTTAATTCATGTGTATGTATGTTTTTCTATTATAAATTGATTTTTGTATCTTGTGTTGAGTTTAATATATTTCGTGATCCAAGTTTTTTTGTTTTCGGGGTGTCTTACTATGTATTTTTTACTCACCCCTGCGTAGGCTTTTCCCACATGTGTCGTGTCTTGTGTAGAAGAGGACCCTTTTGATTGTGTTCTGGGAGTATAGGGTGTAGGTGGAGCATAGATGGATCTTGACAGACCAAGGTTTTTTCTACAAGCATAATTTTCTACTTTGTTGCAGACCTTGGAGCAAGCTAGGCTCTTTATAGTGTTGGGTGGGCTTGTTTTTTCCCCTTTTCTATTTTCATTACTATAGAGTCATACAATATTGTTGAATCATAGATTTATGCATCCATTGTTTCAGTTGTTTTACATTTTAGTATTTTGTGGGCTTGGAGATGTTTGTGTGTGTGTGTGTGTCTAGGTACTTCAGTACAATGCCTCCCACTTGTGGGATATGCCTTCTTGGTATTGGTTGTTAGACCCCTTCCTATTGGAGGTGTGCTTGGGGTAGTCACAGGTCAGACCTTTCTGGGTTGGGTCATGACAGAGTGGAATTAGAGGGGACTATTCCACTTTAGGATCAGGAGCCAGTGAGTTGGATTTGGGGAAATAGTGTTTAGTGTTTCAAGTTTTTCTTTCAATCAAGATATCTTAGTTTTGGTGCATTGGTCGATGCATTCGTACACCAGGACTCTGATATCCTTCTTTTAGACTCGGTACATTTAAACATTTGTTTGTGTGGAATATTTATTGTCACATTCATCGTATAGTATTGGGTTGTGGCCCAGATATACTCTTTTACCTATGGAGCATCTTGTTTTATATCAGGATTCCTCCATGTAGATAGTCATCCAGGATTCCACCGCGTGATCATTACGATGATATACATAGTAAAGAGGCATTCGTACAGGGGATCATACTAGAGATAGAACATCTGGGTGGTTTTCCAGCTATACCACCACCCATTGAGTAGCAGCAAGTACCAGCACTACTAGATGAGGATGAACGCAGGATGAGTGAATTACATGAGTTTTATAGGTGGCTACCTCCCAGGTTTCAGGGTGAGATAGACCCCCAGGTGGATGAGGACTGGCTAGTAGAAGTAACTCACATTTTTCACATTGTGAGGATACCTACCATTCAAGAGGAAGACCATATAGAGAGTCGTCTATAGGTCTATGTAGGGAGATGGTGGAATTTGGTGACCCAATCACATGACAAGATTACTCTCTCTTAGACATACTTCAAGCGTCTCTTAAGATAAGAGTTCTATCAGGACACAATGTTATTAGTATTCATATAGGAGATCCTTTATTTTTAACAGGGAAGTATGACTGTAACAGAGTATTCATCATGGTTTACAAATATCTTGAATTAATATTTAGAATTGGTATATGACCAGTTCTACAAGGATTGAAACATTGAGAAGGTCTTGCTCCAGGTCATCATAGCCTTAGTGGCATCACATAGAATTTCCAAAAATTCTTAATTTACTGATAGATCCATGTTGGAAGAAAGTTTTATAGAAAATAAGACACAAATAGTGGGAGATAATAGTGGGAACTCGATAGTTAAGACCTCAGTAGAAGGTACCTGACGGTTATCACTGGGATCCAAGTGGGTAAGACACTTTAAGAGGTGATCCAAGGACATAAGGTATGAGGTTTTTGGGATATTAGGGTGGATCTAATCAGCAAATGAACATGCAGTGTTTCTCTCGTGACATTCAAGGACATCAGGAATGAGATTGTATGACTCGTTGTACAGATGATTGGGAGACAATCAAGGGACCACCGAGATAGAGACAGATGAAGCAGCGGGGAGGTCTACAAGGCGGTGGGAATGCCAAAGGGGCCGACAGGGTATAAGTAGGTGGTTAGAGGTTTAACCTATTACCACCACAACCCCAAGTGGTCCACACCAGTCTAAGGGAGATAGTGGTAATGAATGAGGCTAGCTACAAGCTATAGAGGCCTATGAATTCATGGATCCAAGTATGCTAAGAGTTATGATCCATGTATTCTGTACTTTAGATGCAATATTGATAGACACATGTGTTATCCATTACTTCCTTGTCACTTATATGGTTTGAAACTTATAGATTTCAGTTGCGCTTTTGACTCAACCCTTGCGATTGGAGTCTCTGATGGGTAATGACTCAATGATTTGGAACTTTTTCCTATAGTGAGACCTGATGCTTATAGGTGTGAGTTTTTATGGGATCTATTTGTTCCAATAATGAGGCCTTATGACTTCATTCGTGGTATGGATGTTTTATTTACACTTCATTCATTAATTGAATATTTTCGGTAGAGGATGAGGTGTGTCTATAGTAATGGAATGATGGTTTCCATTTTGGGTGAAAAGGAAGCCCTGGTAGAGAAGGTAGAGATCATGTGTAGGAGAGTACAACTGATTACTCACCATTTAACTAGAATGACTCTCAGTTTAGTGGATACATTGGGTATTAGTTTCCTCTAGTAGTGGTAGAGTACGTGGACGTATTTCCTGAGGACACACTAGGTTTAACTCCCCACCAAGAGGTAGATTTCTGCATTTACTTGCATCTCGTGATGGAACCCATATCTTCTCCAACATATCAGATGGCTCCCATTGATCTTTGAGAGTTGAGGATGGAATTGGAAGACTTGTAGGAGAAAGGTTTCATGAGACCCAGTGTTTCTCCCTAGAAAGCCCCAATAATGTTTTCCAAGAAGGCAGATTTGTGTTTTGAGGTTATGTTTTGATTATCGAGGATTAAACTAGGTGACCACGAAAAAAAGGAATCAACTACCAGTAATCAATGAACTCTTCGATCAGATGAGAGTGGTGCGATTGTTCTAAAATATTGACCTCAGATCAAGCTATCACCCGCTATGAGTACAGGATGAGTATATACTGAAGATATCCTTCATATGTATTTATAGTTACTATGTGTACCTGGTAATTCCCTTTGGTGTGAAAAACACCCCAACACTATTGATGGGTCTCATGAACCAGGTCTTTCTTCCAATTTTAGATCGGTTCGTGGTAGTCTTCATCGATGAAATCCTAGTGTATTTGATTTCTGAGAAGAAGTATGTGAGGCACTTAAGGATGGTCCTAGACACAATTTGAGAGAACTATATTTATGATAATCTATCAATGTGTTAGTAATAGATTCTAGAGGTTTAATTTATAGGATACGTCATCTCAAAGGCTAATGTTTTAGTGGATCTAATGAACGTTGATGTCGTGCTTTCTTTGGAGCCACCCAAGAGTGATACTGAGGTGAAAAGATTCATTGGATTGGCTTGGTAAAATTAGTGGTATGTACCTAACATATCTAGAGCAGATGTACCCTTTAACCACTTGAATAAGAAATAAAAACCATTCATTTTGATAGAAAAGTATCATTAGTGCTTTTAAGAGCAGAAGTAGAGGTTGAAGAGAACTCCTATATTGAGGTTACCAAAGGTGGGTGTTTCATACATAGTGTTTTGTGATGCATGAAGGACAAAACATGATTGGGTTTTTATCTAGAGGATATTTTTTATTTATTACGATTCATGCTAGTTGATACCACATGACCAGAACTATGCAACTCAAAACCTTGAGTTAGCATCAGTATTTTTCACATTGTAGATGTGGCGGCACTACATGATGTGTGATTCATTTATCATATACTCTATTCACAAGAGTATCAAGTATGTATTCTCTCAAAAGTATATCAACTTGAGATAGAGGATATGGAAATAGTTTCTCCAGGACTATGACTCTAAGATTGTATATACTCCTAGAAAGTGGAATGTGGTGGTTGGTGCGCTCATTAAGGGATCTTGTTCTCATTTGTTAGACGAGGCGGTAGAGTAGTTATACATGTTGTTGTTATCATTTATTGATAGGGATAGTTCTTCATATATTATATTTATGGTTTTACCCCACCAATTATGGATTCTTCGGTTCATTCTTCTAGGGTTTAATCCTCAGTCTCATCTTTCCCATTTCTCAGTGGTTCTTTGATCGGTTGTAAATCAATACCTTTTTTCTAGTTTCCCTTAAAGTTTCAGTCCCAATGTTCCTCCTTTTCCCATGAAGACTTTGGTTTTTCCTTTACCCTTCTCTACGAATCCTTCCTTCCCTAGCCTCCTAGTCATTTTCTTCTTTCTATTTCAGTTGGAGCTGACAGATTCAATGGAGGTTTTGGGATGTTTTTTTGGAGTGGTATACATTCATAGGTGGTATCAATGGTAGTGTATTTATATAGTTTCTATGTCCTTAAGGTTTTATCCTATGATAATGACTATGGTTCTCATTATGTTTTCTTATATAGACTTTCAGTGGTGGCAATAGATATGAAAATGGGTATTGTTTCTTGTTCTATTGATTTTGTTCAGGTTTTCTTTATCAATGTTATCAATAAAGAAATGTTCGTATCTAGTTTTTTTATTCATTCCTGGTTATGATGGATACTGATAATGTTTTTCATGATGGGAGCATGATTTATTGATGACTGGTGATGATGGTGACATTGATGTTAAGAGGTTCCATGGTTTTGGAAGTGCATTTCGATGAAGTGTACATCTTTGAAAGATTCTAGCCATCTTCTCTAGTGGTGAGGAGGCTGATGATGATTACACTGACAATGGTGGAAGGTAGGTACATGATTAGATCTCTTGGATCGAGATATACTCGTGATAGAGGATGGTTTATGGATTGAGGTTGGAAATCTCATGATTCTACGTGGATACAAGAGGTATTTTTGAATTTTTCTTTTTGAAATTTTAATATAGAATTATTTATTTTTTTTTAATTCTGAATGTGGTGTGTACTGGTTTTAGTTGATGTGGGATGTGCATGATTATGTAGCTCTATATGTATGTTTCCCACTTTTCTAAAAAGTATATATCATAAAAATATTAAAAAAGGGATTGTGGATAATGGCATGAACATAAAATATTTTTATTAAGAATGTAAATAAATAATATAATTTTATTATGCACTAGTTAAAGAACGTATGATTCTAGAATATAATTAAGGTAATGTATTTTCCTTTAAAACTTTATTTTAAATTCATTTAACTCCTTTTCTTCCATTTTTAGGATCATTAAATGTGTCTTAAATGTTATTATTTATGTTTAAAATATTATTAAATTTATTTTATTACTAATATTAAATTTCTTTCAATTTTTTTTAAAATGAATCCTTTAATTTTATATCGTATGAGTCATTTTGATGTTTTTTCCCAAAGTAAACAAAGAATGTATTTTTTTAATGAGTTCTGGTTGACTAATTTTACCCACCATCATAGACATTATTTTTTTTATCAATATTCCAAAACAAAATTCATGAATACTATCAATGAAAATATTTCATTCAATATTCTTTGAATTTTTATATTTAAAATGGTATCCCATATTTTTGAGATAATAGAAATTGTTATTGTTTATGAACATGAAATTCAATTAAAATGTGATTTATGATTGAAGGTAAATCCAAATGTGTTTTATTCATGATATGGTATTTGGATATTTTATATGGATGAAGGGTGATCTCGATATAGATATAATGATGGATGAGACCGATATTGATCTCTAATGAAATATGTATAGTGATAGAGTTCATCAAAGATAAGTAACTACTAATAGAGATGGGAATTATTCAATTAGGTGATTTCTTTATATGGGTTCTTATATGGGTGGATGTATGGATAAATTCACCGAGTAACTATATAATATTATTATATGGTTTTATACAGATTTTTTTTCATTTCATAAGGAAGGAAAACAAGCTAATGTATTTATGCAAGGTTTATGACCTTTTTTAAAATTAATATGAAATGGATATTTTTGAGGGAAATTTGTTTATGAGTTTTCTTGTTTTCCTAGAAACCCTTATGATTATAATTTTGAATTTATTATTTCTTATGAATTTTCTTATGAAATATATTATGAAATTAAGTCATTTTCATTGATGTGTAAATAGTTATTTGAGGCCAAATTTTTATTTTGAAAACAAAAAAAATTCTCATTGATATTACAGTTTTTGAAATTGAAAATTAGATTTCTTTTATTTTATTTACCCTACTAGGCTTTAATTTTCTCATCCCATTTTTTGAAAATTTTTAGGGCCTAATGATGTGTTGGAATATTTATGAAGTATAACTCTAAAAAAGGAAAGTGTACTTCAATGAAGAAAGTGTACTAGGAATGAAAAAATAGTTTAAATGTAAGAATGATATTTTTGTGATGAAAAAATAGACACTACGTGTCAATGTTCCATATGTAATGTAATGGTTTTCCTAATTAAAAAAAATCTAAACCTAAAATATCATTGTAATGAAATAGAGGACACCCATTATAATTCAACTCATAATTATGGGTAGATTATGAAGTTTGGTTTTATACCCCATCCCACACTCCCTGATCTAATTAAAATAAGACTACCTTTAGTGAAAATATTTGATATAATGTGAGATATAAATATCCTTATTTTACAATATTACCCTAAGATATGTATTAATACTCATAAAACATGTAATATTAGGTGGTATATAAGGTTTAATGTCATTTAGTATTATCTACATATGTAACTTATTTTATGATAGTTTTGATCATTTCTACAAATTCTAATAGACACTAGATCGACATATAGAAGAACCCTAGATTTTAATAATATTATTAACCAGGGGAAAGTCAAAATAAGAAATGGGTGAGATCATATTATCTGTATGTGAAGACTTATCAAATATATTATTGAGGGTTAGATTATACACATATCAAAAAATGACCCGGGGTTAAATATCTTATTTAAAAGAAAATTAAATAATAAGAGTTGATCATAAGTAATTATAAAAGGGAATATAATTTCAAAATAATAACATATACCATGAAAAAGAGTACATAAATAAGGTATGTAAAAATGATACATAGAGTATAACATAATAATATAAAATAGAATAATGTCATAGGAATAATAATATATATTCATAATATTTGGAACATAGATAAACCCAACGATTTTATGCTCATTATTGTCAATGCAACTAATCCACATCATGTTCATACTCATTCTTATGAATGTAGATAATCCACACCATTTTCATGATTAATCCTTTGTATATAGATAATCTACATCATGTTTACACTAAATCATGTGAATGTAGCAACTATGCATCATGTTTAGGCTCAATGTTTATGAATGTAACTAATTCATATAGTTTTGCTACTCAATCATGTGAACATTGCTAATATGCATCGTTTTCATGGTCAATTTTGGGAACATAGAAAATATGAATCTTATTTAAGATAAATCTTGTGAACGTATCTAATTTACATCATTTTCATTCTCAACATCTTTACCTCATGAGGTATAAATCCTTAACCAATTCATTTAAAGGTGATTGATCCCCAACAATGACCATCCAAACATATGTGTGATAGAAAAAATATCATCATCATAATATTATAAAAAAATAATTGAATGAAAATTGGTTTCATATACCTATCATGTTGAATCATACAAGTGAACAATTATTAATTCCATAAATACAAAAAACGTTAAATTACCATGAAAAATAAATGGGTATCCAAAGATATTTATTAACCCTCATGGTAAATACCAATCAATAAAGATTAAAGATCATATTATATTATAACCACAAATATATATATATATATATATATATATATATAATTTATAGGAATAATTCACTAATTTACCTAATCAATTGATGTATGAAATATAGGTGTAAACACATTAATTAAAGGAATAAAAAATAAGGCATTCATATAGGAAAGGTATTTGAAGAAGAATTTTGGTTATACACCGAATATAGTTAGGCAAGAAAGAGGTAGTGGTGGATAAATTCTTTAAAATAGGAGTAAATTATGCAAGAAATCGATAAAAAAAATTGGATGGTTACATTTTTAAAATATCCCTGACCAAGATTAAAAAATGTGAAAGGACAATGACTTATATGAGAAATTATTTTACTGTGTTTTGGAAAATAAAATAAAAAATAAAAAATATAACTGATCATTGAAACAATTTTAAAATATATATTTTTTTAACAGAGGAGGAAAATAATTTCCCTTTTATAAACCAAGAAAAAATAGAGATAATGTTTCAAATAAAATTCCAATAGTGGGTGTCAGGTGTTTTCCTGTTGAAAATATTAAAAGAGATCATTTTAAAGAAATCCATAAAATGAAAAAGGTACATGTTACATTGATAATTTGTTTTCAAAAAAGTTTAAGTGAATAAATTAGTTAAAATTTAATTTTGAAATAGTAATTAATAAATGATTCCTTGATAATTCATAAAGATTAGAAAAAGAAATTTGGTGTTGAAAATATTTTGAAATACCGTTGTTTGATAACCTGATAATAAAAAGATTATTAATTTTTACATTTTTATATCGTTAAATGGAATTATTATAATTACATAATATAATAAAAATTATCTTCAAAAAAAGATAATAACATTAGTAGAAATTAAAATATGGTATATAAATAAATATCCAATTAAGATATAGAGATTCGTTTTTCATAATGTCGTACGTTTAGGCAAGAGAGAAATAAAGTAGAATGATTTTTTAAGAAAGTGTGACATTATATCTAGAATAATAAAAGATAGAATCCTAAAATATAAGATAATAAAGATAAAAAATGATAATATGGTTCAATTTTCACCAGAAAATAGAAAACAGATTGTATAACAAAATCACGTGTCTTGGAATTCCAATTTGAAAGAATAAACCCCTTACATCTTTTGGAAACTTCAAGTTAAAACCCCATTGAAGGAAACAATTTAAAATGAAACATTAAATATTATGAAAAATGACAGTATCATGAAATAAATTATTAAATGGGAATTAGTACACCATTCCCATGAAAACATTGTTTATTATGAGTAATATGTGTCAAGGAGTGAATATTTGATAGATGAAACCTATAAATTAATTTCCTCTTAGTTGAAGTGCACTCTAACATCAATTATAACGAGCATGAATATATTAATAAAGTATATCATAATCTTAATTTAAACATAAAACCATTTTAATATTATTTTAAAACCATATATTAATATTATATTAAAAGATTATAGTTTATTATCATTACGAGGTGATTAACCTTTCAGTAGTTTGTTTAATAAATAAATCATAATGATGGGGTTTATTCTGAATAAGTGGTTTCAACTTTAAAATTAATTGATCATTAAATATATAATAATTATTATTTTTCCATGATTACTTGATCCCCATTTTCATTCGGTGAATGACATGAATATGGATTGTGAAAATATATATCAATATGAACTTGTTTTTGATGTGTTTAACGATTAAAAAAGTGATTTATTAATAAATAATTAAAATATTAAAAACCCATTTAAATAAATATAAAAACTTATTAAATATATATATATATATTTAATAATATTATCATTATATAAAATCCAATAATAATTTGTGACCTAATTATTATAACATCACTTACGTATACGGTTCAATTGACCCAAATGATAATCTGTTATAATGATTTAATGAGTAAGGGGATATATTTAGATAATGATAATGTGATTCTTAAATAAGATTAAATATTTCATTAAAATAAAATATACTTATTGGATACATTTTTGGAATCACTAATGATGGTTGATGATGGTAATGGAAAATCATCATTTGTGGAGGTAGTGATCCGCATGGATGCACAGTTAACAATCTAATTCTTCAATGAGTGGAGGAAATTATGGAATATGAAAAATGTAACTTAAAATTTTTTATTTTTGACACATGAAATTTTTTTATTAATCAAATTCATATTTGATACCAAAGTTTATAGGCATTTATGATAAATGAATCACATTAATTCATTTAGATAGTAGTCAGTAATTACATACAATCATTGTTTCTGTTTCTCTCAGTGGGAGAAAATTAATAAATAATTTTAGTTCAACTAATATAATAAAATTTCAGTATAACAATAATACAAGTATAATTATATTAATATGGTTTTAATTTATTTATGAAGGGTTAGAGTAAGATAAAATGGCATGTAAATGTAATACTCACTTTGGAAGCCTGATTTTTCTCTTCGAAAAAATACAAAGAAATGAATGCCATAAGACAACTAATGTCGATAAGAAGATTATGGAAATGGGGAAGGGTTATAGAAGGATAAATTTTATATAGTTTTAAGAAGAACTTTTTTGGTTATCTTAGAATAAAGTGTTTGAAAATTTACCTTTTTATAAGTAAATTGATGTTTAGTTTTGGAAGTAACCATTACATTTTCAATAATGAAATTTTAGTATTCAAGGATAAAAGAATCTACAATGAAAAACATTGAGGGTAAGTGTGTGTGGGATGACCTTCTACTCATAAAATCATTAAGAATATGACCTATAATGGTTTTATATGTCCTCTTCTAAATGTTTTTACTTTTACCCTAAATTACATTTACCTTGGTTATAAATCTTCATCAACTATAATTAATTTTAATGATAAAAATTATTATTGGACCTTGTAAAAAATTTAATCCTTCTATGTACAAATTTTTAAATATTTTTATAATTATTTTTGGGTTTGGAATGTTAATTTTAAAACAAACATACATAGTTGTAAATAATAATTTTCTAGAAAAAGTACTTTTTTATGTTTGAAAGTTATATACCAGAAAATATTATCATATATAAAAATTTCTACGGCATACAATCGTTTATTATAAAAAAAATCATCTCATATGGCTGATAAAGTTTGAAAGAAACAAATTCCACAAAAAAACAATTAATTTATAAAAGGATAATGAAAATAGTTTTTATTAAAGTAGAATTGTAATTTAGTTCAAAAAATGTTTGACATAGGATTTATAAGGTCAAATAATATTTGAAAATACAAACTATTGTTACTTAAATACATATTTTATTACTTATGTTTTTTAATTTTCCACGACACACTTATATAATGATAAATTTATAAATAATTCTTTTTTCAAACAAATTATATGTTCTTCTAAAATTTAACCTTAATAAACATAAAATTTACAGTTATAAATTTTTAATGTGGGAAATTCAGAAAAAATGGATTTTTTTATCAAATTTAAAATATAGAATTTTTTTAAAATTCATGATATTTGAAAAAAAACATATATTTCTAACAACCATTTTTAATATTAACACATATGAATTTTTTATCTTGTACATGTGATAATTTTTAGTGGTTTACTATCTTAGTGTTTATTATATATTTAATAATAATGATATCATAATATATTTGTTGTTTTTTTGGTGTAGCATGAAACAAAAGTTATCTTAGATAACATAAGTTTTATAAGGTCTGAAATTTTGGGTCATTACATTCTATCGCATTAAATAAAATAAATCCTCACAATCATAAGTATCAGTTACTAGTGAAAGTGACTAAGGTTATCAAAGAGATATAATCATCTCATAATAAAACATATGGAGTGTCATAAACAAACATATGAAATATATCATTTTACCTTAGAGTAATTAGATCATAATATTTAGTTTTTATGCAAACATTTGAGTTAAACATCCCTCATAATTAGGTATCACAACTTCTATAATGTAATAGTTTTCCATGAGATCTCATTTTAATCTGACTATACCATATTGTGTCATTTATTTCACATATGCCTTGATCAAATTATAAATTTATAAATTTATAAAAAACAAAATACAGTATCTAAAAAGGAAAATCACAATGGTAGAAAATGGTATAACCTATAAGAAAAAACTATAAATGTTGGTAACCTATTGATTAGAAAATGATAGATGTATTCCTCACGTGAATCTCATAAGTTAGGTTTTCTGTAGTGACCTGAACACAGAAATCCCAGAGGGAGTGTCCACTACCAATACATTGGCATGATTAAAAGGAATCAAATACCTACTGACAAAAGAGTTTATTACTATGGGTAAACTAGATACATACACGAGTCTTGTATATCAAATTAATACACTAATTATAACATATTTTTTTCTTTAGATGATAAATTTATTCAATATAATATATCCTTGAATTTATTTCTTAGTAATCTTCATTTAACATGGGGGAACAAAACAAAATAAGGGTTATCTCAAATTCTTAGTAAGGGTCATGTATAGAAGAAGCAATACCATATAAATGAAAATAGTCCATATGGTACGGTAATATCCTAAGACATATACCATGAAATCAAAAGACTAAAAAAGAATTGTATAAAAAATATAGGAAGGTAAATAAATAAATATTAAATTCCTTTTAAATAACTGGATAATGAATAATCAATATTGAAATAAATGAAACACATGCCACTTAATCAATGAAATCAGAATGAAATAAATCCATAGATAATGTCAAAGAAAAAAATGGATAATACAAAATGAAAACTGAATGGCAAAGATTATTGATTATCATACATCATGCCTCTCCAGAACATGATACCTTTACCTTCATGGAGTTTCACAAGGCACTTTGGTGTACTACTATCAATAACCATCATAAGATAGTTTAAATCTATGAGTTAAAAACTATATATACTTCATAGAAACAAAATTGATGGGTTTTTTTCTAACTAATTTCATCTCATGATACAACATATGCATCAAGGGCATTGCATTATATGTTATCTAACCTATTTCCTATATATCCAAATCATTCGTCATATATAGAATAATCAATTTAATTAAAAAAACAATGTGCCTTACAAATATATATATATTGGGTAAAAGATACATATTTATCAATATTTTTATAGTGAAACAAATAACTATAAATGTAAATTCCTTATGTGAAAATGGTATATACATTTGTCCATGAACATATTAATGATAAATGATATTTATAATTAGGGGGAATTCAATGTTCAATAATCATAGGAAATTGAATATTTCAAGGGGGCAACAATAATTAATCTATGAAGTGAATGAAAATTCCAATCTCAGAAAAATCAATAAAAACCATCAAAATGTAGAATAAGGATGATATTAATACAAAATATACCAATTTGAATAAAAATAAGAGCATGTTTTTGTTAATGAATTTAATTATTATAGAATGATATTTTAAAATCATTCTTGAGGAAAATATCCTCACTATTTTGGAAAAAAATTTAAAATACTTTTCTTTGAAATTAACATTAGAAAAACATTTTATTTAAAAAATAACCTTTTAAAAACTTAAGGTAATCATTGTAGAATGATGATTGTTAAATCTGTATAGTCTTTATAAGGTAAAAATTATATTACCTTTTAATGGTAAAATTTATTAGAACCAATACATGTTTGGAAATAAACAAGTAGATTTATTTTTAAAAATTTAAAAGATAAAATGGGTAAAAATGTATTCAATTTTTTTTATATAGTTTGAAAAAAATAGAGATTTTTTAGAAAACAAGGTTTTTAGATGAAATCAGGTTCTCTGACTAAAGAGAGAATTGATACTCAGTTCTCATAAAATATTTTCTTAAACATTATGATTACGAATGAGTAGAGAAATTTCCCTATTTTAGAAAAATGGTAATGGTTTACTTGAGGTGAATAAATTATAGTATTTATTAAAAAATGATTCAATAATTTCCTCTAATATAAATTGAAGTGTAAATAGACCCGAAAAAAATGAGATTGTGATGTAATCCCTTGAAAAGACCATAAAATTGATGAGAGAATAGATTTATGAATAGATTATTTGTTTCAAATTTAAATTCACATAAAAGTGGAAATAAAACGATATATATTTTTCATGACCTGCATTCATCATGATGAGGGAAGGGATGACAAAGTTCCCCACCCTTCCATCCTCAAGATGAAGGATATATAAGGACACCATAGTCCTACCTTCAGTAGGCCCCAGAGTGGAGACTAGAACCATAGGTATATAACCACACATAATATGGAAGGAATTACCCTTTTTATAGTACAAGATCAGGAGATATGATGGTAAATCCCTAGAAACTCCAAATACCAAAAGTAAAAGTGACGTCAAAATCCATTCCTACTTGAATGTTCAATATGTAAAGCTGATATAAGGTACCAAAAAACTCCAAAGTTCATTACCAAAGGAAATGAGACTGATAATAAATAGTAACTAAACCCGACGTCTGAGCTAGTGATGTCCAACATGGTCTTAAAAGACCTCCTAGATACTTAAAAATAGTTTTATATAGTTAGGGTGAGCATATGAGTATACTTAGTAGTGAAACTAAACAACCCATGAACATGTGAGGGAACACACTAACGTCCCTATGAGAAAATAGTAGAACCTAAAATATCCTACCATGAAATAAAAACTAGCCCATCCTCACCAAGGAATGCTCCCAAAAATAACACAAGTTATGTAAAGTAGTATTATAAGCACATCGACATTTTGGTACCCCTCACCACTTTCCCATTGGTTAACTACTCATACCTAATCGCAAACATCTTGATTCTACATCACTCCCCATACATAGTCCATATTCCACAACCCATCCCCACACACCTTGGTCTCAAACCTCGTGAAAACCAGCCCATAGACACCTGTTCCACAACAACCACGCCTATCGCTCGAAGAAAACTAGGCCTCTTCTTGAAGATAGTTGGGGAAAAAATCCTAGCCTGAAAACACCTATGCCCAACATCAATAAAAAACCTGCCTGAAGATTCTAGGAATATGGTAAGAAACCAACTCTTACAGCCTCCCCGGATACATGTGAGTGGTAAGAACATGGAATAGGGTGCAATGATTAATGTTAATAACCATCCAGCCATCCTCCCACTAGGATGTTGGGAAATACACAGTCCACCATAAAATAGAGGTGTTCAACACATTGTTCTCAATAATTGTGGGGTGCTTATAGAGATCACAATGAACTATAATTTATATATATATGTAATAAAACACTCTATCCAACCTATGGGGTTTAAACAGCCAAACAAACAAGACAACCATTACTACATTTGCTACTAACCCTATATTGAAAACCACACAACAGACACTTCAAATCAAAAAACCAATCCCTTTTTATTTAACTCATTACCATTTATTTATTTAAGGGATTCACATTAATCTATTCTCATACTAATTGGAACCTACCATCCATTACCATATTAGGACAACAAGAAATACCAAATTACAATCCTACAACATGACAGCACAAAACCAGATTTGTAGTCCCACTACACTCCCTCGTTCAACCACTTCCAAATATCATTACTAAAATGAATACCATAGAATCCAAATATTTACCTAATACAATCCCACTTCCCAATGTTGCACCATGACTATAACACAAAAAAGGGTGTTTAGCTACCTATAAGTTCATCCATTCCACAATCAATGAGTCTCTCAGATTGGGATACCAACACACCACTTATAAAACCCCACACACAATTCCCACAGTAACTTCCATTTTAACCAAAACCCCACTACCACCTATACCACCCCTTCTCATAGAACCAAATCCCTTTCCCACCCATGTACCCATAACCGTGCTCCCAACAGCAGCACCACACAATTCAAAACAAAACCCAACAGAACAAAGCACACAGTAACACCTAATACCAATATATATACATATTAATATTTGGTAGACATTGTTCATTAATAATATTAATAAATAGGGGTGATCATACCAGGGATTTCATCCTGGGGAATTCATTTCATTTAACCAGGTATACGTGATTATCCAGATTAGGATTTACACCAATTGTTCATAAGCAAAAAACAATAGTTATAAAGTGTCACCCATGCACAGACAAATAAAACCAAAGGACATTATTTTTAGAAGGATTTATATCCACAATATATCATAATATAAAAAAGGATAAAAAATAAAATAGATGGTCAAACATAAATCCACTCTCATCCCATTATTTAATTAGCCTATTTTCTTTTGATCACATTCCCTTTTTATTTATTCTTGTTTTAAGAAAACTTTTTCTTGTTCTTCATAAAGATTCATTAGTACTCCCACCCTAGAAAATGAACAATTTTAGAGAGATAGATTAAATCCCTACTGGATGATCAATGGATCGATGTTCCCTCTTATGCCAAGAACAGGGGATTGTGCGATTAGCTGAGAAGTACTCCAAGTAATACAATAAAGAGGGGCTTTATAATAGGTGCATGACTCATCTGGGGAGAAACGCTCTAGACACACCATGAGGGAACAAAAAAAATATTAGGAAGGTAAGATCTAGGCTATTAAGGTTCAAATCCTATATTAAATGAAGAACATTTTTAGTAGACATTAATGTGTGATCATGGTCATAATCCTATAATTTGAGTATCTAAAATCACTAGAAACATTAGGATATTAATGATATACTTCATATCCTTTGAAATGACTTTAAAAATTATCATATAAGGCTTTAAAACAAGTTTACATCAAATAAGATGTAATAGGGGAAAAACTGGAAAACTGGGGAAAACTCAGAAATCTACAGATGAGTCATTGATGGGTGAGTCTCTAATACTGAGCTTCCAATGTTGAGCTATTGACGTGACCCACCGATACTAATCTACTGGGGCAATGACCTACCAACTCCTTGACCTATCGGCACTGATTCCATTGATTCACCAACACCCATACTCCTAACACACAGATGTCGACTCCTTTGACCCACCGATGCTAATGCCCCTGACTAACCAACACTGACACTCTTGAATCACCAATACCGATGTGCTCACACCCAATGTCACCGTTAGAAAAACTTTAAATTTGAAAAACTCTTGAAATAAGCAACTGAAAAACCGCAAAACACCCCAAACACTAGATTTTTTGCAGAGGAAACGTCTGGTGAAATCTAGGTCATTACATCTATAACAACCCGAGATTTTATGAAAATTGTTCTTTTTAATTTTATTAATGTCTTGTGTTGTACGCTACACCAAACGGAGCTTGCTCAACACACATCCTTGACTTTCCTTGTATTACACGCAATCGCGACCTTCCTCGATAGCGTGTGTAGTACGCAATACCGAGTTTCACTAAACAATGATATGCTATTAAAATATTATTAAGACTAGCCGTTATGAATACTAATAACAACTTTTTGAAATTTTATAAATTTTATTTGTCAAAATGGAATTCATTTTTGGATTCGGAATATCGAAATTATCTTAGGGTGAAATTTTGGTGATTTTCGGATAACTTTCATATTCCGATGAATAGTGAAAATTACTAAATTATAATTAAAAACAACTTTTTTAATCAAAATAATTAATAGTGAAAAATTATTAATTTGAGTGGTTTTAAAGTATATTTATAATATATTTTTACAATTTAATACAATGTCGGTCATTGGATGTAATTTCACATTTAAACTAGACATAAACAAGTGTCAATCTTTTGATAGATATTGTTTCTTAAAAACACGCTATTTGTTTTAACAGCGGGATTAAATTATAAAATTAATTAATGCAACTTCTATGTTATGAATTTGGTAAAATAGGCTTCATTTTTGAATTCGGAATATGAAATATAGCTTAGGATGAAATTTTGGCATTGTTCTGAAATACATCAATTTTTGATGAATAGTGAAACTACTAAGTGGTAGTTAAAAAAACTGAATTTTTCATAAAACATAATTTTACCGCTTCTGTGAATGTAATTTCAAAAATCTGAGAGACACAGTTGATGTCAGTAAGTAAAAATTGGTTCAATGAGGTGAAAATAATTTTTGGTGAATAGTAACTTTTTACTTTTATTTACCACGGTTAAAAGTAAATAGGGTAATTAAGGGTAAAAATGATATTAATATTACCCTAACACATGTCCTAATCCTATTGGACAAGTGTATCACGACCAAAAACAACCTTAAGTGTAATATATTATCATTTAGGCCCACTTGGATTAGATTAGGATATTTATTATTATTTAATTCAAAGAAGAGTTAAAAGAGTTAAAATCAAAGTTTATTTACTAAACAATTTTTAATATAGGGTTATACATAAGATAAATTCGATTGTAAATATTAATTAGAAAGATAAAAAGATTTCATATATAATGTTAATTTATTTGTAATTTTTAGACATCAGATAATTTAATTTATTTATGACACAAATATGATGGAGTAATTATCTTATTAATGAAATATTGACATAATTGATATTATAAATACCAAAATAAATGTAATTTAAGACTTTTTATGAATTACACTAATTTTCTAGGTTACTGTGATATATTATTGTTGATTTAATAAACTTTTTTTGAACATATAATTCTGTTATGACTTTCACAAAAATCATATATCAAATAGTGTCAAAATTGACACAAAATAGTTTTTAAATCAAATATTATATTATTAATTGTTATTTTATTTCTAAAAATAT
Source organism: Viscum album (assembly GCA_963277665.1). NCBI lineage: Eukaryota > Viridiplantae > Streptophyta > Magnoliopsida > Santalales > Viscaceae > Viscum > Viscum album. The sequence continues at coordinate 883,546,835 of OY728123.1, forward strand.
ATGGTTCGGCAAAATGACTTATATAAGGAAATATATATTAATAATAAACAATTTGGGGTTCTCTTGGCATGTTATAGTCAGTTTATTAACCATATAGTGTAAGAAAACAAAAAGACACGGTAAAAGTTAAATTATTTAACTTAAAGTTAAATCTAATTGATAAGGTTAAAACAATAACCTAAACTTGTCTAAATCCTATTGGTTGATAGGATTTCGACCCGTCCCCACTTTAGCTTCGAAATAAGACCCTTTGGAACCATTATAAACCGATTTTGACTTTAATATAAAATAATATTTTGAGATATTCCTAAGGTGCCCCTCCCCTCCCTTATAAAAGGGCACCTCCTCCCTCTCTTCCTCACATAACTTTGAGCCTTCAATCTAGGAAAACCCCTGCCAAAATCCCTTCTCTCATTCCCTAGTCTCATCATAGAGGTCCTGGTATTCTTAAATGACCATCCTTAGTTCTTTAAGTGGAGGCTAAGAAAAGGCGCGTCAAAAAGAGGTAATATCCATTACCGATCTTTTTCAATTTCTTTCTTCTTCAACTTATTCTTATTTAGTTGATTCATGATAAAGTAATTACATCAGAATTTCTTATATACTTATATGTTATTAAAAATATGAAACAACTCTAATTAACCTTCTATCCATCCTACGGAAAAAGGAAATCACCGCGCATGCGTACGTACGGAATACCGTCTCCACGCCGTGGTGTAATCTATTTTCCACCACCACCTTAATTGGATGGGTATAAAGGTGTAATGAGTAACTATATATGATTATTATAAAGTGATATTGATACTGAAATAGTATACATACACTTCAACACAATTCCACGACCATGGGAATGATATCATCGCTCATGCGTACGTACGGACTACCGTCTCCACAACGCGATGAGATTCATTCTCAATGATTAACCATTCATGAATGATTATAAAGTATATATAATAAGTAATAATGAAATATATGACCTTATAATGATACTGGAATTATTTATATTTATATGTATGTCATCTACTTAATTCCATTCAATTCAATAAGGAAACGAAAACAACGTTCATGCGTAAGTACGGACTACCGTCTCCATGAACGGTGGATTTCTTTCCATTTACTGATTTATTATATATGTATATTCTGAATATATATATATATAAATCATGTTTTATATTCTGGAATTAAGTAATCATGATCGAATTAATCATATGAATAATTACAAGTTAAAAACATGAACGACAAATGAGACGATTTTACCCAAAACGCTACTTTAACATGAATTTACAAAAGAACGGGTAATATAAAGTCATAAGTGGACCATATATGATATAATAAAAATGAATATGATTTTGGAATAAGTCAATAAAATGATTTAAATCATTATATATGAGGTTCGGACACTTACAAAGCAAGTCGGACCTAAGGTAAGGGAAATATCACAATCTCATTTTTTATCCGAGATTGTTTATACTTTGGTATTTACTGGGGTGTATTTTATCATCCACATCCATGTTTCCTCAATATGTAATATTTATATCCTTATACAATAGTTTATATCAAATTTTACCCTTTGGTGACTTTTTAGTAAAAGATATGAAAGGAATCTTTTGTCGTTTTTCGTACGAGGTACTTTTTAACATTTTCGACAAAAGTACGAAGAATGTTTTTTTAACTTATACGGAACGAACGGATTTTTACGGTTTTATAAATCCTTATTTTCATGAAGCTTACTCCAAAATATTTCATGACTATTTTCAATAAAATCTCTTTCTTTTAAAATTGCATGATGTGTTGTGAAAAGAAATTGATTTTGAAGAAGAAAAGATATTTTCCTCAAGAATTCAATTCGAGTGTTTTATCAAAATTATTTTCCATCTAAGATAATAAAGGGTTCTGTTTCTATCCATATTTTTACATTGATTTGACTATGTTGTGATGGAATTATGTTTATGAATTCCTTTATCTTATATGAATGGTTTTATGATGTCATGTTGTTTAAGAATCCCATTTTTATTACATGGGTTATGCAATGATGTATGATTTATGATTTTGTGGCACACATAAGAATGGTATCATTATGAGATGGGTGGGACCAATATCTCCCTCCATTTAATTGGGTAAAGATTTCATATCTCATGAGATAGACATGGCTGGAATGGTAGGTTATACCGGTTCAGTGAAACAGGACTGAAACGAGGGTGACTCGATTCAGAAAGGGACTCTGTCCACTAAGATAGTCTTGGCAATGAGTCATGACTAACAAGAAATGATTCCCTATGATTATGTGTGTATGCCACAAAGTTTCATGTTTTATTTTATGCTTATTGGGATTTCATTTCACTACTATGATTTATCCCATGTTATGAAATTATGCTCTCTTTTGTAGGTTAAGATTTCCAAAATTTATGTTCTTATGAATATGATGTGATTGATTTTTCTTTTGTTTACCCTTACTGAGCATTTGAGCTCACCCTTTTATGTTTTCTTTTCCCCAGGATATAAAGAAAGGTTTTAGGTAAAAAAATGGGAAGATCTTGATGGGAGATATTGAAGATCTTTCACTACTATTAGAAGATTACGTTCCGAGTTTTCAAAGACACTAAACTATTACGATCCTTGTGTGTGTGTTTTTGTTATGTACTAAGTATTCTGCAAAATTAATGTAATGTCCATGTACGTCTAGTTTCGGGTCTCTAAAACATCATATACCTATCAAACTATTTCTGTCCTCAAGAATTCAAAACTATACCAGAAAAAGAGGGGCCATAACAAAAACCCTATAAGATACCTCTCTGTAATAAACCACTTTGCATTATTCTAAAGTTGGAGTGAAAACCTAGACATCTAAGAACACCTCCTTGACATCGACCTTCTAAAAAAATGTAGAAACACGAATGCCCCACTGACCCAAACAACCTGAACACACCAAAGTTCAAAGTGTACAAACACATTGATTAGGGAGATCCTTCCTCCATGTAAATATACTATCATCTTTGGGTGGAACTGACTCACCAACATAGGATTAATCACATATTAATTAATGTATCTAGATTAGGGATCAGGTCCTCCCTAGCCCAATTTTAATACTTTTTTCACACACATTCGAAGAATAGTTAAACAAATAATCTAATAGAAAATAAAGTCAATAATTTCATCACATGCAAAGAACAAGGAAAACTCAAGAGAAAAAACTCAGAACGACTCTGGGTACTAGGTACGTATCCATGCCTCTCGCTCCCAAGAACTCTCCGTGAGGCCACCATTCATCCATAATATATGAACCAAAGGGATGGTCCATCCATGGATAACCTTATCTTTATGATCCTTGATTATTACTGGTCAACCCATAAAAGTTTAATAGTCCAAGATATCCAACTCCCCAGATTTAATGATATGGGAGTCATCATGTAGATATTGACGGACCTGGGAGATATGAAAGATGTCATGGATCCTCTCTAAATTTGGTGGAAACTCTAGTTGATATGCCGCTTTTTCAAATAATCCCAACACCTCGAATGGTTTGATGAAGTTGGGATAAAGCTTGCTTCCTCTGCAAAACCTTCACAGCCCACAACAAGGGGAAACTGTTATGAACATGTGGTCCCCAACCACAAACTCCAAGGGCATTCTCTTATGATCGGTATATGACTTATGCTTGTACTGTGAAACCTTTATCCTCTCATGAACAAGCCTAACCTTATCTATCATTCTATGCATTGCCTTTAGTCCAAGAAAGGATACTTCCCAAACCTCTATCCAACATACAAGTGAGTGACATGGTCTTATGTAGAAGGCTTCAAATGGTTCCATGGAAATGCTATTGTGATAGATATTATTGTAGGAAAAATCTAGCACGGGAGAGTGTTGTACCCATGATCCTCTGATGTTCAAAAAACATGCTCGTAGCATTAAATCTAATGTATAGAAAGTCCTCTCTATCTTCCCATTCATTTTTGGTGTAAAAGGTGATAAAGAGTATCTTGGTGGCAAAGTAATGTTGCAATCCCCTATAGAATCACAATGTAAAATATCTATACCGATCCAAGGGGATCTTGAAACACCATGATTCCACACCACCTTATCCACATACGTCTAGGATAAGGCACCCACAGTGTTAAACTCCTTGATCCCTATAAAGTGAGCTTATATCGTCAATCAACCGACAGCTACCCAGATAGCATCACATACTCCCTGAGCCCTAGGTAGTCCCATGATGAAATCTATTGATATGTCATCCCACCTCTACCCGGGAATGTCTAATGGCTGAAATAGACCTCTAGGAACATGAGGCTCAACATTCACCTACTGAGACACTAGGCACCTTGCCACAAACTCTACAACTACCTGCTTCACCCCAGGCCACCAAAATTATTCCTCAGGGCTCATTATAACTTGGAAACACTTGGTTGTACCGCCAGGGTTGAGCCATGGAACTCATGGAGAACTACCTCCCAAATTTCAACTGGGAAAAAAGCTTCCCATGGACCAACATTTGATTCCAAATATACTTCAACCATCCCTCCTGAACATCACCCTGGGCAGTGTGATCACACATCACTTCGGTCTCTGAGTCTCCTAATTGAGACTCCTACAACTTCTACATTAAGGAAGATTTCAATATTATCAGAAATATATTTCCGCCAACATCATCCACTCTCACATCTAGATGCAAAGAGGCCAACTCCTCCATTGGCTTCCAATCATCCATGGATTCCAAAACTACCTCATTCTGTGACTTCATTCTCAAGGAATTAGACACAAAGTTCTTTTTTCCTGGGGTGTAAGAGAGATTGAATTCATAGTCCTTGAGAAAATCCATCCACATTCACTACCACAAGATCAGGTATCATTGGGAAAATAAATATACCAATCTCTTGTGATCTGTGAAGACCACAAAGCACTCTCTAATGAGTTAATGTCACCAAAACTTCAATGCAAGAATGACTGATTCAAGATCTAGATCATTGGTGGAATTGCTAAATTCATGAGGATGAAACTGCCTAGATCCATAAGAGATTACACCTTGATATTTCATCAGAACACATCATAAGCCTCGGCCGAATGTGTCAAAGAGAACCTAAAAAAAACTCATTCCTCTGGAAACCTGAGCTCTAGGGAACTGACTAACTTCCCCTTCTGATAGCTGAAGGCCAGTTGAAATTTTTGACTCCACACGAAGGCCTGGTACCTTCTAGTCAAATCTGTCAATAAATCCTTAACTAGAGAGATGCGAAGCACAAATCTCCAGCAATAGTCTATTTTTACTATCAAGCTATATACATCTACCACATCATTGGGTACTTCCCAAGAAACAAATACTTAAACCTTTGACGGGTACACATCTATCCCTTGTTGTGACACTATGCGTCCACAGATGTTCACTTCTCATGTTTAAAACATACACTTGGAAAATTTTCTGTTGAGATGGCTGTTTCAGAGGACCATCAAGAGAGTCCATAGATGCTTGGAATGATCCTCCTCTGACCTTGAGTAGAATATGGTTTCATTTATTAACACAAAAATGAATCAGACTAGGTACTCATAGAAAATAGAGTTAATGTGCCCCATGAACACATATGGAAAGTTAATAATTCCAAACAACCTGACCACAAACTCAAAGTGGACATACCTACACCTGAAATAAGTATTCAGGATGTCACCCTCATTTACCCTCAAATAGTGATATCCAAACCATATATCAATCTTATAGAACCAACCTACTCCCTTTAATTGGTCGAAAAGATCGTTGATCCTCGGGAGAGGGTAACAGTTCATTCCAATCACCTGATTTAGTCTCCTCTAGTATATGCACAGTCATAGGCCACCATCTTCCTTCTTCATGAACAAGACTGGAGAACCCCACTATGATCCACATGGTTGAGTAAAACCCTTCTTCATCCAGTCATCATCCTGAATCCATAACTCCCAGAACTCAGAATGAAACATCTGATAAGGAGCCATCAAAATTGGATTGTAACTAGATGGAATTTCATTTCCAAACCCGATGTCACGTCAAGGGGGTAGAGTCACAACCACTTCAGGGAAGACATCCATTTACTCACAGAAACACCTCATAATTTCAACCATCCCTATATCTAATAATTCTAGTTATTTCTTAGATACTGTGGAATGAATAAGCTCCACTCACCTATGGATTTTATGAATACTCATCTCACCAATAAATTCTATGTGCCGGAAACCCATATCTAATACCAAAACCCTTCTCCAAAAGCAGTAGAAAAACATATGCACAAAATACAACCAATCTATGACTAGGATGAAATCATATGGTTACATCTATAATAGAAGAAGATCTAAATTAGACCGATAAATCCCCACATTAGTCTACATCCTTGAAAACATCAAGCAAAGAGGTCTTACCTCAAATAGAATACTTAACACCAGAGGCACAAAATGAATCTATTTTTTCTAGGCCTAGAGATTAGTATATACTGGGTGAAAACTGGAGTGTGATGCTCCAGAATCAAACAAAGAACACACAATTGTACTAAACAGACTGATCATACATCAAACAACCTCTGGCCAAGATGGTACTATTGCCATTGTGGCATGAAACAGTCCACGCCCATATCCTCTACCTCTCTGCTATCGAATTACTCCTCGACCATTCTCGGGTTGAGGTTCTTGAGGAGTACCCTAAGGTCAGCATCCCCAACACCGTTTACCCTTGGAGGAGTGGTAACTCACTGCCCCTACTACTGGAAATTCCTAACTGGAAACTAATGCTGCTGAGGTGGCTGCTAAACCTTCCCACCCCCACTATTCAGTGCGTGAACTGGGAACTAGTTCCAAAAATTCTCATGGCCTCTATAGAAAAGGATCCTCAGTCCCTGTCCAATGGGAATAGAGTGAGGAACAGGAGATAGAAAACGTAACTACTGAGGCCAGCTTTTCACTGGTCGAATCCTAGAAGGCTATGACTCCAGAGACCAGATGTTTATGACCTCCCCCTTTGAAAAACTCGATTGGTTCCCCTCTCGTGGTACACCTCATAACTAGTTCATCCTTTCCACTACCCCAAACTTCTTCTGATCCTTTATGTATGTCAATTGAGGAAAGGGAGTGACAACATAATGAAAAGAAGGTCAAAGTGCCACCTCTAAGAATCTTTCTCGGGACTCCTCATCTGGATGAGAATTTGTGTGATGTGTAGGATATTATTGAACATGATCCCCAATTTCCTTACTAACATACTCCCCTACCAGAGGGAGAGAATCTCCTTCCAATTCTCAACATTCATTGTGGAAGAAAAGAATTCTCCCTGTAAGTCCTTTTCAAAGTCATCCCATGAAACTTCTATCTCCTTCCTATCCACATGGTAATGGATTTTCCACTAGAGTGCTACTCCCCTCATATGTATTAACTCTATAGGAACCTAGTACTATTTTCAAGCCCAGATGAAACTGAATGAGATCCCTATCTCTTCGAGAAAACTCTCCATCTCCGTGTCCAAGATGTTGTACTCATACATTCCCAGAGTCTTCCACTAGAAGGCACGAAGTGTATTCTTCCACTGGTCATCGTTCTCCTCTCGATCGACCCTCCTCTGATCGAACAAGTCAACCTATTGGTCATCTAATTCTTTTACCACATGTGGGCGATGTCCAAGTGCCATAGAAGAAAAAATAAACAAGGAACTCATAAGCTCATGTAGTGTAGAAATTTTATTTTAAATTAGTTTTAACTCTTCATTTGTTTTAAATTCCAAAAACACCCAAGACAGACAAGAAAACATGTCATTATAAAGTAGTTACCTTTATTAGGTTCCATACCCTAAAATTGGTGTAGCCTTACTTTGTTGTTCAGTAGGTTTAGATTCCTTTCATCAGATCACGAGGTGGGGGGGGGGGGGGTAAAATCCCATGTCCTAGCTGGTCTTACTTGGCCTATTTCACATACCAGGATTGAGTAACACCAATTCCCTACCATACCATGAAATCATTACTCTGCCTAACACTGAAATTCTTCCTAGTCCTCTCTGATGAAATTTTTTTCACGACCTGCCTTCTTCAAGATGAGGAAAGGGACGACAAAGTGCCTCATCCTTCCTTCCTCAAGATGAAGGAGGGATAATGACCCCCCGAGTCCCGCCTTCAGCAGGCCCCAGAGTGGAATCTATAACAAAGGGTATAGAATCTCACATAATATGGAAGGAATTAACCTTTTTATAGAACAATACTAAGAGATAAGAATTTAAATCCCAAGAAAATCCAAATACTAAATGTAAAAGTAAATTCCAAATCCCAACTCACATGCATGTTCAATAAGTAAAGATGATACAAGGTACCCAAAAAAATCCAATTTTAAGTACCAAAGGAAAAGTGACTATGCAAAAAACAACAAATAAGCCTGATGCCTGAGCTTGTAAAGTCCGGAATGATCCTCAAAGTCTTCCTAGAAAAACAAAAAAAATTATATAAATTGGGAGAGCATACGAGTATACTCTGTAGGGAAACTAAATCCGCCCTTACAAAAGTGAGGGAACACACTATCATCCATGTGAGAAAATAGTAGAACCTCAAATAACTGACCAAGGAATACTAACCAGCCTAGCCTCACTAAGGGAGGCTCACCAAAATAATGAAATTCATGTAAAGTAGTAGAATACGCATAGAGATATTTGGGTACCCCACACTACTGTCCCACTTGTTAACTGATCATCCCTAATGGATGATGTCTTGATGCTCCCACTCTCCCCATACACAGTCCCACGGTAACAACCTACCCGCACAGACATGGGCCTCAAAAAACCCACAGACCTGCTCGTAGACACCTAGGCCACAAAAATGATGGTCTCACCCAAATACACCTGATAGTCATCCCGAAGACGCATGGGAAAACAATCATGGTCTAAAACCACCTAGTAACATAATCCACATAAAACATTCCTGAACGATCTTAGACTATGATAATAATGAATCTATTACAGGATTCTTGGATAAAATTGAGTGGTAAGGACCTGAAAGAGGGTGCAAGGATGAATGTTTATAACCAGCCATCCATCCTCCCATCGTGATGTTGGGAAAGACACCCTCCCCATGAAATGGAGGTGTTCAAAACATAGTTCTCAACAAGCGTGGGGGAATATAAAAATCACAAGGAACTAAAATTTATACATATATGGGTAATCAACCACTCAACTCAACATATAGGTTTTAAACTACCAAAAAAACAAGCCCACCAGTACAACCTTTTCTACTACCCCTATAAGCACACCACACAACATCCAATATCAATAATAAACCCAAGCCATTTTCATTTAACACATTCCAATTTATTTATTTAAGGTATGAACATTAATTTATTCTAGAACTACCAAGAAACTACCATAAATAACCATATTAACACAACATTAAAAACCAAACAACAGTCCCACTACATGAAAACACAAAACAAGATTTATAGTCCCATTGAAAAACCTTGTTCAACCACTACCTACTATCATTCTTAAATGTTATTCCGAAAATCCCAATATTTCCCTAATGCAGTCCAACTACCCAACATTGCTCTATGACCACAACACAAAGAAAGGCAGTTTACCTGCCTACAAGATCATCCATTCCACAATCAATCCGTCTCTTAGACTGGGATACCAACACACCACATGTAATGCCCCCAACACAAATCCCACAGTAACTACCATTTTAACCACAACCCCACTGCACACCCATACCACTCCCTTCTCACAGAACCAACTCCCATCTCATAGAACCAACTCTGTTTCCCACCCATTTACCCATAACCATTCTCCCAACTGTAGCACCACATAATTCACACCAAAACCCAATAGAACACATAAAAATTCTACACCTAACAATAGGATATATATATATATATATATATATTTGGTAAATACCATTATTTAATCTTCTTGATAAATAGGGGTGATCATATAAGAGTTTTCATCTTGGGGAATTCATTTTATTTAACATGGCATACATGAATAGACAGATTATGATTTACACCACTTTTTCAGTAGGAAATATCAATATTTATAAATCGTCACCGATTTATAGGAAATGACCAACAATGAACATGATTCTTAAAAGGATTTACAACAGAAAAAGATCATAATATCATTAAGGACAAAAAAATCAATAGAATATCAACCATCAATCCACTTCCATCATATTATTACAATACCCCATTTCATTTTGATCACATTCCCTTAATTTTTATTTATTTTATAAAGAAAATTTTTCATCAGTTCTTTACAAAACATTTATAGTACACTCACCCTGTATGATGCAAAATTTTATAGAGAAAGAGTAAATCCCTACTGGATGATCAAAGAGTTGAATTTCCTACTTAAATTGAGAATATGTGATCACGCATGTAGTAGGGAAGAACCCCAAGGAAAATGCCAAGAGGGTCTTTAGCATAGGAGCATTAATTTTCTGTGGAGGAAGGCTCTAGATTCACCAAGAGGGAATTAAAAACATTTTTGTAAGGGAATATCCCGGAATTGAAGAGCCAGATCCTATGTTAAAGGAAGAATGTTTTTAAAATACATTAACAAGTGATCGTGGTCATGATCACACAGTTTGAGTATCTCAAATCCCTTAGAACATTAGGATATTAACTATATACTTAATTTTCTATGAATCTTTGTTAAAACTTTCAAAAAGGACTTAAACTTGTTTAAATCAAATAAGATGTTAGAGGGGTCTAACTAGAAAAATAGAAAAATTTTGGAAAATTAAGATGAGTTCCTATTTGGTGATTCATCGACGCTGATCTACCATGATGAGATACTGACAGGACCCACTGACGTTGTGTTACAAATGGTGAGCTACTGACATAATGACCTACTGATGCCTCAACCTACTCACATCGACTCCTTCGACTCACCAACAATGACTCTCATGACTCCCCAATTTTGACACCTTTGACTCATCGATGCTGAAAACCTCAAGTCACCGACATAGATGCTCCTATCTCACCAATGTCAATGCACTGACACCTTGAGTCACCGATGGAATAACTGGAAATTTGGACCACTCTTGAAATGAGACAACAAAAGCCCTCAGAACACCCTAAACACTATATTTTTAACAAAGGAAAGGTCTAGGGAAATCCAGGTCATTATAATATTAAAAATTTATTACACCCAAAATCATAGAATATTAATGATATTGAAGATGTAATATATACCAATGAAAAGGAATTGTGTTGTGAAATTCTTTACCATGTGGTAAATTTCAATTTAAATCCCCTTCGAAGAAATATTTATAATTAAATCTTGATATAAAAAAAAGATAAATTAATTCATGTAAGAATATATCAAAATTGGTAGTAGATACACCATAAAATAAGTAAGTGGGGAATGTGACATTTATCTTACAGATGTAAAAAGTGAGATGAAAATACCTTACATCTTGTTTGCTTTCAGGTAAACGTCCATCAACATCTAATATAATGGTTTTAAACATGTAAATAAATAATAAAATAACCATAAGAATATTTATAATATCATATATTAACATATTATAATATCTTATTACCCGTTTTTTAACAATAATTCATTATTTTCACTATTTCATGTGTTAAATTCCATGTTTGTCGAGTATGTTTTAACTTGTAATTTTTGTTCATACTACAGAAATAATTATTAAATCATACCAAAAATTTTAAAAAATATTTAAATGATATATGTATATATATTATGTATATATATATTTATATTAATCCATAATATTTGTAGTTTGTAAATGAAATGCACTATTTTTTGTAGGTAGTAGGTTGTACGTACTCGGAAACATTACTTCCATTTCTGTATTGCATTTAAAAGAATTAAAAGTAAATGATATATATTTATAATATAATTAAATTATCATATTTATGTCATATATTTCACATATTTTTATTAAAACAATTTTTAATACATTCTGTGTATAGCATGAATGAATCACATCTCTTTGAGAAGGAGGTAGTCCACACATCCACAAACAATGTTTTCGTATTCCCCAAAAATTGAAGGCATGGTAGTATTGTTATATAAAAATTTAAAGAAGAATAAATAAATTTCAAATAATATATATATTATATATAAACTATAAATCTATCATTATTATTACTTTAAATGGGTTTAAATGGAATAAAGAACTACATCGGTTTGCGAGGCGGAAGTCCACCGAACACATAAAGGATGATTGTATATCCCATTTGACAGATATGTGTAAACAATTGGGTTGAAATATTATCATAAAAAAATATCAGTATATTTTATACAACATGATTATTATATATTCATGATATAAAAATAATTTGAGGGTCGGAGGTGTAAATGAAACAAAAGTGATCGTTGAAGAAGGTTACCTCTTATTCGGTAAATTTTTTTGGTTTATACCAAATGACTTCTTTGGTTTGATTTATTAAAAATGTGAGGATTCTGGGATGAGGTTAGTTAAGTTTGGATCTTATTTATTAAGGGTTTTTATAAAAAAAATCATCTAGAGGTGTGAATAAATAGGAGGGGTGAGTGCCTTTTTATAGCGGAGGAGGAGTGGAATTCATTAAATTATTTGAAACAGGGGACTCCACCCATGTTTATTTCATGTCAAGTGGATCCAATAATGAAAAAAAAAATATAAAATAGAATATATGGTCTAACTATTTAAATAAAATGGATTTTTGAAAGGTTTATAGGTAATTTTGGCTCTTATGTTTACGGTTTAGTCACCTGTTAACCTTAATTTTAACATATTCACTGTAATTAATTTTAATAAATTATAATAATATTTCTGGTAAAAAACTATATTAACTATACTAGAAATTATAATTTATAATTATTAAAAATACGGAATAAATTTTTATAAATTCCAAATATATAAGTGGTAGAAATTATTTTAAAATTAATTCCTCAAACAGGATGCCAAAGAAGGTTTTTAAAGTAAAAATGATCAAAAGTTTGAAATGATTTTATATACAATTTCAATGAAATAAATTGGATTAATTTCTATGTGATTTATATAATTAAACATTAAAAAAATCAAAAAAATATATAATTTATGCTTGTAAATAAATTATACGAAAAATTAGTTTTGAATTAAAATTCATTATTTTTCACTATACATCAAAAAATATATTATATCATAAAATTACCAAAAATTCACCCTATGTTAATTTTAACATTCCAATTTTAAACATTATGCTTATTTTTACATATAAAATTGATAAAATTATCATAATTCAGTTTTAAAATAGTTGAGCCATTAAAATGAGATAAAACTCTCTTTAAAAAATAAATATATTTATACATTCAATGGGATTTGTTATTTTCTTATAACTAAAAAGTATACTATATTAATTTCAAAAATATTTGATTAAACATATAACCTATATATTTCATTAATATAATTTTGTAATATTAATTAATTTAAATTATTAAGACAAAATTTATTTGTGTGTATAAAAATAGTTTTTAATTAAAATATTTCTTTTAAATTCAATTGGTTTTAAATATTCATTTTTAATTAATTGGAAACCTATGAATTAATTTCATATTTTTATAAAAAATATATTTTCATAATTTAGTAAATATTATTCATAACATTTAATTTAATTAATTATTACATAACAATATACTTTTTTAATAATATATCATTGTTTGGTAAACCTCAGCCTTGCATGTAACACATGTCATCGAGGAAAGTCATTGTTTTGTGTGATGCAAATTAACATAGAATTCTATGAATTGAATGATATATAATATATTAAATTTATTTAAAACATTAAATGTACCATCAATTATCGAGAGGTTATATTCCTTTCTATTCTTGGTGTTTTTTGTCATACACATTATCAAATACAATGTTATTATATTATAATTTCAGAGGATAAAATTTTACCCACATTAATTAAATTTCATCATCACTGTTTACACTTAATTCCAGTAATCTTGGTCATGATGTTTGAAAATCATCTTGTTAAAAAACTCACATTTTAAAAGAGTTTATAAAATTTCCGCTTAGTAAGAGAGTATAAGAATTACAAAGGTAACATGAAATAAAATAAAACTATGTTTATACTTAGGAGAACATTAGTGGAAAGTGAAAATATGGAATTGGAGGAAAAAATAAATAATTATAGGTAGTGATTGAGTTTATCAATCACAAACAAGTGAATGATCAATGGAATGTTTAGAGCTTCATAGCCACAAATCTATGATGATTTAAAAGAAATTTGATTAAAAAAAATGAAGATATTAGGATAACAATTTTTTGACACCCATTCCTAATGTTGAGGAAGTTTTTAATGTCCAATAATATAAGGAAATTTAGTTTTAATTTTCATATGAACAATTTCATATTTTGGTTGGGCTTCGATCAAATTTTAATTCATCCCTTACTCCATGAAATGTATATCCTAGAATAACAAAAAAAATTTGTCTATGAAGCACTAAAATTTAATTTTAATGTATCATAAGATCCATAAAACAAGTCTTTAAATTTGTATCTAACTATTTTTCAAAATAATATGGTTAAAAAATTAATATCTATACATCAAAAGTGATACCATTGGTTTATCGTTAAAATTTATTCATCAAATTGTATATCTAAGAAAATTATACATTATCCAAGACATAACGTAGGCAAGTGGTGGGAAAAAAACCTTATTTCCTTCGGTCACGGGTTGAAGCCTCATGACCTTACAGATTTTATGGGATTTCACTTGATATAAAATTTTTACTATTTCAAAAACCATATTAATTTAATTTTCAAAATAAATCTGATGGAAATCCATTAAATGTAATCATTATTTATACTTTCAACTGAAGTTTTCAATAAAACCCCAATACATAAATATTTAATCCATTTATTTCGACATAGGTCCTTCTTGGTCTAGTGTTTATCCTTTAAAAGAGACAATTGACTTCAGTAATGCCCAATTTCCCTATATTTAAGGAAACAAACAATAAATAGATCTTTGGGATGTGTTTTATTTCCTTCCATTTTACTCTTAATTTTTCCCAGGAAAAAATTTTCTTCATCTCATTCTTTCCCTCACATAAATAATTTATGCACTCCATAGAGACACCTTACTAGGTGTCTCCTTCCACATTTTTTTCACGATGGAAATAAAGCCCTTTTTCCTCCACAGTCTCCACCACTCAAGTTCATTGAAAACATAATCCATATCTACATTTGTGTGTCTCAGAATTGGTTAATGTATACTTTTTTAATCATATTTAAGGAAAGCTCATTATGAATAAACATGATATATTTAACACTGATCAAAATACCATTTGGTTTCTCATTATCACCACCTTGTCCTTCATGTTCAATGTTAACCTGGCTCCTTCAGGTTCCATCCTTTGACTAAAACCAAAATTCATAGTGTGAGTAACAATAGACATATTTGGAAAATGTATAATAATTTATAGGATATATAAACCAGAAAACCATATTTTCAATCAAAAAAACCTTATCTTTTAATGAGGTTATTTATTATCACTGTATTAAAATCCATAAAAATATTTTGTAAATAAAATGTGAATTATCCAAATAATATACCCAATAGTTTTAGACCAAGTGCACAATAGAGTCCATTTTTGTGTACCACGTTACGCTCGAGTCACAACCAAAACACCTTTTTGGATTTTTTACCCTTAGATACATTTGTTACCAAACAAAATACACTAGTTGTATCTAAAGAGGGATGTATTTCTAGGAAAAGGAAATAATATCTATCTAATTGAAACATTAGGTTGTTCTTCTATACTTATTCTAAAATTATTCCTTAGGGTTATGTTCACTTATCTATTTCTTCATATATCTAGTTCCCAAAGTTTTAACTAAACTTTCTCTGATACCAACTACAGATTCCCAAACACAAAATTTAGGGAGATATTGTCTACTACCATTACATTGGCATGATTACACGAAATCAAATATTGAAGGACCAAAGAGCATAATAGTCTTGGTAAACTAGTTACATACATAGGGCTTGTATTACAAATTAATACACTAATTACAACATAGTTGTTTTCTTTCTAGGATACCAATATTCTGTATATGATATCCTTTAATAACTTTCTCATTACACTTCATGGAATACTATGGAATGAAAAAAATTAGGGTGAGCTAAAATACTCATTAAGGTTCAAGTATAGTGGAATAAATAAAGAATTAATGAGAAATAATAAATATGGAAAGGTAATAACCTAAGACACATTCCATGTAATCAATAAACTGATATGGAAGTGAGTAAAAAATATAGAAATATAAATAATTTAAAACACATTCCATTTAAAAAACATGACAAGAAATAACCAACATGGAAGGAAAATAACTGAAACACATGCCATTTAATCAATTAATTGGGAATAAAAATAATTCATAAATAATATGAACTAAAAAATCTCATGGATAATAATAACTAAATACTCGATGAATAAAATGATTAATTATTATATTTCATGTTTATCAAGAACATTATACCTTTACCATCAGGACCCTTCACAATAGAGTTTATCATACCACTCTCAAGACCTTTAATAGGAAAGTTTAAATCTATGGTTAAAAACCCATATAGTATGCTTAGAGACAAACTAGAAGGGGTTTTTTCAAATTGATTTATTCTCAAGAGACTATCATGGAATCAAGAGGCTTACATTAAATTGTCCCTAACGCATGTATTTCATGTCCAAAGCATTCTTCATATATTGAATAATAGATTCAATTAAAAATCAATGTTCCTGATCAAATTTCTATAATGAGTAAAGGATACAGATTTATCAATATTTACCTAGAAAACCAAACAACATTCAAGGTAAACACCATATGTAATAATTGGATATAGTTTACACCACAAACATATCTTAAATAAATGTTATAGAGAATTATGGGAAATTAAATGTTCAATGATCATGAGAAATTGAGTATTTCAAGGGGACTATAAAAAAGAAACAATGAAGTGAGTGTAAATACTATCATTGGAAAAATAAATAAAAATCCATCCAAAATAATAATAAGGATGATATCAATAGAAAATATACCAAGTTTAGTAAAAATAAAGGGTTATTATCATTGATTAATGGAAATATTATAAAAAGAAATTTTAAAAAAATTCTTGACAAAAATATTCTCTTCATTTTGAAAAATAGTTTAAAGATACATTTATTTGAAAATAACTATACAATTTTTTAAATCAACCTTTTAAATATGAAAAGGAATATTTGATGAAAAAATGATGGATAAATCCATTCATACCATATAGGTTAAAAATAACATTCTTTTTTGCATGGTAAAAAGGTTAAAAAAGTGCCTTATTAAAAAGATATAAGAAGGTTCTTTTGAAAGAATTTTTAAAAGAAAAAATTTTAAAAATTTATTTAATAAATAATTTTGGAAAGAATAAAACATTTTTGATAACATTTTACCAAAATAGGAGTTTTAAAAGAAGAAATGTTCTCCAGGTAAAGAGAGAAATGAATAGGGGTTTCTTAAAAAAAATTCTAAAACATTTTGAGTTCCAAAGAGTGGAAAGATAATACTATTATGTCACGACCCGTCCTCAGGGCCCGTGTCGTGACTACCCCAAGCCCACCTTCTGTATGCTATGGGCTGGCGACTAGCACCAAAGGAATGAATCCCGATATCTGGGAAGGCATTTCCTTTATAAAACATAAACACATCCAACTAGAGTATAAGAAGAAGTAATAAACTTAGTAAAAAAGAAAGTGCAGAAAAGTAAATGGTCCAGAATAGAAACCCAACTGAGACGTACAACTACAACTGAACGAAAGTACAACAGAAAAGACTAACAACAGGAAGATAAAACCATCTCCTGGGTCGTCCACCTCGGATCCTACCTGAAGGGTAGGTACAGTTTTCCTCCTCAATTCTCTCGCTCACCAACCTCCTCTGAGTACCGTCTCATAGTGAAGTCCACCTCTGGGTGATGACTCCTCGTGAGGTCCACCTCCGGGTACTGACTCATCAAGAGGTCCACCTCTGGGTACTGTCTAGTCCTCATACACTCGATCTCTATCAGCGATGTCTATCATCTGCATCCAACACAACAAGGTGTGGGAATAGCCCGTGCATGGGTGGGTACAATGATACTAAGTAGGGACCCCGAGACCCTCAAGGTCTCACTAAATCCAACAAGTATAACCACAAATAAGGATCTCAACAAATAACCTTTACTTAGGTAAAATCTCATACTTATACCTAAGCTATCAAGTAACCCATCTCAATCATGAGGTAACACAAAGGATATGAAATCAATGCATAAACACTACTTAGGTATATGCCCATAAATATAACTAAGTTATCAAGTGACCCATATCAATCATGAGGTAACACAAAGGTCATTGACTCAGATCAAACCAGGATTTTCATTAAAGATATCGAAACCAAAACTACTGGAGAAATCCTCTGTTGTGTACAGTAGCCCTGTCACGACTCTGAGGCACTACTCACTAACCTTAGACTACTGAGGTACTTCTCCTGTCGAGTACCGTGGGTCCGCACCCAAACACAGTAGTGCTCCTTGCCAGGGGTCTGCTGCCCAAACACAGTAGTGGTCCTCCTAACAGCCTATAGAGGTACTCCTCCTTTCAAGTACCACGAGACTACTTCCATCTACCAGGCGCTCCATCTGTCGTGGTTCTGCCGCCGAATACTGGGTGCTCCATCCATTGGGCTAGTCGACTCACTCCAAGTCGAATCGGTCAAGCAGTCGTCTGGTCCAAAGCTACTTGGTCTCCGCACTCCATACGCTCATCTCCGGGAGGATCCTCTCCCTGAGCTACTGATTGATACTCCATGTATCAAAAAGTCCCACGAAGAAGTATCACAAAGAACTGCCCTGTCACAGGGGTCTCAACACAATAGATGGCACGTCATTCGGATTCTCGGTCTGTGAGTTATTAACCTTTTCGTCCCGTGGGACCGGTTGGTTTTGGGTACGAACCAACCTGACCGTATCCAACTATACACCAAACGCTCATAGGGTATACTCAAAGGGACAGTTTCTCAACGAGATTACCAACGCCGCTGACGGTTTGTCAAACGGATGTCCAGTCTGAAAGTTATCGGCTATTCCATTCCAGGGGCCATGTTGGTTTCTAAGCTAAAACCAACCCGACTATACTCTAACTAGATCAAAAACTCAGGTTAAGTATGCCAAAAGATCTGTCTCATCAAAAGGAATCCAACGTAGTTGGTGGAAAGTCAATCGGATGTCCGATACTTAAGTTATGAGCGTTTCCGCTCCGAGGGACCGATTGGTTTTGTGTTCGAACCAACCTGGCCATACACAAACATCTCCAAAAGCTTCAGTGTAATATAAAAAAACGCCTGTATCGATCCAATGATTCCTACGCAACTGACGGTGCATTGATTGGAGGTCTGTAGCCCATGTTATGAGCGTTTAATTGATGAGGGACTGAAAATAGAGGGTTTGGGCCCGATCCGACCCGGCCCAATACCACCATGGGTCGGCCCAAATCAGGTCGACCCCAACCGGGTCTGGGACCAGCCCGGTTGGGCATAGCCCGGCCTGGCTGGCGCGGCCTGGCCTGGCACTGGTGGCCCGGCCTAGCCGGCCCCCGCGGTCGGCCGCGTGGCAGGCTGACCAGGCGGAGTGGTGGTGCCCAGACGGGCCCACTCTAGTAGAGGATTTGGTGGGGGGGGGGGGGGTGTGTTACACCGCTCGGTTTCAAAGAAATGGTTGTCCTTAATGGATGCCCCCTTCGGTGACCGCGGGACCCCTCTTGGGTCCCACCTATTGATGGCGCCTATATCTGGCACGGTCGAATGCCCTTCTAAGCCTGCCGCGGCCTTAGGCCACAACTTTCTTCCACCAATGCGGCGTGACGGCGCTGCAACCTCTTCCTCTACGCCACGCCACCATGGCCCGCTCCGTCTACGGCCCCTGATGCTCCGACACGGCACAACGGCTCCGCGTTCCTCCGATGCAGTCCTACTCTATTCCACGACCTTCCACAACCTCTCCGGCATGGCGTGACGACACTACACACCACCACCGCCGCAGCTCACTCCGGTCGCGGTCCCCTTCGTCCCCACACAGTGCAACGACACCACACCGCCTTCTCTGCGGCCTTGCATGGCTGTGGTTCTCTGTCGATCACCGCACGGTGCAATGACACCATGTGCCTCCGCCTCCAACATCATTGAAATTCAACAAAGAAGAGGGGAGGAGAATTGGTCATGTTTGTGCAGTCCGATCATCTCCCGTTATGACGATATCATGCTGCCAACCCTTAAGAAATGAAGAAAGATGATACGACTTGAACAAAAAAAATAAACCCTACCTCATGACGTGATCATGCGATGGATCTGCAGAGAGGTAGCGTTGTTCGCTGACGTCGGAAGGTGACGACGTCGTTTGTGAATTCCCCACGATGGTGTCTCCTCCCTTGATGGAGAACCGGGGAGTGTTCTTCGTCAAGAAGGATGGCCGTTTTTCGTCAGTGAGTTGGTACTCTACAAAAACTCAAGAGCTCTCCAATCCTCAACACACCAATTGTCTACCCCATTAAATTAAGACTTCCTCTTATTTTAATTAATCATTCCAAGCATTCAAAATTCAAAATTTGAAACACTTAATTAATCAATTAAATGAGTTCAATATATTAATTAAGTGTGTTGTCATGAGTTAAAGAGAGAGAGGAAGAGGAGACAAAGAGTTCCACAACTAAAAGGAATTAAAAAAATTAATGGTGAGTTCAATGAGTTGTTAAGGGGTTATGGAATGTGAAAAGGTTGGGGAATATGTGGGCCCCACCTCTCATATATCCACACATGGGAAGTTGGGTGGTTGTGGGATCCACTAGAAACTTCCCATGGACGATTTTAACATCCACGTTTACAAAATAAAATTGTTCAACAATTTTATTTATTTAAATCTAATTCCCCAAATTTTAGCTTCTGCTATCGAGGAAACGCAACTGCAGTAATGGTCCCCTTAAGTAATTACCGGCTTTTCCAGTTCATCGGTGCCCTCAGATTTCATTTCTGAGCACCGGTTCAAAAGATAGAAAAACCCACTCATTCGTTCACTGAACATACCCGAGTTAAAATTTGGAAAATTATTCCGGGCACACCGGGCCTCGCATACAGGTGCCGTCAGAAACTGCGTACACATAAAATTCTAAGGCAATTAAGAATAAAAGTTTCCATGAAATTCCTGGGTCTTTACATTACTCTCACCTCAGGGATTTACGTCCCCATAAAGCTATAACACAAACTAGGGAAACTAAGTGAGGTACCGAGCACACAACTGAGACTCCCGCTCCCATGTGCTTTCCTAGAGGTTCTTGTGCTGCCATCGAAAGCTCACAAGAGGAATCGACCATCCACGTAGGGCCCACTCCTGTCAGTCCTCGATCTCCACTGGGACCTCCATTAATGTCTCCCCGTCATCGATGTACAACTCCCTATGGTTGATGATGTGTGAAGGGTCATTCACGTATCTCATCAGATGAGATATGTGGAAGAGGTCATGCACCCAGTGCAACTGAGGTGGAAAGGACAGATGGTAAGCCACTTCGCCTACCCTGCTGAGGACCTGGAGAGGTCCGATGAACCCCATAGATTACTTTCCACGTCGTCCAAATCTCCTTAGACCTCTTCGAGATGAGACCCGTATGAATACATGGTCGCCATCCTCGAACTCAAGTGGTCTCCATCTCCTATAAACATAGGACCTCTTTCTGCTCTATGCGATCTCAACTGTCATGAATCATCTCCACCTCAGCTTCATAAAGCTCTGCTGGCATCTAACTGACCACACTAAGGGTTTCCCTTCCTTCTTCATTGATGGACGTAGTGCTGCAACTCTAGAGAATTATGGCATAATTGTAAGTCTGGCCGACTCCTAAGTGATCGACTGCACCCTCTTATGTATGAGTCCATCCTGTGCTTCTTGGGTTTTCCTTTTCGCCAACCAAGGAAAACCCTATCCAAATTTTCTATATAAACCACAACATTTTTTCCTAATACCATCAATTTTTTTATGAACTGTGGTTGCCCAGTCCATACTTATACTAAAGTTGTAAGGACTAGATTCTTCCACCAAGAGGTTCCAACCGAAACACTCACCTCAAGGGTCAGATCACACCATCGGCATAAGTGTGATTATCGAGTCTCCTCCGAAAGGTATCTCCAGACGTGAGGGTCAAGTCAAGGGCTTTAACCAGAAACTATAGGTATGGGACAAGATTAGTGGAAGGAATGAATGATTGGTACCTATGTCTTTTGATATGGAAGCTCTTAGTAGACACATACCGTACCTCAAATCATTCTTAGAGCCATTGGGTCACACACTATGACCGCATGCAGCTATTATCTTCCCCTTCCCTCCAGCTCCCTAAGCCTAGTGGGGAATAAAATGGTTGGTGGTTGTAACATGTCAAAATATACACCACCTCATGCTTCTCTCCAAGCTCTGATTCCATGTCTGCTGCTATGCAGATTCATCTATCCTTAACACTTACTCTTCTTGAAACATTTTACACGCCAAAGTCTCTGAGACTGGCGCCAGTTTGCATCTTCCCACTACTAACATTCACTGGCTATAACCAATCATCCAAGAAACATTCAATCACAATGGTTCTCTCTAGCATCCTAACATAAGTAGGAATGAAAAAGGGATAAGGTGTTGGCTCAGATATCCTTAAACACACCAAGCTTATAGGTCCGAGCTCTATATCACTGAACAAATCATATTCATCGTGTACTGGGAATGATCGGTATGCCTGGATGAATACTCAGCTACCGACATGTTGTCCTGCTGAAGCTGTATAAGCTCTAGAAAACTCTCAGCCTCCTCCTCAAGCTAGTCCTCAACCGCCTATGAGTTGGGATCGCCTCAGAACTTGAGGTATATCTGGTGCTGAGACACATGTATGTAACTAAGCCAACAAGTGTCCTCTACCGGTATCACCGGTAATGTCTGCTGACCAACAGTTAGTGATATAGCTGGCACACTACCCGAAGGTACAATCTTAGGCATCGGTCCACGTACTGAAGCCTCATCACTATGCGGACCGACCTCACGGTCACTCACTAGAAAAAACTAGTAGAAAAGTCCACCATCCACTCTACTGGTGTCTCAAATAGGATGAAAATTCTAGCAATCACCACCATCCAGTCCTCTTCTGCCTAGGAATCTGTCTCGCCTCGTAACCTTAGAGGCCTCTGCTGCAAGAACTCATGCAATGCGCTCCACCGGCGTTCACCTTTCACTAGTACAACTGGTGGCATCTGCTTCCCAATGGGTGGTGGTGCTTCTGGTACACCACCTGAAGGTGCCAACATAGTAAAAGGGCCCGACACTGGAGCCTCATCTCTCGGTGGGCTGTCAACGAGTACTCTCTCAGAACTCCAACTAACTGTGTGTGTGGAGGCATCCTAAATAGATGTGACATGGTCAAACGATTTATACCTGGTGAGATGACCTGGTTTGTGATGACTATAAAACTTTTTGAAACACACTCGCAATCAGTGTTTTCATGGAATAAGTCGGAAATCAGTAGTCAGGGTCCTCATGTATGTATACGTCAGCCACCACACCAACACTGGACTCCCTGAACTAAAGACCAGACTTGGTACTCTTAACACTATTTCTTAATAGAAAAGAATTATCAGTGTACTAAGTTCTATAGTAGAACCGACTCCTCTGATACCAATTTGTCACGACCCGTCCTCGGGGCCCGTGCTGTGACTACCCCAAGCCCGCCTTCCGTAGGATAGGGGCTGGTGACATTCACCAAAGGCATAAATCCCGATATCTGGGAAGGCATTGACTTTATAAAACATAAACACATCCAACTAGAGTACAAGTGGAAGTAATACACTAAGTACAAAACAATTTGTTGAAAAGTAAATGGGCCAAAATACAAACCCAAATGAGAAGTACAACTACAACTGAACGAAAGTACAACAGAAAAGGCTGACAGCTGGAAGATAGAAGCAGCTCCTAGGTCGTCCACCTCGGATCCTACCTTAAGGGTAGGTACAGTTAGCCTCATCAACGCTCCCGCCCACCAACCTCCTCTGAGTACTGTTTCATCCTGAAGTCCACCTCTGGGTTCTGACTCATCAGGAGTTCCACCTCCGTGTACTGACTCGTCATGAGGTCCACCTCCGGGTACCGTCAAGTCCTCGTACACTGGATCTTTGTCAGTGTTGTCCATCGTCTACATCCAACACAACGAGGTGCGGGCATAGCCCGTGTAAGGGTGAGTATAACGATACTCAGTAGGGACCCCGAGACCCTCAAGGTCTCACTAAATCCAACATGGATAACCACAATGAAGGATCTCAAAAAATAACCCTTACTTGGGAATATGCCCATACTTATACCTAAGTTATCAAGTAACCCATCTCAATCATGAGGTAACACAAAGGCTATGAAATCAACGGATAACCACTACTTAGGTATATTCCCATACATATAACTAAGTTATCAAGTGACCCATCTCAATCATGAGGTAACACAAAGGTCAATGACTCAGCTCAAACCAGGATTTTCATTAAAGATATAGAAACCACAACTGCTATAGAACTCCTCCTCTGTCATGTATAGTAGCCCTGTCATGACTCCAAGGCGCTACTCACTAACCTTAGACTGCTAAGGTACTTCTCCTATTGAGTACCGCGGGTCCACACCCAAACACAGTAGTGCTCCCCGCCAGGGGTCTACCGCCAAAACACAGTAGTAGTCCCCCTAATAGCCTACAGAGGTACTCCTCCTATCGAGTACCACGGGTCTGCTGCCAACTACCAGACGCTCCATCCACCATGTGTCTACTTCCAAATACTGGGCGCTCCTTCCACTGGGCTAGTTGAATCACTCCAAGTCGATTCGGTCAAGCAGTCGTTAGGTCCACAGCAACTAGATCTCTACACTCCGTACGCTCGTCTCCAAGAGGATCCTCTCCACAAGCTACTGTTCGATACTCCATGTATCAAAACATCCCACGAAGATGTATCAAAATGATCCGCCTCGTCAAAGGGGTCTCAACGCAATAGACGACGCGTCAATCGGACGCCCAGTCTGTGAGTTATTACCCTTTTCGTCTCGGGTGCCCAATTGGTTTTGTGTATGAACCAACCTGACCATATC
Organism: Viscum album; assembly: GCA_963277665.1. NCBI lineage: Eukaryota > Viridiplantae > Streptophyta > Magnoliopsida > Santalales > Viscaceae > Viscum > Viscum album. The sequence continues at coordinate 883,571,957 of OY728123.1, forward strand.
CAACTGTACCCCAAAATCTCATAGGGTATACTCAAAGGGACCATTTCTCAATGAGAATACCAACACCACTGACAGTTTTTCAAACGGACGTCCGGTCTGAAAGTTATCAGCTTTTTCGTTCTAGGGGCCTGGTTGGTTTCTAAGCTAAACCAACCTGACCATACTCCAACTACATCCAAACCATAGGTTAAGTATGCCAAAATATCTGTATCATTAAATGGAATCCAATGTAGTAGACGACACGTCAATCGAACATCCAATCCTTAAGTTATGAGTGTTTCCGCTCTGAGGGCCCAGTTGGTTTCGTGTTCTAACCAACCCGGTCATACCCAAACTTCCCCGAAACCTTCAGTGTAATATACTGAAACTACCCTATCGATCCAAGGATTCCTACGCAATTGAAGTTTCATCAATCAGAGGTCTGCAGCCCATGTTATGAGCGTTTAATTGAATAGGGTCCAAAAACAGGGGGTTTGGGCCCATTCCGACCCGGCCCAATACCCCCTGGGTTGGCCCGAACCGGGGCGACCTGACCCGGGTCTGTGTCCGGCCCTGTTGGGCGTGGCCCGGCCCGGCTGGCCCGGCCCAGCCCGGTGCTGGCAGCCCAGCCCGGTCGGCCCACGCGGTTTGCCACGTGGCTGGCCGACCAAGCGGAGTGGCGGCGCCTTGAGGGGCCCACCCTAGATGCAGATGGGGGGGGGGGGTGTTACACCCTCCAGTTTCAAAGAAACGACCAGACCTAATGGACGGACCCTTGGGTGATAGTAGGAACCCCCATGGGTCTCGCCTCTTGATGGCGCCGGCGGCCCGCACGGCCGGCCGCCCTTCCATGCCCGCCGCGGCCTTAGGCGGCGGCTTTCTTCCACCAGCACGACACGACAGTGCGGCGCCCCACCGCCGCGGCCCGCTCTGTCCGTGGCCCCTGATGCTCCAGTATGGCGCGATGGCCCCACGCCCCTCATAAGATCCATGCTGTTAGTTTTGAGGTTTATAGATGAATTTAGTATTACTTGTGCTAACTATATTGGGTTTGGAAAATATTTATATGGGAATACTTTTAATGCTTTTTTCGATCTTATGATTCCTTAAAATTCAATTTTAGTGCTTTAGGCCTAAAAAATTAATTTATTGGAGTACGTGATGATTTAAAAATTGACCTAAGCATAAACAAGATGAAATTGGGTTTATGAATTTGAAATATATCAAGCAAGTATATTTACTTATACTCATAGGTACAAAAATAATTAATCAAAATCCATAAAATGATCTTCAAACAAATGTTTTATCCTAATAACTTCATTTATGTTGAACCAATAGTCTTTTAATTCATCACAAATTTATGGATTTTAGGCCCTTAACTATTAATTTATAATTTAATTTATTGTGATAAATGACCTAAATCGCTCTCTATCGTTATTTAATATTTTCCTCCATGTACATATCTTCACTTTCCCCCAATTTTATCCTACTTGGAAACCTAGTTATGTGTTATTCCAAAATACCTTCACAATTTTTTTCTGATTTATAATATAATTTTTTAACCATTCTTTGATGTGGCTTTTTCAAAAGAGTAATTTTCAAAATCATAATTATCAAGATGAAGATTAATTTGTAAAGATGAAATTTATTTAAGGTGGGGAGAATGCAACATAATGAAATAATAAAATAATAACATTGTATTAGACCACATGTATGATATGCAACACCAAGTACATAAAGGACTATAACATCTTGATAATTTATGATATATTTAAAATTTTAAAGAAATTAATTACATTCTATATATTTCAATGCTTTAAATTCTTGGTTTATCTTGTGTTATACCTAATAATTTGTTTCCTCAATAACTTCCATTACATAAAATATTGAGTTTTATCGAACAACAATATACTATTAATTTTATTATTTAACATGATAATATCACAATGTTTTAAGAATGAAATGTAAGAATAATATTTAATAAATTATTAAAATATATGGTATATATATATTTTATATTTTTATTATAAAAAATAATAGTAATCATTTAAAAAAATATTTTCATAAAATTGTATTTATTTTCTAAAGATGATTTAGTCATGCTTTTCACACATAATCTATAATTAATTTTTATATACTTTAGTAAAATTTTTATGACAAACTAAACCTAATTTTTTAAATCAGTATACTAATATTATGTCAGGGTGGTTTTTTGGTATTTATTGGAAGTATTTTTTTTGATAAATAGTTAAAAATACAGAATGTTAATTGAAAAATTCCTTTTCATTTAAATAATTTATAATGTTAAAATATATTTTAAATAATTTTTAAATTAAAATTATTTCAATTTAATATCATTAAATAAAATTTATGTCTTGAGAATCATCATAATATTTAATTTAGAAAAAAAACATTTTAATCTTTTGAAAAATTTCATTTTAAAAACCCGCTTTCACATCACGTCTACAAGATTAATTTTAAATTTAATAATAAAAATTATATCAGTATAATTTGAAAAAATGGTTTCCATATTTGGAATGAAAATAATGTAGATTATATAATATTGTAAATTTAATTTTTAACCATAATTCGTTGTGGAACGAGTGAAAATTATTTATCGTAATTAATGTTAAAACATGGTTTTTCACATTACATGTGTTTCTATTAAAACTAATTTTAAAAACAGATAAGATTATTATTTAAAAAAATTTACTTAATATTAATAATTATTAGGTATAAATTATCTAATTCATAATATTTTAATTTTATTCTTAGATCATAAATTACCTAGGTAAATAAAAAGATAAATGCTTCCAATGTAAAAACTGAAAGGGTAAAATTAAGTAAATTTAAATAGTAAAGAATTAAATGATATAAATGTATATATTTTTGTGAGTTGGAGGTTTATATATACTAAATGAACCCTCCCATTTATTATTATTCAATTTTTTTTCTTGTTAGGTAAGGAAGATCTCCCAATTGTGTATACTTTTGGGTTTTTACAAGAATGCCACACCTCCCTAATTATAAAAGGGCACTGACTCTCCCTCATTATTCTCACCCATTAAACCATTTGTTTTGGACAATACCAACCCAAATAAATATCCATATTTTCAACTGTTATCCTAGATGATCTATTTTTGGTCATAATGACAATGTAGGAGGGATTTGGTGCAAACCTAAGCAGGATACCCGAAGTAGAGGTAATGTTTTTCAATGAGTGTTTTTATTTTATTTACCTCTATACACATTTAATTTATTATTAAACCATGATTATAAAACAAAATAATTATATTAAATATATATTTATATGTTTTTATAACAATTAAATTAAATATAACCTTCTCCACTTCTATTAAATGGGTTACAAAATCATCGTTTGTGTTTATGGTGGACTACTACCTCGTGAACCTATGTCATTCATTTTTTCATTTCCACTTATCAACGATGGGTATGATGATGGATATAAATTGTATAAATGATAGTTAAAAAATACTTATACCTATTTATTCATTATATAATATATATAATTTTCCTTTTCATTCTATATGAGACATGATGACATCACTCGAATGTATGGAAGACTCCCATCTCACGAAGCGTTGTGATTCGTATTTCACTAACACTTCACTAAGAATTTGATAAATATAAATCCATGGATTATATGTGATATAAATTACATAAGTATGATTTTAATTAGATATTTATCATTCAATTAAGATAATATATATATATATATATATTTTATCTTTTACTCACATAAAGATGATAACATCATTCATGTATGTGTGGACTACCACCATCACAAAGTAATGTGACTTTCCTTTCATTAAAAAACAACATGGATGTTATATATAAGTTTATAATATATTATATATGATATTATTATCAATTTTATTCTAAGATATTACTTACCTCCTTTCCATATTGATAATTGAAAAATGAAAATGTTACTCATGCGTACATACATCCTACCATCTCTATGATCGTCACGTACTTCATTTTTCATAACCATCATTTATGATTGGATTTAAAAGTAAAATTAGTGTAAAAAATGATAGTTAGTTCAAGATAATGGTTTTATAATGATATATCTAAATAATATTCACAACAAATGAAAGTTTCTGTACAATAAATTCATGAGAAACAAAGCAAATTAACACCCAAAACAATGGAAATAATGAAATATTATTAATGAATGGGTGATAATATATTATAAAAAGAAAATATATGTTATTAGAAATATTAAAATGGTTCTATTATATGTTAATAACAAGTTTAAAACCACTATAATGGAGGTTAAAGAACATTCATCCCAATGGGAGTGTATGGTAAGATATTTCATTTCAATTTAATTTTATTGAGGAAAATTGTAATGTTATACACCAAATTTATTTTATATGGTGTATAGAATTACCTTTTGACATTTAATCTCACTAATAATTCATTATTTATGGTATTTTATGTTTTAATTGGAATTGTTACATCTAAGGTGATTTGAATTAAAAGTTACCAAGTGATAAGGTATTTCTTAACAGAATTTCTGTTTGTTTAGTTAATCATATAATTCATTGATTGTGTCATTATAAGATTACGTGTATAATGAATTTTGATTAGTTATTTTTAATTTTCACTTATTTTATGTTTATTAATAGAATATATAAATAATTTATTCATTAAATGATTCTCACTTAAATGTTATGATCATTTTTAGAGTTTATTTTAAAACCTAATTTTAATAGTGATTGTTTATTCATGAATATATGTTTAATGAAAATAAAATAAAATTTAATTATAAAACCATTTAATATTATTAAACTCGAATTATTCATGATATTTTAATTTAATATTACCATTTTCACTTTTTTGTACGTAAATATTTTGAAAACAAATTTCCTGAAAATCCAACATAATTTCTCTATTCAGTTAGAAATTTTTTTTCTTCCAAAACTATGCTTTTTATGAATGTTTTCCAAAAATATTTTATCATTTTTGAAAATGAATTATTAAATTATGTTTCACCCATTTGTACTCTTTACTATATTTTTTCAAAGTAATCTTAATTTCTATTTGGAAGGAATTCCCATTTTGATTTTACTAAAAAAGTGAAATGAAAAATTGTTTTAATGTGTAAAATATGAAAATAATTTCTAGTGGACCTAGAAACTAAAATGTTTTAAAAATTATTTTATATGTTTTGAAGATTATTTGCAATGAAAAATTATCTTTAAAATGTTGTATGAAATTTTAGTTTTAAAATTTTATTTTCAAAGAAAATTATTTTTTAAATTATTTTCAAAATGAAAAGCATATTTTCCCCAAGAAAATTTTTAAAGATATTTTCATTGTATTTATATTAAGAAATGATAAAAAATCTTTATTATTATTCCCATGGGTATATATTTTATTGATACCATACTTAATAATCCTCTTTATGGTAAATATTATTTTGATCATGTATAGTATTAACATTCACTTACTTATTTAATTTTGTAGTCATTAAATTTCCCTTGAAATATTCACTTTTATATATTCAATATAAATTTAATTTTACCTAAATATATATATTATTTATTAGGGATATATTTATTTCAAAAAATATATACCATTATTTCAAATGTTGTTTACTTTGATAGTTTTTTGATTAATTGAAGAACTATTTAGAAATCTATATCCTTCACTAAATGTGAATAATTAATAAAAAAATTGTTTATAAATTAAATCTATTATTAGATATATGAGTAATTATTTGGACATGTATGAAATGGGTTGAGAACAGATTAATGTAAACCCTTCGATTCATTAGTAGTCTCATGAGATAAAATAAGTTGGAAACACCATACACATTTGTAACCTATTATTTAAATTTTTATTATAGAAGGTATTGAATGTAGAATGCTAAACCATATTGTGAATGGTCTTAATAGTAAATGAATCATGAAACTAGGAAACATAGAATCGAATAGCTAAAAACATCCTTCATTCAAAAGAAATTTATTATTATCTAGGATATTTTTTCAATGATAATACCTCTAGATTCATTTCATTATCATATTATTGATTATATGGAATGTGTCTTCTATTATTTACCTTTATATATTAAATATTCATATTGATTCATGATTTCATACACTGTAAATAAACCTTACTAATAATTTGATCTCACCCTTATTTTTTCCTTTATCTAGTTTTCTTGAAGCTTATTATGGCTGATATGCATGGATAAGTTAGATTGAATCAATTTATTTTCAAAAACATTAAGTTGTAATTTGTGTATTAAAATTTAATGTATTAATCAAGTATGTATCTAGTTTACCAATACTACAAAACTATTCAGTCTTTTCAGATGTTATTCCTTGTATAATATTCCAATGTAATGGCACTGAGCACTAGCTCCTGGATACTATGGTAAAGGTCAGAACATTCACATCTTGTATTTATTTTATCTGGTGGATTTCATGAGTTATACTAGTTTCATGGGTTGAACATTAGACTATATGTGTTCTATGATCAAGTATTTCACATTGTGAATAGGTTTCACAACAAGTAATGTCTAAAATTAATGACATTACAAAACCCTTTCCTTTAAGAATTTATTTCAGATTTCCTCTAACAATCATAAAAAACACAATGCATTATCAAAAATATATCTTAATGAAATGTTTCCAATATATATATATATATATGAATTAATATTATCAAATTCACCCACACTAGTACAATTTATGATCCTCAAGAAAAAAAAATCCCAATAAGGATTCTATAAGAAACAATTTATATGTAAGAAATGTGTATTACAATTAAGAAAATAAAACTAAGTGTTATTGAAAAATGACAGTCCTATATAATCACTCATGTAGAAAAAATCAGTCATGCCTCATGGTTCTGTTCAAGATTTAGATCTTTTCTTTCATTATTTAAAATTTCTTAACCGTTCCTTAGAAGATATACCCATATTTTGATTTACCTCCCAGTGAATTTTATGTCATAATTCATGGTAAAATGACAATCGAGTTTTTCTAATACCATGAATCAATTTTCCAAACCATAAAATTTAATTTGGTCAAACATATCTAATTCGGAAAGAAAACAAACTATTAATCAATAACACTTCAACAATAATATTCAAATGACTCTAAGGATGATGGTCTAAGGGTAGATGATAAAAATTAAGCTCATAAAGCAGGGTAATCTCTAAAGTATACTACATGATCCTCTTGAATAATGAAATGAAGAACCTCATCCAGAAAGTGGAATCTCCACAAAACCAAAAGCTTATTGTAGGTCCATGGATGTGTCCTAAAAGTTTAATGTAATTACCCTATTTATTATGTTAATTTTTTTTCAAAATTCATGTTTAGGATAGATCTTATAACAATCACCTAACAACATAAGATCTATTATAAGATTTATTGGTATAATAGTGGTGAATTTTTGCATTACTAATACACAACCCCTAAATATATAAATATATAAATATATAAATATAAAAATATATAAATATAAAAATATATAAATATATAAATATATAAATATTTAAATATTTAAATATATAAATATATAAATATAAAAAAATATAAATATAAAAAAATAAAAAAATATAAATATAAAAATATAAAAATATAAAAATATAAAAATATATAAATATATAAATATATATGTATATATATTTTTAATAGGGAAATCAGGAATGGTATATCAGAAGAACCATAGAACACTTCCCATAGATATCGTGAAGTAGTCACCAAACATCTCCTTAGTAGTGAGCATCCCACATCCATCATTAATGAACATCTTACCCATAGTTATTCAAGTGAAAATAATACAATTATAAAAATAGTATGGTATACAGTATTAAAATGGGATTGTAATATAGCTAAATAAGGACATGTTAATTCTTGGATTCTACAAACTTAAGAAGGATAAATGTGGAGGTGGGATTCCTAATAAATGGATTAACAAATATTTTATCCAACATTTTAGCAGTGCATTTATTTATTCATAGACTCAATAATATTTTAATAAATGTTATGGTAGGTTTACATTCCCCAAGAATCTATCAAGAAATATTCATAGAAAAGAATATGAAAAAGTAGGTCTAGAATCCCCTTTGGAATAGGAATACAAAAAATAGGGAGATCACACAAGGAATAAGAATTGGTAATAATTCAACAAAAAGAAATTTTAGGAAATAATAATCCAAAGTAAATTACCCAATTCATAAATCAGCCTAAAAGTATAAATAGGAAAAAAAGATTTTAAAAATCTAGGAACAATCTCTTTATTTCATCTAATGAGTGAAAAGATATTTCAAGGTAAATCATGATTTGAATGAAGTTTTTTCAAAGAATAATGAAAAAAGAATTAATATGGGTGTAAACATAATAAATATCAATAATGTGACTCACACATAAAATAAAATTGTGTCCAGACTATTTTGGAATGTGATTTGGGAGATAAATAAATAATAGCATAGATGTAATGTGATAGAAAATATGAATTTGTGGTAGGGAATAAAGATGTCCCTATAATATAGGTCATGCAATGGGGGGAATCGTAGTTTGTGATGTTAAACTGAAAACCTATAAAAACTATTAGAATAGAAATACCTACCCTAAAAAACCATTAGTACATAAATCCATTAGTACATAAGAGATAATTAACCTGGAAAAAGAAAAATGGGTAGGTGAACATAGTAAATAGTAGTATAAATCTTCCCAGATAAATTCATGGATCAATATACAATGAAGTCTCAAAGGGATGATGAGACAAAAAATGAAAATAGTTAATAATAAAATAACTTAATCAATTCAAAAAATAAAAATATACCACCACCCATAAAGCACTAATAATGATGTTGACATCCAGACATATAAAAAAAGGATTAGTCGGTAGAAACCATCAACTCAACTATATTTTATCACTTTTTGGAACATTTAGTTGCATCATTGAACTCATGGGGATTCCACTACTAGAAAAGGGGGCAGTGGAGCCCCCTAGACTCGGGCGACCGCCATTGGCGGTCGCTATAGCTTACCATTAGCGACAGCCAATGGAGGTCGCTAACCTGCATAAAAAAATTTGGGGGGTTTCTGCCCCCCCCCCCCCCCCCCCCGCGCCCTCGATCTCCCTCCGCCCTAACCCCCTCCCTCCCTCGCCGCTCTCCCCCGCCGCCCTCCCCTCCCCCGCCGCCCGGCCTCCCCCGCTGCCTGCCATCCGGCCTCTCGGCCCTTCCCCCCCACCCCGGACGGCACCCGCACCCCGGACAGCCCCCGGCGCGCACTCCGGACCGCCCCCCGCACCCCGGACGCCTCCCCGCACCCCGGACAGCCCCCCCCCCCCCACGCACTCCGGACCGCCCCCCACACCCCGGACGCCTCCCCGCACCCCGGACAGCCCCCCCTGCACTCGAACACCCCCCTCCGAACCCGGACAGCCCCCCCGCACCCCGGACAGCCCCCCCCCCCCCCCCCGCACTCGGACACCCCCCTCCGAACCCGGACAACCCCCCGCACCTCGGACAGGCCCCCCGCACCCCGGACACCCCACCCCGCACCCCCGACAGCCCCCCTGCACCCCAGACAGCCCCCCTCCCCCGCACCCCGGACACCCCCGCACCCCAAACACCCCTGCCCACACCCCTGACAGGCCCCCGACACCCCGGGCACCCCTCCCCGCACCTCGGACAGCCCCCCCCCCCCTCGCTGCCTGTCCCCCGTCCCCTCACCGCCTCCTCTCCTCCAGCTCCCCGCCGCCGCCGCCGCCCGTCCCCTCCCTTGCCGCACCGCCTTTGGCTCCGGCTCCCCTTCGCTGCCTCCTCTCCCTCGCAGCACCGCCTTCGGCTCCCCTCCCTTTCAGGTTTGTAGCTCAATCAGGTAACATGAGCTTTCAGTTACATTATTATTTTATCAATGGTTCATAAACAAATGGTTAATATTTATTTTGAATATAGTTGATTTGAAAAATGTAAATGTAATAAGTATTGTGTAAATGATTGTTATACAGATATTATTATGGATAAGAGTTGGATTGATCTTCCAAATCGAACGTCTAGAGAATATTTCAATGGCATTATGCAGTTTATTGACTTCACGAGAGGATTTGAAAGTGACTATATTAGTTGTCCATGTAGAAAATGTGATAACAGATATCAATTAACACGAGATACTGTGAGGGAGCACCTTTTCTTTAATGGATTTCTGAAAAATTATAAGAGTTGGACTCGTCATGGAGAAGAATATGTTCGTTGTCAAAATACAGATGCAACTCAGATGGATGTTGATGCAAGGATGACTGATCCAATGCATGAAATGCTTACTGAAATGGTACGTGGGTTTGATCCTGAAGGCATTGACATCCAGAATCTTGAGACCGGTGAGATAAATCTTCGCTCTGGTGCAGATCGTGATTCGAGGAGGTTTTATGAAGTACTTGATGATGCGAAAACAGAGTTATATCCTGGATGTACTTCTTACAATAAAATGTCGTTTATCGTGGAGTTGTTGCATTTGAAGACTTTGAATAATTGGTCAGACACATCATTCGACATGCTTTTTGTTTTATTGAAAAAGTTCTTCCTGTCGACGCTAAGATTCCTGAGTCGTATTACTATGCTCGTAAGTTGACAGAGAACTTAGGTTTTACATATGAGACTATAGATGCATGTTCAAACAACTGTATGTTGTTTAGAAATAAAACTGCTCATTTGTATATCTGTACGGTTTGTGGCGCTTCCAGGTGGAAAGAGAACAGGGGAAATAAGACTCATGAAAGTCAGATTGCGGTACAGGGGAAACCGATTGCCGTAAAGCAAATGCGTTACTTTCCCCTTAAACCGAGGTTGAAAAGATTTTTTATGTCATCTAAAGTTTCTAATTTAATGAGATGGCATGCAGAAAGAGTTCATGAAAGTGACATGTTAACCCACCCAGCAGACTCTCATGCATGGAAGGATTTTGATAAGAGACATCCCGACTTTTCTAAAGATGTTCGTAATGTCCGATTGGGATTGGCAGCAGATGGTTTCAATCCATTCAAGTCTATGGTTGGTGAAACTCACAACACATGGCCCGTGGTGTTGGTTCCATATAATCTTCCTCCGTGGCTTTGTATGAAGCAACAATTTATATTATATTCCACTCTTATTGATGGACCTAAAAGTCCGGGGGATAGGATTGATGTTTACCTTCAGCCATTGATTGATGAGTTGAATGAATTTTGGGGCGATGGTGTGATGACTTATGACTGCGAAACGAATGAAATGTTCAAACTGCATGCTGCTTTATTGTGGAAAATCAATGACTTCCCAGCTTATGCAAATTTATCAGGTTGGAGTACGAAAGAGGAATTTGCTTTCCCTTGTTGCAATAAAAGTAAAAAATCTGTATGGCTTAAACATTCCAAAAAATGGGCATACATGGGTCACATGCGTTTTCTCCCTCCCCAGCACAGGTTCAGAAAGGACAGAGTGGCATTTGATTGTTCTAGAGAGTTCAGCCCAGCACCAAAGATCATGACAGGAGTCGAAATGTTATCGCAGATTGAGGAAGAAAACTTCCACACGGTATATGAAATTCAGGATTTGGTGGCTCCTCCAGTACGTAATATTCGTGCTGCGGGTAGGCAGCGCAGTCACAATTGGAAAAAGAAAAGTATTTTTTATAGTCTTCGTTATTGGAAAACTAACATGTTGAGGCACAATTTGGATGTCATGCACATTGAAAAAAATGTTCGTGATAACATATTGTGGACCATTTTAGGTGTCAGTGGAAAGTCAAAGGACCATGTTAATGCACGCCGTGACTTGGAAGAAATGGGTTTAAGGAAATAGTTTCATTTACAGTTAGCTGAGGGAAACAAGGCATATATGCCTGCTGCACAATATTCGATGACTACAGAGGAGAAAGAGACATTTCTTTCCATTTTGAAGATGGTCAAGGTGCCTGATGGTTACTCTTCTAATATTTCAAAGTGTGTGAATCTGACGAGCAAGACATTGCAAGGGTTGAAAAGTCATGATAACCACATATTACTTCAGCAGTTGATTCCAATCGCAATTTGTGATTGTTTATCCCCCAATGTTGTTCAACCCTTGATTGAGATGAGTAATTTTTTTAGACAGCTTTGTTTAAGAAATCAACGAATTAGTGATTTAAAAAGTTTGCAGGACCGAATTGTACTTACGCTTTGTCACTTTGAGAAACTTCCCCCCCCCCCTCATTTTTCGATGTTATGGTCCACTTAACAGTGCACCTAACTGATGAAGTAATGGCTGCTGGTCCAGTGCAATTCAGGTGGATGTATCCTATTGAACGGTATTTGAGTACATTGAAAAGATTTGTACGCAACAGAGCTCGTCCAGAGGCATCAATAGCCAATGGTTATTTGATGGATGAGTGTACTACCTTTTGTGCAGAATATCTTACGGATGTTGAAACAAAATTAGATAAGCCCTCTCGGATTCATGATGGTCCAGTTGGAGAAGGAACCACATTTGATATGGACAACATCGAGTGGATACAAGCACATCGATATATGTTGTTCAATACTCCATCAGTTGCACCATTAATGCAGTAAGTATCTTATCAATGTTCTTGTATAACTTTTACATGTTTTCTTTGCATAAGTTGATCTTTTAAACATCGCGTAATCATTTGCAGGAAACACATTAATGAGATAAAAGAAGAGATGCATCGTGCGACTGAGTTGCAAATTCAACAATCTCATTATGCGGCATTTCATGATTGGTTCTAGGATTATGTATGTATAAATTTATTTTCATTATGAGTGAAGTATTAAACTAATTCTTTCTGCATATATTAGTATTGATTTTTATAAATTATGTAGGTTCGTATACTGAGGGAGTTAGGGGACCCCATACTACCTGAAGTATTTATCCAACTGGCTGAGGGTCCATCTATAACGGCTCGTCGTTATAAATCTATTGATGCTAATGGTTTTCGATTTCGCATTAAAGATGTTGACGACAAACGAGCAACACAAAACAGTGGAATCGGTTGTCCCTTTGTCGATTTTGGTTATTACTATGGTCAATTGATAGACATCATTGAAGTTGTACACACACATGGTTGGAATTACATATTGTTAAAGTGTAATTGGGTTGATCCAGTGCGTGGATGTAAAGTCGATCAATATCAGTTTTCATTGGTGAATTTTAACTATATGTTATACAGAAATAATGAACGAGTTGAGAATGAACCTTTCATCTTGACATCACAAGTGGAACAAGTATTCTTCGTTACTTTGCCTTCGGATCCAAGTTGGCAAGTTGTTGTCAAAATGTCTCGGCGAGGAGTGTTTTTATTTGAAGAAGATGAACCCGAGACTGTTCCATTTGTTTACCAACAACTTGATCAACATACCGTAGTTCAACGTGAAGAAGATATTTATTGGGTCGGAGCGGCTGTTGAAGGAGAAACGGTCGATTTTCATGCTTAATGAAAGGTATAATTGTTTTCCCGCTATTTAGTAGAATGTCCTAGGATATCATAAATTATCTAATCATTTTATAAATCCTTATAAGTTTTCATCCTCACTTTTGTAAGTTAATTCAGTCATAAATATTTAGGTTGATTAACTTTCTGATTTTTTAAAATTCAGTCACAACTAATTATTCAATCCATTTTTTGTTTGATTAACAGTTGTACAAGTTTGATTTATTAAGAACAATCCAATTTATCTTTTAAACACTTTGGACTCATTACTGATATTTTGTATGACTGCAGACATGTCAGGGGAAGAGGCAGAAAATCCACATCATCCATCTGAGGCATCTACGTCTCAGGGTCGAGGTATGTTTGAATGTCATTGTCTATATTTTTTATGTAATTGACATATATATATATATATATAACATTTGTCAATTTATATATAAAATTGTCTCCAACAGGATCAGACTCGGCTGCTTCTTCCTCTCGCAGGAGAGGCCCTGGTTGTGGCATATTATCATGGAATTCCGACACGACGATAGATGTTTCATTTGATGAGGTATTTCATCCCGTGGGACCGAATGCCCCAGCATTTATTCGTCAGCTGGGTCATATCATACGTGACCCACATCGATTTCCATTGACCACGCGTGATTGGGCTTCTATCCCTCAGGACACATTAGATCGTCTATGGAGGGAGGTTCAGGTAAGAAAATAATTTTACTTTATTTTCTATTTATAAATAATACTAATATGTTTGATTATTTTCATTATAGCAAAATTTGAAATTATGCCCTGAAGATTTTCGGCCCGTGTGTATGAGAAAATGCCGTAAGCTGTGGAAAGATTATAAAGGCAAAGTGAAGAGGGACCACTGGGTACCAAATGTGGGTGCCCTTGACATTTTGGAAAAAGTCCCGAGAGGTGTCCTCCCGGCTCAGTGGCGTGACTTGGTTGCATATTGGTCTACTGAGGGTGTTGCGGTATGTATATTAATTATTTTTCTGTATATATATTTTCAAGAATATGTGATTTGTTTGAAATTTGAATGAATTGAATGTAGGAGGTGTCAACACGCCATTCGGAGAATCGAGCGTTGTAGGGACCAGCTCACAGGCTCGGGACTCGTCACGTGTCTCAGATCCGACATGAGGTATATATTATTCATTTTTTAATTTATTAATTAATATGGTTTTGTGTTTATATTCTTTTAATATACAGTTGCGAGGGCAAGGTGCAGCAACTGATAAAATGTCGGTGTGGATAAGGACTCGTGATCGCAATGATCCAGAGGTTGCAGCATTGATAGTAAGTGTCTGTACTTACCAATAATTACATAAATCTTTATATTAACATATATATATTTATATATATTTAAATATTTCACAGGATCAATTTGATGTTGAGTTAGAACATCTGCCAGAGGACCAGCGACAGCTTCCCATGCGACGGGATGAGATCTTTCATCGCATTATTGGTCGGGACGGGCATGGCTATAGTTTGACCTATGGAGCAGGGATTCCTCGTTCTGTAGTGTCACGCGCAGCGGTTGTCGGTCCTGCTGTTGCTCATATGACACAGCAGATGTCAGATTTTGAGGCACGGCTGCGCGCTTCCGAGGAGACAAATGCGCAATTGACAGCTGAGGTTAGAGCACTGCGGGAATATGTGCGTCGAGCTGATGGTACAGGGGATCATACGACGCAGGTATATACTGTATTTATTTATTTAATTTAAATTTTTTTTTTTATTAAAATATTTATAATGTTTATTTGTTGTAGGCACCTGGCCCACCAGAAGGAGGTAGCAGTGATGGCAACACGTGACACACCATATATTCATGAGATATGTTTTTTATTTTTACTGGTAGGGTTGACATTGATGTACTGTATTTATTCATTTAAGTAATTCATTATTACCATCCATGGTGGTCTTTTAAATATTTTATACACATATTGAGTTTTTGATCAGATAATCTTGAATGATTCTACATTTGAAAAAGTCGAACTAATTCCAACAGATCAATAAATCTGATATTATAGATTATGTATTATCCAATATATTTTTTTATAAATTTTTGTATGGTATTGATAAAAGAAATATGTATTAGTTAGATGTTATCACTTTTATTTTTCACTTTTGTAATCAATGGGATGGCCTTTGCACCCCCGGAGAGCCCCCCGCACCCCCGTACAGCCCCCTGCACCCCCGTACAGCCCCCCGCACCCCCGTACAACCCCCGCACCCCCGTACTGCCCCCCGCCACCCCCGTACAGCCCCCCCCCCCCCCGCACCCCCGTACAGCCCCCCGCACCCCTGTACAGCCCCCCGCACCCCCGTACTGCCCCCCGCCACCCCCGTACAGCCCCCCGCACCCCCGTACACCCCCCCCCCCCCGCACCCCCGTACAGCCCCCCGCCACCCCCGTACAGCCCCCCACACCCCCGTACAGCCCCCGCACCCCCGTACAGCCCCCCCCCCCCCCCCCCCGCACCCCCGTACAGCCCCCCGCACCCCCGTACAGCCCCCCCGCACCCCCGTAAAACCCCCCGCACCCCCGTACTGCCCCCCGCCTCCCCCGTATAGGCCCCCGCCACCCCCGTACAGCCCCCCGCACCCCCGTACAACCCCCCCCCCCCCGGCACCCCCGTCTAGCCCCCCGCACTCCCGTACAACCCCCCCCCCCCCCCCGCACCCCCGTACAACCCCCCGCACCCCCGTACTGCCCCCCGCCACCCCCGTACAGCCCCCCGCCACCCCAGTACAACCCCCCGCCACCCCCGTACAGCCCCCCGACACCCCCGTACAGCCCCCCGACACCCCCGTACAACTCCCCGAACCCCCGTACAGCCCCCCGCCACCCCCGTACAGCCCCCCGCACCCCCGTACAGCCCCCCGCCACCCCCGTACAGCCCCCCGCACCCCCGTTCAGCCCCCGATTGTGTCCGTTTCAGCAGCGCGGTGCGCGCTGAAATGGCGCGTTGGGCGGTCAAAACCACCCGAACGACGTCCGAATGCCATGAAACCGTACAACAACATCCGGGGCGTGAATTGTGAAATGGTAGGCTAGACGGCACCTCATTCGGAGGTGTCGTGTGACCGCGGTGGCCGGAAACGCGTTTCCGGCGCCATTAAACACCAAAACGGCGTGCGACGGTCCAATTCGGAGCAAACGTGCTCCGAACGACCTGAAACCGCACGGGAACGATAGAAATATTATTCCTGGGATGCAGGAGGAGGCCGCACGTCCATCGGACGTGCGGTGCGCGCGGCACGTCCGATTGTGTCGTTTTCAGCAGCGCGGCGCGCGCTGAAATGGCGCGTTGGGGGGGGGGGGGGGGTCAAAACCACCCGAACGACCTCCGAATGCCACGAAACCGTACGACAACATCCAGGGCGTGAATTGTGAAATGGTCGGTCAGATGGCACATCATTCGGAGGTGCCGTGTGACCGCGGCGGCCAGAAACGCGTTTCCGGTGCCATTAAACACCAAAACGGCGTGCGGCGGTCCAATTCGGATCAAACGTGCTCCGAACGACCTGAAACCGCACGGGAACGATAGAAATATTATTCCTGAGATGCAGGAGGAGGCCGCACGTCCATCGGACGTGCGGTGCGCGCGTCACGTCTGATTGTGTCGTTTTCAGCAGCGCGGCGCGCGCTGAAATGGCGCGTTGGGGGGTCAAAACCACCCGAACGACCTCCGAATGCCACGAAACCATACAAAAACATCCGGGGCTTGAATTGAGAAATGTTCGGCTAGACGGCACATCATTCGGAGGTGCCGTGTGACCGCGGCGGCCGGAAACGCGTTTCCGGCGCCATTAAACACCAAAACGGCGTGCGGCGGTCCAATTCGGAGCAAACATGCTCCAAACGACCTGAAACCGCACGGGAACGGTAGAAATATTATTCCTGAGATGTAGGAGGAGGCCTCACGTCCATCGGACGTGCGGTGCGCGCGGCACGTCCGATTGTGTCGTTTTCAGCAGCGCGGTGCGCGCTGAAATGGCGCGTTGGGGGGTCAAAACCACCCGAACGACCTCCGAATGCCACGAAACCATACGACAACATCCGGGGCGTGAATTGTGAAATGTTTGGCCAGACGGAACCTCATTCGGAGGTGCCGTGTGACCGCGGCGGCCGGAAACGCGTTTCCGGCGCCATAAAACTCCAAAACGGCGTGCGGCGGTTCCATTTGGAGCAAACGTGCTCCGAACGACCTGAAACCGCACGGGAACGATAGAAATATTATTCCTGAGATGCAGGAGGAGGCCGCATGTCCATCGGACGTGCGGTGCGCGCGGCACGTCCGATTGTGTCGTTTTCAGCAGCGCGGCGCGCGTTGAAATGACGCGTTGGGGGGTCAAAACCACCCGAACGACGTCCGAATTCCACGAAACCGTACGACAACATCCGGGGCGTGAATTGTGAAATGTTCGGCCAGAAGGCACCTCATTCGGAGGTGCCGTGTGACCGCGGCGGCCGGAAACGCGTTTCCGGCACCAATAAACACCAAAACGGCGTGCGACGGTCCAATTCGGAGCAAACGTGCTCCGAACGACCTGAAACCGCACGGGAATGATAAAAATATTATTCCTGAGATGCAGGAGGAGGCTGCACATCCATTGGATGTGCGGTGCGCGCGGCACGTCCGATTGTGTCGTTTTCAGCAGCGCGGCGCACGCTGAAATGGCGCGTTGGGGGGTCAAAAACACCCGAACGATCTCCGAATTCCAGGAAACCGTACGACAACATCCGGGGAGTGAATTGTGAAATGGTCAGCCAGACTGCACCTCATTCGGAGGTGCCGTGGGACTGCGGCGGCCGGAAACGCGTTTCCGGCGCAATTAAACACCAAAACGGCGTTCGGCGGTCCAATTCGGAGCAAACGTGCTCCGAACGACCTGAAACCGCACAGGAACGATAGAAATATTATTCCTGAGATGCAGGAGGAGGCCGCACGTCCATCAGACGTGCGGTGCGCGCGGTACGTCCGATTGTGTCGTTTTCAGCAGCGCGGTGCGCGCTGAAATGGCTCGTTGGGGGGTCAAAACCACCCGAACGACGTCCGAATGCCACGAAACCGTACGAAAACATCCGTTGCGTGAATTGTGAAACGGTCGGCCAGACGGCACCTCATTCGGAGGTGCCGTGTGACCGCGGCGGCCGGAAATGCGTTTCTGGCGCCATAAAACACCAAAACGGCGTGCGGCGGTCCCATTCAGAGCAAACGTGCTCCGAACGACCTGAAATGAGATTATTTCATGAATCGAAGTTTTTAAATTATTATAGCACAATGATTTGATATTATATATATATTAAATATATATTAA
This sequence comes from Viscum album, assembly GCA_963277665.1. Taxonomy (NCBI): domain Eukaryota; kingdom Viridiplantae; phylum Streptophyta; class Magnoliopsida; order Santalales; family Viscaceae; genus Viscum; species Viscum album. The sequence continues at coordinate 883,590,721 of OY728123.1, forward strand.
AACATTTAAAATATATTATATATATATATATATATATATTTAAAATATTGTATTTAATAGTATATATATGAATATATATATATATATATATATATATATATATATTCAATTCAATAAAAAAGAATTTTAAATTTTTTTTTTCAGAATAGCGACCGCCATAGGCGGTCGCTATAGGGTGCCCGGCAGAGGGCCTTCAACGACTGCCATTGGCGGTCGCTAAAGGCCTCTATCGACGAGGCAACAGCGACCGCCATTGGCGGTCGCTAAAGGCCTCTAGCGACGAGGCAACAGCGACCGCCAATGGCGGTCGCTGCGCGGCCGCTAGAGACCTTTAGCGACCGCCAATGGCAGTCGCTAATAGACTTATTTACAGTAGTGTTCATAGTGTATTTACCACTTCAGTAATAACCTGAACAAAAAAATCATGTGGCAGTAGTAGAAATCCGGAAGGTCATATATAGAGCTCCAGATGTTGTATATGTAAATTAGCCACTCGAGGAAAGTCATCATGGGGAAGGCCTATCAGAGTCCTTATAGACTCATCGATAGTGATATTAGAGTTATAAGAATGAGAAATATCATACTAAATTCAAAAATTAAAATAAGAATATAATAAATATTGGAAGTCAAAAATCATATCCCATACATGAAATATAAAAAATGATTCAACTTGGAATAGGGAATACCGTGAGTACAAAAATACACCCTAAACAGAGTACATCGGAGGAGGGGTATACATGGAAAATAATAGTATAGGAATACTCATTAACATTATAATCATACACCCCCTCTAGAATTGTTGGAATATGGATATTCATTTCTATATCTATGGACACAATGATGGTAGTGGTGGTTGGATTGAAAACCATAAAAAGTTTCACGGTTGAGGGAGGTGTCTCATTCATTATAGGTGGGGAGGCACCAATCTATTTTAGGGATAAATTTCTAGAATCCAGATCAATTTATGGAACCTAATATGTGGATGGAATAGTGGGGACACTGCCCCATCGAGCCAACTATTTTAAAAACCCGTGATGGGTAGTAATGTATCTAAGATAAGGGTGAAGGTCGACTTGGGTGGGTTATGGGATTATGGTGGATGGTGTGGGAATGGAGGTTAAATAGGGTCTTCAGAAGTTGTTGGTGGGAAAGTATAATGTGTCTCTAGGGGTGGGGAAGCAGTGGAAAACTAATATGGCATAGGGTCGTGAAGGCGAAAATGAAGGAAGAGGTGCTCATGGGACTACCTAATTCACCATAGAAGATGAATTTGTTGGTTGAGAACATCCCATATATTTACTGAAATCAGTTGAGTAGTCTTAAGATGTAAAGTATGTGGTATCTTAGATGGAGAAGTTGGGGGAGTGGGAGCTGCAATACTAGTATCTATAGAGGAAGGGCATATGGTAATATATGAGGCTTGGGAAATAGGAGAACTATGGCAACTAGAGTAGGTGGGGTTGGGGCATGAGGATTGGGGGTGTCATTGGTGTTATCAACATTCTTGGGAGCCCACTCACTGTGATTCCCATTGTTACACAAGATACCTATCTTGAGGAGAATCACGATATCAATTGAATAAATATTCTATTGATAGAGAAGGTGATGATAGGCATCAAAACATTGAGATTACATACTAGATGAGTGATAAAGCTACCACCATAAAGGTCCCTTGATCCCTACTATCATGGTACTCATAGTAGAGCATGAAATTTAGGATTATGTTAATTGTAGAAACATACATGGAAGAGTCCAAAATGATCACCTCTATCTAACTAATTTTCCGGTGAGAATCTCCTTTATCCATCCAAACATGGACAAGATTCCGATGTACTATCCGCAAGGTGGAACCTCACATATAGTTTCTCTTCACTTTTGTGGATCATTTATGTTATGGGGTTGGGATGATTAATTTCCATCTCCAAGTAGTATATTCCATTTTTGGATAAATTCTAAAAGAATAACAAGAATGATAATTAGTGACATTTGTTGTATAAATACCAATACCAATGACAGACTATCTCAATGTAATCTCCCAAGGATGGACACCGAGACAGAAAGTGAAATGTATAATGTCAATCTCTAACCTAGCTAAGAACTCCTAGTATTAATCCTATTATATATCCGTACACACTGTGTTAACTCTAGACTGGTACATGTTCCGAATGATATCTAGGACTTCCTCATTAATGAATATCATCTCAAGAACAATTAGGTCGACCTAATTGTTCTGGTGTGGGTTTTACCCTTGGTACTAGATGGAAGAAGGCTAGGAGGTCATGGAGTCTTTGAAAGTGGTATAACAAGATGTTGATGAATGTGGGGACATGTTTTTAGGTGGATGTGTAGAATCCAATGTTAGGAGTTTTGGTGCAGGCTGATCATCATGTGGGGATGCTCTTATTGAATATGATCCATTGAAATACTTTATATGGGACATGGAAACAAATTTAAAAGTGCTGGGAAACTATTGGTATATGTTAGAGGCTCGAATGGATGATGAAGTAAACGAAGAAGGGATGAGGAAGGCTAGGGTAGTGCATGGAAGATGAGGGAGTCCAATGAGAGGAGGAGGGTACATGGGAGGGGGAAAACCCATGATCACCAACCTCATGAATTTTAATGTTGTACTACATTTTTCACATCTAGTAGTTCATTTAAAATATCTAAAAAAAGAAATTGATTTTTCCGGACCCCAATAGTTTCATGGTGTAAATTTTAAATGACATGAATTATTCCATTTGACATCTTTTTTGCAAGAATGTCTGATCGACTAATAACATCATCAAGACTACATAAACATCTAAATACTACTCTAAAATATAGATCATATCCCTAGTTGGCTCATAGTTCCATCTTTTATTAAATTAGAGAGCTAGATAGAGGCATCATTTCAAATGAATTTTAAATAAATAACAAACCCCTCTTGAAATGATTCTAGATAAAATTTTATTCTATGAATATAGACCATAAATGGTGGTCCTTCATAGAGAGACCCTGCATTTTCATAAATTACTATTACATAATTATAAAGATAAACAACACAATATTATTACACCATGAGGATATAGTGGTTTTGTTTCTTGGGAAAACTAGGACCAAACCTAACATTTACAATATCAAACATAAACATTTATTTAATTCATTTTTCTCTAGCTTCTTATTGTGCCTTGAAAACTCCTTAGTACAAATATTCAACTGAGGATATACATCAAAAAGGGTGAGATAAAATCCAAGTAAAAGGATATATAATAGCAATATATCATGGGGTGAGAATAATCATAACATCATAATAAAAACCATGAGAGTAATCATTAGATAAAGGCAGGGATTGTGGTAATCCATAAAAATGAAACATAATGTCTTAGTGGTCATCTACCACACATAGTTGTGAAACAATATAGTATCATGTTCACATGTTATTTCACTTTAACTCATTATATTAATCACATTACCCAATTAATTGTAGTGATTTATAATTTTGGGTTCACTCGTCACATTCAAGCATTCATATTGCGCAGTAGAATTCTGGACGCCTCTGCCTCATCATAATATTTACATTATCATGCATGCCACATTGAAAACATGTCAAACATAAACAAAACATATCCCATGGAAAGAAATTTGTTTCACATAATAAATATAAAATTAAAAAAAATTTGGTTCCCAAAATAAATATTTAATATAATTCTTGACATAGAACCATTAACCATTAGTGAAGAGTGAAACAATCATTGGGAAATAAAAAAGGGTGTGTTTATTTGAAAGAAGAGTTCTTTTGGAAAACACTAGGTTTTTCATAAAATAAATTATAGAAAATTTATATCCCAGAAAAGGAAACATAATGATGAATAAATTATATTTATGGAATATCTATACTGAAAATGGTTTGATGAGGGAAAACCCAAAAATAAGAAATTTTGGTTTGAGAGTTTCCCCTTACCTTGTATCTGAACTCTTTATTCACATTAATTTTTGGAATAATGAAATTCTATTCATTAATTAGAAATTAAATAAACTCTTATACATGTGTATGGTTCATTATAGTTTCACTTAGTTCTTTTATAGGCCATTGGACGAGTTATAGAGTTTAAATTCCTTGTTCTGGTGTGTCAGTTTTCTAAGGTTTTATAAAAGTTTCACTTGTATTCATGAATGGTTGATCATTTAAAATATGGTTGAAAATAAAGATTATTTAATATATAATATTACTGACATTCCAAATATATAATGTATCTTATAATTAATTTGGTTATGTACTATGAAGATGAATCATTAGATAAAATTTAATGATGATTATTTTGGATAATTTGGCTGGTTTTTTGATCACAACGCACTTGTTTTATTTTATCACTTAGTGTTATGTGAATAATTTAGTTCTGGAACATAAAAGGTATAAAACATAAATTTTAAAATCTATTTTCATCCATTTTTTTAATTTATATCATTGAAGACGTTGAAAATAAATGGAAGTGCATCGCCCGTGATGTTGGTAAATTAACACATCACAGGCAATGTTTTCATTTTTATTAAAAAAGAGAAGGATGGAGGAGTATAATGAATAATATTCCATTAACATGATAACAAACCATTATTTCAATTATACTAGAGTTATCATGAAATTTGGATAATAGATGTTGAGGATAAGCGAAGAAAATAAATGAATTTTTAAAGGAAATTGAAAAAAAAGAGATAGAGGAATTACCTCTTGAATCCTCCGCTAGAGATCCTCCTTAAAGAACCTAGATTTGGTATTTTGACGAGGCCAAGAGATCATGGTCCTAGGGGAGGGTCTAGGTATGTTCTTTTGGAATAATTTAAGCATTTCTTGAATCTTGAGATGTGTTAGTAAATGTAGTTGTGAGGGGTGGTATTTATAGTGGAGGGGATGCAGGTTTTCATAATATTGAATTCATTAGTTTATTAATTTCCCTCAACACCAGAAATATTTATGATTACATGATGAAAAATAGTAAATATTTCATGTTTTTTTTATATTATGGTGCTTAAATCACTCATGATGTCAGGAACAGTGGATTTAAATTATAATGTACTTGTACGATATATTAATGTATTTTACTTTTCACTAAAAATTCATGTTTTTCCGAAAAATACCAAATATTCACCATAACTATTTTTTGAACTGTATAATTCAGAAAATGAACTCCATTTTATAAAAATAATATTCAAAATATTTTTTATTTAATTTTTAATTAAAATTATAATTTCCGTGAAAAATAGAGACTTTAAAATTAAAACTGATTTTATAATGATTTTAAAAATTAAATATGGTCTTGTAAAATTATCATAAAACTAGAAGAGATAGAATATTTAATTTATTAAAAAAAAATTGGAAAACTAATTTTCTTTTAAATTAATAAATTATTTATTTATGACTTTCCAAAATACTAATACTTTTACTATGGTCATATTATCTCATATAAGATATCTAAATTTTATTTAATCATTCCGAGGCGAGGTTTCTATTATTTTAGACTATTTAATATTCAAAAAGGCCATATTAATATTAATAATTGTAGGTTAATATGAATAAGTTTAGGTTACTATTCACAAAAAATTATTTTTGTTCTATTAGACTCCAAAAATAAACATACACGCAACTGTGTATGTCAGATTTTTAAAAATTCAAAACATATAAGTGACAAAATTATGTTTTATGGTCAAATAATATTTAGTATCATTCTATTTCATTATGTTTCATATTTTTATTAATCTTTATGTCATAATTTTAATAATGGGATTACATTGATAAATCATTGGGTCATTTTATTCTTCCCCCCTCATGAAATTTCTCCCTTAGAATTTTGTTTTACACAAACAGGTGAGGGTACCTCTCCTTCATCGCCTCCTCCAGTTCCCATGTTTCTTATTCAAACATATGGTTACTCCCCAACACTTTGAAAAGATGGTTTGACTTGTATTGTAGGACCTAATCTCTTTAGTCCAAAATATTTACTAGTTTTCTCATAAGAGAGATCATCTTCCAACTGTACCACCTCTGAGTTCAGTTGTAACGTCCCGGTTCCAGGTGCAGCCCAAGGATGCCCTATACCTGGTTAGTCACATGACCTCAAGTGAATTTATACAATTTCTAGAGGATGCAGAATAGCAGCGAGGGGAAAGGTATGATAATGGAGAAATTATGCCCTCATTGGCAGAGTATGCACAGTGGAATAACATATAATTAAAAAAGGTAGAAGTAGTAATACCCTACAACGTAAGTAAATAGCAGTGATAGTCTAAAAATGACTAAATCACCTATAAAGAAATAAATGATGCATGTCACATTTATCTAGGAAATCATCCAAAAAAGTAAAAATGATAGAAATACAATACTAAAACCAATTTATAGAAAATAAGTAAACTCCAACAGCATTGCAAGCCTCATCTTGGTCTCATGCTCTCTAGATCCAATAGTAATCATGTACCTAATGAAGAAGGGAACTTTCCATTATCTATACCTAAAACCATATAATCTCTTTGGGCCCAAAATAGTGACCCAAACTAGGTATGAGATGAATCCCAATAAGTGACCACCAGATGACTTGTGCCTAACTGTCAGTGAATATATATAGCAGGTAATAAGAAGAAATATACCAACAAACAAAGGAGTACTGAAAAGAAAAAAATCATGTAGTTTTCAATTACATTAATCTACATTTATTAATTACTCAATCCATTTAATACTAATATCTGGGGATCTAGACTAAGATATGTGTACCCTATGTAATAGCAAAATATATGTCTCAAATGGCCATTTAATAAACAAGTAAGACCGAGTCCAAGCTTGTGCTTCGGCTTGGAAGGCTTGTCACATTCACCAAGCATTGAAAAGAAACCCTCTTGTAAGTTCTCACAGGCTAACCCATTGGGTTTAACATATGACCAAATCAATAAAAAATGACCCTATAGGAAATCTAACACATTCTAACCCATTTGGTATCACATAGCACTAATCGTTTGCAAATGACCACCTCGGTAGATCTCAGGGTCAATACCCCATTGGTCTCAATATAAAAATATATATATTGAACCCTGGAATATCTCACAATCAATGCCTTATGATCCAACATTAATTTAATGACGACCCTTGGGGTAGCTCTCACGGTCTAACCCCACTGGTCTATGACCACCCAACAACTCTCACAGTCAATACCTATGGGTCAACATAACAACAAAATATACATAAATGACAATACATCAGGAAGCACTAACAGTAAAATCCCCTTGGCCATACATTCACAATTTGAATCTCGTGCATCTCAAATAAATGGTAACTCCATCCCGAAAACATGAGGCATGGAAAACAAATCAATCCAAATAGGAATTCTAGACCAAATGGCCATATTCAATAAAACATTGGAAACCTCACCCATAATAAAGGTAGTAAACCTTACACCTAAAAAATAACTATTTCTAAAAAAACCATTACAGGTATTAAACAACGTTAAATTTCAAAACACGCAATTCCCTAAACATTGGTATTTTTCACTTTTTCCATATATAATCCAAATACAATCAAAGAGAACAAAAAAACCACCTACCTCGATGTTGTAAGATCAACACTCTTGAACTTAGGCCCTTGAATCAGCCTAGAACAATGTAAATCTACAAAATCATTAAAATAATTCAACCTTTAATAACCCACGAGAGAAGAGTAATCATGAGATGAGGCTATTGGGAAAGAGATATCTCACCGGTGGGAATCCAACACAACCGGAGACATCTCAATTAGAGCTCGGACGGAGGAATTGGAGGAGATCAAAGATCTTAAATTGTACATTGCTCCCTTGTATGAGACACATGATAAAGAAGAATTATTCGTAAACAAGACATGGACCCACTCCTATATATCAATTAAAATTAAACGTACATGGAGTGTTCATTTAATGTACACACCGTATACTAGCCTCAATCATCCCATGCTTTAGGCGGTCTTCCAGGTCACCCATATTACCATGTGATCGGCCGTTACACATCCAGTACATGGAAACACATGGAAACCAGGTACATGATCTGTACTCAAAAGTGCACAGCTTGTAGTTAGAAAATTTCCCCCTTCTCGGTTTTTCAAAAAAAACCAGAAACAAAGATCTATACCAGAAATATAAATATTGGTTCTTAAAAACTTCCACCTTAAAAAAAATTCTTCCCCGAATTTCCCTTCCAAGGGTGGCGAAGAATAAACTTCCAAAAAATCTTTCCACTATGATTGTACGTCAACCTCCCTCTCCCAAGTCTCTTTTTATACTACATGGGCTGCCATAACAACCTTACCCGAGGAATAGAATCACCACATAGAACCTTTATGATGCGATACACATTCCATATAGGGTAATATTTGAAGGGTGCATCCACCTCCAACTCTACATCCTCAGGTTAAAAAACATGAGATGAGTCTGAAATGTAACGACGTAGATGAGAAAAATGAAAGGCGTCGTGCATAGCCCGATACGTCTTAGGTAACTGCAACCGATAGAAAATCGGTCTGACAGTCTACAAAACCTCAAACAGCCCAACGAATCCTGGTGAAATATTCCCCTATCTTCTAATCCTCATGTGTCCCAACCTTGGTGGGACATGTAAGAAAACCTAATCTCTGACCTCGAAATCTGGAGGCCATCTCCATCGATCAGAATAATATTTCTGTCAACATGTCTAGTATTCATCCTCTTCTGAATCAACTCCACTAGATCAGTGGTCTCTTGTACAAGATGAAGTCCCAGCATACTGCCTCGACTACCTCCAGCCAACATAGGTGTTATCATCATGTACAATCGTACAAATAATCATAAGGTGAAATCTAAATCATCTCCTAAAAATATGTATTGTTGTAAAACTCCACTAAGGGGATGCGTCTCTCCCAAGAACACCCAAAATATAGGACGCATGCTCATATCTTGTCCTCCCAACCCTAAATTGTACACTCGGACTTTCCATCTGTCTCAGGATGGTAAGTTGTATTCAGAAGTATATTTGTACTCAAAGACCTCTATAGTCCCTGCTAGACACGAGAAGTAAAATACGCATCCGTTTTTGAAACAATAGTGTGAAGAACCCCATGAGAATGAAAAATCTCTCAGATGTACAACCATCCAAGTTCATCAACACAAAAGGATTCCTTGATCCAAAAGAAACGTGAAATTTTCATTAGAATATCAACAAAAACCCAAGTCACATAATTCCCTCAAGGAAAACTCAGTAATCCCATCATGAAATCCATCGCAACATCATTTGACTTCCTCTCAGGAATGGGTAACTGTTGAATAATTCCTACTGGTCATTGATGCTCCACCTTCACCTGCTGTAAGGTGGAACATCTCATAACAAAACCAGCTATATCCCTCTTCATACCGGGCCACCAATACTGACGGTGTAGATATCGATACATATTGGTGACACCCGGATGAACTGCTCAAACTGAGGAATGAAAATCCCACATCAAGTCCTCATGTATGTCTTCCAACACCCATACACGTCCATGGAAAAGAAAGATCTCATCATCGCCTATGGTCCACCCTGGACTGGGGTCCTCTTATGAAACACTCTCTTATAGGAATAAGCCTTCAGAATTTTATAGCTTCCTCATTTGCACTCGATCCAGTTGTGTAGAGGTAACAACTACAGAAGAAATAATCTTTTTCCCGAATCTTTATTGACCCTCGAAATTCGGCTTTGAGATTAGAGCCATAACCTTCCACTCACTTCTATCCTCCTGAACTACCTATATATAAGTCCTCCTTCTCAACACATCAACCACTATGCTGCCTTTCCCTGGCTTGTAGGAAAACTCCAAGACAAAATTCTAAAGGTCCTCCACCTTCCTTCATAGTCTCAAATTCAAATCACCATGAGTAAAAATAAACTTGAGTCTTTTATTGTCAGTGTAAACTAAAAAAATCTCTCCCAAAAGATAATGTCTCCAACAGTGAAAAGTATTTACCACTATAGCTAACTCGAGATAATGCGTTGGTTAATTCTTCTCATGTGACCTCAACTGCTGAGACACATACACAATGAATCCTTCCCCCTGCATAACCATTTCTCATAGCCTGATACCTGATGAATCACAGTAAATGTTGTAAATCTTCCCTAGATATGGAAAAACTAGTATTGGTGCTAATTTCATTCTAATTTTTATCTCCCAAAATGATGAATTGTAGGAATTTTTCCACAATTACTATGCACCCTTCTTAATCAGACTCACCAGTGGTGCTGATAACCCTGAAAATTCTTGAATAATGATCCTGTAGTAACCATCCATCTAGAGAAAAATCCAAACCTCAAAGATGTTGTTTGGATACTCCCAAGAAACTAATTCTCCCACATTCTCTAGGTCTACTAACACCCCTATATCTGAGATAATATTACCTAATATGTGAATATGGTCCATCCAAAAGTGGAATTCTAAGATCATAGCATATAACTGATGTTCTCTCAGTGTATGGAAAATGATCTAATGTTGGATGACATGGTCGTGTCAAGTGTGAGAGGACATCATGATATCACCCACAAAGACTACCACAAAAGAATCCAATTATGGATGGAACACTCATTTTATCAGTGCCATAAAAACTATTAGTGCATTCATGAGACTGAAAGACATAACCAAATAATCGTATAGACCATACCTGCTCCGAAAGGATGTAAGCAGTATATCTGATGGTCTAACATGCAAATGATGATAACCAGATGTCAAGACAATCATCTAGAACATCCAAGCTCCTCGAAGATGATCAAATATGTGCTCAATCCTTGTCAAGGGATATTTTTTTATTACCAGTCAACTGGATTGGCTTCTGATAATCCACACAACGTCTAAGGGTACTATCCACCTTCTCTGTAAAAAGGACATGTGAACCCCAAGGAGAAGTACTGGGTTGGATGAAAACATTATCCTGCACCTCCTCTGACTACCTATTGAGCTCTTGTATCTCAGGTGTATCCATCCTATAAGGATGAATAGACACCGGTACCGCTCCACATAAAATCTGAATAGAGAAATATACCACTCTCTTTGGAGGGAAACCTGAAAATTCGTCTAGAAATACATCCATGAAATGATCCACCACTGGAGGAATTTCCATATATGTAGTCCTCTGGTCATCTACATATAAACTAGAAATAATGGCTATATTTCCTACCAACCCATGATGCTTGGGTCCAGCTCTGCTCTCTTGGACATCCCATTCACCCTTGTGTTGAAAAGACCCACCCTATAGTGATGTGAAACTAACCCAATGATTATAGTAGTCAATAAAGGCCTAAAAAGAGACTAACTAGCCCATTCCAAGATTGAAATTGAATCCTATCATATCTAAGTCATAGAGGTCCCATAAGAAGTGACATCCACCATCCTCAAGAGGGAACTACATTCATTGATGCACACTATCCTTCCTAATCCCCAAAAAATTTTCTATGATCATAACATCATCATAAGTGATGACAAAGAGCCCAAGGGTCTCCAAAAAAACAACAAATGTGAAACAATTTGGAGCCCATATATCAAAAAGAGGATAATCTAAAACCGAGGCTACTAGAATCGTATATCTAACTATAGAGGGTATGTGATCTTTATCCTTATAGGCATGCTCTGATGAAAAAGTCTGCCCCGCACTATGGCCCTATGACCCTTCCTGACTAACCTAAGCTAATCCATCTTGTTATCGCTGGAAACCAACTATATGGATACCACGTCCACAACCTCCTCCTCATCCTGAATGACCAAACAAAATTGAGTTCCCTTACTGAAGATAAACTGGTTGTTCTTCTATAGAACATTGAGTCATAACTGATCCCCTCTCACTTAATGTTGGTGAGACAAACTAGCAAAAATACTAAATATGACCCATCTTACGGATAGATCGACAGTCAATTGGGTCTCTCAGGAAATGTGCTCTCGAGTTCACACTCTTCCCACCCTGGAATAAACTAACCTGTCTACCTATAGATACATCTCATGAAATCTCATTATTTCACTTCATACTATCTTTTGAAGGAGTAGTAGCCCTAGATGATGAACCACCCTGGCTCGCAGCTTTCAACCCCCTCAGATTTCACTCAACAACCATCGCCAATTTCACTATAGAAGTCACCAAAGTCAATCTGAAGACATTCACCTGAGATCATATGTCATACCTAAGACCATCCTCAAACCTCATATCCAAAGATAACCTTTCACCTCCAAGAATATGTGTGAATTAATGAAGCTCTGTAAAATGAAAAAATTACACCATCACAGATAGAGCACCTTGCTCCAAATGCACGAACTCTTGGCCTCGATCGGCCCTCAACATCTCAGGGAAGAAGTAGTCACAAATGTTATTCTAAAACACTTCCCTAACCATTTCCCGATGATTCCCTGCATTTGTGATAACATCCCAAAATCTCTTGGTGGAATCACACAGCCTGTACATTGCATGGTTCACCCTCCACTCTAGTGGCATCTTTAAATGCTCAATGATAGAAATAATGGTCTCTAACCATGACTCTACTGCCTATGGTTCTCCATCCCATGAAAAGTGGGATGATGTTGCTACTGGAATACCCTCATCAACCCTTAAATATTCAGGGCAGGATGTAGTGATCCCAAAAAAGTATTCATCATCCTCATAAAGTCTTCATGGAACTGTGCATCATCACCTATGTCTGGTATAATAGATGTTACCAAGACAGGCATGATAGTAGGATCTGCTGGAAGCCCCAGATTTTCTATTTCTCGTTTTGGATCAATGCCCTGTATCTGGCGGACAACCGGATGACGTCTTCATGAAATGACTCTGCAAGGGCAAGAAAAAACCGGAGTTCAATATTATCAAGGGAAACAACATAGAATTGAAAGAAAAGGATTGGATAATAAACATTCATTTTTTTAAAAAAATAGGGTTACATGGTGTGTATAACCCCTACACGGTGTGCTCCCTTTTGTTTCTAACATGGCGTGTACCTCTGGAAAACCTGGTTGTGTAACACCTATACACATGGCATGTTCTTTCTGAGACACAGTGTGTACTTGAATTTTCCCTCCTACCTAGGTTCCTCTAAATGAATAGAAATACATAGTTCTATAAAGGGTAACACTACATGGTGTGTTCACCCTAGACCCAATGTGCACTACTTAGGTTCTAACTGCTCGTGTCGTCAGTCACATGCTCAGATACACAGTTGACACTACAAGGCATGCATAAATGGGACACGACATGTACAACCTAGGTTTAGTCCACCCATGTCATTTGCCACACGGATGGATACGCGGTCTTTTACAACATGATGTGTTCTCTCAAACGATTCCCATCAACGTGTCTTTTCTCACATAGTAAGTCACAGATTCACGCACAAAATGATGTGTACTCCCAATACACGACGCGTTCTTAGGAAATTTGTTTCTTCCAGAATAGAAGAACACATGGCACATTTTCCTAACACCACGCACCGGGTTATTTGGGTTTCCGTACAGTAAGCCTCTGAAACTTCTTCAGAACATTTAAAAACATAAAAATGTGTCCATGGCATGAAAATTTATGACCATTGAGATCCCATAGTCCCTTAAATCAATGTTTGGCTCCATTATTCAAATCATAAATTGACAAAATTCAATTAATGTTCAAATATGGTCCACCAAATTATGATCCAAGAGGGCCCATAACACCTCAGGGACCAAATTTTGGCAACCATACAAATGAAACTTTACAATTTCAACAACCTATCAGAGTATCAGGTATTCTTTTATGACATCTATCACAAGAACATGAATATCTAGCACAGCATCTATCACAATAGCATTCCATCCGTAATTCACCCAAACTGGAAAGACAGGAATGCATGTCACATAATCCTTATCAAGTTCCTATATGATGCATGAGATGGACCAACCTCATCTCATCAGGTTTCAATAGAAATAGAGACACAATAATATCAACCGTAATATCCCAAATAAGTGAATCACCAAACGGTGAAATCAGATGAACTGTAACAATTGAAAAACCATAAAAATTGAAATATTAGAGGTAACATGTATTTTCTCTATACACAGGTTAGCTACACCCGTGAATAGCTTATTACCAACTGCCTATTCCTTCATATCACTATCAATAGGATCTAAATAGTAAGACAAATCAAAAATGAAATGCCTCGGATAACACATTGTAACGTCATGGTTCCAGGTGCCTCCGAAGGGGGCCATGTACATGGTTGGTCATATGAGCTCAAGAAAATTTCCCCAAATGCTATAGGATACAGACAAGAAACGAGGGCCAGGGTCTAATAATGGGGAACTATTCACTCATTAGTAGAGCATACATAGTGGAATAACCGATAGTAAACAAAAGAAGAAGTAGTATTATCATACAACAGAAGTAAACATCGGAAGACTGATAGTATTTAAGAAATGCAATATATATATAAATATATATATATATATATATATATATATCTCTCATTAAATATTTCCTATCACATGTATCTAGGAAATAATCCAAACAAGTCACAATGATGGAAATTAAATACTGAAACCAATTTAGAGAAAAGAATTAAAAACCAACAACATCGCAAGCCTTAGTTGGGTACCATGCTCTCTAGTTCAAACAGTAACCATATACATGATGAAGAAGGGTGCTTTCCCATATATATACCTACAACCATATAATTAGTTTGGGCCCAAACGCATGACCCAAACTGGGTGTGACCCGAATCCCAGTAGGCAAACACCAAAATGTCTTTACGTAACTATCATTGAATATATACAGTAGGTAATAATTAGAAATGAAGAAATAAACAAAGGAGTACTCAAAAGTAATCCATACTATATTTTTCAATTACATTCTTTTACATTTATTAATTATTCAATCTATTGAAAAATGAAATCTCAAGATCTAGCTGGAGATCTGAATCCCCTGTGTAATAGAAATATAGATGTCTCAAAATACTATCTAATAAACAAGTAAGACTGAGTCCAAGGTTGTTATTTGGATTGACATGCCCATCACATTCATCATACATTCAAAAGAAACCCTCTTAGATGTTCTCATAGTCCCATCCCTATAGTTTAACAGATCATCAAATCAATAAACAATGACCCTCTGGTAAAGTTCACACAGTTTAACCCCTTTAGTCTCACACAACACTAATCATTTGAAAACGACCACCTGGTTAGCTCTCATAGTAAATACCCCCTTTGTATGCATAGGAATAAAATAATATAATAACCCATGGAAGCTCTCACAGACAATGCCCTATGGTCCAAAATTCATTTAATAACAACCCTCTGGGTAGCTCTCACGGTCTGACCCTCTAGTATATGACCACCCAGAAGCCATCACAGTTAATACCTCTGGGTCAAAATAACAAAAAAATACATAAATGTCCCTACCTTGGGAAACTCTCACAGTTAATTCCCCTTGATCATTCTTCCACAATGAAAATAACATGCATCTCAAATAAATGGAAACTCTATCCTAAGAACACGAGGCATGAAAAACAAAGCAATCCTAAAAGCAATCCTACACCAAATGTCCCTAATAGATAAAACATGGTAAAACACACACATAATCAAGGTATTAAACCTTACACCTAAGAAATAACCCTTTGTCAAACAAAAAAACCATGGCTCATATTAAACAGGGTTAAATTCCAAATCACACAATACCCCAAACAAGGGTAATCATCAATTTTAGCATATATTATCCAATGATAATCAATGAAATACACCAACCACGTACCTCAATGTTGTACAATCAATATTATTGAACTTTGGCCCTTGAATTAGATTATAACAACATTGATCTAAAAAGGAAAAAATCATTCATCCGGGAATATTGCACGAGAGAAGAGGAATTCATAGGAGAGGCTCTACAGAAAGATAGAACTCACCGGAGGGAATCCAACACACCCAGCAACATCTCAATTAAATGTCAGATAGAGGAATGAGAGGACCTCAAAGATATTTTGTCGTACATCGCTCTCTAGTACAAGAAATGGGAACAATAAGAATGATCTATAAATGAGAGGCGACCCCAGTCTAATATATCTATTAAAATTAATAGTACATGACATTTTCATTTAATGTACATGCCTTGTACTTGCCTCAACTGACCCTCGCTGTAGGTGGTCTGCCAGGTCACCCACCCAACCATGTTTTTGGACATTACATGGCTAGTACACAACTACATGCTTCGACCAGGTGCATGATGTGTACCTAAAAGTACACATCATGTACTTAAAAAAGTTCCCCTTTCTTCCTTTTTCCTAAAAAAACCTGAAACAATGGTCCATACCTAAAATGAAGTTTTGGGTTCTTACATAAGTAAATGTGAGGGATTTAGTTTGTATTTCCTCTGGAGTGATACGTGAAACACATCATGAACTTGATCAATATTTTGTGGAAGTTCAAGATGATAGGACACTACTCATATGTGGTCAAAAATAAAAAAAGGTTTCAATGTACATTGGGCTTATCATCCCTTTCTTTCCAAACTACATGACTCTCTTCCATAGTGATATTCAAAAGAAAAATTCATCTCTATCGTTAGACTCCAAGTCCATTTGATGGTTGTCATCATATCTCTTTTGCCGACTTTGAGGATATTTGATATGTTTCTGGATGACTTGAACCTTATCTCCATCTCTTTCACAAGACCAGGTCCAAGTAGCTTTCTTTCTATAACTTCATCTCAACAGGTTGGAGTTCTACATCAATTTCCATTAAAAGCTTCATATAGAGCCATCTGAATAATCGAGTGTAAGCTAATTTTATTTTTGAACTCAACCAATAGGAGATATTTATCCCATACACCTCTAAATTATAAATATAAGGATATTAGAATATCTTCATGATTCTAAATAGTATTTTTTGATTGGCCATTAGTTTGGGGGTGATATATTGTGCTGAAATTTAATTCAGTACTTGAAGCACATTGAAGACTCCTCCTGAATTTAGATATGAACCTTGGATTGTGGTTAGAGACAATCGAGAGTGGAACACCATGTAGCCTCACCACATCTGTCCCATATATCATTGCAAGTTTTTCAAGAAATAAATCTTCCTGAATAACAGTAAAATGGGAAGTCTTAGTGAGTTGGTCAAACATAAACCATATCACATTATTTCCCTTGGAAATCTTCGAGAGACCCATGAAAAATTCTATATTGACATTCTCCCATTTCCACATGGGTATAGGTAATGAATGCATAATCCATTAGGAATTTTGTCTCTTGGCTTTAACCTGATGACAAAACATGCACCTTGAGATATATTCAACAATATCCTTCTTCATGTTATCCCAACAGAAGTGTTCTCAAAGGACTTGGTACATCTTGATTCTACCAGGATGGATAGAGAATGTTGAAATATGTACATTTTCCAATAGATACTTATTTATCCTGGGTGCTAAAGGGACAAAAAGTCATGTTCACAACCGAATCACAACATCACCGTCGATATGGAACTCTTGCAGCTTCCCATCCATTACTACATTAACCTTCATTTATAACTCCAGATCAACCCTTTGTGCCTCTTTAATATTCTCTTAGTTAGATGGTTGAGAAATAATTTGGGAATGGTATGATTTATACCCTAACCTTATGATTTCCAAATCCATCCTAAGAATATCCAAGAAGACATGGTCTTTCTCAATCCGTAACATGGATAGAGTAGTTGGTTCTTTTTTACATAGAGCATCATCTAATTTGTTCGCCTATTCTAGATGTTATTGAATTGATCAATCATAGTCCTTGATTATCTCAAACCATATCCATTTATACATGTTGAGATCCTTTTGTGTGAATATATACATTAGGCTCTTGTGGTTGGTGTATATGTCACAAATCTCACCATAGAGGTAGTGATTCTATAATTTCAAGGGAAAATCATGGCTGCTAGACCAAGATCATGTGTCAGGTAGTTCTTCGCATATATCTTCAACTTAAATGATTTTTAGGCTATCAAATTATCATTTTTCATGAGTACACAACCAATCCTTTCATTGAAGAATCACATTATATCACAAAACATCCTCCACATTTTGGTAGTGTGAGTACAGGTGCATTGATTAGCCCTCTCTTCACCCCCTTGATGATTCATGCACATTCTTCCATACAGACATACTTTACCCCTTTCTTTATTAACATTGTTAGTGGGATTTAAAATAATGAGAAATTTCTTACAAAATATCGATAGTACGTAGCTAATCCAAGAAAACTAGTGATTTCTATGACACTAGAGGTCCTGGGCCATTACACAATCACATTTTTCAGAAGGGTCTACAAAAATTCCATATCTTGTGTTCACATGTCCCACGAACATGACTTACTTCATCCAAAAGTCACACATACTATAATTTTCATACAAATTATCTTTTCTAAATGTCACCAATATAATTGTTAGATA
This sequence comes from Viscum album, assembly GCA_963277665.1. NCBI lineage: Eukaryota > Viridiplantae > Streptophyta > Magnoliopsida > Santalales > Viscaceae > Viscum > Viscum album. Next base: position 883,609,124 of record OY728123.1, read on the forward strand.
TTATAATTTTTACTCCCTGATCATGTAGTAAATGAGTACAAAATCAGTAAACACTACCACAAATTTGTGAAGGTATGGTCTAAAGAATCTATTCATCAAATCCATGAATATTTCAAGGGAAATAGTATGTTTGAAGGGCATTACCAGAAACCCAAAGTGCCCATACATTTTACGGAAGGTAGTCTTTTGAATATTTTATGCCTTCACCTTTAGCTAATGATATCAAGAACAAAGATTATCCTTTGAGAAGTACTGAACTCCTCTTAAAAGATCGAACAAGTCATCAATACATGGGAGAAGATACATATTATTTATAGTTATCTTATTGAGTTCTCGATAATCAATATATAGCCACATTGATCCATCCTTATTTATCACAAAAAGAACTGGTGGCCCCCAAGGTGATGCATATAGACGCATGAACCCCTTGCCCAAATTCTTTTACAACTTATTCTTTAACTCCTCCAGTTCGATAGGAGTCATCCTATATGAACACATTGAGAGAGGAGTAGATCTGGGTATGAGTTCTATTGAGAACTCTACCTGAAGACATAGGTAATGTACAAGTATATCAATGGGAAATACATCACCATATTCCATCACGATGGGAATTTACACAAGGTTGGCACTTTCCTTTGACTCAAGCATTTGGGAGTGGTATTCTTTTTCATAGGGTATCAACACCCACACCATTGATGGGGTTTTAAAGGAGATTCATGATCTTCATTTAATTTTTAATGAATCATGGGATGGTTCAGAATATGAAAATATATTTACTTTTATAGATAGTTGATATGTGATATATATATAAAGGGAGATAATACATTCCCATTATAACATCAAATTCCACCAAGTGAAGTATTACAAGATTTTCTGGAAGAATCGTCCCACATACACCAATAGAAGAAGAGTCAGACACTTGGGTTGCAATGATTGAACCACTTTGTGTTTTTACATATACCTCTACTTCAAGGTTTCAGGGATTCAATTCAATAGTTCTAGCAAACATGCAGGATATAAAGGGATGTGTAGAACCAGAATCAAATAAGGCTTTTTCCATTATTGAGTGAATAGGATGTGTAGCTTGTATGAATTAATTATATTTCTCCACTTTTGTAGTAGTGATGGAATAAACCTTTCCTTATTGCTTTGGATTTGGTGGCCGTTGATGCTGATTAACCTTGATGACTCAAGGTTTATTGAACTTTCTTGCACAATTCCCTTTCTCCCTACAGTTGTAGCATTGGAAAATGTGTCGGGATCCCCTTTAATCCACTACATTATCCTTCATTATCATATATTTTTTACACTCTTGAGAATGGTTTCATTATTTCCCACACTTGAAGCATTTCCCCGCCCATTTGAGGAAGTTCACATGATGAATCTTCCCACATATTTTGCATTTGGGTCGTTAAGTTTTCTTCCCACCTTTATTATTAGATCCTATGGCTTGAAACTCCATCTTTCATTTCTTATTAGAATAGACATGGGAACATTCTTCAAACTCCATCTCCACTTTGAGGGCACACCGAACAACTTTTTCTTAATTGAAAAAGTCTTGAATTTCAAGATCCTTTTGATATTTTGGTTTTAATCCACTAAAGAATATATCAATTTTTCTAACATTGTTGATAACAATAACTGAATCATACCTTGCAAGCCTTGAAAAATTTACTTCATGGGTCATGAAAGATTCTCATTCCTTTTTATTGAGCTCTATGAGTTCTATCTTCATATTTGTATAAAGAGTTCATGGGAAATACATTTTAAGTAACATGATCTTAAAGTCTTCCCATTACATCTCTTCAATTTATTCACTTGGCATGGTGTTCTAAATAAAATCACACCATTGATCGGCCTTTCCATCTAGATGATAAATTAATAGTGTCACCTTATCTATCTCAGAATATTGAAGCATAGAAAATATCCTCTCCATAGAGTCAACATACTGTTCTGACACTAGTATATCATAAGATTTAGTAAACATCGGTGGTCCTTACTATAGAAAACACTCGATATCCAGCTACTCCCTCTTTGGTGAGGGAGGAAGTTACTCATTTTTTACGTTATTATTCATAACTTGAGGTAGTTGGGTAATCATCACCATGAGTATTTTAACTCCACCTAAAAAAGAATTGGGGTGTCATTCGGGTAATCGTTGCATTGGCCCTCACACGAGGTTATGTCCTGGTTTCTCCTAGTTCCCACCATTATCTAAAATATAAAAGGTTATAAAAAACATAAGTGAACTAATCATGAATAAATAACTTATTAATTCTTTAAATTTACACTAAATTAATAGCATATGGGATCCTAATGTTTAGAAAATATTTTTGTATGCATATTTGAACTTAGTCGATAGTAGAGGTTTTCTCTAGGGTTCACTAATCCTAATTCCCAAATTAACCGAACCTTGCCTCTGATCCCAACTATGGTGACCCTGAATTTTCATACATTACTATTACATCATTTTAATCATTAAAAAAATAATAATATTACATAATGAGGATCCAGTGGTTTAGTGTATTGAGAAAACTAGGACCAAACATAACCTTTACAATATCAACCACAAACATTTGTTAAATGCATTCCTCTCCAACTTTTTATTGTCCCTTGAAAACTACTTTGTACACATAATCACCTAAGGATATACATAAATAAAGGGGTGATATAAAATCCCTGTAATATGATAGATAAGAAAAATATATCATGGGGTGATCCTAGTCATAACAACATCCTCAAATTCATGAGAGGAATCATTAGACAAAGGCATGGAATGTGGAAATGCATAAATATGAAACGCCATGTATTAGTGGTCATATACCACACATATTTTTGAACAAATATAGCATCATTTGCAAAAATCATTTCACATTAAATCATGAGATTCATCACCTGACCCAACCCATTGGAGAGATATATAATTCTAGGCACACCCTCTACATGTTAACATTTATATTACGCTATATAATTCTAGGCGTAGTTGTCTAATCATAATAGTTACATCATCATGCATGCCACATTGAAAATATGAAAAACATGAACATAAAAATAACCCATGGATAGAAATGGGTTTCTAATAATAAATAATACACTCATAAAAATTTGGTTCAAAAAATAACGAGGGAATTTCATTTTTTAATAAAACCATTAACCATGAGTGAAGAATTAAACAATTTTCAAGAAGTAAAAAAGTGTGTGTTAAATTGAAAGAAGAGTTCTTTGGGAAAACACTGGGTTTTTCATAAAATAAATTAGAGAAAATTTCTATCCCAAATAAGGAATGATATTGATGAATAAATGATTTTAAGGCATATCCATACTAAAAATGGGTTGAAGAGGTAAAACCCATAGAAAGAGAGTTGGGTTCGAGAGTTTCCCCTTACCATGTATCTAGACACTTTCTTCACATTAATGTCATGTATAATGAAATTATATTAATTAATTAGAAAATTATAACTATTTATACAATAATATGGTTCATTATGGTTTCATTAAGTACTTTTATTGGCCTTTGGATGAGTCATAGAGTTTAAATTCGTTGTTTGGGAGTGTTAAATTCCTTCGATTTTATGGTCATTTAACTTGTATTCATGAACATATGTTCATTTGAAATGTGGTTGAACATAAATATTTGTTAATATATAATATTAGTGTTATTAAAGAGATATAAATGATATTATAATGAAATTTTTATGCACCTTGAGGATGAACCATTAAAAAAATTTAATGATGATCATTTTTGGTTAATTTGGGTGGTTTTTCTATCACAACAATCTTGTTTTATTTTATCACTTAGTTCCATGTACATAAGTTAGTTCTAGAAAATATAAAGGGGAACATAATATTTTAAAAAAATTCAGATATTTTATGTTTTTATTTATTTTGTTTAAGGCATTGAAGGAAAATGGAAGTGCATTGGCAATAATGTAGGTAAATTTAGACATCACGGGAAATTATTTCATTTTTATTAACAAAGAGAGGGAGGGAGGATTACAATTAATAATCATCTATTAACATGATATAATAAATGTATATCAATCATACTAGAGTTATCATGAAATTTGAATAAGATAAGTTGAAGATAATAGAATAAAAGAAATGAAATTCGAAAGGAGATTGAATGAAAAGAGAGAGATGAATTACCTCTTGAATCCTCCTCTTAAGATCCTACTTAAGGAATATAGGCTGGGTGTTTCGATGATTCAAAGATGTCCTTGTCATGGGGTAGAGGCTAGTATAGTGAATTGGAAGAATTTAGGCAAGGACTGAAGCTTGAGTGGTGTGAGGGAATATGGTTGTGAGGGGTGGTATTTATAGTAGAGGGGGGGGGAGGGTTTTCATAATATTTAATTCATTAGTTTATTAATTTCCTTCATGATGATAAATAATGACATTTACATGATGAAAAATATTAAATAAGTCATGTGATTTCATGATTTCGGTGGTTACATCACTCATGATGTATGGAACTATGTATTTAAATTATAATGTATTTATACGCTAAATTAATGTATTTTACTATTCACAAAAAATTCAGGTATTTCATAAAAATACCAATCATTAGCACAAATAATTTTTTGAAATTTAATATAAAAAATGATCTCCATTTTATGAAAATAATTTTCTAAATATGATTATTTTTATTTTAAATTTAAATAATAATTTAATTGAAAAAAAGAGATTTTAAAATTAAACCTGATATAATAACACTTTAAATAGTTACATAAGGTATTACAAAATTATCGTAAAACAATAAGAAATAGAATCTTTAATTTATGTAAAAATTTTAGGAAAATTAATTTTATTTTAAATTATTTAATTACTTATTTATGATGTACAAGAATACTAATACTTCTACATTTGTCATATTATCATTTATAAGATGCCTAAATTTTATTTAATCATTCATGGGTGAGTTTAATATTATTTTAAAAGGTTTACTATTCATAAGTATAATATTACAATTCATAGGGTAGGTAACTATTCTTAATGGTAGGTTACTATTCACCAAAAAATTATGTTTTTTTCAATTAGGCTCTAAAAATCACCCTGAACGCAACCGTGTATGTTAGATTTTTTGAAATTAAAAACATATAAATGGAAAAATTATGTTTAATGGTCACATAGTATTTAGTATCATGATATTTCACTATGTTTCCTAATGTGATTATAATTTAATAAATACTTATAATAAGGGCATTCCTCTAATAAAACATTGGGTCATTACACTTCACATATTTGGATTTCAATCATCCCATTGGAGAAAACTTTGAAAACATAAAAAGGACAAAAACATCATTATTTTAGTTTCTGAGGGAATAGATTTAGATGAGAATTAAAGGGTATAACCATGTCCTATGGTGTAAATACACATTTCAAAATGCATTGGTCATGCCATTTCATTGTTTTTTTATTTATAAATCTTGAAATTTTCATAATCATCCCATATAATTTCTTCAATATCGGTTATATATAGAATTATTTTTCATCAATCATTTTGAGTATCCATGTTTAGTTTTTTTATTTTCTAGTATGGATAGTGTTGTAATTCAAGTGTCATTTGACATGGCATCCCATAAATTAGTCGAAACATAGTATTTCCATTGGGTGGTTTATAAATTTTGTGACACACCCAAAGTGTATCATCAAATTTGAGGTTTCAATCCTTCATACTATTATTAACTATCATTTCTAATAATTTGTTTATTCCCTCAATTGGATAATTCAATATTCTAGATCATCTATGGGGTATAGGGAGTCCCACAGTTGTTTCAAATTCCATATATTTCAACTATTCCCTAATTTAAGTATTTTAGAATTTCATTCCCCGATCACTAATGAGTAATCAGAGAAATCAAATTATGGAGAAATGTTTTTCCTTAAAATAATCATGACTACCATGGCTATATCATGGGTGGTGCCTTCAACTTCTACCCACATTGAAACATATTCCATCCCGACCAAGATTTAATACTTCCCATAAGAATTAGGTAATTATCCAATGAAATTAATTCCCCACACATCAATGATTTTGAATTAATGTATAAGTTTATGGGGGCATTTGGTTTCATTTTTCATGGATCCCATCTACTATCTTCGATTAAAACTCTGTACAAATATCTTTGTATCCGAATGGAGTGTGGGATAGAATAGTCCACTTTTTGGTTATTAACCATAGTTTATCCATTCCAATGATGTCTTCCAGCTGTCTAAATGTGAATAATTTCAAGAAAACTGTTAATTTCATCGTATGGGATACAAAATCCAATCAACAAATCAGCACAATTCTTGGATAATAGAAGATCATCCTTGTAATGTCATGAAACATAAACCAAAAATAGCTTCCACTATTTATATGAGATGTGTGGTTAAATATATCCCCTAGAACTATATTTCACAGTATCCAAAACAATGGTTGGGCTCATGTTTTTATATTTTAAAGTGATTTATCAGGAAAATCATTATTAATACTCATATTTTCATCATCCTCAATACTTGATAGTGGAAGTCCAAATATGTTGTGAAAAATTAAATTTTCATTCCCTTAGGTGTCTTTTAAGAAAATTTAAAATTCTTATAGAAACATGATCCACTATATTATCCATTGTTTGACATCCTTTTTTACCAATGGGTATTATATTACTATATTGATATGTATACACCACCATTTTTAAAAGCATGAGCCATGTCTCAAATTTTTCAAAATCAAAGACTAATACTAATTGATCATCCTCTATATTCATATAATTGAATGAAACTACATTTAGGGTATGGATGGAATAATAGATGTGGTAGAAGATGTTTCTAACTCACGATCCTAAAAAAACTCACAGTGAAATTGATGGCGTCACACAACAATTCAAATTCATTCTCTCAGTTAGGTGATAATATGATAAGAGAAGCCAATAGGATATCTCTATGGTTTTTGAATTATCATTGTCACTCATTAGTGAAATCAAAGAGAGTGTCCATATAAAATAGGCTGGTAAGTTGGTGGGATATTCTTGAAAAATATTGGATGAATCAAAAATAAAACCCTGCTTGGAAAAGAAAAGACATTATACCTTTCGTTGTCATGGGTTCATGTAAATATTTAATCACATTTATTTTTTCATGATAAATTTCCATGAAATGAATTTATATTTTCTGTTCAAGTACTATGACTCCTTTGATTATAAAATGACTTTTTTGAGTTTAGGACTTGGAATTTATCATCATAGTGTTCCAGAAGTAACTCCATATTGGTTATGAAAATCAATAAGGATAAACTAAATGGGAGAGGAAAATTTTCTTTTTGAGATGTCATGTTAAGATTTATTTATTCAACACATCCTCACCATCTTGTAATGGGATGGGTTGAGATTAAATACACTTCATTACATTTGATAACTTTTAAGACTCCTTTCATTGGGATATACTATAGCTGACTCATCTGTTTACTTTCAATTTTGAAAAATATGATACAAACAACCATAAGTTTTATAAATATTTTTATGAATTTTTTCATTATAAGGGTGATTCACCTATGGGGTTGATGTTTGGTTTGAAAACTTCTTCTAATAAAATTTTATGGTTTAAAATCATGGGGTTGATCACATTTATGTCAGACACACCCTAGGTAATTGAGTTGTGACATCCTGGTTCAGGAAGCCATCCAAAGGCTCCCCGTACCTGGTTGGTCACATGGCCTCAAGCACATTTCCCCGAATGCCATAGGCTGCCGACTAGCAATGAGGACCTTGTGTGTGATAGTGGGAAAACTGTGCCCTCATTGGCAGAGTAACATAGTAGAATAGAAACAAATATACAAAAGTGGAAGTAGTAAATATCCAACAACAGTAAACAGTGGAAGACTATGTTATTAAACAACTGGAGCACATATATATAAAATAGTTCATGATACATATGTCTAGGAAAGCATCCAAACAGGTCAAAATGCTGAATAAAAATAGTACTAAACCAAAGTAAAAAAAAAGAAATAGATAATAGATCCTCAGAATCACAAGCCTAAGCTTGGTCCCACACTCTTCAGCTCGACAGTAGGTCATTTACATAAAGTAGAAGGGTGCTTGTCTTTATCTCTACATGCAGCAATATAATCTGTTTAGGCCCAAAAGTATGACCCAAATAGGGTGTGAGAATAAATCCCAGTAGTTAACTACCTGAAGATCTATGCCTAATAGTCAGTGAATATATTATAGGAAAAAGTACAGAAATTAGTAAACATGAATGTACTCAGCATCAAACAATCCACAGTTCCAAAATCAAGCAACAACTAAACAAGAAACTAAACCAAAAATAGTTAACCCTCTAGGAAGTACTCACATCCCATCCCCTCTGGTCCTACCTAAAAAGTACAAGAATCCATTTGGGAAGTACACTCTGTCTAACCCCTTGGAATCTATGACAAGAATATATAAATTGACACCCTGAGGATGTGTTCACAGTCAATTCCACTTATGGTCATAAGTATACAAGACTCTTTGAGGCAGCTCACACAGTTAATTACCTTTATAGTCTGAGGTTGTCAAGGTATCATTGAGGAATCTCGCACGGTCAATTCACCTTATTTCCCCAAGGTCATGGACTCTCTAAGGATGTTCACTCAGTAAATTTCCCTTATAGCCCAAGCCGTTCTAATAATTCAAATACTCTCTAAAGAAGCTCACATGGTCAATTCCCCTTCTTGTCTAAAGTAGTCAAAGACTCTCTGAGGAATCTCACTCGGTAAATTCCCCTTATCGCTCCATGTTGTCCTAGGATCTTTGAGAAAGCTCACTCGGTCAATCCCCTATATTGCCTAAAGTGCTCAAAGATTCTCTCAGGATGCTCACTCAGTCAACTCCCCCATTATAGTCCACTACACCAGGTTCTCACGACCCTGTGTATGTCAATAAACATAGCAATGAAATATGGCCAATTTAAACCCATAGAACTACATGGAAAACCATTCTACAATATATCAATCATGTCAGAATACAAACTCTCCACCCTACAGCAACAGGCATGGAAAACAGGAAAGGCGGCCAAAAGGCTATGTAGAACCAAATGGTCATAAACAGATCATGCGTGTGTAAAAAAATCGAAGGCATAAAAATCAACCCTATTCATATCCAATTAACCTCTACCCAGGAATACAAGCATAGCAGGCAATCAACAGGGTTGAAATGGTAAACATGAAATACCCCGTTCAAGGGTGTTGGTGAAAATTGCACATGATACTCGAAGATATTCAACGGAAAGGCACAAACCACCTACCTTTGCATTGGGAGATCACTATATGTGAACCTTGAGGCTTGAATTGCCTAAAAAATCCCAAGATATATGAAATTGTATAAAACATTCAATGGATGAAAACTTGAGAAAGAAGAAGAATTACGAAATGAATCTCAAGCAGAAGAGAGAAATTTCTAAGGCTATCCCAATGCAATCGACGGCAGTCGAATCGAAGATTGGACGGAGGCTCGAGGGCTCAGAGGAAGATCACAGTTGTATAGGAGCACTTGGACGAAGGAGACCTAGAAGAATCATTTTCTAGCTATTAGACGTGAACTCGGTCCATTTAATGAAAAAAAGAAAGTACACAGAGCTTACTCATAATTTACACACTTTTCTTTAGGCGTCCTCCATGTCACCCTTACTTAGCTGTGTCTGTGGCCATTACACGGCCAACACATGGCCTCCTAGGACATAGCAGTACACTACGCGTACTCATAAAGTGCATGACGTGTACTTTAAAAATATCGATAATTTCCTCTTATTCTCAAAAATGACCAGTAAAGGAATACATACCTGAAAAGAATATCTCGGTTAATACAAACTACCCCCTTAAAGAAATTCATCCCCTAATTTCCCTAGAAAAGTAAAAGAAGAAAAAACCTCAAAAAGCTCTGGCCACTGTGCTCGTACATTGGCCTCCCTATCCCAAGTCTCATCATTTACCCACATGTGCTACCATATCACTAATACTAGAGTAACAGACCAACCACAGAGAACCTTTGTACTATGATCGACAATCCGGATTGGATGCTCCTCGAACAACGCATCCACGTCGAGCTGAACCTCCTCCAGTTGAAAGACATGAGACAGGTCTGAAAAGTAACGTCAGAGCTGGGAATCGTGAAAAACATCTTGCGTAGCCTAATACCTCTTAGGTAAATGCAACCGATATGCAACCGTCCCAACTCTCTCCAAAACCTCAAATGGCCCGACGTACCTCAGTGAAATCTTACCCTGTCTCCTAATCCTCATGTGCCCCAACCTCGGTGTGACACATAGAAAAACCTGATCCCCGAACTTGAATTATAGAGGTCATCTCCACTGATATTCATTAGACTTCTGACGAGACTTTTCATTATCCTTCCTCTTCAAAATCAACTCCATCTACTCTGTGGTATCCTGAAGAAGACGAGGTCCCAGGAAATCTATCTCTCATACCACCAGCTAACATAAGGTTGGTCGTCAAGGCCTACTATACAAAGCCTCATAAGGTGCAAACTGAATTGCTTCTTGAAAACTATAATTGTAGGAAAACTCCATAATAGGTACCTGATTTTCCCAAAGAACCTCCAAAATCGAAAATGCATGCTCGGAGCATGTCATCAAGCACATGAATCGTACACTCGTACTAGCCATCTGTTTGGGGATGATAGGCTTTAATCAAAGGTACCTCTGTACCCAACGCCTTCTGAAGTCCCTACCAGACCCGAGACGTAAAATGCGCATCCCTATCTGAAAAAATGTAGTGTGTAACTCCATGAAGATGTACAATCTCTCGGATGTACAACTACCCAAGCTCATCAACACAAAAGGTCTCCATGATCGTCAAGAAGTGAGAAAACTTCGTAAGACTATCAATGACAACCCAAATTGAATCATTCCCTTGAGGTGACCTCAATAAACCTATCATGAAATCCATTGCGATACCAGTCCACATCCACTCAAAAATGGGTAACTGCTGTAAAAGCCCTACTGGTCACTGGTGCTCCGCCTTCACCTTTTGTCATGTGGAACACCTCATGATGAAACCAACAACATCTTTCTTCCCACTTGGCCACCAATACTGGTGGTGTAGAACATGATACATCGTGGTGACACCAGGATGAAATACCCAAACTAAGGAATGAATGTCCCACATCAGGTCCTCACGTATGTCTGCTGGCACCCATATGCACCCTTTGAAACGTAAGATCTTATCCTGGACTATGGTCCATCTAGGAATCGGGTCCTCTCCTGACACCCTCCCCTATAGGACGAGGCCCTCAGAGTCTGGTAGCTGACTCATTTGCACAAGATCAAGAAGAGTAGAGGTAATAGCTACAGAAAGGCAAGTATGCCCTTGTCTGTCGTGCACCTCCAGATGCATCTCAGAGAATAGAGATATAAGCTACCACTCACTACTGGCCTCCTGAAGAGCATGTATCAAAGTCCTCCTGATCAATGCATCATCCACTGCATTTCCTTTCCCAGGAACGTAGTTGATCTCAAATTCAATGTAATGTAGGTACTCAACCCACCTTTTCTTCCTCAAATTCAGATCACGCTGAGTGAAGATGTACTTGAGACTTTTTTGGTTGGTGAAAACCACAAAATGATCTCCCCAAAGATAATGTCTCCAACAATATAGGGGATGAACAACAGATGCCCACTCTAGATCTTGCATCAGGTAGTTCCTCTCAAGTGGCCTCAACTGGGGAGACCTATATGAAACGACTCCATCTCCCTGTATAATCATAGCTTCTAGCCTGATACCTGATGCATCGCAGTAAACAATATACCTCTTCCCTGACACTGGAATGTCTAGAATCAGTGCTAATGTCAACCTCCCTTTCAACTCCTGAATGGCTGACTCACAAGAATTTGACCACACGAACTTTTCACCCTTCATAGTCAAACCCGTAAGTGGTACTGCTAATTGTGATATTTTTTGTATGAAGCATCTATAGTATCCAGCCTTCCCTAGAAAACTCCACACCTCAAAGAAATTTTTTCGACTTCTCCTTAGAAACTACTGCTCTCAAATTGTTTTGGTCCACTAATAATTCTGTCTCTGAGATAACATAACCTAAGAAGTGAATTTTATCCATCAAAAAGTGGCATTTTGAGAGCTCAGCATATAACCAATGCTCTCTCAGTGTAATCAGAATGGTATCAAGATTGGTAGAATAGTTGTGCCGAGTTTGAGATTACACCAAGATATCGTCCATGAAAACAACCACAAAATAATCCACGTATGGATGGAACACTCGATTCATCAGTTCCATGAAAGCTGCAGGCACATTCGTGAGACTAAACGACATAGCCGTATATTAGTATAGACCATACATTCTTCTAGAAGGCTGTAAGAGGTATATCAGATGGTCTAACACACAACTAATGATAACCGGATCTCAAGTTAATCTTCAAGAACACCCGGGCTCCTCGAAACTAATCAAATAAATCATCAATCCTGAGCAAGGGATATCAGTTTTTGACTGTCATCTAGTTCAACATCCGATATTCCACAAAAAACTTGAGGGTATAGTCTTCCTTCTTCCCAAATAGGACAGGTGAACCCCAATGAGAAGTAATAGGTAAAATGAAACCCTTTTCCTGCAACTCCTCCAACTGCTTCTTGAGATCCTGGAACTCTAGTGTAGCAATCCTATAAGGAGTAATGGACACCGGTGCTTCTCCTAACACAATATCAATTGAAAATTCATCCTCATGCTCTGGAGGAAAACCCGATATGTCCTCTAGAAAGACATATCTAAAACGACCCACCACTTGAGGAAAGACTAACTATGACGTCCCCTGGTTATCCAGATATATACTAGAAATATGGGCTGTAAATTCTCCTAACCCATGATGCTCAGGTCCTGATCTATTTTCCTAGACATCCCATTAACCCTTATTAAGAAATGATCCCCCATCTGGTGATACAGAAATCACCATAAGGTGATAAAAATCGACGACTGCTTGGAAGGGAACCAACCAGTCCATTATTGAGAATGACATCATAGACAGTCATCTCTAGGATGTAGGGGTCCCATAAGAAGTGAAACCCACCAATCTCTAGAGGGAAATCCTTGAACTGACTTACACTATCCATTCTCGTCCCCAACAGAGTGTCTTACGTCAAGATATCAATACTATAAAAGATACAAAACCCATGGATCACCACAAAAAAGAACATATATAAAGCTACGAGAAGCCCATATATCAAAATGTTCAGAAGCTAAAACTGAGGCTACTAAGATTGTACCTCGAACTATAGAGGGTTCGAGATCCTACTCTTGCTGGGTCTACTCCACTGTAAAAGTCTGGCCTGTACCGTAACCCTGTGACCCTTCCTGACAACTCTGAGATGATCCACCGAACTACTGTTGAAAGGATGGAGACTAGACGCCACGACAATGACCTCCACCTTGGCCTGAACGGTCAGAAGAACACTAATTCCCAGACATGTGAGAAAATGGAGGTGCTTATCCTAAGTGCAGAGTCATAGAAGAACCCCCATCACCAGCTACCGGTGAGATGATCTAACTGAAGAACTAAAGGTGACCCATCATTCAGCAAGATCAGCACTCCACTGGGTATCTCGGGTAATGTGGCCTTGTATGCCCGCTCTTCTAGCACTAGAATCACACCACCAGGCTACCATAATATGAATCCCGCCTATTATAATCTCCTCATGTAGTCTCCATGTGATGCTTCCAGCTATCAGTAGGGGGAATACTAACTCTGGATGTCGATCCGCCGTTGCTTATAGCTCCCGAAACCCTCAGATTGTGCTCTGTAATAAGTTATTGGTTGAAGATAGAGGATATTGAAGTCAACATGAAGATGTTCCCCTATGATCAGATGTCATGCCTCATAACATCCTCAAACTTCCCTGAAAGGAACAAATCATCACCTCCTAGAATATGCATGAAACGCTAAAGCTCTGTGAAGTGAGATGAATACTCCATAATAGTAAGAGTACCCTCCTCCAGAATCATGAACACTCAGTCTCGATCGACCCACAAGGTCTCTGGATAGAATTAATCATAGAAGATGTGCTAAAACTCATCCCAATATATATTATATTGGTCTCCCGCTTGTGATATCACATCCCACCACTTCTTGGAAGAATCTCAGAGCATGTACGTAGCGAGCTTCACCCTCTTCTCTACAGGTATCTATGAATTCTTGAAAATTGTCAGCATGGCTTCTAGCCATGACTCTACAGCCTGGGGTCCTCCATCCCTTGAGAAAGTGGGAGGATGCTGCTGCTGAAAGACCCATGTCAATTCTTCCATCGACGGGGCATGAGGCCTTTCTCCTTGAAAGGTGTGAATCAACCTCATAATTCCCTCTCTGAACTGTACATCATCACTTATGTCTGGTATAACGGCTAGTGCCAAGATTGGCATGATAGGAGGATCTATAGGTATTCCCTGATCGGCCATGTCCGGTGTCTGATCACCACCTGGTAATTGGCATAAAACCAACGGACTTCTCAGTGTAATGACTTTGCAAGGTCAAGTGCACACGATAAGACAAGATTATCAAGGACTAAAAACTAGAAGTGTATGAAGGTAATATGAGAAAGAAAGCACTCATGTTTTTTAAAACATGACTACACAACATGTACAACTCCGACAAGGTGTGTTCCCTTAAGTATGTTACATACGCGTGTACTCCTGCTAACACTACTCGTGTAACATCCAAAACACACGGTGTGTACTTGAATCCTCTTTCCCTGCCCGAGGCCTTATACATTGTTAAGACACATGGATATTCAAATAAAAGAATACACGGAATGTTTAATGTAGACACGATGTGTACCAGACAAGCTTACCTTAGCCCGGGTTGTTAGTTACACAGCCGACTATGTGGCTGACAGTACACAGCGTCTTCATGGTGGACACGACTTGTACGTGAAAGGATAACACCAAACCGTGTTATTGGTGACATGACTGGGTACCAGAGTCATTTCAAACGGTGTATTCAATACTAACACATTGTGTATAGCTTATGTTTTATCTCTCTATGTTGTTAGTTACACGAGAAGACATAGGGTCAACACTACATGACGTGTACAACAGGTACACGGCGTGTTCCCGCAAGAGATTTCATATCTCGTGTCTCTTCCCAAATAGTTTGTGACATGTTTAGAGACTAAATGACGTGTACATAATGTACATGGTGTGTAATTATGAAAAAAAGTTTCTTCCTGAATAAAAGATCACAGGGCATGTAGTCAAAACTACAGGGCACGTATTCTGGGTTTTTCAAGAATGTAATCCTCAGAAACTACTCTGGAACCCAGAAAACACTGAAACAAACATTGAAGGTGCCAAATTCAGATCCTTGAGGACCTATACTATCAGATAATCAATTATTGGCATCTTATACATGTTATAACAAGGTTAAAAAAGTCATTCATACAGAAAATTCAGGTCCATGAGGGCCTAAAACACCTCAAGAACCAAATTTCGGCATCCATCCAAACCAGGCCTTACACAAACACTACTCTATCAAAAAACAGTTATTTTATCAAGGCATCTATCACAACAACATGTATATTATAAACAACATCTATCACAACAACATGAAAACTCTAATATATCCAAGATGGCATGGCTAGAATGCATGAAAAGTGATTTCTAGCATGTGCATGCATGATGCATGAGATAGAATACCATCATCTCATCAGCTTGTGATAGAAATATAACCTCAATAACATCATTGGTAATGACACAAAACAAATTAATCACCCAATGGTGAAATCAATTCAACTGTAAAATTGAAAAACTAGAAAATTTACTTTAATGAGGTAAATTGGTTTTTCCCTCTACACGGGTTAGCTACTCATGGGAATAAATAATTACCAAGTACCTATTCCATCATATCCCTAACTATAGGCTCCTAACAGTAAGTCAATTGTAAATAATTTCTCTGATACCACTTTGTAACATCCTTATTCCGCAAGCCACCCAAAGGAACCTTGTACCCAGTTGGTCACATGGCCTCAAACGCATCTCCCCGAATGCTGGTGGCTGCCGACTAGAAGTGAGGACCTTGGGTGTGATAGTGGGGAAACTATGCCCTCATTATCAGAGTAACACAATGGAAGAGAAACTAATATACAAAAGAAGAAGTATTAAATATCCAACAGCAGTAAATAGTGAAATACTAAGATAATAAACAACTAGAGCACATATATATAAAATGATTAATGATTCATATGTCTAGGAAAGCAGCCAAACAAGTCACAATGCTGAATAAAAATAGTACTAAACCAATGTTCAAATGAAACATATAATAGCTCCTCAACATCACAATCCTATGACTGGTCCCATGCTCTCCAGCTCTACAATAAGTCAACTACCTGAAGTAGAAGGGCACTTTCCCTTATCTATACCTCCATAAATATAATCTTTTTGGGCCAAAAATCATGGCCCAAATAGGGTGTGAGACTAAATCACATTAAGAAACAACCAGAAGATCTGTGCCTAACAGTCAGTGAATATATGGCAGAAAAAAGTACAGAAATTAGTAAACGTGAAATTACTCAGCAATAAACAATCCAAAATTCCAAAATCAAGAAACAACTAAACAAGAAACTAAACACAAATAGGTAACCCTCTGGGAAGTACTCATATCCCATCCCCTCTGGTCCTACCTAACAAGTACAAGAAACCCTCTGGGTAGTACACTCTGTCTAACCCCTCTGGTTATGTCACAAGAATATATAAATAGACTCTCAGAGGAAGTGGTCATAGACAATCCCCTTTATGGACTTAAGTAAACAATACTATCTAAATAATCTCACACTATTAATTCCCCTTATACTCTAAGGTAGTTAATGAATCTCTACAAAAGCTCACACATTCAATTCCCCTTATAGCCCCATGGTCAAGGACTCTCTGAGGATGCTCACTCGGTCAATTCCCCTTATATCTGAAGTCGTTCAAATAATTCAAAGACTCTCTGAGGAAGATCATAAGGTCAATTCCCCTTATAGTCTAAATTAATCAAGGACTCTCTAAGGAAGCACATTCAGTAAATTCCCCTTATTTCCCTATGTGGTCCTAGGCTCTCCGAGGAAGCTCACTCGGTCATTCCCCCTTATAGTCTAAAGTGCTCGAAGACTCTCTGAGGAAGCTCACTTGGTCAATTCCCCTAATATTCTACTACACCAGGTTCTCACAGCCCCGTGTAGGTCAACATGAATAGAAATGGAATATGGCCAAATTAAACCTATAGAACTACTTGGCTAACCAGTCTACAAAATATCAAGCATGTCAGAATAAGAACTCTCTACCCTACAACAACAGACATGGAAAATAGGCAAGGTGGCCAAAAGGCTAAGCAGGATCAAATGGTCGTAAAAAGATCTTTCGTGGGTAAAACATGAAAGGCATAACAATCAACCCTATTCATATCCAATTAACCTCTATATAGGCATAGAAGCAAGGAATGAAAACAACATGGGTAAAATGGAAAACAAGAAATACCCTGTTAAAGGGTGTTGGTGAAAATTGCACATGATACTCAAAGACATTCAATGGAAAGGAACAAACTACCTACCTTGGTGTTGGGAGATCACTATATGAAAACCATAAGTCTTGAATCACCTTAGAATTCCCTAGATCTATGAAAAGGTATAAAATTTTCAATGGAGGATAACTTGAGAGAGAAGAAGAATCATGAAACAAAGCTCAAGAATAAGAGAGATCATATCGAGGAGATCCCAACACAATCGACAACGGTCGAATTAGAGATCAAATGGAGGATTGGGGTATTAGAGGAAGATTGCGGCCATACGGGAGCTCTCGGATGAATGAGACCTAGAAGAAGTGCGTTCTGGTGATTAGACGCGACACTGGTCTGTTTATGGAAAAAAATAATGTACACGGCCTATACTTTCGAAGTAAACAGTGTGTACTTACCACTTCCGTACTCCTCTTTAGGAGGTCTTCATGTCACCCTCACACAGCTGTGTGTGTGGCCCTTACACGGCCAACACACAGCCTCTTGCGGAAAAGCAGTACACAACGTGTACTCATAATGTACACGGCGTCCACATTAAAATTTTTCAGAATTTCCCCTATTTCTCAAAAAATACCAGTAAAGGAAAACATACCTCAAAAGAAGATCCGAGTTCTTACATGTGTTTTTTTTCCATTGTAGGAATTAAAATATGTTTTCTTCTTGAACATGATTTAGCTCTAAACTAAGTATATCTAGCAGTACAACCACATTTTCTATGAATTATTACTTTATTGTGTTTAGTAGAGGTTTCAAGTATAATGTTGGTGTCTTGATGGCTATGTGTATAAACAGTGGAATGGTATCCCTCATCATAGGTTCACTATAATTCACATCCTCATAAACATTACACTCATTTTTATTTGGAGATAGGGTCTCTCTATTATCATCAATATTGATATAATCATCATTCTCATAATATAGAAATATTGTTAATATCAAATGAATCATTTATTTATTTGAAAGATTTACTAAATAGAACACTAATAGTTCATCGAAAACTCTAAAAATCGTCCTTCCATTAATCACATAAATCGATACCTTACTACTGTAGAGAAAGTGTCTTCCTAGACTGATGAGGAAATATTCTTCTTCCTCCATATCCATGATAAATAAATTAATAGAAAACATAATTTACCACCCTCGAAAAAAATATCCTCGAGAATTCGTTGATGGTACATGACTGATCGGTAATACATTTGAAGTGAAAATATTATTGTCTTCAAATATTCCTGCAGTAAATTTCATAATACACTCATAATCATGATATTAATACTTTTTTCGAGGTCGTAGATGGCTTTTAAGCATTACTATGTTTCTATTGTGTAGGGAATCAAGAATCTTCTAGGCTCTTCCATATTTGAGAAAATATTCTACTGAGTGTTTAAGGAGAATTATTTATTCATGGAGATGAATCCTAGTTATTCCTTTTTCCTTTTATTTTAGATAAAATCATTCAAGAACTCTTTTTAAGCATGAACCTGGATGATGGACTCGTTAATGTGGATATTGATATTTTACTTCGTAAACGTATCTATTTTTTTCATTTCCCCTGTATATTTCCTTGTTTAATTCTCTCTAGAGAGGGAAGAGAGGGTTTTTATGGAAGTTGTTCCACATAATCATTTCCTTTTTCACATTTCTCCTCTATACGAGATTATTTAGTTGGATATTATTCCATATTTAATTCATATCAAAAAATTTGTATGCCATAATCACAATACTTTTTTATGAATGTCACATGTATTTTAAGTTTATCTAGATTATTTTACATTGGCTTTAATGGATTCCAAAAATTTGTCAATTTTCTATACCAAAAGACCACATCATTATCCTCCTCTGTCATATGTGTCTTAATATTAATATGAAATGTACCCATTAATTGGTCCACTAGAGTTTTAGATATTTTTCCTAATTAGTGCTCAAGATTTCAATGGTAAACCATTTGATTTTACATCTCATTTTATTGGGAAGTCATTAAATTATACAAATTTTGATTAAATGGGGTGATTAGGTTATAAATATTAGATTGTTGTGATGGGTCTTGTTGTGGTTGTATTAGCGGATCTTGCTGAAATTGTTATTGGTGTGATAATTTCTAGGATCTAGGGGAAAATTTTGTTGACAAAATGGATATTGGGATTGAGGAGATATATTTTAAGGTGGGTACCTATGTGTTCCCTAATTCCATGGATGTTCTAGACCACTCATCATTTTTACTGACCCAGATTCATGGTCTGTGAGTGTCCAACCAGTATTTTTAAAAAAATATATCTAATGAAATTGTTGGGGTTTTTGAAATTTTTGGTTTTTTTGATTTTAATTTATGTAATTACAACCTGATTTTTTAGTTCCTCCATTACTTCTCTAGATTCCTAGTATAGGTGCGGGCCTCTCCATATTTCATAGGATTTAATTTCTATAATATGGATAAGAGGTGGTGGTGGTAGAGAAGGTATCTAAACAGTTTTTTATTTTTGAAGGCTTTAACTAGGGAAGCATGGTGTGAATTCTCTTCCACCAGTTGAATTATGCAATGATGTGTTCCTTAGCCACTCATCCACATAGTTGAATTGTGGTAAATTTCATATAAAAGTTATTTTCCAAAATCTAGTGTTTTGAGCATGTGTCTGGTATTATAAATTATGTCCACTATAGTATATATAGCTAGTTCAAATCCTTGGTAAAATTTTTGATGTTGTATCCACACATCAATTCCTTGATGTGGGAAATATTGAGTTATCTATTTGAAGCGATCCCATGCTTCCCAATCTGATTATCAATCATCCAGGGTGATATTATGGATATCATTTCTATTATTTGAGATTTATATAAAGGGAAAATATTTGTCTAAATATTTCTTGCCTAAATAATTCTATGTTGTAATGGACTCGAGATCATGGATTTTTAGCCAAAACATTTCCTTATCAAATAAGGAAAAGGGAAAAATCTATAATTGATGTTGTCATACTTCACACCTTGGATCCTAATGCTGTTATAGAATTCTTTGACAACTAAAATATGCTCATGTGAATCATCACTATGATGTCCACATAATTTTCCTTTTTTTAGTTCAAGGTGATGAGTATATGTTTTATTTTGGAATTATGCACCTGTATAGGAGTATGTAGGATTCTAGGAACATCACCACTAATGGATGGAAACTCAAAGTCTAAAACGGTGTGATACTATATTACTGATTGTTCTCACCAATGTTCATATGGATAAAATTGAATAATTTTATGGTTTTGTAGTGAATGGTTTTTGTGATCATCCATAGTAGAGTGATGACATAAAGAAAAGAATCTCTCGATCTTTGTACCAAAATAAAAAAAAATATTGAATATTAATGCTCCATGATTGAGTTAGAGGTTCGTGGCTCATGAACTAGTTGACTAAGAGGATGTAGGTATTATATTGTTTATGAAAATTGTAAAGAAATGTGAAAGTGATAATAAGGCATGAGGTAATCCTAGGTTCACACTGATGGTCATTGAACCTATGAAATGGTTATCCCCGACAATGCTGCCATTATTTGACAGCCCCACATATCATCATTGATTCTGTATAGGTTTTGATCATATTATAATTTTGTGAATCCCAAAATAGGTTATATATTTTGGATTATCACAATGGTAACATGGGGTTGAACCCATAGGGACAAGATGGAAAATCTAGTAACCTAGTAATAAGATCCAGATAGATGGATTCCTTATATGACTATTATAGGTTTGGTTTACTAAGTTGTATGTAGTTTGGTTTTACTTTTGAATAAAGAGAAGGTTTCAGGGTCAATTATAGGTCTTAGAAAAAATAGAAATCAATGACAAGATTGAAATTTTAATTATGAAATTAAGATTAATGTAATATTAAAATAGAACAAAAATCTTACATGAGTAAATAAAGAAAAAAGTTATAAATCAGTTGGATATGAAAGTAGAAATCGATCACAAAAATTCAACTGTAATTGAAACAGGGAATCCAAAAAATATTTTGGAATGATGAAAAATATTAATGTGTAAAAACCATGAAATATCAGAAGAATAAATAGTATAGAATAAAGAATATAAAAAACTTAAAAGAATATATGATATTTTTGGCAGTCTACATTGTTTTTTCAGTCATCGGGGTGCTAAAATATATATAAGACCACAATTTTCTGAACATGTAAATATCTCACATCATGTATTGTATTAAACTGACTTTTCCTTCAAGAATCTCATGTCATGTAATGAAAATTTACATCATGTAATTAAGTCCTCCAATGTCTCTTGAAATATTGTAGCTACTGGATTTAACATCTTTTATATTTAAGTCGGTTTAGAATACAATAATTTAACACAATGTAATGTATTCACATATTGTATTTATTTGGTCTAGAGGATATCATGACTTGTACTGGTTTCATGGGATTTCCTTCAATCTACAGGTGTTTTGTGCTCTAGGAATTCACATTGTGAGCTAGTTTAATGATGTGTAATGTATGAACAACTGAAATTTAAATTTCTCCTCTTTTGATAATTGATTATTTTTTTTACTTCAAAAACCATAAAAAACAATACATTATATAATAAATCATAACTAGGACATAAAGAAATGTATCTAATATAAATATATATAAATGAATTTAGATTATCATCATTATTCATTGATAGATGATCAAAAATTGGTTTGAAATTTGAAATGTGATTTCTTTTTTTTGTTAATATGGATTTTATGTGGATATAGTTAGTAAATTTTAAAAATAAAATCGAATTCATTAAAAGGATGGATATTAAGAATTTAATGAAGCAAATTCTATAATCATTAACCTATGATACAAATATAAGAAGTATTTTTCTTTGATAATCCAATATGAAATCATTTTTTAGGGATTTAAAGCTCTTAGATAACTTCCATGATATTAAAGAGTGGGTAAAACTAAAATAAAATAAGACATAAAAAATTATGGAGTAGAGGATAAGTGTGCATCAATTATCAAAATCCACTTCCATGGTAGTCATTTTTTTTCTATTACTTGTTGTGGATTTATATCAAGATTATTTTCCCCATTTACTCATAGTTATTTGGAATCAATTCATATAATTTCTAATACCCACACATTTAAAACATATAACAATTATTGGAATATTAATATAAAATTTGTTTACCTTAAACATTTTAACCAAACACATCATTTTTCTCTCATAACTTGTCACCATATACCAAATTTCTACACATAAACCATATTCTTTGTTCTATAATCTCTTGTAATTTCTAATGTATTATTTTTTGAAATTATATGGATTGATTTTGAGACCAAGTGCTGAGATGGTGTGTGATTCTGAGGCCTGGTTTTCCATAAACAACTGTTTGGAAAATATTAATCTTTTAATATCTTGTGCGAATGGTTTTCTGAAAAAAGTATAACACCACTTAAATGGGATCCTAGATAAAAAATATAAGGGTTGCATTGAGATCAAAATGGATGTTTTTCCCATGGCATGTATTAAATTTAGTCATCATTGGTCAACTGTGAAATATTTTTCAGAAGACGTAACTGTGATAAAATAATTTAATAAGTTTTTTTAATCGATGAAACACAATTTTATTTTAATATGTATTTTTTAGGAAGTCCAGGGTTATCACAATAACCCTAGAATTTCCATGAGGCATTGTAACACCCCAAACATCCACAGTACGCTTCTCTTTGAATAACACATTAGTGTGTGTTGTACAAAACTTCGAGTCCTAACACACAACACAACCAATCAAACGAGCCATTATGAATAATAATACACACTTTTTGAAATTTTATAAATTTTATCTTTCAAAATGGACTTCATTTTTTAGATTCGGAATATCGAAATTAGCCTAGGGTGAAATTTTGGTATTTTTTTGAAAACTTTTAATTTTTGATGAATAGTGAAAAAACAATGAGTTATAATTTAAAACCGAATTTTTATTTTAATAATTATTAATTTTATTTTAATTTAATTATGGTCAAAATAGATACAAAATACCTATATAAGATCAATTTAATTCATTGGACTTAGTTCAGAATAATTTTAGATATATAAAATTTTTATTGAAATTTTCACCGTCTTTTACCCACCTCCTAGGAGAATTTAGAAATTCACATAAAACATAATTTTACCGCTTCTGTGAGTGAAATTTTGAAACTCTGAGAGACAAAGTTAATATCAAGGAGTAAAATTTAGTTCAATGAGATGAAAATAATTTTTGGTGAATAGTAACCTTTTAATTTTATTTACCACATTTAAAAGTAAATAGAGTAAATAAGGGTAAAAATGATATTAATATTACCCTAAATAATGTCATAATTCTATTTTACAAGTGTATCTAGACCGAAAACAACATTAGGAATAAAATATTATCATTTATATCCACATGTATAAGATTAGGACATTTATTATTATTTAATTCAATGAAGAGTTAAAAGAGGTAAAATCAAGGTTTAATTACTACAAGATTTTTAATATAGGGTTATACATAAGATAAATTTGATAGTAAATATTAATTAGAATGATAAAAAGATTTCTTATATAATGGTATTTTAATTATAATTTTTATACATTAAATAATTTAATTTATTTATGACACAATGGTGATGCAGTAATTACCTAATTAATGAAATATTAAAATAATTGATATTATAAATATCTAAATTATTGTAATATGAGACTTTTAATTAATTCCACTAATTTTCTTGGTTAATATGACATATTAGTATTTTTTATATAAATTTTTTCTAAGTAATAGTGCTGTTATGAAATTATAAAAATCAAAATACCCAACAATGTTAAAATTGAAATAAAAGAGTTTGTAAAACAAATATTATATTATTAATTGATATTCTATTCCTAAAAATATAAGGTTCGTCCAAAGGAATTATATTATGATAGGTTTATCATTAATGGACCACTTGGGGGGTTTCTTGGATGTATATAGTAAGTTTATTAACTATATAATATAAATATACAAAGTGACATGGTAAATGTAAAAATATTTAACTAAGAGTTAAAACTAAAAGATAAGGTTAATATAATGACCCAAACATGTCTAAAATATATTGGTTGAAAGGATTTCGACCCATACCCACCTTATAATTTAATTAATCCA
This sequence comes from Viscum album, assembly GCA_963277665.1. Taxonomy (NCBI): domain Eukaryota; kingdom Viridiplantae; phylum Streptophyta; class Magnoliopsida; order Santalales; family Viscaceae; genus Viscum; species Viscum album. The sequence continues at coordinate 883,633,766 of OY728123.1, forward strand.
CCTTTTATCCTTTATAAACAGAATATGTATTTATTATAGAATAATACTTTAAGTTTTTCCTAAATAGCCCCTCCTCCCCCTTATAAAAGGACACCACTTCTAACCAATTATACACACCTTAAAAGCCTTTTGGCTTGGCCAAACCCTGCCAAAATATTTTCTCAACTTCCCTCTCTTGGACTTAGAGGTATTAGTTTGATCAAAAATCCATCATAAGGAGCCCTTTTGTTCAAATCAAAAAGAAGAACCTGATTAAGAGGTAATGTTTTCACCACCCACTTTCAAGTTCCTTTCTTCTTCAACTTATTCTTTATTTGTTATTCCCATTATAAAATAATAAATCAAGTATCTTATATATAATGTGATGTTATTATAAATATTTTAAAACCATATTCAGTATTCTTTCCATCCTTTGAATGACATGTCACCATACGTGCGTACGTACGGCTTACCGTCTCCATGACGTGGAGTAATTGTTATTAAAAACATTATTATTTGGATGGGTATAATAATGATGTTTAATTCATGTAAATAATAAATATACCATGATAATTATTCTTTATATAAGATATACCATCCAAATATATATTATTTTAATATCAAATGAATGATGTTGTCGCTCGTGCGTACATACAAACTACCATCTCCACGAACGTGATGAGATTCATTCCTCATCGTATCCATTCAAGAATAATACTCATTTAATTATTGAAAATAATTTTTATGGACTTGATATCATTCTAGATATGAATAAGATAGAAATTATCCATAACAAACATGGCTTATGTAACAAAACATATAAAATAAAATGAGTAAGTTAACTCCTAAAACAACGATAATACTAAGATATTATTAACAAATCAATGTTAAAAGATTATATATGGTATCATATTTATGTATATGATTCTCGTATAATTAAATAAGAATTTTTTTACCATTATAAAAAAGATTAAACTACCCTCAACCAAGGAAAAGTACAAGGTAAGGGTTTATTTCACAATCTCTTCATTACCCGAGGTTGTTTATACGTAATTATCTACTAGGACCTCTTTGTCATTCTCATCAATGTTTCTTAAAAATGTATTTCAAATCATTATTAATATTTTAAAGGCTATGGAATAAAGTCATTTATACAATTATTGAGTTTTATAAGAAGTTTATAAAGGTATATTTATGTCGTTTTCCAAATAAGGTCATTTTTAACCTTTTCGACAGAATTAAGGTAAGAATGTCTTTTTTAACTTATATAGAGGGTGCAGCTATTTTCCGCCGTTATAAAATCATCAAAGCATCCCTTACAAGCTTATAAGAATATTTTCAAAGTAAATGTTTTATTTTATAATTATGTTACTTTTAAATGATTTCAAAAAAGAGATATTTCTCTCAAATAGTTTTGATTTCATCTATGTCAACATCCTTTGAAGTATTTTAAGCTTATTTGAACTTTATTTATTATGATACAAAACTTCCATATTGTATTTAGGGTTTTGTAATATGTTTTACTATGGATGTGTTATTTTTATTCCATTCATGGTTTATGGAGAAAGTATTGACATTTCGTATGCTAGTTTTAATACAAATGTTTATGTTATGTTTAAACCTATTCATATGAGGAATGCATTGGAATTAATATGTGATGAGTGGAGCCCGCTATAGCTCCTCGATGAAACCACCGGTCTCATAAGACAAACTAGTTTCTTGGTACCAGGCCTTGGATAAATCTTATTTGTAGTCTCGGCACGAGGCCTTGGCTATGTGGTTTTGATAGTCTGGCATTATGCATTCCATCATTATGAAAGTGGTTATTGATATTCCATGTGATTATTCAACTAGTAGAATATAAATGTGAATAAGTAAATGGAATTATTTCATTTTATCTTTGACATATTATGCTGAAGTTCAAGCTTAAAAGGCTTTTGTTTTAGTTATACATTGCCTTAAATGTTTATGCTTATTTATAAAAGTTTCTACTATATTGTTATCCTTACTGAGGATCTGAGCTCACCCCTTTCTATGTTTTATTTTTCCCAGGATGTGAAGAAGTATTTTATGAATAAACTACTGGGATAGTATGAGGGGATAAGAGTGTAGAATATGGAGAATATATTGTTGTAGTTTTCATTTTATGATGTAATGTAAACATTATCAATATATCCAGTGATTCCAAGGATACTAAACTAATCAGTCTTTCGAGACTTGATCTTTTGTGATCATTCCAATGTTATGTAATAATGCACCAAATCTGGGTAACTAGGGTCAGGGCATTAATGTTGGTATTATAGGAAGTTTAGTAAAAACCTTGGAAGCTAGATTTAGGTAAACTCTCATTCGATCCCGTAGACCTAAGATAGATTTGAGGATTAGTATGGAAGAACTTCCTAGAATTTTTGTATTGTAGAGATTTTGTGAGTTTTCTGAGCAATACATCCTTGTCTGGATACAAGCAGGTAGAGGTGGCTCTGGTACGAATGTATCTAGGGGTAAAACCTGAAAACACCGCTTTGAGCTAGAATCGAACGGGAACTGGTGCATGACAATGGTCCTTGCTGAACTCTTGGTTACGACACTCCCAGGGAATATTCTTAGGATAATTCTCATTTTCATTACAATCCATTATGAAGGGTTTATGAGTATATACTTCCTCAAAGAAAACAATTTTTTATGATTATGGATTATATCATTAAATAGTTCAATTTATGTTAAGTGTTTTACAAGTATGTAATTATGTATTTTGATTCATAAACAGATTAAGTTTATGCCAATTTTTAGAAATGGTTCCTAGTGGAAGAAATGGAAACCGTATCAATGTACAGACTCCATGTAGGTATTTCCCTCCTGCTCAAGATAATTATAGTGGAGTCGGTGATGCAACTGGTGCTGATCAGGTAATCAATGTACTGGGACAACTCACTTAGGTTATGAATAATAACCTTATCCATATGGAGAACCCTGATCCATAGCGTGGAGGATCAATGTCAGATCGCTACATGAGGCAACAGCCACCAACATTCAATGGGAGTACAAATCAATTGGTAGCCTAGCAATGGATATGTTCCCTAGAAAAAATATTTCATGCTTTGGGGAGTATTGAAAGAGAGAAAGTTATAATGGAAGTTTATCGCCTCACTGGAGATGCTGATCAATGGTGGTGGTTGATACAAAACATAAAGAAAGATGATGAAGTATCAAATATGGAATGGAGAGAGTCAAAAGAGATTTTATTAGAAAAATACTTTCCTCGTGACCATCGAGAAGATATGGAAAGGCAATTTCTGAGTCTAAGACAAAAGGAGGATGAGAATGTCGCAAAGTATGAGGCTAACATTACAAGGTTAGAAAGTTATTATGGAGATTATATACATAACCTGAGAAGTAATATTGATTGTTTCTTTGATGGGTTAAAATAATTTCTTCATCAACCATTTGTGTCACAATCCTTCTCGTCGTATGAAGATATTGTCTCATATGATATCAAGACAGAAAAATAATTCACTAAGTCTTATGAATTTAAAGAAAAGAAAGGGAAGAAGAGATCTAATGATTACTCTAGGAATGTAAATAAGTGGAATATGGGAAAAGTTGAATATCCATTCTGCTGTAAAAGCGGGAAGAAACACCCTGGTAGTTTCTTGATGGGAATTGGAGTCTGTTACAAGTGTAGTGAAAAGGGTCACCATGCTCGTGATGGCTAAGCGAAGAAAGAAGCTACTGATGTTCAATGCTACAACTGTAGAGAGATGGGACATTATGAAAATGAATGTCCTATGAATCAGGGGAACTTACCTTCGAAAAGGCCAAGAGATCAAGGCCAAGCTTAGGCTATCACTACTGGTGAGGTAGAAGCTCTGAAGGACATGGTTGAAGGTAATTTAATGGTTTCCTCAAGTTTAACAAATGCATTATTTGATTCTGGATCATCAAATTGTTTCATATCTTCCCAGTTTTCTAAGAAAATTAGATATTTCCAATATGATTTAAAAAGGGAGTTTTCAGTTAAAAATCCTATGGGAAGTATCATTGCAACAATGTTTTATGAATCAGTACCCATTAGAGCACATAATTTTACTTTATCCACTAATCTCATTGTCATACCTATGATTGAGTTTGATATAATCCTTGGTATGTATTGGCTTTTAGGCCATGATGTGAAGATTTATTGTAAGAAGAAGGAGGTTACAATTTTAGATGATGATGATAAAGAACACCATATCATTAGAGAATAACCATCATCACCTAATTCTTATCTAGATCCACCCCCAGTACCTCAACTAAATTCAATTATTGGGGAGGAAGAGAATGAAATGACTATGGGTAAATAAAGGAATGTTCAAATAGAGGATTTACCTATTGTGAAAGACTATATAGATGTATTTCTGGAAGATTTACCTGGACATCCTCCAGAATGAGAAATTGAGATTTCTGTTGATTTAATTCCTGGTTCAAGGCCTATATCGAAGACCCCTTATAGAATGGCGACTGTGGAATTAGTTGAACTAAAGAAAAAAATAGAGTAATTGAGTAATAAAGGATTTATTCGACCTAGTGTTTCTCCATGGGGAGCCCCTATCCTTTTTGTTAAGAAGAAAGATGGATCTATGAGGTTATGTATCGAATACAGGGAGATCAATGCTATAACAATAAATAAATAGTATCCCCTACCTCACATTGATGATTTATTTGACCAACTGCATGGAGGTCAATAGTTTTCAAAGATTTACCTTCAATCTGGATACCATCAGTTTTGTGTGAAGAAGGAAGAAATTCCGAAGAGATCATTTCGAACCAGGTACGAGCATTACGAGTTTACAGTAATGCCTTTTGTATTGACTAATTCACCATCTGTATTGATGGATCTAATGAATAGAGTTTTCAAATAATATCCCGATGATTTTGTGGTGGTATTTATTGATGATATATTGGTATATTCCAAAAGCTAAAAATATCATGAAAATCACTTCTGCAATATATTGAAGACTCTGATAAGACATGAATTATATGGGAAGTTTAGCAAGTGTGAATTCTGGCTTCATAAGATTTCATTTATTGGCCAAATTGTCTCCAATGAAGGAATCTTTGTTGATCCTTCTAAGAGAAGAGAAATGCATGAATGGACAGCACCAATGAGTATAACCGAGGTACGCAGTTTTATTGGCTTAGCACGTTTTTATTGACCTTTCATCCAGAATTTTTCCCGATTGGCTAACCCATTAACAAAGATCACGCGTAAAGGGGATAAATTTGTTTGGAAAAAAGAGTGGTAAGAATGCTTTGAAGAACTATAGAGAATATTAGTCAATGCCCCTATTTTGAATCTACCATCAGTTAATGATGGGTTCATTATTTACAGTGATGCATCAATGAAAGGACTTGGTTGTGTCTTTATGCATAATGATAGGGTTCTTGCCTATGCATCACTGCATCTACAAATTCATGAGGAAAACTATCTTACTCATGATCTTGAGTTAGCTGCTGTGATATTTTCTTTGAGGAAATCAAGACATTATCTCTATGGTGAAAAATATGAGATTTATACTAATCACAAGAGTTTGATGTGCATTTTCTCATAGATAGAACGTAACATGAGGAAAAGGTGATGGCCTGAACTACTCAAAGATTATGATTGCACGATACACTACCACCCGGGGAAGGAAAATAAGGTGGAATATTCTTTGAGAAGGAAATATCATGGAGTTTTTAACATGATGATAATTGAAAGGGATCATATTTTCATTGATCTAGGGAAGATGGATATGGGAATAACCATGGAAGGTGAAACATCAATACTTTTTCAAATGGTTTCCAAACCATATTTACTAGAAAGGATAAAGAGTTTTCATACCGGTGATGAAGAGTTTCAAAAGAAGATTAAAACTGTGAATGATGGGAGATGAAATAACTTTGGGTATGAAGATGAAATTTTGAAATTTGTGAAGAGACTCTGTGTACCCAATATATCAGATCTAAAAAGGAAATTGTTGGACGATGCTCATAGTTCGAATTTATCAATAAACCCTCAGAGCACCAAAATGTATAAAGATTTGAAGGAATATATTTTGTGGGACAACATGAAGAGGGAGATTGATGATTTTTGTGTCAAGATGTATTTTTTGTCAATAAGTGAAAGCTGGAAGGCAACAACTTGGAGGAGTATTGCAACCTCTTCTCATACCTGGGTGTAAATTGGATAATATTATGATGGAATTTTTCATAGGGACACCAAAGAATCATAGAAGGAATGATGCAATATGGGTTATTGTTGATCGCCATACCATGTCGGCACATTTTCTTTCTATGAGATAAGATCTACCATTGGAACGTCTAGCAATACTATATATTATTAATGTTGTGAGAATTAATTGAGTACCCCTATCAATTGTTTCGGATCATGATCCCCGTTTTACATCATGATTATGGAAAATTATTTAGAAATCCCTGTATATCGAACTCTTTTTGAGCACTTCCTACCACCCTCAAACAGATGGACAATCAGAATAAACTATTCAAACCATAGAAGACATTTTGGTACTTTTAGGGTATGTGGGATTAATATTAACCTCTGGTGGAATTTTCCTATAATAGTATCTTTTATTCATTTATTCAGATGGCACCATTTGAAGCGTTATACAGAAAGAGATGTTGCACACCAACCTGTTGGGATGATGTTGGGGAAAGAAAACTTGTAAGCCCAGAACTGGTGCAGGAAATGATGGAAAAGGTAAAGGCAATCCAAAACCACATCAAAGCAGCTCAATGTAGGAAAAAGAGGTATGCCGATAACCGAAGGATTTGGAATTTTAGGTAGGAGATCATGTTTTCTTAAATGTATCTCCATGGAAGGGAGTTATACCTTTCGGTAAGAAGGGTATATTGAGTCCCAGGTACATCGGACCGTTCGAAATTCTATAATAAATTGGTGTTGTAGCTTACCAGTTGGTAATGCTTCCAAGTCTATCCAATGTTCATGATGTGTTCCACGTATCACTGTTGAGAAAATACATGCCTAAGCCAATGCATGTACTCACTTATGAGGAACTAGAACTAGAACCCAATCTGTCTTATTGTGAAGAGAAAGTTAGGATTCTTGATACAAGAGAACAAGTGCTGAGATATCAGACGACTTGTCCAGTAAAAGTTTTATAGAGAAACCATAAGATGGAAGAGGGAACCTGGGAACCTGAGGAATTTATGATGAAGAACCACCCAAGTATTTTCATGCGATAGTATTATAGAAATTTCAAGGATGAAATTATTTTATAGAGGGGAGAATGTAACACCCCAAACTTCCACGGTACGCTTCACTTTGAATAATACAGTAGCGTGTGTTGTACGCAACTTCGAGTCCTAACACACACCACAACCAATCAAACAAGCCGTTATGAATAGTAATACACACTTTTTGAAATTTTATAAATTTTAGCTTTCAAAATTGAATTCATTTTTGGATTCGGAATATCGAAATTATCCTAGGGTGAAATTTTAGTATTTTTCTGAAAACATTCAATTTTTGATGAATAGTGAAAAAACACTAATTTATAGTTTAAAACTGAATTTTTATTTAAATAATTATTTATTTTATTTAAATTTAATTAAGGTCAAAAAAGATACATAATACCTATAGAAGTTCAATGTAATTAATTGGAGTTACTTCAGAATAATTTTAGATATATAATTTTTTTTTTGAACTTTTCACCGTCTTTTACCCACCTTCTAGGAGAATTTAGAAATTCACATAAAACATAATTATACCACTTCTATGAGTGGAATTTAGAAAATCCGAGAGACACGGTTAATATAAAGGATTAAAATTTGGTTCAATGAGATGAAAACAATTTTTGGTGAATAGTAACTTTTTACTTTTATTTACCACGGTTAAAAGTAAATAGGGTAATTAAGGGTAAAAATGATATTAATATTACTCTAAAACATGTCCTAATTCTATTGGAAAAGTGTATCTTGACCAAATAAAACCTTATGAATAATATATTGTCATTTAGGTCCACTTGGATTAGATTTTAAAATTTATTATTGTTTAATTAAAAGAAAAGTTAGAAGAGTTAAAATCAAGATTTAATTACTAAAACATTTTTTATATAGGGTTATACAAAAGATAAATTCGATAGTAAATATTAATTAGAAAGCTAAAATGATTTTCTACATAATGGTATTTTATTTATAATTTTTATAAGTTAAATAATTTAATTTATTTATGACACAATGGTGATGCAGTAATTACCTACTTAATGAAATATTTAAATAAGTGATATTATAAATATAAAAATAAATGTAATTTGTGACTTTTTATTAATTACACTAATTATATAGGTTAATATGACATATTAGTATTGGTTAGATAAATTCATTTCGAAATTAATATTGCTGTTATGAAATTGTCAAAAACAAAATACCCCATAGTGTCAAAATTGACATAAAAGAGTTTTTAAAACAAATATTATATTATTAATTGATATTATATTACTAAAAATCAACGGTTTAGCCAAAGGACTTATATAATGATAGGTGTATAATTAATGGACCCCTAGGGGGACGATTGAATGTATATAGTATGGTTATTAACTATATAGTATAAAAACACAATGTGACATGGTAAATGTCAAACTTATCAACTAAGAGTTATAACTAAAATATATGCTTAATATAATGACCCAAACCTATCTAAAATATATTTTTTGAATGGATTGAGACCCATAACCACCTTATTATTTGAATAATATAATTTGTAGATATTCGAAACCGAATATGAATTTATTATAGAATAATACATTAAGTTTTTCCTAAAGAGTCCCTCCCCCCTTATAAAAAGAAACTAATTCTAACCAATTATTCACACCTTCAAAGAATTTTGGATTGGCCAACCCCTGCCCAAATATTCTATCAACTTCCCTCACTTTGACCTAGAGGTCTTAGTTTGATCATAAATCCAACCTAATGAGCCCTTTTGATCAAATAAAAAGGAAGAACCCGATTAAGAGGTAATGTTTTCACCACCCTATTTCAAATTATTTTCTTCTTCAACTTCTTATTTCTTTGTTATACCCAATATAAAATAATAACTACAGTATATTATATGTAATGTGATTTTATTATAAATATGGTACAACCATATTCAGTATTATATCCATCCTTTGAATGACATGTCACCATACGTGTGTATGCCCCGCTTACCGTCTCCACGTCGTGGTGTAATTGTTATTCAAAACATTCTTATTTGGTTGGGTATAATAATGATGTGTAATTCATGTAAATTATAAATATACCATGATAATGATTCTATATATATGATATACCATCCAATTATTTATTTTTTTAATATTAAAAGAATGATTTTGTCGCTCATGCGTACGTACGGACTACCGTCTCCACGAACGTGATGAGATTCATTCCCCATCATATCCATTCAGGACTAATTCTCATTTAATGATTAAGAATAATGTTTATGTACATGATATCATTCTTTATATGAATAAGATACATCCTATCCATAACAAACACGGCTTATGTAACAAAAAACATAAAACAAAATGAGTAAGTTAACACCCGAAATAATGATAATACAAAGATATTATTAACAAATCAATGTTAAAAGATAATATATGATATCATATTAATGTATATGATTATTTTATTATTTAATAAAAATTATTTCACCGTTATACAGGAGGTTTAAAAACCTTCAACCAAAGAAAAGTACAAGGTAAGGGTTTATTTCACAATGTCTTCATTATCCGCGGTTGTTTATAGGTAATAATCTATTGGGACCTCATTATCATCCACATCCATGTTTCAAAAAAATGTATTTCAAATAATTATTAATATTTGAAAGACTACGGAATAATGTAATTTATACCCTTGTTGACTTTTTATAAGAAGTTTATAAAGTAATATTTATGTCGTTTTCTAAACAAGGTCCTTTTTAACCTTTTCGACAGAATTAAGGTAAGAATGTCTTTTTTAACTTATATAGAGGGTGCAGCTATTTTCCGCCGTTATAAAATCATCAAAGCATCCCTTACAAGCTTATAAGAATATTTTCAAAGTAAATGTTTTATTTTATAATTATGTTACTTTTAAATGATTTCAAAAAAGAGATATTTCTCTCAAATAGTTTTGATTTCATCTATGTCAACATCCTTTGAAGTATTATAAGCTTATTTGAACTTTATTTATTATGATACAAAACTTCCATATTGTATTTAGGGTTTTGTAATATGTTTTACTATGGATGTGTTATTTTTATTCCATTCATGGTTTATGGAGAAAGTATTGACATTTCGTATGCTAGTTTTAATACAAATGTTTATGTTATGTTTAAACCTGTTCATATGAGGAATGCATTGGACTTAATATGCGACAGGTGGAGCCCGATATAGCTCCTAGATGCATAGGTAGGTCTCCTGAGACAAACTAGTGTCTTTCCCCAAGGCCGTGACAAAATCTTATTTGTAGTCTTGGAACGAGGACTTGGCTATGTGGTTATGATTGTCTGGCATTATGCATTCCATCATTATAAAAGTTGTTATTGATATTGCATGTGATTTTTCTACTATTAGAATATCCATGGGAATAATTAAATGGAATTATTTCATTTTGACTTTTTCATATTATGCTTAAGCTCATGTTTAAAAGGCTTTTGTTTTATTTATACATTTCCTTAAATGTTTATGCTTATTTATGAATGTTTCTGCTATATTGTTATCCTCACTGAGCATATGAGCTCACCCATTTCTATGTTTTTTTCCCAGGATGGGAAGAACTATTTTATGAATGACCTACAGGGATAGTATGAGGGGATAAGAGTGTGGACTATGGAGACTATATTGTTGTAGTTTTCATTTTATGATGTAATGTAAACTTTATGAATATATCTTGTGATTTAAAGGATATGAAACTATCAGTCTTTCGTGGATTTATCTTTTGTGATCATGATAATGTTATGTAATAATGTACCGACTCTGGGTAACTGGGGTCGGGGCATTATAGACATGGAGAATAAATCTCTTTGAAATTTAATATTGATCGTTGATCGACAATCGACACGCAACCGATTCAAAGGATTCTCGCTGTTCCCACCGACGATTCAACTATCTTTCAGCAGTGACTATTCTGAATTGAGGTAGGGAATATATTTAATTGTTATCATTCCCCATTATAGATTTTCATGATGAATGTGGGTCAATACATGAATATATTTATCCATGGTTTTATCGTTGAAGGATGGTTATAATTGTGGGGTTTTTTTCAAGGGATTTTTCTTTAATTGATTCTTCGTTATCCCTTATTACAAGAAAGAATTGAGGATAACATAAACAAGGATGTGGTTCAATTATAATTTTGTTCTTGTGCATTCATATCTCATGTTCTTCGAATTCTTCATTGTTTGACCCCCATGGGCACAACTCGACTACTAGGGAGGCTATGAATACGATCGAACCCAAAGATTGGAGAAAAATCGAATGCAGTTGTTGGATTAGTGTAGATTAGGACCTGAGGAACCTAGATCTATGACCATTTTGAGATTTGGGCATTGGAGGAAGATTCATTGATTGTGAAAGTGTATGTTTTAGAGAATGGTCCCTAAAGTAGCACAATGGCGTATGCAGAGGGGCCATGAGAGGTGGTGAGATCACGAGACGGTGTGGGGGCGCATGATATGATGAGTGTGATGACAGTCACTGCTGGAGACCACATGAGTGGAAGTTCCCATGTGGGATGTGTGTGGTATCCTAGGAGGCCAATGTGCAAGCAGGCTAGGTTTGGGGAGATGGGTCAGGTCAGACCGCCCACACGCTAGCAGGTCGGGCTGAGCAACGAACGAGGCCCATCAAGCTGAGTTAGACCCAGTGGGTCATGTCTAACCCAGCTGGTCGGGTTTGACCTGGGGTGGTCGGACGAGGCCATGTGTAAACTACCAAGATTTATGTAAACGGTAATTACATTTCCTCATGGAATACTTAATACATGAGACAAAAAGAAACCCAAAGACTATATTTGCTTAATGTCTTTGGAAAATTGTAACATAATCTTTTAACTTTGCGAAAGATCTTCAATATCTCCCATAATGATCTTCCCCTTTTTTCCAACCTTAAACCTTTATTAATATCCTAGGGAAAAGAAAACCTAAAAAGGGTGATCTCAAAAGCTCAATAAGGTTAAGAATTATAAATTTAGAAAACGATAAACATAATAATGTAAAAAAACAAACAAAAATTATAAATATCAAAATCATGAGTTAGGCAATAAATCATGGTAGTACTTAATGAATAGATCATAAAGAAACATTAACCATAGAATTAAAATAAAACCTGGAATTGTGTGAAAAAACAAGAACATAATATGATTTCAATATTAGCCCAGTCATTGCTTCTAATACAATCATAGAGTACAAAATCAATGACTGAAACATGTTTAATTGTCGTTCGAGCCATGTATTAATGAACGTAATTTACATGTATATCTAGCCCTGTATTGAAGAAAAATATTTACTTCCCCTTATATTCATTTCAATCTCATGAGATATAAATCTATACCCAATGCATTGAATGGAGGTATTGGTCCCTCCAATCTCATAATGAAATCATTCTTCTGTGTGCCACAAAAACATAAATTAGAGCATAACCCATGGAATAAAATGGGATTATTAAACATCCTTCCATCATAATCTATATAAAAAATGGAGTTCATAAATATAATTCCATCATAAAAACAACTCAAATCAAATTGATAATTGGGATAAAAACATAAACCTATTTATATAATGTCATTTTTTATGGAAAATAGTTTTTATAAAACACATGAAATTAATTATTGAGGAAAATATCATTTCTTGTTAAAAAACATTTTCTGTTCTCAAAATGTCATGAATTTTTAAAAGAAAAGAATTTAATTTAAAATACACTTGAAATAATGTAAAGGAAGATATATGTAAATAAGGCATTATTAAAGCGTAAAAATAAATTCATGTCGTATAAGATAAACAACATTCTTCTCATACTCTTGTTGGAAAATTTAGAAAGTACCCTGTATAGAAAAAAAAGAAAGATTCCTTCCATACCATTTAATAAAAAGTTCACTAATGGGTAAAATTGAATTTAAAATATTGTATAAGAATAGAAGTAATGTCATATATCTATGAAACATGGATTTGGATGATAAATATACCCCAATAAATACTTATGAATATACAATGTTGGATAATAATGAGATTGCAAAATTATCCCTGGCCTTAGGTCCTATTTTTTCCATATTTTTCCAAAACTCATATATAGTGGGTTAAAAACTTTTAATAACTAGTAATAGAACCATAATATTATTTATGATATCATATATGATTCACTTATGACTTTATATTACATTTGTTTTGGCAATTTCATTTTATAGGAACGTTTTGGGTAATAATTATTTTATTTATCGTACTTGTTTTGAATTATTATTATTGATATCATTACATAGATCACGATTTAGATATTTCCAAATTGTAAAAAATTATTTATATATAAAAAATATTCAGTATATAAATACAAATAAAAAATAGATAAATTAAATGGAATACACTGTTCTTGGAGACGGTAATCCGTACATACGCATGAACGTGGTTTTTGTTACCTTGTTGAATTGAATAAAAGAAAGTAAATTACACACACACACATATATATATATACATACATAAATATAGTATCATTATCATGAAATATATTTAATTATCAATTATTATATATACTATATAATCATTCTTGAATGGTTAATGTGGATAATGAATCACATCGCGTCGTGGAGACGATATGCCTTATATATATACAACAGATGATATCAATCACTTAATGGTTAATTCGTATTTAATTAGATGGTATATTAATTATATAGAATAATTATAATTTTATATTCATTATTAAAATCCAGTATACTAATCATTACACCCATCTAAATTAATAACTGTTGAATAAAAAATTACACCACAGTGTGGAGACGGTAAGCCGTACACACACAAAAATGGTGATATTGTTATTTGTATGATGGATAAAATGATGTATAAAGTTATACCAGAATTATAATAGCATATAAATATTTATAATATACCAGATTTTTTACTTTTGTGTGAGAATAACATAAGAAGAGGAAGTAAAATAAGAAATGAATTTTGAGAGAGGTGATAAAACAATTACATCTTTTTCGAGTATCTCATTTTGATTTTCACAAAACGTATCCCAATGAATGATTTTTGTCCAAATTTTAGCATCTATGAGGAATAGATAGATGTTGGGAGATTATTTGAACAGATTTTGGATGATTCAAAGGGCTTGAAAGGTGTGAGTAAGTGAGTAGAGGTGGTTTCCATTTATAAGACAAAGGAGGGCCACATTAGGAATGTCTTGAATTATTAATATAATATAAATTTATTTTCAGTTTATAATGGTCCCAAAGTCATTTATTTATAAGATAAGATGTGCATGGGATGATATAATCTTAACAAATCAAATTTATACATGTTATTATTTTGTTTTAAACTTTATCATTTTTATTGATCCTTATTAAATCTATTTAATTTTATTTCTTGTAATAATATTATAAATAATAAATTGTTATAGATAATTACTTATGTGTTGTTAATTGTCCATAAATGTATACTTTATGATATTTTAGACCATATAATTTTCACAATTTAATTTATAATGTTTTTGTGAATTTTAAATAATTTAAAATTTTGTTATTTTTATAAAATATCAATAGTGTCAATTTTGACACTATTCTTTATTTTCCATTAAATAAAATCCATTGAATAGATAAATTTGAACCAAAATATTTAATATAGTCCTAAAATGTCACAATCACCTATAAAATTCATGGAGTACATTAATTAGTTCATATGATATTTCTTCTAATATTTTTAAAACCATTTATTTGATATTTCTATTAATAAAATAATTTCTACATCACTATTGTGTCAGCATTGGGATTAAATATTTAATCTCTAAATAAATTCGGATGATTTGGATAATGTTATTATATTTCTGTATATTATTTATGTTCAATGTTTTATCAGGTTTACCACTACATTAAAATTATTATACTTATAAGTTATATGATTGTTACGTGTTGTCACTTTATTTTTTTAGTTATAATTACATCACATTCATAGAATAAAGACAATTAAATTAATCCATTATAACCCTCATGTGATATTGGTCGAATTAAATTAATCCAATAGGATTTTTGTATGTTTATGTGTAATTTTATTATCATTATCATATTGTTTGTTATTGTAATTTACCTGATTTACCTTTAACTGTGGTAAATAAAAATTAATGTAGTTACTATTCATAATATCAAAAAAATAAAATTAACCTATTATCGAAATATAAACCCACTGATTCCAAATATGGAATCAATTTTTCAAAATTCAATACCCAAAAGTTGCTGTAATTAATCTAAAATTAATTCCTGTTGTCAAAACCAAAAATAAGGTTTTTATGAAGTAAAAACTGTCAAAAGATTGAAATGTGTTTATATCCAATTTATATGTGAAATTAAATCCAATGAACAAAATTGGATTAACTAATAAAATCATAACCCAATTATATATTAAAACCAATTAAAAAAATATAAATAAATAAATAAATAAGATGAAAATGTAGTTTTGAATTAAATTGAAGTATTTTTCACAATTCATTAAAGTACGAATAATAAAAATTCTACCAAAGTATATTTTGATTCCCCAAATCCGATGAATAAGTTTAGTATTTCAAATATAAATTTTAATAGAGTTAGAAAACTATATGTTAACTGGGTTCTCCATCAAAATGTGGTAAAACTGTATTTTTAGAGAAACTGCAGTTTTATCTGATTTTTTTTAAATTATATAATGTTCTAAGAAATAAAGAAGATGAATGTTAATGTTTTATAAAATAAAAAATTTGGTTAATACAATTCATAGTGGCTATTTCATATCCCATTAAATAAAAAAAATTTAAAAATATATCACTGTTTAGTGAGACTCGGTATTGCGTTCATCGCAAGCTATTGATGAAGGTCTGTCTTGCGTGTAATGCAAGACAAGTCACTATTACATTTATTGAGAGATTACTTTTTTGTTGTTTATAAAATAATAAAATCATATTTATATTATAAATTGAGAAAAATATATACTCAGTGTTTCATGAAATGACTTATATCAAAAGAACATAAAATTTTGTGTAATACAAGCCAAGAATATTGTTGCATATACTGAAAGATAATAAGGTGTTGAATATAAAAAATATAATAATGGTGTAGAATACAACACATGACTTTAAAGAAATTAAAATGAATCTATCTCATAAAATATTGTTCTGTTACACCATGAGTGGTTGCGATCCATGGTCGATGAAGCTACCACGCAACTACAACGTTTTGGGATGCGGTCGACCATGGCGGTTGACCGCCATAGTTTACAGACCGACCCTGAAGTCAGTCCATAGGCCCATTGATCCACTATTCTTCTAAAACATAATACTTCTATAGATTTCAAATGGTATTTCCTTTTGACCATCTGTATATGGATTTGGGACCCTATTGATGATAATGATATTTTGAGATAATGTGATAAGTTTTTATCATTGACCATTATTGGTTGAGAGAATTTTCCTTATGCATTTCTGTGAGGGTTATGTGTGATATTATGTATACATCACTATATTTTAATCACTTCTAGAGTCCATGTTCATGATAGATTCTAGAATCCATCAATGGGAGTGGAGGATGATCCTCTATCACCCCTCGTGGAGTTTTGTGGAAGTGAAGTAACGTCTGAGAGCAACTCATTGACACTCCATCTAGTGGGACACATCAATTGAGTTAGTGGTATTCCCTAGGGTGTTGGGATAGATCCTGTACATTTTGAATTGATCCATATTAGTTTATTTGTATTCCCCAAGGTATTGGTCAGGATCCACTATTTTTGTATCATTATATTGACTGGAAAATAATTTCTCATTTGGGTAGGGAACAAATGAACTAATACTCTTCCATAGTGTCTCCGATGATATCATGCCTTGAGGAGTATGTTCTCCTAAAATGAGAGTTCTTCTGGAAGAATCATGTGACTATAAATTTGTTGTGGATTACCTCTATGATTTGTGTCTTGGCTAGAGTATATCTGGATGTTATTGTTATATGTTATGTAGTAAAATACCAGTGTAGAGATGACTATAAATTGTATGTGTATTTCTTTATGTTAATCTTTTATAGTTTAGGGGTGTCCTACTATGTATTTTTATACTCTCCCCTACAAGTGATATTCCAACATGTGTCAAGTCTTGTGCCAATTGTTCATCCTTTGATGGAGTCCTAAGAGGACTAGGACTAGGCCATGCTTAACGAGGGAAAACAGATGAGGTGTGTTTCTATTGTCCAGACAACAGTCCCAGTACCACTTTTCTTACAGTTTGGTCTTATGGTTATAGACTCTTTATGGTGGGCTTGTTTCAGAACTATTTACATTCTAGTATTTTCACTATTGTACACTGGTTGTGGGTTATAGTGGGTTGTATAAATTGTCTAATTATTATTTTTTACATTTAAGAATTTGTTGCATGGAGATGTCTACGTGCGTACATGTTCTTTAGTATAATGATTCCCATATGTGGGATATTTCTACTCGGTGATAGTCTCCGATCCCTGGGTTATTGAATTTGTGATTGGTGTCATCACGGCACGGGGCACTCTGGGATGGGTCATGACATGTTCCATCGAGAAAGTTTTCTTAGAGATTCTCACAACATTCACTTGTATAATTTTTAATCTTCTTTCATCAATTATCCTCACCAATTTATCTTTTAAGGAACTTTATTTTTCTCTTTTTTGAGTTTTCAAAACTCAATAATGTTCATGCATTTAATCACAATCATAATTTTTATTAGTCTAACTTATATCCCATTAGGTTTGTCATGTGAAAATCTTTGAAAATTCTGTGGAATCCTTTGATTATATGGTTCCTTCAGGTTTTATCCATTAAAAAATCCAAAAGGGATGAAATGAGTGATGAAAAATTAACCATAAAATGAAATTATTGTAATAAAAAAATAGAATTCAACCTTAAAATTTATTATTGTTTTACATAATCACATTGGAATATTGTTCCTTTAGTTTTGTTTATATCAATATTTTTTAGACATAGGTTTCTTTATTTTGTGTTACCTTATATTATTCATCCTAATCACTCAATTATACTTGGAAATAAATCCTTCATAGTGGTTTATAAATATAATATCATCAACCAAAGCATATCCCTTATGAGTGTCTAGCCAGATATACAGTATTGGGACCACTCAACCTGAATGACAGTGAAAATAATGTCAATGTTAAACTAACCCATTTTAGGGTGATTACCTAAAAGGCACATCAATTCCACAACCAATTCACCTTTCCAATTTCCATAAAAGGATATTATTTATAAGAAACTCACATTCTCATGAATTTATCAATATGTAATGATATTAACCTTTCCTCATACTCATCTATAGAGTTTTATATAAGGTTACCTATATGAAATACGTATAGTTACAATGCAAATATTAAAAAAATGAATAAAATAATCCATAATAATAAATAAACTCTTCTCTGATACCAACTGTAGTGCCCCATACCTAGATTATCATAACAGGTGATAAAAATACATTAAAAATTAGGTTTGATTCAAATTGAGATGAACCTATATTAATTTTACAGCATCTCCATAAGCTAAGAATTATAACTCATAAAACATCTACCAATCCCATAAATGGAAGGTTTACTATCTTTGAGGAGAAACTAAATAAGAAACTTATTTTAAGATACTACTATATATGTATCTACATTAAAATAAACACCATATAAACTTATAGATATTTCCTATGCTATACTCATCTTTATAATCTGGGGAATGAAAAGATAATAAATCGGTGAGATAGAACATTTAGTAGAGAAAGACTTATCAAACATTTTATCATGTTTTATATCATAAGAATATGGGTAAGAATGAGAAAGGGGAAATAACTTATTAAAATAACATAGAATAATAATATTTGTTCAGTAGTCATGATAGAAGGGAATCTAATATCAAAATAACAATATATTACATGTAAAAAATTGAGTTGAAACATGATATAATAAACATGATCCATAGAGAATATCATAATAAAATAACATAGAATCATGGAAGAGTAATAAACATAGGTATTAAAAACCCAGTGAACATATCTAACTGGACCAATTTTATTATCAATATTGTGAACAAAAATAATCCACACTGTGTTCCTTCTTAATCATGTGAAAATATCTATTTTTCATTTTGTTTTTTCTCAAAAATGAAAATGTAGCTAATAATCATAATTTTAACACTCAATCATATGAATAGAACTAATTTGTATCATGTTCACACACTGTCTTATAAACATAAAAAATATGCTTTGTGTTTACACTCAATTATGTGAACACAATTAATTCTCATCTTTTTTAAACTCAATATCTTTACCTCATGAGGTATAAAACCGTTACCAATTAATTATTGGGAGATACATTTCCACACATGTTATCATCCATACATATATTTGACATAAAAATCAAATCATCATCATATCATAATGAATCCATTGAGTGAAAATGGGTTTCATACCCCTTCCAAATGGAATCATTTAAGTAAGACAATAATAATTCCATAAATAATCATAAAATGACATACATATGTAATATAAACTGGAATACAATGATATTTAGTAAATCTGTACGTAAATACCATTCAATCAAGATAATAACATATGATATTTACACCATAGAGATATGTATTGAAATAAGAATTATGGTTATCAAAAAATTGGGGAAAAAGTTAGTGATTGATCATTTCACTAGAATAGGAGGACAGTATCGTATCTATCACAAGAAATAAAGGATATTTTTAAAATTGAAATATATCCTTGATCAAGTATAAGATATGTAAAATGATAAGGACATTGTAAGAAAATACTTTTAAGGAGTTATTGGAAATTAAATTTGTAAATAAGAAATATCAATGTTATTTTGAAGTAAATTTAAAATATATATTTTGTAAAACTAGAAGAAAAATTATATTTCTATTCGAAACCATAAAAACATAGAGTAAAAGAATCAAAAAATATTCCAAATGTAGCCAAAAGGTGTGATCCTATGAATTTTATTAAAATATATCATTTGAAAACTATTTTTAAAATGAAGATGTTATGGGTAGACATAAAATATTATTTCCAAAAATGTGATGTGATATATTTGAAAAAAATTACCATTGATTTAGAAGCTTTCAATAAAATATTCCTTAAAAAATAAGAAATTTATCAAAAGAAATTTATGAAATAAATTCTTTTGAAATACCTTTATTTGAAAACCCAAATCATAAAAATAATAATTAAAATTTCCTTTTCAAAAGTTGTAAAGAAAATTTTTGGAATTATAGAAAATATACCATATTAGATTTCTCAAAGATATATGATAACACTGTTGGGATGTAAAATATTGACTTGAAACAAGGAACCAAATAAGATATGGTGGTTTCTTCTTAACGAAAACATAATTTTAGGTGAGTGTAAAATAAAGTAGGATTATTTGAGTAAAATGATACAATATTCCATGAAATATGAAAGAAAACATAATTAAATATAAATTAATCTTGAATATGATATTCAAAATGAAAATTGTGAAGAACTGGTTTATTATACATTTAACAAACAAAATTCGTTATATTAATAAATATTATAAATGTTAACAACACTTTTAAATAATAACTAAAACATATTAAATATATGTTTATGACATTTTATTGTAATTATATGAAATTACATAATCATTTATGACATAATTATTATAGCATCATTTATATAAGCAGTTCAATAGATGTAAGTGGCAACATGTGATAATAAATTAATGATTAAGTGGATATATTTGGATATTAAAAATGTTTTATAAAATAAATAATAAAAACATTTAAAAAAACATTTAGTAAATTTTTTATAGAAACCATTAATTATGGGTGTTGATGGAAAATGAAATTCATCATTCGTGGAGGCGGTGGTCTGCACGTACACATGATTAATGATCCCATTCATTAATTAATGGAAAAAATGATGGAATATGAAAAATTATTACATAAAATTTTATTTGTATAAAATAAAAAATACATTTTCATCAAATAGATCATTTATATAATCTTTGAAAGGATATTATAAAACACTATCCAAATCTCATCATGGATTTGGTAGTTCACACATACACAAGATTTATGTTTTGGTTTCTCTTAGTGGATAGAAATTAAAAAATAATTATTGTTAAATAAATATAATTAAATTTTAGTACATTAATGATATCAACTTAATTATATTAATACTTTTATATATGATTTAGGAAGGATTAGATTGAAATAAAAGAGTAAGTTAATGTAATACTCATGTTGGAAGCTTGGATTTTATCTTTCAAAATTCCTCAAAAACAGAGGCCTTAAAAAAATAAAGGATACTAGATGCTTATGGAAGATATAGAGGGTTATAGCAGAATAAAATTATAAGAGTTATAAGAATATATTACATGGAAATTTTTATATTTAAATGGTAGAAGGATTACATTTTTATGATTTAAGAGAATGGTAGCTATGGAAGTAACCATTACATTTTCAATAATGTTATGTTACCATTAAAAGGTAAATTACTAAAAAAATTAAAAAGTGTAGGGGAAGTGTGTATGGGTATTTATTATCCTCATACACTCATTTAGGATACAAACTATAGTGTTTTAGTCCCTTTTTTAACATTTTAACTTTTACCCTAAATTTACTTTACCATTGTATTTAAATTTTAACCGTAGTAAATAGTATTAATAAGAAACATTATGATTTAAAATTTATCCTAAATCAAACATGATAGTTTTAAATTTGACAATAATTTTATGTAATAATTATTTAGGGTTCTAAATGATAATTTCAAAATAAGAATTCATAATGATTAAATATTTTTTATAAAAAGTGTATTTTAAAGTACAAAAATTATTCCCATGAAAATATTATAATAGACAATGATTTCTGTGATATAAAATGGTTTATTATAATAAAATTAATGTTAGGAGAATTTGAAAGAAATACAAAATATAATTTCACAATCAAATCACTTAATAAGATGAAATAATTGAAAACAGTTTTTATTCAAGTAACATTTTAATTTTTTTTCTAAATATATTGTACATATAATTTATAATTTCTAAGAGTAATTAAAAATGAATAATTTTTTGCCTTCAGTTACTATGTTATTACCTTAATGTATATATATTCATATAGGACATAATTATGTAATGATAAAATCATAAATTATATTATTTAAAAAAACCATATTTTTTGACTAAAAATTACACATTTTCAGACAAAATAATAAATTTATACTAAATATTTCATGAGGTGAAGAATTGAAGAAAATGATATTTCTTTTATCAAATTTAAATTCTATAATTTTTACTTTTTTATTATGTAAAAAAATAATATGATGAAAATTACTTATATTGAAACTAACCTCTTCCAATATGAAATGATTTTCATTATATATATCTTTAAAAGGTAATATTATATAATGGTTTACAATATTATAGATTATTATATAATTATTGATAATGTTCTTCTAATTTTTTTTTGGATTTTTTACATTGGGTGTAGTGTGTAATACATGTTTTTATACATAACATCAGTTTTATAGGGTCTATAATTTCAGGTTGTTATAGTTTCAACCTGATTATGATTTTTTTATTTTTTTTATATTTTCATATTGGAAGGAAATTTCAGATTCAATTAATATTCATGATCATTTTTCAATCATTAATTATTTTTTACAGAATTGAAATTATTGTTGGAAAAAATGGTTTTTTAAAATATTTCAGATATGTATGCTTTCTCCTTGACATTGATTATATTATACTTTATGAGTTTGATCAATTATTTAAATATTTTAATAATAAACATGGAACCCAATTATTTTCCCTATCCAATGATGTATTTTAAACCCGTTTTTACATATTATTTCTAATAAACTCACTTTCTTCTGAGAAATGTCAATTGTTTTACAAATTTGAGGTTGTGATTATTTTTCTTTCAATACTCTTCAGTTCATTATATTCTTTTAATATTATTTATTTAATTATTTATTTGTACAACATTCTAAAAATAGGAACTTAACTTTACATCAACCGTTGTTTTGATCACAAAATCCTTGACATTCCTTACTTTATTAATCCATATTATAAGAACATTTTTCTATACCTCCATTAAATTTGAATATTATTTCAGTTATCATTTTGAGGGAAGAGCCTCTAGTGTGTGTTATATGGGAAATAGTTTGTTACAAGCTGTGAATTTATTATTCCATTATTCAGTGTATTAGAGAGAGAGAAATGGCCATGAGTCATTTTTTATTATACTTCCATCATATCATCTATTTATATTAAAAAAAGATAGAATAAACAAATAGATTTGGGATTGAATTAATTATTATTACCTCATGAATGAATATTCATTCAATTCATTAATTTTTAATCAATTTTAATATTTAAAATGTTTAGAAAAAAAGAAAAAGTTGGAATTATGATGAAATCTTTAATTATATTCATTTTTAGATTCATGGACCATGAATTTAAAAAATTGATTACAGTGTTGTAACATCCCAACCCAAAAGCCACTAAGCAGTGACATGATTATATTGGTCATATGGCCTCAAGTGTGCCTCCCCATGCACTAGATGTTGCCAACTACCTATGAGGTTCCATGGTGCTATAGGGGGGAGACTAAACCCTCATAACCAGAGTAACACAATTGTGTTATAAGTGAATAATTTAGGAAATCATATTATCAACCAACAATGAAAATTAATCCATCCATAAAATATAAATAGTCCTCAATAAAAATAACCATTACCATATAAAAAGATGATGTAATGTCATGTCGTTAATAAAGGAAATGGAAAAAATGGAATCATTCACACATACATAAAAGTATATCAAATGTTTCAAAACACCAAAATTATATCTCAAGATTGTATCAAAATATATAGCTCATCACTCTATTCACCTTCTCCAATACTATAATAAAATCAAGTATCGGCAACCAGGTTATTTCTCTTGTCCCTGTCTGGATCCATGAAATATGTCTGGGTAAGAAATGGTAGCCCGAACTGGGTGTTAGATATAATCGGTTGGACACCCCCAACGGTTTATAGATGTATCTATCGAGTTCATATAATATTATAAGTGTACAGATATAATAATTGTAAATAAATAAGAAAATTGTAAAGGGCCGGCTATGGTTACTGAAGGATACCAGGGGGACACTACATGCTTTAGCCCATTCCAGGATAACATGTGAAAGATATCCCCACAAAAATATACATATATGAGTATATTCATGAATTTATATATGATATATATATGTAATAATTTATTAGCCATGTGTATAGATACAATGTTCTATCTAGGACCCGAGGCACAACTCAAATATCTGTGTCGAGTCACAAGATTCTCATAAAGTTGTAGGGGATTCCATTCCTGAGTATCATAAGCCATAATGATCGCTATGAACATGTATCAAACATATAATGGATTACAGGAATGAGTATAACATGAATATGGGATTCCATGCCCTAGTATGACAAGTAGAAGGGATTTTATGCCTAGAATTACATTTACAAGGGAAGCCACACTTGAGTATTACAAGTATAAGGGAAACCATTCCCAAGTATCACAATTATATGGGACTCCATGCCCGAGTATCACAAGTATCAGGGATTCCGTGAATGGTATAACAAGTATAAGGGACACAATACCCCAATTATCAAAGGTATAAGGGACACCACACCCATGTATCATAAGTATAAGGGATCCCATCCCATGTATCATGAGTATAAGGGATTTTGTGACAATGTATCACAAGTATAAGAGACAAATAGGATTTATAAACTCTTAAAATTACACTTCAATAAGTACACAACCATTTTTTTCATTAAAAAATGTAAAGTGGTCATACCACTCACTTCATAATCAACACCTTATTGTCATTACATTTAATAATTAGGAAAAATCCTAAATAGGATTTCTTTGGTCACATAAGTAGTTATAATACCAAGGGGTAGTTCTGTAGGAACACCTTACAACGTAGAAATAGTTGACAAGAACCTATCCCAACATGAATAAGGGGAAACTAGGTCACTTATATCAAGGATATAAATTTAGACATGGTTTAAGTGATTTTATAAGGAAATAAACAAAATATTCTACATGTTACATAACAACTCATAATGTAAAGAAACTAGATATGAGAGATAATTACTATAAAAACAACCATATGCATATGGAGGAACAATCATATCATATCGATCTTTGGATTGGTCTAGATCAGATGAAAATGAGAAGAAAGACAAACACCCTAAAAATAGGTCATATTAGCATTCACCAAAATAACTCTATCAATAGTAAGAAAACGATGAAAGGGTATAATGGAATGGAGAGATTATCTGTGGATATCAAATGTTATAAATGAAGCTCTAATCAGAGTTCAGGTAGAGAGATGGGATCAAATCCAATCTTTAGGCCTTGGAAGGAACTCTAATGGTGGAGGCTCTACTGTGAGAGGGAAAGGGAGGAGGGATGTGAGGAAAAATAAATAGGACTTTCCCCTTAAAAACTGTCGTGAAATTTAACTATAATATAAATAGTATACATCATGTAATTATGATGTTTTATCCCTCAATAAAAAACAACTAGACAATGTGAATTTCCTGGACAGGCCAAAACAAGTCATCTATTTAATAAAACCATGTATTTAAATACATTTTTTAAATTTAATACACATCTTGATTTCGGCCTACGTCAAAAATATATCCATATTCTACCTTCTATCCAATGAAAAAATCCACCAGGCTAAAGGTATGGTTTCCGAATTTAAGGTAAAATAGAATACAATTCTTTAAATGAAAATGTAATGATACATACTTTATATAAAAATTGGATTCATACATTCTTACAATTTAAAGTAAATAGTCCTCATTTTTCCATTCCAAGGGTGGTAAACCTTCATCTGAGAACAACTCTAGCCACTAAATGTGTACATCTGCATCTCTCTCCCAAGTCTCATCCTATATGTGGTCGTGATGCTATAAAACCTATACAAGAATAATAGGATTTATTCAATGAGTCTTTATGCTACAGATAATGATACATATATGATTCTCTTTATTGGATGCATCTACCTCTAACTCAACCACATCATGATGAAATATAAAAGACATATATAGATAGTACCGATGAAGTTATGAAACATGGAAGACATTGGTAATTTCCCAGTTCCTCTTAGTCATTTGAAACCAATAGGATTATGGACCGACTCTATCCAAACCCCAAAAAGGTATAATGAACCGAGGTGAAATATTTCCCTTTAATTGAAATATTCGATGCCACAGTCTAGTCAAAACACATAATAATAACTGATTCCCAACCTTGATCATTAATGGTTGATGAAAATTGTCATTGTATGAATTCTACCAAGACTACACTAATTTAATTTATATCCTGATCAATTGAACCAACTCTAAATTATCCTAAATGAGAAGACGTACGAGTAAGGCTGCCTTACTTACCTCTAACTAGAACAAAGGTGAACTAAATATGATATCATATAAATCCTCACAGGGGCCAATCTAAAACATTTTATAAAAGATATAATTATAAGATAAATTGAAAAGAGGTATACGTTTTCCAAATAACCTTCAAAATATAGTATTTATGATTATCTCATACCCTATAGTACTTGTATAACCTATTCCAACTGACTATCGATTTGTGCGTGAAAATATGTCCACAAATTCACTTGTGTATTCAAATATTTTGTAACCCCTTCAAAACCCACTACATTAAATGAAAATCTCTATCTAAAATGATCGTGTGAGGGTCCATATGTAGGTATAAATTCTCATGAAAATACAGTATCTCAAGCTTATTTGCTAAAAAGGTCCCTATGATAGGTAATAAATGAGTGAACCTTGTGATCCTATTAAAGATGACCCATACAACATTACTGAATTAAGGGGATCTTAGTAAGAAATGAAAAAATCAGTTGTGAAATCATCCCATTCCATCTAAAAATTGGAAATAACTATGAAAGCCTTTCGTGCCATTTCTGTTATGCCTTCACCAGTTAACAAGTGGAACATTGGGAAACAAAAACACCTAACTCCCTTATCATACAATGCCACCAATATTGGTGATGTAGATCATGGTACATCTTTTTAATCCTATGGGATACCATCCATGTAGAAGCATGAGACTCTTTCATCAACTCTAAAAAGTTAACTATAAGAACCCATACATGTCTATGGATGTGTAAATCATATCTCAATCAACGACCCAACTAGGAGGGGTCATTTACTGAAACACTCTCTCATAGGTTGAAGCCATTTGGATATGACAACTACTTCATGTTCACTCTGTCCATAAGTGTGGAGGTAAATGATAATGATGCATTTATGCACTTCCCATGATGGTTCTGAACATCAAAGTTCATCTAAGAATATAAGTCCATAAACTACAACTCATCAGTGCCATCTCGAACTACCTGTGTGTTAGTCCTCTGACTTAGAGAATCTGTTATATTATTTCCTTTACTAGCTATATAAGAAAGGTCAAAATCAAATAATTTCATGTATTCAAACAAACTTATCTAGTTAAGATTCAATTCACGTTATTTGAAAATATACTTGAGGATGTTTTGGTCTATGAAAATACAAAAATTATTTCCCAGTAGGTAATGCCACTAACAACGCTAGGTGTATACCAGAGCTACGAACTCGAGAGCATGTGTTAGGTAATTCCTCTCATGAGATCCCAAATAAAGATAAAGATAATCCATGAATCAGTCAAAATACATAATAATCTCTCCAAGAACAATACCTAATGCATCATAATAAACTATATAGATTCTTCCCATCTCTAGAGGAATCAAGATCAACACCGATGTTAATATCCCTTTTAGAACATGAATGGATCCATCATTGGCTTCTGACCATAGAAACTCCACTCATTTTTTTAAAACTAATGAGAGGTATTTATAGGAATGAAAAATACTGTATAAAGATCTTGTAATATACATACAACCATAATAAATTACATATGTAAAAGTATATTCTTGAGTTACTTTCTAGTAACTATACAACCTACCTTATATGGGTCAATAGAGACTTTGGCCACTGAAATATTATGACCCAAGGAGCACACCTAATCAATTCTAAATTGGAATTTACTGAGATTGTATTATAAGTGGTGATCTCTTAGTTTATTCAAAATTATCTCAAGATGTTTATCATGGTCATTTCTTGTATAAGAATATATTAATATATCATCCTATAATAATACAAAAAATGAATCTAAATACGGGTGGGAAACTCGATTCATCATATCCATGAAAAGAACAAGCATGTTATTAAGACTGAATGAAAAAATGATATACTCAAAAATAAAATATATAATATAAAATGATCTGAAAGGTATGTCTTAAGGTCTAATGCATACCTGATGATATCCTAACCTCTAATCGGTCTTGGGGAAAACCCTATTGCCTTAGAGCTGGTCAAAGTGGTCATTGATACATGGAAGTGGATAATAGTTTTTTACTCTATTCTTGTTCAATATATGGTAATCCATTCAATATTATATGATACCATCTTTCTTCATGGTGAAAAGCATAGGGGAACCCCATAGTGATGTTTTGGTTCATATAAAACTATTAGCCTTCTAATCCTCTAGTTTCTTCTTGAGATCTTGCAACTCAAAACTGGACATCCCATTTGGAGGAGTGGACAATGGTGCATCTCATGGAAATAGATCAAAATATAAATACAACAATCACTTAGGAGGTAAACTAGAAATTTCATAACGGAAGAAATCCCTGAAATGATCTATTATTGGAGGAAAATTAGCATGATGCATTACTTGGTCCTCCATATAAATTCTAGAAATATATATTTGGACTCCACCCATCCCATGATTCTCTCATATAGGTCTACATTACTAGACATATAATTCACCCTTGTAAAGGTAAATACCACCCTTTGGTGATGTAAATGACACCCTATAGTGATATGAGTCCACATAAGAATGATAGGAACCAACCAGTCCATCCTTAGAATGATATCAAATCCCGTCATTTCGAGGGAAAATATGTCCCACAAGTAATGATCACCATGTACATAAATAGAGAATTCCTTGCATATGCATACACTATATGATCCAATCAAAAATAGAGTAACTAGTTACATCAAGGTAAAAAAATTCCCAATATTAATATTGGGGATTTAAAAAATCACCATAGAGATAATGAAATTTGAAGAACCTGCATCGAATAAAGAAGACATAATAGTAGATGCTACTATAATATTACCTCAAACTATAGATAGTTTGGTACCCTACACCTTGGTTATATGATGTACTATATAAATCTATATTGATCCACATCTGTATACTATATCCTGACTACCCTAAGTGGGTCAGCTTTATTGGTGATGTGTATTTGAAGCCCATATACCTTGCCACATCCACCTACATTCCCTATAAGGCCAACAGGTGACCAGATTCCAGCATGATGTGGTAATACTGATCATGATCCTGAAGGAAGAGATGATATAGATCCTATCCCACTGATAAATGTTTAGAAGGTCCTATAAAAATGATGAAGATTTCCTAATATTCCAAAACATCATCACTCAAAGTGGTCTCGAGGACACTACGTCCTCTTATACCGTGGCTACCCACACAAGTGAAAAACCATGTAACTATCCGTGGGTGTCTTCTGGAAGACATTCTCCCCACATGGTTTCGGAAAATGATGTTTCTGGCAACTAGTAAAACCACTTCCCTACCTCAGTTCTGAATCACCTTAGCCCACACTATTAGATTACTTTATATTATTCATAGAGGCAAGGCCATTATTTACTATTTTTGAAACAATGGTCAATTGAGTGAAAATTACCTATGGTCGAATATCGTATATGACCCCATCATCAAAAACTTTCACTATCACCAATGAATCACCTGAAAGAGTCAGTGGAAAGAGATGGAGCTCTATGAACTGAGCATAATAGTCCATCATTGACATAGTACCATACTGTATGTTCATAAAATCTCTTGACCAATCTTCTCTAGACATATGTGGAATGAAATATTCATAGAAGACTATATAAAAACTAGCCCAGGGCATACAATGATAACGATCTTCTAGGGTAATAACATACCACTATATATTTGTATAATCTTGAAGAATATATGTATAAATCTTCACACTCCTCTCTGGTGGTGTCTCGATGTGATTGAATATATTCAGCAAGACCTCTATCCATGACCCTGCGGTATGATGGCCTCCATACCTCAATAATGTGGGTGGATGATATTGTTTAAAATAATACATATACTAAATCCTATAAGTGGAAATCCATATAGATCCATTAATAGTATTCATAAATCAAGTAAAACCCCCATGAAATTGGCAATCAACACACATATAAGGTATAGTTTTCGGTTCCACAAGAGGTAATACTAGAGGTCACACTAGTGTCCTAGGGACCACCACCTATAGAGAATAATCATCACCACCCTCCTAGTGCACGACATGAGGTGGTCATGGGAGAATAGATCTACAAATATCAAGCACATTATTTTGATATCATTTCATAATTTCATATGCCATATGTATAAGAATAGAAAAGGTATCATTCATTTCAAAAAAATTCACACCACTGTTCCTAATTTTAAATCTTGTTCTAGGTGACATATAAATTACACGAATCAGAAGAGACACATCCGACTCCCTACTAATAAGGGAGGGTTATGGTATTTTTTTCTACTATATGGTTTAATTACCAGTATACAGAGCGCTAATTTCATGTTATAGTGGAAACACCATTTAATTTTCAATTAGAATCTCTATTTAATGGTGAACATTTAATTTCAATATTTAAATTTATTTAAATTTTTATTTATTTATATAGAAAATTATTAAGGGTTTTAATATATATATAAACACATATAATTTATAAGGTCCCATTCACTTTATAAATTGAATGATGTAATCCATTTAATCTGAATCATAAACACGTTCAATCCCATGTGACCAATAGTCCATGGCTCAATATTACACAGTTGACTACTTAAGGTATTAACATCAATTAATGTCAGAAAACACTCTTGGTTTGATGTAGGTACAATAAGTAACCAATTAGGTTTCTCATTACCATGAAATGAACATTAGGGGAATTTTATATATATTACTCAAGTTACTCATAGAAATCATATGCAATAAAATCAATGAGATGACCTATTTAAAATGTAATAATACATGAAATATGGATATATACATGCCTATGATGATGCATGAGCCAACACTTTCTTGTCGCATCGGTCCAAGGGTAAAATTAAACACTTAATCATAGTAATAATAAAAATCACATATCATGTGTGTCACCAAAAATTGAAATAAATACCACAATAATAGGAATAATGTAGAATAAAAAATCCTATAAAAAACAATTTATATTTTCTCCTACAAATGGTTTAGCTACCCCTAGGAACATGTTCATTACTAAATTTTGTTACATCCTAGCCTCATTTTTACCATCCCAAAATAGTAATTAAAATAAAAGAATAATTTGAAACAAATTTTTAATGTCATAACCCAGAATCCACCTTATGCTTCTCTGAGTTGGTTGGACATATGCCCTAAGTGCACCTCCCTGAACACCAGAGGATATCAATGCTCTTGAATGGGTTAGACAAAATAAACTAGTGGTAA
Source organism: Viscum album (assembly GCA_963277665.1). NCBI lineage: Eukaryota > Viridiplantae > Streptophyta > Magnoliopsida > Santalales > Viscaceae > Viscum > Viscum album. The sequence goes on from OY728123.1 coordinate 883,665,615, forward strand.
ACTATAAACACTATGGTTACATGGAGTGAACAGATATCCCTAACTCCACCCATGTGGTAAATCCTCACACGAAATGTATGTCTCAACCAATATGGTTTTTAGAAGAAATACATGGCGTGTAGAGACACATGAAACCCTGCCTGTGTCACCTGGTCATGTACATGTACTTGTGATTCCAGTGTACCGACCATTGTATTGGTGGTCGTGTCCATGTCAGAGTACCTATTATTCCATTGTCCATGTACTCATGCCCATTTCCTTTTATACTTTGAGGTACATACTGAGCCTCATAGAGGTTTCACATACTATGTGATCCTTATATTAATCCCGAAACAATTTCCACCACTAAGAAGGCCCCATACGGTGTGTAATCCCATGTTACACTCTATTTTGTTCGAGATTTTCTAGATCTAGGGGTTTCTTCTCTATTCATCCTTGAGATACATTGTTTCCGTATTTCTATCCAAAAACCACACCCTTGATCTTGGATACGGGTCGACCAAGACCTTTATTCTCTTTATCATTGGAATCTGACCTTTGAAATGGATTGAGATCATACCACCAACATAAAAATATGATTACTCCACCCAAAAAGATGAATAACCCTTGATCCGGTCTCATTCTCCCTCGATTAATCTACCTTCATTATGTATTCTTGAAGCAAAACAGAAATCACATAACATATCGATGGTTTTGATCTGTCATGCTGAAGAATGGGCACGCAACAATCATAAATAGGTCTTGGTTGAATCACTAATCAAAATAAACACAAGAAATGATCGTTCAAAGAAATAGGGGAGAAATTCATAATCTATAAAACATGAGGAATTAACCTTGTCCATTTTCAATTGACATCGATTCATTATCATTGGAGAAGAAAAATAATGAAGGATACATCAAAACAAATCGATAAACATTTCCATTAATTTAATTCTACCGAAGATGCATATATCAATTATATTTGTGAATTAATTTGAGTTCATATAGAATTAAGAAACGTGATAGAAAACACAAAAATGGAAGATTGTACATGGATTTTAGATCAATTGATGATGAAGAAGAGTTGTGTTTCTATCATTGGGAAGATTCTGAACTCTATAAGCACAATGACCAATGATCCTATCTCGATATGCTGTCACCTACCAAGAAAGATATCATCTAGTGGTCTTTAGGTCTCCATGATTTAGTGTCAACCCCAAGGAAAAAAAAATATGGCCACGTACTTATAGGGGAAAATTACCACTGTATCAACATAAAAAAACAATTAAATTAATTTATTTTATTTCATTACTCAGGCGATGATTTTTTAACAATTGTACTCCATCGAAAAATATTATGTTTCAAATAGGGTAAAACCCAGCTTCTGAACTCAATGGTGCCATCATATTTCTAATACAGGACCCCATTTGGTAATTATTCTATTTTTTCTGAAAACTTCATGTTCGTGATATTTAATCTATTCAATATATTTAAAAATTTTATTTTGAGAACATCTATCCTGAGAATCACATGTAATCTCAATGATTGGTATTGAAAATAATCCATATAATATCCAAAAATAATAAATGGAAAATATGAGTCATTATACACAATTCCCATGTATCACAAGAATAAGGGACATTATGCCAGATCATTACAAGTATATGTGATGCCATGCCTGAGTATCACATGTATAAGGGATTCAATGCTTGGTCTGATAATTATAAGGGATTACATGTATGATTATCACATGTATAAGGGATTACATGATTTAATACCATAAGTATATGGGACTCCAGGCCTGAGTATCATAATTATAAGCAATGTAATGCATGGTATCAGAAGTATAATTTATTCACTGCTTATGTATCATAAGAAAAAAGGATGTCGTTCTTATGTATCATAAGAAGATGGAAATACATTCCAATATATGACAAGTATAATGTGCTACTACCACATTGTGGATAAGTTTTATTTGTTTTCAACAGTTGTAAAAAATGTTCCACATGTAGAAGGAACTCGAAATTGAATGGATATTTTTTATGTGAAGATTCTTGGATAATTGTTGTGGATACATAGAATCGGATTCCATGCATGAAAAATTCACTACGTTTTTCAAATAAAATTATTTATGTACTAATATTAAGTTTTAAGAATCTATGTCAATGGTGACATAGTGTTTACAACATTGAAGTAGCAACCATTAATGATGATTGAGGATTCTAAGTGTGTACATTTAAAAAGTAAAATAATTATTTGATTTGCATGAAGTGGAGAATATGAGAGAATGATGTGGAGAAGAAGGGTTTCCATTCATGATTATTTATTGAATGTTTCCATGTATCTTATACATGGGAAGTAATTTTTATGGGATTACATACAAAATCGGGTCAACCCTCAAGCTATCTAGCTAGCCTCGACCAAAGGAATATGAGGGAAAAAGTCAACTACACCCATGTGAAAGCTAGCTAGACCAGACAACGAGTGGAAGGGCCATGCGTAGGACCATAGGAGCACATGGGGAAAATATCATGCATAGGTGGGCCAAACCCAGCACAGAGGGTGGGTGAAGAGCGTGCCTGGAGAGAGAACACTATGGGGTGGTACCATGGAGGGAGAGGGAGTAATCTAGATAGTGGATGGAGTGGCATGATATTTAAACCACACCCTAGCCGTGTTTAGGATTTATTGTGGGAAAAATGGAAGAAAATACTATTCATGACTTAAAAAACACATACATGATCATGGACAAACATCTCTTCTGCGCTCACGATTTAATCACCACTGTCCATCATCCCGCGCCACACCAGATTCAACTATGACCGTTCGATCTCCCATAGATTCTAAATAAGCCGCACCATTGTTCTCCTCCCCCACTGCCTAATCACTGCGACTATCTACCACTAGTGTTGATGAAGAACCATGTACCAACCACCATGGTTGATCATTTTAGAATCATGATGGCTTCATGGTCTTATCGAAACCATGCATGCAATATTTGTCTTTCAAGCATGCATAAAACTCGAAGAAGAGTTTCAACTAAGGAAAATGTGATTTATGAAGGCCATTTGAATTTGATATATGATTAAAAATGAGATAAATTCGATATTTATCACATACAAAATATTTGATCAATACCAATGAGGAGCCTGAGTGCATGAAAAGGAAAAAAACACAATTGTCAACATATCTCATATACTGGTTTTGACAATTTTAAAGTGTAGAAGATCTTGGAAAGATCAAATGAAAAATTAGAGGAATATATCACCTAGGATTTAAACATGGAAAATTCTGTCATCCTCTACTATAAAAGGAGAGGCACACCAAGCTAAATAGGTTGTTTAATTCCACATATTTGAGTACTCTCAGTAAAAATTGGATCATTCCTTTGGTTTCTGTTCCCCATGAACGAGAAAGGAGACACATAGCCCTTTACGTCTTTGCATAGAGGATATCTTGCAAGCCTTATACAAGTTCCATGATATCTTGAACAACATTGTGTTGAAGTTATGTTTTTATCACAAACTGGTTACCACAGGTACAAAACCGGTGAATACTCACCCTTGTTGTGCTGGTGAAGGCCATCCAAGAATGAGCCACTACGTGAGTTTCGAAATCACTGTGCCTTATGAAGTGGTGGGTCCATTTACTCCATGAACTAAGATGAAATATGATCCCATAGACTTCACAAAGGTAAAAACCCACTAGTTACACAATATATCATACTATTTTTAGGGGTTCATGCTTTGGTGAGGAAGTAGAGTGCAAGTGAAGTGGGATGTGTGTGCATGCAAAGGAAAGAATAATTTTGTGTGTGTGCACATGTGAAGAGCCTTTCCAAAGGTCTACACCCATATTTTTTGGTGTCTTCCCTATGATTCATTTTCATACAAAAGGAATAGAAGAAGTAAAGAGCGTGCATTCAGTTTGGTTGAAAATACATCATGCATGTACTCATGTGCATGAATTAAAGAAACCCTAACCATGTGAAAAGAGATGAATATAAATGGTAGAAGAGAATAAGTTATGTGTGCATGAAAATATTTATACCGATTAGGTTTTACACACAAGATAGAAGAAGTGGATGAAATTAGTTCAAGTAAAAGTCGCTAGCAAGATCTCATGCATATATGAAAATATGAAAAGAGAATAATTTGATTCAAATGATGCCAAGTAATATCATCTTTAGTGTCTGAATAATGAAAATTTCCTTCATGATTCCTTCTAAGAAAATTAAGAAGGTCTAGTGCATTCAATTATTTCATTAAATAAGAAGAAATAAGAAGAAGAAGTGTGTAATAGGTTTTGAACTTGGGAAGAAGAGGGTAGAAGAAAGGTGAGTATATTGACTACTTCTTTGCATGTAACCAAGTAAAGAGCACTAATAAAGGTTGAGAGAAGAACACAAATTTTAATTAAAGAAGAAGAATATCTCTATATGAAGTATAATGAACCATCATGAAAGCTGCAATTTGAACTAGGCCATCACCAGTCCAGGATGAGGATTGTTTCACTTACCCCTCATAAGTGTAGGGACTCACATTGGGAAGGATTGTTTCATTCCCCCCTCCAAGGTGCAGGTATCCACACTAGATATAATATTGTCTCCCAAGACAATCCACTGTAATATTTACTACATTAAAATGGGGAATCCATGCCTTGGTCATTCCCATGCAAGGAAAAGTTGTAGTCTCTCTAATTGAGTAGTGATCCCTGTAAAAATTCCATGTTCACATTTTTACTTCTTTATATTATTGCATGTGACATTGAAAGGAGAATAAGATAATCAATATCCTAATATGTCAAGTGGTATAAGGATATAAATTTGGAATTGGTTTAAAATGTCCCAATAATTGATTCACCGCATCTATGTGCTAGGTATATCCCAAAAAGGTCCAATCATTTGGTATCAAAGCTAAGCATACCTCTATTGGATTTCTTATAGTGAAGTTATTCTCTTTGAAAGAGTTGAGTTTCTTTTCTAATTAATCAATGAACTATAGTTTCAGTGATGGTTTTTATCACTAAGCCTAAGACCATATCTACCAAGACCATGATCAATAAGAGAAAGATGGAGTATAGAATATTTAAGAAGAAGCCCCTCTTATCTAAATAAGAGAAAGTATATGTATCTAGATTAAATGTTGATAATGAACAAATATCAGGATTGGAATGTAATGAGTAGGAGGATCATGATTCCACCAAAAATATGGATAATCTTCCTACCTCAAGTAATTATGAGGTATGTGTTAGTACTTTTGAAAATTATTCTCATGATGAATATAGTGTCATAATTTTTGATGACCAGTCTTCAAACATTCAAAAATTTTCTTTTGTTAGATTAAGAATGATTCTTTATAACATTCCAAAAGAAGTTTCATCCCTTGTTTGTGGAGTATTTCAATTTATATTGGAAGATGTCACCCGGTTGGAAAGTGAAAATGATGTTTTGGTGATTTTATTACTAGAAAAAATTGTTGAGTGTTTAAAGCTATCCCGAAAAGTTGGATCCTTTGAATCAACAAAGTTGAAATTTAAAATAAATTCATTAAAATTTCTTAATGAAGTTGAAGAGAAAGATAGATTGATTGAGACTCTGAAAGGGAAGATCCATTCTCTTGAAGATGAAATGAAAAAGTCTATTGATGTCAAGGAGTTATATTTGGTAGAAAATTCCATGAAGATCAAAGAACGTGACTATTTCTTACAAAATAAAGTGATGTTTCTTGAAGATAATGTTTAAGGAATGAAGAAATCCTGTGATGATATGATTATTATGATTGAGGATCAGAAAGTAAACCACAATATTAAATGTCTATAAATGGATGCGTAATTGACCAATATTTAGAAGACACATATTGAGACGTCACAAAAGAAAGAAATAGTTTCTGCTGGTACTCAATGTTCGTTAGAGGATTATACATTCAATAGAACCCCAAACTATGATAAGAAGAGCATGGATCCACTCAATGATCTATCAGAAGCAAGTGAGAAAGTTCATGTACCATCCATACCAACTTGTAATAATGTTTCTAAATTGGTTTATACAAAAAATTTAGGGTGGAAGAAAAATCCAAAATAAGTATGGATGAGGAAAGGTGATGAGATACCTACCACCATGGTTAGGGTTGATAGGAAGAAGAATATGGAAGGTGGTTCCCCATATAGAGAAAAACAAATCATGAAGAATTCCCAAAAATATAATACAGAAGACACACAGAAGTAATTATTTGTGGGTCAATGTTGATGTGGTAAATGATTTGGGAATTGTGCATTGGATTGTTGGAATAATACTTTAAATATAAATGCATAGATAAAACCTATCCCATGGTGGTGAAATTCAAAGAAGAAGATGAAAAATCCACAGATCTAAAAGCATCTGTACCCTAAAAATAGATTGTGAATGCTAGACAACTTCTGTGATGCATGAAATGGGAGTGGTCATAAGGTTGGTACATGTTTATCTCAACATTAACCCAAAGCTGACAATAAAAGAAGATCACAAAATATAGCTAGGAATGAAGAAGAAACATTGGGAAGAAACCAAAATAATATTATAAAAACAAATTATCCCAAGAATATTCCACGAAGAAAAGGCGAGAATTCCTTGGATTCTAAATCCAAGAAGTGGAATAGTGGTGCATCCAAATGAACTCCTAATAAGGATTTTCCTCAAAAGAAGCCATGTGGAAAATCCAATCCTGATGCCTTAGTTCGTAAAGACTTATTGGTTATCTGGGCAGAATATTTGGAAAGAATGTTAAAAAAAGGATATTCACAAGCTAAATATAGTGAAAAAAGTAAAAATAAGATTCCACATGAATAACATGAATTCTTATGTGTGTGGTTCAACAAGTATGGACACACTATTAAAAACTGCATTACATTTATTCCATCATAAGGAGAATTACTAAAAAAGATAAAGGATTCACTCAGATATTCTAGTGTTCTAAATGGACTTGAAGAAAGAAGACTCCCACCCAAATAAATGGAAGAAGTTCTAATATCCACAATCATAATGGAAGATAAAATGTGAGAGTGTGAAGAGTGCAATAAATAGAGTATCTTGGTTGAGAAAATCATCTCAACCTTGTTGTTTACATTGAGTAAGCAAGAAGGATCCTTCTTATTCCCTTAAAACATTGTATTTTTTATTTGTTCTTATAATATAGGGAATTTAAGGTGAAAAAAGATCTCAGGGGAAGAAACTATGAGTCAGTGAGGAGGAGTGTTCCCTTGAGGTGGAGACACATGAAAAAGCTGTTAGAGATATTATTTCAATTATTATCAACTTTAGTTGGTATAAAATTCAATTTCTCTAAAGATTTTCGGAAGATAATTTCATTGGAAAAGGTATTCCATTCCTTAATCTCTAATCCTTTGTACTCAAAATAAATATTATCTTCTAAAGGGGGAGTATCTAAATTACCCAGTAAAATAAGAAGAACGGAAGTTCCCATGTTCAATCATCATAGCTATTTCACTTGAATGTTTTTGATCAATTTTTTTATGTGAGTTCAGAATATTCAAGTTGATTATTTCATATCACATTATTTATCCTCATCCTGGAATAAAAGTGGAAAACCCTTAAAGACAAGTATATGAGTTATCATCTAATGAGGTATTATGACCGGTTGATAATGGACAAACTTATTGTCATAATAAAATCCTCTTATTTTCTACACTATGCATTGATCTAGTAGACTTAGATTGAAATGATATATGGAACACTAGTTATGTATGATTTGATAACCTTTTCCCATGAACTTTGTATTTATTTTCAATAATGGAGAGAAAAGTGAAATGAATGTTTTGGGGAGAGAATGATGTTAATGGGAGACATAATATTTACATTATGATATTGACAAATTCCTTTAAGAAAACATCAAAGTATTGCAAACAAATAAAAAGGGGGAGATTGTTTGGACCAATTTGTGTCTAAGTAGTATCTTTTGTCAATATATTTCAATAATGGTCATATTAAAGAATAAAATCCAAAGTTAATGTATATTGGTTGAAGTGAATATTCCTAGAGAATTTTTATGGATTCATAGCATTGGATTCCATGCTTGGGAAATTATCCATGTTGTCAAACTAGATGATTGATGCACTAATCTTAATTTCGAGGAACTTGTTTCAAAGGTGACAAAGTGATTACTACATTTAAGTACCACCCATTGAGGAGGATTGACGATTTGAGGTGTGATCGCAGAAAAAGTAAAATAATTATGTGATTTTAATGAGGTGGAGAAGATGAGAGAATGAAGTGGAGAAGAATAGTGGCCATTCATGATTATTGATTGAAGGTATCCATGCATCTATGTAACACCCCAAGCTTCCATGGTACGATTCTCTTTGAATAATACAGTAGCGTGTGTTGTACGTAACTTCGAGTTCTAACACACACCTCAACCAATCAAACTAGCCGTTATGAATAGTAATACCCATTTTTTTTTTGAAATTTTATAAATTTTTTCTTTCAAAATGGACTTCATTTTTGGAATCGGAATATTGAAATTAGCAAAGGGTGATTTTTTTGTATTTTTTTAAAAACATTCAATTTTTGATGAAAAGTGAAAAACACTGAGTTATTGGTTAAAACCAAATTTTTATTTAAATAATTATTTATTTTATTTAAATTTAATTATGGTCAAAATAGGTACATAATACCTATATAAGTTCAATGTAATTCATTGGAGTCAGTTTAGAATAATTTTATATACATAAAAATGTTATTGAAGTTTTCACCGTCTTTTACCCACCTCCTAGGAGAATTTAGAAATTCCCATAAAAATTAATTTTACTACTTCTGTGAGTTGAATTTCAAAAATCCGAGAGACTTGCTTAATAACAAGGAGTAAAATTTGGCTCGATGAGATGAAAATAATTTTTGAAGAATAATAACTTTTTACTTTTATTTACCACAGTTAAAAGTAAATAGCGTAATTAAGGGTAAAAATAATATTAATATTACTCTAACACATGTCCTAATTCTATTGAACAAGTGTATCTCGACCAAAAACAAACATTGGAATAAAATATTATCATTTAGGTCCACTTGTATTAGATTAGGACATTTATTATTATTTAATTCAAAGAAGATTTAAAAGAGTTAAAACCAAAGTTTAATTACTAAAACATTTTTAATATAGGGTTATACATAAGATAAATTCGATTGTAAATATTAATTAGAAAGAAAAAATGATTTAATACATATTGGTATTTGATTTATAATTTTTAGACATTAAATAATTTAATTTTTTTATGACATAATCATGATACAGTAATTACCTAATTAGTGAAATATTAAAATAATTGATATTATAAATATCCCAATAAAATTAATTTGAGACTTTTTATAAATTAAACTAAATTTATAGGTTAATATTACATGTTATTATTGATTTAATTATGTTTTGTGTAAGTAATAATGCTGTTAGGAGTTTCACAAAAATCAAATACCAAATAGTGTCAAAATTGACATGAAAGAGTTAATAAAACAAATATTATATTATTAATTGATATTATATTTCTTAAAAATCTATGGTTCGGCCAAAGGACTTATATCATGATAGGTGTAGCATTAATGGAACACTTGGGGGTCGCTCGATTTTATATAGTATGTTTATTAACTATGTAATATAAAAATACAAAGTGACATGGTAAATGTCAAACTAATTAACTAAGAGTTAAAACTAAAAGATAAGGATAATATAATGACTCAAACCTGTGTAAAATCTATTGGATGAAAGGATTTAGATCCATACCCACCTTATATTTTTAATAATCCACTTTGGAGTAATTATAAACTGAATATGAATTTATTATAAAATAATACTTTAAGTTTATCACAAAGAACCCTTCCCACCTCTTATAAAAGGACACCACTTCTAACCAATTTTTCACACCTTCAAAGTTCTTTGGCTCTGGAAAACCCTACCCAATTATTCTCTCCAATTCCCTCAATTCAACCTATAGGCCTTAGTTTGATCAAAAATCCATCCTAAAGAGCCCTTTTCATCAAATCAAAAGGAAGAACCCGAAGAAGATGTAATGTTTTCACCACACTCTTTCAAGATCATTTCTTCTTCAACTACTTCTTTCTTTGTTATTTCCATTCTAAAATAATAACTCTAGTAAATTCTATATACTGTGATGTCATTATAAATATGGTACTACCATATTCAGTATTCTATCCATCCTTTGAATGACATGTCACCATAAGTGCGTACGTACGACCTACCGTCTCCACGTCGTGGTGTAATTGTTATTCACTACATTATTATTTGGATGGGTATAATAATGATGTGTAATTCATGTAAATAATAAAAATAACATTATAATGATTCTGTATAAGTGATATTCTATCCAATTATATATTATTTTAATATCAAAAGAATGATATTATCGCTCCTGCGTACATACGGACTACCGTCTCCACGAACGCGATGAGATTCATTCTCTATCATATAAATTCAAGTCTAATAATCATTTGATGATTAAAAATAATTTTTAAGGACTTGATATCATTATAGATATTAATAATATGCAACCTATCAATAAAAAACATGGCTTATGTAACAAAACATATAAAAGAAAACGAGTAAGTTAACACCCAAAATGACGATAATGCTAAGATATTATTATCAAAGCAATGTTAATAGATCATAAATGATATCATATTAATGTATATGATTCTTTTATAATTTAATAAAAATTATTTCACCATTATATAGGAGGTTAACCTACCCTCAACCAAGTAAAAGTACAAGGTAAGGGTTTTTTTTCACAATATCTTCCTTATCTGAGGTTGTTAATACGTAATTATCTACTCAGACCTCTTTATTATCCACATACAAGTTTCTTAAAAATGTATTTCCAAACATTCTAAATATTTTACAAAATACGGGTTAAAGTCATTTATACCCTTGTTTTAATTTTTATAAGATGTTTATAAAGGAATCTTTACGTCATTTTCACAACAAGGGCCGTTTTAACCTTTTTGACAAATTAAGGTAAGAATGTGTTTTTTTAACTTATACGGCGGGTGCAGCTATATTCAACCATTGTAAAATCCTCGAAACATCCCTTTCAATATTGTAAGAATATTTTCATATTAAATGTTGTCTTTTAAAATTATGTGACTTTTAAATGTTTTAATGATTTATCTTTCTAAATATTTTTAATTAATGTCCATGTCTTCAAAATGATTTTAAGAATTTATTTATATGGACAAGAATGTTTTGAAATGTTAATTATTTTCAAAAGTTTTAAAGTGGTATGAGACACTTTGACTCAAAAACCACTTTTAAATTACATGTTTTATAAATGTGTAGCTTTTCAATGATTTCAAAAAAGATATATTTCTTTCAAATAGTTTTGATTTCATCTATGTCAACATCCTTTGATGAATTTTAAGCATATTTTAAGTATATTTAATATGATACAAAAATCACATATTGTATTAACGGTTTTGTGATATGTTTGACTGTGGATGTGTTGTTTTTATAGCATTCATGGTTTATGGAGAAAGTATTTCAATTACGTATGCTAGTTTTAAAACTAATGTTTATGTTATGCTTAAACCTGTTAATATGAGGAATGCATTGGACTTAGTAAGTGACGGATGGAGCCCCCTACAGCTCCTCGATGCATCGGTAGGTCTCATGAGACAAACTAGTGTCTTGTCACGAGGTATTAAAAAAATCTTATTTGTAATAATGGCACGAGGCCTTGGCTACGTGGTTATGATAGTCTGGCATCATGAATTCCATCATTATGAAAGTGGTTATTGATATTGCATGTGATTATTCGACTAGTAGAATATCAATGTAAATAAGTAAATGGCATTATTTCATTATATCTTTGACATATTATTCTCAAGTTCATGTTTTAATGGATTTTGTTTTAGTTATACATTGCCTTAAATGTTTATGCTTATTTATTAAAGTTTCTGCTATATTGTTATCCTTACTGAGAATCTGAGCTCACCCCTTTCTATGTTTTATTTTTCCCAGGATGTGAAGAAATATTTTATGACTAACCTCCAGGGATAGTCTAAAGGGGATATGAGTGTGGACTATGGAGACTATATTATTGTATATTTTCTCTTTATGATTTAATGTAAACCTTATGAATATATCTAGTGATTACAAGGCTACTAAACTAATCGGTATTTCGAGACGTGATCTTTTGTGATCATCCCAATGTTATGTAATAATGCACCGACTTTGGGTAACTGGGGTCGAGGAATTACAGTGATTATCAGAGGAAGTTTAATACAAACCTTGGAAGCTAGATTTAGATAAACTCTGATTAGAGAACATAGCCCTAAGATATTCTTTGAGGATTAGTATAGAAGAAATTCCTAGAATGTTGGTATTGTAGAGATTTTTTGAGTTTTGAGAGAAATACATACCTGTCTATATATGAGTAGGTAGAGGCGTCTCTGGAACATATGTACATAGGGGTAAAACCTAAAAACACCGCTTTGAGCTAGAATTGAACGAGAACTCTTGCACGACAACGGGCCTTGCTTCACTCTTGGTTTCGACACTCCCAGGGGATATGCTTAGGATAATTCTCATTTTCTTTACAAACCATTTTGAAAGGTTTATGAGTATATAATTCCTCAATGAAAATATTTTTATGATTATGGATTATATCCATAAAGAGTTCAATTTATGTTAAGTGTTTTACAAGTATGGAATTATGTATTTTGATTCATAAACTGATCTAGTTTATGCCATTTTTTAGAAATGGAACCTAGTGGAAGAAATGGAAACTGTATCAATGCACGCACTCCATGTAGGGATTTCCCTCATCCTCAAGATAATTATAGTGGAGCTGGTGACAAAACTGGTGCTGATCAGCAAATCACCATATTGGGACAACTCACTCAGGTTATAAATAATCACCTTACCCGTATGGATCACCCTGATCCGCAGCATGGAGGGTCAATGTTAGATCTCTTCATGAGACAAAAAACACCAAAATTAAATGGGATTAAAAATCCATTAGTACCTGAGCATTGGATAAGTTCCCTAGAGAAAATATTTTAGGATTTTTGGAGTTGTGAAAGGGAAAAAGTTGTCCTGGATGTTTACCGCCTCACTGGAGATGCTGATCAATGGTGGTCATTGATTCAAAATACAAATGAATATGAAGATGTATCAAGTATGGAATGGAGAGAGTATTAAGGCATTTTCATAGAAAAATACTTTCCTCATGACCATCGAGCAGATATGGAAAGGCAATTTCTGAGTCCGAGCAAAAGGAGGACGAGAATGATGCAAAGTATGAGTCTAACATTACAAGGTTAGCGAGGCATGCTGTAGATTATATACATAATCTAAGAAGTAAGATTGATCATTTCTTTTATTGGTTAAAAAAATTTCTCTGTCGAGCTTTCGTATCACAATCCTTCTCATCATACGAAAATATTGTCTCGTGTGCTATCAAGATAGAAAAAGAATTCACTATGTCTTATGAAAACAAAGTAAAGCAAGAGAAGAAGAGAATGAGGGAGAAAGAGAAGATAAAGGGAAAAGGGAAAAAATAATTTTCCATTATGTGATAAATGTTGTAAGAAACACCTCGGTACTTGCCTAAAAGGAATGGGAGTTTGTTACAAATGTGGAGAAAAAGGTCACCAGAATCGTGATTACAGGGGAAAGAAAGAGGCTGTCAATGTTTAATGCTACAACTGTAGGGAAATGGTTAATTATGAAAATGAATTCCCTAAGCTCCAAGGAAACTTACCTAAAAAAAGGCCAAGGGAGCAAGGCGATGCTTATTCTGTTACTACAGATGAAGTTGAATAATTATTGTATTTATGTTTTTGGACTCAATAACTATACTATGGTTAGAAGAATAATGCAATATATATAAGGATTGTATTGTAGTACATTTTTTTTCAATAAAGTTTTAATATCATAAATGTAATAATATTTTTAATATGTGACAATAAGAGAAACTTTACTTTGTTTGGGGAATCTGCTGTTATAATGGATTTTGAAATTTATAGACCTTTTAGAGAGAGTCTAGACAGAGGTATTTTGGATAACTATAAATGTTGGAATGGATTAAGTTGATATTTGGATAGTATTATTTATTATCAAAACATTTCTGAAGATTATTTTTGGAATGTTATAATGTTATAGTTTTAAAAAAGGACAACCTACAGGTCGGTGGATAACCCATCGTGTCGGACAAAGCTGCATGAATCAAACCCACAACCATAGAGCGACATCCCTTTATTATATACCACTAGCCTACAGGAATTCCCTGATTGTTACAAAATAGTTTTCCTAATCTAATTGGTATGTGTTAATATTTGGAACCTTGTACGATTAGGATAAATATAATATTTTTGAGTTCTATAATCTTTTTGAGTGAAATATGAGTTTGTGGTAGAAATTAATTGAAGGTTGAAACTCTACTTGTCACATATATATATATATATATATATACCTCTCTCTTATTCTATGAATAAATTAATTCTTAAAAATTATGAAAGGTATATGAAAAAATGTTTTATCCTAATACCTTATGTTTTGTTGAACTGATGCTATTTTAAATCACCATAGATTGAAGGCTTTGAGGCCCTCAATTTTACACTTGTTTGTGATTGATGACCTCGATCACTCCTTACAAATAATTACTTTTTTCCTCCAATTATGTGTCTCTAATTTCCACCAATGTTCTCTTAATCGAGAACATAATTCCGTGGTGACTTTTTCATTTCCCTTTCCCTCTAATTAAGGCTAAATTTTATTAACGTTATTTCTGATGTGGGTTTTCCAAAAAGGTATTTTCTACTTTCAACATTTTATTTTCGAAGAACAATTTCAAATTTAGAGGATGCAATTTATTGAAGGAGGGGAGAATGTAACACCCCAAGCTTCCACGGTATGCTTCTCTTTGAATAATACATTAGCGTGTGTTGTACGCATCTTCGAGTTCAAACACACACCTCAACCAATCAAACTAGCCGTTATGAATAGTAATACCCACTTTTTTAAATTTTATAAATTTAATCATTCAAAATGGAATTCATTTATGTATTCCGAATATCGAAATTATCCTAGGGTGAATTTTTGGTATTTTTCTAAGAACATTCAATTTTTGATAAATAGTGAAAAACACTGAGTTTTTGGTTAAAACCAACTTTTTATTTAAATAATTATTTATTTTATTTAAATTTAATTAAGGACAAATAGGTACATAATACCTATATAAGTTCAATTTAATTAATTGGAGTCAGTTCAGAATAATTTTAGATACATAAAAATTTTATTGAACTTTTCATCGTCTTTTACCCGCATCCTAGGAGAATTTGGAAATTCACATAAAACATAATTTTACCGCTTCTGTGAGTGGGATTTCGAAAATCCAAGAGACATAGTTAATATCAAGGAGTAAAATTTGGTTCAATGAGATGAAATTATTTTTTTGTGAATAGTAACATTTTACTTTTATTTACCACGGTTTAAAGTAAATAGGATAATTAAGGGTAAAAATGATATTAATATTAATCTAAAACAAGTCATAATTCTCTTGGACAAGTGTATCTCGACCAAAAAAAAACATAGGAATAAAATGTCATCACTTAGGGCCAGTTAGATTGGATTAGGACATTTATTATTATTTAATTCAAAGAAATGTTAAAAGAGTTAAAATCAATAAAAAATCAATAAAACATTTTTAATATAGGGTTATACATAAGATAAATTCGATTTTAAATATTCATTAGAAAGATAAAACGATTTCCTACATAATGGTATTTTATTTATAATTTTTATCCATCAAATAATTTAATTTATTTATGACACAATGGTGATGCAGTAATTATCTATTTAAGGAAATATTAAAATAATTGATATTATAAATATCCCAATAAATGTAATTTGAGACTTTTATGAATTCCAATAATTTTATCAGTTAATATGACATGTTAGTATTTATTTAATTACTTTTTTTAGAATTAATCATGCTGTTATGATTTTAAGAAAAATCAAATACCAAACAGTGTCAAAATTGACATAAAAGGGTTTTTAAAAAAAATGTAACATTATTAATTGATATTCTATTCCAAAAAATCTAATGTTCGTCCAAAAGACTTATATCATGATAGGTGTATCATTAATGGACCACTTGGGGTTTATTTTATGTATATAATATGTTTATTAACTATATAATATAAAAATACATTGTGACATGGTAAATGTCAAACTAATTATCTAAGAGTTAAAACTAAAAGATAAGGTTATTATAATGACCCAAACCTGTCTAAAATATATTGGTTGAATGGATTTAGACCCATAACCACCTAGGAAATTTAATAATATACTTTTTAGCAATTAGAAACCGAATATGAATTTATTATAAAATAATACTTTATGTTTTTCTCAAAGAGCCCTTCCTTTCCCTTATAAGTGGACACCACTTCTAACCAATTTTTCACGCCTTAAAATCCTTTTGGTTCTACCAGACCCTGCCCAATTATTCTCTCAACTTCCCTCAATTCAACCTAAAGGACTTATTTTGATCATAAATCCACCCTATGGTGCCCTTTTGAACAAATCAAAAGGAAGAATCTGAAGAAGAGGTAATGTTTTCACCACCCTCTTTCAAGTTCCATTATTCTTAAACTTCTTCTTTTATTGTTATTTACTTTATATAATAATAACTCCAGTATATTATATAAACTATGATGTTATTATAAATATTGTACAACCATATTCAGTATTCTATCCATCCTTTGAATGACATGTCACCATACGTGCGTACGTACGACCTACCGTCTCCACGTCGTGGTTTAATTGTTATTCAATGCATTATTTTTTGGATGGGTATAATAATGATGTGTAATTCATGTAAATAATAATTATAAAATTATAATGATTCTTTATATGTGATATATTATAAAATTATACATATTTTTTAATATCTAAAGAAAGATATTATCGCTCCTACGTACGTACGGACTACCGTCTCCACGAACGTGATGAGATTCATTCTCCATCGTATCCAGTCATGTCTAATTATCATTTGGTGATTAAAAATAATGTTTAAGGAGTAGATATAATTCTGGATATAAATATGATACAACCTATCCATAACAAACACGGCTTATGTAACAATACATATAAAAGAAAAAGAGTAAGTATACACCCGAAACGACGATAATACTAAGATATTATTAACAAACAAATGTTAAAAGATCATATATGATATCATATTAATGTATATGATTAATGTATAATTTAATAACAATTATTTCACCATTATAATGGAGGTTAACCTACCCTCAAACAAGTAAAAGTACAAGGTAAGGGTTTATTTCACAATATCTTCATTATCCGAGGTTGTTTATACGTAATTATCTACTGGGACCTCTTTACCATCCACATCTATGTTTCTAAAAAATGTATTTCAAAACATTCTTACTATTTTACAGAATATGGGTTAAAGTCATTTATACCCATGTTTGAATTTTTATAAGAAGTTTATGAAGGAATCATTAAGTCATTTTCCAAACAAGGACCTTTTTAACCTTTTCGACAAATTAAGGTAAAAATGACTTCTTTTTAACTTGTACGGAGGGTGCGGATATTTTCCACCATTGTAAAATCTTCGAAGCTTCCCTTACAAGCTTATAAGAATATTTTCATAGTAAATGTTTTAATTTACAATTATGCTACTTTTAAATGTTTTAAAGATTTATATTTCTAAATATTTTTAATTAATGTCCATGTTTTTGAAATGATTTTAAATATTTGTTTACATAGACATGAATGTATTTAAATGATAATTCTTTTCAAAAGTTTGAAAGTGGTATGGGACACTTTGATTCAAAAATCCCTTTTAAATTACTTCCTTTATAAATGTGTAACTTTTAAATGATTTCAAAAAAGAGATATTTCTCTCAAATAGTTTTGATTTCATCTATGTCAACATCCTTTGATGGATTTTAAGATTATTTGAAGTTGATTTATTATGATACAAAACTTCCATATTGTATTGAAGGTTTTGTGATATTTTTTAATGTGGATGTATTATTTTTATACCATTCATGGTTTATGGAGAAAGTATTTACAATTTGTATGCAAGTTTTAATATGAATGTTTATGTTATGTTTAAACCTGTTCATATGAAGAATGCATTGGACATAGTAAGTGTCGGGTGGAGCCCGCTATAGCTCCTCGATGCATTAGTAGGTCTCATGAGACAAACTAGTGTCTTGGCACGAGGCCTTGAAAAAAATCTTATTTTTAGTCTTGTCATGAGGCCTTTTCTACGTGGTTATGATATTATAGAATTATGCATTCCATTGTTATGAAAGTTGTTATTGATATTGCATGTGATTGTTCGACTAGTAGAATATCCATCTGAATAAGTAAATGGAATTATTTCATTTTATCATTGCCATATTTTTCTGAAGTTAATGTTTTAAAGGATTTTGTTTTAGTTATAAATTGTCTCAAATGTTTATTCTTATTTATGAAAGATCCCCCTATATTTTTATCCTTACTGAGCATCTGAGCTCACCCCTTTCTATGTTTTATTTTTCTCTCAATGTGGAATATGGAGACTATATTATTGTAGTTTTTCACTTTATGATGTAATGTAAACCTTATTAATGTATCTAGTGATTCCAAGGCTAATAAACTAATTGGTATTTCGAGACATGATCCTTTGTGATCATGCTAATGTTATGTAATAATGCACTGATTCCAGGTAACTGGATTCAGGGTGTTACAATCTTATAGTAGGGAATTATTTTTATGGTATTATATAAAAAATTGTGAAAAACCAAAATCTATCCAGCCAACATCGAAACAATTCATATGTGGGATAGAGTCGACCGTAACCAAGGGGATGCCTTCTAGGTTGGCCCAAGAGTGGCAAGGCCATGTGTAGGCCCTCCAGAGCACACGGGGAAATTCTCATGCATAGTTGGGCTGAAGCCCGCACAGAGGTTCGTAGAAGATCATTCCCAATGATAACATGGTACATGGTAGTATTGTGGAGGGATAGGGAGTAATATGGGATGTGGATGGAGAAAATTGATACTTAAACCTCACTCCACCTAATTTGAGGTTTCAATGTGGGAAAATGGGAGCGGGTACTGATAAGAACATAAAAACATTGATGCGATCATGTATACACATCTCATTTATTCTCATGATCTAATCATAACTGTCAATCATCCCACATTGCACCAAATTAAATGAGTTCCATTTGATCTCCTAAAGACTCTAAATTACCCGCGCCATCATCCTCCTCCACCGCTGCTCAATCGCCACCGCTTCCTTCCACCATAGTTAATGAAGAACCATATATAGATCACCATGGATGATCATTTAATAATCGTGAAGGCTACTAGATCATACCGAGACCATGAATGGAATATTTATCATGCACTCATGTGTAAAACTCAAAGAAGAGGTTTGGCCGAGGAAAAGGAAGTTTCTGATGTTCACATGGATTCAAGAGAGGATTATAAATGAGAGACAAGCAATATTTTTCACATACACAAGATTTACAATGATAAATTAGGATTCTATTTGCATGAAAAGGAATCAAACACAATTATCGGCATATCTCAAACATGGATTTTGATGATTTTAAAGTGGATAAGATCTATGAAAGATTAAAGGAAAGATCAAAGGATATTATCACGAGGGATTTAAACACAGTGAAGGCTTTTATCCTTTCCTATAAAATGATAGGTACACTATGCCATGGAGGCTGCTACCTTCCTCATATTTGAGTGATCTCATTTAAAAACAGATCACTCCGCGGTTCACTGTTCTTCGCAAAGGAGCACTGATACCCATAGACCATTATGACATTACGAGGAGGAGATCCTACAAGACTTTGAAAAGTGCGATAAACTCTAAAGTATATTTTCAAAGAATTTATGTGATTATAATGAATTGTTTACCGTGGGTACACAACTAGTGAATACTAATCGTTGTTGTGTTTTGTGAAGGATATCTATCCATGAGCCAGTTCATGAGTTTCACTATCACTTTCCACTATAAAGAAGAAAATACATGAACTCCAGGCATCAAGAGGAAACATGATCACATTACCTTCACAAAAGTAAAAACTCTCTGGTCACAAAATATATCCAACTTTTGTTGGGGTTCATGTTTTGGTGAAGATGGATATTTCTAGAGAATTGGGTCTTGTGTGCATGTAAAAGAAATATAAAGCTTGGTTGTGTGCACATTTTTAGTGATTTTCCAATGGGATACACCCATTTGGGGTTGTTTCCTTGTGATTCGTGTGTATGAAAAAGGGAGAGAAGAAGTGATGAGTGTGAATTTGGTTGTGTTGAGAAAACATCTTGCAAGAACTCATGTGCATGAATTAAAGACACCCTAACCAGTTCAATGAGAATATTAGAAATTGAAGAAGAGAAGAAGTCTTATGTGTGTTCAAATATTTATACCAATTATGGTTTAAAGGCAAGAGAAAATAAGTTGAAGAGAAGAGTTCATCTAAAATCCACATGCATGATCTCATGAATATATGAAGAAAAGAAAATAGAATAAGTTGATTCAGATGATGTCAATTATGATGTTATTTATTGTTTGAATAATAAAAACAATTTGTGATTCGTTCAAAGAAAAATAAGAAGTTCTATTTCATTAGGTTTTTTCAATATAGAAGAATAAATGAGAAGAATAAGTGTACAATTTGTTTGGAACTAAAGAAGAAGAGAGAAGAGGAAAAGAGAGTTTCCATCCTACTGTTTTGAAAGTAACCAAGTGAAGATCACTAAAGTAGATCAAGAGAAGAACCTGACTTTTGAAGAAGGAAGGAAACTATCTCCACATGTAGTATAAAGAACTACCAAGGAAGCTGCTAGCTGAACTAGGTCATCACCAGTTTAGGAAGTGGATTGTTTCCATTCCCCCTCCTATGTGTAGGAAATCACATTCTAAAGAATTGTTTCTTCCACCATCCAAAGTGTAGTGACCCACATAGGTGATAGTATTTTTTCCCTAGCCAAACCACTATAACAATTACTACATTATAGTATAGAATCCATGTAGTGGTCATTTCCATGCATGACAAGGATGTAGCATCTATTATTGAGTAGTGAACCTTGTAAAAATATCATGTGCATATATTAACTGATTTCTATCATTTCATGCAATAGGGAAATGATAATAAGAGAATCAATATCCTAACACGCTAAGAGGTACATGGTTAAAATGTTGGAATTGTTTTCAAAAGTCCCCAACACTGATTCACCCCCCTCTCAGTGATAGGTATATCCCAAATTGGTCCTCTCATAATGGACTCCATGGACATGTATAGTAGGTATAAGGGGTAAAATAGTCATAAAAAACTTTTACCATTACACTTTAACAAGGGAGTAACCATTACCTCCATTGAAACATGTGGTGTGGTTATATAACTCAATTCTCTGTAAATTTTATATAGTCATTACATTTAAAACTAAAGAAAAAACCATATATATGATGGTTTTGTCATATAATAAGTTATAATACCAATGGTATGTTCTATTGGCACACCTCGAGGGGTGGAAATTGTTTTATATGATCAATCACGACATGAATAAGGGTAGAATAAGTCACTTTTATGAAGGATATATATTTAAATTTGGGTTAAGTGTATTTACCAATAAACACATGGAAGATTTGGAGTGAGGCATCACAATGCATAATATAAAGAAGAAAGAGTTGGGGGATAATTAATAGACCACTGACTATATTCATATGGAGGAACACTTGTCTAGTATCAACATTTACTTTTATCCAAATAAGAAGAAAATTTAAAAAATATAAACACCCTAAAAACATGGCATATTATCATTAACCAAAAATAACTCCATCAATGACAAGAATATAACCAAAGGATATAAAGGAATGGATAGCCTGCTAGTGTCTATCAAACATGAGTGTTTAGAGTTGAATTGGAGTTTAGATAGGGAGATGGGATCAAAACCTATCTTTACTCCATTGAAGGTGCTATTATGGTAGAGGATCATCTATGTGAGAGAAATAGATAAGGTATGTGAGGAAAAATAAAAGTAATTATTACCCTTTAAAAATAACTCATAGAATTTACATGTTGTGTAAATATTACACATCATGTAATTTTGAGTTTTATCCCTTATAGAAAAACAATCACACATTTTGAATTATCCTATCCAGGCCAATAAACATCATGGGTTTTGACTATATCCAAAATACTTCCTTATTCTATCTTCCCTCACATGACAAACCAATAGGCCTAAGGGTTGGGTCTCTAAATTTAATCCAAAAATAGAACTACAAAAAGTGTTTAACAAAAAATAAATAGATCCATAACTCATTGAAAAAATAGGTTCTCATAAGTGTTTAATAATTTTAAGGGTAGATGAGTGAGTTATAAATTTTTTCACTTTAATATTCATGAAATTTTATTTTAAATTAGTATCTCCCCATTTGAAATTTTGAATTTTAATTTTTTACCCTCCAAAACATAGACACCAAAATATCCATGAAAAATACCTTTGGAATAAAAATAGTTTAATTTATCATATTTTGGAAAAATGATAATTTTAAAAAGACTATTTTTTTACATACATTTTACTGGAATAACAATAACTATAGGTTAATTTTATATTTAGTGAAGAGGGATATTAATTTCAATGATATTTAAGCATTGATTGGATCATGGGTATGAGTTTTAGGTTAAAAAAGATAAAATTTTATAGAAATAAATGAAAAAATGATTTTTATTAAATGAGAAATTATAAATTTAAATTTTTTAAATGAGATTTGATATTTATAAATTTTTATTTGGGTTTGTCTTTTTATGTGGATGTATGATTTTTTTTTTCCGAGAATTGTTTTTACCCATGAGTAAAAATATATAGGTATATTGTTGTGAGTATGCATAGCATTATCATATATTTCCACCCTTAAAATGTGTGTTGTAATGTTTTTGGTGTCTATAATCTCATATTTTGATTATTTTTTTTGAACCCTTATTTTTTCCCATTTTATAAAAAGATATTAAAAATTGAAAATTTTACAATTTTGTATATCTCAATGGAGAAACATCTATTTTGTATTTTGATCATAAATTTATCTAAAATGATATAGTTTGAAAGATTTTTTTATAATTATATATTATTTTGGATTCATTTCAATCGACTTGACTAATTTTCTAATCCAACCATAAGAGTCCTAAATAAAGAAAATAAGTGGGGAAAAAACATATGTCCACATTTTACACAAATTATAATGATTGACCGATATATCTAAATCATATATTGAAGATGATAATTTTTTATTCAGATAATTAATAGTCTATGTAATAATTTATTTAACTATATATTCTGTAAATTCTAAATTTTTAGGGTCATAAATGTATATAAACAAAAGTAGAGGAGTTTGAAGAGTATCCAATGATATAGAATTTGACATCAGTAATGTGGAAACAATTTTTTGAATAAGTATCCAATAGGGATAATATTTTTTTAAATTATATTCAAGTTATATAAGAACAAATTCATTTAATATTATATTTAAAGAATCATATTTCTAGTAGTTTAATAAAGAATGTACATTCAGAAGATATAAATGGAGAGCATGTTGTATGACTATATTTCCTATAAATATAGACCCATTCATTTATTATGAAATAATATATTTTTAGAATCTATTAAGGGGTTTTTATTTTATAATATTTTTGTAAATTGTTTGTAATAATACTTTATATTTCTCTTCCACATTTTGAATTTTATTTTCATCCTTTATATATCTTATATTCACTATGGGGAAGAACTAGCTCCAGGATTGATTATTTAGGAATTTATGGGGAGATTGAGTCATTTAACAATAGTTAATTAATTTAATATATTCATGTGAGATATTTTTAGTGTTAAGGGAATGGATGTATGGTTGTGAGATTCTATTTTCACACTCAGTCTCATTCAATATTCTATTAACAATTGTATCCCTCTATTTTTCTGATTTATCCCATATATAGCAGAATGATATGAGTTTAATGAAGAATTAAAGATAGTGGATCTAGGTGTGGGGAATTTCAATGCCTATTATATTTAGTGTTCATTAAACCTATAATTTTTAAGAGGTCAGATTTTGGTGTTAATGAGGTTTCCATGTCAATTATAGCCCCACAATGAAAGTATAAGGTGATGACCTACAAATGGTACACAATGGGATATTGAATAGTTTGGGAAAAAATTAAAAATATATTGAAGGGACCTCTTTATAAATGGAGGTATTAACTCAAACTTTGTTAACATTATTCTATTTTTTATTTCATTAAATTTTTTCTATCTTGCTTTTCCATCTCAAAAATCCCACTATTTAGTATTTATTTTATAGCAAATTATAATTATTTTAGTGATAATAGGATAATGGTGTGGGTGAGTTTCTTTCTCAAGAGATCAAAATAGGGTAAACCGCAATGATGCATTTTTAGTTTCAATATATTTAAATGAATTTGTGAAAATTCCCCATTTATCCTGATTATAACTTATTTTATTCCAAAAAAATATCACTACACCATGAACTGACTAAGGCTAAACCCACACTAACCATATTTTATTTGACTAGTACATCCCTGCACGGTAGATTGACCATTAATAGAATTGAGCCTACTTTGTTAGATCTAAATATATATTTTTCGGGATAGGTTTATCATAGGCAAACACAATCCCTCCATATTTATTATATTTATTATATCCCCACACTAGAGGTAGACAATTGGTAAACCTTAAGCTATCATATTTGATTTGATAGTATAAACCATGTGACTTTTTCATTTGTAGACCAATTATTAGTGCCATGTGTTAGTAATCATGTAGATGGTAAACCATTAATATATATAATGAAAAATAGGGAATGACCTTCCCTTATACCATCTTATTCTGAAGAAAGTAAGTTTACAAAATATATTGGATTTTTTTGAAAGTTATACTGTGACTTGGTCTTATATATTTTTCATTAATGCTTTTTTTTCATAATATATATACACAAAAATATATATTAAGTTGTGTTTGGGAGAGTTAGTGTCGTGTTATTGAGTTTTATACTCACATATAGTTGTCAAACCATGGTGGATTTTTGAACATTTTGTTCAATATAATGGTTAATGAAATAACAGAGTATAAATAATTAATCATTATTTGTCCTATACGGTATATAATGAAAATAAGAAGTTGAGGGGAAATTACTTATGGTAATGTTTTGCTTTTTATATTTTTTATTTATTTTTGTAAACTATATATAAGATCAACCCACCGGTTGACATTTTCTTATTGTATTATTATTTTTGGAATTAGATTGGATGTATTTTTTATAGAATAGGGTATTTAATTCATTTTGGTTCTCCTTTTATATAAATTTAACATTTCATTGATTTATTTTATCTATTTTATAGATGATTTGTTATTTAAAATTATTTTAAGGTAATGATATTAAAGCAATAGTCTCCACATAGTGCATCATCCGACCCGCATAACTAGTGAAAATAAGTTTAATATTTATAGGCATAGTTGAGGTGATATAGAAATCTAGATCAGTTCGATATATTAGTTAAAATACTAGGTTGTTAAATAAAACATGATTTATGAAATTTATAATATGACTCCCCATATAATTTTGATTTGGTATGAATAAATGGTTTAATAAAAGTGTAGTTTATTATATATAATAAGTGGCAATATTTGATTGAGTGTGGTTATAGACACAACATGTAAAATATTTTACATGTCCTTTACAAAGGATATAAAAAGTAAGAATAATGGTAAATTCTTAATCTTTCGCTATCTGGTTGAAAAAAATGTTTATAAGAGGAAATATCGTGTCTTTAAAATCCTTCAGATGATGTCATTAATGAAGAATCATCATAATTACCAAATTGATTACCAAGAGATATTATATTACCATAATCACTTATTATAGGATAGATATTGGTGACAAGATGTTATATTTCATAGACTTGAGGTATTTAAGGAAGATGTTACTAACCAGTTATCCATGAGATAAATTAATTGAGATATTTATAGAAGGTGTTAGTGATCACCACCTTTTTTTGTTCTAAAAAACCCTAAAAATGATATTATGTTCTATGGATTAATTGAGATTTTATTTTCACCGAGTTTGGGTACCACTTTGTATGATATAATGTTTATAACTATGTGATATTATATCAAATGGAACATGGAGTGTGGTTATTAATTATATATATATATATTGGGAACTACATTATGTTATACTCTAGTAGTCTCTTATAGTATACATTTTTATGATACCCAACTTATTGTTGTGAGACCCCCTTATTGTTTGGAGACATTTTGTAACTTCAATGGGAATGTTCATTTGGAACCTACATTTGTGTTTTTTATTTAATAACCTTTTTATTTTTATAATGATATTTTTATTAAGAAATAAAAAAATTACTTTTATGATATAAAATCCTAGATGATAGTTCTTTAAAATACATAATAATCAGTCTCCAAGTTAATAAATTTATATAGATGACCCCTGGGCGGTACTGAGTTGTGAGGAAATGACTGTATAAGATGATTTATATTCATCGATTATTATATAGAAAATATATTTACTTTGGATTTTAATTGAATATGGGGTGTCTTACTAGGTATTGTTTTTCTCATATCTACATGATTACTTATGTGGTCTGATACTAATGTTGGTTTGGTTTACTATCAGTTTTCAAGTGAATTTGTCCTCAGTAGAGTAGGTGGTATCTGTTTATATACGAGATCTTGTATGACACTATTGAGGGTAGCCTTACTGAGGTGTATTTATTTAGTGGTTTAGGTATTTAACTTGGTTTTATAATTATAGACATTTTTTACTTATTATTTAAAATTTATAGTATGATTAAATCTTGATTATGAAATATAATTACATGTACACATGAATTTAATTTCATATATATTGATTTATATCATTACATTTAATGTGTATAATTCCAATTTAAAAATTTTTAATGAGGTATTACCAATTATATAGGTGTATACCTCCCATTTTTTGAGTATATCCCTTTGATTATTGTGACCCATACATCATTTATTAGATGTGGTCTTGTGGTGGCACTATTATCCTTATCACTATATTGAGTACCACCCCAAAAGGTTTGTGTATGTTTATTTTGGTATTATAGATAATTTGTTATTAGAAAAATGTTTATAGTAGGAATATGTGAGGTTTGGATATAATAATTAAGGAAACATTGTTCATGGAATTTGAGCCTTCTCAATATATTCACAAAAATCATCAAATGGGTGTAATATCCATCACATTCCTATGAATGTACTCTGATCATATGCCAACATACTTGAGTATATAGAACATTTTTTTGGGTGTATGTTTAGGTTTTTACATGCATCATATATTTGTTAGGTAATAATTTTTCACAAGATTTTATGTGACCATGGAGCTATTATGGGATGGATAGTTGTATAAAAATATAATCATCACTTTTGAATATCCAATATTTATTCATTTATGAAATAAGTTTGAATAATGAATTTTATATAATCTAATATTCTACAATGTGGAAATTTAGTGGGATGTTTTGAGCTAAGGTGGACTAGTCCTATACATATCATAGTGCCATATATTGTTGATCATGAATATTATAAGATCACTCCTATAAAACTATGTGTAAAAATCATTTTCTGTTGAAGATATATGAGTTTTAGTGATGGACTAACGGATTTTTAATCTATAAATGAAACAAATATCTCATAGAATATTATCTGCGAATAAATTATTTTATAGTGAAGGTGGGGTTATTGAAAAATTTAATTAAGATATGCGTAGAGTGAACTTGAGTGAGTTTCAATGTGTTTTTAATATCTATGTTACTCCATTAAAAAAGTGACTAGTTATATTATTAGTGGTATATAATTTATGATTAGGATATTAATAAATTGATTGAATTTATCATAGTGTGTAAAAATCACGTTATATTTTATTAACTCATTGGAATTTTGTATAGTGTCTAAACAAATGTATAAATATTAATGAACCAATAAATTATATAATAATTAGTTTTTTCACTTATTATGAATTTATTTATTTTATAATAATAAAATTTCAAAAACTGGTGTGTGTAGTTTAATATTTTTTAAAAGTTTAAAAATCAATAAAATAAAATCATAATTTAATATTAGTTTGAATAATTATAATATGTTATCGATGATCACTAGTTTATGTTTATCTATATTATCTAAGGATTCCAATATATCTATCTATACTCATTGGATTTCTTATTATAGTTTCCATCTTGAAATTTATGTTGTAAAGATCTTTCAATGGATGTAGCATACCATACCCACACATCCTAGATCCGGTGCTCAAAAATAATATTTCTTTTATATCGACTAAATTTACCAAATTTAGACCATCCATAATTAAAAACTCAAATAAAAAATGATTCAACTATATAACCAATATGTTTTTAGGCTTAGTTAATTAGAGGATCGAAAAAAAAACTACATAACATAACCCATTTTTTTCCTACCCAAGAGACATTTTTCTCTATATACCTAGGATTTATTATTCAAAAAAAAATCCTTAATAATTTCCAAAAATCAATTCCACGCATGATATCCTCTTAGATATATAATATGAATTCTTCTTCTTCAAAACATTTGGAAATGAAAATTTAAGAAACGGTGTAATCAAATTCATAGAAAGAGAAATAGTATAATAGAAGATATCATGAATAAAATAGTAATACAAATATGATAGTGTGCATAATCAATAAATATTATATTTAATAAAAAACACAACAATGAAATTATTCCAGGGAATATATAAATGTATAAATCACATTGAAAATAATAACTCAGTTCCCATTGATGGAATTCATAATGTCAAACATTATAATTTTACCATCATAGACTTCGCCAAGACTCTCTGAATAATTTTATTGGAAAAACCCAAACAGTAGATAAATAATTTTTATATAATTGTACTAGGAGAACAAACAACTAATTAGGGGTATATATTACTCTATGACACAATATTCAATAACACAAGACCAATAAATTTCTCAAATTTAATGTTCAACAGAATACAACATAAATATACCTTAAAAACAAATAAATATTTATATAGAATTAGGAAAAAATGTCAATATTCTCTAGATAAAATAATATATTTTTTAAAAGAAAATTGATTAATTAATACCATCTGTATAAAATATAAACTATTAAGAAAATATTTAAATTCTTAATATATATATGTTATAATAGAATATGGATATAATTTCAAAAGAATTATGGATAGTGATAGGGAACATAACCTCAAGGAACTAAGAATGTTCATTCTTATAGAAATGATGCATAAATCACAAAATAAAAATGGATAATGTAAGACTATAAATTAATCATAAATGAATCTTTTTATGTAAAATGATTTTTTAGAGTTATAGATTAAAATGGAAGCGTAACACTAAAAATAATTCTTTTAAAATTTTATAATTTTTTTTATGAAAATGAAGTTATAGACTACTTCAAATAATCACTTCAAAAGGAAACATAACAATTTAAAAAATTATTTTCATTATAATTAAAAAAAATCTTGAAATAAACTTTTCTTATGTAATAAAATTTATAATGTGAGGTTAAATATACATAAAAAATAGAAAAAACCATTTCAAAACCTATTAGAAAATAACATCCCTTTCTTTTTTATAGCTTTTAGAAATTAAAAATTATAAGAATAACTTGATATTTATTTTAAAAATATAATATTAACTAACTCTTAAATTAAAATTTATGACAAAAATTATATATGATCGATTGAAATTTCTTTCAATTAAAAGACGTTACTTTTTGTAACACATTTATAAGTAGTGCAAACAATAACCCATACCAACAATTATGAAATGATTCCTAATTATTATTATTTAATGTAAATGTTAATGTAATTTTTCCATAAAAATCATTCAATTATAGAAAATAAAAATAATGAATAAAAATAATTATATATATTAGGAATAAAAAATATTTATGACTTAAAAGGAGAAATTATCTCATATTTTATTATAGAAAAACAATTTTATAATTTTAGAGCTCCAGAGAAGATAAATTAAATTAATATATGATAACCCAAAAATTTAAAATAGTATAAGAAACTATATGACTTTAAGAAATGAATGAAAATTAATTCACTAAATGGAATTTGTAACAAAAAAATTCCCAAATAAAAATGATACTATAAAGCAAATTGTTTATTCTATAATAACTCACAAATCAAAAGCCATAAAAAAGTTAAAAAAAGATATGGTTTTGAAAATTACATGATTTAGGTCAATTATTATGATAAAATATATTTATGTGGTCGTAAGTATATCATATAAAATAATGTATGGTCTATAATGTGAAACATGACTTGATGAATGAAAACTGAAATAAAAACCCTTTGCATTAATCACCCTGGTATCGAAACCTTTTTAAAGAGAGAAATTCAATTGGAACATTAATAACAATTATTAAATATTGGTTCACGATATAATATCTCAAAGAGGCATTATAAAATCCATATAAATTAAATAAGTACATAATTCAAAAAATGCATCGAAGGAGTAAGTTTGAATCATGAATCACATACCATGGATTCCCACATGGATATATTCGTTACAACTTCTTGTATAAATAATTTATATTTATAAATTATATATAATATAAAACTTTATATATATAATTTTGGATGTCATTTATTAAAAACTTTTTTACACATTTAATCATAAATTTTTTTTAAAATAAATTGCATGGGTGCTAACTTTTTTGTTTATCACACATGTTTTGATTTCGTGGTTCCAATCCTTGTACCATGTTAATAATTTATCACCATGAAAATATTAATCATGTAATATATATAATATTTATACAGTAAATACAATTATTTAACCACCCATTTAATGAATTGAGGATAAATTATATATGAAATTCATGGATGTTTTAGTACGAATGTACACATGAGTGTTATTGTCATTTTTCAAAAAATTTAACTAAAATATGGCAGATAATGATTTATTTTTTACTAACAAAAATTATGTGATAAATATATAATTCATTCTTTTTGTATACCTATATAAAATACTTTTTAAGGAAGTGTTGAGAAATTAATTACGTCAATTAATGGATGCAATATTCCATATGTACTCACGAGGGACATTTCCAGTTTCCAACAGATGGGTGGGTAAGAAAGATGATTGTATATTGAGTTTATATAGTCATAATTATTTCATAAATATCATATATATTTTTCAAATTTTTAGTTATAAAAATTCATGTGAGGTAGTGATGAAAAATGATATACATCTGTTCATGGAGATGACAGTCTGTATGTGGAAACCTGACTACAAAATACCTGGAGCTGATGATATAAAACAGGATGTATAAATTGTTACAAAAAACATGAATTGATATTTTACACATCAGGTCACATATAGAGGATCAATTCAGTTCACGTTCTAGAAAAGCAACCACTTCTGACATGCTTCTTCAGTTATATAATAATACATGAAATATTTATTTCAAAAACATAGGGTGAGAATATGAGTGCCCAATACGAGGTTTTAAAATAACATAATATACCAATTATAACATTTTGAAAAAATTATTTTAATTTTTTTCATAAAACATTTTCTGAAGAAATGTTGTAACACATGTATCATAACATGACAATTGTCTTAGAATTAAAAGAGCACAATTCAATGCAAACTAACAGAATTACAAGGATACATGATTCAGTTATAGTCTTTATTGTTCAGAGTAATAATTAAAAGACATTATAAATAAGTAGGAAATTTGAATATGAAGGTACAAATTTAATAACTAAGAGTAATAAATTATCAGTGTTTCACATAAGGGTAATTACTACAATTTCATTCTTTACTACTTGTAAACATACACTGGCTAATAAATAACTGAGTGAAAAATAAATGTCATGCCATAAGAATTTACTTCTTCTGATACTCATATGAACTGGCACCTATCCATGGATATTAAACTAGTAGAATATCCACATGGTTAATTATTTATCACAAACATAATGAGAGAACATATAATACAAGATCATGTCAAGACCTAACATGTTAATGGCCTCGTTTCATGACCTGATTGTCTCTTGAGAACTATCGATGCATCAATGGGCTTTAATTAACCGGTCCATAACCCATTATACCAGGTCTATTACATTCCAGATATGCCAAAAGATAGTATATTCAAAATGTCCCATTCCACATTGAATATTTAGTTTCTCATCTCATATTATTCAAGCTGACTCATACCACTTTGAATAATTAAACACTTAATCTATAAAAGGTCATAAGGGTTTTAATTACATTCTTTAGATTTTACATATATATATTAAATCAGGAATACATGTATAAATTACAAAACTATCACCTTCATGGCTTTCTCATTGAATGAGAAATAAAATAAGCATATTATGGCACATGTGATGACATCTAATGCAAAAAAATAAATACATGCCTTATCACATAAAATGATAACCTTACATTCTAAAACCTCTTTTATCAAATATATTTAAATTATAATTTCATAATTATTTGAATGCATAATAAATTAATAGATAAACCACATACATTGTGTGGGGTATTAATCTTACATATGCTCAAATGTTTATTACGAGTATGCTTTTTATAACCTGTCACAAGGGTATGCATAATTCTAGAAATAAAAAGCCTGAGATTCAACTATAACTAATACCATTTAAAAAATAAGTGATTCATACTAATGAATATAAGAGTTGAAAACCCCAAATATTATACTCATTAATTCTCCATAATTACTAATCACATGAAAAGTATAATATTTGGAATATCCAAAAATTTGGATTAGTGTTTTGTAAATATGTTTATACATAAGGGTATATATAAAGAGTATTAATTTAAAATAGAACATTTATATTTCAAAATATCATGTTTTACACTTTCTTTGAAACCCTTAGAAAAATTCTAGGTAATATTGAGAATCGAAGTGTTTTTTCATACACATATATTTATATATCCTAATAAACATAATATATTAAAGGGTTTAAACCAAAATTCTAATGTCACCCATATGACTTTAATATATTAATCACATTAATGAAAAATAGTACCTAAATATTAAAAAATAACATAATTTTTAAAATGTTAACTCATTAAAAAAGATTACATAATGTTTATGTAATCATATAAAACTTATATGCATTACTATGTATACATAAGGGTGTTACACCAAACATAATTTATACTTAAATGTTTAACAAAGACATAAATTAACCATTAGAGTTCAATGTTGAAAGGCTTATATCCGGTCATGAAGGTGAGTTATATGAATTTTATAATTATACATCCCTATTTAAACACAATATATATATATATATATATATATTTGAAAAATATAACCCCTTATGTTTTAAAAACCAAATTCTACCTCATCTTTGGAGCTGAATGTTTAGAGGTCCTAAAAACCAAACATAATAGAAGATCATTTATAACTATATGGTAATACATATATATATACATATATAATTGAATATACAATGTGTATATATATTTATAAGTTTGGCATGAGAAAATTAATCCTTCATGTTTAAAAATACTATATATCCCCAAATCCATAAGTCCAAGGGTCGTGTATATGCAGGATTTTAACCGAAACACAAGGATGTATTCTCATGTATATGGGTATACATATATATATATATAAATTTATATACCTTCAACACGACAAGGAAAATAATTCCCTTACGTTCATAATACTATTTGAATTCAAAATCCTGGAGACCTAGGATCAGTATAAGAGAAAATCTTAACTAACCCGTAAGGTTGTATACATATATTTATGAGAATACATATATATGTTTATAAATTAAATGAAAAATTAAAGACAACTCATTCTCTTACATTGTTTTGAGGAGGAGGAGAGTATTGAGAAATGCTCGTGGGAGATTGCTGGAGGTTTGAGGAGAGGAGGAACAACCGGGGGAATGAGTTCAATAGATTTTTTTAAAAATATATTATGCATAAAATATATTTAATATTTTGAAAGATAATGCTGGAAAAACCGATCCCTATTCAGTTTATTAAATGACTGGGGGATGTCATTGTGGAAGGGAGGCCTCGGATGGCAATGGGGGGAGTCACGAGTGTGGGAAAAAATTGTGAAAGTAGAAAGAAGGCCTACTAGTGCGGCACAAATGGAGAAGAAGAAAATGACGTGAGAAGAAAAGAAACGAAAAACAAATTGATAGCTAGAATTGCATCTGGTTTTGATCTGATGGTTGGTTTGTGTCTGTGATATTTAAAGGACGGACGACTCGGATTAGATTGTGACAGATCAGATGGTTTAGATTGACATAGAGTTTTAAAATTACACAAACGACTACGATTAAATCATGCAAGATCTAACGAATCAGGGAGATTATATGTTTTAAAAAGTGTTGGGAAACCATGATTAGATCCATGTTGGATCAGACGACGCATGAAGGCATGGAGGTATAACGCAGCTCGGGGAGTTTAAAAGACGAACTGATCCAACAGATCACATTGCACACAGCGCGATCCAATGGATTGGATCTCTTTTCTCATTAAAATTAGTGTCCCAAATCGAAAAAGAGGTATGTTTCATGACCCTTTATAAGCCTGGGACTCTGGGAATATACTCTGAATACTCCCCCACTCCCAGTACTGTCCCATACCGGGTTCTACAGGTGCACTCTTGGGCCCACCTGCACCGTCGTGCCACCCCGCACGGTGGTGCGCTCTGCTCCTTGTGTGTGCTAATGTACGCCATTTAGGGTAGCTATACACCCTGCTTGAAAGACCTAGAATGCACCATGCATGCACAAAATCCCACAAGACAGCCGGTGATGAGACTGAAGGCTAGGCTCAGCTGGCTAGTGCACGCTACCTCCTTCGGCCCGGCTAGAGGGCTGGTCCTTGTGGGTAATGTTTTTGTAAAATTTAATACTTAGTTTCCAAACAGATAAATAACCTCATATAAAAAGAAAATTTCCCTTATTTTTATATCCACTAAAGTTTTATAACACCATGTTATAATTTGAAATTTAATACATCCATATGAAAAATTTATACTAGTATTAAATATATCAAAACATAGTTTAGTTAAAACGTTGTCAAATCATTAAGAATGAAAACATTTACAAGATATTTTAAATATTTTAAAGGTGGTTTATATCATAATAACATTATAAAATAACACTAAATTTTTCTAAAAATATTAAATTATTTTCCTTTTAAATTCATAAAAGAGGTTATACTATAGTTTCAATTCATAACCTAAATATTTTGGAAATGTAAATTAAACTTAGATATTTTGAATTTATCCACCAAAAGCCCACCAACTATAATTATAGCCATTAGAACGAATTTGTAAACGAAGGGGAAATTGTGGATTTGATGCCTTATAATACTATATTTTATGGTGTCCCAAAGTCAAGTCCATTATCGAAGATGGTGCTTGCTATTCCACTGATGCTCAGTACGGTTTCCATGATTCTGGTTGTGATATTATTCATTGTGACTAACCTGAAGGATCTTCATTATATACTGGGTCTCATCGTTTTGTTAGGCGGTCTCTATGTGGCATTGATAGGGTTTTTAATAGGTATTTTTGGTTAGTATATCATTCCTTTGATCTTACTGTAATGTTAACACTTCGGTGTTTAACTAAATAAAATGAATTTGTATTTAATTTGTATATTTTGTTTGGATAATATGAAAATTAAATAAAATAAAACCATAATATTATTATTACATGAGAAATATGTTTTGGGGCATCACATTATTTTCCCATACAAAGAATTCTGTCCTCAAAATTAATTCCATACAACCACGCTAAAAGTAAATCTCTCACTTTTTTACCACATGCTCCATCATGGAGGATCCTCAGGTGTGGCCAAGTACATAACCATGTTGGTGTTCAATTATATTTCTTCCATGGACCAAACACACCTCGGGTAGTAAGGGTTAAACTCTTGCAGTGTACATTCAGGCTTTTAGAGGGAGACACGAATGGTAGAGAGTTCAAAGATGTTTGAATTGAAAAACTCTCTATGAACCCATCAGAATGTATCTTATCTGAGAATGTAAATGACATAGACATGGTTATAAAAATTGAAGCTCATGATTTGGTACATGTAGGCTGCATGAATTCTCCCCTCCAAGGAAGCCTCTTGAAACCATACCTTGGATATGAAGTTTCGGGATAGTGAATCATAAGAAAAGTCCATCACGATAATTTCCCCTTCATCTATACTCATAGAGTTGAGTAGTGGCTATACGGTGGTAGATATAGGAATTCCCTTGGAAGGAGTATAGAATGTCTGGACTGTTCGATATACTATAGAGATGCTTGCCTGTTCTTCACATGTTTGTGAAGGGGATGTATTCTTCAGGGCATGTCTTAACGATTATGATCTCTAACAGTTTGGTAAGATGTGATAAAAGATTGGTGTGTGAACTCATGTCTTCTATCTAAAATTTCAAGAGGTGTTTTTTATTCAGCTGAGACAAAAGCATAAAAAAATTTATTTTTAAAATCATGTAAAAGTTACAAAACACATAACATTATTCTGTTATAAAAAGTTTATAAACCCAAGTTATTACATAACTGCTGGCTTAAAAAACTGAGTACAGGTTTCCTAACATCCTCCAAGATGGCACTTCACTGAATTCACTTGTGTTGGTGATTTCACCAATTCCCAATCAAATAGACTCCAAAAGTGGTTCCAGAATCTTCAATAACCTGGGTCTATATGTTTCATGTGCAGTTTAGATTAATTGGATGCATGCATCTAAAGATCCAACAAAGTAAATCATGAAGGGTATGGAGTTTGGCGACGTCTTCTTGAACATGATGTCTGTAATGTAAATGGGTAGATTCGTCCTCAAGGATTTTGATGTCCATGACCTGACCTCAAAGACCATAGGTTACGAATTGACAGAGGTATGCTGCCCCAAGGTCACCCTCTTGTGCAACTTCCTGGAAGTTCATTAGTGAAAAGAATTTGTCATCCAAGGTGATGTTTCAGAATAGACCTTCATGATACCTTCCCTTACATGCATAAAAGGGAAGTTGGGCATGTATCATTAAAAAGTAATCAAAGCAAGATCCTCAGTGATGTTGGAGTATGCTAGGAGAATTGGAAACACGATAGATACATTTACATGATAAACAAAGGTTCTCAAAAGTTTCATATCCTTATAAACCTTCCCTGGACAATGTGGTTTCTAATATTTATGTCAGAAGGGAAAGAACGCGTCATTTTTTATCCATCTTAAAATTAAGAAAAACATCATACTTAGTAGTGCTTAAGTAATTTTTTTTGTCCAGTCATGGTTTTCTAGAGTTATCTAAACTAAATCCTCTGATACCAATTGTGAAAACCTGACTCCAGAATAGCCGAAGTCGATGCCTTGAAACATGATGTGTAAATTTTTACAACAAACATGCACTGATATTTTACACATCATGTCCCATATAGAGAATCAATTCGGTTTAGGTTTTGGGAAACCAACCTCTTTTAACATGCTTCTTCGGCTAACAACTGATACTTGAAAATTTTATTTCAAAAACATAGGGTGCTCATATGAGTGCCCTGTAAGAGGTTTTAAATTAACATAATATACCAATTATAACCTTTTGAAAACATTACTTTAATTTTTTACATAAAACCATTCTAAAGAAAAGTTGAAACATATGTATCATAACATGACTATTGTCTAATAATTAAAAGAGAACTATTCGAAGCATACCAATAGAATTATATGGAAAAATGTTTCAATTATAGGCATTCTTTTTCAGAGTAATAAGTAGAACAAATTTAAAAAAAGTATGTCATATGAATATGCAAGTACAAATTTAACAACTAACAGTAATACAAAATCAGATTTGTGCATAAGGGTAATAACATCAATTTTATTCTTTACTTCTATAAAACATACACTGGATAATAAATCACTGAGTTTTAAATAAACGTCATGCCATAAGCATTTACTTCATTTGATACTCATATGTACTGGATCATAACCGTGGATATTCTACTATTCAAATATCCACTTGGTTAACTAATTATTATAAACATAATGAGGGAACGTATAATACCAGACCCTGTCAAGACCTCATGTGAAGACCAAAAATGTCAATGGCCGCATGCCATGACCTGATTGTCTCCTGATAACTATCGATGCATCTAGGGGATTTTATTAACCTGTCCCCAACCCATTATACTCGATTCTATTACATTGATCATATGCCAAAAGGCCATATATTCAAAATGTCCCATACCACTTGGAATATTTAATTTCTAATTTCATATTATTCAAGGGGTCCCATACCACTTTAAATAATTAAACACTTAATCCATAGAAGTTCATAAGGATTATAATTACATTCATTATCTTTTAGATATATATAGTGAATCAGTTATACAAGTATTAATTAAAAAACTATCACCTACATGGCTATGTCATTGAAAGGTGAGTAAAATAAGAAGATTATGGAATATGTGAAGAAAACTAATGCATAAAAATAAATACAAGCGTTGTCACATAAAATGATAACCTTACATTCTATAACCTTTTTAATCAAATATATGTACATTGAAATTTCATTATGAATTGAATGAATAATTAATTACAAGCTAAAATAATTAATTCATGTGGGGTATTAATCTCACATATTCTCCAACGTTTATTAATGGTATGCTTTTGTATAACTCATCATAAGGGTATACATAATATTAATAATAGAAACATGAGATTCAACCATAACTAATACCATTTTAAAACAATAAGTGATTCATACATATGAACATAAGAGTTTCAAAAAACAAATATTATACCCATGAATTCTCCATAATTACTAAACACATCAAAATTATAATATTTAGAATATCCAAAATTAGGGTTTAGTGTTGTGTAAATCTGTTTATACACAAGGGTGTATATGAAGATTAGTATTTTAAAATAGAACATTCATATTTCGAAACAACATATTTTACTATTTCTTTGCAACCCTTGAAAACACTCTAGGTAAAATTGAGAATCAAAGTATATTTGCATACACATATATTGACATATCAGAATATACATTATGAATTAAAGGGTTTAAACCAAAAACATAATGTCACCCAAATGACTTTAATATATTAATCACATTAATGAACAAGAGTACCTAAATCTTAAATCATAACAGAAATTTTAAATGGATAATTTATTAAACAAACTTACATAATGATAATGTAAAAATATAATACTTATATGCATTACTAAGTATACATAAGGGTATTACACCAAAATTAAATTTATACTTTCAAGTTTATCAAACACATAACTTAAGCATTGGAGTTCAATGTTAAAAGACTTATATGCGGTCCATAATGTGAGTTATATGAACTGTATAATTATACATGCCCATGTATACTATATATATATATGAAAATATAATCCCTTATGTTTAAAAAAAATCTTCCGCATCTTTGTAACTCAATGTTATGAGGTCTTAAAAACAGAACATAATAGTGGTTAATTTAAAACTTTATTGTTTTATATATATATACATATATAATCTAATATATAAGGTTTATACATATATATAAGTTTTTCATCAGAAAATTAATCCCTCAAGTTTAAAAAGACTACATAACCCAAAATCCATATTCCTTAGGGTCGGGTATATAAAGGTTTTCACCCAAACCGCAAGGATGTATTCTTATGTATATGAGTATACATACAAACATATATATATATATATATAAATATGTGTGTGTCTGTGTGTACCTTCAACAAAACAAGGAAATATAATTACCTTACATTCATAATACAATTTGAATTCAAAATCTAGGAGACCTAGGATCAGTATAAGAGAAAATATTAACTAAAATATATGGTTGTGTATATATTTTTACGAGAATACATATATATGTTTATACATTCAATTAAATAATGAAAGACAACTAATTCCCTTACCATGGTTTGAGGTGGAGGATAGGATCCAGAAAGGCTCATGGGAGGTTGTTAGATGTTTGAGGATAGGAGGAACAACTAAGGAAATGAGTGCAGTAGATTGTTTTTAAACAATATTATGCATAAAATATAATGAATATTTTAAGGATACTACTAAAAATACTGAGGCCTATTCAGTTTATTAAATTACCATGGGATGTATTTGTGGATTGTAGGCCTTAGATGGTGATGGGGGGATTCATGAGTGTGGAAAAAATGCTGAATGTATAAAGAATACCTACCAGTGTGGCACACCCAAAGAAGAAGAAGATGTCACGGGAAGAGAAGAAACAAAAATCGAATGGATGAACATGATTGGATTTGGCCTTGATATTATGGTTGGGGTGAATCTGAGTGATTTAAAAGGATAGAGGGATCCGATTAGATCATGACAGATCAAATGGTTTATAAGGACACATAATTTTTAAATTAAATGAATGACTGCAATTAAATCATGTGATATCTAAAGGATCAGGGTGACACAATGTTTTAAAAAGTCTCAGACCGCCGAGATTAGATCTATGTTGGATCAGGCAGTATACAACATCATAGAGGTATACAATGATCATAGCAGTTCTAAAGAGTAACTGATCCAGAAGATCAGATCGTGCACAACGCGATCGAAAAGCCTGGATCTTGTTTCACCATAAAATTATTGTCCCACATCGAAACAAAGGGATGTTTCTTGGGAGTTTATAATCCCAGGAATTTGGGAATATACTCATAATACTCCCTCCCCCCTTCTGTAATCTCCATATAATAGGTTATATGGGCATGCTCCGGCGCCCACCCACGCCGCCATGCCGCCCCGCATGGTGGTGTGCTCTACTCCTCATGCATCCTCATGTGCATTCTTTGGGGTAGATATCCCCCCAACTCGCTCGACCTATAATGCAGCATTCATGCACATAAGCCCAGAGTTGTCTTGTGCTGAGGCTGAAGGCTAGGCTCGGCCACCTAGCATGTGCTGCCTCCATCGAACCAGCTAGAGGGCTGGCCCTTGTGGGTAAATGTTTTGTTATCTTTAATACTAATTTTCCATACACATAAATAGGTTCTTTTCAAAACAAAATTTCCATTAGTTTTATAAAAAATAATGTTTTAAAACACAATGTTATAAATTGAAATTTAATACCTCCATATGAAAAAATTATACTAGTTTTATAGAAATCAAAACATAGTTTAGTTAACAACTTTTTAAACCATTATGAATGAAAACAATTACATGATATTTGAAATATTTGAAAGGAGTTTGAAATACTGATCTCCTTTTGAAATGACACAAAATATAGCTCAAAATATTATATCATTTTCCTTTAAAAATTTATAAACAGATATTATCCTATAGTTTAAATTCATAACATAAATATTTTGGAAAACTAAATTATACTGAGATATTTTTAATTAATCCACAGAAGGCCAACGACTATAATTATAATTGTTAGAACTCAACGGTCACCCAAGGGGAAACTGTCGAGTTGATTCCTTATAAAACAATATATTATGGTGTCCCAAATTCATGAACATTATCATTGATGGTGCTTGATATACCACTGATGCTCAATACGGTTTTCAAGATTCTGGGCGTGATGTTCATCATTGTGACTGACCTGAAGGATCTTCATTATTTACTAGTTCTCTTCATTCTGTTAGGTGGTCTCCCTATGTATTTGATAGTGTTGTTACTAGGTGTTTTTGTTTAGTATAGCTTTATTTTGATCTTACTGTAATGTAAACACATTGGTGTTTGAATAAATAAAATTCCTTTTTTTTAATTTTTATGTTTTTTCAGATAAAATGAAAATAAAATAAAATAAAACCTTAAAATTATTATTACATGAGAAATATGTTTTTGGGTGTCACATTATTCTACCTAAAAATAATTTCATTCTCAAAATTCATTTCATACAACCACACTAAAAGAAACTCTGTGTCGTTCTTCACCGCATCCTCCACCATGGAGGATCCTCAGGTTTGTCCAGGTGAATACCCATGTTGGTGTTCAATTATTCTACTTCATTGGCCCAAACACACCTTGGGTAGTAAGGGTTAAACTCATGTTGTGTACACTCGGGCTTCCAGAGGGAGGCTCAAATGGTAGAGAGTTTAGAGATGTCTGAATGGGATAACTCTCTAAGAACCCATTGGGCCATCTCTTGTCTAATAATGTCAATGTCATAGACATGGTCATACATACTGAAGATCATTATTTGGTGCATGTAGGTTTCACTAAGGATCCCCTCCAAGGTAGCCTCTTGAAATCTTACCTTGGCTGTGATGTTTCAGAATTGAGTGAAGCATAGGAAAACACATTCATGGTACTTTCCCCTTCACCGATACTAAACGAGTTGAGAAGTGGCTATATGATTATAGATATAGGAATTCCCTTGGTAGGAGCATAGAATTTCTGGACTGTTGGATATCCCATATAGATGTTTGCATGTTCCTCACACGTTTGTAGAAGGGAGGTATTCTTCAGAGCATGTCTTGACTTTTATGATCTCTAACAGTTCGGTAGGAAGTGATAATAGATTGGCTGGTGAACTGAGGTCTTCTATATGAAATTTCAAGAGGTATGTTTTATTCTTCCGAGACATAAATATAATAAAAAAAGGGTATTGGTAAAAGCATGTCAGTGTAACAAAACACATAACATTATTAAGTTATAAAAATTTCATAAACCTAAGGTATTACATAACTAATCCCTCAAAAACATGAGTACAGGTTTCCTAACATCCTCCAAAATGACACATCACCAGATTCACCAGTGTTGGTGATTTCCACAATTCCCAGACAATGTATTCCCAAATTTGTTCTAAACCCTTCAATCTTATGGGTACAGATGCTCCATTGGAAGTTCAGATTAATTGGATACGGGAATCTATACTTCCAAAAAATAAAATCAT
Source organism: Viscum album (assembly GCA_963277665.1). Lineage (NCBI taxonomy): Eukaryota > Viridiplantae > Streptophyta > Magnoliopsida > Santalales > Viscaceae > Viscum > Viscum album. The sequence goes on from OY728123.1 coordinate 883,708,586, forward strand.
GAAGGGTATGGAGTCGGGAGACATCTGATTTAACTTGTTGTATATAATGTAAATGGGTAGATTCATCCTCGAGGATTTCGAAGTCCATGATCTGACCTCTAAGGCCAAAGGATCCGATTTGATAGAGGTATACTACTAAGAGGTCACCCTCTTGTGAAGCTTCCTATAAGTATGTTAGAAAAATGAAGTTTTCCGCCATGGTGAAGTATCATAATAGACCATCATGATATCATCCATTACAAGCATAAAAGGGAAGTTGGTCATGCATCATTAAAAAGTAATCAAAGCCAGATCCTTCGTGAAGTTGGAGTTGGCGACGGCAATTGGACACACGATAGAGAAGTTGAAATGATAAACAAAGGTTCTGATAAGTTTCATATCCTTCTAAACATGACTTGGTCACTATGGTTTCTAATATTTCTATCAGAAGGGGAAAAAGTGTGATTCGTCATCCATCTGAAAATTAAGAGAAACATCATACTTAGTAGTGCTTATGTAATTTTATTTGTTCAGTCCTGGGTTTCTGAAGTTATCTAATCCGAATCCTCTGATACCAACTATGACAACCCAACTCCAGAATAACCAGAGTCGGTTCCTTGAAACATGATGTGTAAATTTTTTCAAAAACCCTGCAATGATATTTTACACATCAGGTCTCATACAGAGGATCAATTTAGTTCAGGTTCTGGGAAACCTGTGTCTTCTGATATTCTTCTTTGGCTAAAAACTGATACCTGAAAACATTATTTCAAAAATATAGGGTGAGCATATGAGTTCCCAGTAATGGGTTTTAAAATAACATGATGTACCAATTATAACCTTTTGAAAAAATTACTTTAATTTTTTCCATAAAACATTTTCTATAGAAATGTTGTAACACCTGTATCATAAAATGACAATTATATAAGAATTAAAATGGCATAATTTAGAGCATACTAACAAGATTACAAGGAAACATGTTTCAATTATAGGCATGCTTATTCATAGTAATTTGTAAAATTTATTCTGAATAATAATGACATATTAATATGCAAGGGAAAATTTAACAACTAAGGGTAAAACATAATCAGAGTTGTGCATAAGGGAAATAACATAAATTTCATTATTTACTATAGTGAAACATACACTGGATAATAAATTGCTGAGTGAAAAATAAATGTTATGACATAAGCTTTTACTTATTCTGATACACATAGGTACCGACTCTTAACCATGGATATTCTACTAGTCTAATATCAACTTGGTTAATTAATTATCATAAAAATAATGAGGGAACGTATAATACTAGAACCTATCAAGGCATAAAATGGAAATGGACTCATGTCATGACCTGATTGTCTCAAGAGAACTATCGATGCCTCAAGGGTATTTCATTAACCGATCCTCAACACATTATAACGAGTCGATTACATTCCTCATATTTTAAAAAAGTCGTATATTCAAAATGCATCATACCACATTGAAATCTTAATTTCCCATTTTATATTATTCATGGTGTCCCATAAAACTTTGAAAAATTAAACACATAATCCATAAAAGGTCAAAAGGATTTTAATTACATTTATTATCTTTTACATATATATAGTGAATCAGGCATACAAGTATTAATTACAAAACTATCACCTACATGGCTATGTCCATGAATGGTGAGTAAGATAACCAGATTATGAAATATGTGAGGAAAAATAATGCACAAAAATAAGTACATGTCTTGTGACATAAAATGATAACATTAAATTATAAAACTTTATTAATCAAATATATATACATTGTAATTTCATCATGATTTGAATGCATAATTAATTAAAAGATAAAAAAAGTAATTCATGTGGCGTATTAATCACACATATGTTCAAAAGTTTATTTCTGTTATTCTTTTTTATAACACATCACAAGGGTATACATAATGCTAAAAATTGAAAGCATGAGATTCATCCATGACTAATAAAATTTTAAAAAAAGAGATTCATACATATGAACATAAGAGTTACAAACCCAAAATATTATATTCATGAATTCTCCATAATTACTAATCACATCAAAAGTATAATATTTGGAATATCTAAAATTATGGTTTACTGTTGTGTAAATATTTTTATACACAATGGTGTCTATAAAGTTTAGTATTTTAAAATATAACCTCAATATGTTGAAACGGCATTTTTTACTCTTTCTTTGAAACCATTAAAAAAACTAGTTAAAATTGAGAATCAATGTTTATTTTCATACAAAAATATTCACATATCTAAATATATATTATGCATTAAAATGTTTAACCCAAAAATCTAATGTCACCCATATGACTTTAATATATTAATCACATTAATGAAAAAGTGTCCCTAACTCTTAAATCATAACATATACTTTAAAATGTTCAATTATTAAGAAAACATACATAATGTTCATGTAAACATATACAACTTATGTAACGCCCTGACCCCAGTTACCCAGAGCTGGTGCATTATTACATAACATTGGAATGATCACAAGAAAGATAAAATCTCAAAAGATCGATTAGTTTAGTATCCTTTGAAACACTATATATATTCATAATGTTTTACATTACATCATAAACTGAAAAACTACAACAATATAGTCTCCATAGTCCACACTCTTATCCCCTCAAACTATCCCTGTAGGTCATTCATAAATTAATTCTTCACATCTTGGGAAAAATAAAACATAGAAAATGGGTGAGATCAAATGCCCAGTAAGGATAAAAATATAGCTGAAACATTCATGAATAAGAATAAACATTTAAGGCAATGTATAAATAAAACAAAATCCTTTTAAACTTGAACTTAAACATAGTGTGGAAAAAATAAAATGAAATAATGACACTTACTTATTCACATTGAAATTCTACTAATCGAATAATCACATGAAATATCAATAACCACTTTCATAATGATGGAATGCATAATGCCAGACTATCATAACCATATAGCCAAGGCCTCATGCCAAGACAACAAATAAGATTTTGTCAAGGCCTTGCGCCAATACACTAGTTTGTCTCATGAGACCTACCGATGCATCGAGGAGCTATAGCGGGCTCCACCCGTCACATATTAAGTCCAATGCATTCCCATATGAAATGTTTTAAACATAACATAAACAATCGTATTAAAACTAGCATACAAAATGTCATTAATTTCAGCATAAACCATGAAGGGTATAAAAATAACATATCCATATTCAAACATATCACAAAACCTTTAATACAATATGTAAGTTTTGTTTTATAATAAATCAGCTTCAAATAAGCTTAAAATCCATCAATGGATGTTGACATAGATGAAATCAAAACTCTTTTTAGAGAAATGTCTCCTTTTATTTTGAAATCATTTAAGTGTCATATAAAATAAAACATTTTCTTTGAAAATATTATTATTATCTTTTAAGGTAAGCTTCGATGATTTTATAACTGTGGAAAATAGCCGCACCCGCCGTATAAGTTAAAAAATTTTTTTTACCTTAATTCTGTCGAAAAGGTTAAAAAGCACCTTGTTTGGAAAACGACGGAAAGATTCCATTATAAAACACTTATAAAAAGTGAAACAAGGGTATAAATGACATTAAAATATATTCCTATAAATAGTAAAAATGTTTTGTTATACATTTTTAAGAAACATGGATGTGGATGATAATGAAATCCCAGTAGATTATTACGTATAAACAACCTCAGATAATGAAGAGATTGCAAAATAAAACATTACCTTGTACATTTCCTTGGATGGGTGTAGGTTAACCTCCTGTATAATGGTGAAATAATTGTCATTAAATTATACGAGAATCATATACATTAATATGATATCATATATGGTCTTTTAACATTTCTATGTTAATAATATCTTAGTGTTATCGTTGTTTTGGGTGTTAACTTACTCATTTTCTTTAATATGTTTTGTTACATAAGTCGTGTTTTTCATGGATAGGTTGTATCTTAATCATATCCATAATGATATCAAGTCCTTAGATACTATTATTAATCATCAAATGAGAATTATACTTGAATGGATATGATGGAGAATGAATCTCATCGCGTTCGTGGAGACGGTAGTCGGTATGTACACACGAGCGACAATATCATTCTTTTGATATCAAAATAATATATAATTGGATGGTATATCATATACACAGAATCATTATAATGTTATATTTATTATTTACATGAATTACACATCATTATTATACCCATCCGTATAATAATTTATTGAATAACAATAACACCACGACGTGGAGACGGTAAGCCGTACGTACGCACGTATGTGGACATGTTATTCAAAGGATGGATAGAATACTGAAATATGGTTGAAAAATGTTTATAATAACATCAAAGTATATATAATATACTGGAGTTATTTTTTATAATGGTAATAACAAAGAAAGAAGAATTGGATGAAGAATTGAATTTGAAAAAGGGTGGTGAAAGCATTACCTCTTCTTCGGGTTCTTCCTTTTCATTTGATCAGAAGGGATCCTTAGGTTTGCTTTCTGATCAAACTAAGGCCTCTAGGTTGTAGTGAGGGAAGTTGATAGAGTATTTGGGCAGGGGATTTCCGAACCAAAAGGCTTTGAATGTGTGAATTAGTGAGAAGGGGGAGTGCCTTTTTATAAGAGGGGTGAGGGGAACCTTTGGAAAAGATAGAAATATTATTTTATAATAAATTCATATTCGGTTTATAATGGATCAAAAGTGGATTATTTAAAGGTTAAGATGGGGATGGGTCGAAAAGCACTCAAACAATAGAATTTAGACAGGTCTGGGTTAATATATTAACCGTATCTTTAAGTATTAACTCTAAGTTAGTTAGTTTCACTTTTACAATGTCTCTTTGTATTTTTATATTATATGGTTAATAAACATACTATATACCTCCAAGAGACCCCTAAGTGGTCCATTAATGATACACCTATTATGATATAAGTCTCTTGGCCGAACCTTAGATTTTTAGGAATTTAATATCAATTAATAATGTAATATTTTTTTTAAAAACTCTTTTATGTCAATTTTGACACTATTCAATAATTGATTTTTGTAAAAGTCATAAAAGAATGATTACTTGAAAAAACGTTAATTAGGTCAATCATAACAAGTCGTATTAACCTAGAAAATTAGTGTAATTTATAAAAAGTCTCAACTTTTATTTATTTGGGTATTTATAATATCTATTATTTTAAATTTTTAACTATTATGGTAATTGATGCATCATAATTGTGTCATAAATAAATTAAATTATTTAATGTCTAAAAATTATAAATAAAATATCATTATGTCGTAAATCATTTTATATTTCTAATGAATATTTACAATCAAATTTATCTTATGGATAACCCTATATTGAAAATGTTTTAGTAAATAAACATTGATTTTAACTCTTAACTCTTCTTTGAATTAAATAATAATAAATGTCCTAATCTAATCCAAGTGGACCTAAATGAAAATATTTTATTCCTAAGGTTGTTTTTGGTCTAGATACAGTTGTCCAATAGAATTAAGACATGTTTTAGGATAATATTAATATCATTTTTACATTTAATTACCCTATTTACTTTTAACCATGGTAAAAAAAGTAAAAAGTTACTATTCACCAAAAATTATTTTCATCTCATTGAACCACATTTTACTACTTGATATTAACAGTGTCTTTCGGATTTTCGAAATTCCACTCAAAGAAGTGGTAAAATTCAGTTTTATGAAAAATTCTGTTTTTTAACTACCACTTAGTGGTTTCACTTATAATCAAAAATTGATGTTTTTTAGAACAATGCCAAAATTTCACCCTAAGCTATAATTGATATTCCGAATTCAAAAATGATGACTAATTTACAAAATTCCAAACATATAAGTTTCATTAATTAGTTTTAAAATTAACTCATGCTGTCACAAAAAATAGCGTGTTTTTAAGAAATAATATATATCAAAAGATTGACAATTGTTTATGTCCAATTTCAAAGTGAAATTAATTCTACTGAACACCATTAGATAAAATGGTAAAAATATATTCTAATTATACTTTAAAACCACTAAATAGTATAATTTATCACTATAAATTATTTTGATTAAAAAAGTTGTTTTTAAGTATTTTCACTATTCATAAAAATTGGATGTTCTTAGAAAAATAACAAAAATTCATCTTAGGATAATTCTAATATTCCGAATCCAAAAATGAAGTCCATTTTGAAATATAAAATATATATAATTTCAAAAAGTAGGTATTACTATTCATAATGGCTAGTTTGATTGGTTGTGGTGTGTTAGAACTAAATGTTGCGTACAACACACGCTATCACATTATTCAAAGAGAAGTGTACCATAGAAGCTTGGGATGTTACATTATCCCCTCCTTCAAATAATTTCGTCCTTGAAATTTCTAGAATACTACCGCATGAAAAGACTCGGGTGGTTCTTCATCATATGTTCCATGGTTTCTCATGTTTCCTCTTCCATCTTATGGGTTCTCCACATAACTTTTACCAAACGCATCGTCTGATTTCTCAACACTTGTTCACTCTTTTCAAGAATCTTGACGGGCTCTTCGCAATAAGACAGATCAGGTTCCAGTTCTAATTCCTTGTAGGTGAGTAAATGCGTTGGGTCAGGCATGTATTTCCTCAATAGAGATACATGGAACACATCGTGAACTTTGGAGAGACTTGGCGACATTGCCAATCGGTAAGCTACAACCCCAATTCGTTCTAGAATTTCGAAAGGTCCGATGTATCTGGGACTCAATTTACCTTTCTTACCAAAATGTATGACTCCCTTCCTTGGAGATACCTTTAGGAAAACATGATCATCGACTTGAAATTCCAAATCCTTCTTTTGATTATCGGCATAGATTTTCTGCCTACTTTGAGCTACTTTGATGTGATTTTGGATTACCTTCACCTTTTCCATTGTTTCCTCCACCAGTTCTAGACCTACAAGTTTTCTTTCACCAATGTCATCCCAACAGGTTGGTGTACGACATCTCTTTCCGTATAACACTTCATATTGTGCCATCTGAATACTCAAATGGAAGCAATTGTTATAGGAAAATTCTACGAGAGGTAAATATTGATCCCACATTCCCTGAAAGTCAAGTGAGCAGGATCTCAACATGTCTTCTAAGGTTTGAATAGTTCGTTCTGATTGTCCATCTGTCTGAGGGTGGTGGGCAGTGCTCAAATGAAGTTCAGTATCCTGGGATTTCTGAAGACCCTTCTAGAATCTTGAAGTAAAACTGTGATCACGATCAGAAACAATCGATAGGGGTACTCCATAAAGTCTCACAACTTCATTAATATATAGTCTTGCTAGAAGTTCCAGTGGTAGATCTTCTTTTATAGCACGAAATTTTTCTGACTTAGTAATACAATAAACAATAACCCATATTGCATCATTCCTTCTAGGAGTCTTTGGTACTCCCGTGACAAAGTCCTTCGTGATATTATCCCATTTCCACTCAGGTATGGGAAGAGGTTGCAATACTCCACCATGCTGTTTCCTTCCAGCTTTCACTTGTTGACAAACCATACATCTTGACACAAAATCAAAAATATCCCACTTCATGTTACCCCACAAAAAATGTTCCTTAAAATATCTATACATTTTTTTTCTCCCAGGTTGTATAGAGAAATTGGAACTACGATCATCATCCAACAATTCTCTTTTTAGATCAGGTATATCGGGAACACAAAGCCTCTTCCCGAATTTCAAAATTCCTTCTTCTTACACAAAGTCTCTCAATATCCCATCATTCACAGCATTAATCTTATTTTTAAATTCTTCACCATCAGTCTGAGAACTCTTAATCCTTTCTAGTAAAGATGGTTTGGCAACCATTTGAAAAATCAATGATGTTTCACCTTCCCTGGTTATTCCCATGTCCATCTTCACTATTCGATAATTGATTTGTTTAAAAATCATAAGAGAATTATTACTTCGAAAAAGTTAATTATGTCAATCCTAACATGTCATATTAACCTATAAAATTAGTTTAATTCATAAAAAGTCTCAAATTATATTTATTTGGGTATTTATAATATCAATTATTTTAAATTGTTCACTATTATGGCAATTACTGTATCATCATTGTGTTATAAATAAATTAAATTATTTAATGTCTAAAAATTATAAATAAAATATAATTATACAGGAAATAATTTTATCTTTCTAATTAATATTTAAAATCTAATTTATCTTATGTATGACCCTATATTATAAATGTTTTAGTAAATAAACATTAATTTTAACTCTTTTAACTCTTCTTTGAATTAAATAATAATAAATGTCATAATCGAATCCATATGGTCCTAAATAATAATATTTTATTCCTATGGTTTTTTTTGGTTGAGATACCCTTGTCTAATAGAATTAGTACATTTGTTAGGGTAATATTAATATCATTTTTACCCTTAATTAACATATTTACTTTTAACCGTGGTAAATAAAAGTAAAAAGTTACTATTCATAAAAAATTATTTTCATCTCATTGAACCACATTTTACTACTTGATATTAATCGTGTCTCTTGGATTTTCGAAATTCCACTCACAGAAGTGGTAAAATTATGTTTTAAGAAAAATTCTGTTTTTTAACTACCACTTAGTGGTTTCACTATTCATCAAAAATTGAAGTTCATCATAACAATGTCAAAATTTCACCCTAAGCTATAATTGATATTCTGAATTCAAAAGTGATGTCTACTTTAGAAAATTCCAAACATATAAGTTTCATTAATTAATTTTAGAATTATTTCCTATTTTCACAACAAATAGCGTGTTTTTAAGAAACAATATATATCAAAATATTGACAATTGATTATGTCCAATTTCAAAGTGAAATTAATTCTAATGATCACCATTGGATAAAATGGAAAAAATATATTCTAATTATAATTTAAAACCCCTAAATAGTATAATTTATCACTATAAATAATTTTAATTATAAAACATGTTTTTAAGTATTTTTCACTATTCATAAAAATTGGAAGTTCTCAGAAAAATACAAAAAATTCAACTTAGTATAATTTCGATATTCCGAATCCAAAAATGAAGTCCATTTTGAAATATAAAATATATATAATATCCAAAGTTTGGTATTACTATTCATAACGGCTAGTTTGATTGGTTGTGGTGTGTTAGAAGTCGATGTTGCGTACAACACACGCTTTCACATTATTCAAGGAGAAGAGTACCGTAGAATTTTGGGGTGTTACAAATTATATGTATAATTGAATATACATAAGGGTCTTACAACAAAATTAATTTATATATACAAGTTTATCAATGATATAAATTAACCGTTGGAGTTCAATGTTAAAAGACTTATATATGGTCCTGAAGTTGAGTTATATGAACTTTATAATTACACATGCCCGTGTATATTATATATATATATATGAAAATATAATCCATTATGTTTTAAAAATGAAATTCTACCTCATCGTTGTAAGAAAATGTTTAGAGGTCTTAAAAACAGAACATAATAGTGGTTCATTTAAAACTGTATGGTTATATATATATATATATATATAATCGAATATACAATGTTTATATATATATATATATATAAGTTTTTCCGGAGAAAATTAATCCCTTAAGTTTAAAAATACTACATAACCCAAAATACCTAAGTCTTATGGTCAGGTATATGCAGATTTTCACCAAAACTGCAAGGATGTATTCTTATGTATATGAGTATACAAATATATATATATATATATATATATACATTCAAAAAAACAAGGAAAAATAATTCCCTTACATTCATAATACTATTTGAATTCAAAATCTAGGATAACTAGGATCTATATAAGAGAAAATCTTAACAAAACCGTAAGGTTGTATAGATATTTTTTTGAGAATACATACATTTTATTATATTTTCATTGAATCAAAGAAAGACAACTCATTCCCTTACCTTGGTTTGAGGACGATGAGAGGCTCGAGAAAGTCTCAAGGGAGATTTCTGGAGGTTTGAGGAGAGGAGGAACAAGTGAGGGAATTTTGAAATTGATTATTTCTAAACTATATTAGGCATAAAAAAGGATGAATATTTTAAAGCTATTGGTGGAAAAACTGAGGCCTATTCGATTCATTAAATGACTGGGGGAAGTCTTTGTTGAAGGGTGGCCTCAGATGGCAATGAGGGGAGTAATGGGTGTGGAAACAAATGGTGAAAGTAGGAAGAAGACCTACTGGTAGGAACACACAGAGACGAAGATTCCACAAGGAGAGAAGAACCAGAAAACGAATGGAAAACTAGGATTGGGTCATGCATTGATCTGATGTTTCAGGTGCATCCACGAGATTTAAAAGGATGAATGACTCAGATAAGATCATGACAGATTAGATGGTTCAAATCAACGTGGAGTTTTAATATTACACGAATGACTATGATTAAATCATGTGAGATATAACGACTAAGGGAAATGTCGTGTTTTAAAAATACTCAAATGACCGATATTAGATCTTTCATGGATCAGACGATGCATGAAAGTGCAGAGGTATACCACGACTGCAGTAGTCCGAAATCTGAACTGATCAAATGGACTAGATCGAGCGCAGCATGATTCAACACCCAGGAACTTGTTTGGGCTTAAAATTATTATCCCACATCGAAAAAGTTAAATGTTTAGTGTCCCTTTATAAGCCTGAGACTCTCAACAGAGACAAAGAATAATCCCTCCCCCCTCCTGGTACCGCCCCATACACGGTTCTGCGGGCGGGCTCCTGCGCCCACCCATGCTATTGTGCCACCCGCATGGTGGTGCTCTCTGCTCCCCATGCATGCTCTTATGTTCCATTTGGGGTAGCTATCCCCCCCGCTCTCTAGAACAAAAATACAAAGTCTAAGAACAAAATCCCACAGACCGACCTATACTGAGGCTAGAGGCTAGGCTCTGTCACCTAGCGCATGCTGCCTCCTTCGGCCTGGCTAGAAGGATGTCCCTTGTGGGTAAATATTTTTGATAACATTAATAATAAGTTTCTTTATACAGAAATAGGTTCTTTTCAAAATGAAATTTCTCTTAGTGTTACAAACACTAATGTTTTAAAACACAATGTTATAAATTGAAATTTAATAAATACATACGAAAATGTTACACAAGTATTATAGAAATCAAAACATAGATTAGTTAAAAACATTTTAAAGCATTAATAATGAAAACAATTACAAGTTATTTGATATATTTGAGTGGTGTTTGAAATCCTATTCTCATTATAAGAGCACAGTAAATGTAGCTCAAAATATTAAATCATTGTCCTTTTGAAATTCATAATAAGAGGTTATACTAAAGTTTCAATTCCTAAATTAAATGTTTTGGATAACTAAATTCTACTTATATATTTTTAATTAATCCACAAAAAGTCCAATGGCTATAATTATAGCCATTAGAACTCAACAGTCACCCAAGGGGCAACAGTCGAGTTGGTGCCTTATAAAACCATATATTAGGGTGTCCCAAATTCAAAACCATTATAAAAGATGGTTGTTGCTAAACCATTGACTATTAGTACTATTTTAATGATTCTAGCTATGATGTTCTTCATTCTTACTAACCCGAAGGATCTTCATTATTTACTGCATCTTGTCATTGTGTTAGGTGGTCTCAATGTGGCTTTGATAGGGTTTTTAGTATGTTTTTTTGGTTTGTGTAGCTTTCTTTGATCTTAATGTAATGTAAAAACAATGGTGTTTAATTAAATAAAATTCCTTTGTGTTAAATTTATATGTTTTTTTTCAGATAACATGAAAATTACATAAAATAAAACCATAGTATTAGTATTACATGTGAAATAAGTTTTGTGGTATCAAATTCCAAACAAGCATGAACTATGTTTTCATTTCCAATTAGCAGGAAAATGAGGTAGAAAATAGTTACTCCATGAACATAATAACATTTAAATATAGTTAAGATACTGATAAAATTATATTACGATGATTATAATATATTTTATTACGGGAAAAAATTAAATAAACTTGAATGAATTCTGTTAAGACTTATACCTCCCCTGGATATCTTCTATTTGATTACACCATAAGACTTGTAGGATTGTTATTTTGGTGAGGCGATGAAAAATAAGACAATTATAAGAATTTTGGAAGGGTATTCGGTTAGATATTGGTTGATATGGTGGTGATTTTTCTGTGTGTAAATGTGATAAGGGGAGCTTTATTTTTTTTATGTGAGGGGAGTGGAATCTTTGTATAAATAACAAACATTAATATATAAAAACTGTATTTCTAATGTAAAGTCTCTATGATTTAGTTCAATATTTAAAATAGGATAATATATGACCGTAATACAATCAACCAATCACATGTATTCAATTTTAATTGTATTGAGATAAGATTAATGTGGAACTTAATGTTTAGGATTCTAAAAAGTATGGGAATGACTCTATGGATAAATTGATAGAGAAACAAAACAAAGATTCTATTTTGTAACTAGAATATGATAGGATAATATTTAAGGGTATTATTGGTTTTCTTAGGATGTGTGTTTATTCTATGATTCATATAGAGTTCATGATATTGGTGTGATATAGATTAGTTTCTTATTTTAGTTTTAGTCACTGTTTTGGATATTGCTGAGTTGGTTCAAGAGGCATGGGTCAGAAATTAAATAGGATTAATATTATTGAAACAGTAATGTAAAGATATCTAAGGTTATTAAAATCATATATGGGGAAATTTTGATTAAATTATAGTTAAATTGGTTGAGTAACTCATTGTTTTTAACTAGAATTGAGTTGAAGTGAGGATGGGGTCTGACACTTGGAAGGGTATTCCATCACCTGGTCTCTTCGATTTGGTCAAAAAAAAAACTAATCTATAATAATTTCTTAGGAACACATCCTAATGTGTAGGTTGACCTACTATATTATAATTAATTAAAGATGATTTTTTTTGCAAAAAATCTAAACATGCATTTTATTGGTTATGTATAAGGATATAAGAGTTTAAAAGGTTTATTTTTATAGTTTTAGTGATAAAATTTCATCTACTAAATATATTTATTGTCAATGTTATTAACTAACATGTAGCTATATAGAGATATAAAATATGAATTATTTTTTTCATTTGACATACACGACCTCTGCTGATAAGGATTAAAAGATATTCTTTATTGTTGAAATGGTTTGGACATGTGTGGTTCTAAATTATTTTTTATTGTAATCTATAGTAATGTAAAGAATTTAGTATAACATACTTCATGGATGAATGAAAAGCTAAAATGTTTCCTTCAAATAGTATTGATGTTGAAATGAGGTGACATGAGCCGAATATTCTTTATTAAATGAAATAATATACTATAGTTATGAAATATTAAATTCCTCGTATTACAACTACAATCCTTAAACAATCCATGAAATAATGAAATAATGTTAAAAAATACTATTATTAAAATAACATTGAAAATATTGATAAAAAAATATAAAATATTTAATAATTGACCAAATAAAAAAAAAGTATTTATCAAATTTATGAATTTATCAAAAAATATATATATTTAAAATAGAAACTTTCTCCTAATAAATGAATATTAATTAGATTTTAAAAAATTACAATTATCTTGAAAATATAGTAAATTAAGGTGTAATCACTTTTCCCCACACAAGAAATATTTACTCTCAAGAAAACCAATAATAAAGAAATTAAAATAATCATTCCATAATTACTATTTTTTAGTAATACTTAATATGTAGTGGATCAAGAACATCAATATTTAATTAGAAACAATATATAGACCAAACTAAGTTTAGAATAGAAAAAAATTCTTAAAAATGTGTATATACATTAAAATTTTGTTACCAAATTTACAGAAGCATTAATCTTACCTCAGAATGGTCTAATCAGTTCTATTTATAGTTCAAAAATAATACTTTTCAATGAAAATATGTAAAAATTTAAAATATCAAACATATTTTAACCTCAAAAACAAAAAATTTCATCAAATAAAAATATGGACATTGAATTTAGTAATTAATGACTACGATGTTAAATATAAAAATGAATAAACATTTTTATAAAACCTTAAATACAAAATCATTTTCAAGTGAAATATAAAGTGTTAGGAAAACTATTTATTCCATACAACTAAGAATCATCATGCTTTCTTTATGATTTAATTCTATAATATCTTTTCTATCCGAACTCCATTTATCATAACTTCTTATTTCCATCCTTAGCCACCTTAAGGATAACATCATATAAAATACTATATATCCATTAAGGGGAAATTATTTATAATGTTTTCCTATGAATTAGATTTTTTATGGTGCTATAAATTTCATTTAAATATCATTTCCTTACAAATAGGGTAAAAAGTTATTTTAATTAGGAGATACTTTCATGAATTATTCTACGTATTAGGGAATATATGTGATTTTTATCAAAATAGAAGTCTCGAAGTCAAGAATTATATTTTCTTTATAATGCATTATTTTTATTTAATTTTAATAAAAAATTATCCTACTCTTTTATTTATAATGTTATTAGCTATTAGAACTATAGTCTGCATTTTATAATTTATTCAATGGTCTGAATTTTATAATAAAATGAATAAAATAACCTCTTTAATCTAAATATTTTATTTTTCATAATTATTCATCTTTTAAATATGTATTTTTATATATTTTTTGTCTTTAGAGAATAATATATTGGCATAATAAAAATGAAAATTCACTTCTAGACTCCCCTACCTAGCACCATCTAACAATATACACATCACATTTTCCAAATAGTGAGATTCATTTTAAAATATTCCTTGTTCTCTCTTCACATAGCTTGAATGATATTCATGAAACAATATATAAGAGTTTTATAGTTGATGAATTATAGGCTTGTAATTTATCTTACAGAGAATATATTTTAAGGTTAAAAAAGGGATTAAAATGGTGATTAATATGAAATCCACTTAAAAATGGGCATAAGTTCCTTAAAAACACCTCAATAATTTTAAAACAATAATTATATACAATGATTCTTGATAGATAATCAAAACTAGTTATAGAATCTAGAACACAACTAAGACTTATTTTATGAAAAAACAATATATGTAATAATATATAAACCGTCTTTAAATACCTTAAAAGGTGGTGAAATTTGACTTTCAATAATTTTCAGGGAATTAAAATCTATGAACATTAAAAATTGATGAATTTTATTCTGATTCAAAATAAAATAATAATAAAATATTTGTGTTCATTTAACAATGAGTTTCATAATCAATATAGTTTCTTCAAAAATAACTTGTTGTCTAAAAGTGAAGATATATATTCAGTTATACAAAATGGTTTTTGTTAACATATAAATGGAAAAACAAAAATTGATCTATAAAACATAATAATTGATTAATTTTCAATATATAAATTGATAAAAAATCTAATCATATAAAGTAGATAAAAAACGAGATATGAAGGAAAGAAAAAAGTTAATAAAGTATATTTATTCACCCCACACATTATTTTTCATTATCCTTAATAATTCATAGATAATATTTTGTAGTTTAATATTAAAAATTTACTAGATTATAAAAATAATAGAAAATTAGATATATAACTCTATAATTTTAGGAATGAAAAATTTAGAAGGATATTAACACTTTTTAATTTTCTTCAAATGGACATCATGCGTTTCTTAATCCTTCCTAAATATTTTTTCCATTGAAAAAACAAAAAATTATAATAATTTTATTAAAAATTTGATATCATAATAGAATATAAACTAAAAAAATATGGAAAATAGAAAGAAAGTTTGGCCAAACCCTCTATGTGGTACTTTATTTATGTTTTATATTGCTAAAACGTCATCATATCATCCCAAATATGATGGAAGGTGTGGGAAATCACTATAAATTTTAAGATACAATTTTATTTTTTATTAACATCATCATTAAATAAAATTCAATAGTCCTCTTGAGTTGTCTTTGTATAATAATTATGTTGTCCACTACATATATAGAGACGTATTTTTGAATATTGTGGATTAAATTTGTGATATAAATACATTTTCTTTCCCTTATTCTACTTGACTGATATAGAATCCTTTGAGTGTTTCTTATGTTTCTCATGGGGTGACTTCTCTTTAATGTATAATGTATTATATTCTCTCTATTTTCCATAATAATTATTACATTCAATATGTGAAAAAAGTATTACTACTAAATATTAATTTATATACACTTCACACTAATCCAATTATTCCTCTTATTTTAAGACATCAACCTCTTAAAAAACCATTGGTACATGAAATAATGATTCTAATTGTATTATATTCATTCAAGGAAAACTATTATTTAATTTAATTTAAAAATAATTTGAATAAAATAATTTTAAATTAGTATTTTCCCATTAAATTTTTCACATTAAATATATTCTTCTTCTTTCAATTCCCCTAGAAAATATTTTTTTTTGAAAAAACGATGGTAATATTATTCTAATCTATATTAGAATCATTTAGAATTTTATATTATTTCCCATCCTTATTCATACAGTATCAACAAAAATTGAACTATGTTTGTAATGATATGTCAAGAGATATGAGTTCTCATTCCCTTTCAACTTATCTAGACGTGAATGAGTTCAGTTCTGATATAATTTCCATTATACATATTTACATATTATTATGTATATTACTATAAATCCTTTGTAAAGTGTTTCGAGGAATGATCATGTAATGGTAATTATTCCTCCCAAATCATCTTTAAATCTATTATTTTGTCTTAAAAGTATTCATGGATTTCTTCTTATGTTATATAGTAATGCATAACAGTTTATTTTAGTTTTACATTAGTGATTTAAGAACATTTATAATAAATAATTTATTGGTTTGATTTTATTTTGTTTGGTTATTTCAATTAAAATCTAGTTCACTATTTTTCGTAGATTTAACTTATTCTAAATGATAACTTTTGGGATATATTTTCCCATTGTACACATATTTCCATGGGTAATTTCAATAATATAAAAAAATAAAAAAAATATTTTTGAACATTCCCCTCTATGTGATATTAAATTAAACATAGTGATATTTATTTTTTTAATAAAAATTTTAAAATAATTAATTGGACACTATAAAAAAATTTAGAGAAATATTATATTAATTATTTTGGATTCACTACGAATGACACAAAAGGTTGTTAGTGAAAGGATATATTGATGATTCCATAAAAAACATGGAATTTATAAACACATACGAGCGAACCATTGTAGCTAACAATAGGGTTATCTCTTAGGGGATCAATGAACCAAGAAATTATTTACAAATTGATTTATTTAATTTTTGTGTTTTTATTAAATTTATGCAAATAAAACATGTCATTTTTTATAAAATTTCAATAATATAAATAAAATTATTTGAATTTAAATTAAATTTTATATAAATTTACTACAAATTTTAATGTTATTAATATCATTTTATCATTTTTCTAATTTTACCCTTATACAATCATTCCTCAATAACATGTCAGGACTTTGTCTATATCCTCTATTCTTTTACAAGTGTTAGTGTATTTCTCTCATGATCACACTTATCCCTTTTTTATATGAATTTTATATACTCTAGAAGTGTTTAGTGAAACCATTTATTTAACTATTAAAATCCACTTTGAGTTATATCTCAAATAATAGAAACCCTTTATGTTAACTTCAGTTCACATGGAAACATTCCTAGTCCCATAATTACTTAATAACACAAATCATCAATTGATTTAAATGATTGGGGAAGGTATTCTTTAGAGTTTTAATATTATATATATGAAATAAAACTATAGAAAAATGGAAGAAACTATCACTTAAACATATAAATTAAAGCATTGAATCCTCATATTAATAAATATGGATTAAAAAATAAATATGTTACTTATGTAACTCAAAAATCACAATAATCATATCCCTATATTAGGAATTAAATTGTTTCCACTCTATTATAGTACGGTTCTACAAAGAGAGTGTATATATAGGTAAATTAAGGACAAAACATTAAGTATAATTGAAATGAATGAAATTGGGGTAAAATAATCTAGAACCAATTTTCACCCCATGGTAATTGATCCTAAACAACTTTAATATTAGAAAATAACGATTTCAACAAAAAAAAATACCGACATAAGTTACCATAAATCATGAATATCCATTTTCATATCATACTCATTAATAAAATTATGGTTGGAATATTCATCCACATGGTAATATAAACCAATGACTAAAATATACTGATTTCGGGTGAACATCCATCGATTAATTTTTGGATTTCGATACATAATCCTGAATATTCAATAGCGAGGTTGAATTTATTCTTTTAAAATTTATAATTAGTATAATAAATAAAAAAACATGTCACGTATAGTTATATATGATTACACTCCATTGATCTACACTTCATTTGAAAAGTAGAATCCCTTATGTGTGGTATAACAATAAACCATTTCGCTTTTATTAGTAGTTAAAACCATGTCAGAATAAATAGAGGGAGTTCTATGGAGGAACACTTGGTTACATGTGCAGTGGAAGCATGCATTTTTGGGATGCATATCCAATTTTTTTAATAATAATTGTTTAAAATCATGAGTGCAAATCCTTAACATCAAATTTATAAATAATTAATTTCCTATCTAAAGAAATAAATAATTAGGATCAGGAAAAATTCTTCATTGATGAATTCTAATCATCTTACATGACACATTGGGATTCCATTTATGGTTCTTGATTGGATCCAAGATTAGAATCCCTCGAGCGGTGATCCTCACATGCTCCAATGTTCTATAAGAAATAAAACTTAATCTTCAGGTGCTCACATGACAAATTGACTATCTTGCATTTTTCATTATTGACAACTCCTTAAATCATGAAGAAATCCCCTTTGTGTTGTCATTGTTGTGAGGGATGGAGATAGAGAAATCAAAATATAATTCATTTTGTGAAATAATTCTTTCTTTTCGATTTATTTGTGATGAAATACACCATATATATAAATGGATATTTATAGAGCATGGGTTTAGGATAGAAAAATAATTTAATTTCATGTTTCATGTGAAATAATATTTATCCTTTAATGAAACCCCATGACACATAATAAAAAATATAATATTTTTTGGAACATGCCAACTTTCAAAAATTGATAAATTTTATTTACGATTTTCCAAATAATTATGTATTACTAAATGTGGTCTTGATCCAATCTAACTCCTCAGTATTTATTGAAAAAATAAATAATTATTTTTTTATATATAAATAATTCTTTAACCTACCAGAAAATAATTATTTATCAAATATTCAATATAATAAATAAATATGTTTTTATTCACATATTGTTGTATAAATATTTATTTAATTTATACGATCAATAAAAAAAGAATAAAATTAATCCCCAATCTTGAGAATAATATTTATTCCAACAATTAATTTAAAATAGAACCCACTTGAGATCAATAGAAACACTTAGTCTTTGACGTTCATGGATTTTTTCTCTTTCTCATTAGGCATGCTTTTCTAATGTCCAATATTACTTTTTAAAAATGGGTTAAGGCATGCAATAGAAATTACTTAATGTTGCAATGAAAAAAACCTCTTATGTATTCTCACTCTGTTATATAATCCCTTTATCAAAATATCTCATTAGGTAGGTTACACATCGATGTCATGAACCTATTTTATCGATACATCATTCTTTTATTATCAAAATTAAAAATGTTGATAAACTTTGGCCATGAAATTTAATATACAGTTATATTCCAATAAAAGGGTTGAGGCATGAACTCCCATAAGTATATAAGGGAATAGTTCTTCATCGAATTAGGTATTAATGACATGTCAATCATAATACACCCAATATACCATACTACCCACCATCATATTATGTGCTTGTTTTAATTATTTATTGTTTTTAAGTGAGTCAAGAAATCTATAAATGATAATATTATAGTAAAATAACCATTTCAGATTTTCCAAGATTGTAATATTCGATGACATAAGAAAATGTAGAATTTATTCTAGTGGGCATATTCTCATAATCTATTGTATTGGACATTACCAAGTGAAAAATTCCTGAAAATAAGTCTCAAATACTTTTGATTACTTTCACATGATGTTATAAATAATATTTATCCCATAATAATACATTATACAACCATAAAAGTATATTAATAATATTTTCATAGTACTTCAAGGTTATCAACATAGTGGGGAAATTCTATGACCTTATAAATAAAAAATATACAATTGGTTAATATTATATTAAATCAATGAATAATAATGAGAAATATACAATAATATGTTAAATTAATATACAATACAATGAATATACATGAAATCAATGAAAAATCAGTGGGTCCTATGACACCTACTATAAAATACTCCTACTTGGACTAGAGACAATTGCCTATGACTTTTAATCCCCAAGACCTCATATGATAATCCTGTTTCTATTGAGCCATGGATTTAGTCATGGTGTCCGACATGATGTCTTCCAGGGAAATACTGCTCACAAAAACCTCGCCTCTCTAAGAAAAATATCTCTAGATATGGTACATCATACGTATGTTCTTCATCTGCAGATGTAACCATGGTTCTTTTGTAAGATCCACTGCTACAGTATTATCCCAATTAAGTGTGACATGATCTTTTATACTAGGTACCATTTCATGAATTTGGATAAATTTTTACATCCATACTAATTCCTTAACTATCTACAAAGATGATATATAATTGGGATTTTTTTTTAGAATCTATGACCATAACCTTCATTGAGCTCATCCATCACAAAACATATCCATTCAAAGGGAATATATATGTCATTTGTGACTTCATATCATGTTCATTTGTTTTTAATCTACCATATTCATATCATATAATGATTATTTACATATCTCCTCTAGAGAATAGGAAAATATCCTCAGTATGATTCAAATACTTAAGGAAAATCATGGTTTCTATACAATAGTAGTAACCTGGATTAGCTTGATAACTATCTACAACACTCAATGTGTTGTAAACATTTAGCCTAGTACATAAAATAACATTAGTGACTGAACCAATTTCTTATTCATATGGAATCCTTACCATTATATTTCTTTTTTCATGTGTTTGAGGGCAATGTTTCCAAGAAAGATGAATTCCATGTGACACTTGAAACAATGCATTTTGTAATATTCTATACTGAATCTATTCATTATATTTTCATTTCATATAATTTGACTTAGGTTGAGAAACCTCTTATACCTATCAAGATGGATCTTAACCCCAAGAATACATGCTTCCCCACCAAGGTCCTTTATATATAATCATTTATTAAGCCTCCCCTTAATAGATTATAAGATGCATATTTCATTTACTATGAGTAATATTTCATCATCATATACTTTTATGAAAATGACCACAATTCCACTAAACTGTTTATAGAAACCCAACTCTAATTATTTATTTATGAAACCAAACTTCACTATGGCCTCATCAAAAGGAATTTTCCATGACCTAGATGATTTCTTTATTATTTAAATGGATCTTTGAAACTTTCATACCTTGTTGGAATCCTCAGGAGTTACAAAACCCTCAAGGTGTTTCATATTAATTTTTTTTGGAAGGTTCCTATTAAGGAAATCTATATTTTACATCCATTTTATAAATATCATAATCAAGGAAGAAGATAATGTAATGTAGAATACTGAATAGATTTCATCATTGAAATGGGTGAAAAGGTCTCATTATAGTAATTAACTTGATTCTGATTAAAACCATTTGAAACCAGTCACCCCTTACAGGTAATGTCTTGTCTATTAATGTCCAGTTTCTTCTTCAATACCAATTTTAAACTAATGCTATTTACATCTACTGGTGGGTTAACCAAAACCCATTCTTGGTTTTTGTAAAAGGGATCCATTTCATATTTCATGGATTTTTTCTACATGACAACATATGTGACAATTTAAACTTCCTTGTTGGTTATAGGATCATTATTATTAATGAATAATTAGTCCCCATCCATGATGACTAGAAAACCAAAACATTTTTCTTCTATAACCTCTCCTATACTCCTATGGATTACATGTGTCTTTTTATGAATTTCTCTTTCCATGGGGATTTGGTAAATCTATTCTTGTATCATATATTGTGTGCCTTTATCCTCGAATTCATGAATGTTTATCTCACTCTCAATATCTATTTTAGATATGTTACCCCTATCAAGAAATATGGGATGTCTTTTCACTATAAATGTTTTTTCTAATGGGTATTACAGGTAATATCCCCTATTTTCCTTACAGTATCCTATAAAGGTACACTTTTTGCCTTGGGGTTCAATTTTGTTACTGAAATAGGCCTTAACAATTGATTCTATTCCCCACACATGTCAATTCGATGACAAGGTGTTTCTTACACTCTGAAAATCACATGGAATACTATTTATCATGTTTTTCGTAATTTTATTTTTATATATACTACTATTTGTAATGTATAACCCCAAAAAATAATAGAAGAATCTCATGACTCATTATTGATCTCACCATGTCTAACAAGGTGTGGTCCCTCCATTCAATTACACTGTTACACTAAGGTGTGTAAGGAGATGTGAGTTGGGACAGGATCCCAAAATACCAAAATTAATAATTGAAGTCTTATTTATTATATTCTCTACCATGATCTAAAAAAATTTACATAATCATATTACCAAGAAGGTCCTCGACTTCATTCTTAAATTCCTTGAATTTATCAAAAGAATTTTAATTATACCTCATTAAGTAGACATATCTATATATACTAAAATAATTAGTAAAATATGTGATGTATGAGTACCCACCACTCTCATTAATAGGATATGGTCAACATTAATTGGAAGAAACCAATTAGTGAAGCTCTTTATCCTTTTCACCATTCCCAATAAATAGGGATTGAGTTATTTTTCCTTGTTATCATGTGTAAAATACACCAAGTTGTTTTATTTGAAAAGAATATAAATATAAATCTTGATGAAAATTAATCAAGATATTTTCATTTATATGAAATAGCAAATGATTACAATGTTTTTTATGGTATAATTCTATTCATGTAACTTCATTATCAATTGGAATTATATAATGAATTTTATTTAATTTTTCCTTACCATATAAAACTAAATATTTATTAAATAATAATCCTTTATTCCAAAGTTTTAAAGTAAATACATATGTCTCATGTATGGATATAAGAATAATGTATTTGGAAATAGATGAAAAATAATAACAACTATTTAAATCCAAAATCCTTCTAGTAAGCAGTGTATCGTGGTATTTCCTGACAGCTACACTATCAGGTTTATCTTCATTGAATACTCATATATCTACCTCACCTCAAGTATTAATTATGAATCTACATGGTTCTTATATTTAAATAAATCTGTGAACTCCAAAATCTATATCTAATACCCATTTATTATAAATAGATACATTTTTTTTGATACCAAATAAACTAAAATCATCTCATTCCTTCATTATCTAGGTCCATTTTTCCTTCCAGTGGACCTTGTTTCCATATGAGAAATAGAAAACATAATTTTCCTTTTCCTTCCCCTTGATATTCCACTTATAGTAAGTGAATTAATAATTTTTGGTTTTAAATATCCCCACTTTAACTTTCAGTCGGTTCACTATAAAGAAGTAAGGACATTCAAACATAGATTCCTAATCTCCTTGGTGAAGAAGTGTAATAAGATATATTATATTTTTCTCAGTTTTTTTCATGTAACGCCCCAACCCCAGTTACCCATAGTCGGTGCATTATTACATAACATTGGCATGATCACAAAAGATCATGTCTCGAAATACCGTTTAGGTTAGTAGTTTTGGAAACACTAGATACATTCATAAAGTTTACATTACATCATAAAGGGAAAACTACAACAAAATCTTGTCTCCACACTCATATCCCCTTATACTATCCCTACAGGTCATTCATAAAATACTTCATCACATCCTGGGAAAAAATAAAACATAGAAAGGGGTGAGATCAAATTCCTAGTATGGATAACAATATAGCAAAAACATTTATAAATAAGCATAAACATTTAAGGCAATATATAACTAAAACAAAAGCCTTTTAAACTTGAACATCCGCATAATATGGGAAAAATAAAATGAATTAATTCCATTTATTTATTCAAATGGATATTCTACTAGTCGAATATTCACATGAAATATCAATAAAAACATTAATAATCAGGGAATTAATAATGCCATACTATCATAACCACATAGCCAAGGCCTCATGCCAAGACTACAAATACGATTTTCTCAAGGCCTTGTGCCAATACACTATTTTGTATAATGAGACCTACCGATGCACCGAAGAGCTATAGTAGGCTCCGCCCGTCACTTATTAAGTCTAATACATTCGTTATATGAATAGGTTTAAACCTAACATAAATATTCGTATTAAAACAAGCATACGAAATGTCAATACTTTCCCCAAAAACCATGAATGGTATAAAAATAACACATCCAGAGTAAAAAATATCACAAAACCATTAATACAATATGGAAGTTTTTTATCACAATAAATTGACCTCAAATAAGCTTAAAATCCATCAAAGTATGTTGACATAGATGAAATCAAAACTATTTGAAACAAATATATCTTTTTTTGAAAGTATTTGAATGTCAGATAATTATAAAATAAAACATTTACTTTGAGAATTTTCTTATAAGCTTGTAAGGGATGCTTCGACAATTTTATAATGGCATAAAATAGCTGCACCCACCGTATAAGTTAAAAAAGACATTCTTACCTTAATTCTGTCGAATATGATAAAAAGGACCTTGTTTGCAAAACGACAGAAAGATTCTGTTATAAATTTATTATAAAAATTAAACATTGGTATAAATGAATTTATCCCATAGTCTTTAAAATATTAAGAATGATTTGAAATACATTTTTAGGAAACATGGATGTGGATGATAAAGAGGACCCAGTATATAATTATGTATAAACAACCACTGATAATGAAGAGATTCTGAAATAAACCATTACCTTGTACACTTCCTTGTTTGAAGGTTGGTTAAAATCCTCTATAATGGTGAAATATTTTTTATTAAATTATAAAATAATCATATACATTAAAACGATATCATATGTGATCTTTTAACATTGATTTGTTAATAATATCTTATTATTATCGTTGTTTTGGGTGTTAACTTAGTCATTTTATTTTAAATGTTTTGTTACATAAGCCGTGTTTTTTATGGATAGGTTGTATCACATTCATATATTTAATTATACCAAGTCCTTAAAAATTATTTTTAATCATTAAATGATAATTAGTCTTCAATGGATACGATGGGGAATGAATCTCATCACGTTTGTAGAGACTGTAGTCCGTACGTACGCACGAGTGACAATATCATTGTTTTGATATTAAAATAACATATAATTGGATGGTATATCATATATAAAGAATCATTATCATGTTATATGTATTATTTACATTAATTACACATCATTATTATACCCATAAAAATAATAATATATTGAATAACAATTACACCACGACGTGGAAATGGTAACTCGTACGTACACATGTATGGTGACATGTCACTCAAAGGATGGATAGAATACTTAATATTGTTGTACCATATTTAAAATAATATCACAGTATATAGGAGATACTGGAGTTATTATTTTAGAATGGGAAAAACAAATAAGGAAGAAGTTAAAGAAGAAATGAACTTGAAAATGGGTGGTGAAAACATTACCTCTTCTTCGGGGTATTCCATTTGATTTGATCAAAAGGAATCCTTAGGTTAGATTTATGATCAAAATAAGTCCTCTAGGTGTAATTTAGGGAAGTTGAGAGAGTATTTGGGCAGGGGTTGGTAGAACCAAAAGGATTTGAATGTGTAAATTACTGAGAAGGGGGAGTGCCCTTTTATAAGAGGGGTGAGGG
This sequence comes from Viscum album, assembly GCA_963277665.1. Taxonomy (NCBI): domain Eukaryota; kingdom Viridiplantae; phylum Streptophyta; class Magnoliopsida; order Santalales; family Viscaceae; genus Viscum; species Viscum album. The sequence continues at coordinate 883,734,488 of OY728123.1, forward strand.
GCACCTTTGGAAAAACTAGAAATATTATTTTATAATAAATTCATATTCAGTTTCTAATGCCTCCAAAGTTTATTTTTTAAAGGTTAAGGTGGGTATGGGTCGAAAAACACTCAACCAATAGGTTTTATATGGGGTTGGGTAACTAAATTAACCTTATCTTGTAGTTTTAACTCTTAGTTAATTAGTTTGACATTTACCATGTCACTTTGTATTTTTATATAATATAGTTAATAAACTTAGTATATACATCCAAGAGACCCCACCAAGTGGTCCATTAATGTTACAACTATCATGATACAATTCCTTTGGCCTAACCATATATTTTTAGGAATAGAATATAAATTAATAATATAATATTTGTTTTAAAAACTCTTTTATGTCAATTTTGACACTATTGGGTATTTTGTTTTTGATAATTTCATAACTGCATTATTACTTCGAAAAAAATTTATATAACCAATAATAATATGTCATATCATCTTATAAAATTAGTGTAATTCATAAAAAGTCTCATATTACATTTAATTTGATATTTATAATATCAATTATTTTAGTATTTCAATAATTATGTAATTACTACATCACTATTGTGTCATAAATAAATTAAATTATATAATGTCTAAAAATCATAAATAAAATAAAATTATGTAGGAAATATTTTTATCTTTCTAATTAATATTTACAATCGAATTTATTTTATGTATAACCTTATATTAATAATTTTTTAGTTATTAAACTTTGATTTTAACTCTTTTAACTTTTTGTTGAATTAAATAATAATTAATGTCCTAATCTAATCCAAGTGGACCTAAATGATAATATTTTTTTCCTAAGGTTGTTTTTGGTCGAGATACCCTTGTCCAATAGAATTAGTACATGTTTTAGGGTAATATTAATATCATTTTTTACTCTTAATTACCCTATTTACTTTTAACCGTGGTAAATAAAAGTAAAAAGTTACTATTCACCAAAAAATTATTTTCATATCATTGAACCACATTTTACTCCTTGATATTAACCGAGTCTCTCATATTTTATAAATTCCAATCACAGAAGCAGTAAAATTATGTTTTATGTGAATTTCCAAATTCACCTAAGAGGTGGGTAAAAGGCGGTGAAAAGTTCAATAAAATTTTTATATATCAAAAATTATTCTTAACTAACTTCAATGAATTACATTGAACTTATATAGGTATTATGTATCTATTTTTACCATAATTAAATTTAAAGAAAATAAATAATTATTTAAAAAAAATTCGGTTTTAAAATATAACTTAGTGTTTTTTTCACTATTCCTAAAAATTTGAATGTTTTCAGAAAAATACCAAAATTTTACCCTAGGAAAATTTGGATATTCCAAATCCAAAAATGAAGTCCATTTTTAAAGATAAAATTTATATAATTCCAAAAAGTGGGTATTACTATTCATAATGGCTAGTTAGATTGGTTTTGGTGTGTGTGTTAGAACTCGAAGTTGCATACAACACACACTACTGTATTATTTAAAGGGAAGCATATCGTGGAAGCTTGTGGTGTTACATTCTCCTCTCCTTAATATAATTTTGTCCTCAAAATTTCTAGAATAATACCACATGAAAAGTCTTAGGTGGTTCTTCATCATAAGTTCCTCGGGTTCCCGCGATTCCTCTTCCATCTTATGGTTTCTCCACAAAACTTTTACCAGACGAGTCATCCGGTTTCTCAGTACTTGTTATCTATTATCAAGAATCCTAACGGGCTCATCGCAATATGAAAAATCGGGTTCCAGTTCTAATTCCTCATAGGTGAGTACATGCATTGGGTCAGGCATGTATTCCCTCAACAGTGATAAGTGGAACACATCGTGAAATTTGGAGAGACTTGGAGGCATTGCCAAACGGTAAGCTAAAACCCCAATTCGTTCTAGAATTTCGAAAGGTCTGATGTACCTAGGACTCAACATACCCTTCTTACAGAAACGTATAACTCCCTTCCATAGAGATACCTTAAAGAAAACATGATATCCTGCCTGAAATTCCAAATCCTTATTTTAGTTATCGGCATAGCTCTTCTGCCTACATTGAGTTGCTTTGATGTGGTTTTTGATTACATTTACCCTTTCCATTGTTTCCTCCACCAGTTCAGGGCATACAAGTTTTCTTTCACCAATGTCATCCCAACAGGTTGGTGTGCGACATCTCTTTCCGTATAACCCTTTATATGGTTCCATCTGAGTACTCGAATGGAAGCTATTGTTATAAGAAAATTCTACCAGAGGTAAATATTGATCCCACATACCCTAAAAGTCATGTGATAAAGTTCTCAACATGTATTCTAAGGTTTGAATAGTTCGTTCTGATTGTCCATCAGTTTGGGGGTGGTAGGCAGTGCTCAAACGTAGTTCAGTATCCAGGGATTTTTGAAGACTTTTACAGAATCTTGTAGTAAAACAGTGATCACGATCAGAAAAAATCGATAGGGGTACTCCATGAAGTCTCACAAATTCATTAATATATAGTTTTCTAGACGTTCAAGTGGTAGATCTACTCTAATTGTATGAAAATGTGATGACTTGGTAAGATGATCAACAATAAACCATATTTCATCATTCCTTCTAGGATTCTTTGGTAGCCCCATGACAAAGTTCATCAAAATATTGTCCCATTTCCACTCGGGTATGGGAAGAGGTTGCATGACTCTTCCAGGTTGTTCCCTTACAGCTTTCACTTTTTTACAAAACATATATGTTGACACAAAATCAGAAATCTCCCTCTTCATGTTTTCCCACCAAAAAGGATCCTCCAAATCTCTATACATTTTGGTGCTTCCAGGGTGTATAGAGAAATTGGAGCTATGAGCATCATCTAACAATTCCTTTTTCAGATCAGGTATATCGGGAACACAAAGTATCTTCCCAAGTTTCAAAATTCCATCTTCATACACAATGTCTTTCAATCTCCCATTATTCATAGCATTAATATTCTTTTGAAACTCTTTATCACTGATCTGAGAACTCTTTATCCTTTCTAGTAAAGATGGTTTGGCAACCATTTGAAAAAGTACCGACGTTTCACTTTCCATGGTAATTCCCATATCCATCTTCACTAGATCCATTAAAATAGGATCCCTTTCAATTCCTATCATATTCAAAACTGATGATCTTTTCTTATCAAAGAATTTTCACCTTATTTTCCTTCCCGGGTGGTAGTGTATTGTGAAATCATAATCCTTGAGTAGTTCAAGCCATCTCCTTTGCCTCATGTTGAGTTCTTTCTGTTAGAAAGTATACTTTAAACTCTTGTGATCAGTATATATCTCCCATTTTTCACCATAGAGATAATGTCTCCATATCTTTAAAGCAAAGATTATAGCAGAAAACTCAAGATCATGAGTGGGGTAGTTTTTCCCATGAATTTTTAGCTGTCGTGATGCATAGGAAATAACCCTATCATTTTGCATAAAGACACCACCAAGTCCTTTCTTCGACGCATCACTATAAATAACGAACCCATCATTCCCAGATGGTAGATTCAATATAAGAACATTGACTAATCTTCTCTTTAGTTCATCGAAACATTCTTCACACTCTTTTGTCCAATAAAATTTAACCCCTTTATATGTGACCTTTGTTAATCGGTTAGACAATCTAGCAAAATTCTAGACGAAAGGTCGCTAATAACCTGCTAAAGCAATAAAACTGCGTACCTCAGTTATAATCCTAGGTGCCGGCCGTTATTGGATTTCCTTGGTATTAGAAGGATAAACAAAGATTCCATATTTAGAGACAATATGACCAAGAAAATAAATATCCTGAAGCCAGAATTCACACTTTATAAACTTCCCATATAATTCATGTCTTCCCAGAGTCTTCAGGATAATGCGCAAGTGATTTTCATGATCTTCGTAGCTTTTGGAGTATACCAAAATATCATCTATAAATACCACCACAAAATCATTGAGATATTCCTTGAAAACTCTATTCCTTAGATCCATGAATACAGAGGGTGCATTAGTCAGCCCTAAAGGCATTACTGTAAACTCGTAATGCCCATACCTAGTTCGAAATGCTATCTTCGAAATGTCTTCCTTCTTCACACACAACTGATGGTATCCATACCGAAGGTCAATCTTTGAAAAGTATTGAGCTCCATGCAGTTGGTCAAATAAATCATCAATGCGAGGTAGGTGATACTTGTTCTTTGTTGTTATAGCATTGATCTCCTTGTAGTCGATACATAACCTCATAGATCCATCATTCTTTTTAACAAAGAGAATAGGGGCTCCCCATGGTGAAGCACTAGGGTGAATAAATCCCTTATTACTCAATTCCTCTAGTTGTTTCTTTAGTTCCACTAATTATACAATGGCCATTCTATAAATTTGTCTTTGATACAGGCCTTGATCCAGGAATTAAATCAATGGAAAACACAACTTCTCGTTCTAAAGGATGTCCATGTAAATCTTCTTGAAAAACATCTACATATTCTTTCACAATAGGTACATCCTCTATTTGAACATTCCTTTCCTCACCCATAATCATTTCATTCTCTTCCTCCCCAATATTGGAATTTAGTTGAGCTACTGGGGTTGGATCTAGATAAGTATTAGGTGGTGACGTTTCCTCTCTAAAGATAAGGTGTTCCTTATCATCGTCATCAAAAATCGTAACCTCCTTCTACTTACAATAAATCTTCACATCATGGTCCGAAATCCAATCTTCACTGAGGATTATATCAAACTCAATCATAGGTATGGCGATGAGATCAGCGGATAAAGAACATTTATGTGCTCTAATGGGGACAGATTCACAAAACTTTGTTGAAATGATACTTCCCTTAGGAGTTTTAACAGAAAACTCCCTTGTTAAATCAAATTGGAAATATCTAATTTTCTTAGCAAACTGGGATGATATCAAACAATGAGATGATCCAGAATCAAATAATGCATTTGCTAAACTTGAGGAAACCATTAAATTACATGCCACCACGTCTTTCAGAGCTTCTACCTCAGTAGTAGTGATAGCAAAAGCATGGCCTTGATCCCTTGGCATTTTCTGAGGTAAGTTCCCCTAACACTTAGGAAATTAATTTTCATAATGTCCCATCTCTATGAAGTTTTAGCATTGAACATAAGTAGCTTCTTTCTTCCCCTTGCAATCATGAGCTTGGTGGCCTTTTTCACCAAACATGTAACAGACTCCCATTACCTTCAAGCAAGTACCATGGTGTTTCTTCCTACATTTACTGCAGGATAGATATTCAAATTTTCCCTTCTTCCCATTATTTCCATTTCTAGATTGATCATCAGATCTCTTCTTCTCTTGCTTTTCTTTAAAGTCATTTGACTTAGAGAATTCCTTTTCTGTTTTGATAGCACATAAGACAATGTCTTCGTACGACGAGAAGGATTGTGAGACTATTGCTTGATGAAGAAATGGTTTTAACCCATCAAAGAAACAATCAATCTTACTTCTTGGGTAACATATATAATCTCCATCATACCTTTCTATCCTTATAAAGTTAGCATCATACATTGCGACATTCTCATCCTCCTTTTGTCTCAGACATATAAATTACCTTTCCATTTTTGCTCGATGGTTATGAGGAAAGTATTTTTCTAAGAAAATATCTTTGAACACCCTCCATTCCATATTTGATACTTCATAATCTTCCTTCGTGTTTTTAATCAATGACCACCATTGATCAGCATCTCTAGTGAGGCGATAAAATTCCATGATAACTTTTTCCCTTTCACTACTCCCCAAAGCCTAAAAAATTTTCTCTAGGGAACATATCCACTGCTCAGATAATAATGGATTTGTACAACCATTTAATGATAGTGGCAGCTTCCTCATGAAGCGATCTAGCATTGATCCTTTGCGGTGTGGATCAGGGTGCTCCATACGAGTAAGTTTATTATTCATAACCTGAGTGAGTTGTCCTAGTATGGTGATTAGCTGATCAGCAGAAGTTGCATCACCAGCTCCACTGTAATTATCTTGAGCAGGAGGGAAATCCCTACATGGATTGTGTGTATTGATACAGTTTCAACTTCATCCACTAGGTGCCATTTCTAAACTATGGCATAACCTAGATCAGTTTATGAATCAAAATACATAATTCCATACTTTTAAAACATTTAATATAAATTTAACTATTTATGGATATAATCCATAATCATAAAGATTTTTTTTTAGAAGTATATACTCATAAACCCTTCATAGTGATTTGTAAACAAAATGATAGTTATCCTAAGCATATCCGCCAGGAGTGTCGTAACCAAGAGTGTAGCAAGGCCCGTTGTCATGCACCAGTTCCCATTCGAGTATAGCTCAAAGCGGTGTTTTTGGGTTTTACCGCTTGGTACAGCTATGCCAGAGCCGCCTCTATCTGTTCGTATCCAGACCGGGATGTATTGCTCGGAAAACTCACAAATCTATATAATACCAAAATTCTAGGAATTTATTCTATACTAATTCTCAAATTCCATCTTATACCAATGTTCTCTAATCAGAGTTTATCTAAATCTATCTTCTAATGTTTGTACTAAACTTCCTCTGATACCAACTGTAACGCCCCGGCCCTAGTTACCCATAGTCGGTGCATTATTACATAGCATTGGCATGATCACTAAAGATCAAGTCTCGAATGATCGATTAATTTAGTAGTCTTGGAAACACTAGATACATTCATAAAGTTTACATTACATCATAAAGTGAAAACTACAACAACATCTTGTCTCCAAACTCATATCCCCTTATACTATCCATACAGGTCATTCATAAAATACTTTTTCACATCCTGGAAAAAAATAAAACATAGAAAGGGGTGAGCTCAAATGCCTAGTAAGGATAACAATATAGCGGAATCATTTATAAATAAGCATAAAACATTTAAGTAAATGTATAACTAAAACAAAAGCCTTTTAAACATGAAAATCAGAATAATATGGAAAAAATTAAATTAAATAATGTCATATACATATTCACATGGATATTCTACTACTCAAATAATCACATGCAATATCAAAAAAAACTTTCCTTATGATGGAATTCCTAATGCCAGACTATCATAACCACATAGCCAAGGCCTCGTTCCAAGACTAAAAATAAGATTTTGTCAAGGCCTTGTGACAATAAACTAGTTTGTCTCATGAGACCTACCGATGCATCGAGGAGCTATAACGGGCTCCACCCCTCACTTATTAGGTCCAATGCATTCTCATATGAACATGTTTCAACATAACATAAATATTCGTATTAAAACTAGAATACGAAATGTCAATACTTTCTCTATAAACCATGAATGGTATAAAAATAACACATCCACGGTCAAACATATCACAAAACCTTCAATACAATATGGATGTTTTGTATCACAACAAATCAACTTCAAATAAGCTTAAAATCCATCAAAGGATGTTGACATAGATGAAATCAAAACAATTTGAGAGAAATATCTATTTTTTTGAAATCATTTTAAAGTCACATAATTATAAAATAAAACATTTACTTTGAAAATATTATTATAAAATTTTAAGGGAAGATTCGACGATTTTATAATGGTGGAAAATATCCGCACCTTCCATAGAAGTTAAAAAAGACATTCTTACCTTAATTCTGTCGAAAAGGATAAAAAGGACCTTGTTTGGAAAATGACAGAAAGATTCCGTTATAAACTTCTTATAAAAAGTCAACATGGGTATAAATGAATTTATCCCATAGTCTGTAAAATATTATCAATGATTTGAAATACATTTTTATGAAACATGTATGTGGATGATAAAGAGGTCTTAGTAGATAATTACGTATAAACAACCTCTGATAAAGAAGAGATTGTGAAATAAACCCTTACCTTTTACTTTTACTTGGTTGAGGGTTGTTTAACCTCATTTATATTGGAGAAATAATTGTTATTAAATTATAATAGAATCATATACATTAATATGATATCATATATGATCTTTTAACATTTATTTGTTAATAATATCTGAGTATTATCGTTGTTTCGGGTGTTAACTTACTCGTTTTATTTTATATGTTTTGTTACGTAAGCCGTGATTGTTATGTATAGGTTGTATCATATTCATATCCAGAATGATATCATGTCCTTAAAAATAATTTTCAATCATTTAATGAGAATTATTCTTGAATGGATAAGATGGGGAATGAATCTCATCGCGTTCGTGGAGACGGTAGTCCGTACGTACGCACGAGCGACAATATCATTCTTTTGATATTAAAATAATATATAATTGGATGTTATATCATATATAAAGAATATTTATCATGTTATATTTATTATTTACATGAATTACACATCATTATTATACCCATCCAAATAATAATATATTGAATAACAATTACACCACGATGTGGAGATAGTAAGTCGTACGTACGCACGTATAGTGACATGTCATTCAAAGGATGGATAGAATACTGAATATGGTTGTAACATATTTATTATAAAATCACATTATATAGGAGATACTGGATTTATTATTTTAGAATGGGAAAAACAAAGAAAGAAGAAGTCGAGGAAGAAATGAACTTGAAAAAGGGTGGTGAAAACATTACCTCTTCTTCAGGTTCTTCCTTTTGATGTGATCAAATGGGCTCCTTAGGTTGGCTTTCTGATAAAAATATGGCCTCTAGGTTTAATTGAGGGAAGTTGAGAGAGTATTTGGGCAGAGTTTGGCCGAACCAAAAGGCTTTGAATGTGTGAATTAGTGAGAAGGGGGAGTGCCTTTTTTTAAGAGGGGTGACAGGCACCTTTGGAAAAGCTAGAAATATTATTTTATAATAAATTTATATTCTGTTTATAATGGCTAAAAAGTGGATTATTTAAAGGTTAAGGTGGGTATGGGTCGAAAACCACTCAACCAATCGGTTTTAGATAGGTTTTGGTCACTAAATTAACCTTATCTTTTAGTTTTAACTCTACGTTAATTAGTTTGACATTTACCATGTTACTTTGTATTTTTATATTATATAGTTAATAAACATACTATATACATCCAAGAGACCCCCAAGTGGTCAATTAATGATACACCAATCATGATACAAGTAGTTTGGGTGATCCTTAGATTTTTAAGAATAGAATATAAATTAATAATATAATAATTATTTTAAAAACTCTTTTATGTCAATTTTGACACCATTGGGTATTTTGTTTTTGATAATTTCTTAAAAGCATTATTACTTAGAAAACAATTTATATAACTAGTACTAATATGTCATATTAACCTATTAAATTAGAGTAATTCATAAAAATTATCAAATTACATTTATTTTGATATTTATAATAACAATTATTTTAATATTTCATAAATTAGGTAATTACTGCATCACCATTGTGTCATAAATAAATTAAATTATTTAATGTCTAAAATTATAATTAAAATACCATTATGTAGGAAATATTTGTATATTTCTAATGTATATTTACAATTTAATTTATCTTTTTTATAAACCTATATTAATTTTTTTTTGTTATTAAACATTGATTTTAACTCATTTAACTCTTCTTTGAATTAAATAATAATTAATTTCCTAATCTAATCCAAGTGGACCTAAATGATAATATTTTATTCCTAAGGCTGTTTTTGGTCGATATACACTTTTCCAATAGAATTAGAACATGTGTTAGAGTAATATTAATATCATTTTTTACCCTAAATAACCCTATTTACGTTTAACTGTGGTAAATAAAAGTAAAAAGGTTACTATTCACCAAAAATTATTTTCATCTCATTGAACCAAATTTTACTCCTTTATATTAACCATGTCTATAGGATTTTAGAAATTCCACTCATAGAAGTGGTAAAATTATGTTTTATGTGAATTTCCAAATTCTCCTTGGAGGTGGGTAAAAGACGGTGAAAAGTTCAATAAAATTTTTATATATCTAAAAATATTCTAAAATAACTTCAATGAATTACATTGAACATATATAAGTATTATGTATCTATTTTTACCTTAATTAAATATAAATAAAATAAATAATTATTTAAATAAAAATTCGGTTTTAAACTATAACTTAGTGTTTTTTCACTATTCATCAAAAATTGAATGTTTTCAAAAAAATACCAAAATTTTACCCTAGGATAATTTCGATATTCCAAATCCAAAAATGAAGTCCATTTTGAAAGATAAAATTTATAAAATTTCAAAAAGTGGGTATTACTATATATAACGGATAGTTTGATTGGTTGTGGTGTGTGTGTTAGAACTCGATGTTGCGTACAACACACACTACTGTATTATTCAAAGGGAAGCGTACCATGGAAGCTTGGGGTGCTACAGTTCATATTAAAATTCACAAAAAAATGAGATTATATGAGGTAGTGATCTAGGAATGTGTTCTGTTCAAAATTATTTGGGTATTTTAAACACTAGAACCTATAGGTTCTCAGTTTAGCTAATGAGCTTGACTGTGTGAGGCCCAACTAGGGAACCCTATCCCAGATTTCTGTAAAATATTTCCTTGGAAATATCATACCATTCTCGTCTAGCTCTCTCCTGGTAATGATCACATAGGTTCTCAATCATGATATATGAATCTATGTTTTCATGAGACTACATGAGTTCACTATACATAGACGAAAGCATCACATAATGAATGTCAATTATGTTTCTCAATTTTTTTCATAGACCATGTAATGTTCATCACATTCATATTTTATTAAAATATTTGGAATTGTGGATTATAGCATATATGATATTAGTTTATGTCATAACACAACTCTAAGGTTTCTAGACAATTCATGTATGTTATTTAAAGGTAGGTGTTTGGCTTTTATAAAACTGATTGTGGGGATAATGTGGACGATGATATTTGAATTTGTTCTATTATTTAAAAGTTCATATTATTATTATACGGAATAATTAAGAATTGGGATAGATAAAAATTAATTGACAATATTAAATCTCCAACTATATTATCATGATCTAATATCTATCCACATTGAACGCATAATTTCTATTTGATTTGAAATTTTAGTGGAAAGGATATAGATCACCCATTTCATAACCCCAAGACGGGGAAACCATGATAGTTGAAGGTATTTAGGCAGTAGGTATTTTCCAAATGTGGACATGAAGCTCGTTAATCCATTATGTAGACTATCTTATCTTGAAATACTAACTTAGATTTCTTGAAAACCTTAATACCAATTGCAAAAATTCTATAAGGGGATATTTATCTTGAAGTAAAATGGTTAATTCATAACAAAAATTTTATAATAACTACCCCTATAATAGTAAGTGTCCCAACAAGGGTAGGTCAAACACATTTTTCTATCATGTTTCATTCCTAATAATATAATGTAAGATCATTTCTTACTTGGTATTTAATTAAGGGATTCTAAAATATTATGCATAAATATTTTCTTGTTTTATCATGTACATATCTAATTAATATTATGTGGATTCTACTTAATTAATTAACCATGACAGATAAAATATTTATTGATAATTCATTTATTTAATTTTCATCTTTTCACATAAATTCATTTATTTTTGTGACCATGTCCTTTAATCTATAAAATAAAAAATTTCATACCTAGAAATATATAAATACATAATGATATGTTAAAGAGATTTATCTAATGGTTGATTTAATGCGTGGAAATTAATTCAACCTTTGTCCTTGGGGAAATAACTCCTACTGTCATTCTTTTCATGGGTTACAACATTCCACTTTTCCACCTATGTATCACCAGATTTGGAATAAAAAATGGTTCCATATTGAATTGCCTCCATGTTCCTTGGGATACTCTATTAATTATATTTATTTTTGATTCATGGGATTGGAACCAAAGGATTAGTTAAAAGAGATAATATAAATATCCTTGGACATACATGTCCTATATAATAATAGATATATGGATGTCTCATAAGACATCATTTAATTTAATATTAAATAAGTTAAAACATACAAAATAAATTCAATTAAAACAACCTACTAATACATACGTCTTGCTCTACCTCATGAACGGTCATACATGCAACAAATACAACAAAGTAACTATATTGCATTCATTTCATTATACAATATTTATTACTATTATGAACATAATTACATTAATTAATTACGGAATTAGTTAATTTCCTTTCATCTTAATGACTATGAAAAAAAATTAGAGATACCCATTATTTATTGAATCCATGGAAAATAAATGATAGAACAAGTAATGAAATATTTCTTTTAATAAATTAATTAATCATTTAAAATTGAATTAAAACCATTATTAAGTTTTATATTGAAAATTATGTTCCATCCAATTAAATATGTTTTTAAGGAAAGAATTTTCGAATTTAATGTTAGTTTTAATCTTATCCTTTAAGGGGAGACTACACATAGTTTACATCCAGATACATGTCGTGTATCTCATTTTCTGTGTATCCAGGTCATCCCTTGGGTCTCCATCATGTATGTTGATTGGAGTACAAAACATTAACAGACCATGAACAATTTTTTCCCCACTCTCTGTATGTCCTATATATATTTCTAGTTATTTAGTGTGTGTCTCGTCAGACTACATAACATGTACAGGCTAGTTACCTGCTTTCTATCTCTTGGTTCTGTGTGTCCATTATTCTCACCAAGTCAGTCGATGTGTTCTTCAGATGAAGGAATAGATAAACTACAATTCATGTAAATTATATACACATCATGTATATCAAATATTTTCTAGGTGTTTAGTATCACATGGTTTTCACCATGTATAATGACCAGACAGATAATGTGATTTACACCATTAACCCATATAGATTACATGTCGTGTACATCGATACACAATGTATAATTTTAAAACCTTCATGCCACACTGGATGGATAACACACGGTGTACATCATGTGTCTTTTTTGAATGTCATGTCATGTATCCCTTGACACATATATATGTAGTGCACTAGGGTATATAGTGTGAATTTTTTAGTACACACTATATAACCCTATCTAACCAGCCAAAAACCAGGTAGTTCCTGATGGAATCTCTGATCCTTATTTATTTTTTAATAGAACATTAAGAAAATATGAACAATTTAATGAACATTATTAATATATTGATGCATGTTATTTTAAATCGAATTAAATAACAAATAACATGAAATAAAATTTAACTACAATTGTGCATAGATCAACAATCCAATAAATAAATATAAATTTAAACATTACCACTCTAATAACAATAATTAATTCAAGGAATAGTAGAAGCGTGCAATGGTGGGAGATATATTAAAATTTAGTTTATAAATAGTTTCATGAAACCATGAGCCAAAAACTTGAACATCAAATTTATTATTAATTTATTTAACCTCATAAGAGTTAAATAGCTATGATTCCTAATTATTCTTCATTGAAGAATGTTGATCATGGTTTTATGATAAAAATATAATTTAATTTCATGAAAACCATGAAATAATATTTAACCATTATTGAAACCACATTCCATATGATCTTATTATATTATAGTTTATGCAAAATTGAAAAAATTTATAATTAATAATTTCCATATTGTAAATAATTAATTATCACCATTTGCAATATTGATCCATTCAAACACCTCAATATTTATTGAATAATTGAATAAATATATTATTCACAAATAAATATTTCATTCACTTATCGGAGAATAAATATTTATAAAATACTCAATAATGTAACTAAATATTTTTTATTAAACTGACATTGAATATGTATTTACTTAATTAAGGGAATCAATAAAATAAGAATAAAATTATTCAATGGTCTTAATAATAATATTTATTCCATTAATTAAATTCCCATATAATTAAATAAATATCAATAGAAACACTTAGTGTGTGACCATCTTGGATACTTTCTAATTGGAATTTGACGAGGTATCCTAAATTCCATGATTACTACTTAGAAATTGTTTAATTCACAAAGAGAAAGAAATTAATTTCATCATGATGAAAACTAAATACAAATGCTGTCTGTGAAATATAATATTTTTTCAAAATATCTCATCAAGCAAGTTTCATGACAATGTAATCAACCTTTTTTCACAATACTTCATTATATGATTATCTCAAATAAAAAAGTCGATACACCATAGACATATAATTTAAGCAAAATATTCCAATCAAAGGTACAAGAAATCAAATCCTACATATATAAATGGGACAAATCCTTCTTCGACATATCTATTAATGACATGTCAATTATGACACACCCAACATTCCCTACATGCCAAAATCATATTATGTGATTGTTTTTTTCAGTAAATATAAATGTGTGACCCATGAAAGGAATCAACAATAATCTTAATGACCATGGGCCACTACATTCTCTTGTAGATAAGAATATACGGTGATGGAAAAACATGATAAATTCCTACCAGTGGGTCTCTTCTCATAATATTCCATCTTGGATATAACTATGTAAAAACATTATAAAAATACTCCTCATCCATTTATGAGTAATCACACATGATTATCTAAATACAATGTTTCTCAATATAGCACATTATCCAACCATAGAACTATATTAGGAATATTTCCAAAGCACTTTAAGGTTGTCATCAAAGAGGGGAACTGATATGACCTTATCAATGTGTAAAAAAAATCTAGAAAAATGTTACATTAAATCTACATAGAACAAGGAAGAATATGTAATATGATGAAAAATTAATATTCCACATAAAAATATACATATAATAAAATTATAATCAGTTTGACCTAGGAAACCAACTTTAATTGGAACAAAATTCACGGTGGATTTAATGAATTCACCCTTGTCCAATTAAATTAAATAAAAACTCTTTGATTATTTCCCTAACTACTCAGTATGATTTTTCTTTTTTCCAAATTATTAAATAGTATTAATAAGGTAGGTGAGATCAATGTTTTCTTCGACTGAGTAATAGTATTTTAAGATGGGAGAGGTCTTAAACATGAATAATTAGGCTAATATTGATCTAATATTATATATAGTACTAATGAATCTATAACACTGAGATGATTTCATGAAATTATGGTATTCATGTATACATTAGTAAAGTATTTTTTTGTTTATGCTAGTCTATATGGCTACTATATTCTTTTAATGGGAATTGGTAAATTGGTGACATGTTGTTAAAGATACGGTATTCATGTAAAACAATTCTTCAGAAATTAGTTAATTAATGTTAAATGGTTTATTAAAATATTATTTTATACTAGTGTGAGGATAAAACTCTTATAGATGATGTATTGGGATGCTAGATTTGTAGATGAGGAACTGGTGTTGGGGAGATCAGCTGATTTTTCTTACAACATGATGGTTGTTACAGAAATTATGTTAAAGTGGGAATGATGTTTTGTATCTAGAATTAGATGATATAGATTGGTATCCTTGATTTTTCTTGTTAGAATAACCTGAAATCATGGTTTTATCATTAAAATAATGTGGGATGATCTGATGTACTATAATAGAAACAGGATGAGCTAATAGTTATTCCCTTTCCCACCAATTCTAAAACAACATTTTTAAACATCGAATGAAGAATAATTTTTGGGATTCCCCAAACAAAATGAAATGTGATATGAATGAATCTGTAATTGAGAATACATGGTACCCAAACCAATCACCATATCACAATCATAATCTAAATAAGACCTTAAAATGAAAAATGAACTAGAATAATACAATTTAGCACAGAATAGAATGAAAGTTGAAAATTAATATGTTTTTGGAATTTAACTATTCCAATGGAGGTACACTATTACTTTTTTATTAGAAGAAATAACAGAATTAAAAACATTTCCTTAAAAAAATCCATATCACCCATTATTCCATTTCCATAACAATAAACAAAAAAACTGAATTATAATATCTTATATGAAAAATAATCATGACCAATTAACCCCAACCATATATTTATAGAATATATATGAAATTACATTCCAGTACAATCAGTTCTTCCATAAATCGATCATTATGGACACTTATCACATTGACCAAAAAACATCCAGTAACATGATGATGTAATGTGTTCACCAAGAACTTCTAATGAATATTGTAGGATTCTAGAGAACATCCTGCATCCTTTTCAACTCTTTTTAAATGATAACACAATTCAATCCATTATAGACAATTGTTTCACAACTACTACTTTATTTTCATAAAAATATTTGATTATATATTTTCTATAATAACCAAGGACTCTCACTTCCAATTCCAATGCTATAATCCCTAACATTACATTTTCGGATATGATGTCAATAATGGTGACACAATTTCTTCATCTAAACCAAACAACATCAAAAGGAAACATGGATCATGTAAAAAATAAAGGGACTTTTATGTTTAGAGTTTTAGATAATTAAAAAAAATATTACATAAAAAAACCATATCAAAATAGACTCATTATTTGTCAAAATTACATTTCACCCATTTAACATACCTTTTCTTATTTTCCAATATGTTATAAAAATCATCCTGGTGAAATCCTTTATAGACATAAATGGTTATGCATAATATATAAAAACCTAGGGAAAAGGAAACAGAGGAAGGATGATCTCAGATTATCATTAAAAGTAAACATAATAAATAACAATTAAATGTCATAGATGAGAAAAATAGTGCATAAGGGTATGATTACATAATCAATGTGCATGAGTGAATCATAAATGAACTCATATCCATAAACACATACACCATAAAATAAAAAAACATGGAAATGGAATGATACATCATAATCAATAAGAAAAAGAAATGTGATATCAATATCAGTCATTAAAAATACTATAAACCCATAATTTTTATATGGAAATAATATTTTTATCTTGGAACATAATATCATTGGACGCTTATAGAACCCTTAAAAATAGAATAACGAATATGACCGACTTCCATACCTGGAGTACCAAATGCATCAACGATTTGATTGGGAACAACCATAATTTATAATGTCTAAGAACCGAATACATATATAACTCATTAAAACTCTGTGAACAAACATTATTATTTTCAAGAATATGATTAACCAATGAAAATGAAATGGTTTCCACAATAATCTATTTGAAACATAATCAACCCATGGAAAAAAATGGGGTTCAAAAAATATCATTGAACCAGGTATAATCTATCTAATTAAGGAATGAGGATGGTATCACTATAAAATATCCCATGTAGAGGATATGTAAAAAAAATGATTTTTTATGTTCATGAATGGAAATGACCATAAAATATCATTAAATACATTCTTGAGGAAAATAATATTTAAACATTCTAAAGAATCCCATATTTCATTGAAATATTTGAATAATTAAACCCATGAAAGAAATAACATTAAATAAAACCTATAATATCAAGAGATTAAGTATATTAATTATATAACATGTAAAAGTGGCTGGACACAGACCTTATAAAATAATTAAGGTGTTTAATATAATGATATGCGTTAATGAATAGAGATTGAGGTGAATTCCTTTATTATGTGAGAAAATATTGAATCATGATATCAATTAATGAATAAAATAAATTGAATCATTGAATATCATTAAATATATTAAATTCATGATATAAAAAGTTAGAGGGTATTATATACACCATATAAAAGTAATTAGGTTCATAATGACAATTAATTCTCAGTGGAATGTAAATTAAGATGAAACTCTTTAAGTTAAGATCGATTTTCATGATTGTCCTCTATATTCATAAATAATAAAATAATGTTAATTATATACTTGATTTGAAAACTTTTAAAAGTTTATTATTACTTATACTTCACTTATAAACATTTTATATTCAATTACTAGAACATCACATTCCATGGAGAAGCTCCGTGGTTCCAGAAAATTTTTATAAAAAGAAAGAAACAAGTGCACAAAAGAAGTTTGGGGTAAAAGTGGAGACACACAAAAAATAAAAATCCATAATAAAAAGACAATACCTTATCCAGACTACCACTTCCATGAAACCCTCCTTGGAATCACAGATGCATTCCCCTTCTCCATTGCTTAGTGGTCTATCAGACACCATCTTCAGTTTCCACCATCTCACAACCACATCATCTATCTACTAATCCACCAGAGCTACACACACGTCATCAGCTTTATTTTCACCTTCAATGCATTTCTCAACACCTAGAATGATCTCATAAGAGGGATTCCTAGTAAAAATAATTATGCAGCTAACCTTATTCAAGGAAGCGGTATTAGACACTAGATATGTTAAATTTTACCATTCCTTTCCCTGCTCTCCCTATATAATGCATTGAATTCTAGAGTGTTAATATCCTCATGCGTGGTGAAGATTTTGGGCTTCACTACATCATTATTATAATTAACATCAGGATGGGTATCCTACAAAGGAACAACAAAAATAGTGGAATGTTCAAGAAAAAATGTCTGCATATAACTCCGTGAAGATGGAAAGGGATCTTGCACAGGTGTTGTAGTAACAGTGGGAGAGGAATTCATAGGCAGATTAGCCTGCATAGCAATCCCAATAAAAATGACCATTTTATAGGCACTGAAACATATATGAATTACATAGGTTCAGATAGAAATTAATGTATAGGGCTCCCAGAGGCAGTATTCCCATTCAAAAGGGTTGGAATATCCACTGTAATACTAGAGGAAGATTCATTTGCATGAAGAACAATTAATACCTTCATAAGAGTGGAAGAACTAGCATAAGGAACAATAATGGTGTGCACTGCTACATGCCCATGAGGAGAGATATGGGTAGTTATCACATCCCATTTTCCATTCGAATTAGTATCCAACACTCCCTTATAAAGAGAAGGGTTCACAAAATTACCAACAGAAGTCCCTAGAGTGCTCAGTTTCCCTTTATAAATACTTTTCCCTTCCAAAAGAATTGTAGGATCCGTTTATGTGTCACTATCATGACAAGATGATGATTCATCGCCACATTTAGAAGTATGTCCATAAAACAAGGTATCAGAAGATGTATGAATGAGGCCAGTGTAAGCACATAGAAGGATAGGGTGCACACACCCACCATAATCCCCATCACCACCAAAAAGTACATTCATATTCACAACATCAGCAAAGGAGACATATCCCCTATTACATGGCTTCAAACACCTCTTAGTGGGTGGAGGTAGAGATTCCACCACACCATTAAGGATAATTTATTTTATCATTCATTGGAAATGATAGACCAGAATCATGATTCAATTTTAAATTTCACTTTTCAACAGAGTCCCCACATATTTTTCTGTTAGAGAATCACAAACCCCTATAACAATTATCATTTATGTGAATAATATAAAATTAGTGAACAAAAAACTCAATAAGATGCTCGAATTTTACATCATGTTTGAACTTAAATTCACCAAAAATTAAATAAAACATTTCCAAGATAAGAAAATGCTTATTAAATTCAATTATAATTCATGAAAAATGGCCACATCTTGCGGAACATGTCTCTATATAATGATTGATAGGGGTACCAACTGCTAGAGAAACATGATGTAGGATTATTGAATGCCAGAATACGCAATTCAATCCTTTAACAGAAATCCAAAATAGCACAAAAATATTATTGTCCCAGAAAGGATCGAACCAGGGGTCCTAGTTTGGAAACATCAAGACCCCAGGCTTAATATTAACAAAGACATAGCTCCCTTCCTCCAATTTCATCTCATCGGAGAGAAAAATAAAATTGAAGAAATTAATACCAACCGAAATAATGTTCCAATCGATAAAACCCATATATGAAGTAGACTATTCCTAAGATATTCTAGTTTCCAGGACTGGTTCCCTTGGGAGCTCATTTGAAAATCAATTGAATGTTTACATTCCTAAATTTGTTCTTGAAACATCCTAATGATTTCTTCAACCACAAAAAGCATGACATTCCATGAGATATGCTTATTAGAAGTAGAGTCACAATCATGGGATTTAAAAAACCTTTCAAAACCATTTTTCTGCAACTCATACACTCAAATATGATCTTCCATCATCGAGAAGAAGGGGATCTGGTTCTCTGTCAATAAATCCACAGATGAAACCCTAACAAGATTTGAGCCATATCCACCATCTTCCTTCTGAAAATGAAAAAAAAAGATTCTTGTAGGATAGAAATGATCGATTGAGGCTGGATCCATCATGAGTTGAAGATCAAAATTCCATTTCTAGAGATAAGGACTTGCTCAACCCCGACCATCCTTATCTTATATTCAATTAGTTATTCAATAATGTTTATGTTGGATGTTTTTACTATAATCAGTTTATGTGTAAAAAATAGACTTTGTTAGGTAATATATGGTCAAAGGGTCAATATTAAAACATATCTATATTTATAATCACGAAAACAATTTCATATTTATACATCAATTATACTTTTAGAATGAACCATGAATGTTGTTTAGGAAAAATAAACCATCGTTATTATCATGGAGAGGGCAGGTCATACAAACACATTAGTAACATTCTCATTTCTCAATGATCATTATAAAAAAGAAGGAAAGTGACATTTATCTTTATAGAATGACAATTATATCATAAATACAATATTATTTAATCCAATATACTTATATGTAGAATTATTTTGATGTAAAAAGAATCACATACCTTCCAAGAGGTGGTTGTCCACACGTCCGTGAACAACATTATGACTTTTCAGCGAATGATATGGTAATATTAAAATGATGTATTATATATATAGAAAGATAATTATATCATGAATATCATATATATTTCATTTATTTAAAAAAAATTATTAAATTTATTCTTAATACATTCCATGTAATGTGTGAACATATCACATCGCTTTGAGGAGGTGGTAGTCCCCATAACCACAAATGATGTTATCGTAAATACCCCAAAGCGAACACATAACGTTATACATTACATAAATATTAAAGAAGTATAAAGAAAAAATAAACATCATAAATATAATATAAAAACAAGGTTCTTATCATAATTCCAAACCATGAGAGGTGGTAATGGAAAAATAAATGACATAGTTTCATGAGGCGATAGTTTTCGACACACGAATGACAATTTCATTACCCATTTGATGGAAGTATGTGTAGGTGTTGGTATAAAACATAACATAAAATCATCTTAGTAAATTTATGATAGTAATGTTATTATATAATAATTTAACAAGAATAATTTAATTGGTCGTTAAAGAATTAAAACATAAATACACAATAATGAATGTTACAAATTTTTATTTCGGGTAACTCCTTTAATTTTTCAAAAAAGGCTTCCATGGATGAATTATTCAAAAATTAAGGACTATAGGAAAATAATAGGATTTTTAAGAGATTATTTGGTTAGCATTTTTACAAGATATAGGTCTTTATAAGTGTTATGAAGTGGGGAGGATGAGCATAGTTTTTTCGTGGAGGGGGAGTGATATTCTTGTAAATATAAAAAGATAAACACTATTGGGATGTCTCCCATAGATAATGTGCTTAAAAATTGAGATATAATTGAGTAAAGGTGAATTTTGGTCGAGAAGCACTCCCACCACACAAAAATATAATCATTTCTTACTATTTTTCCTTATTCACTAGGATTCCATATTTTTTTTAATTTTGCATTTTCATTTAGGAAGCTAGTTTTACAACCAACGAAATTCATCCATTAAGACTAAATTAAAGTGATAAGTATTATAAAATATAGACCTAATAATTATAAAATATGACTTGTAATTTAAAAAAAAATTCCCAGATGATTTGGATACTAATTTTAAAAGAAACACTTCTAATGCCAAAAAACACTACTTTAACCCTTACTATGCTAACAATGTTTTTAATATTTATGGGTCACTTTTTCATTATAAAAGATAAATTGGCTCGTAAATAGACAATATTTTATATTGATTTATATTTAATAAATAAATTTGAATAATATATGTTTTTTAGTTAATTTTAAATCATTAAATTAAATATTATTTATTATAAAATAACTTTAATTCTAATTTTGACATTATTTTTTTAATTTAAATTTAAAAATATAAATACAGTGATAGAATTAAAATATATTAAGTTAATATATTATTAAAATATCATGATATACTAAAACAATATGGGGAAAAAATAATAAATTTAATTTTAATCACATTTAGTATGTTTAGTATCATTTATTTTATTTGATTATTTACAAAATAATCACTACATTGGATGTTTTAATGAATTTAATATGGTTATATCATCTATAATTATTAAATTTAAATTATAATGAAAAATATACTCATTTAAATTTTAAAATAATGTTTATAACCAAAACTATGTGGCTTCTTCTATACTCCAAAGCATTATAGGAATTAAAAGAAAGGAAGATATATTTTTTATCTTTTTCTTTACTTAACATATTATATGGGAGAATTTCAAGAAAATGTATTGAAATAAATCAAAATATTCTAAAAAGAGTGTGTATATAGACAAAATATGTATGAAAAATGGATTTGGGATTGGTTTCTAGGTTATTCTGACTCTTATCATTAAAGTTTAACCACTAAGTAACCATATTTTTAACTTAACTGCTATAATTATTTTTATTTACCTTAATTATTATTTTTAGTAAAAAATAATTTGACCCTATTATTAATTATAAATTATCCCAATTCCAAATATTAAATCCATTTTTTGAAATTCTGATTACATAAGTGGAAAAAATTAATTTAATATTAATCTTATAAACGAGACGACGAAATGGGGTTTTAAAGAAACAAGGTTCAATCATTTTCTCTATTTTTAGGTCTAAATTGAAAGTGAAAATTTTTCCAATTACCTAAAATGTTTCAAAAGGTATAAATGTGATTTAATTATACATCAAAACAAATTCAAAAAATTATTTAACTATATAACTAAACTGCTTGAAAATATATTTTTGAAATAAAAATCAGTATTATTCATCATTAATCAAAATAAAAATGTTTTCAAAAAAATTCCAAAAAATCACACCTTGTAAATATTGATATTAATATTCTGAAAATTAATTTTATTTTGTCATATAAAAATTATAAAATTTTCAAAATTAAGTTTTAAATAAAATCATTCATTCAATAGTGGAAAAACTACCATATTAAATAATAACATTAAATGTATATTATTGTTCGGTATAACTTAGTCTTATGTGTAACATAAGTTATCAATGAAAATAAATTCTACCTTGAACATAAGAAATAAATAATGATTCATATAATGAAATTTAATCTATAAATTTCATATAACACAATCTATGTAATAATTTAATTAAATTTGAATGATGATATTTCATAAATGGTTGGGATATTACATTTTCCCCATCAACAAATAATGTACTTTTCTAGAAAATCATATTTTCGAAGATAAATGTGAAAAATATATTTGTTAAATATTATTTATTTGTATTAAAAATTAATCTAGGAACATTTACATATATTATTTCTTCATCCCATTAACTGTATCACTATGTTCATATGAATATGATTTTAGTTATCCAAGTCCCACTGAGTCATAAGACTACCCGAAAATCTATTAGAAAATAAACATTATCAACATTTCTACCAGATTATAACATCCACTAACCATTATTAGATCCAATATTTTTCTTCCAATAAATTATGGATAATGTGATACATTAGCTGAATAAGTATAATCCTAGAGTTAAATATCATATTATTTACTTGATGAATTACAATTTCACTATTATTGAAAAATGCTCCATTCCTTTTTTTCTTTTGATATCATCTAATAATCCCTTCAGCCAGATAAACTCCATACCATCTTCCATGATAAATATATCTGTTTTACCACTCAAAAACCTATATATTTTGATGACCCCAATTTATTTTTATATTATTCTTAACATTTGTATTGTTTTATATTAGTAAAATATTGTATGGTAAAAACTGAAAAAAATTATGTTTAGAGGTTACTATGACAAACTACCACACATGTAATATTCTTAAAATGTGAATAATTTATCTTTCATTGATGGTCAAGTGACCATGTTGAACTTTCCACACATTATACTTCTCTTGAAAACATTTATACAGTACCTACCATGTATTGGATGAGAAAATTTTTTTAGTCAAGAACTCACGATGAACTCATGTTGAAATTAACATAAATTTGGAATCACTTTACCACATGTACAATCAACATGCCATGAGAAAAAAATTTACCCACCGTGACTAAAGAAACTAGGCCGTGAGTATTAGTGATGTGATTGTGTATTGAAAAATTACTACAGCATAATGAAATCAAGTTATCATTCCAATGTATGTAGTATTTTCATGAATTGATGTACTAACCTTGTCTGTTATTATAGAATCCACTTGAATATGAACACCTATTTCAATATCAAATTATCCATCTTCATGATGGAATGAACCTATTATCAAAAGATTAAATTCCTGCTGACTATTCCAATAGACCATGTCATGTTTTCATTACAACTAATTTCTCATTAAGTAAAGACAACTTTACATCTATAAATTTTATTTGGAGAATTTTAAATTTTAAATGACTAATTTTTTAGGAATTAATTGAATCTTCAATGCATTTAAGAAAACATGGATAAATTTCCAATGTCAATTTATGATGAAGATCCATCTCAGAAGAATAACTAATAATTTAAAATAAGATATGTAATCAAAAGAGAAAATGTTTCCCATAGATAATAATATATTATTGTACTCACGAACTTATGATAAAAAATAAGACTCATTTAGAAATCATTGGGATACTATGTTTTCCTGAACCTACTAGGAATCGTATCCATGCACATTCTAAAAAACATTTAATGGACTCATGAATAAAAGAAGCTATTTGGACAAATATCCCCAAATTTTGTAATAATTTTCAATTTGATATTTAATTATATTCATTACATTCATGCGGTATTTCCTCATTCAATGTTTATATTCATAACAATGTCTCTTGAGCTAAACAAAAGAGTACATGATACTATGTCAAATATTTTATTTTTTAATCCCAAAAATAAATTGGTAAGAGGTCATGTGTGACCTCTTATTTTTTTTCCCATTGATAACTATGGAAGACGCTTTATTCTTGGACTACCTCATGTCCTAATGTTTGTAAAACTCAATCCAATTCATGGATCAATTTTTTTAATATTATGCTTTTTAATAGTACATAATTTCCAATTGGAGGGTATTAAGTCTCAGATTGAGATCAGACCCATTGTTAAAGTCTACCATGTTTAATCTATTTTGTTTTAATTATTTTTTAAAAATAAAATATCTTTTTATTAATATTTGAAACAAAAAAACTATATTAGTTAACTTAATGTAGTTTTTTATACAGTATTTCATATAAGTAGATCAGTTTCAAAAATTTATTGCATTTTAAGAAGTATTTAAAATATTTTTTGATCATTATTTAGAAAAGATATGAAAAATATCCAATTGAATAATTATACTTTTTTTTGTGCAAAGGGTGATTTTAATCGAATAAGTGATTTATGTTATTTAAAAAAATTGAACAGAATTTTTTAATGGAAACTCAATTCACCCCCTCTTGATCAGTCCACTGGTACCAATATTTAGTAATAGAGATCTCTCAAAATACATTTTTACTATGATCTTGTTTTACCTAAAATATAAATTTGATTCGATATGGATAATCTTTGAAAATAATTAACGACCACTAATTGAACTACTTATTTTAAAGTAACAAATTATGTTCAATGTCAAACAAAGATTAATGTTCATTTGAAAAGTATCGGTTTTATTATCTGGAATTTCACTGAAGATAAATATGAAAAGCATCAAGATTTTTCAAAATTTCGAAATGATTCCAATAAGGAAACGTTTGATTGTAATTTTAAATTTAAGAATTATTTGTATCATTGTTTAGTAGAAGATAAATTTAATGTTAACTATATTAATTCCATTACATTTTATATTTGGGATTCTCCTACAGTATATCATTAAAGGAATTATAATTTTAAATAAACACATTTGAAAACATATACTATTAAATAAGATTCTTTAAAGATGAATCATGATGAATAAATTTTAGATATTTATCTTTGGTTCAATGATATTGATAAAATAATGCAAGCAATAGGAGTGAAGACTACTGATAAGGATAACGTCATCTAGCTTATCACATGCTTACCATAATGATGGGGAAGAAAATCTATGTCCATAATATAGTTAGATTAAATTAATACACTACTGGTAAAAGAACTTATTAAAAATCCCATAATTTTTGAATAAAAACTAAATGTATAAAAAAAATGGATTAACACTGAAGGAATTTAGTTGACTTTAGGAAATTTGAGTAAATGTTAAAATAAAAAATCAAAGATTAATGTTGAAGTGATGAGGAATCACCTATAGACATTGATTGAGAAATGTCTCATTTATCCAGGCATTTTAAAAATTTCTTTAGGAAGAATATATTTTTAAAGAAATCAAACTATATAGGAATGTATGAAAATAAATGGAATTAGATAACGGAATGGAAAAATGGATAACTTTCCAATTAAGTAATATTATATGAGTGTAAAAGGAAACGAAAAAATTAAATAAGGCATCCCATGTTCATGAATATGAATAAGCACGAGGGAAAAGGGAAAAATATATAAAGGCTATAAAAAATATTGTAGTGCCTTTGAGGATAATTAGAGTGAATTATTATTTATTTTAAGATACGAAACTGACAAATATTAAATATTTTTTGATAAAAACACCATATAAGGTACTGAATGTTTTTCCTAAATATTATGCCCACTTTTATAGTCATTTTGTAAATTAATATGATGAAAAAATATATCCAGATATAAATTACATGAATTTATAAACATGTTGGATGATATTCTTAATAAATTAAAAGATAAATATAAAATAATGAAGAGGTTTCATGATATATATTCTCACTTTAAAATTGATCTTATAGTATAAAAGGATAAAATTTCCCAAATATTGAAAGAAATTTAGGATTTGAAATTACCTAATGTAAAATTAAATAAATATATAGAGATTCAATAATGGAATAAATACTCTATCCTAGATTCCTGTAAAAAAAAGAAGAATCTAAATATACTATTGGAATTAGAAATCAACATGAAAAGTGGAAAATATATAAGAATAATTTTCCTAATTTTAAGTTTTACTGGTTCATCTAATATTTATATTTTACTACACCAAATTAATTATTTATTTCTTAAAGTCTAAGGTATATTTTTATAAAACCAAAAAAACAATTATGTATTCCAAAATAACTTATAACTAATATATACAGACCCATGAAAATACTATTAAAAAATCATTTTATATTAAAATATATTTAGTATGAAACCTACTTGAATATTTATCATAATAAATTATGGTACATAGATAGTGGATTCTCTATACCTATGAATAGTGTATACTCAAGAAATAAGAACCTAATTAAATTGGATGGCGTACATGATTTTTATTTTGAGAATTCCCATTAACATTCATTAGAATCAATGTAATTATTAATTCTAGTAAATTTTAAATTAGTTAAATTTTATTTTTTGGGGGATTGGAAAATAATATTCTTATCATTTAGAAATTAAGTTATGGTGTGTTTTATTTCAATGTTGATAACAAATTCTTATGAGTTTTGATTCAAAATTTTATTTAGTTCTACTGCTAAGATAAATGAAAATGATTGTCTTATAGATTTGAATTTTTTTATAATATTTCATGTTTGAGTACCTTTAACAAATAATCTTTCCTTTAGCTTAGGAAACAAGGCCCTTTTCAATATACACTCTCTTATAATGATAACATAGAAATTATTAGTCAAGGATCTACCCAAATTATAATTTAAAATAGAAATAGTGAACAATCCATGTCAATAGGGAAAATAGAACAAAATCCTATTCAAATAAAAGAAATAACTTTCAAATTATCAACCGTTATATTTGGTTCACATGGATTTGATTTATTCATCTAGGGTTTCATTTTTATCAAGAAAACATTATGAATATGTTATAGTGGAAGATTATTTAAGATATAAATGGTTGGTTTTCAATTCTTATAATACTGAATGTTGTTCCTCATTTTTAAAATATTCTAGATTTGTATAAAATCAAACTGCACATAGAATTAAGACCATATAAAGAGATAATGGTTTTGAGTATGAAAATCAATAGTTTGAATCATTATTCTCAAAACATGTCAATATATCAAACTCTTCGACTCCTTGGACCCCACAAAATAATAGAGTTCATGGGAGAAATAATAGAACACTATAAGAAATTGTATAGACCATTCTCAATGTTTATGATTTAACTATTTATTTTTCAGAAGAGTCTTTGAATATATCTTACTATAAAATTCATAGATTTATATTTAAGACACATATAAGGAGACCATATATGAATTATAGAATTGTATAAAACCAAAAGATAATTACATTAGTGTTTTTTTAGAAATTATTTCTACTCAATAGAAAAGATAATTTTGAAAACATTTCATCCAAAAGTGATGAAGTAATATTACATATATATTCTACAACTAGTACATCATAGAGGGTATATAATAAAAGGACTAACATTGTCTATGAATATGTGCGTGTAATGTTTAATATGATAGATCCACATTGGTTTAAGACAACATTAAAAAATTTAGTGGATGGTCTTCCCTACATAGACATTATTTGTACACCTAGAGACAATTATACAATTTTTCCTATAATGAAATCACCCAGTTCTCATGAGCTACATTATCTCAAAACTACCGAAAAAAATGAGGTGTAAAACTCTTCTAATCATATATCTTATAGAACTCATAAATATCACCCCTTGGATATAGTTATAAGTGACCTAGATAAAGGAAATCAAAATGTATATTCTCTTATAAATATGGTTGATCATAAATAAAAATTATCATAGATTAAAACTATGAACGTGAGTGATGGAATTAAATGTGAATTTTGGGAGATGGATGTATATGAAAACTAAAATCAATTTTAATGAAATAATATATCGGGACTAGTTGAAATTCTTAAAGAATATCTAACTAATGGAACTAAATGGGATTTTAGAAACAAGGTTGATAAATTAGGAATAATAATTAGAAATAAATAAATATTGATTACACAAGGATATTTTTGAGAAGAACATATACAATATGAGGAAACCATTTCACCAGCAGCTAGAGTTAAACAAATCATAATGTTTTTTACCTATGAATATTTTCTGAATATCAAATTACCTCAACTAGATGTTAATAGTGCATTGATAATTGGTTATATAGTTGAGGATGTTTTGGTTGAACAACCCATGGATTTCAAAATCCTCAATCTCAAAATCTTGTTTTAATGATTTATATTATTTAGAACATGCTCCTATAGCTCGGTATGATATGCTCAGCTCACTTTTTATTTCAAAATGTTTCACTGATGTAGTAGATAACACTACATTATTAATCAAAACAATATAAAAATATGTTTTAGTTTCTGAAATCTATTTTGAGTATATAGTTTTTCGATCTTTAATAAATTATTCATATACATAATTTTTAAAAATAATTTAAAAATAATTTGAAGGGAGTCTAAGGGGTGAACATAAATATATTATTATATTTCATGTTTTTGAAAACAAAGAAGGAATTATTTTAGACAATAGTATGTATAAAAAATATATCATAAAATGTTTTGGCATGTATAATACAAAATGTAGTCGTAGTCACATGAGTACAAACTATAAACTTGATAATGATGAAACTAGGAAATCAGTTGATCAAACCACTTATGGGGGAATGATTAGATGTTTACTATACATAACTTCTATATGTCCTGATACAATGTTTATTGTGTGTATGTGTGTTCATTTTCAATAAAATCCAAAATAATCACATTTAATTATTGTGAAAATAATTTTTAAATACATAAAATATACATCCAACGTAGGATTGTTTTATTCAGGAGAAAAATAGTTTGATATAGTTAGTTACTTAGATGATAATATTGTGGTTTTAATTTATATGAAAAAAGAAATTTTTGAACATATCACTTTATGGAACAATATCTATTGTCATGGTGTATTAAGAAGAAAAATTCCATTGCATTATCCAGTGCTAAATCAGAATACATAACTATTTTTTTCATATATTCTATTGACGAAAAAAAATCACTAGACTATTAATATGAATTTTTAAATTTATATGATAATTGGGATAATAAAAGTGTGATTAAAATTTTTAATAATTCCTATATCATATTCTAGAACAATGAACATTGATATAAGAAATCACTTTTTGAGTGATCAATTTCAAAAAGGTGATATTCCTATTGAGTTTATTGGAACGAAAGATCATCTTAATAATATATTTATGATGACTTTGAGTTTTGAGAGAATCAATTATATCAAAAATGAAATCATAATGATAAATTATTTCTAATTTTTATTATTTTGATATTTAATTTCTGTTTAAACTATATTATCTCTTGATTTATTTTCTGGAATTAGTTGTGTAGTGTGGTTCACATAGTAAATATACGAACCATGTGTTTCTAGTTATATTGTAATTATAACTTCTATGGAACATAAATAACATATTCACCATTCTTACCATTAATATTTTATCACACGTTTAATAACTACTTACATTGAAAATGTTATATATGTTGTTTTCATACCTTAAATATATTTTTTCCATACTTATAAATTTTTAGGATTTTATTCTAGGATTTCACTTTACTATAATTTTATTTTAATCCCAAAATGATTAAACCTAATTTCAAATGATAATATCAATTAATAACTATGTATTCCCAAAATTCCATACTTTATTTCAAATCCATACATAAAATTGAAATGAATTTGTCTATACTCTCTCTCTCTCTCTATCTGGCTCTCTTTGACTGAAAACATCCTTTTTTAATCTTCTCTTGCATTGATGCATTTTTTGATAAATAAAAACAAACTGAAAATTATGAGGATAAAGTCGGTGTTGGATACTTCAATTCATATCCAATACCACCATAAAAGTAGATAAAAAATAAAAATACATCTTGAGCATGATAGTTAAGTATCATAATAAAAACTAGGTTGATCATACTATCTCTAGAGAAAAGGAAATCGATTTCCAATAGTTGGAATCTAACTAATTATTTTTTAGGAATGAGATTTAGAAACATGGGTGTGGTTCTGGGTTTAAATAGAACAATAATCCATTATTTACAATGCATTTTAAGGAATTTTATGCATACAGTGAGTTCTTATATGGAGATAAATATTATAAAATTAAATCAATGATAAATTGTGATGTTTTAGAATTATCTTCAAAGTGATGTCAAAAGTGTTTGGGTGTACCTCAAAAAGGAAATTTCTGAGATTAAAAGACCTCATATGTAGTTAAAAATGCACACTTTTATTTTCAAAGTACTTTAGATGAGCTAATTTGGAATGGAAATCCCAGAAGAATGACCACAATTGAGTTGAGTGATGAATTTAGGATGTTATCCATGTTTTCAATGAATATTATAATTCCATGAAAATGATACTTTTGTAACCTATAGATTCTGGATATATTTGTCATGTTTTTTAGGAAGAGTGGGGCTCAGAGTAACTTTTTAAGATATTTAATGAAATATATTTTTTGTATTGTACAATCCCAATTCAAAATTTATTTCTTTAGGAACCCAAACATTTTTTCAATATTTTTTATAGTAAAAAGTTTTATTTTTTTAGGGGAGGAAAAAAATTAAATCATCATATGGTAACATCCTTATACAAAATAATTTCCAGAAGTGGAACATAAAAAATATCACATGGATAAAAGAAAGGGCTGATGACCCAGATATGTCATATAAAAGGTTTGGTCCAAGGAAGTACCTGGTTCTACATAGGGATATTATAGATCCTGGTGTTGAACCTGATGGGATATTTAATTATTTAGATGATTAGGTGGATTCTAGAGATATATAAAAAAATGAAGTGATTAAAATTGTATATCTGGATGATGAAGAAGGATATTTTCAAGATTATTATAAGGAATTATATCATACTATATCTTTTGGACCACCCATATATTAGTTAAATTTTCAATCACATGAAGTAGATCTCTAGGAATATATTTTTTTGATTTAGATGTATCAATTAATGTTTATAATTTATAGTTGGATGAGTATTTTGAGACCGAAGAAAGTAGTTTTGGTGGATCACCTGTGATATGAAGTATACTGAGGTATCCTAAACAAGAAGAACCTTATAAGGTGAAGAATTAACCTAGATATATTATTTTATGGAAAGATTATCTATATTCTAATAATGATGTTGGGATCATTTCTCCTAGACATGGTGGACCTACCATATCTTCTACTCAAAGATTTCTGGAGGGTTCTATTTTTTCAACTAGAAATACAAAATAGAGGCTTGATTTATCTTAAATGGGACAATAAGTTGACTAAAATATCCATGATATATTTTATCCTAATACAACCAAAGAAGGGGAAGATGCTGAGAAAGGTACTTCTCATGGTGAAGATGTTGAGGATGGTGCTCCTAATTTTCCTAGGGTAGAAGTGGGTGCTAATAATAATATTGAATATCATCCAGTTAGAGGTGAATCAGTGGGTTCTGTTCCTAATTTATATGATTTTCAATAAACATATGATTTGTCTACATATTCCCCTTCCACACCAGATGTTACCAGGGATGATTTGAATGAATTCAAATATTATTTGATGTGTGTTTTCAAGGAATCTTTTCATGGTTTTAAATTGTATATGGAACCTATTAGAGATGATTAAATTATAAGGATAGTGTATATTTTGTTTTCCCATTTTAAAATAGATTATCTTGTGATGAATTTTATGAAAAATGAGATCAATGATCTCAAGGAATAGTTGGACAATATCTAAGCTAACCTATTAGCTATGATGGAAATATAAGTCTAAAGGTATTTGATTTCAGTAATTACAACCCATCGTCGGGATCCTCCTATTCAACCAATCTTGGATTAAAAAAAATATCATACAACTAATAATGGAAAAGTTTTATATTATTATTAATGATTTTTGAATTACTCGATATGATGTGTTTGATGATTTTGAAACACATGCTACCAAAACATTTATAGTGGTTTGACAGGATTGCATGAAAGATGGTAAAGATAGATAAGCAAATAAGAAGGATATAGATAACTATCTTAGATGAATATTGACTATGATAGACTTAAAGAGGATGTTCATAACAATTTCCATGGATCTAAAGAAACCACAATTGAATAATTATTTTAAGTAACAAGTTGAGAAAATCAAGGATCCAAATATTGGTTGTGGAAGATTTTAGGGATAATAAGGTTACATTCCATTTGTATTTGGAGCACATTTATAGGGAATTCATTGATTTTACTATGTTGATGGAACATTATATCTAAATTTCTAAAATATATGGGATATCCCATCAAACTATTCCTATATCCCTACTAACTATGACTACCTCCTATACCATCAATCCATTCAGCCTATCTCCTAGACATACCTCTGAGAAACTAAGACATGTTTCTGTATGTATAATCATTAGTGACCCTACTACCACCTATACACATCAAAACACCTATTTTCAGGTTTCTAATTCTATATGAAATGATACTATTATTCTTTAAATGATGTTAGGTATAGAAGACTTGGATTATGATTTGAATCTATAATTATAATTTTTTTAACTATTTTTGTATCTCTCTATTTATTTATTAATGGCACCTCATCTTTTATTTCGATTTCCATTTTACATATTGATTATATTTTTCATTATTCTAAATTTTTGATACTCCCAAATGGGGGAGTATATAAGTGATATGTGAATATCAATTGAATTCATTGGAAAAAAATTCTTAATTATAGGGAATTAATAATTTGTTAATTAATTCCTCTTTAAATATTTTTTTTCTATTTAATTTATTCAAAATTTAATATCATTATTTTTCATCATGAAAATTTGGATATTATTATCTTAATCCAACACCTCTATATTTTCACAATCTCATATCATGTTTATAATGTTATATTTTTTTCTTTTTTTGTTAGTGAATGATTTTCTAGCCAAAACTGCAACAATGGATATGTCTAGATCCTGCCATGACAAACTAATGAATGCGTAATATTCTTACCGTGTGAAGAATGTAAACTGACTATGAAGGTAAAGTAACCACGTGGAAGCAACCATATGTTATACTTCACCCAAATGCACACAAAAACTACCAACCCTATAATAGATGCAAAATTTTTTAGTCATTGAAAAATCATGCATTGAAGATGAGCTTGTGTGAATTGAGGATCACCTAATTGAATGTAAAATGATCCTATTGTGAGACTCAAATGTACCTACTGCAATTACAAATGAACTAACCATGCGAATCAGTAAAGTGACCACATAAGGAATAGTACATACCACGTGAAGAAGTCAGGTTGAAATGATAATGTATGTAATATATAATTATCTAATATACTAACTAGGTCTATTATTATAGTATCCTAATGAAGAGGAATGCCTACCAAGACTACAAATCAACTGACTGAATGATGGAATAAAACTACTATTACATGTTTCTATGCCATCTGACTAGTTCTATAAACCAAGACAAGTTTCCAATACAATTAACCATTCATCTTGTAAAGACATCATTCCAAATTTAACATAGTAGTGGTACATTTTAAATATTTAAAATCTAGTTTTTGAATCATTAATTCAAGTATCAGGGAATTTATTATTACATTTATTATTCTCTAACACCTACTTTTGATAAAGTACATTTTATGATGAGAAAATGATCACATGAAAAATTAAAGTGAAGAGAAAAGAACACCCGAAGCTATATAGAATAATAAGGGAACATAATCAAGAATTTGTGCTAAAAGTAAGACTCTTTTAGAAATAACCATAACACAATTTTTTCCTGAAATATCTATGAAATATTTTTGAGTTTATTCCAAATAAAAATTAATAGAAATCTAGGAAAAAAAACACGAATTAGATATAGATACACCACATTTCATTTTCCTTTATATAATTCTATTAATGTATATGATTTGCATTTAATTTGGGTTTTATATTTCTAAGTTTATCGAAATAACATATTCTCTTGAGAAAATATGGAGAGTACATGATACTCTAAAAAATATTTTCTTTTTTATATTCCCACGCATAAATGTTGAAGAGGTACTATATGACCTGGTATTTTGTTTTATTACACACATAACTATTTTATATGATCCGTGTATTGCCAACATTATGTTACATTTTTTTGAAACTAGATCCAGGTTCTAGATTAGGTTATTCATTAATAATATTTTTACAAGGATTTCACTTCTATGTCGATGGGATTAAGTATGGGATTTTGACCAAACCCCTTTCTAAATTTTTATTTTCTTTATATGTTTTATTTTTATTTTTTAAATCCAATTTTTATCTACTTTCTAATATATTAAGAAAAACAATACTATGATTGTTAATTCAAACTAGTGTTTTATATAAAATGTTTCATAAAAGTAGTTTTGTTTCAAAAGTTAATGTATTTTAAAAAATATTTCAAATGAGTTGTGATCACTCTTTTTAGATTACTTTCAATAGATCAAATAATATATTTTTACTATTTTAATTAATAGGGAAATTATACTAAAATCCATGAATTATGTTTTAAACTTTTTTAACTGATATTTTATTAGAAACCCAATTCACCCATATTGAGTTGGCCACTAGGGATAAAATTTTACTTTCTTCTCTTATAGATAATGTAACTATTAGTTGAATTTTGAAAATACAATGCGTAATTCTTCTAGTGAAAGTTAAAAAATATCCAAAGGTACTTATCTATGTTTCCAAATATCCTTTAATTTTAAAATTGTGAATCCCTAATAATAGATAATCTATTCTAGAATAGGGTGATGTGTCTACTAGATATTTAAGATATCAAATAATCCACAACATAACTTTACAATCATCCATTCATCAATTCGTTATAAAAAATATGGAAACTACAACTATATATAAAATGTACTTACTAAAAAACATAAGATATATCCATATTTTTATCATTGATCAATAGAAAATCTGTTCCTTGAACAAAACCACATATTCTATTCTCATTGATTTCAATTTGGATAAATTAATGTGTTTTACCAGGGGTGTCCTCACATGATCAAATTCACTGATTCTAAATCATTCAAAGACCTTCCAGATCTAATCCAACATATAAAGAAAAAATGTTAAATTTATTAAGTCTATTATAGTCCACATTCCAAACAAAATATTTACATCCATGAGATCATTAATCACAAAATTTTAAGACAAATCATATTTCATATCCTTGATTTGGTAAATCTTTGGGTTAGTTAGAAACATTTCATTCATATTTAGAAGAATAATGGTGAAGAATACATAAAATTAAACATTTTTTGTAATAAAAATGATATTTATTTTTATGGATGAAAATGTTCTCTTCCATAATGGTGTGAAAAGTCATGTTCCATTACCCAGGTATATATTTATCATTATACACCTTTTCTTTTAGTTGGTACCCCAGTCATTCTGTTTTGTTTTCCATGAAAACAATTATATTATTTATATATATATCCTTCACCAAATCATAGTGAAATATTTTTTTCATAAAATATATCTAATCAAGATGTAGAATCATCATAACATCTATTCCATGTAGAATTAGAAATGTTAAATTCATAACCACTAGAGAAAATATTTACCTAAAATTTACATCATTTATTTAATGAAATCTTTTTTTAAAAATATTGGGCACATTCACTTTCATAAAATATTATTATTCATTAATCCAAAATACCTATATTTTAAATGATTCATTCTTCCCAACATTATGATCTATTAGATTCAATGTTTTAGAAACATAGAAGGAGTCCCAGTCATCCTTTATCACTATATCCAAATGTCTTGAGTTACTATGAATTACCACATATTCTAAGATATAGTGTTCTTTATAATCTATTAGAATCTAGTAATTAATATTTTATACGAACACCCACACTATGTGCCTATCCATGGTTTACTAATTTAATTAATTGTGTGGTTCTACTATTTATAGAACAAAAAATTTTAAAATTTCACCTTCTAGAGATATTCCCCAATATTTTTCTATCCTAGATATTTTTTTACATCTATACATGGTGATACTAATAGAATCATAAGTATCTCCAAAATATCCTCATTACAGTTTTGTATCTATGGAATATCCACACTCATACAACAAACTAAATCATTTATAAATCTATATAGTTTAACTTGGTTTGTGATCATTATTTTTTCTAAACCACATCATACACCAAGTATTGATCCTTCTACCAGATCTCCTCACTAAAGAGGATAATTTATCTTTTTATAACCAATAATTGGTTAGTGTCCCAGAATAGAAGTCAAAATCTATCATTACCCTAAAATAAAAATAAATGCTCATATGATGTTTCCAAAAGCCTTAAAATTTAAATTGAATAATTATGGACCTAAGTAACAAAACATAAATCACTGAGGTGTAAGATATTTAATATTTATCTGGTCAGATCATAAAAAATACAATTCACAATATATGTCATATAATTCACTTCGAATGCCCAAATATACTTGGTAAAACTGACATGAAACCCCGTGATTATTCCCATCCATCTCAGTATTGGATTCATCAATTTTATGAATCTATTCTGTATTTGTGTTCTTGGTATGTTATTCTCAATGAATATTACATTCCTCTAAAATAATCATATAAAATATCTACTTTTCTATCATTTTTTTCTAGAAATGTGATTTTAAAAATAATTAAAAAGAGTGGGGGGATGGATTTAGTCTAAAACCCAATACTTTCTTTTTTCACCCTCATGGTTTGATTTAATTATAATTTCAATCATTAGATAAAATTATACATTAAAAAACTATAAATATAAATTCAATATGAGTAAGATTGTCTGAATTTTATACAATCCAACCAAACTAATAAGAAAAATGGAAATAATAATTATTGGAAATTTAAAAAATTATAAAAAAGTTATTAAACACAATAGAAAAAAAGTATAAATACAATGTGAGAAATTTAAAATAAAAATACATGTATTCATGAAATATATTTTCATAAAATATCACCTTAAAACCAAAGGGTAAGGTGATTATTTTTATGAGATCCAAGGTATCAATACATCTTCCTAAACTTAGAAAACCATTTCATAACAAGATGGATGGAATTGTCTTCAGGCCATGGAAGCTTTGTTTCCCTATCCACAAACAACCTTCATTCAAATAATCAGTCTCTCTATATTCTTATCTACAAAAAAACATAATCATAAAATTTATAAAATAACTAACACTATCTTTCTATTTGAGGAATCTCATGAAGCAAAGGTGTGTTACACACTCACAAACAAGATGCTCTATCTTTTTTATGGAAAGATAATGATCTAGGTGGAGAATTATAAAATGATTATAACATTAAATAATAACATTACAATTAATACCACAAAAATGGTTTATTGTAAAGGAAAAAACATAGATTAAAAAATTACATTAACCTAATGTGATATATAAGTAACATGAAATTTAAATTCCTTAACACAAAAATACTTTTAGAGTTTTTTAAAAACAATCTTCATATCCATGAACATGTGGCTTCATTGATATACTTTACTATAACTAAGTATAACATTTTAAATCCATATTCATTAGGTAAAATTGTAACAACATCAAAGTTATCTTCATCATATTCTGAGGAACTCATATTATCTCTAAATCATTAGATGAAAATTATTCCTACACCAATATAGTGATCCTCCATCCAGTGAATGTAATCATCATGAAACTTTTTATCACAATATTTTTATATATAATCTTATGTTTTATGGGAGATTATATATCATATTATCATTTTCCACACTAAATAATGTGGAAATTTTTTCTTGTAAATACATTATAAACCATATTATGATTTAAAAAAAATTAAGCACATGAGTCACTGGATCATGTATCTTCCAAATTTTGGAAAGCACATACCAATTAAGAAAAATTCAAATAATAATCTAAATTAAAAAAAATTATAAGTTACGATGGAATTAATTTCTCAAAATTTTCATTGTAATATTTAATAAAAATATATTAGAAATAAAAAAATAACAACTCTCATTTAATTTATCTCCACCTATAAAAAATTTCAAAGTCAATCAAAAATTTTGGAGTCTTAAATAATAAATTCTCAATTTTTTATAAATATTATTAATTTTTTTATAATACATAATAAAATACAACTCAATAATTTTTATTTTATGAGAACACAAAATTAATTTTAAAAATATAATGATGAAAATAATGAATGTTACCCATCTTGGATGTATAGTAAATTCATTGAAATGTGTTTTTTCAAATTAAATTAATAAATGGTATAGTTAATGAAATTGGACCACCTTGAATTTTTATAAAATAATTTGACCTGATAGTCCCCTTTCAAGGATTATTATATGAATTTTTACAAACATAATTTTTTAATATTCTATAACATTTAATTCATTATCCTATTAATACACTAAACAATATATTTTTTCATTTATGAGTAAAATCATGACATATACAATGATAAACGTTATGTTCAAAAAATTATGTCCAACATAAAATATAACATTTTTTAAATTTAAATATGATGTAAGTAAGTAAATGAAATTACAATGAATGTAAATATTTG
This sequence comes from Viscum album, assembly GCA_963277665.1. NCBI lineage: Eukaryota > Viridiplantae > Streptophyta > Magnoliopsida > Santalales > Viscaceae > Viscum > Viscum album. Next base: position 883,774,078 of record OY728123.1, read on the forward strand.
AAAACATTTTAAAAAATTACAAAACGAAACCCATTAAATCGAATTTCTTCCCCATTTCTTATAGAGTTTTTCAAGGTAAGGTGAATATTTAAATAAGAAATTAATTGATGATATCATTAATTATATCTAATTTTATATCTATATAATATTTTATAATCTATCAAAATTTAAATGTTTTATAAAAATATCAACAAGATGATTTTCCCATCTAATAAATTCAGGAAAAATATTTCCTTTTTATGTGTGGTCTCAAAATGAATTTTTATCAAACATAAATTTTATTTTTATGTGAGTGATGTGATGAGTTTTTATAAAATTAAATTCAAATATTATTATATCAATGTATTTTATTTTGAGTGAAAATAAAAGAAAAATCTTGGTGTGTTTGTTTCATCTATAACACATAAGTTAAAAACATTTCTACTGATATATATTCAGCTTTATATAGGGTGAAAATGAGTGTATATTATTGTTAGACCATAAAAATGAAACATATATTAAGAAATGAAATATTATTGATTTAATTTTTATATCTAAAATAAAACATTTAAATTCATCATCTGAAAAACTTTTAAGTAAACATTAATTTCAGTTAGAAAATAGTGATGAAGGTTTGAAGTTCAAAAAATATAACTTATTTTTAACACATTTATATTGTCTTATATTATATCCAATTTGAATCTAACTCACATTAATAATAAAAAAATTGATATCGACATAATTCTAAATATTTTTAATCTCATTCATAGATCTATAATATTTTTAAACAACTGGTTTCTTATATTCTTCATGATCATGTATAATAAAATTTCTATTAGAGTATTTATACGTGATGATTTTTTGAAACAAAAAATAGTAATTATTCACTATATTTATATTGAGGAGAAATATTTCCCTTTAGTTTTTGAGTAATTTTAAAACTATGGAAAAAGTTATGTTCACCTATCATGCTGAATTTGAACTCCGTTTTTCATAAGATATAAAAAACCAACATATATATATTTTTTCATTAGAGTGAAAATAATTTTTTCACCATAAAATTGAATTTAAATTCTATATTTTAAAACCTTTTCTATAAATAGTGTTGGATCATTATTTCCCCTAAAACAAATATTTTGCTGTTAAGATATGGTAAGTTCGTCTTGTTATCCTCTTGAGGATTGTTTATGTTGTTAGAGTTATTTAGTATATTTAAAATCATATTTTAGAAATATAATATATTCAAAACTATCAGTTTAATAAATTTAAAATTGATCATTAATATATACATTAAGAATATATATTTTAAAACCCAATTGGAATAAAATAAAATTTTGAAATTACATGATGGATAGTGTGATCCCAATATATTCCATCCTTACAACCTTTGAAATAGCCTTTCTATAGACTATGAATTCAACATGATAATAACCCAAAAAACCCTTCCTTATTCAATAATATGATTCTATTTTAATCACATTTATTACTTTAAACACATTTTACAAAAATCAGTAGAGGTTTTTGAGGGATTTGAAAAAAGTTCCAACCATGATTATATTCAGATTTATTTAAATATTTCAATATATACCTTATCAAATATTGATAACCCATGTAATTTTATTTCATTTTTGATGAAAATTGAGATAGAAACACATGATTATCCAATTTATTTCTTAAAAAAATTCAATTTTTGGGGTGTTTCCTTACATACAAAATGATATTATTAATTAGAGGACTACTTAAGAGTGAATTTTTTAGGGAAAGTGTTGTGTTCATTTTCAACTACTAATATTATGTCTTATATTGAATTAAAATTTGGATATTCAAAATAAATTTACCTTAAATATATAGAGTATACTACCTGTGTTTGTAAATAATATTATAAAAAAATTGAGGATTGTTTAAAAGAATCTTCAATAGAATTAAATATTGTAATATTTTCAAAAAAGAAAGTAACAGTTTCAATAAATATTACTAATATAGTTTCATCAACAATATTTTATTTTTTTATTAAGATCTATATTTTTCATTCTAGATATTAAAGAAACATGAATATTTAATTCATCATCAATATGATGAAATTTATGTCATTGATCATTAGTATTCAAAATGAATAAATTACATCCAAATCCACTGAATTATGAATTTTTTGGTTTTATTCTAATCCAAAACACATAATAAGTTCTATTAAGAATGGGATGAAGTAAAAAATAATTTATAGAATAGAAAAAATAACTACATCATCCAAAAAATTTAGTTATAGAATATTCACTCACCAATGATAAATAAATTTTGAGAAACAATATATTTTTCATTCAAATGCATCATTTTGTGGAGGTGTTCTTAGTGATAACAATTTATATATAATTTGTTTCACCCTCTAATTTTTTTAATAATATGGGTTTACAAACTCACCACTATGATCATTATAGATAGTATATATTATTATTTTTATCCTTATTAATTGAATTTAAGAAAATTAATAAAATGAGAAAGTACTTAAAATTTTTATTTGGGAGAATAAACCCATGTAAATCTAGTGTGACAATTCACCAAGACCCATTCACTTTTCTTTATAATAATAATTAATTTTTTGGAGGAAAAAATAATTCCATGTGTACTAACTTAAAATATTTAGAACATGAGACTTCACTATAATGATTAAAACATGAATTCAATTCTTACCAAATTTACTAGTATTATAAAATCTCTTTGAGTAGAAATTTATTTTCCATAGGTCCCTAACTATTTATTTTATATAATATTAATTTAACATTAGAAAGATATAGTGACCAAATATACAATTCCACAACCATGAAAAATCATAATTTACCATTAAATAATGTAAATCATGGTGTCTTATGTCTTCTATGTGAAGCATATAAATATTTTCATACAAATAAAAATATAGAATAAAAGTACCATTATAAATTTAAAAATTAATTTTTCATTCCCAAACATCACAAGGTAACCCTCATAAAATAGTTAAAAAATAGTGATAAATATTTTCATAGGTCCTAAATCATAAAAAAAAATTGAAATTAATTTTTTTCCATGAAATGTGAAATCAATGATTCTTAGGATTTCACCATGTCTATTGTATCCAAAAGTGTGTGGTCCTATATTTATCATTTTCAAATTCTAGATGTTAGACTGGTCTCTATCCACATGACACGATGAACCACTATACATGTACAACTTATTTTAGTTTCTAAAAACTATCATATTTTTACAAAAATAATATAACTATGTTCTCAGTACCTAAACATTATTGGTTATAGATTTATTTGGTAATAAAATTTTAAAAACACACATCTTCCCAAGACTATTATGTTGAACAACAGATATTTCATCAAAAAATATCAATATAAACCAAATATATGATCTCAATTTAAATTATAACACTTTTTACAAAGACTTATAATTTCAAATCTACTGAAAAATGGTGCACTTTTGGTTATAAAGAAATATGATCGATAATAGGACTTATTAGATGTATCACTCTATTATAGGGACTATAAGGTCTATATCCTTTATAAATTTTGTCCAAATTTTATTTACTATATGATACATTAATAGGGAAATTATTTAAACTTTCACATTTTGATTAAATTTGAATAATTTAATTATAGTCATCTAATGTTGAATATTAATTAGATTTAGAATCAAATTATAATAATATTTTGGAAACATTGGAGTTTAGTTTGAAAACATTGGAGTTTAGTTTGAAATTTTTTTTTTGTACTTAAGAAAAAAAGTTTCTTCCCGAACAGAAGAACATATGGTGTGTAGTCAAAACTACATGGTGTGTATTCTGTGTTTTTTCCATACAATAAGCCTCAGAAACTACTCTGAAGCACAGAAAACACTGAAACACACACTGAAAGTGCCAAATTCCGATCATTGGGGGCCCATACTCCCCGAAAATCAAATTTTGCCTTCTTATACATGTTATAACAAGGGCAATCATGTCAATGATCCACCGAATATCAGTCCATGAGGGCCCATAACACCTCAGGACCCAAAGTTTGGCATTCATTAAAAGAAAATTTTTATCAATCAGTGATCTAAAAAGATGTAGATATTTTATCAAGGCACCTATCACAACTGCATGAATATTATACACAACATCTATCAAAACAACATGAAATCACTAATGCATCCTAGATGACATGGAAATAATTCATGACATGTGATTTTTATAAAGTTCCAATATGATGCATGTGATGTTATACCCTCATATAATCGGGTTGTGATAGGAATAAAACCTCAATAACATCAACAATAACAGCACTGAACATGTGAGTCACCCAACCCTGAAAATCAAATCAACAGTTAAATTGCAGAACCGGAAAAATTGAAATGAACAAGGTAGATTGGATTTTCCCTATACATGGCTTAGCTACACGCGGGCACAATATATTACCAAGTACATATCCCTTCCTATCCCTAGATAAAGGCACCAAACAGTTAATCAAGAGAAAGAAATGCCTCTGATAACACTTTGTAACATCCCGGTTCGGGAAACAACCTTGAGGCACCCCATACCTGGTCGGCCCGAAGGCCTCAAGCACATTTACCCGAACGCCAGAGGTTGTCGACTAGTAACGAGGGCCTTGCGTGTGATAGTGGGGAAACTATTCCCTCATTGGTAGAGTAACACTGTGGAAGATAAACAAATATACAATAGCAGAAGAGGTAAATATCCAACAACAATAAACAACGGAAGACTGAAATAATAGCAAATTGGTATCATATATATAAAATTATGGATGGTACATATGTTTATGAAAATAACCAAACAAGTCACAATGCTGAATACAACCAGTACTAAACCAATTTATAGAAGAAAAAGAGAAACATCTCCTCAACATCGCAATCCTAGGCTTTGTCCCTATCTCTCAAACTCCACAGAAAGTCATGTACTTGAAGTAGAAGGGTTCTTGCCCTTATCTATACCTGCAGCAATATAATCTGTTTGGGACAAAAATCATGACTCAAATAGGGTGTGAGACCAAATCCCAGTATGTAACCACCAGAAGATTTGTGACTGACAGTCAGTGAATATATGGTAGGTAAAAGTAGAGAAAGCAGTAAAAAGGAAAGTACTTAGCAGTAAACAGTCCACAGTTCAAAATCAAGCAACAACTAAAGGCAAACTGGTAACCCTCTGGGAAGTACACACAGCCATCCCCTCTAGTTCTACCTAACATGTACAACCAACTCTATGGGCATTACACTCTGTCTAACCCCTTTGGTTCTATCATAAGAGTTCATACGTAGACTCTCTGAGGAATCTCACATAGTCAATTCCACTTATAGTCTAAGGTAGTCAAGAATTATTTGAAGAAGCTCAGATGGTCAATTCCCCTTATAACTCCAAGGTCAAGGACTCTCTAAAGATGTTCACTCGGTTAATTCCCCTTATAGCCCAGGTTGTTCAAAAAATATCTGAGGAAGCTCACTCGGTCAATTCCCGCTATAGTCAAGAGTGAACATGGTAGTTACAAGTAAAATAAATACTCTCTAAGGAAGGTCACTTGGTAAATTCCACTTATAGTCAAATGTAGTCCTATGCTCCTTGAGGAAGCTCACTTGGATTATCCCCCTTATAGCCTGAAGTTCTCAAAGACTCTCTAAGGAAGCATACTTGGTCAATTCCCCTTATAGTCTACTAGGTCAGGTTATCATTTCCCTATGTAAGTCAATTAGCACATCAAAGAAATACGGACAAAGTAAACCTACAGAGTTACTTAGATAATCAGTCTATAGCATATAAAGCATGTTAGAAATAAAAACTATCTATCCTACAACCACAGGCATGGAAAACATGCAAGGAGACCAAACTAGATGAAAAGGACCAAACAGTCGTAAACAGAACATGCAAGGAAAAACATCCAAATCATAGAAATTCAACCCTATTCATTTTCAATTTACCTCTACACAGGCATACAAGCATGACAGGAAATCAACAGGGGTAAAACGGTAAACACTAAACACCATGTTCAATGGTATTGGTGGAATATTCACACAATACTCAATGAATTCGAATAGAAAAGAACAAACCACCTACCTTGGCATTGGTAGAAAAATATACTTGAATATCGAGTCTTGAATCGCCATAGAATGTTGTAGATCTGCGAAAACATATAAACTGTTCAACCCACGATAACATGGAAAAGTTGAGGAATTGGAAAACTATGCTCTCGGAGAAGGCATATCTCACTGATGTGATTCCAATGCAATTGACGGTGTTTGATATAGAGGATGGATGCACGCTCGGGGGTTTGTCGAAGATTCGTGGCCATACGGTGCTCTCAGTTAAACGGGACCTAAAAGAAGAGAATTATGGTGATTAGATGTGACCTCAATGCAATTATTAAAAAAAAGTACACTGCATGTTCTTTTGATGCACAAGGCATGTACTCGCCTTTTCTATACTCTGCTATAGGTGGCCTCCAAATCACCCCACACGGCTGTGTGTGTGGCCCCTACATAGCCAACACACGACCTCCAACAATAAGATAGTACACGGTGTGTAATCCTAATGTACACGGCGTGTACTTCAAAGTTTTTGAGAAACTCCTTTTTTCTCAAAAACTCTAAAAAAAGAAAAACATACCTGAAAAGAAGATTCGAGTTCTTACAAACTTCCCCCCTTAAAGAAATTTTACCCCGAATTTCCCTAGTGCGGTGTTGAAGAAGAAACCATGAAAAACACCAGCCACCGAGATCGTACATCGGCCTCCCTCTCCCAAGTCTCATCCTGTACTCACATGTGGTACCATATCACCTATACTAGAGGAATAGACTGGCCATAAAGAACCTTTTTACTGTGATCAAAAATCTAGATAGGATACTCCTCGAAAGATGCATCCACCTCTAAATCGACTTCCACAGGTTGGAAAGCATGAGATGGGTATGAAAAGTAACGTCAAATATTTGAAATGTGGAAAATTTCGTGCATATCCCAGTACCTCTGAGGTAACTACAACTGATAGGAAACCGGCCCAACTCTCTCTAACACCTCAAATGGCCTGACGTACTACGACGAAAGCTTACCCTGTCTCTTAATCCTCTTATGTCCCAACCTCGACGTGACACATAGAAAAACATGATCCCAAACCACAAACTCTAGAGGTCATCTATTTTATTCAACATAAGACGTCTGATTAGACTGTGTAGTAGCCATTCTCATCTGAATCAACTCTATCAACTCTATGGTCTCTTGAAAAAGGCAAGGTCCCAGCAATGATGCCTCTCCTACCTCCAGCAAAAATAAGGGTACTCGGCATGGCCTACCGTAAAAAGCCTTATAAGGTTCCATCGGAATATATTTTTGAAAAATATTGTTGTAGGAAAAATCCACAAGAGGTATATGCTTCTCCCAAGTGCCTCCAAAATCCAGAATGCATGCTCGGAGCATGTCTTCAAGAACCTGAATTGTATGCTCGAACTGACCATCTGACTGGGGATTGTATTCTGTACTTAAAAGAACCTGTGTACCCAATGCCTTTTGAATCCCTTACCAGAACCTAGAAGTAAAACATGCATCCCTGTGTGAAACAATGGAGTGTGGAACTCCATGTAGACAAACAATCTCTTGGATGTGAAACCATCCCAGCTCATCGACACTGAAGGTCTCCTTAATCGGTAAGAAGTGAGAAACCTTTGTAAGCCTGTAAATGACAACCCACACTGCATCATTCCATCGAGGTGACCTCGAAAAACTAGTCATGAAATTCATCGCGGCATTATTTCACATCCACTCGGGAATGGGTAACTACTCTTGAAGCCCTGCTGGTTGCTAAATCTCTGCATTCACCTGGGGACAAGTGGAACATCTCATGATGAAACCAAAAACACCCTTCTTTATACCCGACCACCAATACTAACGGTGTCGATCACGATACATCTTGGTGACACCCGAATGAACTTTCCAAACTGAAGAATGAAAATCCCACATCATCTCCTCATGTATATCAGTTGTCACCCATACGCGGCCCTAGAAACACAATATCTCATCCTCAACTATAGTCCAACCAAGAATAGGGTCCTCTAATGACACACTTTCTCGTAGTACTAGGACTTTTTAATATGATAGCTTCATCATTCGTACACGATAAAGAAGAGTGGATGTAACAACTATAGAAGAAAATAACGTCTGCCCCTATCTATCGTGCACCTCTAGATGAATCTTTGAGAACAAATCCATAAGCTTCCACTCAATCCTTCCCTCTTGAACTGCCTGCATCTGGGTCCTTCTGGCCAATGCATTAGCCACTTCGTTTCCCTTACCCAGCGGATATGCAAGCTCAAAATAAAAGGATTGAAGGTACTCAACCCCCCTCAGCTATCTCAAATTCAGATCATGCTACGTGATGATGTACTTGGGAATTTTGTGTCCGGTGAAAACCACAAAATGATCTCCCAGAATATAATGTCTCCAATAGCCTAAGGCATGAAAAACTATTTCCTACACTAGATCATGTTTCAGGTAGTTCCTCTCATGTAGCCTCAACTACTGAGACCCGTACGCAATGAATCCATCTCCCAGCAAAAGCACAGCTCCCAACCTGATACCTGATGCAACACAATAAATTGTATAGCTCTTCCCCGGCTTTGGAAAGATAGGTATCGGTGTAGAATTCAACCTTCCATTCAGCTATTGAATGTCTGACTCAAATGAATCTGACCATATGAACTTTTCACCCTATGTAGTCATACCCCTAAGAGGTGCTCGTAAGTGTGAAAAGTCTTGTATGAAGTTTCTATAGTATCTAGACAGCCCTAGAAGACTATTCACCTCAAATAAGTTCTTCAGCTGCTGCCAGGAAACTACTGCTCTCACTTTCTCTGGGTCTACTGATACTCCTATGCCTGAGATAACATGACCTAAGAAGTGAATTTGATCCATCCAAAGGTGGCACTTTGAGAGCATAGCATATAACTGATTCTCTGTCAGTGTACTCACAACGATCTCAAGATGTATAGCATGGTCGTGTCGAGTGTGGGAGTACATCAAGATATAATCCACGAAAACTACCACAAAGGAATGCAAGTATGGATGGAATACTCAGTTCATCAGTTCCATGAAAACTGCAAGCGCGTTTGTGAGACCGAACGACATAAGCATATTCTCATATAGACCATTCCAACCCTGGAAGGCTGAAATAGGTATATCTGATGGTCTAATACACAATTGATGATAACCAGACCTGAAGTCAATCTTTGATAACACCATGGATCCTCAATTCTGATCAAATTGATCATAAATCCTTGGAAATGGATATCGGTTCTTTACTGTCAACTAGTTCAGCATCCGATAATCCACGCAATGTCTGAGAGTATTATCTACCTTCTTTACAAACAGGATAGGAGAACCCCAAGGAGAAGTACTGGGTCAGATGGAACCCTTTTCTTGCAACTCCTCCAACTGCTTCTTGAGCTCCGGTATCTCTGGTGTAGCCATCCTATAAAGAGGAATGGACACCAATGCCGCTCTCGGAACAAGATCAATAGAAATGTCAACCTCATGCTCCGGAGGCAAACATGAAAATTCCTCCGAAAAGAAATCTCTGGAACAATCCACCACTTGGGGAATGTCTATCTATGAAGTCCCCTGGTCATCTAGATATAGACAAGAAATATGGGCTCTAGCTCATCCTAACCCATGATGCTTTGGTCCCGAACTTCTCACATAGAAATCTCACTTTCCCCTATAAAGAAACGACCCTCCCTCTAGTGATATGAAACTAACCCTACGGTGATAGAAATCGATGAATTTCAGGAAGAGAACCAACCAGTCCATTCTATGAATGACATCATTTCATGTCATCTCTAGGACATTGAGGTCCCATAGAAATCGACACCCACCAACCTCAAGAGGTCACTCCTTGAACTGACACACACTAGATGTTCTCATCCCCAACAGAGTGTCTAGCATCAATATATCGGCAGTAGAAAAGATACAGAGCCCAAGGCTCTCCACAACAGAAACATAGATAAAGCTATGGGAAGCCCCAATATCGAAAAGAGATGAAGATAATAAAATGGAAACCAGGATCGTACCTCGAACTATAGAGGGTCTGGGATCCTAATACTGTTGTTTCTACTCCACTACGAAGGCCTGGCCTGTACTGTGACCTTGTGACCCTACCTGACCACTCTGAGCTGATCCAACCTGTTGTCGCTAGTAGCCTGGTGAGTAACCACCGTAGCCGCGACCTCCACCTCAGCCTGAATGGTCGGAAGAACTCTAGTTTCTAGACTGGTGAGGAAATGGTGGCACTTCTCTGGAATGAGGAGTCATAGACGAACCCCTGCCACTAGCTTCTGGTGAGAGGAACTGACAAAAGCGTTGTAGGTGACCCATATTGCCACAAGATCGACACTCCATTGGGTCTCTTTAGAAACGTGGCCTCGTATGCCTACTTCTACCGCACTGGTAACACACCACCTGGCTACTAGAAGATGCATCTCACTTGCTCTGATCTCCTCATGCAGACTCTCTGTGGCATTTCCTACTATCATTAAGAGGAATACTAACTTTTTATGTTGAACCTCCCTGGCTCATTTCTCTAGAATCCCTCAGATTGTGTTCTGTGGTCAGTGCCTGGTTGATGATAAAGGATATCAAATCCACCCTAAATATTTTCACCTATGATTTAATGTCATTCCTCAAACCATCCTAAAGATTCTATGTAAGGAAAAACTCATCACCTCGTAGAATATAAGTGAAATGTTATAGCTTTGTGAAGCGATTGGAATACTCCATAATAGTAAGAGTACCCTTCTCCAAGATCATGAACACTCAGGATTGATCGGCCATCAAGGTATCTAGATAGAAGTAGTCATATAAGATTCACTGAAACTCATCTCATTCCATACTCTGCTAGCGACCCGCCTATAAGATCACATCCCACCACCGCTTGGTTGAGTCCCGAAGCATGTAGTAAGCGAGCTTCACCCTCTTCACATGAGGTAATTCTAAGTGCTAAAAAATCATCAGCGTGTCTTGTAGCCATGAAAATATAGGCTAGGGTCATCCATCCTCTGAGAAAGTAAGAGGATGCTACTTCTGGAATACCCTCATCAATTTTTCCATTGACGGGGCTAGAGATGACACTCGTTGAAAAGTCTAAATCATCCTCATAAACCCTCTATCAACTAAGAATCAGATCTTGTGTCAGGTATAACGGCTAGTGCCAAGACTGGCATGATAGGAGGATCTGCTCGAAGTCCCTGATCATCCATATTAGATGTCTGATAACCATCTAGTAACTGGTAGAAATCTAGAGGATGTCTCGGTGGCATGACTCTACAAGGTTAAATGCACACCTTAGGTCAAGAGTATTAAGGACTGAAAACTAGAGGTGTGAGAGGAGAATATGAGAAATAAAGCATTCATGTTTAACAAAACCTGACTACACGACATGTTCCCTTATGTCATTTACATGGATGTATACTCCTGCACTAACTGGTCGTGTAACACCCCAAACACAAGACATTTTCATTCTCACACACGGTGTGTACCTGAATCCCCTTCCCCTGATAGAGTCATTATACATGGTTAAGCCACACAGTTTTGCTAAGAAAAAACTACATAGCATATTCAGAGTACACACAACATGTGCTCAACTAGATTCACCCGACCCGTGTTATTAGTGACACGGCCTATGTACCCAGGTCACACTACACGGCGTGTTGCAGAAGGCCATGGCATGTATGAAGAAGTCTCAACCAACCATATGGTTAGTTACATGGCCAGCTACATGGATGATACTACATGACATGTTTCAGATGGACATGACACGTACAAAAAAGGATAACAATGACCCGTGTTGTTAGTGACCCAACCGGGTGCCTGGGTTGGGCAACATGGTGTGTTAAATCCCGACACTGTGTCTATATCGTAATGTTTATCCGTCTATGTTATTAGTTACACGGGTGGACATAGGGTCAACACCACATGGAATGTACAACCGATACACGGCGTGTTCCCTGAAGCTTTTCCTTATCCCGTGTCTCTTCCCAAACAGACTACGGCACAGTTAGAGACCACACATCATGTACATAAATACACGGTGTATACTTAATAAAAACATTTTCTTCTGGAACAGAAGAACACATGGCATGTAGTAAAAACTATATGGTGTGTTCTCTAGGATTTTCAGGATAGTAAGCCCCAGAAACTAATATAGAGCCCAGAAAACATCGAAACACACACTGAATGTTCCAAATTCCGATCTGTGTGGGCCCATACTCCTCACGAATCAAATAGTGGAATCTTATACATGTTATAACAGGGGTAAAAAAGTCAATGATCCACCAAATTTAGGTCCATGAGGGCCCATAACACCTCAGGAACCCATGATTGGTATTCAATCAAACACAAAATTACACAATCAATGCTCTAACAAGAAACATATATTTTATCAAGGAACCTATCAGAACATCAGGCCTATTCTACACGACATCTATCACAACAATATGCAACCGCTAATTCATTTTAGATGACATGGAAAGAATGCATGACATGTAATTTATAGTAAGTGCCTATATGATGCATGAGATGGCATACCCTTATCTCATCTGGTTGTGATTGGAATTGAACCTCAATAACATCAACGATAATAGCAAAAAATATGTGAGTCACCCAATGGTGAATGTAAAATCAACCGTAAAATTTCAGAACTGGAAAAATTGAAATGAACGAGCTAGATTGGCTATTCCCTATACACATGCTAGCTACTCCTGGGCATATGTTATTATTAAGTACCTATCCCTTCCTATCCCAGGATAGTGGCTCCAAACTGTATGTAAAGAGAAAATAATGCCTCTGATACCCGTTTGTAACATCCCGGTTCGGGAATCCACCCAGAGGTTCCCCCTACCCTGTTGGTCACAAGGCCTATAGCGCATTTCCCCAAAAACCAGAGGATGCCGACTAGCAGTGAGGGCCTTGGGTGTGATAGTGGGGAAAAATTACCTCATTTTCATAGTAACATAGTGGAAGATAAAAAAATATACAATATCAGAAGTGGTAAATATCCAACAAAAATAAACAGCGGAAGTCTGAAATAATAACAACTGGATCTCATATATATAAAATGATGAATGTTACATATGTCTAGGAAAATAGAAAAACAAGTCACAATGATGAATACATCTAGTACTAAACCAATGTACAAAAGAAACAGATAAACAACTCCTTACCATCACAAGCCTTAGCTTGGTCCCATGCTCTCCAGCTCCACAGAAAGTCAAGTACCTGAAGTAGAAGGGAGATTTCCCCTATCTATAACTGCAAGAATATAATCAGTTTGGGCCCAAAATCATGACCCAAATAGGGTGTGAGACAAATTCCTAGTGGAAAACCACACAAAGATATATGCCTGACAGTCAGTGAATATATGGCAGGTAAAAGTACAAAAAGCATTAAATAGGAAACTACTCCCTAGTAAACAATGCATAGTTCCAAATCAAGAAACAACTAAATTAAAATAGGTATACATTTGGGAATTTGTCACATACATCCCATCTGGTCCTACCTAACATGTACATGAAACCCTCTATGCAGTACAATCATCCTAACCCCTCTGGTTATGTCATACGAATTTATAAGTAGACTCTCTGAGGAAGCTCAAACAGTCTATTCCCCTTATAGTCTAAGGTTGTCAAGGACTCTCTGAGGAAGCCCACACTGTCAATTCCCCTTATATCCCCAAGGCAAAGGACTCTTTGAGGAAGAACACTCGTTCAATTCCCCCTCTATCCAAGGTCGTTCACAGACTCTCTGAGGAAGCTCACTCGGTCAATTCCTTATATAGTATAGAGTAAACCGGGTAGTTCAAAGTAAAACAAAGACTCTCTAAGGAAGCTCGCATGATGAATTCCCCTTATAGTATAATGTAGTCATCGTCTCTATGATAAGGATCACTTAGTCTATCCCCATTATAGCCCAATGTTCTCAAAGACTTTCTGAGGAAGCTCACTCGGTCACTTCCACTTATAGTCTACTACACTAGGTTCTTACAGCCCTGTGCAGGTCAACGAGCATAGAAATGCAATATGGCCAAAATAAACCTACAAAATTACTTGGCTAATCAGTCAACAACATATCAAGAATGTTAGAAATACAAAATCCCCATCCTACAGCAACAAGCATGGAAAATAGGCAAGGTGTCCAAACTGGTTAAACAGGACCAAACGATCATAAATAGAACATGCATGAGAAAAACATCCAAAGCATAGAAATTTAACCCATATTCATGTCCAATTTACCTCTACACAGGTATACAAGCATGGTAGGAAATCAAAAGCTATAAAACAGTAAATAAGAAATACCCCGTTTAAGGGTATTGGTGGAATTTGCAAATAACACTCAAAGAATTCAAACAAAAAGGCACAAATCACCTACCTTGGCGTTGGGAGAACAATATACTTGAATATCGAGGATTGCAATTCCTTAGAACACCATAGATATATGAAAAACTATAAAACTTTAAACCCATGATAACATGGAAAATAGGAATAACTGGAAAACGATGCTTTAGGAGAAGGAAGAACTCACTGATGGGATTCCAATGTAACTGGCCATGTTTGATTCGTAGGACGGACGCATGCTCGGGGGTTCGTCGAAGATTTGCGGCTGTACGGTGCTCTCTATAGAATGAGTCCTTAAAGAAGTGCATCTGGGTGATTATACAAGACTCCAATGCGTTTAATGAAAAACAAAAAGTACACAGCTTATACTTTTTATGTTCACAGTGTGTACTCACCTTTTCTGTACTCCACTTTAGGCAGCCTCCAAAACACCTCCACATGGCTGTGTGTGGCCCCTACATGGCCAGCACACGACCTCCAAATGCAATGTAGTACATGGCATGTATTCATAATGTGCACGACATGTACTTCAAAAATTTACAAAAACTCCTCTTTTATCAAAAAAACCCAAAAAAATTAAAAACATACATGGAAAAAAGATTCGGGTTCTTACAAATTCTATTTTACTAACAATCAATAATCTACTTGTGAAGAAATATTTCATTCATCTTATTGATGGATCCAGCTAGGGGATGAAATTGAAAACATATTTATACCTATCTGTATATATAACTACTCATTATGAAATTTATTATTGATTATACGCTGGTGATGGAAGATGATTGGACTATGAACTCCAAAACCACTTATGATGATCAGGTTGTTAGCTAGTGGGCATGGCTCAATGTTTTTACTATCATTAGTGATACCTAGTTTGATGAGTTAAGAATGAATTAATCAAGGACTAACTTAATTTTCCCCAGATTGGGTTTTGGAGGATTTATTACAAACACTTTAAAGCTCAAATTAAATAGATCATAATTATCTATGAGTAACTAGGGGCCCACAATTGTAAAATTCTATTGAATAATAATGAAAACTGTGAATAAATGGCCTTGAGGGTTACAAAAATGTGTTTAGTCTTATTTATATGAATGAATAACCTATTCATTATTTGATCAAATTAAAAATAGTAGATGTACAAGAATTAAAAAAATCATATAAAAAATGAAAAGTTTAGCTAATGGATACTATAACAAAGCTTGAGCTCTTTAAATGAAGGATCTGAAATTTAAATGGTCACATTAGGAAAATGCATCCATTGTAGAGAATTGAAGATTCCAAATGGGAAAACATATAATAGTCTATTTTTTCTTCCCACTAAGTATTACATGGCCTGATGATAATGATTGACTATGACAGATCAAGATCATTTTTATTTTATTTCTTTTTTATGTAATGAAAAGGAGAGATTCCAAATTGTGTGTGTTCCACCCCTTATTAATTATTTAAAAGATGTTTTATTATCAATATTTTTCCAATTTTTTTACTTACTTGTGGAATGTGAAACATATAATGTGTAGTATAAATATAACATGAATCTATTCCAAAGTTGAACTAGAATAAACAACGTCAATCTTGATTCCCAAACACTTGAGTTTGTGAGGTTTCCTTTTAGCTATAGCTCAGAGACATGAATATGAATGAGCACCGTCATCATACACTAGAGATGCACCATGCGGATGATTTCCACTTGTTCATGGCTCAAATAATGGTATAGTTAAAAATAATATCACCACACTCTTGAGTTGGTCTATTTAGAAGGTTTCCTCCAAGTTGTGGTTTGTGAATAGTCATATATAGAAATACCAATACCTTAGACTAATATCAATCAATTTTGATAATGAATAAAATTAACCAATATTAACATAATAACATAAGAGAAAATAAAATGAAATTTCCAATATGAAATTGTTTTACGTACCCTATAGTTAAGTATTTACGAATTTCACGCAGATCCTTTGTACTGACATGTCAGGGATGAGAGATTGGGTGAATGATATAATCTTTTCCTAGGGAAATTGATATAGTGAGAATTAATTGACATATACTAGAGTCATATTGTGCACCACATAAGCTTTTATAATTTTGTTTTTTCATCATTACCTTTTATTAATCCTCACATTGTTGAAGATTATTGGAATGGACACAACTTTGTCCTAGATTTACCTATAATTATTTCTGGCGTAACAAGTTATCTTTTATTTTTTATTTAAAGTGTTTAATTTTTCATAGAACACATGAGATACCTGTCTAGAATGTTGAGGAAAAATAATTTCCTAGGTATCCCTTTGTGGGTTTTCAACCTATAATTTTCGATGTCTTCATACATTGGTAGTTTTTTGTCCTGAAAGTTATACCATAGAGAACTATTGTTTATTTGTACTAGGGTTTGAAAAAAATAAGAGGCAGTCTGCATGGTAAGATGGGTGAGGAAAAACTAAACAGTAGTGAAGAAAATAATGTCTGTAATGTGGATAGATTTTGGTAATGGTTCATATATTTTAAATATTTATTTTATGGACCAAATAATGGAGATATTTTTGGTTCGATAGATTCAACTAGTTGTAAATAATGCTTAATGTCAAACAACTTTGGATGAATAAAAGTGAAGTGTCCCATCTAGTAACCTGGGTGAGATAGACTTCATGTGTATTGGAAAATTCTTGTTCCATAGGTATATAAATCTTATGAACTGGGGAATTTAGTTTACATATGTGAAGCTCAAACAATTAGGTCAACTGATTTAATTTACTATGACGAGGCCCATTAATGGTTAAAGAATATAATATAACAATGTTTTCTTGGAAATGGGTACACATCACATATGTGTAATGATGAGTTAATAAAATCCATTTAAATAGTATGACCATGAATTGGGTAAATCAAAATGCAAGGATCTTGAATTATAGATGATGATATGTGGAACACATTCTAAGGATGACCATTGACTACATTCAAAAAACATGTTCCACTAGAATAGTGAAAGCGTGTACAATGATGAAATGACCTCTTACATAGGATAAATAATCCTTTTGATGAAATTTTATATTGGGGGTGAATATACAAGAGTTATATTATGGTCGTATCTTCATTACTGTATAAAATTATACCTTGGAGTTGAATACACTCATTTGTGATATCCGTGGGACTCATGTGATGATTAAAATACATAGGAGATAATGTATGGTCATATAGGAGAGGAATTCATGAAGGGTTCTGGTACACTAAATTTTACATCTCTTTATATAAAACACACAATTGAGGAAAATATTTACTACATAATTAAAAAAACTTTGAGCTAAAAATACTATTAACCATAATGACCATTGAAAATATAATAGTTTTATAGAGACCAATAAAAATATTATAAGGAAAGGGTTATTATAATTTCTAATTGAAATAGATAGAAGAATCAATGTCCTTGACTAATGGGATCATTCCCCATGATGCCCATTTATATGATCTTTTGAGCGAGTTGACAATATTGGGTTTTTCCTTGAAAAAGTGAAAGGAAAGATACAATAATGAAAACATGAGAAAAAACCATTTATTAGAGAAGTTCATGATTTTTGAGATCACGTTCCGTCCTATGTTCCCCAAATCGCCCCAATAATGTACCACTTTTAAAAACATTCACTTCGAGATTACACTGGTGTAATAAGGGGTTATGTACCAAGACCCTAATAGTATTAATTTTTGTATTTCCATTTTAATAAAAAAATTAAAATATTTTCCTATATTTTATTATTTATTCACAAATATATGATTATTTAATTAGTTTTATAAAAATTATATTTTTATACAATAAAAAAATTATTTTTGGGATGTATATAGTTTTAATAAAAACACTCTTTTGGATCAATTTAGTAATTTTCTAAATTAATTTTATTTTCATCAAAATATTCTCATATAAAAATATTTTTTAATATTCAAATTATAATATAATTTAATGAATTCCAATATTGTTTTTATATGGGTCATAAAGTGGTTATTGTCTTAAAAGATATTATTTTATAGTAAATTATGTTTTTTATTTAAAATATTAAATTCTCATATTTGGAATTTTTTTGGTTGAAAAAAAATATTTGTTTAGAACTCAACACATTTAAATTATACAGTGGTTAAATTTTCGTGATTTTTTTAGACAGTAAAATTATTGTGTAAAAATTAAATATGGTATAAATATATGGTATGTATTAGGTCATTATTAATTCCTAAAAGTGATGAAATAAATAATTTAAAGGCCATACATGACCAAAAATATACTTACCCTAAAAAATATGGGGTTTTGATGTTACTTGATATATCTTACAATCCTTTAATGAATCCTACAAAAACATATATTATATTTTATATTTTAAAGAAAATATTTATGAACATCACTCACTTACACATCATCAATAATTTTATATTGTTTAGTTAAATTCTTAACCTAATTGAATAATTAGATACTCTCCAATTTTTTAGAAACCATTGGAAAAAAACCTGGGAATTTTTGTGGGTTTTATTTTTTTATCAATTAGGTTCCAAAACATATATTTAGAAATTAATGAAGAATTATCATATATTTCTCTATAAATACCCACCCAACCTCCCATTACACTTCACTAAAAATTCATTAAACATTAATTTACTCTCCCTCTATATATATATATATATCCCTCTCAAGGAATTTTCATGATCTTAAGAAGCTCCTCCCTAAATTTTAGAAGCACCCTCTAATGTAAGGTATTATCTTCCTCCTCTTCCTTATTCATGTTCATTGGTTGTACTAAGACCTTTTATTTTTGATTATTTAAATAGTAAAATGGTTTTATATATCCCTTTAATATCATTATGATTACCATGTAATGATTTTCCACCTTTAACTCTCATAAACACCTTCCTAAATCCATGATGTACACCCATTATAATGATAGATTTATCTCATGATTTTTTCATACCAAAATATTTAATTGTGAATATTAATCCCCACTTTAAATCTTGGTTATTCACCTATATGTTTCTATAATTAGTTTATTGGGTTCTTCCATGTATTTAACTTACAGTACATAATCATGGGATTAAAAGTGAAGAAAGAAATTCATATTTTGTATGATCTATGTGGTACACCAATTCATTTACATTATATGAATATGATGGGTGGGACCAAAATGATATATCCCTAAGATGCATTGGATAATGTTTTTATCTCATAAGATAACATGTATAGTTCATGGGTGGTTAGCATAAACACACTATGTTATGTTTTCTTAGCATTTATCCTTGAGGATGGCTTATGATGTTATATTTCATGTTGTTTCCAAATTATAATGATTCCATAATGTTATAATCTTATATCATGATTCTATGTTCATTAGTATTATTAAAACCCTTATATTTCATTATCTTACTTCTATTGACTCTCATGCACTACATTACATTATTCTATGCTTTGATTATTCCCTTAATAGACCTTATAAATCACCCTTTCATTGGTATGTCCCCATGTTAACCCACATAGTATTAGAAAATCAATGAAATATAAGGGAATGTTTTAGAGTTTTTAAATAATTTATTTTCATGTGATTGTGATACGTATCTAATTACCAAAAAACACCATGTCTCTAGATCATTTGCGACTGTATTATGTGTATATTTATTTCATAACACATGAAATAAAGATTATTAAAGATATTTTTTTACTTTTTTTGTATTATATAATGGTATAGTTAATTTTGGGGATTAATATTCAAGAAATACATTTTATTTAGATGTTAGACTAAACAAATAAAGTAATCCCAAAATTTTTGGATAGTATAGAGTGAGTATTTTCCCATAGAAATCCCTATCTATCTTTATCCAGTTGATGTGGATATAGAATAGTTTTACCTACAGGTAAAAACATTGAAAATGGTGCATTATGTATTAAATATATTAACACCTGATGCATGATAAGGACTTCCTGTTTCACACATAGTTTGATTCTCTTGGTTGCTATACTTTGGTTAATTCACAATCTCTTCACAAAAAATTATGAAGAGAAAAAATTATCATGAAATTTTATGTTAGGAAATATAATATTGATAACATATATTGAAACCTGGAAATTATATATTAAGGAATAAATGTCATCTATGAGTTATCACTTCAATATTGATACATTCTATTATATATATATAATGGTTTAAAATTTATCTTCCCTAATTTTCCATTTATTTTAGTTAATGTCTAAAGATAGTAGGAATTCAGTTAAGAACCAATGGGATAATAAATATAATGATTGATATACTAAGATTACTAGCCCAATGGGACCCTGATTTTATAACATTATGATAATATATACTCAAGTTACTCAGTTTTTTAACAAATTCCTTTATCATTGGGAAAAACCACACCCCCTTTGAATTTTTTCCATATTATGATATTTAATGAGTAAAGGACTATGAATTTTAGTGGATATTTCGATCCTTTAATAATGAAAAAATTGATCAACTCCATTGAAATGATATTATATGAACATAAATTCTTTGTGAAAAATAATTGTGTTTTGGTTTTTTATCATATGTTAGTAGAAGAAAATTAATGGAATATATTGATCAATAACAGAAAGCATGAGGATGAAATCCAAGTGTTGAAGTGGAAGGAATTTAGGGAAATTTTTTTATTCAAATTCAATTCCTCACACAGTCTTAGTTAATATAGATATAATGTTCATTAGACTCAAAAATTTATGATGAATACATTGAGGAATGAAAGAAAAAACATGTCACTCCCAAAATTGTTTTATATGTGTTTTTCATTTATTTTTGGTCAATATTTATTTTTGGTCAGTGAATTTTTCATATTTTTTGGGATCATAATTTATAAAACCATACATCCCAAACTATATATCCCCCGTATGTTGATAAATATGTTCCTAGATAGTTAGCATATGGTCTGAAAGATCACGTAGCGAAATCGTGCGATTATTCCTACATTTAAAAATTGTGAGTCTCAAATTTTACCCCATCGTATCTTAACCCTCATAAACCCTAATTTATTTACCCATTTAATCTATGCATCCCTAGGTGCACCTCCCATCTCTTCACATACCTATTTGATTCAATCCTTTGTTGAAATAATCTTGTATCATCAAGGAAACTCCAACTAAGTATCTCTTCTCCACTCTTTTTGGTCTCATATCCCTTCATCTGTTTCATTCACTCTGGTGTTTATAGTGACCTATTGTGGGTTCAATTTCTTTTTATTTGTTTGGGATTTGATGATTCTGGTGTTTATAATCTTGCATAAGGCCTACTCTTATTTTGGGTAGTGTTCTTCAATTTGATGGTGGTTTTCTTGAAGGAAAAGGTAGGTGCTTGCACGTTGTGCTATTATTTCATGATTTAAATTTCCTTTCATCAATTTCAAATTGTTTTCTAAAATGTGGGTGAGTATAAATGGATATTTCTAGGGTTTTGGTGAGGGTGTTTATTTTGAAATATTTTATCCCCTAGGAAAATATATGGATTTGGTATATTGGTATTTGTTATAAAATGGTTTATGGGAAAATAATATTGAAAAGGTTTGAAATAGGAATAAATCACTTGGGAACCCTAGGTACCTAGGTGGGTAGTCTAATACTAGTAACTAGGTGATTTAGAAAGTCCACAACCCAATATCACTTACAGGATTACAATACAACAATAACTAAATGATGTGACATGTATTACTTCCATTGACCATGGGGCTTGTCCCCCAGTGTCTCATTCTTGTGAGGGAATCATTTTTTTGATGAACACTAAGATACTATGTTCCAAGTACCCCAATAACTTAACTACATAAAGGTTTAACATGGTTCTCAAAATTTTATTTACCTTCTTTGAGATAATTTTGAATATTTTACATTATATGCAATTGTAGTGTATGTTTTCAAACAAAATTCTTTATTCTCACTTATAAATGGAACTTCAATTTATCTTATAATGGATATACATGGAATAAGTAGTTGGATATTACTCATTAAGTGAGATCACACCCTACATATACATAATGGGTATATATGGACCTTATTTTCACAAGCTCTGTTAAAAGAAAGGTATCTGTGGGTGGTGGTGGAAACTATTGCTAGTTTATTTCTATGTAAGTATAGATGATGGCAGTGGAATGGTGGAGGATGGTCCTCAAGTCACAAGGAGTCCTAGATTACTATTTTCCCCCCTCCTATTTTATTGGGTTTTAAATTTATACATTAACTGGATTCATATATATACCACTTTTTATAAATATTTTATAGTCAATGGATAGGTTTCTTAATTTGAATGAGGGATTTTTATTCATTTATATAATGGTTGTTATAATCATGGGAAAGTCATTCTCAATGTAGACTCTCAATGTAGAGACATTAGTAATGAGCCCATGGGGAACTAGATTACCCTTCAGGCCATGCCACATATTGAGTCTTGTGTTATTTGGATACAATCCTCGATTGGATCATGAAAAAGTGATAAAACATTACGTGTTTACCTTTTTTTTGGGTCTTGTTATTTGGGATATTCTGGATATATATGAGATAATATGTCAATGATTGAGGTTATGGTAATGAGTGGGGTGTCCAACCAAGACACCTCATGATATGCCTTGGGTCCCCATAATATGTTGTAGATTTTTTCTGACTCCTTCATAAGTTGTAATGAATTGGATTTAGATTGGACTTGAGAATCAAGTATAGAGTGGTTTGAATTTTTTATTGAGTTGTTATGATTTTATTGTCATTTCTATGACACTTATATTATGTTTATTGGGTAATCCATGGGCCGAAGTGTTGATGGTTTCTTCCTTGTGTTTGTTTGTAAAGTGTTGCATCATGCCTCCTAAGAGAAATATGGTAAAGCCATATAAGGAGGAAAAAGAGAGTTTTCTATCACTAGATCATTTGTGATAGTGTTTTGGGATATCTAATCTCTATATTAGGGAATGTGAGTTGGTCCTGATCAATATAAGTAATCGAAACCTAAACAAAATAAATGATTGGGATCATGAGTTTCCTAAGAATTAGCCCCCTTCCTTCCATGGAATCACATATGCATAGAAATTGGAAGACTAGGTGGATAATATTAAAAAGATATTTGAGTTCCTCAGTAATCATGAAGCTGTTAACGGGATGTGTACTACATTTATATTAGATGTCCCAATCATAGGTAGTGAGATTCACTGGTCCAGGAAGGAAAACACGAGCAGATGAGCTCAAAGAACCTCATGTTTACCTTTTGAAATTAGTAATAACTTGAATCATTCTCCCAAATATGACCCAAAAATTCTACACCCCCGTTAAAAAGTGTGGGAGATGTTTGAATATTCAAATAACTTCATGGAGCTGGTCAAATTTTCTATCGAGGTAGTTTCCAATGAAATTTTGAAAGATAAATGGTTTAAAATTGGGAAGTGGATGGACATTAAATCTCAATACATATATTTTATGTTCATGACATATGATGGTGTGATTTACTATGATCTCTTGGTATATTTTTTCCAGGCCGACAAGTCAATATTTTATAATGATTTTAATAAAGGGAAAGAGTGGGAGTGGTTTTATGAAAAGAAGTGGATTCATGAAGATTATATAATTAAGTTTGTTAGTATCTCTGGATATCTATCCTTACCATCTTCATTCCTAGCATCAAGTGGTGGGAATTATATTTTCCACCACTGTGGGAGATCAGGACATGTTCATTCCATATGCTCGACCCCACCCAAGTTATTCCATCTTCATGGATGCATGGGCCATATAAAATGGTTTTGTAAGTTTTCCCATCCTTTCTAGAGTGGTTCACGCTCTAAATATACAAGGGGAACAATAACTTGGTCTAATTCATCTAGAGAAATAGGGTAACATCCAATTGGATGTGGTTGTAAGGATATATATTCTTTTGTGTATATTCTGCTTATGGAAGAGCCACATGTTAGAAGTTGACCACATGAATAGAAAGATGTGAATAACCTTAATTATATCTATTAAACACTAGTGGAATATGATTAAGGTCCTTTGAATGTTCAAGTATCTATTCTTATTGCTTTATCCATGATTGTTTCATTGTTTGATATAGGTTATTCTCACTCATTCATTTCTTCTCACCTCATGGATTTGATGAAACTCCCTATTTAAATTTTGTCTTATTCCATGAAGCTGGTTAAACCCATTAGCAGGAGGAAATAGTATGGGGTTTGATGCTTATCTTTTGTTTTATACTCATAATAGGTTGATATGGAATGAAATTTACTTATACTAGAGAGGCCCCTCTTGGACATGATCGAAGGGATGGATTGGATTATGTTATTTAAGGACCACATTGTTTACTATCATTGGAGGGAAACTTATCCTCTCACTCGATGTGAAATCTCATTTTCGGGATAATTAGATCATTGGTAAGGATGATATAAACCCCCAATTTTGGATCTTGGAAGGATTTCTTGTATGGTATCATCCTTCTTTCCAGTGTGTGAGGCAAATGGCTTAGAGTGTAGGTTGCCTTATGTCGTGAGTGAGTTCACTGAGGTTTTCCAAGAGGATTTTTTTTGTTCATTTCCTAAATTGGATGTAAAATTTAACATTTATTTGGTTCAAGGGAATAACTAAAATTTATTCCCTCATATCATATTCCCCCCCAAAATTTGAGGGATTTAAAGATGTAGTTGGATGATTTGGAATCCACAGTGTTTATTCGACTGAGAAAATACCTTTGGGATGATCCAGTTACTTTTTCGTCAAAAGGTCCAATGGATCTCTCTAATTTTGTTTTACTATTAGAAGCTAAATATGGTCATTATCATGAATAAATAACCCTTTCTAGGTATTTATGGCCATTTTCACAAACTCAATGGAGAAAATAGGTTCTCAATGATTTACCTCCATTCAGGGAGAAAGTGGTTCTAGATGAGTGAATTTGATGTTCCAAAAACAACTTTATAATGTTGATACGACCACTCTGAGTATTTTTAATTCAATTTGGATTGAAATATTTACCATTTGTTTTAATGGATCTTTTTAACTGGGTGTTCCATGGATACCTAGACTACTTCATCGTAGTATTTTTTTGTGATACCAAAGTCAATTCCTAATTTTAAGTGGATTATAATAAGTATTTCATGGTTGTTATGGGAACGTTATGTGTTCACCATATTTTTGCTAAACTAGAAATGTGAAGCTATTCTGTTTACTTTGTTATGTTCACGGACATTTTATCTCACAACAGGGAGTTTATATTATCACAAAAGAAGACAAGGTAGTTAATTTTTTGAGGAGTTGAGAAACTCCTTCACAATCAAAAGTTCTCTAGGACTCGTAGGATATTACAGTTTTTTCATTAGAGATTTATAATAGCTTGATTTTCCTATGAATACCCTCAAATAGAGAGTGTCAAATTTAATTTGGAGTCCAAAATTCCAATAATCATTCAAAGAGATTAACTTGGGGTCTACCAGCAACATTGTTATGGTTTTAGTAGAGACTGTGCATGGTTATGTGGTATTTTTTACTATTTCAAGAGTGTATTTGGGTTCTGTACTTATTCTGGGTGGCCATGTGGTGGTATATGACTCTCAATAACTTTAACCACATGAGAATAATTACTCAACCCATGACCTTGATCTCGAAAGAGTGATTCATAACCTTAATTCCCATTGTCAATATCATTTCAAGGAAACTTTTATAGCCTATACAGATCACAAAATATAGACCTATATTATCTCCTACAATGATTTGAGCCAAAAGTAGTGAATATTGATCAAGTACCTAATATGTTTTAACTTTTTCTATATCTAAACCCCAGCTAAGAGGAATGTGGATACTAATGCTTTGAGCATGAAGTTTCTCTCCCAGACTCTAAAGGAGTCTTGTGATGAGTGGATTCTAATGAACTTTTTTTCTCATATGAACATGGAGACCAGGTAATTGAGTATATGTTTGTTTGTGGATGTTGTGTAGTTGAAATCTTCTATTTTAGATCTAATTTTTGAGGATCATCCATTAGGTGATTTGTGCGAGTGTTCTACCCAGTCTCAGAATAGTGGGGTGGTGCCTAGGTAACTATCATTGATTAATATAAGATTTATCTTCTTGAAGGGAAACATCATTGTATTATTATATCTATAAAATGTTTTGATATAAGACTATTATCATTCTCGATGATCAATTCATCCAATCTCCACAATTATTTTCTATAATGCACATCATAGGTTTTGGTGTCTTGGTAAGAGGCATGATGTAGATTTATTGTAATCTTAATGATATTTTTGTTACTATCATAATTATAAGAACCAAAATCCATCCAAATTGATTTAGCATCTCCAAATTCCTACCCGGATGTTGGATAATATATCCATGGATTTAATAATTAGGTTAGGCCATACAACCCATGAAAGGAACATGATTTTGGTGGTTTCCAATCATCTGACCAAATCATCCCAATTTATCAAAATAAAGAATACCACCAATGTTGAAGAGATTGGAAGATTTTGTGTTTATGAGAACGTGAGGATACACAGTGTTCCATATCATACTAAATTAGATAGGTACCCTTGATTCAACTCTCTTTTAATGGAAGGACTCTAAAAATAAATGCAGTTATAAATAATACATAGCACGACATACCATCCATAAATGAATGGTTGGAAAGATCTGGTGAACTAGATCCTAGAATATAGGATTCCCACCTGCATGTTAGACTTTGGTAACCCATGGTGTTTCCATCATTGATCGGTATAATTCAACTATAATAATAGTTACTATTCCTTGATCATTATGAATCCATTAAAAATGTTGTACATTCGACCATGTTGATCACATATATTCTTGAATAATGATGGTGGGAGATTCTTAGGGGGACCAAGTAATGTATAGGATATTAATGGAATAATTAAAATTAATAGGATGAATTTCATGAAATATCATAGTTATTATAAGTATTATTCTAATTATTTATAATAAGCATCGAAATTATCAGTGGGTGGCCCGGTGTTTCTAATGGCTTCCATTTTTTTAGGTCCTTGACATCTAGAAATATAGTGGAATCATACACAATGGTACAAAATAAAATTTAATATTGAAGAGAGAATTTATATAGTGTAATACCACTTGAAATTTCCTCTTATATTGATATAGATTCATGAAGTATTCCATGTCTCTCAGTTGAAGAAGTTTAATTCAGATCTTTCTCATCTATTGAGCATGGAATAATTTGAGATGGTACTCAATCTATCACATACCGAAAACCCAGTTCTAATTATAGATACCCAGGATATGGTCATTTTAGGTAAATATATTACATTAGTTCAGATATCGAGGAAATATGATAATTATGGTCATGGTACTTTTGAATGAATATATTATGTATATGATTAGTACATTCACGTTTTCTCTAATCAATCTATGGGTTGAATTTCCAAGGATGAAAAGTTTCATGATAGGAAGAATAGTCAAACAGACAATGCTCCTTTCAAGTATTTTTCACATATATTTTTTCTACCTTTTATTTTATGGATTACCAATTTGTTTTTAAAACATAAATAGATGTTTTTTTGCTAATGAGGGTATCAAATATTTGGTTAACAGTTATTTAAATATTTTTCCCAATGTGGTATTGGAGTGAATATATAGTTAAAAAATTGTTTTGTTAAAATATAAAATCCTAATCATGTAGAATCTATCTTTTGGGAAAGAGGTGCCTACATGATTGGCACATGGTTTGTATTACAACATGAAAACACCATATAACCTACCCAGTTTTCAAAAATTATGTGTTTAAAATTTCACCGATCTAAGATATTACCATTTTATCCACTCATTTCATCCCCCACATGAACTACACAACACTTGGTAAACCTCCCCTCTATTACATACCCCTCTTGAATTTAATACTTTTCTTAATTAATTTTTTATCTTCAATTAAACTCCATGTAATAGTCTCATCTATTCTATTCTTGGAATCGTATCCCATATTTCTTATTTTTCCTTATTTTAGGGGTTCTAGTGAAAGAATGTTCATTTAATTTCTTTTTATTGGTTATGTTTTTATGTTATTTGTGTGTTTTTTACTTCTATGGATATCCTCTTATTTTAAATTGTGATCTTAAATAGTTATGTGGTGATAAAAAAGAAAATTTAGGTTGTTCTATATTGTGTTATTATTTAATGGTTTATATGTGGTTTCCTCTATTTAATTTTTTTTTAAATGTGTGTGTGTTTGTGTGAAAATGTCAAATTCCAGGTTATTGGTGGGGGTAAAGCTTTATTAATGGGTAAACCCTTATGAAAATGGATGAAATTGGTATGCTTGTCTTGTGATGATATGGTTTATCAAAAAAAGGGATGGTCATGGATTACAAATGAATCAATCAACTTAGAAAACATTGGTACCAATGTGGGTAGGCTAGGACATCTAGATAGGTGATCCAGAAGGGCCCCTTCCTAATATCACTTGCAAAAATACAATGAAAAAATAACTACATGATGTGACATGTATTACTACCCTTAGACCTTGGGTTTTCCCCACTCCCAATGAACCATGCATGGTAATGAATATTTATATATTTATCCCAAATATAAAATGGTCCTAGAACCCCAATAACCTAGCTATATAGAAGGTTCCCATGGTGATTAAATTATTTTACCTACTTTATATTACTTTTTTGTCTCTTACATTCTATCCAAAAAAAATTTATGTCAAATCCAATTGTTTACAATAATTTAAAACTAGAAGATTTATTTTTATTATAAGGGATACACATGGAATAAAAAGATGTATCCTAAATGGAATGCATGATAACACCCTACATATACCGAATTGGTATATATAGACCTCATTTTGTTCTAGATAAGGTAATGGTTGGGCCTCTATTGGTGGTATTGAAGAATCCTGCTAGATTCTTTCCATCTAGAAAAATGTGATGGTGGAAGAATGTTAGAGATGGTCCTCATTTAGTGAGGAAAATTATGTTTCTTTTGATAGTTCCCCTACAAGTTTTCTCATTTTTTTCTTTTTAAAGTAATCTAAAACTTAAAACATGTATATACCTCTTTTATAATTCTTTATTATAGGTCATGGTTATAATGATTCATGAGCATGATAGTTGTTGATTCATTAAGATATTGGTTGTTATTATAATGTGAAAATAGATCCCAAAGGATTTCTTTGATCCCAATAAACTAATTTACATTATTTAGAGACTCAGAATTCCCTTTGGTCCCTCCCATGTGTTAGTTTAGGTGTCAATTGGATCGAATTTTGGGAGTGTTTATGAAAAAACATTACAAGACTTGTGAAATTTGACTCAGACATTGTCATTAACCCCGAAAGGAATGTTGACTGTATCTTTAGTGGGATTAATCATAATCAATGAAAGTATTTTTCAATTTTGATACTTTGATGACTAAAAATAAATTTTTAAATGTTCCCTCCATGTAAAAAATTATATCTCTCAGTCAAAAGTGTCCCATGGGGGTTGGGATAGGATCTGAATAATGATGTTAAATTTTGGTTGGGTAATGCAGAAATACCAGAGTTGTAATAAGTAAAAACAAATGACTTTTCAAATTAGTGGGAAGAAGTATCCTTGAAATATCATGATGAGTATATGAAAATTATTTTTTTTGTGGGATGAAATAGAACCATGCCGAATGATTTCAGTAAGAGAAACCAACCAAAGCGATGGAAGGAATAACTCCTACAATCAAGCCCCATCATACATTTCAATTTTTCAACTAAAAGGAACATAGAAACTATAAAAACCAATTCACTAATCCATGTTCTTTTGAAGTTAAATAGAGAAAACAATCTATAAGTCTAATAGAAATTGGGTGATCATATTCAATAACGACTAATTTGGTGGATCTCAACAATTTAGTGGTGACATGTAAGCTATTTATTCATTGGTGAAAAGATAACATACTATTTTATTATTGTTCACCATTCTATTTTGTATCATATATTCTTATTTACTATTCAAACACCATCTCAAAACATAGAAGTCATATTATCAGTGAAAATTAAATACGGTAAAAATTTCACACCCCAAGTATAAAAATTTTCTCCAATCAATATGTTCAGGTTTAATTTCATAGGGAACCTTGTGATAAAACCTTTCATGGAATTCATTTCAATTTTATGTATGTATTAAGATTCCTTGTACTGATAAAATATTTTTTCTAGGATAAGTAGATCATCTTTTATATCATAAATCACCCTCCAATTATTTATAAGAATAAGGTGGAGGATTGGTATTGCTTAGAACCATCATCTCAAGAATAGATATTAATTCCTTATGAGAAAGTGTATCTTGATTATATGATTTATACCAAAGAAAAGATCATTCTTGATGAAATTACCATTTTAAAATAATATTCTAATGTGCTCCCTAAGGATTTTAAAATCCTTACTCCATGCCAATAGGCTGGCTTCGAATACAAATTTATACCTAAATATTTTCCAATATCCAAGACTCCATTTATAATGACCACTATTTATGTTTAAGATATAAAGAATAAACTACAATAAAATCTAGATAAATGGTTTTATACACCCATTTTCTTTACAAATGGGATGCACTAATCCTTTTCATCAAGAATACGTATGGGTCAATAAACAAATGAATTGATTGTTGTGAGCTCAAATAGATCATGATAAGGAACATGTGTCATATCCCAACAATTGATGACTTCCTTTACCACCTACATGTATCCATATAATTTTATAATTTTTATAATTTATTAGGATATTTTCATATAATTTTGAAGAAGAATGATACCCCTATGACTATCTTTTCATATAGATAACAAACCTTTCATTTCATGGTGGTTACATTTGGAATAACTAATTCTACACCATTCTTAATAGACTTATTGAATTGAGTCTTTTTAGATTAAATTGATAAATATTTTTTAGTTTTTTTGATTCTATTCTTATCTACTATAAAAAAGGATGAAAATTGGCACAATTTTAATGATGTACAAAATAACTTGTGAAAGGAAATGTTCTATGTAATGTAAAACTAAGGAAAGTTATGGATATAGGAAGTAGCATTCCTATGGTATTTGATCACCATCAATGTAATTATTTTCAATCCATTGAATACGAAGGAGATTTAAGGATAGACCAATTCAAATAGTCTTATAGTGATCTATATTTTACATAGATTATCTAGGTACTACAATCAATATTTTGGAAAATTATCATGCTTTTCAAGCCCATTAACCAAAATAACTCATAAGGGAGTGATGTTTTTCATGATTGATTATTGAAAGGAGATATTTAAAGACTTAATGAAGAGTATAATCAAAAAAACTATATCGAAATTACTCAAAATGGGGAAGAGTTTTGTGATATATAGTGATTTATAAAAAAGGATTTGGTTGTGTGCACATGGAAAATTAAAAAGTGATAGCATGAAACACTGGATAAATTATGATCCATGTGTAGAACTACCGGACACATGGTCTTGAATTAGATGCACTGATATTTGAATTGAATATTTTCTGACATTATCTCTATGGGGAGAAGAGTGAAATATTCATGGATTGTAAAATAATCATGTATATATTCAAATAATATGAGCTAAATATACGACAATTATGGTGGTCATATATGATCAAGGATTATAATTTTTTAATTAATTTCCATCTTAGGAAAGTGAACATGGTGGTAGATACTCTAAGTCTACAAGATCTAGAAAACTTATATATGATGAGGATTGAAATGGATACAATCATACTTGATATGTAAAGGATGTATATGATAATAATGAAGGCAATTTATCCTGTATTGTTTAAATAACATCACAACCATACATTATTACAAGAATCAATGAGGCCCAAAAACAGGGTATAGAGCCATATAAAATGGTTGAAAAAATTCAGAAGTTCAGCTTTTCTCTGGACAGTGTTATATTTTTTGGAACCTGAATATGCATTCCATAATAACCAGAACTAAAGAGGGAACATCTATATGATTTGAATAAGTCATCCTTATCTATTCATTCTAGGATCACAAAGACGTATAATGATTTTAAGGAAATTTTATATTGGTATAAAATGAAGTGGGAGATTGTTGGATATTTATCATGATGGTTGGTGTGTAGACTTTTAAATATTTAATGAAGGAGGTCTAAGGGTATAATGAAACAATTTCTTATACTATTATGGAAATGGTAAAATATAACAATAGATTTCATCGTAGGAATCCCCATGATATCTAAAGGTAATAACACCATTTGTGTGGTAGTCAACTACCTTATAAAGTCATCACCTTTAATTGATGTCATGTAACATTGATCTATTGAAATCTTCTATAAGATAAATATAGTAAATGTGGTAAGACTTCATAGAGTGACAGTATCAGTTGTTTTTGATCGATATTTAATGTTTTCCTATATCTTATAGATAATCCCTAAATAATATTTAAATATAGAGATGAGTTTTATCAATTATTATCATGTTCAGGCATATGTTTATTCCAATAGAACCATGAAATATCTATATTATATATATAGTTCATGATAAATGAATTTATAATTATGTTGGGATCATTAAATTTCTTTGGTGGAGTTCTCTTATAACACAGTTTTCAATTCTATGAATCAAATGGAATATTATGAGGCTCTCTATGGGAACTGGGGTCAGACTCCAAGTGAAGAATCTAAAGGGACGTGATATTATCAAAGAGATGATATATTATTTTAAAACCATTTAATATCATTTGAGATATATGTAAATTTGATAAAAAATATTAGTATGCAATCATGGATAAGATCTATAGTTTAACATTGGAGATAAAGTTTTCCTACATATATCCTTATGGAATAAATACATGATGTTTCAGAAGAAGGGAAAGCATATTATTAGATACATCATACCATTTTAGATCCTTAATCATATAATATTTGGTTCTTATCAACTTTACCACCCACCAAAACAATCCCAATTACATGATGTGTTCCTTATATCATCATAATATTTATTTATTTAAAATTTTCCCCAATATTTCAAATAACAAAAAAAAACAAAAATATAGTATAATAGAAACTATTAAGGGGGCTTAAAATAATTGAGAATATGTGCATCCCATCTCAAAGGATTGATCCCCTATGGAGGCAAGTCCACCATTTTGGTGAAGCAGGCAATCGTGGCATTTTAATCGTCCATTGAAGTAAGAAAATCCACTACTTTATTACCCTCCCTCCAATTATGAAGGATAATTTTTGAACTATTTATTGAACCCTTACACAACCTAATAATGTATGATATAGACCATGGAATAATACCCAGGTCAAGAAAAATGTAGTACAACATTTCATAATCTGTTTCACTTTCCACCAAATTGATGTTAAAGTACTATCACAGAACCACAAGTTTGAGGATCCATCATAGAAACCATAGTTATTATGGATCAAGAGTAGAATAATCCAATTTTATTATAAAAAATTTAAATTTGAGGGCGAAATTTTTTAAGGGGAATGAATGTAATGACCCAAAATTGTAAAATTTAAATTCTAAAAGAAAGACCTATTACGTAATGTAGTTAAAGAAAACCCAGGCACTATATTTCATTTAGACCATTATAAAATATATCTCTAATTTTTTTTGGGATTAAACATCCCATAATAATCATAAAAATTGATAATATATCCATTAAACAGTGACCATTATGACATGTATATATTAAGGTTTATGATAAAGACTAATTGAAACTGAAGAAAGATGACATGACCTCAACCAGTAGGATATTATCATGTGAATATCAGTTATCAAATAATTAGAGGGATATGTAATCACTGTGATTTACCCTATACCATTCCCAAACCATGATTCAAGAACATAAATGTCAGTGAAACCGTTTATGGGAGAAGTTGAAAATCATTGACATCACGACCCATGCAATGTTATCTAAACAACAAATATAAGTTACAACCATTGCAAACCATAACCGTAGTGTGTATACTAGTGTATTAATGGGTTATGTATATAAGCCACAGTGGTATGAATTTTAATATTTTCTTTTTCATAATTTTTTTTTTATTTTCATCCTTTTTTTATTATTAATTTATATATATATATATATGATTATATGATACGTTTGATAAAGTTTAGATTTTAAAATGAAGAAACTCAATATATATTTTTTAAAAATATATAGATTCAAATAGAACACATTTTCTTATAAATTTAAAATGTTGGGAAAATAAAATTTATTTTGAGGAAATATTCTTATTAAATTATATTTTTTAAACTTTGAATGAAAATATAATCTAATGAAGTTAAATGGAAATTTTTAGTATAAAAAAGATGCTAGTGTTAAAATTAGTTTTTTTATAATATAAATATTTTTATTTAAAACATTATATTTCTATATTTAGAAAATTAATTTGGTAAAATAAATAATATTTTTTGAAATTAGATCATTGAAACAACAAATAGTAAATTTTTCAAAATTTTATAATACAGGAAAATCATTAAGTAAAAAATAAAAATTGTATAAAAATTTGTTGTATATTATGACATCATTATATTCTTTAATTATTCTCTTAATTTGTTTAATTTTTCAGCCATTTAAAATGTTGGTTCCAAGGTTATCCCATGAAATATTATAAGATAAATTGAATAAAATGTCTTGTCATGGGGTTTTTAACTAATGACATTTGATGTTATTTTGATATATATATATGATTAACCAAATACACTTGGCCTATCAATATTTTAGTATTTCATTATTTTTTTCATTATGTAATAAGGCATGAAATAACGTGTATTAAAGGTACAATATTTCATAATCATTGGACTAAAATAACCATGTATCCAAAATTTTTTGGAGAGAATGGTCCTTGATTGATGAGCACTACTGGAGCCCGCATGAAATTTCTATATAATAATGAGAATTTA
Organism: Viscum album; assembly: GCA_963277665.1. Classification (NCBI taxonomy): domain Eukaryota; kingdom Viridiplantae; phylum Streptophyta; class Magnoliopsida; order Santalales; family Viscaceae; genus Viscum; species Viscum album. Next base: position 883,809,335 of record OY728123.1, read on the forward strand.
TATTCCATTAATGCATTGAAGGATTTCCCTTTGAAAACCTATTTTATGGAGAAATATATTTTTATTTTTGACTTCAAAAAGGATAATGTTGTCTTCCTAATGTTAGAACTATTATTTATTGGACAAATGTGAGAGGGGGATCCATTTTTAGAGAAAAACCATTAAAGGGTCATCTATCTAGTATCTGTAATAGTTGATGACGATATTGGATCATCATTCTATATGGTAGTTATGACATAGTTAATTTCCTCCATGTCTCTAATGGTGACTGGGGATAACAATATAAGTTGTGTGATACAATCTATTTTCTCATCCTAGTTAGGATCGGCTATTGACATGGCTGCATTATCGAGTTTATTGATAAAACCATTCTATAAATGAGGGATTTTATTTGATGACCCATTAATGTTGAATTTTACCATCAATTCACTTATTTAACCAAGAATGGTATCTGAATATTCATTTTTATGGAATATTCAACATTATTATGATTAATTTCCAACCTCAAAGACACATGTATCATTTAAATGTGTTATTTAGATAAGTAAGGATAACTCTAATCTAATTATTATAGATTTATAATCTACCTTGTTTTTGGTGGACCCTTTGAATAAAAATAGTTCGTAGTAAAAAACCACATTTTCTAGGAAAATGACGAAAATACCTAGAACAATGCTATTGTGATATTATTTTTCCATTATTTTCTTTGTTGGGCTTAGTGAGGAACAATCAATATATATCTCCCAAATTCTTGTAATGTTAGGAATAAAGAAAACCACATTATATAGGATCATGATATTCAATACTACAATTTCTTGTGTAGGGTGTGATATGATAATGTTAGACCACTTATTCCCTTTAATTACATTTTATGACATAAATTAAAGGTTAAATGATGAAAATATATCTGGGCATTTAGACAAGAATTCATTTATTATCAAATGGATAAGAATATACTTTAGAGTATCAAGGAGTGACACCACAAAAATTTCTTGGTGATTCATGCGGTACCTTTTAATTTTTTCAATTAAAATCTCAGAAATAAATTTATTCTCAATGTTATAATATTTATTTTAGACATTAATAATTTTTTTTTAAATTAATAGATACTTTTTTGTCCTCTCATATTTTTTTTTGAAATGTATACTGGGTTCTCACTTCACAATGTAAAAATTTAAGATGAGTCGACTCCCTTACTCTATAATCATCATGATTGGAGCATGTATAATATTTTACTTACGATATTCAAAGGATTTGTGCTAGAATTTGTCCCATTGGTAAGAAACTCACTTCTTCATCAGCATCAAAATATAGTGGTAGTTAATGAAATGAATGGACATGAATAAGAACTTATATAGTTTAGGATTCACTAATTACCTATCAACTCTTTGAGATTTTATATAGGTTAAATTTCATGTATAATGAATTTCCAATAAACTTCAACATTGATTCCACAATTTCATTATAATAAAATAGGAATTTTACCAACATCCCCCAAATGAAAAATCTAAATGGTTCTTCTTTGTGCTATTATGTTGTAGTTTAAAAAATATAATCTCACAATTACTAGGATGATCATATAGTTAATATAATTTTACCCTCAGATCATCGACATAATATTCTATGACATTTCCCTAGAGGGGTTTGAATATTGTGTACATGGAATGTTGATATACGGTAAGAACATTCTTAAAACATAAGGGAAGGAACATATAATAGAATATTCCACGGGTCCATCAAAAAGTAATGTACTCTTTATAGATAAGATATATTACTATATGGTTGCACCCTGATTATTAATATATAAATAAAGGATTTAGAATTCATCAATTTCATCAATTATTAGTAATGTGGTTGGGATGGGGTACTCATCCTTTAGATATTTCTAGATGATATCTATTAAATAGATACAAATACTAAAAAGACCATTATTTTTTTAATAGTAATGATTTTATTAAGGAATTTCAAGTTCCTAACATCCTAGATTAAATTATATTTAATAATCCAATAAACATCTGTTTTAAACATAGCAGTGTGGGATATATGTATCCTCATCGTAGCCTTCTAAAAACCATTATGAACATTAGGAAGGAAAAAATAATTGGTGGCTACATTGTTATGTATTATAGGATTTTATTCATAATTATAGAAAAGAACATCGTGATTTTCTTTCTATAATGAGATATAAAGTTCTTCAACTTTAAGAGGAATGGTTGAACAAAACAAGTCGTGCTTAAGATCCACATTCATACTAAGAAGTACTTGTTTGATATTACAGATTGTGGTAGAAAAACCTTTCCTCAAATACTGGAGGAGAATTTTGGAGGTCATCTTCATCCACTTCCTCTATCTTAGTCTCATCTGAAATGGGAGGTGATGGGGAAAATTTATTTCATGAGAGAGATAAAGATATTTTTCAAGGCTACAAAGTTGTCGGTGCAGAGAGCTATTCACTTGGGTCATCTTAAAAAATATAAAACTATGCATTAATGTTATCATATTTGGAATCAACAATAAGTACATATTATTAGGGGAATTAATGGAGGTTATTCCCAAGTATAATAAATAATGGATTGATATATTTGGTCCCTAAACATGATAATGTGATAACATATTTGGAATCATAAAATGTTGTAGGGTCACCCTCATCGGTAGAATTGTAATTATTGTCTGAATGTCACTTCTCTTTTGAATACCAATTTTCAAATAGAAAAAAAGGCATCATGAGGTATGGGATAGATCTATTAACCCAATATCCCTCATTATCTAGAATTATTTCTTTTCCATGGTTAATTGGAAATTTATACTCTTTTCCATGATCATTAAATTGGTTTTAAGATCTATATCAAAATCAATAGTGGTGGTAATCTTAATATCACTTCCTAACATTGGTTTCTTCCCATACATTTTTACAATGCTACATAAATAATATATGATCATATAGGTACAAAAGATTAATTATAAACATATATTTCTCTATCCTATACATTTATAGAGTACTTAAATAACTAATGATATGATTATGGGATCACAACCTACATATATAACTACTATCTTCCTAATAGATCATTAAACGTCATGTCTTGATGAATGACTATAAAATTATATTTATACGACAAAATATAAATTGGGATCAAATATTGATTTGGTGTAGGGGTTTCTTCTCTATATTATCATATGATTTGATCATCATATTAGAGGGATATACGTTTTCCTCACAATTTCCCAATTATCATAAGGTTCTGACTGGTATGAGTTTAATCTGAGAGCTGTTATTAATGAGGGAGTGATAAATATCATTTTTAATACATTTTATAGAAATGTAAAATATTTTATGTGTCCATGTATAGTAGCATCCCTATCTCTATGTAAAGAAGAGAACTACATGATAATCCATTGATATAGTCTCTAAATGGTAGACCTGAGTAGCCTTTATCCCAACCATGATGTAGTTGGATCTTAATAAGGCCTCTATGAGTGATTCAAAAATTTCAATTTTAAGGTATATGATATAAAATATTTATATCTTTGTTTGGAATATAGATAGCTACTGCAAGATATTTTTCTTTTGGGATAGGGTCCTTAAAATTCCACTAGGGTCTATTCGTTGGTTCGAGATTCAGAGGTTAATGTAGTCTGTGTTGAGGACCCTTTTCTTGGGACATTATTTTATGTAAGATCCATAAATTGTATATTATAAATATATTGTCATTAAACAATCCAATGATGACTAGATTGAGGTGTGTTCTCCAATAGGTCCTAAAAATGATGGGATTTGACTATTATCTAGAAGGATCAAGATTGGACTAGTTCTCTTATTGAGCTAATTGGTGTTCTTACATTGAGCTTTTATATAATATATGTAACACCCCAAGATTTCATAGTGTGTTAGTTCTTCAAAATAATTCAATAACTTTCACTACATGCAACACCAAGTTCAAGCACACCATGACTTACCAAACAAGACATTCAAAAGAGGTTATGAATAGTATTAGATAAATTTTAATGTTTATATAATCCTTATAATTTTAGAATCCATATTATGAGTTTCTTAGATATAATGCAAGAACAAATTCATTTTCAGTATTATCAAATTTAATAGTGAACCCTTTTTAAATACAATATTTTAAACTTTTTGACTAAATGGGGACATCAAAAATTTAAAATGAAACATCCCAAGCTTCCACGGTACACTTTCTTTGAATAATATAGTAGCGTGTGTTGTACGCAACCTTGAGTTTTAACACACACCACAACCAATCAAACTAGCCGTTATGAATAGTAATACCTACTTTTTGAAATTATATATATTTTATATTTTAAAATGGACTTCATTTTTGGTTTCGGAATATCGAATTTAGCCTAAGGTGAAATTTTGGTACATTTCGGATAACTTTCATATTTTGATGAATAGTGAAAATTACTAAATTTTAATTAAAAACAACTTTTTTAATCAAAATAATTAATAGTGATAAATTATGAATTTGAGTGGTTTTAAAGTATATTTAGAATATATTTTTACAATTTAATATAATGTTGGTCATTAGACAAAATTTTACAATTAAACCGAACATAAACAAGTGTCAATCTTTTGATAGTTATTATCTCTTAAAAACACGCTTTTTGTTTTGACAGCGGGAATTAATTTTAAATTAATTTCTGCCACTTCTGTGTTTTGAATTTAGGAAAATGGATTCCATATTTGGAATCAGGATGTTCAAATTGTGTAAATAGGTATCTTTTATTTTTACACATTTTGAATAATTACTGCGGTAAATATTTTATTTACCATGGTTAAAGGGTAAATCCGGTAAATAAGGGTTAAAAAAATAATATTATAATAATACTAAATTACCCTAAAACGAGTCTTAACCCTATTGGTTGATACATGGTCGACCATGGGCATCTTTGGGTCTATTTTGGGACCCCATGGATCCACTTGTAAGTGATAATGACACTTTATTTTAATTAAGTCAAAATGAATACAAAAATGACACAAGCATATATCTTTTAGAACAACAATTTTTACATAGGGTTATACATGTTGGATTTTCGATTATAAATATTCATTAGAAAGATAAAAAGATTTCCTACATAATGATATTTTATTTATAATATTTAGACATTAAATAAGTTATTTTATTTATGACACAATGATGATGCAGTAATTAATATAATAGTGAAAAATTAAAATAATTGATATTATAAATACCCAAATAAATATAATATGAAACTTTTAATGAATTAAACTAATTTTATAGGCTAATATGATATATTAGGATTGATTTAATGGACTTTGTTCGAAGTAATAAATCTGTTATGAGTTTCACAAAAATCAACTATTGAATAGTGTCAAAATTGACATAAAAGAGTTCTTAAAACAAATATTATATTATTAATTGATATTAAATTCCTAAAAATCTAAGGTTCGGCCAAGAGACTTATATTATGATAGGTTAATCATTAATGGACCACTTGGGGGTATCTTGGATGTATATAGTAAGTTTATGAACCATATTATATAAAAATACAAAGAGACATTTTAAAAGTGAAACTAATTAACTTAGAGTTAATACTTAAAGATAAGGTTAATATAAGTGCCCAAACCTGTCTAAATTCTATTGGATGAGTTGTTTTCGACCTATCCCCACCTCATCCTTTGAATAGTCAACTTTGGAGCCTTTGGAAACCGAATATGAATTTATTATAAATTAATATTTCTAGCTTTTCCAAAGGTGCCCCTCACCCCTCTTATAAAAAGGGCACTCCTCCTTCTCATTTCTTCACACCTTCAAAGCCTTTTGGTTCGGCCAAACTCTGCCCAAATACTCTCCAAACATCCCTCAATACAACCTAGAGGCCTTAGTTTGATCAGAAAGCCAACCTAAGGAGCCCTTTTGATCAAATCAAAAGGAAGAACCCGAAGAAGAGGTAATGATTTCACCACCCTTTTCTAAGTTCATTTCTTCTTCCACTTCTTCTTCCTTTGTTCTTACCATTCTGAAATAATAACTCCAGTATCTCACATATACTGTGATGTTATTATAAATATGGTACAATCATATTCAGTATTCTATCCACCCTTTGAATAACATGTCACCATACGTGCGTACGTACGGCTTACCGTCTCCACGTCGTGGTGTAATTGTTATTCAATATAATATTATTTGGATGGGTATAATAATGATGTGTAACTCATGTAAATAATAAATATAACATGTTAATTATTCTGTATATATGATATACCATCCATTTATATATTATTTTAATATCAAAAGAATGATATTGTCGCTCGTGCGTACGTACGGACTACCGTCTCCACGAACGCGATGAGATTCATTCTCCATCGTATCCATTCAAGTATAATTATCATTTGATGATTTAAAAATGATGTTTAAGGACTGTATATCATTCTGGATATGAATAAGATACAACAACCATGGCTTATATAACAAAACATATAAAAGAAAATGAGTAAGTTAACTCCCGAAACGACGATAATTCTAAGATATTATTAACAAATCAATGTTAAAAGATCATATATGATATCATATTAATATATATGATTCTTGTATAATTTAATAACAACTATTTCACCATTATACAGGAGGTTAACCTACCCCAACCAAGGAAAAGTACTAGGTAAGGGTTATTTCACAATCTCTTCATTATCCGAGGTTGTTTATACGTAATAATCTACTGGGATCTCTTTATCATCCACATCCATGTTTCTTCAAAATGTATTTCAAAACATTTTTATTATTTACAAGAATATGGGTTAAAGTCATTTATACCCTTGTTTGACTTTTTATAAGAGGAATCTTTCCGTCGTTTTCAAAACAAGGTCCTTTTTTACCTTTTCGACAGAATTAAGGTAAGAATGTTTTTTTTAACTTATACGGCGGGTGCGGTTATTTTCCGCCGTTATAAAATATTCAAAGCTTTCCTTACAAGATTATAAGAATATTTTCAAAGTAAATTTTTTATTTTATAAATATGTGATTTTTAAATTATTTCAAAAAAAAGAGATATTTCTCTCAAATACATGAAAACCCAGTGCAAATGTATATGTATTTAATGCAAGCTTAAAAATGTTTTCAGAAAACCTGACTCTCGAGTTTGGTAGACAGGAAGGGATTGGGAGTGGACCCATCATGGCCTGTAATTAGTCGAGCAGTCTCAGAATTAGTTATTTTGTTTTCAAAAGCTTGCATAATGTTTTCATAAAAACGCTGGAGTGTATTTTAGCAATTTTAAACGTAAGTATCTTCTAAAAAAATTGCATCGGTAGGTCTCATGAGACAAACTAGTGTCTTGGCACAAGGCCTTGACAAAATCTTATTTGTAGTCTTGGCACGAGGCCTTGGCTATGTGGTTATGATAGTCTGGCATTATGCATTCCAACATTATGAAAGTGGTTATTTATTTTTGCATGTGATTATTCGATTAGTGGAATATCCATGTGAATAAGTAAATGGCATTATTTCATTTTATTTATGCCATACCATGTTGAAAGTTCATGTTTAAAAGGCTTTTGTTTTAGTTATACATTGCCTTAAATGTTTATTCTTATTGATGAAAGTTTCCGCTATATTGTTATCCTTACTGGGCATTTGAGCTCACCCCTTTTCTATGTTTTATTTTTCCCAGGAAGTGAAGATGTAAGTTATGAATGACCTGCAGGGATATTATGAGGGGATTGTAGTGTGGACTGTGGAAACATTATGTTGTTGTAGTAGTTTTTGATTTTATGATGTAATGTAAAACTTATGAATATATCTAGTGTTTCCAAGGCTACTAAACCAATCGGTCTTTCGAGATTTGATCTTTCTTGTGATCATGCCAATGTTACGAAGTAATGCACCGACTCTGGGTAGCTGGGGTCAGGGCGTTACAGTTGGTATCAGAGGAAGTTTAGTACAAACCTTGGAAGCTAGATTTAGATAAACTCTGATTAGAGCACGTAGACCTAAGATGAACGTTGAAGATTAGTATAGAAGAACTTCCTAGAATTTTGGTATTGTAGAGATTTTGTGAGTTTTCCGAGCAATACATCCCTGTCTGGATACGAGCAGGTAGAGGCGGCTCTGGCACAGATGTACCTAGGGGTAAAACCCGAAAACACCGCTTTGAGCTAGACTCGAACGGGAACTGGTGCACGACAACGGGCCTTGCTGCACTCTTGGTTACGACACTCCCGGGGGATATGCTTAGGATAACTCTCATTTTCTTTACAAATCATTTTGAAGGGATTATGAGTATATACATCCTCAAAGAAAAAAAAATGATTATGGATTATATCCATAAATAGTTCAATTTATGTTAAGTGTTTTATAAGTATGGGATTATGTATTTTGATTCATAAACTGATCTAGTTTATGCCATTGTTTAGAAATGGCGCCCAGTAGAAGGAATGAGAACTCCGGAAATGCACATGATCCAAAGAGAAGGAAGGATCATATCTTTCATGGTCTTAAGCTAGAATTTATAAGAGAAATAGTCTCCCATGTATTGTCATCATATGAAGAAATAATATCATGTATTGATAAGATAAGTAAAGAGATTACTGAGTCCTATGGATTTGAAGGGAAGCAAAAGAAGAAAAGGATAGAAGAGAGAAAGATGGATAAAGGGAAGTGGGAAAAGAAGAATTTTCCCATATGTGGTAACTGTGGAAAGAAACACCCTGGAACTTGCCTGAAAGGAATGGTAGTTTGTTATAAGTGTGGAGGAAAAGGGCACAAAGTACGTGACTGCAAGGGTAAGAAAATGGTTTCAAATGTACAATGCTTCATTTGCAAGGAGTTTGGACACTACGCGAACCTATGTCCCAGTCATCAGACTATGACGCAAATGATGCTATTGGATAATAATCAAGTTATGATACTACCATAGATGAAGAGGAATGATTAGAGTTCTTATGTCGATTATGTCAATTGAGTGTTGTATCAACAATGTACTTGTTATAATAATTATGGAGTATATAAGGATTGTACTGCAGTACTATTTCATTAAGGACTTGAGATTGTGTGGAACAATGAAAAGTGACTCAATAGCAGGATAAATTTTTGGAAAATATATGGTTGAGAGAATGATAAACCATAATATAGTTCTGATACCGAGGTAGGGATTTTCGAATAATACATGATTATTTTGAAAAAAATATATCGGATATTCTTGACTACCTTGGAACTGATTAATGATTTGTATATTCCATCATTGTTGGGGTTTAAAACATTTTTGGATTGATGAAGTATATCCCGCATTCTATATGGAATAAGGGAGCATGAATGTAATCAATAAGGAATATGGTAATACATGATGAAGGTATTCATATGATATTACGGGGTAAAAAGGATCTATATTATGTTTACCTTCCTTATAAATGTTAGACTGTGAGTTTGGACAGAAGTATTTTGGATAGTTCTAGTTTGGATTATTTTGGATTTCCATAAAAGGACAACCCGGAGGTCGGGCGGCAACCCGTCACGTCCGGCAAGGCTGCGAGACTTGAACCCGCAACCGAAGGGAGACAAGGGTGTATCACCTACCACTGGACCATGAGATGTCCTGGATTAAATAATGTAGTTTTTATTAAAAGATCATGTAGATGAATTATAAATTCGTTTATTTTGGAACCCTATACGAATAGTGTAAATAGAATTTTTTTACATTCTATTATCTTTTAGAGTGAAAGATGAGTTTGTGGTAGAAATTTATTAATGGATAAAACTCTAATTATAAAGTAAGTATATCTCCTTATGATCTTAGCCAATCTCATAAATAAATTCCTCAATATTAAGAAAAGCAACTTTGAACAAAAATGTTTTCCTAGATGGTACCTTAAATCATCACTAATTTATGGCTTTGGGATTGTTGGCCTTTTTATAGCCATGTTCTCTACCACTCTCCATCAGATAATTGATGGTTATATTTTTCTTCCATATCCATATTTTCCTACATGGAACCCTAGTATGTGTTATTTTCGGTAATCTTCATACTTTCGACTCTTTATTTTAAATAGAGGCCTCATTAATTCATTTTTCGATGTGGGATTTCAACTAGGATATTTTGAAACGTCAAAAATGTATTATCCTAATACCCTATGTTTTGTTGAACCGATGGTATTTCAATTCATCATAGATTGATGAATTTAAGGAACTCAATTTTATACTTGTTTGTGATTGATGACCTCAATCACTCCCTATAAATATTTACGTTTTTCCTCCAATTATATGTCTCAAATTGCCACCGATGTTCTCCTAATCGAGATCATAATTTGGTGGTGACACTTTCATTTCTCTTTTCCTAATATTAAGACTAAATTTTAGTAACCCAATTTCCGATGTGGGGTTTCCCACAAATATATTATCTATTTTCAACCTTTTATTTTCGAAGAATAATTTCAAATTGCGAGGACGCAATTTATTGAAGGAGGGGAGAATGTAACACCCCAAGATTTCATAGTGTGTTAGTTCTTCAAAATAATTCAATAACTTTCACTACATGAAACACCAAGTTCAAGCACACCATGACTTACCAAACAAGCCATTCAAAAGAGGTTATGAATAGTATTAGATAAATTTTAATGTTTATATAATCCTTATAATTTTAGAATCCATATTATGAGTTTCTTAGATATAATGCAAGAACAAATTCATTTTCAGTATTATCAAATTTAATAGTGAACCCTTTTTAAATACAATATTTTAAACTTTTTGACTAAATGGGGACATCAAAAAGTTAAAATGAAACATCCCAAGCTTCCACGGTACACTTTCTTTGAATAATATAGTAGCGTGTGTTGTACGCAACCTTGAGTTTTAACACACACCACAACCAATCAAACTAGCCGTTATGAATAGTAATACCTAATTTTTGAAATTATATATATTTTATATTTTAAAATGGACTTCATTTTTGGTTTCGGAATATCGAATTTAGCCTAAGGTGAAATTTTGGTACATTTCGGATAACTTTCATATTTTGATGAATAGTGAAAATTACTAAATTTTAATTAAAAACAATTTTTTTAATCAAAATAATTAATAGTGATAAATTATGAATTTGAGTGGTTTTAAAGTATATTTAGAATATATTTTTACAATTTAATATAATGTTGGTCATTAGACAAAATTTTACAATTAAACTGAACATAAACAAGTGTCAATCTTTTGATAGTTATTATCTCTTAAAAACACGCTTTTTGTTTTGACAGCGGGAATTAATTTTAAATTAATTTCTGCCACTTCTGTGTTTTGAATTTAGGAAAATGGATTCCATATTTGGAATCAGGATGTTCAAATTGTGTAAATAGGTAACTTTTATTTTTACACATTTTGAATAATTACTGCGGTAAATATTTTATTTACCATGGTTAAAGGGTAAATCCGGTAAATAAGGGTTAAAAAAAATAATATTATAATAATACTAAATTACCCTAAAACGAGTCTTAACCCTATTGGTTGATACATGGTCGACCATGGGCATCTTTGGGTCTATTTTGGGACCCCATGGATCCACTTGTAAGTGATAATGACACTTTATTTTAATTAAGTCAAAATGAATACAAAAATGACACAAGCATATATCTTTTAGAACAACAATTTTTACATAGGGTTATACATGTTGGATTTTCGATTATAAATATTCATTAGAAAGATAAAAAGATTTCCTACATAATGATAATTTATTTATAATTTTTAGACATTAAATAAGTTATTTTATTTATGACACAATGATGATGCAGTAATTAATATAATAGTGAAAAATTAAAATAATTGATATTATAAATACCCAAATAAATATAATATGAAACTTTTAATGAATTAAACTAATTTTATAGGCTAATATGAAATATTAGGATTGATTTAATGGACTTTGTTCGAAGTAATCAATCTGTTATGAGTTTCACAAAAATCAACTATTAAATAGTGTCAAAATTGACATAAAAGAGTTCTTAAAACAAATATTATATTATTAATTGATATTAAATTACTAAAAATCTAAGGTTCGGCCAAGAGACTTATATTATGATAGGTTAATCATTAATGGACCACTTGGGGGTCGCTTGGATGTATATAGTAAGTTTATTAACCATATTATATAAAAATACAAAGAGACATTTTAAAAGTGAAACTAATTAACTTAGAGTTAATACTTAAAGATAAGGTTAATATAAGTTCCCAAACCTGTCTAAATTCTATTGGATGAGTTGTTTTCGACCTATCCCCACCTCATCCTTTGAATAGTCAACTTTGGAGCCTTTGGAAACCGAATATGAATTTATTATAAATTAATATTTCTAGCTTTTCCAAAGGTGCCCCGCACCCCTCTTATAAAAAGGGCACTCCTCCTTCTCATTTCTTCACACCTTCAAAGCCTTTTGGTTCGGCCAAACTCTGCCCAAATACTCTCCAAACATCCCTCAATACAACCTAGAGGCCTTAGTTTGATCAGAAAGCCAACCTAAGGAGCCCTTTTGATCAAATCAAAAGGAAGAACCCGAAGAAGAGGTAATGATTTCACCACCCTTTTCTAAGTTCATTTCTTCTTCCACTTCTTCTTCCTTTGTTCTTACCATTCTGAAATAATAACTCCAGTATCTCACATATACTGTGATGTTATTATAAATATGGTACAATCATATTCAGTATTCTATCCACCCTTTGAATAACATGTCACCATACGTGCGTACGTACGGCTTACCGTCTCCACGTCGTGATGTAATTGTTATTCAATATAATATTATTTGGATGGGTATAATAATGATGTGTAACTCATGTAAATAATAAATATAACATGTTAATTATTCTGTATATATGATATACCATCCATTTATATATTATTTTAATATCAAAAGAATGATATTGTCGCTCGTGCGTACGTACGGACTACCGTCTCCACGAACGCGATGAGATTAATTCTCCATCGTATCCATTCAAGTATAATTATCATTTGATGATTTAAAAATGATGTTTAAGGACTGTATATCATTCTGGATATGAATAAGATACAACAACCATGGCTTATGTAACAAAACATATAAAAGAAAATGAGTAAGTTAACTCCCGAAACGACGATAATTCTAAGATATTATTAACAAATCAATGTTAAAAGATCATATATGATATCATATTAATATATATGATTCTTGTATAATTTAATAACAACTATTTCACCATTATACAGGAGGTTAACCTACCCCAACCAAGGAAAAGTACAAGGTAAGGGTTATTTCACAATCTCTTCATTATCCGAGGTTGTTTATACGTAATAATCTACTGGGATCTCTTTATCATCCACATCCATGTTTCTTCAAAATGTATTTCAAAACATTTTTATTATTTACAAGAATATGGGTTAAAGTCATTTATACCCTTGTTTGACTTTTTATAAGAGGAATCTTTCCGTCGTTTTCAAAACAAGGTCCTTTTTTACCTTTTCCACAGAATTAAGGTAAGAATGTTTTTTTTAACTTATACGGCGGGTGCGGTTATTTTCCGCCGTTATAAAATATTCAAAGCTTTCCTTACAAGATTATAAGAATATTTTCAAAGTAAATTTTTTATTTTATAAATATGTGATTTTTAAATTATTTCAAAAAAAAGAGATATTTCTCTCAAATACATGAAAACCCAGTGCAAATGTATATGTATTTAATGCAAGCTTAAAAATGTTTTCAGAAAACCTGACTCTCGAGTTTGGTAGATAGGAAGGGATTGGGAGTGGACCCATCATGGCCTGTAATTAGTCGAGCAGTCTCAGAATTAGTTATTTTGTTTTCAAAAGCTTGCATAATGTTTTCAAAAAAACGCTGGAGTGTATTTTATCAATTTTAAACGTAAGTATCTTCTAAAAAAATTGCATCGGTAGGTCTCATGAGACAAACTAGTGTCTTGGCACAAGGCCTTGACAAAATCTTATTTGTAGTCTTGGCACGAGGCCTTGGCTATGTGGTTATGATAGTCTGGCATTATGCATTCCAACATTATGAAAGTGGTTATTTATTTTTGCATGTGATTATTCGATTAGTGGAATATCCATGTGAATAAGTAAATGGCATTATTTCATTTTATTTATGCCATACCATGTTGAAAGTTCATGTTTAAAAGGCTTTTGTTTTAGTTATACATTGCCTTAAATGTTTATTCTTATTGATGAATGTTTCCGCTATATTGTTATCCTTACTGGGCATTTGAGCTCACCCCTTTTCTATGTTTTATTTTTCCCAGGAAGTGAAGATGTAAGTTATGAATGACCTGCAGGGATATTATGAGGGGATTGTAGTGTGGACTGTGGAAACATTATGTTGTTGTAGTAGTTTTTGATTTTATGATGTAATGTAAAACTTATGAATATATCTAGTGTTTCCAAGGATACTAAACCAATCGGTCTATCGAGATTTGATCTTTCTTGTGATCATGCCAATGTTACGAAGTAATGCACCGACTCTGGGTAGCTGGGGTCGGGGCGTTACAATATATAGATTCAATGGATACATGTATAGAATATTAGTATTATTATTGATATTCATATTAACCCTTTTCTCTTCAACTGCCATATCCTATATTGCTTCTAGGTAACCACGAATAATTTTTGTTAGGGTATTCATATAAATATTGATGTTCTACATCATATAATGTGTCTAAAATGTATATAATGTTGATCGACCCCTATAAAGAGTCTTCATCTAACAAGGGTTATATTTATTGTGGGGTCCCATTATTTAAATTCTATAGAGAGAATGTATTTTAGGATTTACACTAGATTATAAATTGGTCTAATATAAATATCTCAGGCCTTATCCCTCTTTCCTCGGTTTTAATAACTATTAGAAGACTATGGGGGTGAAGGTAATTACTCAAATATTTTTTATTCTTCTAGATTTAGCCGAATTTTTTTATGTTATCATATTGAATATTATCATGCCCCTCCATTGCACCCAGTATATGCTAGCAAGGTTCCGTAGAAGGAATGGTGATATGAGACCATTCAATGGTGAGGGTAGTGATATGAACAAACTTTATTCTATCTATTTAGGGAATAGTATTCTGATGAGATTTGTATGAGAGGGAATGATTATGATTATTCCCTTGGATGGATTCCAAGATATATTATATTATTCCTTTAGACACTACTATGTAATTCTAATCAGATTTCTATGCTTGATTAGAAATCCAAACCTACTACTTATTTGTCACTATAATGTATTGATATACATATTCTATGGGAATTTGGATATATAACAATTTCTATAATCTAGTATCTCAACACCTATTATGATATTTCATAAGTGCCTTGTCCTGGGAGACAAAAGTTGAAACCACCAGGGTGGTTCTCTCAGTTGGTTGCTTACGATTTTATTCCATGTGATGATGATGATGATGATAGTTCATAGGAACCATCATTGGTATCTCTTAGATGGTAGCAAAGAGTTAGAATACTTCATATTCTGTCTTCTTATACTAAGGGAGGTAGGAAATGTTTTTCTCTTGAAATATGCTCTTGAAGAGGTCCATAGTGTTCACAGGTGCCACCATAATGTTTCCATCATTCTTATCTCCAAGAAGTGACTATTGAGATATAGTGTCCAAGAGTCTCTATTATGTAGCCTCAAATGTGAATATGGTTCAATTTATACTACACTCCATCAAATGTGAATTTTTATCTTCATATTGGAGACACTCTGTGAGAGATAGTGTCATCTTAGTTCGGGGATATATCACTTTGGAAGCATTCATGGAACTCCACGGTTGTTTTGATGGTTCCAAATATTTCCATCATTATGGTATTTAGTCTATGATTTATAGAATGGAATATTAAACACAATTAATAAGACCACTAACTACATCATAATAAAATATATGAATGATCAATTTCATGAGATAACTATAACTAGTTAATTTGAGTAATTAATGATTCCAATTGGTTTCCCCATTTTTATTTTCATGGGTCACAAAATTATAGATCGATGTGTTGGAAACATTGGTTTTTGTTATTTAAAGATTTATATTGGGTTTAAAATTTTCATTCATTAATTCCCACCAAGATTTCATTTTTATAACAAGAAATGATTCACAGATCTAGTATCCATTACAACAACTATCAATGCATAATTACTTTCTAAATGTTGAAAATAAAAAGGGTTTCTTACCAGTGATTCTTAAGGATGTATTTTTGTGGAGAGGATTGGATTTTGTGCCCTTAAATTCATCTTTGTGGGAATTATTTCAAACTTTTATAATTTATTTTGATTTTAGTCAATTTTTGAATCATTTAAAAATCCCATTATTGGACTGGGAAACACCCATGATAAAAATGGATCAAAATATTGAATCAATTTTTAAAAAATATGTATTAAGGGTTACCCATATTTGATATAATTATTAGTGATTCTAAATTTGGGATGATTTTGTTTAAATCCAAATTTTTTTGAATTCTATAGTTTATCATCATATAATGATGTACAAAGTATTTATGGTATCAAGATTGGGACCACAAAAAAAGTTCATATATATCATTATGAAATGAATCTAAACCTATATTGTTATGTAGTTCTTAACAAGAAATGTCATACCTATTAAGGTAGTGTGAATGAGACCAATCCATGCTATTTAATGGAATAAGGTATGGCACACTACGTGAAAGATACCAACCAAAGGTTAGTGGGGGACTTATGAATAGGTGGCCCTTTATGGTTTACTTCAAGGGGAATATTGAACAATGAGGATAGGTTATTTTGACAAGGAATATGAACTTAACATGATAGTTAGACTTGGAAATAGATATATCCATTGATGGATAGGTAAGGTCTCATTAAATATATAGCCCACATGGGATGAATATATTTATTAGCTAGTGGGGAATGTATCCTTCAACCTGGGGGAATGATTTCATTACAAATATGGCCCAAAATGGATAACTCCACAATAATATATCTTTGGGGAATGTGAATGTTTGGGCTAATAAGGAATATAGCATTATGATAGAGATAATATATGTAGCTTCATGAAAAATATCTATCTATGGGGATATATATGGAGGGTTGATGATGTTTGGTTTAAACCTCTAAGAGGTGTCCAAAGTATCCGGGTTAATTTTAATGACATTATATTTTATTAGATAAAATAAATAAATATTATGATAATATGTTTTATTACATGAAAAAAACTAAAATGAAACCATTTGATGATAAAATAAAATTTGACAATTATAATATACCCATTACAATATAGGGTATAAAAGGATGTAACAATATTATGAAATCTACAAAGTAAATAAATGGAATTGAGTAGCAGAAGTATTTTTTATTAAACTCATATGAACTATCATAGATATGAAGTAATTTTTTTTGGGTTTTATATAGGCCAATCCCAAGCCATACTTGAGAAATTATGGTATAATAGAAATCATATAAGAGAAAGATTCAAGCATGTGGAAATTTCCATGAGACTTAAGCCTACATAATCACCACTCACTATTTCGTCTAGAGAATACTTCATGATCAGATATTACAAGGATATCCCAAATTATATAGATAAAATTAAAAAATTATAAAAATGTAAATTTTAATATAATAATTCATTTATGACATTCATTTTTATATTTCACATTTTTTACTTTAAATGAATAAGGAATTCTATTTTATATAAAAAGAATTTTTTATATTTTATATTTATAAAATCTATTTATAAATTTTATAATATTAAATATATTAAATAAAATAATTTTTTTATCTAAAATGTGAAAACTATTTTAGTATTATATTATATGATTTTTATTCAAAAATATATTAATAAATGAATTGTGAAAAATAATGTTTTTAACAAAACAATGAATTATATTACATTATGAAAATATTGTTGAGACATAAAATAATATAAATTATATAACTGATAAATTTTTAAGGAATAAATCTATGATTTTTATTTATATTGTTTTATATTTATAAAAATTATGTTTAACTTTGTAAAATAAATGTTATATTCCATTTCAAATAATAATGTTTTTGTATTTTTCATATATTTAAAAACATTATAAAATTTTGTTTTGTATTGATGTAAAAGGAAAATAAAATTTATTTATTTTATGATACAAAATTTTATCTGATGATAATCAAAACCAATCATAATTTTCTCGTAGACATAAATTTTAAATTTTAAAAGGAATTTTTCCTAAAAAGTATATTTATTCGTTATGTTTGATTATTTTAAATATAATGTTTCACGCTATAAGATATTTTACTTTATATAATTATTTTAAAATATGAAATAAGATATTTCATATTCATCTAAGAGGTAAATTTTAATATTTATTATCAATAAATAATTACTAAATTATTGAATTTATTACCTCGGTAAAACTAAAAATGGTAAAAATTTATTTAACTATAGTAAATGACCCAAAACATGTTAAAGAAGTTTCATAATAGATGTTTGTGGTGTGGATCGACCAAAAATATCCTACTATTCCAATTTGGTCCCTTTTTTATTATTTTACCATGGATTAATAACACTACATTATTGAATATGTAAAAGGTGTTTCCAAAATATTCATCCCCATCATTAATAAATGTTGAACCTTTTACCAATTCAAGTTAGCCCTTTACTATTGAAGACATTTCTCATAATTTTCTATTTTTATCCTCTTATAACCCTATCCCATTTTAGTATTCCTTTGGTAAGTATCAATTTACTTAAGGCCTCAATTTAAATGGATATTTCTATGAGAAAACATAAGCTCTCAACATAAGTATTATGTCATTCTTAAAATTTTGTTCATAATATCAGCATTTTATAAACTATTATATTCATAAAACTTTTATGATATAATTGTAATTAATATAATTATATGTTATTATATTAATTTAACAATAATTATTTAGTCATCTTCATCCACTAATAAAAACAAAATCATCGTTTGTGCGTGTGTGCATACCACCGCCTCCACAAATTGACATCATCCATTTTTAAACCAATTACAGAGGTTAGTTTTAAAAAACGGGAGTGATTAATAAATATTATAACTATAATATAACATATATTCATAAATTTTAAATTATTATATACCCTAATTTTATCTCATGAATTGAGAAATGGAAATGTTAATCATCTGTACTTACAAACTACTACCTACACGAGCAAGAATTCTGTTGGTCACCTCCACCAAACATGGAAGGATTTAGAAATATAATTATTAAATATAAACTTGAATTTAAATATAATATTATTGTTATATAGATTATTGAACTTTTTTTCCAAAACTTTAACCCCAGAAAACTTGTATAATGAAATATAGAGGACTTTTTCAAAAAAAACCGAAGAAACTAATGTATGAGAAAATATGTTAAAAATAAACAAATAATGACAATAAATAGACCATAGAAAATTAAATATATAAAAATAAGTTTCATAATAAGATTTATAATAATCCTAATTTTATTATTTATAAATCTAAACATATTCATAGAATGAATTTGGAACAAGGTAAGGTTTGTGCTAACACAAATTTCATTCAATGAGATAAAAACATTATTGTCTAACTATATTGTTCAATGATTTATTTATTCTTCCAGGAAAATAATTTATATTTTATTTAAATAATATTTTAAATGATTCTACAATAATTCCTTATAATATCATTATTAAATTCTTCAAACCTAAAATATTATGTTAGTTGTATGGGTTTCTTCTCTCAATTTTTACACCCTTGAGGCATATTTAATATTTGAAACCACATTTTATTTGGAATATTATATATTCATAATCGATATTTTGGAGTCATGATTAACTTATATTTTTTGGATATTCAATTTTATAATAAATATTATTTATCCCATGGGGGGTTGACTGAGTAAAATCAAAATTTTAAGGCTTTCTATATTTTTAAACCATCATTGTATAATATTTCGATATTATGAACCAGTTTTATATTGTAGACTGTAATAGTTTACCCATGGATTATATTATCCTAAATTATGGTTTCTAATGGAAACTTCACTTCTATTCATTCTATTCCTTTATCAAGGCTATAATTGATATATTTTTAATGTATACTGATGTTTTTCCATCAATGAAAAAATTATTATTAGTAGATTTTTTAAAATAGGGATATGTTATTTTTCAACCATCTACCATATTTCTCTAGATGGGTTGTGGTATTATTAGGGAGAAATAATCATGAAACCAATTTATTTCTGATTTTAATATTTCTTTAATGAATATTTGAATGTTTTTATCATTGAAAACTTATAAAAGTACATAATAAGATGTTATGGATGATCCAGAGAAAATATATCCCCCTAATATATTGGATAAATTTAATATATCATGAGATGTTATATATGGGATTATGGAGATAACCTACTCCACAATGTTCTCTTTCCTTATGTATGATGATAGTCTTTGGAGTGAATCTTTAATTATATTTATGTTGTCATTTTATATGTTCTTTCCATTTATTAAATTATTCCTTCATCTTATGATATCATTTTTTTATTTCACAATTCAATTATTATGATCATATTCTTGGTTTTATTGGGTATCAATTCAATATTTTTATACATTGTCATTCCTATATGGTTATCTTATGCTCAATTAAGAACTTTGGTTATTATCGCTTATTCTTAACCTTACTGATAAATTTGAGCTCTCCACATCTTATGTTCCCTTTTGAATAATTAAATATTGAATTAATATATTTTATTTGACTATAAAATTATATACTATAGAAAATATTTGGGGGATATTGAATAAATTTTATGAATGAATAAATAAATTTTATACTGGGAAAATATACATTAGTAGGGAAATACAAGAGTTTTATTTTTTGATGTTTTATCCAAATTCTATAAAACTCTTAACTGAAATGATATAGAGTATGTAATTTTATTTAATATTTTATTAATTTAATGTAATTCTGTTGTAATTTTATAATTGAATCATATTTCGTATCGGATTAGGGTTTAGATAAAATTTTAGGTTTTAATGTTAGTTTAGGATAATTTAATGGTAGATAAGATAATATTCATCATAATTTTAAAGGAATTGATAAACCCTTATGTTAGTGTAGGTAATAATTAATATTTTTGGGATTATTAAAAGACATATTTAGTAAAAACATTGGGATATGTCTAAGGGATAAGTCTATGTATAGGAAAAAAACCTGAATTGTTCTTCATGTTTTGAGTATAAGGTTTTCTTAAGAATAAAATCCCTCTTTGGAAAGAACAAATAGATGAAGGTTATAACATAGAAATAACTAGGAGGTTACTAAATTAAAAAAGGTGGAATGTTTCTTAACTTGATCACTACCTGGTGAATGATAAATAGGCCTAACTATATACCTAGTTTAAAACTCCCATATAATATTATTAGGTTAATAAGATGATCTTTATGACCCACCACATAGGATTTATTCCTTGAATATTTTAAGAGATTCATTTATTAGGTCATATAAAACTAAAATTAAAATAATGTATTTTGAATCGTGGATGTTATAGGTGGAACTAAGAGTAATATAATATGAACTAAAAGATCTATAGGTTAACATAATAGTATCATAAATTATGACATCTTGTGGTAAAACATCCCCACAGATATTTATGATTATAATTTTTAAATTTTATTTATTTCACTCATGATATATCATTTTGGGGTTTGTAATTTCTATAAATATATGTAACAACAGGTGCGAGGGATAACGCAGAGATTAACTCAATGAACAGCCTATAAGAGTGAGATCTGGTGTGATAAACCCTAGGATTTTTCTAAACCATATATTAGAAAATATGATTTAAAATCTCCACATATTTGAAGTCTCAAACATGATAAATATGATAAGGATAGAGTCTTATAGAAGTTAATATGATAAGGATAATTAGGGAATGGAGATTAAACTCACAACATGTCAAAAATGTGGGCAGAAGAATAGTGGTAATTTTCATAAAGGGATGGGTTAATTCTAAAAATGTTGATATAAAGTCCACAAATCTCAAAATTTTATAGGAAATCGAAATGATAAAAATATTTATTACATCAATTTCATGTAAATTGAACATTATGAAAATTATTGTGGTAATCTAAGGGATAAAGTGAAAAATAGGCACTGATAACCACTTTAACCGTACGAACAAGGAAACTCATATGAAACAAAATTTGTGGAAGTATAATTTTATTATTAACTCTATATTTTAATTTATCTTATTTCATGAAAGTTTTATCATTTTAGATATCTAATTAAATATTTTTTTGTAGGTATACCTATTGTATCCGTAGAAGAAAGATATTTATAATAACGTTTGGTAGTTACTTCTTATGGGAATTAAATAAAGAATTGATCATCACATTTTAAACACGGATCAAAAAAAAGTTGGTATAGGGAAATATTAATACATATATTAATTCAACCCCTGATCAACTAATAATTTATGATTAGTTTGAAATTCCCTATATAAATTACCCAAATTAATTGAGATTTAAAATTGTGAGGAAAAAATGTATTTTGGGAAGAGAATGTAACGACCAAATATTTCACTATGAATGTTTATTAAATAAATATTACGCTAATATCATGTTATATAAAAATTAGAGATCTAAAAGGAAATTACGATATGTGAAAATAAAATTGGACAATTATAATATATCCTTTAAATTAGGTAGAATAAATTTAAATAAATATATTTAGAAGAATATAATAGAATGAAATGAAATAGATTAGTGGAATTATTCTCTATGAAGCCTATTTTTCATATTTCAGAATTTTTTTTCTTTATTGTGGTCCTGTCTAGACTAAAAGAATATCAAAATCAAATAAATTTCATGTGACCAAAATTGTGTGGAGGAGAATTTTATGCTTGAGGAAATTTCCACATGATCAATGATAATAGAATAAACCCCCTACATAGCCACTAAATAATACCTATTTCATATATAGTATGTCCAGTTCTTGAGTTCTAATGTAACTAGAAATTTAGATGATATAGAGATTTATTTATTAATATAATTATCCATTTATCACATTTATTTTTTGTATGTTTCATTTTGAGGTTTAATAAAAGAACGTATTGTTGTTTTATAAAGATAGTTTTCATTATATTTTATATTTCTTCATGGGGTGTGGCTTAGTGGTTATAACCCTCTTTCCTAGGTGGTTGTGGTGGGGTCTCAAATTCAATCCTCTAATGATGAGTTTATGTGTAAAATTTCATTGGATTCTCACTCCATAAAAAAATGTAATATGCTATATTTAATATTTAAATATAAAAATCATAAATTTTATATTCTGAATTATATAAAATTAATTCCCTTTTTTGTTTTGGAATATCAAATCTACATTTTTATTAAATTTTAATATTTTTATAAAATGATTTATTTTAAAATAAATATTCAATAAATATAGTGTTTTCCAAAACATTGATTTATATTACTTTATCAATATATAACAGAGACATTGAAATTTATAAGCATTTTAATTTAAGGAATATGTGTTTAAGAATGTAATTATTTATTTTAATAATGTTATTATATTTATAAAACATATGTTTTAATTTTTAAAATAGATGTAATTTTTTAATTATTATGAAAAAATATCTTTCACTTTTAATTTAATTAAACATTATTTTGTTAAATTTTGATTTTTGGGTTTACATTAAAATCCCATAAAATTTACTTTTATCTTATAAACCAATATATTTTATGAAATAAAAACCAATGATAATTTTTTCCAACACATAAATATCAATATTAATAACACACATTTCCTAAAACATATTTTTATGCTTTATGGGTGTTTATATTAAAATTATTGTTTTAGATAATTATGAATTTCGTTTGATAAAATGAATCTAAATTAGAGATAATAATTTTCTAAATAGGGAATAAAATTATTTTAATATTTTTAATTAGAAATTAATTACTAAGCCTAAAATTTAATTACCTCATTAGATGTGAAAATTTATAAAAATTGATTTACAAATAATTAAAGACCCAAAAATATTAAAACATGTTTCTATATGGACGGTTTTCAATTTTATTTACCAAAAATAGATCTATCCTTCTTCTTTTTTACCTTTTTATTCTTTTAACAATGAATTGTGAATTTATATCACTGAAAAGGTAAAGGGTTCATCCAATATTTTCCTCCACTTCACTTATAATAGGGGATCCATCTAACACTGTGTGTTACAAATTTACAATAAAACTTATTACTAAAATAGTAAAATTTTGACACAAAATCTCTCTTCCATTTACATAATATTTTTTTCGCCACTAGTTAGTTTATGGAATCCATTTCTATGGTGAGTTCTAAGATAAAACATAAGCTCTTGATTTAATTATTACATATTTGTTTATTATTTATTTTCAGACTTGCACTTATATCTTATTATATCTATAAAATTATATTCAAATTAGTTTTATTATTAAATTGATATGTTATTATATCAATGAAACACCCATTATATATTCCTATCCATCCACAAATAAAAAAAATTCATCATTAGTAAGTGTGTACAGACTACCACCTACATGGATCGACACCATCCATTTCTCATAAAACCTACCATGGTTGGTTTTAATTACTATATTATTGAATAAAAATGATATCTATTATAAAACTATTATTCTGAAATTTTAAATTACTGTATAACTTCATTATGTATTATTTGATAAAAAATGTACACATTAATCATGTGTCTAGGCAGACAATTGCCTCCATGAGTGATAAATTCCATTGGTAATCCCAAAAATATAGGGACTACTTTTAAATTTTATTAAATATATATAAACATGATTTTCATTATTCTACAAAAAATTATAATTATTATGAATCTATTTTATAACACTTTTTACCTTAGTCAATTTGCATAAGTAATTTCACATTAATTAGTCAAAAAAGTCCAAAAAATTGATGTAAGTTTAAATTGTATTATAAAAAAATATAATAATAAACCGGACTTATAAAATTAAATAATAATGAATAAGATTTATTATAAGGTATCTAATAGATATAATTTTATTATTATAGAAGTTTGGTTCATTTACAGAACAACTCTAAGAAAAGGTAAGGGTTTGTGTGAACTCAAATTCCATTCATTGTGTGACATAATTTCTTATTTATCAATATTATTCGAAGTTGTATTTATTATCCCTAATGAATATTTATTATTTTATTTTAAAATAATTTTCTATGATTTTAAATTTATTCATTATAAACACATTATCAATTGATTCTTACCTCAAATATTATGTTTCTTATAAGGGGGTTTTATATAAATTATAACCCCTTTGAGACCTATTTCTCAGCATACACCATGTTTTTTATATAATTGTGTATATAATTCCTATTTATAGTTATTATTATTTTTCATAATATTTTTCATGATATTAAATTTTATATTGAATTTTACTTCTCCTATGGGTTTTTAAATGAAAAATTTCAAAAGATGTAAATGTTTCCTCTCTATCGAACTTCAATGTGGAATATTTAGATAATATAACCTAATAATATTTTTTATAGTGTAATTACTTCACCTTGTCTTATAATATATTAAATTATGATCGATCATAGAAGCTTAACTTCTATTAATTCTCTTCCTTTCTTCAAACTGGGATTGATATATTCTCTATGATATTAATGTATTTTTCAATCAATGCCAACACACTTATATGATTTTGTTTTTAAACGAGGATATATTCTTTTGAAACTCTAATCCTTTTTTCCAAGATGGATTATTTTCATGATTTTTGGAAATAATTGTTGAACACATTTATTTATTATTTTAATATTAATCTAAATAAATTATGAATCTTTTAAATGTGTCATATATATGAATTCATATAATATGATGAGATGATTAGGGACAAAATTATATATCCCAATAATACATTGGGTAAATATTATATATAATGAGATGTTATATATGATATTAGGTAGTGAAAAACTACACTATGGAAATTTTAACACTTTATGATAATGGTCTTGGTAGTGAATCTTGAATTATATTTATGATTTCATGTCTTCATTTTTTCCACATATTTCATGATTCCATGATCTTATGATTTCATTTCCTTAGGTCATGTGTCCATGATGATGATCATACTCTTTATTTTATTATGAATTCACTCTATATTTGATGTTCTTGTTACTTTCATATATTCTCATATCTATATGAATATCTTATTATCATTTACAATAATTTATTGTTATCTATTTTTCTTTCCCAAACTATGAATTTGAGCTTACCCATTCTTATGTTATATTTTCCCTATATAAACAAGAAAATTTAAACATGTTGTATTTTTAGAAGATTAAAATTTTTAGATAATTTATGGGATATTTTGAATACATTTTTTATTAAACATTTAATTATAAATTGTAAAAACTATCCATTGGTTTAAAACAATTTTGTTTTTAGTGAATTTTTTTATTCTTTAAAAAACTACACCTAAAACAACATGGGATTGTATTGTAATAATTTTTTTAATTCTTGTAGTTTTATGGTCACATCCTCAGGGGATCCTAAAAATAGGATTCAAATACCTTTTCATTTGAGTTATGTGGTTAAGGTCAATGGAGAATACCATACTGTTTAGTTTATCATTATTTGGTAAGGATTCTATCTTTTCGTTTTACATAATGTGACAGGGAAATTAGTCATGTAGATCAAGTTCATGTTGTGGGAATTTAAATCTCAGAAAATGTGTGACAATAGAGGATTGAGAAAGTATTATTTTCATTATATTTCATTATACCATCCAGAAATGAATTATTAGAGTGATAAAATTAACGAGGGTATGATTTAATAGGGACTATTTTCATTGAGGAGGAGAATTTTGGTAAAATTTCCCAATGAGTAAAATAAATCCATTACTAGTAATGATGTTGGGAAATAAAATCATAGTAATTATGTTATTTAAATTTCATCAACATCCATTGATGGATAAGGTAGGGGATATGGAGGATGAGAGAGATAAATAATCCTATAAGAATGAATAGAAGATTACTTTAGTAGGGATTCCCTACCCTTGGGAACATTGATTGAGTTGATGTTGACTCCTAGGGTAATTGTATAGAGGGGATAAATTTGGGTTAGTGAGAAACAATGTCTATGAGTAATTCCCTAGGAATCCTCATGAAGGATACCCTCTTTATCAATGGAAGACGTGACTATGATTCACTATGTAACCCATCATAATGAGAGGGAAACCCATGGAACACATTTTATAATAAGAATGCATGATAATAGGGTTGTGTGAAAATAAACATGCCCTAATTGTGTTTCTCTTGTGGTTTCATGGGAGTATTCACATTCATATTTTCATGGTTTTTAAATTGATTAATTTAATCCATAAATATATTTTATTTTTTTTGTGGATCGGTTGGGAAATCATATAAAAGGAGGAATGCATCTCGAATTGGAGACCCTATGAAAAGGTGGAGGTCCATGAACTATACCTCACGTGTTGACCTTAGAGTTATGTCTCTATGAACTAGACCTTATAGGTTTGGAATGTAGGCTTGGAATCGATATTTTGGGTTATATGATAGGCCTGATGAGTTTATATTGCATTATCTACCTTCTGAGCTGTGATTATTTTTTCATTATACTCTATTTTTCACTTTTGGGGTTCTCATATGAATAATATATACATTCATGAGATAGTATTTAAATAACATGAAATATATTCTTTTCATATTCCCTTTTTATCTTTGTATATCAACTCTAGGAGGAGGAGTGGGGTATTTATAAGTGTCCCTATAATGAACTGACCTATGATACCCTCACAAAATGGGAACCAAATTGATCTAAAACTTACATAAGGGCATTATCAATCCACACAGGATAGCTACTAGCTCTCAGGTATCAAAAAACGACAATTGTGAGTAATTTATCCCAACCTGAGCAATATAAAAAAATATATATACAATAATGAAATAAAATGGGAATAAAACTGGAATAAATATATAACATAACTAAATGAAAATATAAGAATAAATAAAACATGAAAACTAAATAAAAAATGGCATAGGTCTAGAAAAAAGTATATAACAAAAATAGAAAATAACCAATCCTATGATATATGGGAGATCCCAAACAATCTCACCACTAGTATCCCAATCCCAATTTAAAAACATTGTTTTCACACTATGAACCATAGAATTCTCTTGTATCAATAGACATAACCAAGTATACACATCCCAATAGAGTTGTGTGCAAGATGTGAGCTAAATAAATTCAATAAGATCCCACCTAGGTGTTCCACATCAACTCTATTTAAAAAAATCATAGTATTCTCATTTTTAAGAAAACACAGAATTATATGTATGATTTTTTTTATTAAAATATTTTTAAACGTTTCCCTTTTTCTATACTTCTAAAAGATAAAATGTAAAATTGGTTCAAATAAAATATTCCATAACTATTTATCAAAAACTAACGGATGTAAATTAATTCCAGAATATTCCATTCTAAATCATAGAAAAAATCACTATAAGGATCAAAAAAGGATTGTCTAGAAGATAAATCATACCCCAATCAATTACTAGTGCACTAAATACACTATATAACGTAAGGATAAGGAGAATACGAACACCCCATGAGTGAAATCACCATTTATTTCAATAATAAGTCCCTACAACTATTGGACTAGTTATTAGAGAAACAACCCATGAGTTAACCCCAAAAAATATAATGTGCAATGACCTGAATCTATAACTTCCACCTATGTACAAAATACTCCCAGCTTTTTCATTTCTTAAATCATTAGAAAATGGGTCCACATTTCATAAAAAATTTGAATCAAGCCTTTATTCTATCAAAACTAGGCTTTTTAAAACCCCTTTCACAATCCATTTCATATTTCATTAAATAAACGATTTTAATTTATTCAAAATGGAAAACCACATCCTATTAAAAATATATTTATGGACACATAAAAAAATCCTACAAATTCATTTAAAAAATAAATTATTAAAAAATAGAGAAATATTTTTAATCCAATATAGTGTAGAGATAAAACAATATATTTTAAACATAACTCAAACACTACCCATAGTGGGGTCCACTGACACTATAAGAAATGTAGAGGGAACAAAAAATCCCTAAAAATTATTCCCACAAATTAGAATCATAAACCATAATAACAAGGTTCATTAGTGAGGTTAGGTTACACATACCTCAACAAACAAACATGTCAAACAACATCCAAATATTGGTTTGTCCCTTGAAATAACATCACATAATAGTTCTCATTGTATTTAACTATAATTATTTCAATATGATCAACTAATCCACAGACGCTACCAAATGCAGCATCTACAATAATAGAATGAAATAAGTAGAAATTTCACTTATGTAGAGAGAATAAAAACAGCCACCAGAAAGATCAATCATCAAAAAATGTCATCATGAAGAGGAAGAGACACCCAAAATCACCTATAAAATACTAGGGTCTTAATCATGGTGAAAAAAATACAAATGTCTTGGGATTCATATATAAAACTCATAAAACTGATTGGGTATGAATGGTTTACATCTTAAACTAGTTTTTACTATGTCAAATTCCAATAAAACATTTATGTTGAAAAATATATCACCCCAGTTTGAATAAATCATGTCCGACATATGTACAATGTAAAAATTGTTCTACATCACAAATGGACTTACACTAAAAAATTGTTTCATTGATTTTTTCCTAGGACACATTTATTCCCTAAATTATCAAATTACACAATAAATGTGTCCTGTAGGTAGTACCCAACACAAGATCTACTAATAATCTCTGAAAAATTTTAGGATTCTCTCTGATCCTAAGAAGAACACTTCAAACATAATATTGGGAATATCTTTTCAATGAGGATGTTATAATATTCACAGGATCGTACTTTTCATCCTTTGGATATCATGTTGAATAAGGGGTATTTGGAAAGAGGTGAGGCCATAACTCCCCCAATGATTATTCATTATCCCACGTATCATGAGGATATAATCATTATCTCTATAACACTTACAAATTAAATAAAGATACTAAAAAAGGTTTTCACTTGATAATCCATAACATATACTAGTTTCTCCACGAATAAAATATATTGATCTAACAAAATATATTCCCAATTCAAAAAATGTGATGGATCATGATGGTAAATACTAATCTAGGATATGTGGAAAACATCGTTAATACCTATCAACTAAGATGGTAACACCACCCAATAAGAAACCGACCCAATCCACTTAGTGACCTCAAATGGTCTAACATATAATGCAGATAGCTTCCCTAAATTCCAATGATAACAGTGGCCCATGAAAGGAGAAAAAATCATTAAAATTTAGTCACCTATGAAAAAGTACATAGGACGAAATCAAAAAAATTCATATGATTTCTTCTAACTCTATAGTATTACCAAATGTTTATGTATATCCTATACCCTCAAATATTTAATTTGAATGAGACTCGGTCCCACACATGTGGCATCACCCATCCCGTCCCAACAAATAGGCGATCTTCATGGGTGATAATATGAATCCTAAAAGGGTTCTCTAATATTCTAAGTATGATAACTATTATTATAAACCAAATCAACTATTCCAAGATGGATATCCCATGATATAAAAAAATAAAATATGTTGGCACATAACTATTCTAAAAAAATATAAATATCAGGCTCTATCTGACTATCTATTTGTGGATGGTAAATGATACTCAACATGACCTACATCCCCATTATCTCTTAGAGACTATTCCTGAATCTATAAGTAAAAATGGGACACTTGTCATAGAAAATAGAATAAATAACCATATGTATCCTCATGAGGTTTTTCAGGAATAGCTTACCAAGATCTTCAACCATAGTGGTATCCATGATTAAAACAAAATGCGGTAATTCTATCAACTGACCAACAACCAACTAGATATAAGTCCTCCCTCAGGGAGTCCAGAGTAATCTAAGAATAAATTCTAGAGATATATCATAATATTTTAAAACATTGACTAGAAGTTACCGGAGAGAACTAAAAAAGTTTTATATTCCCTGTCATTATCTGTTGGAATGTATTGAAGTTACATGAAAAAGATGGAATGTCACACTTCATATATAACCAGAAGAAATCAATGCCTTATGTCATAATATATCATCATAGTGGTTAGGAGAACAAAACATAGTGATATATGATAGTTATAAAAAACTAAACTCATTATTGATGGTGGAATGATAACCTGATTCCATGATGTAGAGAATACCATCATGAAGAAGAGACCAACTAGAAATAGTCTCCCCACTATAATAGATTTATATCATAACAATGAACTCATGATCCTGCTACTAAATCTATAGAATAAAATAATTAATGGATAATGAAGACTAAAAAATATTTTGAACCATACATGAAACACCCCGGAGTATCTTGATGTAGTCGAGTGAAGAGACCCATAAGGTTCCAATATTAAATCAATTCAAAGATAGACTATGATTGAAATTTTCTAATGAGAACATCTGTAAAGTCATTCCACTTCCCCAAGGTATATGTCACGTCAAAATCGAAAGTATGATTATACTCCAACAACTGTATTTTTTTGAAATTCAATTATTTATATGAAATATTTTTAAATCAAGATCTTATGGTAAAAAAACAATGAATATCTCCCCAAATAGATAATATTGGAAACATTGAAGAACATTCATAACTACAAAAAGATCTAAATCATCAGTGGGTTAATAATTCTCATGAAACAAAATTTATTGAGATCCACAGGACACCACC
The DNA here is from genome assembly GCA_963277665.1 of Viscum album. Lineage (NCBI taxonomy): Eukaryota > Viridiplantae > Streptophyta > Magnoliopsida > Santalales > Viscaceae > Viscum > Viscum album. The sequence continues at coordinate 883,841,094 of OY728123.1, forward strand.
GAATAAAACTACATTAGTAAACAATTCATTAGAACACTAATAGAATAACTGTATACCACATACGACTTAGATAGATCAGGTATGATCAAAATAGCTGGTGATGTGAGAATCCAATTCCACCCTTCAAATGAAGTATGACTCTTAGCAACCCGTATTAGTTTCATCCATATCATAGTAATAGTAGTCAAATTTGTTGAAAAATTTTATAATCCTTGATGAACCACTAATAGTATCTATAAAAACAGTTGAATCTTCACATCTCAATGAAATATCAGGTTTCTCTCCTGATATGATAGCCTTTACCATCTACATATTGATTGAAATTCCACACTAAAAAAATTAAATTCCATAAAAAACATCCCTTCTTGGATCTAGAAACTGAATTTCAATAGAATATCATACAGACACTAGATCCCAAATATTTTCAAAATTAAATTCAAATGGTTCTCATTCTCACACTTAAACCTCGAATATACTATAATATCATCAATGAATACTATTCCAGTGGTGTAGAGATACTGATGGAATATCCAGTTCATTAGATCTCTAATAACAGAATGAGTTCGAGTGAGACTAGAAGGAATTTTTTTTTGAAATGGACATAACATATCCTTAATTCTATCTTCGATATATAAGATGCTTGAACCCAGAACTGATGATAACCGATTAGAACATAAATTATCAAAAACCGCATTCCCCCTTAAACTGATCAAAAAAGTCATATACTCGATGAAAAAAAACATGATCTTAAACATTTCCCAGTTGAACATCCGATAGTCCACACATAATCAAAGTGAACCAGATTACTTTTCGTAGAATAGAATGGGGGATACCCATGGTGAAACACTTGATAGGATGAACATTTTCCTATTAAACCATACAACTCTATCTTGATCTCATTTAGATTAGTTATTGAGATCGACTGCATACCTAAAAACAAATCAGTTGTAAAATAAACCTCTCTCTGGTGGAATATGAGAGAAGTCATCTGGGAAAAGGTTAGTAACATCGTAAACTACCATAGGAAGATCAATAACAGAACAAACCACACCAATATCAATTACAAATGTAGAAATAAAACTACTATGATCTAAACATGGAGGTACTGCATGACCTGACTCTAGATTCCACATTCCCTAAAAAACTAATATCTCCCATTGACAACAATTAATACGAAATGTCTATGATAACAATCAATATCAACACAACAAGGGACATTCCAATCCATCTTGATGATGATGCTAAATCAATACAGATCAAGAATGTGGAAATCCCAGTCTAATACCAAATCATCTATTGATAGAGAATGAGAATGACATTGAATCCATTTTCCTTCCATCGTCGCATGAAGAGTCACTAAGTCATTGAAAATATAAAATATTTCAATTTTATATTTCAAAAAATTAAAAAAAGTTAAAAATGTAAATGATTTGAAGGAACCAGTATTAAATAAAGTAGTTTATATTGAAGAATAAAAAAATATGGAACCATTCACTATCTATTGACCCATGAAAACCTCTACTGAAAACTCATCAAACGTCAAAGTATATCCCTTTTGAGGCCTGTGGGTGTAGCCTTGTGGAAATTAAATATTTTGACTTCATTGTAAAAAAAATTTGGAGTCAATGATCCTTGACCATAGTGTGGAAAATGCATGTTCTAGAAGAACCTATATAAATGGTCATAGAAGATGAATCCATTGAATATTTTTCTGGGGCGGGGGGGGGGGGGGACATGAACACCAGGTATGCCAAAGAATACTATATTGGTTTCATGTAAGGGGAAATTTTTGGGTAACAGATGAAGGTGTAGATGAGGTTTTTTGATGAAAACCACCTCCACTAATATTAAGATAATCATATAATTTCGTCTTCTTTCCTTACATGCCACTAAAGAATCCACTTGGTGGAAGAGAAGGTGTATAATGACAAATATTTCCTATCATGTCAATTTCATCCATCATTTCCCTATTTACATTCTTCATATAGGTATAAAACTTCATAAGAAATAACCATGATATTAAATTTGGTTGGAAACGCTTTTGGTACTTCTAAGAAGTCAAATAATCATTCCACACCAAATCCAGATATAAATAAGAAAGCTCAATAAATTTATTAATGTACTCTAACACCATATACTCTCTCTTATACAAAGAGAAGAGATCCAAAGATATTCACTTCATCTGAGAATCTTGGAATAATTTATAAAACATGTTTTCATTCAAAACCTTCTTTTAAAATACCAAATTCCTATATAACTTTACCAAATAATCCCACAACATCATGCCAGTACAGTCAAATAATAATGTTGTGTTCTCCACTTTTATAGTCTCAAGGGTATCCAAGAATCCAAATATCTCATTAATCTTGTCTAGAAAATACATAGGATAATAGGCTTTATTATTACTCTTAAATAAAGATGGATAATTCTATACGAACTATCGATATTAATCCCAGCATCTTTAAGCATTTGGATATTACTAAAAAATTGGTTTTAAATATATAGAACATTTTGTTCCCTAGAATGTACTACACACTTTGTAGCCTCTATAAAATTCTATCCTAAAGGCAGACCCCCTATGGATAATCCACTACACCCACCTACAAAACCCATTGGATATTATCATAGGAATATCACTACACAACCAAACTAGAATAAGTGATATGACAACCACATTATCTCTATTCTAACTAGATAAACAAAAGAAGAAACTAAGACTAAGTTCAATAACTCAACATATGAGGAATACATACCAAAATCCCATGGTAACATGAATATCATCATGAAAAGAGATGACAAATCCATGCCCATAATATAACTCTCAATTTGAAATAGTTATATATTCAGTTTAACAAATTTCACAAGAAAACAAAATATTGAGGATAAATGGACCTTTGATGAAAATTTGTAATTTACAGACCTATTTTACCCTCACAAATTGTCACCCATCCCAATCACCCACATATCTTATCGGTGTTCTCGACCTCCATGGATGATCTACTAGCACCCAGACATCAAAAAACAATCGTAGGGAAAAGTTTCACCCAAACTGAACTTGATACAAGACATGTATATGTATAGGGGAAAGATAATATGGAAAACATTTATAGAAATATATTCCATAAACAAAATAAAATATTGGTAGTGATAAAAATTAAAATGTAGATAAAAAAGTTAGATGTCCAAAAAACTAGATGATATCCAAAACAGAAGAAAAATACTCATATAATATGTGCGAAGTACCCACCCATCTAACATCCAACTACCAAAACCCAGTTGATAGAAAACTCCCTCCATTAGAAAACATAACTAGGTTTATGCCCCAATGAATGGGCATACAAGTTTTGAGCTAAATAGACTAAGTTGGATCACACCTAGGTGTTCATATAAAGAATATATATAAATAACAGGTTATTCTCATTCTAATGAAACTATTTCAGGATATGAATAAAAATATATTTATTTAAAAGGCATGGAAATAGTTATCTTTTTCCATAGTTCTTGAATAATCACGGGAAAATAGTTTGAATACACAATTTTCCATAACAGTTTATCAATTAATAGAGTATATATTTGAAATCCAAAACAATACCAGGCCTGGAATATGAAAATCACACCACGGAAAACCACATGTTAGGATAGAAGGCTACTCGTACCATAATCAATGGATAACATTCACCAATATCCTTAGAAGTCTAGCCCATGGATATGTGGAACAACTTTAGTGTGATCCACCTAACAATGTGAACTGCATATTCCTAGAATAATAGTCATATGGAGTATAAAAACAACCAATGAGTGTACCCCCTACTAATAAAATGGTTTATGGCCCTATGATATATCTTTGACCTATTTTCCCAAGCCTTAAAATGTTCTTCATTTACCATATCATTTCCTAAGGGTTACACATTCTATAAAAATTCCAAACATTCCATTTGTTGTATAAAACAATTCACTGAAAACACATTTCTTAGTCTATTTAAAATGATTTGAGTAATTTTTTTTTAATTTAACAAAAAAAAGACAAAACCAATTTAAGGAAAATAAATTTAAATAAACAAAACAATCATGCCAATTCTTTTATAAAAACATTTCATAAAAATAGGACCAATACGGTTTTTCTAACGTAGGCTATAGATAGAAACTAGAACTAAAACATAGGTTTAACAATAACCTCAATGAGATTCACTAACCTCAAGAGGAAATAAGTGCAAAAAAAGATGTCCTAAAAATGATTCCTATATTGTAGAATCCTAATCTATAAAAAAAATGGTCAATAGACATGAATGGTCCCAAATACACCGAGAAACACACATGTCGCACCACAACCAAAGCAATGATTGATGCCTAGAAGATATCACACAATAGATCTAGAAGTATCCGATAAGAATTATCATTTCATGTTCGATCGATCCACATAAGAAGACCAATTCCAAAACAAAAAAAAGGGAAATGGAGATATTGAAATGAAACTTACTCAGAGAGGGGATATGTGGCCACCACAGAGATCAAAATCCATACAAAGCGATCCAAAAGTCGAGGAGACACCCAAAAATAGTTGTAAGAGCCTAGGGTTTGAATGAGGTGGAAAATAGCATAATGGGATAATATTTAGGCTTACAGTGCATAAAAACTTTTATGCATGAAGTTTTTCTATTATAAACTAGGGTTTTTTCATGTAAAATACCTATGAAAATGTACATTGGAAAACATGTTTAGTTAAGTTAAAAATTCTGGGGTAACATATTTTTTATCAAAAAATAAGTTTTATGGGATAAATGTGCTTACAATGAAGTCTGTTTTCAAATATAGTTCACCGAAACCCATTTATAACATAAATTAACCATTTAAATCGTAAATGTTCCATACAGGTAGTACCCATACCAGGATCTGGTGAATATCAACCAAAACATTCTAAAATTCCTATGATCCTGAGAAACACACACTAATCATAGAATAGGGAAATACATTTTTATCTAGGATGTCACATTCCCTAATTAATTAGTTTCTGAAAATATAGGGAAACAAGGATGTTTCATGTATCATGTCACGGATGTTCTCAAATAGATTTCCTAAGAAGGTCATAATAAAATTTAATGATCTATTAATGTGAGGAAATATCCTCTATGTTGTCATCTATGTGCTGAAGGGATCCTCCAAACAGAGTGTTCAATGATTCTACCTAATAAAATAAATAAAATATTCCATGATTTCATGAGTATGGGTACTTTTTAAGGTAACTCGTTCATGAGGTGATCCTATAAAAGGAAACACATTGTATTATAAAATTCATACCTATGGTGAAACATCATTAGGTACAATACTAGTTGGTGACTCCGTGATTCTTGGTGATTGATGAGGATGGATTATTCTTTTCTAATATCTTAAAAAAAATTTCATTCATGAATATAGATAATTTAACCTCATCTGTTGTATTTATTTTTCCGAATAATGATCCTCAATAGCCATCCACTAAAGATATAAAGTTTTTTAAACTATAGAATATAACAAGATACATCTGATTCCACAAAAACTATATTCTATATCTCTCACCATAAAATCATCATATTATTTAGGGTGAAAGGATTAATAATCATCAAAAATATACAAATTCATATATGATTGATTTGGTAGAAATTTCACTAACTAAAAAACATGATGTATCCATCACTTCTTCTTATAAATATATTACACAATATCTTGGATGATATATCTCTAATTATAAAATCCTATGAAAAAACATGTGTAATGCTTTGAATTTATGAAGTAAGAAAAATATATTGGAAAACATGTATGACATGAAACACCAAGAACATAAGGGAACATAATATCCTGAAAATTTATATTATATTTAATAATTTAAATAAATTAAATATATTATATACCTTCAAATTCACAAGGCATTGAGTTATAATATATCACATGTAACAATGATTTTCTTCAATGTCATGCATTAAATTCAAGAATGAGTTTTACCAAACAAAAATATATTATTATAGTATTGTTATTTAATATAATAAGACATTAGCTAGCTATTAAGAATTGTATTAAATAAATCATGAAAATATATGATTTATAAAAATATAAAATGAATTCATTGAATACCAATTTATTAGAAATAAATAAAATAACCAATGTAATAAAAAGGGATTGTTTTTATAGAAAAATATTTTTATTCTCACAAATATCTTTTATACTAATAAATTAAATTAATTAAAAAAACTTTAATGTTATTGATTTAATATATACATATATTATATTCAATAAAATATTTTTATTTTCATATAATTGATGTGATTTTAATTATATTAGAACAAACCAAATATTACACATAAAAACCAATATTTTTATTAAGTCACTTTTACAACATTTTAATAGAGGACCAATTTTAAATACAATTTTTGCAACATTAATAAATATTATATGTAAAAAAATTAATATATTATGTAGGAACATAAAAACTTTCTTAGGGAGAGTTTTTAATATTTTCTACGAAGTTTCATTTTTTAATAAACTGTAAAAAATAATAACTTTTAATTCAAAATTATTTATTTCCTAATTTATTTATAAAGGTAAATTATAATTTAATTGGTTTTAATGATTAATTATATTATTATTTTTATTAATTAATACAATTTTGGTCCTTGGAATCAGTTTTACATTCAAGTTGAATATAAAAATATAGCAAACATTTGAACGTTTTTTCTTTAAAACCCAACATTGTTATTTTATATGTCACATTACATTTAAATTACTTTCTACTAATAATATTATTTGAATTAGGAAAAATAGATTCTATATTTGGAATCAGAATAATAAATAATTTTGAAAATTTTCAATTAATTATTTGACCAAAAATATTTGTGAATGGGATTATAATTAATTAAAACAATTTATATAAAAATTAAATTAACAGAGGACCAAAACATAAACATAAGGACCAAAATTACCGATCCATTTGTCCAAAATCCATTAGATAGTAACATATGGACCTTATAATCTCTTGGATATACTTTTCACCATTTTTGGATCAACCTAGCATAGGAAAAACGTGGGTGGAATTCCCTTTCAAAAAAATTACAATAGTGCCACCCCTCCTCCATTATAAAAAGGATCTATCAGCTCCCACTTACTCACACCAATAAAGACACATTGGATTTACAAAGATATTCAAAATATATTCTAAAAATCCATCCCCAACTCCTAGAATCCTTAATATTGTATTTTATCCATCCAAAGAATCCCTTCAGGGTAAAAGGAGTTACCCAAATAAGAGGTAACATATTTCCTCAAGCTCTTTAGTTTTATTTCTTTACCCACACTTTAAATTATTATTATTAAATTAATATAAAATAACAACAGTACCATAAATATTCATATATATTTTTATATTATGGTTTCAACATACAATTACTTGCACTTCCATCAAATTGGTAATGAACATACCATTACTGTGTACATAGAACTACCGCCTCATGAAACGATGATTTTTCATTTTTCCCTAACCACCACTAATTGTTGGGAATTATGTTGGAAACTATTTTTTATATGTTATATATGGTATCGAAATTTTCATTTTACTTTTATAATTATTTTATAATACATACCTTTATACACTATATTTTGTGGGAATACAATGACATCGTTTGGGGAATTTTGGACTGTCGCACCCTCAAAGCGATTTGATTCATTCACAGTTTACATGAATTGTAAAAAAGATGGATTTAATAAACCTATGTAACATATATTACATATATATGATACAATAATTATAATATACATTTATATAATTTTATTATCAGTTTTTAATATGACAAAGAAAATAATGTAGCTTTCATGCATACGTACAACCTACCGTCTCTATGAACGATGAATATAATTTATTATCTCCAAACATTATGAAATACTATAAATATATATATGATGGATATATATGATAATTAATTCATCGTTAAATTTTATTATAGGATAAATCCATGATTGATATAATAATAACAACAAGTATCAAGTCAAAAAAATGTCGAAAAAATAGGCAATTAACACCCAAAATAGTGAAAATAAGGAAATATTGTTGACAAACGGGTAATAAGATATTATAAGAAGATCAGATATGATATATTAAGTAAGAATATGCTTTTTTCAAATTTATTGAAATGTTTAAAATCAATATATACGATGTTAAATGTTTTTCACCTGAAATAAAATTCATGGTAAGGGATTTTATCTCAATATACATTCAATTGAGACTTGTTTGTTATTATACACCTAGTTGATTTCATATAGTGCATATATTTTCCTTTTAGATGTTATATAATAAATATATTTATTATCATGATATTACACGTTTAATTTAATTTTATTCCTTCACAGATATTATGATTCAAATGATATAAAGTGTCATGAGACACTTTTGAATGATTAATGATTATTCTCCATTAGGATGTTTTTAATGATTATATTATCATTATCACATTGTTTAGTTATTGTTAAATTTATCTTGAAACAACCATTTTATTTTTCGAAACCTAATTTTTTAAAAATATTGTAAATACTTCCAATTTTTCTAATAATATCATGATACATTGATCCTTCATAATATTTTTAGTTTTTATTTTTATTATTTCATCTAAGGGGATTTATGTTAAACGGTATGAAGTGTAAAAGAATTTCATAAAAAATTTAATTTTGTTAGGTTATTATACACCCTCATATTAATTAATATTATATGATTATATGTATAATGAAATTGAAAATATATTTATGTATTTACACTTCTTTATTCAGATTTATAGTTTATACAAATAATCTACTCGTTGATTGATTCTGACTTCAGAGATTATATCCTTTCAAGGGTTTACTTTACAATCTAATTTTTTTCAATATTATTTTCACCTAAATTTTCATCTAAGGAAATTATTGGATATTTTTATAATAAAACCATTCATATTATTCTCCTTTATTTATTCATCACCTTTATCAAATAATATTACTAATTTTATACTCTTGGGTACCTAAAATGTTATAGAAAATGTTTTTAAGAAAACCTGACTACATTTTTCTCTTTATTCAGAGAAATAGTTTTCTTCTAAAATCCATGTTTTATTAAAATGGTTTCAAATTTATTTACCTTTTTTAAAATTATTTATTAATGAAATTTTAACTATTTTTTCTTTTACTAGTTTTTTCATAACAATCGTCTTGTCTTTTTCTAAATGAGAAACATTTTTAATCATTTTTACATAACAATGGAATGATCCATTCACCTAATATGTCATGTAAATATTGAAAATCCATCACTTATTCTATGTATCCATTGAATAATTCTAATGACACTGTTTAAATAAAATGTTTTTAGAAATTATTTTCAAAGAAATGATTCTTCAAAATGTTTTTCAAAATAAAAAAGTATATTTTCCTCAAGATTTTTTTAAATTAATGTTTTATAGTATTTCTAACCATCAATGACAATAAACCTATATAGTGTTTACTCCACTTGGGATATGTTGTATTGATACCATCCCTCTTATTCCTATGGATGGTTTACTATTTTTTAAGGATCGTATTGACATTCACTTTATTTACTCCTTTTAATCCCCTTGATATATTCAATTTCAAATGATCATTTGGCATTGAATTTCCCCTAAATATCCAGATCATTGATTATAGATAATATTATTTCCTAAATCTCATACCATTTTTATATGGTGTTTAATTTGATGTTTATTTCACTATATGGGGAATATTGATAAATCCGTATTTTTTGTTCAATATAGGTTCATGGTAAGGAATATTATTTGTTTAAGTTATTTTATATGAGAAATTATTTTTAATAGTTGTGATGGGTGGGCCCCAAACATTATATAACCCCTCTATGTAGTCATAGTTTTATATGAGATAAATTATTTGTGAAAATTAATGAGTTTTCTACATATAATTTTAAAATATCATGCGAAAGGTCTTGATGGTAAAGGTTTTCATGTTCCATATACATGATGTAAAATAATTATGAAATTCCATTATTTTCATTTAGTATTCATTATCTATGCTATTTTCACAATGAAAAAGATCATGGATGCATTTCATTCTTAGTTAATTGATTAAATTGAATGTGTTTTCAGTTTCTTAACTTTCCATATTGATTATTCTTTAACAAGGTAATTTAATGGAATGTGTTACTAGTTATTACCTTTCGATATTGATTAATTTAATTGATTCATTATTTCTTATGTTGGAATTTAACCTTTCTGAGAATTTGAACTCAACTTTTTTTTGTTTCCTTTCCCTAGGAATCCAAAAAGTGTACTGTGAAATACATGAAAATATATTGTATATGAAATAGCATTATCCTAAAAAAGATTTATTTTTTTATTAGTGTATTGATTTGTAATTCAAGACTCGTGTATATATATTGCTTACCAAGACAACTAAAATCTTTGCTCATTTGGGATCTATTTCATTATAATAATTAAAATGTAATTGTAGTAGACACCAGATACGGGATTTCTATGGTTGGATCATTATATTTAGACTCAAAGGAAGTTTAGTAGAAAATCTAGGAACTATATTTAGAAAAAAAAAATGATTTTAGAACATAACCATAAGGTATAATTTTATGATATGTATGGAAGAACATCCTAGATTATTTTTATTCTAGAGATTGTGTGTTTATTCCTAGAAATAAATTTATTTATTTATTATAAAAGTGGAAATGTTTTTGGAACAAATATTACTAGGGGTAAAAACTCTAAAATGTTCTGTCATGCCTCACATAGCGTAATGTAGTACATGACAACTTGCCATAATACACACCTGGTTTGAAAATCATGGGTGATATTCTTTGGATAATTCACATGATATTTAAAAACCATTATAAAGGATTTAAATGGACATTGAAAGTGGATGACATAGTTTAAAACATAGACCAATGAATGGCCGATGTGGAATCAAATGGATGAAGTATTTATGTATTAGAGTTGATTTGAAAACTATTGGATATTTAAGGATTATATTTCAAGGATTTTTATCATATTTATATTGGAAATTATATTAATATAGTTTTAGAGAAGGGAAAACTATATACTGGGTGATAACTAAATAGATCATGTAAGGCCACGAGACATGAACCAATGACTGAAGGATGATAAGGGTTTAACACCAACCACTGACCTATACAATTTCCTTGTTAATATATCATCATTTGTAGTAGAAAATATTAATGAGTAAATATTAATGATGAACCAGTAGTGTACCTTTTTAGGTTTAGTGATTAATTTCCAAATTATATTTGATTTGGAGAATAGTTAGAGACAAATGTAAATACCTTTCACTCTTTTACGGACCCTATGATCCGTAAAATGATTATTTTAATGCATCAAATATCAATGATATGCAATGGATTTTTATTTACAAAGGTAAGGGATGAATTAGAATTTGATCGAAGAAAAACCAAAAGATGGAATTGTTCCTATGAAATTAAAACATATCATTTAAGTAAGTCTATTTATATTCTTATGTAGAAAAGAAATTTATAAACTTGTGGAAAGGGATCATAAAAAATGTGGTCCTAATAAATTTCTTTCGAACTAATGGTCTTCTAACTCGTCACTGATTTATGGATTTGAGGCCATCAACTTTCCTTTTATCATTCAGTTTTTTGTGACTGATGATGTCGTTCATTCACTTCAAATATTTAGTCTTTTAATCCAACTATGTATCTATAGTTACCACTAATGTTCATCGACTTAAATACCTATTTATCTGTTATTCAATGTAACCATTTCAATTACCATTCTCTATTTTCTAGTTGATTTCATACGTATCCTTCTCAAAATGTGGGATTTAAAAGTTTGGAAATATCGAAAAATATATTATAAAGATTGAGTTTAAATTTCAATGATGCAATTTAATTAGGGTGGGTAGAATGTAATGCCCCAAAATTCTAATGTAAGAACATTATATTAATTAGATTATTTGAAACCCAACACCTTGTACAAAAAGGAATATAATATCCTGATAATTTATATTATATTTATTATTTAAGAAAAATATATTTTATTGAGTGTAATGGAAGAAACAAAGTGTTATCATATGTCACAGAGAGCAATTAGTTTCTTTAATGTCTTTCATTACACATAAGTTTGAGTTTTATTGAACAATAATAAAGTAATAAAATATTATTATTTAATAGTACTAGACAAAAACTAGCTATTATGAATAGTGTTAACTACTTCTGAAAATATATGGTTTATAAAAATATGAAATGAATTCAATCTATAAAAATTAATGGGAAATTAATATAATAACTAATTTAATATAATAACCAATTGAATGTAAATGGAATAGTTTTATAGTAAATTATTTTGATTCTACGAAATCTATTTTATCCTAAAAAATATAAATTTATACAATTATTGAGTTGTATAAATTTATTATATATTAATATATTATACATCAATTAATATGTTTTGTCATTCATCTAATAAATTTGAAAATCATGAGATAAGAAATGTCCCAATATTTCACATAAAAATCTATATTTTTATTAATGTAATTCTACCACCTTTTAATATAAAACCTATTAGAAATAAAAATTTTGGAAGTTTTATCAATCTTATATGTAAAAATATACACAATATTTTAAATCGGAACAAAAAAATTACCATATGGATATTTTTTATACTTTTCGCGAAGAGTCATTTTTTAATGAATAGCGAAAAATAATGAATTTTATTTCAAAAATACATTTTAATCTGATTTATTTATTTGGATATTCATAATATTAATTGATTTTAAAGTTTTATTAGATTAATTTTTTAATTATTCCGATTTAGTTCATTGGAATAAATTTCACATTGAAATTGATAACAAAAACAAAGTAAACTTTTAAAAATATTTATTGTCACCTCGTCGGCAGGATTAAAATTAATGTAATTTCTACAGGTTATTTGATTGGAATTTGAAAAAATGGATTCCATATTTTGAATCAGAATAATGAAAACTTTCTAATAAGGTGAACTGTGTTTTAAAAAAATACTAGAGAAAGTGATTCAAATTAATTACAATGATTAAGAGAAAAAGTGTATTAACAAGGGACCAAACATCAACTTAATGGTCAAAATGACATATAAAATTGTCCAAAATTCATTAGATGGATATATTTTGACCCTATAATATATTTTATTGGCTATGGACCAATATTGGATCCATAAGACGTGGGAATAAGTGGGTGTAATTCCCATTCCAAAAATTTACAAGAGTGTCACTCCTCCCCAAATATAAAAAGGCACTCACACCACAGAGTTACTGACACATCTCAAGACACATTGGATTGAAAAATATCTATCCACATATATCCTAAAAATATATTCCATCAACCTAGTTTCTTCTCATTGGGAATAAATTCCTCCGATTAATCCCTTTGGAGAAAACTGAAAGGAGTTATCTGAATTGGAGGTAACATATGTCCTCAAGATCATTAGTTTTATTTATTTTTACACTATAAATTATTATAATTTAGTGATTATATAAAAACTGTACCCTAAATATATGTATATATTTTCGGATAATGGTTCTACCTAATCTTACAGAAACAACCTTCTAATGGGTAACAAACTAACCATTTATGTTTATGGTGAACTACCACCTAACAAAATGATGATTGATCATTTTTGCTTTACCACCTCTCATGGTTGTGAATTATGATGGAGGAAATATTTATATATGTTTTATATTATATTTATGATTTATTTATACTTTTTAATTTATTTTATAACAAATTAATTTATGAAATGTATTTTTTATCAATACGATAACATCATTTTTGGAAGGGTGGACTATAGCCCCTGGAAAGTGATGTGATTCTTTCACACTATACATGGAATGTATAATTATGGTTTAAAAAACATATATAACATATTTTAAATATATATTATACTATAATTATAGTACACATATATATAATTTTAATTAAATTTATTTAATATGACAATGAAATTAAAATAATCTTCATGTGTATGTACGACCTACGGTCTCCATGAACTGTGTATTTCATTTATTATCTCCAAAGATTATGGATTATTCTAAATACAAATATATAGGATATATTCGATAATTAAATCATGGTTTAAAATTTATATATTATGAAGAACTTATCTACATAATAATAACAATAAGTTACAAGTCAAAACATACTTGAAACATAAGAAGTTAGCACGTGGAATAGTGAAAATATTGAAATGTCATTGAAAAAGGGGTAATAAGATGTTATAAGAAGGTAAAATATGATATCAAAAGTATAAATATGGATCTATTATAAGTTATATACATGGTTAAAACTATTATACATGATGTTAATGTATGTTCACTTGAATGGAAATGCAGGGGAAGGGATTTTGTCTTAATTTACATTCCCTTCAGAGAAATTTGTTATTATGTACATAGTTTCTTTCATATGGTGTATAAAATTCCATTTGAAATGATATATAGTCACTATATTTATTATTATATTATTATTAGTTTTATTTACTGTTATTCCTTCATGGATATTATGATTCAAATATTTCAAAGTTTTCTGGGGCACTTTGTAATGATTAAATCTACTCTCCCCAAGAACATTTTTAATTATTATTATTAAACCTAACATCATTTTTCGATTTTTAACTTCCTATTAAAATACTAAATTTATATTTATTGTAATAATTTAATAAATAAGTTTTACATACTACCAGATTATCATTTATTATCATTTTTCATTCATTCTTCATGATATTTTTAAGTTTCAATTAGAATTATTTCATCTAAGGGGGTTTGCATTAAAAGTTACCAAATGTAATTGAATTTCATAACCCAATTTCCATTAATTGGATTATAATACTACCTCAATGTAATTTATATTATATGATTATGTGTATAATGAATTTTAATATCCATGGATGTATTTGTACTTTCTTATGTGCATTTTCATTTGATACACATAATTCAGTAATAGACTGATTCTCAATTCAATGTAATAATCTTTTCAAGGGTTTACTATAAAATATCATTTTGTTTGATACTATTTAAACTTGGATTTAAATTAGTGGAAATTATATGATCATTTTACAAAAAATACTTTCATTTTATTCTACACTTTTTATTCATGACCTTGGTCAAATAATAGTATCATTTTTACACTCTTTGTTACATAATATTATATTAGAAATTATTTTTAAGAAATAATAACTCCATTTCCCACTTTATTTGTAGAAATGTTTTTCTTCTAAAACCATGTTTTTTTAAAATATTTTGAAAAATATTTTTACCCTTTTCAAAATGATTATCTAATGATAATTTTAACTTTTTTGTATTTCACTGATTTTTTCAATGGAATCTTCTTGTCCCTTTCTAGACAAGGTATTTTTATATAATTTTTACCACGAAAAATGAATATTCTTTTTACCGAGTATAATATTTATGGATTTACCTACAATCACTTCTTATATGATTCCTTTGATCGATTAAATGGAAACTTTTGATAGAATATTTTTTCAAAATTCATTTTCAATGAAAATGATCTTCATTTTTTTCAAAATAAAAAGAGACATTATCCTAAATAATGTTTTTAAAAGAACTTTTTATAGTATTTATTTTCAATAAAAACAAAGACAACCATTTATTAATTTTACACCACCTGGGATTTGTTTTATTGATACCATATTTATTCTTCCAATGGATGGATTGTGATTTATTTGGCCAAGGATAATATTGAAATTCAATTCCTTGATTAGTTTTTGTACCCTTGAAATATTTAATTTCCTATGATCATTTGGCAATGAATTTCCCCTAAATATTGATATCATTTTAATGGATATGATTCCTTCATGTACTATATACCATTTTTTATACAGGGTTTAATTCAAAAGTTATTTGACGATCTAGGGAAATATTGATAAATCTGTATTCTTTATTCAATAGGGATATTTGACAGGGCATATTTTTTATTTTGATTATTTGATATGAGAAATTAATTGGACAAGTAGTGATGGGTGGGAACTAGACATTATATATACCCTCAACGCATCAATACATTCTCATGAAACAAATTAAAAACGTAAATTAAATAAGTTTTCACCTATCGTTTTAATCCATATTGTGAAAGTTGTTGACAATATAGGTTTTCATTTCACTTAGAAATGACATCAAATAATTAAAATTTTCATTTATTTTGATTTAATATTCATTATAAATAAATTTAACTATTATGAAGTCTATGGATTCATTTCATTCATAGTTTATGGATTCAATGGTATATTTTTTAATTCCATACTCTACCATATTGATTATTCCTTAACTAGTTATTTTAATGGAATGTGTTTCATGTTATTACCATGAAATATTTATTATTCTAATTTATTTATCATTTCCCATTTATAATTCACCCTTACTAAGTGTTTGATAAATTCTTATTTTTTACATTCCCCATGAATCAGAAAATTATATTATAAAAGATATGAAATGACATGGTTGATAAAATAATATAATCATAAAAAGAAAAAAATATTTGGTCATTAGTCTATTGATTTTTAATAACAGACTCATGTATGTATATGGTTTACTATGACTACTAAAATCTTCAGTCATTTAGGATTTTATTCCTCGTAATCATGCCAATATAATTGTAGTAGAAAATGGCTTGTGGTTTTCTTGGGTAGGGTTGCTAAAAATTTGATGATTCAAAAATATTATTATTACTCTAAATTTAATGAAAAATATATTATTTATGCTCCAATAAAATCCTTTCATATATGTAAATTTATTATGAATCATTAGGGATCTCTGAAAAATTATCTCATATAGTTAAGGACACAATATTATTCATGCCTATGTTGAAGGGAAAACCCTCCCATATGAAATAATTTTTTTATATATTAGTCTATGGGTGCCTATTATTTTAAAATTATTCCACTATTTCATAAAAATTATTGAAACTATATATGTTAACCCCAATTATCAAAATAGGAAAATAAAAATACATTATAGTGTTTTTGTATTTATAACAACTCATATGCATAATAAATTTTATTTTATTATTTTGACATAAATTTCCACATGATATAATTCATAAAAATTGAGAGGCATATTGTAGATAACCAGGATTTATGTACATGGAAATTAAATTAAATTTGCAGAATACATAATACATAACAAAAAAAATCACACCCATGGAATGTAATAGTTTAGTGTGTTTGGAAACTCGGAATATAATCTTCTAATCATGGTGAAAGATCTTCAAAATCTCCCATAAAGATCTTCCAATTTATTTTTCTTACCTAAAAATTTTCTTTATATAGTTGGGAAAAGAAAAAATATAAAGGGTGAGCTTAAATTCTCACTAAGGGTAAAAATAGAAAAAATAAAACTAACCATATACATTTGAACATATAAACATGAACATAAAGTTTAAACATCATGATCTTGAGTTGTGAAATAATTCTTGGAGTATGTAAGGAATAGATTATAAAGGTACATTAATCATGATAAAATATCATGGGAATAAAACATGTAATTGTGTAAACCATTAAGCACTTGATATGATTTCTATAGTATCCAAGGAATTACTGCCAAGACCATCATAGTGGACAAAGTCCCTTACTCAATCGAGTTCACTCCTCATTCCAGTCCTGTATCACTGAACCGGTTTAACTTGTCATTACAACCATGTCTATCTCATGAGATATAAATCCTTACCAAATTAATTGGAGGTAGATATAGGTCTCAACCATCTCATAATGAAATCATTCATACTTGTGCCACAAAATAAACATAAAACATTCATCATAACCCAAAGAATAAAATGGGTTTCATAAACATCTTCCCATAATAACATAACCCATATAAGACGAATGGATATCATTTCATCATATGAAATATAACACCATGTAAATAATAGATACATTATACTTGAAACATAAACATGATAAATAATTTAATCTTAGATGGAAAATAGTTTTGATGAAACACTAGAAATGAATTCTTGAGGAAAATATCCTTTCTTCTTCAAAATAATTATCATTTCACAAAGTGCCACAACATTTTAAAATAAAGATATTTTATTGAAAATAACCATGAAAACATGTAGAGTATGATTCATGAAAATTAGGCGTTATGAAACTGTAAAAATCCATTCATGCAGTATATCTTA
The DNA here is from genome assembly GCA_963277665.1 of Viscum album. NCBI lineage: Eukaryota > Viridiplantae > Streptophyta > Magnoliopsida > Santalales > Viscaceae > Viscum > Viscum album. The sequence goes on from OY728123.1 coordinate 883,859,272, forward strand.
AAAAAACAATCTCCTCATACTTTTTCCGAAAAAGTCAAAAAGTTCCTCGTATGGTAAACAAAAGAATTATTATTTCCATAACACAATGAAAAAGTCAAAGAGGGGTAAACATGACTTTAAAAATACATGGAAAAATATTAAAAACTTTATGAAAACATTTTTATGGACATAGATGAAAAATATAACCCCAGTAAATACTTACGTATAAGAAATCTCAGATAAAAATGTGATTGCAAAATAATCCCTTACCATAAATCCAATTTCTTCTGTACGTGTCCAAAACTCCTATATAGTGGGTTTAAGAATATTATTAACTTGTTATAGAACCATAATAATATTTATGATATCATATTTGATTTACTTAGTACCTTATATTACCTGTTCTTTTGTCAATTCTATTTTAAAGAAATGTTGTGGGTTAAATTGTTTCATTTAACGTACTTGTTTGGACTTGTTGTTCTTCACATTATGATTACTAATATCATGATTTACTTACTTCAATAATGTAAAACATGATTTATATATCATATATATTCAGTGTATATATATATATATATAGTATAGATAAATGAAATGAAAAACACCGTTCATGGAGACGGTAGGCAATACATACGCATAATGTGACTTCATTAGTAACATAAAAATATCCAAAATACTTATGGTATTCGAAATAAAAAAAATGTGATTAAAGTCCCAAAATACATTCAAAATAAAATATTTATTTAACTAATCATTAATATGAAATTCACATAATGTGACTTCATTAGTAACATAAAAGTAGGTGTTTGTGTGCATTAAAATTAAAACTAAACCAATTAAATTTTTATATCAATAAAATCCCAATAATCTCCCCCATTTTGATGATGAAAAAATTATGAAAACATATAAAAACATAAATATGAAAATATAGGTCTAAATTTTTTTATTAAAGACATCAAAATATTAATGATACTTTAATTACACTTTTCCAAATAAGAAATAAAATTTTATAATCAGGATAATAAATAAATATCAAAAAAATTACTCCCTTATAAAGAAAATTATTTTTATATATATATTTCTCCCATATATTTTCTTCAATTTGTTTTATATTTATTTCCACATATTTTTCATTTCATCTTTATGTATCTCCTAATACATTTATTCCAATTTTAATGACATCAAAAATAAACAAAGAAATAGATTAATGCGTATTTTAAATGGTATATAAATGAAAATAATCTAATATAGAGAAATAAAAATAGTAAACAAAAGATAAAACAACAAAACATTACTATATTTTTCATAAATTTGGGGTTTACAGAGATATTTTGTCTTTTATTTTAGATTGGCTCGAGTGGAGGAAAATAATCTTGAATTTTGGAAAGGTAAACCAGTTCACATTCATAGTACAATATATGAAATCTATTATCCAGAGGAGATAGAACATCCAAAATCAGTTCTATTATTCTTTGAATATTTATAAATCATTGATCTATTGAAGAATATGATAAATTTTTAACTAATAAAATATGTACATAATTAATTGATGACTTAGAAACAACTTTAATACTGAATTTTTCCAATTCAAAAACCATATAAACATAAAATTCTCAAAATATTCTCTTGAATTTTAGAATTCCTACAAAACATGATGATTCCTTTGAAGAGGGAAATTTTTTTACAATATAAGAGTTTTCTATATCATTATAAGATTTTATAGACCATCTTTAATCTTCATTCATCTTCGCTAAATCACATTTTTGAAGATAAAAATTAGTTTCCAAATGTAAATGGATCATTCTATATTGTGATATTTATGAAGAATGAACCTATACTTCTAAAAAAATTATATCCCATTTCCAAAATATATTTATAAGTGATCCTCACCAAAAAAAAATACTATCTAAATAGATCAGTCATGTCATTTGAAAAATAATAATCTTATTTATATAATTCATTAAAATTTACCTTATTATAAGGGAAAATACTTATCATATATAAATATTACTTATTATTAAATTAATATTAATTACATAATATAATTATCCATGCTAGAATCAATTTGATCTATTTTATTTTGAAACATGGGAACATAAAATAATGATCCATATGTGAGATATGTAATCTGTCACTATGTTCTTCATAACTATAACCCTTTTTATAAATATAATACATAATACCTTAAATCATAACCTTTGGAATGAAAACATATTAAATGGGGAAATTATATTCTCAGTAAGGGTAAATAAGAGATATATCAAAATTTCATGAGAATTAGGGTATGATAACATGGGAATAACATTTTAAAAACATAACATGGATATCATAGATCATAACAATGATTCATGGAATAAATAATGGTATTTTATAAGATTTGAATGAAAAAGGAAATAAATAACATGATCCATGAGAACATAACATTTTCATAAGACATTGATATGTGGCGTACAGATAAGAATAGAAACTTTTACTGAAATTCTACGCATGATGACATTCATAACATGTCATGCATGGGAAAACCACTTGTATACCTACTTCTAGCCGGGGATAACCTCATGCATACTCTATTTTTTTCTTGGGTTAACCTCACATGTACCCACTTTTGGGATTATAATAACCTCTATTAAACAAAATATTGGGAAAGGGATAACTTCTCATGCACTCTAATTTGGGATTGGGATAACCTCCCATGTGCTATTTGAGCTTATATAAAATAATCATTACCTATTTCATTGGAGGTAGATATAGGTCCCAACCATCTTGGTTATAACTTAACAACAATAATTTATTTTATTATAACCACTTTCACATAATGAAAATCATACATGTGCGTTCCATAAGATCACAAAATAACAATCATATCATATAACGTGAAAATAAATTGATTTTATAAGCATTAAATCATACAATAACCCATGTAAATGAAATTTATTTCGTATAAATTTATTCATTTCATCATAGCACAACCTATTGAAAATAATTGTGTTTTATAACAAATTTATCATAGAATATCCTATTGAAAGAAATAAGTTACATAAAAATATTTTCATTATGAATATAAAATTTTAAATGAAATAATAATAATGGTATTTTATGATCATATCCCTATTAAATCATAAGTAACATCAAATTATGTCATTATAGAAAGAAAATGATTTTGAAAAGTCATTTGTAACATTTATTAAAGAAAATAAATTATCATTAAAAATAATTCTTTGAAACACAAAAATTCCAATTTTTATAGAAATAAATTTACATGAAAATAATATTTGAAAATTATAAATTATTCATTATGATCAACTATATGGTCATAGAGGTGGAATATACCATCCGTGATATACACATTAATTTTTTTTTTTCCATTCATATTTTTTATAAAACCCAAACATGAATTGTTTAGAAAATTACATGAATATTTAGGTTAATTTTTTAAGGCTGGGAATGGGTAAATATTAATTCAATAATTAATTTATTATACTTTTAAAAAAATTAAATCATTTATAGGAAACAAGGTTTTGGAATAAATGTTTTTTTAGACAGAAGAGAGAAATCATGATGAAATTTATAAAAATATTTCTTTTGAAATCATGAGTACATAAAGAGATGAAAATGAATGGAAATAAATTATTCTATAGAAATAAGCAGTTTATAATAAAATAAATGAATTCTTTGAGAGAATTATCATAACCTTTTTCATTGTAAGTATAATCATGAAAAATCTTATTAAATATTGATATTGTATCATAAAGCTGTTTCAACATTAGTAACATTGAATCATAAATCCTAAGAAAAATTAACATTAAATGAATCATATAGTATCAATAGAATAAATAAATTCATGATATTACTTGTCAAAGTGAATGTAAATACACCTTATAAAATAATATAGCTGAATAACATAACATATGTATTAGAGAAGAAAAATTGAGGCAAAATCCCTTACCACATTGGTAACTTTGAAACCGTAAACTCCATGAAAGAGATATCCTAAAATTGATATGTAAATCCCTATAATTATTAGGATAAGAATAATAAAATATATTCATGGTAAATATATACACCTCATAAATAAATCACATTGTTAATATGACATTTGACACCCTGAAAATAAAAGTGAGATAAAAATCCATTACCTTAGATATTGAATTACTCCATACATGGTTAAACCTAATATATAATAAATATCTGTTTATTATGAATATATTAAACAAACACAATCATATGTACCATACCATTTAAGATTTACTTCTGACATTTTATTTCCAATATATTTACAATTCTTTGTTAAAATTATGTTTCAGGTAATAATTGGTTTTTATTTTATATTATATATGATTTATTATTTTCCACCCCCTTCATTTGACCAAGGTTCCATCATCTTAAAAATGGTAACCATGATATTAATACAATATATATTCATTATATATGTATTCATAATAATTCATATATAACAACCTGATTTTTTAATAGAAAAAATTTGTTTGATATCATAAATAGAACACAACACTTTGATTATATGATAATATAACAACCCAACACATTATGATAAATTTATTTTAATTAAAGTTTATCTAATCACATTCATGAATTTCACACAATATCATGTTTGAATAAAAAAAATATACAATATTAAAACATTATTATCTAAGCATTTCCATTATATATTGGATGTTAAATTTAATGGTATTATTATTACTAACTAAATTATGAAAATTATATGTTTTAAACCTAAATAAAATGAAATATATATTTATTAGATATAAAATAAAAATAAATTTAATGAAAAATAACTATTTTATAAAAACAATATTATTTTTTAGTAGATAGTTTAGTCCCACAATGCGCATATAATTGAAAATTGATTTTTACCACATTTAAAAAATATATTTGAACAAATAAAATTAATTTTTTAAATTATAATATAAAAATTATGTTATCGTTTATTTTCATATATTGTCTAAAAGGTTTTTTTTATGAATTTTGAAGAATACTGAATTTTAATAGACAATTACACTTTCGTTTAAATTATTTATATAGATAAATTATTTTTAAAACTAGGTTTAATGTAGATTTATTTTAATTATATATCATTATTTATATTTTAGGCCATTAAAATCATTTTCATATTGAAATTTGATATAAAAACATTGTAAAATTTTGAATATTTTCTCTTTGAAAACACACATTCTCATCACTTATACAAGATTAATGTTAAATTAAAATTATCCATTTCTGTGAATTGGATTTGAAAAAAGGATAATTTTTTTAATTATAATTATTTATATATTTATAATAATTTAAAATTAAATTTTTATCAAAATTATTTGTGAAAATAGTAAAAATTAATTACCATGAATAAAGAATAAATGGGTTTACTATTGGTTAAACTAAGAAGATAATGGTTATAAATTATGTACTAACTATTCCAAAACCTATTACCTGCCCATATTTATAACATTTATCTTCAATTTTATTTAATTTTCTATTTGTAATCTTTTTTCATGATCAAAATGTGGGAATAATGGTGTTTTAAAAAATTTACATTGTGTACAACTCACCTCACATGTAAAAAGCCAATGCCTCTTTTCTCTTCTTCATATGATAAAAAGAATTTTTATCATCCATGAAAAACTCAAATCACTCACCATGTTACTCAATATAATCATATAATCTTTATTTAGGGTATAAAACCAACCCTGGAAGGATTTGGGAAAAACCTAAGAAGGATACCCGAAGAAGACGAAATTTTCATCAACAATATTATTAATTTTATTTATTTCACCCCCTACATCAATTATAAGGAAATAATTATTATATAATAAATTAAATATAATAATTATATTGGGATAATATTATATCAAATTCATGACCAATAAACATGTCCAATTATATCAATTGGGTAACAAAATCATTGTTCTTGTGTACGACAGACAACCGACACATGAAACGATGCAATTCATTTTTACGTCACCACATATCACAGTTGGGTATGATAAAGTATATAAATTTTATATTATATAATTATAAAATCATAGTAACTATGGATTCATTATATTATATATACCTTTTTACATTTCATTCAATAGGATACATGATAATGTCACTCATGTGTACAACGAATTACCGCCTCACGAAGTGATGTGATTCATCTTTCACTATTGATTCACATAAAATGTGATAAGGATAATGTTTATGATTATTTCTGATAAAAATTATATATATATGATATTAATGAAATTTGTATGCTCATGCAAAGATAATATATCATTTTATTTCTAACCCTTTAATCATTTAAAGATGATAACATCATTCGAGTATGTGTGGACTACCGCCATTACGAAGTGATGTGACTCTATTTTGATAACCACACCACATGGATGATAAATATATTTATAAAATATGGTATATATTATATTATGATCATTATATTAAGATAATTTATTACACCCATTATTTTCATAATGATCTTTGGAAAATAAAAATGCTACCGATGCATATGTACACCCAACTTTCTCCATGATTGTAACATAGTTAATTTTCAGAACAATATTTATTTATTGGTTATAAAATTATAATTTATTTATAAATTAAAAAATTATATCATGATTATTATTTTGTATATGTCTAAATAAGACCTATTTTTCTATATTCAACCAAAAAAAGACATTTTGGACACATAATCCAAATATAGTCAAAACATTTTATGTAAATTCAATTGGTCAAGGAATTATATACTACATTATTATAAGTGATGTAAAAGTAATAATAAACCTGAAAACATTTCTCAATAAATTTAATAATTAGTAGAATTTTATTATTCATGAAAATAAAGGCACACATGTCAGACTCAAGGAAAGGGACTTCATCATAATTTTCTTTGGTTATGGAATATTTTGATGTTATGCACCTTTACTATTTTATAATGTATATATATATTAAATTTGATACAATATATCATGAAAATAACTATTATAATGATATTTAATGATTTTTGATGTTATTATTTCATGGGGCTTATGATTCAAGTAGTTCCCAAGTGATAATGGACTTTTCATTAAAAGAAACATCTAATAATTTTTTCCATCCAAATATTTCTCTTCAATATCAATGTTTTTTAACTGATATTATAAATTTTTCTTATACTCATAAAAAATATATATGGGGTAAACATTATATATGTTTAACTTTATTTTATATGTTTTCCAAATTATTCTTTTTAAATGTTTTATACAGAATGTTTTAACATGCATCAATATAAGTCATATTTTAACATTTATAATGAAAATGACATAATCCATCATTGTTACCATTATTTTATTTCTATTTTCCTTTGTATGATTTTATGTATTCTTTGAAGAAAAACCATTTTCAAATTTTTTGGTATTTTGGTTTTGAAAATGTTTTTTAATGGATAAGGATATATTAATATTAATAATGTTTTTTTAAAAGAAAAAGGTATTTTGATATAAAAAATGGATATGTTTATGAGTTTAATTTTTTTTAAAAAAAGTTTTATAATGGAAAAGTGAAACTATAAAAATGTTCTTTTAATGATATGGCACTTGAGAATTATATGAAATGGTTTTGCATGATTTAGCTTATATCGTGGTTGGAGTTCCCTTAAATCACACATGTGAGAATAATATATCTTATATAAATGGTTGATCCCCATTATTCATCATAATGAACCGGTGAGACTCATATTGATTTTATGAAGGGTGATCCACATTATAGCTCTCTAATGAATTTGGTAATGATTATAGTGGAAGTTGGAAATATGATTATTTTGGTTATAATTGATTGGAAAGAGTTTTATGAATATGATTCGATATGTCACAAAAATATATTTTCATTTCATTCTAGTAATGTTAAAGGAATTATTTGAGAAAAAACAGTTGTTTTTATTTCATTTGAAAAATTTCAGTATATATACTCAAATAATATTGAATGTATAGGTAAATGTTATATGATTTATATTGTTATACACTAAACTATTGGGTTTATTTCTTTTTTATGTCCCTTATAAAGATTTTTTTCTCATCTTATATATTAAAAAATAATAGTTTTTAATGATGGGTAAAAGAAATGAGGAATTCATGTTGAAAGTGAAGGATATTTAATATAAAAATGAAACAGGAATTTTTTTAAATGATTTATATTTACTAAAAAATTGATACTAATTAGAATTTTCCTCCTTAAATTTTATGGTTTTGTTATGAATGAGTTATAACACACTTATTTATAAATATAAAACTGAAAATATCCTCAAATTTAATATAATGAATTCTTGACAAAAAAATAAATATAATGTATTTTTTAAGGCTAGGTCCTTCTAGTTGATTTCACAGGATGTTTCAGGGAACTTTATAGGATAATATAGTGTGAATAGAACACCCCTTAAAGATTTTACATTGGTTAATTTGAAATGATATATCATTTTATGATTATCATATTTCTTCATCTAAACTACATATATTCAAAATTGGTTTCCATAGAGGAAACATGAAAGCTATAGTTATGAGGTGACGCGAAAAAAGTATCCTTCCTAAATTGAATCCCAAGATGATTTTTATTAGAATAAAATAGTTTGTTTCAGTGATATAACATATGAACCAATATATAAATTTTATAGGTATTCATCAAATAGAGGAACACAATATACCATGAAGGAACATTTCTATAGTAGATAATTTCATGTTGAAAAAAACCTCATAATTTCAAAGAACATATAACACTATGGTAGTTAAAGGATGGATCAATGCTCTAGAAAATTTATTTGAATTCACGGGATTTTCATAATTTCAAAAGGAAACACTTTCCATTTTTCATACGGAATTTAAAGACAATAAATGGTGCTATTTGGTTAATAACACTAGGGAGAAATAGGTTCTTTATGTTATGGAATGGGGCACTTTTTAAAAAACAATCCTCAAAAAATATTTCTCTAACATTGTAAATCATGGGATAAGGAACAAATTATACAAATTGTGGTAAAATTATAATATTTCATTTTCTGTATATGAATATAATGTTACAATTTTTTCCAGTCACATTCCAAATTTTGGTTTGGACATTAAAAGTAAAATTAATAGATTTTATTTTGGATCAAAACCAAGATTACGAAGAGATCTTTACACATGATAATTTAAAAATTGTGATAAATTTGTTCATTATAATGAAAAATTTGTTAAGGACTTTTTTGAAATGTATATTCAATAAGGTGAAAGGATTATGAAATGGTCAATGTGGTATAAAATAGATAATAAATCAACTTTGAATCCAAAGGGAAATCCGAAAATATTATTCAAGTGTAGTAAAATACATTTTGAGGAATCAATATCAGGATTTTGAATGTGATACCGATGTGGTAATATTTTTCATGCGGTTTGTTAATGTAAATAAAATAGTTTCGAGTAATAAATAAAATGAGATAACAAATAGCTACTAAACAATGATATGATTTAGTTGCAATGAGTTGGGAAATTATTCTATCGTGTGTCTAAAGATACTTAATAAGGGTGGAAATAATCATGATTTGTATAAAAAATGGTTGTAAAAATCATTTTCAACTTTAATAGTTAATGTTGGGAAATCTGGTGAAGTGGTTACAACATCAATGAGTTCAGTATTTTTGGATGGTTGGTAATAAAATTAATGTCATAGGCCTCACCTTTTTTTGGTTTTGTGTATAGCAAAAAATTTGTGATATATTTTTTATGTTTTCCAAGATATCTAATGTATATGTTTTATTATAAATTTTATTTGAGTAATAATGTCTTTACATTTTATTGATATATATTTAAATTTATCTATAACATTATGGGTTAATATCATCATTAAGTTAATTTTAATAATATTTAAATTATATTTTTATAATTTTTGAGAAAAAGTGTTGTGTTAGAAAACATAGTAAAAATAGTTATTAATTGATAAATTTTATTCCAAGGATGTTCATAATTTTTTGGAAATTTTATTATAAGTATATTAACATATTTTGGAAATAGGAAAACCCACATATTGGGTGAAAAAATGTCTTATCTGACAATGCTTCAAGGCTTGAAAGAATGAATGAATGATGATAATGGTATACCACATACCAATATCCTATGTGATTTCTAGGTTTTTATAACATTATTTACAGTTAATAATTTAAAAAATAAATATTAATGATGACCTGGTTTTGTTTTTCACACCTTGACCACATGTTTCCATTATTTTTAATTATTTATCGATGTTTAATCTTTTTTTCGAAGCTCAGGCTTGGGTCTAAGTTTAAATTTTTGACAATGGGGAGATTTAGGTGGGTTCTAGGACAATGCACGTTCACCACATTGTTATTGGGAACCATGCGGTCATCCAACGTACCAATTCCCCCACTTCATGATTTAGTAGAAGCAACTACATGGTTCACAAATGGTCTCTTAAGCCATACGGGTTAACTATGTGGATGAATAGTGTTTAAAATAAAAAAAAATTAATAAAAAAATTAATAAATATAATAATATTATTAATATTACTAAAAATGAAATCAATATTAATTTTATAATGAAAATAATAATGATAATAAATTTTATATTTTTATTTTATATTTGTTTTGTTTTGTTTTTTGGAAACCCAAAGTGGGTTCTCTCCCCCTCCCTCTCTCCTCTTCCACGAAACTCCCTTCTCCCCCTTCCTCTTTGCGAAATGACCCACCCCCCCCCCACTTGAGCTCCTATCCTCCTTCGATGCTCCCTCCCGGTGGTGCTCCTCTCTTCCTGTTCTCCCTCCGGTGGCGCATCCCTCCTCACGTGGTCGCTCCCTTGTGTGGCATCCATGATCGCTACCCCCCCTCCATAGACCAAACCCCCTCCGCCATGGATGAGGCCTTGTAGCATTCTACCTTCCCTCTTTTTGGTAGTTACCCCTCCTCCAGCGGTGGCTCCTCCCTCACATGACCATCACTACTTCTGATGAGTACTCATTGCCAAATTTTGTGGGTTACCTTGATTTTATAGGGTGACTTGAGTTTTTTATAAACCATAATGTTTAGATTTTGGGTGTGACTTAATTTCCTTTTAAATTTTGGGTGATTTTGGTTAGTGTTCTACTAACATCCACTCAAGGAAACTTATTTTAGACCATTTTAGTCATCCTTCCATTATATTAAGTAAGGGTATTCAATTACTTATATTCAGTTATTGTTTAATTTATAACTTTTATGGGTTTTGAGTTGTCTATAATTTTTATAGTGTGATATGGACCTCGTTGTGGTGTTTTTGGACTACGGTTGTTGTGATTTAATACATGTACATACATAGGGTAAGTTATATATATATATATGTTCTATATTTGTACATATTCTATCATGGTGCAGGGAATATGTGAAATGTAGCTATGGTTATATATATATATAGAAAAATGCATGTTTGTAAGTGAGAAGTGTCAGTTTTTCTAGTCATCATCAAAGGGCAGAATGTTTGAGGTTTTTGATTTCATTGTTTCCATTCTAATTCAATCCATTGATTCTTGTGTATTCTTAATTAATATGAAAATTTTATTCAAATACTTTTTAGGTATTTACGCAGGTTTGTGTTGATATTGTATGTATGAAATTTTTTTGTAGGTGTATTTATAAGTTTTTATACTTACATGCTTTGTAGTGGTGTACGGGAAGAGCTTGATGAAAATTTAAAATGTTATTTTTAAAAAGAAATAGATCACTTAAAATAAACTTTTTCCATATTTACATCTTATATCATGTTTTTTATTTTTAATTCGGAAGTTTATCTATGGATAAAATATTACGTTGAGTTCCTTAATTTTTTTATTATTTTAAAAATATGGTTTATATTTATGTAGTATATGTATATGCTATTCAATATTATAGTGATTAATTGAAACAGTTCTGCATTTGTTGTGAATCAATTATCTAAATTTCAAACGTGCTATTTTCTTATTGATATATTCTTGTTTTGAAAAAATTCATGGGTTATGGTTTGGATTTGAAGTTAATTGAAAATTTTCGTTTCATAAAAAGGTTTTCATTGTTATAGGCATGCTTTCAAGATATTTTTTAAAGGTTTGGTGCATTGGTTATTTAATTCAGATTTTAAAAGGTTTTATAATGGCTCTTTTGGTTTTTTAAATATTTATTAGTGGTTTTGGTATCTTGGTCGTTATTTGTTTGTTTTAATTAATAGTGATGTTATTAATAATTGTTTTAAAATGTTTTCCTGTATATTATGAATGTGCCATTGGATGTTGGCACATCCATGGGTTCACATGGTGCACACACTGATACTCCCTCTAATAAAGATGGGACTTTAATGTTGTGTTTTTCCTTAATCATTATACCCTTAAAGATATCATTGATTTTTATATAACGATGGTTCTAATGGACTATTTTTAAAAGTGGTTTAAAATTAAATAAAAAATGGTATACCCAGTTGAAACATATAGTATGGTTAGTGAATGTTTGGTTTAAGAGATCGTTTGGAACCTTCTATGTTTAAAATATGTTTTACATTGGGTTTTGGAAATGTTTTATAAATGTATTTGGTTTTGGAAACCGTCAAGCCCTTTTTGAAATTTAAAACATAAAAGGGGTGTTTAGAATTGTAAAAAATAATTTTAGTTTTTAAATATTTTGAATTCCTATTTTGAAATTCAATGTTTTTTATAAAATGATTATGTTTGTTTATAAGATATGATGACCCAGTCGGAATTTTTGATGAATTTATTTATATATTTATTGGTATATGGTGGGAACCCAAATATAGAATTTCCGTTTATGGGTTATCGTAAAAGGGATGTCCGTGTTTGGGGTAGGAAAGAGTATTAGCGACAGGAAAGGTTATTCATGCACGTGAGGGCCTCCTAATTACATATTTTACTATTTAAATTGGTTATCGAAGGCCTTTTAGGGGATCAAGTGATAGTTACTGACCAAACCAGATTGGACGGGTTGTAATCCCCATGATTGCAGATAGTCCAGGTTGGATGACCCACTAGATTGGTCAATTTTGAAAGGCCACTGTTTATTGACATAGTGGCTTCACCATACACCTACAGGTGGTTCTAAAACAAGTATGTACAGGGGTCTTCTAGGGATATTTAATACCACCTTTGGTTACATTCTATTTATTCTTATTTGTTTTAATTTTTATGCACATAGTTTTTTCTGGTACTCTGTTTGCCTGTTTACTTTTATTCATAAACTGGTACAGTCTTTTATGGTTTTTAATTTTAAAATGGTATTTTGTATTAGAAATTGAAACAATGTGTGAAATTGTTTAAAAATAATGGAAATCTGTGTTTACTTATGGTAATGTGAAAAAGCTATTTTTATAATTGTACTTTCAAACTAGCATAAATGGTATGTTTTGAGTAAAGAAAAATACATGGAATCCATCTTTTATCTTTGGAATTCATACTAAAAATTTAGGTGCTCACAACTACATTATCTTTTCTATTTCAGCTTCCTATAGTGTTGTATCTCTCTTGGAGAACACATGGTTCTTAGTTTGGTGGTTACCTATGAGGTCACATAGAGGTATGTACAATTTTATTTTCATTCTACTACAAGATTACATTTTTATCATCATTATTATATTATTTCTTTTTTATTTTATTATGGGCCAAATCATTCCTAATATCTTGACATTGATGTATGACACTCATTTCTAGCCTGTGGGAATCAAGAACGCACTTCACGCCATGTCATAGAATGGCTCGGGTGACCTGTTCAGGGTCGACCAGGGCATGATTGTGTCAAAATGGAATCAAATATGGCCCTTGTTTTTTTAGGGTGTTGAGTAGATAGATATTAAGACTACAGAGACTCTAGATGTAGGTATGGGAATGGAATCATGAACCCTTGCTCATTTTGTACTTTGAGTTTCCATGGTAGTTCAGGAATTTAGTTTTATGACATTGTTTTGGATTGAGAGATGACAATGGAGGTGAGCAGATGTCACATTGTGATATCACATGGAGTAGTGACCCATGTGGAGTCCAAGTGCATATTCATCATCCCTCTTATAATTATAACCTACATGGTTCATGTTCCAGTACCATGTTAGTGTGTTTGGCATATACGCTAGACCTACTCGTCGTAGTTTGGTGTAAGTTGTGATTTTTCTTGGTTTTTGTTGGTGTAAGTGTGCTTTTAGAGATGAAAATGGCTATGTTATGTAAATTATTCTTCCAAATGGAATTAAATTGGTAAAGTGGGTTTTAAAATTTTAATATCATAGGTTTGAAAATTTTGTGCTTGTTTGGAATTGTTATGTAAATGGCTTGGTGAGGATCATGGGCTTAATTATGAACATTTGCACATGTCGAGGTATGTGTGTGGAAAGTGTGTTTTAGTAAACCATGTGTGCGTTTTTAAATTTTAATGGTTTTGTAAAATTGGTTTGTCTTTGAGAAGTTAATTTTCTTAGTGAAGAGTGGTTTCATGTTTGCAAAAAATGCATGAAACACAGTGATTTTGAAAAGGGAAATGATTTCGTAAATTAATATTTGGTTTAAAAACGGGGTTTTGGTATTATAAAAAAATGTTCCTAAAAGGGGGATGTTTTGAAATTTCAGTGAAAAGGGTCTATTTTTAAAATAAAATTTTTTGAAAAGTTTTTATGTATCTGGCTTGTCATATTTTTGTTTTTTTGGGATATTCTTCCCAACTATGTTTCGGATTGATGTTTGAATTGTTCTTATGTTTTTCATGTTTTTCAGAAATTGTCACCTAGAACGATCCCTAAATTATTTGATGAGACATGCCTAGTTTTTTTGTTCTTATTAGATGTTTCAAGTCCATCGTGGTGAGAAGGGTCTATTTGAGGTAGTGGAGTGGCTTGAATAAGTAGAGTGCATCAATTGGATGTTGGGAACTCCTCAAGTTGTTATAGTGCATGTTGTATTGGGTAAATTCGAAGGGCCATATTTGGATAAATGGGATCTATTCTCACTAAAATCATTTTAGGTTAGGATGACATGGGATGTATTTGAATACTTATTTGTTCGATGGTTCATTAATTAATAGGTGAAAACAAATAAACTAGAAGAGCTTATGCATATTCAATAATGCCAACGTGCGGTGAAGGCCTACATTAACCATTTGAAAGAGATGGATTCATTTTCTCTATAGGTAGAATATTCAAATCGGATGAAGGATATTATTTTCATGGGAGTTCTTTATCAATAGATCATGGAGTGGGTCCTATCTTCTAAGGAGCATCATTTCTAGAATCTAGATGAATAATAATTCCTATCTGAGTTGTTTTTCAGAGCTTAGATGATTTAAAATACCATGTATCCAATTTTTTATAACGGTTACCCATATGGTGAGAAGAACATGCTATAAAATCGTATTACTAATGAGTCTTCTTAATTAGTTCATACTTTCTGTTTTTCATACAATTCAGTTGTGTGTCACCAGTGTGGTCGGTTCAAGCATTCAAAACCATCTTGTCGTATCCCACTGAAGACGTTCCATCGTTGCACCTTTCTGGGTCATCTAGAGAAGTTTCGCAGGAAGCGTTGCCTAAATATGACATTATATTTAAGGGATATTATTACGTGAGTGTGAGGGAGAAGATGCATCATCCATCATATCCCCAACCATAGCTCTTAGGTTGAACCTCATCCATAGTCATGTGTTTATAGCGGTGTGAAGCCTCAGTGCGGTTTATATGTTCCATGTTGGGATCAGAACATTTATTTTCTTTTCATTATTGTTTTATGTTGTTGATATTTTTCAATCATTGTAAATTTATTATTTATTTTGGAGATTCTACTGGTCTTTTTTCAACTATAATTCAAGCAGTTTTTCCCTTGTGAATGTGGCTTTTTGAATCATTCGTTCTTATTTAGTGTTTGTAAATGTTATGTGGGTTGGTTTTGGGATAGGAGTTACTGCGTTGGACCCTACTAGGCGTAGAGTGTTTGGGTTTCACATTCTAATTCTATTTGAGTTCTTGTGGTGGGGATAACCACTACATGTCCTCCCCTCCATATGGTGTGGTTTCTTCATGATTGGTATGGTGTGACATGGGGATGAATAGTTACACAGAGTTTCTCGTTTTCACTCTTAGCCTTGTTTGGGAATGGACTCTAGTTTTGAATGTCCTTGGACTTTGTGACTTTCTAGGGGAAGTATATTTTTTTGGTCAAGAGAATTGTCACACCTCAACCACTGGTTTCTATTATTTATAATTATTTTTCAATGTTGGATCTTTTGGTTGAATCTCAAGTTTGGGTCACGATTTAAATTTTTGAGGATGGGGAGTTCTTGGTGGGTTTTAGGATGATGCCCAGGAACAACACAATTAGAAAAAACACGCGGTCAGCCCAGTTACCAGTGCAGTTCCTTGAAGATTGGGAAGAAGCTACCACAACGTTCGAACAAGGTCCCTTGAGCCGTGCATGGTAAGCACGCGGTTGCACAGTGTTTAAAATAAATAAATTTAATTAAAATTTATTATTATTATTATTATTATTATTATTATAAATGAAATCAATATTATTATTATGATGAAAATTATTATTGTCATTATTACTATATGTGTATTTTATTTATTTTTCATTTGTTTTTCTAGACACCCTATGATGGTTCCCTCCCCCTCCCTCTCCCCTCTTCTTGGATTAACCCCTTATCCCCCTTCCTATATGTGGCACGACCTAACCCTCCACACCCAATTACATTCCCATCATCATCCAATGATCTATCCCGAAGACCGTCCTCTCCTCTGGCCCTCCCTCCATGGGTGCCTCCCTCCATACATGGACCCTCCCTTACAATGACTCCCTACTCACGACCCCTACACTAGAAAAAAACCCCTCTACCTTGGTTGAGACTTTCCAACGTGCCATATCACATCCTAACAGTAGCCACCCCACCTCCGGTGGTAGATCATATCTCATGCAGATTGACATAACTCTAGTGAGTACCCTTGTCCCTTATTTTTTAGGTTACCTTGAATTGTTTTGGGTTGGGTGGGGTTTGGCCGAACCCTAATGGTTAGTGTTTGGGAGTGACATAATTTCCTCTATATTTTACCATGACATTGGTCATTGTTCCAACAACCACTACTGAAGGTGAAATATTTCAGACTATTTGGGTCTTCCCAACATTATATTCTATAAGGTTTTTCAATTATTTCTCTTCTGATTAAATTTAATTTCGTACTTTTGTGGGTATTGAGTTGTTGGTAATATTTATAGTCGGCATTAGTCCTCACTGTGGAGGTTTATAACTGTAGGTGTCATGTGTTCCAATATGTACATGCAATGGGTAAGGCGTATATATATATATATATATATTCCCTCTTTAGACATATTATTTCATACTGTGGGAAATATGTGCAATGTTGCTAAGGTTTTTTTAAATTTATATATAAATACATGTTCTTATAATTGAGAAGTGTCGGTTCAACTAGTCATCATAAAAATGACATGTTTGAGGTAGGTGATTCAATTTTTTCCCTTTCTGATTCACTCCGTTAATGCTATTTTATTTTTAATTAATTTCAAAATGTGATTCTTATACTTTCAATGTATTTACATAGGTATTTGTGGAGTTTTTTATTGGAATAAATTAGTAATGTGTTTTTCTAAGGGTTTATACAAATATTATTTATAGTATTTCACATGAGGTGTTTGATTAACCTGAAAATCGTTATTTTTTAAAATAAATTGAGCACTGACGATAATGTTTTGCCATAGTCACATTTTATATCATGATTCTGATTTGTAACTACGTAGGTTCCCTATTCATGAACCATTAATTTTAATTCATATTTTATTGATTATTTTAAAAATATTTAGTATATTTATGTCATATGCGAATAGTTTATGAAATATGGATGTAATTAAAAGAAATTTATCATCATTTGGTTTTCATAAATTATATATGTTTCAATCCTATCCTTTTCATGTTGATATATGATTTTTTTGACAAAATGTATTTGTTTGGGTATGAATTTGATGTTAATTGGAAATTTGAATTTCTTAAAACTGTGTTATTTGTTTTAAGAATGGTTTGAAGATAGTATTTAGAGCATGGTTCTATGGTTGTTTAATTGATATTAGAAAAGGTTTTGAAATGGGTATTTTGGTTTTATAAACATTTATTAGTGGATTTGGGATCTTTCTATTTATTTCTTTGGTTTCATGACTAGTGATGTTCATAAAAATGGTTTCAAAATATTTTTTTGGATACTGTTAGTGTGCCATTGGATGTTGGCACATCCATGGGTGCCCTAGGTTGACATATGGACGTGACCTCAAATGTTGATGGCACTTTAAACTATTTTTTCCTTAATCCTTGGTCCCTTAAATGGATCTTTGATTTTTAAATAATGGTGGATCTATTGGATGATTGGTACAAGTTTTTTAATATAAAATATCAAATGATATTCCAATTTGGAATTTAGTGTTTGTAGGGTTAATGGTTGGATTAAAGGCTTGTTTGGTACCTTCAATGTATAGGATATGTTTTACCTATGGTTTTGAAAATGGTTCATAAATGTATCTAGTTTTGGAAACCCTTAGGGCCAATTCAGAAAAAAAGCATAAAAGGGGTGTTTGACATTATATAAAATAATATCGGTTTCAAAATTTTTTGAATGCCCAGGTGGTAATTAAATCTGTATTATTAAATGGTTATTTCATTTCTATGATATGACAGATCTGTTGGAACTGTTTATGAAGTGATGAATATATGTATATATATATAGAGGGCACCCCTATCCAGAATTTCCCTTTATGGTTTTTTGTATTGGTGAGGTCCATGTTTGGGACAGGAAAGTGAGGTGGTGGAAGGAAACGTGAGTCACATGTGTGAGATCCTTCCACTTAAATAGTTTACTATTACCATGTGTTTCTTGGAATATTTTAGTCGATGGAGTGATAGTTTCTTACCGACCCAAATTACACAGGTTGGGACCCCATAGATCAAAGATTGTCCTGGTGGGATGTTCCACTGAATTGATGAGTTTAGGGCTTATAGTGGTTATTGGAATAAGAGTCTCATCAAACCCCAGTAGGTCGTTCCAATATGAGTAAATCTAGGGGTCTTTATTGATTTTTAACATCAACCATAGTTACTTTCTATGTATTCATTCTTAATTTTTTTATGTACATTGTTTTCCATAGTACTCTGTCAGCCTGTTTACTTTTTTACCAAACCTGGTGCAGTCTGTTAGGGGTTTCAGTTTTAAAATGGTATTTTTTTGTGGGAAATGGAAACTGTGTGTGAAATGTTTTAAAAAAGAAGTAAAATGATGTTTACATATTTAAAATATGAAAAACTGATTTTTATAATTTTATTATCAAACTACTATTATTTTAATGTTTTCAGGAAAGTAATATAAATGTATTCCATTGTTTATTTTTGGCATTCCTACTAAGCATTTCAGTTCTCAAACAAACATTATATTTTCAATTTCATGATCCTCTGTTGTTGGATTGCTGTTGAATAAAGCGTGGTTCTATGTTTTGTGGTGACCTATAAGGTCACATGGACGTATATACATTTTCATTTTTTTTCTGGTACTAGTTTTCATTTTTTGTTCATTGCATATTTATTTATTTTTCTTTTTCTTGTGGGACATATTTTTTCCAACTTCATTATATTGAATCCTAACAGTAGTTGTCAGCCCATGGGGATCAGAGACACCCTTTGGGCCATGTCGTAGACTTACTAAGGTGACCAGTACAGGGTTGACCCAGATGGGTTCATAAAAGTGTAAATTTGGAGGTTTAAAGATTAATTTATTATATTTTATTACTTCTTATAGCCATACTGGGTTTTGGAAATAATAAGAGAGTTAATGAAATACTTTTCATTATTTTGTGTATTACACGATCTATTAAAGTGAATTTTAGTGTTTCAGACATATATAATTCATTTTAGGATATTCATTTATTAAAATAAGTGATAAATATGAAATTTATAATATTAAAAACAAAAGGATGAAATTATACTTATAACATATAGATGTATCAGGTAAGTGTATTTCAATATATTCTCATATAGTGAATGAATTTAAAAACATTGTGAAATAGATATTGAAAAAAAATTATATCTTATTGCATCTATATCAAATGAATCAGATGGTATTTTTAATCATTCAAAATTTATCGGTTTTAGACCCTATGTTTCAATTGATCATTCACTAACCTATGGTAAATGACCTCAATCACTCTCCATAATTAATTATGGTATTCTCAATGTCTAAATATTTATTCCCACTAATGTTCTCTTATTTGGAAACCTAACAAGTGATATTCCAGATGAATATCACACATCCCATTAAATTTTATGAAGAGGATGTTTTATTAACCCTTTTAGGATGTGGGTTTAAAAAAAATAGTATTTTCAAATGTCTAACATTTTATTTCCTAGAAATTGTTCAAATGATAAAGACACAATTAATTAAATGGGGGAGGATGTAAGACACTTATATGTTAAAACAAACAAGTTGTGTTTGATAGGATAAATAAAAGAAAACATTGACATTAGATGAAAATTTAATACCCCAATAGTTTTTGGTAAAATTATTTTTAAATAAATCAAATCACTTTTATAGCTTGTAATGCACATAACATCGATTATGAATGAATCATGATACTCTATTAAAATAATATTATTTAGACAATACCATTATATACTAGCCATCAAATTAGTCGACAAGAATAATATAAAAATATATTAATAAAATAATATTCGTTAAATGTACATAAAATAGATATCAATTTATTAGAGAAAAAATTATAACCATTCAACATAAAAAGTAATGTATTCTTAAAAAAATGTTTTTTATTCTAAAAGACACATTACCCGTTATCTTCACGCATAATTTAAAATTAATTCTACCCATTTCATAAAAATTATTTGAAAAATAGAATACATTATTTAAATTATAATATGAAAAATATATTATTGTGTATATCTGGTATTTCTCTAAATTATATTATTTTTTCGTGAAAAGTGAAAAATAATGAATTTTAATTAAAAACTAGATTTTTGTTTAATTTTTTTATAATGATTTACTATAAATTAAATTTCATTTAAAATATCATTATTTAAAATATATATAAATTAATCTAATTAATTAATTGTAATCATTTTTTTAAAATTTTTTATAGACACATTTTATACTTTTGAACATTTTCTCTTTGAAAAGTCGCTTTCTCATCACATAAGTGGGGTTAATTTTAAATTAAAATTTTCCAATTCTATAAATTCAATAAATAAAATTAGATTAAATATTCAAATTAATTATAATTTATAATGTATAATAATTTCCAATTAATTTTTTTCCAAAATAAATACCGAAAACATTAAAAATTAATTTTAACGGTTAAGGTAAAAATGAATTTACTAGGGGTTAAACTAATAAAATAAGTGTTATAAATAACCTAAAAACTTATCCAAAAAATATTTTCTAGCCATATTTCAACCATATATATTATAGGTTCGAAAATTGTATATTTTTTGGAATATTATTTCCGGGGAAAAACATGGGTATGAATGAATATTTTTTAACAATTCCAAGTGTCCCACTCACCTCACTAAAGGCCACCCATCTCCTCTCTTGTTCAAACCATGACACAACCTTTTCATCCATTAACATGAAAAATAACTTAAAAAATTATATCTTATCATCATAGAAGACTAAATTTTGGAAGGAATATGAACAATAATGGCTATTGTGAAAACCTTAAGTGGATACCCAAAGATGAGGAAATGTTCTTCAATGATAAGATTTATTTTATATATTTCTTCACATCCATCAAGATTTATTAAACCAGAAAGATAAAATATAATAATTATATTATATATAATAGTATATTTTAATAATTAGGGAGTGGTCGAAAACCATCCCCATATATATGAAATGAGTTACACAATCATCATTTGTGTGTACGACAGACTACCACATAACGAACTGTGAAATTATTTTTTTACAATTCCACCTCTCATGATTGGGTTTTATGATGGAGATAAATATAATACATATTATATTAATAAAAAAATTATACCTAAATAGTAATTATATCATATATAAATTTTTAAATTCTATTTCATTGGAGATACGATAACATCACTCATGCGTACGATGGATTACCTCCTTACAAAGCGATGTGATTCGACTTTAACTAAATATTATAAAGAAAGGTTAAAAGGATAATGATAATTATTATATTTGATATAAATTAATTAATTACTATATTTATGAAATATTTATAATTATTGGAAGATGATCTATCATTCTCTTTATTACCTTTTCACACACTTAATGACGATAACACCATTCGTGTATGTGAGAAATACCTCCTTCATGAAGTGATGTGATTGTCATTTCATCATCACATTAAATGGATGATAAGTATATGTATATAATATTATATATATATATATATATGTATTTATAATTATTTAAATATTATATTTTACTTACCTACTTTCCATAGTCATGATTGGAAAATGGAAATGTTACTCACACATACATATGACCTACTATCTCCCTGATTGTGATGTAGTTAATTTTTTATAAAAACAATTTTATGATGGGTTTAAAAAGTATAATTTATTTATAAATTTGATACTTGTATAGTGATTACTTTTTGGGATATTTTTTATATAATCAAATCTTTGACTATACTAACCCTAGCAAAATCATTTTTGAAACATATTCCAAATATGATCAAAACATCCTACATAAACTTAATTGATTATGTAATTGTATAAAACATTGTAATAAGTGAAATAATATTAATATTAAAATTCAAACTGGTTATAAAGAATATAAATAATCAACATAAGTTTATTTGTCTAGATGATAAAGAAAAGCAGGACATGTTAGAGTCAAGGTAATGGATTTCGTTTCAATTTCCTTTCATTGTGGTTTATTTTGATGTTATGCAGCTATATTATTTTACTAGTTGTATATATATCCCATTTGACATGTTATACAATGAAAATATATATTACCATGATATTTAATGTTTTCTTTAATTTTATTATATCATGGTGATTACGATTCATGTGGTCTTTAAGTGATATGCAACATTTCTTTTTAAAAGTCATTTGGTTCATCTCTTTTTCTTCCATGTCCTTGTTATTTAAATAATTTTATGGAAGTTTTTTTATGTGGACATAAAATATGTATAAATGAAATTTTATTTCACATTTACTTTATTTAAATGGATTTAAAATGGAATATTTTTACATTCTTTATATTAAACATTTTTATAAACAATAAAAGGAGTGTTACCTTTTAATGTTTACAGTGACAATGGCGTTTTCCACCACCATGAATGTTATTTTATTTATATATTCCTTCGAAATATATTAATTATTATTTAATGAAAACCCATCCAATTTTTTTTCTATTGAAAATGGGGTTTCAATATAAAAAATAGTCTTATATTGAAATTGGGTTTAAAAAATGGTATTTTCATATCAAAAAGTGATTTGATTATGAGTTTAAAAGTGTTTTTAAAACATTTTTCGACTGAATATTGAAACAATTAAAATGTTTTATTAATGATAAGGTACTTTAGAATTATATGAAATTAGTGAGCCCAATATATCTTATATGAAGGGTTAAGATCAATTATAGCAATGTGTGAGCTTGATATAGAATATTCATAGGGTTGATCCATATTATTTATCCTGAGGAAAGGGAGATCCGAATATAAAAAATTAGTGAGTGCTCCTAATTATAGGTTTCAAATGCATTTGGTAATGATTATAGTGGAATTTGACCATATGGGTTTACCAATTAAATGGGTTTTTAAAGTGCTTTATGAATATGATTCTCTATGTCACCATAAATGAGGTTTTAATTGATTTAAATGGGTTTTAATAACTATATTTTAGAAATAAGTTTTTTTTTTCATTTTAAAATGTGTTTATTTAAAAAACTCCAATAATATTTAAAGTAATGTAAAATTTATATTTTTTTTCTATTTTCCAACATAGTGATGGTTGTCCTTCTTGTGAAGTACCTTATTCAGCTTATTTTTGTGATCTTCCCACTATTTAAAAAAAATTCCTCGGGTTTAATGATGGTTAATAGAAAATAATATGTCATGTGGAAAGTAATTGATATTTTCTCTGAAATTAAATCATTATTTATTTTAAAAGTTTTATATTATGGGAAACATTAATACTAATTAAAAGTTTCTACATTGTATTTTATGCTTTTGTTTTTCATGAGTTATGGACTAATTATCTAAAACAATAAATATTATAATATTATAATATTTAAATCAATTAATTAATAACATAAAGGTAAATATTATGTAACATTAAAATCCAATTCCATATAACATAAATGTTTTTAAAAAACCATGAAATCCATGGTTCATAATGATGTTATGAAGTACATATTCATGATGTTATATCAATTTTATTAATTATTGAATGAAATAATGATAAATAATATATCACCGTTATAGATTATTTTTTATTTCACATATATCATATATGATTATTTATACATGTCCTTATTGTTTCGTATAAAACGTATTTTAAGAACGAATTACATCACATTGTGAGGTGGTAATCCACCCTACACATGAACGATGTTATATTATTCCCATAGAATGTAAATTAAGAAGAAAAATGTGATATAGTGATTCAAAAATCATAATAGGTTCATCAATATCATATATAAATAATTACTCGATCACTATATCCAACCGTGATAGGTGGTAATGGAAAATGAATAGCATCTTCTCGCTAGGCATTAGTCCACCTTACACATGAATGTTGACTTCATTACACATTTTATGGAAGGGGAGTAGAATTTAGGTTATTAAGTTGAAATATTAAAATATAGGTATATTTAATACTCTTTAGTTATTATATCATCATTATATAAAAATAATTAAATAAAGTTGGGGAAGAAATGCAATAAAATTCTCAGTTCGGGAGGTTACGTTGCCTTCAAAAAAATTCACTTGGATTGAAATAATAGGATTCTTATATTGGATTTATGAAACGAAAAGTATGATATGATGACATGAGAGAATTAAATAAGTTACATGGGTAGGTTTTTTCTGATGTAATGGGGTTTGGATGTTTGAAAAGAGGAGGAGAATTAGTGGCCCTTTATAAGTAGGGTGAGTGGAACACTTCTAAATTTTAGAAATACCATGGTGTAACCTCATTTTCACATGAAACAAGACTCATAAATAACAAATTATAGAACCAATAAGATATATGTATGGAACTTTTTCAAAAAATAGGATTATTAAATGTTTTGGGTCAATTTTAACCCATATAGTTTTAGTTTAACACCATTTTAAAACCTGGTAAACCCTTATAGTTAAACCCATACAGTTTTATCCAATTTTTACACCATTTTTAGCCAATATAGTTTTATTTTAATACTTGGAAAACCCACTTTATACATACCCATGGTAGTTTTTTTACTATATTACCTAATAATTTTTGAAAAAATTTAATTTGAACTAATTTTATAAATATAAATTATTATGAATCAAAATATGGAATCTATTTTTTTAAATTACATTCACATATGAGTAAAAAATTAATTTAAATTTAATGATGCATACATGAATTGAAAATGGGTTTTCAAAGAGATAATGTTTTAAAGTTTACAAAGTTTCTATATAAACAATCAATATGAAAATTGATAAAATTACATAAACTAGATTAATAGATATATAATTGATCTAATTTTAATTTTGAAACCATATTAATTTTTTAATTATTATAAATGAAATTTATATTCATAATAAAACCAATATTTTCCCTACTAATAAATAAATTTTCATTTTATAAAATTATAAAAAATTGATCATATATTGAATTTGACTCTGAAACATTGAAATTATATTTTATTTTAAAAATAATGTTTCTAAATGTTTCAAAATTTAATTTTTATCTTTGTTCAAGAAATGTATAAAATTTATTTTCTATAAAATTATTATTTTCGAAACATAGAATGATTTTTAAAAAATTTATGACCTTTTTTATCAATAGGATTTATTTATTTAAAACCTCTAGAGATAATATCTAATGATTATTTATTATAATTCATATCACTATGTTTAATTCCCTTTTTATAAGAATAATGTTTAAAATTATAATATTAATTATATATAATGATTCATTAAAAATTATTGAACACAATATTACTAGGACTTCTGTGTAACAGAAGTTAAAATCTTTGTTGTGTGTAATAAATCCTAAAAATTTAATTTAATTTAATAAAGAATAATTCATAAATACTAGGGGTGTTACATTATACGCCCTTTAAAATGGATTTCTAGCACAAAAGTTTCCACTCCAATAAAAAAAAGAGTATACTTATACCTCATTATTTCACAAAGTTCCTGCATAGCTTCATCAAACTAGTGGTTTTCACATAACTACGACTTGGTGGGTGGCCTTATTTTAGAAAGAAAATTATGTACAATTCAAAATATATATAGATAGTTCCTCAAAAGAAATATCTTGTTCTAGAAGTATGAACTCTGAGAGAGACACATGTAAAGGATCTATAATTCAATTCCTCTAGAGAGATACATGAAACAAATCATGGACTTTATATAGGTTCTATGGAATAACCAACTGATAAGATATTTTTTTGTTAATATAAATAATTTTAATGGGACTAATTTTGTAGTTACTCAAACCCCACTATCCCATAGATGGTCTTTGATTTATTACATTGACTTATGATACAAGGAATCACATCATGAAGGACTGAATAGTTTAGTAGACCTGATAACCAAGATACATACTGGAGCCTTACATTGTTATAGAATACAAAAATTTCAACATAATGTTTAAAAAAAACATTACTCACTTGAGCATATACTTGAATATCAAACACAGTACAATTCATGGATTTTAGATAAAGAAAAAAAATATGGGTGGGATTAATATCTTAGTAAGGGTAATTAATCACTATTATAATAATTAATTAAAAGAATAATCAATATGGAATGGAAAATAACAAAACACACATAGAATGAAACATATAAAATAAAAAGGAAGTTCATATAATGATACTATCAATGTGAAAATATCATGGATAATAATCAATATGGAAATGTAAATAAATGAACATACATTCCTTTTAAAAAATTGACTATCATAATCTTTTTTTAATAATTATTTAAAGGTAAATAACTGAACAAACAATCCATTTAAATAATAAAATTAGAATGAAATTCATCAATAGATAATATAATTTTGATATGATGATTTAAATAATGAGATTTATTTTGTAATTTTTTTTTGGAAATTGATAAAAATTAATTTATTGTTATGTTTTTAGGGTTGATAAAACATCATTTTACAGAAATATTCTATTTAAAAAACATTTCGTTTTCGTTTAAATGATTGTAATTTTATTCATAATAAAATGATTACCATAATTTTAATAATTGAGTTTTTTATTATTCATACCCTCCATTCTATTAGATAGGTGATAAATATTAATTTAACAAATAATATTTCACATATTGTTAAAACTCAATGTAGTGCGTAATGCAAACTAAATTGAGTGATGTGTGTAGCCCAAACTAAACTCAATGTTACTTGTAATGAATATTAAAATCAACTCTTCCTGTAATGGATGAAAATTAATATATTTCATTTATAAAAATTAAATATATCTTAAATTCTCAGGGTGTTATATTTTTTTTCTATTCTTGGTGTTTCATGTCACATATGTTATAGAAAATGTAGTTATTTTAGAATTATGGTTTTTTACATTCTCCCCACCATAATTAAATTAAATACTAAATATTTAAACATAATATTAGTATTAAAAGTTTGATATTTGAAATATATTTTTTTATCAAAACCCACTTTATAAAAAGGGTTAATAAAACATCTTCTCAATAATAGAGACACAGATGGACAATATTGAAATGGAATAACACATAACAAGGATTCTATGTATGAGGAAATTGGTGGAAATTAAAGATATGGACATGAAATAAAGTCATAAATAATTATATATAGTTATTGTGGTCACTGATCACAAAAAATTTATTGATAAAGGTAATTTTCTGATACAAAAAACCATAAATATATGATGAATTAAAACAACATTTAGATTTCTATATATGAATGTAATAGGATAAATCTTATCCAAGACACATTTCCTAACATTAAAGAATTAATCTACTCTCTAAAAATATAACTAAATATACTAACATGATACATTTATATTTCATAAGACCAGTTTCAGTCTTCGGTTATTCTTCATTCAATTTCTAATTCATCACACGTTTCATGAAATTAATTTCCAAAAATGAATATTTTTTCTTGATGCACTTAAATTCAATTTTAAATGATTGTAAGATCTAAAAATGTGTGAAAATTCTTTCCTTCTATCTCTAAATATTATCAAAATCCAATATGGTGAGAACAAGTAATCAAATATAATAAATTAATATTAAAAAAAATTAATACAACTAGTTCATAATTGATTTTTTTTCAAATATGTTATCTAAAAAAGGATATATTAACCTATACATCACTTAGGCCAGTGGAAGGTGTTAAAAACTTATCATCTTGAGTCATGGTTTCAAGGCCCATTGACTTTTCAGATTCCATGGGTTATCATCCTATATATAGTTTTCCATTTTAGAAACTATGTTAATATAATTTATATAATGGTACCAATAATAAAATTATAGTCATCATTGAAATAAAATTGATCATTAAATAACATTTTTACTATGGTTTTAAATACAATATTTTTTCCATAATGTCTAATAATCTTATTTTACTATTATTAAAATTTCATTAATGATCATATTAAACTTAATGTCTAAAAATACCTTTAACCTAATGTCTATAAAATTTAACTTCATTATTCATCAAATAACATTTCCACTATAACATATAATTTCAATAAATTTCTCCATAATTCCCCTAATCTTCGTAGAGTCATGTCACATAATGCCCAACATTTTGTGTTTAAGACTTTGAACATATGGCCAGTCGTAAGCTAACTCATGATGGTGTTCATAACTATGAATAAAATTAATACCCATGTTCTTCTAAATTTTTATTAATCCTGATATGTATTAGGATTATTATAAATAAATATCATTATTAAAACACGTCCACAAATTAATTCTTGAACCCCAATACATAAATAATTCATCTTTTTTATATCCAAATAGGTTCTTCCCGGGTCTAGGGGTTTACCTTTAGATGGTGTAATGAATTGGATGGTTCCTAGGTTCCCCACATATAATTTAATGGTCTATAAATTTATCCTTAGGATGAAATTTGTTTTAATTTTGCATACTCTTCATTATGAATCATAAATTATTTGATCTATGCTCTTTCGTTCCGCAAAAAAATTATTTTCCTATTTTTTTGAGACACCTTGATTTCAATCTATTATACATCAAGGTTATCCTAGGTCATTCATTGTCATAATCTATTCAATTCCTTTAAAATGGGTTCTATAAAAAATATGAATTATCCTAAGAATATCTCTTAGGAGTTTCAAAAAAGGTGGACAAAATGTCCCATTTTCAGGAACTAGTTAATGATTGGGACATGCCTATTGCACCATTTTCACATTTTTAAGCACTATGTACCTTTTTGATAAAACCAAATAAAATTTTTGTATCTATATAGTGATGAATTTATTTGAAAACCCACATAATATATCACTTACCAAAACATTAGGACGTTTAGATGCTTATCCACAATTTTTATCATCTGTTCATGATCTATAATATATGTTATCCTAAATCTAGTTTCCTTGTTTTATAATAAGATTACACTTTTACAAATTATAGAGACCCCAACCCCAGTATCATATATCCAATGAATGCTTTATTATATTCACATATGATTCTAGGATTTTAATCCTAAATAACCAAATAGTTTTTCTATCTTTGAAAATGAGATACATACCTGAGTATGAAATTAACATTGAATTCAAAAATTATTACATAATTCTGTTTAGAATAAAATTATTCTCTTCTAACATATCCGTGCATATAAAATATAGTACAATTAATGGATTTATATGAAAGGAAAAAATAAGGATCGGTTAAAATGATCAGTAAGGGTTAAGTATAGTGGACGCAATCAATAATCAATAAGCATAATCATTATGGTAATGTGAATGATTAAATAGACATGCCATGCAATCAATAAAATGAAATTTTAGTTCTTATAATGTAAATAACAACATGAAAATAACATGGATAATAATCAATATAGAATGGTAATCAAAATAAAGAACATGACCTTTAAATAACTTGAGTATCATGATATGATATAGAATAATCAATTTGGCACTATAAATAACTAATCACACATTCCATTTAAATAATAAAATGAGAATAAAATAATTCTATAGATAATTTTAGTGTGAAAATGTAATGGGTAATAATAAAATAATTCTTAATGAAGTAAATGATTAATTATTGGGGATCATGTCATGGGTAAATTATATCTCTATCATCATGAACATTCAAAAAATTGTTAAAGACTACAAGTATTTAATTCTAGATTACTAATTTGTCTCATGAGACCCACTGATGCATCAGGGATTTATATAATACCCAACCCCACCCATCTCTATAGGCCCAAAGCAATCCTTATATATCAAATAATTTATATATTTCATGAATTAATAATACATAACATTAAATATCTTTATTGAGTAAAAAATACATATTTAATAATATTTCTCCAATCAATCAAAAAAAATTCAAATTAAAACATATATAGATTATGAAATTAGAATGTCCATAATAAATAATATTGACATTTAGGGGAAATTTATATTCTAATGATCCTATAAAAGTTAATATTTATAGGGGAGTTAATAACTACAAAATGAAATGCGGAAGTTAATATCAATACTAACCTTGTTCAAAATAATTATAAACAATCCATATAATTAATAAGGATGATATCAATATATAACAATTATAGAAATAATAAAGGGTTTTTATCATTGATGAAGATAAGTAATATAAAATTATCATAGAAAATTTTATCAAGGAAGATTTCATTTTCATTTTGAAAATAACATTTTAAAACATAATGTTTTTTAAATCACTTTCATTGATAATATATTTTGACAACATATAATTTACAGAATATTAGAAAAATATTTTCATTGAAAACAACCGTGTAAACATGAAAAAAATTTATTAAATTATGGTATTGTTGGAGGGTAATTATATACCTGGAATACAAGTTTAAAATAACATTCTTTTTTTGTATGGTAAAAATTTATAAAAGTTCCTTGTTTGAGGGAACAACAACAAGATTACCTTGAAAAAATTTTGTGAAACAAAAAGGGTGAAAATAAATTTATTAGACCATTTTAAATTTTTTTTGAAAACATTTTTAGAATGAATTAATTTTGGAATACAATGGAATTCTATTTGAAAAGATAAATGAAGTTGGATTTTCTTGAAAACATTTTCGAATAAATTTTATGTACTAAAGAGTTGGATAATGGTACCATTACAAGAAAATATCATGAATTATTTGAGGATAATAAAATTAAAAGGGTTCATTAGAGAAATATAACATCTAAATAATTTATAATATTTTCAATTTCAAATAAGTTTAATTTTTTGATAGCTTACAATCAAGAAAATATACGATTAAGAAATAGTTTAGTCACACTTTGTAATCATAATTTATAAATTGAATAATAAAACATTTAAAAGAATTATATTTATATATTAAATTAAATTTTCAAATCTGAATACCAAAATTATATTATTGTTAATTTTTTAGATTTTTATAAGAAGTTTCATTTCTTAATGAATTGTGCAATATATTAAATTTTTATTTAAAATTGCCTTTCCTTTTAACTAATTAATAATGAAAAAATATATTTTTAATTAGTTTTAAATTAAATTTAGTTAAAATTAATAAAAATTAACCCAAATTAGGTAATTTCAATCATTTTTTATATTGAATAGTCAAATAAAATGTTTGTAATAATTTCATATTTTCACTTTAAAACCCATTTTTTATAGTCACATCTGGACGATTAATTATGAATTGAATTATCAAACATCTATAAATTGTATTAATAAAATGGATTATATATTATTAATAAAAATAATTTATAATTTATAAAAATTTTAACTTAATTTTTTACCAAAAATAGGGAGTGAATGCTGTGAAAATTAATTTCTACATTGAAGGTAAAAATTGGTTTACGAGGGGTTAACCTAAAAGAAATGTGTTAAATTGACATATAAAAGCTTCTAAAAAACATTTTCTAGAAATATTTAGAAGAATAAACATCTAAATATTTATAAATATCAATTTTTTTTACCCATTTTCAATATGTAAAATATTATAGATCTCGATTCTTTTCGAAATTATTAAGTGTGTCATATCCCCCTCTTATAAAAGGCCACCCACTATCCTCTATTATTCAGACCCTAAAACCTATAATCATTATCCAATATTTAATCAGAAAACTTAAAAAATTACCTTCCATCATTTTATAAGGATTTTCTTGGTAATAATGTCAATCTAGGATGCTTTAGGGAAATCTAAAAGGGGATTCTAGAAGAAGAGGAAATGTTCTTCGATGATCATCTATATTTTATGTTGTTTTCCACCTCAATAAAATTTTATTAAAAATTATGATATAATTACATTATTATCATATATATACTAGTATGTCTTTATAATATGGTTATGAACTAAAACCATGTCTACTTCCATCATATTGGTTATAAAATAATCATTAGTGTGTATGGAAAACTACCACCACATAAATCAATGTCATTTTCTTCCATTTATACCACTCAAGATTGGGTATGATGATGGGTATAATGTATAAATATATATATATAATATTTTTAATATATTTATACCTCTCTATTAACTATATCATATATATATTTATACTATTAATTTGGTAAGAGGAACATTAACATCGCTCATGTGTACAACAGACTATCGTCACGAAGCGATGCGATTCGTCTTTCACTAACACCTAACCCAGAAGGTTATAAAGATACTTTTTCATGATTATATGTGTTATAAATAAAATATTTATGATATTATTGACATATTTAAAATTTATTTATGATAATTTATAGAATTTTAATTTTTCCATTTCACTCATGAAAAGATGATAACATCACTCTTGTACATGTGGACTACTACCTTCATGAAGTGATGTGACAACTTTTCCATAACCACACCACATGGATAATATATAAGTAAATAATATAGTGTATATAATATTATGATAATTATTTAAGGATTATATATTTCTTACCTTTTTTCCATTGTGATCATTGGAAGATTGAAATCTTTCTCATACGTACATTTGACCCACCGTCTCAATGACCGTAACATACTTCATTTTTCATAAAATTCAGTAATCATGGGTTATAAAAGTATAATTAATGTATAATATAATAATAATATCATATTTATTATTATATATATGATGAAACAATATATTATTTTTAATAACCTTACATCTCATAATAAACACGAATGAGGAAACATGGGAATTAACATTAGAAACCATGAAAATAATAAAATATCATTAAAGAACAGGTGATAGTACGTTACAAAAGCATTATATATGATTGTATAAATATTAATATGGTTATATTATAAATTGATAACAAGCATTAAAAAATTATACATGTTCCCCAAAGAGGAATTGTGTGGTAATAAATTTCATGTCAATTTACATTCTATAGAGGATAATTTGTTATTATACACAAATTCAATTTTATGTGGTGTGTATACTGCACATTGAAAAATAAAATCATGAATAATATATTTTTATTAATATATTAAGTTTCAAATTTAATTATTACATCCAAGGATATTTTACTTAACAATTACCAAATGGTATGAGTTATTGTGAAATCTCACTTTCTTTTGTGATCGTTAAATTTCTTTTGAAATAATCACTTTATTTTTATCATTTATAATTTCAAACTACATTTAAATTATATATAAAAATTAATGTTCTATGAATATGATTATTTACAATATTATATACCAATTAATCACATGTTTGTCACTTTTAATCTTATTTTATTGACTATGGAATTACTGATAAATATGTGTACTTTAGTCAATACAACTACTTGTGGATAAGGAACATTTTTTGTGAATTAATTATGTTTTTCTATATATGATGAATGAAATGGAAATTTAAGGCATGGTTAGTTTATCATTTATATAAATTCACATGATAAATCAGTAGTCTCATGAGATGCATCTGTTGGAAAAATGAGTTGTGTTTTTATCTAGTATGTTCTAAACCATCTTATAAAATTCCTTGACAGAAATGGTATCAAGTACCTTGGAAACAAGAGTTCCAAAAATCAAACATTTACTTCATTTATAATTTAGTTATTATTATTATCCCTGTTATCTTCTTTATTAATTTTTTTATAGATGCATTTCATTATTAGTTTATTGATTAAATAGAATATGTTACATTTTTTACCTTTACATTTTTAATTTTCCTTATCTCACCCTAATAGTTGAGCTACTTACATGGAATGTGTGATCAATTATCTACCCTTACATGTTGATTATGATTAACGATTCATGATACCTAATATTTGATATATCCCTTACTGTGTATTTGAGATGAAACATATTTTGTTTCCTTTCCTGAGGATATGAAGATGAATTCTCGGAATGAGGTTCATGGGTGCTGTTTTATTACTTAGGTTATACTTTATTTTCTTTATCCCATTGTAAAATGAGTATTATGTAGGTATCTAATTCCCTAAAACTACTATACTAATTGATCATATGGGATTTAACCCATTGTATCTATGCCAATGTAATTCAGTAAGGCACTGACTTTCAACTATATGGGAAAAGGTCATTATAGTTAGTATCAGGGAATGTTTAGTAGAAAAATTCGTAACAATATTTAAGAAAACATATATTGGGTAACATAAGTCTATGATATAATTTTTGTTATGTTTAGAAAAACATGCTAAGGTTTTTGTAAGGAATAGATTATTTTTGTGTTCTTAGTAGTACATACATGTGTGGAAAATTCCACTGGATGTGATCGTGGAATAGAGGTACATAGGGGAAATAACCCAAAAAATAGAACACTAGGATTAACTTAATAATTACATATACATGATTAGGGGTTTACTACAGACATAGTTTGACACTCCTAGGGGATATACTTAGGATAATTAAAATTTTAATCACCATCCATTATGAAGGATTTGAAAATAATGATTTCTCTAAAGAAACCATGATTGTAATTGTCATATTAAAAATTCATAAATTTTAATTTATGTTAAATGATACGTTATATATGGAATTATACAATATGATTTAACATTCATAATTTTTTACGCTAATCTATTATTTGATATTGTTTATAAATTAAACCTCAAAAGAAGAATGTAATAAATAATCATGGATAATGTAGATATTGTCCTATAGAGAAAACCAATATAACTGGTATTTGAATGGATATAATTATGGATATATTATGGTAGATTAATTATATTATGAAAAATTCCCCTACCATGATGGAGAAACCTATTCCAATAAAATAATCACTTATTCTATGTTTCTTTAGGTTATATAATCCTCCATCATTTTGTGGTTATACTATTCAAATTATAAATATGAAATGTATTAAGTCTCTCGAGAATGTATTTATGGCCTTGTGACCCCGTGAAAAGGAAAAATCATAAACTTGTGGTGTATTGTCTCAAAGGAAATGATGAACAATAGTGGCCATTAGTCAAGAATACTAGGGAGGATGCAGAAATGGAACTAATGGAATGGAATTATTTTAAATATAAATTATTTCTTAAATATTTCCCTTGAAATAAATATATTTATATGACATCACACCTTTTTATTGAATAACATTCCATGAATTTTAATAAACTAAGGATCTTTTAAGGTTTAGTGTCTTGGAAATAAGGTAGATAATACATGAAAAAATTGTTATATTACACCATAAAGGATCAAAAAGTTTCATCTTAAGTATATTTATTGAATCTCAAAACATGGGGGATTATATCAAAGTAAAGGCTGAGTAGAAGGCCATTCAAGGGAAAACAAGTGAGATAGTTTACTTGTGAACATAAAAAATACCCTTAAAACACAAAGAATATCATAAAGGCAAGATAAAGAGGCATATAATAATAAAAATATCATGAATAAAAACATGAAAATGTGGATGAAATATTTCATTGAGACATTAATAAGCATATCACTAAGGTACATCCCCAAGTTGTTGTAAAAATTACCAAGTTTATTCACCAAGGTTTCGTAATACATGGAATCTATAAAGGTCAATATCATTAACAAATGAATTAGAGTGCTTTCAGGTGACTCCCTTAATATGTATTTATTTTCATGTAATATAGATGCATAATAATAAAACATATCATAAATTTACCATATATAATAAAATAAATTGTTTTCATATCAAAATCATAGTGCTTTAAAAAGTGATTAAAAACAATAACATAATGTCAATTATAACACATGAAAAGGGAATATGGAATTTATGATTCTCAATTATAGAATAAAAAAATTATGTATTGATGAATAAACATGGAAATTAATGTTGTTTGGGTATTCACATAAATAAAATAAAATAATTTACTTAGAAAAAGAGAGTGATTTTGAGACAAAAATTCTACAGCATAATTGGTATGAAACATAGTGGTATAAAACATTAAAAAGGGATGGGATATGGGAAAACACTCACAAAAGACTGATAATAATGTATAAGTATATAATTAAATGGAAATAAGAACATGGTATGGAAATTTGAAATACATACCACATATAAGAGAACATGAAAGGAGAAGTGAAGTTGATAATTCCCTTACCTTGAAGAGTAACTCCTAAAACTCAATGATCCAGAATTTGAGGGCTTAAGGGCACCTTGGGAGGACTCATGGAGATCTAATACTATTATAATACCATGTAGAATTATTTTTGTAATGGATGGGAACAAAGGAATGGGTGGGTATTTATAGAAAAAGAGGGGAATTGTTTTATTAATTTTTTTGGACACCACATTATTGGTATTTGTAAAACCATGGGCTTGACCATTTTATTTTCCCATGGTATTATCCACATGGGAAACCTATTAAGTTAATTTTATTCATAATAGTTTTACATAAATTTAAATTAATCATTACATCATTATTAAAAAGCTATGATGTCATTAAACTTATCAAAAAACTGAAAGAGTATTTTTACTATTCATGAAAAACTAAAGTATTTTATAAAAATCTCATAAATTCAATGTAACCTAATATTGAGCTTCCGATTTAAAAAAATTTATTTTATCATAAAAAATATCTAAATATGAGAAATTTTTCTTTTAACTATAAAAATACTCATTTATTAAAAATAACAGCAGACATAAAATGCAAAGTAACATGCATAGTATGCTTTTCTACACTTGAAAAGTAATAATAATTTTCTCATTTTTAATTAAAAAAGACTATTGTTATAACACTATTTAATTATAATAAACATTATTAATAAATAATTGTTTTAATATATTTATAAAAGTTCATTTTTACTCGAAAATTCAATTTTATGAAATTCAAACACAATTTTTATGCATAACTATTCATTAAACAAAAATTATGGAATTGCAATTTTTTTAAACATTGGGATTATATGTTAACTAATTAGGTCCTTGAAACATAAACCCTTAACACGACCACCTATGACCTAAGGGTAAGGTGTGTGGTGCTGACAGACTCTTGGGGATGCTTGGATAACATCGTCTGAGTTGTAATCTCTATTAACTTGAACTTCTCCCATAGGTGATTTCATTCATGCATAACATGTTGAAGATCTTCTTGGGCTTGGTCCACAAAAACCCCTGGTGAAACTCATTCGCGAGCTCTAAAAAACGTGCCTCACATAACCCAATTCTACTAAATGAGGCCATCAATTGTTCTTTATTCAATAATTATCCATTATCATATGTATTTATAATCAAAAATTATAATATTAAAAATTATTATTGTTTCCAAAAGTCATATACCAGTCAAAACATTAGGGTAACATTTAAATTAATCTTATATATTTTTATTTATTATGACATATTAGAACATTCATTTTCAGGAAACAACATATTATTCAAAATTTCATGATGTTACATCTTTCCACCCTTAAGAGATTTCATACCTGAAATTTCAACTCGTACCCTCAGAACAGAAAAGGAATGGGTACTTTTGTCACATAGTATCCTTTGGTTCCCATGTCTACTATTCATCTTTGTGGTTCCTCCACAACACTTTAACAATTTGGGTAGTCTTATTGTCTAGAACATTATCTCTGTGATCCAAGATCTCCACCAGCTGCTCCTCATAAGAGTGGTAGTTTTCCAATTGTACAACCTCCAAATTTAGTACATGGGAAGGGTTAGGTATGTATTTCCATAAGAGGGAAACATGGATTACATCATGAACTTGATCTAGATTTGGATAATGTGCAAGATGATATTCCACTACTCCAATGTGATCAAGGATTTCATAGGGGCCATTGTACCTGGGGATGATCTTCCATTTCATTCCAAATTGCATGACTCTATTACATGGTGAAATTATAATGAATACCATATCATGAATAAAAAACTCCAAGTACCTTGGACGGTTGTCGATATATCTCTTCTACTGACTCTAATCAACCTTAATGTGATGTTTTATGGCATGAAACATTTATGTCATCTCTTACACAAGATCAATACCATAAATATTTCTCTAACTAGCATCATCCCAAAAAGAAGGAGTTCTACAATGCTTCCAATATAGAGCTTCATAGGGTTCCTTTTGAATGCTCGAGAGGAAGCTTTTGTTGTAATAGAACTCAAATAATATGATATGTCAATCCTATCCCCCATTAAATTCCATTTAAAATGTTACCAGTATGTTCTTGAGTGTCTGAATATTACTTTCTGATTGGCTATCCATTTGAGGGTGATAAGCCATAATGAAATTCAATTCTATACATAGTTCATGATGAATTCTTCTCCAAAATGTTTATGTGACCCTTGGATCATGATCAAATATCATAGAAAGTGGAACTCCATGTTTTCATACCACTTTCTTCTTGTTAGTCATGGAATGATGATCAAGAGATAAATATTCCGGAAGATAGATAAAATGGGCAGTCTTGGTGAGAGGGTCCAATATAAACTATATCATATTATTTACTTTGGATGTTCTCAAGAGATGAGTGAAAAAGTCCATAGTGATATTTTCCCACTTCCATTCTTCTATAGGTAGTGGTTACAACAACCCTTTTAGAAGTTTTATCTCTTCCTTCACTTGCTGACATTCTAGGAACCCTATAGTGTAGTAAGCAATTTCCCTTTTCATTTTATCCCACCAATAATGATCAAGAATGTCCCTATACATTTTCGCACTTCCAAGATGTATAGAGAATGTAGAGCTGTGATCTTCATCCATCGTTTTCTTTATTATTTATGTAACATATGAAACAAATATTCTTGTTAAAAAACTCACTACACCTTCTTAATACATATTGAAATCTTAAAAATTACCATCCTTCAAAATATCAAAATTCTTCTATGACAAAGGATCTTTTTTGGGGATTTCTTGATCATCTCATGTAATGATGGTTGAGAATTAATTTCAGATAGGTTTGATGATGTCACTTCCCTTACAATTATCATTTCCAGTTTCACTAGTTATTTTATCAAGGGATATCCTTGAATCCTAATCATTTATTGAACAAAAGGTTATTTCCTACTTAATGCATCAACACCATTATTTTATCTTCTGAGATGATAAAGAACTAAACAAACACACTTTTTATGATGCTCCAAACATCTCCTCTGTCTCATGTGAAATTCTTCATTACGGAAAATATATTTAAAACATTAAGGTTTTGTGTATATATCACACCAATCCCCACAAAGATAGTTCATAAATATCTTCAAGGAAAAAACAACTACATCCAACTCAAGATCATGCATAAGACAGTACTGCTCATAAGGTCGTAGCTGTCGAGATGAAAAAGCAATTACCTTGCCATTTTTCATGAGGATTCACCAATTCTAATTTAGAGATGCATCTCTATAAATAATGAATCCTTATGTTATTGAGGGTAGAGTTAACAAGAGTCAAGTAACCAATGTCTTCTTCATCTCTTGGAAACATTCTTCAAACTCCATTGTCCAGATGAATATGACCCCTTTTCGACTTAACGTGGCTAATGTATTATAATTTCGTGAATGTTTTTTTCAAAACCTACTATAATATCCCACTTATCCAAGGAAACTACGAGTCTTAGTTACTATTGTAGGATGAGGGAACCACTCTACAACAATTTTCATTGTAGGGTAAATTGAGATTTGTTAACTAGTTACAGTGTTCCCCATGAAAGAAAGTTATTGTAAGAAAAACTCACACTTGATAAACTTTCCCTATAACCCGTCCTTCCTCAGTGTTTGAAATATAACACATAGATGATCTTATTTATCCTCCCAAATTTTGTTATTTATCATAATATCATATATAAAAAATGCCGCAAGATTATCAAGGTAGTTGTTAATGAATCTATTCATAAAATCCCTAAAAATAATAGGTTCATTTGTGAATCCGAAGGTAATAACAAAAATATAATGATCATATCTTGATCATAACGTGGTCTTGGTAATATCTTCTTTCTTCAATATCAATTGATGAAAAAAACTGTGAAGTTAAATATAAGAGAAGAATTGAGGCCTATGAAGGAAGTCAAATAAATAATCAATTATTGGAAGAGGGTACATGTTCTTTATTGTGATCCCTTTCCATTCTCAGTAATCAATGCATAACTACATCAATCCATCTTTCTACTTCATAAATAGAATATGTTCTCCCAAATGAGACACACATGGATGGATAAACCCCTTCTCCAAAAGATCTTCAAATTGATTCTTTAATTCATCCAGATCTACATTTCCTATTCTATACAGGGTTTTTTTATTTTTCTTTGAACTAGGAATGAGTTTATTGGAAAACTCTACCTCTCTTTCTTGAGGAGGTCTAGGTAACTCCTTATGAAATAAGTCAATTTATTCTTGAATGATAGGGAAATTCTATATCCATATACCCTCATTTAATTATTTTTCATCACTGGTAGACTTTTTAATGATGGCTATATGAGAATCTTCTAGATAAGGATTAGTACAAGATATCGATCCATGGATGATAACTATAGGTTTTCTATTCAAGACTAATATGATTTCCTTGCTTCTACATTTTATATTTGTATTATAATTTGAGAGCTAGTCTATACCTAGTATAATGTCAAATTCCAACACAAGAATGACTACTAGATTTATGATAAGATTTTTCTCTCTAAAGTAAATACTATATTTTTTAAACACTGTTGA
Organism: Viscum album; assembly: GCA_963277665.1. Taxonomy (NCBI): domain Eukaryota; kingdom Viridiplantae; phylum Streptophyta; class Magnoliopsida; order Santalales; family Viscaceae; genus Viscum; species Viscum album. The sequence continues at coordinate 883,900,653 of OY728123.1, forward strand.
TGCTTGGATAATCCCTCAAAGTGTCTTAATTAATAACTCTACTTTTAGCAGTTCAGGAATTGATTCTATATTCATTGAAAACATAGAGGAAATAAATGAATGCATAAAACCAAAATTAAACAAAGTAATTTATAGCTTTGAGAGAACCACAATATTACCTTCCACCGCATCATTTGGATCTTCAGCATCAACTTTTGTGATAGAAAAAGAATGAACTTGCTCCCTTAGACTAAGGTGGGGCTAACAGTGAATCCATTCCACTCCCCTAAGATTCACGTAGGGATTGGAAAAGAGCCCAAGATATCCAAACATGAAGCATTGGACATTAGGTATGGATTTCACCATCTTCCCTTTATCGTCAGTTTCGGGAAGTTGAGGCTTCATCTCAATATGACAATTATGATCGATATGGCCATCTCTTCGACACATGTAAAACATCACGCTCTTGAGTATGTAGTTCCTTGAATGATTATTCCCACATTTATTACACGTGGTAATTTTAACTTTCTTTCCACCTCTTATCTAATAAATGCTCCTCCCCAAGTATGGATGCCTTGATATTTTCTTTTCATTAGATTTATGATACCATTACATGTCACCGAACATCACTTTTTCATTCCTAGAACTTTGTATGATCTCCTCATTGTTGTCGTAGTCTCATATGGAAATATTATTTTGTAGATGAGGTTTTAGTCTACCGAAGAAAATATCAACCATACCATTAGTATCCATTAAGAAGATAAAGGTGTAACCTGAAAGACATGGGATGTTCATCTCATAACATCCCATAGATTCATTATCCTTCACCTCTATCTCAAGAAATTCCTTCTCAGTTTCTATTCTCATCGAATGAGGGAAATACTTATTGAATAACATCCCTATGAACTATTCACACTCCATAACTTTGATCTCCACTCATGGGATCATGTTTTTAATTAGTTCCCACCACTTATTAACTTCTCCCATTAAGAGGTAAACAGACATGGTGACATTATCTTTCTAAAATATTAATATAGAGAAGATATCTTTTCAATAGTGATTTCCGTTATTCTGCAATCAATGGGTCGGTAGATCCACTAATTTTTTTGGTCATTAATACATAAAGGACTCAACAAAATTTTGTTTCCTTCTTAGTGAAATGGGTCTATCAGCTTTATGCATGTTATTTCCCATAACATCAGTGATTTGATTCTTCATTCTAAAAAATAATTCCATTCAGACTTCCATTAGAGGACCATTAGAAAATGGTCTGTTGTAGTCACTATTTTCAAGGTTCCTCTGATTTACATCCTTTTTCGAAATGAAAAAAACATTAGTTAGAAACATTTTTCATTTAAGAATATTATAACTATAAAATATTCTTATGTATTAAAACATCATTCTTAAACACATTATTCATTATCAATAATTACATTTTCTATTAATACTCCATAATGGTTTATAAAAATCTTGTGGTTAACCAAACATACCCTCACAACTGTGAAAATAGGAGTAAAACAAGGCCAATTTTCATGCATCAGTTCCTATTCAAGTATAGATAATTGCAATGTTTTTGGGTTCTACTCCTAGTGAGATATTGGTGAGATCAATATCCTCTTTATCGTATCCAAACAATGATTTATTTTCTTAGAAACCACTGAAATAATATTTCATCAAAATACTAGGATGTTTCCAATATTTAATAATTTATATAGGGATATTCCTGATGTTTTCATATCCTAATTTCCATAAATAACAGAACTATCCTTTCATACTAACTATGACATCCTTACTTTTTATTATATAACATTACATGACATTTTAAAAATAGTAGATCATTTAATGTTTAGAGTCTTAGAAATAAAATACAAAATACACAAAAAAAATTAAATTATTCTACATGACAAGATAAGCCTCTTTGAGGATCATTTTAATTACAATTATTTCTTCTCATAACCTGGGGACATACATCAAAGGAAAAGGTGAGAAGAAGGCCTATTAAGGGAAAACAAGTGAAAAAATTGACATGTGAACATTATCAATATCAATAAGAACATGTGAATATAGTTAAGGAGTGATTGAGAGGAATATAATAATAATAATATCTTGAACCATAACTAGATAATGTGGATAAAACATTTAATTTACACATTCATAAGAATATCACCGTGGTCCTTCCCAAAGGTTTCATAAAAGTTTCCATGGTTATTCAACAAGGTATCATAAAACATGTCATCTTTATAGATTAATTTCTTTAACAAATTCACCATAACTCTATCATAAAGAACCCTTAGTATTTACTTATTCTCATGTGAGCCACATAGATCATAATAAAACATTTCATACATAACCCATATCGAATAAAAGAAACGGGTTTCATATCAAAATCCTAACATTATAAAAGTGTTTAAAACATGATCAATATGCCTTTTGTATCCCTTGAAAAGGTAATGAGGGTTTTATGTAAGACAATTCCAGAATAAAATAAATAATTCTTTTCTTGATGTATACCCCTAGAAATGATAGTGTTTTGGGTATTCACATAAGGAAAATAAAATAATTTATTGAGAAAAAATAGAGAGATTTTGATACAAAACTTCTTCATCATAACAAGGGTGAAATATAATTATATTAAACCTTAAAAAGAGAGGGGAAATTGGTCACCGATTCATAAGAGACTCCTAATACATTATTGGTACATAAAAATTGAAATAGGAACATGGTATGGAAAATCAAAAGACAAAACACATAAAAGTTAAACTGAAAAGAAAAAGAGATGTTGACAATTCACTTACATTAAAGAGTAACTAATAAAAATTACTGATTGGGACCTTGGGAATTTAGGGGTAGCTTGGGAGGTCTCCTTTGGAGGTAATACTATCATAAATTCGTGGATAATTATTTTGGAATGAATGTAAATGATGGAATTGGTGGGTATTTATAGAAAAAGAGAAGAAGTTTTTTTATTAATTTCCTTGGACACCTCATTAGTGGTATTTACAAAACCATGGACTTCCCATGGAATTTGCACATGGTATTAGCCAATTGAAACAACTATTGAGTTACTTTAACACATAATAGTCTACCATACTTTTAAATTAATCATTAAATAATTTTGATACTATTATAATATCATTTAACATACTGGAAAACTAAAAAAATATTTTTAATATTAAAAAAACTAATGTACATTATAAAATTCTCATAAATTCACCATAACCTCATATTGAACATGAGAATTCAAAAATTAAATTTATTTATTTCCTAATAAATCTCTAAATATTAGAATGTTTTCTTTTAATTATAAAAATACCCATTTATTAAAAAAAATATCAGACAGAAAATGTAAAGTAACATGTATGGGAAAATTATTGACACATGAAAAAGATAAAATTATTTTCAAATTTGTAATTAAAATGGTTTTTTATGAAAATATATAATTATATTAAACATTATTAATAAATACGTATTTTCATATAGTTATAAAAGAATATTTTTTACACAAAAAAACGAATTTATCAAATTACATCTTAATTATCAAGAAAAATAATTCTTAAAACATGTATGATGAAATGGAAATTTTATTTAAAAAATGGGATTACATTTTATGTAATGGTGACTTGAAAAATAACCCCTTAAACACTATCATATGACCTAAGGGTAAGGTGTGTGATGCTGATGGACTCTCGGGGCGGCTCAGATAATATCACCTCAGTGGTAACTTCCAGTAACATGAACTTCTCTCATATAAAAATTCATTCAATATTAATATGTTTAAGATCAGAATGGTATTGATCTATGGAAAATCCTAAAGATGGTACCTCCTTCCCATGTTCTAAAAAATGGGCTTCGTACAACCCGAGTATACATGACGATCCCATCGACTATTCTTTATTGTATAATTATCCATTATTAGTTCTGTTTGTGGAAAATAATTATAATGTTTCGAATTATTATTGTTTACAACTTTCATATAAATATCAATACATGATGGTCACATTTCATTTATATTTATATATTTTTATTTATTATGATATAGTAAAATATACATTTTTAGAAAACAACATATTATTCATAGGTTTGTGTCGTTGAAATTCAGATGAAGGGAAATTTACATATCCTAAAGAAAAACTGTGATGAATGTTTCACAAATTATGATGATAAATTTACATTGTTATCTAGGTATTCTATAGATTAAAAACACAATAAATAGTAAAAGATTTATCCCATTTTTAGGGGATTAAGCCTTGTCATTAAAGGGTGATCATTTCTTAAACTTTTTCATCAAGAGATGATTTAGTTTTATATCCCATCAATAATCATAAAGGATTTTATAGAGTAAATATATTCAATGGGAATAAATATAAGAATATGTCATCTTAATAAAAAAATAATGGACAATGTGTTAAATATGAAGATGATAAAATTTCCATCATGTGAGAAATGTAGAAACATTCACCCCATTAAATGCCTGAATGGAATGAGATTTTTTTATAAGTGTAGTGAAAGGGGTCATTTGGTTATAAAATACAATGGGATGAATGAAAACACATATATTAGGTGATAAAAATCCACAAATATTGTTCATAAACATTACTCATATCATCAAATTTATCAAATTATTAATTTGATTTTGGATCCTCACACTCCTTTATATCTACCATGTTTTCAATGAAAATTAGAATATTTCTTTATAATTTTAGAAGGGAGTTGTAAGTCAACAATCCAAAGGGATGTATCATTTCAAAAGTAATATTTCAGTTGGTCCCCATTATGACACAAAAATATAATTTATTTTCTTAGCATATTATCATAACAATTGTTGATTTTGAAAAATATCATTGGTATAGATACAATTTCAAAATATGATGAAAATATTTATTTTATGAAGAAGGCTAAATTATGATTTGGGAGGATGATGTAGAGTTACATTTCTTTAATACAGTGACTTTATCCTCTGATCTATATCTGGATCCACCCGTAGTATATAAACTAAATGAAATTCTTGGGGAAAAATATTAAACAATATATATGGATGGATAATGTAAATTTAAAATTGAGTATACACCAATTATATGTGAATTCATTGATAGGAATTAATTGGACATACCCCAATGTATGAAGTTAAGTTTTCTATTGATTTAATCTATGAGTAAAGGCCAATATCAAAAAATCCATATACAATAGACACCATAGAATCAGTGAAATTTAAAAAAAAACTTGAGTAGTTTGGTGGTAAGGGATTTATTCACCCATGTGTTTCACCATAGGGAGCCCTTGTTATCTTTGTTAAGAACATATATGGATCCATGAGCCTAAATTTATTATATAGAAATAAATTCTATTAAAATAAGGTAAAAGTAACATATTCATCACATTGATGACTTTTCTGATCAACTACATAGAGCTCAATATTTTTCAAAGATTGATCTTCATTCTAGGTATCATCAACTGTGAGTAAAGAAGTAATATATTCCAAAGAAAAAATTTTTAACAAGGTATTGACATTAAGATTTTATATTAATTCCATTTTTATTGACAAAATCGCTAACTATTTTTATAGATCTAATTAATAGAGGGTTCAAATAATATTTTGATTAATTAATTATAGTATTCAACAATGATATCCTTGTGTATCATAAATATTATGAGAACTATGATTATCATTTATGGATCATTCTTGAGAATCTAATATGGAAGGGTTTAATTTTAAAATTTACTGAATTTGATTTAGGGAATCATGAAATTTCTTTTTTAGGACACATTATCTTCAATGATGGAATCTGGGTTGATTCTATAATGAAAATAGATGTAAAATAATGGCATGTTGGTCATAGTGAGTATATAAGGAGTGGGGTGAGTAGGGTACCTGATAATTTTTTGTTTAAAAAAGTTTAAATAAAAACACCTAGTTTAATTATAACATTCTAGGTAATCAAAAAAATAGTTTGATATAAGCTTGGATACTTTATAATATATCTCAAAGCATGATTTTGTGTCCATTGAAAAAATATATGGACATTATTTTCTCTATTGAAAAAATTTACTAAATAAAATCTTGGTTCAAATACTTGTTGTTGTATAACTATCAAAGTATTGTATTTTTTAATAGTTAAAAAAATTAGTTTAATGATTTTAAATGAATCAAAACAAATGACAATAAAAAATAAAAAAATAGGTTCATTATCAATACTATAACTAATTCCCTCCACATGTAAATCACCTACTATTATGAAGATTATATAAAATAATCCCGATACAAAACCTAGACTAGTAAACACACAACAACTAACCAGCTATCTAAGAAACAAAAGGATCTATTCTATATTAACCATGAGAAAAACAAATAGAGGCCCCAAAAGGACATATTCTAAAACACCATGGGTAAAAAATATAGAGAGAGTTAATAATATATTCTGTATACTTCACTTATAGAAGAAGATAATGTATGTATTCAATAAATAGTGTAACCCCTGACCCCAATTACCCAGTGTTGGTGCATTATTACATAACATTGGCATGATCACAAAGAATTAAGTCTTGAAAGACTGACAAGATTAGTAGTCTTGGAAACACTAGATATATTCATAAGTCTTACATTACATCATACGTTTAAAAAAACTACAACAACATCTTGTCTTCATATCCCCTCATACTACCCCTGCTGGTCATTCAAAAATTACTTCTTCATATCCTGAAAAAAATAAGACATTGAAAGGGGTGAGCTCAAATGCTCAGTAAGGATAATAATATAGAAGAATATTTCATAGATAAGCATAAACACTTACGGAAATGTATAACTAAAACAATAGACTCTTAAACATGAAATTCAGTATAATATGGAAAAGATGAAATCAAATAATGCGATTTAATTATTCACATGGACATTCTACTAGTTTAATAATCACTTGAAATATTAATAACCACTTTCATAATGATGGAATGCATAATTCCAGACTATCATACCCACATAGCCAAGGCCTCGTACCGAGACTACAAATAAGATTTTGTCAAGGCCTCATGCCTAGACACTAGTTTCTCTCATGAGACCTACTGATGCATCGAGGAGCTATAACGGGCTCCACCCGTCAATTACTAAGTCCAATGCATTCCTCATATGAAAATTTTGAAATATAACATAAACATTTGTATTGAAACTAGCATACGAAATGTCAATACTTTATCCACATACCATAAATGGAATAAAAATAACACATCCACAGTCAAACATAACCCATTCAATACAATATAGAATATTGTATTGTTAAAGATTAACCTCAATCGAGAATAATGAAAGATATTAACATAGATGAAAATAATCATCAAAACTATTTGAGAGAAATATATTCCCTTTTATTGAAAACATTTAAAAGTCACATTGTTTTTCAATAAGTCATTTGAAAATAGATTTTTGAATCAAAGTGTCCCATACCACTTTGAAACTTTTAAAATGAATTATAATTTTAAAACATTAATGTCCATATAAATAAATCCTTAAAAATATTTTTAAAACATGGACATTAATGAGAAATATTTATAATAATAAATCTTTAAAACAATTAAAAATGATATTTTAGTTAGAGTTTCTAAACAAAAGAGAGGCATTTGAATACAAATAAATGAGGTAATAAAAACATTGTAATATCATGACAATAAAGGGATTCATGATATACTATGTCAAAGTACATTATATACACCATATAAAAGTGATTTGGTGTATAAGAACAAAGGAGTCTCAATAGAATGTAGATTCAGATGAAATATCTCATAAAGGATATATCCTTAGGTAAGGATAAATCTATGAAATATTTATGTGTGAAAAAATATAAATACACTCAATATGATTGGATATTCAGTGTAAAACAATCAAATGACATTCCCATATATTCTTGTAAAAACGACACCAATGAATTGGATGTTTAACTCAAATAAACGAGATTGAGTAAAAATTACTCTAATAAAGTTCATAATGATAACTTGAGAATTTATCAATGTAGTGATTATGTGTATAAAAATTATATCCACAGAAAGGGGAGAGGAAATTATGACATAATCAAATTAATAGTGATTCCACACATAATCTTGGAGTAAAATAATCAATGAAGTATGGGTAAAGCCGAATGAGTGGAAATTGAAATTTCAAATTCCCTTATTGATTTGGTAAATTAAGAAAAATACATACATGAAAGAAGGATCATACAATGATGATGTAAATATACATGAATTAAATTATATTACACAATTAATACAATCTTTCACAATACACACACCACATGCAATAAATTAGTGGTGAACAATGGAAATCCCATGAAATTAAAAGTGAGATAAAAAACCCCTTACTTTGTACTTTTTCTTTGGTCGACGGTAGGATAAACCCTTGTATAATGGTGAAATAGTTTTTGTTGAATTATAACTAAAAAATAAATTACATTAATATGATATCATATATTATATTTTAACATTGATTTGTTAATAATATTTTACTATTATCGTCGTTTCGAGTGTTAACAGATTCATTTTCCATTATATTATTTGTTATGCGAGCCATATTTTTGATGGATGGGATGTGTATTAATTATATCTAGAATGTTATCATGTCTCTAAAAATCATTTTTATTTATCAAATGAAATTTAGACATGAATGTATATGATGGGGAATGAATCTCATCGCGTTCGTGGAGATGGTAATCCGTATGTACGCACGAGTGACAATATCATTATTTTGATATTAAAATCATATATAATTGGATGGTATATACTATATATAGAATCATTATCATGTTTTATTTATTATTTACATGAATTGAACATCATTATTATACCCATCCAAATAATAATATATTGAATAACAATTACACCACGATGTTGAGATGGTAGGTCGTACGTATGCACGTATGGTGACATGTCATTCAAAGGATGGATAGAATACTGAATATGGTTGTACCATATTTATAATAACATAAGAGTATATATAATATACTGGAGTTTTTATTTTATAATGGAAATAACAATGAATGAATAAGTGGAAGAAGAAAGGAATTTGAAAGAGGGTGGTGAAAACATTACCTCTTCTTTGGGTTCTTCCTTTTGATTTGATAAAAAGGGCTCCATAGGATGGCTTTATGATAAAAAAAAGGCCTCTATGTTGAATTAAGGGAAGTTGAGAGAGTATTTGGTCAGGGGTTGGCCAAACCAAAAGGCTTTTAATGTGTGATGAAATGGTTAGAAGTGGTTTACTTTTATAAAGGGGAGGAGGGGCACCTTAGGATAATCTAGAAATATTATTTTATAATAAATTTATATTCGCTTTATAATGGATTAAAAGTGGATTATTTAAATTTTAAGGTGGGTATGGGTCGAAAAACCACTCAACCAATAGAATTTAGACAGGTGTGGGTCATTATATTAACCCTATCTTTTTAGTTTTAGCTCATAGTTAATTAGTTTGACATTTACCATGTCACCTGTATTTTTATATTATGTAGTTAATAAACATACTATATAAATCCAAGATACCCCCAATTGGTCCATTAATGATACAACTATTATGACATAAGTCTCTCGGTCGATCCTTTGATTTTTAAAAATTGAATATCAATTAATAATATAATATTTGTTTTAAAAACACTTTTATGTCAATTTTGACACTATTGGGTATTTTTTTTTGATAAATTCACAAGAGTATTGTTACTTCAAACCAAAATCATATAGTCAGTTATAATATGATATATTAACCTATAAAATTAGTTTATTTCATAAAAATCTTAAAATTACATTTATTTTGATATTTAAAATATCAATTATTTTATTCTTTCATTAATATGGAAAATAATGCATCATTATTGTGTCATAAATAAATTTAAATATAATATATTAAAAAATATAAATAAACTACCATTATGTAGGAAATCGTTTTAGCTTTCTAATGAATATTTATAGTCTAAATTCCAACATAAATAACCCTATATAAAAATTGATTTTCTAAAAGATATATGCTTATGTCATTTTTGTATTTGTTTTAACTTAATTAATATAAAGTGTCTTTATCACTTACGAGTGGATCCATGGGGTCCCAAAAACGGCCCAAATATGACCATGGTCGGAAATTTGTCAACCAATAAGGTTAGGACACGTTTTAGGGTAAATTAATATTATTATAATATTATTTGTTACCCTTATTTACCGGATTTACCCTTTAACCATGGTAAATAAAATAATTACCAAAGTAATTATTCAAAATGTCTAAAAATAAGAGTTACTTATTTACACAATTTGGACATCCTGATTCCAAATATTGTGTCCATTTTTCCAAATTCAAAACACAGAATTGGTAGAAATTAATTTAAAATTAATTCCCGCTGTCAAAACAAAAAGCGTGTTTTTAAGAGATAATAACTATCAAAAGATTAACATTTGTTTATGTCTGGTTTAAATGTGAAATAGTGTCCAATGACACAAATTGTACTAAATGGTAAAAATAAATTCTAAATATAATTTAAATACACTCAAATTCATAATTTATCACTATTAATTATTTTGATTAAAAATGGTTGTTTTTAATAAAATTTTAGTAATTTTCACTATTTCTCAAAATATGAAAGTTATCCGAAAAGTACCAAAAATTCACCCTAGGATAATTTTGATGTTCGGAATCCAAAAGTGAAGTCCATTTTGAAAGATAAAATGTATAAAATTTCAAAATATGGGTATTACTATTCATAACAGCAAGTTTTATTAGTTGTGGTGTGTGTTAGAAATTGAAGTTGCCTATAACACACGCTACTATATTATTCAGTGAGAAGCGTACCGTGGAATCTTGGGGAGTTACATTATCCCCTCCTTCAATAAATTACATCCTCATAATTTTTGAATATTGGGCTTGGGAATATAATGGAAATTCCCACATCGGAGAAAGAGTCAATAAAACTTTCACTTTAAAAGAAAGAAAGAGAAGTACAAAGGTCACCCGAGATAAACTATACTAGGATTCCATGTAGAAAAACATGGATATGGATGATAAACTAAGTGTCAAGTTCTGATGGAGAGGGATAGAAAACATGATCATGGGAAAGTTAACAATAGGGAAACCACAAACTTGTGATGATACAAACGGTGATTAGATTCCCAGTAGAAAAAGTAAACAGACAACATTTTTTTAAGATACATTACATAAAGATGAGGAATTTATTTCTGAGATTGACTAAGAACATAAAGTTATGTACTTAATTTTTATGTAATGTTTCATTCTTTAATAAATTTATACTATTAACTCTTTTTTAAAAGATGATTATTCGAGAATACTTGGTGACACATGAAGAGTTAGAATAAACATCTTATAGAATCACATGATCCACGAAGAATAAACTATATATTTACCTTGTCTTTAGAGATTAATAAAAACCAAAATGGTTATTATAATATCTTATGATCACCCATAAGTTTATTCCATTAGAGAAAGAAACACTAATATTAATTTCTAAAATTAAACCAACAATACACCAATGTTAAATAACTAGAATTCAATAAACAATTGTCCTTAAAATCCTTCAATAAAATCCAAAATAATATTGAAACCCAAAACATATAAGGATTTGGTTATGTAGTCTTCCACCTTTAATGGTATCTCCAAATGATATCAACTACTCTTAAAGTCACATACTTAAAAATTAATAATCCTAATCACATATTCTCTATTATAGGTTAATCATTTCCATTAATAACCCAAATCACTATAAATCCACAATAAAAACATGGATAAAAATTCACCATTACTCCTTAAAAGAATTTCCATAGTATTCTATTTTCCCTGGGCATATAGTGTTCCGTATAAAGCAAACATCTTTGAAAATAACATTTATCACTTAATCACCAAATAATTTTCCTATACTAAGGGTATTCATTAGATAAGAAATAAGATCAAAAATAAACTTATTATTTATCAATAAAATCATTTAACTAAAAAAAATAGTAACACTAACCAGGGACTTCACGTAGTCCAGTGGTAGGCAATAAATCACAATCGCACTTTGGATGTTGGTTCGATTCCCACATCTTTTTCCGACGCGATGTGTTGTCTCACGGTCTGCGTGTTTTCCTTTCTCAAAAACTATATTTTATAACAATACCAAAATTAGATAAATGCCTCAAAATAACCATAACATAATTTAACCACGAATGTTATCTCATACCTTTCATTTTCATCCCAAATTATTATAACTTGTAATTGGCTCAAACCCAATGATCATATAAAACCAAATGGTTATTTATAACTATATCCACAAGAGAAAAGATAATTCTTCCTCAAATATCATTCTCACATGGAAAACAGTATTGTTACAAATACAAGAGAAGATTATTCAAAATTAAACCCATCAACAAGGAGCACTAATACTTTTTAAACATTTCTCCAGCCATTTATTCCCACATAGCTTCTTCTTTGACCACGAAAATATCCTATATAATAGGTCATTCACTCGGGTAATTGTCAGGTCCCCTACATTTATGGCAAATGACTATAAATGGATTCTTGAGACCATTTTTATCTTCTTCCATAGTGCTCTTCATTTTTTCGGCAATTCTTCACATTATGTCCTTCCTTCCCGCACGTAAAGAATTTATTTTTCCCCTTGAGACACTTTACTGGTTTTCTCCTTCCATATTTCCTGCATGATGGAAATTGAGGATTCTTTTCTCCATGGTATCCACTATTGGAGATCTTATTATTCATCACCATTCTCTTCTTCGTCGAGTCCAGGAATTGGATAATATATATATTGCTGAGCATATTTTTGTAAAATTGATTTTGAATGAAGATGCCACCTTTTACGCCTATCAAAATTCCATTTTTCTACTCATTACCACAACCATTCCCACCTAGTACATCATTCACAATGTCACTATGACATCCTTGGAATCCAGTCATTGACTAAAACCAGAAATCATTCTGTGAGTAACAATAGTCATAAAATCATTTAGAGAATATCATATCACCATATTCTCAATTTGAAACACATTAGGATTAACCAAGGTAATTTACTCTCATCTTATATATAATACTTTGAATTATTTTGTAAAGAAAATGTTAATTATCTTAAGCATATCCCTCGGGGTGTTGTAACCAAGAGTGCAGTGAGGCCCGTTGTTTTGTACCAGTTCCCATTCGAGTCTAGTTCAAAGCGGGGTTTTCGGGTTTTACCCCTAGGTACATCTGTGCCAAAGCCACCTCTACCTGCTCGTATCTAGACAGGGATGTATTTCTTAGAAAACTCACAAAATTTCTACAATACCAAAATTCTAGGAAGCTCATCTATACTAATCCTCAAATTCCATCCTAGATCTAAGTTCTCTAATCAGAGTTTATCTAAATATAGCTTCCAGGGATTGTATTAAACTTTCTCTAATACCAACTGTAATGCCCTGACCCTAGTTACCCAGAGTCGGTGAATTATTACATAACATTGGCATCATCACAAAGGATCAAGTCTCGAAATACTGATTAGGTTAGTAGTCTTGGAAACACTAGATATATTCATAAGTCCTACATTACATCATAAGGTAAAAAAATACAACAACATATTGTCTTAATATCGCCTCATACTACCCCTGCAAGTCATTCATAAATCACGTCTTCACATCCTGGAAAAAAATAAGAAATTGAAAGTGGTGAGATCATATGCTCAGTAAGGATAACAATATAGAATAATCTTTCATAGATAAGCATAAACACTTAAGGAAATGTATAACTAAAACAAAAGCCTTTTAAACATGAACATTATCATAATAAGGAAAATATAAAATGAAATAATGCCATTTAAATATTCACATGGATATTCTACTAGTTGAATAATCACATGCAATATCAATAACCACTTTTATAATGATGTAATGTATAATACCAGACTATCATAACCACGCAGCCAAAGCCTCGTGCCGATACTAAAAAAAAGATTTTGTCAAGGCCTCATGCCAAGACACTAGTTTGTCTCATGAGACCTTGCGATGCATCGAGGAGCTATAGCAAGCTCCACCCATCACTTACTAAGTCCAATGCATTCCTCATATGAAAATTTTAAAATATAACATAAACATTCGTATTGAAACTAGCAAACAAAATGTCAATGCTTTATCCACATACCATGAATGGTATAAAAATAACACATCCACAGTCAAAAATATCTCATTAAATACAATATGGAAGATTTTATTGTAACAAATTAACCTCAATCGAGAATAATTAAGGATATTGATATAGATGAAAATAATCATCAAAACTATTTGAGAGAAATATCTTCCTGTTTCTTGAAAACTTTTAAAAGTCACACTATTTGTCAAGATGTCATTTGAAAATAGATTTTTGAATCAAAGTGTCCCATACCACTTTGAAACATTTAAAAGGAATTTTAATTTTAAAACAATAATGTCTATATAAATAAATCCTGAAAAATATTTTTGAAAACATGGACATTAATGAGAAAGATTTAGAATAACAAATCTTTAAAACATTTAAAAATGATATTTTAGTTAGAGTTTCTAACCAAAATAGAGACACTTGAATATAAATAATTGAGGTAATTTTTTTTAATATCATGATAATAAAGTGATTCATGATATACTATGTCAAAGTACAATATATACACCGTATAAAAGTGATTTGGTGTATAACAACAAAGGAGTCTCAATGGAATGTGGATTGAGATGAAATCTCTCATAAAGGATTTATATGTTTGTTATGGATAAATCTATGACATAATTATGTGTGAAAAATATAAATAATCTTAATATTATTGGATATTCAGTGTAAAACAATCAAAGGACATTCACACATATTCTTGTAAAAACAACACAAATGAATTGTATGTTTAACTCAAAAAACGAGATTGAGTAAAAATTACTCTTATCAAGTTTGTACTGATGACTTGAGAATTTATCAATGTAGTTATTATTTGTGTCAAAAGTATATCCATAGAAAGGGGAGTGAAAATTATGACATAATAAAATGAATAGTGATTCCACCCATAATCTAGGAGTAAAATAATCAATGAAGTATGCGTAAAGCCGAATGAGTGGAAATTGAAATTTCAAATTCCCTTATTGATTTGGTAACTTACGAAACATACAACCATGAAAGAAGCATCATACGGTGATGATGTAAATATACATCAATTAATGTACATTACACAATTAGTACAATCATGGGCAGTACACACACCACATGCAATAAATAAGTGCTGAACAATGGAAATCTCACGGAATTAAAAGTGAGATAAGAAACCACTTACATTGTAAATTTTCCTTATTCGATGGTAGGTTAGCCTCCTGTATAATGGTGAAATAATTTTTATTGAATTATAAAATAATCAATTACATTAATATGATATCATATATGTTTTTTTAACGTTGATTTGTTAATAATATTTTAGTATTATCGTTGTTTCTGGTGTTAACAGATTCGTTTTCCTTTATATTATTTGTTATGTGAGCTTTATTTGTTATGAATGGGGTGTATCTTACTCATATCTAGAATGATATCATGTCTCTAAAAATAATTTTTATTCATCAAATTAAATTTAGTCTAGAATGAATACGATGGTGAATGAATCTCATCGCGTTCATGGAGACGGTAATCCGTACGTACGCATGAGCGATAATATCATTATTTTGATATTAAATTAATATATAATTGGATGGTATATCATATATACAGAATCATTATCATGTTATAATTATTATTTAAATGAATTAAACATCATTATTATACCCATCCAAATAATAATATATTGAATAACAATTACACCACGATGTTGAGAAGGTAGGCCGTACATACACACGCATGGTGACATGTCATTCAAAGGATGGACAGAATAATGAATTTGGTTGTACCATATTTATAATAACATCCTAGTATATATAATATACTAGAGATATTATTTTATAATGGAAATAACAATTAAATAAGAAGTTGAAGAAGAAAAGTACTTGAAAGAGGGTGGTGAAAACATTACCTCTTCTTCGGGTTCTTTCTTTTGATTTGATCAAAAGGGCTCTTTAAGTTGGATTTATGATCAAACTAGTGCCTATTGGTTGAATATAGGGAAGTTGAGAGAGTATTTGGGTAGGGGTTGGCCGAACCAAAAGGCTCTTAATGTGTGAATAATTGGTTAGAAGTGGTGTCCTTTTATAAGGGGGAGGAGTTTCACCTTAGGAAAATCTTGAAATATTATTTTAAAATAAATTCATATTAGGATTATAATGACTCAAAAGTAGATTATTTAAAGGTTATGATGAGGATGGTTCAAAATCCACTCAACCAATAGAATTTAGATAGGTTTGGGTCATTTTATTAATCTTATCGTTTAGTTTTAACTCTTAGTTAATTAGTTTGACATTTACCATATAACTTTTATTTTTTTATTATATTGTTTATAAACATAATATATACATCCAGGAGACCCCCAAGTGGTCCATTAAAGATAAACCTATCATGATATAAGTCTCTTGGCTGAAAGTTAGATTTTTAAAAATTGAATATCAAATAATAATATAATATATTTTTAAAAACGCTTTTATGTCAATTTTGGCACTATTGGGTATTTTTTTTGATAAATTCACAAAAGCATTATTACTTAGAAAACAATTCATATAACCAGTACTCGTATTTCATATTGACCACTAAAATTAGTTTAATTCATAAAAAGATTCAAATTACATTTATTTTGATATTTATAATATCAATTATTTCATTATTTCATTAATATATAACATACTGCATCATTATTGTGTTATAAATAAATTTAACTAATATTTCTAAAAATTATAAATAAAATACCATTATGTAGGAAATTGTTATAGCTTCCTAATGAATATTTATAGTCTAAAATCCAACATAACTAACCATATATAAAAATTTTCTTTCTAAAATATATATGCTTATGTCATTTTTGTATTTGTTTTAACTTAATTAATATAAAGTGTCCTTATCACTTAAAAGTGGATCCATGTGGTCCCAAAATCTACCCAAATATTACCATGGTCGGACATGTATCAACCAATATGGTTAGGACACGTTTTAGGATAAATTAATATTATTATAATATTATTTTTTAACTTTATTAACCAGATTTACGCTTTTACCATGGTAAATAAAATATTTACCGAAATAATTATTCCAAATGTCTAAAAATAAGAGTTACCTATTTTACACAATTTGGACATCCTGATTCCAAATATGGAGTCCATTTTTCCAAATTCAAAACACAGAAGTGGCAGAAATTAATTTAAAATTAATCCCCGCTGTCAAAACAAAAAGTGTGTTTTTAAGAGATAATAACTATCAAAAGATTGACACTTGTTTATGTCCGGTTTAAATGTGAAATCATGTATAATGAAAAGAATTATACTAAATGGTAACACTATATTATAGATATACTTTAAAACCACTCAAATTAATAATTTATCACTATTAATTATTTCGATTAAAAAGTTGTTTTTAATAAATATTTAGTAATTTTAACTATTCATCAAAATATGAAAGTCATCCGAAAAGTACCAAAATTTCACCCCAAGCTAATTTTGATATTCTGAATCCAAAAGTGAAGCCCATTTTGAATGATAAAATGTATAAAATTTCAAAAAGTGGGTATTACTATTCATAACAGCTAGTTTTATTAGTTGTGGTGTGTGTTAGAATTTGAAGTTGCATATAACACACGCTACTGTATTATTCAGCGAGAAGCATACCGTGGAAGCTTGGGGAGTTAAAAACAGGGTGATCCACAAAATTCTCTAATTTAAATGCAACAAGAATAAAGAGAATGTATAAAATTGTAGATTATATAATATTCCTCGGGATTATTTGATCTGAAATCATAAATCTCGTCGTATGTAGCTCAGATTAGAGACTGATTCATTTATTTGAAAAACTCATTAAAAAGTTTGTATTTGAGGTATCATTGTTTTGAATATCAATAGGGAACTGTATTGGGGATGTGATCCACTCTTCCATAGTCATTGGAATGTAATAAATATTTGTGTAAAGAACTTCAATAAATGGAACACTAGACGATGTCTTCATACTCACCCATCATGAATCTCCATACACATGAGAGTGACTACTTTTAATATATAGGGAGGTAGGATTGAGTGAATATTTGAGATACAACAATATGGGTAACATGAATCCTTATATTAAGATCTTACATAATTTAATGTTACTTAATATTTTATTAATAACAATTAAAATAATACGTAGCCTTAAATATGACAATATGGAGGTCATAATTATTAAATTTTAATATTCCATTATAGCTAAAGTGAATCATTCTAACAGTGACCCATGTTTGGAGGTGATTCAGGCCAATGGTGTTCCCGGATTGTGATAGGTCATCTAATTGAAGGTCAGGTGTGGTGGTGACTTATGTTCAGTGGTGACTCATATAATTCATGATTCATATCAATTGTGACTTATCTCAATGGTGACACATCTCAATGATGACTCTTCTTACAGTAGGTCATCTTCAGATGTGTCTCTTTTCTGGTGATAGATAGAGTTTGAAGGTGACTCAATCCTGACAATGACTCTTTTCTAGTAGTGATACATTCCGATTGGTGACTCTTTTCTAGTGGTGACTCATCCTCAATAGTGAGTCTTTTTTTGCAGTGACTCATCATCAATGGTGAGTCTTTTCAAAACATAGAATTTTTTTTCCAAAATTACATATATTATAAAATTATATCATAAAATATAAAACTCAGTAAAAACATTAATAAAATGAATTTTGGGCATTAAAATAAAGAGGTTCCACTAATAACCCATTTTTATTGATAAAAATTACGGCATTTTATAAACAATGTATAGAATAAACTATGGAATTAAATTGATATTTTTAAACAAAAAAATGGTATCAAAGGTATTATGTAAAAATATTATTAATTCTATTTAATAAAAATGGTATGAAATTTTTATATTAAATACACATGGACTCAAAGGTATGGTATCAATAAATATAATTAATAATGGTAGAAAAGAATAAAATCACTGTAAAAATAGTAAATAATTACTACATTCATTCGCCCACTTTTTGGATGATCAAAAAGAATAAAAGAAAAAAATAAAATGAAATGAAGAAGAATATGAATATTAGTAGAATCCCCATTTAAGAACAAAACTAATTGAATTACATTAAAAAGAGATACAAAAATGTTATTAAATTATTGTAGAAAGTCATTAAAAAATTCCTAGAAAACAAAAAGTCCACCCATTATGCTTCTCATCCTGGGTAATAAGAACAATAGTTGACTTTAAAATATTATAGTAAGAGGGAATATATGGAAAGCATCTAGAGAAGGTAACTAGGGTGGAGGCTGTAGGGACTGAAACAATAGTAGTAGGGACAAAGGTGGAAGGTGGGATCTCCTTGATGATCACTAGAAAAAGCTGGAGAAATATTTCTAATAGAGATAAACTAAAAGGCTAAAACAAAAATTGTATTAGTTATTTGGGATGTAGATTAATAGTTCATCTAAAATAATTATAAAATGTAGCTGGAGAAGTCAAATGAATATTCACAGGTAGGGCCTCATATGATACAACTAAAGTCCAAAAAACATGTAGAAAAGGC
This sequence comes from Viscum album, assembly GCA_963277665.1. NCBI lineage: Eukaryota > Viridiplantae > Streptophyta > Magnoliopsida > Santalales > Viscaceae > Viscum > Viscum album. Next base: position 883,920,248 of record OY728123.1, read on the forward strand.
TTCATCAGAATTATATTGTCCAAAATGATTTGGACTCCTCAAAACATTAAAGGAAATAATTATTTCTTATCCTTCATGAAAAATTGAATCATTGGTTTTAATTATTTCAATTGATATACATACTCCTAGAAGGGTTAAGTAACATGTGGTAACTAAAAGTTCTCATTAAGACAGTAGAAGTAAGTGTTTAGAAAATGCTTTGTATAGATCCTAAAAAGGAAATACCAACCATTCCGTATGATGGTTTTTCAATAATATATAATATAATTAATATATTCCCTTTCCAATTAATATATGTAGTCACTGTTATGTCTAATCTGCATAAAAAAATCTTGTGAGAGATCAGGAACTTATCCTAAAAGAGCCCAAAGATCATCTCTAACAATAGATATCATTGACTCAAAGTTAGAGGAATGAGGTGGAGAATAAGATATAGAATCTATATAAGTAATATTACTTATCCTCTCTAATAAATCATACATACTAACAGAAAAATTAGTTTTCATATATTTCATCACTGATATCAAAGAATCTGGCACTTTATAAATTCATTTATTATCTATTTCCACTTCTTGAATATGATGCACTATCCAGGGATGAATATATTAGATCAAAATCTATAACAAAAGACTAAAATAATTCTCAATATTGTTTTTTATTAGAGGAAGTAAAATAATTATAATAATATCATAATCAAACACATGACATTCCATAAAGGACTCCAAATCAGCTCTGGTAACCGCATGTTCAACTATATGAGAAAACAAATCATTAAATGGTGTAGAAGATCTCTTAATAGCAGAAACCTTTATTGGGTCAGATCAAGAAGAAATATCTAAATAAAATTTTTATATCTCCCTAAAGGCATCAATATACTAGACCATTGATCCCTTAAGATACATATCTACTCAAACTAGGACAACATGTCACATATCATTGGTTTCAGAATATTCTAATCCATGTTTTACATAACCAGAGTACATATTCCATTCCTCAAAGACTGAGACTCCCTTACTATAACACGAAACAATAGTAGGTTAGAAAAATATAGGTTCAAAAACTATATTCTCATCAAATATCTACTCATCAAGCATCTGATCATCAACTAAAGGCATAACAGAATCACCACCATCATGTTCTACATTTTTAAGAAAGACTGTGTGGCTCAGAGAACTCAAGGATTCCTCCCCCGCAAATAATGCATGAAACTCATACCTAATAGCTCTATAAAAATAATGACCTAATCTTGGTATCACCTCTAATATATAATAATTTGAAAATCCTTGAGAATAAATAAGCTCCTAAGGAATATCAGCATACCCAATATGGGCATTAGGACCCTCATGATCTAAACCATCATCACAACCTTTTCCATGACCTTTATCCTCATAATCCCAATTATCTTCTTATTTACTATTTTATTCTTCATATTATTCATCGTCTCTACTCTCACCATTATTAGATAACTAAAAAAATAAGAAATAGTTTTATACTCTTTTTTACAATTTTTAGATAACAATGTATCCTTAACAAGAAGAGATCTAAGTGGAATTCATGAATTGAACATAATAACATGATGTCTCTTAAGAATTTTTGGGACACTATGCAAATCAAATGATTACTCATGATTTTCATTAACTGAAGAAAAAAAATCTTTTTATTCATCATCTGAGTACACAAACACTTCATCTAGATCTAAGATAAGATCCAATATATTACTTGGTCTTGTAGGGTGATCAATAAGACTGAAATCCACATATATCTTGTCATCGTCATCAATCCATTTCCTCTTCTAGGGGATCCAATTTAACTTCATTATTTTGGAAATTACCTTATTATGACATAATCCTCCATAATTTACCTTGTTTTCTTCTTACCCATCCACTAAACCCATGACCTCCAGCATAGGAATATGAACATAGGGTAAATTAGGGAAGTTGACCATGAAGGAATTTTACACATTTCCATCATATATACCATCAAATATCTATATAATTGGATTTTATCTCCCCTTATAATGATGCATATAATGTATATATCCTGATACCTTATTGAAATAAAATAAAATATATCATGTCACCTCATGTGATGAATAAACATGAACACCAAATGACTATCATCAACTGGATCTATTGCTTCTGGTCTTATCAAATTCCCATATCAATTCAATTTAGATAACTCATTGCCATATTTCAGAGAATCACTATCACATGGAATTGATACCAGATAATATTTTGGGACTCCTTCAGGAGGTAGTTTTATACATATATCCTATAAACTTGAATACAACCCAAATTTATTCCCATTTATCCTACATTGAGCCCAGTATTTGTATTATCTAAATCTAAAGTCAATATTTTGATACAACTAATTTTAATAACCTAGGATAGAATGACCACTCATTATTTGAGAACCAAACTGACCATCCCTAGTAATACATTACTCTAAGAAAAATGGATCTATTTACTCATAAAAATTCAATATTTAATTCCTTATCATGAACTATTGTATACTTCTAAAGTTGTGGTTTCCACATTGATACAGATACAAGACTCAACTCTCATTTTTTATTTTCTCAAAGGACACAACTCATCTGAAGATGGAAATAATACTCGCTTCACTCTTACCATTTCTAACAAATTGGGAGGTTTAAAAGAGGTCTATAGAAGGATAGAATCTATGAGAAAAATATTCATAGATATGGTTTGTGTGTGAGGAAGAGGGACCTTCAAAATTATATTGAGTCCCTATTTTATATCATTTGGGGATTTGAAAATATTAAAAATAATATAAAATATTTAAATAAAAAGGAAATTAAATAAATAACTCCTACAAAAATACAAATAGTGACTTAGGTTCCAATGGTGGGTTATTCCAACGATGGGTAAACACCAATACTAGGTAAACATTAAAGGTGGGCAAACACCAATGGTGTGTAAACTCCAATTATGCGTAAAACCCAAATGTGGGTAAACTCCATCCTTGGATAAACACTAATGGCCGGTAAACTTCAACTAATTAACATTAACCAATATTAGTCATGCCTAATTCATGTTTGATGTCGTCCATACACTTAGAATTCAATGGCTGAGTGAAAATATCAACAAGTTGATGTTCAATTACAATGTATTCAATATTTGTAACATATTATTGAAAAAGACCTCAAAAAAAGTGATATATTTCAACAATTTGTTTTATTCTTGAGTGATAAACATGATTATTAGAAATGGTTATAACACTTTTGTTGTAACAATTTGTAGGGACATGATGAAATTTATATCAATAGTCTTGTAAAGTATGTTAGATCCACAAAATTTGAGCACAACAACGACCTGGTTCTATATATTCAGCTATATTAATAGATAGTACAACTGAATTGTAAATCTTACTACACATTTAAACTAGATATTTACCATAAGATCCCATGTTCCAGAGATTATTTTTCGATCTTACATACAAACACCAAAATCTGCATCTAAATAACTTACCAAGTCAAATTCATGTCCACAAGGTAGAACAATCCAAAATTGTTTGTATACTTGAGGTATTTGAAAATCCATTTAGTAATAATTAATTGTGACTATGGTGGGTTTTATTGAAAATAGGCTCATATACACACACGAAACATATTGTCAGTCCCGCAAGTAGTAAAGTAGAGAAGACATCCAATCATACCTATATAATTTGTCCGATCTCATTGTTTAAAATCTCCATCAAGATCCAAATTACAAGTGGTACTCATTGGAGTCTAACTACTTTTTTTATATAAAAATAAAAATGTTTTAAAGTACATTTAGTTTATTTTCATTAATTTAAGTTAATTACGTATTTATTTTGAAAGAAATGAAAAACAAGGAACAATTTCAGTTCACATATTAAACTCATTTCAAATTAATTTTAATAATCATTGAAAAATAAATACATAATTAAATTTTATATGTTTTAAAGATAATATTATATACATTGATTTTAACTACTAAAAATCTTCTAGATTTTTTTTATAAAAGGGTAGGATCAACTATATCTCTTAAAAACCCCTTAGAAATAAGAAAATATATGATCCTATAAACCAATCATTATAATATTGTTTTCAACCATATAAATATTTTTTTAGTCATAAAAAATAATTTGGTAAATAAGGATTTTGAATACTAGGGGGGGTTGTTCTACAAAAACTTCCTCAATTATATAACCATTCAAGAATACATATTTAAGATATATATGAAATAGTATTAAATCAAGAAGTTCTACATATCCAATAATTATTATAATCGATTTATGTTGGATATAGGTTAATATATTTTCTCATAGTGTATTTCCTCTTCATGGGTATACCCTTGAGAAACTAGTCTAGACCTATTTCTATTTATTATTCCAGATTCATCAACCTTGTTTCTAAACACCCATTTGGTTCTTATAGTTATGTTGTATATAAGTTTATAAAAAAGTTCCAAACCATTACTTTCTGTGATTTGAGTAAATTTTTCTTGTGTATACATTACCTAAAATCCATAATTTATTTCAATAGTGGTGTTTTTAGGTTCAAGTAATTGATAGAATTCTTGATGGTCAACATCATTTCACTGAGACTCTCTTGACTGTTTAATTCTATATAATTATAATAAAATATCATTTATAGGGTGGAATTTATGATTCCTAATTCCTCTACAAAAATAAGGGTTGGTCACCCCATGTTCTTTTATAGACTCAAGATTAGGTTTTGGAACTTCCTTAGAAATGGATGATTTTAGGCTTCTTTTATGACATTGTTAGAAGGATTTAAATTTATTTTCAAAGTTAACCAATGTTTTTGAGTTTTTAAAAGGATTTTTAGGCTCATGTGGCTATGTTTCATCGAACATGACATGAGAATACTCTTCCAAAACCCTAGTTCCTTTACTACATACTCTATAGTATTTACAAGATTTTTAATATCCATGAATAATTCCTTCATCTCTTTTGGAAGAAAAATTTTCATGATTATAATCGGTGTTAAGAAAAATTTATTTGAATTAAAAAATCGAAATTAATTAATCTTATGATTAATATTATTCCAACTATCATAAGGTTTATTCCATGGTGGAGGTTTAATTAAGACTCTGTTAATTATATTACACGATGTATTCACAACCTCTTCCAAAAATTATATAGTTAGTTCATATTCAATAAGAATTGTATGCGTTATCTCTTAAAGTGGCATGTTCTTTATTTGTAAAACTCCAATCTATTGGGGAGTCCTAAGTGAGGATAAGTTATACTTATATCCATTTTGTATGAAAAAAGGCTGAAAGTATTTATTTTCAAACTCATATCCATGGTAACTTGTTATGTTCCAAATTCTAAATCCCATAATGTTTTCTACAGATATTTCATGATTGGTAATATTAGATAAGGCTTCACTCTTATGAACTAAAAAAATACGCAAGTATAACTATATAATTATTATATAAGTACCCATACATAGTGCTTCCCAATAAGAATCAAAATTCTAGAATTTCCAAACAATTCCATGTGAACCCACTCATGTCGTTGAGAAGTTGATACTTCATTACATAATTTAAAAGTTATTTTTGTATACATACCATTTAGAATGGGGTTGCATACATTATCATTTGGTAATAAAATATTAGGTAGATCCTTGAATAAACCTTTCCTAGTGAGATTTATAAGTGGATGAATATCACATTTTCCTAGTCTCTTATTCTAAATAAAAGATTCCTTATGAATGGAACTTAAGAGATAATTGATATTAATGAATCAATATTAAAGGAATAACACATTTTTATTTCGCAATCCTTAAAAAACTAAATCATTTAGAGAATTAAAAAAAATATAGGAATTATTTTACAATTTTACATGAACACAATATTAACATAGCTATGTGATACTATAAATATTGTTTTTTAAAACATCAAAAAATAACACATTAGAAATTAAAACATGGTTATAGTTACCAGTTTGGACAAGGTCTATGATTTTCCCATCATATTGTCACTAAAGGTGAAAGGTCCACAATTTTAATTTATATAGTTATTTATTCTTTTTTAATACTGTATCATAATCTTGGAGTACATTCATTCAATGTAAATTTTTGTTTATAGGATCACATGAAGTAGTTCCCCTACAAAGCAATTTAATGCCAAAAATGATTTTGGTACACAAAATATCTCCAATCAAAAAAATCAGTGATTAGAGATTTATGATAATAGATTTTTTGTATTACTATAACAATATTTTAAATTCTTTGAAATAAATATTTATTTGGTCTACCTGAATTTTAACAAGTAGTAGAATTTGAAAAATTAGATTTTGGAACCAAAGTGCTCTAAAACATTATTCTATATCCAGTTTGGTTACCTATAATGGTAATATACTTAGATTATTTTTTTACCAGTTATTTGATTAATAGTTCTTATAAAATTAGTAAATCTCTCAATTTATTTCATTAAATTAAAATTAATCAAATTTATTTCATTACTTTCATTACATAATTGAGCATTTATGTAATTTTTTACAAAAAAATTGATTTTATATTTGAAGAAAAAGGTGAGTGTTTCTTTAATGTTTTTAATTTATCTTTAAACTCATTGAAGGTATATTTATATGAATTTAAATATTCAATAATTTCCTATTTTGGAATATCATAATAATTTTACTCCTGAGAGTGATCATAATTTTCTACATGAGATATAGTAGGCACCTTATATATATTTTTCATGGAGAACACATTATCTCTTTTAGGATTTTATTCATGAGATGAGTTTGAGTCACAATAGTGAAAATCTAGGTGGAATTAATGGTTTTATTATATTTTCTTACATTATCAGCATAATTGTTTTTATACATTATCTTGGGGAAGTCAGTGTAACAACACTATCTTTTTGAATGAAAATTATTTCCTGAAAATTATTGTTATATTATTTTTTACATAGAAAAACATTATCCGTTTAATATTCAATTGAGTATATTTAAATTTTTACCATAGTTTTTTCAATTTTTTTATTACCGTTGGTAGAAATACACTTAATAATAATTTTAATGTTATAATTTGTATTTATAACTAAAAATAATAAAGCATAATTAATACTGAATGGAGAAGCGATGACCGAAACCAGTGGAGTCATGTCATAAAAAGACCATTTGTAATAACCTTGGAGTTAGGTATCATTAATGATATTTTATCTTGACCATTCCCAATTCAAGATTCAACATGGGAGGCTTGAATTAAATCACATACCGGATAATTTTAAGTTAGTGGAAATAACCTCTTCGGGGATATTATCCAAGTCTCCCCATGAATCATTCACCATCACACACCTCACCCTTAAGTAATATGAATGTATTATAAGGGGTTATGCTTCAAGAAATTATTTACTTCATGTGTAATCCCTTTTATAAATAAATGTTTTTTTCTATAAATTCTATTTTAAGTGAATTTTTTATTAATAATATTGAGATTGAATTTGATAAATTTACTTTTAGGAAAGAAATTGTAATTTTTAAAAAAGATATAAATATTATGATAAAATAATATATTCTGAATAATACATATATTAATTAAAGTGTATTGTTAAATTCATCATATTTAAAATAAATGATAATGTAAATTTTTTTCAGACTGTGAGAAACATTACTATGCATTTTTTATCCAATATTATTTTTAATAAATAAGGATTTTTAGATTTTTTTGTTAAATCTATCATACATAGAAAATTATTACAATAAAATAACCATAATTTTTTGAATCATCACAACAAAATTATTGAATGGTGAATTTATGAGAATTTTTTGAAATCTTTTGTTATTATGTGAATACTAAAAATACAGTATTGAGTGTTTTTATGTTTACTGAAATAATAACGATATAATAAGTAATATAATTTTTTTTGACTATTTTGGATAACAATATTAGTATAGGTTTCTCATTTTTACAATTAATTGAGATAATACCATAGGAAATCACATGGTCTTTCATTTACCACTCTCTATGTTTCCTAGGAAATTAATAAAAATCCACATATTTTTCTAAATACCCACCCATTTCTACATTTTAATTCATTCTCAATTCAATTTATATAAATATATGATAGTTATACCTCCCATGGGGTCCCACAAATGTGTCTTTAAGACCTTAAGCTCCATATCCTTGAGATTTACGAGTTACACTTCATGGTAATGGAAATATCACCTTCTAATTTTGTTTTCAGTTACCTATTTATGTGACATTCCATTAAAAAATTTGGACAATGATATTATATAAATTCCACTAAATAAATTTAAATTATAAAGAATATTTTTTTAATGGTATAATATTTCCCATCCCCTTTTACCATTTTGCAAAACCAACTTTAATACCCGTTATGATGCCAGATTTTCTTATCAAAATCTTTGTCTATTTCTCAAGAAATTATCATTTATTATTTCATGATTACCATAAAATATTTATTTTCAAGATATATTCATATATATATATATATATCAAAATGATCTATTTTATTCTGGTATTTACATAAATAAATACCACCTTCCTTTTTCAAGAGTTAATAGTGACATAAAGATATTGCCTTGAAGCTCTTTACATAAAAAATCCATGGTTTTGGTATGAAATCTTTTTTATTTATTTTGCATGGTTTATTTGGGAAATTTATTATTATGATATATGTGTCTAATATTAATTAATAAATTTTAATGGTGCACCCTGATAGTGTTTCAATTCATTTGGCATATAATTTTATATCAATATATGGAATGTTTTACAATACCTTGGATAATAACCATTTTAATTTTTATGAAACCTTGGTGACAATACTTTGGGATAGTCTTATGAATTTCAAAAATAAATATTGTATCCATATTTATAAGTTACAATTCATGGTATTATATTTATAAAATTCCACTAATTTTTTTTTTCATGTGATAATGATATTCCTCAAGTTCTTATTGATTTTTCCTCAAGATCACATGTAAACTATTTATTTTATTTTTCACTTATTAGGCCTTATGCCTTCTATTTCATTTTCTATATGTCCTAAGATTATGAGATGCAGTAATTATACTTAGGATTAATATTTAATGAATACATTAATGTGTATTAGAAGAATGTTTTTTGAGATAATTTTTTATGTAACTTTTTTCAAGAAACTAAATATTAAAAGATCCTCTTTTTTACAATTTAACAAAATGTTTATGTAAATAAAATGTGGGATGATATAGTTATTATGAATGTATTGTTTAATTATTTGAGTAAATTAGGATTTGAATACATTAGGAAGAACCTTAGGGATATGCTTAAAATCCAGGTATTTTGGAAAAAAATTATGTATGTGGATTCCGTGAAAATAAATCACTATATGGATATCATCAAGTGGATGTTGTTCTAGAACAGATGTACCAAGGGGTAGAAACATTGAAGTGGTTCATTTGGCCTGACACAATATATCTGGATACACAAGATAGATCCTTACTTCTCACCTAGTTTGACACTCATATAGGATATGTTTGGTTAATAATAACCATTTTATGACCAATTATGAATGATTTTAAAAAATTAAATTTTAGTTAAGGAAAAACATATTTAAGCATGGTATTTTAAGACATGAAAATCCTTTATAAGTATACAATTATTAATCAAATCAGATTTGCCACTATGGTTTTATTCAAATTGAAAATGGGAGGAAAGATGGAATCCAATCAAATGGTGATCACAAAAAACTAGGCACTAACAACATTATGATGAAAGATGGATTGGAAAAATTCATGAGAATGATGAATCAAAAGACTTGAGTTATGGGAATAACATGAATCAAACCATGAGACCAAATTCACCTCTAAGGGAATAAATTTCCCTAGAGTCATTTATGAATCAATAGGAACTATATTTTAGTGGATCTACTGACCCATTGATTTATGAACAATTGATACACTCAATAGAAAATATCTATTTTTCACTCCATTGTTCGGAATAAGAGAAATTCACTCTGACATTATACTACAGAGAGGGATAATATTATTTGTGGTGTAACCTCGTTAAAAAATAAAAAAAATAAGACGGGATATTGATGCAATGGAGTTGGAAGAGTTCAGTGGAACCTTTTTCAGAAAATATTTTCCCTGTTCAATGTGAATGAAAATGGAGATATATGTCCTAGAGCTGATTTAGATAGAAAATGATTTAGTGGGAATCAATGGGATGAATTTACCAATAATTTCTCATTACAACTCCATATTTTTCATGGGTCCTAATGGGAAGGTAGATATATTTATCGGTGGAATAATAGCCCATGTATAGAAAAATATATCCAATTGCGGCTATGAAAACTATTAGGAGATCATGGGTATTGATATGAAAGTTGAAATAGAGTTTAGAGATACGTAGTGGTACCATAGATTGAATGAAATGATAAAATATTTGTAGCCAAACATGAAGTGGAGCTTTCATAGATAAAGATGAGGAATGAATGTGAAACTTACCACATGCAACAAATATGGGAAAAATAATTAAGAGAAATTCATTATTAGGAGAATGAAATGATACAAGTGTGTATGAGATTAAAAAAAGGTTTACTCAATACAAAAACACATAAAGTATGATCAAAGTCAGATGATGATCTATACTAACAACCATCATAGGTACTTAGAGTTTGGTATTGGAAACAAAGTGTGCCTTCATATAACACTATGGAAGAGAGTCATGTAGTTTGGAATGAAAGGGAATATTAGTCCCATGTACTGTATCCCCCATGAAATATTGAACGCATTGGAGTAGTGACCAATGGTCTAGTAGTTCCACCAAAACTAGCTCATGTTTTTGATGTTTTCCATGTATCTGTATTGAGAAAGTACATACCTAATAGTTCACATGTACTGAATATTAAGGTGGTACAAATAGAACATTACATTTATTTGAGGAGGAGCTGGTGGAGATCTTGGACTATAGTGACAAGGTTCTACGAAACAAGACTACCCACCTCATCAATGGGTTATGGAGGTTAGATAAATATGAAGAATTGATGTGGGTACCCTAGGGGACAATGCGGCAGAAGTAATGATATCTCTTATCAATTGATAAAACACTTGGAAATTTTGGGTTCAGAATTTCTTAATGGGGGAATAATGTAATAACCCAAACTTTAAGAATGACACTTTCTTCCTGAAAATATGTGTTATATTATTTTATACTCAAAACACTATATCCATTTAATAAATATGTGAGTATTTTTGAAATGTGAACATTTGGTTTCAACTGTTATATGTCCATTGGTCATGTATGGAAGTTGGATAATATTACATTTGGAAAAAATTATCTTAATAATAATTTAAACATTATAATTAGAGTTTGTAAGTGGAAATGAAAATAGAGAGTTAATACTGAAAAGAGAAATGATGGCCTCCACCAGTAGAGTAATGCCATAAAAATCCCATTTCAAAAAATGGGAGGGAGTTATCATCACTGATCATCACTCATGACCATGCCCAAGCAGAGATTCATCCAGTGATGCTTCAACCAAATATCGTAGCAGGTCATTTCATGTTAGTAGAAATTACCACTTAGGTGATGTGAGCTAACCCATCCCAGGAATCTATCACCATCGTACACCTTACCCATAGGTCATATACATGATTTATAAGTTGTTATGTTTCAAAGACATAGTTACTTAATGTATAATCCCATTGTATAAATAAAATTGTTGTTCTATCAATTCCATTTTATGTGTAGATTTTCTTAATAAAATTGTTTTTGAATTTGATAATTAGATTTTTCGGAAATAAATTTCACTTATTAGAAAAGATATATATATTATAATAAAAAAATATTCTAAATAATACTTATTTTAATGAAATATTATGGTTAAAATACTCTTTTTTTAATATATATGATATAATAATTGTTTTTCAAAGTGTGAGAAATTTTACTATGAATTTTACAATAAAATTTTTATCCTATATTATTTTTAATAAATATTTTTTGTAAATTTTAATGTTAAATTTACCATAATTATATAATAACTATTATTAAATGAAAATAATTTTTTAAATCAGAACATCGAAATTTGGTTAGGGTTAATAAATGAGAAATTTCGAAAATATTTGGTTTTTCTGGGAATTGTAATAAATACATTTTTGAGTTTTTTATGTGTTTAATGATATAATAAAGATATAATAAATAACATATAATTCTAGTAGAATCTTGTGGATTAAAAAACCATAATTAGTTTTCTAGGTTTCCAGTTCCATGGGCGAATAAAATGGTAAAGCCCATGGTTTTTCATTTACCACAACATATGTTTCCAAAGAAAATTAATAAACAAATCCTTTTATTTGTCTAAAAATTCCCACCCATTTGTCTATTATCATTCATTCCCAATTCATTAGATATGAATATATGAATGTTTTATCTTCCAAGTAGTCCTATAAATATTTTTATTAATTCCCCAAAGTTCTAATCATTGAGATTTAGGAGTTACTATTCCTGATAAGGGAAATCTCATCTTCTCATTTCCTTTTGAGTTTCCTTTTTATGTGGAATGTATTTAAAATTTAGAAATTGTGTTATTATGTTAATTTTATTCTACATATTTACTATATTAATGTTATTATATTAATAATAGACCGTTTTCCCCTCTATTTTTACCATTTTTTCTAACCATGTATCATACCCATTATGTTGCCAGATTTTCATCTCAAAATTTCTCTATTTTTCTCAATATATTCTCTTATTTTAAATTATGAATACCCATAACTCATTATTATATAGGGGTATTCACCTACATATCTAAATTGTCTAATTTATTCTATTATTAACATATATGAAACCTATTTTCCTTTTTCATAGGATAATAATGACTTAAAGATCATGTCTTTAAACATTTTTCTTTAAAAGCCTTGATTTTAATATGAAACTCCTTTATTTTTTCTAAAAGGGTTATTTAAGAAAACATTTATAATGATATATGGGTATCAAATTAATTAGTACTTTTTAATGGTGTTCCCTAATATCAATCCAATTCATTTTGTGAAAATTTTAATACCTAGATATGACATGTTTTATACGACCTTGGATAATAACTATGTTAATGATTATGATATCTTGGTGACAAACCATGGTGTTATGCCTATGAATGTATAAAATAAATGATTTAGACACGTTTCCTTATTTTGATTCATGTTATATTATATATTATATTCCTCTTCTTCTCTTTTTCATGCCATAATGTAATTCATAGTGTTCTTATTGATATTTCCTCTTGATCACATGTAAATTGTTTCTCTTATTTTACCTCTTAGTGCCTTATGCTCACCTTTTACTTTGATGTATGTCACCTAGTTATGAGATGAAGTAATTATACCTATTATGAATATAAGACGAATCTATTAATATGGATTAGAATAATTTTTTATGTTTACATGGGTTATATAACTTTTCTCCAAGAAACTAAACTCTAAAAGATCCTCTCTTTTTTACAATGTAATGAAATTTTAGTGTAATTAAAAGGAAGGATGATATAGTAATTATTTACATGTCCTTTTATTTTTCAATCATAATAGATAATTTCATTTTAATTATCATATCTTTTCTAGTCTTTCTTTCAATTCCCTCTATTATCATTATTTCCTTTATAACTGAATTTCCTAAAGAATTTATTCTTCCTATATATTTTCTTAATCCTTATGGACAAATCATCCCTTTTCTCATCATTATCAGCTGGTGATTCAACATAATTGGATATTTCAGCATGATAATTTTCTTTCTATTTCTATTTTTATGAAATTGTATTGAAATATACATATTTTCTATTTTTTTCATCTTTCTCTTCATGATTAACTTTAATCACTTCCTCATAAATCACAATATTCTATATTAACACCTCAATAGGTAGTTTGTTGATATCACATGATTCCCTTATTTAAATTGATGTTATTATCCATAACCCTGGATTATATCTTAGTAGTATTGGGATTTTATCTTTTTTTTTAAATTTCCCATGGATCTCATATTATTATCTTTTTAATTGAACATTAGATACATATCAGAAATCAACTCATCAAGATTCATCCTGAATGTATCATGGTTAATCGTATAAATATTCAATGTCATTTATTTAGCATTAGTTTTCCATTATGAGAAATGTCTAATGTGTTTCATATTTCATAAGAAGTTTTACTAGATTATATCCTATTAAATTCTTCATCAACTAAAGTACAGTAATGAAAATTTATTAATTTTTAGTTTTTGTTATAAGAATGTTTAGTAGAAATATCCCATAATTTCATAGTATTCCAAGGTAATTCATATTTATATTCTATATAAGACAATATTACCAAATCCATGATCTCAAATTCATATTAATCTTTATTTTCTATTGAGCATATTTATTTCCATTAAATAAAGGAGGACTTTTGGTAGAATAAAATTATTTTCTATTATCCATTTAATTTACTACATTTTGAATTGATATAAATTTAAGACCATTAATTAAAAAAACATAGTGTAATTGATTTTGAAATCCTATAATACCAATTGTTGTCCAGAGTGAGTATCTCAAGAGGGGATGAATTGATACCAAATAAAAGTTGTATTAAATTTATTTAAAATAAAATCCACCAATTTAATTATGGTAACCCAGTTAATAAAACTAGAAGATCGAAATAATTTCTAAACTATTAAAATCTTTCTCAATGATTGATTATCTCTAATTTTATATAATATATGTATATTGTTCTATTTTTTCGAATCAAATTACATAGTCTAAAAATTATATTGACAATTTTTATGACAAACGTTCAATGTAGTGGTTTTGTTCATAGTTAGAAACAAATTCAATTTAATATTTTGAAACAAAACAAAAAAAACACATAGTGTAATTAAAACAAGATGTTTAATATCATGTTGAGAAATAATCCCCTCCACTTGGAAATCACTTACTTCCAAGAATCTGATATAAAACAATCTTGATCTATAACTACGATTAGGAAAGAATACATCTGATAATCAACTATATACGCCACACAGAGACCTCTTCCATAATAACTTTTAGAATAAAAACACATGCCAAATAAAGACCTATTCCACAACACCATATTTAAAAAATAGAGATATTTAATAATATATAATGTATCTCTAATTTTTAGTACATGAGATATTTTTCATTTAATTAACATGATAAATTACACACATCTCGAATGTAAATGAAATAAATACAAAGTGAATTTTCAAATGTATAGAAAAGTTAGAGTTTATCTATATGATATGATATTAAATCTTCAGTAACCTAATTTGTATCTTTTATTGGATCTTGAGTCATTTATCTAAAAATTTAGTAAAAAAGAGCATTCATGTGGTCTCATTGATCAGAATGTAGGAAGGTAATTGTATGTTCGATGTGTTCCACTCATCAATCGTCGTTTACAAGTATGAATGCTTCATGTAAAAATCATAAGTAAATTGAACACTTGATCATATATTCTTCCTCTCCCATCATGCATCACCCTAATCACATATATGAATTATTTTGATATATAACACTAAAGGATGGAGAAATTGTTAGTGGAAAAATCATCGGGGTATCCTGCATCATCTCACTAAGATATGACATAATTTTTTATTCCATATAATTGTCTAATATTACCCATCATAATAATAAATAGAATTAAATTTGATAATATATATTACAAGTATTTAATTTTATTATTTTAGAATAGTGAAACTGAGTGATTCTTGTTGTGACTCATGTCTGGTGGTGAGTCAGGTCAATGGTGATTCATACGAGTGGTTGGTCATATAATGGTAGGTCAGGTCTGGAGGTGACTTATGTTCAATGGTGAATCATCTCAATAGTTACTCATCTCAATAGTGACCCATCTAAATAGAGAATCATCTAAACAATTATTAATCTAATGATTTTTCATCTTCAGTAGTGACTCCTTTTTAAAAGTATTTCATATTTAGAAGTGATTCAGTCTTGATGGTGATTATTTTTTAGTGATAAGACATTCATGTTGGTGACTATTTTTTTAGTGATGACTCATCCTCAATTGGGGGTATTTTCTATTGATTACTCATCCTCTATTGTGAGACTTTGTTTGGAGGTGTGTCATCCTAAATGGTGATTCCTTTCAACACATTGCCGAGTTTTTTTCAAAATTACTTATATTATAAAATAAAATCATAAAACATAGAACTCATTAACAAAAAAATTTACATGATTTGGGAGAATTAAAATAAGGGGTGAAAACACGGCCTATGTCAACAAACATAAATGATGTATGTAGTTTCATTGGTTTTGTAGGTTACATTCAGTGATTTATTCAAACTTTTTCATGATTGGATGACCCATTAGCAAAGATTACACATAAAGAGTTTTAGTTTGTTCTAAAAAAGGAATGTGAATAATTTTTTGAATAACTAAACAATATATTGGTCAATAATTAGTTTTTTACTCTACCATATTGAATTGATTTTTTTGGGATATATAGTGATGCATAAAAGATGGTATTTGGTAATATCCCATTGAAAAATAATATAGTTATTTCTTAAGTGTTAAGGCCATTGATGTATCACGAAAAAACAATATAACCCTTAATCTTGAGTTTGAAGTAGTAATTATTTTCATTGAAAATATGGAGAAAATATTTTTATAGTTAAAAATAAGTGATATACACAAATCATAAAAGATAATAATGTATATTTTAATTGAAAATAGATCAATTGGTGAAAATGATGATGGATCAAGATACTCAAGAATTAATATTTCTCAATACACAACCACCCTTGGAAAGAAAATAATGTAGGGGATTCATTGAGTATGAAATATCATGAAATTATGACACAAATGTGGATTTAGAGGGTTTTTTATCCCATGGATCTAGTAATGATGGATATTGGAATTACTGAGTAATGGGAGTCATGAATCATTATTGAAATGATCGAAAACCCATATTTATTTGAGAGTATAAAGAGTTATCAGTATGATGATTATGACTTTCATAGGAAAACTAATTTTGTGAATTATGCGAAATTAATAGACATTGGATCTAAATATATATTTTTTGAAATGTGGAAATAGATTATGTGTTCTATCTATATCTAAGATAAAAATGGAATTTTTAGATGATTCTAATTACTCAAAGTTATATATACATTGTGGTAGTATTATAATGTTTATGGATATGATGGTCCATTTTTGGTTGGATAACATGAGGTGGGGAATTTTTTATTCTTTTTATTGATGTTAAGTTTATAAACTAGTTACATATATGATAAAACATCCTAGATGGGTCATGAATCCTCTTCTTGTTATTGTATGGGAATGGTTTGACATTACTATGGAATTTGACACATGACTACCAAATACACCTAGAATGAATAATATAATTTGATTTTCATTGATCACCTAACCAAATATGAACTTTACCTCACAATAGGAGATGATTTAACTCTATATTCCCTCATTATAATCTATATAAATGATGTTGTAAGACATCATGTCGCACCTCTATAAATTGTGTGTGATCATGATCCCAATTTGTCATCAATATTATAGAAATTTCTTCAAATGGAATTTAATACTATGTTTTATTTCATTATTTTCTACCATACTCAAACTAATGGATAATTCAAAACAAAAATTTGTATAATGAAATAAAATTTGAATTATTTCTCACAATACTTTCAAGGTATGGGAGATAATTATTAATCTTTGGTGGATCTTTCCCGTAAAAATACTTTCCATTCAATTATTCAAATTTCACTATATAATGAATTATATAGAAAGTGGTGTTTCACAAAAATATTTTCGAATGATTTGTGTGAAAGGAAACACAAAGGCCCATAAATTGTAGAATAGAAAATAAAAAAGGTATTCTTTATTCAGTACATCATTAAGGAATATCGAATTACTCAAATGAGGTAAGAGAATAATCAAAGGAAATATTTAGAAGTCCAAGTGGGAGATAATGTTTTATTAGATGCAACTTAGTGGAAGTTTTATTTAAGGTTCGTTAAAAAAATTGATCCATAGGTACATATGAGAGTCTAAAATCCTTGAACATATTGGATTTTTTTCTTATTAGTTGGAAAAGATGACAACTATCCGAAAAGTAGATGACATGATTCATATATCTATGTTGATGAAGTACATTCCAGAACAAATGCATGTACTCACCTGTGTTGAAATAAAATTGGTAAATGATCTATATTAATATGATGAACCCATATAGATTAATTAATATTATAGAGAAATTATTGATCAACTAGATCACTCATCTAGTAATGATGCTTTGAAGAAATCACAAAATTGAGGAAGTAATATGGGAAGTAGAAGATATTGTGATGATGAACTACTATCATATGTCTATAAGGTAATATAAAAAAATTAGGGGGAAAAGTTTTATAGTAGGGAATAATATAATACCAAAATACATTAAAATAAATTAATTTTAGAATAAATTTAACTTCTTGATAGCTTATAATGCACGCAACACAGGGTTTAAACAAAACACGGTTTAGTAACAATTTTCACTATTAATTTGAAATTAAAATTTCACAAAATTAGATTTTTTTTTCAAAAATTAACCTTGATATTTTAAATTATAAAAAACATTATCCTAGTATAAATTTATGATATTTTTTGGAAGAGTCTCATTTCCTGATGAATAGTAAAAATCAACTGTAATTGAAAACTAAATTTTTGTATAAGTAATTTATAATTATAAATTATATTTCAATTGTATTTTAAATTTATTCAAGTTGAAATTTATATCCATTAATATGATTTATTTCATTTCAACAATTTTTATATTGAACCTATATATAAAAACATTGAAAACATTTGAACATTTGTACTTTAAAAACACAATTTCTCATCTCATCTATGGGATTAATTTGAAATTTAAAAAATTCCTCTTATAGGAATTAAATTTAGAAAAATGGATTCCTTATTTGGAATCATAATAATTTATTATGTATTATATGGTCAACATAATTTTTACCAATATGAATCGAGAATGCAATAAAAATAAATTACCACGGTTAATGTGAAAATGGGTTTAATAGGTGTTAAAATGAAACGATAGGGGTAAAAATGACATATAAACATGTGAAAAAACTATTTTATGAACATATTTAGACTATTAACGATCTATGGTTCTATAATTTCTAATATTTTACTATTTTTCCAAATTCAAAATGTTTAAGAACTCAATTATTTTTAAAAATACCATCTATCCTCTCCACCGCATATAAATGGACACCCATATCATATCATCTTAAAATCATAAAACATAATTTTTTTGGACATTACATGACAAAGTAACTTACCAAAATTTACCTATTATTATATATTACTTATCTTTAGAATATATCCATCCTATAAAGGATTTCATGCAAACATAAGGGTGATAAATGAAGAAGATGTAATGTTCTTTAACGAGCGTCTCCAATTTACATCTTTCTCCAAAAGCAACATTATTTGTTAAACAATTATGATATAAGAAAATAATTATATTCCATATAAATATTATTTTTTATTATAAGGTAATTACCAAAAAAAATTTGAACTTCCTTCATCTATGTTAAAAAATCATCATTCAAGTGAATGACGAAATACAACCTTGCAAACTGATGTCGTTCAATTTTAAATTTACACCACTAATGGTTGGGTAAGATGATGGATATAGATTATATATAACATATTTAAAATTTATTTATACATATGTATTTATTATTTAAAATATATTTTTTTACCTTCCATTTCCCATGAGACACAATAATGTCACTCGTCTATACAATAGACTATTTCCATATGAAGAAATGTGATTCATCTTTCATTATCCCTCCACATGGATGTTGATAAATATAATGTTAATTATTATATGTGATATAAATGAAATAATTTTTATATTAATTACATATTAATAATTCAATAAATATAATATATATATATATTACCTTCCTTCACATTTACTCATGTAAAAAAGATAACTTTGATTATATACATGTAGATTATTTCCTTCACAAAGGGGAGTGAATATATTTTCATAAACAGAGTACATGGATTATATATATAAGTATATAATGTTCAATATTATGATATTATGATCATTCTATAAATATTATATATTACTTACCTTCTTTCCATAATTATCATCAGAAAATGGAAACGTTACTCATGCGTAAGTACAACCATCTATCTCCATGATTATAACATACTTAATTTTTCATAGACATCAATCATGATTAGTTTTAAAAGAATAACAGATTTATAAATATGAGACATATTTTATGATTATTTTTCTTTTGATGATGAAACAATAAAATATGTGTAGGAGGAAGATATTTTATTAAAAAAATGAATGATAAAACAAGACAACTAACACCCGAAACCAGGATAATAAAAAAAGATCATTATAGAATTGGTGTATGATTTAATAAAAAGATTTTATTTAATATTATACCTATTAATATGGATTTATTTTTAATCAGTAACATATTTAAAATCATTATACATCTGGTTCAACCACTTTCACCCAAAAGGATATGTTAAGAATGTAATTTTGTCTCAATTTATATTCCATTTAGACTTATTTTATGGTTTTCAACATTTCAGCTTTATGTGGTGTACATACTACACATTTGATATGATATTACATAAAAACATCATTTTACATGTTGTTTAATGTTTCAATTTTAATTATTACATTTAAGGGGCTTTACTTAAAAATTACTCAATTGTAAGAGTTGTTGTGCACTGTCAATTTCTTTTGTGGTTGAGGACTTTCTATTAAAACAATCAGAATACTGTAAAAAATCACTAGAAATTATTTTTCTCTTATATATATATTTTATTGTGTTATTAATATTATTATTTCATAAATCATATAATAGTTTTATTGACCATTTTCACTTTTAATGTCATTTGATTAACTGGGGAAATATTGATAAATCTGTAACCTTTACTCAAAACGAATACATGGTGATAATGAACACTGCTTATGAATTAAATATATTTTTCGCTATATTAAGAATGATTTGGACATGTAATAAAAAGGTTATGGACCATTTACATATTTCCCCATGATTCATGTGTAGTCTCCTGAGATGAATCAATCGGAAAAAATAAATGGGTTTTTACCTCATTCTTCAAAAATTCCTTTTGAAAGATCTTGATGGTAAAGTTATCATATACCAAGCAAAAATGAAGCCCAAAAAATAAGAATTTCCTTCATTTATAATTAATTTATTATTATTTTCCCTGATATTTTCATAAGGATATTTTATTTATATTCATTTCAATCTCATTTTATTGATTATAAAGCTCATGTTTTAGTTACTTTCCTTCCCATATTGAACACGACTTATCTCACAATAATAGTAATGTTATTAAATTATAATGTGTGTTTATTTATCTATATTTCTATATTGATTATGATTATTAATTAATTTGATTTTTTGATATAAATAACCCTTATTGATAATTTGAGCTCACCGTTATTTGTTTTCGTTCACCTGATATGAAGATGAATTCTTGGAATGAGTTTCAAAGATACTAAGATTAAACTTCATTTATTCCTTACTTTACTTTACCTATGAAATATTATTATCACATATATTTCTGGTTCTCCATTACTACTAAACTAATCAATAATTTAATATTTGAACCATTATATCTATTATAATGTAAGAAATTTAAGAAATGGATCTAGGTTATGAGGGTTGGGGTAATTACAACAATAACCAAATAATTTTCATTAACTGAATTGCATGAATAAACAATCTTGATTAGACTTTGATTGTGAAATAAACCCTTAAAATATTTATAAGAATAAAGTGACAATAAATTAGTTAATTTATTAAGTATATCAGCTATAAATACAAATAAAAAATGTATAAATACAATATAAGATAATAAAAATTCATTATACACATAATCCTATAATATCAATTATAACAAATAAGTAATATAACAGAATGAAAATAAATTGGCTTATGAAATTCTTTACAACCTGGTTACTTTTAATTCATATCCCCTTATAAGAAATAATTAAAATTAAAATATAAAAAACCCTGAATAATTTTGTTTACATTATGTTTCATTTTAAAGGAGATGTATACACACTCTATTAAATAAGTTAGGTTTATAACATTACATTAAGCCTCAATGAAATGAAATTGAGATAAAATCCCTTGCCTGAAGATTCATTTAGGTTGAACATACTTTAACAATATATATAGTCATTTGAAACATCTTATTAACATATTAATGAACCATATTACTATTTTTAATATCATATATGATCCTTTTATAACATCTTATCACTCATTTGTTAATAATATTTCATTATTTTTGTTGTTTTGGGTGTTAATTGCCTTATTTTCTCATATGTGTTTATTCCTGAAAGATCTAGTTCTTGCACATATAATATAGTAATGTAATAAAAATAATATTTATCACTACATAATGGTCATTTTAATACGTCAATTATACTTTTAAAACCAGAAATTAATGATGATTATCAAAAATGAAGCACGTCACGAAAATGGAGACTATAAGTCGTACTCACGCATAAGTGGCGTCTCTATTTTTCACCTGTCATTATGTAAAGGGGGTATGTAAAATTTTATCTTTATATAAATATTATAATATCACACATATAGTATTATTTATTTAAATATACTTATATACATCATCCATGAGGTGTGGTGATGAAAAAAGATTCACATCACTTCATATAGGTGGTAGTCTACATGTAAATGGATGATGTTATTATTTTTACGTGATTGAAAATAAAATAATGAAAATGATATATAATCATTCAAAAATAATACATATTTCACACATATAATAATTATTTAATTTATAGCACATATAATCATTAATAATATTCTTATCACCTTCCTTGTTAAGCCTTAGTGGAAGAAAAATCACATTGCTTCATGAGGTGGTAGTCCACCCGATACACGAGAACCATTATCATATCTAAAAAGGAAAGATATATATATATATATATATAATATGATGGGTAAATACGTAAAATTATGTTATAAATATAATATATATACTTTATATCCATCAACATACCCAAATATGAAAGGTTGTAATAGAAGTAAAAATGGCATCGATTCGAGAGGCGGTACTCTGTCGTACACATGATTGATGATTTTGTAACCCATTTGATTGAAGTAGAGATGGTATTAGGTCATAAAAATATTAAAATAACATCCCAGTATATGTATCATACTAATTTAATTATATCAATATATTTTAGTAAGAATTTAACATTATCGAGAATGAAATAAAATAAAAACACTTATTGAATAACTTTACCTCTTCTTCGGATATCCTCCTTAGGATTTCACCAAAGGTCATACAAGGATGTATTTATACCCAAAAAATTATACTATTATTATATAGTGGATATTGGGAAATTATTTTTCATGGGATTTTCCGAACTAATGAGGTAATATGGCGTGGATAAGGGAGGAGAGTTGTAGTCCCTTTAGAAGTGAGGTGTGTGGAACACTTGTAATTTTTCAAAACGTTTCAATAACACCCACATTCATATCAGGCCAAAAACCAAAAATTAGGCCATTATAGAACATATGAGTTATAAGGTTGAAATATATCTAGATAATTAGTGTTTTAAATATAGGCAGGTCATTTTTAACCCTTATATTCTTAGTCTAACCCCCATCAAATACATTTTTTCCTTAACCGTGAAAATGGATTTTTACAATTTTTCTATTTAATATGGTAAAAAATTATGTTGAACTTATTATAAATTATAAATTATTCCTATTCCAAATATGGAATCATTTTTTATAATTTAAATTCAAATAATTGGATTAATTTAATTTAAATGTAACCATGCAGATGGGATGAGAAACCATGTTTTGAAAAAGAAAATGTTCAAAAGTATATCAAGTTTTAAGTGAAAATTCAAAATGAAAATTATTTCAATGTATTAAATTGTATAAATTGATATATAATTGAAATAATTTTACTTTAAACCGAAATTAAAAATATTTTAACATTGTAAATTATTTGAAATAAATTGATGTTTTAAATAAAAAATTTATATTTTTCATTATTCATAAAGGATGATACATTTATAAAAAATATAACAATTTAACCCTGAGATAATTTTGATATTATGATTTAAAAAATTGAGTTTATTTTTTAAAATTATTCTATAATAGTGTAATAAATCAATGTAAATTTATTTTACTATTTCTCTAAAACTATCTTTTAGAAAATATAGTTTTTAGAAAAATTTATTTTTTTAATTTAATGATTATTATTTTATTCATAATCAATATATTTCCATAAAATTCATATTTTCATTAGTAATATTCATACATAATGTTTTTATGGATTCATTACAACTGTTATATTAAATAAAAATGTTTTAGTAATTTTCCACATTTCCTATAAACTCGGTGTTGCGTGTAACACAAGCTAAACTGAGTATTTCCTACAATGAAATATAAACTCAGTAACACATGTAATGCAAGATAAACTCAAAATTTAATGTAATTAATGATATACAATATATTTAATTTATTTAAAAATAAATATTTCATAATATACTGGTGTGTTTTATTTCCTTCTATGTTTGTTATCATATGTCGCTTATGCAATCGAATACAATGTTTCTTATTTTAGAATTTTAGGGTGCTTCATATATAACTAGGCCTGAATTTTTCCAAATTTATTCTCTAGAGAAATTCATAAAACACATTCTCACCAACTTAAAATCCAAGATAATGTCGATGATTATTAGTTTAACATTATTGTCAATGTTGTTCTACACTTAATTTCTATAAAATGTCGCTAACCTTATCTATCACTTAATTACCTAGATAAGGTATCAATACCTTTATTTCTACAACTTAATTCAAATAAGTTAGAGTACAATAGTTTTATCAATAGATTTCATCATAAGGAACCATATTAATGGTTGAGTAAAATCAATTTTTGTATGAAATTTGTACTAGATGAATGTTTTGATCACGACCACCTTTGGAATCTATATATCACAGTCATATTTTGTCATCTAGGATTTCATATTTTCCTTCTAATTGGTTATCTTTTTAAAGATTATCTGAATGGATAACACTAAATTCCACTTCAAGATCTTGCTGAAGAGTTTTCCAAAAATTCTATGTATACTTCAAATCCCAATTAGATACAATTGAATATGGTAATCCATGTAACCCTACCACCTTCTTGATGTATATTATGCTAAGTGGATATAGGGATAAATCTTATCTGATAGCAATAAAGTGTATTTAATTTATAATGTAATCCACAATAAACCATAATTATCTCAAAATAAAATATAAGATAAATCAAAAACCTTTCTAATTCCATTAATCATATCTACACAAAGTGTAAAAGAAATCATCATCAAATAAAACAATCAGTAAAAATATATAAAAAAAGCGTTTAATTTGCATAAATTTGTATTAAAATATCATAAATCTTGATAAAATCCCATCATATGAAACCATAAATGGTTTTTTGGTCATTTTGAAAATGTGATCAACATTAAACTAATAATGTATCGATATTGACCCTAGTAGCATAGAGCCAATGCTTGCATTATTACATTGGAATACGACACAAGTAATTGAATCTCCAATGACATAATAGTTGATTAGTATAATTAAACTAAATAAAAAATTCAATTTTTCAATACATTTGAATATAAAAATCAAAATAGATTTTTTATGAATAAGACTACTTCCTCTAGCACATATTTTCAGATCAATCATAGTAAACTTCATAGAATATTAATATATTAATAAAATAAGGGTGATGTCAAATGCTATGTAATAGTTAAGTGTAATGGAAGAAATCATTAATCAATATGTAAAATTAATATGAAAAGTTTAATAACTAAACACACATTCCATGTAATAAATAATCTGAGAAGCATGTTCATCGAAAGAAAATATCAATGTGAAAAATTCATAGAAAATAATGAATAAGTAAGGGTGACTAACTGGAAACAAAGTATATTTCTTAAATAACAATACTATCATTAATAGATAAGACATAATCAATATTATAAGGTAAATAATAATAAAAATCCATTTTATAAATAAATGATAATGAAATTCATGTTGAGATATTTTCATTATAAAAACAACATTGATAATAATAAGTGAATTTTTAGGGAATGAAATGTTTAATTATTAGATGTCAGGTATCAGGAACATGATTCCATTGTCATCATTATATATCCTCAATATTGTTTAAAAATATTAACTACAAACCCATTGGGTTTGGCCTACTTATTTTATAAAATATTCTGATTCACCTCATGAGTCTACTGATGCATCAATGGTATATCAATAACTATGACCCAACCATGTCTACATTTCTAAATAATTCCTCATATAATTAATAATCTGTTTAATTCATGAAAAATGTGCTTTATTATTAAATATATGTGCTACCTAAATAATAAGAATTTATAAATATAACCTAGATAAAAAATAACCTTAAATTTTGAACACCCTATGTTGAAATGATATATTTTATAATAAATAATAATATCCATGATAAATAATTTGGATATTTATGGTAAATTTAATTTCCAATGGAAAGCGAATAACTCAAGTGAATGTTAATGTCAAAAAAAAATTAATCCAAGGGAGAAATTATTAAAACATTCCTTAGTCAAAATCATCATAAAAATACATAGAAATAATAACAATGGTATAAATTCAATATAAACCCATTGAAGTATGAATAACGAGTTGTTTTCATTGGTAAATTAAAATACCCTTAAATATCTTAAATTTTTTTTTGAGGAAAATATCAATTTGGAAAATAACATGGTAAAACTAAAAGCATCAAAATATTTTTGAAAATAATTTTATTTGAAAATAACCATGGAAACATATAAAATAATATATAAAACATTTTAGTTGTCATTTAATTATTTCATTAAAAGTCAAACGAGGATTGTTTAGAAAACGACATGAAAATTCAATTAAAAATATTAAAATAAATTGGTAAATATATATTCATTAAATCATTTTTAATGTTTAAACATGTTTTGAAAACATATTTTTATAACATGGGTTTGTAAGAAAATTATTTTCTAATAGAAGATAGAAATGAAGTTGGAATTCCTAAAAAAATAATTTAGGAATTACATTATATAAAAAATATTAGAAAAATGGTATTATTACTTGAAAATATCATGAATAAATAAAAGATAAGAAAATTCAATTTTTTTAGGAATTAGTAAATCAATTTCCTAAAAATTAATTCAATGAGTAAACAATATCTATTGGAATTATATTTTAAAATAATTATTTAAAATGATCATAACATCTAAGTGAGAATTAATCGATGAATTTATTATTTTTATCAACTATTAATCCATATAAAAATAGTGGAAATAAAAAATAATATAATAAAATGTCATTTCACACATAATATTTGAATATCAAAGATGGTTAAGAAGTAATATAATCAATTTAAAATAACTTGTCTTATGAAATTATTTACACACTTGGAAACTCTAATGCGAAATAACCATTAATGAATTAATTAAAATATAAAATTAAAAAAATTAATTATTAAAAGGTCAAGTTATTTTATGTAAAATGGGAGATATATACATCATATAAAATATTTTAGGTGCATAACATTACAATATGTCTCAATGACGATAAATTGAGATGAAGTACCTTACCTCACACTTCCTTTCGGTTAATTTCAAATAAACTCTTCTATAGTGTTTATAATAATTTTATATAATTTTAAATAATCATATTAATAATTATAATGTCTTATATTATCATTTTGTGACATCTTATCACTTATTTGTTAATAATCGTTCATTATTTTAATTATTTCGGGTATTAATTATCATGTTTCCTCAAGCATTTTTCATCCCAAAAGTTCATATTCTTGCACATATTATATATTTATATCATCTACATAAAAATTATAATGAAATAATTATAAAATTTTATGTCAATTATACTTTTGAATCCAATATTGAAATTTGGTTTTAAGAAATTTTCTACGATACAATCATGGAGATGGTAGGTCATACAAACACTTGAGTAACATTTCAATTTATCAATGATCAGTATAGAAAAAAGGTATGTAATATATTACCCTTACATAATTCTTAAAATATCATATATTCTATATTATTTCATTAAATTAACAAATATATATCATCTATGTGGTGTGGAGATCAATATAGAGTCAGATCCCTTTACGAAGGCGGTAGTCCACACGTCCACAAATGTTGTTATCATCTTTATGTGAGTGAAAAGGTAAAAAAGGAAAATGATGGATTATCTTATAATAATGATAAATATTTCAGTAATATAATAATTATTTCATTTATATCACATATATTCATTAGCATTATCCATATCACCTTTCATCTAATGCATTAATAAAAAATGAACCACATCGCTTCCTGAGATGATAGTATTATGTAAATATGGTTGATTCCATTGTTTCCCCTAATGAATGTAAATTAAAAGGTATATATGATATAATTAATAAATAGGTATAAATATTTTATAAATGTCAAATATATATTTATTTATTTATTATCCACAATCATACCCATCTGTGAATGTTGGAAGGGGAAAAATGAATGACATTGGTTCCTGAGGTTGTAGTCCACCGTACACATGACCAACATTATTTTATAGCCTACAGAATGGAATGTAAAATGGAATATATATGATATAAGGACTAAATATGTATAATTATGTTTTAAATATAATATATTTACATTATATCCATCATCATACCCAACTGTGATAGGTGGTAATGGAAAACCGAATGACATCAGTTCGTAGGGTGACAGTCCTCCATACATAAGAATGATGATTTGATAACCCATTTCATATAAGATGAGATGGTTGTAGGAAATTAACTTATTTAAACAAAATTTCGGCATATAAAAAAGAATTAATTTATTATATCTTCCTTTTTTAATATGTAAATGTGGAGGTGGTGGAAGAAATATAATAAAAATTATCATTGAAGAATGTTAACTCTTCCTTGGGTAAACTCATTATCGTTTCACCAAAGGCCTCTATATGATTATTTTTTACCCAAAATAATTCTTATAAGATGTGTTGATAGAGGTTTAGAAGTGAATTTAGTAGGTTTTTGAAAATATAAAAGGGTTTTATGGTGTTAATAAGAGAGGATATGTGTTTTCCATTTACAAGTGAGGGGAGTGACACACTCATAATTGTTGATTGAAAATGGTGCTACAACTTTTTTCATATTTTTATAGGGTCCACGATGGAGTAATATCATAATATATACATTATAGAGTCTAAATATGTTCATAAAAACATTTTAAACAATTTTAAGGTGATTTAAATCCTTTTCTATTTAGTTTACCCCTGGTAAATCTATTTTTTCCATAACTAATGTAATTTGTTTTAACTATTAATGATTAATTTTGGTGAAAAAGTATGTTTATATTATTAAACAATATAAATTATTATAAATAAAAACATAGAATCCATTTTTTGTAAAAAATCTATTTAAATAAGTAGAAAATTTTAATTTAAAATTATTCCTACATATGTGATGGGAAATAGGGTTTTCTATAAGGCCTCGGCCTTAAACCATACTTAATATTGAATAAAATGAATAATTCACATTGAGGATCTTTTCAAGTTTAGAGATTTAGAAAATTATGACATAATTATTACATCTCAAAAGATTACAAAGTAGACACTTATACTAAGTTTCCATAAAATAAAAACTCTTAAAAAGAAACATGTCTACTTCCATGTTTTAGATAGCATGACTTTTCCTTGATCCCATCCTTGACCATTTTCCACATTATTTCCTGTGAAAAACATTTCAAAAACATGGGGTGAGCATAAAAAGCTCAGTAAGGGATACACAAAGAATGAAAACTGTTATCTTTTTCAAAACAACAAGTAAACCATGTATACATTATCAAAGTAATACCTTTCACTTTTATGAAGTACTAAAAACTCTTCACTGAATAAAAGATCATTACATAACCTTTTGTAACCAAAAGATTACAATAAAACCCATATAAAGAACAAATAACATATAAAGGTAACTTGGGACATAAACATACTTAAATGGAATAACCATACGGTCGACTTCCACACATAATTAAATGGAATAGACATACGACCAACTTCCATACCCAATGCATTGGAGGTTATAATGTAACCACCCGTCCTGGTATTCACGGCACCACCTGTCAGATGGTTTATCACTTAACCACCCGTCAAATGTTCAAGTACCATTATCAAATAATAAGACATAAAACAATATAATGGAAAGATAACATTTCCACACATTGATCACAATATATCAAAAAATATATTGACATAACAAAACCATTATAAAAATCATTTTCAATACCAAAATACATAAAAGAGTATATGGTATTTATTTTATTTTAAAAACATTACGGCTTATTGAGGAAGCCAACGATCAAATAATACTCGCGGCGGTGGAAAAGGTCGTTGTCACCATATACGTTAAAAGAAACATTCCTTTTTGTCGTTTAGTAAAACTCTTTGTAGAAAAATATTTCTTTTGAATAAAAGTAAATGTCAAAGGGGTTTATACACCGTATAAAATAATGTTGTGTATAAAACGAAATATGCCTCAATGAAAGGAGATTGAGACGAAGTCCCTTACCTCGTGTCCGATGTGACTCGATTGCTCTTTAATCTCTTGAATAATAAACTAGTGTTAATTTCTACTTTCTTAAGAACCTTTTTTAAGCTTAATATTACTTTTATATCAATTATTTCCATGTTATAAGCATTATGTAATCATTTATGTTAATAATGTTTGTTTTGTCGATATCTGGTTCATAAGTGAAAATGGACTTCTTAAAATTACATGTTGTTTATGTGGTCAAAGGTTAATTATATCCAGAATTATAATCATGATTTGGATATCATATATATCAAATATATCCAGCACATACATGTATTTATAATAGTACGTAACATTTAGAGTTAAGAAATGAAATGCACCGTTCATAGAGACGGTAAGCCGTATGTACGCATGAACGCTACTTTCATTTCTATTTCGTATTTAATGGAGTGAAATCATAATGAAATAAGGGTATATTATAATTCCATTATAACATAATATATAATAACATTAACTCCATCCTTTATACATCCCACATATGGCATTAACGAATCAAATCACTTTGAGGGGGCGGTAGTTCGCACTTCCTAAAATGAAGATATCGCGTAAACCCACAATGGAAACCATAAAGGTATTCCATAAATGAAAAATATAGATGTTTAAGGAAAACATAAACATATTGTATATCATATATAAATATAGTGACATCTTAATGTCTGCCTTTGAAGGTGTTAAAAGAATATTGTACAAGGCATAAATTCACCATCCAGAGAAACAATATGTTATTTAACCATTGGATGTATTTGTGTGTAAGTGTAGCTCAAATAAATCTTATAGAAACATCCTAATATATTGAAGATACTGGAGTTGTTACAAAATTAATGAATAAAAAGAGTTTATGGGGTTGGAGAATAATAATAAAACAAAAGAACACAAGTGAAGACATTACCTTAAAATCAGGTAACTCCCTTTGGTTTGAACCAAAAGGGTTTCTTGAAGAGCT
This sequence comes from Viscum album, assembly GCA_963277665.1. NCBI lineage: Eukaryota > Viridiplantae > Streptophyta > Magnoliopsida > Santalales > Viscaceae > Viscum > Viscum album. The sequence continues at coordinate 883,951,907 of OY728123.1, forward strand.
TCTTGCATAAGGTAAGTCTTCTAGGATGAGGAGAGGGATGTGTAGAGACAGAATTATCAGAGATTGGCTGATCCAAAGGCTTGAGAAGTGTGGTTAAGGAGATAGAGGTGGGGGCCTTTTATAAGAGGAGAGGAGGGGCACTCTTGGAAATTTATAAAAGGTTACTTTATTATAAAATGATTTTCGGATAAAAAAGGAACCACAATTATACATTTAGAGGATAAGGAAATAAGTTTTCGAAATCCACCCATCCAATTTTTTTTGACAAGTGTAGGTCTTAGATTTTACATTATATTTTCATTTTATTTAAATCGTTAAATAATGAGGTAATCGCTGCATCATCATGGTTCCATAAATAATTTAATTTATTTAATGTCTAAAAATTATAAAAAAAATCTTATCATGTAGGAAATCGTTTTATCTCTCTATTGAATATTTTTAGTCAAAATTATGACTTGTATAGCCCCATTTAAAAATTATTTTAGTAAAATATTTCATGTTTGTGACATTTCTATTTTAACATTAAATAAAAAGTTATTAATGTCATTTATCTACCAAAGTGGATCAATGGGGTCCCCAAGTTGACCCATGGATTTTCTTGGTTGTCCATGACACATCCAATAAGGGTAGGACATGTGTATAGGTCATTTCATATTATTAAAACATTATTTTTACCTTAAACTACACTAATTACCTCTAATCGCGATTAATAAACTTAAAAGTTACTATTCACCAAAAAATTATTTTAATCCCATTGAAGCACATTTTACTTCCTAATGACAACAATGTATGTCATATTTTTTAAATTCAAAACACAAAGGTTGTAAAATTTCATATAAATGAAAAATCAATTTTTTAAGTACCACTTAGTGGTTTCACTATTCATTAAAAATTGACGTTTTTAGAAAAATACCAAAACGTCAACCTAAGCTATATTTGATATTCCGAATTCAAAAATGATGTCTATTTTACATAATTCAAAACATATAAGTTAAATTGATTAATTCAATAATTATTTCCCGCTTTCAGAACAAATAGCGTGTTTTTATGAAATAATATATATCAAAAGATTGACACTAGTTTTAGTCCAATATCAAAGTGAAAATAATTACAGAAGCCACTATTGAACTAAATGGTAAAAATATATTCTACTTAAACTTTAAAACCAATTAAAAATATAATCTAATCATATAAATAATTTAGATTAAAAAGAGGTTTTGAATTAAAATACAACATTTTTCACTATTCATTAAAAATGAACTTTATCGGAAAAATACCAAAAATATAGACAAAGTAAATTTTGATGTCCCGATTATAAAGAAGAGATTTATTTGGTCAAATAGAAAGTATAAGAGTGACCAAAACTATATTTAAATAAGGTTCTCCATGAAAAGGCAATAAGTCGGCCTTTAGTGAATAATAGAGTATCTATGCCTAAAATTGAATTCTTTTCTTATTTTAAGCCTTTATCTTTTATTGGACAAATGTAAAACCATTTAACAAACATATATAATCATATTTTAGATGTTTCTAATCATTCCCGCCAATACAACAGCTACGTGTTAACTACCATTAAAAATAATATTATTTTATTACTAGTGTGCAACGTAAGATTTCAAAGAAACTCTTTGTTGCGTATCAGGTAAGCTATCGAACATTGCACCCCATTTACAGTAAAATTAATATTTAATTCACAAATATTAATAAATATGAAAATGGTTTATTCATTTTTTACCAGGGATGTTACATCCTTCCCCCCTTTTGGAAATTGCGTCCTCACAATTTTATTCACCTATCAATATAAGTGGGGGTATTTATCCCTCAAAGCATTTTCAGATTTCCATGTTGCCTCTTCGACCATATGGTTTTTTCAAAAAACCTTTACCTAGTGAATTACCTTATTTTTCAACACTTTTTCTATTCAGTAAAGAATCTGGACTGGTTGTTCTTAATAAGAGAGATTCTCTTCCAACTGAACTACCTCTAGGCTCAAAACAAGAGATGGATCTGGCATATACATTCTCAACATTGAAACATGAAAAAAATTGTGTACCTGAGATAAACTCGGAGGTAAATCTACTCTGTATGCAACTGATCCAACATTCTATAGAATTTCATATGGTACAATGAACCTTGGAATCAGCTTTCCTTTCTTACCAAAAAGCATCACACTTTTCCATGGTGAAACTTTGAGAAAAACTTGATCACCTACCTCGAAAGATAGATCCTTCCTCCGGTTATGCGAATAACTTTTCTGTCTGCTCTGAGCTGTTATCATGTGTTTCTAAATCAACTAAACTTTTTCTGCCATCTCTTCTACCAATTCTAGTCCCATCATCTTCCTTTCACCTACTTCATCAGAAAAAGCTGGAGTTCGACACCGCTTCCCATATAATGCCTCAAACAAAGCTATCTGTATACTGTAATGAAAACTGTTATTATATAAAAATTAAACCAAAGAAAGATGTTAGTCCCAACTTCCCTGATAATCCATAGATCAAGAACGTAGCATATCCACCAAGGTCTGAATTGTTGGTTCTGATTGCCCATCTGATTGCGGATGAAAAGCTATACTAAAATTTAATTCAGTACCCAATGACTTCTGAAGGCCTTTAAAAAAGTTAGAAGTAAACATGGGATCACGATCAGGTACAATGGAGAGGGGAAGTCCATGCAACATGAATATCTCTTTAAGATACAATAGAGAAAGTTTATCTAGAGAGAATGTATCTCGAATATGAAAGAAATGAAAAGATTTAGTCAATCGATAAACAATAAACTAGATTTCATTTTTACCTCCAGATGTCCTCGGTAATCCCACAAAAAGTCCATGGATATATTTTCCCATTTCCACTATGGCACTGGTAATGGCTGAAGCATCACTTTCGGTAACTACCGCTCTGCTTTATCCTACTGACAAGTCAAACACTTTAGAGTAAAATCAGAAATATCTCTTTTCTTTCCATCCCACTAGTAATACTACCGCAGATCTCTGTACATCTTAGTACTACCAGGATGAACTGAAAATAGGGAACTATGAGCCTCACATAACAACTCATTCTTCAACTGTGAATCACCAGGCACACATAATCTCTTCCCAAACCTCAAAACACCATCATTATCAATATTAAATTCAGGAAACTTACCCTTCTGAAACAACTCTACCTATTTCTGCAACTCAATGTCTTGATTCTGTGCATACTTAATTTGGTCTGATAGGGATGATCTCACTGATACCTGAAACAAAACAGAAGAACTTATCGCACCAACAACTTCTATGCCAAAGTTCATCAAATAAAAAAACAATGGATCTCGTTCCAAACATATCATGGTTAATGAAGCATTACTTTTTCGACTCAAATCATCAGCCACTTTATTTTCTTTTCCCAGATGGTAATAAATTGTACAATCATAATCCTTGATTAATTCTATCAATCTCCTCTGTCTCGTGTTCAATTATTTCTGAGTGAATATATACTTTAATCATTTGTGATCAGTATATATTTCACACTTTACTCTATACAAATGGTGCCTCCAAAGTTTTAGAGCAAAAACAATAGCAGATAATTCCAAATCATGTGTAGGGTAATTTACCACATGAGTTTTCAACTGACGTGAAGCATATGCAATTACCTGATCATTCTAAATTAGGACGCAACCAAGTCCTTTCAATGATGCATCACTGTAGATAAGAAACTCACCATTCCTGGAAGAAAGTGCCAAAACTAGAGAATTAACCAAAATTCTTTTCAACTTTTGAAAACAATCATCACATTCTTTTCTCTAGATTAACATAACCAACTTCCGAGTTTGCTTAGTCATTGGACTAGATAACCGTGAAAAATTTTCAACAAACCTTCTGTAGTAACCTGCCAAACCAAGAAAACTACGGATCTCGGTTACATTTGTGGGTCTTGGCCATTCTTCAACAGCTTTTGTTTTATCAGGATCTATAGTTATGCCATCTTTTTAAACAATGTGTCCATGGAAAGAAATTTGTTGTAACCAAAAATCACACTTGCTAAATATTCCATTCAGTTTCATTTCTTTTAAGGTTTACAAGATAACCCTTAAATGACTTTCATGCTCCTATTTACATTTAGAAAACACAAAAATATCATCAATAAAAACAACCAACATTTTCCACCTGAGTCAACTAAGCCATCACTATAACAAACTGTTTAGTTCCAATTCTGACCATCTCATGTTGCTGATTTGGAAGGTTGTCTTTCTCTTGATGTCTTACCAACATAGATTCCTTTTTTCATCTGTGGAAATCCATTCTGAAGACAGAAATATCTTAGTTGAAGCAACATGGTAATCTTTAAATGCTATATCATTTAAATCATACCATAAATTAATTTATAATTTAACAATTTTCTAACTCCTAAAGTTGTCTAAACTGAAAATTGATACCAACTATAAGGCCCTGGCCTTAAACCTTACATAATATTGAATTTAATGAATAATTCACATTGAGGATCTTTTCAAGTTTAGAGTTTTAGAGAATTAGGACATAACTATTACATCTTAAAAGATTAAAAAGTAGACACTCCTACTAAGTTTCTATAAAATAAAAACTCTTCAAAAGAAACACGTCTAGTTCCATGTGTTAGATAGCATTACTTTTCCATGATCCCATCCTTGACCCTATTACATATTAAATCCTATGAAAAACATTTCAAAAACTTGGGGTGAGCATAAAAAGTTTAGTAAGGGATACACAAAGAATGAAAACTGTTAGTCTTTTCAAAACAACAAGTAAACCATGTATACATTATCAAAGTAATACCTTTCACCATTATGAACTAGTAAAAACTATTCATTGAATAAAAGATCATTACATAACCTTTTGTAACCAAAAGATTACCATAAAACCCGTATAAAGAACAAATAACATATAAAGGTAACTTGGGACATAAACATACTTAAATGGAATAAACATACGGTCGACATCCACACATACTTAAATGGAGTATCCATACGGCTGACTTCCATACCCAATGCATTGTAGGTTATAACATAACCACCCATCCTAGTATTCACAGCACCACCCGTCATATGGTGTATCACGTAACCACCCATCAAATGTCCAAGTACCATTATCATATCATAACACATACAACAAATATAATGGAAGGAAATCATTTCCACAATTTGATCACAATATATCAATAAATATATTGACATAACAAAACCATTATAAAAACCATTTTCAATACCAAAATACATAAAAGATTATATGGTATTTATTTTATTTTAAAAACATTACGGCTTTTTGAGGAAGTCAAAGACCAAATAATACTCACGGCGGCAGAAAAGGTCATTGTCACCGTGTACGTTAAAAGAAACATTCCTTTTTGTCATTTTGTAAAATGCTTCGTAGAAAAAGATTCCTTTTGTATAAAAGTAAAAGTTATTGGGGTTTATAAACCATATAAAAGAATGTTGTGTATAAAACTAAATATGCCTCAATGAAAGGAGTTTGAGATGAAGTCCCTTACCTCATGTCCGACGCGACTCGATTGCTCTTTAATCTCCTGAATAATAAACTAGTGTTAATTTATACTTGATTAAAAACCTTTTTGAATCTTACTATTCCATTTATATCAATTATTTCCATGTTATAAGAATTATTTAATCATTTATGTTAATAATGTTCGTTTTGCCGATATATGGTTCATAAGTCAAAAATGGACTTCTTACAATTACATGTTGTTTATGTGGTCAAAGGTTCATTATATCCAGAATGATAATCATTAATTGGATATAATATATATCATATATATATATACAGAATATAAATATATTTATAATAGTACAAAACATTTAGAGTTAAGAAATGAAATGCACTGTTCATGGAGACAGTTAGTCGTACGTACGCATGAACGCTACTTTCATTTATATTTCATATTTAATGGAGTGAAATCATAATGATATAAGGGTATATTATAATTAAAGTATAAAATCATATATAATAACATTAACTCCATCCTTTATATGTCCCACATATGGCATTAACGAATCAAATCACTTTGAGGGGGCGGTAGTCCGCACTTCCTAAAATGAAGATATCGCATATACCCATAATGGAAACCATAAAGGTATGCCATAAATGAAAAATACAGACGCTTAAGGACAAAATAAACATATTATTTATCATATATAAATATAGTTACATCTTAATGTCCACCTTTTAAGGTGTTAAAAGAATATTGAACAATCATCGTTTCGTGAGGTAGAAATTCACCATCCATTGAAATAGTATGTTCTTTAACCATTAGATGTAGTTGTGTGTAAGTGTAGATATAATCCTTCTTATAACAACATCCTAGTATATTTTGGATACTGTATTTGTTACAAAATAAGTGAATAAAAAGAGTTTAGGGGGTTGGAAAAGCAAAATAAACCAAAATAACACAAGTGAAGACATTACCTTAAAATCGGGTAACACCCTTTGGTTTGAACCAAAAGGGTTACTTGAAGAGCTTCCTGCTTGAGGTAATGCTCATAGGATGAGGAGAGATATTTTGAGAGACAAAATGATCATAGCTTGGCTGAGACAAAGACTTGAGAAGTCTGGGTAAGGAGGTAGAGGTGGGGGCCTTTTATAAGAGGAGAGGAGGGGCACTCTTGGAAATTTATAAAAGGTTACTTTATTATAAAATGATTTTCGGATACAAAATGTCCCACAATTATTACATTAGAGTATAAGGTGATAAGGTTTCTAAATCCACCAATCTAATAGGTTTTTTGACATGTGTAGGTCTTAGAGTTTACATTATCGTTTCATTTTATTAAAATCGTTAAATAATAAGGTAATCGCTGCCTCATCATGGTTACATAAATAATTTAATTTATTTAAGGTATAAAAATTATTAAAAACATCATGATGTAGGAAAACTTTTTATCTTTCTAATGAATATTTATAGTCAAAATCATGACTTGTATAACCCCATTTAAAAATTGTTTTAGTAAAACACTTAATGTTTGTGACATTTCTATTTTAACATTAAATAAAAAGTTATTGATGTCATTTTCCTACCAAAGTGGCTCAATGGGGTCCCCAAGTTGACCCATGGATTTTCTTGATCGTCCATGACACATCCAATAATGGTAGGACATGTTTATTGGTCATTTCATATTATTAAAACATTATTTTTACCTTAAACTACACTAATTAACTCTAATCGTGATTAATAAACTTAAAAGTTACTATTCACAAAAAAATTATTTTAATCCCATTGAACCACAGTTTACATCCTAATGAAAACCATGTATGTCGGATTTTTGAAATTCAAAACACAAAGGTGGTAAAATTTCATTTAAACGAAATATCGGTTTTTTAAGTACCACTTTGAGATTTCACTATTCATCAAAAAATTGATGTTTTTAGAAAAATACCAAAACATCACCCTAAGCTATATTTGATATTCTGAATTCAAAAATGATGTCTATTTTAAAAAATTCAAAACATATAAGTTACATTAATTATTTTAATAATTAATTCTCGATGTCAGAACAAATAGCGTTTTTTTATGAAATAATATATATCAAATGATTGACACTAGTTTTAGTCCAATTTCAAAGTGAAATTAATTCCAATGACCACTATTGGATTAAATGAAAAAAAATATATTATAATTGAACTTTTAAAACAATTAAAAAGATAATCTAATCATAAAAATAAATTAGATTAAAAAGTGGTTTTGAATTAAAATACAACATTTTTCACTATTAATTAAAAAATGAACTTTGTCGGAAAAATACCAAAAATCTACACAAAGTAAATTTTGATTTCTCGATTCTAAAGAAGAGTTTTATTTGATCCATTAGATTGTATAAGAGTGACCAAAACTATATTTAAAGAAGGTTCCCTATGAAAAGGCGATAAGTCGAGCTTTAGTGAATATTAGAGTATCTATGCCTAAAATTGAATTCTTTTCTTATTTGAAGCCTTTATCTTTTATTATAAAAATGTAAAACAATTTAACCAACATATATAATAATATATTAGTTGTTTCTATTCATTCCCGCCAATACAACAGCTACGTGTTAACTACCATTTAAAATAATATTATTTTATTACTAGTGTGCATCGTAAGATTTTAAAGAAACTCTTTATTATGTATCGGGTATGCTATCGAACATTGCAACCCCTTTATAGTAAAATTAATATTTAATTCTCAAATATTAATAAATAAGAAAAAAAAAATTCATTATTTACCTGAGATGTTACATTTTCAAAGAGAAACTTTTCAAAAAAATTCATTGTTTTTATATCAAGAATCAACATGAAAATTATTATTGTTACATCCCCACCCCTCATTGTATTTGGAGATAATTTGTGTGTTATTATCAATACATGACATCTTGAAGATATAAAATGCTGGAAATAAATACCCTGTGCTTCAAAAATAATTGGGCGAGGATTTTCTCTTTTTAAATAAAATGAGTAGAACAAGATAACCATAAAAAACCTCTAATTGATGCATGTGTAAAAAAAAGTAAAAATCAAGCCAAAAAAACAACCATATCATAGTACAATTTGAAATAGTGTGACATACCCAAGGGAACTATAAGATAAAAAAACCCAAATACACATAACAAAAACTCCCAAACTCCTCTAATCTCCAAATCCACATGTACAACCCAAGGTATCAAGAAGAATCACTAAAAAATTTATATACCTTTATTTTACATATGTATTGATATATGAAATCTATAAATACACAATAATTCCCTAGTAGGGATGTCTCTAAACTAAGTATGACTTCCCCAAGGATCATCCAACTCACACTACTAAGATAATAAATAGTTAGTAGATTTTATATAAATCATTTTAAAACATTTAAAATCGTTTATATCAATGGAAAAACAATTATTCCAAATCCAAAAAAGACGATATCAATACCAAATAAGTTCTATGTAAAATCCTTTCACCATCATAAAACCTTTTCTCAAACCCATTGGGAATACCCTTTCCATAATTCCACACATCCACACATACACACATGCATGCCCATGTGACCTTTTCATACCCATGAGTCATGTCTCATTGATCTACCAAGACATCACAATGTAACCATTACCATGTTCCATTACACCATTGGCATCAAGAACCATGTCATATTTCAACTAGGGATTTTAAAAAAAATATGATCAAAAACCACCATAAATGAAAAAAACTATAACAAAAATAATTTAAATAAACCTTTATTTTATTTAAAACGTGTCATTAAACATTTTACATGCATTAAAACCAATCCATAATTTTAAAATAATTATTTTAATATCATGAACCAAAACGAAATTCGACAAAACCAACTAATTTCTGCAAATTCTCAGAAAACATCACTAAAGAGTCTTTCATCAAATCATACAGCAGGTTCAAAACAATTTCAAGAAATTAAATCAATTTAATTCAATGAATTATTGTTCTAATTATGTGGATACAATAGATATTCTCCCTACCTCTCAAAATTTTTGAAAATGAATAATGATGATGATAGAAATTCAAAAACCTAACGAAGATCTTCTAGATCTGAATGTGGATCTTGTTCCCTTAATCCAATTAAAAAATAATTCATTAATAAAATAAATAAATCCCCTAGATATATCCCTAGTATATTTTATATAAGATTCCAAGATAGTTGAGTTGAATATATCTATGGGAAATTGTGAAACATGAGAACTTACTGGTGAATCTAGATCTCCAATAGCCTTTGGATCAACTAAAACAAGCTTCCATATAAAATAGAATCACCAATAATGCCTTGAGTGAAAATTGATTTAATTTTATTGATTGATTAAGGGGAAAATAATTTTTTAATGGGATAAATTGAGCCCGATCCACAATTTTTTTATCACGCCTGGTCCCCCGGGGCCCGTGCTGTGACTACCCCATGCCCGCCTTCCATTAGCACGGGGCTGGCGACTAGCACCGAAAGGTGTATTCCCTAAAACCTGAAAGGCATTTCTGTTATAACCTGTAAACACATGAAACCAAGCCCACATCAAGATAAAAACCTAGCTAAACTGTAAAGTAAAAAAGAGTGTGTACAATAAATAAAAGGGGCCAGAATACAAGCCCAACTAGAATGTACAAGAAAACTAAAAAGTAAAAGTAAACTGAAATAGCTCCTGTGAACACCCAGTAAGGATCCTACATGAAGTGTAGGTACAACTCTCGAACAACTATCTTTGCAGTATGAATCATCTAGTATCCACCTCCAATCTACCTCTAGTCTTGGTACTCTCATCCTCAGTCAGCATTGTTCGTCATCTGCACCAAACTCAACAAGGTACGGGCATAGCCCGTGCAGGGGTGAGTATTACTATACTCAGTAATGACCTCGATACCCTCAATGGTCTCACGAAATCCACAAAGGATAAACCACAAAACATTTAAACATTGGACAACCCTAATTTGGTATATTCCCAAACATATACCCAAGTTATCATGTATACCCATCTCATTCATGAGGAAACACAATGTCCAAATCAAAAGCCAAAGCCCAACTACTCCACAAAGGATGGAATAACACGGAGGTAACACCAAAAAGGTATGTACTTCAAAGGTAACTCCACACAAAATAATTCCAAAAAGGTATCACCACGAAGGTAATTACCACAAATATAAATCACATAGAATAATACCACAAACGTATCCCCATAAAGGTAAGTACCATGAAGGTATGCCACACAGAATAATACCACCAATGTATCACCATGATGTAACGTAGCACACAGGTACATCACACAGACAAATACCACAAAGGTATCACCATGAAGGAAAGTACCACACAGTCAAGACACAAATAAGAATAACACAATGGTATCATGATGAAGGAAATTACCACACAAGTATGCCACATAGATGAATACCACAAAGGTATCACAATTGAGGTATGTACACAGCTCACACCAGCTCTAACATAGGTACATTTGTAAAGATTATTAGATGTAACTATTGAATCATCTTAATCGGTTAAGAGGTAGACCCATGTAGGATCCGAAATCATCATTCCCACGAAGGATCCTAGTATAACAGACCCACGTAGTATCCTAGAGTAGTCCCACGTAGATTCCTAGAGCGGATCCATGCGAGAATCTCAAACACAGACCCACGTAGGATCCCAAAGCATAGACCCACATAGGATCCCAATGTACATACCCATATAGCATCCCAAATCACATACCCACATAGGATCCCTTGTCACATGTTACAGCCACCTACATGGTTCCTGAACTAAGCTCGCTTGATTCAGAGAGGGTCCTCTCCTCAATCCATAGGTTGAATACTACGAGCACCAAAAATTCCATTGAAAAAGTATCTCAAAGTAATGCCACATAATAGGGGTCTCAACGCAACAGATGGTGTGTCACTTAGATGCTCGGTCTGTAAGTTATTGTTATTTTAGTCCCTAGGGCCTGGATTGATTCAAGCTCTATCCAACCTGGCCGTACCACAACATTATCCAAAACTCAAGGGGAGTATATCAAAATAACTTCTCTGTCTCAAGGATTCCATCTCTGTAGACAGTTAGTCATTTCGACACTGTACGAGGGAGATATGTCGAATACATGATCCCACAATAATAATATTAATAATATTATTGGGTGTTTCATGGGACCGAGCCACGAACCATAATATAATATTTATCATTAGGCTTAAATTTGCAGTCTTAATGATAAGATCACATTGCTGCTGAAGGTATGTCAATCGGACGTCGCACGCAGGAGTTATGGAGGGTCGAAGATTTAATAATAATATATTATAATTATTATTTGAGCGTTTCGGGTACCTGATCCAAAACCCCAAAAAATACTTCCAATATTGGACTCATAGTTTTTGTCTCGAAGTCAGGGTCACACTGTCACTGACGGTTCATGAAACTGAGGTCGCACAGATAAGTTACAATAGAAACAGGGTTTTACCAACAAAAATAATAATAAAATTATTATATTTTTTTATTTTTTTAATGGTTTTTTTCTTAAATCCCAAAATCCACGTTCTATCTACCGAATCCCTCAAGTGCACCGAACAACCCTCAATTCACTCGTCCATTATTTATTTCTATTTTAATTTTATTTCATTTCAACCCTTTATATCTCCATTGTAACTCCTTCATGCCTACTCAAATTCATGCCTATTCTACCAGAAAACCAAAGCACCACATCTGCTGGATCCGCCGCCTCTGGCCTCGCTTGACTGAACCATGCACTATCATGCCGGTCACCCATTCAGCTGTCAGCTGCCTCACTAACTCGCACCAACTGAACCCTTCATCCTCGCTTCCTCCGCTCAACCGTCCTAGCACGTCGCATCGTCTACCTCGCTTGTAGCCACCCCTAAAGGCTCACCAGAATTGCATCATCATGTCCCCCCTTATTAGGTCCATTGCATCTTCATTACTACCCCGAATATTGTGGAGACTGAAGATTTGTGATGCTCGAGTTGTGATCACTGCGTTTGTATGCCGCGCTGAAGCGATCATTGTGTTTTAGCATGCTTAATTATTTGGGGACCTAGAACGCGTGAAAAATGAAATAAAAAGATCATGGTATATGTGTGGATCAATGGAAATGTTTTTTTTCCCATCTTCATTGAGAATCAAGAATATGGGTAATCAAAAAATATATATTTACCATACTTTAAAATAAACCCCCTACCTTGACGTTCATTGGAGAAGTAATGAAGAACGAGATGAAGACGTTGACGTTCATTGCTCCCGCACCACACTCCTAATCCGAGCTTGTGTGTCATCCGTGTTTTTGATCTGGAGGACGTTCTTCATTGGAGGATGTTCTTACACCAACCAAAAGATCCCAAATTCTCTCCCAAAGGCTCTCCCAATAGCTACCCCTTGCCAATGACCCCCCATCTATGATGTGAGGAGCCACTTAATTAATTAGTAGATTAATTAATTGTTTTCTAATTAACATGGGAGAATTCCAAGGGTTCTGTCATAGTAATGGTGAGATCGGTTGGTTCCCACTATTAATAATTAAAAGGAGAGGTGGGAGTATATTTAAAATAAAATATGTTTTTTATTTAATCCTCCATGAAAAATTCAAAAACCAAGTTCTTCTCTCAACCCACTACTTTAGATGTTAAACCTCCCTTAAGTGAATCCCAGTGTTGTGAGTTCAATGATGTCTTCAGATTTTTAATCCAAGTAGTGGTTCAAAATTTAGAAGACGCCGCTCACGCGTATACAGAACGTACCCAAAAAAAGTTATGAAAATTTATAACAGTCACCCTTGACCCGTGCCGGTCGAGGATAGGATAGGCTTAAGTGATACACGCCCCCAACGAACCCAAATGTACTCTTGGACTTTCAATCTATGTTACAGTTTGGAAGTTATGAATTTTACAATAAAATAATTTTCCCTTAATTATTTTATTTATGGCCAAAAACTAACATTCACTGTTGTCCTGCGCCAACCAATGTTAGTATCTGCCTAAAGATAGAATACCATATTGAGTTTAGTGATAGTCTCATATTTTCAATCTGAGTTACTATTTTTGAGTTATAATAATTTGAAAAAAATAATTTAAATAATTAATTTATTTACAATTATTCCATTTTTGGAGTTTCTCACAGGAGGCCCACACTGACTAAACTTAAGTCATTCCTAGGATAAAACCACCATCTTGAATGCAATGGTGCCCTCAAATTTCGGACTCGAGTTACCATTTAAGAGTAATTCCACTTTTTTAGGAATACATATTACGTGCGCTAATTAATACTCATCCAAACATTAACGGATCATTATGGGCATTCCAGGCCTCAGAATCATGCGCCGTCAGATTTAGCTGTCTCAAAATAATTCCATATAATTAAAAACATTATACGGGATTTTTGAGACATTACAATTCTGATCTAAAATTTAACCACGCATGGTTTGGGAAATTTTTATGCCAAACCTATATTAACCATGAAGAAGTTATTGTCTCCAGAAACACCTCACATGTTTAACTCACATTGTTAGAAAATCCGTTCTCCATCCTTGTGATTCCCCACTATATTAAATTGTACATTTTCACTTGGGAATTTTCGTAGATTTGAAATAACATGACCCCACCTTGTGCCTACGTATTGGTAAATGTTTTCCCATGCACTATTTTTTGGAGGTGTTGCAGGGGTTATACTAACAGTTGTCAAACCACGTACTTCCATCAATGCATTTTAATCATGAAAAAATCCTCCAATTCCCAGGAAACATAACAAATCCATTATGTATAATTAAAACACATAAATAAAGGGCCATGTACCTAAAACTAGAGGTGATACATTCTTCCCTGAATTGAACATTCCATCCACATAAAGTAGAAAACTCTTTATACCAGGGAATTGTTTGGTCCATTACCCTAACATTTCATTTTCAGGATTCCTCATTTCTTCTCGAATCTGACTATATTTCAATAAATCATATATATGACTAATAATTTTACCATGAGTGAATTTTTATTGCCTATCAATAATCTATATCAAAACCTGAACCAACGTAACATATGAAAATATAAATAAATGAATCCACTGAATAATATATTTAGGATTTGGCTGATACATCTTCAATTTAGATACATGAAATACAATATTCCCTTAAATTAACATTGGTTTAAAATCCAATCTATATGAAACCTCACTATGCTATTTATGTATCGCAAATGGGTCTATGTATCTAGGTGATAATATTCCATACATTGCAATAAATATTCCCAAGTTTTGGACAGATTTTAAAGAACAAATGATCACCCACATGAAACACAAATGTTCACAAATGACGGTTTGTATAAGATTGTTAATGAAACTGAGCTGTGATTATTCTCTTTTTGATCTAGTGAATCTTTTATATTGGCTATTGAATATGGCTAGGTCCAACCAGTAATGTCTCACCTTTTTCTACAAAACAATGTATAGAATGAGAAGGACACCCATAGAATGCTTCAAAATAAGTCATATGTATCAAGGAATGGTAATAGTTATTTTATGAGAACTCTATTAATGATAAGATATCCTCTCATGAGACACAAAAATTCATTACACAATCATTATGAATATCCTACAACTTTTTTATTATCCTTTTGGGTTTTCCATTCATTTGAGGTCTAAATTCCATACTCATAGTCATATGAGTCCCAATATATTGTTGTAAGGATTTATAAAAATGATATATAAACATGTGTCCCTAACTAACACAATTAATAATGTAATTAAATTCCCCTTTTCAACTTATCATATATTTATTTTTTGAAATTCCTCCACCATATAGGATTCTTGAATAGGGATAAAATAACAAACATTTATGATCTGATCCAAAATTTCCCATATGGAATCGTGTGTCTGAATAGTAAATGGGACACCAATTGCAAAATCAATATCTATCTACTCATAATTCAAAATAGTAATTGGTAAAGATTATAACAGGACTACTGGTCATTATTACACCACATCTACCTGATCATTGGTGATGCATCTAAAAAAAATCACCAATTCCCTTTTCATGACCACCTAACAAAACTGTTCTTTCAGTGCATTACATATCATTTCAATGAATGGGTGATCAACCCATATTTTATGGTGGTAATCACTGAAATTTAATTTTGGATACACCAAAGTTAATAATATCAGAACATTAAACTGCAAAACCAAAATCCCATCAAACAAACATCCTTCAATGGACTCCCCATTATTTATTATTGACCTCGGAAAAACTCATTTAGGATTGGCTATCTACGAAAATTTTACATGATGAACCAAGTCAAGAAGAAACAAAACTGGATGAAAACTGCAACATCCCCCAAGCTGACACAATTAGGGTTCTCGTATCCTTTGACTGAAATCACGTACCAATGATATGAATATTCATTATCCAAATTATTATATAACTTTCAATAATTCATCCAACACTAAATTTTAATTACCCTATTTATACATAAAGTTAAAGTAAAAAATTTCATCGTACTACATCAACATTCTTTTCCTCAACTCTAAATACATATGTGAAAAAATTTATTTCAAACTCTTATGATACATAAACACAATGAATTTATCACCAAATATATAATGATCAAAGATCTGTTAATCATAGACTACACAAACTAATTATAAATCCTGTGTTTGGTGTTTCTTTTCATGCTACCACAACATACACAAACTATGATTAATGACATGATCTACATGCATGGGAACAAATCGTAACCCCAATATCGATGCATCCAATAGAATACATAGGACAGTTTAGATTATGTAGAACTACTATATCAGATGGACCAATTTCTTTCCAACTCTTCCAAATGGTCATTCAATTAAATAATTTTTTTTTGGATTCATCCAATAAGTTGAAATTGAGATATTACTATTCCTTCATAGGAGATAAATCACAAAGTCCAATTTTTTTTTTTGTGTAGAAACCCCAAGAATGTTTCTGGGAAAACATCATGAAACTAGTAAACTATAATTGGAAAACATATATTCTCAATTTTATATACGAATTCCAAGGAAACTGATTCCAATTTGAAATATATAATTCATCCAACGATACCAAGGGTCATTTTCTTCTTCCATTCACAACCGAATCTTCCTTAAAGAGATGTCTAACACCATCTAATGACATGAAACTTTACTTCCATGCATTAAAATTGATATGGGACACAAAATATTTCCGCCAAACCATTAATAGAATCAATCCATTGAAATTTGTCTCCATCTTAGATAAATCCCATAACAAATCATCCCCCCTAATTATTATAAAAAATGTCACACATTTCAAATCTAAATGCAGTCATTGTCCTAAAGGTGTTTGGATTTTAAAAATAGAAGGCATTATTTCAACATGTAAACCCATTAGATCAATGAAAAGTTTTGAAATAAATAAATGGGATGCACCCATTTCAAAAAAATATTTCATATGGGTACAATTTTAAGCATTCATACCTCTTACTATCATAGATTTCTAAGGATCATCCATGATCACTTTCTCATATCCATTACATTTCTCGTGCATTGAACTATGCTATTGAATAACCTGTTAAGATTTCACTAGTTGAGGAGTAGTCATATTCCTAGAATTACTGTGAGTTTCTCAGTTCTACTAATGAGATCTATTATACTTCAGTCATCTCATTGAAGTAAAAGTTGTCTGAGAGGAATGAGATTTATCCCTAAAACCCAACCTCAGAGAACTGCAACAATAGCATTGATGGTGTTCCATCTTGTTATAGTTGTTACACACTCTAGTAGTTCATAATATATCCACTAATATAGTGAAAATAACCATATTGAAAAAACATAAACATTTTATTTGGTTGACAAGGATGTTTTACTAATTACATAGTCTAATCTTGAGATATACCAACCCCTTTATAATAAGTACCCCCTTTCTCCTTATTTCTTGAAATTAAATTACCACTCATTCCCATGGAAAAAGAAATGAATCTTCCAACATTTTTTCCTATGGTGTCTCTTTCCACCACTATTTTTGTATTAACCATCCTTGTATAATCTTTCAGAAAATCACAAAAATCTTTGAGGGAAATTTTTGTTTTATCACTGACATGAAATTTCATGCCTTTAAGGATGCACTTGAAATGAATTATTGAGTAAAGTGAACTAAATTCAAAACATTCCCTCATACTCAACTACTGAGATATTATTCAACTTCAAACTGAATATTATAAGTATTATATCTATTATAATTGTGCGAGCATAGAATATTATATTGAACAACTCATAAAATATTCCATATGTTATTCCTTGGTGTAATTTAGCCCGAACTATTAAGTACCAAAAAAATTGTGCTAGATCCTCATGAATATACATTTATAAATTAGAATTTATCTCACCTGGTGTGAAAAAGTAATCAAAGATATGATTAATTTTATTTATCCTCAATTATGCTTTTTAGGTTCAACCATATTCTTAGTAGCCACCTCTAGTTGGTTTCTATGGTGTATATTTGATTCCATTTTCTATAACAAAAAAACTCTATTTAGTATTAGTTTTTAGAAATTTAAGTAATTTAAAAGTAAAATGTTTCACATCACACATATCACAACAAGGCTTTCTATAACTCAAAAATTTCTAATTTCAATCTATTTATGAAAATTTCAGCATGATTTCTGAAAATTAAACCATTTTAAAAATACCACTACCATTCCATTACAAAATATTACAATTGAAAAAAATTCATCAACTTAAAAAAGTGTATCTTGTAACTATTTGAATAAATCCTTAACTAAATAGTGAAAAATGATGTCCTGGTGGGATTTCATACTACCAATTCACGTCATACTCTTATCATTAGCTACACCCAAGAATATGAGGTGAAAACATATAGTAGTGTCTCAAACCACTCATGAAACCACTATATGGTAACATGATGTTCAGAATAAATAGTTTTGTTATACCTATTTATGATATACATTTCATGTTCTATCAATCCTTCTCATTACTACACACCAAAAAATTGGATGGAAAAACTGATACACAAGGATTGAAAAAACTGATGCCACTTATAATAACATTCCCCTCTTTGTTGACTTGATATGTGATGTGAGTGTGACTAGCCATATGTGATATCAACAAGACACCAATGGCTGAGAATAAATGCCAAGGAAGTTATAAAAAAATTAGGGGAAAATTTTAAATTTAAAAAACAATTAACAAGAAAAAGATAACCATAGTAACCATACCTATAAATGATGAATGATTACAAAATAGAACTAGAGAAAAACCAATCCAAAACAAGATCCATATAATAGTACAATAAAAAAAAGTGACATAACCAATGGATCCAGAAGAAGAAAAAACCAAAATACATGAAAATGCATCTCCGAAACTACTCATTCTTAAAAACCCAAATGCCCAACCCAAGGAATGAAAAGGAATCACAAAATAAGTAGGATATGTTGCCTTTACCTATGCCTTGATAGATACCATCTGAAAAGACAAAAATGTGCGTAGATAGGGGTTGAGTGAAATCATGGTAGTACTTAACTAATGATATCCAAACACCTTCCACTAGAATAATAACCTATTATGAAAATTTTGTAAAATAGTATTAAAAAATTTAATACATTTTATATCATATAAAAAAAATTATAATAAATCCAAAATAACTAATTTTAAAACTAAAGTAGTTCCAAGGGAAATCATTTCAAAACTATAAACCCTTTTCTTAAACCCATTTGGCATAAAAATTTCAAAATTACAAACATCTACAGATTCATATCATGAGGATAGATTCATAATCCTTAGTGGTCTCTATTTTATCTACCATGTAGTCATAAGGTAACAAATCCCATGTTCCATTACACCATTAGCATCGAGCACAAAGACATATTTCAAACTTTCCTTATTGAATTCAACATGAACACACACCACCAATTGTTCCAAAAATAAATTACAAAATAATTTCACATAAATATTTACATTCTTTAAACCATTTATACAATCATTTTTCTTGCATCAAAACAATACTATCATTTTAAAATCATTATTTTAAAATATTGTAATAAAAAAACATTAAACAAACATATATTTTTCAAAATTTCCATAAAATAAATAAATAAAAGGTTTCTATAAAATCATACAAAGGTTTGATAATAATTCAAAGAAATTAAATCAATTTTAAACAAATCCTTTATGTTATAATCAAGTGAATTTTTTGGAGAATTCACATAACTCCGAATCTTTGGTGAAACTAAAGAACACCAAAACTACATAAAAAACCAATTTTGATAATAAATATATGAACAAAACTTTTTCCCCTTCATCACATTCAATATGAAATCATCAATTATACTATCAATGAACCTAGATCAATTCCCAGTGGATTAGATCTATGGTTCTGAGAGAGAGGAGGAGAATATATCTATGAAAAATGAGGAAGAATGAGAACGTACCAGTGAATATAGTTATACAATTGACATTGGATCACCTAGAACATGCTCCTAGATAATGAGGAATTTTCTCTAAATCCATTGGGGAAAGGAATTTAGGTTACGAGCAGATTAGGGAAACTGAGTGCTTAAGGGAAAAAACCGAGCTACTTCCACAAATTTAAAATTTAAAATTTCATGGTCTGATGTTAGAAAAAACATGTGCTAACCATGAAATAGATTTTATCTCAAGAAACAAATTTCACAATTTTCTTCCACATCAGGAAAATATTTTTCCAATTGTGTGTTTCCTAGCTATGGTTTGTCTTGGACATCCCCATATCTTGGCCAAGCCATTCGCCAACTGTGCATCTGTCAAGTGCCCACTATTTTTCCTTCTATGGTTTCATTGAGTTATTTCACAGTTTCTACTAACCATTATCAAAATTTTCACCCAAATAAACCCCCTATGTATGCTAAAACTCCTTTGGGCGTCCAAAAACATAACCCGAACATTATATATTTTAAAAATATGTAAAAAATGGTCAAGTACCTAAAATCGTGTGTGATAAAATTATAATAAAATATAATAAATCAACTGATACATAATTTTACTATTTTTACCTTAAAACTAATTCTAAATATAATTTAACTTAATATAAATTAAAAAAATTGAATTTCTCAATTAAAATTTAATATTTTTCACTATTCATCAAAAATTAGAATTTTCAAAAAAATCAAAATAATCCTTCAAAATATAATATTGATATTCTGATTCAAAAAATGAATTATATTGTGTAAAATAAATTTTCTAATAGTGGTAATTTTTTAATTTCTATGTGAAATGAAAAAATAAACAATTTTTTAGAAAAATATAGTGTTGTAGAAAATAATTGTTTTTGTCAAAGTGATTAATATTTTATTTGTAATCAGTAGAAAATGATAATTTTAATAATTTATTTAGTTATATTCATAACTTCCTATTAAATGGTTAGGTTATAATGGTATATTATATTATGATTCATTTTGCCTCAGGGTTGTGTGTTCCAGTATCTATCAAATGGATTAAAGTTAATGAAATATTTTTCATGTGTTATTTAAACTTTATGTCTCATGTCATTTTCACTGTTGAATATAAAGTACTTATTTTATATTTTTGAGGTGTTACATTTTCTCCACATTAAATAGATCGTGTTTGTAAAGACCTGTAAAATTCAAGGGAAATTTTTTCTTAATTTTCTTTGGAATTTTACAAGAGCACGGTTTCTTACGACACCTGATTCCGAGGCCCGGTGTGCCCGGAATCAATTTCCAAAGTTTGTCTCGGGTACGTTCAGTGATCGAACGAGCGGGTTTTTCTAACTTTTGAACCGGTGCCCGGAATCGAATTCCGAGGGCACCGATGAACTCGCGGCACCGATTTTCGCCTAAGGAGACCTTTTCCGAGGTTGCGTTTTATGCGGGTTGAGAGTTAGTTTTGGGGAAAGTTGGATGTAGTTAAATAAATTGTGGAACAAAATTTATTTTAAACCATGTCGGTTATATCCTCCCAAAGGGAGTTATAGGTGGGACCCACATCCACTTAACCTCCCTTGAGAGGATTAAGTGTGGTGGGGCCCACATGAACCCTAACTCTTCAACCCCCCTTTAAACTCCCAATAACTCCTCTTCTTTTTAATTTTGACAACTTGAGTTATTAATTTAGATGATTTATTTAATTTAAAACTTTCGAAATTCAAAGAGGTGAAGTTGTGTAAATAAAATAAGGCTTAGAATTATTTTATTTTGGTTATTTTTCTCTTGCCACCTTGAGAAGTTTTGGAAAGCATTCTTCATCTTCTTCAACCTTGATGACGAACGTGAAGAACTCTTAGGCTTCGACGAAGACCGTCATCACCATAAGAAGAGAAAGATGTGTTGCCTCTTCTCTTCTTCGCAGCCGGTGTGTTTCTGAAGATCGACGACACCGCTTCTTTCGATCTTCTTCTCATGTTAATGAAAGGAGACGCTGTTTCCTCCTCGGGCTTTCTTCGTCAGCTTACGAAGCTTCTCCAGCGATGTTACCTCTTCGGACGCACCTCGATGTCAACAGAATCGACGTTCTATTTCCGCGACGCCCGACCTACGTGACGCTTGTCTTCTGCGTGTCATTGACGAACATCTTTCTTGAACCAAGGTAGGGGTTTTATTATAAATTATTTCCGTTCTTGATTCTGGCATGTCGAATTTCTTGGTTTTTGACTAATTGTTATCTAATAATGCGAGGCGGCCGGTCCGCACAAACACGGCAGACCCTCCTCCTTATATTCTTAAATGTTTTATTTGTGGTTGGTATGAGGTAGCGTGGTGCCGTCGCACCACACGGTTTCATGCGGAACATATGCGCGGCGCAGTCGCGCCGCGCTGTGGAAAGGAATTCAAGGACGCGACGCCGTCACGCCACGTCGAAGGAAACCGAGGACGTCGCGGCCGGAACGGGGCCGTGGAGGAGGGTCGCGGTGCTGTCCAACCGCGCCGAACGACAAAGGCCGCGGACGGTTCCGGGCCACGGCGGAACAAGGTGACCGGCGGCCAGCTGGGCCGCCGGTGTCGGAAGCCGGAAGAGGACCGGCCTTTGCAGGTCCTCTTGAGAAGGAACCGGCCGGCCAGGTCGGGCCGACCGGAATGGAGAAAAACCGGGGGAAATAAATTCCCCCGGCCAGCAGTCAACGACCCCCCATAAATGAGGGGGGGGGGGGGGTCGCGGTTTCACAAGGGGGGTAGGCACCCCCCGTTTTTCCAACAGCTCGGCCTAAGGCCGAGCTTGCAGCGCGCCCAGCGCGCTGCGTCCAGCTGGACCGGCACCCGGCCGGGCCGCTAGTCCGGGCCGCGCCGCGCCGCGCCAGGCCGGGCCGCGCCCAGCCGGGCCAGGCCATGCCGGGCCGGGCCGACCCTTTCCGGGGCGGGTCGACCCGGTTCGGGCCAACCGGGGTGTCTCGGGCCGGGTCGGCCTGGGCCCGAAAACCCCGTTACTGAACTGTTTGGGTTCAAATGCCCATAACTCGGGCTATGGACCTCCAAATGACGCGCCTTCAGCGGAGATGTGATCCTTGGATCGAGACGGTCGTTTTGGTATATCTCACATAAGGTTTCGGATTACTTTGAGTTCGGCCGAGTTGGTTCGTACACGAAACCAACCGGGCCCTCGGAGCGGAAACACTCATATCTTGAGCTACGGACGTCCGATTGATGTGCCGTCGACTTTGTTGAGTTCCTCTTAGTGAGACGGATCGCTTGGCATACTCCGCCCGAGGTTTGGACGCAGGTGGAGTACGGTCGGGTTGGTTTTGCCTTAAAAACCAACCGGGCCCCTGGGACGAAAAAGCCAATAACTCTCAGACCGGGCGTCCGATTGACGCGCCGTCTGTTGCATTGAGTTCCTGTTGACGATATCGAACAATTGGATACATCAACTCTAGACTTGTGATAGTTGATTAATCAGCCTCTCGGGTCGTGGAGCGGACCCTCCCGAACGAGCTTGCTGTGTGCGGGAACCCTAGAGCTGGCTGCGACTGCTACTGTCACTGCGACGACGACTGTACAGAGATCCTCAGTGGATTTGACGACGACGACTACAACACTCAGCGATCCTGTGTGGATCAGTGCTACTGATCCTATGTTGGTCCGATCCTGTGTGGGTCAGCGCTCCGCGGTCCTGTGTGAACCAACGCCTACAGATCCTGTGTGGGTCTGATCCTGTGTGGGTCAGCGCTCAGCGGTACTGTGTGAACCAGCGCCTATAGATCTTGTGTGGGTCTGATCCTATGTGGGTCATGGCGGGGGTTAGTACCTATCGATCCTTTGTGGGTCCGACGACTTAGATGGATCAGTGATCATCTCTATCCTCTTCCGAAGAAGTATACATGTGTGAGCTGAATCCTGTTTACCTTCCTGTGTGGAATGTGTTGTGCTATCCTGTGTGGATTACGTTTTGCTTTCCGGTGTGGAATACATGTACTTTCCTGTGTGGACTGAGTTGTACTTGGGCTCGGAGGTTGGAACGTATTGGAATTGATGAATTAGGTATATCTATGGGCATATACCTAAGCAGTGTCGGTTGGTACTTCGTGTTTTTATCTCCCCTTTTTGGTTTATCCTTTGTGGATTTTGGGAGACCTTCAGGGGTCTCGGGGTCCCTAGAGGTGGACCACTGGGTGGGATGTACTCGGAGCGGACGGTGGGACCCGAGGAGCAGAGGAGCTATCTATACCCACCCTTCAGGTGGGATTTCTAGTGGACAGCTCGGCGTAGCAGCTTTTACTTTTCAGTTGTTGTTTTCCATTTCGAGTTGTACTTTACTTTCAGTTTTGGGTTTGTATACTGGCACACTTACTTTTCTGCACTTACAGTTATACTATGTTTTACTTAGTGTTTACTTTTCCGCTTGCTTACTCTGTGGTGCTTCTTTAATTTACAAAGGAAATTCCTTCCCTTTTTACCAGGATTTACACCATGGTGCTAGTCTCCTGCCCCTGGCCTATGGAAGGCGGGCTTGGGGTAGTCACGGCACGGGCCCCGAGGACGGGTCGTGACAGTGTTCTCATAATTCTAACTTTATCTCAGCAATCCAGTTTTTATCCTTTGGAAGTAAAATTGTTTCAAATCCCACAACATAAAAGGGTTAATAAAATATCTTTGTAATAATGGATAAAGGTATGTAAAAAGGTCATATATAATGACACATATCTATTTTTATTTTATCATAGTATAGGTGGAAAGTGAAGATGTGTAAATGGAAGAAATGCAAAAATAATTATTGATAATGATAAATGTCATTGGTCATAAGTAAGTGAATGATCAATGGAATGTTAAGGACCTAAAAACTTTCAATCTATGATGATTTAAAAGAGAATTTGATTCATCATATATGAATGTAAAAGGATAACAATATTGTTCCAGGATCCTTCCCTAAAGGATAATAAATTCACTTACTATCGAAGAATATAATGAAATATATTGATTTGTTTTTTTTTCTATTTCATAAGCACAATTTCATCCTTAGACTATTATTTGTTAAATTTCAAGTTATTCCCTTACTCCATTAAATTAATATCCAAAAATAATTTTTTTATTCATGAAGTACAAAAAATAAATTTGAAATTATCATAAGATTCGTAAAATTGTGAGAAGTGATTCCTTATTTATTTTACTGTCTTCCCCAAACAATATGGTTAGCATAAGCTACCCAATATAATACATCAATCTATAAACCCAAAATAGTACCACCATTGGTTCATCATTAATTTTCATTTTCATGTAATTTATATAAAAATGAAATATTCATCAATACATCACATAGGATAGTGGTAGGCATTAAACATTGTTCAATAATGGGTTCGAGCCCCATGACCTGGATGGACATGACATGTAGTCACCCATCATGTGGATTGTTATTTTACAATAACATTTTTAATATAATTTATATAAACATAACAAATAATATGATGAAAATCCTTGAAATAAAGATAATCATTAAATGAAATTTTCACTATGGTTTTCAATAAAACATAATTATTTACAATATCTCAAAATCCTATTTGACTATTATTACAATTTCATTAATGATAATGTTATCCATAATGGTTATAAATCCCATTAAACTTATGCCAAGGAAATATAAATTCGTCACTCTTCAATTAAGTATTTCATAAAAACAATGGTTGAATTAAGATATATTTTTTCCAATAATATTTTTAATCATGTTATCTTCCAACCATAAAATGGGACACCCCAAGATTTTATAGTATTTTAATATAAAAAATTAATATCATTGATAGTTTATGCTTCACACAACATTGATTTTAAAACTGTAATATACTATTAAATATGACCATTATAATTGTAATATAATTATTTGGAGTAGTAATATGACCAATAGAATAGTAATATCACCTATCAAAGTGAATATAAAAATTTGGTATCTAATAAATGAAAATATGGTATATTTATATCATGAAATGTCTAAATAATTTTTCTAAAAAGATAAATTAATTATTGGTATATTTTTGAAACATTAATGTTTATTTACAATTTTATTATTAATATAATGATTTAAAATAAAATTATTTTAATAAAATATGTTCCCAAATTAATATTTTGTTCTCATATAATTATAAGATAATTCTATGTGACCATAATTAATTTTTGAAACTATCATAAAGTCGGTTATATAATTAAAATAAGTATTTTTATAGTAAAGGGTGAATTTATTTAAAAATTGAATTTCTCATATTAAGGAAATAATCATCAGAAAGTGGAGTTTTTTTTATTATACACATCATCAAATGGTTAGAGTTAATTTTTTGTACTTTTCTAAAATAGTTGAATTTTTATTGAATATTGAAATACTGTAATTTACTGTATTTACAAAATACGTCACATATTGATTCATAGATGATGCATGAATGATATAGGAAACATTATGTAGAAATAAAATGATAAAGTTATGTATTTAGTCACACTGATCTAAACTATTTGAAGTCCTGATCAAAAATAATTAACTAATAATTAAAATTATCAAAAACCACCTCTCTCCTCCATTATAAATACCACCCTCACCACCTCTTCTACTCACACCTCCAAATACATTAGTCTTGTCCATTTTTATTCCAATAACTCTTAAAAACCACTACACCACGTTTTGGACTTTTAGGTCTCTCCAAAATTCCATTTTAATATTTATTAAGGAGGTTCTCAAGGAGAGTAATTAAGGGTTTAAAATCCACTTTCGTTCTTTTAATTTTCTTTAATTTTCTTCCCTTTTCTTATCAATTCATTACCACGTATATCTGAAAGTTCATGAAAAAATCAGCATATTATAAATAATATAATCTTATTATGATAATGATATATCGACCAGAAATTATTTTATCTTTCTCATTTTGTTCTAGAAATGAAAATGGTGCACGTGAGGGGTCGATTCACCACCTTCATTGGAGATGATTTTTTTGTTTCCAAATACCTACATGAGCTGTGGTCAGAAAAAAAAATTTATTCTTAAACTATCTTATAAAATTCATTAAAAATTATTTAAGGTTCTGGAACAATTATATATATAATATGAATTAATAAAACAAAACTAGAGCGTGATGATCGAAGTGATGCCAAAATAATCCACAAGATTTTCAATAAAATATAGTATAATGAATCATCCCCATATATAGAAAAATGATATATAAGAACATTTAATATTTTATAATTTTATTCAGAAAATTAATCAAAATTTTGGATAATTATTCCCATTTTACATGAGATTTTATACATGTATACAAGTGAACCAATTGTGAAAATCAAGGAAATGTACACATTCAAATGATGAAATTGAATCTCATAACTCTTAAAAAACCATAAATGAATGTTATAAATTTATAATAAATGAAATAAATGTTTAATAAGTTCTAAATTATATTATTAATGGACATAATTTCATTATATTGGATGTTAAGTACATGTGAAGAACACTATTGGATGTAAGATAAGGGGTTTATCCTCTCAATTTTATTCCTTTGAGACATGTCGTCTTCAAAAGTATTTCTCAGGTGTGGTGTATGTATTCTTCTATTTTTTTATCACATCATGAGTTAATTTATATTTAGTTTATTAAATGTTTTATTTTATGATTATTAAATTTATAGTGCATAAAATTATATTGATTACAAAGTGGTAAGTGATTCTCCTTGAACTACCAATTTTCATTCCGGTTACACTTCTTTTCCCTTTACCACAATGTAGTTCTTATTTTAATTTATATACTTATTCAAAATTCATTGTATATGATCCAATATCATGTATCAAAATCTTATAATCTTTATTTAATGTTCAAGACCTTGTTTTTTAAGGATCTGTTTTCAATTCCTCTTGATAAGAAAGCACGTTTAAAGGGTACATCATAATTTGTTTCCCATTTTCAAGAACATTTTATAATATTCTATAAGGCACGAATATTTTTTAAAAAAATTTCTTCTTTAAAGAAAAAAAATCCTAACCATTTTATTTTTTATGTGAATAATTAATTATTTTTTCACTTTAATAAATCGTTTATATTTTCCCTCAAACAACACTGATGTTTTCGATTTCTGAAGTTTCATAAAAACAATTTTAACAAATTTTCACTTGATTTAAAAATTTTCATTATGAATATTATTTTAATTTTCCTAGAATATATTTTAATTCCCTTTTATTTTATTTCACAAACATTTTTACATTTATATTTTAATGAAAAATATAAATGAATTTCAAAAAGAACCCTTCTTTTCAAAGTAAAATGGTATTTATCTCGAGAACATATTAATGATTTTATTTCATCATTTAAATATATTAAAATAATTTTAGTTTAATATTGTTATTTATTTATATTCTTCTCTTATGTTACTATGTACCATATTTTTTTGAATATTTTATGAATATTTTTGGTCTTGTACTATCATGATTCCATACTTTTTATTGCTCAGGATTCTTTACGATTATGTTTGTTATTTTGTAATGTTATTAAACATCCATATTCTAGTTTAAATATGATTTTATATATTTATTTTGTATAAACACTTTCATATGGGGAATGAATTTGATATAGTAAGTCATAGGAGAGTCCCCTGATAGCCCCTCGATGCATTCGTAGGTTTCATGAGACAAACTGGACTATGCTTTTTCACATTTAAGTATGGTGTTTTGGCCAAATCCTTGATGGTATATTTATGATGTATATAATTACACAATACCTCATTATGATAAAAATAATTATTAGTCCACATGATTATTCGACTAATATAATATCAATAAATATTTCTCCTTATAAATTTATATATTTTTTGAAAATATTTAACCATCTTTTATTCTACCATATTTTTTGTAGAATATGATATAATGGAATTTTTTTAGTAATTCATTATGCCTTAATATTTATATTTATTTATGATATATTCTGTTATATTTCATACCCTTACTAATAATATGATATCACCCCTTTCTTATGTTTTATTTTTTCCTTAGGATGTGAAGAAGTATATTATGATTGACCTTCATGTATAATCTAGGATTTTAAGGATATTTCCAATATAGTTGATATGGTCTTTTTATTTCAAAAATTTAATGTAAAAATTAAGTTTTAGTCTCTTTTCAAATATATTTTAAACAATTTTTTCATGTAGTATGTGACTTCATTATTCATTATAACAATTTAATACTATATGGCATCGACATCGGGATACTAGGTTTGGGATCTTTATAGTTGGTATCATAGGATGTTTAGTAAAAAATTTAGAAACATGATTTAAAAAAATAGATTAGGGAACATAACACTATGGTAGACTTCAAGATAAGAATAGAATATCATCCTAGAATATGGGTAAAATAGAGATCATGTAGGTATTAATATCAATACATACATGTTTGTATATTACATGTCGATGTGGTTCGGGCACATATATACCTTGGGGTAATAACTCCAACTTGGTGCATCGGGGTTGACATAGTATAACCTGGTATAGAACAGAGAGCCTTTCTGTACACTTAGTTTAACACTCCCATGTGTTATTATTAGGATAATTCACATTCTATTTACAAATAATTATTATTTATTTGACTATATAATGAAAATTAATAACCTTAGGTAAATTTAGGGTGAATTATATTGAAAATATGGTGTTATGATATTATATACAGGATTATAGGTTTTTCTCACTATGAATATTATTACACAAACTATTAATTTGAGTTTTAGTCGATCCCTAAAACCCAAATTAGACATGTTGACATTGAACGTGATGGGCAAGGTGGCGGTGATGAGAAACCAAATGAGAGGTTAATAGAAGTGAATAATTTCATGTTCATGACACAACATTTTTATTGAAATATTTTTATAAATTTACACCTTAAAGAACTCCTAAAATCACCAAATAAGAGAAGTAAGAAGTCTTCTAATAGATCCAATGGTGGATACCATGGAGAAAAGAAGGACCGATTTCCATCATGCATGAAATGTTGAAGGAGACTCCCAATAATGTGTCTAAATGGAACAATGAAATAATTTATTTGTGGTAAAGGACATAAATCTTATAATTACTGAGGAAAAATGAAGCATACAGTTGAAGGAAATAAAACACATCCTAATAATCAACTTGTCGTTCATTGAATTTAATGTAGGGAGTCTTGGAATTGCACTATTAAAGTCTCTATTCTATAGGATAAACTCTAGACCGTGGAAGGACCTAGGTGGAAATAAATGGATTAAGTATTTATGTATTTGGTTTTTATTGATAACATTAGTTATTAAACTTATTTCGATAATGTTTAACATAAATATTATGGATGTTATATTAATATACTTTTAGAAAAATGACACCCAACAGGCTGGATGAAAACCCATCACGTTTAGCATGGATGGGGGGTTTGAACCCACAACAGAAGGGCGGTAAGTGTGAAACGGTTATCCCTATCCAAGATGAAGTTTTCATTAGCATGATTTTTTATATCCTATGGAAAAATTTAATTTTTATTATAGAGAAATTTGTTTTATCAAATATATAACCTTGGGATTGGAAAATTATTTAGGGATTAAGTGATTGTTGTTATTTCAGCAGGCATGGAATATTTTATGGAATGAAACTAGAATTTTATTTTTGATCCAAATATGATTTTACTATTGACTTATGGTGATTCATGTTCTTTTTCAAATTAGATATCATATGTTAGATATTCTGAGACCTTTTTTGACTATGAATTGGGAGTGAGATATTTTGGATGAGTCATAAGGTTGGAATTGATTATTTTGAATATTATATATTATTTTTTGAGGTTAGAGGTTGATTTATTTGATTGTATTTACTAAAACTATTATTTTTACAAAATATTTAAAGGTTAATGGAATCATTGGAGAATCTTATGAATCATAAAAGTTCTTTAGGAATGAAAAAAACATCTTTAACTTTCAATTACTGGTTCGAGGTATGGAGTGAAAATGGAACTAAGAACATACAAAGGATGAGAATAATCTTATGACATTGAATTTTATCATGTATGTTAATTACCTCAATTTCTATTGTGGATAGTAAAATAAACCTTCAAATATAATAAAATTATATTAGAAAGAAAATGTTTTTATTTACTCTTCTTTCTGAGAAATCAATGATCTTTTAACCAATCATAGAATTAAGGGTTTTTATAGTTAAATGTCCAATGACTGTGTTTTATATCACTCTCCATTAGAACTTGATAGTTTTATTCCACTTACATGTCCATTGTATCATTTTACAATAGTTATTTCCTATCATAAATCTTTTTTTCGTGGTGAACGTTTCCTTTTCTCTTTTCTTCTTAATTAGAGTATATTTTATTAACCCTATTTCTAATGTGGGTTTAAAAAAATGAATTTTGATGTATCAAAAATAAATTTTTTAAGTAAAAATTCAAATTCCAATGAAGAAAGTTTTTTGGAGGGGATAATATAATATCTCAAGATTTATGGAATGCCTATTTTAAAATTTAATATCTTTGATAGTTTATGTAAATGAAACACTGAGTATAGAACTATAATATACTATTAAATATGACCTTTGGGATAGTAGTGTAACCAATAAGAATTGTAACATGACCAATAGAATATTAACTTCACCAATGAAGTATAAAAAATATTTTGGTATCATATAAATTAAAATGTGTTATATTTATATCATGGAATAAGAAAATACATGTTTTAAAAATGATAAATTAAGTGTTTGTATTTTTGTGATACATAAAGGTTTATTTACAATATTATAATTTATATATTGAGTTAATTTTTTATATAAAATAGTTTCCCAAATAAATATTTTTTGTCTTATAATTATAAGATAATTTTGTGAGACCATATTTAATTGTTGAAAGTATCATAAAATTGGTTATAATATTAAAATCGATATTTTTTGAGTAAATGTTAAATTTAT
The DNA here is from genome assembly GCA_963277665.1 of Viscum album. NCBI lineage: Eukaryota > Viridiplantae > Streptophyta > Magnoliopsida > Santalales > Viscaceae > Viscum > Viscum album. The sequence continues at coordinate 883,983,755 of OY728123.1, forward strand.
TTAAAAATTAAATTTATAATATATAGAAAATTATATTCATAAAATGGCGTTAATTTTTTAATTAAAAACACCAATAAAATTTTAGGGTTAATTTTTGTATTTTTTCTAAAATAGTTGATTTTTTTGCTGAATAATGAAATATAGTAATTTACAAAATCATACAAATACATGAATTATTGGGTAGTAGAGGATATATGGATGATGTAGGAACCATTATTTTGAACTCAAATTAACTATTTCTTGTATTTCATCCTAACATCTCCAAAGCCTTGAATATTTTTTAATTTCATCACAATCCCTCTCCCAATACCCTCCCACATGTTCTGGTATTTTTTTGTCTCACTAAAAGTCCACTTTAATGTTCTTTAAGAAGGTTCTTAAGGAGTGGAATTCCAGAGGAAAAATCCCCATTTGTTATTGTAATTTTCATTCAATTTATTTTCATTACATATCCTTTCATTACCTACTCTTTAAAATAATTAATGATCAATCCAAAATCATATATATATAGTAATTTAATTATGATAATGGGATATCTACCATATTTTGTTCCTCTTTAACTATTGGTCTAAAAATAATAATGTCATCCATGAGGTGTCAATTAACAATCTTCCTGGGTGATTATTCTTTATTTTTCAAATATTTCCTTCAAGGATGGTCATAAATCCATTTTTATGATTAAAAAATATTATAATATGTATTAATTATTATTTACTGTTATGAAACTAGTATATATAGTTAATATTAATTATTAATACAATACATGTGTGTGATGATTGAAAACCCCAAAATAATAAAAATGGATATCATTAATGTTTTATCTAATGAATCATCTTCATATATGAAATAAAAATTAAATATCAGGAAATTTTATCTTATATAAGATGTCATGAACCAATTTGGGGTGAAATATAATTTAACACCTACCCTAGTATGAGGCATGGACAATAAGGCTTCCCCGATCCCCATGAGTTGACAACTAATTCCATTATATCAATAATATACATTGGGAACTATTTAAACCATTTAGATACACATAAAGAACAACTAAAAATGAATATCAAAATAATAAACAACCACAACAAAACATGGATAGTCAATTTTCATAATAAGGGTTTTACAACATGAACCAAAAATCAGAAACACTACAATAAAAATGGAAATTATAAAAAATTCCAAAGCCTCAGTGAAACATGAGTCACATCACCCTCAAGAAACCACATACAATACCAATAAAATGGGGTACACTGGAAACCCGAACTAAAAATCACCAAGGATAATATTTCCTTTTACAATGTCATAAAAACAATGAAGTCTACATACACCCAAAGGTTCATGAAGGCTGTGATCCAATGTCTAGTAGGATTGCACCCATAGGAAAAGATTCATTACTATTAATAGTAAATGAAAAATTAACATGCTCATTTAGGTAAATTACTTTGAAACCTCTCCATGAATACATTTTAAATAAATCCCATTTTGTCAAGGAGATATTTTTCGGAAAAATACAATCAAGGAAAAAACTTTTCATGTAACATTTTAAAATGTAAATTTTTTTAAAATAAAATTAAATTATGATGAAATTCACTCAATGTCCATCATATGTCGATGGATTGAACAACATAACACAATCGATACGTCAAAATTGATCACCATAGTTGAATCCCTAAGGGTGATTTAGCTCAAGTGAGACATTATATCCTCGTACCTCGGTGAAAGAAGTTACAGTAACCATAACCATCAATTTTTTCATGAATGAACAACAAGAAGGGAACTCCAAAATTTCCTAGTGATATCAAATCATGATAGTTGTTTATTTAGTGTTGTAATCAGCAATCCAACTAGGTGAAATCATGTAATCCACTTCTAAATCACTAGCATACTAGAAAAATTCATTCCACTATGATACTCTAGATTCCATTGTGCTCAACCCCATTTCACATATAACAAAAACACCCTTTTTTACATACCCATTCAATGCATTATAAATACAATGGGATATCACTTTTTTCGACAAAAAAATCACTTTCAGTTTTATATACACCAATATAATATAAAAACAACATTTCACCATAATTGAACAATATATAAAACCGATTTTTAAATATTCTAAGAAAAACACATAATCAACATAACAATGTTTATGGGCCAAGACCCTTTTAAATCCACATATAATGAAGTTACACTTCATACATACTTCCCATAATATTAAAAATTCACAATTCAAATTAAAAGTACAAAAAAATAAATACATCTTTCCATGAATTCCCATTTCTATTGTAAAACTCAATTTCCAATACATTATCACATCAAGTGCCTTTATAATCACATTTTCAAATCCATCAAACAATTCGTAAAACATTCCAAATAAACACCCAGATGTGGAACACATGAAAACATAACCATTTCCTTTATAAAATCATCTTTTCTCATGTACGCATGTCAAAACATTTCCAAAACATGTTCTTCACCCCAAAAATAAATCATAGATCATTTTTATAAACTCAAGAATGTAAGCTAGAATAACCTAAAAATGATGAATCATGCAACCACTACCTAAAGTGTAAAAATATCCATAAAAACATGAAAAATGTCAATATCACAACTGAAATACCCTAAAAGGAATGTTTTGACAATGAACGTAAAGTTATCACTCATTGACACAAGATCAAACCCTTCCTAGTTCAAACACCCTACTGAAATTTGAGAACCTAAGAAACATAGAAGGAAAATATAGAAAGATATAAAAATTGAAAGGATGAGGGATTTACATTTTGATTCCCAAGGCATTACATTCCAAATCCAACAAAGAAATTGTGCCCAATGAGACAAAGAGAGCTTAACGGAGGATCCCATGGATGAAAATCCCAAGTGGGTGGATGGGGGTGGGATTATGGTTAAGAACTGAGTGGAAACAAAGGGGATTTTGAAATTTTTAATGACATGGTCATCAAGCATGGTTATCCCGCATTGTTTTTATACTATGAGGTGAACGTGAACCCTTCTCTATCTAAGAGGTTCCTACTGCACATTTAGTGTGCATGGCCTGGCTAGCCATGCATATGCATTGCAGTTGCTTCTGTCAGAGAACTCCAAACTACCGCATGAATAAAAGGGTTGAAGAGCACGATTTCCATTAACCATGAACCAATAGTTTTCCTCATTCTATATGACCGAAATTTCCTACTATTCACCAAAAACTCAAATATAACCAAGAGGGTAAATATAGGCCAACAATTAATTGAAATATTTCCCCCAAAATCCATACACGTCACACTTGGTTACTAGGAGAAAAACTAAGACCCTTAAATGATCTTGGACCAATAGAGACATCAAAAACCCAAGTTTGAAAATTCTCCCCACCATAATGCTTTATGGCCCTAAAAAGTCATAAAAAGGCCTGATAAAAAACTGATACTCCTCCATAGATCAAGATGTTCTATAATTAATTTCAAATGAGAGAATAAAAAGAACACCACAAATAGAAGAAGAGGTTCTCAAGTTTGAACTCAGGAGGCCATAATGGACTCCCCCCCATATTCCTTCTTCTAGATAATGTTTCAACACTTCTAGTTTATTAATAAAAAGAAATTGAAATATCCCAACATATAATCTAACATTTTATACCAAGCACACATTAGAGATTAAAAGATGAATCTCAAACCACATACCTGAAATAAGAAAACAAATTCAAACCATATCTTGATGAATACTTCTATAACATTACATCAAAAAAACAGTTGGACATTCTCCAACCCCAAAAGTTTCCGAATGAAGGAACTTTAAATTAGATAGCTCTGAATAAGTCAGCCATCTACAAATCCAAAACTAGAAATGATACCAGATAATTAATAAGGGGAGGCCAAAAATGGACTTTCCACCATTATAGACAAACTAGTACCTATTTAATCCAAACAAAATTTTCAGTGAGAATCGCGCTGGGTCTCCCCAGCATAAGGACCAACCATATTAAAAAACTAGCACAAACCGGAATTGGAAACCCTAAAGGGGAAAAAATTGGAAATTCCCAGATAAACCACAACTAAGCAATATTTATAAGGGTGACCACATAAGGGAAACCACACAAAGATTCTCATCAAAAAATGTACAACCACTAGAGTTCAATATAATTATACAACCACACCTTCTTATAACAGAGTAGGTAGTATTCCAACCAAGTGGGCCTAAAAAAAGAGTCATTCACACCAATTCCCGCAAAACATGGACTTTAAAATTCAAAGGAGTTTCAAAAAATAAGCTTAAATTGTCCATATCGATCATTGAGGACCAATTCAGGCCAAGGTCCCTCAGACCCCACAAGATTCCTGACTACATGCCAACATCAATTCAGGGGATGTTATTAGATGCCTGATGTTTGAAGAATCTCCTACCTTATAGAGAGAAGCTAAAAAACCCCAACTGAAGCACCCACATTGGTCTCATGAGAGACCACACAGCATTACAATCAGAACGAAAATAACTCCACAAACCATGGAACTATCATTTCCATAGAATGTAACATAACTGAGATGAGGTCTTAGAATATTCATGTGTATCACCCTATTCACCTTAGACGAGATACAATGGATACCAAAAAATATAGAAATCACCTCCTCTTAAAATAGATAAATTAATAATTTATTAAAGAAATAAAAATTTACTCTAAAATAGAGGTTGTAAAAAATGATCCACAACATCAACTTTTACATTTAAAAGAAAACACGACACCTAAAAACTGCTAAAAACAACCACTACAAATAAAAAATCATTTCAAATAATGGGATATTAAACTGGTCCCTATACATCCCAGTACTTCTGTAAATGGTTAAGATGACTCCTTATGACCATATTTTGTATACTGATGCCACAACATTATCCCTTTATTAGATTAAACTGAAGAAGGATCCAAGGACTTTTATAACTGTTCCCAGCAGCAACAGCATCGTGTTTCTTTCCACTCTCCAAACTAGAATTATCTTCACTGATTCTAGATATGATCATCAATCATTAATGATTCTTAATTACTCTTTAAAGACATAGAAAATCCCTGAAAATAGATGTCCTATTCTATATTCAACATCTAATCTTCTGATGTAAGAGGATTCAACTAACCGAGATGGAGAGGTCAATTAGAATTTGAAACTCAAGAGAAACTGTATGGTGATCAACTGGAGGGTAATCCAAGGGTTAAACATCTATGGTCACACTAAAAATATGCATCAAACCTTATGGGGGCATGCAGTAGCTAAAAAGGAAACTGAGAACCCAATAAAACTACTCAATCAAAAAACATTCCAAAAAAAACACCAAACACACAAACGGAACCATCTCAAAGGATTCCAAAAACATTTCTCAAAATAATATACTAACAATTATTTAAAAATAAACTCATTGAAAAGAACTAAAAAATGAAACACCATTCAAACATGTTATGAAACTCAAAAAACATCATGGGAAAAATTTCCCTATCATAAGAAGGCTCACCACACAACTATTGGTTATCAAAACATCACATTTTATATTAAAATAACTTTTAAAAATAAATAAATCTTTGTGGGTTTCACACAAACCAACAGAATCCCATTGTGTCTCACACATGTATGTTCTCATTCTAAATGGGGAACGCATTATCTCACATCAATAACCATCCACACATATCAACTCATGTGATTATTCATGAAAATAATAAGGTCAAAACAATACTTTTGAACTTTTTAAGAAAAAACATTCAACTCATGCTTTCAACATTTCAATATAATCCAATTTCAAAAATTCACAAAACATACCAAAATATCACTAATCTCCAAATAAATTTTTTTAAATTTCCAAACATCAAACCATGTCATTTTAATATTTAAAAAATTAAAATCATTTGGATCCTTTCCAAAAATCATAAATCATCTCATTAAAAATAGTTTTCAAGGCTCATCAAACCCCAATTGAAAAGGATTTCTAAAACACACATTGAAATTACTCATGTTATCTAAACAATAAATTTTTAAAAACCATAAGTGTTAATTATGAAAATCTAATTCAGTTGAATTCATCCCCTATTCATTAAAAAATCATTCTATGAAAATACACTTTTCTAAATCCTTCATCCAAATAATTATGAAAATTCGTTTTTCATCTTCCCGAAAAATAACTATTTACAAATTTAAAATCAATTTATAAGATCTCTAAAACAATTGATCTCAAAATAGTTTTTAGAATTAATGAAGATCTATGAAATTCGCAAGGGTAACAACTGTCGGAAGGTGACATTTCCATATAGTTGGTAACTATAAACCAGTCACACCATTATCACAGAGAGTATTTTTTAACCATGTCTTCTGCTAAACCTAGATTTCCTTGCCCTATGAGTTCACTGAGACCACGAGACCAACCCATATTTTATTTTGCGTAGACAAAACAAGCCACAAAAATAAATGGAATCAAATAAAACTAGACATCCCATGGTGAAACGAAACCCGTCATGCGGTGTGACGGATATAAACCCTAATCATAATCAGAACATCCAGTCCTTATAATCCTAGAACTATTATACCCAAACTCTATCCAAAATAACATGACATAAAAATAGCACAACTAATTTAATACCATTTTATCATGAACCATGTTGGGGTTCCATATAACCAAAAACCTGACCTAGAACATGGTATTGACGAGAGGGCATTCATGATCCTCATGGTGTATCAACCAGTGGATGGGTATCAAAATTATCACTATATAATGATTTCATCGATTTCTATAAATATAAAAAAACAATGTTAATAAAAATTACAATAATAAATAACCAAAACCAAACAGGGATAAACAATTTTCAGAATAATGGTTTGACAAGTTTAAACAAAAATTTGAAACACTTCAACAAAAATGGAAACTAAAAACACACAAAACCTCCATAAACATGAGGGATTTCACCCTCAAATCACCGCTACCAATAACTGCAACAAGAGGAACATTAGAAAACCGAAACTAACATAACCAAGTCTCATCATGCATTTACCTTGGTTATACAAAAAAGATGTATACATACACCCAAAGGTGCATGTATGGTGTGATCCAAATCCCAGTGGGATACAACCATAAGGAAAATAATCTACACTATAAAATTTAAAAGAAAAATTAAAATGCTCATTTATATAAAATCATTTGAAACAGATTCAAGAAGACATTTAAAATAAAACACATTTTTAAGGAAATATTTTAAGCATAATACATTCATGGAAAAAACTTTTGACGTAACATTTCAAAAGAGAACTTTTATTAAAATAAACAAAATTTAAAATGAAATACACTCAAGGTCCACTATATGCTGATGGATGGAACCATATTACGTAATCCACATGTCAAAAGTAATAACCATGGGTAAATCTTTAAGGGTGATCTTGTTCAAGTGATGTAATAGAAAATCATACCTCGGTAAAAGGTGGTATAGTAACAACAAAAATAATATTTCTCATAAAATAGACACTTATAGGGGACACCATAATGTCTTAGTGGTATCCAATCATTATTAATATTTATATAGTGTTGTCATCATCAATAAAATTAATTGAAACTGGGAAAAGACACTTCTGTTCACTAGTATAATGGAACTAGTCAGTGCACCTTCATATCCGAGATTCTAGTGTTCTAAATCCCATTACACATACCACACAAAAACCCCTTTTTATATAAACATTTCATGAATTATATATGAAATGGTAAATCCCAATTTTCAAAAACAAACAACTTTCTATTTTACAGACTCGAAAACCATTTAATAATACCTTCCACGCTTCTTGAACAATTTATAAAACCCATTTGAAAACATTTCTAGAAAAACAATGAATCATCATAATCATTTTCATAGGATAATCCCATTTCAAATCCACATATAAAGAAATTACATTGTAAACATGATTCCCAAAATAAAACAAAATAAAAAATTCAAATTAAAAGTACATAGTAAGAAATCCATATTTCCATGAAAATCCACTTTCTTCAAAAAAACTCACTTTCAAATTCAATCACACCATAAGTTCCATTAAAACCAAATTTTCACATCCCTAAACCAATTCAAAAAACATTCCAATAAAATTTAACAAAAAGTAACACATGAAGACATTACCATTACCCTTAGAAATCCCACATTCATAATTTACACTTCAAAAAACAGTTCGTAAACCTAATTTTTACCACCCAAATCAATCATTGATCATATTTATAAACTCAAGAAAGAAATCTAAAATCATCTAAAAATGATAAACCATAGAACCACCACCCTCAAGTGTAAAAAATTATGTAAAAAATTTAAACAATCCAAAATCACCACCACATGACCCTAACAAAGATATATTTAACAATAAACATCAATATCTCACTCAAATGAATAAGATCAAACCCTTCCTTGGTCAAACATGACGTTGGAATTTGAGAACCCAAGAAAGAGGGATGGAAACCCAAGAACTATGGAAGAAATCGAAGGATGAGGGACTTAATTTATTATTCATGGATTGCACTCTCAGAGTACACCTATAAATTGGTTCTGAAGGTGCCTAGGAGTGATTGGAGGAGTATCCTGTGGTAGAAAATCCCAAGGGGGCGGATGGTGGACGAATTGGGGTTACATATCTAGAGGAAAAAAATAAGATTTTAAAAATTTCAATGTCTTGGACATCACGCATGGTTATACCAAACGGTTTACCAAACAATGCAATGAATTTATGACCCTCTCTATCTAATAGGTTCTTACCGAACGACCTGACTATCCATGTGCAAACCATGCGGTAAATTATGTCTGAAAACTCCAACTTGATACACTACTTCTTGGGATGGGGCACACAGTTTCTACAAACCATGTTCTATCCTTGAACCTCATTATGTATGACCCAAATTTCTAATTTTTCTCTAAAAATAATGGATAACCAAAGGGTAATATATAGACCAATAATAAATGGAGATATTTCCTAAAACATTCAAACACGTCAAACCCGTTTCCTGAGAGAAAAACTGAGAGCCTTTAATAATATATTCCCTTGAGTGAAATCAAAAACCATAGTGTGGCATAAGTTCTTTAATAATAGATAATTTAAATTATAGATTACTATTTCCATTTTACATGATCTTTTTTACGTGTATACAAGTGAACTAGTCATGAAAACCAAGGAAATTAACAATTTATAATGATGAAATTGATTATTATAAGTCATAATAAAGACTATAAATATACTTAATAATGATATAATAAATGAAGAAAATGTTTAATTGGTTATTAATTGATTTCTTAATGAATCTAATTTCATTATCGAGGATGATAAGTATATGTAAATAATTCTTTTTAGCATAAGGTAAGGTGTCTCTCATCTCACTTTTATTTCTCTGAGATATGTCATATTCATTACTATTTCTATTGTATGGTGTTTTCATTATTACCGTTGATATATACTATCTTGAATATATTTAAATTTATGTAATTTAATGTTTCCATTTATGATTATTAATTTTATGGGGAATAAAATTATATTGATAAAATAATTGAATGGGTTTCTCCCTGAATAAGCATTTTTCAATCATGTTACACTTTTCCTCTCTTTTCCCCAATATAGTTATTATTTATTTTTATATTATTCTTCTATATTCATTTTAAATGTTCCAAAATCATGTATCTATATCATTTAATCGTTATTTTATGTGTAATCACATGTTTTATAAGTTTTTGTTTTCATTTTCTCTGGATAAGAAATCCTGATTAAAGGGTCCTTCCCAATTTCGTACCCATTTTCATGAACACTACATACTCTGAAATAAGTCACCAATATTTATCCAAAATTAATTTTATTATCATGAAAAACTATAATATCTCTTTTCTAGTTTTATTTAAATAATTAATCATTTTATTATTTATATTCTCTATTATATTTTCCCTCAAACCGCACTGAAGTGGCCCATTTCTAATGTTTATTCAGAACCCTTTTTAATGTTTTCAAATTAATTTATAAATTTGAATAAAAAATTTATTTTAATATTCCAAAAATATAATTTCATTACCAATTATCTTCCTTAACATTCATGTTAACAATCATATTTTTTTACAAATACAAATTATTTTCAAAAAAAATCTTCTTTCCAAATTTAATGGGTTTTTCTCTCAAGAATTTATTAATGATTTTATTTTTGTATTTTTATCTATTACAATACACACTAATAAATCTTATTCATAATTGAGATTGGTCTCTTAGGTTACCATCTAAAATATTTTATTTACTATTTTATAAATATTATTTGTTATATACTATCTTGATTCCATTCATCATATTAATATGGATGTTTTATAATTATGTTTATTGATTGGGGATATTATTTACCTTTCATATAATAGTTTCAATATGAATGTATTGGTTTGTTATGTTTCACCCCTTTTATATAAAGAATTTATTGGACTTATTAAGTGATGGTGGTGCCTGCTATATCCCCTTGATGCATTGGTTGTTCTCATGAGAAAAACTAGAATGAGTTTTTACCCACTTATGTATGGTGTCTAGGATGAAGTCGTGATGATATATTTATGACCTATGGAATTATGAATTCACTCATTATGATACTATAAATTAATTTTTCATGTGATTATTCGAAAAATATAATATCAACGGTCAATTCTTGTTGTTATGTTATTATTTATGACATTGTTTAATCAGATTTTATTCATGCCATATTATACTGAAGAATATATTTTAATGGAATGTGTTTTTAGTTATTAACAATGAATTATTATTTATATTTATTTATAATATATTATATAGTATTTATTTCCCTTAATGATCATCTGATATCACCCCTTTCTTATCTTTTATTTTTCCCTAGGATGCGAAGATGGATTTTATGAATGACTTTTAGGGATAATCTAGGATTTTAAAGATGTTCCAAGTCGAGTTTTAGTGTTGTTTTTTTTTCATTCATGTTGTAATGTAACACATATGTTTTCATACTATTTTTCCAAATATTCTAAACTATTAATTCTTTCAAGATGTGGCTTCCTTGTTTATTATAACAACATAATAAAGTCAGGCACTGGCTTTAAATTACCTGGGTCGAGGTCTTTACAAAAAAATTAGAAAGAGTTTTTTTAATAATTTGAACTATAGATCAATCGTAAACTCTTAAAACATTATAGTATCAATATATATTATTTTAATGGAATAAAATATTCTTCTATGATATTAACCAGTCCATATAAGTTTCAAAATTATTATCACCAAAACACCATGGTTAAATAAATACTTCTAGAATTTAATTATTTAACCCCAATATATAAATAATTCATCAATTATGTTTCTACATAGGTATTTCCTTTGTTAGGGTTATATCTTTTATTATAAGGAATTGAATTAGATAATTTCCATGTTCTCCACATTTATATTTTTTTAAATATATCCATAGGATATGATATATTTATATCCATCACACTCTTCATTTTTACTCAAAAATTATTTTATTTATACCCTTCCTTTCCACATATTAATCATTTTCATATTTCAAAGATACACATTCCTAGGTGTTTCATTCCATATTTCAAAAATGATATAAATTGATCCTTCTTTCCCCTATGGTCTATTTCAATCAAACTCTTAGTGAACTCCATACTTCGATACTTTGGTGAGTCTGGGATTTAGTTAATTAATATGTTGTTAATCATATTTTGGAAAAAATGGTTTGAAATAATCACAATATCATTAAATCTAGTCATCATCCAATTTAGTTTCTCAAGATATCCACCATTCCATTCATATTAAATGTTATAATGATTCCTTTGGGTTTTAGGAATTGATTAAAACCAAAAAAAACATAGTGAAAGAAACAATAAATGTAGTTGGGAAATTGTTTAATCATTTATAGAATGATTGAATCAAGAAACCTAATTTTTATAAATATATTACACCTTACGTTTATCCTTAGACCTTGATTTTTATAATATATTAAAAATAATCTAAATGGATTGATAATAAAATTTGAATTATCTTATGTATATCCTCCAGGAGTGCCAAAATAGGTGCACAATAAGGCCCGTTTTCATACATCAGCTGATGATCGGGTTAAGCCCAATGTTACCTTTTAGAGATACTACCCATTTTTTTATTTGTGCTATAAAAAAATTCCATATATAGTATCTTGAAAGTGATTTATTTCATAGAAAAAACACATTATATTTACCTTACCAAAAAATTGGGATGCTTTTATGTACTTATCCTCAAAGTATATTATAGTGGTATATTCTCTAATATAGGATTTCTTTAATAATTTTCCCAAGGATTCAACTAATCTTCCACTAATAAAAACTATGGTGTCCTCAACCCTAGTAGCCTATAGTATGTGTCTGCTTAATTTCATTATCATAAGATACACGGAATCACATCCTGACAGACTAAATAGCTTAGTTTTCTTGGTAAATTAGATAAAAAACATTAGTATAAATATACTTTTTAATATAAAAATTACAACACTTTTTTTCAGGAAAACGTTATTTCCTCTAGAATATATTTTCAAATGTATCATTATAAACATAATGGATACCTTGGAAATGAAATAGAATAAGGGTGAGCTCAATTACTTATTAAGGTTTGAGTAAAATTTAGGTAATCATGAATCAATAAAAATAATAAACATGAAAATGAAAATAACTAAACACACATTCCATGTAAAAAATGAAATGAGAAAGAAGTGAAAAAAATATAATATTAATATGAAAATATCATATATAATAATTAATTTGTGAAGGTAAGTAAATTAAAACATATTCCATTTTGTCAATAACACGAAATCATAACTGTATAAGTTATAATAAATATAGAAAGATAAATAAATAAATAAATAGAATTTAATAAATAAATGAGAATAAAAATAATCTATACATAATATCATTATTAAAAAGTAATGGAGAATAATAACTAAATACTTAATGAGGATAATGATTAATTATTAGACATGATTTCTCGAGAACGTGATACCTTTACCATGAAGATATATCCATAAGAATGTTTCAAAATACTTTCTATAAACCTAATGTCTTTCTACAAGGGATATTGTGAAATCATTTTGATTTTCCTTATGATTCTACCCATGCGTTTATGGGATATCTATAACTAGGCCCCACCAATTTCTATATTTCCAATGCATTCCTCATATGTGTAATAATTAATTTTATTCATGAACAATGTGTTTCAACATTAAATAATCTTGTCGAATAAGAAAATGTATTTATATATATTTATCATGATAAAAAATAATATTTAATGAAAAACATTATTTATATAAAGTATATATGATTTTTTTAATAAATTGATCAAAGATAAATAATATGGATATTTAGGGGATGTTTAATTTCCACATGAATGTGAATAATTAAAGGTAATGTTAATGACTAAAACAATAAAAAAATTATGTTAGTGTTAGTAATTTACTTGGTTAAAATTATCAGAAAAAATACAGCGGAAGATTAATGATTATCTTAAGAAAAATTATACCCATTAGTGTAAGAATAAAGATTTATTTTCATCGATGAATTAATATATCATAAAATATCATTAAAAACATTCTTGATGAAAAAAAACCATTTTTGGAAATCTCTTTTTAAAACTAAAATTTCACAAAATATTTGTAAAATAATATTCTATTAAAATATCAAATCAAAATTATAAAATAATCCTCAAAACATTTATGTCATCATGATGTAATGACATTTTGTTCCATACATACACCTATAATAAAATAAATTTTTTACTTTTTTAGTGAAATCAAAAAATGAATTGCATTGAAAATTAAGTGATGATTCCATAAAAAATATTTATAAAAAGTAAAAAATGGGTAAAAATTCCAACAATAAATAATTTATAAAGGTTAACAACATTTTAATTTTTTTTAAATATAGTTTTGTAAAGAAATATATTTCCGACCCAAGAGAGAAATTTAATATGAGTTTATTAAAAATATTTTTTCAGTTAATTTAAGCACATAAGATTTGTAAAAAAATATAATATTACTTTAAAAATCATGAATGAAAATAGTATAAGAAAATTAAATTTGTTTACTAGGAAATGGTAAAAAAATATATTTTATTTGATATCCATTAATAAAAAATCATGATTAGAATGAGATTGTGAAATAAACACTTATAATGATAATAACATTGAACTAATAAATAGTCAATAAATATATTATCTATCTTAATTTTAAACCCACATAAAATAAGTGCAAATACAAAATAATATTATCAAAATTAATTTCACAAATAATCATAGGATGTTAAAAATGATGAATAAGTAATGTAACACAAAAAATGAAATTGATTTACGAAATTCATTACCACTTAGCACTCTTATGTCAAATCAACTAGAAAGTAATGATTCAAGTTGAAACATAAAATACCATGAATTATTAATGAATCATAATTTTACATCTAAATGGGTAAGTATATATACCATATAAAATAAATTAGGTGCATAACATTATAATATGCCTCAATGTAGAGAATTTGAGATGAATTCTATTACCGTACACATCCTTTTAGTTGAATGTGATTTTACCTACAATATAGTGGTTTTAAAAAATTTATAAAATTATAACAGAGCCATATGAATTTTTAAAATATCATATATTCTCCTTTAATAACATATTATCTCCATTTCATTAACAATCCTTCATTATTTTCACAGTTTATGGTACTAATTTCTCTGTTTCCTCATTCAGGTTTCATCATGAAATGTCCAATTACTAAACATATTATATAGTAATATCATATCTAGAATAAAAATAAATAAATAATTATTATATTTTTAAATATATTAGATTTTTAAAACCAATAATTAATTGTCTGTAGAAAAAATGTTCTATGTTTCAATCATGGAGACATTATATTGTATGTATGCATGAGTAACATTTCCATTTATCAATGATCATTATGGAATAGAGGTGGGTAATATTTTATATTTAAATAATTACCATAAAATAATATATAAAATATTATTTCTTTAAATATTCATATTTATATAATCTATGTTTTGAGATGATGAACATCACTTCATGCTGGTGGTACTCCACACATTCATGAACAATGTTATCATCATTCATTGAGTGAAAATATAAAATAGAAAATGATGTATTATATTTTAAGAATGATAAATATGTCACTAATATCATAATTATTTAATTTATTTCACATACATTCATTAATATTATCTTTCTCACCTTCTAGGTAAAGTGTTAGTGAAAATTGATTTATATCAATTCGCAAGGTGGTCGTCCACTCTACACATTAGCAACATTATCGTATCCTCTATAGAATGAAATTTAAAAAAAAGTTATATATATATATTATATAATGAAATTAGAGGTATAATTATTTTTAAAATATCATATATATACTTTATAACCATCAGTAAACCCAACCATGGGAGGTGGTAATTGAAAAATGATTGACATCAGTTCACAAGGTGATAGTCCACCATACACATAATAGATGATTTCATAACCAATTTCATGTAAGTGGAGATGGTGATAGTTAATGAAAATAGTATATAAAAAATATTAGTTTATTTAATATATATAGGTTATTATATTATAATGTTTTAATAATAATTTATAGATTTTTAAGAAGAAATAATATAAATCACTCAAGTAATAATGTTATATCTTCTTAAACTATGCTCCATTGATTTCAGCCAAATGACACCATATTTCATATTTATGCCCAAAATAATTTTTCTATGATGACGGTATTGAATTTTGGATGTAATTTGAGAAATTATTGGTAGAATCAAATTTGTTTTAATGTGTGAAAAAGAGATGAGAGTGTGAGAGGTTTTATAAGTGAGGTGAGTGGAACACTTGTTTGTTTTGTAAAGAAAAAGGAGTTACCACATTTTTCGCAAGAACATATGGTACAAAATGGACTATTATCGAGAATTATACTAGATAAGGCCCAAATAAATCCATAAATTGCCTTATAGACATTTTTGATGTTATTTTAACCATTATATATTTTTTACACCCATGTAAATGCATTTTTACCTTTACCACAGTAATTAATTTTATTGTTTTAATAATAAATTTGGATAAAAAATTATCATTAATTTATAAAAAAATATAATTTATTCTTATTTAAAATATTTAATCCATTTTTCTAAATTATTTTCAATATGGTGGTAAATTTTAATTTAAAATTAATCCTACAAACCGTCATGATAAAGCTGGTTTTCAAAGTAATTTTTTTCAAAAGTATACATAGTTTTTATATAAAAATTAAATAGTAAAATAATTATAATTTACCTAGATGGGTTAATTAATATATAGTGGAACTAATGTTACATTTAAACCAATTAAAATTAAAATTTATCATTATAAATAATTTAAATGAAGACTGTGTTTCCAATTAAAATTTATTTTTTTCACTATTTATAAAATAATAAAATAATTTGGAAAAATATAAAATAATTATTATATTATAATATTGATATTTTTATTCTAAAAATAATTTTTATTTTTATAAATATTTTTTTAGTGGTTAAAATTATTTTTAAATTATGTGCAAAATGATCGACTAAACGGTATTTTAGAAAACACTATTTTCCAGAAAACAAGTCATTTTCTTATAAATGATTCTTATTTTATTGGTAATTAATGGATAAAAATAATTTTAATAATTTAGTTAGTAATATTAATACCCACCAATTTAATGGTTAGTTTATAATGGTATACTATATTATGGTACATTTTGACACGAGGTTGATTGTTTTGAAAACTATCGAAGAGATTAAATTTAAACAAATTATTTCATTAGTTAACTAATATCACTATTGTGTGTGGTATGCGTTTATAAATACAATGATATTCTTTTTAAATTTCATGGTGTTACACATAAACAAATTCTCATTTACATATATCTTTGTTTAATATTACACATATATATATAAACAACCAATTTTTTATTCACCTTTTATTCCTTATATAATATATCATCTTATAAAAAACATTTTCATTAGAAACACTAGTTTATCCTTGTACTGATAGAATATAAACCATGATTACAGTATGCGAAAATCCATATAGAGGGAGATAAAAATTATCAAAATCACATGAAATTTCACTAAATAATGAATAATAATATTTTCCTAGGAATCATTCATACCAAAATCAAACATGGAATTTTTAACTAATGAGGGAGCATAATGTCCCTAATCATAATGATTCAATTCATCTACTATTATTTCAAAGGTTTTCCCTTTTAATTTGACTTTAGAGGATTTTATAAACTATCATCCTTATAATCCCTTGGATTGGGGCATTGATTCACATAATTCCCAGACTATGTATACTTGGTTCACAATAGTGTGTATTATTAATTTGGTTGGATACTCATTCCATTTATTCAATTGAATAAACTCTTCACATAACATCAAAATTATTTTTCATGATTCCAATGAATCATAAATTATTAACAGGATCTTATTCATCTCATTCATTCACCTGAGTTATTCTTCCAGCATATTTTTCATTTAGGTGATTGAAATTCCATTCCACCGTGTGATTTATTTGAGTTATCATGAGAATCTATTTTCCTTTTCTTCGAAAGACCATGAGAATGGTTAGAATATACATTTTCCATTTCTAACTGTATTCAACAACATAAGAATACATCATGGATAAAAAATTATCTTATATCCAATTACTTTTTTATACTTGGTATTAAGCCATAAAATCAACGATCACTTGTTTCTTCCAGAATAATTATTATACCAGAATTTTACCATAAAATTATTGTAAAATTATCTCCTTTCATAATAATATATTCAATATTATTCTATTTGAGATTCAAAAATTAATTCTCCATATTTATTCATATAATACGATAGATATTGAAAAATATCCTTTGATACTCTTCCCATTTAATGGAGACAATTACCTCATCTTGAATCATATTCTTAACAATGTTCCACCCTTGTTCTGATTTTACATAAAAAATCTATATAACCCAAATTACTTTTTCATGCTCTGATAACTGGAGAATCGAAATTCCTTTTAGTGGTACAAATAAATTTATCAATTTTTAGTGGATCAGTAGACCCACTAAAAGAGTGCGGACGTTTTCTAATAAAGGACACGAAACAATATTGTTCCCTCTTTTACTCATTTAGATGTTAAGTGTGATTCATGGATTGATAAAGTTTCATGATTAAAAAAACTATATTTTTATTCCAAATCCCAAAAAATTTATAAACTCTCGATAAAAATAATTACATTCTCCATAAAACTCAACATTGACATAGTTACATTGGCTTACATCCATGGAATAAGACCAGAAAGTATATCGTGTGAAAAATAATCATATAGGAAAGGCACATAATAATAAAAAAATTATTGAACATATATAAATTTTGACACTTTGTTTGCAATCTATGACACCTTAAGTGCTAGCTATGTCATTTATTTAAATTATTAAAATCATTCATGATGGTTCATGAAGAGATTGTGAATTTATAAACCATATCACATAGGAGTGTCAAACAAATTCTATATCAAGGCCCATTTTCCTACACTATGTGATGACTAAGTCCATCAAAATGCACCATTTTTGAAGTTATTACTCCTAAGAACCTATATTCTAGAGCCATATACACTTATAGTATCCTGATAGTGATGAAATTTCATGGAAAGTACTCACTATATCCTTCAAAAAAATAATGAAACTTTTCCAATGCTATGAATCATCCTTAGAGATATCTTTAGATATATCCTTAGGGTTCTCAAAAAAAAATTCTTACCCTAGTTTGCAATGGATAAATAAACCACGATATGATTCCAACTGTAAGGACAAAAATAATCTCATACTTAAATAATACATCTTAATAGGTGGATATTCATTACATAACAATAAAATCCATTCCAAAAAAAGGTCAAGAGTTTTTGGAAACTTTTAATAATAAACAATTGATATATAAGTGAGTTGCATCATCTCTCACTATGTTATTCATAACAAGCATACCTCTTAGAAATATCATACATAATACATATCTTCATTTCTTTGGGAAAATAAATAGAAGAAAGGTTATGAAAATATTATCATAGAGGGTAATCAGGGGAGATATCAATATATCTCGAGCACAAGGGTAAGAGAACATGGGGATAATATTTTAAAACCATAACCTATATATCATATGTCATAAACCTAAATCATCTCGTAAATCTTGGTAGTTAATAATACATGAATCATAATGGAATCAAATACCACGATCTCTGATAAAATAACATTTTCAAAAGACATTGTTTTGTGGAATATATATCAACATAGATTATCTTATGTCAGTGTTAACAACCAAGACAATACTATCATGTTGGTCATGGGATAACCATCCATTTAACAGCTTCTGGATTTTGATATCCTCATGCATACCATATTTTTGGATTTAGATAACCTCTCATATAATCTCTTTTGAAAATGGGATAACCTACAACATACTAAAATGTAGGGATTGGGAAAATCTTATATATACCCTCTATAATTATTGGGATAACCTCCCACGTACCAATTGATATCATATAAGATTTACCATTACACATTGAATTAGTGGAAGATATAGGTCCCAACATTCTTGGTTATATTGTAATAATAAATTTTTTATACTGTAACTACTATAACACAATGGAAATAATACATGTTTATTCCAAAATATCACAAAAAAACCATGCATATTTGAACCCATGAAAATAAATGGGTTTCATAAGTATTAAATCATACCATTACCCCGATAAAAAGAAATGGGTTTCATATATGTTTCATTGTTTCATCATATCGTGGCCCTTGGAAGTGTAAAGTCTTTCATAAGCATTTAACAATGGTATAAATAGTGGAAAGAAAATTGTTTCATAATAATATTTTCATTGTAAATAAAAAAAATTTAGAGAGGGAATAATAATGTTATGCTTGGATCATATCTCTAGTAAGTCACTAAAAACATTAAATTATTTCTTATTATATGGGAAATAATTTTTAAAAGAAAGATGAAAGATATATTTAGGAAGAAAACCTTTTATATAAAAATAGTTTATTTAAAAAAATCTTCATAAAATATTTAGGAAATAATTTTATTTCAAAATAATATTTTAAAATTATATTAGATGATTTAAAAACAATTAGTTTTTCATGATGGTGGAAAACAACATTCCTAATATACATTTTAAAAAAAAATCCTTTCACATTTTCAATAAAATATGAAGATGAATTGTTTAGAAAATGGCATGAATATTTATTTCATTTTTTAAAAAAAATGAAAAAATGGATAAAAATTTCATTATTAAATCATTTTCATGACCCATCCCCCAGGGATCGTATTGTGACTACCCCATGTCTGCCTTCCATAGGCCAGGGCCAGGAGACTAGCACCAAAGGCATAAATCCCTAAATTGGGAAGGCATTGCCTTTATAACTGTAAATAAACACATCAGAATACACAACATGAAGAAAAACACTAAGTAAAAACTGTATACAAATGAAGTGATAGAATGAAAAGGGGCCGGAAATACCGGCCCAATAGGAAAGTACAAGTACAATAGAAAATCAAGTACAACTGAAGAAAAGTTAAGAAGCTACTGGGTCGTCCTCTGGGGTTCATATATGAAGTGTAGGTATAGATGACCTCCTCAGCACACCACGTCCGTCCGTCTGCTCCATGTACCTTCATGCATAGTTTTCCACCTCCGGGTACCGTCTAGCCCTGCTACACTCTACCTCAGTCAGCACTATCCGTTTTCTGAAACCAACACAATGAGGTACAGGCTTAGCATGTGTAGGGTTGAGTATAATGATCCTATGTTGGGACCCTGAGACCCTGAAGGTCTCACAAAATCCATCAAGGAATAAATGGATAACCATTAATTTGGAATATGCCCATACATATACACAAGTTATCTAGTAACCCATCTTAATCATGAGGAAAAAAAAGTCATTGGCTCTGATCAAACCAGGATTTTCATTATCGAAACCACGACTGTTGGAGAAATCCTCCTCTGTAAAGTACAGTGGGACTTGTAGGACCCCAGGACACCCAGAGAGGGGAGGGGTGAATCAGGGTGACAAATATTTCTTTTAAAGTATATGATCTTGTTCCCATATTGATAAGAAACTTGTAAAACCTGTATGATGGATAAGATTAGAAAGCATACATTCACATGCAGAGAGAAGACACAACACTTTTTACTTGGTTCACCACTAAGGGCTACGTCCAAGAAGCATACGCCGACGAGTTATCGGTCGTACCAAATTCCACTAATCTTCGCTAGTTGTGGATTATAATGGTTTGGGAACAATCAATATGTTCCAGGATCACTTCCTTTACAAAGGTTCAGGGATAGATCACTACTTCCCTCGGGTCACTCCCATTGAGTCCCCCTGGCTCACTACCCTTGGTGAAGTCCCACTCAGTTTATAGACGTGAAGGTCTCTTCAATAGATTTGCATTGAAGTCTTTGCCTCTGCTCAGCACGAGACTATTTTTGAATCGATGTTCAGAATAGATGCACTAGAACGCACAGAACCACTGAACTAGATAACCAGAACATGTAGAAAAACTTCGCTGACAATCGCGTGCAACACCAACCCTTTGCGCGCAAAAACTCCCTATTTCCCGCAAACTTCACTTTCCGCACGGAAAAATATTTCACATAGCAACCCCCTTTTTCGCGCAACTGAATCTTTTAAGTGCGAACCCAATTTTTATGCGCAACTCTTCATTTTTTGCGCATCCCGAAATTTTCCACGCAATTCAGAGACTTTCGCGCAAGCCCATTTACACAATCATTTTCGCGCATCAGACCTCGGATCTTCTCTAAGTCTTCAACCGTTCGTAATGAAGGGGGTCACCTCATATTTATGGTCGTCAAAGACACCCGTGCGCGAAAACGACTGTGGCGCATAAAACCACTCATCTGGTGCATAATCTTTCGCACTGATACCGTTTTTCGTGCACATCATCATATATTTCGTGCAACCCACGCCTTTGCCGTTTTTTGAAGTTCTGATTCCAAAACATTGTTTGTGTGAAAAACCTCGATCATCCATTTTGCGAATTCTACTCTTTTTCGTGCCCAACTCAATTTTTTAGCACATGTCTTTTATTTTTCACGCACCAATGCCTCTTTGTGTGCACCTCCTTTTTCAGAAAATCCATGTCTTCATTTTCCGATTTTAAGGCCCAAAATTTTGGAAAACACTGGGAAACAACGCCACCTTCAATACTGTTCTCTGCATGAACTGTATGATCACTTTGCCGGCACACATTCGGAACTTCCACTGAGGATTGACAATAAACACCAACCAAACTTTAAATCCTGCATAGAACAGACATGGTTCCAATAGGCCTATCGTGACACCAAGGAGCTTCTCACTATCCTTGGACTACTGAGGTACTCTTATTGTCATGTACTGCGGGTCTGCTGCCAACTACCAGGTGCTCCTCCATTGGGGGTATGCCTCCAACTACTAGGTGCTCCCCCTAATAGCCTGCAGAGGTACTCCTCCTGTCGAGTACCACGAGTATGTTGCCAACTACTAGGTGATCCTCTTCCGTGGGTCTGCTGCCAACTACCTGGCGCTCCCACAGGGCTAGTCGAATCACTCCGAGTCGATTCGGTCAAGCAGTCGTCAGGTCTGCCATCTACTAGGTCTTCGCACTATCTCTGCTCATTGGCGGAAGGATCCTCTCCCCGAGCTACTATTAAATACTCCAACTATCGTGAAGTGACATGAAAAAGTATCTCAAAAATCCGCCATGTCATAGGGGTCTCAACACAACAGACGGTGATTCAATCGGATGTCTGTTCTCTTAGTTATTAGCCTTTTTGTCCCGGGAGCCCGGTTGGAGTCATGTATCATCCAACCTAACCGTAACACAACTATACCCTGATCTTCAGTGAGATACACTCCAATGGATAGATATGCTCCAAGAATACTGGTTCCACTGATGGTTTGCCAAATGGACGTCAGGTGCCAAAGATATGACCAAAGAAAATAAAGGGGGCAACAATGGGCTAAGGCCCGGTCTGACCTGGTCAGACCGACTCGGCTCAACCTAGACTGGGCCGACCTAGTCTGGGTCAACCCCGTCAGACCTTCCGGGTCTGACCTCGCCCATTGGGTGGGTCAGCCGGTTACGTTCGGCCTGGTCCGCTGGGCCCTGCCCAACGGACAGTGAGGGAGGTTAGGCCCAGAGGATGTCACATAGGCAACTCGGCCCAAACGTTGGGGCCAGTTCGGCCTGGAGAGTTGTGAGGGAATGACTAGGCATGACTCATCCCAGAGGGTGCGGCTAGGATGGTTCGGCCAGGTAATCGTGAGGGGGGCAGGGATACCGGCTCAGCTGGGTGGCTGCGAGGGAGTCAGGATTCCGCGGGGGTTCCAGACAGGGCAGGGGGGCGGGCATGCCGTGGTTGGGCATCCGGGGCACCGGGCAGGGCGCCGCTGGGTGGCGGGCAGGGCGCAGCAGGGCACCGGGTTGCGCATGGGGCAATGCGTGTGGGCACTGGGGCGTCGGGTAGGGTGCAATAGGGAACTAGGGGAGTCGAGGCAAGCGCGGGGGTTCGGGTCGTGTGCAGGTGCGCCGGGCAGGGCACAACAGGCCGCCAGGGGCACCAGGTAGCACGCGGGGACGCAGGTAGTGCGCGGGGGCATAGGGTCGGGCGCAGGTGGGGCCTTGTAGGCCAGAAGGTATGCTGCGTGCGTGCACCAGGCATGGCATTGGGTGGATGTGCGTAGGCGGGTCGGGCGTTGCTCGGTCGTTGGTGTTCGGTCGGGAGAACTGGGGAACGGCGGGGGCGGTGCAATTCATGGAGTCTGCGGGTAGCGCGACCTTTGTCGTTGCCTATTGCTTCATCGCTAAGCCGATGTTCAATCAAAATAAGATCGGTGGAGGTGTCATGCCATGTTGGTTTGGGCCACACCTTCCGCGTTTAGGGTGGTAACAATTGGTTCTCACGAACCAAGCGCAATATTCCACCTGTAAAAAGATAATCAAAATCGTTCTTCGATTCTAAAAAAGATGAACA
This sequence comes from Viscum album, assembly GCA_963277665.1. Taxonomy (NCBI): domain Eukaryota; kingdom Viridiplantae; phylum Streptophyta; class Magnoliopsida; order Santalales; family Viscaceae; genus Viscum; species Viscum album. The sequence continues at coordinate 884,007,827 of OY728123.1, forward strand.
TGGCACTTAAAAGAAACTAAACCCCTACCTCTGATAAGACGCTCGACATTCATTGACCGAGTTGTAGGAATAAGGCAATGTGATCATTCGTCACTTCCACCACACACTTCAACTTATGAGGTACCTTGGTCATGGAAGACAATCCACGTTGGTAGGATCTGAAGGAAGAAGTCGAATGAGGAAATTGTCGGTAGCGTTCATCGCATTCTTCGTTGGGAGAACTTTTTTTCTCCCTAACATTCCTCCTCCCAAGCTCCACCAAATTCCAAACGAATATAATAGAGGAATGTTTTGTCTATTATTTTGTTGGTACAATAAATAAAAAAGGTGAAATTAATTAAGCTGGCTCCACTAAATTAATTACACGAGAGGTGTCACTTTTAATTTAGAGGATGACAAGAGGCTCCCTATAATTAATTCAAACACATTGGCACAGTTAATTAGGGGAGATGGCACAAAAAAATTCAAAAAGGTGGATTTGGAAATTAATTGGGTTGGTGGTGGAACCATATGTTTCTAGGGGTGTGGGATTCATTAAGGTGAGAGGTGTTCAATGAGTTTCTCCACCATAAATGGGGTATTCCAAGGGGTTACATGGCCAGGTGGTCCCCACCAAAATTATCCTCCCAAGGGAGGTTATATATGGGTGGGGCCCACCACCATAACCTCTCATAGGAGGTTAAAGTGTGGTGGCCCCCACCTCCAACCACCACTTGGAGAATTTAACCACCAAACCACTATATGGAGGATAATATAAAATAAGGTGTTAGCCCACTTTATTTTATTAATTTTTTATAAAAATCCAAAAAATGACTTTTATTCTCGACCAACTGTTGTCGAGGTGAATGTCTTCCTAATAGAATATTGGCACTACGAGTTCAATGGTACCCTCATGTTTCAGTTTTGAGCACTAGTTCAAAAGTTATAAAAACCTGCTCGTATGTTTACTAAACGTACCCGAACAAAACATCTGAAATGAATTTCAGGCACACCGGCCTTCAGAATCACACATCGTAAATTTTTTTGGACAAAAAAAAATCCCATGTATTTAAGAAAAAACATTCCATGGAATTTCTGGGTCTTTACATTCTCCCCACCCTAGGAAATTACGTCCCTATAAGCTACAAATTGAACTATGGGAACAAATGGGGATACTAAGCATGCATATGAGCCTCCCGCTCCCATGTGCTCTCTTGGAGGTTCATGTGATCCCATCATATGAGCACTAGAGGTATAGACCTTCCACATAGGACCCGCTCCTATAGATCCTCAATCTCCAATGGAACCTCCGTAAAAGTCATCCCATCGTCGACGTCCAGCTCTCCATGGTCGATGATGTGGGGAGGGTCGTGCACGTATCTCCTCATTTGGGATACGGGGAAGACGTTGTGCACCCAGTACAACTGAGGGGGAAGAGCTAAGCGGTAAGACACCTCACCTACTCTTCTATGGACCTAGAATGGTGTGATGTATCTCAGAGATAATTTTCTGCCTCGTCCAAATATCCGTAGGCCTCATTGAGGTCAGACCCGTAGAATGATGTGGTCACCATCCTTGAACTCCATAGGTATTCGTCTCCTATCAGCATATGACTTCTACATGTTTTGTGTTATCTTCATCCACTCCGGGATGATCTTCACCTTCTTCGTAGTAGGTCATACCATCTCGGGCCCCACCAGTGCTGACTCCCTAGGGTCTGTCCAGCACAAGGGTGATCTTCAAGGTCGCCCGTACAACACCTCAAAAGGTACCATCCCTACGGTGGAGTGATAGATTTTTTTGTAATAAAACTCCAACAAAGTCAATTGATCAACCAAGCTATGACCAAAGTCAATGACCCATGCACGTAGCATGTCTTAGAGGGTCTGGATGGTCCTCTCAGTCTGACCATCTGTCTGAGGACGGAAGGCAGTGCTCAAGAGAAGCTATTTCCCGAAAGACACGTGCAACCACTTCCATTACCGGGAAGTAAACCTTGCATCATGGATGGAGAAAATAGAGGAATTCACTCCATGTATTCTCACAATATCCTACACATAGAGGCATCCCAATCTATCTACTGAACCATGCTCTCTGATCGGTAGAAGGTGGGGGGACTTGGTGAGTCGGTCGACGATCACCCAAATCGAGTCGTGACTTCTGAATGTATGTGGAAGACCCATCACGAAGTCCATGGATATCCCACACCACATTCACTCTGGGACCTCTAAAGGCTGAACCAAGCATGCCGGGTCTTGGTGCACTGCCTTCACTTGTTGAAAAGTGAGGCACCGTGAGACAAACTCTGCCACTATCTTTTTCATACCCGGCCGAAAATGATGTCATCGAAGATCCTAGTACATCTTCACCACTCCTGGATGTACCTCTAGAGGAGATGTGTGTAACACCCTCAACACATCATCCTGAAGTGCCACTGGTAGCATAGTACATCCTTTGAAGAGGATGAAATTCTCCCCACCTTATGAAAATCCATTAGGTTTCTAGCCTATGGATATCTGAGAAAGTTGTTTCTCGCTGTCAGGATCCCCAAGTTGCACCTCCCTGACTCGCTGAAGAAGTGGGGGAGTGACCATAAGAGATTGTAGATTGGATACTCCACCAATATCAAAAATGGATATCTATAAGGCAGCCAGCTGCTCTATCACCTCTCCTAGCAGTTGTATACCAGATCTCATGCTGAGAGCATTTGTTACAATGTTCCCCTTCACAGGAGTATAAACTATCTCGAAGTCATAGTCCAGGAGGAACTCAAGCCATCACCATTGTCTCAAGTTTATGTCCTTCTGAGAGAAGATATACCTATGTCTCTTCTGATTAGAGTACACGATAAAACGCTTTCCCATCAGATAGTGTCCCCACATCTTCAAGGTGAAGAACACTACTGCTAACTCTATGTCATGGGTAGTGTAGTTGTGTTCATGCTGTCTCAACTACTGAGAACTATACACGATCAATGCTTGATACTACATAAGGACACACCCAATTCTGGTCCATGATGCATCACAGTAGACTACATACCCTACGCCTTCCTCTAGAAGTCTCCAGATAGGGGCACTAGTCATCCATTGCCTTAGCTCCTGAAAGCTCTTCTGGAATCTCTCCAACCACACGAAGGGCTTCCCCTTCTTCTTCAAGGCAGATTGTGGTGATGCAACTCTTGAGAAGTCTGGAATGAATCTCTGGTAGTATCCATCCAAACCTAGGAAACTTTGTACCTCCATCACACTCCTGGGTGGCTCCCAAGCAAGTACCGCCTCAATATTTACTCGATCCACTGCAAATCTAGCCTCCGAGGTGACGTATCCCAAGAATTGAATCTCTTGAAACCAAAACTAGCACATCGAGAGCTTACCATAAAGATGGTTATCTCAGAGTGTGTCTAGTACAACCAGAAAATGGTAGTCATGCTCCTCCACAGTAGTGGATTAAATCATTATGTCGTCGATGAAGACTACGAAAAAGTGATCGAGTTATGGATGGACGATCCTATTCATGAGTCTCATGAACACTGTTGGAGCATTGGTTACACTGAAAGGCATAACCATGTACTTGTAGTGACTATAAAGACACCTGATGGATGTCTTTTGCACATCCTCATCACAAAAATTGAGCTAGTGATTTCCTGATCTAAGTTTTATCTTCAAGAACCGTCGTTCTTCCTTCAGCAGATCAAATAGGTCGTCAATCCTCGGGAGTGGGTACTTGTTCTTCATGGTAACCAGGTTCAAGCGACAGTTGTCGACACAAAGCTTAAAACTCCCATCCACCTTCATAGTGAATATAATCTGGTCTGCATAGGTAGAATCACATGGATGGATGAATCCCTTTCCCGGTAAGTCCTATTGTTGTACCCGGATCTCGTAAAGCTCTACGGGAGCCATCCAATATGCTGGAGTAGATATTGGTGTCGTCCCGGGGTACAAGTCTATATTGAAGTCCACCTCTCTGTGAGGAGGTAAACCTGGGACACCATTAGGGAAAACATCTGTGCACTGGACTACTACTACATGATACGTCAGACTCTCCACATCAACAGCTTCGAGGGAATGGCAAGCCAACAGATAAGTGATCGGATACACCCTTCTACGAGTAAGTCTGTCATGTACTACAATTGTTACCTTCTCATCGGTGAAGTTAAAACTGGTCCCATCAGTGTGGAAACACGTCACTTTTTCCCTAATATAGTCAATCTCAGCATGGACTGTAGATAACCAGTCCATACCCAAGATGACATCATAAGGCCTCGACGCTACAACTAGGAGATCCCAGCCGAAGCTCTCGCCTCCTAGAGTAAGGTCGCACTATAGGAACCAGTGCGTAGTGGTCAAATCAGCTCTTTTATGAATCTCTAGACATAATGACCGAACTAACAACTCCATAGGATTCTATGATATCCAAACAAGGGATGTAGCAATGAAATAATGACTGGAACCAGTGTCTATAATAACTGCAACTAAGGTGGAGTAAACACATATCATACATCGAATCATCTCCAGAGCATCATGATCATAAACCTCAGATTCCTGAAGCTGATCTCTCCCATATCTACCTGATCCCTATGATCTGGGTGGACCTCCTGGTGGTGGTGGTGTCAACACATCGAAACGTCATCCACCACCATCCGCAAATCCAACTTCTCTGCCACATCCGCCCCCACCCTACGGACCACCTCGTTAGAACCTCTTCCTCTTCCTAGGAGGCCCCTCAACTGTTTGATAATCATCAGAACAGCAGGTCAGGCAGTCACTAGCCATGTGACCATGCACGCCACATGAGTAACATTGTCCGCTCCTAGCATGTCTATCTCTGTCTCCACTCTTGGCGCCCCGCCAAACTGATCCTGTGTCATGCGGTCGTCCACCTATAGGTCTGGTCGTCTTCGACCCCTATGACATCTGTCTACTTCCAACTGCAGATGACTCCGCTATGTGTCCGCTAGTGGTGGGTCTCGCTTCTAGAGACTGCTCAGCAAGGAAACTCTCCACCATTATGGTTCTCTCTAGCACCCTTGTCTGTGTCAGAATGCTACGTGAGATCATCGGAGCTCTAATATCTCGCCTGATCCCCTGGTTGAAGGTCCGAGCCATGAAGAATGGGTCCCACTCAATAACTATGGATTAGCATGAGAGGTCAGTGAACCTCACTGTGTATTGTGCTACTGTCATGTTTTCCTGCTGTGGATGAAGTACCTCCTTTATCTGCACTACACGGAGAGTGGCTGGGACAATCTCTGCCTGGAACAGGCTCTCAATGTATGTCCTGAGTAGTATCACCTCGTCATGCACCTAGAGCATCTGGCTCCACCATCTTCCAGCTGCTGCCTTAAGGAGGCTGGAAACAAGGATCACCATGAATTCTGCTGGTGTCCCTACTACCATGAAGATTCTCACCATAGCCTCTATCCAATCCATAGCAACCTCTAGGTCCATCTCTCCCTTGAAACTAGGTGTCCTCAGGCACTGGAACTCGTGAAATGTGCTCAAATGGTGTGCATCGTCTGCTGTTGGTGTTGGTTGCATCAGGAGTGGTACAACTAGTGCCTCTGCTAGATAGGGGCCATGCACAGAGGCCTTGTCACTCGGTGGGCTGTTAGTGCATATGCGTATCGGGGCTCTAACTGGCCGTCCACGAGGAGGCATACTAAAAGAAACATATTCAACATAGTCAAATGACTAAACCTGATAAGATGACCTAGTTAAGATAAATTAATGAAAACTTTTGGAAGCACGCATGCAATCACTGTGTTCGTGCACTGAGTCGGAAATCAGAATTCAGTGTCCTGGTGTATGGATACTTTAGCTGCCCGCACCAACACTGGACTCCCTGAACTAAAAACCACACTTAGTACCCTAACACTATTGATTCATAGAAATGAAAGATTTGAGTACTACGTTATGCAGTAGAACCGGCTCTTTTGATACCATTTTTCAAGAACCGTTCCTAGGGCCCGTATCGTTACTACCCAAGCCCACCTTCCATAGGCCAGGGGATGGCGACTACCACCAAAGGTGTAAATCCCTAAATTGGGAAGGCATTGCCTTTATAACTATAAAAAAACACATCAGAGTACAAAACTGGAAGCAAAAAACTAGATAAGAACTATATAAAAAGAAGTGCTGGAAAGAAATGGGGCCGAAAATACAAGCCCAACGAGAATGTTAAAGTAAAACTGAAATGAAAGTACTACTGAGGGAATATAAAGTAGCTATTGGGTCTTCCACTAGGGTTCCTACTTTATGGTTTGGTACCTATGGCCTCCTCAGCACTCCACATCCGTCAGACTCCATTGTGTACCGACTCGTTGAAAGGTCCACCTCTGGGTACCATCCATTCCTAGCGCTCTCGGCCTCCGCCAGCGCTATTCGTCGTCTGCATCTAACACAACAAGGTTCGGGCATAGCCCGTGTAGGGGTGAGTATAATGATACTCAGTAGGGACCTAGAGACCCTCAAGGTCTCATAGTATCCCACAAGGATAAACCACAAATTAATGATTCAACGAATAACCCATACTTAAGTATATTCCCATACATATACCTATGTTATCTAGTAACCCATTTCAATCATGAGGAAACACAAAAGTCATTGACTCAGCTAAAAATAGGATTTTCATTATCGAAAAAACAACTGCTAGAGAACTCCTCATATGTCAAGTAAAGTGGGCATGTCGCGACACCAAGGCGCTTCTCACTAACCTTGGACTACTGAGGTACTCCACCTGTCATCTACCACTGGTCATCTGCCAACTACCAGGCGCTCATCTGTTGTGGTTCTGCACCAACTACCAAGCGCTCCCCCTAATAGCCTGAATATGTCCTCCTCTTGTCGAGTACTGCGAGTCTACCACCAACTACCATGCACTCCTCCGCGGTGGGTCTACCGTCAACTACCAGGCGCTCCCCACTGGGCTAGTTGAATCACTCCGAGTTGAATCAGTCAAGCAGTCGTCAGGTCTGCCAGCTACTAGGTCTCCGCACTCTATCAACTATTCGTTGAAAGGATCTAATCCACGAGCTACTGGGAAATACTCCAACTATCACGAAGTTCCATGAAGAAGTATCTCAAAGGTCCACTACGTCATAGGGGTCTCAACACAATAGACGGCGCATCAATCGGACACTCTGTCTGTTAGATATTAGCCTTTCTGTCCCGAGGCCTGGTTGGATTCCTGTACGATCCAACATGATCGTAACTCAAATATACCCCGAACTTCAATGGGATAGACTCAAACAGACGGTTACGCTCCTAGAATATTGGTGCTGCTGACGGTTTTTCAAATAAACGCCTGGTGCCAAAGATATGGCCAAAGAATGTAAAGGGGTTAGTAATGGGCATGGGCCCGGTCTGACCTGGTCGGACTGACTCGGACCATCCCAGACGGGGCCGACCCAGTCTGGGTCGACCCGGTCCACCCGTTAAGTTTGTCTCTGTCCGCTGGGCCTAGCCCAACGGACTGCGTGGGCGGTTTGGCCCAGAGGTCGTCACATAGGTGACTCGGATCGAAGGTTGGGGCCAGTTTGGCCTGGAGCATTGTGAGGGCGTGGCCCGACATGGCTTGACCAAGAGGGTGTGGCTAGGCCGGTTCGACTAGGGCGCCGCGAGGGGGGACGGGATACTAGCTTGGTCAGGTGGCCACGAGAGATTCGGGATGCTGTGGGGGCTATGGGCATGGCGCGACTGGGGGATGAGGTTCTGCGAGGCAACAGGTGGGGGCTCACGCAGCGGGCCGGGGCGTCGGGCAGGGCGCCGGGCTGCTCGCGGGGCTTCACACGGTATCATCCGGTAAGGCACAGCAGGTCAACGGGGGTGCGAGCCAATGCATGGGGTAGCACGAGGGGGTGCGGGCAGCATGCGGGGGCACGGGAAAGGGCACTGGAGGAGTCGAGCATGCTGTAGGGTAGGTCGCGGGAGCACGCCGGGCAGGGTGTCGGGAGGCCGCATGTAGGCGGGTCGGGCGCCGCTCAACTGGCGGTGTTCATCTGGGAGCACCATTGCGTCGCGGGGGTGGTGCGATTCACGGAGGTCCCAGGTACCACGAACTTCATCGTTGCCGCCTTTATTTCCTCTTGCCTCATCGCCAAGCCGAAGTTCAATCAAAATAAGATTGATGGAGGGTTCAGGCCATGTTGGTTTGGCCCGCACCTTCCGAGTTTAGGGTGGTAATAATTGGTTCTTAGGAACAAATCAGAATATTCCAGCCATAATATATAATCAACATCGTTCATTTATTATAAAAAAAGAAGAACGTGGAACTTAAAAGAAACGAAGCCCCTACCTTTGATTCTCTGCTCAATGTTAATTGACGGAGCTACGGGAAGAAAACGAAGTCGTCGTTCATCACTTCCGCCAGACACTTCCACTTTTGAGCTGTGTTGGCTGTGGAAGACACTCCACATTGGTAGGATATGAGGGGGAAGTCTAAGGGGGAAATAGTCACTGGAATTCATCGCATTCTTATTTTGGAGAACTTTTTTTCTCCCTAACTTTCCTCTTCCAAAGCTCTACTATATGCCCAACAAAAATAATAGAGGATTGTTTTGTCTGTTATGTTTTGGCACAACAAATAAAAAAGGTGAAATTAATTAACCATGCTCTACCAAATTATCTGGACGAGAGGTGTCACATTTAATTTGGAGGATGTCAAGAAGCTCCCTATAATTAATTCACATGCATTGGCGCCGTTAATTAGGGGAGATGGAACAAAAAAATCATAAAGGAGTATTATTCAATTAATTGGGGTGGTGGTGGCACCATTATTTGCTATGGGAGTGAGCTTCATTATGGTGAGGGTGTTCAAAGAGTTTCTCCACCTTAAAGGGAGAGTTCCAAGGGGTTACAAGCCCGGGTGTTCACCACAAAAATTATCCTCCCATAGGAGGTTATGTTTAGGTGGGCCCCACCATCATAACCTCTCATAAGAGGATAAGGTGTGGTCGCCCCCACCTCCAACCTCCACTTGGAGAATTTAACCTCCCAACATCCACATGGTGGATAAAATAAAATAATGTGTTTTCTAACATTATTTTATTAATTTTTTTATAAAAATCCAAACACTAACTTTTATTCTCGACCAACTGTCATCATGGTGAAAGTCTTCTTAAGTGAATACCCGTGCTGTGAGTTCAACGGTGCCCTCAGATTTAATTTTTGAGCACTGGTTCAAATGTTATAAAAAATCGCTCATATTTTTATTGAACGTACCTGAACGAAACATAACAAATTTATTATGGGTACACCGGGCCTCAGAATCACGCACCGTAAATTTTCATGGACTCGTAAAAATCCCATATATTTAAGAAAAAAATTTCCATGGAATTTCTAGGTCTTTATAATCATTTAGGTTGTTTTCAAAACATTTTTGTAAAATTTTTTAGAAAAAAATTCGTTTTCATGATTAAAAGGTCTTCGACCGACGAGAGATGTGAAGATGATTTTTCATATAAATTTATTTTTATCTCTTGAGTACAGAAAGAAAAGAAAATTTTCGGAAAACTTTTATTATCAGTAAATAACTATATTATAATATAATAATTGATTTTATTTTTATATAGATCATAATATTTGGTATATGATGTATATTTATGAACAGTCTCGAACAACTAAGAGATTGAAACATAAAACTCTTACCACATTGGTGACTTTAAATCATAATCACTATAAAAGAATAAAATAAATTTAAACATTTAATATTTGTTTAATAAATAAATTCGTGATATCACATGTAAATGGGGATTTATATACACCTTATAATAGAACATAGGTGCATAACATACGTCTTGAAGAAGGAAAACTGAGACAAAAATCCCTTACCACATTGGTAACTTTGAAACCATAACACCCATGAAATATATATCCTAAAATGTATATCTAAATACCCAAAATTATCATGATAACAATTATATAATATATTTTTGGTATTATATTTACCACAGAAAAGCAATACATGGTGTATATGGCATTTTTCTTATATAAAATAAAATTATGATGGAAATCCATTACCTTATGTCCTAACATTAATCATAAATGTTTTAACCTCTAATATAATATATATAATTAAATTTTAAAACTATTATGTAAAGATAATAATATTTATTATTTTACCTATTATTTACTTGTTACCTTTAATTACTTATTTATTTTCAATTCGTTGTTAAAAATATGTTTTGGGATTTACCTGCATTATTTTTTGTGCAACTTCTGATTTTATATTTTTGTTCATATTACATTGATCGTGATTCCAAAATATCCCAAATTTTGAAAATTATATAAATTTCATATATATTATATATATTATTATTTATATTAATCTATATAATTAATAGATAGAAAGGGAAATACTCATTTTAGGGAGATAACTAGCCATACGTATGCAGAAACAACGTTTTCATTTTATAGATAGATTGAACGAATGAAATGTTAATAATATATTACCATTACAGAAAAAAATTTATCTAATATATCACAATTTTTTTAATATTATCATTATTACATACCATGTAAAATGTATGTGAATAATGAATCATATCGCTTCGTGAGGCGGTAGTCCATCATAGACATGAATGGTATACCCACATAATTGATAATAATAAAGAATAACTGATATAATTATTCCAAAAGAATTGAAATATCATAAAAAGAATCTATAAATAACTATTCCATAATTATATCTAGATGTTAGAGGTGGTGATATAAAATAAATAACATTATTTCTCAAGGAATTAGTCCATCACACACTAAAATGATGATTTCCTAACACATTTGATGGAAGATGAGAGGAATTTTGGTTATTATATTAAAATAAAAACATAATATTATATGGAATATAATGACTTAATTATATCATAATGGTGTAATAATAATTTAATTTGGCGTAGGATTAAATAAAATAAAATCCTCAGTTAGGGAAGCCACCACTTTTGGACTACATCTTTGGATTTGCACAAAAATGCTTTTTAGGTAGGTTTTATGACCAAATTAATACTTATAGGACTATAAGAGTGAATTGTGGAAGACAATTGGGTAGTTTTTTGTTGAAAAAATGTGTTATAGAAGTCTGAATAAGACAAGGGATGGGGTGGCCTTTTATATGTGAGGTGAGTGATAGACTTGTAATTTTTGAAGAGAAAATGGCATGCCCACATTTTCTACCTGAAACCGGGATCCCAAATGGGAAATTATAGTACCAATAAGAAATATGGTCTAAATATTTCAATAAAATGTCTTTTGGAAAATTATTTGGTTATTTGGGACCCTCATCTTTTTAGTTTAAACCCCATGTAATCTCTTTTTTACCTTAACCATGGTAAATATTTTTTTGTCTTTACAATTAATTATGGTAAAATATTAAATTTAACATATTAGATAGTTTTAATAATGATTATTCGAAATAATAAATATATGTAGTAAAGTTAAATTCATTAAATTTGAAAATTTAAATTGAAAATTTATCTCGCATATGCACTAAGAAAACAGGGTTTCAAAGAGAAACTGATCAAATGTTTCAAAAGAATTATATAAAAATTAAATATTAACATGAATTAAATGAAAAAAATTCAATTTATAAATATTTTTATTTACAAATCATTCTTTTAAAACCCTATTAAAAAAATGGATGTTTTAAAATTCTCTAATGGAAATAAATGTTCTTCCTAAAAACTAGTATTTTTCACAATTCATTGGAATGTTTATCTTTTTATAAAATTCATAAAAAATCACCCGAATATAATTTTGACATGTAGATTCAAAAAACTGTATTTAAATATTTTTAAAAAAATTTAATTTAAAAAAAATAATTTCTTTATATTTTTAATAAAAATTAAATATATTTTCTGTTAAAATAGTATTTTCAGAACATATAATCTCTTTTCTAAAAAAACATGCACATTTATATAAATAAGATTTCTTTATAAAAAACAAAAATAATTAACATTTAAATGTAATATATTTATATTCATATCATTATTTTTAACGGCTAGGTTTTTATAGTCACATTTACATAATAATATTTAAAATATATTGCAGTGTATTAAAACTCAGTGTCACATGTAACAGAGACTAAACAAAGACTTACATGTAACAAAAGATCAAAACTGTGCTTCATGTAATGAATAATATCAATTAAATTTTATTAAATCAAATAAATAACCCATGAAAACTCAGGGTGTTACACTGATCAATATATTCTGAATGAATAGAAATAAAAAAACAATCAATAACTTGAACACTTAATATCTGAAAATAACATTTTCATGATCTTGAAGTCTTAGGTATCTTAATTATTCTTAGACCATCTTCCGTAGAAGTCTTTATGTTTTTAATGTCAAATAATTAATATTTAAATATTGAGAGGGTTTGAGAAAGATTTGGGGTTTGAATGTTAAAGATGAAGGGTTTTATTATAACAGTTTTTATATAACATTTCAGATCCTTAATCCAAAAAAAGGAGTTATCATTTCAAGTTTTTCAATTGAAAATATAGTTTTAAATAGAAAAGCAAGTTCTTTATAACAACATAAAACAGTTTAATAACATATATATAATGGATATATTTTTAAATAAAATTAGTTTTTATTATTAAATGATTAACATAATATTTCCTTGAAATTAAATAAAACTATCATTATTTATGTGATTTAAATTAATGAAAGCCCTAAAACATGCTCCCATTTTAATTATAGATTCTCCATGAAAATAATTCTTAATATATTTAAAATATTGTTTAATGAAATAAAAATGAATTTTACAATTAAAAAAATTAGACATATTAAAATACATAAGAAATTTTTTACACATGAAAATATCAAATTAAATTATGTGATTATAAAAAAAAAAATTTAGTATGGATAATTTTATACAAATAGTTCAACAGATTAATTCATCACATAAAATTATATTGAGAAATTATGGAACATTATAATTATAAAATTAAATACATCCTGAATTATGATTTCTCCGACATTAACAATATTTTATTTTAGAAAACTATTTACTTCATATTTGATCAAAAATAGAGGAAATATTCATTTTCCAAAATTACATAAATAAATTTAAAAGATAATTTTGGTGGAATATATCTAAAAATAATATAAAGCAGGTTCTCTTTGGTGCTCACATGCATTTGTCTCTAGAAGTGTTATAAACTAATGATTTATATAACGAAATCTCTTTTCATTAAATAGAGACTCCACAATTAAATATAGATAAGGATTTTAAATAATGAAGCAGTTTTATTTTTTTAAATTTTTTTAAATTAGATATAATTAAAATATTTTCAATTTCATCTACATGAAAAACATTTAATAGTGGATATGCCCTTTTTTTAAACTGGGGAATAAATATTTTCTATATAATTTGGGTTTTTATCCATTACATATAATCCCATTATTATTATTATAATTACAATTATATTTACAAATAATATGATCAAATAGTAATCTCCCATGCTATTAATTCTATAGGAATATTTTAAATTGTCAACATTATCGAATATTTTGTTAATTATTTTTCATGAAATTTTCAATAAATTTTGTAATAATCAGATTTTAAATATAACATTTTTATAGACTCCATTTATCAGTAGAAATATCATCATAAAATTTTATAAATTTTATATTATATTTCAATAGTTTTTTAAAAAATTATTTATGAATAAAACAATATATATTTAATTCATCATAATATTTTATTTCAAAATTGGAACTCTGAGAGTATGAATTTTGTGACTCATAATCATATTCCATTAGAAATTTATTTATAATTTTTTTTCATACTATGATTTATAGTTTGTAGTGGATTAATCACTTGAATCATCATAATTACTCCTGTTAACATTCATAAATTTATTACCTTTTATTTTATAATCACATTTCTATTTAGTTTTAATCCCAGGAATATTATATTTAATGTTGCCTTTCTCCATGAACTCATAATAAATGTATTCTTTATTAATTTTAAATTTCATATTTCTATTATTGTAAATTTGTAAAAATTATTCATCATGCTCCAATAGATTATTAATTTTTTCTGAGTAACATGAATCAAAACATTCTACCATATTAATGTTTAGTGAAGTGTCTTCCTTTTTGATTGATATTTTATCTTTTTTGTTCTTCTTCCATCTCATATTAAATAATCACCCATGTGAAATGTGTTCTTTTATATTCAACTAATTTACTATTTTGGATTGATGAGTATTATTAGATAATTTATTTCACATAGAATGTTAAATTATTTGTACCATTAATCCCTAATCGAGTTCTGGAATAGGTTTTGAGAAGAATGAAAAATCATTGAATCCTTTTTTTAATATTCCACTTATCTTAGAGATTCATTCATATCCATGCATCTTAAATGTATCAAATTATAATTTTTGAGTGGTTTACCTTATTGTTATGACATTATGGGTTCCATTATAGGAAATAGAAATGGTATGAAAAAAATATGTTGTAATATAATGAGAAATTAGATTAAATTCATTAGTTCCTAATCCACACACAAAAACATTCATAGCTCTTGAATTATAATAATTCTATTTCTCTATGGCATCATTCACCTTATACAGATCGCTTTAAACAATTTCATATGGTTAGCCTATATTTAAAAATAATAATCATGCGTGTTTTTATGTATCCAAAATTATTATCATTAATAAAAACTAAAAAAATGCTAACATACCTTCTCTATCATCAAACATTTCAGATTTATCTTTATCGTGATCATTAACTCATATTATTTAGATTAAAATGGAATTTAACAACATGAATCTATCCTTTAGATACTACTTATTTGTATGGGTAAAAAAAGTAATAATATTCTTGATTTTTCAAAAACATAAGTATACCAATAGATCCATTCCTCTGAAACCAATTGTTCAGCATAGATGAAGACTCCAGGGGGTGAATTGTGTTCCCTTAAATATAGATAAAAACAATACATTACACATGATTTTTAAATAAATTATTTAATTATATATAATAGATGAGTTATAAGGGGAAAATAAATAAATAAAATTTCAACAGAAAATAATGTATTGTGTTTTGGGGAACAGAAATCCACTATTTCACTCCATTCTAAAAGTATAGTGATTTTCACAAGTTGTCCCTCTTATCAGTAGACCTCTACAACCAAGTGCAGGACATAGAAACCTTTATAACAAATATTTTACAATGATTTATAGTTATTTTATTGGGAATAATGATATCCACATATTTTTAGGAGAAACCAGTACTCCCCCATGACATAGTATGGGTAGTTGAAACTTCAACAAAAAATAGATCAGGATGTAGATGTTGAATATTGGTTCAGCTTATAGTTGTAGAAAAAAAATTATATATATAAATGACCTTAAATAAAGAATAATATTTGAAAAATTTTCATCAACAAAAAACAAGATTCTTTAAAATGGTGTAAGAGAAAAAAAATAAGAATACTATCAAACATTTAATTTCCCAAAGTGTAGCTCTAATAAGTGATTTTTCAAACTGAATAAAAGATAAATAAATAAATAAAACAATAAAAATAATATTCTACCTAATGGTAAATAATAAAAACACATATGTGTCCAATGTAATGTTTTATATATTAGAAGACAATATTATATACAAATTAACATCAATCCCTATATCTATAGAAAAACAAGATCGAAGTATTTACCATCAGGATCGAGTATCTTTTAATCAAATAGCTCTATAAATATCACATGATGAATGAAAATTATTCAAATTCAAAATTCTAAATGAAATAAAGAAAATCCCATTGAAATAGTATAATTTAAATCTATTGAATATGTGTATTCAAATTTTCCTTTAATAATATTTAGATATATATTTATTCAAGTGAGTTCGATGTAGAAATCACATAAACAGTCTATATTTTCAAGCGTCTTAGTTGACCAATTCAAATTTATATTTTATTTTTACAGTGATGAACATTAGAAGTATGGTTGGAAAGATACATTTGATTGAAAAATATGGAATTTTGAAACAAATAATTTTCCTCAAATGTAGGGTTTCTTTCAAAAATAGGTTTTAGGATCTATACAGTCACTCTAAATATATACTAGGAATGTATGGCTACTTTATAGAAATACAAATCACAACCAATCCATTTCTCTTAAAAAATTGGGGTATACAAATTGTTTCTATATTTATTTTAAACATATATATATTATTTATAATCAAATAAATAAAATAAAATCCAATCGTATTATTGTCTAAAAATATATCTAGAATAAAATATTTATTCCAGTAATGATTATCCTACATTTTAGTTAAAGTAAATTAATTACTAATAGAGGTGTTGTTGTTTTTTTGCATAAAAAATATCATAAAATTATTGGATTAACACATTCCATCAAACATAAAAACTTAAAACCAAGTTTATTATAAGAAAGGAAGTTCTTGTATCTAAAAGTGGATGTTAAAAATACTTACCTTTAGAGGTTTCTTTTTAAAATCAGTGTAAGAGATCCCTAGAACCTTATAAACTCTTTATGATGTATTTAGAGACGTAAAACATGTGGTAAATTATTATTCAATGAATTAGGGATAATATTAAATGGAGAATTAGTGGTTATTTATATAAGAAGAGATGACATTGTTTAATAATTCTCAAAAACTATCCTTGGAAAACCATTTAAAAAAATAAAAAATTATTGACCTTACCATTGGGTCTCCAATGGAATTTTTGAAGTATAATTAATTTTTAATACTTTTTCATTCTGAAAAAACATCCATAAGACAATTTCATTAATGATGTGGAGGTGAGTCATATTCATTAGGAATTATTTTTAAAATGACATGATATAATTTTGGTTTTTAATGTTTTATAATAGGTTTGGAAATATAATATTACCACATTAAAATAAATTATTTTAATCAAATATGATTTTTTGGTTGATGAAATCCATCAATGGAATTTATATATCATTTTTAGATTATTATGATGTTTTAATAATTACTGTAAATTCTCACCATACAAAATTTTTTCTAAAAAAAAAATGTCAATGGAAATTTTAAAAAATATAACCTTAAATTATTTCAATGTGATTAATTCAGAAATAAAATTTGTTTTGAAAAAAAATTATTATCAAGATATGATAATTTTAACATTGAAATGATTTTTTACTAATAAATAAATTTTTTTAATAAATACTCACCATTATGACCATTAAAAAATCTACATGGGTTATTATAATATAATATTATCATTTATTTCTAAAAAATATTGGAATTAGAATATTTTATGATCATAAAATTTAATTAATATTCTAAAATTGATCATAAGAGTTTTTTAACCAAATTTATATAATCTAAAAAATGTAATTGTTTTTAAAAAATATTATTTATTGAATTCATACTATATTAATTTGTATTATATCAAAAAAATTAAAAAAAATTATTGATGTTAAAACTATTTAATCTCTAAAAAATGTAACAGTACCACGATTTAAATACATAACCCATTATTACACAGATATAATCCTTAAGGGTGAGGTCTGTGAATTTTTTATTTTCATGTGGTGGATTAGGTAAAATCAATCTAGTGTTGATCTATCCAATAATGAAATTTTCCAATAGGCACTTCTACTCAAGCCTCACATGTTGAAGCTATGATTGGGCTTCATGAAGTGTAAATCCTAGTGATGATACATACCTCAGAAACTATGATAAATGAGCTTCATAAGTCTTGATTATACCGATAGAAGAAATCATTTCTCCCTTTTTTGTTAATTTTTTCTTTCAATTTCACATAATAAAGAATGATTATTATAGTCAAATTATAAAGGATACATTACAAGTAATCATGATTCCCATCATTCGCAATGCATGGTCGTCATAATGGTCTTTTACATCTTATATATACCACCCATTTTATTCATTCATATATTACTTCTTTTCCTATCATGGTACAATATTCTTCATTTTCTAAATGAATATTAAAAAACTATTTTTTTCAATTTTCAATTTTGTTTTCATGAATAGTAGTCATATGTATGATATGGTCGATTTTTTCATATTATAGTTATTTAAATTTTTTTGGTTTATTTTTCCATTATAATACTACGTATTTTACTAGTTATAATTATTGAATTAATTTTTTATATTATTCAAATAATGTGTTATCATTGTGTTTCAAAAAACACAATAATAGTAAATTTGAAAAAGATATTTATAATGATGGGAAATTCTATATATAAATTTTATATTTTTTTCCGATCCTCTTAAACAATAAAATTTCTTACATATTACCCCCAAAATGTTACGTGTCCTAGCACTATAACATCATACATGGTTCTAATTAACAAATACCTTAAAATTTTACTCTTTTGATACCGATTTCCAAAATAAACATCCAAATTTTATGATTTCTAGTTCTTTAAATTATATTTAACCTTTTGAACACTCTACATCAAGAAGAATCATAATATTGAGGATCAATTTCCATTTTTATGGAACACGCCTATTAACATCTATATTAACATTGTATCATTCATACATCCTCAAAATACCTCAAAATAAAATAAATTTAAATTGTTTCATGAAGTTTTAAAAAATAATCATAAATAAAATTAATAAAATCAAAATTAATCCATTTTCAAAAAAGTCTAAATTATTTATAAAAACTAAATATGGTATAATTAACCATAAAACATTTAAATGGTAGGGATAAGTTCATTGAATTAAAAAATAAAAAGAATGAAATATTGAGCACCAGAGAAGGTAAATAGGTATGCCAACTTTATATATTGGAAAAAGCTATTTGAAACAATTAAATTAAATAATAATTTTTTTCATATAATTCTTTCATTTTTTTCTTAATGAAATACTTTTAAAAAAAATTCCATTCATACAAGTAATTATAGATCATGATACAAGTGTTGTTCTCATATTACTAATTATGATTTTATTAAAAGAATAATCTAATATCAATTATTTTAAAACATAATTATATTCCATAAACTATTTTATAAAATAAATATTTCTAATTAATTCTATAAAGAACAATTCCTATCATAAGTGTGGGGTAAAGATGTTATGAGGTCTTGTTGTAATATTGTCTAGGTGAAATAAATTATACTTGTATAATCTCTATGGAAACAACCAAAACATAGTTGGGAGAATCCCTAAATCAATGAATATTGAATAAAATCACTAATACCTTATTGAGTGATTGTGAATCAATGTACGTTACTATCTTTGTAACCCCTAGATATATTAAAAAATTATATTTCCTCGTATTTTTTAAAAAAATTACACCTTTTATAAAAATTAAAATTATAAATATAAGAGATTGTTTAAATTGGAAATTTTAAATTTAAATGGGTAAATTTAAGAACACAATTATCCACCCTTAGTAGTCCATTTTATAAAATAATTTGAAAATTTTTATTTATTAGAATTAATCCTTAGATTTCTCTGTCTAGAATAGTTATTGGGATGATATTTCTTATATTAAATGGATAATAATAATGTTGAAATATCAATAGTTATAGATCCATAGATTAATGGATAAAATTACAGTTGTTAAAAGAGAATGATGACAATCTAAATCAATAATTTGTGGTAAAATTTTATCATATATCTTATACCATGCCTAAAATATAGCCTCACCATTTTTATTTCTTATTGGTGATCACAATTGGAAACACTTCTATCAATTTGAACCTCTTTATGGTTTCCCAATATGGAATGGATGGATAGTGGCATGATGTTTTTCTTGTTTATGTATATATGAAGGAAATGTTATTCTACCCCTCAGTGGGACTATGGTATTTTATTTTGTTTCATACATCTTAAATGTGGACTTTTATTAAATTTTAAAACAATACATTAGTGAAAAAGTTACAACACCTTAAAAAAATTAATACTTATAAAATGATCCACAGTACTTCGTCAGAAGAATAATATGAATTAAATTAATAAAAATGATTTTTTTATAATTTGTGTTTTCCTATATGGATTTAGAAGAGTTACTAAATGTTTTACTATTTATAAAATGATGTGGCCAATTAATATTTCTTATGAAGGTAAAACTAATGTCCAAAAATGAAATTTGGAAATGATAATTTTATATTTGTTATTTTGAATACAGTTTATAGATAATTAGTTACATATATTAATAAAATAATTAATAAAATTTTCCAAAAATATTATTTCCAATTGAATATTCATTTTTATTTAAAATAACACTTTAAGAATTTTATAAATATTGTTTCTAAGATGTAGTATAATATCATCAGTTATTGTATATCCTCTTTTTGATTAAGTGATTAAAATGAAAATTTTGATATGTAATTTAATAATGATTGAATTTGAAATATAAGTAATGGCTGATTATCAATTTTTAGTTAGAAAAGTAAATATTTATCTTTCATTTTAAAGTAAAAAGTATATGGAGAAATAAAATCAATCATTTTGCGATTCTTAATATAATTTAAAATGCATTAATAATGATTTTAATGATGAAATTACTCATTATAAGATTATTATTATGAAATTTTACTCCACATATGTTTTTGTCATGATGTGTATGCACATAAAGTGCATTCCCCAAGTGTCAGATCAATGGATTTGGACATTAATATACTCCGACATTACAATATATTTTTATTTCCTATCCCAATCCTCCTACTACAATCTCATCACGTGTTCTAATTTAAAATCATTCAGTTCTAGATATTCCTCTATATACATACCTAATTCCCACAATAGTCCGTGATAGTGGATCCTCTATTGATTAAATCCAAAACATATTACAAATGGTAGTTGGAATATTACAATTTTTTGTAAGATTGATTCCTCCAACCTTGATACTTTCTAAAATGTTTTTTTTTATTTCTTCTAAACTTTATTTCTTTTTCACCCTCAAAATTCTACATTCTCTCTTCTAAAGTTGTTTCTTTGTTATTTCCCAATTCAAACATAGTAAATTGTTATTAGCTTCCTCAAGTCATCAAGAACAATGACACTTAATATTGATAGTCTCCAAACATTTGTTTCATTAGAGTTCCTCAATGTTATATAAATATTTTAGTGGTGGGGATTATGTTATGGTGTTCATCAGTGGTGTGAGGTCACTGGGAATAATCATTCTAAGATGGTAATTTGTAGTGGGTTTATATCAACATGCATCGTAGACTACTAACATGATCCCTAACCATGGAAGATGGGTGAAAGAGGAATGATTGGATAGATTTATGAAGGTGGGTATTAGTGTTATAAGAACTCAGTTATTTAATCCCATAATGACCCACCATATTTAGTTTTTTATGGAGCCACATTTGGAACATTTTTTTGGTTTTTGTTCTATTTTCTTTCACTTTCGCAAAATAATTATCATTTTTAAATTTTATAGAATTTGTTTAAAATAATGCTTACCTGAAATGTATAAATACTAAAAATAAAATTTTCATTATGTAGGAATATTATAAATGTATCATATACTCATGAAATATAAATTCTGTTATATGATTTAGTATTTATAAATTAAGCATGACGAGTTCTGGAAATTCATTTTTATTGAGTATATGTGATAGGATTTTTCCCGAAAATTCACTATACTGAGTGGATTCTATACATTATTTTCACAAAACTACAATTTTGATTCAGATAAAAAATATAGTTAAATTGTTTCATTTGGACTCAGTAAAACCTCATGAAAATTTTCATATACAATGATAAATGTGTTAAAACATCATACATTCCCATCTCTATGATATTTCATTTTACTCAACATGGGATCCTTCAGAATACAACCGAAACATATTCATGATTCTATGAATCAATATAAAAAATTCTAGAATCCAAAAATATTAATCAATGTACATTCAATAATGATGGTGACTATAATTTCACTCCTTCCCCTCATTGGCGTGATAGGGCAGCGAGAAGTTTCATGGCCTTAAGTGACATTCCTAAGATGCCAAATTAAGGAAATAAATGTCAAAAGGATTCAAAAAACTGTGCGGGATTATTTCCCTTAATTAATAAAATCACTAAACTGGAAAAGCATAACCCAATAACCACCATATGATGCATGATAAATATGAAAGAAAACACAACATATCTTTAATACAAATCATACTAAAATTACATTACATGGATGAAGAATACAATAACAAAGTAAATAGCAGAAAAAAACTATTAAAAAATACCAGAAAACTTCAAGACATCAAATATTCACATGTTCCAAGATCTAACTCCACCAATATCATAAGTATTGGGAAGCAGTACTAAATACATGTGATAATTTACCTCCATCCATGTCCTAGTAGATGACATCTAAAAAAATACCAAAGTACCAAAGTAGGTGTGAGTACTAAAACTTAATAGGTTTTCCACCAATGACTTCCCAAATCGTGCCACTAGGGTAGAACATTACATGAAACGTTTATATGAACAATTTATATAAAATAATTTATAAATATTTTATAGAAAAATATAAACACAATCCATAGAAAATAGTTTTCAAAGTAAATAACATAATCAATTCTTTAAATCATTTAATATTTTATTTTGGAATAACCCATTCCTTTAATGAAAACAATATCTCAAACCATAAATGAAATCTATATACCTTCCTATAAGCATGAGTGGTGAGTTATCCTTAGACTAATCTAACACTTAGTGGACAACATTAACATGGTTACTTCTTGACCATAACCGTCCCAACTTATTTGTGGGGGTACATCATTCCATTATCAATCCCAATGCATATGAAGACATGCCACAAAACCATGACAACATATTAAAAATTTATGTGATTTCCAAAAAATTAATAAAACATCATTGTTTTTATTGAAATTCATTTTTTTATTCATGAAAACCAACAATTATTTTAAAATTTACATTTTAAAAACATGTTATCCAAATTATTTCTAATAAAACCTCAAATCTACACATTTCTATAATCCACCCCTCAAAAGGGTTTAAAAAATGTGTTTCTAGTGTATAAACACGCAATTTCAATAAATTAAATCAATTTG
The DNA here is from genome assembly GCA_963277665.1 of Viscum album. NCBI lineage: Eukaryota > Viridiplantae > Streptophyta > Magnoliopsida > Santalales > Viscaceae > Viscum > Viscum album. The sequence goes on from OY728123.1 coordinate 884,030,810, forward strand.
ATACTAAGCCTTTGGGTTCTGAAATAGACGAGTTGATAGTGAAGCCACCTACCTCGAGAGTTTTGGTGAAAATAATGAACGACCTGCAAAAATCACAAAACCAAGTGAATCTCCATAAAACCACCATAGATATCCTCCCATGTCATTTAGATGTCCATATATAAACATATTTGGCATCCACAGCCATAGATATACCTATAGGAGGCATATATATTAGAAAATGAGAGGAATGATGATGTGGATATATGAAAACACATCAATAACGATGAATAATGAAGAATTACCCTATGAATCAACTTCAACACACCAAGAGATAGCCCTAGATCAATTTTTAAATACTTGGCAGAGGTTCTACAACCTTTTAGGGAAACAAATCCTATGTTATGACCGTTTTTGGGCAAAAAAAAGTGGCCCTTAGCGGTAGAAATGAGTTAGATCCGCAATTTAAGGATCTAACTATGACCCTCTCAAGGTTTATTCTCATGTTTATGAAAAAAAAGTGCTATATATTATCTAGACATTTTCTTAAGGATGAACCTCACACAGTTAATTCACTCATTTACTAAACCATGCACTAAATCTTCCAAAACTCAATATCCAACAATTATACCACACTACACAATTTCTCCTAGGCTTCCGCATGGTTTGAAAAACCCCTGCACAGACCATGCACCTTCCCAATTTCACTAATCTCAATGTGCTTGGTTTCCTACATGTGTTTTACAGTTTCTAAAAACTGTACACCACCCTTGCACCTATTGGAAATCCACAAAACTCTAAAAATATATCCAAACTCTCCCAAATTTTACCATTATATTATATATATATATAAAGAATAATAAAAATGTTACATACCAGAAATAGAGGGTGATACATTATCACCAAAAATGGTATTTCCATCCCTGAAAAGTAAAAAAACATCTATTTCTAGAAATATTTATATCCATTTCTTTTTCATAACTTTCTATCACTCCCTAGTCACATTCTGAACATAACCATGTTGCCAAAACAACCCACACTATACTGATGGTTTTCCCATATAAAACATTATCTTACCTGTCCATAATCTTTTCCAAGATATGTAGAAACAAATCATTTGGCTCTTGGTCAATGTGACCCCTTCTGATGACAGAGTTAGGGTCAATATGATACATTTTCAACTAAGATGTGGAAACACTTGTGTACCGCACTGAACCCTGGTGGAAATTCCAACCTATATACCACCTCTCCAACCCATTCTTGTAACTCAAAAGGGCACATATATTAAGAAGATAACTTTCCCAAAAGTCCAAAATGAAGATGTCCAGGTATTGGAGATATCCTCAAGAACACATGATCACTCACCATGAATAGTAAGTGGTGTCAGTGATGATCCACATATGATTTCTAATGACGTTTTGTTCTCTCCATCATCTTTCTGACCAACTAAATCTTCTCCATTGTTTCTTGGAAATGACTTCACCCAACAAGTGAAATCCAATATATTTTCATCCAAAAAAGTATATAATGAAAGGGGCAATCATACAATGATTTGAAATGTGGAAAATGTATCATGAACTAATAGACATTAATATATGAGAACTATATAAATGGAACATTCTCTTCCCCTGAGCCATCAAAATCCATTACAAAATCCTGCAACATGCCTTATAATGTTTGTATCATCCTTTCTAATTGCTCATCCATCTAAGGATGATACACTAAGCTCATAGTCAATAGAGTCCTAAGAGATTTCTACATGTATTTCCAGAAATGATATATAACCCACAAATCTCAATATGATACGATTGAAAATAGTATTCCATGCATCATAACACCTTATCATGTATTGATTTTGGACATATCCTCCAATGTATGAGATTCGTGAATAATGATTAAATTGGAAAACTTCATGTGTTGATCCACAATCACACATTTTGAATAGTGTTTTTGAACCATTCTTGGGAGACCTATTAAAAAATACTTGGATATCTACTCACATTTCCATAGTCGAATATTTAAAGATTGTAGCATGCCTTCAAGTCACTGATGTTGAAACATAACTTTATAATATGTTAAGAATCATAAAACATTCTCAACCTTATAACATTACATGATGACCCAAAAAAATTTCACTTTAAATTTCTTATACATATTTTGTATTCCAGGATAGAAAATCCATAATGAGTGGTGGTAATAATGAAGGAATTGTTCCTAAAATTCCATAGGTATGACCATCTGATCTCAAAACCACAAAACTAAACATCCATGATGATCTAATCCCTCAATGGTCTATCCAACATTGAGTTTTTAACTAATTGCAAAGAATTATAAATAATATGTTTGTACCTCCTTTACCATATTCACAAAATAAATATTAATAAAAACTAGAAAAAAACAAGAAAAATAACACTCGTTTTCACATTCAACATGCATGTCGGTTATGACCGACATCAAGTACCACTCATCTTAATATTATTTTTCCAACTAAGCATATTAATTTCTACCTAATTCATATAGGATTGAATTTCCTTTACTTAGTATTTACAACAAGAAAAAGTGGAACATTTAGAGATACTCATACATATCATTTTCCTCCTATTCAAATATCATTGTGAGATAATATTCTTCAAGATATTATGATATATGAACACAATAAATTTCTCACAAAATATATATTAACACCAAATATTCAAAGGATAAACCATAAAAGCTAACTCCATGTAATGTGTTTGGTAATTATTATTAAGCACTCATAACTGCCATGAACCATAAACAAAAAAATTATTTCTGTGAATGAGAACACATCCAAACCATGATCTCAAAGAATCAAAATACACCACATACCCTTGTCCTAATTCTAGAAATTTCAAGATTTGTTCTAATGTAAGACAAAACCATATATCATATAATGAATTATGGATTTCCTTAGTCCATTATAAAGGAACATTATTCTATGATAATACTATCATAGGTGAACATTTTCATGAGATGTTTCACACAAAGCGTTGGTAATAACTAGCTAGACCAAGGATGTTTTGTTTCTCAAAGACGTTATTTGGTAGTTTCTAAGAGATAATATATTCTAACATCTCTGGATCCACTAATAAAATGATTTTATAAATTACATGTACATGAAACTGTACCTATTGTATCCAAAAAACATAGTTTGAGAATTTGGAATACAAACAATGATCTCTTAAGATTGACAACAGTGTCGCCATGTGTTTCTCAAGATCAACCCTTGTCCTTGAATACACCATGTTATTATCCATGAACACCACCACAAAATATTGCAAATTTTGATGAAATGTCAAATTAATTAGTTCCATAAATACCCATGGTTCATTAATAAGACCAAATGTCATTACCACATATTCATAATAGACATATCTTCTTCCAAAATCTCTATTCAGAATATCCTCCTTTCAATCTCTCAATTGATGATCTAATGATATCAATACAATTTTAGACAACCACTAATCCCCCATAAATTGATAAAAAAGATCATCAATGTGTGGAAGTGGAAACCTATTATTTATCTTAACATGTATAATCTTTTGATAATCCAAAAAAATCTAATGGTTCCAACTGCTTTCTTCATGAACAAGACTGGTACAACGCATGAAGATGTGCTAGGACAAATGAAACCATTCCTTTTAAGCTCTTTTTGTTACACATTAAACTCTATAAATTATGTTGGATCCAACCTATAAGACATAAATGAAATAAGACTGGTCCCCAGGAGGAGGTCAATCATTAAATCCACTACTCTCATTAGTGGTAATCCTAAGATTTTTTTGGAATAAACATCGATAATCTGATCAACTACTTCCATAAAACCTCTTCTCTTAATATCTTCCATTGATTCCAATGACATAGCAGGGAACTATTAAGAGAACATTACCACAAATAGTACCCATAATCCCATTGTACTTGTCTTCACATTCCATTCTCCTTTAAAGATATTCTCAATGCCGTCCTTAGTTAGGAAAATTTCTAGACTTGTGTATCAGTAGATATGTGCCTTGAATATTTTCTACCAATCCATACCCATGATTACATCATAGACATTCATCTCAAACATAGAGAATTCGAAATTCAACCCAGCTCCATCAACCATTAAAGAACATTATATAATCAAAAAAGTCTTGACATTCTCTTTTCTGAAGATGAGTTTTCAGTTTTATCACTAAGGGAATCAACATAAGATTAAGCCGAGAAAATCATAAGTATGAGAAGAAATAACGGAATGTGATGAACCAGTATCAAATAACACTTTAATTAGGGTAGAGTTCGAAATATTAATACCTATCACCATAGATTTCCTAACTTTAATTGTCCTTATTATGATATCATGGTTTTCCGATAATCACCATTACTATCTCTATTCTAGTAATGATTTTAATACTACTGCCCTCACCCATCAAAGCATACGACACCTACAAAAATATAGAAGTGTCTAAAGTGTCTGTCATCAAATAACTGTGATAATATCCTTGAATATTCCCCATCTGGTTTCAGTTGTGTTTTTCTCTAGGTTGTTTCATACACTGTCACATTAATGTGTTCAAGAAAACCACATTAGCAGCATCCTGTTTTGGTATTTGGTCTTCTAGTAAGGTTTACTGATCTTTATGTCTAATTTTTAGTCATGCTACCACCCTGTAAATATTTTTCATTGTTCCTCCTTCACCCAACATTAGAGTTTCTACTGTTTCCCATTGTTATCAACATGCTTCCTCTTCCCATATCTTCTGAGATATTCTATTGTCTTAGATATGATTCCTAAATGCATGCCTTTAAGGATTCACTTGCACCAACATCTTGTGAAAAAACACATTATATTCATGAATTTAGGAACATTTGTTATGAGAGAGATATTTTCCTATATTAGTGAGATGAATTATATCTTTTTTGGAATCTTGAACATGTGAGGATAGAATTTTTTCTTGAAAAATTCCTAAAAATACTCTCAACCAATGCCTTGATTCACTTTGGGATGCCCCTCTAGATCCCAAAACTGGCATGAAAGATCCACTAGCATACATATCACCATCTTGACATTCATCTCCATTGGTGTTCCAATAAAATTGATGATACGATTCATCCTATTAAGCCCCACATCATCCTTTTCTAGTTCTGGATCACCCTGGAATATGAGTGTATTCTTCTTCTAGAACTGGATGGAATGATCCACTTGTCTTGGATCTTCCATCCAGATCCACGTGTCCACACCCTAAAATGCATGAATGATACTCTAAACCATCTATTGTTTCAACTAAGGATCCTTTGGAACCTCATATTAAACAAATTATTCTGGTTAGTTTCTATGATGCCTACTAGGTTCTATTTTCTATACAAAAAAACTTACCATAAGTCTCGTTCTCTAGAAACTATAGTCTTAGAGTATCAAATTATGTCACAACAACTACCATGACATTTCTTTCCAAAATTAACCATTATAATGTTAATTTGTTTTTGAAAAAATTTAACTTTATTTTGAAAATTAATAAATTTTTAAAATACCAAAACCCAGCTCTTTTGAAAATTATTATTTTTAAAATAGTTTCAAAATTTTCAAAAATCAACACTATTTTCACAAAATCATAAATAATTCATCAAAATGATAAATTCAATCCTAGTGGTAAGTCATTCCCGTAATTCATATCAAGCTCATCACACAGGCTAAACCCATGACAATGAGATTTTAAATGTATAAGTGACTCAAAAACACATATGTACTAAACTCTTTAGTAACTTGATGTTCATCATAAAAAGATAGCTGTGTATTTTTATTCCCTATATTTCTTGTCTTAACAATACAACTACCTTCTATGATGAAAAATAAATGAGTATACAATAATGACTTCAACCATAAAACCAAAAGAATATAGGATTACTTATTCCACAAGTAAAGGGACAAGATGATACCATTTGTCTCAAATAGAACCTTGGACTGAACAAAACTGATACCATTTGTTACATATCTCTTTCTCCACATTGTCTTGAGAGGGGGATGAGACATTTCTAGTCCTTAAGAGACATCCTCAAAATTCCAATGGCTGACAGTTAATGCCTAAGGGATTTGATACATCTAAGAGATGGTTTTAACTTAGAGATAAAACCACTATCCAGAAAAACCATGACCAAACAAACTCCATATGATTCATTATATCATTGAAAGGCAACTGAACATTTACTTTATCAAAATCACAATAAAATTATTTACCACAGTGGAAGATTACAATATCATTTAAATAGTGGATGAAATGAAAATAAAAATTCCAAGCCAAAAACAATACTCTAAACTCTATATGATCCATGATCTAACTAAAAAAATATCCCACATTTCATGACGTTTTAGAAAATACATGTGATAATTTACCTTTGACCATGCACCGATAGATGACATCTGAAAAAACACCAAAGTGCCAAAGTAGGGGTGAGTAGAAAAACTCAATAGGTAGTCCCCAATTACATTCCAACTCACACCACTATGATAGAACATGTTTGAAAACATTTATATAAAAAAGTATGTAAAAATTTTCTAAATAGTTCATACTAATATATATACACAATCCATTGAAAACAATTTACTAAGGAAATCACATAAACAAATCATTAAATATTTTTGAATTTTTTTGACGCAACCCAATCCTTTCCACAAAAAAATACATCCCACAACGTATGTAACCCATAAACATCCATATATTCACAATGGGTAAGTTATCTTACCACTAATCAATCACTTAGTGGAAATCTTTGATGTGGTACTTCAAGACCACATCCATCAAAACATTTTGATGTGGGTACTTCACACTCTTATCCATCCCAAAGCATATGATCCTTTTCCACACAACCATGATAAATCATTCCAAATATAAGTGTTTTCAAACCATTCATTAAATAAATATTATTTTTATTGAAAACGTTTTTTTCAATATGTAGAACCAACAATTATTTTAAAATCAATACTTCAAAACCATGTTTTCAAAACACTTTTTAATAACACCCCAAATTTCCCAATTTTCAAATACCATTCCTCAGGAGGGTTTCAAAAATTAGTTTATAGTGGATAAAAAACCAATTTAAATCAAAGAAACTAAATCAAAACAAAGAAATCATGTTCTTAAATTGGGTATCTAAGAGATAATTCACCTACCTAGAGTGTTTTGGTTAAAACAATAAGTGAAACGAAAAAAATCACAAAACCGGGTTGAATCACCATGAACCTAGCTTAGATATCCAACTATATCATTATCAAGAATATATATAAACATATTTGGCATCCCCAACCTTAGATCTACCCAAATTGGATATAGATATAAGAAAATAAGTGGATGGGTGATGTAGAAATATGAAAACAAATCAAGAATGACAATGAATGAAGCCTTTCCACAATAATCGGGCATCAACGCCACAAGGAATGGCTCTGGATCGCTTCCAAATCTCATGAGAGAGGCTCCGCGGAATTTGACAGAACAAAATACCAAGTTATCACTATTTTGGGAAAAAATGAGGAACATATAGTTAAAAACAATTTAGATGCACAATTTAAGGATATATTGTTGACCTATGCACGATTTAATTGCACGGTTAGGAAAATTTTGCCCTAACCATGCACCAACCACTTCCTTGAGGATGGAACTCACATAGTTTTCTTTCATGGTTACCAAACTGTGTAACAATCATGCTGATGATCAGTGTCCATAAAATGAACCACACTCCACTATTTATCATAAGCTTTTTAATGGTTTGGGAAAACATTTTCATCCCATGCACATTCCCTTTTACCTATGACACAATGTGAATAGTTTTATATACTCTTGCATTTTTTACAAAAACTGCGCACATCCTGTGAACCTATAGTAAATCCCCAAAAACAGTCAAAAATTTCTCAAAACTCTCCCATACTTCACCCGTATACATTATATACATTAGAAAATAATTAAATGGTTACATACAAGAATCTCAGGGTGATACAGTGACCCTTCTTTAATATTGACTGATTGTCCTGAAGGCCTTATTTTTTTATTAATTTTCTGATAACCCCCATTTCATGGGATAACGGGGAACCCTTATAAGGCCTGTAGTCTTAGGAGTTAGATTTCCCGTAGGCTTGAAGATATTACATGACCCATAGGTCTTAAAAAAATCATACAGACTATGACTACCTGAAACTACTCCTCCCCAGCATCTGCATCGTGATCAGCTCTCCATCTTTTCTTGACTGTTCGGCTAGCATGTCCATGTGTAGGGGTGCACAGGCGAGTTACCTATGGAAAATTCCAAAACCCTCTCAGTTCGTTTAGCCCTGCTCTGGTGGATGTGCCCTTCTCTTTCCTCTGATGGAGTGGTTCCTTGTAGAATCGGTCTTTGCAACTTGCAAATCAGGTGGCCCGGAGGACCATGAGGTGGCCCAAAAGCCGTACTGACCCAACAACTTTGGATGGCCTGAAGGCCTTAAACACTCCATCCCCAAACCAGTGGCCCAAAGTGAATAGTTCGGGATGCTACAGTATCAAACATTAACTGATACAGTGCCAGCTATAGTGCCCCCCAAAATTATGCCTCCGCCTGGTTTTGAACATGGGTCTCTTGGATGCACTTAGAGAGACCTCATCAACTGGCCTGAGTGTCATGTGACATTCTTTAATATTCATAGTTGATTCTTTATTAACAATCATACATATCTAATTTTATGAACCATATCCATACATGTGATGTCTTTATCCATATGTACTATAATAATTCTTCTCAATGTATTTTTTTATCCTAGAATGAAAATGATCTTCCACTATTAATAAATAATTAAAAATATTCATTTCGATATTTTATTTGATGATATAGAATAAAATTGCTTTGTAGTGACACATATGTTATTCTTTGATTTTGGATGTGTTTCTCAAGTCCTTAAATAAAACCTTCACCGATATTTATTTCTAGGATATACTCTATATATCTCAATTAATCCATTTCAATTTACCCCTATCATAGTATAACCTTTGAGTCATGAAACTATCTCTATTCTAGCATTATACTCACAATGTATTAATTAAATTTCTTTTTCAAATATGTTGCAATTTTCACCATGATTTTTCAAAGTGAAATTTAAAATTGTTTTTTTATTTAACATATTCTCACTTATAATTAATTTTATTATTTCCAATAATCAACTTAATGGTTGTTTGTGCATTTACGAATTTTATTACATCTATTAGAAATTTTTAATGAGCACCAATATAATAAAAATGGTATGTATATAATATAGTCCTCATTAATTTAATCTTTAATACCATCAGAGATATACCATATAATACTATTTAAGATTTGTTATTTTTCCCACACTATATGTTAGAGTGGTATTTTTTAGGAAACTCTTTACCTTATCGAATAGTCATTTATCTCACTAATGAACTATCATGATTTTTATGGATTCAAAAAATCCCATTTTCAACACATGAATCTTCCATAACATGAAGAATAATATTGAAACATTGTATTCACAATTATACCTTTTATTATAATACTTCTAATCTAAGAACCCATGTATTTGAAAATAATTTATTTCATTATTTTTTCTTCATCAAGATTATAAATAACATTATAACGATTATTTTATAAAAAATAAAACAATTCGAGATAAAAAAATATTCATCTTTCATCAATTTTACATTCAGTGGTTTCATCAATACCGTTTCAGGAATTTTATATCATAAATCAAATCTATTTTATTAACATATCCTTATCAATAAGAGCAGACAATAATATATTATAAATATTTTTATCTCATTTACAATAAAATCCATGTTAGTATTTAATATTTTATATTTTTAATATATAAAATCAATGAAAATACTTTTCATTTTAAATTATATATATAGTATAAAATAATTTTAAAATCTATTATAGGGTCAAACTATCACAACACGACCCTAGGTTCCCCAACACATAATTGTTAGCCATGCAAATGCCTTGGGGATATTTATAATATAATTGTGTTTGTTGATTTTAAATAAAAATATGTAATTTCAAATGATTGGAAAAATATTAATTGAAAAAATAAAAAAAAAATATTTTTTAATTTTTACTCAATTAAATTCATGTATGGTAATTGTTATGACACAAATGTGTTTTCGTCTTTATTTTCACTATAAAATTTTTAATACAATATGTTATAATTTATATGATTGACCACCTAGTTTTCAACCATCATGATTTTATCATCTTTTCATAATTAATATTTAAAGAATTCACATTATCTCCAGCTTTCATAATATTTAATCTAATATTATTATTCAATTTTGTAACATATTTATTAAATTAATATAATTTTAAAAATCAGTAAAACATTTTATTTATCAAGGTATTTACTTTATATGAAATATATTGAAAATATTTTTTTGTAACCATCTCAATCACCACTTAAATGTTGGTCCACCCTTTTAACTAATATAGGTAGGTATAATTGTTGTTAAAATAAACATAGTTAAACCATTTATTGATTTTATACAATGTGTAACAATTCATACACACTTGATCAACGAATAAAAATTCCAATATAGTTATTACGTAATAATTATCCCATAAGTCATGACCATATATCCACTTCAAGACTTAATTTATTTCTATTTTTATTCCATTATTAATTTTTTTAAATCATTATAATTATAATAAAATATATATACATTAAATTAATTTTTAATTACATTTCCTTATTAATGGTATAATAATTATATAGTCTTCTACCATTTATTTATTAATAAATATATCATTATTATAAAAATGATTCAATGAATAAATTAATGTAATGAATATATAATGATTTTATCCTAGAATGTTATTTGTTAATTACATTATTTCATTGAAATAATAATAATCTATGATATCTATCTTAAAGGGGTATAGTTCGTTACATATGTTTAATAGAAACCCATATAGTGTAATAAAATAATTATAAGCAATAAATTATAATATATCATTGAAAACCATAAGATAATAAGAAATTATTAAGACATTTTTGATAATGTCACTCATTGGGATATGATAACTTAGAAAAGATGAATTATATTATATATACTTTTATTAATAGATACTCTTTAAATATTTTTACTTATTATCACCTCCAAAAAACATAAGTCCAATAATAAAAATAAGATTCATTAAAACAACACTATAAATACTAAATTTATTGTAGTTTAGTTAATATTTCAAACCATGTATAATGATCTTTATTGATTAATTCAAATGATGTATAAAAATAATAAATTTCTTCATAAAATCAAGATCCCACATTAACAAAATAATGTTTCACATAAGAATTAAAAATAAAATATTTGGTCTTTAATCATCAATACATTAAAAAAATATTTTAACCTAAAGAAAAGGATCAAATGTTATCATGGTAAAATAACATAGTTATATCACATCATTTAATAATACAAAATCTATGGTATGAAAAATAATATGAGATCTCATTATATTATAATAATAAATAATAATTACCCAATCATATGTATAGGTGTGGAATTTGACACAAATTAAAAATTAAGTTGAATATCACACAAAATTTATAAAACTCACTCTAATATAAAAGTTATTTGGGGACAACACAATGCTATGAGATCTCACTCCATAAGAAAAAGTATAAACCAGTAAATATTTGTGAAGGAAAATATGATATTTCAACATGAATATCAGGAATCATTATTTAAATAATTATATAATCATATTTTGTGGACATAACATCATTGAAAAATAAAGGCATGAAATTTAATGATTTAATAAATTGAATTAAATGATAGTATAAAATAAAAAATTGCAAATAATCATTCATAGTGAAAATCATCAATATAGTGTGTTCATTTTTATCATTAAAATTAAATACGCCTAAAAAATAAAATTGCATAACACAAAATTTCCATTTATTTTATCACATATCATATTTAAAGCATGAAATTGATATTTTACTAATTACACATTATATGTTTAGTATAAGGATATACAACATTGATCGTAATATACTATTATGAATATGATAATATATCAATAATAACCTAGTGATCTATGTATCTATTCAAATTAAATTTATGACTACAAACCTGCAACATTTTATATTTTATATTTTAATGCATCTGGGTTTAAAATTAGATAACCAATCATTTTAATGCATCTAAACCAATAATTTTAAATAACTAAATCGAGAATAATATGATTATCATGTTATGTTGGGTTAGAAGAAATGTTATGACATTAAATACTAATAAATTACAATCTAAAAATCATTAAACACACACTATTGAAATTTAAGAGGTCGAATGGTTATTCCATAAGATAAATTTCATCTCATGAATCTATAAAATGATTATTTAACAACATATTATAGTTTTTAAAATACATAAATGTAGTTTAATAGGATTTGACATCCATTAAACTCAAATAGTCCCTACCCTACTTTATCAGGGAACATTTATGTTTAATTATTCAAATATATCATAAATTTATTCCAAAACCTCGCCATACTAATATAATTAAATTATATATATCAAATGGAATCTATTAATTTTTTTATCACATAATTTTGATTTTATATAATTTTAATTAATTTAAAAATAAAACATATCAAACTTTTATACATGATGATATCATTTGATGGTAGAGAGACATGTAACATGGTGACCTATTATCTTTTTAAATTTTACACATTTTATATGTATTTTCATATTAAATATACATGGAAGTCTAAAATTTATTAAAAATAACCTTCTAAATATTAACATTTATCCCATAATATTTAATAATTTATCAAAATTAATGACTATAAATTTTTAAATATATAAAAACATTTATTTAAAAATGTATAAAATTTAAATAATATTAAGACTAAAAATATTTACATATTTTCTATTATATTAATTAAAACCACTAATTTATTAAACTCTTTCTCTTAACTATTTTTTTCAATATATAAATTTCATTTTATATTGGTTGATATTTTATAATTTAGTTTAAACTAAGAAATTATGGGGAACGTTCTTCATATTATATTTTATTGTGCATGGATGATCATTTTTTTTTATTTTTAGATGAAAAAATCATAAAATGTCTAAAAGGATGAGTAATTTGGTTGGGAACAGATCTATTGTTTTGTGAGGAGGTGAAAGAGACAAGATGATGTTTTTAAGCATGGAATAGTGTATAAAATAATTTAAAAACTATTTACGTGTGTCCTTAAACACTGAATTATTCATAGAAATTAATAGTGACTTAGAAAAAAATTAGGAATTATAAAACATGTTATAAACTATTCCTCCCTTTGAAACCCTTTATTTTTATTTTTACAAATTACCCAAAATGTTTCTCTCTCATTCTATTCATAGTGTTTCATGACATCAGATGGATTTATTATCGTTATTATTATTATTTTTTTGTTGATTTTGATAATTTTTTGTTGATTAAAGGTAGTTAACTCATTTTCCACTAATCCACTTTTTTCACCCATTTCAGATTTTGGTGGGCTCACTTATATGGATTCATGATTTGAGTAATTCGAATATATAGTAATATATACATGAATGTTGGGTATTTTGTCTATATATGTTACTAAAAACAAAAAGAGGTATTTTTTGTCATTACCATCTTTTTTGTAAATACGTTCTTAGTGAGTGTTACTTCGTTTTATTTTATTTTGGGTTTTTCTCCAAATATTTTGTTCCGAAAAATTATAAAATTATATTTGGGTATGGTAATAAATTTTTTTAATGATAATGGATGAGTTTTTATTAATTCATAAATGGGAACCAAGGTTGTTGACTCTCTAATCTACTCATCATTCTGTTTAACCTTGTTTATATTTTATTCATTCAAAAAAAATATAAATATATTCAGTGAATTTATAAGTATTCAGTTAGTATTTTTGAATTTAATCTTCTATTGATATTAGAATATATTAATTGTTAACCATATTTTTGTATCATTTTAATTCCTAATTTTTCATGTGTTTTATTTGATGTGGTATTTTAATGTGAATATTATGATGTTTTAAATTTTTATAATGGTTTGTGTTAAAATCATGGTTCCATCATATTCCCATTCATGGGAGTAATAAGGGGGGAACTATTGACACTGAGTTGATAAGAAGTTGAAACAACCCATGATGGATCTTTCTATATAGTATGAGTCCCTCTTCAAAATTTATATATATTCATTAAATCATTTACAATGAATGTAATAGTAAAAATTTAAATAAATGGGTTTGTTAAACCCAATTCATTTAAAAAGACAGTGTATAATGAATTTTATTATCAATTGTTTAGATAGTTGCATATTTATTACATTATACATTAATTTTTTAATGGAAATCACTCTCGAGTTTAATAGAATACAGGAAGGCATGTGGGATTGGAAAAAGTAGAAGGTTCCACACTGCTAGGACTGAGCCCATATATTGACTTTTATATATCCCATACATGTGAATCAAAACCCATGTAATTTGATGTCATGTTATAAATCATGATGTCATGGAATGATATCAATAAATGATAGAAAACTCATACTATTTATGATCAAGAATTAAGGTACACTATATTTATTAAATCCATAAAATCATGTATTATCATTTAGATAAATGTTATTAAATAAATACAAATTTTCTATATTCTAATTTCATAAAATAAGGACCATGATTATTAATATGAATGTATTATAAAAAGGACCATTGTTTCCGGGAATTTATGGTTAAAATACTAGGATATTTAGGGAAACAATACACATGGATAACATGAAGGTGGTATTTATTCAAAAAAACTCATTGGAAAATAAAATATGATAGTGACCGAGGCTAAGAGAATTAGAATTTCTATTATGGATGTATCCCAATAATTTAAGGTAACCAAAAGTGTACATGTATTATTTGATAGAAAGTTATAATGACCCAATATGGGTCTCCAAATCAATACCCAATTCATTGGTACTACAAGAACCCACACATGCCTTCCCATTTGATATAGGCATCTAATTATTTCAAAGATCATAAATCGGTCATGCGAAGACTATAAACTCAATTTAAAATCCTACAGTCATTCCTGAGTCTATTGAGATGTTGGTGGGACACATCCACATAATTAAAATTCTCACAACATTTGCATAATAAATAAGTAACCAAGAGGGACCACGTAGTAATAAATGAAAAATCAGAAAAAAGTTACATGATATATCATTTTAAAAATGAAATTGTAGATGATATAATGTATAACATGAATAATCATATATATGTTACAACTACACAATGTATAGTACATTTAAAGAACAATAACGACACTTAAATAACATATCCTCCAGCTTATCTCGTATAATCAGACTTTTCAAATCCAAGACTCAAGATCTAGGTAGAGCTGATCCATATGTATAACACCAGTTGGTGCCAATGCGAAAGAGAAACAATTAATGTATATCCATTTACATTAATATCCATTCAGTACATGTGGTTAAAGGTATATTCCAATGATTAGCTATCACCTATATAACATGAATGTTTATATAATAGTATTTATTTACATGAAAAAAATATATGTAGTGAAATTTATTCCCTCACATCAGACTCACACACAAACACACCTAGAAATAAAACATAAAAATAACCCCTATTAATACTTTTTAGGTCATCATGAGCTAAATAGGACACCATGAAACCTATATTCAATTTATTCATCCAATTTTAGTACAATTTCAATTAATTTTTCATTATAATAAAACATCATCTAGGAATAGTGTCACTATAGCCAATCTTGATATCTATGAAATGAATCACGTGCAAAAATTAATTGAAAAAGGTATATCAATATCAAAACTATCACAAAAAATGAACCATAAACTCATATAAAGATCTCTTGGAAACCCCTTATATTTATTGGAAAAGATAAAAAAGAAATATTAAGAGGAAATATCAATATTTGAGATCAAACACTAGCCAAAGGAAATGAATAAATGTTTGGTCCCATGGATAATCGTACATGATAATGTTATATGAAGGGATTAGAATAAAGAATTCCAATATCTATCCTTTCACATAAGGCAAACACTCATAAGTTGGGTCACATGGATTATCATATATCCATAAATCTAAATTCAAGCGATTAGAGGAGGTCATTGTAATACCAGACCTATGGAAAAGGAAAAATAAACCCCACTTAGCGTAGGACCATGAAATATACAAACCAAAATTTCACTAAGTTGAAAAAATGGAAAATCAAATCATATTATGATCTTAAAATATAACAATCCATTTATTATTAAACACAATATATGAAAATAATTAATAGAAAATTTTAAGTAGTTTAAATAGGAAAACACTTTTGCAATGACATATAATGAAACATAGGGATATCACATGGATTATCCCTTAAAACGCTTTGAAGCTAACTAAAATAAACCATGTTCATGAACCCATCACATCTATAAATAATGTATTCATAACCTAAAACAATATGCTATAACTCTATGCCCCTCAAGACTTATTCCTTCATGACCATACCACTATAGGTACTAATCTACTAGTGAGGATAGATTTAACTCAAATTAATACAATAAGGAATCACTCCCCTGAACTCAATAAATTTTATTAATATCTACCCTATAAGGTATAATGTCCCAAGACCCGTACACCAAGATCTGGTGCTAAAAACATGATATTTATATTGTTAGATTTGATATCAATTAATTTAATCTAACATTCACCCTCCATAACATACAAAATCAGAAAAAAATATTAGATCACTTATATACCCAAAGAAAATTTAGGTTTAGAGTTTCAGAAAGTAGGAAAAAGTGTTACATAAAAAACAACAATGAATTAAATTGAGTCATTTACCCACTATATAGATATTTTTATATTCCATATTGTGTTATCCACATCTCCCATGAACATCATCACATTAGAATCCATTATATACTAAAATAATCTAATCATCAATCTTCATAACCAAGGGAAATAAGAAAACAATGAAGGGTGAGCACAAATTATCAGTATTTTTTAACATAACAATTAATAATTTATTTTCATCACAGATTATAAGAATATGAAAAGGTTATGATGTCATAATCAAAGTCTACAGTCATAAAATAAGCATAATAATACCAATATATATCTGGATAATCAAAAAAAATATGGCATAAATCTTTATTAAGTTAAGAGTTATAAAATCCAATAATCATATTCCATTTGATTTCAATATTTATCAATTTAAATGTTCAAAATATTATATATAACATAAATAAAATGTATTGGAATCTTTAGAACATTATCTTCATAACTCATTTTATGCCCGAGTCAGAAATAAATGTATCCTAGTTATATCGGTAGGAGACACTGTCCAGTATCTCCCCCATTTTTCTTTAATGAAAAAGTAACATTACCCAATGTATTGGTGCCTTATATACATCAAAAAATCATGTAAGTTAAATCAATCCCACCCAAAATTATCTAGAATCTCCCATTATATTATCTATATCATTCTCATCCAATAATGTTTGGGTACACCCATCATATAATCTATATAATGAAGACATGGATTTATCTAGGTATTCGCATCGTATATGATGTATTAGGATCACTCGTGATCATTAATAATTTTTAATTGGTATTCATGAATAAAACTTCTAAATATTTCACATTTCGACATAAAAACAATAATTGTGTTCATAATGATTGATTCACCAGAAGAAAATAAACAAGATCCATGACAATATCATAGTAAATCCCTATAAATAATAAGGATGGTATCAATTCAACATATCCCTAGTGGAGTTTATTTAAAACTGTGGTTTTCTCTTTGATGAATGAAAACACCATTAAATGTTCATTAAAAATTATTTTTAGGAATGTACACTTTTTCACTTTGAATACCACTTTTTAAAACTAAAAATTATCAAATTATTTTCAGAAAAAATTTCTGTAAAAAGAACATTAGAAAAATATACTAAAACACTTAAGGAAAATATTGTACATGATGGAAGGACAATTCATTCTTATAGTATATATTAAAATTAACATTCTTTTCAAACATTTTGTAAGGGGATTCCAAAGTGAACCATTTGAAAACAATCATAAATTTAATTTTATAAAATTAAAATATGTTAAAAATAATTTTAAATAGATTGAAGAAAAATTTTATTTTCTTAAAATCATATTTTAGAAAACATTTACAAAAAAAATGGACATGGAAGAGCATGATTAATGATATAAAATAATATAAATGATCGATGTAACTTACAAATGACTTTGTTGTTTTTCTTTAATAAATAAGGGAGGAAATGGAAGCCAAAAATATTAACCACATTCATGTGTGTATTCGTGACTTTCATTTAAAATCTCCATTTATGATTTTTTTCAATTTATATATAACATAACATGATGTATTAATAATTCATGTGATTAAATGTAAAAGGGGTAGTATATAAATCAAATAAAAGAAAATATTTGTATAATAATAAAATATTCCAAATGATGCAAAATTGAGATGAAGTCCCTTGTTAATTTAGTAACATTTGGATCAAAACCCATTAAATAGAGAAGATCATATGGGTTTTTAAATCCCAATAATTTTCATGAAACATGTAATGATATAAATTCATGAGATTTATATATGGGACAGAATAAAAATAAGCTTGGAATATGGTGCTTGTTTCATATAAATTTATGTGAGATGAGAATCCATTTCCTAATTTTTAACTTTCTTCATATGTTTTTTTAAAGGTTGGGGCCAAAGGCTCAATTTATTATTAAAGAAAAGACCTCTTTACAGGGTATAGGGAGACCCAATACATAGCCCAAAGGCCCCAGGCCAAGTGGCCTGAATACAAGGCTTGAAAGCCAATTTTTTGTTAGTAACCGCCACCACTACAGTATCCTGCAATAGTTCCTCTGCTACTACAGTGTTTCCACCACTACAGTTCCACTGCTGCTAAAGTGTCTGCTACAGTGCCCCGCTACAGTACCATGCTACAGTACCCTGCTATAGTACCTGGAAATTCATCCCTGCCCAGATTTGAACCCGGGTCTTTTGGATGCCAAGCAGGAGCGTGTACCACTTGGGTACAAGATCATTGGGACTTTCCTCATATGTGTTTGGGACACCATTATAATAAACATATATTAATTATTTTATTTATAAGGAACAATTTCAAATATTAATACCTTGTAAATAAATCATTTTTTTATTTCTATCTAATTATATATTTAAATACTTATTCAGTTAAGTCCACATTAGGTGTTTTGAGTATGTTATGTTCATTGTTTCAAAATGGCATCTACGTATTGATCATGCCCAATGAGGTCACTATTTGAATATATAAATAATAATAATAATGTCATTTTTATTTTTTTTATAGATCATTTATACTTAAAAAACCAATAGTTAATTATGTTAATGAAAAATGAACTATGTTACGATCATGGAGACGGTAAGTTGTACGTATGCAAGAGTAATGTTTCCATTTTTCAATAATAATTATAGAAAAAGGTAAGAAATTTTTTATATTTATATAATTATAATCATATCATAAATATAATATAATTTCATTAAATATAATTATATGTCTAATATGTTTCTTCTGTTGATGTAAAAATAATCACACCATTTCATGGATGCGGTGGTCCAAATGCATACATGAACGACGCTATCATTTTTCATTGTAAGAAATAAAATGATATATTATATTTTCATAATGATATATTTTTCATAAATACAATAGTTATATCAAATATATACATATATTCATTAACATTGTCCATATTACTATCAATGTAAATAATTTGTTAAAAAATAATCACATCTCTTCCTGATGGGGTAGCCACCGTACTCATGAGCAACACTATTATATCCCACATAGAATGGAAATTAAGTTGTTATATGTGAAATTATAAATATAAAAAAATAAATATGTTAAAAATATAATATATATAGATTAAATCTGTCATTAAACAATATGTGAGATGGGATGATGGAAATTGAAAGGCGTTAGTTCACAAGGTAGTAGTTCGTTACACACATAAATAATGATTTCAAATCATATTTGTTAGAATAGGAGATGGTTTGAGGTTATTACAATAAAATAATAGTATATAAATATTGGAAAATAATTTTTTTTATATAATAATAAATTTATTATAATTTAAGGAGGTTTAATAAGAAAGAAAATAAGAAATCTCAATTAAACATGATACATCTTCTTTAGAATGTCGCATTTGTTACCACAAACAGAATTATTAGAATATATTTCTGATAATAAAATTATAAGATGAATGGTGAGATTTATGTTTGACATTTGGGACTGTATTTTCTGGTCTATAGGGGTTTTAATTTGTGAATTTTAGAGGATAGGGGGTGGACTTTTATAATTTAGGTTAGTGGAAGACTTGTAATTTTGGAAAATAAAATGATATACCAATATTTTTCGCATTCAAAAGGGCACCATAATGTACTATTATCAACAATTAGACATTATAAGGTCTAAATATATTCAAATTATTTATTTTATACAGGTTTTTATATCATGTTAACCCTTGTCTATTTATTTTTATCCTCGGTAAATTTGTTTTTATATTAACCATGATTGATTATTTTCATTGTTTTCACTAATAATTATTGTCAAAAGTTGAGTTTGAATTATTATGTAATATAAATTAATATATAGTATAAATACTTATCATTCCAAATATTGATTAAATTTTATAAAATTCAATTCACATAAGTGAAAATTTTAATTTACAATTAAATATGAAGATGTGAAAAAGAGGGATAACAAAAAGTGTATTTTTTATAAAATGTGTATTTTATATTGACTATATGATCAATAATAATCCTTATATTAATTTAAATTAATATTTATAGATATATATACTATAAATTTCATTTAAATTCTTCCTCGTTAATTGTTTTTATGTAATTATAATGGAGAAACATAATGAACTTTAAAACAGTTTTTAGAAAAATCCTATTTTAAAACCAAAAATAAAAAATATAATAAAATCAAATATAAATTTGAATAAAATGTTATTAATTGAATAAAATTTTAATAAATAATAAATTTATAAATTTAAATCGTATTAAAAATAAATAATCTTTATATTAATTAATTTATTAAAAATATGTGATTTTTTACAAAAAACTCTAGTTTCACAATTCACATTATAATCAATTTTTTAAAAAATTAACAATATTTAATCCCCCATTAATATTGATATTATTATTTTAAAAACTAATTTAATTTATCAATGAAAATTTATAAATGATTTATAGGTTATTAGTAAATATTTAAAAAAAACGGAAAAAACTAATTTTTTTAATGAAGTTAAATTCCAGATGAATATAATTACATTACTAAAAATTGATTTATGTAATTTTAATGTCTCTTAAAGTATAAAGAAAAGTTTTATTTTATTAAAATATTGGAGTGTTACATTCTCTCCCATTCAACAAATTTCATCCTTTTAATTTAAAAAATAACTCCATAAATGAAGGTTTTACATTTGAAAATAACTTTGATAGAAACCCACTTCGTAAAAGGTGTTAATTAAACATTATCTTAAAAATATGGAAATATAATAATTATTTTCAACACATAACTATGTGTCCACATAGTTTATAATTAGAGTAATGTGAGGATATAAACAAGGAATAAAATAGAAAAAAATGATGGAGAGTGATTGAGATCATTGATTATAATAATGTGAATGATGAATAGACTGTGAGAGACCATAAAATCATAAATTTGTTATGAGTTGAATAATAATTGATTCATCATATATAAATTTAATAGGAATTTTTTAAATATCATTTAAATTTATTTTATAAAATATATTAACATATATACTGAAAAAATACTGATGTGGACTTTCGTGGTATGTTGAATTTCTTCCATTAATAAATTTCCGCCACAATCTCATCTTTTTCTCCAAAACAAGACAAATCAAAATTGTTTTTTTCTTAATAAACGACAATATATTTTTAATATATAACATACAATTTAAACTATATTTATACATTATCCAAATCTAAAAGAGTTATCACATGGTAAGAAAATTACGAAAATATAAACTTTTATATGATTAAATAATACATTATTCTGTAAAAATCAACAATAATGATCAAATTTTAAGTTAAATATTTATTAAAAAATGGAATCATTAAAGTGTGTTTTATCCTCAAATGATAACTCATTATATATATCTATCAATAAAAAAAATATTTTGATCTTCTTTTTAAATAATATTAATTATTGAGTCACCAAATAACTTTTCATACCCATTATTATCTGTATGAAAAAACAAGTCTTCCAATAATTACAGCAGTATCCAAGATCATATAAACCCTATAGGATATCAATTTATTATAAATTTTTTCAAAATAATTAAAAAACAATACTTTACATTAAACCAAATATTAATATATACATTTACCAAATAAAATTCCTTCTAAAATTTCATTAATCAGTTTAAAATATAATTTCCTAAAATATCATAGGGGTGTCTAAGACCTCGATATCATGATCATTCATAATATTTTTGAATTAATATGGTTTCCAAAAATCATAATGTAATGTCACATGATGACAAAATATTCTCAAAAGTAATCGAAACCATCTTTAGATACCAACTATAATAGTCATAGACTCGTACTTCTAGATCTGGTCAAAAAAATATAATCAATACATTTCTAGCATTAATGTTGATGAATTTGAAAAAATTTCGACAGACCAAAACATATAGATTGAAAAAAATATTGGATCACTTACTTAATCAATTTCTTTTTTTTTGTTTATAGTTTTATAGAATTGGGAAAAAATCTTACATAAATAACACCGACGAATTCAAGGGATTACATTTCCCACTATACATAAATTTTCAAATTCCATGGAATGTATTGATCATCTCCCATAAAATTCATCAACATTTATTCATTTATAGACACAAATCATTAAATAATTATTCATTATAACTTGTGTAAATAGGAATCCAAATAAGGGTGATCTCAAATAACCAGTAAGGGTAACCATAAGCATTAATTATTTAATGTTATCAATGATCAAAATAAGATAAGATGGGTGTGATTACCTAATAAAAGTGAATTGGTACAACATAAGAATATTCCCGCCCATAAATACAAGGAACATCGATCTAGAAACAAAAAATTATGCCTCGTCAAATTCAAGAGTCATAAGAACTAGTAATCATGTTCCATGTGGTTTCAATCATAATAAAGGGATTAAAAATATTGTAAGCTTAAATAAAATGTGTTGATATCATAGAAATATTTCTTCATAATCCATTTTAAACATCATCTAGAAATAACTATATCCTAGTTAAATCCATAGTAGAAACCCTATAGTGACTCCCTACTTATTTATGTAATGGGTTAGGAGAATTACCTAATTCATTGGAGTGATATCTATGTGAATCAATAATATAATCTATTTTTGGATCACTAGTTCTATCTAGTTTCACTAATCATAGTATTTATATTGGTATCATTTGGTGATATTTATGTGTAACCATCCTATAATCTATATTGTTATCACCTTGAACTTTTTGGGCACACCCATCATACAAGCTATAATGGGACCCCATGAATCTCTTTGGTATGACCAATCAAATAACTATTATGTGGATTACCAATTATCATCCTTATCATCAATTTACCATTCACAAATAAAACATTTAAAATCATTAAAATCTAGACATAAAAAATCATTATTTTTTCATCGATTTATTCACCCATTGAGAAGTAACGAGATTCATATAATATTATAACATATCCAGTGAAATTTTAAGGATGGTATCAATACTATATATCCCAAGTGGATTGTGTTCAAAATCAAGTTTTTTTTGTTATTTATGAATGGAAATACCACTAAAATGTAATTAAAAACATTATTGAGGGAAACCCTATTTTTTTACTTTTAAAACCACCTTTAAAAATAAAAAATTCATTTTTTTGGAAATAATGTTACCTGATTTCTTTTGGATACCTATAATGAAATAATGAATGAAAAATTATGGACATGAAAATGGGAAAAACCATTAATGTTGTAAATGTTAAAATAAATATTCTTTTCAAACAATTTTTAGAGGGAGTCAAAAGTGTCCTATTTGGAAAATGATAATAAATATACCTTTAAAACGCTATAAAATAATGTTATATGTCTTTTAAAATATAATTAGGAAATATTTTATTTTTATAGATGAATATTTTTGAAATCATGTATATGATAGAGAAATATTAATGATATAAAAGAATGTATATGATCAATATCACTAAAAAACTAGCTTATTGATTTTTATTTAATAGATCAGAGATTTAATGGAAATAAACATGTTAAAAAATCATAATAATTTGACCCCAAAGAGATGTGGTACAATTAAATAAGAGGAGTTTATTTCATCTAAATTATTATTGAACAAAAACAATCTCGAATGAAAGGTGCTTGTAAAATAAATCCTTTACCACTTTGCTAACTCTTAAATCATAATCCCCATGAAATAATATAGTCAAATGATAATTTAAATTTTTTGATCCTAATTTTTATCATTATGTAAATTTTCAACGTGAATTAGACACACATAAAAAATTAGTTAGGTTTATAACATATTATTTGTGCCATAGAAGATGATTTGAGTTGGACGTCCTTTATAATGATCATAATGATGAAGTGGGAAATCATCAAGGAATATATTATGTTTATCAAATTTAAATACATAGATAATAGTTGTAAATACATAATAATATACCAAAATACATTCAAAACATAATAATATAATACCAATTCTATCGAAGAAGTAATATAACGTAATGAAAATAAATTGATTTATGAAATTATTTACCACTATTTACATTCAAGTCAATTCACATTGGATGAAATAATTAAAATTTAATCATAAAATTACATGATATATGAATTATTCATTATATTAAATTGAAAATGAGAAACATATGAAGCTTATAAATGAAATTATATGTATGAAATTAAAATATTCCTCAATGCAGGAAAATTTAGACGAAGTCCCTTATGACTTCAGTAATCTTTGGATCAAAACCCCATAAAAGAGGTAACCTCATATCCATTTTAAAATACAAATAAGTTTCAAGAGAATAATCTAAATAGTCATTCATTGTATTTATATACACCCCATAAAATTAATGGAGAATATAGAATATTTCAAACTAAATAAATGGTGAGACGATAACCCTTACCTTCGGTTTTAATTTCTTAATGTGTGTTTGACCCTTAGGTATAACAAACATATATTGACCATTCAATTTATTATGAAAAATTTAATGTTTTTATACCTCAAACATAAATAATTTATTTTTATATCTTTATAATGTTATTTTTAAATACAAAATCATTTATGTCCATGTGAGGTGTTTTGAGAACATTATATTCAGTATCTCAAAAAGGATTTAGTGTGTTGATTATGGTTCAAGAGGTCATTATTTCCATACATATAGAATAATAATAACGTGATATTTAAAAATTTTATAAGTAATTTATAATTTTGAAACCAAAAATGAAACATGGTTTCAAAAAATTCACTATTTTACGATTATAGAGACTGTATGTTTTAATAATGCATGGGTAACATTACCATTTTTCAACGTTCAATATGAAAAGAGGAAAATTAAAAGCTTATAGTTAAATAATTATAATAATATTGTGAATAAAAAATTATATCATTAAAAATAACTATATATATATATATATATTTCATGTTTTGTGATGATGAAAAAAGAATCACATCGCTTCGTGGAGCTGGTAGTTTACACGTACGCACTAACGACATTTTCAGTTTTAAGTGTAAGAATATAAATAATATAATATCAATTCATAATAACAAATATGTAATTAATATAATATTTATTTGATGTATATAACATACATTAATTAAATTTTTCCAAATTAACTTCCATGTAAATCTTTCGTGAGAAATGAATCACATCGCTCCGTGGGGTGTTAGTTCATCATACTCACGAGTGACTCTATTATATCCCCCCAGGTATGGATTATATGAATTTAAATGTCATATAATAACCCTAGAAGAATATATATTCTAAAAATATCATATATATAATTTAAATATATCATTATAAAAATCCATGAGAGGAGATGATGAAAAAGAAATGGCATCGGTTTGCGAGGCGGTAGTCTACTGTACAAATGATTGATGATTACATATGCCATTTTATAGAAGAGGAAATGGATTCATTTTATTACATTAACATAATAAAATATTATTATATGTTTGAAACAGGTGTCACTATATAATAATGATTTAAAAATTTATGATGGGGTTGGAATAAGAATTAAAATAAAAATACACGGTAATGGACTATAACTCTTCTTTAGAAAACAACCTTAGGTTTGCACCAAAATTCTTCATATGATGGAATTATGATTACAAAAGGGATTATAGTATATTTTTAGGTAATTAATGTAGATATTTGGGATGGTTTTTGGTCATAAAAATTCATTTTATGGTATAAAAATTAGATTAGAGAGGGTAGCCTTTTATAAGCGTGGTGAGTGGCGCAATAGAATATTTTTAATAGAAGAAGGTGTACCCACTTTTTCATCATGGAAAATGAAAAATATAGACTATTATTGATAATTAGATATTATAAGTTCATAATATGACCAAGAAATATATTTTTGATAAGTATTTGGTCAGTTCAACCATTATATTTTTAGTTAAACCCAGTGTAAACCTCTTTTTAATTTAACCATGGTAAAATATTATTACTATTTTAACTATTAATTATGCTCACAAATTATGTTCAAATTATTGTATAATATAAAATTTTTATGATTGAAAATTTTTATTCAATTTCACAAAATTCAATTCACATAATGAGATAATAATAATTTATAATTAAACAAAGAGCGGTGACGAAAATGGAGTTTTCAAGAAGTTTATTTTTTAAAGAAAATGATGATTTTATGTCAACTATATGATCGGTAATAATCACTATATGAATTTCAATTAATTTTTTTAAAAATATAATGTATAAATTTCAGTTAAATCCTTCCTAAACAGTGTTTCTTATTTTATGAAAATGGAATATAATTAAGCACATTAAAATAGTTTTTGGGAAAATATCATTTTAAAACTAATAATAAACATCTACTAAAATCTAATATCATGTTTATTAAAAGGAAATTAATTTTAATAAATATAATAAAATTGTATTTTTTCCTATTAAATAGTATAAATAACAAAATGTGCCTTTTAAATTATATAATTTATTGAAAAGAAATGATATATTTATGAGAATCAATATTTTTCATTATTCACTGAAAATAATTATATTTTAGAAAATACAAAAATTCACAATAAGGTAATTTTGATAATAGATTTTCCAAATTGTATTTAATTTTATCAAATAAATTTTATTTTATATATATATACATATGAAAATAGGTTCCCAAAAAAAAGTTTTGACGAAACTTGTTTGATGAAAAAAATTTCATTAGTACTAAATGATTTATTATTTAATAATAATTTATCGATAAATTTATATTGAGTAGGAATAAAATATATATTTCAAAAATTAGTTAATTTTATTCTTACTTAATTTTTTTACGAAGATATAACAACAATATTTAAAGTAATATTATTTTAGTGTCTGCTTTTTCTTGGTGTTTCATGTCTGGTACGCTATTAATAATATCTTACTTTTATTAAAAACAAAGTTTATTAGAGAAGTAGTTAGTTATATTTATTTTGAATCATATATTTTTAATTTATACAAGAATAATAACATTATAAATCCAACCCATGAACCCACATGCTTTGAATTTCATAGAACAGCATATAACATAGAAGAAATTGTATGATATTCCTATAAAATCATGCATCAATAGAAAATTAGAAATATTTATTAGGAAATAATAATTGGTAATCATAACAAATAATTGATTTCGTATAAATAGGTGATTTTCTACAGTCTATGAAACAATCAAAAATAAAAATCAATATACGACTTAAAAATCTTATGAAACCCCCACTATTATTTTAGAATACCCTATCAAATAATTCTCCTAAACCATCCCATTATTACATTAATATCGTATGAAAAATTGTTCATGAGGAATCCATTTTTCATCAAGATAACCTTTTTAAAATTTCATTGTGACTATAAAATCATTGACCTTCGAGAAAAAAACACATGAAAACAATAAATCTATATAGAGGGACACCACAATTAATTTTACTCAGGCAACACAAATGAAAAATTATGAATGAATTATATTCCTTGTCTACAATTAATCCAATTTGATCCCACCCCATTTTATGAGGAAATATCACAAAATACATGAAACATTTTTAAAGTAAGACTAATGGTCACACATAAACATAAAATCACAATCCCACAATATAATCATTAATTTAATGTCAACATGCCACATTACAAGATAACAAGACTCTACACAATAAGAATCTCTAATTGATATGACTTTAATCAGAATTAATCCAATAAAAAATTAATTTAGGATAATAATAGACATAAAAATGGAAATAGATATGTAAAACATAAATTAAAACCCTATTGAATCTATCCTTACCCACTACTATTAAATGTAACAAACATTCTAAATAATATAAAACAACTAACAAATAATAACTATGCGAATGAAGAGAGTAACGAGTGTGAAATCTAGGGTGTGTTCATAATATTATGTGAAAAATGATCCAAACTCCTTTTGACACATAATTTAACCACATTTTTAAATAATTTAAAATTTTAGACCTATATATGTTCATGTCATTTTTTTCGGCATGAAGTTTAATAATTATTATTTTCCATTTAAATTTTTATAATATTAATCCTCATATTGTGTTTGGAAATTATTTAATGTTTATTGGCTTGACCTATAGTAGGACATATCTTTGTTTTATGCTGAACAAAGTGGGAGTTCATTTTTTTCTATTGTGGAGGTTTTTAGTAAATTTTTTATTTATTTGGATGTGGAATGATATGATATGTTCATGGTCATTACAACATAGAGGATCAGTTTTTCTGGAGGATGCATAGTGGTAGGATCATCTAAATTGAGAATTTCTGGGTGTGTATGAATCCTAGCTATTCCATTTTCAACACTGATACACTATATCGTCGAGGGGTTCCTAGAGAGGTGAATCGAAATATTTATATTAATTCCATGTTATAATTAGAACACACCTATTTTTATTATTATTTATAATGATAAGAATACACTACTTTATTATTAGCCACTTCATCCCCTCATTTCCCCAATTAACAAAACCTAGGTTCCCCCATCCAGGAGATTATCCCCGCTTTTTTCTTATTTGGTTCTCTAGTAATGATTTTGGATGAAAATAATAAGGTAAGTCATGATGTCATTTGAATTTATCATATTCTCCCTTTGTCTCCAATGTTTTCCATTACATTTAACGATGAGTACCCTATCATCCCATGGGTGTAAAATGATGAGTTTTGGGATGGCGTTTTAATTAATTTAGTAGGTTTATAGGTTTTTGAGGATCCTTATTTCAATGTTCATGTAATGATAATCAATGGTGATGACATTATTATCAATTTTGTGTTTTTTGTACCAATATAATCTATATCTCCTTTGGAAGAACTAGTTTTTAGGATAATTTCATCTATTTTTTTAAATATTTATTGTAATAATTTATTTCTGGATTAAATTTTATTGTTGATATTTTCATTGGTTTCAGTCGTTAAAATTTATATTTAAGGTTTTTTCCCCTATAAAAAGAATTTTTCATCATCAAGGTGTTCAATAAAATGTTACAAATAGGATTTGGATTCCAAATGGTTTTATAATGAAGGGATTTAATATGTATTGACTTTTGATTAATGTTTTCATGATTACGAGCTACAGTGAACGTGGTGTAGAATGTGTTTTTACTAGTAATTGTTGTATAAGTTTTCCATGTGAAATAAAAATATTAAATTGGACCCCAATTAGATCATGAAAACTCATAGATTGTTATGTTCATTTATACTGGCTTGTATTCATTTATCAATCCCCATCTACTTTTCAACCACATGATATAACCCTATGTTTCATATTTTATATTCAGTAGAGATGTGTTATTACATATAACTATATTCAGTATCTTGATGCCTTAAATTTTATTATGCCATTTTTCATTCTGTTTTGATTCATGATTTGTTTTTTAGGATATTGAAGGATTTTAGAATATTAAGTAAAAATTAATGGTATTAGAGAATTTTTTCATGAAAATGTTATATTAAATAGATTTTTTGAATTTTAACTAAATGGTTGAACTCTGAAATGTATTATTGAAATTCATGATGATATTAAACTATGATTTCCTTCACAACCAGAATATTCCATAGGTAATATTCATAATTAGTTTTTTAGGATAATGGAAATGGTAATGGAACCACATTGTATAGTGTTGCTTTATGATTCTCATCATTAATTCACAGTATGTTGTTAGTGGTAACCATGGGGAACAATGAGTATTGCTTATTTAGATTTTTTTAGGATATTCTGGTTTTTAAAAATTGTTTATGATTCAAGAATTTATCCTTAATTCATTTTTGTATTATCTTGTATAATTGATTTCATTATCACATAAAATTTTCATTATAATGTGATGGTTGATTTATTTTGTTATTATTCTATTAATTATGATTTATTTCAATGTTTTTATTATTTCGAACTATTTATTTTAAAAATGGACATTAAATTTTTTAATGATACATTCCTAAATTTCAAGATTATTTTTTCAAGTGCTTATTTAGGAATCAAAGGGGAAATCATTTCCAATTGTCTAGTTTTCATTCCACAGTACTAGTATCTATCCCACGATGATGGATAATGTACCTTGGGCCTTGTATAATGTTTCCTCATGTTAAATAGTATTAGATAATCATATTTCCATGGGGGTAGTACCATAGAATGGATATAAATATGTCAGTGCTAGAGTGGAGTGTGTGAGGGAGTGCCTATCCACCTGTTATTATGTTATACATCATCTTACCATTTGTGGTTTGAAAGTGTGTGATTATTTAAGCTTTAATCTTGGGTATTCTATGTGATATTATGTGATTTATTACTATGAAAGTAATTTCATTGACTATTATGGGCTATTAATTTTGAATTATTTTGTAATTGAATCTATAAATCATGGTTGACTAACCATTAAACTTAGAAAGCCTTTTATAAGTTGATCAGTTAGATCTATATAGAAAAAACCACATTCCTACCCTTTGGTGTATCCCAATATCTCCATTTTGATCCTTAAGAGAATTCATTCCTTAATACAAATAAATTTTCCATGGTCAATATTGAATAGTATGTCAACTTAAGTGTTTACCAAGAATAATTATCACTTCTGTTAGGGTGATCAAGTACCTCAAGATCATAAGGAGTTGATGGAAATGATATAATATCCCTTCTTTTTCTTTTAGACACTTCATAACTATAAAAATTATATTATACATTTAATATATAAGGTAAAATACACAAGTGGTGGTGGATGTCATACTATCCAAGCTACATAATAATATTACAAGAGCTAAGATTAGATATATATTTAATCTATAGTTTGAAGCATATTAAATAAGACTGGAAGAGGAAAGTGAGTTTTTGACCATAGAGTAGTAAAACAAATCAATGATGTATTCAATTACCACAAATCTTTATGTTTGATCATCAACACAATATTTGTTCATGAATAATTATTTTATGGGAAAATTCATTGAAATTAGTGTAAATACCAAATTTTTCACAAAGATTATCCTTTTTTTACTAATAAATTATATAGATGTTATTGAAAGGAAAACCCTGAAAGATACCAATATGACATGATTGACTTGTCAGATTTTTTCCACCACTTCTATGGGAGGTATTAAAAAATATTCATCTTGTAAGAAGAGGAAACGATAATAATCTAAATGAGGTGGTGGTTGAGTAATTCACTTTTCCTCAAATTTTATGTAAATAGAATCCTTGAGATGAATGATGATGGTTTGTTTATAGGGTGTTAAAGTAGGCCAAAAAAAATCAATAATACTATGTTACTCAACCTATATTTCACTAGTGTAGGAATATGGTCCACATTCATTAATTTTTTTCAAACAATCCATAGGTAAGTATAATTGCATCATCATCCACTAAGGGATCTCAGGTGTAGTTAGATCTAGAAAAAGAACTATGAACCCAATAAGATATTAAATATGACTCTCGTTATCCTAAGAATACATAGGGTAAGACTGGTCCTAGGTGTCTCTATAAATCTAGGAATGTTCTATTTTAATTCAATTTATGAAAAACAATTGTGAGAGGTATAGTTTTTTGGTTCATCTTCAATATTTTTCGATTTATTTTAGATCATTTTATCCCATAAATTCATTACATTAATTAAATTTATGCATTATCATCATGAAATGAGTTGATTACATTACACACGGATCCTTCTAATCCATATGGAAAGAAAATATAGATGGGTTGAAAGTGATTTGATTGTCATGTTGTTTTTACCCATGTTGAAATTTCTTGGGATTTTAGGTTGGTTGATCTAAATATCTTTAACTGTAATTTAGATATCGGTTTGATGGATTAATTTGATTCATAGATCTATTTGTATCATTTGAGGGGTGTAAACATTTACTTCTATGGGGAAACTCTTGTATTCTAGGGTTAGTTGTACCTATGTTCAATAATTAAATGACATATAGTTCCATATATTAGATGAAAATATTTCAATATTTACCATATGTTGTGATGTTATTGAACATAATTCATCTGGTAAACTTATATTCGTATTGATTTGGTATCCAACAAAATTTCTTAAAAAAATTAGGTTTCATATCGAGTAGGAAGTAGCGATTTTCATCAATCCATACTAACAGATATGACCATACACTTTCCCATCCTATGAAATAAACCTAATAGGATTTAATGAAACATAAGTTGCATTGGAGGATATTTTGTGAAAATATTTTTTTTCTCCCATGAAAGTCGCCTTTGGAACCACATGTTCTCTCTATAAATATATTTGGATAAAATTTCATAATTTTCATTGATTATTAGAATCTCAATGAAGTAATTGTCATGAATAAGTACCCATTTCTTCAAATTAATGATTTATTTGATTAGTTCAAGAGAGTGATGTTGTTTTCCATGATTGATCATAGTTTAGTATACCTTCAGCAGAGGGTGAGGGAAGGACATATTCCCAACGAATCCTTCTAAAGAAGTTATGGTAATTTTGAGTATTTGGTATTATTATTCGACGATAGAAATGACTCTGTTGTAGTCATGGAACTGATGAACCAAATATTCCTTCGTTACCTCAATACCATCATGGTGGTGTTTTTTTGAAAATATCATGGTTTATTCGAAGAATAATGAAATCTATGGGGACCATCTAAGGTTATTTTTGAAACCAAAATGGATCACTACTTATATATTAAGCTTCCAAAATTATCATTTTATATTTCAGAATTCATATACTTGGGTTACAGGTTTCAAAAGAAAAATATATATGGATCTAAAAAATTGAGTTTATAATATAAGGGTAATGACCCATGAATGTGTTTGAGATCCAAAATTTCAGGCAATATATAGTTTCCACTAGAATTCTTGTTAGGAATTATATAGGTTATTATCTCCCTTAATCACTTTGAATATAAAGGTTATCGATTATTAACGGGATGAGAAGTAAAAAATATCTTTCAAGGAATTAAAAGTGAGATTGGATCCATATCCTATCTGAATGCCTATATATGAAAGAATGGGATATGTCATGTATTGAAATTTATCATGTACAAGTTTGGGGTGTGTTCACATGGATGGGGAAAATGTTTTATCTTATGTATCATTCCATTTTCACTATAAAAATCAAAACTACCACACCCCCAAATTTTTTATTGGAAACCAAAAAACATTCTTTGAATTAATAACATTATTATCTAACAATAGAGATGATATTCATCTTTACTATTTATAAACATAGATACCATATTATATCAACTATGGATTCAAAACATAGGCAGAATTGTTGGTTCATATTTATTTAGATTTTTTATTTTGACTTGGGTTACTACCATGTAAATGGAAATTTGGAGGCTGATATTTTAAACTAGAAGTACATGACATAGGAAGTGAAGGAATTTATAGGTGAATATATTTTTATCTGAATATTTATTGATTTTCACTTATAGGTGGAAGAGTAGAATAGTCATGTTTTCATGACTAGTGTGTAAGGTACATTCATTGGATTTGAGGACTTGTCTTGAGAAGGTATAAAATTCTAATTTTGTGTTGATATATAGAATCTTAATAACATGGGGATATCAACTTATTTATGTTAATCTCTTGATGGAGACCTTTTTATATAACCACAATTAGTTGATCCATTGAATTCGAGGTAAGAAGTTATAAGTAGGGGAACCATTCTAGAATGGATATTGACTCCATGACTATAACATCCCAAGTATATAAATAATAATACATTTTCATATTTATTAATATTTGTAAATTAAATAATAATTTTACATTAAAGGGTTTTCTATGTTTTATGGATTACTTGATACCCAACAAGGGGTTTCTTTGAAGTCTAATGTTACACACAATGTTGATTCATACTGAAAAATAATATTATAATATTATTTTAAATAGTAATTATCGCCTTCCAATTATTATTGGTGGAAAAAAATAGAACAAACTATAATAAGATTATACATGTTTATTAAATGTATTTACATTTATCCAATACAATTTATAGTCTTAAAATGTGAATGAATCTAATTTTAAGCATAAATACTCTAATATTCTTTAAAAGGTCGATTTACCGCCTTTTGATAGTGAACCCTTTTAAAATATAGTTTTTGTCACTTTTTTAAATTCTATATGAAAAAATATAATTCAACTATAGAATACGGTCTTCAAAATTTACATTGGGTAAAATTTGGAGTTTTTCTGATAAAATTCATTTTTAATGAATATTGAAAAATACTGTAATTGAATTCAAAACTACCTTTTAATCTAATTTATTTATATGGTTATAATATCTTTTTAATTGGTTTTAAATTTTAATTAGATTATATTCTTAACCTTTAATCCAATTTGTTTCATTGTTTGTAATTTCACTTTGAAATTGGACATAAACAAATGTCAATCTTTTGATAATTATTATATCTTAAAAATACGCCTTTTATTTTGACAATGGGAATTAATTTTAAATTAATTAATCCATATTATATGATTATAATTTGGTACAATAGATATTATTTTAGAATTTAGAATATCAAATATAGCTTAGGCTGAGTTTTTGGTATATTCCTGAAAAACATCAATTTTTTATGAATTGTGAAAACACTGAGTAATAGGTAAAAACTGACTTTTTCATTTAAATAAAATTTTACCACTTCTATGAATTGAATTTTGAAAATACAACATACATGGTTGTTATTAATAAGTAAAATTTGGTTCAATAAGATGAAAATTTTTTTTGGTCAATAGTATCTTTTGTCATTTATTTACCACCGTTAAAGGTAAATAATGTAATTCAAGGTGAAAAAACATTATAATAATATATAATTATCATAACATGTGTTATAACATTATTGGATGAGTAATCTGTGTCCATGAATATCCTTGCGTGAGACTTTTGGCCTTTTAATTCCACTAGGGTAAGACAATGATATTGATAACTTTTTATTTAATGTAAAAATAAAAATATAATAAACATGTATTTTTTATAATAAAATTTAATGTTGGGTTATATAATTGATATATTTGAATTTAAATATTAATTATAATGATAAAAAGATTTCATACATCATGTTATTTTTTTATAATTTTTAGACATCAAATAAATAAAATTATTTATGACATAGTAATGATGTTGTGTTTACCTCTTTAATGATTGATTTAAATAAACGAGATTATAAAATTTTAAAAACAATCAAAAACCTGTTCAAATTTTATTGGATCATTTTTTTAGAACAAGAGTCAACTTATCTATGTCTTTAATAATTTTTGGATCTTTAGAAACCGAAAATCATTATATAATAAAATAATATTTTCAAACATTCCTAAAGAGCCCTGCCCACCTTATAAAAAGACCTCAACTCTAACCCATTACTCACACATCTAAATCCCCTTCGCTCATCCAACCATTACACAAATAAGCTCTCAAAATCCCTCTCTTCCACCTAGAAGCCTTAACATAGGCATAAGGCACTTCAATAAATCTGTTTGGTTCAATCCAAATGGAGTTACCTGATTTAATGGTAACGTCTTCCCTTAAGTTCTATTTATTTATTTTACATCTCCAACCCCCTAAAATCTTTTTATTATTTTATTTTATATGACACAAGAATCCAAAATATAATAGGCTGTTGTTATGGAATGTATTTGAACCAAACTTACACACACCTCTATCTAATGGGTAAAGAACATACTGTTTATATGGACAACAAAATAATTTGTCATGAAACAATGATTGTTCAATTATCTCTAACCGCCTCTCATTGTGGTCATTAATATTACACTATATTAATATGTAATATATATTATATTTATATTGTTTCTATGATTTTGTATTTTTCATTTATATAATACCATTATTGTTTCCATAGTGGGTAAATAAGATAATTTCATTTTTGGAAGTGTGGACTACCACCCCCTCAAAGTGATATGACTCGTTCATGTCATACGTGGAATGTATAAAGGATAAAGTTAATGAAATTATATATGACATTATAACTGAATTATAATATACTTATGTATCATTAATTTTCCATTCCATTAAATACAAAATAAAAAATAATGTAGCATTCATGCTTATGTACAGCTTACCATCTCCATAAACAACGCATTTCATTTCTTATATCCAAATGTTAAGTACAATTATAAATACTTATATATATTAGATATATCTGATATATCTGATATCTAAATCATTAGTATATTTCTGTTGATAATGTAATTTTGACCACATGTACAACTTCTAAAGATATGAAGTTCATTTTTGACTCAAGTACCAAATATCTACAGAATGACCGTTATTAACTTAAATGATTAGATAATGTTTATAACATGGTAATAAGTGGTATAAAATGAATTATGAACTTGAAAAAGGCTTTAGGCAAGTATAAATTAACTTTAGAATATTATTTAGGATATTAAAGAACGAACGGGTCAATTCGAACATGAGGTAAGGGGCTTCGTCTCAATATCCTTTCATTAAGGCATATTTTTTTTATACATGACTATATTTTATATGGTGTATACACACCTTTGTATTTTCATTCAATCAAATGGAATCTTTTTCTATGAGGCGTTTTACTAAACAAAAGAAAATAATGTTACTTTTAACGTAAGTGGTGACAAGGACCTTTTCCGTCCCCATGAGTATTAATTGATCTATGGCTTCCATAAAAAGATGTAATGTTTTTATAAGGAAAATAAATACCATATATTGTTTTACGGATTTTGGTATTGAAAATGGTTTTGACAATGGATTTGTTATGTCAATATTTTTAAACGATATATTTTGATTTAAATTTGGAATAGTTATCTTTCCTTTATGTTTGTTTTATGTATCATAAATATGTTATTGTTCTTGGGAATTGTTTACATATACGGGTGGTTCCATGATAAACCTATGGTAGGTGAGCCCAAGATTGCCCTCCAATTAATTGCTTAATGTGATGGAGGTAAACGTGAATGTTTCTGCTAAGAGATTCAAGTAATATACTATGATGAGTATTCCAAATGTAACTCCCTACGTAGCTGTGATAGCTATAATGTAAGTATGATATGGATTCCACAAGTTACCTTAATGATTTATGATTTCTATGTGTTATTCATAAATCTGGTGATTTCATGAGGTATGAGATTATTATTGGTATGAATTGATGGAATAATGTTTTCTTTCTTTATTTTATAATCCATACTAATATTTTTATGCCCATCCCATGTTTTGAAATGATTTCACAGGATTTAAATATGAATAGGGTCAAGGATGAAATCATGGAAAAGTCATACTGTCTAAAACATGGAACTAGAAATGAATCTTTTTTTCAATAGATATTATTTTAAGAAAAAAATGGAAACTAAGTAGAAGTGTATACCTTTTAATTTTTTGAGATATAATTATTATGAGTTAATTCTCTAAAACTCTAAACCTGAAAAGATCCTCAATGGGAATTGTCCATTTATTTCAACATTATGTAATGTTTTAATCGTGGGTCCATATTGTTGGTATCATAGGTCATTTTAGATAACTTTAGAGGTTAGGATATTGTTAAATGAATATCCATAAATTATTTTATGTTAATATTGAAATGATATAGAATCTACAGATTACCATGTTGCTCCACCTAAGATATTTTTGTGTTCAGAATTGTTTTCCGCATAGGAAATAGGGAAACTGTGATGGGAAAACATCAGGAGGAAGACCACCATCCCAATCAGTAACTTGAGATGGTCATAATTGGAACTCAATAGTTTGATGCAGTGATTAAATAGTTGACTCTAGCTAGAAATGGTGGTTTTATCCATGCACATGTTCAACCAAATCAAGCACAAATGAACATGTTAGTAGTGGAGCATTTCATGAGGAAAAATTCCCCATCATTCAGAGGATCATCTGACCATGTTCCAGATGAAGGATGGATTAAAGAACTGGAGCTGATTTGTTATATCATGGGGTGTTCAGAACATCAAAGGTTAGTCTTTTTGTTCACCGCTTTGAAGGTGAAGCCTATTAGTGGTGGTCGATGGTGAAAAATATCATGGATAGTGAAGATATTGATTCTATTGATTGCGATGAATTCAAAGTATGTTTCTTGATGAATATTTTCCTATGTCTGTTCATCTTATGATTGAAAAACAATTCCCTGAATTAAGGCAGGAGGATGAATCAGTGGCTACTTATGAAGAAACATTCACTAGATTGGGAAGGTATGATCCAAATTTCTTATGAGATATTGATAGTCAAATCACCCATTTTTACTCAGGACTAAATCCAAAATATCAAAGGTAATTAGCTTCTCGTGAGTTCCAAAATTAGGAAAACATGTTCGATGTGCATAGAATGTGAAAATGGAGTTTTTTCATGATCATGTGTTCTTTAATACAGAATATAATAAGAATTCAAGGTGGCAGATGAAATGGATGAACTCTTCAGAAAACTCTGATGGTAAGAAACTTATGTTTACAGTTTGTGAAAATTATGGTAATAAGCATGCTTGGGAATGTATTTTGAATTCTAGAGAGTGCTACTAATGTGGTAAAAAGGGACATAAGGCCCATAATTGCATATAAAAAGTCTAGGTTAATGTTAAGACGAAATTTGAATTACAGTCAGAAAAATGTTAAGTGAAATGAAATGGGTCATTATGAAAATGAGTGTCCAATTAAGTACTCAACTGAGGGAAAGTTGCCAGACTACAAGCATAAAGGGGCGTTGAATCCTTGTCAACTACTTCAGTAGATGTTGGTCCATCAAATGAATTAGTATCATGTGAACATAATTTTTGTTCAGATTATGTCAATGTGTTGTTTTATTTAGGGTCTACACATGTGTTCATTTTTGATAATTTTTCTAGTAAAATGATAATTCCTTCTGAAGATATTAATCCTGAAAAAATTGTAAAAACACTGGGGGAAGTTTTGAGATAAAAAGAAATTATTATAACCTCTTTTTCCTTGTGTGCATAAAGAATCTACCTGAAAACCTTATTGTTTTCCTCTGGTAGTGTTTGATGTTATTTTGGGTATGGATTGGATTTATGTTTATCATGATAATATTTACTGCATATCTAAAGAGGTTTCTTTTGAAAAAAAATTCAATTTGTATACAAGAATGAACCCTTACTTTGGATAACATATTAAGAAGCTGAGAAAATATTAAAAGATGGAAATGAGTGTTATGTTGGACATATTGTTGAAAAAAAGGAACAGTCTAGAGTAATGATGTGCACGTGGTAAATGAGTATCTTGATGTTTTCCTTGATTAGTTTCCTGGTACAATACCCGATCGAAATGTTGAATTTACTATTGATATAATTTTATATTCTAATCCAATTTCAAAACACCCTTATGGAATGGATCAAATTTAACTTTTAGAGTTAAGGAAACAATTATATGAGTTATTAGATAATGGTTTCATTCAACATAGCATATCACCATGGTGTGCTCATGTCCTATTAGTTAAAAATAAATATGGTTCAATTATACTTTGAATTTATTATAGATTATTTAATAACATCACAGTTCAGAACAAGTATCTTTTTCCTCATATAAATTATTTTTTGATCAGCTCTAGGGAGCATAGTATTATTTAAAGATTGACTTTAGGTTGGGGTACCATCAGTTGAATGTAAAGGAAGTAGTCATTCTGAATACTCTGTTCCTTACTAGATATGGCAGTTATGAATTTTTTGTCATGCCTTCTGGGTTAGCCAATGCTCCTCTTGTATTCATGGATCTTTTAAATAGAATTTTCTGTGAGTTCTCGGTTAAGTTTGTGGTTGTGTTCATTGATGATATTTTGGTTAATTGTAAAATAAAAGAGGAGAATGAATGTTATTTAAGGGTTGTCTTGAAAACCAAATAAGAAAAAGAATCTTTTTGGTAAATTCGGCATGTGTGAGTTTTGGTTACAAAAAATTTCATTCCTTAGACACATTGTTTCAAAAACTATCAAAAAAATTGATCCTGCTAAAAAAACGTTGTTGAAGAATAGACAAGACCAAAAAATATAACTGAGATCCATAGTTTTCACGGTTTTGTTTGTTATTACTGAAGGATTGATGAAAATTTTGAATGATTATCTATCCCACTGACTATGTTTACTCAAAAAGGTGTTAAAGTTCATTTGGACAAAAGTAGTTGATGATTGTTTTCAGGACTTGAAATGAAGATGGGCGATTGCTCTGGTTTTGTAATTACCTTTCAGAAATGGTGAGTTCGTTATCTATAGTGATTCTTCATTGAAAGTGCTTGGATGAATCCTTATGTAGAATGATCAGGTAATTTCTTATGCTTCCTATTAGTAGAAACCTCATGAGTTAGACTACCCTACACATGATTTTGAATTAGCTACTATTTTTTGCTTTAAAAAATTAGTGGCATCATTTGTATAGAGTAAAATGTAAAATATATACTTATTTCAAAATATTGAAGTATATATTCACTCATAAATAATTTATCATGAAATAGAGTATATGGATAGAATTAATAATGGATTATGATTACCTAATTCATTACCAAACCAAAAAAGAAAATAAAGTGGATGATGCATTGATTTGAAATACTAATGTTTCATTAACCATGAAACGTTTGGAACGAGATCCTTGTTTTTTGATTTGATGAAATTTCTCATAGAAGTTGTTGGTTCTGGAAATTCCTCTATTTTGTTTTATGTGTCAGTGAAATCATCTCTATCAAACATAATTAAGCAATCATAGAAGGAAGACATTGAGTTATAGAAAAAGGTAGATATTGTTCATAAGGGTATGTTTCCTGAATTTAATATTGATAATGATTGTGTTTTGAGATTGGGAAAGAGTTTATGTGTTCCTTGTGATTCACAGTTGAAGAATGAGTTGTTATGTAAAGCACATAGTTCTCCATTTTCAGTTCATCCTTGTTGTACTAAGATTTATAGATATATTCTGGT
This sequence comes from Viscum album, assembly GCA_963277665.1. Classification (NCBI taxonomy): domain Eukaryota; kingdom Viridiplantae; phylum Streptophyta; class Magnoliopsida; order Santalales; family Viscaceae; genus Viscum; species Viscum album. Next base: position 884,072,505 of record OY728123.1, read on the forward strand.
GTATTAGTGGTGGGATGGAATAGAATGATACATTTTTGGCTTTACTGTGAAGTGGTTGACTTTTCCATAAATTAAAGCATAGTGGTAGTTGCTGAAATGGATGCTTTAGCCTTTTTAAGTGCCAGAGTGGAAATGGAAAAATATATCCATGGACTTTGGTGTGTGATTACAGAATACATCTTGATCTAACAATGCAATCTAGGTTATTATTGATCGATTGACTAAATCTTCTCATTTTCTTCCTATTCAAGATACTCTATCTCTGTATCAACTTTCTCTTTTTTTGTTAAAGAGATAGTCAGGTTGCATGGAGTTCCCTTCTCCATTATATCTGATTGTGATCTGAGGTTCACTTCGGTCTTTTGGAAAGGCCTTCAAAAGTAATTGGGTGATGAATTGAATTTTAGTGAATTTTTTCATACATAATTAGATGGGCAGTCAGAACGAACAATTCAGATTTTGGAAGATATGTTACATTCTTGCTCAATGGATTTCCAGGGATGTTTGGACCAACAAGTTTCTTTGGTTGAGTTTTCATATAATAACAGTTTTCATTCTAGTATACATATGACTCCATTTGAGTCATTATATTGTAAGTGCTGTTGAACCCTAGTTTTTTGTGATGTTGGAAGTGAAAGGATGTTGATGGTACCAGAATTTCTAGAAGGGATGGTAGAAAAGGTTTAGTTGATTCAAAAGAACATTAGAACAACTCATAGGATGAAGAAAAGTTATGTGGATAACCAAAGGAAGGATCTTTCATTTGAGGTAGGTGATCATATTTTACTCAATGTTTCTCCATGGAATAGGGTGATACATTTGTGTTTGAAGGGAAAGTTGATTCCGAGGTTCATGGGACCTTATGAAATTCTGGATAAATTTGGATCACTTTTATATAGAGTAGATTTACGTCTAGGTTTATCTCAGGTACACAATGTTTTTCATGTTTCAATGTTGAGAAAGTATATCCCAGATCCATCTCATGTTTTGATCCCAGAGGTAGTTCAGTTGGAATAAAATCTCTCTTTTGAGAAACAACAAGTCCATATTCTTGACCTCAGAGAGAAAGTGTTGCAGAATAAGGTAATTCATTAGGTAAAAGTTTTGAGAAAAACCCATATGGTTGAAGAGGCATCATGGGAATCTGAAAATTCCTTGAGGGATAAATGCCCCAACTTATTTGATTAGTGAATAAAAATTATGAGGACATAATTTACAAAAGGGGGGAAGGATGTAACATCCCATGTAAATAATGAATAATAAATTTTCATATTTATTAATATTTTTTAATTAAATATTAAATTTACTTTAAAGTAGATTCTATGTTCGATGGCGTACCCGATACGAAACAACGAGTTTCATTGAAATCTAATGTTACACACAATGCTGAGTCATACTGAAAAATAATAATTTAATATTATTTTAAATGGTAGTTAATGATTAGTCATTGTATTTACACGAATAAATTAAACTAACTAAAATATGATTTTACATGTGTTTTAAATGATTTTATATTTATTCAATAAAATATAGAGGCTTAAAATGTGATTGAATCAAAATTTGAGCATAAATACTTTAATAATCATAAAAATGTCAATTTACCGCCTTTTAATGGAGAAAACTTTTTAAATATTGTATGTTTCACTTTTATATGTTCTATTTGACAAAATAAATTTTTTATTTACAATCAGGAAATCAAAATCTCCTTTGGGTAAATTTTTGTTATTTTATAATAAAATTCAATTTTTAATGAATAGTGAAAATACTGTTTTTTAATTCAAACTATCTTTTAATCTAATTTATTTAATTGGATCGATTATCTTTTTAATTGGTTTTAAAGTGTAATTAGATTATATTTTTACCATTTAATCAAATTTTGTTCATTGGAAGCAATTTCCCTTTGAAATTGGACATAAAAAAGTGTCAATCTTTTGATAGTTATTATTTCATAAAAACACGCTTTTTGTTTTTTCAACAGGAATTAATTTTAAAATAATTAATTGAAAATCTATGTTTTAAATTTGGTAAAATATAAATAATTTTTCAATTCGAAATATCAAATATATCTTAGGCTGATTTTTTTTATTTTTCTGAAAAACATCAATTTTTTAGGAATAGTGAAAACATCGAGTAGTATTTAAAAAACTGATCTTTTTATTTAAATTAAAAAATTTACCACATCTGTGAATTGATTTTTGACATTCCAAAAAACATGGTAGTTATTATTAAGTAAAATTTTTTCAATCAAATGAAAATAATTTTTGGTGAAAAGTTACATTTGACCTTAATTTATCGCGATTAAAGGTGAATAAGGTAATTCAAGGTAAAAGCAATATTATAATTATATAAAATTACCATAACACTTGTCCTAACCTTATTGGATAAGTAATGGCTGACCATGAAAATCCTTGTTTGAGACCTTTAGCCTTTGAATGCCACTTGGGTAAGATAATGATATTAATAACATCTTTTTAAAGTAATAAATAAAAATATCATAAACATGTATTTTTTTGCTAAAAAATTTGTAATGTGGGACAATATAATTGATATATCTGAATATTAATATTATTTAGAAAGCTAAATATATTTACAACATCATGGTATTTTTTATAATTTTTATACAAAAAATAAATAAATTTATTAATGACACAATTATGATGGAGTGTTTACCTCCATAATGAATGATTTAAATAAATGAGATTATAAAATTTAAAAAACAATCCAAAACAAATCCAATTTTATTGGATTATTTTATTTCGATCATGATTCATCTTATCTTTGAATTTACTAAGTTTTGGACCTTTAGAAACTGAAAATAATTATATAATAAAATAATATTTCCAAACTTTCCAAAAGAGTCCCTACTCCCTCTTATAAAAATCCCTCACCTCTAACCCATTAATCACACCTATGAAGCCCCTTGGATCATCCAACCTCTGCCCAAATAATCTCTCAATATCCCTCTATTACACCTAGAAGCCTTACCTTAGGCATAATTCACTTCATGAAATCCTTTTAGTTCAAACCAAAGGGTGTTACACGATTTAAGGGTAACGTCTTCCCTTCAGTTATTTTCTTTTATTTTACATCTCCACCCCCCTGAACTCTTGTTATTCGATTATTTTATAAATAAAAATAGTATCCTCAATATATAAGTTTTATTTTATGAAATGTATTCAAACTAAACTTACACACACCTCTATCTAATGGGTAAAGAACATACTCTTTCTGTGGATGGAAAACTAATGCCTTACATAACGATGATTGTTCAATTATCTACTACCGCCTCTCATGGTGGTCGTTAAAATGGAACTATATTTATATATGATATATATTATATTTATATTGTTTCTATACTTATGTATTTTTCATTTATATAATACCATTTTGGTTTCCATAGTGGGTAAATACAATAATTTCATATGAGGAAGTGTAGACTACCACCCCCTCAAAGTGATATGACTCGTTCATGCCATGTGTGGAACAAATAAAGGATGGAGTTAATGAAATTATATATGATATTATACTGTAATGATAATGTACCTATTTATCATTAATTTTTCATTCCATTTAATTCAAAATAAAAATTAAAGTAGCATTCGTGCATACATACGGATTACCATCTCCATAAACGATGTATTTAATTTCTTATATCCAAATGGTATGTACTATTACAAATACATATATATATATATATACATGATATAAATGATATATATTATATATAAATCAGCAATATAATTCTATAGATAATGAACTTTTGACCACATGGACAACATGTATATATAAGATGTTCATTTTTAACTCAAGTTCCAAATATAGGCAAAACGATCGTTATTAACATAAATGATTACACAGTGATTATAAAATGTTAATAAGTGATATAAATGGAATAATAAACTTTAAAAAGGTTCTTCATCAAGTATAAATTATGTTTAGTTTATTATTCAGGTGATTAATTAACAAATGGGTCAAGTCAGACAGAAGTAAGGGACTTCGTCTCAATCTCATTTCATTGTGGCATATTTTGTTATATACATGACTTTCTTTTATACGGTTTATAAACACCTTTGATTTTTAATTTCCTTCAATGGGAATATTTTTATACTAGGAGTTTTACTAAATGATAAAAAAGAATGTTTCTTTTAACATTAGTGGTGACAACTACCTTTTCGGCCGCCGTGAGTATTATTTGATCTATGGATTCCTTTACAAGTTGTAATTTTTTTAAAATAAAATAAATACAATATACTCTTTTAATTATTTTGGTAATGAAAATGGTTTTGATAGTGGATTTTTTATGTAAATATATTTAAATGATATATTGTGATTGAAATTTGGAAATTTTATCTTTCCTTTATGTTTGTTTTATTTGATATAAGTATGTTATGGTTCTTGGGAATTGTTTATGTATATGGGTGGTTCCATGATAAACCTAGTGTGGGTGAGCCCAATATAGCTATACAATTAATTGGGTAACACGATAGAGGTAAACATTGATGTTTCTTCTAAGAGATTTAAAGAATATACTATGATGGGTATTCCAAATTTTCCTCTTGATGTTGCTGTGAGAGCTACAATGTAAGTATGATATAGATGCCACAAGTTACATTTACGGTTTATGATTTCTATGTGTTATTTATAAATACGATGATTTCATGAGGTGTGAGCTTATTCTTGGTAAGTATAGTTGGAATAATGTTTTATTTATTTATTTTATATTCCTTACTGGGCTTTATATGCTCATCCCATGTTTTTAAATGTTTTTTGACAGGACATAAAAATGAATAGGGTAAAGGATGAAATAAATTAAAATTCATGTTGTCTAAAACATGGAACAAGACATGACTCTTTTTTTCAACTGTATTTATTTTATGAATAAATGGAATCTAAGTAGAAGTGTCTAATTTTTTATTTTTTGAGATGTAATAGTTATAGCCTATTTCTATAAAACCCTGAACCTAAAAAAACCACAATGTGAATATTCCATTTCATTCAAGATTATGTAATGTTTTAAGGCTGGGTCCTTATAATGACTTCCATGATGTTTAATGATCTATGAAACTGATTTTGGTAGTTCAAGATGATATGAGAGATTATTGATTTTGTATCTCAATGCCTTATATTCTAGAGGAATAAAGATCTAAAAAATAATCCATCATGTTCATTGAATCATGTCTTATTACAATATTGATGTGGGATGATATCTCTATAAATATTATGAACCTTTTAACTAAGTCTACTATTGGAAATAATGCGATGTGGTTGAATTTTTCATGGATGATAAATTCAGACTAATTTTTTCTTATAATGGAATTAAAATGGTGAAAGATATTATACACCTGTATGTCAAATATATTAAATAGAATAAGGGGTTCTCTTCAAAATTACGTCTACTCATGAAGCAGTATTTACTTTCCACTTCTATAAGTTAATTTCATAGATGATGGGTTCATAATTGAAGTTGAGGATGACACACTATCCTTAGAGATATGTCCATGGAGAATAATATATTTATAATCCTAAGGATATTATATATGATTCCTTCCATGATGTATGTAGATCATTGGTGAATCATTTATTGTTAGTCGATTTTTCATTCAATAATAGTTATCAATAATTGATTAAGATTCCTTACATTGAAGGCTTTTATAGATGATCATACATGTATCGTATCTTTTAGATCTAATTATGTGAACATTTTTTCATGGTACTAAGAAACATAATTTATTTGATGAATAATATAAATGTAATAACATGACATTTTTTAAAATAAAACTATTACCAATAACGTATATTACACACAACACCGAGCATAAATGAACACAGATTATTTAAATATGGTTGTTATAACATATATGTTAAATTATAGATTATAGATATGATTAAATTCTTTATGAAATATATAAATAATTTCCCTAATAAATATAAATTTATTGATACATTCCATGGATATAAGAAATCAATTTTAATGAATACATTTCATTCTTCAAAAAATAGTTTTTTTCCAAAATGATTTTTTTTGTAACAAAATAATAAAATTAATTTATATATATTTTAGAAAATGATTTTTAAAAAATTAATTTTTTGTAATTAACATATTAAAATAAACATAGGGTGAAATTTTTTTATTTTTCAGTATTAATTTTTTTCAGTGAATAGAGAAAATTACAAATTTAGAAAATACTATAATTTTTTCATAAAATAAATTTATATAAAAGGAAAATTATATTTTTAATTTCATAATATATTTAAAAATAATTTTTTAAATAATTTGATTAATTTCATTGGAATTATTAATTTTCATTATTTCAGTATATGTTTATTTTTTTCGCTTAAAACACAGTTTTATTCAACGTGGTTTTAATTGAAAAATGTGTATCTATATTATAAAATTAAAATAACTCTTGGTAATGAAATATTTATTTGAAATTTATATATTTTAAATCTATTTAGATGATTTATAATTTACATAATTATGATTTCTTGTTATATAGTTAATATAATATCATCCATTTATTTAAAAAAAAGTATTTCCTTAAAAAAGTAATTTTCATGGAATTATGTAGGATTAATTTTTTATTAAATTATTCCACATCTATAAATTGAATTTCATTAAATGGATTAAATTATTGAATTATCATAATTTATTTCATGTAATATTTTTAATTTTTTTATAGTGAATAGAGAAAATATTAAAAATTTATAACTTTAGTTTTGGTTAAAATATGATTGTCATGGGGTTAATCTATAAATATAATGGTAAATATGATTTCAATAAAATTATAAAACCCCATTTATTGTTTTGTTATAAATTAATATATTGGATATTTTGGAGCCATTTTTCCATGGAAGTGCCTTCAAATTATTTTAAATATTTTAAAAATTAAAAGTTCGTCGCTCCCCCAATTATAAAAGGATACATCTCCTCCTCTCATATATACACTTAAAAATACCTTGTCATTAAAAAATTACTACACATAAATATTATGTACATCCCTTAAAATTTCATGGAGTCCTTTCTTTTATTATAAAGCCCTCATACGAAGGCTTTCGGTTCAAACCATTGAAGGTTATCGAAAAAAGTGGCATCTGTCTTAACTAAGAATTATTGTTATTTATTCTACAAACATATTAAAATATTAATAAAAACAATATGAAATTCAAACAGAATTATCTAAAAAATAATGATATTTTATTATTTTAATATTTTACACCCTTTCATTTCCCCTTCCAGTAGGTGTGGAAGAACACCATTATTTGTGTTTACAGTGGACTACTTCCTCACAAACTAATGCAATTCATTTTCAGTCATTGACACATATTTATTTTTATAATCATGAATTTAATGTATATATAGGATATTTAAGAATTATTCATCATTATTTAAATTCAATTAAAAGATGATAACATTGTTCATGAGAAATTATTGATTATCACCTCCACTAAGTGATATGATTTGTTTTTTAACACAGCAAAAAAAAATGCATATATATGAGTATTTAAGTAAATAATATGATATTAATAATATAATTAGAGTTATTAAAAAATAAAAGAACACTTAAAGTATATCCATTATTATCATTGAAAAAAGTGAAATGTTGCTCATGTGTATGTACATCCTACCATCTACATGATTATGACCTTGGTCATTATTAATGAAAATATATCATTTGCGATTTTAATATTATAATTTATCTATATAAATTATTATTATTTCATTATTATTGTTCTTGAGATGAATATTTGACAGTCATTTTGACATTAGACTACTTACCAAGCTATGTTTTCACAAATTATCCAAATATCATCCAAACTTCATACATAAACCAAAATGTCTATGTAATTCAATATGTAATGATAATAAAAAAATTAAAGTAATAATAAACATGAAAAAATTATTATTAATTTAAGTAACTTATAAATTATTAACATTTAGGAAGATGAAGAAAACATGTGACAAGTCAGCTTGATGTAAGGTATCTCTTAAAACCACCATTTTCTTCAGGTTAAGACCATTCACTCTCAAACTCATTCATAATCTCTATTTAATAATTTTAATGGTTATAAATTATATATATATATATATGTTTATATCTCATATATATAACATTCTTATACTTCATACCATTAATGGGTTAACACTTTCTACAAGTTCTATTCTCAAATGATGCCATTTCTTTTTATGGTATATTTTGGCGCCAAAAATGTGGCCCGAAAGGAAGGAATGAAAAAGACAGCCGGCGCGCTGCCTCGCGAAGCACAGCCGCGAAGCCCAGCCGCGAAGCCGCGCCGCGAAGCGTCCCAACCTTGGCGGCCCAGCAAAGCTCCAGAGGCGGTAATCCTCCGCGAACCGGTTTGACGTTCGCGAGCCGTCGCGAAGCTCCTGAGGCGGTAATCCTCCGCGAACCGGTTTGACGTTCGTGAAGCGCCGGAGGCGGTAATCCTCCGCGAACCGGTTTGACGTTCGCGAGCCCCCGTGAAGCGCCGGAGGCGGTAATCCTCCGCGAACCCGTTTGACGTTCGCGAGCCGCCGCGAAGCTCCTGAGGCGGTAATCCTCCGCGAACCCGTTTGACGTTCGCGAGCCGCCGCGAAGCCCCGAAGGCGGCGCACGAGCCCTGCTTCGCGGCGCCCCTTCCCTATAAATACTCGACTCCCCCTGAGTCCACGGGACGGACAATCCGACCTTTCGGCTTCTCCTCTCCCGAATCACGAAGCACGCTTTGCCCCGGGAATCATGAGCTCCGCGAGGTATTTCTACTTCGCGAGACGACTCTGATTTGTTTCGTTTTGAGCCCCTCTTCCGAGAGGGATTCCCTTCGTGAAGCTCAAGGGCGTTCGCAAAGGAAGGGGATTCCCAAGGGAACCCGGGCAGCCGCGGAGCACTTGTGCTTCGCGAAACACCCAACCCATACGAGTAATCCCTATGCTAAGGCAAGATCGCTCCACTTCGCGAAGTACATTGCTTGGCAGGACCCTGCTTCGCGAACCACTCCTTCTTCGCGAGGCAGTGCTCCGCGAACACTGTACCACTTCGCGAAGCACCTCCTACTCCCACCTATTCCCCATGCTAAGGCCAAGGCACCCCACTTCGCAAAGCACACTCCTCTGCTTAGCGATTCCTCTTTCCGTGCGACCCTCCAGGTTTGCACGATGTGATTTCAAAGTCCCATGGACAACACCTCCCGTAGCGTTGCTTCGCCTAATGCTTCTTCGCATAGGCACGCTAACGGCTATTGCTTCTTCGCATAGCCGCGCTAACATGTACCCCTCGATGGTTCCTCCCACGACCCCCCTTTACCACGGCCTTACCGACACCTTCCCTTCCCCAAGGACCAGAGGGTACCGGTTATGTAATCCCTAGGGGTGTCGAGTGAACCCACCTCGTCCGAGCTGCAGGACGTTAAACTGCCAAGCACCACGTCCTCAACACATGACGTTAAACTGTGGCCCAACCTCGTCTCCCTCACGAAGGGTCCCCCCAACTCGAACATTTTTTACACCACTCGTCTCCACGGGAATGGAACTCTTCCGCACATGGAATGAGATCCTCCTGGTCGGAGTGGTGTATGTTCGCAGGGGAAGGGTCGCCTCAGAGCGTAAACCCCTAACCTTTGGTATAGATGATTGCACCCGTGCATCTCGGTACTTCCCCACTACCAAGGTCAGTGGAGGACGTGATAGGGAACGAGGCACCTCCCATCGTCGGACCAAGGTCCATCTTTCCCGCGCTTTGTCGCGCCATGGGCCTCCATCCTGGAGTAAGTCCCAACACCATGGGCCACCCAACGCGTAATCCCCTCTTTGCTTCTCACGGACGCACCCTTCGCGACGTGATCGTCAGGTCCGTGCAACCTCTTGTTTCTCACACCGAGCATGACTCACATGGGCTTAGAGTGAGCATCAACCCTGACAACACCATTTGAACTACGAGGTCTTTGATCCATGTCAAGGCATGGTACGTAGGAAGCCTCCATGAGGTTTAAGCCCACCCGTCGCTCATTCACGTCGGGTCCCATTCTGGTCCAGTGGTAAGACATTGTGACCCACCATTTGAAATACGAGGTCTTTGATCCATGTCGAGGCATGGTACGTAGGAAGCCTCCATGAGGTTCAAGCCCACCCATCGCTCATTCACGTCGGGTCCCATTCTGGTCCTGTGGTAAGCCATTGCGACCCACCATTTGAACTACGAGGTCTTTGATCCATGTCAAGGCATGGTACGTAGGAAGCCTCCATGAGGTTCAAGCCCACCCGTCGCTCCTTCACGTCAGTTCCCATTCTGGTCCAGTGGTAAGCCATTGCGACACACCATTTGAACTACGAGGTCTTTGATCCATGTCAAGGCATGGTACGTAGGAAGCCTCCATGAGGTTCAAGCCCACCCGTCGCTCATTCACGTCGGGTCCCGTTCTGGTCCAGTGGTAAGCCATTGCGACCCACCATTTGAACTATGAGGTCTTTGATCCGTGTCAAGGCATGGTACGTAGGAAGCCTCCACGAGGTTCAAGCCCACCAATAGTGGACCAAGGTCTACTTTCATGTCGGTTCATCGACACACCCACCCGTCGTTTTCTTCACGCCAGGTCCCATCTTCGTCCAGCATGACGTTAAACTACACTTTGGTCTGGTGGTAAGCCATTGCGACCCACCATTTGAACTACGAGGACTTTGATCCATGTCAAGGCATGGTACGTAGGAATCGTCCCAAAGGTTCAAGCCCAACTCCCCTCGGACCAAGGTCCATCTTCACGTCGGTACGCTGATGATGCCCGTCGGACCAAGGTCCAGCTTCACGTCGGTTTACCGGCACCATCCCGAACTACGCGGACTTTGATTCCCTGCCACAGGGATACGTAGGAAGCCTCTTCAAGGCTCAAGCCCAACGTCACTGTCGCCCCCCTGCGATGGTCCCATTTCACTCTCATCTGTCTCCGCTGGACGTTAAACTCGCGACATACCCTGTGTTGAACACGGGAAGCTGAGGAAAACCTCAGATACGTGTCTATGACATGTAATTCCCCACGCTCGATGTGGGATGCCTCGGGCTTCCACGCCCTCGAGAAGCCTTGTGGTCAAGGATAACAGACAGACATGCCAGGTACCCCAGCATCCAGACACGCTACTGATGCCTCAACGTGACTACTCCCCTGACCGAAGGTTGTTGCCCTGACTGGACCCTTTGGAATGTCCCGACAGGAGCAGCGTAATTAACCGGCGCCCATGGAAACATGGCACTGGGAAGAGTTTCACGAACTACGTATTAAATCTACGAGGGAGACCCGGACTAGGTGACGAGTTCTGAGGAGGAATCCACGGAAGGAAGAACCGGCATCCCATCATCCCGTTTCGATTAAGGAGCAGACGTACCTGAACAAGGAACGAATGTCGCCCGCCTTTGGAAAGCGGGAATGCGGGGAAACAAATCCGCGCATCCCCCCCTGACGGACGGATGCGCACGCGCCCCGGCGAAAGCGTCGGAAACCGAAATGGTGAACCCGACGTGAATGACTTCTCCTCAGCATGGAGATTAGTAGCGTTCGAGACACCAGTAGATTGACGTGTCACCGGATTCAGATATCCGTTGGCTGGTCCCGCCAAGCAAATAGCGGGCCTGTCGTGAAACTCACCAGAAGTCGGGGTAGTAGAATGTGGGGCACTCCTCTCTGTAGCATGTTGGCGTGGATCCTTCTCACAGACATGGAGGATGGAAGAACACTGGGGCACTGGCTGTCAATTCTTTTCCTCTCAGTACTGATGAGTTGATCCTTTCGCTTACCAGGAACCAGGTTGCTATTTCAGAGAAGCGGTCACCATCCGCTCCTCGCCCACACAGGGGCAGGGGAAACACCACGACGGCCACTCCACATGGAGCCACCACCGCCACGACGGCTGCCACCTCACGGAATACGGGACGTCCACGTCCCCTTTCCCCATCAGAGGTCATCCAACAAAGGGTGATCAACAGCCTCGTGCGCAGGTACGAGGAGGAAGGGGTCATCCCGACCAGGGATATGGCCCGCTTGGACCTGGAGGCCTCCAGGCCCCACCGTCAATGCCGCCCTAACAGGCCGCGCAGGGAGCCTCTGCTCCCCACCCAGACATTCAACCGTTTCGGGAGCCTATCTCCGGAACGCCTGGACGACTCTTCGCCTTATGCTGAAGAGGCAGGCGTTGTCCGGCTCAGTCCGCTCAGGGCCCCGACCCAGGGCCCCCAGGCGAGAGCTCCCATCCGGCCACGTCAGCGCCGTCGTCCGGCCCCACAGGAAGAGCAGGCAGACTACGTCCCTGCACCACCTGCACCGGCCCGCCTGACCCGACGTCAGCGCCGGGCCCGGGCTGAGGACGCTCGCCTAGCCACGTCCACGTCGACAGCTATAGTGTACCAAGCCACCGCCGACGTACATTATGAAGCCCCCGCGTACATTGAGCAGGGGCACCCCTTCGCCCAACCAGGATCGAGACCCCAACCGCCCCGCGGGCAGGCTGGGTTGACTCTCCGGGTTGCAGGGCCAAGTAGTGATCGCCGCGAGCTAACCCGCGGTGATGCCACCCCGTACGGAGGTCCTCCCCGTACCACTACTCCACAGAGCGTGGGCCTTCCCCGCTCCGAGGTTCGTCATGGAGGCATGCCTCGTGCTGCCCCCATCCTGCAGGAAGACCTGCCCCGTGGCAGTGATGCTCAGCGCGGAAACATTTTCCGCGCCCGTTGTACAGGGTATGGAGCCCATCCTTCTAAAGGCACCGTCCATCCGGTCCTTCTCCAACGTGGGTGCCCTCCCTACGTCCTCTCTGCAACTGGCGAAGGTCCTCCTCACCCCAGAAACTCAAGGAGTGAAGGTCAGCCTCGCTCCACTCGCATCGACCATGGAGGTCTTCCCCATGCTCCTGCCAGTTCCAATAGAGGCCCCGCCCACATGGGTACTGTTCATGGAGGTCCTCCCCATGTACCCTTCGACATTTGCCCTGGTGCCCCTCGCACCCCGACTGCCTCAAGTGGGGGCCCTCTCCGCCACGGCGCCAGAGCTGCCCCAAGGCTGCCTGATAGGGGTCAACCCTGTCCCGAAGATCCACCCAGGGGCAGAAGAGCGGGTCGTCGCCGCCACAAGAAGAATCCTGGGAAGGCCCAGGTGGAGTTCAAACCTGCCCGCTTCTCCGATTCGGAATCGGAATGCGATTTAGCGATGGAACCTTCTCCCAGCTCCTCCGTATCAAGGACTGGGGCAGGAACCAGACGCGTCAGCCTCGTTCTCCCAGAATTTGAGGTCCACCGGATTCCCGTCTCTCTCCGCAGGTACATCCAGGAGGAAGAGATTCTGAGAACTTCGCAGGTTTCGACCGCGCGGTCACCGCCATCGTCACCCGAAGCGCCCTCTACCTCTACTCGGGATCACGAGGATCTGTTTTGGGGGTCAACGGTGGTAGAGCCACGACATGACCGGACACCGATAACGGCGATTCCCGTACCCGAAGCAGTGGCTGTTAGCCCGTCCTATCGTGACATTGTGGTCAGGTCACCTCGCTCTTCAGAGGAAGGCCCAGAATTCGGTGGCCAGTCTGCTCGCTCGCCGTATTCTCCACCGCCGAGTTTGCTATCCCAGAGGTCTGCCTCGGTACCGCTATCGGTCACTCAGCCGCCCCCGGTTGATGAGTGCGGTAATGTAGGGCCGAACCCCGAGGACGAACCCAGGATCTTCTGGAGTATTCTTGCAGCGGACTACTTCCCAGAGAAGGTCTGGCCCACGGCGGCGCTGAATTTCCGCATACCCAAGTCGCTTACCCCTGAAGAAGTGGGATTCTTTTGTCGAACCCTGTGGGCGACGCACTTCCGCCTCTGCTGTGAACGGGTAGTGTACCCCAGGAGTCGAGAGCACTTCGAGGAGATTGGAAAACAGTGCCGCCTGGTTGATGCAGCAGCGCTCCTTGTGGCCCAGCACCCTGAGTCGCCCGGTCACCAGAGTGCCCTCCAACGAAAATGCATTCAGAGTTTCAAGGCATTCCGCAAGATCTTCAGGGAAGCCACCCCCCATGTGCAAGTCCGTGGGTGGGGACACTATGCTGCCCTTCTGTTCGATCCTATTCGACGACAACCCGATTCGATATGCGACATCGAGGACATGACCTCGAGAGGAATCGCGGTCCACATGGCCGACATTGTGGACAGGGAAGACGAACTGGAACTCCTTGATGGAGACTTCCCCCCAAAGGGTGCACCGCCACTACTCGACCCATCAGGGAGAGTCACCCATCAGCAGAGGAACCTGCTAGGCCTGCCCGTACCCACCGAGTCGCTGGTACTCAGTCGAAACACCGGCAAAGGTAAAGAGCACGTCGGAACCGTCAAGAACTCCGACCCATCCGCCTCTGTGCAGAAAAAAGACAAGGATCCTGAGAAGGCCGCGTTACGCCAGCAGCTTGCTGAGCAGAAGAGGCTGGTTGACAAACTATTGGCTGAGCGCGCCGCAGAGCGACGACCCGACTATGGTAATCCCAGGCCGGGGCAGCAGGGGCAGGAACAATTTCCCCCCGGTGAGATGCCTCCAGGCAACCCTGATCATGCTACTGTCGCAGACAGGGCGGAAGCCGGAACATACGGCTAGAGGGAGCGATACGTCTCGCCAAACCCCCCTGAGTGACGGGGCAATCTGAAGAATCCAACCCGGGTTCCCCCAGTCGCCCAGCAGGTCGTCCAGCCAGTTGACCCACGAGCGGCCGAAGTCGTCTACCGCGTTGAAGAACCTGGCAATGCGCTTGTGGTTAGGGATCCCCGTCAAGACAGGGACCCCCACCCGGAGGACCTTATTGCGGCACTCACAGCCCGCCTCGAGGCGTTGGAAACACGGCAGGTGGCGGTCCCACCGGATGGCAAGCCTTATCCCACGTGGGTGGATGATATACCCGCGCCTCTGGGTTTTGGGAACCCTACTTTCTCGCCGTTTAACGGGACAGGGGACCCACCCCAGCACTTGGCTCATTTCTCTTCCAGGTGTGGCCCCATGCTGGGGACCCCGGCTCAGCAAGAAGCCGCTAAGCTCCGATGTTTTTTACAGACATTGGAAGGTCCGACATTCGTCTGGTACAACCAGCTCCCTATCGGATCAGTGACCGGTTGGGAGGATCTTCACTGGCAGTTCTTATTCCAGTTCAGCTCCACCACGGGAAAGACCAGTATTGCGGACCTCTTCAAGTGCAAACAGAGGCCTGATGAGCGGGTTGCAGACTTCATCGCCCGGTGGAAAGGACTTACGTATTCCCTCGATATGCCAATGACTCAGGAGCAATTATTGACGATGTGTGTGGGGAATGTCAAGAGAGAGCAGGTACCCTCCTTGATTACCCAGAACTACCCAGGAGGGTTCAGAGATTTCTCGGATAATGCCCAGCGCCTCGAGGAGGCCCTGCAACAGGCTAGTCAGGCACGTTTTCTGCCCCCTATGATCCCAGCCAGGAGGGCCGCCAGGGCTGAACCCGCTGCAGTGGCTCAAATAGAAGCCCCGAGGCAGCTGGAATTGCTACCGGCGGCACCACCCCCGCAACCCCGCAGAGGTCCTCCACCTCAAGCGCAGGCTCCTGCCCAGTAGCGACCGCCTCAGAACCGACAGGTTCCCCCGCGCAATGCGCCACCGCCACCTAGGCGAGAAAACCAGGCGCCGCCTCCTCGGCAAGCCCCTCCGGTCCCTCGACAGGACCAGGCCCCCAAGGATCCTTACCCGGAAAGAAAGTACCATACCTATTCGTTCAACGAAAATCAGGTCCCTGGCTACTTCTGAAGTGCACTAGAGCAAGGGATCGTGCGTCTGCCTGAGTGCAGGAGGCCGGCAGAGGCACATCTCACCGATCACCCCAACTACTGCCCCTATCATCGAATCCTGGGGCACACCCTCAAGAGATGCTATGTGTTTAAAGACTGGCTTCAGGACCAGGTCAACAACAACATAGTCAAGTTGGGCCCAGCGCCAGTGCAAGTGGCAGGCGTCTTTGCGGGATCAGAAATCGGCAGCGACGGCGAAGGTGAGTGGCAGCAGGTCCCTAGCCGTGGGTCCTAGAAATACGACAACTGGATGGCTCGAAAAACCATCGTCCATGCCCAGGGTATCATCCGGGCATGCCTGAAGCAGTCGGAACCTTCAGAGGAGGTAGCTGGGGCCTCAGCATCGTCTTCACAGTCGACCTCTGCCCGAAAGGGCAAGCAGCGACGACGTAAGAAGAAGCAACGTGCACCGCCAGTGCCGTCGTCATCCCGCACTCTCAGAGACTTTATGCCTCCCGAAATGGGAATTCCTCCCAGAATCCGCCCAGCAGTGGATGACTCTTTGAGCGACAGTCAAGGGTACGCTTCGGTTAACACCGTGGAGCTGGTAAAGCCCTATATGACCCCCGATGAGGGGGAACCCCAAGAAGACCTCCCCAACGTTTCCAGCCGACGTCAATGTCGGCGGAATTGCAACCGCTCCGGTCATCGAGGTACGTCATCCGGCATTTGCGGCCATGCCGTGCACGCTACCGAGACCAGGCAGCAGGATCAGCGCAGATCTCAGCACGCGCAGACCCATCTGGCACCCTCGGCTCTACCTCCACCGCCGTTCGTGTTGCTGGATCAGGGAGAGCCGCCTCGTTCATACCACAGCCAGTCTTGCCCAGCGACAGGCCAGCCTCTGCTGTCCGATCCTAGCCCGTCAACTACTCTTCAGGCTTCTACTGGTAGGAAGCAAGATGCACCCAGTACTAGTGACTCGCCAGTTCAGCCAGCCGGACCCGCTGTGCATCCAAATGCCGAACGACCTCCTGCAAGCAGAGGTTCGCGTTTGGCATGAAAGTACGATGTTCTGAAGCATCTGGCCGGCATCCCGGCGAGTCTTTCCATCCTCGAGGCCCTTCGCATGTCATCTGAAATGCGCGAGGCACTTGCCGAGGCCCTAAGGAGCCCCCTCCAGTTCGAGACGGAAGTGGCAGCTGCGGAAGCCTTCCATACCGAGACGATTGAAAATGCCGAATGACAGGCGGTTATCTCGTTCTCCGGTGAAGATGAAGACCCTCCTATACAGGGGCACATTCGCCCACTGTATATCACTGGCCACTTCAACGGTGTGGAAGTCCACCGATGCCTCGTTGACACGGGTTCTGGAATCAACTTAATTCCGACCCGGACGCTGCGAAAGCTGGGTCTGTCCGAAGGTGATTTGACTCCCTCTGACCTCAGGATCCAGGGGTACGACAGGACAGAGCAAACCCCAGTCGGCAAGATCCGCCTGAAGACCCAGTTCGGTGGCTTAATTGCCAGCACCGAGTTCATGGTTGTTTCTCAGGACACCGCCTACAACGCATTGATGGGTAGGCCATGGCTCCATCTGCATGCATCGGTCCCCTCGTCATATCACCAGTGCCTTAAGTACGCGCTCAATGGTCGAGTAGGCGTGCTCCAAGGAGACGCGTCCCCTTTCGCTTCTTGTGAGGCCCGCTATCTGGATGCGGGTTATTACAAATGTAAGGACAAGCAAATCCTGGTAAGCGAGGATGAGCCCGCCCCAATCACAAGTGATCCCTCGGCAAGCATGGAAGATGCCTACATCCTCCCAATCCACCGGTTGGAGGCCACGACCCCCGACATGGGACAATGTTTTGTTGTTTCGGGTACGCAAGGAAGGCATGTTCCCGTGTCCAAGTGACGACGGGAAATCACCTCGTACTCCTACATCAACCAGGCTCGGGTCATCCCGGAACCTCCTACCCCTGTACGGTACCGGGACGTCAAGTTGATGACAACGGCGGTGCGCCATACGTGTCTCTTTCACCGGGCTGGAATTAACCGACTCAGGCCGACACTTCACCACTGCTTTGATATCATCAAGCATGGCCCCTTAGGCCGAAGGCCAGATGGGATCGGATCAAATGCATTTATTGCTATGGTCTCAACGACAAGTGAGTCTCCTGACGTGATGACCGCTACTGCCCAAGCCGGCACCAGTTGCCCCTCGGGTTTTGAGAGCCCAGAAGCATCTTCCGTCGCAAGAAGTCCCTCCACGGCTGGGGAGGAAGACTTGGAGAATGCTCCCCCAGCCTTTGAAGAAGGCGTCTCTACCACGGTTGATGAACTGGTACAGGTGAACCTTGGTAGCGAGGCCGATCCAAGACCCACATTGATCAGTGCGGCCATGTCCCTCGAGGAGCGGCAGCAGTATGTAGACTTCCTCAAACAGCACCGCGATGTGTTTTCCAGGAGTTACGATGAGATGCCAGGGCTGGATCCCCAAGTGGCCGTCCACCGTCTGGGCCTCCCAGCAAAACATCGTGTGTTCAAGCAGCCTCCCAGGAAAATGCACCCTTCTCATGGTGCTATGGTTGAGGCTGAAGTTGACAAGCTTATCAAAGCCAACATCATTAAGGAGGTCCAGTACCCCAAATGGCTCGCCATCATTGTGCCGGTCAGGAAGAAGAATGGGCAGATCAGAGTCTGCATCGACTTCCACGATCTCAATCGCCACTGCCCAAAGGATGACTTCCCACTCCCAGTGACGGAGCTGTTGATTGACGCCACGGCCGGGTTCCAAGCCCTCTCTTTCATGGATGGGTATTCCGGGTATAACCAGATCCGGATGGCCCCCGAAGACGAGGAGTCCACTGCCTTCAGGGCTTCCCAGGGTACCTTTTGCTATCGGGTAATGCCATTCGATTTGAAAAATGCAGGTGCCACTTATCAAAGGGCCATGCATCGCATATTCAAACCGATCCGCGGGACGTTGGTGGAATGCTACGTGGATGAGCTTGTAGTCAAATCACACCAGCGCCAGAACCATCTCAAAGACCTTGAGAAAGTGTTCGGTTTCCTCCGTTCCTATCACCTGAAGATGAACCCGCTGAAGTGTGCCTTCAGAGTCACCTCCGGGAAGTTTCTGGGCTTTGTTGTCAGATACCGAGGTATCGAGATCGACCCGGAGAAGATCAAGGCCATCAGCCAAATGCCTCCCCCGAGCAATATTCGGGAGCTTCGAGGACTGCAAGGCCACTTAGCCTATATACGCTGATTCATTGCGAATTTGGCTGGCAGGTGTAAGCCCTTTTCCTGGCTCATGAAGAAAGACGGTGCCTACGAATGGGATGAGGAGTGTCGGGGCGCCTTCGAGGAAATCAAGCATTATCTGCTCCAACCTCCGGTCTTCATGCCACCCGTCTCCGGAATGCTGCTAGTCCTTTATGTGACCGCCCTGGAGAGATCCCTCGGTGCGCTGCTCGCCCAGAAGAATAACGAGGGCACTAAGAACAGTCTCTACTATCTCAGCCACATGCTTCTCGATACGGAGGTCAGATACTCCCCCATCGAAAAGAGCTGCCTTGCGCTCGTCTTCGCTGTGCAGAAGTTCCGGCACTACCTGCAACACCACGAGGTACAATTGATCTCTCGGGTAGATCCGCTGAAGTACATCTTGAACCGCCCCATGCTGACTGGCCGACTAGCACGGTGGGTGGTGATTCTCCAGCAATTTGATATCAGGTTCGTGCCTCAGAAGGCCGTTAAGGGACAAGCGTTGGCAGACTTTTTAGCTACCCATCCAACCTCCGCGGATCAATCCCTGGACCTGGATTTTCCCGACTAGACGATCCTCTCAGTCGATCATGCTGCCCCATGTTGGCAAATGCATTTCGACGGCGCCTCCCGGAGCCCCACCGGTAGAAGGCTCAACGACCCCAAGCTCAACAGAGTGGGTCTGGGTATTGTTTTTATTACCCCGGCGCAAGCCGTCCTGCCGTACTCGTTCCTGCTGTCAGAAGGTTGTACAAACAACGAGGCAGAGTACCAGGCTCTCATCACCAGCCTCGAGTTGGCCCTTGAGATCAATGTTCCCCATCTACATGTGAAGGGATATTCCGAGCTGGTGATCAAACAGGTTAATGGCGACTACGTCGTCAGGAAGCCAGATCTTGCACCGTTACTGGAGTACACCCTCCTCCTAATGGCCCAGTTCTCTCCTCGGCCAGAGGTTACCCATGTCCCAAGATCGCAGAACGGACAAGCGGACGCCCTGGCTGGCTTAGCCGCGTCGCTCGCAGAACCCGAGCAAGATGATTTGGTCATACACGTGGCCCACCGGAGAGTCATTGCTCCCGTCACCCAAGAGGACCGTGATAGCCTGCAGGTAAGTCATCTCACCGCCGGAACCTCCATATCGGGAGTCCCGGGTTCGTACGACGCAGTGGTTGAAACGACCCCCATTTGGAGAGCACCTTTTGTCGGGTACCTCCAAAATGGTCAGCTCCCGGACGACCGGGCCGAACGCGAGCGAATCCGACGCCGCGCGCTGCAATTTACCTTCCAGAGCGGCCCCAGTCTTGAGCAGGCCCTCTATAAACGGAGTTTCGATGGTGTCCTCCTCCGTTGCATCAAAGGAGTAGAGATACCTCAATTTATGCAAGAGGTTCACGCCGGTTCCTGTGGCGCCCATCAAGCTGGGCCGAAGCTGTCCCAGCAAATCCGAAGGTTAGGGTACTTCTGGCCCTCCATGATCCACGATTGTATTGGATACGCCAAGAGATCCCACGCATGCCAAGTACACGCCAACTTCTTGCATCGGCCGCCAGAACCCCTCCACCCCACCAAGTACTCTTGGAAATTTGCGGTATGGGGACTTGATGTAGTGGGACCGTATCCGCCGGCAACAGCCCGCTAGTGTAGGTTCATCCTGACTGCTACAGATTTCTTCTCCAAGTGGGCAGAAGCAGTTCCGCTCAAAGAGGTCAAGGCCCATTACATCGTTGACTTTGTGAGCTCCAACATTATCCACCGGTTTGGAGTCCCTCACGTTGTCCTCACCGATAACGGCGCCAACTTCCGGGCAGATGAATTGAAGAAATTGTACGCTAAGTACGACATCCGGTCGAACCATACCTCCCGCTACCACACGCAGGCGAATGGGCAGATCGAGGCGTTCAACAAGACCCTCTCTAACATTCTGCAGAAGATGGTTGGTCAGAACAAGAAGAGTTGGTAGGACAAGCTCCCCAACGCCCTCTGGGCTTACCAGAAGACGACTCGTAACTCTACCCAGGTGACCCCATATTCCCTGGTGTATGGAGCTGAGGTCGTCCTACCCATTGAGATCCAGCTGCCATCGCTACGCACTGCAGTTTATGATCACCAGACACCAGATGAGGTAGCCGAGATCCGTCTAGCTGAATTAGAGGCACTGGACGAGAACCGTCTCCGTGCCCTGCACAATCAGGAAAGGCATCAGGACAAGATAGAGAGAGCTTTTGACAAGAAGGTTCGTCTCCGCTCTTTTCTACAGGGTGACCTGGTTTTGGCCCTTCGAGCGCCAATGATTCCCGGTAGGAAACCACCCAAGTTAGAACCCAAATGGGAAGGGCCTTATATCATCCATAAGGTTTACCCCAACGGAGCTTACTCCTCGGTGACCACAGATGGAGAGCATGTAACTCCTCCCACCAATGCCAGATTCTTCAAGCGATACTTTGCCTAGGGTAAAAAGTGGTCCTGCACGACCCTAAACTGCGAGAGGGTCCTGCACGACCCTAAACTGTGACTTGGTCCCGCATGACCTTAAACTGCCTCTCCGTCCTCACTGCAAGACGTTAAACTGCAAGCCAGTCAGGTCTTCCTGACTGAGGCTCAGCCTCAGGCCCCTCGGCCTCTTTGGGCCCCTTGCCCCGTCTTCACCGCGGTCTGGCCCCAGGCCCCCTCGTTTCTCTCCGACTTACCCTCTTACGGGATCGTACGGTACGGTGTAGGACTACGTCCTCACGTTGGGATCATGTACCATACCATACACATCCCCGAATGAGATGCTCCTCACCCCACATGACGTTAAACTGCATGTCAAGAACTACGTATGGCTTGATTCCCATATTTATGGGATACGTAGGAACGCTCGGACGCCTCGTCCTGAGCCCAACCTCAAGCTTTTCTCTTCCGCTATTCCCCCTGGGGATAGTCTTCTTGGAGGATCTTTGTGTAGCAGGGAGTAGGTTTTCTTGGCCCCGCTCATGCAACCCCACTCGCGCAAAGATTGTAAAGGTCGCACCATGCGCCCACTCCCGTTCTTCTACCCTCCCACGTCCTCACCGCATGACGCTAAACTGCATGGCCTTCAAGAACTACGTATGGCTTGATTCTCATCCTTATGAGATACGTAGGAATGCCCAGACATTTCGTCCGTTGGCCCAGCCCAAAAGTCAAAATCTTCCCCTCGGGTCAAGACATGGCAGGGTGCACACTTTTGCCCCAACCCGCGTCGAGCAAGCCTCGACCCGGCTGCATATTCCCCCTGGAGGTGTTTGCCCCTTTCGTGGATGAATGCAACTGAGCTTCACCCGTTCCTTGACTGGGATTCTGTCCCAAGGTGACAAACTTCCCCCAAGTGGTACTAGCGATCTGGGCCACGACCCAGGATCCCCCATAAGGGTGTACGGTGTGATGTGGGACTACGTCCTCATTCACGTCGGGATCATGTACTGTGTCGTGAAACTCCCTTTACGAGGCACAGCCTCAGGCCCCTTGGCCTCCTCGGTTCCCCGACCCCCGTCCTCATGTAAGACGTTAAACTACAAACCAGTCAGGCCTTCCTGACCAAGGCTCAGCCCCAGGCCCCTTGGCCTTTTCGGGCCGCGACCTAGGACCTATCTTATAGGATCATATGGTGTGACGTAGGACTACGTCCTCATTCACGACGGCTTCTTTACCATGCCATACACCTCCCTTGTTTAGGGGTATATTATTCCCCTCCTCGTCCAGTATGACGTTAAACTACATTTCAAGAACTACGTGTGGCTTGATTCCCATCATAATGGGATACGTAGGATCACCTGAACGTCTAGGCTTCAGGTCCAGCCCCATCGCTCGGGAATCCTCATCCCGTCTTGGCCCCTTGGCCCATCCTTCCCCCATGAGGGGATCATATGGTGCGGTGTGGGATCATGTCCTCATTCACGACGATCTCGTAATGACTACACCATGCTCCCCCCCCTACTGAGCTGTTTCGTCGATCCTTTTTCTTCAGCGGTTCACCAATGTGCTTAAGAGTACTCTGGTTTATTACCTGGAATTCCAAGCTTTACTCGGACACGTCCGCACCCGCTTTCCAGGCTTTGCGTATCCCTGCATCAGGGCTTTCATCGTCTTTCACACCCGGAGGGACTCCCAAGAATGGACTGGATACAATGCCCAAGGGCTCTCCTACCGATACGGGCCAACGCCCCCGAGGGTTTCGGACAACAAATCGATAAAAGCCCGCATTGCGAATATGGTCATCGGTCGATGCTCGTTTTTTGTTCCCACCTCAGGCTAACGCGATACAGACGCTGTGTTTCCGTCATGGATAATAGTTTTCCACTGTCGTCACGCCAACCCATTAAGCCCAAATGTCGGGTACTCAATTCACACCCTTCATCACTTCATCATGTCCAAGTAGAGTCTGGGGACTCTTGGTACTTTTCCCCCGTGCACGTCTGCGCGTTCGAGGAACAAGCTACATCAAAGGTGTCCTTTGAAACTCTCTGCTGACTCCCCTTTGATGGACGCCCCAAGTATTGCAATGAGGATACCCCCCTTGTTTCCCACACCGAGTTTATCTCACTTGGGCTTAGGGATTGGGTTAACATCTGTGCTTACTCGGGAGCTGTCACCACCCATGGTCCGAGCACTAAGACCATAAACTAAGACTCTCATCTGGAACTACGTTCAAGACTCCTTGTCTTCGGACCCAGCTTGAGTTCAGCAAATTTACCTCTCTAATCCTGCCTTCAGGACCCTGATCATAGGGCTGCATGGCGCAGTGTAGGACTACGTCCTCATTCACGACGGGTTTGCAATAGCTGCACTACGCACGCCCCATTCTGAGGTTCAGTCCTCATGTTCTCTGTCCTGCATGACGTTAAAAGGCACCCTTTAGAACTACGTTTGGCTTGATTCCCATCCTAATGGGATACGTAGGACCACCTGAATGTCTAAGATTCGGGTCCATCCCCACCTCTGGGAGATCTCCTGATTTCCCGGTCACCTAGGCCACTTGGTCCATCCCTCTCCAGCGGGGGGGGGGGGGGGGGTGTAGGTATGATACAAGGTTTTGGGCACCATGCCCCCTTCCCCTGAAAATCTGCCATCTCTCGATCACCCTCAAGGTTGAGTCCCTTGGCTCCCTACAGTGGTTCACCCATGTATTAAGAGCACTCTAGTCTAGGACCAAGAGTGTCAGATTCAACTTGATCAAGTTCCTTCCACTTGTCACGCTTCGTGTTCCCCTCTATTCGGACTTCCATCATCTATCACACCCGGAGGGACCCCCAAGAACGGTCTGGATACTACGCCCAAGGGCTCTCCTACCGACACGGGCAAACGCCCTCCAGGGTTTCAGACAACAAATCGATAAAATCCCGCGTTGCGAATATGGTCAGCGGTCGATGCTCGTTTTGTTAGTCCTCATTTCAGGCTAACGCGACAGGATGCTGTGTTGCGAACATGGTCAGCAGTAATCCTATGTCGTCACGCCAGACCCTTAAGTGCTTGAATGTTGGTTGCATGATTCACATCATTTTCCACCCCATCATGTCTAGGTGGAATCTCGACACTTTTGGCGCTATCCCTCAGTGCACCTTTGCATGTTAGGGGGACAAAGCTGCAATCTGGCGCCCTTTGGGGCTCCCATGGTCTGAGCTCTAAGACCATAAACTAAGACCCATTCGGGACTACGTTCAAATTCCCATCCTCATGGGATACGTAGGACCGCCCAGACGCCCTGTCTCCGGGTACAACCCATTCAGGAAGCCAGTCTCTCCCCCTGTTTCCCCTCTATATAGGCCCCTCGGCCTAAGGTTTCCCCCTCCAAATGGCATACAATCTAATGTGGGATCATGTCTCAGTCAATTGTGTTTTATAACACTGCACACATTTCCCGCCTAGAATCGTCTCTGCTACGTCTGCTCTGCATGAAGATAAAATGCATGCTTGGTCCTATCATACGACCCTAAACTGTGACATTATCGTCCTGGCCGCACGACGAAAAACGGCACCGCATTGTGGTGACCTCGCTGTAGAGGACATCACGTTGGGTACTGGCCATGCGCCATGCCATTTGTCAACGCCCATCGCGGCTTGATCCTTGTGGCGATATCACTGCCTACTATTCTAGGCCTGTCGCTTCACAAAAAAAACCATTCACCTTAAAGAACAAACAAGATACACCAAATTCCGCTTCTTTCAGTGCAAGGGCCACGTCCGCACTCCCCTTTTCCCCTGGCACTGGTATCCTACCATGTCACTTCCAGAACTACGTATGGCTTTATTCTCATCCTTATGAGATACGTAGGAGCGCCCGGGTACTTCCCCGCGGGCCCAGCCTAACCCTTGTGTTCGGTCCCTCGACTCGAGCATTTCCTCAGAGAACGCACGGTAAGTAGGGCTTAGGTCCTCCTTCACGTCAGGTTTTGATGCCATGCGTCCCCTGCTCCCTTTACCTAATTATGGTCTAAGGTCCATCAAGAACTACGTAGGGCTTGATTCTCATCCCTATGAGATACGTAGGAGCGCCCGGGCACTTCCCCGCGGGCCCAATCTAACTTTTCATGGTCCGAGTTCTATGACCCTAAACTAAGATCACCCCAAGGAAAAGGAATCTGGTCCCTCTCTCTAATACGTTTTGTTTCCGTATTCAGATGTGTTTTGACAAAAAGCTCGAAGCATGGGATTTTCACAGGGACATTCCCCTCATCTCATGACCAAGCTTCGTGAGCTCGCTATTTGGATCCTCTTCCTCTTCCACATCCAAAAGGACCCTCGGACGACGTGGATACTAAGCTTAAGGGCACTCCATGAATGCTGGATCTAAGGTCCCTTCAATCGTTTCGGGCCAACATCCCTACGGATATTTGACAACATTTGCGACATGGTCCCGTGTTTCGAACATGGTCAATGGTTGACCCTCATTTGTTTGTCCCCATTTTTAGGCTAACGCGATAGGATGCTGTGTTGCGAACATGGTCAGCAGTAATCCTCTATCGCCACGCCGCCATCATCGTGATCCGAATCTCGAGCGTCATGATTCACACATTTCCACTCCCTCATGTTCAAGTGGAACTCCACCATACTCGGCTCTTTCTCTACGTGCATCTAGGTGCACTGAATGATCGTGTTAGTGTCATCGGGCCGGTAGTCACCGAGCATCCCTTTGCCCTAACCTGCCCCTCTCTGCGTCGGGAAATTCCCACCACTACTGCTTGTTTCCCACACCAAGCACGACTCACGTGGGCTTAGTAGTTTTGGCTGGATGTGTACCAACACGGTCAGGCTGCTCCTCGTCCAGTATGACGTTAAACTGCGCTTCCAGAACTACATGCGGCTTGATTACCATCATCACGTGGGATACGTAGAGACACCCAGGCATTTCACCTAGGGTTCAGCCCCTGGAATCACGAAATCTTGTTCCTCCCCATTTCCAGCCCTCGCCAGAGGCCCTGTCTGGAAGAAAGAATGATCTGTGATCAGGCCAATGCGCCCAATTTGGCGTACTCCCTCCACAGTAGTGTAACTACCAAGGTGTTGGATTCTGTTTGAACAAACCACCACTCCATGTTCCACGCTTTGCGTGTCCCTTATTCGGACCCTCGTCCTCTTTCATGTCTGAAGGAACCCCCTAATGGCCTGGTCTTATGCCGCATCGGCTCACCTACCGTCCTGGGCCAACGTTCCGGAAGACTGGTCATGTCTGGAAGGACCCCCTAACAGTATGGATGTCTGACTTATGGTCCACCAACTGTCCTGGGCCAACGTCCTGAAAGATTGATCGACAACAAATTGATAAAATCCCGCATTGCGAATATGGTCAGCGGTCGATGCTCATTTGTTGTCCCCATTTCAGGCTAACGCAGAAAGGATACCGTTTGTCCGCCACGGTTAGCAGTTGTCCTTTATTGTCACGCCATCCCCACAGTGTTCCGAATTTGGGCATCGTGATTCAAACTTCCCATTTTCATCTGTTTGAACCGATTTCAGCGCCCCTGGTGTTGCCCCGTTCGTGCATAAGAGCACGTTGGAGAAACGGTAATTCGGCTATCCTGGAAGTTCCTCCTCCGATCAAGCCTTCACCATCTTTTGGGAATCTGTACTGGTTTGAGGGAATTGTCGTCAAACGTCCCGCAAACATTGTAGGGATGCAACAAGGCAATTCAACAGTGGAAATCGTGCGTGCTACGGAACTCAAAACAAAGGAGAAAGAAAGAGTTGGAGCACAAAAGTGTTAATAAAAGTTTCTTTCGGGTTCGATACAATACTCGGGGGTTGACTTCCCCCATGGACGGGTTGACTCCGTCAAAAGAGCGTTGCAGCTCCGCCACCCGTTGACTTGCGGCATCCAGATCCTGTTGCCGCTGATTCAACTCCCGCTCCTCTTCAGCAGCGGCGAGGCGTAATCTGTCAACCCTGGCCCTGGCCCTTTCTACCCCGGCCCGGACGGCAGCCATCCTCCCAGAGGTTTTCCCCATATGTTCCTCAGCCTCCGCTAGCTGGGCCTTCAATCGTGAGACCAGCTCGGACTGCGCATCGAGAGTGGCCGAAAGCTCGTTGGCCCGGATCTGCATCTGTTGGACCTCGCCTTCAGCCTCCTGGAGCTTCCTAATGCTGGTCGCCTTCCTCTGCTGCCATCCCACGCTCAGCCCACGATCATGCTCCCGGATCTTCTCAGCCATGAGGTCTCGGATGAGCGCGTGAGGGCGTTGGGCATCCACTCCCCCGACACACAGTTCGCGCAACCGCGAGCGGAGCCTATCCATTTCGGCCAGCCATTGCGCTTGGGGAGTGTCCCTGATAAAGCGCGTGATCCGCTTCCACGACCGGCGGTGGACTATGCTGTTGTCTTCCTCATAAGAGGCCGTTTAGTCCCAATCCGCGCGGTCGGCAGGCTCGTACGCAGGATATGCCTGCAGGAATTCCTCAGCGGGATCTGCATCTGGTGTTGAGTCTGGTACGACACCTGACGCCGGCGCAGGCACGACAGGACTGGGACTGACCGGTTGATCCTCTTCCTCAGAGTCCACCTCGATGACTTCAGGCATGACCCTGCTGGTGGTCCCGCTAGTGATGGTGTGCGCTGCAGCTTGAGGAGGTGAAGGGACTATCATCACCATCACCGGCATGCCCCTGGGAGGGACGCCGCCAGACATCCCGACCAGCCTCGCTGCAGCAGCCCACGCCAGTCGGAGAACTGTATGACAGAAAGATACATAAACGTTAGTCATCATGGCCCACATGTGGCAATGAGGAGACCGGTGGAGGAGACTTACGAAGATCGACTTCCGAGCGCTGCTCCTGGGCCGGTACTGATGGGACTCCGAGACGAGGCCCCCCGTATACTGTTGGAAGGTCTGGAGATTTCAGAGGAGCCACCTCAGACCCCCTGGTCCCACCAGACGCAGAACTGGACGCAGCCATAGGCGCGGGTTCTGAAGGTCCCGCATCGTCACCCGCCAAGGAGCGAGAACGAGGCCTACGAACAAGTTCCTCCTGCATGGCTCAAACATTGGTGAGAAGTCCATAGGGATTCAAGAACAGATCGTAAGAAGATAATTTCAGAATGCTACCTCGAGAGCCTCCGCGAAGTCGTCGGACTCTGAGCTTCGGTCCCCGACCTCACCCTCCTCCAGCGGGCTCCCTCCTCCAGCCTCATCCTCCCGAGAAGAGTCCCCTGATTCCTCCGGCAAGGGGAAGCGCTCCCTCAGATCGGCAGCCGATAACTGTGGAGGGACCGTCTGATTCAACAGTACCCTCACCCGGTCTGTCATTGGGCGTGGGACACCACTGGAGTGGACGTAATCCTCCAGCTCGTTCAAGTATTGCTCTGCCTCCAACGGAGACACCATGAATCGAGCCCGGACTGGGCATATGCCCGGCAGTTCCATCCCGAGGCGATTCAGGTGGGCCCACATCTCAGGTGGGATGAGGAATTGCCGGTTGACATCCCAAATGTCCCAAGCTTCCGGAAAGACAGTATCTTCTTCCATGTCAATGTGACGCAGCCGCTTCCCCGGAGCCTGAGTGGGTATCCTACGGAACCCCCTTGGTGGTCGCCCCTCCGGATGACCCTGCTCTCCCGGAACCACCGGATCCGCCGCTGTTGCCATAACCTCGGCCGGTGCGGGTCTCGCCGCCATGGCAACCCCGCTGCCGCGAGCGGCCCTAGTTGCCCTCCGACCCCGACCTCGAGATAAAGGAGGCCCACCATCACCAACCCGGATCGTTGGCTGCTTCAGCATCTCCCCGGGATAAGCGGCCTCCCAGCTGATGGCATACTCCTTCACTAAGCCGAAGGCAGCGGTGGACGGAGGCAATGCGATCTGCATCTTTCCATCCTCATGTGTGAACATGAGCCACAGTTGCCTCATCACACACGGGTGATCCTCGTGACGCACCTCCCAGTATACCTGCGGGGTCAGCCGCTGGAGGCACCGGAACTGCCTCGCAAAACGGTGCGGGGTGTACGGTTCACAGATTGGCTCAAGATCTATCTGAGCCACCAAAACTCCACCTCGGAAGGCCAAGGGGTAAGCCTGATGTTCTTCCGTTCCCCGTCCATCATCAGTAAGCCTCCCCGTCGGTAGTGGGACGGGATGAAAGTTTAACTCGTCCGCCCTCCACACCCTATTCAGCACTATCGGAACGGCCAGTTTGAATGGGAAGCTCCCAACTGCGTTCAGAATGGAAGGGGAAAAGTCTGATCCCGGCGGCGAAATGGGGTTTGGATACTCGTAAATCCCCCTGATATGCGCCGTGATCCACCCATAAAGGAGTTGGAAGGCCCCGCATATTCTTGGAGGCTTCTTGCCCTCGCTAATGCGCCGCAGCATTCTGTATAGTTTGGCGAGCATCGGGATCCCCAGGTTGATCCGCTGCCCCATGGCCAACATCGATGCCATGATAAACGAGCTGGGTCGTACCCCCATTCTTGTATCTCTCACCGGTAGGATCCACCCACAGATGAGAGCCGCGATGAACGCCGCCAGCCTGACTATTGGCTGTTGTTCGGTGCTGACGCTGAAACCCCAAGTCTTCCATTGGCTGTCCTCCATAACCCGCCAATACGAGTGTCCCTTGCCCCGCTGGGCTGCCCTCGGACAAGTTCGAGGCCTTGGAGGGAACTCTCGATCTTCTGGGAAGTTCAGGAAGCATTTGAACCATCTTCTGAAGTGGACATCCCTCACTGCTTCCGTGTCCTCTCCAGGGACAAGCGCCATCAGCGCTGACGCCAGCCGTGGCATTTGCTTAGCATCTCCCCACACACTGGAAACAGGGAGGAACTTGTCATACATGGCCCCCATGATCGGGACCCCGTAAATCTGGTGGACATCCCACAGGCTGATACCCACCTCCCCATGATGCAGGTGAAAAGTGTTGGATCTGGACGACCATCTACTCAACAGTTCCGACATCAGCTGCTTTGGTTGGTAAATGTGGAACTGGGAGGCCCATGCCGCCTCATACAATCCCACTCTCCTCAGCTCGGCCTCGAACTCCTCGCAGGAGGCACCTACCCAGTAGGCCCAGGCCTAGTCATCGGTAAAGTTGTCGCCCTGGCGCAGGTCCTACTCATCGGACCATCCCTTCTTTGGATCCTGGAGAGCCGCCTTCAGCATGATGCGGTAGAGAGGAGGGGACGTCTCCGGTTGCAGTGGCCTCCCGTCAATGTCGTTCATATGATTGTAGAGGCAATCAGGGGTGACGGGTGTGAAATCCTCCTGTGCATGACCATCGGCCGCCCTGAACCATTGGTGCTGGCATGGTGTGCTCCTGAACCAGCAAGCTGGTTCATCCCTTCTTGCCTCAGGGATGAAGACGTCATCCCTCAGCCCGAAGCCGTACAACGGTTGTTTCTTGCACTGCGGGTAATCCTTCTGTCCTTCCGACTGCAGTTCTGTCAAGGAAGTGTGGTCCGAGTGGCTCCGAATCATCTCCCCCAAACCCAGACGGTTGGCCATCTCATCTCGACGAGCAGCGTCTGCAAGGACCCCCAAGGCAGCTTCTTGATGGGCAATTTTAATTTTGGCCCTCAGAAAAGAATTCTTTCGGACGGATCGCGAAGGTCGGCCGCGAAGCTCGACCGCGAAGCCGGATCGCGAAGATCGGTCGCGAGACCAAGCCGCGAAGTCTGGCCAAGGCGGACAGAGGTTCGCTTAGCGCGGACACGGAGTCGGGGACTCGCAGTTCGCCGCGAAGCTCGATTCGCGGAGTGCTGTCGCGGAGTACGCGGAGTTTCGCGAAATCGAGAGCACAAAAGGACAAGGAAGACGCGTAAAGACAAAAGAACGCGGACCCCCTATTTATAGGCGACGACCCCGGAGCATCGCGGCGCGCCTCACCCGCGCGAAGCATCGCGGCGCGTCCGGATCCACGGCCCCGGCGAGCAGCGCGGGCCCCCCTTCGCGATGACACATCGCGAACCACTGACAGTTTTGGCGATTGTCCCTCAGACTTCGACCCTTCGCCCTCTGCGGCTCCAAGTCTGAGGGGGGCATTTTTTGGTGCCAAAAATGTGGCCCGAAAGGAAGGAACGAAAAAGACAACTGGCGCGCTGCCTCGCGAAGCACAGCCGCGAAGCCCTGCCGCGAAGCCCTGCCGCGAAGCGTCCCAACCATGGCGGCCCCGCGAAGCTCCAGAGGCGGTAATCCTCCGCGAACCGGTTTGACGTTCGCGAGCCGCCGCGAAGCTCCTGAGGCGGTAATCCTCCGCGAACCGGTTTGACGTTCGCGAAGCGCCGGAGGCGGTAATCCTCCGCGAACCCGTTTGACGTTCGCGAGCCCCCGCGAAACGCCAGAGGCGGTAATCCTCCGCGAACCCATTTGACGTTCGCGAGCCGCCGCGAAGCTCCTGAGGCGGTAATCCTCCGCGAACCCGTTTGACGTTCGCGAGCCGCCGCGAAGCCCCGAAGGCGGCGCGCGAGCCCTGCTTCGCGGCGCCCCTTCCCTATAAATACTCGACTCCCCCTGAGTCCACGGGACGGACAATCCGACCTTTCGGCTTCTCCTCTCCCGAATCGTGAAGCACGCTTTGCCCCGGGAATCATGAGCTCCGCGAGGTATTTCTACTTCGCGAGACGACTCTGATTTGTTTCGTTTTGAGCCCCTCTTCCGAGAGGGATGCCCTTCGCGAAGCTCAAGGGTGTTCGCAAAGGAAGGGGATTCCCAAGGGAACCCGGGCAGCCGCGGAGCACTTGTGCTTCGCGAAACACCCAACCCATACGAGTAATCCCTATGCTAAGGCAAGATCGCTCCACTTCGCGAAGTACATTGCTTGGCAGGACCCTGCTTCGCGAACCACTCCTTCTTCGCGAGGCAGTGCTCCGCGAACACTGTTCCACTTTGCGAAGCACCTCCTACTCCCACCTATGCCCCATGCTAAGGCCAAGGCACCCCACTTCGCAAAGCACACTCCTCTGCTTAGCGATTCCTCTTTCCGTGTGACCCTCCAGGTTTGCACGATGTGATTTCAAAGTCCCATGGACAACACCTCCCGTAGCGTTGCTTCGCCTAATGCTTCTTCGCATAGGCACGCTAACGGCTATTG
The DNA here is from genome assembly GCA_963277665.1 of Viscum album. Lineage (NCBI taxonomy): Eukaryota > Viridiplantae > Streptophyta > Magnoliopsida > Santalales > Viscaceae > Viscum > Viscum album. Next base: position 884,105,060 of record OY728123.1, read on the forward strand.
CTTCTTCGCATAGCCATGCTAACGTGGACCCTTCGATGGTTCCTTCCACGACCCCCCTTTACCATGGCCTTACCGACACCTTCCCTTCCCCAAGGACCAGAGGGTACCGGTTATGTAAGCCCTAGGGGTGTGGAGTGAACCCTCCTCGTCCGAGCTGCAGGACGTTAAACTTCCAAGCACCACGTCCTCAACACATGACGTTAAACTGTGGCCCAACCTGATCTCCCTCACGAAGGGTCCCCCCAACTCAAACATTTTTTACACCACTCGTCTCCACGGGAATGGAACTCTTCCGCACATGGAATGGGATCCTCCTTGTCGGAGTGGTGTATGTTCGCAGGGGAAGGGTCGCCTCAGAGCGTAAACCCCTAACCTTTGGTACGGATGATTGCACCTGTGCATCTCGGTACTTCCCCACTACCAAGGTCAGTGGAGGACATGATAGGGAACGAGGCTCCTCCCATCGTCGGACCAAGGCCCATCTTTCCCGCGCTTTGTCGCGCCATGGGCCTCCATCCTGGAGTAAGTCCCAACAGCATGGGCCGCCCAACGCGTATGCCCCTCTTCGCTTCTCATGGACGCACCCTTCGCGACGTGATCGTCAGGTCCGTGCAACCTCTTGTTTCTCACATCGAGCATGACTCATGTGGGCTTAGAGTGAGCATCAACCCTGGCAACACCATTTGAACTACTAGGTCTTTGATCCATGTCAAGGCATGGTACGTAGGAAGCCTCCATGAGGTTCAATCCCACCCGTCACTCATTCATGTCGGGTCCCATTCTGGTCCAGTGGTAAGCCATTGCGACCCACCATTTGAACTACGAGGTCTTTGATCCATGTCAAGGCATGGTACGTTGGAAGCCTCCATGAGGTTCAAGCCCACCCGTCGCTCATTCACGTCGGGTCCCATTCTGGTCCAGTGGTAAGCCATTGCGACCCACCATTTAAACTACGAGGTCTTTGATCCATGTCAAGGCATGGTACGTAGGAAGCCTCCATGAGGTTCAAGACCACCCGTCGCTCATTCACGTCGGGTCCCATTCTGGTCCAGTGGTAAGCCATTGCGACCCACCATTTGAACTACGAGGTCTTTGATCCATGTCAAGGCATGGTACATAGGAAGCCTCTATGAGGTTCAAGTCCACCCGTCGCTCATTCACGTCGGGTCCCGTTCTGGTCCAGTGGTAAGCCATTGCGACCCACCATTTGAACTACGAGGTCTTTGATCCGTGTCAAGGCATGGTACATAGGAAGCCACCACGAGGTTCAAGCCCACCAATAGTGGACCAAGGTCTACTTTCACGTCGGTTCATCGACACACCCACCCGTCGTTTTCTTCACGCCGGGTCCCATCTTCGTCCAGCATGACGTTAAACTACACTTTGGTCCGGTGGTAAGCCATTGCGACCCACCATTTGAACTACGAGGACTTTGATCCATGTCAAGGCATGGTACGTAGGAATCCTCCCAGAGGTTCAAGCCCAACTCCCCTCGGACCAAGGTCCATCTTCACGTCGGTACGCTGACGATGCCCGTCGGACCAAGGTCCAGCTTCACGTCGGTTTACCGGCACCATCCCGAACTACGCGGACTTTGATTCCCTGTCACAGGGATACGTAGGAAGCCTCTTCAAGGTTCAAGCCCAACGTCACTGTCGCCCCCCTGCGATGGTCCCATTTCACTCTCTTCCATCTCCGATGGACGTTAAACTCGCGGCATACCCTGTGTTGAACACGGGAAGCTGAGGAAAACCCCAGATACGTGTCTATGACATGTCATTCCCCGCGGTCGATGTGGGATGCCTCGGGATTCCACGCCCTCGAGAAGCCTTGTGGTCAAGGATAACAGACAGAAATGCCAGGTACCCCAGCATCTAGACATGCTACTGATGCCTCAACATGACTACTCCCCTGACCGAAGGTTGTTGCCCTGGCTGGACCCTTTGGAATGTCCCGACAGGGGCAGCGTAATTAACCGGCGCCCATGGAAACATGGCACTGGGAAGAGTTTCATGAACTACGTATTAAATCTATGAGGGAGACCCGGACTAGGTGACGAGTTCTGAGGAGGAATCCACGGAAGGAAGAACTGACATCCCATCATCCCGTTTCGATCAAGGAGCAGACGTACCTGAACAAGGAATGAATGCCGCCCACCTTTGGAAAGCGGGAATGCGGGGAAACAAAGCCGCGCGTCCCCCCCTGACGGACGGATGCGTGCGCGCCCCGGCGAAAGCGTCGGAAACAGTATATATTTATGTTTATGCATAAATATTGATTTCATTTTATGAACACAAAAGATTGTACAAGATATTCTGGTTGAAAAATTATTGTGATAAAATGATTTGGGTAATGGTGTTGTCTTATGAGACATTATTTATTTGATTATAGTATAAAACTAATCCATTTTGGGACTTTTTCTACCATGTTATACAGACTCGATTATTAACCTCGACTAATGTGTAATTCATGATAAATATTTTTTCTGAATTTATTATGATTCTATTAACATATGATATTATTTTAATTATGTTATTTTTTCCATGTGATTACTCATGAGACTTCTATTTTATGATATTACGCTATACCTTTGACTCAGTGGTTATGTTTCCTTGTCATGTTTGTCTCTTACTCATCTTTTTAGCTCCACCATTTCATTTATATATTCCCCGGGTTTTCTGATATTGTTTGATGATCTCAAACAGATTTACTTGATAATTATAAAGAATAAATTATTAATTTAATGTTTTGGTGTCAATTTAATTTATTATGAACCTAGACCCTTAATGACAGTAAGCGACATGATCTTTCGGTTATACATATGTGTTATTTATGTCTAAAAGTCAAGTAATAATCTGTCTAAAATGAATGGTTCTCTATAATTGACATTAATAAATTATAATTATTATTTTTTCATTATTAATATAATACTATAGTGACAAACATAGGGATAATTCAATGTATAGGTAAATTTCTTAGATTTTATGTGAAGGATATGGTGAGTGGTTACCAAGAAATTATATCCTTATATGGATGCAAAAAGTGTATGTGGATCTAGAATAGTTTTACCCATTAGTAATAACTCTGAAAATGTAAAATTTGGATTTGAAAAAATAATTTTAAAGTGAATGTCAAATATTAATTACTACACATCTGGTTTGACGCTCATAGGGATATGTTTTGGAAATTCACAAATTCTTTATAAAACATGATGAATGACAGTGAAAAATAGTCAACTTGGAAAAACCAATAGGAAAAACTATTATGGATTAGATAGATTTATACGTAGATACTCATGAGATAGTCTAAAATTATCCTTAAAAAGTTATTGCATCTATGTTGATATGTTTCAATTATGTATGTTAATGTATTCTCGTCTTGTTTTTTATTTATTTTTAGATGAAAAAGGTAATTAGGAGAAACCATACAAACAACCAACATGAGAGAAAATGTGCTGATTAACCCAATTATATGCCTATCCATATGAAAGAAGGAGCTATGAAATTCAGGAATGTACTGACTCAACTAGACCGTGTTTTAATAAATAACTTTTATCATGTGAGAAACCCTATTTATAATAAAGATCAAGTTTAAATTTAAAAATATTTTAGAAAAGACCTACTACCTATAGAGTATATTTTGATCCCCTTATCACCAAACAATGTATCAAATTAAATGGGATAAAATTATCACTTCTACAATGCTCATGGAAATAGAATATTTTGATGATTAATTATCAAATTGATGGGGAAGTCGATCCTTGGGTGACCATTAGCAAGAATACAATGTACAAATATGAGATTTAATGAATGTAATATGGATGCATTAGGAAAATGATTTTAATTAAATTTTTTCCCCAAACACTCTATCTTAAATTGGATATGGATTTAATCATATTGAATAAAAATTAAGATTATTCTACTAGTGCATCTTGGGAAAACATTAAAAGTCTTGAATTGTACACCTCCAGTTTCTCCATAAACTCCAATAGTAAGGAGGATTTTTTATTTAGTGGGAATAAGATGAGTTATTGAAATAAATTACAGATTCACAATGTTGTTTGGTATAGAGATATTTTCCATTATGAGATCATTATTTATATGGTAATCATTCAATCTTAGTTTTATTATGTGACTCAGAACAAAATATAAAATGGAGTTTTTCATCAAGAGTGCCAATATATAAATCTATGGGCAGAAAGAATGAACAACATCCTACCGGAAGAATGTTTGGGAATAAGAACCCTAGAAACTATCTATGGTAACCAAAAGATGTATCATTTTTTGAAAATAGTGGAATCATGATAAATATTGTTGATGGAAAATGATATAACCCACTATTGTGGAAGAGTAAAGGATGTCTCCAATAAATATAATATTTGTGGTGTAGTGTTTAAAATACTAGGATCGTGGGAATTATTCATGAATGTTCTCTATGCTGAGGTTTATTAGAGATAAAAAATGACAATATCCTCTAAGTTAGTGATATCAATGAATGGAATATTAGATAACTACTGTTGAGGAGGACCCATAAAATGATATGGGGTCATGTTTTCTAGTTATTCATACAATAATAGTGAACAAACTATTTTATTATGGTACTATAAATTATTTAATATATTTAAAATATAAAAAAACTATAAAATTAGAACTTAAAAATATGGGGTATGAGATATCTATGAGAAAAAATGATAAAGTTGTTGCATCCCTTGTACATAATCCCCCCCATAAACATTTATGCGTCGAATATATTAATTCCATTAGTGTTGTCTTATTATATATTGGGAATGAGTTTGTTTTCTATATATAATACCAACATGAACTATTGATATAGGGGATCACTTTTCACATCCTAACTCATCCTCTATTTCAATACATGTGTAAGTGGGAAGATGTATTTCCCGTGGAATCGTCTTCTGAAGCATGGATATAATTAAATTATAAGAAAAATATCTATCCGAAATGATCAAGAAATAGGACACAATGAAATTAGAAGACATTATCATTGTGAGGTACTATATTGATTTTTCCCTCAAGAGTTTTGAGGTATTACATGGAACCAAGAGGTTGTGTAATAAATAGAACATATACTTATCTTTCTAGACACATATAAGACTCCTTCAAAAGTGAATATTTTTATGTTCGAAGAGATGAAAAATAAGTTATAAGAGAATCTAAAAAGGGTTATATATGCAAGAGTGGTTCACTATAGGATGAGAAAGTCCTCTTCATCGTAAGGAATGATGGGTCAATGTTCCTCTTCATTACATATTATAAACTCATAAAAAATGATAAATAATAGGTATCCACCATCATGGATTTATTAATTTTTTAATAAACTTAATGGGAGATGGTATTTCACTAAGGTTGACATTTGTTTAGGTTATAACCAATTAAGGGGTAAGAAGGAAGATATTTCAAAAATTATCCTTTGAACAATGTATGGACACTTTGAGTATATAATTATGGTTTCTTAACTCACTAATTTTATAGAAATGATCATGGAATTAATGATAAATTTCATAGAGAAACCATGAAAAAATTATTTTAGTCTTTAAAGTTCATAATATAATATAAACCAAAATCAAGGAGGATCATGCAGAGAGATTCAATATTATTCTAAATAATTTTTAAAAGGTGAATATATAGGTGAATTAAAATAAATGGTAGTTCTTCATAAATAAGGTTTCATGATTGGGTCATGTTGCATTAAATAAATGGATGTCAATAGATACTTCTAATAAAAATTGAATTTGAGGACTCGCCTAAACCAGCATATGTAACAGAGTTATATAGTTTCTATGGACTAGCTAGATATTACTGATGATTTTTATAAAAATTATCATGATTGTAAAACCAAATAACCATAATAAAAAATAAGGGGGCAATTTTTTCTGGACCAGTAAATGCAAAGAGTTCATAAAGGATTTGAAATATATTCGTATCACTACACTAGTCCTGAGGATTCCCTTAACTGGAGAAATTATTTTTCTATATAGATATTTTTAAAATAATTTTTTGGGTTCCATAATAATTCAAAATTATATATTCATACCCTATTACACATGTAAGATGAATGTCCATGAGGAGAAAAATCTATCACATGATCTGGAGTTGGTAGCAGTGATCATTATGTTGGAAATATCAAAACATTATCTTTATGGGGAGAAGAATGAATTATATATGGATTATAAGGGCATAAAATATATTTTCAAATTTTAATATGTTCTAGTGAAGATTTTTTGATCTGATCAAGAATTATTACTATTAAATTCATTACCATCTTGGGAATGAAAACAAAATGGAAGATTCACTCACTATAAATTATCTAGATACCTTATCACTAATGATAATAATTTAGAATCAAATATTCTTTTACATTCAATCGATTGACATGGGAACTATAATGTAAGTAATATAATCATTAGTTTATCAAATTATTTCTCAAACATCACCTCCACATAAGAAAAGTATTCTCATAGAGATAATGTGGAAATTTAGAGGAAGGTGGAAGTTATAAGAATATTGAAATCTGTAGAGGTCAAATTTAATCCGGAATATGTTGTAAGGTTTCGGTCATGGAAACATATACTATTAAATATCACGATAAAGTAATTTATTTTTGAATGATGCACATATATCGACCTTCTCCATCCACCCAAAGTACAAGAAGATGTATGCAGATATCCAAGAAAACAATTTTTGGGAAAATTTGACAAAGATGATTGTGTAATATACATAAAAGTGTCTAGTATATCAAAAATTAAGGATAAAATGAAAAAAATAAGTGAATGATAAATAAATTACTCAAATTGTCATGAAAATGTGAAAACATCACCATTGAATTTTTCATTAGTCTTCGAAAGACACAACGAATAAATAATAAATACAAATTGGCTATAGTGGATCTTCTTATATAGAATTATAACTTCTATTCAATTTTAGTGGTGGCTCACTAATCCAATATGAAAGGAAAAAACTCATAGATATAGTGGGGTTCATGGAACACCACTATCTATTATATATATATATATATGAGAGAGATTCAATAATTACCTAAAAGTTCTAAAAGATAATAAATAGTGAACACAATACCTATTTTAACATTAGAATGAATTATAATCCCCATAATAATGGTCAATATGAGTATACTATTCATACACAAGAATCAATTATGAGATAATTCTTTATGAAATTGGAATGAGTATGGGATCAAAATCATATGTTGGTCGAGTTCTCATACAATAATATATTTCACCCAAGAATCCAAATTAATACTTTTAAAGCCTGTTATGAAAAGATATATAGAAAATCTCTTTGCGAGGATGAATTTGGTGAATAGAATATTTTGGGGCCAAAATTTGTTGAGGAAATGGTTGAGCATTTCAATACCATTCAACAAAACATTAGGAATATATAGAGTCGACATAAGAGTTATGTTGATAATTTTTTACGAGACCTAGAGTCTAAGGTTGAGTATAAATTTTTTCTCCATATATATCCATTGAATAGTCTCATGATATTTGGGAATAAATCAATGATAGTAATTTAATACATCATACCTTGTTTATATTATATATCACATCAGTGTTAGGCCTTATTGACTATAAATCTCCACAACACTGACTAAGGTGCCTGATGTATTCAATGTAACAATATTGAAGAAGTACATATCAGATACCTCACATTTACCAAATTTAGACTTATCACAAATGGAAAATTATCTCTCCTATAAGGATTATCTAGTGAAGATTTTGTACATTAGAGATAACTTTAGGATAAATAAGTTGACTAACCTGGTGCAAGTACTATGGATGAACCATAAATATGAGGAGATGTCATGGGAACAGGGGGAAGCCAAAATGTATAGATACCCTAACCTATCTACATATTAGTATGATGTAAAAAAATTAGAGTTAAAATTCCATAATGGGGGAAAAATATAAACCCACAATATTTTTAAAAAGGAAACTTTGTCTGATAGCATATATGATACGAAACAACGAGCCTAAATGAAAAATGATTATTTGAATATTATTTTGATAACCTTTATATTGAATTGGATGGTATGAATTGGATTAAATACTTTATGTAATATATAAATAAATCCCAATCAATATAATTGTATCAATGAATTCCAGGTAAATAATTTCTAAATTTCTATTGAAGCCATTTTATTCATTAAAAAAATAAATTTTCTTAAAAAATGATTTTTTTCTTGTTGTAAGAAAATATGATAGTTAATTTATATAATTTTTAGAATATAGATTTGATAAAATGACCAAATTGTTTTATATATGTATTTCAAAATTAACTTGTTGTTAAATTTTGGTATTTTTGTAAAATGATGGATTTATTAGTGAATAGTGAAAATTACCAATTTTTAAAATACAATATTTTTTTTTTCATTATATCAAGTAAATTAAAAATCCAATTATATTATAAATTTTATATTAATTTGGTATATGAAATTTGTTTATATAATAATCAGAAATGTTAAAGATTTTTGTATAAGTTAATTTTTATGCAAAAAACATTGTTTTCGATATACTGTTTGTAAGTAAATGTTTTATCTATATTAAATAATTAAAATAACCCCCAGTCATGAAATTTTGAAATAAAATTTATAGATTATATGTTTATTTATATAAATTTCAAATAATATAATGATTATTTATAATGACAGAGTAAAAAAAGATCATTTATTACTTAAAAATGCATTTTCCTAAAAAAATGGAATGCCCCGACCCGAGTTACCCAGAGTCGGTGTACTATTGCGTAACATCGGCATGATCACAAAAGATCAAGTATCAAAAGACCGATTAGTTTAGTATCCTTGGAAACACTAGATACATTCATAAGTCTTACATTGCATCATAAAGTAAAACGAATCTACAAAAACATCCTGTCTTCATATCCCCTCATATTATCCCTGCAGGACATTCATAATAAACTTCTTCACATCCTGGAAAAATTAAAACATTGGAAGGGGTGATATTAGATGCTGAGTAAGGATAACATTATAGTGGAAGCTTTCATAAATAATCATTAACATTTAAGGCAATTCATAACTAAAACAAATGCCTTTTAATCTTGAACTTCAACAAAATATGGATAAAATAAAATGAAATAAAACCATTTACTTATTCAGATGGATATTCTACTAGTCGAATAATCACATGCAATATCAATAAACACTTTCATAATGATGGAATGTATTATGCTAGACTATCATAACCACGTAGCCAAGTCCTTGTGCAAAAACTACAAATAAGATTTTGTCAAGGCCTCGTTCCAAGACACTAGTTTTTCTTTTGAGACCTGCCGATGCATCGAAGAGCTATAGTGGGCTCCACCCGTCACTTATTAAGTCCAATGCATTCTTCATATGAACAGGTTTAAACATATCATAAACGATAACATAATCGTATCACATAAAACAAGCATAAATAAAACATAAAATTTCAACATTCCAATCACAAGATATCAATAAAACACATTGATATAATAAAAAAATTATCAAAACCATTTTTAATACCAAAATAAAAGAAAACTAAAATTTGGTATTTATTTTTCATTTTAAAAAATGTTATGGCTTGTAGAGGATAACGAAACTCAAATAATGGTCATGGCGGTGGAGAAGTCATTGTCAACGCATACATAAGACAAAACATTCCATTTTTCATTTAGTAAAAACTCTTTGTATAAAAATATTCCTTTTGAATAAAAGTAAATTTCAAAGGGGTTTATACACCGTATAAATGAAAGTTGTGTATAAAACAAAATATTCCTCAATGAAATGTGATTGAGACGAAGTCCCTTACAATTATCATTTTTTATGTAAATTATATCTATTATGTGTATTCACTATAATTACACATAATGAAAGTACAATTACAAGATAGGACATAATAATATCATGACATAATTTGAAATTACGAGATTAACCCAAAGAATGGAAATTGGGTTAAGAAGTTCCTTTACCTCGTGTCCGACTTGACGCGCCCGTTCATTAACCTCCTGAATAATAAACCAGAGTTAATTTATAATTGCTTAAGAACCTTTTTCATTTTTATTATTCCTTTTATATCACTTATTACCATGTTATGAATATTATTTAATTATTTAAGTTAATAACAGTCGTTTTGTCGATCTTTGGTACTTGAGTCAAAAATAAACTTCCTAATTCAATTTTTTTTTTCTATTTTACAAAATTAAAACCATATAAGTTGAATTAATTAATTTAATAATTAATTCCCGCTGTCACAACAAATAGCGTGTTTTTAAGAAACAATATATATATCAAAAGACTGACAATTGTTTATGTCTAATTTCGAAGTGAAATTAATTTTAATAACCACCATTGGATAAAATGGTAAAAATATATTCTAATTATACATTAAAACCCCTCAATTATATAATTTATCACTAGAAAATATTTTGATTAAAAAAGTTGTTTTTAAGTATTTTTCACTATTCATAAAAAATTAAAAGTTCTCAGAAAATTAACAAAAATTCAACTTAGGATAATTTCGATATCCCGAACACAAAAATGAAGTCCATTTTGAAATATATAATTTATATAATTTCAAAAAGTGGGTATTACTATTCATAATGGCTACTTTGATTGGTCGCAGTGTGTTAGAATCTCAAACATGCATACAATGCAAGCTATTTCATTATTGAAAGAGAGGCATACCATGGAAGCTCGGGGTGTTACATTCTACCCTCCTTTAATAAATTGTGTTCTCGCAATTTTGAAATTGCTCTTCAAAAATAAAAGGTTGAAAATAGAAAATACCTTTGTGGAAAACCCACTTCGGAAATAAGGTTAATAAAAATATAACTTTAAAAGAAAGAAAGTGAAGTACAAATATCACCCAAGATAGCCAATACTAGGATTATATAAAAACATGGATATGGAGGAAAAAAAAACCATCAAGGTCTGATGGGGAGTTGAATAAAACAGGATTAGGGGAAAGTTTAACTACATGAAAATCACAAACTTGTGATTGGTTAAATTATCATTGATTCCCCAGTAGGAATAGTTAACCGAAAATGTTTTTGTTTTAAGTTACCTTTCATAAGGTTGAGGAATTTATTTAGGAGATTTTCTAAGAATGTAAGGAAATATACATACTTGTCATGTAGACTTCCATTCTTTAATAAATATTCACCACAAACCCATCTTTCACTCAAAAAGATAATAGAACTCAAAAATATTATACTTATCATAATCTTATAAGTTTCCAAATATTAACACATACCATTTAGATTAGAAAAACTACATTTTAATAACTAGGGACTTCCTGTAGGATAGTGGAAGGTAATAAAAGCCTGTTGCACTATGGTTGTGGGTTCTATTACTACAGCTTTGACCGACGCGACAGGTTATCCCCCGTCCTGCAGGTTGTCCTTTTCCTAAAACTATAGTATTATAATATTCCAAAAACAATCTTCATAAATGTTTTAACCATAAACAATACTACCCAATGTTCAACTTAATCCATTCCAACCTTTATAGTTATCCAAAATACCTCTGTCCAGACTTTTTCTAAAAGGTCTCTAAATTCCAAAATCAATTGTATCATCAGATTCCTCAAACAAAGTAAAGTTTCTGTTATTGTCACATACAAAAATATGATTACCTTCATCATATTAAAACATTAATTAAAAAAACAAGTATAGTAGTAAAATCATTATATATATCACATTATTCTTATAACCAGAATATAATCCTTGAGTCCAATAGCACCAATACATTAATTATTCCACTTCAACTATAGTAAGAGCATAAGATTGTCCTTGATCCCTTGGCCTTTTCTGAGGTATGTTTTCCTGACTCTTAGGACATTATTTATCATAATTCCCCAATTCCATACAATTGTAGCATTCCACATTGATAGCCTCATTATTTCCCTTGAAATCACGAGCCTGGTGACCTTTTTCTACACATTTATAACAAACTCCTATTCCTTTTAGGCAAGTACCAGGGTGATTATTCCCACAATTATCGCATAATGGAAAATCCTTCTTTCTCTTTTTCCCTTTATCTGTCTATTGTTCCACCATTCTCTTCTTGTCTTGCTTTACTTTATTGTCATAAGATTTATAGAATTCATTTTCTGTCTTGATAGCACATGAGACAATATCTTCATATGACGAGAAGGTTTGTGAGACTAATTCTCGACGGAGAAATGGTTTTAACCCATCAAAGAAACCATGAATCTTACTTCTTGGGTTACGTATATAATATGCAGCATGTCTTGTTAACTTCATAAAGTTAGACTCATACTTTGCGACATTCTCATCTTCCTTTTCCCTTAGACTGGGAAATTGCCTTTCCATATTTTCTTGATGGTCACAAGGAAAGTATTTTTCTAAGAAATGCTCTTTAAACTCTCTCCATTCCATACTTGATACATCTTCATCTTCCATTGTATTTTGAATCAATGACCACCATTGATCAGCATCTCCAGTGAGGCGGGAAACTGCCATGATATCCTTTTCCCTTTCACTAATCCCCAAGGCATGGAATATTTTATCTAAGGAATTTATCCATTTCTCAACTACTAAAGGATTAATTCTCCCATTGAATGTCTGTGGTTTTTTCCTAATGAATCGGTCTAACATTGATCCTCCACGTTGCAGATCAGGGTGATCCATACGAGTAAGGTTATTATTCCAAACCTAAGTGAGTTGTCCCAGTATGGTGATAAGTTTATTAGAACCAGTTGTATCTCCAACTCCACACTAATTATCTTGAGCAGGAGGGAAATCCCTACATGGAGTTCCTACATTGATATGGTTTACATTCCTTCAACTAGGTTCCATTTCTAAACAACGACATAAACAACATCAGTTTATGAATCAAAATACATAATTCCATACTTGTAAAACACATAACATAAATAGAAAAATTTATGGATATAATCCATAATCATAAAAAATATTTCTTTGAGAAAATATATACTCATAATCCCTACATAATGGTTATTAAAGAAAATGAGAATTATACGAAGCATATCCCCCGAGAGTGTCATAAAAAAGAGTGAAGCATGGCCTGTTGTTGTGCACTAGTTCCCGTTCGAGTCTAGCTCAAATCGGTGTTTTAGGGTTTTACCCCTAGGTATATCTATGCCAGAGCCGCCTCTACTTGTTCTTATCTAGACAGTGATGTATTTCTCGGAAAACTCACAAATTCTTCACAACAATTTTTTTTAGAAAGTTCTTCTATACTAATCCTCAAAGTCTATCTTATGGCTCTGTGCTCTAATCATAGTTTTTCTAAATCGAACAGCTAAGGTTAGTACTAAACTACCTATGATACCAACTGTAACGCCCCGACCCCAGTTACCCAGAGTCAGTGATTTATTGCGTAACATTATCATGACCACAAAAGATCAAGTCTCGAAAGACCGATTAGTTTAGTATCCTTGGAAACAATAGATACACTCGTAAGTATTACATTACATTATAAATTAAAACAAAACTACAACAACATATTGTATTCACATGACCTCATACTATCCCTGTAGGTCGTTCATAATATACTTCTTCACATCCTGGAAAATTTAAAACATTCGAAGGGGTGAGCGCAGATGCTCCGTAAGGATAACAATATAGCAGATGATTTCATAAATAAACATTAACATTTAAGTCAATGTATAACTAAAAAAAATCCTTTTAAACTTGAACATCAGCATAATATTGAAAAAATAAAATGAAATAATGCCATTTACTTATTAAAATGGATATTTTACTAGTCGAATAATCAAATGAAATATCAACAACCACTTTCATAATGATGGAATGCATAATGCCAGAATATCATAACCATGTATCCAAGGCCCCGTGCCAAGAATAAAAATATGATTTTGTCAAGGCCTCGTTTGAAGACACTAGTTTGTCTCATGAGACCTTCCGATGCATTTAGGAGCTATAGCGGGATCCCACGTCACTTATTATGTCCAATGAATTCCTCATATGAACAGGTTTAAATATATCATAAACCATAACATAATTGTATCACATAAAACATGCATAAATAAAACATATAATTTCCACATTCCAATCACAAGATATCAATAAAACACATTGATATAATAATTTTTTTTTATCAAAACCATTTTCAATACCAAAATAAAAGAAAACTAAAACTTGGTATTTATTTTTCATTTTTAAAAAAGTTATGGCCTATAGAAGAAGCCAAAACTCAAATAATGGTCACGGCGGAAGAGAAGTCATTGTCTCCACATACGTAAGAAAAAAAAATCCATTTTTTTTTGTAAAAATGCTTTGTAAAAAAATATTCCTTTTGAATAAAATTAAAAGTCAAATGGGTTTATACACCGTATACATGAAAGTTGTGTATAAACCAAAATATGCCTCAATGAAATGAGATTGAGACAAAGTCCATCACAAAGATAATTTTTTAAATAAAGTAGATCTATTATGTGTATTCACTATAATTGCACATAAAGAAAGTAAAAATACAGGATATGACACAATAATATCATGACATAATTTGAAATTAGGAGATTAACCCAAAGAACGAAAATTGGGTTAAGAAGTTCCCTTACCTCGTGTCCGACTTGACTCGACCGTTCTTTAACTTCCTGAATAATAAACTAGTGTTAATTTATAATTTCATAAGAACATTTTTCAAGTTTATTATTCCTTTTATATCACTTATTACCATTTTATGAATTTTATGTAATTATTTAAGTTAATAACGGTCGTTTTTTCGATCTTTGGTACTTGAGTCAAAAATAATCTTCTTATAATTACAAGTTGTTCATGTGGTGAAATATCCATTATATCCATAATTATATTCAGGATTTAGATATCATATATATCATATATATCCAGTATATACATTCATTTATAATATTACATAACATTTAGAGGTAAGAAATGTAATGCACCGTTCATGGAGACGGTAAGCCGTACGTACGCATTAACGCTACTTTCATTTATATTTAGTATTTAATGGAATGAAATTATTATTATATAAAGGTATAATATAATTCTAGTACAATATAATGTACAATACCATTTACTCCATCTTTTATACATTTCACATATGGCGTTAACGATTCAAATCACTTTGAGGGGGCGGTAGTCCGCACATCCTAAAATAAAATTATCTTGTTTACCCATAATGGAAATCATAAAGGTATGCCATAAATGAAAAATACAGAATAATAAGGAAAACAAAAACATAATATATATCATATATAAAAATAGTTTCATCATAATGGACACCATGAGAGGTGTTAAAAGAATATTGAACAATCATCGTTTCGTGAGGTAGTAATTCGCCACCCACAGAATCAGTATGTTCTTTAACCATTAGATGAAGGTGTGTGTTAGTGTAAATAAAATCCTTCTCACAAAAACATCCAAGTATATTGAGGATACTAGTTTTGTTACAAAATAATGTAATAAAAATATTTCAGGGGGTTGGAGAATCAAAATAAAACAAAAGAACACAAGAGAAGACATTACCATAAAATTGGGTAACCATTTTTTATTTGAGCCAAAGGCTTCCTTGGGAAGACTTCTGCTCAAAGTGAGGCTTCTAGGAGTAATAGAGGAATTTTGAGAGAGTATTTGGGCAGAGTTTGGCTGAGCCAAATTGTAACACCCTGAGATTTTATGAAAAATATTCTTTTTGATTTCATTAATGTCTTGTGTTGTATGTTACACCAAAAGGATCTTGCACAACATGCATCCTTGACTTGCCTTGCATTACATGAAATCATGATCTTCCTCGATAGCCTATGTAGTACGCAATAACGAGCTTCACTAAACAACAATATGCTTTTAAAATATTATTAAAACTAGTCGTTATGAATAGTGATAACCACTTTTTGCAATTTTGAAAATTTTATTTTTCAAAATGGACTTCATTTTTGGATTCGGAATATCGATATTAGCTTAGGGTGAAATTTTGGTACTTTTCGGATAACTTTCATTTTTTGATGAATAGTGAAAATTACTAAATTTTAATTAAAAACAACCTTTTTAATCAAAATAATTAATAGTGATAAATTATTAATTTGAGTGGTTTTAAATTATATTTAGAATATATTTTTACAATTTAATACAATCTTGGTCATTGGATATAATTTCACATTTAAACCAGACATAAACAAGTGTCAATCTTTTGATAGTTATTATCTCTTAAGAACACGCTATTTGTTTTGATGATGAGAATTAATTTTTAAATTAATTAATGCAACTGATATGTTTTGAATTTGGAAAAATAGACATAATTTTTGAGTTCATTATATCAAATATAGCTTAGGCCTACTTTTTGGTATTTTTTTGGAAACTTTCATTTTTTTTATGAATAGTGAAACCACTAAGTCGTAGTAAAAAAATGAATTTTTCATAAAACATAATTTTACTGCTTTTGTGAGTGAAATTTCAAAACTCTGAGAGACACGGTTAATTTCAGTAAGTAAAATGTGGTTCAATGAGATGAAAATAATTTTTGGTGAATAGTGAATTTTTACTTTTTTTTACCACGGTTAAAAGTAATTAAGGTAATTAAGGGTAAAAATGATATTATTATTACCCTAACACAAGTTCTAATTCTATTGGATAAGTGTAATTTGACCAAAAACAACCTTAGTAATAAAATATGACCATTTAGGCCAACATGGATTAGATTAGGACATTTATTATCAATTTACGTAAAGAATGGTTAAAATAGTTAAAATCAAAGTTTAAAAAGTAAATCATTTTTAATATGGGGTTATACATAAGATAATTTCTACTATAAATATTCATTAGAAAGATAAAAAGATTTACAACATAATTGTATTTTATTTATAATTTTTAGACATTAAATAATTTAATTGATTTATGACACAACGATGATGCAGTAATTTTCTTATTAATGAAATATTGACATAATGGATGTTATAAATACCCAAATAAAATTAATTTGAGCAATTTTATGAATTCCACTAATTTTATAGGTTAATATGACATGTTATTATTGATTTTATTAACTGTTTTAGAACTAATAATTCTGTTATAATTTTAAAAAAAATCAATTACTAAATATTGTCAAAATTGACATAAAATAGTTTTTAAAACAAATATTATATTATTAATTGTTATTTTATTCCAAAAAAACTATGGTTCCGCAAAATGACTTAGATAAGGTTATATATATTAATAATAAACAAATTGGGGTTCGTTTGTGTTGTTATAGTAAGTTTATTAACCTTATAGTGTAAGAAGACGAGAAGACACGGTAAAAGTAAAATTATTTAACTTAATGTTAAATCTAAATGATAAGGTTAAAATAGGAACCTAAACTTGTCTAAATTCTATTGGATTAAGGGATTTAGACCCATCCCAACCTTATCTTCGAAATAAATCAATTTGGAGCTATTTAAAACCAAATTTGTCTTTATAATAAAATAATATTTTTACTTATTCCAAAGGTGCCCCTCTCCTCCCTTATAAAAGGGCACCTCCTCCCTCTCTTCACTTCCCTAGAGACATCCTAGAGGTCTTGGTATTATTAAAAGACCAATTTTAGTTCCCTAAAAGGAGGTCTCAAAGACGCGCTTCAAAGAAGAGGTAATGCTCATTACCGATTCCTTCATCTTTATTTCTTCTTCCACTTCTTCTTCATAGGTTTTTTTTGTTTGAAGTAATAACAGCAGTATCAATAATATACTGATATGTTATTATAAGTATGAAACAACCCTATTTCACCATCTATCCATCCTATGGAAAACGAAATCACCGTGCGTGCGTACGTACGGAATGCCATCTCCACGCTGTGGTGTATTCTATTTTCCACCACCACCTTACATGGATGGGTATAATGGTGTAAATAATAACTATATATGATTATTGTAAAGTGATATTGATTCTGAAATAGTATACATACACTCCAATGAAATTCCACGATCATGAGAACGATATCATCCCTCGTGCGAACGTACGGACTACCGTCTCCACGATGCGATGAGATTCATTCTCCACGTTAACCATTCATGAATGATTATAAATTATATATAATAAGTAATCATGAAATATATGACATAATAATGATACTAGATTTATGTGTGAATATATGTATGTCATCTACTTAATTCCATTCAACTAAATAAGGAAACGAAAACAGCGTTCATGCGTACGTACGGCCTACCGTCTCCATGAACGGTGTATTGCTTTCCATTTACTAATATTATATATATGAATATTATGAATATATATTATATATAAATCATGTTTTACATTCTGGATTTAAGTAAGAATGATCTATGTAATCATATGAATAATTACAAGTTAAAACACGAACGACAAATGAGACGATTTTACCCAAAACGCTCTTTAACATGGAATTTACAAAAGAACGGGTAATATAAAGTCATAAGTGAACCATATATGATATCATAAAAATGAGTATGATTCTGTAATAAGTCAATGAAATTATTTAAATCATTATACAGGAGGTTCAGACACTTACGAAGCAAATCAGACCTAAGGTAAGGGAAAATATCACAATCTCATTTTTATCCGAGATTGTTTATACATTGGTATTTACTAGGGTGTATTTTATCATCCACATACATGTTTCCCCAATATGTAATATTATTTCCATCCACCTAAAATTTTATAAATCCCATTTTACCCTTCGGTGAGTTTTTAGTAATGTATATGAGAGGAATCTGTTGTCGTTTTTCATACGGGGTATTTTTTGACTTTTCCGACAAAAGTACGAGAAGAAAGTTTTTTTTAACTTATACGGAATGAATGGATTTTTAAAACATTATTTACAAGAAGCTTCCTTTACAATTTTTCAAGTTTATTTTCAATCAACTTCTTTTATTTTAGAATTGTATGACATGTTAAGAAAGGAAAAGTGTTTTTGATGTAAAAAGGATATTTTCCTCAAGAATGGAGTTCAAGTGTTTTATCAAAATTATTTTCCATCTAAGATAATATAGGGTTCTGTTTCTATCCCTATTATTACATGGATTTGATTATGTTGTGAGGGAAATATTATTATGAATTCCTTTATCTTATATGAATTGTTTTATGATGTCACGATGTTTATGATTCCCATTTTTATTACATGGGTTATGCTATGATATATGGTTTATGATTTTTTGGCACACAAATGAATGGTATCATTATGAGATGGGTGGGTCCTATATCTCCCTCCAATGCATTGGGTAAAGATTTTATATCTCATGAGATAGACATGGCTGTAATGGAAGGTTAAACCGGTTCATTGAATCTGGACTGAAACGAGGAGTGAACTCGGTTCCGAAATGGACTTTGTCCACTAAGATAGTCTTGGCAATGAGTCTTGACTAATAAGAAATGATTCTCCATGATTATGTGTGTACTCCACAATGTTTCATGGTTTAAGTTATGATTATAGGGATTACATTTCACTACTATGATTTATCCCATGTTATGATATTATGATCTTTTTTGCAGGTTAAGATTTCCAAAATGTTATGTTCTTATGAATATGATGTGATTGATATTTCTTTTTTTTACACTTACTGAGCATTTGAGCTCACCCTTTTATGTTTTCTTTTCCCCGGGATATAAAGAAAGGTTTTAGGTAATAAAAAAAGGGAAGATCTTTATGGGAGATGTTCAAGTTCTTTCACCATGATTAGAAGATTACGTTCTGAGTTTCCAAAGACACTAAACTATTACGGTCCTTGTTTGTGTTTTTTTGTTATGTAATAAGTATTCTGTAAAAGTAATTTAATGTCTATGTATGTCAAGCTTCGGGTCTCTACAGTTGGTATCAGAGGAAAGTTTTAGTCAACCTTTGGAAACTAGGATGCGAGAACTTTAGTGAGATCCCTCGAGATATTTCTAAGGTATGTCTAGGGATGTCCCTAAGGATAAGTATAAGTATCGGTTATAGTACTAAAATTACGATAACCCAAGATGTTAGATATTGTGAAGGTACTCCTCCTTTATTTTGTTGTTTTCCCTAGCATGATTTTTGCCTCTCACACTATTCATTTTGGGTTTTAGATGATGGCTGGAACCCGAAGGAACCGTGTTGATCAATGAAATGGACAATGCAATGATTGTACTCCTGAACAAAAAATGTTATGGGAAATGGAGTACAAAATCATATTGCTATAATTACACAAGATATGAATCATTCTGGACATCCAAATGAGCAGAGAAGGGAACAATATTCTATTGAGTCCTTCATGAGGCAACATCCACCTTCTTTCAGTGGGTCTTCTGATCCACTTGTTTCTGAACAATGGATCAGTACTACTGAAAAGATATTTTCATCTCTTCAATGTTCTGAACAAGATAAAGTCATCTTAGCAGTGTATGATTTGGAAGGTGATGCTGATCAATGGTGGAATCATATCAAGAATACGAGGCCAAGAGAAGAAATTGAGTCCATGGAATGGGATGAGTTCAAGAACTTATTTTTCAATAAGTACTTCCCTCGTATTCTTCGAACAAAGATGGAGAAGGAGTTTCTTGAACTAAAGAAAAAGGATGATGAATCTGTTGGTATATATGAAGAAAATTTTACAGGGCTTGCAAGGTATGCATCTGGATTTATCATCCAACCTGAAATTAAAGTTGATCGATTCTTCAGTGGCTTAAAACCAAATCTTTAAAGGGCATTAGTTATAAGACACTTCAGTAGCTATGAAGAAATTGTGCGTTGTGCTATCAATTTAGAAATGTAATTTGGTGATACTTATCCATCTCATAGTTTTGACAAGAAACGAAAGATGGAGTTGAAGGAGAAATCTTAGAATAATGGTGAAAATAAGATGAATGTTTCCTTATGCTTAAAGTGTGGAAAGAAGCATGGTGGAGATTGTCTTAAAGGGACAACTAAATGTTTCAAATGTGTAAAGGAAGGTCATCGGGCATTTGAATGCTGCAATGATGGGAAGAAGCTATGTAATGATGCAAATAAAGGAAGGGATACATAGAATGAACCTATTACACTTCAATGATTCAAGTGCAAGTAAATGGGGCATTATTCTAATAAATGCCCTAATCCAAGAGTTAGTGATGATCGACATGAGCAACCACTTAAGGAAAAGGACAAAGGGAAGTCACATGCGATCACCATTGGCGATGTTGAATATGACAAAGATGTGGTGGAATGATTAAGTGTTTATGTAATGGGATTCCAAAATAATGTTGTATATAGTATTGTGGAATATTGGAATATTTATGTATTGGTCTATTGTGGTTTTCAATAATTTTATGGTACCGGTATCCATGAAAAGTGATTGAGATGGTTTTGGAAAAAAAGGATGATATGCGCACAATGAAGGGAAAATGATAAAACGAAATATTAGACAGTATTCATGAGCTCATGATTGATATAAGGTCTAAGTGATATCATGGTTTGAGTATATAGAATTTTAAGGATTTTGGTATGTGGAAAGTGTTAACTTTTAACTGCATTCATGTTTTCACTATGGTTCAATTAATGGGAATTAATTCTTCAAGAGAATACATGATTAAGGTATCCACATGATTGTAATTTGACCAAAAAGATATAGCTTATGATATATTGGGGATAAATGATGGCATTCACGTGATTGTTATGTGACATTTCAAGTAATCATTTTCTTTATACTATGAGCTTAGACCAAATTATTTTAGATAATCCCAAAGATTGGTATGGATTATGTTGGACATAAGTTAGTATTAAGGATAGAAGTTTTTTTGATATTATTGATGGGATGTTATAGTAATATAGTTTTAGAAAAAGGACAACCTGGAGGACGGGTGACATCCCATCGTGTCGGACAAGGCTGTGGGAATCGAACCCACAACTGAAGTGCGACTGGCCTTTATCACCTACCACTGGCCAACAGGAAGTCCCTATTTAGTGGAAACGATTTTTATTATATTAAGAAATATGATATATGAATTATAAGTCCATTTTAGGAACCGTATATGATTAATCTAACTATAGATGGACTTATGAATGTTTTGATAACTTTTCTAACCTTTTGTTTGAGACAGATGGAATGACCCATCATTCTATCACTGGATATGCTAACACTTCACGAATGAAAAATTCAACTTCATTTATTTAAGAGATGAAGTGGAAATTGTCCATAGAATGACCAACAGTGAGACTATACCAATATCATGAAAGTATTTCTTCTAATTCCAATTTCATTAACTTTAGGGAAATGATCTTGAAAACCGAAAATGTTGCCCTAATGATCTTATATCTAATGATTCAGATGGTACCTTAGATCATCAAAAATTTATGGCTTTGTTATTGATGACTTTTCCATAGCCATGTTCTCTACCACTCTCCATCAGAACAAGATGGTTAGATTTCTCTTCTATATCCATATTTTCACCTATGTGGAAACCTAGTGATTAGTTTATTTGGGTGACCGTTACATTTCATACATTAGTTTTTAAAGCCAAGTTTTGGTATTCCTTTTTACTATGTGGGTTTATATTAAGTAAACTTTTGAGTAGTAAACCAATTATAAACCCGACTAATTTTGAGGGCGAAATTCATTTTAAGGGGGGTAGAATGTAACACCCCGAGATTTTATGAAAAATATTCTTTTTGATATCATTGATGTCTTTTGTTGTACGCTACACCAAAAGGATCTTGCACAACACGCATCCTTGACTTGCCTTTCACTACACGCAATCACGACCTTCCTCGATAGCGTGTGTAGTACGCAATAACGAGTTTCACTAAACAACATTATGCTATTAAAATATTATTAAATCTAGTCGTTATGAATAGTAATAACCACTTTTTGAAATTTTTTAAATTTTATTTTTCAAAATGGACTTCATTTTTGGATTCGGAATATCTAAATTAGCTTAGGGTGAAGTTTTTGTACTTTTCGGATAACTTTCATTTTCTGATGAATAGTGAAAATTACTAAATTTTAATTAAAAACAACCTTTTTAATAGAAATAATTAATAGTGATAAATTATTAATTTGAGTGGTTTTAAAGTATATTTATATTATATTTTTACAATTTAATAAAATTTTGGTCATTGGATGTAATTTCACATTTAAACCAGACAAAAACAAGTGTCAATCTTTTGATAGTTATTATCCCTTAAGAACACGCTATTTGTTTTGACGATAGAAATTGATTTTTAAAATAATTAATGCAACTAATAAGTTTTGAATTTGGTAAAATAGACATCATTTTTGAGTTCATAATATCAGATATATCTTAGGCCTAATTCTTTGTATTTTTCTGGAAACTTTCATTTTTTATGAATAGTGAAACCACTAAGTGGTAGTTAAAAAAATGAATTTTTCAAAAAAACTTAATTTTACCGGTTCTGTGAGTGGAATTTCAAAAATATGAGAAACACGGTTAATGTTAGTAAGTAAAATGTGGTTCATTGAGATGAAAATAATTTTTGTTGAATAGTATCTTTTTACTTTTTTTACCACGGTTAAAAGTAAATAGGGTAATTAAGGGTAAAATGATATTATTATTACCCTAACACATGTCCTAATTATATTGGATAACTTTAATTCGACCAAATACAACCTTAGGAATAATATATGACCATTTAGGGCTACATTTATTAGATTATGACATTTATTATCAATTTACTTAAAGAAGGGTTAAAATAGTTAAAATCAATGTTTAATAAGTAAATTATTTTTAATAAAGAGTTATACATAAGATAAATTTGACTATAAATATTAATTAGAAATCTAAAAAGATTTCCAACATAATGGTATTTTATTTATAATTTTTAGACATTAAATAATTTAATTTATTTATGACACAATGATGATGCAGTAATTATCTTATTAATGAAATATTGACATAATTGATGTTATAAAATACCCAAATAAAGGTAATTTAAGCCTTTTTATGAATTAAACTAATTTTATAGGTTAATATGACATTTTAGTATTTATTTAATTAACTTTTTTCGAACTAATAATTCTGTTATAATTTTAACAAAAATCAATTACTAAATACTGTCAAAATTGACATAAAATAGTTTTTAAAACAAATATTATATTATTAATTGTTATTTTATTCCAAAAAATATAAGGTTCGGCCAAATGACTTATATAAGGTTATATATATTAATAATAAACAACTTGGGGTTCTTTTGGCTTGTAATATTATGTTTATTAACCTTATAGTGTAAGAAAACAAGAAGACACGGTAAAAGTAAATTTTTTTAACTTAATGTTAAATCTAAATGATAAAGTTAAAATAGGACCCTAAACTTGTCTAAATTCTATTGGATGAGAGTATTTCGACCCATACCCACCTTAGCTTCTAAATAAATCAATTTGGATCTATTTAAAATCAAATTTGTCTTTATAATAAAATAATAATTTTAGTTATTCTAAAGGTGCCCCTCTCCTCCCTTATAAAAGGGCACCTCCTCCCTCTCTTCCTAAAACCACTTTGAGCCTTCAAACTCTTCCAAACCCTAAAAATTTCTTCTCTCAACTTCCCTAGAGACATACTAGAGGTCCTGGTCTTCTACAAAGGAAATTTTAGTGCCCTAAAATGTGGTCTCAAATAAGCGCTTCAAAGAAGTGGTAATGCCCATTACTGATTCTTTCATCTTTATTTCTTCTTCCACTTCTTCTTATTAGGTTGTTCTATTATGAAGTAATAACAATAGTATCACTCATATACGGATATGTTATTATAAGTATTAAACAACCCTATTTCACCATCTATCCATCCTACGGAAAACGAAATCATCGCGCGTGCGTACGTACGGAATACCGTCTCCATGCCTTGGTGTAATCTATTTTCCACCACCACCTTACTTGGATGGTTATAATGGTGTACATAATAACTATATATGATTATTGTAAAGTGATATTGATTCTGAAATAGTATACATACACTCCAATACAATTCCATGATCATGAGAACGATATCATCGCTCGTGCGTACGTACGGACTACTGTCTCCACGACGCGATGAGATACATTCTACTCATTAACCATTCATGAATGATTATAAAGTATATATAATAAGTAATCATGAAATATATGACATGATAATGATACTGTATTTATGTGTATATATATGTATGTCATCTACTTAATTCTATTCAACTCAATAAGGAAACGAAAACAGCGTTCATGCGTACGTACGACCTACCATCTCCATGAACGGTGTATTTCTTTCCATTTACTGATCTATTATATATATGTATATACAGAATATATATTATATATAAATCATGTTTTACATTCTGGATTTA
This sequence comes from Viscum album, assembly GCA_963277665.1. NCBI lineage: Eukaryota > Viridiplantae > Streptophyta > Magnoliopsida > Santalales > Viscaceae > Viscum > Viscum album. The sequence continues at coordinate 884,130,317 of OY728123.1, forward strand.
AGTAATCATTATCTATGTAATCATATGAATAATTACAAGTTAAAACACGAACGACAAATGAGACGATTTTACCAAAAACGCTCTTTAACATGGAATTTACAAAAGAACGGGTAATATAAAGTCATAAGTGAACCATATATGATATCATAACAATGAGTATGATTCTTTAATAAGTCAATGACATTATTTAAATCATTATACAGGAGGTTCAGACACTTACGAATCAAATCGGACCTAAGGTAAGGGAAAATATCACAATCGCATTTTTATCCGAGATTGTTTATACTTTGGTATTTACTGGGGTGTATTTTATCATCCACATCCATGTTTCCTCAATATGTAATATTATTTCCATCCATCTACAATTTTTTAAATCCAATTTTACCCTTCAGTGAGTTTTTAGTAACGTATATGAAAGGAATCTTTTGTCGTTTTTCATACGGGGTACTTTTTGACTTTTCCGACAATAGTACGAGAAGAATGTTTTTTTAACTTATATGACATGAATGGATTTTTAAAACATTATTTCCAAGAAGCTTCCTTTACAAGTTTTCATGTTTATTTATAATCAACTTTTTTTAGTTTAGAATTGTATGACATGTTAAGAAAGGAAAAGTGTTTTTGATGTAAAAAGGATATTTTCCTCAAGAATGGAGTTCAAGTGTTTTATCAAAATTAATTTCCATATAAGATAATATAGGGTTCTGTTTCTATCCCTATTATGACATGGATTTGATTATGTTGTGATGGAAATATCTTTATGAATTCCTTTATCTTATATGAATTGTTTTATGATGCCACGATGTTTAAGATTCCCATTTTTATTACATGGGTTATGCTATGATGTATGGTTTATGATTTTGTGGCACACATAAGAATGGTATCATTATGAGATGGGTGGGACCTATATCTCCCTCCAATGCATTGTGTAAAGATTTTATATCTCATGAGATAGACATGGCTGGAACTTCAGGTTAAACTGGTTCAGTAAAACATAACTGAAACGAGGAGTGAACTCGGTTCAGAAATGGACTTTGTCCACTAAGATAGTCTTGGCAATGAGTCTTGAATAATAAGAAATGATTCTCTATGATTATGTGTGTACGCCACAAAGTTTTATGTTTTAAGTTATGATTATTGGGATTACATTTCACTACTATGATTTATCCCATGTTATGATATTATGATCTCTTTTGCAGGTTATGATTTCCAAAATGTTATGTTCTTATGAATATGATGTGATTGATATTTATTTTGTTTACCCTTACTGAGCATTTGATCTCACCCTTTTATGTTTTATTTTCCCCAGGATATAAAGAAAGGTTTTAGGTAAGAAAAAAAGGGATGATCTTTATGGGAGATGTTGAAGATCTTTCACCATGATTTGAAGATTACATTCCGAGTTTCCAAATACACTAAACTATTATGGTCCTTGTGTGTGTGTTTTTGTTATGTAATAAGTATTCAGAAAAAGTAATGTAATTTCCTTGTACGTCAAGCTTCGGGTCTCTGCACAAATGGCTTTGATGGTGTGAATAAGGTGGTAGTGTTGGGGGCCTTTTATAAGAGGAGAGGAGGGGCACTCTAGGAAGGTCATGAAATGTTACATTATTAGGAAGTGCTTTTCAGATTTCAAAGGTCCAACAATGATATATTTCTAGGATAAGGTTATAAGGGTACTAAATATACCCATCCAATTGTTTTTAGACAATTTTATGTCTTATATTTTACATTATCTTTTCATTTTATTTAAATTGTTAATTAATGAGGTAATCGATGCATCATCGTGGTGTCATAAAACATTTAATTTATTTAATGTCTAAAAATTATAAACAAATTACCATGATGTATGAAATCTTTCTTAATTTCCAATGAATATTTATAGTCAAAATGGTATCTTATATAACCCCATGTAATAATTGTTTTAGTAAAATAACACATGTTTGTGACAATTTTATGTTTACATTAAATTAAAATTTATTAATATCATTTTCTTACCCAAGTGGCTCCATGGGGTCCCCAATTTGACCCATGTATTGTCTTGGACGGACATGACTCATCCAATAAGAGTAGGACAAGTGTCACGATAGTTTTATATTTTTATAATATCATTTTTACCATAAATTTCACTAATTACCTTTAATCGTGATTAATAGAACTTAAAAGTTACTATTCACCTAAAATTATTTTAATCTCATTGAACCAATTTTTAATACCTAATGACAATGATGTATGTCATATTTTGGAAATTAAAATCCCATAGGTGGTAAAATTTCATTTAAACAAAAAATCAGTTTTTTACCACATAGTGGTTTCACTATTCATCAAAAATCGATGTTTTTGAGAATAATACCAAATATTAACCCTATGATATATTTGATATTACTAATTCAAAAATGATGTCGATTTTACAAAATTACAACCATATAAGTTGAATTAATTAATTTTATTATTAATTCTCGCTCTCACAACAAATAGCGTGTTTTTAAGAAACAATATATATCAAAAGATTGACAATTGTTTATGTCCAATTTCAAAGTGAAATTAATTATAATGACCACCATTAGATAAAATGGTAAAAATATATTCTAATTATACTTTAAAACCACTGAATTGTATAATTTATCACTATTAAATATTTTTATTAAAAAGATGTTTTTATGTATTTTTCACTATTCACAAAAAATTGGAAGTTCTCAGAAAATTACGAAAAATTCAACTTAGGATAATTTCGATATTCCGAATACAAAAATGAAGTCCATTTTGAAATATAAAATTTATATAATTTCAAAAAGTGGGTATTAATATTCATAAAGACTACTTTGATTGGTCGCAGTGTGTTAGAATCTCGAACTTGCGTACAATTCAAGCTATTACATTATTGAAAGAGAGGCGTACTGTGGAAGCTCTGGGTGTTACAAAAAATATCATCAAATTTTTCAAGTTTATTTTTAAATTAATTTATGAAAATTATGTGAGTCATATTTGATAATTTTTATTCTATATTATTAATAATAATAACTAATATTAGGTAATATTATAAAATTAAACTTTTTTTCATAATGAATATTAATAAGTGTAAAAATTCATTACCATGATTTAGGTTAGAACAGGTTTAATAGGGGTATGTCAATAAATTTAGGGTCAAAATGAAAAAAAGGATTCAAAACCCCTATTTTATGTTTTATTTCAACCATTACCATAACAATTAATAATATGAGTAATTTTGGTTCCATTTTTTTCAAATAAAGTGAATTGATGTTATTTTTAAAATCTTAAAAATTACAAGTGTGCCACTCCCCCATTTATAAAAGAAAATATTATATACTATCTCATCCACGTATTAAAATCCTAATGGTTAATCCATGAACAACATAAATCCCTTCAAAAATAACTTATCACATCCTAGGCTATTTTTTTATAAAAAAAACCTCCTATGATGTCTTTTTGGGAAAACCTAAATTGGTTATATGAAGAAGTAGTATTTTTTTAACCGAGCATTTTTATTTCATTTCTTCTTAGGAATCCATTAAATATTATTCAAACATGATTTTATAATAACATAAATATATCGAATATAATTATATTTTACAATTTTTATGTCACAAACAATATCTACCTCTTATGTCTTAAAATGGCAACAAAACCATCATTTGTGCGTACGGATGACTACCACCTCCCGAACTGATGTAATTGATTTTCCAACATTGCCTATCATGGATGTTTGTTATGATGAATTAAATGTATATATGTGAAAATAATTAAATATTTATCATTATAAAAAATTAATATATCCAATATTTCCTTAAATTTACATTCATTAAAATATTATAATGTCATTCGTGCGGATGTATTTATTACATCATCCATGGAGTGATGCAATTAATTTTTCATTACCATATAAAATGGATGGTATATATAAGTTTATTTAAATATTGAAAATGATATTTATGATAGATTTATCAATTTTTAAATATTAAATAATCCTTTCCTTATTACTATCATGATCATTGGAAAATGGAAATTTCACTCATGTGTACATATGACCTACCGTCTCCATGATTGCATCATAGATCATTTTTGATATCCATCTTTCATGGTTGGATTTGAATTTATAATTGATGAATATAAATTTCAATTATTTCATGATTATTATTTTGTAGATGCTTAATTAATGCTCTATTTTACCTTATTCAACTTACAAAATTGATTTTGGACATATAAGCCAAATATCATGAAAACAGACTATATAAACATAAATGATTAAGTAATTAAATATAGTATGATAATAAATTATTTAAAATGAATAATGAACAAGAGAAAAGTTTTAAAAAAGTTAAAAAATTATTATATTTTTATCAACTACGAATACAATGAATGAATATGAAAATTTGGGCATGATGTAAGGGATCTCTATAAAGAACCAATTTTTCAATGTTTTGACCATTATCCCTATCATTCACTTTTTATCTATCTATTATATTTTGGAATTCATATAAATGACTTATATATGTATCAAAAAAATATACCAAGCTTATTCTGCCTTCTATTGATGTACTACAATATTCCATAAGCTCTTTTATAAAATAAAAACCATCTCTTTCCATGGGAAATTTAAATGTTTATTCCATAATATTGATTCCATTTTGTGAATCCCAGAAGCATGTACATGTTATAATGGGGTTGAGTATATATATAGATCCAATAAATTGGGTAAATATTTTTTATCATGAGATTTTATGTATTGGATTAGTGAGACAACTAAATCCATTATAGGACATTTCCCATCCTGTGATATTGTCTACACAGTTATCCTCAAGCCATTTTTACATCACATTATATGTTTTTCAACATTTATAATGATTCTATTATCTTATAATAAAATTTTCAATATGTTATTCTTCCATGTGATTACACATGAACCATATCTTTTATGATATTAAGTTATACCATTGAATCACATATTATGTTTCCTTGTCTCGTTTATTCCCTTAATGGTATTTATATTAGTCCATTTCATTTATGTATTCCCATGTTATTATCTGATATTTCATGAGATCAAATTAATTTTAAATATAATTATTTATTATAAAATTAGGATTTAATTTTTAATTTCACCTCAATTTACTATGAACATAGTCTTCTAAATACATTATACCTCATGATATTGACGTTATACATATTAGATATTAAAATTTTAAAAATAATGAAATAATATATGTGAAAGGATTGGGTATCTATAATTAAGCTGATATGGATAAAATAAGAGAAATATTATTATTAGAAAATATTTGGTTGCCTATCTTAATCATCTATTGGATTTTTTCATTCATAATCAAGAATTCCTTGTAGTTTATCCTCATCCAATACATTATTAGTTTAGAATGCATGGAAGGATGACATCATGATATGTCTGGACCAAATATTTTGTGAGGAGCCTTATGAAAATTGATCATAACCTAGCCTTAATTCTCATATTAAATATATCCACAATGTACTTCATATTTATAAATTAATGAGGTATCACATAAACCCATCCAATGTAGTTGGGTTGGAGGATTTTGACCTGGAGTTTGAAATGATTATTATTCGTTATCCTATTCATGTTATGTATCATTAGGTAAAAAGTTTCAAGGAATTTTAATTCTTATAGTTAATATATTTTGGTAGTAAAATAGGATAACCTAAATAATTGGGAAAATAAGGCATTGATTGTAGATGAATGACTTGATCGTTTCTATAATGAGGTGTTCTTGGAATATTTTGGTGGTTGAAAGTGGACTGGTGAGGAGAATTTTGTCACCCATGTGTCATTTAATTTTTATATATTTACTATTTATTGGGTTTCAATATATTATTTTAGTTTATTTAACCTCTTTGTTTTCATTATTCATTTTCATAGGTCTACAGTATTGACCATCCATTGGTCATGTCATTTCTGTAGGATCCATTTCATGATAATTCATTTTTTAATTTTTTAGGGAGGGGGTTTATTAATCATTTTCCATGTTTTAAATTGTGGTAAACCTATATCATAGTATTGGGTGTCACACTGTAGATATTGGTATGTGATAGAGGATGCTCCATGGTTATTCATGATGCGTCGTTGATACCTATAGTATTGGGATACCAATATCTTCCATTTTGTTATAATACATCCCTATACTAGATGGATTTGCAGCAGGGGTGCTTAGAGATGCGTACTATGTTTTGATAATAAGGGAAAATACATAGTGAGAACCAATATAGTTTCATTATGTATGAAATTTTCAAAATAACCTAGTCAATTTTAACAACATCCTCTCCTTATTTCTCCCCCATTCGTGTGACTTAGGTTCCCCCATTTGTGGATATCTCCCTCTATGATCCCTTTAGAATAATTTTTGGAATATGGATGTAAATACTTAGGTAAGATAGAATTTATTTGGTATTTCTCATCATCTATATTTTTATCCACATTATATATCTTTTCATTTGAGGATGTAAATCCTAATAGCCCAAGGGTATCCAATCTAGGGTTATGGGTGGATTTTTTATGTAACTTCTTTTTACTATATGTTAATATAGAGCCCTATTTTCCAATTCTATTTATTTTAAATAATGAGGATATTTTTGTTTATAAATTCCGACATACTTCTCTAAATAATATACCATTACTTTTGTATGAATAAGGTTATTGTGTTTTGCTTTAGCCTTTTTAATAAATTATTCTTTTGATCATTTTTTATGGTCTAATATATGATCATTTTTGTTTCTATTAAACCTTCTGGGATTAAATTTTTATTTAAAGTGGGTTTCCCTTTCAAACATGTTTTATGTGTATAAGTAGAAGGATAAAAAAATTTCATAGATTATTTTAATACAAAATGTTTATTTGGAGAAGGTATCAATGAATATTTCCTTCTGTTTGATACTTATTTTTAAAAAAATATAAGCATTGTATATTTATGTAAATGGTTTTGGTGAGATGTGGGAGACCATGTAGTTTTGTTGGCATCCCAGACTTGTTATCCAGGTTTAATTTTTTTTTCTAACTATATTATTGTGGCATAATTAAACTTAGTGATCTAATATGATGTGTTTTGAAAAAAACTTTAAAATATGACAAAAAAATGTTGTATTCACATATGTTAGTTATAATTTCTTTATAAATTCAATGATACCCAAGACCTATAGGTTATAGCCACATGTTTTATTTTTTTCATTTTTTATGTATAATTTCTTACTAACCACTTATTTATTTGGACACCTTGATGTGGTTTTATCTTGTTACCCTCAAATATTTTTTATTATTACCTTATTTATAGTCTTCATGGAACATAGATTATTTAATAAAAATAATTTTTTTAATAAAAGTAAAAAAAAATATTTTTTTAAAAAATATGTTTTCAGACAACAAATAACTGGTTATATTGAGATTGATATTATATAGGATCATTATGGTATCCAACTGGGATTTTAATGAATCCTTTTTTTATAAAATTTAGTTTATCAATAATTTTGGTTTCACGATACTATTAATTGTAATTGAACCACATCATATTGACATACTTAAGATTTATCATTATTATTCATCAGTATATGGGTGGTGGAGACAATGGTTCTTGTGGAATTGTTCTAGTGTGGATTTTTTGTATAATTATTATCATTTTGGTCTGGTGGATGAATCAACCATTTTTAACATGATATATTTTGGGATTATCATATTCATGATAATCCATGATCACTATACATATAGGTTATAAATTAATGGACTATACATTTGGTTATTATTATATTTTGTTTTCTCTTTTTGATTATTGGTTTTATTTGGAATTATCCATTTTCTCTAGTTTTCCAATGTATAGAAGATCCATGATAGATATTTTGGTGGAATTCATGTGTGGGTTATTTGGGATTACAATTTTAAATTCATTCCCACAAGGTTGGTTTTGATTTCTATTAACAAATTTTCAGAATATAGTTATTTGGAATGTTTCTAAATAATTATAAAAAAATGACATGGTTGATGGGTTCGATTGACCTGGACTTGTTTTTACATAGTCAAAATGAACCACTCATTGTTTTTGGAAAACATTGATGCCCTTATTTATAGACCCTTGCGTAAAGGATGGACATTATATATCATCCCAAAAACAATTTTTTTTCAAATTATATATAATCAGTCAATACTAAAAATATTTAGTAACATTTCATATTGATCCTTATATATGGAACCCTATAGTATCCCATGATTATGTATTACATGGATTCCCTGATGTTATCAATTTTTAAAAAACACATGTAAAACATACATATAGGATAACCATTATGTATCATATTGGAAACCCTTATGGTCATCTATTCTATTATTTTAAAATCCTTATATATTTGGGAAACCTTTATGTATGATCCTAATCAACCATTATGTATTTGGTTGTATATCCTAACCTATTTCCATTAGAGTAGATTAATTTTTTTCATCAAATATACTTTTAAAATTACATGGACACTCTAATTGTTAATTGATCTCTCTAGAAAGAGGAACCTTATGTATTGTGGAACACAGAAAAAAGATTAATATTTTATTTTATGAGAATTTTCTATTCATTATAATGCAGAGGATCTTTAGGTTTGAGGGTACCCATATATATGATTTCAATCATACACATCTAAAACATAATTGAGTTATAAATATGGGGTGTACTCTTACATATAGGGGTACCCATACACAAGATTAATCTATTACAGATAATGAACAATATATATATGGATACCCATATGTAACACTAAATCCATTGTGCATGCAGATTAGTTATTTAATAAAAAATCACAACCCTTCGAAATTAAAACTCTTACATAAGGGGATACCCATATGGAATATTAATGATTTCTCATAAAGAATATTTTATATGGGGACCTAGATAATGATACTACCCAAAAACGTATAACCCCTATATTTGTTATAACAAATAAACAACCAATTATACCCTTTAACTGTGTAAAATTAAATTTTATAAATACCCATAATAACTATAAAGCAACAATAATTACTCTCTAGTCTCCTCATCCTCTGGAAAATATTTTAGAAAACATCCCTACGATGTTCTGGCCTTCACAATCTCAATCTGAAACCAATTTATGAAATATACCCTACCATGGGACCAATACATATTATTCCCTATAAATATAACTATAAAAAATAGGCAGGTTATTAAAAAAATATCATAAGTCTTATCATCCTTAAAATGTAGTTTAAATAATTTTCATGATTTCTGATTTGTCCATAGAAATCCAATACTTCTATATATTCTTGATTTTGAACTGAATTGGTCATAACTCAACCACATACAAACTGAACCTGAATAATAAAAACATTATCCAAGATCCCTGGATGGACTATGAAAACCTATATCTACATCAAAAACAATTATACCAATATATTTTCTACCCCACCATATCTAATTCTAAAAAATAATGTGAGGCATTCTTTCTCTATTTCACTTTTTATAAAAACACTCTGCCTCACCTACTAACACATCATCACACATCTTGACCATGATGCATTAATTATCAGAGGCATCATAAGATTATCCATATTCCCAAACACAAGTACATACATGAAACTTTTTTTTAGGTCTATAGTTATATCCTCACCCAAATAAATACACCATAATAGTCAAGCAATATCTTCTAAAAAATCTTTAATAAAACTTACTATTGGATTACACCAAGATACACCCCATACTTGATGATATCACAAGAAATACATCTAACACATCATCTGACTCTAAAAATATAATATCCAATAAAGAATTAGTTAAATTAGATCTATCTTCTCACTGGTCCCCCAGTTCCATATTGACCATCCACTAACTAGTTTTATTCAATCCATGAGACTTCTGACATGAGGTTCATGTATCTATAACAGAATCTAATCTCTCTACTCTAAGTGTATCCTTAACTTCAACACATTAAACAGAAATAACTAATATATATCCAATATATTTTCCATTATTTAATATAATGGGTAGATGTAACAATTGAAGTCATACAATTTTTTACAACTTCAAACACTAATTAGTACCCATTTTTTGATTTCTAGGATCCTTGAGATCAAAAACCACTAATATTATCCCACAACAAGGTTGAAAACCCCCCACCCCAAACCAATGTTTCATTACTCATGAATTTGATTACATTACATCACTCCTCATTAACAATTAGTAATGAGGTACATAATCACTTTTATATTTCTCTTCCTGATCCACGATCATACCATCCCAGACAACCCTTGTCTTGGGCCATGATCAGATAAATCATACTGTGGACTATGATTCCTATCCAATAATACCAATTTGAATGGATTTAATAATTCCCATCATAATTAAATCTTAATTCCTCTATTATCTTAGGAATCTCACTAATTAAACCAAGATCATAACCATCTCAACAATATCATTTCACCATGGGCTAACCAAAACAATTCTCAGATCCCAAGCACATTTTTTGAAGTAACCCATTAATATTCATCAATAAAAATTTATATTTTTTTAACCACAAACTTTGATCCAAAGATAATTAAGTGTCATTAGGCAATTTTTCTCTAGTATTATGGTTCTATATATAATAGGACTCCACTAATAAATGATGATTCTGGGTAATGGGGAACCCCACTATATAAAAGGACAATAAAAATGAATTTTTAGATGTCTAATTAAAAACTATAAAAATAACATAAATATACTAAATACTAATATCAATAACCCATACCATAATCAAAAAACCAATTTCATTCTCAAAATAGCTTCGACATACCAACTTAATTAGAAATTTATACACTTTAGTCAATTTCATTCAATCATTGAAATATTATAAAAAAATTTCTATATAGGAACCAATTAATTTTTTCCAAAACCATATCAACGAAAAAATACCCACACACCTCATATTTCTCATTGAAAACAATTGGGACACAATAACAAACCACACAATCCCCACATTTGGGTCACTCTATACCAAAACACTAAAATCCTAGATATATTGTCTACAAAGGCATTGGTTTCTTATTCAAAGTGGATGATAATATATTAAAAACACAAAACATCACTCGAGTCATCAAAACACAAATGGTATTCATGGGGTTTTTTTACTAAAATTAACAATTAAAAAAAATCCATCTCTTTATTTGTTTCTAAAGTATTTCATAAAAAAAATTAATTTCCAAAATCAACATTGAAACCTAGTTTCAGAACCCATTTCGCCTTATTTTGTAAAATTATATATTATTACTAACCCTTTAAAGTATAAAAAACTTTTATAGAAACTTTAATCACAACTCAATCCACCATAAGGTGTTTATTTATAAAATAAGGTCTTCTCAAAAACCAGTTATCTCAAAAATTATTACCCTATGGTGGAAAACCAATATCTTCCCACAATAAACCAGAGACACCCATAAAATCTATATTTATATGAAAAAACCTTATAATGTACTTGAGAATAAACAAAATATATTTTAAGTTCCTTTAAAAAACAACGGATCATGATGTGGAATCATCTTAAAAAATTCAACTCATATGTACATGCATAATTCCCTATTCATGCCACTGAAAAGATGTATGAACAACCCTATGGATCCAAACTAATATTTATAACTCATATTGGGCATCATCCATCATTTATTTGGATTATTTTTCCAATATATAACCCATCCTATAGTTTCTAGTCAATTCCCAGAATATCAATTAAAACATGGTTTTTAATCGAATCCAAGCTAGACAAGCATGCTACTAGTCAACCTCTAGAGACAGAAAAAATAAATCCAACTCTAATTGATAGTATCCCAACCTAAATAATTTTTGGATATGATTTTGTAATTACCTAGCATGGGTAACCTAAAAAATACCTTATTATAGGGTAATATTAGTCTTCCAATGTGCCTCCCAATAAACTATATGTTGTTGAATTGTGTTGAGGGATAAAATAAGTTATTATGAGGCACTACTTATCAGGGGACCCAAACGTAAGTGTAAAAAAAATTTCCATGGGGAATTGAAATTTTTTAAATATTAGGAACCTTGAGAATTATCTCCCTTACATATAGGGGTAAATATGTGTAATAGAAATTTTTTTTCATAAGGACTCATACAAGTGGGAGAGAGAAATGTTTCAACCCAAATATCTTTAATCCCTGGATAAGGCATAACCTAAAATAAAAACATTTCATACCTTATGATTATGTAAAATAAAATTTAATATATTTCAACAAAATAATCCTAAACCCACCATAACTACTCTCTAATATTATCATCCACTTCTTATGATTTTTAAAAACCTCCCTAAGATGTTATAACCAACAAAATCCAAATTTAAAACCCCATTCATTAGACACTCCTTAATGTTGAAAACAAATTCAATTTTCCCTTAAGAAGATACCTACAAATTTTTGTTTCCATTAAAACTCTCTACTATAAGTTTTATAATCCATAAGATAGAGTTGAGATATTTTTTATGATTTAAAATTTATCCATAAGAAAATGACAGAACCCATTAATCTGGATTACGAATATAACTAATAAACAATTCCCTATGTACTATACCCAAATACACTAAACTCTATCAATGTTCCCCAGTTTTACTCTGTAATAGATCATCCATATCCCCAAAACGTTTCTCAATATAGTTTTTACCCCATGTATCTAATTTGACACAACAACATTAGTCATTCTTTCTATAGTTGAATTTCTCTAAAAAAACTCAACCTTAACAATTTATGAATCCTTACATCTCCACAGCATGTTGTACTTATTCATAGAGGCATTATATTATTATCCATATTCCTCCACAAAATTCTAAATAAGAAAGCTGGTTTAAATTCATAGTATGATCCTCCCACAAAAAAATAAACTATCGATACTCCACCGAAGTGTGCCAACATATATATGATCTAACATTGTCTTGGATTATAAAAATTTCACCCCATTCGGGAGGATAATGCATGAAATCCATCCAACACAAAATCCAAATCCAAATATGATATCCTCCAACGACCAAAAATTGAAAATATATATTTTCATAAGTATACTAGTTCCATCATGACTATCCTCCAACCAATTTCACTTTATCCATGGACTTTCTGAAAAGTGGTTTGAATATCTATGAGAAATTAAATGATTCCCACTATGAGAGTATCCTTACATTAACACCATTAAACCATAACACTATATTTCCATGTCATATTTCGTTTCCATTACTAAATATAATTACTAAATATTACCACTATACTCGTAAATGTTTTTCCAACAAGAAACAATGATCACTACCCATTACTCACTTACCTGGAATGTCATACTCAACTTCCATGAATATTTTCCCACAACTACAGTCACAACCCTTCGATACCAATGGTTCACTCCCCATGAAATTGATTCCCTTAAAACACTCCTCATGTTAAATTCCAATCAAGGTCCATCCTCACTCTCATGTAACACTTCATGAGTCATCCTCATCCCATCATTGATAGTCCTTATCAGGGATGATGTTTGGATCAATCAAAACTAAGTTCTCAAATTCATATCAAATTGTAAAACATATTATGGATTAAATTCATCCCATAATCATTAGGACCTCATGCTTCCATGTTCTTAAGAACCTCACTGATCAAACTGAAATCTACATAATCTCACCAACATCATTTCCCCACAATACAAAAACAATCATTATTAGATCCCAAAAATAATTTTCCAAGAACCCAATTTATAACCATACTATAAAACTGAGATGGATGAAAACCATACTCTTCGATCAATATATAAAAAATTGTTGATATCTAAATAATCACCTAGATTAGGTTCTACCCCACTATAGGATCCTCTAATAAAGGAAAATTACATGTAATGATGATCCCCAATATAGAAATCACATTTAAATAGTGGAAGTATAATGGTATAGTTAATAGAACCTTATAAAATATTCATATACTAAATTCCAACATCAATCAACATTCCCATAAACCAAAAATATGTGACTATCTTGAAACAACCTCAAAAATCTCAATAAATAAACAATTTAGACACTTTATTCATTCTCAATCAATCACGGAAAACATGGAAAACATAGTATAAATAGGAACTAGATAATTTTTTAAAAAACTAGATCAACCAAAACACATCCACTAACCTCAAATGGATTTATCCAAAAAATCATGGCACACTAACCAAGAATAGAATTGAAACATTTTGGACACTCCCTATCAAAACACTAAAATCCCTAAATTTCAATCTCAAAATTCATTTCATTCTTACAAATAGTAGTTCAAAATATATTACAGGAAAAAAATCGACTGGAATCTTCAAAACATTCCCTTTAATTCAAGTTTTTTCCACAATAACTAAAATTTTAAAAAATATTATCTTACATGGTTTTTTATTTTATAAAAACCTACACTATTTTTTATCCACATTGAATCCTAATTTCAAAAACCATTTCTTTATAATTTATAAAAACCAAACAATCCATAACCAATATATGTAAAACATAAATATAACAAACTTTTATGCACACATCATCCAACCAATTGTGTTTTATATAAAAAATATAATTTTTTATTAAAAACCAATTATATTGAAAATAATTACCCTATAGAAGATAATCACATAGTATCCACAATAAATCATTAAAATCAGTCAAGCCTATATCATCCAATAACCCTTTATAATTTATTTTATAATTAATCAAATATTTTGATTGAAGATTTAATTAAGAGTGGACATTCATGAGAAAAAATGTCAAATAAATCCACCCATATATGTGTGTATCATGTCCTATACATGCTAATACCATGATTAATGAATAGTAAACTAGATCATATACGATATCTATGACTCATAATTTGTCCCATGTATACCACATTAGGATTATTGTTCTTGCATATCACTAATCCAATAGTTTCTATTCCAAAAACTAATTGTATGGGAGCTTCTTGGGATTCAATCAAAGCAACACTGGCCACAAATTCAACTATTATTCCTCTTGAGTTACAAAATCATAATCTAACTCTAACTGATTATATCTATACCCAAATAACATGCATTGATACCACCTTGTAATTCCTTGATTAGGGTCTTCAGAATGACACCTGGTATGGGGATAATTCAAGACCTTATGATGCACCTCACCATATACCAGTGGTAGTTTAATATTAGTAAAGTACTACATTAGTTGTGGGAAGCCTCTACTCTCAAATTTATGTTCTAGGATCATTCCCAAGTCTACTAAAAATTCAGAATTGCCAGTTCATATGACAAAAAAACCAAAATATATGTGAAATAAACATGTAACCAAGAGGACCCAGAAATCTAGAATAATAAAGAAGATAAAAATTACATGATGCATTAAATAAAATAAAGAAACATTAGATATATTTTATAAAATTCTTCATGGTATAAATATGAAAAATTAAAAACTAGCTAATACATATGTATAATATTAATTAGAACCTAAAACCAGTCATTATAAAAACTCACATAATCAAATATCTCTGATGTTTTTTAGGGCGCATCTTATGTGAAGATCTGAATGCATACCTGTGTCACTTTTTATTTCCCCACATTCTATATTTCCAAATGTGAGAGGATTTCATCACCTTCAATAGTGATCTATACTCCTTGATCAAAACAGGATTATAGGATATTATTCTACATTTTCATAGTTTCCTCTTTAGAGCTCGTCTCTAAGTTAGGATCCACCTCATAGATTATTTCATCTCATGAAACTCATTCCTAGAGGCATATATTTTTGGATGCTAGTTAATTATAGTTCTTCTATCAATAAATTACAAGGGGAATTGACAAGGTAGAATCCTTTGGTCTGGAGAGTAGATTCATTGGGAATCAATAGAATGTTTGGACACTAGGAAAATTGGTCACTTGTATCTTCCTTATAAGAGGGGATCTCATAGAGGAATATTTGGAGTGGAACCCAAGGACTCCCATGTCCATCATGAGGTATCTAATTTTAACAGAATATCACCCATGTATTTCACTTAAGGTACCCCATGTTTAGTATGAGGTAGTATATGCCATATAGGAATATCTTCCAGGTCATTCATGTCAGGAATCATATGTTTTGAATGGGGTAGAAGATGACATATGCTCATAACTTCCAAGGATTTAATATTCTTAACCCCCGTGTTTTTTATGAGGTAGCATCATTTGATAGGTCTTGAGTTTAACGTCTAGTGGATATAGAATGAGACTCAACAGAATTCCCTATAGAGGTGGATTAAGGTTGAACATCACTAGGAGGAAGCACTTGAATAGTTTACCATATGGATTGATTAAAACACCTATGTAGGAAGACCCAGAAAACCTATCCCATAAAGGGAATATGTCATGGTTTGAAGTCTGATCTGAACACCCTTGAACATGGATATGGGATTAGCAATAAGGATGTGGAGGCTTAGGTAATGATCTGGAATTTTGTGTGTGGATTTTATGGAGTGGGAGAAATGTTATTTTTGGACCTCATGTTGGCTTCCTATATAACCCTATTAGTTGTAAATAATATTCCATGTAGATTGTAAAAGGTCATCATTTCATACACATGAGATGGTGGAACATGAAAATGAATCATATGGTTGGGGTTTATGCCTGGATGCTTCCCCTTAAGGGGACATGATGGGATTGGGGGTTATGCATTGTGTTGGACATTATGAGTATAACTAAGGATTATGTATGGAAGTGGCCCATTTAGTGGGAAATATTTATCTTTTATGCATAGGAGTGCCCCTAGATGGAGTTTCAGGGAAATTACAAGCCTCTAAAACCATGTGAGAAATTATCAATGTTAGAAACCAGAGGAAGTAATGGATGGACCATCATGTTGTTAAATATTCACTAATTAATAAAGGTTTTTGGATTATTCATGGAATCTACCCAAGGAGGATGTCATTTTATGCGAGGAGGGTCAAATTATATGTGATGAATATATCGTTCCATATGAGTAAAACATGCATCATCCAATGAAGGGTGTGTGGGGATTGCATTTGGAATCAACCTAGAGGAGGGGGTCATTCCATGTAGGCGGGATGTCATTAAATATGAGTAGGATATACTTACATGTGAGGAATATTTCATCCCTTGTGAGGAAAGGTGGTGTGAAGACCATCCCATTCCACACACATGGAGCATCATGTACCTACTATAAAAGGTAAGTCCACCATTAAACTTCATGTGAGGTGGATTATGGTACTAGGTATTTTTTATGCAGTTCAAATGTAGGGGAATAACTCCTTATCCCTTTGGATTACCTAACCATATCTTGCGTGACTCTATGTGGGGCATGGATTTAGAAATTCTTGAGGGTAACAGTGTGGAGGACTGATGGATCATGAGTTCTAGATTATCATGACTATACTATAAATAAAAAGGAGTTAGTAAACCTATGTTGAGAATATAAGTGTAAATGGAAGTCCTAGGCCACACATGGAATTGAATGAGCCAGAGGAAAGGATGGAACATGTCACATATGAACATGAGGTACAGTTGGTCAGATCTTGGATGGGTGTGAGGGCTTTGGGGCCTCAACAATAAATAATAGGTGTTACCATAAGGGAGGTAGCATAGAGAATCCCAAGAGAGATGCTTCGTGAATCATAGGGCCTCACAAAGAGATGTTTCATGAAGCTCAAGTTCATCATGGAGGAAAAGTGTTTCGGTAAGGGAAATGATATATGAAACTTTATGACATTACCTTAGGATGAAGTGTTTTTTTTGGAATGGAGTTCTTCATGAAGACTTAATGCTTCTTGAAGCCTCAAGTACCCCTGAGGTCCTTCTTCCCCAATGAAGGGAACATGCCTTCACAAAAGGCATCCCTACCTCAAGTGGAGGTATTCAAAAACATATTAGAGGGAATTGGATGAATATCAAGTACCATTTATGATAAATTTTATGTTTATATTTTTATGGATGATTGCTTCATGAATTGGGAGTAATTAAGACGTTGAAGAGTTGGGTAACAACTATCCAACATTCCAAATAAACAATATATATAGAGGAAATCAGCAACATGATGCTATGATGTTGTTCATGAAGAATATATGGGAATCACCAATGAGATCAAGTATTTTAGACTCACAGTGTGTAGTTTCAAACCTTATCATGGTCGTGTAGTTCCTTTATAATAGTGTACCAAAATATCAGGGCCTCACACCTAAATGGTGGGGGAGGGACCTTTGTGAAAGGGATTTATGCAGAAAACCAATATGACTATTTTTGGGATATATGATCCTGAATTCACATTCAAATTGATGTGGAAACCTTTACTAATCCCATGGAATATACTTCATCACCAAAAAATTCCCCCCACCATCAGAATGGGAGAAAATTGGAAAAGGAGGGTCTGATTATGAGGGAGAATTGACAAAAAATTTACAATATTCTATATTTAACAAAGAAAGTTTGTAGTTATAATTTATGATGATATCATGTGGAGATCACTAGAAAAAAGGCCATCATGAAGCACAACCTTTTGTATGTCTTTAAATATAGTTGTATGGGTCATCAAATGAAATTTAATTTCCATGAAGAAAAACATGTTTTCTCTCTTTTTTTGATTCTCACATTATTCATGATGAAAATAGAGGACCTAAGAGGAAGGGGACCATTAAGGGAATTCCACAGGATGTTCACCCAAGTCCCAAGAATTCAATTTCATCATGTTGACATCCCCAGGGATGTATTATTTCTTGAGTATTAGAAAAATTGGGATGTTTACATGCAGCTCCTCAATCCTTTTTGGATGTGGAAGCACCTCAATAGGCATGGGATACATCTAAACATGATCGTTCATGCTATGGTCAACTTCTTTTTGTCTTGGTAAGATGGGAAAATGTATGTGATGGATCTAGAGGACCTGTTGAAATCTTGAGTCAATGTGTATCTGCTGGCTTATCTAGTTGAGGGTGCTGCTAGACATTAAATCTCCTCTGAAACATTCAGTAGCTGAGTTAGATGTTAGTGAAACCTTTCCAAATGAATCAAATAAATATTTGGTATAATGATCACATTATGGGATCTCATAGAGAGTGGAAAGACCATAGTCTCCATTACAGAACTAGATAAAATATTATAGGTAAGATATTACTCAACTTATCATGTTGTATCTTTCCTCTCTTATTATATATATCACTCAAAAAATGTGTATGAGAATCTAAAACAAGGGACCCCTACTGGTGGAGATGTAGAAGAACACATAGGCGAAAAGGAGTTCACTTTGGGGACTCCATCCAGGAAATAAGTAGTTGGTTCACTGATCGAATTTGATGAGTTTATAGAGACCATCTCTGAATCTCTAGACCTCCCACTCATCCATGCATGGAAAACACTGGAATCATGATGGTGGAGGACCAGGAGCTCGATCTATCACTTCTCGGCTACCATAAGTCTCATGTCTTAACAGAATCAAACTCTTTATTTTCTGATTAGACTTCAAGATGTGTTACATTCCTAAACAGTGTTGGTGGTATTATGTTCTCAGTTATGAGGAGAGGAAAGGGCTTCCATAGTAACTTTTTGGACATCAGAAATAGTCCATGAAAATCTAGTCATATGCTCTAATTAGACTACATGACCATGTTACAAGTCAGATGTGGCTATGAGTGATTCCACTGGGGGTATAACTCATGGTTAACATATAATATATTGTTTAAGCAGGAGCAAGAGCGGATAAAAAACATCATGATATAGAGAACATCCATTCTAATAGGATACCATAGGACAATCCTTCTTCCGAACTACATGTTTCCATTCACGAATTTGAGACTACACCACATGAAGAGCTAGAGAACTCTAAATCTGTGTTGGTAGATGATAACCACATATTTTGATTCAATAAGTGGAAATGCATCCAATTTTTCATACATCAATATCTAAAACCAAATCTGGTGGATTGAATGGGGTCTCTTCTCCACTGGTTTTACAGCTTGTTCACTAGTGGGGTGGATTCTCAATTTATTCCTTCTCTGATTCATGTAGTTCTTGCCGAAAAGATGAGGGAAGGTAGCCAACATCTGGATGGATCCTAGAATCAGGATAATTCCAATAGCATCTTGAACCTCTAGGAAGTCAACCAAGAGATCCAATGTTTTTTAAAAACAAACAAATGATATTCCTTCATTAATTCCCAATCATAACTCATCATCCTACTATGGTCTCAACTAGAAGTGGATGAGGTGTAGATAAGTCAAGTGGAATGTGATGTGTACGATCTATGGGAAAAGTAGGACCGAGCATCGATTAGAGCCAACGATAATCACCCAATGGATGATGATGAGGAAAGGGATCTCAAGAAGAAGCATCAGACCCTAGAGGCCTCTCACCAAAGGTTGGAAGAACTAGAGTGCTCTATCACTAGAGAAGAGATATATGGGGAAAATTTCCTAGGACTCATAATAGACACCAGTATGTGGATATACCTTCTACATTCACTTGAAGTTCGTTTTCTTTAAAAATGTCCTACCTAGATAGACACATTTGATCTAATCTTTAGTTACTTCACCTACATCTTACTTGCAATAAAACCAATGATCAATCTAAATGTTCGTGTCACTACTGGAAAAAAGGACTATACCCACGATTTTGAAAAAAACCATGGTTATAGGGTTCCTCTATGCCCACAGTTTTCCAAAACCATGGGTATAGGGATAGTACGTGAACCTCTACCCACGGTTTTGGAGAAGTGTGGGTATATGGTGTTTTCCAAAGACCTATACCCACGGTTTTGGATAACCGTGGGTATTGGGTTTTTTTGAAGACTTATACCTAATGTTCTCTAGAACCGTGGGTATATCTTATGAAGAGGAATGAAAACTATGCGGGACATGAAATTTTTTTGGCAGGAACATATTTTTTCCTGGTTTAGTTAAATATATTTCTATACATATAAATTTATGTACACAAAATTTCGATAGCTTGGTTAGTAACTAGTTGAGGCGCGATCGTGAGACTGGGTTTTGAATCCCGCGGTCTGAGGGTTTTGAAAATAACCGATGTGGATTATATTAATATATATACGTATATGTATCTATAAATAACAATTGAATATCATAGCTCTGTTGGTCTATTTGCGGTGTGCGTCCGTGAGTCCTAGCATGAGACGCGGGTTCAAAACCCCTTGCCCGCGCTTTCGAATATTTTAGTACCCCAAGTGGATAAAATGAATTTGTATATGCTGATGTATAATTAAATAACAAAAACAATTCGCAGGTCAGTTGGTTCCTTGGTGATGCACATCTGTGAGGTGCAGCGGCAGTGCGGGTTCAAATCTTGGCTGCTGTGAATATTTTGAATTTTAATACCCCACAGTTTTCAAACTGTGGGGTCTATTGTGTTCCATGATGGAACAGTCGTGGTGCACACATCGACTCCCCTATACCCATGGTTTTGGAGAACCATGGTTATAGGTTGAGACCCCTATACCGACGTCCTTCCAGCCCACGGTTCCCAAAACTGTGGGTATAGCCTATACATATGGTTTTGGTGGCTATACCCATAGTTTTGAACCGTGGGTATATGTATTTTTTCCAGTAGTCTTTAGTCCAAGTCTGGTGTGAAAATAAAGGGACAACCTAATGATTTCTCATTTTTATGAGAGTGTTAGATAACTATTGAACACGTGGGTCTGATATTTTTGAATGACCACTGAGAATGTCTTAGATGATAATGGTTGTGCCCAGAGATCAGTTATCTTAGAGCATACAACATTCTTTACAGTGTTCACTAATTCATAGATGAGACAAATCCAAGGGAATTGGGATCTATAAGAATAAAGGTGTACAAGTAGTGTGAATCACAAAGCCCAAAATCTAGAACACATGCAGAGTATTATGGAATCACAACATAAATATTTATAGTGTTCAAAACACAACATTCATATCATTATCCTGGAATAGTGAAAACAAAATGACGGTTGACAGTGGACGACGTTCAAGACATGGAAACAATAGTGGAATGTCTTTCAAACTCTTCTGATATGTTGGCTTAGGACAGCAGGTGAGCCAAAATGGAATGAGTCCAGCATCCTAGGGGTCCCTTCAGACATGTAAGGGGATAAGGATCTCAATATGGGGAACATGAAGAGTGGAATCCAAGTGATGGAATGTTAAAATGGACTCCAACACTCAAAATTATTCCACCATGAATTAGAACACATAGATTTATGTTTATTAGTATGAAACAATGAATAAAATTGTCTTCCATGGGAGAGCTATATCAAATACCAAATGACAACTGACTATGTGGAAAATGTTGTAGATGACCTGAATTAGGGAATAATACATCCCATGAAAGGTCCTACCTTGTAATTTTACACCTTATAATGAGTATTATTAAAATGTATTGTAACTTCATATCGTGAGGAAGATTCATTGTAGAGTTTATTTTCATGTGATTATGAGTCATCTCACTTTATATCTTCATGTGACTAGGATGTTTCACATGGTTTATGGTTGTGAATCCAAGAACACTGGCTCTGAGATTAAGTTTAAACATTTTGGACGATATAAATATCTATATCTAGTGTACATGTGTGACACAATGGATATAAACCCGATATAGATAAGCAAATATAAACTTCCCTACCCCAAATGTACTTGGGAACAAACATATGTCAAAACAAATGAGGTCCATTGAATCCCATGCCACATCTCTAGAGTATTTTCATGCAGTTTAAAGTCATTCAGGGACATAGAATTTTATTTTATGGTCATATTGTTTGGACCAAGGGAATAAGGCTTCCCAATAAGAGTACTAAGGGAATAAAGCTTCCCAAAACTAGTATGCATCGCGTGGAGAATTTCCCAATGTTAATGAGAGCCTCTGAATCCCAATTCCACACCCTAATTTCCTAGTGGGGCTCTTAGTTTAAGGTCATAATATTTGGAAAATGAGTCCCTTGTGCAGCTCAAACACATTGATCCACACCCTAATAGAAATCACAATCCCATGTGATCCATGTTTTTTTGTGGAAAAAAGGAATGGTAAAATGGATGTTCCTGACATGTGGAAGACCACATTGAGGGTGAAACTAAATATTCATAATTGCACCATGATAGAGGGGAATGGAAATTATGTTTCTTGAGAAGTTCATGATCTGGAAAAGGGGTGACTGGTGAATAGGGATTAGTTATATACCAAGTTCTAAATATGGGGACCAGAAGCAGACCATCCCTGAATGTTGTTGGAAAATAAAGGATCAACTATTGACCATATTCAAAACACATGATCCACCATTTTCTTATAACGATCCATTAGGATGTTGTCCCATCACATGAGGTGATTCAAAGTGTCTCGAGACCTTCACAATAAGGTGTACATATAGATTATAAAGGTGGTGAAAATATTGAATGATAAGTAATAAATGTGTTGAATGTTTCATATCAAAAAGTAGGATTCGAACCCTTGTTTGGTAAATAGAATTTGTTAATATTGTGTGGGTCGTCTGGAAGTAAACACACATACTTTAATGTTATATGGTTTAGACTATATCAAATAGTTTAAAGTCATGTTTCTTGGACTATAGGGGAAATGTTCACTCCATGGGTATATATATGGAACAATAGAAATAAAAACCCAATTCTAATGAGGATCAAGGAGTCAAACACTCCACATACACAACTTAAAATGAATTGTATATACATTATGGTCATACTTACTAGACCATAACTGAGGCTAAGTGAAAAAAAGTTTAATGAACCTCTGGTTGAGAATATAAATTATTTGTATTATTGTCGATACATATCCCATAGGAATGGTAATTATGATATATGTAGTTCCAAGACATGACATTGTGGGGATACTACACCAATGGAAATGATCCTCTCTATAGATGGAATTTTGGGCCTCCCTGATTTAAGACTAGGTGGAGTCATAATTTAATGTCATGCATTGAGGATGCTGGGATATGTAGTGTATGGTCATAAAACTAATACCTTAGTTGAAAAAAATAGTTTAAGGTTATTATTCCTGGATGCACTATAAAAAGTTTAATGTTGGGTTTGCTGGACCAAAGGGGAGTGTCCAAAATGGATATGTGTACAGTGATGTTATGAAAAATTTGATGTGATTAATGGACGAAGGGGACCTAACCCCACAAATAAATTCATAAGGATAATTTCATTCAATTTTAAGTCATGATGATTGGAATTATGGTAAAAATATTAGAGTAATGTTTCTTGGATTGTGGGTTTTCAGTTTCTGTTAATAGAGTAAAAAGCATAAAAAATGGGCATACAAGGATGTTTGTACACTGAAATATTTAAAACAATACATGTATGACTTAATGAGGCTCTTCACAGCATGAAATGATCTTTACGCTGATTGCACATAGTTTATTTTCAGGAAATATAGACTATAACTAAGGCCTTGGGGTCAAATGTTGGGTGAATTTTCAACTAGGATCATTGAGGATATTTCACAGCGTTTTAACATATCCCAAAATGATATGAATACATCCACACATAATTCTACAACATAGTTTTTTGAAATACATAAAATAGTGGTGGAAATACTATCTGGAGAAGTAAATGAGGCATACCATTATTATCACGATGGATCTATATCTTTTTTCGGGTTAGGTCACAATTTAACGTCGTGCGTTGTGGATGTTGACTTCGAGTTTAAGGTCATAGATTTCGGACTAAGAAAAATGTGAAGGGATAATATTCCAAAATGGTGTGTGTCACGTGACGTCTAGATAGACTATATGGCAATGAGGACCTAGGAGTCCTGACACAAGACAACATATTCCATAGATATTCCCACATATTTATAAGATTCATGATTGTTGGACTTTTTTTGAATAATTTATGGTTGTGTTTCTATGATTATTATCTCTTAGTTTAAGGTCGTAGTGTCTGGACCATTTAGTGATCACTCCAAAAGGGAGATTCTTAATTACTTTTAATAACATTCACAATGTTAATGTGGACCAAATAGGCCCATTCACCACATTGACATTCCCATAGATTCATGAATACAGTTTAGATTCATGATGCTTGTACTCGGGCACCTAGATTAATGTATTAGTGTTCGGACTAAGGGATTATTTAATGAATATATGTAGCAATATGGATTGATAAATCTGATTTGAATGAGGGCCAAAGGGACTCAATGACACACCACATATTTCTGATGAGACTCTGAGAAAGTTTAATTTCTTGATTCTTGGATAGAGATGATTCTAGGGGTTTGAAGGTATGAAGAACGTGTGGTTGGGACCAAAGAAAAAATGTATAGGAATCTATATATATACAAAAATTATGGTAATAAAGATGAATTTAGATATTAAATTTAAATATTCTTATGTCGTTCTAATCCATACACATGGAGGGGGCACATATTTTCTGTTTCATGGTGACATGACTAGGATATAAAATCAATTAATCAATACATATCCTATGTGGAAAAGAATTAATATGAATGTAGTTTTGTAAGATGGAATGGTATATAACCAATTAAAAGGAAGATTTCATATGAGATGAGAACATTATGGTGCTGTGAAGTTTATCTTTATGTAGAAAGGAGGAAGGTTTCAACATAGTTTATCATCTTGCAATAAGTATGATGATGTTATGAAATTTATCATCATATGTCTAGGAAATTTTGAACACAATTTAACATAATTTTGTAGGGATAATATGGAATAATTGTTTCAACGGGGGTGATCATGGTGTGTAAACAACATTATAATGTGAATGAGAACCAAGGAGGCCTACATTGCACAATACATATCCAATGAATACATAAACATAGTTTAATGTATTGATTCCAACACTTAAACATTTAGTTTAAGTTTATAGTTCATGGAAAATAATATGGTCATTATTTTTATTTCTTAATTCTTGTACTAGGTTCATAGTTTAACGTTGTGTTCCTTGGATGCCAATACTATGAAAATTAAAGTCCCATATCATAGATTGTAGTGGAAAAAGTAGTTTAAGCTCTCTACTCCTGGAATTTTTGTTGATATTTTATAGTTGTGCCACATGTACCATTGGGGATCTGAGTTTAATGTTAGAGATTTTGGACCAAGGTGTAATATCTAATAAGGTATGTGAATGGGGTGGTAGGAACAACATGATGTGGATAATGGGCCTATGAGGCCCATGTTATAGAACACATTCCCAAGGAAAATAGTCATATAGTTAAAAATCATGGTTTTTAGACATGGGGATATCAGTTTAAGGTCATTTAGTTTGTACCATCTAGTTCTTAGTTTATGGTCAGAGAATTCAGACCCATATGCTCCTATTTCAAGAAAATTACTACTTGATAAACTTAGTGTTTGTTGGAGGAGTGATTTTATCTTCATACTTAGTGAACAATGATTACAAAGAATTGGTATATACAATGTGAGTCATGTGATTTCTTTCCCACTTAGGTTCCAATATTGGTGGATTTCTACTAGGTATCATCGACGTTTTTGAGATAAAGTATCCTATCACCATAGTGGAAGAAGAAAATTTGATCATTATTGTTTAAATCTTTGGATATCTTTTTCTAGTGCCTATTGAGATTATTCATGGCTTGGAACCAATTAATGTCTGGGTCTTCTTACTTATAAAGAGGGGATTCTGCGAATTTATCTGGTGGATGTTGGCCATAGATAGATGTTTCTAGAGATGGAAGTAGTATATAAACAATTAGGACTTCTTATGTTCCATACAATATGGAATATGGTGTAACTAGGGTTGAATTTAAAGTCTTCATTTGATATTCTTAGTGATTGTTGGGGAGATATTTTTACAAAATATTTATATTTTATCCCACAATATTCTGTAGATTGTTGGTTAGGGTATTTTAAAACACCTTCATCGTTACATTTTCCTATACATTGAATCAAAAATAATGGTTAGACTAAAGGATATACTTGGTTTAAAACCACTTCAACTTATTGGCCAGGAATTTGGTTTTTGTTTCACTAAAAGTTGCATGAGTAACTCAGAATTAGAGGATGATGTCGGTCCTTACAAATTGTTCTCGATATTGGGGCTTGACTTCATTGAGAGTAATCCATTATTCCAACATGGAGAGGAAATCTATCTTGGTTATAATTAACTTGAAAAATGGAGCTAGTGATAGTTTCTATAGTCCCACAACATCAACTCCTCAATCTTCAAAGGACTGAGATACTTGGTCATATGTAGGGTATCCGATGGTTGATGCAAATAAATTACATAAATCTAACATTAATTTAACTTATTAGTGAACTCTATGTAGTCAAAGATCATGACGGTCTAGAAGTATCCCAATCATTGAATCTGGTGAGATAGTTTCAACCTTTCTTGATGGGACCCACATGATGTGTTAGGAAAATCTATCATAACCTATGTAATTTTGCATCCTTGAATGTAATGTAGGATAATTCCATCAAACCCACATCCGTAGATAGTTTTTTTTTTGTATTTGTACAACTCTGGAGGGTGAACTATGTTTTTCACTGATGGATTCTCTAAAATTCAACTCTCTCTGATTGGAGAACACAATGCAGGAGATACTAGATGATTTGAGTTGTCCAACTAGTGGATTCCTCTACCAGTGGGGATCTAGACATCATGATTTTGAGGGAGTGATATGCAAGTGTTTTAACTAATGAATTTAATCATCATTTTTGATAATGAGAGTGGGGACCCACTAATGTGCCACATGAATGAGTAAATCATCCTGGCCAGGATCTGGAAGATATGTGGCTAAACTAGGATAGGTGTCAGATCAACCCTTCTGTAACCGGGGAACATGAGTCACATTTGGATGACAAGGGAACTGTTTCATCATCT
Organism: Viscum album; assembly: GCA_963277665.1. Classification (NCBI taxonomy): domain Eukaryota; kingdom Viridiplantae; phylum Streptophyta; class Magnoliopsida; order Santalales; family Viscaceae; genus Viscum; species Viscum album. The sequence goes on from OY728123.1 coordinate 884,158,134, forward strand.
TGATTATGCGCTCTACCAATGGTATGATGTTAGGTATCTTGATGATGTAATAATTGTAAATTTTTTTGATGAATAGCTCAAATTAGACCTTATCATGAATGTGGGGGACCTCAATATTGATAAATCGAGGTCCGTATTGAGTGGATGATACTCTTCATTATTATTGGTTAATCCTTATGATAATAGGAGCGAGTATGTCATAAAAACTAGCACATGGGTGACGAAGATGACACATGGTCCTACATTGTGGAGCTTCGGGTTGCTGATCCTTCTATAGGTTAGGATCTAGGAGGCTCCATCATAATATATCTTCCAATATAATATATCATTATCCACTTGGTGGATAACCTCTTATGGGAAGTTAATGTTCATATGTTATCCTTTTGGGAGATGGATGAGTGGCTATAAATTCTACCAGTTCTTAAATTTTGACGGTTCTAGTGGAATGATCCTGATATCAAACTACATAAGGATCACCACCTAGAATTCTAGTCATCCATTCAACATTGTTCAATTATTGAAATAATTTAGTGGATCCACACTTGACACCAAATATTCCATTTGATGCAGCAGATTCATCTGCAACTTTTATACTATGAAAACCAGTGCAAGGCAGCACTTCTCGTTAGAATAGTATCTGATATTTGTGTTAAGGACCATGTGACTGAGATAGTATAATCTATTGTACATCCATTTATTGCTATTATGGGAGAGAAGGGAATCAAGGGACCACTCCATGGTGGTCACATAGTTGAATAGCGGCTTCCTAGAGATGGGTGGAATCAGAACTAGAAGATGTAGAAGATACTACTTGATTTCATCAAATTCATCTTGGCACTCATCATACCATTGGTCGAAGATAACATTCATTGTGAGCCAGGAAAAGGTTTTAAACTATTCAAATATATTTTTGATTAATTATAATATGTTGGATAAGTGTCCTTGAAAGGATCAGAGTTCCTAGAGGTTACACGAAATAGGAATCCGGCCGATCTCTTTGATCTTCCCTGGGATGATATCGATGTCACTATATCTGATGAAGAAGGTGGGAAAATTTCTAGAGGTAACCCTGAATGCACACTTCAAGGGGTTTATCTTTATATTTTAGAACCACAGGAAGTTGTTTCCCTTCTCACGGTATCTAAGATGGTTTGGATGTAGGTGGAACATGACCACCAAATAGTCAACATATCATTCCACTAACATCCCATGAATCAGATTGAATATGTGATTCATGGATCACTAATAAGTGGAACCTAAATTTTTCAAACAAAAAATAAATACAAAACAACAATATATCCCTTGGGTTAACCTAATGTAGGTTGAATCATCATCATTAGGGGCCATTCTGATCTAGTTTTATGAAAAGTATCCATCAATGAATGAGATATCCAGAACCTAGCTGTTGTGTCAATCCACATATCCATCCATTAAAGGGGAAAACCATCCTCTGAATAGTATAAGTTAAGGTCCTAGAAGTTGGTACAGACTATGATATTCCCATTCTTCTTCCTGGCATGAAAATTGTTTCTAGGCACAATGGGTACTAAACTTCATTGAAAAAGATGGATTTAAAAATCGTATCAACATTCGACTCAACCATGGAATCATGAGAAGGGAGAATATTCTTTGGAGGATACTTGAAGAAACAATGACTCACTAGGAGACCAATATTTTGGATTGTTACCTATGGTTATTGTCATGGTATCTCTACATAACTACAAGAAAATACAATTTGGTGTTACTTAATGACTTCCACATGCTAATCTTGTTCCTCTACAACCATTGTTGTACTTATTAGATTTGGCCTCAGATCATCCTTAGTACCATGGTTCACCGAAAAAAACTCATCGATGGTTGTGGAGATGATCTCGTTGATGTAGGAGGTGCGTATTCTAAATAATATTCTTTATCTAAGGTAGGAGAATTATCAGGAGGATACTATTAATCTTGGATGAATGATTCTTGGAAATTTTGGTACCTTCTTTGGTTGTTGATTAATCCTCCCTGGGGGAATTTTTGTATACTAAAACCATAGTGATAGAGGTTTCCAAACTGATTTCACTAGGCCTTCGACCATGATTCCCATCCTTGATATTGAAGAAATTGTTATGGGTCGATATGTGTTGGTCCAACCCGACTCGGCAGAACTACTGAGTCAGATGTACTATTTTAGGCATGGGACAAACATTTTGGTACCTTATAGTGGTAGGGTCTTCTGGTATCACCTGAGTCTTTCCTGTGTAGGATTACAAGGTTATCTTCCAATGTCCTATGTATAAGGGGACACAATGTTCCTTCCACCTAAAAATATGAAATCGATTTCCTGAGTCTATAATTGTTTCATCTAAATGGTGAATCAAGAAGACGAAAGTATTATCCATGACTTTCCATAAGAAGGATTTAATGATGGCGTGCTCATCCTCTTTTTCCTGAAAATGAATTTCCTTGATCATGTAATATGAAGAGTCTAAATTGTAGGATTCAAAAGAGTTTAAGGGGGATGTATCTCCTTAAATCATGCCTACTCGACTGTTGAAGTTGTAATTGAGGACTTGATGATATGAGGAGGTAATTACAGAATGCAGATAGTTCTAGGGGTTACCCAACAATGCATTGTAGGAAGTATCTTATAAGATATACGTAAAATCATTATTTTCTAAAAACATACCAAATAGGTCCTCAAACGGTTTCTCCCACACAATCACTACTAGGTCTTCTCACTATCTCAAATCATCAGGTAGGTGGGAGTTAACTCTACATTAGTGAGTTCTAGGTATTGGATCATGTGGTTTGGAATGTGATTGATCTCAAAGCTTGTACCCACTAGACTGAAGAATACATCCACATCATTGAACTGGCTATTTATGTACAGGCATTATAGGTTCCTCTGTACGAGGGATCCGTAATCTTATCCAAATACATTCATGATGAATTTTCATTTTTCCTTCTCAACCTTCTCTAAATATAAGGTATCTATGGTCGCTACCTATACATAAAATGGGGGGGGGGGGTTCAAGGCCTATACGAGGGCCTCATGCATCTCCTCTGATAGGCATAGGGTCTTGAGTATCATTTTCATTTGTGGAATTATGATGAGGTACTTTATCACATCATACTTCTATAATATAATCACATTTAATCCCGTAGGGTGTGAACATTTTGTAGGAGAAACAATGGGTACTAATGGATGAAACACCAAATTTAGTGCGGTTCTAGAAATTTCCATGTTTTCTTTTGATAACTCTCCCAAAACCACTACCGATTGACTATTGTATGGGTATGGCCTAGAATTAGCATGATGTAGTCTATCACAATTAAATAGTAGCTATTCTACCTAGTAAATTAGCATGAAAAAATGTGGATGCGAGTCTAGAGGAGTAGGTGGGGAAGACCGTTCTTGATGAGATATTCACTAAAATGGATGTCTGCTTTCAGTTGGATGCATGAAATAGATTGAAGCACTCTGTCAATTTTCATATCTTTGACCACTCCTTTTACAATGTCTGCTGGAGGTGCTCAAAGATCTTATCGGACATTCCTCATCATCACAGACCATGTATTGATCCACCAATTCTTTATTATTCATAGAGGCATACTCTAAATCATCATTAGAGTAAGAGTCTTCCATAACTAGTATGACCCTTGGGTGATTCCCAACTCTAGAGGCATGATTTCATCGTGGGTGTGGGAAGGGTACAGAATGAGTGGGGGGCTTTTAATTCTCTTGGGCTATCAAAAACTGGTCTTTGGAGATGAATAACGCAGAAATGTTGATTTAGAAGTGATATTCAGGTAAGTAGATACATCTTCAAGAGGATTATGATAGCATAACAAGGCACAAATGGCGCCGTGTTCACGAGCAAGTAGTCTGCGGGCTAACCAATAATTATAATTCTATGTCCTGTGGTTGGAAACCTACTTCCATTCATCTATATAATTATTATCCCTATAGGTCCTGATTGAGATGTCTGCAAAATGTGCTATAAATTTTCCCAACTTTACCACACCATTGTCCTCTTTGTCTTGGAGCTAGTCCTTGAACACATAGAATTGTGCGATGGTATTTCTATGGATATTTTCGAATGTCAGGTGTTCATGGTGATCAGTTAGCTAGAATTTATGAGGATTATTTTACTCTTGAAAAAATTAAAATCCTTTCTTCAATGAACTATATAAATAACCATATCATATGCTTTCCTAAATGAATAGTTTTGGTTCCCCTTTTGTTAAATAGAGCTATGGGATATTGCCCTTGATGAGGGGTTGGAGCCATATTGTATCGTCTAGGAAGTGTTTCTTTTTATGGAGGTTCCTACTGATTCAACACAGGGAGAGGTTATTCTTGCAAAGGATTATACCATCAGTGAGGTTGTTATTGGTAGGTCTCCTCCAGTAATAGCTCCAGTGACCTTGGGGCCTCAAATTATATGGTGAAAACAATCTCTACCTTAGAATCTCTTCTTACAGTAGGAGGGATGGGCAATGGACATGCCTACTTGGCTTTCTTCAAGGATTCCTCTAGGTGTTGGGTATTATAATATAAATCAAATAATTGGGAAAGGAAACAATTAGTGATGAGGGTAGGGACCAATTGGGTATTTACATTACCCATGTTCATCATCTGAAACTGCTCCTAATAAAGTAATAGAGTGACTTCTTGAGTCCCTTTACCAGGTGGAAATGTTTGCAACATGATCATTTGAAAATTATTTTCACTCAAATAGGTCAGAAATTCATTACTCACAGATTGTGGAGCTGAAATTGTAGAGAAAATTCTTGTAGAGGTCATCCAAATTACTAATGAACCCATTGGATAACTACCTATACTAGAAGAACATAGATCATTCTAATTTATGTACAAAAGATCGGAGCTTTTCTTCTTTTGATTCTTTGGGTTTCCCAACATGGTCCCACAACATGAGATGAGTTAGGTCATATGCTTCAGCGGTTCGACCATTCAATTGTTGGGGTGAAGTTAGGATTCCTGGAATATGGGGGTCATTTCAGTTCATCCACCAATTCCAGATATGGCTTGACATTGGGTGGGATTTCCATGTGTTCTATCTCTAGGGCTTTGAGACGATCAGTGAGAGTGGACATCTGATCATTCTGGAGGGGGTTCCTATCATAAAATAGATACCTAGCCACTGGTGCATTGACATGATAATCACCATGGTAGGTAGGCTTAGTGGCTCAGGGATCATCTTATGGAGTGGATTTACTTGGGTCTGAAGGAAGGTAATCTCACTACTCGGGTGCATTCAACAATTCATATCATAGTTTTTTCCCATAAACTATCACCTATACTATACTGGGATGAGTAGGATCACCAACCTCAATTGGGTGAATCTTGCTGAAAAGAACCTATGGAGTCCCCTACATCCCTAGTAGTGGATGAGCAATATCCTTTTACGGAGTTCCATAGTCCGGGTGCTTCTCAGCAAGGAGAACGATAATGATCCTCTTAAGATATGTTAACTTCTAGAGAAAGGTGAAAAACATGAGATCAATCAATCTCTCCTTCATAACATTAGGAATATCAAATGGTTTGGAGGGACTAGAGGTCCTGCCCTTTTTTAACCTTCAGGGAATATTGACTAACGGGAAATGATTTAGAGGGTTCTCCAAGACCAAGTTAATACCTTTTTAGAAAATGGTAGTCACCTATAAGAGGGTCCACCTGATACTACACTACCCCTGGGTGTGGGTTCTATTTTTTTTACCCTATGGTTGTGTGGTTATCTTTTGAAAACCCATGTTCATCCATATTCACCACGAGAATTCACATTTTCATATCCTTAATTTCATCATATAGGTCTTCTTGATGTAGTATAGGGATGAAGTGGAGATCATAATACAATATGAGCTCCAGATCTGGACATGAAGAGATGACTCTTCAATGATTTTATGGATCACTTTAAATCTCTTAATGAATATATAATGGATGGTGAAATGGTTTCTAGGAGGTACAATATCATAAGCCATCGAGAGTGATACCAACTCAATCAGGACTAACTATTGATCGATACCATCAAAGTGAACTCAGATTCATGGATATACCAACTAGTGGACATGTAAGTTAAAATGTTTCATCCAGATAGTCTAGTGGAAACATGTATCATAATCATTAGTGAGGTACTCTGGGATGTTGATGTTAGGAGTGGCATTCGGACAGAAAAGGACAGAAAACTAGTCAACCGCAAGAGAATCCTACAAGATTTCTTGGTGAGAAGTGGGGTTTGGTTTTTTTGTCTCACACATCAATAAACACATGATGGGACGCTGGTTATAGCACAGATTTGGATCAATGTGGTCGTGGGAATGTTAGAGGAGTAATCGCTACATGAACATATCGATCTCTACACACCGGGTCATCTATTGAGGGTGGTTCCAACCATATCATGACATCTTTTTATGAATGGGTGTTCACCAATTTCTCATGTGTGAGGAAATAAACACTCATTTTTTGGTCTACTATATTATCTTCATCTATAATGATCAATAAAAACTCTCTGTGATTTTGTCTAGATGTAGCGAATGAAACTGGTGATGAAAGAGATTAATGGACCATGAGTCCATGTAAGCGAGACAGATCTTCCACCACCTACGTGTCCTTGAGAAGGTATTCAGTAATTGTGTGCATCTCAACCTGCAAGATTATTAATCTATTCTAAGAGAATCGTTCCCAAGGATCTGATGAAGATTAATGGGGTGAAGTCTCTATCATTCAATCACATTCTTCATAGGACATCAATAGGCAAATGATATTATCAATGACTTAGCAATTCCCAAAAAAAAATCTTTTAGAAATGAATATTCTCCTTTCTTTCGTAGAATGATTCTTCAGTGGTGAGATATTCCTCAACATGGGTGGACCTTCATGATAGTGGTTGAGGGAATGAGAAGTACATCCACATAGATTTTTTGCTATATGGGGAGGGCCTTTATATCAGTTCTTTTTGAATTAGGGATGACATCCTCTTTTACTGCTATGAGAGTGGGGAGTACTTCCACCATAGTTGTTGATGTAGTAGGGAGGACTTTTGATATAATCGATAGGAACATGGGTAAGACCTCCATGTTGGTTGGGAGAGTGGGGAGTAACTTTGCTTTGGGGAGTTCTTGAGTGGGGAGGACCTCCGCTAGAGTCGGTAGAAACATGGGGAGTGCCTCCATGTGGGATATTGGAGGAGTGGGTAGGACCTCAACCGTAGTGCTAGAGTGGGGATGAACACCATGTTTAATGTTGAAGGAGTGAGTAATACCTCCAATATAGTGAGTTAATGTGTGAGGATGACCTTCTAACTAATCAAAAAGAACATGTGGAGGACATCCATTTTGAGAAGCATAAGAATCGGGAGGACCTCCATATCGGTTGATGGATGCGTAGGAAGGACCTCTTCTATATCTAGTGGAATCATTGGGACATAATCCATTTTACCATTTATGGAGTGGGTATGAATTCCACTCTGGTTGGATGCAGTGTGGGGAGGACCTTTGTGCTGTTTAGTGATGAAGCATGTAGGACATCCTATAGATTTGGGAATTGAAATAGTAGGACCTTTGTGTTGATGGGATGCGACATAAGGAGGGCCTCCCTCTTGACTGGTGGCAGTACTATAAGGATTAATTCTGTAATGGTTGTCGACGAAGTGAGGAGTTCCTCCAAATTGGATGGTGATAGTATTTTTTGATCATCTATACTAGATATAATCATCATGGTCCCACCCCTAATTGATGATGTAGGTGTTGGCGATTGACATGTTTAACCTAACCTACGAATTTGGTTTCCAAGGTCTCAATCCCAATCAGGTTAAGATCGACCCTTTCTCATCAGTTGTTGGGACATGGATGAATGTGACGGTGGTTGTAGTATCCATTGGAGTAGTGGAAGATGATACACCTTGGTGTGAATTATTTTGATATTTCTTCTAGCATTGATGTAGGTTCATTTTGGATAGTGGTGGAAGAACAGTGTAAGAGACCACCAGTTCCTCATTCTGGAGGGCCAGTTACTGCTGGAATTAATATTTCTTAGAAGGATCCATCCATGGAATCTCTAGGGTTGAAGTCACATCTAATGTGACTCAGGTATCCCCAACCCCCTCGGTATAGGGAAGAAATATCCAGTAGTTTTCTATGGAGAGGCACCAAAAACGATTCATTGTTGGAGTGGTGAGTAGTGGCTCCCTAAGCCTCCCATGGGGTGGAGTTATTAGTGAGGCGCCTATGAATCCTTGTCTAGGAGGGCCATGTCCCTCACCATAATGACACACTCCTACACATAGCATCAAAAAAGGGAGTCGATTACCCTACTCTGAATGATTTCTATGTGTTATATGGTGTGACAGTGCCCAATATCCTTGGTTGAAATTGAAACTATGGTGGTGCGGAATTCTTGCACGATTTTTGTGTTGAAATTTCTCCAATATTTTTATCTATGGTCATTGGGAGGTTGGTTTCCTATTTCATAGGTCATGCAATGAATATAGATTAAATCATCAGTATGGATACAAGTATGAAATTCCCAATGCTTCAGTATCATCCAATATTCCATGGTTAAAGTGATATATCTATAATGATGATGATGATTACTAGAATTCCCAAAGTTTAACTACACCAATTTCTAGTGAGTTTCACATGGGCCCACTATTTTCTTGGTGGGACCTACCATTATACGGATGGATTCAGTTACATTGTATTATGATGATGTCTCAAACTCTATTAGTCCCCATGTTGTGGGAATGGTTTTACATCAGACACCAATCCCCTATCTGATGGAAAACATGGATAATACACAAGGGTGATAGAGAAATTCTTCATTTCATGTTCAGTATTACTATTTCCAATTCTCTTTCCTTGTCAAATGCTCAATGCATGTTTGAAAACATGCTAGTGTATCTTTATATTTATCTTCGTTACAAATTTCCAAAGGAATACAACGTTCATCCCATTCAAAGATGTTGTCAGTTCCTTGATTGAAACAGGATGATGATATGTAAGTTTATAGTTCCTTGGATTCCTCTTTGGAGAACGTCTCCTTATCTTGGTCTCCATCATTTATTAAATTGTGTTTATGAAAATCATTCCCTATGCCATCTCTTTGTGGATTCTGGTTAATTATTATGCTTCGATCTAGACATTCAAAGGGGTCTTGATATGGATGTAACCTTTGGTCAAGAGATCAGTCACATTGGGCATTGCTAGCATGGTTGAATTATACAAAAATTGGTCACCTTTATCATCCTCGTAATTGGTCATCTCAAGAGGCCTCTTTGGCATGGAACCCAAGAATACATTTTCAAATCATGAGGCTTAAATTCCAAGGATTTCACCATAGAAATCACATGCTTAGTATGAGGATACAGATTCCATAGGTGCATATCCCTTAAGGCCTTCTCCTCATACATACATTGTTTAGAATGAGGTAGTAGAGGAAATGAGCATATATCTTCCATGGATTTCACCTTATGAATACCATTTTTACTATGAGTTTTCATCATGACATAGGACATGAGTTTAATATCTTTCTAAGATGGAATCAGACTGATCAAATGTCCCATGGATGTGGATTGAGTGGTTATATCCCTATAGGGATCACATAAAAGGATAAAACTATGGATAGAGAAAAATGATTATGGAGGCGAACCTAGAAGTTGGGTTTCATAATGGGAATCTGTCATATGGTGAAGGATGATTGGAACACCCTAAAAGGTGGATCCAGGAGGTGAACCCATATGAGTGGGGCACCAAGGATTTATATTGGTCATAACTGATACTCATGGAGGAATCATATATACCCTATTTTGAAGATAATAATAAAATCCCATGTACTTTGATTCCATAGTTTAAGGTATTTTGATAGAACTGATCCATTCAGTTCAGTTTCATGTATTAAAGACGATTGCATTGAAAAAGGAGAATCATCAAAGGATGGTATGGGGAAAATTCATGGAAGCTTCCCTTTTTAAGAGGATTTATCTTGGTTTGATTCCATGGATAATACACATGGGAGATGAACTTGATCGTATATTAGTAATGATATTGCAGATTAGTCATACATGTGAAAATGACCGAAGTGGGTGGCATGATCTTTTTGGAATGTGGTGGTCAGGTAAATGACATGATGGACATGGATGGAGTGTGTTGAGTGGGCCAAATGATGGGTTTTAAACTTGGTGATGCTTAATTTCTATACATGTTAGTTGGTAATCACATCCCACATTTCTTGGAAAATTTTTTTGGGGCTTAAAACTATAAAGGATGCCCATATAAGTGGAGAAAATTGTTGGGTTTACACAAGGAAACATCCCAATAAGGGGACCAGATTAGATTGGTTCTTACACATAAGAGTGTCCCAGTTGAGTATGACTGGGAAATATTTATTTCAGTGACACATTGTATGGGAAATGAATCAGGGTTATGCATATAATTGGCCCATCTGGTTGGAGTTTCATGGCTACTTCTCACCATCAGTCCCACATGAGTCATGATAGGTGTGGGAAACAAGAAGAAGATGTAGACCTGAGGGTCATGTCATGAAAGATGTAGAAACAAGTGATGGTGTGGGTATTACTCATGGAATCTTATGAGGGTGGATGTCATTCCATGTAAGGAGGGCCTAATTCCCATTATGTAAGATCTAATTTCATTCGAGTCATATATGAAGCATCATATAAAGGTTGTGTGGGGATTATTCATTGAAGCTTCCCAGAGGGGGATTTCATTCCCCATGGGGATGATTTAATTCCATTTTCAGAGGATCATATTCCATGTGAGGAAGATATCATCCCTTATGAGGATAGATAGTGTGAAGAAAATCCCATTCCACAGACACATGGATTACCTTATACCTATTTCATCAGGTAAATCCACAGTTTGACATCATGTTCCAAGGAAGGTGGTACTGGTAACTTTTCCATCAACAAGTTGAGACATAGGGGAGAAACATGTTACCCCTAGATTCTACATAATAGAACCTCTTGGTCATCTGGGTAAGGAACGGATTTATAAAATCTAGTGTGTAATTGTGTAGAGGATATTTTCCTCACAAGGTCCAAGTTAGCATGCCTATATTGACATGTAAAATGAATTAGTGTACCTATGGTGAGAAAAAAAATGTAAAATGGGATGCTTGATCTCAAATAAGAATATAACAGGCCAAAAGAATGGGTGGAACAAATTAAATAGGGACATTAGGTTCAGCTGTACCATTCCTGGATGTATGTTGCGGACTTTGGAATTCAACAATCATGAAGAGGTTTCAGCAGAAGGGAGGAATCATATAGAATCCCAAGAGAGAGGCTTCACAAAGCATAATGATCCATGGAGAGGTTCTCAATGAATATTTGGTCATTCACGGAAGTTAGAGCTCTTGTGAAGGGATAATATTTTCAAAACATGGTGACCGTACCTCTGGATGAATTCCGGGCTCTGGAATGGATTGCTTCACAAAGGCTTAATGCTTCATGATTCATGAAGTACCCCTGAGGGACATTTCCTACATGAGGGGTGTAGGTCTTCATGAAAGGAAACCTAGATCTAGGTGGAGGTATTCAAGAACAGAAGGGCAGGGGTTTAATGAATCACAAGTACCACAGAAGATTTATATTTGGTTTGGTTCATGATGCTTGAGTGATTCATGAATTGGGATTAATTTGGATGTTTAAGAGTTGAGTAAGAGTTGTCCAAATGTCATAATGAGGAAGATATTTATAAATAATGGACTTGAAAATGATTGAAAGTGGTTCATGATATTTATGTTGGATTCTCAAATCGATTCCACTATGTTGGACTCATGGATTGGAACGACAACCCATGAAATGGTCGCAAAGCATCATTGGACTTGTAGATCATACCATCAGGGCCTCACAGATTAGCGGTGGGGGGGGGGGCGAGAGTCATCATGAAAGGGATTTATGAAGTTGTCCGTTAAGATTGGTTTGTGCCATTTGAACTTGGATTCTCTTATAAATTGCTATGTTCTCCATCACTAAACCCATGTCATATATTCAGATGCCAATGTCATCCCTATTGAATCCTTATCCAAAACCTTCTTGAACAAAACCATGTATTAGGATCTAAATGATAATTATTCTTGAGAGACAAAATAATGGTATATACATACACATAAAAACCCTTCCTACATATGAAATAACATGGTGAGACCAATGAAATAGTCATAATCCCTATCAAATCAACATCCTACAAAATATTGTGATCAAGTTGATATTTATAAAATACATTAGGGATTCAAACTCAAGATCATGAAGCAAACCTTCCTAGAAACACAATATAAAATACACAAAAAAATATACACACTTGGACATCATGTGTTAACTAAGCCATGATAGAACATAACATTAAATTCTTCTGCAAGTTTCAGTAATATTCTAATCAAAATGAAATCACAATAAACCCCATTATGGAAAACATATCCATACTATTTGTAGAATTTAAGAAATTTCTCACATACCATATGTTATATGAGGATATACTTTAAATAACAATCCTCTATGATAGAATGAACTATATACTCATATAAATTTACCATGGCCACATCTCATATCTATATGTCAATATACAATAAGTGGACTAAATAGGAAATCTGAAAATCCAACCCAACATATGAATTAGACCACACATACATAAAGTGGACAGCATGTTTAATCATTTTTCCAAAAAACATGATAATAAATCTGAGGATGAAATATATATATATTCATTCACATTCATAGATGAACCATCCCACCTTGGGGTAGGCCCCATGATATAATTCTCACCACATTCTCACTATTATGGGACCCATAGATAATCATATATCAGTATTTCAAAAATAAAATTGCTGATGGATGGAATTAAAATAGCCAAACTCTCACACGAGATGAACCATTTCCCTTGAGGTTTGTAAAATGTTATAAGAAGACCCACATCTCACTAGGTATTTCCCATTTCTAAATTCATTAAGTCCCTGATCACATCATATTAATAAACGTTGAGTCCCAAAAACAATATATTGAATGTATCAAGAATAATTCAGACTCCATGTAAAAAATATAGAACTATTATAAAAGAAAATACCATGATGAAAAATAACCATTGGGATAATCCTTGCATTATCCCATACCAACCGGTTAAGGATACTCACATAAACTATATTTAAGAACTCGACACATCCAAAAATGTAGTATTCATCTTCCATATTCATATTCAATACCTCTAAATCACTCAAAACTAAACTACTCTAGAATGAGAGACTCTAAGATGAATTTTTATCTAAGAGGATAACCCAAACATAGTTAATAAAATCAGGAATATTTTATTTAAACCAGATATATATTATGTTTCTATAACCCCTATGAATGTAGTAACCTTATGTCAGATCCACCCATCTGACATTGATGAAAAATAAATCATAAGGCCACCTCACACACTCATATTCTTAATGTTTCAAAAAATTTCATATAAACTTGAAACAATTATTAGGGATTCCTATATAGTAATGATTCATAATTAAAAAGGATAAAAACATGTAATCATACTTGAGAGTTACACTAAGGTATATATGATTTTGGAATATCACATTTCCTATTAGATGTTTTAAATTATGAAAGAAAACTCAATTTCATACCTTTATATATTCCCTTATAAAAAGGGAAGATATGATTTCTAAAAAATTTAGAAAAGGGAAAAAATTCCATATTTACTTCACCGATCATATTGGTGAAAATCCCAATGAATATATTTTCTATAAATATCTACAAATTTTTTTGAAAACATCTGGAAAAATATCAACCAAATTTATACTATTTATAATAAAAATCCCTCATAATATATTTTTTTGAGGAATATATTTTCATAAAAACAAACTCTATAATCCCATATTCAAAATGGAAATTCTTTTACCATGGAAAATTGAAAAATTTCCCCAATTAATCAAAAATATGTACTCTTCCACTTGTTCAACTAAGGCACCACCAATGAAATATTTTCCAGGCTATGTGGTCCATATTAATTATTATTTTGATGTTATATTGTACCAATTTATAATGAATGACGACATAAGTCATGAAACAGGTTTAAAATAATCATTGTGATTACATATTAACCAAAAATAACCAAATGAATTGGATGCTCAAAAATTTTAATGCAACTTACCTATTTCCAAGTTTACAAGATTATAGTCACCAAGAATCTCTTTCCATTAATGTTTTAATTGAAATAATATTTATATTGTAAAAAAATTCTCTAATTCAGGTTACATTAAATTGAAAATATTGTAAATATGAGATAAACCATAAATAAATTTCCACAGTAATAATTTCGTAAACCTTAGTACACCCGGAAATAGAAAGCCTAATGATTTCAAAACTACTGGTGAAGTATCCCATTTGGATAAATAGGTGAATGTGTGAGAAATTAATGTTCATATTTTTCATAGACTAGCCTACGTCTTCCGTCACTTCGATTCTTTAATAGGACCATAAATCACCTTATGTGTTTCCCCAATACCCATAAGATAGCAGAAAGCCTTAGTGAATCTGAAATAGGCACTGGGAATGAATATCTCCCATGAATCAATGTTATTGAAACAAAAAAAAATATAACAAAAAGTTACCGTAAACTATCAACATATCAGAAAACCATACCAAATAAGATTAGTAGAAATTAAAAGAAATCATATATATTAGTGAAAAATAATCCCTCATTGTACCCCCAAACACCCTCTATAGAATTATATCGCTCTAATCACCCTCAGATCGCTCGACAAATATCATCACCACTAGATCACCCCCATCACCCATATGCATTGGGTAATAAATCAATAACCAAATATGAGATATGTATAAGACTAATTATCTATCATGGAAATAAAAAAAAGAATCCAATAACCTAATTTTTTCCCCATATCATTCAACTCTTTATGAAGATAGAAATACTGAATAAAGAGCATGATAACAAACTAAAACTGCAATATAAAATAGGTATCAGAGTAAACAAGATTAGTAGCCAACCCCTCACCATTACACACACAAAGAATTTAATAATAAACCATACAATGATATTATTAAATAAAATCATTAAAAATAGTATTTTCATTCCTTATTACATTTAAAATAGAAAAATACATGAAATGAGTTCTATAAAATTCCCACCTATTTTTTAATAAATGAATAAACCAGTTTGAATAATTTCCGTAAAAACACAAATTCTTTAAAAGAAAAATCGTTTTTTATCAAAACGACACTTTTAAATTAATATAACAATTTTAAAAATGTTTCCAAAATCCTTTAGAAAACTGAATGCATACAACATAATTAAAGAGAATAGTCAGAAGGTGGCATGACATCAAAGGAAAGAAATACATGAATAAAAGGATAGTAAACCAAGGATACAGACATGACAATAAATCAGTGGATATAAAAATAATTCAATGAAATACCCTATTCCATACAACCAACTGTATTAAATGGTTCATGGGATATACCAAGAGTATTCAAATTCTAGGTGACCTAAACTAACATCACAAACTATGGTTATTCACATAGTTAATAGAATATCATATTACATCACTGGGTAGTGGAAGTGAATCATTTACTTTATTATCATATCTAGGTGAGTTGTATCTCATATCAACAAAGATTTCATAAACTAT
The DNA here is from genome assembly GCA_963277665.1 of Viscum album. Classification (NCBI taxonomy): domain Eukaryota; kingdom Viridiplantae; phylum Streptophyta; class Magnoliopsida; order Santalales; family Viscaceae; genus Viscum; species Viscum album. The sequence continues at coordinate 884,173,792 of OY728123.1, forward strand.
ATCCTAGGTTCCCATAATAATTAATAATGTATGTTTGAGAAATAATAAAAAATAGTGATCTATAAAAACACAAAAAACAAAATAATAACACACCCCCATAACCAATTCCCTCTTGAGAAAATCCCTTGAGAACTATTATATAGTATCCACAAATATTAAACGCCACACAATTTAATAATAACGAGTAATTGGTCTCAAAGAGGGTTTTACACACCCACACACTTTTGGAATCTCATAATAGTTCCAGAGTGTCCTTAATGAAAATTTACTTGGGATTCCATGTCAACCCATTAAAATTTGTTAAATAATTTATAAAACATTAACTAAAAATGTCACATACAAAATTAACGGTTAAAATAACTTTATGAAACAAACCACTCATTTTAATAAAAAATGAAAAAAATATAAATAAAACTTTTTTATTTTTCCCCAAGGCCAAAATAGGTTCAATAGATTTTAGTAACACATTGTTCATTTAATATAAATCTTTATAAAAAAATTTAATACATATAATTTCATGTGTCACTTAAAATTCCTAGTAATTCCTTTAGAATATCATGTAAATACCACAAATCATTTTTAAATACATCAATCCAATTTTAAAAGTTTAAAAAAAGAAATTTAATGAATTTACAATGAGTGAATTTAAATAAAATCATATTTAAAACATTTTTTTTAAATTTCAGAACCTTATATATTAGAATAAATATATACTAAAAATTGATTTTCATTTCAAATAAAAATAAAATATACCCTAACATATAATTTTATTCATTTCCAAAAATCATTTTTTAATGGGTTGAATGTAAAATAGAAAAATCAATATATTATACATTAATTGGAAACAAATTACTACTAAATCCTTCAGTTATTACCATTAAGTTTTCTTTTAAAGGCTCTAGAAGATTTGAAATTTATCCCAATTAGGATCCTTGAAAATCATATCCTTGAAATGTGAAGACATGTTATCCCTTGTCTTGTGATAATCTTATATGGGAATCTTCTCATCATTAAAACCAAAAAATAAAATTCAATCCTATTAGTTTATACATTCAAATTATTTTGGGTTGAAAAAAATAATATTTTTTGTATCCATCACCTTATTATAGTATTCATATGATTCCCCATTAATTGTAAACCCATTTTCTATCACTACCTCATTATAGTACACAAGAAGGACCATATAAGGTTTTAAATTTTACACGAATTCTTCCACATTGTATTATACATTCTCAAGTTATGTCTAGTCACTCATATTTTTTACTAAAATGTGTAGATAGTTTTGTTCTATAGCTTCTTAATATTCTACTTAAAAACATTATGACTCTTATACTATTCATTCCTCAAGTAGAACAATTGTCTAGATTGGATTTACTCCTTTATGAGTCGTACCGAGACCCTTTCCATCTTATCTAGTACCAATTGGATTTGAAAGGGTGGATTCATCCATATGGTACATATTTTCTTTCACATTATTGATTGGATAGTTTGTGGAATCAAGCATTACCTTTTCCATTTTTTATAACTATAACCCATAACAATCTACACAACATACTTACATACCATTGATGATTAGGTATCGACCTCACTTTAAAAAAAAGATCCTCACAATTTACTTCAATCCATTGATCCAATGTTTTTATTTAATCACCAACATTTTTTTCCAGTTATGAATAATAGTTTTCTAACTTTAAGAATCAAATTTATCATCATCATTTACATTAAATATTTTAAAACTAGTTTCTAAATGGGTAGAATTAGATGGTATCTACCCCTTATGACATGTGGATTATATTATTCATGCATAAAATTGAGCACTAGGAATTTACTAAAAATACATATCAAACTTCATTTTATCTTTTTTAGAAGAAATTATAGGGATAGATTCTTCTTTACTCATTCATTTAGAATAAGACAACACTTCTTCATTCTATCTGTTGGAAGCCCTATAAAAAATCTCCAATTAAAGGATAATTAATATGAGCTCTATCTATAACCTTTTCCTACAATGAAATATTAATAGTAGGGCTTTTTTGACACAATTTTTTAATATTCAGCAACATAATATAAAAATAAGGGAATTTTCTGAAAGATTGATAGTGCACTACCTTATGAAACAATAATTCCTCATCAATCATTATCAATATAGATTCTTATGGAGGATTGAATTAAACTATTTCAACAAAACTTAGTTTCACTATAGGGTGATACAACTCATTTTACCTATTTTATAAGATCAAGAATCTACCCACTAGATTATGAATTATTTATAGTATAGTGGGGTTCCTAAAATGAAGTGGTAATCCTAGAAAGCATACCCAAATCACCCTGATTAATGGATCCAAATTCATTTTGACCCCATCATTCTATCAAGATAAAGATAATTTGACTCAATCGAGATGTCATCCCCCATTGAACCAAACATGGGTAAGATCCTCATGCGACACAAAATGGATAAAAAAATTACAAGGGTCCAATTACCCTATTTTTTATGTTCCATAAATTCCTAAGAGTTGTTAATAATTTGTTGAAACAATCATCCTATAGTATCCTCTCACTAAAATGGGTAACCAAGGATTTTTCATAGATATCCAAGGCCTATTTAAATTTCATGATTGATAGAGGAAGCTATGGGGGCCCCCAAACAATGCAAAAGGACCATTGTGCTGATAGAGTTGAGGGAGAAATAAGGAAGATAATAAAGATGTGTGAATGGGAATAATGCTTTATTCCATTTTTATAGAGAGTTTTATGCATCCACCTATATATTTCAAAGGTGGATGGGTGGTCTTGGAGGGCATCGTCAGCCCTAGGCTATTGTAGGCGGAGGGGGAGGGGGAACGATAAAAATGTTGCATGAAGATCCCAATAAATTATTGAAATATTAAATAAATACATTTGTAATTTAAAAAATAAATGTAATCCCAATATATTTAAAGACATGAAATTAAAATATTAGGATATGGGGAAAATTATTTTGAATAAACAATGATATATTAAAAATAAATATACATTGATGAAGAAGTGTACAATAAGGATGAATATTAACATCTAAACTATATAATCAAGAAGATAAAAATAATATTTTCAATTTAAATACATTGGTTTCAATAAAACCAAAAAATGATAAGGCACAAGGGAAATAAAAATATAACTGTAAAATGAGGGAAGAATAAAACTTAGCTAGTGTATTCAATAATAAATTGTAATGATTCAAGAATAAATCATCAATGATAGAGGGAGATCCAGAGAGGAGATGTTTTGTGAGGGAGATGCTATAGAAGGAGGGTGTATCATGAGGGTAGGGGAGTAATAAGGGAAAAAAATTTCAAATATAAATAATTTTAAATTCCTTAAATCTGGAAATTTTCATTTCTCATAAACCTTACCATCTTTTCACATAGATTTTCAGACAACTAATTACCAGTGTGGCCCATAGTGTACATCCAAAAAAAATCAAAGGGTAACTTAGTGAACCATAAATAGGTTTCCCAGATGTTCAACAACATTTCTAAATGGATGTATATCGATATGTAACTGCGTGCATGGTTTCCAAAAGGTACACAAATAATGCATTCTAATAATCCACCCCCTTAAAACATTTCAATATATAAATTTTTTTATCTGAAGCTCATAAAATCTCACAGAGATTCAGGATAATATATAATAAGTAAATAAAGAAGATATATGGCATTACAATCTCCAAACGATAACAATCCCACCCCAAAAATCCATTTCTAAGGGATGGTAGACAATAAAGTACTAAAATTTGGATCATGAAATAAAGTTGGTTGATATATGAATATGATATGATATATCTTTATGGGAGAGACCCCCAATAAAACCAATACTCAAGGCCAAAAAAGTATATATAAAAAAAATTAAATTTAACCTGATGAAATTCATCAAACTACCAATAGACACAAGGATCCACTAATATAGAGAAATTTTAATGTCTCCACACAATTTAGATTTAATTTAAAATTGTGGATCAATGAAAAAAATATTTTATAGAGGTTAAATAGTAGAAAAACCCATATCCACTAGACACCCCCAATAAACTATAATTTTTATATCAATCATACCCACCATCCAAAAAAATGTCAAAATAACACAAAGATCAACACCCATCACGGAACTAGAATAGAAATTCCAATATAAATATCAACCTAACAACCCAATAAAACAAAGACTAATATTAAGTTATAGTACTAAAAAAGGAATTAATTTAGAGACCTTAATTGTTGTATTCCAAATATGGTACATCTAATAAAATCCATGTCGACCCCAACCAGGGACAAATAAAACCATTTCTATACTAGAATCTCTAGAACATGCCTATGGTTTTCAATTATCAATAAATCAAAATTTTAAATCCCCAAATAATGAAATTAAAAAAGAAATATAAAAAATTATTATGAATGACGGAATAAAAATCCCAAAATAGATAACTTCCTATAAGGTCCCCAAAAATAAAAGTATTCCATATTCCTATGGCCCTCGACTAGGTACATCAATAAAAAAGACAATCCATGACCACTATATATAATTATGATTATGATTCAGGATTCCTTGAACCATATCTAATATAAAGAGATATTTCAGCCCCACCAATTGATTTTGAGTATGCGAAATTCCATAAAATAGAGTAACTACTCTTTAGAAGGAACAGAATAACCCTATAGTTTATCCCTAAAAAACAAATAGACCATTTTTTGTCATGATATTTCTAGAAGGATGAATCCAAATAACATGGAAGCTGAACCACAATAGTTCATATATAACATTCTCATCAATGAGTCCCACCAATCAAAGGGATAGAATTATGATATTCTTCCCAATAAAACATTTCACATTAATCACACATCATAAAAATTTTCAATTTCCCATTAATATTTAAAATTAAAATTATAGGATTTAATAAATAATTTTTACAAAAAACCTGCACTTGAAATTAAAATTTAAACAACACACCCCTTGAATTTATAAAATTTCCCATTGAGGTCACTATACAATTTATTTAATAAATTCATTACAAATAAAAAAAGTATTCCTTAAAATAGTTTATATTATTTTTCAAAAAAATAAAAAATAAAAACCCCATTCCCCTTCAAAATTCTTTTCCCAAATCTACTTTCCCAAATAATTGACTTTTCTAAGCCCGTCGTTCCATAAAATATAAAATAATGTGTTTAAAAAATCATGAAAAATTTATTTAGTAACCAATATTTTATCAAATACCATATTTTCACAATTTGTTTTAAATGAATCACAAACAATGAAACATCAAAATACTAAATAATATGTAGAAAAATCACCAATAACCATTAAATTTACCCCCACCATTGGCTATCAATCAATGGTGAGGGAAAAAAGAAAAAGGGTTATATACCATTGTTGACTATTTCATGTGGTTTTGTTTAATATGGGTATCCCCAAAAAACATTCAATGACATATCAAGATTGAGTGTTTGGTAAAAACTTAGTGCCTCCATCCAGGCAAGCTATCCTCACATCACTGATCTCATTCCAGTTTTCACCCAAAACATAACATAGTCCCCATTAAAAATTATCTTTCCAATAAGGATCAATACACCACCCATAATAAAGAAAATGTAATCTTGAATTTAAAACATAAATACCAGCTACTCATAGTGAATCATACCTTTTCATGATGGGTGGTGATCAAAGAACCACTTACGACCATCCTCTGAAGTCCGGATGTCCAATGTTAACATGATATTACCACTAAAAAACCAAATAACATAAAGAATTATCAGGAACCCTGACCCCCAAAATAGAATAGTATAAAATACTTTTTTCCATAGATATATTGTGTTTTCTATATATCATATCTATGAATAGGCTCATTCCATACACATAGGTTGTTCCTAATCCACAAAGGCTGGTAAAAGTCTCTCAAACAATAAATACAAGTAGTTTGACCTATTTAATCCAAGAATCAGAGTTAATGAAACTTAATAATTATAATTAAAAACTGAAAATAATCATCAATTTATAATTTTTACATGGAAAATTAGATAATAAAAAATAAATCAAAATACAGATGTAATAAGTAAAAACTAATACCTAATCTCACCATCCAAACACCATCTAAAGAAGTAGTTACATTCACTCACCCCCAACTCCCTATATAGATATCATCGTCAATAGATCACCTTGGTCTCTTATATACAACGTTAAATCAACCAAAAAATAGATATAATTGAAGTAAAGTATAAACTGTCTATTTTATAAAATTAGAAATAAAAACAAACAAAAAAAATACTCAAATAATTTAATGCTCCATGAGTTTTCAAAAACATAACCAAGAGATGATAAATGGGATAAAATTAAAAATTAAAAAATTATTGGGATAAACATTATTATTAGGAAAAAACATGACTTGAGACATGCCAAATAATTAACAGAATAATAATGTAACATCCCAAGTAAGTAATGAATAATATATATTTTTATCTATGTCTATTAATTAATTAGATAGTGTTTTAGAGGCTTAAAATGAAAATAAATACAATCTTATGCATGGAATACACTAATGTTCTTAAAAGATTGTTTTACTGCCTTTTGATGGAAAACCCTTTTTAAATCAAACTTTTGACAATTTTATAATCTATATTTTTCAAAATAAACATATTCATTATTATTGGGACATTGAAATTTACATTGGATAAATTTTTGGTATTTTTTTGACAATGTTCATTTTTTAATGAATAGTGAAAAAATACTGCTTTTTACATCAAAACTGCTTCTTCATTTAATTTAATTATATGGTTATATTTTCCCTTTAATTGGTCTTAAAGTGTAATATGAATATATTTGTAACATTTAATCCAATGGTGTTTATTATCATTAATTTCACTTTGGAATTGGTCATAAACTAATGCCAAACTGATCATAGATATTGTTTCAAAAAAACCCGCTATTTGTTTTGACCACGGGAATTATTTTTAAATCAATTATTGCAATTTATGTGTTTGTAATTTGGTAAAATGGATTACATATTTGAAATCAGAGGTCCAAATTATGTAATTAAGACTCTTTTATTTTTGGACATTTTGAATAGTAATGATGGTAATTATCTTTAATTATCTTGATTAATGAGTAATCAGGTAGTTAAAGATAATAAAATGATATCATAATAATACAAAAAAGACCACAACATGTGTCCTAAGGCTACGAGTTTCCTAATGTCCGACCATGGGATGCCTTATGCCAAACTTGGGGGCCCCATGGAATCACTTTTGTGAGAAAGTGACTTTTTATCTTTTTATTTTTAAAAAATGATAAATGTGACAAAGAATGTATCACTTAAGTGAAATATTTTTACTTTTGTCTAAAAAATGATGTTTTGAACTATAAATATTCATTATGAATCTGAGAATATTTCCTACATCATAGTATTTGTTTCATAATTTTTAGACTATAAATAAATTAAATTATTTATGACATCATGATGATGCAGCGATTACCTCATTAATAAAGGATTTAAATAAAATGAAATGATAATGTAAAATCTATGACCTAAACATGTCCAAAACCTATTGGATGGGTGAATTTCAAACCCTTATCACCTTAACCTCGAATTATATCAATGTGAGACCTTTTGAACCGAAAATCATTTTCAAATAATGTAACATTTCTTTACGTTCCAAGAGTGCCCCTCCTCTCCCCTTATAAAAGGCCCCCACCTCTACCTCGTTACCCACACTACCAAAGCCTGTGGCTCGGAAAACCCCTGCCCATTTTGTCTCTCCACATCTCTCTATTACTCATTGAAGCCTCGCTTTGGACAGAAGTCTTCCCAAGGAAGCCTTTGAGCTCAAACCAAAGGGAGTTACCCGATTTTAAGGTAATTTCTTCACTTGAGTCCTTTTGTTTTATTTTACTTCTCCAACCCCCTAAACTCTTTTTATTCATTTATTTTATACCATCTCAAGTATCTTCAATATTCTAGGATTTTGTTATAAGAAGTATTCGAGCAACACTTACACACACCTACATCTAATTGTTAAAGGACATACTGTTTCCATGGATGGTGAATTTATGCCTCCCGAAACGATGATTCTTCAAAATTCTTTTAACACCTTCAAAGGTGGCCATTAAGATGTCACTATATTTATATATGATATATAATATGTTTATGTTTCCCTTAATCTTCTGTATTTTTTATTTTGGGCATACCTTTATGGGTTCCATTATGGGTAAACACGATATCTTCATTTAAGGAAGTGCGGACTACCGCCCCCTCAAAGTGATTTGATTCGTTAAATACCATATGTGGGACATATAAAGGATGGAACTATGATATTATATATGATATTATACTGGAATTATAATATACCTTTATATAATTATGATTCCATTCTATAAAATACAAAATAGAAATGAAAGTATGGTTCATGCGTACGTACGGCTTACCGTCTCCATGAACGGTACATTTCATTTCTTACATCTAAATGATTATGGAATATTATAAAGGCATGTATATACTGGATATATATGATATATACATCATGATTATAATTCTGGATATAATGGATACATGAACAAATTGTAATTATAAAGGGTTTATTTTTGACTCAAGTACCAATGATCGTTAAAACAACCGTTATTAACTTAAATAATTACATAGTGTTAATGACAGGGAAATAAGTGATATAAAAGGAATAATGAACTTGAAAAAGGTTCTTAAGCAAGTATAAATTAACTCAAGTTTATTATTCAGGACATTAAAGAACGATCGAGTCAAGTCAGACCCGAGGTATGGGACTTCGTCTCAATATCCTTTCATTGAGGCATATTTTGTTTTATACACAACATTCTTTTATATGGTGTATAAAACCCTTTGACTTTTACATTTATTCAAAAGGAATATTTTTTATATGAAGCGTTTACTAAACGACAAAAGGGAATGTTTTTTGTCATACATATGTGGCGACAATGACTTCTCCGCCGCTGCGACCATTATTTGAGTTTCGGCGTCCTCTACAATCCATACCTTTTTTTAAAGAAAAATAAATACCATGTTTTACTTTTCTTTTATTTTGGTATTGAAAATGGTTTTCATAATGTTTTTATATCAATGTGTTGTATTGATATCTTGTGATTGGAAGGTGGAAATGTTATGTTTCCTTTATGCATGTTTTATGTAATACGATTATGTTGAGGTTCTTGGGCATTATTATGAAGACGGGTGGTTCCGTGATAAACTAACGGAAGGTGAGCATGATATAGCTCTCCAATTCATTGGGTAACGCGAAGGAGTGAAACGTTAAGGTTTCTCCGAAGAGATTTAGGGAATATACTATGATGGGTATTCCAAACGTAATCAAGAGGGTTACTCCCTACGTAAGAATGTTATGAATGACTCAAGATACCTTTATGTCTTATGATTTATATGATTTATTCATGATTTGATGAGGTATGTTATAGTTCTTATGTTTTATGGGTAAAGTATGATTTCATTCTTATGTATATATGTACCCATGTTTCCTTTCCATATTTTTATATCCCTTACTGAGCTTTTTATGCTCATCCCATGTTTTTTGAAATGTTTTTCACAGGTCAAGGGAAAGGTAGATGATATGATGATTGTGTAAAGGAAGTGTCAAGAATGAATCCATGTTTTATTTTAAATATGTTTCCATTGATGGGAACAATGAATACTATCTTTTATGCAACCACCTTGTTTAAATGTGGAATGTAATGAAAGTTTTATGATCTAATTCTCTATAACTCTAAACCTAAAAAGATCCTCAATGTGTAATCTTGTAATAACTCAAGATTAAGTATTGTTTAAGGCTGGGGCCTTATAGTTGGTATCCGAGGTCGGTTTAAACAACTTTAGGAGTTAGAAAATTGTTAAATTATAAGTTAATTTATGGTATGACTAAAATGATATAGCATTTAAAGATTACCATGTTGCTTCATCTAAGACATGTTTGTTTAGAATGGTTTTTCATGGAGGAAATAGAACAAATTTTCTGGGAAGTCATATAGAGGTAAATGACCATTCAAATCAGTATCATGAAATGGTAATAATCAGAACTAAACAGTTTGTTGCAGTGATGGCTCAGTTGACTCCGGTGAAAAATGTTGGTTGTTTTTATTGATGATATATTGGTGTTTTCTAAAAGTAAAGAGGAGCATGAAAGTCATTTAAGGGTTATCTTGCAAACCATAAAAGAAAAGAAACTATATGGAAAATTCAGCAAGTGTGAGTTTTGGTTACAACAAATTTCATTCCTGGGTCACATTGTTTCAAAAGATGTCATAACTGTTGATCCTGATAAAACAGAAGTTGTTGAAGAATGGCCAAGACCCACAAATGTAACCAAGATCCGTAGTTTTCTTGGTTTGGAAGTTTACTACCAAATGTTTGTTGAAAAGTTTTCACGGTTATCTAGTCCAATGACTAAGCTAACTCGTAAGGGTGTTAAGATCATCTGGATAAAAGAATGTGATGATTGTTTTTAGGAGTTGAAATGAAGATTGGTGAATGCTCCAGTTTCGGAACTACCTTCCAGGAATGGTGAGTTTGTTATATACAGTGATGCTTCATTTAAAGGACATGGTTGCGTCCTAATGCAGAATGATCAGGTAATTGCTTATGCTTCATGACAGTTGAAAGCTCATGAGTTAAATTACCCGACACATGATTTGGAATTAGCTGATGTTGTTTTCGCTTTAAAAATTTGGAGGCATCATTTTTATGGAGTAAAGTGTGAAATATATACTGATCACAAATGTTTAAAGTATATATTCACTCATAAAGAGTTAAACATGAGATAGAGGAGATGGCTGGAATTAATTAAGGATTATGATTGTACAATTCATTACCATCTATGAAAAGAAAATAAAGTGGCTGATGCTTTGAGTCGAAAAAGTAATGCTTCTTTAGAAATGTTGCGTTTGGAACGTGATCCTTTGGTTAAGGATTTAATGAAAATTTTCATAGAAGTTGTTGGTGCAGGAAGATCTTCTATTTTTTTTCACGTATCAGTGATATCATCTCTATCAGATAGAATCAAGCAAGCACTGAAGCAAGACAGTGAGTTGCAGAAAAAGGGAGAGCTGGTTTAGAAAGGTAAGTTGCCTAAATTCAACATTGATAATGATTGCGTTTTGAGATTTGAGAAGAGATTGTGTGTGCCTTGTGATTCACAGATGAAGAGAGAGTTGTTATGTGAAGCTTATAGTTCTCCGTTTTCAGTTCATCCTGGAAGTACTAAGATGTACAGAGATCTGCAGGAGTATTACTGGTGGGATGGAAAGAAAAGAGATATTGCTGATTTTACTGTGAAGTGTTTGACATGTCAACAGGTTAAAGCAGATCAGAAGTTACCGAAAGAGATACTTCAGCCATTACCAGTGCCAGAGTGGAAATGGGAAAATATATCCATGGATTTTGTCGTGGGATTACCGAAAACATCTTGAGGTAATAATGCAGTCTGGGTTATTGTTGGTCGCTTGACTAAATCGTCTCATTTCCTTTCTATACAAGATAATTTTTCCCTAGATCAACTTTCCCGTTTGTATCTTAAAGAGATAGTCAGGTTACATGGAGTTCCCCTCTCCATTGTATCTGATCGTGATCCCAGGTTTACTTCTAACTTTTGGAAAGGCCTTCCGAAGTCGTTGGGTACTGAATTAAATTTTAGTAGAGCATTTCATCCTCAATCAGATGGGCAGTCGAACAAACAATTCAGACCTTGGAGGATATGATACGAGCTTGTTCGATGGATTATCAGGGAAATTGGTACCAACATCTTTCTTTGGTTTAATTTTCATATAATAATAGTTTTCATTCCAGTATACAGATGGCACCATATGAGGCATTATATGGGAAGCGGTGTCGAACTCCAGATTTCTGGGATGAAGTGGATGAAAGGAAGCCGATGGGACCAGAATTGGTAGAAGAGATGGCAGAAAACGTTCATTTGATTCAGAAGCACATGAGAATGGCTCAGAGCAGGCAGAAGAGTTATGCAGATAACCGGAGTAAGGATCTATCTTTCGAGGTAGGTGATCATGTTTTTCTCAAGGTTTCTCCTTGGAAAAGTGTGATGAGATTTGGTAAGAAAGGAAAGCTGAGTCCAAGGTTTATTAGACCATAAGAAATTATAAAGAATGTTGGATCTGTTGCTTACCAAGTGGCTTTACCTCCGAGTTTATCTCAGGTACACAATGTTTTTCATGTTTCGATGTTGAGGAAGTATATGCTAGATTCATCTCATGTTTTGAGTCCAAAGGTAGTTCAGCTGGAAGAGAACCTATCTTATGAGGAACAACCGGTCTAGATTCTTGACCACATGGAGAAAGTGTTATGGAATAAGGTGATTAATCAGGTAATGGTTTTGTGGAAAACCACATGATGGAAGAGGCAACATGGGAATCTGAAAATGCAATGAGGGATAAGTACCCCCCATTTATTTGATAAGTAAATAAATTACGGGGACACAATTTTCTAAATGGGGGAAGGATGTAACATCCCAATTAAGTAATGAATAATATATATTTTTATCTATGTCTATTAATGAATTAGATATTGTTTTAGAGGTTTAAAATGAAAATAAATACAATCTTATGCATGGAAAACACTAATGTTCTTAAAAGATTGTTTTACTGCCTTTTGATGGAAAACCCTTTTTAAATCAAACTTTTGACAATTTTATAATCTATATTTTTAAAAATAAACATATTCATTTTGATTGGGACATTGAAATTTACATTCGATAAATATTTTGTATTTTTCTGACAATGTTGATTTTTTTAATGAATAGTGAAAAAATACTGCATTTTACATCAAAACTCATTTTTCATTTAATTTAATTAAATGGTTATATTATCCTTTTAATTGGTCTTAAATTGTAATATGAATATATTTTTACCATTTAATCCAATGGTGGTCATTAGGATTAATTTCACTTTGGAATTGGTCATAAACTAATGCCAAACTTTTCATAGTTATTGTTTCAAAAAAAACCGCAATTTGTTTTGACAATGGGAATTATATTTAAATCAATTATTGCAATTTATGTGTTTGGAATTTGGTAAAATGGATTACTTATTTGGAATCAGAAGGTCCAAATTATGTAATTAAGACTCTTTTATTTTTGGACATTATGAATAGTAACGATGGTAATTATCTTTAATTATATTGATTAATGAGTAATCAGGTAGTTAACGATAATAAAATGATATCATAATAATACAAAAAAGACAACAACATGTGTCCTAAGGCTACAGGATGTCTCATGGCCGACCATGGGATGCCTTGTGCCGAACTTGGGGGCCCCATGGAATCACTTTTGTGAGAAAGTGACTTTTTATCTTTTTATTTTTAAAGAATGTTAAATGTGACAAAGAATGTATCACCTAAGTAAAATATTTTTACTTTTGTCTACATAAATGATCATTTGAACTATAAATATTCATTAGAAATCTAAAATGATTTCCTACATCATAGTACTTGTTTCATAATTTTTAGACTTTAAATAAATTAAATTATTTATGACATCATGATGATGCAGCGATTACCTCATTAATAAAGGATTTAAATAAAATGAAATGATAATGTAAAATCTATGACCTAAACATGTCCAAAACCTATTGCATGGGTGGATTTCGAACGCTTATCACCTTACCTTTGAAGTATATAAATGTGGGACCTTTTGAATCCGAAAATAATTTTCAAATAAAGTAACATTTCTTTACTTTCCAAGAGTGCCCCTCCTCTCCTCTTATAAAAGGCCCCCACCTCTACCTCCTTACCCACACTCCCAAAGCCTTTGGATCGGCCAAACCCTGCCCCTTTTGTCTCTACACATCCCTATATTACTCCTTGAAGCCTCACTTCGGGCAGAATTCTACCCAAGGAAGCCTTTGAGCTCAATCCAAAGGGAGTTACCTGATTTTAAGGTAATGTCTTCACTTGGGTCCTTTTGTATTATTTTTCTTCTCCAACCCCCTAAAATCTTTTTATTCATTTATTTTGTAACAACTCCAGCATCATAAATGTAATAGGATGTTTTTATAAGAAGTATTAGAGCTACACTTACACACACCAACCTCTAATGGTTAAAGGACATACTGTTTCCGTGGATGGTTAATTTATGCCTCCCGAAACGATGATTGTTCAACATTCTTTTAACTCCTTAAAAGGTGGCCATTAAGATGTCACTATATTTACATATGATATATAATATGTTTATGTTTCCATTAAGCTTCTGTGTTTTTCATTTTGGGCATACCATTATGGTTTCCATTATGGGTAAACGCGATATCTTCATTTAAGGAAGTGCAGACTACCGCCCCCTCAATGTGATTTGATTCGTTAAATACCCTATGTGGGACGTATAAAGGATGGAACTATGATATTATATATGATATTATACTGTAATTATATTATAACTTTATATCATTATGATTCCATTCTATAAAATATGAAACAGAAATGAATGTAGCGTTCATGCGTACGTATGGCTTACCGTCTCCAAGAACGGTGCATTTCATTTCTTACCTCTAAATGATTATGTAATATTATAAAGGCATGTATATACTGGATATATATGATATATACATCATGATAATAATTCTGGATATAATGGATACATGAACAAATTGTAATTATAAAGGGTTTATTTTTGACTCAAGTACAAATGATCATTAAAACGACCGTTATTAACTTAAATAATTACATAGTGTTAATGACATCGATAAAAGTGATATAAAAGGAATAATGAACATGAAAAAGGTTCTTAAGCAAGTAGAAATTATATCAAGTTTATTATTCAGGACATTAAAGAATGATCGATTCAAGTCAGACCCGAGGTATGGGACTTCGTCTCAATCTCCTTTCATTGAGGCATATTTTGTTTTATACACAACTTTCTTTTATACGGTGTATAAACCCCTTTGACATTTACGTTTATTCAAAAGGAATCTTTTTTATACGAAGCATTTACTAAAAAACAAAAGGGAATGTTTTTGTCGTACGTATGCGGCGACAACAAATTCTCTACCGCCGCGACCATTATTTGAGTTTCAGCTTCCTCTACAAGCCATACATTTTTTAAAAGAAAAACAAATACCATGTTTTATTTTTCCTTTATTTTGGTATTGAAAATGGTTTTCATAATGTTTTTATATCAATGTTATGTATTGATATCTTGTGATTTAAAGGTGGAAATGTTATGTTTCCTTTATGCATGTTTTATGTGATACGATTATGTTGAGGTTCTTGGGAATTATTATGAAGATGGGTGGTTCTGTTATAAAATAAGGGCGGGGGAGCCCGATATATCTCTCCAATGCATTGGGTAACGCGAAGGAGTGAAACGTTAAGGTTTCTCTGAAGAGATTTGAGGAATATACTATGATGGGTATTCCAAACGTAACCAAGAGGGTTACTCCCTACGTAAGAATGTTATGAATGCCTCAAGTTACCTTTATGTCTTATGATTTATATGATTTATTCATGATTTGATGAGGTATGTTAAAGTGCTTAAGTTTTATGGGTAAAGTATGATTTCATTTTTATGTATATATGTACCCATGTTTCCTTTCCATATTTTTGTCTCCCATACTGAGCTTTTTATGCTCATCCCATGTTTTTTGAAATGTTTTTCACAGGTGAAGGGAAAGGTACATGATATGATGATAGTGTCAAGGAAGTGTCAAGAATGAATCCATGTTTTATTTTAAATATGTTTCCATTGATGGGAAAAATGAATACTATCTTTTATGTAACCACTCTGTTTAAATGTGGAATGTATTGCAAGTTTTATGATCTAATTCTCTAAAACTCTAAACCCAAAAAGATCCTCAATGTGTAATTTTGTAATAACTCAAGATTAAGTAAGGTTTAAGGCTGGGGCCTTATAAATAATTTCTAGTAGGTTTTAAATATTATAAGAAAAAATTTGTATTTAATTCATGATTATATTTAAAACCAATAACACATAAAATAATTTATAATCCTTAAAAATTATTTTTACTAAATGAAATCAATAAATTGGAAAACATTTCATAAAAAAAAACATTCCAAATTCATATGTAAAAATTTCATCATTAGAAAAAAATATGTAATAATGGATAATCAACCGTGGTTCCAAAAATATCAAGAAATATATGAATATCAAAATATATCAAGGAAATACTCCAAGTTATCCCAATAACCAAATAATATGTGTCATGGTATTTACCCTAATGTTACTATGGAATGGTAATGTACACCAACATCCCTAACTATGATCATTACCATATTCATTGGAAATTATCATCACATTCCTATCTAGTAGAAAATTCAAATTTACATTTTTAATATGGCTAGTGGAATGAGAGCTTTTCCTGACTATGTTAGCCTACCCTAGAACCCAGTATCCCATAACTAATATAGAAGAGTTAGGAAAAATCATTAATAATGGTAAATACAAGTATACATAATTATAATAATGACACACCTTCACCACTAACTCCTTAATAATAAAATCCCATGACAACAAATACCCAAATCATCATATAAATCAAAAACCACCTAATAAAATTGGAAAATAGTGGGTTCAAATAGGGTTCCTGTAAATCCCAACCTTTAATTATAGTATGTAAAATTTTTATTAATGAAAATATAATTCAATGTTCAATTTAATATTTCATTGAAAAAGAATTCTAATATTATTGAATTAAAATTGATTTTGAACTCACAATGTAAAAATATTCTTAGAGTGAAATTTTGAAACATTCCATTAGAAATATTATTTTATGAATAATTTGAAATATAGTAACTAAATAAAAATAATCATATTTATAATAATGTTTTATAATATGTATAATTAACTATTATTTTATTATCAATTTTATTGCAATAAAGAAAAAATCCTTTGGATGTAAAATCGATATCTCATAGAAATTTCATTTTAATTTTAATTTTTTTTTATTTTATTTACCATAAAATATTCAATAATAAGGAATTATTATAGGATTAATTATTTATTATATATATTAATATATTAATTTATATGTATTTAAGGTAGATTAATCATCATATTTTTAATGTATTATCATCTAATAATTGAAAAAATTATTTTTATGAAAACCCATTTTTCTCACACATTGTGGGTTTTTAAAATAAATTTATACCATTTATTGTAATGGAATTTGATAAAATGGTTTCCGTAATTGGAAGTATCATGTACAAATTTTCTATTGATATCACATTCATTTTCTATAATATTCTAATTATTTAAAATAATACACTTTTTACAGTATATAGAACGTACAATAATAAATATAAACAAACTAAGAATGATGTTTATTTAAATATAACCATTATAAACTAGCCATTGAATTCGAAGTTATTAATAGTAATGACTATGTTTTGAAATATATTTTAACTTCATATTAAATTAAATTTTATTCTTATGATGTAAATTATCATTTTTTTAGTAAAATCATTTTATTCTATAAAATTATGATTTCTTCAAAACCCATTTTTATTTCTTCCCATGAGAAAATAAAAATTATTAATTTGTATCAATTTTAGAAAATTTATTTTTAAAAATGAAATTAAATTTCTTAATCATAATAGAATAATTATTTTACTATGAATTTTCAGTATATTTCTAAAATGTTTAATTTTCTATTGAATAGTGAAATTTACATATTTTTATTGAAGACTATATTTTTGTTTCAACAATTTCAGTAGTTAAATTATATTATAAAATGTCTTAAAAGTAAAATTAGTTTTATTATAATATTAACAATACAATTAATTTCATTATAATCAATTTCTGGTAAAAGTTTTTTATAAAAACATTTTAACAATTGAAAAAAAATTCAGAAAAAAGTTTTTTTCATTAGGATTTTCTTGTTTACTTATAAATTAAATTAATCTCCATATAAGTTTTGATTTATGAAAAATTGATTTTATATTTTTAATTAAGAGGTAAAATATTAGTAAATATTTCCCTTTTATTTTTTGTATAATATGAATAGTAACCCTTGTAAATTTTGTTACTATAATAAAGAGTAAATTGGGAAATTAATATTAAACATAAAATATAAAGGAATGTAAAAAGGCTCTACAAAATTACATAATCATATTTTATGAGTTACTTTCTTCCATAATCATCGATTATTAATTTATATGGAATTTTAAGGAAATTTGGATTAGATTTTGACCTTTATAGTATTTTATTTCAAGAAAAGTCAAACAAGTCACAATCTTTTTTATTAACTATAATATTTTTAATATTGCTTCATCAAGAGGATATCTTTATATAGATATATTAGATTGAAATAAAATATATTTATTTTTACTATGGTAATTTAGTTTTAAATTTTAGTGAATAAATATCTATCTTACATTCTAACACAACACTGACCCAATAATTATTATATTAATTGAAATATCTAATAAATGATATTTACTGTATGAAAGGTAATGTAATTAGAGATAAATTGCTATTATAAAATAAATTTATATAATATAATTATATTTTGAGTATATAATAAAATATTTATATTTCTTATTATATGTTTTTATGATATTATCAATGTCAATGTAATAAATAGTTCTAAAAATTCACATTATTGATATTGTATAATATACAATATTTTATTTAATTATATAAAATCATTAAAGATATTAAATTATGATAGATTAATGCAATATTGTTAATACTATATACTATTGTCCTTTTATGGTTCTTTAAACCCTTTAGAGTATCATTATTTTCTCCAAAGTGTATAATATCTTAATATTACGATAATTGTCAAAATTGATTATTGTATGTTAAATTAAAAAAAAGGTAAAAATCACCTTAAATTGTCCAAATTTTATTTTATAATATAACTTATAAAAAAATTAAGCTATATAATAAATAAATTAGTATTTATCCATTTTGGAAACAAAATTAATTTATATTAATTTTATATTTTAGGAAATGCTTAAGACACACCTCACCTAAATTCTAAAAGGGAACCTCATTTATTATTTACAATCATCGCAATAATCCATATAGTTTGAAAAATCCTTCCTATCAATATTATTAAAATATTTAGAAAATTCTTATAGGTTATTTTAATTGAAAAAATAAAAACTAGGTCCCTTAAATATATATCTAATGAAAGTACACTAAATAAGAGGTAGGTGTCTTTACGAACTCTTTCATGTTTATTTATGCTCCTACATCATATTAATATTTTTTACATAACAAATTAATAATTAAAATAAAATATATTTAATCAGATACTGTTATGATTATTATATAACAATAGTCCTTATTTTATTTATCCTCAGAAAATTGAAATCACCACGCATGCGTGTGTATGACTTACCGTCTTTACCCAATGATGATTTTTTTTCATAACCACCTTACATGGATGGCTGTAATATTGTAAATATTGTAAATATATGATATTAATTACTTGGTATTGATCATTTAAAATTAATATATCATCCAATTCATTATCCTATAAATGAGTTATAAATAATATCATTGATCATGCGTACATACAACTTACCATCTCGTCGAAGCGATGCAGCTAATTTTCTATTTACAATTTTCATGAATGATGATAAAAATATATATAATGAATAAATATTATATTTATAACCTTAATATCATTATATATATGATACAACTCTATCATGTGCACAATAACATGATCATACAAAAAACATTCATGGGAAAATGAAGTAGTCAACAACATAAATAGGATTAGTGATGAAATATTATTAATAAAATAGTAATAATATATAATAAGAGGATTATATATGATATTTTAAATATTAATATGAACGTTTTATATATTAATAACATGTTTAGAACCATTATACATAAGGTTAAATTAGGCTCAAGTAATGGGAAGAATTATTTAAGAGACTTCGTCTCAATTTCCATTCATTAAGGAATATTGTAATGTTCTGAAGCAAATTTATTTTATATAGTGTATATAATAACCCCAAAATATGTAATATCATGAATATTTAGTAATTAATTTTATTTTAAGATTCAATTTGAATTATTTCATCCTAGTATATCTGTCTTGAAATTTACAATGTTGGAAAAGCTATTCTGAAATCTCATATTCTTTTATGATTGTTAACATTATATTGAAAAAATAAATTTTTTTTGATAATTTTTCATTAGAAATTTTCATTTTTATAAATTATACATATTATGTAATGATGGATATGAGTATTGGCCAAAAATTATAACATTTTTAAATATGGTGTTTACATTGAATGATATTTAATTATCTGGGAAAATATTGATAAATATGTATCCATTACTCAATATTGTTATGTGATGATAAGGAGTACTAATTCATGAATTAAATATATTATTCCATATATGATTAATGGTTTTAATGTGTTGAAATGGACGGATCCATGTTATGTATAGATCTTGAATGCATTGAAAGGCCTGATGAGACAACACAGTTGTCCAAATTGAGGGGGTCTTTACCCATTATTTTAAAAAATCTTATGAAATGTATTAACTGTAGAGGTATCATGATGCATGAGATCATGATATACATTATGAAGAGATTCAATACTTGATAATTCATTTATTATTATTGTCAATTACATTTTCTCATTGATAATATTTGTGGCGATATTTCATTGTAAATATATTGATTAAATGGAATCTATTTAATGATATTTACCATTCCATATTGATTATGACGTATTCAATAATGATATTTTTTTCTTCACTCTGGACATGAAGATGAATTCTTTTAATGTGTTCATTGATGTGGATTAATTTCTATTATCATTTTCTATGTTTTATTACCAATGTAATAAGTGAACCGGATATGTATTATTTTTTTAGAAATACTAAACTATTCGATCTGTGGTGATGTAATCCATAGAATATTGTTACAATTTAATAAAATAACTACTAATTCTGGGGTTCTCATGTTGGGTACATAACAAATGGTATGATAGTGAGTTTAATAGAATACTTTGTAACAATATTTTAAATAAACATACCTAAAATGAGAATTATGATAAATCCTTATATTAATTAAAAAAATCCATTAGATGGCTTTTTATTCTTTTATTGAATATTCATCATAAATATAAACTAACATTGTTTTTTTCATTATTTATTGATGGCTCTTAATGTGAGAATGGTATTAAATAACTTTGATCAATTTAGGGATTACAAAACATAGTAATCAAAAATTGATGATTTATGAGCTGAGTAAATTATGGGAACATACTCAAGTTATAAAAAATAACCTTTCATAAATGGAGTAAAATGATGCTCCATGGAATGATACACCTATGTTGTATCGTTTCATGAAGTAAAATGACCTATATTTTACAGGGACTACTAATAAAGTTATAGATGAGAAATGGATCATATCACTTAAATTGATATATCTGAATTTTGGATGCAATTAATGGGAAAAGATAAATTGGAAGTATATTATCTATAAGGATATTCTCATCAATGGTGGTTTTTGATCATGTATAATAGGGAGGAAGATGAAATATAACACATGTAATGGATATCTTTTAATTAAACATTAATTGAAATGTATTTCCCTCATGTGAATTGAATTAAAATGAAGAGAAAGATCCTTAGATTTATGTTAAAAGAAGAAGAGATCATTATAAAGTATGAATATACCTTTACAAGACTATTAATTTATGTTATAGATAGTATACATAATTTGGAAGTAAATATTGATTATTTATTTAAATTTCATAAGAAGAGGGTCTAAAGGGAAATGTATTGTAAACCATTTTCATCATATAATGAAATAGTATTATAAGACATCTAAAAGGATATGGAATGTTCTGGATCCTATTTATTCAAGTTAAATCAATAAAATAATAGGCGACTAAACACCAAGGTAAAGTGACCACATCAAATTTGAATAAGGGAATGTGTAAATTTACATCATGTGAAAAGTATGGAATTAATCATCTTAGAAAATTCTTGGAGGGGATAATATTTTTTATAATTTTAAATATAAGGTTCCTTGGCTTAAAATGTTCATGGGTATGAAATAAAAAACATCAATCTAATGATTCAAAATTAATAAAATGGGGCATTATTCAAACCAATATCCAAAGTTTCAAAAAATCTTTATAGCAACCCTTCTCTTTATTTCATATTTAAACATGAATTATGACATAAAATTATATATAAAAAACTCATAATATTGAGATATATAGTGTATATGGGGATTAAGAAAATTAAATATCTCTATAAAAATTAAATACCACAAAATATTTATTGAATACATCGTTGACATTACCACATCATTTCTTCATACATAACACTCCATGTGATAACTTGAGGAAATATATAAGAAATGGATGTTCTATAAATCCCAGTAAGGGAGAAAACAAGGAATAAAATTAAGATAATAATAAAAGTTAGACAAGGAATATAAAAAATTAATAAATAAACCTGAATAATAAGGCATGATTTAGCGTGGCCCCCATAACATGGGAAATTTAGGAAACAACATAAAACATTAAATCATAAACATAGTTCAAAGTTAAAACACCAAGAAATCATGGTGAAAAAAAGTTCCATAAAGGAATAATTTAAACACCTATCCCAACTTGATGTCTCTTGATACTAAAAATTACGCAATACATTAGAGCACTATTAGGAACACCCTTCAAAAAAATTGAACTCCATGCATAAGTGTGGAAAATAGATCATATAACTTGGATTCATCCAATAACATTACATTATTACATGATCTAGAAATGTGTAATACGTAAATTTATGTTCCTAATAAATTTTTGTGTGTGAATATAGGTGAATAAACTTGATAGAGAAGTGGGTACGAAATTCACTACACAATTATTTTGGCATAGTCAATTGTGGTGCAATATTTGCGCCTAATGACGTCATATAGGAATATAAATATTGGTTGATAAGAAATAACGGGGTCTCTGATCACATATAAATTTATTGGATAGTAAGAGTAATATTTAATAACATATCCTATCATATTAACAATGAAATTATAAGACATATAAAAAAGGGGATGCTTGATAAAGAAGGTATGTTGAAGATCCCTTACAGAATTTTTTCATTGTAACGGGTGGGCATAAAGGATCATAGGGGGGAATAATGGGACTGAAAGGAAGATTCTATCCTTTATTAATGATGTGGAATGTAAAGGGGTCATGGAATATGATATCCAAACATATGAAAATGGAATTTAAGAATTAGAATATAAAATAAGTTCTTTAAAAAAAATGTTAAACAAGAAATCCCTTACAGAATTTTGGCATAGTGAAGCCTTAAGTAAGGTTTAAAATGAGGGAGGATAAATGAACCCTAATACAAATAAAATTAATTTTATAGTAATTTAATTATTAAAAATGAATGTAAATACATTAAGTTGAACTTAATAGAACTAACCATAAAGAAGATGCTTGAATTCAATTCATAGGAGAGAAATTCATTACTTGGATGT
Organism: Viscum album; assembly: GCA_963277665.1. NCBI lineage: Eukaryota > Viridiplantae > Streptophyta > Magnoliopsida > Santalales > Viscaceae > Viscum > Viscum album. The sequence goes on from OY728123.1 coordinate 884,197,279, forward strand.
GTGACTAAAAAGGATAGGGAGAGGCTTATTGGGAGTTTGGGGGAACATTTGGAGGACTCTTAGGAGTATATAGAAGTGTTTGTTAGAGATTGAATTAGTCTTAGTAAATATAAATGGGATAATGGGTGGATTTATACATGAAAGGAGGGGGATTACTTTATTATTTTGGTTTTGGAAGCTTTATAATAAAATATTACAAATCACAATCCATCCCACAGTTTTTTATAATTTATACTCGAAAAGGGGATTGGATTATTTTATTTTATAAAAACAATATCCAAAAATATTAAAATAATTCCATATCTTATGTCGATGTGAGTCACACTCTCATTGAAATGATTTTAAAATCATTAAATAATTTATAAGTCATGGAAGATTCACAATGGATTTATAATATAAATAAAATAAACTCAATATTTCATTATTTTAAAGTAAAAAACATATATTTGTATAAGGATACCATTTTGAGTATATATGACATCGTTATTGGGCCATAATGATTTCATAAAACACACTGTATATTTATACTCTATTTATTTTGTACCTAATAATTCGATCATCACATAAAATAAAGAAAAAATAACTGTTAGATAATTTATATTTCCTGATTTTAAAAAGAATATTCATTTTATCTAACTAATTTTCTACTTATTTTAATTTTCTATTTTATAAGAAAAACTTATATTTTTTGAAAATTGAAGGTTATTGATGAAACAATTTTTAGATTTTAATAAAATTACATTTGGCATCATAAATTTTTTGTAATGAGTTATATTTAATAAATTTTATTTAATAATATTAGTATATTAAAATTTTATTTATTTAAAAAATACATTAATTCGACAAAATAAATTTCTTGATTGAAATTTAATATTAATAAAAAATACTAATTCTGCTTTAAAATTATTTACAAAGTAATAATAATAATAAGAAAAATATATTCATTATTCTATTGAAATTAATTTAAAAAAAATATTTATTAGATATTGAATGATATAACTTTATTACACCATGATATTCCCTAACATTAAGGTATATGATGGTGGTGGTTTAATGGGGCCGTTTGGTGAGCATGGTTTAGATTTTGATCTCGATGAGCTTGAAATTCACTTGTAAACGGTTTTAATAACACTTAATTTATTGGATCGAGGCATTGAAATTGCCTAGAGAAAATCCCAGAAATGTTATCTCCCTCAGAATCTTCGATAAATGGGCTTCATAGGGTATAATCCTAGTTTTGGAGGCCATTACATCTTTTTCTATGTCTAAAGGATTTTTTGTAAGTATATATTTAAAGTATTCATGTGATCATTTTTCAACGACTATATTATCAATAGTAAATATACTTAACTATCTTTTAAGATTCAATTGGATATATTAAAACATGATCATTTTTATATAACCCTAATACATTTAATTATATCAAAGTAATAATAATTTTATTCATAAATGTTTGGTTCATTACAAAAATTCCCACTTAAGAAATATCCCTCTAAAAATTTCCTTTTCCCACACTAAAAAAATGAAGCTAACTCTACATCATCACCTCATCTTGTTCCCACGTTACTTCTTCAAATATTGGGTTCTTCCAAAACAATTTGACAATGGGAATTGTCTTATATTATCAAACATTTTCTCAAAGAACTGAGATCTTCACCATCTGATCCTCAAAGGAAAGGTCTTTTACTCATGGCACCACCTCTGGATTGAGTACATGTGAGGGGTATGTTATGTACTTCCTTTAGTGGGATACATGGAATACATCATTTACTTGAGATAGGTTCAGAAAGAGTTCTAGTTGATAAGAATCTAATTTGATACAATCAAGGATATAAAAAGGGACAATGTTCCTTCAACTATGTTTTACCATCTTTTCAAATGTCATCACTGTTTTCCATACACTTATGTGGATGGAAACCATGGCTCTAACATAAAACTCTTTCTCTCATCATCGATGATCATCATTGATCTTTTCTTGAAACTAATCATTTTTGATATGTTGTGGGATTATCTTAACCATACCCAGCATTTCATCAACCATTTATAGACCTAAAATTCTTCATTCCCCAACATCACCCGAACAAGACAATGTTCTCCACATCTTCCCATAAAAGGGCTTCATAATGATCCATTTTGAAGCTTGAGTGGAAACTATTGTTTAATGAGATCTCCAAAAAAGGAATATGTTTGTATCATCCACCATTGAAGTTTATTGAGAATCCTCTCAAAATTTCGTCAAGTGTTTGTATAGTTTTATTATATTATCCATCAGTTTTAGGGTGATAATCCGTACTAAAATTCACATCAGTGTTTAGAGTATGGTGGAGAATTTCCCAAAACATAGTGGGGAATCATGGATCTAGATCAAACACAATTGACAGTGGTATTCCATAAAGGATTACCACTACTATGATGTATATATGTGCTTGGTTATCCAGTGTCGAATTCTATTCAAGCACAATGAAATGTATAGTATTCTTTAGATGATCCATAAAAACACATATACCATTTCTTCCCTTTGATGTATTTGGATATCTGGTAAAAAAAGGCCATAGTGATTTTTCCCATTTCCATGTTAGTACGGATAATGGTTACATAATACCCTAAGACACCTTCAATTATGCCTTCACATTCTCACATACCATGTTCTTTGTATTATATTTAGTGATCTCCTTCTTCATGTTATCCCACCAATAATTAGCTTAGAGATCTGAATACATCATAGTGTTTCTTGGGTGAATGGAGAAATTCAAAATTGTGAATCATCCAAATGTTCTTTCTTTAACACAGTATTTGATGAAAAACATACTATTGAACCAAATCTCATAATTACGTCTTCATTAAAATTGAAATCTAAGGATTCCATTTTTTGATATTTTCCCCTCTTTACGGATTCCAACATCATATTTATTGAGAATCTTTTAACGTTTTCAAAAGAGATGGTCGAGCAATAATTTGTGAACAGATTGATGATGTTTCTTTATTTTTTTATTCCCTTGTCCATCTAATTAATGTATAATAATATTGAATCATTCTCAATTCTCATCAACGATAGAATTGATGGGTTATTTCGACTTAGAGCATACACTACCTTGTTTTCTTTCCAAGGATGGTAGTGGATAGAGATGTTGTAATCCTTGATGAGATCTAACCATCTTCATTATCACATATTTATCTATTTCTTTTTAATATATATTTGAGACTTCTTTGATCCATATATATTTCACATGTATCCCAAAATAGATAATTAATCAATATTATTAACCAAAAGAACAAAACTACTAACTCTAGATCATGCATGTGATAGTTTTTCTAGTGAATTGTCTACTTCCATGTGGAATAGGAAATGTATTTGTCAATTTTCATCAACAAAAAACCCAATCACGTATATAAATACTCCTTGAAGATAATAAAAAGTTCTCCACTTGTGGGAAGTGTGATCACATGGGTGGTCACAAGACTCCTTTTCAACTCCATGAAGCTTTCATCACATTCATCATTCCAATAAAATTTGACTCCCTTCCAAGATAGCTTAGTAAGAGAGGTTGACAGTCATGAGAAATTTCTCAAAAATTGATGTTAATATCTAGATAATCCAAGGATTCTATGGATATCTATCATATATGTTGGCCTCAGCCATCCCTCAATTGACATTTTCTTGTAAGAATACAAATATAACCTATTTCTTGTGATGATATTCCCCATGAATGAGACTTCTTTAAACCAAAACTCACACTTGATGTACCTTTCATAGATCTTCTCATTTCCCAAGGACTCTAGCACATTGCTCAGATTCTCCTCCTGCTTCTCCTTGGTTTTGGAGTATATTAGAATATTTTCTATGAATAATACCACAAATTTGTTGAGGTAATATCCAAAGACTCTATTTATTATGACCATGAATATTATTGGAGCATTAGTGAGTCCAAAACAAATCACAATGAACACATAGTGCCTATACCTTGTACAAAAAAAGTCCTTGGGATATCCTCCTCCTTCACCCTTATTTTTTAATATCTCGACTAGAGATCCACCTATGAGAATTATTTTTCTCCACATAGCTAATGAAACATGTTATCAATTGGGGGAAATGATACTTTTTCTTTATCATTATTTTTTTGGGGTCAATATTACTAATACAAGGGCACATTGAACCATAAATCGTCTTGATGAAGAGGACTAGTGCTCCCCATGGGGAAGTAGTTGGGCGTATAATCTCATTTTTTAGATTATCTTATAGTCGTTTCTTCAATTCCTCATGTTCCACAACATCCATCCTATAATTACTCTTGCATATTAGAAATTCCCCAAGTATAAGATCGATCAAAAATTCAACCTCTCAGCTAGGAGGAAGACCAAGAAATTCCTTAGGAAACATATCATCGAATTCCCTCTCAACATACATGTCTTCAAGAATGGTTCATTATTATAATCAATCATTTAAGCAATATATTCTTTCTCATAGGGAAATAATATCCATTATTAAGATAATGTTGTTATGAAATACTCATTCTCTTTATCGAACTTGTATAGAATTGGGAGTTGATTCTCAATATGGAGATAAATTTTCCTCTTGTAGAAATTCATGTTGGATCTAAATAGGGAAAGACAATCCATGATTATAATAGAATCAAATTCTACCAAGGAATGTGTAATAGGGTTCCCTGGGAAGTTCAATCCACAAAGTATGATTGGTAAGGAGTTATATTCATGTGATGCAATAATTTCCAAATTTTTATTCTTCACTGAAATCTCTACTTTTATTCATTATAGTGGTGTTTGAATAGTTATATTAAATATTTATGAAATAAAGGACTGTGTATAAATAGAATAAAACAATTTTTCAATATTCTTGAATAAATAATTAGAATACCTATCAAAAAATGTTTTCTCGGGATTAAATTTAGTGTTAGTGAAGGAAAAATCTCACCCCTGCTACTATAGAGGTTATTGGTTGCCTCTAAAAACCCTTGTCTTAGGGCACCAGTAAACAATGTGACTTGGTTCATTATAGTTTTAGCAATGAATAATGTGTTCCGGTTTGATTGGGGTGTTACTTTCCTCTTTAACATTGGTGGTTTTCTCCTCTCGACAATAATTGGCCATGTTCCCTTCCCTTCCACACCTAAATCATTTCCTTGTTTCCCTTTGTAATTTTACGGTGTTTATTTCCATAACTTTGAAAAGGTGGGTGTTGTGATATCTTATAAATAATATATTTATCCATAAAAATTCCATAATTAAATTATTCATTCAGAATCTTATCTCCATGATACCATTGAAGTTCACTGATCAATATATCGACTTTGAGCGCACATCAGACAATTTCTTTTTAGCTATCAAAGTCATGGATTTCCAAGGATTTAATTAGACAAGGTTTTATCCCACCAATGAATTTATCAACCAAGAAATCAGCGGTAATAAGAAAACTAGAGGATTATAATGAATGTATTGTGACATTTTCCTCACACGCCCCATCAAATTATTCTTCCTTTTACTTGAGCACAAGAAAATCCCATTCCATTTTAAGGAGGGTATGAGGAAAATATTTACCAATATATTTTTTGAATTTCATCCACTCCATTTCATTGATTTATTCCTTAAGATATTTATTCTTGATAAATTTACACCTCTGATCAGCATCACCCACTATATGATAAAAAACTATAAGGTCATTCTCTTGTTTGGAATGATGAAGAATAGAGATGATCTTTTCGATGGAATTGATCTATTTATATGTGATTATGGGATTAGACGATCCACTGAAAGTAGGAGACCTTTGTAACAAAAAGCTCTTTACTGGAAGTTGTTCTCTATTAGAGGAGTTTGGATGTTCATCATGATCCAGGTTTCTATTCAAAACTATTGTTAAATAATTGAGTATTATAAAAGTGTTTTTTATTCCCGCTCCCATCAGGTTGGACATATCATTCGGGAAATTTTCACACCTTCTTTCACATTATTTTTTTAGCACTATTGCTCCTAATTTTTTCCATTGGATAGAATAAAAGGAAAAAATAGGGATGAGTTTCTTATGTAGTTAAAAAAACAAAGGGGAGTCAAATGAAATTAAAGGGATAACTTATAAATTAAATTTATCTCCTTAACTTATCAGTTTCTATGAATGATTTTATATTATCAATGATCTAATTCCTAATATATATTCTTATGTGTTATTTTTCTTTTTTCCCTAATAATTGTTTGTAATGAGTTTATGAATTTACCAAAGCATATCCCCTAATAATGTCAAACTAGGTGCTTAGTAAATCCCATTGTCGTCTACCAGGTTACCCAAATTCAAGCCTGAAACATCTCCTTTTAGTTTTTACTCTTATGAACTTCTTTTCAAGGAACATGTCAATTTATAGTATCAAGACGGGGATTTACTTTTTTGATAAACCACATTTTCTATACTCACCAAAATGTAGGGGTGTTATCTTACACTTAATGTATCCCTAATGGTTTTCACTAGTTTTTTCTAATCCTAATCCCAAAAATAACGAAACCTATCCCTTGACATAAACTATAAAAACCCTTCCCTTTATTACATATTTAAAAAATATTTATTAAATAAAATTGAACATAATAAAACACTAAAGATCGATAGGTGTAGTGCCTTTGGGGTTTAGTAAAATCATATAAGAAAATATAAAATGTAATACAACAACATATTTATGGAAAACTTCATTTACATGACCACAACATTCCTTCATACTTAACACTAAAATAGGATAACCTGAGGAAATACATAAGAAATTATAGATTTATGCACTCCTATCATGGGTCAAGGAAAAAAATAATTATATTTTTCTTAGTGCAGTACAGTTGCTGGCCAGGGATGTCTCTCTTGAGGAGCCTTCTAAATGTTGTTCACTTACATTATCTAACTCACTTATTCTATCTCTTTGTGTGGTTTTTCAATTATTTAAAACAATGACATGAAAAGAACTAATAATGAATTTATACTAAGATGCTGGTCTAAAAAGAATAAAGTTATAATAAATGTACATGGTTTTGGGGTTCAATTAGAGAGTCAATAAATATTATACTTTATATGTTTGATTATAGTTTGATAACTCAAACATGAAATATCATGTTTGAATCACTATTATTTTCTAGTATAGAAATATCATAAGTTTCATGACAATGGGGACCATCACCCAATTGAGTAAATTCGCATCGCCCAAGCATACTACTCAAGTATATCACAAATTTAGAATAAATATTAAAGGAAATTCAAGAACACCTTGACCTCCCCAAGGCCAAACCTCGAGGTTAGCCTATCATTTCCAAGAGTAAAAGATCACAATGGTGTATGGATTGGAAAGAGAGAGAGAGAGAGATGAGAGAGGGATATAGGAAGAATAAATAATTTATAATGGTTGTTAAAATAATAATAATATTATTATTAATTAATAATAATATTAATATTATTAAGATAATAGTTTTTTAAAAAGCAGAGGGAGAAAATATAATAGATTTAGAATAAGAATGTGATAATTATAATAATTATAAATAAAAAATATTAATATTATTAATATTAATAACAATAATAATGATAATAATAGTAATTTTTAAAATTAGATAGTAGAGAAAATGAATTGTGTGTTGGATGGTGAAACACAAATACATGGATTAAAAAATAAAAATAAAAATACAATTGAAAATGAAACTAAAATAAAACTAAAATGAAAATAAAATAAAAATAATAAATGAGTGGGGTAGAGTATTAGCAGAAGCCTGTGCCCTGATGGGATCCCCCCTAGGCTTTGGGTGTTGAGCTGATGATATGAGAAGTTGGTGAGGGCCTCCATTTATAGGCAAAATTCTATCCTCTGAAATCTTGTGCGTTGTTGGACCATTAAATGGAAGATTCATGTGTGTACCCCTTCATCCGATTTCTCTTGAAATGTTTTGTCCATTCACCCTCCATGATTCAACTCATTTGAACACCAGATGAATGAGTTATGAATATTTCATTGGTGGTTTCTTTTTAAGGATGAAGCTTCTTGGAAGGTTCCTCCAAAATAATAACATTCAACAGCAGCCTTAATGACTTTAAAACACCCTAAAATTTGTTTAAGATCTGGACCTATCTATCCTCATTTTATCCCAAGTGGATGCACATCAATTGTATGTGTTTAATCCATGTTCTGGTTTCGTTACGGTGGTGGGGTCCACTCTATTCTCCTAGAAATATCATAAACATCATTGTTTTAAAGTGCTTTATATAGCCAGATATGCTCCTAGTCCAGAAGACAATGTTGAAGGAAATAAAATCAGGATTAAATAAAAATATCATTCTTAAAATTTGGTATTGTATTTTAAATTTAATGACCAAAATACCCTTGTGGTAAAAATTTGTAAAAAATTACAAATTTAAGCACTTTTCACGATTTTGTTCATTTTTATTCTATAATCCAAATTGCCATATAATTTAAATATAATGAAATATATGGTTTTTATCATTGAATAAAATTAAAAAATACACATTATTTGATAATAAAAAATATGCACATAAATTTTCTCAATCAAATACCCCCACACTTTAAACCATGCTTATCCTTAGGCATAAAATCTCAACCTGGAAATCAGTGGACACCAATGTTACCAAAATTCAAATTTCAATGCAATAAAATAAAAAAACAATGTGACATCCAACTTTCAAAAAATAACATAAAATATCAATTTAATTTATCGTTTTTCAATGAAATAAATAGTTCACATATTTTACTATTCCCCTTTGAAAATTGATGGAACTTATCCTTTCATTCATTCAATCCCCTTGATTCATTATTATTAAACATACCAATTAATTATTTTCCTCACTTTTGATTATTTTCTCTCATTAATCATGATAAAATTCAAGTAGATTTATGCTCATATCATGAGAACATGCTACTTATCCATAGGAATCTAACTGAACAACATTCTCCACATTGTAAAGACAAAAGAAACATAAAATCACGAGGAATTGCGATAAAGGTTCAAATGACTCTGAGGATTATTGTTGGTGAGATTTGATGCTTTAAAAATTAAGGCTCAAGGATGAGGATAATATCTTTTGTGAAATGCATGATATTAAAAGTAAAAGTGTAATGAAATTCTACCCATCACAATAGCAACACTCACTACCCAAAACTCATAGTAAAGGTTATGATCAAATTGTGCATAATAAATGATTTGTGCACCCTATTGAATATTTTTTTTACTTTGGTACTTTTTTCTATTTTATAAAGTTATGATTAGATAAATCCTCACTTCGATCACCTAAACACATACGATCATAAGATCGTCGATCTGGAAAATGGTGATTTTTTGTTCTCTCAAATCACAACCAATTTTTTTCTCTTTTTTGGATCATTTTGATATTTTTTTCAAATTTTTTTAAAATTCAAAGGGGAAAATATAGTATAATGGATTATTTCACAACCTTTTACAATTAACATAATAACACCCCCACACGTCTTCCTTAAAATGTGTATTATCCCGTCCACCATGACTCCCTTTACCCCCACACATCAACATTAAAATATCATGAAAATACCAAGTCTAGTGTAGGAATGGATAAAAATGGATTAAAACATGGATCATCCCTATAAAGGTCATTCATTGTCTCTATGGGATAAAATAGTGATTGATATAAAGCTGGTATTTTAAGTAAAATTTATTTTCAAAGGATAACTTAATCATTTTTAATGTGTTTTTGCACATTCACATATTTGAAATGTTTCTCTACAAGTTCTGGTTGATTACATGTCCCAATATCACTTAGGAAATATGCTCAATATAAATAGGAGGTAATTGGTCCATAAATTATCTTATGAATGGGAAATATAATATTAGACAATCACTCATGGAATGAATAATAACAACAAATAAGTTCACATGATCCTTAAAAATTCAAATCATGAAAACGATATGGAAATTTCATTTATATGAGTCAATTAATTTCTTCAAATCATGGGAAAGTATTTCAATATCCATGCTTAATTTTAAAAATTCAATTCTTCATTTAAATTATTTAATCATATGAACATTGAAATATAAAACATGGAATCATAGGATTCCTAAGAAACTCATGTCTCCTAGATTAGTCATGTAAAGAATAATTGAAGTGTGGGCATGCAATATTATCTTTAATGATCTAAACAAATTGTTGATAAAAATGTAAACAGTTCAAAAGATAAAACAATAAAAGTGAACTCTCTTTTTCCATGAAACATAGTCCTTCCCCTTCTCTGTATGGGGCTTCCTTACACCATTATGATCCTATAAAATAAAACAACACAATTATTCATAAGGATCATGTCATTTTAGCTCAAAATGATAGAAGGGATGGGGCTTCATGCTAGAATTCATCATAGAAAATAAATTGAAATCTAAATTCATATAAAGAATGTAAAGATAAATCTCGGTACAATCCCCCAAGTGGGCCCTGAATTTTTACTGCCCATAGAGGGTAGTACCAGCTGTTGTCCAAAGTCAGATGGTGGATGAAGCTTCCTTGACTTGAACCACCAAATGTGGCCTTTCCCGTCTTGTGGTTCATCCTTGTTCTTGAGGAATGATCCATGGATAGAGTACAACATAACCTCCCACTTCACAATGAAGTGTTGCTTGCATGGTGGTGGTAGGATGAAGTTTGAAACATCCTCCTTCTTGGTTGAAAATTGTGGAACCTCTTATTCTCTATCCAGATGTTCCTCAATGTATGATGCATCTATTGAATAGTCAATGGGAAAGTCAGAGTGTAATTATATTTGATAAAAATTAAATCAGGATCTATTAATATCTAATTATTCCCCATCAAAGTAGGAATCTTTTGTCATGGTATCCATAGGTAAATCCACTAGTATCACTTCTTGAGCTTCCTTCAATAAATATTCAACATGTCCAGGGAGGTCCATATGTTCTTTAGTAGGTGCACATATTGGATCTTCTTCGTCCTCCAAGTCATAGCTCAGATTGTCTGATTTAGTATAATCAAAACCACAGGGAGTGATAAAAATTCAGATTCAATAAAATTATAATAGATAGAGTCAAAGAATGGTTCAACTCCCTAAGATGGTTCAGTTTCCATCTCTCCCACATGGGTAAGTGCCTCTTGGAGTAGACTTTATGAGGATAGAGGTAGGTAGTTAGGCTCGTCCATATTGACTTCAAATTCCACCACATGGGTGGTTTCTTCCTTCAGTGGTGTTGGATCTTATTATTTTTATTATATGGGGAGATCAGGCAGTTCATTACATTTAATCATGAATTTATCCAATCTTTTTTGATCTCCCACTTGTAGCTTAGCACGAACGTCTTCCTCCCTTGACTCCTCAGGTTCTTCATCCGGCTTAGGGTTGGGATGATTCATTAATGCAAAAACATAATCAAAAGATCTATCATCATTTATAATTAGTTGTTCAATTCTTTTTCTTCGTTCATTCACTTGAGCTATTCAAAAATATTCATCTCCTTCTTGTTTTTATTTCCCTTGTGAGTAATTTTTAGTCCATGTAGAATAATAATCATTAAAAATCTTTATGGAAGGAATTTTTTTGATTTTTATTTTATAAAAGGAAATGAAATCTATCAAATATGTGAAAATAGAAAATGTAAATGAATAATTGATTGGCTCTCCGGAAGCAATGATAGTTTTGGCACACGCCTGTCATGGGGCATGGAAAAAAACAATTATAATTTTTTAGTGCAACACAGTGGCTGACCAGGGTCCTCTCAATTGAAGAGCCTTCTATTTGTAGTTCACATACTTTAGCTAATTCAATTAATCTATCTCTTTTTGTTGTTTTATTAATTATTTAAAACAATTAAGTGCAAAGAAAGTATTCTAAATTTATACTTAGATTAAATTCTAAATATAATTATGTTAGGAAGAAAGGACTTCATTTTGGGGTTCAGTTAGTGATTCAATCATTATTCTCATTTACATGTTTGATTCAAGTTTGATAACACAAACATGAAATCTCATCTCTGAATCAGTATTCTTTTCCATACTATTAATATCTTGAGTTGCATGATAATGGGTACCATTACCCAATGGGGGAAATTTTCCTCGCCCAAGAAAACTACTCCGGTCTATCAGAAATTTTGAATAAATTTGAAGGGAAATTCATGAACACCTTGACCACCCATTGGGCCAAGGCAGGTGGTTAGCCTCTCATTTATGAGAGTTAGAGATCACAATGGTGGATGGATTGTAGAGAGGTAGAGAGTAGAGGTACAGAAGAAGAATAAATAATTTATAATGGTTATGAAATAATAATAATAATATTATTAATTTATAATAACAATATTATTATTAAGAAAATAGTTTTCAAAAAAGCAGAGGGAGAAAAGAAAATAGCATCAAAATAAGAATGTGAAAAATATAATAATGATAATTAAAAAAAGAATGATAATATTAATATTAATGCTAAGAATAATGATAATAAAAATTATTATTAAAATTAGATAATAGATAAAAAGAATTGTGTGATGGATGTTGAAACAAAAATGCATTTATTAAAAAATAAATGATAAAATACAATTGAAAATAAATCTAAAATAAAACTGAAATGAAAAAAATGAAGAAATGAAGGGTGAAAAAAGGATCAGAAGTGTCCTGTTCTCCGATGGGATCCCTCCTTGGAAGTGGGTGTCGAGCCGATGATTTGTTAAGGAGGCGAAGGCCTCCTTTTATAGGAAGAATCATGTTCTCCAAACAATTACACATTTTTGAATCATTAAATGGATGATTCACATGTGGAACCCTTCTACAATGTTGTTCAAAAATGTGTTGTCCATTCACCATCCAAATTTATACTCATTTGGACACCATATGAATGAGTTATGAATTTTTCAATGGTGGTTTATTTTTCTCGATGAAGATTCCAGGAAGCTTCCTCGAATAATATAACACTCAATGGAAGAATTAATGACTTAAAAACTCCCTATAATATGTTTCTTATATGGACCGATCTATCCTCGTACTATCCCAAGTGGAATCACTTCAATTGGACGAGTTTAGGCCATGTTGTGGTTCAGTTATGGTGTTGGGGTCCACGCCCTCCACCCAGAAAAATCATAAAGTTCATTGATTTTAATCCCTTTATATAGTTGAATCAACTCCTGGTCCAGAAGACAAATTTTAAGGAAATAAAATCATGATTCAAAAAGAATAATTTTCACTAAATTTGGAATTATATTTTAAATTAATGACCAAGTTAACCTTGTGGTAAAAATCTATCAAAAAATCCATGATTAAGCACTTTTCACAATTTTTCTCATTTTCTATCTAAAATCAAAATTGCCGAATATTTTAATAAAATAATTAAATACATGGGTTTTATCATCGAAAGAAAATCATAAAATCATCATTATTTGATAAAACATATGCACATAAATTTGGTCTGTCAGTGATCTATAAAGCACTGTAAGGGAGTAAACATGGAATATCATGAGGATAAAAATACTTGTTAAACAAGACATTTTAACAAGTAATAAAGGAACATGAATAATAGTGAATGATTTATCATTGCAATCATAACATTGGGAATGTGGAAACAACTTCAAATAGTGTATCATAAACATAAGTCAATGCTAAACTACCCAGAATTCGTAATGGAAAAAAGTCCCATAAATTTATTATGTAAAACCCTATACAAACAAGAAATATCTTGATACTAAAAATTACACAATTTATTGGAGCTATATCAAGGACCTCACTTTATAAACACTTAATGGTCTTGATTTAGTGTGACCTATAGATTATATAACATGGATGAATTTAACAAGATAACATTATAACATTATCTAGAAATGTGGAATACAAACATGTATATCCCAAATTAATAGGATTATGTGTATAAAGCTGAATACCCTTGATAGAGAAATGGGAACGGTATTCACTACATACTTATTTTGGCATGGTAAATGGTGGTGCAACTTCGGCAGCATAACAACATTATATAAGAATTCATAAAATGGGATGAGGTATGAAAAAGGGGTCTACAATCAAATAAACAAGAAATAAAATATAATATGAATATTTAAGTATATATCCCAACATAATAAAAAAATTATAAGAAATAACATAAAAGGGATGCTTGATAATGGGGACAGGTGGAAGATCCCTTGAAGAATTTATGCATAATAATAGGTGGGATTAAAGTATTATAGGGTTGATAAATCGGAGGGAAAGGAATATCCCATAATTTATAAAAAAAACATAACATAATTTTATCATGGAAAATCATATATTAACATATGAAAAAGGAATTTTGGAAGAATAATATAAATGAAGTGCTTTAATGGAAATATGATGAGTGGAATCCCTTATAGAATATTGGCATAGTAACGGCTTGGTTAAGTGTCTAAATGAGGGGGGATAAATGATCACTTATACAAAAAAAATCAATTTTATAGTAATTTAATTATTATAAATTAATGTAAATTCAATAATTTGAAATTACAATAACTAATGTCAAAGGCGGTGCTTGAATTCAAATGTGAGGAGAGAAATCCCTTACTGGAATTTCTGACACTAATGGATTGGGAGAACCTTCATGGGTGCTTAGAGGCGACTTGGGAGGACATTGGTGAGTATATAACTGAATTTGAACAAGATCTAACAATTTTTAGGGAATATAAATGGGATCTGGTGTGGTTTTATAATTGAATGGAGGGGCATTTCTTTATTATTTTGGTTTTGGAGAGTACATAATTAAACATTCAAAACCACAATCTATACCACGGTTTTTTTTCATTTTTTCCAAGAAAGGGTAGTGGATTAAATTATTTTATAATCCCAAGGGCCATCATTATTAAAATAATTCCCTTCATTATGTAGAGGCGAGACACACAATCAATGAAATGATTTTAAAATCATAAAATATATTATATGTTTTGGACGATTTACTAAGGCCTTATAAAATAAATCAAATAAACTAAAATTTTTATTATTTCAAATTTAACGTATATAATTGTACAAGGATACCATTTTTAGAATTTATTACATTACTATTGCGTCATTATGATGTCATAAAAAACACCGTATATTTATACGGTAATTAATTTGTAAAAAACACTAAATTGTCTCTGAAATTTATGAATAAACAACTAATATATAATTTCATTGTATATATTCCAAAAATAATATTAACATTATCTAAATAATTTTTTACATATTTTTATTTTCACTTTAAATATAAAAATAGACATTTATTGAATATTGATGGGTTTGGATAAAACATTTTTTAAATCTTAATAAAAATTAATTTTGACTTCATAAAACATAAATGATCATTTTTTTAATAAAAAATATATAATAATTATATTTTATTAAAATATTATTTATTTAAAAAATACAATATTTCATCAAAAAAGATTTCTTAATTTAATTTGAATATTAACCAAAAATAAAAATTGTGCTTTAAAAATCATTTACAAAGTAACAATAGTATGAAAAAATATATAAACAATTTTCCATAAAAAAATAATGCACATATTATTATTTAAAGGGTATTGATACATATCCATTTATTACAAAATCATATATTCACTAAGAGTAAGGTGTGAAATGGTGGGGGTTTCATGGGGCCGTTCTGTGAACATTGTTTGGGAAATGATCTCGAGGAGCTTGAAATTCTCCTGTAAATGGTTTCTGTTATGCTTACGTTGTTGGATCTAAGCTTGGGATTGGTATAGGGAAAATCCTATAAATTATACCTCTTTTAGAACCTCCAATAATTGGACATTATAGGGTACGATACTACGGGTTGATTCCATCACTACCTTTTCATCTGTCAACTGGATTAGTTAATACCCTATATTTAAACATGCTTTGTGATTATTTTTCAATGGATATATTATCTATCGTAATGGTAATTAAAAATAATTTAAAATCAAATTTTATATAATAAAATATTTTCTTGTGTTTTCTATAACTATAATTCATTTTATTATGTCAAAATAAAGGGAAGTTTATTCGAAAATGTTTGGATCGTTACAATCTTACCACAAAAGGGGATCAGAGAAGAAGGTCAATCTTATGTAATCTTCATTAATAAGGTTGTTGTTCTAAATTATTATGTGGAAGGTACATTAATCATAGTAAAAAATTGGATAATGATTTATTTTATTGTAGATCATCACACTCTATTATAACTTCCATTTTTTTTAAGAATATTATACATTTCCCTAACACCTTAAGGGGAGAGTTCTCATTAAAAAATCCCAGTGTAAATATACCTACTATAAGGATGTGACTTGTATTTCCCATTATAACACATAAATTTTCATTATTTTATGTATTTATTATCATTACATTGGATTAATTTGATAGAATCCTTTGTAAATACTAGATTTGAAAAAATTATTCAAAAATTTATATCAACATGATGGGTGTTATGATTTGTGATAAATACAGTTAATTTCTTATCTTTAGAGAAGACACATCTTCACCTAATTCATTCTTATACCCACCCCTAAGATCTATTATTTTGATATTTTTAGGTAGGAAGAGAAAACAAAATCTATGGATTAAAATTGTAATCTATAGATTTGGGATGTAATAAATTACACAAGAACACATTGTTGTGTTTCCTGAGGAGTAACCAAGATATCCACCAGAATGTGAAGTGTAGTTTTCTCTTGATTCAATCTGGGATGTGGAAAACATATCAAATAATCCCAATAGAATCACAAATATTAAATTAGTGGATTTTAAGAAAAATATAAAACTATTTTTAGATAAGAATTTATATCCCTTAGTATTTTTACTTGGGGCTCCTCAGTTCATTTTATCAAAAAATAGATACGAACCTATGAGGATCTAAATTTATTATAGGGAAATAAATTATATTATGATAATGATTATATATACCCTTCCATTAATTGATTAATTATTCAATCAACTAAATGGAGCTTAATATTTTTCAATGATTCACCGTTATTTTGGGTATCATCAAGTGTGATTGAAGAAGGAATGTTTTCAAAATACATCATTCCATATGAGGTGTGGAAATTTTGAGTTTAATTTCTTTTTATTTGGATTAAATAATGAACACATTCTTTATATATATCTAATTAAAAAGATTATTTTATGAATATGTTGATAATTGTGTTGTTTATTTTTTAAAACAATATCATTGTGTACACTAAAATCTATAAGGACCGTGAAAATCAGTTTTGTATTATTCTTAAACCCCCTAGTGAAAATTAATTATATGCTAAATTTTTAGGGTTTTAAAAATGGTGGTAGAAATATTCTTTTCATGTCCATATTATCTCTTAGGATGGAATGAAAATTGATCTTATGAAGTCAAAACAAGTCAAAGAATTTCATACCCCAACAGACAAAACTGAGGTGTGTTGTTTCATTGGTCTTTCAGGTTACTATTTGTGATTTATTCAAAAATGATTCTTATTTTTCTAGATTATTAACCAATAATTTAATAAAATGGGTTAAATTCATATGAATACAGGAATGAGATTAATTTTTTATTGAATTTAATAGGAGAGCGTTCAATGCTCCAAGTTTGACTATACTATTTTGAAATGATGTATTTTTAATATGTAGTGATGCATCGAAGAAGGGATATGGATGTGTCATTATATAAAATAATAATGTTATTTCATATTCATTATGGTAGTTAAATATTCATCAAGAGAACTATCCAACCAATTTTCTTTAGATGTTACCAGAAATTACTTAATTTATGATATAAATTCATTCTCTATATGATGAAAGATATGATATATACAGTAATTATAATATCCTAAAACATATATATTCAGCAAAATAGCTCAATACTATGCAATGGTTATCGATCAAGATACTCATGGATTTTTATCTATCATTACATGACTAACCATGGAAGGAAAATTACATTGCGGATGCATTAAGCATAAAATATCTTGGAGGCCCAATTTAAACAAGGATTTATATAGATCCTATGTTCATGAGGTTGGTAAATATGTATATGATAATTGGTAAGAAAAGGTAATAATAACTCCTTTTTAAAATGATTTACAATACATAATTATTAGTAAAGATAATTTCATCAACCAGCTTGGATACCATGGTATCCTAACACACGAGATGACATAGACATAGCTCGAAGAGTGTTATTGATCCCCTTGGGATGAAGATTAGAACATTCCATCACACAAGGTATAGGTAGGAAATTTTTTTCTAATGAACGAAAATTAAATATATAAATATTATTGTTATTAAAAGATAATTCCACAGGGATGATAATACCATAAGTTGACAACATATATAAACCTAAAGTACAAGCACAACATACTAGAAACTACAAGATAGAAAACCCAAGTCCAGAAGGACACATCACAACAAGCCTAAATATAAACATCTACCATCTCCAAGAGGTTTTTTTCCATTTATGGAACATAGAAGAAGGAAATATATGAAAACATAATGGAACAAGTTGGGTGTGAGACAAAATACTAGTACGGTCTTCCCAAGAATTCCATTATAATATGCAAATAAAATAAACTGATGGGTGCTTTATTTTTTAAATTAAATATGAATGGAAATATAGTTTTATATGAAAAAACATTCTATTAATTTAAATTGATGGATACATTTCAAAAAAATGGCTCAGTAAACATTTTATATAAAACAATTTATTTAAATTCATAAGGTATGTGTAATAATGTTTTAAAAACAATGGAATATATATCAAGATAATCACAAATGAGAGACATGTTCATATGCCAAGAGGAATGATATTTCCAGGTTATGATATCCTCACATAGTCACATCGTTGTTCAAAATAATATGTGTACACACGACCCTTAGTCTCTAGTCAAATCGAAATAATCAACACCCCATCATGGATAAGATCTTCTTAAATAGGATTATGTTATTGTTGTAATGCTTCAAATGTATCATGTCTTTCCCAAATAACTCACTAAATACCTAGGATTTCTTATTCTCAAACAATAGTCAAGAATGGGAAAATTATTTCAAAACAAATTAAAATATAATTTCCCCATTTTCCTTTCTAATATGCCAAATCATCTTAAAAAACAAATTCCTTGTTTTTTAAACAATTAATGCATTTTTTCTTGAAAAATACAACGTAATATTATCAAAACAATTTACTAAATTATATATATCAATGTCTCAAAAAAATTTCCACATTTGTTCTCAAATCTAAATCACACGCCAATTCAATGGAATTGAAGGTTTAACCAAATTTTCATTACAAAAAAATCCAATTCCCAATTTGATGAGAATTGTGTATTTCCTAATCGATTTGAATTCAATTTAATTTAAATATATCCATTTAGGGTTAAAATAGTTGGAAAATTTTATACGGTACCACCAAACATGGGATCACATGATTACATAACACAACACCCATAATGCAGAATTCAAATGAAGAACACGAGAAATGAAGATACAAGAAAACCACGATTCAGGATCTAAAATAATAAAGATTAGATCCTCAAAAAAATTATTTCTATCAAACACTATGGAGGATACACGAAGAGATTAGCAGATAATGAATAGGGGAATATCCGTTATAGGAGAGTAATTGTTTGATGTTCACCATGCATCGATTTGACTTGTAAATTGATTGGAATATCAAAAATGGGCCCTGGAATTCCTCCAAGACCTAGTAATTTGACCTAAGAGGATTTGAAGATGAGAGTGAGTTCAAAAATGGGTTTTGGTATTTTTAAATAGTTTTTTTAAAAATTTAACCCTCGTGTATAGTTAAATGAGATGGGCCACATGATTTACCAAACCATGCCACATTACCGTGAACCCCGATAAAGGGGTGAATAGTTTATAAATGATGGTAAATTGTTTTTTAAAAGGTTTTTTGACCATAAAATACCATATTTCCCAAATTTACATGATTTCACTAATAAGATGCACAATTAGAGAAAACATTTTTCCAACCATTCAAAACCCCAAAGCCATACAAATTTTTTAAAATATCATCTAAAGCATACCTAAATGAGAACCAGCTAATAAGGATTAATTATTTGGTCAATGTGTATGTATAGAAAGTAATAGTATGATACAACCTCCCTACTATAGTAAATTACACTCCCCATAAAGCCTATAAAGAATATTTCATTCCAAAAAGATAATGTAAATGTTCTCTAATCAATGCCTCTCTCCCCCAAGTCTCAAGAGTATCACTGCCATGATGGAATAGAACATCAACCGAAGGTATCACACTCACAAAAATTAACTTGGTTTCAGAATCAACTATCCTAATTCGATTCTCAGTCATGAAGAAATTATGCTCATCATTGAGATCACTCCAACTCATAACACTAGATGGGTAAGAAAATTACATTCATAGAAGAGATTCATGGAACAAGTTATGTTTCAATGTCATCTTTGGTGGAAGTGATAAATTATAATTCCCTTTCCCCACTAGCCAACTACCTCAAAAGGTCCCACAAAATGGGGGGAAAGTTTCCATTTCCTCTCGAGCCATCTATGACCTTAATGAGGTGTAGAATTCAAGAAAAAAAGATCCCAGAATTATAATTACAATGTTATATAGAGATGATTAGCATATGATTTATACTGGCATAATGAAATAAAAATTCTCGGGAGAATCAAATGAATCCTTTATATCATATATTAAAACAATGTAGTTCTAACCAAGTAACTATTACTGATCTCAAAATAGTAAAATAGATATTTTAAAGGCCATCCATTGAAGGAAAAAATATGATCATTCTTGATCACATACTAATAACAATTTTAATAAGTATACTCGAATAGTCCCAAATGGTCATCCCAAGACCCACTAGATTTAGGAATTCATGAATAGAGTACGTACTCAATAATATATATAGTTATTTCTATATGGTTATAAAACATCAGATGGTATGTCGTACACAAGAAAACCAAAGATCATGATGCCCTTATAATTCCACTCTATAAGATAGAAGTAAGATAACGATCTATATCAGAGACTATAACATATATACCACTAAGAAAATGGAAAATATTTTTCACCTAGATATTCTCTATCTCCTCAACATTGGATGAATCACTAATGAGTATAAAGTAAGATTATTTTGTCATTTTATTGATCAAACACCATATCACATTCTTTATTTTTTGGGTTATATAGAAAACCCACAATAAATTCCATAAAGATCACATCACACGTCCATGTTGGTAATGGACGTGGATAAAGAAATCCTAAAGGTCGCTATTGTTTGACCTTGACTTTTGTGAATGTATATGTATAAGAGAAAAAAATTTCAATGCCTAATATCATATTTTTCCACAAGTATCATCATTTTATATCATAGATCAGCTTTAGGTTTCCTAGGTACACTTCTTATTGGGAATTATATAAATCACCCATAACAGATGTTCTCATATGAAAAATTAATATGTACCAATTATGGAATCATTGAATACAATCATGGGAGAATGAATCCTTAACAATGGTGTCCCCACCATAATGACATTCTCCAATGTTCTGCGACTCATCATCAAGATGTTACTCCTGTAGAACCATCCAAAGAAGAGAGGAGTTCAATTGGACACTAGAAAAAACCTAATCCTTTGATTACAAAACACTAATACGAAACTCTACAAATAAGGGCATCAAGTTACACTCTTATGATGATTCATTCATGGTCGGGGTTAGAATTTTCCATATCAATGCATCTGTGACAACATTCCCTTTACCCATGGTATATGAGATGTCAAAGTCAAAAGGCTATAGGTATTCCACCAAATTCATCTTTTAAAGATTCAAATATTGTTATATATGATATACCACAAGATCTTATGGTAGGAATAAATTTAATCCTTTCTCCAAAAAGTTAATGGAACCAATTATTATGTTCAGGCATCACAAATGGGAGTTCCAGGTCAAGGGTCTGATAATTATTATCATGTGGCAAAATCTATCAAGAGACATAGGAAATGATGTGATAACCCAGGATAACAACATAGCCCAAACCTATAAGTGATGAATCATATAAGAAAACAAAACCACAACTAGACTTTAGAAGAGTCGACACTAACATAGTAGTCAATTGAAATTTTATATCAAAAAAATAAATATCATATTTCTCATCCTAAGAAAACCGTACCCCATATCAAGTTAGGAAAATAATCAGAGAATCAAAATTTGAGAATCCCTTTATAAACCAGTTATAATACCCTTTCATGTCTAAAAAGCCAAAAATCTTGAATACCATATACAATAATTCCCCTACCAAAATAGATTTCACCTTATATAGATCAACTAAGATACCATGTTATGACACTATATGTCTTGATAACTTCACTTATAGAATCTAGCTATTTAATTTATATTTATCAAACAAAGTTAGTGATTGTTCAAAAATTATAGAACTAATCTCAGATAACTCCCATGATCCTCCTCATACATAGATTAAAAGAAGTATTTCAACCATCAATTCTGACAAAATAGTATCATGATAATCATGTAAAATCATATTCATTAAAGTCACAAAGACTATAGGGTCATTGTTTATACTAAATGACATGATAAGGTACTCATAATGGTCATATCTTCTCTAATAGGTGGTTTCAGAATGTAATATTCTTTCTTTATTAACTATTGACAACCAGGTCAAAGATAAATCTTCAAGAACTTCTTCTCTCCATTCAACTAGTCATATAAATCATCAGTCCACATCCATGGATAATTGTCCGTTATCCAGAATTGAATGTGTTTTCGATAATCAATCCAAATTTTAAGTGACTCATCATATTTCATATAAAAGAGAATAGGTACCACCCAATGTGGCACAATATGGCATATAAATTCCTTCTCTAAATGATCATCCAGCAATGTATTAAACACTAAAATTTATGTTGGTCTTGTTTGGTAATAATGAATATATACCTTCTAGTTACTTAAACTATATCAGTTGAAAAATCCCCGACCCTTATTGGGGGACAACAATAAGAATTCAGATGGAATTTTTTTTTAAAAAAATTGATGAATAATGTAGGGTGATCATCGGTGAAATATCCTCACTCAAGGTCAAATGTGAAAATAGATATCAATTTCCCAAATATGAATAAATAGTTCTAGCACTAATCAACCTCAAGTCCCATTCTCCTTAAGCGATATGGAACAATTCATTGGGCATAGTAATGGAGACCCACTAAAAATAGAAATCAATTGGGGATTTATTAGAAATGTTAAAAATCTATCCAAAATGTATGTTAATAGGTAACATGTATAAAATCTTAAAATCCCAGGAAAGATCAGTCTATGATAGAGAGAAGAGAAAAGAATTAAAACAAAGAACCTAGTCTATCATTGTTCAATGGGGTGTAGTAATATCTATCACAAAAGATAAAATATCCATATAATGATTTAGTATATTGAAAATAAAGGTTAAAATTAATGAATGATATTCAAAAGTATCAAATAATATAGCCACTAATGATTAATAAATAGTTATGGGACCTCTCATGGTTGCTGGACCCTTATATTCTTCTAATCGAGACTCTTTTACTGTCTGAAGAAGCATCGTTCTCAATGCGAATTGTTGGAACATCATATTCCTTGAGGTAATTAATTTCACATCAGTACATTTTGGCATAGATGATCTAGTTCCACACTTTGGGGAATAGTAGATATGATAAATCTTCTGCATGTGACTTGAGAATCCATAGGGAGAATATACATTTGGTGTTTTTGTGAAAATCTGATTTTGAGTGCCCAAGATTACCACACTTGTATCAATTAAAATTTTATCTTCTCGGATCCAAAAGATGTCTAGAAGAACCATGATATCGAGAACCTATAAGATAATTTTCATGATTTCTCATTCCTTTAAAGGAAATTCATAAAAATACCACTAGGAGAAAATGGAAATCCCATCCACCCAGACATTACTGTTAGGTCAATCTCAACCATCGACACTCAATCTTAAAAATCAACATTTGAAGGGAGATTAAATAGGGAAACATGATAATGAATATCATATCTATGTACCATCTTAAACCCTTGAGTCTTCATCTTCTCATTTAATACAATCTATAGTGTGAGATATAGAATATCAGTAAAATGATTTATATATTCTACCACGGTCTGGTCAACCTACTAGGGTTTCAAAATATTTATATCCATAGAAAACACAATTAACTCATGATAGAAATTTTTGGATAAAACATCACTATATTCCTTCCACTACAATCCCCTCTTCTTATTTTCTACCATCATGGTGTCCCATAATCGCATACAAGGTCCCTATATCATGAAATTGTCATATTTCAACTTGATAGAATTAGCAGTATCCAAGAACTAAAATAAATGTTAAAAAATTCTCACCCAATTCTTAGCCAATTGAGGATAATTTGAGCACTAGAATTTCAATCGCTTCTAGAAAATGAATTCCATAAAAACAAATCCTAAATTCATACATATGAGGTTCTATTATTGGAGACTATAAAGGAACATGTGAATATTCTTATCCCAGAGCATGGATAGCACACACACAAAACCTAAACTATATTTTGGTCTATGGGAGGACTCCCCCACTGTAGTTTATCAATAGATTCCTCTAATATTGGATTCACACACATTCTCGTGGTCCTGATGCTGCACAAATGTACCCAAAAAACATTAAAGACATCATAATGTTACACAGATAAACACTCAAACCAAATAAATATGGAAATTAATCATTCCATGTTGATAAACAAGACATTGATTTCAATCATTCCAAATCAAAAGTACGGAAAATATTAGAGAAAAATTTCAAAACGTATTTCCTAAAATACCCATTGTGACATAAGGCTCATTATAATAAGATATGGATATATACTCATTCGTAACTACTTCTTAAGTCCCAACAAGTTTTTACAACTACCTCCTAACATCAAGGCAATATGATTTACCTTCACCATTGATACCACATATTCATGAACTAACATGAATACCTAGGTACCCTAACACTCGATCCAGTACTGAAATGTCCTGAAGGGAATTGACGATCCCCATGTATTGGAGACTAGAACCTAGAATCACACATGACAAAGATGATTATGGTTTTTCTACAAAATCAGTAGAAGAAACATATACATGTTAATATGCTCAAAAGGAAAATCTTTATGAAGAATAATACCCGACATCAAACTAATATATAAACCCATAGTAAAATCCCAAAGTACCAGAAACATAAATATAACAACCCAATTCACAATATAGATGGTGCTCCATATAAAAATAAGAACCACCACCATCTATAATAGGCATTTTTCTGTTTTTCAAACCTAGATGATGGAAATATAAATACACCCAGTGGGATAGGTAGGGTCTAAGATTAAATCCTAGTAGGGTCACACCAATGAATATATAATAGGATTACGTTAAAATAAACAAACACAAGCTTTAAATTAAAAAACAAATTTAAATATAGTTACATATTTAAAACAAAACATGTTATTAATTTCAAATTATGGGTACATTTTAAAACAGTGTATTTATAGATCATTCGTACCAAATATTTTATATAAAATCATATGGTATGAGAAAATTAGTTTTACAAACAATGGAATATATAAAAAGATAATAAAATAATAATCATTATAGTCTTCTTCCAACATGTATGATAGTTCCTGGTTATGGGATCCTCACACACTCATATGGCTGACTAGAGATATATGTGTACACATGTCCCTTACGAACATGTAAAAGTGGACTAATCCACACCCCATTAGGGATGAAATCTATTCTACTATGTTTATTTTTATGTTGTAAAGTGTTAAAACTAAATTTGTTTCCAAAATTACTCACTATGTACCTAGTATTTTATATTCTAAAGTGACAATAAATAATGGTAAAATTAATTCCAAACTATTTAAAATATAACTTACCCATTTTCCATTTCAATATGTCAATATCTCCTTAAAAAAATACATGGTTTTTTAATCAATCCATGCCTTTTTAGAGGATAATATAAATGGATTCTTAAAAAAATTCTATTAAAAAAATAATTTCACAATTCAACATCCACAAATCAAATTCCAAAAATTCCATCAAATATAAATCAAAACCTAAATAAATAAAATTGGGGGATTCCCAAAAAAATTTTGGAAAAGTAAAATTCAAATCCTTATATGATACGAATTGGGTTTTTCATAATCCAATAAAATCTAAGTTAATTTGAATCATGTAATTTAGGGTTAAATGAATTGGCCAAACATAAACAGAACCACCTACCATGGGATCTTGTGTCATGTAACACAACACCCACAATGGGAAACAAAAATATATATTGTTATAAATGTAGATATGATAATCAAAAATATATTCGTGTTCTAGATAAATTAATATTATATCCTATAACAAC
Source organism: Viscum album (assembly GCA_963277665.1). Lineage (NCBI taxonomy): Eukaryota > Viridiplantae > Streptophyta > Magnoliopsida > Santalales > Viscaceae > Viscum > Viscum album. Next base: position 884,223,628 of record OY728123.1, read on the forward strand.
ACATATATCTAAAAAACATAAGAAGGCGTGACGAGGGGATCAATTGTGAGGGAATGAGGGATGATCCCTAATCAGAGAAGAATCAATCAACATTATCCAAGACTCGATCATCAATGGAAAGGGCTTAGAGGAGCCAAAATGGGTTCTTCAGAGATTCCAAGACCGTGGAAATTAATTCAAGAGGATCTGGGTCCAAGAGGGATGTAACAAATGGGGTTCAGTTATTTTTATTTAATTTTCCAAATAGTTAAAACACGAATTCATGATTAGTTGTATAGGTCACACAATTTTCCAAACAATGCACCATAACTCTAAAAATTTTCATGGTTTATAATAGGTGGGTAAATAGTTTTTATTGAATCCCTCTCCATTTACATGTAAATTTACGTGATGTTAAGCATAATTATACATCCTAGTACAAGTCAAGGATCGTAAAGTCGGGTGTTTTGGAGGACAAGGTACATAAAATTGATAACATGGAACTAAATAAAACCTTTATTTATTTAATATTCAAATTAAGATCCTAACATCCATTGTCCAGAAACATCGTCATATTGTACCTTGAGGAACACATGAACAAAGGATGAGATAAATATACCAGTAAGGGAATGACCATAAGAACAAATCATTAGAACATGGGCTAAAAGGCATGACATTATGATATAAAAAGGAATGTAACATATGGAATAATAACATATAAACATGGAATAATAAAAAAATTGAGTCATATTGATGTATAATAAATGTCAAAATATGTCATTAGCATGAGTCAAGGATAACCTCCAAGACAGTTGCACATGGTTTCAAAAGCTAAAGCTAACTGCCAAGACCGTCGCACATGGTAGCACAAGCCATGGCTAACCACCAAGAGCATCACACATAATGTTTCATGAGACACAAATTTACCCAATGCATTGGAACACTATATGGTAACACCCATATCAATTTTTCATGAATATTTTTTCCACCTAAATAATCAAACATTGTCAATCTTACATAAACTGAAGGGTTACCCATGGAAAGAATTCGGTATGATAATCATGTCATAAATCATAACAAATGGGTGTATAATAAAAGTGTCCATGGAATAAAGAAACTAAAATTTACATGGAAATTCATAATTTAAAATATGTATTTATCATGGTATGTTATTTCAAGTAGAATTGAAAACTTGTAATAATAGTATTTAATAATTTTTAACAAGAAAACAATTTTGTGCGGTTTTAAGGAAAATACTACAGAGCCTTTAAAATAGAAAAGGGAACAATACTTTATATTAAACTAGAAGTGAAAAAAGATGGTTTTCACAACGAAAATACTAATTTTATAAATACAATGGCGGATTAAAAAATAATATACAGGGAACCCAAAATTGGGTAAGAATTTAAGAAGTTTTCTTAAAACATGTTTTCTTATCGAGAAGTATTTAGGAGGGAATCTCTAAAAAACATGTATATTACTAAAAAAGAGTGAAGAAAGGTTCTTGATAAATGAATTTGGTACATGTACACAACATTTATAATATGAAAAAAGAGATAATATAGCTTCATTTTGGTAAATGTAAGATATGGAAACCTGAAGGAACAAAGGGGCTTCAGGTAGAATCCCTTACGGATTTTCTACACGGTGTTAGGTTTGATTAAAAGGTATTAATGAGAGTGAAATGGTTTAATAATCACTTATAAATCATGAGGAAAGTACAAGTATGTTGCAAAGTCATACCCCATAATTAGTAATTATACATAAAGGGCATAACATAGAGGAGATAAATGTGAGAAAGAGGGGATCCCTTACCTTAAGTCTGGTGATTATCTCATCTTGATCTTAATAACATGAATAATCAAATTAGGATTATTAATTAATAATTAGAAAACAAATTTTAAATTTAAATGATTTATTATACCTTTTTGAGTTCATTAATAACTATTTTGATTGGTTATGAGGTTCAATTTCACAGTTTTGGTCTGTTTGATTCCTTTGTTTTAATGATCAGTTCACTTATATTCATGTTTGGATACATAAGTATGATGAGAGTCAATGTATTTAATTGAAGTGGTATTTCATTATTGAACATACATAAGGTTTCAGGGTTGTAAAATTCTTTTGGTTATTTTTACTATAGCTGAATCAGTATATAAAACATTAATTATTAACGCTTTGATTAACGTGGTTCTTTTTCTCACAATTAACTTGTTTGGTATTATTAGGTTACATCATGTATGAAAATGGATTCCAAAACAACACATAAGGTAAATAACAAATTTAACAGTCTATTTGAACTATAAAAATTGGTTCATGACCTGAATTGAATATGGTAATGCAAATTTAAAACTCGTCGTCCTTGAATGTGATAAATCAACAAATCTCGGACGGTGTTTCATTTATAGTATAAACGGAGGGGTATGGAGAAATTATGATAAATTATCCCATTATCATAATATAATTCTAGTTCATGTATGTAACTAGAGTTATCATACAATTTCGGTTAAGGGATGTGAGGAAATAAAAAATAAAAGAAAATAACTTGAAACAAAATAAATGAACCAGAAAGGGGAATTTACCTCCGGAGTTTATCTCCTTTGAGAACCTCTTAAGCAGAGAGGATTTGGTCTTTTGATGAGACCAATGGCTGATAGATTTATGGGATATAGGGGATATATTTGGGAAGAAATTAAGTAAGGAATAAGGACTAATAGGAGTGAATAGAATTGGGGAGTGCGGTAAGTTTTTATATTTGAGGGGATGAGGGTTTTCTTAATATTTTAATCATTAGATTATTATTTTTCCATAAGGCAAGAAATAGTAATGATTCTTGAGAACAAAAATAGTAATACGTGTATGTCAGTTATAAAAAATGGCTATTTATATCCACAATGACTTAAGCATGATGCTGAAATTAAGGTTTTATCATTTATCATGATTTATCGTATTTTACTATTAATAAAAATTCATGTATTTTTAAAAATTCCAAAACAATAACCCTAAAAATATATAAATGTGCAGAATCAAAAAATGAAATCCATTTTTAAAAAATAATTTTATAAATATGATAAATTTATCCTTTAAATATATATAATAATTTATTTGAAAAATTAGATTTTAAAACTATAACTGTTTTTATAATGCTTTCAAAAATTACAGAAGGTCTTATAAAATTATCTTAAAATCAGAAGAAATAAAATTGTTACTTTATGAAAACCTTTTTGGAAAATATATATTTTTAAATTATTTACCTAATTTTAATTAATTATTAATGTCTTACAAAAATTCTAATACTTATACTATGGTCATATTGTCACTTATAATATTCCTAAATTTTATTTATACATTCATGGTTAAGGTTACTATTATTTTGGATGATTGAAAATTCATAAGGGTCATATTACTATTCATATGTGTAGGTTTCTATTCATAATGGTAGGTTACTATTCAACAAAAATGCTATTTGTTCCATCAGGCTACAAGAATCTTAATGATCGCAATCGTGCATGTCATATTTTTGAAATTCAAAACACAGAAGTGAAAATATTATATTTAAGTGTTATATAGTACTTAGTAATTCATTGTGTTATAATTTCATGTGATCATATTACAAAATTATTAGAATCAAATTTCCATTGATAAATCACTAGGTCATTACATTATTCCCCCGTTATGAAATTTCTCCCTCGAAATTTCATTTTTCATTCTCAATCATAAATAGGTGATGGTAATTTTCCTTCAGTTCCTCCTCCAGTTCCCATGTTGCCTCTACATACTTAAGGTTACACCACAATAAATTAACATGGTGAGTTTTCTTGTTACATAGAACTTTATCTCTACGATCCAAGATCATAACAAGTTTTTCCTCATAAGAAAGATCATTCTCCAACTGTACCACCTCTAAAGAGCATAAATGTGATGGATCTGGTATGTACTTCCTTAAGAGGAATACAAGAAAGACATCATGTACATTAGAAATGGTAGGTGGAAGTTATAGTTAATAGTCCACAACCCCAACATGATCAAGAGTATTGAAGGGACCGATATACCTTGGTCTTAACTTTCGCTTCGTCACAAACCTCATGACCTTTTTATCTAGAGATAACCATATAAATACAATGTCTCCAACATTGAACTCATGTTATCTTTGACGATTGTGCGCATTACACTTCTATATTATTTGGGCTTCCTTGATCTGTTGCTAAATGGTTTTCACATTATCCAACATTTCTTCAACTATTGAAGCTCCTAGAAGCTTACACTCGTTGACTTTATCACAACATTCCAATTCTCTACACCTTTTCCCATAAAGGGATTTGTATGGTTCTATTCAGATGATCGAGTGGAAACTATTTTTGTAGGAGAATTCAACTATTGGAGGATGTTGGTCCCATACTCTTTTGATGTCCATATGACATACTCTCAACATATCTCCCAGTGTATAAATAGTTCACTCATATTGGCCATTAGTTTTTGGATTATAGGTCGTACTAAAGTTTAGTTCTGCACTTAGATCATTTTGGAGACTTTCTTAGAATGTTGAAGTGATCCTTGGATATCTATCGAAAACAATAGATAGTGGTAGTCCATTTTACATATATCCATTCATGTTGATCCAATGTGAAGTCATATCAAATTTTGATAATGTGATATGTCTTTTTAAGGAAATCCAAAATGACATATGTAACATTGATTCCTATGGATATAATTTGATATTTTAGTGAGAATGTCCATGGTGATGTTCTCCCACTTCCATGCTATTATGGGTAGTGTTTTCATCATCCCCTTAGACTTATTTATTTCAGCATTCACTTTTTCACACACTAGGTACATTAATGTATATTAAGAAATTTATTTATTCATATTATCCCACAAAACATTCTCTTGGAGATCTCAATACATCTTTGTGATCCCTAGGTGAATAGAGAAGGTTGAGATATGTGCGTCATTCAAAAGCTCCTTCATTATCTCTAGATTGGATGGTACACATAATCATGAACAAAATCATTCAACTCCATCTTCATAAATCATACACTCATTGTATTTCCCTTTTTTAATGGCTTCCAACATTTTATGAATTTCCACATATTTTCTTTGATCATCCTTTATGTTATCCATGATGGATGGTTGAGTGATCATTTGAGAAATAATTAATGATGTTCCTCCATTAATGATCGCCATGTCCATACTCTAAAAATCAATGAATGTTGGATCCTTTTAAACTCTCAACATTTATAAAGATGAAGGATCTTTTCTACTTAGAGAATCTGCCACCTTATTTGGATTAGTAGGATAGTAGGGGATTAAAAGGTCATAATATTTGATGATCTTTATCCATATTTTCTGGATCATATTAAACTAATTTTCTATGAATATATATTTGAGACTCTTTTGATCAATATATTTCTCACACTTCTCCCCATAGAGATAATACAAGCATATTTTTAACTTAACAATCATAGCTTTCATCTCTAGATAATGCGTAGGATAGTTTTTATCTTATATTTTCAGTTTTCATGAGGTGTAGGCCATCAATTTATCATATTTTTTCAACAAAAATACCTAATAACATCATTTAATCATTACTCTACACCATAGATATTTCACCACTTGATAGGAGTGTGAGTATTGGTGTAGTGATATGCCTCATTTTCAACTCCTTAAAGCAGTTTTAACATTATTGAGTCAAGAAAAACATTACTCCCTTCCATGTCATATGGGTCATTGGGATTTAAAATAATTAAAAGTTCCTCACTAATTGTCAATAATACCCTGATAGACCCAGAATGTTATGGATCTCTATTATATATTTTGGTATGGGCCGCTCTTCAATCACCTTTGTCTTAGAAGGGTACAAAGATATCCCTTTGATGGTGATAACATGCCCCAAGAATAATACTTCCTCCACCCAAAACTCACATTTACTGTAAATTTTTTACATCTTATCCCCTAGAAAAGTCATTAACAAAGTATTCAAATTATCTTCATGGTCCTCCGTTCTCTTGGATTATATCCAAATATCGTCGATAAAGACAACCACAAATTTGATGAGGTAATCTATAAAGACCCTATTAATTAAATCCACAAAACTTTTTGAAGAATTATTGATTCCAAATGGAGTCACTATGAATTCATTGTTTTCATACCTTGTTTGAAAGGAAATATTTGGAATATCTCCATTATTTACCTTTAATTGGTGATATCCTGACTGAATGTCCACCTTAGAAAAATAACTGGACCCACAGAGCTGGTATAAAAAGTCTTCTATCTGTGTAAGGGGATACTTGTTCTTTTTCTTTCATTTATTGAGATCAAAAAAATTAATGCATAGGCACATTGATCTATCCTTCTTCTTAACGAAGATGAATAGTGAACCCCATGGTGAATAACTTAGGCATATAAAACACTTCTCTATATTCTCATGTAACTAAATAATTATCTCTTCTAGCTCTACAATTTCCATTCATTAATGTGTCTTTGGTATAGGCAGAGATCCATCAATAAGTTCAATTGAGAACATGACCTCTCGATTAAGTGGAAGACTAGGAAACTCACTGTGGAATAAATCAGTGTAATCCCTCTTGATGGGCATGTCTTTAAGAAATATTCTATCCTTTGTGTCATTTAGTTAAGCTAAACATGGTTGCCTATAAGGAATTAATATCCTAACATGAGACAATTTTTTCAATGTAGATTCATCTTCTTATTTCCACTTGTAAAGAATTGGAGGATGCATCAGGATATGAAGAGTGATCTCTCTTTCTCGACATTTGACGTTGTCTTTGAATATAGATATTCAATCTGTGCCCAAGGTAGAATAAAACTCAACAAAAGGAAGTATGGAGATATTTTTTGGGATGTTTATACCACAAAAATTATCTAGAGAATAGTTATAATCCATGGACACAATTATTTCCCCATTTGTTGTTCTCACAGACAACATATCCTCCAGAATTTGTGGTTTTGTTTGAATAGTTCTGCTAAACTTGATGGATATGAAAGAATACATAGAACCATAATAAAATAGTATATTCACAACTCTTGAATGAATAACAAGCATATATTTTACCACATCATTGTTCAGATACACCTCAGTAGTTGTGATAGTATAATCACTTCTTTATTGACTTGGGGGTTTCTGTTGATTTCCTCCAATGACAATTGGCTTAGGGAAATTGTTCTCATAATTCTCATGATTATTTTTGATTTAACAGTACACTACATGCTGGGTGTTGACCTGAAGCTTCCTTTCCTCTACCACATTAGCGAGATTCATCATTTCACATTGGATTTTTTTAGCTAGATGTCCCATCCTTTATAATTTTAAGCAATTCCGGGTTCCCTTTAGATAGTTTCCAAAATACTTTGTCCCACATGTTTTACACATGGAATGGTCGAGATTCTTTACATTATGGAATTTATCTGTAGAACCACCCACATTAGATTCCATTTACTTTTATTTTTCATTGGGCCTACAATATAACTAAGATTTTCTGATCTCAATTTCAACCATAAGGTAACAACAAACAATCTTCTCATAGTTATGAAACTCTCGAATCACCAAAACTTTTCATAGACTTGGATTTAGTCTGCTAAAGAAGCAATCCACCTTATATTCGATGTTCATGACAATAACAGAGGCGAACCGTTCAATCCTTATAATGTTCTATTCATATACCCCGATTGACTCATCTTCCTACAACTTGAGTCTAAGGAACTATCTTTCCATATTTAGATGTAGGGTTTTGGGAAATTATTTAGTGAAATTGTTTTCATGAATTCCTCACAATCCATGGAATCAATTTACTCATAGGGATTTGTATTCTTGATCATTTTCCACCACTGATCATCTTCCCCATAAAAATGATAGACCAACAGCACAACTTTTTGTTCTTCTGAGCACTAGAGGACATAAAATATATTTTTAATAGAGATAATACACTATTCATCAAGGATGGGATTATAAGATCCACTAAACAGGGGAGGCTTTTTCTGCATGAAATATTTTATAGAAACATTCAATATACTTTGGAGAGTAATGTTTTCTACATGATTCAAGTTATTTTTCATAACATGAGCTAGGTGAGAAAGTACTGTAATGAATTTTTGAGCACATGCTCCCATCATATCAGTCATAGAATTATGGAAATATTCACATTCCCGGATACATTAATTTTTGGAAACTATTATTTTATTTCCCTCTATTAACTAAGAAAAATAATATACAATTATAGGGCATTAATACTTATCTAATGATTATATAAAGGAATCATTCAATATAAGAGGATAAACATGTAAATGAGAAGTATATCCTAACATCTTATTCCCTATGTTTCAATCTAGGTTAGCCGTGATCTATTCCATAAATTTTATTGTTATGGGATATTAGTTTATTCTCTTAAAAATGGGTTTTACTAAGCTCATGAATTTACCAAATAATATCCCCTGGGAGTGTCAAACCAAGAGTACAACAAGGCCCATTTTTGCACACCAATTCCAATTTGAGTCTATCTTAAACTAGGGTTTTCAGGTTTTACCCCTAGTTGCGTCTATTTTAAAGCCACCTCAACCTATTTCTATACAAAAATGGATTTATTGTTTTTATAGACCACTTATTCTATATTTACCAAAATTTTGCGTTGTTTTATTATACATAGTCTCATCCTAAACGTTCATACTAGAGTGCTCTATTCCTAATCTCTAAATATAACTATACCATCCTCAGATACCAACTATAATGACCCTATCCTTTTACATATAACATTACTTGATTTTGAGCATAATTATAGATCATAGTACAAGCCATGGATCAATAAATCTGGTGTCTTGGAGGACTATGTACATAAAAATGAAAACATGGAACTTAATAAAACATTTATTTATTTAATCATAAAAATTAACACCTAACATCCATTGTGCTCAAACAAATTCATAGGGTACCCTTGGGAACACACGAACAAATGGATGAGCTAAATATCCCAATAAGGTAATAACCATAAAAATAAATCATTAGCACATGAGATATAAGGCATGACATGATGATATAAAAAGAAATTTGAGATATGGAATAATACTTTATAAACAAAGAATCATATAAACATGAAGTCATTGTAATGTGGCAGCAACATAGAACATGTTTTTACTACAAGTCAAGGCTAACTTCCATAAATGTTGCAAATGGTATCAAAGGCCAAGGCTAACCACCATGACTGTCACACTTGGTAGCACAAGCCAAGGATAACCTCCAAGACTGTCACACACAACATTTCATAAGACTCAAAAATAACCATTTTGTTGGATCTCTATCTGGTCACACTAATCTTAATTTTCATGAATATGTTTTCCACATAAATAATCATACATAATCAATTTTACATAGACCTAAGGGTTAGTAATGAAAAAGTTGGGTACTAAAATCATGTCACAATGCTTAAAAAAGGGGTGTATCATAAATTTTGCCATTAAATAAAGGAACTAAAATATAAGTAGAAATTCATAATGGAAAATAGGAATGAATCATGGTGAGTGATTTCAAGTAGAAGTGACAACACGCATGAAATGTATTTACGAATATTTAGCATTAAAACATTTTTTGTGCATTTAAGGAAAATACTATAGAGACATTAAAATAGATAGGGAAAATATCTTATATAAAACTATTAGTTAACCATGAATTTTTTCATAATAACAAGACTAATTTTATAATTAAAATGGATGCTTAAAACATAAGATCGATTACAGTTGAAACCAGGTAAGAATTTGGGAAGTTCTCTTTAAACCGATTTTCATATTGGGAAGTATTGAGGAGGGAATCACTTAAAAACATGTATATCCTCAAAAGATAATTAATATACTATCTTCATAAATTAATTTGGTACATGTATAGAGAATTTAGAGGATTCACATAAAATTATAAGATGACTTCATTCTGGTAAAAGGAAGATAAGGAGACTCGAATGAACAATGGATGTTCGGGTTGAATCCCTTATAGATTATTGACATTGTATCGGGTTTAATTAAGTGGGATTAATGAGAGGGATATGGTTTTATCATCACATATACAAAATTTGGGAAGCATGGGGAAGGTGAAAATTCATATCCCATCATTAGGAATTATATGTATAAGGGAATAACATTGAAGAGATAAATATATGAAAGAGAGGATCGCTTACCTTAAGTCTGCTAGTGATCTTCCCAGATCTTAAAAGCAAGAATAATAAAATTAGGTTCATTAATTAAAAATTAAAAAACATATTTACATTTAATTTATTTATTATATTCTTTATGGGTTTATTCATTTCCTTTTTGATTGGTTGTGAGGTTCAATTTCATTGTTCGGGTCCATCTGTTTCATTGGTTTTAAAGATTGGTTCACTTATATTCATGTTTGGATACACCTGTATGATTATAAAGGTTGTCCATAATTTATGTTATATTTTATTATTGAATATTTTGAAGGTTACATGGTTATAAAACTTATTTTTTTTATTTAATTTGAAGTTGAATCATTATATAAAACATTAATGATAAACGCATGGATAAATTTGGTGATTTTTCTCACAATTAAATAATTTGGTATTTTTATTTTACATCATTTTTACAAAATTATTATGAAACAATACATAAGATAAATTATATATTTAATAGTACGTTTCAACCATAAAAATGTTTTCACAACCAGAATTTAATATGGTAATGAAAATTCAAAAATCATCGTCCTTGAATGTGATAAATCAACACATATAAGATAGTCATTTAAATTATATTATAAAATAAGGGGAAATAAGAGATTATGATAATATAGCTGAGTAGAATAATAGATTTCTAGTACATTAATGTTATTGGGGTTATCATTCCATTTCAGGAAAGGGATTTGAGGAAATAAAAAAAGGAAACGAAAAGAATATGAAGGAAAATTAAAGAATTGGAAAGAGGATTTTACATATTCCATTTATCTCCTTTTAGAGCCTCTTTAGGGGAGAGTATTTGGTCTTTTGAGGATACCAAATTCTGATGGACATGGGGGAGTATATACAAGAGCGATTTGGAAAGAATTTAAGTAATTTACAAGGCTTGAGAGTAGTGAATAGAAGAGGGTAGTCTGGGTAGTTTTTATAGTGGAGGGGAGGAGGAGTTTATTAATATTTTAATCATTATTTAATTATTTATCCATATGAAAAGAAATAGTATTGATTCTTGTGACCCAAAATGGTAATATTTTCACATGATTTTAACCAAATTCCATTTACATAATCCATGACTCAAGGATGATGCATAAATTTAGGTTTTATCACTTATCATGTATTATCGTATTTTACTATTCATAAAAATTCTTGTATTTTTTAAAATTCCAAAAAATACACACTAACCATTTCTCAACTTTTAGAATCTAAAAAAGAAATAAATATTTCAGAAATACGTTTCTAAATATGATTAATTTAATTTTCAATTAAAATCATAATTTGCATGAAAAATATATTTCTAAACTATAACAGATTTCATATTGCTTTCAAAAATTACATCAGGTCTTATAAAGTAATATTAATACCAAATGACATAAACTTGTTAATTTTTTAGAACCTTTCAAGAAAATACATTTTCTTTTCAATCAATTAAATAATTATAATTAATTAAGTAATTGTAATTAATTATTTTTGACTTAGAAAAATACCAATACTTTTAAAATGGCCATATTATCACTTAAAAGATGCCTAAATTTTATTTATACATTCATGGGTAGGGGTACTACTATTTTAGATGATTTACAATGCATAAAGGTCATATTTATATTCGTAAGGGTGGGTTACTATTCATAAGGGTAGGATACGATTCACTAAACATTATGATTGTTCTATCAGACTTCAAAACACATAATTATCGCAACCGTGTATGTCGTATTTTCAAAATTCATAACACATAAGTGACTGTATTATGTTTAAAGGTAAAATAGTACATATTAGTTCATTGTGTTTTAATTTCAGGTGATTGTATGACATAATTATTGGAAGAAAATTTCCATTGATAAAACATTGGGTGATTACAATTTTTCAAACTGTGCATAAACTTCAAAAACCATCATTGTTAGGGTTTTCATGGATTGAACTAGAAGTGTTCATTTTTTTGGAAAAACAATTTTCAACCCTACACAACTAATGTGTGTTCCAAACATTTCAAAATTTTACCAAAATCACAACAAAATGAGACGCAAACACGAATGATTAAAATGAGAGGCACAAGGAACTAGAAAACTTTAAAAGGATTTTATAGTTAAAAAATTATCAATATAAATATCAAAATTTTCAAAGAAAATAAAATTTGTTAATGATGAAAAGTTGATAGACTACATATATCACTATAAACAACAAAACGCTTAGTTGTGGGTTTTTGCGGAGTTTTTTAAAACACTACTATTTTTTAAAAATTAATTGCATGGATGATTTTTTTTAAACTACAGCTAAATGGTTAAAAAATTAATACATGTGAATCTCCCCCCCCCCCGACACCATGGACCCCCCTAACCCCCACTCACCGACTCCCCGAATCCCTAGCCTCTTTCCACCCACCATCGAACCACGCCTCTCCTCACCTCACCATGCCTAACCTCACTTATCTACACCTCACCTCGCATCGTCGTCCCTCATTACACCTCACCTCACTGCACCTCATCTTGTGGCGCCTCGACACCCCATCCCTTCGATCCCGACCCCCACCTCACTTCCCCTCAAAGGTCTAGTGGTAATTGAAGGTAACACATAACAATTTTATTTTTGGATTTTTTCCAATAATTGGATGATATTAATGGTTAAATGGGTGTTAGATCATATTCATGTTTCTAGTATAGTGTCGAGAGTGATCTATATATCATTTTAGGGGTGTTTGATATGTGTTCATTGTGATAGTAGTACCCATTGTGTTTCCAATCATTTATGACTATTTTTAAAAGTAAATATATATTTATAATTATTTATAGGTATTTATTAAGGGTATATGGTGTGATGGAGATTTTGAGAGTTGATACGGACTCGATTTCATCATGGATGAGATTGGATTTCATTAAGTTTATAGTGAAAAGGATTGGTATTGTCCATGGGTAGAAGGACTAGGAGTGTGGTGTTGCTTCAATTATGTTAGAATAGAAATTGATTTCTTATTTAGGATAATACATTATGATGCCGAATAAATAAGTATATAAGTGTGTGAAATTGTATCAATGATCATAAAAAATGATTGTTCTAAAAGTCCAAATGGAGTCCCCAAAGGGTGATGCATAATTTGTTATGATAAGGGGATATCTCTCGACTTTATAGTTCCCTAGGATTGGATGGTAAACTATGTGCCTAACGTGGTCCTTGCCTATGATTCATGTTCCTGATGTGACCACACAAAATTTTGTAGTGATATGTTAGTGTGCGTGATGTGACCTCCCATAAGTGTGATGGGTGATTAGTTTTTGTATGAAAATAGTGATTATTCATTTAATTTATTATATAATTTTTTTATTTTACTATTTATATTGATACGTGGACTATTTCGTTGTTATTTTTCCATTTTGGTATACTCTAATTTGATGTATTTTCTAGAAAAGAATATGGATTAGTAACTTGCCTCAAGTTTGCAGCCTCATACATATGTTTTGGAATGCTGGAGGTATGTCAAACCTCATCTTATATGGTGATTCTAGAATATGGAATTACAAAGTGACATCATATCATTTAGTTCATTTTATAAATTTGGTAGATGTAAGGGGGAATATGAGGACTTTATCAAATCCTATGATAGAACATATATAGGTGAGTCGTGAAAACATTTTCGGTGGTATGTCCTGGTTACCATGGGTGTGGGATTGGACTTCTTTCATTTTTCTTATATGATTGAGTTTTTAAAGAATATAATGTTCTTACAGAAGTTGTTATTTTAAATTTTCATCTCCTCTATCACTAGAATGAGGCCCATGTGAATGAACCATATTGAGTATATATTATCTTCATGACATATACTTGAATGAATTTAATTGGAATTTTAAAATGGGATTTAGTTGATTAGAGTATCAAAAAAACATATATATAGTTCAACAATATTTAACTTCAAGGAATTTATGTTAAAATATTGATCCCTTCATAAATATAATTATTTATAATTTTGTTAATTGAACTCATGGATTCAAGAAGATTTATTATTGATCCATTCTTCTATATTTATGTACGAAAACCATATCGCTACACCTCACCATGCCTCGCCACTGGTCGCGAGCCTCATCGCCCCTCATCACTTCTCGCCACGAGTCCTAATCCTCTCCTCCCCTCTATGGCTGCTTATGAACTCTTGGATCATCAAAAAACATATACCAAATAATGAAGGTAATGTATTCGTCTGGTTTTCTCTATTATTTCTATTACATTATTTATGGTATAACAATTTATGTGTTATCATGATGTTTTTAATTATTATTGATAATTGTGTGTTCCTTACCTAAATAATGGATTTATTTTCTAATTCTATATTTATGTTATTGTTATTAAGCTTGAGAAATTATTTTATCTATTTCCTTCTACATATCATGATATATTTCAATGTATGTTTTTAATTTAGTGATAAGATAATAGTGGCATGGATACATGCCTGGAAGAATTTGAAAAATTCATGTTTTTATGTTATATTATACTAGAAGTAAGTAAATCATGTGTATGATTACATGCTTGTTCATATTAAAGAATTGTTTACATGTTTATGATGTATAAATAAGTGATTTTGTTTGTTATTATATGTTGTTACTTGGATAAATTATAAAGCATTAGGTAAGGAAATAAAGTTATGATGTTTCATTTTTGGTATTACATCATTTATAAATTATATAATAATGAATTGGATTTTAAATAATAGTGGTAACAATATTTATTTTAGTTTCATTTACATCGAAAAAGTGTTGATTATAAAATTAGGGTTTGAAAAAATTATCAATTTCATAAAAACTAGTGCTATTTATTTTGGAAATTTATTGTATATGATTTTCTTAAACCAAAACATTTAATTGAATAAACACATTTTCACAAAATTTGTAAAACTGTTTAGGTATGGGATAGTTCATGATCTACCCTTTAATAATATATTATATTATATGTTGAAAACATATCCTTTTGGATATTTTAATATTTATTTAATTAAATCACATTAATACATTTTTACCCATATTTGTTTCATTTGGTAGGTCTTATGATGTGAACATATTTTTTATAAATGGAAGAATTATTATATTTAAATGGTTCAATGTGTAAAAAACTATTTTCCTTGGATAATACCAATTTTTTCTAAAACGTTTTTCAGAAAATTATCTTTTAAAACATTGAAACCTTATTTTGATGAAAAACATATATTTTTTATTTTAGAATTTGTCTCTTGTAATTTAATACAAGACAAGTTCTTTGAATGGAATGTTACTAGTATATATTAGTTGTTTATTATTTCATGTCTTATACTTTGATTGGTTCACTACTTGTATACATCATATATACCATATTCCACCTCTTATGGATTATTTGGATAGATACTGGCATGCTTTGATGAATTTCAAAATAAAACTGGTATTTAGATTATCTTATTGGATTTGTTCTTTAGATATGTGATATTGGATTATTTCATGCGGATATTATAAATTATTTCCCTGATAAAAACATTTTTATAAAATATAATATTTTTAATTTATTGTGGATCAATGTTATTCCTTAATAATTTTATTCCATGACCAAAACATTAGTATTTAGCATTTGAATTATTTTTTATCCTATTTTTTATTCTAAATATACATATTTTCATGAATTTTTTGACTTTAATCTATAACTTATATTTTCAAAAAATATTCTTTTTCAGAATATATAGATTTTTATGTATGATACTAATTGGATCTTAATCGAGTTTCAAATAAAGTTATTTTTTATTTAATATTTAATAATAATTTAAATGGATGTCTTATACACTTCATTTTTTACAGTTAAATTGGAATACCTTGGTTAATTATTAATAAAGCCTATTATAGTATAATCAATGTTTTTTCCAGATAAAGAATTATGATTGGTATTAAAATTAATAGATATAATCCTCAGTATATTCATGATTAAAATGATAGGACTAGAATGATAAATTTGATATTTGACTGGTTTTCCCTTATCTATCCTCATGAGAAATAAAACATTACATAGAAAGACAAAAATGGTATGATTATACATGATACAATTGAGGAAAATAATGATCTTACGAGAGTAAAAAATGATTAATGATATAAGGAATATTTTATATCAAGCATGTGGTAAAATAAATTAGTTGTAAACTTTAATGTGAGTGTATCATAGGAAAAAAATGTAATTTCAAGTATTTCCATCAATTATATTCTTACCTTTATGAAAGTGATTCTTACCTTTACAGAAGTGTTCATTACTATTACACAAGTGTTTCTGACCACTACACAAGTGGTATGCTTCCCTTAATCGGCATGAAAATAGTTTATCTTACCCTTGTATAGTGAACTATAATCCTATAAATATTGTATAGAATTTATTTTTTCCCTTTAAATGTGCTTTCGAAAAATCTTAGTACCCTTATGTATCATCTAAGTGCCTTTATTCAGATTTTCTAGTTTCTTTTACATGACTAGATTAATAAAAAGCTTACCATTACACAACTTTACAAGTTTCCATTTTTCAATTATAATAATTTGTTCTTACCCTTACATTGCATTATAATTTACCTATATAAAACATGTGTAAAATGAATCCTATATTTATTCAAGTGTTATATTTTAATGGTTACCTTTACATATATTTTAAAAATTATGAGGTACCCTTATGGAGTCTGTGAAAAAATTATTTTACCATTACATGGGAAATATAGGTATAAAATTTCCCAATAATATTTATGTAGTAGCATATATCATCTATTTTAATGGTAGAAATAATTTTTCACAAGAAAATGATACCAGGACTGAAATACATTGAGTATTTTTAAATTTGAGTGTGATAATTAAAATAGTAATTTGTTTTTATTTTAATTTATAACTTTTGAGTTTTAAATGTATGAGGAAGAAGTGGGAAACACCCATGTGTTGAAGATTCGATGTATTTCTAAAAAATGTTATGCATTTTTGATTTGTATATAAATATATTGTAAGGAAAGAAGTTGTAGAGAATAAGAAATACATTTAACACATCATGGATTCATTATACTAATTTGTTGGGTCATTTCTAGTTTCCCTATATTTCATTGTTTTGTATTAATTAATGAACGGTCGATGTTCACTACTCTACCCCAGTTTATTCATCTACATATTCTAATAGTCCAAACCGTTTTATTATTCTTCAGTTTTGTCTGTAATTCATATTTCACATATAGATATACATACATTCAAAAGGTAGTGTATGGTTATTTGACATACTCTTATTTTCTTCCAACCGATATATATAAATCTATTTTCCTATTTAGTAAGAGTTATGTATTTTAATTTTTTTCATAATGTGTAGGAACATTGTCATATATATGGGGACAAATATAGATCGCATTACCGAGGAATACACCAAAGTATGATAAGGGTTTGGAAGAGTTTTAGATTTTTCAATTTTCAATTGATATATTGATGGGAGAATAATACTTCCATGTCCAAAATTTAAAATTAGATGATGGTTAAAGAGAGATGAAATTTATGAACACTTTATATTTAAGAAATTCCCTACTCATTAATTGTGTTTGATTTTTCATAGTCAATTGAACATTACCAAAAGGTTGATCACGGATGTCAATACACAGAATGAGTTCCCAAATTCATTGATAATTGATGATGAAATGAAAACCATTATAAATGATGCATTCATCATTGGAGGACACAAACATTACCATCAAAAAAATCAGAACAACCAATTGAGGGTGATACAAATAAAAATGTGACAATTGATGTTATTGAGACTATAGGACAACCACATAAAGATATTAACATACCATTAGACCCTCCTCTTGATTCTGTGGAGACTAATGTAATAGAAAACATCACTGAGTAGATAGATTCATTCCTTCGTTTAGTTGATTATGTAAATCAAGATTTGTACAGTGGATGTTTTATATACTCAAAACATTCTTTTATATTTATTTTGTACCATATAAAATACCTATGTGGAATTACAAAGAAGGAAATTTCCATGATATTGGATTTTTTTGGTGATGAATTTCCTGAAGAAAAGATCTCCTCGTCTATTTATGATATGAAAAAATATGATAACAAGCATGGTTTGAATTATAAGAAAATTCAGGCTTTTCCCAATGATTGTATTCTTTATTGTAGAGAGGATTCAAGTAGACAGGATTGAATGAAATGTTATTCCTCTAGATGGTAGTATATGGATTATATTGGAATTCTAAATCAACATTAAAACATGAGGAAGAAGAAAATGAACAAAATTGTAATGGTTTTGTGTCACATTCCTTTAAATCCTCGATTGCAATGATTTTCCATGTCATCATAAACTGTTAAACACATGAAGTTGAATTCTGTGGATAATAACAATGATGGGTTAATGTAACATCAAATAGATTCAAAATTGTGAATACATTTGATTCATTACATCCATATATTTCATTAGATCCTAGAAATGTTCGATTGGGATAAGATGTTGATGGATTCAACCCATTTGGGACATAGAATACCAATTAAAGAATTTGACCAACTGTTTTGATCCCATATAATTTTCCTCTGTGTATTTTTATGAAAAAAATTACTTTTATTATTTCAATAATTATTTGTAGAAAAAAATTCCCTGAAATGATATTTTTGTATACTTCCAACCATTAATTGAAGAATTACAAGAGTTTTCGAGTAACGGTGTTGAGACATATAATGCCTCTTCTAGAACAATGTTCAAAATGCATGATGCTCTATTGTGGACCATTAGTGACTTCCCTGGACTTGGTATTTTATGTGGTTGGAACACATACATATGTTTGGATTTTCCTATTTGTAATATTGATTTTGAACCCGAGTGGCTAACTCATAGTATAAAATGGTTATTTTTTGTCATTGAATATTACATGACGCATATCATAGATTTAGGATATTCAATTTAAAATTCAATGGTTTCATTGATTGTATACCCCTCCAATGTTGTTAGCAGGTTTTTAAATATTAACACAACATGGAAATGTTGAAATTGAATTGGGAAAGTTTCACCATTTGAATGATAGTGGAAAAAGATTTAAAAGTGTATCATCAAGTGAAATCAGAACACAACAATGGAAGAGAAAAATATATTCATCAAACATCCATATTGGGAATTTAATTTTTTGTGACATATTGTTGATGTGATTAATATATAGAATAATTTTTCTGTAAATTTGATCTTCACATTTCTTAATGAACATGGAATGTCAAAGGATCAACTTAACACTCAAAAATATCTACAAGTAATAAACATAAAGAGTGATCTCTAGCTAGATGAGAATTAAAAGAATGCTTCAACAATTTTACAATGAAACATAGGTATGAAGTTACATTCCATAAAATATTAAAATAGTTGAAGGTATATAATGGGTATTAAAGTAACATATCAAGGTGTGTTGACATAAATAACCATAGGTTACATTGATTGAAAAGACATGATTCACATATTTTGTTACAGTAGTTACTTCTATTGGCATTGCATACATTATTACCTGAAAAGTTTAGTGTTGTTGTACTTTAATTCATGACATTTTTAGGAAACTATGTGGGAAAATATACATCTATTTCATCTTGACAGCCATCAGCAGAGATTTTGATTGACACTTTGTTCAATGGATATGATCTTTACTCTATCATTTTTTTTTCTATCATGATGCATTTAACTTTGTATTTGGATGTGGAAGCTAAATTTGGATGCCCTATACATTATCAATGGATGTATCCAATTGATATGTACTTTATTTATATTTTTTTTCATTTTATTAAACAATTCTTTTCACTTCATAAAATACATAATTATGTTTTTTTATATTATTTCAAATATATATTGGAAATTTGAAATCATATGTGAAAAATGAAGCTCAAATTGAAGGCCTATTTATGAAGGCTATTTAATAGAGGGGTTATTTAAAATTTTTTCTAGATTATTGGATGATATTGATGTAAGATTCAATAGAGTTGGATATGATGATGTCACATCAAATCAGTCTGAAATACATAGGATGTAAAAAATCATTCTTGTTATTGGCTGATTAGTTTAGAGGATCTCAAATGTTACACTAATATAAATGGAATTGTTATATGCACATATAGATGTGTTTTTAAATAGTGAAATTTAGAATCCAGTTATTGAAGAGATTAGGATACGAATGAGAGGATGAACACAAATTGAGAAATATATAATAAAATTTGTTAATAAAGCTCTTGTATGATGCCTTTCATGACATGTAAGTTCGTAAATCCTGCAATCAACACAAATATTAGGTAGATACATATATTTGTTAAATATATTAATATATATTAATTTTTTCAGATTATGAATGTTGATACTCAAGTACTGTTTTCATATGATTTCATGTTTCGTGCTCGAGTTCCTCTAAAACAACCTAGAAAGTTCGACGCTTTCAACATGAATGGCTTTATATTCCATATAGTTGATTGAGAAGAGGGTTTTAAAATACTAAATAGTGGCATATTTACATTTTCTAAAGTGGAATACTATGGATCATTTGCTGGTATTGTTGAATTAAACTACTATACGAATTGTTTTTGTTGTTTTATTCAAATGAAATTGGGTGGATATTATAAGTGGTGTTAAAGGATATTCCTTGAAATTTACTTATGTGAACTTTTATCTTTTAATGGATGTTGGTGAATGTGTACTACATGTTATGTATATCTTATCATCACAAGTGAAAATGTTATATTATGCGAAAGATATCTTGGAAGAAGGTTGGAGTGTTGTATCTCATGTAAAACAAAGAGACGTGTATAATATGGATAATGATAAGTAAGATTTTACCTCTCAAGTTGAATCCGATCAACAATAACAATTAGAATTATTTTTCAATCATGAACATGAAAATATTAGTATTGTAAGAGTGGATGACGTAGATGAAGTAATGATGGGTCATGAAACTGACATGATTGAATGGTAGAATGATTGTATGTGTAGTTATTATTTCAGTTATCAACAACATATGTTATTTGTGCAGTCATTCATTACATTGTTATGTATATTTTGTTTTCTAATACTATCCTTCTGTTATCATTTCTATTTTTTATCTACATTAATTTTTCAAAATATATGTTCTAAAAATAATTTTATTTAATTAAATCAAAGGATTTATGAGGAATCATTATACTCACAATGTGGGGTCAAACGGTTTTCATGAAGCTGATCAACTATAGTAATCTTTTAATTAGTTTAAATATTTATTATATAATGTTATATATTTAATAGATTAAATTGATGATTTTTCTTTTTTTGATGTTGTCACCAAGTTTAGGCCAACATGAATTCAGAAAAGATTTTTGGTCGAATGTTCAAAAAAATTATGATGGGAAATTTTTAATGGGATTTCCAAAGAAGTTGGGTTATGAATTAATTTTTCATGTTAATAACTTATTATTAGTTTCCACTATGTTAATATATTTTTCTTCTTATATGTATGATATTTTATTTAATGGTAAAAATGAAAGAACTATGGGATATGAATACCACTTAGTCCTACTCAGTCTCCCTGGATGACCCAGTTGGTAAAGTCCTTGTAAAGGAGAATCTTTTTCGAGTGAGAGGATGAGATTAGGACTATTTCCATATGAGTTCTTTGAAATATATACAAGGATTGCAATTGATGACTGGTGATGAGAAATGAAACCACACAACTTCAAAATCATTTACTTCATGATCATTTGTTGATTTTATGTTTAAATATAAATATTCAACATTGTTTAATTTTTAATATAATTATCTTATAGGTTATGATAACATGAAGCAGAGATGGAGACAGAGAGGGTGATTTTTAGAGTTCATTATTGGGAAATGAATTTTAAATAATTTTTTTATGTATTAATACATCTAATTGTGGTATTTTTTATCTTTTTCTTATATTTTAGATTGGATCGGGAAAACGGGTTACCTATATAGGTCTTGTATGACCATGTGTCTATATGTTTTGTTTCAACTGGATGTGGATATTAAAATTTATTTTTGATCATATATGATTTTTAGTTTGTTGTCTCTCATTTACAAATAGGTTGAATTTATTAATGTGCTATGTTTGGTTCGATTCATTCAATGTATTGAGAAATGTTTAATTTCTTTCAATGTGTTTTTTCCTTGATCAATGAGTTGATTAATTGTTTTTTGGTGTGAGTCAACATGAATTGATTCTTTATTTTTAATATGTTTTTTTTCATTGTACGTTGATGATATATTTTATTATCTGGTAAAATTTTCAATGTTACTGTTTTGTTGTTCTGGTTGTAGGTTCTGGGGTTGCAGAACAAGCGGCTTGTTTCTTTTATTTCATGATATAGCAGCGGTTTTAACCTCTTATAGAGGGAGATTTTTTTCATGGCAGTTTAAACCCCCTCTATGGTATTTTTTTAGAGGTGATGGTTAAAATTGTTGCTAATTATGAAAAAAAATTTAATTCATGGTAGTTCTACACATATTAGTAGTGGTTTTTTGTAAGAAGAGCCTAAATATAGCGATAGTTAAAAATCGCTTCTAGATAGAATTTTTAATAAGTGGAAATATCCACAAAAACAAAGAAACCCACCACGAAACACGTCTTCTACAACACTTTCCAGAAACTGCAAAAAATGGAAGAAACTCCCATGTTTTGATTTTGATTACTAAAATTATCAGTGTTTTTTGGAAACCATCATATTACATTATAGTGTTGGTTTAAACCGCCTCTATAACGTTAGTTTGTTGTTGTGTATGAATATGGTGTTTTCAAATTTTTTTAGAAAAACTATTTTCCATCTATACCTAGTACGATAATTCAATTTTTTGTTTGATTCTGATTGCTCCAATTATTCTATACAACGAGTATGTTTCGTGATGTATGGGGTTTTGAAAGATTTTATTACTCGGATAATATAATGTGGGAAATTTCAGAATATGTATTAATATGTTGTGTTTTTCAGTAAGATATGGACAAGATATAACATTATAGATGATTCATAAAAAATATACATATTACATCGTGTAATTGGGTGGAAATTACTTTGGATTTCATTACTAGATTACCAATGAATCCTAGAATAAATGTTACAATACATGTTATTATTGATATCCACACCAAATTGATTCATTTCTATACAATAAGGGAATATTTACCTATTGTTATATATACATGAAACTATATTAATAATTTTTTTTGAATACATGGTAATCCTATTTGAATTTATTCGGATCATGATCCATTATTTACATCAAAATTGATGAAAAGTAGTCAAAAGGATCAGGATACTGAGCATCAATTCAGTACTATTTATCAACCTCAAACTGATAGATAGTATAGAAAGATTATTCAATCATGGAACATAGGTTGAGATCATTCTTATTAGACAATAAAGTTGTATGATATCATTATTTACATTTTTTATTGTTTTTCTATAACAATATATTCTATTCATATAATAAAATTTTGCTATATGAACCATTATATGGAAAGAGGTGTGATACTCTAACATGTTGTGATTAAGATGGTGAAATTAATCTTGTAGGAATAGAACATGTTGAGGAGAAGACAACAATGGTAAAGGCTATTCTGACTCATATTAAACCATATCAATGAATGAAAAATTGTTGTGATGATAATCGGAGGGAATATTTGGAATTTTATGTGGGTGATAATTTTTTTGAAGTATCTCCAAGGAAGGGAGTTTTTAGATTCGGTAATAAATGTAACATAAGTTTCTTGAACATTGTACTCATTGATAACCTAGAATAAATTAGGCCTCTCTATTACTATTTTTAAATTTCAGTAACTCTCTCTAAAGAAAATGATGTGTTCCACATATCATTATTAATGAACTACATTCTAATCCCAATGAATGTGCTCACATATGATGAAATATAATTAGAGCCTAATCATTCTTACTATGAGGGTACCATAAATATTCTTGAAACTAGAGGGAATGGGTTGGGGAAAAATATGACTCAACTAGTAAAGGTACATTGGATAAATCATAAAATGGTCAAAGCAACATAGGAACCATAGGGTATATTGAAGATAATCCAGAACAATCCATTTAAAAGGTAATATTCATGAATATATTTAGGATTATATTTTTATAGGATGTTAGAATGTAATATCTGAGATTTTTAAAAGAGGACTATGTTTGATAGTGTATAGAACTAACAACACTGTGTTTACACAAAACATAAAATATTATTATTTAAATAAAACTATTATATACGTTCCATTTAATGGGATAGTAGGAATATTAATAAGCATATTATGAAATATATGTGAATATCATATTCATATAAAAAAATTATTCTTCGTTAATAAAGACTCGATTTTTTGCAAATACATTTTATTCTTAAAAAAATATATTCTTAAAAAATCCATGTTTATTTATTTCCTTGAGAAAATAAATATGATAATTTTTTCATTTATATAAAATTTATATAATTAAATTAACTTCGTATTTTGGAATAATCCTTGAAAAATTATTTTATGCTGATTTTGTTTATTTTTTCAAAAAAAAATTATTTTCGAGGGAATTGTGAAAAATATTGATTTATATTGATAACTATATTTTTGTTTCTACCATTTGAAATCTTCATTTATGTTTTAATTTTTTAAGTAAAATTAGTAATATAATATTATTATTAATATAATTACATTATTTTAATCAATTTCATGGTAGAATTTAGTATAAAATACTTTTTACACTATAATACAATTTACCGAGAAACTATTCTTTTCATTGTATTTCAATAGATTAGTTATAAATTAAATTTGTCAAATTATTTTTTTACAATTTGGAATATTGGATTCCACTTCAGTTTAATTATTTCTAAATTTAGTAAATTGGACCAATTTATTTTTTGTTATAATGAATTGTGAACAAAATAATTTTTGTTGCCACAATATATGGAAAAACAGTAATTATAGGTAGTATTAAACATATAAAGACTACAAAATGACCCTAAAACATTTATTAATATTACTTTATGAGTTAGTTTTTCTAAAATAAATTGGTATTAGTTTATATTGAATTTCATCACCATTTGTATGATATTATTACCTTTATAGTATTTTATTTCATGAAAAGTCAAACTTGACACACTATTTTTTTATAACTATTATATTTTTAATATAGGTTAATCCAGAGAATATGTTAGACTATAAATAATATTTTGAAATATAAAATATATTTCTTTATCATTGTAATTTGTTTATTTTTTTAATACATAATTACTTTAAATTCTTAAACAACATTGATGCAGTGGTTATTCAAATAATGGAAATTTCAAATAACTGTTATTTTAAATATTTACGGTAATATAATTTCTGATAAAAAATTTTATAAAAGAATTTAATATAATAAATTATGTTTTTTGGGTATAATAAAATATTTTCTTACAATTTTTGGTCTTTTTTGGTATTATTAAAATCAATGTAATGATTAGTTTTAAAAATTTATAATATTCATATTTTATAATAAGTGATAATTTATTATTTTATATATAAGTAATAAAAAATGCCTCATAATTAATAGTATTTTATTAATTAAATTTAACATGGTCAATTTAGGGGTCGTTTTTATTTTATAGTTAACTAGTGACCTTTGGAGATTATAAATATTCAATAGTTTTGTAATTTTTATGGAGGTTAACTATAGGTTAAAACAAATGGATAAGGTAAAACCCATTACCTAAACGTGTAAAAAAAATTAAAATATGATTATTTAAACTAATAATCATCAATTATTCTAAATAAATCAGTTTGGATCAAATCACATGTCATAATTAATTTATATTAATTTAATATTTTAAGAAATTAAAAAGATTCCCATATCTTCATTTATAAAATAGAATCTCCATTAGCACATATTTACATCACATTTAGCCAACTATTTTCAAAAAAACCATTATATTAATCTTTTATGCATACTTATCAATATTTTATAGGTTTTTTTACTTCTAAATGATTATCCCTAGACCCTTTAAGAATATATCTAATGGAAGATTACTGAAAAATAAATAATCATCTTTAACAACACCTTTAAGTATATTTCTTCCCATACTTCATATTCATGTGTTGTTTCTATACAAAGTTAATAACTGTACTATAATATATATGATAAAATGTTATTGCGATTATGAGACTACAATATTCCACCATTTATTGATCCTATGAAAAATGAAATCATCATGCATGTGTATATATGGATTAATATCTCCACACAACGTTGTAATTTATTTTTCATCACCACTTTATATGGATGGTTGAAATGATTGAAATAGTTGAAAGATAATTCATTTATGTCATTATATATATTAGATAAAACTAATATTTTACCCACTTATTTACCCTTGTAACCATTTAGAAATGATATCATTTCTCGTGTATATGTACGACCTACCATCTTCACAAATCGATGTGACTCATTTTCAATGTCCACCTATCAATAATGTTTATAAAAATGTATAACATGAAAAAATATGTTATTCATAAAATTAATATAATTATGCCTATGATGAAACTATATCATATTCATAAAAACTAGAACTTACACGACAAAACATGCTTGAGAAAATGAAGTCATTAACACCCAAAACAACAATGAAATATTATTAACAAAAACAATATGACTATATATAAGGAACATATTTTATATTATTAATATGAGTATATTTATGTTAAAAATTGATGACATGATAGAAAACATAATATATGAGGTTAAAGCATGTTCGCGTAAATTGAACCATGAGGTAAGGGACTTCGTCTCCATTTCCCTTCATTAGGGAAAATTGTAATGATATGCACCAAATTTCATATATAAGGTCAATATACAAACACATTTACATATAATGTCATGATTAATTAATTATTTTTCTTAAGACATGTTTATATTTTTATTATTTCATTCATGGGTATTTTAATTGAAAATAAATATGTCCTAAAATATATTATACAATCTCACATTTTTTTGTGGATGTTTGATTTCTCTTGAAACGATAACTTTCTAATGATTGTTTTTCCTTGGAAATTACATTTCTATTAAATATATATATATTATTGAATGATTTATTTTATTATTTAATTAACTTTAAAATCATTTTTAAATACTTTTTTACCATTAATGTTTTTTATTCACTTGGGAAATATTGAAAATTCTATATCCATTACTCAATATGTATATTTTATGAGAAGGAATATTGATTCATGAATTAAATGAATTATTTGATATATATGAGTAATTATTTTAAAATGTTAATATTGGTGGGATTGTGTTATATATATCCTTTTCATACATCAACTTGTCTCATAAGACAAATTATATTTCCAAATTAAATGGTTCCTTACCCATAGTTTTAAACGTTCGTGTGAAAGGTCTTGACATTAGGGGTATCATGATTCTTGAGATCATTGTTTCTAGTATTAAGCATTTAATTAATTTTTAATTGTGTTATTATTTCTATCCATGAGATTTTTTTGTCTATATTATTTATGGATACATTTCATTCCCAATAAATTGATTAAAAAGAATGTTTATTAAGTTATTTACATTGGAATGTTGATTATACCTTATTTAGTGATGATAGTTTCCCACTATCATAACTCTTAATGATAATTTTATCTCACAATTAATTGTTTTTTCCCTAGGATATGATGATAAAATCATTTAATGAGTTCAAGGGTACATATTATATTCTTATATTTTGTTATTTTATTATTACCAATGTAATTAGGGAAACATGTGGGTATCTAGTTCCTCAAGTCTAAAAATTGATAGATCATTAGTGATGTGATCAGATGTATCTTACGCAAATTTTTAAAAATAACTACAGATTCTAGGGTTCTATAGGTTGGGTGTTTATAATTTTATTCGCTATTAATTTTAAAAATAGTAAAAACTGCTTCCAATGATTAATGTTAAAACAAGTTTATAATTTGATAATTGAATTAGTTTGGGTTGATATTAATAATTTTTTTAATATATGTTTTTTAACCATAACCTTATCAACATTATATATGAGTCTTTTTTGAAACATTTCTCTTTGATAGTGACTTAATAATATTTCAAATATTGTAAAAAATTAAAAGTGTGTCAGTCACCTCCCTTATAAAATGTAACCACCTCCCTAAACTTATTCACACCTATTAATAAATTAAGCTCGATAAAACCATCCAAAATATCTATAAATCATACTTATCCAATTTTTTAATGTTATTTACAAAATATATACTCTAGGTTCCTTAACAAGAGTCTTAAAAGAGATCCTTAAAATATGATGAAATCATCTTAACCGAAAAATTTCATATATATTCTTATTTCAGTACTATAATTATGTAATAAACATTCTGATATGATAGAAATAGTTTTTAACAATTAATTATATTAAATTATGATGTTTTAATAATATTTATCTAACTCATTCACCATCAAATGGGAATCAAAACTGTCACATGGTGTAAGACAGACTACCACCTGAAGAACTGATGTAATATGTTTTTCATCACCGTCTCACATAGATATTAATAATTATAAATACAATGATTATATACTTTAATATTTAAATAATTTTAATTCATAATATCTAATACATTATATACCTCTTTACCCTTCCTCCTATTTAAAAAATGATAATTTCACTTGTGTGTCTGTGTGAAGTTCCACCTCCACGAAGCGATGTGATTCGTTTTTCACGTGTTCTTTACAAGGATGTTTCTAAATATTTATATAATGAATATATATTATTTTGATATCATTATTAACATTAAATATATGATATAATACTGATAATAACATAATATCCATAACTTCCAAAACAAAACATGCATCATAAAATGTAGTAGTTAACACTAAAAACAATTATAATAAGGAACTATTATTAACAAATATGTGATAAGATGTAACATGCAGATGATATATGAAAATATAAATATGAATTTTGTTTTGGTATAAATTTAATACATGATTTCAAAAAATTTATTTGAATATAAATCACATTCAACTAATTGTAGGTGAGAGGTAAGGTGATTATTAACTCGATTTCATTTTTTTGGTTTATATTACAAAATTATTGTATATGTTATGTTTGGATTTTGTTTTTAATGACATGTAATTATTATTTTTATTTAAACTAGATTTATTTATATTTTAATTTTTTACACAAAATCGCATCATTGAATAAAAACCATGATGATGTTATAATATTTTTAAGGGATTTCATCTAAATTTTCACTGTAGTGAAACATATTAGGTATTTTAAGATATTTTATTTTATGTGGTTTCTAAACTACCCCTTTCAGGTTTTTAATATGAATCTCTATTTATTTATGGTTATTAATCTTTCCTAAAAATTTTACTCAATCAAGGGTTTATAATTTAAATGTTACCAAAGTGGTAAAAATTTATTTTACAGTCAAAATTCATGGGATTGAATTTATTTAAATTAAATGGATCTTAATATATTTATTTCCTAAAATAAATATATTTTTTTAACACATGAATATTTAATCACTTTTAAATTTTTTTCTAACCATTCCTATCTTGGAACATGAATGAAAACAAATTTAAAGAAAATCTGATCTGATCTCTATTTTTGATTAGGTTTATTTTCTTCCATTTCCATATTTTTCAAAACTATTTGAAAATAATTATTTGTAATTACAAAAATCATTTATTAAGGAATTTTTATGCATTCCATATATTTTTACAAGGTTTTAAAAAATTATAAAAATGTTTACTAATGTGGGCATTATCGAATTCTAATACAAAATGTCAAAAATAATGTTTTTTAACATATATACTTTTTAAAACTCTTCACACAACCATAAGAATTTTACACTATTTAATTTAATATAAATTTTTTTAAATTGTTTTAAAAAGAATATTCTATAATAAAAAAATAATTTTATATTTTAATTCCATTTTATTTTTTTCTAAAAAATATGTGATTTTATTATAAAAACGTTATTTCTTATGAACTGATGGCCAACTTATATCTCTTACAAAATTTTTGACACTAAATTTCACTTGAAACAAACAATTTATTTTGATTATATTACACTGGAAAATTCATTTCCCTTCCTTATAAAAATTATTTATATCATTCATATCCTTATTTAATAAATCATATTCCATTTCTACATATAGTGTTTTACTATTATTGTTATCTGATTGATTGGGTAAATCATGATATTCTATTTTATTTTCAAGAAATACTTATTTTTTGAAAGGGAATATTATTAATGAATTTTATTGAACAATCAATATATAATTTTTTTTTAGATAAGTAGTAATGGGTGTGTCCTAGAATTATATATCCCCTCGATGCATCGATAAGTATCATGAGTTAAATCTGTTCGATAATCCTATTACCTGGACTTTTGAGGTATACAATTAGATAAACATAAATTTTATGGCAATAAGGCATTGATGAGAAGGTTTTATAATGTATGATATGCTGATTTCGATCATTATTATTTTCCATCGTTGAAGATTCAGTTATGACCATCAATGGAAATATTTCATTCATATTATTAATAGATGAAATACATGATTATGTTTTTGATAATATAAAATTTTATTTTAGTTATTTACCTTAAAATATGTATTTTAATTTATTTAATCATGGTAAATTCCACTGTATGAAACTCTTAATGAGTGAATTATCTCAGTATTAGTTTTTCTCATTCCCTCAGATATTAATAAGGAAACTATGAATGAGCTTTAAGGATGAAAATATTTTATTTTTAAATGTTTTATATTTTATTTATGATGTAAAATGTCAATAAAGTATGCAAATTTTTCTTTAAGAATAATAAATTTAATTATCCTTAGTTATGTTATACCTTATATATTATTCATATGAAATAAATTAGACACCAACTTTGGGTTACTGGAGATGGGGTTGTTACAATTTTTTATCATGGAAGGTTTAGTATAAATCATAGGAACTAAATGTAGGAGAAATAAATTAAGGAACATAACCTTATGAAATTCATGATGTATATCTATAATTCTTTATTAATATCATAATTTTTTTGGTAAGGTTGTAATTTTGTAATTTTCCTAGGAAATATCCATTTTTTCAAATTACAAGTGAACATAGTTTGGCACAGATGCATCTAGTATATATAGCCAGAAAAAGAGTTTTTTGAGTGTATCTTGGAAATAATTTTGGGGAATGATGAATGAACCATTAACCAAAATCGAATTTGAAACTCTAAATGTATTATCATGGTTTAAGTCATCCTTTCATTACAAAAAATTATGTAGTAATTGAAAATATTGTTCTAAATTGAGTACATTCCCAATATAACAAAGTTATGGATTCTAATATTATCTATATATAAATTTAAATTTACAGTATAAAGTATTATAATCAATTACTATTATTATAAATTAATTATGATAAATTAACTCAATATATTTCAATGTTTATGTATGGATCTTTAATGAATGAAAGGCATCAATACTCATGGTAAGTTTATAGAGTATTCCACAGAGAAAGAAAATAAAACTGGTGTTTCATATAAGCATATAATAGTAGTATTAGAGATTTTTTCCCATATTATGACTACTAACCTAACATGTACAGAGAAACATGATGATCTATGATATTATAGACAAAAATTAGATCATTTTATTTGACCAAAGCCTATATGTTTTAGTGGAAATACTTATCTAGTGGAAGCTCAGTAATGGATTAAGTCCCCTAAAAAGATATTTGTGGCCTTGGGATGAAATGAAAGAGAAAATTTAATCATGGACGTGTATTATTTTAAATTTAATAATAATTAATATTAGTCATTGATCTAAATTTATAGAGAGGAAGAATAAATAGAACATATGGAATGTATATCTTTTAAAGTAACATTTTTTGAAAAATATTTCTCTCTTCAAAAAAAGACTATAATGAAGATAAGGTTACCTAGATTAATGAAAATGGAGGAATATAGTGTTTTATTATATGAAGCTAATTTTACAAGACTAGTAAAGTACACTATATATTACTTATGTATTCCAAAAAGAATATTGGCTATTTAATTGATGGGATAATAACAATACTTGAAGAAAACATGATTGTTAATTTTTTTTACAAATGGTGAAACAATATTATATTTCATCAAAATGGAAATTTTTTTATTGAACTGACAAATAAAATACAAATTACTGGGATAATAGGATAGAAAACAACCAATAAAAGTGTATGTTTCAAAGAAGAATAAGTGGTTGAAGTAATTTCCAACATGTTAAAATTTTATAATAAACCGTCATGGAATACAATTGATGTGAATGAGAATTTTTTTAAAAGTAAAGAGATAAGGGTCATTAAGATTATTGATAAAAGGGTGAGGAAAAGGCCATTATAATCCATTGTTATAAATATTTTCAAATGTGGTATTAATCACACTAATATCCCAAGTGTTAATGGAACCTTCCATGAATGAATACGAGGGGATAAAGAAAATATTATGAGATAAATAGAGTTATAGGTAATGTTCCTAATGATGTGGTGGATGATACATAAATCACATCTTTAAATATATATAATTTATTATTTTATTTTATATTTTTGAACTCTTCTTAATCTTACATTTAGATAATAAAATTATAAATTTCTCTAGCACATTAATATTTGGGTTTCGAGTTGAGAATCTTAGCTGGAGCCCTTCCGCAACATGGATATACAATTTAGTCCCCATTAAGAAACATAGAAATTCACTATTTATAGAAATTATTATCATAACTATGGTTCAATTTTCTATAATCCTGTATACGGATTTGTTTTCAAAATTTATTAAAAAATTTCATTTCCAAGAGAGGGAATTTATGATTCATAAAAAAAATGATGAATCCTTGTCTTTTGAGGGCAGAATTCATCACATGGGTCATGTACATATACACGTCAAGTATTTCATCTAAATGAGATTCTTGGTGAATAATAATAGACACAATATATATATGTGTAATGTACATATCACATTATGGATGTAAATTTTTTATTATAATACATCGATTTATTTATTGTGTAATTATATGGACATCCACCAGTAAATGAAGTTTAGTTATCCATTAATTTTATCCCTAATAAAATACCAATATCAAATAATCCGAATCTATTAGACACTGTTTGATTTTTGTAGTAGATGAACCATATATAGATGTTGTGTGATAATGGATTTATATACCCTATGATTCTCTACATGGATCCCTTGTTGTTTTCATTTAGAAGACAAATTTTGATATCAGTTCCCATTTAATGATTATAATGAAATCAATGAAATTATTATAAATAATGTATCATATTCCTCACATGGATGAATTATTTTATCAACTTAATGGAGATCAAATATTTTTCATTGATTGGCCTTCATTCATGGTGTCCAAAAATGGAAGGAAATATGAATGATATTCAAAGGAAATAATTTCATACGATGGTAAGATATTATGATTTTATAGTAATGAAATTTATATTTATTATTTACCCTCTATATTCATGGATAATTTGAATATATTCTTCAAGAAATATCATGACATTTTGTTTTGTATTTACTGATGATATCTCTGTGTACTACAAAATCTATGAGGAAGATGTTAATCAATTGTGGATCATACTTAAGTCACATTATGGAAAAATTTATATGGAAAATTTAGTATGTATAAATTTTAGCTTCATAAATTTTTATTTATTTGCTATATTATCTCTATGTCTGGAATTTCATTTGATTCTATGATGATAATTGTATCTAAATAATGTCCTACACTAAATACATAATTTAGTTATATAGTTTACTTGTATTGGTAGTGTTTTATCATTATTTTTTCAATATTTTTCATGATTATATGAGTCATTAGACAAAATTACATATAAATTAATTATATTAAAATAGATAACGGAATATAGATAAATTAGATAAGAATTAAAGATGATATTAGTAAATTCATTATTATTTACTCTTCCATCCAAAAATGATGGATTTGTAATTTATAGTAATGAAATAGAGAAAGGACTTGGATGTGTCCTCATATAGTATGAAAATGTTATTACCTATATATCATGGTATTTAAATAATCATAAACTAACTTTCTAACAAATGATATAGACATTACATCAATAATCATTTCATGGGAAATATAGAGAAATTATCTCTATTATGAATGATGTGAGATACAAATAAATTAAAAGTGTCTAAAATATATATTTTCACATAAATAGATCGACATTTGGTAATGAATTTGGTTGGGACATTCATGGATTAATATTATTCAATACAATACCACCTAAAGAATGAAATTAATGTATCGTATGAATTGGTAAGAAAATAACATGGAGTCCACACCAAAATTATGATAGATAGGGATCTTATGTTCATTGATTTTATAATGTTGGATACAGAAATTATTATTGAATATGAATTAATAGTTATATTTTAAATGATTATTGAACTAAATTTACCCTAAAAGATAAAACATTTCTCTTAATGATGATGATAATATTCAAAATAAAATAATATCCATGAATAATTGGAAATTGTAAGACATAATTTATGAAGATGGGTTCTAAAACATTTAAACACTACGGAAAAAATGCGTATTTGCGACGGGTTATTTGCGACGGGAATAAATCCCGTCGCAAATAGCCCCGTGAAAAACCTATTTGCGACGGGGGTATTTACCCGTCACAAATAAGTAAGCTTTTGCGACGGGATTGCTTTCCCCGTCGCAAAAGAAGTGGCGCGCGTTGCCCGCCAAATCGCGGGAAAACTTCTTCCGATGGGGGAATATTCCCGTCGCAAATAACTGGCGGCGGTAAAAGGTATTTGCGACGGGAATATTCCCCCGTTGCAAATAGTATGTCGGCAGGTGGTTATTTGCGACGGGTCCCTTCGCAAATAACTATTTAACCGTTGACCGTAATAAATGTTGGCTAAGGTATTTGCGACGGGTACCGTCGCAAATAACACTATTTGTGACGGGAATCCCGTCGCAAATGGACCAGTCGCAAATAATCTAACCTATAAATACCCCCATCCGTTTTTTTCAAATCATTCTCAAACTCCATCTTCTTCTTCTCTCAAAGTTGTATTTCTAAAGTCCAGTTTTTCTCCAATTTAATTTTTTTCTCCGGAGTTGATATTAAAGTTTTGAAGAACGATCAGAGCTGATCAATTTTCAAGGTATTTATGTTCATTTTAATTTAATATTTATTTTTAATTTTTTATTAGTTTCAATTATTCTTAATTTGTTGTAATTTAATTATGTTTACATTGTTTTGTTACTTAATAAATTTAAATTATTAGTATTGTTCATAGTTAATGATAATTAGGAATAATTAGTAATAATTTTTAATAATTAAGAATAAATATTAATAATTAATAATAAATACCAATAATTAGGAATAATTACATTATTACATTATTAGTATATTTTATTATTAATATTAAAATAATATAATTTTTTATATATATACAATTCTTTTTTCATCTGTGTGTTTGCTGTCTTAACTTGTATTATTTGTATATGGAGATAGAAAACGCAGAGATGAAAGGAGAATTGTATATAAATTAGAAAATTATATTATTTTAATATTAATAATAAAATATACTAATAATGTTATTATTTTTAATTATTGGTAATTATTTCTAATTATTGGTAATTATTCATTTAATTACTAATAATTAGGAACAATTACCAATAATTAATAATAATTACCAATAATTAGTAATAATTACCAATAATTAGTAATAATTACCAATAATTAGTAATAATTTCCAATAATTAGGAATAATTACCAATAATTAGTAATAATTACCAATAATTAGTAATAATTAGTAATAATTAGTAATAATTAGTAATAATTAGTAATAATTAGTAATAATTACCAATAATTCGTAATAATTAACAATAATTAGTAATAATTAACAATACTTAGTAATAATTACCAATAATTACCAATAATTACCAATAATTAGTAATAATTAGTAATAATTAGTAATAATTACCAATAATTAGTAATAATTAGTAATAATTAGTAATAATTAGTAAAAATTAGGAATAATTACCAATAATTAGTAATAATTAGTATTAATTAGTATTAATTACCAACAATTAGTATTAATTACCAATAATTAGCAATAATTACCAATAATTAGTAATAATTAGTAATAATTACAAATAATTAGTAATAATTAGTAATAATTGCCAATAATTAGTTATAATTAACAATACTTACCAATAATTACCAAAAATTCCAATGATTAGTAATAATTACCAATAATTATCAATAATTGGTAATAATTAATAATAATTACCAATAATTAGTAATAATTGGTAATAATTAATAATAATTACCAATAATTAGTAATAATTATTAATAATTAGTAATAATTATTAATAATTACCAATAATTTGAAATAATTACCAATAATTAGTAATAATTACCAATAATTAGTAATAATTAACAACAATTAACAATAATTAGTAATAATTAGTAATAATTAGCAATAATTAGTAATAATTAGTAATAATTAGTAATAATTAGTATTAATTACCAATAATTAGTATTAATTACCAATAATTAGTATTAATTACCAATAATTAGTAATAATTACCAATAATTAGTAAAAATTAGTAAAAATTAGCAATAATTACCAATAATTAGTAATAATTACCAATAATTAGTAATAATTACCAATAATTACCAATAATTAGTAATAATTAGTATTAATTACCAATAATTAGTAATAATTACCAATAATTTGTAAAAATTACCAATAATTAGTAATAATTACAAATAATTAGTAATAATTACCAATAATTAGTAATAATTACCAATAATTAGTAATAATTACCAATAATTAGTAATAATTAACAATAATTAGTAATAATTACCAATAATTAGTAATAATTACCAATAATTAGTATTAATTACCAATAATTAGTAATAATTACCAATAATTAGTTATAATTAGTAATAATTACCAATAATTAGTAATAATTAGTAATAATTAGTAATAATTAGTAATAATTACCAATAATTAGTAATAATTAGTAATAATTACCAATAATTAGTAATAATTAACAATACTTACCAATAATTACCAATAATTACCAATAATTAGTAATAATTACCAATAATTGGTAATAATTATAAATAATTAGTAATAATTACCAATAATCAGTAATAATTACCAATAATTAGTAATAATTACCAATAATTAGTAATAATTACCAATAATTAGTAATAATTACCAATAATTAGTATTAATTACCAATAATTAGTAATAATTACCAATAATTAGTAATAATTACCAATAATTAGTAATAATTAACAATAATTAGTAATAGTTACCATTAATTAGTATTAATTACCAATAATTAGTATTAATTACCAATTATTAGTAATAATTACCAATAATTAGTAATAATTACCAATAATTAGTAATAATTAGTAATAATTACCAATAATTAGTAATAATTAGTAATAATTACCAATAATAAGTAATAATTAGTAATAATTACCAATAATTAGTAATAATTAACAATACTTACTAATAATTACCAATAATTACTAATAATTAGTAATAATTACCAATAATTAGTATTAATTACCAATAATTAGTAATAATTACCAATAATCAGTAATAATTACCAATAATTAGTAATAATTACCAATAATTAGTAATAATTACAAATAATTAGTAATAATTACCAATAATTAGTAATAATTACCAATAATTAGTAATAATTACCAATAATTAGTAATAATTACCAATAATTAGTAATAATTACCAATAATTAGTAATAATTACCAATAATTAGTAATAATTAGCAATAATTAGTAATAATTACCAATAATTACCAATAATTACCAATAATTACCAATAATTACCAATAATTAATAATAATTACCAATAATTACCAATAATTACTAATATTTACCAATAATTACCAATATTTACCAATATTTACCAATATTTACCAATATTTACCAATAATTAGAAATAATTACCAATAATTAGGAATAATTAACAATAATTTGGAATAATTACCAATAATTCGGAATAATTACCAATATTTACGAATAATAACAATAGTACATTATTTGTATATTTTATTATTAATATTAAAATAATATAATTTTCTATATTATATACAATTCTCTTTTCATCTGTGTGTTTTCTGTCTCCACATGTAATATTTGCATTCTTTTTCAAAATTATCAACCTACTCGCCAATAGAGAGGTGAAAGTGAATGCAAATATTACATGTGGAGACAGAATGTTAAACACACAGATGAAAGGGGAATCGTAGATAATATAAAAATTTATGTTATTTTAATATTAATAATAAAATATACTAATAATGTAATAATGTTATTATTATATAATTAATGTTTATGAAAAAATTATATTAGTATTATTAAAATAATAAAAAATCAATATAATATTAAAATTATCAATATTTGTAACATGTTTTGCTTTATTCTCAATATATTCAATCTTTAATTGAGTGTTTTTTCTAAAAAATTATGCAAAACCAGTAATGCTTTTATATTTTATATAGAAATATGGAACAACGAGGTCGTCAACAATCATTATTAGGTGACCGCATATGGATAAATCAACATAGAAATCCAAATGGTTCTGGTTTAAATCCAGTATATGTTGAGGGTGTGGAGACTTTTTTATCATTTGCGGCATCAAATCCAGAATTTGTTTCAGAAGGCAAAATAAAATGCCCTTGCAGAAAATGTGCATTGTGAACGTTTGACATGTTTGACAAAGTGGGATAACATCTCTTGCGTTTTGGTTTTCAACCAGATTATGTTTTTTTGTATCAACACGGTGAACGCAGTTCCAGAGCAGGTGATACCAACTTGATTCCGGATCCATCCCGGTTTCAAGATTTAGTACATGATGTTGCAGGTTCATCTGTTAAACATACAGAAACTCCGGCTGATATAGCTTCAAATCCTGAGTTAGCACCGTCTGAATTTTATGAGTTGTTGAAATCTGCTGAGGATGTATTATATCCTGGCTGCAAGATGAGCAAATTAGAAGCAGTTGCAAAATTTATGGCTATCAAATCAGATAACGGAATGTCAAACACCTGTTTTGACCAGATATTTTTTTGCTGAAAACACGGTTACCCGAAGGAAATGTTTTACCTGCAAATTACTATGAGAGTAAGAGGCTGGTTCGAAATTTGGGACTTACTTGTCAGAAGATTCATGCATGTTCAAATGACTGCATTTTATATTCTGGGGAAAATGAGTCGTTGGATAGTTTTCCTACATGTGGGCAACTGAGATATAAAGAAGGCCAACACGGGAAGTCTGGTTTGATTCCTGTAAAACAGTTGAGATATTTTCCTCTTACATCCAGACTTCAGCGTTTATTCATGTCTAAGAATACATCGACAATGATGCCATGGCATAAAGAGAATATTTCAACCGATAAAAGCTTGAATCATCCAGCCGATGGTGATTCATGGAAACATTTTGATAGAGTGCATCCATCCTTTGCTTTAGAAGATAGAAATGTTTGACTGGGCCTTTCCACTGATGGTTTATGTCCGTTTGGATCTTATGGTAGTCAATATTCATGTTGGCTGGTTTTTTTAACTCCGTACAATTTACCTCCATGGATGTTGATGAAAGAGCCATATATATTTTTGACTTTACTAATTCCAGGACATCCGAAGAAAAATATTGATGTTTATTTAAAGCCATTGATTGATGAATTAAATTTATTGTGGAGTACTGGTGTCAGTACATATGATGTTGCAACGAAACAGAATTTCATACTGAGAGTAGCATGGATGTGGACAATAAGTGACTTCCCGGCTTATGGGATGTTATCTGGCTGGAGTACACATGGTCAGAAATCATGTCCTTACTGTATGGGAGAGAACAATGCATTTATGCTCATTCATGGAAAGAATCCTTGTTATTTGGACTATCATCGCAGATTTCTTCCAGCTGATCATCCTTTTCGCAGAAACAGATCTCATTTCAGAAAAGGAACAGTTGAAAGGGATGGACCTCCAAAAATTCTATCAGGTTCGGAGTTAAAATCAATTGTACATTCATTACCTCCCATCACTTTTGGTCCCACAATAAACCAACAGAAAATTTCTGGTTTTGGGAAAGAACACAATTGGATTAAACGTAGCATATTTTGGGATTTGCCATATTGGTCTGATCTGTTGGTCCGACACATGTTAGATGTCATGCATATTGAGAAGAACTATTTTGATAATTTGTTTCATACAGTTTTGGAAACGCCAGGAAAGAGCAAATACAATGTAAATGCACGTTTAGATCTTGCCCAAATTTGCAGGCGTCCAGAATTGGAACTATTTGAGAATGTCAGAACAGAATGGTTACTGAAACCAAAAGCAGCTTATACATTGTCTAAAGAAAACCATTTATTATTTTGTCAGTGTATTGCAGATTTGAGACTTCCAGATGGTTGTGCTTCTAATTTGGGTAGATGTGTAAAGAATGGTCATATTACTGGATTAAAAAGTCATCATTGTCATGTTATAATGGAGAGACTTCTACCCATTGGATTAAGAGGTCTGTTGAATTATGTGATTTGGGATTCCATAACAGACATGTCTCATTTTTTTGGGGAATTTTTTGCGGCTACGGCAGATTATGATTCTCTAGGCAAACTTGAAAAAGATGTTGTTGTAATTATATGTAAACTGGAAAAA
Source organism: Viscum album (assembly GCA_963277665.1). Classification (NCBI taxonomy): domain Eukaryota; kingdom Viridiplantae; phylum Streptophyta; class Magnoliopsida; order Santalales; family Viscaceae; genus Viscum; species Viscum album. The sequence continues at coordinate 884,264,513 of OY728123.1, forward strand.
ATATTTCCGCCGTCTTTCTTCGACTCAATGGAACATTTGATGTTACATTTGCCATATGAATCCAAATGTGGAGGTCCAGTACAGTTTCTATGGATGTACCCATTTGAAAGATGCATGAAAAAATTGAAAAGAAAAGTACGTAACAAAGCATCTGTTGAAGGATCTATTGCAGAAGTTATTTGCAAGAGGAAATGTCTTTTTTCTGCTCCCATTATTTTGAATCTGAGTATCCATCAAAACACAACCGAATGGGATGGAACGAGAGTAATATTGATGAAATTGACAATCAATTTTCTATTTTCAACCAGTCAGAGCTTGGTTTTGGTGGAGTTTATGAACGCTGGCTTTCAGATGATGAACATCAGAGAGCTCATATGTATGTTCTGCTCAACTGTGAAGAAATGACATCAGTTGTACTGTAATTGTTTATATCACTTATTCTATCATTTATGTTACTGTAAATAACTTTGGTTTCTATAGGTTGTATGATAATCATATCAAGAAACAAATTCCACATATTACAGCAGCTGCTCTCGAAGAACGTTGACTGAAAAATTTCTCTCAGTGGTTTCAAAAACTGGTAACATAAATTCTTTATCTTTTAGCAACTCATTAAATGTAATGTTTACTATATTGATAATTATTTCAAAAAATTTCAGGTGTCTCGACATACTGATAAAATTGACAAACGATTGTGTGTATTGAGTAACCCACCTTCCAAACTTGTTAAAACTTATAATGCATATGTGGTGAATGGATTTCGATTCCACACACATGCATATGGGGAATCGAAAAAAAACATTGAACAATGGAGTTAGCTTGAGAGGATCTCATCATCGAGAAAATGAAGTTGACTTTTATGGCATACTTGATGAAATCATTGAACTCTGTTATCTTGGACAACATTACATAACCATGTTCAAATGTCGGTGGTTGGATATAGAGAGAGGCGTGCGTGTTCATCCGACTCATGGAATCATCGATATTAAATGTAAAAGTGTTCTCGCAGTAAATGAACCATTCTTATTGGCTCAACAGCAATATCAAGTTTATTATGCAAAGTACTATGCAACATCAAGAGACTTGACTGATTGGTGGAGTGTAATAAAAGTCAAAATTCGAGACAATCAGTTTAGTCAAAGTGAATGTGCTTTCACTGATGTGCAAATAATTGATGTTTTTCAAGAGAGTACTCAAAATCAATCTTTTTTACAAAGAGACATGAGTATTGATGACGACACCCCACATTTAAGAGTCGGTGATGACGATGATGTTAATGATGTCACATATGAATTTGAAATGGTATGAGATGAAACAACTGTAACTCGAATGGATATCGATGATGTTGAGGAGGAATATGAAGATGACATTGACATATATGAAGATGATGATGAAGATGAACACTGATAACATTCCATGGTATTTATATACAATCATAATATGTATATATGTATATATAATAGTAATTATTAATTATTTGCTAACATTAACATTTTCTGTTTCAGATGGACGACGCCACATTTCGTGAGTTGGCGGATGCTGACCTTACTTTCGATGCGGATGAGTTGCTGACAGATGACCCTCAGCCTGCAGGCGCTCCAGGGAGTACGCGGAGGGGGCACGGTCTTGCACGATTGATGATTCCTGACCCCGTCCCCGAGCGACGTCCACGTCTTGGGTTTGATCCATGCACACGGAGGTGTGATAACCTGTGTGATAACCTGTGGATTTGACTAAAATTTCATTAATCTATTCACATAATAAATGTTTATTATTTTTTCAGTTTTCCGCATATAGCAGTCGGACAGGGCAGCGAGATTTTGCGCAACTATTTCTCTCATCCGTGGACCACATGGGAGAAGATTCCCATTGATGTGCAGCAGGCCATGTTCGGCCATTGGTTAGTACGTACGTAAATAAATAAATTTTATTTTGAAAATTATTTCATTTCTAACTTGATATTTTGATTTATTTGTAGGGTTTATGGTATCCGATCGAGGATACCATGCGTGACGCCATCCACGAGGCATAGGAGGTGGCCATGCGCGATCGCCTTCGTCAGTTGTTGCAAAATTTATGAAAAGCTGCGATGAAGAAAGCAGGAGTGTCAGATTTTGAGGAGTCATGTAGAGCACACCGACCAGAGTATATTTCATCCCATATATGAGATGGATTATGTGTGTACTGGTTGAGTGGGGCCTTTCAGAGGAGATCATCGGGGGGGAGGCAGAATCGAGGGGGACAGGAGGTGACTCATCGAGCTGGGAGTCGTTCTTTAAGTACTCATAGACAACATCTGGTACGTACATTATTTATAAATATTTTATATAACTATAAATATTAACAGTTTATTTTTTATTCTTATAGGCTATCTAGCACCCCGATATTACAGAGTACGACGTATATCGAAGGATTTATAGTGATCCTGCTACTAGGGAGCTCAGAGGTGATCGTCAGCATCACATCATGGTCAGTATTATTTGTTTTCAAGTTTAAAAATTAACTGCATATAATATATTCACAATTTTAATTTTAAATTGCAACTATAGGAGTCATATGAGGTCGCAGCGTCACAGGCCCGGCCTGAGAGTCAGGCCGAGTCATCAGATCAGACCACTGCCCGTCAGTTTGATGAGGCGGCATGGATGCTAGCCACCCAGTATGCCTTCAAGAAGGGCCGGGTAGTTGGTATCGGCTCTCGACTGACTCCCGGAGATTATTATGGCAGTGATGCGATGTCGGCGTCCAGCTCGAGAGGAGCGCGTGCATCTTCTTCTACTACACAGTATGAAGATCAGTTGCGATCTCAGACTGCACAGATAGAGAGTCTCCGATAGGAGCAGGAGCAGATGCGTCAGCAGCATGAGGAGGAGCGTCGACGCCAGCAGCAGTTGCACGAGGAGCAGACGAGCCGGTGGCAGCAGCAGCATCAGGAGTAGATGGAGTACATGCGCCGACTCACTCATGCTTTAGGGATAGAGTTTCCTCCACCACCATCTGCAGATCCCTCACCTCCTCCCCCCCTCCTTCAGGTTAGAGTTTGTATTTATGTTATAAAATTTGGGAAATCAATTTTTTTTTCTATTCTTTGTTTTTGTCTCATTATAAAATATTAATAATATTATATTTTTAAATAACAATATTAATATAAATAATAATATTATTTATATTTTATAATATTAAATTATATATATATATTAAAATTTTATAATATTATAATTTAATTATAGTTTTTGTAATACTTGAATTATTTTAATATTTGAATGTAAAATAATTCTATTATTTTTATATTAATTAATATAACTTATTAATATTTTTTTATTTATGAATTATAATTCTAATATTATTATATTAATTAAATCATTTATTAATATTCTATTATTTTTTATTTTTGAATTATAATTCTATTATTATTATATTAATTAAAATAATTTATTATTTTTATTTGTGAATTATAATTCTATTATTAGATTAATTAAAATAATTTATTGAAAATTTATTTATTTTATTTTTTTATAGTATTCGCGACGGGATACTATGCCCGTCGCAAATAATAGTATTATTATATGCATTAAAATAATTTATTAATAGTTTTTTATTTTTTTTAAAAAATAGTTTTTGTGACGGGTCCCGTCGCAAATACTATTTTAAAAGTTTTTTACAAATATACGGAGTACTATTTGCGACGGGGAGAATAACCGTCGCAACAAAAGGCTTTAGCAATGGGCCCATCGCAAATAAGTGTTGTTGCGGCGCCGTTTTCAGCAACGGGCCATTTGCGACGGGCCCCTGTCGCAAAAAGCCATTTGCAACGGGATCCCATCGCAAATGACCCATCGCAAATACCTGTTTTTCTAGTAGTGAAAGAGGATATCTAGTCCATTTATTTCTAAGATTAAATGGGAATTATTAGATGATGTTCATGTCTCTAATTTCTATATATATCATGGTATCATGATGATTTTTTAATATTTTAAGGAACAGTATTTGTGGGATAATATGATGTTTGAAATTGATGGTTATGTATCAAGATGTATTTAATAGGTGAATGTTGAGAAACAATATCCTAGAGGATTCATTTGACCACTACATATTCCTATGTTTATATGGGATAGAATTGCTGGGGCATTTTTCATAGTATTTACAAAGACTACATCAAATAATGATTCAATAGGGGTTATTGATCACCTTGTTACTAAATCCAGTCATTTTCATGTTATAAAAGAAGATTTACCTACTAAGTTCCTCACACAAATGAATATTAATAATGTTTAAAAACATTATGGAACACTAATATCGGTTTATCCTTGCCATGATCCTAAATTTACATCAAAATTATGAAAAAATATTTGGTGGATCTTGATACCAAGCTTCATTGAGGATAATCAATCATCCTCAAACTAATGCACATTCCAAGAGGACTATTAAAACATTATAATATATGTTGAGTTCATTCTCACATGAGTTTCATGTTTTGTGGGAAAAACTATTTAACTTTAGTAAAGTTTTCATATATCAATATCTTCCATTAAAATATTGAAATGTGATTGTACAACAGATTATATAGAAATAGATGCCATACTTTGACTTGTTGGGATGAATTCGGTGAAATGAATCTTATAGCTCATGAATATTTTGAGTAGATAAAAAACATGTAATGAGTATTAAAAAATATATTAATGTATCTCAATGTAGATAAAAGGGTTATGTCAATAACTAAATGAATTATTTTTAATTTGATGTCATGGAGAATATTTTATTGAAATTATATTTATGGAAGTGTGTTATATGGTTTGTTAAGAATATAAAATTGATCCCCGGGTACATCATAAATTTTAAAATAATAGAAAGATATAGAGTTATGGATTACCATTTTCGAATGCCATCATGATTCTCTAAATTACATGATTATTTCATACCTCATTGTTTAGTAATTATATAACAAACCTAAAAAACATTATCACCTATAATGAAAATGAATTATGACTTTATATATCTTACTAAGAAGTGCTTATCCAACTTATTAAAACTAAATAATAAGTATTTTATAATTCTATGAATTCAGAAAAATATTTACCTTGGATAAATCATATATGAAGGAAGAAATATATGAACATAAGGATGTTTTGAAGAATAAAAACCATCATTTTTTAAATAGTAATATCAATAAAACTTTTGAGGATAAAATTTCTTATGGGGGAAGAATGTGACTGATGAGATTCAATAATAGAAGGTGGAAATGTAATTTTTATAAAAATATAACATAATTAACATTATAATATTTCATGGACCAAAATTTTAAATATGAAAAGATGTATATCAATTTTGAACACACCATATCAAAATATTTCTAGAATGATTTTTAAAATTTTCCATTCGAAAAATATTCTATATATAATCGATGAATTACTATTTAATTTATAAAATTATAAATAATAATAATCGGTTATAATATGTATTATTATCCAATTATTTATTATTTTTTTCTTTGAAATAAATACTTTTTATATGAATGTATGGAGATATATTTAACAGAATTTGTTTTGTATTCATAATGTCCTCTTATTTTAATTATTTAAAATAATCCCTAATAATGAATTTCATAAAGAAAATGCATGTATAATATTTATAAATATATAAAAATCAATTCATAAAATTATCATTACTCATTATAAATTTAATTTAGAACTATCTTATTCTTGAAAGATGAATTTTTATGAAAAAAATTTTTTTGTCACATTTTTCAAAATTATTATTAAATTATATTCTCCCACTTTTAGGAAAATAATTTGATTAAATGGTTTTTATATTTGGATTTTTTTTTTAATTTTTCAAATGGGTTCACTTTCATTCTTTCTAATTATAAATAATAAATATGGTAAAAATTAGTTATCACGGTTATGGTTAAAATAGTTTTACCAGTGGTTAATAGAAAAAGATAAGAGTTAAAAAGACCTAAATACTTATTTAAATCCCATTTTATGAGTTTCTTTCAATAATATCTTTATCACATTCCACTATGAGTAATTTTGGAATTATTTTAACAATATTGTGACATAAAAATATTTTAAAATATTGAAAAAATTTCACGTTTTCCAAACACCCATCTCATGAAAGGTAACCTCCATCCCTATCTTCTTCACACCTACCAAACAATTTTTAGTACCTTACACTACCAAAATACACCCTCATAATATTTATTATTATTCTATATTTACTATTATTCACCAAATACCAACCATGTAGTCCTTAAGAGCTTATCAAAAGGAGAACGTCCAAAGACTATGTAATAATATTAACCAAAAGGTTCTTTATTTTATTATTTTTTAAATCTTTAAATTTGGTCCAATCTTATCAAATATTATAGCAGAAGTACATCCCATATAATAATATGTTACTGTGTTTTTTGATTAATATTAAACCACATCCTTCTCCATCAAATGGGAAATAAAACATTCATATTTGGGTATGGCGGACAACCGCCTTAGGAATTGATGTAATTTATTTTGACACCCTCTCACATAGCTCTTAATAAATATGGAATTAATGAATCTATATGAAAATTATGAAATAATTATTGTTATATAAATTTAATATTTCACCAGCATCCTTACCCTTCTAGGCATTAAATAAAAAAACGCCACTATTATGCCCAAATTATGTGTGTAATGACCATTGAATATTTTATGTTGTTTTTAAACATCAATTGTATAGAATTATAATTTTTACACGTAATAAAAACATTGATTAATTATCACATCACTGTGAAGATATTTTTATGATATGTTTTCTCAAATTTCTACTGAATTGAGTCATATTTAGAATTATGGACCAATTTTATTTTATTTTCTATACACTTCGATTATTTAAGTAGTTTAAATGATTATCAATTTACTCAATGTAATAATAGTTTCTTTTAAATTTTACTCAATCAAGGGGTTATAATTTAATATTTACCAAAGAGATAAGAATTTATTTTACAATATTTTTTTTGATATTTTATAAATTTTAAGTGAAAATATATTATAATAAATTTTTTATAAACTCTATATAATTTTTATCATCTATATATTTAAGGAAATTCCATGTAATATTACAACACATCCTTTAATTGGCACTTAAATCAATCAAAAAATGTATAAAAGAAACAAATTTTATTATTATACTTTTTGATAAAGAATATGTATCTTCAATTTCCATATTTTTCTTATTTTTTTACAAAATTCCTTCTTATTTACAATAATGACCTATCAAGGAAATTTTACGGTTTAGTTTAAGTTTTAAAATGATTGAAAATAATATTTCTCTTGATTTTTTAAGAGTTATTATCAAATTTCATTATAAAAAAAATATATATGTTTTGTTTTAATGTATACGATGTTAGTGTATTTTCCCACCGCAATAACCATTTTATGTTATTTAGATTCTTCTACTTCTTTTAAATGGATATTAGAATAAAAATATATAATGAGAAATTACATTAATATCAATGTTCCATTGAAATTTATTCTTCAAAACATATTATTTTTTTTACAAAAACTATATTTTAAATGCATTTTTGGTAATATTTTTTCTCTTAAAAATATTATGATCATTATAATTCTCTTGGAACATTCAATTTTTTATGACTATATTTTAGTGTACATTAAATTTATATTCCATATACATATTTTTTAACATGGATATTCTGATTTACTAAACTATATTCGATTTCTACAAAGCATGTTTTACCAGGAATTTTATTTTATTAACCATAGAAATCATTTTATTCAATATTCATTACTGAATACCGATATTTGTTGATATTGGATATTATTTATGAATTAAATTTATCATCAAATATGTGATGAATTAAATTGAAAAGAAGTGATGTATGGGGCCATAAATTACAAATTATCTTGTTTCATTGATATGTATCATGAGAAAAATCTATTATTTATCCTTATTTAATGGGTTTTGTGGGTATACCTACCCAGAGACTTAAATTTTCATAGCCTAATGCCTTGATTATTAGATTTCATGAGGTCTGAGATCATGAGATCCAAAATTATACATTTATTTCATTTAGAATAAAATTATTATTAGTAATTATATTTTTTTCATTAATATTATATGGGGACGCATTTTGGGCTCATGTTATTATGTAAATAATGTTTTTTAGTTATTTTCCATTCTAAATTGATTATTCCTTATTCACTCATTAGATATTTCACTGTTCAAATATAATAAAGATATTTTAAGCTCAACCTTTTTCCATTTTCCATTGCATATGATATAATGAATGAATGTTTTAAAGAGATTCACATATGTAGAATATTTACTTTCACTATGTTTTATATTTTATTTAATACGTAAAATGGTAAGGATGTATGCATCCAATTCTTACAGACTACAAAACTAATAAAACCACTATGAGATGATACCTTGTATCTTTTGTTAATGTAATAAAGTAAACACAGAATATGGGTCACTGGAGTTTGGGTTTTTATAGATCCACACACCCAAATAATTTAAGAAGAACCTCAAAGTTAGAAACAAGATTTAATGAAACCCAAATTGGGATCCAAGCTTACTGATTATAAATTCCATAAAAATTAAAAATACTTTTTTGGAAATTATTTTTCAAAAATTATATTTTAAAAAATTATAATCTAAATTAAACTTTCTAAAAAACTCATAAACACTTAAAAGAACCCTTTATAATATCCCTAACAACCAAAATGAGTTCAAAAAATTTCAATGCAACAAAATAAATTACAGATAACTATTTTAATAATTAATCAACACTTTAGAATTCATGGTTAATATGAAAATCCAAATAACCACTTTTTAAAATCACATAAAACCACCAATACATTTTTAACAACTTCAATAAAATTTAAAAAAATCAATAAATTCAATAAACATCATATGAGCATAGTTAAATAAAATTATATTTCTAAATTGTTTGAAAATTTATAAACCCATTTATTTTGAATGAAAATATTTTAAAACATTATTTTTATTTTCAATAAAACTTAAACATATTAAAAAGTTTCACCAATTGATTAAACCATAATTAAAAAACCCCAAGTAATTAATATTTTAAAATTTAAATCATAAGACATGGGATAACCTACATGGAATCAATGATGATTGAGACAGAATACTTTACCATTGATGAAGAAGGATTCAAAATCAATAGAATTACAATATAATTCCTAGAATCAATAATAAAATAATAATGTCATTAATAAAGAACCAGTAGGGGTCGGATGAACCAATTTGTTGTGAGGGGAAATGGAAACTGATAAAAAAGAAGGGATTATGAGAGATGAATAAATAATTATCAACATGATTTTTCAATAAATGAAAAGTAAAATGAAATAACTCAATAAAGAGATAAGAATATTTTGAAATGGAAGGTTTCAAATGATATTGGATATTTTAGTAGGGTATGATACATGGTCTCGGGGATGAATAAGATGGAAAATGATTACAAATAAAAATGGGGGAATCCTATAATTACAGAAATTTTAATTTTGGGACAACCTACAAGGTTTATGTTGAAATTTTATTAATATATGTAGTACCAATGTGCCAAGTACTGGACACCCCAAAAAACAATAACACCATTACACATTGGACCCCACATAGTTCACCAATATATTCTGCAACCATGCCAAAAAACATTATATTGAGAAATACCCTAATACACAGTCACCACACTATTTACTCATCATGAGGAGTAATAGAGAACCCCTTTAAAACATTAATTTTTTGGAAAACTTATGTCCTTAAACTCCTATAATCTAATGATAACTCAAAATAGTTCAAAATAATATTAAATAAATAAATATTATATTGTGTTTTATAATATTTATAGCATTTTGATGAAAATGTGAGAATAAAAATTTTCAATTTCATTTTACATATATATTAGTATGTTATAATTTATGAAAGAATTTCCAAGATATTTAATTTGAAAACACTATGAAACTTATTTATTTTCCCGTATGAATGGGTTTACTACTTTGTTTCTCCCTAGACGGCCCATATGTATGTCCACTTACACATCAACAACAAAATTCACAAAGTCGGGTAGCCCTAGGTATCATACCCTTATGTATCATTGGGAATCCCACACATTACCATTAATATAAGAAAACTAGACACCCTTAAAAATATGATGACCCTTATGTTTCAAACTGGAATCCCTCACATTCAAGGACATTATAGTTTTCTGAAAATTAATTATCATGTAACCACTCTGCACTTTAGAAAGTGAACATTATGTATTTGATTATTTATCCTTACATATTTCATTGTATATGGAATAAACTTTACTTATCATAAAATATACCTTTATATATCACATGGTTACTCAATTACATAGATAATTTTCAAAAAAAGAATCTTTTTATATGAGGTTACTCATACATAATAGTTAGGACTTATCATTTGACACTTTATATAATTACCATGTACTTAAAAACCAATAATTTTTAGTTTAATATAAGGGAACATAAATTATTACATTACAAATAACATTTTAGTTTAATAGTTTTACTTATTTATGAAAACTATTATATAAAAATGTGAACACTTCCACACTGTATAAATTATTTTCCAAAGAACATTTTATTTTATTTTTACTACAATTTCGTTCATGAAAATTTTAATTCCTTTAAAAAATATCATTATTGATCTTAATGATGTTACTATACATCTATCATCCCTGTGATGTTTTTTAAAACAATATTAATTTTAAAACTATGACCATTAAGGGATATAATAAGGGTGGAAAACCACTAGTCCCTTTGAGGAACATTAAAATCCATAAGGAACTCTACCTTTCTACAAAACAATTTAAGATATAAAATAATAATTTCATTACTCATTAACAAAAAAAAATTTCCCAAATCATTCCATAAAAATTTTGACTCTTGAATAATAAATCGATTATATCCATGATAGCATCTTGAGAAAACACGAGAACTCATGAATACTTTTCAATGAAGAAAAATTCCTAACACAATTATAAGATCATAAAAACTTCTTTTATCCATTAACTAATATTACACTCCTATGAATTAAAATTATTTCCAATAAAATCCATAACAATCAATAAAAACCATTTAAGAATATTGTGAAAATATTCTTACAATCACCCTTTTAACAACCTTTACAAATTAATAACATTCTATGTTAATTCCATAGTATCTCTACTAGATAAATTATCTATAGACAATGAATTGAAGGGTTATTCAAGACCCAAATATCATCAAAGTTAGTGTAAAAGAACCCTAAGATGAAGAAAATTGATAAATAATTTCTTTTACATCATAAAACCCACAAAACATGGAATTTTAGTTCAAAAAAAACTATCAATTATCTCAAAATATTTTGGTGAAATATTCTTTTCTTTCAATAGAATTTTAAAAAATAATTATTCCCAGAGTAATGGGAATGATATATTCCTTTAAAATCCATAAATTGTTATGGATTATTATTTATTGAAAATATCATCTACAATACAAAAATAAGGAATTAACTCATTAAAAAAATATCTACTTTATATTTTTAAAGAATATAATAAAGGAGTCTTATGTAAAATATAAAAATAATTAATTTTAAAAAATGATTAAATAATGTCTAGGGAAATGGAAAATGTCATCAATCATTAATTAAAGTTAAAATAATATCATTATTGAGAAAATTTTTAGAACATGTATTTGGAGGGTAAGTAATTGAATTTAAAACAGTAAATCTTTTTTAACATGTTTTAAATAAACTTATCTCTCTTAGAGTCCCAATATGCCACAAACATTATCTACCCTCATTTTCAATAAAATTATATTAATTTGTTATATTATTGTAATCCTCCTTTTGTTCATTTTATTATCATTATTCCTTTTATTTTATTTATTAACATGTTGTATTTAGTTTCTAAAACTATTTAGTTTATATAGTTCATTTTTAGGTCCTTTGTTGGATAATATTTTTAGTGTGTTGACTAATGTAAAAAAAGTTTGACGATACCTAATCTATAGAATATTAATTTCTTTTAAAATTATAATTTTTATATATTAAATATAATGTTAGAATAATCAATTTTTGGAGGTATTTCAAAATAAAATTCATAGTTTCTTGGAGGCGGTATAACACACATACAACAGTGCTATGTTTCCATCTTTCAACTAATGGGAGGAAATAATAGTATATAATATTTTATTATAAAAGAAACATAATTTTTTAAAATATAAGATATATTAATTAAATCATTTTATATAACTATCCATGTGAGTTTGTGATGAAAAATAGGATATGTCACTTTAGGGAGGAGATAGTATAAACAATTTTCATAGGGGCGTTTTCATTTTTCATTAGGTGGAAAGGATGTATAAAATATTTTTTCCGTAAACATAATAAAATATATGTATATAAATGATAGTGATTTATGTATAATAATAATATTATTATATATTTGAAGTATGGGGATGAATAATGATACTAGAATGTACATTATTAATACATTCACATCTTATTTTGAAATCCTCATTTGGCTTGTGACGAATACTTCATAAATTATTATTTTCTTGAGACCAGGCCCTCTAGAACACGAAGTGGAAAGTGGATTATGGATTTTTTTTATTTTTTTGATCTATTCTACTCAATGTCTATGAATAAGTTGTGAGTAGAGGTATCATTTTATACCTATGAGGTGTGTCACTTTTAAAAATATTAAGAACATTTAAATATAATAAATATCATTTTCCATAAAATAGCGAATAGATTAGTCCCATAAAGAATATTTTAAATATTGATCGTCTAATTCACTAAAATATTGAAATTAAAAAAATTATATTGAGATATTTGAAGCCTTATCCATTAGTTTAACCTCTATATTTAACCCATTTAACCATTACCCTAGGAAGAACATTTTAATATAATAACAAAAAAATTAAAAAAAAAATTAAATGTTCCATATTTAAAATCCCATGATTTTAAATATATATATATTTGTAAAATATTGCGTTATTTTTTAATAAAAAATCTGGATCACAAAAAAAGGAAATCCCATAGAAAAGGGCGAGAACATGTCATATTCGGCAACACTATAGGGATCAAACACACAACCGATGGGAGAAAATTGTGTTACACATACCACTATTCTATGTGATGTCAAATTTTTATCCACTTTAAAAATATTCCATGTAGGATATATTATATTAATCTCATTATATAGTTCAAATTTAATTTCTTACATCATCAATGTAAATATATTTTTAAGGATTATAAATATTCCAATAAAATTATTTGTATTTAGATATTTTGAATGAATAATGATAAATTTTTGATACTTTTTAAATTAATATTTATGTTTGTTTTTGTATTTATATTTTATAGTGTCTCAAAAATAATTTTATCAAGGTATAGAACCAGTTTATCGGATCAGAAATTGGAAAACCATATAGATTTTTAGTTTTACTAAATTTTTTTTCCATAATGAAATGGTGTAATTTAAAAGTTATAATATTATATTTTAGAGATACAATTGAATATAAATATAATAATTTTTCTGTAAAATTTAATTTATCTTGGGATTAATTTTTTATATTTTCCTAAAATATGTGATTTTTTAGTGAATAATTAAAATACCAATTTATAAAATAAAAACATTTTGGGATAATATTATCAGGTTTGGATGAGTTAATAAATTCAAAAACCATTTGATAAAACAAAAATATTTTTAATAAGTAAAATAATTATTTTAGTATATTTTTGTAAAATTTATATACCGATGTCTAAAATTTTGCATCCTACATAATTTTTTTGAAGAAAAGAGTTATTTTTGACTCAATAATTTTAATAATTTGTCTCAATAATTAAATTCTATTTTAGTAGTTTTATAATATCATATTAACTTAAATATTTTGTTAATAAAACAAAATATTTGATGGAATCGTTGATCATAAAAATTCATAGGAATAAATTTAAAAATAAACAATTTATTTATTAAAACTAACCAAACCATTGACTATATAAGAAATCCACATTCACACCATTCTCCTAATATTCAAAATAATTTCTAACCATAATGATCTTTCTCAATTCATTCTCACTGTACCCATTTCAAATAATCCTATTTCTTTTTCAATAACGAAAGAAATAAGTAAATTTTATCAAAAAATATTATATTATTTGTTATAATATATTTTATATATGACTAGAATATATTTTATGTTTCTTATCATTTTAAATACTTTTGAAAAATTTCATTCACTCTGGTGGTTTTACACAACTGACATGAACGTTGAATTCTTCAGTAATAATACCATTGTGGGTATTCATAAAAAAATTATGATTAAATATAAAATTAAAATTAATTTATTATAATTATTATGATTAAGGAATGTAAAATTATCATTTATAATAATGAATTTAGATGTAAAAAATACTACTTAATTTTTACCATAAAAACTATTTTATGAATGGTTTTCAAGATGATAACAATTAGATGAAATATTTGGATTATATTATTATATAATTATATTTCCCTATTCATTTTATTTTATATAGTTTATAAATCCATTCAAATAAGAAAATTGATCGTTATAAATATAATTAAACTATTTGGTGACAATGAACTGAAGGTCCCCTAAATGATTGATGTGAACTATACTGAATTAGTAAAGTAACAAGGTGTTATATAAAATTATAATTACAAGGGAATAAATAAGAATTGTTCTTCGAATAAATTAAGGGGTTTTTAAACTCAATTTCTTTTCATTGGGTTTTATCACTAATTCATTGAATATTGTATACCACTATTTTGTTCATAACGAACATTGGTTTTTTTTATTATTTCCACTTTTTTATATGTATATATTTTTTTACAGATAAGGATATCATTGATTATTCTCACATTAATTTCATGAATATTATATGTATTTGTAATATAAAATTTCATTCTATGAAGACATGTTTTGATTGATGTTCCAATAATCATATATATTTTCAATACACCCCCTCCCCTTTAAAAAATATAAATAATATCAGTATACTCATTGTATTTTAGGTTTCTTTTCATATTTTTTCCTTGAAAAGAGTTAGTGGTTTTAAATGGTCTGTACCTATTCTTATTCAAAATGTTTTATTAATGGTTTTAATATTTTTTACATAAACTATAAGACATGTTTTTAATTATATTTCAAAAATAATTTTATTTTATAAAGATAAATTATTTCATAATATGATATAAAATTATATTTTATCTTATTTTAAAAGGATTGAAAATAATATTTACTAATGTATTCATCAATGGAATCTTTTTACCCTTAATACAAATTTTTTAAAAGATATTTTTTAATATTTATGATATGAAAAACATTTACCACCATCAAGTCCATTATTCTATATAAATATAAATTTACATTTTTATATATTATCATCAAAGGGAAACCATTATCCCATTTTTGGTGAATATTAGATTAAAGGATACCAAAAGAAAATTTAATTTCATTATGTTTTAAAAATCATATTTCTAAATTATTTTGAAATATATTTTCATCTATTTTGACATCATATATATAATTATATTTCTCCACTAGGTTTATACCCTAATGATACCATCATTAGATTTTGTATGGATATATAATGATGATTTTTTTAAATAGGTTTTCATTAATCCCATTTATTTTAAATGAGTGGATAATGTAATAATGGGAACAAAGATTGTCTCTGTGATATTAATATTGAAATGTTGGCTATATGTACATTATTTATGAAATAGTACATAAAAATATTTGACCATCAAGGATGATCCTAATATAGATCTGAATTATGGGTGAGCTAAATATATATTTGAATGATGTGTGAGCTCGATATAGATCTGAAGGGTGGATGAACCTAATATATTTATCTAATTCATTGGATTATGTGATGATGTTTTTGAGTTATAAGTTACTCATATTAGATTAGACTTAATATGGGGGTTAATCTAAATGGTGGTTGTAAGAGTGATATGGAGATAATGTTCCAAGATACCTATAACATTTCTCTCTCCATCACATGAGTTCTAATGGTAGCTTCGTAAAAAAATTGTTTTCATATGGCTCTTGATTTTTCAGTAAAACATATCTTATCTTATAAAAAATATTACTTTACACACAGTTTATGATCCAACTTTTTATGGGTATGAATATTTTTATGATCTTTCACTTTGATTTTGTTAACACACCATAATCTATATCTCTTTCTGAAAGATGATACTAAATTTCCAATGCCAATTCTTAATAATGGTTTTGTAGATGAAAAAAATTTGATGAAATATTGGGATTCTATATTTATATAATTATATTTCTCTATTTTATTTTTAATATATATTTTATAAAAATATTCAAATAAAAAAAGTATCATTAAAAATATAATAAAACTATTTGTGACAATGAACCAAAGGACCCCAAAATGACTGATGTGAACTATTATGAATTATTAAATTAATGAGCGATTATATAAATTGATAATAATAAGGGAATAAATATGAAATTTTATATGAATCAATTAAGGGGTTTCTTAACATAATTTCTTTTTATTGGCATTTATCACTAATTAAATGAATATTTTATACCAGAATTATGTTTATAATTAACATTGATTGTTTTATGTCTTATTTCCACATTCATCTACGTATATATTTTTTTACAGATAATAACATAATTGAATTATTATCACATTAATTTCCTGATTATTATATGGATTTCTCATCTAAAATTTATTTCATTCAACACGTGTTTTGACGGATGTTCCTATATTCATTTATATTTTCCATATACCCCCTCCCCATCAAAATATATCATTAATCTCATTAAACTCATGGTATTTTATGTTACTTTACATTTTATTTCTTTCAAAATAGTTATTGTATTTAAAGGGTCTATAATGGTTCTTTATTAAAAATAGTGTTTTAATGGTTTTAATAATTTTTTCACAACATATAGGTGTAATGGATGGGACACTCTTGGTCTATAACTTACTCTATTTTTTTTGGGTGTCCTTGATGACATGGGTGATTCATGAGGGAATCAATGTCAGTGGCGGGGTGTCACCAATCGGTGGGTAACCGAACAGTCTCACCGACCGGTGCCACTGATTGGTGTCACTGACCAGTGCCACAGTCGAACGATGCCATCAAGGAGTTTCAGGTTTTCTTTCCTAATATTTTTATGTAACATCTATTTTATGTTTTAACACTGATCTAAAGGGGTTTAGGGCTATTTTAAATCCCATAAAAGATTTTTTTAAATCCCCAAGAGTGGCGTGACCCTAGACATACTGAAACCGAGTGGCCCTGTTACGTTTTATATATGAAAATCTATCAATATACAGTCATTCAATACTGTATCTTCACCATATCTAAGAAGAATTATTAAATCTAAATTAATTCCATCATGGGTGACCACCCAACAGCATGGTGAAACCATGATCCGCATTTTATGTGCTTCAAGATTTCATATGTCGTAACACTAGGATCTAGTCTTTTATCACACTAATCTCTTCTTCTTCTATGGTCTATTTATTTTCCTTGGTGTGATTGGAGTTCCCCTTTAAAAGACGAATCAAGTGCCCATGATGGAGCCCTTCCCACTCATCTTTCGTGGAGTTTTTCCTTCTACTTACACGACTACAGTTCTCAATTCAAGGAGGAAACATCGATCCTTGATCATCCAAGTAGGGTTTTTACTTAATATATATTTAATTTAGCATTATTCATTGTGGGTATGATGATTATCCTTCGGGATGCAGATGAAACCAAAATTAATGTAGATAAGGAATGGACCTTTTTAAAGAACAAAGGGGTGGTAATTAGGATGTTGACATTTATATGTTACATTTGTTTTTATGTTGTGAATTGTATGATCTTATTTCCACTGAAAATCGTGGTTATTGGTGGTCCATTCTTGTGCACTAATGAAGACCTATTTTTCTAGATAATATCGTGATTGATTGTCTATAACAAGGAAAATTGGTAATCACATAATCATGGTTGATTAAATGGATTCCCAATTATTATGAATCCATGTGTTATCACCCTAGTTAACAAAACAGAATGAAGGAAGATAATGAAGGGTGTAGGTTAGATCTGATAACTCCATTGCTTTATTCTGGTGATGTGTATGATTGTTCTTTTTGATTCCTTGTGGGGTGATGTAGATGGGAATGGAATATTTATTAAAGCACTTGATTGTTTAAGGATTTCAGGCCATGTGGACTCAGAATGGTGCGACTTGTTTTAGTTCTAATAATTTGTGGGATCTCAGAGATCCCTTTTGTTGTTGTGACTTTACAAGAGAACTATGTGTGAATGCTTAAATTGCTGCTTGTCCATTCTATTTTTCAGTCCAATGTCATTTTGATTTATAGTTGTGCCTGTTAATTCCTCGATAGTGGATAACTATTTTCAACATAATCACTAGAACATGATAACAAAAATGGGTTCGATGGGGAGACTATTTTCCTGAAATGGGTTTTTCTCTGATTGTAGTTATTGTGTATTTGTGCATGTATGGACAACATCAAGAGTGTTTGTGTGTGTCCTGGTTCTCGATTTCGGAACCCTTAGGTTTGTATGAGTTTTTTATTACCAATATGTATGAAATTTAGACCTTTTGTTTCTTATAAATTCCCACCCATGTTGATAAATTCATATTGAGAACACCAATTTCATGAGGGGGATGTTTTCCTGACATTCATAAGTGTGGATGGTTATTAGCTACTTTATGCTCCCCCCCCCCAAGTAGCATATGATTATTCGAGCTGGCTATGATGAACTACTTATTAATATGGACCAAGACCCTTCGAGAAGGCTATGTTGTGGGGGTTGGCCTAGGTTTGTGACGGAAGGTTTGTTTACTTGGTATCTTCATGATGAGTCCCAAATGTCTTCTATCATGGCAGTGCTAGTTCTAGACTAGGTTTCATCGGGGGTGGTGGTAATTTTTCTGGACCAGGTGTTTCCGAGCATGGTAATGTGTGGTTTTTTTGGCACGGTTTTCTGTAGGATGGATGTGTGGTTGTTGTTTCCCAGGTGTATGTGGGAAGGTTGTGTGGTTGTGGTGGCCCATAAGCTTGTTGTTGGGGAAGTAGTGGGACTATAGTGGAACTTATTGGGGAGGTCTGATGCGTATGATGTCTTAAATAATGAGTGGTAAAGTGGTACATGGTACACAAATATCGATGTTTTATTACTATTACATTACATAATTTTCATTATTTGGAGAGTGTGTCTTGGTGAAGGTGGGTGGATAGTTTCTGTGCTGTGTGAATTGTTTATATCATTTTTCACATTTAGAATTAGAATTTCTCCCCACTTATGCAAGAGATATTTTAGTTTTCTTTATAGAGTATACCTATATTGTCACCATATGTATATAAAACATCATTCATGTTTCTAGGATGACTTTGAAGACCAGGCGAGACCCTATTATCTTGGGGTTGCAATAGATTTTCAGGCTTCGTGGTTGCTTCTTTTTTTCATTTTTTGGTATTTTACTAAAGATTTTTTATGTAATATTGTAGGACGTTAATTTTTATATGAATATGTGAATAGATTTTTGAATTTACTTTTACGTTCTGTATTTTGGAGTTGTTTGGGGTTTACCATCATATCTCTCGATCTCATTAAATTTAATGTGTAATTCCTTCCATTTTATGTGAGATTATTTACCCTTGGTTTTAGTCACCACTTTGGGGCCTATTGATGGATGGAATCAGGTGTCATTATCTCTTCTTCAACATGAAGAATGAAGGGTCTGGAAGTTTGTTTCCCCTTTCCTCATCTTGGTGATGCCAGGTCATGAAGAAATTGTATGAGATCTGATGGTTGAGAGATAGTACGGAGTTTGAGGTAAGAATAGTTTTGATTACATGGGTTGGTTGGGAAATAGTTTTAGGAAATCTTAGTGCATGAAATACACCAGGGAAAACCTGCTAGGACACCAGATTTTAGGCCCCCCTGTGTTTCGATGCAAGGACTCTAAGCCTACCAAGATACCATGTGAGGCTACACTGATTTTAGGATACAGATGCTAGAAAACGTACATGAATCATAATTCCTTGTGTTATTCTATTTTCTGGGTGTTTTAGGAGTTTAAAGTGAATAAAATGTTTAAGAAAATTTTAAAATATATCTTCTCTACTCATCGGGCTTAAGAATTTCCTTCTTTACCTTGTATCTAGGGAACCCTGATGACTTCCATGAGTAGTGTGGGTGATCGAGGCCCATAAGGTTGACCTGGATGATCACTGGTGGGCTGATCGAGAGGATGAGGATGACTAGTGGTAGAAGCCAGGTCATTCCATTCAGCGGCAGACCCTTGGGAAGTAAGAGGAAAACATTTCAGACCTAGATAGAGAGAGAGAGATGGATCGAGGATCTAGTCATAGAATTAATCTTGATCTGGGCTCCTACATAGTATTAGATTCCTGTAGTCATGAGCCAGATGCAGGGAATGGTGCTTTAGTGGTGCACACTCTATCATTGGGAGAAGAAGGATAATGAGGTTTCATGGACCGACATTGAGTGGGAGTTCAGGGAAAAATTACTTTCATCTACAATGAAGGCTGAGAAGAGGTAAGAGTTACTCTCCCTCTAGAATATGATTATATCAGTGTGGGAATTGGTTATCATGTTCATGTATCTCCTTTGTTTCTCTCCAGACCTCTTCTCGGATGGGAATTCATGGGAAAGATGGTTAGAGGAGGCACTTTGGCCTTCCATTAAGTATGTTGTAACCCTCGTCACTCTACTGACGTACATGGAGGTTTAGAAGAAGGATGGGGTGGTGGAAAGGATACACACAGGGAGGTGTTCCATGATAGGGGAGCCAGTTGATCTCATCGAAGAGGAAGGTCATTAGCATAAGGCCTCCAATATCAATACCATCTATGTATCGGCCGATGGGGAGTAGGCCCCAACAGTTCAAATTTCAATCTCTCAGTCCTCTCCCTTTCCCCGTGAGCCTTCAATCAAGGTTCTCTATCTATGTTACTCATGGTAATTGTGAAAATCAATGGTCGGAATTAGTGAAATATAGTAGAGGTGGGTAGGTTCAGCACCCACCTCAGCAGTAGTAGATTCTAGCTAGACCTTTTTAGCAGCAGTAGGGGCAGAAAACTCATACTCCACCGAGGGTAGACAGTGTTAGAGGAGGATGAAATTAGAGTTATCATCAGGTAACTTGAATGAGGCGTGTTTGTAGAGGTGGAAGACTATCGATGGGAACATGAGCTGGGTGTGGATAGTTACATGTCGCATAGGTAGCACTTCTAGCAGGTCCAGAGGTCATTCAAGGTACTATCACCTTGTCTGGTACTCTTTTATGTGCCTTGTTTGATTCAAAAGCATCGCACACCTTTCGTGCGCTCGGTCTATCCCATGGCTTAGTCCCTGATGCTGAGGGACTCTTCATACCCCTGGGGCTATAAATGCCGGTTGGAGGTCAGACTAGCCTTTGAGATGTCTTTCATGGATGTATACTAATATTGGGGCCACATCAGTCTTGTGGGGATCTTCTTATGCTACAAATGTAGTTGTACGATGTCATTCTAGGTATCGTCTATTTGTTCTATGTGCAGACTATTTTCGGAATCTTCCAAATAAGGGTTGTGTTCTCAAAAATAGGCATCCATCATGCAACTTTTGTCAGCGAGCGGGGTTTCTAGGGGGTTTTCCAGAGAGTGGATCCCCTCCTTTCCTTGTTAGTTGAGATGTCAGTGAAGTCATAAAACTCAAAGATGGTTGAAGTTCCAAGAGTCGTCAAGGAGTTTTTAGATGATTTTCCCATATAGGTTGCAACTCTACCCCCATGACATGATGTGGAGTTCGGGATAGACTAACAACCCACTGCCCGTCTGATTTATATGGCTCCTTATGGAATAGTTCCTTCTAAATTGTAGGAGTTACATATTTGGATTGTCGATCTGATGAAAAAGGGTTTTTTCCGGTCATGTGTGTCTCCATGGGGTGTTCTTGTCTTGTTCGCAAAAAATTCAAACGTTGGTCTCAGGATATGAATTGATTACCAGAGACTGAATTAGGTAACAGTCAAGAACTGTTAACCTCTTCCAAGGATAGATGATTGCTTTGACCAACTAAGGGGGTTAGTTTGGTTATCTATAATCGATCTACGGTCTGGGTACCACCTCATAAGGGTGAAATACGGTGATATCCTAAATTATTTTTTTAGGTGTAGGTATGGGATCTTCTAGTTTGTAGTCATGTCATTTGGTATTATGAATACACCATCTATGTTCATGTGGATCATAAACTCTACTTTCCATTAGTTCCATGACCAGATCATGGTTGTTTGCATTGACAACATCCTGATCTACTCAATATTAGAGGAGGAGCACACTGATAACATTAAGATGGCCTTGAAGATCATTTGACACAACCATCTCTATGGAAAGGGGTCCAAGTGGATGTTATTCACACGAGAATTTCACATTCTTAAACACGTTATGTCACAACAAGGGATAGCGGTGGATCTATCAAATATTGAAGGGGTTCTTTCATGGGAAGCACCCATGAACTTCAAATAGGTTCATATATTCATTGTTATAGCATGATATTATTAGAGGTTCATACCCAACATCGTTCAAGGTGAGGATCCTTTGACATCTTTGACCAGAAAGGACTAGGCCTTTGTGTGGAGTGAGCTGTGTCTGGTAGCTTTCAGCTATCTAAAGGAAAGGTTGGTCTGTGCTCCAGTGCTCATGTTTCCAAATGAGTGATGTTGTTTGAGGTTTTTTATGATGATTACAGTCTTGAATTAGGGTGTCTATTGATTTAGTAGTAAGGAGTGATCTATTATAGGTCAAGACAATTACTTCCTCATGAGTGTAACTATGCCACCCTTGACGTATTTCATTCAGATTTAGTGTACACATTGAAGTTATAGAGGCATTACCTCATAGGGGAGCACATATTGGTCTTCACAAATCAGAAGAGTTTAGGGCATATCATTACCCATTAGTACATTAACTTACGACAACAAAGGTGTGTGGATTATCTTTAGGAATACGACATCAAGATCTCATTCAATGAGAGTAAGGGGAACGTGGTGGCCAATTCCTTGAGAAGGAAGTTACATAAGGATGTGGATCGAGAGTCAACAGATGCTTGGAAGGAGATAGAGGAGGTAGTTTCCTTACACCTTGATGCAATGGTGGATGGTGGTAGAGGATGTCTATTTCAAATAATAGTGTAGTCCTCTCTATTACAGAAGGTGGGGAGTCTCAGTGGGAAGACTCAGAGGGTGAAGAGATGCATGATGGGTTGACCAGGGCAATGCTCCAGAAGGGTGGTCATTGGATTTTCATAATATGATGTTTTTTTGTGAAAATTTGTTTGTCCCATAGACAATGCATGAGATAGTTCTTCTTGACTTCAATAAATCACAGCTAGCAGTACACCCATAAGTTTCAATGATGTACTGAGGCCTAAGGGAATAGTTGTGGTGTCCCGTTGTGAAACAGGAGTAGCAGAGATTGTGGAAAGGTGTCTAGTGTGTCATCATGTGATGATTGAACATCGTATCCCAGCTGGTTTGTTGCAGCCTTTAGATGTCCCCGAGGGTAAGTGGGATGACATGTTGATGTATTTCATTACAAGACTACCCTTGGTTCATGGAGGATGTGATGTTGTCTGGGTATTAGTAGTCCAGCTGACAAAATCATCTCACATCCTGGTGATCAATGAGTTGTGTGTGGTGGATGCCTTAGCACAAAGATATGTAGACTGGGTGGTTCAGTTCAATGGAGTTAAGTGGACCATATTCTTGGATTGAGATGCACTGTTTAACTAATGAGTCTTGAGGCCATTGCAACATGAATGTTTTACCCAGCTATTTCTTAGTACCGATTTCCACCCCCAGACAAATAGATAGACAAAGTGTACCATCCAGACGTTGGATGACATGCTGCGAGTGTGTGTTATATTATCTGATGGATCATGGGTATGAAATTTTACCTTAATAGAGTTTTATTAAGATAATATTTATCACTCTACTATTTTAATGGCACCATTTGAATAATTTTATGGGAGGTCGTGTTGTTCAACTGTGTGCTGGACCGAGGTTGAGGAGGTAGGTGTTCATGGCCCAGAGGTAGTGCAGAGCACAACAGATAAGGTTCAACTTGTACGTAAGAGGATGAATATAGCCCAGGACTGGAAGAAGTCGTATGCCCATTTTAGCATTAGGCCCTTGGAGTTTGAGTTTGGGGACTATGTGTTCTTGATGGTTTCTCCTCGATGTGGGCACTGATGGATTGCTAGGGGGATTAATCTTTCTCCCAGGTTCATTATTTCTTTTGAAGTGTTGGGGAGAGTCGGTGATTTGGAATATTAGCTGGCATTTCCTCCTTAGTTGAAAAGGATACATGATGTTTTCTAAATCTCTTGGCTTCATCGGTATCTACACGACTACTACCATGTCATTGAGTAGGGAGAGTTGGATATAGGGGAAGTCATTATGTTCATGGAGAGACCATTGAGGATCAGGGATTGAAATGAGAATGTGCTTCCTGGATAGACCATCCCTTTGGTTTGTGTGTTGTGGATGAATAATGACCTTGAGGAGAGTACTTGAGAGCGATAAGCTCATATGCACGCCCAGAACCCCTAACTGTTTTGAGTTGTTGTTCTGATGCTTCTTGATGTTATTGTTTTTGTGAAATGCTATGATGTAATTCTTGATATTTTTTTTCTATGAGATGAGTTGTTTACCCTTATTCTATGAATGTGTATGAAATGTCCTGACTGTGGGGAGGGGAGGACCTGATCCCAAATCAAGACACATTAATCTTAATGCGATAAAACCCGTGCGGGCGAGTCAGTGCTGATCAAACCAGATAGTATCTTGACATGGGATAAGGTACTGCCTAATCCATGAGTTTGGATGGTGTTACCTCTTTGTTTTCATGGTGACTTGGGGGAGAGTATTGTTAGTGTATCTGTAGTTTTTCATGGGATATATAAGGGATATGTGTTCCAAGATGATGAGAGTAGTAACTGGTTTGAAACAACATTGGGATGGTTTTTCTGTGAGAGGTATCTTTCAAGGTGGTTGTTTGGACACCCCTCTTTTCATCTGGTTTAGTTTTGATTCTTGAAGATTAAAATAGTTTGAGAGGTATTTGATGTAATGGAATGGACCCTCCTGGTCCATTACTTAGTTGAACCATGGTTATTGGGGTATCCAAGATTCCATGGGTGAGTTAGGAGGGCCTCTGTGTCGGTGGCGGGGTGTCACCATGGTGTTGCCTATTGGTGCCACTGATCAGTCTCACCAATTAGACTCACTAATCAGATTAACTTATCGGGCTCACCAACCGATGCCACACCCAATTGGTTCCATAGAGGAGTGTTGGGGTTTCTTTCTCCATTTTTTTTTTCTAAAGTCTCTTTTAAGTTGTAACACATATTTAATGTGGTTTAAGGTCATTTTAAATCCCATAAATGATTTTTTAAATCCATATGACTGGTGTGACCCTTGACTTAACCAAACCAAGTGCCCCTGTTATGTTTTTTCTCTATATATCTATTAACTTACAACCGTTCATTGGTCTATATTAAACATCTCCAAGAAGAATTATTAAATCTATAATAATTCAATCATGTGTAACTGACCAACCACATGGTGAAACCATGATCCTACTTTTAAATTATTAGATATTTCATATCCCATAACTCTAAGATTGGGAATTTATCACATCGAGCTCTTATTTTTCCTTGGTATCTTTCTTTTCCTTAGTTTCCTTGGAGTCCCTATTTCTAAGATGAATTGTGTGCCTGTGCTAGAGCCCTTCCCTCTCAGACTTTGTGGAGGTTTTCCAGCTTTTATCATTACTATAGTTCTCAGTGAGGGGAGGAAATGTCAATCCTTGATCATCCATGTATAGTTATTTTCTTGGTCTCTCTTTAAGTATGCTTCATGCGAGGTGGGTATGATGATAATCCTTATGAACCTAGTTGAAACCAACATTGAAGAAGGTAATGAATGTGCCTTTTTTAAGAAAAAATGAGTGGGAATGATGTTAATTATGTTGTTTTGATACCTTTATTTATAAATTGTGAATTGTATGGGCTACGTACACTGAAAAATGTGGTTGTTGGTTGTCCCTTCACGTCCACTAATGAAGCCCTATTTTTTTGGATAATCTCACGATTGAATGGTTATAACATGGAAACCAGTTAATCACATAAACTTGGTTGATTAAATTGATTCCCTATGAATAATAATCCATGTGTGATAGCCCTAGTTAACCAAACAAAAGAAAGGAATATAATGAATGGTGTTAGTGAAATATGAAAACATATTTGATATGATCTTATGATTTTTATGGTTGTTCTGTTTAATGCCTTGTGGGGTGATGTGGATGGGAAGTGGAATCTCTGGTTTAGAAGTTGTTGGTTTATATATATTAGGTCGTGTGGAGACGGTATGTTGGCGATTTTTTTTGTTTCTAGTACATTGAGTGATCTCACAGTTCCATTTTATTATTGTGACTTTACAAGAGAATCAGGTGTGAATGCTTAAATTGGATCTTGGTCATTATCTTCTTCACTCCAGTGATGTTTTGTCTTATGGTTGTTCCTATTAGTTTTTCGGTGGTGTATAATTATTTTCAACGAGATCACCCAAACATGATAACAAAAATGGGTATGATGGGAAGACTATTTTCCTGAAATGGTTTGTGCTCTGTTTGTGGCAGTAGTGTATTTGTGTATATAGATATAGTAGCGAGAGTGGTTGTGTATGTAATGGTTTTATATTTTGAAACCCTTAGTATCGGATGAGTATGTGATTACCTATATGTATAAAATTTAGTCCTTATGTTTCCTATATGCTCCCCACTAATGTTAGAACTTCATGTTGATCACCCCCATTCATGGGGGAGGGAGTTTTTTCCAGAATTATTATGAGTGGCTGGTTATTAGTTCCTTTCTAATCCATCTCCCAGGTAGCCCAAGATCCTTCTGGTTTGCTTTGATGGCCTATGGTTTATTATGGCCCAAGACACTTTGGGTAGGGTGTGTTGCGGTGGTTGGCCCAGGTATGTGCCGGAAGGTTTGTTTCCCTAGTGCCTTTGGTATGACGCCCATGTGTCTTCGAGGGTGGTAGTGGTTGTTTTGTCCCATGATTCTTTAAGAGTGGTGGGATTGTTGTGTCCCATGTGTTTCCAGGCGTGGTTATGTGTGGTTGTTGTCGGCTAGGTGTCTTCTGGCAGGATGCATGGTTTTTGTGACCCAGGTGTCTGCGGGATAGATGTGTGGTTGTGGTGGCCCATAAGGTTATTGTTGGGGTGGCTGTTGGACAATAGTGTAACTTATGGGGGAGGTCTGATGTGTAAGATGTCCAAAATAACCAGTGGGAATGTAAAGCGGGTTACCCAATCATTGATGTGTTATTGCTATTACTTTACCTGATTTGCATTATTTATTGATTGTGCCTCAGTGAGGCTGGGTGGATTGTTTCCTTGATAGGTGCTTTGGTTATATCTATTTTCTCCCAGGGCATTATAATTCCCCACCACTTGTGTGTGATTGATTTTTGTTTTACCTACTAAGTATACATGTATACTCACCCTATGTATATAAAACTACTTTCGGGTTTCCAGGAGGACATTGATGAACGTGTTGGACCCAACTATCATGGTGTTGAAGGATTTGTTTGGGCATTATGGTTTATGCTATTTTTCATTTCATTTGGTACATTCCTATAGAGTTTTCTTTTATTTTCGTAGAAAGTAATTTTTAACAGGCATATGGGATTTAATTATTTTAAATTACTTTTACTTTCAATTTTTTGAGTTTTTTGGGTTTTATTTTCTCATCTCCTGATATTATTAAATGAAAACGGTAATTCCTTCCATTTTATATGAGATCATATACCCTTGGTTATATTCTCCACTTTGGGGCCTATTGTAGGCAGTACTCGGGGGTCTTTATCTCTCCTTCAACATGAAGAAGGAAGGGTCTAGCAGTTTTCTGTCCCGTTCTTCATCTTGGTGAATGTGGGTTATGAGAATTCGACCTTTGTTTCATTACATTTCATCAATAATGTTATATTATAAACATAAATTATTTAATAATATGATTAACAATTATATTTTAACTTATTTTAAAAAGGTTTAAAATAAAAAAATTAATGTATTCATCACGGGCTGCTTTTGACCCTCATTATGAAAGTTTTCAGAGGATTTTTTTTAATTTTTACAACATGATCAACATTTAACACCATAATTTCCATTATTCTATTTAAATATTTATTTATTTTTTTATATATTATATAAATGGAAACCATTTTTCCCTTTTTTGGTGAATTTTAGCTTAAATCCTACAAAAATAAAATGTTATTTCTTAATGTTTTAAAAAGAATATTTCTAAAAAAATTTAAAGCTATTATCATCTGTTATGAAATCTTCTATATAATTCTAATTATCTTCTGGGGATATAATCTAATGATACAAATGAAATATTTTATATGGATAGATTATTATGATTGTTTCAAATAGGTTTTCATTAATCTCATTTTTTATATGATAGAATAATGTTATAAAAGTAACAATGGTTGTCTCTATCATATTAATAATAAAATGTTGGTTATATGTACATTATTTATGATATAGTTCAGGAAAATTGTTAACCCTGAAGGGTGATCCAGATATACATCTTAATGATTAGTGAGCTAAATATATCTTTGAATGAAGTGTGAGATCAATATATATCTGAATGTTTGACGAACCTGATATAGATCTCCAATGAATTGGATAAAGTGATTATTTTTTCTAGTTATATTTTACTTATATGAGATTATAATTAATTTCATAGGTTGTTCTAAATGGTTACTGAAAGAGTGATATGGAGATAATGTTCCAAGATACCTACAACTTTTATCTCTCCATGATATGTGTTCTAATGATTCTTTTGTATGAAATTTTATTTCATATGGCTCATGATTTCTAACTAAAACATCTCTTATCTTATAAAAGCTATATTACTTGACTCACAGTATATTAACTAGGTTTTTTTAGGTATAAATTTTCTTATGAAATTATCATTTATTATGTTCACACACCCTTATTATTTTCTCTTTCTCACTGATGATATTCAATTTCCAATGCCTATGCTTCACCTTATTGAGAATTTTATCTCACCATTCTCATTTTTTAATTTCACCATAATGTGAATAATTTGGTTTCTACTGTTATGTCTATAGTTTTTTTAAGTTTTGATATTGTTATCGGATATTTCTAATTCGTATCCAGGGAATTAAAAAATACATATATTTTTGGAAAAAATCTTTTTGATGGGAAATTTAAGGGGTTAGTTAATTAATGTTTTTCTAACATTGATAAAACTCTAAACCAAAATCTTTATAGTTATATTAGTTAATAAATATTTTAAATTTAATTTTTTAATTATGTATAGTAAATATTGTGTAATATTTTTTTGGTATTGTGGATAGAGTTTTAAACATTGGGGTTTTATCATCGGATCCATGAGAATGGTTCGAGGGCGTCATAGCTGGTATTAAGAAAAGGGTTTAGATAATAGTATTGGTTCGGTTGTTATACTTAGGATAATGTAAGGGGTTTGGATATCATCATGGGTTAAATATTTTTTGTTTGAACATAATATGAAAGGAAGATATATCTATTTTATGTTTTAGGTTATAAAATTTTATTATTATTGATGATTTTTTGGGAGATGTTTTATTGGGTGTCAATAGATGAATAAGCTATATATAACCTATATGATTAAAATATGATATATAGTATAAGAAATTTGGGAATAATACTATTATATTTTTGGATATATAAGATGAAGATATTATTTAACCATCTATGTTAATATATCATTTATTTTTGAGGTAATAATGGTGAATTTAGCTATATGTTTATTTATGAAATTATTTATGTTGAACTTTGGATGTTATTATTGAAATTCTTTATATATCAATATTATTTATTCATATGAATATTTATTCTTTTTTTATAACCCTATGATATTAAAATAAATATTTTTTAAAATAAATTCCATCTCTTGGATATCATGTGATAAACGAATCAAACGGTTTAAATGAAATAAGATACTGTAGGAAAATATTATTATTTCAACATGGCCATTATGACCTTTCCATTTTATTAGAACATATAAATATGAATAAATAAATTATGAAAAATTATATGGTTTATACTTGTATAAAATAAATTCAATGTTTATCTATTGATTCGAATTAAAAAATGAAATTTTAAAGTAAAATAAATGTTATATGAAAAATTGTACCCATTTAAAAGACAGTTTAGTCACATTTTCTACACATAATTTAATAATAATATTTACCCTTTTTAGAAAATTAAATTGAAAAAAAAGTATCATAATTATCTAATCAAAATATCAAAATTATCTTAGTGTGTTTTTTTATTTTTCTGATCAGTTTCAATTTTTTATGAATAGGGAAATTTTTTTATTATTATTAAAAATTAACTTTTCATTAAATGGTTCTAGCAACCCAATTTTATTATAATGAGGTTTAAAACATAAAATTAGTAACATTATATATTCATTAATCCCAATTTGTTCATTTTAATCAAATTTAATATTGATGTTTTATATAATTTTTTTTCTAATTTTGAATTCTTTTCTTTTGGAAAATCATATTTTTGACACTTATACGTATTTAATTTAAAAATAAATTTTGCCACATTTTTAGTTTTCATTGAAAAAATGTAATAAATATAAAGAATCAGTATTATATATATTATATAATAGGTAAATTTAATTTTTCTCTATAATAAAGAATTAAAATTAAAAAATTATTTACCCAAGCTAGAGAAAAAATGGGTTTACCATGGATCAAACTAAAGTGATAAAGGTTAAAAATGAAAACCATCATTTATAATAAACATTTTGTAGTAATATTTCAACAACATGTCTAATATGGTTAATAAATAGTACATTATGGAGCATTTAAGAGTGATAAATATATTGGTGTAATTGTTTCTTATAAAAAATTTCATGTGTTCCATATCCCCCCACTTATAAAAGGACCCCCACTATCCTCTACTTTCCGTACTTTTAAAACAAATTGGTTTAGAACATATCTACTCAAATAACATCCCTACATACCTGCCCTTTACATATAATTATTTTTTATTAAAAAAGAGTTCTTGGATGGATTTTAGTGAAAACCAAAAGATGTTTTCTAATGAAGAGGTGATGACCTTTATCAAGAATTATATTTTATTTATTCCATAATCATTAGAAAATTTTATTAAAAAATAATTATATAATGAACCAGATATATTAGATTTACTAATATTTTTTAGTTCAACGAAATTCCCAATAACCATATCCTCTTATCTTAAATGGGTAACAAAACCCTTGATTGTGTTAATGACAGACAACAACCTTGGGGATCGATACAATTCATTTTCAGTCACCAATTCTCATAGTAGAAAGTATTAATGTATCTAATTTTAATATTTTATATTAGTGATATAATTATAGATAGATAATTATAATATTATATATACCTTCTAACATTAAATTTAGTAGAGAATATGATAACTTTGTTTGTGTATAGGATAGACCATAGAAACATGACGTGATGTGATTCCTTTTTCACATCGTCTTTACATGGAAGTTAATACGGATTAATTTTATGTTTGTATAGGGTATTAATGAAAAATATATGGGTATAAAAACGAAATATATCAGATCAGTTTTAACTGTATAATTCATCGAATAATTTTTAACATCATTCTTATGTACGGTTGACTACATCCTCACGAAGCGACGTGAATCGTTTTTATTACCGCAAAACATGAATGTTATGAGTAATGGAATTTAATGAAATAATAATTTATTTATTATATAATTTTTTTATTATTAGGGTAAAATAATACTTAACTTATATCCATCATAATCATTGAAAATGGAAACATTATTCATGTATACATATGACCTACCATCTCCATGATTATAATGTAGTTAATTTTTCATATCCATATTTCATATCTAGCTTAAAAAGTATAATTAATATATTCATATTGTAAATATTTCATTTTAAAAAACAATTGATAATGAATTATTAATATTTTGGACCTTAGTCAACTTACTAAGGAAATTTTGGATATATAATTCATTTATTCTTAACAAATACGATGCGAATGTATTTGGTTAATTTAATATGAAATAGTAATTAAAAAAATTAATGGGAAAATAATTTAAAAACAGTTATTAATAACTTATATAATTATCATATGTTTATTATTCAAGGAGATTAATAACACACATGAAACTTTTGTCTTAAGGTAAGGGGTCTCTCTAAAACACCCTTTCCATCTAGTTCTGAACATTCTCTACCTAATTAACTTTATATCTATTTTAATGTTATTGAATAATTCTATTTTCAATATATATATCTCTAAAAAATATACCTATATTATTCTACGTCCCTTTAATTCTTAAATGAATTACCTTTGATCATTTCTTAACTGCCTTTATTTTGAAATTTCCTTTGATCGTGATATAAGGATATATTATGAAACTCATTTTCATTCAATGCCTAATTATTATTTTATGTATTGTGATTGAATACATATATATGGAAGAAAAATATCATGAAAAAGTAATGATGGGTGTTTCTGATAGAGATCCAATTCATTGGTTAAATATTTAGTTTCATGAGGTGTAATTTATTGGATTATGGACTAAACCTGTTCCATTATGCCCATAATGTGACATTGTATAGAATGTTATCCTTGAATAATGTATACCTCATGTTATTTGTTGTTTATTTATTTCATATAATTCCATGATATTGTGATACAATGGTCTTTATGTTGTTCCTCTACTTGATTTCCCATATACCTTCTCTTTTATGATATCATGTTATACCTTTGACTCACATGTTATTCTTTCGAATTATGTTTTCAACTATTCTGGGATTTTTTGTGCACCTCATTTTTTATGTATTCACTATTATATCTCATGCATATTTAATATCCCCAATATATTTTGAAAGATCAAAATTTAATATAAATTAATGTTTCCATGTTTATGTTTCCTTTTGATGTAATATGAATATTTTCCTCCAAATACAATAGGTCTTTACCATATTTGTGTTATGATAATGGATATGTTTTAAGAATCATGTAATAATATGTGTAAAATTAATGGGTTTCAATATTTTTTATTATTTGAAATTATTATTTATCCTCTGGATATATGGTGGGAAAGAATTTGTAAGAACCCTAGGGACGAGAATATGGAAAAATCTAATGATAGTTATATGTTATGGAATATATCCTTGAATCATGGTGACATACAGATCAATTGGTTTTCAATAAAATCTATCCCTCTATGGATACAAAAAAATATATTTGGTTGGTATAAAAAGGTACTTACGGGTAATAAACCTGAATTGAATCATTGAGTTGAACTCGATCATCACTGGGTAGAGACAAACAGGCCCTATTGCACACCTAGTTTGGAACTCACTAGGGGATCTGATGTAATGAATTATTTTCCAAGAAAACATAATTGGATACATTTTCGAGGATAACAAATATTGAAACCTTGAATCCCACAATTCAAAGCATACTTATCATTCATGAGTTATTTCTTTTATATTTATAAGTTTTCCATGAGTATTTTAAAATATAACCACCTTGTGTTTTTATTTATTTTAGTTATTTTTTGAGAAAAGCCCTTCCATCCACCAAATATGATTGAAAATGTGATAATTTTACTTAATATATGCTAAACCATATGGGAGTAAGAGATGAGAACTTCATGGATGTACTGGCTCAACTAGCTAAAGTTGTGAGTGATAAAATGAATCATGCATAACAAAATAATCATCCTAAGAAGGACCATGTTATAGTTGATTATTTTATGTGGAAAAGTCCATATACATTTAGTGGTTCTTCTGACCTCCCCCAATCACTAAAAAATGGATTTACCCTACTGAGATGATATTATCAATCCACTAATTCATAGAGTAACGGAAAGTTTTGATGGTTTTTTATTCCATTGAGAGAGAATCTGATAAAAAGTGGCCACTAATCAATAACACAATGTCCAAGTGGGATATTGATTATATATAATATAAGTAATTCAAGAATTTATTTAAAATTATTATTTTCAATAAACTATCTATCTAAAAATAGAGAGGGAGTTCTTTAGTTTGAATAAAAAAGAAGAAGAGTAAACAGGGGAATATAAGGAAAAATTTCAAGGGCTTGTAAGTTATTCCTCTAGATTTTTTATCAGTACCGAAAGTATTTTGGGACATTTATTTAGGGAGTTAAAGAAGATACAATTAAAATATTTGGTTATTTAAAACATAAATAACTACGAATAGATTGTCTATTGTTCCCTCAAAGTTGAGATAAAGATCAAGAACACACATTGATCTCATCGAACTGGAGACAAAAAACAAAACATGAAGCTTTCTATAGACCCATCAACAGATAAATTACATATAAAAAAGAGACCCCAACGTCCCACTTTTCAAAAGTGTGGGAAGAAGCATCCTAGAAATAACATAAGGGGAACTGGATGATGCTTCATTTTTGGAAAAGAGGGGAATCTTTCTAATTAGTTCTATATAGAATTGAAGAATACCAATAATGAAGAAAATGATATAAAGGTTCAGATCAACATGATTCCTACGAAAAAATGTCATTACTACAATGAACATGGGGAATATGAAATCTAATGTCTTAAATTAAGTTTATCAGAGACACTCATAAAAACCTTCGTGGAATTAATGAAGGGTGTATGATATAAATATGGATGAAAAGGATGAAAAAAAATCATGTGGTGATAGTTATACAAGTTATTAAATCATCATTAGATAAAATATTTTTTTAATCTAGTTTTAGAAATTATTTTATATAATGAATTATTTGTAAAGATGATCAAACACTACTTCAAAACATGGGCATTGAGCAATCCTTTAAAAAAAATGGACTAATGATTTAAACCCATTTCTATGACTCATTCCATTCAATGTTTATGGAATAAATCTTCTTGAAATATCATCTTACATATTTTAATGGTTTTATTCTATTTTTTTCATGAAAAATTTGTCCTCATATAAATCCAACAACAATTTTCAAGAGAGGGTTATCTCTCTTCATGTCCGAAGATGTCTTCTAATTCTATACAAGTTTAAGTTTGGGAATTAATCTCCCCTTAAATATTATATTCAATAATGATTGTTTTATCCTTACTATCTTGAATATATAGACCAGATTATTGATATATAAGGGAGAATCATCCTTCAAGTCATTCTCAATATGAGATATAATACTAATGTATTCCTTGAAGAGATGTATAGTCTTCCTCCCGACCGAGAGGTTGTGTTCTCAATCAAAATTATTCATGCATATATACCCATATCGAAGAATCATTTTTGAATTACAATTTTTGAGTTGGAAGAACTAAAGTAATACTTACATATAATCTTTAAAAGGGTTTTATATGCTGAAATTCTTTGCTATGGGGCACACCAGTCCTCCTTTTCATGAAGTGAGATAGTCCACTCCACCTTTCTATTAGTTATTTTGAACTCAAACTAAATATAGATTTAGAAAAAGTATCCCTTACCATTCAAATGTGATTTTTTCAGAGAAGGATTTCAATATTAGTATTTTAGTTAGGTGAACCTTCAGTTTTGATATCACCAGTTAAGGGTGAAGAAGGATGATATTCCCAAAAAACAATGTATTTATAATTTATAATTAATCGAATTTAACCTATATTATAATTCTTATATTAATCATTAAAAATAAATAATCCTATTATGTAATTCCATTATATATAAAATAGAGAACATATCATCAACCAATGCATCATAGAGTTATATCAGACCCAACATTAATAATAAAAAGTTTATAAGAAACAAAATAGGAATATAACATATAAAATATTGAATTTAAATAACAAAACTCCAAAAATTAGGCCTTTATCACATAATGAAATTTTTTTATCTAGTAAAAATATTAAGAAATATCATTTTAATTAGAAAAAAACTATAAAATAAAAAATTACAATAATAATGGTAATATGGAATTTTAGAAAAAAACCATTTAATATTATAAACGAATATCGATAAAAATAATAGAGTGTACGGTGGAAAAATTTAATCATATGTTTATCATTATCGGTTTTTTACTTTTGTAAAGGAATTCGAAATGAGACCAATAAAAATCCTAAAAAAGATTCCTATTAACACATTTGTAAATATTTTAAAGGAAAACAAATATACTCAATTATTAAGTTTTTTAATAATGATAACATTATTGATACAATTTAAATATATTTTATATTGAGTAAAATATTTGAAAGTAAAAAATGTAAAAGTTTTAAAAATTAATTTTAATGAAAACCCCCTTACCACCAGTCTTAAAATTACACATACATTATGTTCCCTCCCATTTAATAAACTTATATCAATTATCAAATTTTTCAAGAACATTTTTAATGTTAATTACATTATAATTAATCTTTTTTATTTCATTTATTATCAATTCGTATTTAGTACCAAAATTAATATAGTTCACATATGGAGTTCAAGGTTATTGTTTTGAAAAAGTATCAGTTTATTGTTTTGGGTAAAAATTGTTCAAGGTTATTTCATCTCAATAATACCCAAATTTTCATAATTAAAAATCTTATTCATTAAGTACAATTTTTTAAATATCTATATAACAGTATCATGAAACATTAAATTCAACTTTTCTTGGAGGTGGTAGTCTCCACGTACATATGATAAACATTTTAGTTTTTACAATATATGAGAGGCTAAAAAATAGATAATATTTCATCATTAATAAATAAGAATTATAGAATAAAAAATTAATATGTTAGTTAAACATATACATATATATATATATAACCTTAGTTTTCTGGTGGGGATGGAAACATAGATACAACTATTTGAGGAGGATGACGTCTCCATGTACTCCTGATCAATGTTTGCATTTTCCATGAGATTTTAATGAGATTTAAAATAATTGTTTAATTATTATAATAAAATTTATGTGCATTGATGATACTTATATTTTATATTCAGATTTTTATAATATATTTGGAGGATATAGATGATGAATGAAACATGGAATATCATTTTTTTGACTTTTACATCTTCCAGGGACCCCCCTCCCCCATTCTACATAAACCATATGCCTACATTATTTTTATTATTATTTAAAAATGAACTCTAGTGCATGATGAGGAGAGTTGTCAAGGAATTTGGTTAGTTATTGGTTGATATGAGGTTCTCTTTCTAGGTGAAGAAGTGGGGTTTAGAGTTTCCCATTTATAATTGAGTGGAGTGACGCCCTTATAAATACTAAGAACATTAAAATATAATAATTGTCTATTTTATGGAATATGGAACTAATTTAGTCCCTTTAGAGGGTGGTAAATGATACGTTCTAACTAAAATTGAAAATTATAAAAAAAAGATAGTATTTTGAGAAATTCTTTGCCTAAAATCATAGATTAACATCCCCATAAATATTTTTAACCATTATCAAGGTGTATAACTTTTAGAATGGTCACATAATTTTATATCTCAGAATAAAATGGAAATTATTATATAATTTTATTTTCATTCAAAATATGGATTCAATGTTTCTTTTAATTAATATCCATAATCAGTAAAAATCATATTTAATATTTAATAGAGTGATTTGTTTTTACAAAAAATCCCTTTATGAATAAAAATATTTTTACATCAAAATAATGTATCGTTTTTATTCCATTGAAAGTGTTTATTTTTTATGAAAAAAGTGAGTTTTGTGACATTAAAACCAATTAACAACTTATATTTACTATATGGATACTTATAAATAGGAATGTTATGTTATTTTAATATACAATATTTTCCATGATTCCAAAAAACATCTATTTTTCAAAAATAAATACAAAAAATAACCCTATGAAAATTTATAAATGACGATACCAAAAATTACATACACATTATTATATTAAAATTATAAAATTTAGAAATTTATCTTTTATATAAAACAACATAACAGATGGAAAATATATTATTTAGATTCAAAATAATTCTTTTTCAATTATATAATTACCTCAAATTATTATTTTTAAAAAGAATCCAAAAAATATAATCATAAATATTTATAAGAAATGAAAGTGATTTATTTTTAAAATTACCTATATTATCACAGTTCAATATTTTTCTGAAAAGTGGAGGACCCTTACCTATGAATATATCCACATTTAAATGTAACTATATATATATCTGAAACATAACCAATTTTTTAATAAGGGGTGGAATCGTATGAAGGGGGTAACCATATATAAGAGTAGACCCTTTCACATGGAGGCCCATATGTCTTAGGGAACCCATACGTATGAGTAAATCCTTTGTGCATGGATATACTGATTTTATAAATACTAGGATACTTATACATTACAACCATTTTATAATTAATTAACCCCTTGTATGAGTAACCAATTATCATAGTTACTCAAGAATATAAGAATATAGTATATATTTTATCCAAATAATATACAGCCGCCCAATCAGTAGTAACTTATGATATACGACAGTTACCCCAAATGACTATAAAAACTATATTTTAAAGAAATCAGATACAATTACCAAAAGAAATAAAATTATCCTACAATATTATTAACTATCTCAAATAATTTTAGAACACATCCTAATAATATTAAAACCCTCACAATGCCAATCTAAAACCCAATTCTCAAAAAATTTCCTAATATGGGACAAAAATTCAAATTTACATTACAATCAATTAATTGATATTTTGGGTAATGTATAAATGTTTTTATGTTATCGTGAGAAGGAATCTTGTGAATTTCTATTTCAAATATAACAACATTACATGTGGATTATATATTAAGTGATTCCATGGGATCTTTACTATTATGTATCATTATTATCTATGTAGTACATGAAAGGAAATGCCTTATTGATCCATGTTAGGAAGTGAAACCCATGGGTAAATATTCTAAAGGATAAAATATTCTATCTATCAATGGGGTAAACAATTATATATGACTTACCAATATTGATTTATAATAATGGTAGTGGAGATATAGAGATAAAGGGTGGAGAAAACAAATCCTACAAGGGGTTGAGCCATCCTATACGGGATCTATTAATGATTCTAAGATCAGTTGATTGAAATTATGAGAATTCCACAATGTAAATGAAATGGATGAAGCCTCATGATCTAGGTGTGCCATGGTTCATGGTTGTATCCAAGGAAATATATATGTCGTATCAAGAAAAATCATATTGTTTTGGAAAATAATGGTAATGGGGTAGATCATATGATATTGAAAAAGACTCATTGAATTAAAATCTGTGTTCTAAATCAACAATTTGACAAAAAATGTCAAAAAAATTCCATAATGGATGAAAATAATTAATTTATATATTCACAACCATGGATAAGTAGTCTTTCATAAAGTTATTTTTTTCTTGCCTATCTGATCAATAAAATTAATGTCTTCACTCCTTTCTTCCCAATATTTTGACACCTAAATTACATGTGGATAAATATATGGAAATTTTTTTAAAAATACTGATGGTTTATAAATATCTTCTAGTTAACCCAAAATTTCAAGTTCATAATATTTTATCTTCTCATAAATATGATGGAAAATGGTCAATTTATAGGAAAAGGTGTTTTTTATTACCTTAAATGCGTGGGTGATGAGCCTCAAGAAAATAATGATCTATGCCTTAAGAATAATCCATGATAAGAATATATATTGGCATGTAGTAAATGTTACATTTTGTTGTTGGAAAAAAATTCAATTTTTTCAAATAATTAAAAAACATACAGTCTCCTAGTTATTTCCTAAAATAATTACATCAAAAAAACGAATTCATATGAAGAACAAATATCCCATGATTCCATTTTAGCTTTATGATATATCAAATTGCAACAAAAAAATTTATGTGAAGCTATAAAATTGATATATTCTAAGAAATTGTGTTTTAAAATGACAATAGTTTTCTTTAAGGACATAAAATTAATATAAAATTTAATTGATGAAATATAATTATTACAAATGATAGCATGGTAAGAGCACAACATCACTAGTTTGGGAATTTTTTTAATGAATCTTAATTCCTTAGGGTTTATGAAATTCTACGGCACATAGATATACCATATTAATCTTCATCATGAAGTGATATATTGGTTCAACATGAAATGGAATCATTCCATTTAAGTATGGTTTAGATAATGGCCTTTATTAAATTTTGAATGAACCATTTCTGGGGGCTATATGGATGTTTATTAAATTAATATTTCCTGGGTATTGGATAATGATTCATTGAGTAGATTATAGCAGACTACATTTATTAGATAAAAGGCTATTAAAATGTATAAATTTTTTATTTTTTGTGTTTTCCTTAAATCAACTTTTGGATGATCATATAGTTAACAAGAAAATATACCTAAAATATTTTAGAGGATCCACTATTTAAGTTGGTGGAGTTCTCTATTATTTTCCATTTTTTTAATTAAAATTTGTAGTAAAGGTAGAGTTTCACGAAAAGAGTATTCTCTAAAATACTGAATTTTTTCCTCCCTAAAGGATGTGTTTTTTCAAAACTTTAAAAATTCATGAAATTAGAAAAAACCAATGGGCTCATGAAAATTCATGATTCTTGAAAAGGTATACTTTGAAAAATTAGAGATGAATCATTTTGTGGGTGTGAAAGACTTTCATGAAAGGATGATACTATCCTATGAATAGTCCATTGGCCTGATGTTTTGGTATTGAATTATTTGGTAAAGGACTTGTCCCTTGGATTTTTTGAAGGAATTATGGGAATTAATATCTTATGTGAAACATGGACCGTGGGATAAAATAAAGTATCATGAAGGTAATGGTTGAGAAATAAGTGTAGAAAATGTATTTCAATTTCAAGGTTTTCAAGAAATTTAGAAGTTTCATGATTTTTATAATTTTAGAAAATATGAATGTTTCTTGAATGTTGTATTTTTTGGTAAATTAACGGTGTTACACAAAAAAGGGTATTTCAGATGAAAAATAATTATGTTAACTTATCTGGATTTAGTAAATGTTTGGGGCAATAATTGAAAAACAATACTCATATATCAAGATTCAAAACATCATCATCGCCTTTTC
Organism: Viscum album; assembly: GCA_963277665.1. Lineage (NCBI taxonomy): Eukaryota > Viridiplantae > Streptophyta > Magnoliopsida > Santalales > Viscaceae > Viscum > Viscum album. The sequence goes on from OY728123.1 coordinate 884,305,743, forward strand.
AGATATAGAAGTGACATTAAATTTTATAAAGTGATCTAGACTTGACCCAATATAGTGAGAATGAGGGTGTTGATTGAGGTAATCATATGAAGGCATTGAGTTGTCAATAAAATTTATGTAAAAGAAGTAACTCTAGTAGAGAGTGATCATAATTGAAAAATTTTAATCTAAAAAATATATTGAAGAATAGTGAATTTTGATAAGATCGATGCACTATTAGAATATGCTCCTTAGACTAGCCCTTAGAGGTGAACCAAGTAAAACTTATATTTAATGATACTACTTATATATACCTGTGTGGGGTGATTTCATAATTCCACCATACCAGTATCATGAGTTCCCAAAAATGTGGGGACATTATAAATTTATTTATAATAATATTTTGAAGCCTGGATTATCCTCTCCAATCTCACGGGGTTTTGTGGTCTTATAGAATTTTTATATAAAAATTTCATCTACAAACTAATTTTTTAATAATTAAATTGTTCCTTAAGAATCCATTGTATAAGAGTATATTATAAAGAAATTTTATAAACTATATTATATAATAGATAATATTTTATTTCACCACATAAAAATATAAGTGAAGGAACAACGCATTCCATATATTAACATAGTTAAATTGGGACATTATATATAACTAAATTACATTAATAGAAGTTTAGAAATATATGGATTTTGGTCTATTAGAAATACCATACTCCCAAAACAATAATGTAATTTGAAAGTAAAATAATATCATAATAAAAAGCTTTTGAAAATGTTATATTATATAACCATGAGAGAGATTTATATGTATTAAGTAGGAAGAAATTATGCGGTATAGATATAATATATATCTATTATGTGAAAATTATCAAATAGTAATGTAGATATTGAATACATGACGATTAGAATGTAAAAATGAATATTTTAATAGTATGTGATTATTAATTGAAAAATATATGTATAAAGAAACAAAAAAATGAACATTTAATTTCCTAAGAGTGATTTTATAATTCTTTTAACTCGGGGACTTTATAATAGTACCTATATTTTTTCCTATATTATTTAAAAAGATATATTATTTTATATTATTTTTAAATAATTGAATTACCTAATTAATAATTTTTTATATCAAATGATATCATTTCTTAATATTTATATTGATTTAGGTAAGGGATATGTTTTAGTAATAATTATAAATTATGAAATATAGAGTCAAGTAGTTAAATATTTTAAAATATCATATTTAGTTCCATACGGTAAATTATAAATTAAAATTATTGTACATAATGTAAAAATGGATTTTATAGGCCTCACATGCGTAATATAATATATATTTTCACATGAATTAATACTATTTGTTATCTTCAGAAAAAATAATAATTAAATCAAAATATTATTTTGAAACGCACTATTATTTCACATTTAAATTATACTCCTTTCACCTAACTCTAGAAAAATTTATTTTAAAAAATTATATTCATAAATATCTCTCATATATTTCATATTACTATTGGCGAGGCCATTATATTATGAAAAACAACACACTAAATTGTTATGTTACATAAAAAGGGGTAATCATCATGATGAAGTAATCAATTACTATACAATTTTTTTTTAATTTCCATTATTAACTCCATATAAATATAATTTATAATTAATTTAACATGAAATAATTATCAAATGAATAAATTATTTAAATTTCAAAAACAATATATGGAATCTTTTAAATTTGTTTAATCCATTTTAAAGCATTATCCAAATCACAAATAGATTTATACCACCTACATAGGTGATGTTGCGTATATTAATCACCATATTCTGTGGATGGTTTTTTATGGTTAAATATAATAAAAATAATGATTTTATATGATAATAAATATTATTTAATGGAAAAATTATTATGAAAATAAATATATCAGACTATATACATCATGGCTGGTAAAATTTCCTAAAGAACATACATTTGAGTTATTTATTTTTTGAATATGAATTTCACCTATTATGGAACTCATAATCATTTTGGATACCATTATGTTAATATAATGATAAATGATTACATTATAGTGACATGGTATAAATAAAGTTATGTAACACCATTTTATCGATTCAATGAAATAACTATGAAATAGATATCTATAATTGATTGATATGATCAATACAAAACTAAAAAAATAGTAAATAGGGAATATAAAAAAATATGTAAAATTAATATGGTACTTTAACAATTATTTGATGAATTAAATTTTTTCATTTAACAGGTTATAGGTGCATCAAATGGGATTTGGTGCGCCAGGTAAGAGAACTCAAACACACACTCAAACACACACTCTAATCCAATTTGGTTCTATGTTCTATCATTCTTATCAACCAATATTTATACTCAAAATGAATCCATTTTAAAATATTTTATTGTGATATTTTTTTTTATGACATTCATGTATCCTTATTGTCATTCCAATGAATTATTTTAAGAATAACTATGTCACAAACTTGCCCGGGTACCCTAGTAACCAAATAACGTAGACAAACGTTACATGGACTAAAGGAAATTCACGATTCCCATGAGTTGGTGACTAGAACATTGAATCATACAACATGAATGTGGGAACTAATTTCCCACAAATATCATGGAATAATAAGAAACAAGATTGAATTCATAACATAGGAAGTTCCACTAAGAGTAATGTACTAGAATAAAACAAGTTCTAAAATCCCAATGTACTACAAACCAAGTACCAAATCAGTAAAAATAAACCCCAAGGCCCATAATGACATAACTCACCAAGACCATAGTTGAGTAGTTGGATCCACGTCCAAGATATCCTTTCCCTTTTGATAAAAAATGGATGATTAAAGTCTAGAAACACCTAAAAGAAAAATGTTGGGTGTGAGCCGAAGCCTAGTAGGATACCCCCAAATATTTAGTAAAAGATGCCAATAGTTTACTAAAGAAGGGAAAATTATTTCTTGGTTAAAAAAAGACAGGTTTATCATTTCAAAATCACATTTAAAAAAACATTTTATAAATCTTAAAATGATCGAAAATAATTTTAATCACATGATTTGCTTTACAAGGGATGAAATATTTTTAAAACAATGGCTTTCGTAAAAAATTCATATAAAATATTTTATATAAATTCATCATGCATGAAAAGTTTTTTAAACAACATTGGAATACATTTATATCTCAAATATAAATAAATAAACATGCAACATGGCCATCTGTTAAATGGTATGACAGTGTTACCTAAATATAAGATTCCACACTCTGTATTTGATCTCATCAAAATGAGTATACTCATGTCCCCATGACGTTGTCTAGAGGTGACTCTTCACCCTCTTGTCAGGTATGTGACCTACTATATGTATGTTTTAGAGTTTTGTAATAGCATATAGTTTATCCAAATAACTCCCTAACATTATAAGCCTTTCATGCTCTCTTACATGATGGGAAATTAATTTTAAGACTGATTAAAATACATTATATCCCATCCATCCATTTCAAAAATACCAATTTGATTCCATTTAAAACCAAAAAAAATTATTTAAAAACTTTCCTCTTTCATAAGATAAAACCACTACATATCTATCAAACCATTAAAGAAATTTTAATAAGTTTGAAATCCAGTCAAAACCAATTCTAACTTTTCAATGATTAATTTACAAAATTAAATGAAACAATTTAATTTAAAACATTTCCATCAAATCCAAAATTTAAATTCAACAATTTAAATCAACCAATTTTCACATACCCACCCTAAATAAATGGAATTGGGATTTTTCCAATATTCCATGCCAAAACCATTCCAAATCTCCCAATTAATTGTAATTGTGTTTTATAAAATAAATGGAATTAATGTTTAAGCAATTGAATTTTAATCAGCAATTGAAATAAATAAATCAATACAACGGTAATCAAATTATCCAAATTGGGATGGAACAACCTACATATTCCAATAACACAACACTCACAATGACACCCATAAACCTGAAATAAGGTGTAGAAGACCTCTAATCTCAAACTAAAAGAAATATCTAACACCACAGGGTAGAGATCCATCAATTCCTAGATGAAATATCGAAAACCCAATAGAGGACAAAGAGAGAAACATGAAGACAGAGGTAGAATATTTACTAGGAATCACACCAAAGGTGAAATGATGATTGAAATCCAAAGGAGACGATCCAGAAGGAGGGGTGCCTCTTAAAAACTACTATAGAAGGTTTTGGTTCGAGAGCCTAGAGGACTGGAAATAAAAGACTGAGAGAAAATTCAAAACACAATACATAAAGCTGGGCGCGAGCTAATTCTTGACATGTACCTCCTGTAGACGGCATATAGTTCACACTGGATAAGTTACATCGAAAACCTCATTCCCTCGGGTTAAAAAAATAAATTTAAACCTTACATGATGTGTAGATTAGGTACACTAGGTGTACCGACTCAAAACAAGATTTCTCCATTCATGACATTCATCCATAAACAGGTACACAATGTGCACCTATAGTACATGGTGTGTACCTATAGTACACAACATGTAACTCCAACAAACAGTGTGTACATTCTCTATAGCCTCCCTAAAATCAATAAAACCACTTATAAGGGCTTTGAAAAAAAGGTAACATTGAAAAAGGGAAATAATTCTCCTATTAAGATAATAAGATGATACAACCTCCCCACTATAAAAACATTCATCCCCCATAATTCCTATAAACAATCACCCATGATAAATATATGATGCCACTACTCCCTCCACATTACCTTGTGTTCCCATGTATTATGAATATCAAAACCATGCTGCCATAGTACATGAAACAAAGGTATCATCCTCCCATGAAGTACCTTGGCCTTAGAATCAACTATCCAAATTGGTCGCTCATTCAACGATAAATATGGCTTGATCTCAAGATCACACGAACTCAAAACATGGGACAGATTAGATAGATACTTTTTCAACTGCTATACATTAAAGACGTTATGTATTGATTTTATTTTCAGTAGAAGTGCCAAAGGGTACACAACCTTCCCTGCCTTCTAAAAAACCATAAAAGGTACCACAACATGAGGAGAAAGATTCTATTGTCTCCCAAACCATTGATGACCCATCGGGGTCAATCCATTATGGACACCTAATAACCACCTAAAAATAATAAATGTTTATGACATTGATATGCATAATAATTATATCTTCATTTTCAGTCCACATCCTCTAACGAAGTAACTAAATCTTAGTTGTTTTCTCTTGCACCAAGAATGGGCCAACCAAGGAACTTTCACCCACCTCTGACCAACATAATCGAGGTTAACAAGGACTACCATACAATGACTTGAAAGGAGAGATTCCAATCTCAGATTGGTAGCTATTAATGTACGAAAAATCAACCAGCCATAAGTTATCATCCCAACCCCCAACAGTGTCAATAACATAGGTGTGAATCATATCCTCAAGAATCTATATAGATCTTTCTATTTTTACATTCGTCTGTGGATAGTAGGCCATGTTCTAACAGAACTGAGATCTCAGTCCTTCATAATGGCCTCTCCAAAAGGGAGAATTAAATTGAGGATCCCTATCAATGACTGTAGAAAATGGAAATTTATAGAAATGAACAATCTCTTTCACCTAGATATATCCCAACTCCTCAACCTTAGATGTATCATGGATGGGTATAATGTGCGATGACTTGGTCAACCTATCGATCACAAACAAAATTTTAATCTTCTTTATCATGGAATGTGGAAACCCAACCATAATGTCCATATAGAACTCATCCCCCATGCATTCATGAACTAGAAGTGGCTGATGTAAACCTGAAGGTTTCTGATACTCATCCTTAACTTTCTGGAATGTATAGAAGTGAGATAATATCTCACCAATGTCCCCCCTCATTCCTAGCCACTATAATTATCTACGCACATCATAGAACATTTTTGTGGTTCCGGGGTGCACATCCCATTGGGAGTTGTGTCAATATCTCATCGCATCCTTCCTTGCTGATAATGACACAACAAAGTGGTTTTAATAAATTGGATACCCACTTTGGAGAAAAACCACATTGAAATAGTCTCCCCACTATAAAGGTATTCTATAATGCTTCAAAAAATAGCATCAAGGTATTCATGATGAAGAATCAGCTCACGGAGGGAATACGTCAACTGAACACTGGGTAAATAAACCTTTTCTAATTCCTCAATAACTCCAATATGACAATGTGTAATGGGAGCCATTATATTACTCTCTTCTGAGGACTCTTTCACTACCTGGGATTGAAGTTCCCTACTTAACGCATCTGCAACGACATTACCTTTCCCTACAGTATAGGAGATGTCAATATCGAATGACTACAGGTACTCCACCCAACATATCTGTCAAATATTCAAATATTTTTGTGAAAAGATATAACTCCGGATTTTGTGGGAAAAGTACATTGTAAACCTTTACCCAAGAATTTAGTGCCACCAACTCTTAAGTGCATGCATCATTAATGAATGTTCAGAGTCATGGGTAGGATAATACATCTCATGAGGCCTAAGCTGATGATATTCATATTCTACAACATGATCACCTTTTATAAGAACACAACCCAAGCCTAAACCCAATGCATCATAAAAAGCCACATTTACCAACCTGGATTCTACAAGAGTCAATACCATCGTAGTAGCCAACAGATATTTTAGCTCGACAAAATAACACTATCATTTATTATTCCACAAAAAATTACCTTTTTCTGAGTCAAATTAGTCATCAGAGAAGCCACATTTGAGAATTATTTCATGAACCTTTGGTAATATCCAGCTAAGACAAAGATGCTCTTGATCTTGAAGATTTTTTTTGGTTGATCCAATGTCATGATAGCATTCACCATTTCAGGATCAATTGATATAATCTATTTATACACCATATGAACTAACAATTTCACATCTCGAATCCATAAATCTCATTTTGAAAGCTGGGCATAATGGCGGTGATTTCTCTATAGAATAATAATTGTCCTAAGAGGTTGCACGTGATCCTCCTTAGACATGGAGTAGAAAAGAATTTCATCCTCAGAGAATACCGATTTTGTATCCATAAACTCATGTAAAATCATTTTAATTAAATTAATGAATGTTGAAGGATAATTTGATAGACCAAAGGGAATAAAATGGTACTCATAGTGGTCGTACCTACTCCAAAAGGAATATTTCTGAAGGTCAGATTCTACTATCCTCAACTGATGGTAACCAGATCAAAGGTCAATCTTTGAAAAAAACTTATATTATTTTAGATGATCAAATATATTGAAAATATATAGAAACATTTATCTGTTTTTATCATAAATCTATTGATATTTTTATAATCGACACATAGTCCAAGAGAACAACCAGATTTCTTGGCAAAGAGAACAAGTGCAGCCCAAGGGGACATATTTGGGTGAAGAAATACTTTCCCAAGTAGATCATCCAACAGGGACATCAAGTCATTATGTTCAGTTGGAGCAAACCAATAATAGATAATTTACACTGTTTGAGTTCTAGGCATTAAGTCAATAGAAAACTCAACCTCTCTCACTGTTGGAAGACTACAAAAATACAAGGGAAAGATATCAGGAAACTTGATGATGAATAGAGGGATATCATTACTCACTAAATCCCAGTCCAGATCAAAATCAAACTCTAATATCACAGTCCCTAATTCCAGATGATAAGGTTCATCTCTTCTAGACCTTGGGTCCCAATCTCCTTGAAAAACAAGAGGCACATCAATGGGTGTAGTAAAGTAGACCTGTCTTTGATAACAATCAATTCAGGCTATGTTAGTAATGTTCCAATCTATCCCAAATATGACATCAAGAAATTTAATATCAAAAAACAAAAAAACCCAAGTCATATAGGCATCTGATATAGATAAGACATATGTAGGACTACGAAGTCCCTTCTCTCTCTTCATACCAAGCGATGTAGTAATATATATTGCACAAGATACTTCTTCCATAGGAAGAGTAAGAAGGTTAATGATACATGATGAAACAAAAGAGTGAGATTCATCAATATCACAAAGAGTATCCACTAATAATTATTCTATACTAATGGTACCTCTCACAGTTGCAGGACCCATGTCCGCTTCCTCTAGAGACTCTTATACTGTATGAAAAAGCTTTGTTCTGGATGCATATGGATAGAACCATTTTCAATGTGAATATTTTTATTTCCCCACCATATTATAAGGATATGATAATCCTTTAACACTACACAATGTAAATAAATGATTGAAAAACCTCTGTAAGTTTCCTAATTGACATTAGAAACTACAATCCTTGGGTGCCTCAGTGAAAACACTCTTAGAATGTCCTGTTTTTTCACACTGATAGCAGTCCATAGAACTTCCTCCTGATGTTGTATGTGTCTAAAATGCCTTTTCCATTGAGAACCACCACGAAAATCATCATGATTATGTTTTACGTTGAAGGAACCAACACTACCACTGGGAGGAAAAGGAACTCCCATCAACCCAAACTTCCTAGACAAGTCCATCTCAACCATCATTTCCATATCCAGCACATCATCATAAGTGGGAATATTTAGTAAGAATACCTAAGAACAAAAATCTAATTCATTTCCCAATTCAAATTTTTGTGCCTTCATAATTTGATTATATAAAATCTCATGAGAAACATACACTAGCTCAACCTAGTGATTTGAACACTCAGTTATAGTTTATCAGCCTTCTCATTCTTGAAGAACTCTACAGCCGTAGAGAACACCATTGAATCTAGATAGAACTGGTTGTCGAAAAGAACATTTCAGTATTTCCTTTGTAATACCTCATGTTTCCTAACAGTCATCATCATTTACCACAATCTTCTGCTTGGTCCTTTGAGTATGAAGGTAGAACAATTCACCTTGATCATGTCTGATGTCTCAAAAAACACAAAGAGACATTCTATCTTACTCAACCATTCCTCATCATGTTGAGGGTCAGGGGAGCCATTAAAAATCGGCTGCTTCTGGAAAATTAATTCATGAGAACAATTCTCAAGAACATACAGTTGAGTATCCACAACTACTGCCCAATCAAGAAATGGAGGTGATTCTTATCCTAGATCTTGGATAGTGTGAACAATCACCTCAATTAAATTCGAATAAAAAAAACATTTTCCTGCTAATGTTCAGCTGAAGCCTCTTCTTGTATCTGATTCTCACATATTCTCAGAGTCATGATGCAACCCAAAATCATAAAATAAATCGAAAACATTATTTTAACACTCAAACTATGTAACAAGGGAGAATAAAAGTTCTCCAGATATGAAACAAACATGATTTGGATTTATCTCTATCAAGACACAAATAGGGAAAAGATCATAACTAATCTACAATATGTCTCTCCCCAACCACCCAAGGTGAATTAAGGTTCATTTTTTTGATATCTATCAAGAAAATCAATCACAAATACCTCTTATTCTCTGAAAATATACTCAAATGAATCCTATCATCAATCCAATATTCTTAACCTGCAATTTAAATACCAGTTTTTCACCAACCAGCTCGGGTACCATGGTAACCTGATAACTGAGCTAACCTTCCCATGGCCCAACTGGAATTCTCGTTCCCCACAGGTTGGTGACTAGCACCTTGTATCATTAAACATGCAAGTGGGAACAAATTTTCCCCAAACCTCGTCGAATAAAAAGAAATTTGAGAGTATGCATAACATTAGAAGCTCCATTGGGAGTAACGTAACATATAAAATAAGGCATAAAATAAAAATGTAATTCAATCCAAGTACTAAAACCGGAAAAATAACGCCCAGTTTCCCTAAGGACACAAATTATGAAGAAAACTATTCAACAGTTGGATCCACCTCAAATAGAACTCTTCATTATACTTTAACCTGGAAGAGGAAATTCTACAAATAGACAAAGGAAAAAGTAGGGTGTGAGACTAAGCCTAGTAAGATACCACCAAAGCACATGCTTTATTTTACAAGAGGTGGAATATTTCTAAAACAATGTCTTATGTAAAACTTTTATATAAAACAGTTTATATCAATTCAGTAGTTATGAAATATAGTTCAAAGAACATTGGAATTAATTTATATATCAAATATAAATAAACACGTGAGAAAAATGGTCATATACTAAAATGTATAATAGTATTAACCAGCTATAGGAATCCTCACTATCAAATTGATATCTACAAAATGAGTACTCCCACATCCCCCACCCCCCCCCCATTGGGGATGTGTCCCACCGCTGGTATGTTTTATAAAATTGTAATAGAAATGACTGTATCCATATAACTCACTAACAACCCAAATCCTGCATGTGCTCTTTCATGAATGTAAATTTATATTAAGGATGATTAAAATGAACTAAAACCCATTATTCCATTTGAAAAATTAAAATTTATTTCCATTTAAAACCAAAATTAGTTTTATTAAAAAACATGCCTCTTTTACAAGATAAAACCAATGGTTTTCTATAAAATCATTTCAATCCATTTTCATGAAATTAAAATACATTCTAAAAAAATTACACCCATTCCACAATTAATTTACACAATTAAACTAAAAAATTTAATTGAAAACATTTCCATATAATCCAAAATTTATATTAAACAATTTAAATCAACCAATTTCCAACAACCCACCCCAATTCAATGAAATAGGATGTTTTCCAACTTTTCATACCACAACCAATTCAAATCTCTCAATCCACATGAATTGGGTTTTATAAAACTAATTGAAATCAATTTTATTCAATTTAATTCAAATAAAAATTGAAAAAAAATCAAGAAATGCAATTCTAATCAAATTGGACAAATCGGGATGGAACCACCAACCACTTCTCGAAACACAGCACTCGTAACTACACCCATTAAAGAATTTGAAGGTGTATAAGTGCTCAAAACTAACCTATAAGAATGATCTAACACCATATGGGATATATCCATCAATTCCTAGATGATCCATCACAAACACAAGATAGGATAAATATATAAACATGAAGAATGAGGGAGAACACTTACCCGAGAAAATACTTATAAAACATTAATTAACATCATTATATTAGTCTCATTATTTAATACTAATATCAAATTTACATATCTAATATTATTTCAATTATTCTCTGATTTTTACCTTTATAATATTGAAGTAAAAGTTAAAATCCAAAATTTTACTCTCATGTTTTTAATATTTGTAACAATATTTATATAGGAATAAAGACAACACATGTCCAACTATGAATAATTATTTAAAATATAATTAATTTTTCATCATGGTAATTTATTTTTAGTTTTTATTAATGTAATATTTAAATTAAATTCTTATGAATCGCAGAAAAAGTATTTATTTGATAAATAGAAAATTAATAAAATGATTATAAATTTATTAAAAGTAATATTATTTCAATAAAATAGTTTTTTACAATAAATTTTAATTCAAATATAAAATTTTATAGATTTTATGAAGTATTATATTTGGTTTCCATAATTTTCATCTTATTTTAAAAGTCAAATTAAATTTACTAAAATGAAATTAATGTTATTTTAGAGAAATTATATGTTTTTAAATTATCTAAAAATTTTAATAAGACTAACAAAGAAAGAGGAAAATTATTTTGTAAAATGGTAGAATATGTCAACCCTTCTAAATTTATGATCCAATTTTCACCATATAATAAAAATTATTTGCCTTTAATATTAGAAATCTATTTACCGTGAATAAGGATAAAATTGGTTAACTAAGCAGTTATGCAATATGATAACATTTAAATTGATATATAAACCCATGAATTTGTGGATGAAAATATAATGATCATATCCTTTTTATATTTGAATCGATATCATTTCAGATCTATTTTACAGGAGTTGGACACATGTTATATAATAACATTTCATATACCTTAAAAAATGAGATTGATGATATTTTACAATGAAAAATGTTTTATTAAAAAATTAAAACTCATACAAAAAAAATCCTCAAAAAATTGAACGAGATGATGATAAATGGTAAAATTGTATTTCTATAGTAACCATATTAACCCCTAAAGAGTTAAACATTTTTATTATTGTATTCATCCAAAGGGATAACATAGAGTTAAAATATAAAGATAAGGGTAAAAATCATTAAATATTGTAAAAATATTATTATATTTTATTATTTATAAACAATATCAACGTATATTTGAAACATATCATTTTTTTTCATTTTAAAATGGAAATTAATTTATATTAAATAAATAATTCAATAAATTACAAGAACACCCCTCCCGTCACTTATAAAAGAGAACCAAAACTCTTATTTTATTCATGCTTAAATAAAAATTTGATTCAACCAATTAATAAAATAGATCCTTCCTAAAACACCATCAAATGGTCTAGATGCTTTTTTTGTATAATTTCAACCACATAAGGCTTAATGTGTAAAGAAAATTAGGTTGGTTGAATAAGAGGGAGAGATTTTAACCGAACGATTTAGTTTTATTTATTCTATTACCTCCATAAAATGTTTTTCAGAAATTATAAAGTAATTACAAAGTTATATTCCATATATATATATATGTTATTATGTTAATTTCATAACCTATATCCATCACCCCTTTCTTCAAATGGGAAACAAGTATTTGTTCGTGTATATGATGAAGTACCACATTTCAAAATGATGTAATATATTTTCCATAATCACAACTCAAGGATACTTGTAATGATTTATTTACTCTATATATATGATATTTATAACATATTTATCAATCTATAATAATAACACATCATCTAATTTCTTTCTCTTGATATTGGAGATAGTGGCATAGAATATGAATCAAAAGAGTTGATGTGGAATTTTTCTTTTATATATTAGAATATTGAGTCTTAGTGTCCATAATGGAACATTTATTATAATATAGACCACTACCTATACCATTTCCATTTTTTAGGGTTTTAATAAAATAAAAATAACACTCTATAGTTTCTTAGTAAAAAACAAAAGGCTTACCCTCAACCGGTGGAATATGAACATGCATGTTAAGTAGGTAGTCCGTGATGTTATCAATGGATCACTAGAAATCATTACCCCACATGTATTCCACTCCCTTCATTATTAATATATTATAGGGTAATCATTTACTCGTGTATTTAGTTATTTTTTACATTATATAGGAGAGATTATGTATGATTATATTTAATTACATGAGGTTTTGGGTGGAGTTGTATTAATATTTTCCCTGATTTTATAGTCAATATTTATAACATGATAGCACACCAAAAACTCCGAAACATTCCCATTGTAACTTCAAATAAATAATTAATGGAGTTAATTTTTATGTTCTTTTTCATGTCATGCCAAAAATATCATCATAATCGGAAATATTTTCATAATACTATCGAGATTTGAAAATAATGACATATATTTAGAATTCCAATGTTTACTAAATAAGGATTTTAATATTTTAAATAATAACACATTGATATGGTGGAAAACCATTATATAATTCAAAGAGAACCACATGATAGAAACATATCCCTAGGGTGTCCTGAAAGGAGTGTCTTTCTCATCATCTAGTGAATTCCAAATCTACTTATATTAACATTAATAATCTTAAAATAAGAGGGATTCAAATATATTTATAATGAGGATTAGAAATTTTGGGATTCAAATAAAAAAGTGTCAATTTTTGCAGTGACTATTTAGCCCCCTTAAGTAGATACATACTCAGTTATGATCATTATTATTCTTAATAAGAATGGTGTTCACCAACCACATTAGGTACTCGTCTTCTAGGATGAATTTACAACTGACGAGAACATCGAAATAAACATATTCTTTTGCAACAAGAGTTCATTAAAATATTATTACTATTTTATCGGATCCCCCATTGGTCATTTGGTAAGACTAGGCGATATTTGACCGCATCAATGTTGAATCCTAACATCATGGTTTAGTTTTAATAGAACACAACATTGTGACATTTTATGAAGGAAATAAATTCTTTCATCTTATTTGTGTCAATGATTGCATTGATCAGTATGTGTCATAGACCCTATTTTGTAGTAATATTTAGATATGCAACCTAATAAATTAAATTATAGGGGGCTTATTGAAATACATGAGTTGGATATATATGGATATATTCATCCTATTTTTAGGGATTTATATTGTTTAAGATAAAAGATGATGGTGTATTTTTAGATCTATGGAATAGTGTTGGGGAATCTTTTTCTCAAGTGTATGATGATGAGGAATCCATCGGTTATGAGTGTCATATTGAAATTTCATAATCATTAGGGTAATATTTAATAAATTCATCTTTATTTTATTTATCCTTATTGGTAGAAAGGGTCAAAATATAATAATTTTTAGAAGGTGATATAATCCCATCATTGGATTCTTTTAGTAATATGTAGGTATTTTGTCACGATGTTGATCTAGGATCTCTATGAATCTTTTCCATGAAAGGGGGTCATCATGGATATGGGTATCATCACCTAATATTTCATTTCCCATATACTAACCATGTTTAACATCTATTATACTCACCCAAGATAAAAATGTTATCACCATATTAATAGGGATAAATTAAGTCATGGGGCCTTGTCATATCTCTAGTGAAGGGCTTGTTTCTTATCAAATTGGAAGTACATGATCTCTACATCATAATATTTATATTAATTTTATGGAATTTATTATACCCTTGTGAGTTAAAACATGAATCTCATTTCCATCATTGGTTGTTTTCCTCCACCAATTTGAGACGTTTCTTGGGTATACAAAGATTCACAAGATTCAAAGTGGGAATCACCACCACATAGTTCTCTAAAAAGACCATTAATGCGGTAATTAATATATTGATGGTATGATTATGGAACCACTTCTACCTATTAATCCATGTCCCTCAAAAAATTGAAATTAAATTTTTTCTCTTGTAGAAATATCATTTTTTGTATTTAGATATTATATCTCAAAATTGTTCATTATGTTAGATCCTTCCAAGGAGTTTCATCTCACTTTTATCATAACCAAGAATGGTGAAATTTGAGAGAGATAGATCATCCACACTATAAATTGTGTTTCAAATATACAAAACATAGATTAAATTAATACTATAGAATTTATCAAATAAGGCTCGATGAATTTTTACATTATTATTTTTTCTTGGTACATACAGAAGTTTGATGTATCCCTTGAAAGTGTACTACCAATAATTTTGATATAACACCCCATGAGTATGTTATATATTTATATTTAAATAAATTTTATTTCTAAGATATTTTTCTTTACACACAACCTTGAATTAAAATTGGAATTTATATACTACTGAATTTGTAATAAGTGGTAGTTATCTCCTAGGTATGAGGTTCTAATCTATGATTAAGAAAAAATAAATTATTAGAATAGTATTTTAACACATATAGAAAATAAATTCATTGGCTAAAAATTGTTATAAATGAAAATAAAATAATTTTTTGAAAACATTAGTTATATTTTAGAAAATTGTTTTTATGTGAGTGAAATGTGTTGATAAGATAATAAATTAAATAAATCACTGTTGATTAATGATGTTAATGGAATTTATAGAATATATATAAACATATATTTTATTACTAATATAATATTATTTATATTTCAAGGAAAATATTAAAAAATAATTAGGATTAAAAATGAATTTTTCTATGAAACAAATTCCATGGGTTTTGCTTACATATTTTAAAATTAAATTTTCCACAAATATAAATTGAATCAAAATTTTTTTTCCCATTTTTGGAATGAAAGTAATTTATCTAATTCAATCACTTAAAAATAATTATTTTTCATTGGGAATATTAAAAATAGGTAAATTGTGTTAATGGTGTATGTGTTAAAGAGGGATTGACTAGTGTTAATTTAAGACATATAGTTAAAAATTATGTATAATGTTTTCTAAACAGTATTGATTGAAGAGATTAAGATATTATATTTCCCATTAAATGATTTATTGTCCATTTAGATACAAATTACTATGAATGTGATGGTATATTATTTTAAAATTTTATGTTATTACAGTTGTGTCTATCACCTCAATTATAAAAGGTAACCTCTTCTCCTCCATTATTCACTAACTTTGAACAATCTATCTCGACCAATCCCAACCCAAACACCGTCCTATTTTCCATCCCTTCATTTTTCATCTCCTTCACTTAACCTATGACCATATTACTTAATTCCATAAATATTTTTTTCTTCTTATATATCCTAAAAATCTACTATATTCTTCAAAAAATGATGAATCTGGTACCATCGATATACTAAGATGTTGTTATGGGGAAAAAAATTCCACCTCCATTCCATTAATTGAGAAATAAACGTATCAATCAAGTGTAGGAGTAGACTATCACCTCCACATTGAAGTATGATTAACATTCAATCACTATCTATCATGTATGGTTATTATGATGGAATTAATGTTTTTAAATAATATTTATGACATAGTTATGATTTTTTATTTATAATATCTTATCTATTATATTACCTTTCCATCATTTAATAAATGATAATGTCACTCATGCATATGTGTGGACTAGAACCTCCATGAAGCGATGTGATTAATTTCTCATTTCCAGTTCAAATGAATAGAAATAAAGATATATTTCAAGTGTATAAAAATTGAAACATCACTCTAGTGTATTTTTGAACTACTATCTCTAAGAAGTTATGTAATTCATTTTATAAGTCTTCATTATATAAATGTTTGTAAAAGTGTATATTATGAGTAAGTATTATAATTATATAACTATTAATAATATGGATAGGAATAAACCACGACCAATGTGCATGTACCAGAATAATCGAACTGAACCGTGCATGTAAAACATAAATGTTTTCATCATAATATTTATTTCAATGAGGAAATTGACAATTAAAGGATAAATGGTAATTATAAAGCAATTATATATAGTAACTTATGTATTAATATAGTTTAAAAATATATTTATCCTAAATATATATTATTTATGAAGGGTATTATAATGCTTACAAAGGAAGATGATACATGAGGTAAGGGTTTGTAACAACTCGATATTTTATGATAAGTATTTTTTAATTTATTTGATGTCATGTGTTTTATGCTTGAAAAAGATTATCATGTTCTATACTCCACACAAAATTGTCTTGAAGTATACAAAACACTATTCATAGATTGTGTTACACACAATTTCAAGTTTGTTTTATAATAGTCATTCTATGCAACATTGAGTGTGTATATACATATATATATATATATATATTCAATGTATAAATGAAATCTAGTTGGATTTTTTCATACGAATTAATGAAGGAGTCTTGCATCACATGAAACCCTGACTTGGCTGGCATTACACGAAAGCGTTACCTTCCACGATAGCGTGTGTTGTACGCAAAACCGAGTTTCGCTAAACAACGATATACTATAAAAATATTATTAAAACTAAACGTTATCAATAGTAATGCCCACTTTTTGAAATTTTATAAATTTTATTTTTGGAAATGGACGTTATTTTTGGATTCGGAATATTGAAACTATCCTAGGTTGAAATTTTGGTATTTTTATGAAAACTTTCAATTTTTGATGAATAGTGAAAACACTAGGCTACTATTTAAAAACCAACATTTTATTTGAATAATTATTTATTTTATATAAATTTATTTTAGGTAAAAATTTATACATAATACCTATATATGTTCAATGCAATTCATTGGAGTCATTTTATAATAATATTATATATATAAAAATTTTATTGAACTTTTCACCGTCTTTTACCCACCTCTTAGGAGAACTTGGAAATTCACATAAAACTTAATTTTACCGCTTCTGTGAGTGGTATTTCAAATATCTAAGAGACATGGTTGATGTCAGTAAGTAAAATGTGGTTCAATGAGATGGAAATAATTTTGGGTGAATAGTAACTTTTTACTTTTATTTACCACAGTTAAAAGTAAATAGGGTAATTAAGGGTAAAAATGATATTATTATTACCCTAACACATGTCCTAATTCTATTGGATAAGTGTAATTCGATCAAAAACAACATTAGGGATAAAATATTACCCTTTAGGCCCACATGGTTTAGATTAGGACATTTATTATTAATTTATTTAAAGAAGGGTTAAAATATTTGAAATCAAAGTTTAATAAATAAATCATTTTAAATATAGATTTATACATAAGATAAATTCAACTATAAATATTAATTAGAAAGATAAAAATATTTCCTACATAATGATATCTTATTTTTAATTTTTAGACATTAATTAATTTAATTTATTTATGACACAATGATGATGCAGTAATTATCTTATTTATGGAATATTGACATAATTGTCGTTATAAATACCCAAATAAATGTAATTTGAGACATTTTATGAATTAAAATAATTTTCTATTTTAATATGACATGTTATTATTGATTTAATTAACTATTTTCTAACTAATATTTCTGTTATTAGTTTCACAAAAATCAATTACCAAATAGTGTCAAAATTGACATAAAATATTTTTTAAAACAAATATTACATTATTAATTGTTATTTTATTCCTAAAAATATATGGTTCAGCCGAATGACTTAGATATGGTTATATAGATTAATAATAAACAACTTGGGGTTCGTTTGGCTTGTAAAATATGTTTATTTACCTTATAGTGTAAGAAAACAAGAAGACACGGTAAAAGTTAAATTATCTAACTTAATGTTAAATCTAAATGATAAGGTTAAAATAGAACCCTAAACTTCTCTAAATTCTATTGGATGAGAGGATTTCCACCCATAACCACCTTAAATTCGAAATAAAAAAAATTGGAGCTATTAAAAACCAAATATGACTTTATAATTAAATAATATGTTTTGTTATTCCAAAGGTGCCCCTCCCCTCCCTTATAAATGGGCACCTCCTCCCTCTCTTCCTCACACCACTTTGAGCCTTCAAGCTCGGTCGAACCCTGAAATATTCACTTCTACACTTCCCTAAAAACATCCTAGAGGTCCTGGTCTTCTTCAAAGACCAATTTTAGTTCCCTAAGAGGAGGTATCAAAGAGGCGCTTCAAAGAGGAGGTAATGTCTGTTACCGATTCTTTCAATTTTATTTCTTCTTCCACTTATTCTACTTTAGTTTTTTCTTTATGAAGTAATAACATCAGTATCACTCATATAATGATATGTTATTATAAGTATGAAACAACCCTATTTCACCATGTATCCATCCTACGGAAAATGAAATCATCGCGCGTGCGTACATACGGAATACCGTCTCCACACCGTGGTGTAATCTGTTTTCGACCACCACCTTACTTGGATGGGTATAATGGTGTAAATAAATAACTATATATGATTATTGCAAAGAGATATTTATTCTGAAGTATTATACATACACTTCAATGAAATTCCACGATCATGGAAATGATATCATCGCTCGTGCGTATGTATGGATTATCATCTCCATGACGCGATGAGATTCACACTCCTTGTTAACCATTCACGAGTGATTATAAAGTATATATAATAAGTAATAAATAAATATATGAAATAATAATGATACGGTATTTATGTGTATATATATGTATTTCATCTACTTAATTTCATTCAATTCAATAAAGAAACGAAAATAGCGTTCATGCGTATGTACGGCCTACCGTCTCCATGAATGGTGTATTTCATTCCATTTAATCGATCTATCATATATATATATATGTGTATATACTGAATATATATTATATATAAATCATGTTTTACATTATGGAATTAATTAAACCAGTATATAAGTAATAATATCAAGAACAACAAGTACAGACACGTACGATAAATAAAACGATTTAACCCAAAACGCAGCTTTAACATGGAACTTACAAAAGAACGGATAATATAAATTCATAAGTGAACCATATATGATATCATAAAAATGAATATTATTCTGTAATAAGTCAATGACATTATTTAAATCATTATACAGGTGGTTCGGAAACGTACATAGCACATCGGACCTAAGGTAAGGAAAAATCTCACAATCTCATTTTTATCCGAGATTGTTTATACTTAAGAATTTATTGGGGAATATTTATCATCCACATAAATGTTTCCTCAATATGTAATATTATTTATATCCACCAACAATTGTTTAAATCTAATTTTACCCTTCATTGAGTTTTTATTAAAATATATGAAAGTAATATTTTGTCGTTTTTCGTACGAGGTACTTTTTCACTTTTTCGGCCAAAATTAAGGAAGAATGTTTTTTTAAATTATATGGCGTGAATGGATGTTTAGAACAATATTTCCATGAAGATTCCTATACAAATTTTCAAGTTAATTTTTAATCAACTTCTTTTAGTTCAAAATTATATGATGTTTTAAGAAAAGAAAATGTTTACGAAATAGAAAGGATATTTTCCTCAAGAATGGAGTTCAAGTGATTTATCAAAATTATTTTCCATCTAAGATAATATAGGGTTCTATTTATATCCCTATTATTAAATTGATTTGATTATGTATTGATGGAAATATTTTTATGAATTTATTTATCTTATATGAATTGTTTTATGTTGTCACAATGTTTAAGAATCCCATTTTTATTACATGGGTTATGCAATGATGTATGATTTTTTTTTGATTTTGTGGCACACATAAGAATGGTATAATTATGAGATGGGTGGGACCTATATCTCACTCCAATGCATTGGGTAAATATTTATATCTCATGAGATAGACATGGCTGGAACGGTAAGTTAATCTGGTTCAGTGTTACAGGACTGAAATGAGGAGTGAAGTCGATTCAGAAAGGGACTTTGTCCATTAAGATGGTCTTGGCAGCAATGCCTTGGCTAATATGGAAATCATGACATGTGCTAAATGGTTTCCACAACTACATGTTTTATTCCCATTATATTTTATCATGATTGATGTTCCATTATGATATATGCCTTATGTACTTCCATGATTTATGTCTTTGCACATGATTTTGATGTTTAAATTTCATGTTCAAGTTTTTGCATTCAAATGTTTATGGATTGTTTTATGTTCACTATGTTTTCCCTTACTGAGCATTTGAGCTCACCCATTTTAAGTTTTCTTTCCCCCAGGATATAAAGTAAGGTTTTAGGTAAGAAAAAAATGGAAGATCTTTATGGGAGATGTTGAAGATATTTCAACATGATTAGAAGATTATATTCCGAGTTTCCGAAGACACTAAACTACTACGGTCCATGTGTGTATGTTTTTTTATGTGCTAAGTATTCTGCAAAAGTAATGTAATGTCCATGTACGTCAAGCTTCAGGTCTCTACAGTTAGAATCATAGGATTGGTTTAGTCAACCTTTTCAAACTAGGATGCGAGAACTTTAGTGAGATCCCTAGAGATATTTCTAAGGTATGTCTAGGGATGTCCCTAAGGTTAAGTATAAGTAAAGGTTATAGTCCTAGAATTACGGTAACGATATTAGAATTTAACCTAAGATGTTAGATATTGAAGGTACTCCCCCTTTATTATGTTGTTTTCCCTAACATGATTTTTGCCTCTCACACCATTCTTTTTGGGTCTTAGACGATGGATGGAACCCTAAGGAACCATGTTGATCAATGTAAGGGACAATGCCAAGATTGTCCTCCTGAACAAACAAATGTTATGGGAGATGGAGTGCAATATCTTATTTCTATAATTACACAAGCTATGAATCATTCTGGACTACCAAATTAGCCGAGAAAGGATCAATATTCTATTCAGTCCTTCATGAGGCAACGTCCACCTTCTTTCAATGGGTCTTCTAATCCACATGTTGCTGAATAATGGATCAGTACCACTGAAAAAATATTTTCAGTTCTTCAATGTTCTTAACATGATAAAGTCATCTTAGTAGTATATCGTTTGGAAGGTGAAGTTGATCAATGGTGGAATGTTATCAAGAATACGAGTCCATGAAATGAAATTGAGTCCATGGAATGGGACGAGTTCAAGAACTTATTTTTCAATAAGTACTTCCATCGTATTCTTCGAACAAAGATAGAGAAAAAGTTTCTTGAACTAAAAAAATGGATGAAGAATCTGTTGGTATATACGAAGATAATTTTACAAGGCTTGCAAGGTATACATCTGGCTTTATCATCCAACATGAAAGTAAAGTTGATCGATTCTTCAGTGGCTTAAAACCAAATCTTCAAAGGGAATTAGCTATAAGAGACTTTAGTAGCTATGAAGAAATTGTTCTTTGTAATATCAAGGTAGAAATAGAAGTTGGTGTTATATATCGATCTCATGGTTTTGACATGAAACGAAAGATGGAGTTCAAGGAGAAATCATAGAATAATGGTGAAAAGAAGATGATTGTTTCCTTATTCTCAAAGTGTGGAAAGAAGTATGGTGGAGATTGTATTAAAGGGACTAGAAAATTTATTATGTGTGAAAAAGAAGTTCACCGAGTAGCTGAGTATTGAAGTAATGGAAAAAGGGTTTCTAATGATGTGAATAAATAAAATATTGTAGAGAACGCACCACCAACACTTCAATGCTTCAAGTGCAATGAAATGGGGCATTATGCTAATAAATTCCCCAATCCAAGGTATAATGATGATCGACATGAGCAACCACTTAAGGCAAAGGACAAAGGGAAGTCACATGCGATCACTATTGGCGATGTTTAATATCACAATGATGTGGTGGAATGATTAAGTGATTATGTAATGGGATTCCAAAAAAATGTTTTATATAGTATTGTGGAATATTGGAATATTTATGTATTGGTATATTATGGTTTTCAATAATTTTATGGTACCGGTAACCATGGAAAGTGATTGAGATATTTTTGGAAAGAAGGTGATATGTGCATAATGAAGGGATAATGAGAAAATGAAATGTTTGACAGTATTCTTGAGCTCATGACTGATATAAGGAAATAGTTATATCAAGGTTTGAGTATATGTAATTTTGGGGTTTTGGTATCTGGAAAGAGTTAACTTTTGACAGCACTCTTGTTTTCACTAAGATTCAATGGGTATTCATTTTTCAAGATAATACATGATTAAGGCCTTTGAATGTTTGGAATGTGACCAACAAGACATATCTTTTGATATATGGGGATCAACGATGGTATTAACATGCTTGTTATAAGAAATATATGGTAATCGTTTTCACTATAATATGAGAGAGGACTACAGTATTATGGATAAGCCTAAATATTGGAATGGACTATGTTAGAAATAAGTTAGTATTGTTTATGGATAGATGTTTTTTTGATATTATTGATGGGATGTTATTGTAATGTAGTTTTAGAAAAAGGACAACCTGCAGAACGTGCGACAACCTATCACGTCGGACAAGGGTGTGGGAATCAAACACACAACCGAAGTGCGACGAGCCTTTATTTCCTACCACTGGCCTATAGTAAGTCCCTGGTTAGAAGAAAATAGCTTTATTTTATCATACAGGATGATAGATGAAGTATAAGTCCATTTTGGAACCATATATGATTAATCTCACCATAGATGGAATTATGTATATATAATTTTCTCAGTTATGTTTGAGACAGAGGGAATGGCCTATCATTCTATCACATGATCTGCTAAAACTTCACGAAAGACAAATTCAACTTCATTTCTTAAAGAGATAAAGTGGAAATTGTTCAAGGCACAAACAACAGTGAGAATATACCAAAATAAAGTAAGTAGTTATTCTAATTCAAATTTTCTTCAACTTTAGGGAAATGATCATGAAAACAAAAAATGTTGTACTAGTTCCCTTATATCCTATGAATTAGATGGTACCATAGATCATCACAAATTTATGGCATTCTGATTGCTGGCTTTTTCATGGCAATGTTCTTTACCACTCTCCATCAGAACATAACGGTTATATTTCTCTTCCATATCCATATTTTCACATATGTTCTCCTATGTGGAAACCCAGTGATTAGTTAATTTGGGTAACCGTTATGTTTCATACATTATTTTAAAAGCCGTGTTTTGGTATTCCTTTTACGATATGGGTTTCTATTAAAGAAACATTCGAGTAGTAAACCATTTATAACCCCGATGAATTTCGAGGGTGAAATTCATTTTAAGGGGGGTAGAATGTAACAACATGAAATTTTATGATAATTATCCTTTTTAATTTATTTTATGTCATGTGTTTTATGCTGCAACAAGATTATCTCGTGCTATACGCCACACTGAATTATCTTGAAGTATACATAATACTATTCTTAGATTGTGTTACACACAATTTCATGTTCGTTTTATAATAGTCATTCTACTCAACATTGAGTGTGTATATACATATATATATATTCAATGTATAAATGAAATTTGGTTGGATTCTATCATATGAAACAATGAAGGAGTCTTTCATCACACGCAACCCTGACATGGCTTGCATTACACGCAAGCGCGACCTTCCACGATAGCGTCTATTGTACGCAATACCGAGTTTCGCTAAACAATGATATGCTATTAAAATATTATTAAAACTAGCCGTTATGAATAGTAATACAAACTTTTTGAAATTTTATAAATTTTATTTTTGAAAATGGGCTTCATTTTTGGATTCTGAATATCGAAATTAGCCTAGGATGAAATTTTCGTATTTTTCTGAAAACATTCAATTATTGATGAATAGTGAAAACACTGGTTTACTATTTAAAAACCGACTTTTTATTTAAATAATTATTTATATTATTTAAATTTATTTTAGGTCAAAATAGATACATAATACCTATATAAGTTCAATACAATTCATTGGAGTCATTTTATAATAATTTTTGATATATAAAAATTTTATTGAACTTTTCAACTTCTTTTACCCTCCTCCTATGAGAATTTGGAAATTCATATAAAACATAATTTTACCGCTTTTGTGAGTTGAATTTCAAAAATCCGAGAGACACGGTTGATCTCAGTAAGTAAAATGTGTTTCAATGAGATTAAAATAATTTTTGGTGAATAGTAACTTTTTACTTTTATTTACCACGGTTAAAAGTAAATAGGGTAATTAATGGTAAAAATAATATTATTATAACCCCAAAACATGTCATATTTCTTTTGGATAAGTGTAATTCGACAAAAAACAACATTTGGGATAAAATATTACCCTTTAGGACCACTTGGATTAGATTTGGACATTTATTATTAATTTATTTAAAGAAGGGTTAAAATAGTTGAAATCAATGTTTAATAAATAAATCATTTTTAATATAGTGTTATACATAAGATAAATTTGGCTATAAATATTCATTATAATGCTAAAAATATTTCCTACATAATGGTATTTTATTTTTAATTTTTAGACATTAAATAATGTAATTTATTTATGACACAACGACGATGCAGTAATTATCTTATTAATGAAATATTGACATAATTGGTGATATAAATACCCAAAATAAATGTAATTTGATACTTTTTATGAATTCAAATAATTTTATAAGTTAATATGACATGTTAGTATTGATTTAATCAACGTTTTTTGAACTAATCTTTCTGTTATGAGTTTCACAAAAAACAATTACCAAATAGTGTCAAAATTGACATAAAATAGTTTGCAAAACAAATATTAAATTATTAATTGTTATTTTTTCCAAAAAATCTATCTTTCATCCAAATGACTTAGATAAGGTTATATATATTAATAATAAACAACTTGGAGTTCTTTTGGCTTGTTATAGTATGTTTATTAACCTTATAGTGGAATAAAACAAGAAGACACAGTAAAAGTTAAATTATCTAACTTAAAGTTAAATCTAAATGATAAGGTTAAAATAGAACCCTAAACTTGTCTAAATTATATTTTATGATAGTATTTCGACCCATCCCCACATTAGCTTATAAATAAATCAATTTGGATCTATTAAAAACCTAATATGACTTTATAATAAAATAATATTTTTAGTTATTCCAAAGGTACCCCTCCCCTCCCTTATAAAAGGGCACCTCCTCCCTCTCTTCCTCACACAACTTTGAGCCTTCATGATCGGCCAAACCCTGAAAAATTCACTTCTCCAATTCCCTAGAAACATCCTAGAGGTCCTGGTCTTATTCAAAGGCCAATTTTAGTGCCCTAAGAGGAGGTCTCAAAGAGGCGCTTCAAAGAAGAGGTAATGTCCATTACCGATTCATTCAATTTTATTTCTTCTTCCACTTCTTCTTATTTAGTTGTTTCATTATGAATTAATAACATAAGTATCACTCATATACTGATATGTTATTATAAATCTGAAACAACCCTATTTAACCATCTATCCATCCTACGGAAAATGAAATCACCGCGCGTGCATACGTACGAAATACCGTCTCCACGCCGTGGTGTAATCTGTTTTCGACCACCACCCTACTTGGATGGGTATAATGGTGTAAATAAATAACTATATATTATTATTTCAAACTGATTTTGATGATGAATTATTATACATACACTTCAATTCAATTCCACGATCATGGGAATGATATCATCACTTGTGTGTACGTACGGACTATCGTATCCACGACGCGATGAGATTCATTATCTATGTTAACCATTCATGAATGATTATAAATTATATATAATAAGTAATCATTAAATATATGAAATAATAATGGTACTATATTTATGCGTATATATATGTATTTCATCTACTTAATTTCATTCAATTCAATAAGGAAACGAAAACAGCATTCATGCGTACGTAAGGCCTACCGTCTCCATGAACGGTGTATTTAATTCCATTTAATCGATCTATCATATATATATGTTTATATAAAGAATATATATTATATATAAATCATGTTTTACATTATGTAATTATGTAAATCAAAATATAAGTAATAATATCAAGAAAAACAAGTCCAAACACGTACGATAAATAAAATGATTTAACCCGAAACGCTACTTTAACATGGAACTTACAAAAAAATGGATAATATAAAGTCATAATTGAAACATATATGATATCATAACAATGAATATGATTCTGTAATAAGTCAATGACATTATTTAAATCATTATACAGGAGGTTCAGAAACGTACGAAGCATATCAGACCTAAGTTAAGGGAAAATCTCACAATCTCATTTTTATCCGAGATTGTTTATAATTCAGAATTTACTGGGGAATATTTATCATCCACATCCATGTTTCATCAATATGTAATATTATTTCCGTCCACCTAAAATTTTTTAAATCAAATTTTACCCTTCGGTGAGTTTTTATTAAAAGATATGAAAGGAATCTTTTGTCCTTTTTCGTAGGAGGTACTTTTTGACTTTTCCGGCCAAAGTATGGGAAAAATGTTTTTTAACTTATACGGTGTGAATGGATGTTTAGAACATTATTTCCATGAAGCATCCTTTAAAAGTTTTCAAGTATATTTTTAGTCAAATTCTTTTAGTTCAAAATTATATGATGTTTTAAGAAAGTAAAATGTTTTCACAGTAGAAATGATATTTTCTTCAAGAATGGAGTTCAAGTGTTTTATCAAAATTATTTTCAATATAAGAAAATATAGGGTTCTGTTTCTATCCCTATTATTACATTGATTTGATTATTTTTTTATGGAAATATTTTTATGAATTCCTTTATCTTATATGAATTGTTTTATGATGTCACAATGTTTAAGAATCCCATTTTTATTACATGGGTTATGCAATGATGTATGATTTTTTTGGTTTTGTGGCACACATAAGAATTGTATCATTATGTGATGGGTGGGACCTTTATCTCACTCCAATGCATTGGGTAATGATTTATATCTCATGAGATAGAAATTGCTGAAACGGTAAGTTAATCTGGTTTAGTGTTACAGGACTGAAACGAGGAGTGAACTCGATTCAGAATGGGACTTTTTCCACTAAGATGGTCTTGGCAGCAATGCCTTGGCTACTATGGAAATCATGACATGTGATGAATGGTTTCCACAACTACATGTTTTATTCAAATTATAACGTATCATGATTGATGTTCCATTATGATATATGCCTTATGTACTTCCATGATTTATATCTTTTCTCCTGAATTTGATGTTTAAATTTCATGTTAATGTTTTTGTTTTAAAATGTTTATGGATTGTTTTATGTTCACTATGTTTTCCATTTCAGAGCATTTGAGATCACCCCTTTTATGTTTTATTTTCCCTAGGATATAAAGAAAGTTTTTAGGTCAGAAATAAAGGGAAGATCTTTATGGGTGATGTTGAAGATCTTTCACCACGATTAGAAGATTATATTCTGAGTTTTTAAAGACACTAAACTAATATGGTCCTTCTGTGTCTGTTTTTTATGTACTAAGTATTATGCAAAAGTAATGTAATTTCCATGTACGTCAATATTCGGGTCTCTACAGGGTTAATGTTATAATCTCAATTATTTTTTGAGATTATTTATAATAAATTTATATTAAATATTTTTTTCGATCTTATCCTTTAACCCAACTATATTTTTTTCAAATATTTTTATTCCATGTTTTTTTTGAATTATTAACATTATATTCTATTTAATATATAAAATGATCACGAAAATTATTTCAATGTTAATTCAACCTTATTTCCAATTTTTTAATCAAACATTTACATCCATATCTTTTCTCTTAAATATTATTTTATCGAATTTTTTACCTATACATGATATTTTAGATATTAATTTTTTATTATGATTTATTTTATATAAAATGGTTTAAAACGAATCATTTTAATGAAACATTTTTGAAATAAGTAATTGTTGATTTTTTTCAAAAGCATGAACTGAATGTTCTCCCTTAACATATATGGTATAAATTATATTTTCCCTATAAATTTTTTTTCATTGATTTAAATTTTATTTACATGTTTCCATTTTTATTTCAATGAAAATAGTTTTCTTATTATTCTATGAATTATCTACCTAACATTTTATCGAAGGAAAATAATTTTTTCTCATATTTTTATAGAAGGGTTTGAATGTTCTTTTCAATGTTTTTTTCATATTTTTCAACATCATTCATTGATTGTTATGTTCCACTAAGGATATAATCTAATGATTCCATCGACTTTTTTGGACAACTAAAATGATAATGATGGTGTTATATTGATTTTAGGAAACTGATTTCCTTATAATGTGTTAAATAAGCTATTATGAGATAATGAATGCTCATTTGATTCCATACACTTTGCTTCTCTGGATAGATTATGGCTATGTGGTCATGAGATATTTACAAAACTGTTTTATTTTATATGGGATATTATATGATGATATGATTAATGTTTTATGATCATTTAGCATAAATTTTTATTATTTTTGTGATGTGTTATGTCGAACAACAATTATATATCCCTCAAATTACATGTGTATAATATAATATCACATGTAATAATTAGGAAAAGAATTTTGTGTTACCCCATTTTAGTAAGTGAATAAATCCAATATGATAGTATTGGGGGTCAAATGTGACTTAGGAAATGATGGAATTATGAGTGAACCCAAACCACTATGATATCCATGAAAATGATCCTTAAATAATGAAATCATTTTTTATGATTATGTTTATTCTGAAAACTAATATTTTATACATTTGATATGTTATCATGGCTCATGATTGATTATTTATGACTTCACACTCTTATGAATTATGTATTTTGATTGAAAAACCATATTCCAAGAATCATGATTAATGATATTTGATTGATTTTTTATGAATTTCTTATGATATGATCATTTTTTCATTCCATAATTATTTTGATCACTTATGATAATTGATTTATATCTCTTATGACTACCATTATTGGGTATCTGAGATCACACTTTCCTATGTTTCCTTCTTATTCTTGTAATGAAGTTATGTATTATGTAATGAATGTAAGAGAAGTATAAAATGAGATTTAAACCTCATGGTAGATGTTAAATATTGTCTATAAAATATCTTTATTATGTATCTATTCTCCATTGAAAAACCCCCTTAAGGTCCATAGACATGTATTATGGTTAAATTTATTAATTTTTCCATCAAATGATGTAATATTCCTGTATGTTACACTCATGTAAACTTATTTAGAATTGTAGTAGGGTTTAGTTATTTTTAGACATTAGTATTAGAGAACATTATTGACTTGATCATCACCAATGCACGATGAGTAAGCATAAGACTACAAACCTGGGTAGACACTACCAGAAGGTATACTTGGGTCAATTTGCACATTCATTATAAACCCTTATGAATGATTTTAATAAATAATTGCCATTTGTGGACTAGGATAAACCTAATGTGTCATTTATTGTTAGATTTTATCCTAATTTAGACATCCTATGAATAATTTTTATTAATATCTTATTAATCACTATGATTATTATTATTGAAACTTTGATTTTCATTTTTAAATAGGGAGTAATGGGCATGTGGTTATGTTTTGGTGGTGATAATCATGATAAATTATATAAATAACTTACTTAAGGATTTTCATATGAATTCCATAAAATCATTTAATATATCTATGGATATTCATTCTTATCCACAATGATTAAATGATGATTTGTTCTTAAAAACTCATAATGGTATGAGGATCATTTCTCTAGATTATAGCTCATCTCTAATAAAATATTGTGGCGATATGCATCCTAAAAATACTATGAATCTCACTCTAGTATATTTCAATGCGATTTTTAGCATTAATTGGACCTCTATATATAGATCTCATATCAACTATTGAGGAAGGTATGTCATGTTTGATATTTGGAATCCACCTATGGTCTTCATTCGATTTGACAATCAACAATAGATTTAATAGATGTTGAATATATTTTATGGGAATTAATATATATTCACGAGTGATATTTATCTCAGATATTATTGAAGAAACAAAATAGTAATGATATTATTGATGTTCAGTATTTTTCTGATGCATTTCCAAAATGCTTATATAGTCTTCCCGAAGACCGTGATTTCGAGTTTTCTATAGAACTCATATCTACTACAACAGTTATTTTAGTGAATCCATATAGAATTTCTCTTATTGAGTTACACAAATTAAAGAATAATATCCAACAGAATCCTGATATGGGATTCACATTCCCCCGTTTTTCAGCATAGGGTGAACCTATAATTTATTTTGAGAATAAATATTGAAAAATGAATCTTCATATTGATTATCTAGAACATTACATAATCACTATACAAAACAAGAATCACCTACCCTATAAAAATGTTTTTTGAACTACTATGTGGAGCTCAAAACCGTCCCAAGATTTAACATTATTTCATATATCATTATTTGAGGGTCAAGAAGATGGATATACCCATGAAAACAATCTATATTAGGTATGATCATTATGAATTTATAGAGATTATATTTGGAAATACCAATTTCCCATATATTTTCCTATAATTAATTAATATATTCATTATAAATTTTCATGGTAAATCTTTGATAGTAATTATAGATGATAATATTATATATTAAAAGAGAAATAAAGATAATGAATACCTTTTGAGTTTTATATTTAACATTTTTAGGAAATAAAATTAATATTCCATGTTTAAAAAATGTGAATGTGTGAGATATTTTAAGGATTTGAAAGGAAGGTTTGTTAGTGAACATATTCTAGCACTATCATATAGTGGATAAGGATTTGTGATCTATAGTGGTGAATTAATGAATAACTAGGATTTTTTCTGATATAGTATGATATGATAAAATAATCTTTTTGAGGACAATTGAAATTTCATGAGAAATAATAATTAAATCATTATACATATTTGGAAGTTGTAAATTTTCATTATATATATAGTGTAAATCTATTTACGGAGATAAGTGAAATATATATAAAGATCATAAAATTTATAATTATATTTTCACATATAAAGAATTAAATATTTTACAGAGGATATGGTGGGAGATGATTAAATATTATTGTGACAATGTAGACTCAGATTCCACATACTGGTGCCCCGATCCTAGTGGGATACATGGCCTCAAGCACATATTCCTGAATTCCAGAGGCTAACAACTAGAAGCGGGTGCCTATGGTGTGTCTATGGGAAGATTATTCCCTCATTATTAGAGTGTATCACAACGAATGAGGTATAAATGAATAGTATACAATGGAAACAATATGACAAAATAGAGGAAGAAAACAGATGCAACAGATAAACAAGAATAAGAATAACTATATCAACTGGAATAATTATGATGTAATTTCATGTCACTAGAAAAATGGAAATCATGGAAATAAGAAAATAAGTTTAACATATTCCACAAGGGAAAAGAAAACAGTGTCTACTCCAAGAATCCTGAGATCGTACTCGGTAATCTGCTATCAATATCTATCCTATCAGCACACAATCAAGTATTGGAGTCTGTATTCATCCCTTTGTCAATACCTACAACAATATATTCTACTCCAGGTACCAAAAAACACCCGAAGAGGGTGTTAGATAAATTCAAGTTGGCCACCACCAATGGTGTCTATAACATCAGGCCTGTTAAATGGAATATAGCAGTGTGTAGGCATATATGTAAAGTATGAAAGTTGTAAAAATTAACTAAATTACCAAGTCCCTACTTCAACCCTCAGCTGGTGTCTGAATATGTAACTAGTTCCTTTTTTAATCAATTATCATTTAATGTTAATAGGTCACATGATTCATAGCCAACGTTGACAACACCTCGTGATAGTATAAGAGTGACTGTTCGAAGACGTAACAAGGTAACCAGACAATGATATCCAGTGAGTGAGTTCTAGGGTAAAAACCAAGGTTACATAATTTCAAAGAAATATAACTCAATATAATCTGAGTCTGGATATGGGTTAAGAGTGTAATCCAAGGACCGTAATCCAAGTAATTCCACAATTTAAAGCCTACCGAGTATAAGGTGATCGACCAAGGTAAAACGGGGATAAGTGAAGACTTGGGCACAATGGGATTTCACCATGGCACCTACTATTCAATGCTGGATCCAAGGAGTGTATTATAGGTATCTTGTAATAAGAAAATGGGCCCAACGGTAGTATACTAGTAATCCAAGGAATACACAAGAACTGTAGTCTAGGTGGGTATCAACTTAAACAAACCATACCCTTGAATCGGAATGGGGTTACCTATATGCAAGGAATTTTCCTCTCAGAATCCATGGTGAGCTCAATTCAGTCCATTCCTATTTAATATTGTAATCATGTAATAATTCATTTCATTCATGTCTTTCCTTCCATTAGTGTGAATATGTCATGTAGAGTTGAATCCTTCGGTCCAAGACTTTTATTCCATTAGTTTGGAGAGGAAAAGTAGCGGTGTAACAATTTAATCAAGTATTAGTTAGCCACTAAGGCATAATCAACTATTGAGGTGCACTGCACTACCTTTCATCAACATGGAAATGGGTCTTGCGGACATGTAAACTTTATTCAAAATCTTTTAATAATGCCATTTTATATACTTAGTATACATTCCATTTCACATTGAATATTTCACATTTAATAAACATTTTAAAGAACATACCTTAGTTGGCTCATGTGGTGAGCATATATGGTACAATCCATTATTTAATTCTCATTAATAAAAATCCATTTATAATAACAAGACTCACCTTTAAAAAGGATTAGCTAAATCACACCCGAAGAACTTCTCAAACATGTCAAAACTCTAAAAACCTATTTGAGAAAAAATAATTGACATGGGGTTGATTGAGTTATAGGTGAAACCACCAACTACTAATCACATATTTGGAAAAAGAATAACTGTATGATTCTAACGATTATAATCATGGAATTTTAATTAAATAAATAGTTTATAATGAATTTTGTGGGCCCCACACAAACATTACAAAAATAAAAAACTTTTGGGATGAGTTATAGATCACCCACCGTAGTGTTGTATGATCCTTCTCCACTGGTATTGGTCCTTGATATTCCTTGGATTAGAGTAGATATATGAATTAGGGAAAAACACTCACATGGAGATATCTAGGACAAGAGTGAAAGAGAAGAAGAATGGATAAAGAGAACTCGAGTACATATCATTGCACATCCAAAATGACTAATGAAAGCTTGATCAGATGCCGGACAAAGAATATCTCTTGATTCCATGCTTTGATCTTCAAAAACCCAAAAATTGAGAGAGAACTAGTTTAATCTTGCATAATCATGGATTATGGTGGAAAGGGCAGAATTAATAGATCATTATGAGTGTTTTGGTCATTTTACATATGTTTTTATCCCACACATGGTTTGTCCATACGGTTTTGTCAAACCTTGCACAAACCGTGCAAGACGGTTCAAACTAGAAATTCTTCCACCGCATGGTTTGATCAAATCGTGTGCCACTCATGCACGGTTACCTGGGAATAAGGGGTGTTTTCACGGTTCGACTGCACGGTAGTGTTCCAACCCTGTGAGGTGCCAATATCTAAAAAAATTAAAACCACACGGTTAGGAAAACAATACTCTAACCGTGAACAAACCGTACAACATGGCCTGTTTTCCCAAAAAGATGTGATCTGAGCTCCAAACAAGCCCCAAACACCCTCATTACATTTGCTAACTCATTAGACATATTTATTTGGTCCAAAGTAAATATTTAGACTAAAAATTAAAGTATCCATACCTGAGTGAAAAACATGGTTCTTACAGTCTTCCCCCCTTATCATAAATCCCCCACTGAGTTCTCCATCCAAGGGTAAAGGAATAGTGTCTATGAAAAACTCTGGCTACTGAACACATACATCAGCTTCTCTATACCTAGTCTCATCTTGTAATTGGTCGTACTGCCAAATCAACATTACGAGAATGACTTGCTTTCCTTGAAGAGACATTGTGGTTCAGATAATGATGTGTACTAGATATTCATCAAAGGTTGCATCGATATATAACTCAACTTCCTCATGATAAAAGTTATATGACATGTCCGCATGATATTTGTGAATCTGTGAGACATGAAAGATTTCATTCATCGCACGTTACCTAGGACGTAGTAGAAACCGATAGGCTACTAGCCCGACTCCCTCTAGAATATCAAATAGCCAAATGTAATGAGGCAATAGCTTTCCCACCTTATGAAATCATATATGCCCTAACCTTGAAGATACCTGATGAAAAAAATGATCCCAAACCGCAAACTCAAGAGGTCTTTGATGATTATCAGCATAATATTTCTGTCTAGAATGGGCAATATTAATAAACTTATTTATTAGCAAGACTTGTTCTGAAGTCTACTAAACCAGACGAGGACCTAGTAGGGCTACCTCACCTTCCGCTAGCCAGCACAAGGGTTAACAGCATGGCCTACCATATAAGGACTCAAAGGGAGCCATCTAGATCATCACCTAAAAATGTTAATTATATGATAACTCAATGATACGGATATGCTTCTCCCATGAACTATCGAAATCGAGGATTCATTCTCAGAGCATTTTCTCTAAAACATGTATTGTCTGTTCAGATTTTCCATCAGTCTGAGGGTCAACACTCGTGATTAGAAGAACCAGACATCCCATTTCTTTCTGTAAACCCTTCCAGAACTATGATGTGAAATGAGAGTATCAATCTAAAATGGTAATATGTGGAACCCCATGTATTCGTATTATCTCATAGACATACAGTCTTCCTAGCTCATCAACTGAGAATGTATCCCTAATAATAATGAAGTGGGAAAATTTTATTAGTCAGTCAATGACTACCCATATAGAATCACTACCCCTTGGAGACTTAGGTGAGGAAACTATGAAATCCATAGAAACATATTCCCATTTCCATTCTAGGACTGGATGTGGCTATTACAAGCCTGCAGGTCTTTGGTGCTCCGCCTTCACCTGCTTATAGAAGGAACACCTGGTGATAAAGCCTGCAATCTGACGTTTCATCACAGGCCACCAATACTGGCGTCGCATATCAAAATACATCCTTGAGATGCCTGGATGAACAACCCATTAGGAATCATGGGAATCTTTCATCAAATCCTCTCTCACATTTGAAGGAACCCAAATACATCCACATAGATATAGGACGTCATCTCTGTTCACATACCAATATGGAGGTTTGTTATCTCCTGATATACACTCATGAAGAACTAAACCATTAGGATCTAAAAAATGTCTACTCATCACCTTCTCAAGGAGGGAAGAGGTAACTGTTCAGGATGATAGGTAAGACATCTCATGACTATCATGAAACCTCAGATGATGTTCAAAAACAAGTACCATTAACTTCCATTCATCACTAGCATCATGTATGTACTACTATTGAGTTTTCTAAATCAGTGCATCTGCAACCACATTGCCTTTTCTAGGTGTATTGGCAAGCTCAAAATCAATGGATTGAAGATATTGAACCCATATTCTCTATCTAAGGTTCAAGTCATGCTGTGAAAACTATAATTGAGCCTCTTTTGATATGTATACACCACAAAGCGCTCAACCAAAAGATAGTGACTCTATCAATGTAAGGCATGGAAAACTGCTACTTGCTCGAGGCCATGGATTGGGTAATTTCTCTCATGAGGCCTCAACTGCCAAGATCCGTTCGCAATGACTTTGTCTTCCTACATCAACATTACTCCAAGGCCAATGCTTGATTCATCAAAGAAGAAAATATAACCTTTACCAGGTTCTAGAAGAACCAGAATAGGTGTCGAGACAAGCCTCCCTTTATGCTCTTGAAAGTATTTCTCACATTCTTCTGACCACTGAAATGTAACACCCTTACTTTCAAGCATAATAAGTGTTGAAGAAAGATGTTATAAGTCCTATATTAAATTCCTATAATATCTTTCCAGCCCCAAGAAACTATGTATATCAAACACATTCTTGGGATGCTCCTAGGACACTACAACACTAACCAATTTAGGGTAAATAGATACTCCTGATTCAAAAATAATATGACCCAAGAAGTGGACTTTTTCGATCCAGAAGTCACATTTAGAAATATTGACATAAATATGATGCTCTCTTAGTGTACTCATAATGACATCAAAATGTTTGGCATGGTAATTATGAGTGCGCGAATACAACAAGATGTCATCACCAAAGACCACGACAACATAGTACAAATAAATATGGAAACCCCTATTCCTCAAAGCCATGAAAGCAGCAGGTGCGTTCGTAAGACTAAATGGAATACCAAGATACTCATACAGACCATACCTGCTACAGAAAGCTGTACAAGGTATGAATGATGGTCTAAATCACACTTGATGATAACATGATCTTAGGCCAATCATAGATAACACCTATTCTCCTTGGATCTGGTCAAATAGATCATCTATTTGAGGAAGTGGATACCAGTTCATGGCTATTAGATAGTTCAACCATCTGTAATCAACACATAATCATAGAGTTACATCTGTCTTCTTAGCTAAAAGAATGGGTGAACTCCAAGAGGATGTAATGGGCCATATAAAACCATTGGCCTCTAAGCCCTCTATCTTCCACTTGATCTCTTGATGCTCAGTAGGTTCCACCCTATAAGGAGGAATGGACTCTGGTGTTTCTCCTAGAACAAGCTCAATTGTAAACTCTACCTCTCTCTTAGGAGGTAATCCGTTGAAGTCATTAGGGAAGACTTCTATGTAATTATCAACTACTAGAGGGAAATCAGTTTGATGAAAACCTTGATCCCCCATGAAAATATTTGCAATCTGGGCGGTCACTCCACCTAGATGACGATTCTTCGGTCCATCTCTCCTAGCATGTACATCCCAGTCACCTTTGAAAAGATGATTGTTGCCTTATGTTGATGTAAACTAAACCCTTCAGTGATAATAGTCTACAGTCAAAAAAAAGTGGACAAATCAGTTGATCCTGAGAATGATATCGAATCCTGTCATCTCGATGAAAAAAGAAGTTTCATATGAAAGGGTAACTACCAACCTCAAGGGGACAGTCTATGCACTAGCATATTCCCTCTATCAGTATTCCCAATGGTGTATCGACAGTCATTAAACCATAGTGATAATGTATCTCTAGTCTTATACTTTTTACAATATAAACAAAAATAAAAGAGTTTCAAGAAACTGTATCAAACAATGTAGATAAAATAATAGAGGCTACTAGAATAGTACCTCATACTATAGATGGTCCCGCAACCTGATCCTAGGTTATCGGATATAAAGCATGCAACTGACCTAATCTACAGAGATATGAAACAGATGGGCTACCACCATCATGACCGCTCTTCTGGTACTACTGGTGATCAGGGATTAGACTAACATGGCCACAACCTTCTCCTTAGTCAGACCTGCCAGTGCTACTCCAACTTCCCACCTAATGTAGTGTGAATGAACTCACTCCTAATGTAGGAGCTAAATCTTATCTTTTTCCAATCAAATCTTGTGTAAAGGTCCTACAATGTCGTGGAAGATGAACCATACGACCGTAAACCCGACACTCCATATGGACTCTATCAAACTAGGGATTCTTATGCCCTAGTTCTCCATACATATGACACACTAAAGAGCTATCAAACTAGATACTATAGCTACCACTGCACTGACGATAAACCTCAAGGGAATGTTTCCTACCTTTGGAAGAACTAATGGCCTGACCTGGCACTGATCCTTTAAACCTAGTACTCACTCTATACCTTAGGTTACACTTAGTGATAAGGTCATGATCAACCGTTGTAGAGAATTTAGGAAGGAGAAAGCAATTCACCTGAGTTCGGTTGGTGAACTTGAGCCCATCCACAAAACTTCTAACACACGAAAGCTCATCACTGTCTTGAAGCAGTGCAATGTTCTGAAAATCAGTGAAACATGCTGAATATTCCATAACTGACATAGAACCCGACTCAAGATGCATGAACTCCTTGGCTCTATCATCTCTCAATGACTGAGGAAATAACTGATCATAGAAGGAAATCTGGAAGTCAACCCATAAAATACCATGATGATGACTGGCCTGGGTAACGACATCCCACTAATGCTTGGCCAGATCTCGATTCATGTATGTAGATAACTTGGATCTTAGCACTTTAGGTGTTTAAAAATCCTCAAAGATAGACACCATGACCTTTATCCAACACTCAACAACCTGAGAACCATCATCCCCTGAAAAAGTAGGAGGATGATGGTGCTATAACTCACGGGTCAGATTAACCATTGTAGTTGCAACCCATGGTGCGCTAATCATGGATTGCATCATACATAGTAAACTATCACAGACATGGGCATCAATGGTTAGATTGGGTATAGTAGGTGGTGCCTCATGTTGAACATCGGGAAGTAATACTGGTAGCTCAGGGACCACCATGTCTTGGGCATGGTCATCACCACCCTCATGGCGAACGACACGAGGACATCATGGCGGCATTGGTCTAAAAATTCCAATCACACACCTTATAAAAAAATTAGAATCAAGGATATATACTCCCTAGAATAAAAATATCATAAGAAAACTCACTACCCATGACATACTACCGAAAATACATGCTTAGACGTCCAGGTATCAGTAAGTGATCAAGTATAAGTTTTAAGTCATTTTTTAGTTATTTATTTGGTTCACTGTCTTTCCTTTCATAAACATGTAAAGGAGGTATAAGGATGTGAAACCAATTCATTTTTGATTTCCGGATTCACTTTATAATGGATAGTCATTTCTGAGGAATTGGTTCCCATAAAACTATCACAAAAACCCACACCCATTTACTTATAGAATAATGTCTTGACTTAGTAAATTATTCATCACAACCCATGAGTGTCCATACACCTCATGAATTGAGATATAAAATCACTCAGTTAAATCCAATGTAATATAAGCAAAAGAAACTATCAAAACATCACTCAACAAACATAGTAATATCAAGAAATGAAAAGCAGTGAAATGCACCTATATGGCATGGCAATATGCAAGACATAGGGAATTATAGGTTCCTATAATGATGCATGTAGAAATACTCATTTCCCTCATATCATTAGGACAATGATGAAATACATTCCCTAAGGGTAATAATAAAAAACACCACACAACATATGAGTCACCCAATGGTGAAATAATATCAACAATAAGTGGAGAAATAGAATAATAATTGCATTATGGGTAACTTGGATTTTAACCCGAACATGGGTTCGCGACACCCAAGAACGGCTTATGACCTAGTCCCAAGAGTTCCTATTCTCCAATCGATTTTATCCAAAATTAAATAATGATAAGAAACAACCATTGATTCTTCTTTGTGATAACCCGGACCCGGATCCCACATAATGGTGCCCCAAACATGGTGAGCTACATGACCTCAAGCGTATCTTCCCGAATTCCAGAGGCTTATGAAATTCAGCGAGGGCCTAACGTATGTCTGTGGGAAGACTATTCCACCATTAGAAGAGTGTATCACTGAGAAAAAGATAAAAATGAGTAGTAAACAGTGGAATCAATATGAATACAAAGAAGAAGAAAACTGATGCAATATATAAACAAGAATAATAATAACTATATCAACTAGAATAGTAATGATGTAATGTCATGTATCTAGAAAAATAGAAATCATGGATACAAGACAATAAGCATAACATGTCCCACAAGGTAAAAGAAAACAAGGTCTAATCCAAGCATCCTGAGATCCTACTCGGTCATCAGCAATCAAGCATTGTCATATCAACTCACAATATAGTATTGGAAGTCACATCCTTCTCTTTGTCAATACCTTAAACATTGTAATCTACTAGAGGTTCCCAACAACACTCAGAGAGGGTATGAGATAAATATCAGTGGGCCACCACCAATGGTGTCTATAACATTCAGCCTGTGAAATGTAATGCAGCTGTGTGCAGGCATATATGCCAATTAAGCAAGTAGTACAAAATAACAAAATAACAACGTACCTACTTCATCCATCGGCTGGTGTCTGAACTTGTAACTTGTTAATTAATTAATCAATTACCATTTAATGTTAATAGGACTTGTGAGGCATAGTCAACACTAACATCACCTCGTGATAGTATCA
Organism: Viscum album; assembly: GCA_963277665.1. NCBI lineage: Eukaryota > Viridiplantae > Streptophyta > Magnoliopsida > Santalales > Viscaceae > Viscum > Viscum album. The sequence goes on from OY728123.1 coordinate 884,346,562, forward strand.
GTAGTGAAGGTTCCAAGAGGTAACAAGGTAATTAGACCACGATACCCAATGACGGAGTTCCAGGGTAAAAACCAAGGTAACATAAAATCATAGGAATCTAAGAAAATACATGGGCCCAATGGGCTTTCACCATGGAACCTACTAGTCAATGCTGGATCCAAGGAGTGTATATGAGGTATCATTTAATAAGGAAAGGTACCCAATAATTGTATACTGGGCATCCAAGGAATAGTTAAGAACCAGAGTCTAGGTGGGTATCAACCTATGAAAACTATATCCTTGAATCAGAGTGGGGTTCTCGAGACCCAAGGTCTTCCCCTTTCAAAATCCAATCCATGATCGAGTCAGTCAAATCCTATTTGATATTGTAATCCGGTAATAATTCATTTGGTTCAAGTCTTTCCTTCCATTACTGTGGATTGGTCAATTAGAATTGAAACCATCGGTCCAAGCTTTATATTCAATTAGTGTGGATATGAAAACTAGTGTTGCCACCATTTAATCAATTATTATTTATCCATTAAGGAATAATCAATTATAGAGGTTCACTCCGCTACCTTCCATCAATATGGAAAGGGGTGCTACAGACATGTAAGCTTTATTCAATCTCATTTAATAATGCCAATTTATATATTTAGTATACTTTCCATTTCACATTTCATATTTCACATTTAATAATATTTTTTAATCACTTACCTTAGGTGGGTCAGGTGGTGAGCATAAATGGTATATTCCATTGTCAAATTCTCAGAAATAACAAGACATTTATGATAAGAAGACTCACTTTTAGAATGGTCAATATAAAGAACACCTGAATGGCAGCTTAAATGTGTCAAAACACATAAATCATAAATAAGGCATAATCTTTGACATGAGGTTGATTGAGTTGTGGGTGAAACCACCAAATAATAATCACAAATTTGGAAAAACCATAACCAAACGATTATAACGAGTATAATAATGCAATGTTAATTAAATAAACGGTTTCCAACCAAACTGGTGGGCCCCACACGAACATTCCAAAAACAAAAATCTTTAGGGATGAGTTATAGGCCACCCACCTTAGGTTTTTACAATCCTTATCCTTTTTTATTGGCCCTTGATTTTCCTCAAATCGAAGTAGATCTACGAAAGGGTGAAAATGCTTACATGGTGATATCTAGGTTGAGAGTGAAAGAGAAGAATAACGGCTAAAGTGAACTTGAGTACTTACCGTTTCTCATCCAACTTGATGAAGGGAAGCTCGATTCGAAGCCAGAAGAAGAATATCACTTGATTATATACTCTGATCTTTGAAAACCCCAAAATTGAGAGACCACTAGGTAAATCCCGCATAAACACAGATTAGGGAAGAAGGGGAAGGATTAATAGATCATTAAGGTCGTTTTGATCATTTTAAATAAGTTTTTAGCCATCCCACGGGTTTTCCGGATGGTTTTTCAAACCATGTGGGCATCATGCGAGAAGGTTCTACTCGAAAAGTCTTCCTCTGCATGGTTGGATAAAACCATGTGCCACCCTTAAACATTTACCTGGGAATAAGGGGTGATCGAATTTTTTTTCTACACGGATGTGCGCTAACAATGTGAGGTGCTACTCTCTGAAAAAAAAAACAAACCGTATAGTTAGAAAAACTATGCGCAAAGCATGCAACATGATCAGTTTTCCCAAAAAGAGGTGCTCTGAGCTCCAAAAAATCCACAGACACCCACAGAACCTTTACTAACACATTATAAATCTATATTAGGTACAATGTAATGATTTAGACTGAAAATTGAAGGATCCATACCTATGTGAAAAATCATGTTCTTACCATTATGATTCCTCATTACATTACCACCCTACGAAGGTGAAAAAGGTGATCGTGGCTCTGAGTTTTAAAACCCATGTTAGTTTTCTCTAATAAAAATTGAAATTGAAGATAACTCAGAAAAACATAATGTAAATAATGCATTAATTTAATGAATTCAATAATATAACATAAAACATTTACCTAATATAATGACCAAAGGTCTAGTTTCTTGAAGATTAGTTGTATAGACATTGGAATTCCATACAGTTATCAAAATTCCACTAAAATATTTCTCCTCCAATGAAATTTTAGATATCCTACATGACACAATCATCATCATAACCAACAAATTAGAAAGATTATAAATGGTTCAGCTTAAATTATCAGTATATAAAAATACATATCATAAAGTATTAGATAATAATCCCAAAGGAGTACACGAGTATGTGTTTATATGAAAATAAAATCTCAACGGACCATTGGTAATAATCATATTAAATTTTATAGAAAAATATTTCCATATAAACCTCATTTGAAAGAATAAATTATATGAACTTTCAAAAAAATAAATAAAAATCATCATAAAACATGTAAGCGTGATAGAATAGTTTGGATTAATATAAAAATAAGGTCTAATTATGAAAATAATGAATAACATGATAATTTTTTTGAAAAGGTGGAACAATCATAAACATCGGATTTCCTATCCTTGTGAACCTGCATACTAAACAACTTATTCATGTAACACCCTGAGATTTTATGAAAAATATACATTTAATTTCATTAATGTCTTTTGTTGTATGCTACACCAAGATTACCTTGCACTATACGCAACACCGTATTAGCTTACAGTATACGCAACACTATTCTTGGATCGTGTTACACACAATTTTGATAATAGTTATTCTACACATCATTGAGTATATATATATATATTCAATGTATAAATGAAATATGGTTGGATTCTGTTATACAAAACAACAAAGGATTCTTGAACAACATGCAACCCTAACTTGCCTTGCATTACACGCAATCACGACCTTCCTTGATAGCATGTGTTGTACGCAATATCGGATTTTACTAAACAATGATATATTATTAAAATATTATTAAAACTAGCCGTTATGAATAGTAATAACCACTTTTTAAAATTTTATAAATTTTATCTCTCAAAATGGACTTCATTTTTGGATTTGGAGTATCGAATTTAGCCTACGGTGAAATTTTGGTACTTTTCGGATAACTTTCATATTTTGATGAATAGTGAAAATTGCTAAATTTTAATTAAAAACAACTTTTTTAATCAAAATAACTTATAGTGATAAATTATGAATTTGAGTGGATTTAAATTATATTTAGAATATATTTTTACCATTTAATAAAATTTTGGTCATTGGACATAATTTCCCAATTAAACCGAACATAAACAAGTATCAATCTTTTGATAGTTATTATATCTTAAAAACACGTTTTTTGTTTTGATAGCAGGAATTAATTTTAAATTAATTTCTGCCACTTCTGTGTTTAGAATTTGGAAAAAATGGATTCCATATTGAGAATCAGGATGATCAAATTATGTAAATAGGTAACTTTTTTTAGACATTATGAATAATTACTTCGGTAAATATTTTATTTACCATGGTTAAAGGGTAAATCCGATAAATATGGGTTAAAAAATAATTTAATAATAATACAAAAATTACACTAAAATGTGTGATGACCTTATTTGTTCATACATGTTTGACCATGGGCATCTTTGGGTCATTTTGGGGACCCCATGGTGCCACTTGTAAGTGATTGGGTCACTTTATTTTAATTAAGTTAAAATGAATACAAAAATGACACAAGCATATATATTTTAGAAAAAAATTACATAGGGATATATTTGTTGTATTTTCGATTGTAAATATAAATTAAAAAGTTAAAAGGATTTCCTACATAATTATATTTTATTTCTAATTTTTAGACATTAAATAATTTAATTTATTTATGACACAATGATGATGCAATAATTACCATAATAGTGAAAACTTAACATAATTTATATTATAAATACCCAAATAAATAAAATTTGATACTTTTAATGAATTAAATTAATTTTATAGGTTAATATTACATGTTAGTAATGATTTAATTAACTTTTTCAGAAGTAATAATTCTGTTATGAGTTTCACAAAAATCAACTATTGAATAGTGTCAAAATTGACATAAAATAGATTTTAAAACACATATTATATTATTGATTGTTATTTTATTCCTAAAAATCTAAGGTTCTGCCAAGATACTTATATCAAGATAGGTGTATCATTAATGGACCACATGGGGGACTCTTGGATGTATATGGTATGTTTATTAACTATATAATATAAAAATACAAAGTGACATGGTAAATGTCAATCTAATTAACTAAGAGTTAAAAGTAAAAGATAAGGTTAGTATAATGACCTAAACTTGTATAAATTGTACTGGATGAGAGTATCTAGACCCATCCCCACCATAGCTTCTAAATAAATCAATTTGGAGCTATTTAAAACCGAATTTGGATTTATAATATAATAATATTTTTTGTTATTCCAAAGGTGCCCCTCTCATCTCTTATAAAAGGGCACCTCCTCCCCCTCTTCCTCACACCTCATTGAGCCTTCAAGCTCGGCCAAACCATGAAATATTCTCTTCTCCACTTCCCTAGAAACATCCTAGAGGTCCTGGTCTTCTTCAAATACCAATTTTATTTCCCTAAGAAGAGGACTCTAAGAGGCGCTTCACAGAAGATGTAATGTCTGTTACCGATTATTTCAACTTTATTTCTTATTCCACTTCTTCTTATTAGGTTGTTTAATTATTAAGTAATAACATTAGTATCAATCATATACTGATATTTTATTATAATTATGAAGCAACCCTATTTCACCATCTATCCATCCTACGGAAAATGAAATCACCGCGCGTGCGTACGTACGTAATACCATCTCCACGCCATGGTGTAATCTATTTTCCACCACCACCATACTTGTATGGGTATAATGGTGTAAATAATAACTATATATGATTATTTTAAAGTGATATTGATTCTTAAATAGTATACATACACTCCAATACAGTCCCACGATCATGAGAATGATATCATCACTCGTGCGTACGTACGGACTACCGTCTCCACGACGCGATGAGATTCATTATCCACGTTAACCATTCATGAATGATTATAAAGTATATATAATATGTAATCATGAAATATATGACATAATAATGATACTGGATTTATGTGTATATATATAAGACCTCATCCTTAAACCTTACTTAATATTGAATTTAATGAATAATTCACATTGAGGATCTTTTCAGGTTTAGAGTTTTAGAGAATTAGGACATAACTATTACATCTCAAAAGATTAAAAAGTAAAAACTTTTACTAAGTTTCCATAAAATATATACTCTTAAAAAGAAACATGTCCAGTTCCATGTTTTAGGTACCATGACTTTCCCTTGATCCCATCCTTGACCCTATTCCACGTTAAGTCCTGTGAAAAACATTTCAAAAACGCGGGATGAGCATAAAAAGCTCAGTAAGGGATACATAAAGAATTAAAATAGTTAGTTTTTCAAAACAACAAGTAAACCATGTATACTTTTTCAAAGTAATACTTTTCACCTTTTTGAAGTAGTAAAAACTATTCACTTGATAAAAGTTTATTACTTACCCATCTGTAACCAAAATATTACCATAAAACCCATATAAAGATCACATAACATATAAAGGCAACTTGGGACATAAACATACTTAAGTGGAATAACCATAAGGTCGACTTCCACACATATCACTTAATGGAATAGCCATTCGACCAACTTCCATACATACTTAATAGAATAGCCATACGACCGACTTCCATACCCAATGCATTGGAGGTTATAACTTAACCACCTGTCCTGGTATTCACGGCACCACCCATCATATGGTTTATCACGTAACCACCCGTAAAATGTCCAAGTACCAATATAAAATCATAAAACATAAAACCAATATAAAGGAATGATAAAATTTCCACATTTCAATCACAATATATCATTTAAATATATTGACATAATAGAATCCTTTATCAAAACCATTTTAAATACCAAAATACATAAAAGAGTAAATGGTATTTATTTTATTTTAAAAACATTATGGCTTGTTGAGGAAGCCAAAGACCAAATAATACTCATGGCAGCGGAAAAGGTCGTTGTCACCGCGTACATTAAAAGAAACATTCCTTTCTGTCATTTTGTAAAACGCTTCATAGAAAAAGATTCCTTTGGTATAAAAGTAAATGTCATAGGGTTTTATACACCGTATAAAAGAAAGTTGTTTATAAAATGAAATATGTCTCAATGAAAGGAGATTGAGACGAAGTCACTTACAAAGACGGTATCCTTGGTTTAAGGATAAATCAATTACATAATTATGTGTGATAAACGAAAACACCAAATATAAGTGGATATTATGTGTAAAAAAATCAGAGGTTATTCACACATATTCATAGAACGACATATTCAAGGAGTATAAGTTTATCCCAAAGAATCAAATTTGGGTTAAGAAGTTCCCTTGCAAAAATTTGATAGCCTAATGGCGTCACTACAAAATTCAGAAAATGAGTAGATGAGAGATAAAAAGGGTATCTCATCACATGGAAATAAAATTTAATTAAATAACGATATATAAGAACATATCCCAACATAATAGTATGTGAATTAAAAGACATAACAAAAGAAGTCTTTTAAAAAGAGGAGGGTGAAAGGTTCCCTTACCGACGTGGGTATCTTTCGAAACATACACCCTGTGAAAGAAGGACAATACAACATTGATGTAAATACTCATAAATGAAAGTATATTACATAATGAGTAAAATAATGGTCAGTACATATACCACTAAAAGGAAATTGTGGCAAATGTATCATAAATCTCATGGGAATAAAAGTGAGATGAAAAATCCCTTACGAAAACTCGGCAGCCTAATGGTGCCACCTAAAACTTCCAAAAATTGATTGATGAGATCAAATAATGTCTCTCATCATATTAAAATAAAATGTACAGCAAGAGGAATATAACAGAACATCCCCCATCATAAAAAAGAGGAGCTTAAAATAAGTAAAGTACTTAAAATGAAAGAGAGAGGTTAGATCTCTTACGGAAATTCGGCAGCCTAACGGCGCCACTCAAAACTTCCAAAATGGATTGATGAGAGAAAATAAGGTCTCTCATCATGTGAAAATAAAAATTTCAGTAAGATTTATATAAAATAACATCCCAATAACAAGAAATATTATCTTTAAAAGGAATGACATAAAAGAGTGTACTTAAAAAGAAAGAGAGGAGTAGGATCCCTTACCTCGGGTCCGACCTGACTCGATCGTTCTTTAACGTCCTGAATAATAAACTTGAGTTAATTTCTACTTTCTTAAGAACCTTTTTCAAGTTCATTATTCCTTTTATATCAATTATTTAAATGTTATAAACAGTATGTAATCATTTAAGTTAATAATGTTTGTTTTGTCGATATCTGGTTCTTAAGTCAAAAGTTGACTTCTTACAAATATATGTTGTTCTTGTGGTCAAAGGTTCATTATATACAGAATGACATTCCTGATTTGGATATCATATATATCATATATATATCCATCATATAAATATATTTATAATATTACATAATCATTTAGAGCTAATAAATGAAATGCACCATTCATGGAGACGGTAAGTCGTACGTACACATGAACGCTACTTTCATTTCTATGTCATATTAATGGAATTACAACTAAATGAGAGATGCGTATATTTTTAATTCCATAATTATATTCATCCTTTAGATGTATCATATATCATATATATCCATTATATGTACTTATAATAGTACATTACATTTGAGGATAAGAAATGAAATGCACCATTCATGGAGACGGTAAGCCGTACATACGCATGAACGCTACTTTCATTTCAATCTCATACTTTAATGGAAAGAAAAAAATAATGATATAAAGTTATATTATAATTCCAGTATAACATCGTATATAATAACATTAAATCCATCTTTTATACATCCCACATATGGCATTAACAAATCAAATCACTTTGAGGGGGCGGTAGTCTGCACTTCCTAAAATGAAGATATCGCATATACCCATAATGGAAGCCATTAAAGGTATGAAAAAAATGAAAAATACAGAAGCTCAAGTAAAACATAAAAATATTATATATCATATATAAACATAGTGAAATCTTAATGGCCACCTTTGAAGTTGTTATATGAGTGTTGAACAATCATCATTTCGTGAGGCAGAAATTCGCCATCCACAGAAACTGTATGTTCTTTAACCATAAATGAGGTTGTGTGAAAGTGTAGCTCGAATACATATTATAACAACATCCTAGTATATTGAAGATACTGTATTTTTTACAAACGAAATGAATAAAAAGAGTTTTGGGGGTTGGAGAAGCAAAATTAAACAAAAGATCACAAGTGAAGACGTTACCTTAAAATTGGGTAACTCCCTTTGGTTTGAACCAAAAGGGTTTCTTGAAGACCTTCATGCCTAAGATAAGGATTCTAGGACGAGGAGAGAGATGTGGAGAGATAAAATGATCAGATCTTGGCCGAACCTAAGGATTGATAGGTGTGGGTAAGGTGGTAGAGGTGGGGGCCTTTGATAAGAGGAGAGGAAGGACACTCTTGTAAAAGTATAAAATGTTACTTCATTTTGAAATGGTTTTCGGATTTTAATGGTCCCAAATTGATGTGTTTCTAGTATAAGGTGATAAGAGTTCGAAATACACCCATACGATAGGTTTTTGACCTGTTTAGGTCCTAGATTTTGCATTATCTTTCCATTTTATTTAAATCGTTAAATAATGAGGTCATCGATGCATCATCATGATGTCATAAAGAATTTAATATATTTAATGTATAAAAATTATAAAAAAAATACTATGACGTAATAAATTTTTTTATATTTCCAATGACTATTTTTAGTCACAATTCTTACTTTTATAACCACATGTAAAAATTGTTTTAGTAAAACAAATCATGTTTGTGACATTTTTATTTTAACTTTAAATAAAAGACATAAATGTCATTATCAAACCCATGTGGCTCCATGGGGTACCAAAAATAGACCCATGGGTTTTCATGGTCGTACATAACTCATACAATAGGGTTAGGAAATGTTTCAATATATTTTCATTTTATTATAATATCATTTTTACCTTAAATCACACTAATTACCTTTAATCGCAATTAATAAAACATAAAAGTTACTTTTCATAAAAAATTATTTTCATCCCATTGAACCACATTTTACTTAACAATTAAAATAATTTAAATTTGATTTTTGAAATTCAAATCACAGAAGTGGTAAAGTCCCATTGAAAAGAAAAATCAAATTTTGTAACCACCACTTTGTGGTTTCACTAATCATCAAAATTGAAGTTTTTCAGAAAAATACCAAAAATTCACCCTAAGATATATTTGATATTACGAATTCAAAAATGATGTCTCTTTTAACAAATTCATAACATAGATGTTGTATTAATTAATTTTATAATTAATTCCCGCAGTCAGAGCAAATAGCGTGTTTTTATGAAACAACAATTATCAAAAGATTGACACTAGTTTAAGTCTAACCTTAAAGTGATATTAATTACAATCACCACCATTGGATTAAATGGTAAAAATATATTCTATTTACACTTTAAAACCAATTAAAAAGATAATCTAATCATATGAATAAATTAGATTAAAATTAGGTTTTGAATTAAAATACAACATTTTTCACTATTCATTAAAAATTGAACTTTTTCGGAAAAATACCAAAAATTTACACAAAGTAAATTTTGATGTCCCGATTATAAAGACGAATTTTAATTTTTCAAATATAACACATAATATTGTCAAAAAATGGATTTAAAAGAGGTTCTCCATCAAAAGGCGGTTAATCGACCTTTTAAAGAATATTAGACTGTCTACGCTTAAAATTGGATTTATTCACATTTTTAATCCTCTAACATTTATTATAAAGAGTAAAAATATTTGACAAACATATATAATCATTTTTTAGGTAGTTATGTTCATTCCCACCATTACAATGACTAGGCGTTAATTATTATTTAAAATAATATTATTTTATTATTAGAGTGCAACGTAAGATTCCCAAGAAATTCGTTGTTGCGTATTGGGTATGCCATCGAGCATAGCATCCCATTTAAAGTAATATTAATATTTTATTCACAAATATGAATAAATATAAAAATGTCATATTCTTTATTTACCCGTGGTGTTACATCCTTCCCTCCTTTTGGGAATTGCGTCCTCGCAATTTTAAAATTGGGCTTAGAAATATCCTTGAAAGTCCCACATCAGAACAAGAGTCAGTAAAACAATCACATTAAAATAAAGAAAGATAAGTACAGAGGTCACCCGAGTTAACCCATACTAGGATACCAAGTATGAAAATATGGACATGGAGGAAAAAACAAAGGGTCATGTTCTGATGGAGAGTGATAGTAAACATGTCTAGGAGAAAGTTAACCATAAGAAAATCACAAACTTGTGATGGGTTAAATGGTATTCGATTCCCCAGTAGGAAAAGTTAACAGATAACATTATTTTTTTAAGTTACTTTTCATGGAGGAATTTATTTTTGATCTTAACTAAATCATAATGAAACATATTTTCTTGTCATGTAGACTTTCAACTTTTACAAGATTCCTTAATCAAACTCATATTTTCTAAAAAAGATGAGTATTTAGGAAGACTTGTTTGCATTAAGAGTACTATAATAAATATATAGAGAATCACCTAATCAACAAAAGAGAACTATAAACATCCCATATCTTTAAACTCTAACCAAAACCAAAACTAAAAAGGTTAGTACAAGATCAGATAATCCAGAAAAGGATAACCCTTTATAAAAAGAAAATTTATTCTTAATCTCCAAAATTTGTCCAACAAAACCCAAAGTTCAACGATGACCATTTGATAAACAATTTGTCCATAAAATTCCTCAATGTAAATCAAACTAAGATTAAAACCCAAATATTTGAATGATTTAGTCACATAGTCTTCCAAGCTAAATCATAACATTTATCTCCAAACAACACCAGTTTCTCCTAAAGTCTCGCATTGAAAAGTAATTAACCTAATCACATATCCTCCATGATATGTTAATAATTTTCATAAAAACCCAAAATCAACATAGTCTTAATTAATAAAGTCACCTAACTAAAAAGAATAAGTCATACTAACCAGGGACTTCACATAGTTCAATGGTCGATGATAAATACCCATTGCACTTTGGTTGTGGGTTCGATTCTCGCAGCCTTGTCCGACGCGACGGGTTGTCACACGGTCTGCGTGTTGTCCTTTTTCCAAAACTACATAATTCGTAAAACATTCCCCAATAACGAGATAAAATTATCCAAAATAACCATATTGTAATTTAACCTCAATTTTATCTCATGACTTTCACTTTCTATCATTACATATAGTAACCCATAATTACCTCGAATGTAAGGATCATATAAACCCAAATGGTTCTTTATAACTATGTCCACAAAAGAACAGATTACTATTCCTTGAATAAAATTTTCATATATCAAACATCAGTGTTAAACATACTATAAAAAAGTCTTCTAATGTACCCCATCATCAAAAGACACTTAATACTCTTAAGAATTTCACCGTAACTCTTGAAGCCCTTATATGTTGACTACTTACTCATTCAACATTCTTCATGATCCATTAACCATTCCTTTCCAACTTATTCTGAAATACTTATTTCTTACAAACAAAATCATGAATCATATCCTAAGATTCCAAAATAGAAAACAAAAGTTAAGAAATAATCCATACCATTGATTGGTCATTGTCAGTTTCTTCATTCTCAATAGGAATGGCATTAGGAATTGGTAAACGAGTATTTGTATGATCTTGGTGATCCCATTCATGAAACGTCTTCATAGGACATGTGTTTGCATAATGACCATGGACACCATATTTAAAACATTCAATTGATCCCTCAGAAAGAACTACTTTCCCTTTCCTCGAGTCAACTGGATGCTTCCTTATTCCATGGCAGGTTCTTGCTTTATGACCTTCATTTCCACATCTATATCATATTTCTATCCCTTTGAAACATTTTATTAGGTCTTTCCTTCCACATCTATGACACATAGGTTTTTGAACACACTTACCTTTATGATTATTACCTGTAGTTCTGTAGGGATTTGTTTCTCTCATATATGATGCCTTATAGAAATCACCAAGGTTTAGGTGGTCAATCATGACTCAAGATAGTTGGTTGAGGATAAACACAAGAGTTCTCATTGCAGCTCCCATATCATTCAGTTTCTCGCTCAGAAAACTGTCACAGTTTCCTTCACATCCACCGTTACTTTGGTGCCTGCTAGATCCAGCCATTTACTAAAACCAAAAAGGTCAGTGTGAGTATATCAACAAAACCATCATGTTCTAAAAAGGAAGATAAACACTAGGATATACTTACTCATTAACTTTATCTAAAACTATGAATGTTTATGAAATCCTAACCATTATGGTCATGTCACTTATGCTTAAAGAATACCCTAACCTCTAAAGTTATCTAAACCGACTTTTGATACCAACTATAAGGCCCCAGCCATAAACCTTACATAATATTCAATTAAATGAATAATTAACATTGAGGATCTTTTCAGGTTTATAGTTTTAGAGAATTATGACATGACTATTACATCTCAAAAGATTACAAAGTAGAAACTTTTTCTAAGTTTCCATAAAATATAAACTCTTAAAATGAAACATGTCCAGTTCCATGTTTTAGGTTTGCATGACTTGCCCTTGATCCCATCCTTGACCCTATTCCACGATAAGTCATGTGAAAAAAATTTCAAAAACTTGGGATGAGCAAAAAAAGCTCAGTAAAGGATACACAATGAATGAAAACTGTTAGTTTTTTAAAACAACAAGTAAACCATGTATACTTTATCAAAGTAATACTTTTCACCTTTTCGAAGTATTAAAAACTCTTCAATGAATAAAAGTTCATTACAAAACCTTCTGTAACCAAAATATTACCATAAAACCCATATAAAGATCACATAACATATAAAGGTAACTTGGGACATAAACATACTTAAGTGGAATAACCATAAGGTCGACTTCCACACAAATCACTTAATGGAATAGCCATTCGGCCAACTTCCATACATACTTAATGGAATAGACATACGGCCGACTTCCATACCCAATGAATTGGAGGTTATAACATAACCACCCTTCCTGGTATTCAAGGAACCACCCGTCATATGGTTTATCATGTAACCACCCGTAAAATGTCCAAGTACCAATATAAAATCATAAAACATAAAACCAATATAAAGGAATGATAACATTTCCACATTTCAATCACAATATATCATTTAAATATATTGACATAATAGAATCCTTTATCAAAACAATTTTCAATACCAAAATATATAAAATAGTAAATGGTATTTATTTTATTTTAAAAACATTACGGCTTGTTGAAGAAGCCAAAGACCAAATAATACTCGTGGCGGCGAAAAAGGTCGTTGTCACCGCGTACGTTAAAAGAAACATTACTTTCTGTCATTTTGTAAAACGCTTCATAGAAAAAGATTCCTTTTGTATAAAAGTAAATGTCAAAGGGTTTTATACACCGTATAAAAGAAATTTGTCTATTAAACTAAATATGCCTCAATGAAAGGAGATTGAGACGAAGTCCCTTACAAAGACGGTATCCTTGGTTTAAGGAATAATCAATTACATAATTATGTGTGACAAATGAATAAACCAAATATAAGTGGATATTAAGTGTAAAACAATCATAGGTTATTCACACATATTCATAGAACTACATATTCAAGGAGTATAGGTTTATCCCAAAGAATCAAATTTGGGTCAAGAAGTTCCCTTGCAAAAAATTGACAGCCTAATGGCGTCACTACAAAATTCAGAAAATGAGTTGATGAGAGATAAAAAGGGTATCTCATCACATGGAAATAAAATTTAAATCAATAAGGATATAGAAGAACATATCCCAACATAATATTATCTGAATTAAAAGACATAACAAAAGAAGTCTTTTAAAAAGTTGAGGGTGAAAGGTTCCCTTACCGACATGGGTATCTTTCGAAACATACACCCCGTGAAAGAAGTAAAATACAACATAGATGTAAATACTCATAAATGAAATTATATTACACAATGAGTAAAATAATGGGCAGAACATACACCACTCAAAGAAAATTGTGGCAAATGTAGCATAAATCTCACAGGAATAAAAGTGAGATGAAAAATCCCTTACGAAAACTCGGCAGCCTAACGACACCACTTAAAACATCCAAAAATGGATTGATGAGATCAAATAGGGTCTCTCATCATATTACAATAAAATTTACAGAAAGAGGAATATAAAATAACATCCCCCATAATAACAAAGAGGAGCTTAAAAGAAGTAACAAAAAGTAGAGTACTTAAAATGAAAGATAGAGGTTAGATCTCATACGAAAATTCTGCAGCCTAACGGCGCCACTCAAAACTTCCAAAATGGATTGATGAGAGAGAATAGGGTCTCTCATCATATGAACATAAAAATTTAAGTAAGAGTAATATAAAATAACATCCCAATAACAAGAAAGATGATCTTTAAAAGGAATGACATAATAGAACGTACTTAAATAGAAAGAAAGGAGTAGGATCCCTTACCTCAGGTCCGACCTGACTCGATCGTTCTTTAACGTCCTGAATAATAAACTTGAGTTAATTTATAATTTCTTAAGAACATTTTTCAAGTTCATTATTCCTTTTATATCAATTATTTACATGTTATAAACATTATGTAATCATTTAAGTTAATAATGTTTGTTTTGTCGATATTTGGTTCTTAAGTCAAAAGTGGACTTCTTACAATTATATGTTGTTCGTGTGGTCAACGGTTCTTTATATCCAGAATGAAATTCCGGATTTGGATATCATATATATCATATATATTTAGTATATACATGTATTTATACTATTACATAATCATTTAGAGGTAAGAAATGAAATGCATCGTTCATGGAGAAGGTAAGCCGTACGTACGCATGAACGCTACGTTCATTTCTATGTCATATAAATAGAATTAAAACTAAATGAGAGATGTGTATATTTTTAATTCCAGAATTATATACATCCTTTATATGTATCATACATAATATATATCCATTATATGTACTTATAATAGTACATTACATTTGAGGATAAGAAATGAAATGCACCGTTCATGGAGACGGTAAGCCATACGTACGCATGAACACTACTTTCATTTCGATCTCATACATTAATGGAGAAAAACAATAATTATATAAAGGTATATTATAATTCTAGTATAAAATCATATATAATAACTTTAAATCCATCTTTTATACATCCTACATATGGCATTAACGAATCAAATCACTTTGATGGGGTGATAGTCCGCATTTCCTAAAATGAAGATATCGCGTATACCCATAATGAAAGCCATAAAGTTATTCCACAAATTAAAAATACAGAAGCTTAAGTAAAAAATAAAGATATTATATATCATATATAAACATAGTGACATCTTAATGGCCACATTTGAAGGTGTTATATGAGTGTTGATCAATCATCGTTTCGTGAGGCAGAAATTCGCCATCCACAGAAACTGTATGTTCTTTAACCATTAGATGAAGGTGTGTGTAAGTGTAGATAGAATACTTATTATAACGAAATCCTAGTATATTGAAGATATTGGAGTTGTTACAAAAGAAATGAATAAAAAGAGTTTAGGGGGTTGGAGAAGCAAAATTAAACAAAAGAGCACAAGTGAAGACCTTACCTTAAAATTGGGTAACTCCCTTTGGTTTGAACCAAAAGGGTTTCTTGAAGATCTTACTGCCTAAGATAAGGCTTCTAGAATGAGGAGAGGGATGTGGAGAGACAAAATGATCAGAGCTTTGCAGAACCTAAGTCTTGAGAGGTGTGGGTAAGGTGGTAGAGGTGGGGGCCTTTTATAAGAGGAGAGGAGGGGTACTCTTGGAAAAGTATAAAATGTTACTTCATTTTGAAATGGTTTTCGGATTTTAATGGTCCCACATTGATGTGTTTCTAGGATAAGGTGATATGGGTTCTAAATAAACCCATAAAATAGGTTTTTTACATGTGTAGGTTCTAGATTTTTCATTATCATTCCATTTTATTTAAATCGTTAAATAATGAGGTCATCGCTGCATCATCATGATGTCATAAAGAATTTATTTTATTTAATGTCTAAAAATTATAAAAAAATAATATGATGTATTAAATCTTTTTATATTTTTAATGACTATTTATAGTCACAATTCTGAAATGTATAACCACATGTAAAATTTTTTTTAGTAAAACAAATCCTGTTTGTGACATTTTTATTTTAACATTAAATAAAAGGCATAAATGTCATTATAAAACCCAAGTGGCTCCATGGGGTACCCAAAATAGACCCATGGGTTGTATTGGTCGGCCATAACTCATCTAATATGGTTAGTACAAGTTTCAATATATTTTCATTTTATTATAATTTCATTTTTACCTTAAATCACACTAATTACCTTTAATCGCGATTAATAAAACTTAAAAGTTACTTTTCATCAAAAATTATTTTCATCCCATTGAACCAAATTTTACTTAACTATTAAAATCATTTAAATTGTATTTTTTAAATTCAAATCACAGAAGTGGTAAAGTCCCATTTAAACGAAAAATCAAATTTTGTAACCACCACTTTGTGGTTTCACTATTCATCAAAAATTGATGTTTTTCAGAAAAATACCAAAAATTCACCCTACGAAATATTTGATATTCTGAATTAAAAAATGATGTCTATTTTACCAAATTCATAATATATAAGTTGAATTAATTAATTTTATAATTAATTCCCGCAGTTAGACCAAATAGCGTGTTTTTATGAAATAATAAGTATCAAAAGATTGACACTAGTTTAAGTCCAACCTTAATGTGATATTAATTAAAATAACCACCATTGGATTAAATGGTAAAAATATATTCTATTTACAATTTAAAACCAATTAAAAAGATAATCTAATCATATAAATAAATTAGATTAAAAATAGGTTTTGAATTAAAATACAACATTTTTCACTATTCATTAAAAATTGAACTTTTTCGGAAAAATACCAAAAATTTACACAAAGTAAATTTTGATGTCCCGATTATAAAGAAGAATATTATTTTGTCAAATATAACACATAAAATTGTCAAAAAGTGGACTTAAAAGAGTTTCTCCATCAAAAGGCGTTTAATCGACCTTCTAAAGAATATTAGACTGTCTAAGCTTAAAATTGGATTCATTCGCATTTTTAATCCTCTAACATTTATTTTAATGAGTAAAAATACTTGAAAAACATATATAATCATTTTGTAGGTAGTTATGTTCATTCCTGCCATTTCAACGACTAGGAGTTAATTATTATTTAAAATAATATTATTTTATTATTAGAGTGCAACGTAAGATTCCCAAGAAACTCGTTGTTGCGTATTGGGTACGCCATCGAGCATAGCATCCCCTTTAAAGTAATATTAATATTTTATTCAAAAATATGAATAAATATAAAAATTTCATATTCTTTATTTACCTGGGGTGTTACAATATATATATATGTCATTTACTTAATTCCATTCAACTCAATAAGGAAACGAAAACAGCGTTCATGCGTACGTACGACCTACCGTCTCCCTGAATGGTTTATTTCTTTCCATTTACTGATTTATTATTTATATGTATATTATGAATATATATTATATATAAATCATGTTTTATATTCTAGAATTAAGTAATCACGATCTACGTAATCATATGAATAATTACAAGTCAAAACACGGACGAAAAATGAAACAATTATACACAAAACAATCTTTAACATGTAATTTACAAAAGATCGGGTAATATAAAGTCATAAGTGAAACATATATGATATCATAACAATGCGTATGATTCTGGAATAAGTCAATGACATTATTTAAATCATTATAAAGGAGGGTCAGACACATACGAAGCAAATTAGACCTATGGTAAGGGAAAATATCACAATCACATTTTATCCGAGATTTTTTATAATTTGGTATTTACTGGGGTGTATTTTATCATCCACATTCATGATTCCTCAATATGTAATATTTTTTTCATCCACCTACAATTTTTTAAATCCAATTTTACCCTTCAGGGAGTTTTTAGTAAAACATATAAAAGGAATCTTTTGTCGTTTTGCGTACGAGGTACTTTTTGACTTTTCTCACAAAAGTACGGGAAGAATGTTTTTTTAACTTATACGGCACGAACATATTTTTACAGTTTCAAAAAGCATTATTTTCATGAAGCTTCCTTCAAAATATTTCATGACTATTTTCAAAAAAAATCTTTTTCTTTTAAAATTGTATGATGTTCTGTGAAAAGAAATTGATTTTGAAGAAGAAAGGATATTTTCCTCAAGAATTCATTTCAATTGTCTTATCAAAACTATTTTCCATCTAAGATGAAATTATTTCATATGTGTACGGTTGAAGTATAAAGTATCTATTATTTATATGGTTTCACTTTTCTTATTATGAAATGATATCCATTTCTTTTATATGGATTATGTGATTATGGGATGATGTTTATGAAACCCATTTTATTTATTGTGTTATTATGAATGATGTATGTTTATTTTGTGGCACAAGTAAGAATGATTTCATTATGAGATGGGTGGGACCTATATCTACCTCCAATTCATTGGGTAAAGATTTATATCTCATGAGATAGACATGGATGGAATGGCAAGGTAAACCGGTTCAGTAATACAGGACTGGAACGAGGAGTGAACTCGATTCAGAAAGGGACTTTGTCCACTAAGATGGTCTTGGCAGCAATGCCTTGGCTACTATGGAAATCATATCATGTGATTAATGGTTTCCACAATTACATGTTTTATTCCCATGCTATTTTATCATTATTAATGTTTCTTAATGAACTATTCCTTACGTACTTCCATGTTTTATGTCATTACTCAAGATTTTGATGTTTAAACATTATGTTCATGTTTTTAAGTTCAAATGTATATGGTATGTTTTATTTTATCCATGCTTACCCTTACTGAGAATTTGAGCTCACCCTTTTTATGTTTTCTTTTCCCCAGGATATAAAGAACGATTTTAGGTAAGGAAAAAATGGGAAGATCATTATGGGAGATGTTGAAGATCTTTCACCGCTATTAGAAGATTATGTTCCTAGTTTCCAAAGACACTAAACATTTACAGTCCTTGTGTGTCTGTTTTAGTTATGTTTTATGTATTCTGCTAAAGAAATGTAATTTCCATGTACGTCGAGCTTCGGGTCTCTACATTTGGTATCAGAGGAAAGGTTTAGTCAACCTTTGGAAACTAGGATGCGAAAACGTTAGTGAGATCCCTAGAGATATTTCTAAGGTATGTATAGGGATTTGCCTAAGGATAAGTATACGTATAGGATTAAGTCCTAGAACTATGGTAACAATCATATAATTTAACATAAGATGCTAGATATTGAGGGTGCTCCCCCTTTACTATGTTGTTTTCCCTAGCATCATTTTTTCCTCTCACACTATTCTTTTTGGGTTTTAGAAAATGGCAGGAAACAAGATGATTCACGATAATTGAGGATATGATGGAAAATGGAATGATATTATTCATGAGTAACCAAATGAAATGGGATTTGGAAGTCCAAACATCATTATTATGATGAATCATGAATCTCATAATATGATCAATAAACTCAAATTTGGTAAGTTTCCTGACTCGGCTAATAAGAGAAAGATGGAGTTTCTTGATTATCATAGAGGAAAGAAATTTCAATTTCCCCTATGTAAATCATGTGGGAAGAGGCATCAAGGAGAATGTTTCAAAGGAACTGGAAGATGCTTTGGGTGTGGAAAAGAAGGAAACAAAGCCAGTAAGTTCAAAGGAAAAGGTTCAGTTAACACCATGGACATGGATAATGGTATTTCTACAACATCAACAATGGTTATATGTTTTAAATGTGGAATGTACGGGCATTATGAAAACCAATTCCCTAGGGGAAAGTCTCATGAAGAGAATCAGTATGGTCGTATGGGTAGTATTTATGTTGATGATGATGATGAGACTACAAATGATATGTGAGATGAAAGAATTGTTGATGCTTGGTCAATGGTTTAAGAAGGTAGTGGAATGATTACATGTTTATCCAGTGTAATGTTGTATAAGTAATCTCATGGTACTATGGAATAAAGAGACATCTACGGATTGTTACACTATTGTCTATCCTTATGTTTTGAAAGTGTGTGATGAATGGTACCAGTATTTTTGGAATGTAGATGATTTGTGCATAATGAAGATAAAAGGAGAAAATTAAATGTTTGATAGTATTCATGAGCTCATGACTGATATAAGGAGAAGGTTATATCATGGTTTGAGTATATAGAATTTTTGGATTTTGGTATGTGGGAAGAGTTAAATTTTGACAGCATTCATGTTTTCACTAAGGTTTAATCAATATTCATTTTTTCTAGATAATACATGATTACGGTATTCACATGATTGGAATGTGACCAACAAGATAATGGGGGTTAAATGATTGTTGGTTGATGACATTTCAAGTAATTTTTTTTATACTATGAGCTTGGACCGAAGTATTTTAGATAAAGATTGGAATGGATTATGTTGGACATAAGAGAGTATTGTTTAAGGATAGAAGTTTTTTTCCGATATTATTGGTGGGATGTTATAGTAATGTAGTTTTAGAAAAAGGACAACCTGCAGGACGGGCGACAACCCATCCCGTCGGACAAGGCTGTGGGAATCTAACCCACAACCGAAGTGAGACTGGCCTTTATCACCTACCACTGGCCTACATGAAGTCCCTATTTAGTAGAAACTAGTTTTACTATATTAACCAATATGAAATATGAAGTATAAGTCCATTTTAGGAACCATATATGATTAATCTCACCATAGATGGACTTATGTATACATGATAACTTTTTCTAACCTTTTGTTTGAAACAGATGGGATGACCCATCATTCTATCAAATTGTCTGTTAACACTTCACGAATAACAAATTCAACTTCATTTCATTAAGAGATGAAGTAGAAATTGTTCAAATCACGAACAACAGTGATATTGTACCAAAATCAAGCAAGTATTTCTTCTAATTCAAAATTTTCAACTTTAGGGAAATGATATTGAAAACCAAAGACGTTGTCCTAGTTCCCTTATATGTGATGAATCAGATGGTACCTTATATCATAAAAAATCTATAGCTTTGTGATTGTTGGATTTTTCAAAGCCATGTTCTCTACCACTCTCCATCAGAACTCGATGGTTAGATTTTTCTTCCATATCCATATTTTCACCTATGTTCTCCTTCGTGGAAACCCAATGATGAGTTAATTTGGGTAACCGTTACATTTCATACATTATTTTTTAAAGCCATGTTTTTGTATTCCTTTTTACGATTTGGGTTTCTATTAAACAAACTTTCGAGTAGTAAACCATTTATAACCCTGACGAATTTCTAGGGCGAAATTCATTTTAAGGGGGGTAGAATGTAACACCCCGAGATTTTATGAAAAATATTCTTTTAATTTCATTAATTTCTTCTGTTGTATGCTACACAAATATTACCTTGTGCTATAAGCAACACCATATTAGCTTGCAGTATACGCAACACTATTCTTGGATCTTGTTACACACAATTTTGATAATAGTTATTCTACCCAACATTGAGTATATATATATATATTCAATGTATAAATGAAATATGGTTGGATTCTGTTATACGAAACAACGAAGGATTCTTGCATAACACACAACCCTTACTTGGCTTGCATTACACGCAATCGCGACCTTCCTCGATAGCGTGTGTTGTACGCAATACCGGGTTTTACTAAACAACGATATATTATAAAAATATTATTAAAACTAGCAGTTATGAATAGTAATAACCAACTTTTAAAATTTCAGAAATTTTACCTCTCAAAATGGACTTCATTTTTGGATTTGGAGTATCGAATTTAGCCTATCGTGAAATTTTGGTACTTTTTGGATAACTTTCATAGTTTAATGAATAGTGAAAATTAATAAATTTTAATTAAAAACAACTTTTTTAATCTAAATAATTAATAGTGATAAATTATGAATTTGAGTGGTTTTAAAGTATATTTAGAATATATTTTTACCATTTAATAAAATTATTGTCATTAGACATAATTTCCCAATTAAATCGAAGATAAACAAGTATCAATCTTTTGATAGTTATTATATCTTAAAAACACGCTTTTTGTTTTGACAGCGAGAATTAATTTTAAATTAATTTCTGCCACTTCTGTGTTTTGAATTTGGAAAAAATTTATTTCATATTCAGAATCAGGATGTTCAAATTGTGTAAATAGGTAACTTTTATTTTTAGACATTTTGAATAATTACTTCGGTAAATATTTTATTTTCCATGGTTAAAGGGTAAATCCGGTAAATAATGGTTAAAAAATAATATTATAATAATAACAATATTACCCTAAAACTTGTTATGATCATATTGGTTGATACATGTTCGACCATGGAAATATTTGGGTCAATTTTGGGACCCCATGTTGCCACTTGTAAGTGATAGGGACACATTATTTTAATTAAGTTAAAATGAATACAAAAATGACACAAGCATATATCTTTTAGAAAAAAAATTTTTACATAGGGTTATATATGTTGGATTTTCTATTGTAAATATTCATTAGAAAGATAAAAAGATTTCCTACATAATGATATTTTATTTCTAATTTTTAGACATTATATAACTTAATTTATATATGACACAATGATGATGCAGTAATTACCAAAATAGTGAAAAATTAACATAATTGATATTATAAATACGAAAAATAAATATAATTAGAGACTTTTAATGAATTATACTAATTTTCTAGTTTAATAGGACATGTTAGTAATTATTTAATTAACTTTTTTAGAAGTAATAATTCTGTTATGAGTTTCAAAAAAAATCAACTATTGAATAGTGTCAAAATTAACATAAAACAGTTTTTAAAACAAATATTATATTATTGACTGTTATTTTATTCCTAAAAATCTAAGGTTCAGTCATGATACTTATATCAAGATACGCGTATCATTAATGGACCACTTGGGGGTCTCTTGGATGTATATGGTTTGTTTATTAACTATATAATATAAAAATACAAAGTGACATGGTAAATGTCAATCTAATTAACTAAGAGTTAAAACTAAAAGATAAGGTTAGTATAATGACCTAAACTTGTCTAAATTCTATTGGATGAGAGGATTTCGACCCATCACCACCATATCTTTGAAATAAATTAATTTGGAACTATTTAAAACCGAATTTGGCTTTATAATAAAATAATATTTTTTGTTATTCCAAGGATGCCCCTCTCCTCTCTTATAAAAGGGCACCTCCTCCCCCTCTTCATTACACCACTTTGAGCCTTAATGCTCGGCCAACCCCTGCCAAATTATCTTCTCCACGTCCCTAGAAACATACTAGAGGTCCTGGTCTTCTTCAAAGACCAATTGTAGTTCCCTAAGAAGAGGACTAAAAGAGGCGCTTCAAAGAAGAGATAATGTCCGTTACCGATTCTTTCAACTTTATTTCTTCTTCCACTTCTTATTCTTAGGTTGTTTAATTATGAATTAATAAAATCAGTATCACTCATATACGGATATGTTATTATAAGTATGAAAAACCCCTATTTCACCATCTATCCATCCTATGAAAAAAGAAATCATCGCGCGTGCGTACGTACGAAATACCGTCTCCACGCCGTGGTGTAATCTATTTTCTTCCACCATCTTACTTGAATGGGTATAATGGTGTAAATAATAACTATATATGATTATTTTAAAGTGGTATTGATTCTGAAATAGTATACATACCCTCCAATACAGTCCCACTATCATGAGAATGATATCATCGCTCGTGCGTACGTACGGACTGCTGTTTCCACAACGCGATGAGATTCATTCTCCACATTAACCATTCATGAATGATTATAAAATATATATAATAAGTAATCATGAAATATATGACATAATAATGATACTGGATATATGTTTATATATATGTATGTCATCTACTTAATTCTATTCAACTCAATAAGGAAACAAAAACAGCGTTCATGCGTACGTACGGCCTACCGTCTCCATGAACGGTGTATTTCATTCCATTTACTGATTTATTATATATATGTATATTCTGAATATATATTATATATAAATCTTGTTTTAAATTATGGAATTAAGTAATCATTATCTAAGTAATCATATTAATAATTACAAGTCAAAACACGGATGACAAATGAAACAATTTTACCAAAACACTCTTTAACATGGAATTTACAAAAGAACGGGTAATATAAAGTCATAAGTGAACCATATATGATATCATAACAATGCGTATGATTCTGGAAAAAGTAAATGACATTATTTAAATCATTATATAGGAGTTTCGGACACTTACAAAGCAAATCAGACCTAAGGTAAGGGAAAATACCAAAATCTCATTTTATCCGAGATTGTTTATACTTTGGTATTTACTGGGGTGTATTTTATCATCCACATCCATGATTCCTCAATATTTAATATTGTTTCCATCCACCTACAATTTTTTAAATCCAATTTTCCCCTACGGAGAGTTCTTAGTAAAAGATATAAAAGGATTCTATTGTCGTTTTTCGTACGAAGTACTTTTTGACTTTTCCGACAAAAGTACGGGAAGAATGTTTTTTTAACTTATACGGCACGAAAGGATTTATACATTTTAATAAAGCCTTATTTTCCTGAAGCTTCCTCCAAAATATTTCATGACTATTTTCAACAAAATATTTTTCTTTTAAAAGTGCATGATTTTTTGTGAAAAGAAATTGATTTTGAAGAAGAAAGGATATTTTCCTCAAGAATTCATTTCAAGTGTCTTATCAAAACCATTTTCCATATAAGATGAAATTATTTCATATGTGTACAGTTCAAGCATAAAGTCTCTATGATTTAATTGGTTTCAATTTTCTTATTATTAAATGATATCCATTTCTTCTATATTGATTATGTGATTATGGGATGATGTTTATGAAACTCATTTTATTTATTGGGTTATTATGAATGATGTATGTTTATTTTGTGACACAAGTAAGAATGATTTCATTATGAGATGGGTGGGACCTATATCTCCCTCCAATGCATTGGGTAGAGATTTATATCTCATGAGATAGACATGGCTGGAACGACAAGTTAAACCGGTTCAGTAATATAGTACTGGAACGAGGAGTGAACTCGATTCAGAAAGGGACTTCGTCCACTAAGATGGTCTTGCAGCAAAGCCTTGGCTACTATCAAAATCATATCATGTGCTTAATTCTTTCCACAATTACATGTTTTATTCCCATTATATTTTATCATTCTTATTGTTTCTTTATGATCTATACCTTACGTACTTCCATGTTTTATGTCATTGCTCATGCTTTTGATGTTTAAACATTATGTTCATGTTTTTAAGTTAAAATGTATATGGTAGGTTTTATTTTATCCATGCTTACCCTTACTGAGCATTTGAGCTCACTCTTTTTATGTTTTCGTTTCCCCAGGATATAAATAAAGATTTTAGGTAAGGAAAAAATGGGAAGATCTTTATGGGAGATGTTGAAGATCTTTCACCGCGATTAGAATATTACGTTCCAAGTTTCCAAAGACACTAAACTTTTATCGTATTTGTGTGTCTGTTTTTGTTATGTGTTAAGTATTCAGCTAAAGTAATGTATTGTCCATATACGTCAAGCTTCGGGTCTCTACAATTCACACATAAAATTTTAAGTGAACTCAATGACTTAAAACATAGCCTTTGTGATCATAGTGAAATGCTAACATGTTCACATATAATATTATTAGTTAAAAATATGGTTGTTATATTCACACATTGTGAACATAGCCACATGAAAAACATTTACAGATAAAAATTTTATTAGATATTAACACTATCACACATTCCCTTTATATATCCAATAACATGGTAACCCATTCACACGTAAAATTTTGAGTTGAGATTAAAACCCTCACACTCATCTTTTGTAAACATAGAGACTTGCTAAAAAATTCACATGAAAAATTTTGAGCACCACTTAACACCATCACAGTCACCCTTTGAAGACCGAGTGTCTAGATAACATATTCACATTACACTTATATCTCATGAGATATAATCCTTCACCGACTAATCTGGAGGTAGATATAGGTCTCACCAATCTCATAATCAATTTATTAATTTTTTACATAAAAATTAAACATTTATCATCACATAATTAATAGATGGAAAAAGTGTGGGTTTCAAAAAACCATCAAATACATCACATATTTAGCAGTAAAACTTTGGGATATTCTCAACCATGATCAGAGGTGAATTTGTGTTTGGGTCTTTCTCTTTAATTATAATTGTTATCACTTTTCCTCAATGAACTTTTAGGATATTTGCCCACCAATTAAATCTTGATTATCATATTCATATATTTGAAAGAAACTAAAATATGGAACCTAATATTTTTATAGGCTTAAATAATCAATAATAGTTTCAAGTATTTTTTTTTGAATGTCTATGAACAGTCAATAGATTATACTTTATAATGAATTAACTCTTTACAGTGGTTTATATATAAAACAATGCTTAGATTTAGTGTTTTCCCTAACACTATAGGAGTGGGATATAAATATTCATAAATTCTTGGACAAGAGATGATACCAGGCACTTATAGCTCTTCAGGGGTTATTTATTTTAAATATGTAGATAGTCTCCAACTTCATAAGTTACATTTAAACACCAATAAAATCTTCCAATATTTGATACTTCTTATGGATTTCATAGTTTTCTATAGTCATCTACTTCATTCTTCATCATATACCACTTGCATAGAAGTGGTTAAGAAACATTCCTTCCTACTCAATCATTCAAAAAATATAAAACTTCCTTCTTATAATTTATGATTGATGTATATTCATATAGTGAAAATTCATTTGATATTTCTTCTTATTCTTCTTCATGTTCTTCTTGAATAACCTATTTTCAAGTTATATTTTTCTGATGTGTTTTTATTCTATGGTATTTCATCTAACTCCATATTCTATAAACTATTCATGTTAAACAAATTTTTAGGACAAAAGCTTTCAAGAATCACTTCATTCGGTGACTTATCTCTATCCAGTACATGGTTCCCTCCATCTAATGGCCTCTATACACTTTTAAGACAATTATTTTTTATTCTTCTCTATTTAGTGAAATGTTTCACCTTCAGGAGATTTTTCTCTAATTGGTACCACCTTCACCAGGTAACACCCCTATATATGAATCTTTATACCAAAAGAGAATTTCCCTCATGCTTCCTAGTGAACACTTCTATATATAACTTCAATTCTTCATCATATTTCCTTTCAAAAATTCATACATTTCTCAATGTATCAAAACCCATTTACGTATTCAGTAATTCCTTAATTTAATAGGGAAATTTTCATACATTGCATTGATAAATTCATCAACTGTTATGAGAATATATCAAAAAACATACCTCATATAACCACATCCAAACTTCCCAAAATATAGGAGTAAAATAATATTATAAAGAATATTCCATAGATCATGATATCCATATTCTTAATAAATATTCCAATGATATCATTGAAATAAAATTATGACCTTATTATTATTATAATGTTGAATGTCCACCACATAATCCCCATAATTAATATATGTATGAAAACATTTTAAATTAGTTCAATCTTTATTTCTGGTACAACATTATAAATCCTATTCCATACATTCATACTTATGATGGGAATTCCAGAACAACATGACTGAAACATCTCAAAAAAATAGATGAATATTCGTTTGGATTATGGATCCTATGAGGATTATTAGTTTTCATCCATTAAAAGAACCCTTAGGGATCCTCTCTACTCCCTATGTCTGATGACTTCATGAAACACTTTAACATGAATTCCAAATACTCACCTTGATGTCATTGTACCACTTTTTTCTTATGAAATTACTTATAGAATTATATTTGATGAATCTATTTAAGAACCTCAGAAAAATTATATAATGATATTCATATTTTTCCTTTAACTTATTTTGTAAAACATATTCCAATCATCCAAAAAACACTATTAGAGAATCTACATATCCATGCATCGATCTAATTACCTCCTCTACAATCATTTAAATGTCCTCTATTTTGAAAACTACTATAGAGTCATTAAATTGTATCTTTATTTGATGATCATCACATATTTCCTATTTTAGATTAATTTTAGAGGAAAACATACACATGATCATCCTAAAGATTATAGCTGATAGAGTCTATCAGATTGCTCAACGTGTTTGTGTAATAGAATTTATGATTCATTTCATCTACTGCAACCTCATAAAACATTCTTCAACCATTTTCCACAACATATTGAATTTTCATTTTAAAAAATATTCAAGTATTATATATTGACTTCATGTAACACTTTTTAAAAATTCAATCTACAATTGAGAATGTTCAAAAATATGGGTTCTACTTCGTTCTTTCACAACATTCATATCATCATGTATTGATCATTTTATAACCAAGTTTAGTTATCTACATTGAACTTCAACTGATTTATATCTCTTTCCGAGACATTTGACTTATTCTAAATTTCATCAGGAATCACAACTGCAATACATTATAATAAATGATCAATAAAGAACACATCACATATAAAAATATAATATAGTTTTTATAATGAAATTATGTTTGATTTAAATATGAACGTAATTATTCAAACATTTACCACCACCTATATTCCAATTTACAAAGTTAATTCACATTAGAATGATTTCTGAATGAATGTTCTTTTGGAGCTCTCTGGATATTGCATCTGCATAATTGGTCCTTACATCTTGTTCCATATAAATTGACATTGATATATATATTTAGAAATATTAATCTTGTTCCATCTGATAGATACTCCATATGATAGATCATTTACAAAAAAAATATCCAATGGAGCTACTTGGAAATCGCCATATGATGGTCTTAGTCTAATCGACTCCATTTGATCACCTTGGTAAACAAGACACCTTCTTCATTGACTCTAGTTTCCACTTCATTCATTCATCATTAAAATATATATTTATTATATTTCTCAAATATATTATGTAATATCTATAGTGAAACACCATAATTTTGATAAAAACGATTCTTTAAATATTAGAAAAATGCTTGATAAATTATAAAAAACTCATCTGTCGTCATATGTAAACATAAGGTCATAAAATAACATTTTCCTTCCAAATAATGAATAATATCCATTTCCACTAATGGAAACAACAACATCATATTGTTTCTTTTTATAATAATAATTGATAACATATTTTTTCGTAATTATTTCATCCAAGATACATCAACATTATTATCATGCTTAGAAACATAAACTAAACCTTCCAACATCTACTTATTAATAAATTATACAATATTATTACATAAATAGATTAAATATATTTAATTAAAAAACATTGATAATAAATTTCATCCTTTTAAAAAATAGAACACAAAAAAAATGGGATATTTAATATCCTCCTTTATATTTGTTGTAAATTCTATAAATTCTCTTTCCAAATGAATATGTCAACATGTGAATCCTTATCTCACTTTTTCAAAACATTAATATATTTCAATTTATATCCCTATTATTTTACTGAAATGAAATGTTCATGGTAATGGGGTTCCATTTATTTTTTAAAAAATGCACCGTCTATAATTTCACTCGAAGTCATCTTGAACTTTTCTTGGTGTATTAAACTAGTTTATTTACTTTATGGAACAAAACACTCCCTTACAACTGATCTTGATACCTCTTGTAGGGTGAAAAAATAATCCTTTTTTAAATGGGTTTACTATTATTCTAGGACAAAGATACTAATTAATATATGAATTTCATGAAAGATATATTAGCCTAAAACTAATTCCCCAAATTCAAAAAATTGATTATAAACATTTATGGATAAATAGTAGGATAAGAGGTATTAGAGTACTTTTAATATTTTTTTTTCTTATGTCATTGAATAATTTAATTTTTCACCCTTTATATTAATATATTTTAATTGATTAACCCATGAAAAAAATATTAAAAAACATATTTTTTCTAAGGAAATTCATTCAGGAATATTATAGAAAAATTAGATTTTCATGAGACAATGATTTTATAAGGAACACCATTATTCGGAATACCCCCCCCCAATGTGATACATTTAATATGAACATTATCAAGGTTTAACCTCTTTAATAGATATTTTTTACATTCATTTTTTTAGAATCCAAAAAAATGAATCATCCTTATGTGGCTATCCAATGTTGATATTCATTCCTTCTACACAAGTTCTCTACCTGGTATAGTGTTTCACATTTAATTCCATGTTTTAAAGGGGAAATAAAAAATAAAATGTTAATGGAATAAGGTGAATCTTTATTTATCCTAAAATGGAATAACAATATTGAGAGATTTTTCTCAACCAGGTTATCCTATATACTCTCCTCTTCATGTTTCTACTTCTGAACATTAGTTTTATTTTGGGATTTGGGGATATTATTAGTTACTCTATATATTTGTGTGTAAATATTCTATCTTCAAAATATTTGAATTAAATTTTATCACATTTTTAAAAATCAATTTTCATTTTAAAATTTTATTATTTTGGAATTATTGTAGAACAACCTTTTTTAGTGTGTCTACATATGTTTCACCTCATACATAGAACATGTTTATGAAATACCATATCTTTAATATTTATAAAATTCAATATATATTATATAAAAACACAGATAATAAAACATGAAAAATATCAACAGTCCTGGATTATATGCAATATAAGGATTATATAATAATATCATGAAACATGAGTAAGAAAAAATTAATTAAAAAATACAAAACATGAAACTGTATTCCATTATTCTTTTAATGTTGCACGAGATAACCATGGGATGTACCATAGAAACTGATTATCTATAAAGGCCCATAAGGGAATAATACAATTATATAATAATTAAAATTACTACATGTGAGTTAATAATAATAACACGATGGTGTGAATCATAAATATGGGCATCAAATAATGGTATAAGATGATAACGTCAAGGTAATATGGGATTATGGAAACAACATTTAAAATTGAAGAATAAACATATGTAAAGGGTAACCATTGATACATAATAACATTATGTTCTTATGATAACCTCCCATGTATCATACATTGCCTCACATGCTATAAAAGCAATACCCAATGCATTGGAGGTCCCACCAGTCACATTCACATCATGTACAAACATTTCAATTCCACAAAGATCATGAAATATATGACCATTATTCATCACATCTAACCCCAAAATTATGGAAGTCCAATTAAATACATGTAAATAAAAGATAAATTAATGGTTGATACATCTAGTTTAAGACCCTTGAGTGGAAATCGTAATGTGAATTCACT
Organism: Viscum album; assembly: GCA_963277665.1. Classification (NCBI taxonomy): domain Eukaryota; kingdom Viridiplantae; phylum Streptophyta; class Magnoliopsida; order Santalales; family Viscaceae; genus Viscum; species Viscum album. The sequence goes on from OY728123.1 coordinate 884,377,965, forward strand.
GTGGAATTATTCAAAATGGAAAAGTGCTTGCAAATTTTGTAAGCTTAACTAGTGTATGTAATGATTCAATGAAGGTTTTAATGAGTGTGAAAGTTGGTCTCTCATTACATGGGCATCATTTGAAAAGTAAATGGATATGTACAAACATATTATAAATTTGAATATTTTAGATCAAAAGGTCGTAATTTAATGTGAATAAATGATTAAAGAGGAAGAGGAGAGGATCCAATCCCTTGAGAGGGGGATTATAAATTTTTTTATGGAGATTTATAAGGGATTTAGAACAAATTTTGATGGATATAGAGATGAACTGGTAGTGTAAAATCATCCTTAATGGATGTTTAGTGAATAATAATGGTAGTTTGGGTGGGTTTTTATGTTAAAAAAGAGGGTCATTCATTATTATTTTCTAAAAATAGTTTTCAAACTATATATAATAAAATAATCAAAACTACAAACCTTACCTTGTATTTTGACCATGGTGTCTTAAAAATATGAGTGGGTTTTAATATATTATATGTATAGGAATATATCTAATTAAAATTATACCATTGGTCATGAGGATGTGAGTTATGGAAATAAATAATTAATTTTAAATCCTTAAAATATAATGTAGACTTTGGAGAGCTCATTTTGTGTTTATAAAATAAATTAAATTACATAAGTAATATCTTATTTTAAATGGGAAAATACTTTTTGGAATATATACTCTTTATAGTATTTATTACACCACTTTTTGGCTTTTATGATTTGATAATACATACCACATATTTGAACAATATATATTTTTAACCCAAAAATTCTCCGGACGTAGAAAATTATTAAAAATATTACAATATTTAATTTCAATGTGATAATTTGAAAAACAAATTCTATATAAATATTACTCTAAATACAATATTGTAATCATTTATCCCAAAATACCAATTTATTACAATATACTGTTTTTTTCAAGAATAAAAAGTTTCTTACCCATATAAAGATTATATTGGTCTTTTTAAAATTATATTATCATAAGTATGTAAGTTAATATTGTTATATAAGAATAATATATGAAATTAATATTTATTTAAATATTCATGAATTTATAAAAATGATTTTTTAATTAAATCCATATATTTTTAAAAATTAAAATTTAAGGTTATTCATATGAAAAAATATTTTTCCTCAACTAATATAAAATGGTGTGTATAATGTAATGATGAAACGTTATATATTTGATCATTTAATTATTAAAATAAAGGATTGAATAAAAATTAAAAATTTTAGTTTCTAGGTAACTACTATCGTATTTCACCAGCTTATACCCAAAAGGTATGTCGTGTGATGGTGAAACTTTCTTGGAGACGATTATAGAACATGGTTTGGACCGTGATCTTGATACGCAAGAAATATTCCCTTAATCATTTTTTATAATTCTTTAGTTGTTGAATATCACTATAGTCATAGTCAACAAAACATCACACGGATTTCATCTCCCTTATAAGATCTGATAATTGGGATTCCTAGGGTATAATTCTAGTAGTATGGGCCATAATTTCATTAATTTATGTCAATTTGATTTTATAGTGACTATATTATATAATAATCATAATTGTTACTTTAAACTAGTAACATTATTAATGGTTATGGTTCTTAACAGTCTATTAAATCTGATAGGAAATAACTTATAATGGTCCATATTAACCAAGGTAGTGCATGGATTTTTTATAAATTCATTATGCAATAAAGAATATATTCATTTTAATGTAGAATTTAAATTATCAAAATATGGGTTGCTACATGTTCCCCCATTATAAATTTATCCCAAAAATTTTAATTCCATTCACTAAAAAAGATGAGGCTACTACAGTTTCATAACCTCTTATATTTCGAATGATGTTTCCTAAAACTTTTGGATCCACCAAAATACTTTAACAAGGTGAATAGTCTTGTTTCGAAGAACATTGTCTATATTTCATAAGAACATTATTGGATGCTCCTTGTTTGAAATAACATTATCCAAGGGTTCCAAATATAGATTATGTACATATGATGGGTCTAGTATGTACTTCCTAAAAATGGATTCATGGAACTCACCTTGTACTTGAGATAGGTTTTTTCAGAGTGTTATTTGATTGAGCATAGATATAATGTGATCATGGATTTGAAACGGGATGATGTATCATGTACAAATATTTCCCTTCCTCCCAAACCTCATGACATTATTCTAGAGTGATATATGAAGGATCACTTTATGTCAAACATCAAACTCATGGTCTCATTGTTGAAAGTAATCATAGATTTTATGTAAGCTTTTTTAGCATTTCATATCATGATGAATGTTTTCAACATTATATATCTTCTCTAAAATGAAATTTTGGTCCCATCAACATTCTCTCTCTAACTTAATCACAACATCTCATGGGTTTTCACTTATTTTCATATAGATCCTCATAATATTCCATTAAAATGATAGAATGTAATATATTGTTATATGAGAAATACACTATGGGAATATGTTAATCCCACTATCCATAAAAATCCATAGAACATGAAGTCAGTATATCCTCTAGAGTTAGAATGGTTCCCTCAGAGTATCCATCCTTCTAAGGGTGATAACCATTACAGAAACATAACTCTGTATCCATTTCAGGATGAAGACTTCTCTATAATCTCAATTAAAACATCAGATCTAGATCATGTATAATATATAATGGCTCTCTATGTAGTATTACAAATATCCCTAATAATTATCATTATAATTTGGTCTATAGATAAATTTTCCTTAATAGTTATGAAATTCATCGACTTAGTAAAGTAATCAATAACCATACATATGGAATTATTTCATTTAAATGTCCATGAGTGAGGTTTGATCAAATACATGGTTATGTTTTCGCATTTCTAATCATTCATGGGAAATGGTTTCATTATAACATTAGACTTCATTCATTCATCCTTATTTTTTTCATACCATCAATGAAGATATAAATTATACAATCTCCTTATTCATATTGTCCCACAAGAAGTACTATTTTTTATCTCTAATCATAATGGTTATTTCTGGATTAATGGTGATGGATGTTCGATGTAGAAAATCTAGAAGTTCCCTCTTCAACTCTGGTTTTTATGGGATGAAAATTCATGTTCCAATCCTTATAACTAAATCTTTAGAAAATTTGATCTCTAGAATATTCACTACCTTTTTCTATAAAAAGTCACAATCATTTTAGCCCTCCTCATTACTATTTATAATGGATGGTTCAAAATTTATTTGAGAATGGTTTTATGAATTTCCTTTTATTATTTCCATTTCCAACCTTTTCATTTCATTGAATATAGAACCCTATTCAGTCCACATCGTGGATAGGAATTCTGGAACCCTTTTACTCAGATTTGATTCTACATTGATAGCCTTCCATGGATGGTAATTGATTAAAAAATTATAATCCTTGATCTGTAGAAATAAGATATATTAGAAAATATTGATCTCTTTTTGTGTGAATATTTATATAGGGATTCTAGACTATGAATATATCTTACACTTCTCCCTATATAGATAGTATCACTAAATTTTCAATGTGAAGATTGCTATATCCAATTATTGTTCTTGGGTGGATAGTTCTTCTCAATGATCATTAATTAGTAGGATATATATGCTATCACTTTACCATCTCTCATGATTAGGATACCCAAGCTATTTTTAGACATGTAACTATAAATCACAAATCCTTCCCTAATGATGTTAAATGTGAGTACATGTTTAGTGAATATCCTTTTTCAACTCTTTAAGGAACTCATCACATTCATCAATATCAAAAAACATTAATCCCTTTTGATTTATCTTGACTAGTGGGATTTATAACTATAAGAAGTTTCTAAAAATTCAATGATAGTACCCATAAAATATGAGGAAAATAAAGATCATTTTCAGAGATAATGGCATGGTAGATCCTTCAATGGACTCTATTTATTAGGGATCTATATATATCCCTCTAATTGAGATAACATACCCCTATAATGTTTCATTCCACATACAAAAAATGTTTTAGCACCAGAAACCATATGGGGCCCAAGAAGAATGTTTTGGGTAAATAGGAAATTCTACCCACATCGAAAGACTATTCTGGGGTTGATGGACCAATTATGTTCATGTTCCAATGTGTTCACATTGGGATAGAATTTTGCACAAAAACAACATACATGACAAAATCAATGTGGAATTATGCAGACAACCTTGGGATCCTAGCATGCCCAAGCCCTGCGGTCTAAATAAATCCTTATTTATTTTAAGGAAGAAGATCTATGTTCCACCCTACATGAAACCACGGTAGTTTCGTGACAAATACTACAATATTTTGATGATGCGGAATGTCCATGACCCAATGAAAAATGATGGAGATGTGTGAAACCTATGTTCATTACTGAAGGGGATGTGTGCAAAAAACTGAGGATTTTATATGTAAATATAATATTATCCCTCTCTCTAAGAGGCCCTCTAGAAGATGAATCATTTCTTTGCTACATACAGCTATAGATCATCGATGATAGAATGCAAAATGGACAGTAAAAGGTAGTGAAATTTAGTGACAAAACTCATGTATGCCGAAACATGACTTGACCTACTTTAGAGTGAATCTCAAAAAACTACCATAACCCTTCTCTATAAAGAATCTCTCATACTTATGAACATTAATTACACCATACTCTATTTTTTTCCCATGTACTAGATCCATTTATTGAAACTTCTACATGAAACCCAATACAATGTTGAAGAATAACTTCACAGTCCAATATATGGCATCCTCTATGCCCCTAGTGAATCCATTACCCGATCTGTTTTTTCTATGAATATATACCATAAAACATGATTCTTTTATGAATAGGGACCTTAATATGGACATCATGATTGAACACTCTTCCACATCCAAACCAAGTCAACACCATTACTAAAGGCTCATGAGTCATGGTCACATAATCCCAAAGGGTGAGAAGTTAGTTCCCCCATGTTTCAACTACGTGACGTAAAACTACCCAGATCAACATCATTGTGGTACAACCATAAAATAATTGAGAATATCCTACACAAATGATGTAAAAAATTAGTCGTACCTCATGAGGTAATCACAGGATGCGCCACATATGAACATCATGTAATTACACCCTTTCACCAACCATTAGATAACTGTAACCCCAAGAGGGTATCTTTTATGAAAAATCCCAATTCCATCCCACATTGAATCTCCATTCTTGACATGATAATACATACCACATGACATTAAAATGCATGGATCAGACTTGTAACACAACCATAATCTACATCATCAAACTACATGAATTTTGATATGTGTCTTCTAAACAAGGCACAGAGGATCATTCATTGAGATTCAATCATGACCAATGGTAAAAAAGGTGTATAACTTTTTGGGACTCACCTTACAGATCCACCTCATAATGTGTTCTATCCCTAACAGTAATCCTATCTGTGATATCTTATCTCCTAGGGATGCACCTTCGGATCCACCTCATAGGGAATTTGATCCCCAATTCTAAACTCAGGTGTGACATGTTCCCTCCTTTGGACACAAATTTAGATCCACTTCACATGGAATTAGATCCACATTGGAAAATTATCCATGTTTTCCCTCATGGGGATACACCCCGATCCACCTCCGTAAATAGTTTTGATCCATCAATCCCATCTCTAGAATACGTTAATCTCGTACCCTAACCTATCTCAAAAAGATTCATTGATCCATCTCCACTGGGTGTAGAACATGTGGCATGACCTAGAATACATACCCCATTCACAAGAATGTGGTGCCTGAGGTAAAAATCCATTGAAGAATGAATCCCCTGGTGTCAACTACCTCATGATCGGCATAATATGCATTTTTTTCAACACCTACTTTGCCTCATATAATATTCCCTCCCAAGAGGTAGAATAAAGGAGAACAATGTAACCAATGTACAGACATTCCTATAGATTCCTAACGATAACACTCTCCTAGCCATTGGTTTCGTCTCTTTTTAGAAAAATCAAATAAATTTACCAGAATCCACAAAGAGATAGTGACAGAAATTTGTTCCATAATCATGAATCAAATCTATGAGGGAGACCCGAAGAAGGAAATGAGCTTGAAAAAGGAATCCATGGAAGAAAGAACTGATATCTTGTCATTCTGTTTCGATTGAGGAGAAAACATCACTGATGAAAGTTATGAGAGTCACTAGACTTTTGATATTGGGAATGTATGGAAAATAGGAGCTACTGTTCATCATCACACAGGAAATCCATGTGGAAGGAATCTAAAAAATTTGTTAACCCGATGTGAAACTATTATCCTCTTACTATGGGGAATAGAAGTGTTGGGACACCAATATATTATCATGTGACCAGATCATGACATCTGATGCTATGTCCCACCAAGAAAATAGTGGACACATCATGAAAATCGCCTATGAATTGGGGTTGCTAAAATAGGGATTCCTTGGACTAAAATATTTTCATCATGGATTATTCTCAATCATCATATGATTGAATGAATTTGGGGAATTAGTAAACGGTTTCCTTTTATGTTTACTGATAGATGAATCCACATGACTTATAGGACCCCATCCATAGGAAATAAATAACCCATTTCTCGAAGGACTTGGGGTAGGAAAATTGTTGTTGGAATCCTACATGACAATTTTTCTGCCATGAAATTGGCCACAACATTGACTACCACATTCTCATTCCCCATATCACCCTCTAAGATCATCCAGAGGATGGTGATCAAAACCTTATTACTATAGAATGAGTAGTAGGGTATCATTCCAACTAGAGGGATGGATATCTAGAACCTATAATCATCAATTCCTCATCAAAACATCCTTCTATGAGGGTTGTACCAGGGTTTACCACCCCAATTCCAAAATAATGGTGCTTAAGGATTCCCTCATATATTGATCCTATGACTCACTCCCTTATGAAATTGATGTGGGGGATATTTGAGTGGAACTGGTTATGACTTTTGACCAAGATCCTCTAAGGATAGAACCAACTAATCCATTTCAACAATGACAATAACCTTTTCCACTGGCCTATGAATAGGTAGAACTCAACTCTAATCCCTTATCCCCAAACTGAATCACCCAATTCCATTTGCATGGGATGGTGCAAGATAATTACCAAAAAATTGAATCTTTTCAAATCTAGTGACCCCCACCCCAACTGGAGAATTCTTCCATATCCATATTGTAGATGAACCTAGATATATATTCATCTTATCAGGACCGAGACCACAGATGCCTCATAAGCTACCCAAGAAAACTATTTCAATCGCGAGCACCACCGAAATTAGTTACTGGACAACATGTGATGATGATATTCTATGTGAAGGTCCTCCCCACACCATCATCAACACAATAATAGGTCCTCCCATAACATTAAATAACCATCACAGATGTCCTTCTATTGCCACTTCAAATCAAAGAAGAGTTCCTCCCTACTTCATCACCAACCCATGTGGAGCCCCTCCCCACTTATTCAAAAACCATATAAGAGGTCCCCCCTAATCCTTGGACAACCAGTATGGAGGAACACATCGTACTCCTACACCATAGTGTAGAGGTCATCCCCATGTCCCAACCAACCGATGTGGATTCTGTCCCTACATCAAAATCATCCAACATAGAGGTCCTCTAATTTAAAAATAGTTACATTGATTGGAAGAACCTTCCTACAGAAGAAGGGAGAGAACTCATAATTCAATTTGAAATAATAGGAATCTAAAATTCCACATCAACATCATATATCTTTAATACTCTACGGGGACAGATGAATCGATAATGGAACTGTCACCCTAGTTTTAAAATTCTATGGAATGTGTCTGAAAGATGAATTTCTCTATATGGAAAGATGATATCCATAGGATCCCAAAATCACTCCATAGATACCTCTTGGTGGATTAATATTTTTCTCCATGCAAAGAGATCACATTGAATCCATCTTCTCTAGTTTCCATCCACTCTAGCTCTATAAAAGATGTGGGAGAGATGTTGAGATATGGATTGTCTCCATTAGTTGATAAGTACTCTGATGAGCGAAAGATGAGTGCTGCCTATCGTGAACATGAAGAAGTGGTGAACACCGAGTCGTATAGGGACATGATGACGTGGTTGGTTCCATATCTGTGAGAGTCTATAATATGAAACAAACAAATTGAATCATGTAGTGACTCTTATATCAACCAACCGATACACATCGATTCTCAAACGTATCTCTCAACCAATGGTGATCAGATCATGGATCTTCTAAGAATAGGTCTCTTCATCTAATAAATAGGGACTACGAGGGGTTCTAGATGCTAACTATATGTTAGTGGTATTCTGGCCACTTGAAAGTACAAACATTGACATCAAAGAGGCCCTTATAGAGGGTTAGGGCATGTGTGTCTTGTGGACCATCTGGGAAACATTTCACCACCTCTCTGATTGTCATTTAGCCCACATGAAGAGCTTGGATCACCTTGAAACCATTGAACAATATTTATGAAGAGTTTATATTATGTCACTCTGGGTGGATCAATGCCCCCACCTTATTGGGATACTGCAAGATTCTTCAATAAACCTATTTCAAGAGCCTCACTGTGCTCCCCTAGATTTTGGAAGAGGCATACCCACATGTGAAGATTAGATACTGGGGATAGTATGATGATCTCCACTTCAGTCCAATATTGTGACAACATGGCATTCTAACATGTGATTATAGACCCCATCTAGGTACAGTTATAGTGAACATGGTTGTTCCTAAGCAACCGAAGAATTTAGGCTTCAATTTGAGGATAGATAAGAAAAAACCCACCCCCATGGGAAATGCAATACTAGAAGGACCCTCCAATGTGAATCTTCGCCCACCGTAGAAGGCTTTCTGTCATCCTCGAGTATCCATCCAATGAGACATAACCAACCTAACAAACTCAATAAAATAGTGAAAATAATATCATAACCTTTTATATATTGAATTTTGTGCCCAAAACAGGGGTAGATTCCCTGGTATCTACCTTTCCATAGTAGGTTGTAGATTAGAAATGGTTCATTACTAATTTTATGGATGATCATCACATGGATTAAGACACTACTTGATAAGACCCCATTTCTCCTCCAGTATGTAATCAGGTACTGCTTTCCTATTTTCCCCATGTTTAGCTAAGTAATCCCAAGAATTAAGATAGATAAGAGGATGTATTATATTGAAATATATAAAGGTATGAGTTTCCAAACATATTAGAGTAGCCTAATTATCCTCCTCGGGATCGTGGTCAGGTCAATCGACTAGTCCATGATCCTTTACACTATGTTGGGGAGCCTACGAAAATGTTGGTGGTCAATATTACTTTTTTACTATAGATATCATCAACAAGAATACTTGATAACTACTTTAACTACTCGCAATGAGGTCCTGGATATAATATAGGAGGTGATCCAACCTAATAAATTGTTATACCCGACATGGGTGGACAACAACTGAGCACCCTATGAGTTTAGAAACCTTAGATTTACCCCATTCAATGGGATGAGAGACCCGACTCATTACTTGGAAACTTAATTTAAATGTGTGGAAACATTTGGAAACCCCATAATAATAGAAGGAAACAAAACATTTGTGCTTTGATCAGACACTGGAAGGGCCTATGTTCATCTGGTATGACATGTCACCTTTAGAGTACATTGCAGGTTGGCACAACCTTCTCTAGAAATTAAACTTCTAGTTTACCTCCACCATGTGTAGGAAAAGTATTTATGGTCTCCTAAATTTAATGGAAATTCCCAATGAGAGAGTCACAAATTATTTTTCCTGGTGGAAGGGCCTCACATTCTCAATCAACTTGTAACTCACACAATAGAATCTACAGACAACGTGTATATGGAATGTCAATTGTGATTTTTTTCCAACCCACATCGCCTAGAATTTCCTTGGTTGTTTTAGATATTATTATTATAATTCCTAGTTATTGGATGAATCCTAGAAGCATGTTAAATAGGAAATTTTGTTTCCTTTTCTAAATCCAACGTGAAATCCCACCAAAGCTTAGTATTACACTTCCATAAAAGTAGATTCCCCCATTAAAGTAGAGTTATTTCCCCTTTTCTCATATAACATCTCTGAGTAAATATCCACTATCACGCACATTCATTCCCATCACAAAAACATCAGGCACCACCTCTCCATGCCTTGTCACATAGATGTTAAAATGCGGCCGCAATCCCTCATCATGGACATGCTATTAGAGTGAAAATTATAGATTGATGGAACCAACATATTCATTCAAATATATATAGTTCCCCTTCTATTTCATTTCTTCCTTGGATAAGGGAATTCTAATTAATCCTAAATGCTTACGACCCTGGGAGGTATAACTCACTAACCTCACCAACCATTTCATATACCAATGGATCCTTAGACATAATCTCATGTAATGATATTTATTCAAGGATTTTCACAATGAAAAAGAGAATCATGGTTTGGTTATATTGAGATAAATAATGAAATTGGTGAAACATATCTCTGATGACCATAATAGTGATATTGATGGCTCAAGTGATCAGAATTAGGGTTCAAGTTATCGGATGTAGAAGAATGATGACAAGTTGGCTAATAGGACAGTCGCTTATGCTCGTGGGGTTATCCATGATCTACTAAGTAGGATCGAACCACCTATTGTTGATTCAAAGTATATATATGCAACATCCCCCTTTTTTTCCCAGTATTTATGTCTTATTGGAGATGGAGATGACCACACAAGGAATATAAGAGTCCCCTACCCATACCTTAACCGTTTCCACCCTCAGTGACTTCATGCTACCTAAGATGGTAACTTCACGTTGAGTTTTTAAATCACTCGAAGACAGCTATAATTAAGAGTAGGATTATGATTTCATAAAAAAAATTATTTGGTAAAATGCTTGAGGAATCTCGATAGAAAGGAAAACTAGGAAAACCCCATGGGTGCCTCTGACTAATGTCATCGAAGGAAGGGTTGAGGGAATTTAAACCACTAAGATGATTTTTCCATATCATCAATCAAAGATAATAAAAAATTGGTAGTAATATTTTTTCATAGATCAGGATGAACAATCCTCCCTGGATACTCTATAATATATTCCACCTCCACCATCCAACATTACAGATCATGCAGATCCATCGTGACCACAACATGATCTTCTACATCATTCCTAATCTAGGCCACATTCAGCTAATAATCACGTAGTAGTGGATCATGGTTGGACAACCAATTATATATACAATAATTCTAGTACCATCCAGAACCACATGGTCAGCTTTCAACATCATTCGGGCCTCCATTCCATTAGTGCCACTCTATGAGATAAACATTTTTTTCATTAAATAATGTTGTGTTGATGCACCTCTCTATGATACTTATAATAATATCAATCCTCAAGATTCACCTCTTTTCGAAATAAATGCATGAGCCCCTTAAAAAATCCATAAAATACTCACTCAAATTCGAATAATAGGTACCTTCCACACAATACTATGCATACGAGTTTGATTGATAGGAATTAAAATTCGATGAATAATTTTCTAGAGAAGCCGATGGTTACATCAGGACAGGGCATATTTTCGAGTTGTGCAAAAAAACAATTTAGTGGAGTGGAGATCCTATGATTCCCAGTGGAAAAAAGTTATGGGATTAAAATCATCCATACTTTGATGCTCTACCTTTTGGGGCCAACAAATGTTAACCCGACCCATATCAACATGAAGATTCTGGGTTATGATACGACTAAGAACAAACCATGTTTAAGGACTTGGTTGATGACCTAGTTTGGAGGGTTGGTATCATAATCTAAATTCATGGTTGTATAAGTATATTCCACTTACAATACACTGCTAGGTTTCCCCATGATCCATTTTCATGTGGTATTCCCCTCCTTATATCAGTAGTGCCTCATGAATTCCCTCAATTGTCTAGTAGATATTCCCATATGTGATGTGTCTCTCCTTGACTCCATTGAAGAACACTATCTAGATTCTAGTCATTACAAGAGAGAGGGGAATATGTTTCAAACCAATGGGGTTGAGTGCACTATTTATTTGAAAACTACCCCAACCAATCTTTTGGCACACATGGATGATGCTCTCATTCTCTCGATCTATCGAATAGAGCCCACATTTTTGGACTCACGATGTTTCTATTTTGTCTCAAAAAATGGGTTTTGACATCCCTAAATGGGTGGAACATCCACATATTACCTTATAATCTAACACAATATTAGTCCGAGAGAAACCAGAAGCCCCCGCACCTATAATGTATTGAGAGGTTCTCTATATGGCCACAATTTTTTGGAGTTCATGCATGATTGAAAAATAACTATTTAATTGATCGAAATAAAATCACAACCACTTCTATAAAATCTAGCGTTGACGTTTCATTAAAAGTATGTATGAGATTGTAATTACAACCTCTTTCACCATAGTCTCAAAAGAGAAATAACTCCTATGTGGAGATTTCATGTCCGCCCAAGCAAGCACTTGTGAACTCCTTGAATCTGCTGGCCTGGAAGAGCCTCTTCCACCTACTGATTCTCCACCCGTAGATGATGAAGAGAATTTAGAATGCACCCCTCATACATTTGAATAGTGTACTCAACCATCATTGATGAGTTGGGTTAGTTGAACATTGCGACTGAGGAATAATCGAGACCAATGTTAATCTTTTTAGCCTTGTATCCAGAGGTGCAGTTGTAGTATGTATCCTTCCTATAGTAACACCATGATGTATTATCTTAGATTTATGATGATATTTTTGGAATACACCCTCAGGTAGCTATCCACCACCTTATTCTTCTAGTTATTCAACATGGGTTTGAGCGTCCTCTCAGAAATATGAACTCCTTCCATTGTTGGATGATTAATTTTGAGGGTAAAAACATATCAAATCCAATATCATTAGGAATTATTAGTACCCCACGTGGTTGGACAACATAATTCTAGTTAGGATGATGAATGATAATATCAAGCTCTTCATCGACTTCCAAGACATCAACCGCCACTATCTAATGCATGGTTTTCCCCTTAAAATGATAGATCTATTGATCGATACTACAATATGGATTCAAGGCCTCAACTTTAATGATCGATACACCATGTAAAACCAGATCTAGATGGACCCCAATATTGAGTATTCTACCACATTCAAAGTCCCTCAATGGAACATTTTATTTCAGGTCATACAATTTTTCCTAATGAAGGAAGGGTCCAATTATCATCGGTCAATTCATATCATCTTAAATAAAATTCTATGAATATTGATGGAATTATATGTAGATGACTTAGTGGTAAAATACTAACCACATTAGTACACTAATATATCCTAATAAAGTTTTCATATTCCTCCACTCCAAGAATTTGAATATTAACCCTTATAAGTGTGCATTTGTAGTTACCTCTGAGAAGATTTTCAGCTTTGTCATAACACATAGAGGCACTAAGGTAAACCCCGAGATGATGAAAACTAGTAATTAGATTCCTCCCTGACAAACCTCCATTGTTGCGGTGTATTCAAGGACACATACAATATATATAATTATTTATTAAAAATAGAGCATGGATGTTTAATCTCTTCTCAAGAATCAAGAATAATGGAACTATTTCACAATGGGATGTGTAATTCCATATCTAGTTTGAGGATACGAAGAAGTATCTTCTATAGCCTCCATTTCTAAATACACCCATCTCTGCAAAGCCACTATTCATTTATTGGACTTCCATATAATTTTCCCTTGATTACCTTCTCTCTCAGAAGATAAATGAGTGTAGATAAAAGAGTTTATACTATCTCAGTCGCATGCACCTTGACACCAAAATTAGATACACCCCAATCAAGAAGTGTTGCCTCACATTGTCTTTCATAGAGAAAAGGTTGTTGCATTACCTGAAGCATCATGAGATATTGCTGGTGTATCGATTAGACATGTTGAAGTATATACTGAGAAAACCCACGTTTATAGGGCTATTTTAATGCTAGGAAGTAATGCATTAGAAACATTATATCAGTTTCATTCCGTAGAAAGCTATACAGGGTTACGCTATAGAATATATCATGGATTCCCATATAGCCCCTGAAGACTGGACCTTAGAGGTTGGTTATCCAAATGATTCCATCCTCTTAGTATACTTCATTATTCCCTGGTGAAAGATGCATTTCTATGGTGCCCTCTAGACTTCGACCAATAGAGGGCTCAATAATTCAAATCTCAACATAATGCTCCAAGGGATCATCTTAATCACCCAATAAAAGGTTTTTCTTCCATACTAATTCCTATTGTTAGAAGGCTATACGAAAAATAAGGCAGAGTATCATGATATAATTACTATTCCAGGGGTTTCCCTCAATATTGATGCCCCCTTCTTGCATATAAAGTAGAATATGAGTGAATAATCAAAAATATTATTTTTTATTACACTATTACAAATTTAGACTTTATTTACATATTGGATAATACTCATCAATTGATGTGAAATTTCTATTCTTAGGCGGAATTGACTCATATCCCCTAGCCATAGAAAAGTTGTGTGGATGCCTTGTCTAGTTTTGCATTGTCTCCTTTAGACCCTAACCCAGATGACATATTTATTAATTTTATGCATATAATGTTCTTGAAACCTATCATTTTAGATGGTGATGAAATGAAATAGGTAGACCAACTGGATTCTGGTGATTTTACATTAGGACCCTTAGGTTACCAACAATAGAGTATGTATTTAATTATACATATCCCTTTACAAAGTATCTCTATAATGGAATTCTCTCTTCAGATCGAGATGAGCATGCATGAATCCATCGGCACATTGCATAATTCACCATCTATAGTGGGCCTAAACTTTAGTAAACTCACTACATATATGGGATTGATGGAATTATCTTACATTGAAATATAAGAGATGATATTATCTAGGCCAAGTAGGAATTCTATACCAGATGATGTGTCCCTCCCCATAAATGGTTGATTATCTCCCAATAGATCCAGATGTGGGGATAATTTCTCAACCTATAGTACATGACAGCATTCAGTATTCAATGGTTTTTCATATTAGTACGATCTTTGAAAACATTTTTCACCAACTACTGTAGAACAACCAAACCACCATGTATTCTTAACCATTTGTAGTATGGGTACTCATGGTTTTGGGACATTCCGGCAAGAGATAGATCACTGAGGTAGGATCATTCTAACCATAATAGATTTTTTCTTCATGTGGGAAATGGTGATTCCACTCATGGAATTCAAGGCCCAATCCATGATTACATTCGGGATCTCTAACATTATAAAATTATTTGGAATTCCTCATACAATTCTCGTAGGAAATGACACCAAATTCTCAACTGATGAGAGAAATAGGATGTGTACCAAGATAAATTTTTTCTAACCATACTTCTTGCTATCATGCATAAGAAAATGGATAGATTGAGGTGTATAATAAGACCATATCTGACATCCTACAGAACATGTTGGTCTTTAAAAAATGTTCTCTAGAATATCTCTCAATCCCCTCTAAGAAAATTAGATGACTACTCCAAATTCCAAACAGGTGTCCTCACACTCATTATTGTATAAAACACAGACAGTCCAACCGTTGGAGGTTCAATTTCCATCACCCTAAATAGAATTCTATATGAAAATGACACCATAAAAATTGTATAATTCCATCTAGTCGATATGGAATCCCCCAAAGAGAATAGGCCCTCATCCTTTCATAATTTTGAGAGGCACTAAAAATGTATAGATAGTGTGTTCAACAAGAAGGATCACCTCTACTCATTCCAACAGGGTCTCACAATATATCATCTCAGAAGGTCAATGATACCAAGAATGAAGATTCCAAAGTTTTAGACAATGTTTGATGGATAATACATCATTCTTAATGACTATTTTAATGGGTCATTCTATTTTATCACCATGGAATGAGAGCATATCACACCTCCCACCAACCCAGATTTCCAAAAATATTAATTCTTGTAAGGGGAGCATGGGGTCCAAACTCGAAAACCATAATCTAGTAGTTCAATACCAAGATTCATGACATTAATCTACGTAATATTCTAGTCAAGAATATGGGGGTGGTTCTGGGCCTCCTTGTCCATCATTCATGCCAAGTTCACCACTCCACTATGTTACAAATATATGTTTGAGAATCCCATCTGCAAGGTTCAATCTACAGGACCATAAAGGAGTCCCATGTCCAAGCATCATTACATTAAAATTTTGAAAAGTTGTCACCAAAATGTGTTGAAAGGTTTTGGGCCTCCATTACCCTCTATTCAAAAAAGTAATTTCACTCTTCTATACTACAGATAAAAAATTGGAATACTCACCAAGTGGTCCAAAATCATTAAACATTAACTGGGATCCTCATTGGTATGATATTTAAGACCTTGCACTAATAGCCACCATATGGTCCATGAATTATGACCTTGTGGCCCCTATAGTCAATTTTTTTGAATTTAAACTAAAAATATATACATCCTCAATGCATGATATTAAACATTGATCCTACACCATCTAAAACGGGGATTCCTCTTACAAGAGATTATTCTTACCCAGTTCAGAACTGGGATGTCTCATATGATAATAATTGGATGTTAAACAAACATCATATAATGAACTTAGCATTGGATACCTCACAATAACAATGGTATGCCTTAAATTCTCTTTCAAGATAGGATCTCCCCTCCTTGAATCTTCCTCTTTCTGCATCATGTTCTATAACTACGTGTGGCTTGATTCTCATCCCCATTGCATACATAGTGATGATCAAACATCTCACATCTAGTGCTAGTTTCAAATTCATAAACTATTTGTCCTTCTTGTCACATTTTTGGTGATGAATCCCCATTTGGATTCCTTAATGTGAGTTATTCCCTCCATCAGTTCCTCAAAGTTACACATTGGGATCATATTTCCTCAATTAAATCATCATGATGTTATGTAGTTTACTACCTCTTCCCCAATCCAAGCATTACAACTCTAAGCTATGTGCAATTTTTATCTAGATAGTTGTGTGTTACATGTACCTCCATTGGACCGATTCACGTCAGGTGTCACCTATTTTTTCCATATAAAGTACCATTCAGATGAAAATTTCCATAGTCAACACATCACGACTTTAAACTAATTTCCCATAGTCTAAGAAACCTGAATATAAACTATTCATTGTGGTTAGAGAAGTATGACCTTAAACAGGGTGCATTGCCTCCAGAACTCCATGTGGATTCATTCTCATCCTTATGGGATATCTAGTGATACCTATAATTTCTGTTTTTGGACACATTTGTAGAGTTACTGAAATAATATTTATTATCTACAGTGTTATCACCCCAAGATTTTATCATCAACATCCTTTTATGGTATAAGACCCATTTGTTTTCCTTTTCCCATTAGTATGATTATATTCCCTCATATCCTAGTATAAGGGAGAAAGGAATGATAATTCTAATAATCACACATGCATGCATCATCAAAACATGATGTTAAATTACAATCTTACCCCATATAGATTCGAGATACCCCATATCCTCATATGAGAATATTCAACATCCTCTTTCGATAGGGAACCCATTCCAGTGTTTTTCTTCTTCCATGTGGTGTACTAGAACAATAATTTTATTAATTCCCATCCTCATGGAATACATAGTGACACCTAGATATTGTTTCATGGGTATATTCCCTCCTATGGATTTAATATTTTGTGAGTCTAATTTATCCATGTACCCATGTTGGGTTCGTCATCCCTTAACATTGCATGTTTCTTCTTGAGATTCCCAAATTTTCTATCCATGATTTATGAACTAAAAATGAAATCCATGATCCATGCAACATGACATTAAATAGTTTTCAACCATATCATTAAATTTTTCATGGTATAAAATACTCCTTTGGATCCATTCATGTTGGTTTAATACCCTTTCATTACACACCGAACACTTTAGGTTGCCCTATGGTCCAAACACTATAACCATAAAGTATATCCAATGTCCAAACATCATGGCTGTAAACTATTTATGGTTTCTCTTAGGGTTTTATTGTGTGGAATCAAGTGGAAAACTAGGCCCATTTGTTCATGTTGAGTAACCTTCCTTTGATGTTTCATATATTGTTTTGAGACAAACTATCCATAAGTCCAAGCACTGTGACAATAAATTGTATTCAAGCCACCCAAGATTCATTTTTTTTTTCATTTTGGTGACTCCTATCAGTCTTCCCTCATCAATACTATTATCCCATAAATAGGCTAGTATCATTCACTTTGGTTCACTATGTCCTTTTATAATGAATCTAAACTGAGGATTTGTGCTATTAAATGGACATTGGCTCCCCTATTGGCCTCACATGATGATGAAATTGTCATAAATTCAATGTATAAGCCCCATTCACCATGTCCCTATCACATGACATTAAACTGTGTGTTTCATCCTAATCACATGATGTTAAACTAAAAAATACAGCATTCCCACTGTATGACACTAAATTTGGTGTCCAAAATCATCACCCTACAATGTTAAACAATGTGCATATCATCCCCATTGTAAGAAATAAAACAACTTGTATTTGTAGGCCCTTACCTGAGAGCCCCTTTCCTTTAGGGTTAGTTTTCAACCACATCATTAATGTTATCTGACAGTCACTCAGTATATGAGATAATGTTACCTTGGAAGTGGAATTTGGCCCATTCTCATATCGATGTTCCCACCCCAATGTGTGATTAATCATAGTGGTGTAATTCTTGGAGTGTTTCCATCTATTCGAACATTACATCACTTCATTTACATACATTGAGTAACCCTTATTTAGATCCTCTTCATCCTCCAGTTCTGAAGGGAACCCTTAATTGAAAGGTGTTTGGCCACACTGGATTGCCTACCATCTTGGACCAATGCCCCAAAAGGCATTAGAAAACAATTTGAGGCAGTTTCTGTGTCTTTAAACATGGATAGAGGTCGACCATATTCTTTTTCCTCCATTATCGACTAAGAAGTGTGGATTTTATTTGTTGATCATGGAATATAGTTACCATATATCTCAATCCCACTATCTGCCTGTTCTAAATTTTGGGTGTCATGATTCACACCTTTCATTCCCCTTTGTTTTTGTAGAATTCCACATCACTAATATTATCACATTCATTCATAAGAACATGTCATAAAATAATGTAACCAATTCCAAGACCCTATTATCTAGCCAAAAAACCTCATGGCCCAAACTCCCTTGGTGGTTATTTTACAGTATCAGTCCATCAAGTGTGCAATTATTATCTAAAACTGTCATATATGTGAGAAATCATATGGTCGTCCCTTTTTTATCACATAAAGAATTACTCAAATGATCTTAGGTATTGTTCATTGGATAATTAAAAAATATGAATGATGTTATATAATTATGTATGATGGATTAGATATGTTCATCCATGTCAGAATTTTTAGACATTGAAGAATGGAAATATTTAATGGAGATTTACAAATTTTAGCTTATATTAAACCATGGCTAAATTAGTTCATATGGATCCACCCTATAAATTGAGAGGTCCAATTCTTCCTACCTATATCATATAGATTAATTGAAATGTTGCATCCTTTAAATTTATACTTTCTCTTCATTAGCCATAGTATGAAGCTCATCATCCTTAACATTCACTCAGTCCCACTCGACTTGGAACCATACTATCTGAGATATCCTAAGCTTCTCAGGATTCTCATACTCATCCAACTGATCCCTCTATTTTATGATAACATCATAATGAGTAGTAATAATGGTAAATGGAATAATTTAAAAATCTTTGAGACTTTGGATCTCTTGGTTGGCCTCTAAGAGCTTCATCGTGCTTTCAGATTTCTTCTCATGCCAAGAAACATCTAAATGATGGCTCTCTTCACACACCTTCTGGGAAAGGAATTCACAAACTAGTGTATTAGTAGATCGAGTTTACACTACAATGGTTCCTAGTTTTCATAGGCAATAGTGGTGAACCCCATCCTTATAACAATGTACAATTCCTAGGTTTGAGTGTTGAAATGTTGTATACTCCTGAACACTCTACGTTGGAATATGTGGTATTCTTTGGGGACATTCAATCTAAATAATTCAAAATATTTTATTTTCAAAGTATCATATTCAAGTAATAATGAGAGGATAGATACATTAGGGTCCTCATTTCGGATCATCTCAGTCAGGTCGGGCCACATGTAATGAGGTTGGTCATCTTCATCCACTATTCCTTAGAAGTGTCACCTCTATCAGTCTCAAACTACTCCCTATTAGTGGGGTTTCCTGCAACCATATTAGACTATTACTCAGGGACTAAGGTGCATTCATCATGAATAACCATCATTTAATGTTCCAAAAAAGTTAATAGGCAAGGAAATCTAGATTCTCCAGTAATAGCCACCTGATGGGAACACATCCATTCGAGTAATATTTACATTAATAGAATGTGAGTAGATTGTATTAGAAAATGAAAATATGTTCTTATATGAAATAAAATGGCATGAAAAGGTTGAGTAGCTAATTATTTGATCATTTAACCATGGATGGAACCTATACCATGGGATATTGTACAATAGTAGTTGGTACTTCAACAGCTGGCTCGGGTTCCTACAGCATTGGTAAAGCCGGAGCTTCATGAAAATAGAAAAACACTTTGGTGAAAGGGATTCATGAATATTTTGAAATGGTCAGGTGAATTATGATTGAATTTTACCTTAGTGGTGATTTATTTCAATGAAAAGATGCCCCTGGAATGACACTTATACAGTGTTTGGTGGCTCCATTGGAATACAAAGTCATGCCAACCATAAATAATAAAGAGGACCTAGGGCTCTTAGGACACCACTAAAACATATTTAATGGGACAACTATCTTTTTTAGCCATAGGAGTAGGCCCCATACCATGCTCTCTGGAACCCGGTGGTGTAAATTTACTACCTGCAGTAGGGATCCCTTTCCCTTTTTCATTTTTCTCATATAAAAAATATTTAGAGATCCTAAAAAATAATGTGGAAGGGATAGAAGGGGCATGTTGGTTAATGGGGTTATATCGAGATAGATGACCAGATCATCATCTATGGCCACAATTTCACCACTCTCCTAGAGGTTTTCTTGGTCGGTGGCTAGACCCTAGGATTATTCATCACTGGATCCCTATGTTCCATTATTATTCTATACCTCCTCCACACATGAGCCATCAAAGAGTGGTGTATCATCACATATCAACTCGCTACAAAATAATACCCACACTTGAGTGAATGGGTGATCTGTTTCACCTCATTGGATTTCAAAGGATTCCATATCCATTAGGTAAACATGCCTCTACTAGATGATCACCTTTTCCATGATCTGATTGAGCACAACCTTTGGAATCTCAACTACATATTATATTATCATACTCTATTGGTCCTCCATTGAGATAGACATTAAAATCATCCTCATAAGCATTCAAATCATTTCAAATACAACATCTATAGATGGATATAGTAGGTATTTTAATTTCTTCATCTGATCCCCCTGGATCATCTCACCCTAACCTTGGATCCCAAGTTATGGTCCAAAGATTGCTTCTAGGACCCCTTCTGTAGGGGTGGGGGTGTAGCGGCACCTTTCACCCCCACCACAAAAACATTAGATTGAGCTATTTCGGACATTTGGACTGCCCCTGGAAGACAATAACTCCTACCTCCCTACTTCACTAGTACCTCAATATAATATACATTATTTTATAATATCACATCCACATATGATACCATCATGTTTTTGACCTAATTATACGACAGGCCGACATCCACATTGGTGGGTGGCAGTGAAATCTTCTCCCCTGAGCCTGCACATATTATCATCCACCACATCTAAATTAGGATATAAGGTTACCTCTCTTCATGAACCCCTATGTAAAATCATCTCAATGTCTTCTAAACAAGTCTAAAATAAATGGAGAACTAGGTGTTTTTTTAGATCACAGTAGATATTTCCATCAATCCTGGCCCCTAAAACTCCACCTCAGAATGAATATGGAAACACCATATACTCCAAAATCCCTTTCACATTTTCCATTATTGTACCAATTGGGGTTGTAAAAAAGTGTTTGTTTATGTTAGGTTAATTATCACTTCCAATTTACACCTTAGCCTCACTAATTGTCACTATTTTTAAACCAGTAATGTTGATAAGAGAGGTCCATATCAGTAAATTTGAATGGATGACGACGTTTCAGAACTCAAAAATCCCAAAATGTTCCAAAATCAGGCCATGTACAAACTATATTGTTCCACATATCCTCTGGTTCCCATATCCTTTGACCACATTCCCTAGTTTTAAATAATTCAAATCCAACACTAGTAGAACCACGTTCACTATGATTCATGCGTCTATAATGGATTCCCTCACCTGTCAATTTGGGCGTAAGCCCATGTAAGTATCTATAACTATAAGCAACCATCCACTAATAAATTTCACATGAAAACATGTGTATATTAATGGTTTTTAGTGCTACACCATGCATAATCCCACTGATCGTACTGCCTCTCTTCTATAATCATTCATTACCACCATGACTCCCCCTATGCTGAATTTTCGAACACAACGTTTCCACTCTGTCATATTCACATTAGGATCCTTCTTCATAAAGAAGGATAAAAATATCATGAATTTTATTTTCTTATGGAAGGGGGGAGGGTGACCCATTTTTTACTCAAAATCATCCAATAGGTACTGCGATGAGAGGGGATTTTTCTGCCCATATGAAAATATGATTAGGATTAGAAGGAAATCACTATATTGGAACCAGTCTACCGGGAATATACTAATGCATTTCACGTCCCACAAGTTTATGACCACTTCATGATGATTAAGGATGAACGTGTTGGTGTCTAAAAACTGAAGACTGAGAGTATCTGGTAAACACTCTTAGTGGTGGTTTGTGTGGAACTGGGACATCCATAATCCATCAAATAGTATAATGTTTTCTAGTTCATCCCCATACTCAATACAGGTCATTCATACCCTGTACAACCAATCATATCCAATAGTAATTGTACCCCATGATATAAGACACAATCATTGTGCCAACTATTGCTGTTATCATGTAAGCTGATTCGAAAGATGGTAGCATATTGGTTTGGGAATTATTTGATCTCATAGTGCTCCCACAAGAATATTCTCATCCATCAACTCAGCGTGTAGACAACAATTTTCCATGATCCCGAGTAGGATGACCATATATAGAAATTTTCCAATGTATGATCTCATCCACACATGTAAACAAATATCATTGGTGTTGACTTTCATACTGGGATGCTCACTTCATCCATCAATCCAAAATTCCACAATTGGAGGTGGTCACTCAGCTTGTTGTTTGATTGAACATTAGTCAACATTCTAAAATGTGCTTGGTTTTCGGAAATGATTCTCCATTCCCATGGAATATCTTTATTTCCTACCATTTCATCTCTAGAGATGGAGATATGAGTTTTAATCTCATCATGGTATTGTTTCCGATCTATTTTGGATGATTTTAGAGACTCAAAGGTAGGTTTATACAAATAAAAGGATATGGCTCGTTAATAATGAGTTGGGATGAAAAATTGGATATATTGATGAAATAAATTGAAATTTTCGTGGGATTAGTTGTGTGAAATAATTTTTTTTGAGAATGTATAAAAATACTTATATTTTCATGAAAAATATGGAGTTACATGCATGAGAGAAAATTTCAACCATTTAATAAGTCTATGTACCATACAAGGGCCTTGTCGGCCTACATAAAGGTGGTGACCGATAGTTGAGCATAACGTGCATCCTTGTTGTGCACTGAAACACAAAACGTTCATGAAACGGTTAACATGATTTACTCACATCGACATTACCGTTTGAACCAGTCCATCTGGTAACCTATCATCTCATATTCTGAGGGGGGGGGGGTTATTATAAAAATAATATATGGGGCCTTAAATGAGTAGTTTTGAGTGAAAAAAATCATTCCAAAGACCCTAAAGGAACATTCTAGGGCTGATAGACCTATTTTTTTAATGTTCAAGAATTTGTGAACAATGATATACTTTCAAGAGAAAAAAAATTATGAGCCAAAGTTGATGTAGATTTCTGCATAAGCCCTATATCCGAGTGTCACGCCCAAGTCCCATTCCTACATGAATTCCATGATAAACATAAGGAAGTATATTTTTGTTCCACCATGTGCACAACCACCCATGATGTTCACCAATTATGAAGAAAATTCATAGATTATGTGAATTGATGTCCTAGAAACAATAGATGGAGATGTGTGGAAGATGAGTTCCATGAACCAGGGGTTGTGCACCTAATCACATGGATTTAATCTATAAATAGAAACTCACCCATTCATCTAGGAGGATATTTAGAGGAATTCATGCTGCTCTTCTACACACTATCTCTAACATGGAATCCCCTATGCCACAAGTACATCCATTAACCTACGTGTCACATTTATTCATAGGTATCGTAACCCATATTTCTTAAATGAATATGGAATGTAACATGGACATATTTATTGAACACTCATCCATGGATGTTTTAATAATTTTCCATACCCAAATGTACATGAGTGTTGGTCATGTAATACTAAGCGGTGAGGAGTGTGTTCCTCCACATTCGAGCTGCATGAAATAAAACTTCCAAGTTCAACATCCAAGCCATACAGAATTAATATTCATAACTACATCCATAGCACATGACATAAAAACAAAGTCCTTCCTCATCTGGTAATCATGAGATAACCCATAAACAATCATCATGAGATTCTACCCTCTCTCTCACCAGGGGATATGATCCACTCCTAGAATGAAGATTTTAGGCCTAAGCCCTGCACAATACATCATCGATGCTCCTTTGGTTGAAAAAAATTCCTTACAACATAATGATAAAAAACATGGTTTTAACATGTCAGAAGAAGTTATATCACAGGATCAAACTACATGGGTTTTGATCCCAATATTCTAAACAGGTTACGTAGGATGCCTCCCTAAGGTTCAATCAAAACCAATGGTAAACTAAGGTGCTCCCTCATTGGGACACACAATCTTGATCTTTCATGTAGGTCATTTAATCCCCAATGGTTAACCCAGTTGTAACATCTTCCCACATAAGGATTCACCTTCTTGATCCGCCTCACTGAGAGTTTGATCCAAAATGGAAATCCTAGGTGTGACATCTTCCCTTCTACAGACTCACCTTCTGGATCTACCTTATAGGGTGTTTTATCTACATTAGTACACTATACATGAGGTCCCTAAGAGGGATACACCTCGATCCTCTTGTGTGAGTCATTTTGATGAATCAATCATGTCTCCAAAAGAAATTAAATGTGTGTTCCAAAATAACTCAACCAAATGGTCTGATATGTCTCCACAAGACATAAAACATGTGGGATGACCTAAAATACCAACCCAATGCATAGTATGTGATGCATGAGGTAAAATAAGTGGAATAATAACACTAAGACATTAATTACTTTATGTTCAACAAGGGATGTATTTGGTCTCGTGCCTATGGTGCCTCATATAATATACCCTCCCAAGAGGAATAATATAGGTGAACATAGTTCCCAATGTCCGGAAATGCCCAGATATTCCCAATGAGGCTACTCTCTTGAATGAATGTCACTTCTCAATAAATATAGAAGTATAATAATTAACCATCATCCACAAAGAGATGGCTCTAGGAATGAGTTCAACCAACATGACTCAAATCAATGGGGGATACATGGACTAAGCAACAAGCTCCAATGAGGAATCAATGGAAATAGAAAAAAACATCCCATCATCTCATTTCGATCATGTTGTAGTCATTAATGATGTATATGATGAAATATTCTCACCTTTGGAATGTTGGAATGCAG
The DNA here is from genome assembly GCA_963277665.1 of Viscum album. NCBI lineage: Eukaryota > Viridiplantae > Streptophyta > Magnoliopsida > Santalales > Viscaceae > Viscum > Viscum album. The sequence continues at coordinate 884,403,877 of OY728123.1, forward strand.
GGCAAGTGAGAGCCAACATACATTAATGTGTCATCTATCTCTGTTAAAAGCATTGAAAAAAAAACATTTTCTATATTTTTAATCTAAATTATCATTCCACAAGGTATTCAGTAAAACAATTGAATTATACTCTATTACTATTTTAATTTTAAGTATACAATAATAACATCTATAAATACTACAAAAAAATTGTTATGATAATATATAATGACTCTATTCATCATGATTATGATGATATATGGAGAATTAGTGAGTCAAAATAGAATCATTATGATCTCATAGTTCCCATACAATGTACTAAAATTAGTCTTGGTGATATCCTCTTTATTCACTTTAACTTGGTAATATCTCAACCAATGATCCTCCATGGAGAAATATTGAGATCCATATAGTTGATCAAACAAGTCATCAATCTATTGAATTTGATACATGATCTTTTTTGTGATCTTTTTAATCTCATTATAATTAGTACAAAGGCAAATTAACATATCATTTTTTTAACAAAAATTACTTTTTCACTGTATGGTGAAGACATCGCGCATATAAATCCATTATCCTGATTCATAGGATGATTTTTCATTATCTACTCAATATCAATTGTGGATATTCTATATAGATTCAAGAATATTATCAAACTTAAGAGATTATATTTTATTTATAACTCATCTTCTTTACTAGGAGGAAGACTATGCAATTATTTAAGAAACACATTAGTGAATTCCCTTATAATTCACATGTTATCATGGAGGATATATTCCTTAGTCCCGGTAATTTGAGATAGGTATGATTTATCATATTTAAATAATACGCATGTTTTATATGATGTAACCAAATAATATTTTTCTACATCCTCACAATTATATAGAATTGGTTGGAGATATATTTTATGGAGGGTGATTTCCTTCTCTAAGAAATTTATGTTGGATCTATAAAGAGAAAATATAATCCATACCCATAGTATAATAAAATTTGACTAAAGTGAGTATGATAAGGTTTTCATAGAAATTAAACATAAAAATTCTAATAGGGGATGACTTATATTCCTTGGACACAATAATTAACTCATTTTAGATCTTCACTAATAACTTGAAATCCATTTTTTAGGTGGTTTTCAAATAGTTATACTAAACATTCTTGAAATAAAAGAATGAATTGAACCAAAATAAAATATTATGTTCACTTGAACTGAATGAATATCTGACCAAACTATTCCCACATCATTGTTGGGATCCACCTCAGATATTATAAGGTTATATGATCACCCTTTATCCACATATCTGGTATTGTATTGTCATTGGTTATTAATGGAAACCCTTTGCTTACTGAGTAATTGACAATAATTTTGTTTTCCTTATATTTCAAATAATAGACCAGAGGCTGATATTTTACTAGATCATTCCTTTATTCTATCAAATTTGTGAGTTTCTGTCATTTTAATTTATTATCTAGGATCCATTACTCTCCCCACACGTATTATTTTATTACCCATTCAAGTATTTTAAATGATGATTCTTCCCAAACATTTGACAAGTGGGATGTTTTAATTTCTTACCCCTATGAAGTTTATCCATCACTACACTAAAATAATTATCTATTATCTACTTCGTGTTTCAAGACCCTTGTGAACTTTTTATTTATTGACCTCTATTTCAACTTTGGGTGAACATAAGAATATTTACACATATTTTTCAAAGTATAAAATTAAAAAAAACGATACTCAAAATTATATCACTAAATTAGTCATTAAATTTACATTAAAAATCATTATAAATTTTGGTGGCTTATCATGCATGTATTCTGATGTTCTATTTAAATTCTATGATGAATTCATTTTCCTTTTCCCTGAGGACAATAAAATTATACCCCATTTTATGTCAGAGTGTGTAAAGAAAATATTTATCAACAAACAATTTATGGAATTCATTCCACTACATCACTTTTATCACCTTCATGGGGTTTGAATATTTAATAAACATCAACTGTTGATGTGGTTCGCCCTTCATATGATAATGTTTCAGCACACCCCTATCTTTTTAAGAGCATTAATGGACGAAGAATATAGTTTCAATAGAGTTTTTATATTTCTCAAAAAAATAATTGATTTGAATATCCACTGAATGTTAGAGGCCTTGATCACATGTGGGTTTCAATTGAAACTTTCTCATTATTAGGGGTATCTATGTTTTCCCTCTGATTCTCATTTCTATTTAATGTTTGAGTAAATAATATATATATTATCGTGAAGTTCCCAAATAATTAACTCATCAGATTTTTCATCTCATTTAAATTGTCATCACATTGACCCTCACATTGGTTATTGAATAAGTTCCACATATTTCAATATATTAAATAAAATAAATTAGAAATTAGGTATGGGAAATTTTAAAATATCAAACACATAAATAAGAAACCATGAACAGTAAATCTATAACTCATAAATTAAATTTATTCATTAACATGTGAATTTATAGGTTTTAATCTATGTGGTCCACTATCTACTTTAAAAATTAAAATGTAATGGGACTTTTTCCCTTCATAATAGTTAAAAAGAGCTTGTAAATTTACCAAAACAATTTAGTCAGGAGTGTCAAACGGGTGTGTTGTAAGGTTAATTTTTTTAAATAGGTGAGAATCTAGTCAATCCTAATATCCCCTATTCATGGAAATTACCCCTATGTTAAATTGTTATAGAGAGACATCCAATTATTATATCCAAATATTTATTTTCTTTCATGGAAGCCACTTATTTTATACATCAAAAAAAAATTAGGGATATTTCCATATGTTTATTTTTATCCCAATAGATTTCATGAAGGATTTCGAATCCTTATTCCCAAATATAACAAGAATATCCTATAATGAAAACTATGAAACATGTATCATAATGTTACCATAATTTATGATTTATTACATAAATACAGTAGACAAAATAACATATAATTGTGAGACTTTATGTATTCGATAAATTAGGTGTATAACATATTGACATGAAACATGGGTACAAAAAGAGTATTTTAAGACACTATAACATGATTCTATATTCCAATGATCCTTAAATACTACCATAGATTTCAACGTACATATAAAAGAAAGGTGTTAGACATAAATCCAAGTATGATAATAATAAAATAATATCATAAGGTTAATATTTACATGTGATTTAACAGGCATAAAATAATTACATATAATGGTGTTAATCATAATGATTAACCTTGATTAATGTTATAAGATGATTAAAACAAGGATACATTGGAACGTGGAAACAATATAAAATTTACATCATAAATATAAGTCAGGGATACAAAATGAGATAAGATATCATAGTATTCTAATGACAATATCCAATTATCTATACTTGTTATCTCATGAGATAGAAATAGTACCCATTACATTAGAGGGATATATAATTCTTGGCCCACCCATCACATTCAAATAATGTACATGAGTTTTGGTGACAAATATATCATATAGAATAACAATTTTCTTTATAAAAAATTACCTTTAAATGAATAAATGTGGGTTAAATACAAGGAATTATTACATCAATGAATTATATGTATATCTAGGTGAATACCCTTGAGTGGAAATTGGAATGGGTATCCACTACAAAAACCATTACCATGGAAAATAAAAAAATAAATTTGGCAATATTACAAGTTTACATATAAATTGATGTAAGTTTTTAATGAGAATGAAATATGGTATCCCATTACATGGACATCATATGGATAATAAAGGAATGTGTAAAAACAAATTACAACCTGGAAACTTAGAATTATACAGGGCAATATTCAATGAAAGTACTTGATTAAAGAGGAGGAGTAGATGATAACTTACCTTGAGCGGTCACTTATAAAAGCTTGAGAGGAGCTTATTTGATTCATGGGAAAAACTTGGGAGGTATATAGAGATGTAATTTTAGAGTAACATTGTGAATTAACTATTTTTAGTGAAGATCAATGGGATATTAGCTTGGTTATTGTATAAAAATATAAGGGAATTATTTATTAATTTCTAAACGTAGTTTTTTGGACTCTATATGTGAACATAATAGAATGAATAGACCATAACATGGATTTTTCAAAATGGTTCTTCAAATTATTAATGGTTTACATGAATTTATAATTCTATGAACCTAACTCTTTAAAATAATACCCTTGGTGTTGTGGAAGTGATTCATGTTCATAAAGTATTAATTTTAATAACTTAAAATATAATATAGTTTTTGGAGTAATTATAAAGGACATATAATATTAAAAAATAATATGAAACACATTATTTTAAAGGGTAAAAATAAAATTTTTCCTTATTAATGTTTATATTATATATTGAATCACATTTGGGATTTTATGATGGAATAATACATGCCATATATTTATACCGTATTTATTTTTTAAACAATAAATTGACTATCTCATAATATTATGAAAAATTCACTAATAAATAATTTTAAAGTTCTCATTTCAAAAATAAATTTTTTTTATCAAAATAATCCTATAAATATGATAATTTATTCTTTTTAATAAAATCTCAATTTATTTAAAAATATTTTTTTTCCAAATACATTTTATAACACTTATAAATAATATATTTGAATTTTCTAAATTATATTATCATATTTAAATATTTAAATATCATTTAATAAGGATACTATATGAAAATAATTTTTTTTAATTTTTTAAATTTATGAAAAACTGTGTTATAATTAGAGCCATATATTTTCTAAAAATAAAATTTTGGATTATTCATAACAATTTCATACTTTATCAACTCATATATAATTTTATTTATATTTTAATGTTGAGAACTGATAAATATGATCATTGTTCTGTTAGAAATGGAGAATATACAAATTCATAATGTTAGTTTCTGAAAACATGAAATATAATTACACTAGAGTACGCCCTAAATATATGATGTGTGATGGTGACACATTATGGGGTGGTTTGACGAACATCGTTTGGTTCATGATCTCAATAACATTGAAATTTTATCATAAATAGATTTTATCATACTTTAGTTTTGATTATTATATTGGTCTTGGTCAAGGTAAATTAATAAGGATTCCATCTCCCTTGAAATTTAAAATGAAAGGGATTCATATGGTACACTCCTACCAGTCAATTTGAGGGCATGAACATAAAAATTAAATATTCTTTTTAATTTAAATCTAATTAAAATTTTAAATTCCCAATGTTCTCTAAGGTTTAGAGTTTTAGAGAGTTATGTCACAACTATTACATAACAAACACACATATTATAATGTGGAAACTTATATTTAGTATTGATTTTTCTACAATTCATATCCATTAAAAGGAAAAATGTTTTATTTTCAGGATACATCATCAAAATTTTCGTATTGACCACATTTATGTCCCTAACAATCATGTGAAAAATATTTTAAATAGTGGGATGTCAACTAAAACAATAGTAAAGCACATAAAAATAAATAAATACATCAATCCATTAAAAAATATGAAAACCTGTGCAATTTACACCTTTATCTTAAGGTTCTTAGAGAAAATGAAATGAATCATTTCCACATGGAATCTACAAAACTTTTTTTCGAAATAAACATTTAAAACCCATATTATGAAGATAATAACACCTTTAAGAAACATAGTTCATCATATTCATATCCAATTTTAAGACTAAATTATAAATAGCTGGAGCCCAGTTAAATCTATAGGAGAAAACCTTCGATAACTCAATATATTTTTCTTATTATTGAAACAAAAATTACAAAATTAATACTAATACTATCTATAAATACCCATAATATAGGTTATATCATGTTCACCGAGTACTTATTGGGCGCACTTATTTTATAAGGAATATCGGGATCACCCGACGCTATCTTGGCACACCAATTGTATAAGTTATATCAGACTCACATATTTCTCATATATAATTAGTAAGTACTATATCATTAATAAAAAAATTTATTCCTTTACTTTTTAGTATAATAAATTTGAAAAACTCTTTTATAACCACTTTCAAAACACTTTTGAATATCAATACATAATTTTCATTTAAATACCCATTTTAAATACCAAAAATACCCAAAAGAAGAGATATATGCGGTTTCTATGAATAAATAGTTAATTATTTTATATAAATATAATTTCAAAATAACATTTATTATGGTGGGATATTTTATTTTAGCCGCATAAATTAAAATCGATTATTATTTTTTCATTAATACTGAAACTCAAAATGTTCCATAAAAGTCACTTTTTTTGAAAACCTTTGAAAGAAGTTAAAATAGAAATAAATTTTACATTATAATGGTTCTATTACCATTTGAATTAATTAATAAAATACTTTTCTAAAAGTGGAAAATAAATAATAGGTGTTAAAAGGGAAACATTAAAAAAATTAAATAATGTTTCTTATGTAAGATCATAAAAAGATTATTTACTTTAAAAACACTGTAAATAAGTAAAATATGGTAATAAAATAAACATTTTTAAAATATTATTTATCAAAAAATTATTCTTAAAAAATATAGAAGGGAATATACATGTAAAATAATGATCAATAAAATTAAACATGAAAACATTTAAAATGGGGTTTATAAAGAAATGTTTCATTTACCTCAAATTAAATACATCACATATGTTATTTATCTTACTAAATAATAAACTTATGTTAATTTTTAAAATTATTCATAACTAATTTAAAAGTTTATTATTAATTTTATTTAACTTGATAGCATGGAATATTCAATTACTTAATCACTTAATTTAACGTTGGGCATTATGTCGATGTTGGGAACATATGTCCAAAATGAAATTGGTATTTTGTAAATGGTCCTATATGTCATTGTTAAATAATATATCGAATAATAATAATTAATAATTATTATTTTTATACATAAAATATAATTTCACAAGAAATCATTAATGATGGTTATGAAAAAGGAACTCTATTACATTCTTGGAGAGAGTTGGGAAAACGAACGCTAGAGTAACATTTATTAATCAATGATCATATTGGAAAGAAGTTAAGTATTATTTAATATTTCAATAATTATCATAATATCATAATTAATATATAATTTCATCAAATATAATTATATATATAATCCATTTTATTTGGTTATGAAAATTGAATCACACCACTTAGTAGAGGTGGTACTCCACACTTACGCATGAACAATGTTAAAACCTTTCTGTGAATGGAAAGATAAAATATTGGTGTTATATTATGTTCCTATAATGATAAATTTGTGATTAATATCATAAAAATATCTTAAATCTGTCATTTTAACCATCCTATTGAGTTGGTGGTGGATAATAGATTACATTGATCTGCAAGGTGGTAGTCCGCCAAATTGAAGAATTGTGTAATTATTTCCATTTTGATAGATATTGAAGATAGATTTATGTTATCAATTTAACATAATAAAATATATTTTCATATATAAACATTATTAAGTAATTTTTTAGGGATATGGAAGATAATATTAAACAGAAATTCAGGATTATGAACTATACCTCTTCTTCAAACAATATTTTTTTTAAACGGCTTATGAGAATTTAGGATTATATTATTCCGGGAATAACGACTCTATGAAATTTTAAATAAAATATTGGAAGGTTTTTTTAGATATTGGATGAAAAATAGGGTTTTATGTGTGATGTTAGGAGATGAATTTATTCCCTTATATAAAAGAGGAGAGGGAATTATATGAATTTCACAAAATAAGAAAATAATATAATGTAATTATAATGTCAAAATGGTAAAATTTAATAATATTATAATATTATATGAGTATTAGTGTAAATTATATCATAAAATAGCTTTTATAAATATTCTGATAAAATTGTTTCCTTATCATTTTGGGTTAACCCTATGTTAACTATTTTCAAACATATCGTGATAACAAGTTATTTTACTCCTTGGGGTCCAAGATAGTAACCATAAATTGAAAAACATCCCATAATGGAAACATTATGATTTAATACAATATATCTTATTCACATGGTCATATAGTTTAATTTTTTTAAATCATTTAGTAAAATAATATTTTTAGAAAATATCAATAATTTCAATTTTAGAACAATTATTTTACATTAACTTTTATAACATAATTAAAAAACATAATGTAAATAAAATAATCAAATTAAATATAATATGATATTTTATAAATAAAATTATTCTTTGAACCTAATTATTTAAAATTACACTGATTTTAATATTTTTATAATGATTTACATTATTTTTTCATTAATTGAGTAAATACTCTGTAAGAATTGTGTAAGAATATATTGTAATTAGTTCTTCAATAAAATTTAATAATAAATTACCATAGTGAATATAATTCATTTATTATTCATATTAATATTTATAACAAAACATATCCATTTTTTATCAACATGTTAAAAATATGATAGTTAATAAAAAATAAGAGTGTTTCATTTTTTACTCCTCTTTACATAAAATACTATAAAGATGATAATCACATAAAAATGGAAAAATGGACTTTTAATGGAGTCTTGGATGAAAATGGTTGAAATGGAATAATACAATAATATTAATTCATATTTTAGGGTCATTTTATAGTTTATCTCATATTATTTGTTTTCTCTTAATTACAATATTTACACATTACAATAGTATAAAAAATAACTATAACAGCTATTCCTAATGAATGAAAATAAAATAGAACTATTTCATAAATTTACTACCAATTATTCCAAATATTGAATCCAATTTTGATGATTCAAACCATATAATAAGAATAAATCAATATAAAAGTCAACTTACAAAATATACTGAGAAATGGGTTTTCAGAAAAATTTCATTTAATAAAAAAACAAATTATGCTAAATTCAATTATAAAATCTATTTAAAAAACCATAATTAAATTAATACAAATAAAAACTAAATAATAATATTTTTAAGTTGATAAATTTTTTAAAATTATCAAAATTATATGCAATTTTCCATAAAAACAGTATTTTACATTATTCATTAAAAAGTCAATATTTTATGAAAATTATCCAAATTTCCCATTAATATGATTTTTTATGAATATTCCGAAAATGAAATTAATATTACCGAATTATTTTTCTAATTGTTTTAAAAATTATGAATAATATTTTCCCATATAATGTAATAAAAATCTATTTTTATTAAAAATTATTTGTGATGAATAATGTCACTTACTAAAAATTGAGTACTTATTTCATAATAATTAATCAATAAATTTATAATGATTAGAAAATTTTTAAATATTTATCGAATTTGTTTTTCTTATCCATACCCTCTAATTTAATGACCATGTTATAAGAGTCACATTTAATTAATAATATTTTGTGGTTCATTTATGCAAAGAGTTGTGTCTATTGTATGATATCGAACATTGTCTTATTTAAAAAATTATTAAGATATTATGTTTATCTTTCTTAAGAAATTTCATCCTTGAAATTTTAACATTAGCATAGTAATAAAATGCTGAAAAGTTGAAAAACATTTTATGAAATCCTATATCGTAAAATAGGTTAATAATAAATCATTTTTATAAGAGATAAAGGGAATTATGAAGGTCATCTAAAATAAAACATAACGTGGTTTCCAAATAGGAAACATATGGTGATAAGTGAAAATATGGATTTATAAAAAATTCACAATGTCTAATTAATGATGAAGTGTGATAGAGATATTTTATCACAAGAATGTGAACGATCATGAGAAATTAAATGACCAAAAAAATAAAGCAAAGTGGTTTAAAAAAACCATCGATTCATTAGAAGAAAATGTAATAAGAGAATATTTTTGATTTATGATATTTTTGAATGATTTTAATAATTCATTTACCAGCTAGACTTAGAACAAAACGAAATATACATAGATGATATGTAGAATTTTCATCATTTAATCATTTAACACCACAATCTCATTTTTGTTATACAAAGGACGAGTATTAAATATAAATTTATTATTCCTAAATCACTAAAAAACATTCTAAAAAACAAATAATCCATATGATAATAAAATACAATTATCTTGTATTTACACATTAATCAAATCCAAAATAGTTAGCACAATGTATGATAATTCAAAAACTGTATGGACCCTTATATGAAAAAATGAATTAATCTTTAAATTACAATAGTAATACCTAATGGTCAAACAAAAAACATATATAAAAAACTATCCATAAAACCTCTTAATATATTAATTGAATAATATTAAAACCCAAAGATTAGGATTATCTAATCATATATTTTTACAATATAAATTTAATATTTATCTCGAAATAACAACGATGACTCCTAAAGTATCATATCAAAATTTATATTCCCTAATCATATAATCTATAATATATAATTACTATTTCAATAATTAAGCTGAATCTTCATAAAGAAAAATTATGATAAAATATTCCTCCAAAAGATAATTCAACCTTTAATCCTGAAATAAAATACCATAAGATTCTAGTTAACTTATTCATATATTATTTCATAAGAATATAGTGATTTTTTATGAAATAGCATTAATCACATATTTAACCAATCAAATTTCAATCCCATGGTAATATATATATAATAAAACCAATGATCCAAAAATCAAAATAACCATCATATTCCAAACCATTTAATAAAAAATGATTTCATATTATCCAATATATTCTATAGACTAGTGGTAGGTATTGGGCCCTTTTTCTGCTCATTTTTGGGTTCAAACCCCATATCCTTTTCAAATGTGATGGGTTGTTTCCTAGATACCATTTTATCTATTTACTAATACTAAAAAAATATAATTAAAATAATAATAAAATAAAAAACAATGAAAAACATAAAAAAATAACCTTAATAATCAATGATAATATAAACCCTTAGGGTTATCAATACTTCTAAACATATGTAAACAAAAAAATTGAGAATTATTCCTCAACGAACTATTCACATGTTCAACATAAGGGTTACAGACACCTAAAACATCTATAATTTCTCAATAATTTTTCCTGATATAATCCCATCATATAAAAAAAATTGTATATATTATTTTAATCATGTAATCATCCTTATATCAACCACTAAATCAGAACTCTTTAATAAAAATATACAGGAACCTCAATAATTCAATGTTTTATATTAACCCTTATTTTATTTCATATTCATTAATACTTACTTACTAAATAAATTGAATCATGTCATAAGATTCAATAATATCAAATTATAAGTGAGGATATAATCAATACCTTTTATATTTCATTTCTAGTTTCCTCATCCTCAACAATAGAGGAGCCGGTTATTACTAAACATTCATCTATAATGTTTTTATGATCTCATTCTTCAACATCCCTCAAGGACCTAAATTTTCATAATGAAAACACTATCCAAATTTGAAGAATTCAGTGGATTCATTGGGATGAACTATATTCTTTATTATGGAATTAACTTAAAGGTTCCATTTTCATTAGAACATTTCTACTTTATTCCCAATTTTAACAAATACAAAACATGTTTCCATTCTTATAGGAAATATTACAGGATTCGTATTCCAACATTAATGGTGAAAATTATGTTATAGATTTTATTATTTATGACCTTTATCAGTTTAAAACCCACAAATATTCATTTCTACTTTATTATATTCAATCGTAAACTCATATGTGCTAAAGTTTTTAATCATAACTTATGATAGATTGTTAAGAATAAACACAGGATTTTTTAAAAAAGATCCAATATCATTTACTTTCATGTAATAAAAACCACCACATATACATTCACTTCCAACATTAATTTGACTCCTACTAGATTTATCCATTTATAAAAACATAAAAGTTTAGTTTCATCATATAAATAAAATCCTAATAAATCAGCTTTTTATGAGGATAAATACTAAGATATCCTTAACTATGTTATGATAATCTCTTTTTATTTATCCAAAATAAATATAATTCTCCCAAATTTACTATCTATTATGTTTATATATGAGTTTTGACTTATGATTAATTAAAATCCTCAACTATAATGTTATATAAATTGTGCTTTAGTTCCAAATATAATGGCCTGAACATAAAAATTACATATTATACTGAAGTTAACTAGAATTATCATTCTTTTATTCCCAAAAAATTATTTAGGTGTAAGGTTTTGTAGAGTTATGTAATAAATCTTATATAAAAACACAAATATTATAATGTGTAAACATCATTTCAGTATCCATTTATTCCGCCAAAAAAAAGTTAATAAGAAACATGTTTTCTTTTCATGAAATATGAACAAAATCAATAACTTCACCTCATCAATTTACCCATATATCATGTGAAAAATATATTAGAATTTTAGAAGGGAAAAAAATAACATTAAGGAGCATAAAAAGTAAGAAATAGATTAGTCTATTGAAAACATGAAAATACATGAAATGATCGCGTTTATATCAATGGTCATTGATTAAATGAAATGAATAATTTACACATGATATATGGACAAATTTTTTTTTCAATGAACATATTTAAAAACCTAAAAATGAAAATGAATCCCTTTTGAAAAATATAGAGAATCATATTCATAACTCATTTTAAGCCATTTTCATAAATAACATGAGATTAGTTAAATCCTAAAGATAAACTATCAAGTAACTATATCCTTATTTCCTAATTAAAATTACCCAATTAATTTGAGAAATATCTAGGAAAACCCATAGTTTAATCTATAATGGGCTTAACTAATACTCTATGGGCACACCCATCATATAAGCTATATCAGACTAACCCGATGTTATCTTGACACACTCACCATATAAGCTATCTCAGACATGTGTTTCTAATATATAATTATAAATAACCATAACAAGATTAAAACACATTATACTTTCACTTTTCATTTTAAAATCATTGAAATGGTCTTTCAAACCCACATGAAAAATTCTTTTGGATATCAAAATAGAATTTAATTTCGATAATCCATATTCATTTCCAAAATACCCATAAAAAGTAAAATATGTTTCTTCCATCAATAAAAGATTTATTTTTAAATGACTAAAAATTTAAAATAATGGTTATAGTGGTTGGAAATAATTTTTCATCGTATGCCTTAAAATATAACATTCTATTTATCTTCTGAATGGAATGTAAAAACATTCCACAAAAATTTTCTTTTTTTGAAAACCATTTAAAGATGAAAGAAGAGACATAAAATACTATTTATACTATTTTAATATCCATATTAATAAATTAATGAAATAATTTTTAAAAAATTGTTATGGAAGAAAAGGTGTTTAAATGGAAACATTAAAATAAGATTTCTAAATGATTTTCACTCACATAAAATATTAATGAGATTATTTCTTATAAAAACAATATATAGAAGTAAAATAAAGAAAAATGAAATTTATAAACCCTATATGTATAAATAAGAATTCTTCTTAAAAATATTTTGTAGGAAATAGACACGGAATGGAAATTTTTAGAAAATTAACCATGGAAACATTTTAAAGGATGTTTTTAATATAAAGTGTCCCTTAACTAGAGTGGGACTCAACACGTAGGTTCCTTAAATTAAAGAATACTAAACTTGTGTGGAAAAATTAATTTATTGGGAATATCTTTCAGGTTTATTATTTCTTTTATTTCACTTAATACCTTGTTATATTGAATTACATGGTCAATTAAGTTCACATTGGGCGTTTTTCTGATTTTTGACTCAAATGTCCAAGATGAAATTGGTAGGTTAACTATAGTCAATGAGGTCATTATTCTATAATACCTATAATAATAATTAATAAATATTAATTTTTTTATATAGAAATTAAACATTTAAAACCAATCATGAATGATTGATATGAAAAAATGAACCACCTAACAATCATGGAAACAATCAGTCATACATGCACATGAGTAAAATATCGATTTTACAATGATCAATATGAAGAGAATGTATGAATTGTTTTATGATTACATAATGATAATATTATAAAAAATAACATAATTTCTATATATATATATATAACCCATGTGATAGAGTGATTTAAAATGAATCACATCACTATGTGGTGGTGCTAATCTACCATGACACACAAACAATGTTATCAATTTTCTATAAAGAAAAGTTAAGAAAATTGTATTATATAATATCTCAAAAATGATAAATAATTCGTGAATAATATATATATATATATATACATTAAATCCCTAATTTTAACTATCCCAAAAATTTGGTAATGGAAATATAATTACATTTGTCTGCGACACGGTAGTTAGTCATACACATGAATGACAGATTCCTTTCCAATTCAAAGGAGGTTGAATATTGAAATATGTTAGGAAATTATTAAAATAAATTATATATATATATATATATATAAGATACTAACGTTATTATATAATCATGGTTATTTAATATTTTAAGATATTGATGGAAGAAAAAATAAAATAATGCTCAGTTAAGAATAAAACATCTTCATCAGGAAAAATCTTTTTTTAAGAAATAAAGAACAATAACGTTTTCATTTTCCTAAAAATAAGGCCTACATAATTAGGGATAGATGTTATAAAAGTATATATTTTTATATTTTCCGATATAAATGGGATTTTTTGTGTTAATAACTTTTATGAATTGGTTCACTTTTATTGGACAATGGTGGAGAACATTTAGAATTTCTTATAATATTAAATAAAAAAATTAACTATGATTTCAAAATTGATAAAAATTGATACTATTTAAATATAGAATTATTTTTAGTTGAAATAATCTAATAATATAATATTTAGAATTTTTTTTATAAAATATTTACTCTCATATTTTGGTTTCGACCCCTGTAATTACTTTTTATACTTACTGTGATTAGAAGGCATTTTACTTCATGTGGATCATAAGAGTTACCATATATTGAAAAAAAACCATAAATGGAAAATGGATAATATTTTTAAAAAAATCACTTGCCAAATATGTGGATTTTAGAAATTTTGTAACATTTAATATAATATGATTTTTATAAAATATCAATAATTCTAATTTTAGAACTATTAATTTAAAAGGACCTATAAAACATCAATAATGAAAATTAAATTGGGGTAATTTTTTTATTAAATTTCTAAAATTATATTTTTATTTATAAACATATATGGTCACGTTAAATATATCATTTTATAAAACATTTAATATTTTTAATTCCATTTATTTTAGTTTCCCATTAATTTTAAATTTACTATATCAACGTTGTGTAAAAACAAAATGTAATTATTTCATAACTAAAAATAATAAATAATTTCCTTTAGGAATGTTAATCATTTGTATTTATAATTATTATTTATAACTAAACATATCATCTGTTTAACATAAAATTAAAAATATTTTACTTACTAAAATTGGAGTCTGACATTTTTTACGTTTCTTGACGTTGAATATTTTAAGGTTATAATCACATCCAAATTGAAAAAAGAAAATTTAACTTAATATTGGTTGATTATAGATGAAATATAATCATCCAAAAAAATTAAAGGAATTTTAGATTCATTTTCCAGGCCTTATCATATTATTTTTAACGCTTAATTACCTAATTAACCTTTTACCACAAAAAATATTTCTATTATTACTACTCATAATGATTAAAATTTTCCATATATTATAAATTTGGACCCACTAAACTTATATATTAAATCATTTTTTTTTAAATTTAGCTAACAGAAGTGAAAGAATTAAAATTGAAATTAAACCATCAATCCATGATGAAAGACATGTTTTCAAAAAAATACCCCTTTAATAAATATAACAATTATATACTAAATTAATGTATAAAATAAATTTAAAAAGCATAATGATATTATATTAGCTAAAAATTAACTTATTAAATTTTAAAACTAATTCAAAATTTAATTATACCTCTTAAATAAAAAAAATAAAAAAATCAATATAAATGTTTACTTTTGAATATTTATTGAAAATTCAACCATTCCAGAATATTCTAAAATTTTCACCATATAATAATATTATATGATTATTTAAAAAAGTAAGATAATTTTATCAAAAATATTATAAATGTTTCCAAAACTAATTATATTTCATTCTTTTAGTAGTCAATATAAATCATTTTTGAAGAAAAAGTAATTTTACTGAATAAAAGGACATTAATAAAAATTGAATGATTATTTTATAGGAATTAGTAATTTAATTTATTTTTATTATAGTATTTATATATGTTTAATAATCTATTAAATATTATTCATACCTACTAATTAAACATCTTGGTTATAACTGTCCCCTTTAAAAAATTATATTTTGGAGTTAACATATACTTAGTGTTGCGAATTTTATACGCTATCTAACATAGTATTATTATGTAAAATCTAGGGATATTACATTCAAGGAAATAACATAATTTATCTATTTAAACTATATTTTATTATACCCTTAATACATACTATTCACAATGGTCATTATGCAATGACTGTATTATTAATGCTTCTGATGCTTAATAGTCTTTTGTGTCTCATTCAATATAACTTATAAAAGATCGATGTAACCAATATTTTGCATGTGATTTCAATAACATCATTACTCAAAAAATAATTAATTCATTTATATTTCAATTTCACTTATAATACCTCATTTCATTATATTATTTTACTTGACGTGGAATCTTTTCATTTCCTTTTTTCACTGGACTTTTATTATGATTCATCAATTTTTATCATTTTCTATATATAATAGAACATAAACAAGGTTTAAACATATAAGAAATAGTTAATAATTAAATAGTTAATTAGTAATATAATTATTAATTATATAATAAAAAATAGTTCAGGGTCAATCCCAATATTAAAAAGAATAAAAAGAAACACACAAATAATAGAAGGAAGGGTTCAAGTAGAAGACATGCCCTCATACATAGAAAAATTATGATTCAAATTAATCACGAAAATTCCCATGAAAATAGTCAGATGCATCACTGTCTTCAGTAGACTTCCATTTATATTGAGATTTCTTTTAGTTGAAATCTGCTAAATACCTCTCTTTGAGTTTTTCCTACTTCGGTGTAAGCACCTTGGAGGAAGATCTAGTAGACCCACAACCACACCCATGAGGTTCATCATCTCGGCCAGGTCCCCATACATGACTTCTTAGATACCTACCCCATCTCCAAGTTTTCATTTGATACCTTGTTCATTTAAGATCCTCACTAGAAGAAAATGGATCAGTACCTATATCAAGACCAAGAATGACATCAGAAGCCACCTTAAAGACAGATCTAGACTCCTCGTGACGAGGATCAAGAACAACATATATATTATCTATTTGTGATGAAACACTTATAATATTACCAGGATCTGAGTCAGAATATTCTTATTCCTTGTGGATCACCATTTCAAACACCTCATTATCTGTTTTGTGTTCCTTGGGAATAACAAAACATGACTGCCTTGGAGTAAAATCTTAGTCACAAATGTGGATATCACCGAGCTTTCTTTTAGGTTTAGCAGGGAATATATCATCATATTTCCTTTATGATTTCTAAAGGCTACTAACTTCTCTTGAATGATGTCTTGATCATAGAGAGCTTATGATGCACTCTCAACAATGTCCTGCAACTCATACTCATGTTCTTCCACATACGTGGTGACATGTTCATTTCTAACAACATCCTCCACATTTTGGTCAGATGCTTCCTCAAAAACTATGTCAGCCCATCGCTTCTTTTTAAATGCATACCTCTGTGCAACATAAATATTTATATCTTCAACAGGGGTCATATCACCCATTTCCTCACTAGAATCAATCTATGTTGTTGCAGTATTCACATTATCGACAAAAAATTGTTGCAATTTCCATCACTATTTTTTGATTCATTATATTAACTAGTTGATTAGAAATATAATTAAAAACTATTAAAAATTAATTAGTTAATTAGTAATATAAATAATAGTAATATAATATTTAAATAGTAATATAATTTATAATTATATAATAATTAATTATATAATAATTAATTAGTTAATTAGTAATATTATTATAAATTATATATCATTTAATTATCAAATTAGAAATATAATTAATAATTATATAATAATTAATTATATAATAATTAATTATATAATAGTTGTGGAGATAGTTCATGATGGCGGGGCGAGAAGAAACCCTAGTGTTGCTAGCTCTAAATATTCTACCAGGAAGGTTGATGGAATGCTCTCCGAAGCAGATTCAGCTTCAGATCTTTGTGTTTCCCTGAATGGTGGCATATAATTGAGCCTTTGTTTGTGGATCTGCTGGTGGCTCAGGGTTCTGACAACGTGAGGGTTTGTTGTGATGAGCCTCACTATAGCGATGTGACCCATGTCATGAGTGTTGGTTGTGATGATCCTCTCTTAGATGATAGTCTACTGTCGAAACAACTACTGGCTCTGATTGAGAGTGCCTTCATGCTTGTGTGCAGCGAGGGTTCCTTTGCGCATAATACATATCTTGTTCATTGTTCAAGTAAAGGAATACCCTTTACTAAAGCTCTCTCTAAAGGTGAAACGTATGATATTTTATATATTCTCACATGATGATCATGAATCTCGGGATTCTAGGTCTGATGGTGGGATATTTAAAGTCATAGTTGATATGGTGGCTATTAAAGAGAGGATGATGCTTGGAAGTTCACATGGATTGGTCTCTCAATTTTATTTAAAGGGGATAAAATTATGAACATAGATGTTTTAAAATCCACAATTTCTCAGGTCTTGGGATTTCCAAATTGGTGGATTGTCCCCATCAGCAGCGGTTACTTTCAAATTCAATTTTCATCTACAGCAGATAGTCTGAAGGCAGGAAGCATTGGTTTTTTCTCATTGAATATAGTGTCTTTTCGATTTCTCCTTGGTAATTTAACTTCAATCCTACTCGGAAAAGAATTCAAATTTAGAGATATGGGATATAATTTATGGTCTTAGTAGGGTGATTTGTCATCCTTAAATGTTCAATGACTTTGCTTCCATTATTGGAGTTTATAAGAAGATATACGACAACACAATTGATATAAAATTTGGTTAATTCTCTAGAGTCTAGGTTGATGTGGATATGATGAACAGTCTACCTAATTGTGCCACATTGTTGGTTAATGGTTAGAGTATAGAGGTTGATTTTAAATATGAATATGTCCCTACATTTTGTAATTTTCACAGGTTGGTGGGGCATGTTGTTTCTATCTTCCAGAATGTTCAAGAAATACAGTTGATTCATGTGGGTACATCATCATATCCTAGCCATAGAAAGCATAATTTCCCCTCAAATGTGGGAAATCAGTCGCACAAGAACCATTCCCTTGTTAGCATCATCCCTATGGAGATTACATGGTATGAATAAACCAATGAGAAACTAATGCCATTAGAGAAGCAATATCTTATCACTAATACACAGGAACATATTCAAAATGAACATGCCTTCATGGAAGTCTTCGCAATGGTGCCTGGATCTAAGGGAAAGTCTAGTCGCGATGATCAAGTGGAGAACCAAATGTCTCCCTTTACAATGGTAGGGAAAAAATCACTTTGTTGGGTTGACATTATTAATAGATATAAGAGAAATGGTGTTTTCCATGAGGAATTTGGCAATTTACAAGACTATTTTAGGGGACAATCTTCAGTTGTGAAGCCTATTAAGGAATGTGTCATGGATGATTTGAAATATGGTGCAAATCAAGATGACTTTTTGATTCATGATCTCTTTGGGGGCAATGAAACTCATGTGGAAGTACCATTAGATGACCTTGATGAAAATTTGGCAGGCAGCTACGTAATAAAAGAAGGGCAGACATCTGAATGTTTGAGGTGATTCTTGAGGAAAGGGTGTCGAACATAAATGAAGGTGATGGTTGTTTAAACTTTTATTTTCCAAATGGCTTTGTCTGTTCCATGTTTATGCACTGTCTCTCATCATCTCTCTTGCATGTGTACTCTGTCTTTTTTTTAATAAAGTTCGAGATCTATGGGTCTTAATCCATGTTTCACATCGTTTCTTGAATTATATAATAGTTAATTATTTAATTATAAATATAACTATTAATTATAATTATTCAATATAATTATTAATTATTAATATTTTATATTTAATTATATAATAATTAATTAGTTAATTTGGAATATAATTATTAATTATATAATATATAATTACTTAATTAGAAATATAATTATTATTAATTAATTATTAATTATGTAAATATTAATTATATATTAATTAATAAGTAAATTAGTAAAATATATATTTTATTATTAATTATATAATTTTGATTTATATTTCTAATTACAATTAATTATTAAATTAATAATTATCTAATTATAATTAATATTTATATTACTGACTAATAATTATTAATTGTGTTTAATTATTATAATACTAATTAAATCATTAATTATTATATAATTAATGATTATATTACTATTTGACTAGTTAATTACTATATAATTAATAATTAATATTCATAATGAATAAATATAATTAATAATTATATTACTAATTAACAAATTAATTATTGTATAAATAATAATTACAGTACTAATTAAATAGTCAATCATTATAAAATTAATAATTAAATTAATAATTAAATAATTACTTATTATATAATTAATAACTAATTATTAATAGTTAATAATTAATAATTACAATGAATTATTATAATAATTATTAACTAATTAATTATTTTATAATTAATAATTATATTACTAACTAAGTAACTAATAATTATATTCCAAATTTACTAATTAATTAATATATAATTAAACAATTAGTAAATATATTACTAATTAACTAATTAATTATTATATAATTAATAATTATATAATTAATAATGAAAAATTATAGTACAAATCAATTAATTATATTATATATAATAAATAATTATATTCTTAATAAATCAATCAATTATTATATAATTGATTATTAATAATTAATAATTGATAATTATAACGAATAATTATAATTAATAATTAGATTACTAATTTTCTAATTAACTATTATATATTTAATAATTATATTAATAAATAACTAATTAATTATTATATAATTAATTATTATATTACTAATTAACAAATTAATTATTATATAATTAATAATTATATTACTAATTAACTAATTATTTATTATATATTTAATAATTATATAATTAAAAAATATATTAATTATTAAATTTTTTATAATTAATAATGATATTACTAATTAACTAATTATTTATATAATTAATAACTAATAGTTAGTAATTATATTACTAATTAAATAAATAATTATTATATAATTAAAATATATATAATAAATTATTATATTACTAATAAACTTTTTAATTATTAATTATTTCATATACGTGTAATGAATTTTTTAAGATTCATTTATATTCATCTTATAGTTTATATTTTATAGTCTTTCAAATCCACATGCTTGTATCATTTTTAAATTTCAATTTGGTTGTTTTGAAAGCATATAAATTATTTTTCATCGACATGTTTTATGAAAATATTTTAATTTTCAAAAATTTTGTATATTTTTAATCCATGCTCTAGTTTTCATTAATATTGGTCTTATAGTTATATTTTAAAGGCTTTTAATGTCACATAAATGAAACATTTTTAGTATTCATATCAGTGCTTTTGAAAGCTTATAAATTATTTGTCATCAATATTTTTAAAATTATTTTTATTTTTGACTATTTCTAATAAGTTTAATCAATGTATCAATTTTTATTTATATTGGTCTTTTAATTTATGTTTTATAGGCTTTCAAAGGAAAATACATGAAATATTTTTAATTTTAATGTAGGTGGATTTGAATGTGTATAAATTAATTTTCATCAATAGTTGTTATGAAGTTCTATTTATTTTCAATTATTTATTATATATTTAATCCATGATTTATCTATCATCTGTGTTAGTCTTATATTTTATATTTTATAGTCCTTCAAGTCCGCGTACTCGAAACATTTCTGAATCCCACATCGGAAATGCATAATGATTTTTATGGAAAGCCCTCTTATGAAAGGGATCCCTAGTTTTGGGTTTCTGTCCGAATCCAAACTGATGTAATGGAAGTACTTATAGATATTAAATAAGAGATAATTATTGATGAAATTTTTTGTTTTATCTATATTTATAAATATATATTATAATAATTTTAAATATATAATATTTATATTAAAAATAAATATTTTTCTACTTCTGCCTGAAAGGCGGCGGTAGGGCAGCCGCATTACATAAATTTTTTTCAAAAAAATGTAACTGATACATATTTTAAAAATAATCCAAAAAACATATATAGAAAACACATATTCTTATACATATCAATCTGTATGAAGGAACCCCATATCCAAATATAGAATTAAGAATTCACATAGGTGATTCCTATATAAGAGTTTTGGAGATTATATCACATAGTTTATTTACAATGAAAAATAATAATTGAAGGTAGTCATTACATGGATGTATGCATCATTTATATGTATCATTATTTATAATTGATACACATATGCAATTTATAAATAAGGTGTTTCAATTAATTCTTTGTAAGCATTGACAATTTATACTATGTTGTTTATATTGAGAGAATAGTGCATCATTAGAAGATATAGAGTTATAAATACAACATAAAATATATGAAGAGATCTGATTCTTATGGATATTTTTAAAATGGATGAAATTGCTTATTTTTACATGCTGCATAAATAGGAAGGCAATCATAAAAATATGACACGCAGAGTGATCACAAGATTTTCATAACCACTCAGTGCGTTTAGATACCTCAAGTATTAGTATTCAATGTGATCGTGAGATCTTCATGAATATGTGAATCAGACTGAATAATGGAGGAGAATACATGAACTAACCAATTATATAAAAAAGGTTTATTGTGTAATGAGGTGTTTCTATTTTTCTAGATATTGAAGATAAATAACTCTCCAAGAAAAACATAGTTATCCATAGTTTAATTTCAACTTATGTTATAGGAAACACATGGGATTTATTCATTCTAGGTAGAATCTTGTACTATCATAGGTCAAATGAAGAAAAAAAACAATCCCTGAACCATCATGAATAAGAAGACATAGGGTCGGTGTAATGCATTCATGAGAAATCCATATGTACTGGTGAAGAAATAGTGAACATGTTTTTATTGATATACATGTGCATTGCATGGATCATTGAATTATTCACAACTAAAGAACATCGATGTTCAACATATCTTGTTATGAAATGGTATTTTATGTTTCATATGTTCATATTGTTTTGTGAGGATAAGAATAAATGAGATATTTCATGTATACATTCAGTTGAGAATTAAATAAGGATCTCTAAGATGCTTATGAAAGTATTTTCGTGTATTTAATAATCAAGAATAACATTCATTTTGGACTTTCACACATTCATTGAGGATGAGGAACCACTATAAGAAATTAATAATATTTTTCATGATAATTTTTATTGAATGAGAATAAACTAGTCATCTACTAAAGATTATATGCACTTGATAATGAACAATGGTCTTCATCACCAGGTGCAGAGTCACTTAATGTGTACAACAGTTGTCATGTTGATCCAATAGTCCTATAGAGGAGGATCCACATCCATTTGTAGAGAATAAACTAGGAGAAGAAGATCATTATATCAAAGGATCAAAACCAAGATTGATTTGGATCTTGTGACTGGGGTGTATATCCAGTTTTTGACGTGACATAAGGAAGAGTAGATAGTTAGGGGATATAAACAATAGAGGTAGAAGAGTTGTATTGGGGGGTATAACCATGAATAGCATTAGGATTGACTATTGGGGTGTATAAATTGTTACTTCCAAAACCATTATAATCATTTATAAAATTATAGTGGAGAATCCATATTGGTGGGGGATTACCAATGTTTAAATAAGTATATATTCATACGGATCCTTGTAAATATCATGTGATTTTCTCTCTATTCATTTCATGTCCTTCCCATATTGTAATAGCAATACATGTCTTTGTCTAATTCTTAATCCCCTTTAGATATATCTTCTAGTTCATCATTATCCTCAATTTGATGTCTTTATTATTTAGATTTTTATATTCTCACCCATGAAACACCCCGATATGTGTTCTATATTAATATTTTATAAAAATATTTTTCTTTATTCATTCATCCAGGACACATGCAGTCTTACAACATTATTCTCATACCCATATCACTCTTTCATTAACTTATGAACAAAACCATTTATATCAATGTAATGAATTAACATACTTCAATACATATTTTTCGTAAATCAAATATAAAACATTGTGGTTGTAAAAAGATTTTATAATAGTGTGATGATGACCTGACTAGATCTTTACTACAATATTATACACACCTTAGTTTATCCAAGTCTGTGGAGAATTAATTATGTAGATTTTAAATATAAATTAATTGATAGAATGATTGAAGTTTTCATGTGTGATGAGAGAGAAAAAAAGTGGTTTCATTTTAACATTTGATGGAAATATATATATTGGGTGAGATGATCTTGCTTCATTAAATTCTATATATAATTATCTAATTTTACTACCTCTGTAACGATCTGCCTTTTGAAATTGGTACAGATCATTGTTTTTTTGTTTTGAATCAGTCAATTAATCCTGGTAAAGGTGTATTTTGGCCTATGGAAGGCCCGAGAAGTATATAGGGCAAGTTCGGAGCCCAAAGGACTAGATAAATGGTTTGTAGGATGGTTCGTAGAATTAGTGTAAATCGTGTGACCAAGGCCACACAGTTTATATAAACCGTGTGGTTGTGGATAAGGGAACCTGAAAGTCCACAAAATATGTCTTCAATTGTGTTGACCAGGTGCGTGGTCATGTGGCCTAATGCATATTGGGACATAGCCTTCACAAAATGGTATCGAATGGATTGTAAACCATGTGTGTAAACCATGCATAGTTATGTTTTGGAAAAAAATACCAGTTTTCCCCACCTAAACATTATGTTATATTTTCATCTTTTTTTACCTACAATGGGTATAAGTAAGCTCCAATTTTTACTTGAGCTCGCAAAATATCTAAAGCATGGATCCTTGATTACATCATAATTTTATGACCAATAATCAATCCTTCAGAGGTATTAGATCCCTCATGGGAAGTTCCATAGTCTCTCTACTCCTGTCTCAGTTCTTTTTTCAATCTTTGGGGCTATTTAGTTTTAGAAACATATGTTAAATTTTTAAAGAGTTGGATTGAATCTCAGATCTCATCTAACCTTCATCAAATATAATGATGATATCAAGAGAGGCTTTTTCTATGTCCATTTGGTAGCTGGTCATGTAGTTTTCTATTTTAGTTTTGTTAGTTTTATTTTTAATTTTTCAAGTCATGGGCCGACCATTACCGAGCTCCCATACTGTGTTTGTTCCTAATTATCTAACTAACCCTATTGCCTAGATATTGGTGAATTTGGTATTTTTTAGGGGTTTATATATCACCCTTTCATGATATGAACACCTATAAGTGTGCCACATTGAAAATGGCCCTTTTGGCCAAATGGTTTATATAAATAAAACAAAAATTTATCCTCCATCATGGATTTTAATTGAAATAGAAATTTCCATGTGTAATTGATGTAAACCAAAGTTCCTGAATGGTGATTAGTCCCTTTTGAATAGGAATTTTTCAAATCGACTTGGGAGAAGTTGACCTTGAAACTTTGGCATTGACACCTATCCATGAAATGAATTTTCTATGTTAGGAAAATTGGATGGTTGGATTTGTATTTTGGCTAAGATTAGATGGATTAACCCATAAAATTTATTTGTCTTTAAGGTAATGGTTTTGAAGGGATTTCATGGAATTACCCTTGTTATGATTTATTATAAAGTAATTACATAAAATAGTGTGATTATTTAATTTTAAATATAGTAAGATGGATTTTCCTTATGTTATATAATATGAATGGTTATGCCAATTCTATGATTATGGGATATTACAACAAAAAATGGGTTTCTGCAGTGCCACCCTTTAATTGCTCTAAAAAGGTATGATAAAGGGGGTACCTTTAATAATGTTAGAAAAAGTGATTTTAAAAGACTCCCTTTATGAGCTGCTTTTTTAGCACTTATAAATATAGCCCCTTTATCATTACTATTTTTTGCGCGGCTGAAGGAACCCCCTTTATCAGCACATTTCTTACAACTGTTGATAAAGGGGGTATTTATGAGTGCTTTATTTACTAATTCTCATAAAAGGTATGTTTTATA
Source organism: Viscum album (assembly GCA_963277665.1). Taxonomy (NCBI): domain Eukaryota; kingdom Viridiplantae; phylum Streptophyta; class Magnoliopsida; order Santalales; family Viscaceae; genus Viscum; species Viscum album. Next base: position 884,430,051 of record OY728123.1, read on the forward strand.
AAAAATCATTAAAAATATTATATAAATGTATTTATATTGATATAACTATAATATATATTTTTTAACTATATTTTAGATAAGTATAAATAGATATTCATAATTAATATATATAATATTTCGTGAAAATGTATTATAAAATATTAAAAAAATATTATTAAATAAAATTTTATAAATTATTATTGAGTAATAATCAATTAATAACAAATTGAAGACATAGAAACTTTAAAAATTAATAAAGGATCTAAAATAAGTTGATTACATAACTCAAACATGAAACCACCAGAACTCTTGATTCGAGTGTCCATTTGAGCTCTACCACGTATCACATAGAATCCTATGATGATCTCTACGCATCGGTGATAGAGGGGAACCCTATATCACATATATTAATGCCAAAAAGGACTAGATGTCATCCAAAACTGAGTATTTAGTCGATATACACAAATATTTTAACATTCAATTAAATTTTATCCTCATTTAAGGGGTTGATTTTTCCCTTTTCAAGGGGGAATAATTTAATTCCAAAAGATTTAACCCATATTAATATTATGGATTTGAAATTTTATCTTTTTCACAATGTACTGTTATTTATAATGATATATATTACAATATATACATATTTTATTATATTCAAACATAAAAATTTAATTTTATAAATGAATAATTAAACATATTTATATCTAAAATATATTTCTCAATATATAAGCCATGTATAAATAAAAAGTAATATTCATTTTATTTAAAATAAAAACATATGAATATTTATTTAGCTATATAATGTGTGTGTTTGTGTTAGTGTGTGTTTGTATTAACAAAATGATATATATTATCTATATATTCCAAAATATGAATATAAATATTAATATATAATATTTGTAAATATATATAAATATTGTTAATTATTCTTACAGATACACTTATATATAATATATATACATGTGTATGTATGTTTTACATATGTATGCATGTATTTATTTATTTATAAACACGCACATAAAAAAATATTTTATAATTTTATTTAAAACTAATCATATACATATATATTAATATACTAATAAATATATGAAAAAATACAACTATATATTAAGATATTAATAAATATAAATATATTAATATAACTATAAATATATTAATATAAATATATATTAGTATACGAATAAATATAATTAACTATATATATATACATACTTAATTGGAGAATAAAACAAGATTAGCGAGTGGTAAAGGTGTAAGCGCACAAGGGAGAGGTCTCGGGTTCGAATCCTAGTGGATGAAAGGGTGCATAGGTGGGTATAGGGGGTGATAGCATTGTTAAAGTGTGTGTGTGGGGGGGGGGTGCTCCTAGAACTATTAATCGAGTGGTAGGTGTGCATGTGGGTGGGAATTCCACGAGCTGCTGAAATAGGGTCAAGCGATGTTAAAATAGAGGTGGGTATATCCTCTGATTTATAGATTTTTTATTTTTAATTTTAATTTTTTTGACTTTTTTCAGAACTAAAAAACTCTAATAAATGACCCCTTTATCAGCTCTTTTTTATCAATTATAATAGAACCCTTTTATTGGTTCTTTTTTTAGCACTGGTAATGGGGGTATTTATTAGTTCTTTTTTTTGTGCTGATAAAATATACCTCCTTTTAATAGTTCCTCGAATACCAGTGATTTTTAGTGCTGATAAAGACTTTTTAATAGAGATAAAACCCTATTTCTAGTATTGTAAATGATTTTAAATAGATGGGATACATTCTTACCCCATTCTAGCTGTGAATATAGGTGTATTGGTGGGAGGCATTCATACCCCATTCTAGTTATAATCTCTATATGCGTATTGGTGAGAGACATGCTTACCCCACGCCAGTTAAAATCCTTATAATTGTATGGATGGGAGGCATTATTACCCCATGCGAGTTATAATATTTATATAAATATGGGTGGATGGAATTCATACCCACACGAGTTACAGTATCTACATATGTTCTTATGGGAGGCATTCTTACCCCATGCTAGTTATACTATACATATATATAAATGGTGAGTTAATCGGTCATAAAATCTTTGAGATGAAGCAAGTAGAACCGCCAGGTATCCTTTAGGAACCTGAGAGGGAGTTTAATTATTTATTCTTCATTGTATTACTTTCATTTTATTAGCTACACACTATTTAATTGTGATTGCCTACTCAGATTACATGTTGACACCATTGGTGGTGGCCTATTTAGATGTTTATCTCACACCCTACTCGGGCCACCTTTGGCTCCCAAGAAGAAAATTTTCCTAAAAATAATGGTATCAGAAAACACCAATCATTAGACTGTTGATTCATATTTCTTAAATGTATCTTAGGTGAAGAGGATCGGTCTTAGGATTGATATTCTATAAAGCAGTTTTTGGTTTTTTTCACTTTAGAACTTTTTCTTATCATGTTTGTTTCTTGTTTTCTATTTCATTTTGTACTGACATGCCATGAATGCATGTTTGTATTAGACACCACCTATGAGGATTTGTCAATGTTATTCAATTATTCATTATTCCCCTATACATGATTTTTCATTTGTTGTTTATAGCATCTGTTTGTCTGATTATGCTTCTACTAGTGTTCATTTTTATTGTATTTGTTACGTTACTCTAACATGGGGTAATAATCACCCAACCATACTAACTAATTCCCCTCCATTATGGGGAGACACACTAGGGGACATGTGGACACCCATGATTTGGGTCTAAATTATGTGGAAGCTGGGTTCGGGACATCACAACATCACTTCTTGGAGTGATTCTGGAACCTTGTGACCTCGTGTCGTCCACTATAGAGGAAAATGATATCCATGGAGGTATAAAATCATTTCGTGTTGGGTTTTTGGTATATTTGGGGTGTTGTCACATGGATAAGGGAATATGGTTCAATGATTTTCCCATTTTTTGGGTGGTTAGAATTTTTTTATGTTTTTATTTGAAGTAAATCGGCTCTCATAAAAAAATTAAATGTTATTATATATAATTATATTATTAATTATCACTATAATGAATTATTTTTTTTGTGGATTTTTGTCCCCTTAATTAGTGTTTACGTTTACATGTGTTCTATTCCATTTATTTCTATTTGGTTTTACCATTAATGTCTATTGTGGTATCATTGGCTATCCTAAATGTTGCGATTTGATTAGAATGAGAATGTAATTTAATGTTTTAAAAATATGTCACCCTAAAACATTCCTAGGATTGATATATTTTATAATGGTAATAGATTGTCAGATTGGACATCAATTTATGGATTTATATGTGTATTTTCAATATCCTACAAATTTTTTTTGGTATATAGTTTATTGGAGAAATAGATTTAGCAAACATTAATGATTGGAAATCATTGGGTTATCTCCAATCATTGTGGTATTATAGAAAATTATGAGTATCTATTTAATGGAGGGGACTTTAACACCCTTCCCATTGATCAATGGTGAATGATGGAGAAATATTGACATTTTTTTTGATAAAGGATCACAATTTTGTACAAACAAATCCCAGATATATTGAATTTTTATATTGAGATTTGGTATTTGGTGTACATTTTTGTATTTTCATTAAGAGTTACAATGGAGTTGATCCTTGTTATGGATATAAATTTATGAGGGATTTTTTTTGAAATGTTTTGAATATTTTTATTTCAATTGGATAATTGGACTTTCCATGAATGAGAGTCTTTAACTATATTGCTTAAGGTCTATAGATGTATTTTTATATTATTTATCAAAAATGCGAAATGTTTTATGGAATTTATGGTTGAAACAAGTTATTCACATTACTGTCATTAATTAGTAAGTGATTGATTGGAGGGTCCTTCTTCAGTGATTAGAATTCCCTAGATGTAATGATTAAGTGTTATACATTTTGTTTTTTTAGGATGAAATTTTTTAATGTGGGGAATAAATAAAGTTACATGAACTTATTTGATATTCCATTATCTATGACTGGAGATCAAGGATTATTTATGTTATGTTCGATTTATTAATTCTTATTTGAGTTTAGATTATGTGAATTGGTATGTAGATCAACCACATATTAGAAATTAATGAGTAGGTGTTAATTTTTTATTGAAGAATTATATAATACATTCATCCTGAATGGAGCACCGTATTGAGAAATAGTAGATTTCATTGAGTTTGAAATATGTTTTATATCCTAGGAAAATATATTTATAATATTATCATCAATATAATTCATCACACATCTATGTAGAAACCAATTTAGGATTTAAAAAAATTATTAATTCTTATAATGCATATATTGAAATTTTAATGGAGAATAATGTACTCATGTTCATCTAATGGAATCCATTTCTATTTTGTTTTATTATTTAACATGATTTTATTTGGAATGGGACTATGCAATTTTGTGGACTCAATGATAGGTTAGTAAATGTCTTATGACATTGAACATTTCTCCCACCTATCTATGAGAAAACAACAATTTCCATCAAATGGTGAGTCAAATTAGGAAATAAACTATTTGAATATTACTATAATGGGTTGTTTTATTTTAGTTTAGTGTTTTAGAATTTTTCGAGATCATCATTTTTCCTCAACACATTAAAAATATTTATAGATAATAACTAAGGGTGAGGAAATATTAATTCCCTACCAAACATGGTCTCTACCCTCTCCCCCTCTCTTTATACCAGGGGATATTGAAACTCAAGAAGAATATAGAAACAACCAATTTGTTGGGAGATTAATTTGAGTTTTGGGTCCTTGATCAGACCATTGAATGACCATTTATTTCATCATCATTATTATTATTGTAAATTTGATCCTATTTTTAGATCACATGGGATTAATTATAGTATACTACACTAACACATATCTACGAAAGGTATGTGTCAGCTTCTATCCATTCTAAACGAAAAAGCACTTATAAAAGGGTGTCATTACCATCACTAAAAATAATGCTGATAAAACATAGATTTATCAGATCTATTTATTAGTTTTGATAGAAATTAAATTAAAAATATTTCTAATTTATATAAATTAAAAATATTTCTAATTTATATACATTATTATATTTATATTCAGAAATAATATTTATTTGTATAAAATACATAATAACACTTTTATTAATTAATATTTATTTTTTAAAAATTAAAACATGTGTATATAATGTTATAAAAAAGTATTCATAAGATTATAATTAAATTAATATATATTTAAATATTTATTTGATAAATTTCATTATATAATAAATATATTTATTAGATGTGTTAGATTTATTATATTTATATTATTTAAATATATATATATATATATATTCTTTTTAAATTATAGTTGGGGTTTGGATTAGTGGTAAATAAACCCCGTAATAGAACATGAGGTTGGGGGGTTAAAACCCCATTGGGCCTAGGGAAATATAGAAATACTATAGCAATGTTGCGTAATGTTGCACCGATAGACATTGTAGTAGTGACGTATGTCCCTGTTGCAGCTGCGGGTACTGTAGTAAGACTGTAGTAGTGGTGGTACTATAACAGGTACAATAGCAGTAAGGTACTATTAATAGAATGGGTCATTGGGCCAAAATTGGGATCCTATGAGCCATGTAATTGGATTCGTTTCCACTGGGCCTTCTGGTAAAAAATATATGATGTAATAAAAGTGGCTTGTTGGGTAGGTAATCCCTTAAGGGGATACGATTTTCCTTTCTGGGATGTGTGTATGTGGTGTCGATCTGTTTGAATGTAAATGTACCCCCAATAACCTAATATATATATATTTATATACGTACTTTTTAAATATATATATTTATAAATATAATTATTAATAAATAAATATATATTTCCAATTAATTTGTTCAATAAATATATTGATACGTGAGTATAATTGACGTGTATATATACTATGTATTCATCTTGAATATCAATTTATACATTACACCCTTCTTATTATTCATGTTGTCCATATATGGTGACTCGTTTTTTATTATATATACTTTAATAGGTATATGACTCATTCATGTTATAACCATGAATCTTTTATATTCTAAAAAATACATATAAAATTAAAATAAATGTATATATTTTATTATTAATTATATAATTTTAATTATATATAAATATTTTTTTAAAAATATATTTATATTTAATTATAATTATAAATATATACATTTAATTAAGTATAAAATTACAATAAATACGTCTATCATATATATATATATATATATATATATATATTAATAATTACATAAATATATTTTAAAAATTTTTATTTTTATTTATAATTATAAATAAATATATATTTAAATAATTATAAAATTATAATAAATATAAATATTATACATATAAAGTTCTATATGTATATTATTTAAAAATATATATTTATAAATATATAAAATTATTTATAAATAAATAAAAATACGTATAATTCTAATTATTAATAAATATAGATATATTTAAATAATTATAAAATTACATTAAATTTATTAATTGAATATATTTATATATAAATATTTTCAAATAAATAAAAATAGTTATCATTATAATTATAAATAAATATAGTATCTTTAAATAATTATAAAATTATAATAAATATATCAATTATATTTTTTTTATAAAATTGTAAATTTATTTATTATAATTTTATAATTATTTAAATGTGAATATATATATATATATATAATTATAACTATAAATACATATATATTTATTCTAATTTTTAATTATAAATAAATAAATATTATTTATATTTATATTTATAAAAAATTATATACTTATTTAAATAAATATAAATATATAAAAAAATATATTTTTATTCTTATATAATGCTATATATAATTAAATAAATATTTTTATAAATATATAAAAATATTGATAAATAAATACAAATATTTATAATTATAATTATAAATAAATATACAAATATTTAAATAATTACAAAATTCTATTAAATATATTAATTAAATATATTTCTAAAATTATAAATATAATAAATATATTTTTTATAATTTTATAATTATTTAAATAAATAAATATTTATTTATTTATAATTATAATTAGAAATAAATATAATTTTGTTTAACTAATTATAAAATATTAAATATAAATTTATTATTAATCACAACGATGATAAATGGGGTCCTTTATCCTTGCTAAAAAAGTGTTGATAAAGGGCCCCCTTTATTAGTTCTTTAGATAGTGCTAATAAAGGAGGCCCTTTATCAGTGCTTAAATTCACACTGATAGAGTCATTGTTGTCAAAAATGTCTTGTAAATATAATTGCACACCCAGAAAAAACCTACAAAAACTAGTAATTTCAGACAATGATATATACATTTAATGTGACACTAATAATATAGAAATTTCTACCCATAGTCTATACAAAAAACACTGCTATATATGTTTCAAACAATGGTTTATATAATCAAATATATAATTATCCATCAAACATTTAAAAACAATAGTGTTTCATCTTTTGAGGCTCCTGATCCCATCTCAAAAATGTTCACCCATGGTATCAATTGCCAAAAAATAATCTCAACTTGATCAAAATATTCTACCTATATATGAAAACAAATATTATGTAAGTAAAAATACAAATAAATAAATTAAACATTAATATAAAAGTATACATTAATAAATTGTTAATAATAAAAAAAAGACGCATTTGGAGTTATGACCATCACACCATGCATCCAATTGAGGTGGGTTGATTTCTATATGTCACAAATAAGTTATGGATAATTTTCATAAATTATACAAAAAATACAAATGTTTTTCTTGGTTTTGAGTATGTCACATTTTTTACTAAAATTTATGTCTATTTTAAATAATGACACATTTGGAGTTATACCGGCCACACTGTTTGTGATATTGGGGTGAAGATGATTCCTACACGTCATAAATAACATATAGATCATTTTCCTAGAGAATCCAAAAAATATGAATATGTTTTATCAGTTTTCTGAATGTCAGTTGTCTCTTTTTACAAAAATTTCATTTCAAACTGGAAACATGCATTATGAGTCACACTAGTCGAATTGTGCATCAATTTGATGTAATAATAATTTATAAATTTCAAAAAACACTTATGAATCACTGTCCAAAATTATCAAGAAAATCAGAGTGTGTTTGCTTGGTTTTCACTGAGTGGAACGTTTTGAACTAAAATGTTATTTTTTACTCATAACAGACATCTTTAGTCATATAGGTCACACTGTGAGTCAGATTGGGGAGGGGTTGATTCCTACAGGTCAAAAATGACTCATGGATCATTTTACTAATGAATCAAAACAATACGACTATGTTAGACCATTTTTTCAACAATGTGAGTTGGGTGTGCACTCCCGACGATGGTTGAGTAGCGGCGATGGTCACCAACACATTTTTCAGGAGGCGATGACCTCAAGAGAATGTATTTTCATTTCTAGAATTCTAGTGTGAGTTCCTGGTAGTGGCCTACTGGCAGCATCGACCTTCATCAGATATGTGGTCTTGGTGTTTGTTCCCAACGAAGAATGTAGCAGACTTAAGGAGGTGAAGTCCTTGAATAATGGGTGTGATTCCTGGTGTACATGTCAGTGAGGACCAATTGCGGAGCATGATAGTGATGATCGGTGGATCTGGGATCCCAGTGGTGATGGCATGGCGTGATTCATCTATACTTGCTAGAGGCCGCTGGTCCTGACAATTCTTTCTTTCCCATTGATGGTCCTAACCGGTGACTTGACAACCTTAGGTTGGCGACGTCGGTTGATGTTTGGTCGATTGTGTCTGATGCTAGCGACAAGGGTCAGATATTGTGTGTTTTTTCTGTTCAACAGTGGTTGGTGATCCTGGTGACCTCACTGAGGTAGGGATAGAGACCAGGTACATTGGTTGAAGGTTTAGGCATTGGATCCTGGGATGGTGATGCATTGATGTCGATGCATTTTCAGGTTGGTGATGGTCCAAGGAGGAGTGACATAACCGGTGGAGCATTGGGACATGTATAGGGTGGTTTTCCATCATTCATTACCTGAAGGAAATGATCTATGGTATCTCAAAGATTATTTTTTGGTTGACCTCTGGATGTGAATCAGCCATATGGTGGTGACTAGGATGTGTGTCTGACTGATTGTAGGGGTAAACACTTGTTATTTGGTCTTGTATGTTTAGTTATTTCAATCAATATTTATTTTGGATGTTTTTTACATGGTATGTTGTATTTTGTGGTGTTTTTAATTCAACTTTTATTGTGTTTTTGTGTGCACTTCTATTTTATTTAATATATTTTTAGGACTGAGTACTCTCGAATCCTAAAAATTCCTAATAATGTAAATTTTAAATAAAATGAGATACTTTGAGTGATACCATCCACACTGTGAATTATATTTAGGGGAGGATAACTAATAAACATAAAAAAATGACTTATATATCAATTTATTATAAATTCAAAAAAATAAAAATGAGTTTGGTCCACATTTAGTATGTCACTTTTTTTTACTTTAGTTAATGTAAATTTTAAATAAAAAGTCACTCTTTGAGTTATACATACAGAAATATACATCTTATTGAGGTGAGGATGATTCCAATACATCACAAATTACATATAGATCATTTTCCTAAAGTATCAAAACAATCTGAAAGTATTTACTTAGTTTTCTGTATTCTAGTTCTGTTTTTTACTAAATGTCATTTCAATCCTAAAACATACATTATCAGTCCTACCGGTCGCATCCTGCATTGGATTGTTATGTGACTTCTTCATAAACATCAAATATAACTTATGATTTTTTTTTCCAAAATTATAAATATAACCAGAGAAGGTTTTTTTGGTTTTCAGTTAGTGACACATTTTTAACTAAAATGTCAATATTAAATTGATAACGATCATTTTTAGTCATACCGGGAACATTTTGCATTGGATTGAGGTGTATTTGATTACTATGGGTCAAAAATGACTCACGGATCATTTTTATAAAGTATCAATACAATTTTATTTTTTTTCCTCAGTGTTCAGTATGTAAATTGTTCTTTTTTACTTAAATTAATGTCAATTTTTAATAAAAAGAGACACTTTGGGTGATATCAGCCACACCATGTGTTTTATTTAGGTGAGTCTGATTCTTACATGTCACAAATGAATTATATATATATTTTTCCTTACATTTAAAAACAATCATAATGAATTTTATTAGTTTTTAATATGTCACATGTTGTTTTTACATAAATTAATGTCAATTTTATATAAAAAGAGACACTATGAGTGATAACAGCCACAACGTGGATCATATTGAGGTGTAGAGGAATCCAACACATCAATATATACTTATAGATCATTTCACTAAAGTATTAAAACAATCCAAATGTGTTGTTTGGGTTTTCAGTATGCTATGTGTATTTGTTTTACTAAATTGTCATTTCAAACTGGAAACATACATTATGAGTCATTTTGGTCACATAGTTCTTTATTTTAATGTGAGACTACTTGATACATGTAACAAATGAACTATGAATAATTTTCTTAAATTATCATGAAAATAGGAGATCATTTTCTTTTCTTTTAGTTAGTGACACGTTTTGAACTACAATGACATTTTAGAACAAATAGTGGATAATTTTATTCATACTGGTCACATCATGTGTCATATTGAGGTATGGATAATTCCTATAAATCGATAATGACTCAAAGATCATTTTCCTAATGTATCCAAAAAAATATTAAAGTGTTTTATTGGGTTTCAGTATGTCACTTGTTAATTTTTTCTTAAATTAATGAAAATTTTAATGAAAAAGACACACATAGAGGCATACCGGTCACACCATACATCGTATTGAGGTGAGGTTGAATCTTATATATCAAAAGTGAATCTTGGATCATTCTACTACAATATCAAAACAATATGAATGAATTTGGTTAGTTTTCAGTAGGTCACATGTTGATTTTTCTTAAATTGATATTAATTTTAAAAAAAAGTGACACTTTGAGTGATAATGTATAGACTCTGTCTCATATTGAGGTGTGTATGATTCCAAAGCATCACAAATTACATGTAGATCATTATCCGATAATATTATAAAAATATGAAATTTTTTCTCATGTTTCAATGTGACACCTTTGTTTTTTTACTAAAATTTAATTTCAAAATGGAAACACGCATTATGAGTCATACTAATCACATCGTGTGTCATTATGATGTGAGACTACTTCATACATATCATAAATGACTTTTCAGTCAATGTCCAAAATTATTTGGAAAATTGGAGAGAATTTTCTTGATTTTTAATGAGTAAAACATTTTGAACTAAAAAGTAAATTTAAACTGATAAGGGACACTTTTAGTCATACCGATCACTGTGTGTGTAGGCTTGGTTTCCATACAACATGGTGTTTCCACTTACACTCAAGAGGAACATGTTCTCTCTTTTCTGACTTATTTCAGATAGTTAAAAAGAAAATTTTGACTCCAAAAAGATCTATATAGAAACATAATAAGTATTAGACCAAAATGAAAATAATATTCATTGTCAAATAGTTGATAAAATTATGATAAAATTAATTAATTACATAAAAAAGACATAATTTGATCCAGACCGGCCACATTGTGTGTTACCATGATTTCAATTTGCATTTTTTGTCGAAATGGAAATAGCGCACTATCAAAATTTATCTCCTTCTTTCATGTTTTCTCCACTACCTTTGAAGGAAAGTGATAAAATATTACATTGCAAAGGTGACAAGGTTTTAAGGGAGAATAAGTCTATGGAATATATTGTTTTCATCATTGGTCAATAATTTAATTTAGATTATGTTAATGTAATAGAGAATAGATAATATTATGAGGAAAAACATAGTCTATTACATAAAAACATTACATTAACATTGAATTATAAATTTTAGCCTCGAATTCCAATATCTCATGAGCATGACATGTTTAGGACAAACTGCCCCTACCTGTTCAAAGGAATCCATCTATATAAGAAAACAATTTTAATGTTAGTAATAATAAAAAACTATTAAAAGACAAAAATATGAAACATTCCACTACATCTTTAGAAGTCACATCTTCATACAATTTATGTACATTCTTACATCAGGTATATTTCCCATTTGTTTCTATGAACATCTATATCGTCTTGTGAATAAGATTCTTTTTGATATAATTAGTTATACTGGAAAAATATAAATACACAAAGGATTAATAATTATTTTATATGAAATGGTAATTATCTTCGAAAACACCTCTTCATGGATTCTAGTTTGTTCTTGGAATATGATCTCTCTCATAACATTACAAATATAATAACCACAATCATTTCCAATGGTTTGTTTTAGATACTATAGAAACATCGAGGAGAATAATTCATTTGTTTTGATATGTGTTTGGAAATTTAATTATTGTTATATATACACTAAAAATTGTCTAGTCATAGAACTTGTCTTCATTCTTATCTTTAGCATATAAATTCTTTTCTTTTATTTCCACGATATTGATGCAGCAACCTATAATAACAGAAAACACATTAAAAGATAATATAATTTATATATATTAATGTTTATTTCTAAAATTGTAGATGTAGTGTATTAAAAATTGACAATCACGATAATTTGTGGATAGTTTTTGGGATATCCATGAATTCAATTTAGGAATTAAATCATTGAAGGATCCATATTTACTATAATGAGAATACAATGATACCGAAAACACAAAAAATAGTAAGTAATGAATGAAAATAAAAATAAAATTATATGATTAAATTTTTGAGTTTTACCCCTACATCATTGGTATTAAAAAGATAATGCCATCGAAATATTTTTATTTAAAAAATATGATCAAAATTTCCACTATTTCATCCTTTTTTTACTTCCTATTTTTGGTTATTCTGTAGAGGTGATGTGAGGACTGATTATTACAATAAAAGCATGGTAAAATACCTTCAATTGTTTTTCATAATCATACATAATAAATATATGAGATATATTTAATCACAATTATCATAATATATCATCTTTTGGAAAATAAAATCATGAAAACAAACCTCATGTATATATTTACAACTGATCTTCATAGCAGATCATAGTTGAGGATTTAACATAAACTCTCAACACAAATTAATATTGATCTTTCTCTCTATATATATTTTATTCAAAATCAAATATGTTTATACAACCATCTTTTAATATTGTATCTACATGAACATTCATTTCTAGTAAATGTGGACATAGAATGGGAAGGGTAATGGTGACTTCGTTAGATTTTTTTGATTAGTTGTTCAATAATTTAGATGGTTTTGAGTTGGTCTTTCACTTCATTCCCTTCCCTTTTTCCATATTTAATAACATTCACCAGTTTAGACCGTTTTCATTAATTGTTAATGTTTTAGCTTGAAAAATCATTTTGAAATGAATACCTCATTGTTGACAAGTTTTTTACAAGATGTGATACCCATGCGATGTATCTTCTAACATATTTTTTGACCATATGAATATCTTCCTCACGAATAGAAATAGGTACCTGAACTCTTGACTCATGGTTTACGCTAATCGAAACATTCACATGACCTGACAGAAGTGGTCTGTTGTATAGCATGTTCTTTTTTATATTGAACATGGTAGCCCTTGCTACAAGGGTATGGGTGGGTGTTGATAGATATAAATCATAGTAACTATAAACCTAAAGAATATATGTAGATTAGTGGAATCAATGTATGTCTGATTCACTTTTCAAAAAAACATTTATTAGAAAATTTATTACCTCGACTAAGATATATATTTGAGGGGAATGGCTCGCCTCATAGTTGTTGGGGGTGGGCCTGGATCTCCACACGATGGCTTTTCCTGAGTTTCTTCTTCTCTATGACCCCCCATAAAATTTTCCATCATTTCTCTCTCACGTTGGAATTGTTCATAAAGGGTAATTATTCATTCTCTCATCTGTTTTATTATTTCACTTTGATGCTCCTCTTGTTTATTTTCTCACAATATATTCGAGGTGTCACCCCAAAACCTGCACCTTTGACGCGACCATATTATTCTGGATTCATCAACTCTAATAATATTATGTGTTTCTCTAGTATAATTGTTGTTATTCCCATGAATTTGTTTGAAAGAAATATATTAAAATAAGTTATCATTGTTTTGTAATAGTGATTTAAATAATAGCATTTTTTTTATTATGTAATACTTACACATGTTTCCCACACTTTTTGTTTGTATTCATCTATTAGTATCCAATATTTATTTACACGTGCCTCCTTCTATAGTACATGTTGTGGGATGGATATGGCTTTGGATTTGGAGTCATGAATATATATATAAATAGAGGTTCATAATTATGATGTTGTTTCATGTCACATCAAAATATTTTATTAGATTTAAAACATGTACAATTTTTTTTTCATATGAAGCGTACCCCATCCTTGCTTTATAATAGAGGTACGCTAGTTTTATGGATCATTCATTATTTCTAGAACTCATTTGATATTTCATAAAAAATATTCCAATAAATGTGATGAATAGATGTATTATACATCAATTTATTACTAGAAACAATGTTCCTAAAAATACACATCAAGACTACAACTTGTAAAATCAGCCAACAACTCTTGGGTTAACATGTGTGCATAGATAAGCGGTGGGTGCGTTTTTATTTACCTTCATCAACATTATGACAATGTCTTGTATGAGTTATGTGAAATACTCTATGAAACCTTCCAACAAGAATTAATACATAATTCATGAAGGATTCATCTACTACTAATCCACTCTATAATGGTCGATAAAGAGTATTTTAATGTTTTATTGTTTTATTTATTAGAAAAATATGGAAATAATATCTTAATGTTACCATAATATCATCGCACGGTTTCTTAAGACCGACCGCAAAATACTTCCACAAATCTAAATCAATTGGAAGTTGTTCCCAATTGAAGATTCTAATGTAACTATTGAACATGACCTTGTTGGGTTAACATACTGGCCATGTGCATTCCATCTGACCTCATATTTGATTCCTTTTTCTTTTAGCTTAATTGTTTTTTCTAACATCATCAAACTATAATGCTTGTATTGTTTCTATGTCACTGGTCCTTCATCACCTAAAATTTCGTTGAATCAAAATTTCCAATATGTTCCTCTGGAGTGGTAGCATCAGAATGTACAGATAATCACTGTACCTCTGGATTGAGAGTGATAGTATGCTGAGAAACATATTATTTATATCAAATGGGAGAACCAAAATGTGAATATGGTTATTCCTTCTCACAGAAAGAAATATTTGGTTGCGATACCTATTGTGACTCAGGATTGGGATCCCCATCATGTGCAGAAGTTTGTTGTTCCTATGCACTTTGAGTAGCAACAGGTTGAGAGACATATTATTCCTTGGGATTGGGAGCACCAACACGTACAGAAGTCATTGTCTATATAATTGGTTTAACATTTAATTTAGAGTACATAAATGAAATTGAAAATATATACAAACATGAGGTAACTTGATATATATTAAAAAAATCTATCCAGGTTATTGACCTCATTATTTTTAACTTCAGATGGGATTTTACCCCTCTATCGACAATCCAAATCCATTCATTTGGGTCTCTAATGACATAACAAATTCTATCTACATTGATACTACTGTGAAATGATTACAACATTACAATGAATAGGTCTTCCATAGTTAATTTTACATTGTCACTTTAGTGGTTTTGGCCAATAGAAAAAAAATTTCCACTTATGGTTTGAAGGATTTGGAACATAAAATATTTGTACTTCCCATGATTCCATTATAAATAGTTTATCTTTGTACTTTTCCTTATTGAAATCAACTGTCATAAATACCAATTCATCTATTTTAACATCAATCCTATTATGAACACACTTTCATTGAAAAACATGAACATAGAATCTTTTATAATCCAACTACCATATTTACTTGATGATGCCAAAGTGTGACATATTCACGTAAATTGGATTTCTATCCTCATTACCAAACACATGCATCTTTGTAGCCATAAGTGTAGCTCTACTATTTTTTATGGTACTATATTAATCAAGATAATTTTTATAGAAATTATAACCATTAATTAAATAAAAATTGTAAGATTATAAATATACACCAGGTCCACTAGCTCACCATCGAAGTCATTGTAAAATTGAATCTAGATTTTCATCTGACTCCTTAATAATATGGTCCTGAAACTATCCTATAATCTGTTTATTCTGTATATTTGATATACATAATTCATCCCTTGATGGATTCAAATGCCTAAGAATTTATTTGTGGGTTTAAAAATATGGGTAATCCTCAAAACTGTAATGAAAAACATAAAGGAGGTCCTTTTCCTATTCTGTATTATAGATTGTGACAACAACTCTTCAAGATATTACTTCACTCGTAAGCCACCAAGCGTGATGAGATTTTGGTAGAAAAATTATATCCACACTGGATAGGTATTTGGTATAGAATTTAATGGCTTTGTCAACAATATATCACTCCTCAATACTACCCTCTGGCTATCTTCTATTTTTAAATACCCTTTCAAAATCGTCATATACCATTCAATGGTGTTCATCTATCTATAGAATACATGACCACAATGTCGAATATCACTCAAAAAGTGAACCATAAAATGAGCCATCATATCAATAATTATTGGAATGAAATTAATTTCAATTTCACATAATATGAAAATAATTTCACTTTCAATAGTCATCAATTTCTTCGGGTCTAAAACATTGTTGCATATAGATTTAAATAAGTACATAATGGTTTATGTTTGAGGGATATTTATGGAGAAAATACAACGTAAAGCTACAAGAATTAGATCATTTATAAAAACAAAGAATTCATGTGATTTCATACCCTTTAACTTGAAATCAATCATTGATATAATGTTCTTGATATTCGATGAATACCCCTCTAGAACCTTTACAGAATTCAAGAATTTTGAAAACTAATATCTCCATTTCCTAGAAAGATCTTAAGAAGTTTAAGGAAGAAAAGATCATTTTTCACACATCACTGCTGCCAAATATTTTTGTATTCCCATGTCAACCATCTCCATCATAGACTTAATTACATCCTTTGTTTTGTTGAGTTCATTTAGAAATGTGATGATGACACTATCAGATACATTATATTAAACATACATATCATCAACAAAATTTTTGACGAACAAACAATTCTATTATGGTAATTCAAACAAACTGATCACATTTTCTAACCAGTTTTTGTATGGTTTTTTAAAAATTGTTTACCAAACGTATAGTTCACATCGTTAATTTATCAAATAATTGATCACATGTAAGTGAATATAGTGTTTTATGTTTTTCTTAAACTTACAAATAATTATTTCATTCACGATCAATGTGTATGTTATCAGTATTTAAATCTATTATGCCCTTGAAACATTGGTTTCAATGATTTTTTTGTCTTATTTATTGCGTAGCTTGTTTGTAGATGGGACCCCCTTGAGTCCTTTTAATGATATATCCTAAAAAAATTGCATAAGCCAAAAATGCAATTATAGTCTCATATATCATGGCTCTCAATGTGAAATATTTATTTCTATTAGATTCATAAAACGTATCTAATAAATCCCACAATAATTTAAAATACCCATTCAATGTATCCTAAAAAACATAAATATCACTAGCTTATTGTTTTGGCCCTGACATAAGCCTAGATAACAAGATGTATTTTCATTTCATGAATAACCACGGTGGAATGTTAAAATTTACCAACATAACAATCAATGTATTGTGAGTGATTATTTGAAAACCAAAAAGATTAACTCTATCTATAGATAACCCAAGATGATGGTCTCTCAGGTCGTTTCAAAATTCAGGATAGTCATGATCAATTCTCTCCCCCTAAGGAGAGTATACTGGGTGACGTAGTTTCCCATCATTATTTCTTGTTTCTATGTGGCTTGTTAACTTCCCTACAGTATCCTCACTTCCATATGGGCAGACAAACCTTGTAATTATTGGATAGAACCATAAAAATTTCAAAGGAATAGATTCATTATTCTTGTATCAAGACGCGCTACACTTTGGTTATTCTATAAGTGATTTCTGGTCACTTCAAAAAAGTAAAGAGTCATTCAGGAAAGAGTATATTATTTCAGAGAACGTACCCATCGACCACATCATTATTTGGGTGGTTTATGTTCAGTTTAAGAGCTCATTATCTTCCTAGGATAATTTAATACAATAGATCAAGTGGTTTTGAAAAACTAGAATCACTATATCAGTTTCCTTCTTTAAAATTATAATTCTTTAGTAAGGCTGAAAATGATTTATATTTAGTGAAACCTGTATTCAATGGCATATTTTCACTACTCTTTAACAACACCAACAATTTTTTGAAATCATGATGTTCATCATAAATTGTGCCTGTAATTTCCTAATAAAATATTCATCATCATTAACATCTATAATCACATCCTCAACATGGTCTTATTCATTTTCCACACTTCTAATCATATCATATGATCTATAAAACAGAGTGATATCCCAGCCCCTAGCTACATTCTCTTTTCCTATTGTTTATTCTGACATTTATAACTTTGATCTATTATTTGAATGATAAATTGTTCTACCAACTCATATGGACTATCGTTTCATGAATAACAACCACATAAACATGTAAAAAAATATTTTAGAAGGGTTGTATGCTTGATATTTTTCAAACATGATGAACTATTTCACT
The DNA here is from genome assembly GCA_963277665.1 of Viscum album. Classification (NCBI taxonomy): domain Eukaryota; kingdom Viridiplantae; phylum Streptophyta; class Magnoliopsida; order Santalales; family Viscaceae; genus Viscum; species Viscum album. Next base: position 884,448,725 of record OY728123.1, read on the forward strand.
CGATCTTCATAATCTTTTTTCAGATGATTGGAATCCATCCATTATTTATTCATATCCATCTTATTGTATTTTATTATATTAATATTGTAAAAAATAAATACAAAAAGGGTTATTTAAAATAATGGGAACTCAACATTTTAATGATAGTTATTATTTCATTTTGATTCCTTGAACTCATCGCCTTAGAAGCTAACACCAAATTACGTTGAAAACCATTTATTAAATCACAGTTGAAATCGCATTAAAAAACCTACCATTCGCACAAATTAATCTTTTAAATAACACACCCTTTTCAAAAATCAAAACCATTATTACATATTCTTTCAAAACATTTACATCCCTTAATGAAATTCAATTAGGTGATTTTACAAACATTTGTTAAGAAACCTAAGTCCATGCAAGTATTTAAAACATTTTAGAGCTATTTAAAACAAAAAAGGGTGTGTTGATCACATATAAGTTTTTAGAAGCATTTTTAAAACACTTGAATCATTTTAAAAATACACTTAGGAATTTTCACAAAGACCTAAATCCCAAGAGTGGCACCTTATAAAGGATACATGAATAAAAAAACTAAACATTTACTAAATATAAAGCTATAAAAGGTTTATCATTTCTCTTGTGAATAAATAATATGAATCCTATAGTTTACTCCCAGAATACTATTTTGGAGTGAATAAGTTATAGATAAAGACATTAGTGTCACTTGTCCATGAAACATTTGGAAATAAATTTACATCTCTTAAAAATGGGAAACCATATTCCACTTGATTCTTGCATCATGTAATACCTATACTTCATCTTTCTAATTCAGTACATTAGAAAAAAAGTTCCCTATCTTGATGTTTAGCGTTTGGTCGAAGTTAAATGACTATAGGTACTCAAACCTTCTCAGCTATTAATGGTTCAATTCAATTTTCAGTTAAATATATTTGAATTTTTTTTGTGTTTTCCAAAAAATTATCACTGTAAATATAATTCCAATAACACCTCATGGGAATCACCACTATTTCAAATTCTAGGAAATGATTTGGGAAGTTTCTCTTATGTTTCCATAACTTTTTGGACCCATAATAAACCACCTCACCATTATGGACTGGAAGGGTTCAATTCCTGACTCATGATACATCCAAATATAATCCGGAATCATTACCCATCTCATTTCTGGTTATGATTGGGTTTTTCATCAATCTATCAATATGATATTAGAAGGATATCTCATGAAAATAAAAGAAAATTAACCATACCACATTCTTGGTTAAGGTATTCTTAGCACTTCCAACCAGGAATAATCATGGTTAACCCTCGAGTAATAACTAGAAATTCTCAAAAATAATTGGATCTAAAAAAATTATTTGGAATCTCTAAATAAATAATGAAAACAAATTTCTTAGGTTTTAAAAAAATATGATATCCACTGATAAAATATTCCCTATGAACATTAAATTATTAATAATAACAAACACTTTGAGATCATGACATATAGTTGATGGTCCTTAATTTTTCTCAAAATGATCTATACATATCAAGCATTTTTCTCCCTCAACTGGGAAGACATGTGGATATGATTGAAGAAAATGGCTACAAAATTATATAAATAAAGATAGAATACCCAATTTATATCATCCATGAACACTACCATTTTATATTTCATAATGAATGACATCACTAGATACTGCTAAAATATATACATACACCAAAATATAGTATGTGGTATATAAAAATACCTCACCATACAATGATGATAACTTGATATCAAATCAATCTTAAATAGCACACTATCACCTATATGTTGATCAAATATACCATCAAGACTAATAATTGTATATAAGTCCATCTTTATCATATATCATAAACTATAATAGTCCACAAAAATTCCCAATTCTCTATTTGAATTTTTATGGAAAAAACGAAAGCACACCCAAGGGACATAATCATTCATATGAACACCTTTACCTCAATTTTGTTCAATTGAGACTTCTTTTCTCATAGATCTAAAAGATCCATATTATATGGTGGAATATATTTATGATTCACAACTGATATGAACACAATCAGAAACTAAACCTATCCCTTGGGTGGTAAACTATATGTCCTTTGGAAAACTAATCTAGAATCATATCATTGAAAGTAGGACATAGTGACTTATGTTTATCTATATTATCCATAATTACACCATAAAAATGGGAAATTATTCTACCTATCTAGAAATAATATAGTTCCTACAAGATTAATTTTCATATCCAACTCTCCATTATATCCATACACTAACAATCAAAATATATAATTGAACCCATTGATGAAAAATAGATAAGTAGATATATCACTATATGGGGGGTTTTAATTGTAGTCACAAAATAGGCTCACAGTTTCCATGTCACTGAAATCTCTTATTTATTAGATATTATATTATTTTTAAAAAAAATTATATCAATCTCAAATTTTTTTATGTAGTTAATTTTAAATGGAATCAAAAATCAATCAAATGAAATTCACTGTTTAATAGATATAATAACATTATGAAAATAAATATGGAAGGTAAAAAAAATAAGAAGTCGACATTGAGAATCCTATAGATTCTAGAAAGATATTTATTACCTATATAATTTCAATCAAATGGACATGTTTCTTTTACCCATTTTATTTTGAGGGTCTATAGAGTTGATAATTCGTATCCTAGATCCATACCCAACACATCCTTAACTATATACCTATTGTGAGGTAGCATGTTCTAATCCCGAATATTCATATATTATTGTCTCATTGGTGGAAATATGTAATTAATTCACCAAGACCCACTTCAATATAATGATCAGTGACAAATATACAATAGAAATTCATCAAACATGATTATTTGAACAATAAATATTTTATCCATAATGCTGATAAATATCCTTGATCATAAATAGAAATGTTCCAGACATGGAATTGTTCATTGGAAAGTGTAAAATGAGAAAATAAAAAGGAAATAATTAGATCTTTACAAGAATACTAACAGTGGTAGCACTTGAGGAGCTGAGTTTTAGGAGGAGGTGGGTTCCTATAGGAGAAGGTATTTATAATAGAGGTGAGGTTAGGTAGTAGAGGTGGGGTATGTGGGGCAGGTGGGTTAAAGGTAACGCAAGGGTTCAGGGCAGAGGTGGGGTTTGGCACAAGACGAAGGTGAGGTTCACAACAGATAGGGTTCGAATGTAGAGGTGATGTTCACAACGTAGGATGGATTAGTGACAGCAGCAGAGTATGGATTAATGGTGGGATAGGAGGAGGATTTGGTTGTTGAGGAGGAGGAGGATGAGGATTCGGTTGCAGGGTTCACCTACCGCTAGATATTGAGTATTGGCAGAGAAGGAGGAGACTGTTAGGGTTTCATTATAAATGTGGGAAAACATTTTATCAGTGCTAGTTAAAAAGCGCTGATAAAGGTATATTTTATTTTTGAAAAAAATAGAATGTATTGATAAAACATGCCAATATGAAAACTAGAAAAGTGATGATAAAACTATAATGATAATAAATTATTTATATTTTAATATGTATTTATAAAATTATATGTATAATAAGTAAATATTTATTTATATTTATAAAATTATAATAAATATATTTTTCATATTTATAATTGACTATATATACTAAATAATAGTTTTCTTCAATTAAGTATCATTCATTCAAGAATCCACATCACCCCACACCATCCAATGTTACGCTCCCTTGCACCATACCATCCCCCACTCAGGATTATCCTCATCTGCGATTAGGGTTCCTATACAATTTTCCTCGTCTCCCTCACCAACACCCCTATCAAGTGATGGATCCACCATTATGTTTGTCTCCAGTTAGAAACTCCTCACTAACATCTCCTTCCATCTGTGTATCATTATCAACCTCAACACCTCCACCAAACCCCATTTTCATTTCAGCTCCTTGGCGTTCGACTCCTCCACCTCGAGTACCTCTACCTCTTCCACCTCTGAATCGTGCTCCTCTACCTCATGCTCCTCTGACTGGGGATACTCTACCTTGTGCTAATGTGCCTTTGGTTAGTTCATATGTAAAAAAATATCATTCATATGTTATTTGGTGAATTCAACTACTTTTTTTCTTCACGTTTTCTAAGTATGTTACTGCATTTGATTGGTCAATTTTTCAACCATATTTTTTTCTGGGTCTCTTTTTCTTTATTCCAATACACCATAACATCATGCAGTACATGTATCACTAACTAAAATTATTGAATATTTTATATATACAAACTGTTTAATTACTTGATTGTTCCATATCATCATTTTTTCTTGCTATATAGGTAACCCTTAATGAAATTATTGACTAAGGCCTATATGAAAATAGTTTTCTTATTTCAGTCTATGCATTTAGACATGAACTGGTAATCCAGAAAATGTAAATTTCATTGACATATTTATTTTTTCATGTCATATTATAGGAAAATGAAGTGTATGCCCTAAATTTATTTCCATTATCTATTTCCTTTTTCACATTCAGACAGTTCAAAATGAACATTATTTTTTATGCAGTCTATAAAAGTGAAATTAATGACCATTACATCATCAAATTAAATTTTAATTCATAATTTGACCATATTAACATTAGGTATGTTATGGACCACTTTTTAATAAATATAATTTTTTTTATATTTTTATTTAGCTTGAACTATGTCTCGTATTGATTATTACATCTTCTGATATATATTTATATTAAATAATATATATATTTTTATCACTTATGCTGCTTACTCAAGTATGTGACACACACTCCCTCAACTATCATGATTTTATTCCAACATATTCTTATTTTATCATATTCAATACATCTTCACTGCACAAATTCCAATTTAACTAATAATTTTCATTTAGTTTTTTTACATTCAACCTAAAAGCCTTATGTACCTTCAAAGATCAAATAGATGTTTCAACTTTTTGAATATGTGTACAACTATTTAATACATTAAAACTAGAAATCCATATGAATTCGATTTATAGATTATATAAAAAATACACATAATGTAGTATCATATATCACTCTTCAGAAATAAATCACGAATAAGATGATTATTTCTTGTGATTTCATTTTGTATCCAACATTTTCACATTTAGCTTCCATTTTTTTTACATGTAGTCACTGCATAATATAAATTATTCTCTATTAATTTAAACACAATCCCATAAACATCATCATAATATATTTCAAATTCTTATTTTTTTTAATTTTGAAGGACCAAACCTAAAATTTCATCTCTAACGACCATTCCATCATCAAGTTCAATTTTACATCAAAATTTGATAATATTTACATGAGGTATTTTGTGAACACTTACTTTCTAATCAATCATATAAGTTTTAATTTTTTTATTTTTCATAAGCATGGTCATTGTCTTATATTTATTCTTACATATGCTGATATATTTTTCTATTAATTCAAATTTAAATTTTTATCACTTATACTACCTAATCATGTATGTCACTTATAATCCCTCAAATATCATAATTTTTTTCCAACAGATTATTAATTTGAAATATGTAATACGTATCCACTACACACATTCCAAATTAGAAATTTATTTTTATTTTGTTATGTACATTAAAAATAAAATTCTACTGAACTTTTGTAGTTTATAAAGATGATTCACATTTATGAAATTCTATATACCTATTTAATTCTTGAAAATTGGCCACCCATATGAATTTTATTTAAAAATTATTAAAAAAATACATATAATATTGTATACAATATCACTATTTACAAATTGAGCATGAATTAGATGGTTCTTTCTTTTGATTTCATTTTGCATCCACTATTTTCCCATTGATCGTCTATTTGTGTGTACATATAGTCACTGCTTAATATAAATTCTTATCTGTTGATTTAATTACAGGACCATAAACATCATTCTATTATTTTTCACTTTCATGTTTTTTCAATTTCAAAGGGCAAAACTTCAAATTTCATAACTATCAACCATTTCTTCATCAGAATCAATTTTCCTTAGGAAATTTATAATGTTTACATGAGGTATGTTGTGACTCCCTTCCTTTTAAATCAATATTCAATATTTAATTAATTGTATTTTATTAAGTATGCACTGTGTCTTATATTGTTTCTTACATATGTTGATAACCTTTTATATTAATTCAAAATTAATTTTTTTTTTTACTTATGGTGCTTTCTATTGAATGTGACATGCACTCCATAAACTGTCATGATTAGTTCATACAGATTCTTATTTTTTCATATATAATACATCTCCACTACACAGATTCGCATTTAACCAGTTATTTTACTTTTTTATATACATTCAATAGATATTTTTTTAGGCATTTCTATTTTAATATAGATGTTTCACTTTTTTTAAAATCTATACACTTATTCACTGCACGAAAACTAGACACCCATAAGAATTGTATTTACATATTACTAAAGAAATACACTTAATGTTGTACCTCATATCACTATTTATCAATTGTGCATGAATAAGATGATTATGTATTAAGATTTCATTCTCCATCGACATTATACCCCATTAATCGTCCATTTGTGTGTACATGTAGTTGGTGATTAAAATAAATTCTTCTCTATTGATTTAAATACAAGCCCTTAAACATCATCTTAATTTTTTCAAATTCATATTTTTTCAATTTCGAAGGACGAAACTAAAAATTACATCAATAACGACCATTAATCCATTATATTCAATTCTCCATCCGAATTTTATAATCTTTACATAAGGTATGTGGCAAAACCATTATTTTTTAATCGATCTCCAAATTTATATTTCTTACTTTTTATTAATCGTGCACCATTTCTTATATTTTTTCTTACATCTTCTTCTTTCTTTTTCAATTAATTAATATTTATATCATTGTCGCCTATTTTTCTCACACAGGTATGTGACATATAATTTCATAATAATCAATAATATTTTCCAGAATTTTTTATTTTTTCATATAATATGTCTCCAGTACACACATTCTAGTATAAATAGCTATTTTCATTTTTTATGTACATTAAACAAAGAAGACTTCTCAATAATCAATGTTCATATAGATGCTTCAATTTTTTGTACATTAGCACACACTTGAAAACTAGACACCCATATGAATTGGATTTAAAGATTACAAAAAAAATACACATAATGTTTTACCCTATATCATTGTTTAGTAATTGAGCAAGAATAAGATGATTATTTCTTATGATTTCATTCTATATCCACATTTTCCCCATTAATCATCCTTTTTGTGTACATGTAGTCACTTATTAATATAAATTCTATTATGATGATTAAAATACAAGACCCTAAACAACATCCTAATATTTTAATATTATTATTTTTTCAATTTGGATGGACCAAACATTATATTTCATCAATAACGAGTATTCTGTCATCATATTCAATTCCATCTAAATTGGAAAATGTTTACCTGAGGTATGTCATGCACCCCTTCATTTTTAATCAATCTTTAAAATATAATTTTACAAATTTTAATAAAAATGTATCATGTATTATATTTTTTCTTAAGTCAACTGATATATTATTATATTAATTCAAATTTACATTTTTGTCACTTATTCTGCCTACTAAGGTATGAGACATGAAAACCCTCAACTATCATGATATTTCAATAGATTTTTATTTTAGTATAAGTAAAACATCCCAAATGAACACATTCCAATTTTACTAGTTATTTTAATGTTTTATGTACATTCAACATAAAAGTATTCTGGTCTTTTATGTTCATATAGATGATTCAACTTTTTGAAAAAATATACATCTATCCATTTCTTGCAAACCGGCAAGCCATATGAATTGGATTTATAGATTACTGAAAAAGTACAAATATTGTAGTATCCTATCTCACTATTTAGAAATTGATCATAAATAAGATGATTATTTCTTATGATTTAATTATGTATCCACATTTTTTCCATTTATCATCCATTTCTACATACATGTAGTCTCTACTTAATAAAAAAATTCTATTGATTTAAATAAAATCACATAAACATTATAATTCATGGTTGCAGAATGTTGCTAAGAGTGATGTTATCTTCATTAGGGTTTTATGTCAAATGAATATAGTTGTTTGTTGTATTGTATTAATCAGGTGATAAATATATACCTATATATAATTTCTAAATACTATATTCTATGTTTTTCCTGGATGTGATTACCTAGTTTGATTTTCTGGACGTTATTTCAGAAAGATGAGTTTGATAAAGCATTAGCTATTAGTTAAACATCCATAGATATATATATATTAGTTTTGAGATAGAAGTCACCTCCAAAGTTTTACCCGCACCTTCTTGATGTATAGCATCTATTTCCGGAATCTATCGATTCAAAAAATGGGAAGGGAAGTTGATTCTATAGAAATTTCATTCTAGTTTTTTATATTTCTGTGGTGTAGTTCATGTGTATTTTATTTCCTTTTCTGGTTGTGTATGTACATAGAGGAACAAAACAAAAGAAACAATGTGATGGGAAATATCCGGCTGTTAAAATTTCAGAGGACTTTAATTTTCATGTGAACTATCTTCCTAATAGTTTATGTATATTCATTTATATAATTTTAAAAAATTAATTTTGATAGAATAAAATTTTTGTACCTCTTTAATGTCGCAAGAGTTGGAGTTCAAATTGAACATCCTTGCGGAACCAACTTTTTACTAGACAATATCTCATTCTAAAAGGCTATCCATAGTAGTATAGTATAGATCTTAGAAACTATTTTACATGTTTTTTACAGATGTCTCATTTTTCTAATGTGAATTCTAGGTTTTATAGTCCTTCACACTTATTAGATCATCCCAGACCATATAAGAGCACTAATTAGTTCATGCAATGTTCATCTGTCCTTATGGTTGGGGGTCCCACTGTCAGTCGTTTTTTTAGCATTTAAATTTCATGTCTGATGATTCCATTCCAAAACATTTTTTTTCATTAAACCACTTTCAGGGGAATAATGGGAAACCTCAAAAATTCACAATCCAATTCCACATTACAGTGGGCCAAACCATACAGATACAAAATTCAAAAACTAGACCACAGAGGCCAATGGGAATATTGAACACATATTCAGAATTCAAAAACCAAAAGCAATAAAGCAAATCAAAAAGAATTTCACTGGAACTCGCATCAAAGACTATCCCTACAAATCACATGAGGTGAAAAAGAAACACTACATTGAAGATATCATTAGGATACCACTGCCTCAACCACTACATCCTCACCATCATTACATCATCGTCATCACCAGCACGTCGTTGTTGTCCACTCCATGTTTCATCATCAGCACCATCACCTACCGTTAAATTGAACCTCATCGAACTCCAATCCCATTGTCCAAGAAACACTCACCGCCGACAAAGCTCGAGCCAACCGAGAAACAAACTCCCTCAATCTGAGCATCCCAATCCTGTCTCTATCCCCTTCTTGAAACATATCCACCACAAGTTGTTGCCTCCGGAAACCTGACCCGTCGGATGAACCAAGAACTCCGATCACCATAACCTCTGTAGTTGATGACCATTTTCTGCAAACCATCATAGAAACCCCACCGAACAGAATAACCATTCACCGTCTTAAAGTCAACACATTAATAAGGTCTTCTTCCTCTATGCATCAACACCGCATGTTGATGCTACTATGTCGACCGTCTGTACCGATGTCGACTGGACCTTCGACGACATCACCGACTTGAAGTCATCAACGACTGCCACAATACCACAAAACACCATTAGCATCAAACACATAACCCACCAGAGCAAAGAAATAAATAGAAACCACAAACACCACATCTCTCCCCAATCAACCAGCACCAGAAAAGGAGACCACCGACGAAAAGAAAAGCTGCCATCGAGAAAGAAGACCAACACAAAACAAGGTAAAACCCAGAAAAAGGCTAGGAAAGAAACCCTGAAGGAGGCTGTAGAACCTCAGCAATGGAAAAACGTATGCCCAAAACCTTGAATACCCATCACTCCATATCCGACCTGGAGGAGAGTGGTGGAACCCTAGGTCAGAGCTGGTTTGGGCGGCCGAGGAGAAGACCGACTTAGGTAGCCTATGGAAACCCAAAATTTACCAAACGACATTCTCAAAGGCTCAAGATAACTCCACACCATCCCTGACTCGGAGAGGTGTGAAGGATGTTAAGGCCAGAGTAGGCTAAGGCAATGAAAAGCACCCGAGGAGAGGGAAGACCAAGGCCAAGAGTGGATGGAGCAGAGAGCGAAGGCGAATGTCGAGGGAGAAATCTGAAATCCTAGAGGAATGGAGGAGACGATCGCGGAGATCACCCTCCGTAGAGAGTGTGAAGTGTGCTCCCCTAATTTCTGATGATTTAAAATTCCAAATAGTGAAGTGAAGTAAGAGGGATGATCGTTTTACCTAGTTCAATTACAAGGTTCATCCAATACATGGGTTGTGGTACCAGCTTTGGTGGGGGGAGGGCTACACTAGGATGATTATGGAATTGTAATATGAGCTCTATAGTTTCTATTAAAAAAATAAATTCATGTCTCATTTTATGGAAACATACAGTTTTTATTTGTATATGTCAATCATAATATTAAAATTATTGTAGAAACATTATAGTTATTTCATGGGACACAATGTTATTGTAGTAAATTTAGAATTTTTTACTTGTACTTTCTAAATTGTCTAAATATTTAAATCGAACTTTCTATAAATTTTATATCAATATCATGAATTTTTTAAATTTATTTCCATAATGATAAATGTACCTTTATTTCTGAAATTTCTTATGTGTATGATACTATTTCTCTAAGTCTGTGATATGATTGTGGCTGAGGGGATTTCATTATCAGTATGAGTATGGAAACAATATTTGAAGGAATGTGTGTTCAGCATCAGATTTCATTTGGTCTAAGATGCCTCATAAGATCCTAGGTTTGTTTTATTCTAAATCTGTTAATGAACGAACATTTTTTCCAATGAAGGATCATAATTTACCATTATATGAAGTGAGTTTTTTGTCTTTTTAATTATGTTTTGTAGTTTTTTTTGAATCTCTAAATGTCTAATATATTTTGGACAGGTTAAGATGCTCTTTGATGATTTTTGTGTACGATGAATGAAAGACGTAATAATTTTTTAAAGTATGACACTTTACACTTACCATACACCTTTCTTAGACATCATATTTTTAATAGGTATTGATAAATTTATTGTTGTTAAAAACCATATCCTTATTTTAACAAAAAATTATTTATATTTTCTTTATTATAATCTAGAAATTTTATGAAAATATTCAAAATAACATAAATTGATGAGGTCACAGTTATCAAAAATGTTATTATCATTAAAAACATTCATTTTAATATTTCAATATTCAAAAATATTTATTCTTAGAATTAAACATTTTTTTGTATGCAGAAAAACGTGGTGGAGGCATTTGAAGTAGAATATTTAGTACAAAGTGACATTTTCACTGTTTTATTCTACAACTTCAATTGATATTAAATGAATGATAAAATTATACAAATTGAATGATCAATCATTATTGTACTATAACAGTTGTATAATAATAGACACTTTACAAATATTTCACAATAATAGATACAGTACTGAACTTGTACAATAACATATTTTTCACAAAACAGGTACATTAACACCTTTATTATCAAAATGATAACATTAAAATAATAATATTTATACTGAACATAAGCTAACTGAAATCCCATGAGATTTACATCTAACTAAGTTACAAGATGCATTTTAATGCTTCCTATCTACCCTTTACTGTGAAACAACCACCAATGTATTTGTTGGGATGTCAGATACCAAAGGATGTTCGAGGAACTGAAATGACCAGACCCAAAAAAATGAATTGTTCAAATAAATTTGGCATGTACTCCATATATTGATGTTGCAATAATTCGTTTGTTATATACAAAAATTGATGAATTTGTTGGAAGATATTCAATATGTAGAATCAGTAAACAAGTAAATTGTTATTATCTTTTATTCTTTCTACTATTTGAATTGTCTACATATTTGGAGTCCACTTTTATTGTTATACTATGTTCCACTAATTTTATTTATCAATATATTAAATGTAGTCAATATTAATGCATGGTTTTTTTCCAGCATCCAATGTGACAATGTTTATTATAACTGGATTTTGGAGATATAAAACATCGTGGAACAAACAAGCTATAGGGGAATGCATGAGAAGTGGATCATTTTCTTTTGTCTCAATTATTAGTTTCTTCTTCATGTTGTATATATATATTATGATACATGTATTTTAAAACCGGATCATGTAATATTTCTCATTAGTGGATTAGGTTTTTAATTTGAGCAGTGGATGTTTTTTTAGATAATTCGAACATCTATTTGATTTGAGCAGTGGATCATGTTTTTTAATTTAGCAGTGGATCATTTATTATACCATTAGTTGATTTCACCATGGAAACACAAATTCGAGTACTAGTTATATATAATTAATATGATTATTAAAATTTTATAATTATTTAAATATGTCTATATTTATTTAGACATATTCTTGTAAATATTTTTATAAACTTATTATAATTTTATAATTATTTAATACGAATAAATTTCTATATATTCATTTATATTTATAATTATATATATATATATATATAAATAATTATTCATTTCAATAATTATAAAATAATAAAAAATATTGTTTTTAAAGGTGAGGCATGGAGCCCCAATTATTCATATAAGAGTGAAAAGAAAAAAATAGAGTAACATTTAGTACATGACTAAATGAAAATCAATCAGTGAACTCATGAATGAGTACACATGATATGATGAGTGGAGCTCCCACTGCGACCACACGGGTGTCGACCTATTGTCCATGTTTTTAACTTCATCCAAGTCCCACCTCCAAAATCTAAAATCCCATCATTAGTTGCATGAATTGTTTCTTCCTCTCCTAAAATCCATACATTGGATTTCCCATCCTCCTCACTGGTACCTAAATAAAGCACCTCAAATGAATTATGAGTACTTACCTTCATGTTTGGTTTGATTTTATCATGCTAAATCAAGTCATCTCTTGGAGTATGTGAAGATGATTTCATCGTATCCATATTGGGATTCACCATAGCTGAATCCACATGCCCATCAACTATAGGGGTAGGATTCTCATCAAAATTATTTTGAGGGAAGAGCCACCATGTACACGACATCCTCTACATTTTTCAGAACTGAGCAAGAGAGAAAATAATCTATATGCAAACTAACCTATAATGGAGAATTTTGTAGATAAACTGAAGTCTTATGGGAAATATATGGAAAGAAAATGCTTGAAGAAGCCGTGTTATTTCAAAATACATTAGCTGGATCATTGGACACATGTTGGAAAGTACCAGAAGATGAAGTTTTCTTATCAAGAGCATTAGTAGAGTCATTTCATACATCTTTAACAGAAGAAAATTCCTTGTACAAGACAATTGGACCTTGATGAATTCATGGAACAACAGTAATAGGGGGATGCACATCTTCATTAACAGTGCTAGCATGATTTAAAACATTCAAGGAATACACATCATTGTTCGTAGAAACAGTGGGTGCCAATATTATACTATAATAAGGGGTTCATAGGGAATGATCAAAATGAAATTACACTTGATTACATGTCATATTACTTTTGGATTTCACTATAATTGAAGCAACTATATTTGATTTTTCTTTTCAATTTTTTGTAGAAATCATTATTTTCTATTTTCAGTAATTAATTTCAACCTCAGCCTGAGCATCATGTTCCATGGAAACATGACTATCATATGAATATTCTATAGCATGCTCCTTAGTAATTCCTCTTAATAAGGAATCCCTAAAAGAGATACCATCAATGGAATGGTAAGGATCCTCTGAGAGATTAGACTAAGATAATGGGATTTTCTCGTTATCTTGAGCAGGAACAATATAGCCATGATTATCTTCAAGAGAGACAACATATCTAAGAATTTGATAATCATAAAATCCATTTTTCAAAGAAATGTTAGGAAGAGATTTTTCTGAAACCATAGAGGTTCCTTCATCAAAAATGGATTTTTCACCTAGGGAATTATGAGTAGGAGAAGGTCCAACTTTATCTATCTCATGATTTTAAATCAAATTCATTGTGACTCGATCAGTCATTTGATTTCATTTCATCCTCAAAAAAACGCAAGTCATTTCTTTTAATATTACAATTAGGGAACACTAATTCACCTCTGGACATGGATTTTGATTGACCAAATTTTTTTCAGGAATCTCATAACATTGGTGTCTTCTCAAATTCAATCTGAAGTGAAATTTCATCCTACAGAGTGAAAGGAACCACTTTATCAATGAGTGTAACACATAGATATTATTCTTCAAGAACACAGACATAGTGACCAAAAATCACCATATTAGTATAATTGTCCATCCTAATCAGAATTAATATCACAGATACAATATCATATAATATTTTTAGATGCCATAAATCCCAGTTAAGCCCATGGATTTTCTCCCAAACCTGTGAACAACTATTCATAAATTCATTCAAACTGATATTCAACATCCAATCAAAAATCCTCAATGTACATGGTCGTAAGTTAAGTGAAACAACGCTCCGGGATTGTCTATTAAGCTCATCTGAGGGATATAGTATGTTGAAAAAACTTCATCCATGAGAATCCTTTTTCAACTCTTCAAACCCATTAATTGATGTTAATCATGTAACCAGATCCAAAACATTCCAAGGCATTGATCCTTTCATCAGTAAAATACAAGAAATAAAAGAGAACTTACATAAATTAAGTCGTTCTGATATGTTATCATCTAAAGCTGCGATGTGTGCGGTTTTGCCTTTCCAAATGATTTGTTTCGAAGGTCGATTCGCGAGAAAAGTAAATGAACCTACAACAAAGCGGGAGAAAGAATAAAATCACTTCAAAACCTCTTCATTGAGCAGCTTTATCTTCCTTGAAGAATACATTTTTTGTCATGGGACCTTCAAATGAGAGGAAAACGAGTACAAATTTAGTCTCTAGGGGTGTTCTTAGAAAAAATGTTCACCATGGATATTTGGGAGAGATATCTCATGTTAATTTATCTTTTCTGTTTCACCAGAAATATATTTATTAAATTTATAATTTTATAAATATGTATAATTAATATATTAATGATAATTTAATAATTATTTTAGTGTATATGTATTTTTTAGAAATCCAATTAAAATTTTTTTGTATATATTTATAAATATATTTATTTAGTTAGATATATTTATAAATTTAGAAGTATAATAAATATATTTATAAATATATTTATTTATTTATATATATATATAACTTTATGAGTATAATAAATATATTAATTTTAATTTTATAATTTTATATATATTTATAATTATAAATATTCTTATAAATATTTGCATATAATTATAAATATTTATAGATATATACCTAGTATAGTATAGATCATTTGACGAGAATATGCAGTGGAGGGCACATTGGGATAGCACTGCGGAGGGCAGAATAAACCCTTGATCCACATTTCACAAACCTTCCATCGGTTTTCCCAAATAAGGGTCTGATGTGGATATATCTTGCCTACGAAGGTGGGTTCAACATCCGTCGGTGCTTTTCTTCCTGAAGGGGCCTAGTGCTGTGTATCTGAGGGTACGGTCAATGTATGGTGGTCTGTCGCTGGCTCAGGGTACGAGTGATGGTGGAGCCACTAACTACGTGTTTCTTGTTGGTGGAGTCAATGATTGTATCCACGATGAGGTTTTGAATAGAGGTGATGGGGATGATGTAGAATTGGATCGTTCAATGGATTCACGTTCTACGACGCATGATTTAGATACATTGAAGGATGTGCCTGTATGAAAAGACATGTTGTTTTCACATTCACTTTCAAAAGGTATATAATCTAATGTTTTACATCCTCTCGTGAACCTAGTATTTCCAGATCTGATGGAAGGATATTCATCATCATTGGTGATCCTATGGTAAAAAAATAGAGGTTGGATGCCTGCATGTTTTTTCTTACTGGGCGTTTAATTCATTCTAATGGGGATAAACCAGTGAACAAGGAGGAGTTGAAATCCACACTTTCTATGATTTGGGGCATTCCAAACTGGAGGATTATTCATATTGACACGGGTTATTTTGATCTTATTTTTTTCATCTGTTGGTGATATATTAATGTCCTGGGGTGCTGGTTTCTTCTCCTTGAATATATGTGTTTTTCAAATTTCTTCAAGGGAGATTAATTTTATCCTTTACTAATAGAAGCATTCAAATTCATAGATTTGGGTTAAAATATATGGAATTTATTAGGTTCTTCTGCATCCTTTAATTTTGAATTATTTAGTCTCTTTCATTGGTGTCCCTGTGAAGATGGATACCAACACTATGGAAGGAAATGTTTTCTATTTCATTAGGGTTATAATGAATGTGTATGTGATGGACATCCATTTTGACCGTACCAATTTTTTTTTAAATGGTAAGAGCATATATGTTTGATTTTAATTTGAATACATTCATGATATTTTCAATTTCTATAGGTTGGTGGGGCTTGATGTCTCTGATTTTCGGAATGTTAGGAAGATTCAATTGAAGTAGGTGCAGAATTTCTCATGACCTATCCATAGAAAAAAACATGGTGTTGGATGGAAGTTTCCTATGAAGCATAAATATACTAGTAATGCCTTTAGGTAAATGAATCGGGATTCCAAAAACCCCAGGGTATTAGTGCAACAGTCTTCTGTCACTCTTATCTAAGGGAATGGTCAGAATGAGTAGGTCACACTGGATGAATGTCTTAATCATCATGTATATGATACATAACGTTTTCCATAGGTATTTGACATAGAGGTAAGCCACACCTAGGGAATATCCTTTAATGATACTCTAATATTGGGAAAACAAATGATTAGATCAACGAATTATATTGAAAAATCTTCTCGGGCTAACGAACAAGTGCGTAGGCCGTTATCGTGAGGTTCATCTCCCATGAGTCAATCAGGAGTAAGGTAATACTTACATAGTTTTGCTAAAATTTTTGATAGATCTAATAGCAAGGATTCATTACATGAAGAATTCGAAAATATCCAGGGATCTTTTGTGGGATCCTCAGGTGTTAAGCCTAGTAGGGAAAGTATCATTGCTGATTTCAATTATGGTGCAAATACAGATGATGTCTTGATATAGGATGAAACATGGAGAAATGAATATAATTATGAGTAAGTTTCATTTTATTATCATGATGTAGCTTGTTAGCCCCCAGTAATGGAAGAGATATAATCACCAAACTCGTGGTGGCTCTCGAGGGAGGGGTTTTAGGTATAATGGATAGTGATCATTGATTGAGCCTTTGTTTTGTTGTGGCGTTGAATTTTCCATGATTCTACTATGGCCAAATCCTATACACATTCACTTTATGTTACTAAAACATTTTTGAGACCATGGGGTTTAATCCATGGTTCGCATAATTTCTCACATAGATCATAAAAAATGATTAATCACATATATATGGACAACATTAATATAATGAGGCTGTAATGTGGAAAATAACATTCACGATGAATACCTAACAAATAAATGCCAATTATATTATTGCATCAATATATGTATTGACCAAATTCATTGGAGACATATATGTATTTAAATATTTATTTAATTATTTATAATTATAATAGATATATATTTTTAAACGTATTTATATATAATTAAAAATATATCATTAAATTTATAATAAAGATATTTATTATTTAATGAAATTTATTATAATATTTTTATTATTTTTCAATATATTAATTTAAAATTATTATTAGATATATATTTTTAAAATTATATATATATATATATGAATTATTAAAAAATATATAATAATTTTAAACATGCATTTTTTATTTAATGTATACAAATAAAAATTAATTTTTTATATAAATATAATGATTTTATAGAAGATAATAATATTATTTATTAGAAACATTAATCAGTGCAGATAAAATGTACTCCTTTATGAGAGCTTTGTTTAGCGCAGATATAGGGTAGATTTTTCAGTGCTTTTAGCTAGCACTGATAAAGACCCACTTTTATTAGCACTTTTCGGTTAGCAAAGATAAAAGTGAGCACGTCACTTGCCCATATCTGTGGTAGTGTATATATTTTCATTGCATGGATCATTTATTTTTTTCACACCTGGAGAACCTTGACGTTACACATATATTGTTATGAACAGGCAGTTGATGTTTCATATGTTCATATTGTTTTGCGAGGATAAGAATACATGAGATATTTCATGCTTAAATTGAGTTGAGAATTAAAGAAGGATTGATGAGAATATTATGAATGTTGTTCCTTGCAAACAATAATCAAGATGAAGTCAAATTCATTACTTTCACACATTTATCGAGGAAATGGAATCAATATAAAAAAAGATTATTTTTAATGATCATTTTTATTCACTGAGATTAAACTGATCATCTACGAGAGATGATAGGCACTTGATCAAGACCAAATGGCTTGATCACCAGGTAAAGAGGAACATAAAGTGTATAAATGTGTGATTTTTGATCTAGTAACCCTATGGAGGAGGATCATCATCCATTTATATAGAAGAAACTAATAGAAGAAGATCATTATATCAAAGGATCAAAACCAAGATGAATAAGGATATTGTGACTGGGTTGTATAACCAGTTGATGAAGTGGCTTGAGGAGGAGAATATGGTTGGGGGCATAACCCAGAGAGGATGAAGAGTTGGATTTGGGGGGGGGGGGTATAACCATGAATAACTAGAGGATTGTATACTGGGGTGTATAACTAGTTGCTTCCAAACCCATTATAATCATTGATAATATTAAAGTACAGAATCCATGTTGGGGGGGGGGGAACCAACATTTAAAAAAGTCTGTTTTAACACTGATCCTTACAAATTTCATGTGTTGTTATCTCTCTTAAATTTATGTACTTTACATATATTAATATAAATATGTGTTTTTTCCAGATTTTGATCCTCTTTAAATATATCTTCTAGTTCATCTTCATCCTTAATTTGATGTCTTTCATATTTATTTTTCTATATGCAGACTCAAATAACATTCCGATATGTGATCCATATTCATGTTTAATAAAAATATTTTATTTATTCAATCATATAAGATACATTTATTCTTACAACTTTATTCTCATACACAAATCCATGTTTCATGAACTTATCATCAAAACCATGTACATCAATGTAATTAATTAACCCACTTCAACACATATCGTCAGTAAATCCAAGATAAAACATTGTGGTTGTAAGAAAATTCCATAATAGTCTGATGATGAGATGACTGGACCTTTACTAGTGAATTATGTAAGCCACAGACTATCTATGTCAGTGGTGAATGATACAGACTGTTAGAACAAATGATGTGATAGCAATATTCAATCCATCAAGTATGATGAGAGAGGGAAACAAAAGTGGTTGAATTTTAAAATTTGATGGAAATTTAGAGACTTGGTGAGATCATCAGGCTTTGTTACCTTATATATATAATTATCAAATTGAACTACTTCGGGAAGGAAAAAACATTTGACCATGGTACAGATCATTGGTTTTTCATTTTGAATCTTTCCTTTAATCATTGTAAAGGTATGTTATGGAATAGAAATGGCCCTCGAAGCTTCTAAGACTAGTTCAGTTCCCAGAGGTCCAGATAAATGAGATACAGGCTAG
Source organism: Viscum album (assembly GCA_963277665.1). Classification (NCBI taxonomy): domain Eukaryota; kingdom Viridiplantae; phylum Streptophyta; class Magnoliopsida; order Santalales; family Viscaceae; genus Viscum; species Viscum album. The sequence goes on from OY728123.1 coordinate 884,468,433, forward strand.
GATGCACAATTAGTGTAAACCATGCAACCTAGGATATACATTTTCTATAAACCATTCGATTTTCAATAGGGGATCCTAAAAGTCTACATGGTTTTTCTACAATCGTTCGGACCAGGCATATGGCTATGTGACATGTTGTAGATGGGGACATAGCCTTCACACATGGTTTGTACATGGTTTGTAAATTTTTCACATAAAATGTGTGTCTTATGGTTTGGGGAAAAATACCATTTTCATCCATTAAAGAATTGAGTTCTATTTTCACATTTTCCATCCCTCTAGTGGATAGAAGTAATCTATTCTTCCTCCTTGAGATTTGAAACCCTCAAATTCTTAGATCCTTGATATCTTCTTTCCCTGTTGTCCGATCATCGATCTGTTAGAGGCATTGGATCCCTCTTAGTAAGGATCCCTAGTATCTCTACTCCAATATTTTTCTTCTTGATATCTTTTGTAATATTTGGTTTTAGGCTCGTATGCCCTATTTTTAAGGTGTTGGACTAAAACACATATACTTTCCATCCTAATTCAAATATAATGTCGATATCAAGTGCAGATTCATCTAAGACCCTCATGTCGGGGGTCACATAGTTTTCCATTTAAGTTTCATCCATTTTTAATCTAATCAGTCATTCCGTGATCGGTCCTTTTTCAAAATCTCTTGATGTGTTGGTCCCTAAATGTCTAAATGACCCTAGTTCCTTAATATAGGTTAATTGGATCTTGTTTAGTGGTTTAGATACCAACCTTTCGTTGTAAGGATACCTATTGGTGTACCACCTTGATAATGGCCTTTTGGGAAAATGGTTTAAAATATATGCAACCCAATTTAGCTTTTGGATTAGATTTTAATTGAAATATCGATTTTACCATGTGTAATTGATGTATAACAAGGTGCCGCAATGGTTCTTTAGTCCCTTTTGAATTGGAATTTTCTAAATTAGAATGTGAGTAGTTGACCTTGACACATTAGCCTTGACACCATTCCTTGAAATGTAATTTCCATGTCACGCAATTTGGATGGATGGATTTGTAAGTTTGGAAGGATGATATGGGTGAAACCTCAAATATGAGTTGTCATTAGTGTAATGGATTCAATGGATGGCTTGACCTTTTCCTTGTTATGATTTATTATAAATTCAATACATTAAATGGTTTGTTTGAGTAAATTTAAATGATATAAGTTTTATTTTCCTTATGTTATGTGATATGAAGGGTTATTCAACTGCCATATGAGCTATCACTTCGACAAAAATGGGTATCCGTATTGCCACAAATTAAGTGTTCTAAAAAAGATCTGAAAAAGGGTTACCTTTATCTGCACAAAAAAATTTCATCAGAAGGGATCATTTAACAATGATAAAAAATGTTATTAAAAGTACCCCTTTATTCGATCATTATTAGTACTGATAAAGCTAGACCCTTTGTGAGAACCTTTTAGTGTCGTTAATGGGACCCCCATTATTATCTCTTTTTTAGTAAAATCGATAAATGAGGGTCTCTATTAGATAATTTTTAATGCTATTGATAAATGGTATATTTCACGAAAAATCATTTAAAATAGTATATAAAAATAAAAATATATTGTTATTGATATAAATATAATATATATTTTAGAAATATGTTTTAGATAAGTATAAATAGTCGTTTACACTTAATATATATAATATTTACTGAATATGGCTTATAAAATATTTTAAAAAGTATTATTAATAGATAATATTCTTATTATTATTGAGTAATAATAATTTAATAATAGTTTAAAGACAAAAAATTAAAAATTAATAAATCATCTAAAATAAGTTGAAAACATAACTCAAACTTTATACAACCATAAATTTTGATCTAGATGTCCATTCGATCTTTACCACTGATAAAGGGGAACCCTATGTTACATTTTTTGATGCAAAAAAAGACCATAAGGCACCCAAAAATGAATTTTTAGTCGCGATATCCTAATTGTTTGACATTCGATGGAATTTATGGCTCGTTTAAGGGTGTATTTTTCCATTTTTCAGGGGGGAGTGAATTTATTCCTTGGTATTACATTCATATTAATATTATGGATTTTAAATTTTATCATTTTTCATTATGTAGTATTATTTATAATGAAATATATATCAATATATTCATAATTTTTATATACTGAGACAAAAAAATTTAATTTTATAAATAAATAATTAAACATATTTACATATAAAATACAATTCTCAATATATAATTCTTGTATAAATAAAAACTAATAATAATTTTATTTAAAATACAAATATATGAATATTTATATTCCCATATAATGTATGTGTCTGTGTGTATTAGTTTGTGTTAGTATTAACAAACTGATATATATTATCCATATATTGTAACATATGAATATACATATTAGTATATAATATATTAATACATATATATATACATACAAATATGTATAATTATAATTATAGATACACTTATATATAATATATATACATGTGTATATATGTTGTATGTATGTATGTATTTTTTTTAGAAGCACACAAAAAAACATATTTTAAAAATGTATTTAAAATTAATGTTATAAATATATATTAATATATGAATAGATATATGAAAAAATATAACTACATATACATGAATACAGATATAAATATATAATAATACATGAATAAATTTATATATACTTATAGAACTATATATAATTAATATAAATCTATATCAATATGAAAATAAATATAACTAAATATATATATATATAAATAAATAGATGTGTCCTCAAATGGAGAAAAAAACTAGATGGGAGAGTGGTAAAGATTTCTGCGTGAGAGGGAGAGGTATTGGGTTCAAATCCAAGCAGAGGTAAGGGTGTGTGGGTAGGTGCAAGGGGGAAAGAGCGGTTAATGGTTGGGGTGCGTCTAGCATTGTTAAAGGGATAACGGTGGCATGCAAGGGTGGGGCTTCCTAGATGTGTTGAAAGGGGGTCAATAGCTATTAAAAGGGACGTGGGGACACCTTCTGATTTATATATATTTGTTTAATTTTTTTGACTTTTATTAGCGCTAAAAAAGTGCTCATAAAATACCCCTTTTATCTTTTCTTTTTTAGCACTGGTAAATACCCTTAATCAGTGATTTTTAGTATTGAAAAATGGGACCCCCATTTAATAGCTCCAAAATTATCATTTCTTTTTTACATAGATAAAGTAGTTTTTTAATACTGATAAAACCTTATTTTATAGTATTTTATATTAATGTCAATGCATTTGATAAATTCATAGACTTTTCCAGCATTGAATATTAGTGTTTGGGTGGGAGGCATTCCTACCCCATGCCAGTTTTAAACTATATATGTGTATGTCTGAGAGACATGCTAACCCCATGCCTGTTTCAACATTTATAAGATTATGGGTTGGAGGAATTCTTACCCCACACTAGTTTTAATCTCTATATGCATATGGGTGGAAGGAATGCTTATGATGCGCCAGTTATGGTGACTTGATCAAACATACCAACATTGAGTTGATGTAGGTAGACTCACCAGGTATCCTTTAGGAACCTGAGTGGGATGTTAATTAATTATTTTTTAATATTTTACTTTCCTACATTTATCTAGACACTGTTTACTTATGAGCACCTACTAATATTTCGCATAGACACTATTCATGGTGGCCTACTACAATTGTTTATCTCACACCCCAATTAGGTAGCCTTTGGCACCTGAGAAGAATATTTTCCTAGAAGTATGGATAAGAGAAAACATCAATCACTGGGATGTTGATTCATATATCTTATATGGATCTTAGTAGTAGAGGATCAGGCTTAGGCTTGAGATTCTATGGAGAATCATTGGTATTTTTATCACATTTGCACTTTTTTTAGCATGCATGCTGCCTATTTTCTATTTCATTTTTCACTAGAATCTTATCCATGCACGTTTGTATTAAAAATTTCCTATAAGGAATTTGATATGTTATTCAGTTATTCAGTCTTCTATTGTATTTGATTATCCTTCTATTGTTTACTATGTCTGGTTGTTTGATTATGCTTCTGCTACTATTCATTTTTGTTGTGTCCGCTGCATTACTTTGACATGGGGGTATAGTCTCCCCGCCATACAACCTAAACACCCCTGCTGCCAATCAGCATCCCCTACCTTATGGGGAGATATTCTTGGGATCATGTGGACACCCGAGCATGTGGTGCGGATTAGGTGGTAGCTGAGTTTGTCACATCATGACTTCCAATCATTGAGTTATGTTGGAACCTTGAAACCTCGTGTTGTAATCTATTCATTACAATGATATCCATCGGGGAGGGAAATACATGTGTGTTGGGATTTTTGGTATATTGGGGTTGATGTCACATGAATATGGAAAATAGGTTTTATTATTTTTCTAATTTCATAGGGTGGTTAAAATTTCTTTTATATGTTCTTTTTTGAAGTAATGAGGATCTTGTAAAAAAGGAAATTTTATTATCTATTATTCAAGTGTTAATCATCACAATCATGAATTAGTTTTTATTTGGTTTCTTTGTCCCCTTTATTAGTTGTTTTTATTTACATGTGTTAAATATCATATATTGCATTTGGTTTGACACTTATAGTCAATTAGGGTAGCTGTGACTAGCCTAATTGATTGAATTTTATGAGAATGAGAATTTAGTGTTATGTTTTGAAAATATGTCAGGATAAAACATTCCTATGATTGATATATTTTAAAATTTTAATAGATCATCAGATTGGAAAATAGTTGATGGATTCATCTGTGGATTTTCAATATATCCTAGAACACTTTTTTTAGTATACAATTTTTTTATCTAAATAGAGTTATCCAATATTGATTATTGGAAATCATTGGGGTTTCTCTAATAAATGTGTTTTTATAGAAATTCCCAATCATTTATTCAAAGGAGTGGAATTTAACAATATTCCCAAGGATGGATGGTGAATGATGGGGAAATATTGACATATTGTTTTAGCAAGGCTCGCAGTTTTGAATCAAAATATCCTAGAAATCTTGATTTTTTATATTGATTTGTTGTATTTATTGTACTTTTTAGTATGCTATTTGATATTAATAATGAAGTTGATCTTTGTTATAGATTTAAATTTTTTGGGGATTTTTTTTAAATGTACTGAATATCTTGATATCAATTGGATAACTAAACTTTTCATGGATGAGATTATTTAACTACATTACTTAGGGTTGAGATATTTATTTTTGATATTATCTATCGAAATTGTGAAAAGTTATTTGGAATTTATGGTTGAAAATATTTTTTCATATTACTGTCATTAATTAGTTAGTGATTGATTAGAGGGTTCCTTCTTCAAGGATGAGAACTCACTAAGTGTAATGATTAGGTGGTCTGTATTTTGTTTCTTATGAGGACGAAATGTTTTAAAGTGGGGAAGAGAAAATGATACATGTACTTATTAGATATTCATTTCCCTATGATTGGAGATCAAAGATAATTAAAGTTATGTTAGATTTATTAATTCTTATTTATGTTTAGACTAAGTGCATTAGAATCGAGAACAACCACAACATGGAAATTAAAGAAGATGTATTAATTTTTTTTATTAAAAATGAAAATAATAAATTAAAAATGAATAGAGCACTAAATTGATAAATAGATGACTTTATTGAGTTTGAAATATGGTGTTTATCCTATGAATATTTTTATAATATTATCATCACATTAAGTCCTCACACAACTATGAAGAATTAATTTTAGGATTAATAAAAATAATGAATTCATATAATGGATATATTGAAATTTTAATGGAGAATAATGTACTTATGTTCATGTAATAGATTCCATTTCAATTTTGTTTTATTATTTAATAAGAATATTTTTTGAATGGGTCCCATGATGTTTTTATGGTCACCATGATAGGTTGGTAAATTTTCTGTGACATTTAACATTGGGCCCACTTATCTATGAGAAAACAATAATTTCCTTTAAATGGTGGGTCATATTATGAAATAAACTATATAAATATTACATTAATGGGGTATCTTATTTTAGATGAGAGTTTTTGAATTGTTCGTGATCATCATTTTTCCGTAACACATTAGAAATATTTATAGATAATTACTAAGGATGAGGAAATAATAATTCCCTCTCAAATACACTCTCCATCAACTCTGTATCTCTTTATACCAGGGGACGATGAAGCCTAAGAAGAATGTTCCAAACATTAGTTTTTGAGGAGAATAATTTGAGTTTAGGATCATAGACCAAACCATTTAATGACCATTTATTTCACAATTATTTTCATTTTTACCATATTTTTAGGTCTCAGGTGATTAGTTAATACCACTACCACAGATTTTGGGAAGGGATGCCCGACTTTTATCAATGCTAAATAGAAAGCACTGATAAAGGGGGAATTTATCTGTGGTAGCTAAAAGCGCTGATAAATAAACCATTTATGAGTTCTAAACAATAAAATAATAATGGTCCTCCCTTTATTAGAACTCTTTTGGCACTAATAAATGGTAGATCTATCAGTTCTATTATTATTATTGATAAAAGTTTTCAATTTTTTTTACATATTTATAATTAGTATATTAAATTCAAAAGAACTTTTTATTTATACACATCAAATAAAACACATGTTTACAATTAATATATATTTTTTAATAATTCGAATATATATATAATGTTTAAAAAAATTATTTATAAGATTATAATTAAATAAATATATATTTAAATAATTATAAGATTATAATAATTTTAATTAAATAATAAATATATCTATAAGATTTATTATATTTATTATATTTATTATATGTATAATTATATAAAATTACTTTTTAAATTTCTATATTTATATTTATAATTATAAATACAAAAATATATATTTGTAATGAATTTGGTCAATAAATATATTGGGGCGTGAGTATAATAGACGTGCATATATGTTATATATTCATCATGAATGTTTATGTATTCTAATATATATATATATAATGTTGGAACAAACTGATTTATATGTTTATAAATAAATAAATATGTATTTAAATATTTATAAGATTATAATAAATATACTTATAAGATTTATTATATTTATTATATTTATTATACGCCTAATTATATATAAATAATTTTTAAATATATGTATTTCTAATTATAATTATAATTATAAAATTACAATAAATACATATATTATAATTTTATAAATAAATATAAATATAAATATTTATATATATACATATTTCTAATTATATATAAATATTTATAAATAATTATAATTATCAATATATATATATATTAATAAATATAAAATTATAATAAATATATTTAGTATACTTATAAAGTTCTAAATATATTTAATCAAATAACTATATTTATAAATATTTACAAATATTTATAAATAAATACAAATTGCTATAATTTTTATACTTCAAAATAAAAATAAAGATATTTAAAGAGTTATAAAATTATATTAAAAATATAAATTATATATATTTATATTCAAATATTTATAAAAAATAAAAGTAATTATATTTACAATTCTAAATAAATATAGATATATTAAAATAATTATAAAATGATAATAAAATAATTCATCAGATAAATTTATAAAATTATATATATTTTTGTTATAATTTTATAAATATATATATATTTATAATTTCAACTATAAATATATATATATTTATTATAATTTTTAATTAAAAATAAATATGTATTTATTTATTGATATAATTAGAAATAAATAAATAATAATTTATATAATTATAAATTTTATAAAATATATTTATTATTATTATGTAATTTTATATATAATTAAATAAATATATTTATAAATATATAAAAATATTGGTAAATAAATACAAAAATTAACAATAAAAATTATTAATAAATTCAGATATATTTAATTAATTATAAAATTATAAGAAATATATTAATTATATATATTAATAAAATTATAAATATAATAAATATTTTTTTTAATAATTTTATAATTATTTAAATAAATAAATATATAAATTTAAATAATTATATAATTTAAAAAATATATTTATTATATTTATAATTTTATTAATATATATAATTAATATATTTTTTATAATTTTATAATTATAAATAAATAAATATATATATTTCAAATATGCAATTTTATAAATTTATTAAATAATATAAATAAATTATAAAAATTATGTCATTATTAGTGAATTTTTAGCACTGGTAAATATAGTCCTTTATTAGTGCTAAAAAAGCACTGATTAAAGTGTTCTTTCTATGATGTAAAATTTTAGCGTTGAAAATGACACCTTTTATTAGAGCATTTTTATGTGTTGGTAAAGATATGATTTATTAGCACTTTCTATTTTAGTATTGATAAAACATACCATTATCAGTAAATTTTAACTAGTGCGAATAATAGTTTCCAATGATTCTACAATTGAACCGTATGAGATACCTTTTTATCTCGCATACCTCAAGCTATTACGAAAGCTGACCCCTACGGCACCGACCACTCCCCTGCCGTTACCTCACCTCTTCCACCGCTGGCCCCTCCTCAGCCACCTACTCCTCCTCCACCACTGTGAACCCCTCCTATGGCATTGAAAACCCATCCTCAGACATGAACCCACCTCAGCCGCGAACACTTGTTCGTCATGATCCCACTTCTGTTGCACAATGAACCCCACGTCCTACCCCTAACCCTCCTCCTTCATGAATCATCCTCCTCTATGAATGATACTCCACTGCGAACCCACATCCACCATGAACCCTACCTCCACTGCGAACACATGCACATCCTCTGTTGCAGCTATAACCACTTACCGCGACTCCGCCACCATCGGACCCTCCGGCTACTGCAAGAGGGGTATACAGTTCTATCCACACTATCATGAACCACAAATATATAGAATGATTTTGGGGTTGGTTTGGTCTGTGGAGTCCCATTGTGTTTGTTGATGATGTTTATGTGTATACATATGATGGATTTTGGTGATGTGATTCATGTTGTGATTATAGGTTAGGGAAAATTGAAAGGGAAATTTTCATTGTAGAATGAATGTGATTGGGATGTTAGACATTGAAAACTTTTATTAGAATGAAAATAATTTGGTTATGTCATGGGGAATAATAGGCTTGATAGTGGGAAGTCATTGGAAATTTCTTGGCCAATTGCGATTATGCATTGTACACTCTCCCAACTTGTATGTAATACCTTGATAGTAGGAGGGTAACTGATGAGATAATATTTGAGTGTTCCAATTGATGAGATGTGTGACCATTAACACATGGGTAGTTGGGCCACCATTGAATGTATTTTACATATCCCAATAGTCCCTAAGGTGTTGTCTCATGATATATATCATATGTTTTTCTATTAAATATTTATTAGAATCTATGTTGTTTTTGCAATGGAGTGATATGATTTGATATATTGATCATCTAGTGATTTTATGTTGATATTGAAATGTATTGTTCCATCTATTTAGTCAAACTCATTATGAATACCATCGGTTTAGTTTTATTTATATTTTACCCAATTCCTTTATTTACATTTTTTGGGTGTCATAAAGACTTCAATTGTAACATCTCATATTTTACCTTGTTTTATTATTAGAAATTATATGTAATAATTTCAAGACCAGGCACTGAGTTGATGTGTGATTATGAGGCCCAATTTTCACCGAAATTTTTTTATGAAAAATATTAAACTTTTAATAGCACGCGCACATGGTTTTTCTGAAAATGTAGAATCACACTTAAATGGATGATGAAATCCAAAATCTAAGGGTACTGTTGAGATTAGAATGGTGGAATAACCCTATGAATGACCTAACCATGGTCGGTGCGGGCCATCTGTAGAAAAAGTCACCAAGACGTAACCTTAAATAAAATAAATAAAAAATATATTTTTTTAAATCCTAATACCACATGAACGGTGACTCAGATTCAAAATCTTTTACTACCATAGAGTTCATAATGTGGAGATTACCCTATGTGTGACTTAACATTAGTCAGTGCTGATCATTTGTGAAAATGTTGTGGTGTGTTGTAACGAGAATAAAATAATTTAATACAATTATTATTTTCTAATACAGCGAAAATTCTATTGGTTATGAATTTGTCATGAGTCTAGGGTTATCACATTTATAATGGAATTCCTTTATGATGTGGATAATGAACACTCATGACAAAATGATGATGGATCATGGATTGAAGATTGACGGACAACTGATTCGAAGGAACTTCACCAATGATGACGACAAAATGATCCATTGCCAGTGACTGATCCGAATCGAGGTATTTCGGTTATTTACTTATGAATTTTCCATGTTCTTTATTTCCAAGAATACTGTAGGTCAATATATGAATATATTGATCCCTGGCTTGATCGTTGTTGCAGGATGAGATATTATCTGTGGGATTATCAAGAAATTTATTTTAATTACACCTTGTTTACCCTTCTAATGGATATATATTGATGATGACATGAAGAATGTATGAGGTTCATTCAAAAAGATAATTTTGTTCTTTTCTCTCCCCTGTTATTTCTAATATTCTTCGTTGGACCCCATGGACATTGTTCAACATGTTAGGTGGATCCAAATGCGAATATACCCCCTAGATTGGAGGAAAACTGACCATAGAGGTCGGATATGTGTTTATCAGGGCCCAAGGAGCTTGGATATATGACCATTTTTATTTTCATGCATTGGAGTTGGACCAGTGGTCCACATAAGGGACCAATAGCATGGTCTGGCATGGCAGTACTGTGAGGAAAGGCAGCGATCTAGAGAGATGTGGTGATCGTGACGACGGGCCGTGGGACGCAGCGGGCAGCTGTGGGACGCAGCAGGTAGATGTGTCTAGAGGAGGAGGGTTGTGAGGGGGCTCTAGATATGGTCGTAGTGGTAGAAACATGTTATGTGGAAAAAGACCGAATGGACTAGGCGGGAACAGGAGGCTTACACATGGGTGGGCTGGGATGAACAAACAGGATGGGCTTGGTGGGGTGGTTCGGGCCGAGGGGGTCCAACACCGAGTTGGACCTGGTGTGACTAGGTTGGAGCCAGACCAAATTTAACTGTGGTGATCGACCATGGTGGTGGATTTTAGTATCTTTGGGGTGGACGGTCCGGGAATTCGACTGCCACGGCTGGTGGACCGACCATGTGGTAGGTCCACGAGACCACTGACCCCCTCATTTGAAAAATCAAAATTTCATAACATTCAAATGGTATGTTAGCTTGATGATCCATCTGTAGAGATGGGACAATGTTGTAAAGGAATACATTTTAACATAAATGTTTAGTTTTTATTAGGGCCTAATATAGGTTGATATTGTTTCCCTTGGTCCTTTATTCAAGGGTTCAATATGACATTAAATCCACATTACTAGATTCTATTCGCCTCTAGAGCTCGAGTCCCAGATAGAGTTATGGTACTACTATGTGGGACTGGATAAGGATCCTTTATCACCCATAGTGGATTTTTTTTGGAATCGACATAACAAACAAGGTAAAAGAGTTGGTCCTCCATCTATGAGGCGACATTAGTAGGGTTTGTGGTATTCTCTGGGCAGGATCCCCTATATTGCGAGTTGATCCAGATTAGGTTAGTGGTATTCTCTAGGATGGATCCCCTCTCTATGTATCATTATCTTACATGAAAATTATTTTCTCACTTTGAAGGAGCATAAATGAGATAGTCCTCTCCATGAGTGTCTCATATGATATCATGGCTCAAGGAGTGAATTCTCCCGAAACGAGTTTGCTTTGAGAAGAATATTGTGAATGGTTATTGGTTATAGATTACCACTGGAATTTTGTTCTTGGATGGTGTATATATGGATATTCTTGTTTTATGTTCCTTTTAAATATACATTTGTGGATATGAATAGTATTTCCTTCATGGTATTTACTTCATGGTATTTTCTTAGCGGTGTTTAATTCATGATGTTTCCTTTTTGGTATTTCATTCAGGGTTTTGGGGTGTCCTATTGAGTATTGTTTTACTCACCCTGAATTTTTTTTCCCAAAAGTGTCATGTATTGTGAAGATGATCGTCCCTTTGGAAGAGTCAACGGTGTTCCTGGACTATGTGATGCTTTGCCTGGCCAGGAAGACACAGTGTGTTACTCTGATTCAAACAATAGTCCCGGAACCTCTTTTTATACAATTTGGACTTTTGGTTACAAAATATTTTTGGTGGGCTAGTATATGTACTTGTTTACTTTCTAGTAAATTCAATATTTTACTCTAGTTGTGGTAAATAGTGGTTTGGATCCATTATTTACATATTGTTTTTACATTGCAGAATTTTTTTCTTACAGATGTGTGGATGTGTATAATTACATTAGGATAATGCTCTTATTTATAGGATATGCCTATCCATTGATTGTTACTAGTCCATGGACTATTGGAGACAGGCTTGGTATAGTCACAACATGTGTCCCTTTGGGACAGGTTGTGAAAGGGTGGTATCAGAGGAGGTCGATTTTACGATAGTACTCAGAGTATGTGGGAATGGTTTGGTGAAACCATGTTAAGTGTTTCAAATTCATATATTAGGATAGAGACTCAAGTGTTGGTACAACCACCGACGTATTCATACACCAGGGCTCTGAATACATTATTTTTTGACTTAGTACAAGAAAACTATGGTTGCGAGAAAAATGGTAAATTCATCATAAATGAATGGTTGTGTGTTCCATGTCCTTATTGAGTTAGATTTCCAGATATACATTATTGACTATTGTACTTACTGTTTTATTTCAAGATGAACCACCTAGATAGCCAACCATGAATCCATTACATGATCACGAGGATGATCTTCCTAATGTAAAGAAATTAGTAATGGGATTTGTACGGGATATAACACCTCCAGGTGGTGCAGCAGTCATACCACCACATATAGGGTAGCACACGATACTCATGGTACAAACAGATGAGGAGTGTAGTTTGATCATGCTTTATGAGTTTCAGTAGTAGAGACCCCTTAGGATCCGTGATCATCCTAACACATAGATAGCTAACGATAGGATTGAGGAAATGATCCATGTTTTCCATCTTTTCAGGATAGTAGCAGCTCATATGGTGGTCTTGGAAATGATCCTTCCACGTGGCATTATCAGCTAATGTTGTGGTTTTGTTGCCCGATCTTACGATGAGGCGACTATTCTAAGGAAATAGTTTGAGAAAAATTTTAAAGGATAATTCTCACATTATATGGTGAGGGATATACGTATCTAGGAGCTTCTGTTGATCTGGAAGGACGACATGTCAATATCTATGTATTCATCAGGGAATACCAACTACTATAGGTACTCGATGGATACGATACACAAGTAGTACATCAAGGGTAAGGCATTCGAGAGATATTTGTGTAGGAACATCTGATCCAGCGTTTCTCCACTATGAATTCCTACATATGAGCGTGTTATAGAGTAAGCCTTAGTGGTTTAAAGTTCCATGGTTATGTAGATAAAACTAGTGGTAGTCAGTAGTGGGTAGACAGGATTAGGTACATCAGCAGTAGGTAGCTAATGATATTTAGAGGGATCCAAGAGGGTCATGTGCTTATGGAGGCAAATCTAGGGTGACACAAAAAGATTTAGGGAAATACGGTGTTACTCATGTGGAAGATGAGGAAATCTGGCCCATGTTTTCTTGAACATTTGTACAACTGATCAGGAGATGGTTGAGGGACCACTGATGTAGAGATAACGACATGAGAATTCATATCTTCATGGAGAAAGATATGGTAGAGAAGCATGTGAAGAAACATTAGGTGGTCAACATTTCGACATGTTACCACCACTACCCAGGTGGTCCACAGTAGGAATAGGGAGCTGGTGGATAGAGACAAGGCCAACTGTAGGTGATGGATTCCTATGACCCCTAGGATCCATGGATGATACACGATATTGTCTATGTATTTCAACCTTATATATAGTTTTGATAGATGTAAAATCTATTCAATAATTTCATTCCATGAACCTTAACCAGGACTCAGAGATTCAAGTAGACCCATTTACTCAACCCTTATTCTTGGAGACTCCTACAAGATAGGATTTCATTATCACAAACATGTGCCAACAATGTAACCTGACTCATGGAGGCAATAGGATCAGTTGGGATATGTTCTTATCTGCATCAATGACTTAAGACTTCATTCTTGGTATGGACTAATTATCCACATTTCATTATTAGATTTACTATTTTAGGAATGTAGTTTGGTGTGTCTGTAGTAATGGAACCTGGTTTTCCTTTTTTGGTGAAAAGGAAACACGTGCAACGTAGGATGGACTCACACATTGGTGGGTGTAACTGATTCCTCATTATCTTTCTATCCTCATACTCAGTGTAGTGGATGATATGAGTCTTCAGTTTACTATCGTGGTGGCGGAGATTCGGAAAATATTTACCAATGATGTTCCAAGTTTACCTCCCTATAGAGAGATGGACTTCTGCATTGGTCAGCAACAATGGATGACACTGATATCTAAAACTACATATCAGACGGATCTCATAGAGCTTCGCGAACTGAGGGTGTAGTGGGAGCAAATGCATATGATGGGATTCGTAAGATCTAGTGGTTCACCCAAGGCATCCCCAGTTTTTTTTTCTAAGAAATCATTTGGGAGATAGAGGTTATGAGTAGAATACTGATTCTTAAACCAAGTGACCATGAAGAACAGGTATCCACTACTATGGATCGATGATAACAATGATCAGTTGAATAGTTCATGGTGGTTCTCTATGATCGACCTCGAACTAGGCTATCATCAGCTATGAGTGTAGGATAAATATATGCTGAAGAAAAACATCAGTTATCGTTATATTCATTATAAATACATGTCGATTCCATTTCTCATGATGAATTTACAAACAGTTTTCATGGGACTCAGGAAAAAAATCAGTTAGCCTTACATGGAACAGTTTGTGGAGGATTCTATCGATGAGCTTCTAGTGTACTTGGAATCCTCAGTGGAGCATACGAGACACTTGAGGATAGTATTAGACACAGTATAAGAGCACCATATTTATGCTAATTTCTCATAGTGTATGTTTTGGATTAGAGAGTTTCATTTTTAGGGACATGTCATGTTGGAGTATGGAGTGTCAGTGGATCCAATGAAGTTTGAGGAAGTTATTTCTTGAGAACCACCTAAGAGTGTTACTGAGTTGTGTACTTTTCCAAGATTGATAGGGTACTATCAGAAGTTTGTTACTGACTTCTCCAAAGTGGAATCACCCTTTAAACCTTTGACACAAAAGGTGTTTCCTTTCATGTAAACATAGAATGGCCAGCGAGGCTTCTATTAGATAGGACAGAGGTTGATGAGGTCTCACATTTAGATGTTATTTCAAGAAGGTGTTGATTACGTGGTGTTTTGTGATTCATCATAGAATGGTAATGGATTTGTCATTAATTAGGGTAAAGTGGTAATTGCCTATGGTTATCTCTAGTTGATACTAAATTAAATGAACTACGCAACCCATGATCTTTTTCCAGCAGATGTTGTCTTTGCATTGAAGATGTGGTGACACTACTTGATGCGTAGGATGTTTATCATCTACTCTAATCATAAGATTATCAAGTATATCTTCTATTAGAAGGATATAAACATGAGATAAAGGAATGATGGATAAATTTGGTCCCAGACTACAGCTTTGAGAATGTATATATTCTTGTGAAGGGGAACACGGTGAAAGATGCTATTAGTTAGAGATCTAGTGGGAAGTGTCTAAATGATGTGTCAGAGATGTTTTCCCCTTATTAGATATCCTTTGTGGATGGTGATGGAGCAGCTTACCCCCATAAACTTTTCGTTACCCCTCCACTCTTACCGCATGTTAGGGGGACATAGCTTAGGGATACAAAATATGAGATCCTATGTGATCAGTAGTCCACAGGTCATGCTCCAGATAGCTATTCAAAAGGTTGGGAGAGAATTTTTCTTTTAAAAGGGCGCACATTTGAACCAGTGGTGTTGTGGGAGTTGGTTTTGAGGGATTTCCATATATGTCCATTGGTGGTACATCTAGGTGTGGAGAAGATGTACCAGGACCTTTGATGTTAGTTTTGGTGTCCTGGGATGAATAAGGGAGTTTTAGAATTTTTCTCTTGATACCACACTTGTCAGCAAGTGAAGGATGAGCACCATATTCCAGTGGGTTTAGCTCAACCCCTTGAGGTTCCAAAAGGAATGTGGAATTGGATATCTATGGGACATTTGATGTGTTTATTATGTAATTATAGGTAAAAAAATACCATATGAGTGCTCATTGACCGACTCACCGTGTTAGCCCACTTCATAACTATCAGAGAGCAATGATTAGTAGAGAGACGAGGACACCTCTATGTGTATAAGGTAAATCAAATCCAAGGAGTTCCATCAATGATAGTTTTAGATCATAAATCTCGATTTACATCCCATTTTTGGAATGGATTGATTGATGTATGTGGGACTTTGTTATGCATTAGCAAAGCATTTCACCCATAGGCAGATATGTAGACTGAGTGGACCATTTATGTTCTGGAGGACATGTTGTGAGCTTGTATGTTGGATTTTGTCTAGGGCAACAAGTTATCTCCAAGGTTCATCGAACCATTCTAGATACTATATAGTGTTGGTGAGTTGTCATACCACTAGGCTATACCACATTAGTTAGATCTGGTACACGATGTCTTACAGATGTCATAGCTAAGAAGGTACATGCCTGACCTATCCCACACCATTAATTTGGGTGAGCTAGACATCAAGAATGATGAAACTTTTCTATGTACCTGATGGAGATTGAGGATTGGAAGGAGAGGATCATTCATGAGTGTTAAATTCCTTTGGTCTATGTACGGTGGAAACATAACAATCTCTAGGAGAGCACATGGGAGAAGGAGTCTCGGATTCAGGCTCAGTACCCTCATCAGTTTGAGTGGAATTTTGTTTGGCGTTCAGGATGAAAATACCCAATGTGGGGAGAATTTAATGTCTCATGTTTTTCAATGTTTTATTTTTATAAATTTTATATAATGATTTCGAGACTAGGAATGGGTATGGTGTGTTATTTTGAGGCATGTTTTTTTAAAAAACAATTGTATGAAAAATATTAAAAGTTTAATAGAACGCATGTGCCGTTTTCTAAAAAATCTTAAATAAATCATAAAAAGGATCCCAGATTAGAAATCCTAGGCACTGTTGAGCTTATTAGGGTTTCCTTACCCTAGGAGAGACATAACTATGGTTGGTGCATTCCATTTGTAGAAACATAACTCCAAGGATGTAACTATCAATAGAATATTTAAATTATATTATATTATTTTTAAATCCTAATAACTCATGAACGGTGACATAGATTGGAAATTTAATGCCATCGATGAGTTCTTAATGTGGTTTTTACTCTAGGTGTGACGTAACGTTAGTCAGTATGGGTCGTTTTTGAAACAGTTGTCATGGGATGTAACAAGAATAAAATAATTTAATAAAAACATTATACTATAATGCAGTAAAACATCTCTTTATTAATCCTTTTAAGAATTCATGGTAATCAGTATAAATATGGAATTCATATGAGACATGGATGAATAAAATCCTGAACAAACAACTATGGATCGTGGATCAATGATTAATGTGCCACTGATTCTAAGTAACATTTCCAACGAGGAAAATGCAATGACACATCATTATTGACTGATCCGAATCAAGGTAGTGAGGATGTTTATTTGTGACTTTTCCCCATTCATTATTTACACAATGAAAATGGGTCAATACATGAACATATTGATATATGGATTGATCATTGTTGAAGGATGGTATATTATATGTGGGGTTATTAGGGGATTCATTTTAACTACTCTTCACTAACCCTTAAAATATAAAAAAGATTGAGGATGATACGAAAAAAGGACAAGGCTTGTTCTTATGGTGTTCTTGTGATTTTCTATCCCATGTTCTTCACGTTCATCACCATTGGACCCGATGGACACGGTTCTACATTTTGGGTGGCTCCAAACACGATCAGCCCCCCCCCCCCAATTAGAGGAAACCCAACACCTGAGGCTATATTTTTGTTTATCGGGGCCTTAGAATCTTAGATCTGCAACCGTTTCAAATTCTGGGCATCAGAGGTGGCACGATGGTCTTTATAAGGGACCACCAGTGTGATCTAGTGATGCAAGGTGGCGACAATATGGTAACTTGATGTGATGTATGTAGAAGAAAACAGTAGTGAATATGGGATGTATGATAGAGTGGGACGTAGGATGCTATGGAGGTGGTGACCGCGTGGACCAAGAATGGCCTGTCGGCCCGCGTATGAGCTGGCTGGGCTGAAGGAATGGGCATGGTTGGGCCTAGTGGGCCTTTTTAGGGCCCAGTTCAGACATGGGGTGATAGGGCCAGAGCCAGGCCACAGTCCACAACAAAAGTCAACAATAGAGATTGACAATGACTGCCTCACAGTGGCATGTCCAAGCTGTTAACCACCACGGTCGGTGGAACGACCATGTAGTCAGTCAATAGGCCTAGTGACCCCCTCCTTTGAAACATTAAACTACAATAACATTCAAATTGTGTGTCTATTTGATGAGACATCTATAGAGATGGGAAGCTGGAGATGAGATAAAAATTTTGAAATAATGAGTGAGTCATTAGTATTGATCATTATAGGTTGATATTGTTTCCCTTGGTCCTTTATTCAAGGGATCAGTATGGAATTACATCCATATTACGATATTGTAGTCATATCTAGAGGTCGAGTCCCAGATAGTGTTGTGTTATTCCATCATGATATCGGAGCATGATCCTCTATCACCCCAATTATATTTTTGTGAAAATAATATAACTTCTAAGTGTATTGCATTGATCTTTTAACTATAGTGCCTCATCAGTAGGGTTAGTGATATTCACCTAGAATGATATCTTACATTTTAGGTTGATATAGATTGGGATAGTGGTATTATTTGGGAATGATACACACTCTGTGTATCATAATCTTACATGAAATTTTTTTCTCATTTTGGTGGATCCTAATGAGCTAGGCCTCTTCGTGAGTGTCTCTGAGGATATAATTGATCAATGAGTGAGATCTCCTTGAATGAGCATGCTTCGAGCAGAATCCTATGGCTGGTAATTGGTTGTGTATTAACTCTGGACATTTGGTCTTAGAATGAGTTTATCTAGATATTCTTGGTATATCTTATGTTGACATATATCTATGTTTAGCTAACTAGTATTTCATTCATGGTATTTCCATTGTGGTATTACCTTTGTGGTATTTCATTTGTTGTTTTGTGGTTTCATACTGAGTATTGTTGTACTCACCCCTACAAAGGATTTTATCACTTGTGTCATTTCTTGTACAGTTGACCAACCCATTAATGGAGTATTGGGTGGTCCAGGAATAGGATGTTCTAAGAGGGGACGGGCAGACAAGGAGTGTCCCTGCGATTCAGATAGATTTATGGAAACCTATTTTCTTATAGGTTGGACTTTTGGTTACAAACGCTTTTTGGTGGTTAGGTTTTTAGCCTTATTTAATGTCTAATACATTCTCTATTGTCTTATGGTTGTGGGATATAGTGGGTTGCATTCCGTGTTTATTTTGTGTATTTACATTTCCTCATTTTGGTCTTGAAGATGTGTGGGTGCATATACGTAATTTATGATACTGCCTCCCATTTGTGGGATACGCCTAGTTAGTGATTGTCACCAGCCTCTGGCCTATTAGAGGTGAGCATGGGGTAGTCAAAGAACGATACCCTAGGGGATTGTCTGTGACATCATTGGATAGTGGAATTTTGTTTTCAAAGTGATGGCCTTTATTAAAAATTCCTTTGAAATGTTTTAATCCATCTGTGGATTGTTTTTTCATAACAATTATGTTTTAAACTTATATGAATGGTTTTTGAATTGTGATTGTTTTTGTGAAAATATATTAATAAATTTTTTTATAATTTTGGTGCTTTAATAAAGTGAATGTTTTATATTTGTCTCATTCCTATATCCAATTAATAAAATTTAATCCGATTTTTTTATACTATTTTCAAACATTCAGTTCTTCATTAATGTATAAAAGGAATGAATTGGACTCAGGGTTGTATGCTACATGACTTTTCCTCATACTCTATATAGTCACATTGGATGGTATGTATTGTTCATGTATTATGCACTATTAATTTTTTCTTTGACTTAGGGTTTGATTTATTTCAATTTTCATTGGGAAGTAGAGGGTTCTTATGATTATGGTTTTGTCTCAAGTGTCACATGGAGATGGTGGTTGGTCCATCAGTTTCAGTGAACCATTTAGCTCATGTTATGTTTCAACCTCTTCAGACTGTAGATATTTTTTTTGTCGTTTATTAATTTTATTTTATTTGTTCATTTATTGGAAATTAATTTTTTGGAATTATTTATTATTATTTTTTTATCATTTTTATATTCTATTTTTGGATGTTTATTATTGATTTCATTATGGTGAAGTCATCCCCAATGGTCATGAATGCCACTATTGATACTTATTATCATCCTGAGAGGATTACTAATGTGGGGGTAGTTAGGTGAGTTTTCTATGTTTTAGGATTCAATTTAGGCTGACAATTTTCCACATCATTGTGTGAGTACATAATTATGGAATAATTTAATTCCCTCTATGATATTGATACATTGTAGATACTAAAATTGGAACCAAGAAAGATGGATCAATAGAACAATTAGATTTTTCATCTAATGGAGAAAGAGGATGATAGGAAATAGTGAATGGAGTTTTCAATTGTCAATGTATTTCAATAATAAGAAGGATTATCTTTCAGTTGGATTTTCACTAATGTCGTAATGCATATAATAATCCATATGGTTCTTGTTTTGGTTTCCATTAAATGTTTATTTGAAGAAAAAATGGATTCCATGATTATATTACTTCATGGAGATTCATAAGAAGAGATCTAAATAGGAAAACATGATGGTTTATTGCTAAATGGAATAGAAGGTTCGTTTCTAGTCTCAAATGGAGTTTTTTTAATTTGTAGGAACCATGACAATATAATTGTTATATAAATTCATTCATTATAGAATTAATGCTCATGCTATGTAATGTATATAATTTCTACTATATGAAGGTGTATTATGATGGTAGTTTTGTTATTTTACTTTATTATATGGATTAATTTCTCTTAGTTGGTCTAATGATGGAAATGATGGAAGATATGAAGATTGATTTATCCAGAAGATCCCAAATGAAGGACCATGGTTCTGGAAAGTTGATATTGTGGATAAATAAAGAAATATACTTAATTCCTATTACTTTTTTAGCCTTGGATAATTTTTATATCAAAATATTTTTGTGTGTGTTTTCTTAAATATTAATATTAGCGAATCAAATAAGATGGATATGATTAAATAATGGATTGATTCCAATCATCTGGGAAAAGAGTATAATGATGGACTGAATCAGTTTATCAAGTTTGAAAAAGATCAAGCATACGACCCTTCTCAAATCATATTTCCATGTTTATATTGTGGTTATTCAATATAAATTATTCCAGAGATGTTAGATGAACACTTGAATATCACGGAATAGGTCAAAGTTATAAATGTGGGAATAAACATTGGGGAAATTGAATGTATCTAGTGGCTTGGATAAAATAATGTTTTATAGATCATCTAATATGACTACAATCGTGGAAAATGAAGAAGACCATATCGAGGATGTTATTATAGATGTGAACGACGATACAGATCTTATTAAGGAAATGATAAGAAACGATGATGATGAACATTGTGATTGCCAAAAATTGTTTGAGAAGCTAAAGAGTTGTGAAAAAACAACATTGTACGCTGGTTGTATTAAATATATAACATTGTTAGTTGTACTGAAGGTGTATAATTTTAAAGCAGGAAAATAATGGAGTGATTCCAGTTTTAGGGAACAACTTTATCTCTTGAATGACAAGCTATGAGAAGATAATGATCTACTAAACCAAATATACTAAAAAAAATTGCTACTCCTGATGGGAATGATCTATGAAATAATAAATGCCTTCCTGAATGATTGTATGCTGTTTCTGAATGACCAAATATCACTTATATAATTCCTAATGTTTTGTTCTTATCAATACAAAAATAATAATCTTGTCCTATGAATGTTTTAAGGTACATTCCAATCATTCCAAAGATTAGGCACCTATTTGAAAGTGAGGATATTATAGAGATGTTGACTTGGCATGCAGATACAAGAAATAAATATAGGAAACTATGTCACATAATAGACTTTCCATTGTTGAATATTATTGATCATGTGTATTCGGAATTTCGAAATGAGCCTAGAAACATTCATCATACGTTATCTAATGATAGAGTGAAGCCATTTGGTTTTAAATGAAATAATCACAATACATGGCTTCTTATATTGGTAAATTTTAACTTTCCACTACAGTTATGCATGAAAAAACCATCTTGTAATCAATAATAATATCAAGAACAAAACAACTGGGTAATGATATTTATGTTCATTTGGATCCATTGATCGAGGATTTGAAATTATTTTGGGATTTAGATGATACATTATAAGATTGTTATAGAAATGATTATTTTACATTAAGAGCCACGTTGTACGGGATGATAATAGAATATCCAACTTATGAAAATTTGTTTAGATATCGCATTAAAGGAACTAATGGGTGTCCTATTTATGAACAAGATACATAGTCAATTAGGTTGAAACTGTTGGGAACATTCCTCATTGGCGCACCGCATAACACCTTGTCAATTGGATCACCATGTTGTTTCTCTTTTAATGGGGTGTTTTAATGTGGGCCAAGACCACGCGAATAATTCATGTGGTGAAGCTATTTTGATGCAGTGATATTTTTTATGCAGATTCTTCATCCTATATATGGAGGTAGTGGTAAGGGATTTCATCATCACCAGCATCAACAACAATGAGAGAAAATCCCATTTGGTGATCACCTTTCTTCAACGATCATCTTTCGGGCTCTCCGCCTTTTTATCCACAATTTTATTCTTGAGTATTTATTTTGAGATCCATTCCATTTTGGGGAGTCTCTAATATGTACATATTTATTTTAGTAGATCCCTATTTCTGGAATAGGTCAGGTGGGTTTTTCCTTTTGGGTTTTCCACGTCAAAAATTCCGGTGTCAACATTTTTTTCTGCACTTATTTTTTTCACTGCACATCTGCTATTGGATGGGGGAAGATTTAATTTCCACTAAGCATTTGTTTTTCTTTTTTTTGTGCGTTCGTCGCTTTCCCATCAGTCCCAACATCTGGTATCAAAGAGATTGGTTTTTTTATTTCATATTTATTATGGAGGCCAATTATAGTCGGATGATTTTTCTGGATGGTACCAACTACCATATGTGGTGACTTAATATAAAGGATATTCTTTTTTTCAAACGAATGCATCTTCTAGCGTTTAGTACCCAGAATCCTAAGAGGATGTCAGATGATTAATGGGAATTCGAGCATGAGATGGTTTCTGGCTTCATTTTCCAATGGGTTGAAGACAACATGATGAACCACAATGTCAACAACTTTCACACCAGAACATTGTGGGAGAAGCTTGAGACGACCTATACTTCTGAGATGAGAAACAATAAACTCTTTCTTCTCAATAAAATGATGAAATTGAGGTATAGAGAAGGTATGTCTATATATGATTATTTAAATGAATATAAAGGATGTTTTGATCAGCTATCTTGGATGGGTATAAATTTTGAAGATGAAGTTTTAGCTCTTTTCCTGCATAACACTTTACCCGATTCATTGGAGAATTTATGTGTTACTCTAACTAGTTCTGCTTCTAATTGTGTTGTGACATTTATTTTTTTCATGTCTTCAATTTTAAATGAAGAAGTCAGGAGATTCACTTAGTATAAATCTTCTTCAGAGATTTTAGTCACTGAGAACAGGGGTGAAGCCAGAACCAGAGGCATATTAGTCAATGTAAGAGTAGAGGCAGAAGCAAATCCAGACCGAAGTAGAGAGATTTCGAATGAAATCATTGTTGTATGAAGGGGTATGTTAAGGAGATTTGTTATCAGCTGAAAAGAGAGAACATATCTAAGGAATATCCACATACGAAAAATGGCGATGGAGATGATCATGTCGCCGCTGCTACATGGGGTGATCTTGATATTGTTTATGACCCCATTAACATTGCTTCTGATGATTCTTGATGGGTTGTTGATAGTGGTGCTTGATTTCATGTGACATCGAAGAAGGAGTTCTTTACATATTACATCCCAGGTAATTTTGGGGTTTTGAAGATGGGTGATGATGGTCATTCTAACATTGTAGGCATCTAGAATATTTGTTTAGAGACCGGTAGAGGAAGTAAGTTGATTTTGAATAATGTTTGACATGTACCCAAAGTTCATTTGAATATTATTTCTACCAATGTTCTTGATGATGAATTGTTTATCAACACTTTTGGAGATTTCCAATGGAATCATTCCAAGGGATATTTGATTGTGGCTCGAGGGAAGAAGAAATCAGGTTTTTACTAGAATAGAGCATGCATTTCTTGTGATTCTTCTTGCATTGTTGAGTGTAGTGTTAAGTCCAAGTTGTGGAATAAGAGGCTCCATCACATTAGTAAGAGAGGACTTGGTTGTTTGGCCAATAGAAATACTCTTCCAGATTTTTAGAGTGTCAAATTGGACACATGTGATCATTGCATGGCTGGGAAACAGAGTAGAGTGAGTTTCAGCAGTCATCCTCCTCACAAGAAGTCACCTGTACATTTTATTGAATAGAAGGACAGATAACATTAATGATCAAGGTCAGCTGACGTAAAAGTGGAGATCCAGGAAGGGAAATTGTCCTGCCAGAGCTAGTTGACATCAGAGGGGCCTGAGGTCGCCAGCTGATGGGCCACATTTTTTCCTTCCCTTTTGGTAAAGGAGAAGGTACAACGAGAGATGCCTTAGCGAAGCGAGCGAATTCTCCTAGTGATGAAGCCAAATGACTGGATTCTGTCATTGTTATAGTTAAGAGAATCGATTACGGTGAGGCAGTCAGATTCAGTGATGATATCAACCCATCCACAGTCCATAGCGAGCATCATAACGGAAAGGATGTCCATGGACTCAACAACAGTAGGCCCCCAGTGAGCCTGATGTGGTTCGTGTTTTGCTGCAAGGATTTTCCCCAGATGATTTCGGGCCAGGAGGCCTAGGGTGACAAGCCCATCCTTTGGGAGTGATGCGTCCACATTAATCGTGAGGGTCCCTTCCATTGGGGGAATCCAATGAGAGGGAATAGAGAGGGTAGCACGTAGCATAAAATGTCCATTGTGTTATTTCCTGCCCTTAAAAGCAGGAGATGGCCCGATCAATCCAAAAATTGGGGGGTTTGTGAGCTTGATGAATGATGGCGTCGTTGCGCCAGACCCAAATAATCCATACCATGGTGAAAATTGATCCTGAAGAGGCCGAGTAGAGAGAGGAGCACCACCGTGTCAGTAGATCGGGAAGGGAATATGCCAATTCCATTGAAGCGGAAGAAGTCAGGCCCCATTTATTCCAATTTTTCTCATCTCCCAGGTAGTGAATGATGGCGTGAAAAGGAGTTTCAGGAATGTTTGGGCAGAAAGGGAAAAAGTATAACTATCCATATGTCGATGAGCAAGGAGGCTCATGGTTTGGAGAGTACCCGTGCAGAACTGCAACCAAAATTGGAGAATTTTAGGGGGAGCATTGAGCATCCACACCAAGGTCCAAGGTCCCTCAACCTGGCAGATTGAGTGGTTTCTAAGAGTCAGTCTGTAGCCGGACCTCAGCATGTATTCGCCCAATGAATCATTGATCTAAAAACGCTATTCGAGGCCTGCATCAATGACCTAGGTAATGATAAGGATGATTCTTTGATCCCTTTCATTAAACCAATCAAGTATTTTTTCCAGACACCACCCCTATCCCTGGTCGGAAAGGAGGCAGCTGACAGTGGCGTTTTCAAAACCTAGATGGACGGTGGAAGTAGCATGCAAACCATCGTTGTTAATAAGCCATGGATCAGTCCCGATGCTGACCAAAGTGCAAGACCCAATCCTCCAGCCTAGTCCTTTCTCCAGGAGCTTTTTAGCCCCCCATATACTTCTCCAGAGGAAGCTAGGGCGGGGGCCCAGGGAGGAAGCAAGAATGTCCGTGTGGGGAAAGTATATAGCATGTAGAACCCATGACCAATGAGATTATGGGAAGTTGAGAATTTTCCATCCTTTCTTGGAAAAAAGAGAATCATTGAAGAGGTGCACATTCCGGAATCCCATCCCTCCATCTAATTTGGAAATTCAGAGTTTCTCCCAGGCCATCCAGTGGGGCAAGTTCCTTCCCTCATTTTCCCCCACCAAAAATTGGCAGTGCGAGTGTGGATCTAGTCAACAATAAAATATGGGAGCATAAATAGGGACATAAAGTAGCTGAGAATGGATTGAATGACCGCTTTGATGAGGGTCTCTTTGCCAGCTTTAGAAATTCCATTATGGGACAAGCCTAGAATTTTTTTCTCGATCCTGTCCAAAATTGATGTGAATATTTTTTTTGGATCGGCCAATAACCGTGGGAAGCCCAAGGTACTTCTGATGTTTTACGACCATATGGATTCCAGCTAATGTGCAAAGCTCCTCCATCTTAAGAAGAGGCACCCCAACAGTAAAAGAAATTTCAGATTTGCCATGATTTATCAATTGTCCAGATGCCCTCTCATACTATTGGATTTCTTGGCTGATCACCCGACATTCATTAATTTTTGCTCTGGAAAATAGGAGGCAGTCATCGGCAATGAAAAGATACGACACTGGTGGGATAACACGACAGACCTTTGCCCCATGAATAGAATTAGAGGATGCAGCCCTTGAAATAAGATTAGAGAACACAGTAGCCACCAGTATAAAGAGAAAAGGGGATAGGGGATCTCCCTAGCGAAGGCCTCGGGATGGGGCGAATCCTCTGGTGAGCTCCTAATAGACCATGATTTTAATGGAGACGGTCGAGATGCATTCTAGGATCTTATCTGTCCATTTTGTGCAAAAACCCATTTTCATCATGAAAAAACAAATGAAGTGCCATTCCACTCTATAGTAGGCCTTGTTCACATCCAGTTTCCAGGCCATGGTTCCTCTTTTCACAGTGGATCATGATTTCATAGAATGGAACACTTCATGGGCCACAATTTCATTATCAGTAATCAGTATCTTAGCCATGAAGTCGCTCAGATTCACAGAGATAATATCAGGTATCCAAGGTCGCAGCCGAATGAAAAGGATCTTAGAGAAGACTTTGTAAGAGACATTGCAAAGGCTGATAGGTATAAAGTCAGGGATCGCCAGAGGATTCTTGATTTTGGGTATAAATACATGGATAGTTTCATTGATGGAATCCATGAAAGAATTCCCATCTGAGATATTTTATATCATGTTGCAGATGTCGGGACTGATAATGTGCCAGTATTGTTTAAAGAAGAGGGCATGGAACCCATCCGGTCCCGGGGCCTTTGTAGGGTGATGTTTTTTAAGTGCCTGGAGTTTCTCTTCATCTGTCACATCTTTGGTGAGCTGTCTATTGATCTCATCAGTGACCATGGGTCTGATACAATCTTCCACCTCAGCAGATATGAAGGGGGTTCCTGCCGCGAAAATTTTCTGGAAATATCCTGTCAAGGACTCGTGGATACCATTGGTGTTAGAGAATTTTCTTCCATCGGGATGTAATATTCAAGTTATAGCATTTTTCATTCTCCTAGATGAATCTTTCTCGTGAAAAAAAACCAGGTTTTAGCGTCCCCCTCTTTAATGTGGTTATCCCATGCCCACATGGCCCAGAAACATTCCTTGAAATGTAGGGCCGTGTCCAGCTCTCTTTGCATGGCTCCAATATTGGAGATAATGCAATTAGATGTGGGTTGATTGAGGAGGTTTCTCAGTCTTTGTTCAAGGATACTATAGTGCCAGTCAGGGTGGAAGAATTTGTTATTGCTCCAGGATCTCAGATCAGATGGGACATGTTGGAGATTGTGGAAAACATATTCTTGAGAGCTCTTCCATCTTGATTGGATATCCTCTTCACATTCATGATCTTTTGACCAGAAGATCTCGAATCTAATGGGTCTGCAATGTTGTCTGTTTTGATCGCCTTGTGTGAAATCAATGAAAATTGTATAGTGGTCCGAGCAGTTAAGGTCCATGTGGCTGATGTGAAACATACTAAACAGATTGAACCAATCAGTAGAGCCCATAAATCTATCGAGGCACTCAGCGATGCGGGTGCCTTCAGAATTTCTGCGAAACCAAGTAAAAGGGTTACCTGTATACCCCAAATCGACCAGGTCCACGCTAGAGACCGCATCCTTGATGTCTTCCATTGATGATGAGGGTCAATTGAATCCACCCCTCTTTTCCTTATGTAACATAATTTCATTGAAATCTCCTCAGATGAGTATGAGGCTTGGATGGTCATGTCGCAGCTTGCACAGAAGATCCCATGACTTCACGTTATCATAATGGGATGGCCAGCCATAGAAACCCAAAAAGGACCATGGTGGGTGGGAGCCTGTTTGGACAGTCGCGGCAACATGGTGTGAGGAGAAAGACCATATTTTGACGTCGATATTGTCATTCTAGAGGAGACATATGCCCCAAGAATGACCTTTTATGGGCACCGGAAAGCAGTTAGGGAATCCACACTTCATAGCAATACCATTGGTGTCCTTGTTTTCCAGCATGGTGTCGGACAAGAAAACCATATTGCGGCGACATTGAGCACTATTGCGCTAAATCATGCGAACCGTTCGTGGGATGCCAAACCCACGACAGTTCTAGCATAAGTCAATCATTGCTCTAGGCGGGGCTGGGTCTCACCCGCCGCCACCTTTGGTTCCTCCAAACAAGGTTCACCATTTGTCATTTCCCATCATTTGGTGGGATTCCCCCCCGGATGGAATGTTTCAGTTTTTCGTTTCCTGACCCGAGGGTTTGGGTCTTACGCGTGACCATCACTTCCTCCACGTTGTACCCTTTTCCATGTGCAATGGGTGATTGGGCCCAACATTGGAGTTCTGGTCATTCCATGGGCCTCTAATGGTGGTACAACAATTACAGACGATTGTGGATCCGAATCCGGATCTGGTGGATCGAAGTGCATCAACATTGGTGGTGAGCATTGCCTTGGTGGTTATTTTTTATTCTTCTACGACCTTGTGGATGATAGTGTTTTGTTTTTAAGGTGTGTAGGATGATCTCCTGCTTCTCTCTGAGTTGGATAGTCAACATTAGAGAGATCCAGAGGTCCAATCACAATGACTTGTCCATGTGTAGGTTCCTCCTGACTGGTATGTGACAACGTAAGATGGTCGCAGTCCTTTTGTTTTTCCGACTCAGTGGTGAGAGTATATTTATTACTTTTTGCACAGATCCAAGACCCATGTTAGAGGGTGATGTCACCTGATCCACTCATAGGTTTTGTGTTACACGTTCTATCCAGGGGGCCATGATGACCACACAAAAAGTAGAAGAGTGGGAGTTTCTCACATTAAAAAGATAACCAGGTGTTGGTGTCTTCGAATTTCAAAAACATTCCCCTCATAAGGGGATCTGAAACCTCAATTTCAGCCTTGATCCGAACCACGAGGACCCATTTTATTGGGTCTGAACAGTCCCATTCAAGAAAATTGCCTAGACTGTCCCCAATTTCAATCATTATGCATCAAATCCTAGCCTGGATGGGGATTTCTTTAACTCATATCTAGAAGGGGGAACGCATTTAATTCACTCACTGGATATCGTCTCCCCCTTTTAATTCTTCCACGACGAGGAGTTGATTATTGAACGACCACAGCCTGCCACATATAATTTTGCCTCTGTCTCTCTCATTAAAAAACATGAAGATGATGTGATTAGTCCTCGCCTCCCGGATGGCCACTCCTGCGTCAATCTTTCAGATGGTCTAAAGCGTGTTTTTGAGAGCCCACTGATTAACCGCAAAGTTTTCAATGAAGTTTTCTACTACAAGAAGAGCCTTGTGTTTTTCCAAGTGTGGGTCTTCATTTCTTTGGGCCTTGATCACCGCTTTTTCTTTTTCTGTTAATGACAACATCTATCATTGATTGATGACGTCGGCATCCATAGCGCAACTCAGTGGTTGAATTCACAAACCTCCTATGGGCCGACACACTTACAGACCCCAAACGCCCTCACATCAAGAAATACTTATTTCAACAAAAGGTCTCTAGACTGAAAATATCTTCTTGGCCCCTTGCACGGACCACCGACCTGAGTCAGGCTCCCCGACCTTTGGTGTCAATAGAGGAACTTGAATTTGTATATTCTAAAATTTTTGGTCCTTTGAAATATAAGACCTCTAGTTTTTGTCTTTATTTTGTTACATTTATTGATGAATACTCACAAAAACATGAGGATTAAGTTATGAATTCCAAAAGATAGGTGCTCAGTGATTTTAATCAATTTCATGTTTCTGCTGAGAGATAATCGGGAAAGGAATTGAAATGTAATCTCACTAAAAATGGGGGAGAGTATTGTGGTCCGTTTGATCATTATTTTAGGCTAGAAGGTATTGAGAATCAGAAAACACCACCCAAGACACCTTAGATGAATGGTGTAGCTGAGTGGATGAACATGACATTGTGAGAAAGAGTTTGTTGTTTTCTTTCAGAAGAAAAGTATCCTGGAATTTTTTGGGGCGAGTCTTTACTTACTACTTCTTATATTATCAATTATTCACTTACTGTTTCATTGTACACAGACACTCCCAAAATTTTTTTCTCTGGAAAAGAGATTAGGTACAATCACTTGTGTGTTTTTGGTTGCAAGGCTTTTGTTCATGTGCCCAGAGATGAGAGATCTAAGCTGGATGGTAAGTCACGGTAGTGTATTTTTATTGGCTAGGGACACAATGAGTTTGGGTACAGGTACAATGATCATGTTTTGAAGAAACATGTTAGAAGCTACGATGCAGTGTTTAAGGAGGATCAGACTATTGTAGACATTGTTAATGGAGAAATAACTGTTTCTCCAACTTTTGATGGTTTTTTCTGTCTTGAGACAGGTTTTGATTCACATTTACCTCATATTGTTGAATCAGATGATCATTTTGATGTACAGAATTATGCTCAACGTGAAAAGGTTGGATTTTATGTTTTTCATGAACCTTTTGTTTCAAATGATCCGGTTGAAGGGGTTATTAGTGAACCCGTAGATCATCTCCGGAGGTTATCTCGGCATCGCACCACTTCTACTAGATATTCACTAGAGGAGTATGTGATCCTCGCTGAAGGGGGAGAACCAAAATTGTTTGATGAGGTAATAGAGAGTGAATAGAATGAATGATGGGTTGTGGAAATAGATGACGAGATGACATCATTTCATGACATCCACACTTCTGGGATGGTGATGTTACCGACACGGAAGAGAGATTTAAAAAATCGGTGGATTTATCAGATTAAAAATGAAGAATCCAGTTCTGTTCCATGATAAAAGGCATGGTTAGTTGTCAAATGCTCCCTTCATAAGAAAGGTATTGATTTTGATGCAATTTTCTCACCTATAGTCAAAATTTCTTCCATTCGGGTTGTTCTTGGTTTTGCTGCTAGATTGGATTTGCGGATTGAGCATATGGATGTGAAGACAACATTCCTCCATGGAGATTTAGAAGATGATATTTATATGAAACATCCAAAACGTTTTTTAAATTGGAAAATAAAATGATGCCTACTGGTTGAAGAAGAGTTTGTACGGTTTAAAGTATGTTCCAATGTAGTGGTATAAAATGTTTGAATTTGTCATTTCTCATTAGGGTTTCAGGAAGACATCTTCTAATCATTGTATTTCTCTTTAGAGATTTACTGAGGTTGATTTTATAATATTTTTTCTTTATGTAGATGATACACTCATTGTTGGTCATGATAATCCTGGAATTGACAGATTGAAGAAGGATATTTGTTAGTATTTTGTGATAAAAGACATGGGGCCACCATGACAGATTCTTGTCATGATGATCTCCCATTATAGGAAGGCCAAGAATTTGTGGTTATCTTAGGAGATATACATTGATCTAGTTTTTCAGAGATTTTCTATGGATATAGTTAAAGTGGTTAGAACTCCTCTTGCTTTAAATTTTAAGCTCAGAACTAGTTAGTCTCATTTTACTGATGAAGAGAGAGAGAGATTAGATTCTACACATAACTTATTCATCTTAAATTGGTTGTATGATGTATGAAATGGTATGTAATAGACCTGATATAGCTCATGCAGTTGGTGTGCTCAATTGTTTTCTATAAAATCTAGGTAGAGAGAATTGGAGTGCAGTGAAGGATATTTTTCGTTATCTTTGTGGTACTTCTGATATGAGATTCTATTTTGGCAAAGGGGAACCTATACTTTGTGTCTTTATAGGTTTAGATATAGCAGGAGATATCGATTTCAGGAAGTCTACTTCAGGTTATTTGATTACTTTTGTAGGGGGAGCTATATCTTGACAGACTAGATTATAGAGATATGTTTCTATATCTACCACAGAGTTAGAGTTTATTGTAGCTATTGAGGCATGAAAATAATTTTAGTGGATGAAAAATTTTATTAGAGAGATCAGTTTAAATTAAGGAAGGTATGTTTTATTTTTTTATAGTCAATGTGCTATTTGTTTGGGAAAGAATTGTACTTTTCTTGGCAGGATGAAACATATCAATGTTTGATATCATTGGATCTGAAACGTCCTTGATTCAAGACACCTAGAGATGATAAGATCCACGCTGATGAAAACGGTTCAGAAATGTTGACCTAGAGCTTACCTAGAGGAAAATTTGAGACTTGCTGACTGATTGCTTGGTTGGCGGTGATCCCCACATGAGTCGGATGTGGAGTTTGTTGGGCGCATTCCTGGTTGGGGCACTGCATAACAAATTCACAATTGGAGAACCACGCTATTTCTCTTTTAATGGGGGTTTTAATGTGGACCAAGACCGCGTGAATTAATTCATGCGGTGACACTCTTTTGACACAGTGAAATTATTTGAAGTGGATTATTCTTCCTATATAAGGAGGCAGCATCAAAACATTTCATCAACATTGACATCAACAAGAGTGAGAGTAAATCTCATTTGGTGATCTCCTTTCTTTGACGATCATCTTTCTGGATCTCTACATTTTGATCCACACTTTTATTCTTGAGTATTAATTTTAAGATCCCTTCCATTCTGGGGAGTCTCTACCATGTAACTCTTGATTTTAGTGGATCCCTCTTTCTAGACTAGGTCCCTTGGTTTTTCCCTTTTCAGTTTTCCACGTAGAAATTTCCAATTTCAACATTTTTATGCACTTATTATTGTCGTTGTGCATCCTCTATTTGGGGGGTGGGGGTAAGATTTAATTTCTTCTATGCATTTACTTTTCTTTTGTTTGTGCATTCGTCACTTTCCCATCTTTCCCAATCGAAACATTCATCGAAAACCATGTCACTAGGACATCACATATTTCTTCCCCAACAACATAAGTACCTATATTAGACGACACCACTCAATAGATGTTCAGAAGAATGTTCAACTCTATCTTCACTAACGGGTGATCAACTATTTGATAAAATAAAAGATGTGGAATCTACTTTTGGTAAACTTTTTTCTAAAATCATTATAATATCTGGTTGAAAAGAGATCAATTTTTTTTGAATTAACATACTGGAAATGTATGTACATTAATAATTTTCATGATGTTATGCATATTGAGAAAAATGTATGTTATAGTTTCATTAAAGTTTTTCTAAATGAACCCAGAATTACAAAGGATGGAATTATGGCTATGTTGGAAATGGATGACAAAAGAATACGAGAAGAGTTGGTCCTTATGAAGGGTCAAAAAATAAAATTTATTCCTCCAACTACTTATACTCTTTCAAGGTAGGAGAGATATTAGTCTTGTGAACTTTTTAATTACATAAAGGTTTCATATGGGTATTCATGGAATATTAAGAGCATCATTTCGATGAACAATTTAAAATTAGTGTCTGAAATCACATGAATTACATGTTTTGATGCATGATCTAATTCCTATAGATTTATATTACATTTTTTCAATAATTTCCATTACATTAATAAATCAATGTTTCTTATTCAATGCAATATTGAACAAAGTTACATACCTGGAGAAATTTATGACTATGGAAAGAGTTAGAAATTTCATTTAAATTATGTGAATTGGAAATGTTCTTCCCACCAAAAATATTTGATATGATGATTCATTTGAAGGTTAAATTATTGAGAGAGATTAAACTATGTATAACTATACACTATAGATGGATATACCAAATAGAATTTTATAAAAATATTTTGAAATGGTATATGAAAAATCTATGTGGTCCTATGGGTTATATTGTAGTGCTATATATTTTTTATGACACCGCTGAATTCTATACCAAACACCTATCCGGTGTAGAGAGAATTAGTATACCAAAATATTCTCACACTGGATGATGTGCTGAAGAAAGAATTTCTATATCTCATGTTTTCATAATCAATATTACAGATCGGCAGAAACCACAACTTTATTAATTTCTTGACTGTTTTGATATTTCCTCTATATGTTGAACCCCAGAATGAATTTCTTTGGCATTTGAATCCATGAAGAGATGAAAGATAGATATCAAATACACATAGTCAATAATTTATAGGATGGTTTAGGGATTATATTTTTAAGGAGTCAACTGAAATCTAGATTAAATTTTAGAAAAAATTCGATCGAAACACGGAGGACGAAGTGTATGTGTATTATCAAACAATAGTTATGTAATTAATGGTTACATATTCTATAAAATTGAACATGATGAAGATAGTAACATGAAAAATAGTGGAGTTAAACTTGTTTATGAAGAGACGCATGATTCTAGTACTAAATTAAAAAAATCCAATTTATACGATAATGTCATACTTTGGCTTTATCAATCAAATATGGGAGTTGGATTATAAAACATTCCATGTGAAAAATTTTCAATGAATGTTTCTTAATAACATCTCTAATGTTAAAATCGATGAATTGGGATTCATGAATGTTTATTTCATTAAGTATGTGTATAAATAAGAACCATTTATATTGGAATTAATGGTACTACAAGTATTTTAGGTCTCATACCCCATAAACAAAAGCATTAAAGTGTTTTTTTTAACCAAAACCACTTAAGAGTTAGAGGAAAATTCAACTGAGGATAACCCTTTCCTTGTTAAATCGTAATCATTTCACTATGGTTCCAATGTAGATGAAAATTTTTATTTCAAAGGAGATCACAATAAAGGGATTTTGATAGTCAATAGAGGGTTCAAATCCTTCTATCATTTTAAAAATAAAAAGAGAGTTCAATAATCAGGTTATATTCTTTTAATATACATTGTGTTAGCTCATGGTATTATCCATTCACTAATGCATTTATGTAATATAAATTAAATGTCAAACAAATTATGCAAATAAGTACTCCTACTTGTGATGGTTCTACCAATCCCAAGGCATAGTAGATCTCTAAACATGTTGTTTTTTAGAGTGTAGTGGATATAATTTCTACATGTGATGGTACTCCCATTACAGGGGAAAAATAGTTTTCTCAACCAGCTGCTACTCGCAGTGAAGACGAATGAACATATGCACATGTTGGTGCACCCATTCTTAAGGAAAAATAAGTTTCTAAACCTATTTCTACTCTCAATGGAGAGGTATAATGAACATGTACACATGATGATGTTATCACTCCATATGAAATTATTGATGATGTTGAATCATGGGAAATAGTATGAAACGAAGGGCCAACGTCGTAGAAAAAAAAGAAGCACTATAGTTTTATTGTGTGGACAAAAGAAATTAATGTGAAAGTAAAAGACATCAAATACAAAGTCAGATGGAATGCATGGGGCTAACATGTTAACACCAAAAAATCCATGTTTAGTAGTTTCATCGGAATTCTCAATTGAAAATTCATGCTGACTGACTTTGATTCATGGAACCATGTTGGGTCTGAGCTTAAGACACTAATGTGTGGAAGAGATTATAGTAATATTAGATATCATTTATTTATATTACAGAAACAAATAATGAAAAATCGACTTACTCTTAATGATCCATTTCAATGTGAATATATATTAGATTAATCCCATAATAAATTTGTATTAATTCCTTCTATAAGGATACATAGAGGATTTAACACAATTATAACAAGAAAAAATCTTAATGGTGCTGAAGGGAAAATAAACCTACACCCACCTCTTATCTATGAACAACTGATAAACCTTGAAGTGTGGGAGGCATTGAATGGTCATCGTGTAGATGTGTATTTTACGGAACATTGTGGCTAGTAATATTTTGTGTGATGAAACATGTATTCATCACTTTGATTGAAAATTGTTTATTTATGAAAAAAAAGAGTACATGAATAAGAAATGTGTAGAAAAAACGAGTGTACCCCTACCGTAAATAATAATGGGGTATGATTCACTTGAAAAAAATTGGTACGTATTATAAATTCACCATAATAATTTTATGTGACATGAAACAACCACATAATTATATTAATTTGTTTATATGTAGATTATTGACTCTAAATCCAAAGACACTTCCATCCCACACCATGTTCTATTGAATGAGGTTCATGTAAATAAATATGAGATATTAATAGATAAAAACACATAAAAAGTGTAGGAAACATGTCTAAGCATTACATAATATTTTTTTATTTAAATAGTTATTACATGACAATGATAACTTATTTTCCAATATTTTTTATCTGATATTGTCACTGAAATCAACAACACATGTACTGGATGAAAATATACAATTGGTGGCCTTTAAGCAGCCAGAATAGTATGGTCATGTTAGAGGTGTGGGTTTTCGTGTGACACCTCGAACATATTTTGAGGAAAAAAACAGGAGTATCAAAGTGAAGAAATGAAATGGATGTGAGAAATATTAGCTACCCTTGATGAAAAATTCCAATGGAATATAGAGATGATTTAATCTCGAATGGGAGGATGAAATGAGAACAACTACAATGTGCAGATCCTGCCCCACCCCTACTAGATATGAGGTGAGCCATTCCCCTCAAAGGGATAAATTAGACAAGGTAATGAATGTTCTAATAAATTATTCTACAGTATTTAAATCAGATAGACACTATTACAATTCCCATAATGATATTCTACAGGGTGATAATGACTGTGATTTATATCTATCAAACCACCCCCATTGTTTTGTAGCAAGGGATACAATATTCAATATCCAAAAACAACATGCTACACAGTAAATCACTTCCAACAGGTTATGTGAGAGTGTCAATTATTGTATCCCATGTGCCAATCATTGAGATAAATTTTCCAATTGATAAGTAAGATATTCACATGGTTATAATGGATGTTGAATAATTCATCACATCATCACCACATATTGCAAAAAATATTTTGACAATGAGGTATTCAATTCTAATTTATTTTTCAATCTAATTCATTAAAAATTAAAAAAAATGTTTTGAAATGATTAATATTTTTCTAGAAGAACAAAGGGAAAGGGGTGAAATGAATGACCGATTAAAAACCATCTAAATTATCAACCAGCCGATTAAAAAGATCTACTAAAACCACTATTACCCTACACGTTCTATATCCACATTTTCTATAATTTAAGGTTCATATGGATACAATATTAAAAACAATTTCATAATCGCATAGTTTATTTTGAAGAAATTATATATGTAGAGAAAGTTCAAGACATCCTTGGTGTTGAGAGTGTAAGTTAAATCTTTAACTATGATTGGATATGAATATAATTTACAAATATATACATGAGGTATTTTTTCATGATTTTATTTTCCAAAAGCAGATATAATTTGTTAATTATGACTAAATATATTTCTTATTTCTGGTAGGCGTATATATGAAAACACATTGAATGGATTTTACAATGATTTATTTGGATTCATTTTTTCTCACATATCTAATACATAATAACCAATAATAGATACTAAAAAGGATAAAATAGTTGTAGGTCTTATCAAATCGTTTAAAAGAAAACTTTCGAATGACAGACTCTATTTAATACCAACGATGTAGGGTTAAAACTCTATAATTTAATTATATAAAATATATTTTCATTTCATTCATTACTCATTCATTTTTGTGTTTTTAGGAAGCATTGGATGCTCATTGCATTAAATTTGGATACTCCAAAGATCTATTTACTAGATTCAAGGAATTTATATCCAACAAAACTTCCACACATGATGGAATATGTTAATAAGTAATACACTACATACAATGTTTTGGAACTAAACATCATGTTATATAATATATATTATCTTTTAACGAGTATTATTTTATGAAATGGTGGGGTTTCAACGTCATGAAAGACTTGGAATGAGACCTGGGGATAACCATGATAATGAAGAAAAGTTCTATGATTGTACAAGTATTGTGGTATATATAATAATATTTCACTATCCAAACACATATCAAAACAAACTACTTATTATAATCAATATTTATGTAGTTTCTGAAACAAACTAATGGAAATTATTATGGTTATAATGTTTGTAAATTTATGAGAGAGATCATATTCCATGAACAAACTAGCTTCCCTGAAGAGGTATTTTTGATGATAATTACTATTAAATTTATTATATTTAATAATCATTTATGTATTAATATTTTTCCATTACTACTATGGAAATCAAAAACGGTCATATATAGAAGATGATATTTTTGTGCTTAGAAAGAAAATAGTCAGGATACCTAATAGAAGAATGTACACAAAAAATATGAATATGTGAATTCCACATAGGTAGTAGATTATTTCCTATTTATGTTTAATTTAATTATTTTTAAAATTACTCACATAAGAATTTTTTTCATATATAGGTGGGTTCCTTTTCTCAAGTCGGGGTGGTTTGTTCAGTGATGATCATGCTCTTGAAAGTTTACAACTCAGAATTCAATGAGATAGAAATGTTTTTTATTAAACTATGTTTTTTCTCATTA
This sequence comes from Viscum album, assembly GCA_963277665.1. Taxonomy (NCBI): domain Eukaryota; kingdom Viridiplantae; phylum Streptophyta; class Magnoliopsida; order Santalales; family Viscaceae; genus Viscum; species Viscum album. The sequence goes on from OY728123.1 coordinate 884,507,411, forward strand.
TATTATATATTATCTTCTACATTAAAAATATCTAAATTAAATGTTAGACTAATCATGTAGAAACATTTTTCTACAGACTTTTTCTACCTCAAAACCTTTTCACCCCTACATTGTCGAAATTTACAACATTCATTCAATGGTTGTGGAGGGAATTTAATGGAAATAGGTAAATGTCGACAAAGCAATATTACCAGTTCAATAAATAAAGAAAATGGAAATAATCCTAATAGATTATGTGGACACTATGACCCAAATTGTGTCTTTTTATTTAATTAATTAATATTTTCACCATTTTATGTAATATTTTTATGTTAATTTTCTTATCATTTTTATCTGATACTTATTTAGTTTTTTAAAGATATTTTTAGAATTCATATTTTCCATTCAACTATCTACAATAGGCTAGAAAAGATGGAAAATGTTCCTTTCAGGTTGAATAGGTAACACCATGTTGCAAGAAATGTGAAGTGAATATTAAGGATGCATATAACAAGGTATTTCTTAGTAGTTTAATGAAAAGTATGACATCCCAGAAGATCTATCATGAAAATTTTCATAAAAAGTCCAGTATTCAGCTACAACTCAATAAGACACATTGTGTGATCGATATGACTCAAAGTGTATGTTTTTAGTTTATAATATTCATTTATCCTTTATGATCCATGTCTTCTAAACTACTATAATTTGATCCCTAACTCATGATTATGAACTATGATATGTTTGATATGAATTTCTAATGTTTATATCACCTTCTAAAATCTTTATGCTCATGTTATCCTTACATGATTATTGATATCTCCCTTGTTTACACTTATTAAGAATCTATGATCACCCTTTTTTATGTTTCATATACTTATTTTATTACAAATGGTTTTAGAAATGATATTTCTAAAATGTATTCCATTAAAGAATAACATAATGAGAGACTCTTATGAACAAGTTCATTATGTTTCCATGATTCCAAAAGTAGTAGACCTAAATTATTCTAGCTCGAATCATTATGTTATGTAAGGAATATTATTCTACTAAGATGATATATCTATGTATTAAATATTCCAATCAATAGATTTGGTATTAGAGCAACTGACCTACTCAAAACTGAGAAAAAATAACAACTGACTGGTATCACTCAAAGTGGCTCTCTTTATTTAAAATTGACAATACTTTTTGTAAAAAAAGGTGACATACTACAAACTATTGAAATGAATTTATATTGTTTTAATATTTAAAAAAATAATCCATATGTCATTTGTGATGTGTATGAATCAACTGAACCTCAATATGATACATGGTGTGGCTGGTATGACATTATGTGTCTATTTTTATATTAAATTTAAATTAATTTAAATAAAAATAGAAAGTGAAATACTGTAACATGAGAAAATGAATTCATATTGTTTTTATACTTTAGTAAAATGGTCTATAAGTAATTTTTGATGTGTAGAAATCAATCAAACCTCAATCCAATGTGTGGTATGATAAGTATGAATAATAGTGTCTGCATTTAGTTTTAAATTAACATTTTAGATCATGAAACTAACTATAAAAATAACAACCATGAAAAATCATTCAGATTGTTCTGATAATTTTGGAAAATGAGCTATAAGTAATTTCTAATTCATAAGAATCAGACACAGCCAAATCCAATTCACAGTGTGACCGGTATGACTCCAATTGTGAATTTTTATTTAAATTTGACATTAATTTAAGTAAAAAATACATGTGACATACTGAAAACTATGAATACACATTTCGATAATTTTTATGTTTTAGGAAAATTATTTATGATTCATTTTTAACATGTTGGAGTACACCAATAATAAAAAAACACATGGTCTGATAGGTATGACTCAAAGCGTCTCTTTTTATTTAAAATTCACATACATATAGGTAAAAAGAACAATTAACATACTAAAAACTGTGAAAACGCATTTCGATTGTTTTTATATTTTAGTAAAATGATTCATGAAACATTTTCTACATGTAAAAGTTAACCGAACCTCAATACGAGGTATGTTGTGACCACTACTAGTCCAAATGATTTTTAATTAAAATTTACATTAATTTAAGTAAAAAACATGTGAAATATTGAAAACCAAGTAAAATCATTCAGATTGTTTTGATACATTAAGAAAATGATCCATGATTCATTTTAGATATAATGGAATCAACCAAACATCAATCCGATGCATGGTCTGACTTGTTTGACTAAAAGTGTCCATTATCAGTTTAAAATTGGTATTTTAGTTCAAAATGTGTCACTCACTAAAAACAAAGGAAACACGGTTTTATTTTCATGATAATTTAGGAAAGTAATTCATAAGTCATTTGTGATATGTATGAAGAACTCTCACATAAACCAAAACAAAATATGACCAGTATGAATCATAATGTATGTATCCAGCTTAAAATATACCTTTTAGTTCAAAAAACATAACTAACATACTAAAAACCATTATAATGCACTCATATTTCTTGGATACTTTAATAAAACGATCTATATGTTGTTTTTTCATGTGTTGGAATTAGGTTCACCACAATCTGATGTATGTTGTGACCGGTATGACTCCAAGTGTGACTTTTTATTTAAAATTGACAATAATTTATGTAAAACCAAAAAGTGACAAATTGAAAACTGAGAAAACACATTTGGATTGTTTTGAAATTTTATGAAAATGATACATGAGTCATTTATGATGTGTAAAAGTCAACCAAACCACAATATGATGCACGGTGGGATTGGTATGACTGTAAGTGTGACTTTTTATTTAAAATTTCATTTGTTTTAAGTAAAAAAGATCAACTAACATACTGAAAATAGATAAAACACCTTTGAATTGTTTTATATTTTAGGAAAATCATACATTAGTCATTTTTTATGTCTAATAGTCAACATTAAATCAATATTATTCATAGTGTGACTACTATGACAATAAGTGTGTCTTATTATATAAAGATGTCATTAATTTAATTAAAAGGATCATGGGACATACTGAAAACTAAGAAAATGCATTCATATTGTTTTAATAATTTAGTAGAATGATACGTGACTCATTTTTGATGTGTATAAATCAATGAAACCATCATCCAATTCATGGTGTAACCGGTATGACATAATGTGCCCATTATCAGTTTGAAATTAAAATTTTATTTTAAAAATTCACTCACTGAAAACCAAGAAAACACATTCCAATTGTCTTTAAAATTTAGGAAAACAATAAAAACATCATTTTTTAAGTTTATGAAGCAATATCATATCAAACTGACACATTATGTGACTGATATGACACATAATGCGTGTTTACAGTTTGAAATGACATTTTAGAAAAAAAACAATAGCATACATACTGAATACCAAGTAAACACATTTAGATTGTTTTGATACATTAGGAAAATAATCCATAAAGAATTTTTGAAAGTTAGAAATTACTCACAGTTAAATCAGATGCATAGTGTGTCCAGTATAACTCTATGTGTCATTATATAATATTGGAATTTATTTTTGTAAAAGAAATAGTGACATAATAAAAACCAAGAAAACACATTCTGACTGTTTTAATATTTTAGAAAAACGATCCATAAATCATTTTGGATGTGTAAGAATCAACCCCACCACAGAAGGACACATGGTGTGTCTTGTATGACTCCAAATGTTCCTTTTTTATTAGATATTGACATTTTATTAACATTTTACTTCATATTAATTTTTAATTTATTTCTTTATAGTATTACTAATATTATATTTGTTTTCTTATATAGGCGGAATATTTTCCTTGGGTTTAGATGATTTTATCAGTAACTAATACCATGGTAGGACATTTTGATAGGGGCTCACATGCATAAATTGATAAAATATTAATGTTTTAAAATGATTTTTTGATAATTATAAATGTAATTATATAAAACATTGATTGAAATATAAATAGTATTGTTTTTTATATATCATGGGTTGATTTTTTTTATTATTGATGTCAATTAATTGAACATAGAATTAATTGAAATTATAGGTTTTATATAAAATTATTTTTAATTAAATGTTTTTTTGGGTTTACTGTTATATTATTAACACAATTCATATAGCTAGGGTTTTATCTGTACTCATAAAGGATGACTTTTATGAACACTAAAAATATCACTAATAAAGGGTGTACTTTTTCATCTCTTTTTTTTAGAATGGATAAAGGGACCCCTTTATTAGTGTTTTTTCATTGCTGATAAGGGGGACCCCCCTTTATCGTCATTGTGATTAACTAGACTATTGAAAGCCTTTTTGTGAACTGTTAAAAGTCATATGTGTAGTAGTGTACCTAATAGGAACAAAAAATTAAAAAAAATATGAGATATCAATAGTTTTGTAATGAAATGGATGATCCAAATATTATATTAGAGATAAATATATTGAGATAGTGTCATCTAGAATCAAATTCTTTCAAATAAATATAGGCCTTAATTTATACATTTTTTTAAAATAATTTTTTTATGAATTTGGGTAAAAATATTACTAGGCCTGAGAGATTAATAATCATTTGATGTTGTTACGTGGTAGTTCGCAACAGTTGCAATGGGTCCACCATCGATAGAATGGGCACATAGTGGATCATGATAAAAAAAATGATCAAACAAAAAACATAAGACAACGTTTTTGGTGTACCCTGGTAGTTATAGGTCGATTGATACATAATAATGCACAGAAAAGGGAGGAGGGTTCGGCCCTACCCCTAAATTAATATATATATATATATATTGTAATTTTAATAATAAATATTTTATCAAATTTAGTTGAATTATTATTTTTATTATTACTAAAAATCTACCAGTAGTTTAGCCTTGTGGTTACACATCCATGGGGTCACGTGGAGGTCCCGTGTTCATGTCCCCGGATTACTTTGTTATCCATGTTATATTTTTTTTCTTTTGAAATACCTCTATATATCCATTTTTAATTTTTTTCGAAAATGTTATCATGATTCCTAATTAAAAAATTGGAAAAAGTATTTGTTCATTTTGTATTAATTTTCTAAAAGATTTAAATAATGTTGTTTTCTATGGATCCAATCATATTTGAAGGGAAATATGGGTATTTTAAAATTTTTGGATATTGGGGTTGATGATTACCCAACCTGATAAAATTTATAGGAATTTTAGTTTTACTGTTTTAATAAAGAGAATGTGTTTTCATCCTCTATTAGTTGATATTGAATTCCAAAGATGTTGGAAACATGAGTTCAGAATTGTGGATGTGAATGTTATGTGGTTATGCTCGATAACCCACAATGTTAATGATATTATATTGGGATATCAATGTGAGGTATTAAACTATCAGGGGTTTAATGAAATTATTTTTTTTCTTTTGGGACTCATGTGACATGTCAATGGTGAATAAAATATATATCTATACATAATTAAAATCATGTCAACTAAGGATGATCGACTAAAATAATTGGATCACTTAATAATAAATAATTTTTCTAAGGAATTTTTTATCTTTATTGACATGATTAATTACTCATTTGAGTGTGTTTCTAAACTACATGAGGTGATGATTGAACTATATTGATGATTTTTTGGTTGTGGTATGATGATGTCACCCAGACACCTCTAGTCCATTACATTCTCAAAATCCAGTGTTCGGGGTGTTCTGGCAGGAAACTATAGCTCATTTTAAAAGCTTTCCAAAATTACAGTTTTTCCATCGGAAGGCCAGGATTCGGTAGGATACATGTCGACTGGTCGGGTGTTGGTATGTCAGTCATTTTTATTTTGGGAATTAGAGCCTCAATGTTGGTAGGTTATGTCAGTGACTAGTGTCTGTAGGATTCATCAGTGACTGTGTCGGTAGGCCGCATTAGTGACTCAAGTTGGTAGGTCACCTATGTAGTTCATTTTGATAGGTCTTGTCAGTGACTCAATTTCAGTAGCTCGACATCGGTGACTCATTGTCGGTACCTCAACGTCAGTAGCTTGTGTCAATGACTCGTGGTCAGTGGGACACATCTTTGAGTTTAATTGGTGAATCAATGTTGGTGGTTTGGTTTGGTGACTTGTCTCGGTAATTCTATATCGATGGCTCTTTGTCGCTAGCTCAACATGGATAGATTGCATTGATGACTCACATTCGGTGGGTCGCATCAATGAGTCATCCTTTCAGGATCATCCTTAGTAGTTCACATCAGTATTTCAGTGTCGGTGGTTAAGCATCAGTGGCTAATCGTCCATGGATCAGCATTGGTATCTCAACGTTGGTGCCTCAGCCATCACTGACTCATTTTGACAGTTTTCCAAAATTTACAGTTCTCTTGGGTTTTTCAAGTTCACCACTATAACATTTTTATTTTATATAAATTGAGATTAAAACATTTTTTGAGCAATTATAGAATCATTTAAAATGATATTAATTATATATATAATATCCTAATTCTCCTATGACCTTGAAATATCCAAATCACATAATATTTATCGTGATCTGACTTTCAAGTAATGTGAAACCATCTCCCTTCTTTTGAAATAAGATGTGTAATTTTCCAAAGATGAGATCATCTATTCCTTGAACCCTTCAATTTTCTCTTGGTGCACCTTACAAATTTTCTCTTTGGGTAGTCACAAATGTGTTATAGATGTCGGTCGATTCTTCCCCTAGATAATTCCCTGCAGCTTGTAAGACCCCTAGGTTTTAGTGCAAGGAGGAGTTACTGATCGTCTGTTCTTGGAGGTAGGGATAACTTAGTCTTTATTTATTTGTGTATCATGCAACGTGGTTAAGCTACTATCTCCTTGTGTTTACTATCGAATCCAAGGGTTACAAAAAAAATAAAACCTATTATAAAGATAACCAAATGAGTTATGATAATGGGTTTTGTTACATTAGTAGTAAATAAGGGGAGAAGATGATTTTGATGATTATAATTAATTTTATCTATTTTCTTTGATCCATATTGTAAATTGTATCCCTCTAAAAATAATGGATTTTTGTGGCCTCTTTATGCGCACTTGTATGACTTGCGAATTTTTGTTGTTGTTTCCATGGTGAACTGTTGGAATAATTAAATTTATTAACCACTTTTATCGGGTTAAATATATGGATGCTCCCATATTTAACATGCTGTATAAATACACCTGAATTATAGAAGTCTAATAAATTAAAGAGGGTTACCAAATATGAATACACATTGCTATTTGGTGTTTATGTGTGATGTGTATGGTTCTGTTCAACCATGTGTTTTGTGCTGGTTATATGGTGTTGTGGATGGGCATGTGGATGTGTGTATGGGGTGGTATAGGTGGTGTAATGGACTATCATGTTTAAAAAATGGTTGTTATGAAATGGATGAACATTTTTGGTAGTGGGACTGTATATGGGATGTGATATGGTTTTTGGGTCAATGTATGTTCATGTTGCGAGGATTCCTATGGTTGTGTTTGGGGGGGGGGGGTTATTATGGTTATGGTGATTGTCGTGTAGATATGTAGTGGGGTTTCCATGTATTTTTGGGATGAGGTGTGTTTTGGGGGTTTTCTTGTTAAGAGAAAGTACATGGTGGAATGATTTTGAACAATGAAAATGGAAGTGGTTGAATTTCTTACTATGTGGGGAGGAAGTGTGAGGTGGGGTGTTTTATCTTAGTTTCTTAGACTATTTGGTTTGGTTGTGAGTCCAGTTGTGTGTTTTGGTTGTTAGTTTCCGGGGTAGGTATGGAGTAACTGGTAAATTCTTAACAACATCATCATAATTGGGCATTAAGTGGATTTATTTTATCAGCATTAGAAGTGAACAACGCTCATCTTGATACGTGATTTAGAAGTAGCACCAATGGTGGCTATGTTATGGGGTGGTTGTTTTCTTCAGAACCTATATATTGGGAAGAGTGGTTGGTACTTATATATACATAATTTTACTTTCTTGTGATTCTATATTCACTTGAACCATGTTGAACACTATGTTCCTAACAACCCCATTGATACAGGGGAGGGTGTCTTTCCCAAACATCCTGGTGGGAGGATGGATGGCTGACCACCTGTTCTTCCCTGTTCCATCTTCTAGGGAGTGATATCCCTAGACTCTTCAGGTAGGATGTGGTATGTGGATCATGTGTGTGTTGGAGAGTAGTACCTTCTAGGTGTCTCCTGTATGAGATGTGTTGTGGTTCCCAGGTTACTTTTGGGTGCAATGTGTTGTGGTTCCCATGTGTCTTAAGGATGTGGAGTGCTATTGATCCAAGTTTTGACGGGTGAGACGAGATGTAGTTGTGGGGCCTATGTGTTTGTGAGGGATGTGATGTGGTATGTAGCCCATGTGTGTGCGGGAAAATTGTGTTGGGGTTCTTTTAGAAGAGGTGGGAGTGCGAGTATGTTTTACTTTAGGGTGTGATAGAATCTAATTAGTGGGACAGTTGTGTGGGTACCCTATCATCGATGTAATTGATATATTACATTACTTGAATTGTGTTATTTGGTGAGTGTACCTTGGTGAGATTTTGAGATGTATAGTTAACCTTGTTAGGTGCTTTTGGGTATTATTTTTTTCTCATGGGAGAATTAGTATGATTATGCCCATTTTCATAAGATATAATGGTATTAACTACTATGTATACTTTTATGCTCATCCTATATATATAAAACCATTTTCAGGCTTCCAGGAGGACTACGAGATTGTGATGGGAATTACTAGCTTAGGCATGGGGACAGTTTTCATCTCACTACTTATCTTTATTTTATTGGTATTTACTTTGGATCTTTTCATGGTATTTCTAAATGGTTAACATTAAAAATGTATGTGGGATGGTTTTGGAATCTTATATATATATATATATGAATGTATGTATGTATTTCAGTTTTTTTAGCGTAATACATTTTATCAATCGATATGGGTTACTATAAAAAGTGTAATTCCCCCCATGTTGTGATATTTCAATACCCTTGGGGCTGGGGGCCACCCTAGGGCATACTAGAGGTGGGACTCAGGTGCCATTATCCCTCTTTCTCCATTTTCAACTCATGAGGGGAATCATTGGAGGGAGAGGGTTGTGAAAAAATGTTATTTAAGGTGTTGGTTGAGAGATAGGATGGATTTTTGAGTTGGCACACTGAGGATTTCACTGGTTGGTAGGGAAAAGGTGATAGCTGACCTTGCTGCGTGATATAGCCCAAGGATGATTGGCTAGGAGATGGGATTTAGGGCACCCATGATGCGATGAATGGAATCTGATCTTACCAAACCACCAAGTGAGGATTCTATTTTTTTAGGGTAGAGACCCTAGGAATGGTACATCCATCATGATGACTTGTGTTATTGTTTGAATTCTGGAGTTTTGGAGAATTTAAATAAATAATGAGTTAAAATGAATATTTTAAAAAATCCATACTACATGGGCATAGGAGTTCCTTGTTTACCATTCAATTGTGGAACCCATTTTTCATCCATGAGTGGCTCATGTAGTGGAGGATCATTAGGCTGATCTACATAATTGGTGGATGGTTGATCCAGGGGAGGAGGAAAACCAGTGGTAGAGAATGTTACAATATTTCTAACAGAAGAACATGGGAATATACGAGGGCAGTGTCTTGGACATGGAGAGAGAGAGATAGCTCGATGAGCTTGATATCACCTTTAGGATGATCTAAGAATCGAAAGATTACTAGGTTCCATTTGTGGTTAGTCAGATGAAGGAATCTACATGTTAGTGGTGGACATTGTACCTATGGTAGAGAAGGGAAAGAGATGTTATGTGGGTCAATTTCTAGAAGGATTTCCCGGAATAATTTCATTCTTTGACCATGAAGGATAAGAAGTGATAGGTGCTAACCACTATCCAATAAGGGAGAATGTCGATACGGGAGTTGGGGGTCCATTTCAAGGATCTCCTTCACCTCACACTAGATATCTTTCCGGATGAGGTGTCTCTGGTGAGACGTATAGAGGAGGCACTTCATGTTTTTCTCTAGTACGTAGTTACTCCCTTCATCTTGACAACATTCCTAGAGGTCCAAAAAGAATGTAGATGTATTTGAGAGAATATATTATTGAGGAGGTATACCATGATAGGGGATCCACAAACATTCTTCTAAGGGAAAGGATACTAGTGGTAGGTCTCATGCACTAGAGCCTTCGAGGTTTCAGCCATCAGGGATTCGATCTCAGCTGTTTCTATTTGGATATTCTGGTCCTTATTCTTATGTTACATGTTTGGGCCTAGTGTGTTATATATGGGGAGCTCAAGGGAACCTTTAGAGAGATTGATTTATGGAAATCCGAGATCAGTATGGTATAGGTGGGTTGGTTCTGATCCCGACTCCACAACAGCTGTAGGCCATGCCATTTTAGAAGTAGGGACAACATGATCTTGCTCCAACGTGGGGAGACAGAGTAGGTAGAGGAAAACCTCAGGGAGTTCATTAGCTACCTCAACCTAATAATGGTTGAGGAGGTGGTCGTTAGCTAAAGAGATGAGGATCTAGGAATTGATAGTTGCACGCCGAAGAAGAAGCAGTTCCAACAAGGACATAGATCATTCGAGGTACAATTGGTTTTTTAGTACTCTTGTTTGTGCCTTATTTGATTCAAGATATTCAAAATTATTTTTTTCACTCGATCTATCAAATACTCTAATACTATAAATATAGATAAATTATATTCCACTGGTGTTGAGTAACTAGTCAGAGGTCTGGCCATCTTGTATGATGTGTGCTGGGGATGTAGACTGATGATGGTGTCGCATCAGTACTACGGGGATATTTTCCTATTTTGGATGAAACCGTATAATTTCATCCTTGGAATCAACTAGTTATACTCTATTAATTCTATTATCTACTCATTCTAGTGAAGAGTGGAGTTTTTAGATGTGTATGGAAAGTATGAGGCTTTTGTGGGTGAGTAGAGTCGTGTGATGGGTAGTCAGCGTGTGGAGCCCCTTATTTCCTTGTTGGATGAGATGTTAGTGGAATCAGTGGATGATGAGATAGAGGAGGTTCCAAACGTTTTTGGGTAATTCTTGGAGGTAATCCTCTAAGACGTTTCCACTCTACCACCTCGACGTGAAGTTATGTTCGGAATAGACATGGAGCCCCTGGATTTGGACATCTGGTGAGGTACTGTGAGGTTCACGATGCATGTGTATGATTTGAATAATCTGATGTGAATCCTTTTTCCCACAACCTAAAGGCCAAAACTGATGAATAAGGTCTATTCTAATCATGTTTGGGAAAAAATCTAGTTTAATAAGTATCATGAGTGGCTGATCAGGTGTCAGGAGAGAAAATATTGAATTTTGGTGTAATGTCGACTAAAATCTATATAGTTTGAACAACACACGACATGTAGACCCTTGGATACAAAAAATAGGGTTTTCGGGTGAGTAAATATCACACATAGTGTGGGACCACCAAAAACCATGTGAGACAATGTTAGTGAAATAGATTGTACACTATGAAAGAACAAACAATGAAATGGATAAGAAAATTCCCAGTGTACATCGACATGACCCGAAGGACATGGTGAAACCCATTTTATACTAATATAGCCCGAAGGGAATATGAATGACTAGAAGAACATGGCACAACCTCGGGTGGATGATACAGTCCATTTAATCTACTTATAAACTATGTCGGGAAACATGTAAATGAGAAATTTACTATAAAGGACACATCCTATAAGTTTAGGGGGGCCACATTCCGTGTGGATCCCCTACACATTGTGTACTTCCTTCTGTAGAAACATTACATCTCATATCTCCTTAATTTGGAATTGGATTTTTGGATACAAGGGATTTATCCCGTGTATTTTTTCATGTATAATGTGATGGTGGTCTTTTTTTAGATATGATGAAAGATGTTTTGTGAATGAATCTTCATTAAGAGAAGGTTGATAGTGACAGTTTTTGGGTTAGATCATCTGAAAGTTCACAGAGGCACCAAACAACTAGGATACAACATGGGTCATCAATGTAACACTTGAGTGGCACTAAACTACGGTGTTAGGGAATGGTTCATCTATCAAAAGAGTTTCACCCTCTCAATGAGATAGGGAATGAAAAATCTATCTTTTTAGTGGCACCCTATTGTTGGTGTAGGGAATGGGCCCTCAATCTATTGACTGGAACCCACTTATAGAGTAAAGTAATGGGTAATTTGTCACTAAAGTGATACCCTCCCTCAGACTCCTGGAATGGGTCCTCTACCACAAGAGTGGAACCCTCCTACAAATTCTGGGTATGTGCCCCATAAAATTAGAGTGCCACCGTCTGGTTGGAAAAGAGAACATGTCCTCTATTAACCCGTCAGAGTGTCACCCTCCAATTCGGACAAGGCCAAAGTCCTCCATTTATCGACCCTATGAGTGGAACCATCTAATTGAACTATGACATGGTTCCTCTATATTGAAATTTTTACCTTGAATCTGAGGCACAATAGAGATGTCTGTCATTACTTGGATACTTTTTTCATAGATATGTAAGATTATGGGAATCATTGGAGGATCTATTTGAACTAAGAAATTTCTCTTTCTGGGATATGGTATGAAATGGAGATCCCATTTATCTATCATTTTTTTTATTTTATGAGTATATATATTTATATTTTTTGTTGGATTTTATTTCTCTCTTGTTATGGGTTTATCTATTTACTTATTTCATGTATCTTATTTCTTCCCAGATCAACTGTTGGGGCATCCTACTTGGTATGTATATACTGACCCGGATATGGGATTTTACCACATGTTTCATTTCTTATGAAGATGATGGATTTTTTTACATTGATTAAAAAGGTTTTTAGGGGTTACATGGGTGAATTTTCCCACTTATGGTTGTATGGTCATGGAGATATGGAGTCGGGATCTCTTAGAATTTACATTTTTTTATTTGATTAGGTTGGAACATCTTTCTAGTTGGGAATGCATTTTCACATTTACAATTCAGATTATGTAATAATACTCTTGTATTATATAGATGTTTTTACATGTGTGGTTGTTTTTCTAGATGTTACAATATTTTCTTATATTCCACCAGAATAATTTATGGATATAGTTTTCTATGTGAGTACAAGTATGTAGGAAAATGCCACCCATATTAGTAATGACTTTTGGTTCATGTTTATTACACATAACCTATAGAGGTGGTATTGGGGTAGTTAATGATTGATCACTATTGGGTCAGATAGTGGCAGATTGTTTTCAAGGAATCTAACTTCTTGGGATAGTGTTTGGAGTTATACCCTCATAATGATTTTATGTGATGTAGGGAAACATTTGAAAAGTGTATTAATTGTTGATTTCTGGCCACATAGCCCATTGTTGTATTGGCGTATAATATGATAATACACCAGGACTCTGACAACCTTCTTGTCTACTCAGCATACATATACATTGGTTTTATGTAATATCTATACATAAATCATATAGGATAGGGTCATTGATTATCCTTCAAGAGTAATATACTGATATATATATATCTATATATATATTCTCATCAACTGTGGTATGTATTTATTTAAAATTTTGGACGCCTTATTGATGGAAGCTAGGCAATTTACTGATTTAGTATGGTGATGAAAATAGGTTGAATGGTGAAGCCTTAATTCAAGGTCCATCACATGAGATCATGCCTCTAAGAGGACAGTACGAAGCACCCTTAACTATTGATTAGTAGATTGTACTAGATGAGCAGGATGAGGATTCATGTAATCTAATAAAACATGACAAGATAAAACACCAGTGGTCGATGAGGTTCCATGGTGATCAACATACCTAGAAGATGAATGATTTGATAGAGTAGAGTATCTATGTTTTTTTTATAATCATGACATCAATTTATTTATTGTTTATGATAGCATCCAAAATTTTCCATAGAGTAGACATGTGATCGTAGAATCTAGTCACATATATGAATGATGATTTGACACCCTAATAGACCGAATTCCAATAGATATTTTGTGAGGATTATTATCCCTCATGATTATGCTCTATTTGGATTCTGTATCACCTGGACCTATAGAAGGGTGGTATGGTAGTTTCTGAGTATGTAGTGTGGTTTACGGGCCATTCATGGTATTCCATCACCATGATTTAGATAGAATATTCCAAGTGTGGAAATTTGAGTAGGGTCTCTGAAGATATATCTATTCTAGTGTAGTACCCCTATGCATTCCCAATTATTCTAGACAATTAAAAAATACACTAGTGATGGGTAGCATCATGTCAAAGGGATTCCATGTAACTAGATCTAGTAGTGGGCATTATATTGATTAGTTGTGTGCATCAGTTAGTGGGTTCTATTAGACAGTATCTCAGTGGTGGAGATAATCTTATGATCAGACCATGGAAAAATGGACACGCGGAATAAGGAAATAGAAGAAGAACATGGTCGGACAAAGAGTGGCGGTGAACTGATGTGGATAGATAAGGTCATATAGAACATGATTTTATGACCTAACATGATGAAGAAGGACGGAAATCAGCTGATGGAGAACCAAAATGGAGACAACATAATTATAATTGATCTCCCAGATGATTTTAGGGAAGACCCTAAGGAGGTAGGTAAAATAGAGGATTAGGTGGGGCTCCGAGATGAGGATATATTGGTGGTGGATGATGTTATATATTAATTACACCAACACCCCCATGTGGCCCAGGTCAGGATCAGTAGTTGGTGACCAAGTACAAGTGTAGCTACAGGCCATGGAGGCCTATGACCTGATAACTAATGAGATAATTAGATGTATGCTATGTGATTATTCTAATATTTATTCAGGTCTAATATAAATAGGTGTGATTCATTCCTTTATCTATGTATTCATATTGTGATATATGGAACTCCCAGTTGAAACTATATCCAAACATATTTGTTTTTAGGTCCATAAAGCTAATGCTTCTATGATATCTTCTAAATGTTGGAAGTGAAAGATATTTCTTGGTGGAGAGAGATTCTTGTGGGAACTATTTGATTTCTTAATGAGACCTTATAATATCATCTTGGTTATAGACTGGATTTGCATGATATGAGTCAATATTGAATATCTTTGCAGACAAGTATGATTCCTTCATATTGATTCTATGAGATTTTCCATTTATGGGAGAGAGATTTCTCATGATGGAGTGAAATGGCCTTGTGTGAAGGAGTCTAAAACCCATTACCTATAAGTTTGAAATTTTATCCCATCGTCCAAAAGACTCTTCAAGCATATATATTTTTTCTTGTCATGGAGGGATTTATGGATGAGACAATCAAGGATGTTCTAGACTACCTCTAAGGTAGGAGATGGAGTTTTTCATTGAACCACACTATTGGACCACATTGATATCATCTTCCACATATTGGATGACCCACACCGAGCTCAGTGTGTTTCAGTTTCTGTTGGAGAACCATCAAGAGAAGGGTTTTGTCAACCCTAGTGTGTCCCACTATGAATCTGCAATGTTGTTCATGAGAAAATAGGACAATAGCTTTCATATTTTTGTAGATTATCATCCCCAAGACATTCCAAGATAACAAGAAAGAACTCTTTACCAAGGATTGATGAACTCTATGATCAATTGAGAGGTGTGATATAGTTCACAATGATCAATCTTAGGTTTGGATACCACAGGTTGAGTGGTCATGGGGATGATATTTCGATGATTGTATTATTATATCACTATAGAAACTATGATTTATTTTTGATTCCTTATAGTGTGATGAATTACCCCACTGTGATCAAGGATTTGATGAACCATATATTCAACCATACTTAGATCATTTTTTTATTCATTGATGATATATTCAAATATTCTATGATAGAGTAGCAGCAAATTGAGCACTCAATTATGGTCATATACTTTCTTTGAGAGAACCGATTTACGGTAAGCTCTCATAGTTCCAGTTTTAGATCCAAAATGATTCAATTTTTCGGGAATGTACTTTATAAGAAGTATTAACTATGGAACCAGTGAAGATCGATGTAGTGATTTCATGGGAGACACCCAATTGAAATTAATAGGTGAACAATTTTCATAGCTTTCTCAGGTACTATATAACTTTCTTGGAAAAAATCCCCAATAATGAATCACCATGAAATATATTGATGTTTAATGAGTATCTGTATAATTGGACTATGTAGTGTCAGAAATCCATTGGTTATTTGAGCTTGTGGATGATAAGTGATCATGTTAGGAGTCTACCATAAGAGAGAAATGAAATAAATATTAAATTTTGATTCCTCTATAGGTGGTATCAGTTGTGTGTTGATGCATATGTAGGTAGTGATCTCATATTGGTAGAGTCATTTAGACCCACCCAGCAGAACTATAAAACTCATACACCAGATTTGGTTGTGGTAGTCTTCTATTTGAAGATATCGATGTACATATTTTGGGAGAGTTCTATATTGTTTACTCAAACAATTATATTCTTAGGTATGTCTCTAAATAGAGAGACCTGAACCTGAGATAGAGGCCTTGGTTGGAGTTACTGCAGGAATATTAGATTAATATATTATATACTTCTAAGAAGGAAAATTGGGGGAATACTCCCATATCATAATGTCTTAGAATAATTTTGTGTATGAGGCATTTGAGAAGTTGGATTCTTATTATTGACCCCAGCTGATAAGGATGGTGTACCTCTTATTTATCTTATTCCATTACATCCACTAATTCTCTATCATGTGAGGGAGTCCCGATTAGGTGACATCGACATTGAGGTTTTACATGTATTGATATCCTAAAGTGATTCACCTTATGAATTTCCTGATGAAGTGAATCACATGGCCATTTTTAAAGGATGGATGGTTGTCCCAGTCATGATGTGGGAGGAGGTGATGAGGGAGTTTCACACATATCCTTTTCTTGTACATCCAAGTGTGGGGAATATGTAAAAATATTTTTAGTGGATGTTTCAGTGGGATGGAATAAGTGAGAGAATGGATGAGTTTATCTCTCATTTCCTTACGTGTTAGTAGGTGACAGATGAGCAGAAGGTTCTGAATGGTTTTTTTCACCCTCTTGAGATAATTTACTAAAAATGGTAAGATATATGCATGTAATTTTTGATAGGTTTTCCACGGACAATGAGAGGTCATGATTCTATTTGGGTGATAGTGGGCCACCTTACAATTTCGGCACATGTTATTTCTATTAGGTAGCTGAGTTCCGTGGAGTTTTTAGGGTATTTGTACATTTAGGAGATCATCCACCTTTATGGGGTTCCCTCGATGATTTTTTCTATCTATGATGTGAGGTACACAACATTGACATTGAGGGTCATTTGGGTGCCATTCTGAACCCAATTGAGGACAAGTAAAGACTTTTACCCCCAGAAAGATGACAAACCTAAGTGCACAATCCAGGTGATGAAGGATATTCTAAGATATTGTGTGTTAAATTTTTTGTATAAAGGGGATGATCAGTTTACGTTGGTGGAGTTTTCTTATAATAATAGATACTACTCTACTATAAGAATGTCATCATTTGACGACCTGTATTGGAGAATATAAAGGGTACTCTTATGTTGGATTGAAATAGGTGAGGCATCTCTTGTTTTTCCAAGGATGGTGAAAGAGATGATAGAGATGGTCCAAGTTATTTGAGATTGGATGGGGATATCATAGTACAAGAAAACAATTATAATACAAAATGACACCATAGACCATTGGATTTTGAGCAAGGATACCAAATGTTTTAGAGTTTCTCCCCATGATGAGAATTTTTGTGATTTTAACAGGGAGGCAAGAATTACATGAGGATCATCGTGTCATTTTAGATCTTTAAAAGGGTTTTTAGGTTTCCTATAACCACTATTTACACCCACAATAGTAGTTGGTCCATGATATATTCCATGTTTCTCATATGAGGAGATACATGCATTACCCCACACATGATATTGAATTGAGTGAGCTTCTCATCGAGGATAGAGAAACCATTGCAGAGCACCGGGTGGATACCGAGGTCAGTGGTAGATGATCATGTGTGGATGAACAATTACATTGGTTCTTTTATGTGCTTTCATGGGAGCGTGTAGGAGAGATTCTGTGAGAGAGAGATTCAAATGTGTCACAAAATCATCAAATATTTGTTTAACTTGTTTCTTTTCGATGAATAAAACCATGATGGATAGAATAATATAAGGACCTTATATTTACCTTGTAAGAATTTGAGATATATCAATTAATGTTTTCATATCCATGCACTGAGATGACGTGTGATTCAATGGCTGAGTGTGCCCAGAATTAATTTTATAAAAATATCTTATATATTATATATCAGACACAATTTCAAATTAAAATGTAATATATATTAAAATAAGTTTTGAACTAAAAATTTGAGACCACAATTGAATATAAAATTTTAGGTTAACCCTAAGAATGAACTAAAATTGGTTTTCATGGGACGTTGGGATAATATGATTGTTTTTGGGTACATTAAATGAATTAAATAATTATTTTAAGTAATCCAATTAATCATATTTCCTTATATATATATATATGAATTTATGTGTAATCTCAATGTTTAACAATAAAACTCAGGGAATGTTGTGAGGGGGGAATACACCATTCTTTATGTATGTTTTGAGATCATATGATGATGATCGTATAGATCAAGGAGAATTGAGGTGCCATGAACACAAAATATTTTCCCCATTCACTGACAATAATGTTATTAATCAATGATTGATCTCAATTAAGGAAGGAATCTTCATTTTTTGATTTCACCCATTATGATTAAATTATTAAGCATGATCATTTCCATTATTTGATCCTTTTCATGCACCCATGTATTAGATTTACATTGTTTATTCTATTTATCCCTATTTTTCCATTTTTCTGACCATGGATATACCCAATAAAATTTTATTGAAAGGAATGTTCATCCAATTTTTTTTGAACCCTTTTATCTTATGATTTCCCCCACATTTATTCTTTTTCTTTTCCATTGGATTATGGAGACTATTGTATGATACTACTTGGATTAGACCCTTGAATTCATGGTAAATTCACTTCAAAAAATTAGATCGGAAATTAGAGGGTGATTTTGGATGATTTTGAGAGATGTGAGTGATTTCGCCATGGACTTTTATATCTAGTGAGGTAATGATAATCATTTGAGAAGACTGTGGGTTTCAAATGAACTGATGTAAATCCATATTCCAGCCAACGGTGGGATAAAAATGATGGACAACGACTCTTCCCATAGATTTTAGAACAACACCAAGTGAAATCAGAGGAATTAGTGGTGGATTTTTAATTTATGGAGAAGATCTATATAACTATGTCAAAACAAACTAAAATAAGTGTATTCTAAAGAAAACACGATATGTAGACCCCTGGATGTAGTGGATATAGTTTCTATTTGAGTTAAATATCACACACCATGTGGGACTTGCAAACATTCTACGACCTAGTGCTGATGATCTGCAATGTACTATGAGAATACATTGACACGACCAGGTCTATGAACACAACTACTGTACATAGAAACAACCTAAAGGAAAGGGGAATAACCATGCACATGACCAGTGTATACATACATGACCCAAAGGACATGATCATGACCAGTAATGCAACCAGTGTACATAGACATGGGTCGAAGGACAAATGAATTGCTAAGAACATGACCAATGTTCATAGACACTACCCTGTGGACATTGGAATATCCAGGAAAACACTCATAATTCGTTGGTGGCTGAGAGATTCCATTTAGTTCCCATACATGACGTGTAGTGATACATTGGAAGTGTTCCATCTACTAGAAAGGGCATTACTAGGTTTCAGAGTAAGTCAACACATCATGTGGGTCCCCTGGATTCAGTGTACCTCTTTTTCTGAAAACATTTACCTCTCATTTATTCACTATTTGGACTCGAATATTTCCTCATTAGTAGCCTATCCTAAGTGTTTCTCCATGTAGAATGTGATGGTGGACTTCATAGTGTATTTTGAGATATATTTTTGGATTTTATAGGTATTATTTTTTAAGTGATGTTATATGATGATTCTGATCAGGAAGGATTGCCAGATATGTCACAGTGTCACCCTCCTATAGGGATACAGACTGGGTCCTCTATCTACCTCTATAGTGGAACCCTACTAATGAGTAATGGAATGATTCCCCTATCAAGAGAGTGTCACCCTCCGGATGGGAGAGGGTATGGGTCCTATATATATTAAGTGAAACCCTCTCGTGGAGTCTGGGAATGGTTCTCCTTTCAATTGAGTGTAACCCTCTTATAGAGACAGAGAATGGGTCCTCTACCACTACAGTGGAACCCTCCTATGGAGTTTGGGTATGAATCTTCTACCACCAAAGTGTAACCCTCCCACAAAGTTATAGAATGGGTCATCTACCATTATAATGGATCCCTCCAATTGGGATTGGGCATGGGTCCTTTATCTTCCATTATATTGTCACCCTCCTTTTAGGAAAGGGCATCTGTCCTCTATCTATCTATGATATGAGTGTCACCTTTTTGTTATTCCAGGGCATGTGTCATCTACCTAGATGTTTTTCCCTGAACTACACAACATGATGATGAGGTGTGAATCATCTTGGATACTTCATTAGAAAGAGACATGCGACGTTCGACAAATTTGGTGTAACTCATAGAAATGAAGACAATCTCTTTATAGGTGGGGTTGTGGGATGGAGATCGCCAATATCACTTGTTTGGGATTCTTCCAAGAGTATATGTATTGGTATATATTGTTGGATTTAATATCACTATTTCTATGGGGTGATCTTTCTACTTCTTTCATTTCCAATATTGGACCCCACTTAATCTCTTAGAGAATCCTACTGGGTAAGTATATACTCATCCTTGGTTGGACTTTTCCTACACAAGTTGTATCTTATGAATTTGAATAAAAGGTCGGTGATAATTTAAGAGGATCATAAGGGATAATAGGGTGATTTGTACTATGTAAGATGGTTTCAGAATGAAAATATGAATCTAGGCTATCTATTAATTTGCCTTTTTTAGTTCCTCTTAGGATGGGGTAACTTTTAGGATAGGGGTTTATTTTTCCCATTAACATTACAAATTATATGGTATTAATCTTCTATTCCCAATAAGTTATTAAATTCATTTTTTTATTATATATTTCATTATATTTTATTATATTACACATCAATTCTTCATAGTGATTGTTGTGTGTGTGAGTATATGTACTATGACAATGGTCACCCATAATAGTCATTTCATTTGATAGTTTTCATTAGACCATGGACTTTGGAGGTGGGGTTAGTGTAGTTGCAGCTTGAGACCGACTGGGTTGGGTCCTAAAAAATTGAGTAATTTGATTACCATTTATTTTAATCCTTCATCCAATCTACATGAAAAAATACAACATTTAAAAAAAGGTAAAATGATAATTATTGTATAATAACTGAGACATGGGGAAAAGAAGTACTTGAGTTTAGAATTATATTATAATTTTTAAATGTGGATCATTTAACTACTATAGAACTTATATAGGTGAATCATTAAATTTGGGATAAAATTTTTAATCTCTATATATATATTTTACTTCGTATATAAATCATAAAATATTTCATCAAACTGTGAATCATTACCACCATTTTCTCACAAATATTTTAGAGATTAATATTAGATTTTTTTGAAATACCATATTCGATGTTTTCTACCTCAATTAGAAGGTGTTAATAATTTCTAATGATAATATTATATGCTGATTTAGGAAGTGGAGTTTTAAAATATATATGATATTCCAAAATTTGTTCATTCAAGAATAAACACCAATCATTTCTATTTTTTTTAAAACATTTCCCAATATTTTCTTAACATACCAATTCGAAAAAAAAATTACCATTGGATTTGGGGTGATATAAAATTGATACATAGTAAAAAGCCATACATATGGATTATGTTATTGATATTATGATTACATAAATGAAAATATTGATTGATAATGATAAACATAAAAACTCATAACATAAAAAAAATTAAATATCTCAAAAATTCAATAATCATTAGAGAGATTGAGGTTCTAGTTTCCATTTATTTTAACCATTTAGAGACATAATCATCATCCCAAAGGACACATATTAAGCCTAATTATGTTGGAAGGGTCCAATGAATTCAATATCCCCTATATCCAATATGTCAAATAATTACAAATGTTTTTGTGGAATTTGAATCATTTCATATATATTCCATTGTAATTGATATCATGCACATGACTAAAAAATTGTATGGGAATATAAATATAATTTTTCCTTATAAAATATCGAGTCATGGAATTTTTAAGATTTACATTGGGAGATAAATTTTCCATCCCCCAATATCAAGTGTGATAGAACCTAAAAAAGATATGAATTCATGGACATCGATACACTTGTGAATAACATGGTTACTAGAAATATACTACAAGTGTGGGTCATCATAAATGTACTATCACTACTCGTGTTTATTTATTTTTGACTGTATAGTGACAAATTCTTATGGGAAACTAAATAATACAAAAATAATTAACATTTCCACATACCAATGGGTATGGTCCTCTAGATTATAATGGTACTCATTAGGGAAGAACTCTCTAATAGGTAGGAAATAGTCAAAATAGTGGTCCAATGGTGTGGTATTGCTACAAATGTTGGAAAAAAATACATTTTATACCCCCTTTTTTGTAAAATATCTTTATGAATCTCATAGGGGAGGAGAATCAACTATATGAGGACTTTTATATCATAAATATTTATAAGGAGTACCCTAAGAGAAACGTCATCAAAAAAGACAATGACATTTACTAAAGTATATAAGAACATAATTTTCCAATAGAAAATAAAAAACAATTTATATCTTTTTTCAGTGTGGAATAATTTTTCCATGAATGTTTTAGGGTACATGAATCACATAAATTATATGTGGATTCCTCTCCACCTTTTTTTTAAAATATCCACAAAATTAATGTTATTGTAATGAATCATGATCTTGAAAGGAGAATCACACAATGGTGGTTAGATGATGGGAGGTGGTTTGGGGATCATTTTTATTAAATTAAAATAATTCTAAAAATTTCTATTAAAAATATTTCTATAATATATATGATAATGAAAATGGAATCCTGCTAAATTATTTAAGGATTCATCAGTAGACACCATCATGACCGAATAAATACTGTAGTATATAAAAAAAATTAGATATTCAAGGTGAGAAGTTAATTTATTTTTTGAATTATCAACATGAATTCCCACACTTGAGATGAAATTTCTATGTATTATCCTTCTTTATCATTAAAAAAATCCATCATAAATATATTCAAAAGAAACAAAGGAGGACTATACCTAGGTGTGTCGAACACACATTAAAGAATTATATGTGAACTATAAAATCATCCATAAAATTTACATATCATAATCAATGTACAGAAATAAAATACTCAAAAAAATACATTGAATGGTTTTAGGACCATTTTATAGACAAAAATGCATCCTTCATTTGGAAAATTTGTTGGGTGGAATGGTATATGTTGATTTCTGTTAATCTCTATGGGCTATATGTATTTGAAAATAAATAAATATCCATAAATTAAATAATAATGGGGCTTACCAACTAATACATAATAAATTTATTCATTTAACAAGGGAAGAACATGTCCCCTTCATGTGGACTTTTTAACTGATGGTGGTCAATTATGACACCCTATTTATTTTTTACTTATGTGGAAAAAAATATATTCTATATATTTAAAACTATTATAATATTACTTTTCTATTTATTTAAAGGTGAATCAATTACATTATATTAGTTTTCTAATGAATAATTTGAATGTGGAATTCCCATTTAATATTATAGATGTGATAGATTGTACAACCTCCCTGTAATTTGATCCCCTTGATTTTTACTACTTCATGGATAGTCGGATTTATCCGATGTTGAGCATAGATTATGAGTTTATCTTAATACCATAAAATTATGAGGTGCATAATAAATGATGGGATAATCCTCTAAATATCTACAACTATAATACCTGTCACCTTTTTTACTATTAAAAATGGTATAGAAATCACAATTTTTCTATGAAAAGTGTTCTTTGAAAACTATGATATTAAATTGTATGATACAAAAAATTAGGAATTGTTCTATTTAGAGGGATGTCGTTATAATTTCAATATATTTGTATCTTTTATTGGGGAAAGGGATTTGTGGGAGTGAGGTCAATGAAACTACCACTCCTCCCATGATTAGTTGATATAGTATCAATATAAATAAAAATGGGATTTATAAAATCATAGATGGTTTGTGGTAACTCTAAATAGACACAGACATACATTAATATTAAAAAATACGAATTTTACAAAACAAAAAAAAATATTTATAAAATTAATTTTATCTTAAAGAATTAATGAATTATGAAGAAAAAAATCAAGGAGGGAATGATTTTTCTAAGTTCCACTTGGAATGTCTTCAATAAATTACATAGTAAGTTTATAGTTCTCCTAAACTGGGTGTTTCATTACATCATGAATGTTAAAACAAAACATTTATTACCCAAACACTTTGGGGTTTATTCTATATTGAACATTTATTATGGTATTTCTCATTATAATAATAGGCCTTCCATGTTTTTGAAGTATATTTCCATGTTTTTTAGAATTAACCATATCATGAAAGTAGAAGTGTTCATGGAAGATGAGATTATGTGGATGTCCTAAATCAATCCAGTTTGTTATATTTTTTCTAGGTGGAATAAATCTCCACATTTCTCACTTGTTAAATATCTCCAACATCGGAATAAGTTTACATAGAGTGAGGACTAACATTATTTGAAAAATCTATAACAAAAATTACATCAGAAAATAAAGTATTAGATAAGGTGGAAGTTATAATAAATTTCCCCACATCATTTTATTTAGTTGGAATATTTACATTTATAAGTTCCAAAACATTCCATCCAAGGTTAATATTCTGATGGTAGTACAAGAACTGACTATGGGTAAAAATCATAATGAAATTTGGTATAAAAACAAAATTTGTAAACTATATCCATGAAAGGAGTGTGGAATTTTAACTTTTTAAATGTATCCATTATATCATTATTAAATACATCATCATTTTATTATATTGAGGAAGACTTTGGTGTAATGGAATTCGAATTGGAGAATCAGATGAATACTTAGGGATAAATGTATTATCCTTTTTTGTATTTATAATCATTTGAATATTTAAGTAATTAAGAAGGAGATATTATCAATTATAAGAGATATACATTGTGTAGAATCCTTAGAATAATTTTTTTGAAAAACTTTTGAATTTTGATACCAATAAATTAACATTTCTCTTGGGATTGAAAATATGATGTGATGATGGTTTATGAGAAATATACATATTTATCTGAAAGATGGTGCTTTCTATCTTTACCCAAGGATTTAGCAGGTCCTGAATTAATAATTGAGTTGTTTGTCAAAATTAGATGTTTTTGGATTCTATTTTCTTCCCTACCAATGTAAGTATAGTTAAATATAATGGAGGGATAAGGAGTTTAATCAACAAATGTAAATGTTCTGAAATACGTGCACCTTGAAATTATTGAAATCAATTTTATTTATGATATATTTACTTTCTTCCTTTTCATTAATATATGTTTTGTCTCCTCCCATGTTTTGGATTTTTCTTAAATAATTCATCCATGAATGGTTCCTTTTTTGAAATTGACATATATAAATTGTGACATCATAAGACTGAAATAAATTTTGGAGTTGGGTTTCACTACTAGAAAAATACCCTATACTAACAGTTTGGAACCATTGGTATAGGTCTCCAAACCATTGGTATAGCCTATACCAAATGCTTTGGAGAATCGTTTCAATGTAAGCCTTGGGGATAGGTCTATACCAACGGTTTTGAAAACCGTTGGTATAAGTAATATGAAAATCTATACCAGTGGTTCCATAAAAACATTGGTATATGTAATTAAAAAAATAATCATTCGGTTGATTTTGATCCCAGCACCTCTAGTTTGTGATTGAATTGCCTAACAACTATCCTAACCTACTTTTTTGAACATAATTTCAAAAACATATATATGTATTATCATACGTATTTTAAATTTTTATTTATTTAATGTCCTCTGTAATAAGATTCCATTAAAAATACATGTACCTATACAAACAGTTTTGAGAACCGTTGGTATAGGTTCTTTGATTTTGGGACCTATACTAAAGGTTTGACCAAAACCGTTGGTATAGGTCCATATAAGTGACCTATACCAACAGTTTTGGTCATACCGTTGGTATATGTTCAAATTAGTTATCTATACCAATAGTTTTCCCAAAACCGTTAGTATAGATCATATTTCCAATAGTGTTTACTGATAACAAAATGAGTTTTATCATAAAAAATACATCATTGAAAAGGAACTATAAAATATTTATAATTACAATGAGCATGATTTAATTTTACATTGATTTTATACCGGCCATCCATTTTATTATCCACTATTTTCAAAGGATGAATGGTTTATATCATTTTTATTTCCCCTAACCAAAATTATTGGTAACATTAAGCCATATTTGATATCAACTACAGAACAACGATATGGGTGTTTTTAGAGGATAAATACGAGATACATAATCTGTTATGGTGACGCACTATTATAAAAAATGATTTCTAACATGATTCCTTGGCTATATATTAATTAATAACATTGACGGATGTTATAAGGTTAGAGGTATAATATATATTGTAAATAAGGAAAGAAAAAAAAAATTTCTATTTAATCTTCTAAAAATAATACTTTATTATTGCATTCTATCTCACCTATGGTAAATTGATTTCGTAGGAACATACATTAATAGAAAAAGGTTATTATAAATCGTAGTAATTGTTAAACATAAGAAATGGATTATGATTGATCATCATGATTAAGATATGAGACATAAAATGAGATCATAACAATTAGTATGTGGCATATAACATTGAAATGTGGAAAAAATATAAAGTAGAACTATTTATAATCATATCAACAATTTTCATAAATTTGGTGTCGTAAAAAATATTTTATGGTTCTTCACAAAGGTATGAGAAACATATCATTCCTAAAAATTAATCTATTACCCAATGAAATGGGACACTCTATGGTATTATCCTTCATATGTATTAATTAATTTTATACACATATATCATGTATCATATTAAATAATTTCGTTAATAATCTATGGATAATAAAGAATGTGATTCATTTAAAATCCTTGAGTACATAAGGGTTTAATGACAAGGATATTTACTCATTTTTAAACACATGTGATGGGAATGAGTGTTTAATACTTGGAAATATAAATCAATGATTTATAAATAAATATATTTGGATACATTTGAATAAAAGGAGGTTTGGTTATTCATCACATTAGAATATAGGTATGAAAAAATAAAGGATGATTTAATCATCATAAAATGTATAAAAATTGGTTTATATAATGAAATTAATGAAAATGAAAGAAAGTATCTCACTAATAGAACAATAATTTCAAAATAATGCAATGATCATAAGTTAGTGATATTTTTATACAATTTAAATTATAATTCTAAGTATAAAATAATTTATATTATAAAAATGAAGATAATGGGAATCCATTACCTTGAGTATCACTTTCTGAAAAAAGATGAGTGATTCCTTGAGAGATTGAGGGAATTAACGAAGGGGATATTGAGAATAAGGGAGGTAGGGAGATTTCGTAGATCTAGGTAGATAATGTAATGGGGTGAGGAGGGGTAATTTTTAACAATTTGAAGATCATTTTTATTACATTCCAATATAGTTATTGGAGTTAATGGTCAAAGAAAATAAATTTCTATTGGGCTACACATGGTTGTGGGTCATGCTTATAAAAAAATAATTTATTTTTAGATATATTTGACTTTGAAAAATGAGATTAAATTTTTTACATTATTTTTGTCTTGGGAATGTAGTTTTTACACAATATATGTTTTTTAAAACCATACTTTATTTTTAAGAACTTAAAAAGTTATTTATTTGTTTTGAAATTTGACTTAATAATTGTTTTTGATAAATATGTTAATAAAATTAATTTTTTCAGTTAAAATTATTAATTATTAATTATTACATAATTAGTAAATATTTATGAGGTCATAATATATATTGAAAAAACGTGATTTTCACTATTCACTAATATATAATGTATTTTATAATGTTATCAAAATTCCACCATAACAACATTTTGATCTACAGATTTCAAACATAATGATTAGTTATTTCAAATAAATAAATAACCAGTTTAGTCAAAAACATTATCCACTATGATTGGCTTGAGAGTGAACAATGAATACTATAATGGTTTGGGGTGTAAAACCATTCAACATTTATAGTTTTCAAAATTATCCCTAACTACTAATTAAATTATTCTTATGATTATACGTATAGAAAAAATCAATTTCAATTAAAAATGGTATGCTATAATGGATTTTGATAATTGATTCAGTTATGATTCATGTTCAATAAACTTCCTATATTTATAACATGATTCATTTTTATTGAATATATCATGCAGGTTATGTTGTTTCAAATGATAATATATTATTATCATACCATTTTTCATATTTTATTATGGTATCTCCGATATATACCCTTGCTAAGAATTTAATCTCACCCTTTACTATGTTTTCATTCCCCATGTTATGATGAAAGTATTATGTGTGTTGTGACTAAGAATTGATCTAATTATAAATAACATAGTGGTGGGTGATATAAATCAATTAAAAAAAGTTATCAATGTATCTGTATTTCCAAATGCACTATACCTAAAATATTATTCCATAGATCATTATGTTGTGTAAAGAATATTTGTATATTAAGATTTAATATCTATCCCTGATAATTTTAGGAAACAATAAAAATGATATATGAATTTTAATCCATGAGGAATTATAAATTATCCTCCTCAATTTGGAACCAAAACCTTCAATAATTTGATAAATTTTAACCCTATGAAAAATAAATTTTAAAATAGGAGAAAATATAATTTTGATATTTTTTGAGGTTTTCATTAAAACATAAATTATTATATCTTATCACATTTATGACCACTCCCCCACACATAAAATTGTACATTGTCCTCAATATTGAATCTCAATGTGGTAGAAACCATTCCAATAATTAAAGGTTCAAAAAATGATTACAAATAATGTTGTAAGAATTCCTTATCAAGGGTTTTCATTAAATTTAAAAACCATATTTTCCACTACATCTATAATTCAATCATTTCTTGGGCTAGATAAAGAATAAAAAATGGTAATAATTGAAATGTTATTATAGAATAATAATTTCCAAAATATATATATGATGACAAGTCATTTCAAAATTATTCTCATAAAATACAATAAGAACCAACATTCAAGCCACAATTTCAAAACACTAGGTCATTAAAATATTTTCAATTACTAAAATATTACATCTCAATTAATTTTAGCAGGAAACAACACATAAATAGAAAATTTAAATAATTTAAATTCAAGATAACAAAATAAGGTATGTTTTAAGGATGATCACAATTTTTACATACATAATTTAACCAATTACTCCTTGGACAGTGGGGGATTTTTTATTTAAATTCATTCAATAATACCCCCATTTTATAGGGAAGAATTTATATCTATAAGAACATTTCCATTTCCAAAAAGTGAAAATAAATTGGTTGGAGATTATAAAAAATAAAGTAATTGTATAATGTAACTGAATATTTTATTATAGTAAGGTTTATTCAAGGAACATAACTTGGAGATCATATTGTTCCACTAATATATATAATCATTAATCTTCAATAGGGGTTGTAATAATATCATCAACACACCAAGATGAAAATTAAAATGAAAAATATTTCTTAAATTTTAACATCAAAATATATTTTTCATTAATTTCTGAAAATAAAAAAATTATAATGAATATATGAAATATAAAAAATCCTATAAAAACCAAATATTGGGTCTTAAGACATTAATTCAATTTGGATTTTAAAATTATTTTCAATATAATTATTCGATCATGAAATAACACTAAATAGTTTGAGCCCATTGTAAACAATTTTAGCATGGTATATATATATATATATAGAAAAGAGGGACCACACATGATTTGAGTTGATAATATATATAATATAAAATAACCAATAAGACAAGATTATATAACACTACTCTCTTATATGCTAGAAATTTCATCAAATCCTATAAAACAAAGTAGTAGATATTATATAATGTAGCCCTTCCTAACTTTTATTTTTTCACTATGAAGTATGAATTAATTATCAAAATATTTATAGTGGTAGGGTACAACCATCCATTCCTTAGTTGAGAATTAATAAACTCAAGACTAATAATTTGAGTTTTTGAATACACTGCATCTTACTTTTAATACTAAAGAAAAAAAGAAAAAATTATTAAAAAACTTAACAAATGAAAACTATAGGAAATGAATAAATATTTAGGTGTAACAAAATGGGGTTTTTTATTAAACTTTCCCAAGTTATATAGTCCTTTTATGAACCCATATATGATTGGGTATCTAGTTTATTTGTTAGAATCTGATAGATATTCCTTATTCCAGTTTTAATGACTTGAAACTTTCCTTTGATTAATAGTAACCATTAATCATATTCTTTAATGTTCTCCTCATTATCATTAAATGTATTTGGAATAATTTGAGAGGTGAATAATATTAAAGGACACATCCCATAATTTTAATTTGGTGGGATAGTGTGAAAATAATGGAAATTGAAGACTAAGATGTTAATTTTCATCTAGTTTGGTTTGACTTATTAATCCTTAACTAAATAATTTTTTTATAAAAATCCAATATTTCAGTAGATCATAGTTCCATGTTATCTTGACTTTCTAAAACTACTTTCATAATATATATTTTAATTAAATGAGGGTTCTCCAAATAATCATTAATAGGTGTAATTTCTATTTTTCAAGATTATCCTCTAATTTATGATGTTTAGATGAATAATCATAAACAACACATAGAGTTGATAAATTGATATAAATTTTCTCATATTAAAAATAATATAAATGAAAATATTATTCAATAAAAAATAACTCACTGAATTTCATCATATTTCTTTTCTTTAGGGTAATATGGTTCTATTGGGATTAATTCTAGGGTTTTTCAAATGTATTCAACTTCCTCTAGCCATTCCTAAAAAAAATCCATAGTTTTGGAATTATTCCAATAAAATGATATATTTTAATCTACTAGTGCATCCTATTCAACCATGGTAAAATAATTAGACATTTTGAAACATGTTAAGTCATCAAAATGAACATTAGAAATTAGAGTATCATATAAATCATGTTATGTTTTATACAAATGTTCTTGACCCATATCCTTATATATTTTTAAAAAATGCATAAAATGAACACATGGGAATTCAAAATGGAACTAGTTTTTATGTTATGATCAAATAAATGTAACTCATTCTTCCTCTCTTCAATTAATATTAATATTTTTATTTTAATATTTTTCATAGTTTATTATTATTTTGGGAGATGGAGTGTTTCAATTCTCTCATGGTCCTATTATGATAAGTTATTATATTCTTTTAAATGAATTAACATATCAAAACCACTAAAATAATGCATTATAGGTTTCTTGAATATTTCTCCTTATGTCTAGTTTTGGAATCCCACTCTTGCATGTGTACGATCTTTCACCCGAGTCTACTCTAGTAATGAAAATATTTTTGGAATTTATTAGTCTATCACTATTGAATGAAAAAAAGAAATGAAAAATAAAAATACCCTAAGAGGTTAATTTATATATTTAAATTATTACTATAATGGATATCCTATCATTTGAACTATGATATATTTATTTTTTGTATATCCTAAGATAGAGAATAGTGAACTACCAGTGGGTTGACCTCATTGATTTAGTGTGTCTATCCCAGAAACTATTTTTAAAAAACATTATATATATTTTTGTTTATTTTGAATGAAAATAATATAATCATGAAAAAATATTAAAATAATGAAATGATAATATGAACTAAAGAACGATGAAAAAAATAAAATAAAAATAAAAATGAAGGGTAGTAAAGTAGGGAATAACAAAAATAGTTCTTATTTGATTGTTCTCTATAATTCATATAATATGCCTAAATAGTATTTTAATCAGTAGCACCTTTCTTTACTTAACTAATGATCAATGTCTCAATTCATTCACATATATCACTGGAAAAATAATAAGTCATGAACATAATGTCTTCCTTTATATGAGTGCTCTCCTAAACAATATTTGATAACCCAATCCTTTAATAAACATAATTTCAACATTTATTACGCAAAACTGCACATAGTAAAATCCTATAAGGTCTACAGGACTAATGTATTTGCAAAGTTATATACATTTAAAAATATCATAAAATAGTTATATAAAGATAATATTCAAAACTCCAAAACAATCCTATAAAATCCATTAATTTTATTATATTTCATGAGATAAAAAGAGGATGTATATAAAAAAGTAGTGATCTATAAATCAATGTATGTGAATAATCAAAGAATAGTTGAAGGTAATTAAAATATGCGATTGAAGAGGCATATCAAGGTTACATAAAATGGGTAATAATAAAATACATGAACATTAAATCATGATATAACATGATAACATCATGGGAACATAAGAATGTGGAAACAATTTCAAATGTGACATCGT
The DNA here is from genome assembly GCA_963277665.1 of Viscum album. NCBI lineage: Eukaryota > Viridiplantae > Streptophyta > Magnoliopsida > Santalales > Viscaceae > Viscum > Viscum album. The sequence continues at coordinate 884,540,051 of OY728123.1, forward strand.
AAACTGTTGGGCGGAGTTGATACTCAATAGGGGGGGGGGGGTTAATTGAGTACCAATTAAAATCTTTGATGAAAATATTTATATTAAAATTCCCTAATTGATAAAAAATTTAAACTGTAGGGAATTTATAATGATTGTAAATGTTCAATTAATCTCTCAAACATTAATTACATCTCAATTAACATAATCTAAAGATTAAGTTAGATTTTGAAACTTACTTACTAGTTCACAATAACTATAAACACTTGCTAGTTAAACTATCAGAGTTACATTAAAACAGATTTATATTTAACGTACATAGTAGTAGAATATTCAAAATAGGTTTTAGGAAAGGTAAAAAGCACATCAAATAAAACAAGAGGTTCAGTCTCAAGAAGAGATTTAGTCCTCTCAAACAGTTTATATAAACTATGATCCAAACCCTTGAACAGGGTTTCACAATAGTATTAAGACTGTCTAGGTCCTCAGTCCTCTACCACACTTCTATATGGGAAAAAGAACAACACCAGCTCTTAGGCGGTCCAGGTCACACTAGACCTCTTCCACAACTCACAGTGGTATAAAATAAGGTGTAGAAAGTTTCATGTGAGGATTTACTATCCTCCAGTTTAGATCATGATTCAGTGTGTATCTAAACTAGACAGATACACACACACTGCTCAAAATGTTGAGTAAAGAGATAGAATAGAGGAAATAAAACTCTTTACAATGCTCTGTGTAATTGCAGATGAGCTCTAGAGTCATTTTGATGTTCCAGATGGAAGTCAAGTCCGTTCTAGTGTGGTTTACACAAAACAGAGTATCATTGTTCTTCTCACCTATAGTTATTTAGACTTGTGCATATGATGTTAAGTAAGGCTCATCATCTTCTTGAGTATATATTCCAGATTGATGATCAGTTTGAAGATCTCTAGTTTTCACAGGTGTTCTTGAAGTTCTTCCTTTTTTTGTGAGTCTCCACACACATGACCTTTTTTATCCATTCCTTTATTCTTTTTTATCTTCCTTTATCAATGAAGATCTTACTTTCTATTGCTTCAGATATGTAAAAGAAATGATTGCCTTTTTACAGGTATGACGTACGGTTTCCTGACATCCAACAACCAACATTAATTAATAACAGGTGCATTAAAATAAGAAAATATGACCATTGGATTTAATTAAGATTTAATAGAAATTCAAAGAGTTTTCATGACAATCAGTGAGTCATGAGATCGGTAGGTCATGTGATAAGAATCGGCGTTGGTGGATATCATGTGATCAACAGCAGCTTCAGTTTCTCATTTGATCAGCATCAGCTTCAGTAGCTATGATGTGATCAACATCGGCTTCGGTAGCTCATTTGATCAGCATCAGCTTCAGTAGATCATTAGTGTGACTGTTTCCATGGGTTCTCATCGGTGCGACCATTCCCATCGGTTCTCATCGGTGCGACCGTTATCATCGGTGCGACCGTTCTTCATCGATGTGACCATTCTTCATCACTGCGACTGTTCTTCATCGGTGCGACCATTCTCATCAGTGCAACCATTCTTCATCGGTGCGACCGTTCTTCATCAGTGCGAACGTTCTCATCGGTGCGACCATTCTCATCAGTGACTTAAGAAAATAACAAATGGTGAGTCAAAAACATGAATTTCGCACAAAGTGTATGTTCAATTCAGAACACTCACAGGTCAATAGTAAACCATAAATAATCATAGATCAACATATGTATACATGATTAAACATATATAAACACATTTAGAACAGAATGAATAATTGTCAAAATTGACTTATAATCAAAAATCACAATGATTTATGATTATTAAAATAACCTTCTCATAGAGGGTTCAACAATCTCCCCCTTTTTGATAATCACAAATATGAAACATAAATGAAGAGGGATGAGAGGATATAATATTCAGTATTCTCCCCCTTTGCAAATAAAATATATAACCAAAGATAAGCATGTCATCATAGATTGCATCAGATCATAAACAAAGTGATAGTATATCAACATAGCATCCGATTACAGAGATCTCCTCTTTATATATAAAGCATTTTATCTATGTATGCATTTATATAAGTAATCATTTCTCCCCATTTATATATATCACCTTTTCCCCCTTTGTATATATATTATTTTCTCCCCTTTGGTATATATTTTATGTTCTCCCCTTTAACAATGTACTTGTTTAGATAAGTAGTCATCATTTATTTCTCCCCCTTTATATATATAGTCTTTTTTATCACCCTTTTTATATATATTATTTTCTCTCCTTTTGTATATATATTTTGTTCTCCCCTTTTACTATGTACTTTTTTAAATAAGTAGTCATCCTTTATTTCTCCCCTCTTTGGGATTATCAAAAAGAGAAATAAAAATAGGGCAGAAAGAGAAAAAAGAAGAAAAGTCCATTGAAATAACCATGGAAAAAGTTACAATGAAGAGAAACATAGAAAAGACACCCAATCCAGAATGACAGGAACAACTAATTCTTGGGATGCAGAGGAGATTTTCCTTTTCCAGATGGAGGAATGGATGGGCCAGAGGGTGGTTTGGTGGAAGGTTGATCGGACCAGATGGAGAGAGGAGGAAAGACAGCTCTGGCTAGAAGCAGATTGGGTGCTAAATTGACTTCCTGGAGACTGGAAGATCTTATTGGAGAAGGCTGCTGAATGCCTGGCTGAATATTGGAGAGATCCTGAGAAACTTAAAATTGAATAGGAGAAACACTTGACTGGCTGAGAGGAACATCCGTAGGAAAAACAATTGACTTATTTTTCACATGAAGATATGGTTTAAGCAGATTGATAAAATCTTGAATAACTTCACCCCGATATTTCATGGCCTTCTCAAACTCATATTTATTCTTCATGAAGCTCTCTAGAGTAGGAGTAAAATCATTCTACTGCAGGACCTGAGCCTTAAATTCTTGAGTGACCAGAGGAAGCCTCAAATTCTCAGCCAGGACTTTAAGTTGATGGTTCAAATCATTCTTGGTATAGATTTTAGAGAAATAGTGATCCACCATTTCCTTGATCTCTCTTTGATCATGTGTAGCATTAGCCGAATAAATCTTCACCAACATGTGAATATGATCACTATTTTCATTAATATTTTTCAAAGAGTCCAAGTACAGAATTTGTCCAAGTGCTGATAACTCTTCTTTTCTAACATCTTTCAAGGCATTGATCTCATGTTCAGTAATAATTGTCACTTTGGATGTGCTAGCTTGAGAAAAAACCTGAGTTATCTTAGCCATCAACATTCTCAAATACAACTTCTTGGAATGTTCTATCAAATTTTGAAAAACATCCATCATACCAATGATTGTTGATCTAAACTCACCTGATAGAAAACTAAGTCATTACCTAAATCCTTGTGTGCTTGATTTAGGGAAGAAATGTACTGGCCAATCATCTCACTAGTATTTCACAGGTTGGCTTGATTATACTTACCACTCATTGAGTTATAACATCCATAGCAGCCTCAAATAAATTTAAAGAAGTAGGAGTAGGAGCAATAGAGAATTCCAAGTTCATTGTCTCTCTAACTGTATAGAGAAACTCATCTTTAAATCTATCCAAATTAGATCGATAAACCGAATGACCAGGTATTTTTTCTACCATTCGCACAGACTCAGCAGCTAGTCTAGCCTTAACAGAAAGGCATGACCTTGCTTTTTGCACCCCTTCTTCCTCTTATCCTAAATAATCCAGACCTAGAACTACTATACCTGGATGTTCTTCCCATTCATCCTTACAGAAGGTGTACATAGGCTTTAAAAAATCAGCTTTAGCAGATGTTTCATGAGATCCTTCACCATCTACTTCAATCACTGACTGTACTGTTCTTTCAACCTCAAGAACAGGTTCTTCTTCAACTAGTTGAGGTTGTGGATCAGCTCAGATCACATCATGACCATCTACTGGTCGAGTATCAGTATCAGCATCATCACCACCATCACCATTACCATCATCATCATGACTATTTCCATTTTAATTATTATTTACTGAAGTCTCATTGGAACTGTCTTTGTTACTAGATTCATAATGATTAGAATTTGATACTTCAGTGTCAGCTTCTTCTTAATCACCAAGAAGAAGTTCTTTCTCATGTAACTCAAGAGGTGGACTTACTGGTCCAAAATCAATTCTCTTCTTAGGTCATACTGTATTAGGTTCACTCTTGTCATCATGAAGTGACTGTGGTTCCTTTTCAATATCCACATCATCATCAGCCTCAACATCCACTGTTCCCTTGTTACTGGACTCTCCAGTTTCCTTAGGAACTTTTGTTTCTTCTTCCTCACCAGAATAAACAACTTCCTAATCAGGTTGTAAACTAGGACCCCTCATCCTTTTTGGTCTCTTAGAGTGGTTAGTAGGATTAAAGGATACATACAGCCTATCATCATCATCAAACCTTGACTTCTTCCATGGATTCCATTAATCTTCATTCTTTTGCAGATATCCTTATTAATACAAAAACTACTACTAGATGAGATACACTCATCTCCATCTTCCACACAGCCCAACAACATTAACATAGATGAAATTTTCTTAGAGTAGAACAAGGTTTTAGCATTCTTGGATGGCTTCACCATCTTATAAATATGGATAAAAAATATCTACACAAGTTTTCTTCTCATCATATAGCAACAAAAACAATAGGAAAACATCTTGATACTTCACAGTAACAAAATCACCCTTTCTGGGACAGATTTGGTGCTGAATAAACATTAACAAAATTCTACTTTCACCATCTAACTCAACAACTGTTATTCTTCTAGATTTAGAATTGCCAGTCAGTATCTCCAATGCATGCTCATATGAAAAATATTCAGTGGATGGAGAAATATTACCAGAATAATCCTCATATCTACCTTTATGAGGTACTCCCAGACACTCAGCCCACTACGTTGACGAAAAATATATCTTTTCCCTTTGACTACTAAAGATATTATTTCATCTTTTGTTCCATATAATACAATGCTCAAATTCAAATAAAACTCATGTACTTGATTTGGGTAGTATAATCAACTATTATCACAAAAACAAATTTTCCATCCTTGCATCTCTAAACCATTTATAAGAGCAAACTTACTAGAAAAACCCATTCAGAACTTACTTCCTTTTCAGCAGTGACTACCCGAGTCTCCAAATTTGAGTTCACAGACCATTGATTCGTGCATCTCAATTATCCTCAGGCGCGTTTCACAGGAGAGGAACCTTCAGATTCCTTGTCTTGTCTCTTTTTCTTCACCATTTGGAAGTTAGAGAGGTTAGAATGGTTTGACGGATTTAAAAAGGTTCAAGAGGTTCCAGAGGATCATGTTTCAGAAAAAGTGATGTTCTGTGGCAGATTAAGGGTCATAGTTCATGGAAATGAAATTTTCGCGGGTCATTAATTTTATCATTTAGGGTTTCAAAAGTAGATATAATATCAATTAGGTAAAAAACATCATTTTGATAAATACTAATTGTTTCAAATACTGTAAAACTACAGTGTTAGAAAAAATCGATTTCACTGATTGGTTTCACAGATCGGTTTCACATATCTGTTTCACAGATCAGTTTCACAGATCGGTTTCACAAATCGGTTTCACAGATCAGTTTCACAGATTAGTTTCACAGATCAGTTTCACAGATTGGTTTGACAGATCTATCATACCCAACTCAGTTTTAATAAAATCCATCCTTTCAAAGATTAAGGGCTTGGTGAAAATATCATCCAATTGATGTTCAGAGTCAATATATTCTAGAAAAATATCACCCTTTTGATAATGATATCTCATGAAATGATATCTAACATAAATGTGCTTAGTCCTAGTGTGAGACAAATGATTCTTAGAGATTTTAATTGCACTAGTGTTGTCACAGTTTATTGACACATCTCTGAATTGATATCCATAGTGAAATAAAGTGTGCTTCATCAACAGAATCTGTGAACAATAGCTACCAGCAGCAATGTATTCTACTTCAGTAGTAGAAAATGAAACAGAGTTCTGTTTCTTACTACACCAAGATACCAGTGTCTTTACCAAAAATGACATGTTTGAGATGTTCTCTTCCTATCTAACTTGCAACCGGCAAAGTCAGCATCTGAATAGCTCATTAAGTAAAAGGGCTATCTTTTTGGATAGAACTAACCTAAATTGGTAGTATGTTTAATATATTTGAAAATCCTTTTTGTAGAAAGTAAATGATATTCTTTAGGATTAGCTTGAAACCTTACACACATGCATACACTAATCATGATATCTAGTTGACTATCAATAAGGTAAAGTAAGCTTTCAATCATACCTCTATAATTGGTTTGATCAACTAATTTCCCAGTTTCATCATCATCCAACTTAAAGGTGATACTCAGAGGTGTATCACTTCCTTTATTAATATCCAAATAAATATGTTTGAAAATATCTTTTGTATATTTACATTGATTTACAAAAATACCATATTTCTCTTGAAAATTTTGAAATCCAAGAAAATACTTCAGTTCTCTCATTAAACTCATTTCAAATTCATTTTTCATAATCTTTGTAAATTCATTACATAATGATTTTTTATATGATCCAAAGATAATATCATCAACGTAGATTTGTACAATCAAAATTTCATTAAAAATTATTTTTAAAAAAATAGTTGGATCTACAATTCCTTTATTAAAATCATTAGAAATATGAAAATTAGCAAGTCTATCATACCAAGCTATTAGAGCTTGTTTTAAACCATATAATTCCTTAAAATGTTTACAAAAATGATTTTGAAAATGATGGTATGTAAATCCAGGTGGTTTTTCAACAAAAACATCTTCAATTATAAAACCATTTAGAAAAGCACTTTTGACATCCATTTGATATAACTTCAAATTTAGATGAGATTCATAAGAAAGTAAGATCCTAATGGCATCTAATCTAGCAACATGTGAAAAGGTTTCTTCAAAGTCTATTCCTTATTCTTGGTTGTAATGTTGTGAAAATAATCTAGCTTTGTTTCTAATGATGTTTCCAGATTCATCAATTTTATTTATGAAAACCCATTTAGTACATATGGTCAAGGTGTCCTTAGGTCTTTCTACTAATTACCAGACCTTGTTTCTTTCAAATTGATTTAACTCATCTTGCCCAGACATTACCCAAAATTCATCATTGATTACATAATTGATATTTTTAGGCTCTAGCTATGAAAGATAGGCTTGATGTTCAACTTGATTTCTTGGAGAAGTTATAGTCTATGTCCCTCTATCTAGGTTTCCTTCAACAGCATATAATGGATGATTCTTTAGAATCCTAGTTGATCTAGTAAGGGTAGGACTAGAAATTCCAGGTTCTTCTCTAGATTCAGATTCAACAGAAGCAGGTTTCGAGGTTTTTCCAGAGCTGGTTGTCTTTACAGCAGGTTCACTATCATTATAATTGAAATTTAGATTGGACAAGTCTTCTTTAGTATTTTCAACAATATGTTTAGGTTCTTCTTGATCATTTTCATCAAATCTGATGTGAACAGATTCTTCCACACATTTGGTTATTTTATTGAAAACTCTAAAGGATTTTCTAGTTAAATAATAACCTAAAAAGGATTCCCTCATATATTTTATAGGAAAACGTGTCAATATTATCCTTATTATTCAGAATAAAAACATTACAATCAAAAACTTTGATGTAACTAACTTTAGGCTTCCTATTATTCCACAGTTAATAAGGGGTCTTCTTAACAACAGGTCTAGTCAAGACTCTATTTATAATTTTACATGATGAATTTACATCTTCAGCCCAAAAATAAATAGGTAGGCCATACTAATTATGCATAGTTATTGCAATTTCATGAAGGGTTTTATTTCTTCTTTCTACTACACCATTATATTGAGGTATCCTAGGGGTAGAAAAGTTGTGACTATAATCATTGTGTGAGCATTAAGATTAAAACTCATGATTTTCAAACTCATGGCCTTGATCACTTCTCAGGGTCTTAATCTTATGTCTGCTAAGGTTCTCTACTTACCTGGACTATTTAATAAAGTAAGAGCAAGCTTCAATTTTGTGATCTAGAAAGTATGCCCAATTATATCTAGAAAAGTCATCTACTAGAACATAAACATAGTGCTTCCCATTTAAATTAGAAACTCTAGAAGGTCCAAACAATTCCATGTGAACCAACTTCAGTGGTTGATATGTTGAAACTTCTTTCTTTGATTTAAAAGAAACCTTATGTTGCTTTCCCTTTTGAAAGTGATTACAATCTTTATAAGCTGGGAATTCATGTTTAGGCAGGTCTTTAACCAAGTTATTTCAAGTTAGTTTTTTTGTGAATGAATATTGCAGTGTACTAATATTATATTCCAAAGCCAAGATTCTTTATGAAAAGAATTTGAACAAGAATCATTTTATTTGGCTAAAGAATTTAAATCTACAGCATATACATTTTCATCTCATAAAGCAGAAAATACTAAACATTTTTAGAATAAAAAACATTACATGAAACATTTTCAAGTTTTACTTTGAAACCATCATCAAACAACTTCGATATACATAAATTTTTTTATTTTAATCCATCAACATATAATACTTGTCTCGACCTGTCCTCGGGGCTCATGCCGTGACTACCCCAAGCCCACCTTCCATAGGCCAGGGGCTGGCGACTAGCACCAAAAGCAAAAATCCCAATAAAAAAGGAAGGTGTTGCCTTTATGAAACACAAAAAACAACCAACCAGAGTACAAGGGGAAGAAAACACTAAGTAAATAAATAAGACAAGTGTACCAAAAGTACAAATGGGGCCGAAAATACAATCCCAACTGAAAAGTACATGGAAAAGACAAAACAACAAGAAGGTGTCAAGATGCTCCTGGATCGTCCTCTGGAGTTCCTAACTGAAGGGTAGGTACAGATGGAAACCTCATCTCTCAATGTCCGTCTGTCACCTCCGGGTACCGTCTCATCATGAATTCCACCTATGGGTACCGTCTCATTGTGAAGTTCACCTCCGGGTACTGCCTCATCCTGAATTCCACCTCCGGGTGTCGTCCAGCTCTACAAGCCTCTACCACGATCAGTGATGTCCGTCGTCTGTGTCCAATACAACAAGGTGCGGGCATAGCCAGTGCATTGGTGAGTATAATGATACTCATTAGGGACCCTGAGACCCTCAAGGTTTCACTAAATCCAACAAGGATAAATAACAAAGAAAGATCACAATAGATAACCATTACTTATTTATATACCCATACATATACCTAAGTAATCAAGTAACCCATATCAATCATTAGGAAAACACAAAGGCCATTGAATTAGCTCAAACCAGGATTTTTATTCATGATGATGAAAAACACGGCTGCTGGAGAACTCCTCCACTGTCGAGCGTAGTAGTCCTGTCATGTATCTGAGGTTCCACTCACTAATCATAGACTGTTGAGTTAGTCCTCCTATCAAGCATTGTGGGTCTGCCACCTCACAATTTAGTGCCCCTCCGCCATGGGTCTGCCATCTCAAACAGTATTGCTCCCCCTCATAGTTTACATCGGTACTCCTACTGTCGAGTACCATGGGTATACAACCTCACAAAGTAGTGATCCTCCTCTATGGGTCTTCCACCTCAAAAATTAGTGCTCCCCACTGGGCTATACGAGTCACTCCGAATCAAATCGGACAAGCAGTCATCAAGTCTCAGCCAGCTACAAGGTCACTGTACTCTGTATGCTCTCATCTAGGAGGATCCGCTCCACGAGCCACTGGTCGATACTCCAAGTATCACAATGTCCCACGAAGAAGTATCACAAAGGACCGCCTCGTCACAGGGGTCTCAACACAACAGAAGGCACGTCAATCACATGCCCTATCCGTGAGTTATTAGCCTCTTTGTTCCGGGGGCCCAGTTGGTTTTTTATATGAACCAACCCGACAGTATCTCAACATTTCCCCAAACTACCATGGGGTATACACAAAGGAATCGTTTCTCACCGAGATCACCAATGCCACTGAAGGTTCATCAAATGGATGTTCGGTCTAAAAGTTGTCGACTTTTCCATTCCAGGGGCCCGATTGGATTTCAGGTACAATCCAACATAGCCATACATCGACTACGTCCAAACCTCAGGTGAAGTATGTCAAAATAACAGTCTCATCAAGGAGAATCCAACAAGCTCGACAACACGTCAATCGGACATCCGGAGATCATGTTATAAGTGTCTCAACTCTGAAGGCCTGGTTGGTTTTGAGTTCATCCAACCCGGCTGTAACCAAACTTCACCGATACCTTGAGTGTAATATACTGAAGTGACCTTATCGATTCAAGGAATCCTATTCAACTAATGGTGCATCGATCGGAGGTCCAAAACTCATGTTATGTGCGTTTAACTGAAGATGGTCCGAAGATAGGGGGTCTGGACCCGGTCCGACCCGGCCCAACACCCCCTTGGTCGGCCCGAACCGGGTCGACCCGACTCGTGTCCGGGTCTATCCCGACCTGGCGCTGGCTTCCCGGCCCGACCGACAGGGTCTAGTTCACATGACCTATGCGGTTGGCAGTGTGGTTGGGCGACCAGGGTGGGTTACACCCCTGGTTCATCGGAAATAGTGGGCCATAAAGGCCGACCTTTGGTAATTGGGGGACCCCCTCGGGTCCCACCTCATGAATGCACCGGTGGCCAGCATAGGTGGCCGCCCATCCTGGTCCTCCGCGGACATAGGCCGCGACTTTGTTCGACCAGCGCGGTGTGATGGCACTGCGCTCCACAGCCACAACCCGCCCCGGCCGTGGCCCCCATGAAGCTCCTGCGCGGCATGACAGCAAAGCGCCCCTCCACTGTGGCACGACGGTGCCATTCCTCTCCGACATGGATCTTGCTGTTCTTGCACGACGTGATGGCGCTGCACCCCTCCAATGCGACCCGTCCCAGCGAAGGCCCGGATCTACTATGTGCGACACGTTGGTGTGGCACTGTTGCAGCGACCCGGAAATCATGCGCTGACGATCCGCTTCGGCCCGTCGCCGGACGGTTCTTCACTGTCCGCCTCCATCGTCCACAAACAAAAATGATAGGGGAAGGATTGGACTGTGTTCATGCGGTCTGAGCCCTTCCTCATCAAGATGGTATCAAGCGGACCAACGAAACTCAAGAATTTTAAGAATGACGATGAACGACATTAAACATGAACATAACAACCCCTACCTCGTAAAACGGCGTTAAACAACAGCGAGTCGTGGAAGACGACATCGTTCCTTCAATGTCGGGAAGGGAGGAGATGAGGGTGGTGTCAGCGTTCTTTGTTCTTCGTTCTTCATTGGAGGAAGTGGAAAACTCTCCATGTGCTGGGTGTCGTGCTTCGCTGCTAGCGTTCCACCACTTTAAGTAGTCACCCAGAACTCCTTCCCCTAACCTCCATTACATAGGAGTTGGAGGTTTCATTGTTGGCACACAAGTCATAAATGGAGGATTTATGACAGAGGGCTCCACCCAAATAATATGTTGCGGTGGTGCATTAAAATGGGAAGGAAGTCAAAAGGGGTTATTGGCCCGGGTGGTCCCCACAGAATAATATCCTCCTAAGGGAGGATATTTCCAGGAGGGCCACACCATTAATTAACCACAAAAAGGAAAGGGGGTGGTTAATGTGTGGGTGATCCCGTCGTTAAAAATGGAGGCTTCATCCTCCTCAATTAAGAGGTGGATTTAAACCTAGAGGCTCTCCCTCATAAATGAGAGGAAGTCATGGAGTTATGATTCCCCTCCCATTAATGGGAGGCCTCATGTGGTTTCCACCATAATCAACCTCACATGGGAGGTTGGATCTCGGTTGGCCCGACCACCAACTCCAATGTGGTTTTTCTAACCACTTTATCCGCACAGAACGTGTTTAAAAAAATAAAATAAATTGTTCACTTATTTTAATTTATTAACCCATGCAAAACCCCAAAAACTATCTTTCATACCCGATCATCTTCCGACGAGGTGAAAGTCTTCTTAGGAGAAAACCCATGCTGCGAGTTCAACGGTGCCCTCAGATTTCAATTCCAAGCACCAGTTCAAAAGATAGAAAAACGCGCTCATTCATTCATCGAACATACCCAAGATAAACTTTGGAAATTGATTACGGACACACCGGGATTCAGAATCAAGTTCCCATAAGAAGCCGCAGACTAGTAAAATTTCATAGAAATTAAGATAAAAAATTTCCTTGAAATTTACATGTCTTTACGTTACTCCCACCTCAGGGATTTACGTCCCTGTAATGATACTTAATATACTAGGGAGTCCCAAGAGGGTACTGAGCATGCATTTGAGCCTCCCGCTCCTATGTTCTCTCTCGGAGGTTCCCATGCTGCCAACGAAATCACACAAGAGGAATTGACCGTCCACATAGGACCTGCTCTTGTATATCCTTGATATCCACCAAGACCTCCGCAAAAGCCACCCCATAATCGAAGATGTGAGTAGGGTCATGTATGTATCTCCTCAGCTAAGATACGTGGAAGACATCGTGAAACCGTTGCAACTGAGGTGGAAAGGCCTGGCGGTAAGCCACCACCCTAATATGCTGAGGACATGGAACTGTCTGAATAATCATGGAGTTAACATTCCGCCTCAGCCAAAACATTGTAGACCTCGTCGAGGTGAGACCCGTAATAAGGCGTGGTTTCCACCCTCGAACTCTAGTGGTCTCGTCTCCAATATACATAGGACTTCTGAGAGAAGATACACCTGAGACAATTGAGTTCGAGAGAACTGTAAACTGTTCGCTCAACAAACAATGGGTGAGCCTTGCCAATTGTAAGAACTCATCTCCACCCTTCTTCGTCTACGTTATACCAAAGAGCTGTTGAGATTTCTCCTATGCCGAAAAGAGAAATCTGGTCTCATCCCCCCTGAATAAACTACATTCTTCTCCTAATACAGTCAACCCTAACATGATCAGTACTATTTCATGCCATAGATGACATCGTAAGTCCTTGACGCTACTACCCTTAGATTCAACCGTTACTCTCACCTCCAAGGGTCAAGTCACACTGTCAGCATCAATGTGTGTTTACAAGGTCTCTTCTAGTAAGAATCTCGCAAGTGAGAGTCAAGTCAACAATTTTAACCAGAACGTCTTATTATCAACCATACAAAAGGACAAGAAGGTAAACGTCACAAAGATAAGTGTGTTTTATTAATGAAGCTCATGTACAATGTCACATAACAACCACAAACATCAACAACATGGAACTAGAATCCCAATAACATAAGGCCTCTAAGCCTAGATCTAGCCTTGCTCTTGTCCACCTGCTTCCGGAGCTCTATAGTTGTATGCTTCAGCTACCTGAAGTTGTGCTCTCCCATGTCCACATGTTCCCTGCGATCGGGGTGGACCTCATGGTGGTGGTGGTGGATACACCTTGAAGCGTCATCCACCTCCAGCTGCATGGCCATCTCCCCTGCCTCTGTCTCCGGCTCCTTGAGGTCCACCTCGATCGAACCTCAACCTCTGAATGGGAGGTCTTTCATCTATCTGCTGATCATCCGAGCGGTGGGTCGGATAGTCACGAGCCATGTGACCATGTCTGCCGAATGTATAACATCTCATTGTAGGTCTGGCTCTGACACTTCCCTGGGTGCCTCGCACTGCCGTTCCTGAGCCGTGTAGTCGACAACCTGTAGGTCTGGCCCTCTTGGACCTCTGTATCATCTGTCTACTGCCAGCTGCATAACACTCCATTGCATGCTAGCTAGTAGTGGATCCTGCTACTAGAGACTGCTCAGCAAGGAAATTCTTCACTAAGAGGGCTCGCTCCAACACCCCCATCTTCGTCGGGATGCTGTGAGAAACAACTGATGCTCAAATCTCTCGCATGAGCCACTGATCGAAGGTCCAGGCTCTAACGAACGGGTCCCATACCATATTAGTGGAGTAGCACAAGAGGTCAATGAACCTCGTTGAATACTACGCCACTGTCATGCTACACTGCTGAATATTCAATAGCTCCTGTATACGCACCGCTCGAAGGGTGGATGGTACAAACTCTGCACGGAACAGGCTCTCGAAGTCTACCCATAAAAGTGTCGCCTCGTCATGCATCTGGAGCATCAGGCTCCACCATCTGCCTGATGCTGCCGGGAGGAGGCTAGAATTAAGGATCACTACATGTTTTCTGGTATCCCTACTATCCTGAATACTTTCACCATAGCATCTAGCCAATCCTCATCCGCCTGTGGGTCCATCTCTCCTTAGAACATGGGTGGCCTCTAACACTGGAACTCTTACAGCGCGATCAAGTGGCGTGCATCGCCTGCTACTGGGGATAGTGGAATCGGTGGACCAACAGGTGGTAGTACTGATGGTGCCTCCGTTGGTGCCTCAACTGGAATAGGGCCCTGTTCTGAGGACGCATCGCTCAGCGGGATGTCAGTACGTAGAACTCTCGGGGCTCCAACTGGTCGTCAGTGTGGAGGCATCCTCAATGAAACAGATGCGACATGGTCAAACAATTATACCTGGTGAGCTGACCTAGTTTGAGATGATTTAAAAGAAAATTTAGAAAACACACACACAATCAGTGTTTTTGTGCACTAAGTTAGAAATCGGAAGTAAGGGTCCTTGTGTATGGATACGTTGACCGCCGCACCAACAATGAACTCCCTAAACTGAAAACCACACTCGGTACTCTTAACACTTTTTCTTCACTGAAAGAAAAATATCAGAGTCATAAGTTCGGTGGTAGAACTGACGTCCTTTGATACCAATTTTTCATTACCCATCCTCGTGGGGCATTCTGTGACTACCCCAAGCCCACCTTCCATTGGCCAGAGGCTGGCGACTAGCATCAAGGGCGTAAATCCGGATAAAAAGGGAAGGAATTGATTTTATGAAACACAAGAAACACACAACCAGATTACAAGTAGAAGAAAACACTATGTAGAGGAATAAGACAAGTTTGCTGAATGTACAAAGGGGGTCGGAAATACAAGCCCAACAGTAAAGTACAAGGAAAAGACAAAACAACAGTAATGTGTCAAGGTGCTCCTGGATCGTCCTCCGGAGTTCCTACCTGAAGTGTAGGTACAGATGGCCACCTCATCTCTCCACATCCGTCTGTCACCTCCGAGTACCTTCTTGTCGTGAAGTCCACCTCCGGGTACCGTCTCATCGTGAAGTCCACCTTTGGGTACTGTCCAGCTCTACAAGCCTCAACAACGATCAGTGTTGTCCATCGTCTGCATCCAATAAGGATAAACCACGAAGAAATATCTCAACAGATAACCTCTTCTTGGGTATACACCCATACAAATACCTAAGTTATCAAATAACCCACCTCAATCATGAGAAAAACACAAAGGTCATTGACTCAGCTCAAACCAGGATTTTTATTCACGATGATGAAAAAAAAGGCTATTAGAGAACTCCTCCTCTTTCGAGCATAGTATTCATGTCACGACTCCATGGTTCCACTCACTATCCTTAGACTGTAGAGGTACTCCTCTTATCTAGTACAGCAGGTCTTCCACCTCACAAAGTAGTGCACCTCCGCCATGGGTCTCCCACCTCACACAGTAGTGTTCCCCCTCATATCCTACAGAGGTACTCATCCTGTCGAGTACTATGGGTCTTCCACCTCACAAAGTAGTGCTCCTCCTCCATGGGTCTGTCACCTCACAATGTAGTGCTACCCACTAGGCTATACAAGTCACTCCAAATCAAATCGGACAAGCAGTCATCAGGTCTCTGCCAGCTACAAGGTCACCGTACTCCGTATGCTCGCCTCCATGAGGATCAGCTCCATGATCCATTGGTCTATACTCCAAGTATAAAAAATTCTCACGAATAACTATCACAAAGGACCACCCTGTCAGATCTGTCTCAACGCAACAGACGATGCGTCAATCAGACGCCCGATCCGTGTGTTATTAGCCTCTTTGTTCTGGGGGCCCATTTAGTTTCATATACAAACCAACCCAGCCATATCTGAAATGCACCCCGAACACCAATGGGGTATACACAAAGTAATCATTTCTCAACGAGATCACCAAAGTCATTGACAATTCATCAAAAAGACATCTGGTCTGAAAGTTATCGGCTTTTCCATTCCAGGGACCCGGTTGGATTTTTGGTACAATCCAACCCGGCCATACTCCAATTGTGTACAAAACTCAGGTGAAGTATTCCAAAATAACATTCTCATCATGAGGAATCCAACAGGGTCAACGACACATCAATCAGACGTCCGGAGCTCATGTTATAAGTGTTTCCGCTCCGAAGGCCCAGTTGGTTTCGAGTTCGAACCAACTCGGTTATACCCAAACATCGCCTAAGCCTTGAGTTCAATATACTGAAGATACCTCCTCGATCCAAGGAATCCTATGCAACCGATGGTGCATCCATCGGAGGTCCAAAACTCATGTTATGTTCATTTAACTGAAGATAGTGCGATGATAGGGGGTTACACCCCCCGGTTCTTCAGAAACGGCCGACTATTAATGCCAACCATTGGTAACTGCGAGACCCCCTCGGGTTCCACCTCTTGAAGGCACTGGCGGTCAGCATATCCGGCCACCCTACTCGGTCCGATGTGGCCTTAGGCCTTGGATTTGTTTGACCAGCGTGGTGTTGTGATCCACAGCCGCAACACGTCTCGTCCGCAGACCACTTGAAGCTCCGGCGTGGTGCGATAGTGTCGCGCCCCTCCGCCGCGAACCGTCCCAGCCGCAGCCCGACTCTACTCTGCATGACACGTTGGTGCCACATTTTTTCGGAAACCCGAATATCATGTGATGAAGATCCACTTGTGGTTTCCCTGTCACCATACGTTTCTTCACAGTCCTCATCCATCGCCCACAAACAATGATGATAGGGGAAGGGTCAGACCATATTCGTGCAGTCCGAGCCCTTCCTCGTCAAGATGGTCTCAAGCGGCCCAATGAAACTCAAGAATTTGAAGAATGATGATGAATGAAATTAAACATGAACATAACAACCCCTACCTTGTAAAATATCATTAAACGATGGCGAGTCGTGGAAGACAACATCGTTCCGTCATTGTCAGGAAGGAAGGATCCGGGGGTGGCATCAGCGTTCTTCGTTCTTCGTTCTTCGTTGGAGGAAAAGGAAAACACTCCAAGTGATGGGTGTCGTGCTTCGCTGCTAGCATTCCATCACTAGAAGAAGTCGTCTATAAATCCTTCCCCTAGCCTCCATTATATAGGAGTTGGAGGGTTCATCATTGGCACGCAAGTCATAAATGGAGGATTTATAACAGAGGTCTCCACACAATTAATCCGCTGTGGTGGCACCTTAAAATGGGGAGGATGTCAAAAGGGGTTATTGGCCAGTGTGATTCCCATAGAAGAATATCCTCATAAGGGAGGATATTTCTTGGTGGTCCCCACCATTTAATAACCAAAAAATGTAAAGGGGGTGGTTAATCTGTGGGCGGTCCCGTTATTAAGAAGGGAGGCTTCATTCTCCTCAATTAAGAGGGGGATTTAAACCAAGAGGCTCTCCCTCATAAATGAGAGGGAGTCAAGTAGTTATGATTCCCATCCCATTAATGGGAGGCCTAGTGTGGTTTCCCCCATAATAAACCCCACATGGGTGGTTGGATCTCAGTGGGCCTGACCACCAACTCCAAAGTGGAGCTTCTAACCAATTTATCCGCATGGCACGTGTTTAACAAAATAAAATAAATTTTTCACTTATTTTATTTTATTTTATTAACCCACGTAAAACCCAAACAACTAACTTTCATACCCGATCATCTTTCGTCGAGGTGAAAGTGTTCATAGGCGAAAACTCGTGCTGCGAGTTCAACGGTGCCCTCAGATTTCAATTTCGAGCACCGGTTCAAAAGATAGAAAAACCTTCTCATTCGTTTATTGAACGTACCCAAGCTAAACTTCAGAAATTGATTCTGGGAACACCGGGCCTCGGAATCTAGTGCCGTCAGAAGCCAAAAACACGTAAAATTCCAAATGAATTACAAAAAAAATCCTTGAAATTTCCCAGTCTTTACAATACTTTATAAATAAAAACTCAATCAGTGTTACCAATCTGGCCTAGGACGATGATTTTTACTTTTGAATTATCACCAAAGGTGACATGTCCTCCATCAAACATGATTAAAATTTTGAAGCATGAAAAGTCTCCAATCATGTGCCTTGAAAATCCTATATCCAAATACCAAGTCTTCTTATAGGAACTCTTTAAGCAAGTCTCCTAAAAAATATGTTTAGACAGAAAGTAATTTTGGTGCCCAGATTTTCTTGGGTTCGGATAGGTTAGAAAGAAAGGCTTTAGGTAACCAGATTTGTATTATGGGTCTGATATAATTTATATATATTTTGAAAGATAAAAATTGTTTGCTCTATAACTATGTGAATAGTTGGTTGAGACATAAGAATTTTTAGAGCTAGAACTAGCAGCATACTGTCCAGTTTTTGGAATAAATTTATTTTTTCTAATCTCTCTCTGTTCAGGTTGGTATCCCAAACTAGTAGTGTACTTTGGCGCCACTTGTTTTCCTAGAATTTTAGTCAGAGCATTCTTTCAATTTGTGAACTTCTCTAAGACATTACTATATTTCTCATTGGACAATTTTAGTTCAGTATTTTCCTTAAGTAACTGAGCATTGTTTTCCTTTTCTACTTCTAATGCAGATTTAACAGAGCTGGTCAAAGCATGCTGTTTCTTCAAGGTATTATACTTGTCTTTCCGCTCATTGCAAGTTTCCTCTACCATATTAAAGTATTCAAATAATTATTCACTAGGCATTTTTTCAATGTCAGAATCATCTCCAAAATAATAAGAATTTAATGTTGGAGAATCCAATGTTACCTCAGAAGTGTTTTTCATGAAACACATGTTGGCATGATTCTTTTTAGAATCAGAAACCTCATATTCACTTGTGCAGTCTTCTGAAGCACTCCATGTTGCATTATAGATTTCTTGTAATTATTGTCCTTGTAGTCATATTTCTTCTTGAATTTTAACTTTGGACAATCTTCTTTTACATTTCCTTTCCTTTTATATTCATAGAAAAAAAGTTCATCACCTTTATTAGTGTTTTTCCCATCCTTATTCCAATGAACTTTGTTGTCAAATTTTCCATTGTAGATTCATTTTCTGAAGAATTTCTTTTTCCTATAGAATTTCTGGAATCTTCTAGATATTTGATCCATCTCTTCATCACTATCATAATCTGAAACTTAACTTGTTGAGCTATCAGTAGGTATGTGAACTTTCTCCTTGCCCTTGCTCTTTGAGGCAGTAGACTTAAATGACACTGACATCCTCTTTGGATCATCATCTTCCTCCTTGTTTACTTTCAACTCTTCTTCATACATAATTAACTTAACAATTATCTCTTTAACAGGCAGTGGAATTATATCACATGATTATGTAATTGAGACTAATGTGCCTCTCCATATTTCTGTAATACATCATACTATTCTCATAATGTTCACTTTAGCTCGAACAACCATTCCTAGTGTGCTCATTGTATTTACCATTTCATTTAACCTGAGATACTTGTCAGAAATAGGTTCATCATGATTCATTTTATAATTATCATACTTAATAGTGTAGTTATTCAATCTCATTTCCTTAACATTAGTTGTTCCCTCATGGGAAATAACCAAAGTATCCCAGATTTCCTAGGATGTTTTGCAACCCGATATTTGATTAAATTCATCATCATCTAAAACATAATACAATGAGTTCATTGTTTTACAATTATTATTGTAAGAAGTTTTAGTAGGTTCATCCCAAGTAGTTCTTTCAGTTTGTGAAATCATATAATGAGTTTCTATAGTAAACCAAATGTCACATCCCATACTCTCTAAGTGAATTTTCATTTTTCGTTTCCATTGGTCATAATTGGCACCATTAAAGAAAGGTGGCCTTTTGGTAGCATCATCTTCTAGTCTATTATCCATAATTAGATTTTAGAAAATATATTTAAAGATATAAAATTTAAAACTAACATAAATGTAAGATCATTAAGATACAACAAAAATCACATTTGAAAAATAGAGTATCTGGTAATCAAAAAACCTTCCTTTGATACCAAATGTTGGTCGGTGTGGGTACTCAAGAGGGGGGGGGGTGAATTGAGTACCAATTAAAATTTCTATTGAAAAGATTTGTATTAAAATCCCTCAATTCATAAAAAAAGATAAACTTTTGTGAATTTCTAAAGATTGTAAATGTTCAATTAATCTCTCAAAGATAGATTACATATCAATTAACTTAATCTAAATATTATGTTTGATTTTGAAACTAACTTAATAGTTCACAATAAGTATAAAAACATGATAGGTCAACTATCAGAGTTACATTAAAACAAATTTATATTTAAATTACTTAGTAGTGGAATATTCAAAATATGTATTAGAAAAGGTAAAAATCACATCAAATAAAACAAGAGGATCAGTCTCAAGCCGGGACTTAGTCCTCTCAAACAGTTTATAGAAACTATGATCCACACACTGGATCGAGGTTTCACAATAGTATTAAGACTTTCCTGGCCCTCAGACCTCTACCACACTTTTACGTGGGAAAAACAATAGCAACCGCTCTCAGGCAGTCAAGGTAACACTAAACCTCTTCCACAACTAACAGTGGGATACAATAAGGTGTAGAAAGTTTGGTGTGAGGATTTAGTGTCCTACTATTCAGCTCATGAGAAAGTGTGTATCTAAACTAGACAGATGCACACACACTGCTCTGAATGTTGAGTAAAGAGATACAACAGAGTAAATAAAAGAGTTTAGAATGCTCTGTGTAATTGCAGATGAGCTCTGGACTCATGTTGATGTTGCAGATGGAATTCAAGTCCTTTTTAGTGGGGATGACAAAAAATAGAGTATCGTTGTTTTTCTCAGCTACAGGTATTCATACTTGTGAAAATGATGTTCAGTAAGGCTCGACATCCTCTTGAGTATATTTTCTAGGTTGATGATTAGCTTGAAGCTCTCTGGTTTTCACAAGTGTTCTTCAAGTTCTTTCTTTTTTTCATGAGTCTTCACACCCATGCCCTTTTTCTATATTTGTATCTGTTCCTTTCTTTTTTTGGCTCTTCCTTTATCACTGTAGATATTCCTTTTTATTCCTTCATATCTAGAAAAGGAATGATTACCTTTTTATAGGTACGAGGTATGGTTTCATAACATCCAACAACCAACATTAATAAATAGCATGTGCATTAAACTAAGAAAATATTACTGTTGGATATAAGTAAGAGTTAATAGATATTCAAACAGTTTTCCTAACTATCAGTGATTCATGAGATCATTTGGTCATGTGATCAGCATCGGTGTTGGTAGCTATCATGTGATCAGCATCGGCTTCGGTAGCTCATTTGATCAGTATCGGATTTGGAAGCTATCATGTTATCAGCATCATCTATGGTATCTCATTTGATCAGCATCAGCTTCGGCCTCTCATTGGTGCGACTGTTTCCATCGGTTCCCATCGGTGCGACTATTCCCATCGGTTCACATTAGTGTGAAAATTCTCTTCGGTATGACCGTTCTTCATTGGTGCGACTATTCGTCATTGGTGCGACCGTTCTCATCAGTGCGACTCTTCTTCATCGGTGTGACCATTGTTCATCAGTAAAACCGTTCTTCATCGGTGTGACTTTTTTAATTGGTGATTTAAGAAAATAACTAACGGTGAGTAAAAAACATGAAATTCGCATAGTGTCTACTCAGTCACGAACACTCACAGGTCAATAGTAAACCATAAATAATCATAGATAAACATATGTAAACATGATTAAACATATATAAACACATTTATAAGAAAATGAAAAATTGACTAAATTGACTTATAAACAAAAATACAAATGATTTGTTATTATTAAAATTACCACCTTAGAGAGGGTTCAACCTAAACATATATCATGTATAACCCTTAAGACATTATAAAATAGAGTACTATATTCCTAATTTCTCACTCATAAAAAATATTAACCAATTCATTATAGTGATATATAATTCCTAACCCTATAATAATATTCATATCAAGTACAAGAATTTGTGTGTCACATAGATCATACAATATAAAAAATATTTCATAACATTTAACTGCATGATTAAGTAGTGTGTGTTAAGTGCATATAATTTTCTATTTAATTAGGTAATGGTTTATCATGTTGAATAATGTTTATCGGAGATTGGGAGGAATCTTCACATCAAAAATGTTAGGAACAAACTATCACAAGCCAATTTTGAGAGCATAACAGGTGTTCATAAAAATTAATGGAAGGGTATAATGAGATTCATAAGAGATATCCCATTAATTGGAATTCATATGGAAAATATTGTGATTTATAAAAAAATATTACCCTAATAAAAAATTCAAAATCAAAAGGCAAATTACAAATAATGTTCTTGAATAAAGAGGAGGAGGGAAAAATTCCTCATCTAGAGAGGGAACTTATAAAACCTTGGTATGAGTTTCTTCAAACCATGAGAACACCGTGGAAGGAATTTAGAATGGTATAAGGAGATTAAAAGAATTATTAATTGGTTTTTATTGATGATTAGTGGGAGGTTTTAGGGTTATTTAAAAGAAAACATAGTATAAATCTTTATTAATTTCTGAACATAGTTTTTGTACTTAATATAATAAAATAATAAAAAAAATAAATTTTCAATCATTTTCAAAAATGTTTTCAACCATAGTTGACTTGTTTAAAATATTTTATTTTTTATTAACTTGAATTATTAAAATAACACCAATGTGGGTGTAGAAGTTTGTCATGTTCATAACAAATTGATTTTAAAACCAGTAAATATAATGCAGGTTTTGGGGACTCGCTTAAAGATTATAAAATTAATCATATAAAACCTTTACTATGTCTTAAAAAATAATTTATATTTATACCATACTTAATTTTAAACCTAAATGGAAAAAATATCTAAAAATTATAAAAAATACAAAATAATATTATTTTGATACGATGAATTCAAAAATAATTCTTTTGATAAATATATTTACCCAAATAAAATAATTTAATTTTTTAATTAAAAATTATAATTGATTGAAAACATATTTTATTTTACTATAACAACAATTATATTACTATTATGAAGATTACAGTGGACCTCATTAAATTATATTATCATTTTTTATATAACTAAATATTAATTAATAATATTATTTCACTAAAACAAATTGTTTCGAAATTATTCAATTTAACAAAAATAGTCTCTTAGTTTAATATACATGTGTAAATATATTTTACCAATTAAATAAAAAATTTATTTCTTAGAATCAAAAATATACTTTTATTTATATCATTAATAATTCATATCATAATAATAAAATTAAATAAATTTAATAAATATTTAATTTAAATTAGGAAAAATGAAACTTCAGGTTGCTAGGGTCTAAATACGCATTCAATTTTTACAGATGTGTATTCTATTACTATATGTTTTGAAATGGTGATTATTTTACAGGTTTGTTTAGAAAAAATGATTTGGGATATGATCTTGGTAACCTTGAACATCTACCATAAATAGTCTTAGTCATGCTTTTGTTGTTGAATTTTTTACTTGGTCTTAATCAATGGAAAATATGAGTTATTCCATATCCCTTGAAATATATGAAAAATTGGATTCCTAGAGTATAACCCTAATGGTCTATGATATCACTCCATCTAAATTTTTAAATTAGACTTTATCATAACATCAAATATAGCAATCACAATGGTTACTGTACAAAAAAATAAAAGTAATAATGATTAACTGTATCATAAATCCTTTATGCTATAATATTCCAAAATAACTGATATAATTTTTTTTCACAACTATATTTATTAATAAAGAATTTATTCATTCAAAAATTTACTTTAATTTATAGGATATTTGGTCACTAAATTATTCCCCCTATAGAAATTCTTCCTCATAAATTTCAATTCATACTCTAAAATAAAAGGCAATACATATATTTCATTTCCTCTTCATGATTCTGTGTTTCTTCTGAAAACATTTGGTTTCAACAAAACACACAGACTAACATCCACATATGTAATTCATGGAGAAGAGAATAATATTTGTTGAGTATTAAAATTACTCTAATATATGTAATGTATGGACATGAGAACATTTTTAAAATCAATTTATTATGAACATGACTAAAATCCACAGGAACTAACTTCCTTATATGTAATGTATGAACATGATAATAATATTCATGTCCATAAAATACATATATAAGATTGTTAGAGTGAACTGTATGTTTCAAATAATCAAATAACTCGAAAAATAACTTCAAAATTATTCACATGTCTATATATGTAATGTATGGATAGAAGAATAATATTCATTGAGTAATAAAATAAATCATAAAATGTATCAAATTTTCTTATATATGTAATGTTATTATATAATCAAATAACTCTAAAAATTATTTTCTGCAAACTGTTTCTCAAATCCTATATTCAATAATATTCAATGAGTATTAAGATGTATCAAATAAGTCTTATTTTTGTAATGTATGGACATGATAATAATACAAGGATAATTCATTTAAGGAATATATTTCATTCTTTAGGGAAACCATCTACGGATTACGTACTTATTAGGGGTTCAGTGTGTACATCCTCATTAGGGACATATATAACAAATCTTGAACTTTATATAAGTTACATGTGATTTATGGTCAATAATCCCTAGCTCCCAAGAGATTAATAATCTCTAAAGGTGCCTATTTTTCTTCCACATAGTTTTTTATCATTCCCAAACATCATGAATTTACTTTTCAATGATATTTGTATGAACACTTTATCTCTAACCATTAACTCTATACCATATAGATGATTAAATGCATAGCTTTTCTTCTTACTTTCAACATATTACAAATTACATTGAATGGATTAAACCTCTCTATCATCTCTTGGAGAAGACAATATCCAATTAGCCTCCACTCAAAAAATTTGTTCCAGTATTTCATAGAATGACACCTCTTCCCATTGAGATCCTCATAATGTTCTGTTTGAATCATATAATATAAATGGGTGTTATATTATAACTCTATAATGGGATGTTTTAGATTCCAATATAGTTTAAATTCCATTGAATATGATCTCATCATATCCTCTCGATGGTTAATTTCCCACTTAGACAGACCATCAATCTAAGGGTGATAAGTAGTACAGAAACATAGCTCAATATAAAAATCTTATTTCATGATTTTTGAAAGAATCAAGGTACACCTTATATCTTTATTATATACAATATAGGGTGGTACTCCTTGATTTTTTACCTCTTTCCTTATATATATCACAGTGAATTGGTCAGGATAAAATATTAATTCATTGTAATTAATAGCGCTGATTTTTTTAGTAGGTTGAATACCACTTAGATGGTGTTATTTCCTTTATATGTCATTGGGATTCCTATAATCATATATAGGGTTATATTTTACCATTAAAATACGGGTATGGTCAAGGGTTTACTAAATAAATTTATACTTAAATATTTTAGCTTCGATTTATTATTATACCATGGATCAAAACTAAGATTTTGATATATCCCTCTTCATTTTATCCAACCAAATTCATTTTTATATCTCTATACATCATAGTGCTTCAAATATGAATAGATAAGGTTGATGTTTCCACATCATCTAGAAGATCCCACTTCAATTCATGTTTTTAATGGACACATTTCCTGGTTCCAAACATTATATATCCGAATATTGAAATATCTTACTATTTAATATTTTTTAAAAATTTTATCAACTCATAATCTTTTTTGTGATCCATGATTTTATTTGGAGTTTATGGTTGATATTTTATTTGATAAATGTAGTAAAATTATCCTCTTATTATTCTGATGTCCATACATTACATATATTATAACATTTGATACATTTTAATACTCATCATGGATTGGGTTGTAAGATACTTTCTACTTATAGAACCTTCTTATTTATTATCCTTCATGTTATGTTAATGTACTGAAAAATCATTAATATTGATCATTTCTAACCTCCTTCATTAGTACATATTGACCTTCTTTTTTATAAATATATACCTGATTTTTTTTATCCAAATATATGTCAAAATTCTCCCCATGAGATAGTGTCACAATACCATTATAGAAAATATAACTACATCAAATTCTAAATAACACTTTCAGCAGTTCTATTCATGAATCATTACATGGGAGCAGAAATATGCTATCACATTCTTATACATACATGAGTATATAATCCAATACCTTTTCAGACACATACCCATAGATCGCAATTCCATCCCCACTAGTGGGTAATGTGGGAATATGTGTGGTGATTAAGCTCTTATCTAATACTTTAAAGATTTCCAAACATTCATACAACCAAAAACACTTCAATAAATTCCATTTTATTTTGGTTACTAGTCTAATAAATCATGATAATTTTCTAAAATATTATTAATATATCCCAATTAATCTAACAAAACTACTCATCTCTATAATTGATGTTGGTAAACCACCCTACTTCAATGGACTATATTATTAATGATCCACAGATATCAATTTATTGGTGATAATATTCCTAAGGAATATTACTTTCTCAATCCATAACTCGTATTTACTATAATTTTCATATAACTTTTTTTTCAAGTTCTTCAATACATTATTGATATTATTTGTTTATAACTTCATACCTTTAGTGTGAATAATAAAGTCATTTATAAAGAATACAAAAAAATTGTAAATAAATCCCCAAAGAATCCATTCCTCATGTGTATTAATATTTATATATCATTAGTGAGTGAAAATGACATCTCTATGAACTTTTAGTTCTTATGTCTTGTTTGAAAATTAGAATTACGGATCTCTTGTTCCATCACCTTTACTAAATAATACCACAAATAGAGATTCACCTTAGAGAAGTACTGGTCTCAATGTAGTAGATCAAACAATATTCAAATACATTATATACTTATTAAGCTCCAGATAATAAATTAAGAGGAAAATTAACCCATAATTCATCATGAAAAATGAATCAATTCACCCCATAGTGAAGTACATGGTTGTATAATCCCTTTATCCAAATTTAGATGCAATTGCTTCATCTTCTCTCGATGTTCAACAATGTATACTCTATATGGATTCCTGGATATGCGAAAATATTAAGGTATTATTTTGATATAGAACTCAACCTATCGACCAAAAGGGATACCATGTAGTTCTTCAGGAAAATCATTATTGTTTTCCATCACAATGGGAATTTCAACACGGATTATTTTTTTCATAGTTTAAATAATTTGAGCAAGATAAGCATTTTCATTGTAAAACCCCATGATTTTTAAAATAAATTTTTTTGATTAATTTCTTCTTTTTAAGATTCATTGTTACACACAACATCTAATTAATCTTATGTTACATTAAAAATTGATTTTATCATGTGTTACATGTGATATAGAGTTTTAACAAACCAGGATATATAATTAATATTTTTATGTAAATGTGACCATCAATACCAAGAGTTTGATGTTAGTGATATTTATATTAATTTTATAAATATTAATTATAATGGTTTTATATAATTAAATAAAATTGATAAAAAGTACATAATTATTAGAAAATAATTTAAATATTTTGAAAACACTATTTTCTCAAAGAAATGTTTTTATTTCATACTGTGAAAAAATAGTAAAAGTAATTTTTAACACCTCTAGAATATTTATTTAAAAAATTACACATAAATTTTTTAAATATACAAGTTAATATTATCTTTGAGTAGATTTTTGATACATTTCTAAAATGAATTTTTGTTTCAGCTAATACTGAAAATTACTGGTTTTTATTAAAAATATTAATTACATTTAAATAATTTTAAAATAATAATTTTTTAAATATTGTTTAAAAAGGTAAATTAGTTCAATTATATATCTATTATTTCAATTCAGTTTATTATAATCATGTTTAGAAAAATTATTTTTATAATAAATTTTTATATTTTTGAACATTATCACTTTTATAACTCACATTCTCTTCACATATGTGGGATTAATATTAATTTAAATTATACCCCATATTAGAATGGAATTTATATAAATGAATTAAATATTTTTAATATAAATAATTTAAAATATCTAAAAAAATTAGAATCATTTTTGACCAAAAATACGAGTAAAATAGTAAACATTATTCATTTTTGTTAAGGTAAGAATAGGTTTACTAGTTGTTAAACTAAAATTACAAGGGTTAAAATGGACCGAAATTTTTAAGACACCCATTGGATGGATATATTTAGTACTTAAATCTTCTAGGCACTATATTGGAAAATTTTGGAACTATGAGGTTTGTGAAAACCATGGTAAAAAGTTTTTTATGTTAAAAAATTACTTTTGTGGCACTCAAGTCACTTATAAAATCCCATCCCCTCTCTACTATTCTTTACACTTGAAAACTCATTTTTTAGACATGAAATGAAAAAATAAAAAAATATCTCAAATAATCTTAGAATCCTTATTTTTTCATAAATTCAACTTACTAATAATGTTTTGGAAAAAGAAAAGAAGTTGTCTGGAGAAGAGCTAATGTACCAAACTGAGCTTGTTACGGTATTTCTTCCTCCACCTCATTACATTATTATTAAGATTTAATGTAATAATAATCTTAGGGTATTCCACATACTTATATTTTTTAAATTTTATGGTAATAACAAATATCCATGTCCTCTTCTATCAATTGGGTTACATAATTATCTTTCATTTGTGTAGAAAACTATTGTCTCGCAAACCAATGTTATGAATTTTCCATCATGACATCTCATAGTTTAATATAATGATTGATTTGGAACATATATATTATATTTATGATATTAATATTGTTATTGAATCCTAGTATCACATATTACATCTAACTTTTCTTTTCATCGAAATATGATATCGTTGTTTGTGTGTACGACTACCGCCTAATGAAATGATGTGATTCATTATTCAAATTCAATTTACATAGAATGTAATAAGGTATGGTTTAAATAACAAAATATGGTATATATGAAATAATATTTCATCTAAAATTAAAATTTTTATTTACATATATATCTTTTAATCCATTTAGAATATGGAAACAATATTCTTTCATATGTATGACCTACTTTCTCAATGAATAGTGTATTTAATAATCTATCACTACATATTATGGATTAATATAAATAAATAAATTCTAAATATATATGGTATTTATATCATGGTTACAATTATTTAAATAATGGATCCATGTCGAATGTAATAGGACCAAAAATAAAAAGGTAATGCATAAATGAAAACCAATGTAGTTATTACCCAAAACACGATGTTAACATGGAATTGTTAATAAAATCGAAATAAAAGAACTATGTTACTCTTATATGGAAAGATATATATTTTTTATACTCATTTAATATATTTATAATAAGGATTATTTTATTATAAATGATGTTTTGACATGTATGAAGGAGGTCGGGACTTAAGGTAAGGGATTTATGTCTCACTTTTATTTTCTGTGAGACACATACCATATTCACCACATGATTCTTCTATGTGGTATATATAATTCCAATAATTATGTCTTAATTTTATTATCCTTTTAATTATGTTTATTTACACATCAATTTTAGGATATCTCTTTCATGTGGAATACAATTCAATTATACCAATTTGGATAAGGATTTATTATAAATTCTCATCGTTTATCAAGGTTATTCATGATTATGCTTCTGATGATAAAATATTATGATTTATATCTTAATAAAAGAATATATTTTATTTTAATATGGTTTTTAATTAGTTATAAATTTTGTATATAAATTTATCATTCTTTATATTATGATGATTTAAAAAAATGTTTTTAATGAAAATCATCATTACTTATCTCTTCAATCGAAAACACATTCTATTATATGTCCACATTTAAAAAAATATTCAATTTTTTTAATGTTCTCACATGGTTTTTAATGTATTTTACACTTTAATAATTTTTATACTTTTTTAAATGAAATCATTATGTCATTTTCCAAAAAAGGAATATTTTTATTTTACTAAAAATTTGAATTTAATATTTTTTTATGTGTAGATCATGAATGAAATTCACCATCATCAAGAATACTATTTTATTTAGAAACTAACTTATATGATTTAAATTTTAAATTTAAAAAATTATTTTTTGAATTATTTTTTATTTTTAAAAATTATATTTAAATATGAAAATAATATTTTCCTCTATAAATGTTTAAAATTGTTTCAATGCTTCATTTATATAATTTAAAATCTTGTTTAAAAAATTGATTTCCATTTTTTTGTTTTAGCAAATGATTTTAAAATGATTTTTATTTTCCTAGAAATGTTCCAAGTGATATTTAAATTTATTTCCATTTATGATTATGGATTTTGATACTAGTTATGACTTACTAGGGATATGGTCCAAAAATACAATTCTTATTCCTTCGATGGATGGTATTTATTTATGATGGAATGATTTTTATGAAACATAATACTATTTCGTTATTTATTCCCTGAGAAAATGATAATTAGACTCAAATAATTATTCAAACAGTTATTCTTTTATTAAATTAATAAAATATTTTGAAATTTTATTTCCTTTCCACAGGCGAAGTTATGATGACATGTTTATAAAACCCATTTCATTTCTTGGATTCTGAGATGATGAATATTTTTTTAATCTTTTGGCACACATATTTTTGATATTCGTTATGTGATTGTTTGGAATTATATCTCACTCTAATATATTTGGTAATGAAAAATCCTATTTGAGCTCATTGGTTACATGGGAGGTTATCCCAAGCCTGAACGAGGGTACACAGAAGGTTATCCCAAGCCCAAAATATGGTACATCAAAGTCTATCCTAGGACAAATAGAGGGTAAATTGCAGTCTATCACATGACTAATGTAGGTACATGTGTGGTCACCTCTGTAATGACCCGTAAATTCCATGTAATTTTTTTTCTAAAATTATTTGGGATTTTATGAATTTGCAGTTTCTAACTGCACCTGATTCCAAGGCCCAGCGTTCTAGGAATCTATTTTAGAAGTTTTGCTTGGGTACGTTCAGTGAACGAACGAGCAGGTTTTTCTATATTTTGAATCGGTGCTCTGAATTGAAATCTGAGGGCACCGATGGAACTGCAGCACCAGTAATTGCATAAGAAGACCTTTACCAAAGGTGCATTTTCTTGGGAGGAGTTTTAAAAAAAAGTGGATTAAATGAAAAGTAAAATAAGATTGTGTTACAATTTTATTTCTTTTTCTTAAGTGGTTTTAATCAACATGGGGAAGTTACGGTGGGACCCACAAGTTTCTAACTACTCATGTTAGGATATTTGTGAGGTGGGGCCCACATGAGGCCCAAACATTCAAATTCCCTAACCCCTTAACTGTCCCCCTTTAAACTTGTTAAACTCCCTTGTAATTAAGTGGGAGACTTCTCCTCTCCTAACCTTCCCCACATTAAATCATGCCAACATACTCAATCAATTAGGAGAGTTATGTGTTTGAATTTTTAAAATTTAAATGCATGGAATGAATTAATAAAATAAGATGAGACTTATTTTATTTTGGGGGTTAGCTTGTTGTGTGATGAATTGGGGAGAGAGCTCTAGTTCCTTCCATGAAGAACGTCACCCTTCGAAGAACAATGCCATCACCACAAAGAGAGACAATGTTCCATTCCTTCATCTCTTCGCAGATAGTGTGAGACATCGTCCCCTCCTTGGATGTA
This sequence comes from Viscum album, assembly GCA_963277665.1. Taxonomy (NCBI): domain Eukaryota; kingdom Viridiplantae; phylum Streptophyta; class Magnoliopsida; order Santalales; family Viscaceae; genus Viscum; species Viscum album. The sequence continues at coordinate 884,571,733 of OY728123.1, forward strand.
TGCCAATGCCGTCTTCGAAACCTCACCCCACGACGCCTTATTCCACATCGCCAGCAAACTTCATCATTTATTGAGGTAGTGGTAATCTTTGTTCATGTTCAATTTAACATTCTTCTTTGATTAATTTGGGAGAATGTTACCAACGTAATAGGAGGTGATCGGACAACACAAACATGGTAGATTTCTCCTCCCTGTTTTATTGTTTATCAACAATGAAGTATGAGGCGAAGGCGGAACGATGTCGTCGCACCGCGCAGGAATGATGGGAACCACGGCTGGAGCGGGCCGAGGCGATGGTGCGTAGTGTTGTCGGTCCATGCGGGTGAGGCCGGAGGAACTGCGGTCAGGGCAGGCCGTGGCTGTGGGGCGCACCGCCGTCGCGCCATGCCAGAGAACACGAGGGAGGCCACGCTTGGATCGGGCCACGGCGGAGGGCCGCAGTGCAGTCGCGTAGTTTCCATCGAATGGGAGCTTCAACCTAAGGTCGTGGCGATCACCAGTAGGGGCGGTCGGGCTTGGCCTGCTGCCAGCGCTCCAGGAGGCGGGACCCCTGTGGGTCACGCGACAGCTCACACCGGCAGGCCATTATGGCTGGACATTTCCTAAGAAACTGGGAAGAATAACCCACATGATCTGCCTAGGGGGTACCATATTAAGGGGGACCGCTGTTTCTGAAACAATGGGGGTTGCTCCCCCTTCGCACCTCGCTCGGCCGCGAGCCGAGCCGCGTCTGGCTCACGAGCCGGGCCGCAGGACGCGCCCAGCCGTGATGGGCCGTGCTAACTAGTACGGGCCGCACCATCCAGTCTAGGACATGCCAACAGGGCCGGACTTGGACCTGGGTTGGGTTGACCCAGTTCGGGCTGACCCAGGGGGTATCGGGCCGGGTCGGACCGGGCCCCAACCCCCTCGTTTCCGACCTGGTTGGTTCAAAAATCCTTATCTTGGGCTACGGACCTCCGATCGATGCACCGTTATTTGCGTTGGGATCCTTGGATCGAGGCGGTCGTTTAGATTTATTACACCCAAGCTTTTAGAGATGTTGGTGTATGGACGGGTTGGTTCGAACTCGAAACCAACAGGGCCCTCAGAGCGGAAACACTCATAGCATAAGGACCAGACTTTCGATTGACATGCCGTCAATTGAGTTGGATTCGTCTTAGTGAGACGGTTCATTTGGCTTACTACACTTGAGTTTTGGACACAACTAGAGTACGGTTGGGTTGGTTTTAGCTTAAAAACAAACAGGGCGCCTGGGACGGAATAACCAATATCTCTCAGACCGGGCATCCGATCGACACGCCGTCTGTCACGTTGAGTTATTATTGATGTGATAGAACGTTTTGATACATAAACACTGGACATTGAGACAATTGATGTATTGACCCTCTTTTCTCGTGGAGCGGACCCTCCCGGAATCGAGCATGCTGTGTGTGGGAACCCTAAAGCTGGGTGCAACTGTGACGATGATGATGACTATACTTGGATCTTATGTGGGTTACGCAGCAAGGATGACTGTAAATGGATCCTACATTGGTTTGGTAGTGAGGACGACTGTACATGGATCGTACGTGGGTTCAGTAGTTATGGTTACTGCACTAGGATCCTACGTGGGTTTGGCAGCGACGACTTGTGTACATGGATCCTACGTGGGTTCAGTAGAGGAGATGATATAGATGCTACATGTATAATCCCCACCCCTCTTCATGAGTAGTATACCGATGTGAGCTGAGTATTGAATTTCAATCATTATCATTTATATGATTGACTTGCTTTCCTGTGTGGATTGGGTTGTGTTTTCCTGTGTGGACTGGGTTGTACATGGGCTCGTGAGTTGCAGACGAACTGGAAATGATGAAATAGGTATATGTGTGGGCATATACATAAGTATAGTTGGTTGATACTTCGTGTTTTTACCCTTCTTTTGTGGTTTATCCTTTGTGGATTCTAGGAGACCTTAGGGGGTCTCAGGGTCCATACTAAGTATCGTATCCTCACCCCTACACAGGCTATGCCCACACTACATTGTTTTGGTTGCAGATGACACACATCGCTGATCATGGTTGAGGCATGTGGAGAGGGACGGTACCCAGAGGTGGACTATCAGACGGGACGTACACGGTGCATACGACCAGACCCAAGGAGATGAGGAGACCATCTATTCCCACCCTTAAGGTGGGATAGATGGAGGACAACACGGTTGATGCTGATTTACATTACTGCTGTTGTACTTTCTTTTCATTTGTACTGTACTTTCAGTTGGGTTTGTATTCTGGCCCATTTACTTTTCAGCACTTAGTTTTGCACTCAATTTACATACTGTTTACTTCATCTTGTGTACTCTGTGGTGTATTTTTTCTTATATAATGGAAATTCATTCCCTTTTATCTAGATTTACGCCTTTGGTGCTAGTCGTCATTCCCTGGCCTATGGAAGGCGGGCTTGTGGTAGTCACGGCATGAGCCCCGAGGATGGGTCGTGAAAAAATTGGTATTAGAGAGGTCGGTTCTACTACAGAACTCAGGACTCTGATAATTTCTTATGAGTGAACCAATAGTGTTTAGGGTATTGAGTGTGGTTATCTATCCAGGGAGTCTACAATTGGTGTTGCGGCCGACGTATCCATACACCAGGACCCGGACTTCTGATTTCCGAATCAATGCACAAAAACATTAATTTCATGTGTGATTCAAATGTTTTCATTGTGATTACATTGTGTCAGATCACTAGGTATACAATATTAACCGTGGTGTACCTGTTTCCTTTCAAGATGGCCCCACGATGGCAACGAGATAAGATTTCGATCATTGTGCGAGACGACAGCCCACCGAGTGACGAGGCCTTGGTGCAGGGCCCCATTACAGCAGAGGGACCGGTGGTACCTCTATCTGCCGAGCCACCTTCGCCACTAGCCTCCACAGCTGAGGGTGCACGTCACCTGAGTGCACTAAATTAGTTTCAGCATCAGAGAACGCCCAGGTTCCAGGGGGAGATGGACCCTCAGGAAGCCAAGTAATGGCTGGAGACTGTTGTCCAAGTCTTTAGATTAGTAGTCACACCAGTTGACCTCATGGTGATCCTTACGACGAGTCTCTTACACAAATCAGCAGGTAGATGGTGGAGCCTAATGCTCCAGGTGCACGACGATGCATCATTACATTGGTAGGACTTCCAGAGCTTCTTCCGCTCAGATTTTATTCTATCCACCCTCAGTGCTGTGTGTATTCAGGTGCAACTACTGCAGCGGTAGGGAAGCATGACAGTAGCCCAGTACTCGGCGAGATTTACTGATCTCTCCCTCTACTCCTTGGACATAGTACGAGACCCATTCATCCAGGCCCAGACCTTTGAGTAGGGACTGAGTCATGAGATCAGGGCATCGATGATCTCACTCAGTATTCTGACGTAGGCAGGAGTACTGGAGAGAGACATTCTTGTGGAGAGTTATCTTTCCGATCCTTCACCTGCATCGAGACCTACTGCTGGGCGGCATGTAGCGGAGTATTCTGCAGCCGGTAGTAGATAGACGTCGCAGAGGTCCAAGCGGACCAGACCATCAGGTGGACGACCTCAGGATACTGGTTCGGAGGTGTGGGGAACACACAACAGATCTAGTCATAGGAGAGGCAGACATTTCTATGCATGTGGCAGGCAGGGCCACATGGCTCGTGACTTCCCAACCCACCATGCATAGGAGCAGCAAACGGTTGAGAAACCACCCAGGTAGAGTCAATGGTTCGACCATGGTGGACAGCAGGGAGTAGGTGGACGAGGAAGAGGAGCTGGACGAGCAGTAGGTGGTGGACTACGCTTCAGGGCTCTACCAACACCACTACAAGGAGGTCCACCCTGACCACAGGGAGCTGGAAGACAGAGGCAGGCTCAGGTTCAGGCAGTGGAGGCCTATGACCACGGTGCACCTGAGATGATTTGAGGTACTATTTGTGTCTACTCCACCCTTTCTTCAGTTCTTATAGACACAAGATTGAGTCATTCATTCATTGTCGATGCCCTTGTTCGGAGCTCGGAGATTCTGATGGAGCCGTTGGGTCGATCCTTACGGCTAGAGACACCTACGAGAGCTGACTCGACGATTACGCACTAGTGCCGATAGTGTGAGATTACTCTAGGAGGAGAGAGCTTCGGCTGGGATATTCTTGTAGTGGCATTGAGGCCTTAAGACTTCATCTTGGGAAAGGATTGGTTGACTATATTTCATTCTCATATTGACTGTATTAGGCGCAAGGTGTGGTGTTTCTGCACCGATGGGAGAAGGTTCAGCTTTACTAGTGAGAAGGGAGCCTTTGCAACGCAGGATGGACTCACGAAGAGGAGAGGGCAGACGACCACTCATCAGTTGGCTATACTCATCCAAGGAGCAGTTGATTTGTGGAATCCGAGTTTTCCTATTGTGGTGGATCAGTATCTGGACGTTTTTCTTGATGACATTTGAGGACTACCTCCTCGTAGAGAGGAAGACTTTTATATTGACATGTACCCTGGGACAACCAAGATATCTACTCCAGCATATTGAATGGCTCCCGCTAAGCTTCGAGAGCTATGGGTATAGCTGGAGGACATGCATGGCAAGATATTCATTCGACCCAGTGTTTCACCCTAGGCTTCTCCGATTTTGTTCACCAAGAAGGCGGACGGAAGCTTTCGACTGTGTGTCGACTACCGTCGCCAGAACCAGGTGACCGTGAAGAATAAGTAACCACTTCTGAGGATTGAAGGCCTCTTCGATCATCTCAAGGGAGTATGCTGGTTCTCAAAGATAGACCTCAGGTCATCCAATCATCAACTCCGAGTTCGAGATGAGGATGTGCAGAAGACGACCTTAAGGTGTCGGTATGGCCACGATGAGTTCTTGTTTTTCCTTTTGGCATAAACAACACTCCATCAGTGTTCATGAGCCTCATGAATATGATCTCCCTGCCTTACCTTGATCAATTTGTCATGGTCTTCATCGATGACATATTTATTTACTCGACTACTGAGGAGGAGCATGCCTACCACATGTGGGTTTTACTGGATACACTTCGAGAGCACTAGCTTTATGGTAAGATCTCAAAGTGTCAGTTCTGAATTCGAGAGGTCCACTTATTGGGGAACATCATCTCAGATGTGGGAGTTGCGGTGGATCCTGTGAAGATCGAGGCAGTGCTATCTTGGGAGCCACCCAGGAGAGTGACGGAGGTGCGGAGTTTCCTAGTTCTGGCTGTGTACTATCGGAGATTTGTGCTAGACTTCTCCAGAGTTGCAACAACACATTCAGTATTGACGAAGAAGGAGAAACCCTTTATGTGTCTAGATATATGTCAGCATAGCTTCCAGGAGCTGAGACAGAGATTAACCAATGCACCCATCTTGAGGCTACCATAGGGGAGAGTAGGGTACATAGTTTACTGCAATGCATCATGGACAGGACTCGGGTGTGTCCTAAGGCAAGAGAGAGAAGTGATCGCCTATGGTTCAAGACATTTGAGGAAGCATGAGTAGAACAAAGCTACCCATGACATGGAGTTAGAAGTAGTGATCTTTTCCTTGAAGATGTGGTGGAACTATCTGATTCGCGAGCACATTACAGTCTACTATGACCACCAGAGTCTCAAGTTCATATTCTCGCAAAAGGAATTGAACCTGAGACAGAGGAGATGGCTTGAGTTCTTCCAAGACTATGACTTTGAGATAGTCTATACTACTAGGAAGGGGAAAATAGTAGCTGATGCTCTCAGTAGGAGGTCGTGCATTCAGGTACATGGAGAGGCGACAGATCAGTTAGCCACATTGATGATATCCTTCATGGATAGAGATGGGGAATCCTTTCTTTAGTCGCTCATAGTCATCGCTCCACTACTTCAGCAGGTCAGAGAGGCACACTGTGGAGACATTGACTATGAGACGCGACGTGCAAAGATATCCAAAGGACAGGAACCTGATGGATTTTCTGTAGCAGGAGAGCACATCATTCTTTTCAGGGGACGTACCATGGTACAAGTTGCATTATGGGAGGAGGTGATGGGGGGGGGGGGGGGGGGGGTTTCACACTTTTCCTCTAGCGGTACATCCTGGAGTAGCGATGATGTTCCAAGACCTCAGAGGACCGCACTGGTGGCCGAGTATGAAGAAGGTTATGGCAGAGTTCGTTTCACGACGCCTCACCTGCCAGCAGGTGAAGGCGGAGCTCCAGGTACCAGCAGGCTTGGTAAAACCCTTATAAGTCCCGGAGTGGTTTTGGGACGAGATATCTATGGATTTCGTTACTAGGCTTCCAAATTATTCCAGAGGACACGACTCCATCTGGGTGATCGTAGAACGACTCAAGAAGTTGGCCCACTTCTTACCCATAAGAGAGCAGGGCTCAGTAGAGATATTGGGACACCTCTACATTCAAGAGGTCGTGCGACTTCACGGTGTTCCATCATCAATCGTATCCGATCGAGATGGTCGGTTTACTTCCTGGATTTGGAAGGGGTTGCAGGAGGAATTTGGGATGTAGCTACAGATGAGCATCACCTTTCACCCTCAGACAAATGACCAGATGGAGAGGACCATTCAGACTCTCAAGGACATTCTCTGTGCATGTGTCCTAGACTTTGGTCGCAACAGGGAGGATCACCTACCCTTGGTGGAGTTTGTGTACAACAACAGCTACCAGTCCACTATCGGGATGGAACCATACGAGGAATTGTATGGCCGACCATTCAGATCATCTCTGGGCTGCACATACCCTGGGGAGTAGCACATGTAGGACCAGAGATGGTCCATTCCATGACGGAGAAGGTTCAGATCATCCAGGAGCGGATGAGGACTGCACAGAGCCGACAGAAGTCCTACGTTGACAGGAGGTGGAGACCACTGGAGTTCAAGGATGTTGACCACATTTTCATATGGGTCTCAACTCGACGTGGACTACGGAGATTTGGCCGGGGTGGAAAGTTATCTTCGCACTTCATCAGACCATTCTAGGTTCTCAGCAGGATAGGCGAGGTGGATTATCGCATGGCTCTTCCACCTCAATTGCACTGGGTGCATGGCGGATTTCACATATCTCAACTGAGGAGATACGTGCCCGAATTGACTCATATCATTGATCACGGGGGGCTGGACATCGATGACGGGGTGACATTTTCGGAGGTCCTTGTGGAGATCGAGGATTGATAGGAGCGGGTCCTACGTGGACGGTTGATTCCTCTATTGCGCATCTGGTGGTAGAACAGGAACCTCTAGGAAAGTACATGGGAGCGGGAGGCTTAGATTCGTGCACAGTACCATCATTTGTTTCCCTAGTTTATGATGTTACTTTACGGGGACGTAAAGCCCTGAGGTGGGAGTAATGTAATGGCCTGTAAATTTCATGGAAATTTTTTTCTTAAATTCATTGGGATATTATGAGTACGTAGTTTCTCATGGCACCTGATTCCTAGGACCGGTGTGCTCAGAATCAATTTCCAAAGTTTAGCTCAGGTACGTTCAGTGAACGAATGAGTGGGTTTTTCTATCTGTTGAACCGTTGCTCGGAATTGAAATCTGAGGGAACCAATGGAACCGCAACATCAGCAATTGCTTAAGAGGACCTTTACCGAGGGTTCATTTTCTTGGGTGGAGTTGTAAAAAAAAAATTGGATTAAATGAGAAGTAAAATAAAATTGTGTTACAATTATATTTGTTTTTCTTAAGTGGTTTTAATCTACATGGGAAAGTTTGGGTGGGACCCACAAGCTTCAAACAACTCATGTTAGGATATTTGTGTGGTGGGGTCCACATGATCCCCAACCATTCACATTCTCTAACCCCATAACACTCCCCCTTTAAACTTGTTAAACCCCCTTGTAATTAAGTGGGTGACTTCTCCTCTCCCCACCTTCCCTACAATAAATCATGCCAACACACTTAATAAATTAAGAGAGTTATGTGTTTGAATTATAAAATTAAAATGCACGGAATGAATTAATAAAATAATATGAGACTTATTTCATTTTGGGGGTTAGCTTGTTGTGTTATGAATTGGGGAGAGAGATCTAGTTCCTTCTGCGAAGAACATCACCCTTCGACAAAGAGTTCCATCACCACAAGGAGAGACGACGTTCCATTCCTTCATCTCTTCGAAGCTAGTGTGAGACGCCGTCCCCTCCTTGGACACACGCCAATGCTGTCTTCGAAACCTCACCCCGCAATGCCATCTTCTGCATCACCATCAAATGTCATTGTTTATCGAAGTAGGGGTTATCTTCGTTCAAGTGCAATTTAACGTTCTTCGCTGATTAATTTGGTCGAATGTTACCATCGTAAAGGGAAGAGATCAGACCGCACAAACACATCTGATTTCTCCTCCCCATTTTATTGATTATCAATAATGACGTATGATGCGAAGAAGGAATGGTGCAGTCGCACCATGTGGGAATGAAGGAAACCGCAGCCGAAGCGGGCCGCAACAGTGTGGCGCGGCGCCATCACACTGCGCCGATGAGGCCGAAAGAACTGCGACCAAGGCGGTCTACGACGGAGGTGCACGACATCGTCGCACCACGACAGAGAACCCTAGGGAGGATGTGGCCAGTGCGGTCCATGGTGGTGGGTCATGGCGCCGTCGCGCTGTGCCCATCGAACGGGAGCCGCAACCCAAGGTCGCGGCTGTCACCAACAGGGGTAGCCAGGCTCGGCCGGCCTCCGACGCTCCAGGAAGCGGGACCCCCCCATGTCCCGTGGTAGCTCATACCATCCTACCATTATGGCTGGCCGTTTCTGGTGAAACTGGGGGGCGTAACCCCCCAGATCTTCCTAGGGCGGACCCCACCAAGGGGCCCACCGTTTCCGAAACAAAGGGGGCCTCGCCCCCTTCGCACCCCGCTCAGCCGTGAGCCGAGCTGCTGCCTACTTCTGAGTCGGGCCGTGGCAGCCGAGCCGGGCCACGCCAACCAGGCCGGACCTGGACCCGGGGTCGGGTCGACACAGTTCGGGCCGACCCAGGTGGTATCGGGCCGGGTCGGACCGGGCCCAAACCCCCTAGTTTCGGTCCAGGTTCGTTCAAACACCCATATCTTGGGTTACGGATCTCAGATCGACACACCGTCAGTTGCATTGGGATCCTTGGATCGAGACGTTCGTTTTGTTTTATTACACTAAAGCTTTAGGCGAAGATTGGGTATGGGCATGTTGGTTCGAACTCGAAACCAACCGGGCCCTTGGAGCAGAAATGCTCATAGCTTAAGGACCAGTCATTCGATTGACGCGATGTCAATTGCGTTGGATTCCTCTTTGTGAGAAGGTTATTTTGGATTAATCCAATTGAGGTTTGGATGAAGCTATAGTATGGTCAGGTTAGTTTTAGCTTTAAAACCAACAGGGCCCCTGGGACGGAAAAGCCAGTATCTCTCAGACCGGGCATCTGATTGACGCACCGTCTGTCCCGTTGAGTTCCTATTGATGAGATGAAAATTTCTGAAACATAAAATATAGACCTCGAGACATTTTATGTATCAACCCTCTTGGATCGTGGAGCAGACCCTCCCAGAATCGAGCATGATGTATGCGGGAACCCTAAAGCTGGCTGCGATTGTCACGATGATGACGACGGTACTTAGATCCTATGTGAGTTCGGTAGCGAGGACGAATGTACTTGGATCCTATATAAGTTCAGTAGTGTGTACGACTATACTTGGATCCTACGTGGGTCCGGCAGTGATGGTTAATGTCCTAGGATCCTACGTGGGTTCTACAGCGATGACTTCCGTACTTTGATCCTACGTGGGTTGGGAAGGGGAGACGATTCAGATGCTACATCTATCATCTCCACCCCTCTTCGTGAGTAGTATACCTATTTGAGCTGAGTCTTGACTTTCAATCATTATCATGGATATTATTGAATTACATTCCTATGTGGATTGGGTTGTGTTTTCCTGTGTGGACTGGTTTGTACTTTGGCTCGTGAGTTGGAGCCGAACTGGAAACAATGACTTAGGTATATGTATGGGAATATAACTAAGTGTAGTTGGTTGATACATCATGTTTGTACCCTTCCTTTGTGGTTTATCCTTTTTGGATTTGGGGAGACCGTTGGGGGTCTCGGGGTCCCTACTGAGTATCATATACTCACCCCTGCATGGGCTATGCCCGCACTACATTATTCTTGTTGCAGACGATGGAAAACGCTGATCGTGGTTGAGGCTTGTAGAGCGGGACGGTACCCGGAGGAGGACTATCTTGCGGGACATACACTGTGTGGATGACCGGACCCAAGGAGCTTAGGGGACCATCTGTACCCACCCTTCAGGTGGGACAGCAGGAGGACGACTCGGTGGTTGCTGATTTACTTTACTGCTACTATACTTTCTTGTTAGCTGTACTATACTTTCAGTTGGGTTTGTATTCTGGCCCGATTACTTTTCAGCACGTACTTTTTTACTCAGTTTACGTATTGTTTACTTCATCATGCGTACTCTGTGGTGTTTGTTTTCTTATATAAAGGCAATTCCTTCAATTTAATTGGATTTTACGCCTTTGGTTCTAGTCGCCATCCCATGTCCTATGGTAGGCGGGCTTGGGGTAGTCACGACACGGGCCCCGAGGACGGGTCATGACAACCTTAATCCTAACATGTTATGTATTTCGTGTCAGTTGACCATGACTTATAATTTTCTATTCTAATGTGTATGACAAAAATATATATATTATGCCAATTTTATGTCATTATGGCTCATGTAATTAGGTTCTATTATGATTCATGCCTTTTGAAATGCCAATATTTATTCCATGACTCATGTTTATGATCTATGATATGTATAATATGGTTTTAAATTGTTATTCTCATGTTTTGATAACCTTCTTCTCAATATATTTCAATATCTCCCTTATTTACCCTTACTGAGAGTATGTTCTCACCCTTTATTGAATTAATTTCCATATATTACGATGAAAGTGGTGCTATATGATATTACTAATTAGGGTTCTAGTTATTAATAACATTTAAGGAGATTACATAGCTAAATAATTGGTATGTTTTGTATATGTCCATGTTTACAATGGAAGTAGAACCAAATGAATCTGGAATGGATTGTTATATTATATAATTAATATTTATCAACTTCAAAGTAACATTTTTGTATGATAAGTACGAGTCTTTATATTTTTCGTTAGAGAAATGTTTTTTAACATTTAGAAACTTGGAAGAGAAAACATTTTTGCGATCCCAATGGATATTTCTAAGTATATGTCTAGGGATATGTCTAAGGAAATGTCTTTGAATGATTCAATGTATAGGAAAAGTTTCTATAATCATGGACAAGGATACATTGAGGGGTTTCAATGTAATTTCATCCCTATACGGATACTAAAAGTGGATATATATTTGGAAAATAGGTACCTAAGGGTAATAATTATTAATATGGCGTATTTATTTGGACTCAATCACCACCAAGTGCACTTCAAAAGGAATTGAAACAAACATTTCTTGACACTTTTAGGGTGTATTATTTTTGAATTCACAAACTCTTTACCAAAAAAACAAGAAGGATTTAAATAATGACCATTAATTAACATGTTCAAACCAAATTCATCATATATTAAAAATAAGGTGTCATGATTTTGAAATCCTCTAAATGAATTTTCATGATTATATTGTTTCCCAAGAAGATTAGTGTTTATCATACTATGAATTATAGTTTTATTCCATGGATGGTACCTAAGGGAACTGTGTTATTCTAAATGAAATTGATCATGTATTGATTTTTCCCTAGATAACCTAAATGTTAGAAGAGATGGAATGTAAAACCCCATTGATTCTCTAAAACAAAATTCTCATGAAATGAAACATGAAGAACTAAAAAATGAGATAATGAGGGAATAATGTTCTATTGAATCCTTCATGAGGTACCCTCTACCCGATGTTAAAGGTATCACTGATCTACTAGTCACTAAGAAATGGATTAGTACCAATGAATGGACATTGTCCATTCAGTAATAGTTGAAGCATTGAAATATCATTTTGACTGTCTATCATTTTGATGTCGATGTAGATAAATAGTGTAACCATATTAAAAATAATATTAAGGAGGATTTAATTTCCTTTTTTGAATGGTTTGGGTTTAAGAGGGAATTGTTTCTATAATTATATCCATCGTATTCTACAAACTATGATGGCGAGAGAATTTATCAATACGAAGACGAAGTATAGTGAATTATCTTTTACATATGAAACTAAATTTAGAATACTTTCATTGAATACTTTTGATTTATTAATCACTCTAGATAGAAAAAATGATATATATTTTACTGACATAAGATCATTTTTTTCAAAACACATTATCTTAAAGTTAGTTTTGAATCTAGGAATAAGTATTTCCATGTGCACTAAATATAGAAATGGAAATTAGAGATTCTGATTATTCCCATTATCTTGAGATAAAAATAAATATCAAATATCATGAGAATTTGAATAAATTACATGGTTAGAATCTCTTATTTTCTCTTCTACCTTCAGTTAACATACAAAAATATATGATTTTTTCATCACTCCAAATAGAAAAACTGATATATTATTTAATGTCTTAAGATCATGTCTTCACAAAGAATTATCTATAAGTTAGTTTTGTATCTATGAATAACTTTTCAATGTTAAGTAGAGGAAGAAATAGAAATTAGGTATTTTTAGCATTCCCATTTTCATGATAAGAAAATTAAGATCACGTCTCATGAGAACATGAATAAATCACAAGGTGGAATCAAATTTTTGTCACCTATATACCAAAAAATCATGGAGAATCACTCAGGTTAATTCCTAAGTAGAAAAAAGGTGTTACAACTATGGGAATCCAAGAAACCATGAAAAATACTTTAGAAGAAATCTTAAGTGATAAGATAATGAAATTAATGGAGAGATAGATCAATATAATTCACCTCCCACACAGTTGTGTTTAAATTGTATGTATTTTTGGAATTATGTGAATTAATGTCCCAATATAAGGGTTAATATGTATGATAACATAAAAATATCTTTGAAATTAAAGGAAAATGGAAATATTATGACATAAAAATTGATAAAGTTATTCATTATGATTATGGAACATAATACCCCACTCATTAGTTCAGAATTTGAGTATTGATTTATTATGAATGAGCCCAATGAAAATCCTATTATTTATTCTTTAGAGAAATTTCATGTGATTTTGGGAATTGATTTTCTTCCTATACATTTATATTGGAGTAGTAAATTATCATTTTATATTTTATAGGTTCATAGGTGAAGTCAAGATTAGGATAAAAATATTTTTTTATAAGATAAGAGATAATATAAAAAATAATGGGTGAATTAACTTGTAATATTAAATTAATAGTTATGGACACCTTAATTAGTTTATGAGGTAAATTTTGAAAATAATTTCACTATCATTGACCCCTCCAATTCCATTTTTTTGAATTTTCAATTTCATTGACCCCTAATTTGAGTTTTTATGTGGTGAAAGTTTGTCAATATTATTTGATATTTTAGGAGTCATTTCTGAAAATAAAGCCCTTTAATTTTGTATATGTTCTATAGAAAATGATTCTAATGATGAATTCCTTTACATGTTTTGGTCATAATTTTAAAGGTAATAAACATACATGTTTTATAATATATTTGGCATTGAGGTAATAATGGGTTACAATATATCACATTATGAATTCATCACACTTTAATGCTTTTAGAAAATACATATCTCTGTGTTTTATTTCTAGAATATATATTGATGTTGTGGTATGTCATATTTAGTATAAAATTCAATTCAATTTAATTACTATCCAAAATTTACATCAATAATTTGTTGATATATTCTGAAATAAATTGATGTAATAATGAGTTACAACACTATATATTGTCATAAAATAGATAGTCTGCATAAAAGAAAATTTTAAACCTGATAGGATATGCTATGATATTATTCTATGGATTTTAAAAGTGGTTGGGATAAATACCTTACACCATTTGAACATTAATACAACAATTGTTTCACTTGTTCATTCATTTGGATCTTTATAATCATTTCATCAAAGAAGATTAGAACTCGAATGTACTATAATGAAGTTGTTGAAAGATAACTATTGGTCCTTGAGGTAAATGGTAAAATATTTGATAAGGTTGGATCCATTCAAAAACATGGTTGGGTAGAAAAATGATGATGGAATCATTATTCTAATAATCATTAACATTACCTAGAATTGGAAGTTACTAGAAGTGGTTTCGAAGAATTTATCAATGGATTAATGAAAGGATAAATAATCCCTAGGTATATGAGTCCCGTTAAAATTATTTATAGTTTTAGGATCATATCTTAAAACATGGAACTTCCACTAATCATATCATAGGTTCACAAATAGTTACATGTATCTCTATTGAAGAAGTACGTACATGATCTTTCACGTGTAATAAACTCAGAGATCATACTATTAGAGCATGATATTTATTATGAGGATCAACTAAGAGAGACTCTAGATCATATAGAGAATGTTCTATAAAACACGACCACTCACCTTGACATGCTTTTTGAAAAACCCACTAGTTTTAGGAATCGACATTACATCCATATGATATAATAAGGTACAAATATCCTCAATTTTTGTCACCAAAGAGAAAAATGATAAAGTGAAAAATCATTTTAAGGGGGTATAATATCACACCCTAAGTTGTTACTAAATATTTTATAATATTTAATTTTGTTTTGATATTTTGAGTTACATGAAACACAATGTAATGCTTTTGTTACATGAAACAATGATTTTATCATTCATTACAAGGTAAAATGAGTTTTAACAAAACAAAATATAAAATAAATATTAATTTTTAAAGGAAATAATTATAACACAATCATTAGATATAGAGATATGAATAGTAATAAAATATTTTAATATATTTAGTATAAAGGTTTTATATTTGAAAAAAATTGATAAAAAATACTTATTTTTTAGAAAAATATATATATATATATTTCAAAAACATTATTTTCTCAAAAAATGTTTTTAATGACTTGTTTAAAAAATATAATTCAATTTTTTTTAACAATTTTGGAGAATTTATTTTAAAAAATAATATTAATTTTTTAAAATAAAAATGTCCAAATTATAATGTGGTAAAATGTTGATATTTGATTGAAAAGTTTAACCTTCAAATGAATATTAAGAAATACATGTTTTTATTAAGAATAATAATTTCTTTTATGGATAAAAAAAATTATATCGAGATAGTTTTAAATATAAAAATAGTTCATTTATATATATATTAATCCTATTTAGATCATTTTAATAAATTTAATATTGAATAATAATACCAAAACATTATAAACATTTGAAAATTTTAATTTCAAAAACCCACTTTCTCATCGCATATGTTGGATTAATTTCAATATAAACATTTCCAATTATTTGATTGGAATTTTGAAAAATTTATTCCATATTTCAAATAACCATAATTTATATTATTTAATTAGTTTAATGTAATTTTTAACCGTAACTAATAGTAAAAATATTAAAAATTATTTTGTATTGTTAATGTTAAAACGAGATTACCTATGGTTGATCTTAATATATATGAATTAAAAATTCTTTAAAACATATCCAAAACCCATTTTATATAAATATTTAGGAACTATTACTTCTATGTTAATTAATGGTTCATTTTTGTTCAGTGTGTATTGTTAATAATGTGGGTACAACGTTTTCTTTTAAAACATTACTAGTGTTTCACTCACCCCACATATAGTAGGCCACCACTCCCCTCTATTTTTCACACTTATAAAACCCATTAGTTTATCAAATAATTAAAAAACTAAAATCTTTAATTACATAATATCATTATATAATTCATATTTTTGTCATAAATCTCATCTAAGTATTTTTATGAAAACTAGGCAAATATTTCATGAGATGTGGTAACATCTCTAACTAAGCATCCTAACTTGTTTATTCATCCCCCTACATAAATTATTATTAATTTTTATTGAAAAAATATCCTATGTATCCTACATAAATTAATATTTTATTATGTTATGATAATTTTCTATATCCATATTCTCTTCAATGAAATTTGTAATGAAATCATTATTTATCTGTACAGTGGACTATCGCCTCACGAACCGATTTTATTCGTTTTCCATAACCACCACTCACAGATAGTTATAATGATATATTTATTGTTTATATTTGAAATATTTTATGTTAATGTGGTTATGGAATCATTATATAACATATTACGTCATGCTTTACTTTTCATGGGAGTACAATAATGTTGTTCAGGTGTATGGAAATCTAACGCCATAGGAAGGTTATTGATTCGTTCATCTCATACTATTTTCATTAAAGATAATAAAGATATTTATAAATAATAATATTTTATAAATATAACATAAAAATTATTCATGAATTGAATATTTGTTTTTATCGTTATTTGTTTCATTCCGTCTATAAAATGGAAACAATGTTCATGCATATATATGACTTACTGTACCCATAAAGTGTATATTTCACATTAAATATGTAATTTTTGTGATTAATATAAATAAATTTACACTATATATATATATTATATATATCCTATTAAAACTTATTGAAATTATGGATCCATGATCAATGTATGAGGAATAAAATAACAAAAAAATAATTGAAAAACAGAGCACTTATTTCTTGAAAGGTGTCTTAGATATGAAATTATTAACAAATTTGTATTAAATGGGAGTATTTAAATAATATATGGTATTATATAAATAATTTAGGTATTATAATATATTTATAATAAAAATATATTTATTATAAAACAGGTTTGAATTTATACAAAGGAATTTAATACTTAATGTAAGAGATTTCATTCTGACTTTTATTTTCTCTTAGACATATGCCATATTTACCACATGTTTATTTTATGTATTTTATATAAATCATGTGAATGTAATTTATATTTATTATACTTACAATAATTTTAATTTAAATATATATTTTATTATCTCTCTTTTCTATGGTTTATTATTCAAAGCTACCAAATTAGCAGGTCTTTTATTTTATAATCACATTGTCTATCAAGATTGTTCATAATTATGCCTCCAATGATGAAATATTTTGTTATATATATTATAAAAGTAAATTTTATTTTCACACTATGGTATTTTAGGAATAATAAATGTTTTACAATAATTTCCTCACTTTAGACTCTAAATATTTTAAAGGACTGTTTTTATTAAAATTATCTTTATTTACCTCTTCGGTCAAAAAACCTTTCTATTTCATGTCCATGATTTATAAAAATATTTTAAAAAATTATTAATAGTCCTTTCTTATTTTTTAAAGTCATATTTAACCTTCTTTGATACTTAAAAATAGTTTTCAATGTAATTTGTATATCATTTTCTAAAAAAGGTTTGTATGTATTATAATGAAAATATGAGTGGAATATTTATTTTAATGCGTAAGGAATAGACAAAATTTCCCACCATCATGACCATTATTTGAATTTAACCATCAATTATATGTCTTCAAGGTTATTTAAAAAAAGGATTTTGAAAATATACTAGGTTTTAAGAATGTGATTTCAAATTGAAAGGGATATTTTCCACAATAAATGTTTTAAATGATATTTCAAATTTTTTAAAAGTTTTCAATGTTTTTCATTAAAGAAAAAGATTTCAAAAATAATTTATAATTTTCAGTTTTAGAATGTGATTTCTAAAGAATATTTATATTCTTAATGAATTGATTCAAATTATATTTCATGAAAATGTTCCATCTAAGATGAAATCTGTTAATTTTACATAAGAACTAGTAGAGATATGATCAGAGGATAAAATTTGTGTTATTTCTCTAGGTGGATTATCATTATAAGGAAAATATGGTTATGAAACCCATTTGTCTTCCATGGGTTAAAAAATGATAAATTTATTAGGAAACCCGCTAAACTTTCCAAGGGATATGCATTGATAAAATGATGAAATAATTATTAATCCTATTTCTTTTACCAAAGTTATGTTATCAAAAAATGTTTATCGGATTGTTTAGGTGTTATAATACGATGAATGGGTTATAATATTACGACAGACACACACACACAAACACACACACACACACACACACATATATATATATATGAATTACATTATATGATGTGTGTGACCTTTGACATCCACCAATTCATTTGGTATTGATTAATATTATATGATGTCAAAAGTTTCATTGGAGTTTATCCCAATCCTAATAGAGTGTATATTGGAGGTTATAAGAAATGAAAATGAGGGTAAATAAGAGGCTATCCCAAGCCTAAAAGATGGTACATGAGATGTTATCCTAATATTTAAGTAGGTACATATGTGGTCAACCCAAGACTATAATGTTATGAATATCTTTGTAGGTAAAATTGAAATGAAAATTTATATGACTATGTGCATTCCACAAATATATTTCTTATGCCAATGTAATGATATTATGGCCCATATTATTGGATTCCTTTATGATTCATTTATTATGAAATACCATTATTTATTCCTACTCTAACAGGCCAAAGGCCTTAGATATTTTTTATTATATAATAATAAATCCCCATTTTTGGGAAGAAGGGGATCCCAAACAGAATTCATGGACTTAAAAACATTACATGACCCAAAGATCAAGAAAATTAAATCCAGACTAACAACTTGGAGCTACCTCTCCCTAGAATTTAAAAAATTAGAAATCCCTCCACCAGTGAATGACTATATAACTAGAAGGTGTCATGTGCGAAAGCACATGGCCGATCTAATGGATGACACTATACCCTCTCAGACAACCAATTCTGTGAAGCCTGACTAGGTGAACAACCTGCTTTGAATCCTTCATTGGAGGCTTATTCTTTGTGTCCGAGTTTGACTGAATATTAATTACCTAACTCTCAAAAACCATCTTAACATTAATCTAAAAAAATCCAAGTATACACGAGTCCATGCACATACATCAACTTCCATCATATATAGAAACTGATGCACTCCACGAGACACCCCTAGCACCAAAGCCTCAAAATCCTGGAAGAAAATACATGGTACATGAGTGTATTCAATCATAATTAATGTCTATATATCCCAAAACCACTCCAATGGAATGCCACCGATTAGGGTATCTTGGATTTCCTACAATAGAGACACCACAATGATCATGGATCTACTCTGATCAGAACCATAGATTCACCACCACAGAGTTGCAAAGCAAGTTGGTCATGGTGGAGAGAAAACAACGGTAAGGGAAAAATGTGAACCACCAATGACGCACAAAGAAAACTAGAGTACCTCCATGTTCACAATGAACTAAAAAAATCCACAGATAACCAAACCATAAAACTAGGAAACCTCATAATCATTCCTAGATCAAGATCCTCAAACCCAAAAAGCCACTGTAGATCTGACATGATGCCGTATCAATAACCTATCGGAGACAACACGTAGCCATGCCAGACAAACATAGAAACCAGAACAATACCATAGATTCCAGAAAGACCAAGACACATGAATCGAGCCAATTTCTGAACTCTGCTAGGCCTTGTATTTATTGGGAGTTTCAGCCACGCCGTCGATAGAAGGACATGCTGCACCGAGCTGATCGCTGTTTCTCCCCCGAGCCACATTGCCACCAATGAAGCAGATACCATGAAACTCCTGCAGATAAATATCTCATAACACAGAGACCAGACGCGCCCACAAAGACAAAAACATAGAAGATTCACTATCATACCCAGGATGGAGGGGGAAGTAGAAACAAACTCAGATGCAACCCTAGACTCCACAATTGGGAAAGAGGCCACTGCTCTTGATGAAAATCATTTCCTCATAAATCTATCATTTATTATATTCCCCTTAAATAATAATTGTTTCCACTTATTTATCCCATGAAACACTCATATAATCTATGATTTTAAGTGTATCAATATTAAATGTTATTCACATGCTTTCATTCGATTATGATATTAATATATTGATTTCTCCCTTTTTACCCATAATAAGCATCTATGTTCATCATTTATTTCCTTTCTCCTTGCTATGCCAAAATATTTTATTTATGGTATGTATTACAATGGTTTTATTTATTAATAATATAAAAGATATGATATAGTTCACTTTTTTATCAGTTTTTTATGTTTCCATGTTTTTTAAGTCACTATATATAATGATTCTTCTGTAGATCTATATGTTATGTAATGAGTAATCTTATATTAAGAATTAATATTTATGTATGTGAATTTTGAGTGTTTACACTCATAATGAAATTATATTCTATCCTGAGATAATGATTCCACAGGATATTCATCATCCTTTTTGAAATTTTATTTTATTGGGGGGAAATCAATGATTGAGAGTGTGATTTCCTTCTCTCATTGATTTATGTTTTCTGTATTCAAGGAAGGAACCAATATATCAAAAATAGAAATGAATTCCACGAAAGGGAGTATTAAAAGTTTTGATAAAAAATTTATCCAAAAACATTTGATAGGGAATGAGTTATACTAATATGATTCAATAATTTCAACATTTTACATCTTCAATGATAACAAAACTTTTATGTTTTGAAGTGGTTTATGAATAATTATTTTCAAAGACAATTATATGGATAAATTCAGAAAAACATAATCAAATAATACCTTTACTATCCATAAATGAATAACTAGAGTACCTTTCACCCCTTTGTTGGCTGGATTGACCTCTGTAACTCTGATCACAAAAGCTTTCAATTTTTTTCTATGATATTTATTATTTTTTCATCGGTTATCATAGAAATACCTTGGCCTAGTTCATTGATCCACAAATAATTCCCATTCTTTAATGTTGAACCATTTGAAAACAGGCTTGGGTTCACAATATCATTATTTTTTACCATTATGTTGGTGGATTTATCCCATAAAAATTCATTATATATGTTCTATTCCTTACCACACATAAATTATTTCCATTTATCCTTAAGGAAATTTCCAGGATGCTCCCTTACACACTCTTATAATGTGTTATGATGGTGTTTCTATCCCTGATGTGTTTTCCCAATCACATAGTTAGTGTTAAAATATATTGTATGATTGATTTCACTAGACCCATGAGACCATTGATATTGGATGATAACCATTTTGATTATGTGGAATTACAAGAAAATTATATCATTTCTATCTATTTATTGAATCACAATGGGTTTTTAGATGTTTGGATTTAACCCACAAATAATGAGGTAAACATTTCTTTTCAGGTAAATGGAAAATCTATAGATATATTGTATGTTTCCTATAAATTTATCCAAATATTTTTCAATGGATTCTTTATAATTTTTCTTAAGTCAAAGGAAATATATTTTTTATCTTAATATCTATTTTGTATGTAAAATTGTTATCTCAAAATATTTTCTATATATCTTTCCAATCTTGGGTTTTGATCTCAACCTTGGGCCTCATATTTTTCATCAATGTCAAACAATAACCAGAATATCCAAAAATATGACAATAAAAGTACATAAACATCACTTTTTAGAGCATTGAACAATGAATAATATCATTTCAATGTATTTGATCTATTATTACATGATTATGAGATCAAATTAATCCCTAATGTTTGAAGGGATTCACCACATAATGGTCTTAATTTCAATATTCCCTATCTTAGTGAGATTTTAGTGTTCCTCTATATTCAATTTTCTATTCAAAACATATGTTAATTGATAAATAATTATCCCCAAGATCCCGAATACTTATTCTATTAGGTTAGGAATCACATTTGAGATATCATCACATTTCCCCTCATATTATTGGTTGACTCAATTCTAATATTTTCCTAACATTTACTAAAATAATTAGAATAATATGGTGGATAATTTTTTAACATATTTAACACACATATATATAATTTTTAATAGTTAAAGGTTAAATCAAAAATCAAATATATTCCTTAACCTATGAATTTATATGTTTTATTCTAAGATAACAATGTTCAATTTTCTAACAAATTATTTTAGGGTAATTTCAGTTTCCTCTTTATTGGTTAGTAAAGATATTGTGATTTTTAAAAATAATATCCCTCAATTGAGTCCAACTAGGTGTGTAGCATTGTCACATCGCCTTTCACTAGGCTCTGATTGAGAAATTGTACAATGTTCCTTTTGGGGTTATTACCCCTAGGTTAAAATATTCCTAGAATTAAATCCACAAGTAGTATCCAGAATTAGAGTTTGTTTCATGGAATCCAAATAATATATACTTTAACAAAATTTAGGGATGTTTTAAAATTTATAGTTTTATCAGTAAGCATTCACTAAGGTTTTATAATACTAATCCTCATGAATAACTAGACTTTTGTCATATACCAAATATAAAAACCAATGTTTTTTATGAAAAATAATTAATTATTTATTCCATAACAATGCACATAATAATGTTTTAGAGGATCAGGAGGCCAAATGTATTTTTGATGTTAGATATATGAAACACTAACATAAATTTGGGATAAAACAAAATTATTTAAAACTTTACTGAAAGACCATAAAATATATTGATATTTTAATATTGGATGAGATTATATAGGGATATACATAAGAATGTTTTGAGCTATATGTCCAAATAATGAAATAATAAATGAATAAAATGAAAAATGTAATACATTTCACAAATGATTCACATCTATGTGAAATAATACCAGTGAAATGAAAACCTAGAACATCAAAGAATTATATAAGATGATAACATCTAGGAAACCTATGAATATGGAAATAATATAAAACATGAAATTATAAACATAATCCAAGGATTGACCACTAAAACATAATGACATATTGTGCTTATGATAACCTCACATGCACTTTACATGGTATCTAATGAGACAAAATCATTAATAAATGCATTGGATGGATATATATTTCTATGATTACACATCACATTCATATCATGTAAATGAATTTGGGTATAACATAGATCATAAAATATAATAACATAATTCACTAATATTAACCCAAAAATTAAGTAGTTTATGTTAAATATATGGAAGTACCTAACAAATTAATGAAAGGTTCTTCTAGATGAATATTGTTTAGTTGATACATGTATTTTCATTAATTATAAATAAAATTTAACTGAAAATCAAAGGGAAATTTTTGGCACAAAAAGTGTACATTATGATTCACGAATGGTTTTAATGAGATTGAATGGTGTTCTCTAAATACAAAGACAAAATAAGAGTGGTAAATATATTTTCAAAACGAATTTCCCAATATGAATGTTTGGAATTCAAAAAGAATAATACAAAGAAAGATCTATAATAATGAGGATGTTAAAATCACATACCTTGAGGGGTGCATCTAGAAACATGGGAGGAGATTATTAAGATCTTTTAAAAACATTGGTGGAGATTTATATAGGTATATAGGGGTAAAATATTTCAAAATGTGTTTTTAGTGAAGGGGTCTATAATTTTTTGTGGGTATTTGTAGAACAAAATGAATTATTAATTAATTTTTAAATATAGGTTTTAGATTCAATGTAAAATAATAATCCATAAAAACATTCCCAATATTTTTGACAAAAGATTACTTCAAATAATAGTTTATTTCAATATCTTAAAATTATATGAACGTGACTCATTAAATCAATACCATTGGGTATTTTGATGTGATTAATTTTCATTAATAATTGATTTGAAAAAATTAAAATATAATATATGTTATAGAGGATTCAATAAATGATTATAAAATAAATTAAATTACTATAAAACACATTATTTTAATGTTTAAATATGATTTTTTTGTGGATACACTTTATCGTACTTATCAAATCACGTGTATATCTTTATGATGTCATAATACATATTTTATATGTATAAAATATTTAATTTTAAACCAAAAATGTGATCATATTAGATATTTATTAAAAATTAAAACTATGATAATTTCAAGGAGATTATTTCCTAAATTATATTTTTATAAATATAATTATTTTAATATGGGAAATTATTACATTATTAAAAAATTCCCATTTATTGACATAGTACTAATTTTATAATAGTAACTATTTTTGGCACCTTATTAATATTACATTATAATTTATTAAATTAAATTATAATTTATATTTAAATAAACAATATTTATTAAAATTACTTCATTGAAATTACATTGATTAAAAAATTCATAATTTTTTTAGAAGGTGTGACTTAGTTGAACTAATATAATTTTAAATTTTTGTTTTTTGATTTCTTCATACCAAAATAAGAATTTATAGAACCCATTATCCATTTACAAAGTAACAATAGAGATATATAATGATAACAATTATTTAATTTCATATAAATACATATATAAATTCATTATTCTAGGATCAAGATACATAACCACATGTTACACAAATGTATTCCCTATGGGTAAGGTGTGTGAGGGTAGTAATTTCATAGGGTGGTTTGGAAAAATGATTTGTACCATTATATTGAAATGCTTGAACATATTCCATAAATGGTTTCATTCATTCTTTAGATGTCAATTTTTTTCTTAGCCATAGTCATTGGTAAATCCTTTTGATGACAATTCCCTTGGAATCCTTGATAAATGTGCTTCATAGGGTATGACTCTAATGGTGGAGGCCATTAATCCTTTCATCTATAGAAATTTTAATTTATCATAACCATTTATATACTTATCATAATGGTCACTATACAACATCTATGATATCAATGGTTTTTTTCTTAATGAACTTTTAAATAAAATAGTTTATAATTTTAAAAAATAACCAAAATAGTGTCATTGTATTCTATAAATGCAATAATAATATGACCTTAATTCTTTAAAAAGGGATATTCAATTATTGATGGTTGGGTTTATAGACAATAATTGGAATATATCAACTACATTACTCTTGTATGGATCTCTTGTATAAATGAATAATCGAATTAAATTCATAGAGATGCCTAACCACCATCATCACGCTCTACTAACAGAAAAAAAATTAATAAGAGGAAAACATAACAAGGAAAAGTGTACCAAATCAATCACGTGAATAAGTGTATCGTCTCATCTCCCCACATAACTATCATAATCTACCAAGGTCAAATAAGAATTAAATGATAAATATGATAATTAATTATCTATCTACTTTTAGGCTTCACATCTTAGAGGGATATGTTTAGAATTCTAGAAATGATAACACCTTAATTTTACTCTGTGATAAGATGACTCCTTTAGCTAAAAATATTTTAGAAGTTGAGATAATATAGAAACAGATCTCCTGGGTGAGATAGTTAAGAGAATGAGATCACAACAATCCATTCTTTCATGCATTCATGAAGGAGAAGAGGAGAATGATGATCAATTTGAGACATGGAAATTGGACCTTTACTTCAGACATGGATGGTGCTAAAAATGGAATTGGAACACTTTGATGGTCTCATGGAAGGGGAGGCCTCCTCTAATTTTGTGCGGGATTCAACGGTTGTTGATTAATTATTGAGTTTTATTCCACAAATTGTGAGGGATGCTGACAATGCCTCCCATAGCGTGCTTCCAATGGAGAGCGAGGTAAAGGAGTCATCTATGAGAATGACACATTACAGTGCACCAGAATCAGATGGATTTCTTGTTTCCTTTAATGGGGCAGCTTTGGATGTGGTTGGACCACATGGGGTGTAAGCGATGCAAGATTTCTTTTGTGGTGGGGCTATTAATCCGGGAATTTTCACCTTGAGGGTTTTTCTTATTTCAAAGATGAAGAATCCAACATTTATTAATACATACATACATATTTTCCTCTATAACGTCTCTTATAAGATTCTGGATATGGTTATCTCAATAAGGATTAGTGGGATCATCCCAATGTTGGATTCCTTGGAATAACATGGGTTAATCCAGGGTGGATGCATCCAAGTGGTGGTAGGAATTTCTATAGAGCATGTGAATGATCTTCACAGATGTTCAATATGATCCAATGCCATCTTCCATGTTGATATGAACCAGGCCAATGACAATGTCGAATAGAGATTAATCATTTAATATATGAGGAAGTTTGGGTTTTAGGATAGGTTTTGCGACCTATATTTTAAGTTTTATTCCTCTCTTTGGCTTTCTATATCATTAATGGGGAAGTTTTTTAGTAACATTAAATTAGTTTTGGGAGTCCACCAGGGGGATCTGATGTCCCCAAATCTCTTTATATTGCCGCAGAATGCTCTTCCACGAAACCTGAACAGAGGATTGGAGGAGGGTAGGATGAAACCTATTTGTGGTTATAAGGGTATTAAGAGTATATGACACAGAATGTTAGATGATGATGTGCTAAATCTCATTTATTGAAGGCACAAGTCCCTGCTTCACCTTATTGAGATTTTATCAAAGTACAGTCACATGAGCAGCCAATGTATCAATCACTAGATATTCCATGTGTTCATTTCAGAAAAATGATTAATTATTCAGTGTAGATGAATCCAAAAAATTCTTGGTTGTCAGAAGAATCAGTTACCAATACTCCATCTGGGTGTTCAAGTTTCATGCAGCCGCATCAAGAAGAAACACTGCGATAATATCCTTGATCGGCTGTAAGAAAGGATATTATGTTGGAAGAATACGTTTCTATCATTTGGATGGATGGTTATGCTAATAAACAACATTTTAACATCTATTATGATGCATATATTCTCTATTGTTAAACCCCCTAAAGGAATGGTCGAGAAAATGTAATGATTTCTCAACGCATTCCTGTGGGATGCGATGCAGTAAGGGTTATGTCACTAGGAATCTTGGCACCGCTTGGCTAAGACGGTTACCGAAGGGGAAATTGTGCTTCGGAATATCAATGAATCGATCATGGGAATGTAAGGATGGTTATCAAGAGAGATTATCACAGGGGATTCTCTTCGGGAATGATTTTTTAAGGCGTGATACGACTTTCAATGGAAA
Organism: Viscum album; assembly: GCA_963277665.1. NCBI lineage: Eukaryota > Viridiplantae > Streptophyta > Magnoliopsida > Santalales > Viscaceae > Viscum > Viscum album. The sequence goes on from OY728123.1 coordinate 884,598,613, forward strand.
GTACATGGGTATCATGTTGATTCAGGTTTGTCATGCTACATATTTTCTCATATCATGGTGGTGTGTGGTTACCCATAGTGGGTTATTAATAGAGGAGATGTTAACTTTGGGGAATTCAACTGGGTCGGGGAAAAGCTAGCTTACCCAAGATGTCCCTCTCCAGGATATTATTTTATAGAAGCATTTGCATAGTATGATTTCTTTCAAGAAGCATGCAATCCTAGAAAGAATATTATCTTCGAACATATTATCATGAGTGATGAACTAGAAAAATGGTTCTTTCCCCGATTGTGAACATCCAGGTTCAACATCCGAAATTACAGGAGTATCTTCCATGAAGATGCTGATTCAGATGTGTGGGATCCAATGGCATGGTGTAATGAGATTCCAATGAGAATGAGATTTCTGGTCTAGAAGATCAGAATAAAGTCTATCCCAACTGAAGAGAATAATAAAAAAGGGTATATCCATGGATTCCCATTACTTTGTTGTGTGAACCTGAAGGTAGCGTCGACGTTTGGTTTTTAGAGACCTTATGCTACTTATCTATGGACTTTCTTCAACCCTCATACAAGAACAAATAACAATTCTCTATCCTTACAGAGATTCTTATCTGCCTGGTTTCACGGATCTAAGAGAAGTGTCACAGAGCATACAACTCAGACCATCATTATCGTGTCCATATGTTGGACCATATTGGAGGCTCATAACCAGGTTCGGCTAGGATCCAATCACTCACTGTTATTCATGAAAATGGGGTAAAGATCACTCATTGTCGAGCTAGCTTCACAAGTTAAAGGTTTGCATGCTTCAGTCACAATCTGAAACCTCCCTAACTGACCCTAAAATCAAAACAGGGTGAGAATTCATTGGTAATATGGAAGCCTCCCAATAGTGTAATTATACATAACAGGGGCAGTTCTTACAAGAGGGGGTCATGAGGGGTGGTGGGGTTCTCCGGGACTCCCAGGGCTCGGTTCAACATGGTCTCAGTGCTTTTCCTGGTCCGAGAAAGACCTTGGGTGTTGAGGTTTGGGCCCCTCTCTATGGTCTGATGGTATGTAGGAGGTTGGGCATCGAAGTGGATGAGATCAAATGTGACTCATAATTCCTTATTAACGCTTTATAGATACATCATGTGATACCTTTGGAGTTGATTTATCTTATTCACATATACAAGGGGAGAAAAATAAATGGAGGCCGGTCCACTATAGTTTTAGGTAGGCTAACTTCATTATAGACTCATTTTCTTGTAAGGGTAGTTAGGATGAGGAGCTTATAATTTATGAAAATTTAGACTCCCTTATCATTGAGTGTAAGAGTTTAGTTCAAGGATATCCCTTTGGTCTACACCAATTTCACCCTCTTTTAAGGGATTTTTCATTTTAAAATTGAAAATTTAATAAAACTTAACATTCATCTCAGATAGAAAGTTTGAGATCACACACAATGAGAGAGAGTAAACACAAAATATAAATAATAGAATATAATTTCAAGGGATAATTTGGTGGAAAGGACGAGATAAAACCTTAAAAAATTCAACATCCACAAATTAAATAAAATTCCAGAAACAATTCAGAAAAGTAAACTAATAGACAACATCATCCACCTGGAATGCTTTTAATTTGGTCTTCATCTTAATAGAATACAACTATGGTGATAAAAAAATATCCCTTCAAAATATTAATGATATCTCAATGTGAAGTTGATTGAGAACCACGAAAAGATAATGTGGACATATTTCTTCTCATGTAATTATTTAATAGTCTTTAGAAGCTTCTTTAAATGAAATTTTTTATATCTCACATCCAATTTTAAATACAATTATTATTTAAATATTTATCATTTTTCATTATGTCTAGTTGTTCATTGGCATCATTTTAGTGTAATCATAATGCCTGTAATTAATTACTCAGTCCATTATTTAGTACAGAAACTAAAAAATTCATACATAACATCTTCTTCCTATTATATTATCATCAAAGTCCAAGAAAACATTCACTAAAAACATAATTATTTTTTTAAAATCATACATGTATCTCATTTAATTAAATCTAAAAACTCCGTAGAAAATATTTTGAGAAAAATGAATAAGATTAATCAAATTACCGTTGTCAGATCCTAGGATTTGTTTGGTATGATCTCAAATGAAAGATCATCTATATTAATCAATGAAAATTTGAATACAAAAATACCCAATTATCATTGAAGGACCAATCAACCATAAAATTCCATTTCTATTGAAATTATTTGATCAACACCTGAAATAGTTGATTATAATTCTCAAAGAAGTCTTATGTTATAGTCTATCTCAGAAGAAACTGGTAATTTCAACCTATAAGTAAAAAATCCTACTCCTGAAACAAAAAATTCCTCCACATTTATATTGGAGGTTTATGGTTGAATGAGGTAACATTCATATTCCATATATCAAATTTATTCATCAAAACATTGAGCCACTAATTTTATTTTCCTCTTTCCATCAAGAATCAACTAATTTTAATTTCAAAAAACAAAATTTTATCTCCCAAATGTGGATGGGTTAATAATATCTAAAAATATAAAACATTGTTCTATATTCAATTCACCAAATAAAAATAATTCTTTGGTGAAACTATGACATAAATTTATAAACCATGATTGAGTACCTTCTATATCATTTCACAAAATTAATTCAATTACCCACATAGTGTTTGGATCGAGTTGGACGAAAGAGTTATTGAGGATGTTGGAAGTTATTTTGAATAATATTGGCTAGCCTATTTTTGAAAAAGGTTTTCAGGAAATAGATTTCCTAAAAGAAATAAAATAATTTTTAAATGTGTTTTGACAAAATCAATTATATAGAGAATGAATTATATGTAGGTGATTGGATGAAGGTTTCCCAATATGACTCCATTTGATGATTCTTTTTCTGTTTGTCAATATGAGATATACTATTATGCATAATGTGTATTATAAAATGTTTTTTATGTATACTCAAATGTAATTTTAGATTAAAAAATATTAATTTTTTGTTGATATAATGTTTCACCATTAATGATTTCAAAAAATTTCATGTTATCGACATGAGTTAGAATAAGATTATTTATTTTTATTTTAAAAGAGAATGGATTTGAACACATAGAATTGGGGGAAATTATATGTATGATAAAAATATTTTCTATAATATTATTGGAATCCGTGGAGGATTTATGTCTCTATAAAATAATGTAATATTTTCACATGTTTAAAGTGGATAAACTTTTTTTGATATACACAGTTCCATTTATGATATTATAAGAAAGTGTTCTGGTAAAAATTTACCATACGTTGTTTTTGCTGGGTATGATATTTGTTTAATGTTTTTAATATATAATGTTATGATTTATATGATGGATATTTGTGACTTTTGATGAATAATGTAATATTTTTGAATTATAATGGGGGATCATAAAATGTGGAGTAATAAATTTCAAAATTAAATGAATTTAAATCACATAGAATCTTCAAGTGATGTAATGTGGGAAATCGTTTTATATAATTTCTTTTTGAAAACCCATTAATAAATTTTTAATGGTGATTTTATAATAAAATTATTAGATATAATTTTTTGTATAATGATTATGGTACTAAATTTAGATAGAAAAAATCATTTCCAAAGAAATTCATCTAATGGAGAATGAGTTATAGAAGAATTTCCACAATTTCAATTGAAGTATGATTATATACAGTTAATTGAGTTTTATTAGCACACTAAAGATTTGATATTATTTTCAACTATGTAACACCCCACGATTTCATAGTGCATTATTTCTTCAAATTAATTAAATAACTTGCACTACACGCAACACCGAGTTCAAGTGCACCACGACTTACCAAACAAGACGTTCAAAAAACGTTATGAATACTATTAACTGAATTTTGAACTTTATATTATCTTTATAATTTTATAATCCATATTATGAGTTTCTTAGACATAATGTACTAAAAAATCATTTCTTTCAGATAAAAGAAGTATTTTTCAAAAAATGCTCTTTTACCGACTTTTAATGGTGAACCCTTTTTAAATAAAATATTTTAAACTTTTATATATTTAATTTGAAAAAATAATCTTCTTCTTTAGAATCGGAACATATGAATTTAGTTTCAATAAATTTGTTGTGCTTTTCTGATAACTTTAATATTTGGGTGAATACTGAAATTTAATAAATTTTAATAAAAAACAACTTTTTTAATGGAAATAATTTACAGTGATAAATTATGAATTTGAGTGATTTTAAAGTATAATTAGATATTATTTTTACCGTTTAATCCAATGTTGGTGATTGGATATAATTTCACATTTAAACTGGACATATGCATGTTCCAATCTTTTGATAGGTATTATTTCTTAAAAACAAGCCTTTTCTTTTGACAACAGGAATTAATTTTAAATTAATTTCATCCACTTTTATGTGTTGAATTTAGAAAAATGGATTCCATATTTATAATAATGAGGTCAAAATTGTGTAAAATTGTAACTTTTATTTTTAGACATTTGGAATAATTACTTCGGTAAATATTTTATTTACCATTGTTAAAGTGAAAATCCGGTAAATAAGGGTAAAAAACTATTATTATAATAATATTAAATTATCCTAAAAAGTGACTTGAGCATATTGGTAGATAAATTTCCGACCATGGACATATTTGGGTCGATTTTGGGACCCCATGGAGCCACTTGTAAGTGATAATGACAATTTATATTAATTATATTAAAGAAAATACAAAAGTGACATAAGCATATATCTTTTAGAATTTTTTATTACATAGGGTTATATATGTTATATTTTTACTGTTAATATTCATTAAAAATATAAAATGATTTCCTCCATAATGGTATTTTATTTATAATTTTTAGACATTTAATAATAAAATTTATTAATGACACAATAATGATGCAGTATTTTCCTTATAAATGAATGAATCAAATAATTGGTATTATAAATGTTAAAATAAATATAATTTGACAGTTTTGATGACATCCAAGAATTTTATTGGTCAATATGACATTTTATGATTACTTAAATGAATTTGGTTCGAATTAATAATGTTATTAAGACTTTAACAAAAATCAATTCTAAAATAGTGTCAAAATTGACATAAAAGAGTTTTTAAAACAAATATTATATAATTAATTGATGTTCAATTCCTAAAAATATATGGTTCAGCCAAAGGAATTATATAATTATAGGTATTACATTAATGAATCACTTAGGGTTCTCTTGTAAGCTTATAGTAAGTTTATTAACCAAATAAAATAAATATACAAAGAGACATGGTAAATGTCAAACTAATTAACTAAGAGTTAAATCTAAAAATAAGGTTAATATAGTGACCCAAACTGGTATAAAACCTATTGTTTTCGTTTATTTAGACCCATACCCACCTTATCCTCGAAATAAATTAGTTTGGAGACATTATTAATAGAATATGAATTTATTATAAAATAATATTTCTATATTTTCCTAAGGTGCCCCTCACCCCTCTTATAAAAGGGAACTCCCCCTTCTCTCTAATTCATACCATAAAAGCCATTGGACTAGGACAAACCCTTCCAAAATATCCTCTCAACTTACCTCAATTCATCCTAGAAGCCATCTATTTGTCATAAAGCCAACATAAGGAACCCTTTTGATCAAATCAAAAGGAAAAACCAAAAGAAGAGGTAATGATTTCACCACCCTCTTTCATATTCCTTTGTTTTCCCACTTCACCTTTCATTGTTATTTCCATTATAAAATAATAACTCTATTTACTTATATATACTGGAATGTTATTATAAATATGGTATAACCATATTCAGTATTCTATCCATCCTATGAATGACATGTCACCATACATGTGTACGTACGACTTACAGTCTCCACATTGTGGTGTAATTGTTATTCAAAACATTACTATTTGGATGGGTATGATAATGAGGTGTAATTGAAGTAAATACTAATTATAACATTATAATGATTGTGTATATATGATATACCATCTAATTATATATTATTTTAATATCAAAAAATGATATTTTCGCTCGTGCATACGTACGGACTACCTTCTCCACGATCGCAATTAGATTCATTCCCCATCATATCCATTCATGTCTAATTATCATTTGATGATTAAGAGAAATTTAATGAATTTATATCATTCTGGATGTGAATAACATACAACCTTTCCATAACAAACATGGCTTATGTAACAAAACATATAAAATAAAATGAGTAAGTTAACACCCGAAACGACGATAATACTATGATACTGTTAACATATAAATGTTAAAATATCATATATTATACTATATTATTGTATATTATTATTGTATAATATAATAACAATTATTTTACCATTATACAGGAGGATAAACTACCCTCAACCAAGGAAAAGTACAAGGTAAGGGTTAATTCTACAATCTCTTTATTATCTGAGGTTGTTTATACGTAATTATCTACTGGGACTTCTTTTTCATCCACATCCATGTTTCTTAAAAATTCAATTCAAAACATTTTTATTATTTACTAGAGAATGGGTTAAATTAAATTATAACCTTATTTGTTTTGAAAGGAATCTTTCCATCATTTTCCAAACAAGGTACTTTTTGACTTTTTTGACACATTTATGGTCAGAATGTTTTTTAACTTATACGGTTGGCGCGACTATTTTCCTCCATTATAACATCATAAAATATTCCCTTACAAAATTAATAGAATAGTTTAAAAATCAATTTTTTCTTTATAATTATGTGACTCTTAAATTATTTCAAAATAGAAAGTGATATTTCTCTAAAAAGGGTTTTGATTTCATCTATGTCAACATCCTTTGATGGATTTTATATTTATTTGAGATTTATTTATTATGATACAAAACATACATATTGTATTGATGGTTTTTTGATATGTTTGACTATAGATGTGATATTTTTATATCATTCATGTTTTATGGTTAAAGTATTGACATTTCATATGATAGTTTTAATACGAATGTTTATGATATGATTAAACCTTTTCATATGAGGAATTTATTGGACATAGTAAGCGAGGGGTGGAGCCAAAAATAGCTCCTCGATGCATCGGTAGGTCTCATGAGACAACTAGACGTGGAATTGGCCGAGGTGCTTTCCCAATTTTGATATATGATTTTGGCCGAGGCCTTAACCATTTTTAGATGTCCTAGCCAAGGCCTTGACAAAATGTTTCAGAATGTCCTGCATTATACATTTCCTTATTATGAAAATAATATTGATGGTTCATGTTTTCATTAGACAAGTAGAATACCAATGATTATGTTTTATTATGGAATTCTTTACACACCTCATATTCCTACCATAAAAGTATTCATTTTTATTTTTGGCAATGGAATGTGGTTTAAATTATTCACCATGCTTAATATTTATGTTATCTTCAGCTATATTTTATAACCTTACTGAGCATTTGAGCTCACCCCTTTTTTATGTTTCATTTTCATAAGATATGACGATGTTAGTTATGAGTGACTTTCAGGCATTTTATAAGGCATGGGTGTTTCCAATGGAATAAATTCATATTTTATTTCTTTTCATGTCATAAAGTTGAACATAGGTATGTATCTAGTATTTCCAAGGCTACTAAACTAATCAGTCTTTCGAGACTTGATCTTTTGTGATCATATAATGTTATGTAATAATGCACCGACACTGTGTAACTGGGGTCGGGGTTTTACAGTTGGTATCAGAGAATGTTTAGTAGAAACCTTGGATGCTAGATTTAGATAAACTCTAATTAGAGCACATTACCCTAAGATATACTTTGAGTATTAGTATATAAGAACTTCATTAGATTATGGGTATGTGGAGATTTTGTATGTTTTCCGAGGAATACATCCCTATTTGGATACGAGAAGGTAGAGGTGGCTCTAGAACATATGTGCCTAGGGGGGAAACCCAAAAACACTGCTTTGAGCTTGACTCAAATGGGAACTGGTGCACAACAACGGGCATTGCTGCACTTTTGGTTACGACACTCCCGGGGGATTGGCTTAAGATAATTTTCAATTTCTTTACAAACCATTGTAAAGGTTTTATGAGTATATACTTCCTCAAATTTTTTTATGATTATGGATTATATTCATAAGATTTTCAATCTACGTTAGGTATTATAAATGTTTGGAATTATTCATTGCAATTCATAAACTGACCTAGTGCATTCCATTGTATAGAAATGGCACCCAGAAGAAGGAATGTGAACTCCAGCAATACATATGATCCAAAGAGTAAGATGGATCATATCATTCATGGTATTAAGGAAACATTTATAAGGGGAATTGTCTCCCATGTATTATCAACAAATGAAGAAATAGTATCATGTGTTAATAAATAAGTAATGAAGTATCTGAGTCATATGTATTTGAAGAGAGGAAAGAAAAGAAAAGGTTGGAAGAGAGAAAGATGGATAAAGGGAAGAGGGAAAAGAATAATTTTCCTATATGTGATATATGTGGGAAGAAACACCCTGGAAATTTCTTAAAGGGAATAAGATTTTGTTATAAGTGTGGAGAAAAAGGACACCATGTACGCGACTGCAAGGGTAAGAAAAAGGTTTCAAATGTACAATGTTGAATCTAAAAGGAGTTGTGACACTACACAAACAAATGTCTAAATCATCAGAGTATGATCCAAATGATTCTATTGTATAATAATCAAGTTATGATAGTACCACAGATGAGGATGAATTATTATTGTTCTTATGTATTCATTAAAGAATTATGGCATTTGAGTGTTATATCAATGATGTACTGGTTATAATAATTATGGAGTATATAAGGATTGTACTACAATACTATTTCATTAAGAAATTGAGACTGTGTGGAACCATGAAAAGTGACTCAATAGCAAGTTAAATATTTGGAAAATATATGATGAGAGAAGGATAAACCATAATACGGTTCTGATACTGAGGTAGTGATTTTTGAATAATACACGACTGATTTGGATAAATTATATTGGATATTCCTGACTACCTTGAAACTGATTAATGATTTGTATATTCCATCGTTGTTGAAGTTTACAACATTTTTGGATAGAAAGAGTATATTCAGTATTCTATATGAAAAAGGGATCATGAATGTAATCAAAAAGGTTTTATGATAATTCAAGATGTTGCAGTGTTTTAAAATAATACATGATGATGGTGTTCACATGTTATTAAGCGGAAAAAAGTATCTTCATTGTTTTACCTTCCTTATAAATTTTGGACTGTGAGTTTGGAAATAAGTATTTTGGATAATTCTAGTTTGAGATTATTTTTGGATTTCCATAAAAGGACAACCCGGAGGACAGGTGACAAGTCGTCACGTCCGACAAGGCCGGGAGACATAAACCCATAACCGAAGGGGGAGAAGGGTGTATCACCTAGCACTGTCCCACGTGATGTCCTGGATTGAATAATGTAGTTTTTTTAAAATCCCTTGTTGATGAATTATAAATTCATTTTTTGGAACCCTATACGAATATGATAAATGGAATTTTTTTTATGTTTTATTATCTTTTAGAGTGAAAGATAATATTTTGATAGAAATTTCTGAAAGTATGGAACAATTCATTTCAAGTATATATATACATATTATTTTCTTCTATTATTCTATGAAGACATTAATTCTTAAACATTAGGTAATGGATCTTAAAACTAAAAATGTCTTATCCTAATACCTTTGGTTTTGTTGAACTAGTGATATTTTAAATCATTATAGATTGATGGCTTTAGGCCCTCAATTCTACAATTGTTTGTAACTTATGACCCCAATAACTCCCTATAAATATTTACATTTTCCCTCCAATTATGTGTCTTTAATTTCCATCAATGTTATCTTAATCGAGATCATAATGTTTTGGTGACCCTTTCATTTCTCTTTACCTCTTATTAATACTAAATTTTATTAACCCAATTTTTGATGTGGGTTTTCCCACAAAGATATTTTCTCTTTTCAACCTTTTATTATTAAAGAAAAATTTCAAATTTCAAGATTTATTTATTTAATGATGGAAGAATTTAACACCCCAAGATTTCATAGCGCGTTATTTCTTCAATGTAATTCAATAAATTGCACTACACGCAACACTGAGTTCAAGCGCACCATGACTTACCAAACTAGCCGTTCAAAGGAAGTTACGAATACAATTAACTAAATTTTGAACTTTATATAATCCTTATAATTTTAGATGTTATATTATGAGTTTCTTAGAAATAATGTAAGAAAAAAATGCATTGTTTTCATATAAAAGAAGTATTTTCAAAAAAATGCACTTTTATCGAATTTTAATGGTGAACCCTTTTTAAATACAATATTTGAATCTTTTATATATTAAATTTGACAAAATAAACTTCTTCTATATAATCGGGACATAATAAATTAGTTTTACAAATTTTTTTGGGATTTACTGATATCTTTCATATTTGGGTGAATAGTGAAACTTACTAATTTTTAATTAAAAGAAACTTTTTAAATAAAAATAATTAATAGTGATAAATTATGGATTTGATAGATTTTAAAGTATGATTACATTTTATTTTTACCATTTAATAAAATTTTTGGTCATTGGACATAATTTCACATTTAAACTGGAAAAAAGCAAGTGCCAATCTTTTGATTGTTATTATTTCTTAAAACCACACTTTTTGTTTTGACAACGGGAATTAATTTAAAATTAATTTCTCCCACATCTATGTTTTAAATTTAAAAAAATGGATTCCATATTTAGAATCAGGTGTTCCATATTTTGTAAATATATAACTTTTATTTTTAGACATCCTGAATAATTATTTCGGTAAATAATTTATTTACCATGGTAGAAGGTTAAATCCTGTAAATAAGGGTAAACAAATAATATTATCATAATATTAAATTATAATAAAACATGTCCTAACCCTATTTTTTGATACATTTCCGACCATAATAATCTTTGGGTCTATTTTGGGACCCCATGGAGCCACTTTTAAGTGATCATGACACTTTATATTAATTAAGTTAAACTAAATACAAAAATGACATAAGCATATATCTTTCAGAAAATAAAATTTTTACATAAGGTTATATATGTTATATGTTTGACTATTACTATTTATTATAAATATAAAATAACTTCCTACATAATGGTATTTTATTTATAATTTTTTGACATTTAATAATATAATTTATTAATGACACAAAAATGATGCAATATTTTCTTTATAAATGAGTGTATCAAATAATTGGTATTATAAACGTTAAAAGAAATATAATTTGAACATTTTGATGACATAAAATAATTGTATTTGTTAATATGACATGTTCGGATTACTTAAATGAATTTGTTTCTAATTAATAAAGTTCTTTTGACTTTAACAAAAATCAATTATTAAATATTGTCAATATTGACATAAAAGAGTTTTTAAAACATATATTATATTATTAATTGATATTCTATTCCTAAAAATATAAAGTTCGGAAAAAGGTCTTATATGATGTTAGGTATGTCATTAATGAACCACTTGGGTTTTTCATGGAAGATTATATTAATTTTATTAACTATATAATATAAAAATACAAAGAGACCTGGTTAATGTCAAACTAATTAACTAAGAGTTAAATCTAAAAAATAAGGTTACTATAGTTACCCAAACATTTCTAAAAACTATTGGTTGAGTAAATTTAGACCCATCCCCACCTTATCCTTAAAATAAATCATTTTCTAGAAATTAAAAACCGAATATTAATTTATTATAAAATAATATTTCTATCTTTTCCTAAGGTGCCCCTCACCCCTCTCATAAAAGTGCACTCCCCATTCTCTCTAATTCATACCATCAAATCCTTTTGGCTCAGCCAACCCCTGCCCAAATATCCTCTAAACATAACTCACTTCATCCTAGAGTCCTTCAATTAGTCATAAATCCCACTTATGGTGCCTTTTTGATCAAATCAATAGAAAGAACCCGAAGAAGAGGTAATGATTTCACCACCCTATTTCATGTTCCTTTCCTTTAACACTTCTTCTTTATTTGTTATTTCCATTATAAAATAATGAATCTAGTATTTTATATATACTGTGATGTTATTATAAATATGGTACAACCATATTCAGTATTCTATATATCCTTTGAATTACATGTCACCATACGTGCGTACGTTCGGCTTACTGTCTCCACGTCGTGGTGTAATTGTTATTCAAAACATTATTATTTTAATGGGTATGATAATGATGTGTAATTTAAGTAAATAATAAATATAACATTATAATGATTCTTTATATATTATAAACCATCCAATTATATATTATTTTAATATCAAAAGAATCATATTGTCGCTTGTGCGTACGTACAGACTACCGTCTCCACGAACGCGGTGAGATTCATTCCCCATCATATCAATTGATGTCTTATTCTCATTTGATTATTAAAAAAAATGTTTAAGGACTTGATATCATTCTGGATATGAATAAGACACAACCTATCCATAAAAAAACATGTCTTATGTAACAAAACATATAGAAGAAAATAAGTATGTTAACACTCAAAATGACAGTAATACTAAGATATTATTAACAAAGAAATGCTAAAAGATCATATATGATATCATATTATTTTATTTTATTATTGTATAATTTAACAACAATTAGTTCACCATTATAGATTAGTTTAACCTACCCTCTCCCCAGGAAAAGTACAAGGTAAGGTATATTCTACAATCTCTTAATTATCCATGGTTGTTTATACGTAATTATCTACTGGGACCTCTTTATCATCAACGCCCATGTTTCTTAAAAATGTATTTAAAAACATTTTTACTATTTACTAGACAATGGGTTAATGTCATTTATACCCTTATTTGTTTTTAAAGGAATCTTTTTGTCATTTTCCAAATAATTTACTTTTAGACTTTTTCGTCAAATTTAGGGTAAGAATGTTTTTTTAAATTATGTGGAGAGTGTGTCTATTTTCCACCATTATAACATCATCAAAGCATCCCTTACAAGCTTATAAGAATATTTTAAAAATAAAATTTTTCATTATAATTATGTGACTCTTAAATGCTTTCAAAAGAGAAATAGATATTACTCAAAAAGGTTTTCAACTTCATCTATCTCAACATCCTTTGATGGATTTTAAGTTTTTTTTAAATTGATTTATTATGATACAAAACATACATATTGTATTGAAGGTTTTGTGATATGTGTGACTGTGGATGGGCTATTTTTATACCATTCATGGTTTATGGATAATGTATTGAAATGTATTATTCTAGCTTTAATATGAATGTTTATTATATGTTTAAACCATTTCATATGAGAAATGTATTGGACTTAGTATGTGACGGGTGGAGCCCGCTAATGCTCCTCGATGCATTGGTAGTCTCATGAGACAACTAGATGTTTAATTGGCCAAGAACTTTCCCAATTTTGATATATGGTTTTGGTCAAGGACATAATCATTTTTAGAAGTCTTGGATGAGGCCTTGAAAAAATATTTCAGAATGCCTGACATTATACATTTCCTCATTATGGAAATAATATTTATGGTTCATGTGGTCAATAGACTAGTAGAATACCAATGATTATTTTTTATTATGGAATTATTTACTCAACTCATATTACTTCCATAAAAGTATTCATGTTTATTATTGGTAAAGTTATGTTGTTTGAATTATTTCTCCATGATTAATATTTATGTTATCTTCTACTGTATTTCTTACACTTATTGAGCATTTGAGATCACCCCTTTATTACGTTTCATTTTCCCAGGATATGATGAAAGTTTTTATGATTTTATTTTATGAATTTTAGGAGGCTTGGATGTTTCCAATTGAATAAATTCATGTTGTATTTCTTTTCATGTCGTCAATTTGAACTTATGTATGTATCTAGTGTTTCCAAATCTACTAAACTAATCGGTATTTCGGGACATGATCTTTTCTGTTCATGACAATGTTATGTAATAATGCACCGACTCTGGGTAACTAGGGTCAGGGCGTTACAAAGTAGGATAAACAAATGTGGTTTTCAATAAATCATCAGGTATGATGTTTTGAATTATATGAAGTCTCTCAATGAAAACAATTGGATGGAGAAAAAATCTATAAGTGACTTAGAATAAATTTATAGAATTTGGTTAAGGAATAGTAAGATGAAGATTCTCATCAGACAGAGGTTCTCATGAATGGAACAATGGTTACATTGTTTTATACTGGAAAATCATTCAATAGTTTTATATTTTTACTAGTTCTATTTTATTTATTATGTTTTCATAATTATAAAAAAATTGACACTGATGAGCTTGTATTTTTATTATTCCAAATATTTTGCAGGAAAATTGAGATTGTTGATAGAGTCTTAATGAAATTTGATGAATGGAAAAGTATCTAAGAATTAATAATTGTGGATAAGGTCTTGGTGTATTGTTTATTTTTGAGATTTTAGTTTCATGTTTTCATTGATTAGGATTTTAAAATTGAAATATATCCATTTCAATAAGTAATGCATATCAAAATAGGATTCATGTACAAATTAAGGGAATTTATAGGTCATGTATAATAATGTTCAAGTGATGATCAATTTATTTTATAGATGGATAGAAGTTAAATATATAATAGAAAAAGTTTGAGTAGAAAATTACCAACCAAGGAATACACTAGTAGATTTTGAAGAAAAATAGATATTGTTTAGTGGTTTTTTGATCAGTGGATTGATAGAGTTTTCAATCAATAGAAAATGTTTCCTATTAGGTGGAATTAGAATAATTATGTTTCTAAAAATTATTATTATTATCATAAGGTATAAAATAACCCTTATAGATTGTTATTTTGGATATATTTATCTAATAGAAAAATTGGAGCAATAGTTATTTTGAATAGTTAATGGATAGAGGAAGATGAAACATGTTTCTAGGTAAGATTTTAAATATTATTTTTTTCATGAAGAGAAAAAGTAATTTTTGTATAGGAAACATATTGAAAAATTCTGATCCATCAGGTGACGGTTTTAAAAAAAAATTAAAATTTTTTTTATTCATCTTTTGTGTTAGGAATCACATGCACTATCATTTGGTCATAGTGTAGTGAAAGTGTAGGGATATTCCATGCATGTTGTAACCACATGAACAGATATTTTTTCCTAATTTGTGTTATTATATTATTTCCAAACTATATCAAGGACTACCTATTCTTATTGAGTATTAAACCTTATACTTTATTACATTACACTGATTATACTTGTGATTTTGTTCTAACAAAAATATAAATCATTAATAGGAGGTTAATGTTGTTTCATCATGAATAAATCATAGAAGAATGAAATTTAACTAATTCAACCCTCACCCTCTCAATGATAAAATAGATCATGGATTTTACATTAAATTGGAATCACAGAGACTGTTTTCTTTGTTGAATATCTAATGATGTTTGAAGAAAATAGATGCTCCTTTGGATGTTAAAAATATTTTTAATAGTAAGGGGATTTGGATTTTCATTGTACTGAACTATCATATTTTGAAAGATATAATGTTAGCATAACATATATTTCTTGTTTATGAAGTTCATAAAGCTCTAACTGATGGTTTCCCACCATGTATTTAAAATTACCCACTTATAGCTACTGATAAAAAAATAGGGAATGATGGGTGAGCTATAAATTCTTTAATATCATAACTTTTTGAATGTTTATTGCTTATATTTAAAGGAGTTGGAACTACTAATGTAATTTTGGAGAATTCAGTTCATATTTATGAAGGAAATATTAAAATTAAGAACAAATTGTTTTAAATATTGAGGTTAAAGTACAATTATATAAAATTTTGTGACTATGAATTTATTAGTGATTTTAAAACTATGATAAATGACATTGAAAGAGACAAAAGATTTCTTAGTTTAATCTTAGAATATTTATCTATTGTTGAAATGATCTTATGAATTCATCTTGATATATTTGATTAAATGTTTTAATCATTATGAGATATAGATCATCAAACACTATCACGTGATAATATACATTAGACTCTCATCATATAAAACATTGGGATAGGTAATGTTATGAAGATTAATGGAAAATTCTGATTTAAAAATTTCTCCATGTAATTTATGAATGTAATTTCTATTAATGTTATTAAAGACATTGGAGTTACTAACTCTGACACTTAATATTATGTTAGATTTTTTTTGATGAATCAATGTTCTTGATTTTTATACATGTAAAATGGGCCCCATGAATGTACAAATGGATGTTGATATTTCACTATGGTTCTATTGGGAACCTTTCTATAAATTTCTTTTAATAAAAGTAGGATGATGATATTAATGATGATAATATAAATTTAGGAATATCCTTTTGAAATAATGAAGACATATCCAAATCCCATTTCAAAAGAAAAATATGAAAATAATTATAAATCCAAATGGATAACATTTTTTTATAATTATGATGAAGAAGAAAATAGTGATGGGGAAGATGAATTAAATTGATAAGTCTATTGAAAATAAATTTACTAATAATTTATTTATGTAATGGTCAACAGCTATGAAAGTAGTGGGTTTGAATATAAAAAACTCAATTGGAATTTATGATGAAAATAGAGTTGAAATAATATCATATAAATATTTATGTAATTTATAGATAAAAATTAGTTGATGAATAAGAATATCTCATTAAAAAATAATTAATTTTTTAATAAATTAAAAAAAAATTAATGTTCTTTATTTTTTAATGAATTTGGATGATGAAGAGAAAAATCTCAATATTTTGTGTGAATAAAATTTGATTGTAAATGAAGAGGAGAAATAACTGACTCAAAAAAATATAAAAGTTGTTAAATTAAATTTTAATTCTAAAAAATGAGTAACAAAAGTTGGTGAATATTATGGAATGTGAAAACCAAAAAATGATAAACAAAAGTTAAGCTCTATGATATATAATAGAGATGAAGATGTTTGGAATAATGTTAATGTTCATAAAATCCTGAATATATCCAAATTCAACATATTAAAAAAATTTGAGGTTTCTAAAATTTAAATTCCTATACCAGATAATTATACTACTAGTGAATCTATTTTTGATCAAAATAAGAATATGTTAAATAATAAAATCTCATTATATTTAAAAAAAGTGAGTTGAAATAATGTTTTATTTGGAAAGTAGGAATGTTGATGAAGAGTTTGTTCACAACTGTAGATACCATAGAAGTCATAAAGGATAACCTACATTATTTTTTAGTCTTCTAATTGTTGTTAATTTACCAAATGAAAAATATATGTTGGTTCAGTCCTTAATAATATAGTAATTCCTAGAAAAAACTAGAATAAATGTTTTAGGGGGATTTAACCCACTCAAAGAAGGAATCCTGATAAGTTTTTTGTAATTATTTAAAATAGATTATAAACCTTATAAAATAATTGTTAAATATATGAACATAATAGATATCTTATAAATTTATATCTTGTAATATTACCATCCCCACATAGATTTTATAGAAAA
The DNA here is from genome assembly GCA_963277665.1 of Viscum album. Lineage (NCBI taxonomy): Eukaryota > Viridiplantae > Streptophyta > Magnoliopsida > Santalales > Viscaceae > Viscum > Viscum album. The sequence continues at coordinate 884,616,098 of OY728123.1, forward strand.
TCTTAAAATCTAAATTTGAAGAAAGAAAAAGATAAAGGGAATGCTCTTATTATTTAATCAAATATCAACGTTGGGAAAAGAGAACAACTCTAGATTGTGGATAGTGGGTTATCATCATATATGAAATGAGTTTTTTATATTATAAAGAATTTGTAAGATTTCAATTAAGTAAAAGTTAAATTTGGAAACAACGAGTCACTCAGAATCATAGGTGACACATATATTATTTTTCAGTAATAAAATTTGAAATACCTTATCTATTGATTGTATGAAACAAAAAATGTTAAGCGTTTTATATTTTTTTATTGAAGGAAATAAATTATGTTTCCAAAAAATGGTATTTTGGGGAACATAATAAAAATTTGAATGTTTTCATAAAATGATAATGAACCAAGTGATATTATTTCATGTTTTTTGTAGATGTTCCTGATATCTTAGCTTGATGGAAGAAAAGTAGTTATATTATAATTATATTTGAAATATGTATTAGAGGAATATAAAAAACTTAATAGAGAAATATAATATATGTGGTAATTCTAATATGAAATTAATCAGATATTTATGTTGTTTCATTTTACATAATTTGATGATAAGAAACGTAGTTTTTAAGAATGCTGAGATACGATAAACACATAGCATAGAGTGGATTCAATTTGATACCTATCGGAAAATGAGAACAAAATAAAAATTTTGAGATATGTAATTTAATTCTTCCATAAATTATTTTATTCAAATTATATGTATTATTGTTTTAAAACATAACCCATAGGGTTTGAAAATATCTAAGAGTTTTGGGAGAAGAGATGAAGAATAATGCAAATATTCCATAAATGATTTATGAACATATAATGTCAAAGGATATAAAAAATTATAATTCCAAATACTATATTAAAAAATATGGATATCATCATGAGTTTTTTACACCCTTGACACCATAAATATAAGTGGTTTTTGACAAAAGAATCAATACATTTATGGATATGTTGTGAAAAATGTTCACTGAACATAAAACTTCACATTATTTCTAGAGGCACTCAATTAGTAAACAGTTAATATTTAGAATAAATGTTTCCATATAATTTACTGTAATATGACATCCTTAAAAAATTTAATATAACAGAATGTTTGACATACATAAGAATAATTGGAGTTTCATTCATTAAATAATTCAATGGTGGAAATGATGGGAATTTTGAATAGAGAGGTATTTATGGAATAATTCATGGATACACTACAAATATTAGTGGATAAAGATGTATTATTAATGAAATAGGATAGATAATAGATTCTATATATGTGAATGTTCTTGAAAATAAAGTTAATACAGTTTCTAAAAAAAAATTCGATGTAAAATATGTCAAATATAATGTTGTTGAAATAAAACAGTATCAAAATGTTCTATATGATTATAACAATATTAAAGCTAGTCAATAATTGGAATTTTTATATGAATGATCATGTGATGAGGAACAATATCCAGTATCAAATCATATGATAATGGAGTAAAATTTTGTACCTAATATTATTGGAGAAAAACATGTTCAAACTTGAAATGATTCAATGTATTTAATACATAATTGTTTATATTCAATGGTTGAGCAAAAAAATGTTGATGAAGAATGGAAGCATCATGAGTGTAGTGATTATATGAATGAAGAGTTGGATAAAATTATGAGGAATGATACTTATGAACTTGAAACGAATCCAAACCAAACCAATTAGATATTATTGGTGAAATGTGGGTGTTCCAAAACATGGTAAATAAATATGGTGAAGTTATAAGAAACAAATCATGGCTTTATTGTAATGAATACTCACAAATATAATGTACTAATTTGGATGATACATTTCTTCCAATTGAAATATTAAAAACTATTGGAATTATTATTAATTTTACCTCTAAACAATGAGGTTATAAAATTTTGCAGATGGACATAATGTCATGTATTCCTAACAAAGACCTCAATTAAGAAGTTTATATTGAAAAACCATGTGGATTTATGATTGGGAAATATGAAATTTGTGTGTGTAAATTAGAAAAATAATTATATGGGTTAGATTAATCTGGTTATTATTGGTATTTATGAATGGATAATTTGTTTAGGAAATTGAAATATTATAATAAAAAACCTGATAGTAACCTCTAAATCAATGAAAATCAAGAGGCTTCCCTGAGGGTAATTTTTTATATTGATGATATCAACATTACTAGGAATGATAAAGAAACGCGTGAATCCTTATTGGAGGAAATAAATAATCTTTTGGGATATGCATGTTAGAAGAGATTATATACATTCCTAGATTATAAATCTCACAAAAGATGAAATATTTCATCCTATATCAAGAGAAATATGTTTAATAGCATCCAAAAAGGGAAAAAGATTAAGATATATTCCATAATACATTGATGAATGAATTTTCTTGGATAACTTAAAAAACGGTGTAAAAATTCACTCTCTTAATGGTTAAGTTATTCTTTTCAACCCCTCTATCATTTTTGGATAGTTTTTTTCATTGGTTAGATAATAAAGGTTTGTAATGTAAATAATTCTATAGTTATATAATTAATTATTTATGGAAAGTATGTACTTATTCATTGTTTTTTAAAAATGTTAGATTTTATATCATCATGGGTAAATAATTTTAACATTTTATTTAAAGTGGTTTATGGAAACATTATTCTTTTTGGAAAGAGTGGAAAATTATTGAATGTTTTAATTATTCAGAGAAATTTCTATTAGTCACTAATAATATAGAATATTGTTTTGGTGTTCATGGATTATTATTTCGAACCTTGAGTTCTCACACATACGATTATAATTTTTGGACATATAATCCCTAGCTTGAGTTTCAATGTTATAGTGATTTATGTTTCTTGTATTAAACGAATATAATGGTGGAGATCCTTGTGAAAAAGTTGTCTGAAAAGAGTTTTTGAGGTTACTGGAAGTTGTTTTGAAGATGTTTGGTTGGATTTTTTTTGAAAAACAAGGCTTTCATGAATTTATTTATTTTTTTGTATTAATATAAATTACACCACATTGTAATGTATTATGTAAATTTAATCAGATAGTGATGATATCATATGAGGAGTTTCAGATGATTGTTTCCTACCCTAAGTCCACAAGAAAACCCACTTTTTTTCTCCATATTTTTAATGTACTTTTATAATAAATTTTTTTCTTATAACTCATTCAATGATACATCTAGGAAAATATTTTAAAAAAACATATGACATTTATTTTTTGATCATAATTTCCTATATTCATGAGGCTTGGAAATATCATGTTAAAAAACTAAGTTAAGGGATGTAAATTTTATTTGTGTCAATAATAGAAATAATGTTATCACAATTAAACGAGGAGAAACTTTTTTATATGAGAAAAATATTTTCTATGATGTTTTTGGATGTTGTATTCATTTTAAATGTTTAGAAAATAAGGAAACATTTTTATATTGTGAAAGGAGAGGAAAATCATTTTTATATTCAAATAATATTCTTAGAATATATAATAATGTTTTCAAGAAAAATTCTACAGAAAATTGTGTTGGTTTCATATGAAGGTTGTTTTATTCTTGGAAGCATTTATAATATGATGTTTATATTGGATATTTATAAATTTTTATTAATAGTGGAATGATGTTTTTGTTCCAAGGGGGCTGGTGGAGAATATAATAAGATTATGATCAAAAAAGATGATGTTCAGTCATATGAGTTGTTTAGGAAAATTCCAATGGATAATTTTTTTTGTAAATTGTATATTGGAAAATCAGTTATCAATGTAGTGAAGTCATTGTTTTTATGAGAATATAAGGAAAACATTTCAGTATAAATATTATTGTATAGAAATAGGTTTGTCAGATTTTTTTCTAATGAAACTCATTGGATAAGATTGCATTTTAGAATATATTTGAGTAATTAATTAGACGTTTTCACATGAAAAATTAGATTATTTTTCTTAATGAACTGAATATTTGATATGATATTTTTGGGGGAAAAATATTTTTATAGAAACTAATATAATGGGATGTTACAAATAGTATGAGGTCCTTCTGTGCATTACCTAAGATGGAGAATGTGTCCAAGATATAATTATAATATTTTACTATGATTCTTTTATGATAACATTCAGGTGATGATTCTCATCCGACATATATTCTCATCGAAAATAATAATATTTATAATGTTTCTTATCAAAAAATATCCAGTGGTTTTATTTTCTTACCATTTATTTCTTTTTGACCAGGTTTTTTTAAATATAAAAAATTAAATTTCATGATTGTATTCTTTTGTTCCAAATATCATGAAATAAAATCATGACACTCACTAAGTTGAAATAAAATTTGATGAAGGGAGAATTCACCAAAGATTATTGATTTTTAAGAAGTTTTTTGGTGATTTTCTAGTGGGACATTTGAATTTCATATTTTCTTTTTCTGGAATGTTAAAACCAAAATCCACCATTTTCATTGAGTCATGTATCTTTTTTTATGATTCATGTTCAAATTATTAGAATGTACTGTTTTTTGTGAAAAGTTGAAGTGTTGAAGAGTTGGTTTGGGAATGAGAAACGAGAAGTACATCATAAATCTAAATAAAAACCATGAAGTAAAAAAATAAAGGAATATTATTGTGCGGAATAAGTAATTAATACCAATCATATGTTTTTATCAGTTAATGGACGGAGTTTTGAGTCACTAGAAAATGTTTTATATTAGGTGTAATTAGAAGAATAAAGTGCAATGGAGTTTTTTGATTATCAGATGGTATTGGAGGATTATTCCATACAATCATTTTAGATAGAACTATTAGATGAAAATACCTAACTGATAATTCATATGATAATTTTATCAATGGGGATTATTTATACCTTAAACTAGGTAAAAAGGTGAAAATGTGTTTTTTTGTAAGAAGATAAAATGTGATGTTTGTATTAGTAGTATATTTTAAAAAAATCATCCTATTGGTGAATGATTCTAAGAGGTGTTGAAAAAAATTTCTCACAACTTTTTTTTTAGGAATTATATGACATTTTGTTTTATTATAATGAAAATCACATGTAAAAATATTCCATATATGTTACAACAAAATTAATTTATTTTTTTATTCTATAGTATTGTAATTCATTATTTTCAAATCATGCAAACGATATGATACTATTATTGAGTAGTAAAACTATTAATTTCTGAGGTTATAATGATTTTACTTATGAGTTTTTTCATTAAATTTAAAAATCATTAAATGGAGGTGAATATTGTTTACTACGAAAGAAAATATAAAATAAAACAAGGTCATTGATTCATCTCCTCCCCCTCTATGTGATCGTAAAAATATATTTTTTACTTTCATGAGGGTAATGATCATGTCCACAGACAAAAATAATTACTTAATTTTAATTTATCTCCTAATCCATGTTACCTAATGAAACATGTGGGATTTAATAATCCACTTCAAAGAAGTCTCTATACGAATCAGTTTGAAATAAGTATTAGATTAAAATACTATGATAATTTTACTATGGATTTAGTTTTTTCTACCCCTCTCATGAGTTAGGGTTTCCTAATTTTTATTAATTAGTCTCAAAATTTATTATCTAGAATCAGGTGAAACTCCAATCATTTTTATCAACATCATTTTTTCTCAAATCTGTAATGGATATTTTCATACATGCATTGGAAAAATATCATAATAGCATAGAAAATATCATATTTGACATATGTGAATTATCTTATGACTAGCTTCAAATCATCTTACATTCCTCACATCATCATAATTTTCATGGTAAATAGTCATATATGACACCCCTATAACAATCATATGATACATACCTGATGGTTTCTTTGATATTGAAAATGTGAAATGTCCATCATATTTTCTTAAATAAATAATATCCTCTAGAAAAGTTATCAATTGAGATAAATTGACAATCAAAACATTTACCAGGTATATTCTTTAAATAATTAAAGTTAAATTCTATATTAAAATGGACATGATAAGAATTAAAAGCATTAAAATTAAGAAGAACATTAAATATAAATGTTCAAAAAACATTATAAACTGATACGTGGAACTAAAAATGATGAAATCATACAAAAAAACAATTTAAAAATTATATTTCAAATAACATTCTACACAGAAAAAAATCAATTACATCTCAATAATGTAATCATTAAAATTAATAATTAAATTTATATACATAAGAAATAAAATATCTTCTCCTAAAAATATAATCATATTAAATGAAGGATTTTTATAACAATTAGAGACGAGTAACAAAATATTTAATGAAAATATTAAATAAATTGTTTTTGTTGGACATGATTAACATTTATCTAATATTCACCATTATTAGATAATTTGGGTAAGTAATGTCATAAAAATATGATTAAAAAGATGTATAAATTGAGTATAAAAATTGAACCACAGTAGCAATTGAGTGGGGTTAATCTATGAGTGTATTATACCAAATCGGGGAACCTTTTGATAGTATTTTTAATAATATTTTTTCAATTTCAGATTTAGAATGTTATATCTAAAATTATCTTAAATAATATTATGCATTTTTATCACAAACACACAATGTTCCTTATAAATTAAGATATATAGTTTTAGATATTAAATGGTCAAACTATTAGAGTTAAAATAAATATATTTACAGAGTTGTTTTTTATTAAATCATTGAATTTATACTTTTATATAAAAATAGATTCACTAAAATTAAAATTTCAAGATCTAGTTATGTATAAAAAATATTTTCTAATGAAATTACTTTTCCAATTAGCATTCACTACATCATTATTCATTCAAGATAGTATATATATCGTGAAATGAATCATTTCTCCAAGGGAGAAATAAAAAAGGATGTAGGGGAGAATAATATAAAAACACATTTATTCACTATAAAAAAGAAGTAAAAACATCCAAATATAATAATATATTGGAAATATACCATAATTTTACTTAAAATACAGACATTATGTTATAAAACACATAATATTGGAAATTTGATTCCAGTTGAATGGAGAGATACAACATTTTTTGTTTTTTTCAATGGTGTGATTGTCTAGTAACCTAAATTCCACCATCAATATCTTATAAATGAAAAAAAAAATATTAATCAATAAAATTTGAAATTTGAAAGTGGGTGAGATGTGATACATGGTTCATACAATAAGGTTGTTCTTATTTTATTTATTTCAACCAATTACTCATTTGATTAACTAAAATCCAATGATGAATTGTGTTTTTGTGGAAGTAACCATTGCATGTGATTTTTCTAAATTTTTATATATAAAACTTGAGAAAGGGGAAAATGAAAAGAAATTTTTTTATGACTCATAATAGGATAATAAAAGTGGAAATTTAATAGTTTGTGTATAAGAAATAATGGATCATTTCTTTAATTGTATATTTCTCTAGCTTACGTATTTTTTTTTGAGGTATCCACAACACCAATTTGTTCTAGACATATATTTTCTTATTTTACCATTCCTTTATGGTCTTTTTTTCATTAAAAATATAATCCACCATAGAATCGAGAGTTTTTATTTCTTCTCCGTGTTATTCTTCTATATCCATGTTTATAAATGATAATTATTCCCAAAACAAAAATAAATATTTGTAACATATTATATTTAATGATAGAGTTAAATAAAAACAAGTGAATCTAGAGAAAATTTTAGTCCCTGTAATTTATTAAATGTATTTATTTATTCATTAAATAAATCCATTGACAGGAATTCATTAAATAAAGGAATCAAATGATTTTATAGTGTGGTTAACATCTACTCAATGTAGTCTTCCAAAGTGAGTGGGCATAAATTTTTCTCTTATATTTCATTGTCCTCCTATTCATAAAACTCTATTGTGTACTATTATAACTTGTTTAAATCCTTAGATAATACATCCAATAGTAGAGAGTTACGGTCTTGATTAAGGTTATCTGTGAGTTTCAATAACATATCATCTATTTAATTTGAGTAATAAAAGCCACTAATCTATTTTCTTTTAATAAAAAAGTTTCATCTAATTTTGGAGGTGAGTCAAAAAAACATTCAATTTTATTTTTAATTTTTATATTTTTAAATATAAATGAACTAGTTTAAGTATTTATTGAGTGAAAAAACCATGTAAGTCTAAATTGTCTCCATAAAAAATGTATCTTCTAAAACAAGGCTATTGTGGGCCTCAAATTGAAAAAATGGAACTACCAATGTAACATAGTGACTGAACTGGATCATCTCAAAAAAACATTAACTTGTAAAAAAATCATCTTCACTTATTTATATTTTCATATTTTTTATATATTTAATGAAATAAATAGTTATGGGGATGTTTTTTGAATGCATGATAATAATATGTAATTATGTAAATAAATGCTCAGCTCAAATGGGTCCATTCATATATTTTTCTAGAGTGGTCTCTTAACTATGAATTTAGACTCATTTAAATGTATTGATGATATAATCAATATTATCCATGTATAACCATCTTCATCATATAATTAAAGAGCTCAGTGTACTTTTATAAATATCATATGTAGAATACCACACATCCTTAATAATGCTAAGGGATGAATGTTACATTATCATAATCATTAAAACACTCTCCAATAGATCCCATTATACATTTTTCATTCATGAAACTTCTCAAATATATTATGTAATGATTTTACTAAATTATGTAATGAATAAATGATAGGTGAGTATGGAGGGAAACTATTATATATACCAAGAGGAAGTGTAAAATCACTATACTATCCCTCAAAACACCTACTACCACAACAAAAAAAATAGTAATGTGAACTAAATCATGATTGGGGTCATAGGAACACAATAAAACCTCCCCTAGTACCTAGCCTTAGGTTGGAACATGATTGCCATTTACTTTTAGAATAAGAACAATGAGAGAGTTAGATGATGAAAAAATGAATATCTTTGAGGTAATGTAAAATAAAATGGTTATGAATTATTAAATTTGAATAAATATGTTAAATACTATAGTAATAAAAGAAAACTATTATTGGTAAATCATAAAAATCATTACTAGTGGGGATGGTTAAAGATTAATTAGGATGTAGTGGTTCTTTATAGTGGATGGTATTACCTAAATGTAGACATGGTAATCAGACCATATTCTTCCTTGTTAGCTTCTCGTGTCTTCCCCTCAACGTGTTATTTTCCCCAAAAATATAAATGTCCTATTTTGATAGGATGAGGGTATATAGAAAAATCCTAAGATATTTTTGCAATTTTGTGAGCAATAGATAAAATAGTTGATTCCCCTTAAGGCCTATTACTATGTGTATTAGTTATGAATCATACAAAAGATGTTAATTTTATACCATTTATTATGCATGATCTATACAATATATTGTTCATCCTACATTGAAAAAATTGGACATAGATCATGTTAATTGAAATAAATTTCTATGGGGTTAAAAGTATGTTGGTTCAATGTAGACGCTATATTAGATCTTGTAATTACATTAGTTTCCAATTGGATCATGTTTTGTATTACTGAGAGTGATTTGACACCTATTGATTATATTAAAGTGTCTATGGAAATGTCCAATCATGGATGATATTTTATTTCACACGAGGGATGAATTTACAAAGAACATGCGATTAAAGTGATGTTTACATTGAGATGAGTACATAGTGTTCCTTGGGTTTCCCATGAATACATTTATAAGATAAAATTTTCTTTTGTGATGTTAGTAGAAACATTCATTTCGCTCTACACACCACATTAGTTATTTATGTTGCATATGTTGCATTGGGGTTTTGATGTTGTGTGTGGATATTAATTAAATCTACATTGTGTTTTGGACATGTCTAATCTTGTTTACTCAACATCAATTCAATGTTGGAATATTAATAGATGTTAATATGAGGTATCATTCACATAAATATTTCATCATTGTGAAATCCATAGAAATATGGTACAGAAGTTATATAGCATCAATCCTCTATATGGGATTACAATTGAGAAATTGTCACTCCTTAGGGATATACATGAAATTTCATCTATGGTCTGATAGATTTAGTTTCAACCCTAATTCGTTGAATATAAATATATTTTCATTTTCTACATTCAATTTTATCTAGTAAATAGATAAATTGTGTACTATCATATAAAAATATTTTTATCCCATAATTATATAATGCATAAAAATATACTATAAAATGAAAACCTTTATATTTACTACATTTAGTGTAAAATATGTTTTATTAATAGAGAAATATTATACTAAAATAATTATTTTTTTGGATTAATCTATTTTTTAAATAAATTGAAGGATAAAAGCATCAAGTTATAACTGAAAAAAACATGTCATTAGTTCACTCTATAAAAAGGGGTAGTACGAATACGATATCAAAAATGATATATAGTTCTGAATGTTATGTTGATAAGGATTTGGGTTAGTCATAATAGAGTATATATTGAAATAATTACTAAAACATAAAAGTGTTCTTGAGATTCAAAGATAAGGGAATGGTCATATATCAATAATATAGTAAACAAATTTATATAATTTTATTTGAATCATTAAAATATGATAGAAACATTAAAATAGATCAAGATACATTACATGAGGTGAAAAGGATATTATAATGGAATATAACTATTTTTATTGCCCCTCAAACTTCTAGTATAGCCTATACCCATGGTTACAGGTACTATTGGGTAAATTTTTATTGATATAGACCTATACCAATGGATTTAGAAAACTATATGTATTGAACATCTATACCCTTGGATCTTAATTCATTGGCATAAAAAGTTTCAATGGAAATACATATTCCAATAGTTTTTTAAACCCTTTGGTATAGGTACTATATTTAAACAAAATTAATTCCACCTATATTAATTGATACTAAAATGCCGCATTTATACTCTGATACCAAAAACCTATAAAATAATTTATTTTATATATTTAAATATAAATATATATGGATAAAAAATTATTTATGTTAAATTATTTATTGTTTTTATTTTTATTCTATATAAATAATGCAACCAATAATACTAATGGTTTGACTAAAACATTGGTTTATGTCAAGTATACAAGCGATTTACCCAAACTGTTTGTATAGTAATCCATAAATAGTACCTATGCCAATTTTTTTGGTCAAAAACTTGGTATAGGATCCAAAAAATATTAGTTATACATAATTTACTGGTCAAACGATTCATATTGGTGACATATACCAATAATTATCCCAAACCAATGGTTTTGGATTTTAGAAACATTTCATATACCGATGTTACCCCTATTAAATTGGTATATGTTCCTATAAATATTACCTATACAAATGGTTTTGGCCAAACCATTGGTATAGAATACATATATAACACCCATATTAATTGTTTTCCCAAACCATCGGTATGTGATTCTTATACTGGTGATTTTATAAACAATTGGTATAGAACCATTGGTATATCTAAAATTTATACAAGTTGGATTTATTTTTATTATAAATAATAACTTAATTAGTAAAATATCACATAAATGTTATGATTTTTGTATGGGTTTACCTTCTCACATTTTTTCTTATGAGACACATGTCATATTCCCCACCCATTTTCTTTGACTAGTGTATATTCTTTCACTTTGATATCATATATTAGGAATAAATTTATATTCATTGTATTTAATGTTCTATTTGATGTTATTTCCTTCATTTGGGTTATTATTCCAATGTTACCAAAACACTTTACCCAAAATATTCGAATATGTTCCTAGAAACATCGACTATTGAAATGGTTTTGGTCAAAATATTTGTATAGTTGACCTATGTCATACCTATACCAATTGTTTTCTAAAACCTTATTTCATAAAAAGTGGCATAATATTTTTACTTGTGTGTCATTTACTCTCAATTATTAGAATCACTAATATAACAGGAAAAACATACTAAGACCAAGAAAAACATAACATAAAAATAGGTGACCTCCCCCATTTTTATTCCCTATAATAATTCATATGTATTCTGTAAATATAATTTCCCTTCTATAAAAAACAAAATTTAAGGAAAAAATATTGTATAAAGTTAATAAATACGACATATAGATATTCTGTTATGTATGGATAGAAAATGACCCATTATTAATTTACTGAATATAATATTCCATCACGATTTATAAAATATTTATTTTAGCATTATAATACCCATTTAAGAGTCAAAATTGATCATAAATTATTGGAATATACAACTCTTCATCTTCTTCACCCTTGACTGAAAATTATCATTTTTATTTATTAAAAGAACATACAAAAGGAGAAAAACATCAAAGTGGTCAGAAATAATGAAGCCCAAAAGCATCATTGATAACAAGTACGATGCCTTCAGGAGGAAAGGATCCTAAATTATAGAATAGGGAAACATTGTGGCTAGAGGTAGCTTAGGATTCCATGAAGTCCATAACTTTATTCCCCTCACCCCAAGTGTGGGTGATCCCCATATGGTTGCCCATCATTTTCTTGAACATCCAGATAAAATAAGTTATGATCCAAGGAACACTTCCACATCCTGATAAGGGTTTATAGAGTATCAGAGAATATGTCCCCACCATCCTCAGATTAATATTCCTTTGATCACATATCTTGAGACCCGAGACCATCGCCTTAGCCTCAACTTGAAGGGAATCTCCTCTTCCATAAAAGTCCAAAAAGGCTGCCACAACATACCCCCTCTGGTCCCTTATAACACCACTACCTCTCATCTCCCCCCTAAAGGGATCCATCCGTGTTGAGTTTGAGCCCGTCACTGAAAGGGTACCAACGTACCCAATGACCACTTCCTGTCCTCCCCGCCTGAGTGACGTCACCATAGAAAATGGATCTAACCGATGGGGCACCATGGAAATCTGTACATAATCTGACTAAATCTAGCAACGTATTCTTCATTTTGATATATATGCTTACACAGGTGGTCTAGAAACTCTTGTGTCATGCGCCATTCCTTGCTTTCCAAATAGTCCAGCAACCCGCCAATATAATTATTTCCCCGCCTTTCCTCTCTGAACCATGCTCGCCTACACAAGTAAACCACTAATCTAGAACATCCTCTTGCCTCCCACCTACACCATTCCATGCTGAAAACTGACCGAGAGACTGCCAGCTCCAACGAGCCCAATTTCTAATGAAGAAGATATGTTCCAATGTTTCCGATTGGGAATTATTACAACACCAGCATTTGGACAAGAGGAAAACACCCATGCGTTTTATGTTGTCATCAACGGGAAAGGAATTATTCCGGACCCTCCACAGCACAATGTTATACATGGGTGAAATAACCTCGCACCAATCATATCCCCCCATTTATCACCAAAACTGGGAGCCCTCCGGACGCTGCTATATGCATTCATGGAGAACATACCAGACTGGGAACCCTTGAAAATGAGGTGATCTGATTCCTCATTCTGAACGACCTCCAAGAAAGTAGAATGTTCATCATTATTGAGAATGGAGCGGATGGAATCATGGTATACACTAGCTTCTCTAAAGGATATATCCAGTACTGGGTAGTTGGTAAACAACAGAGTCCCTCCCCCCAATATTGTCGCCAGAAATTCACCTCACCTTTTCCAACAAGCCATCGTGCATAAGAAAAATGTCCCTCTTAGTACAGTTAGATCAACATCCATATTCTTGATGGTTTAGATCGCTGCACAGCCAAATCCAAATCATATTTATCCTGCATGAGCTAACCCCATAGAGTGGGGCCCTCTATTGCCTCCCATGCAAGCTTGGAATGCATCTCCTCCATGGTCAAAGAAGCACTCCTCAAATTGATACCACCATCGGATATAGGTCTTGCTAAATTCTTCCCCAATGCCTAGTGATGCCCGATGTCCATCTGAATATCCCATATTAAGGATACCATGATCCTCTCCATGTTAGCGATCACACTTTTAGGAACCTTCATGGTAGACATCAGGTGCATAGGAATAGAGACTAAGACACTATTTATCTGTGTAATACGCCCTCCAAAGGAATGAAACATGTTTATCCAATTGAGAATGCACCCCATATAATTTCCCACCAAATTATCAAAGTGGAGTACATGAATGAAATTTGGACTCACCGGGGCTCCAAGATACTCCATGGGAAAGGAGCCTCTCTGCATATTCAACCTGTTTTCCAAAGATCCATCTCTCCTGGAAGAGAGGTCCATAGTAGTATAAAACAAAATTTTCTCCCTACTCACTACCTATCCACTCTATTTGTAGTATTCCCCTAAAATCCCATTCAATCCATCCACCGATATCCTACTTCCATTAATAAATAAAATTGTGTCATCTGTAAACATCAAGTGAGATATTCCCTCTTGTGAATGTTTATCCTAGTATGTATGAACTCTCCCTATGTGGAGGCTTCTATTTATAACGTAGAATATCACATTTCGAGACAAAATGAATAGGGTTGGAGATAAGGGGTCCCTCTTGAGTATGATTTTTAATGGCCTAAATATAAAAATAATGAAATTTAATGGAAATAAGATATAATTTTATTATTGAATATTCATATAATGAATCACAAACTAGGATTTCTTTTATATTTGGAAGTGGATGTTCATTTATAATGAGAGGATATTTCAATATCTTTGTTATACTTGATGGATTAAATTACTACAATAAGACAAGGGGATGAATTAGTGTAGACCTATTTTTATAGTTTCTTTCTATTATATAATTCAATATATTTTTCTTGGAGATGACCATGTCATGTTTATATCTTATCTTCACATGAATAATGTGGTTGTAATAAGAAAAATGTCATAATACAATTTTACAACAACCATTGATAATGATTGAGCCTAATCCATTACACATTATTTTTTTATTGGAAATAAGTTTTTTGGGTTAATTTCATGTTATCAATATATGTGGTTTAGGTCATTTATTTTCTTGATCTAATGATTCTGTGGAAATAAAATTCCTATAATTGGTTCCATTAACTATCAAACAAAAAAATTAATATACCCAAGACCATATGAGAGAGGTATTCATTTGAGTACTAGATTATTTAATGTTAGAAGAGGGATCATCCTCTTGAGCCAGATAGAAAATATCTAGATACTAGAGAGTACACAACATCAATTAAATCCTCTTTATAATACACTTAGGTAATAAACATTAACAATCCAGGACTGTTCAATAGACTAAATAATTTTTTTTGATGTACTAATTTTTGTTCTCAAAATATCATCACTATAAACACTAATGAGAAAATATATTATGATAAATTAAACCTCATCTTCATAAAATACAATTCTTCTTCCTCTTTACAATATCACACTACCTTAGTACCTTTTTCACATAAGTGATATATATTTTTCCCTATTTTTTAAAATATCAACAACCTAGATATTTCCATTAAATGAAAATACATTTCTCAGATAAATCAATATTTATTGGTGGATCATTAACATATCATTTATCTTTCCATATACTCAATTATATATAATAATATATTTCACGGGATAAATTCCTAAAATAGCAACCAAAAAATTCCCATTTTATCACTCATAACATTTCATGCATTATTAAATGATATCTTAATTTTACAAAGTCTCCCATAATTAATTATTATGATAATTTTAGTAACTACCACTTCAACTCAAAACCAATAATGTGAATTCATCCTCTTTTAAAAATTTACAAACAAAACAACCCATAAATAAACTGGTTGAAAATTTTAATCACACAATAAAAATAATTTAAATTTCATTTACTCAAAGAAAAATAGAAAATATGAACTCATTTCATGAAATATACCTCACATATCAACATATCTTACAAATTCACATTCAATAATATCTTAGAAATTAGAATATAAAAAATATTGTATCATAGATTCATTTTCATTTAATTTCAGAACAAAATAACATAAATTCATCAAGCCATTTTAATATCATCATTATTTGTAATTCCCCGACCCCAGATACCCAGAGTAGGTGCATTATTACATATCATTGGAATGATTCCAAGGGATCAAATCTCAGAAGACCAATCGGTTTAGTATTATTGGAAACAAAATACATACATAAAATCAACATTACAACTTGAAAAGAAATAAAATACTAATTTATTACATTAGAAACATCCTAGCCTCCTAGATTATGAGTGAAAGCCGCTCATAAATAACTTTTCCATATCCTGTGAAAATGAAACATAAGAAAGGGTTGAGATCAAAATCTTAGTAAGGGTATGTAATACAACAAAAGAAAAAATAAACATTATGCATGGTGAATAATTGAAAACACATGACTTTACAAATAATTAACATAAAAAATTAATGGCAGGAATGTGACCTGGGTAAATAATGCCAAAATAAAACATAGTCATGGGTATTATACTAGTTGAATAACCACATGAACCATCAATAATATATTAAAAATTATGGAATGTATAATGCCAGACATTCTGAAACATCTTGTCAAGGCCTCGACCAAGACGTCTAAAAATGATTTAGGTCTCAGCCAAAACCATATATCAAAATGTGAAACGCCTTGTAAAACTCCACGTCTAAATGTCTAATGAGACCTACTAATGCATTGATGAGATATAGTAGGCTCTACTCATCAAATACTAAGTCCAATACATTACTCATATGAAAAGGATGAAACATAACATAAACATTCGTATTAAAACTAGCATAAAAAATGTCAATAATTTAACCACAAACAATGAATGGTATAAAAATAACACATCCACAGAAAAACATATCACAAAACCTTCAATACAATATTTAATTTTTTTGTCATAATAATCCAACATTAATAAAGTTTAAAATCCATCAAAAGATGTTGACATAGATGATATAAAAAATATTTGCAATAAAAACCACTTTCTATATTGAAATCATTTAAAAGGCACATAATTATAAAAGAAAACATTTATTTTGAAAATATTCTTATATGCTTGTAAGGGAAGATTAGACCTTTTTATAATGATGGAAAATATTCACACCCACCATATAAGTTAAAAAAACATTCTTTCCTTAATTTTGTTGAAAATTTCATAAATAACCTTGTTTGGAAAATGACAGAAAGATTCCTTTCAAAACATATAAGATAAAATAATGGTATAAATGACCTTAACCCAAGGTCTATTAAATAGTAAAAATGTTTTGAAATTCATTTTTAAGAAAACAAGATTGTGGTTGATAAAGGAGTCCTAGTAGATACTTACGTAAAAACAACCTCGGATAATAAAGAAATCATGATATTAACCCTTAGCTTGTAATTTTCCTTGGTCTTGGGTACGTTAAACTCTTGTATAATAGTCAAATAATTGTTATTAAATTATATAGTAACCATATACATAAATATGATATCATATATGATCTTCTAATATTTCTTTGTTAATAAAATATTAGTATTATTGTCGTTTTGGGTGTTAACTGATTCGTTTCCTTTATATGTTTTGTTACATAAGTCGTGCTTGTTATCGATAGGATATATTTGATTCATATCCAGAATTATATTAAGTTCTATAATTTATTTTTAATTACCAAATGAAAATTATTTATGAATGGTTATGATGGGGAAATGAATCTTATCACGTTCGGGGAGACTATAATCCGTATGTTCGCATGAGTGATAATATCATTCTTTTGTTATTAAAATAATATGTAAATAGATGTTATATCATATATAAAAAATAATTAACATGTTATATTTATTATTTACATTAGTTTTACTGATTATAATACCGATCCAAATAATGACGTGTTTGAATAACAAACTACACCACGACGTGGAGACAGTATGTTGTACTTACACACGTATGGTGACTTTGTCATTTATAGGATGGATAGAATAATTAATATGGTTGAAACATTTTTATAATAACATCACATTATATATAATATACTGTATTTGTTATTTTATAATGGAGAAAACAAATAAAGATGATGAGGAAGAAGAAAAGAACTTGAATGAGGGGAAGAAGTATTTACCTCTTCTTCGAGTTCTTACTTTTGATTTGATCAAAAGGGCTCTATAGGTTGGATTTATGACCAATGGAAGGCCGCTATAATGAAGGGAGAAATGTTGGGGGGATATTTGGGTAGGGTTTTTCTAATCCAAAAGGCTTTGGAGGTGTGAAATTAAGAGAAGGGGAAGTGCCCTTTTATAAGAGAGGTGAGGGTCAATTTAAGAAATGCTTGAAATATTATTTTATAAGAAAATATTTTTCTGTTTATAATGGCTCAAAAATAAATTATTGAAAGTATAAGGTGGTAATGGGTCGAAGAAATATCAACTAATAGGTTTTATATAGGTTTAGGTTATCATATTAACCTTATATTTTAGATTTTACTCTTAGTCAAGTAGTTTGACAATTACCATGTCTCTTTGTATTTTTATATTATATGATTAATAAACTTACTATAATAAGGAAAGATAACCCCATGTGGTTCATTATTAATATATATAACCTTATATAATTTCTTTTTATTAATGTTATACTTTTAGGAATATTATATCTAGTAATAATATAATATTTTTTTTAAAAACTCAATTATATCAATATTGACACTATTTAGTATTTGATTTTTGTGAAAATCATAATAGCATGATTACATTGAAAAAGATTATTAAATAAACCCTATCAAGTCGTATTATCCTAGAAAATTTGTTTAATTCATCAGAAGTCTCAAATTAAATTTATTTGGATATTTATAATATCAATTATTATAATAGTTCATTAATATGGTAATTTCTCCATCATCATTGGGTCATAATGAAATAAAATTATTTAATCACTAAAAATTATAAATAAAATATCATTATGTAGGAACTTGTTTCATATTTCTAAGGAATATTTATAGTCTAATTTATCTTATGTATAAACTTATATTTAAAATGGTTTATTTATTAAACTATGAATTTAACTCTTTTAACTATCCTTTAAATAAAATAATAATAAATGTCATAACCCAGTGCGAGTGGACCAAAGGGGATCATATTTTATTAACAAGGATGTTTTTATTTGAAGTATAGTTATCCAATAGAATTATGACATGAGTTAGGGTAATTATAATATCTTTTTTAACCTTAATTACCCTATTTAATTTAACCGTGATAAATAAATGTAAAAATGTTACTATTCACTAAAATTTATTTTTATCTTATTGAACCACATCTTTATTACTTATGTCAACCGTGACTCTATGAATTTTGAAATTCAAATCACATTAGTGGTAAGATTATGTTTAATGCAAATTTGAAAATTCTCCTAGGAGGTGGGTAAAAGACGGTAAATAGATCAATAAATTATATATATAAACTTTTAATAAAATGACTCCAATGAATTACATTGAAACTATATAGGTATTATATATCTATTTTGACCTAAAATAAATTAATATAATATAACTAATTATTTAAATAAATAGTCAGTTTTATCCAATAACGCAATGTTTTTTCACTATTCAACAAAATTGAATGTTTTCAGAAAAATAGAAAAAATTCACCATAAGCTAATTTTGATATTCCGAAACCAAAAATGAAGTCCATTTTGAAAGATATAATTTTTAAAATTTCAAAAAAATTGGTATTAATATTCATAATGGCTGGTTTTATTGGTGGTGGTGTGTTTGAACTCGAAGTTGCGTACAACACAGGCTATTGTATTAATCAAAGGGAAACACAATGTGGAATCATGGGATGTTACATTATCCCTTAAAATAATTTCATCCTCAAAATTTCTAGAATCTTATTACATAAAAATATTTTTATGGTTCTTCATCATAAGTTCCTCAGGTTCCCACATTTCTTCTTCCATCCTATTGTTTCTCCATATAACATTTACAGATGAGTCGTCCAGTTTCTCAACACTTGTTCTCTTGTATAAAGAATCTTGAAAGGCTCTTCACAATAAGATAGATCATGTTCTAGTTCAATTTCATCATAGGTTAGTACATGCATTGGGTAAGGCATTAATTTAATCAATACTGATACATGGAACACATCCTAAACTTTGGAGAGACATGGAGAAATTGCCGAACGATAACCTACAACTCCAATTCATTCTAGAATTTTGAAAGGTCTGATGTACCTGGGACTCAATTTACCAGTCTTACTGAAATTTATAACACCCTTCCATGGGTACACCTTTAAAAAACATGGTCTCTAACTTGAAATTCCAAATCCTTCATTTGGTTATCAGCATAACTCCATTTCCTACTTTTGCATGCTTTGATGTTGGTTTGGATAACATTCTCCTTTTCCATTCATTCTAAAACAAGTTTTGGGCCTGTAGTCTTTCTTTCACCAACATCATTCCAACATTTTGGTGTGCAACATCTCTTTCCATATAAGGCTTTATATGGGGCCATTTGAATACTTTAATGGAAGCTATTATTATAGGAAAATTCTACCAGAGGTACATATTGATCCCACATACCTTGAATGTCATGTGAGAAAGATATCAACATGTCTTATATGGTTTGAATAGTCCGTTATGATTTTCCATCAATTTGAAGCTGGTCGGCAGTGCTCAAACGAAGTTCAGTATCCTAGGATTTATGAATAATTTTCAAGAATAATTATGTAAAAAGGGGATCACGATCAGAAACCATCGAAATGGGCACTCCATGAAGTCTTACAACTTTATTAATATACAACCATGCTAAACATTCAAGTGGTAAATCTTCTCTTATAGCAAGAAAATGTGCTGACTTGGTAAGATGATCAATAATGACCCATATTGCGTCATTCCTTCTAGGAGTCTTTGGTAGCCCCATGAAAAAGTCAACATTAATATTATCCCATTTCTACCCATGTATGAGAAGAGGTTTCATAACTCCTCAAGGCAGTTTCCTTCCAACATTAACTTGTTAACAAACCATACATCTGGACACAAAATCCGCAATCTCCCTCTTCATGAAGTCCTGCTAAAATTGTTCCTTCAAATATCTATACATATTGGTTCTCCTAGGGTGTAAATAGAAATTGGAGCTATGAGCATCATCCAACAATTCCCTTTTTATATTAAGAATGTTTGGAACACAAAGTATCTTCACAAATTTCAAAACTCCATCTTCATATAAGAAGTCACTCAATATCCCTTAATTTACAGCTTTAATATTCCATTGAAACTACTCATCATCTGTATGAGAACTCTTCAACCTTTCTAGTAAAGGTGGTTTGGAAAAAATTTGAAAAAGTATTGTTGTTTCACCTTCCATGGTTATTCCCATATCCATGTTTATTAGATCCATGAAAATAGGATCCCCTTCAACTCTCATATTGTTCAAAAATCAATGATCATGTCTGCTCAAAGCTTCTTCCACCTTATTTTTCTTCACCGGGTGGTAGTTTAAATTTTAGTTATAATTCTTGAGTAGTTCAAGACATCGCATTTGACTCATTTTGAGTTCTTTTTGTGAGAAAATATACTTCAAACTCTTTAGATAAGTATGAATCTCACATTTTTCAACATAGAGATAGTGTCTCCATACTTTCAAATAAAATATTATAGTTGATTACTCAATATCATGAGTGGGATAGTTTTTCTAATGAATTTTTAGATATTGTGATGCATAGGCAATAACTCTATCATTATTCCTAAGGACACAACCAAATCCTTTCTATGAAGCATCACTACAAATAACAAACCCATCATTACCTAATGGTAGAGTCAATAGAGAGGCATTGAATAATCGTCTCTTTAGTTCTTCAAAACATTTTTCACACTCTTTTGTCCAAACAAATTTAACCCCTTTACGTGTGAGCTTGGATAATGGGTTAGCCAATTGGGAAAAATTCTGGACAAAACGCCGATAATAACCTCCTAAACTAATAAAACTATGTACCTCAGTTATACTCGTCCGTGCTAGCCATTCTTGGATGTCCTTGGTCTTTGAAGGATCAATATAGATTCCATCCTTAGAGATAATATGTCCAATAAAATTAATCTCATAATTCTAGAATTCACACTTGATAAATTTCCCATATAATTCATTTTTCAATGAGTCTGTAGGATAATGCACAAGTGATTTTCATGATCTTCATTGATTTTTGAGTATACCAAGATATCATAAATAAATACCACTTTAAAGTCATCGAGATATTCCTTGAAAACTATGTTCTTTAGATCCATGAAGATAGTGGGTCCATTAATCAATCTAAAAGAAATTACTGTAAAATCGTAATGCTCGTACTTGGTTTGAAATGATGTTTTCGGAATGTCTTCCTTCTTCACACACAACTAATGATATGAAATCGAAGGTCAATATTTGGAAAATATAGAGCTCTATGATGTTGGTCGAATAAATCATCAATGATAGTTAGGGGATACTTGTTCTTTATTGTTATAGCATTGATTTCCATGTAGTCAATGCACAACCTTATATATCCTTATTTCTTTTTCAAAAAGGACAGAGGATACCCATTGAGAAACACTAGAAAGGGTAAATCCATTTTTACTCAATTCGCTTATTTGTTTCTTTAGTTCCACTATTTCCACAGTGGCCATTCTATAAGGGGTCTATGATATGGGCCTGAACCAGGAATTAAATCAAAGGAAAACTCAATTTCTCTTTTTGGATGATGTCCAGGTAAATTCTATGGAAACAAATCATCATATTATTGAAAAATAGGTACGTCGTCTATTCGAACATTATTTTCATCACCTATAGTTATTTAATTCTATTCTTACCAAATAATTAAATTTAGTTGATCAACTAGGGGTGGATATTGATAAGAATCAGATGGAGACATTTTTTCTTTATAGATAAGGTACTCCTTATCATCATCGAGAATTGTAACCTCTTTCTTCTTAGAATAAATTTTCGCATCATGGTCTTAAAGGCAATCCATACCCGGGATTATATCAAATTCAGTCCTGGGTATGATAATGAGATCAGTAGTTAAAGAACATTTATATACCCTAATGTGAAATGATTCACAAAACAACACTCTGATGATACTTCCCTTATGTGTTTTGACTGAAAACTCCCATGTTAAGTCAAATTGAACATATCTAAATTTCATAGAAAACTGGGAAGTTATGAAATAATGTGATGATCCAGAGTCACATAAAGAATTGGATAAACTTGAGGAAACCATTAAATTACTTGCCACCACGTCTTTCAGAGCTGGAACCTCAGCAGTACTGTTCCTATAATCTTTCCCTTGATCACTAGTCCTTTTGTAAGGCAAGATTCCCTAAAACATAGGACATTAATTTCCATAATATACCATCTCCCAACAATTTTATCATTCAACATTGGTGGCTTCATTCTTCCCCATAAAATCACTACCAATATGGCCTTTTTCCACATTTGTGGCATACTCCTTTTCCTTTTACATAGGCACCATGGTTCTTCCTTTCACAATTATCACAGGGTGGAAATTCAACTCTTTCTTTCTTCATGGTTTCCTTATTTACTTTCCCAGAGTGTTCAACAGATATCTTCTTCTCTTTCTTTGATTTAAAGTCATAAGGTTTAGATATTTAATTTTCTGTCTTGATAAAACATGAGACAATATATTTGAATGGTGAGAAGGATTGTGAGACTAATGGTCGACCGAGGAATGGATTTAACCCATCAATGAAATGATAAATCTTACTTCTTTGGTTATGTATATAATCTGTAGCATGCCTTCCTAACCTTGTATAGTTTGCTCCATATTTTGTGAAATTTTCATCATTCTTTCGCCTCAGACTCAGAAATTGCCTTTCCAAATCCACTCGATGGTCACAAGGAAAGTATTTTTCTAAGAAGATATCTTTAAACACCCTCCTTTTTATACTGGATACTTCTTCATACTTCTTTGTGTTCTGAATTAATGACCACCATTGATCTGCATCTCCCGTGAGGCAATGAACTTCCATGGAAACATTTTCCATTTTGTAACTCCCCAAAGCATGAAATTTTTTCTATAAGGAACATATCCATTTCTCAACTAAAAATGGGTCTGTAGAACTATTTAATGTTGGTGGTTGTTACCTCATGATTTTTTTTAACATTTATCATCCATGTTGTGGATCAAGGTGATCCAAACAGGCATGGTTATTATTCATAACCTGTGTGACTTGTCCCTATGTGGTAAAAAGCTGATCAGCACCAGTTACATCACCAGCTCCACTATAATTATCATGAGTAGTAGGGGGATCCCTACATGGATTACGTTCATTTATATGATTTCCATTCCTTCCACTATGATCCATTTCTAAACAATGGCATACTCTATATTAGTTTATGAATCACAATACATAATTCCAAACATATAAAGAAGTTATCATAAATTGAATAGTTTATGGACATAGTCCAAAATCATAAAAATCTTTTCTCTGATCAGGTATATACTCATAAATCCTTAATAATGGTTTGTGAAAGTAATTGATAATTATCCTAAGAATATCCCTCGGGAGTGTCGTAACCAAGAGTGCAGCAAGGCCTGTTGTCGTGCACCAGTTCCCGTTCGAGTTTAGCTCAAATTGGTGTTATTGGGTTTTAACCTTAGGTACATCTATGCAAGGGCCGCCTCTACATGCTCATATCGAGACATGAACGTATTCCATAGAGAATTCACAAAATCTATAAAGTGCCAAAATTCTAGGAAGTTCATCTATAATAATCCTCAACGTCTATCATAGGTTAATGTTCCCTAATCAGTGTTTTTATAAATCTAGTTTTTATTGTTAGTACTAAAACTCCTACGATACCAACTATAATTACCTGACCCCAGTTACCCAGAGGTAGTGCATTATTACATAACATTTTCATGATCACAAGGGATCAAATCCTAAATGACTGATCAGTTTAGTATTTTTGGAAACAAGATACATACATAAGTTCAACATTACAACATGAAAAGAAAAACCAACACTAATTTATTCCATTAGAAACATCCAAGCCTCATAGATTATGACAGAAATTCACTCATAACTAACTTGTTCATATCCTGGGAAAATGAAACATAAGAAAGTGGTGATATAAAACGCTTAGTAAGGGTAAGCAATATAGCGGAAGGGAACCTAAACATTAGCCAAGGTGAATAATTGAAAACAAGTGACTTTACAAAAAATAAACATGAAACATTTATTGTAGGAATATGAGCTGGTTAAATAATTCCATAATAAAACATAGTCATGGGTAATATACTAGTCGAATAACCACATGAACAATCAAAAATATATTCATAATGAGGGAATGCATATTGTTATACATTCTAAAAAATCTTGTCAAGGCCTCGACCAAGATGTCTAAAAATGATTTAGGCCTCTTCCAAAACCATATATGAAAATGGGAAAGGCCTCGACCATTTCCATGTTTAATTGTATCATGAGACCTACTGATGCATCGAGAAGCTAATGCAGACTCCACTCCTCACATACTATGTCCAATACATTCCACATATGAAAAGGTCGAAACATAACATAAAAATTGTTATTAAAACTAGCATACGAAATGTCAATAATTTAAATAGAAACCATGAATTGTATCCAAATAACACATCTAAAGTCAAACATATCAAAAAACCTTCAATACAATATGGAAGTGTTTTGTCATAATAATCCAACTTCAAACATGTTAAAAATCAATCAGTGGATGTTGATATAGATGAAATGAAAACTATTTGAAATAAAAACCTATAACTATTTTGAAATCATTTAAAACACACGTAATTATAAAATAAAACATTTATTTTCCAAAATATTCTTATATGCTTGTATGGGAAGCTTCAACGTCGTTATAACTGAAAAATATCACCACACCCACCGTATAAGATAAAAATACATTCTTGCCATAATTTTTTTTCGAAATTGTCATAATGTAACTTGTTTGGAAAATGACGAAAATTTTCATTTCAAATCCTATAAGGTCAAATAAGGGTTTAAATGGATTTAAACCATAGTATAGTAAATCGTAATAATATTTGGAAATACATTTTTAAGAAAACATGGATGTGGATGATAAAGAGGTCTCGGTAGATACTTATGTAAAAACAACCTCGGATAATAAAGAGATTGTGAAATTAACCCTTACCTTGTAATTTTCCTTGGTGGAGGGTACGTTAAACTCTTATATAATAGTCAAATCATTGTTATTAAATTATAAAATAACCATATACATAAATATGATATATTATATGACCTTCTAATATTTCTTTGATAATAATATTTTAGTATTATCCTCGTTTTAGGTGTTAACTGATTCATTTTACTGTATATGTTTTGTTACATAAGCCATGTTTGTTATATATAGGATGTGTTTGATTCATATCCAGAATGATATTATGTTCTTAAACAATATTTTTAATTATCAAATGAAAATTATTTTTCAATGGTTACGATGGGTACATGAATCTCATCATGTTCGTGGAGACAGTAATCTGTACGTACGCACGAGTGATAATATAATTATTTTGATATTAAAATTATTTGTAAAAAACATGGAATATCATATATAAACAATAATTAACATGTTATATTAATTATTTACATTAGTTATACTCATTATTATACCCATCAAAATAATGAAGTGTTTGAAAAACAAACAATACCACGACGTGGAGACGGTAAGCCTTACATACGCATGTATGGTGACTTTTTCATTTATAAGATAAATAGAATAATGAATATTGTGGAACCATTTTTATAATAACATCATAGTATATAGAAGATAATAGTTTAATTATTTTAGAATGGAAAAAACAAAGAATGAGGAAGTGGAAGAAGAAAATAATGTGAAAGAGGTGATGAAATATTAAACACTTTTTCGAGTTCATCCTTTTGATTTGATCAAAATAGCACATTAGTTTGGATTTATGACCAAAGGAAGGCCACTAGGATTAATTTAGGAATGTTGGGAGGATATTGGGTAAGATTTTTTTCGATCCAAAAGGCTATGGAGGTGTAAAAATAAGAGAAGGGGAAGTTCCTTTTTTTAAGAGAGGTGAGGTTCACTTTAGGAAAAGCTTGAAATATTATATTATAATAAAATAATTTTCAGTTTCTAATGGATCAAAAATGAATTATTTAAAGGCTAATGTGGGTATGGATCTAAAAACTCTCAACCAATAGGTTTTAGATAGGTTTATTTCATCATATTACCCATATCTTTTATATTTAACTCTTAGTTAAATAGTTTGACATTAAACACATCTCTTTGTATTTTTATATTATATGGTTAATAAAATTACTATAACAAGACAAGATAACAACTTTTAGTTCATTATTAATATATATATCATTATATATGTATTTTTTCCTATCCTTAGACTCTGAGAAATTTTATATCAATTAACAATATAATATGTTTTTTAAAAACCCAATTATGAAAATTTGAAACTATTTAGTATTTGATTTTTGTGAAAATCATAACAACATGATTACTTCGAAAAAAGTTATTCAATCATCACTAACATGTCATATTAACCAATAAAATAAATGGAATTCTTCAAAAGTCTAAAATTAAATTTATTTGGATATTTATAATATAAATTATTTTAATCATTCATTAATAAGATAATTAATACATCTTCAATTTGTCATAAAAAAAATAAATTATTTATTGTCTAAAAATTAAAAATAAAATAAAATTATGTAGAATTTTTTTTAGATTTATAATAAATATTTATAGTCGAATTTATCTTATGTATTCCCGTTTATTAAAAATGGATTATTTATTAAACATTGAATTTAACTTTTTTAACTGTTCTTTAAATAAAATAGTAATAAATGTCCAAATCTTATCCAAGTGGACCAAAGGGGAGAATATTTTATTAAAAAGGTTTTTTGGTCCAATTACACTTATACAATATAATTATGACTTCTGTTAGGGTAATTTTAATATCATTTTTACCCTTAATTACCCTATTTAATTTTAACCATGGTAAATAAAAGTAAAAAGTTACTATTCAACAAAAATTATTTTATCTTATTGAAAAACATTTTACTTACTGATGTCAACCATGTCTCTCAGATTCTTGAAATTCAATTCACATAAGCATTAAAATTATTTTTTATGCAAATTTGCAAATGTTCTTAGGAGGTGGGTAAAGGACGGTAAAAAGTTCGATAAAATTTTATATATGTAAACTTATTATAAAATGACTCCAATGAATTAAGTTGAACATTTATAGGAATTATGTATCTAATTTGACCTAAAATAAATTAAAATTACATAACTAATTATTTAAATAAAAAGTTGGTTTTAAACAATAATGCATTGTTTTTTTCACTATTCATCAAAAAATGAATGTTTTCATAAAAATACCAAAAATATACCCTAAGATAATTTCATATTCCAACTCCAAAAATAATATCCATTTGGAAAGATAAATTTTGAAAAATTTTCATAAGTGGGTATTACTATTCATAAAGGCTAGTTTGATTGGTTGTGGTGTGTTTGAACTCGAAGTTACGCACAACATAAGATATTGTTTTATTCAAATAGAAATGTATCATAGTAGCTTGGGGTGTGACATTATTCTTTAGAAAAGAATGAATTCCTTTAAAAAACATTGGGGTTTTCTGTTATTATACTGCACTATTTTTTGATCTTATTATTAAAGATTGTGAGATAAAATATTTTTCATGTAGATTAAATTAATATTTAAATGTAATTACTTGATCATTGAAAAACATATGATAACACACCCAGTTTAAAACTTGATGAAAATTTGAATTATGGAAGCAATTAGTGTTTCTGTTATATCACATGACACTGAATTATATATGATTTCATTAATTAATATTATCCTTATTTGGGCGACACTAATATGTATGATATTAAATTCATATAGTCTCTATTTATTATGGTTAATACAAAATGAGATTATAAAATTTATATGATACTTCCTAATGTTGTATGTTTCAGTCATATTTTCATTGATTAAAATACATGCAATGTTATTATGTATTATGATGACCATTAATGTCATATAGAGAATTTTGACACTTTTTTCATATAGTTTTGAATGATGTAACCCATGTTAGGGAATTCATAAGATATTTTTAGTTTTCTCATTATTTACGTAGATAATATCTAAACCATATTTAATTATTCTAAGGCCTTTTAAAACACTCATAAACCATTCAAAAACATTACAAAAATACATCGAATAACCTCTATGGATTCTTATAAAGAATTAATAAAATGAAAATCCACCACCAACGTTAGGGTAACTTCAATATATGAGATTTTGATTTATTAGTATACTCCTTTATCCCTTCAAAATAAACTTATAACTATTCATAATAAATGAAATATCATGGTAATCATGAAGATATAACCTTTCTAATATCATAAGTGTCTTCCACTACACTACTATATTAGAATGTTTTTGCAATACTTTTAACCCTAAATAGAAGGTAAATATATCCAATTGGATTATCTTAATTCCACTTAGACTCATTAAAGATGATTCTAATTTATTCAATAGAAATCAGAATGGATAACTATGAATTGAATTCTCCCCCTTTGACACTAATATACCCTTTTAAAAAATAATCTATATATTTTTTTCAATTTATATACAAAATTGATATAAAAATCCAAATAATTTTTGGGATAATGTTCCAACCATATATAGCTTATTAGGTAATGTTGAAAATTTTGTTTTGGAAATAACTCAAAGAAACTATCCTTTAGTAATGATTTTGTAAAAATATTTACAAATTTTTCCTTAATTATAGAAAACATAGAAATCTTATCACATTCATCCACCTTCTGTTTGAAAAAGTGATTTCCAAGATATATTTTAAGTGATTATCAATGTTGAAATAGATTATAAATTATATCTATAAAATAATAATTTTAAAATTACATTCATAGGAGATTATAAAAATTAACACTCATATATTCTAGCTAAACATTCATCCAAGTCATCTGAGTGTATGTATGTACAACTACTATTAACACTACTTCAATTTTTCTCAGTACCTCTAGATAGTGTTTCATTATTTTACATTCCATCCTAATCACACCGTGAAATAATGATCATCATAAAATAGAAACCATACCAACAATTTCTCTATATTAGTGAGAATCTATAATGCATTAAAAAGTTGAATTTTTTCGGTCTCTGTATATTAGGAAAATATTCAGTGAATAATTGACATATCCCCATATCCATCTGGTAATTAACATTTAAGACTCCATTGGATCAAATTGAAATAAATAACATAATTTTATATAAAAACAACATACCTAGAAATTGTTTGATAGAGAATAATTCTAATCAGTATTCAAAATTCTTTTTGAATCGCACATGGTGCAACATAATCACTGGTCAACATAGTGTAAAATTTAATATGAATAAATATTCCACTGACTTCCACAATTAAAACCCTATTAATCAATAATATAATTTATTTTTCACTGGATATAAATATAAAATTATCATCTTGATTGATTTAAGAACCAATTATACAATATATCTATTATAATATACCACTATAAATTACTCATTATATCCTTAAAAATCTCTACATAAAGTAAATCATGATCACATGTGATGATTTTTTAATGTACATATATAATTAAAATTAGAGTCTATAATGAAATAATTTCACATTGAGACAGCAATCAACATGTCCTTTAAAAAATCAAGCTTGTGAAGAAACCACCAATCAAAGAATACCTATATATAGTGGAATTATATAAAAAATTTAATGTTTCCATGATATTAATTACCATTCCACAATCATTATTACTAAAAAACCGTTAGGTTTACAAATGAATACTCCCTCCCCAACACCTAAACATTTGATGAAGATTTCAAATCAATTTGATAGATACTGAAACTTTCTTCTATTCCACTACTATAAAAATTATAATGGTATAAAACCCTTATACTAGGTAAATGACTCCTCAAAGTAATCTAATACAATTTATAAATACAACTTCCAAACCAACCTAGTGTTATTAAAAAATTTAATCACCTTTCTATGTAATATTATATTTGAAACCCATCATAGAGTAAATGATGTTTTTGTTCATAGGTTTTGGTACCAACTCCCATGTATACTTAATTTTTATTTGACCAAAATACTCAATTATAAAAGCAATAAAATTTTCATGATTGAAAAACCCATAAACAATTTAGAGGTTTACTTTTAAAGAATGTTAAATGCTTTTTATGGTTTGTAAATGTGGGTATGATTAATTAATAATATTCTTAGAATCAACATGTAACCTCATCATTGGATGATTGTACCTCTAATTCCAAGATAATTCTTCATCAATGGTCACATCTGTTTCAATATTAAATATATCCTTCTCACTATTCCCTATTACAAAATCTATTTATATTTATTTTACATGTATCTAGATCCATAATATTGAAATTCAACATCAAAAAAACCCATATATTTTTTACATATTTTAAATTAAAATTACTTTTGATAACTCTACCAACATATGTAGATTTTTTCTCAAGTATTTGTAGGAACTACTATTAGAATAATAACAATGATGGATTCTTTCACAGATCATTCAAAAAATATAAAAATATTGAAAATCATTGATTAATTATCATAGGGGATTTCAAAAATTATTAGATATTTTATTGTAGTATTTTTTTTGTTACCAAATATTATTTAATGTCTTGTGAGTGTTGGATCTCAACAAACATATATTTTGAATGTTTAAAATGGTTGGCATAACGTCTTTAAATTTTGATTATGAATGTTTTTTATAGAATTAATAATATATACTATGTCAACAATACATATATTTTCCAATAATCCATTCTAATATGTTGAGTGGTGTATGGTGTTCTATATTGATGCCCAATTTTATTCCTTTTTATGTACATCTCAATTGAATGACATGCATAATCATTTCCACTATAAAATATAACACTTT
The DNA here is from genome assembly GCA_963277665.1 of Viscum album. Taxonomy (NCBI): domain Eukaryota; kingdom Viridiplantae; phylum Streptophyta; class Magnoliopsida; order Santalales; family Viscaceae; genus Viscum; species Viscum album. The sequence goes on from OY728123.1 coordinate 884,647,939, forward strand.
TAATGTAAACATCATGTTCCTTTTTATATTTCCATTTGAATAATATATTCATTTGAATGAATATTTATTGATGATTCAGGATGAGAACATTTTTATTATTTATAAGGTATTCAGTCATGGTAATTAAATAGACATTTCACTAAGATTGAATTTCCCTGATAGGCCAAAACACATCTAAATATATTCCATCCAATATTCTACTGTATTTAATATACACTTTCTCATTTGTTTCTTAAACTATATTACCATTTAAATTAGTGTTAGAAACACATTATATATCATATTTCTATTTTCAATGATATCTCACTAACTGAAACAGAATATTCTTATATGTATCTAGATAATATTTCCATGTAAACTATGAAATTAACCAACATTATCATTGGAGCTTAAATAATATGAATTTGACGGGTCACTGATTTGAATGACATTTCCACTTGATCGTTCACTTATGGTAATAAAACATCCATCATTTATACTCTTTGTAATTAATTATTAATTTTAAAAAACTACCATATTTTCCTCACCACACAATTTTATAACATTAATAAAGTTTGATTTATTCCTTCCAGAAGAAATTTTGTCTTTCAGTCCTTCTAACCCAATCCCTGTAATTCCAAAACATTGAATTATCCAAGGTCATTCAGTTATATTTTTAAGTATTATTCATTTATTTGCAACCATTCCATTCAATTTTTTATATCTCTAGTCGTGTGTAATGATTAATCATATTCATGGATCTATAATCTCTCATGGTTTATTTCCATTAGGGAAACATCCACTATAAATGAATTCTCATCTTGATTCTTCTTATACAGTTAATTATAAATTTATTTTTAAGAGAACAATCTATGATGCTTTTTCATGTAATTATTAGTATAGTGATATATTCCCTTGTATCTTCCAAAAACAACCTTAAATATTTCAAAATGTTTTTGGGTATATAGTCTTGTAAAACTTTTTTTCACAACCATTTTTATTTGAGATTTATTCTTCTTCAAATTAGATCTACAACCTCTTAATTCATTCTTGATACTGGGTAACGATATTTAGTAAAAATATGTGTATTTCTTAGGGAGAAAAATACCACAAAACCTTCTATAACAATGGAATATGGACATTCTATGAAATCTAAAATATGTATAGAAAATTTACTTCATTATTATTTTTATAGATATATATATCTTCCTGGACATTTTTTTATTCAAGGAGGTTTATTTCTCATGAATTATCCGTAATTATCTATATATATAGTAGAGTTTCACATAATACATTCAAACCCAATGTTTTATATAAATTATAAATGGAAATTAAATATTTGGTAAAACAGAGGAAATTTTTCCAATTGATCAATGCAAAGGTTAATCCAAATTAAATGTACTAAAAATATCAGATGTTAAGGATGATAGAGATATAATATATAAATAGAGTAAATGTTTTCAACTTATCCATGTATACGTTTATCCTTAATTAATATACTATGAATCTATGATGTTATAGATGATATGAATATAACATTAAAATATTTTATTAATTCTTTTTTCAAACATTAAACTCAAGATTACCAGTGAAAAATAAGGATTTTAGCTTAATATCAAGTTATTCATTTAAAATATATTTCTTTTCGTAATGATTATTAATAAATTCATCGAAAATAAATTTTATTATAAATTTTATGAGATAATAGATGTGTTTAGTCTCTTATTTGATATATTATCCTTTTCCATTAATTTTAATCCCATTGAATTTTTTTATGACTATTACATCCTACTTGGAATTTGTATTATTCACTAGAAGATTGCCTAACATATATCCGAACATATGATCATTTTTTTATCAAGTATACCTTCCTTGTAAGTGAATGATGAGTTTTCTTAATCCTCAACATAATCTATAATGTTTTTGTCAATTTATGTGACCCATCATTATATTTTCTACTAGCATACGTGTCTTTCACTTCCTCATTATTTTAATTTATTAACCTTAAGGAGAAATTATTATTTAAATTGAAATATGTATCCACTAAATTTGATATTCATACCCATTTATTAATTAGTTATATTCCCATTCAATCATTAGTATCCAACCCAAAAAGTTTTATTTGTAAATCTAACCGCAATGTTCCCAATAAATCAAAATTTTAAGTATTTCAGGGGATTTTTTAGCTTATATTTTCCCTTTTTGTTATAAAATTTAGGAGATATGAAAATGATTATCATATTTTTATTTTCCACTACATCATTATTACCTAACTCACAAAATGATTTAGGTTCTTCTTCATTTAAATTTCATATTCATAGGGATTAAAAAACTGAGACATATTTCAATATCTTCTTAAAGGAATGATTCATTAATATTTCATAGGAAATGGGGGTATTATATAACTCATATAATGATAAATATTTTAATACTTATAGAGTTTAATTTTTTTATCAAATCATCTAGCAAAATTTATCACTAGTTTATTCACAATAGTGGATATATCCAACTTTTCATAAATACCTAAAATGTTTCTCAAAATTTTATTTACCATATTGAGGTAATCATCAATGGATTCATGATAAAAAATCGTTATATATTAAAAATATATTAATTATATTATTATCTTGATATCGTTCACCTTAAAATCTTCTATATAACTGATTTAAATTTTTTACCTAATCTATTAAAAAGCACAAAACCCTAACAATTTGGAAAAAAAATTATATAAAGACATTACAATGAAATTCATGGATATTTCATAAACCTCATGGTTTCTTTTTCCAAAAAATTACATTTTATGATCTCTTTGAAAGGGTGGAAACCCAATTGTGACATCATTTAGAATTTCAAGACTCTAGGATAATAAAAATGGCTCAATTTTATTTTTTCCATATAGGAAAATACATTCCATAAATTGTGGGAATAAATATAATATTCATAGATTTTATATTATTCATCATCAAATACACTAAGATAATTTCACTGATTAAAACATCAACTTTTCTATGATATTTTGTATGAAGTGATTAAATAGCTATACTGATAAGTAGACGATCCATTTATAATTTTTTTTTAAAATTTCTTGGAAATAAACCCCTAAAATTAGTTTTGTAATTATCCTATCATGTTGATATCACATTCTCCCTTGAATAATATTCATATAAAGAATATATAATTAAAAATTAATGTATATAATGATTATCCACAATGATTTAGACGAATCCTTGCTGTATTTGGTTTCTATCCATCGATACATATTATCATCAATTGTATTGTTATTAATAAATGTGGTTTTGGTCGGTTGTTATCATGATCCCCTGCTTCCAAGAATATACATAACTCACATTGTAACTATATCTGGGTAGTTATAAAAAATATTAATATAATCATATGATATTGTTATTATTTTGAGTGTAGGTTACATCACCTTAAAATAAAAGAACTTCTTCTTTAGTATTGATAAAAACTTCCACATATAACCCCAAAAACTACACCAAGAAAAATCACTTGAGAATCTACATAGTGAATAAATATTTAGGATGTTTGATTTTTCAAATCAGTAGATACAAAACAGATTATGGATAATCTTTTTCTACTTATCACAACCTCATCTTTGTAAGATTTAGAAAATATATATTTTTTGATAAATGAATCCTTGGATTAAATAACCAATCTTTTTATTCTTCTTCTCAGTTTCATAGTATCTCAGTATCATGTGTATAGATTCGATATAATTTTGTACTCCTTTAACGTTCTCGTAATCCTGAAAATCATGATATTTACAAGTAGAAGAAATATATATCTATAAATTTTTTTTTTGTGTTACTCATTAAAACATTTTATCAATTTATATATAACTAATTTGTTATTGAAATAATTTCTTTAGAATTCTTACAAAATTTTTATTTTAAAATTCACATTTGAATCACTCACATATTTACATTCATTATTAACCTATATTATCACATGTTTTAGTCTCCCATAAAAACTTTCCATGTGTATTTTAGAGACAACCCTCTTATTTTTATTTAACACTCAAACTAGAGAGGTTTTATATATTCAACCTCCATAAAAAACATTGGAGGAAAAACTCATTCATAATTTAAAACATTGAACAAAATTCATTTAATATACTATATTCATAAGAAACAAAAAACACACTACGGTAGCATGAATGATTTGTCATAGAATAACAAAATCGTACTATCATTGTATCGAAATAACCAAAAAAAATTATTATAAAATGGATTTCATCACTTGTTCATTATCATGTGATTTTTGAATGGATGAAATTAAAAAAATGGTCCTATTATAATATATTATTATTTAAGAGAATAGAATTAAGAATTTTTAGATTTATTGATATATCATTCATTTAGTTTCGCTAATTTAAATAATTATTCTTTAGGATTGGAGGATCAAATATTCTTCTTTTTTAAATGAATAAATTTTAATGAATTGTTTAATAATTTATGAAAAACTCTTACAACAACTGGTTTAATTTCTTCTTAAAATTACAATTCTAGAAACTCTTAGAATTTAATGTATGTGACATGAATTTTAATATCATATTATTTTTGAAGTCATACGATTATTATATGGATGATGATACTTCAAAATTAATTAATGGCATGTGGTGCACAACTATAATTATGAATTCATACTGATCTTTTAAAAGCCATCAATTTCTTTCATATGGCACATTCTAAAGCCTTACCCTTATATAATTAAACACACAATCGTGATAGAAATCATAGAATGACCATTAATTTCATATAAATAACATTATCATATCAAATGTCTATCATAAAATCTTGATAAACCCTCAAAAAATTTAAATACATTAATTTTTACTACGAATTATTATGAAAATGATAAAAAAAATGAAAATGATAATCATATCTTGGAAAACATCAGAAATAAAATATTTTATGATGTGAATGAAACCATTGATGACTTCTAATAATGGTAGATCACTTATAATTAAAGATTTTTGTTCAATAATATGTAGAGAATATTGGATGTAATTAATGAACCTATTGAATATTTCTGTGTTGAAACCCAATTAAATATACCTAATCACTATGATGAAAACCATGAAGATATTTTTCCAGTGAAGAATGTGTTGGAAACAATTTTAATGTATGATTCAATATAATGATAGGAAATAAAACTTAAGAAAATATATATTATTTTGTTCAAACTATAGAAATTTATATTTATCATAACAATATCAATAATGATATTTAGATGTGTTTGGAGACTGTTAACCCAAAAATAATGTAAAATATTCCACATAAGATGAATGATGAAGGTGTGATCTTGTTATGATGAAATTAGTGAATGGTTTATGATAACATTATTTTAACTTATTGACTATAATATAAAAATTAATAATTTGAAGAATTGATTTTTATAAAAAATTATTATTTATAATTTTATATTGAAAAATTAATTACCTATAAGAGTTCTCTGAAAAAAAATGTGAGTTGAAGTAGATGTTGATTGATTAAAATGGTAGGTATTCATATGGAGATTGAAATAAAATTAAATTAAAAGTGAAAAATAAAACCATGGATAAAATTATAAAATTCTATGAATTATTGAATCCATCATTTTTCTCACTTGTTCATTATAATATTGTATCAAAATAATTATATGAAAATAAAATTATTCTATGTTTAATAACATAATGTATTTAGAATGTGGAGTAAATTAATGGAGGTAGAGTCCAATGTTTTTTGTTAAACCTAAGAGTTTAGAGATTAGTTATTATTTATAGCATATAATTAATGATAGTTATTTAAATGGGTAAGTTGTGAGGTCATGGTATAATCTATTCTAACATATTTGGAGAACATGTTTTTCACTAACATATTATTCAATTTTTATGAAAATAGAAAATATTTGCATTCTCATACATTATCAATAGGAATCCAGGGTTGTGAAGAAGTGGATGTAAATAACATTAATGGGTAAACTGGTCATATTTTTCGATTTTCTTCTTTCATACACTATTTCTTCTAATGTTGGAATAAAATATTAAATAATGAATCTTTACTATATGTGTGGAGATTGAATGTGATTTATGATACTTTATTAATAAAAGAAATATAACGATTCTTTTTGAGACTATGAGATATTTTGATGTGATTATTGAGACTATGATAAATAATGTTACCATAGGCTGATTGTTGATACCAAAAGATAATTTCTTATGATATGAAGTTGAAGATATTTCCACAATAATTTAGTATTTAGTATTTTTTTGATGGAGTCAATATGAAGAGGTCAATGTGTTAATTAACTTTACTTTTGATTTTAATACAGAATCCATATAAATTTACACATAAAATAATCGTTATTTTGGGTGGTAAATTTTTTTAATAATTTTTATGTGTGTTGAAATGGTATGATGTTTACTAGAACTACCTTTGTATTTTTTAAATTTAAATGAATTGAATTTAAATTTTGGTAAATTATCTCGTTTATATTGTTTCCACATATTGATGCATAATGTATTCATTTATATTTTTTTAAAATATAAAAATATTTTTGTTAATATGTTTTTTTATTCTAAATTTTAGAAAAATTATAAATTGTTAAAAACTTCTCTTATACATAATGTTCACATATTTATATGATTTAAATAATTATAAACATTTATAGTAAATATGGTTTTAAAAGAAATATATTTGATATTTATAATAGGAGGATAAATGTGAAAGGGTATATGGGATTATCATATAAGGAAATTTTCTCGTTACTAGGAAATAATATTCAGATAGAGGAAAATATATCCTTGGTACATAATATTTTTTTTCATATGATTTATTTTTCCTCTGAGTGGATAAATGTGAAATTCTCTAAACCTAGAGTTCATAAAAAAATATTATGTTAAAAAGATTAGATTTTTTATAATTCATATTTTTTTATGAGGATGTGCATCACTTTTGATAGAGATAAAAATATGAGTTCTTTAGATGAAAGTGGGGGAGTTTTGAATGTTATAATGGTATTTTGGACAATAAATTCCAAAATGTATTTTTTTATTAAAAAAGAATAATTTATAATAAATATATAAAATATATGATTTTGAAAGTGTATTATTTTATAAAATAAAATATAGGGAAGTTTTGTAATGTTATAGGGAAAATTGATTGAATTTTGGAAATTACAATGCATTGTGACCATAATGTCATGGGAAATGGAATAAGGGAATTATACCTCAATTATTTTCCATTAGAAATAAGGTTCAATCTAATTTATGAGATAAATATAATTTATGTATCACTGAATTTTGTTATAACCCTAAAGGTAATGATTTTTTTGTTTCAATTGAGGAAATCCTGGTAACAATATCATTATATATTCTATGGTTCTAGGTTCTATGCATGAGTTAACCTAGATAGTTAATAAAACAAAAGAAAGAAACATGATAGAAGGCGATAAAAAGTTCAAATCAATTAACTAATTCTATATATTTTAAGATAAACATAATATTAAAATTTCATTTTTAAGATGAGTGAGAAAAATATATTAATGATAAATAGAACATGGATTATATAAGAATGTTATATAAAATAGAAGTGGTGATGTGTTTTGTTGTGTGGGGAAAAATACATAATTATTATTTCCTTCAAACAGAGAGATAGAGATTGAGAGTTTGAAGTAGAGGGATAGAGAGAACTTCCAAAAATATATTTTGAGAGATAAAGTAATAAAAAGCATGTTTTTTAATATAGTGTGAACTAAATGAAAAATATTTCATTTATTGTTTTATGGGAATGAAAACATTGTATTTAAAACTAATGAATGCTAACGAATAAGAAAAAATATATACATAAAAAGGCTTCGTTATAAATCATCATAATCATTTTTTTAAACTATAATATAATTAAAACTTTTCTAAATAGTGGAGAAGTTCAAGAGAACCTTGAAAATATCAGTAGTTAATCATTAGATGAAGAAGGATAATCCCTATCTCTAGAAATACATGAATTTTTCCCCTCTCTAGTTCTAATAATAAAAAATCACATCAATCACATTAAATCATGTTCATTTATGTCATATAATGTTTAGTTATGTTTAACGATAATTAATAATGATTATCTATGATCAATTATAATATTAAAATATTATGTTCAAGTTTATATAATAAGATAGACATGTAGAAACATTTTCTAAGTATGGGTCACCAAATATTATGAGTCTAGATCACTGATAGAACTAATGATTCACCGATAGAATAATTTATTCGTCGATAGATTGAATCACCGACATAATAGAGGACTCACAGACAAATCAAATGACTCACTAATATAACAATTGAGTCACCAATACCCCGAATCAACGAATGAAAAAATTACTCACCGATAGTCTAACTAAAACTATAGAAAAAACGATTCACTGACATACCAAATGACTCACTGATAGCCCACATCACCTACCGACGCATGGACCTACCGACAACATGACTCACCGATAGATGGAGTCACAAATGTACTTTCCTGCAGATAGAAGGAGTCTCTGGTAGTGTGACCTAGAGATAGAAGGACTCGCTGATATACTGTTTAAAATTCCTTTACTCTATAAATTCAATGTTTTTATCCAATAATTATATTGGGTTATTTAAGGATACTAATTTATATATATAACTTTTTTAGATATAATTAACTTGTATGGAATAGGTATGTCATTTAACACATGTCTCCATCCGGCCTAATTTCATTCCCACAGAATACAAAAAAGTGTAATCACTCGAGTAGAAGGAGTAACGCACACACTAGAAACCATATCATGACAACCCAACAAGAAAATAATAAATAACCCACCTCCAAGATGAATAAAAACAAGGAATAAATTGTTGTGAATCAATGTTACATTCATCCTTGTAGAGAATTATCTATTGAGAGTAAAACCTTCTTAGAATATCTCATTTTCCAAGAAACAAAAACACAGAGTGTCCACAACACTCTGTTTTGTGTCTTCTTCCACAATAGAACTCAAGAATCATTTCGAATACATTCAAGGTGTCTAGAATAATCATGTACAAAAATTATATCATTATAAATATTCTCTAGTTATTTATACTCTGATTTTGTTCAATTTTATTACTATTCGAGTAGAGAGTAAATACATAGTTTAAATATAGCCTATATTATATTCCAAGAAAGAGGATACCATATATCCTCACACTAAAATTCAATTACACCATATTTCATCCAAAATGAACTATAGAAGAGGTCCTGGTTTGACCTGGTTGTAATCTATTTCCAAAGAATAACTACAGCCGAGGTCTAGTTTGAGTAGGAAACAATTGTATGCTATTGTAATCCCAGATCTTGGGTGAGGATCGAAGTTTATTAATTTGAACTGATTTGTGATATGAAAACTATTTTTTACTATGATAGTTGATCATGGATAGTATTTATAACTATTTTAATTTTGTAAATTAAATTAAAATTTTATTTCAATCATTCTAATTTCAATAACAAATAAGTAATCAATATTTTGATAAATTAATTTAATAATCAAACTATTATAAATTTACTACATTGATTAACTGGCCGGTTTTGATTTCAACGGTGGGATTACTTTTAAACATTTTATAACAGAATTTTTATGGGAACTCAATTTACCCTTCTCTTTAGTACCCTACTCCGAACAATATTGGGTATCCGAGGGTTGTATTTTAATCGTTTAGTTTCAATGATTAGAATTTTTTTCTTTTCAAATGTTATTTTAGTTGTGTTGTGAAGGTCTCTAAATTTATATTTGTTCTATATTTTAACTCATAAAAAACCTATTCTTTAGTCTTCATTATAGATGATAGGTAGGATGGTTATGCTACCAACCAACCTCCCTACATTAATGATACAAAAAATTCCCAATGGAAAATTAAAATTAAAAAACGCATATGATGTATGGGGCTTGATATTTGGACTTTAATATAATATACGTATGAAATACCAAAGACTAAATTAAATACATGGAGTGATTCTACAAAATTTTCTTACTATAATAATTATAAATTTATGAATTCCCTATTCATTTCTTTACGTGATGAATTATTAAATAGAATATCTTCTTGTAAATATGAATATGAGATTTTCGGTACCTTAGATAATTCACATGAAGGAACCAGTAATATTAAAGAACTCTTCCATGAGTCTTCCTTCCAAGGAAGGAGAAACACTATCTGAGAACAAAACTAGGCATAGGGCATGAATGTTCGCATCCTGCTCCCATGTCTCATCATGTACAGGTCCATGCTACCATAGAACCCACACTAGCGGGATAAACTATCCTTTGAGAGCCTTTTTTCTCCAATCAATGACGTTTTTATGATACTTCTAAAATAATTTTTCATCAACTAGATCAAATTACTTGAGATAAAAGGTATGAGATTAGTTTTCACGATAATGGTGATGCTTTGAAATGTGGAAGACTTTGTGCATTACATGGTATCACTTATGTAATAACAATCGATAGTCTACCCGCCCGAATCTCTCTGAATTATCAAACAGTCCATCATATTGTCGTGAAATATAAAATTTCCTCTATATCCATTATTTTTTCTAGCTTGGGTGATACTCACAAGAAATCATGATCCCCAACCTCAAACTCCAGTGGTTGTTTATATCGATCAAAATAATTTATGTATCTAGACTATGTTGTAGTAATATGTTTCTTGGTCAATCTAACCTTCTCAAAAGCTGCATGAATGAGATGAGGACCTAATTGGGCTACATCACCTACCTCTATTTAATAAATGCCTGAATGGAATGTCCTACCATTCAAGGTCTCAAAAGGAGCTATCTGAATCGTTACATGAATGGTGTTATTATTAGAGAACTAGATGAGAGGGATTTTCATTTCCTAGGAACCACTGAAATAATGGATTCATGCTTAGAGGATTTCCTATAACACCTATATCATCTATTATGACTATCCATTAATAGGGATGTGAAAGGCCTCGCTATGAATCTTGTGTGTACCCATATCCTTCTACAAACCCTTCTATAACCATGAGATGAAGCTAGCATCCTGACCTGAAATGACAGTATGAGGGACCCTGTGTAGTCGTTTGATCTCACAGATATATTTTCTTCCCATATCATCAACTAAGAAAAAATCCAATATAGAATTTATGATGGATACATTTGTTATCTAGTCAAAAACAACCCATACTGTGTCGTTACCTCTACGTGATCATGGTAAACTTATTAAAATTCTTTAGAAACATCTTCACATCTCCATTACAATACTGGAAGAAGTTGTAACAAGCCATTAGGTATATTTTTCTCCGCCTTCACTAGCTGATATGTGGAACACCTTGTAATAATGCCTATAACCTGATGTTTCTTCCCAGTCCATCAATATTGGAATCACAAATCGTGATACATTTTGGAGAAGCCTAGATTAATTACCAACTGAGAACTATGTGACTCTGACATCAACTCCACTCTCATATTTGTTGGAATCAAGACACATCCATGATTACGTAGGATGTCATAATTATCCATAAACCAATCTAGAGGTGGTTCAACTCTTAAAATACTCCGATGGATAACCATGACCTCATGATCTGAAAATTTCGTAATCATCACCTTCACAAAGAGGGAAGAGGTAACATCCAAGGCTAAGATGAAAGAATTCTCATGACAATCATGAAACTCCAGGTAAAAATCCTAAATGATGAAAATTAACATTCACTCATCATTGGATTACTATATGGCTTATTCTCGATTTATTTGACTATGTGCATCAAAAAATACATCTCCCTTACTATGCATATATGCAGTATCATCATTGAAGGACTAATGTTGTTAAACCAATAATCTATGTATGATATTCATGTCAAACTATGTAAAATTTATTTGAGGCTCTTGTGATACGTATTCAATAAAAATAACTCACCCAACATATAATGTCTCAAACAATTTATTTCATGGAAAACAACTTATAGCTCAAATTTTTGTTTCAGGTAGTTTCTCTCATGAGGCCTCAACTGCCAAGTTCCATACACAATGACTCTATCCTCTTAAAAATCAGCACTGCTCGTAGACCTATTTTTGATGAATCAAATTAGATGTTATATACATTTTTAAGATCTAGAAAAATTAAAGTAGTTTCCAAGACATGCATCCCATTTATCTTCTGAAAGGATTTCTCTCACTCTTCTGACCATAGGAACATAACACCCTTCATTGTAACAGTAGTAATTGGTTAATAAAGTCATGATAATTACATTATAAATATTTAGTAATAACCATCCAGCACCATGATACTCCATATATCAAACATGTTCATGGTATTATCCTAGTAAACAACAACACTAACACTTTATGGGTCAACAGATACTCTTAATTCATTGATAATATGACCTATGAGTTCAATGTTTTCATTTCCGATTTAAAACTTAGCTATCCAGGGATAAAGATGATACAATCTTTGTGTAGTCAGAATGATATAAAGGTGCGTAGCATGGTCAATATGATTCTGAGAATACACTAATATTTCTTGCACAAATTCTATGAAAAGGTAATACAAAAAATGATGGAACCTCCAAATCATCATGTCTAGGAAATTAGAAGTCATGTTCATATGTTTGAACAAAATAAAAAGGTACACATAGAACCATACCTTCTATGGAATGATGTACGCGGTATGTATGATGTCCTGACCCACACAATATGATAGCCAAATATTAGTTAAGTATTATATATAAAACTAGATCCTTATATCTAGTCAAAGAGATCATCTATTAGAGGAAGTGGATGCCAATTATTTTCTGTCATATAGTTCAACCATCTATAATCCACACATATACAAAGGTTCACATCCACCTTCTTTTCGAAAAGCATGGTAAATTCCTAGGAAGAAGTAATAGGATGAATAAAGAAAATTCATATAGACCCTCTAACTACCGCTTAAGCTCCCGAATCACAGAAGGGCTCATCCTAAATGGAGTTATTGAAATTTTAGATTATCTAGTAACAAGTTCAATCATTAACTCTACATCTCCCTTAGGAGGTAATACACAAAAAATCCAATAAGGACGTCCCATAAATGAAATTCTACTGGATATAATTCATCATTTTTTAAACCATACACCTCTATGAAGTGATTATAAATACGGGAGGCCACTCCACCTTTCCCAAATTGATCTGGTGTGCAGTTTTTTTAGCATAGAAATCCCACTCTCCCTTATGTAGATAACAGCTTCCCTCGGGTGATGTTAACAACACCATACGGTGATAGTAGTATACAGAGGAGTGATTATAATACAAAAAATAAATCCACAGAATGATATAGAATCCCATTATTATGAGAAAAAATAGGTCCCAAATGAAAGGATCGCTTCCTACATCATGTATAAATTTCCTAAATTAATGTATTACCTCTCATTGTACTCCGAATAGTGTATCTAGCACAATTAGACCACATTAAAACTCTATGTCTAGACTGACACATTCCATGGTAGATAAATAAATGAAGGTGTGTAATGAAATTGAATCAGATAAAGAAAATATTGTAGTGGAGACTACTATAATAGTACCTTGTACTATATAGAGTCTTACAACATGATCCTCGAGTATCGAGTGTAATGTAAGAAACTAACTTGATCAATTAAATTGGGAAATAGTAGTTCAACCATGATCTGAAATTTTATATTGGTGATGTAAGTGATTAATAGTATTGATACTAAGACCAAAATCCCTTCCTTGGCTAGCCCTGGGGCTACTCCAAATTCCCTCTTGACACATTGTAAAATAACCTACTGCTAAAGGTGGAGCTAGTGTGGATCCTCTTCCATTAGAAGCTGATGGAATGGTCTAATATAATCTATGGAAGTTCCTCGTATGGATGCAAGACTAATACTCCAGAAGTTTTCTATCACACTGAGGCATCAGAAGACCCGATCATGCATACTAGGGACAAACTATGGAGCTATTTTTACATGTACTGTGATTACCACCACCATGACAAGAAACCTTGATGGATTATTTCCTACCACAGAATGAACTACTAGACTACTATAACATTTATCCCCTTTCCCTGGTACTGTTGTATTACATTATGTTCCACTCAGCGATAAGATAATGATTGACTATTTCATATTAGGTAGGAAGGGGATAGATGTTTACCATATTATGTATGGAATACCCGAGCCCATCTGTGAAGCATCTAGAACATGTATTCTCATCACCATGTTGAAGTGGTGAAAAGTGTTGTGACTTTATCATTCATGTTGAACATTACACAAATGACATAGAAAACTGATTGCGATTCATGAAATCTATGGATCTATCAACTCTTAGTATTTGAGGAATGAACATATCATAGAAGGAAGTCCATAAGTCATCCCCATCCATGTTATGATGGAGAGAGGCTTTGGTAATTACATCCCACTAATTTTCGGTTGTATCATATAGCATGTACGGAGAAAACATGACACTCCACTCCGGAGGCATCTCTATATGCTCAATGATAGACAAGGTATCCTATATCCAAGAATAAAAATCCTTTAGACTATCATCCATTGTGAAGGAAGGGGGATGATGTTTTTAGAACTCACACATTAGACCAAAAATCGTAGGTTAAATTTGTGGAGCATCTTTCATGGAAAGAATCAAGTATAAGAAACTATCATAAACTTGTGTGTTAGTTCCCAAGTCAGGTATAGTAAGTGGTTTTTCATGTTGAACTACATGTGGTATGAGTTGAATCTTAGGTCCCACCATGTCTAGAGCACAGTTGTCACCACCCTCGTAGTGCATGAAATGAGGATGTTGTGGAGGCATTGGTCTACAACTTCCAATCAGACACCTTAAAATAATATAGAGGAAGATATATACAAACACTAGTGGAATCTAAATGAACACAAAATCCCTAATAAACATGGAATATAGACCCAACTACTTTCATAGATGGCCTGGTATTGGTATGTTCTCAATTATTAGTTATAGGGGTTTTGGAAGAAGAAGGTTCAACTATATCATGGCTCATCATTTACTGTAAACCATTTTATTTGAAAAACCAGGTTTCACTATCAAGTTTCATTTCATTATTTCATTATATTATGGATTTTATAAAATGAGTAGTCTCACTTAGTGAATCAGGTCCCATACTCCTTATCATCAAGATTGACACAGATATGATTTTAATCGAATGGATCGACTTTGTAAATCGCCAATCCCAACCCAAAGGGCCCACAAAAACCAATTAATTGAAACCAACTATCACTTAATCAAATCCATGTAAAAACACATGCATATATGTAACTACCAAAGAATCACTTAATAATCACAAGCATATCATGCAATGAAAAGAGTGAAATGCACTTACATGGAATGATAATATGCATGAGAAATGAATTATAGGAGACTAAACAGATTCATTAAATAATACTCTTTCCCATCATATCATGGTACAAGGATGAAATGAAATAGCAATCAGAATAATAATAAAAAAACCACATAGCATGTGAATCACCCAATTGTGAAATGTTGCTAACCATAATAGGAAAAAGAAGAACATAAATATCAATTCAGGTATCATGGAATTTACCCCTAAATGGGTTCACTATGCCCATGTATGTATTTTGATCAAGTAACATGTGTTCCTAATCTCCAATATAATGTCTCCAAATAGTAAATAATGAATGTGACCCCTCTAATTCCACTTTGTGACATCCAGAACAAGGATTCTACTGAAGGTAACCTATGTCGGGTTGGCTACATTGACTCATGTTCATCTCCCCAAACACTAGAGGATGTCATCTAGAAGTAGAGGTATTGGGTGTTTTCATGGGAAGACTATGCCCTCATTTACAGAGTGTACCCAATACAATGCCATAAATGAATGGTAAAATATGTTCTAAAATAAATATAAGTAAACATATACTATAATAGAAGTAGACAAGAATAATAAAACTGAAAAACTAATAAAAATATACAATAAAAGAAGATGATATATGTCATGTCGCTAGAATGATATAGAACATAGATACATGGTAGAAGACAACACTTCTATACGAAAGTAGAAAAAATAAACAAAAATTATCCCATACATCCCGATCTCCACCTCAGTCATATGCTACCAGCTCTATCATATGAAATCCAGAAATCACATTTCCCAAGAAACTCTCTTCCATTTGTCAAAACCAGTATACGTATAGTATGCACAGGTACCAAACGGTGGCCCAGATAAGGTGTGATATAAATCTTCATAGGACACATCCAACAATGTATATAATATTATGTCTTTGTAATAAAACTAAAATAGTGTCCATATATGCATATATAAAGGTTAAATATTGATGTAATGTAAATTCCGATGTACCTACTACAACACTCAGCTAATGTCTAAACATATAAGTAGTTCATTAATTAATTTTATTCAAATTTATGTATTTATGTTAGGTGAGGCATATCCAGTACTAACATCACCTCATGATAGAAATAGTATAGGTTCCAATATGTAACAAAGTAACTTATAATGATATTATTAATAAAAGGGTTATAAGGTAACAACCAAGGCATTCATGACCTCGAGGGTCACCAAATCAGTCAAAACTACAACTTTTCTAAGAGGTAAGAGTGTAATCCAAGGACCATTGTCCAAGGAATTCCATAATAATATAATTTAATCAAGCCCAAGGAAAAATCTATGGTTAAAAATGGATAATCTATGGCCAGGATAAAGGATATAACAAGGGAACCTCGAGTCTGTATAAACAATGCTGGATTCAAGGAGTGTATATAATAAATCAAATAATATTATATGAGGGCTCCTGCAGTATAATAATAGGCATCCACTAATATAAGAGAATTGGGTTCCATGTTGGTTCTCAACAAAGGAAACTAACATCCTTGAATCAGAATTGCATCCTCAGGTGCTTAAGGAATTCATATTGGAATCCAAGGTGATATCAAGTCAAAATACTCCAATAATATCATTAAGAACTATATTTAATTAGGAATTTTATTATTTAATCATTTAATCATTTAAATCATTTGATATTCATACCATTTTTGAATTTCAAGTAGGTCAAAGTGTTGTCTTTCACTAGAGTGAAAATTAAATGTGACACACAACTGTTTAATAAAATTCCTAAAAGTCATAAAAATTTATGTTGGTCCAACCAAATAACTTGCATTGTAAGAGGTATGGGGTGCTAAAACATGAAACCAACATTCATCTCATTTATAAAAGAAAAATGAATTTTTATACAACATAATTTACATATCTTTTGAAAATTATTTATCATGATTAATGAACATACCATACATGGGTCAATGTTTTATCAACATTCCACTAGTCATTCAACCATTCAATGAACATTTAATATATGGAGGATTATCATTATAATTGTCAAGCTCAAGAACACCCAAACGATGGCTGAAAGGTGTTAAAACACTAAAACCAAAATATGGTAAAACATAATACTTGGGATGGATGATGTTGTGAAAAAACCCACTAATAAGGAATTTCATTTATGATAAGGGTCATAGAATAGGGCCCTAGAAACCATATGAAAGATGTATCAATTTAGCAAAAGTTTCCCGATGAAATCATGGTGACGACATGATGATTTTTTAAATTAATAAACTGAAAGGGTGAGTTATAGTCCACATAATTTAGGCTAGTATGGCTCTCCTCATCAAGCATCATCCTTTAGTTCAACATGGATTGGAGAAGATCTGATTAATTAATCAATACCCTGAATTTGGGGCATGCGATCTTACATCTAAATAGCATCATTGATTGGAAGAAGAATGACTAATTATTATAAAAAGAATTGAGAATGTATGAGTGTGAATAAAATGAGGTGAACATCGGTCGAATGGGAGTCCTATTGGAATATCGATCCCAATTCATAGAATAGGCTTCAAAAGGAATCAAAAGAGGGCAGAACTAGTGGCTTCTGTTTGTTGGAGAGAAAATAATAGTGTGGATTCATTTAATTAGTTTTTTAATGGAATAAAATTCATTTCAAAAAAAATTATCCTTTGGACGGTTTAGTAAAACTGTCTGTAAATCATGCATAATTAGTTGTTTGAATGGGGGATATGCACGATTATGCCACACATTCAGGGAAACTGTGCCCCAACTATGAGCAATTACACTGTCAAAATTTCATTCATTTTAATATGTCTGTGCAGCCAACATCTCATGGATTTGGATAACCATGCGCCCTCCTGTTAGTATCTATCCATTACCATGTTGTTTTAACTAATACTGTGTCCAGCCTCATATTACTTAAAATCATGAATCATTTCATGTTCTCCAAAAAATTGGAGCATTGGGCTACAAAAAAGCCCATGACACCCTTGAGAACTTCTATAACTGATTAGGAATCTAAATTAAGTCCATAAAAGAATATTATAAAAATATTTAAAGGATCCAAACCTGAGGGAAAACTCTATTCCTATAGTATATTGTTAAAAAATCATATTTATGTGACATTAAAACCCTACAAATATGGAATGAATCTTCTGACTACCCAATAATAGGAAACTTTCTGAAATTGATTTTTATTGTAGTATAATATTATTTAGCTTCCTAAATTTCAATCATAACATTAGAAATTCATTATTATACTTTGAAACTGATTTATTTTGCCCTATAATTAAGTATATTATTTTAGCATGCTCCATGTATTTTTATTTTATGCTTACATCACGATAATGTTATAAAAGATACAATTTTTATAGAAACACTATAGTTATTATTAAATAAAAATGTATCATTCATAAAATAAATATATGATTCAACATAATCTAATTTTGATAAGATAATTGAGAAAATAAATTTATAATTTCAATATTTAAATTCTATTATTTTATAATTTAATGGTTCAATAAAAATGTAATATAAAATAAAAATAATTTTAAAGGAAAATTGTTTTTTAAACATATAGTGTTTTTAATCTTATTAAATATGAATTTCCAATTAAATGACTGTTAATTTATTTATATGTATTTTTGGAAAATATTTTTAGAATAATCTATTACACTTGATCAATATAATTTACGATTAAAAATGTAGAACAATTTATAAATAATACATTAAAAATTATTCCTTTTTATATTAAAGTATTTTAATCACATCAAATTAATTAATTTTATTACATCATTAAAATCTAATCAATTAAGTAATTATTCAACTCAAAAAATAATTTTTTAATTAATATAATATCGGGTGTCTCATAACAAAAATAAGGCAATCCAATTAAAATATTGTCAAATAGAGATCAATCAAATTATAAGGGTGAAGAGGTTGAGGGTGTTAAAATCAATGAAACCTGATGAATTATGAAAATATGAGGGGGATATATATAAGAAAATGGTCCACTAAAATTGGTATTATTGATCCTATAATTAATGTAGTTCTCTATTAGGATTTTTTTAATTTGTATATCCACATTATCATTTTTATTATAGTGATCATCTTTCACTTCAACTCATGCTTTTATTATCATAAGACTAATCTATCATATCCAAGATAATGTATAACTTACCAAAGGGAGATCCTATGGGAATATCATATAGTGATATAGACTATGGGGTTAATAATGTTAATGGCTTTCTTTCAAGTCAATTTTATCTAAAGGATATCCAAGGGTGGGGTTGCTTATTTTTTAATCATTATAGTTTTTATTGGTCAATATCATTTTTCTAAAATTTAATCTCTATCTACTAACTCATTTATCAAGGAATTTTAATAAACCTAATATATTGGGCTTGATTTATATTTTTCATTAATAATTTTAATGTGTTTTAGATGAAGTGAAAGAACCTAGTCAATAGAGAATAATGATGCTTCCCCGGGATAATGAAACAATTCACATAATGGGGAGTTTAATAATTGAAATTTTTACCAATTTAATGTCTGTTGAGAGTTATATTTATGTGGGTGATGATGTTTAGTTATATTTATTTTATTCATTAAACAAATCTATAATCAGTTATGATGATTGGAGAGCTATTATTAATATCTATAACTAGTACATATGGAAATTTTTTATAACGAATTATTTTTCAACATGGATCATGTGAAGTGTATATAAGTGAGATATAATAACATTTTAATGATATTATATATATTTTGATTTAGTGAATTGAATGTTTTTAGAATAAAGTGTTTCAAATTTATATTATTAAATTCTAAGTGAAAAACGAAATTTAAGATGATTTTTAATTAATGTAATAATGTGAGAGGATAATATATTGGAAATTTTTATGGAATTATAATTTAGTAATTATTTTGTCCATTATTTGGAAAATATTTTTCTAAATATTATATAAAAATTATCAAAACATGGGTCAACAAATTCGGGAATGGAGGTAGAGAAAGATTATGAATGAGTCCTTCATGTACTATCTTTAATGAAAAGGGATGAAAATATCCAACATCACTAGGCTTCTATGTGGATGGGATCTAAATTAGAGTTTTGGAAGTGATATATTAACTAAGAAGACCCAAATACTTTCATAAAACTGGAATAGTCCACACAGAAGATTATTAAGCGAAGTTATGTAGAGATAATTATCGATCTCGGATCTGCGGGTCATAGGTAACTATTACTTATCCTTTATAAGAAACACATATTTCGATGGTAATTTAATGAGATCAATAAATATCATACTGTCTATATAGATCTCAACATCCAACTCGAGATTTATTGAGTGTTTTAAAATCATGAGGATTACACCAAAACTCTGACAGTCATACTACAAATATCACATCAGATGCCTGAGCACAAGAAATGCATGTCATTTTAAGGAAGATGGATTTTGTTTTATGATAATTGTGACTGTTATTGTTTTGTATGATTTTTTATGGTGTATTATGTATGGAAGTGAGTTATATTGTAGTATGGAGATCTATATAACATTTGGGGATATTGAGATTGTAGATATAGATTTTCTATAAAAACAGACAATTCTCTCTATTTCAATGAACAAAAATAATGTTATATAAGAAAAATGATATAATGATACATAGTGAGATTTGTTTTTAAAGGATCAATTTTCTCATAAAAAGATAGTGACGTTCTATTGCATGAAATTCTCCAACTTACATTGTTTTGGGAGATATAGAATATCGATGCATGGTCCACAAATGTACGAAGGGTGTCCCAAATAAACTAATTTGTTTCGAAATGTTGAGGAAATATATCCCATTAATTTATAGAATAAAAGAGGTGAATAATGGACTGATGAACTATGACTTGTGTGAAAAACATGATTTGTGTACTATTTTCTATATGAAGCACAAATATTTCCATGAAATTTTTTCCAAATACATAATTATTTTATCACATGATTATTATTATGTGATGAATTTATAGTTAAAATGTTGTGTGGAGAAACGATGTATTGTATATAGTTTAAAATAAATGTGATGTTATTGTATATAAAATATGATACCATTATTTAATATCGTAAATAAAGGCATTACATAAAGTAGATTATGATTAAGATAATAAGATAAATGTTGTGTGAGGCACCATGATTTCAAGATCTATATGAATAAATGGAAGAGAAAAATAAATTTTAATATAATAGCACATGATGTAAGGGAAAAAAATTCAGTTCCCATTCATTTAAAAAATTCACGAGAATAAGAATCTATTCCTAGAGATTTGGGATGCATAAATAAGAACAAAATAGTGAAAATAATTTTTCGATTATTGAAGTGTAGAATTCACATTAAATCATAATTGATAAATTCATGAATAAAATAAATTCCACAAAATATACTGGAATGAAATGATAAACATAATTTTATCACAATCTTTATGATAATGTTTTAGTTTTAATTTTTAAGTAAAATCTTTTTTTAGCATATAATCATGGAAGCAGAAAACATTCATTGTATTTAGTATGTTAAAATTGATAATTTAAATTCGTGTGCCAAAGTAGAAGTGTTCCATTATTAATATTCTAGAAGATTTCATGTATATATTTCATTCTATTTTTATATTATATTAAATTGTAGTTGAAAAATGTTAGTGGATGTGAGTCTATAAGTCAAATTTTCATAGTGGGTAAAAGTGGAAGATTAGGTTTTTATTATATTGTATTTTTTTATTTTATGAAATCATTAAAATTGTGTTGATGTTCTATTTATGTATAACGATGGGATGCAGTTAGAAACAAATATTGTAGGTCTCCGATCTAGTGGGGGATGTTGTTGAAACATTCCCATATTTATATTAGGTTGATTGTTAACCAACCCACTTATAATGTGTTATTATTTTCTATTGTGGATTTTTTTTTCTCAATTATAATGAACATAATAATGAAATACTCACCCTTACTGGGGTAGTACACTTAAAACATATTTTTTGTAGTGATTCATATAATTTAATTCAATAATGTGTTACTATTAGACTGGTTTATATAGAAGACCCATTCTTCTTATTAAGTAAATAGGTTCAAATTTAAAAATTTTTAAAAAATGAATGAAATGAATTTAGTAAAACATGGGTAAACTAATAGGGATACATATTTGAATTTCGTATTTGAATTTTAAAAATAATTAGTTTATCGTCATATTGAAAATTAAATTCTTATCTATGGCCATGACAAAAATGAATAGTAAACAAATATTGAC
Organism: Viscum album; assembly: GCA_963277665.1. NCBI lineage: Eukaryota > Viridiplantae > Streptophyta > Magnoliopsida > Santalales > Viscaceae > Viscum > Viscum album. Next base: position 884,670,553 of record OY728123.1, read on the forward strand.
AAAAATATAGGGGAAAGAGTGAAGGAAAATGAGTAATATATTGAAAAATAATAGGGATACACCAAAAATTGAATTGATTCTATATGGTTTTATATCATTATTATATGTTATATAATCTAATAATGATCCTTTTTATGATTATATTCCAACATATGATGAAGCTGAGTATTGTGACCCATGCCATAAAAACACATTATTCCATATTTTTCTAATAAATTTTAAATAATTTAAAACCAGGGTTCAAGAGGCATAATGTTTTTTTAATATTATAGATATAAATACATCATGATAAATATGGAAATAATTAATAAGATTAAGGTCATGATGCATAACATGATATCATAAAGACACTCATTATTATGATGGAAACTGAAGTAACCTTGAATAATCCTAAAATAAATAATACCTTAATCTCATGATATAAATAATAAATCCCACAAATATATTCAAAACTCAATGATTTAGAGGCTTTGTCTCACATAGATTAGAAACAAAAGAAACTTGTTTTACAACACATGTAAACATTTATCTATAATAATGCCCCAATAGAACATTTTAGACACCACATATTATATAATAATCATTATAACATTGATATTGGAAAAATATGAATATTTGGAGAAGAAATGATTGTTAAGGTAAAAGACGTACAATAAATAATTAGATTATAAACATGGATGATAATAGGATCAATACATACACAAGATAATAAAGTCCCTAATGACCATGGTTAATAATAAAAAAACAATATGGGGAAATAAATGATCATAAGATTATATTTAAGGTACCATAAAATAAATGGATTGTCATTAAAAAAATCAAGAATCATGAAACATTTGAACATTATATAAATGTACAGAATACATTAAAATTAAGGATCAATCATGAATAACCGGTAATACATGATAAACTACATGAAAATGTGGCATAATAATAAAAATATGATTTATTATCCTTGTGAACAGGTATACTCTCCAATAGATTCACAAGTAAAATTGCGATTATAGGTTCATTTCAATAAAACCACCCTATGTGAACATTCTGACTTATTAACTAGTTCACACGTAAAATTATGAGTAATGATCTATTCCACATCACCGACACCTTATAAACCATAATAAATTTTATCTAATTCACATGTAAAATGGTGATTATATTTTAATTATATCATACTCACCCTTTGTTAAATGAGAAACTTTATATGATATCTTTTACTTCTAAAAAGAATAATTAATAACATAAACATGAAAATGTATTAATGTTTTCTTATTAAAGTAGTGGAAATACAATAAGTACTATTAATTATAAAAATAATCATTAATAACTAAATCATGGAAATTTCATAATTTTTATCAATAGAAAATGTGTAATGGGTTATAAAACCTTTTTATTTTCAATGAATGTAAAATACATTTTAAAGATTTTGGAATTAGTTTTTTCTCAAAATTTTAAATCAGTCAAATGATAATGAAACATATTATTAAAATTGAATTAAGGGGAAAATAAAAATTTTAAATTAAATTTTTGTTGTTTCTTTTAGTGAAATGATATCGTTTTTTCAATTTACAAACACAAACATGGGGAAAAATCCAATAAAATTAATTGAAATTATTCATAAAAAAATAATTTTATCAAAACAATAATATCATAATAGAAGAATATGTTGGTGAAAATGTTGATTTAAAATTAAAAAATGTTCAATGTAAACCATAATATCATTATAGTTATGAATACATGTATCTTAAACAATAATAGGCAAATAATAGTGAACAATACTAAAGGGAGATATTTGAGTCAGGAAAACACATTATGAATTTAGTTCATTAAATAATAATAAACTTGAATATTAGAAAAAATATTTTTCTATAAATATCATGTAATAAATAATTTATTATTAAAAAATACATTCATGGGATGAATATACACTATATAATAAGGAATTAGTGCATAATAATAAGAAATGTCTCTAAGAATAGATGTTGTGGGGAAAATCACATAAAATGTAAGATTCATTCTAAAAAATTATTCTGAAATAGTGGTAGAATGAAATTTAATTTGAAATCACATTATAAAGATAATTAATCATGATATATAACCAACTGGTACAATACACCCCATTTAAATGAAATTACATCTATTAATTTAATTGTGTCTCAAAGAAGAAAATTATAATATGAAAATCTTACCTTATTTACTTTCTTAGTTGATGACAACCTAAAATCCTATAAAATTGACATATTTAAAATAATATTTTACTTCAGAACCATAATAAATAATATTAATCTTTTATTATCCTTATTAATTTTTTTATTAATAGTACATTAATTAGTCATAGGGAATTATGACTATTCGGTGTTAGTAACTTTATTTTTTTGCATGTTTAATAATTTTGATATCATTACCCACAGTTTGATACAAATTTCATAATTGATACATAATTTAATATTATTTAATATAATTATTATATTTAGTTAAAAAAAATTATTTATAGAAATTTTTGGGTTATGTGTTTTGAAAATCAATTTGAAAACTGTGTATTTCTGCAATTTCAAAGAGCAGAAATGTCACTTTAATAAAAAGTTAAACAAATGGAATCATAGTTCCAAAACAAAATAATAATAATTATCATCACAATATATTAAAATTATATCATCATTAATGTTTCAATATCCTTATATAAACATATTTTACGACACTGTTCACATGGTTTATTAAATTGATCCAAACATTATCATGTATTAACTCAATTGAAAAGTATGGTTATGTAGGTGTAAATCTTGACATTATAACATTATAAAAAATAATAATGATATTACCTGTATGTTTTTATTATTTTTAACCATATTTATATATTATTAGATAATGTATGAAATTATAAATGAAAAATGATAAATGTTTCATCGTGGAGGCGGAAATCCAATCGTATGCATAATTAGTGATTTCATTTCAAGATGTGTTTGAGAGAATGAAAGTGGATATTAAATTGAAATTTCAGGATCATAATTATATGATATATATTATATTTATTCATTCTTACACCCATTACATTCATCCATGAATGTTGGTTACGATAAACAAATGATTTCCCTCGGTGGAGGTGGTAGTCCTCGCAATGCACTAAAGATCTTCTTTTTCATTTCAAAAAGGATGAAAATGAATAAATAAGTGTTTTTTGAAAATTATAACAAAATATTTTTATAATAATGATACTTATGTCACCATATTATTGTGGTTATTAGATATTTTTAAGAGTAATATTATCTAGAAAATCATTGTATGTAGATAAGACATATATTATACTCTTGATTTTATATTAGATTTTCCTTTGATAATAGAAGGTATTCGAAAAACATATTATTGAATAAGAGATCCTTTTTTAGAATAATGATCAATGAATATAAAATTTTAATATTTTCAATGAGAAATTATATTGTGAGTTTTGTTTTTTAAAGGGTGTAAGAGATCCCCCTTTATAAGAGTAGAAAAGGACACTTCTGGAAAGACCGCTTATATTTTAATAATCCCAGAAAACTATTCAATGTTCAACTGTTCATATTTTTTGAACATAATGATTATTGGTTGTATTTTGGTATATAAGGATTCGAAAATAGTATACCAAACAAGTTTTAAACATTTTATAAGGCTTTTACCCCTTTGTTTTTTCATTTTACTCTATTATATTTAAACAATGTAACTAGTTTTTGACTATTTCAATTTATGTTTTGTTAGAAATATAACATAAACAATATATAAAATCTCAGGCAACACAAATTTTTTTTATCATATATTTAATCCAATGAAAATTCTAAATTTTATAAAACTGTAATTTAAATTAATGTATATAATTTGGAGACAAACTATTTTATTATAAATTTTTTTTTGGCCATTATTAATTATTAACCTTATATCGTGTAAAAAAAAATGTGTTAATATATTTATTTATATGTTCACACCTGATATTATTTTCAATTTTTATTGTAGTTCAATTTAATTTTTTTGGTTTAGATAACATTATATTAATATAACTGTGATTTTAAAATAATTGTTTCACTATTATTGTGGTATTTAACATTAATCCTAAAAAAATAAATTTTATACCCAAAACTGAAATTGGATATATTAATTATTATGAATATTATAATATAAATTTTAAAAATAATTTATCTATTTAAATTTCAATTTTTAGGGAAATTAATACTAACATTATCTCATTTATCAGGTAAAAACCCTATTCTTTTAAAAGAATATTTTTTAAGAAAAAAAAATATGTTTAGGATATATTTTTCAATGAAATATATTCTCTAAAAGTAAAAATAAAATTTATCATTTAAAGAGTATTTAATTGAAAATAAAATATATTTAAAAACTAATTTCACCATGTTCTAATTAATTAAACAAAATTGTCAAACCAATATTAATTATAAAATACTAAATCAATTTTCAAATGATGACCATGTGTTTATAAATTCAAAATATTATTTTAATTGATTTATTATTCTATATTATATATATATTTTTATATCATATTTTTTCAAAAAGATGTCATTATTATAAATTTTATATTATAAAGAAATTATTATTTTATAGTAAAAACTAGTTATTTTAAAAAACAATATCAAAAATCATAAGATATTATTTTAGTGTTAATTAACAAATTAATTTTACTTTATCGAATTAATATTCTATATTTCAGTTTTTTCATTTTAAATGAAAATTTATAAAATAAATAAAATATTTTTTATTATAAATAACCTTTTTCATCTTAACTCAAGTTAATATTTTACCAGATAAAGGTAATAAATAGTAATGTTTGATAATATAATTGTTTATTATAGATTTATTAATATTGTATTATTAATATTTTGGATTTTCTTACGTTGGGTGTAGCATGTGGGAGAAGTTATAGGACATAGTTTTTATTTAAAATATTAAAAAATTTCTAGTGATTAAAAAAATATTTCATAAATAAATAACATCATCAGATCAAGTAATCATGTAAAATATGTAAAAAATGAGACATGACATTATAAACATAAGTTAAGGGTCACTCATAATATAATGATCATATGGTGGGAAAAATCCCATGGGAGATTATGTTCACTCCTTAATTAATTACATTATACATCTAGAGATTTAATTCATTACGCAAAACATTAAAGGGAAGTATTAATCACTTACATTACATCTTATGGGTTATAAATCTTTACTAAATGCATTATTTGGATATGTAATTTCTTACCCACACAACACATAATGGAAATAATACATATTCTTACTACATAAGAAAAGGTAAATATGAATAAAATAAAATCATTATGAACCCCATGAGTAGGATGTGGGTTCCATAATTTTTATTTGAGGCACAAATGAAGTATTAATTAAAGAGGATTCCAAAGTGATGAATGAATAAAATAATTTTCAAATTTCATAATTGTAAAAGGGTAAAATTTATTGAACATGGAGTTATAATGTTATAAATTAATGATAAGGGTTTATTAGAAAACATTAATAAAGATAATCAACATGGAATATAAATTTTCTCTCTCAAGTGTGCCTCCTTTTGTTCAATGGTTTTCTCCACCAGAAAAGGTGTTTCTGTTCTTTTATTCTTAATTTTCTTCCCATAGTTCATGATGTTTGTTTTAATATTTGTCTGATCATTATATATACACAAGTATTTGGATTCAAATTGTGTAACATTTATAATATTTGTTTTATTCGATGATGTATTATGGTGTCTTTGGGATGATTATGAATAATAGGGTTTTGATCACTTCTCATTATTAACCATCCTGTTACACATTTGGTGTGTTAGGATTCCGAGGGCACGATAATGATCGGTGTGGGTGATTCAACAAGGCATCGAGTGATAAAAATAGGCAATAGATTGTGAATCAGAATTTGGTGTCATATGGATATCAATGATTACTGAATCTTGGGGTGATTTGGGATAAAAAAGATATATTTTGGTCTAATTGGATGATAGTGAGGCATTGAATTATTTTAGTGATGTATATTGGTTAATATAAAAGAATAGAATGGTGTAGCTCTAGTTCCATCTAGATATTTCACAAATTGTTAGTATGATGAAGAGTCAAAGGTGTATCTTTGGAGGAACTTAGATATTTGACTTCTATACCAAACAAAGGTGAGGCATGATGTGGCTAATGAAATATATGAATATGTTCGGGTGGTAAACAGATGGTGATGAGTATGACATTTTTTTACAAACAAATTGTTCATAGTGGGATCATAGATCATTGTGTTATAATCTAATATACCCATGTATTTATTGTTTTGGGAAACTTTTTTATTTTTTTCATCATTAATTTTAGATATATGAATGGATGTGGTGGTGAGTAGGAGGATGATGATCTTCTTCGATTTTTAGTTTGAAAAATTAGAAATATATGTATACGGATCACTTAGTAATGGTCTATGCACAAATTTGATTTTATGCTACTAAATTATTATGATATGTTCATTAGGCCTTTATTTCCAAGATATATAATTTTTCCTCTACTAGTAGTAGGTTCCAAATTTACAAATTTTAAAAGGAGTTTCTATTTTTTTTATTTAATAATGGGGCTTATCCCAAACCAATTTCAATAAATAAAATTTTTAATTATGGAACAAGTTTATTATTTCCATAAAAACATAATTAAACAAAAATTTTTCCTATTAAATAATTATGATTTTTATTACCTTTTAATGGGTTAAAAACATTTTTTGTATGATTATTGATATGAGATAAGTCATAGGAATGTTCAATTATATCTACTCTACTTAAAAGTGAGAATTTTTATGGTAACTAAGAATATTTATAACACTATCAATGAAAATGATATTTAATAATGAATATATTTAAGGTACACACACACACACACACACACACACATATATATATATAAAATTTCTATGTGAATAATATTTCAATAAAATGATAAAACGAAAGAGAGTGTGTAAATGACATGTAATGTGTGTATTACAAATATCCTATACCTATAGTCCAAATTCACATTGGAGTAGTTCTTAACATCCTAAATAATTTATTTAAATTCATTATTTAAATAATCAAAATCCTTATTCATCGTTTTTTATTTTTCTATGTTCACTTTATTTTATTATTTTACTTATTTTAAATACAGTATTTACTTACATCAGTTACTCAAAGATGTTATATTAATTTATCTGTAAAACATTCAGTATGTTTATTATATTCAATGATTTTGTTAAAACATCATTATCTATAGAATCACGTATATTAATCTCCTTCATTATTCCATTGATACAATACCTATATATTTTCAAATGATTTTCCAAACTAGACCAAAATTAATAACGGTGTCACGATAAATCAGTTTAAGGTGGTTCATATTTATATGGTTCTTCCATATCAATCAAATATATATAATTTATAATATTATTAATCTATTTTATTATTTTTTTCATAAATATAATTTTTACATAACAAATACATTTTTTATGTCAACTATTTAAGTTTCTCACATATATCAAATCATATCATTTCATGGAGGTTGTAATCCACACAAATGCACAGATGACACATTAATTTTCCATGGAATGATAAGTGTTATGAATTATAATAATATCATTTTAGAGTTATAATCATTTTATAAATAGTATATTTTTCATGAATAATTTATCATGTCGTTCATGGAGGAAGTAGTTCACGCATATGGATGATGACATATTCAGTTTTAATATTTATTTATATGATGGAAAAAATAAATTTTTATATTGTATAATAACACATAAATATATTAAATTTTTTTTTACCATAAATTAATGGATATTGGTGATTTTATGGGTGTATAATAAGAAAATAACTAAAAAAGGTGTGTTATGTGTATTACATATCCCTAGGAAGTTCTCCGTCCATTAACACATTATGGATCATTATCTAGGTCATTGGATAGACCAAGGATTCAAGGGAATGTAAATGGTTTTATTAAGTTAAAATGAGAGTGTTAGTTGAACCAAAATCATTATAATGGTTAAAGAAATGAAAAATATTTTTTTACCCTTTTATAAGTAGAGAGTTTCACATTTCTGAAAAATTCAAGTACATTTCAACGATTTCATTCCATTTGAAAATAAAAAAGGCTCATAATATGGACAATAATGGTGTGGGGAAATATATGAGGTCAATAATCCCTCCCCCATAGAAAATCATACACGTTTTTCAATTTTTTTTCATTTTTCACTATGTTAAAAAAATTTCACTCTAATTGACACATACCATCCTAACTCCAACTTCACCCTTAGTAAATAATTGAAATGGTAAAAATAAAAAATGCCAATTTATGATAATTTAAAAACGTTTATTTCATATATATAAATAATTGTTTAAAATTAAATTTTAAATACTTATAAAAATTAATTTTACTATTAGCATGTCTAACATGTAAAGATTTTTTTTTAAATAGTTCATTTTATGATCAAAATTTATGTGTTGGATAAAATTATCAATTTTTTTTAATTTTTGATGATAAATTTTATTATGATAAAATAAGTAAATGTTATGCGGCATTCAAATTATTACTAAGAAATATTTAATTAATTTTTTAATTAAATTAAAACACTACACACACATTTTAATTACAATTTAAATATTGGTTTTGTTTTATAAGGTTAATAATAGGTTATTTAAATTAAAAAAATATATATTTTACAAAATGTCTAAAATTATTCAATAAATGACTAATTGGAAAATAAAATGGTTTCATCAAATTCGATGTCATTATTATATATAGATAATGTAATAAAATTCACACTTTTGGAAAATCAATATTTCAAAAATTAATATTCAAATCAAATAATTTTAAAAAAACAAAAAAAAATATAATTGTTTTATTTTTATGTATATATTGTAAAATAATTTAAATATCATCAAACTCAAATCCATAAATTTATGCATTTCTCTTTTATTTATAATTAATAAGTAAACAAAACAACTTACGTAGGAAAAATTATTTTCTAGACATTATGTGTTTTTAATCTTATTTGACATCAATAAATAATTTAATTAGTGATAATATATATCCAAAATTAACATTATTATTATTTAACATTGATATATTTAGTCTCTTACACAATGAAAAGTGATTGATTATTTTTTAAAATACCATTTAAGTATAAAACCGTTATAATATAATTAAAATTAATTTTCAAAATCCTAATCAATTAATTTTAAAAATCATTTGAAATTAAATTATTTAATTGAATTTTATCAAATAAATCATTTTATAATAATATTTGTTAGAAAAAAATAAACTATTTTAATTAGATATTATATTTTCCTGTAATTATATTTCTGAAATATACCATTTCAACTCAATACTAACAATTGATAACAATTTTATACCAATTTGATATGTGTATATCTAATGTAAATTTCTACAAAGACCATATTATTGGTAGTAGTTTCTCCGAAGGTATTTTATCACTGTCTCAAATTGATATTACCCACTCCTAAGCTAGTATAGTGTAAGTGCGGGGTCAATCCATAGAGAACTAGATGAGTGCGTGAATTTGATTACATTTGGAATTAACTTAGTGAAAGATGGTGAATTTAGAGTAGGATTTTTTTTAATTAGGACAATTGATTTTTTTACTAAAATAACGTTTAATGTTTAAAGATAAAAAAATAAAAAGTGGTTTTTAATGTTGTTGAATGAAAAAGAAGCCGGTTGTGTATATTATGATTATGATGGTTATACATACTTCTTATTAGGTTATGTTGTTCATAATAAACCAACACTCTGGGTTCCAAATGTGATGAGGTTCCCATGGTCCCACAAACAATTTCTGGAACAGAAGAAACTGACTCCTTAGTTTGGTAGTCAGTGTTCCGCAATTATTTATTTAGATCAGTCCATTTGTGCATCGATGTATACTTCCAATGATCATGAAGGTATTCGTCTTTATTATCCTTTTGAGTCCATGAATTTTTTTCCCTTGTTCTGGCTTATAATTTTCAGTGATAAAAAGAAATGATTAGATAAGAATAACAACATTTAAACAGAACCAACACAAACATAATAATTAGCCCAAATTACAACACGCTTTCATCACCCACATCCCCAACACATAGGGTGTTTTGTTACACATGGGAGAAAAGATAACAACGGAACCCTCAATAACTAATGTGGTCATCGCATAAATGTTGTGGTTATTTTTCTAGAATGGTGGATTGGTGCAGCATTAGGGAAATGGGAGAATGACATGGGATCCTCCCTATTTTGATTATTGAACAATGACCTTCAAAAATTGAGGTCAATCCCTCTATTTATAGAAATGAAAATTGAATGGCGTGTACTGAAAGTACACACCGTGTAGTTTTGTCAATGCATTTCCGTTGCAATTTTTCTCCTGTAGGTGGCTAGTTGTGCCACCCTTGACTTTTGTGGAATCGACGATCGGCTGGTGAATGAAACACAACAAGTGGAGCTACCTCACATGACATATAGTATCTAAAAAGATCCCCCCAAATGCATCTAGAATCATGTACACGACGGGTAGAAATTCCCCACACGACATGTATTATCTGTTCTGGTGACGTGGGCATGTACACATCCGGCCGATTCGTGTCGGAGAATGAATGTACATGGAATGTAGTTATGTACAAATTGTGTACCTGGGAATTTTTTCTCCAAGTTCTCCGAATTTATTCATTTGGCCAGAAAATAACTGAAAATAAATAAGATCACCAAAATCAAAGTATTTGTCCGCTAAGCATTAGGTATTTTCTAAAAACATGTTTTTATTTTTAATAATATATGTGGAAATGCATATACAAATTGGCTGTATCAAACTCCCCCACACATAGTCATTTTCTTTCCATTATGAAAATATTAACAACTAATTAATGGTGTATATATCTAAAAAGGAAGGAATTCAATTAATCATAAGTATAAATGATATAGTTACAGGGGAAAATTTTAAAAAGTTATAAAATTGACTTAATTTATAAGATATTCTAATCATGCATTATATATAATTTAATTAACATGTTTTATCCACTTTTAAACACATTCTTCAACTGTTCAAAAATAAGTGTGCCACTTGATGATGTATCTCACTAGTAAATAACACACTCAACACTGAAGTTATTTTTAATCAAGGTTATGATCAATCTAAGGTATATAAACACTATCTATAGGATTACAAGAATTCTAGTACTCTACGTAAGAATGTTTTAATTAAAAAAATCAAGAGGGAGTTTCGAAAAGTTTCAGAAGTCATTGTGGCTAAGGGCTGGTAGGTAAATATGTGGAAAATAAATTCTGAGGCATGAAAAGTGAAGCTAAATTATTTTAATAAAAAATGCATGATATTGAAAATAAATCTCAACATAAAGGCATCGTCAACAATAACTTTCAAATGTGTTCATCACCGCCATCTCCCATAGTCAGGTAGGGTTCACAAACATCAGGTGAATATGAGGTCCCCTTTCCTTTATCATTGTTTTCTTAAAAATAGTGGACCATGTTACGAATTATAGTAATAGAGTTTTGGAACCGTTTCTACCCAAAATAAACAAGAGGCATGTACCCACACCTAATTTCATGACGATGAAAAAAAATATTCTATGTACTACCATGTCCCTCTCCAAATCTCAAGTGAATAATCATGAAATGTTAAAAATAATTAGGTTGGGAAGGGAAATTGGTATATAATGTGGCTTCTTATCATGGTTGTTCATTGTTTCTAGGGGAATTATGAAGATCAAATGCAGGGTAGGTATCATGATAAAAGGGGATTAAACAATCTAATGCCTCTATCATTTTAATTAAATTCAAAAATTCTTTATGTTTTGTAAAGAAAACGTTCAAATTCTAGTAGTCAGGTATATTGTTTGACTCTCTCCAGAAAGAGGGTATTAGAAAGAATATAAAAAAGGGTTCAGAATACCAGAAAAGAGTGGGAAAAGAAAATAAAGAGATAATGTGGTCATGAAATAAATATAAATCATTAGCCAAATCGATGTATGTATCCATGGATTACAAGTTGCAATTTAAACAATTTCAATAATCATTTTAAAACAATTAAGAACCAAAATAAGCATGCAACCATTAAAAATTTTGTACTTATAACTTTATTATTGATAAGTATTACTAACCAAATTTTCATCACATTTTCAAATATATCTTCCAATAATGATGTTAGATAGATGGTAGTATGGTAAAATACTAAGGTGTTCATGAGACTATACCCCATAGTTAAACTACACAAGGTCCACCAAGTGCACTACTAAGGGGAAAAAGAGGGCTGAGACACAAAAAGGATATGGGAGAGGGGAGGAAGGATAATAGAAATGAAAAATTCTATGAGAACATAATGAATAAACCTCTCTTTCCTTGGTAAAAAGTAAAGATATCCAAAAGTCACTCCAGTGTACCTGTGACTATCAATGGAAAAGAAAATTTCACATAGGCACATCATCACATCATATAAATGGATAATAGATACATATAGAATAAAAATAAATTTTAACAGTCATGGTGTAGCCTTACGGGAGGAACTGCCGAGTAAAGGTGGGGAGGAATCATCAGATTGAGGAGCTAGAGGAATAGAGCCCTCGACCTGTGGTAGTGGTGTCGCTGAAGGGGCATCTGTGACTTTGAGCTTTGGAAGAGGAGACAGGCTAACACTTTAGTAAATATGAGGATGAAATCTATGGCCACATAAAACTCAGTAGTGGGGAAGGTAAAATTCAGAGGCGCAGAAGGAGAAGTATCCTCTAGTGGAATGGGGATCCCCTAATGTTGTAGAGAAAACTCCACCTTCTACTGAAGGCGGTCCAAGTGCTGAGCCTATGTAGTCTGTCACTGATGGAGAGCAGCCTCCTGATTCTCCAGATGATCCAGGAAGCGGTCTATCGCATCTAGGCGGATGATGATGGGGGTTCAATAGAGGGAGTGAAAGGTGAAGGTACAAGGTAAGGTCCCATAGGTGGAATGAGAAAAGAAGTAGGGAATGGTGAGGAAATAGGAAGGGGTGGGGAAGGAGGTGCATGTGCATCCATAGGGGCTAGAGGGTTGGCAGGGGTGTTGGTGGGGCCTGAGTAAGGACTTAAGGGCCCCCATGCTTCTAGACTAATCCCATGTGAATAATCATGAGAAATTCTATCCAATAGGGGGAACCTAATAGGACATGAGGAAGGTAAGGCATGAAAACATTTAGGTGGTGGGAAATGCGGGTGGCGTAAAACTCACCGTTCAAGTTTTACTGATGGATAGAGAACATTGTGTAGAAGTAGGAGGTGGAATGGTAGGGGAGGTCCGTGTAGTGCTTCTGGATGACACAGGTGAGGAGCTTCATGTCACTACCAGTCACAACTCCCATATCCTCTTGGTAGGGAAACAAGATGATGCTAAATCACTGGTGGGTGAAATGAATGATATGGTAAATGATATGGGAAATCATCTGAGAAGTTTGGGTGTAGTAGTGGTTTGGCCCAAAAATATCTCGCCAAATGGAAATTAGCTCAGAAAGATCAGGGCGGGTCAGTGTGGAGATAAGAGGTGGGGTTACTGGATGGTGATAAAAGCCACAACCTCAGCAATAATCCGGAATGGTAGGGGAAAATTGTCGACCACCCTGCCAAAATTGGACCATCAAGACTATTTCTCTAGGTGTCACCAAGTACTCAAGCTCGCCAAACTCGGAGGATGCAATGAACTCCAAAAATAAATTTATGAAAATAGGAGTGATGACCTGGAAGATCATGAGTAATGGTGTGTGCCCGAGGAGAACCTCCAACTCCCCCCAATACCCAGATATTGAGGAATGTTGTTGTCAAGATACCAACTTCTCAACTATATTGTGCGACGAGAGATTCACCAGACGCGGTCATGCACCAGGTTGGTGACTGGGAAGACATGGCAACGATAGGGAGCACCGACAGTTGCTGACCTAGGTGGGGTTGTAGGAGTGGCTGGCTTTAGTGGCAGAACGACCTCAGTGGGTGATGTTCCGCAAGGCCAGGTAGTCGGTGAAGGATCATCCACCTCTGAGGATGGCATAGGAGGTTTGGTAGCTGTTGGTGAAGACATCGTGGTGCTCCGAGGCCTCGTGCGGGGAGGTGGAGGTATGGTACTAGGACCATCATTTACCATGGCGGTGCATGGTGACATGATGTCCAGTGGAGGAGGATAGTACCCCGGGATGTCCGGGGCTGGTTTTTTCATGGGACAAAGTCCTATCCAGTGAAACGTGGACCCCTCACCCTTAGTTTCATAAGCAGGATACTTCCCATGCACAAGGTCTCCATTGGCCCAATCCGGAAAAACAAAGGTAAACAAAAAAAGAGAAAATAAAATTAAAAGGAGAAGAAGAAAACATGATAAAACCAATAAAGTATAAGAACATGACATGCATATCTAGAGTACACGGTGTGTAGTGTAAGAGGGTTAGAATCACGTGTTCTCAAGATAGACATGCTGAATGGCCATGTCACTAGCCAAGGAAGGATACACAATGTGTACTGAACATACACGTCGTGTACATGCAAATTGGTTCTGTTTCGTGTGTTTCAAATACACGACCACTGTTTGAGTAGATCCAAGAATAAAGTACACACTGTTTGAAGGTACAACACAACTTGTGTAAGAACATAGTTCATATGGCAGTTTGGAGTGCTAGACACGAGCTAGACCATAGGAATGGGATACATGGCATGTACTAAACATAAACACCATGTGTGTAAACATGGTTTGCGTGACCGTGTGAATGAGGTACCTGGGAATGATTTTGGATGGTACACGATGTGTACCATATATACTCATTTCAAATTTCAAATTGTCCAGTGTGTGTCCATTTACAAAAGTATATGCCGTGTGTTCTTCATTTCATACCTGTGTACTGTGGGAAGCTCAACCGGCGGCTGATCTACAAATCTCCCTAAATGCTATGAAAACTATGAAATATAGAATGTAGAACAATGTACCTGAGGTGAGGATCACAATGGAGAAGAAATCAAATTGAAAAATAGACGAAAATGGAGGATTTGAGGAGGGGATGTCTTGCAGCTTCTGGGAGAAGAAAACCGGGGGGGGGGGTCTATGCGACACGGGGTGCGTCCACATACGGTTTCTTGATTTTATATCCATTTTACATGGCATGTACTCTAGCAGCCAGGCCGTGTAGTATTATTTTTTTAAAAAAGGTCATCTATAAAATAATTATAGTAACCTATATAACAATTAATTTTAATAATTGAAATAAAATAAATATATTCATATATATTTAATTAAAAAATATATTTATTTAATGTATTGGGACATACATGTTCTTTGTTCTAAAATTGGAAAAATTGAAGTACAACCTTTGGATGGTACTTGGGGTGAGGTTCGAATTAGTGATCAGCCGATCCAAATGAAAGCCTTCAACCACTGGAGAAAAGATTGTACTACTACTCTTTTTTATTAATTATATATATTTAATGTACATGTCCAATAATACATGGGATGAAGTAAAGGGAAACATGTGGTTTTTAAATAGAATAAAAGGGATGAAGTAGAGAGATTAGCTGAGTTCGAACTCGGGTCTTTTTCATCCAGGGCCAAGACTCTACCAATATGCTGAATTCACCAACATGTTTTACTTTATTTTTAAAATAATTTCTATTATTAATGAAAACATGGTGCACAAGACACATATCAAACTAGATACTATGTTTTTTTATTCTACGAAAAAATGATTGAAATTAGAGAGTTCACAGGATTCGAACATGGGTTCTTTAGAACCGAGTTACGACATTGGCAAAACAGTCCATCCCCATCATGGGTTTTCCTATATTTAAATATATATATATATATATATATATATATATATATTTGTATATATATATATTTTGAAAAATACCACACAAGATGTGTAAGTAAACATGATTTTAAAAAGGATGAACTCCGTGATGAAGGTAGGTATGGAGGGATTTGAACCGGTGATGGCTCAGACAAAATCTAGTGACCTTACTATCGGCACCAACATCATCCCTGTTTATTATTTATTTAATATTTATATTTATATTATTGATAATATTAACTAAAAGGAATCAATACACTCCATGTATATAGGTGTACATGACGTGTAACCTCTGTATTTCCTCCTAGGTGGCACCTTTGTTTTAGGTCCTTGGCTCGACTAACATACCTCTACTTACCTGAGATGCATGGTGGAGAGAGTTCCAACCATGCCTTCTATGTGATGGTAAGTCACCAGGTATTGTCTATTCACCTTGAATGGCTGGCCATCCTCCACAGCATATTCCACTTCTCCGTGGTGGAAGACTCCTATAACCTGGAATGGGCTTGACCATCGTGACTTTATCTTCTTTGGGAACAAATGAAGACGAGAGTTAAAAAAAGTACCTAGTCCCCGGGTTTGAATGATTTTCACGAAATCATCCGGTCGTGGATTTCTCTAATCTTCTCCTTGTACATCATAGCATTTTCGCACACCTCCCCTCATGTTTCATCATGTTCTGACAGTGGGAACTTAAACTGCTTTTTAGGTTCCATCAGATCATAATAGAGGGCCTTGACGGCCCTGTGTGTTTTGTGCTCCAAATATACTAGATGATGGCATGCATTTCCATTGATGAGGTGGAATGGAGACATCCCCAGTGGTGTTTTTTAGGTGGTCCGATATTCCCACAAATAATATTCTTATATTTTTTGACTAGTATTTCCTTGATGTGTTCACCATTTTTTCTAGAATCTTATTGAGCTAATGGTTAGAGAGCTCTACTTGTCCACTAGACTGGGGATGATATGGCATACCCATATGATTCATCACTCCATACTTTTATAGTGCTCCTTTCATCAATGTGTTGTCGAAGTGGGTCCCTCTGTCACTGATTAGAACACATGGAATACCAAACCTGCTAATATTGTGTTTCATTAAAATGTCCACGACTACCTTGGTCATGTCGTGTGTGGTAGCAGCAGCTTCTACCCACATGGGGACATAGTTGATGCAGTCCAGGATGTATGTGTTCTTGAAATATTGGGGAAATGGCCCCACGAAATCGATGCCCCAGACATCGAAGTTCTCGACCTCTAGGATGGGGTTTTGGGATATCACAACTATGCATCCCACATTACCTATTCCTTGGCATCGATCGCAACGAGAAACAAAGGATCGGGAAACTCTATGCATGGTGGTCCATAAAAACCCAGAATACAAGATATTTTCTATAGTACGATCTAGCCCATGATGTCCCCCAACTGGAGTGGCATGACAGAATTCCATGACTCCATGAACTTTAGTTTCTAGGATACAATGTCGTATCATCCCATCCCCACAGGAACAGAATAGTAGAGGATCTTTTCAGAAGTACCACATGACATTAGAGAGAAACCTCTTCCACTACTGGAAGGAGTGGTCAGGGTTGATGGAACCAATAACTAAATAATTAGAAATATCAGCATAGTAGGATCATTGTGATTTTACATCTGAAAAAAGGTTCTCATTAGGGAAATCCTCCTTAATATCTTGATATTCCTCTTCTCAAAATTCAGTGTCTCTAGGTGGGAGGGATGATCAAAAACAACGTTTTCACTCCCCTTATTGTCTCAGATCTATAGATCAATTCTTCTAGGAGGAGTACCCATCATATCAGTCCTAGATTCACATCGTTCTTAATCAGTGGGTACTTGTGTGTTTCATGGTTAGTATAAACAATAAGATTAGGTAGCACTAATTAAGAACGAAACATGTCAAAAGGAAACACAACTTCCATCATATCCTTTTCGGTGGTAGTGTATTTCAGCTGTACCTCTTTGAGTACCCTACTATCATAATATATGGGTTGGAAAATTTGGTCAAGATACTGGCCCAAGACTGCTCCCATTGCGTAGTTGTTGGAATCACACTTCACTTCAAATGTCTCCTCCTAGTTGGGAGAAATCATCAATGGAGCTTCCACCAGGCGTTTCTTCATGTTCTCAACATTTGTGGTGCATTCCTCAACGAACTCAAAAACAACATCCCTGGTTAGAATATTGGTGAGTGGATGAGGTATCTTTGATATGTTCCTAACGAACCGCCTATAGAAACATGCATGCCCAAAGAAGTTGCGGATGGCTCTGACAGAAGTCGGAATATGAATTCATGAAATGAATTCTATCTTTTCCCGGTCCACCTGTATCACCTTCATCAAGACTTTGTGTCCAGGGACAATTCTACTCTGCACCATGAAATGACACTATTCCAATTTCAAAACCATGTTTGTGTTCTCACATCATTAAAGTACTAGATTTAGGTGCCATAAGAAAGTGGTGAATTATTTTCTGTAAATGGAAAAATAATCCACAAAAACATCCTTGATTTGTTATACCATGTCATGGAAGATAGCCAGGATGCATCACTGGATGGTGGTAGAATCATTTTACATGACAAAGGGAATCTATCGGTAAGAAAACATACCATATGGGGAAGTAAATGTGATCTTCTCTTGATCCTTTGGGAAAATATAAATCTGATTGTAGTGATAATAGAATTCGAGAAAGTAGTAAAAATCATGCCCTGCTATTCTCTCTAGCATCTGTTCCATAAAGGGAAGGTGAAATGGTCCTTCCTTGTGTCATCATCCAGCTCTATGTAGTCTACACAAACTCTACATCCCATGATAGTGGGTGTTGTGATGAGCTCATTGTTTTCATTTTAAATCATAGTGATACCCCCTTTTTGGGTACCACTAGTAGGGGACTCATACACAAACTATCTATGATGGGGTAAATGATTCCTACCATAAACAACATGATTACCTCTTTCATCACAAATTCCTTCATTGGGGGGGGGGGGCTTCAGGCATCATTGTGGATTTAGATATAGATTTTCTCCTTCATCGAGTAGCACCATGGGGGTCATAATGGTAGGGATGATACCCTCCAAGTATACAAATTTCCATCCAATAGCCTGCTTATACCACTTCAAAACATGTAGAAGTGCATATTCATACTCGTGTGATAGTGCTACACTATGTATTATGGGAAATGTTTGATGGTCTCCCAAGTACATGTACATCAGAGAAGATGGTAGAGACTTTAGTTCTAGTGTAGGCACCTTTAGAATCGAATGTACATGTGGTTGTACCTCTGATCACTCCAGAATGTCATGAATAACATCATGTTGCTAGTATTTTCTTCCCTGGCCTTCATGGAATTTTAAGTCATCTGGGGCTTTATTAACTAGAATTTTGGGAAAATCCAAGTCATCTGAGGTGAAAAAACATACTAGATAATTTCCTTTTCTGATCAAGTGATCATCCACTATGGTCACTTCATAACAACCCTCATGCTCTGATAATGATGCTTGCTTGAAGGCTTTGAGGAAATTATAAGAGACTCCTTCGCTTCCAACTCTAAAAACCATATCCCCCTACTGTATTTCAATCAATACCATCCCAATTTCGAAGATAGGCCATCCCAGAATGAGAGGTTCCCCCTGGTATTCCTTCACGTCGAGGATGACGAAATATGCATGGAGGATTAACCTTACCACCCATACCAGCATGTCCTCCAGTATCCCCTTTAGATATTTAATGGATTGGTCGTCATGATAAAGGGCTACTCAGGTGGGATTCATGTCATTGAGCACTAGCTTCTTAAAAACTTCGAAGGGCCTGAGATTGACGCATGCCCCTAAGTCACAGTGGGTCGTCCCAAAATAACATGGTCTAATAGTACATGGGATAGTGAAGCTACCAGGATCCTTGATTTTGGGAGAAATTTAGTGATGTATGAACGTTGGGAACACCTTGGTCAGTACAATGGTTCCCATATCCTTCATCTTCTTTTTTTGGGGAAGATCTCTTTCATGAATTTTGCATATGTGGGAAACTGTGTCAGTTCCTCTACAAATTTAATGTTGATGTGAAACATTCAGAACACTTCTATGAACAATACAAAATACTGGTCCAACTTTCTCTGCTTCATCCTCTCCAGGAAGGGTAAGGCAGACTCAATGGTTTTGACAACGTCCTTTCTTTTACCTTCGGGGCCTTCTTTTGGTGGGCCTTTGGATGAGGACGGGTATGTATCATGGAATTATTTATCAGTAGGTGGTGTAGCTTCAACTAGATCTACCTATTACTTCTTTTTTATCTTCTTTACACTCTATAGATTAATGGAATGGGACTCCTCCCTCGAGTTCTTCACAGTGTTACCTGGTAGTGTACCGGGCTACCTCCCTGAGATCATGTTTTCTAGCTGGCCGATTTGGTTCTCTAGGATTCTAATGGAGGCCTACTGATTCTAGAATATATATTTAGCAGTAGATATAAACATGTTCCTGAGATCCACAAACATTGAGGCGTTCTCCTACTGAGGTTGATGTGCAACTGGTGGAGGTTTTGGTTGTCGCGACTACTGCATGTGAGGGTTTTGATACCATTATTGCTGGTTAAGCCCTGATGATGTTGTTGTTTCCTCAGGTACTGGCCCTGATACTTGGGATCACCAGAGTCGGGCAGTCACTGGGGTAGGGGATTCTACTATAGTGGGCCCCATCCTTTGTTCTGGTGATCACGCCTTGTCGAGATTTGGTACTGTTGTTACTAGTTCGGCGATTGGATTTGTGAAACATAGTTCACCTCGCTCATTGAAGGGTTGACTGTATGTCCTAGGAATTCTTACACGGCCTTGTTTTATCCTTATTCGCTGCACACTGGATGGTTCACCGGATTTACTTGGGACAAGTTCTTTAGATTTAGTGTTTTGATCCTTTTTTGGACACACCATCCAACTGGGAAGCAAGCATAGTAGTGGCATTGATATTGTGCATACATAATTTTCCTTACCCCGCTTGTAATTCCACTGGAAACTATGGGAATACATGTATTCCAGTAGATCAAAAAGACCATTTGGGGACATTCTCACAACTGTATCTCCAGTAGCAGCATCCACCATGGACATTGTGTTCATCGTCAGTCCTCTGTAAAAGGTCTGGACATGCATCCAGAGTATGAGACTGTGGTATGGGAATTTATGCTTCATCTCTATGAAACACTACATGACTCATAAAACACCTCTGAGTCAGGATATTATATGTTTTTTATTTCATTCCTCAAGGTCACCGTCTTTGAAGGTGGGAAATATTTGGACAGGAACACTTGTTCTATCTCTTCCCAAATAAGGATAAAATGTTGTGGCAATCCTTTTATCCAATCATTTGAATTATCCCTTAAGGAATAGGGAAAATGGTGAAGATGAATTTACTCCTCAGACAAATTATGGTTGTTGAACATGACGCAGATCTCCTGGAAATTGGAGAGATGGGTGTTTGGGTCCTTGCTAGGCTGGCCGCGGAACAAAATTGTGTTTTGGATTAGTTGGATGATAGAAAAGATTATCTCAAAATGTTGGGCTTGCAATGTCAGATGGACGATGGTCGTGCCAGCTCTAAAAATAGACAGAAATCTATACTCCAAGAGAGTATAGTGTGGATGTGGCTTCTGAGGGAGTGGAGGAAGGATATATTACTTCTCTTGAGGGGAAAGGTATGACCAATGAAATATCTATTGCTCATTTTGGGGATAGTCGTACTTTGGAGTTTGTTGTTTTCACGGCCTCCGGTAGTTACTTATGAATAACTATAGAAAGCCTCATTGTGGGGCATGCTCCAGCATACCTACAACGGGAGGCTGTTGGTCCTGGTACGGGTGCCCCACTACAGCTTCAGTTTTCTTCTCTCCATATTTCTTGTTGTCCATGGGTGGCGAGTTCTGGTTGTGCTATTCCACAAGTGCATGTTGACATCTCAACAATGTCTGTCCGATCTACAAGTCAATCGAACGAATGTATGATTACGCGATTCTCTTGGACTATGTGGGGTGTCTTTTCTTGCACATTGAGATCCTGTACATATAAAAAACACATTCATAAAATAAAAAAAATAAAGATAAACATAAATGAGATTAGAAAAGATATTTTTGGGAATTTTAAATTTTTAATTTCACCAGATTAATTAAAACACAATTAAATTGAACACTCAAATCAATGAGATCCCCGAAAAAGGCTCCAAAATTTGTTTTGTAGTTTCAATGAATGAATGTTATTGGTGTCCCAAAATGATATTACCCACTCCTAAGCTAGTATAGTGTAATTTCAGGGTTGATCCATAGGGAACTGGATGAGTGTGTGAATTTGATTTCATTGGTAATTAACCTATTGAAGGATGCTTCATTTATCGTGGGATTTTGGTTGTAAATTATGAATACTATTTTTTTTACTGAAATAATGTTTAATGTTTAAATATAAATAAATCCTAAGTTGTTTTTAATGTGTTTGAAATAAAAGGAAGTCGGTTGGAACTACATTGATTATGGAGGTTATATGAAATTTTCATTAGTTTTTTTTGTTCAAAATAACTTAACACTCTGGATTTCAATTGGGAAAAGGTCTCCTTGGTCCAGTAAACTATATATGGAACTAAAGAAACTAACTCGTTGGTCTGGTATTCAGTGTTTCACAATTCTTTATTTAGATCAATCCATTTGTGAGTAGATGAATACTTTGAATGATCATGAAGTTATTTATCGTTTTTCTTCCTTTGAGTGCCCTAAAATTTGTCCCTTGGTATGGATCAAAATTTTTTATGACAAAAAAATTGATTAAAGAAGAATAAGAAGAGTTGAACAAAACCAACACAACCATAATAATTAATCAAAATCAAAACACTCTTTCATCACCCACATCCCCAACACACTGGATGTTTAGTTACACATGGAAGAAAATATAACAATAGAACCCTCAATACCTGATGTGGTCATCACAAAATATTTGAGGTTATTTTGGTAGAATGGTGGACTGGCGGAGTAGCGGAGCAGTGGAGCAATGGTAGCACGGTCAGGGAACCTCCCTCTTTCGAGTATTGAAAAATAAACTTCAAAACCATATGATAATCCCTCTATTTATAGAAAATAAATTCACACGATGTTTAGTTTCATTATCATGTTTTCGTCACAATGTTTCTCAGGTAGGTGTCCAGTTGTACCACACTTGACTTCTGTGGCATCGACGGTCAGTTGGTGAAGTATGAAAAGTGTGTGTCACCACCTCACATGGTGTGTGGTCTCTGGAAAACACCACCAAACACATATAAAAGATAGTAAACTGAGTGTATGTATGAACCACATGAAGTGTTTTCTCTGTTATGTTGATTTAGGTGTGTACTCATCTGGACAATCTGTTTCAGAGTCTGAATGTACATGGTGTGTAGTTACAATCATGCCATTTAGTAGGAAATTTTTGCTCATAGTTTTCCCAATTTGTGTGTTTGTAAAGGAATCAACTGATAAAAAATAAGATCATCATAATCAAAGTATTTTTCCACTAAGAATTAAGTATTTTATGAAAACATGTTTTTATTTTCAATAATATATTGGGAAAAGTATACCAAAACGGGTGTATCAATTATAAGTTAGGATATTTGTAGTGATCATATTTTCAATAGTCATATTGCATTTATATTTATATAAGCTTACTAAAATCATTCATTTTAGTCTACCTACTTATGTCACACATGACATTTACAAAGATTCCATTACAAATCACACAACATGATATATCTATTATATGTATTCATTATCATTGAAGGTCTTTGTATACTAATGATGATTCATAACAGTGATTATGGTCCATCAGAGTTTATAATTCTAAAGATATTATTCTTATCATGTTTCTGTTTGCATTAAATTTTTTAAATTATAATGGATATAATCATCTTTGATGGGTAATAATAAATTTAGTGTGATATATATTTTATTGTATCAATTTTATAATCTTCTATTATAACTGAATAAAGGGTCTTTATCTAGGTTCATATCTTATAGGCCATAGAATAGTTCAAAAGTTAATTTTGTTATTTAATAGGGAAATTTTATTTATAAATATAAGGAACAAATAATACCTCTTAAAATTGGGGTGTTACATTCTCCACCTTCAATATATTGTATCCTCATAATTTTAATAATCACATACTATAGAAAATATTTAAGGTCATTGAAAATATTATCATGAATCATGGAATAATTTTTAGGGAAATTGACTACCATACAAATATTGGGAACATATATTTTTTTCAATATATGGTAATCCCAAATAAGGATATTTTTCTAACCTATTTGTGTCATGAATATAACATTAAAAGTCCTTCCATCGATATACTATCATAGGATGATATAACATTATAAATACTTAGTCCAAAAAATTATTCCTCAACATTATAGAGAGAAAAACGAATTCCTAAAATCACATTAGATATATGTAATGATATAATAAGTCTCACATGAATTGTAATCTTACAAACCATGAATCATTTTAATATACTTTGGATAAAAAAATTATCCTACTACGCATTTTAATTAAATCATCTATTTTGTTGGATTTTCTTCCCTGAAATCATTTTTTCTTAATCAATACCTACTTTCTAAAGGTATTCAGTCACTTGGAGTTTATTAAAAAAATATTTGGAAATTATCTTATCAGGAGGATGGGTGGTATGTCTTACCACACCGTTTTCAATGGGATTATTTCATACTTTGTAAATATCTAATGACATTAAAATATATTCTTGAATTCTTTTAAAATACCTATACATTATTGGTTAACCCTGCATGGATAATATAATCAAATAAATGTATATATGTGAAAAACTTTTTCTATTAGTGCTTTTTCATCATTGTCTTATTTATTACTCATTCTTTAGTTTAAAGTTGACTAATTGGGTATTTCAAGGTCAGCACAATATAGTGTGGTGGTTGGTGTTTAAAATCATAATCGAACTCATGATGGAATCCTACATATATTGGTAAGAGTATGAATAAGATACCTTGTAGGTCGATGAATATATTAGGGGTAAATGAGTATTGGTTTGAAACATAGTGAGGCATCATATATATCATACTAATATGTGGAATCTGATCATATGATGTTTGGTTATATGGTTTACTCATAAACCTGAAAATGAGTCTAGCGGTGGAGGGTATTTCATCATGTTGATATGATGATCATCACATATTTATAATATCATGTCTTTCATGCTTAGTGTGAGAAACAAGAGACAACATAAAACTAATGAATTTCAATATAGTATACTATTAGTGTAAAAAAGGTGTTGTATTACATAGTAAGACTACCCTGAGGAAATTCCTATGCCATGAAATAAGTGAAAAATATAATGTGGTGATTATACAAGAACATCCATGAGACATATGACCGGATTGGTTTGCATGGTGATGGTATGTGTTTCGTAATACACATAAATCTATTTACATATTTGATAACCTAGAGGAAAAATTAAAAATGGGGTATATTATGGAATTGTCTGAGATGACACCTACTAGGCTTCCCAATGATCTTCCATGAATTACACAAAGGGAGATACATGAAGATACCTGACATATTATACTGGATAGTTGATTCTATTTTTTGGATAACACCTAGTAGGATGTCCAATAAATATTAATCCAATTCTATTGTATTATATTAGATTCAAGATACATGATGAAGTTGAAAATTAAAATCTCAATATAAGGAATCTGATGGTAGCTATGTGGATATATCATAACCTAAGGTTTTATGATAATAAATCCCCAATGTGCAATATCATTTTGATAAAATATGATAAAAAATGATGCATCATGACTTCAGGTGTTTAAGGGAATTTTTTAGTAGTACAAAAAAGATTATATGCATGAATGGACTCATTTCCCGTTAGATGATGGATTATGAAGGATAATCATCCTACGAGGAAAATTTTTATGAATGGTCAAGAATAATTGTCTTCTTATAAAAGTGGATTCCCATATATATTGTAGTATCTCATGTCTTACTGATTTTTTGGTTCTTACACATAAGTGCCTTCCTTGGAGTAATGTTGGGGATTACACCAAGTATGAGGAATTTAAATAGTTTCTTCCCCAACCTCATCAACTATTGATTAAATATTTAACTTCTATTTTTTAATGGTATGGATTAATCTAAAGGGGAGACTCATTAGGTAATCCAATAGTAGTATCTCTACTCTTCGTGTATATGTCCTGAACAGATCCCAAAGTATGAGAACTAGACGAATTTGTTCCTAGGATTGGAACCATGGTAAATTGGTGTAAACATATAGATGGCTTAGAGAATGGGATTGTCCCAAAAGAGGATCCCAAGGCAGATGGTTGTCCCATTGAAGGGCCATGGGTTACTGGTATCCCAAGGTTACGGCCGCAAGAAAATTGTCACACATGCGGAGGACCCCAAGAGAATGGTCACATAAGTAATGTAATCAAAGAAACGAGTCACCCATGAGAAGGGCCTTGGGTCACTGGTCGCCCAAGTGAAGGGCCCTAGGTAGCCCGATGCACTGTTAAGGGGACATGAGGGACTGGTCACCCAAGTAAAGGACCCGAGCTGACTGATATTTGGGGTGAGTTATCCAAAAGGACTGATCCTGAAGGTTCCCTGGGATAATGGAATCCTAGGTGATGGAACCTGGGGAATGTATCACCTAGGTGAAGTAACCTAGGTAAAAAAACCAGAGAGAGTGGTTGACTACTAGAGGTATCACCCATTTAGGGCCTCCCTAAGGTGGTGGCTCAAGAATATGTAGGTCAATGAAAGCTCCTACCTCTTGACTTCCCATCAGATCAACTTTACATTAACAAAAAAAAGTGATGTGAGGGAGTACATTTATTGAATTCTATGAGGATTTGGGAATGTAAGAGCATTAAACGAGTTTTTTTATATATAGGTGACTTGGGTAAGGCATTCATGGTGTCTATAAGAGATTTGGGTGAAGTAGGATGAGTGGACAAATGTAACATGGGATAATAGACCTTGATGATTGAGAAATAAGTCACTAAAAACATTAAAAATCCATATTTTTTACCCATTAGATCATTTGAGAACAATTAGTACTTATTCTAAATCAAGTGAACTGAAATACCCACATAAAATTATTTATACACATTGGAAATAAGGTTTATGATGCTAAAAAGTTCCCGAATGACAGTCAAAAAAGGTTCTATGAAATAGATATTTTTTTGATTTTTTGAAATAATAAACCTAATCCTAAAGGGAGTTTATCGGAACATCATTAGAGCATCAGGTATAATTATATAGTAATCTTTATCCCTTGGTTTTTTTTGTAGTCCATTGGAAAATGGAAATCCCTTTTCCTTTTTCTTCTGGAATAGACATAATTTTCCACTAAAACAGAACAAGTTTTTTATGAGTGAGGCTCTTATCCTGAATTATATGAAAATGTGCCTAAAATGAATTTTTTAATTCCAATAATTGGTTACATATTTAAAAAATTCCATAATATAAGGCACTAGGAAATATAGTGTGATGAATTAGTGTACCTAGAACCACTCAGCTATCACTATCCATATTAATAATAGAATTTCCTTATTTATTTTCATGTTCACATGGTTTATGAGGTTTTTAGTGATGAATATTATCTTTATCCAATGGAATAGTGAACTTGTTTCTATAGTGATGGAATTATTGACATCTAAAATAGGGAATTAGTATTACATATTTATATAGAACAATATCTTTCTGATTCATGTTAGTTAAATATTACATTTTTCATGGGATATTAATGAATCATTACCTACTTCAACATTGGCAAAAAATATATTAGTTTTATTGAATCTTTTGATGGGGTTCCACTTCCAAAATTTGTGACATTATGTAAATTTAAATTTATTTCATTAAATATATTTTTCAAGAAAATTCCCATTAGATTACATCATTATCTTATATATTATTTTTGGAAGATAAGATACATCCTAAAGTTTAATTATTTTTATTGATAGATGGTTTGACATAATCACAAGGTTTCTCAGTTAATATCGTAGGAATTTCGGTTTCTCACTATAAAATGATGATAATTGTCTATGGTATTCATTGATAACATGATTCCATAAATCTATGTAAATTACTTAAACAAAAAAGGGGTTAATGTGGGTAATGAATAATTAAAAAAAGATATTGATAATAAATTATCTTATTAAAAACTAAAATGTAATATTTATTACTCTTTAAAACCATAAAATAAGCTATCAGTTTATCCCAAATGACTCTTGGATTAATCTAAGTTTCATTATCTTGTGTTCTTTCACACTTATTAACCTAAATCCTCAATATAATCAACTATTTATAATGGATCTTAAGGATAATTTGATTGAAAAATCAATATCCAATGAAAATATCAAAATAGTTACGTAGTTAAGCCTCTGTGTCAGAAAATGGGCGATGATTGAGTTAATAACAAATACACAACTTTTAGGGTTACTACACCTATGTACATATGTGAGAGGGACTTTATCCACCTATTGTATCCATACACATATTTTATTTTAATTAAAACTTCATTATCAAAACATTACAAATATGTTTCGATACTATCAAATAAATAGGATTATCCCTATAGTTTTCAATAATGTTCCTTCATCCTAATCTCTAAAAAATAACAAGACATTAATCTAATAAAAATATAACGTAAAAATACTAATACATACTTTTATTCATAATTTTTCATATAGATTTCTGACATGTACAACTTAAGGATCTATTGGTGTAGTGTTTATAAAATATTAGGCACATGAATAAATAATCTAAAATTTTATATAATATGCTTTGGAAAATATATAGTGAAAATCATGATCTAGTATTCCAAATAAAGGAATAAACATGACAATAGAGTGTAACATAGGATTTAAGACACATGACATGAAATAATAAAGAGAATGACAATAATAATTGAAACACTGAATAATTAAATTAATTCAACAGATCATAAAATCAAGGAATATTTTTCAACAACATAACACATGACATAAAAACATTATATCAACGGTCACCCCCGAAACGATCATTATAAGGTAAATAATGTACCATTGTGGTTTTGGATCACTCATTATTCCCTCACATAATATATCATGAAATATTATGTATTACCCAATTCAATTAAGGGATATATAATTTTGGACCCACAAGTCACATAATGATAATCATACATATGCACGATATGTATGGAAATGAAACCAAAGTATACTATAAACATGATAAAATCAATAACAAGGACATGTGTTTCATAATTCAGATTAATGGGATAATAGAATGGTAAATCATATGAACTTTAAATATAACAAGGTATTAAATAATTTTGATCGTTAATAATTTTGAAGAGGATATAATTCATGAACAATGAGTTCTAATCTTAAAATTTCATAAGAATGATATTGGG
Organism: Viscum album; assembly: GCA_963277665.1. NCBI lineage: Eukaryota > Viridiplantae > Streptophyta > Magnoliopsida > Santalales > Viscaceae > Viscum > Viscum album. The sequence goes on from OY728123.1 coordinate 884,699,830, forward strand.
AAGAAATAACGAAAATGAACTATGTGTGTATGGAAGTGTAAAATAAATAAAGAATATTTTTTGATAAGGAAGATTTTAATCTCTATAAAAAATTGTAATTTACCAAAGATATTTATAAATAAAATACGAATCATTTTTATGATATATTCAGGGAATAAAACATTCAATTGGGGTGAAGCTTGACATGAGACAATAAATAAAAATTTTCTCTTGAATCAGTAGTATATAAAATCCATTATTCATTAGGGAACATAAAAAATATTCATAAAAATGAAAATTATATTTTATTAGGTATTTATGTAAGAGATGTATTTATAAAAACATATTATATTGACAAGAACAATATTAAATAAAATGTTTAAAATGAAAAAGAATATGTAACGGATAAGTAATGAGGGTAACGTAGAATATCCCATACCTCAAGCCTGGATTCATTATGAACATTCACTTAAATTCTCTAATAATTAAATTATTTTAGTTAATAACATAAAAACATTATTATACAATATTTCATTTTATAATTCCCATTTATTATATTCAGTTATTTTTTTCATATATTTTATAGTTATGTTTTTCTTAGGATTGTTTGGTTAATTTAGCTATAACACATTTTACTGGGAGATCATGGTCAAAGGTATATTAAAATAAATTCATGAAATAAAATGTTTTCAATCTTTATTTCCATCAATTTTACAGTTTCAAAATAAATATATAGTTTCAATGACTATATCAAAATATACCAAAATTAATGAGGGTGTGTTCATATGGCTTTATAATGTGGTTAATGTTATTACACCAAGTTCATTTTAATGAAAAATATATAAAGTAAAATATTATTTTAATATAATATTAATGTGTTTAGAAAAACAATTTTTACACAATAAATACATTTTTATTTTCAGACATAATAGATTTCCATTGATGGAAAAACAATTCTGGTCATGGTTGTGGTAGTATGCGCATATGCATTGAGAGCACATTCACTTTACATGGAATTGGAGAGTGTATTAAATGAAATTATTATTATTTCAAAATATATTTATTTCATAAATATAATTTTAGTTAATGAAATGAAATTTTTTAATATTTTATTTATTGTTTTGATGAAAATCTGAACATGACATTCATGGTGGTGGTAGTCCGCACATACACATAGATATATTATAAATTTATATATTGATTTTTGACAAAGGTAAAAAATGGATATTCGATAACTATAATAACACTTCAGCGAAATATAAATTATGGTGTTATAATACCATCATTGAGTGATGAAATTATAGGGGCGTATAAGAATAAAATAACTTGAAAAGATAGGTTTGGTTCATTACCTCTATCTTAGAAGTTCTCACATATGTTACATGTTATGGATTCTTAAAAATGTCTATTGGGAGACGAAGTATTCAAGCATGCGGGGAGGTCATTGGGAAGATAATGAGGTATTTTTTTTCCTGATCCAAATATTTCAGATATGTGAATAAATTGGATGTATGTGAGAATCCATTATATGCAATGAGAGTATCATTTTTTGTAATATATCTTCTAGTTTATATAATTTAATTCCAGTATTCATTGAAAAAGGCATCAAAAAGTCCAATAATGTTTTAAAGATAGTGATAAGGTCACTCAAACATCCTATATCGACTATAATTTATGTTTTCCACATTATTTTCCTTTTTAACTACACTTAGCCATGTTATCCCTAAATTTACCCTTTCAATGGTAACTCTACATTCATTGTTGGTAAAAAAACATTTAACCACCAAATTTAAAATTAAAATTATCAAATAATTTGATGAATATGATTAAAAATATAGAAATAATTTTATTTTTTAAAATTTATTATATTAATCTAAATTAATTTAATTATTAGCACACTTAGCATGTTCAATCATTTCTTGAAAAAAGATAATTTTATGATAAAATTTTTGGTCTTAGATAAAAGTATTGATGTTTTTTTTCAAGAAATAAATTTCATTTGTATAGTGAAAACTAACATTATGTGGATTTAAAATCAATAAAATATCTAAATTTAGAAATATAATGTCTAATTAAAAGAAAATAACAAAAATAACATTTTATTAGAATTAAAATATTTAATTTTTAATAATATTAAACATAGGTTTTATAAATTATAAGAAGCATCATTAAATTTAAAAAACATTATATGAAAATTATATCTTCATTAGTTAAAGGGTTTTATAAAATTCTTATGACTCACTAATATACTAATATAGTAATTAAAATCACTATTTACAAGAATCTATATTTTTTTACTATTCATATACTTATATTTTTTTGAAAAATATGATAAATCTAGAATTTTATAATTATGAAATGTGTAACTAAAATATTACTTAATATAATGACATTTAAATATTCAAATATATACATTCAACGTTAAAATATAGGGTTAAAAATAATGAAGCCCATTTATATAGAAACAAATGAGTCATTGCATTATATGTGTTATTAATCATTATTCTTGTCATTCAAAAAATAAATTATTATCAATATATATCGTTAAAAAATAATTTTCAAATATTTAAACTTTTATTGAAAATGAATATCACATAAAAATCTATTTTTTAATGAATTGTGTTTTTATGTATATAATTTTCTTAATATAATTATAGAAATTTATTTATATCCTAATCAAATAATTTTTGAAATATATTTTAATTAATATATTTCATTGAATTATCTCATATAATTCATCCAATAATAATATTTTAGATCATAAAAATTAAATATTTTAATTAGATTTTATATTGTTATTTCACAATTATTATTTTTATAATTAATTATATACAGACATTACAAATAATACATAACTCTGTTATACCAATTTGACACTCATATATCAAACATGAATTTTTTGAACTATTATATTTTCAATGACCAATTTTGAAATGATATTATTTTTAAAGACCATATAAACAAAAATAATATTCTATTTCTATATATAAGCTTCCAAAAATCATTAATTTTAATCTCATGTTTTATGTCACACTTTCATTTCCATAATTTTAATTTTAGATATTACACAATATTATCTCTATTCATGGTATTTATTCTCATTATAGGATTTCTTAAACTAATGGTGGTTTTTAATGATAGTAGTGATACAGAAGAGTTTTGAGTTATGAAGAAATTATTATTCTAAATTTATTTTGCCTTTATATTTTTTAGATTTAATGGATGTAATCATGAATGATGAGTAATAATCAATTATATGTGTTATATTTTTCTTTTTCAATTTTTATACTATCCTATTATAATTTAATAACTTATTAATATCTTGTTTCATAACTTGTACTGCTCAATCATTAATTGAGTGTTAATTTATTTGTGATAATTATAAAAAATAAATATAATTAAATAAAAGAACCAATGTCTCTTAAAACCATGGGTGTTTCAATGTGTTTATTGAATCATTCAGTCTTTTATTCATAATTTAAGGACTATCTAATGAATATTCATATAATTTTTTTCAAATAAATATTTTAATACATCAAAATACTACATGTTGAAAATCCACAACTAGAAGTGGAAACATGAGTTTTGAGAATGTTTCCACCTTATACGTTGCAAATAAGTAAACATCTCACACTAATTGTTGAATCAAATGAGGATAATATTTTACTTTTAAATAAACATATGTCCCATAAATAATATATCTTTCAATAAAATGTATATGAGAAATTAGTGACTGACATGGTTCTTACAGAGATGATCCATGTACTCAAATAATATTAAAAAGAAAGTATGAATGTGAATAGTTCTATATTAGAAATCATATAAAATGATGATAATATAATGGAAAATGAATAATTATTCACTATATATAATGAATCAACATAACAAATTAATCACTTTAAAATACGTGATTGACTTCTTCGTAGGATGTTTGAGAGTGGGGTAAATGTGAAAAGGATCTATTTTAGAATGTTTTTAAAAATGTTATCAATGAATTGGTGAAAATTAAGAGGCCTTCTATGTGTGTTAATGAATATATGTTGGATATTATGTTGTATTGAATTAATGAGTTAGATAATTATCTACTAGATTCAAGTGAAATACATGATTATAACATTAATAAAATTAATATTTATTTTGAATGAGAATATAAATCAGTTGATGATAATATATTTATACTCTACATGATGAGTCAATAATTATAAGTAAAATTAAAAATTAATTAATTGAATCTAGATAATAAATTACTAACATTCATGAAATGTAATGATTAAAAGAGTATTTCCAAAAATGGTAAAAACAACTACAAAAACTTATTGCATTAAAATGAAGAACATGCTATTTCAAACAAATAAACCCATGATGTGATATTAATTAACTACATTAAATTTAGGGGGGGATAAAATATATAAAAATATATAAATATCAACAATGGTGAATGTGAAGAAGGCAATGAAATATTGTTCCCTACAAATAGTTGAAATGAAGAACCATATTGTCCTAAAATAACATGATGTCGAAGCTATCCAGATTGAACCATAAAGCAATATTTCAAAATTTAATTGATATTATTAGTAATATTGGATGTTCGAGTATCAGTCTATTGGACATTGGAATAATTTTTCAATTCATGATTATTATAGAAATCCCAAAATAAGGAACTCGCTGAAACCTATCTCTAATGTCCTAAAAATCATACCACCATTCAACCAAATGTCCAAAAACAAGTAATCTTGATGAAATTCCATCCTCTGATACCAAAATTTGAGGAACCAACTAATAAACCATCTAAAACTAGCACTAGACCTAACATTCCACATAACTGAATGATATTCGGAATCCTAATGGGCTAGTGACTATAACCTAGAAATCAAACAATGGAATGACCCTAACCCTAGTAGTTGGGATTCTATGACTTAATTTATAACATTGGCATAAATACAAGGCTCAAATCCCAATGAAAAAAAAATTCCATTTATTAGTTTTGGAAACCATATTACATACTTGAAATATACATAACAATTGAAAATACAATATAAAACATATTTAATCCTTTTAGAGAAAATATATTCTCCTTGCTTATCCATGCATGTGAATCATAATATAAATATTGGAATCCTCAGAAAAATACAACATAATAAAGTGGGTACATCATATGGGAAGTAAAGGTAACTGTACACCAGATGCTATCCTGAACGTATAAGCATAAATAGTACGGAAAGATGAACATCTCAAAAACATTCCTTTTAAACATATCCTTATCATAATAATGCAAGAATAAATAATACCATATAATCAGATAAGTTAGAAAACATAAACATGGATATTATACAAGTTGAATAATCACATTGAATATCAATAACTATTCTCATAATGATTGAATACATAATGATGGAAATTATAAACATACCTTCAGGGATTTTTCAAAGACACCATTTATAAACTTGTAAGATATCAACTAATATCAAAATTAGTTTGTCTCATGAGACCTACTAATGCATCAAGGGTATATATGGGGCCCCACACATCACTTAAGAAGTCGAATGCATTCCTCATATGAAAATAGTGAAACCTAATATACAAAAACATTTATATTGACTATCTAGTATACGAAATGATAATTCTAAAACTATAGACCATGATTGGTACCAAAATATTACATGAATTTTCAAACTGATCATAAAAACATTAGTTAAATATGATATATGGTATCATAATAGATCAACATCAATCATGAATAATATCCATAAATGGATTTTGACATAGATAAATCACTCTAAAAAATCATTAAAAATATCAAGACAGAAATAACCATTTTTACTCTGAAATAAGCTATTTAATAGGCCGCTTAATATTAAAAGAAAAAACATTCATTGAAAAATAATCTTCCAAACATTTAAATGAAAATTCAATACATTAATGAATCAAGATGGTTGGAAAAATTGGTAATTCTCTAAATATTAAACAAACATTCCTTTAGAATCTTTTTCAAACATTTCATAAAATCCATTATTTTGAAAATGAAAAAAAGAAGATTCATTTCAAACCATTTTATAAAAATTAAAACATGGGTAAAAAGAAATTAATTTTTATTATTATAATACTAAATATATTTTGAAAATAATTTTTAATAAACATGGTCATTTTTGATAAATATTCCACAGTACATACTTACATATAAACAATCCAATATAAATATGAGATTTTGAAATTAACCCTTTAAATGTAATTCCCTTAGTTGAATTTTCATTATCCTCATGTATAATGGTTTAATTTTTTTTAATTTATACCATAAATATATCTGTATTTATGAATTCATATATTGTCTCCTTATTATGTTTTAAAAATATTTTGTTTTTATCCTTGTTTCAGGTTTAAATTGCATCATTTTCTCATGCATGTTTTGTTGTATAAGTCATGATTATTATGAATAGGGAATATGTATTTCATATAAAGAATTATATTATGTTCATAGTTATTATATTTACTTGTTATATAAATGTTTATAGTCATTCATCAATGGTTATCATGGAAAATGAATCTCATTGCGTCATAGAGATGGTAGGTCATGCGAACACATGAGAAACTATATCATTCCCTTAATGTTGAAAGGGTAAGGAATTGGATAGAATATTATATAGAAATAATAAATATCATTTTATATTTATTTTGTATATTTAATATATAAATTATTATACCCATCCAAATAAATTGTTTGTGACGTAAATTACATCACAATGTGGAGACGATAAGTCCTACGTACCAAAGCATGGTGATTTTGTTTTTCATAGGACGGTTAGAAGGTGGAATATGGTTATTCAATAATAATATAAACATTTAATCATATAGATGATAATGTATTTATTACTTTATAATGTTTCTTACACCTAAATAGTATGTTGAAGAAGAAATAAACTTGGATTAGTTAGTAAAAATGATTACCTATTCTTTAGTGAACATACTTTATATTTTATCATAAGGGATCTAGGGTTAGTCTTTTTGGAAGTACATAACCTCTTGAACGTAGAAAAGGATTATGAAAAGGGAAATGGTATTTCATTGCTGAGATATAATGGCCAATTTGGTGTGAGGAAGTCATAGAAGAGGCTCCCTATTATAATTGAGGTGAGGGGTACTTTTGGAAACTTCCAAAATATTAAAATATAATTAGGCTATTTAAAAATAAAAAGATATCAAAATGGACAATAAATTAATATTTTAAGGCCTTTTGGAACACATATTATCAATTTTATTATTATTTAACAATTTTGTGATTTTTATGTAATTTTATAGTATATTAATTCAATAATGTAACATTTTTTCCAATATTGATAATATTATTTTTGTTTAAATTAAAACACATCACGAAAAAGTGGTAATTTGAATATAAATCCTTAATATATCTCTAATATAACTTATTTATATATAAAATTAATTACACACATTAATTCATACAAAATATATCAAAATAAATATTATTAAAATCAATAATTTTATTAATCAATTAAATAAATAAATACTGTTTTAGTATTGAAGATGGTTTTAAGGAAATTATTTAATATCAAAAAATTAAAAATAAATATAAATTAAAAAAAAACCTTGGGATCAAAATATATTTTTATGTTTGTTGGTATCTTGGGTTTTCCCCAATATGGACACATAAAGGATATTAAATACAAAGAGAGTAATATTTTGTATCTATCATTTATTTAAATAATATATAAGTCATTTTCATTGAAAATTTTTATTTTAACAAATATATTTATATATAATGTGATAATTGTATAATACCATCAATAAAAAAAAGTTGGAATGTTTTTTATTATTTTTTAATCCTTCTCATTTTGTTTTAACCCTTATTTAACCCCATTAACTCTTTCTATAATATCAAGTATTTTATACATTAATGTATAATATAATTAATATAATTTTTAAAATAACCCCTAAATGAGTCATTTATGTCCTTTTTGATACATATCCCAGTTATTTGGAAGAATTTTAAATATGTTACAATTTTATATCATTTAATAAAATATTATATATTTTAAAACATCAAAAATTTCAATTTTGAAAATATTAATTATTTTTTCTTACAAGAAAACAAGATAAATTAGAACCAAGAAATATAAAACATTAATAAAATGTAAAATTAATCAATAAAATTAATGTATGACATTAACTCTCCCAAATGTTATTTATTTCTATTATTTTAATTTAATTTATTTCATTTTTCCAATAATTAATAAATTACTACATCATCATTATGTCCTCATTTAATTAAAATTTTTCATTCATAATAAATATAAAAAAATATGATATATCTATATATTTTATCTATCTATATAATATTTTTAGAAGAACATATCTTTTAAATTACTCCGAATAAAAAAATATTTCTCTTGTTAAAAACAAATGACTCAAAAAATTAACTACTCATTGAATATTACATAATAAATGTCACAATCTCATTTAAACAGATTAAAAGGTCACATTTGTGGACCAAGGACTATTTTAGTTCAAAAAACTCATTTAAATGGAATCAAAAAAAGTTTTAGGGTTATCATAAAACAACTATAATATTTTTTATCCATATTTAACTGATTTAACCTTACGCTTTATAATAAATAATATTTTTAAATTTACCATTAATATGAAAAAATTACCAAATAATATAATTCTTACCCTATGATTAATAGTTTGGAATTAATTTTAAAAAATTTAGAAAATAAAATTTATAGAAATAAATTTAAAATTGTTCATATTGACTGTGTGAGAAAATAGGTAAAACTTTTAGAACATGCAAAAGATTGAAATATTTTTATATATAAATTCAATGTAAAATTTATTTCATTGAACTAAAATGTGTTAAATGATAAAACGAATAATATATTTATACTTTTAAACTATTAAATAATATAATATAACACAATAAATTATTTCAATGAAAAAAATTCAATTAAAATTTAGTATATTTTAATATTCAATAAACATTGAACTTATCATAAATTTACCATAAATTAAACCAAATTATTTTTTATGTTAAAATTTAAAAGAATATGTTTATCTTTTCAAATAATTTATTTAAAAGTTTCATAATGTTTACTTAAAATATGTTCACCATTAAAAGGAAGTAAAACATATTTTATAAGAATATTGGATTTTATATGTAATATTGGGGTTTTTTCATATCTCATTCCTATAAAATCTATTGGAATAATATAAAAAAAGTTGACTAAAAATGTAATTTATAAATTTAATTGATATTATTCACTACTAGTAATTAATTTAATTTTTTAGAATTAAATTTTCCTATGAATATAAAAACATTAATGTAAAATCATCTCATATATATTTTGTGGGTTCCTATATTCATTTATAAATAATTTTTTTTCAAAGAATTGAACCATATTTTTTTATAATTTAGTTAATAATTTTCATAATCACCAACTTTATGGCCTAGTTATATCACATTATATTAAATAATAATATATTTACAATATATTTTTGTTCGATAACACTCTTCCTTTCGGGTAACATTATAAAAGTCATTATTATATGTAGTGTAAACATAAAAGTGAGTTACATATAAACAAAAATTGAAAAAAAATTAATTTATTTGAAAATTAAAATATTGTACAGTCTTGCTGTGTTACATTTTTCCCATGTTAATTAAATTTAATCCTCTTAAATTAAGCTTGATATTAGTATTTTGGGGTTTGATATTTTAAAATAAAGAATTTTTATAAATTCCACATCCTAAATAGGGTTATTAACACATATTAATAATATGATGGGAAATAAATGTGTAGTCACTGCAAATCTAGGTATTCATATTAGAGAACAATAGTGAAAACCTGGACATGGAAGAAAATTATTACGATCCATATTTGATGATGAATGATATAGAACATGTTCATGTGAATGTTGTTGACCACGGAGCCATAGACCAATTATGTGGAAAATATCATTGATATCATAAAAAATTATTATAATTAGACAAAATTTTTGATTGAAGAAACTTTTCATATAGTTGAGAAATTCTATCACTCTCCAAGAATGAAACTAAATATATTTATTTGATACAATTCTATTTAATAAGAAAAATTGTATCCCTTTATATTTACTTGAACAATATATAATTCATATCTTAGAATAGGTTGCATTATATGGTGAAGTAATACCGTAACCTCTAAAACCTCAACCAAATATCAACAAAAATAATTCATAAAAGGTCAACCATTCTAAAAGATCATGATCTATAATTTTAGATTCAGTTCCATGGAAGTTAGTAGTATCCAAATTACCTTATCTATAGAAATAATCTTTGTATCCAAAATCACTCTCTCATAATTGGGAACATTTTATGGGTTATCTTTCGCTTAACCATGTTCTTTTAAAAAAGGTTGACCTTATAATAAATATCTTTTCATGGTACCATTCATCATATGATCACAATTATATAACTAAAAGGTATTTCAATACAATCCTCATATATTATGTAATTCATACAACCAAAAAATAATTGAAAATATACTCACATGACATAATTTTGGAATCCAAACATAAGAACATTAATCATTCCTCTTCATCCGTAGTAGTAGCATAATCTTGAACATGATCAATTACCCTATTCTAGGATATATTCTTTTTTTTCTTTGAGATATTTATTTGCATAGTGGCCTATATCATTGTAGTGGGAGCTCTACATAATTAAATTTTCGTTCATTACCTTGAAATCAAGATCTTGATGGAATTTTCCTCTTTAATTATAACAATGTATCATTACCTTCAAGAAAGTACCAGGGTGATTCTTTCGATAATTATCAAATGTGGGAAAATAATTATTTCCCTTCTTCCCTTTATACATATTTTGTTAATTCAACCTCCTATTTTCTTATTTTACTTTGAATCCATAGGACATGGATAGTTATTTACCTATCACGTTATCACATGACATTATGTCTTCATATGATGAGGGTTCTTTAGATACTATTCATCCTCAAAATATTGTCCTAAGGCCATAAAAGAGATGAGCCATCTTACTCTATGGATCATATAAAAAGGTGAGGTTCTATTTATTTATTCTTGGATCCATTTATAAATGACAACATACACTAAATTAGTTCATATCATTATAAAACATAATATGAAATACCAATACTAGTAAAATAATTAATATAAATTTAAAAATATATTCATATCTAATCTAATAATAATAAATATGGTTTCTCGGGTGATATTTTTTAATTGTAAATCCATACTTTTCGGTTTTAATGAAAATATGAATTATCCTAAGTAGATCCCCTTGGGGTGTAAAACTATGTGTATAGTAAGGTATGTTGTATTGTACTAGGTCACACCAAGTTAGGCCTAACACACCTTGTCAGGGTTGTTTTCCCTAGGTAGATTTTTTCCAAAAACCATGTCCACTTGTAGTATCTCGATGGGAATGTATTTATAGGAATACCCACATTATATCTACGTTACCAAAAATCAATGATTTACTTCTATGCTTATCCACAAAATCTATTTTAGGGTTATGTTCCCTAATCATTGTTTTTTAATCTAGTTTTCATGGTTTCTACTAAACATGTTATGATACAACCTATAATGGCCTTGACCCTAGTATCCTAAAGGTGATTCCATATTATAAAAAAATGGAATAGATTGAATGATATAATTCTAACAGACCACTAAGAAATAAGTTTAGGAAACTATGATACATTGTTGAAACATACATTAAAATTCAAACTATAAAATACAACATAGTCAATACATTGAGAGAACCAATATTATTCTTGATTAATGCTATATGTCAATCAAAATAAACATCTTGGAACCATGGGGAAAATATAAAATACAAAAAGAGTGAGATTATATTCCTAGTAAGGGTAAGGATATAATGGATGTTATCATGGATGTATAAGCATAGACAACAATGCAAGGTGAATAACTAAAACACATTCCACTAAAACATATCTTGAACATAATATGTCATAAATAAATAATACTGAAAAATCTTATGATATTGAAGACATAACCATGGATATTATAATAGCCAAATAATAACCTGATATATCAATAACTAATGTCAAAATTATGGAATTAAAAATAGAAGACATCATAAACATACCATCAAGGCTTCATCAAAGACACCACACAAAAATGGGTAAGATATCATCCAGTACCCAAAATATTTTTTCACATTAGACCAACTGATGAATCAAGTGGATATAGAGGGCCCCACATGTCACCTAATAAGACCAATTCATTCCTCATATAAAAATGGTGAAACATAAGCAACATAAACATTTTTAGTGAATTACTATCAATGAAATATTAATACTACAACCATAAACAATGAATTGTATCAAAATAGAACATCCACATTAAATCCTTTCATAAAATCATATATAAAATAATTTAGATGGTATGATAAGGTATCATCTTCAATATATAATAATATCCAATAAATTATTTTGGAATATAAGAAAGCACTCTAATAAAATCATTAAAAACATCATGAGATCAATACAACTATTTTTGATAAAATATGTTTTTTAAAGTTTGATAAATTTTAAAAGAAACTATTTTAATTGAAAATATTATTATAAACATCTAAATTAAGATTAAATACATTAATGCTTCATGAAGATAGAAAAAACTGATCAGGTTTTATTAATTGAAAAACATACCTTCACTTTTTTTTGAAAAAGTCATAAAGTAACTCATTTGAAAAAGATAAAAAAATTTCTTTCAAACTATTTCATAAGAAGTCAAAAATTGGTAAAATGACATTAATTTTTTAATATATTATTAATAAAATCTTTTAAATCATTTTTAAGAAACATGAACATTGATAGATAATAATTTCCTAGCAGATACTTACGTATAAACAATATTGGATAATAATGAGATTATGAAATTAACCATTACCTTGTAATTTACTTTTGTTGAATGTGTTTTATACCATGTATAATGATTTACAACATGTTATTAATTTATATCATAACTATAACCATATTTATGATATTATATACTATCTTCTTATATTGTTTTAAAAATATTCATTTATTACACTTATTTTAGGTGTTAATTGCATTATTTTCCAATGTATGTTTTGACATTTAAGTCATGTTTTTTATTAATTAGTAATATATAATTAATTTTTATAATAATATTAACTTCATATATACTATAATAATATATTATATAGATTTTTATAATCATTATTAAATGGTTATTGTGGAAAATGAATCTCATTGTGTTGTGGAGACAGATGGTCGTAAACACACATGTGCAACGATATCATTCCCATGATGTTGAAAGGGTAAGGAATTGGATTGTATATTAATTATACATAATAAATATCATGTAATATTTTTTATTTATATCCATTATATTTATTATTATACCCATCCAAATAATGTGGCGATGAAAAAAAAATTACACCACAACGTGGAGACTGTAAGTTGAACATACACATACGTGGCAATATTATTTTTTAAAGATGGATAAAAGGTGGAATATAGTTTCCAAAAAATAATAATAACATTTAATAATATATTTTATAATTTAGATATTACTTTATAATTAAAACAAAACAAATTGGATGTAGAATAAGAAGTGAACATGGATGATTTAGTAAAAACGATTACCACTTCTTCAGTAGACTTCCTTTAAATGTCTTTTTAAGGGATGTAGCGTTATTATATTTGAAATACAATAACATCTATAACTTATATAAGAATATTTATAATATAAATGGTAATTAATATGTTGATATATAAGGTTTAATGTGGTGAAAAGAAGTTAGGGAATATGCTTCTTTTTATCATTGAGGTGAGGGACACTTTTGGAAACTATCAAATTATTATAATATAGTAAGGATATTATTGACCCAAAGACTTATAAATGGATTATGAATTAAAATTATGAGACATTTTAGACCATATATTTTATAATTTAGTATTATTTATCATTTTTTAATAATATTATAATAAATTAATTCAATAAAGTATCATCGTTGTCAAATTTGATGTTATTATTTTAATTTGATTTCAAATGAATCAATAAAAAGTGGGAATTAGAATATAATGATATAAACCACATATAATATATATTATAGATATATAAAATTAATTAGGCTCATTAAATCATCCAAAATATATTGAAACAAATATTACTAAAATGAAATATTTTATATCACTATCAATTAAATAATTACTATATAGTATTGAAGATGATTTTAATGTATATATATATTTTCTAAAAATAAAAAATAAATTTCAATAATGAAACAAATTTTATCTTGATAAATATGGACATTGATGTTCATTCCTACCATGGTTTTTCACTATATACACACATATAATATATTAAATAAAATGAGACTAACATTTTGTAACTATATTAGATTTAAAAAATATATAAGTTATTTTCATTGAAAAGTGTCCATTAAAAATATGATTTGACTTAATGTGTTAAGGGTATAATCCTATTCATCCAATAATTTTTGGAAATTTTTTTACAATTTTTTAATCCTTTTTTAAACTTACTTAATATCTTTAACTGTTACTCTAATATCTTTCATTTTATAAATTAAGGATTAATATAATTACTATAAATTGAAAAGCGACCACAAAATGAGTCATTTATGACATTTTGAGACTTTTTCCTATTATTTGGGTGAATTTTAGTTTTTTTTATATTTTATATCATTTAATAAAATATTAATTATTTTAAAATGCCAATAATGTAAATTTTGACACTATTCAATATGTTGTCTTATATATAAATCAAAACAACATGATAAATTCGAAACGATATTTCTAAAATATTATTAACATGTAAGAGTCATCAATTAAATTATTTTATGACATTAAAAATATAATATTTTAGTTATTTTTCATATTTTTAATATCATTTATTTGATTCAATGATTTATTAAGAAATTACGACATCACCATTGTGTCATAATTTAATTTAACTATTTCATTACTGAAAACAATAAATAAATAACCAAAATTTAGTAAAATATTTTATCTTTATATATACTATTTATATTTGAAAAAATATTTTATATTACATTATATTAAAAATATTTCACTTATTTAAAACTAAATTGTGAAAAAATAACATTTCCATTAACATAACATAATAAATGGCATTCTTTCATACAAGTGTCATCAAACATATATAATATCTTCAAAAGGATATTTTTAGTTAAAAAAAACTCATCCAATGACATTAGGATAGTTGTTAGTGTGATTTTTAAATAGTTATAATATTATATTTTACCCATAATTAGCCAATTTACTATTAAACACTGTAACAGAAAATGTGAAGAGTATAATATTCATATGAAAAAATATAAAATAAAAAAATTTACATAATTTAGACCCACTAATTAAAAAAATGGAATCCATTATTAACAATAAAAAACAAAAAAATTGCCGAAATTAATTCAAAACTAATTATGTTGACGAGGTGAGAAAACAAGTTTAAAGTTTTAAACATGCAAAAGATTGAAAATTATTTTATCTAAATTCAATGTAATATTGATACCAATGAATGAAATGGGTTAAATGTTTTAACAATTATTATATTTAAACTTTAATACGATTCAACAATATATTTTAATATCATATATTATTTTGATGAATTTTTTCCCATTAACATTTCGTATTGTTTACTATTCACCAAAACATTAATCTTATCTAAAAAATACCATAAATTGATCCAATGTATTTATTTTATTTTCTGATTTAAAATAATATTATTTTTTTCTAAAATAATTTATATAAAATTTTAAAAAATTTGATTTAAAATAGGTTCTCCACTAAAAGACAACAAAACATAATTTATAAAAACATTGGGGTTTATGTGTAATATTGGGTTTGTTTTTTCTAATGCATATTAAATATATTTGATAAATATCAAAAATATATTATTTAATATAAAACATATATATTACCTTGATTTTATTGACTACTATTAATTAATTCAATTTATTAGAATAAAATGGCTTTATGTGCATAAAAATAGTTCGTTATAAAAACATTTCATATATATTTAACTAGTTCCTATATTTCATTATAATTAATTTATAACCAATATATGAAAACATATAATTTCATAAGATTCTTAATACTATTTATTACCAAAAAATTAACAAAGGGTTATATCTTACTATATTAATAAATATTATTCTAATAATATATTATTGTTCAATAAAATATGATCTTATGAGTCACACATAAAAAATGTTTATTGTGTGTTTTGTAAGTGAAACTTGGTGTTGAGTATAAAGAAAAATACCAAAAAATTCAATTATTTAAAAATTGATTTTTTTAAAGTCTTGGGTTGTTACAAAAAATATGACAGAATGATTTCTCCCAACCTGAATAAAAAACATGCTATAAAAAATATACAATAAAGAGAAAACATCAGATGAGATAACACAATTTATAACTAATATAATTCCTTGGAAACAATGTAACTCAAAAATATTCATAACATCCAAATTTAGAAGTCTATGTTTAATGTATAATAGAAATAGAAAATGAATACACCATATGATAGCGTGGGAAAACAATCACTATCACCCCACAAACTAACTTGCCTTACCTAATAGATACATCTCCACATCACTATAGCACCTTGCATTTCCAATCCTCAAAAGACCAAAAAAGGTCTATAATCCATTGAGGGGGTTAACATGGGGTGACATATAAAACTCAGTATGTTCCCACCATGGTGTTCCCTAATAACTCTCTTTATAATAATCTGAACATGCTCAACTCTGAAATAAATCAAGGAGGGATAAATAGTTAATTATTTTTTATATCCAATTAATTGAAAACATTTAATTTTCCCTTTTCTCACATTTACAAATATTTCTAGGTAAACCATTTTCAAATAATTTCATATACATCATTGGAGTCTTATCATATCAATTATAATAATGTACAACATATCATCAAAACCATGAAAATACAAGCTAATACAATGTAATACAAAATAATAGTTATCATAACAGTAACGATCGGTATATGTCCAGATAAAATACTACTCATTCCATAGTCAATGACTTGTTCTCAGTGAAGTCCTTAGAACATTGACCTATGGAGTAGAGAAACAACCCATGAGTGAATCCTTTGATATTTCCAATATCAATAATCTAGAACAATGGGCATAGGGAAGAGATGGAAACTAAATATTTGAACACCTAATAATACATGGACAATGGTCCTATGATATTCCTTCCACTTATGTACTAATGTCTTCCATTATTCTATATTTTCAAAACCATTTCATTACAACCATTCTTTGAAAACAATTTTGTAAATTTATCTCATAGTTTTTAAATAATAAATATTTTATAACCAAATCTAAAAAAACAAATATTTTTTTAAAAAACCCATTTACAAAAAAAAATCCATCAATGAATAATAAAATTTCATTTATAAAATAATTTATAAAATCTAGATCAATGAAGTTCGTCAAGAATATTCTATAGAGGGTACCACCTATGTCTAATTTTGGCCACACATACCCACAATGGTATCCACTAATAAGGAATAACATAGAGATGATGGAAAAGGCCCTAGAATCCTTCCTCACATTCTTATAAATGATTCATCAATCAGAAGGGATATTTAAGAGGATAAAACATAATATACCTCAAAAAACATTAAAAATTCCCCACAACTAACAAAAGTGTTAACCTCCAGAGGAATATCACATTCCAGTTCTATAAAGAATCTAGAATATTATAGAGGAATACTAACCAAGAGAAAAGCATCGTAACTAGAACAAGGTTAAATCATAGAATGAAAAATCAAGAAGTATTTTAGGTCTCAAGAAGTCAAAGAAACCCAAGTACACCAAAAACTCATCTATATTTTTTTAAAACTATATTTTGAGAAAAAACATTATTTAATTAAAATTCCTGAAATATGATCATTAAACCATGTACTAGTTCACAAGTTCATCGTGACCCCAATTACAAAGAGGGAAATATCTATACATAGTGTGTAAACTTATAATGCCCTATACTAATTCATGGATTTAATCCAGATATCATTACATTACATGTAATAACATTAAATGATGTGTACATCCCCTATTGGTAGAGAAATACCAAATGTTTTCTCTAAAGACCCCAAAATATTGGTGTTCTCCATACTCATGGAGAACCCTGCAAATATTGGTAACACATTTTTACATAGACACCGTTAATTTAAAAAAATAAAAATCCTTAATGATGTGGTTTTTTATGCAAAAAATCCCTCAATTTATGTGAGTCCCAAAAAGAACCCAAATAAAGAGGTTAATGATAAGATAAGGGAGAAATACCTAATAGAAGGTAATGTAATGTTAGTCATTAAATGGTCTCATCACATCACTTCTATATTCGATTTCCTGATTTCCTTCCATTAAGTACATAAAAAATATATTTTCACCCAAGATAAGTTTCACCATAATTCTTTCATCACATTGTTATTAAAAGAATTATCATCTTTTTCTCTCCATGATTTTTATAATTTTATTTTTATTCTATCATTATTTCCTTATTAAAACTACAAGACAAATAGAAAACTTTGTTTCCAATTTCCACTATGGTCATGCATTAAAAAATGTCATCATATCTGTGAAATTCTATTATGGATTATGTCTTTTAGATAATTTTTTAATCCACTAATGATTCATTCAACCTAAAATTTAGGTTGAATGATAACACCATAGGTTTACCATGAATGTTCAGTAAACGTTTCCTCAAATATACTAACATATTCATCATTATTATTCATTAGAAAAATAAATCCGTAGGGTGTTTTTTAAAATTAAATGAGGAAATTTCTTTTTAAAAAACAAAATATATTAAAATAATTCATCCCCATAGATTCAATTTATTCTAATTACATTATGTTCATGATCATATTCCACAATTTAATTTATTATCCTTTCAAATAAATAAACTAAAGTAGCCTTTTTAATGGTTGAAAAACTATAGAATGAAAAATAACTTTTGAGAGGTACACATCAATTACACAGCATCTAGTCGATTAGAAGACCAACTGAAAAGAAGTTGTCTTTTCCTAATGAATGAATCAAAAAATAATAATTACCACCATGTAACATTTTAATGCTCAATATGATTTATAACTTGACAAAGATTCATAATCTTATAAATGATATTTTTCATTCTGTCTCCTATCACTTTTATTTGATCAGGAATAAAATAATTGAATTTTATGTCACATTCAACATTAATTTTACACTCAAAACGTTAAAATATCAACACCATATTTTTTTTACCAAAAATGGATTGAAACAAAAAGTTATGAAATGAATATAACATATTGAGAATTTTTAATATATTTTATATTTTAAATAAATTAAATATATATTATAGCTTTCAATGCATAAAATAATGAGTTATCATGCATTACACAAAATAATGAATTTCTATTAAAGAATCCATTACATACATGACTGAGTTTTATATAATAATAATAATATTATTATTTAGAATTACAATTTTATCCTAACCATAATATTTTAGGTCATGAATAAGATTAAATAATATGTAAAAATATATGTTTTAATTCATTATTTACAAATTAATTAGAAATAAATAAAAAATGAATTGAAAATAAAGGAAATGCTATTTATAATTTCTTTTGATTGAATTTTTTTTACCTAATAAATTAAATTAAAAATATTATTGGATGATTTTATTAAAATATATTTATTATTTAATTTTTTTTGACATTGGTACAATATATATGAATATGTTTCGAACAAAAAAATTTCACGCATAATCAAATCTATTTTTCCTGATTACATTTTTCATCGATTTATTGAAGAAATAATTTAAAAAATAAATTTGAAAATTCAATAAATTATATTTGGAAAAATAAAAATCAATTTAAATATCAGAAATAAAAAAATTCATTGGGCTAATTTTTGTATGTTTTTTGAGAAGATTTTTTTTCACGAATATTGAAAAATACAAAATTTTAATTGATAATGTAATTTTTATTTAAATAAATTATGATGTTAAATTATTATATATTTTTGAAATAAATTGATCAATTATACAACTATTAATATAATTCAAGTACTTGAAGTTATTTTTACATTGATTTTATATATATAAACTTCGTAAGCTTTGGATTATTTTAACTTTTAAAACATTAATTCTCGGTATCTATGTTGGATTAATTTTAAAAAAATAATCTACTCATGTGAATGAAATTTGTAAAATGGATTAAATATTTTAAATTTTAATAATTTATATTATCTAATAATTTAAACTGATTTTTTACAATATGTATTAGTGAAAATAATTAACATCAATTAATGAGATTGATCCTCAATCGAGGTTTTGTGAATTACATCAATTTATATTAAAAGTAATTTTACACAAATAAATGTTTTTATTAAATAAATTGTACTTTATATTTATAATCAGTGGGTCTGAAATATCTAATGTTGATATTTATATTTATAATATTAATAGATAAATTACCTAGGTAAAAAAAAATATACAAGTTACCATGGTAATATTTATAAATATAAAATTATGTTAATTTATAGAATAATAAATAACTTGATTTTCATATATTTATTTTTTATCATGGAGGTATTTATCAATGAATTCATCCCTCCCCTTTATTATTGCACATTTTTTTTAAGATCCCATATTTTTCTTGTACTTTTATTTCTATGTTCCTTTTATTTGAACCTTAATATACTAGTACTGTTTAGAGATGAAGACCATTTTTTGGAGAAAATAACATATAGTTCAAGGATGTATGCTTGTTTGAATTAATGCAGTTCGGGTATAAATGGGAAAAATTGTAAAAATGGGTTTGAGGTGAGTTGAGAGGATTTGAATGAAAAATAGGCTAAAACATAACTGTAGAACATTTACATGTTATGTAAGTGTTTTACACATCATATGATTTTTTATGGGTTTTATATAAATAAATTCGAGGTGATGGATTTTTTTAGTAGAATCCTTTAAAAAGAATTTAACGATGTGTAACTGGACTAAATTCTATTTAAATTCCATAAAATAAATTTTAAACATGTTTTGAGGATGAATTATCAATTATTTTTATCTACATCCCTCCTCATTCAGCCATAGGATCCATTCGACAATTTTGGAGGCTACCAGATAGATACCAATCCTTCCCAATCTCTGTTAATGGTGAACATAGGACATATTGAAGATTTGCGCCACTGGGTATGTGCTTTCTTCTTTTTGAGAACTATATCTCTCTTACTCAACATTCCGAATAAAAAATGTATGTTTACACACTGTTTGATTTAGATCTAGATAAAACATTATTAGAACATGATTCATTTGATCTTGAATTTTCTTTTTGGATCTAAATCCTATTCAACATTTCCTTCTTAAATTATCACCATCAAATTGGGTATTATTCCATTGGAGAGCATTGTCAACAAATTTAGGTAAGTGTTCTAATGCTCAAATCCCATAGTTGTGATTTGGATTTAGTACATGAATTTTTTTATAATTTTTATATTTGGATAGAAGTTGAATTTAAAGAATAGAATTAATTAATTATAGGAATGTGAAAATGTGGGATTTGGGAATAATTAAAAATGGAAATTGATTGTGTGATATTAATGAGTGAATCAGATAATTGATTAGGGAATTAATTATGAGATGTTAGAGTTTTTGATTTTAAGTAATTAATTAGTGAATTATTTTATTGAATATTAATATTATGAAAGGATTGATTAATTATTGATTTTGTTAATGTTTAGTTGAGATATATTTTTCATATTGTGTTAATATGATATAAGTAAATGGTGAATGGTAACAAGGAAATTTGTACAAGTATTATAAATGGTAACATGCTAGTTGAATTTTGTATTTTAAAATGGTTAATTGTAACATGGACATTCATCAAAGTGTTATTAATGGTAAAATGATCATTCAATTATGTATTTTAAAACATTTAATTGTATCATGGACATTAAACAAAAGAATAATGAATGCTAAAATTGTTTTGAAATTTGTGAGAATTAATGAAAAGTTACATGGTCATTAATTAATGTAAAAAATAACAGTAACAGGGTCATTCTGGAGTAAGAATCCATGTATGATAATGTGGTCCTTCAAACATGAGATATGCCTCAAGGATAGTTTAGACTTCTGTATGAGCCAAAGCGGGTATTGTGGTACGGGTGTCAATGCGAACCCATGGTCTATGTGGTTAAATATAGAGTAATTGATAATGTTATAATTGTTTAATTATGAATTATAATTATTTATTTACAGAACTACATGAACTATTATATAACTAGACATTATTTTAGAAACCACTGGGGTGGCGTACTATGTTATACTCAATCTATTCAGGTTTCCTGATAGGTACTCGAATAGACTTCATTATTTAAGGACAAGTTAAGGGAAAATTAAACTATGTTAGATGGATAGTTTGGGGATGAATCTTAGAAGAGTGAACCCAATATGGTTTGGCGAGTTCTAGGGAGTCATTGGGGTCTTTATTTTTTATTTTCTTTTTAGACACATGACACATATTTATCATGGTCGTCTAATGTATTAGTTGAATATTTTATTTCTTGTTTTGTTTATCATGAGATCTTGATATATATTATAAAAATATATTTCATCTATTATTGGATATTATTTCTACTACTATATCACTTTGTTAAATGAGGGTATAGTCTCCCCATGAATGACTAATTAGACCCTCACTTCCAGTCAGCAGCCTCTAGTGTATGGGGAGGTGCACTTGAAGCCATGTGACTGATTGGCTTGGGGCACCCGCATGTGGAACCTCAGTTGGGACATTAGAAAATGGTATCATAGGGAGGCTTTAATTTTTTTTTTCTTTTTTATAACTATTTCAAAAAGTCATATATGAGACAGGTAAGATATGGGCCTTGAAAATGAGATTGTGTGTGTGATTTTCAAACCCATGTATAATAGAAAACCCATGTACCCAGGGTTGAATTATTATTATTGTTGTTTTTATAGATTAATATTAGTTCACCTTGATTGATGCACTTGTTGTGTGATGTGAAAATTGTTTTTGAATTTCGTTTTGTAATTGTATCATGGCTAGAAAGGAATGATATTTGATTTTACATGCTTCATTCTAGGTGCTCATAATTATTGTGTGACATATATCACTTTATGCACTTACATGAAAATGGGGTTTGGGTATATTCTTGAACATGACCTATTTTCTTAACTTATGAAATTGAATTGAAAATAGTTCCCAATATGAAATAGGAAATTGAAAAATGATGCATTAATATGAATAAATTGGCATCTAAATAAGAAATTTGAATAATTAGAATGTGCTAAATCTTTTAACTAACACTTAGGTGTAAGATGGTTAAGGGTAGTGTTTGTGCCTTTGTATTGACCAAGTACTGAGATGTTGGGAAAATACTTTTAGTGACCTATTTTGTTTTTACCCCATACATAAATGATATAATGTTGTAAAATGTGTCGTAATATGCAGGTATGGAATTGTAGTGTAATTCTTCTTTGATTTTTTTTTTGAGTGGATGACAAGAGGACATGGAAGTAGACTATCCCCTAGTAATGGAACCTGAGGCAACGATAGTGCCAGGTGAGGATGAAGGGGAGAGATTATGATAAAAATTTACTTGAATCATTTAATTCATGAAATGTGACCAATGGTGGGTTTTGGAAAGCAACCATTATGTAATGAGAGAGCTCTAGTTACATTACCTTTTAATATTCACTCAAGAGGCTATACCAAAAGGAGCTAATTTCATGGTTGAGTCTATTCAGATTATACTTGATCATTTAGAGACTCATTCTGAAAAGTGGTCAAGTTGGCCACTTATATTCTATGAGGATCAACTAATAGATGGTAGGATATTTACTCACTGAATGTATAGGATGATGGAATGTTGTGGGTGGACTCCTTCGTGAAATTCTTGGAGCACTTATTTCCACAGATGCTGAGATTTGAGAAAGAAGTGAAATTTATGTGGCTGACTCAGTGGAGATTGTCTGTGATGGATTATGATAGATAGTTTATAGACCTATAATGATTTTAACTAGCTTTGATAGGATTTGACCAAACTATGGAGAGAATTAATGATAGATGTAGGTTTGAAATTATGTCCCAAGTTAAATTTTTTTGGTTAATGATGTTTCTAAGATGGTGTTCCTGGCTCTCATAGGTGAGGGGAACTAGAAAGAGGGTTCCAATGCAAGATATAATGTTCCTACTGGATGACTATGTGGTGAAAATTCTAAGAGAAAATTTAGTTGGAGTAGGGTAAATAGAAGTACACAGATATGAGGGAAAATTACATATGATCTTACAAGAGTGATCTATTATAAATTTGGTGGTTCGGTCCATCATTGTATGGATTTTCTCCATCCACCAATAATGTTTTGGTCTTGCAGCAAGATGATTTATCTGCAAAATAAATGTTGGATGCCAAGATAGATGGTCAGTGAGGGTGCATCAAGATAAGGTCATAATGTGGGAAGTGCATCATCTACACTATAATAGTATGGTAGTTGGAGTTCTACTTGCTGAGGTAGTAGAGGCATAGGATGAGGTACTCTGGGTAATAGAACCCATATCAGTAGAGTGGTGCGAATCAGGGGAGTCATACAGAATCACAGGGGATTGGGGCATGATAGCTACATGTTGTACTTCTTACACTTGTGGATAGTGAGGTTGAACCATCAATAGTGATAGATACTATACATGAAGCTTCTATATTAGCTAGATCATTATTTCATAATAGTGCCTTTCATACCTTTTTAACGAAAAAACATGTAAATGGTTTGATCTTAGAGGTTGACTTCTTTAGAAGGGTCATGATTGTCGGTAATCTATTGTGAGTACAATCTAGAGACATCTGTTCGTGTAAGATGTGTTCTTTAAAAATCATGGAATATCATTTTCTATGGAATCTCTATATTCATTATATTTCATGCTTCGACCTGATTATTGTTATGGATTGGATAGAATCATACTGAGCCCACAAATATTTTTACCAAGGGAGAGTGACCACTACATATCATATATGTGAAGATCATATTAACTATGTGGAGTGGGATATCTTGGCATGTCGAGCAGAGATAATTACTCAGCAACTACAAGAGCTCACAACCCAGTTTTCTAGTTTATTGTCGGTTGATGGGGAGTAAATCATGAAACCATTACACGTAAAGTTTAGCAATTTCAGGATGTTTTTAAGGAAGACTTCTCAGTACTATCATGTGAGATAGATTTGGAATTCACTAATTATCTCGTGTTGTAGGATGTGTGAGTATCTATTCACCTAAAAATAATGAAACATATAGAGCTTGAAGATCTCAAGAATCAGCTACATGAGTTATATGTCAAGGGGATTATACATCCTAGTATGTCTCTTTATGGATCACATATTTTTTTACAATCAAATTTCATGACGCTTTTCACTCGTGCATTGATTACTGAAAGTTGAATTGGATGAATATGATGAAATTATATCCTATTATGTGTATAGATAGTCTATTTGTGAAGTTGAAAGGATCTTGTGTGTTCTTCAAGATCGACATGACATCATGTTTTCATCATATGATAGTTCTAAATTACCATATACCAAGGAATTATTTTAGAAAAATATATGTCCCTTAAGAGTTTGTCATAATTCTATTTGGGTTGAAAAAGGAAATATCAATGTTTTTGACCTTGATGAAAAGAATATTTCATATGAAACTATATCAATTTTTGGTGGTGTTCATGGATTATACCTTGATGCACTCCAAGACTCATGAATATCATGCCAAACATTTTGACATCATTATTAGTAGAGTGAGAGAGCATCACCTCTATGAAATGCTATTAAAGTTCCATTTTAGGATCCACTAGGTACACTTCTAAGGAAACATCATCTCGGGGGAAGGTGTGTAAGTGGACCCAAAAAATATTCAAGTTGTGGCTTCATGATATCATCCAAATATCGGGATCAATATCCATATACATCAGTGGTTAGTTTTATTTTATTAGAGATTCATCTCAGACATTTGATGTTTTTAAGTTCCACTTTTGAGCCTTCCAGTAATTGGGTAATGTTTTAATGGATGGATTCATGTGAGAAATACGTCCATGAGTTAGATAAGAATCTAACAACCACATAGATATTCATCCTACCCGATCTATGTGATGGTTTCACTTTGTATTATGACACTTATGGAATTAGAATTGGGGTTATCTTGATGCAGGGATATTGAGTTGGGGCATAAGTGTCTCAACATATGAGGCCTCATGAATGGATCTACCCTAGACATGTTTTGAAGCTAGAAGTTGGTTTTTTTACTTTGTAGTATTCCTGAAACTATCTATTGGGTGAAACGTTTATGGTGTTTATTGATAACAAGAGATTAAGATACATATTTTTGAAAAGATATTTGAATCATAGGTAGCAGAGATGGGTTGATTATATGAAGTGTTATGATTTTGAGATGGATAATACACATGGAAATAGAAACAATGATGTTGATTCTTTAAGAAGGAAGAATCAGAATCATGTAGTTTAGGTTTCTAGTTCTGAGTGGAATATGGTGGCTTTACATACTAATATTCATGCGGTGGTTCATGAGAATCAAGAATATGTGACTTTTTTATCAGTTGTAGTGGAGTCTAGGCATTTGTGATGAATCTAAGACAGGATTTACAAGGATGTAGAATGTTTGTCTTTGTGGGAAAACCAAGAATGGGGTAGATAGAATCATATTGGATAATAAATAAGGATTAGATAATCTATGTACAGAATCTTGTTATTGTGCCTACGAGCATGCAAGAGGATCTTATGCAGAAATTTCATGCCTTGATGTGGGCAGTAAATCCATGTGTGAACAATGTTTACTATGACCTATGATGATTTTTTTTATGGTCATGATAAATTAGATAGAATGTTTTATAACATGATACCAAACCTATCAGAAGATGAAGGGATAACATGAAAGACCTATAGGTTTTCTTCACTTGTAACCTATTAAGAAGTTAAAGTGGGATTACATAACCATATATTTTATGGTGGTCTCATGAAGACACCATGAATGAATGATTCTATCTGGGTTTTTGGCAATTGATAGGAAAAATAGTAAATTTCTTATGTATAGAAGAGGCTTTCATGGTAGATCAACTGGGATTTTTGTATGTGAGGTAGATATTCTGTCTGCAGAGGGTTCCACAGACTATAGTTTCATATTAGGATTCATGTTTTAATTCATGATTCTGGTAGGGATTGAATAAAGAACATGGTACATAGATATTATTATGTACCACATTACACCCACATTAATATTAGATGTCAGATCATAAAATACATATAATTGAGGATATGATATGGGCATGTGTGACAGACTTCGTAGGATCCTAGGAGAAGTACTTTTCTTTAGTTGACTTTTCCTATGAAAATAGATATCAAGATTATATAGAGATTGAACTATATAAATAAATTTTTGGTAGTACATTCAGAGCAATACTATGCCAGATAGAGGCTGGTGAGCCAAATTTGTTGGGACTAAGCATCGTGCATGAGATGCCAGAAAAGGTTTATCTAATTAAAAGACGTATGAATATGGAACAGATTATGTGTATTTAATATACTGAAAGATAGAGATAACCCATAGTTTTTACATATGGTGATTGTGTATTCATTCATGTGTAATTTATGTTGGGTCACCATAGGACTCATAGGCAGGGTATGTTGGTGCCTTGGTTCATTGGACTGTTTGAGGTAGTGGAGAGAATTCTACTGGTGGCATACTAATTGGATCTTCCAAGAAATACAGTACCATATATGATGTTTTAAAAATATGAATA
Organism: Viscum album; assembly: GCA_963277665.1. NCBI lineage: Eukaryota > Viridiplantae > Streptophyta > Magnoliopsida > Santalales > Viscaceae > Viscum > Viscum album. Next base: position 884,727,693 of record OY728123.1, read on the forward strand.
ATTCAATAGTATCATACCAACCCCTCTCATGTGATCGATGCAGAATTTTCTGATCTTAAGATAGATGCATCCATTGAGGAGCATCTGATGTGTGTGTTAGATCATAGTGAAAAAGTGTTGGAGGGAAAACCCATATTGATAGTTCAAGTATTTTATAAATAATGGAGAATACAAGAGTAAACATGGGAATGATAATAAGATATGATGGATCAGGGAACCATTCTTTTTTACTCAGAATCATTATGATTCTTTGAAATGCAGCTCGATGAAGATATGTTATATGTTGGGTAGATAATAAGATCAAATATTTTTTGGGTACTTTTTTCTCTATGTTCCTTTAATTTAAAACATAACGGCCCTGTCTTGTTCGGATAGAGAGATAATTTATTGGAAAAAATTACCTATTGTTTGGGGATATATTCTAGTTCAAATTAATGGAGTCCAGGTATCAATGATTGAAGTGTTAATAATTGTTTTAGGGTGAGTTGAGAGACATTGAAGGGAAAATGTGTTGAAACTCAACCACAGAACATTTACACATCATGTATGGTTATTTCAAATCATATAATTGTCCATGGATTTTAAATAAATAAATCTGATGTGACATATTTTTCAGGGAAACCATTAAAAATAATTTCATGACGTGTAACAAGATTACATGTCATTTAAATTTCTAACCTATAATTTTGCATCTTTTGTGTGGATGAATTATTAATAGGATTTGTCTACATCTACCCTCTGTTGACCCTATGCAAATTTTTGACAATTATAGATTCTCCTAAACAGATCACATGCTTCCCAACTATTGTTCTTGGTGAATAAAAAGATGGATTGAATATTTTCTCTACTAGGACTGTGCATTCGTCTCATTGAGACCTATATCTCTCTTAGACTCCTCTTTTTAGAAAAAAAAGTGTGTCTACATACTGGTTTTTTATAAAGATATAATATGATTAGACCATTTTATTTTTTTTAATTTATTATTTGGATGTAAATTATGTTCTTCATTTCATTTTTGAATGATCCTCTTAAAATTTTTCATTTTTACATTGGTTATAATTAATAAAAAATTAAGGTAGATAGTCTAATGGTCAAATCCCATAGTAGTTATATTGATTGAGTACATGAAAAATTGTACAATTTCTTTATTTGTTTCAAAAATAAATTTTATAAATACAATAAATTAATTATAGGAATGTGAAATTATGGGATTTGGGAATAATTAACTATAGAGATTGATTCTTTGATATATATCAGTGCATCAAAAATTAATTTGAAATTAATTTTTAGATGTTTGATATGTTATTTTGAAGAATTAACTGGTGAATTTAATTATTGAATAATGATATTGTGAAAGGATTAATTAATTAATTATTTAATTAATTGGTTTTTGAGATATATGTGTATTATTTTGTTTTTATGATATATGTTAATGGTGAATGGTAACATGTACATTCATCCAATTATTATGAATTATGACATGCACATTTAATTATTGACTATAAAATGGAGAATAGTAACATGTGCATTCAGCCATGTATTATAAATATTAACATTCTAATTCAATTACTTATTTTAAAATGGTGAATAGTGACATAGACTTTCAAGCTAGAAATAAATAATGGTAACATGATCATTCAGTTTATTATAATTAATAAATGGTAACATGGATATTCATTTATGAAATAATTAATGGTAACATGTTCATTTTAGAGTGTGAATCAATGAATGGTAACATGTCCATTCAAACAGAGGATATCCTTTCTGGATATTTTAGACTCTGGCATGGGATGAAGTAGGTATTGAGAAACGTGTGTCCACTGGAACCTGTGGTTTATATGGTTAAATAAATATTAATTGATAATGTGATAAATATTAAATTTTTAATTGTAATTATGTATTTATATAACTACATTCACTGTTATCTAATTGGATAATGTTTTATACACAGTTGGTGGAAGCCTACTGAGTTGTACTCAAACAATATTCAGACTACCTAATTTGAACTGAAATAGATTATATTATTTCCGGATAGGTTAAGCGGAACTGTCCTATGTTAGATGGCTAGATTGTGGGCGGAGCCTGGATGAGGGAACTGTACATGGTTCGAGGACCTCTTGGAAGTCTTTGGTGTCTTTTTTTTGTATTTTCATTTTAGGAACTTGGCACATACTTCATCATTGCATGCTTCTATTCTATTTTAATATTGTAATTTTTATTTTTTTTATCATGAGATATTGATATTTTCTATTTAAATATATTTATTACATTGTTTGTTATGATTTTTGAAGTTGTATTAATTTTATAAAATAGGTTATTGTCTCATCATGATAAACATATTGTACCCTCCCTACTAGTCAGTAGCATGTGGAATATGGGGAGGCATGCTTTAATCCATGTGACCAATCACCTTGAGGAACTATCAAGTGAAACTCAAGAAAAGACATTATATATTTAGGTATATGAGGCAAGAGAGACCTTCTAATAGTGAATAAATTATGTATTTACACTAATTCCACTATTTTAAAAAATAAATTCACTATCCACCATATTTTGACCACCAAAGGCTTTTGTATTAAATAAATCAAGAGAAATCACTTCCCAACTTCCATGCCAACATCCTAGAATCCATAATTTTGGCATAAGTTCAACCAAAAAAGACCTTTGGTGAAATCTATAATGTGATATCTAATGAAGAAGATACATTCATCAAATAAAATTTATTAATAATTCAAAACCCATAAATTATTTTGATATCATGAATATTTAACAAAATTAGTATATTTAATATACTTAGATGTTTTTATGTTAACTGTACAACCAATAAGATGACTCACTTCCATCAAATGGGTTACGAAATCATTATTCGTGTGTACGGAATGCATCTCCCTCATAAACCGATGTCATTTAGTTTTCCATTTCCACCATTCAATAATGGGAATAATGATGTATTTTTTGTTAATATTTGAAATATATGATATTTTTATGTTATGGTTCATTTATAATTATAATATTCTACATAGCTTTATTGTTTCCATTTTGTGGGAATAAGAAAACGTCACTCGTGTGTATAGTAGACTAGCACCTCACAAAGCGATGTTATTCATTCATGATTTTCATGAATTTTATTAAGGATGGGTTTAATAAATATTTTTTATATATAAGACACAAAAATGATAATAGTATTGTATTGTATATTTTGAATTTTCTTTCCTATATTTCAATATTATAAGAAAATGAAAACATTTTTCAAGCGCATGTACGATTTATTATCTCCAGGAATGGTGTGTTTCATTTCCTATCACAAAATTTTATAGATTACTCTAAATACAAATAAAATGAAAATATATTTCATTAAAATCATTGTTTAAATTATGGAGATTATAAAATCATAATCTATATAATAGGAAAAAACAAAAATACAGATCACACTCGATAAGCAAGGCAATTAACAACCAAAACAATGAAAATAATAACATGTTATTAACATTTGAGATATACGATTTTATATAATAATTATTTATAATATTATAATATTAATACGGGTTTTTTATATTAATAGATTTCATAAATCCATCATATAGTATGTTAATGAGAGTTCAACTAAAAAGAAGCGTATGGTGATGGATTACATCTCAATTTACATTCTATCTAGACATAGTTTCCATTTTGCACCAATTCACATATATATATTGTGTCTATACGACCCTTGTGGAATTTAATGTCAAGATTAATTCATTTTAATGGTATTTTATGTTTCAATTTGAATTCTTTCTTCCTATTGGGTTTGAATTTATAATTACTAAGAGATAAATATCATTGGACGATATCAATTTCTTTTATGATTGTTGACTTTCTATTGAACAAATCACATAATGACGATTATTTATCACTAAAATTTTCATTTATAATAAATATAAACATTCTTTTCTGATGGATATTATTTTTTGATAACCATTACACCATTTTTACCTGTGGGTTTTTACTTTGCATGTTATTTAATTAATTGGAGAAATATTGATAAATCTGTATCCTTTAGTAAATAATGATTTTTGATGATAAGAGATAATTTTAATGAATGAATTAAATTATTAAATATATAAGGAATGATTTGTAAATGAAGTCATGGGTGGGTTATTGTTAATTATTTCCCATTAATGCATTGATTGTCTCATGATACAAAAATAGCTGGACACATCATAGGCATTTGTAACTTGTTTGTTTTAAACTATCATGTGAAAGAGATTGAGAGTATATGTATTGTTATCCAATCCAAATAAGTTTGTAACCTGAATTTTTTAAACCATATGGTGAAAGGTCTTCATGGTAATGATATAATGTACTTGGGAAACATGATATGTGCTAAAAAATAATTTCCTTCATTCAGATTTCATTATTATTATCTATGATATTTTCCCTATGACAATATCTATAATTGCATTTCATTATCAATTTTCTGATTAATATGATTGTGATTTAATTTATTTACAATTATATATTTATTATTACTTATCCAATTATTTAAATATAATATGTTATTAGTTATTCACCTTATCATGTTGATTATTCTTATTTATTCTTGATTTCTTCTACTGTACATAACCCTTACTGACCATTTAATATCAGAATTATTTTTTTTCCTTTACCCAAGATTTCGTGATGATTATTGTGTCTAATATATATAGATTATCTACATGAAATAATTTTATTATGATTAAAAATTTATTTTTCAGTTATTTTATTCAATTGTAATAGAATATTTATCTATTTATCTAGTTTACCATGACTTCTAACATGATCAGTTAGTTGGGAAGTGGTTCCTTGTATCTTATAACAATTTAATGATTATAGTAACCTACAACATTCTTCTAGGATTGGGGTTGGAACAATTATCATGATTCATTCATGTTCCATCTATTGAATAAAACTTAAAATCACGGTGTTAAATTAGTTAATCATGTTGGGAAACCACATAATCATGAAAAATAATTTACTGGTTATCTAAAAAGAGACACATTTTTTTATTATATGGAACCTTTGGTTTAAACTATACCATCCATCATCATTTCAATACATTAGTATGTTATTCGGTACTTATACATATACCCCATATTTTCAGTAAATTTTTCTCATCATAGTTACCAATGTTAATTAAATATTATACTCATACCAATTCTACTGACCTTCACTTTACATACATATATCTTACCAAATAAAGATAAATATTTATTACCTAACATAATAATATATTCTACAATCATATATGTTTAGTATCATTGTAAAATTTTTCATATAATTTACATTTTTATAAAATATGAACAATGTCAAACACTTGGTTCTTTATAACTAGATCCCCTGTAAGAGATATCATGATTAAAATTGCTCTCCACAACCTATGGAAAATGGAATATATGAATGGGTGATCTCAGATGATCAGTAAGTGTAATAAAGTGATATACCAAGGATTACATAAGAGTAACATGTGAATAATAGTATTTGGACATGGGTTTAACATTTGAAACAACCCATACCCTATATTTCATAGTTCAAAATCATGGTCCATTTCATAAATTGATGTATTTAAAAAGGAATGATTCATAAAATAAACAAGGGATATGAACCTTGATATAATAAAATTGGAATAATAAAATGATTTTTCACATAAATAATATCATTGAAAAGAATTTTCATAATAGTAAAGTCTCACTAAAAAATATCATGGTTGATTCGGTTCAGTCCCCATTAAATCATTGTAGTCATGGTTTACTTTAAAGACTATCATATTGGATAAATTCCCTTACTAAACTAGGATCACAACACATGCCATTTTATTTTCCCACATTCGATATATATCTTTACCCAATGCATTGAAGAAATATATAGTTTTTTTCCATCCATGAAAAAATTAATATCATATATATGTGGTCCATAAGACCATGAAACACTCGTTATACAATAATCCATTATAAGAAAATATTTTTCATGGACATTTTATTATAGAAAAACCTAGGTAAAAGAAATGGGTTTCATAAGTATTTCATATATTCATCATTTTATAACCAATGGAAAACGATAAATTTTAATAAAAATAATGTTATCATAATAATCAATCATACATAAAAGGAATATGTATAGTGTCATTGTAAGATATCCGTATTAAAAATAAAATAAAAACTAATTATTCCATATATGAAACGTTCTTTTATATGAGAACATGAAAAATTTCCTAAAGAAAATATGATTTCTATATAGTAATATGTTATTTAAAATTTATAAATTTACATAATATTAATAAAATCATTTCATTTTATAATTAAATTTAATTAATATAAAGTTATATTCAAAAAAATTATTTTTCATTAAAGTAGGAAAATCTATTAAAGCATTTTATGTTAAAATAAAACATTATTTTCATAATTTTCTAAAAAACAATTCAAAAAATACCTTGTTAAAAAAATTACAAATAGATTACATTTAAAAAATTCAATAAAAATTAAATAATGGTTGAAAAAAAAATTAAAAAATCAATTAATTATATTATAATTATTATAAAAAATATTTTTAGAGAACATGGTTATAGAAGAATATGGTTTTTTGACCAAAGAGATTAATAATTTTGGTTTTCCTTAAATAAGACTATGAGTCTCTTAATTTGACAAAAATGATAAATTAAAATGAAAACTTGTTTTATAGAGAAATGAATACAGGATAATAAAATTAAATATTCCATTTAAAGTTATATCATATTATTTAATTTCCAATAAAAGAATAAAAAACAATCATGATAAAAAATAAAATTGTAAAATAAAACCCTTACAACATGTTTGAATTTCATAAAAATCACACTAACTTCAGGTATAACAAAATAAAATTTATTGAAATTATATTAAATAATAATTGACACACTTTTTATATCATATATGACCCTTTATTATATTTCAAATCCCATTTAATAATAACTCATTATAAATGTCATCATTTCTGGGTGTTAATTGTTTCGTTTTTTATGAGAATTTTAGTTCGGGAGTAACAATCCTTGTACTTTTATCATGGTTGAATATTACATAGAATTTAAATAAATATATTAATATCATATACATTCATTATATATATATATATATATATATATATCGAATCAACTATTAATGATATATATTGAAAAATAAATTAGACCCTTTATAGCTATGGGATGTCAAACAGATTCATGAACACTATTTTCACCCATTTGTAGATGGATTGAAAGAAAGGAAAATAATAATTCACTATTTTAGAATAATATCATATGTTATTAATCAAATTTATTAATAAAATATATTCTTATTACCATCCAAGTAAAAAAATTGAAAAAAATACTTTTCGTTGTGGATGTAGTAGTCTACACATACGCACAAGCGAAATTATCATTTTCCAATGGGTAGGAAGGCAATATTGAAGATGTTATATTATAATTACATAATTATAATTATTTCATAAATGTAATATATAAATTTTATACCCATCATATTAATAATCCATGAATGATTTGGATGGAAAATGAATTTTTTCCCTATGTGGATATGGTAATCTAAGGACTCATAAGAGAAATGTTTTCACTTTACATTTAATGGAATATTGGGTAAATATTGAAAATTAAAAAATAATAATAGATATTATTTATATAGATTATAATTTAGTTATTACTTATTTATGAATTTTATACAATTTGGGTTTGTAGAAAAAGATGTGAATTTAAATTGTTCAGTTAAGATGAATTGAACTTCCATAGAAAAAACTAGTAGATCCTTTCTTAAGGAATATATCAATAGTATTTTAGAAATAAAAAAACATACAAAACATGTTTATTTATATTGATAAGATAAATTATATTCTATTAGTATATATAGGTTTTGAAATGATTTAGAAATATGAATGTTAATTGATGTACTTTTAAAATAATGTGAATGGAGACACATGGAATTATATATAATATTAAAATATAACATAGTCATTTTCAAGAAAAATTCATCCATATATAAATGATTTTGATTAAAAATATAATAGCTTCAAAATAACATTATCCAATGATATTTAGAAATATTCATGATTAATTTTATATCTAATCTATTTTGTTGACCCTTACCATAACCATATTTATCTTAAACTACAGTAACAACAATTTCAATATTAAAAGTTTACTAATGTTACTAAAAATTGACAAAATACTCATAAATGGAAAATGATTAATTTTTACAACCATATTCCATTAATTTCGAAAATTATTCCATTTTTATGAATTCTAAATCATTAAATAAAATATTACTTTTTATAAAATATCATTAATTTCAATTTTCGAACAATTAATTTAATTGCACATTAAAGACATCATGATACAAATTGATTTAGAATATATGAATTTAGAACATATAATATATTTTATATTTATCGTATAAATCTTGTAAAATGATAATTAATCTTAACTACAATACTTTGATTATAAGTAAAATATTTAAATTTATTGTTTTATTAACTAAATAAAAACTATATTAGTGCTGCGTTAGAATATATTGTAATTATATAGTAGCTAAAAATTATAAATAAAATAACATTATTAATTTTTTTACATTTATAATTGACATTAAGAACCTAACTTGTCATATTTTTCTCTTTGTAAGAAACATTTAGAGTTATTAATTTTAGGAGAGTGGAATTTTGTATTTATTCATTTCTTAAATAAATATAATGGTTATAAAAAAAGAAATATATCCCTAAAGAACCAATTATTCAATAAATGGATATAAATGGTCGAAATACACACATAAAATAAAATAAATGAAAGTGTTATAGAAATACTAATTCATTATCAAAACGTTTTAACCCTATTTTACACATTTTAAATGTTTGTGGATGATTTTTTTACTATAGTTTCTATTCATATTGAAGAAAATAAAAGGACTTATTTACCTAATTTTATCAACAAAAATCAAAATAAGGAATCAATCTAAAAAATTAATTTCATATCTATGGGATAATTTTATTCAAAATTATACATTCAAAATGTGGTAAAAACAGGTTTTCTAAAAACAATTGTTTCTATGTATATAATTTTTTCAATACAAAGTAAAATATAAAAGTAATTACAATGATATTATTTGGAATATTAATAATATAAATAAAAAATTATCTTTGAAAAAGTTTGAAAAACAAAATTAATCCTTGTAATTTCTCTACATAAAAAAGAAATCATTGAATAAAATTTAAGATTTTTAGTATTCATTAATAAAAAAATTATTAAAAAATAATAATAGTCTAATCTAAGATAATTTGTTATTGATGATTTCAAAATTAAAGTTATTTTTGTTAAATAAATTTTATAAAACTTGAAAAAAGTAACTATTTTTTCCCTTATTGAATGTGTTTTTGAAACAATTTATATTTTAAAGCATAAATGGGCATTAATAAATATTATCTACTTATTTGTCAATATTTTTAATCAAAATACTTTATACTAATTTATTTTCAAAATCTGGTTTTTCTAATTTATTTCTCTAACATAACGACATGGTTATAATGATATACTATATTACTATTCATTTATACCTGGGGTTTCATGTATTAGAAGCTATAAAATAAATTTTTATTTGATGAGAAATAATTTTTAAAATATTGGGATAGTATATTAAGGTTCAGGTGAAATTTATTACAAGAAAAGTCAATGTCGTTGGAGATCATCAATAATTTAATATCAGTTGATGCACCCCTATGAAATTACCAGCATTATAGACCATACAATTAGGGTGTGTGATAGTGTAATATGTGGTTATGTATCTTGGCCATAATATCATAAATGTAAAAGTTCCTTTGTAATAATAAAATAGTGTTTCCATAAATCCAATTTTAATTATTATATTTTTTTAATAAAATAAACATGAATATAAGATGAATATTATAAATAGATTTTTTCATTGAGATAAAATATAATTTTATTTTTATAAAAAATAAATAATATTATTTTAAATTCAGATATTCTAAATAATGTTTATATTCATGAAATTTTATTATAAACCACTATCTATTTAAATAAAAATCATTTTTTAATTTTACATTTCGCATAATTTTTTTATAAGGGAATAAAAATTGACTATGTTGTAATTTTTTTCAATAAATACGGTTTTTCAATTTAAATTTCCAATTAATGATATTTTTTAAATTACATAGAGAAACAAAATATTGGGAAAAAGCCCATAAAAATTTAGATATGATGAAATTTTAAGATGTTTCAAAAGAACATTATTTTTTAAAGAATAATATGAAATGTTTTTTTGTGTTATTGATATAGTTTAATTCATAAAAAATAGGTACTAATGAAGTAATAGTTGATAAAATTGAATCCATCAATAATTTTATGGTTTTAAAATATCATTTATTTTAGTGGATTTAAATCAATTTCAAAATTTATAAATGACCTTATTACTAATAAAATGTTAATTATGATTAAAAAAAATACTTCTATGAAAATTTTAATTTTCCCTGTCCAATGTAATATTAATAAGGGATTTTAGTTCTCATTAATTAAAATATTCTGAAATATGAGTAAAATATCTATAACCATGAGAAAAAACTAAGGGTAAGCCGCCTATTATTCACTTTCCACAACCGAGAATTCCAAGACATATCATTAGAAATTATTATTAAATTACACTTATTTTACTATAAGTACTTGCCCTTCCCCCCATTCATCTCAACTAAACATTCATCAACTATGAAATTATTTTCAGTTTTTACTCTAAATTTTCTACTAGGTTCCCCTAAGGAGAAAATATTTCCCTCTTCAATCTTTAAATATTTACTTCTCATGGTAAGGGAACTCTCATATTTTTCGATTATAATCGTGTACCTATATTGTGGTATGTTTTTTTAAATATTTAGTTTAATTTTTAATGAAATATTTATCATCCCATTACTATTAAAATATTTTTGTTTCAATTAGAGACTTTTCTATTTCATTATTATATCTCATCAATCCATATTGTATATCTATCATGCTACTGAAATATTTCCTGAATTTATCTCTTTTATAAGAAATATTTTGTATTTTAAATGAGGAAATGTCTTCTTTTTTTGCAAGGATATTCACCTATATGTATCCATGGTTCATTGATTTAGTAGTTGAAAATATTAATCTCTCATTCATTCCATATTAGTTAAAAATGAAATAATCCTCATGTCACTAAGAATTTATGAGTGTAAGGAATTTTATATGAATCATTTTCATTATTTCTAAAGTGATATTAAAGAACTTTTTTCAGATGATCTATGTGGTATATTTGAATTCAATCATATTAAAGGTTTACCCAGATAATTTTAGAATGTAGTTTTTAAAGAATTTATCTCTAAAGATTACATGATTTATAATACCTTGGAGGATAAACTCAAAAATTATATTTTATTATAAATTGGTGATAAGATCTAGTGACATGGTTATGAATGAATCATTTTTTGGTGTATCCATATTTCCATGTTATGATTCATTAACATTCTATTATTATATTCCCCATGTTATTATGATAATACACTATAGTTATGCCACATAATGACCTACTAAAAATTTCAATTTTTATTCCCATACCTGGATTTATATTTTCTCTATTATTTTGTTTCATGCCCCAAGGATATGTCATGTTGTACATGTAACATAGGAGGAATACATAAACAACCCTTTCTAGAAGTTAGGAAGATGTTTCTGTTTTCCATGTTATACATTCAAAATATCCATTAAAATAAACCATGAATGTTCATTTGTGTTTTTAAATTTTATACTAGTTAATGTATTTTTTATGTATTAAGATGTTATGATGACATAGTTGGTATCAATTGTTGGTTTCATTATTTATTTAAATTATGATAGGGATACATTAATATGGATATAATGGGTATGTAGAAATATAAAAAATCATCCTAAAATTATGTGTGATGTATTTAAAGAGTGGGTTTCAAGAATTGAAATCACTATATAGATAATAATAGTTGATGTAGATATAACACATTTTCTATTAGGGGTAATAAAAATGAAAATGGTGCATTGGGTATTAACATGATAGTCCCCTTGTGCATGAAAAATATGCATTGATGAATATATGGTTTGAAACTTTAATATGATATTCATGTCTTAATCACATGTTTTTTATAAACCATTATAAAGGATATATGTACATTTAATTATTACTAGATGAAATTAAAAAATATGATGACAATATAATGTTTTCAGGACATAAAATACCTTTAAATTGCATAATTTCTAATGGTAGAATGTTTCTCACTAATGTTTTATTCTTTTAGAAAAATTTTGTTAAGTATGAGGAACAACATAAATGATGAGTACAATTGATGGTGAACATACAGAAGTTCCATCATGATAAAATATGGAATTTTAAAAATGACAAGGATCATGAATCTACTATATTGGGTAGTGAATAAAAACGCGAAACATGTTGGGAAACCAGATTATTCTCGAATGGAAAAGCTTGTAGTTTAGATTTTCATGTTTCAATGAAAACTATGTTTTAGTGGATGGGATGGCCCATTATTTTTAAAATAGTGGATTGACACTATTGAAAATATATTTTATCTATTTTATAAGTCCAAATAGAGATATTACCCTTGGTATTATATAATTTTGAAATGAAATCTAATAAATAGTGGACAATATTTTAGAATAAAAATCCAAGAGGGGATACTAATGTGATATACTTGTAAGTGATTAGAATAATTTGATACAATAAGTGTTTTCTTAGTTTTATGTGAACAAAAATATAGAAGGAATACTTTAAAATGAAGAAAAAGTAAACTAAATCAAAGGGAAGAAACTAAATAAACATTATAATACATTCTTAATACCCAGCATACTTTGTTTTGTATACTAATGGAATTGTTGATAGTTTATTTTAGGAACTATGAACCCATATTCAAATAAATATTGTAAATAATGAATGTGAATTATATATAGATATAGTGTGTTATTCTATAGTGGGTAGAATTTTATTTCTAAATATTCAATGTTCTCATAGGATGAATTGAAATAATGGTGAAATGAAGCCAAACTCAAGGAATAATTTTGATCAAGGGAGAGAAGGAAACAAACTGTAACCACCCTTTAGAAAAATTGTTTGGAAGAAATTTTCGAGGTGAAAATTTCAAGGAGGAGGATTATTCTACATGTGTGGAATAAAGAAAAATATATAATGAAAATTTCATTATGAGGTGAAAACTCAAAAAATCAATGAAAATTAAATAAGGAATATGGTGAAAACATTATCCTGAAGTTTAGTTTGTCAACCATAGGTATCGTGGGAACATTGTAAATCAATTCCCAGATTATAAGTTAATGGAGTGTACCCACCATAAACTTCATAACAATTCATGGGATTATGGTTATGATTTCTCAATAATAATGGTGAATGTTTATGCTCTAAATGATGTGGTTGAAGGTACACTAATGGTTACCTCAAATAAATAGAATAAAATATATTACTATAATTATTTGAAATATATTATTTTATCCCTGATTTTAAAGAATGATGAATCAAACCCTACATTTATAGAATTAGTGATATTAGTTAATACTCATGGACGAATTATCTATGAATAAAAGGTTTATTGAAACTAGGGTATTAAATTTTATGAGTACATTTTCATCTGAAATCTTGTAATATTTCCCATAGTGTAATTAATCACTATTATATTTATGGATTGAATCTCAATGTGTAATTTTAATTAGTTAATTTATAGAAAGTAAATATCAGTGGACTTAAATGGAAGACACAAAGTTATTTTCATTGGATAGATATCTTAGCTTGGCATTATTCTAAATGGACATCATATATCATACTATATACTGAAAATTAGTAAATAGGTAGAAGAAAATGAATTTTTATAGATAGAATATTACCACATTTTCATGAATCAATTTATTTATTTTCTAAAGAGTTACCTATACCACCTCCCAAAATATAGGTAGAATTCTCATTATAACTAATCCATAGATTCAAGGCAATATATTAGAACACTTATAAAATGGAATATGTGGAGTAAGATGAATTAATGATTCAACTACAAGAAATATTATAAAAACTTTTTATTCTATCAACTGCCCCTCTTTGGGGAGAACTTATTCTATTTTTGAAAAGAAAACATGAGTTTTGTCTACAAGGCATTATTTATAGGGAGATAAATTGGATAACAATAAATAATAGGGACTCTATCCGAATTATTTACCATTTAATTTAACAACTTCATTCATCTTTTTTCATCGGTGTGATTGAGAGTCGATTGGGGTATCATTAGTTGAGGGAGAAAACACATTGTATTATAGATAAAAAAATTACAAAGAAATATAAAAATTATTTATTTTTTACACCTTTTTTCATGAAAAGTGGTCCTATAATATTTTTGTATTTGAATAATAGAGTCATTAAAGACTACCACAAAAAATTTTGGGAGGTATTTATTCACGATGTTATCGTATATTCAAAAAAAATTAGGATCATGAGTATCATCTAAGTGTGATATTAAAAATATTGGGGAAAGATAATCCTCTTATAAATGTTTCTAAATTTGATTTATTGATAAAAAGTAAATTCTTGGAGGAACATTGTGACTTGTTATAATTCATATTTGATCCATAAAATACACATTTAATAGATGAGTGACAATATCCTACAACTATAACTGATATTCTGAATCTCCATGATAATGTCTGATAAAATAGAAGGATTATCAAAAACATTTAAAACAATTATAATAGTCAATAAATAATAAATCCAAATGGATTTATGTTTATCTAGAGAGAGGGTTGAATAATTTTTCAATTAATTGAAGAATTTACAGTCTAGTGAACTCATCCTGACATAACTTTTTTCATAGAAGGAATTTTTTATCTATAGTAATACATCTTATAAACGGATTTAATGTGTGCTCATGAAAAATGAAAAAGCGGTTCCCTATTAATATTTATATATAAATCCTGATGAGATGAATTAAATAACTCTTGGACTATATTTAGATGTATTAAATTTTCTCTATAGATATAAGAAAACTATTTTTATAGTAAAAATGATATATATGTATACCAAAATTGTTTAAAGAATAAAATCACACACAATTAAATGAAAATGAGACAAAGTATATGGATGTGGTTTCATAAATTCAATGATTATAAAATTAATTATCAACTTTTAATAGCATACAAATTCATAGATGAATTGAGACATATATAATATAGTGTTCTTTAAATGATGAGTATAAAAGGGGAAATATTAATCAAAGACGTAGTATGGTTTTGAATATGAATAATAAGAAAAAATACATCCTAAATCATATCCAAAATTATCTATCAAAATTAATTACTATAGAAGATATAAAATACTGACAATAGATTATCCTATGGGGTAAAGTAAGATATAATTTTTGATGAATGGTATGTTTCCATAACCAAATATCAATCATGAAATTGTACTAATAATTTGTAAAAGTCTACATATACCATATATTTTGTAGATTAATAAGGATTTGATCAATGTATCTCATATGCATACATTCTCTATACAACGTGAAAGCACTAAAATGTATAAATAATTTCATGATCATTATTTTATAGAAATTATGAAAAGCACGATTTTCGATTATAATGCAAGGTTCTTATTGTGTTAAAAATTGAATGTGGAGTGAAAAAATTCCAAACGGGTATGGAAACTACTACCCATACAAATATAGAAGTGGTGAGACATTACTATACACTTTAACACTAGCCTACATAACAAACCCAAGGGAAAATATTACATATGGTCAATCATTGATATCTTGAAATGGACTTTTCATTTCATTACCATAAGATATAATTTCTCTCAGGAGCACCTAGATGGACTCTATATTAAAGAGTCATGAGACTCCCTGGTGTTCCATTTGAAATAATTTTTTACTAATATCCCTGATTTTCTTCCATGATATGGAGTATCCTTAAATAGTAAATTAATTGATATTCAAACATGAAAAAATGATCACCCTCAAAATGATGGGTAGTATGAATTGATAAATCAAACATTGGAATACATTATATGTTCAAGATCAAATTATTTAAAAGGTTGTTGGGCTAACATATTTACCTTATAGAATTCTCATATAATAGTAGTTTTTTACTCTAGTATTCAAATACAAACCTTTAATGATCCCTATTGAAAAAGTTGTTGTACTTAAACATGTTGGGGTGATGTTGGATAATGGAGTATATTGGGAAAATAAATTGTGATAAATTCTAATGAAAAGATAAAAAAATTTCATGAACACATATAGGATAAAAGATTCCATATAAAAGTTTTGACTACAACCTGACGAAACGTCTTGAATTTCATTATGGGGTCCATTTTATTCCCATGATATTTCTAAGAAACAATGTTATAAAATTTTGAAAGACGGGTAAATAGAGTCCATGGTACACTGGTCCATTTGATATCTAGAATCATGATAGAGTTTTTTATTATCAATTATGATAACTTAAAATTCATTCCAATGTACATGATGAATTTCACATATCTCTATCTGAAATTTATATATCTGACCAAACACATATACATCATAATGATGGTGTTGAATTTGAACCAAACTTTCTATTTCATGATGGAATGGTCTAATTTGTTGACATAATGGAACAACATGAGAGTAAAAAATATAACATGACTTATGAATGTCCTATGGAGAAATAAAATATTAGAATAATATACATGCAAACATGAATAGGTGATGAAATTAAAATACCCCCATTTTTTTAAGGATAAAATCAAATTTCACGGAAAAAATTCATTAGGGGGGATAATGTAACAACCTGAAAATTCATTATTAGAATACTAAATGAAATATTTTTCGTCATGGATATATTTTTATCTTACATAATTAAATTAAAAATAAATTATATTACAAAATAAGGATTATATTTCATGTTATAAAATTTATTACTATAGGTATGATTAACACAACGATATAAAAATTAATAAATAGTGACCACATAATGGTATAATGCATCACATCAAAATATAACAGGAAGATTACCCCTAACCTAAAAAATTTAAATATTAAATGAATCATATAGAATATATTATACACTATCAAAGGAATTGTAAAATAATTTCTAAATAAGGTATACAATTTTCATGTTTGGTTGTATATATAATGAATTTAATTAGAAATGATTCCATTAGGGTATTACCATGAAATTTTAATAACATCACCCTTTTTAAATATGTTATTTTTTCTATATGACCATTGGGAATTATTTAAATTTTTATTATATCCATTTAATGGTGACTATTTAGTATGGGTATTTGTAATATTTAATTTAATTATATAGGGTGAAATGATGGCCTCAGCCAGTATGATTATGCATTTTTAGGCCATTTTTATTAACATTGGATGGGGTAATATCAAAAGTATTTACCCTTAAAAAATCACATATTTAGATTTGATAATTAGGGCTCAAGTGGAATAATACATAAGAAAATTTTGGTTTATTATAGAACATCACTATGTCAATTTTAGTTGAGACAACCCGTCAAACTACCACAAACACAGACATTACCCTTAAGAAGTATACTCGTTTAATAAGGGTTAATGAATCTAAATCGTAGAATCATAAAATTTTAATTTATACTGTAAAAATGATATTGATTTTTTCATGAATAAAATTTTCATTTTTATTATATTTAATATAATAGACATGAATATTAGTTGAATGAGATAAATATGTATTTTCTAAAATAGTTAAAATACAATCGTATTTTAGAAAACAATTTAAACATTGATAAAAAATTCAGATATTATAAATAAAATTCATATTCTTATAAAATTATTATAAATCATTATTAATTTATATATATATGATAAAATATTTTTATAATGATTGAGGAAATTTTTATAAGAAACCAATTGTTGACTAATATTTTAAAAAATTAATTTACTAATAAATATGGTTTTTTATTCAAATGATAAAATTACCATATTTAGGATTTTTTTTGAAATAGATAAACATTATATTTGAACTGAACTTTTCAAAAATAGGATAGTATAATTTTTTTTATTTTTCTAAAGTATATTATTTATTAGGGAATAATAAAAAAATATATTTGGTATTTTTTGAATGTTTTATGACACCATAAATAGGTAATAAATATGTAATAATTCATTAAAATTAATAAATGAATTAAATTATTTTATTTTAATAAATTTATATATTTAAATGGATTTAAATAAATTTTTATATCTTAAAAAGAGTTTCCAATACAAAAAATTATAATTAAGCTTTTATAAATGATATTTTTGGGAATATTTCATTTTCTAGGGACAATGTTGTATTTAAAATGGATTTGTATTCAATTTTATAAAAATAATATAAATAATAACTCATATTTCTAAAACCGGGATGAAAAACCCTGAGAAATTTAATAGTTTTCCCTTTTCAGCAATATATAATTTAAAGACACCTCTCTATAAATTGTTAAACCAGACCTCATATTTTACTATAAATACCCAAACTTCCTCCCATTACTCAATACTAAAAATCCCTCATTTGTGAAATTATATTCATTCACAGTTTTTAAATTTCCTCCAACAAGTCTCTAAAGTCCAATGGTTTCCCCCTCCATGATTTATAAATCTACTTCCCAGAATTAGGTTACTCTCCACTTATTCATTTCTATTCAAGAGCCTATATTGTGGTATGAATTCTAAATATTGAATTGTATTATTTTCATTATCATTTTTCACATAAATATAAAAAAATATTTTTATCAATTTTATGACTTCATTCCCCTCATCATATCTTTTCCATAATCCACATTTTATACCAATCATACTGCTAAAATAATTGATGAATTTCATTCTTTCACATGAAATATATTATATTGTGAATACCCAAAACTCTTCCTCATCCATATATATTCTCCTAGAGGAGCCTTGGATTAATTTAATAGTAAATAAAAAATAGTATACTATTATTCATTTCCCATCAGTAAAAAATTATGTAATTCCAATGCCCTTATAAATTTATGAATTAAATTTATTTTACATAAAAATAATTCCATATTTACTATGGGTTATTAAAGAATTTTTTTATAATTTATGATGAACTCATAGATTTATTAATATAAATGGTGATCTTTAATAACACTCTAATTTATTGGGTAATGAATTGATCTCTATGACTGATATGTTTTAATACCTAGTTCAATTACATTGGTAATCTTTTTCTAACACCTTGGTGATAAAACATTGTAATGAGTTTATGAATGTATAATTTTTATGTTTTAGCCAAATTTCAACGCTATAAATCATGAACTATGTAATATTATATGCCTTATTTTTTATGATCATGACCTATTATTATCAAACATGATCACAAGATAAAAATTTCAATTATTTTTTACTTTTTGTGCATTAGTCTCAATTTTTACTTTTGTTTCATGTCCCCAAGGCATGAGATGCAGTGAACATAACCGAAAAACAATATACAACATGTCATCATTCTATGTCCTTTTTTAGGATCTCCTACATCAAAAATTTAATCACTAGATATTTATTTTTCATGTAATAGATATATTTGAAACTAATTCCACACACATATACAATATTTATTTCTCATGGGCTCTTTAATCTCCCTGATTTCGAATTTTTTAAATACTACATAACTTAATAATGTAAAACATATTCTATTAAAAAGTAAAAATAAATGAAAATGATTATATAGTGTAATAATATTACTCATAATTAACAATATTTTATTATAATTCTAATAAAAAAATTCACCTTTTTTGGTTAGAAATTTCATTTTCATCAATTTATTGAGAGAAGGGTGGAAGAACATTTTATTCAGACCAATGTTCTGTTAGTTAAAAAACAAACTATCTATGAGAATATGTAATGTATAAAATAAGAAAAACTATCAAAATTATATAGGGTATACTAAAATCTATCCAACATGTGATATAAAATAATATTTTACTTTTTAGAGGGTTTACAATAACTATATTTAAATTTTTAACCATCATCCATGTCCAACAAACACATAAAAAACATTCATGTGAAGGAATTATTTTCCCCTTAATCATATAAATTTTGACTCAGTCATTAAAAATATATTTGATTTCATAAATACAATTATAGAAAACTTGATTTTCATGCATATTATTCTAATTCTGATGAGATGTGATAATTTAAAATTACATTAAAGGAACTTATATCTGAGATGGTCTTTTCCATTTTAGCTCCCCCTCAAGGGATGCGCTACATTATTCATCATTTTCATTCATTATTAAATAACATATCTATGACATCATTGGTACACCATTAACATTATATACTCTATTTTGGGGGATATATTATATCTTTATAAAGATTACAGTTTCAATGAAGTTATTAATCATCAAATATAACCTTTAATTCTGTTTATGAAAGAACATTATAATAAATCAATGTGAATAAATATATTTATCAATATATTCCTTAATAAGGGTATGAAGGATGATACATGAATGTAAAACAAGGAAATATATTCTATATAGCTACAATTGATAAGAAATCATTATACTTGGATTCTGATTGATTATCTATTTATGAAAATCTAATGAATTCATAAATTTATTATCTTATATAATCCTCCCCTTATATAGAATTTTCCATTTTACCATTTAGAGAAGATAAATTACAGTCAATTCTTTCTTTCAATGATATGTCATCTTGTTAATATTTTCTTCTTAGATGATAAAATCTTCACAAAATGCTTTGAAACAAGTCTACCATACTCTCACCTTCAACCCTGATCTTTTGGTACATATGGGTCATCCTTTTTAGAAATACACTCAAGAAATTAATCTTCATCATCATGTGGAATAATATAAGTCCCCTACTAACTTACAATGTCTCATAAATTTTCCATATTTATGAAAATTTGTAAGTGATCTTGAAAATATTTCTGTACAATTTTTTTAATTTCAATGATTTATTTAATTTATGATATGGATTAATAGGACATTATTTTACTCTTTTTATAAAACTATTCTAACTCTTCTTCTAGTGTTTTAACTTCTAAAAAATACACATATCCTTATCTTTGGTTGATTATATTTTTGAATATATTTTTTCTTTATTAATTATGATTTCTATAGATTATTTAAATTTAATATAGTATAGACCTCCTATTTATTTTCAATGAATCTCCACTTAGTTTTAGAATCCTTTAACTCTTTCTTCTTTGGATTATTGGGATTACATTTCCTATATTTATTAAAATTACTCATCAAGATATACATATAATCCTTTTTCATTTACATTATAATTTTATAATCCTTTCTCCAATTAATAAATTAATTATAATTTATTTTTATATACTAGTACTCTTTATAACAATGATCTCCTTAGTTGAAATAATCAGGAATAATATCCTTTAATATAAATATGTTCATGATGTATAGATTCATATTATTTAATTAATTATACTTATGTAATATAATATAGTTCAATATATATCATCAGATTTTATCCCCTTAATCTAAAATATTTATAGATTCAATGAGTTGAAATATTTTTCCAAAACTCACTTTCTCAATACCCATACATCCTAGAACATAAGAACATATCATGTGAATCTCATTCTATTATTTTTATATATAATATTTCCAGAATTTTTTTCTTTTATGCCTTTACTGTTTAAGTATAATTATAGGTCCTTTAGTACCCTAATGGGGATATAAATATCATAGAAATACTAACCTACATTCATGATGATTTATCATATGTATTATTATATATATGCACCCATATTTTATTATTATTCTATAATGAAACATTTACTACCATGTAAAAAAACAATGTTAAAAAAATTTATCATGGGTTTCCTATCTCTAATATCATTTCATATTTTTCTCTAGATATGATTTTTATAGTCTTACTATCACTGATATGAGTCCCTTTTGGATAATGTATCACTTGATTCTTGTGTGAAACATCTATATACTATTATACATAGGAGGTGTTAGTATGTTCCTTTTTTAAAACATTAATTTTTAATTCTAGTTCCTGAAAGATTATAATTATCATATTTATTGTATCCTATGTTGACATTAATCTATTTTAAAAAATTAAAATATATTTTAATGTGTTTTTATTGAACTATTTACAATCATACCCCATAGATTGACTTGGAATGTGTTGAGGTTACTATTACTTTAGGTGACATTACATTGATTCAAATGTTTAGAAATAAATAACGAGGGTTTATCAATAATGAAGAAGCGATGTTTTATCCTTGAGAGTCACATAACATTCCAACAAAATTATAAGAACAACTACTAAAAAATAATATACTTAAGAATATGTAAAATATATTAGTCAAAAATACCAAAATAAAACCATGTTAGTGTAGCAATTGAAATTTTCAAAATTAGAAAAACAAATCCCAAAAAATAGAACATTAATTAATCACCAAGGAAAGACTGATCCAGACACCATAACCTAACTGATAGAAAAACTCCATCACTAGATATCCATTAATGAAACATCATGATACTCCACCTGGAAATAGGAAATCATCTCCATTATTATATTATAGAAAATATCATCTACATATATGCCTATGTGATTATCAACGGGGTTAGTAATCATACCCAATAGGAAAACTATATGAGAATTTTATTATACATAAAAAAGTGAATATGATCATCTCATAATTCAAAAAATAAATAGAAGTATTTGAAAAGATGTAAAACAGTTTTCATAACTTTTATATAAACAATTTAAGGGTTACCCAAATTAGTTTTCACAAAAATGTAAATTTATAGTAAAATAATAAAAATCTATTTATTCATTCTTATTGAATATTGAATTAATATTTCCCTCGCACATGTCGATACATTAACGTAGACCTCCCTATAATCAAAATAGGCGAGTCTTCCTTCACCAAACCACAACTTGGTGCCCTTTATTTTACCCATTTAAGATACCCAAGTCTAGGTTTCTTCCAACCATGGTTTATTCCCTATCCACAAGAATACATGACATATCATCACTATGAAATATCCAAATTTAGAACCATTCATTGTATTAGGAAAAAAAATTGAAAATAACTTCAAACATGTTTTGGGTATCACCCATAACCAAGAATATATCAACAGACCAGTGAGATAAATTCTAGGAGAGTTTCAGTAGGATATTCTAAAAAATCCTGAGTAAATGCTTATGAAAACAAAATACCAGCTTTATTCCAAAGAAATTGGAATATGTGAAAATACACCTTCCTCAAATGAATTCACCACAATGAATAGCATAATGATCTCATAAGTCTAGTATCATTATTCTGTTTATCTAGCATATAAAATATTGTTTGATCAATAATTGTTTGATACTAGTGATTTTTCTTTGACCAACATTGAATATAGTGTCATTAAAGAGGGAACTAGAAGATTTTGTAAGAACCCGGGTTTTGCTACGAATGACTTTGGAATATTCTTGATGATATTCCAGAGCAGCGCCTTCAGACGGCGAGCGATTCCGAGCCCCGGAGTGGCCAGAATTAAATTTTCAGTGCGTTCACACTGGAAACGCCCTATAAATGAGATAACTCCTAAACGGTGCTTCAGTTCAGAGATCCGAGTGTACGGATGGGTGCGTAATGGGGATTTTACCCTAGGAACGACATAAAACTTGTCGGCATAGGATGTTTCGACCCCTCGCTCGCTTTCAGAAGGTTATAGGGATAAATTAATTAATTTATTTATTCGTTTAATGTTGAAACACATGTATCTCCACAATGGTGGGTCGGATTTGGAAACCGAGGGCACAGTTGAGTTCGGAGCGTGCCTTTTACCTTAGGAGGGGTATAACTCTCGCGGGCGCGACCCGTCTGTGAAAAATGCCGCTGGGGGCGTTTTCGTAATTTAGCAGCTTCGGACGTTAAATTTTTATAACATTCAAACGGAAGCTCGGAATCAAATTCTGAGACCACCGTTGTGCTTGGGAGGTGGTGTTTACCCTAGGGGAGGTTTAATTTTGACCTTGCCAAAGGTTTCAGATGCAGGGAAAATTATGGGTTTAATTAATTATAATTCTTTTAATTTATTTATACCCTCATCCCCTTCCCCTCTCCCTTGTTCAATCCATGGCACATGCAGCCCCTCCTCTCCCTCTCCTCCTCCAGCTCCGGCGAAGCAACTCTGGCAAGGCGCGGCTCCGACGGATCGCGGCGATGCTTCTGGCGAAGCCCAGCGAGGTAGGAGGTCTTTGATTGCATTTTAATTCCCGAACCATCTTTGAAACTCAATTTTATGCGTCGAATTTTGTTCGATTGACGAATCAAATACCTTGAGCACGTAGTAGTTTTTATGAGCTATCCGACGCATCTTTTGGTTTCGGTTTTGGATTTCGGAGGAACCCGCAATCATTTGCCGAAGATTGCAGGTGTGTGGAGCAGTTTCGGGTTGTTCCGGGCGGCGGCAGCCCAGGGTAGCGGTGGTCCGGCGGGATCGCGCGCCGGTCCAGCGGTCCAGGACGAACGGAGGTCGGCGATGGCGCAGCGAGCAGGCGGCTGGTCGAGGTGGAGCGGCTGTAGGTGGCGGCGACGGCGAGCGAGGAGGCGCTGGGTGAGCACGGGACGGGTTCAGTGGGTGAGCCAGGCGGCGGCGAGGCGAGCCGAACGGCAGCGGGAGCTCGAGCGGCAGGCGGCCGCGGCGCGACTTCGGCCCGTCGCCCTCAGCAGGGGAACCTGAGGCACCGCTCCTCGGGCGTGCGGCGTGGACAAGGACCCACAGAACGTGGGTCCTACGGGAGAAGAAGGAGACCGGCCTTCTGGATTGTCTGCTTGGAAGAACCGGACCCGAGGGGTCTGGTGCAATGAGGATGAGCTGCGGCCAGCGGGCCGCGGCGGTCTGGACCGGGCCGGCGGTCTGGACCGGTCCGGACCGGCCCCTTTGGGCCCCTTGAATTTCGGGGGGCCATATCATTCAAACGGCGCGTCCGTTTGATGCGCCGTCTGTGGCGATGAGTCCGTATCGATAAGGCACTCTCTTTATGTTGTGTTTTGGGACTTTTGGATTCCGTGTCCGAAGACGGGTGACCGGAGAGCTTTAAGTTAATAATATTAATTTATTATTAAAGTTGCAATAGATGTGGCTCGCGAGCCAGACGTCCGTTTGACGCGCCGTCTGAGGCGTTGTGGCCCTGAGGCTGAGACGACACTTCCAATGTGGTTCGGAACTTTTGCGGGTCGGTTTCGTTGCTCTGTGTCACGAAATGCATTGTGATTAATTAATTAATTAATTAATTAATTAATTATTCTTGCGTCGGACCTAACTCCCGTTTGGGATGTCCGATTGATGCACTGTTGGCGGCAGCATGATCCCAGTCCTCGTGCGGTCTTTTTGAGAAGCATTCCAAAGCGTTCGGGTTGGAGACGAGGTGTGGGCCCCATGGGGCCTAGTTCACACATATTACGGTGAAACACTACTTTTTCACCCGACATCCATTTGGGGTGTTTGAGCAGTCGATTCTGGATGTTTCTCCAAGGGGATTGCGATGGTGCAGTTCACCCAACATTTTTCGGGGATGTGGTGTGGGTCCCACCCGACCCGGCTATGGTGAATGGTTCCCTTTTCACCGGGTGTCCGTTTTGGGCGATTGAGTACTCAATCCAGTGTGTTTTTCTGAGGGGATCGCAATGGCATTATTCGTTGGTCCAATTTCGGGATCTTGGGGTGGGCCCCACACGAGTTTGATCACGGTGAATAGTACCTTCTTCACCGGTTGACTGTTTCAGGCGAGTGAGTAGTCTATCTCGTGTGTTTTTCTGCAACGATTACAACAGTGTGATCCGTTTGGCTGTACGGAGCTTCTTGCGTGATCTTGTTAAATGTGGAGCATGGAAGGTGCTCAAGTGGTGGTTCGCCCTACCTTGTTCGAAGCGGACCCTTGGAGTGCGATCGCGCACTCTTGGGGGAGTGACGTAAACGGTTCACGAGATGTGGCTGGTTGTGCCTGGGCCTTTGAGGTGGAGTTGTTACATCACGCCCTCATGTTGACGTAGGGTGCCGTGTGCATGATAGCCTTTGGGATGGAGACGTGGTATACTCTGGGAGTATACGAGAGCCCTTGGAGGTACGTGTGGTTCGTACCTGAGATGTTCGTGCGCTTGGTCGGGGTTGACTTGGGGCCACACGTCGTGTGGGCCCCCATGTGTGTGATGTGATCTTCTTTTCGTAGTTGGACCTCTTGCGGCGTAAAAGGTCCTTTTGTGCTCGTTTGTTTGGTTAGTAGGGTGGAGGGTATTTCCCCTGTCATTGTGCTCGTTTGTTTGACCAGCAGGGTTGAGTGGTCTCCCCTGGTTTCGTTCTCGATGGATCGGCCAGTAGCGGTGCTAGTGGCACCCCGTGATGGAACAGGCGCTGAACCCCTCGGGGTGAGTTGTGCTAGTGTTGGGTGGTTGTGTGATACCCACTCCGTGTTTGGTTGGCCAGTGTCGTACCCTCCAGTGGATATGGCCAGAGCAGTTCTGAGTTTTACCCTCTAGCGGGGCTGGGTAGTGGGTTACTCATCGGCTTCTAGGGTATACCCTCCAGCGGATACTGGGCAGTGGGTCACCCGACGCACTTAGGGTCTACCCTCCAGTAGGGCTTGGCAGTGGGTCGCCCATCGTCTAGTTCCAGGTCTACCCTCCAGCGAGGCTGGGAAGTGGGTTGCTTGTCGACTTATTCCAGGTCTACCCTCCAGCGGGGCTGGGTAGTGGGTCACCTGATGATGTAATTTGATTTACCCTCCAGCGGGGCTGGGCAGTGGTTCGTCTGACGATGTATTAAGGTCTACCCTCTAGCGGGGCTGGGCAGTGGGTCGCCAGATGATGTATTATGGTTTACCCTCCAGCAGGGCTGGGCAGTGGGTCACCTAGTATCTTATTATGGTCTACCCTCCAGCGGGGCTGGGCAGTGGGTCGCCGGATGATGTATTATGGTCTACCCTCTTGCAAGGTTGGTCAGTGGGGACACCTGTTGGCATTCCAGGCTCAGTCCTTCTACTAGGCTAGCCTCTGGCTTTCCTCCGTGATTACCGGAGTGGGACCCTTGGTTATACGGGTCAGTGTTGTGATGGGATTTGACCTTGAGCAGACCTCTCGACTGCAGGGCAGCGACGAGGTGTGGTTTGACTTTCCCTAGAACTCACATGTACGGGGGGCACATTCCCCACCGAGACGCGTTCTTGTGACGCGATCTAAAACCGTGTGGGTGAGTCAGTGCCGCCCAAAGCGGATAGTGTTGAGGTGCGGTGATTGAGCCCCTTGGCTTGTGGTTTGGGGTAGACGTGCGGGGTGCTGGGCATCGATGATGGGGTTACTTCTAGGACTGTTGGAGACTCATTATCTTGGGCTGAGCTATAGGATGGAGATCCCCTTACGACGTTTTTCGGGCTTCCCGACAGAGCATATGGATTTGTATATACCATGTTTTGAGTACCCACTCCTTGGGTTTTGGCTACTCTCCTTCAGGAGAGGCGACGACACGCGGGGTATGCCACGTACTTTCCGCGTCTAGCTTCTTGTGGTAGGAAAATTCTTCTATCTTTTTCTGGATGGGTTGAGTTGTTACTCTTTACTGCACCCTTGGTTGTACTCCTTTCTATTCCTTGTTCGCTCTACTGCTCACCCTTCAGTACCTCCATTGTTTCTCCCTCGAGCCATCGGGGTATCCTACTGAGTATTTTTATACTCACCACTGCTTGGGCTTTGCCCGCACTTGGTGTTCCCTTGCAGACGATGGACAGGTGGAGCATGAATTCAGTGGATCGTTGGAGCATGGAAGCTTGGACCACGTATGGTGGTCATGTCCGGGTTCCATGTGGGAGACCCGTCAGCTGTTTCCTTTTTGTTTACCTGTTTCCAGGTTGTGGCAATTTTTGGTTGGGCTCGTGTTTTTCCCATTTTCTTTTTAAGTTACCTTCATCTTGTACTTTTTACTTTTAGAGGTCGATTCACATTGCGGTTTATATATAGCGGTTTCCCTTTACTTTACTTGTCTTTACTTTTACTCTGCACCGTTGCATTGAGTTTGCTACGTGGGTGTGTACAGGTACTTAGGCAAAGGCCTCCCCGAGTTTTTGTGCCTTTGGCGCTGGTCTCCAGCCCCTGGCCTATGGAGGCGGGCATGGAGTAGTTGCGGCTCGAGACCGGGTAGGGTCGGGGCGTGACAAAGTGGTATCAAAGGTGGTTCATTCCTTGGGACTCTGTTCGGACGTCCCAAAAATAAAAGGAACTGGTTGGGATTTAGGGCAACAATGTTAACGTGTCTCGAGACCGGCTCTCAGGCCCGGGAGTCTAGTGATGGTGTGGCGGCCGACGTATCCATTCAACAGGGCCATGATAACCCGCTTGTCGACTCCGCATGCTAAGACACTTGTTGGAGGGAAAATTTGTGTGTGCATCACATAGGATTGAGTCTTTGACGGTCCTTCTTGAGTCAGCTCCCCATCGTGGTTAGTGGTATATACATATAAGCTCATCTGACCGCGGCACTCCTTGATAATATTCGGGATGTCTCTGTGAGGACAGCCAGCCAGGATACCAGCTTTGGTTCATGACGACGACCCCATGAGCTATGAGGCCCCAGTCCAGGACCCATCATGCGAGCCCCTTTCTACGGGTGGGATGGTATCAGCACCCCCACCTATTGAGCAGCATGCAGTTTCAGCAGAGCGGGCTGAGATTGAGCGCAGGTTGAGCGCGCTCCATGAGTTCCAGCGGCACAGACCGCTGAGGTTCAGTGGTGAGACAGACCCTCAGGTAGTAGAGGTTTGGCTCGAGGAAGTGGTTCGCCTTTTCAGGCTTGTGCAGACGTCGACAGATCAGAGAGTGTCTTTGGCAGACACCATTTTCTGTGGAGCGGCTCGGCGTTGGTGGAGTCTAGTGACTCAGCTTCTTGACGAGTTTTTTCTTTCGTGGGACGACTTTAAGTTGTTGTTTCGTGAGGATTTTTTCCCCTCCTGCTTTCGCTCCATTGGGATTCAGGAGCTCCTGCAGTTTCAGCAGGGAGGGATGACGACGGCCGAGTACGCGGCTAGTTTTTCAGACCGTGCACGCTTTTACCCGAACATGGTCCGTGACGACAAAATCCAAGCACGGAAGTTTGAGCAGGGTCTCCACCGAGAGATTTTCTGTCATTGTACCCTTGGGTGTTTCAACGTATGTCGGGGTGCAAGAGCAGGTGCTGGTGACAGAGGGCTTCCTGTCATGTTTTGCGGTTGGTAGTGGCAGTGGGCGCGACGGAGCCGGAACGTCTATCGTAGCTAGCTGGCGCAGGAGGACAGGACCTCGATGCAGGTGGCCTTCCCACTGCTGGTTTCAGAGACGTGGTCGTATACCACTGTGGGAAAAAGGCGCAGGGCCTCAGCCGAGGATTCCCTTCCGTGAGTGGATCCTGGGCCGTGGTCGTACACCACAGTGGCGCCAGAGGGCACCAGGGCAGCCCAGAGAGTGTCGGTGCTGTGCTTGTGACGGGCGAGGTCACTTGGCACAAGTCTGCCCACCCCGAGTTGCTGAAATCTTTAGGCAGGCAGTAGATGCACCACCACGGCAGAGGCATCGCCGTGGTCGGAGTAGTGTCCACAGAGGTGGTGCTAGCAAAGGAGCGGGAGGATCTGGGGGTGGGGGAAGAAATTACTAGGTCTTCCCATCACCACTAGGTGGTCCACGTCAGGCTCCGGGAGCTAACAGTTGGGACTGAGGACAGCCACGAGCTTTGCATGTCTATTATCCTGCAGTGCATGAGGTGATAAGAGGTACGCTCTACAGCTCTTCTACTTTTTGTAGTAGAATTGTTAGGCTCTGCGTGGGAAATGATTTCCTACCTGCTCTTTGTTTGAGGTGTTACCAGGGTGACACAGGGCATCGGGTGTAACCCTGTGTTAGTAAGGTAAAAGTTGTGAGACCTTTTCCTTTAGTCGATGGTGTTGGCTCCTTCGCCTATTGAGCGTGTAAGGGAGCATCGATTGTGGAACCTTGCGTGACTAGATATCCTTGGGTGTTTCACCATATGGATGTTCTAAAGGAGGATATCATCGGGCCTTTCCCCATGCCCAAGCGGTGATTCCGGTCGCGGTGTGCGACGTAGAGGTTTGACGAGGGATGTGAGCTACCCTCGAGGGCCTTAGGGTCGTTTGAGACTGTGCAAAGGGATGGCGAGGTTCCCTACCGCCTTGCCCTAACCCCAAATTCTGGAGTGGGTGCACGACATCGGCAAGGGATGACCTAGCGTGAACAGATCAATCATTTGGTCTGTGTGCGGTGAAGCAGAGCTGTGTGTGGGTTCTTCTGGGTATGGGAATGCCAGTTGTGGGATTAGTACCTTGTGCTTCTCTATAGTTTTGCTTTTCGATAATTAAAATCTTGAAGGAGGGAATGATGTAAGAACCCGGGTTTTTCGAAAAAAGACTTTGGAATATTCTTGATGATATTCCAGAGCAGCGCCATCAGACGACGAGCGATTCCGAGCCCTGGAGTGGCTGGAATTAAATTTTCAGTGCGTTCACACTGGAAACGCCAAATAAATTAGATAACTCCTAAATGGTACATCAGATCAGAGATCCGAGTGTATTGATGGGTGCGGAATGGGGGTTTTACCCTAGGAACGACATAAAACTTGTCGGTGCGGGATGTTTGGACCCCTCACTCGCTTTCGGAAGGTTATACGGATAAATTAATTAATTAATTTATTCGTTTAATGTTGAAACACAGGTATCTCTTAAACGGTGGCTCGGATTTGGAAATCGAGGGCACCGTTGAGTTCGGAGCGTGCCGTTTACCCTAGGAGGGCTATAACTTTCACAGGAGCGGCCCGTCTGTGAGAAATGATGCAAGGGGAGTTTTCGTAATTTAGCGGTTTCGGACGTTAAAATTTTATAATGTTCAAACTGATGCTCGGAATCAAATTCCGAGACCATCGTTGTGCTTAGGAGGTGGTTTTTACCCTTGGGGAGGTTTAATTTTGACAATTCCAAAGGTTTCAGATGCGTGGAAAATTATGGGTTTAATTAATTAAAATTCTTATAATTTATTTAAACCCTCATCCCCTTCCCCTCTCCCTTGTTCACTCCCTGGCGTAGGTAGCCCCTCCTCTCCCTCTCCTCCTCCAGCTACGGCGAAGCATCTCCGGCAAGGCGCGGCTCCGACGGATCGCGGCGAAGCTCCGGGCAAAGCCCAGCGAGGTAGGAGGTCTTTGTTTTCATTTTAATTCCCGAACCGTCTTTCAACCTCAATTTTATGTGTTGATTTTTGTTCGATTGCCGAATAAAATCCCTTCAGGACGTAGTAGTTTTTATGAGCTATCTGACACATCTTTTGGGTTCGGTTTTGGATTTCTGAGGAACCCGCAATCATTCGCCGAAGATTGCGAATTTGTGGAGCAGTTTCGGGTTGTTCCGGGCAGCGGCAGCCCAGGGTAGCGGCGGTCCGGCGACTTCGTGCGCCGGTCCGGCGGTCCAGGCCGAACGGAGGTCGGCGGTGGTGCGGCGAGCAGGCGACTGGCCGAGGCGGAGTGGCTGTAGGTGTCGTCGATGGCGAGTGCGGAGGCACTGTGTGAGCACGGGACGGCTTTGGCGGGCGAGCCAGGCAGCGGCCCGGTGAGCCGGACGGTGGCAGGAGATCGAGCGGCAGGAGGCCGCGGCGCGGCTTTGGCACGTCGCCCTCAGCAGGGGAACCCAAGGCACCGCGCCTCGGGCGTGCGGCGTGGACAAGGAACCGCCGAACGCCGGTCCTGCAGGAGAAGAAGGAGACCGGCCTTCTGGCCAGTCAGCTGGGAAGAACCGGACCCGAGGGGTCCGGTGCGATGAGGATGAGCCGCGGCCAGCGGGCCGCGGCGGTCTAGATCAGGCCGGCGGTCTGGACCGGTCCGGACCGGCCCCTTTGGGCCCCTTGCATTTCGGGGTGCCATATCTTTCAAACGGCGTGTCCGTTTGACGCGCCGTCTGCGGCAATGAGTCCGTATCGACGAGGCGCTCTCTTTATGTTGTGTTTCAGGACTTTTGGATTCCGTGTCCAAAGACGGGTGACCCGTGAGCTTTAAGTTAACAATATTAAGTTATTATTGAAGTTGCAACGGGCGTGGCCCGCGAGCCAGACGTCTATTTGACGCGCCGTCAGAGGCGCTGTGGCCCTGAGGCTGAGACGACACTTCCATTGTGGTCCGGAACCTTTGCGGGTTGGTTTCGTTGCTCTGCGGCATGAAACGCAATGTGAATAATTAATTAATTAATTAATTAATTAATTATTCTTGTGTCGGACCTAACTCCCATTTGGGATGTCCGATTGACGCACCGTTAGCGGCAACATGATCTCAGTCCTCGTGCGGACTTTTTGAGAATCTTTCCAAAGCGTTCGGGTTGGATACGAGGTGCATGCCCCACGGGGCCTAGTTCACACGTATTACGGTGAAACACTACTTTTTCACCCGACATCCGTTTGGGGTGTTTGAGCAGTCGATTCTGGATGTTTCTCTGAGGGGATTGCGATGGTGCAGTTCGCCCGACCTTTTTTGGGGATGTGGTCTGGGTCCCACCTGACCCGGCTACGGTGAATGGTACCCTTTTCACCGGGTGTCCGTTTTGGATGATTGAGTACTCAATCCCGTATGTTTTTCCGAGGGGATCGCAATGGCGTGATTCATTGGTCCAATTTCAGGATCTTGGGGTGGGCCCCACACGGGTTTGATCATGGTGAATAATACCTTTTTCACCGGTTGACTGTTTTGGGCGAGTGAGTAGTCTAACTCGCATGTTTTTCCGCAAGGATTACAACGGTGTGATCCGTTTGGCTGTACGGAGCCTCTTACACGATCTTGTTAAATGTGGAGCATGGAAGGTGCTCAAGTGGTGGTTCTCCCTACCATGTTTGTAGTGGAACCCTGGTGTGCGATCGCGCACTCTTGGGAGAGTGACGTAAATGGTTCACGAGATGTGGCTAGCTGTGCATGGGCCTTTGAGGTGGAGTTGTTACGTCACGCCCTCGCATTGACATTGGGTTCCGTGTGCATGATAGCCCTTGGGGTGGAGACGTGGTATACTCTGGGAGTATACAAGAGCCCTTGGAGGTATGTGTGGTTCGTACCTGAGACGTCCCTGCGCTTGGTCGGGGTTGACTTGGGGCCACACGTCGTGTGGACACCACATGCGTGACGTGATCTTCTTTGCGTACTTGGACCTCTCGCGGCGTAGAGGGTCCCTTTGTGCTCATTTGTTTGGTTATCAGGGTGGATTGTATTTCCCCAGGCTTTGTGATCATTTGTTTGACCAGCAGGGTTGAGTGGTTCCCCCTAGTTTCATTCTCGATGGATCGGCCAGTAGCGGTGCTAGTGGCACCCCGTGATGGAACAGGCGCTGAACCCCTTGAGGTGAGTTGTGCTAGAGTTGGGTGGTTTCGCGATACCCACTCCGTGTTTGTTTGGCTAGTGTCGTACCCTCCAGTGGATATGGCCAGAGCAGTTCTGAGTTTTACCCTCCAGCGGGGCTGGGTAGTGGGTTACTCATTGTCTTCTAGGGTCTACCCTCCAGCGGAGACTGGGAAGTGGGTCACCCGACGCACATAAGGTCTACCCTCCAGCAGGGCTGTGCAATGGGTCCCCCGTCGTCTAGTTCCAGGTCTACCCTCCAGCCAGGCTGGGAAGTGGGTCGCCTGTCGACTTATTCCAGGTCTACCCTCCAGCGGAGCTGGGCAGTGGGTCACCTGATGATGTAATTTGGTTTACCCTCCAGGAGGGCTGGGCAGTGGGTCACCTGATGATGTATTTAGTTTTACCCTCCAGTAGGGCTGGGCAGTGGGTCACCCGATATCCGATTATGGTTTACCCTCCAGCGGGGCTGTGCAGTGGGTTGCCTGACGATGTATTAAGGTATACCCTTCAGCAGGGCTGGGCTGTGGGTTTCCTGATGACGTATTATGGTTTACTCTCCAGCAGGGCTGGGCAGTGGGTCACCCAGTATCTTTTTATGGTCTACCCTCCAGCGGGGCTGGGCAGTGGGTCACCGGATGATGTATTATGGCCTACCCTCCAGCATGGCTGGGCAGTGGAGACACATGTTGCCATTCTAGGCTCAGTCCTTCTACTAGGCTAGCCTGTGACTTTCCTCCGTGATTACCAGAGCGGGACCCTTGGTTATACGGGTCAGTGTTGTGATGGTCTTTGACCTTGGGCAGACCTCTCGACTGTAGGGAAGTGATGAGGTGTGGTTTGACTTTCCATAGAACTCACAAGTACGAGGGGCACTTTCCCCACCGAGACGCATTCTTATGACGCGATCTAAAACCATGTGGGCGAGTCAGTGCCGCCCAAAGCGGATAGTGTCGAGGTGCGGTGATTGAGCCCCTTGGCTTGTGGTTTGGGGTAGACGTCCAGGATGCTGGGCATCGATGATGGGGTTACTTCTGGGACTGTTGGCGACTCATTTTCTTGGGCTAAGCTATGGGACGAAGATCCCCTTACGACGTTGATCGGGCTTCTTGACAGAGCATATCGATTTGTATATACCATGTTTCGAGTACCCACTCCTTGGGTTTTGGCTACTCTCCTTCAGGAGAGGCAAAGACGCATGGAGTATGCCACGTGATTTCAGTGTCCAGCTTCTCGTGGTAGGACGAGTCTTTGATATTTCTCTTGATGGGTTGAGCTGTTACTCTTTACTGCACCCTTGGTTGTACTCCTTTCTATTCATTGTTCTCTCTACTGCTCACCCTTCGGTACCTCCATTGTTGCTCCCTCGAGCCTTTGGGGTATCCTACTGAGTATTTGTATACTCACCCTTGCTTGGGCTTTGCCCGCACTTGGTGTGCCCTTGCAGACGACGGACAGGTGGAGCGTGACTTCAGTGGAGCGCAGGAGCTTGGGAGCTTTGACCGCGTGTGGTGGTCATGGCTGGGTTCCAGGTGGGAGACCCGTCAGCTGTTTCCTTTTTGTTTACCTATTTCCGGGTTGTGGCACTTTTTGGTTGGGTGCACGTTTGCCCATTTTCTTTTTCAGTTACCTTCATCTTGTACTTTGTACTTTTAAAGGTCGATGCACATTGTGGTTTATATATAGCAGTTTCCCTTTACTTTTCTTGTCTTTACTTTTACTCCGCACTGTTGTATTGAGTTTGCTGCGTGGGTGTGTACAGGTAGATAGGCAAATTCCTCACTAAGTTTTTGTGCCTTTGGCGCTGGTTTCCAGCCCCTGGCCTATGGAGGCGGGCTTGGGGTAGTTGCGGCTCGAGCCCGGGTAGGGTCGTGAAAATTTAGATTTCAATTTTTGTAATAGAGTTAATAAATTTTTATTCTATGTTCTGACTCTAAAATATTTATTAACGATATAGTCTAAAAGACAATGATCTCCCAAATATCACCTAGGGTTTAATTTGTTTCAAGAGGAATGACTATAAATAAAATGACGTTTATGTGGCACTCTAATTAAAAAATAATCTATAATTAGTATCATTCCAAAAATATTAGTGGAGTTTATAAAATAAATATTTTTGGCAGAAGATACCCCAAAATTCATATCAATTGATTTTAAAAATCCATAAACATATTCAGGCTATGAATAAACATTCATGACATGAAAAAACATAGATATCATGCTCAATAAACTACATAAAAAACAATTCTTCCAATGAATACATTTCAAATTATCTACCTAAAACCATTCATATTTTAAATGACCATTAATTTTGTGAACTATTTTATTATCCATATTTGGAAATCATATATATTTCCCCCTTTTAACTATAATAGAATGTCTAACCAATCACTCCATCCATTAAATAAATTTTATTAAAAATTTCTTACCTCAAACATTAGGTGCTATATTCTCCCTACCATTAGGGTTTCTATCATGAAAAATCTATTGTTTTATGACAATAATGAAATGGGAATTCCATTTCTCCTTTATAAACTTCTCACATTATAAATACTCCTCCTACAAAAAGACATGATTCCGTAATACTTTTATATTGTAAATATATATTCTTCACATGGTATTTTTATATCTATGAAAATTCAGAACACTTGCATCGATAAACATTACATGAGGCTCAATAGAAAAATGATCCCAAATAAATTCAAGACTAGGGTCTGATTAGTAATTTTAAAATTTAGATACATTGAAACCATTTTTATAAACATTTAATATTATATGAAAACCTAATCAAAATGAAACATTTTTTTTATTCCAAAATCAAAAAGTGTCTTAAATAATGAGGGTATAGTTTTTCTTTCCTTCAAAAATGATGATGATACAATCATGTTGTCACTAAAAAAATACATGGCCACCTACATCAAAATTTAATTGTATATAATAAAGATATACATATGAATTTTTCTAGCTCTAGTACATTACCATTAATTTCCAAATTGTTTGAATATTTTCTTTATTATTTTAGACAAAAATAGGTCTATTTCGTGCAGTTTCTCTCATTTTATTCAAAAAATTGAATGAGAATAGGAGAATCATAAATTACTCTAATGGGTACAAATGTATCATATCCTTATAAAAATTATTATAAGATAACTCTATGAAAGGCGTATGATCTTACTTTTATCCACCAAGGTCCAAAACATATGATCTAATCCAATATTATAATTTTTGGTTTATATATTCTTATTTACAATCCATCTAAAGATGGTATTTCATGATATATGTAGTCTATGATCCAAGATATTTTTTATAAGTATCTCCAAAACTATAAATTAAAATAAGGAAACCTATTCTTGACAATAGTTGTTTTTATTCCATGAAACATAACCAATTCCATAATATAATACTATTTTATAACCTATAAAGTGTTAGACTCTCAGATTTGTAGAAATTGTGACTACTATAGAGTCGATCAACAATCAATCAAGTACCATCATGATTTTAAACTGTTTGAGGGAGACCAATGACATTGTACATGGTGATATTATCCAATTTTAAATATGAATAATCATGAATAATGAAAAACAAATTGAAATTGATCATAATATTTTACTCATTTAAAAGTAATATTTCTCATAAAATGATATACATCCTTCATTTTCATACCTAAAAAGTAAATCGAAATTTACTTCCATGTACATTAACTATGATCCATGTTTAATGTGATATTTTAAATGATGATATGACAAAATAATTTGTCCCTAGAAAGATAGGGTTATATTAATTTGTTTATAAAAATGAAATGTTGATTTTTCATCTTCTACGCATCTGTACATGGTGTTTCCAATATTTTGGTTTATTCTAATGGTTATGATGTAATTATATGTTCATTTATCATATTATTGTACATCAATTTAATTAGAAACTATAGTAAATGTAAACAAAATTAATTTTTCATTTTATCGGGATTAGTTTAGCTGAATGTCAAAAAAAAATGATCATCTTGTTTTAGTTAATATTTTCTCAACAATATTCATTATATGATAGACAAATCAATTCTTCATCAACTAAATTATATTTTATAGGTGAATACACAATATTTAACTAACAAATATATACATAATCCATAAAACATTGTTTCCTCATGTTCAGATCTCTCTTACTGAAGATATATTTTATGATTTTATGATCATTTTTAACAATGAACATTTCACCGAAGATATAGTGGGATTCGTTTAATGAATGGAACACTATTGATAATTCCATGTCGATCATCTAATAATTCTTTTCTTGTGTTCACAATTTGATTAATATATAGGTCACACTATAATATCCCATCATAAAAAATTAGTGTCTAGATCCCTAGGAATCAAAAAATACACATAAATGAGACCATGTATTGGTAAAAAAATTAAAACTTATATTGATATCCAAGAATTAACAACATAAAAGTTTTTTAAAAAACATTAGTTCACTACTATGGGATATTATTTCTAGTAAAAATAATATAGAAGATGTGAGTCTCAGGAAATCATGAATTTATTATAAATAATATGCAACTAATATAGTAAAATAATTTATCTAATATACATTATTTTTTGGATACCATTAAATGGATGCTTCATTTTTTCTCCATTTAAATTAATATGAATTTTTTAGATAATAAATTCCCGATGAAACAAATTCATTGTATCCATAAATCACTCTTATATAAATAATAAAAAATTTGTTGAATTATCATTGTTGTCAATGAAATATCTGAGTTCTCCTCATGGGAATTACCGATTTAAGAGTAAAACAAAATATAATTAAAATTTACACAACAAAAGAATCAAGAATCCTAAGGATGATATGACTCATCTAGACCATGGAAAATGCATGTTCATTTGGAAAGTCGAAGGGCATGAAAATATATTTATAATTTTCATATCTTCTGAAAAATGAAATCATTACAATATCATCTTTCCTTAATATTAGATGGAAATATCTTAATCATATATATATTTTTTAAAGACACTTCTCTCCCTTCACATAATCCAACAGATCATTGAATTATGGAAGTGGGTACTAATTATTCATCATCACATGAATTATTTTATGATAGTAAAAAAACATCACCCATCTAACATCATTGTGAATAAAACTAGAATAATATAATACGGTGTAATTGTCCAGATGAAGATATTCTTATGGAATTATTAAAGGTGAAAAGTTCATTCACACAAATGTATTTCAACCATTCTATAGGATGGAAGGAAAATAGATCTAGTTTCTATAATTATATCGAAAAAAAATTTAAATTCTCATTTAGTTGGAATGAAATAGAAATCATTTAGAAATTAATTTGTGTTTCAATATTTTATCGCAGGAAGTGTATTATTTTATAGATTCATCTATACGGTCTAATGTAATTTATACTAGATAAAGAGAAATGTTTTTATCTATTACAGCTAACAGTCCTACTCTGTAAAAATTAATTTCCTAATCCCCTTTGAATAAATATATAAATCCATCCATGGATGTAAAAGTTATATAATGAGTGTTGAAACAAATATGAGATAAAAATTCCACTGACCATTTTATTCCATAGGAAAAATAAAATTATCCATATTTAATAACTTAGGATCACAGGGAATCCTTTTTGAATTAATTATAGAAAACCCGGTTTCAAGAAAATAACCCTTTCATTATGTATTTTATGGGTTTTTTATTTGGTTAGTATGTTATCAAGGACTTTTGGGATGTTTTGGTGATTTTATAGAGGTTTATGTTTTGAGAACAGTTATGAGAAACCATGAAACACCTCTAGGAAACTATAAAAAGTGAAACATAGGCTACTGGGATGGAACATGATTAAGAGGATAGTTTTTCCAATCCATGGTCTACCTAATAGAAACCGCACGTTTATGATATTGGTTTTTTTAATGGTTGGATAATTGTTTGTAAAACTATATGGGCCAACCATGTGATCTGTTTCCTGAGATAGAGTTTGGTGCACAGTTAGCACACAATTTTTTTAACCTTGCAAGAAAACCATGAATAGAAAAAAGTGAGATCAATTTTTTTTAATCTCACTCGTTTTATCACCTTAAGACATGATTCTTCCTCTATTATGAACCTAAATAAGTTTTCACTCATCCTAAAGGCTATGAAGACTCTTCTCTTCCATCCAAGAGTGATATGTTTGCATTTAATGGTGTGATGATGGTTGAATTCCTTGGTAAATCTACATTATTGGTTGTTTTACTTCTATATATTCTTCTACCTCCTACATAATAAATAGATACAGTCTTTTGGGGACAAATATATAATATTCATTTCAAATAAATATGATATTTGGTTGTGTTGCTAATAGAGAATGATATCTAAGGTTTGGTTTTGGAGTTTTAACTAATTTTCTTGAATAATTTATGTAGTTCTTTGGTTTCTCCATATTTTATATGTCATATGGCTTCATTATTGACTCCTATTATTATTATTTTAAGGATAAATTTTTAATTATTTGTATTTGTTAAAATTTATTCAGAAATTGTTGTCCAATTTTTGGTAGAAACATTATTTAGTGATGGTTTTTGGAGTTGTTTAATTCATGTCAGTAGTACATTGTTGAATTATTTTAAAATAATGAAATTAAGAATGGTTTTTCCATTTGATTTATGGAAAAATGTTTTATAGAACATTTTTTAATTGAATTTTTTTTACTAAAATGGTATTGGAACACTTTTTTTGGTATGTTTATTGACTTATTGGTAGGAATGTTTTTATTTTCATTGAAATGACCCTATGGAAGTGGTGTGATCCATTGGGGAACTAGTATATGGATACATTGTGATGAATTGGTGGATCAGAAAGAGATATCTCACTAGTTTGGAATTTTCACATAGTCATGAATTTTTGTATATGTTGATTAGAATGGGTTATTCCAAAAAGACTGTAAAATGGTTTGGAGGATTTTTTTGATTTTTCAGGGAAACTAAATTTTTATAAACAAGTTGTATTTGATATAAAATATTTAAAATGTTTTAAATAGTTATATATAAATTATTTTATATAATGGTGTTTACTTGTTATATCATAGTGGTGTGATTAGGGAATTCATTTAGGGAAAACCAACACTGTTTCATTACCCAGCCCCTGGTTGGGAACGTCAGTTTGATTGCAGTTTTGGTTTTATGAGACATAGATAGAGAAAATGTATTAGATTTATTTAATGATTCATTATGATAATTGTGCATGTATTTTTGGAGTTAGAGATTATTGCATATTGGGAGATTCATTGTTGATGCCTTTTGAGTATTTTTTATTTTTTGGGTTTTACATCAACATTATATTTTGATATTGGTTTTGGATTATAATTTGAACTCTGATATAATATGGTTTGGTTTTGTATAAGTTTAGTAGAATTATGTTTTTATAATTTTTCATATATATTTATTATGTTAAACTTTTATATGGTTTTTTATTGTTTTCAAATGGAAAATTGTTCCCCAACTATATTGAGGAACTTCGAATTTACTTATAGATTTTGGCATTTTGGGGATGTCACATATGGAAAAATATAAATTTCTCCTCGACTCATGCCAATTAGGAAGGGTGGGATGTATCATGTGGTATCTGTATTATCCATTTCTTCATTTATTTTAGGGTAAATAGAATTTATTTTTTGGTAATGGGGTTGGAATATAATTATTGATTAGTTTAAGTGTTGGGATGGTATAATTGAGTAGGATCACAGGGATTTGAAATGTGGAACATAAAAGTCATAGTTAAACTATTTATACTAAACAAAAAATTACTATGTATTTGGGTATATGGGTGTTTAGAGACACTTGTTGGAGTTATAATCTCATGGTCATGGGTATAGCTGATGATTAGATCCATAAATGTATTGTAGAAATGAGTTCCCACTAGGAGTGCATTTTAAATTTTAGTAATGATTTAAGATTTTGTGTGAAAGAGTTGATTTTTGAAAATTTATGAATTATTTTTAGAATGTAGGATTTTGAAAAAGAATTGGTATTGTAATTTTAAAAATGTTTTCATTTGAAAAAACATGGTTAATTTTTTATAATTTTTTATCATTATTAGTGTTGAATTTTCGAAAACATTTTTGTGGTATGTGTGATATTATATAATTTGAAATTTCTAAGCCTTCAATTTCTATAGAGTGAGAATTTCATAGTTTTTTCTTGGTTAAATAAAATAGTACATGGTATTCTCATAGAGACCAACTAGAAGAGGATACTGAGAATGTGGCGTCACCAAACCCGTATATGATCTAACAACCTATTCCGAGTATTTAACAATATTTTTAAACTATAGATAAAGTGAATAGGAGGGAAGAACAATGAAAGATGGTTTTTTTTGAAATTCAAGAAGATGAATCCACCCATCCTTTTGGATGATATAGATTTAGAGAAATTAATGGTGTGTGTGAATATAATAAATCAAATATTAGATTTCCTTACCACACCAGTAGTGTTAAAATTCATGTTAGTGAAATGTAAACTATATTATATTTCGTTCCAGTTGAGGGATTTAGAAGTTTAGGATAAATTAGAATAAATTTCATGGGAGTATTTTTAAGAACTTTTCAACAGAAAAATTATCCACGAACATTCTGGATTTTGAAAACAACTTACATTTTAATCTTGAATAAAGGTAATATCATAGTGAAAATGTATGTGAAAAAATGTGAGAATTTATTCTTTTTAGAACAGAAATTTTCTAGAATTTTATCCTTAAAGGAATTAATTTTCTAATCATGAATGATGCACGATATTTCCTTTTAGATTTATATTAATTGTATAACAGAATATATGAAGGTGATCAATAGAGAGGAAATGGTAGAAAGGGATATCTCAGAAGATATGGGTGGAGGGAAATTGTTGATATCTATGGAAATTGGTGGTAACTGTAATGATGGGAACAAGTAAAAGAGGGATTATTATTTCTAAGGTAGTGGGATGACTTATAAACACATAGATGGATTAATGAATCTTCTTCCAATACCAAATGGTAAAGCTGGATGTTTTCAATGTGTTATGTTTGAACACATGATGCGAGATTGTATTACACCACCATGAGCATTCCAAAATTTTAATCAAATGGAGAGTATTTATAGACATTATTTTAGTTCTCCAAGGTTAGGGGTCTAGAGGATATCTCTTGTGTCGTAAATATCATATGATTCCCTGAGATAAAGGAAACAAATAACTCTCATCAGGATAACCAATCTGGCCATGTTGATTATAAAAATACCACGACTCTTGAGAAAGAAAAAATATCACTAGGGAAATAAAGAACCACGTGCATTGAGTAAAAAAATTTATGGACCTGAATAAGTTACTATGGATAATCAATAAAAAATATCGATGGTGAGAGGTAAGATTATTTTAAATTATACAATTTTTAATGTTTTTTTGATATGGGTTTATCCCATTTATTTATTGAT
Source organism: Viscum album (assembly GCA_963277665.1). Taxonomy (NCBI): domain Eukaryota; kingdom Viridiplantae; phylum Streptophyta; class Magnoliopsida; order Santalales; family Viscaceae; genus Viscum; species Viscum album. The sequence continues at coordinate 884,770,572 of OY728123.1, forward strand.
TCTTGTAATATTTATCATAATGGTTTAAATTTTGATCTGGTGCCTCCTATTTTGAAACATCATATTCTTCTTGGATGAATAGATTGTCGAGCCTTTATTTGAAAAGCATGATATATAACTGTCGATGGAGATGAGTTGATCTGATATTCTTATATGCTTGAGATAGATGTATATGACATAATCTTGGGTATAGATTAGTTTAAAATGTTAAAATATTACATCAATTGATATTCCTTAACATTAAGTTTTACAATTGATGATGGCATCAAACATATCATTTTAGGGAACAAAAATATAATGGATTGTTAAAAATGTACGTTGTCACTAGAATTTGTAAATATCTCAAACTATTTGGAATCTTTGACTATGAATTGGTGGATTATACCAGGGGTAATATTTTTCTCATAGTTTTGATTAGTTTCTAGATGTTTTCCTAAACATTTCCCTAGGATTCCTTCAAAAATTGAGGTGGATTTTATGATTTATCTCTTATCATGTACCGGTCCTATCACACATCCGTCTTATCTGATGACACAAATATAATTAATGAAATTAAATGTAAATTCATGAGAGCTATAATCAAAAGGGTTCATTTTCCCTTGCGTGTATCTATAGGCATCACTAGTCTTAATTTTCAAAAATTATGATGGAAATATTAGGTTGTGTGTGTATGAAGTTAAGATAAACCATGTTATCATAACAATTCAATATAGTATTACCTACATTGATGATCTTATTTATCTATTTAGGGGATCCTAGTTATCCTCTAAAATTTAAATGCTCTCAAGAAATCACTAATTGGGAGATTGGAAGGGGGTTATTCAAAAAAAGATGTCATAAGTAGATATGCCCAATAAGAGTGTATAGTTATTCATTTCAGTATTACAAATTTACAATAAATATTTATTGTATTGTTGAATTAGATATTTCTGAGGTATCTAGATTCTTTTTTGGTGGTTTTTGTGGATGAAATATTGTTGTATTAAAGGACATGGTATGATCATGACGAACACTTGGTGAACGTGTTGGGAATATAGAGGGATAATTTTTTATATGGAAAATTATTAATATGTCGATTGTGGATGAAATATTTATATTTCCATATCCATGTATTATCTAAGAGGGGTGTTCCTATTGATCTGGAAATGATAGATGTTACTATCACTTGTAAACTACCAAATATATTCATTGAGATACACAGTTTCTTTAGATTAGCCAGTTATTACCGATTTTTTCTTTGTGATTTTTCATTAATAGATTCACCAATGAAAACGTTTACAAGGAAAATGTTCTATTATAATGGAGTGAAGATGTATGAATTCTTTTCAAGAGCCTTAATTTTTTCTTACATCCGCACCAATTTTGATATTGTTGGAATAAGGATAATAGTATGCGGTGTATTGTGATCGATCAGTTTTTTGGTTGGCATGCGTTTTTATAATGGGAGATCATGTTGTTTATTATGGATCATTAATTGTATGGTTTCATGGAAGAAATTACCAACACATGATTTGGAGTTAGCTAATTTATTCATTTTAATGATGACATGGGATCCATACCTTTTTGTTGAGAAATATTCGGTGTTTATAGATCATAGTATCTTGAAAATAATTTTCTCAAAATGGTATTTTCATATGAGATAAAGAATATGGATGGAGTATCTCTAAATGTTTGAATTTGATGTGATTTATAAACTGTGTAGTGGAAATTATATGGAAGTTTCCTTGTATAGAAATATATATACTCAATTAGAAAAAGAGGCTTTAGAAACACGATTGTTGATATAAGTGATTACCGACATGAAATTGGATAGTGAAGACTAAAGAAGTGTTAAATTTTTAATTCATGTTTCATTGGTTCATGATCTTGTGGATATGATTCAGGAGCCATATAAACATAATTCATAATGTGTTACTTTGATATCAAAATCCAATTTTGGGGAGACCATTGAAGGAAGAAGCTGGATATGAGTTTAGTGTTATGTTTTAGAGATCAGATGGTCGTAATGATGTCATGTGAGGACCAACTTATTTATGATTACCACTATTTGAGATTGGATTTTTATCCTAGATTAAAAAATATGTAAAAGGAACTGAATTAAAAAAATTGATGGGTTGGTATAAAAAGTAATGTGACAAAGATAATTTTGAGATTCCACACCTGTTTGTACGTTAAGGAAAAGAATCAAAAATACAATAGTTATGTTGCATTATTTAGCTATTCCTATTTTGAAATGGGATTATATTTCTATGTATTTTGTAAATATACTCCCAAGGATGGTTCATAAATGTGATGGAATATGTGTGATAGTGGATGAGATCACAATGTCATCACATTTCATACCTATTAATGAATATCATACAGTGGAGGACCTGTCAAATATATATATATATATATATATATATATATATAAGTTTTAGTAATTAGTCATTGAATACCAATTTCAATGGTATCAGATAGAGATCTTATTTTTATATCTCATTTCTAGAAACCTTACAATAATCACTTGGAAATCAGTTGTCCATGATAACGGCGTATATTCCTCAAAAGGATATAAAACATGAATGTAAGATAAAAATGTGGAATGAAATTCTTCTATCTTATGTAATGGATTTTTGTGGCTCATTGGAGGAGAATATAATATTATTATAGTTCTCATATAACAATATTTATCAAGCCTCAATACATATGTCTTATTTTGAATAATTCTATTTTCATCCTTGTTATTCTATAATTAGATTTAGTAGAAACATGTTATACTTCACTAGCTAGTCTGGGCAATATGAAGGAGATAATGTGGAAGATTCAGTTTATTAGGAAGAGAATAGATGCATCTTAGAGCTATAATAAATAGTGTGTGGATCATATTCAATGACCGATTTCATTCGAGGCGAGTCAGTATGTATTCTTGATAATCTCTCCAATTCTTGAGAATTTTCATTTTGGGAAATATAAAAATTAATATCCACAATACATAGTCCCTTGTGACACACAGGAATGGATTGGTGAGTTGGAATATTGGTTGGAATTTCCACCATAGTTTAGTTTAGATCATAATTTGTTTCATGTATATTAGTTGAAAAAGTATTAAAATAATATTTTCCATGTATTTCTATGGGATCCCGTTGTACTAGAGTCATATTCTTCATTGGATCATATCCTGGTATGTGTTCTGTATAGGAAAGGGAACCTATTTCTTGTAAAAAGCATTGTTCTAGTGTTGGTTTTGTGGAATATTTTTGATTTATGAATAAATGTAGGAATGTGAGATACAAATGGTTGAGAATTCACCAGAACTCTTTCTATCCCATGGGTTTTTATACTTTTTAGGTAAGTTATGGCCAATGTTGTGGAGAATATATAACCTCCCCAATTTAATGTAAGTAATTATTTCCTTATTTTATGTATTTAATGTGTTTAGTCAATGTTTGGGAATGTTTGGAGGTCCTTTGTAATGTTTTTGTGATTATTTAAAAGTTTATGGTTTGATCATGATTATTAAAAACCCTAAAACAGCTCCAGGAAACTGTGAAAAGTGACATCGAGGTAACCTGGTAGGTGAACTATTAGGAACATATTTTTTATAAATAGTGTGTCCACCTTGGAAAACACATTCTTTTGGGGAATGTGTATTTTTCATAGATGTTTCATGGTTTTTTATACCATGTAAGCCATGAAAGCGAGGTACTTCTTGAGGGAGAGGGATATTCATAGTTAGGACATAGTTTTTCCAATAATGTTAGTGGACCCTGGATGGGAAATTGAGAGATCTGAAAAATTTGGATCTCACACAGTTTATCACCATAACTACTCATTTTCCCTCTATTATGTCCCTAACTCAATTTTCTATCCTCACAAAGGTTGTGGAGAATCATTCCTTTGATCTGGGAGTAATCTGTTGGTGATTCATGGTGATTTGATGCCTGGATTCCTTGGTATGTCTCGGTTATATGTTGTTTTCCATTGATATATTCTCATTTTCTCTCTTGTGTTCAAATATCTAGTTTGATGGGGATATATCTATGATTGGTGATGAATATAATGAAGAAATTTGTTTGTGTAGATGACTGGGAACAAGATCTGTGGTAGTTTTTTGGACATTTAACCAATTGTTTGGAAGAATTCATGTCATTCTTCATTTTCAGTATATTTTTTAAGGTAGCGGGATTCACTACTGAGTCCACTTATTAGAAAATAATCTTTATATTTAAAATTTGTTGTATTAATTTAAATTGATATTGATATTTTTGTGAAAATTGGGGCAGAAATCGTCATTAGTGGTGGATTTTTGACTTTTGGAAATGTTGTGAAAATGTATTTGTTCAAGGATTTTAAAATAAATAATTTAAATATGATTTTTTTGTTTATCGATAATTTATTTTTGGATTGGGTATTAATGGTAATCATGTTTTATTAAAATAGTTTTCCAAAATAGTTTTTTAACGGTTTTTTCATAATTGGTTGGTGTGTGTTCATTTTCATTGATGTGACCTTGGGGATGGGAAGTGTGCTATTGGGGAACTGGAATATTGTTACCATGTGGTGATTTTGTATTTCAATGATAAACCTCTCATCAGTATGAAACTGTCACCTGAGAATTCATATGTGGATGTATAGATTGGACTGGGTTATACCAAATGGTTTCGAAAAGTTTTGACTGATTATTTTGTAGTTCTAGATATATTTTTTCAGAAAAATATTGGCTTTGATATAAAGTATTTAAAATATTTAAATGTTTTTAAAAATAAATTATATAAATGTTCTAAAATTTTCAATACCAGTGGCATGAGTAGGCTATTCATTTGAAGGAAAACCTACTATGTTTCATTACTCACCACCTTATTGGGATATTTAGTGAATATTTATATATAATTTATCATGATACATGTAAAGAAAAAGTATCATATATCCTTAGTGATTATTGATGATACATGGTTAAGGATTGGGGAGTTGGATGTTGGAGTATATAGGTTTTTTTTGTGTTTTTTTCTTTAGAGTCTTTCAAATTTTTTGGTTTTGTATTATGCTTTATATTTTGACATTGGTCTTGGATTCGGTGAGGTAATTTGATATTTTTTTTGGTTTGTTATAAATTTTATAGTATTCCATTTTTACCATGTATGTTATAATTGTTTTAGTTATGGTATATATTGGTATGGTTGTTTTATTTTCAATGGGAAAACAACCCCCCCCCAACAATATTGAATTTATTTAAATTTATTTCCAGCATCTAGCATCTTGTTGATGTCACCTAAGTCCATGTAGCAATTCATCCGTGACTCAAGACAATGAAGAGGGGCATGGTGATTCATTAAAGGCGATGATATAAGATAGGAACTTGAATCCTATTCATTTCCATTAATCGAGAATTGTCTTTATGCTCATAACATAAGGCATCATTTGAATGTGTAAGCTCAATAGTTTTTCCACATTAGAAGATTGAAAATATTGTGGTGTTCTAGTATTAAGAATGACATTAACTATGGTGGATTTGAATTTTATCACACCTCACCCCATAGAGTGGCTTGGTTTTCCAATGTAAAGAGACTATATAGCTCTATAAAACTGCAGATTAGCTTTAATATAACTGCCTTTAATTCCTTCATGGGGTTTAATTTGAATAATCAAGGCTTTCCTAGAGTCATCTGGTATTTATGATTCATAGGGTGAGAAATATTATAATTGTATAATTGTAATTCATCATGGTAGAAGTGATAATAGTTCTATCTATCTCAAAAAATTTATATTAGAGGTCTAATAAAATATTTCTTGAGATGTACACTATTTCCACAATTGTGATAATATTTGGGTCATACATTACAATATTTATTATTATTCTGACAAGATACACAATAATAAAAACATTTTATATTTTTTAACATAGTAGAGAAGAGACTAGTACCATAGACTTGTTCACTAGTGCCATGGTTCCCTAAGAACAACTATCTCATTATTAATTATTCACCACATTGGATTTTAAACATTTCAACACAATAATTAAATTTAAATTAAAATACAAATATCAAAAATTATAATTCATAATTATTTATAAATTTCATGAAATATCTTACATCATCTGAATATATCACTTTTAATGTATTTAAAATTAATTACTTGATTTATGATAATTTTTTAAAAGTATTGTGTTGAAACTATGTAAGAGTTATAGGTAATTATAACATCCAAAAAAATCTAAAAAAACTACTATCATAGATATAAATTATTACTATTCAAAATATATAATTATAACAATCCATATAATATTTATTATTATGAAAACAAAATAGAGATATAAAAAGAAGAGTGATATTTTGTACTTTCTCATCACATAAAATAATATAATGAACATTATTATTAAAAAATAAAACCAAATTTAAATATTTTAGAATAAAAGATGATTGTTGTTGAAATAAACTCATAAATTGAAATAATTTCAAGTGATTGATTTAATTTTACACTTTTTTCCCATTTTTAAACACATTTTACCCATTTTACCCATAGTTGTGGTGATAAACTTATACAAAAATTATTTTTCATAAGGAAACATTATGAAATTGGCCTTGTAACCGATTATTAACATTTTTATTCCAAATATGTATCCAATTTAATAAAATTCAACTTCCAATTCTTTTTAATAATTACTATTATTATATGTTCGCAAAATGCAATGGAGACCCATTTTTCATGAAATGACAATTTTTAGCCAACAAATGATTTTATATCCTAATCACTTATAATTTAGTTTTGTGTTCAATTACATATATAATTTTTTATAAAATTATAATTATGTTCAATTAAAACAATATAAATTATAGAATTGTACTTTTTAGTACATCATTTAAATAAAATAAATAATAGTTCTTTTAAAATAAATATTTTTCACTATTCACCTACAAACAACTATTTTTGAGAATCTATATAAGTCAACAAAGGAAAATTTGGACATCAATAAATTAGAATTCAAAATAAAAAATACACAGAAGAACCACTTTTATAAAAAATCGACCATTTTAAATATCAATTATTCATATGTTATATTATTTCATTTTTACCATTCATAATTATATACTTGTTTTCAATTCATTAATAAATATATAATTTCATACAAAACCCCTTATACATATAATTTTAATTTTTGTTACTCATTTTCATTCCCACAACTCTAACAAATATTATATAATGGTCATATTTACATAACAGTATTTTTGTGTGTATTAAAGGTCATTTAAAATCAGGGTTTCATATATCATAGAATATTATTTTTAGTTTCAATAAAAAAATATTGGTTCATTAAACTCTAGTATGTAACCCATTTTAATTATTCTCTATAAGTTTCTCTTCTTCTATATGGTCTGGATGTAAGTCAATTCTTCAATCAACAAGAATCAAAATATCCTTTAAATCACTGTGACATTTAAATCCTTGGTTAAAAAATAATGAATCATATTAAATAATACTCATTTAAATTTCTATAAATGTATTTTCTCTACAAAGTCCAATATTTTATCTATTTTAGACTATACCATTCTATTTTTTTTCAATATTAACCATCACATAGGGATTAATGACGACTATAAATTAACTATTTATCTATAAAAAAATAGTTTCTATCCTTTCATTTATAAATTTTCAGAAAGAATCTATTTCATATTGATAAATTATCTTTACTATTTTCATTGTAAAATCTATGACGTTTTCAATTTATGGATCTTCTATCATTTCAGAATGTTTAATTTAATCCTAGGAAGTTATTTTGGAAAAAAGTCAAATTCAAATTTATAATTTATAATTTTTTAAGGGAAAAATCCCAGGATTATTATTAAAAAGAAAGTCCAAAAGAGGTATAAAAAAGGAATGAAAATAGATAAACTTATCACCTATTTTTAGGGGCGCTAAGCTTTTTCCTCATATTGTCCCCAATGATACGTTCTTTATTTCGCATCTCGTTCCAAAGGCTGATGTTATAACATCCTCTTCCTCTTCCTCTTCCTCCACGATAGGTTTCCTCAATCTCCCTGGCTTGTTGTAGGAGCGATTCTACATCTTCATCAGAGCTTTCCACTTGAGCTTCTTCCATCCACTTCATTTGCTCTTTCCTTTCTCTCTTCTTTCGGCTTCGAGTTCTAGCATGTTTCCATTCGTCATCAGAGCCTTTCTTTTTCTGATCTTCTTTTCCTAAGGTTTCCTGCACACAAGAAGCATTCTGCAAAGTAGGGGTATTTGAATCCTTACTCACCTTTACATCAGGAGGTTTCATCAATAAATCTGGTGTTCCAGCCATGTCAGATGACTCTAGATGAGTAGACACAGTAATACTATCAGTAATTCCAGTTTACCTATGGAGAGATTCAAGAACATCAGGACATATTTTTGTGAGAACATTCATAACAGGGGGAGCCATCAAAGCAACACTGTTCTGGACTGAACAGTCCAAAACCTTCAAAATAGAAGTCAGTTCTATTCTTTCAGCAGGATCATGATAATCAGCAGATGAAACAGTTGTAGAATCAACATAAGTGCCATCAACAGATTTAGTAAAAGAAGGACCAGGCAGTGAAGACACCTAGATTCTGTCAGCCAAAGAAGGTTGTTCTGGAAAACTTAAATCAGAGTCAACCCCAGAAATAGAAGCAGGAACATAAACAGTTTTATTCATTTTATCAAAGTTGGTGTTTTGTGTCTGATCCACATCACCAGAACAATAAGGCTGTAATTCTGGGAGATCAGAAGGACCTTCTTCTACAATGGCCGCCCATGATTTTTTGGGAAGTGGCACTATGGAAGAGCATTGAACAGTCAATCTAGAAGATTTCTTGGGGGAAGAAATTTTTTTCTGTTCAAGTGGCATGTCTTTCAGATTGGGGCATGAGTTAAGACCGTGCCCCTTCACAGAACAATTTGAGCAATAAAGAGTCTTCCTACAATTAGAGGAGTCATGTCCTAATACTCTGCAATCGAAACAGTATTTGGGCAGGCTTTCATACTCAATCCTCAAGCTAATTTCCTCCTCATCAGTAGATAAAAATATTTTTTCAATTAAGGTATATGAAAGATCTACCTCAACTAAAAATCTGGAAAAATGCCCATATCTGGCCAATTCAGTTTCATTATCCATTCTAATGGGTACTCCTATAGCTAGAGAGATGTCATATAGGATCCTGGGATGCCAAAGAAGCCAGTTTAAACCAAATATTTTGATCCAAACTTGTGCAACCGATCTACCCATCTCCAAAGGATTAAAAGATCTATCCCACTCACGTATATGCAATGCCCCATGCTTGAATGAAATGGAGCCAAACACCCAGGCTCTCAATTTAAGCTCTTAAGAAGGAAACAACAAATGATAAAATCCCTTACCCAAAGAGACGCAGTTCCAGGCATCAAAGCCCCAGATATTAGTTAATCGAGATTTGAGATAATCTAACCTCCAGGGTTGTGAGCCCTTTGGAAAAATCAGCCTAGCAATGATGGAATGATCCCCTAACTTCAATCTCTCAGCAACCGCATCGCCATCAGCTTTTACATGTGCTATCGAACCCTTCTTCCTAATCCCTGCATGCGTATCTTTTAAATTAGAAAAAGAATAGTTATTCTGACCAACCTCAACCGTATCTCGCATGCGGGGCTCGTTCCCTGTTGCTTTAGCCACTTCCACAATGGAGAGTCTATTTGAAGTCCCCTCAGCCGCTAGCTTCTGTTGCGGAGGATTGGAATCCTTAGGGTTATTGAGGACCAGCTCATTCACAGATCTGGTCTCCCAAGCAGGATCGAAGCTTGCCATAACCAAAGAAGCCAAGAATCACAAACAAATCACGGCCTATGGTTAGGTATCAGCCGAGAGTGCATGTCGAGAGCTCTCCCCCATCCTTTTTCCCACCCTTTGAAATTTATCTTGTTTCATCTCAACATTATTATATTCTTGGCTAACAATATAATGTTTTAAAATTCAATTTTTTAAATCTATGCAGGTTTATCCCATTGGAGACTTATGTTTAACCTTCTAATGAATCAAAATGAACCTTATGTGTTTTTTAGTTTTCATTTGACCATCAACAAAGATAACCATCCAATTATAGAAAATATCCATATAATTTTCAATGGATTCTCGGACATTGTTACATTATCCACAATCTATAAACACTATAATTAATCAAAAAAATTAGTTTTGTGAATTATCACACACTTCAAATAAACATAAACCATTATCTAACCTATAATTATTACAGAACATAGAATCCTATAAATTCAATATAATTTGGATAGGTTCATAAAAAAATTTGATGACTTTTTTTCATGAAAACTCAGGTCTTCAAGCCCCCCTTCAGGTAGATAATCAAAAACTCAATTTAAAACTATTTTTGTTATTGAATTCAACATTTATCAGAATGTGACAGTGAATTATTCCAATATAAATTAAAAAACATCTGATGTGTGGGAATTTTTACTAGAACCATCCTATTTAAATATTATAAGAAACAACACAACTTATGTTTCACGTTTATACAGTGACACAATATCAAAATTCTATATATGTTAATTATGCTATTAAAAAACACTCAATATTAACCATGTATTGAATTTACATCTCAAATGTTATACCGTATTACAATTATACACATAATGCATGTGGGTGTTAATTAGGGTTCTATTATATTTAATCTTCTTTTTGAAGAAATTTATTTATTTATTTATTCATTTTAAAAAAGTTTATTTGTGTTTTTATTAGGAGTGAAACCAGATCAAAGATAATAGAGGTCAAGAACACAAAATTTTAACTTCTTCACCTGAAATGGGATACGTCAAATAAGAACATATAAATGTTCTAATGATATTCCTATTAACAAAAAAAATCAATATCATGTGATAAAAGTCACTAGTAAGGGATCAATACACATCCAATTTCTATTATCTATTCATATTTTCCATGTAATAATTTAGAGAGGGATACAATGATATAACATATATTCAAGTCACTCGTATATGATTTAAATCAAATTAACAACCTATAAATAATATGGTTTTCTATATGATTCTATATTCTTTATTTCGATATATTCTCTGATGTACGCAATAAAAAATTCAAATATTCTTGATAATTAATATAATTTAGTAAAAAATCTAATTATAATTAAATATATTATATGATTATATTTTATATATATGTGTTTGACATCATTTATAAAGATATTATCTCTCTGTATCTTCCCCCATATAACTTCTTTTCTATTATATCAGACTAATTTTATATTAAATTCATAACATGAATAACATCAATGAACATAAAATTTCAACATATCCATTATACCAATTCCAAGATGATACCAAATTTATAAAGTTGAATGGTTTGTTATTATTTTTTAATATAAAATGCAAACCATCATAAATCAACCACATAATCACCTCAATTAAAACTATGCACGTAAAATCAATCATGTCATGTGATCTCCTTTATAAAATGATAGTTCAGGTTATCTATAAAATCATTCAACATCTATACAATTTATGAAATGAGTTAATGGATTTGGTGTTGTATTTCTTAATAACTAATGAACATATATCCTCACTATTAATAACCCTATATAATATATATTACATGTTATCATGGATAAATTTCAACCTCTTCATGGTTTGGTGTTATCATATCTATAAAATTCAGAAACAAATTGAAATATGATGATATTTCCCTCATGGTGTGACATTTAATTCATTACATTAGCATAATATTTCTATAATCAACAATTTTTCTGATGTTCCTTTATAGTAAATCATATACTTCTTGATTTAATGGCCAGTTGATAGATTTTATGAAAAATAATCATGCAACCTCTATGTTGTGACCAATTATGTTATAGAATATACAACAAATCACCAAAATATTAAAAGGTAAGATAATTTAAAATAATTAAAAATAATTGTATTTTATTGAACAAAACAAATGAAAACCTATTTACAATGAAAGGAACAATGTCATGGTAAGAATTATCCTTAGCAATTCTATTAAGTATTCATCATAAAATGAATTATAGTGAAACCATCTAGGTTCGTGACCCTAAAAGGTTTACAAATAATTATAATATATGTTATAAAACATTACACTCCGTTTTTCTAAACCTCAATTGGGTTCATGGGATGACACAAGTTACTCTGGAATTTCCTCTATCATTTCATGAATTTTCAAAACATATCCAAATAATCCTCCTCATATTTCAAGGCAGTTCAAATGATGTATCATAAAGATCATATAGACTTTATGCCCATCCAAATGTCACATTGAAATTATATCCAACTAAAAAATATTTTTGTTAAAAAAATATATTCAATATTATTTTTCTGTTATCCAAATCATTAATCATATTTTTTCTAGGTATTTGATAAAACTAGATCCCGCTATAGTTATGTTTGTGATTTCCATATGATAGTCTCTCACTTTAGATTTGTTATTATTATCCAATTAATATATTTAACCAAAAAAATATAAATAATTATCTGGGAATTATCCATTCTAATCATCATGTCTTCATGCAATTTTTTTATAATATATTTAAAGTATTATATTACCTCTAAATAGAAATGTATCTGAACCTCCTATGAGATAACCTTATTCCAAATCATATTAATGTGAATTCAATTTCTCTCAATGACTATATGAAACAAATAATAGTGTTTGAAATAAGGTAATTAATCATTTTCTACAATGTTGTTTCATAAAAATGATAAAACAATGACTTCTTTCATGTTATAAAGTATAATATCACCCTAATAATCCTAATAATTATAATAATAAAATTCCTTAACTCAAATATAATAACCAAACATTTTATTATGCTTAATGAGTATAGGTGTAGTAAAACCACCATTGTTTGTGATGATTTTTTTAATTTCAGTTATTTACTTATTCTTCTTAAACATATAAATCCCCAATGGTTAAATGAATATATATTCCCCATGATTTTTATACCATCCAAATGTAGCTTAAAATTATTTTTCAATACATTCACATTTATAAAATTATAAATTTTACCATTATTCGTCCAAAAATACTATTGTTCTATTTTGTACTCAAATCAATAGAACTCTTATTTCTAGGAAAATTCATTATTGGTTAATTCACCACTTCATTAATATATCCCAATAATATTTCAATCTATTTAATATATGCATTGTATTTTTAAACTAAGATATACACTACATATACTATGCTAAATGAATCACATTCGTTTCTTACTTAGGCAACCAATAAAATGTATTATATATAAAATTGTCCACCACTTATCGATTTTGAATAAAAATACTCACCTTCCATGTCTACATCATCATAGGCCAAAAATTCTGATCTATTGAATACATGAACACTAAACCATAATATATCATTCCTTATATGTATCACTTTATCCTCATCAAAGCTTTGAGTTTCTCATTCTTTGGAAAATTATATAAACATGCTTCCAATCATATTAAAAACATTTCTATCCCTATCAAACAATTATAGATTAAACACCAAATGGTTCTTCTATAAAATGTTTAACTTTCACCCTAGTTGTTTCATGTAATTACCAATTAGGTTCCAACTACTATTAGAGTCCAAATAGAATTTCACTCTTCCGATATGAATTTTGTCAACACATCCTTTATATATATAATACTTTTGATTAATAGAATACATTCCATTTTATGTATTGGTATAATCAAAATGTGTTTAAATTCTGAAATTAACAAAAAATAAAATTCCAATCTCATTAGTAGATAAATATTTTCTAGTGAATTATTTATATTTCATCAAAATATAATTTCTTCTACATACTCTTAAGAAATAAATGAATCTTCTTTAGAAAAATATATCGTCGATTTTATGATCTATAACTTCACTACTAAACTAGAAATTCCCCATAAAATTTTCAATCCACAAAAAAACATTATGATTCTCTTGATTTAAATAATATCTGAACATAAAAATCATTGAAAGATTATTTAAAATAAAAAAAACAATATTAATTTAAATATAAGTATTTATCAAAAAACGGGATGATGGGATGTAAATTTTTCCTTCAATGGATCCCTCCTTATAACTGGTCTCATATTCTGATTCTCAATCATAGAGTTAAGTAATATTTGGGGAACTCATCCCCAGTGGCATCTATTTTTGGGTGTTAGTCAATTAAGCTACTTATGTGTGGAAATTATAGGGGGTCTTGATAGTGAAGGAACATTCGGCCAGATGTATAGTCACATTGAGCCTCACTATCATGTCTAGATGATAGGAACGTTAGTCCCCGATAATCTTCCTCATAGGAGGGAATTTCATGGGGACATTTTGAGGTGTAGATCTCAAGGTATCCCATGTTAATAACAAGGTATCAATTTCAAAAGATGTATCTTCAATGACTTTTACACAAAGATCCCTTGTTTATCATTATATAATTGATACCATATGATCATATCATGCAATGATTTCACCTCATGAATACCATGTTATTCATGAGGTAATAATATAAGACATTTTGTGAGTTTAATGTCTTGTGGAGATGATATGAGACTAATCAGAACACCCTATTGAGGAGGATCAATTATGTGTGTCCCATAAGGTAAAACCTGAAAGGTTTACTAATGGATGGATTAACATTCTTTATAGAGGTTGATCTGGGTGTTGTGTCCAATAATGGGAATTGTCACACAGTTATAGTTGATCTGAATGTCTGTGAGGACTGACCAATTGAGTTTCCCCCTAGGATGGGGGCACCTTATTTTTTCATTGGTCATGACTGAACATCAGACAGGAATTCCACATAACATAAAGAGAATGTAGAGACAAAAAATAGTTTGATTCAAAAATTTGAAATTTTAAGATAGGACCATTCCAGGCAGTTTAACGTCACACTGTAAGGAATTTCACGCTATGAATCGTGGGTCGGTGGGGGATGGTGTGGGGATTAGGCATGAAATGATCCATTCACAATACAATTTCTCTTGGTTGGAAGGTGAGGTTTTACACATAAGAGCTTCCATAGTGATGATATATGTAGTGTTTATGTGATTGGGTTTTACCAATGGGAGAATCCCAAAGGGACCCAACAGAGTTATTTTCATCGGGTAAAGGAATGATCTTACTTGGCTGTGGTGGCCAGTTGAAAATCAGGATTTATGTAAATGGGGTGTTGGGTGTTGGGTTTGGACCTTAGAGAGGCTTCATACGTATCCTAGTTATTAAGGAATCAAAACCAATATATTTTTGAAGGGGAAGATAATTATAACTGATGAGGAGGCCCATGTAGGGACATGATGTGGTTGGGGCTTACACATTGAAGCTTCTTTTGGATAATGTAAGGCCAGGGATTACTCAAAGAGGGATTCCCATAGTGAGTTTTTTTGGGTTTTATACCTAAGGAGGATTCTGGTTGAATAAGACATGATTTGGGATTATATATATGAGTATCCTATGGAATATATATTATTGGGGCTTATATATAGAATCTTCCAATCAGAAGATGGTGACCAGGGTTTACTCCGGGAGGGACTCCCATGGAAGTGTAGTTCAGATGTAATAGTCGTTGCTAACATATGAGATCACTTGATTCTTTCTTGGTGTGAGAAATAAGATGAAGCAGTAGACCTAAAAGTCATGTCACAAAATATGTAACAATGAGAGATGATGTGGGGATTATGCATGGAATCTCCCTAAGGATGATTTCATCCCATGTGTGGCGGATCGAATTCAATGGTGGGATGATATCATTCCTTAGGAGTCAAACATGGAGCATCGTGTGCCTATGGAACAAGGTTCAACTGGCTTTCATTTAAAATCTACCATGTATGTAAGGATTTCCCAACATGGTGGGAGGATGTGGAATCCCATTAGGAGGATACATGGGGAGTCCCGGGTACATTTCATTAGGTAAAACTACAGTTGAAGGTCGTGTGTTATAGATTTTGGTGCAAGGTAGTTTTATAACATATAGTGTCGACGTAGGGGAATCACTCCCTACACCTTGGGATAAAATAACCATAGATCATTATCCTATTGGAGTGTAATGGTAACACCCTAATATTTTGTGAATTTTAATTGAATTTATTCATCATTTTCAATATTTTTCATTTCATGTAACACTAAAAACAATTTATTTTATATTAAAGTGCTATGTTTGGATTCAGTTATATACAATAAAAAGATAGTTGTTCACTACAAAAAATATAAACATTAGCATGAATACATGGAACACCGGGGTTATCTTGTATGTTGGTGTACGTTACACGCAACATGTACATGGCGTACACAACACACAACCATGAGTTTCTACAAAAACTCTATTTATTTTTATAATTATTTAAATGATATAATTATAATATAACCATTAAACATGGTAATATAAATATTTATAAATACTTTTAAAATGTTTTTCATAATGGTTTTATATAAATAAAACATATTAATGATGAAAGATATAATTTTTGGTAAATTCTATATATGCTTAAAACTACAATTTTTTCAAATTGATTGATTTTAGTGTACTTCTATGAAAAATAATAAAATTTATTTTAGATAGATTAAGAAATTTCATTTTATGAAATCAAATTTTTTAAATTTAAAATGTCAAAATTATTTTAGGGTAATTTTTTGGGATTATTCTGACAAAGACCATTTTTGAATGAAAGGTTAAAAATTCCATATTATAATTCAAAACTTCATCATCATATAATTTATTTATAAGGTAAAATTATATATTTAATTTGTTTAAAAGATTAATTGGATAGTATTTTTATTAATTAATCCAATGTGTTTCATTGGAATCAATTTAACTTTGAAATTGGGTATAAAAACATAGCAAACATTTAGATATTTTACATTTAAAACCTATAGCATTGTCCCATCAGTAAGATTATATTAAAATTAATTTCTTCCACTATTGTGAATCGAATTTTGAAAAATGGATTAAATATTTTTAATCAGTATAATTTATAATTTCAAATAAGGTCAACCTAGTTTTTTACCAAAAAATAGAGAATGTAATTAAAATTAATTACATTGATTAAGGTAAAATTAATCTTATTTAAAGAATAAACATCATATTTAATACCAAAAATCTGTAAAATTTTATACCCATTTTATGGAAATTATTCTCCCTCAAAACCCTTTATTATTGTGTTTTTTTGTTTTAATGACTTTTTAGGTTAAACTATGGTACACCAAACATGTTTTAAAAAATGGAAAGTGTTACCTTTCCCTTCCCTATAAAAGGCCACAACATATCCATCTTCTTCAATCCTATGAAACCACATATATTAATCCAATATCTCCCAACTAAAATTCCCAAAATCCATCCCTACATCTTTTAAGACTACCTTTGTTCAAAAAAATCCAAGGTAGCCTTTTCTCACAAACCAAAAGGATATACCTGATTAAGAGGTAACGTCTTCCATCAAGATCCTTTATTTTATTCCTGTTCTCCACCACCTCAAATATCTGTATTAAATGATTATATAACAAAAAAATTATCATCAATATATAATTATTTTTTATTCTAAGTGTTTACACTTAATCACACCTATATCTAATGGGTAATGATCATACTGTTTACGTGTACGGTGAACAATCACCTCCCTAAAAGGTAAATGTTTTTTTTCTATTATCACCTGTAATGGTAAGAATTATGATGGAACCTATGTTTATATATGTTATAAATTATATTTATTTGTTCATTAAATTATATAATTATTTTACAACATGTATCTTTATACATTACATTTTCTATTAATATGATAATTTTGTTTGAGGAAGTGGGGAATACCGCCCCCTCAAAGTGATATTATTCGTTCATAAACAAAATAGAATATATTAAGGATGCATTTAGTGAATATATATAAAATATATGATATAATAAATCTAAATTATTAATTAGTTATATATATACATATATGTCATTTACTTTCTTTCTTGGAACTTGATAATTAAACAAAAATATAGTTCATGTGTACGTATGACTAACCATCTCTATGACCAATATTTTTCTCCATACATCTATATTATATGGATTATTATGATAAAAATATACTAAATAGAAATTATATTTAAATGATTGTTTTTATTCTTGAAATCATGATATAAATATTATCCAGGGTCGATCTCGAAATGCCCAACAGTTCTATATCCGACGATACATGGACCTGCTTTCCAAAGGCAGGCATTCGTCGGGCGCTTTGGCCAGCGACGCTTAAAGACTCACATTGGTCGTGAGGATGGGAATTCGGGCTCATCACACACTTTTTGGGGGGATTTATTGCCTTTTTTGGACTCTCTTATAGAATTAAGATGTATTCATGTGTTTGCAAATATTTGGTTTATACCCAAGCATAGTATCCACGGATTACTCCTTGTAGGAAATGGCCACCTGGACGCATGGGGTTTGGAATCATTTAGGCTAGAGGTTTACCATCCCTCATTGGATTAATGCCTCTAAAGAATTTGAACTCATTGAGATGGTTCTAGGAGTGGCTCGGTGAACTGACGGGAAGATTGTGGGATCGACCGACTGTTGGGATTGAACCTTTGGGAGGCTTCCTACATACCCTGACTAGGAGACATGGATCAAAGTCCATGTAGTTTGAATCGGGGTGTCGTAGAACCGATCTGAAGGTGGACCCTGGGGTCCGATGGTGATCGGGCTTGAACCTTGGGGAGGCTTCCAACGTTCCATGCCTTAACATGGATCAAAGTCCACGTAGATCTCATAGTATTAGGGCTTACAGTCTGAGGAGGCCAATGGTGTGGATTGGGGGTTAAACTCATAGGAGGCACATAAGAGGATGCCATGATTGATGCTTACTCTATGCCCATGGGAGTAATGCTCGGTGTGAGAAACAAGAGGCAGTAGAGACTAGATGATCACGTCGCGAAAGGTGTGTCTGTGAGAAGTGGAGTGGGACTTATGCATAGGGCGACCCATAAGGTCAGGGCTTACTCCGAGATGGACGCCCTTGGGGACAAATCACAGTGAGGAGAGGGAAAGAGGTGCTCTTGTGCCCGTCACCTCCCTTATTACTACGGGAAGTACCAAACTGCATTGGGGATTCCTTCTGATGGGTATTTTACTACCCCCCAGTGAAGGGAGAAGTGCCTAGGCCTCAACAAGTGGGGTAAAAAAGGGGGATCCTGAGCTCAGACTCCACATTATGTGGTGAGTATTACTGATGACAGTTTCATCCCAGTCTGGGTCAGCCAGGGCTACTGTCGTGTTGGCCAATGCATCAGCCTGGGCATTCTGAGACTAGGGAATATAGGTTAATGTTGGTTCTGTAGACAATTCGACCATTAAACCTCAGACATGGTCAAATAGGGGAATCAACTCCTTCTTTTTGATAGCATAGTCACCATTTACTTTCTTGATAACTAGTTCTAAATCACCTTTGAACTTAAGGTGATGTACTTGGGCTTGGAATGTGAGCTCCAGGCCTGCAATGAGGGCTTGATAGTCCACTTCATTGTTCATAAATACCTCTGACAAGTGGAAGGAATACAGAAATATTCCTTCTGTAGGGACATGAGTATTATCCCCAAGCCCACCTTGTTAAATTTGGGGTCTTCCATCCTCTTCCCGGTTGGGCTTCGGGACGCGTCGTCGAAGTACATTTCCCATATTGGGAGCTCCTCTTGAACCGTAAAGATATCTGCATCCAGTAGATCGATGTCTGGTGCGGTAGTCCCTGTTGAGGGGTTCTCCTCCAGATACTCTGCTAATGCCTAACCCTTGATGGCTTTCTGAGGCAAAAACCAGTTTTCAAACTATTTCAGGATGACTGCACATCGAGATAGGAACCTCGTCAGCATTGGGAGGCTGAGGGTGTACTTGAGTGGGTTATTGCACAAGACCAAATGGACATCATGATGCTGTAGATAATTTCACAAATTTTGAACCGCAAAAACCAAGTCCAAACATCTCTTCTCAATGTTTGAGTATCGAGTCTTAACATCAATCATAGTTCGGCTGAGTTAATAGAAACTATTTTCACTGCCAGTGTCATTCTTTTGTGCGAGGAAGGCTCCCAGTGACCACTCTAGGGCCGTCACGTATAAGAGGAGAGGTCTTCCTCTGATCGGGGGCATGATCACCGGTAGGCTTAAGAGGTACCTCTTTAGGCTGTCAAACACCTCTTGGCAGTCATCTATCTAATGGTACATGACTCCCTTTTTTCATTAACCTGGTGAAGGGAAAACATTTTCCAACCATGTTGGCTATGAATCGCTTGATATAGGCCAAGTTCCCTTGGAATGATCTCAACTCAATGAGTTTGCGGGGAGGTGGTAGGCCATGAATAGCCTTTGTCTTTTCAGGGTCGACTTTGATGTCGTGATGGCGTACAATGAATCCAAGGAATTTACCTGAGGTAACCCCAAAGGCGCACTTAAAGGGTTCATCTTCAGGCTATGTTGTCGAAGTTTGTTTGAGATGGTCTCAAGGTCTGACAGGTGATCTGAGCGCTGCCATGATTTGACCACCAAGTCAACTACATAACATTCGACAAACATCCCTAGAAATGGCTTGAAAATACGATGCATGGCGTGCTGATATGTGGTGCCAACATTCTTGAGGCCAAAGGGAATGACCCTGTAATAGAATAATCCTTGGGGGGCTCTGAAGGCAGTGGCTTCTTCATTTTCTCGGGCCATTCCGATTTGATTATACCCGGAATAGCCATCCATGATGGACATAGCCTCATACCTGGCCGTTGCATCGATTAATAACTCGGTGATCAAGACCAGGATGTCATCTTTCAGGCAATGCCGATTAAGATCTTTGAAGTCGATGCATACGCAGATTTTCCCGTTCTTTTATTTGACGGGGATGATGTTGGCCAACCAGAAGGGATATTGTACCTCCCGAATAATGCCTGCTTTGATGAGATTATCGACTTCAGACTCTATTTTTGCGTTATGTGATGGATGTGTCCTTCTGGCTGCCTGCTTATAGCCCCGGTGGTCTTCTAGAAGACCCAAGTGATGCGTCACCACTTCGGGAACATGTCTCGACATTTCCGTGTAATTCCAAGAAAAACAACCCGATGTTGCCATATGAATGAGGAATATACCTCGTGCTCCTTGGGGGACATGGCTGCACTAATGAGAGTAGGCCTTGTATCTTCCTCGGTACCCTGGTTTATTTCTCTCAGCTCATCCACCATGGTGGAGATACCCTCCTCAGATGCGGGAGGTGCATCCCTGAGATCATCCTCCTCTTCTTATCCCAAATCATTGTCTTATTGATTTGAAGGGGGGTGTGTTTCCAGAATAGGTTTATGGGGGTTTGAGTGTGAGGCGTCGTGGGGATACCCGCTCGAGTATTCATCCCTCGATTGTGGGTTGGAAGACGTTCCCACATTGTCACGCTCGACCTTTGTGGCTAAAGTCATGAAGACAGTTGTGTGTGTGTCTAACCTGAACCCCTGCATTCAATATAGTTGATGGTCAGCACATAGTGTCCACCATGATATCTGAGGGGTCGTCAGGAACCACTTCCAGACCATTTAGAGTGGGGATCCAGTCTACACCATTGGCCAAATTCTTCTTCTTCTTTTTCTCATAAAATTCGGGATCAATATAGTGTGACTCGGAGAGCTCGAAAGGGGCCTTGTCAGCATGCAGTGTCCCACTTTTCCCATTGACGCAGTACTTAATACACTGATGGTAGGATAAAGTAATATCCATGTGCTTATGGAGCCACGACCTCCCCAACAGGGCATTGAATGTTGTGTTCTGCCAGACCACCAGAAATTCTGAATAAGCCACGAGGTCGCCAAAATGGGTCTTTAGATTAATTTGTACCATTTTATTTTTCTCACTGTTTTCATAACCCAACAAATTGGTTGCTGATGGTATCAAATCACCCACACTATATCCCAACATACAGTGTGTTCGTAGGGGAAGGTGGTTAACCACAGAACTGTTGTCAATGATGACTTTGTGTATCTCAACATCATCTAATGTGCTGGAAACATATAGTGGTTTGATGTGTCTTTGCATGATGAAATATTAATTCTGATCGATGAAGGAAATCACTGCATTGAATTCAACGGGGTCTATCTGCATCCAGTAAATTTCAGCAACAGCTACCTCGGATTGAAACTCCTTGGGGCTGAGAAAGGCTTCTATCAGTGCCTCCCTGAGGTCGGCTGACAAACCCAGGGCCTCCAGGATGGACAACATGGCTCGTACTGACGCCAAATACATATGGATTTCGTACTTTTTCTCCAACAACGGATAATTCTCCGCTGGTGGGAGAGTTCTAGCATGGGGCTTGGGAGTTGGAGTTTGTGACGGGGAGGGAGCCGCTACGAGGTCAGGTGCCGATGATGTTTCTGGGTTCTGGTGACTCGGCATAGCCTGTCTATTTTTGTGCATTAAGCAGCTAGACACTTTTTTCTCCTCTTATGGATATCGTAGAATAACAGGGCCAGGGTGGCTTCTTGTGGAGGTGGGGCGGTATTCTTTCTCCTTCTGAGTTTGTTAAAGAGCTCTCCCACGGGTTTCCGTGATATTGACAGTTTGGGCTGAGGTCCAACCATAGGGTTGGTTTCGGCCGCGACTACTCCTCCCTTGGTATCCCCTGCCTCTGTGATTCCTTGTCCTAGCTCCTCGTGTTGGGATCTCGGGTTCATAACCATACCCTTCATCAGGGAACGACTCCATAAGAAGGATGACATTGATAGAACCAATGATTGGCTCTTCATCCTCTGATAGGCAAGCCTAGTTTGTTGTCCCTAATGGTTCCATTTAGTGGGTCGGGGCCTGTGGCACTAAATTTGTGGGCATATTATCTACCAGGGTCGGGACTAACCTTGGTCCTATTGCGGATTGATCCTCTTGAGATTGTTTCTTCCTTCTTCAATTACACCCAGATGACTGGCTCATGGAGGGTTGTGAGGCCGATACTATCGGTTGTGCGGCATCAGGGGCAGTTGGCGGCAACAAGGGATGCCGTAGCTGAGCTCGGAGTATGCCCTGGGCTCGTTTTATAGTCTTCCGAGTCATCCAGTTATCAAATTTCATCCCCTTTTTTCTGGTGACTTCCTACCACCCCTCCCCTTTGTCAGAGTCAGTGGTAGAAATATACGTCACATGTGATGGGGGGGGTCCCATCTTGACCTGCCCGGTGTATACCATCCTTTGCAAGAGGTCATTAAAGACAAATCATTCCCAAATATTGTGTCCCAACATTCAATGATAAGGACAGTAGTCTGGCCTGTCATTGCAATCGACTTATTCCGGATTCCTTGGCTCCAGGAGGCGGAGAAAGTTTCAATTCATGGCGGCACTAAAATAGCCACGGACATGGTCCTCTCGGAACCAGTATTCTTTATGTCTTCATTCCTCAAACTGTTTCCACTTTGATACTCTCAGATCTTCCCGCCTAGGTAGCGGCGGCTGATGATATACAAGGGGCCCTTAATGATTTGGTGGAGGCCTGAGTGGTGGAGTGGGCACAGGGGAGGGCTTGAGCGTGACAGAGGACTCTTCAGCTCTGGCTGCTCCCTTTTTGGGAGCCTGCGAGGCTATTCGGGACTTCAAATTGGTCCGTTGTAGGGAGTCCTCAATTCACTGGGAAATGGCCGAGAGATGACGGAAGCCAGTGGTGCACTCCACTAGTTTGAGCAGAGTTCACAACTCGACTCAAATATTGTCTATACATATGGTGAGCAACTCATCTTGAGGAATTGGCCATTTCAGAGTGTAGGTCAGACCATTCCATCTAGCGATGGAATGTGAGACCCTCTCGTTCTCCCTCTTCCTGAAGTTCATGAGGCCGCTAACCGTTGCCTTAGGCAACATTGAGCTGATGTGGAACAGGAACTGCTGCCAAAGGTCTTCCTAGATATTTATTGACTAAGAAGGTATAATCATATACCAGATGAAGGAAGATCCTTGCCGGGTCCATACGAAGCATCTAACTTTCACTCCTTCTTGTTGTTCTGGTGTTCCAATCATAGGTTTGCAATTGGATGCGTAGTGCATCAAATGTTGTTCTGTATCGCATGATCCATTAAATATTTGGAATACGGGGCTCCCAAAACTGGGTGGGGGAGGCGTGTTGCTAACCCAATCCAGGTAGGGCTTCAGATATGGCTGTATCGGAGCACGCTTACATTCCATTGCTTCCAATCGAGCCGTTAGTGACCTGATGGTGCTGGTGAGTCCCAGGTTTAAATCATGTTGGGCCCGATATTTGGCAGGTGCCACATGAGGCACTTCTTGAGGATCTGGCTCAGTTGGCACCAAGGGTGCATTTTCCATTCGGGACACCATCAGAGGGTTCGGGCGTGCCTGCTATGGTTTCATATGGAGTTGAGGGAATTCTTGGTATTCACCCGGATCCATATCTAGGTAGTTGGACGGACTAGGTGCCTCATTGGGCGGGATCCCTGACCGTGCTTCATTTTTCGTAGTAAACATCGGTCTTTGAGGTACACTTACTAGGAGTGCATGATGTGGCTCCTCTTGGGATGCATTTTCAATAAGGTGGTTCATCTGGAGTAACTCAGCATTAAGTTGCCTAAATTCCTTCATTTCCTTTTCTTGTCGAGAAAACCTCTCTTCAAGAGTGAGTGGCTCATTTTTGTCGACAGAAGGAGACGAATTAAGGGTAACCGGTCCTTTTTTATTATCCTTACTAGAAGCACGCAGGGTAAGTGGAGTAAGGTTAGCCAAATGGGAATCCATATTTAGGGCGGACCTCATATTCCGGGTGTGCACACCTGGTGGTTCATTGTGAGTCACAGCCTGACCAGAACCATCATCTCCCGATCCATCTTGATTTGCATAATCTCTCGTGTCACCCATGGGGATAACCTATAAGATGTTGATAGATACATATCACGGGGCGGAGAAGATTTCATATTCCAAATAGGAAGAGGATCTCTCACGTCTTCAGTTGTCCTTCTCTTTCATGACCTGGGATTGCCTTCTGACTTCATGATGAAGGGTGACACAGAGAGTTCTTTGATGCGACCTCATGGTGCGCCTTCCTCTAAGAGGGGATGATGATTCAAATGATGGGATGGGACGAGAACCTCCACTTATGACTGTCCTCCCTATATGAGAGAATACTGACTCTCATGGGGGAGGTTTTTGTTTAGTGGGTAATAATTCCCCTAGCCCTGAGGTCTGGGGTTGGCTCCGTTCCCTAAATGCTGGGTCTCTTCCATTTTTTTTGGTCTTACGGGGGAATTTGGTGTTAACAATTCCTCGATCCCTACATTCTAGGGTTGATCCTGGATTGCGTTAGTGGCTACTACTATTGCTACCTCCTTGATCATTCGTTCCCCCATTCAGGGGTGAACTGGGTTTAGTGATGAGTTCTTCTGTGAATCAATCCCTTCTGGGGAGGCCGGAAAATATCTCTGATTGGCCTCTCTTAGGTGAGAAGCCTATTGTATGCTCTCGGTGGCCTGCTTCAGGAGTCCTTGAATAGCTTGTTCCTGTCGGCCCTGACTCTTCTAGGACTTACTCAAGGCCCGACTCTGTTGTGTGTATTGCTTTTCGCGAACAGGGAGACCACTCGATTGACGTCTTCAAGTGATGACGTTGCAAGAAAAAAAATTTGAACGGGTTCTTCTGGGTGGGGAGCGGAGTCAAATGCAAAGCTCCATGTTCCCCCCATCCTCTGATATGGACTCCCATTGGAGTGTCACCGATGAGGCAGCGCAGCTGGTGCAACGCATAGAGGTAGGCAATCTCCATGTTCCCTTTGTGCCTCTCTGGTCGCTGTTACTGTTCCAAAGGAAGAGTGTCCATGTCGATGTGACGCAGAAGGTCTCCTATTGTCTTGATGTGGTCTACATACCAGTCGTAGAGCATGAATCTTGATTTCAGCCGATGGAGGGTCGTCCATATATTCTGGAGGATGTCGTGCATGCATTCTTCTGACAACTCTCTAGGTATGTCGAACTAAGAGGTGGCCATAGGACAAAACATAACTGGTATTTCATCCCTAGAAATTTGTTTCCTCAGGTGGAACATGTCAGTGTACTACTCCGCTAGTGATTCCTCTACCTGGTCGGTCCAACTAAGACGCTCGTTGTCAGTGTGGTCAGAGGCAGTGGGGCCGGTAGGTATTGAATCATAATGTGGGTGATTCCGAGGTTGTTCAAAAGATAAATATGGCCCCGAAACATCTCCCGATTGAAGAAGGATGTAGTTGGTGACTAACTGGGAATCTGACATGCTTGATCCTGTCATTATGAGTGCCATGGGAAATGAGGGATTTTCTGTGCTTGATTCGGCAGGGGGAGGGCCTTCATGTCAATATGATTTGTCATTGTGGGGAGGGCCTTCGCAATGACGGATGCAATGGTGATTATTTCCATAATAGCTTGACGCCTTAATGCATAGAGTACTTTTGTAGTGCATACCCTGGGGAGGACCTCCAAGGCATGTCGCAGCAAGGGGAGGACCTTCTGGCTGCGTAGCATTGTTACGGGGAGGGCCTTCGCAACAACCAACATCAAGGCGAGGATGACCATTATGGTTTGACGTTCGATGTGCCTCCTGGGGAGGACCTTCAGGACACACTACAACAAGGGGAGGAACTTCTTGTTTCTTGGGGCTACTACGGGGAGGACCTTTGCAATGGCGGTCGTCGTGGTGTGGACTACCATCACAGCTGCTACAATGGTGAGGATTACCATTTAAGTTACCACAGGTATAATATCTATGGAGTACACCCTAGGGAGGGCCTTCCGAATGTACCACAACGAGGGGAGGGCCTTCTCGTTGGTTGATGTCTCTATGAGGAGGACCTCCGTTATCAGGGTGGTGAGGACTACCACTGTGATCTGATGCCCGACTACACGGAGTGTCATTGTAGCATAACCCCTAGGGAGGACCTTCAGGGCAGGCTACGACAAAGGGAGGGCCTTCTTGTCATTATGAGATGTCACTACGGGGAGGGACTTCCCAGTTGCGACTATAATAGCAAGGACTACTGTCATAATATATGGTCCCACTGCTTGGAGAGTGTTTGTAGGGTATACCCCGGGAGGACCTTCAGGGTGGACCACAGAATGTTCAGGGCCTTATTATTACTCTATCTTTTGGTCATGTGGATGCTTTCCATGACTCGCATCAAAATAGGATCTCTCGTGATCAATCGTTATATGTCGGCGGGGGAGGCTCCCACGGGTGCTCTGGGGAGGACCTATAGAGCTGCTGGTAGCGACATTGCGGGGAGGACCTTCACAATAGCTACTTCCACTCCCATAATATGGTAATGGGTGGGCAGGGTTCTGAGCCTTTCTTATAGGTTTAGTGGCATTGGGAACCCCATCTTCCAGCATAGTTGAGTCATGAACCCAATCTTTATTTTCCGGCTTCCATCGGCGCGTTCGGGGCACCTTCTTGCGGGTAGTGGGAAACATCTGGTATTGACAATGACCTTCATTTTTGGGTCCCTAACTAATTGGGTCCCGGGATGCCGTGGAGATATGTAGACAAACATCTTGACTTTTAGCAGGGATATATGCCTTTTCTGGAGCATCCACCATGATGGACGGGTGTCCCCCAGTTGGAACGAGTGAAGCTGCTCGATCCAGGTACCCTTGCATTGTGGAATATAGCCGGCGACACTACTGGGCGGGAGCATGGATGCAGATTTGCTCCAAGGGAGCTATCTTGTCTCTTAGATGAGTTGCCTTAATTGGAGAGATGGGCGCACATGCAAGTGTCCTTGATATTGCTACTGATGCAATTACATTCTGGATAGTCTGCAAGATATGATCTGGGATCGATACCTGCACCTCCATCATTTCCAGGATATGCAGAGAGATATCCTTGGCTGGAACGGGTATGAAGGCCCATTCCGATATTGGAGTAGGAATATCCTTCTCCGGTCCTCCGGTGGTTAGTGGGTACTGACAATTCTACTGTGTCGGGGTAGGTGAATGAATCTGCCCCTATACCAGGATACGCCGGTTTATCTCTCTATTTTCCGCCACATTGGGATGGTAGACTTTACTTGCATCCGCAGGGAGATGGCCCTGCATATATGGGTTTCCCACCACTTCAAGTTGGTGGCCTTTTTTGGCGAGGATACGTGCCCGCCTATGAGTTTCCACCACATCTGGGTGGTGGGATTTGTTGATCGCCTCCATTCTGGGATGGTGGGCGTCAAGGGGATCTCCTAGGAGATGACCCTGCAGATGTTGGGTCGCCACCACGTCGGGTTCGTGGGCTTTACGACCCTGGGAAGGGATAAGTGTCTTCCCTGTAAGTGTCATCATGTGTGATAAATGGGCTTGATGGAGCTTGGCGGGGATTCATTCCTCCTCACATGATGCCGCTATACTTGGATGGTGGGCATGGGATGAGCGAACAGGTGTACGTTCATATTCGTGATGCGTCTCCAAGACTGGGTAGCAGAGCTCCTCCTCAGGGACAAGGGTGATGACCAATCCCCGGTTGTGAGTTTGCCTCCCACGTCGAGCGGTCCGAGGGGCCGAAGCATGGGGAGTGTGGGCTTGGATCCTTGAGGTTACATCGTCTTGAGCATGAGGATGTTTAGTCATAACATAACCGCGATGAAATCTTCTTGTGGGGGCCTTGGAATGAAACCCCCGTTCAGCGGGGATGAGGTCCTCAGCATTGACCTCATCCACCTCCCTAAGATAAGGGAGTTAGGCATTGTCCCGTTCCGGGGATAGACTACCGAAATGGTTGGAGGCAGCGATAGGGGTTGTCTGTATCTACCTTTGTGGCCGCTATTGGGCTGGCGATCGGTGATTCCTGGTGGATTGGAGGGCTTGCACAGCCGTCTCCATCGTCAGGAGAGTACCCTTCACATGGTTCTCTCAAATAAATGCATCCGAGACCCAGCGTTGAAGATGCTGGGTAAGTGATGGGGTCCTCTGTTGGTGAGGAAATCCGGTCATTGCGTCGTAGGAAGCGTGTGCTTGTGAGTTCCTTTGGGATGTCATTGGATCGAAGGGAGTTCTGTGTGGTACCTGTGAAATATTTTAACAAATACAAACAGCAAACCCGTCAAAGCAGCATTACATGATCCCATGCATATTTAATGACCTTTCTTGGTCCTCCTTGAGAGTATAAGGGGGAACAGAGTGGAATTGGGTTAAATTGGTCATGCATGGTTAATGATTCACATTGGGTTCACCATTTTTTGTTTCGGGTTGGTCTCGAAACGCCCAACAATTCTATATCTGACGATACATGGACTTTCTTTCTAAAAGCAGGCATTCACTGGGCGCTTTGTCCAGCGATGCTTAAGAACTCATATTGGTCAAGAGGATGGGAAATTAGTATCATCACACCCTTTTGGGGGGAATTATTGCATGTTCCGGGAATCTCTTATAGATTTAATAAGTATTCATATGTTTGGGAATCTTTGGTTTATACCCAAGAATAGTATCCACAGATTACTTCTGGTTGGAAATGGTCAGCTAGATGTAGGGGTTTGGAATCATTTAGGCCAGAGGTTTACCATCCCTCATTGGATTAATGACTCTGAAGAATTTGAACTCATTGAGACGGTTCTTGGAGTGGTTGGGTGAACCGACGTGAATATAGTCAGATCGACCAATTTTTGGGCTTGAACCTTAGGGATGCTTCCTACGTACCCTTCCAAGGAGACAGGGATCAAAGTGCACGTAGTACGAATCGGGGTGTCGGAGAACCGACATGAAGGTGGACCCGGGGGTCCGATGGTGATCGGGATTGAACCTCGGGGAGGCTTCCTACGTACCATGCCTCATCATAGATCATAGTCCTCATAGTTCACATAATATTGGGTCTTACACTCTGAGGAGGCCCAAGGTGTTGATTGGTGCATACAATCTGAGGAGGCCCAAGGTGTGGATTGGGGCTTACACTCTAAGGAGGCCCAAGGTGTGGCTTGGGGCATACACTCTGAGGAGGCCCAAGGTGTGGATTGGGGCTTACACTCTGAGAAGGCCCATAAGAGGATGTCATGGTTGATTCTTACTATAATCCCATGCGAGTCATTCTTGGTGTGAGAAACAAGAGGCAGCAGGGACCAGACGATCATGTTGCGAAAGGTGCGTCCGTGAGAAGTGGAGTGGGGATTATGCATAGGGCATCCCATAAGGTCTGGGCTTATTCCGAGATGGATGCCCATGGTTTCTTCATCATTTCTGGCCATGTGGGAATCCCATCCCATTGGTGGGTTGAGGAATATAATGTGGGCCAACGCCTATGCGCAAGTGCACAAGTGGGATAACGACAAAGGCATTGGAATCAGTCCGAACAAAGGGAGATGAAAAGGGTGAATCACATTCCCAACATTTAGAACACAATGAGGATGGCGTAGCAATGGAGGATTACTATTGACCATTTTTGAAACATAGCATCCATATTATGTTAGCCGGAAATGGGGGCAGACGAGGGAGGGTTGACTATTGACCATGCTCGAAACACATGACCTGACTCGAAGTGTTGCCCAAAGTCTTTCGGGGGTGTTGGCCCAGGATGGTAGGTGAGCCGAGGTAGCATGAGGTCAGGACTTTAGGGGGTCCCTTCAGACATGGAAGAGTATGAAGATCCAAATGAAGGAAACGCAAAGCGTGAGGCGGAGTGATGGAATGTTTGAATGGATTCCAGCGCTCTTGAAATTATGCCACTGTAAACATTTCATGAGGCATATCATGCTTAGAGAATAATTATTACTACAGTTTAAAGTCATGTAGATAGGACTGTTTCAATACAGTTTAACGTCATGTGGTCAGGACGATGGCCATACAGTTTAACATCATGTGGTTAGGAAGATTAGGTAGGAGATACACAGTAACGGTTGGCGTGGGACTTACGCAGGGGTGGCCCCTTCTAGATGAACATTGAAAAAGAACCTAGGTAATGTGGTTATAACACAATCATGAGGATTAGCTCGACCCATTACATGCATTGGATGAATTTTGGGGTGGCGCAAGGGACGGGCTGCATGTGGTTCACAGTTTGGTTTTCTGCGAAGGGTGTTTACGGGGGAGCTGGACGTGAGGGATCAGGCTGTGAAGGAGTAGACCGTGAAGGAGGTTTTCCTTGAAGGATCTAGAGCCCATCCTACTTTGGGCCCGTGGAGGGGTTTCTTCCTCCATTTCACGAACGAAACTGGTTCACAGAGGAGATGGTCATCCGCGAAGGAGGTTGTCACACACGAAGGAGGTGGAAATCAGTGAAGGAGGTGGCCGTCTGCGAAGGACGTGGCCGTCCGAGAAGGATGTGGCCACATGTGGATCGCGGTTTGGTTTCTCCACTACGCAGAAGAGTTCATTTGCGGACGATATGGTGTCCATGGATGGTTGTGGGACTTTACCGCTTGGAAAAATTTCTCAAGCTTCTCCCCATGGGTTTTCACCCGTCCTCCCTCTCTTCTGGTGCCCCTCGGTGAATATTTATATAGTCACAAAGGGGATATGGCACACGACACTTTTCATTGAAGCCCATTAATTAATCCCCACCTGCAAACGAATTGGTCAACTAGGGAGTTTTGGAACTGAGATGTGCAGGATTTCTCCACGGTCGCATACCTCTTCGCCTCTATCCCACGAACGACAGCAGTCCATGGAGGGGGCGGCTCGCGGTGGTGGAACGGCCTGACACCAATCCTTCTTGGTCCCATGGAGGGTCACCGCCTCTATTTCGCATACGCCGCTGGTCCGCGTAATTACGGGAGGGAGGTCTGCCGAACCGAGCGCATGCTGTTGCTGGGAGCAGGTGCACGGACTGGTTTGGTCCTTTTCCAATCCTTGTCGTAATTGGATTTCCCCTTGCAGAATTTTCAGGACTCTACAAATATAAAGACCGGTGATATAAAAAATTAAGACACGTGCAAAAAACAATGCGGATATTACTTGAAGTGAAACCTTTCTAAATATTTTTTAACAAGCGGGTAATAAAAATCCATAATAAAACTATATATGGATTTATAAGTAATAAAATGTTAATTTTATAGATTTATAATAAATTTATATTTTTTATAATATAGGTATGAATGAGTATGATGAGATTCAAGTCACAAGGAAATGTGACTTCATCCAACATATTATTTCCCTACGATACATAATCTATTCACCACCCATTCATTTCGTGTGTCTTTTATGATACCATTGGATGTAATAAATATTTATTGTAGTTCAATTTTTGGGTATTTATATATCCATTATATGAAATTTATTTCATGAGGTTTACGTTTCGTTGGTTACCAAATCGGTAAAATAGTTTTTTCTCAATTTCCCATCTTTGAGACTCTTATTTTGGTATGCACCTAAATTAATTTTGAGGGGTTTGTAGTTAACTTTTATAGGATATATCTTGAATCTCCATTTTTTGTGATATTATAGGTTTCATTTAATTTCCACTTCTTATATGGAAATTATGATCCCAAGTTTCAACGTGATTGGATTTTATTGAAACAATCTCATCACATTCCATGTTGGCCTTATTTATGATTACTTTGATAATATATTATAACCTATATCACAAGAACACTCATCAATTTTACTCTCCTATGGGAAATCATGTATTGGTGCCATCTTTCTACTCTTCGGTATATAAAATAGTTATGATTTTTGTTTTTATGAAATCTCAACATTAACCTATCTTCAGTCATAAATCAATATTCCTTCAAAACCATGTTTTATAAAAAGGGTTTCCAAAAATATTCTACGAATCTCTATGTATAATTAATTTTTTACACTTTTTGTATTTTAAAAATGATTTTACAGGAATCCTTTTTTCTCTTTACAAATGAGGAAATATTTCTTAACTTTTTATCATGAAAAAGGTTTCTTCCCATTACCTCATATGAAATATATTGATTTACCCATAATCATTTCCTAGAAGATTCCTTTGAAATTGTAAAAGGTTAATGTTCAAGAAAATATTTTTAAAATTAATTTTCAAGGATAATTGTTTTCAAAATGTTTTCAAGATTATTTTATAAGTCATCATGGAATTATTTTTTCAAAATGTATTCAATTCTTATTTATAGTATTTCTATTTATTTTAAAGAAAATAATTTTTGAGAAACATTTTGGTTCTTTAAAAATAAGTTACGTAAAAAGGTTTTCAAAACATTTTCAATATTTATTTACAATTTCTCAATGTTTTTTGAGGAATTTTTTTTAAAAATATTATGTAGCACATTTTATTATTTTTCAAGGAAATATTTTTTCAAAATAATTTAAATCCTTAATTATAATATTTCATGGTATTTTCTAAAAAAAATGTTTTTCAAAAGGTATTATGCATTAAAAATCATTTTTTCAAATAAAAAATGATATATTTCATAGGAAACATTTTTTAAGTATATTTAAAACTTATTTTCCATATAAGATGACATATGATCAATCCCTTTTAGGAATTAATCTAATGGTTCTATTCATATTCAATCTATGAATGGGTTATTAATTATTTCCTTTTCTTTATGAAATATGTTTCTGTTTCATGGGATCTATGTTTATGAAATCCAAATCCCTTATATGGGATATTATTTTGATGAAATAATTATTATACATTTATTACTTTTCACCGGTTATGATATTTTTATATGTTATTGAAACTGATTTCATTTCATGTATTATGATATTTTTGTTTAATATTTTGTGGCACTTGTATGTATAATTTCACTATGATAGGGGTGAGACCTATATATTCATCCAATATATTGGGTAATGATTTATATCTCCTTATATAGACATGGAAGGAAGTGGAAATTAAATCTATTTAGTATTATAGGAATGGAATGTGAAATTAACTCTGTTCAGTAATACAGGGATAGAACGAGCAGTAAACTCAATTCATTAATACATGGTTGGAATGATGAGTGAACTTGTTTCTGTAAGGACCCAACTCCAATTTCTTAGAGATGATTCATTATTTTAATTAATTGAAAAAATAGGAAAATTCATCCCAAAGGACTAATTATATTATTATTATTAGAAACAATATACATACATATGTTCAGGATCACAATATTAAAATAAATACAATAGAGATAGTCATTAGACAATATACATAAATCCTAGGTTATTTCATTATGTCATTCATCATAAAATTATTCATGTCTGGAGAAAATGAAACCTAAGATAGGGGTGATATAAAACACTCATTAAGGGTAAGTTAGACAGTAGATGATATATAAACATTAGTCAAGTTGAATAAATAAAATTACATGCCTTTAACAAAAACATGGTCACATTATAGAATGAATAAGAGCTGAGTTAGTAATGACATAATAAAAAATAATCATAGGTATTATACTAGTCCGATAACAACATGATCCATCAATACTATTTTCGTAACAAGGGAATTTATAATGTGGTACATCATCAACATATCGTCAAGGCCTTGTGCCAAGACCATAAATAATCATTTTGTCAAGGACTTGTTCCAAGACTATAGTTTGTCTCATGAGACCTACCAATACACTAAGGGGATATAAAGGGCCCCACCTAATACTTTTTATGTCTAATTTACTCCTCATAGGATTAGGGAAAAATATAAAAAACATATTCTTTTATATTGAAACTGATATATGAATTGTAAATTACTTTCCCCGATATTATGTATAAACATTAACCATTCTGAGTAAATTCTTGAATGGTTTTAAGATATCACATCAAAAAAAATATTAATAAACCATTAAATTATATATGGTAGATTATACCATGAAATATTAATCACAATAATATATAAGAATCATAATGAATGTAGAAATAGTTAAAGATACTCTTATAAAATCATCGAATAATTCTTGAGATAAAAACCCTTTTACTTTAAAAAGATGAGTTCTTTTGGAAACATATTTATATAAAACAAGAAGTGAAGTAATATAATATATTTATAATAAAATAAATTATTTTAACATGATAATAGTTGAAAAAAATATATTATAGGGTGCCCCTGAAAATAGGTAAGAATTTGAGAAATCCCCTTGAATATTTCTTGTATTTCGTGAAGGATTTTTAAAATATCCTTTTAAAACATATAACTCAAATTAGATGAAAGTATGATTACAGTTGGTAAAAATATATATAATAGTCACAAATAATTTATTAGGAGTACATAATAATATGAAATAATTTCATTCAGTTAATTAGACAATGAAAATAACCTGAATGAAAATGGAGGTTCGGTTGGGAAAACCCTTACCTTATCTCTGAAAATGTTCTGATCTTGAACATAAGGTCCTGGAATTTGAAACTAGACATAATAATAAATTAATTCAGAACCTATTATATATCTATTCACATTATTATAATTCTTTTTAGATCATTTATTTCCTTATAGATAAGTTGTAATAACGAATTCCATCATTCTGGATTGTTCGTTTTCCTGATTTTCATAATCAGTTCACTTGTTTTTTATGTAATGGAGTTCATGTAGAATGGTTGTAAATATCAAGAATATAATTTTAAAATTAATTATTAATATACATAACTATATATGGTCTTTTATATAATTTTGTTACATGGATTGAGGATGATTCATTAGATGAAATATTAATGACATTTAGGGAGATTATTTTAGCATTATTTTGATTATTAAGAACTAGTTTGGACATATGATTTAACAACATGTACGTATACTGGATACCGAATATTAATTAGGTTATAATACATATATTATAGTCTATTTTAACAAAAAAAAATGGTTTCATTACCAGTAATGAAGGAGAAATTTAAGAATGAAACATCGTTGTCCACGATGGTTATAAATTGGAACCTCATGGACGTTGATTTCATTTATAAAATAAAAGAGGGAGATTAAGAGTATTAATGATGGTTCCTACATTAACTTGATATAATTCTAGTATATATATGATACTGGAGTTATCATGGTCATTTGGATCGAAGAGGGCTGGATAAGAAAATAATAGAAAAGTACATGAAATGAAATTAAAATAAAAAGAATGTGAATTTACCACTTAAAATAGCCTCATTGAGAACCTCCTTAAGGGTAGAGGATTTGGTCTGTTAAATGTAAAAGAGATTCTTGGATTTGTGGAGTCACTAGGGAGGGGTAATTGGGTAGAAAATTGAGGATCTATATGTCATAGAGAAATGAAGAGAACATGAAGTGAGGGGGGTTATAGTGAATGAGAGGAGTGAATTTTGAATATTTTATTCATTATTTTATTATATTGTCAAGAAAAACAATAATGTTGTTTTATGTGATCCCTAATAGTAATAATTTCAATTTAGTTTCAAACACGTTTCTTTACATCACTTATGATGTCATAAATAGTGTATTAACTGATAATTTTTATATATGGTATTTTAATGTATTTCATTATTCATAATAAATTCACAAATTTCAGAAAAATTACAAAAACTCACCCTAACCATTTTTGACGTATATAATTCAAAAATTAACCCCATTTTCCAAAAATAATTTTCAAAATATTATTCTTCTAATTTTTAAATAAAATAATTATTAATTCAAAAAATAGCTATTTTAAAGATATAATTGGTTTTATATCACATTGAAAAATTAATTTAGATCTAATTATCTAATTACCTTATGAAAATAAATAAATATAATTATTTAATAATAATAAAGGTCATATTAATATTCATATTAGTATTCATAACGGTATGTTATTATTCACCAAAAATAAAGTTTGTTTTATCAGACTCCAATTGACTAACTGATCACAAATCTAGATGACTGTTTGTCAATATTAAAAACATAGAAGAGGAGAATTTGTGTTTAAGAAAAAGATTATAAAAGAATCTTTTTTGTATGGTGACAGTGTTATATGCCTTCAATATTTGTTTTCAAAACCATGGGGTTTTAAATTCTCCCCTCCTTACAAAAATTCCATCCTCAAAATTCACAAAATGTTATATAAAATTATTTCTGTATGTATTCAACATAAGATCCTCAGGATCCCATGTTTCTTCCTCCAAATTATGGTTCCTCCAAAGATCCATTACCAGAAGAGTCATTTTATTTCTCAGTAATTGTTATCTGGTATCAAGAATCATTATAGGATCTTCACAATAAGACAAGTTAGTCTCAAGTTCTTTTTCTTTAGAGGTGAGTACCTAAGTTGGCTATGTAATGTATTATCTCAGTAATGAGACATGGAACACATTGTGTACTTTTGATAGGCTAGGTGATAGTTCCAAATAGTAAAATATTGCTCTAATTCAATATGTAATTTCAAAATTCCTATATACCTGGGTCATAATTTTCCCTTCATACTGAATCATATAATACCCTTCCAAGGGGATACCTTTAAGAAAATAAGATCTCCTTCTTGAAATTAAAAATCCTTCCTTCGGTTATTAATATAGAACTTTTTCCAACATAGAGCTGTTTTGATATGGGTTTTGATTATATTAACTTTTTTCCATTGTCTCCTCAACATGTTCTGGGCATAGGATCTTTCTTTCACCAAAATCATCCTATAAAATTTATGTACTAAATCTCTTTCCATATAATGCTTCATGTGGTGCCATCCGAATAATTGAATTGATGCTATTATTATAGGAAAATTACAATAGAGGTAAATATTGATCCCACACACACTGAAAGTCAAGTAAACAGGACCTCAACATGTATTCCAAAGACTGAATAGGCCGCTCTGATTGTCCATTGGTTTTTGGGTGGTAGGAAGAACTCAAAAGAAGATCAGTATTTTAGGCCTTCTAAGTAAATTTCTAGAATTGTGATGTAAAACAGTGATCACGATCAGAAACAATTGACAAGGGTACACCCTGATGTCTTAAACTTATTTTAATATATAGTCTTGAGAAAAGTTCAATTGGTAATTCTTCTCTTATAGAACAAAAATGTGATGATTTTTTAAGATGATAAACAATGATCCATATCACATCATTCTTTCTGGGTGTCCTTTTTAGCCCCATGACAATGTAAATCATCATATCAACCCATTTCCAAATAGGAATATGAAGGGGTTTCATGACTCCTTTTGGATGTTGTCTTCCAACCTTCACCTCTTGACAAACCAAACATCTTGACACATAATCAGTAATATCACTTTTCTTGTTTTCCCACCAAAAATGTTCCTTTAGATCTCTATAAATCGTTGTGCTTCCAGGGTGTATAGAGAAATTAGAGCTATAAGAATCACCCAATAGTTCCATCTTTAGCTCAAGAATAGTGGGAACCCAAAGCCTCATTCCGAATTTCAAAATTACACCTTCATATACAATGTAAGTAAACATCCCATCAGTTATAACACTAATGTTATTTTGAAAATCATCATCATCATCCTGAGAACTTTTTATACATTCAGGTATAGATGGTTTGGAAGCTATTTTAAAATTTAGAGATGTTTTAACATCCACGATAATTCCCATATCAATTTTTAAACGATGCATGAAGACAATATCTCTTTCCACTCTCATCTTGTTCATTATTCCATGGTCCTTTCTACTCAAATCATATTATGCCATATTTTCTTTCCCAAGGTTGTAGTGTATTGTGAAATCATAATCCCCAAGTAGATTAATCTTTCTCATTTGTCTCATGTTTAATTCATTCTATGAGAAGATATATTTTAAACTCTTATGATAAGTATATATCTATTTTTTTTCCATAGAGGTACTATATCCAAATTTTCGAAGTAATGATTACTGCTTTTACTCAAGATCATGAGTTGGATAGTTTTTTTCATGAATTTTTATCTTCCTAGATGCGTAGTAAATCACTATATCACTCTTCATAAGGAAAAAACCATATCCTTTCGTTGATGCATCAATATATATCACAAATCCATCATTCTTGGATGGTAGAGTGAATATTGTCAAATTCACTACTCTTTTCTTCAATTATTTAAAAAATTATTCGCATTCCTTTTTACCTATTAACTTAACACCTTTTTGTGTGAGCTTGGTCATTGGGTCGGCTAAACGGGTGATGTTCTGAATGAAACAGAGATAAGAACCTGCAAAACCAATAAAACTACGTACCTCAGTTATGTTCGTTGGAGTATACCATTCTAGAATAGAATTTTTCATCATAGGATCAACATATATTCAATCCATATAGACAATGTGGCCAAGGAAGGAAACTGATTGAAACCAAAATTCACACTTACTCAACATTCCATATAATTCTTTTTTTCTAAGATCCTTCAGAATAGTGAGGAAGTAATTTTTTTGAACTTCATAGGTTTTAGAGTGTACCAAGATATCATAAATAAACACCTACAAAATCTATTAAAAATGTTCCATGAAAACTATATTCATTAGATCTATGAAAAAACATGGTGCATTAGTCAGTCAAAAAGGCATTACTGTAAACTGGTAATGCATGTACCTAGTTTGAAATGTGGTTTTTGGAATGTATTCCTTCCTGAAAAGAAATAGTTGATATCTAGATTGAAGATAAATCTTTTAAAAGTATAGGTCTCCCTGAATTTGATCAAATAAATCATCAATGAAAGGTAAGGGATTATATTTCTTTATTGTTATAGCATTGATCTCCCTACAGTCAATTCACAATCTCACAGACCCATATTTCTTCTTAACGAAAAGAATATGGGCTCCCCATGGAGAAAAACTAGGGAGAATAAATGATTTATCACTAAATTCCTCCAGTGTTTCTTTAGTTCCACTAACTCCACAGTGGCCATTCTATAAGGGGTCTTTGATATGGGCCTTGACCTTGGAATTAAGTCAACGGAAAACTAAATGTATCGCTCTATAAGATGTTTAGGTAAATCCTCTGGAAAGACGTCAACATATTCTTGCCCAATAGGTACATATTCTATTTGAACATTATTTTCCTCACAAATATTTATTTCATTCCCTTCCTCCCCAATAATTAAATTTAGTTGAGCTAGCAGGGGTCAATCGAGAATAGATTCAGATGGTGATGTTTCTCCGCTAAAGATAAGGGGTTCCACATCATCCTAAAAAATTGTAAACTCATTTTTATTGCATTTAATTTTCACACCATGGTTAAAAATCCAATCCATACTGGGGATTATATCAAATTCAATTATGGTTATGACAATAAAATCCGCAAATAAAGAACTTTTATATGACAAAATGGGGATTTCCTGACACAACTCTGTTGCAATGATACTTACCTTAGGAGTTTTGATTGACTACTCCCTTACTAAATCAATTTTCAAATATATTTTTTTATTATAAAGCTGGGAAGATATTAAATAATGTGGAGATTAATAATCAAATGATGAAATGGATAAGATTGATTGAAAAATTAATGTACTTTCCAACACTTTTTTAGGAACTTCATCTTCCACAGTTATGACTGCATAACCTTGTCCATGATCCCTGGGATTTTTCTGTGGAACATTTCACTTACTCTTAAGAAATCATGTACATAATGTCACATCTTCCTATAATTGTAGCATTGAAAATTTTTAGATTCTTTCTTCTCTTTACAATATCGAGACAGGTGGCCTTTTCTCCGCACTTGCAATAGACTCCAATTCCTTTCAAGAAAGTACCAGGGTGTTTTTATTACCACAATTACTAAAAATTGAAGTTCAACTCTTCTCTTATTCCTCATTTTCTTATTTACATTTCCCATGTTTTTGGTATCCCTCTTATTCACTTATTTTACTTTAAAGTAGTAATACATATAAAATTCCTTTTCTATCTTGATAGCACTTGAGACTATATCCTCATATGATGAAAAACACTGGGAGACTAGATCCCTATTAGAGGAATGGTTTTAAACCAACAAACAACCAATCAATTTTTCTTCTTGTATTACATATGTAGTCTTTATCATGCATTTCCAGCCTTCTAATGATCGACTGATAATTGGAAACATTTTTATCATGCTTTTGCCTCATATTAATAAATTTACACTCCATATCTTCTCATTGTTCATGAGGGAAATTTTTTTCACGGAATATTTCCTTAAAATCCCTCCATTACATCTCTTTTATTTCATCCTCCTCCTTTGTATTTTAGATTAATGAGAACCACAAATCTTCATAACTCGATAGACGATAAACATATAGGTAAATATGTTCTCTTTCGTTACATCCCAAATAATGAAATATCGTATCTTGGGAACATATACACTTCTCTACTACAAATGGGTTGGTAGTCCCATTGAATAATTGAGGTCGTTTTCGTATAAACAGATCTAACATCACTCCTCCACAT
The DNA here is from genome assembly GCA_963277665.1 of Viscum album. Taxonomy (NCBI): domain Eukaryota; kingdom Viridiplantae; phylum Streptophyta; class Magnoliopsida; order Santalales; family Viscaceae; genus Viscum; species Viscum album. The sequence continues at coordinate 884,811,696 of OY728123.1, forward strand.
GCTGGATCAGGATTCTCTATACAGATAAGGTTATTATTCATATCTAGAGTGAGATTCCCCATTACAGTTATATGTTTCTCAAACCAGTCAGTACATTAGAGACAACATCATTTTCTTGCATTGGAGGGAAATCCATAAATGGGACATGTGCGTTCATGAGGGTTCCATTCCTTCCACTAGGCTTTATTTATAAATAATGGAATACAATAATTTACTGTTTGAATCATAATGTATAATTTCATTGTATAAAATAATATTTATCCTAAATTAGAATTATATATATTACTAATATCTTAATCATAATCATGGTATCATTGGAGAAAATTTTACATTTAAATCCTTAATAATAAAATATAATGAAATTTTTAATTATCTAAAGTATATCCTCAAAAAGTGTCAATACCAAGAGTGTAAACAGTTCTTTTTTCATGCACCATGATACCCCGGGTCATGCCCGAAACTCCTTGTCATATTTTTTATTCCTATGTACATCTATTCCAAAGCCAACTATACCATTTTGTATCTAGATAGTGATGTATTTTCTAGAATGATCCACATAATCTATTTTTTATAATGATTCTAGGACATTCTTGTATGTTTTTCCTCAAATACTACCTTAGGGATTTGGTCCCTAATCTAAATTTTCTAATCTAGTTTTTATGCTTGGTACTAAAATTCCATTGATACCAACTATAAGGTCCCGACCCCAGTTTCCTAGAGTCAGTTCAATATTTGATTACATTGGAATATAAATAAGGAATATTCATCCCAAACGACTGAGTAGTTTATTATAATTGGAAATTATATATATAAATAAGTTCAAAATTACAACGTGAAAAGAAATACCACATATAAACTACTTATAAAACATCCATAAATCCTAGGATATTTCAACATGAAATTCATAATAAAATTCCACATGTCCTATGAAAATGAAACATTAGAAATTGGTGATCTCAAAGGCTCATTAAGGGTATGAAATACAACAGTGGATACATAAACATTATATATGTTGAATAACTAAAAACCAATGCCTTTAACACAAAAATTATCACTTTATGGAATGAAGAAGAGTTGAGTAAGTAATTCCACAATAAAACATAATCATGGGTATTATACTAGTCTAATAACCACATGAACAATCAATACTATTTTCATAATTAGGGAATTCATAATGAGGGACATCATCACCATACCTTCAAGACCTCATGCCAATACCATAAATAATAATTTTTTCATGGTCATGTGCCAAGACCGTAGTTTGTGCCATGAGACCTACCGATGCACTGAGGGGATATAGTAGGCCCCAACCAACTTTTTCTTTGTCCAATGAATTCCTCATCTGAATGGGGATAAATATAAAAAAAATTTACATTCATATTGAAACCAATATATGAAATGTAAATCACATTCCCCGAACATTAATTATATACACTAACCCTTAAGAATAAATTGATGAATGGTTTTTAAGATCGCACATGCACAACAAAAATATTCATAGACCACTAAATTAAATATTTTAGATGATACCACGAAATATTAATCCCCAAAATACATATTAATCAACAATAGGGTTGAAATGGATGAATATACTCTTATGAAATCATCGACTAATTCTTGAGATAAATACCCTTTTACTTTGAAAGGAATAGTTCTATTGGAAAAATATTTGTATAAAAATATAAGTTAAGAAAGATAATATTTTCACAATAAAATGCGTGATTTTATAAATATAATGGTTTCCAAAAAGTATTATAGGGTTCCCATGAAAATAGGTAAGAATTAATAAATTCCCTTGAATCAGGAAGGATTTTTAAAAGATCCTTTCAGAACATATAACTCTTATTAAATGAATGTAGAATTATGGTTTGTAAAATTATATATAAAACTCCCACATAATTTATGAAGGTTAAATAATAATATGTAACAATTTTATTGAGTTAATTAGACCATAAGAATAACCCGAATGAAAATGGAGTTTCGGGTGAAAAAACCCTTACCTTAATTCCCAATGTCTTCCCCTATTGAAATTAATGTCCTAGTATATGAAATTATAAATAATAATAACTTAATAAATACCATATTATAAATTTATTTTGACTATTATATATTTTATTAGTAAATTTATGTCCTTGTTGATATGTTATAATATCAAATTTAGTCATTCTTATGTGTTCATTTTCATGATTTTAATAATCGGTTCACTTGTTTTTATGATAATGGATTTCATGTGGAATGGTTTTAAATATTCCAAATTGAATTTAAAAATTTATTATTAAAATACATAGGTGTTAATGGTATTTTATATCATTTGGTTACATGGAATTATGATGAATCATTTGATTAAATATTAATGACATTCACATAGATTATTTTAGCGATATTTTTCTTATTTGGAAGTAGTTTGGTCATATGATTTAATAATATATATGTATACAGGTTCATGACTTTTAATTAGGTTATAAAACATATATTATAGTATTTTTGAATTATCAAAATGGTTTCATAACCAGAAATGAAGGAGAAATTGAAGAATGAAACTTCATTGTCCATGATGGTTATAAATTAGAACCTCATGGACTTTGATTTAATTTATATAGTAAAAGCGAGACACTATGACTATTGATGATGACGATTCCATTAACATGAATTAATTATAGTATATAGATGATACTAGAGTTATCATGTTCATTTGGATAGAGTATATGTGGATAGGAAAACAATATAAAAGCACATGAAATGTAATTGGACGAAAAAGAATTTTGATTTACCTCTTGAAATAACTCCCTTGAGAACCTCCTTAAAGGGAATGGGTTATGGTATTTTGGAATGAAAAATAGTTTCATTGATGTTTGGAGTGACTAGGGATGGGTAATTGGGAAAATTATTGAGTAGCATCAAGTCTTATAGGTGTCAAGGGAAGAGGAAGTGAGGGGGGGGGGGGGGGGGTTATAGTGGAGGTGATGAGTGAATTTTGAATATTTTTTTCATTATTTTATTATTTCCCTAAAGGCAACCAAAAATGTTGTTTCATGTGACCCCTTATAGTAATATGTGCATGTCATTTCGAACCAAGTGTCCTCACAACACTTATGATTTCATAAATTGTGTATTTAACTTGTAATTTGTAGATATGATATTTTACCATATTTCACGATTCAAAAAAAATCAATATTTTTAGAAAAATCCCAAAAATTAATGCTAGAACTTTTTTTGACATATAAAATTCCAAAACTGAAATCTATTTTTCCAAAATAATATTCTATATATTATTAATTTAATTTTTTAATAAAATCATAGTTAATTAAAAAAATAACTATTTTAAATGTATAATTAGTTATATATCACATTAAAAAATTAATTAAGATATCTTTATATTATTAACTTAAGAGAACAAAATAATATCATTATTTAATATTCATAAAGTTCATATTACTATTCATATTAATATTCATAAGGGTATGTTAATATTCACTAAAAATTGAGTTTGTTCTATCAGACTCCAAATGACTTACTAATCAAAACTCTAGATAAACATTTTTTGAAATTAAAAACATAGAAGAGGAAAAGTTGTGTTTATCGGATAGATTATTAAATGTGTTGTTTTTTGGGGACACAATGTTTAATGAATTCAATATTTCTTTTCAAAACTAAGGGGTGTTACAGTTTCAGTAATATAGGGATGGAACGAGGAGTGAAACCGATTTAGTAAGGGACTTTTTCTAACATGATGGGTCTGGCAGTAGTCCCTTGAATACTATGGAAATTATTATTATATGATTATTTGTTGTCTACAATTCCATGATTTATTCCCATGTTATTTGTTTATGGATTAAATTGTTTATTTCCTTCTGATTCATGTCTTATAAACTGCTGAGATTCATGCCATGATTCGTGTATATGTTCTTTGTTATGCAGGGTATGATCTTCTATTTTCATGATCATGCTCTCATACCCTTATGATCATGATTATTCTTACATATCTCCCTTACATACCATTGATTTTCATTTGAAATCACACCCTTTTTATATTATCTTTCCCAGGTTATAATGATTTGTATTATTTTGTATGTTTATAAATTGTTTTAGAGAAAATAATAATCTAGTGGGAGGTAATGTATATCATTTATGTATGATTGTTCATGTTTCCCATTTTTTCAAAGGCACTATACTAGTACGGTCATTGGTAGTCTCCTTGTATATTATTTTTATGTACTCGAAAAAAGGTATATAATGTTTATGTTTGAAAAGGGAGGGTATCTATAACATATATTGGAAAAAAAATTTAGTAAACCTTTGGATGATAAAATGAAAAAACCTTAGTGATAACCCTTTGTACATTCTTATGGATATGTCCACGGATAATGGAAATTATTGGAAAATGTCGTGGAATTTTTTTAAAGGATAGAGTGAGTGGTTTCCTAGAAATAAATCCTTTTATAGATACTATAAGTGGATGTGGATCTGGCATATATGTACCTAGGAGTAACAACTATGATACGATGTTCTGGGCCTGACTTAGTGAAATCCGGTTCATGATAATGGTACTTTCTACACACCTTATTTGACACTCTTAGGATATTTTCTTTGGAAATTTACAAAATCTTCATGAACCACCATGAAGGATTTAAATATAACTCGGCTATGAGTAACCTAGGATGAACCTATCATGTCAATGATTATGTAAGGTGTCATGATTTTTACATCCTATACGTAATTATTTTTATGGTTGTGTGGTTTTTGACTATGCTAATTAATTCTTGCACTATGATTAAATTTTTAGTCAATGATGGGAACTTAAAGGAATTGAATTAATGTTGTTTGTGATGGAAAATTTTATGTTGACTAGTCAAGTGAGATGATCACTGGAGTGAATGATTTTTTGATCATACCTAATCAGTTTTCATGGAACATTATTAACAACATATACCTTAACAAGCTCTTAGCCTCACCATGGAAGAGAAAGAAAGAATTTTCTGAGAGTTCAGGTAATAGATACCATGGAGGAAAAATATTTGGTTTCCTTTGAGTCAATAATGTGGAAATAATCATCTACGTGAAAGTATTAGTGGAACATGACGATGTTTTTGTTGATGAAAAAAGCACACCAAGAAAGTCAATTTAAGGGAAAATGATTATTTCAGTTAATGAAATGGATGATGATATTAGCCTCCTTATGATATCATCAAGGTATAAGTGTTTTACGTGTGGAATAAATGGTCATTATGAAACTCAATGTCCCAAGAAGAAATCATCTGAAGTGGATCAACAAGGTTGTATGAGTAATTATCATAATACCGATGATGATGAGGTTGCAGATTAAATGCAAAAGGAATGATGTATTGTATAATAGGATAGGGTCACCTTGTTAATGTAATAAGGATGAACTGGAATAATAAATTTTTTATGTATTAGGATTAAATAATTATGTTATATGAATAGTGAAATATATTAGTATTGTTTAGTTAATGTTTTCACAACAGATTTACAAGAACACATTGAATGGTTATGTTAGAATATAAATTTTATTTAATGGAATTGTGATGTCTATAGAAAACACATGATTAAGGGAAATATGTTACTTATGTTTCGATGATTTTTTTTTTGGATAAAGATATGTGGGATATAAATAAGTTAATTTTGTGGTACTGATTATAAAGGAACTAATTATTCACATGTTGACAAGTAGTTCATGATATCTTGGATGAAGATTACAACTTCTTATATTTATGGAATAAATCCAGTAATCTATTGAATAAGGAAGAATGCATATTTTCCAAAATCATTTATGGTAATTACAGTTATTACTATGTTTTAATATAATTTACCATGATGGTATTCACATGTTTCAAATGTTATAACCAATAACTACTTTGTCATATATAGGGGATCATTGTTAAGCTGATTTCATGACCCTCATTCTATTTTTTTTTATTTTCATCTTTCATAGGGGTTATAAGTTTAAACATTCATTAAAAGTTTATGTCAATCATCAATTTATGTATTTATGTATTGACATTGTATTAAAGACCTTTGATAAAAGGTTATGTATTGATTAACATTATTTTATGTATGTCCATCTATTTTGGAATATATATTAGTGTAGTTTCAAAAAAGGACATAATATGTGTAGGGTGACAACAAATCAAGTCTATCCAAGCCACAGGTCTTGAACCAATGACCGAAGGACGATAATGGTTTCATGTATACCAATGGAATACGCGATATGCTCGTTAATATATAATTATTTTCTATAAATAATTATTTAGTCTAAAACAGTAGTGTTAATTTTTATGTTTAGAGATTAATTTATTAGCCGTATAGTTTTTTCATAATAGTTATAGATAAATAGTTATACATTTCATTATATTATGGGCCTTTATATATATGAAATTTTAGTTTAGTGCTTTGTGCATCAACACTAATTTCTATAAATTCATTTCTTAAAGCAACAGATGACTTTGATTTTTTTTAATGAATGACCAAATAATGATTTTTTATAGAAATATATAATGTAAGTAAATTTATGTATATTCATCATTAATAAAAGTAATAATCAATGATAATATAATGAATAAAAACATTTTCCTAATACATTAATTTGTTTTAATCAATGACCTTATAAATCATTACATGTTTCTGAATTTGGGGCCTTTAACATTTCATTGATCATTCACTTTTTTCTGATTTATGATCTCAATCACTCCCTAAATATGTTTACAAATTTCCTCCTGGTATAATATTCACTCCCAACCATTGTTATTCTATCTGGAATCCTAGTTTTATATTAATTTGGGAAACTGTTATGGTTCCAATAATTAAATTTTAAGGTAAGTTTTAGTATCCATTTTTAGGATTCATGTTTTAATGAGTGAAATATTTGTGTATTAAACCTTTGAAAACCTTGATTAATTTTTAGAGTGAAATTAATTTTAAGGGTTAGAAAGTAACACCATGAGATTTTTTGAGTTTTTTTTAATTTATTTCAACTTTGTGATATTTTTCATTTCACATAACCCTGAAAAGAGTTTATTTTTTATTAATGAACGTTGTTTGGATTGCGTTTTAATAAACACCATGTTAATCATGCATGAAAAAAACCTATATTTTGGCTTCATGACACAGAACACTAATTTTATCGTGTGAATTGGTGTAAATTACACACAACACTAACTTTTTGTACACAACATGAAACACAGAGTTACATATAATTTAATCATAAGGTCAAATTTATTTTAAATTGATTTGAAAGTTTAATTCTAATTTTTTATATCAATTAATCCAAATTGGTTCATTATAATCAATTTTAATTTGAAATTGGGTATAAAAACATAGGAAATATTTGGGCATTTTTACATTAAAACCCCACAATGTCATCCCATATTCATGAATAATTTTAAATTATTTTCTTCCAATTATGTGATAAGAATTCAGAAAAATGGACTTCCTATTTTTAATATTCCTAATTGATAATTTATAATATGTTTAACCTTGTATTTTAACAAAAATATTAGTGAATGTGATTAAAATTAATTACAATGAATACGGTAAAATTAAGCTTAACTATGGAATAAACCATAAATTTAAGAATAAAAAATACTTATAAACATGTAAAACACCTTTTTTATGGCCATTATTATACCATGAAACATCGATTATTTAGTTTGTTTCTTGGTTTTTATGACTTTTTTGGTAGAAATGTTGGCATACAGAACTTTTTTTCCAAAGTTCGATGTGTGTTCTTTTCTTTCCCTATAAAAGGACACCACCTCTCCCCTTTCTTCACACCTCTCAGACCACTGAGTTTAGGATAATATATTCCCAATAAACATCCCAAATTCCCCCTATTACTCTTTTAATACTACCTTTTTTTCATAAATCAATCCAACGAAGCCTTTTGGAGCAAACCAAAAGGAGTTTCCCGCATAAGAGGTAATGTATTCTCTCAAGATCCTTTCTTTTAGTTTCATTCTACACCTACTCCAATATCTTTATTCCATTGTTTTATAACAAAATGAGTATTTTCAATATACTAGTATTTTTCTATTATAAGGGTTTACAATCATACAAATATCCATCTAATGGTTAATAAATATATTTTTTATGTGTATGGAAAACTACAGGCTCACTAAATGATGATTATTCGTTTTTCCTTTACCCCCTAAAATGGTAGAAATTATAAAGGAAACAATGTTTATATATGATAAATATGATATTTATTATTTATTTAATATTATATAAATATTTTACCATGCATATCATTATACATTAATTTTTTTTAATATAATAATTTTGTTTGAGAAGTGTGGACTACCGCCCCTCAAAGCATTGTGATTTGGTCATACACTACATGGAATGTATTAAGGATGATTTTAATGAATATATATGAAATATATGATGTAATAAATCTATTTTAATAATGATATATATATATATATGTATATATACAAATATTCCTTTCACTTACTCTCTTTCAACATGACAATTAAATGGAAATAACGCTCATGTGTACGCACGACTTACCATCTCTATAAATGTCGTATTCCATTTGGTACTTATATATATCGTATGGATTATTATAATACATATATACTGATTATAGATTATATTTAAATCATTTTTTATATTCTTGAAATCACGATATAAATATAAGGTCCAAACATATAAAAAATTAAGACACATGAAAAAAAACAGAGAGGTTATTAATAGAAGTGAAACCTTAACATTGAATTATTTACAAGAGGGTAATATAAATCCATAATAAAATAATATATGATATTATAAGTTATAATATAGTTATTTTATAGATTCATAATAAATATATTTTTATTATACAAGTGTTTTGAACGAGTACGATTAAAGTCAAGACATAAGGTTAGGGGATTTCATCTCACTTTTTATTTCCGAGAGATACATTCTTTATTCATCATCCATTCCGTTTTAGTGGTGTTTATACGTAACATGGATGTAATAAAGGATTATTATAGTTAAATTTAGGGGTATTTAAATACCCATTCTATGACCATTATTTCCTGGGTTTTAAGTTTCAAAAGTTACCAAATCGGTAAAATAGTTTTTTCTCAATTTGCCTTCAGTAATACAAAACTGGGAAAATGTAGTGCTTGTGCTTTAATAGTTCTAGTTAAAAACATATTTAAAGACTCACTTTGATAGTGCATGAAAAATAAATATTAAAGGAGTTATTTAAGAGTTCTAAAAGAATCATTGTTAAATGGGGAATTTATCAATGATTTTTTAGAAGCGCTGATAAAAGTATACATTAAAAAACACAGATTTCATTAAAAATACTATATTAATATATAAATATATTTATATCGATATATATATAATATATATGTTTTCACATATGTTTTATATTAGGTGAATATTCATTTAAAATTAATATATAATATTTTTAGTGGAAATAACATATTAAATAATAAAAAAATATTCTTAATTAATAATTTTCTAATTATTATAAAAAAAATCATTTAATAACAATTTTAGGAGACAAAAAATCAAAAAATTTATAAAAGATCTAAAATATATTGAAGACGTAACGCATACTTCAAATGGCCATAACTTTTGATCCATGTGTATATAATGACCCAAACTTTTATTAACGTATTTTATCCCTCCTTGTAGTAATTTTATAATCATATAAAATCACATTAGGAAACATAGTGCCAAATCATTCTTAAATGAACTACTATGGGACATTTAAAAATTAATTTGTCATTTTAATGTTTTGAGTTTCGAATATCTGACATACAAGGTTGCGATTATTAAGATATTTGGGGTCCGATAGGGAAATCATATTTTTTGGTGAATTGTATCATACCCTTATGAATAGTAACATACCATTATGAATTCTAGTATAACCCTTATGAATACTAAAACATCTAAAATAATTGTAATTTCACCCATGAATGATTAATTAAAATTTAGGCATATTATAAATAACAATATGACCATTGTAAAAATATTGGTATTTTTATAATTCATAAATAAGTAATTAAAATTATTTAATTAATTTAAAAAATATATTTTTATAAACATTTCTCAGAAATTAAGAATTTTCTATCTGTTGTTTTATGATAATTTTATAAGATCTTATGCATTTTTTGAAAGCATTATAAAATTAATTTCAATTTGAATTACCATCTTCTGGAATAGACATGAAGACATTTTAAAAATTAAACTAGATAATAATATATGTATTTTATCTTATATTATTTTCATTAATTCTTATACATTCATGATATAAAATAATAATACAAACAAGTTCCTTGTGTGAAAAACTACCAAATTAATCGAAGCGTTTATCATTAAAATTATATCTAATGAATCATCTTCATGGTACATAAAAAAATAATCCCCATTCCTATCTAATGTCACTAATAGTATTTAATAACAATTGTGTTGTACCCCTCTCTCTTGGATTTTAGTGATCACAATCACTGTCATCGTGTCTAACTTGTTTTCAAGTGTTTTGATGCTAGGAAAAAGGTTCCCCAGGAGTTGGCCCAAGAGGGCTAATAGTGGACTCTCTGAGTCCACCGGCTAACCGTGGATTCCCACCGGCCAGCCGGTATGGGCACAGTCCAACCGGTTCTTGCCCACCGGCCAGCTGGAGGACCCAAGCAGTAGGCTTGCCCACTGCCTGGTGCCACCGGCCAACCAGTGAATGACCACCGGCCAGCCGGTGGAACCCAGACAGAAAGCCTGCTTCTGTATGGACCACCGGCCAGCCGGGAGCTCAGCAACGGCCAGCCGGTGGACCACCGGCCAGCTGGTGAGACACCACCAGCCAGCCGGTGTGCCCAGTCAAACTAGTCGTTGAGCTTTGACCAGACTTGTACTTTGGACCCCCAACGGATCCGGAAGCCCTCCAATGGCTATATTTAAGTGTTTATGTGTATTTCTCCTATAAATAAGAAACCATGGATGCCGAGAACAATACGGAATCATATTTTGAAGTCTTGATGTTCTAACGACAAATCTCCAAGGCCTCTTGTGATCCCTTGCCATACTTGAAGATTGAGCTCCCTCTCCATCAGCTGCTCTCACACTTTTGGCGCTCAAGGCTTCCGTGTGTTTGTATTATTTTATTTTTTTAGTTCTTCATTGAGTTTGGATTAAAACAAACCTCTCATTTACATTCTTTCATTCAATTGGGTTTCTTGCGACAACCATAATAAAAAAGCAAGTTGTACGAAGGTGTTCTAGCCTACCTTAAAACGGCTAGTGGGTTTCTTGCTACAACCATTAAAAAGAAAGTTGACATATAAATCTCTCAACGGTTCTTGTTGGGAGCGGAGACGTAGGCTTGGGAATTAAGACGAACTCCGTTATCAAATTGTGTCTTGCCTTTTTTTATTTCCACTGCATTGATAATTGTTTTAAATTGTTAATTATTTTTGAGAAGGCAATTCACCCCCCTCTTTCCATCCTCTACGACCCAACATTTGGTATCAGAGGGAGTGTTTGTGTAATACCTTAACCGGTTACAAACTTATGATCCTTAGTGATGGCTAATTCCTCGCATGCTCCCGAAGGATATTCTATGACTCGGGCTCCATTCTTTGATGGAACCGATTACACTTATTGTAAAACTCACATGATTACTTTTCTTAGAAGCATTGGTTATACTATCTATAGGATTTTAATGCAAGGCTATACTTTATCTAACAAGGATGAGTCCAAATGGACCCCCGAAGACATTGCAATTTTGAGCTTGATGGCAAAGCCATGAATGCTCTTCATTGTGGGATAGACCGTAATGAATTCAACCGTGTTTCTACTTGATACTCTTCTTATGAAATTTGGAAACTTTTAGAAGTAACCCATGAGGGCACTAACAAAGTCAAAGACACTAGACTAGACATGTACCACCAAGATTTTGAAAGTTTCACCATGCACCCACACGAATCAATTACTGAAATGTTTACTCGTTTTACTGACGTTTGCAATGGAAGAAAATCTCTTGGTGAGGATGTTTCTGCAAAAATGATGGTCAAGAAGATTCTTTGGGTCCTACCAAGCTCATGGGCACCAAAGGTGACCGCAATTCAAGGAGCAAAAGATATCATGAAAATGCCGGTTGAAGAGCTCATTGGATCACTCATGACCTACGAGATCACCATGAAGAGGCAAGCCGATAAAGAAGGTAAAACCTTCAAGGAGAAAAAGAACATTGCTTTCAAAGAAAAGGAAGAAAGCTCCTCTGCTGATAGTGAATCCGAGATTGCTCAACTAGCAAGAAAAATGAGCAAATTCATGAAGAAAAAGAAGAACATTCGAAGGGAACGAAAGGAAGAGCCCAAAGCGAAGAATGAAGTTACATGCTTTGAATGTGGAAAGAAAGGCCACATCAAACCGGAGTGCTCCATTTTAAAGAAAAGGGTAAAAGAAAAGAAAAACAAGAAGGCTTTCAAAGCATCCACATGGAGTGCAAGTGATGACTCCATTTCTTCAAGCGACTCAAGCAATGAAGGTGAACAATGCCTAATGGCATTTGATGAGCTATCTTCTTCCGACTCCTCTTCCTCATCTTCATCTTTCAATAATGACATGTCCTATGAAGATCTCTGAAATGCGAGAGATCAATTAGAGGAAGGTTTTCACGAACTTACCTCTAAATTTATGGCTTTGAAAAAGAAATAGAAAATTCTCATTTCTGAAAAAAAAAACAACTTCTCAAAAAGAATGAGGAACTTTCCCTTATGATCCAAGATATTCCAAATGTTGATTCTTTGAATTCAACCATTAATGATCTAAGGGAGCCTCTTGCCAAGTTCACCCAAGGTGAACAAAATTTGACCAAATTACTAGGTTCTCACCATTCGGCTAGAACAACACATGGACTTGGCTTTAATAAACAAGCCACTTCTTCTAGAGCACCCACTACTTTTTTAAGGGGGAGCTCTCAATATAAATTTTTTAATTATTGTAAAAAGACCGGGCACATGATTTATGAGTGTGATTGCAAAAATGAAAGGTATGGAAGCCCCAAAACCATTACCTACTCGGATGAATATTTTAGATGGCAACCCTCTAGAAAAATATGGGTTCAAAAGTCTCTTTTAGCTAATCTTTCCAGACCCAAACTTATATGGGTACCAAAATCTATTCACTCTTGATTTTGTAGGATAAACGCCAAAGAAGTTGGACTTCGAAAGGCTTGTGGTATCTCGACAGCGGATACTCGAGGCACATGTGTGGTGATCCCTCTGAGTTCAACTCCCTTGAAGAATTCGATGGAGGATACGTCACCTTCGGTGACAATTCAAAAAGCAAGATCGTCGGAACAGGTACCATTGTATTTGGTAGCACCTATTTAATTAAAGATGTTTTATTTGTTAAAGGTTTAAAACATAATATAATTAGCATTAGTCAACTTTGTGATAGTGGTTTTTCGGTGAATTTTTAAAATGATTTATGCAATGTGTTTGATTTTCAAAACAAATTGATATTTTCTGCTTCCCGTTTTCAAAATGTTTACATTATTGATTTAAAGTCTTTAGCTAGCCAAAATGTTAAATGTTTAAGTGCTATTGACAATGAGTCTTGGCTTTGGCATAGAAGGTTGGGGTATTGAATCTCTCATTCACTTCTAAAGCTTAATAAGAACAAGCTCATCTGTGACCTTCCTAAACATAAGTTTAAGAAAGATTGGATTTGTGAGCCATGACAACTTGGAAAGCAACACAAGTCTTCTTTCAAATCTAAGAAGGAAGTGTCCACTTCAAAATCTCTTTATCTCCTACATCTTGATATTTTTGGTCCTACCCCTTTAGCAAGTCTAGGTGGAATATCCTATACCTTTGTCCTAGTAGATGACTTTTCTCGTTTCACTTGGGTTTTCTTTTTAGCTCATAAAAATGATGCTTGTAGAACCTTTTTGAAATTCTCTAGGAAAGTAGAAAACGAAAAAGGATATAAAATTATATCTCTCCGTAGTGACCATGGAGGTGAATTTGAGAACAAAGAATTCTATGAATTGTGTTCCTCTCAAGGATACAATCACACCTTCTCTTCCCCTAGGTCTCCACAACAAAATGGAGTGGTTGAAAGGAGAAACCGAACTCTCCAAGAAATTGCTCGAACTCTCCTTAGTGAATTCAACCTCCCTCAATTTTTCTGTGCCGAGGCAGTTAACACTGCTTGTTATACTATCAATAGAGTCCTTGTAAGACCCCTTCTTAAGAAAACCCCCTATGAACTTTGGAAAGGAAAATTTCCCAAAGTTGGTTATTTTAAAGTGTTTGGTTGTAAATGCTTTATCCTTAACACAAAAGATCACCATGGGAAATTTGATGTCAAATCTGATGAAGTTATTTTTCTTGGGTACTCCAACTCAAGCAAAGCCTATCGAGTCTTCAAAAAACGTTCAAAAACCATCGAAGAATCATCTCATGTCACGTTTGATGAAAATATTCCAAAACCCCATCCGGTCATTGAAGATGTTGAAGAAAAGCTTGATAAACTTGAATTAAATGATTCATCTTCTCCTCTCAAGGAGGATGATGATCATGAACCTTGTTCACCTTCTTCGCCTTCCACCTTGCCTAAGGTTCGGAAACCTTCTAGAGACCATCCTTTAGAAAATTTTATAGGTGATCTTCAAGCCGGTACTCGAAATAGAAGATAAATCCTCCACGAGGTTGAACATCAAGCCTTCATTTCACACCTAGAGCCTCAAACCATTAATGATGCCATTAATGATGAGAATTGGGTTCTTGCAATGAAAGATGAAATAAATCAATTCTCTAGAAATGATGTTTGGACTCTTGTTGAAAGACCCAATGATCATCCAATTATTGGCACTAAATGGGTTTTTAGGAACAAACTTGATGATCAAGGAAATATAACCCAGAACAAGGCTCGCCTAGTAGCTAAGGGCTATAATCAAGAAGAAGGAATTGATTATGGTGAAACCTTTTCACCCGTTGCTAGATTGGAATCCATTAGGATCTTGTTGGCTTTCTCCGCCCACTTAAATTTCAAACTTTTTCAAATGGATGTTAAAAGCGCCTTTTTAAATGGTTTTATTTCAGAAAAAATCTTTGTTGAACAACCTCCCGGTTTTGAAGATCCAAAATTTCCAAATCATGTTTTTAAATTAACCAAGGCTCTATATGTCTTAAAGCAAGCCCCTCGGGCTTGGTATGAGCGGTTAAAAAAATTCCTTTTAGAAAATGATTTTAAAATGGGTCAAGCTGATTGTACCCTCTTTTTAAAACACACTTCAAAAGATCTTTTAATTGTCCAAATCTACGTCGATGACATTATCTTTGGTTCTACCAAAGAATCACTTTGTACTAATTTTTTCAGATTTAATGAGAAAAGAATTTGAAATGAGCTTTATGGGGGAATTGAAATTTTTTCTCGGTTTTCAAATCTTTCAAAATTCAAATGGTATTTTTCTAAGCCAAGGAAAATACACAAACGAGCTCTTAAGTCGTTTTGGTATGGATCAAGTAAAGGAAATTAGTACCCCCACGAGTACTTCCTGTAAGATTACGTTAGATGAAGTCGGGAAACTGGTTGATAACAAGCTTTATAGGAGTATGACCGGGAGTCTACTTTACCTACCTGCGACCCATCCTGACATCAGGTTCAGTGTTTGCCTTTGTGCTCGTTTTCAAGCCAATCCCAAAGAATCTCATTTTAAATCGGTCAAAAGGATTTTTAGGTATTTAAGAGGATCCAAAAACATTGGTTTATTTTATCCTTCTAATAATTCTTTTGAACATTCTTCATATTCGGATGCTGACTTTGGCGGATGTCAATTAGATCGAAAAAGTACTAGTGGAACCTATCATCTGCTAGGCAAGTCCCTTGTATCGTGGAGTAGAAAGAAGAAAAACCGTGTTGCTCTCTCTACTGCAGAAGCCGAGTACGTAGCCGCTGGGAATTGTTGTGCCCAAATTATTTGGATGTAGCACACTCTCTTGGATTATGGCCTTTCCTTCGATCATGTCCCTATTCGGTGTGACAACACTAGTGCCATTAGTATTTCTAAGAATCCAATACAACATTCTAAAACAAAGCATATAGACTTAAGGCATCATTTCCTTCGTGACCATTTTCAAAAAGGGGATATCACTTTGGACATCATTTCTACTGATTTCCAATTAGCTGATATTTTTAACAAACCGCTCCTGGTTGGACGTTTTGATTTTATTAAGGGGGAGTTAGGAATGATTCGTCAATGAGCACTATTAAATATTTGACTCTATTGGCTTGCTTATGTTTTTTTAAATTTAATTAACTCTTTTTTATTTTAATTCAATTTTTTTATGAATTTTAATACCACCAGTCAACCGGTGGTACATCACCGGTTAACCGGTGGTGTCGGGCTTTTCTTTTTTGGGCCGGTCGGAGGAAGGGTTAAAATTAAAATTAAACCATTCCCCTCCCTTTCTTCTCTCTCTCTCTCTCGTGCGGCTCCTCCAAAACCGCAGCTCCTCCAAAGCCCTAGCCTCCCTTCTTCATCCTTACCCTCTCAAACTCCCTTCCTTCTCTCAATCTCTCTCATTTTATCACCTTTTGCCTTCATGGGTCCTCGCTCTTCTCGCAAAGGAAAGGGTATCACTCAAGAAGCTCCTCCTCCTCCTTCAATTCCTCAACTTCCGGATATATGGCATGACAAGGTCATTCTGCCAGGTAGAGTGATTGACTATTCTTGGCTTTCTTCTACTCATCTCGAGCTTTTCCCCATTATTGAATATCAACACTGGCATTCCTTTTTTGAACCTCCTGAGAAGGATGTTATTTATCCTTTACTTGTCAAAGAGTTTTATGCTCACTTGACAAGGTCGGTTTCTGACGACACCGATACCATTTCCACCACCACTCTTGGGCGACCTATCACTTTCACATCTGTTGAGGTTTCCAGAATTCTAGGAGTTCCTCATGTCGGGCCTCATGCATTTGCTCAGGGGGAGTTTCCTCGGGACCCTGAGTTTGATTTAGCTGTCGCTCTTGAGCATCTCACAGGACAGCCCAACAATCCAATTGTCAAGATATCCCAGCTCACCCCTAACCATCGAATCATTGAGCGCCTTATTCAGACCTCTCTTGCGCCCCGTATCGGTGATCACGATACGGTGACATTCATTGATATTTATCTTCTCTCCTTTATTACCAGAGGGATTCATTTCAATTTGGTCTGGTTCCTGTTCCAGGCCATGACTTATGTGGCTGAGCACCCACGCCCATCCAAAACTCTACCTTTCGGTCGCCTTTTGACCAAAATCTTCACCTTCCTTGATGTGCCTCTCCATGCTACTTCCTTTGAGCAGCCAAAGAAGGATAACATCGTCAATTTTATAATGGTGCAACGGATGAACATCTGTTGGCACCCTTGGCGTCAGGATTGGATCACTGACAAGGATGGCCTTCTCAAGGCTTACTCTCCTCAAACTCATTCACATCCTCCATCCCATGCCATGCCTCCTGCTATTGCCGCTTCTTATCCTCTTTCAGACAGTGAGGACAGTGATGACGATGAAGAGGAAGGGAGTGGTGACAGCAAAAGTGATGTTGAGGCTAATGCTGGTGAGGAAGCTGGAGCGGATGATGATGCACCTGAGCCTGCTGAGGCTATGCCCCCTCCCGCTGATGCTGGTGGCTTTTCGGTGATGGCTGATCAATTCCTACGCTTCCAGGATCAAATTGAGACCCGACTCGACTTGATGTTTTCATTCTTCAGCTCTCAGTTTGATCAGCTCCATTCTCGGATCGACTCTCTTGATCGTCGCTTAGAGGTGGTCCAGGCTCCTCCAGCTCCTTCGACCTTCAGGCGTCGTCGTCACTCTCGGCCCTCTAGGAGTTAATAGAGCATTTCCTGTTTTTGACTTGTCTTTGTATTTGTATTTTGAACTCTCTATGTAACGTTTCATATTCTATAAATTTCAAGTTGTCTTATCTATCATTTTTTTTCTCTTTTTCCCTCCTATTTTGATAATCCCAAAGGGGGATAAATTTCTCTGTTTACTAGTTTCATATTTCAATTGAATAAAGTGCTCACTTTAAAAGTTCATTTTTTTTAAAAAAACCGGTATGTTATTGATTTCATTTGTTCCTTTTAAAAAAATTGACCTATGGTTACAATTTCAAAATGAATCATTCTCTTTAGATTAAGATCATTTTCAATACATGGTACATCTCTTCAATTTATTTATTTTTAAATGATCTCTAATATATTTTCATGTCCAAAATTGTTTATTTATGTTTTCAATTGGCATATCCTTTTTAAAGCTTTCTCTTTTGTGATTGTGATCATCAAAATAGGGGGAGATTGTTGTACCCCTATCTCTTGGATTTTAATGATCACAATCACTCTCATCATGTCTAACTTGTTTTTAAGTGTTTTGATGCCAGGAAAAAGTTTGCCCAGGAGTTGGCCCAAGAGGGCTGATAGTGGACTCTTTGAGTCCACCGGCTAACCGGTGGATTCCCACCGGCTCGCCGGTGGTCTATGGCAGAAGCATTGCTTTCTGCCAGAGCCTCCGGTCAGCCGGTGTTAGCTCAACGGCCAGCCGGTATGGGCACCGGCCAGCCGGTATGGGCACCGGCCAACCGGTGAATGACCACCGGCCGGCCGGTGGAACCCAGACAGAAAGCCTGCTTCTGTCTGGACCACCGGCCAGCCGGTGGAACCCAGACAGAAAGCATGCTTCTCTCTGGACCACTGGCCGGCTGGGAGCTCAGCACCGGCCGGCCGGTGGACCACCGGCCCGCTGGTGAGACACCACCGGCCAGCCGGTGTGCCCAGTCAAACTAGCCGTTGGGCTTTGACCAGACTTGTACTTTTGACCCCCAACGTCTCCGGAATCCCTCCAACGGCTATATTGAAGTGTTTATGGGTATTTCTCCTATAAATAAGCAACCATGGATGCCGAGAACAAGACGGAATCATATTTTTAAGTCTTGACACTCTAACGACAAATCTCCAAGGCCTCTTGTGATCCATTGCCATCCTTGATGCTTGAGCTCCCTCTCCATCAGCTGCTCTCACACTTTTGGTGCTCAAGGATTCCGTGTGTTTGTATTATTTTATTTTTTTAGTTCTTCATTGGGATTGGATTAAAACAAACCTCTCATTTCCATTCTTTCTTTCAATTGGGTTTCATTCTACAACCATAATAAAAAAGCAAGCTGTACGAAGGTGTTCTAGCCTACCTTAAAACGGCTAGTGGGTTTCTTGCTACAACCATTAAAAAGCAAACTGACGTATAAATCTCTCAACGGTTCTTGTTGGGAGCGGAGACGTAGGCTTGGGAATTAAGCCGAACTCCGTTATCAAATTGTGTCTTTCCTTTTTTTATTTCCGCTGCATTGATAATTGTTTTAAATTGTTAATTATTTTTGAGAAGGCAATTCACCCCCATCGTTCCATCCTCTATGACCCAACAAATTGTAGTTGTTATCCACTTTTTTATAAATATAAATCTTCCAATACAAGCGAACCATTCATGAAATCCATGAAAATTAACAGCCCCAAACAATGAACATAAATATTAAAACTCATCCAAAGTCCCATGAAGAACCATAACAAATCCATAATGACAAAAATTCATTTATTAATGGTTCAAAAATTTCAAATAATTAATATAATGTGATTATACAAGACATTAATGTGAAGAAAGCATTTGGATACGAGGTAAGGGAAAATTCTTGAATCTAACTTTCTTTCTTTGTGTTCTCCCTATTTCACTCCATTTTCATTATGGTTACTCCTTAAAAATCATTTTTTCATCATTATCTAACCATTTATGGGATATAAATGTTTCCCACAATATATTTTGTCAACCCAAATGTTTTGAAAACGAACATTTCATTCAAAACACACCTTTTACTTCTCTCTCAAAATTGATGGTCCTTGAATAAATTATGTTATTCCCTCTTTCTATTTGGACCCTAACCTATATTAATGTTTTATAATGAGATGAAACCCATTACTTTCTATTGGTTAATTATGTTTATTATTGATATATTGTCTATGTGGTATGCAT
This sequence comes from Viscum album, assembly GCA_963277665.1. Classification (NCBI taxonomy): domain Eukaryota; kingdom Viridiplantae; phylum Streptophyta; class Magnoliopsida; order Santalales; family Viscaceae; genus Viscum; species Viscum album. The sequence continues at coordinate 884,831,720 of OY728123.1, forward strand.
GTTAATGAAAATTTTATGATGTGAGGGGTGCACAGATAATTAAATAGCCCAATATAAATGTTTAAAAATAATGGGTGTGCCCAGGATTATACATCTCTACAATGAATTTGGTATAGTGAATAACCTAATGAGTTTAGGTGAAATCATGTGTTCACATGATTTTATATTTCTTCAAAACTATGTGTCATAGTTAACCACTAAGACATGAGGTTTAATTTTTATGCATTTCCAAATTCCGTGTCTTTTATTAATCTTTCATCTAATGATTATGATTATGTTCCTATGTTATTATTATAATTATTATGTTCATCCCATGTTATGTGGTTTCGTTTTCTAATCTATCCTCTTACCAGGATTTTAGATCAACCCTTTTTTATCTATATCCTTATGTGACTACATGTACTAAAGTGAAGTAAAGATACAATACAAAGCTAGTGAAGTAGTAATTAAATAAATTTTATGTGTTGTAATGTTTTTGTGTGGTTCTTGTTTTTCCAATACACTAATCCTCTAGATCCTATATGTGTAATGATTTTATGTTTTTTTATAATTATAATGATGTAATAAAAAATTCGGGTCACTATTGTTGGTATTAGAGGGAGTTATAAAGAATTTGATTGATGTTCCCTCAATGTGGAGATGGATTTTGGGAGTTGTCTCATGGCTATGGTGATGCAAAAATAATGATGGAGTTTCATGCTGGGGATCTAATGATAATGGTTCTAAGAAAACACAACCACCCACATGAAAATAAATGTGGGACTATGCATCCTGGGAACTACCTCAAAGGGACATGGAAATACTTTAGGTGTGCGAAAGAAGGCCACTATTCTCATTAGTTGTGTAATGAAATGAGAAGGAAGGATAATGTAGTGGAAGAAAAGCGAGCTCCAACCATTTTCTAGGGCTATAAATGTAGAGAGTAATTTAATTATGAAATCAATAGATCCAAACCTCGTGTTCTCAATGTTAATCAGCGTCATAAGCCACCAAAGTCAAAAGAAAAAGGGAAGGTTTATACCATACCTTTTTTGAAAGTGGATAAATAAAATGAATTTGTACTTGGTACAATTCATATTCACTCAAGATTAGTAAAATAATTATTTTTTTCTAATTCTATATATTCATTTATATCTTTCATGTTTGATAGAACTATGTAATCAAAGCCTCTAAACCTTGATATATAGATATCTGTAAATACACAAAGTGGTAAAATAATAGATTGGATCTCATTATATATAATCATATGTCAACTTCCTGAAAAAATAAAAATCATTTCATATTCTTAATTATCCCATGTGCCTCTATAAATGCAATGAAGATCATGAATCACCTTAGAAAAATACATCCATGGTGTGGATATTGATTCTCTATGAAGAGGAATACCTATCTCTAATGGTTAAGTCAAATGAAAGTGTCCAATTAGTGTAAATTCACATCATGATGGAATATAGGGTTGTATTTTTTGAAGAGTTACCCAGACATCCTATAGATCGAGAGGTAGAGTTATCAATAGAAGTCATACCACTAGGTACTCTTATCTCATTGAGTTCCTAATGGATGGATCTTATCACACTAGAAGAGTAAAATAAGTAGTTGCAGGAACATTTGGACAAAGATATCATACACCCTGGTTCATCACCATGGGGTGCACCACTGCTCTTTTTGAAGAAGAAGGATGTAATAAAGTGATTTTGTATCGATTATCGGGAACTCAACAAGATAACCATGAATAAAAAGTATCATCTTCCAATGATTGATGAAATGTTCGATCTATTAAGTGGATCTTAATAATTCTCAAATGTGGATCTTTATTTTAGATATCATCAGCTAAAGGGGAAGAAGGAATATATTCTTAGGACTACCTTTCATACTAGGATGTGCACTTTTATTTTCTAGTGATGGCCTTAGGACGTACTAATGCCCCAGAAATATTCATAGATTTTATGAATAGAGTATTTATACATTACATGGACAATGTTTTTGGTAAAATTTATCAATGATATTATCATATACTCCATAAGAAAGGAGGAATATGAAGAAAGTCTAAGAACTGTGTTTGCATCATTCAGAAAGGAGAAGTCGTACACCATGTTCAGAAAGTTTCAACATTAGATGAATCAAGTCATGTTATTGGGACATTTGATCATGAGTAAGGGAATTTATGTGGATCCTTCAAAAAACACAATTGAGGATTGTTTCTGACCCAACAGTGTAACAAAAATTTGTATTTTTATTGGATTTTCTTGGTACTACTGGCATTTTGTGGGAAATTTCAAAAGATTTTCAACCAAACTAACCTTTTTAAGAAAGATAGGGGTAAATATGTATGGATAAAATATTTTTAGGGAACCATCAAGGATCTAAATATAAGGATTATTACTGCACATGTACTCACATTACTGAACAATGGAGAATTGTTTGTGATGTACAGTGATGCTTCAATGAAAGGATTGGGGTTTGTACTCATGAAAAATGATAATGTGATTTCCATACGTCACAGAATTTGAAGATCCAAGGGAAGAACTACTCGACGCATGATCTAGAGTAGGCAGCTGTGATTTTTTCCTTGAAAATATGGTAGCACTACCTTTATGGTGAGAAGTGAGACATATACACTAACCAAAAAGATAATTAATTATATATTCACAAAAAAAAAGAGCTCATAAGCATCATAGGAGATGGTTAGAGATAATCCAGTACTACGATTCCTCTATTCACTATCATCATGGAAAGGAGAAAAAGGTATTTGAATCTCTATGTAGAAAAGAACCTGCTACTCTATCAGTGTTATAGATTGAGAAAGACCATGCCTTCTTGGATATGAAAACAATGGATTTAGAAATCATAAGGGAATGGGATTCATCCTACCTTTCCCAAATGATTGCTTAACCATATATCTAAGAGAATATTAATGAGGCATAATAGGATGATTTGGAGTTATAAAATAATGTTAATGAAGTAAAGGAAGGGAATATCCCAGAGTTCCATATTGATGATGATGGTGTGGTTTGATTTGGAACATAGATTTTTGTTCCTTCATCACCTAGGATAATGAAGGAGCTATTTAACAATTCACATATCACAACATTTTCAATCCATAATGGTTTCACCAAGATGTATGATGATATCCAAGAACATTTCTAGTGGGATAACATGAAGAAAACAATTACATAATATATCTCAAGGTTCATGGTATGTCATCAATTTAATTTAGAGAGAGAAAAGTCCTATGGGATGATGTAACCACTGCCTATATCCATATGGAAATGGGATAATGTCACTATGGACATTATCTCGGGTCTCCTGATGATGTCCATGTGAAATAACTTGATATGGGTTGTGGTTGAAAGACTCACCAAGACTACCCATTTTATCACTATTTAGAATGATCTATCACTTGAACAACTAGCAATGATATATGTAAAGGAAGTCATGAAACATTGTTGTATTAAAAGCTCGATTGTCTTTAATCACGATCAAATGTAGACATATAAATTCTAGAGGATTAATCAACATTATTTGAGTATTGAATTAAATTTTAGCATGACCTATCACCCCCATAATGATGGCCATTCATAAATTATTATTCAGATGCTTGAAGACATGCTAAGAGCCTGATTTTTAGAATTCAATGGTGGATGGGATAAGAATCTCCCATTGGTTGAGAACATATACAACAATAGCTTCCACTCAAGTATATAAATGGATCCATATTATTCTCTATATGGAAAGAATTGTAGAACTTCAACTGGTTGGTTAATGTTGGAGAAAGAAAGCTACCTGGACCAGATCTTGTGAAAGAGGTGATAGAGAAGGGTCAAGTCATCTAGAAACATATCAAAGCTACTCAGAGTTGGAAAAAGAGATATGTTGAGAACTGTTGAATAAAATTGGAATTCGACATTGGAGATAAATTCATCTTTAGAAAGTCACCATGGAAGAGAGTTATGAAGTTTTGAAATAAACGGAATCTAAGATCAAGGTATATTATCCCCTTTGAGATCCTTGTCCATTTAAGATCCTTCTCCTATTGGATTTAACTTCCAATGAATTTGTCTCATGTTCATGATTTGTTTCACATATCACTCCATAAGAAGTACATACCATATCCCTTACAGTTATTGAACAGAGAAGTGGTACAGTTGGAAGATGATCTCTCTTATGAGGATCATCAAGTAATGATTTTGGATCGGAGAGTTAGGGTACTGGGAAACAAGACAACCCAACTTTTCAAAGTGTTGTGGATGAACCGTATGTATGAAGATGCAAATTGGTTACCATATGATGCATTTAAGGAGAATAACCCTCACTTGATTATGTATTAAGAAATTTTGGTGGTGAAATTTACAAAGGGGGGAAGAATGTAACGACCTAAACTTTTATCAATGAAGTTTTTCCCTCCATATAGTAATGTCATAATAATATAAAATAAAATTAGGAAACACAATGCGACATCATTCTTAAAGGAACTACTATGTGACCTTTAAACATAAATTTACCACTTCTATGTTATGAATTTTGAAAATTTGACAAACACAATTGCGATCAGTATGATGTTTGGAGTTTGATATGGAAAACATACTTTTTGGTGGACAATAACCTCCCCTTATTAATAGTAACCAACCCTTATGAATAGTTATATGACCTTTATGAGTATTAAATTATCCAAAATAATAGTATCCTCCTTCATGAATGATTAAATAAAATTTATTAGTTGTAATATAACCACAGTTAAAGTATTGCAATTTTTATAAGTCATAAATAAATACATATAATTAATTAAATAATTTAAAAAAAAATTGATTTTCATAAAATGTGTTCAAAAATTGATTATTCTATGTCTTTTGGTTTTATGACAATTTTACAAGACCTTATTCATTTTTTTAAAATAATTATAAAATCAATTTTAATTTTGAAATCATTATATTTCAAATAAATATTGATTTTAATTAAAAAATAAATTAATAATATTTAGAAAATTATTTTCATAAAATGGTGTTCTTTTTATATTTTAAACATAAAAAAATGGTTACGGTGAATTTTTGGGAGTTTTCTGCAATACATGAATTTTTTATGAATAGTTAAATATTATAATTTTCAAAATAAGATAAATAAATTAATTATAGAGTCGTGGATGATATTATTATGATGTAAGGAAAATTGGTTAAAAATCACATGATAAAGTTACAATATTTATTTAAATTATCAACACTATTTATTGTTTTTTGAAGAAATAATAAATTAATGAATATAGTATTGAGAAAACCCCTTTCCCCTCCACTATAAATACTACACCTCACACCATTATTACTTCACACCTCTTTAACTTCAAGTATTTCCCAAATTATGCCCAAAGATATTCCCTAGCCCCTCCTCCACGTACATGATCCCTAATTCGCAGAAAATAACCAAAACCTCTTCCCTAAAGAGGCTCTCAAAGGAGATAAACTCAAGATGTAAATTCCACATTCAAATTGTTTTATTTTCTTTCATGTTCATTTATTTTATTTTTTCATACCTCGCCTTTCTTCACCCAAATGGAATGATATCTCCTATAATATACATGTACTAGAATTATAATATTCTTATGTGATATTTTATCATAATATCTACATCCCCTACTTTTATATAATAAATGAAAACACCATCCCTGAGGTGTTGATTTTTCACATTCAAGGATGAAATGTTTTCAATTTTCATTAACATATTCTTGATTTTTCATGGAATCATTTTAATAGTTGAACCAGATAATAATATATAAACATTATCTTATTTAATGTTATATAATCCTTATACATTCATGATATAAAATAATAATACAACCAAGTTCATTGTGAGCAAAACCGCCAAATTAGTCCAGTCATTTATCATTAAACATAAATATAATGATTCATCTACATGGTATATAAATAAATTCATCATTTATACATTTTTAAGTTCACAAATATTATTTAATACCAATTATTGTAGTTATCCACTTTTATTCAAAATTCCATCCATAAATACAAGTGAATTGGTCAAGAAAATGATAAAAATAAACACTCCCAAACAATGAACGTGAACAATTTAACTCATCGAAAGACCCACAACATAACTTAATAAAGACATAGTGAATCAAATCATGTATAAAAGGCTTTTTAATTTATAATTAATTAATATAATGTGATTATATAGGACATTAAAGTGATGAAAGTGATTGGATATAAGGTAAGGGGAAATTCTCGAACCCAACATTATTTCTTTGATATCTCCCTCTATCACTACATTTTCGGTATGGTTACTCCATTAAAATCATATTATCATCATTATATTACAGTTTATAGGATATAAATATTTTCTACTGTATTTTATGTCAAACAAAATGTTTTCCAAAATAACCCATCATTCTAAAACACACATTTTACTTTCTAACTCAAGGATGATGGTCCTTGTATCAAGTATGTTATTCCCTTATTCTTTTTGGAACCCAAATATTATGAATGTGTTCTTATGAGATGAAACCTATTCATTTACATGGGTTATTTATGTTTTATATTGAAATAGTTTCATTATTGAATGCCTGATAATCATAATGTTATGATGTGATGGGTGCACCATGAATTATATAGCTCAAAATGTGTTCCTAGAATTATATCATGATCCAATGCCTTTGTTAAAGATATTAACATCATGTGTTTAAGTGAAACTATTTGGAAACAAGATTCTAGATTTGTTCACAACTATTTATGGTAGTTAACCACCAAGACATATTGTTTAATTTTTATGCATTACAACATTCCAATTCATTATTAAATTTTTCCTCTCATGATTATGATGTTGTTTCTATGTTATGATGAAAAATATTATGCTCATCCCATGTTATATAGCTTCATGTTCTTATCTATCTCTTACTATTCTTTTAGATCACCCCTTTTGATGTATATCCACAAGTGACTAGATGTACTAAGGAGATGTTAAGAGACAATAAAAAGATAGAGAATAAATCATTAAATAAATACTTTGTGATGTAAATGTTATATATGATACTAGTTTTCCCAAGAAACAAATACTTTGGATCCATAATGTTTAGTGATTTTATGTTGTTTATCGCTATAATGATGTAAAAGAAAATATGGTTCCCTATAGTGTCTGTTGGAGGTCTACGACATAGAAAAGTAATGTTTTCGATGATCTATAAGCCCTTAGTGACATATGTAAACCTATGTTACATTTTTCAAGGCCAAAAGGCCAAAAGGTCTCCAAAACTGAGTTTTTAATCACTATACAGATATATTTTAACATTAAATGGATTTTAATGATCATTTATGGGGGTATTATTTCATTTTTTTGTGGGGAGTGAATTTATTCTTAGGTCTTACATTCATATTGAAATTAATGGTTATGAATTTTTTTTTCATTTTTCACAATTTATGGTTATTTATAATAATATATATTACTATATATAATTCTTTTTTATATATTCAGACATAAAAAATTAATTTTATAAATAAATAATTAAACTTGTTTACATATGAAATATATTTATTAATGTATAAACATTTATATAAACATATATATAAATGTTGGTATTTTTTTAAAACAAATATATTTAAATATATAGATATATCCTAAAATGTGATAAAAACTATAATAGGGGAGTGGAAAAGGCTTTAATATATATGTCGGAGGTCTAGGGTTCGAAACTAACTGGAGGCGGAGGCACGTAAGAGGGTTTGATTTTCTAAATCATTGATAAAAGGGGTGAGGTAAGTGCTAATAAAGGTGTGGGGGTGGGATGAATTGATGAAGGGGGGTGGGTGGGGAGCGAAAGAAAAGTTTTTATATACCCTTTAACACTAGGGCCATTATTAACATTTTTAATTTTTCTTGATTTCCCCCATTAACAGTTCTAGAAAAACAATGATAGAAGGGGCCTTTAACAGCGCTAAAAAAAGATGTTAAAGGACCCTTTTAACAATGCTTTTTAGTGCTGTTAAAGGGGGAATTTAAAAATTCATTCTTAAAATTGATAAAATATTTAGGGGTTGAACCGTGCTAAAATTAGCTGTTCTTTTTTAGAAATAATAAATCCCTATGCTGGGGATGTTAATGGCCATTTTGTAGTGGAACTTCTTTGAGACTCATTTTTTTTTGTGTTCCAAATTTTTTTGAGGTGTATATAAAAATATTATATATGTGATATCAAAAATATATATATATTCCTGATTTTATAAGCTTCGAGTAATTTTCATTTCATACAGGGAGAGTATGATCCCAAGTTACCAAGTGATAAGGGATTTTTAATCAATTTCATCTCTTTTTGTGATTGTTTATATTTATGATTCTTGTGATGAAATATTATAACCCATCTTTCAAGAAAATTCATGAATTTTATTCTCTTTTTTTGATTCAGGATATATTCATGTATTGATTCCATATCTCTACACTTTAGTATAAAAGAAAATAAAGAATGTGTTTTTAAGAATCCCTGACATTACCCTCTCATTGATCGGAAATCCATGTTCCTTGAAAACCATGTTTTCTAAAATGGGTTTACATGATTATTCAACTAATAACCTATGACCATTAAAAAAATTAACCTTTTTGTATTTTACAAATTATTTTAGAGGAATATTTTTTATTTCTTCAAAAATAATGCATTTTTTCTAACCTTGTTACATTTTGAAAGGAATTTCCTTTTTTACATCATATGACATGTATAGATTCACCTTCCATCATATAATTGAAGAATACTTTTCATTTTTAATATTTTTTCAAAAAATATTTTTAAAAATAATTTGCCTATAAAAATGTTTTGTAATTTACATCAACCTTTTTTATATGTTATTAAGGAAATTTTTATTCAAAATATTTTCAATTCCTGTTTATAATTATAAATTTATTTTCAATAAAATAATTTTAAAAAAAAATCAAATAATCCTTAATATGATTCCATTTAAAAATATTTTCAAAACATTTTCAGGTTCGTTATATGTTGTCAAATTGTTTTCATAAAAAATGTTTTTAAAATATTTTTAAGATTTTTTTTATTTTTAGAGGAAATTTTTTAAATAATTTAATGTATTTTTTTAAAAAAAATCAATTTATTTTCTAAAAATTAATTATAGTTTTTTTATGAATTAAAAATAATCCATTCAACGGAGAAAATATATTTCATTTAGAATCATTTTTATAGATATTTCAGAATTATTTCCCATCTAAGAAGACATTTGATGAAGTTACTCATTCCCTTATAGGAAATATTCTAAATGTTCCATTCATATTATTTCTATGAATGGGTTATGATCAATGTCATGGTGTTTGGGAAACCCATTTATCTTTAGTGGGTTATATATTTATGAAATCCATTTCTATTTTTTGAGTTATGTTTTTTATGAAATGATTATGAGACCTATAACATTTTCCATAGGTTATGATATATTTATTTGTTTGTGATACCCATTTCATTTCATGTGTTATGATAAGATTGATTAGGATTTTGTGGCACATATATGTATTATTTCATAATGATATGGGTGGTACCTATATTTCTCTCTAATGCATTGGGTAATGATTTATATCCCATGTCTCAAACCTTCCCCCAGGTCTTGCACTGTGACTACCCCAAGTCCACCTTCCATAGGCCAGGGGATGGAGACTAGCACCAAAATGCATACCCATATAATGGGAAGACATTGCCTTTAAACCAATAAAAAACATAATCCAAGAACACAAAAAGAAGCATTGATGAAGTAATATACTATATTAGAAAGTGTACTGAATGTAATGGGGCCAGAATACAATCTCAACTGAAAAGTAAAACACAACTGAAAGTGAAAAACAGCTTCTAGATCATCAACCGAGGATCCAACCTGAAGGGTAGGTACAAATCATGATTAGTAGTCCTTTTGTCATATCACGCCAAATGTTCCACCTGAAAGCACCGTCTAGTCCTGGCTCCCTCATCCATAATCAATGTTGTGCATCTTCTACCCAAGACACAACAAGGTGCATACCTAGCCCATGCAGGGGTGAGTATAACGATACTCAGTAGAGACTCCAAGATGCCCATAGGTCTCCCAGAGTACCACAATGTAAATACCACAAACAATACCTCAATCTCAAATCATAAAGCAATAGACATCAACTCTACCTAGGTAGATTCCCAAACATATACCTAAGATATCAAGACATACTCATCTCATACATGAGGGAATAATACCACAAAGGTAACATCGTGAAGGTATAAGTACCACATAGATAACACCATGAAGATAGAAGTACCACATAGGTAACACATGAAGATTTGAGTACCACAAAGGTAACACCACAAAGATAAATCCATGAAGGTAGAAGTACCTCATAGGTAACACCATGATGATAGAAGTACCACACGGGTACCACCACGAAGATAACACCACGAATGTAACACCACAAATGTAACACCACGAAGCTAACACCACGAAGGTAACAGCACAAAGGTCGAAGAACCACATCGGTAACACCAAGAAGATAGAAGATCCACACAAGTATCACCACGAAGATAACACCATGAAGGTAGAAGTGACACATAGGTGACACCACAAAGATAGAAGTACGATATAGGTAACAACACAAAGATAGAAGTACCAAACAGTTAACTCCACGAAGGTAGAATTACCACACATGCAACACCACAAAGTTAACACCACAAAGGATAAATACTTAGATCACAATCTGGTATAACATGAGTACAAAAGTACAGATGACTGGTCATAAACTAGATCATCTTATTCTATTCAGAATCACTGGTGCTGACCCACACAGGATCGATAGGTACTAACCTCCGCTGACCCACGCAGGATCTGACCCACACTGTATCGGTATGCACTGACCACACATGATAGTTGAGCACTAACCCACACAGGATCAGATAAGAACTAACCCCTCCTGTGCCACACAAGATCAATGTTCTTCCTTCACTTTACAGCCTCCCATAGGATTCCTCACACCCAGTGTTGTCTAGTTTTATATAATCATCCTCTACAGATAACGTTCATACCTTGACATCCACTAAGATCCAAAAAGGAGTAACGCAAAGGACTTATATGTCATAAGGGTTCCAATGAGATATACAGTGAATCAATCCAATGCCCAGTCTATGATTTATAAGTGTTTTAGTTGCTGGGTCCCAGTTGGATTTAGGTTTCATCCAACCCAACCATACTCCAACTGTCTCTGAATATCAAGTGGAGTATACCAAAAGTACTGTCTCAATCCAAGGATCCCAACACCAAATACGGTTTGTCAAATAGATGCTCGAATTTAATTTTATGTCCCTTTAAGTGTTTCTGGGTCTATTTGGGCCCGAGGTCCGGCTCAGCCCGCAAGGGGGAGTGGCCCAACCCACAAGGAGGTGGCCTGACCTGCAAGGGGATGGCCCACCACACAAGGGGGTGGCTTGGCCTTCAAGGGGATGGCCCGCCCAACAAGGGGGTGGCCCGGCCCACTAGGCAGGCAGCCTGACTGCGTGAGGCATAACCTGCAAGTGGGAAGCCCACGGTCTACCCTAGTTGGAAAGGGGGGAGTGTTTCCCCTCGGTATCCTGAATATCCTGGAGGCCGTTTGGCTTTGTGAAATGGATGTGCCATGTGGGCACCACCTGGTAACCGTGGAACCCACCAGGTAGGTAAGGGTTCTGCCTTTCCTTTGGCTTCTATGGAGGCCCTCTGCTCACTGGTAGTGTGCTAGTTGGGATGGCTTCCCACTCATTGGTGGCGCGTTGGTCGTGCTGCCTCCCCTTCCACATCCATCCAATGTGAAAATCATATCCTCCAACCATCATATATAAAGAGCCACGACCCTTTGTTCACCAGAAGAACGCGACGGCGCGCCGTACCTCCACTATGGCTGGTCGGTGCTGGCCGCTCCGATAACGGACGCGGTTTAGTGACGCGGCCTCCTCTTGCAGTGTGCTTCAGTGTGCTAGCTCCTTCATAGCTGGTTGGTGCTGCCTCATCGTTGGTCTTCCACAGAGGGCGCAAGGGAGGATAAGTAGTGGAGGGTTCTGGCTCGGTTCCTTAGGCCCTCACCGTACATGTTAGCTCATAATCGTATGGGAGGATTAAAGGGTTCAAGAAATTAACTTAAATTTAAACAATGATCAAACCCCAACATGAGGTTATTGGGGAGCCTCTGAGCTTGAGGAAGGGGTTGGTGCTCGCCATCCTCCGCAACTAGCTTCCAACGATACTGCTCATACGTCATCCTTTGGTTCATTGTTCGGTGTCACCCATCACCTTCTTTTGGGACTGGATCCATCCTCAAAGGGCTTGGCATCTTGGAACATTACCAGCACATTGTTGCATGGTGAATTTGTACGGATACCCCTCCCCAATCTCCATATAAATAAGTTAGTGGGAGGGAATGTAAAAATGTTTGGAATTAATGGGGCTCATTAATTAGGAACCTTCAGAATTCACCAACGATGTCATTACTTAATATTGAAAGTTCAATCCATTTATTGACTTGATAAGCCACTGGTCCCACACTTTTGTTTGTCCTTTGGAGGGAAAAAGAAAAAAAAATTAACCGAGTTATTTTTTTTATTCATTAAAAAAGTCCCAAAACATAAATTTTTCTCCAAACCAACTACGGTCAAAGTGAAGCCTCCCTTAAACGAATCACAACACTGTGGATTCAAATGTGCCCTCATATTTTTAATCCGAGAACAAGTTAAAAATTTAGAAAATGTCACTCATGTGATTATTGAACATACCTAAAAAAGGTTCCGAAATTCATTTCGGGCACACCGGCCATTGGAATCACACACTATCAATTTTTACAGACTCGTAATAATTGCATATATTTAGTAAAAAAAATTAGATTTAAAATCCGAGTCATTATATTCTCCCCACCTTAGAGATTTTCCTCCCTAAAAGACACATCATAGATTAAGGGGACAAATGGGGGTACTAAGCTTGAATCTAAACCTCCCGCACCCATGTTATCTACTGGAGTTTTATAGGATACCAGTGGATGCGCACCATAGGTATCGACCACCCACTACGGACCCACTCATGTCGAACCTAAATCTCTACTAGAACCTCCATAAACATATCCCCATCGTCAATTTCTAGCTCTCCATGGCCGATGATGTGAGATGGGTCATACACATATCTCCTTAGTTGGGAAACATGGAAGACATCGTGCACAGCCTCCATCTATGGTGGAAGTGCCGAGCGGTATGCCACCTCACCAATCCTGCAAAGTATCAGAAATGGTCTGATAAACCTCAATGATAACATGTCGCCTCGGCCAAATCACTGTAAAAATCATCGAGGTGAGAAATATAGAATGTCGTGGTCTCCCTCATCAAAATCCAAAGGTCTCCCCCTCCTATCAGCATAAGACATTTTCTAGCTCTGTGCAGTCTTGACTTGCGGACAAGTGAGGCATCATGATCAAAACTCTTCCACTACTTCCTTTATCCATGGCCACCAGTACTGATGCTGGAGGTCCTCTTACATCTTCTCTACTCCAAGATGTACCGTTAAAGGGGATGTATGGATCTCCCTTAACACCTCCTCCCAAAGCTTCACCGGCACCATGGTGCATCCTTTAAAGAGGATGACATGCTCCCCACCATCAAAAAATCATTCAAGAGACCATCCTAAGGATATCTGCGCATGTTGGGATTCGAAGTCAATTTTCCAAGATTTGCCTCCTTAATTTGCTGAAGAATAGGGGTAGTGATAGCCATATACTAGAAGTAATATTCTCTATCATTATCCATGAAGGATATCCACAGTGCGACTAGACACTCTGATTCCTCACTCAGCAGCTGTAGAAAAGACCTCATGCTGAGTGTGTATGCTACCACGTTCCCCTTCCTAAGAGTATAGACTATCTCAAGGTCATAGTCCAGGATTAAATCTATCCCTCTTAAATTTTTCATCTCCTGAAAGCTCTTCGAACACTTCCATATCCACAAAGAATGCTCCCCCTTCTTCGTCAAAGCTGTCAAGGGTGTCGATACCTTTGAGATATCTGGTTCAAAACTCTTGTAGTACCCAGCATAAGAAGAAGCCCCTCTCTCTTCACGAAGGTAATCCTAGAAACATTAAAATATTTCCCAACACTTTTCCACTCTTGTTGGGAACTAAAAACTAAAAACTCTAGTTTCCACGAGGGTATGGTTGGCCGACTCAAGAGTGATAGGTTGCACCCTTATATGCATGAGTTTATCTTGTGTTGTATGGGATTCCATTTTTTTGACCAAGGAAACCCCCATTCCAATGATTTAGATAAATGACAACCATTTTTTCCTAATACAATCAAATTGATTATGAACCATTGACATCCAGTTGATAACGAAACTAACATCATAATTCCTTGAATTTGCCATCATGATGTTCCAATCGAGACTCTCGCATCATGTGATAAATCACATCGTCAAAAAACATGTGACTATCGAGACTCCTCCCAATGGTATCTCCAGACATAAGGGTCAAGTCAATGGTTTAACAAGAAACTCTAGTTCTTGAATAGGATTCATGGAAAGAAGGAATGATTAGTTCCTATGTATATTAATATAAAAACTAGTAGTAGACATAGACCGTACCTTGAATCATTCCTGGAGCACTTTTTTCACACTCCTTGACCGCATGCTGCTACTCCCTTTCCCTATCCACCAGCTCCCTATTCCTAGTGGGGACCTCATTGGGGTGGTGGTTGTAACATGTCAAAATGTGTACCACCTCTTCTTTCTCTCCTAGATCCTATTCCATATCTACTTCCCTACAAATTCATCTATCCTTATCACTTCGCCTTTCTGAAATATTTTACACCACCAAGTCTTTGAGACTGGTGCCAATTTCTTTCTTTTATACGACTGACTTTCACTGGCTGTATTCACTCAACCAAAGAACATTCAACCACAAAGGTTATCTCTATCACCTTAACATAAGTAGGGATTTTTAGATGAATAGTTATGGGTTGGATGTCCCTATACACACCACTCTCAGAGTTCTGATCCCTTATGCACTGACCATACTGTATTCATCAAGTACATAGAATGGTCGTTTTGCCTTGAGGAATACTCAGCTATTGATATGTCATCCTTCCAAAGTTGTAGAATATCTAGGTAACTCTCATCCCTTAGCTCATTATGGAAGGAGACCCCCTTCTTTGAGGAAGGGTCTCATGTTTGTACACCAAAAAGTCACCTCTTCGCAAGATCAGTGTATCCTAAACCCTCTAATCGTCCGACTGATACACGGAGAAGGCTCTGTAATAGGACTACCATCTGATCGAATGGTTCCCTAGCTCGATGGAAATTCTCCCACCCTCTCATTCTATTCCTTAACATCCTATGATTTCAGCTCACCTAATAACCTGAGGGGTATCTAATATTGAAACACTTGTAAGTAACCAAACCAACGTGTCCACTACTGGTACTGCCATTTATAACTGTTAGATAATGAGTAGTGATATAGCTGGAACAATATCTGAAGGTACCATCTTGGGAAACTATCCTTGTATCGAAGCCTCATCGCCACTCGGACCATCCTCATGGTGACACACTAATTTAGACCAGTATCTAGGATCATGGTATAATATACTGGTGTCCCAAATAGGTGGAAAACTCAAGACATAGCCTCCAACTAGTCCTCAACTGCATGTGGATCTATCTCACTTTGAATCCTCGAAGGCCTCTACCACTGGAACTCATGCAACTCTGTTAGTAGACATGCACCATCCGCATGTGAGGCTGGTTGTAACTGCTAAACAATAGGTGGAGGTTGAACTGGTACACCACCTGAAGGTGACATCATAGTATGAGGGCTCTGCACAAGATCCTCGTCACTCGGTGGGCAGTCATCATGTACTCTCTTCGAAATCCTAGATGGATACCTACATGGTGAAATCCTGATAAACAAAAGATGATCCATGGTCATTAACTTATAACTGGTGGGATGACTCAAAATAAACAAAGGAATTCCATTTCTAAAACACACACAATCAGTGTTTTCGTACACCGAGTCATAAATTAGAATTTAGGGTCATGGTGTGTGGATACGTCGGTTGATGCACCAACATTAGACTCCCTGAACTAAAAACAACACTCATAGCACTTAACAATTTTTACACATTGAAAATATCTATGTGCTACTTCTTTTGTAGAACCGACTCCTCTAATACCACTTTGTCACAACCCGTCCCTCGGGGCCCATGCTGTGACTTCCTGATGCCCACCTTCCATAAGATAGTGATTGGCGACTAGCACCAAAAAAGTGTATCCCTATAATGGAAAGGAATTGACTTTAAACCTATATAAACACACAATATATGCAAAAAACAAGAAGCATCCATGAATTAATCTACTATAGTAACAAGTTTAATTAAAGTAAAGGGATGAGAATACAATCCCAATTGAAAAGTACAAGAACAACTGAAATATAAAAACACAACTAAAATTGAAAAACAACTCCTGGATCATCCACTGAGGATACTACCAGAAGGGTAGGTATATCTCACGATCAGAAGTCCCTATGTCACATCATGCCAAATGGTCCACCTCGATGCCCCGTCTAGTCCTACCCCCCTATTCCCCAATCAACGTTGTGCATCGTCTGCACAAGAACCAACAATGTGTTGGCATAGCATGTGCAGGGGTGAGTATAATGATACTCATTAGGGACCCCGAGACCCATGTAGGTCTCCCAGAGTACCACAAAGGAAATACCACATGGAAAGACCTAAATCTCAAAGCACGAAGCAATATACATCAACTATACATAGGTATATGCACATACATATTCCTAAGTTATCAAGATATACTCATCTTGTACATGAGGGAAGAATACCACAAAGGTAACACCATTAAGGTAGTGGCACCGCATAGATAACACCATGAAGTTAGAAGTACTACACAGGTAACAACCGAAGATAGATGTACCACACAGGTAAAACCTCGAAGGTATAAGTACCACATAAGTAACACCACAAAGATAAAAGTACCACATAGGTAACACCATGAAGATAACCATGAGAAGGTAACACCATGAAGGTAACACCACGAAGGTAGAAGTACCAAATATGTAACACCACAAATCTAAAAGTACAACACAGGTCTCACTATGAAGATAACACCATGAAGGTGGAAGTACCACATAGGTAACACCACAAAGATAGAAGTACCACACAGGTAACACCCCAATGGTAGAACTATCACACAGGTAACACCATGAAGTTAACACCAAGAAGATTAAAGACTCAGATCACAATTAGGTATAACATAAGTACATATGTACAGATGATTAGTCGTAATCTAGAACATCTTATTCTATTACAAAGAACTTCTGTTATCCCAAATAGGATCAATAGGTTCTAACTCTCACTGACCCCCATAGGATCTGACCCACAAAGGATTGTTATGCGGTGACCCACACAGGATATATAAGCGCTAACCCACATAGGATCTGATAGTTACTGAACCACGCTAACCCACAAAGGATATATCCCACACAGGATCAATATGTGCTAACCCACACAGGATTGATGAATGTGGACCCACAGAATATCTGATAGTAGAAAACCCACACATGACCGATAGATGCTGACCCACATAGGATCAATGTTCTTCATTCACGTTACAGTCTGCCAAAGGATTCCTCGCACCCGATGCGCTCGAGTTCCGTTGAATCTACCCCTTGAGACATCGGTCGTACATTGATCTAAACTATGCTCCAAAAAAGGGAAACCTAAAGGAATTCCTTGTCATAAGGGTTCTAACATTATTGAAGGTGTGTCAGTCAGATTTCCATTCCATGATTTATAAGCATTTTAGTTCTGGGGGCCCGATGGGATTCATGTTTGATCCAAACGTCCCATACTCCAACTATCTCCAAAAAACATGTGGAGTATACCAAAAGGACTATTTTGCTCCAAGGATCCCAGTGCTACATACGGTTCATCAAACAGATGTCTGGATTTGATGTAATGGACCTATAAGTGTTTCAGCGTCCGGTTGGGCCTAGGTCTGGTTTGACCTAGACAGGGAGGGTCGTGGTGGGCTCAGCCTGCAATGGAGTGGCCCAAAACAGAAAGTGGTATCCAAGCCCACTAGGGGGTGGCCCGACTTTCTAGGGGTTGCCCGGCCTGCAAGGGGGCTTCCCGGGACACTGGGTGGTGGCCTGCTGAGCAGGCGGTCCGACCACATGAGGTGCTGCCTGCAATGGGGCGGCCTACGGTCCAATTGAGCCGGAAAGGGGGGAGCGCTTCCCCCCATGATCATGAATGTCGTGGACTTCATTGGGCTTTGTGAAATGGTGGTGCCATGTGGGCGCCTCCCGGTCACCGCAGAACTCACCGGGTAAGAACAGGTTCTCCATCCGTCGTAGCTTCGACCATGGCCCTCTGCTCGCCAGCGATATGCTAGTTGTGCCACCTTCCCACTCACCGGTGGCCTACCATTCACGCCACCTACCCTTCCATGGATAGCTGATGTTCCAAACACCTCCTCCATCCACTGCGGGTGATGAGCCGCAACCTTTTTCTCACCAGCGGCGTAGGACGGTGCGCCACCCCCCCCCACCCCCAATGTCCTGCCAGTTCCAGCCACTCCGATGATCGGCACAACATATTTCTGTGACCTCCTATTTGAGCATTCATCGATGCACCACCTCCTTCATATCCGGTTTTTTGTGCCGCATCGGTGGTCTTCCACGGAGGGTGCAATGGTAGAAAAGTAGCAGAGGGTTCGGTCTGGGTTCGTTAGGCCCGCACACTCCACGTTAGCTCATAATCAGGAGGGAGGATTAAAGGGTTCATGAAATTCACATGAATTTAAACAATGATAAAACCCCTACATGATGTTATTGGGGATCCTCCATGGTTGAGGACGGGGGTCAGTGCTCACCGTCCTACACAACTAGCATCCAACGATGCCGCTCGTAAGTATTCCTTCGATCCATGGTTCAGCGTCTCCCATCACCTCCTAGTGAGACCAGCACCATCCTCTAAGTGTTTGGCATCTTGAAACTTTAATAGAACTTCATTTCTTGGTGAATCTATGTCAATACCTCTCCCCAAGCTCCATATAAATAGCAAAGGGTGAGGATAAGTAACGATGTTGGGAATTTGTGGGTGCTCACTAATTAAGATCCTTTCGAATTCCCCAATGAAATCATTACTTAATATTGAACGGTCCATATATTTATTATATTTTCACCCAGCTGGTCCCACATTGTTGTTTTTTCATTGGAGGAAAATAAATAAAATAAAACATTACAATGTTATTTTTATTATTCTTTAAAAAGTCCCAAAACATATCATTTTCTCTAGAACAATAGTAGTTAATGTGAAGACTCCCTTAATTGAATCCAAACACTGTGGATTCAACGATGCCCTCAGATTTTGAATCCTACTATTGGTTCAAAAGATAGAAAATGTCGCTCGGTTGTTTACTGAACGTACCTAAAAAATGTTCATAAATTCATTTTGGGCACATAGGGCCTTAGAATCACCCGCCATCAATTTTTATATACTCTTAATAATTCCATATAATTATAAATATTACATGGAAAATATTGTTCTTTACATCCCATGTGATAGACATGGATGGAGTGAAAAACTAACACAGTTTGGTATTACATGGCTAGAATGAGAAATGAACTCGGTTTAGTAATACATTTCTAAAATGAGGATTGAAGTCAGTTCAGTAAAACATGGCTAGAATGATGAGTGAAATATGTTCAGTAATATAGGGCTTGAATAGGGTGTGAAACCAGTTCAGTAAAGGACTGTGTCCACCAAGATGTCCTTGGATGTTATTCCTTTGCTATAATAGAAATAATTATAATATGCTTATGTGTTTTCCAAAATTCCATGCTCTATTCTTATGTTATGATTCCATGGAATATTTTTATTATTTACATTTGATTCATTTATTATGAAATGACATGCTTTATGCCCTGACTCATGTATATGATCTTTGATATGCAGGGTATGATATTCTATTTTCATGATCATGTCATGATACCATTAGGCTCATCATTATCCTTACATATCTCCCTTGTATACCCTTGTCAATTATTTGATTTCACAGCCTTCATGTTTCCTTCCACAGGTTCTGAAGATATTTATTATGTTTGATGTGTCTATGAATTGTGTTACTCAATAAGAACCAAGTAGGAGAATATGTATCTCATTTATGTGTCAATTTTATTTTTATCCACGATTTTAAAGGCATTAAACTAGTACTGTCATTGGTAATATATTTGTATAATGTTTGAAGTATTATAAAAAAGTTATATAGTATCTATATATGAAATTTTAGGGGTTATATAAGAATGTGTTTGGAAATTCTAAGTTTCAACGGTGTGGAGGAGTGGCCGATAAATAGGTCCACGTTAGCATGATTATACTGAGAATAAAAAAGGGGTTAGACTACGAATAATGAGAAGAACTGGGTATATTGGAATCATGGGCCACACATTATGTGAAGTGGTCTTATGGTATAGGTGGCACATGTCACATAAGTACTTGAGGTGCAGGTAGACTAATATGTAATGGATGTGGATTCGTTGGGCAGTCAAAAACAACAAATAGGTGTTAGAAGAATGAGGCTACATGAATAGGCTATTGAGAGAGGCATCGGGAAGTTTAAGGCCTCAGAGAGGGGTGCATCCCGATGATAAGATTCATCATAGAGGTCATGGTATTAGAAAAGTAATATTATTCATGAATCATGTTGAAACTACCTTAGGACGAAGTCTTGGTATAGGAATTGAGTTTTTCATGTAGGTCTAATGCTTTGTGAATCCTCAAGTACCATGGAGGGTCTTGTTCCTTCATGAAGGGGATATTCTGTCAAGAAAGGAATCACTAAAATGGATGGAGGATATCAAGAACACATTAAAAGGTGTTTTTCAATGCTTATGTTCCTTCGGTGATCCTATTTTAGTCAAGACAATGATCCTCAAGTGATTTGATAATTGTGAGAAATTTGGAAGTCAAAGTGTCGGGTCATGTTAGTCATGATGTTGGAATGAGGTATATTTTATATTAATGGTATTTCATGAAGATTTGAATCTATTCTAGAAGGAATTGGGGGATTTTTGAATGGGTGAGGCTCTGTTAGACATGTGAAGGGGATCTGTTTGGATCTGTGCATTTGAGGATTAGATTCCTCATCTAAGAGTTTCTCAAGCTCTGGCCATTCATGAAGAAATATGGATTCGTGGAGCAGACCCTAAACTAGGTTTTGGGATTCATTGGATAATTGTTTCTCTAGACCAAACACATCTCATTCACCTATTCCCATGGAATGACTTTAGATGTAAAATCCCCCCCCCCCCTCAAAAGGAGATCCAACAATGAAATGAGGGTTGACTTGTAAGGGAGAATTTCCATAAATATTTACTATTTTCTCCATTAATGATGGACATTCAAAATAGATAATTGTGATGGTTGTGAGCATGATGGACATCGCAAAGTCAATCCAGGATATAAACCTAAAAATAGTGTAAGGGGGCCCTCACACAATATTAAACATTCATGTGAATGAAAACCATTCTCTCTATTATTGAGGTTCTTTATCTTCATGAACCCACTCGGCGAACACTATATTTAGATAATTGGAGCTCCTTAATTTCCCCACGAACACTGCTTAGGGAACTGGACCTTCACAGACTAATATTTTTCCAAGTGTGAATTGTGAGCTTGAGCTACGCTATCTTGTTCCATGAACAACCATTACAAACTAGTATTAGAAACTCTTATGTCTTGAATTCAATGGATCCTTAGAGTGTCGATGTAGATTCTTCCAGGATGGAGGAGAAAAAAATTAACATCAAGATCAGGGAGTTTTTCTGATCTTCCTTTGAACAAAAGTAATTTGTTGAACATATTTTATAGAAAACAAAAAATAATACTATTTGTGAAAGAGTTTATTTGTATATGGATTTATCATGAGAAATAATGTATTCATCCCCTAGGTGATCAGGTATGATCCCACATATTGGATCATGGGCTTTTTAGGTTTTTATATATGTTGTGTGGTCACTACGGGCTGCAACTAAAGGGATCATAATCCCATCACACAATACCTTCTCTAAAAAAACATTAATTATGTCAATGGTGAAAAGTTTGAGAATGAGTAATCCCTAATTCAACATCCAAAAATTATCAAGGACGGATAGGGTGATCCAAATAAGGTATGGAAATTGGTGGGAACTATTTCAGGGTGGAAACAATACAAATGAATTGGTATGTGCCCACCGAGTGTGTGCACTATGTTCTAAATTTGAGGCAAATATATTGTACGTAGGACTATATGAAGTGGAATGAGATCCTCATTTCCCGGATTACCATCCACATGAGATTATGTATGAGATGATGAGAATTTGGTCATCAGAAACCAACACATTCAATTTACATCATGGGTATGTAGGCATTAGATTGGTTATCCGTCACCCAATCTATAGTATCCCAATCTTGGGGGAGATGTACGATGTGTTTCTCCCCAAAAAGAACATATCGAAAGACCACCACTAACTATTGAATTTGGTGAATGTATTGCAGGATATGGTGAAGGGAACCCCTAAAGTGAATAAGAGGAAGAGGGATGGGCCCATTAAAAATTGGTTCAGATACATTGTTATTCAACTGGTGGGTAAACTAGTTAAAAAAGATGATACAGTACATAAGTTTCTGACTAGGCCTGGAATATGTCTTGAGGATACCAACGGAGAAAGGAGGGATCATACTATAAATTATGGCAATGATCCAGTAAAAGTTATTGGTATACAACGTCAAGATCAAACCTCAACACATTTTCAGGTTCGAAATATTCACTGTATCACTCATGTGAGGGCGGATACTCTATTTGATGCATGCACATATGGGGGTTAAAACAAGAACATTCATAATGGAGGAAATACCAGTGATAGGTCAGCGTGTTATCAATGGAATCCTAGTGTTAGGGATGTCATACAAGTTACATCATATTGTCAGAAAATTAATGATTCCACTATATATTTGTTGTCCTTTCATGTACATTTATATCTAGGTGGCCACACACAATGGGTTTTTTGAATATCTGAACCCCATTTCCCATCATATGATTTACTTTTGGATGGTGAATAGGAATATCGTAGGATGTCTCCCAATCATATTGAGTTTGATGGATGTGATTTATAAGTTTGGGATGATGGATATTTTCATCTTTAATATTTTCTCTCTACCAATAGGGGTGATTTCTGATGATGGAGTGGGACATAGGAATAGAGGTCATATCTCATGTACTTTCAAAGTGGGGGTAATGGTAGAAAAATTCAACTTTGAGACAGTTTGTAATCTATTAAATCTTTACTAGTTTACTTGGTTGTTCAAGTTCTTGAAGAGGATGACTCTGATTGTGTACCCAGATGTGGGTCATGAGTTCCGCCACTAGGTGATGATGCAACATTTTTTTATTTTTATGTTTAATGATGGAAAGATACAAAATGATCTATCGCCACCCACTACGATATATGGTATTACTAATGAGAAAAAATATCTTGCAAAACACATCCCTTGATACTATGATGAGACAGTGGTCCACACGCTCTAATCAAGGGGTGACCCCTCCACCACAAGGACGAGCATGAACAGTGTCTAGAGGATTCCATAGTTGAAGATATGGTTCATAAGGCATGCCAACAATAGTGGGTCAAATAGTTCATGGCCCAGAAAATTCATGATATGCAAGGAGATGAACAAAATCAAGCCAGAGGATCCTGGGAAAGATTCAATATAATGTAGGTGGGACGTATGAGGGGACCCCAATAGTGCATGTTCAAAGGCCAATAAAAAATAATGCATAAAATAAATTTTCCCAGTGACACCACGTATCTAAATGACTTATAGGGTTATGGAATGAAAAATAAGATCACCACTCCTCCTTTGGTGTGTTAGTATCTCAATATTTATGGGATATTCCCCACAAGGATAATCCATGAAATGTAAGGCTTTCATGCTCCTCGCACTTAATAGATGCAGTACCTGGTGGATCTCGACGATGTAGTCTACTCCTGGGGTACTGCACACCCTATGAATAATTGAATGTGGATACTTTTGTGCATGCCATCCCCTCCAAATCCCCTTATAAGTAGTGAAGTTGTGGTTTATGGTGGGAAATTGGAGGACTCATCAGGGGAGTATTCAAACCAGATCTCAGACACAGACTGGCATCCTACCACTAACTAGGTAAATTCAACGAACTTTATGTACTCCCAAGAAATATACTATCTTCAAGCTCATTACATGATCATATCCATATTTGTGTAGTAATCAGTGGCCATAAATAAGGGACACTCTATGATAGACCTCAAGAGGAAGGCACAGAAACCTGAACCCATAAAGGGGAGAGTGTGGGGGACCTTCCTAATATTGTGGTCACTTGTGATCAGCCATCAAAACCATCTACTGTGGTAGTAGCTATGATGGGAAAGGTGATGATGGGGAGACTATCCTTACAATAGAAATAACCGAGGGGGATGTATAGGTAGATCTACCCATAGGTGTATCAATGGAGGGAACTTCTGAAACTAAATCTTCTGTAGAAGGGGTCTAGGTAATAACTATAACAAGGTTTCTTAAAGAATAAATTATTATAGTGCTATGAAAAGAGGTTCATATATAAGTGGCTACTGGAACTGAAATTAATGTGGATGTGGATGAAACGGGGATCACAATAAAATTTCTTAGGAGAGTTGTAGAGATCTAGAATGTGGTAATAGCATTACCAGAACTGTCTATTGGTGGCATAACTATGATGTGATATGAAGCAATAGTTTCAGCTGATGAGGTGAGAGGAGAGGTTTTGTTGGGTACGCGTACCACGAAATTTCCCCCAATGGAGACTAAGAGAGCTAAAGCTGAGGTCACAAAGCCATCGGAAGTAGGAAAGGGAACTAGGATGCTATATTACACCTTTATGATGCTTTAAGGTGTGGTGGAAGATTCTATAAAATTTAGATTGGCTAATAAGGAATTGTTCCATGTGATGTTAATCCAGCCGCTTACACTTGATGATATGGAACTGGAGGACCTATTTGAGAACATACCAGATATATTTCCTCCCCATTTTCCATATAGACCAAATTATTTTAAATATTCTTTGCTATAATCTTATAATAATAACCAATTCACCAACCTCAAGGTGTGGGGGAATGTGTAGAATTTCATCACCCATATATAGATAGATGAACTTCCAAAATTAATGGGATCCCCCACCACTGGTTGGTAAATCAATAGACCGGTGGGATGGATTACAGATCCTTTCAGAACTATCTATAGAATTCCTTATCTAGGGGGAATGCATGTTATGGTAGGATCATTACCTAGCCTAAAAAAGCAGAAGGATAAGGGATCATGGGATCTTTAGAAGGCTAAAAATATATATACATTGACTGGATGGGGTTCAAAAGGATATTTTGATGTTCATTACACCTAAAGATGATACCAATATCAGTATTAGGGATTAATTAGCATTTTCTGAAGCTAAGTAAAATGAAATAAATAAGGTGGATATTGAGTGGTATGTAGTGTATGGTCGGTAGTGGATATAGGCTAAAGATGATCTCTCTATAGCCGATGTAGTGAAGGAAGACCTGACAGCGTGAAAACAATATTTTTAGGTCTTTCAGTGGAATCTGGTCTAGCTAAAGTGTTCTAACCCTAAGATAGACATGTATAGTCATAATTTTCTAATGTATATTCTCTAATATGTGGATGAAAATATAAAATTATATTTAGTTTGTGTGATTGACTTGATCTTCTAGAACTATTTCCATATTCAGTCATATTTTAGAGGGAACTAACATCTATTACGTAATATCACATGGGTCATGCCCAGTTTGAGAAACACGTAATGACCATATGATTTATTTTCATTTGAGAGTGCTGGATAATCAATGAACATTCGGGGTGATAGGGGTTGTGGCTAGAGAACATGGATCCTAGAATGGAAAATGTGATATTATGATGTGCTCCAGTGAATGATTGGAATAAAACTTGGGTAATGGAATTCAACCCAAACAAATGGGTGTGGAATGTGTGAATAAAAATACCCAAAATCTGGAGCACACAAATTGTGGCAAGGAGATACCAAATTTTTTTTGACAATATCAAAAAGATAGAATCCATATCGGTTTCTTGTAATGGGGACAAACAAACTAAGATCGACCACTTACCATGTATGAAATTCAGAACCTATCTTGGAATGTTGTCTGAAGTATTTCATGACATTGGTCCATAACGGTAGGTGAGACAAAAATTCCATGGGACAAAGCCATCATAGGGATCCTTCAGTCATGGAATAGGATGGGTATCATATCTAGGGGCAGGAAAATCTTAGGAATGGAGTTATGGAATGTTATAATGGAGTAAAAAACTCTTGGTATGATACCACTATGGCTTATAACACATTGGTGTAATGGTATTGGTCAGAACAAAGATCAATACTATCATCCATGGAAGTGCTATCTCGGATGTTGAAAAATAGATGAAGGAACATGAGAGATCTAATAGATGACTAGTATCAATGGAAGTGGTCTCAAGACAATACATATGATTACATATATCATTGTGTCATGAAAAAATTAAGATAGACATGTGATTTAAAATCATATGGTAAGGGCACAACACTACACATTTTAATATCATGTGACATGGAGATATCTCATAGATTAATGAAATATGACTCAGATGTTTCAAATAATATTATTTCTTATGTCCGAGACCCTGGGAAATAGTTTAATGTATCATTTCATGGAATATGAAAATGTATATTCCAAATATATATTTTTTGGCACAAAGGAAATAAACCCTATGTGAATGATCCAAGAGATGCTTTTATTTACAGAAGTATATGGAAAATGATTGATGTTGATGCGAATGAGGACCAAGAAATCACATGACACACCACACATCTTTGATAGGATTCAAACACTATTTAAAGTTAGTCCTTGAAATAGAATCATATATTAAGGATGTATACATTTGAATACAGAAAGGAGGATTCCTGAAAAAGGTATATTTAGTGTGGAGGGGTGAAAAACCTAACGTGATAGAGGGATTAAAATCCCTGATAACACACCACACATTCACATTGAGGCACTTAATTTAAGGTCATAAATTTTTGACCAAGAGTCCCTTGTATTATTCAACCAAATTGGTACCCAACCTACTAGGACTCTTAAGACCATGTGAGCCATGATCGTTCGGTACAGGGGGTATACCGAACATGTAGAAGCACGTGTTAGGTGTGATAACAAGGGTGGAATTCCACTATGATAAATGGGAGTAAAAATTAGGTATGTGGAGACTTTCAAGGTTTGGATAAATGGTTGACTAATAAAAATTGATCCACTGGTGATGATGTTCCAAACATAGGGACCACAACCATACCAATCAATAATGGGGAGAGAAAATTCGAGAACAACTCTTCACTAAATTTGAAAAATGCGATACATTTTTTACTCTAGATATCCATTAGGTATTTGACCTAACACTATAGGTTGTCCAAAAATGGAATGATACTATCACCATTAGAGGATTCATCTCAATTTGAATAATGTTGGAATTCTAAACAGTGAACACCATGATGTGTTGACTAGGGTGTATCAGAAAGTGGGATTCACACCATGTATTTTTGAATTTACCAATGTTGTATTTCATGTACTGTTATGTGATTACTAAATTCGAGTCTTAAATATCAATCCTTGAGTTCATAGTTTATGGTAATAGAATACGGAAAATAATGAGCATCTCCCAAAAAAGAGATGTGTAGCATGATAGAGTGACAAACCTGAGTTGAATGGGTCCAATGAGTCAAAAAACAATACAACACATTCATCAAGACATCCACACATAGTATAAATTCATTATTCGTAGACTATAACTGAGGATAAATGGACGAAATGTTATAGAACTACAGGTGGGACCATAGGAAAAAATGTTTGGGAGTCACTACATATCCCATAATGATGTGCATCAAGAAACACATTGTTCTCGAAAATAGGGCAATGAGATACCAACAATAGTGAACGAAATCCTTTCTAAAGATGGAGACAAAGCACCACATGATTATCATGAGGCATTATGGATTTTCTCAAGGTGGGGTCATAGTGTAATTTCATGTTTTGAGGACTATAACTCTTACATTAAGATCATTGAGTTCGTACTATGTGTAAGTATATTACAAATGGGTATGTGTCATGTAGTTTCTTGATATAATCGATGTTAATGTGGACCTAAGAGGACCAAAAAAACCTTAAATATACTAAGAATATCTATGTATGTATCTTAACATCACGATTCTTGGAAATGTGGTAAGCACTTTGTCGTAATGTTTCTCGGACCATCAGCTCCTAGTTTCAAGTCATGATGTTTTTACCATTTGGTGAGAAATCCAAATAGAGATTTTCTTAATATGGTGGGAAAATAATCCCAATGTGAATAATTACCAAAGTTACCACACAATATATATGAATTCTAGAGGAGGATTTCATAGAGTTTAAATTCATGATGCTTAGACTGAAACTCCATGTGTATAGTCATAGAGTTCGGTATGTGAAAAAATTAAATGAATAAATATAGTGATTTGGATTGAGATATGTGAGAGAAATATTCCCAATGAGACCCAACAATTGAGAACATGTTTCTAAAGAGACATTCATAGAGTTTAAATACATTATGCTTGGACTAATATGAGGCTAAGGGGGTGAAGGTTTGATGAGATTAAATCTATATCCATTGATAAAATGATAGAGTATAACTACATATCCCATAAGGATGGTAATCAATCCATAGAGAGTTATTGATGAAAATATCCCTATGTAGTCCCAATCCATACAAATTGAGGGGAATTTTTTTGGGGTGGCTAGAAATGAATATAGAAATCTAAGAAACGCTATGTATCATATGTGTATAGGAATCAAGATGTAAATAGTTATTGAATGTGGCATTATAGATAAAAAATACTGGTGGGAATTTACTCTCATGTGAGAATATTTTGGTTTCAGGCAGTTTATCATCTCATGTCCAAGATAGTGTTTGTTACATAGTTTAATTCATTCAAGTAGGATGAAATGAGGAAAGTGTTCTGAGAGGGACTCACATGAAACGGTGGCTATAGCCCAATGTGAATGATGATTTGGTAGGACCGTATCACTCAATAAATCATCTATTAATACTTACACATAGATTTAATTTCTTATTCCATGACTTGAACATTTATTTTAGTGCCGTCGAGTTTTTACAATGTTCTTAGTTTAACATCCTGTTCCTAGGACATTTTTTATTATGATGTTTAATATCTTGAAACAAGGATAGAATATCCATGCAGTTCAAAGTCATACATAAAGGACTATGGGGGACTAAAATAGTATAAGGTCACAATTCTTAGACCTAATGGAATTTTTTTTAAAGTCATTTCACTTGGACCACGTTCTCTTAATTTAAGGTCATAGGGTTTGGATCCTGTTGGAAGGGATTCTCAAAACAGATAAGGTGGCACTATGGAATGACAAAAAAATGTGAATGAGGCCAAAATGGGACCAATTACAATCCAAAAATTTCCATAAAGTCCTGCTCACATTTTAATTTAATGATTATTGGGCTGAAATTCCATAAAAATGTACTACTTGAGAAACATGGAAATGTTTGGAGAAGTGATGTGATCTCCATCCATAGTGATCAAATATTACACATCATTAGGATAAATATTTTCATTAATGTATGTTCCTTCCCAATTGGGATCCATCATTGATCACATTCTATTAGGTATTAGTGGCATCATGAGAGATTGTACCATGTCACCATGGATGAATGAGAAAAGGAGAACATTATTGTTGAACTCTCTAGAAATATTATTTCAGTAATTATTTAGATTATGATGGGGACAAATCCTATATTATTAGAGAGATTCTTGCATTTATAGATAGAATTATTACACTATTTTGGGTGATTCTCTATATTATGAAGGGAATGCATAATATTTTCTTTGAGAGCTTCCTATTTAGCTAGATTTAATTATCCCATCATTTCTTGTGTATTCTAGTAGTTGATTTCTATTTGTAGTGATGGAAACTAAATCTAGATGGGGTGGAATGCGTCTATCCCATTAATTTGGAAAAATAGAGTCACCTGGGTGGAATTGAAGGATTACGTTCAATAAGGATAGAGAGAATTGTGATCTTTTCCAGAAAACATTTCTTTTAAGGCCCCACAATTATCTGATGAATGTTGGAGTGGTTTTTATTTAATTTATAAATGTTTCCATTTTCTTATGCAAGTTAGAGAGAAGTGTTGCTGCACTAGATTTTGTACATAGAGTCAAACATATTCATCTCATCTCCATATATGTTGGTTATTTTTTAAGTGAGAATGGCCTGAAGAACCCTGAATTAATGGATGATATTAGAGCTAAAAAAATACACTAACTTTCAAGGCCTATACTTCATTGAGGTAAATATAATATTCCCACATGAAAAATAAATCTGATGCGGTAAGAATGAACTTGAATTGGTAAACTATTACTTGTGTATATGGTCCCATGACATCAATCCCCCATACCAAAATGGGAAAAGAATACAAGATTGCATAGTGGGGCTCTGGTGGTCGGTGGAAAATGTTGTCATGAATCTGAAATGCGTAACACCTCCTGGAAAACATGATGCAATAATATACAATATTATCCAGATGTATCCAGTCCATCAAATATGGTGGGTGAGATTTAATGCCACCAGATGGGCAATACAAGGCTGGACATGAACATCTTGAATAACCACAGGAATCTCATATCATTGAAAAAAATGTAGGATTATTGCATCACACCCATGTCTATAGAGTGTATGTTCAAGGAGGGTGAACTGCTCTGTGAACCCAAAGATTCACTCACATCCATCTCTATTTGGAGGGATAGAACCATATTATAGATACATTATTATTGATCTTGTCAAATCTTATATTTCTTGTTTTTAAATGGGGTTATGGAGTTATCAATGTGGAAAAACCAATATTTAGGGGGTTTACCTACTGGTTTTCATCATCATCATGGGTTACATGAGTGATGTGCCTTTAGTGTAACACTTTGATAAAGATGTTTTCCTAGTCATCCTCTACAATAAGTGAAACTAGACCATCCAAGGTGTTATCTTGACCAATCCTTGACTAGGGAACATGGGTCAACTTTGTATTATAATGTAGTTGGGGAATCAATAAGAGAGTGTGTTCTATAAGGGGAATGACCATAGTATTCTTGATGATGTAATCACCATTTATATTTTTGATGTCTGATATAAATTCTAACATTTCAAGAAAGTAAGATACATGTATATCAAGTGTTATTTAGAGAACATTGATGAGAGACTGAAACTCTACCTCTTGGTTAGTATATCCTTATGATAGTCGAACAGAGTTGGGTAGAAAAAGTTGTACATGGGTGATGATAATGATCCATGAGTATAATCTATTGATCTTTGGATCATTGAGCCTTCTACCATTTTGGCTCCGGGAGGCACCATAGAAATGAATTTTCCATCACTACATGACCTAGAACACTAAGAGGATAGCCTCATCTATCAAATTAAAATCTAAAGGATATTCTATTTGAGTTGGATGGGATACTAGAAAGTTTTCCAACACATGAACCTTAACATCATTTTGTAGAATGAACCTGATGTTTGACTAGTAAATAACAATTTTCTAATGTGTTATCCATCCTTCCAACATTGGGTGATTCATGATATAATTTAGTGGACCCAACTAGGACACCAATTGAATATAAATATGCTCAAAAATATATATACAACCATTTCCCTATGAAAACTAGTGTGAAGCATCTCTTCTTGATACGATAGTATCTATACTATCGATGGAAACACATAGGAATGTGATATTATAAATTGTTCTCTCATCATTTTTTGTTTTTATTATTGAGTTGGGTGCTAAGGGACTACTCTAGGGAGGTTAAATTGAGGAATAGTGGTTTCCTTGTGATGGGAAGGATCAGAACCAAATTTCATAGAAGTTATTTCTTGATTTCCTTGAATGTGACAAGACATTCTTCATCCCACTGGTAGACAGTGACATTCTGCATGACCATAGAAAAGGAAATACACTTTTCAATTATATTTTTGAGGAATTGAATTTTTTAAGATAAGTGTACTTAGATTCCTCAGAATTCTCAATGGTTTCCCATAGGAAGAATCTGGATGATTTATTTGATCTTCTCTTGTTTGATCTCAAAACATATGTACCTAATAAATAAGCTAAGCAATATTCCAAGAGGTAAACATCAATGCACTATTCAAGGGGTTAATCTCCATATTTCTAGAGAAGATGAATTTGAACATATTTTCAATATATAAAATATGGTCTAGACACTATTAGAATTTGACCATCAATTCATCCCCTTATCGTCCCACTAACGACCATACAGATCATTTTAAAGATGTGGTGCATGACCTGATTATTAGTGGAACTGATATACATCAAATAAAAATTCACAACATGATAACTTAAGGTAAAATTACATGATATGTAGGTACCTGAAACCTCATATTATGGGTCTATCCAAATTTAATTGTATCCTTAATATCCATCCATGAAGGAGAGGGATTGGAACCTAGCGGTGGAATCGATGATTAATACAATCAACAGAAGGTGAAAATCATCCATCGGAAAATGCAGGTTAATGTCTCTAGATTTGATACAGACTCTGATCTCCCTATTATTAATCTTCAATTTATTTATGTTGGACAGTAACATGGGTGAATGAACTTCCTTGATGAAGTTGGAGTTGATAATCTTATCCACTTCATCCTCAATCATGGAACCATGAGAATGGTGCATTTTTAAGAGGTTTCATGAACATATGATGACTTCTTGGGAGACAATAAAGGTGGATTAATGCTTTATGTTATTATCCTAGTGCATCTTCATAAAAAATGGTGAATAAATAATGATGTTACTTCAAGAAATTCTTATACTTTTGTTGTTCCTACACAGGCATGGATACACTAAGTAGCATTGTCCCCTGGTCATCATCAATTCCAATGTTAACTGAAAAAAATAATTGATTATGGTGGATAAAACCACTAAGAATGTGGGAGGGGAGTATTCTAAATACTCTTCATCATTTTAGGTAGGGGAATCAGCAAGATATGATGACTCATCTGAGCTGACTAATTAAATGGGAACACTTATGCTTGCTTGTGCAGATACATGATCCTCACTGGCAGACTCCTACTCTATTGAATCCATAATGATAGACGTTTTCAGACCGATTCTATTTGGACTTCAACTGTGAGGCCCATGATTGATGTCAAAGAAATTGTGGTGGGTCAGTTTCTATCACTTCAACCCAGCATTGTGGAGAAGGTGGTTGTGGTGCATAGTAGAAACCATAGGGAGATCATCAAAATACCTTACTCGGGTAGGGGATTTGGTGTCACCCATGCCCAACCTGTGTAGGCATACGAGGTAATGTTCTGAAATTTCTTGTAGATAGGGATACAATGTCCCTTCCACAAAAAAAATTCTATGAAAATAGCCAATTCTGGAATCATATCATCCAATCGATGAATTGGGAAGATGAATGAATCGACCATATCTATCCCCGTAATGGCTTCAATAGTGGAGTTTCTTACCATTATTTGTCTAAACATTCTTATCAATACTCTTATTTTAGTTGGTGTCAAATTAACAGGCTTCATAGGAGTTGAAGGGAGACACATCACCATGGAGAATACATGCTCAACCATTGAGGGAGTAATTGGTACATTAATGATATCATGGGGGAATAATACATGAAGTTGAATAAAATTCCTACCAATAAAGCAATATTATGTGGTATCCATTGAGAAATCCATGAACTAAATGTTTTCTACCAAGCCAAATAACTGGGTCTTCAAACTGTTTCTTCAACATAGTCTCTGCTTGGTCTAATAATAGAAGTAAATCATCATATCAGATAGAATTTGATCTATTTCATTCAGTTCAAGACCATGAATCATCACATTTGAGATGATATTGATACCAAAACCTATGTACATAGGATTGTGAAAAATATCCACACCATTGTATTGTCTTGAGATATACATCGGTTAGGTCCCCCTGCAAGAGGGAGCCCTCATCATCAAGGTATAATAAGATGATGTCTTATAATTTTTCATTCCCATACTACTACATATAGATGGTCCCTATGTGACCTAACTCTATTCCAAAATGGAGGGGTATTTTCAAGGCCTCTACGAGATGCTAGTGCATCTCTTCTCACTAGTGGAGGGCCTCTAGGATTTAGAGATTTTAAAAATTATTGAAAAAATGGTTCAAAACATTGTACATTCATGCTCGATGAATATTACTACCAAAAAGGGGTTTCTATTTTAAAGGAGTCAGGGTGAGAACTGCAATCTGAATCCTTAAATTATGTATGATTACATATGTTTCTTGCATCTCGTCATATAATTCACCGAGAACCACTAATGGATAAATCATTATTTGTTTATTCCTGTAATTAGTTGGACGGATATGATTGTGATACAAATATGGAAATTCTTCCTATTCAATTATCCTGATCAATTGTTGTTATTAATATGGAAAATTGGGATCGAAAGACAATTCATGGTGTACTGTATGCCACACTTGATATCTGGTTTTAGTAGCATGCTTAACATGGGTTGAAACAACTAATTAGTTTAAATATACTCGAACACTTATTGGATGGTGTAGTTTGGAGGTGATCAGAGATAATTCCTCATATTCATCATCATCAGTGACCATGTAGTGGTCCCCTAGATTGATAGTATTCATGGAGGATTACTTATGGTCCTTATCAAAGGAATATTCCTCTAATGGTGAGAGGACCCTGTGCAAAATTCCCAACACAACGGTCAAAAAATTTCCATCTTAATGTGAATTATTTTTCACCATAAGGGGGATATTCATTCCATTTTCCTAGACATCTACTCTTCCTTGACATTTAATTTTTAGAGGTAGATATAGAAGTGATAGGAATATATGGTGTCTCTGGCTTTAGGAGGTTCAGGTCAGCTTTTACGGGTAAGATTGATTCCATGGGTGTGAGAGAAAACTCTATGGGATAACTAGTCATCATAAATTTTATGTCTATAATTGGAAAAATGTTTCCATTCACTGGAACATTCAAAGTCACTATCAGGATAGGTGGAGATGTGTTCGACCTATATAAGAATGTATCCCAAAAGGACCAAATTATTTTATACTTAGTCCTAAATCCAATCCTATAAAACATATCATTTCTTAATGGTATGTCCAATGATCATGTGGCAAGGGAAATAATATGGGTGATCAGTGAGCTCGACATCAAGGGGCTTCTTTCAATTATTCAACATCAAAATCCCATGTTCTAGGGAACTAAAAAATAACTAGGACCCTGTTCTTTCTTGAATTAGTAGTTTTGGTTTCTCCTATATGGTAAGGGAGAATTGGTATCTTAGCCCTACCGAGGGGTTGGAGCCACATTATATTGTCTAGAAAGTTATGCATAGTGAGGAGGTGTGTGCCAATTTTGCGCTGGGTGAGGCTAAGATGGATCATGTTTCTCCACATGGTGAGGCTGTGATTGGTGATGAATTACCAATAACAACTCTCGATGTTATAGGGCCTCCACCTATTCTATGGTAGTTTCATATTAATTGGAGGATCTTATTAAATGAGCCTAGATATTCAATAGACATTCATTCTTGGATTTTTACAAGGCTTCCTATATGTACTAATCTTTATTAGTGAAATATCAAAATCACCACGCAAATTATGAGTTATGAGGTTAGGAACATTCATGGTTTTCATAATCCCCATAGACATTGTCAGTAGATTCTCTATGGTGAGTGACATATAGAGTGAATACATGAGTCCCTTCCATAGGACGAGAAAGTATAAAAATATTTAATCTAGTAGTTTCTATCACATTAAGTGGTATAAAATTATTTTCTTACGTGTAGTGGAGTTAAACTGGTTGAGAAACTACCTACGGAAATATTTCCATCTAGTAATAGACCATACGTGTAACTGGATGTACCAAACGAACACAGTACATTCCAATGTGTGTAAAAAAACATCGAATCATGGTTGTCCCATACTACTATAGGGGTCCCAACATGGGATAAAACCTTGAGATGAATTAGATTAGATGATGTAGAGGGTTACTCATCCCATCAAAGGGTTTGAATGTAGGAATCTAAATATAAGGGGGTCCTCGATGGTCATCCAACAATTCTAGATATGGATTTCTATCAAGTATGATTTTCAACTCTCATGTCTCCAGGGCATCGAGGTGAGTGATGAGAGAGGCTATCTCATCTTGAAGGGAGATTATATTTTAACACGGACACTTTCCCACCAATTCATTGATAGGATCATCAATATAGTATGTGGGTTTGGCGGCTCGTGGAGTGGCTTGATTTGGGTCATAAGGTGGATTGTATGCTCGTTATTGTGTCGGTTTGGCGCCCTACTTGAACAAAAATATAAAATTATATAAATGATGATGATAAAAATATAATTACCTATATAATGTGGTCTAAATATTTAAATAATTTCCTTTTCTTGTTTCTAAAGGTATTAAATAATATTAAACACATTAATTTAAAATAAAACAATTATTGTTTGAAAATCACTAAAAAATCTTCATTATTCGTTTCATATTTTAACATAATGAATACATATCTCATGAATGAAAATTTAAACATAATAAATAAATATCACACATCCATTATATTGACATTAATAAATTCTAATGGTGAAATTTTAAATAATAATTTCTACCAAAACTACTCCTATAAAACTTTTACATGTTAACAAAACTACAAACACATAATATAATAAAATAAGAAACAATTAAATAATATACATTATTTTCAAAAGAAATTTGTTAATATTATTTATTATATATATGGTTTAAAAATATAATATAATGTTAGTTATGTTTTATAGCATGTTGGTGCTTATCTAACTATGTAGGGAAAACATTTATGGGTTTATATACCTCAAATTAGAATCCCATAAGAAAATTTAACGCCATACACTATGTTTATTTTTCAGTGGTTTAAATATTTCCCCTAATTGTACATTTTAATCATGAATTTTCAATATATAATTTCATTAAATGTTTTTAAAAGTTATATATCTCATGCGTGTTTGATTAAAATGTTACAATATTTGTAAGGGTTTTTAAGACAAAAATATTTTTCTTTGGTAATAATCACTCTTCCTCAACTATACCTTTTCAAAATTGACATATTATATCCTTTAATGATTTTATGTTTTATTTAAACTATATTTTTTATGGAAAAAATTTTCAGTGCCAAAATTCATCTTCTTTTATGTGTCTCTTATTTTGTTAAAATTTATTTTTGTTTAAAATAATTAAAACTTCTTTTAAAGTATATTTCTTCCATATACAGGTTTTTTCTTTCCACCAATGTTTCTATATCCCTAGAGGTTACTCAAATTGGACTTATATCCAATGATCCTTTTATTTTAGTTTTGTCATTTTAGAATAATGATTCCATTTCATTTTTAATGATGTGGGTTTCCAAATTTTTTCAAAATACAAAAATGTGTTTCTATGAATTCCAAATAAAAGATTTTATAATCTACTACACATTTTCATTAAAAAAAATTACATCATTTTCCATGTTTCCATTATTAATGTT
Organism: Viscum album; assembly: GCA_963277665.1. Classification (NCBI taxonomy): domain Eukaryota; kingdom Viridiplantae; phylum Streptophyta; class Magnoliopsida; order Santalales; family Viscaceae; genus Viscum; species Viscum album. Next base: position 884,869,429 of record OY728123.1, read on the forward strand.
TATTTTAAATGAAAATGAAACTGAAATATTTTCACTTCCTCTTTTATGAAAACCTTATTTGATTTCAACGCTACATTATCAATGAATATTTTGAAAGAAACGTTTTTAAAATATTTTAACCCCAAATTTTGGAAACCTTATAAATTATTTAGGATGTTTTATTTTGAAATATTTGTAATAAAATTTTCAAAATTTATTCTCATTCCATTATAAAAAGTGCTTTTTATGTTAATTTAAATTTATCTTATGTACCAATGTTTCAATTTATTTCTGAAATATTTTTGTCATCATTTTCTCCTAAAAGTTTTATCACCCATGTTGTTGTGTTTTGATAAATATATATATGTTATTAAGTTATTAATTATTTTGTAAAAAGATATTTTTATATCCTCTAATTTCATAAGTTAATGTTTTATGAGTTTTTTAAGAAATCCATTACTATTTTATGTGTTATTTTTTATATCACGATGATTTATTTTAGGTGGTTCATATATATATATGGAAGATGATGGGAGGGTTATTATATTTCCCTCTAATTAATTAGTATATATTAATATATCATGATATTTATATCCATAGACAAAATCAAAATTTTCACATAGGTATTGGAAGTATTGGTTTTCCAATACTCTAAGGAATGTGAATAATGATTATTTTCACACATGTATTTTCATAATGGGTCCTCTTAAATATGTTTTAATGTGATTTTTGTTTTGTAATAAATATTGGTTATTCACCACATTAGGGTAAATTTTCATGTTGAATTTCATTTTCAATAATTTTTATTTTTTCATTATTATGCCTTCTTTTTAGATTATTCTGTATTTTTATATCATGATCAAATATTTGATGATTATTTTTATATTTTTTGGCCATAACCATCGTTTATTATTACATAAAAATATTCTTATGATCTTATTATTATAATATATTGTCTAATAATATTATATTAAGATACTTATATCTTCCTAATATTCTCCCTCGTGTTTGTTATAAAACACATTATAAAATTTATCATCCCTTATTGATCATTTGAGATCACCCCTTTTATATGTTCAAATTCCACAAGATATAATGATTATTCCATTATATGAGATTTTGAGGAAAGGATATAGATGTGTAAAAGAACAAAAAAAAGGTTACAAGTGTTACAAGAAAAATATATCGATAAAAAAATATATTGACCCTAATATTTACAGTAATTGGGTTGTGTCACTACTTGTGAGTTGTATTCTTTAAATCATGATATTAATGTATCATTTTTTATATTTATAATGAGTTCATAATGTTTTTAATATACAATGTTTTTGATATTTTGAATTTTTTATTAGTTATTATTGGAGATTAGTTTTGATAAATTTTTAAAAAAATATATGTAAAATATAGGGGAATATTCTTGGTGTAGTTTGACATCATGATGTTTTTGTAACATATGGAGTTTGAGGTTTTACTAGAAATATATCCTTATTGATATTATATATATATATATATATATATGGTTTTATCAATGATTCAGCTAGGGGTAACTACACCAACCAAGGTTGGTTTAGTATATCTCAACCATCATTCTGGTGCACTATGAATACACCCTTCCTATGAATATATTTTAATACACACCTGTGATATGATTTGGTTATTGATATTCTCATAAATAACCTATATGATGGTTTTATTTCCATGTTTCTTTGAGTTAATTGAAATAGATGAGTAAGATAAAAAAAATAATGTATTTTATATTAAACTATGATTGATCTACTTTAAAATAAAGGAATTGTATTCTAATGAGATAATGAAAAAACCATAATTTTTTTAGGTTAATATTATTTGTACGATTATGATCATATATTGGGTATTTTAAATTATTTTTTACTCATTTAAACACTTTGGTTTTATTAATTGTTCAATTTATAGCAAACAATGGGTGTAGAGGAAAATGTGGGGATTACCTCAAAGAATATCCCATTATGATGGGGAATGGAAATAGAACTATAATGGTTAATAAAAAATAGTTATCATAAAACATGGTTTATAAGGATAACATATTCAAAGTATTAAACACACCAATGGATAGAATGACGATGCCCCATGAAAGGTCATTTTCTGAATCAAAGGAAGGTAAAATGTTCCCTTTATTTTGTGTCAAAAAATATTGGATGAATCACTATGGGAATTTCAATAAGGGACCAATGGGATGAATAAATTTTGGAAGTGGGGGTCATCGATCATAAAAATATCATAGTAAAATGGATGGTTTAGTAAAATGTATGAACTAAGATATAACTCATTCAAGAGAAACACTATCCCCCAAATGTCTTCTATGCAGGGAAAGCAGTAAGTATCCAAGACAATTCCCAAATATAATGATTACTGAGGATGGTAAAAATATATAACATCCATTACCCAAAGAGCATAAAAGAACCTATAAAATTTTTATTGATATAGTGGAAAATGGAAATTAGGTTCCACATACCCTCCACTACAAATAAGTTGGTGTGTTATAGTTTTATCAATTATATTGTATTGAGGATATTTTCATAAAACATCATATCCCAAAACTCAGGGATTTTTATTTTAAGAAAACATTTACTTGTATTATTACATTGTTTTTGGAAATATTTTTTATGCGAATCGTATTATCCTCCTTTAAAAATGGTTTTATTTTCTAAATTTAATGTTTATCTTCACATTAAATCTGAATTAATTTATAGAATAGGTAAGAAGAATTCTATATAAATTATGACCCAATATTATTGAATATCCCACTATAGACTTTCTAATAAGAATTTTAAATCCTTCACATTGTACCTGATACGTAGTTATGAAATATATTTCATTGAAATGGTTATATAGGATAATTTTTTTCTAGTATTCCCTATGATATTGAATAATAAATATTATTAAAGAAAATATCTTGAGGTGTGTTAATATTTTCACAATAGTTAAATATTACTTCATGTAAATGAGATTTAAATTTTTAGGTTTCAATTTATTTAAGAGTTAGAATGTAATGTCATGGTATTTCACTATATAATTTTAATAAAATAAATAATGTGTACATTGGATTTCTCCACAATGCATTAATTTTTTCATTCTACAACCCTTATATTAAAGGAATATCCTAATATAAAATTTAATATTAATTATATAATTCATATTATGAAATGATAAACCATATTACTCATTTTTCCCTTTCTAGGGAAAATTTAATTGTTAACACTATTTTTGTGTGGACAACTCTATCCACATGATGATTCATTTCGGTTTCTCATTTTAGTGCCTCTTTTCATGGTAGTACAAGAGAATAGAAATAATTATTTAATATTTTTTTAATGATATCAGTAATTTTGTATGTGTTCTAATTTTGATATCCCATCAATGATATTATTAGCAAATTATTTTCATAAATTCAATATTTTGAAACATGAATACTTAGAGGAAAATCCTTAATTAATGTTATATTTTTTTTTCTTATAAAATAAATAATTTTCATTTATAATTCATATATAGAGCAATAATATACAATAAAAAATATCTCTATGGTAATTGTGATATTATATTACAAAACAGTCACTTCATAATCATCAACAATCAGGGTATGTTCAGTACTATTACGGTTTAACCACCAAACTAGGCAATGAAAAGAAATTATATCATGGATGATTATGAAAAATTAATATCTAGTATAACATACTATAAAGACGTAAATAATTTTTTATTGGTTTTATAAGTTATAAAAAAAATTATTAGATCATTAATTATGAAAACACCCTTCATAGATTGAAAATAACCAAAAACAAATTTGTTGTCGGTTTCATATTCAATGATAATGGTTAAACGATTCATGGAATTAACATTAATCATCAAAAATCATTATAAGTAATAAAATAAAGTAATATAAATAATCATTTAATGATGAACATTGGTTGAAGAAACAATACAGACACTATTCCAACGAAGCATCTAAAAATGAGACATACATTAAAAACCTAATAATGGAAAATATGAAGAAATCAAAAATATACATGTATGAAATAATTATAAAGGGAAATTATAAATAACTCTAGTAATGAATATATACATTAAATAGTATAATATGATATTTAATTTCTCATCATGTGGTTAGAAATTTTTTGACTATACCGGGAAATATGCTAAGACTTTGAATACCTCAAATTTGAATCCCTTGAGACATGTTTAATCTATTAAAAATGTTTTTTTTAAATAGTCTAATTATTTTTCTAATTTAATATTTTATAAATATTATATTGTATTTAGTGATTTTAAACATTCTTTTTAAATTTATTCCTCTCATGGGTTTTTTATTCAAATTTTATAAGGGTTATATGAGTTTTTCTTGATTAAAATCATTTCCTTGGGTCATAATCATTCTTCTCTGAATGTAAACAATAAATATTGACATATTATTACATATTATGATGCTATAATTTATTTATAAAATATTTTAATGGGAAATTATACTACACACGAATTTATTCTTCCATGATGAATCTATTGATTCATTTAAATTTATTTTTTATGAATAATTCATATTTATTGTCATCTATTTTTCATTCGTGAATATTTTTTTAATTAACATCAATGTTCTCATTTCCATTTTAAAAATAAATTTTTTATATCTACTGATTTTATTATTACACATTATTCTCTTAAAAAAAATTTATCCTCACATTTCTATTGATATAGGTTTTTAATATGGTTATTGGAAAATGATTGAATTAGTTTTTTATCATTTAAAAAATAAAATGACTAATCATACAATCCACATTTTTTTGGTTAAATTTATTCACTTTTCATTGATTTCATTATTTAATATTAATTTTAAATTAAAATGTAATAAAAATATTTTCAATTCCACTTTTTGATAACATTATTACTTTTTATGTACTTTTTTTAATATTTCATCAAAATAAAATTTTTTGGATTATTTAAATTATTAAATTTTAAATATTGTTTTGATTTCAATGATCATCTATTAGGAACTCATTAAAAAGTGTATTTAAAATAAATTTTCATTACATTCGTTAAAAAAATGAATGTAATTATAAAATAATGTTTTTATATGTTTATGATGGTTTTGGGAATTCTTTTTCACATCAATTTTTATAACCTAGGTTTTTCTCACTTATAGGGAGGTTTTAATCAACCCCAGTTTGTTACTGTGTTATAAATCCTTTGGGATATTATATTTTTATACCCTATGATTTATTATGTTTAATTTATGTAATATGTTTTAGAAAACCATTCTAATTTTGTGGGATATTTAAATAATGAAGATGATTGATCTTAATAGACACACTTATGTATGGATGATGAAGGGTGGGGTAATATATTTCCATCCAATTAATTAGTTTAGTTTTATATCTAATTGGATATTTTTTTCTTTGTAATAAATTTTTTTTTCATACAAGTGTGATCATGATGGGTTTACTCACATTTGCAGGTCATTGCATAATGAGTATGTTCACATTGTAATTTTCATAATGTGTTTTCATGCATAGGTAATTATATTATTTTTTTTTTCCAAACATCAATGATTTTCATGATTTTATGATAAATTTTTAGATGACTTTTGCTTCCTTAAAATAATTTATTTTTAAGGTTATTCAATAGTTTTAATGTTTTCTATATTTTAATATCGTGGTAAAAAATTGATTATTATCTATATGTATTTTAAACCATGATAAATATTCTATTATTGCATTATTATAATTTTATGATATTATGTTTATGATAAATGGTCTTATGATCATGTATTGTGATATTTATATTTTTTTGTTCTTCTTTTTTATAATCTAATTGAATATGATATTTATTTTCCATTATCATGAATTTAAGCTCAATAATTTCATACATATGAATTCCTTACTATATAAATATGATTAATTCATGTTAAACATCTCATAAAGGGAATATAAGAGGAAAATTATTGAAAAATGATTTCAAGTGTTATAACATAAGATATATAGAAAACTAATTTCCATGCAAGTAAACATTTTGGAATTTAATTTATAAATAGATTTATAAGATTTATTATTTATATAATGATATTAATGTATCATTTAAGATATTTGTAGTAATGGTCTATATAAATCAATTTGTGTCTACCTAAATTATATATATTCCCTCATAACACAAAAATATAAGTAATACTACAAACTCCCCATCACTATTTATTAGAGTGAGGTTGATATTATCAAACTCTTAAGTGTATCCATACCATGATACTCCTATATTTTGAGATGAATTATAGTTAATAGGATCATCATATTCTACTAGAAAACTTCCTCATGAATAACCTTCTCATACTTCTTCAAACATAGTAAATTTTCCAGAAAATTCCCCTTGCCCTTGGTCGATAATATTTTCTGGTAAAATTATAGAAGTAACATGACCTTATTTATCTATTAAAGGTTTAGGTTATACACTAGAGATATATAATAATGTATTTATATTTAGATTATAAAAAACATATTATGAGAAGATAATATCTCAAAACATCCAAATTCAAGAAAAAATATAACTTAATCAAAATAATGCTTTAGGAAATTCCAATTATATAACTTCATCCTACTATAAAAATAAGAAACTAATCATTATCCCTACTTTTAAATAAATATATGAACCATTATTATAGTGTCACAATATGAAATACATTCCTTAAAAAACTCACATTAGTTTAATATCATAGTAATCACTAATCATTACTTAGTATTATAGAAGGATTTCCTACAAAAGATGAACCCAAATAACGAATTCATCTTCTTTAGTCAGTGCTATCATCTCCACAACCAAAAAATTATATGATGGATTAAATATTTTAATGTATCCCTAATATCATAAGAACGTATAACTCCATAAAATAGTTTTGTATTTCACATAATAATGCATGATATAAACCTTCATAAAACCCACTACTACACCATCCTTTGATGTCACATTACCTAACAAACAACAACTCTGGTCAAAAAATTAATTTCATTCAAGAATTTCATGTCAATAATTATCTCCCAGATTTCCAAAATTTATAATTAGATATTTTGAATGGTCCCCTATGTATTGTAAAAAATAAAAATATCATCACAAAATAAGTCCATTAACGAATTAAATTTTGGGAGAAAATATACTTAATTAGGTCCATAAACAGTTCTGGAATTTTCATCAACTTGAAACACATCATAAAGAACTCATATAATTCATTCCATATCATAATAGTAGAATGTGGAAAATCAAATTGTTTCACACAAAACTAGTGATATCATGGTAACAAATTAATAATTGAGAAACACTTACCTACATAATGAGGATTTAATTGTTTATATTTTTTAAGTGAGATACAATTTTGAAATTAACATATAATTAAACATTCAATAATCTAACTATAAACACAAAGAACCACATCTATTATTTGGGTAAAAAATAGGTAGACCACAAGGGATACACTCAGGTGAATGAATCCCTTCACGTTAAGGTCTGTTATCTAGACATTCATGTCTCTAATATCTGTTACAGCCATCTTTAATATTGGAGTTAATATATACTATATTCCTGGAATCATATACATAATAATATAAACATTAATATTAGTAAAGAATATTGATAAAATTTTATAAAAAACATTCTTAAATTTTCCATAAAAAACATATAAACAATTTATCTTTTCTTTTACTCATCCCCTAGATTACCGCTCTCAAACTAATTCATATTTTTCACCAGCTTCCTATGGATATTTCTTGAATATCCTCACACAATATATCACAATTATTTGTGGTTATAAATTTCAAAATCAATGACCATGAATCATTACTCATAGTGATATATTTGATGTGTTCTTAAAACCAAGTCAACCTATATATATTAATAATAACACCAATGTAGTGCATCTCTAATACAATAAAATCAATGCGATTATCAAAACTATTGATCAAAATGAATAATCCTTGAAACTATCACAAAAATATAACTTCTTAGCCAAATGGTATACCAATTTCCATAATAATAGATAGATAATCTACATCTATCCTAAAATCTTTAATAAAATATGCAGTTATGAAGTATTTTTCTACACCAATTTTGAATAAAAAAGTTTCGAGGGTGTAAATAACTAAATTCATACTATGAAATATCGATAGAAACTCACAGTAATATGAATACATTATCTCCATAAAATGAAAATGTCTTGAGCCTAAACTATTCCCTTATACTCCAATTAACTAACTACATAGAGAAGAACTACTCTACTTCCATAATCATTAGTGATAAATTACTCCACTATGGATTGAATGTATATAATAAAATTAATTTCTTACCTTGGGAAAGGTACCCAATCCAAATATGTATCCATGAGTTATTCCATCACAATGAACATATAATAACTTTGAATAACTATAATAAAAACTCTTTATAACTTAATTTATGGTAAATAGTTACATGCATTGAATACAATAAAATTATACACAATCAACAACATAAAGGTCTCATGTGAATCATAAAATACCTATCTATTCATACCCAATCTATTGATATCTATAAATAAACAACAATTCTTATTATAAATATCATATATCATAAATAAGGAAACACGAGTTGTTGTTTAGTCAATTAGAGTTCCACTAAAACAGATAAAGGAAAAAACTATATAATTTATTTTTCAATACATTAGATAACCAACATCACATCTCATAATCAAGTTAGAAATTACATATATTTAATCAAATATAATTTGAATCAAATAATAAAAGTATGATTCATAAAATCAAATTCTCATTCCACCATTGGATAACTACAAAACACTAAACAAAAAATCACCAATATATTTATTTTTTATGTTGAACCATAATAGTTATAAACTATAATTAGTAATCAAATACCCCATAACATGGACGTTTACAATATACGTTATAGTTATACACTATCATAATACCCATATATAGTTCTAATATCATCATACGTCAACATTGTACAAAAAAATATTACAATAAAAAAAAATTGACGACACATTGAAATATCCTAATATGACCTAACCAAAAAAATTTGTCTAAACACACAAAATGAACTCATCTATACTATCCCATATGCCAGAGGATTCTAACTTTTAGAAAATTATTATATGAAACATATATATACTATAACCTCATGATTTGATAAATATAAATACCACCATAAACAATAATAACCATACATATCAAAAAAATATCCAATAAAAGATACAATATAGATTAAGATTAAGCATAAATAAATATATCAAATTATATAAAAAATATCTATCAATTGTAATATGATAAAATTCAGGAATTTATAAATATTATTTTAGTATTTCTAATCATATATTATCTATCCAAAATATACAAAAAAATGATATTATTGAGAAATAATGTTGACACGTGTCCTAGTATAGTCATATCTATTATACTAATGGTCCTTCTAGTTCATCCATTGACTGTAGGAACCTATTCCTTACCTTTAAATTTAATTATAATTCTTATATTTTGATCTATATTCTTATGTTGTAAATTTTTGAAACTCTTATGGCCATCGATAAAGGTTTTTATAAAAAATCTAGAATACATAAGTCAATACATGATTTGATTTATTAATTAACAAATAAACAATAATAACAATAACAATAACGATAATTAAAAAATCATAATAAAATTCGGTGAAAAAAAATAATCCAAATTTATTACCATTCCTGTATTATCTAGTGTTAATATAAGTCTTAACATATCACATGTAACATTCTGGGGTCGATATAACAATTATCTAATAAAAATAGAAGGTTTCAATTGTAGATCATATCATTTCCTATAATTTAAAACACAAATGTATGAGAATATATTATAATGACATAAAAAATCAAACCAAAATGTATAATTCCCCTTAATATTAACAATTATTGAAATTGGTAGAGTATCTTATAAAAAAAATATAAGATTTTTTAATAACTTCCCATAAAATTTCATTATGATAGAAAACATGTACAATGTATCATTACTTAAATAAAGTGAATGTTAATGTGTTGATATCATCCATTTTCTATAAATTAATGAAACAACTCAACAATTTTAATGAAAATATTTTTAAGGGGGAATAAAATTCATTTTGATGTGGTAATTGTATATAAGAGGGAATAACATCCCTATCTATGAGTATATTCACATACTTAGGAGATTCCATCACTAACCAAAGGAAATATCACATAAAACGGCGTAGTGTCCCTACCCATGAAAAATATCATATAACTGGGAATATTTCCCCTAACTATGAGAAATATAACAAAACATCACAATCTTGGTCTAACCATGGGAAATTTCATATGTGATGGAATAACATTATACCATAATTAGTATCTAATAAAATTGGGAAATTAACTGGACCATATGATACATATAGAAAATGAGAACATCATCACATATATTGGATAATATCAATTGAGTATTATTATCCAATAATATAAAAAATATAATGATAATAATGTTTAACATCCCATAACAAAAACTGCTCTTGTCATTTTAAATAAAGCATAACAAATGTACCATGTATTTCATAATAATGTTTTTATTTAAAATAATTTCATTTCATAATTATAATTATGTCTGTTCTCAAATGAATCCCCTATAAATAATCCATATACATGGTTTGATCTATCAAGATTATTTAATTTTAATGGTGGACATCACAATTCCATATATCATTTCATTGTAAGCTATTGGCAATAATTTAATTTTTAAAACTCATAACTATGAAATATATAGTTTTCCTCTTATATAATTTTATATCCCCGTATAAAATTAATCTCATATGAACAATATAAAATACTATACACCATCACATATCTATGAAAAACCTATATAGAGGATTATTTCTAAGGTTAATCATATTTTATCCTAGATATCTAGTCACCGATGACCAAAAATTAAATACTAACAATCCAGAAAAAACACAAATCCAAAGTAATTCAGAGTAATCTTTTAAAAGGGGTATTTAATCCTATTTAGATAAATTTTGGGTCATGTGTACACATTATTCTAATCCAACAATTAACATGTTATATGGAGGATCATATAAACAAAATGGAAATATTAGAGACCACCTTCCTTGGATTTATACAACCCCACTAATTGATAATCACTAGTGGATTCCACATCAATTGGATGATTTCATAAGATTTTACATAAATCAATACATTTTTTATTTTCAATGAATAATGGAATATTAGTGATGAAAATAAATAATAAATGGTATATGAGTCAAAATATTTATTTTAAAAATCCACCATCAATAATGAATCAAAAATAAATTCTTGAAAAGTATTGAAATAAATCATAGACAAGATGAGATTAAATGAGTATGGGGCTCAATCATTCCCCAATTATGAATTATAAAAAGGGAAACTATATAAATAATTATTAATATTTGAAATAATTTAATTAAAATGACAAAAAAAAAGTAATGTTTCGATATAATAATTGGCATTATAATGTAATCCTCTAATTCAGTGACCCATTATTGTCTGAACATGACATTCATAGAGAAATACCTTATCAAGAGTGATACAAAATGGACAAAACCATACATTTCTATGTTACTGTGTTCTTTATAGATGAACACCCTAACAAAAAATAATGTTTCATTTGAACAATCTTTTTATCGTTTAGATTATGGTCTTTTTGGCATGATTGTATACCATAAAAGTGTTGGACTCGGTTCAACGATTTAACGCCTCATGATACAACATGATTACCACCTACTCCAAAATTTTATCTCTTTGGTTTCTCATTCCCTCTCTAAAAACATCTAAATACCATTATAAAATAAATATATTAGAGCATATAATTTTTCCTAAAATTATAAATAATTAAATTCCACATTATATGTGGTTTGTTACAACATGATTAAAGATAAAGGGGAATAAACCCCATTTTTGTTTCCCTGAGTTTGTTATGTTTTTAAACATTGTTTATAAAATATCTATCTGGTTAATTTAAAAAAATCATTTTTCTTCCTAGTCACGTTGTATCATGGTAGAATGTTAATATTTAGTGGTATTTGATTATATGGATTTGTGTTTTCTACATGGGATATTATAACTCAATTATTTATATCCCTTAGATCACATTAAGATGATTCAATGTATTGTATTTGATCAAAAAATAAGAATAAAGTTACATATAATGAATGTTTATTATTGAAGTTAACACTAAAATATTAATTTAAAATTAATTATTTAGAGAAATTAGTGAAATGTTGTGTGTGTGGCAAAGATTTCATTAGTATCTATAAAAAGATTGATAACAAATATGTACCTCTAATAATTCCATGGGGTTTATTAATTACCACTTTTTTTGTTGACATCACTCAAATAATTACATATTAAGCATCTCTTCTTTTATTCCACAATTTATATCACATGTATCTTTTAATATAATTATAAATTTAGATGAATTTTACCAACCACTACAATATAAGGTAATGGTTTTTTAGAACCCTAAATCTCAATGATAATACATTGATGACCACATGACCTAAATACTCCCCGCCCAAATTAAAACATTCATTTCCACGCAATTTATTAACAAACAAATATTTTGATTTTAAATAGTTAATAGTTGTAAACTATGATTCCTTTAAAAAAACACACATAAGGGTTTTTCACTCCATATGAAAATTTAAATAAATATTTTCCCAGTGCTTCTACTTGTTATAAAACATAATTGAAAGCCTTGAGTTGGTTGGTTCCACACATCCTTATGTAATAAGTGAAGGTGAAAAAATGATTATTGACCTGTATTTAAAAAATATCAATTTTCATTTCTCTTATAAAAACATTTGAAATATTGTATTTTGAGATATTGTATTTAAGTTTCACATCACTATTTTGACCCACCCAATAATGAAATAAAATATGATGTAAATGTGATTTTATAATAGGAGTTCAAGTTTCTTTTTAATAGGCCAATTGAACTCTAATTATTATTGGGAATTATTTGTGGCACCCAAAATCAATTTTTTTACAACCAACTATATTTCCATATATATAAACTATATATAAACTTGGGTTATTATAGTATACTCTAGAATTTCCAATATTACTGAAATAATACTCTGATTCAGAATATGAAAACTCACTCATAACTTCATAATAATAGACTCTCCACCATAAGAGGATTTTCAGTCAGTAAAATATCCTTCGTATTATGAATTTACAAACCCATAAAACTTATAATATTAATTTTTTCTTTATAAATTGCATTTTTCATTAAACCACTAAGATACAAAAAAATCATTTAATAGTCAATATACGAGACTCTATAGGTTCACTCTGAAACTATTGAAAATGATTCATTACAAACACAATATCAAGTCCTCATGTAGAATAATAATATACAAATACATTGATTCTCTTGATGTCCTTTTTATTAAAATTAGTTATAGACTTTCCCTAACTTAGATTAGTACAAACAAAAATGTGTTTTAAATTTTCTTTTTTATATTTTAAGAAAAATTACATTAAGAAGTTATTGGAATATTTCTCTTGGAATATTAATATAAAAACATATTTAATCTATAAAATAATAAATTAATTCATTACAACCAATATAGACATGATAATGTGAGTCTTTATCTTCTTGGGATATTCATCAACATGATAGTCTTTTCCAACTACATAAATAATTTCATTAATATATAAATTGATAATTTGATTACCTACTAAAATATCTTTCACATATATGTTTCAATCAACAATTCTCATTAAAAATTTAATATTTATCAAATTAACATAAAATTTTGTACACCATCCTCTAGGATACTATTTTAAGACATAAAATTGATTCATTAACTAGCACACAAATCTACCAAAATTATCAATGATAGAACACAAGGGGTGTTCCAATGACAACTTCTTTTTTATATATCTATATTTAGAATATAAAATTTCACATAAAATAAATAAACATTATAATGTTTTTTATACACTTCTAATAATAATATTAATGATTATAGGCTTCATCTAGTGAAAAAATTTATTTAATTTCTATAATTTCTAATTCTTAATAGCCTTTTCATATTATTATATCATTTTTCTTTAACACCGTAGCTTCATTAATTAGGCTTTCTTTAAATACACACTTAACCCCAATTATAATTTTATTTTAAAGTATTATAAAAATATTCCATGTAGATTTAATCTTAATATAATCATTTTTTTCATTCATATCAATAATATTTTCCCAAATTTATTATTCATATGAAATTATTTTCAGTTTAATTTGTGAACTAAAAGATATCTTATTTTTTAATCCTTAACCATATTCTTGTATATATTTTTTAAATAAACAGGGTTCTCCAAAATTTGATGCCCCAATTAGGTAATTTATATATTATAATATTCATCAATTTTTCTATAACAAAAACTAAAATTGAATTATACACATTTCCAGCTTCTTCATCAAGTTAGTTTTCATAAAATAATATACTTTCAACTTTATATACTCATCAGCTTTATCAATTATCAACGTTTTTTCTTGAATTAGATGTTGATAAAATTATCATAAATGAAATAATAATACTTTGTATCCATTTTTTATTTATAACCAGATCAAATAGATAAATATATATTGAAGATTATTAGTAATAACTGGGACACAAATATAGCCGTTAAATGACGTATTCAGAACTATCAAAAGAGACACTCTCTAAATATATTATATTAGTTAATATATTTATAAAAATATATAGTGGGTGTAGTAGTTTTATTTGAAAAACATAGGATTAATATTTTAATTGACCATGATGATATTAACCTAAGATATATTTTTGGGTTTTTTCCAAAAGAAATGATTTTTATACATGAAAATGATAAAATTTGAATTTACCAAAACATATTAATTTTATATTATAAATTGGAAAATATATATTGAACTGTAATATATAGATTATTAATATTTTCCAATGTAATTTTTTGTTGAATATAAATAACCATTCATATATAAATATAGTAAGATAAATGTAATACAGTTTTTTTGATGAATTATTTTTAAAATATTTTTATAATTATTATCTAAATAAATTAGATTATTTTATTTTAAACATCAATATAATATTTTAATTATTAAGAAAAACTTTACATAAACATAATTCAATTATTATTTAATGGTTTAAAATATTGTAAAAAAATTAATATATAATAATTCATTTTTCTATAAAACCATTTTCTTGTATATGTTTTTTTCATGAGATGTTAATTTTATCATAATTAGAAATCGAATTATGTTAACTAGATTCCAAATATTTATTAAAAAGTAATAATTTATTATAAAGGATAATATTATATTTTTGTAAACAAAATAGTTATATTGGATAATGGTTAATGATGATTTGTAATGTTTAGATGGGTAAATATTGTATCTCAAATTTTTAATAATTAAAAGATCACATAATCCTTATAGAAATTATTTTTACATATGAAATTCATACCCAAAAATTTTAACCTATATTTGAACACATAATTAAACAAATCCACCTTAACAACCATGTGTTTCCATTCCTAACCCTTACCTAACTTTTTTTCAATGGAAAATTCCATAATATTAAAAAATTGAAGGTTTATCTCACCACTCAAACAATGAACACACTAGAAAATATATTTCATCTTAAATATATTACATAATTAATTTAAATTGAATCACCTTTCACCGTCATAAGTATTATATTAAATAAGATTATCCCAAGCCCTTTCTTTCCAACAAATCATCTAAGGGAATCCCAATGTTGTCATCATCAATTCAATTTTTTTTTCCGATGTTCTTTATTTTATCTTAAAATTTAAAAATTATATTCCAAATTGTAATGTGATTAATTATATGTAAAAATTATAATTAAATATGTTATTAGGAGGAAATAAAAACTAATCACTTTTCCCAATTCCCTTATTTGAGACAATACTATCATTTATTTGTTGTGCAGACTACCATATTGATGACATAATGTGTTTTATTTTTAATAACATCCTCAATTATATGGATATAAATCGGTTGAATAAGGATAAATGATATTTTTATGATATAATTAATATTATATTAAGAAAAAATTGAGAACCAATTAATGATATGGTCAATATACAATTTTCAACAATTTAATCATTTGAAATATCCATATTAATATAATAATAATTTATTGAAATAATTAAATATTCTTATATCATTTACTTATTGTTATAATTCCAACAAATTTTTATATATCACAATATAAAAAACTAAATAATATTAATATTCTTCATTTATAATGATATTACAAAAAAACAGACTAATAATTGTTAATTAAATCATTGTATGTTTATTTTTTGGTCATCTTCACTATATACTTGTACAAAACAATAAATTTATACCTTCACTGACTTTGTGATCAAAATGACTGGAATAAGAAAAATATATATTTTTAAATATTAACATTTTCTATTCTAGGAATTTTATATCATCATTTAATTAATTAGTTAATTAATAAAACACCATTCGATCATCAATAATCATAGAAATATGCTTGTTATCGACATCAACATAAAGGATAAAAGATAATACAGTGATTAAAGGAATTCAAAACATCATTAATTATTATAAATATTCTATAAAAATCCATATATGGGTTATATATAATACCAATTTTATATTTTATATCACAATATTTTTTCATTCATGGTATTTAAATATCAATTTAAATCCATCTCCAATAATTTGTTTTCATGTCAATGTTACTGAAGGAATATGTTAGAGTTTTTGGGTCAATTTTCATTATTTAGGACTCATGTAATATATTTAACATATTTAAAAGGAATAAAATTACTATATCATAGATGGAATTTATGGTATTTGTCCTTATATATTTTAATTCCTCCATCAAAAACATCCAATTAATGATTTACCAAAACCATTATAAAACAAATTAAATTATATTAAAAAAATCTATTCTATATATTGGAAATGTAAATGTGTTTTTATGTTCTAGGAAAGAAAATACATGTCTAGATAAAGAAATTGGGATGTGGAAGTGGCACCAATGAAAATTTGGGTAGTCATCACGAAAATCATTGTTTAAACATCGAATCAATGATCACAATGATGCACAATGAGTGGACCAAATGCCTGACACCAATAAAGAGACTCTAGAGGGATATGTTTTGGAATATCCAGAATCTCTTAATGAACTAAAATGTTGTATTTTTTCTACCAATTCCATGATGTTCTACCAATTTATTCCATTGAACCCCATTAAGATCATCCAAGGATAACCCATTACATTTATAGTACAATTTCCAATACATATCATTTAAAAGGGAACATCATGTTACTTTGACAATTCCCTATATATTTTAAATTCTTTATGATTTTTCATCCTATATATTAATATTATTCTATTAAATAAGGATTTATTTTATATCTTTATTTTTTTTTATTCTTATAGAAATATATTTATTCCCCTTTAGGTTCCCTAAGAAATGGTATAGAAATTAATGTTTAATATTATAGTGATTTAATTAGAATTAATCAGCTGGCATGTGGGTATTATAAATATATATCCCTTCAATGTATTTATGGGTCACATAATAAAAATAATTTTGGGATTTGGTGTATACCTCCTCTAGTAACATGATGGTTACTTAGATCAAGTCATCGAAACCATTTTTTGAGGTTTGTAATTATGTATTGCATGGGTATGAGATCAATGATTATTATCATACACTATTTAATTTATTTTCAGGGATATATAATTCCATCAGTTTTATTTTATAATGTATTTATTTGTTTTATTTATTATATCCATATAACTATTTTCATGTTTAGGTTATTAATAATTCCATTTTACAGTACCCTTTATTCAGTATTTGAGCTCGCCATTATTTTCATTCCTTTCACTTGTAATCCTAGGGGATCACTATGTGTAATTTTTATAGTTATGGTTGAATTTATAATCATATTCTCATTATATTTTAATGTTTTTATTTTTTTAAATGTTTTATGTAGGTTTTAGGTCTTCCAAGAGTACTAAACTATATGATCATTCAATAACTCTTGTATCATGAACCAATAATATTATACAACTATTGATTCTGGGAATACTATTTTTGGTTTATTATAGTGGGTATAAATGTATTTTTATTAGAAAACATGTGTTTTTGGTTTTGAGGAAAAATGTCAGATAGAAAAAATACCATCAGAAACCCCAAATATTTCTAGGGAATACTATAAAAACCATAATAGGAATTGTATTATACAATCAAAATAGATAAGATAATTTCCTGAATAACATTATAGATAGTTACAAACTATAATGTGAAATTGAAACCACATAAAATAAAATATTCAATATAGGTATATTCCATATTAACATGTTAATGAAGTTAAACATCAGTCTAATATATTGATAAACATATTGGGGTATTTTTCCTTGGTTATGATAAATAATATCACCCATATAGAAGGGTTTTCTAATCCAAAACAAGGTATAAATATATTAGACCCCTTAATGTAACAAAAATATATATTATTCAGCGGGAAAACCAATCTATGGGTTGTTAGAAAATGGATCAACTCCCTAGAAATGATCATTCAATCCTAAGAAAGTTGTGAAATGAAAAAAATCATCATGGTCATTTATCATATTCTGAGAGAAGTGTATAAATAGTGGTCACTAATTAAAAAAACAATTATTAATATTAATTAATTTTAATGGAATTTTGGAAATTTATGGAATTATTCTATAAAATGTAAATCACACATTAGATGAAAGTGTCAGTGGAAAGGAAGATCCTCCATAATTGAAAAATTGTGGAGGAAAATGTTGCTAAATATGAGGCTATGTTTACAAGTTAGATGGGGCTTTCATCAAACTAGTTATATAGAATAGAAAAAAATATTTATTGTTTCATTTTTTTGTAAATTCCATCCTTTGATATGTATTGATTTCTTAAAAAAATTTCTCATACAAGGATATCATTTAATGCACCATTAATATATAATGGTAGTTCTCAAGGATGTATTTATTTTAGTGAAATATAGAGAAAGAAATTTATGTTCAGTATCATGGAACAAATAATACATTAAATTTTAATAAATTAACAGATTGATTTCTTATATTTAATAAATTTGGGAAGAAAGTCCACAGGTATTGTTGAATGGGAAAAAGAGTTTTTTACAAGTACAGATAAAATGATATAAAACTCACAAATACAAGGGAGTGGTATAAGATATTAATGTTAAATGATTTATCGTTATAGGGAATAAAATTTTTGTTAACAAATTCCCAACCATCAAGTAAATATAACATAGAAAATTCAAATAGATAAAAGATAATATTATCTGATTACAAAATATAAATTTTATCTTCATAATTGTGTGGTGGAAGAAAAATTGATTTATGTGTCAAAGTTAGTTAATATTTTCTTTTAATTTGCACCATTACAGTCTTTTATATCTTCTATGTTTTCAAAAAACAATATATCCTTCCCTCTTACCATATAAATATTGTTTTCAAGTAAGACCTAAAGTGGGAATCTTAATAAAAAATTAATGTGTTAAGACATTCCAATTATGATGCATGGGTATACACTATTTTAATAAATGGTTATTATATATATTTTTTCAATTGATATCATCATTTTTATGGATTGGATTTAAAATTAAAAAATAATTATTTTCAAGAGAATGAGAAGAAATTTTTTTACTATGTGGTAGAATAACTTGTCTTTATAGGGGACATTTCATCCTTGAAATCCTCTCTAAATCCTCCCCCAATGTGACTATTTAATGAAATTTTGGGAATAATGAATTATCAATTGTTGTTTATGAATAAGGAAGATATCCTAATCCTATAGGATATACCTATGGTATAAAAAAATATTTTTTGTTTTTCTTGAATAATATCATCATCATAAACTAGATAAATATGTTTTGTTATACGTTGAACTCATTCTCGATGAGATGAATTTATTTAAATCTCTATAAATAATTGAACCTATTGAGTTTTTTGAAATGAATAAATGGTTGAACGATTTTTGTAATTAGTAACTTATATTACCTATTTTTCTCTAATGGGGAGCCCATTTTTATTCATTAAATTAATGGTTGTGTATATGAGACTATCCATTGACTATACAGAGATAAATTTTGTTCTTTAAAATAATAAGAATCTTTTACCAAACATTGATAATTATTTTGATGAAATTCAAAAAGTCCAATAGTTTTCAAGAATCAATCATTAATCTCATTATCACTACTAATAACGAATAAGGATTATATATCAAATATGGAATATCGAAATATATATGTACAATATGAGACTATGATAATTCCTTTTAGATGGAATGATAAACCATATATATTTATGGATATGTTTAATATAGTGTTTATGTAGTAAATTAATAACACTATTTTATTAATAATTAGTGATATTTTGATATAATCTATGGGATAAAAATTCATTTAGGTTCATATGTAAAAAATTTTATATTCCATGAGAAATAAAGTTACCTAGGATGTATATAAAGTGTGAATTTTTACTCTATTATGTTTATATTCATATAGTTATTTTACCTATTTGTGGGATATATGTTCAATGTAGAATAAAAAATTCAATTAGTGAATTACCTATGTTAATGAGCATAATTTATATCCAATGTTTCATAGGATTATAATATGAAAACTGGTGGTTCGTTCCGGATTTTTTCTTATTGTCCCACCCATTAAAGAAGTTTACATGAAATGGTGTTAAATTAGAAAGGTCAAGTAAATTTGTTGAATGTTTTGAATTTCTAATGAGGAGATAGATGAATGATCTAATATTAACATTACCAATGTGTAAGGAATAATTTTTAACATATTGTAGTTCACCAAATAATATAATTGGTTATTTCCACAATTATAGTGATTAGTACATTTCTTAGGTAACATAGAAATTTAAAATCCATGAACAGAACAATCCAGGCCATTCCCTTGAGTTGGATGTAAAAACATTTATTTGAAAATATGAAGCCACTACCTATATTATTGAAATTGTGTCTTATATATGAACATTACTAGTTTTAATTATATCTTCTGTCATAATGATATCAACATGAGTCATAGAAAAAGGTTGGTATTACTCAATAAATTTTATTTCTCGATACTCTACTATACTCAGAAGGAAAACATGGTGGAAGATTCACTGTGTGGGATGGATAATCGAGTTATCACTATGAAGTGTATTAACAAGGATCCTCTAACAACTCAATATTTTAGGATGTAATTATTTTTAAATAATTCCAATTTCATGAAGACCCTTACATACATTTAACATCGAGATTAAATGATCCATAATATTGTATATTATTATAACATGGTAGTTGAATTTGAGAAACGAATACAAATAACCAAATTTTAGAAAAAAAATGTATAAGGATTTTTGATAAATCCTTTATATATATAAATAAGTATTCAATATTTAGAAAATCATTATATGTTTCAAAAATTTGTTTTCCAAAAAAAAGTATATATTTCGTATTGAGAGGAATTAATAAAATTATTGTTTAAAACATTATCAAATTTATTTGATAAAATGAAATTAATTAGTAATATTTTCGTGTCATGAAAATAATACAATTATGTTTTGGTAATTTTTTTAAAATATTGAATTTTTTTATGAATAATGATAAATAGATATTTTTACAAAAAGGTTTCTTTTCATATAATATACTTACAAAGATACGTTTTAAAAAAATGGTGTTAAAATTATTTTTAATTTTTTTTATGGTATTATGAATCCAATTTATGTAATTGAAACATATTTTATTCCTTTATTTCTATAAAATATTTTTCGACATTAGAAAAAAAAAATTAGTAAGAAATTTTCTTATAACATTTTGCATGTTACATTTTAAACTAAACACAACAACATCATTGAATTGATTCTAGAAAAATCAATTTCTTTTGTGGAATAATTAGGATCGAATTTCATATGTGTGACACAATATTTTTGGTCATTATGAATATTAAACATGGATAATATATACAACACTTCGTGGTTAAAACGAGTAAATTAGGTTAAAATTAAATATAAGGATTTTAAATTTATCAAATAGTATAAATTATCATATTAGATGAACGGATTTAATTCATTTACATCCATTTCACAAATATTTTTCCACTTGGTGCACATTTCTACATTTATTATTGTTATATTAATTTAATAAAAAAAATATTTAGTCTCTTGAATTTAATATATCTAATTTTTTATATATAAGGATCCAAATAGAATAATTTTGGGTGTAAATTCGTAATCAAAATATAAATTATTGTTTTGTCATTATAATATATTTTTATATTTTATAGATTGAATAAACTCTTTAAATTAATATCCAACCCTGACACAATATTTATTCAAAAAATATAATAATAAAATAAATGATTTCAAAAATAAAAAAATAATAATATTTTGTTGAATTATTTTTATCCAAAAATCTTAATTTAAAAAATATATTATCTTTTCTTGAAAATATTAAATTACTAAAAAGAATTATTGAGTGTCCATTTAATCAAATAGCGTCCAAAATGTCCCGAATAATATTTTATGAAAAGTAATTATTTATTAAATAATTTAAAAAAAAATAATCTTAAAATAGGTAAATTAATATAAAATATTGTTTATATTTTCCTTCCTTTTCCATTTCTGAGTCAATTTTTAACTTATAATTAAAATTATAACCCTTTAGGATAGATTTTTTAGCACATTTTTTGTTAAAAATGGTTAATAAAGGGATTAATAAACAACTTAATGGTTAAAATGACACAAAACACTATCAAATATTCATTGTATGATGATATTTTAACCATTTACTTTTTCATCAAATTAATTATTATCTCGAATCATGATAAAAGAAATGTACTTTAATTATATTTAAATATTTTAATAAATTATTGGAGTTACATTTCCCTCATTAATATAGGGAAAGACATTCTCCATTATCATTACACCCTATTGATCAGAATAACTTGACCAATACAAATATAATTCACTTATAAAATACTATATTAAAAATATAGTTTTTTTGTTCTTGAAATACCATTCCAATTGTCCTTAAGATATGATCGAAAGAAGGCCTCTTAAATAAGTTATAATAGTCTCATATAACCTATTTCAATATATTTTTTATTAGTCCTTAGATAATTATATTTTATTCATACTAAAATAATAAATAAATAAACTAAATATATTAAAAAAATTTATTTTTATGAAACAACCATTATCTACCATTTTTCATCAAATGGGAGTGAATGTATCAATTTTGTGTATGTGCAGACTACTAGCTCCACGAAGAGATATAATTCATTTTTTGTCATGATAATTAATTGATGGTTATTATAATTGTTGAAAATATTATATATGATATTTATAATGTTTTAATAATTATGGAATTATAATATCATATCTACCTTCTTACTTTTACATCTATTGGAAAGTCATAACATTAGTTGTGAGTATATGTGGTTTAGAACATCCACAAAGAGATGTGATTTTTTTCATTTACCATTTTAATAAATGGTAATGATGATATAATTAATATATATATATGAAATATATTTTAAAATAATTATAATGGAAATATTAATTAATATTTAGATTCTTGTCTATATCCATCAAAACATGATAACAACGTTTATTCAGGAAAATGACTTTCCATCTCCATGAATGATGTAATTATTTTTTTAATCTATAATTATAATGGATTGTTATGAATATTTCTATAATGAATATATATGATATTTTAATCAATAATTAGATTTTGGAGATGATGGAGCCATGAATAATGAACATAGACTGAAACTACCAAATAAAAAGTCTAATGTAAAATGTAATTGTTAACACCATAAAACAATGATTTTAATTAGGAATTATTAATTAATGGCTGTTGAAATATTATAAGTGTATCATATATGATATTATAAGTATATTAATCACTATAATAAATAATTATAAAAAATTTATATTTCTTTTACATGAGGTTAGAGAGCTATTGATTAAAGACAAACATGTGGTTGGAGATTTATGTTTTAATCTTATTTGAATTAGGATTATTAATGATTCATTTTATATTAAAGGAAATCATATGTTCCTTTAATGATAAATCAATTAAATTTTATTCTACTCTATTTATTTCTTGTGATATTATTTTTTTATTTCATGTTACTCACTATAAATACTCATGACACTAGAAGAATGATCAAAATAAAAAAACAACTTCATTTATATCTTATGTCGATTATCCATTTTCATCTATATTGATGATTTATAAAAATGTTTTAAAAAAGTATTTAATATTGATTTTATTATTTTTAATAAATTTTTTATACATGATTGGCTATTTGAAAAATTGATTTATAAGGAATCATATTTTTCCCTATTGAGGTTCATTTGACTTTTTACTGAAAATGTGGAAGGAATATTATGTATTGAATATATTAAATTTACAAAATTTACCACTGTCATGACTGCTTAATGGTTCTATGAATCCTTTAAAATTTTATATGTTTCTTTTTAAATGATAGTTTTTCCTCTATATTTGGGAAATTTCCAAATTTTATATGTTATTTAAAATTGGAAAAAAAATTTTCCTTAAAAAATATTCTAGAGATATTTTAAAATAAATTTACATTTATGATAAAATTTATGTTTTCAATATTTTAATGACTTATTATATACCCCTTTACTTATTTTATATAAAATGTGCATAAATTGTGTGAAATATTAATGTTTTAATACTAAGTATAATTTTTGAGAATTTTTAGAAGTAATCAAATTGAGTCAGTTTACGATTTTATTTATAACACTATCCCTAATGATCTGAATGGTCTATTTCATGTTTTTTAGGATTCCTAATTTAATATAAAACATTTAATTATAAGGTATCCTTGGCCAGTTCTACCATTTGAATGATCACATGGACCACACAAGATGACCCAATGAATTTGTAAAGAAACTGGACCATCCATGATGATTGAGTTACTGGTCTAAATCCTGAAGCCAAAATTTTATGAAACTCTTCCATACGTTCTTTATTATAAAAAAGAATCATGAATAAAAATTTCAAGTCCCAAATCCAAGAACAACGTACCCAAATTAAGCTTTGAAATCTAGCCCACCATTCTGTCCAGGAATTACAATCTGGACACTATTCATGACATATTTCATGATGTATTAATCAAATCGAGTAGAGGTTTTTCAGTTTGAAAAAGTAGATATAGGTGGCTGACATTTTTGAAGAAATAATTCATCTTTTAAGGAATATTCCTCTTCATAAACCCTTCCACATTTTGGACATAAAAAAGATTTGATTGAAATAGACAGATTAAAATTGTGTAATGATCCAAATATAACAGTGGCTCTATAGGTCCAAATGAGTCTAAATGATTAGAGAGGTCATCCAACTCTATTATCTACAACTGTGAAAAGGGATACATCTCAAGATTCAGCTGTCTGAATAGCCAATGTGGTGATGAAAGTGGAGGGATAGATTGGGAATGAAAACAGTCCACCTCCTTGGGTTATAAATGCATCCCCTCCTCTCCTTCAAATGGGGTGGATTTTCAGAAGATGGTAGATTCAAATGGAATGAACAAAGCCTTTACAAAGGATTTGGAGGACCTACCATACTCATGTTTTCACTTGAGATACCCTTCCTCCTCTCTTTGCTTCCATTCACTTTTGTGTTGTTCTTTGTTTGTAATCTCAAAAGTTTTTGATTTGTAATTATGTTTTAATTCATTTCTCTTCTTCAATATATCTTATTCTCATAAATCTTATATAGATTAATATTAATGTTCTTAAAATAGTTTAAAGATAGTTGAATCCCCTTCCATTATTTTGCTTCATCATTCAATCTAAAGTCTGTTTTTTTTAATTCTCATCATTGTTCGTATGTGTGTGTTTGACACACCACTCTTTTATTATCCCTTTCTTTTTATTCTATTCTTAATTTATCATCATCAAAATTATAACAATATTATTAAACACCCAAATGGCTGAGTAAATCTCTCATTGGGGTGAGTCAAAATTTCGGGATGTTAAGTGATTGGAGTATTTTCTCGATAAGTATTCATTAATTTCACATTGTCTATGTTGGACATAACATGTCATGGATTAATGACATATTTTGTTTAACATGTGGTTTCCATGGATTATTGGAACCAAAAATACACTACAATAAACATGTAATGGTAATGATTAGAACCCTATGTTAATATAAGTCTTGGATTAAATCCTTAACACTTAGGAATTCCAATCAACATTATCTTGTGATGTGGGGGTTAATTTAAATGAAATATAAAGAAAAGCCCAAGGATATCACAAGGTTAACTCCCTAATGATGAACTCACCCCAATCTTTATCTTTTTGTTAAATCAATTATAGTGAATCAATCATTGCAATTAATCTCTATAAACAAACACCCTAATCAAAATACAATCAACTAAAAAAATTGGCTATCTAAAAAGTATCATCATCGGGAATGTGACCTAAGTGTTGTTATACACATTAGCGGGGAATCAGAACATTGATCAGTCGATAAGCGACAATTGGACGTGCATTTAAAATGGAATTGTTTCCAAGGATGGTGATTTTAGTATTCATTAGTTTCTGGTTATTTTAAAAAAAATAAATAAAACAAAATTTAAAAAAAAACACAAAGAAAAACTCGTCATCTCATAAAAATGATAAACTGAAAAAAAAACCCAAAAAAAACTATCTTCATATTTCTTCCAAATCTTTCTGAATCCCTAGTTGCCTCCCAAACAATCCCATCGATTTGTTTGACCCTGAAATTGAGCGAACACTTCACCAAATTAGTAGGAACATAAGAAATAATCAAATAATTCAAGAACCAGTCCGTGTCCAACCAATTGAATTAGATATGGACAATCCTATGGAACAAACAGTTAAATAACATTCTACCCCTGATATGAATTACCAACCTCTTGATATTCAAAATCCAAACATAGAGGCTGACTTTGAACTCAAATCGGGTTTGATTCATCTTCTCCATTATTTCAACGGGCTAGCTAGTGAGGATCCACATCTCCACCTTAATGAGTTTCAAGTAATGTGCTCTACCATGAAGACTCAAGGGTTTTCTAAGGAACAAATAAAAATTCGAGCATTCCCTTTTCCTTATAGTTGACACTACCGATTCATGGATTTACTACATCCCTCTTGGTTCCATAACCACATGGAATGACATGAAACGACTTTTCATAGAAAAATTCTTTCCTGCTTCTCATACTGCATCTATCCAAAAGGAAATAAGTGGTATCCATCAGTTCCCAAGTGAATCACTCCATGAGTACTGGAGGAGGTTCAAAAAGCTTGTTGCAACCTTCCTAGATCCCCAAATTCCTGACCAACTCTTGATCCAATAATTTTATGTGGGGTTATTGGCTATAGAGAGAACTCTCTTAGATTCCGTATGTGGTGGTGCTCTTGTTGATAAAACTAACAGAGTTGTAAGATATCTCATATGTAACATGGAAACAAACATACAACAATTCCATACCCAGGAAAATTCTAAAGTCAAACAAGAAAAGGATAATCAATCAATTGAGCTGAACAAGATGAACGAGTGGTTGAGTGAACTTATAGGTCTTGTGAGACAACTGCTATGGCTACCAAATTCCCAACCTCATCTTCTCGGCAATCAATGTTTCCTAGACCTGAAAAAAACATTGGAATCTGAAACTCTTCGTCTCATCCAACTGACTCATGTCCATAACTTCAAGAGGATCAATCTGATACATCTAGACCAATGGATCTCAATACAGCATATACTCAGTGGAACACCATCCCTCAACTATCAGGTTAGTTTGTTAGAAACTTCAACCAACCTAACTCTGAGCCCTTCTCTTCTTCCTATAACAAAGGCCTGAGGTATGGTAATCCCATCACTCATCCCCCTCAATTACCTCCTCAAAACCCAAACCAGTTTTAATATAGTCTAGGAGTTTGTAACATCCAAAAACCTTATCCTTTTATTCCTCAACCTCAAAGGAAAAAATCCTCCTCTCAGATTCCATTATCCTAGTGAGCCTTCCCAATTGCAAAACCAATACAATTTCTTTCCCAAGAACTAAAATGTAGGTAATCCCAATCTGGGATAAGCCTCTTCTTCCATAAAACCATGGTAAGGTGTAGTGGAATATCATTCCTCCTTCACCCGTTCTAGCCTCAAGAACATTAAAACCCAAATTGGTCAACTTTCATCCCACCTTATTCAGCAGCAACCATCCAATTCATCCCAACTTACAACTCAACCATTACCCAACCCCAAGGGTAATGTATGTGCAATTTCACATAGACCAGGAAAGCAACTTTCTATGCCTCAAGATAATTTCTCCAACCCCACTTTAAATGATGACCTAGAAAATGAAAAGAAAAAAAACTTCAAATGGAACCGGAATCATTTCCCTTACCTCCTTCTATTACACATAGGACCACAATTCCTTTTCATCAAGCTATTTCTAAGCCAATGAAGTCCTATAAACCTGATCCTGTAATGAACAACATGTATAGATGTGTTGAATTCAAGATTCCACTCTTAGATTCCATAAAACAAATTCCTAAGTATGCCAAGTTTCTCAAGGAGTTGTTTCCCCACAAGAGGCATAATAGGACCTTTGAAAATGTTTCCACCCAGCAGTCTATTCCCATAAAGTGAAAAGATCTAGGGACCTTTATGGTTCCATTCCAAATTGGAAGTTCTATCTTTGAGGATGCACTCATAGACCTAGGAGCCTCAATTAATGTCATTCCCAAATAAATATTCTCCAACCTTGGTCTAGGTCCCTTACATTCAATGGGTGTTGTCATTTAATTGGCCTGTCGAAGCAACGCCGGTCCTGAGGGAATAATTGAGAATGTCCATGTCCGAGTCAATTATCATATCTTCCCTGTTGATTTCTATGTCCTTGACATGGAAGGTGAGACTAACTCTTCTCGATCTCCCCTAATTCTAGGAAGACCATTCCTCAGGACTACGAGAACCAAGAATGATGTCCATTCATGCATCTTATCCCAACAATTTAGTGACCAACTGGTCAAGTTCAACATTTTCCATGCCATGTGATACCCATATGAGGATCACTCTACATTCTCAATCCATGATTTTGAGAAAACATATAAGAGTCAATCGAACCCCAATCCACCATGTTCTTCATGTTCTAATGACAGATGATCTTTTGAAATATGCACCTTGATTAAACAAGTCATAAATGGTGATGTTGATTTGGACCTCTCATTCATAGACTCCATCAATCTAGAGGAACTTGAAAACTCTATTTAATCCCACATCAACTCTGATCTCTACTGATCCACCTTGGACAGTATTAAGAAGAATCAATATGAAGCAACTGAAGTCCCATCTTCCATTTCTGAGTTTTATAACCCAAAAATAAAAGATGAGACTGATATAAAACCTCTTTCGGACACTTGAAATATGCATTACTTTTTCTGTGATCACTCATATCATGTCATTATCTCTGCTTCACTTACTGAAACCGAAGAGTCCGAACATGTTCTGGTGTTAGAAGAAAACAAAATAGCCATTGTTTGGACCCCATATGACATACAAGGAATCAACCCTTCCCATTCCATGCATCACATCCATCATGAGGAGTCATCCAAACCAATTAGACAACCACAATGAAAACTCAATCCACTCATACTTTAGGTAGTTAGGTAAGAGATCACCAAGTTCTTCATGCTGGTATTATCTACCCAATTTCTAATAGGGAATGGGTTAGTCCAATTCAAGTTGTACCTAAGAAGGGTGTGATAAATGTTGTCAAAAATGAACATGGAGAGGTTGTCACAACTCTAGTGAAGAAAAAATGGCGTGTGTGCGTCGACAATAGGAAATTGAATGCTGAAATAAGAAAAGATCACTACCCTCTTCCATTCCTTGACAAATACTAGAACGATTAGATAGAAAGTCACACTATTGATTTCTTGATGGATAGATTGGCTACTTCAAAATCCCAATCGCACCTCAGGACCATGAAAACTATACTTTCACATGTCCCTTTGGAACATATGCATAGGGAAGAATGCCTTTGGGCCTTGGCAATGCTCCTATAAAATTACATAGGTGTATGATGAGTATCTTTTCTGAATTCATTGAACACTTCAGGGAAGTATTCATGGATGACTTCACCATTTATGGTGAGTCATTCGAATCATGATTGAATTCACTCTCTATAGTCCTAAAAAATTGTCTCACGTACATCCTTGTGTTAAATATTGATGAATTTTCCATTCATGGTTGCAGATGGTATTGTTCTAGAGAACATAGTTTCAAAATATGGTATTGAAGTCGATCCCATGAAAATTGAAGTGATCCAATCACTTCTTCAACACACTACTGTTTGATACATCCGTTTATTTCTCAGTCATGCCGGTTTTTATCAGATATTCATCCATAACATTAGTAGGATTTCCCTCCCACTCACTAGGTTGCTCCAAAATGATGTCACTTTACATTCAGATGAGGTTTTCAAGAGAGCCATTATTGAAATAAAACTTCTCTTACATGTGTCCCAATAATCCAACCCCCAGATTGGTCCTAACCCTTTAAGTTGATGTGTGATGATTTTGATAGAGCCATTGGGGTATTTCTTGGTCAAAGAAGATAAAAGATTCTTCATGTCATATATTATACCTCAAAACATTGGATGAAACTCAATATCACTACACTATCACTAAGAAGGAAATTTTAGCATTGGTTTTTAACGTAGATAAATTCCGCCCCTATATCTTAGGTGCCAAAATCAACATCTTCACAGACCATTCTGATATAATGTTCTAACTCAAGAAAAGTGATTCCAAACTGATTATAATAAGATGGTTCCAAATTCTCTAAGAGTATGATCTTCAAATAAAAGATAGACCATGATAAGAAAACCCTATGGATAATCACATGAGTAGAACGTATAATTATTCTCATTATGAAATCATCGGCCCTGAATTCCCCACTTAGCAACTTTCATCTCTCACTCTAAAAAAACCATGGTATGCCACAATTGTAAATTATATGGTTTCTAGTGTTTTTCCTGAATTTTTTTAAAAAGAATGAAAAATGAAGTTGAAAAGTGATTAAAAATACTATTTTTTGGGAAGAAAATAAACTTTTGAAAACTGAGGATGACATGGTAATAAGGAGATATGTCGATGAAAATGAACATTCTTCCATATTAGAATTCTGTCACTCACTTCCTGGAGGTGGACACTTTGGACCAAAAAGGACCTTTCGAAAGTTCATAGACTATGGATTCTTCTTGGCCTTTACTCTTTAAGGACTCACATGATTTCTGTCAATCAAGTCCCCCTTTTCAAAAGTTTGGAACAATTTCAAATAGAAATGAAATTCCCCAAGAACCTTTAATTTTCAGTTAGATCTTTGTTGTTTGGGGTATTAATTTCATGGGACCATTTCCCCCTTCCAATGGATTATCAAACATCCTTCTTTCAGTTGATTATGTTTCTTGGTGGGTTGAGGATAAACCCACTAGAAAGGATTATTCCCATACTGTTATTGAGTTCATAAAGACACATATCGTCTACCGATTTTGCACACCATGTGACTTGATAAGTGACTTAGGAACCTATTTTTGTAATAGAAACATGGAATTTACATCGAAAAAGAATGGGTTTGTAAATAAAAATTCAACTACATATCACCCCAATCAAATGGAATGGATGAACATTCTAATAGAGAGGTGAAAAGAGTTCTTGAGAGAATTGTAAAACCCACCAGAAAAGACTGGCATTAGATTCTTCCTGAAGCACTTTGGGATTATCTAACAGCCTATACAACACCGATTGGGATGTCTCATTTTAGGCTAGTTTTTTGGTAAAGCATGTCATATACCAGTTTAAATCCAACATAATTATTTTTGGGCTGTGAATACCTATAATTTTGATTGTGAAAAATTTGGTGAAAAATGATTGTTGCAATTGGCTGAACTGGAGGAGCATCAATTTGAATCCTATGAGAATTCAAATCTATACAAAGAAAATGCTAAGGTAATCCATGACAAACATATCCTGAGAAAGGTATTCCATGAAGGTGAAAAGGTAATTCTCTTCAATTATCAATTTTGGCTTCACCCAGGTAAGTTTAATTCTTGTTGGGAAGGTCCATTTGTTATTACTAATATTTACCCATTTGGTGCAGTACAAGTCCAAGACCCCTCTTCCTAAAAGACATTCATGGTTAATGGAAATCGGTAAAAGATTCACCATGAGAGGATGCACAATCCTGGATCAACATCGACTTCCACTGGATCCCCAACATCTCTAGTCAAACTACCACTAGATAGAGATGGAAACCCTCCAAATCCAAACCAGCAGGCACCTCTTTCCCTTTAACTTTCTCTCTACCTCTTCCTCTCTCTACCTCTTTTTTCTTCTTCCTCTCTATGTCATTTTTTTACCACATTCTTTAAAAAACCATTATCTTTCACTTTATCTTTTGTGTGGGTGTATCTTTATTAAAAACAAAAAAAACTAAAACAAAACAAAACAAAAATAATCATTATAACATAATATATATATATATAAATAAAGAGTCATGATTAGTCACCTACAAATTTTCTAATTTGTCCAACCATTTTGGGTTATTAATAGACATGTTTTCACCAAAAAGTTTTTCTATTTTCATCATGACTTTGGATAAATATTTTGATGTCAAAATTAATAAATTTTGAATGCTCAATTTTTGATTTGGAAAATGATTTTCCAAAATCGTGAGGAACAACATTTGCTTTCATGCCAAGGCTACCTATGGAAATTTTTTCAAAATGTGTGTTTTCACCCCCATTTGTGATTCTTGAGTTTGTGGTCCTTCTGGCTGAATTTCATACTTTAGTGTGCATTAACATGATAAAGGCATTTTATGAACCTCATCAGAATCACAATAGCCAAATAGCCTCTCATTTCCCTTAAATTAATCCTCTTTTTGAAATCCACTTCAAGAATATGAAAATATTTACTTTTATAGCCACGTTACGAGCCCAATACCTTTTACCACCCAATATCAACATGTATTTTCATTGCATAATTTTTTGAAAATTAATTGTGGGTGGGCTGGATTTCATTCTGGGTACCCTTTGTTGATTTCACCGTGTTATTATATACTGGAGGGAAAGCATCCATTTCAGTGTGGGGGAGAGGTTGTCATTCAAAGTGTTTTTGGGAATGTAATGTACTTTCATTTATGTAATATTTTAAATGTTATTAAAATGTGTTCACAAAAATCAAAAAAATAATCAAAAAATTTAAAAAAAATCAATAAAAAAAGAGAAAAATATTTGAATAGGTTGTTTCTTGTGTAGGAAAAAAATCAATATTTGTCAACCATTGATCTTTTTTAACTATAAAAATTAGTGTTGTGAGGTGATAAATGATAGGTTGGGATATGAGTGTGAGATCTTTTCTAAGTTCATCTTTTGAAAAAAAAAGAAAAAAAAAGAAAAAAAAACAACACTTGCATTATATTTTTATATCATTAGGAGAAGTTTTGTGGTTTGTAAATATTTCCACTTCTAATACCCTTCAAATTTCCTTCCTCTATTATGTCTTTGCTCAGACAATAATTCCCTTGTAAAATATGTGTTTTCATTTCCTTCTATGTTTAATTTAAAAAAAATGTGCATTTCTTTTTCGATATTAGTGTTTTACACCTCTTATTCTCTCTTTGGACATTATATTCCTACCATCCCATAGCCACAGAAAAACCCCTTAAAAGACCTATTGATTATTTTTCAATTTGGATAGGTATTTTAAGCCGAGATATCTTTAAAACTCTAAGATTTTTACTTTTGGTTGGTGAAAGAGTGAAACTCCACAAATGAATTTTATCATCTTGAGAGGTGTGTGTTTTGAGTGTCCAAATTTTCCATTTATAAATTTGAGAATGAAAAAATGAATTAGTTTTTGAACATTGTTTCTATAATAACCTGTGGTGGAATTCATAATGGATGAGTGAAATAGTATAAACCTCCCCTGATTGGAGAAAACAAAATTTTAATATCTGTTGGTGAGTGAAAATGATTTTGTTATTTTTTTATATTTGCTGCAGATGAGGACATCCACAAGACTAAGTGTGGGGGATTTGATGTTATTAATATTTTCCTGATATTTTATATACCCCCTTTACTGATTTTATATGTAATGAGCATAATTTGTGTGAAATATTAATGTTTTAATAATAATTATAATTTTTGAGCAATTTTAGAAGTAGTCAAATTGAGTTAGTTTAATATTTTATTTATAACTCTCACTATAATGATCCAAATTGTGTGGTTCTTGTTTTTTATGATTCCTAATTTAATATAAAAAATTTCATTATAATGGATAATTGGCCCATTCTTACATTTGTAGGATCACCTGGACAACACCATATGACCCAAAGAATTTGTGAAGAAACTGGACCAACCAAGATGATTGAGTTACTGGTCTAAATCCCAAAGCCCAAATTTTATGAAACTATACCATATTTCCACGATTTAAAATTCTTTTATGTTACCTTGGATTTATTGGGAATATTATCTAATTATACCCGGACTATTATTAATCTATATTATTTATGTTTGTAATGATTAAATATCAATGAAACCAATTTTTCATTTCCACTCATTATGTTCTGATAAATGATTATATTATCTTGTGGAATACCAAATAATGTATTTAGGGATTTTTGATGGGTTTTATATGAAATTATATAGTAATATAATTAATATGATAATTTTTACTATTTTATGATATTAAATTGTATATGGTAGATTATTCAAAGCTCGAAATAGGGTACATGAGAGGTTATCTGAAGCTTGAAGAAGGTACACATGTACTTATACCAATAACTACATGTTATGAATGTCTTTGTCGGTATCCCTGAAATATGATTTCTTTTATTTTTAATTTTATTATAAAAAACTTATGAAACTATTTTTTACATGATATTATATGAATTCTATGTTCTCATGGACCATTTTCATTGATCTATTTATCTTTCGTATCACATGATCTTCCATGATTTGTCCCATTACTCATGTTTATGATCATAGAATTAATATGTATGATTGTAAATGGTTTATATCATGTATCTATACAATTAATGAACATATTATAAGTAAATTAATGTTTATTTATCCCATATTTTCCCTTATTTAGAATATGATCTCATCCTTTTCTATTGTTTTTTCTCTTGTTATGTTGAAATATTTTACTCATGATGTGTCTAAGAAGGGTTATAGTAATTAAGAAATAATTTTGGGATGATTTAGAGGTTTTATGAAACCATTGATTTTTTATCCAATTTTATAATGACATTAATCCTTAATGGTTCTGTAATGTATCATAATTCTATTTCATGAATTGTTATTTAATAATATATAATATTATAGTATCAAAATTATTGGATTTTATAGTTATAATCTGAGAAATGGTTTTCTAACATTAGAATCTATGAATGGAAAACTTTTGTGGGAACCCTTAGTATAATCTTATATATAGAAGAACATCCTATTTTAGGGTATTATAAGGTTTGTTATTTTCTGATAAAATAATCATTTCTATAAACTATAATTTGACATTTTTTCGAACACAATAGTTAAGGGATAAAAATTAAAAAATAGTGAGTCAAGTATATCTCGTCAAATATTCATATGTATAGTGATTATTCACATAATTTCAACGTTATGTGACACTCCTAAGAGATATGATTAGAATAAATTACATATACTTCATGGAGCACCATTTAGGTTTTAAATTAATGATGATCATGGATGTCCTTGGTTAGATCTAAGGGATAATAGATTGTAAAGTAGGTTTCAATATTTAAAGATCCTATAAATTATTTTTTCATGATAATGTGGTTTCCCTCAATGATTATAAATTCCCACAATAAGATTTTTTTATTCAATGCATTCAACTAGAAGGAACCATCTTAATGCGAAATGTGATGGAAAATGAAATGACTATCCTCTATAGAAAGAAAAATTTATGGGAGATGGAATTATAAGTAATGTTGATATAATTATACAATATACTCAATCTATTAATCATACTTATCATCAAAATGAACATAGAAGATAAAATTGTTATATAGATTCATTCATGATGAATCATCTTCCATCTTTTAGAGGATCTATATATATTCTTTTTTCATAGAAATGGATCAATAATATTTAAAATATATATTACATTCGCTTATGTATGGAGCCTGAAAAGTTCATTTTCGATATGTAAAATTTAAATTATAAATAAGATAAATGGTGGACTCTCATCTTGAACATGGGGTGATAGAAATTAATTTACCCTATGGAGTGGGATGATTTTTTGATGTTTTTTTCAATAAGAATATTTATTATATTCATCATATGAATGTGGATAAGGAACTATATGAGCTAATTTTACAGGATAATGATTCTATTAGTAAATATGATGGAAATTTTTCAATAGTTTAATAGTATGATAATGACTTTATCATTGAATAAGAAAGTATGATTGATTGATTATTCAGTTGCATAAACCTATTTTATTTAAGAGATGTAACCATAAGTTACATTAATAAAATAAATAAATCAATCAATTTGATTCCAATGTAGAAGTAATAATTTGGATAACCAACAAATATCATGGTTTTAATAAGAAAATAATTCTGTATTTTATAGGATAATATTATAATAAAAAACCATAAAGGGAAGAAGATCATCCTTCCGTTATTCAGAAATTGTGTAGGAATATATGGATAAAATTTCACTCAAGGGGACAACTAAATGATTTAAGAATGTAAATAAGTTCTCTAAAAATATGATAATGAGTTTATTTGATGAATTTAATTAACGATGGTGGAAAAAAAATATATAATCCAGCATCCACGCTCGATTTTTTCAAATAATTAGAATATATTCATTATTCTAAGAAGTGATAGAATATGAAGGCTAATGATGAAAATCAGTGTTAGTAACCTCATAACCCTAAAGAAAAAGGTAAATATCACAAAATGATTTTTTTTGATGTGGGGTATGTTAGTGAAGTGGTGAAGGGTATATATATAATCCACTCTATAACTATTAAAATATTACATGATTCTACAAATAAATACTATTTTATATCATATGATCTTTCAAATGTAATTGCAATATGAATTTAATCATTATATGTTTTATGAGCAGTGAATACCTATAATGGTAAAATGATACCATCTCAAATATACTATTCATCTCTAATTGAATTTTTTGGGAATGTGCTTCCTAAAAATCGTGTTATTGTCTCTAGTTGAATTTGATGTCATATTCAACATAGTTTTTATTTCATTGAAAAAAACAAATATCAATTAATCATGAAGTGATGTCACATTTGATATTTTGAACTTACATATGATCAATTATTATAACAATGAGAAATATATATATCTCATGGAAATTTCATCCCATAAATGGGTCCTGATTCCTATTTAAAAGGGGAGTTTATATTTTATGGTTTTGGAGAAACTCAACATCAAATATATTTATATTGTACATCTGTTTTTTGTTTTGTTTTCAAAATATTTTCTAATACTTCCAATGAATCATGAAGTAAAATTTTAAATATAACTCATTCATAATTCTTTATATTTTTCCAATAATCAATATATAATAAACCCCATTGAGTTGGAGTAATTGATGAAGTATCTCTAACATAATATTTATAAGTGATTCATTGAACTATGTGTGACACCATGGGGATTAATTTTTTATTTTTTAAGAAGAAATATGGATCATTGAAACAATTAATTGATAATTAGAAACATATCAAGATCATATTCAAGTAAAATAATTATCAAACATGTATTGATTAATTTTTTGATAAATTATCAGGACCTAAATATGTTTTCCAAAATTTACCTTGGATTTGGACACTATAATTTCAGGGTCAAATGTGAAGACAATCCCAAGATAGAATTTGATATGAGGTATAGACACAATGAATTCATTGTGACTTCATTTTGCCTAAATATTTCTCTTTATATTTTCAAGGTCTTATTGATGTGAGGCTTAAGAGATTATCTTGATTAGTATGACTTAGAATTTATATATTATATTAATATAAATTCAATGATCATGGAAAAGAACAGATATTATTTGAGGATTTTTCTCAAGACCCTAGGGAAGGATAATATATTTGTAAAATTTACCTTATGTTAATTTTGTATACAAAACGATTCATTTATGTTTTATATTGTCTCATTTTATAGTACACATTTGGTTCCATCAGTGATGGATGTAATTGAATATTGTCCTAGATGATGATATACAGAGTATACATGGTTTAGATGGATATTATTTACTATTTAGGGATAATTTGAAATCAATTTCTAATACAATCACCACATTAACTACAGAAGAATCCAAGATCATTTTTTTAGTTGAATGTGAGTAATTATTATTAGAGATGGTGAATTGTTTAGTCATAACACTTATCCTTTCTCTACCCTATATAAGATAAGGGTTTGTGATATATAGTGATGCATCGAAGAAGGAACTAGGATTAATCCTCATGAATAATGATATGTCTACAACATATTCCTCATTATAGTTGAAGGTTCACTGAAAAAAATACTTTACTCATGATTAGGGCTTATTTATTGTAATATTTAAATTGAATACATGGATGAATTATCTTTATAGATAAAGGTGTAAAAAATGTAGTGATCCTAATTGTTTAATTTATATATACACTTATAAAGTGAAGAATATGATCCAGAGAATATATTTGGAGTTGAATCTATAATATGACTTCTCAATACATTACAACCATTGGAAATAAAACAAGTTTGTAGATTCTATGAGTCGAAAGAATAATTCAATTTTACCTAAGACGAGAATTAAAAAAATATCCATTATTTCTGTATTTTAATAGAATGGATCTAGAAATAATGATGGAATGAAAAAAATATTATCTCTCTCAAATTATTTCCTAACCATCTATCTAAGTGATGATTAATCAGGTATAGAAGGAATATAAAGATCTGTAAAAGAAGTGAATATATATATGAGTTCAACCTTTATTATTATGGACTAATAAATTTTAGGTTCCATGTATGTGTCCCATAAATAATATATATGAATTAGGATTTATTGGATGGAACACATTGTTCATAATTATATATTCATCATTGAAATACATAGATTTATAGATATCTAAAAGAGTTTTTATGGTGAGATAACATAAAATATATATTATGGAGATTGTATCTCGGTGATTTTTATTCAATCATGTTATGTATAGTGGATAGACATAAAATATGATCTTATAACCATTACCCATACTAGAATGTTTGTTGGAAATTAATATCATGGATTTTTTCATCTAAATCCCCAAAAATTTCTAATAGACATAATCTATTTGTGGTGTAGTTGAACCTGTTTTGTAGTTGATATAATTTTTTTCTTTTAGAGAATCTTTCTCTCTTGAATATATATCTTGAATATACTTTAATGAACTGGTAAGGTTATATGGAGTACCATATTCAATTGTATCCGATTGATATATATTTTTTACCTCACATTATTTTCAACAACATCAATAGGCTATAGATAAGTATTTTTTAGTAATTAATATAATATATAGATAGATGTTTAATCTGAGAGAACTATTTAAACCCTATAGGATATTATCAAATATTTTTACATTGATATTGACAGTTTTTTCATCAATACCTTACTTTATAAGTGTTTTCTTAACATAAATACATTCAATGAATAATTCAGATGGATCTTTGTGGTGTTCTCTATGAAATTAAGTGTAGAAATCTGTTGTGATGGGGTGAAGTTGGATAATGAAATCCATTTAGACTTGATATAACTGATCAAAAAGTATAAAATTCACTATCAATTTAGTAGTTCATTATGTAATATCAAATATAGAACATAAAATAATTATAAAAATCTAAAATTTCAAGTTGGTGAGAAAATAATTTTTTCAATTTCCTCTAAGAGAGAATTTTATGAGATTTGGAAATAAGGGAAATATAAACATTATTTATATTTTCCCCTTATTATTATGGATCATAAATGGAAATTATTTTATCACTTGTCTCTAACATCAATCCTCTCTCATTTTAACATTATGTTCCATGTATATTTTCTAATGAAGTACATAATTGGCCGATAAAATGTAATAAACTCAAAGGTCTTTATAATTTATAATGATAATTCATGTGAAAAAATACTAATACAATTCTGGGATCATATATATGTATATATATATATATATATATATATATATTTCTATATAAAATAACTACACACCTTCTTAATTTTCACTGGATGGATTTGGAACTCAAAGAATATTTATGGGAACCCGATGACATGATCAAAATAGAGATATACTCATTTTTTCCTGTTAGAGTGTTGGATTTTTAAGGGATAAATTTATTTTAATTGTTGTATAATACAACCCACAATGATTTTCTAATATTCATGTTTTTTTAATATTTTATATTTCATTGAAATCCTTCCATACAAGTAGAACTATGTCTAAATGAAGAATAATATAGTATATCATCAAAAAGTAGACATTAGACATGTGGAATGAATATGAATAACCAAATTTTAAATACAAAAATGTATAATGGATTCAGATAATAAAAATATAGTGATAAATAAGTCAACAATTTTTTTAAATCATTATATGCTTCCAAAATTATTTTTTACTCAAAAATGTTTTATTTATATTTTTGAATGAAAATTTAGATTTTTTTTTCAAATTTGAGAATTTATTTTTGTTAAAATGATCATAATTTTTAAAATTATAGTTTCATAATTAGATAATAGCGTGTTTGCGATTATTTTTTAAGAATATTATTTTTTTACTAAAATATAAAAAATATTTATTTGAAAATTGAATTTTGGTTTTAGGAATTTTAAAAAGGTAATTTTTTTAAATGGTATCACATGTAAAATTAGTTAACATATATTATTATTAATAAAATTAGGTTCATTCAATTTAATTTTATGATATAATTTGATTTAAATGCATTCAATACTTTGGGAATAATTTCAATCCATGAAAAATATTTTCCACCATATTTTAAATAAAATTTTAAATTAAATAATGTCACTTAATTGAATTTAATCAGGAAAAATGGATATCATATTTTTAATCACAAGGATAAAATTCGATGAAAAAGACCATTTTATTTTTGGAAAATATAAATAGTATCCTTGGTAAATATTTGTTAACTTAGTATGCGTAAAATTGGTAAAATAGGGTTAAAAGTTTGGGATAAGGATTTAAAATTTTACTAAAACATTCCATCATTCTATTGGACGAATGAAGGATTCCCATTTCAATACATTATGGAATATATTATCTGTTGGGGCCATTTTTCATTAATTATGGCCATTTTATTAATATAAGAAAATAATATATAAAAAATTTCAGTTTGTTGAATTTAATATATCATAAATTTGTATGTATGGATAAAATGTGTATATTGGAACTTCTACTATTTTTCTATGTATTGAATATGAGTATTATATGGTTTATTTTCGGATCAAGAGGTTGTGACAATGTGGAATTATGAGTCCTAGTGTGTTAGTAATTAATATCTTCATTATATTAAATATCACACATGAACAATTTTCCGAAAAAAGTGGAATTAATATTTAATAGAGGATTGGAAAAGAAATATAAAGATTCCATTAAGTTCAATGTTTGGGTTTTAACATAGGCACAATATAAACATGGAGGACATGATATGTTCGGTTTCAGAGTGTTCATTGGTGGATGTTTAAATTAATTAATTAATTTAGTTAAAATATCATGACCATATTTCAGCTAAAAATTTGTGTTTATGATTTAATTTTAGGGTTATCTGTGTAACCTTGGAGTCATTGGAGGGAGAAATGGAACATCATTCATAGATGATCAACAACGGGATCATGGATCAAAGATTGGTGTCCAATTAAATTTGATGATATTTCCAAAGACAACGATGGAGATTCATTCTTCATTAATGTTCGATCCGTATTGAGATAGGATGTTTTTTATATGTATTTAACCATATTTTCTAATCATATAGAGAATGTGAATCAATCGACAAACAGATTGATTCTCCGTTTGATCTTTTTTCATGTGTGG
The DNA here is from genome assembly GCA_963277665.1 of Viscum album. Classification (NCBI taxonomy): domain Eukaryota; kingdom Viridiplantae; phylum Streptophyta; class Magnoliopsida; order Santalales; family Viscaceae; genus Viscum; species Viscum album. The sequence goes on from OY728123.1 coordinate 884,911,642, forward strand.
GATTATTTTTGTGAGGTCTATTTGGTGATATTGTTTATTTCAAATTGGATTATAATTCATCTCTATAACAAAAATAGATCTAGGACAATCTGAAGATGGACATGGAATCTTATTATTTTTCATGTTTATTTGTTTTCTCCCACCGTTGTTCAATACATTCGTCACCAGAATTCATTTTTCTAAAGGGTCAATAAAATATGAGGTAAACAATCATTGCACAGTCATTTCCTAGTGAAATGGATTTTAATCAGATATCTAGGTTTAGATCGATGATGGGATTGTGCTATGATGATAGTGATGATGGATGGGGATTAGACCGATGATCCCCATTCATCCCTGGAATGTGATGATAAAGAGGACCGACGAAGACCCATTATTATACTAATCAGAAGGAAATATTCTGACTTGCATCTATGAAGATGATCATTCAGTCTAGATCCATGATCTCCAATGTGATTCATGTCTGGAAAATAGGTCAGAGGAGCATATGAACACACATGATACAAATTCAAGGGTATTGGAAAATCCCAATATATATGGTTTGTAATTCAGTAATACACACATTATGGGGACCTGGAAGTGGTTCTATGGTTTCTATAGAAGTGATAAATATCACAAGTCATGTGACATTTGTCACACAGCATGTGAACCTCAACTGGTGGCTCATAGTATACTTCATAGGATACATGAACATGGCCAGGAGCCAATGGGCTACAACAAGTGATGTAATCAGTCACATAAATATCCAAAGGGACAAAAACATGGTCTTGAGTACATAATCTTATAAATGTTATATACTCGGAAAATAACATGGGAACAATCCATGATATATGGGTAGGATTTGATTTCAAATTGACACACCGTTTACTACCACTACGTGTTATGTACTCCTTCAAAAACTGGCTTAAATCCATAATCATATTCATCTCAGGGTTGTTTCATTAGGGTATGTTCCCTTATTTAACTCTCTAAGGGTTAATTAAGGATTCATACCTGATACATATAATGGTGATCCCATATGAGAAATTTTAATATTGGATAGAGTTGTGTAATCCCTTTGTGAGTCCTGAAGCGAGATCCTCTATCATTATCATTTCCCTCTGTGGGGTTCCTGGTATTATATTTACTAACACTACGTAGGTTTTGATCCCCTAAATAGAAGTTTTATCCAAATTGGGGTTTTTATATTCCATATGGCTCTAGGACTCATTCCCATTCTATGTAGCATTGTATTTATAACTCCAACGTGTACTTTCTTTTGGTGAGACCCAATGAGAATGACCCCTCATAAGGAAATCATCAGTGCTATCTAACCCATGGAGTGTGTTTTCCTAGATGAGTGCAATATGGATCCATTAAGCAAGAATCCTGGAATGGATCTATGGTTGTGATGATTCCTTAAAACTATGTGTCTATATTGTTTATATATGGATATATTTTTCATATGTGCTACTGAAATATACCTGTGACAATATTATGATTATTCTTGATGTTATATGCTTTTCAATTTCAGGGTGTCCTAAGAGGTAATGTTATACTCACCCTACATGATATTTACATCCTATTTTGTTTCTTATGGATATGATCATCCTTTTGATGGCGTCTTATTTATACCAGGACAAGGGAGAGTTATGTGATCATGAGAGACATAGGAGTGTTCCTACATTTTTATTAATAACATTCCGCACACACTATAGAAGTTTGGCATATTTGTAGTTCATTTTTTCTGGGATTGTATTTTGAACAATTTCATAACATTAATAATTATCATAATATAAGGGTTGGATTATATATGTATTCATGCATTCATATCTATTTTTTTCCCATCTCAACATTTTTTGGGAAAGGAAATGTGTGCATATTTATATGTACATTAGGCTGAGGCCTCCCATGTGTTTTATAAGACTATTCAGCACTACTAACTAGCCTTTATCCTATTGGAGGCTATCTTGGGGTAGTCACAACATGGGTCTAGTTGGGATGGGCTGTGATTGAGTGGTATTAGAGAAATATGTTCTACCTCAGGATTAGATCCTATGAGATTGTTTTTGGGAAAAAGTGTTATATATTTCGAGTTCAGATTTAATGAAAGGAACACCGATGATGGAGTGGTGGATGAAGTATCATTTCACTAAGACACAAACAACCATATTATTGTATTGTCACATGTTGACACAAGTTTTATGGAAATCATTGGTACATGGACCAAATAAGAATTGTTTTTGGTTTCCATTCCATTATTATATAACCAATCAAGATATTCTCATTGACTATGTAACATATTGTCTATTTCAATATACCTCAATGATGTATTCCACCTAGGATTCTATAATAGTATCATGAGAATGATCCCATTAGTGATGAGGAATTGTTTCATGGACTCATTCTGAAGGTGACAGCTATAGGTGGTTTACCAATTTTACCACCACCCCTCGAGCGGTAGATGGTTCCAAAGTATATGAGGATGGGGTGTGTAGGATGAGTTCACGTCATATGTTGGATGTAATATTAGGCCCTTATGTATTTCCTGGATCAAAAAACATTGGATTATGAGGATTGGATTGATGTAGTTATATGAGTACTCTATCTTTTTAGGACACCTAAAGACCAGATGGTGGCCTATCAACATGTAATATCTATGGATTAGTAGGGTGATGATGGGGCTTAGTGACCTAGGTTTATGATAAGGTGAACATTTCATGGTCTAATTTTTTGTTTTCACAAATAAGATATCTATTTTGATGAATTTGATATTGTGTACAACCATGATCTTATACAACATTAGGAGGGAAGTACGACTATGGATGAGTATTGATGGAGGTTCAGTAACCACTCTCTCTACTCAATAGATATGATGTGTGATTAGTTTACTCTATCTCAGAACAAATATCGTGGTCTATATAGATACATATGTGACATTGTGATACCTATATGGATTACAACCTATTCTAGGATGCTAGAATTTTATTTTGTGGTTGATTGTTTCGTGGCACTGCAAAAGCATATAGTTGGTGTCGGTGGTCGGAACACGAGGGGCTAAGTCTTTAAAACCAGGTTGCCAAGATCAGACTCAAGGATATGGATGTGTGATGTATTTAAATATTTCATCCAAGGATATAGTTTCTATGGTTATGTTCTTGTATAATGGATCTAGTCAAACAAGGGAGTGGAAGGGCTACTATAGTGACGACATAGTACATTATGTATGGGGTTGTTCAACTCTTTGTATGGTTGATAAAGAAATGGTGGATGAGATTCCTTAATAGAGAACATGGTAAGAAAAGGCAAGTCCATGGGGAGAAGGATGTCACAGAGGATCTTGGAGAGAATAATTTTTGGAAGATGTTATGAAATATTTCCACAAACACCCCTTAGTGGTCCACACCAGGCTCGGGGAGATGGGGGAAAGGGTGAGGACAACTTCTAGCATTAAAGGTATATGACTCAAAGGATATAGGGATGATACAAGGTTTTATCATTGTATTTCCTAGCTAAGATATAGTAATTATAGACATATGGTTTAATCTTTTCATTATTTTCACTTATCTGGTTTGATAATTAGATGTTATGGTTGAAACTATAGTTCAACCCTTATTCTTGGAGACTAACAATGGAGGTGACTCAGTGATAAAACAATTCTTCCAATGGTGTTTCATGAATCTTTGAGGCATGATATTCTTTTTGGATATCTTTATAGCATTGAAGATGCCTTACTATGGAATCTCACTTATAGAATAGTTATCTATTGTTCCTTCACAAATTGATTATTTTTGGTGGATCATGTGGTGTATCCACAATGATGAAACATGGTTTTCCTTTTTTTGAGGAAAAAACACATAAGAAAATCATGATGGAAACAATCATAAGAGTGTGCTATCAATCACACATACATTGGAAGTCTTGACACTTAGTATGGTCTATTCTATGATTTTTCAATATTCTATGGTGGTGACATAGTACAATGATGTCATTTTTGAGGATGTTCCATAATTTCGTCCCCACCATGGGATAAACTTCTACACTGACCTAAACCCCAAGATATTCATTAAATTTATTCAATAATATCCAATGGATCCCATATATATTTACAACCTCAGGGTAAATTTGGATGTATTGTAGATGAAGGTATTTTTAAACCCATTCTTTCACCATGGGAACCCCCATTTTTTCCCCAATAAGGAAGACAAGAGCTTTATATTTTTTTATAGATCATCATTTCCAAAAACAATAGACCATATAGGAAAACAATATATTACCATGGATCAAAAAACCCCTTGATCAGTTGATAGGGTCTGGATGGTTCTCAAAGATCAACCACATATCAGGATATCTCAAGTTGTGAGTAGGGTATTAGGATATATATATATATATATAATATGTCTTTATGATGTAGATACAGTAACTATGATTACTTGGTGATTCAATTTGTCAATATGAACACCACAATAGTGTACCTAGGACTCGTGAACTAGATCATTCATCCTTTCTTAGACTAGTTTTTGGTCGTCTCCTTTAATGATATCCCAGTGTAATCGGTATCAGAGGAGGGGCATGAGAGACCCTTGAGAATGGTTATATATATATATTGATAGAAACAAAAATATGGTAATATCCTATAGTTACATTTCATGATTTAAGAGGTCGACTATCAGGGACATTTTATCTCAACAGATGATGTAGTGCAGGACCCAGTAAAGGAAGTGCTAGCATAGAATCCACCCAATATCATGATGAGGGTGTAGATCTTCCTTAGGTTAGAATGATATTATTAGATATTCATACCATATTTCTTCACGGTATCAACTCCCTTGAAATCATTGACCCAAATGGGAAAACTTTTTATTTGGATAGAGAGGTTCTAGTAGGCATTCCAAGAGTTGACAAACATAATGATGGGAACTCCCATTTTTAGATTTCTAGAGAAGGGTAATGTGTAAGTAGTGTTTCTAGATGCATAAATGATTAGAATTTATTGTTTCCTAATGAATATTTAGCTGGTGATTGCTTGTGGTAAATGTTGATTGAGACCACCTAAGAAGAACTGTGTGACCCACAACATTGAGCCCGTAGAGGTCGTATGTGCACTAAGTATGAGGTCACACTAAATTATGGGTAATATATTTATTTTTTACTCTAACCACATAAGTACCATCTATATATTCTTTAATAATGACTTTAATTTTTGATTGAAGTGATGGATATAGTTCATCCTATATGGTGACATTGAAAGTATCTATACTCTTGGGAAGGAGAACAATGTCAAGATGCTCTCAATGGGCATTCATGTTCAAAACTACTGTGTTAGGGATCAGATTAGTTTGAGATGTTGTAGTTTTTATTTATGAATGGGATGTATCTATGTACCTCTATTTGATGTTTTTTACCCATCCACATTTACAGTGATTTAGAGAGACACAGGTTGGGGATACTATCTGTGAGACCCTACATACTCAGATATCCACTGGACATTATCCTGATAGATTTTATAATGGTGGGAAGCATGTTGTTTTTTCATTTGATGCATGATGGTACATGTGAATTTAAAGGATGTTGTTTTTGTGTAATTTCTTAAACAACCATTAGTGTTACATATAGATGTTTATAGGTGTACCAGGACCACTTCCTTCATTTTTGTTGTCATGGAATGAATAAGTGAGTTGTAGAGTTTGTCTCTCGATGCTATATATTTAAGAAATTACAGGATGATAACTGGGTACTATTTGGTTTATCCTTATATTTTGAGGTTCTAGAGTGGCTATGGGATGTTGTATGCATCGACGTTGTGACTGTGTTACCACGTATATCCAACGGACATGATTCTATCTAGGTAATCATAGGCTAGTTCACCATGATGGATGACGTCATATCTTTTCACGAGTGGAGTTTAGTTATGATCATGTTATGAATCTATGTATAGGGTATTGTAATAATCCTTGGACTTACCTCAATAATAGTGTATTAACATGATTCTCACATGAAATCTCATTTATAGAAGGGGTTACATGATACTTTTGGGATTGAGTTATCTTTGGGCATTTCATTTAACTAATAGACTAAAATCACAGCTTTGTGTAACATTCAATTATTTGAGGACATGATACGGGAATGAATGTTAGAATTTTGAAATAGATTTGAGGATAAAATACCATTTGTATTTTTTTCTATAGAAAAATTGTTCATTCTACCATTGGAATGGAACTATTTGAGGCCTTTTATCGGTGACCCTCTAGGTCGGCACTATGTTAGACGAACCCATGACAGTTAGAACTTATGTGATAGATGTTGGTACTACAGAATACATAGAATGTGGAGATCATCAAGTTATTGATGATGAATTCATAGAGCCATCAGATGTCATATATAGACCAATGCTGGAGGAATTTGGATTTTGACGAAAGAGACCATTTGTTCATGATGGTATCACCTCGACATGGATTTCATAGATTTGTATTAGGCAGAAAGTTATCTCCAAGATTCATTGGACCCATCTAGATACTACATTGAGTTTCCTAGGTGGTGTAACATTTATATTTTTTCCAAATACAGACTATATACCCAACTTTTTCCATGTTTTTCAACTGAGAAGGTATGTGCATGACCTGTAACTTTTTATAAACAATGGTTTAAAGACATCATGAATGTGGATAGTTTTATAGGGAAGCTGGTAGATATGTAGGATCAAAAGGAGGGAATCCTCCTTGTGTGAACAAATAACTTTAGTGTATTTCCAAATGAATTATGTGAATCTCCACGAGAGCACCTGGGAGTGGGAGGCCTTGATGCATGCACAATACCCACATCTCCTTGTGTATACTTTTTTCTTCCATTCTAGAATATAAATCCCCCTTGTGGGGAGAATGAAATGAAACTTATTTTTCCATGTATTACATTAGAATATTATATGGGTTATTTTTAGTTCTCAACAATGAGACAATATGAAATTATGAAACCCTGGGTTCCTGAAATTTTTTAATGTAATTTTTTAAATATCACACATGCACATTTTTTTAAAAGTGATTTAAATCCGAAACATAGTTCTAGATTATAAATATTAGGTTCTAGTTTCTTTTAGAGCATGGGTTTTACCATATGTGTGCCAAAACCATAGAGAACATTAAACAGTTGGGTTGAGTGTAATCATATGCGAACTATTAAATAAATTGATTGTTTAAATTAATTAATTTAATTACAACACCTTGACCTATGTTTTTCTATAAATTTACTATTAGGATAGAATTTTATGTTTATCCTCATCGGCCTGGATCTATTAGAGAGTGATATAGAGGACCTTTCTCATATGAATAACCACCAGATACTGGATCATTGATTGGTGGGTTGTGAAATTCTAGGATATCTCCAAAAAAACATAATAAATTAATTCTAAATCAGTGATGGATCTTCATTATTGTATGATATTTTTATTATTGTTATTTATGAACATTTTATAATTATATAATGTATTTTAATCAATTGACCAAGGGATTGATTCATGGTTTGACCATATTGTGGGTGCAGGATTATTGGGAGAAATTGATTATTTTATTTCGGAAATATGTTCATCATTATAAGGAAAAGTGATCAACGAATTTTTGATCATAGCATGGGTCAATTCCCCCTTTTCATTGTTCTTAGTTCTCTCCCAATACTCTTAATGCATTTATTATCATCATACATTTGGCTATAGATGCCAAAAAAATATCTGATAAACAATCATTGTGAACCCTTTTCATAGTGAAGTTGATTATCATCAAAGATTCGGGTTCAGATTGAGGACAAGACCAAGTTATGATGATGATGATGATAGATTCGGATCAGAATGTTTATCCCCATTATTAACGGTTGGTCATGCATCGATGGAGTGGACCAACAATGAATGATTCCCATGTGAATATGATGACCAATTCTGTAGTGTGTATATGGTGTTGTTCAGTCAGACCATATTAAAGATTTCCATCATCATTAATGTCCAGAATGTGGTCGGAGGAGTGGGTGATAATGTGTGAATTAGGTAAGTGGGTTTTAGAAAATACCTATATACACTATGACGAATCTAAGAATACATGTCACGTGGGGCCCATGTTTTGGTGATGTACATTCTACAAAGGAGAAAAATATCACAAAGTGTGTGATAGATGTCATGTGACATGTGAACTTTATATAAAAGCTTAAACTATACCTTATAGGATACATAGACAAGTCCATGAGTAAAAACGATTGGACATCGAATGTTCACAGGCCCGAACATGGCCAGAGGGACATGTAAATGTTTAGGACTACACGGGCTCACAAGTTCCTTGTAATTAGACATGGGCATAGGAATGGACCATGAAACCCTGGTAGAACCCGGTGATGGAGGGGAATAATGTGTAAAATTGTTACACAAATTGTAATCCTTAAAAAATGTATTGAATCCCTTATCCAATGTATCTTGGACAAGATTCATTGGGATATGTTCCCTTCATTTATTCCTTGAGTGTTTAGTATGTAGTCTTGGCCAATGAATAGGACGGTTATCCCCTTTACAAACTTCAATCATGGATATATTATTTGAATCTCTTCATGATACCGACTGTGATATCATCCGCAATCACAATTTCCAAAGGTGGGGTTCATGGTATCGATGGGACCAATACTACATGGGAATCAATCTCTTATATAACAGGTTAATCAAGATTGGGTTGTTGGTATACCCCATAGCTCTAGGATTGACCCCTTTTCAATATATCAACATCTTTATAATTCAAAATTATAATTTCTTAAGGAAATAACCACTGAGTGTGACCACTTGAATGGATGAAATAAGTGATATCTAACTTATGGAGTGTGTTCTCCTAGAAGAATGATATATAGAACCTTCAAGCAATAATCCTAGGATATACTTTCTATGGTACAATATTTGGGCTATTCTTTTTCTTGTAATAATTTTCATACACAAAAAGTGAGATTCTGGATTCATGCATTCATTGTTATTGGATGTATTAAATTTCATAATTTTTTGGGCCTAGATATTTTTGTGTTTTTGTGTACTTGTACTTTAGGACAAAACCTCTATGTGAGTGATAATAATAATCAGTTTTGGTCATGAACCCCTAGAATATTGGATATGGTCAGGGGGTAGATGCATAAAATGCCCCATTGGGACGGGTCGTGATAGATATGTTGTGTTATAAATATTTATTTAGAATGAAAATTATTTTTTTCATTATATTTAACTTTTTAGTTATTTCATAATTACTTTAAATGATTACATAATTTTGACATAGTATTTATTATATTAATAGGAAACTAAAATAAATGTTCATAAATACTTATATGTAATAAGATTTTCGTACATTATTATGGTGAAATTTTTTTTAGATAAATATAATTTATTAGAGACGTTCTAAATATTTATAGATGAATTAATTTACTATCATAATTTCATTAAATAAAAATTTAATTTTTATTTATAAAATTTCATTAATGATATTTAATGGAAAATAATATTTATTAAATATTTTATAATTCATAAAAAAATATGACGAGGTCATGGAGAAGAATTCGGATAAAAATTTCATCCCTTGTACATTTATGAGTCAATTTTTACCTAAAATGTAAACTTATAACCCTTAGTAAATGAGTTATTTTCATTTTTATGGTTTAAAATGGTTATTGAAGGTGTTGATGGAAATGATAGGTTTAGAATGTATAAAAAACCTATATAAATTTCATTAGATGGTAAAATTTAGAAAATATTTCATTATAATATAATTAATGGATATTTGGAATAATTATAAATGTAACGTATATTAATTATATTAAAATCATTTAGTAAATTCCCAGAGTTCCCTTCCCCTCACATATAGAAGGATTCTGATTCTATATTTTCATTACACAAATTTGGGCCACCTAGACTGACCAAACCCAAAAATAGTAACTTATAAACATCCATATAAAAAAATTATTTGATTTTTTAAATATAAATGACCATTTAAAGGTTCCTTATGATAGTTTTTAATAGAGGTCTCATGTGGAAGGGTTAATTGTAACACCCCCAAATATATAAAGAATAACATTTTCTATAATATTTTACGTGACTTGAAAACCCTAGTTTAGAAGATATTTTAACCCCAAAAGATATTAAAATGTATTTATTCTATTATAATTTTTTTATTTTATTAATTATCATACAAACATGGATATGTTTCTTTGATAACTTGCATTACACCCAACACCGAGTTTTAACAAACAACAATATACTGCTATTATTATTCTATAATATAATGATTCTTACCTACCCATTTTGATTTAAGGTACGTAAAACATATAATAAATAATTAAAATATATAGTTTACACACATTAATTGGTTATATATTTATTATAAAAAAATCATCATCATTTAAAATAGAATGAATTTTTTCTCTCGAAACAAATTGTTTTTTTAAAAGAAGGTTTACTCGTGTTTGGAACATATAAGTTAAAATAAATTTTTTTAGAAATTCATAAAATTTATTTGAAAAAATAAACATCAATTTTGATAACATAATATTGAAATAATTTTACGGATATTGTTTTGTGAAAAGTTTCATTTTTTGATGAATAGTGAAAATATAATATTTTAATTGAAAACTACCTTTTCGACTAAATATTTTATAATGTTAAATTCTAAATTGAATTTGTTATAATGTTATGGTAGTTCAATTAAATATTACATAATAAATATTATTTCATTATAATCATCTTTTTATTGTATTTATGTATGAAAACATTGTAAACATTTGAACATTTCACTTAAAATACATGTTTTATCATCACATCTGTGGGATTAATTTTAAATTAAATTTTCCCAATTATGTGAAATGGATTCAGAAAAAAATAATCAAAATTTGGAATCATAATTATTGATAATTTAAAATAATTTGGACATAATTTTTATCCATTGTAATATTTGAAAATGGATAACATTAAATACAACAAGTATGGTAAACTCTAGTTTGCAGATTGAATAAACATTAATATTTAGGGGAAAATGAAGTATAAAATCTTCCAAAACCCATTTAATTTTCATATATGTACCTTATAAATTATTTTATGGAGTACTTAAACTTATTTGGAAAATTATACATGAAAATATCATTTTTTTAAATTCACGCATTATGAAAATTATAAGTGTTACACTAACACCACTTATAGAAGGGAATCCAAACCCTGTTACATTCACACTATTAAAACCAATTGGTTCATTAAATATATTCCAAAATAACTCCCAAAATTCTCTATTTTAATAATCCATGAATTAAATTTGTCATAAATACAACCTAGTAAAGGTTTAGTGTAAATGAAATGAATATACCTAAATAAGAGGTATTGTACTTCAATGAGCTTATTTATTTTACTTCATTCTCCACCTCCTATAGTTTTTATTATACCATATGAATATAATAAAATTATTATATTAATCATAAAATGATGTTTTAATTATAATTTATTGTGATAAAAAATATCAAATTCTATATCATTTCCATTAAAAACATCGAGTATGCATACTGTAAACTACCTCCTCACAAACTGATGTTGTCAGTTTTTCCATTTCCACCTATAAATGACGGGTATGATGATGGATATATATTATGTATACATTATTTTTGAAATAATTATACCTATGGAGTACCTATATCATATATATATATATATATATATATTATCTTTCCATTCTGTAGGAGATACCATAACGTCACTCATGTGTACTCCGGACAACCACCTCATGAAGTAATGTTATTAGTTTTACACTAACACTTCACATGGTTGGTGATAAAGATAAAGATAATAATTATATGCGATATAAATGAAATAATTATGATATTAAAAACACATTTATAATTATGGGAGTATAATATATCATTTTATTCCAATAAATGTTTACTCAATAAAATATGATAATATTGTTCATGTATGTGTGGACTGTCGCCTTCACATAGAGACATGACTCTATTTTCATCACTACAACACATGAATAATATATATATATACATATATGAATATGATGTGTTATTAATGATATTGTTATAATTATTTGAAGGGAAAAAATTAAATTTTTTCATAATGATCATTGAAAAATGAAAAATGTTACTAATACATAAATACGGCCTACCCCCTCCATAATCATAACATACCTAATTTTTCATAAAAATAAATAAGTATTTATTTTAAAAGTATAATTAATGTATAAATATAATAATTATATAATGATTTATTGGATGTATTTTATTTAACAATATAATATGTATGTGAACTAGGTCTTTCATGAAAAAACATTCACGAGAAAACAAGGCAATAATCACTATAAATAATGAAAATAATGAAATATTATTAATTAAGGAGTGAAAAAATATTATAAATGGATAATATATGATATAAAAAATACTATTATGATTATATATTATCTTAATGACACTCTTAAAACCATTATATAGGATGATAAATCAACTTCAACCCAAAGTAATCATGAGTAAATGTATTTCATCTCATTTTCATTCATTAGGACATATTGTAATGTTTTGCACCTAGTTTATTTTCTATCATGTATATACTACCACTTTGAGTTGTTTTATAAGGAATAATTCATTATTAATTATTTTTTATTTTCAAAATTTAAATTATTTCATCTATAGGGAGTTGAAATAATTTTTTTAATTGGTAAAGTATTTCATAAATCAATTTCATCAGGTTATATTAATTCTTTATTGATAATATGTGATTATGTGTATAATGAATTTTGACCATATGGTCTTTTACATAAAATTATTTATATGGATTCACATTATAAACACATAATCAAATCACTATTTAATTATTACATCAAAGTGATGATAAATTTAACAGTTTATTTTATAATTTCAATCTAATCAATATTGTTCGTTTTTAATATAATTTGGAGGAAATTATATGAAAATTTCTTAATAAAACCTTCAATTTAATCTCTGATTTCTATTAATTATACCTTTAATATAATATTACATTTTTACACTCTATGGCAGTAAAAAAATTTATAAAATGGCTCCAAGAAAAACTATCTTCATTTCTCTCATATGTCGAAAATATGTTTTTTTCCAAAACCTTTTATCATAATATATATTTTTTCAAAACTAATTTATCCATTTCCAAATGGTTCAATTTTGAAAATTTCACCCCTCTTTAATCATTACAGAAAGTTTTTTTTAATGAATTTCTATCTCATTTTCAAAACAATGCACAATAGTATTTTACTGAAAAACTGATAGAAAACATTGTTTTAACAAGTATGTCATGAATATAATTTCATGAAAATAATGCCACACAAATATTATCAATATATTTTTTATGTTACATTATTTTCTATCAAATAAATTTATTTTCAATATGATTTCTAAAATTTCTATTTTTAAATTGATTTTTAATGAAATGGATTTTTTAATATGTTTTTCAAAATGAAAATAATATTTTACTCAATAATGTTTTAAATATATTTTTGTGCTATTTGTATTCATAAATAAAAAAAACTTAATTCTTACTACAATGGGTATATTTTGTATTTATATTATACTTAGTCTTCCCCTAGATGGTTTAAGATCATTTTGACTAAAGAATGTGTTGAAATTCACTTACTTTATTTATTCTTATAGTCATTACATTTCCCATTAATTATTCACTTACTATAGGACATTAAATTTACCAAAAATATTAATATTATTTATCATGTATATTTTTATTTTGTAAACTATATAAAAAATTTACATATGGTGTTTACATCAAATGTTATTCTATTAGGTGGGGAAATATTTTTAAATCGATATCCTTACCTAAATACAGATATTTGATACGGAGAGATATTTATGAATTTAATTGATTATTAAATATACGATAAATTAATTGTACATGAAATACATTGGTTAAGGACCAGTTAATGTCACCTCGCTCGATGCATTGGAAGTCTCAAGAGATAAAATCTATTGGTGACAAACACATCAAATTTTTAACAAATATTTTTTAACTATCTAGAGGATAGATCTTTAAAGTAAGTGTATTTTGAATGGTTTTGAAAAAAATAAGATAGGTTTTTTCATATAATTTATTAAACCATCTTGATGATATATCCTAATGGTAAAGGTATCATGTTCCTATGAAACATGACATACAATAATCAATCATTTCATTTATTTAGATTCAATTTTCATTATTCCTGATATTTTTTAAATGTTATTATTTATAGAAGCATTTAATTCTCATTTTTTTGATTAAATTATAATTTTTTATAGTTATTCACAGTTTTATATTGATTCTTCTTTATCTATTCCTATATTATATTTATTTAAATGGAAATTTTGTTCAGTTATGTATCTTTTTAAATTGTTTATGCCAATTTATTGTTAATTTATTCCATTTTAATTATCCCTCAATATGCAATAAGGATCAGCCTTATTTTTTTCATTCACCATGATTCAATGAAGCTTATTATGAAAATTATTTTGGGAAATACTAGAAGTAATAAGACATTTTTTGGAAAAATTATGTTTTAATTTTTTTATTCAAATGTATAATGGAAATTATGTATGTATCTATTTAAGAAAGAGTATGAAATTATTCGATCCTTTGGGATTATATTCCATGCATATTGTGACAATGTAATGGTAGTAGGAACCAAATCCATGTTTTAAGGGTCATGGTCACTTTATATAGTATCATATAATGTTTAAAAAAACATTGGAAAATTTATTTATGAAAACATAGATTTGAGAACATAACCATAAGAAAGAACATGAAGATAATTATATAATAACATCCTATAGTTTTGGTATGGTAAACATTATATGGTTTTAATTGAAATTTATCCATATATTGATACTAAAATTGGACATGGTTCTATAAAATCATTACCTATTTAGGATAAGCCTAAAAAGGGCATATTAGGCTTGAATTGAGCACTAATTAGTACATAAAAATGTGCCTTACTATGCACAAGGTTTAATAATCCTCGAGTATATACTTATGATAATTAAAATTTTCATTATAAACCCTTATAAAGGATTTTAATATATTATAACAATGAAGGACCTAGGATAATCCCTCTAATATGTAAAGACCAATTTATAAATAAAATTGGTAATCTATTTTTTTATCTAATAATTATATTGTTGAATTATTTTACATATATTATTTTTGTTATAAGAATCAAGAAAACTACGGATTTTGATAAATTAAGAATAAATAGTTTATTCATTTAATTATGAGTTATGGATACAATCATGGGTTAATGTGTATATAATTTATCCTAAGTTAAATTTTGTAAAAACCAATTTTTAGTTCTTTTGTTGTAGGAATGTCACGATATTAAGGATATTTTGGAGAAATTTGTGGAAGGAATATATTTTATAGGAAACGTTATTTGAGGAATAATGACTTTAAATTTTAGAGACATATGTTTCAAGGTATTGATATCCATAAGGGTGGATATGATCATTAATGGAATTGTAATGATAGTCAAATGATATTGTTGTAATTCATAAAAAAATTGTATTGAAAAGAATAGAGAAAATTTTATTTAAAAATTAACACTATTTCAAGGATATACAACATATTTTTTGGGAACATTATAAGAATTTAATAGTTTATAATAAGGAAAATTCATATGAAGGGTGAAAATCTGTTATATCCTATAATTGGGTGGGGATTGAACATATGATCGAAGGATAATAAGGGTTTTCTACATACCACAGGCCAACCTGATATCCCGGTTAATATATAAATGTTTTTAGTTAAAAATATTGAATAAATTATAATTACAATCCAATAGTACAAATTCTGATGTTTATAGATTAATTTTATAACCAAATTTGATTTATAAAATAGTTATATATGGTTGGAAATATTTTTTACTCTTATGGATATTACAATCTCTTAAATGTATATTTTAGTGCTTCTGGCATAAAAAATCATTGTTACATATTAATTATATGGATTAAGTGATTAATTGGAAGTGTATTTAAGCAATCCAAATAATTAAATTGTTCTTATAAAATATGAATGTATTAATTATATATATTTTCGTATATTCTAAAAAATTAAAATAATTCATCAATATTAAAAAAAATGTTTTTCAGATGAAATTATATTTTATTACCATCATTTAGGATGATATTAGTGAACTTTTCACACCTATTGGATTGTGGAATTGAGTCCCTCAACATTTCATTGATCAATCACTTTGTTGTGAACAGTGACCTCAATCACTCTCTATAAATATTTATAATTGTCCTCTATTTATATAACTTCGCTTTCCACCAATGTTCTCATAAATGGATACCTAGTTATGTGTTATTTCAGATGGCCTTGGTTTTTTCATTCCACTATTATTAAGAAGATATATTTGTAACTATTTTTATGAAGTATGTTTTTTAACAATGGTATTACCAAAAATCTTACCATTGACTACTGAGATTATTCTTAAATTTTTAGAATGTAACCTATTTATGTTATAGATAATGTAACACAGAAAAATTCTAAAAGATAATAATTTTAAACAATGGTGTATGTGACATAGAAATCCTAGTTCATACAATAATATAACATGAAATTATATGAAATTGTATTTATTCTTGAATAAATATAATTTATCTCATTGATTCTGATACTTGGATGGCCACGTTTCTTCGATGGATTTCATTACATGCATGACTGAGTTTTACCGACGAACAATATATGGTTAATATTATTATTAAATATAAAAGTTATTAACTATCCATGGGAATGGTAGTTATAAATACTATTAACTAAATTATAGAAATATACTATTTAAACACATTTATTTTTAATCTATATAATGTAAATTATAATAATGATCATTTCATAGAAAAAAAATATTTCCTAAAAATAATTCTTTTAAAAAAACAATTTAATCCGGCTTGGTGCACTTAATTTAAACTTAATATTTAGCACTTTTATTAATTTTATATGAAAAATAAATCTTGTTTTTAAAATATTAATTCAATATTTATTAGGGTGGATTGTTGGGATATTTTTAAAATGATTATTTTTTTAATTATTAAAGAAATAATATGATTTTAATTATAACATGTTTTATGATCTAATTAAATTTATAAAAAAAATTCATGAAAATTTGAAATCATTTCTCTCTTTGTTTGGAAATATGTTTTTTCTAAAAACTATTTCTTCTAAAAATTCAATAAAATATGTTTTACAATTTACAAAATGATTTACTAATTTCATTTTCACCAACAATTTCACTTTTATAAATATTTTCAAATGTAACATTATATCATTTTCAAAACAATGCCATCATTGAAAAGATAAAGGAATTATTATTTTAACGTGGACAGAATAAAAAATTTGTTTGCCTTCAAGACCACTCAAATTATTTTAGGATTATTTTATAAGTTTCAAATTATGTTTTTAAATAAATTAATTTTCAAAATGATTTGTGAAATTTTATTTTTGAAAAGTGATTCTCAATGATATTAATTTCTTAAAATTTCATTAAAAATAAAAAGAATATATTCATAAAGAATGGTTCTAAATAACTATTTATGGTATTTATTTTAATAAATAAAAATCCTTTTATTCTTACCCAATGGATATATTTTTTTGGTAATAAAATATTTCTTCTTCATATAGATGGTTTAAGATCATTTGGACATAAAAAAGTATTGATAATCACTTCCCTAATTCACTATTATTGTCATTAAAATTCCCGTGAACTTTTCTCTATCTATTGGACATTAAATTTCCCCTAAATTAACATATTATTTCTCATGGATATGTTTATTACCTAAACTGTTTACCATTTATATATGCAATCATCACATTATAATTAATTTGATTAACTAATGAAATATTGATAAATCCATATCCTTTACTCAATATAGACATTTTATAAGACACATAGTTTTTGAATTAAAATGATTATTATTTATATAAAGAATACATTGGACATGAAATTCATAGGTCATGGACTAGTTAATGAAATCCCATCAATGTATTAATAATCTCATGAGACAAAATGTGTTGGCTAAAAATCCTTCGACATTATATCAGTGATATTTTAAATTATCAAGAGCATAGACTTTGATATTGAGTATTTACTAAAAGATCGGGATAGATATAATATGGGGTTTTACACAACATTTTCAAATCTCTCTTGAGGATTGACCTTGATGGTAAATGTATCCTGTGTCTGGGAACCATGACTTCTAATAACCAATAATTTTCTTTCAATTAGATTCAGTTTTCATTATCCATGATATTTAGATATGATATTATCTATTGACAAATTTTATTCTCAGTTTATTGATTAAATGGAATTTTTTTAGTTATTTCCCATGCTATATTTATTTTAATTTATATATTCATGTAGTCAATTTATTTATATGGAATATTTTTTCCGTTATTTTTCTTTTCCATAATGATTATGGTTATTGATTCAAGATTTATTCCATTATACATAATCCTTAATTATAATTTGATCCCACCATTGTTTTTTCCTTTTCCCCATGATTCCATGAACTGTTGTACAACTGATATGCATAAATATTTAAGATTGAATAAAGTATTCCTCAAAACAATATGTTTTAATTTTTGTATTTAAATATATTATGTGAATCATGTATATATCTAGTTTACCAAGACTATTAAACTCTTAAATTAATTGGGATGTTATTCCATGTATCATAAGCTAATAAAACGGTAGTGGGCACAAGATCCAAGCAAATGGGGTCAAGATAATTATATTAAATTTCTTACTCTGTCCCATTTAATTTATTTCTTCATCATCCGCATTTAGATCAAATATATTCATCATACAATAGTAGATTCAATATCTTGAATATTATTAAATGTTATTATGATCACACAACCACCGTAATCTTCCCTATTTTCCATCAAATAGGAAGTGGAAGTAGGGATCATGTTCACGTGATTGTTACCCTATCTTTGTAGTGATAAAAATCATTTTCAATTACCATCCTTAGTGGATGGTAATTTAATGGATTTAATGTTTATATATGAAATTGTTTAATAGAATTTCCTTCTATAATTATTATATCATAACCATATTTTTATCTACGTATATTCTATAAAATTAGTCTCTTGATTGTGTGTACATGTGGTCAACCACCACCATGAAGGAAGGTAACCCATTTTACATTTTTATTACATGGATATTTATTAGGGTAGGTCAAATTAATATACATATATATATATATACTGAATATATATGATATCTAAATCATAAATAACATTTTTTAGATGATATAACCATGATCATAGTTCAATGACTAAAACTATAGAATAGAAATTCTTATGAAAAATAAAATTGTCAACACTTAGAAACTATAATTTTTATATGGAATTATTAGTTATTGAGTGTTTAATTTTATAAGTGGATATTATATTATATTATATGTATTTTAATGATTTTTAATAGAATTAAAAAAAATTAACTTTAATATATAGGAGGTCATAAGGACTTCGAAAAAAATTTGAGCTTCGGGTAAGGGAGTTATGTTTCAACTACATTTTAATATATATAGTATAGACAATAATTTACATTGAT
Source organism: Viscum album (assembly GCA_963277665.1). Classification (NCBI taxonomy): domain Eukaryota; kingdom Viridiplantae; phylum Streptophyta; class Magnoliopsida; order Santalales; family Viscaceae; genus Viscum; species Viscum album. Next base: position 884,931,225 of record OY728123.1, read on the forward strand.
GTACATTATATGATAATTTCGTGATATGTACCATTACGTTTATTCAAAAAAAAATATTTCTTGATAATAAATATTTTTCTTACTTTTTCAACAATTTATGTACTCAATAGAACAAAATATTTTTTAATGGGAAACACATTTATTTTTATCCATGGTCGAAAATATTTTTTAAACATACCAACTCTTTGTAAAAATGTTTTGAAAGTTTTTGTATTTATTATATGTTTATTTGATTTAATTTTTAATCAGTTGTTTATTTTTAATAACAATTATAAAATAATGTTTCTTATAAATTTTCTGAACGAGGCACATTTTTTTATAGAAAAATTGAAAGGAGTTTTTGTTTTATTGTCCACAAAATGAATGGAATTTCCAACTATAATAAATACATAATTTAATGAATATTTCATTATGTTTTGTAATAGTTATTTTAAAAGAAAATATATTCCTTGATATTTGGGAAACAAATAGATTATAATATGTTATTTATAAATAAAAATGGTAGTTTCCAAAATAAATGTTTCATTGAAATTTTAATGCATTTTTTCAAATATGTTGGTATCCATGGATGTTACATATGATTTAATTGGGATATTATCCAATGATAAGATATTTATTGTTTCTCTATATTATTTATGGTTATACTGATGAAATATTGATGACATTGTTTTAACATTTACGTGGGTTAAATTATTATTAATATTTGAATGATTTTAAATCATAAATATATATGCATTTATGTTGATATTTTGGGTGCTCCTAGAATTAAACATCCCTCCAATTAATTATGTAATCATTAATGTTATATGAGATAAATTGGTGAAACATTTGTTATCTGAGTCCCAAAATAGGTTACTCATTAGTTTATCCCAAGAACAAGGAAGGTACATTGGTAGTTTTCCCAGAGAAAACGTGTTATGAATGTATTGGTGGGTAGATAATAAATAATATTTATTTGATTATTATTATTACAAATTTACTCAACTCTTTTATGACATGATCTAATTATAATGATATATTCTCCTAGATCATATTCTTCGATCCCTTTATGATTCATATTATATAAACTTCCAAAATTATTCTATGAATCATTTTTTTGATCCATGATTAATTGGGAATTATACTACAAGGGTAAAATCATATAATAAAACCCTTTATTATAATGTTATGTATAAATTATTGTTAAAATATTCCATGATTACCCTTACTTAACATCTTATCTCACCCTTTATTATTTTCCTTTTCTCTAGATTTTGAATAAAATTTTAAATTACAATAGATCTAATAAGGTTTACAGTTTTGATGAACCATGTGAGAGACGATGTAGTTATTTTATGAAAAAGATATTTATGTATCCATTTTAACAAAGATACTATGACTTCTTATTCATGGAATGGGTCATAATGTTTTTTAATGAATAATCATCTAATGACATATAATATTCATGTATGAAATCTAAGGTTCACTATAGGTCCAATATAAAAATATAATTTAAAGATAAATATAGTTATTTTTAGGAAAGAGGAACCATAATTTCATTAAAATGAAATTTATAAACAATCTATACTAAAAATGATGGGGAAGTCCTAGAAGTATATTGAGAATATAAAACTAAATATAACTATATTAAATGATAGGAAATTGATAAAATTAAATTGTATACATATTTTATTGATTTATAAGAAGTGATATTTGTTAAATCAATATAAGAGTTCAAAATGAAACTGATAGATGAAACACATTGATCAAATTAATCTATAAACTATACTATGACATACATTCAAAGGATTAATGATAATATTTATGGTTTTTTAGTATGAAGGAGGAAATTGAGAAATATTTTCTGGAATGATAGTATTCCAGATGGTAGAGGATAAAAGAAAACATCCAAATTGATTCATGACAACTCTTCCTATGCCTATATTGAAATGTGAAAACATTATAATAATATTTTCCCTGGTCATCAAAATACTCCAATGAATTATGATTTTATATATGTCATCATTTATCGTATTACTATGTCTCTTCATTCCATAGAGATAAGAGCTGATTTATATAATGAGGATATTTTTTAAACCGATATAAATATTATTCGAAGAGTTCACTGGGAACCAAATTTTTTGTACCTAATGATGACCCTCAGTTTACATCATTTTTCTAGAAGAGTCTTGACTGGTATCTTAACATAGTTATATATTTAACCACAACATTTCATCCCCCAGACCGGTGGGTCGTTTAAATGGACAGTTAAGACTTTAAAAGTAATGTTGAGACCAAGTTGTCATGACATAAATAGTATATGGGATCAATACCAATATTTGATTGAATTTTACAAAAATAATAAAAATTATTTGAGAATCCATATTGGACCATATGCTGAAATTTATAGGAAGATTTGTAATACTCAAACCAACTATGAATGTGTTGGATAGATAATTTTAATTTTCTCAGATACTATATAGGAGCCCATGGTTAATGACCATACTATTTAGGATGACATTAAGTGTTCAGAAATTAGACAAAGTTTCTGTATTTATAATATAAGGATTTAATTGGAATTTTATGTTGGTGAGAATGTATTATTAATTATTTTACTGTTGATGTGGTTTTAATGATTTGGTAAAAAAGGATGTTATGATGAAGCTGTATATGGCCTTTTGAAATACTAGAATGAATTGTGGTCATATGTTACTAACTATCAATGGAACCCCATTATACTAATGTATAATATATTTACAATGTTTTATTATTAAGGAAATACATCTCGAATCTAATTCATGTTCCCACATATCAGGGAATATATATTGGGTCTATATTATATTATATTAACTAACAATTCTAGATATATAACTTCAAATAAAATGTACTGAAGAATAAAAAAAATTGATTTTTGAATGGAATTTGGATTTAAAAAAAATATAATGAGGATTCATGTGATCCAATTGAAACTATAAGAAAGGTGTATCCAAAAAATTTCAATTATATATATATATACCTCAATTTCGAAGATGATATTATTTTTTGGAGTAAAAAGTAATATAAAAGACTATATTGTAGAAAGTAAACATCATACCCTAAAATATGACATGTGGAACACCCTGAATATATTTTATTCATTAGTATATTTAAAAGTAAAATTTATGAAATTTATAATATGGTTTTAAAAAATAAAACTCATTTTTAAATTCAACATAATGAAAATAACTAAAATTTAATTTTACAGTGTTTTATAATAAATATATTTTATGATTGAAAATAATAAAATTTATTCTCCCTGTATGTATTTATTTTATTTTACATATTTAATTTTATATTTTTAATTAGTATGTGGATATTAAGTAGTAGATCTAATAATTTTTTAAAACATCAACAAATAAATAAATTCGGAAAAAAATTAATTACCAAAGTAAAAGTATAATTATTTTATTCACGGTTTTAATTTCATATGTGTTATATAATTTTATATTAATTTAAATTTAGTGAACTATATTAAAATGTTCATATAATATTAATCTTAAACACATATAAAATATTAATTTCTTTCAGTTAATATTTATGGGGAATAAAAAATGAAAATCACTTGATATATAATAAATTATTTTTGTACAAAAACAGTTCTTCCTATATCAATGTTTTAATTTAAATGATAATGTTGTCATTTATATAAATTTAATGTCGTTAAATGAAACTCAAATTCAAATTTAAAATATAAATATTTTAAAGGGAAGGTAGACTTTTATTTTTTAATATGATAAATAAAATGGTTAAATTATTATACATGATAAATAATTATAAAATCAAAAAACATAAATCATGAAAGAGTTATATGATCAATAAATGATCATCATTAATTTATTCGGTTAAAACAACAGTACTGTGTTTATAATATTTTATACAAATAGTAAAGGCTATTAATATCCCTATTTCTTATTAAAATTATTTATAATTAATATTTATCAAACTAATAAAAAAATTGAGATTAATTTTCTGTTGGTTTTATGTTATTTCAACTACACAACCACATATTCATCATTTAAATCTAGGTATGTTGATCATTGTGTTATTATAAGAACCTAAATGAATAATACTATGATTTTTTAGCACGAATGAATGTATCAACATAATTAGTCGATTACATAATAAAAATTTTTAAATATGATTTTTTTCAATTATAGTGACAATATATCATTATTTAAATAATAAATTACGGAAGCATGCTTGGAACATCAAGCATAATTAAAAAAACATGCTGTTGATTTCATATTCATGGGAAAAGAATTAAATACTCCTGAAAAATTTGAAACATCATAAATTAGTACAAACCAATCCAAACAGAAACCTAAATGTCTATGTAATGATGAACATTGACTGAAGAATGAATAATTTCTATTATATTATGAAACTAGTATAAAAGAAAAAACTATTAACAACCAATGTGGAAAATAAGATGAATTCATGTACTGATTTTCTATCTTTGAAGTATATAAATTAAAATGGATATGTGTAGGGTTTGGAAATAAGTTAATATTATATATATTTATGTGTTAAATGATGTTATAGTATGTTTGTGGAATATTTGATAAGTGGTAAGTGTTTTTTATCTCAAATTCGTCTATTTGAGAAAACATTTCTATTATGCATCTAAAATACATCAAGTGGGGTATAAAATACTTAATAGATATATTTTATCATGAAATTAAAAAATTAATACTATATTTAAATCAATTATAACCCCATTGAATCCATTGATCATGATTATAATACTACCCAAGCCATAAGTGGGGTATTTAGGTCTCATTTCTCATTCTCTGAGACTCATGATACATTCACCAAATATTTTGTTTTATGTGCTATATAAAAGTCCGTGTAATACATTTACAATATTAATCATGAAATTAATGGTATTTTCATGTGTATATTGTTATCCATCCCATATATTCTTTGGATTCATGAGTTACCAAAACCAGTGTAATACTTATTATTTACCATGGGGGAAAACCATCCTATGTTTTGGTAACTAAAATGTGTATCGAATTTTATAAAAAACAAATCTCTTTATATATACTAGAATGTGGATATGGTTTTTTTGAATAGATGAAGATAGGGATAATTACCTAAAAGGATGGTTCACAATGAATCAATCATCAATATAATTCACAATGAGTGTGCCTACAACAGTAAAAATTGCAAGGAACATCCAAGGGATATGATTACAAATATTAAAATGTTTTTAATGAAAAAATATTATTGACTTTTCCTTCCATTTTCATAGTCTCCTATAAAGTCATTCTATCAAACCTAATTAAAAATTCCATGGGAAACCCAACACGTTGATTGTAACCTCTAAACTATATTTATTTCATGAGGGTATTTCATTTTTTTATACCCCAATATAAATAAGTTAGTTGAGGAATTTTATAATAGACATCAGAATTATTATATTTAATTGGAATTTATTTGATATTAACATTTATCATTATACAAATATCCATTAATTTATTCAAGATTGGATTCGATAGGTAATGGTGTGAAAAGGACTGTATACTCTTATAGTGAATGCATTTTACATTATCAGGTAATGAGTGCTGCCCAAAATTATATATCCCCTCGATGCATATACCGATATAATGAGAAAATAATTTTTTCGTTTTGGTGTATACCAGTTCCTATTACCAGATATTACTGTTTTCAAGTCCATGACTGTATGTTTTTATGTTTTATATCATTCATTCCATTAGTATGAGATTAATTATTGTTGCTATATATGTTTTCATATATTGTCTTCGACAATCTTTTACCTCTATATCCATTCGGTGTGGATCCATGTTGTTCTTTTATTCATTCCATATTTGTTATTATATGATTATTATATGTAATATTATACTGTATTCAACTCCTCATTGAGCATCTAGGACCATCCATACTTTTTTTCCTTCCGCCAAGAAATGAAAATGAGGATTATATTCCATTTTTAGTTATATGGTAGATTGGACAATCAAATTAATGAAATATGTTCATGATGTATCTTATCCCTTAAAATCTATTATATGTATATATATTCTAACTAGTCAACTAAACTCTTAGATACTTTATTAAATATTTTATCATATTCAATTAATGAAATAGAAATACTAGATCTGGATTTATATAGTTAGGGATGTCACTTTCAATGATATAATTTATATTCAAACATTCAAAGAGTAGTGTTTTGATAATTTTGTAATAAGGGATACTATAAAAATTAAAATACATCATATTTGGATTAATAATTTTCTACAATTACTTTGTTTTCATGAAAGTATTATGTATCAATAACATCCTATATTTAGAATGATAAATACTAAAAATAGCCTCTATTTAAATTTTATTTATAGTTTATACTCCAATAGAATAATGATTCCCCTCTAAATAAAAATAAATTTTTTTATATCCATGAAACTGTTCTCCTATAGATTATTTTGTATAATATACCTATATTATGTTCCATTCATAGGAATAAAATATTAAAAATAATTACATTTATCATTGTTTACATTATCTGATCTCGGTTTTTTTATTTAGACTATATATTCTTTGTTAAATGGTTTTTATATATTTTTAATATTTTAACAGGCTCAAACATTTGTTTTATGAAGATATAACTTTTTATTTGAGTGTAATGAACAATTACAGAATAAGGTATAAATCATATATGGAATTTTGTTATGTGGTCGGACCACAGAAATCTAAATGAACTAGTTCTAGTGGACTAGTGGACTGAATCATCACTCTTTTGTGGGATTCTGAAACAAAACTTCCGTTTTAATATGTTTCAAAAATAATATCTCTCACTTTTTGAGTTTGTGAATATCTATCACAACATAATTATTTTTTTAAATATTTATTTATCCATAATGGATAATTGATTTTTGCCATATTTTTATCATATTCGGTACTCAAGAAGGATGATTTGGTGTAATCACCAATTTTAAATAAATTCTAACTTTTTATTTATCATTAAAAGATGGAAAATTAATCTATTAAATTATTGATGATTTATAAGTTGTATTGAAGGTAATTTATTTCCCATATTAGAACGAATTTATATTTCATGATATATTTATATTAATTTAGTTTCTTTGATAGAATGATTTAAACAGAACAACGAGTATAAATGAACTGTAATATACTGTTGAATAATTATTATATAGCATTTATCTTCTATAAATGGGATTGGTGGATTTTAAAACTACCAAATAAATTATAAAAAAAATTCTAGATATATATTAAATGAATTTATTGGTTATCAATTGGTTATAAAAAAATAAAATAAATGGAAGGGAACATGACTTATTTTTCAGCAAACTCACGTTATTTGGGCATAATGTGATTGTATCATTAATAATTAAACAAATCAATATTTATTAATTATGTTAATGAAAAGTATAATTTTTTTTTAAATAATATATTTTATAATTCATCTAATAGTTTTATATTTAAACTAATAATGGAGCCATCAATTTTATTATTGAAAATGTGTTATTCTAAAAAGTTTTTTATTGGGATTTTTACAATTATTTTTAAATGAATATCTTCTAATTACAGAAATGAAATCTTTTAAAATGGATTAATTATTTCTATATATCATTATTATTATAATTTAATAGTTTAAAAGTTGTTATAGTTAATAGTAATAAATAACTATTATTTTACCACAATTAGGGATAAAAATGTTTCATTTATGGTTAAACTGCGAGTTCTGTTTAATAATTCCCATTAAACATGTCTAAATTTATTTTTTTGAATAAATTCAAACATTATCTTATCCTAAATTAGTTTTCCTTTCTGTTTTTTATATTTTATCAATAATATTACATTATATAATTTAAAATGTTTACGTAATTCCATGTGCGTCTCTTCCCTCCCTTATAAAAGGGAAACTATTCACCTCTTTTATTAAAAAACATATACCACTACATATATGAAATTACCTTTCAAAAAAATATTATATTATTTATCATAGTTTTTTATATTTTGTTACTACTCTAAAACCAGCACATGGAATCTGAAGGCGTAGGAAAATGGTGGTCTCACAAAGAAGATGTGGAGGTCTTAGTTGATTCAGTTGTAGTTTACATCTTCTTCTAATTTATGTAAATATATGTTATCCATATTAACATTTTTAATATTGAATAATAAATAAAAAAGTATTTTATTCTGATTATGAGACATTAATTTTTCACATACCCTAAACTGAATTGGATGTGAATTCATCAAACATGCGTAACAGTGGACCACCACCTCTATGTAGGGATATGAATCATTTTACATCACCAACAATCATGGTAAGTTATTATAATAGATATCATGTATAAATATGATATGTTTTAAATTATTATTATTTTTAATTATATGATCTTATATACCATATTACCTTTCCATCTATTGGAAAGCAATATTGTCTCTTCAGTGTACGTGTGGACTATTACCTCTATAAAGAGATATGATTTATTTTTCATTTCAACATTAAATTGATGGTATTAATAATGAAAGTTATAAATATATATGTATATATTATTTATGATATTATATTTATTTTTTTATAGTTGAATTATTATTTATCTTTATTTCCATCCATACATCGAAATAGGTAAATATTGGTCCTATATAAGTATGAGCAACAATCTATATGAAGTCATGTATTTCATTTTACTTTAAATATTCCAATGAATGATTATAAAATTTATAATGATGAATTAATATGATATTCTTTTTAAATATTACAATTTTTTAGATGATGAAACTATTACCATAAGGTATGTATCAGATTAATCTAACTGAAAATGGATGAAACAAGACTAGTTTTCACCCAAATATTCATTTTAATGAAGAAATTTTTAAGTGAATGATAATTTAAATTATAGAGGAATTATAAATAGTTAGTTATGTATGAATATGGTTTATGAATATATTTTTTATAAATATATATTTATTATACATGATATTTTATTTCCTAAAAATCATGATGAAACTTGAGGAAAGGGTGTGTGTAAAAATCTCATTTCCTTTCAGTAATTTACCTAATATATTTTTGTTTTTGGAAATTATATAGATATTATAAACTAAACCAGTAAATTTTTTTCTACTATAAATATTCCTAGAATTATTATATATTTTTACCATTTTTGATCACTATAGTACATTATATAATCGAGATATGTTTTTTATTAAAATTTGACGTTATTTATTATTTCATCATTAAACATTTTCATACATATCCATTGCACTAAAAATGATTTTCTCAATTTTTTTATCTATATATTAAATGTTTTATAATTGAAATTTTAATTTACTTTTAATTTTTTTAAAATGGTTAAATAGGAATGGGTTTTATGAAATAATATTTAAACAATTTAATGTTTACTTTCTACAAATGAGAAAAAAATTCTCATTTATCATATTTAGTGTTAAATATTTTCCCATAATAATTAATGCAATTTTTTGATGGAAGGGGAAAAGATGCCTAAAATTTAATGTCTAATTTATTATTAAAAATCGTTGCAACAGAAAAAAATATTGGATTTTAGAAATATCCCCATGAAAATGTGGTATAGGGTAATCAGGTAAGTGGACATAAAAAATGTAGCCACGCTACTTATCCCATTTTTAAGTCTATAATAAATTTTCTTTTATTATATGTATGCATATGTAATGAAGTATAATGTTTCTTAAAGAAGCACCAAAAATCTAATCCATTGGATAGTGAGTTTCTATGAAATATGCAATTGAACATCTCTTACTTTATATACATGGAGGCTAGTGTCACAATCAAACCAAATGTTTTTCCATCCACTCTACTTCTACATATGTACTTCATTTATTATATCTAGAATCTCATCCTATAAAGATGGTGTACAACCTTTGGGTCCATAAATTCACCGCAATAAATACTGAAAAAAATTCTAATAATCATTTATTACTTATTGAGGCTCTGTCTAATTTACATGTAATCCAACCCATTAATGGAGTGTCCCAAAAATTTTCAAGAGTTCCATAAGTTGTCAGGAAAAATACATATATTTCCAATAATATAAAACCAAAAGATCATCTAAAAATTTATACCACTACCTTTATATAGGGAATTATCATCCATTACTATAGTTAAGTTTTGACATTGAGCAGAACAAACATTGAACATTTATTTTTTCATGATTTTCATTATTTTAACTATTCCATTTGATTATAATATTGCATTAATTGTTTTGAAAACTTGTGATGATGATAAAAAAACATGATTACAGAAAACCCATTCAGTGCCTTGAGTTAATTATTTTATAATGAGATGATAAGTGACCTTATATTACCATTCACTTTTTTCTCTAGATGTCTTGTGGTTATGTGATGTTGATATGTTTAATAAAATGATTAATTTTTCATGGTTTATGATATATAAACCCAAAATTTTCATATATATATATATATATTATTCAATTATGAATTTATATTTATTACATAACATAATGATCCTCATAATAATCATTTAGGTCTTGTGAATTTGGAAGTATAGACACATAAACAACTAGTTCAAAAAGTGAGATATAACATATTCCACTAAGTTAATCAAAAAAAGAACCCTTCTTAGACTATTCAAATATAAGGCAATTCATCATAACTTATGGAATAAAAGCCTAACAAAGGGTGAGTAAATATTCTTAGTAAGGGTAAACCATGGAGATATAGACATAAAAGGATGAAAATGGTATGAGAACATGTGAAAAAATTTAAATATAACTATATTTTTGATATAATAGATCATAATCTAGAGTCATAGAATAAATCATGTTATTTCCTAAGACAAATATCTGAAATGAATCAAATCTCATCATTCATAAGAGAATAAAAAATATATATGACATAGATTATTTCCAAACACATAAGAATAAAAAAACATTTCCTTGGTTTTTAAGGATCACTCGAAAAACTATTTTTTTGGAATAGTTTCACACTCAAAAAATTCATACCAGTCAAGGCTCCTATCTAAGAATATCATATTGTAAAAATTCCCTTAATGAACTGTGTTCACTCACCATTCCACTGGTGCTTATCTAAAGAGATATCAATCATTATCTAATGTATTAAGGGGAGATATAGGTACCACCCTCCATATAAATAAATCATATTGACATGTGAAAATATATAATAATACATTTATCATATTAAAATGCATGAAAATATATGGGCTTCATAACACATTTATAATATTGGAACCAATAAAAATAAATGGATTTCATAACTCATTTATCAAATCATAACCCGTGGGAAAAAATGTTTTTCATAAACATTTTTTCATCATAAAAATTAACCATATAAAGAAAAAATAAGAATTTTTTGATTGGATCATATCCCCTTAAAAACTAATTAACATCAAAGGATTTCATCATTGATTGAAAATGATTTTTTAATATTAGTTGAAAATATTCTTGTTTAAAATAACCATTTCACTGTGAAATAATTTATTTGAAATCAAAAAACATCCCATGTTTTAAATTAAAAAATTAATTTGAAAATATATGCAGAAAAATTTAATGGAAGCTTAAAAAAAATTAGTGTCAATAATAGAAACAATATTTATCAGACCATTCAAGTTAAAACAAATACCCCTTTATGGTTTTTGGTAAAAAGTCTAAAGAGTTTAGTTTGGAAAATGACATGAAGAATCATTTTAAACCCATTTTGTAAACAATTCAAACATTAGGAGGATGAATTTAAAAATATTTTTTCAATAGTAAAATCTTTCATTTAAATATTTTTAGTAATAATAGATATGGAATAAGATGGTTTTTTGACCTAGGGAGAAGGAAAGTTGATTTTTCTTTAAAAAATTGTTTTTGAATCATGTTTACATAATGATAAAAAATGTAAAATAAAAAAATTATTTTAATTAAAAACATTGTATAATACAATTTAGCATTATTATTAGATATAGGTCATTATATATCATCATCATATACATAAACATAAACAATCCCGATATAAGATAATATTTTAGAATAAAAACCTTACCAATTTAGTAACATTTAGGTCGTAATCCTAATAAAAAACAATATAAAATGAATAATAAAATATCATGAGAGTAATTAAACTTATGATATTAAATATGAATTTTTTATATATACACCTCATAAATGTTGTTTGTTTTACAACATAATGTATGTCCAAAGAAAAAAATTGAGACAAAACCCCCTTAATTTATATCTTAACATCCTTTATATGAATTTGATCCTCCTATAAAATTAATATAAATTTATTTATATATAAATATATTATTGAACCATAATCAGATTTTTCATAGCATATATGATTTACGTATTACCTTTTGTTGCATGTATATTAAAAATTTCCTTTTAAAATCAAAGTTTTAGTAATAACCGTTTAATTTTACATGTATGTTTTCATTTCGTATTCTAAGTCCTTTTAATTTTATACAGGCTACATAATCACTATAATTACAATTTATAAATAAATATAATATATAATTATTATTTATTTATTTATTTTAATCCATTAAATTTATAGACTGAAAATAAATTACACCATTCATGGATAATGTAGGCCTTACATATACGTAAACACTATTTACATTTCCTGAAGAAATAAAAGTAAATAAAAAGTTAAATAATATCTTAACTGTAAATAATAATTTTTATTTCATTTATATTACCTAATTCCATAAATACTATCCATATTACATTCCTTTTAAATCATAATTGAATAATTTTTCGGATTGCTTTGTGAGGTGGTACCCAGTTGTACACACGAGCGACATTATCATATTCCCATAGAATACATAGTATAATGATATATGTGATATTATAATTTAAAAAGTATATTAATTTAATTAATATCATACAAATAATATCAATCCATCAATATATCATTTCATTAGATTTTTTGATTGAAAATGAATTATATTGTTTCGTCATGTAGTAACCCACCATACACACCATCGATAGTTTTGTTTCTCAAGTGATAGAAGAGGAGATGGATATCGATTATGAATTTAAAATATTAAAATATTAGTATATGGGAGATATTATTTTTTGTTATATCATTATTATTGGATATTATTTAATATAAGTGGAATTATAAATAAACCAAAAATAATAATAAATTTTACCACTTTTTCTGAGAATATCTTTATTTTCATACCTAAATCTTTCTTATGAGGGATTCACAGTCATATTAAGGACTTTATGATGTGGGAAGGGTCATAAAGAATTTATTTTTTGTAGTTATTGGTTGAAAAAAATGGTTTTGGATGTGTGGTGATGATAGGAGAGGGGTTGAAATGTATCAGTGGGGGAGAGGACATGCATGTAATTTTTAAAACTAAAAGAGTGCCCTTACATTTTTCACATTCTAAAAGGATAAAAAATTGAGCTTCCTCAAAATTATTTTCAATAAGGTTTGTTTATTTCGATAAATTTTGATTTGGAAAATTTTCTCAGTAATTTTACCCCTTATATATATCATTTAACCCCCAATAAACCTATTTAGACATTATGTTCAATAATTAATTTTTACTATTTTACTATTTATTTTGACCAAAAATTAATTTTTTAATTATATAATATTAATTAATCAGATTCAAAATATGGGATCCTTTTTTAAAATTCAGTTTATATAGGTGGAAAATTTTAAATTAATATTATTCTCACGACATGATGAAAAATTGGTTTTCAAAAGAGAAAAATTTCATAAGTATAGAAATATTCAATATAAAAATTCAATATTAATTTTTTAAGGACAGAAATTTGTTTAATTAATGTCTTATAAGAATATTAATATCTAAAAAACATTTTTAAATTATATTCAACATTATAAATTCATTAAACAAAAATAGATTTTTTTCATAATTATTAGTATTTGTTTACTATTCATCAATAAATTAATTTTTTTATATAATTTTTAAAATATAACTTAATTGTAATTTTGATATGAATATTTGGTATCTTTATTTTTATTTTCCCAAAATAAATTTTTAAAAAGTCTAATTATTTAATTTTATCTTTATTTTAATCAATTCATTAAAAAATATTTTTTTTATAAAAATGTACATTCAAAACATATAAAAACATTCCTCAAAATTAATTAATTTATTCGTAAAAATGTTTTCATTATATAAATGCATCATGGGAAATACATAAAAAAAGTTATTCCAATTCAAACCACTATGGTTAATGTCTCAGTTATCACTTTCCTATTTAAATAATAAAATTAATTATATATCACGATTTGTTAAAAAACCCATTGTTCTGTGTAACATAAGTTATCGAAGAAATTAAATTTATTTGAGGAGAAACAAATTCATAAATTATCATTGTTTTGTACATTATCCCTTCCAATAAATATTTATATCACCATTAAATTTTATCACATTGGTAAAAACAATTGAGGATACTTCTGCCTCATTGCATCCTCATGTTCCTATGTAGCTTCCTCAAATTGGTGGTTTCACCAAAAAACATTGACTCTGTTAGTGGTCTTGTTTCATGGAAATTACTCAATATTAGGTTGAATCTAAACTAGTCGTTCATCATAATAATTATCATGCTCCAAAATCATAATATTTTATTTTAGTAAATGTGAAATATTAGTTATGTACTTTCTCTGGGAAGATACATAGAATGCATATCGGACTTAAGAAAGGATCTAAGTAATCTCAAATCGACAAGATACCATCCAAATATGATAAATAATTTAAAATATAATGATTTAACTATGGAATGTTTTACCTTTCTTCTTGACTCACATAACCTTCTTCCATATATATACATTCATGGAAACAACTTGTCATCAAATTCAAATTCTAGATCACATCGAAAATTATACAAATAAAATTCTTGCTAACTTTCTGCTTCTCTTATGTGTTATTTAATGGATATAACCCTATATATCCATTATTATTCTATATTAGGTAGAAAATTACTTTATTTCTTTCATATCCATCCTATTAAGTTATGTTAATACACTTATTTCTGTATAGGTCTTCATATGTACCGATCTAATTTTTTAGTGAAATCTATTATTTTATAAAAACTTGAATAGAGGAATGGATTGATCCCAACCACGTTTTTAATCTATAGAACAAGGTAATAGCTTATCCTCTTGGGATTTAATTATTATATAGGAATAATCTTCCATATGAGGCTGATATATAGTTCTAAAAATCTACAATGTATCAAGAGTTTGATGATGAATTTTCTAGAATACGAGGTAAAACTCGAATCCCGGTCAGATTCAATTGAATGTGGAAATCCATTCTATATTACCACTTCATTAATATTTTTTTTTCAAGAAATGTCTATAGAAAAATATTCTCTAATATGAATGAAGTGTAAGGATATTTTCTGTTTATTGACTTCATCCCATATAACATTGTTCCATTTAGATATTCATAGGAATAAAATGAAAAAATAAATAGTGATGTTTTCTGATTTCTATTCAGATGTGGGTAAGGGTTTTAAATTCCCCTTAGACTATTATCTATTAACCTTATATTTTTTAAATTCTAAGAACTATGATACAAATTCTTCAATATATGTCTTCATTCCATCCAACCAGAAATACTCTTTCATGTATTCATACATCTATTAACTGACAAGATGAATAGAGAATACAGAACTATCAGATTCCTCTAACATATCACTCTTAAATTATGATATTTATTGGATAAATACAAATTCACCATACCTTACTATTCCATCATGAACATTGTTAAGCTCTGGAACATTTCTCACATTATTGGGTAGGTTCGTATCTTCCTTCTACATCACTTTTATCCTTATAGGAATACATGGTGGAACACTTATTTGAAAAAGATAAGGTTAATCCACATCCATTAATATTTAATGATCAATATATAAGGCATATAATTAATTGTTTTTTAACCTTGAGTTATGTTAAGAATTCACATTGAGGATATTTTCAGGTTTATAGATTTAGGGAATTATGCAAAAAATGTTACATAACAAAAACATATAAATAAAAACTAGACACTTCCAAGAGTTTTAGTTTCTTCTATTACAAAAAATATTTTTAAATTAATCATGGTTTATTTCATATTTATTCATCATAACTTTTATTTTATTACATCGTTGACTCTATTCTCCCATAAATCCTATGAAAACATTTGAAAATATGGGATTGGCCCAAAAATCTCATCATGGGACATAAAAACAAAGAAAACACATCAGTCCTGTTAAAACCTTATAACCCATTCAATATTCATTGAGTGAATGTACCAAAACAATTTCACATGGATAACACTGATATTTGTTTCTCAAGGAAAAACACTAAAACCAATAAAAAGAAATTTAAACTCATTCAGGTTACTTAGAGAATCATATACATAAAACCCATTCAAACATTTTAAAATTGGAATCACCATATGGTTGACATACAAATTAAGGATCTATAATGGGGATCACCCTTCATATAAGTTATATTGGGCTCACCCGTGAGATATAATGGGGCTCAACCCTTCATAAATTTTGTGATAGGCTCATTAGTGAGTTATAATGGGGATCATCCCTTCGTAAAATTTATATCATGCTCACCTGGAAGCTATAATGGGGATCAACCCTTAATATAATATATATCAAGCTCACCCATTTCATTTAATGCTAATGTACCATTTCATGAAAAAAATATGTTCATCAAAAAACCAATTTTTTTAAAGCTTCTTCAAATCCCATATAATTTTTTTGGGTATAATAATACAATTTTCATTTAATAACCAATTGTTAGTAGCAGGATACCCAAATAAATTAATAAGTGATACATTTTAATTTTAAAATACAATATGGATTGTAGAGGAAGCAAAATATCAAATAATTGTCATGGTGATAGAGATGTCTTTGTCGATGTATACCTAAAAAACATTTTTTTCATTTTGTAGTGAAACTAAAATGCTTCGTAAAAAATATTCCCTTTGAAAACATTTAATTAAATTAATTATTTACATTAAATTTCCATTATAACCCTTTTATAAACATATCAATAAATAATTAATTTAATATAATAAAGATAAATATTTGATAATTAAAAATTTAAATGTTCAAGGTGTCCCATACCACATTGAAAATATAAATATTAATCTCCATAATTTAATAAATAATATTATAATAGATAAAATATTAATATAAAATGACATAGTGGTTGTATATACACATTATAAAAGAATAAAGGTGCATATTATAAACTAATGTCTTAATGAAAGGAGATTGAGACGAAGTCCCTTAACTTGAGTCTGACTTGTCTCGTTCATTCATTAAATTCCTAAATAATAAAAAATGTTTCATTTATACTTTTATTGGAAGAATTTTAATATTTATTATTTACATTATATCACTTATTATCATGTTATAGAAAATATTTAATTATTTGAGTTTGTATCAAATGTATTTTCGATGTTCGGTATTTGAGTAAAAAATTAACTTGTTCTGATGAAAATTATCCATATGGTCCAAAGTACATTATCCAGAGAATATTATTCATGATTAAAATATCATATATATCCAATATATATGTATTTATAATTTTCCATAACATTTTTAGTATCGAAATGAAATTCACCGTTCATGGATACGGTAGATTATACGTACGCGTGAACGCTACTTTCATTTCATTTTCAAATTAAAGAAATAAATAATAAAAGATACAAAGGTATATTATAATTCCAGTATAATATCAATGTTATATATATTAGATAAGTTCATTAATTCCATCCTTTATTATATGTTCCATTTAATTAATCAATGACTGACATCACTTTGAGGGGGCGGTAGTCCGCACATCCTCAAAGGAAATTATCATATTTACACACAATGGAAATTATAAATGTTTATTGTAAATAAAAATTATAGATTCATAGAGACAATATAAATATAATATATGTCTTATATAAATATAGTTCCATAATAACGGCCATCATGAGATGTGTTAGGAGAAAATTGAATAATCATCGTTTAGTGAGGTACTAGTTCGTCGTACAAAGAAATAATATGTTCTATATCCATTAGATGGAGGTGTGTTTCAATGTAGGTCCAAATAAGGGAGAAAAAACATTATTTTATATTTATTATAATTGTTTTTTATAAAATAATGGAATTAATATAGGTTTGTGGGTTTGATGAGGAAAATAAATGAAAGGAGCAAGAGAGAAGACATTATCTCTAAATCAGGTAAGTCTTTTTGATTTTAGCCAAAAGGCATTCATGAATTAATTATTTCCATGTTAAGTCTTCTAGTAAGAAGGTATGTATGATAGGATGTTATTTTAATAGAATTAAGATGATCTAAGGGGCTTGAGAGGTTCAAATAAGTGGGTAGAAGTGGTTTCTTTTTATAAGAGGGGGTGGGGGCACGTTAGGAAAGGCTGGAAATATTATTTTATAAATTTATCTTCAAATTATAATAGTTCCAAATTGATAAATTTAAATGATATATTGAGGATGGTTCAAAATCCTCCCAACCAACTACTTTTATACAAGTTTAGATCACAAAATTAACCTTATCTTTTTGCATTATCCCTTAGTTAAAAACATTAACTCTAACCATGTCTTATTTTATTTTCATGATATATGGTTATTATAGGTACTTTAAAATACCAATGGAATGAAAAGTAGATAATTAATGAAATTTTAATAATTTTATAAGTTATTTTTTAGAATCTTATATTTTTATTATAATTATATCTTTTAATAAAATAGAATTTTTTTAAAAACTCAGTTATTCAAATTTTGAAACTATTTAGAAATTGATTTTTTTAGGTAATAACAATTTTATTCCATATAACCAAAGGAATTAAATAATCCCTAAAAATTCAATATCATGAAAATAGTTTGTGGATGGAATCAAAATTTTCAAATTACATTTATTTTAATACATATAAAATCACTTTTTTGAATATTTAATTAATAAGGTAATCATTGAATCATCATTGTGTCATAAATATATTTATTTATTTTATGTCTCGAAATAATAAAAAAATGCCATGATGTAGGAAAAATTTTGAGATTTATAATCAATATTTATAATTGAATATATCATTTATATAAAAAAATTAATTATTTTTAGTTAGGAATGATTATGTTATCTTTCCCTTTTCATTAAATTAAATATTCTAAAAGGTCATTATCACACCCAAGTTCCTCCATGGGGTCCTAAATTAAAACTAATGATTATAATGGTTATATATATCTCATAAAATAAGATTAGGACACATGTTATGGTAGTTTAATATAATTATAATATTATTGTTTACCGTTATTTACATGATTTACCCTTTAACCAAGGTAAATAAAAATAATTACTAAAGTCACTATTCATAATTTCTCAAAATAACATGTACCTATTTACATAATTTGGAACCTATGATTAAAAATATGGAATCCAATTTTACAAATTCAAAAGCTCGTAATTTTTAATAATTAATTTAATATTAATTCCCCATGTCAAAACCTAAAATATGTTTTTATGAAGTAAAAACTATCAAAATATTGACATGTGTTTATGTCAAATTTAAATGTAAACATGCTTCCAAAGACCAAAATTGGATTAAATTATAAAAAATTATTCCAAATACTCATTAAAAAAAATAAAAATTACAATAAAACTATATAAATAAATAAGATGTAATTGTTGTTTTGAATTAAAATCTAGCAATTTTCATTATTCATAAAAATATTGATGTTATCCTAAAAATACAAATATTATAACCAAAGTAATTTTTTTATTTCCATTTTCTAATGGTAAAGTTTATTTTATCAAATAGTTCATTTAAAACGGACAAAAACGTTTTTTCAAAAGGTTTCTCCTTCAAAAGGCTTTAAAATGATATTTTAAAATAATAAGGGTATTTTATATGTAAAATTGCATTCATTCTGATTTTAAGACACTAAAATTTATTGGATAAATGTAAAAAAATTAAAAAATAAGTAAAATAACTGTTATGTAAATTTTTTCATTCCCACCCATACAATGAATAGTCGATAACTACCATTTAAAATAATAATAATATTATTGTATTATTTTTTGGAATATCTCTATGTTGTGTGGAACATAAGATTTCAAAGAAACTCATTATTGTGTGTTAAGTAAGATATCATACATAGTTTCATATTTAAACTAAAATTTACACTTAATTCAAAAATATTAATAGATATGAAAATGTATTATTCTATGAATACCTTGGATGTTACATTATTCACCCATTTTCAAAATTATGTCCTAAAACTTTTAAAATTGTGCATGAAAACTTAATTGAAAATCCCACATCGTAAAGATAGTCAATAAAACTATAACTTTAAAAGAAATAATGTTAAGTGAAAAATTCCACATGAGATATCATATTCTAGGGTTCCCTGTTGGAAAACAGGGACATAGATGATAAAAATAACTCTCAAAGACCAACATAGAGTGATAAAGAACAATGTAATTAGAAGTTAATACATCACAAAATAATAATTATGTGATGGTTCAAAAGAACATTGAGAAATTTAACAATAATGTTTTTGTTTTATGATCCTTTTGATAGAGTTGAGGAATTAATTTATATCCTAGAATAAGAACAAAAGGAAAAATAATAATTTGATGTTTTTTTATTTTATATGAACAATTTCATCCCCATAATATTCATAGATTATGATTCACATACATAAGAGTAACATTAATTATAAAATATCAAACAAACCATAATGTATTTCAATATTTAAGAACTAAGGTCCAAAAGTATTGGCATACTTCAACTATAAAAATAATCCCTCCATAAATATAACACCACAAAACATCTCATAACTAGGTCTTTAATAACTTATTATCACATCACAGAAAACCTTAGATGTTGTGTCTAAAATTATGAACTTATAGTAATCCTTAAAAAAAATAGCGATCACTCAAGATATTACATCACATCAGTAGGTGTCTCAACATGAACTGTAATAGCAGCAAAATATTTTCCCACAAATTTTTCGATAATACTAATTTAATCCCAGTGTAATTAACTTTAGACACATATTTTCATAATTTCCCAACTCATTGTAGCTATAGAATCCTGTTGTAGATTGGCTATATATTATCTCATTATTAGAGTATTTGGGACACTTTTATTTGCAGTAAAAAACGTTGTAACCAAACATACCAAACCAGTAAAGCGTTCTATATCCTGACATATATCCTCCAAAAGGTATTTTACCACAATTGAAATAAAATTTGGGATTACCTCCATAATTCGTAGTTGGTTTATTCATTATTTCCTATCACCATGACCATTTCTTACACTTATCATCTCAAGGAATATAACTATATATAAACTCTATTTCAACATTTTCAGTAAAAGGAACCGATTTTAATAACTTATAAATTCTCAAGAGGAAAAATCTCTTCATAGCCCTAGTTTCATTTCTTGCTAAAATCTCTTAATTTTATTGTCAATGTCTTGAATAAAATCCAGAACATACCCAAAAAAATATTGTGAAGATCACTTCATATGTTACAAATTAATCATCAAAATATTGGATTAATTCCATAAATTGTTTCTCCAATATAATCCCAACAACCATAGAAAAATATTTCTCCCAAAAAAAATATGCTTAAATTCATCCCATTAAATGGCATGAAAATCATTTTTCTATCTAGTACTCATAACTAATGAACACCATCTAACAATTTCACCTTTAAAATGATAGATGTAAAGAGTTTCCTTTTGAAATTCGAAACATCCCTTGTCATCAAATATATTATCAAAAGTATTGATCCATCCTTTAGCTACCACTAATTCAGATGATCAATTGAATGATGGGAGATTTTTCCTCAAAAAAAAGTTCTACAATTGAAATCATCTTCTATAGTTGATTGGATGGTCTCATGCATGGATACCACTACCATTTATATCCTGATTCAACTACTCCATCAATGCAATAGACTATTCAGTTCAAATTTTCAGAACCTTATATTGTTGATTTGAATGTTTGTTTTCCTCTCGATGCATTCCCATTATTGATTTTCTATTTCCTCTATGAAAAACCATTACGAATAGAAATAATTTAAATGAAGAAACAAGGTAATATAAAAACTCTACATCATTTCAAATTAACAATAAATTAAATCATTTAATGTAATGAAATCAACATCATCCTAACCTCTAATGTTCTCTAAACATACATCTGATACATACTAAAATTCCACAGCCTTAAACATTACATAATAATGAGTTAATTAAATAATTCACATTGAATTTCTTTTTAGGTTTTGGGCTTTTGATAATTATACCATTACTATTACATAACAAAAACATAGAAATACAATGTGGACACTTCCAATATTATTTGTTTCTTCCATAACCTAAAGTCTTTTAAAAAAAATATGGTTTCTTATTATGTTAAAATCGTTCTAACTTTTCATTGATTACATACTTGACTATGTTCTCCCTTAAATCATTTGAAAACATCTAAAAACATGGGAAGAGGAAAAAAAAGCTCAGTAACAGACATAAAAGTAATTAAAAAACATTATTCTAGATAAAACCTGGTAACCAATTCATTTTCCTTTGATCAGATGAAACAAAAACATTTCACATGAAGAAAAATCATAATTTTTTTTCAATGAAAAAAACTAAAAACAATAGTAAGATGTTAATATTCCATTAGCTGACAAAGTGTATCATATACATTAATCTCTTTCAAACATCTTCTAATTGGAATAAACTAATGGTTTAATTCCTTGTTGGATATCTATAATGGGGATCACCATTCTTATATGTTATATCGTGCTCACCTATGAGCTATAATGGGGCTCAATCCTTCATTTAAGAAATTTAGGGCTCACCCATGAGCTATAATGGGGCTCAACCCTTTGTATAAGATTTATAGGGCTCACCTGTTTCTTATAATCATCATGTACCATTTCATGAATAAAACTCGTTCATCACAAAACCCCTTTCTTTAAAACGTCTTCTAATCCCATACAAAAAAATTTCTATATTAAAATAGAATTTCCATTAAAAAAGCTATTTTCAAAACAAAGATATAGAAATAAAGGAATAATTTATTTATATTCATTTTAAAATACATTAAGTCATATAGAGGATTCCAAATATCAAATAAATTTTACAGTGGTGGAGATGTATTTGTCACAATATACATTAAAAAAATAATTCCTTTTTCATTTTTTAAATAATGTAAAATGATTCATATAAAACTTTTACTTTGAAAACATTGAATGAAATTCAATATTTGCATAAAATTTATTGTATATACCTTTTATACCAATATAAATTAATATGTAATTTAATATGTAGAAGAAAAATATTTGATAATTAAATCATTAATTATTCACAGGGGCCCATACCAAATTGAACATTTAGATATAAATCTCCATGATTTAATAAATAAAATTATTTTATATAAAATATGGATATGAAATTTAATATACGATTTATATACACCATATAAAATAATAAAGGTGCATATAATCATATAATACCTCAATGAAGGGAGATTGAAAAGAAGTCCATTACCTTGAGTCTGAATTGTATCATTCGTTCATTAAGTTACTATATAATAAACTTATGTTAATTTATTCATTATATAGAACATTTAAAAAGATTTATTATGCATTTTTTATCACATATTCCAATGTTATATCTATTAGTTTATTATTTGAGTTCGTATCGAACGTTTTGTTGATGTTTGATATTTGATTAAAAAATGAACATGTTATGATGAAAATTATCTATGTTGTCATAATTACATTTTATCCAATATATTATTCATGATTTAAAAATAATATATATCGAGTATATATGTATTTAAAATATTGTACATCATTTTGATATATGAAATTAATTGCATCTTTCATGGAGATGGTAGGGAGTACATACGAATGAACGCAACATTCATTTCTTTGACATATTAATGGAATAAAAAATATAAGATACACATGTATATTAAAATTCTAGTGTAATTTATTTGTAATATATGTTTTATAAGTTCCTTAATTCCATACTTTATATGTTCCTTGTATGTCATGAACAAGTCATATAGCTTTGAGGGGGCGGTAATCCACCCTTCCTCAAATGAAATTCTAATATTTACACATTATAGAATGCATAATGGTATGTTTTAAAAAAAATTAAAGAAGCATAGAGAAAATATAAATATAGTATATATAATATATAAATATTGTTCCATAATAATGGACACCATGAGAGGTGTTAGGGGAATATTTAACAATCATCATTTCGTGAGGCAGTAGTTTGTCGTACATAGAAGCAGTATGTTCTATATCCATTAGATAGAGGTGTTCGTTTAAGTGTAGTTTGAACCATTATAATTAAAATATACTATTATATTGAGTACATTTTTTAAGTTTTAAGATAATGGAATAAATTAGGTTTCAAGGTTGGATGATGAAAATAAATGAAAGAACCTTTAGAGAATATGTTTTCTCTGTATCAGATAATTCCTTTTAATTTTTGACATAAGGATTTATTGAATTTAATCCATCCCAAGGTAAGGTTTCTATTAGATATGTAGTGATTTTGGGAGATTATTTTAGTATTATTTGGATTATCCAAGGGGATTTATAGGTGTGAGTAAGTGGGTAAAAGTGGTGGGCTTCTATAAGAGGGTGGAGGGGCACATTACGAAAATCATGAAATACTATTTTACAATAAATTGATTTTAAAAATATATTAATTAAAATGTGATCAAATTTGAGGATAATATGATTATGGGTCAAAATAATCTCAATTAATAGGGGTTAGACATGTTTATGTCCCAAAAGTAACCTCATCTTTTAGCTTTAACCCTTAGGTAAAAACAATAACTCTTACAATGCCTTCTTGCATTTTCATAATGTATGGTTACAATAGTTACTATAAATTAAACATAAACAAACAATTTGTTAATTAATTACATTTATGTTATTATATAAGTAATTTGGGATAATCATTTATTTTACAGACTATTATATCATTTAATAAAATAATTTCTGTTTTAAAATCTCATTTATGACAATTTTGACACTATTTAGAAATTGATTTTTGTTAAAGTAATAAAACATTATTCTATAGATTAAAATTAAATAAATAATCCCTAAAATTTCAATTTCTTCAAAAAAATCATGGTTGGAATCAAGATGTTTGATTATATTTATTTTCATATTCATAATATCGATTTTTTTGAATATTTCATTAATATGGTAATCGATAAATCATCATTGTGTGAAAAATATATTTATTTATATAGTGTCTAAAAATTATAAACTAAATTCCATTAAGTAAGAAGTGTTTATATATTTCTAATGAATATTTATAGTTGAAGATATAATTTATATAAACCATATTTAAATTTTTATTTAGGAGATTCATGTTTATGTTATATTTCCCTTTCATTTAAATTAAATAATAGAAAAGGTAGTTATTACAACAAAGTGTCTCCATGGGGTCCTAAATTCGACCAAAGGATGATCATGGTGAGAAATATCTCAGCCAACTGGATTAGGACACATTTATGGATGTTTTATATTATTATAATTTTTTTTACCATTATTTACCTGATTTTCCGTTTAACCGTGTTAAAAATAATAATTACTAAAGTTAATTTTCATTATGTTGAAAAATAAATATACATATTTTAAATTTTTTTCCTTATAATCCCATATATTTAATTCACATTTCTAAATTTAAAACATTGAATTGGAATAAATTAATTTAAAATTAATACCCATTGTCAAAACTAGAAAACTGGTTTTTAGGAAGTAATAACTATCAAAATATTGACATGTTTTTAAGTACAATTAAAATGTGAAATTACTACCAATGACCATTATAGGATTAAATTATAAAAACATAATCCAATTATATTTTAAACCCAATTTATGTGATAATATAAATATATAAATAAATTAGATGAAAATGCACTTTTGAATTAAAATGCAGTATTTTTTATTATTCATAAAAATATGGATTTATTTAGAAAAATACACAAATTTCATCTGGAGTAAATTTTCATATGCCACAATTATGAATAAGATTATTTTATCAAATAGAAAATATAAAAGTGAGAAAAACTATTTTCAAAAGGGGTTCTCTATCAAAACACAGTAAGAGGACTTTTTAAAATTATAGAGTATTTTATGCTTAAAATTGGATTCATTATAATTTTTAACCAATAGAATTCATTGTATAAATGTATAAATATTTTACTAATATGTGAAATCTTAATTTATTTAATTCTGTTCATTCTCATTTATAAAACATCAAGGAATTAACTATAATTTAAAATAATAATAATATTATTATTTTATTTTCCTGTATAACTCAGTGTTGTGGGAAACATACGATTTCAGAGAAACCCATTGTTGCACATCAGGTACACTACCATATGTTGTGTCCACCAAAATTATTAATAAATTAAATATTACTAATAGATTTTAAAATTTATTATTCTATAAATACCTGGGTTGAAACACCATCCCTTTCAAATCCATAAATATTTGATCTTCTAATATCCTCATCATAGATATTTTATTATGATCCTTTCAATAGAATGCATCACACACCTTTTTTCCTATAGTGGTAATGTATTGGTCAGTTGTAATAAATAATCAAATCCAGCCATATTATCTTCCTTATATTCAAATCCTTTTGGGGGAATATATATATTAAAAAAATTTATCTGTATTTATATCTCATTTTTGTGTGAAATATAATTCCTCAATATATTTATTTCAAATATTAGTGCATCAAACTCCAAATCATGAGTCGGGTAATTTCACTCTTGAAGTGTTAATTTCCATGAGTTATAAGCTATAACCATGAAACTCTACAAGATAATACACCCTAATTCTTTCTTGGATATGCTAAGATTGATTAAAAAACCTTATCCACTATATATTATTATTAGAACATGTGAATTGAATATTATTTTAATTACTTCCATTAAATTTCACTCACATTAATCTATATAGAGGAACATTGATCTATTAAAATTTAACACGGTGTTTAGATTATATTTTTTGTGATAATTTCTAAAAATTGTCGACAATATCAATATAAACCTAGAAACCTATTTATATAAGTCCCCATGGTTTTTCTGGGATAATGTTCAATAGCATCCATATTTGTTGGATCTATCGATATTCCACCTCTTGTAACATTATTACCAAAAAATAAATACTTTCATACTCAAAATTCCTACATTTTAAATTTCTCAATGATTTTATCCTTATAAAGTATATTTTTATGATTCTCTTGTGATATTCATGATATTACTCATTTTTTTGAGTTTATGAGAATATCATATATATAAACTACTATAAATTAATCACGGTAATCTATAAAGAATATATCCATTAAATACATTAAGATGGAAGGGGATGTTTTAAGACCAACTAGAATCACTATATACTCATGGTGTCCATATATTGAATTGAATGATTTCATGGGTATATCCTTCGTTTTACCCTTAATTTAGGAAATAGAGAATGATTTCAATCTCGGATAGTTATTTAGAACAATGTAGTTGATCAAAAAATCATCAATATAGGGTTGATGATAAATTTTGTTGATATTGATCTTGTTTGGCTCCAGATAAGAAATAAAATGTTTCATGAATCATTTTTTATTTTTATCAAATAAAAAATCTTAACCCTAAAGTGGCACACAAAGATGAATTAATCCCCTTTTAAGGTTATCATCGATTTCCGTCATCAATTCTTATAACTCATTAAGGTCCATTCTATAGATATTCCTTGAAATAGGTGTGGAACCATGTATGGGATCTATTGATAACTAAACATCATATTTCGGTGGAAGACAAGGAAACTATTTTGGACAAAGGCCATCAAAATCCTTAAAAATAAAACTTTTATCAATTTTTATTTTCACCTATCTATTGTATACAAACAACCCTTTTTAATTTGAATCAAATATTACACACTAGATTTGATTTCCCTTGAAATATAAAATCTATTATCATAACGATAGATGATCATATGTTGGTTTGGAATATCAAACATGACTTACCTTCCTTTGAAATTTATTTGTGATTTATTTGAGGAAATCGAACCAATGCCTAATAAAAATTCAAACTCAGCTAGATGGATAATAAAAAGATTTTTAGGAAGACCATTTTCGCAAGAATCATCTAGAGTAGAAACAATGAATTTTGATGCTACCATTGTCCCATTATTGTTTTTCACTACTAATTGAAAATATAATCATTACAGTAGTATTATTACACCATTTAAAAATTATTCACATATAAAAGAGTGGGTAGATCCAATGTAAATTAAGGCATTAGTAGTTTTAATGTTTAATCTATGTGTACCTTTAACAGTATCCTTATTTCAACCCACTTGTGAAATAATTATAGAATGAGATTTCCCTTTATCTATTAACTCAAAATGTATATGAAATTAGTCATCATCATCAACCCTTGGATTTGGTTATTGGTTACCATAGTTCCCCTAGTCAATTCTTTTGAAACACTAGACTGTAAATGGATTATTATTATGGGGATTTATCTCTATTAACATTACTATCAATCATATTCATAATACATCGATAATAAATTTCATGATGACATTCCATTCCATGTATAAATAATTTACCAGTCTAATATGGACAATTTCCTCCATGTTCCCCTTCACATTAATCATGAAGAAACCGTTCTCTTCTTTTCAAAATGGTTTTTACTGTTTAATTGGAATTCATTATTTCTTTTCTGATTAAAATCATGTTATTTATGGGTAACCCCAATCTAAATTTCTACTATAATAGTATAATGGAAAATTTTCATATATCAACTAGATTCCCTTGTGGAAAATTAATTATGATTCATGGTTTTAAACAATTGAAAAATGGATGAACATTACATTTAGATTCGATGATAATACCATAATCATACCTCACATGACTTGTATATTTTGTATTCATATGCACAAACATATTCATCATATGTCTACATTATTCCATATGATTCTGTCCCATTATTAATGTAAATAATAATTGGAAATTATTTATTGAAAAATAATCTTTTAAACTGCTAACAATCCATGTAATAAAATTTAACTTGTTTAACTGTATTCATGATGATAGTCAACCATTGATCTGTTATTCCTTCAAACCCATAGATAAAAAAATTAATATATTATGATTAGAACACTAGAGAATGGAAATTAATGTTTTATTGGCACTAATCCACTATATAGAATATAATGGATCATAATAGAAAATAAAATATGGTGGAAGTTACCTTTTAAAGGATTAAATATAATGTATTTCCCTCCAAGTATTTTTTAGAATCTCAGAATGATTCATATATTTAGAAAGTTGTGTCAGAATAGATGTTTTATTTTTCATTCTATCTTCCAATTTTTTTTCGATCTTGATGATGTAATATAATTTTTAATCATAACCATATTTAACATGGTTTGATCAGGTTCCATCCATTGAAGAAAATAAAAAATCATATTTTAAGAAATAATAAAAATAGAGGAAAACACTTAATCAGGGAAATACCATATATAATGTCATAATCATGACAAGTGAATTTATATATGAGACACATTTGGCTTATCCTATGTCACTATTTTCCATCATTAAAATATTTTATAATGCTTTTTAAATATAATATGAAATAAACAAATCATATCCAAAGAGTGTTTTAAACTATGTGTGTAGTAAGGCCAATTTTCATGTCCTATGTAAGGCTCATGTCAATAATGACAAGCCTTTTTCATAGTTATTACTCCAATGTACATCTATGAGAAAACCAGTTCCTCTTATAGTATTCATACTTGGTTGAATTTATATATAATCCAAAAAGAATATTCCTTACCAAAGCTTATGGATTGCATCATATAATTAGGATAGTCATATGGGTTCTCACAAAAGTTTATCGATCCTTGTTTCTAACAGATTATCTAAAACTTACTTTCATACCAACTAAAGTGAGCCGTATATTATAAAAATAGATAACACATATTATTATAATAATATTTATTACATATCATATCAATAAATTCTATAATCTTGTAGATCTGGTTCCTCTAGGAGCATATATACATAAAAACCTGGTATATAATTTTTCTATATGATCTCCCAAAAAAGTTATTCATAATTATAACCCTTCATAGAAAAACCATACATAATACCTTTTATCATAACCTATAGAATTTAAGCATAATAAAGGGTTTGATTATATGAATTATATGGGTAAATAAGGGAAATATCAATATAAAAGGATCATAAAGGTATGAGAACATTAAAATAAGATTTGGAAAAAATATACCATGTATATTATAGTTCGTAAAAAATAACCCTAGAATAAATCATGGCTGTTCAAAATATATGAATCATATGGGAATCAAGTATCATAAGTCATGGGACCATAAAATTTTGATAAGACATAGATTTGTGGATTCCACATAATCATAAAAAATAATTTCCTTAGTAATCAAGGATAATTTCCAAAACTATTAGATTAAAATGGGTTCACATCCAAAACCATTATAGTCTTCAGGGTTCAGTGCAAAGATTATCATGGTGTAAAAAGTCCCTTAATTATATGAGTTTACTCCCCACTCCTGTCAATCAATCATTACCCAATGAACTGGACGGAGATATATGTTAAACATATCACATAATGAAAATAATATATACATATTCTAGAAGATCATAAAAAAATAATAATATAATAACCCTTGAAACGAAACATACTATATAACACATTTATCTTATTAGAACTCATGAAATGAAATGTGTTTCCTTAAACAGTTATAATATTAGAACAATTTGGAATGAAATTGGTTTCATAGTCATCTTATTACCATAAATATAAATAGTACTTATAAATAATAATGATGACATAATTGGATCATATACCTAGTGAAACTTAACATCCATAAAAATATGTCATTATGAATGGAAAATGATTCTAAAAGATCACTTTAAACATTTTTTGTGGGAAATTACATTTTTACTCTGAAATAATTTATTTAAAATATGATAACAAGAATAATTTTAAAATCAAACTTTTTAAAAAATAACCTTGGAACCAAATATAATAATATTTAATACATTTAGTTTTCATGATGGTGGAAATTACAACTCCTGATGTATTTGTTAAAACAATGATTCCTTTCCCATTTTCATTAAAAAGTAAAAAATAATAATTTTTTGAAAATGGATAGGTGATTATTTGGAATATTTTATAAAAATTAAGTCATATATGAAAATTAATTTATATAATTCTTTTATAATATAATATTATTTATTTAAAACATTTTTATAGAACATAAAAATTGAAGAAAATTTCCTTTTGATCGAAGAGAGAAAAAAGTTTATTTATCTTAAAAATATTGTTCTCAATTATTTAGTATGAAAATAGATGATAATGAGAGGAAAACATTTATTTTCCTGAAAAAACTAGAAGCTTAAAAAATTCACAAGTTTCTTCAAATATTTGTTACAAGGTCTCATCAAAAGAAGAATAAACATAAATAATCATAATAAAAGATAAGATAAAATCATAAACTCCATACCACATTGGTAACATTTTGAACGTAAGAAACATTAAATAATAAAATTATATAAAAATATAATAAATTAATTCAACAAATTAAATTTCCAGTTTTACGTAAATAAACCTCATAAAATAAGATAGGTATAGAACATAACATATGTCTCAAATACTATAAATTGATACAAAATCACTTACCATAACTATCAACTTTCATCATGAACATTTAAACCTCAAATATATTAAATATAATTTTAATATACATATATTAAATATACATACTTATATATATCATACCATATATGATTTACTGATGACCACTGACTAAATTTTTACTAGTAATTCCTTAATAATGTCACTTTTTGAGTAATAATTGTTTCATTTTTCATTTATGTTGTGGTTCATTATTCTATGTCCTTTTAATATGATCATATTTAAATATATTATTTAATATATGAAAATATATAAATATAATATATACTTAATATATATTTATTTATATTATTCCATTTATGGTAGATAATGAAATTGAATTACACTATTCATGGTGATGGAAGTTGGTATGTATGAATGAACACTATGTCCATTTTCCTAAAAAATGATACAGAAAAAAGGTAAATAAAATAATAAAACTCCAGAATAATTTTTATTTCATATATATTACATATTTTAATTAAACCTATCCTTATTAATTTCAATTTGAATTGTAAGTTAAAAAATAATCTCATCGATCAGTGATAAGGGGGTTTGTCGTACAGAGGTGAAATCTTTTCGTATTCACATAGAATATAATTTAGGGTGGTTTATGTGATATTATATTTAAAGAGGTACAATATGGTCATAATTATCTTATTAATATTTTAAATACACCATTATATCAATATTTCAGATGTGGTATAAGAAAATGTTGTATATCATTTTGTGAGGAGGTATTTCATCATACACAAGATTGATAGTTTTATTTCCCATTTGATGGAAGTGGTCATGGAAATTGGTTATGAAATTAATAAAATAAAATCTCATTATATGGTAGATAATGTTTTTTTATTTTTATCATAGTTGTGGATTATCTTTTTAGGGGTGGGAAAAGAAATAATGCAAAAACACAAGTTTTTGAATTTTACCTCTTCCTCATAGAACTTCATTAGGATTATAACTAAAGCCTTATTAAGAGGGATTAAATTTAAAAATAAGTCCTATATTATGTTTTTAGGTATTTAGGAATGTTATTTTGGATGTTATTGTCCTATCTAAATAGTTTTGTAAGTTTGGAGTGTTGTGTAGAGGGGGTGGCCTTTTATAAGTGGGGGGAGGAGACACAGTTAATTTTGGGAAACAATAATGTCTAGCTATGTTTCTCATATTCTACATGGATAAAAAATGTTTCATTATCAAATTTTCTAAGTTAAAAGTATAAATTATGAATATAAATTTTAATTTGAACATGTTTCAAGGTAATTTTATTCCATATCATTTTATTTTAACCCCCAAGTAAACATGTTTTTACCCTAATCATGGTAAATAATTTTTTTCTATTTTTACTATTTATATTGATAAAAATAAGTAGAACATATTATATAATATCAATTATTAGGATTAAAAATATGAAATAAAATTTTCCAATTTCCCTTCAAATAAGTATAAATTATAAATTTAACAATAACCCTAAATATGTTATAAATAATAAGTTTTCAAAATAATTTTTCTCTTAGGTATAAAATGATTAAATTTAAAAATTCAATATGAAATTTAATAAAGTTATATAAATTGGATTAATAATTATAAAAAATTAACTAAATTTACTTCAACAACATTTTTAAACAAATTTTAACTTGTAAAATTCTTTAAATAATATGGATGTTTTTAATTATAATCAAAATAAATTATAGTATTTTCAAGAAAATTAATTAATTTATAAAATTATCAAATATTTAATCTAATACTAATTATAAATATAGATTTCTAAAATTAATATTACGTTTTTAATTAAAATTTCCAAATGTGTAAAAATTTAATAATATTACTTTTTCACAAAAAGAATTTTATTTGAGAACATATAATTTTTGAATCCGGGAATGACTTTAATAACGATTAAGTGCTTTTTTACAAATTTTTTTATATAAAATCGTTGTACCTAATATTTAATAATTTTTTATTCCTATTCGTACCACCATTTTTAATGGCTATTTTATTCAAATATTTTTTAAATAATAATATTAATAATATATCATAGTTCTTTAAAAAAATGGGTATTATGTTTAACACATGATATAGAATGAATTCATTTTATTAGAAAAAACAAATTCATAAAATATCTTGGTGTTAAATATGATATTTGTATACGATGAATGTTTAATGATTTTTTAACTCAATTATATGGTTTTTATTATGTAATGAGTGGTCCTATAATAAGATAGGTTTCCTTTGAAAATGATAAAAAATGATATCTGTTGAGATAATATGGTCTATATTGCATATTAATCATAGTTTAGTAAGGGACTCTATCTACTATGATAGTCTAGAGAGAGACCCATGGCTAATGAATTGATGGAATGGAATGTGATCCAAATATTATATGATAGTCTTAGTAGTAAGATTTAACAATGGAAATAATTTTATATACATATGTTTATAGAAAAAACTATTTCCTATTCTTATGATATGTTCTCGGTATTCTTGATTGATTATTGATGTTTATTTACACTTATGTATTATGTATTTTAATTGAAAATCTGTATTCCATAATTCATGACAAAATATTTATGACTGATTAACAATGAATTTATTTAGTTTTGATCAGATTATCATACCCTTATTATTATTATAATCTATTATCATTGATTGATATTTCCTCTATTAACCCTTATAAAGAATTTAATCTCATCAGTTCTTAGGTTTGTTTATTCTATATGTTATAAAGGAAGGTATTAAGTATTTAATTCCAAAGAAGGCTACTATGAGAGAATAAACTTGTTGGTGTTGTTAATGATATTTTATGAAATAAGTTGAATATATATCTAGTATCTAAAGACGCTAATCAATTTCATCCATTGGTAACATATTATTATGAAATGTAATAAATATTTATCTAAAATGATGAAATATATTTTCCTATTATGATCGAGACACGTCAATTGTTATCAGAGTAGTTTATAGTTAACTTTGGATATAATTATTTTAAAAATTTACTAAAAAACCACATGATATGTTTAAATATAGGATAATATTTTGGATATTTGATAAATTATATATTGTGTTTAATTCCAAGTAAATGCATCCTTTCTTGGATTTTAGAATGTGGATACAGTTTTCGAAAAAATTCCCCAAGGGGTAAAAAATATAAAAGTGGTCAATTGGGTATTATCATTTTTTACATCGGTTCATGATTATTGGTCTAAGACTACACACCTTACTAGACATTACCTAGGGGATACTATGTGGACAATTGAAATTTTCTTTATAAACTGTTATAACTGATTTTAATTGATGGTGATCACGAATGACTTAAGTTAAACCTAATGTTTCAATTTTTTAAATGATGGTGAAATGATTTATATATCATATTAATGATTCTTTTTCATTCATGATTAGTCAGTTTGATTTTTTTCTCATTTCTTGATTTCTAGGTTCTGTCATTGGTCAGAATTATGCGATATCATTTAAACATTGAATGTGATCGGTAATGTAATGATATTACTCATGAAATGAAAAATTAAATGGTAGATGTGTTGTGAAATCATGAATTATGATCACCAAACTCGATCATGCTATAAAAATTAACATGAATCCAACTAAAAATCCAAAAAAACTATGGAAGGATTGACCAAATATTGAAGAATTTATATGGAAACATGCATGTTAAATTTTGGGTTCCTATTATACACTAATTTCATATACGTGGATTTATTTTAAAGAAACAATATTCATTATTTTCTAATATTTATTAAACAAGAAGAATATTTTATTCATTTATTGTTTATTTAGTGAATCTAGTTAGTGGCATACTATAATTAATAATATTAGGAAAGAGGTGGAAATTAAACCGAAGACAAGGGAACGGTTTAAAATGTTTTTTTAAATTTTATAATGAATAATTTATTAAAATTAATATGGAATGAATATTCTTGGAAAAAATATAGGATGAAGAAAAATACATATTTAAGAATGAATAAAACATCCCTAGGATTTGAAGTTATGTTTTCAATTTCAACATTGATCATAATAGAATAGTTGGAAAACTATTAATGTCCCTGAGGCAATTTATTTTAAATTTATTATGTATAATAAAAAATGATAATAATTTAGAAATAAATTGACATAGTATCAAGAACGAAAAAAGTGTAGATTATTTTTCTTCTCTTGTATTAGGGGAGAGAAATAGAGTGATGGATATTCAATGAAATTCTATAAATTAAACCCATAGAGTAATGAAAATCAATTTTATTTATTGTCTTGACTATGGAAGGAATCTTAGAGTAAATTGATTTACGAAGCATCATAAATGTTTTATGTGTGAAAAAAATTCCATCATGTATAATAATGCTGAATTTATATGAAGAGGCTAGTCAACGAAATGAATATTGTGAACGACCAACTAAAAACCCCATCCACATCCCAATTCTATAATTCTGAGTAGTATGGACATAACAAAAATTAGTACATTAATTTAATGGTTAATATTAACAATCAGCATCAAAAAACAATTATTCAAATGGAAAAATTTAAGAATCATATTATCATAAAAACATATGTGGTCCCCGATTAAAAAGTGGTGAATGGTGCACTTATCATCCACTCAATAGTAGAAAATTATCTATTTGATAACGTATCCACCCCCCATTAATATTTAATGAATTTTTTAAAATTATCAAATAACCACATCAACTACTAGATATTAAATTATACCTATGAATAATAGCGGTTAAATGTTCGCATATCATGTCTATTTCACCACTATAAAATATTTTTTTCAAAATATTATTCCTTAAAATTCATTGACTCTCCCCATAGATAAATTTTATGGTATTTATCTATGGATTAATTCTCCTTATATAGACCCCATATCAATTTTTGAGAAAGGAAATCCTTGATTGAAATTAAAAAAAACATATGATCATTTTTTGGAATGAGGTTGAATTTAGAAAAATAATGGTTGTTAATTTTGTTTTATGGGTTACAATGCCTTTTCCAGGTGGTTGTTTATCTCAGTTGGTTGGGGAGAAAGTCAAAAGTGAACATATTCCTATTATTTTGGATTATTATTATGTATTTCCTAAATACAATCCTAATATTCCACTAGATTGTAAAGAGTAATTTAAAATGAAACTCATGTCTCTTTCTATAGAAATTTCATTGACACCATATCTGATGGCCATTGTTGAGTTGAAGATATTGAAGATGATATTGTTGGAGAGTTATGATAAAAGAATCATACACCCTAATGAATCACCAATTGGGTGCACCTATTCATTTTTTTAATAATTGTGATGTTCCAATGCATATTTTAATTTATTATAAATATCATACTAAGATCACTATCGTGAACAAGTAACCCATGCTCAATATTAATGAATTGTTTGATCAAGAGGGTAGTGTTAAATTTATTTCCTTGATTTACCTACATTCATGATATCCTCAAATAAGTTTAAATAAAAAGGATATACCAAGAAAAAAATTCTCTTGAATTATGATCATTATGAATTTATTGTTATTCCATTTCAATGTACCAATTCCTCATTATCTTCATGGATGTATGAATATAGTCTTTATAGATTATATCTATTCATTTGGGTAACATTTATTGTTGATATTATTTTATATTCCATGATTATATATGATCTTCAAAATCATTTTAGGATTGTATTAAAGACCTCGGGGAATGATATTTTCTATACAAAATTAAAAAAAATTTAATTCTGACAATAAAATGATTCTTTCCTTGTTTATATAATCTCAAAAAATGGTTTATTAGTGGATCTATCAATGATGTAATTTATTAAAAAAATTTCCAACCCAACCATTCTTACATGGGTCTATAGTTTTTGGGTATTCTGGGATACTACCAAAACTCTATAAGGGAGTTCTCATGGAATTATAATCTAATTACCATGTTGAATTGGAATTGAGAAATGATCTTTTAGGTTGATGAATGGGTAGAAACATTCAACGAGATAATGATATAGTTGATTATATTACCTATTAATACTCTACTATATATTAGAGTAGAATTTGTAATATATAGTGATACATTGAAGAATGGATTGGGATGTGTTTTCATATTTAATGATATGGTTATAGAAAATTGTATGGTCCAGAACAATCTACAGAAGGGAAGGAAGATACTCCATTCAAATTAGTGGAATAATATACCCATCTTCATCAATAATTTGAGAAAAAATATGAAGAATCTTTCTATGAAATGGTTAAGAACCTTACCAGTATGTGTACCTGTTCTTCATCAATGGTACACGACCAGTCCCACAAACCACACCCCCTACAGATGGCATCGTTCATGAAATAGAGGTAAAGCCCCTACACGGGAACAAACTAATGGCCAGTGATTTTCGACTGGATCGGTACACAGATCCGGGAAACCCCCCACCGTGCACGGTGTCATTTGTGAAATGGAGGTGGAACCATGCATGGTCGCGAAGCACCGCCATGACTGAGTTGGTTCATGGGTGAGGAGAATTAAATATACCATGAGAACCTTGGGATGCCTAAGTAATTCATAGGCCAGGTTTCATATCATGGGCCTCTGCAAAAGGTGATACATGACCATAGATACAACCCTTTCCCATTATATAAAAGGACATTAAGTGGGAGAAGAAAGGGATCGGTTGATTGAGGATCAGATTCTTGGTGTTCATCTTTTAGAGAAGGAAGAGGTATATAGGAGCTTAGAATTTTTCAGGCCACGATGTCCTGATTCATGACCTAGAAATATGTATAAATGTGGGAAAATTGTAAATAATGGAAGAATGCATAAGTAAATTGATAAACTGTGAACCATGGCCCCTATGGGGATGTACTCCATGTGAATCAGGGAGCCTATGTCCCTTCTTTGATCCAGCATGCCGCGTAGCACCCTCCTATACAGGCGAAGCGCTGACCGGCTGTACTCCCAACGACTATCGCTTGAGCGGACTCCAGCGCCACATACCAATTTGGTACGTGGACCAATCCCTAAGCCATGTACCAATTCGATACACAGACAACCTCTCCGTCCACATAGAATATACCAACGCGAATGGTGACACTACCCATATGTCAAATTTTCCCACCAAGGCCTTTGGTGTTTCTGTCCCCCAAGTCATATAAGGCCCTTCCAATTCAGTTCAACCCTCAAGAATCCCCCCAGTAGCCAATCCATCAGCACCAATCGAAGGCCTCTCCCAAAGCCACCATACTATCATGTTGAAACATTCAGGTGCATTAGTGTGCCCTCCTATGTTCACATACCCATGGTAGGTGGAGGAAAAGTGTTTACCTCATCCCTTTAATGGACATCTCGAGCGTTCTTGGGGTCACATCCCCACAGTATTGTAGAGTCTAGGATCGAGATCCCCTTTCTACCTCTCCAATTTTTAAGATTGAGTGACCCTGCTCTCTTTTCCATTCAAGGAGTGCCAGCAGCAAGAACTTCTCCCCTCCCCTGGAGAGAGCAATGTGGAATCCATCCTTGTGTAAGCCCTACACCATCTTCATCAGACGACAATAGCCTTTCCCCTTTGGTCCAAGAAGGTTCATTGTTCCACACCCTCACCCACGGTTTCCCTGTCCTCTTCCATCGTGGAATGTACCTCCCCCCACTAATAGGGGAGGAGTCCAGAGAATTATCGAATATTTCACATCCTCTTGTTTCTCACACTGAGGATGACTTATTTGGGCTTAGAGATTTGTAAGGATTACAAAATCACCAAATGCTTTCCGACCTATGTGGGTTTTGATCCCTGTCTCCTGATTGGGGTACGCAGGATCCCTCCTGTAGGTTCAATCACAACTTGAGCCACCAACCACATGTAAGCCATGACCATATCCCATCATGGGCCACCTACCACAGGTATGCCCCAACCATACCCCAACATGGGATTCCAACCACACCCACGACATGAAACTATCACATGTAAGCCTTGAACTTCTATAACTATGTAAACTTTGATTCCCAAACAACCAGGATATGTAGGAAACCTACATGGGGGACAACATCTATGTTTGATACCCAATTATCCTTATCAGACTCTGTCCTCAATCCCCTAATAGGATAAGGCGCAGGACTATTAAATCTTTTTCTCTCGGGTAATCTTGCCACTTCGGTGAAAGTCTAACACCAATCATTATTGGCCACCTATCGCCCAGATGTACTTTCTAGTTGATGTTAAAATGTACTGTTGGGTCCTTGTCACACGACCATAAATGGTGACGTGTCCTATTATGTGGCACCAATATATGTGAATTCTGATTCCTCTCAAGACAATATGTAGGGAGCACGTATTCTGGGATCGATTAAGATGCTCAAGTCACTCTCTATCCTCCCTGGATGATAATAAACAACAGAGTGCCTAATTGTAAGTCTTGAGACGAGTTCTATATGAACAAACTCAAACTTCCCCAGAATCTCTAATCCAATGAGGGGTGGTAATCCTCAGATGTATATGGTTCTGGATCAATGCGTATACCTCTGACTTGCAACACAAGGGTAATATGTAGATACTATTCTTGGGCATAAACCAATGATTCGTGAACATATGAACACATATTAAATCTATAATAGAGTCCCAGAACCTGTATTAATTCCCCCAAAAGGGTGCGATGAGACTGACATCCCATCCCCTTGACTAATGTGAGTTCTTAAGTGTTGTTGGCCATATCACCCAAAAATCATCTGCCTTTGGAATGTAGGTCCATGGATCGTTGGATACAAGAACCATTGGACATTTATGTCTCCTAGAATAAACCTGTTTGAGGGTAGGAGAAGCCAAATAGATATGGAACCCGGTAGAAATTATTAAACAACACTGACACACTTTAATCATACATGAGAACTGATCACATCCCATTCAATGTGAAACAAAAATTGTGAACCCGACGTGAATCTTTAATCAGCAGGACAAGTTTACTATAATATAAAACTCTCTATAACAATAAATGGATGATCAATATCCAACGATCCATCTTTTTCATTCTCCAACCAAAAAAAATGGTACCGGATGTGATCCTTCGACCGATGTGGTTAAATAATCCCACATCACGCCCCCTTTCATGTTCAAAGGAGGGCCATGCAAAGACATTAATTACGCATGGTATTATGAGATTCTATGTTGACGGGTTTTGTTATTTGTACCTTCCAAATGTTTTATAGGTACAGATTTGGGCTTCCACCAATCCTATAGTGTCTCAAAGGAATTCACAGACACACATAATGATCAACACAAATATAAGGCCTCTCAATCAGCAAAGGACCCCATCACCCACCCAACTTCGTCATCACTAGGTCTCAGATGCACAGATCTAAGAGTAAAAACTAAATAGTAATCTCCTGAATGTGGAGGCTGCTATGTACACCCTCTATTCGTCTAAGTCCCATCGGTCGCCTGCCCAACAGTGACAGAGGGAGATGATCCAAGTGGCCCCTATAGCCATCTCAAACCGTTTCGAGAGCCTATCACCAGAACGAGACAAGGACTACCTCCCTTATCTTAGGGAGGTAGATGAGGTCAATGATAATGAATTCATCCCCGTAGAAAGGGGGTTTCACTCCAAAACCCCCACTGGAAGACATCACTGCAACTATGTCATGACCTCATATCCCCACACTAAAGAGGATACCACCTCGAGGATCCATGCTCATGCTCCCCGACCTGCAACCCCACAGAACGCCCTCTTTGGGAGATGAAAATAAAACTAATAATAGTTCATCACCCTCATTCCTGAGTAAGATCTTGACTGCTCAGACACTAAGGCATATCACGGGCAGGGCCATGCACCTGCTCGATCTTCTAATGCATGTCATCGCAACATGGCTGCAACCTACGAGTAGCTGTGCATCCTCGATGTGCCTCATAAACCCCGTAGCACTTATATGATGGAACCTACTGGGCATGATCCTCTCCTTGAAAAGTATCATGAATCCCATCGACCAGAGATGGTGAAAATCCAGTGCCTGTAAGACC
Source organism: Viscum album (assembly GCA_963277665.1). NCBI lineage: Eukaryota > Viridiplantae > Streptophyta > Magnoliopsida > Santalales > Viscaceae > Viscum > Viscum album. Next base: position 884,972,965 of record OY728123.1, read on the forward strand.
AGCCCCTCATAGATTCTCCTGACGCCCGCAATCTTGATATGGTGGTGGTCAACAGGCGGCCACGTCTCGCTGCTAACAGATACCACAAAATCGATATGGTGGGGCACCAAAAAATTTAGGGCCATCTCTCTACATATGAATGTAAAGTCTTCCTTCTTGATGTGGCAGAAAATAGAGATGTAAGCTGACATATCCCAGCATAGGGGAAGACTCGTTCACCTGCCCCGATAGAGGAGAATCGTTAGTATCCACTAACCACTGGATGATCGGAGTATGACATCTCAAATCCGACAGAATAATGCCCCCCCATACCTCTTACCTCCATGTTTGTATGTCTACATATCTTGGTAATGATGGAGGAGTAGTTATCGATCCAATATAATATCATGTAGACTTTCTAGAATGTAATTTAATCGGCGGAAAATGGCAAGGACTCCGTCCCTTGATCATATCTCCACAATTGAGGTGACTTGTCTAAGAGATGAGATATCCACCTCAGAGTATATCTTCATCCTTGAATCCTCCAAGGAGGGTCGTCAGCTATACCCTATAAAACAAGGGAAACTGGATTGAGTATACTCACTCACACCAACTGGGGGAAACTCGCCCATCACAGTGGATGCTCCCAAGAAAGCATATATCCATACCAAAATTCAAGATGTTCATCAGCATATCCCAACAACATCATATGTGTTAATTAGATAGGGACCTAGAGGTGAAAGCCATTATCAACACCAGACGATACCCACTTCCCACAAGAGAGCGCCCGAAACGCGCTAAAGGATGCTAGAAAATAAAGAGTGGGTCCATGACTTCGTTATACTAGAAGCTGGGGTTCTCAACGCCACCAAGCGTGTCTCAAAGGCTCGGAACGCTGAAAACAAATTACCATACTATAGGACCAGTGATCATAGTTGCGAATTTCCTCCCCACAATGTCGCTACCACCATATCTGAAGGTCCTCCCTAGATCACCCATGAGGGCCTCCCTCATGGGAATATAACGATCGATCAATAGAGTTACTCTTTTGATGCGAGTCATGGATTCCCTCTATGAGACTAGAAGATTGACCAGAAAGAAGGTCCTCCAGTTTTTGTGGTCTACCTTGATGGTCCTCCCCAGGGTATACGCAGTAAACAATCATTGTGTAGTGGGACCTCAGATTATGATGGTAGTCCCCACCATCATAGTCGCAACTACGAAGGTCCTCCCCGTAGTGACGTCTCATCATGAGAAGAATGTCCTCCCATTTTCATGGCCTTCCCTGAAGATCCTCCCCAAGGGTTATGTTGCAACAATATTTCACATATTCATGCATTAGATTATTGTGGTAGTCCTCTTCATTGTAATAGCAGACGTCCTCCATGCAGAGATGTCAGGAAATGAGAAGCCCCTCCACACATTTCGGTACATTCTGATGTCCCTCCATAGGGTGTGCCCCACAGATATTCCCCATGCGATGGCTGTGATGGTAATCCTATCCATCACGAAATCTATGATGGTAGTCCTCACCATCATGGATGCCATTCTGAAGGTCCTCCTTTTAATGGACTTGAGAAACAAGAAGGTCCTCCCCTTGTAGCAGAATTTTCTGAATACCCTCCCCAGGATGCACACCGAATGTCAATCCGTGATGGTCATCCTCACCACCTTGATAGCCATTGCGAAGGCCCTTCCCGCAATAACCATTAACAGCAAGATGGTCCTCCCCTTGTTACATTCCACTCGGACGGTCCTCCCTAGGGAATGCACAATGGAATTATTTCTAGCAGTCAGAATTTAAACCATGATGGTATTCCTTGCCATTGCAGCGCTGATGGAGGAGGTCCTCCCCATGGTGAAATATCAGACCGATAGAACGGTCCTCCCCCTTCCAAATCATCTACAGAAAAGCCCTCCTATACTGAGGCACTAAATAGGGTGGAATCAAGAATGTTGGATTCCCAGTCAATTATCAACACCATACTTATTCAGTTAGGAGGTGGTCCAAGATCACGTTCATCCTCTGAGCCACCCCATAGTCACCCACATAATGGTCTGATCCCTACCAGCCCCACTACCTCCAATCATACTATCATGGATGATCTCAGATAGGATGATCAAGTAGTGTAATTACTGGCAGAGGCACATGCTGATATATTTCACTGAGGAAACGAATGGAACGGGATGATATACCACAAATGATTTATCCCATGACCACCTCTCATTTTGACATACCTATAGAGTTGTTGGAAGGAAGAAAACATGACATCCGCTCCAATATTGAGATAACCCTTCGCTGGTTGAAATTAAACTTCCAAGCATATGAAGGGTATGCAGACCGTGTCATGACAATAGGAGATCTCCTATGTCACATTGACCTGGAATCCCTTCCTTTAGCATGACGACCATGATCAGAGAGGAACGAAAGGGACCTTGAATCAACTTTCCTCCATCAACTGCTCAAATTGAATCACATTATTGATGACGCTCTTACATGAATTCAGATCCATGGATGGGAAGAACATGGGGCTCTGCATTTCACACCACATTCCATCCAGAAGAAACCATTTACCATATGGTCATGCAATTCCATCACTTCATGATGGTAATCAAATGATGTCCTTATTCAGGAGAGGTGGCACATCTGATAGAAACGGTCCTTGGGTAAGTATCAAAAGGTTCAGGACCGATGAGAGAAAACCATTTACTTAATCATGATTCAGGCTACTGAAATCATTCGGATGGCATATCACCTAAGAAAATCCAACTAGCAATCAGTACCAGCCTCCCCAAAGGTAATTAGTTGACATGTGAACTTGACAATAGGACCAGATCACCCTTGAATGGGAGAACATGAGATCATGATGGACGTGATAGCAACAATACCAACCGCAATACAGGACCAACACCATCCTGAAGGGCTGAGGTCATTTTTAACAACAAATTTTTCCTATTAGACCAACAAAAATGGGAAGAGGCGTGGAACCCAAGGAACAGATCCATCCCTAACCCCTAGGATGGGGGAATTTATTCCTCGACACCCCCCCCCCCACGAGAATTAGTCTTCTCTAATTTGGGGTGGGTAGTCAGAAGAGGAGGTTCATGCCTAGTCCCTTCAATTGAAGCTTCATCCTCTCCAAGATGGAGGTGTTCCATAAGGTCACACCAAGGATCATTCTATGTCATCCATTGTCAAGAAACCCTAAGACCATCTCGAGATAGAAGGGGGAAACTAGTATGAGGCATGGAAGGTCCTATTTTTACTTGAAAGATGACACCTCCTCCACCCTGTATTGTGCATCTATCAACATCGTGGATGTTAACCCCACAGGTGGCATCAAAGAAGATGAAAATCCAGATAGATCGGGAGAATATGGTTCTGTTCAGGATGGGATTCATAGTGAGCCAAAAGGTGTTCACACTCGGAACATGAGGGCCTACCTGAACATATCCTGTCTAGAAAATCCACATCCACTTCCCTAACGAGTCACCAATAGAGAATGGAAAAAAGGCCAGATTTTCCTCAACACGTCTCCTTCTCTCTAGAAAAACGATCCTCCCACGCTTGAAGAGAGGTTCGCTCGGTAGTAGAAGGAAATGAAGGAATTAAAGCAGATTAATGTGGAGCTACTCCAGATGAAATGTCCTATCGAATACGTTTGTCATGATGGGTCACAATATCCACATTCATCAAGCGTGACTCAACAACAAGGGTTTTCCCCAACAAAAAAAACAAGGTCAGGTCCCCAGCAACACGCTACACCTGTCGCGTCTAACTACCTATACATGGGTTCCAAATAATACCAATACATCACACCACTAAAGAAGAAACTATAGAGAGTATATCTAAATCCTCCAAAGGTACCACTCATGGCATATAGACCTATGGTACTAGTCGAGATAGTACTTTAGGAAGTACCCGAGGCTATACCAATTCGGGATCAGGCCCAACAAGATGTAAACCAGGGTCTCGCCAACACCATCAATGAAATGATAGCCCAATTGGACTTAATGGAAGGCTGGTGTGCTCTGATACATTTAGATCGAAAGCCTTACCCAGACTGGGTGAGTAACATGTCACCCCCACAATATTTTAGGGGCCCTGTATTCCCTTTATTCAATGTCTTGGGTGACCCATAATAGCATTTGATGCACGACACATCTCATTGTGACCCTATGATGGGAACTCCAGAGCAAAAAGAAGTAGTGAAACTCATATGAATTGTGTGAACCTTATAAGGTTCAGCTTTCGTCTGGTTCAAAAGAATTTCAGCTCAATCAATAAAAGGATGGGATAATCTTATGAAGTAGTTCATGTTCCAATTCATCTCAATGTTACCCAATACAAAAGTTAGAGACCTCATAAATTGAAAACAAAGGGATAATGAGCGGGTCTCAGAATTCATCACCAAATGTAAGGGTCTGAACTAATCTCTGAACATGACACTTCCCCAAGATGAGAGGATTTCTATACGCATCCACAACCTCAAAGTGGAGCTGGGAATGCCACCCATACCAGTGAAATGCACCAACTGATTCTTGGATTTCACTACTATTGACCAGAAAATTGAAGAATCCCTACAGTAGAGTAACCTCAAGTCTCAAATATTATTACAGGATCCTACAAAGAGAGCAGGTAGAGCTGAAGTGTCCTCGTTCATGCTAATGCAAACCCCCGCAGCTGCTCCACCTCCTTGGCGTCCGCCGAATTGATAAGGGCCTCCGACATATTAATGAACACCTATGCCCAAGTGAGATGATAAAAAAGGACATAGGTGAAAACAATTTGAGGAATAAACAAATAAATAGTTCTTGTTCTTATAGGACCTTGTCCACGACTATTTTATAGCTGCCATGAATTGCAACTTGCTCTACTTATGAGAGCCAAGAAATCCTGATGAAGTCGGCCTCAACAGTTGACCAGATTATTGTCCCTATAATTGAATGTTGAGACATAGTATTGAGGAATTATTTATCTTCAATGTATTTTTAAAAATGATGGTGGACTCGGGGCCGGTCAACCTGGGAACACCCCCAGTTCAAACTGCCAATTTTGTGGAAACTCGCGGGAGAGCTCTTCAACGGACTTAGCAGGAGAATGAATATTCTGATGCCCCCACAAGTAGCCACTCTCACCCCATTGTTTTTTTGTACCCATCAGAGGAGGAAATAGTGTCTCGCCGCCTAGGGCACATGAGTATACTGACCAGGTCAAGTCCCCAGAACGCAGGAGCACCACCAAATATTTCCCCTGTGACCAGTCCATCCTCATCTCATGCTCTAGATCCTAATGTGCCTATTATAGAGCTCGAAGAAATGGAGAATCACCGGCATTAGGAGGAAAATAATGATATTCTAAATCATCTAGCCTCAATATCAACCATGATATCAATCTTGGATGCCCTGAAATTGTCATCACACCTTATGGAGGCACTCGTAGAATCCCTACTCATCCCCCATGAATTTCAATCCGTAGTCACAGCTGCCAAGATATATCAAATGGATACTAGCTCATCTAAATGTAATGGAGTGATTTCATTCACAGATCAGGATGATTATGCCCTCGTGAAAGGACACATCAAACCCCTATATGTTTTCAGGATGCTGAATGATGTTGAGGTCCAGAAAGTCTTCATTTATATTTGATTTAGAGTCAACCATCTCCCACTAAAAACACTTCGTAGGGTGGGCTATAATGAGGAAAACCTGAAAACCTTGCCCACAACTTTCTTGGGTTATGACAAGAGTGAATAAGAACCAGTGGGACAAATGATGCTCAGAACCCATTTTGGTGACCTTATGGCCTATTTAGAGTTCCTAGTGGTACTATAAAACACGAAATTCAATGCCCTATTAAGAAGGCCATGGTTTCATCAACACTTGGCCACTCCTTCCTCCTACTACCAGTGTATCAAATATTGAATAAATGGAAAATGTTGGACATTGTGTGCAGATAAGGCCCCTTTTGATCTCTCCGCGTCTCACTACATCGATGCTGGATATTATGAGAAAAAGGGGAAGACATCTACAATTGATGGTATTGATTGGGTCGCTGCCCCAAAGGGTATGGAAGTGGTTCCTAAAAACCCCCTCGAGAAACTCAACAAAGAGTACTTGCTACCCATCAACCATGTTGAGAGTAGGATTCCAAGTCCGGATGTGTATCCAACTGTTCTCATGATCTCAGTTGTGACAGCCAAGTCTGTCATCGTATAAGCACCAGCTGACCTTAAATATCAAGAAGAATTATCAATAATGGGTTCCCACACACCATTCTTGGAATCTAAAGATACCCTAACCGCACTCCCTAAAGTGTCAGAATGACAAGATAGTTTTCACCCCCATGCTTCTTCCTCTACAGAGGTTCCCTCACAATCGATTGAGTTAGAAGATGTTGCTTCCGCCACAAACCTCCTCTGTGACATCTTGCCTCCGAGTTTTAGAGATCCGATATTAAGATCTCTCTAACCATCAGAAGGAGATGTCAAGAATGATTTGGGGTAAGAAGAGGAAGATAACCATAGAGATTCCCCTCCTGCATTCGAAGAGGGAATCTCTACCACTGCTAATGAACTTAGGGAAATAATCCTAGGTAAGGAAGAAGACCCGAGACCCACTGTTATTAGTGCAGTCATGTTTTACCAGGAACAAGATGTATATAGATCCTTCTTGAGGCATCATAGAGATTTTTTATCCTGAATAACGAAAAAATTATAGGACTCGATACCGAGGTGGTGATGCACAACCTAGGCTTGCCAGAAGATCAACGATGCTATAATAAAGCCGCCAGAAGGACGCAACCCACACATGTGGCATAGATATATGATGAAGTATACAATATAATCAAATCCAAAATTATTTGGTATGTCCAATATCACATATGTTTGGCTAACATAGTCCCTGCAAAAAAGAAGAATGACCATATCTGCGTCTTCATCGATTTTGGAGATATTAAACAGAGCTGCCCGAAAGACAATTTCCTAGTCCTGATCCCCAAACTCTTGATTGATGAAGTAGCTGGATATGAGGATCTACCATTCATGGATGGTTATTCTAGATACAATCAAATTATAATGGCCCAAGAATATTAACTAGACACTTCCTTCAGGCCTTGAGGGAGTATTTTTCTAAAAGGTCATTCCCATTGGTATGAAAGATGTTAGTGCCGCATATCAATGTGTCATGCATTTAAGTTTAAATCCATTCTTAGGGATGTTCATAGAATTTTATGTTGATTAATTGGTGGTCAAATCACTACATTTCTCAAAGAACCTTTTAGACCTCAAAACCATCTTTATCAAACATCAGTAACACAACCTGAAGATTCACCCCTTGAAATGTGTCGTCGAGGATACATCTGGGAAATTTCATGGCTTCGTCATATGCTATAATGGAATATAAATAATCCCTGAGATGAAAAAGGATATCCTTGAATTTTCACCTCCCCACAACCTCACTGAGCTACGAGGAATTCAAGAACACACTGCCTATATCAGGTGTTTTATGTCCATCCTCGTAGGAAAATGTATTCCCTTTACCAGGTTGATGAGGAAGGGAGTTACCTACCAATGGATAGATGATTTCCAAGAGTCATTAGATAGCCTCATGATGTGCCTCTTGAGTCCAATGGTTCTCATGATTCCATTTGAATGAAGGCCACTTATCATGTACGTGATGGCCTTAGAACGGTCACTAGGAGCCTTCCCAACGCAGGAGACTGAGTCTGGCAGTGAGAACATCCACTATTATCTCAGCCAAACCATGATCGATGCTGAGAAATAGTATTAAAATATCATGAAAAGTTTTTTTCTCTGGTCTTCACTGTCCAGAAGTTGAGACATTTTCTATAGCATCAAAATGTCCATCTGATCTCACATAGTAACCTGCTCAAATAATCTTTAGCCATCTAATGTCGGCCGGATGCCTATCCTAATGGGTAGTCATCCTACAATAGTTTGACATCCGGTTTGTGCCTCAAAAAGCTTTAAAGGGAAAATCATTGGCATATCGTCTGGCAGAGTATCACTCGACAAGGACCGTCTTATCATACATCGAACTCCTAGATGATGAAGTCTTCTCTATGCAAAAAATATTCTTGAATGTGGGAAATGTGTTTTGAGGGTGCATCGAGAATCCCGATAGGTAAAATAATGGTGGACCCGAAGTTTAATATAGTGGGGAAAAGATTTATAATCATTTCCCCAGAGTAGGTGGTTTTTTCATATTCCATCCTCTTGTCAGAAGGACGCACAAACAATGAGGCAGAATACCAGGCCATAATTGCAGGTTTAGATCTCGCACTCCTGATGAAAGTACAACACCTCGGAGTAAAAGGTGACTCATAACTCTTCACCAAGAAATTCAATGGTGACTATGCTATTAATAAGGAGGATATAATCCCCCATTTTGACCGAATTTGAGGGTTAATGGCAGATTTCCCCACATAACCAAAATTGACCTATGTTCCCCTGTCTCAGAATGGAAAGACCGATGCATTCACCAATGTGGAAACAGGCCTAGCTGACCCATACCAAGATGAAACAGTTATCAGTAGTGGTCACCGTCAAGTGGTCCCGCCGTATGTCAACCTAACGCAAACGAAATAGATGAAGTGAGCCTTGTCACCGAGCTATAAGCTCCTACTACTGGCTGGATGACTCCCATTACAAAATACCATCAAAGGGGATAACATCCATCGAATAGGGATGTAAGAGAGAAAATATGAAGAAGGAAAGTCAATTTTGTTATATATAGTGACACGAGCCAAGAAAATGTCCTCTACAAGTTAGGCCTTGACAGAGTCATTCTTAGATTCATTGATGGAGAAGAGAATGCAGACATCATTAGTGAAGTGATTATCAGTGTATGTAGAGCTCATCAATTGGGATCCGATCTTTCTCATCTAATTTGAAAACTTGGATACTATTAGCCCACCCTGGCACTGGAATGCGCGTTCATTACTGTGAAGTTCCAATCCTTCCAAATTCATGCCAAATTCAGTCATCATCCCCCAGAGCTACTTAACCTAGCAATGTACTATAATCCATTTTAAATTTGGAAAATATACATAGTTTTACAATATCCTCCCACCATGATAATACAATTCAAATATATTCTCACAGTGACCGACTTCTTTTCCATGTGGGCAGAAGCTTCACCCCTTAAAGAAGTCGAGGAAGGAAACATTGTCAGCTTCTTAAAATCCAATATCATCACTAGATTTGGTGTCCCTCATAAAATACTGACATATAATGACAGAACCTTTTGCTCTACCGAATTTGAGAAACTATACCAGGAATATTGGATCAAGACCATCCGTTTATCCTGATACCGTTCAACGGCCAATAGACAGATATAGGCCTTCAACAAGACCCTATCCAACATACTCTAGAAAATGGTGAAAAAATACAAGAATTCATGGCCAGAGAAGCTCTTCTACGCCTTGTGGGCCTATTCAACCACAACAGGCACCGCTAACCAGTCCAATCCATACTCATTATTAAATGGAATAGAAGCAGTTCTGCCCATTGAAATTCAATTTATGTCACTCCTCATTTCGATGTGTTATCAACTGTCTGATGATGAGGAAGAATAAAAGAGATTTGATGAATTGGAGTGACTATATGAGAAGCGGTTACACACATTGCACCACCTGAATGTATATCAGCACCGGATTTCACGAACATTCAATAAAATGGTTCATCTTCATTCTTTCCTCGAAGTAAAATTGGTATTGATTATTCGGACTCTGATGATACCTGGAACGAAGCCGCCGAAGCTGGAGCGAAAGTGGGAGGGGCCATATGTCATACCTAAGGCCTACTCAAATGGAGCATATGCCCTGATCTCCATGTATGGGATACTCACCCCCGCTCCTACAAATGCGATATTTCTAATGAAATATTTCATGTAACCATAAAAGAAGTTTTCATCAGAGCTTCATAAGAATAAACTTCCAATCCTGGAGTGTCATTATAGCGTGGCATTAAATTTCATGGTAATATGTCCCTATGACATGACAATAAACTATTCGGTGCTGGTCCGACCTCTATGACCCTAATATGTGTGACAATAATCTTGATAATGTGATTTCAAATTGTCCAGGATTTTCCCCTTGAGGTGTGTTCTAGAGGCTCCTAGCCTCATTCACAAAGGTTCTTCTACAAAATCATAGAATTCACCCCTATTTGGATGTGATTACTTCATGTTCAAGATATGTGACCCAAAAACTAAGAGAAATATGTCCATACTGCATGACAGTAAACTGTATAGTAAATCATCCGAGCTACAGGATGTTAAATAAAAAATTCCCCTCGTCCTTACCACATGACATTAAACTGAATGGTACTTCATCCTTATGAAATGACAATAAACTGTGTCGTGCCGGTTCGAGCACTATGACCCCCAAACTAAGGTAATGTGGTCTTCGTTGCATGACATTAAACTACATAAAAAGATAATGTATTCACCTAAGAAGACATTTCTCTCCTGAAATTTTTCATCTATTGTACCATGTTCGAAAAACTATGTAATACTTGATTCCTTCCCTCATAGAATAATTAGCAACCTTGAAATTTATGTATCCTGGCCCAACCTCCATGACAAATTCCCCCCGCCCCTCCTCTGGCTTATAAATCAGATTTGCCCAAGAAGTCCCATTGAATTATAAGGGATTTGAGAACTACATGCAGTTTGATTCCATCCCACATATGATACATAGTGACGCTAAGATTTTGGTATCTTGGCCCAGCCTCCCTCGAAAAAAATGATAACCCTTGTCCTTCCCGCATGACGCCAAACTGCATGGAGATCATCCATACCAAAAGACGTTATGTATCGTGACACTCTTCTATTTTCATGTTGATTCACCACAGTCCTTACCGAATGAAGTTAAACTACATGGAAGCCCTTTTCATGTCAATTCAACACCATCCTTACCTCATGACGTTAAACTACACAAATTTGAAAATGCTCACTGTCCTTACAGCATGAAAATAAACTTCATGGTAGTCATCCTTACCTCACTATCATTTACTACATGGTATAAGTCATAATCACTCTAGATACACAATAAATCATGGATGGAACAGTCCTTGCACATTTGGATGCATCCTTTACATGCATAAAACTCCATGAACCAGAGGATTGCATATCTTGATAATCACCCAAGGCCATCAGATGTGGAAGGCCATCGACCTGCGGACACCTTTGAATGACTATGAATACCATGACCTCAGATGCTCTTCATGTTGGTCACCCATAGCCTATCTACCAAATGGAATTCATCCGCTGGCGATGCTCTTCCTAGCTCTATACACATACTAGCCCCAAAGCCCCCATATCACTTTTCCCGATCCAAAAATTTCAGGAGTTAAGGTTTAAATTTTATTCTCCTTCACATCTAGATGTTGCCAAGGTTCCCCTACCTGGTTATCTTTCATATCAACCCGTGGTTCCTATGAAATTCTTAATCCATGATGTTACACCAGAGTTATTCTGCATTAAACCAATAGACAATTGCAATATGGTGGTTTCACTTATTCTCAGACACATATCTCTCCATATTCCATAATTTATGTCATGTGTAATCCTGGATATTCATAATCATTGAAGGCCATAATAAGAGGAAGGTCATCAACCTGTGGACACCTTTGCATGACTATGCATACCCTTCCCTCTACGGCTCTACATAATGATCTCCCCTGGCGCGTCTACTAAAGGCATGTCTTCATCATGCGACACTCTTCTTATCATAGAACACTTACCGGCCTCATAGCCCCCATACCACATATCCTGATTCGTGAGGCCCTAGGATTAAAATTTACACCATCAATCCCCATTCTTAATTAGATCACGCTAAATAATCCTAATTAAATTATCCCAGAGGTAACCAAATCATCATCCAACACTGGTCTGAACTCTACGACCATTTAATTAAGAGAATATATTCCTTACCACATGATTTAGAACAGCATAGAGTGAATTTTCCCCCACCCATAGGAAAAATCAGCCTAGGGTGCATCCCGAGCTTCAGAAACAACTACAGCCTAATATCTACAATATGACCAGACATACACTTTCCATACATTATACTATGTGTCCCAGATAATCACATATCCTCAAAAACCTCCAAGGCCATAAGACATGGAAGGTCATCGACCTGAGAACACCTTTACATGACTATGAAAACCATGCTCTCAATGGCACTGCATATTAATCGTCCCAAGCCCATCTACCAAAGGCATGTCATCCTCATACAACACTCTTCTTACCCCCATACGCTCAATGGCCTCAGAGCCCTCATGTCATTTCTCCTGATCCAAAAGGCCTTATAATCACATTTTACACTATATGAATCCTTCCCACATCTTGGAAATGTCATAGTATTCATACGCTGATAAATTCTAATCAAGAATGACCTTTACTGATGCATCCTCACTACATGATGATAAATTCCACAGAGAGAATCCTTACCCCATGACATTAAATAGCATGGAGACCATCCATGCTGCATGACATTAAACTACAAAGTCTTGAAAGAACTCGGCATTGGTTCAGTCATGAATGGTGACTTCCCTCTCTTCCTTAGTGCACGGGTCAGACCTACATGGATCATCATCTCACACCTGCATAAGAGGGATGACTTCACCAATTCCCAGGATATCTTAACCCAAAATTCTCCTCCCATGTCCACAAACCCCCTCCTCATGAATCACACTCTATAACGAGAAGGAACCTAACTATGATAAACCACCCATGGTGGTCTTAAATACAAACATCCTTGATGATTCCCAGTAATTAGGAGAATACAACCATTGACCTAAGGATACCTTTGTGCGACTATGCATATAATGCCCTCAGTAGATTTTCATATTGTATGCCATGGCCCGTCTACCAAATGAACATATTACATAAGCAATGCTTCTTTAAGAATTACTCCTAGAATCTGAGCCCTCATATCCATCCCAGGATCCAGAAACACTATGGGCGGTATTTTACAAAGTTTTCCATAGTCATGTCTTTGTATGTTTGGACATTTCTAGTTAAATTCTTTAGAACTGGGGAAATCCATTCCATTTTAAAAGAATCCCTTACCAGCATGAGATAAAATTGCATCATGATCCAACCCTCTTTCTTGATAACCAAGTATGTGTAGGAGTGGTCTCTTATCCATATTCATGATTAATATGGGCATCCCCAAACCCTTCAGACACCATTTCCCTTTTGAGCCATCCCTTGTGGTCTTCATAACCCAAACATTCATGAAGATACCTGGAAATCAGAAACAAACAATCATTGAATTAAGAAAAAAAATTACGACTATTCATACCATACCCTCAGCTGCTCTACATATTGATCGTCCCTAGCCAGTCTACCAAAAGCAGGTATTCCTTAGGTGGTGCTTTTGTTAAATCTGTATGCACATATGGCTCTTATGTCCCAGGGAATGCACTACATTATATTAAAACATTAATGAAAATTCCCCCCATATACGTATGAAAGGTACTAAGGCATCCAAAATCAGTGAAAACCTCATCAGGGCCCCCGCCCTATCACATTTGGTCAAATATTTTTGACCTAAAACATAAATAATGATAGTATTGTTTGAAGGAAATTATTCCACTCATTGAAAAAGGTATGAAACTCACTGAGACAAAATCCCGCAAAGGGAATCTTGGGTATAAGTCGAGTATCTGCTCCCTAGGACTACGCCTTGAATGGCCTATGCAAAACATTGAGAAATAAAAAATCAACAGGAAAAAATCCCGTTAGATCAAAAACCCGAAAAGGGAAGCCTACGAAAAATCCAAGTTATGCCCGCTAAGCCCGTGTCAAGAAGGATTAGGAAAAAATTATTGTGATAATGAAAATGACACCAAATTTTGTGAGGTATTCTATTCGACCTCCACAATAGTCGAACTATGCTTGTTGAGCCCCATTGCTCAAGAAAAAAATTAGAGCTCGACTCGGTGATCTCAGCTTACTGATTTCAAGTCATGGTTCAAAATTAACAAATAACTAAAGTTATTATAATAGGAAGAAAAAAATAAGTGGTGTTTAAAAGCCAAATTTGTTTCCATTATGATTATCAAGAATGGAGGAACATCCCCGATTTGGAGTCCTTATAGATTTGGGTTGGGGGGTACTTGCAGTAATTTGGGAAAATGGTAAAATAGGTCCCAGTTATCCCTTTCCAAAATAATGGTGAGTGATTGCCACAGGCTATCAATAATTTATTCTTAGTAAGTTCTCTCCTCCATCTTGGTTTCATCCGTTGGACGCAGCCTCTACAAGACAGCTTTAAGGTCCCACCCTTTTTCTAAACATCTTCAAAAGTCACATGCGTGGAGTCCAATTGTCCCATCAACTTGTCTACATGTACTTCGAACTCCCGTATCTCTTCCTCATGATAAACCACAAAATTAAGGGCTTTCACTTCCTTGGGCATGATATGATCAAGTGTTTCTGAGACATCTCGGAATGTTTCCACGAGGTAGTGGGAAAAATTGATCCTAGGTTGATTTTTCTCGTAGGAGGTGATGTATCCTTAGGCAATGAAGATTTGGTAAATAAGGGAGTGAAGGTTCTAGTTGTCAAAGTCCCTAGAACCGAGATTAATAAATAACCACTGCAAATTGTCACCCTCATTGGCAAGATTTTCGAGGGGTGTCTCTGGAGAAAGAGAACGCAACCGATGTCATGCCTCTTTGCGCACTGCCTGGTGTCTTGTTATAGCATTAGGACGACGATCCTCCTCTTTTTCCACATATTTATAAGAAGTAAACGTAGCCATAGTATTTGGGAGGGACATAAAGTTAGTCACATAAGGCAGGAGACTCACTTTTCCCTCAGATGGCCCAACCACTAGAGTCAGAGGTGGAGGACTAACCGTAGTCTTCTGGATGATCGGTGTTACATGGCCAGTACTTATGCCATGAATATCTTGGCTGATATCTATTGGAGGGGATCAGTCTGAATCGCTCCCCACCGAAATGGGTTGTATGGATGAAATCCCTCCCAGAATCTTTTGACGATAGATTGAGCGCCTTCTCACTACGAGAATGGGAGAAGTATGTATATTTATCTAGTTTGCTAAAGGAACAGAAGCATAAGTCATGGTTATTCAACCTCTTATGACAAAGGGAATGTGTGGTGTTGCTATCACGGTTTTAACGGGACATGAAATGGTTAAGGGTTTCTGTACCTGTCAAACTGGTTCTCTTAGCATCCGTGTAGGGTAAAAATCAACCCATAGTTGGGCGTACTCCATCGATAGGATGGTGGGCCCTATCGTGTTAGAATGATGATCTCTCTAGTAGCAACCTCATGAATTATCATAAGCTACAATTTATGGAGAACCAAAAGATGCGATTCTACCCTTAGTTGAATGAATAGAAAAAACCAAGTCTATTGAAGGCATCCAAACAGTCTGGCGAACAGATACGGGAGTTATGGTTCAGAAAGAACTACTCTATTTACACAGGTTGGGAGCATCCTATCCTGAAGATTGATGTGGTATGAACATTCCACCAATGAACTATCCTTGTCACCCCTCAAGTATCCATGAGGAGTAGGATGTGGTGAGAATTAGAAGTAAGAAGTGTCATTCAACAACCCGACTGCATTGGAAATGGCCAGAGTCTAGGGATAAACAGAAAAATACAGAAGAGAGTTGGATGAAAGTCAAAATGGGGAACCTTGGTGTTATGTTGATACTCAAAACAGGGGAAGTGTTCTTCCATCCACACATACATAAATTGGAATGGTCTGCTGAGATGATGCGGAGACCTACCTTCCTGAATTTGACCCAATAATTCATAAAGTCGGGTGAGGGTAGAAAGAGACCAATTAACAGAGCGTACCTCTTCCAGCATGGCCGCTATGATCAATGTGTAGGCCCAAACCCCATTGTATGCATCACAGTATGGGAAGATCCATTAGCTTAAGAACATGGTGAAGAAACCTGCTAGCCTAAGCTCATGTGAAATGATGGGCCGAAGCCTGTTTCCCCATGAGTCATATCTCCCTTCATCAAGGGTAGCACAGTTTGACCCTAGAGTATGGTGGGATTGATGGGTTGGGTGAGTTCAACTGCAGCGCACCTTTGGCCTAAGCCTGTTTGTCTGTAAGAATAACTGTATCCACACATCAAACGGGATGAGGGAATAGACCTTGATTGGACAACTCAATAATCCCTCCACCATCACAAGAAAATTCCTCCTCAAAGGAGACACGTGATTGGTATCATTCCACGTGGCATCTACTAGGAGAATCTCATCATAAGTTTCTCTGAGAATAGGAAGACCTCTAAGTTGGTAGATTTCCTACAAACTAATCCCCACTTCTTTATGTAGTAGGTGAAATGTGGAGGTATTCGAAGACTAGAGACTCAGAAATTCTAGAATGATTTCACTCAAACAGAAGATTACAAACTGAGATACCCTGGCTGCCTGGGGAAAGCCCACTACCTCAAACCGGTCAGGATACTCTAGACAGGTTTGATGCACCCAAAACGCCCAACACCACTCATCAGAAAAGAATCCATGGCCCGAAATTCCCACTCAACACTCCATCCATTGTTAGGATTTTCTCTGGAGATAATGATGATGGGTGGGTATTCTCAGAAATATAGTCTTGGGACATCATCATGACAGTCATGGTTTCCCTGAGTCCATGCCGAGCCTCGTAGGATGAAGATGTTCTCCTCAATTCGAATGGTTATGATTTCTCCAACTGGGGAAATGTTGGCGCAGTCATGACCTTGTGGTTCCTCTAAAAAGATGAAAGGGAGGTCAAGGTCAAGAAGTGGTAGAGGTACATCAGTGGGAAGACCAAAACCGTAAAGCAGAAAATGTAAGGAAAATGGGTATGCTAAGAGATCCATCATCTAAAAATCCATCATAAAGATGTGATTGAGAATGATGTAGGTTTGAGGAATATAATCTCCATTCCTTTCCATGAAGGCCCTCATCATCATCAATCTAGCAACAGCTCCTTGGGGAACCATTTTTTCTTCCTACATCAGGAATCCATATCACGGATTATTCCAAAGGATGATATTCATGAAAATTACAAATATTTGGAAATGGATCCACAAAGAGAATCCATAGTACGCCCAACGTACCGACCCCATAGTTGGTATGCGATGCCCATATTCTGCGAACCAGCGGTACACGGAAGAGGTCCGCGACATATTAGACCACGAAATGATGGACCACATAGTGTGTTCCAAGTACCTATGTGGTTTCTCATCATCCAGGACATAAATGATGTTCGAAATGAAAATTTAAAAGTTGAAGGATAATTCTAGTCCACGTACTACTGAACTGCATAGATTTTTCCCCTCACATCACTCTGTGGATTGATTTTTAATGTTTTTAATGCTTATTTCATGGCTAGAAAGTTAGTTCATGGATGAGGGTGAGTGAGTATGAGGGTTAGTTCACATATTCCAAAATTGGTTCGCATATTTGGTGGTTCTCAAAGGAAGTCATACGCGAAGGGGGTGTGAGGAAGCAGGGAGAGAGAGATATTTTTTCTGAAAAATCCGGTAAAGGACAAGACACGTGGACCCATTTGTATAGGCGTAGTCCCCCACCGGGTCCATCTCATTGCCGCAAACAACTCTAGTTTTAGGAACACTCTATATCAGAATAGAATCCTCTTCATTTCGATCAGACACTATTCTAATGGGGGAAATTTTTTGGGTCTTGAACAATCCGCAGAAGGTTTGGAAGATACTCAATTAAAATTAGTGGAATAATCTACCTAATATTCATCAATAATTTATGGAAAATATGATGAATGTTTATAAGAAATAGTAAATAAGCTAACAAGTCTGTTTACCAGTTCTTCATCAATGGTACGCGGTCGGTTCAGTGAACTACGCCACCTACAAAGGATGTTGTATGTGAAATGGAGTTAGAGCCCCTATGCGGGCATGAACCAAATGGCCAATGAAGTACAACCAAACTGATACATAGATGCGGACTGCACCCCACTGTGAACAGATTCATTCGCAAAATGGAGGCGGAACCCTTCATGGCCGCCAAACACCCCCATGACCGAGTTGGTTCACGGCCATGGTGCATTCAATATACCCTGAGAACCTCAGGTTGACTAAGTCATCTATAGGTCGGGTTTCCTATCATGGGCCTCCAAAAAAGATTATGCATGACCATAGATACAACCCTTTCCCCTTTCTATAAAAGACATCAAGGGGGAGAACAAAGGGAATAGTTAATTGAAAAATTGTGAACCTAATATCGGTAAATCGCAAACCATGGCCCCTATGTAGACGCAATCCCTGCGAACTTGAGAGCCTATGTCCCTTCTTGAATCCAACGCACCGCGTATCACCCTCTTACACAGGAAAATCCCTGACCAGAATTTCTCCTAGCCATCGCCACCCATGTGGACTCTAGTGACACATACCAATTTGGTATGCGGACCAAACCTGAAGCCGCCTACCACTCTGATACGCTGGTGAACTCTCCATCCACGTAGCATCTACCTGTGCGAAAGGCACCACTCCCTATATGGAAAAGTGGCCAACCAGGGACATCGGTGTTCCTGTCCCCCAAGTCATATAAGTCCCTTCCAATTCCCTAAAACCCTCCAGAATCTCATTATTAGTCTATCTATATGTACCAAGCCGACATCTCTCCCAAATCCACCAGACTGGCATTCTAAAATCATCCAGTGCATTAACGCGCCCTCATAAGTTCTCATACCCATGGTAGGTGGAGAAAACAGGGTTACCCCATCCCTTAAACAAACATCGGGAAACTTCTAAGGTTTACATACCCATTGTAGTGTAGAGTTCATGCCCGACAGCCCCTTTCAGCCTCTCCACTATTCAGGATTGAGTGATCCGACTCCCTTTTCTATTCAAGGAGCACCAGCAGCGAGCACTTATCCCATCCCCTGGTGAGAGAAGCAGGGCATCCCTCCTAGTTTAAGCCCCACACCATCCTCTCCAGAGAGCAATAGTCAATCCCCTTTCGCTTGGGACGGATCATTGTTCCACACCCTCACCCACAGTTTCCTCAGCCTCTTCCGTCACAGGCTCTCCCTCCCCCACCAATAGGGGAGGAGACGTGTGCATTGATGAATCTTTCACATCCTCTTGTTTCTCACACTATGCATGAATGATGTTTTCACTGATATTTGTAAGGATCACAAAATTTCCAAAACCTTTCCAAACTATATGGGTTTTGATCCTTGTCTCTTGAGTTGGGTACGTAGGAGACCTCCCTGATGTTCAATCCCATCTCAGGCCACCAACCACATGTAAGCCCCGACCATATCCCAACTAAGGCCACCAACACATGTTATCCCTAACCATATAATAGAATGGGATTCCAACCACACCCTCAACAAGAAACTATCACATGTAAGCCCTGACCTTCCAGAACATTGTACACTTTGATTCTGAACCAACCGACATACATAGGAAACCTCCCTAGCGGCTGAAATATAAGAATGATAACCATCTATCCTTATAAACTGTGTCCTAAATCCCCTAGAAAGATCATGCCTAGGCCTAGGAAATCATTTTCCCCTGGGTCCTCTGGGCTGCTTCGACATAAGCCTCACACCAAACCTGACTAGGCACCTGTCACCCAGACATCCTTTCCACTTGACATTAAAATGTACAGTTGGGTCCTTATCAAATGAACTTAAAAGGTGATGTGTCATGTTAAGTGGAACTGAACTAAATGGATGATGATTCCTCTCATGAGGATACATAGGAAGCCCGTATAGAAGATTCAATCCAGATGCTCAAGCCACTCTCTGTCCCACCTGGAAAACAATAAAATCCAAAGCGCCTAATTATAAGGCTTGAGACTAGTGCTGTCTAAACAAACATAAAATTCCCCAGAATCGCTAATCCCACAAGGGATGGTAAACCTAGGATGTAGATAGTTCCGGATCCCTGGGTATACCTCTGACTAGAAACCCATGGGTAATCTGTGGATAAAATGCTTGAGGATAAACAAAAAAATCACAAACATATGAACACTCTTAAATCAATAAGAGGGTCCCGTAATAGGAAATAATTTCCCCCAAAAGGGTTAAATGAGTTTAAAATACCTTCATGTAGACCAATGTGAGTTCATTAGTATCATTGGCCATATCACCCAACAAGCCACTGCCTTTGGAAAGCAGGTCCATGGATCGTTGGATAGAATAATCGGTATGCATTTCTGGCTCCGCGAATAAACCCGTTGGAGACCAGACAAAGACACGAAGATAGGGAACCCGATAAAAATGATTAAACAAAACTGAATACCTTTAATCAGATATGGGAACCGATCACGTACCATTTTCCATGAAACACTTATCCATCCTTACAAATTAAAATAATTAATAAAAATTACATGACTCGTTATTTTGAGTTTCAAATATTATTTTTGCATTGAAAATATATACGTAGTGTGTTTATGGTGAAATATGTGATATATATATGTATCATAATGTTGTTATTTATATATTTAAAATACAATAGTTAAATATGCACTAATGGAGATGGTTGGAGTAGATTAATGATTATGACTATTCAATAATTTACCACATTGAATATCTAACAAGGTTGATGAAACTCTTAGTATAAATAAGAGGAATGTTTTCCCCTAGCCTGGATTGAATGAAATCCCTTATTTCTGGGTCTGAACAAGATTGATCATGAAATCAAGAGGTATGTGGACAAATTGTGTCATTCTCTGATGAATATACAACCATCCATCCATGGGAGTATTAAACAAGATAAAATGGATGATTTTTAACTGTAGAAGATGGGGAGAAATAATCTTGAGGACAACCAATATTTTGATAATATGATTACGATTTTTAACTGAGTATTTGTCCTATAAATATGATACTTGTAGAATTATCTATTGGATGATGCTAATAGTTCATCATTATCTATTAATCTTGGTAGTATAAATATGTAGTGCATTTTGAATGAGTATTTCTATTTGGATAACATGAAATGAGAAATTGTGGAATATATATCATGATATCAAGTATTTCGACAAGTTATTTTTGAGATAATGATGTCTAGGGGTTGATATAACCATTTTAATTTCAATATTTGAAATGGGAAAACATTACCATCTGTTTCATCATCAATGTCCCTTAAACATTTAAATGGATAAATTATATTCGGGTTATAGATTATAACCTTAAAAAATGATCATATTTCATTACAATCAAAGATCATATATCTCATGATCAACATACTTTGATATAAATTAATTGGGTGGTAATTTTTCATGGAGCACCACATTCTATAGTATTAGATCGACATCTGAGGATTGTAGTAATATTTTGGAGTGTTTTTCAAAAATAATAGAACAAAGAGATTAAATTTAATAGTTCATATCATCCTTATAAAGATATTTATCCTTAGTGTACCATTTAAACCCCAGATGTAAAATGGGAAGAGTTTTTTATTCATTTAAAATATGGTTGGGTTTATAAATATTATATGGAAATATTTTCTTTTAACAATTTCTTTCACTTGATCAATCATATGGTTCTTTATTAATCACTCTAAGAAATATATTATAGAAATCCTTTATATTTTTTGAAGATAGATAAGGAAACATATTACTACTTGAGCTAGCTGTGGAAATGGAAGAGAAGGTCAAATACATTCACCAGCACATCACAGAAGATCAATGTCGATTGAAATGTTTTTCATACAATAGTCATTGAAATATGGGGTTTGTTGTTAGTGATATGGTATCCCTATGAATATCTCCTTATAAGAAGGTTATGATATTTAGAGTGAAGTTAAAACTGATCACTATATATATTGGTCAATTTGAAATTATTTATCATATCACAATGGTTTCTTATCAATTGGATGTACCCCAAAATTTCTTTCAGTTTCAAGATATGTTCTGTATATATATCATGAGTTAGTACATACAATAACCTTCACTTTTATTGATCTATTAGGTTGTACCACTGGATTATTTTCTTTCTTATGATGAAAATATAGTCAAGATTCTAGATCAAATAGGTAAAATTCATCTAAAACACCACTCACATTGTAAATGGTTTTTTAGAAATGAAAAAAGTTTGGGGATGAAATGTAACAAATAGATGATGTGATACCTCATATGTACCATCATTTATTTTTTATAGAATGATGTAATTTTAAGGTGAAAATTATTATAATGGGGTAGAAGGTTGAACCCTAATATTATATTATATATGTCAATATAAATAAATTTAATTTCATTTATATATTGAATTACTTGTACAAAATGTTTTAATGAACTACGATATACTATTGAAGTTTTATTACGGTATAGTTTTCACCTAGTTGTTGGATTATAGGTTATGAATAAAACAAAATAAATTATAAAAATTTATTTTTTTATACATATTTAAATTGAATTAAATGGTTATCAATTTGATATAAGTAATAATAAAATCATTTGACTGTAAAATTAATTAATTTAAAAAAACATTATATGTTCATAATGTGTTTTTATAATAATAACTTATATAAAAATTTATTTAGTAATAATGTTAATGAAAATTATAGATTATATATTAAATAATATATTTTAATATCGATCAAACAATTTTTACATGGAATGGAATGAATGTAAAGAAGTAGTATTCTTCATAATATTTTTTTAATGTTATTCGTCAAATATTATAAAATTATTCTAATATGAATTTCTCCCACATAATTAAATATAATCTTGTAAAATGGATACAATATTTTCATAAATATAATTAATGTAATTTAATTTGTTAATGAAATTTGTTTCCATAATCTATATGAAACATTGTATATTATTATCACAATAGTAAAAATGATACAGTATTTTTAATAAGTATAATTAATATAATTTAAATGGTTAAACATATCTTTTTCATAACATATATTAAACATTGAATATTATTATCACAATATTTATGGTTAAAAATAGTTTCCAATACGGTGGGGTTAAACTAAGTGATTCGATTAAAAATTTGAAATATAAATGTTGACATTTTATTGTTTTATGAGACATATACCAGGTCAGGTCATCAATTCAATTTATTTTCTATTTGGATCATATTTCATAATAAATACACTTTATATTATTTAAAACTTTTAAATAATTTATTTTTTCCCTCCTCTTACTTATAAAAATGAATAATTTCTCATCCCATATTAAAAATATTTGATAACTATAGCTCATCCATGCCCTTCCCATGAACCTTCAAATATTCCACTCATTATTTCATTATCTAATTTCCTTAACCTAATACCATAAAAATAAATCTCATGGTGTAAGCTACAAGATGTTTCTATAAGAATAGTTAATCATCTAACCAGATTCTCTCAAAACAATTATCGTATTCTATATTTTACGGATACATTTAATCCTTACTAACAAGATAAATTTATTATCAAAAATATATAGATATGATATTATGATTAGGGTATAACCATTTTCCACCTCCATTCCATAAAATAGGAAATGAATGATTAGTTATTCTATACAAGTGGAAAACATCATCCACATAGAAATATTATTCATTTTCAATCATTATCATTCATGGATGTTTATTATGGTATATTTAATAATAATATATGCTATTAATGCCAAAATTAATCATCAGTAATTATAGTATATTATTTACATTCTTTACATTCCATGTTTTGGAAAATGATAATGTCACTTGGGCATATGGGTATGCTACCACTTATACAAAATGATGAGATTCATTTTCAGTTTTTCTTTACACGGGTTATAATAAGATTTTATTTATTGAAAATATATCGAATTTATGATATAATTATTATTTTGGAAATGTGAATTATTTTTTACCTTTCAGTTTTTCCATCCATCAAAAGGTGGAAATATCACCCTAGAATATGTATGGACCACTGTCTCTATAATGTGATGAAATTAGATTTATGAAGGATATTACATATTGGATCCATCAATTTTTTTGGATATATTAAGAGTATTATGATCAAAAAATTATTACTTTTAATCGATTTATTTACATATATCTAATTAATATATGATGGGGAAAGGAATTCTCTTATGGTACCATCCACATTATTGATCTGGAGAGCATATGATTATGTGATGATGAGATATTTATGAAACTCAATTTTTTTTTCAATGTGTTATACTATAATGAAATTATTAATATTTTTTATATTTATGTACACCTTTGTATGGTTTTCATTATGTGATAGGTGGTCCTAGAAATATATATATCTCCAAAACATTTTTTAAAGAGTGATTTATCATGAAATAATAAGAAATAGAATGGTGAGTGAACCCAGTTCAGTATGGAACTATATCTACTATGATAATTTTGTGAGCGAACTGCAATTAAATAAATGATGTATTTGGAAGTGAACTATATCCACTATGATACCCTTGGTAGTGATACATGATTAATTTAATGATTTGTTATGAATATTGGTATGCCAATTTTTTTTCTTATACTTATGATATAATCTCAAGGATCATCATTTATCGTGGATGATTTCACACTCTTATGTATTTTTTATTTTAAATGATAAAAAATTATTACATTATTCATGATTATTTATCATTGAAGGATTCCATATCTATTTCTTAGGATTAGATCGATTTTTCATAAACATATGCTTACACTTACTTATGATCGTGGTTTGATATCTCTTATGTTTATACTAACTGAGCATCGAGCCTTACCCTTTATTATATTTCCTTCCTCGCTATATTATAATGAATTTTTTATCTATAAAATTTATAAGAAGGGTAGTGTTATAAATATTCCTTATGGGAGATTTTGAATATCATTTATGAAACATGATGATAATGTTTTTCGTATCCTGATACACTAAAACATCATGGTCCCCAACAGGTTATTATTTTAATTTTTTTTGAATATTAATAAAAAATTGATGAAATATTTATGTATTTTATCAAGGATTAAACTCATAATCACATGGTTGGTTCACGCAAATGTTATTGTGTTCTAGGATTTTCTTATAGTGAACAATATTACATTTTGGATTTTGTGCTTCAATCTCAATAGTACATACACTTTTTATTCTTCAAAATAATAATTCCTGGATGTTAGTTCCCCTATATTATGTTCAACATTTTTTATTCCAATATTTCTATTAATAAATCATATGATAGGCAAAATATCTGTAAATAATCCCATTACATAGTTTCATCCATGATTTTAATACAACAAAAATAATAATAAAATTTTAATTTTAATTTAACTATTTATTTTCATCTAGATAATGGAACGAAAGAATTTTTTTCATAGTGGCTTGTCATATATTACTATTAAAATTTACTGTATTGGTCACAAATTCAACATATATCATCCAAACACACAAATCATTTTTTATATTTGATGCTTTCTTGATGATATCTCACTTAATTGGATAATCATTTCTTATCTAGTAAGAATATCTCACAATACATGAAAAATTATAAAATTTGGGATATATTGTATTTTTATGAATATTATTTGGGTTAAAAAATTCTATAACTCGAGTAATATCTACTAAATATATGACTTACATAATAATTTTTTTTAAAAAATATTTGTTTTTATCAGAATACATCATTTTTTTATTTTTTATGGATTTTATTATTAATTAAATATTTTATTCTTTATTTTCTATGGAAGTGTTTTTATCAAAATTTATAAATACCGCATTACTCAAAATTTGGATTTTAAACATAAACTGAATGTCAAAAAATTATTTCATTGTGTATTTTCATATAAATAATTAAAGTTCATATCTGAGTTTATTTTCTCTTCAACCATGATATATATATGACTTTAATCTATTTATTAATATATTATATCCTATTCCCTATTACTATTTCAACTTTAATAAATTTTAATTATAACTATCATTAATTTTCATAATTTTACCGGACATTCCCTTGAAAATATTTCATCATATTTTATTATTGATCATATTTTAGTTTGAGGTTTTATATTTGAAAAATGTCTTAATCTTTAATATTAATAAGATATTCCTTATATTTATTTTTCATTTAATATTAATTCACTGTATATTTTATTTTATCCAAGAGTATGATGTCATGTTTAAGTCATGCTTCAAGTTCTAATTTGAATATGTTATCCATGTAAAAAATTAAACCATATCAATCGCCACTACAAGAATATTTTTTATTCCTCTCCATAATAGAAATCAATTTTGTGAATTTATCAAAAATACTATTCTAGATATTAACAATATAAATGGAGTTCGTCCACTTCCTCTATTGTCACCAGACATCTTCTCTTTCTTCTTGGAATCTTCCACTTCCTCTCAAATATTTTTATTACTCCTTTGATTATTTTCTATATTTTTATATTTTAGGAACCTAATATTTTTATAATCTTATTCATACTATGCACTCTCACTATTTAGGTAGATAATAGAAAATATTCCAAAACCAAAACATTTCTAACACTTTAGTGGGAGCCTGCCTTTATATTTTCATTTTACTTTTGTAGAAATTGTTGGGATAAGAAATACTATTCTATTAAAATAATAATTTTTTCTTCATCTTGATCACATATAATTGACTTTTCAATTTATTTATTAATAATTATTAGTTTATACAAAGCCTCAAGTTGGATTTTCTCTTTATATTTCTTTTTTAATGAATGAGACATTTTGATTTCATATTCAATGATAATATATTAAAATTATTAAAGTGTAATAATTTATTTATCTTCTAATGATGAAATATATTCATTTAAACTGTCATGAATTTTTTTTATTATCTTCTTCATAATAGTACAACCATATATTTTTTATCCATAAACATCAATGTTATTTAAATTTCTTTAACATTATAAAGTAGGCATTGTTTTTTTATTCTTACATAATTTTATATCTTCTATAATAAATATCTAAATATACACTTTGGAATATTTCAAATTTATGTTTATATATATCCATTGTGTTGGATTTGAAATAAAATTTTATTTTATTTATCATTTTGTGGGAATGATATTGTGTTTTTAGGTGAAATAGAGTTACTTTTTATCATATTAATGATTTTCTAAATTCATTCTTATGTAAGAATATTATTTATTAATCCATACTATTTATAATAGCATAAAATATTAATTAATAATGAAATATAAATAAAATTGTTTCAATGAATAAACTTGTAGAACGTGGTGGATATTAAACAGTGGAAAATTGAATATGTATACATGATAGTTATGCGGGATGTTTTCATATAAAAAAATGTTTTTGAAAACATAATGTTATAAAATTATGAACATGAAAATTTTATAATTTTTTATACTATGTGTCCATGTTTTTTTAGCAATATAATTATTTAAAAATAATGTTCATATAAAATTAATGTTTCAATATTGGAGTTGTGGATATGATTTATGAAATTTTTCAAATAGAGAAAGGTTATGACCAAAAAAGTTACAATTTATGTACATTTTTATTATAATACAATTTTTTATAATAATACATAGCGTATTTTTCAGGATGTGATGTAGACGATTATTAAAAAATCAAGCTTATTGATCAACTATGATAAGAAGGGATTTTCCTCGTGATTGTACTAGGCGGAGAAATATGATCACAAAATTAAGTACTCCAATTTGATTTTAGTGGGATAAGGTATGGATTATTATTTATTGGTTATAGAATTTTTATATATGGAATGGTGATGTCATCAGATAGAGAGTTTCAATTTCACCGAACAAATAAATTTTGAGTATATTGGATAAAGGATTCTTAAAATGTGTCATTATATGATGATGTATTAGATAAAGAAGACAATTTTTTTGAGTCCAAAGATTAAATAATGATGATGGTTTACCAAAAAGAGTCCATAAAATAATGGATTTCATATATGTACATTTTATATTGATACACCTCTATGTACATACACTAACCAGTTTTTCCTAAACTTTATCAAAATATTGTAACTCGAAAACTTTTTATGTTGTTGATTTGTTATTTAAATATTTTTAATACTAGACAAGACTTATTCATGTATATAATAGTTTTTTGATTTCCAAATTAGAGTAATATTCAATTAAAATTACTAAATCTGATTATTTTAAATCAATTAAGATAGTCAAATGAATGTAGAGTTAAGTAGGAAATTAAAAATTAGGGCATGCACTTCCTCCTCATTTCTTAGAGGGTGTATTCGTATACAATGTTGTGATGGATTATTGTGAAGTTTTTGTTTTCTATAAATAATTATTTTTTTTATGTTTTAATGTGAATAATGTAAATACATTAACTTCTTATACATATATATTCCATCTACATTGATAATAATCATTAAATTTCATAGACACAATCCAAAGGATCGAAATGAACCAGTTCCTTTGGAAGTATGGACATAATAAAAAATGGTTCATATGTGGACTAAATCATCTCCCATAATGTTATTTATAACTACAAAACTTATTATACATATCAATCCTAATAAATATCTTCATAACCTAAGTAAAGGAAAGATAATAATGATTGAGATCTGATTCCCAGTGATCATAAAAAGGGATATATGTATATATAACATGAGCATAAGGGTATGAGAACATGATACAAACATTTGAAATCCATAATATTAATATAAATGATAATTATCATGTGTCTTTGAATAAATACTGGTAGTTAATAAGACATAAATCATATGAAAATAAATGAACATGTTCCATGAGAGTATAACATTATCATAATACATAGAATTGTGGCGTACTCATAACCATCGATCATAATTTCCTTAGTATATTATGGATGATTTCATAGATATGATTGTGATTCTGGTTCACTTCCCAAAGCCTCAAAGTAGTTAAGGTTCACTCCCATGATTATAATAATAGACAAAGTCCCTTATTGAATTGGTTTCACTCCCCATGCTATTTCTATTTATCTCATGGGATATTAATCTTTAAAAAATTCATTGGAGGGAGGTAGAAGTCCCACATGTCACGTAATCTATAAATTTATGTCAAAAGATCATAAAAAAAATTTCATATTAGAACTGATGATATGATATGCGTTTTATAAAAATTTCATCATATAATAACCTTTGAAAAAGAAACATGTTTCAAAATAAAATATTCATTTCAAAAAATCACAACCCTTGAAAAACAACTGAGTTTCATAAGCATTTTATCATGACATAACCCATAGAAGAGAAACCAGATTCATTGAATTTTTTTCATCATAATCTTAAAAAATTCAAGGAAATAATAAAAATGTTTTATAGTGATCATATCGCTAGTAAACCATTAATAACATCTAATGATGTCATCCAATATGGAAAATTATTTTCAATAAAATATCTTATGGAACATTTTATATGGAAAATATCATTTCATTGAATATATCCTTTTTGAAATTATAAAATTCATAAAATATTGTATAAAAAAATTTCCAAGAATTTAATCCTACTAATATATAAAGTATCAAACAAATTATATAATGGTCATGATATCGGTATATTCCTTTAATGTCATACACATTAAAAAATAGATTCCTTTCATATATTTTTTAAAATCCAAATGAGGAATGTTTGGAATATGAAATGATGATTACATTCAAAAAAATATCAAAAAAATCAAACATCATTAAAAATTACTTCAATGAAAATATTAATAATATTTTTAAAAAAATATTCCGAACATTTTTAGAGAACAAGATTTTGGAAGAAAATTGGGATTCCACTGAAGTGAAAAATAAATTTTATTATTCATAAAAATATTAATTTGAACTCTTAAGTGCATAAAGTGAGGAAAATGAAGGAAAAACTTGTATTCTAATAAAATATCTTTGGGATAAAATAATTCATCGTTTTTTATTATAGGGTTCATAAGTGTTAATAATCAGAAATATAATCATAAGAAATCCTGATAAATGATGAGATTTTATCATAAAAGAGATACATCTTTTGTAACATTGAACTATAAGGCCCATAAGAAATAACATTATATAAAGATGAAAATATAATGATAATGAGTATATTCATGTTATTACATGTGAAAATTGGTGTATATACACCTAATGAATAAATATTGGGGGATAATAAGACATATGTCTCAAAGAAAGAAAATTGATCCAAAAATCTCAAAACATAAGTCAGGACATCAATCATACAAATGAAAAAAAAACTTTATAAAAAAAATAATTTTATTATACAAATTTTGATGAACCATAAATTTATATATCATACCATATAATATTTTCTTATTTATTATATTTTATTAACAACTCCATGTTAAATTTGTGTTTCCAGTAATAACTACATTGTTTTCCATGTGCGTTTTAATTTTTTATTTTTGGTATTAATCAATTGATAATGGGACCATATTATCAAAAAATTTCAAAATATATAAATATAATCTATATTCAGATAATATGTAATTAAATTTATTCATTAATGTTAGATTATGAAAATGTAATACATTGTTCATGGAGATCGTTCGTTGTACAAACTCTTGAATATAGTTTCCATTTTCTCGAAGGATAAAAAGAATGAATTATATATAATATCATATAAATATTGATTCATTTTTATGTCATATATATCACATATATTCATTAATATAATATTTATTTCCATCAATTTAAACCATTAATGAATAACATTTCTCCCCAATTTGGTAGTTCACCATACAAACGAGCGACGTAATCATATTACTATAGAATAGATAAAAATGAAGTTGTATATGATATTATAATTCCATAATTATAAAAATATCATATCTATCATATATAAAAATATAATACATCATTATATCCATTATTGAGAGGTGGTTATGGAAATGGAATAACATCAAATTGTGAGGTCGTAGTCCGTTGTACACACAAAAGATTATTTCATATCAGATTTGATCGAATATGAGATTGATATAGGTTATGACTTTAAATGTATAACATACAAATATATATTATATATTGTTTTCAATATATTAACACAATAGAATAATATTTTATATAAATGGAATAAGAGATAAAATAAGAACTCATGTATTAGAATTTACCTCTTATTTGGAGAGACCATTAGGGGTTATTCATAAAACCTTCATAAGAAATATTAATAACCAATATAAGGATTATTGGATTCGGGGTAAGATTTAAATAATTTATTTGTGTTTGAATTGTATATTCTAAAGGGGTATTCTGTTGTGATGAGGAGAGTATTGGGGTGGGATTTCATAAGTGAGGTTAGTGCCATACTAATAATTTTAGAAAAGTAAAAGTGTTACACATTTTATTATGAGGGAACAAGGATATAAAATCTAAAATTATAGAATATATATATAAGGTCTATATATGGATATAAAACACATTTTTAAAATATTTGAGTCATTTTCTACACCTATCGTTTTATTTTAACCTCTATTTGACACATTTTCACCTTAACCACTGTAAATAATTTTTACTATTTTTTTTAAATTTAAGGCCAAAAATTATGTTGAACATATTAGATAATATAAATTATAATAATTTAAATTAATGAATAAATATTTCCAAACTAAATTCAAAAAATCAGAAAAATATTATGTAAAATTAATCACATAAACACGATGAGAAAGTAGGTTTCCAAACAGAAAATTTTTATAAGTAGAAAATGTTGTAATTTCGAAATTTGAAATGGATTTGATACCAATGACCTAAATTATATTAATGAATATTTAATTCAAATAATTTTACATTTATAACCATTTTAAAATAAAAACTGACCTTCAAATTTCTTTAAATAAAAATTCATTTTTCAATAAAAACCAATCTTTTTCACTTTTCATCAAAAAATTATCCTTTTTAGAAAAATATCAAAACATCACACTAAGAAAACTTTTATATGATTATTTAAAAAATTAAATTCATTTTATCAAAATATTTTTCTTAATGTGAAAAAATAAATTTTATTATTATTACAAAATAGACATAAATGATATTTTTTGAGAGGATATTATTTTCAAAACATATACATGCATTACCAAAAAGTAAGAAATTTTTAAAAATATATTTATTTATATAAATCCATTACAATTAATATTTAAAATTTGATAATTTTGATTTATTTTCATCTATTTAAATTGTGTGTAACAATGATATTTTTTAAATAATATTATTAATATTTTGTGTGGTTCTTTTAAACATAGTTTTTCTTGAAACAGAAGTTACTGATAAAAAATTTAAATTTATTCACAAATAATAATTCATAATATATAGGGTTGTTACATTATACCTACCATAAAATTAATTATTCCCTCAAAATTCCACAACTATGATAAAAAATAGATGAGGACTATTCTACCTCATCATATTCTCATCTTCCCACATATCTTCATTGAAAAAGTGGTCTTATTGAAAAAAACAAGACATGGGGAGTGATCTTATTTCTTAGAACATTCTCTATTCAGTATAGAATAGCCATTAGTTATTCCTCCCCTGAAAAATCATTATCTGGTGATATATTATCCATTTTTATTTCATTTTAGGGATCAATTATGAACATTTTATAGAGAGATACATGGAATAAATCTTGAACATAGGATATATTTTAATTGAAAATATAAACAATAATCGATGGTCCTGATATGATAAATAATTTAAAAGGGATCAATATTAGTAGGTCTTATTTTCCCTTACATATAAATCTTATTACCTTCTCCCTTGGAAATATCAATAGGAACACCTTTTCACTGACTTAAAATTCATGATCACACCGGTTATTATCAGTGTACCTATTTTATTGACTTTATTTTTACTTTAAATATTATTTAATTACTCTAACACTATCTTCCATTTCACCATCTATATATGGTCCAAATATCTATCTTTCTCCAACATAATTATAGAATTTCTTAGTTCTGCACTTCATTCCAAATAGGGCTTCATAATGATCCATCTAAATGCTTGACTAAAATAATTTTTTCATAAAAACTCACTATGAGGATGGTGTTGATCGCTTCCATATTTAAAATCCAAAAAAATAGGCCAACATATTATATAGGTATTAAATCATTCATTCAAACTAACAATCTATTTGAGGATGATCATTAGTTCTACAACTCAACTCTATATCCAGAGTTTTTTTGATGAGTTCTCTATAAAATTTAGGTCATCAGAAGATCATTATTAGACCCAAATATATGTTGTAATTAATGAAACCGTACCATTTCATTAATGTATAACCTGGAATGTGGATCCATATGGAAATATTCCTGAATAGTGATGAATTTCATTTTCTTTTAAAGGAGATCTACAATAATCCATTTAGAATTATTCCCTTCAAATGTATTTAGAATAACAAACAAAATATCTATAATGATGTTTTCCCATGTCCATCTTGGTATGGTTAATTGATATAACATCCCTTTTTACATTATTCCCTTGTTCTTAACATGATAAAATACCAATAACTATGATAGGTATTGTATGATATATCTCAACATTCAATCCCTCCATAAGCATTCCTTTAAATATCTCTTCATATTCATACATATAGGTTGAATAGAGAATGAATATCTATTTACTTTATATACGAACACCTTCTGTAAATAAGGTAGGGAAAAATATACATGGTTCTTGAACAATATCATTCCATCATGAACACAGTAAAAATCATGGCCATTTATGAAATTCTATTTCAGCTCCAGATAATATTTCTACACCACTTTAATTTTCAAATAGACACATAGTTAAAATCACATTTGATAAATATATAATTTCTACCCTTCAATCATTATATCCTAATCGAGGAGGAGGCAACTAAAATGATGGGGCAGTCTCTTGGGGTTCCACTCAATGAGGAGAAATACACATGGATTGACAAACAAGATTCAATTATGGTCGGAGGTTTCATTCAAGGAAAGACCAGTGTCGAGGAGTACATTCAATATTGGGATCAGTTGGCTTTACTGTTGGAGATGCCGATTTTAGAAGGTACCGATTTTTAGATGGATTCCTTACCGTGGGAATTATTTAGAGAAATTGATTTGTGAAACATCAGGTTCATCTTTAAATCTGTTGTTAATGTTTTTTATCTTAGGTGGTTGGCTCAAGGTAATTCTTGTGTGAACTATGCTTGTTGTGAGTTTTTTATCATTTCCAGTAGTCTTCTTGGACCTGCTCCGGAAGAGGATCAGAGCATGGTGTCTTCATTGGTGCAGGCCTTTTGGATTGGAATGTTGAGAGGTGACATCGGTTCCATGCCCGTGCATTTCTACATGGGACGATCTACTAAGGGGTCCTGCATCGTTGAAGGCTTCTCATCATGGCACAGGTACTGGGGTGGGGCAGGGCTGGTTGATTTTCTGGGTGTTTTTATTGTCCAGTTTTTTTGTGCAGTTTCTCACTTTTCCCTCAAAAGTGTTTGCTTTATAATAAAAAAGTAAATTTAAGTATGTAATGTGTCTTCAACATTGTTAACATTCGTAGACTGGTAATTTATTGAGTTTTTATAATCCTTAATCATCCACCAAAATCTTCTCTAGAACATATTAATCTACTTCTATGTGTATATAAACTTTTAGAAAATTATTAGTATATATTTCCAACTTTTCTACATAAAGGCAATTCCTCTATATAATTTTTACACAATTTACCATCGCAAACACCAATTCATGACTTTGGAAATTTTGATCATGAACCTTTAATTAACATGATGAATAATCTAGAACCATTTCACTCCGCAAAAAAACACATCAAAATTCCTTCTTGGATGCATCATTCTAGATTAGATACCCTTCTCCATATTAGTGTAATGTATGAAAAATAGAACTGACTAATATTTTATTTTGTTGAATGAAATTTTCCTCCAACACATCTTTCATGAGGAATATGGATCTTTTATGTGTTTACTTGGTGAGTGGATGAGATAATAATGGGAAAGTTTCCACAAAACATAAATAATATCCAGCTAGACCAGAAAAAATACAGATCTCAGTCCACATGGAAAGACTGGAAGAACATTCAATACGATTTTTATTTGGTGGATCAATAGATAAATTCTATCTTGATATTATATAGCCCCAAAATGATACCTTTTACAACCAAGATTTACACTTTGTAAATTTTTCATATAGTATCGGGTTCCTTTGTTTGTTTATTATAACTCTCATGTTTTCTTCATAATCATCATTTATATTTTAATACATGATAATATCATCTATATAGACTACCAAAAACCTATTAAGGTAAAATCTAAAGTCTATTTTCATTAAATCCAAAATGATAGAGGGGAAACTAAAAATATCTTAATATGTCACTATATACATAGAGTATTTATACGCTATAAAAAATAAGATCTTCAGTGTATCCCTATTATTGATATCCAAAACTATGATCAATATTTTAAAATAATCAGTCTTTAAACAGTTCAGTAAATATTACATCATTATGGGGTATAGGATAATTTTTCTTAATAATTTTTTCTTCATCACTTGATAACCAGTAAATAATATCATTGATCCATCTTTGATTTCATAAAAATAAATAGGTGTACCAAAAGGTGACACAACAGGCCGAATAAATTCCTTTTCATGGTTCTCTTGGATTTTATTTTTCAATTAATAAAAATATATCAGGTTCATTTTATTTGGAGTCTTTGAAATATACATGGCATGAAGTGTGATTTAAATTCAATCCTCAATTTCATGTTTTGGTATAATGAAAGGTTCTCTTCTATATAGAAATCAAAAAAACTTCTACAAAATAGATATTTCATTGATGTTGAGTTTCTCTTTAACTATATGAGATGAAAATTATAGTGAACCTATACTTTTACAGATAAAATTATATTATTTTATGCATAACTGAAAATAAAATTACATGAAAATGATTATAAATTCTTGTTTATTGGATGTTAGGTACATAATTAAACATCAAAATTAAAAAATAAGAACATATTTTATTTAATCTTGGTAAAATGATACTAACGTAATTTTAGCTCTAAAATATACACCGGGTAACCTAGGGTAAATACATGATCTATGGGATGTGATAAAAATCATATTGAGGAAATAAACATTAAAATAAATCTTAACATAGGGGTTATAAGGAATAACATAAATATTTTAAAAGGAATGGATCAGGATTAAAAATATTGAACTATAATATATAGAAATTGGGATCATATAATCATGTAATCATAGTAATGTTGAAAAAACATAAAACATGACTTTATCAGGATTCAAGGCTTATTACACATGGAGGAGCACGAGTCAAGGCTAACTACCAAGACTGTTGCACATGGAGCACGAGTCAAGATTAACCACTAGGATCGTTTCACATGACGTCACATGAGACTAAACAATCCCCAACACATTGGAGAACTATCTAGGTCCACCCATAAAAACATGTTCATGAATATGTTTTCCACATGAATAATAATACATATGTAATCAAATATCAACATAAGGGTTACACATGGTAATAATTGGGTATCATAATCATGTCAAAAGGTATAACATAAGAGAATATAATAATGGTTTCCATGAAAGAAATTATTTAAAAAGTACATGTACATTAATCAGGTAAAATAGGCATAAATCATAAGGTTTAATTTAAAAATGAAGTTAATACATTAAAAAGTAGTGTTTTAGAATATTTAGATATAATAACTTTTAGTGTGGTTTAAGGAATATATTAAAAATTCTTTCAAACAGAAAATGTATAATTTTTTGAAGAAAAACATATATTAAAAAATATATGTTTTCATGATAAAATGAGTCATTTTAGAAATAAAATTTTATCATAAAATAGAAAAGGTAGTGATTGTAGAGACCCGTATCCTGACGTACATTGACATTACATTACATTTGCGGAATACTTAGTACATAACAAAAACACACTCGCAAGGATCGTAATAGTTTAGTGTCTTTGGAAACTCAGAATATAATCTTCTAATCCTGTTGAAAGATCTTCAATATCTCCCATAAAGATCTTCTTTTTTTTACCTAAAACCTTTCTTTATATCCTGGGGAAAAACATAAAAGGGTGAGCTCAAATGCTCAGTAATGGTAAACAAAAGAAATATCAATCACATCATATACATAAGCACATAACTTTTGGAAATCTTAACCTGAAAAAGAGATCATAATTTCATAACATGGGGTAAATCATGGAAGTGAAATGTAATCACAATAATCATAACTTAAAACATGAAACTTTGTGGCATTCACACATAATCATAGATCATACATCATCACATAACACATGTAACAAAAATGGGATTCTTGAAACATCATGACATCATAAAACAAATCTTATAAGGCAAATGACTTCATAAAAATAATTCCCTCACAACATAATCAAATCAATGTAATTAAAGGGATAAAAACATACCCCTTTATTATCTTATATGGAAAATAATTTTGATAAAACACTTGAACACCATTCTTGAGGAAATTATCCTTTCTTCTTCAAAAACACTTTTCTTTTCTTAATATGTCATACAATTATAAACTAAAAGAAGTTGATTAAAAATAAACATGAAAACTTGTAATGGAAGCTTCTTGGAAATAATGTTTTAAAAATCCATTCATGCCGTATAAGTTAAAAAAAATATTCTGCGTACCTTTGTCGGAAAAGTCAAAAAGTACCTCGTACGAAAAAAACGACAAAAGATTCCTTTCATATTCTTTACTAAAAACTCACCGAAGGGTAAAGTTGGATTTAAAATATTGTAAGTGGATGGAAACAATATTACATATTGAGGGAACATGGATGTGGATGATAAAATACACCCCAGTAAATACTTACGAATAAACAATCTCGGATAAAAATGAGATTGTGGTATTTTCCCTTACCTTAGGTCTGACTTGCTTTGTAAGTGTCCCAACCTCCTGTATAATGATTTAAATCATGTTATTGACTTATTACAGAATAATATTCATTGTTATGATATCATATATGGTTCACTTATGACATTATATTACCCGTTCTTTTGTAAATTCCATGTTAAAGAAGCGTTTTGGGTAAAATCATTTCATTTATCGTAGGTGTTTTGAGTTGTTGTTCTTGACATTATTATTACTTATATCATGATTTAATTACTTCCAGAATATAAACTATGATTTATATATCATATATATTCAGTATATATATATATAATAGATAGATAAATGAAATGAAAAACACCGTTCATGGAGACGGTAGTCCGTACATACGCATGAACGATGTTTTTCTTTCCTTATTGTCTTGAATGGAAGTAAGTAGATGACATACATATATATATATATACATAAATCCAGTATCATTATTATGTCATATATTTCATTAGTACTTATTATATATACTTTATAATCATTCATGAATGGTTAATCATTAAGAATGAATCTCATCGCGTCGTGGAGACGGTAGTCCGTACGTACGCACGAGCGATGATATCGTTCCCATGGTCATGGAATTGTTTTTAAGTGTATGTATACTATTTCAGTATCAATATCACTTTATAATAATCATATATAGTTACTCATTAAACCATTTTACCCATCCAATTAAGGTGGTGGCGGAAAATGGATTACACCACGGCGTGGAGACAGTATTCCGTACGTACGCACGCGCGATGATTTCCTTTTTCTGTAGGATGGATAGATGGTTAATTAGAGTTGTTTCATATTTATAATAACATATAAGTATATAATAAATACTTATGTTATTACTTTATCATGAAACAACTAAAGAATAAGAAGTTGAAGAAGAAAGAAATTGAAAAAGATCGGTAATGGATATTACCTCTTCTTTGGAACGCCTCTTTGAATCCTCCACTTAGGGAACTAAGATTGGTCTTTGAAGAAGACCAGGACCTCTAGGATGATACTAGGGAAGTGGAGAAGATATTTTGGCAGGGTTTGGCCGAGCTTGAGTGCTCAAATTGGTGTGAGGAGGAGGGGGAGGAGGTACCCTTTTATAAGGGAGGAGAGGGGCCCCTTAGGAATATCTCAAAATATTATTTTATATTAAAGTCAAAATCGGTTCATAATGGTTCCAAAGGGTCTTATTTCGAAGATAAAGTGGGTATGGGTCGATATCCTATCAACCAATAGGATTTAGACAAGTTTAGGTTATTATTTTAACCTTATCAATTATATTTAACTCTAAGTTAAATAATTTAACTTTTACCGTGTCTTTTTGTTTTCTTACACTATATGGTTAATAAACTTACTATAACATGCCAAACGAACCCCAAATTGTTTATTATTAATATATATATCCTTATCTAAGTCATTTGGCCGAACATTAGATTTTTATGAATAAAATAACAATTAATAATATAATAATTTATTTAAAAACTATTTTTTGTCAATTTTGACACTATTTGATATATGATTTTTTGTGAAAGTCATAACAGAATTATATGTTCTAACCTAGTGGATTAAATCAACACTGATATATCATAGTAACCTTGAAAATTAGTGTAATTCATAAAAAGTTCCAAATTACATTCATTTGAGAATTTATAACATCAATTATGTTAATATTTCCTTAAAAGGGTAATTACTGCATCATCGTTGTGTCATAAATAAATTAATTTATTTAAAGTTTAAAAATTATAAGTAAAATATAATTATGTAGGAAATCTTTTTATATTTCTAATGAATATTTATAGTCGAATTTATCTTATGTATAACCCCATATTAAAAATGTTTTAGTAAATAAACTTTGATTTTAACTCTTTTAACTCTTCTTTGAATTAAATAATAATAAATGTCCTAATCTAATCCAAGTGGGCCTAAATGATAATATTTTACACTTAAGGTGGTTTTTGGTCGAGATACACTTGTCCAATAGAATTAGGAAATGTGTTAGGGTAATATTAATATCATTTTTACCCTCAATTACCCTATTTACTTTTAACCATGGTAAATAAAAGTAAAAAGTTACTATTCACCAAAAATTATTTTCATCTCATTGAACCACATTTTAATTACTGACATCAACCGTGTCTCTCGGATTTTTGAAATTCCATTCACAGAAGCGGTAAAATTAAGTTTTATGAAAAATTCAGTTTTTTTAACTACCACTTAGTAGTTTCACTATTCATCAAAAATTGATGTTTTTGAGAACAATGCCAAAATTTCATCCTAAGCTATATTTCATATTCCGAATTCAAAAATGAAATCTATTTTACCAAATTAATAACA
Source organism: Viscum album (assembly GCA_963277665.1). Taxonomy (NCBI): domain Eukaryota; kingdom Viridiplantae; phylum Streptophyta; class Magnoliopsida; order Santalales; family Viscaceae; genus Viscum; species Viscum album. The sequence continues at coordinate 885,013,096 of OY728123.1, forward strand.
TAGAAGTTGCATTAATTAATTTTATAATTAAATCCCGCTGTTAAAATAAATAGCTTGTTTTTAAGAAACAAAATATATCAAAAGATTGACACTTGATTATGTCTGGTTTAAATCTGAAATTACAACCAATGAACAACATTGTATTAAATTGTAAAAATATATTCTAAATATACTTTAAAACCACTCAAACTAATAATTTATCACTATTAATTATTTCGATTAAAAAAGTTGTTTTTAATTATAATTTAGTAATTTTCACTATTCATCAGAATATGAATGTTATCCGAAAAGTACCAAAATTTCACCGGCATGGCTGGTCGGTCACCAAGTGAGGGGACGGACCGAGGGGAGGGGCTTTTGCACACACCATAGTAGATGGGGAGGGTTTTTTGTGATTTACATGTGAGAAGGAAGGGAGAAATAAATAGATGACAAAAATAATGGAAAATAATATATGGTAAAATGGGAAAAATTAAATAAAAATGGAAAACTAATAATAATGAAATAACTAATAATAAAATTAATTATAGTAATATTATTTTCACAAAAATTATATAATGAAAAATAAAATACAACATGACAGTTAGGGGTTAAAAAATATATAAATATAATATAATGGTTGAAGTCTTTTAATTACACATGATAATATGACTTTATTAGTTTATTTAAAAGGTATGTGCAATGAAAGAAAAATTGTTATTTAAAGTAATCACTTTTGATTTCATGTTTTGGAAAGTTATTTTATGGTTTTGAAATTAATTTTAATATATTTTAATGAAAAATGTATGAAATTTAATATATATGTGTCGAACCTCAAGTCATCTAAAGGATTATGTCATTATTACATCATGAGTATTGTAGTTTATGTTACACTGGTTGGGAGAAAAAATTTTAATTTTACTATTCATATGAAAATTGAAGTATTTTAGAAAATTATCGAAACATCACCCTAGGAAACTTTTGACATTATTTTTTAAAAATTAATAATAATATTATCAGGATAAATTTATATAATAGGTAATTTTAATTTATAATATAAATATTATGGGTTTTACAAAATACATTAAAATTCTATTTATTAAAAACGTGATTATATTTTCATGGAGTTTTTTATTCATTAAATTTATTATTCAGAATTATATAATTTATATTTACATATATTAATCATGATAAAAATTATTTATATCAGAAATATTATTTTAATGTAAAATTACAGTTATAATGGACATGTTACTATTCCCAATAGTCACATTACTATTACAACATTCACATTACCTATTATATATACCACTCCATTCATACATTCACTAATTAACTAAATTACCCTAAAGGTTATATATTCTAAATTTAAAATATTTTGATTGTTTTAAAGATGATTTTTTTCTTTAATATAGTGTTTTTAGTGAGGGTGATGATTCTAATAGATTGCAGTGATCCATATTTTCACATTCTGGATTTTATATTTTATACTCTTTATTGAGTTGTAGTGTTTTCAGTTTTAATTGGTTTCATTACAGAATAACATTATAATATTTATTTATTAAATTATGTCTTTTTTGGTTTGTCTATATTTTTTATGTATAATATTATATAATATAATACAACAAATATTTACTCAGTAAATAAATAATTCCAACAAACTTTGGGTCATTACTTCATTCACCATGTTTGAAAATTTTTCCTCGAAATGTAAACTCATAGTTTTTAGTTTAGAATATATGACGGTAATTATATTTCGTTGTTTCCTCTAGTTCCCACATCACCTATTCATTCATATGGTTCCACCACAACACCTTGGTAAGGTATGTTGTCTTGTTGCATAGAATATTGTCTCTACTGACCATGATTTTCACCATCTCCAAATCATATGAGATGTCATTCACTAATTTAACCATAATTGTATCCCATACACGTGAGAGATCAGCTATGTTGTTCCTCATGAGTGTTATTTGGAACAGGTCATGTACATGAGGCATAATATTTGGATAGGCAGGCCGATAAAAATCATCTCTTTTGAGATAAAGGATCTCAATGGGGCTAATGTACCATTGGCTAATCTTACAGTTCATTCCAAACCACATAAATCTATTAATTGGTGATATTTTAAGGAAACATTTGTTTCTAATATTGAACTATGATTCCCTTTGATGGTTGTTATCATAGATCTTTCTCCGACTATGAACAAGTCTTATGTATTTTTGGATGGATTGAACATTCTATGACATCTCCATCAAAATATTAGGTCTAATAAGATATTTTTCCCTGTCATTATTTCAATAAATTGGAGTTATACATCTCTTCCCATAAATAGATTCATATGGATCCATTTGAATACTTTAGTGTAATCTTTCATTATATGAGAACTCAACCAATGGGGGATGTTGATCTCGTCCATCTTTTAATTACACTATGATTGCTCTTACCATGTTAACATGGATTTGAATGGTTATTTTAAATTTTCTAGTAGGTTTTGAGTGATAGGACATTAAAAAATTCATTTTAGTACTCAAATAATGTTGAATAATTTTGATGAATTTAGATGCAAACCTTGTATATATATCTGATATGATCAAAAATAGAACCCCATACAGCCAAACAAATTTCTTCAATTATATCATGTAAATTTTTTGAAGAGTGAAATCTTCTCGAATCATGAAAAAGTGGTTAGTCATGGTGAAGAAATCCACCAAAACCCATATCACATTGATTCCATTGGATTTCATTGGGTGACCAGTGAGAAGTTATGTGGTGAAATTATCACAATTCTATGTGGTTATAGGAAATGGTTTCATCATTAATTTGGACTTATATCACTATCATTTATCTTTATAATACACTAAAAACCAAGAGATATACACTAGAATCTCCTTCTTCATGTTGTCATAGTAGAAGTTCTCTCAAAGATCACAACACATCTATGTAAATCGAGGATGGAAATAGAAATATGATATATGTACTTTATCCAATAGTTACTTATTTATTGCTAGCGATGAAGGAACACAATGTATCATTAAAAACCAAATCAAATTATCATCATCGATGTGAAACTCATGTATCTTCCCATCTATTACTACATTCACCTACTTTTGTAGCTCCAAATCATCCCTTTGTGCCCCCTGATTGTCTCCTTGATATATGGTTGAACAATCATACGAGAAAGGCTGGATGCATTCCCTGACATTATGAGTTCACGATTCATCCATTGTTTATCAATGAAGATAGGGTCTCTATCAATATACATCATGGATAGTTTAGAAGGTTATTTTTTACTAGGAGTGTCAGCTATCTTGTTTGTCTTTCCCCGATCATAGTTAATATATTAATAAAAGTCCTTTATTAACACTATCCATTTGATTTGATGAATGATGATATTTTTTATGTGAATATATACCATAGAATATCATGATCGTTATATATGTCACACTTCTCACCATAGAGATACTTCCATCAAACTTTTATAGTGACGAACCTAGCTGCAAACTCCATACCAATCATCAATTATTTATTCACATGGATCTTCAACTATCATGATGCATATGCTATAAATTAATCATTATTTATGATTACAAAACCTAGTCCTTTCATTGATGAATCTCTATATATCACAAAATCATCTCTACTTATTGGTAGTGTGAGTACATGTGTAGAGATTATTTTTTTGAGATCCTTAATTATTTCCTCACATTTTTCCATCTAGATGTACTTTATCAATTAACGTGTTTACTTAGTTAGTTGGATATAAAATTATGTTAAATACCTCAAAAAATGTCTATAGTTCTCACGAAATCCAAGAAATCTATGGATTTCTAGGATACTTGATAGCCTGGTCCATTCCCCAATTCCCATTGACATTGAAGGGTCTCATGAAATTCCCTCACATGGGATCAGGTTCACCAAGAACGTGACTTTCTACGTCCAAAATTCACACTTGTTGAAATTATAATATATTTTATTGTTTCTTAATTTATCCAATACAATCCTTAAATACTCTTATTGTTCCTCCTTTATCTTAGATTAAATAAAATTATCATCGAGAAATATATTTTTTAGATACTCTCTAAAAACTATATTCATCAAATACGTGAAGATTTCATGGGAATTTGTTAGTCTGAAGGGAATAACCATGATCACATAACGTCTATAACATGTACAGAAATAAGTGTTCTGAACATATTCATTCTTCAACATTAATTGATTTTATCCGGAATAAAGATCCACCCTAGGGATGTACTGAGCTCTTTGAAGTTGATAAAATAAGTCACCAATTCATAGAAGAGGATACTTGATCCTTATGGAGATATTTTTGAACTCCCAAAAAATCAATAAATACCATTTATAATCCATCATTTTTCATGAAAAATAGATCTAGAACACCTCAATTTGATTTAATAGGGAATACAAACACTTACCAAAAATTTTCATGTAGGGGCTTCTTTAACTCTTTCAATTCTATTGGGTCCATCTTGTAGGCACATTTTGAGATTGAATTAGCTTTGGTTATGTGCATTATTGAGAACATTACCTCACAATTTGGGGGAAGTCAAGGTAAATTATCCATAAATATATAATTTTATTCCATATAATTTTTCATTTACTCGAGGTTGATACATTCCATTAACTCAACCATTTGTTAACTGTATGATTTTTCATGGGGTATCAACACCCACAACATTGATGGGTTTTCCATAGGAGATTCATGATCATCCATGAATTATTAATGGTGAATTTTATGTTTCAAAATATAAAAATACATTTCCTTTTCTCATCTATTGATGTGTTCTCTATAAAATGAGACCCAATTCATGCCCAGTATAAGGAAAAATTCTATCAAGGAATGTATTAGAAGATTTAATGGAAGAATATTCCCACATACGACTACCAAAGAAGAGTACAATATATGGTTTTAAAATATTGAACCAATAAGAGTTTTTATGGATATCTATTCTTCAAGGAATGGGGTATTTTTTAAAATATTTTGAGAAAATGTTTAAGATACAAAGGAATGTGTGTAACCACATTCAAATAACTCATTTTCATTGTCATGTGTATAGTAGTTTACCCTATACAACTTATTTCTCATGTTTTACATTAGTAGTATTGATATAATAAGATTTCCCATTATCTTTGGACTTTGGTAAATGGTGATTCTGATTATCCATAAGTGAATTATATTTAGTGTTCAAGCTTGTATTATTTCTTTTCACCCTATAAATGATGCATTTAACTGTGGATAGTGCATTGGAAGCTTCCGTCTGTTACTCCATAATATTTGATTGCTTAATTATTTATCACTAAAATTCATGATCTTGATGGCCTTCTCTTTTACTTGGGATCCATTTCCCACATCCCTTTGTGTCCATTACCATGATGTTTCTACCCATATTTTTGAAATGTCGTTAGTTGTATCCTCTTTACTTCTTTTCAGATAATCAACTTGATTTAAACTCCATTTATCTATTCTTATACTTATAACCATGAGACCATTCTTTAAACTCCATCTCTAATTTGAGAGTACATTTATTCCCTTCATTATAAATCTCAATGTATTAGATAGATATAACCTTTCTATGGGGTGGTTTTAATCTAGTAAATAATCTATCAATTTCTCTATCATTATTGCTAAAAACCCCAAAGTGTATCTTGAAAATCTTGTGAAGTTTTCCTTATATGTTATGATATATTCAGCTTCCATTTTCATTATCTCTATGAATTATCTCTCCATTATTGTTTGAATGATTTGGTGTAAATACTTGGTAAGAAATGGTTTGTCTGATTCTCACCACTCCATCCCATCCATTTGATCATTTATATTTTTGTTCTTTATCCAAACCAACCAATTATTTGATTTTTCATCTAAATATTAAATAGCCAGAGTAACCTTGTCAATATCAGAATAATGGTTCTCAAAAAAAGATCATCTCCATTGAGTTAACCCGATATTATGCAACAAGTGAATCGTAAGTTCCCCTAAACATTAGTGGTATTTTCAATATAAAGGGATCCCTATATTGTTGATACCTCTTGGGTGAAAGGAGGTTATTAAACAGGTTTAGGATATTATTCATATCCTGAGTCAACTGTGTAATAATTTCTATGATGTTTTGAACTCCACCTCAAATGGAATTGGGGGTCTCATTAAGGAAATCGCTACATTGTGTCTCACATGTGTTGTTGGATAAGATTATCCTGGTTCCCAATATTTTATAAAATAGAAAAAGTATAAATGTTTAATAATACAATAAATAATGGATAAATATTTTATTATTTTTTGAAATAAAATTTAAATTCATACCTTATGGGATTAATATGTTTAGTATTTTTTTTAAACATTGTTTCTTGGATATTTACTTACAATTAGGATTATGATAAGGGTTTTTACTTTATTTTCTAATATTAATTTCCAAATTAACTAAATGATTCTCTGATACCAATTATAGGGTTCTGTAATTATTTTTATTGGATAATATTTTATACTTATCCAATCATGCCATGGGTATATATACCTCCTGGGAGGGAAAAACCACCCACCCCCAGTGTCTACCATTTCTTGATGAAGCCCTTGGACAGAGATCCATGATTCCTATAATTCTCATTATTGAGAGTTAACAAGTATCAGATTCTATCCTTTTCTCTGATACCAAATATTGATACCTTTATTTTCCATACGTTAACATTACCAAATTTTTAATAAAAACAACACAATTAAGATACAAATACATGATTTAAAAGATTAGTGTCTTCAGAAAATTATTATTATAAATATGTCTTACATAATAAAACTAATAATATTATTTTTTGTTTATATTTTTTGTGGCCACAGTGTTCCCCTTAGTACATTTAATTACCCTATGATATACATCAATGAAAGGGATGAGCTAAAATCAAAATAAGAAGATGAATAAGGTAAATGCGTAAATATAACATGGGTGAGCAGAATCCTCATTATCATATCATATGAATGGGATCAACATAAACATCATGAGGGAACATTGGACAGAGGAATGAAATGTGTAAATTCATAAAAATGAAACATCGTGTCATAGTTCACTAATACCACACATAGTTGTGAACAAATCTATAATCATGTTCACACATAACATATATGATTTATCATAACATCATTTTGAAAGAAAATATAGCATCATGTTCATAAATAATGCACATTATCTCATAAGATACATCAAACTAAACAATTAATTATAAGTCTATATAATTCTAGGCCCACCCATCACATCATAATATTTACATATTCATGAAAAACACATAGAATGTATAACAATCATAATCATAAAATAAACCATTAATGGAATGGATTTCATAAGTATTTCATAAAAATGATTAAATAATACATATTGGGATTCACAAATGACTATTTAAAAACATATTTGACATTATCATCCTCATTTTTCAATGTATAAGAAACAACTCAAGATGAGTAAAAGATGTGTTTTATGAAAGAATACTTCTATTTTAAATTCATTAAATTTATCATAAAATAATGATACAGATATGTATATCAACGAAAATAAAATATAATAACAATGAATGATATTTTTATAATATTAGTGGTTTTTTATACCCAAGAGTCTTGAAAGAGTGATAACCAAAAGAAATTGAGTTGGGATCAAGAATCCCCTTACCTTAATTCTTGCTTTATTTCATTTTTTTACACCTCTAGAATAATAAAAACAGATTTATAAAAAACTTGATCCAAAATTGAATTATACTAATTTATGTACTCATTTATCAATTATAATCATTGGATTATATTTCATAATTTCTGTTGATGAAATGAAGTGTTTTGATATCAATTGTTTATTAAAAAATCCATGTTTCTCATTGATTTATCTATTTTCATTCAATTATATTTATAGAAAATTATGATTAACTCCAAAATTTTATAGTTAATGTAGATAAATATTTATAAATAATATATATTTAATATTATCCATCTATGAAGGTTGTTATAGAAATATATTAGGAATGTCTCTATAAGTGGTTAACCGACCATTAATGGGATATTGCCAAAGAGCGCGAATGGGAAGTATGAAATTTTTTTATCACAAATATGATAATTAAAATAGTTTAACATCATTGATATTATTTTAAATTATGTAATAATTGTTTTTATAATATATTTTTTCAATATGAATTGGGAAAAGGATTAAATAGAAGAAGAAAAGTGGGAGGAGTAAATAAAGAATTACACTCTCCCTTGTTTAGGTTCACTGGCACGACACAACAAAATCCCTTAGTGATTGGATTCGAAATGCTCCAGAATTTCCCTATGTATTGTAAGTGTATTTATAGAGAGTATTTGGATAGATATAGGGATTATGAATGGTTTAGAGGAGTGGCTTTCTAAGGGATGGAAGATGGGTTATTTATACTTGATCTAACATGTATTTTGAGAATAAAACATTATATCCATAGAAAATAATGAAATAGTGATTTTTTTAAAATATAAATAATATATAATTATAATATAATGGATTAATTTATTTACACATTATAATTCAAATTCATTATTATATGAAAAATTAATATGAAAAGAATGACTTTTTTTAGGGAATCAGTTTTGATATTTGGTTTTTGAAAGTTATTTATAGGATTTTAAATTATGTAAATTGTATTTTAATGCCTCATCTGTGAAATTTAAAATATAAATTAAGAAATCAGGTCATAGAAAGTATTATTTTATTATTATATAATGAATTTTTTAATTTAAGTTACTTTAGTTATGTGAAAAATGTATTTTTAATATTCATCCAAAAATTGAAGTATTTTAGAGAATAACAAAAAAAATCACCCTAGGAAAAATTGAAAGTCATTATTTCAAAAATGGTATTATTTTTATCAAAATTAATTTATATTTTTTTTTAATTTTTATTATAAATATTAAATATATGCTTTTTACGAATTACTTTAAAATACAGTTTTTTAAAAATCTGCTTATATTTTATTTATGTTTTTTAATGATGATATTTTTTTGGAATTATAAAATTTATATTTATTTAAATTAATCATGATAATTATTATTTATAACAATATTTTTTTTTGTAAAATTACTATTCAAATAGTCAGGTTACTTTTCCCAACAGCCATATTACTATTCCCAACTGTCATGTAATTATTCCAACAGCCATGTTACCTCCTATATATAAAATTCTATTGTTTCATTTAATATTCAACTCAATTACTCTTAATGTTTTGTATTACCATTGTCTAATATTTTTATTGGTTTACTAATATTTTTATAATTTCTTATTGTTTTTTTAATGAGGGCGATGATTCTAGTAGATCAGGGTGATCCATATTCTCTAATTTTATCTTCTCGATTTTATATTCTTTGTATACTAATAATGTTTTGAATTTTGATTGGCATACTTATTGTTCTATTCAATAGTATTTATTAATGAAATGATGTCTTTGTTGGTTTTTATTATTATTTTTATTTATAATATTATTCTATATAATATTACACATATTTATTTAGGAAATAATTAATAATTATAAACACTCGGTCATTAAGTTTCTTATTGAGACTGATATAAAATCTTGAAAAAACAATAAACCATGGATTATTAATAGTTTTTATTCCATACATATTATAAGTTAGTTAAAAATAATAATAAATATTGAACAACACATGGGAAGATCAGTTTCCTTCAAAAATGATATATGATTAAAAAAAGAGAAATTGGATTAGTTGAGAATTACTGTTAGAATCTAAATTTAATGTAAGTTCTATTGATGGATAGTCTTAGAAAACATTTCAATATGTTATCCATATTTGTGATGATGATTTTTATTTTATATTCAAAAAACATTATGTATCATCCATTTTTTGAAATATGGTAAATTTTTCACATTCTTGAAAACAAACCAAAAAAAATAAATTCTATATTCATGATCCGAGTTATTCTTGTTATTTAACTTCTGATTATGAATGATCATGTGATACTGAATTCTTAGGATTCATAGCAAGAATAGTATGATAACAATTTGAACTAAATATTCTATATGAGACATACCACATCTTAAGAGGAATGATTATTCCATTTTAGCATCTTTACATAATGAAAATATAGTTAGTGGAGTATATAATAAATTTTAAATATAATCCCACAGACCTCTTGAGCTTATACACTTTGATCTCTATGGTACATCGATAAATTAATAAAAAGGGTGATTTTTAATTTTAGTAGATTCATTGATGATTTCACCAAAATGACCCGCCTAATTTTTATGAAACATAAACCATATCTTATGTAGTTATTTTTAAATTTTAAAAGGGGTGTTTAGAATGATATAAATATATATATATATAACCTTTGAACATATAATGGAAATGAGTACAAAAGTTACTCTTTTGAGTCCTATAGGAAAAATCATGGAATTAAAAATAAATATTACGTTCTTTATTGTTTTTGGTTTAAAAAGAGTAGAAGAATGGAAAATAGAGTTTTAATATAAATCAGAAGAATTATTGTCACTAAATATAAACATTTCAAATTGTTTTAAAGTTAGTCTATAATAATATATATTTATATTTAGAATATATATCGTATTCGACAAGAATAAAAAATGTCTCCCTATGAGATGAGGTATGAGAAATGTATTATTATAAAATACCTTATGTTATATGGGATACCCTGATTACTAAAGATCAAGAATCTAGATTTATGGATTTTTTAATGAAAAATTTGGATATCGTATTTTCAGTAGATACTCATTAGATGGAAATGGTTAAAAACAACAAAATAAATGACTACATTAGATAGATGATTCCATTGATATTAAAATTTAATAAAACAATTCCAAAAAAACAAAAGATGTGGGAGATGATGTTTATGTTGTAAAAAATATATGGTGATGAATTCTAAATAATTTAAATAGATTAAAGGTTCCAATAATTATAATTTTATACAAGATTATTCTTATTATTATAATGATAAAGAAATTATAGCTGATAAAAAATACAGAAAATAGAACAATAAAAAATTAGTTTGATTATGATAATATCATCAGAGATTAAATATCCTTGTTTAAAGATAATTTATAATTGAGGTTTTAAAATCAATCATAAATTATATCACATCTGAAATTATAATCCTTTTTATAAGTAGTTTTTTATAATGAATAGTTTAATGTGAAAAACAACGTTGGATAAACATAGTTAGAAAACCACGTGGTATCTTCTTCATCAAATGAAATAAAATAATGTAATAGGAACCAAATGGGTGTTTAAATATAAGATCAGTTAATACGTGGAAATTTTTCAAATTAGTGGGTGGCTAGATTGTCAAGGTTACTCCCAATTGGAAGGTGTTGATTTTGAAGATTCTTTTCCCCATTTGGAAAACATGAAACTATAAGAATGTTTTTGGTTGTTATTTATCATTAAAATTAAAAATATTATCATATGGATTCTAAGATAGTATTACTTGATGGATAAATTGATTAATAATTTTATGTTGAGAATCCCAATGGGTTCATACATTATAATTATTGAATCAAGGCGTTTAAACTAATGGAACATTTATATGGTCTGAAATAGTCACCTTATTCCTATTATTCAAAACACGATGGATTCTTGAAGTTGATTATATATTTGATTATAAAATTTGGAGGAATTTTATATGTGAAATATATATGTATACGTTCCCAAACTATCATTAATTAAATGGATTATATAATTTATTCTATTGATTGGAATAAATATTGAAAATTATTTTCAAAAATTAATTAAAAACATTCTGATGTGAATACTCAGTAGGTTGAATTTCATTCTATGATAAAAAATTATACTTTATAGAAGATATACCATTCTATTATAAGGAATTAATTCCATTGATATATCACAAAAAAATCATTGTAGATTAAAAGTAGGCTTATACACCTATTTGTGTTGTTATAAATTTGAAAAAGTGAAAATAGACAACATATAAATTAATAGGATTTATAGATGTTGATATAATTTTTCCCCTACCATAATTCATAAAGAATGTTCAATGAATATGATATAACATTTATTTGTAATATCAAAAATTTATCTAAAGGAATCCCTGATTCTTGAAGTTAAATTAATCATCAAGTATGTTAAATGAGCATAAAATTATTTTCCTAAATTATAGATAGTGTAATGTTATTAAATTTATTGATGTTATTTATATTGATTGAATTAGAAACTATAATGATAAAAAATAAAAAACATGACGAACACTATTTATGGTAGAATATTGTGAGAGATGTGATAGTAAAAAATATATTTATGTTACGTTGACTACATAAATTGTTGAATATATTTCATACACCTAGTAATTTACACAAATGATGTGGAAGAAATTCTATATTTATGTTTTGAGGGTGAATGTTGTAAAACCTTTAATGATACTTTTTGATAATCAAAGCGTAATTGATATCTAAATAAAACTTATATAACATTCGAGATCAAGGTACATTGATATTAAATTTCATTTCATTAAGGAGAAAGGTGTTGGTTAAGATGTAATTCCTTAATATATTTCAAAAAATGATAAACATTCTCTGATTTGTACTAATACTATTTCAATAGAATTATTTTAGTAATTTATATTGAAACAACATGTTAATCCTCAACTATTTAATTATGAAAATCAATTATGTAAACCCCCCATTACACTATAAATTCTATTTTAAAAAGGGTATAAGAAGTAAAATTCTATACTATATCACATGAAAATTTGAAGTTGGTGTTATCATAAAAATATTGAGTAAATTGTATGGAAGATAAAATTTTAGTTTCTCTGACTAATTAGGATTTTATAAATATATTGGCCCCAAATTTACTTTTCATAAAGGAATGTAATTCAATAAAAACATGGCATAAACAGATAGTGCAGTTTCTAGATAATCTCTATGAATTTTTTTTCTATGATGATATTTGTTGAAATTATATTTTTTTAATGTTTCCAAAAAAATCCCAATAGATATATTGAAGATCTTTTTGGATGATTGTTTAAAGATTGCATCATTTTTTCAACATTCTGTGCTTTTAGGGGTGTACCATAGTGGTTTTCCCTTTGTGTGCATCAAGGAATGTATTATGATTGAGTCTCCCTAAGTACCTATAAGTATGGTATTCTTATTGAATTAATTTTAACCACATAATATCGAACCATTGCAACATTTTGTGTGATTTTTTTCCGCTTTATATATGAATGTTAGAAGAATATTATTAATATATGGTTTTATTAAATTCTGTATAGTGTAATATAATGTATTACAAATTATCATAGTTTTAAATATCATTATAACTCTATGTTATTTATTATTACTAGAACATGTTGTTTATAAGTTTATGGAACATAGTGGGTACCAGAAGCAGGATAACCAATAATGTCTACCAGATAAAGAAATATAATATTTTCAATGAATGAATATTTTTGAAAAATTCATCATATAAAATGTTGAAGTTGAAATTTCTATAATTTTTTAATTTATAAAGTCATAGAGTTTCAGTTGTACAATATTTGATTATTATTTATGCACAAATATTTTAGCGTCAGTGTTAGAGTATCATGTGGTATATATGAATATTACCATATACAGAAGGTTAATGATAAATAAATATCCATTTGATAGACACTCTAACCATCATGGTATATAGATTAAATTTATTTAGTAATGTCGTGAGGAGGTCACATGACCAAGTCTATAAAAATTGAAATCATTGAAAAATGTTGATAGAATTGAAAAAATATTATAATTGTACCAGGAAGAGATGTATATAGAAACCAATTTTAATGCACACAATTCTAATTATAGTAGAGTGATCTCTGTATGATGTTTGACCATCCACATAATGATCATATAGAAAATTTAAATGTAATTAGTTGGATAGATTCACAGTCATCAGATTGAAAAATGTTGAGCCTATCAGAAAAAGGATTCATAAAAATGTTAAAATTAAAAAATATGTTTCAGATATAGAGTATTTTTATGATTCCATTGAATTGAGAAATATGAATTTTTAGTAGATAGTGTCCATCATACAACGTAGTTCCTATGAATATATATCAGATTGATCATCCATCAGGCATGTATAATGGAAGGTGGTTTTTGAGACATCGTAAAAACAATTTTAAGACAATCACCATAAAGGTAATGACATGTTATTTCAAAATCAAAAAAAAAATCTATTTGATATTTAAGGATGTTTTTTGAGTTTTTTATTCTCATATTTGTGGAATATTCAATTAAAAATGTTGAATTTGAATTTTTTTCATAAGCACTTATATAGGGTAATAGAATGTTGTGTTGAGTGGGATATTCAAAATTGGATGCCTAAATTCATCCATAGTATTTGGAAGAAGTATACCATTATAAAGGGGTGATGTATCATTGAGAATTTGTTGATTCCATTTACAAAGATTAAAATTTATGAATCTTTTTTGATAATTAAATGTGTGTTCATAACAAAAAAATTTCTTCGATGAAGAAGAGGTTTCATATAAATAATTACAGATCGAGAAGATTAACAATGTTACCTGAAGGTTATTACTTAATAAATCCAACCAAAAATATCATTTAAAACAGAGTTGAGTCCTACATAGTGTCATCAAATAGAGGTATTATACTGAGCATCACATGATAGAGGTTCAATAGACCAAGTATACTGGAGAGACATTTTTCAGAAATATTTATATGAGCATCATTCAATGGTTTGTTATTTTTTGGATCATAATTATAATAAAATATTATAACTACTAATAGAATTTACATTTTCCATTAGGGCAAATAATGATCATTATATGATATGGATTCTTTACATTCAATGTGCTAATTAATTGATATCAATGAATCAATAGGAGTCGACAAGGAAGGGACTATGTTACCACATTGGGATAGGAACTATCAACAAAATGTGTGATATTTTATATATTTATCATTATATATGAGTGGGTTGAGTTAAAAAAAGTTGAGAGTATAAATTATTTAGTAATATGATAAGGTAAATATAATGATATTGAAAATTTTAACATCTCACCAATAATTCAACTCCAATTTCTCGATGATTTACACATTTATATGTACTTCAGTTTATTTTAAGGTTTATTTCATCATTATGCCATAATTGTTTTTTTTTTCTGTCCCATCTTACTGATTTATGTAATCTATAATATGGATATAACATTTTCATTTCTATATTTTCTTTCATCCTCAAAAATTATCTTATCATCAAATGTCATTTTTTCACTTCAATTAGATTCTATAATTCATACTAGTTCTAAACCACAACATCTGGGGAAAGTCAAATAGAGAGGATAGAATCATATTATTCACACCATAGTCAATGTATCAAAAAAAATATGAGTAACTATTCTTCTCATTGGATATATATATGTATATTACTTACGAATCCAGGATCTATCATAGGAAACCTACATGTTGTGATATGAGTTGGTGTTCCCCAGGTCTGTGTGGTTTATAGTGAAAGGGATGGGGGATGAATCGGTTTTTATAGTATTTTATAATTTACATCCCATAAAAATTAACATATTCAATAATCAATAATTTTACCCTCTCACAAATATTTTTTATGTATTCCTAAATGAAATGTAAATAAAAAAGATAAAGGCATTTATATGTTTTTATATGGTCTGATCGAAGTGTGGGTACCTTTTTCTTAATATATCCTTTTTATTTCACACTCCATATATTTAATGAAAAAAATGAATCTCTAATGGCATTTGGATATGGTTGTATAATCTTCTACCTTGGTTTGTTTTCCAACTCTAAAGTTCATCAATCAATTTATAATCAGATAAGAATTGTTTTTGAATGATCACATGAGAATTATTGATTCTTTAAAAAAAGGATCCTAATCACTTATAATAAAATATTTTCATAACTACATGTGCTCATCACTTAAATAAAATTGAACTATATTATCATATTATAAACTAATATTGGGTTTCCCTTCTAAAATAATACATATTCAATTGATTATATTGTTCTCAATCTTGAGGAAATTCTATTTCTTAGACACCCAATTTCTGGTTATTTATTTTCAATATGTCTCTCTCTCAAAATTTAGAGTATAGTAATATTGTACTAATAATTTTTAGCATAGAAATAATTAATATTTTAGAAATAGATTATTTCAAAAAAAAATTATTTGGATCTCAATTTCGTAGGAAATATAGTTACTAAATTGTACAATGAGATCCTATGTGTATTTACTCATCAAACATACCATGTGAGTATGCACCCAAAATCACCAAATAATTTTTTTTCCATTTTAGTATTTTCTATGATACAATTTTATAAATTCCATTCATAATATTTCACAATAATTTATTTGGTTAAAAAGATCACATATTTTAATCAGCATCGATCACCATTATATAAATGAAAACTAAACATATTTTATAATTCCATATATTTTTTTGTAGTAATATCCCCTTAATACCACTAGATTAACATTAGATGATCTCATTTTTTTAAAATCATATGGTATGGAAAAATTAATCCTGGATAAAACCCACATGACGTCTATTACAATTGATAATACTGGTACATGATAAAATATCCAGAATCAGAACACCATAATTTTCACGTGAATAAAAAATTTTGAATAACAAAACATTTATTAAATTTTTTACATAAGATTAATCAATCCTTTATTTATTATCCCAAAACTTTTTCCCATTGATATATTTTTAGAATTATAATATTTACATTTCTTTCATTAAAAAAATGTGACCCAATTTCAACCAGAAAAAACATACAACATCAAAGGAATTATTGGATGATATAAAAAATGAAGGACCTTTTATTTTTTGTGTTCTATAGAATTAAGATAAAATATTATTTAAAAACAATGATATATAAACATCTGAATTATAAAAATCAATATCATTTCCCAAATATTATTCACATATGGTAACCTTCATAGGCATAACAAACTTCTGACAATTATTCATAACCAGTGAAAATGAAAAGTAATAAACAGAAATCGCAGATGCTCAGTGTCAATAAAGAGGGGATATCAATGATCCATTAAATATAACATCAATATAAGGATATCAGAACATGGGAATAATATTTGAAAATAATTTACAACAGATCATAAATCCTTATCATTAACATTATCATAAATAATGGTAGTTCATATGACAAAAATCATAAAGGAATAAAATTATATGAGTCTTAAAAGAATAATATTAGAATCATAGATTTATTTTTTTAAGACAGATAAAAATAAAAAATAAATTCATTAGAATTCATGGATGACTTCCATGTCAACAAAATATGGTGGAAAATTTTCAATCATGTATTATGTTATATCACTAATCCCATAAAAAATTTCTCATCAAAAATAAAAACTTTTCTTAATTCAATGGAGTGCTATTTTTTCACACATAATAACATGATCATGATTATATAGTCCATAAATGAAAATTAATAATAAGGAATAAATTAAAAGAATTGCTTATGTAATGAATGCGGTTAAAAAATATTTCCACATATCACAATGAATGTAAATTACATAAAGATTCCATAGAGAAGAAAGAATTAAATAATATAAATGAATATATCGAATTACATAATTATTGGACTAAAATATTTATTTTTAGATGGGAGAAATAAATTAAAATATCATAACATAAATGATTCAAGGGATAGAAAAGATTCTATTTAATCATGATCTATTTTAAAGACGTAATTTTAGAAATGATCTTATCACATGTATTACCCCATCAATGGAAAGTATAATGAGTTAGGTATATATTTGTTGGAAATATATGAATAATTTAGAAGTAATTAATAACATAAAATTTTTATAAAAAGTAATTTAGAGAGAAAATGATTATAAACTGATGAAAATTGATGGTTTATAAAGAAGAATTATTTATAACCTAAAAATATCTCAAATAATATAAAAATAAATTCATTAAAAATATCCATAGGAAAATGTAATAGAAGCTTTAAATGATTAATGTTTGATAAAGTTAGGAACTTCTGATCATGTTGTATATGTTTTAAGAAACCAATCATTTCTCACATTGATAAATGTAAAAAAAAACTCATCCAAAAAACAACAAAAATGAACCCTTTTATCAAAAATATTAAAAATTAGATCATGTAAAATTTGAAATTAAAAATCATTTGAAAATATTAAAAATATACCTAAAAACACTTTTAGAAAATATATGAATGGATGAAAATTGTTTCTAACTGAAGAGATAAGTAAACTAGATTTTCCTTAAATCATTATTTCAGTGTCTTATGTAGTTAAGGTGAGAATAATATATGTAAAGCATGAAATTTCGAAAAATAAATATACGATAAAAAAAATTCATGAGTTTATTAAGTGTCATATAATGAAAAAGGATTTTTTTTTAATTTAATAAAAATAAATATGGATAAATAATGAGATTCGGACATAAAAACCATTACACGTTACTATCTATTGAATCCCAATCCCAAATAATAATATCAAATGAAATATTAAAAAAAAATAAGATTTATGATATGATATGTTAATGTGTAAAATATACACTAAAAAATGATGATAGTCATGAATATAGAAAATTTCTCGTTGAAATAAATTGGACACTACAATTTCTTTAGAAATATTGTATCATTAATGTTATAATTAATCAATGAAGTGATTATTTGCAAAAAATTGTAATCCCTAAAAATAAAGAGGAAACATAAAACAATAAAATAAGTGGTCATTTCACAAATAATCATTAAATAACACAGTAAATAATGTATAAGTATAATATAATGAATGTAAATTTAGTTATGAAAGCCCTTACTATATGGTAACATTCAATTCAAATCCCGTCAAATATAATAATTCAAATTTCAAATTTTAATATACTGATTTACCTAAATGAATGGTAACCAAGATGAAATCAACTACAATGACCCCTAATATATCATGTATGTATTTTAACATCTTGAATTATAAATTCATGTTAATTATTTACTTTCAAAAAAAATTCATGTTTATTCCTTTTATATTATTATTATGATTTTCATAATCAATTAAGTTCATGTTGGACATTTTGAGGATATTCGACTCGTGTGTCAGAAATAACCCTATTATATTTACTATGGTCATGTAGGACCTTATTCCACCACATCCTAAATTATAATCAGGAAATAACTATAATTTTTTATATATTAATTATAATTTTAAAACAAATAATGAATGTTAGTTATAAAAATTAATAGTGTTACAATCCTGGGGACAATAGGTCGTCTGTCTATATGACTAATGTTTCCTTTCTTAAATGATGATTATGTAAAGAAGTTAAGTTTTATAATATTATAACTCAATGATAATTTAGTTATATATAATTTTTTTATTTATATATACCATCCATGTGATGCTTTGATGGACAAACAAACCATGTCGCTTTGTGGAGGTTGTAATTTACATGTACACACGGACAACATTATCACTATTCCATGAATAGAAATTTAATAATAGAGATTATTTTTAAATTTCCTATAATTTGAAATATTTTACTAATATATATATATATATATGATTAATTTTTCATTATAAACATATTTAATATGTACTTATGAAAAAAAATTGATGGGTTTATGGGACAGTAACTTTCAAATGCCATTTATGTTTTCCATTAAATTGAAGAGAAGATGAATATAGGCTATCAGATTAACATAATAATATCCAAATATATTCATGATAAATATATTATTATATATTTATTATTGGATATTTGTTGAAAGAGGTAAATGAAGATATAAATCTAAAACATTCAGCTAAAGGATACAACAATTCTATGGAAACTCTCATTCTCATTTTAGCTTATGTATTATTTGGTTGGTATTATTACCTAAATAGGTCATAAATAAATTAAGATATGATTTTTATTAAGTTATTTAGTTATGAATTTTATGAAAAAAATGGTCTTTGATTTTTGAATGAATGAGGATAATAAGTTCCCTTTTATAACTGAGGGAATGACCATTCATGGAATTTATTAATGAATTAAATTAATATAAATTATATTTAATGTTAAAATTTTTAAGAATTGATATCTATAAAATATAATATTATTATGTGTCTAAATACTCTCCAATAAAAAATATTACATGATTAGGGGATGTCTTCACCCATTTTTGTTTTGATTTTATCATTCCATTTACCTGTTTGACGATTACCATGAGAAAAATGTTTCTAACTATTTATGGGAAAATGTAGTTAATATAAAAGATGAATTGGAACATAAATGACATATGGTTGATATTTTAATACATACCTTAATCTATTGACCTAATAAAATAATTTTATAAATTTTTTTAAAAAATAATTTTTTATAAAATTTCATTAGTGTCATATTAATAACTATTTATTTAATTTTACTTTTAAAATCATCATAAAAACATGGTAATTATAATATAATCCATTCACAAATACATAAAATGTTATATTTAACTAATAAAATTTTATATCACATTTATTTCGTGAAATTTTATTAATATATTTATTTTTGGTATCATTTTCATTTTGTTTAAATAAATAAATACTATATTGGTCTTGCATAAGTGTTTATAGAAATTATATCACAAATAAAAATTATATATAGTTATTGTGGAAAAAAAATTATATTTAATGAAACCATTTATATCTAGACATGATTTGGTTTTATCTATATCATAAATCATTATAATTATTAAAAGTAAAAAAGTTACATTTTTACATTTTATTTTACGTAAATATGATAAATGAAAAAAATCAATGTAATATGGCCGCAAGATTCAATATTTTCAAAAACTATGGATCAAATTGTCTAAAATATAGTGATTCAATAAGAAAAATGTGAGTTTTAGGTTTATATTCTAGTGTATATCCAATTTTTTATCATTAAATAACTGATTTACTATTATAATAGTGATAATTCTTTACATAGGTTATTATTAACAATGACATAGAATAAATACTAATTAGTTACAAAATTTGGACCTCCTGACTCAAAATATGGAATCTTTTTTTCCTGATTGAAATTATATAAGTGGATGAAATTAAAATAATATTAAAATAAAAAACACAATGAAATAATCTTTTTGAAAAAATTTCATTTAAAAATATAAAATGTTTTTATATAAAATTATAGCGTAAATTTATTACATTAATCTTAATCGGATTATTTTTAAAATAAAAGATATATATTTACTTGGAAAATAATTTTTTTAAAAACATAATCTTTAAACATCGTTATTCAATAATATAGTTTTCAATTTAAAATGATATTATTAAATATTCTTTATGAAATAACTTTTCTTTATAAATAAAATTCTTAAACATGCCAATATAATTTTGAAATATTTCTTCCAAAAATTATATCATATTTATTAAATTATTTTTTGAAAATCGACCTAAATAAATTAAAATATATTCCTCATATATAACTATAAGACTATTTCTAAAAAAAATACATTTTTAAAAAATATAACAGCATTAAAAAATATTTCTTATTTTCCTTGAATTAATAAATATATTTTTCATTCATAATGAACAATATATATGTTTTAAAATTTTCATATTCTATTAATCACTACTAATTCCATATCTTGGTTATAAAAATTATACAATAAATTTTTGTGGATGGTTTAATATCAGTGTTGTGTGTCGTATATGCTATCTAACATAGCAATATTTTTAAAATCATGGGGTGATATACTCAATCACCATTTGTAGTCTTTATATAAATGAAACCTAAAGACTTAAAAAAATGACCCATTATCTACATTACTCTATCTCATATGATTCATCTTTAATACATATCGAAATGGTGATGTTTTAAGATACTGAATCTTAGCTCAAGAATTATCAAATCTAATTTATTTTCGAATAAATAATTCTACATATTAATAGATTTTCCATCAATTAGAATATATAAAAACTATTTTATCTTATGTAAGACACATTATATCATATGTATCACATTTTTGGTTAATAATTATTGTTTTCCATTAATTTTATTATTGAAATCTATATTTATTCAGTACAGAATCGTGCATATCATCAACATCTTCTAATTTTCCTATGCCTTTTCCAATTATAACTATAACTAAATGATGTAACAAAGTTTCACTTTTTCCTCATTTAAAAATGTAAAAAATATAATATGATTTATTTCTTATTTAAAATTAATTAATTTTTCCATTTTAATCAAAATTAACATTTAATTATCTTCAATTCATTATATGTATTCATATTTTCACTATATTTCTATAAAAATTCACAAGTGCATAACACATATTCATGCAACATCATTTATATCACACTCCATTGTGAATTTTTTTTCATTTCATAGTGACATCATACATTTCAGTAGTGAATCATATCTAATATTTCCATTGATATTTATAACCATAACTAATTAATGAATAACACATTATATATATATATGTGTGTGTGTGTGTGTGAAAATTTAATGTATTATGAAAAAATAAAATTCAATATTATGATCAAATAATAACTCTTACACTCAAATTCAACTTATGACAACTCAAATATTCTCAAAAGCATTCCAAAAATCTAACAAAAAAATTCATAATGTTCTTAAATATCCATATTAATGGTTAAAAATAAACAAAACCATTCATTATTTATATAGGGATTTCCTCATATATTATTTTCCTAATTCTATTCATATTGTTTTATGTCCAAGCATTTCTCTAAACTATAAAATGTATCTATAAACGAATAATTAAGATATTAGGTGATCTATAAGAAGTGAATATTTATTTAATTTCAATGTTTAATCATAAAAAATTACGATTAGGTGGCGATTATATATTAACATAATTTAGGATTATTTTATTACCGATTAAAGACACAACACTATAGAGAATCATGGATATTTTTCATGATTGTGTTGAGGATAACATCTTATCAGGCATGAGAAGAATTTACTCACTGGATTTAAAGGATTAATCATATTCGTTATAAAAAATAGTGGATGATACATTCCTATGACAAGGATATATATATGTATTTTCAATTGGGAAACTTTTATATAATCTTGTTTTTATTCATTTGTGTCGATATGAAAATTAAATCAATAAAATAACATGATTGACATAAAAAATGGTCAATATTGAAGGATAATTGTTTATTATAGATTATTCTAATAATCATAACCACTGATGATGGTTGGTATGTAAAAAACTTTATACTATTTTTATTCACCGGTTAACCCCCACACTATTATGAATACTTTGGATGGGTCAACCTGTAATTTGAAATTAAGAATGTATAAAATATCCCATAAATAACATATAAGATAAATACTAACTCTCAATTAGTCTCTTCTCCTTTATTAGAAATAAATATTTTTATTGTGTTAGTTAGTAAATAATTAACCACATTTAATTTTGACCTCAAGATGTATGTGGTTTCATATAAATATAGTATAGATATATATATTCCCACATTTATGATCGAATAGTTTTTCTGATTACCCCAACTAATATCTAATGTTTTGTTATGACCTATTGAAAAATCATATAATTACAGTATTCCATGATACAATTCTCCTAATTCCAAGACACTAATAATATAAAAATTTAAATGACAGTTACTATAAAAACTATGATATAGGAAATAGATTAAATATGAAAATGTTATATTATTTCACCACATATATCATATAGAACATTTAGGAAATAAAATAACATTATATTATGTTTTCATACTTGATACCAAAACCCTTTAAATCATAATAAATTATATGATCCCACTATATTATTGTATCATTACTACCATTTTACAACTCCGTCTCTTGATACACAAATGATGAATTCACCGTTATCATGTAGAGATACAATATTCTATAATTTGTTTCATGGTAAAGGTAAAAAAATTATAGTTTATCCATTATTTCCATATTTCATTTAATATTCACATTATTATAAATATTTTTATAAATCTCCTAACATAATACATTGTGTAACACAATACACTTTTTGGATATACTGGTTCACACAATTGTAATCTAGAATCATTTGAACATGTGTGTGTATATATATATTAAATCATATATTATAGAAGATAAATCATTAGATCCTAATATCATTATAATCATTTAAATGGTAACAAAAAAATAATTTATTCCTAATTTCATTGAAAACCCCACTAAAATAAGATAAAGGACATGGTATACCAAGTTATGTTCATGGATATCCTCTTTCTCCTACATTGAAAAAATATATGACCCTTCTTTTAATAATTATAATATGAATAAATGGTATTACATATATTGGTAATAGAGGATTTCGTATGCTAGATTAATTCATGTTCAAATATTTAAATATTTTTTTATCAGACTCATTCTAAAGGAAAACATGATCCTTTTAAGTAAAATTATTAACTAGAGTGGATAATCTCTAAAACATGAATAAACATTTTAATTGAAAGTGTGCACTGCTTAGGAAATTATATACAACCAATGAATACTCCGATATATACTAATTTAATACCCTATTTATCATAATTATACACAAAAAACATATAGTTTCAAATAATGTAACTAATAAAAAATACATATTGTGGTTAGAAATTATATTTGGATACTTTCCAATATAATTTATCTTTTAGAAATAATTTAATATCCACCCTTAAATGTTATTTATAAACAAGAATAATTTTATATTAAATTAGAAGTTAAAAACTAAAGCAACAACAAATAACCCATTAAATGGTTAAAATATGGAATTCATTAAACCTATAAAAATAT
The DNA here is from genome assembly GCA_963277665.1 of Viscum album. NCBI lineage: Eukaryota > Viridiplantae > Streptophyta > Magnoliopsida > Santalales > Viscaceae > Viscum > Viscum album. The sequence continues at coordinate 885,037,869 of OY728123.1, forward strand.
ATAGTGCATTGGTAATAAAAAATTCCATAAAAACAAAAAACATTTGTTCTAACATTTAAATTTCATATTATGTATGTATTTGTCCTTCCTCCTTGTAAAATGGTTACCAAAACGAATATTATTCTAGGAAAATAAGTTTTTACTAATAACTAATCAATGAAATTCTAAATACTAGATAAATGATATTTATATTTCGTCATGAACTAATTTGACCATCAATAATAAATGCATAGGCATAAAAACACATAAAAATGATTAGAAAATAAATTTATGGCCACCCATGGAAACACAATTACATCATAAAACATTTTGGCAATTAGTTATTTATTTGAATTTATAGTTCAATAAAATTTATTATTTCTATCTGATATAATTATAATAAAATTGCGGATACACATATGTATAACTCCATTAAAAAATTGATTTCAAAATAATAATATATAATTGATATAATATTAGGAAGTATAATGACGTAATATCTTACCCAATCTACAAATGTTCTATATTAATTATGTGTTGGTGATTTTTTGGGTGGATAATAATAACCGATTTGAAACACCAAATTGTTTTGGTTTTAAGATCGGTTCTTATAATAAATTATGCTAAAACCATACCATTTGAGTTTTTCAGATTATTTTTTATTATAACTAATGTGAAATCCATGATCGTCAATCTTTCAAATTGGATTATAAAAAACCAACATGAAAACATCATAGATGTTGGTTTTAATGTTGGGTCTTCTAAAAATTGACATTTAAAAATATGTTTTAATAGTAGTTAATAAATTATATAACATTAAAAACTAGAAAAATGTAAAATAAATTGTAAATGTGGTTCTCTATTAGTCTATATTATTTTACCTATCCCAAATATTAATGATCCAAAACAAAATTTCTCAACATCATTCCACACCATTCATATTTTCCATCCCCAAATTACATTATATTAATCCTAATTCATTATATAATCATTAGTTTTTTCAATGCTATACTGACCTCAACTTTGTCTTAATATCTATTTTGAGTTCCACTATAGTGATTTTAGTTTTTTTCAAGCATTCTCTCACCTAATTGAGCATAATCAAAAGGGTGATTTCTATTTTTCTATATTCATTCATCCTAGAAATATTTATAGAATCTACATCTATTATGAGTCATATTTTAATTCTCATTGTGTATATTAGTTATTATATGATTATGATTTTTTTATTTACATTCATTTACTTAATACTGAGAATTCTCCTAGTCAATTTCACAATATATAAATTATTTTACTACATTTTCGTGTCTATTAATCATAGATATAATACCTACATATATATTTTTTTCATGAAATTTTTGTTTTATTTGTTTATATGTTTTCCCAAAATTATTGGGTTTTTATTTTTATTGATTTATTTACTTTTAAACAGACTGGTATTTAATTTCATGAAATATAATTTTTTTCTAATACATTTATCTATTCATTATTGATATATTTTATATACCAATATCTATTTTTATTCATAATATTATTTTAAATTTAAAAAATTTTCATTAAATATTTTAGAATGAGAAATTTTATTTGTTTTTTCAATTTTGATCATCTTTTGTATCCATTTTAATAATATTGATTTATTCATTATTTACGTTTTATATTAAATAATTGTTTATTTTTATTATATGTTTATTAATTAATGCTATATATATTTTCAATATTTTAATTTTTTTTTGTAGTACTAATGATTATTTCATATAATTGTTTATAGATTAAATGTTTATGATTTAATAGTAAATTTAATAATTTTTTATTATATATATTATTTATGTTCATATATAATTTCAAACTCTGTATTATAAATGTAAGAATGCTTCTATATTTATATGTTTAAATGATTAAAAACAATTTCATTATATATATGTTCAAAATAATATATGTTATCATGTATTTAGCTATTATATTGATGTTTTTGGAAATTAATAGACTACAATTGATTCAGTATATGGTGAACTATTGATAAACATGATAAATCGTTTGATGATTTATTGTAATTCCTAAAAAAAATCATGAAATCAAATATCTGAATTTTGGTCCATGCATGAAGTGATTGACTATAAAAATATTAGTGTATAGAGAAATCAAATATAAATTGATTTTATAGGATTTTAATCATGTTATAAATATTGGATCTTTTATGGGGAAATGGAAAAGAAGTTAACATCCAATTTGAATAAATATTTTTAGTATAAGGAAGTGGATAGTCATGAATAATTATTACGTGATATAGGTATTAAAATGATTGAAAAAGGATGTGTAGAGTGATTATACAAAGATATTAATAACCCATTATTATTATGATACAAAACATTATTATAATTTTTGAGGTTTCGTAAATTGAAATAATAAAATGTTTTGAGTGAAAAATATTCACAAAACTACATGAAATTTAATGTGTTACTTGCATAATACAATTAACTTTTAGATTCCAATTATAACACACACAAAAAATAATATTTCTATAGGGGATGGTGGGTATAAAAATATATACGTCCCCCATTCATTATTTTTTATATAGGGTGTAATATGAATGTTTATAAAAATAACATCAATATGGGACATAATGATATAAAAAGGATGATAAAATCAACAATGATTCATTCTAAAGAATCTGAACGAAACCTCTTAGCAAATAATAATGTTATATTATGATAATTCCTCATTTGAAGTGACTATTTAAAAATTATAAAAATGAAAAGTGCCTGTTATGACATGGATATGGGAAAATATATTATGACAACCTATGTCACAATGATATTTAACAACATTGGATGATATATAATAATAAATATCATGTTTTCGGAATTGATGAACTAAATCTCATAACCGGATATTTCAGTGGTAAAATAAATCCATATCAAAACCTCTATAACTAATACTGTTCAAGGTTAATTATATTGGTAGTGTAGTACATTTCTCCCCATATATATGTGAAGAAAAAATATGTTTTGAGAAGTTCTATGATTTATTGACAAAAATAGTGTATATATGATATTGATGTGTATTTATAACCATTTATTGATGATTTGTAATTTCATCAAGATATATGTTTTCATGTTTGTGATGAATATAAAAAAAATTAGTTTATTTTATATTTTAAAATATTTTTTAATATAAATTACAATGAGGTATTTTTAAAATTATCTTGATATAGTTTTAAGGGTCATAAATATTTTACAATTTGTAATTAAGGGACTTCATGTCATCAAATGGTTATATTAAAAATATTCTCTCCACTGGGTTTGGGGTATAAGAAAATGAATGATTTCCCCAGTAATTGCATGCTATATAAAAAGAAATATTAATGTCTATCAAATTAAACTAAATACAATACATGATGATATAAAATATGCTAAATCCAATTGTGATTCATTATTGTAAATAAGAACTAATCCTCCAACAAAAGATATAATTTATCGGCAAATAAATATACATTTAAATAAATTCTATAGAAATTCAAATGAATCAACGATTTTATAATGAAATTTTGGTGAGGAAATATCTAAGAAACCTATATCACCATACTAATTCACCACAATGGAAGATATATGATTAAGAAAGTATTAACATTAAAATTCATGTATGAAATATCAAAATGGAACTTTGTACATATAGAATTGATTGATATAAGATCCAAAATAGAAAATATGGTTCATGGCATGTTATGTAACTTGTGTATAAATTTTCCCAACACATATGTATGAATTAAATATATTTTTTGATGAGGTTCATGAATTCATGAAAAAAATATCCAACAAGTTATATTAATTTTTATCTATCATGATCGATTGCTAATTAGAAATTATTTCTTGAAATACATGTTATGGTTCTTCATTCATACAAGAAATAATATTTAATTTTATATGTTATGATAATGATAACTATAAATGAATTTTTGGAAATGGGAAAAATTTATAGATATAGTGTTAGGGTTCATAAGGATGAGACTTCATATCATTAATTGTATAATGTGACAATAAATGTGTATAAGGTACATTAATGAAATTAAGAATTTATAAATATTTTAAATGATATAATTTTTTAACTATTTTACAGGATAATTATTTTGGAGTAAGGGACTTCATATAATCAGTTTTATAATGAGAAAAAGACACATTATAATTGACATCAACAATATATGTGAATATGTTATACTTATTGATGGTTAAAAATATAATTTACCAGTTCAAAATGCTATTTTTTCCCACCACTCCAATTTTAAAATAATGAATATTTTGATATGGTGAAAAATAAAGATGTCTCATTTAGAATGACAATAAGTTCTTATCATCAAATAAATAATATGATTAAATAGATAATCTTATTCAATCTACCATATTAGGTATTTTTGGGGTAAAATGTACCATTGCAGTTCTTCATATTGATACACATATATGGGATACATTGATTGGAAAATTATGAAATACTGAATATTGGATGTGTTAAAATTAGTGGTAATAAATAGTAATATGTTTTTACTTAGATCCCAAAAGGAATGGAAGTTGAAAAGTTTTACTTCAGACTTGTCATATGTTAAATAAGAGTGAAGAGTTATTTTTTTTAATGTTTTCATTGTATTAAACTAACAAGTGGGTATTACACAAATGTGATTATTTTCATCATTATTGGGTTTTATTTTAATTGGTATGAAATCTCATGAATTTCATGTATTTTTGTAAAAACTACTACTAGATAAAGTGCATAGATTATGAATAATACTTATTAGAAATTCAGTCTTTTGGTTGTGTTAGTTTTTTAATATCATTTGATATACATCATGGATCAAAACACATTTATTGTTTTGGTGAATGAATATTTCCTAATCCTTTGACAATAATAAATTTATTTTCCACCATCTTTCTTTTATATAAGGAATCATATGCCGATATATTTGGTAAATGTTATGAGAATATATAGTCCCCTTTACATTCAATGGTTGAATAATTTTGGATGATATATGAAAATTTTAAATGTATAAGATAAAATTTTGTACCTATAATAGTCTTATTTTGTTCAAAAATATTTATCAAATGAGGTTATTCAATTCTACATATATTATTTTTATGAATTCAAGTATGTTTTTCTCCCAATATTTTGAAATTGGACAATTGATCATGAAGGTAACGGGACCCGGTAAACTCAATTCCATAAGATGAAGACATGGATGCATATTTATTCATTCATAACAAAACAAATTATTTTTTAGTTCTATATATTAACCCATATTGATACATTAGAGAAGCAATAACTAAAAAGAAAAGATAAGTGGTCGATGTTTAAACATAAAAATTCATATGTTTTTGGATTAAGAATAATATCAATAATAGTATAGTAATATCATAACCTGTGAAATGTTTTAGAGGGGAAATATGTGTCAATATGATAAAATGTTTTTATTTTGACCATTTATTTTACACAAATTAACCCATTCATTTATTATAAAATTAAAAATATTAGAGTTTTGGTGATCATTGGTTAACTTCATTATTCAAGTGTAAAGACAAAAACCGAATTTCAGCTTTACCAACAAATTTTATAGTAATTAAGGATATATCATAGATCGATTATGCTAAATTTTTAATGTAAATATTTTGGTGTAATAGGGTTTATAGTAAATTGGGTTTGAAATATGGTGAGTATGGATTTACAATTATTGACATGAATATATTTAGTTTCATATAGGATTTATTTTTCACTGTGATGTGTTACTGACATATATTTTATGTTGTTGAACCATCAAATAATAATTTCTCTACCCTTTTTGGATGGAAAAAAATTCCTTTGTGTGATGAGAATATTCATGATATTTAGGATTTATGTGAGACTTATTCATCTATAAAAAATTACCTGATGATAAGAATGGATATGAGGTAAACGTAGTCTATGAAATATAAAATGATCATATATAAATGATATTAGAAAACACATATATTATTCATCTTATTATTCATGTAAATATTTATATTATATCATTTTTTTTGAATCATATACATGTAAAAACTTTATCTATGATATTAAAATTTAAATATATATTTCATTTTTTATCATTGATGTATTAAATATTATATTAATTATATTGACATAAAAAAAATTTAATTTAAGAAACCACACATCGATATTGTTTTGTGAAATACACACATATAAAAACACTTTTTTATATTGGTCAATTAAATTTTTATATTATGATCACTTATTAGTTTTTAGTTAAGTATCTTTTTCATTAAATTTCCTTACAAATTTTTTAGTTTAATAAACTCAAGATCAATAATTTTTAACAAAACATATTCATATAAGGAATATAATTTTATTATATGGATATTTATAGGTTTTTATTTTTGATCAGTGATATAGACTTTAATTTGTGTGTGTGTTGCAACATATTTTTGAGTGCACATCCATTTCCTCTAGGCTTAATTTAGGCATCAACTGGTTATTTATAACTTAGTAATTAATAATTTCATTAATGGTAATTAATGGTAATTAATAGTAATTAATAGTAATTAATAGTTACATTAGTGGTAATTAATATTTTCATTAACATAGTAATTAATCATAATTTGTAGTTACCTTATTTATTAATGTAATTAAAATATTTTTTTGTTTTTAGTTTTAAATTATCTGATTTTTTTTTTCAATAATTCATTTAATTCATTTCATTATTTTAATGATAAAATTTATATATTTTGTATTATTTGCATTAAATTATGATTTCATTTTCTGTAAATCTAATAATTAGTTAAAAAAAATTAATTTTTTATCTCATATTAATAATTGATTATCTAGATTTTATTATTTATCATCCTTTTAATTTTTACTTATGATTAATGAATATTGATTTTAATTAAATAATTATATTTTCATTAAGTTTATTTTAATATTTGGAATTAATATTTAATATTTGGTTTTACTAGTTTTAAAATTTTATTATTTTAGAACATTTTTGTGTTTTAAATTTAAATGAACATATTTAGTTTTTAAAATGATATTTGATTTGTTGTTTATATATTTATATGAAATTTATTTGTTTTATTATATTTTTTATTCTTTGTAGCGTAATCGTATAAATTTTAATGTCTTTGAGAGACTGTGAAACTTTTTTCATCGTCCGTAAGGTGCTTCCACCAAGCCTATGACATGACCAAAATGGAAAGGGAATGTGATATCGACAGCACCACTTTGGGATCAACCATGATAATTTAATTCCTTCTGATTCATAATCTAATTTGACAATTTAAAAATACCCCAAAAAGAAAACATAATATATGATATTGCGGGTCATGTAAATTGAGAAACAGTAATTGCATCGATCATATATGTGCTTGTTTCAACCGTACTCGGAAGAAACCTACCATGTATTAAAATTGTAATGGAGTCATACATTTGTTGGAAAAATAATCAATGTTCTATAACAACTGTATTGGAAATACAAACCATTCCTGCTTAAACAAGATTTATCACCTCTTTCCTGTACATATTTATTTTCAAGTGTCTGTTTATTTCCCAAGAAACTTATTTAAAATTTCTTTGGTTCTGTGTTCCATCATAAATGTTATTCATTTTTTAGTTCCTTTTCATTTTATTGGGATATTATTTAAATTATACAATGTAGTCTGTTGAATATAAGTGTGAAATAATTATTGAAATCAGCTTTGGTGTTTTTTTGTTATCCCATATCGTTCATTTCTCATTATTCTCGGCTTATATAGAAAAAGAAGTAGTATCGGAGATGGTACCAAACAATCATCCAATTTCTAAAGTTGGACACCACAATCCAGCTACATGTTCTGAAGGTGTATAAGGAATACTAAAAAAGTTTGTGCATCCAAATGAAGGGGTTGTTAATATTGAATGAATAATAGGAGATCATCACTGATGGGTATAATGTTCCCTCTATGTACGAAGAATCCTCCTTCATGAATGAAGAAAAGATGAACCTCAAAAAATGAAAGAATACCCGGCATTATTCCTCCTCTACCAAGGGTTGGATGAATCAACATATGAAGAACTACAGAAGCAATTTCAATAAAACATGCTTTGTATAACCTTTCCACCATCTTCAAAGGTGTTGATCGACGGAAGTGGGATTGTCTTCAAACACTAAGAGTGGAGTTCATAGTGGTGCACATGATGGAAGGTTAGAGTTTCTCAGATTACAACTCTTACCTAATTTTCATTGTTAACAATTTTAAATTAAATGGTGAAAAAATAGAGGACATTCGATTCATTGAAGTAGAACATTGATCTCTCATAACCATGTTTGATCATGTGGTTGTGTAAATCTAAGAATCATAATATTTGGACAAATTGTCCATTGAATATTTGATGAGTTCATTGCAAGTACATGAGCATCGAATACAGTAGAATGTGGGTTCAATAATACATCTTTCTTTAGATTCCATGTAGACTCTGAAAGAACAAAATAATGGCCAACCACAATGAGGTGGTCATCATGAAAGAGGGAGAGGACAAGGATATCTTCCAAGCTATTAACAAAAGCAACAAAATTTAACTTGCTTCTATGGAAGAGAAAATTGTGGAGGTTTATTCATGCATTTTTGTGGAAATGAAAATAATGACCAATGCCACAACTATAAGAAATTAATCCATTATGGCTCTTATTGTTTGAGAAAAGTGGGTCTTGATGAATGATATGACTATGCTGAAGCATATCATCATAAAGAAGAAGGTAGCACACTATTCCTTGAAAAAGCAATGTCGTGTGAATGCCCCGATGTGTGGTATCACTACATGGGTGCATGAAACAACATGAGTGGTAATAAAGTGATTTTCAAAGAACATACTGAAGAAGTTTGTGGCGATGTGAGTTTTGGAAACTCATCAAAGGTACCCATGATTGGAAAATGTAAAATAAAAATCTATCTGAAGAATGGAGAGTCAAATTACATTTCTAATGTGTATTATGTACCACGAATGAAAAATAATATCATTAGTCTTATCCAACTCCTTGAGATGGGGTATGTCATAGACATTGAAAAATCTTTTTATCCTATAAGAGATGCTCACAAGAGAGTAGTTTCTGATGTTCAAATGGTGAAGAATCACATGTTTCTGATGGGTATTAACACAAAGTCATAGTATTATCTCTTTGGACTCATGAATAATGAATCATGGTGACAGAATATTCATTATGGGAATCTCCATTTCAGAGGCCTTAACCATTTATCTTCATCAAGCATTGTGTGTGTCTTATTGGTTGTTAAAGTTAAAAATCATGTGGGTGAGGCATGTACGCTCGCTAAGCAACAAAGGAACTCCTTCCCATGTGGATTGTCCAGATGAACATATGAACCACTTTAGTTTGATTACACTGATATCTTCTTACAACATAAAACACCCTCACATAGAGGTAATTGGTATTTTATTACCCTCAATGAAAATTTCTCCCAGATAATGTGGGTGTATTCCATAGAATAAAAATATTATGCTATCAATATCTTCAAAACATTCAATCATTATGTTGAAAATGAAAGTGGATGACGAATCTAAGTACTCATATCTAATAGAGGTGGGGAATACACCTCAAATTCCTTTGAAGATTTCTATAGGGAACATGAAATCAAAGAAAAATACATTGCATCCTACATGCCTCATGAGAATGGAATCACAATAAGAAATAATCACACCATCCTCATCTTGAAAAGGACCATGCTGAATGATAAATAAATGGAAAAGAGATTCTGGGCAGAGGCAGTGGCATGTACTTCCCACCTTATCAATCTATTTCCAACCAAGGGTTTTATCAACCTAAAACCATAAGAGGCGTCGAGTGGCTACAAATCAAGCATCGCTCAACTCAGAATCTTCGGGACTATCACCTTCGCTCAATTTCTAGATGTAAGAAGAAGGAACCTTATATGATCAATGTGAAAGGTGAATCTTTATCAAATATTTTGAAGCCTATAATTACTACAAGATATACAATCCAATAAATGATTAAATAGTGTTGAATATTGATGTGGTATTTAGTGAGGAAGATGCATGGAAATGGAATGATGAGCAATAAAAAAATATTTTCAAGTCGAGACTGAAGTTCCTGATGAAAGACATGATCATCAGTAGAAAACACCAACAACACCTTCCATGTGTGCATCATTAGTTGGAATAAGTCCAAGAGTACCTCCCATCACTCCTAAAAGCAATCCATTAAATCAAAATTTGGCCATCTTATTTCACATATGGATCCTATGAAGATGAAAAAATTGAGTGACATTTATGAGAAGACCGAAGAGGTAAATAACCCAAAAAGAAAAGTTAATATATTCTATTGAGGCTCTTGTAAATTGAGAAACAGTAATTTCATCGATCATATATGTGCTTGTTTCAACCGCACTTGGAAGAAACCTACCATGTATTAAAATTGTAATGGAGTCATACATTTGTTGGAAAAATTATCAATGGTCTATAACAACTATGTTTGAAATTCAAACCAATCCTGCTTAATCCAAATGCATCACCTCTTCCCTGTACAGCTTTATTTTCAAGAGTCTGTTTACTTCCCAAGAAAGTTATTTAAAATTTCATTGGTTTTGTGTTCCATCATAAATGTTACACATTTTTTGTGCCTTTTCATTTTATTGGGATATTATTTAAATTAGCCAATGTATTCTATTGAATATAATTGTGCAATAGTGATTGAAATTTCCATTGGGGTTTTTTTTGTCCCATATCTTTCATTTGTCATTATTCTCGGCTTTTATAGACAAAAAAATACTATCAGAGATGGTACCAAAGAATCATCCAATTTCTAAAGTTTAACACTGCAATCTAGCTGCATGTTCTAAAGGTGTCTAAGGAAAACTACAAAAGGTGGTGCATCCAAATAAAGGGGTTGTTCAGATTGAATGAATTATGGGAGATCGTCACTAATGGGTATAATTTTCCCTCTGTGTACGAAGAAGACTCCTTCATGAATGAAGAAAAGATGGCCCTTAAAAAATGAAAGACAACCCGGCATTTTTCCTCCTCTATCATGGGTTGGATGAATCATCATTTGAATAACTATAGAATCAATTTCACTAAAACAAGCTTGGTATACCCTTGCCCCCATCTTCAAAGGTGTTGATTGAGGGAAGTGGGATTTTCTTCAAACACTAATAATGGAGTTCGAAGTGGTGCACATGATGGATGGTTAGAGTATCTCTGATTACATCTCTTACCTAATTTTCATTATTAACAATTTGAAATGAAATGGTGAAAAAATAGAGGACATTGGATTCATTGAAGAAGAACATTGATCTCGCACATTCATGTTTGATCATGTTGTTGGGGAAATATAAGAATCATAATATTTGGAAAAATTGTTCATCGAATATTTGATGAGGTCGTGGCAAGTACATGAGCAACGAATGCAGTAGAATGTGGGTTCAATAAAACATCTTTCTTTAGATTCCATGTTGACTCTGAAAGAAAAAAATAATTGCCTACCACAATGAGGTGGTCATCATGAAAGAGGGTTAGGGCAAGGATATCTTCCAAGCTATTAACAAAAGCAACAAAATTTAACTTGCTTCTATGGAAGTGAAAATTGTGGGGGTTTATTCATGCATTTTTGTGGAATGAAAATAATGTACAATGCCACAACTATAAGAAATTAATCCATTATGGATCTTAATGTTTGAGAAAAGTGGGTCATGATGAATGATATGACTATTCTGATGCATATCATCATGAAGAAGAAGGTACCACATTATTCCTTACAACATAAATGGTGTGTGAATGCCCTAATGTGTGGTATCTCTACATGGGTTCATGAAACCACATGAGTGGTAAGAAAGTGATTTTCAAGGAACTTATTGAAGACGTTTGTGGTGATGTGAGTTTTGGAAACTCATCAAAGGTACCCATGATTGGAAAAGGTAAAATAAAAATCTATCTCAATAATGGAGAGTCGAATTATATTTCTAAAGTGTATTATGTACCAAGAATGAAAAATAATATCATTAGTCTCAGCCAAATCCTTGAGAAGGGGTATGTCATAGACATGGAAAAATCATCTTAGCCTATAAGAGATGATCACAAGAGACTTGTTTCTCAAGTTCAAATGGCTAAGAATCACATGTTTCTATTGGGTATTAACATAGAGTCATAGTATTATCTCTTTGGACTCATGAATAATGATTCATGGCGATGGAATCCTCATTATGGGCCTCTCCATTTCAGAGGACTTAACCATTTATCTTAATCAAGCATGGTGTTTGTCTTATCAGTTTTTGAAGTTCAAAATAATTTGTGTGAGGCATGTACGCTCGGTAAGCAACAAAGGAACTCCTTCCCATGTGGATTTTCCAGATGAGCATATGAACCACTTTAGTTTGATTACACCAATATCTACTTACCACATAAAACACCCTCACATAGAGGTAATAGGTATTTTATTACCCTCAATGAAAATTTAACCATAATTATGTGGGTGTATTCCATAACAGAAAAATATTATGCTATCAATTTCTTTAAAACATTCAATCATTATGTTGAAATTGAAAGTGGCTGTTGAATCTGAGTAATCATGTCTAAGTGAGGTGGATAATACACCTCAAATTCATTCCAAGATTTCTACAGGGAACATGAAATAAAACAAAAATAATTTGCATCCTACATTCCTCATGCGAATGGAATCACAATAAGAAATAATTGCACCATTCTTATCTTGAAAAGGACCATGGTGAATGATAAAGGAATTCCATAGAGATTCTGGGTAGAGGCAGTGGAATGTACTTCCCACATTATCAATCCATTTCCAACCAATATTGATATAAAACAAAAAATATAAGAGGCATGTAGTGGCTACAAACTGAGAATCGCACAACTCAAAATCTTCGGGACTATCACCTTCGCTCAATTTCAAGAAGCAAGAAGAAGGAATCTTGATGATTATGGTGAAAGGTGAATCTTCATCAAATATTTTGAAGCCTATAATTCCTGCAAGATATGCAATACAATAAATAATTAAATAGTGATGATTATTGATGTGGAATTTAGTGAGCAAGAAGCGTGGAAATGGAATGATGAACAATCAAACAAATATTTTCTAGTTGATACTGAAGTTCCTGATGAAAGACACGATCATCAAAAGAAAACACCAACAACACCTTCTATGTGTGCATCATTAGTTGGAAGATGACCGGGAGTACATCCCATCACTCCTAAAAGAAATCCATAAAATCAAAATTTGGCTAACTAATTTCACATATGGATCATATGAAGATGAAAAAATTGAGTGACATTTATGCTTGGAATGCACACATCGATAACTATCTTCGAGATAAAGTCTTTTCCAGATGACTATATGAGAATTTAGTTTACATAATGAAGAATGATCATGGTGATATATTGATTTCATTCTTTTATGTTGATGATTTTCTATTTAGAGGGAATAGTTGATAGATGATTGATGAATTCAAGGGGGAAATGTTCATAGAGTTTCAAGATGATTGACATAGGTCTTATGCCTTTTTTCCTAGGCATATAAGAACATGAAAAACATGAATACATCAATATATCTCAAAATAGGTATGAAAATGAGTTTCTTTAAAAAAAACAAGATGACCAATTTCAATGGTTTAAACACAACTATTGAAATTGGATTAAAAAAGAAAAATATGGCGAAGAAATAAGAATTTACTTGACTTTGTTCAAAAGACTGATTGTAAGCCTTAGGTATCTCACAATCACCGGGCTAGATATTGTTTATAGTTCTGGGCTTCTAAGTACCTACCTTGAATCACCAAAAGCATCACACTGGCTAAAAGAAAAAATAATCCCTTGGTAAAGTAATGACACTGTACATTTTGTTCTTTTTTATCTATCCAATAAAGAATGAAAGAATTATGAATACTCAGATAGTGATTGGGGAGGTGACCAAGATGAAAGGAAAAGAACTATTGGGTATGAATTTTTTCTTGCATCGACTACTTTCACGTGGAATTAAAGTAAGTAGAGTGTGGTTTCCTTATCCACAAGTAAAGGAGAGTACGTGGAAACATCATCTACTATTTGTGAGGGAATTTTGTTGAGAACATTTCTGAAGGAGTTGATGCATCCACATGATGAATCAACATTGATATGCATTTATAAAAATTCTACAATTAAACATGTAAAAAATACCATGCAAAATGGAAGAGGAAAAAAAATTGATACTCATTTTCATTTTCTGAGAGATCATTTGAAACTGAAAACTATAAAATAAGAATATTTTTGTACACCGTAATAAGTTGCAGATATTTTAACTAAGGAATTACCGATCGATGATTTCAAACATATTAAAATGATTTTTGTAATGAATCTGGTTTTGGTCTTATGGGGTGTGTTGGAAATACAAACCAATCTGACTTGATCCTCGTGAAGCGCCTCTTCCCTATGAGGCATTATTTTCAATAGTCTATTTATTTCCCAAGAAATTCATTTAATATTTCTTTTTTTTGGTCCATCATAAATGCTATGCATTTTTTGGGGCCTTTTCCTTTTTTAGGGATAGACTATAAATTATCCATTACTGTCCATTGAATATAAGTGTGAAATAAATCTTGAAAGCTCATTTGGTATTCAGTTGTTATCCCACATTTTTTATTTCTCATTTTTCTTGGCTTATATATCCAACATACTATGGGTACTCTAATTTGAATATGAGTGAATATGGGTAGGTATAAATTTGGAAGATTTGAAGATAAAGTATAATATGATTTACATGTGACCATAAGTGGATAAATATAGGATCATTGATTCTCATTGCTAAAAAACAAAATATGTTAGGTCTAGTTTTCATCCAGTCGAAGGTCACATTACCGGGGGTGTCACCTATTCATATTTTAGATTTGTAAAAGAAGTATTAATTTGAGCACACCAAATTTTGGCAAGAATAATATAAGAATTTTTTCTATAATTAATCATAAAAATCTAATTCATCATGATTATGTAAAAAATAAGAGTTTTGGCATGAATCATATAATGATCTCATTTCAACATGGTGACATATGGCTGATCGATCCTGGAAAATTAAGACAATGTGATCTACCCTTTGTTGATGGATCTTGATTGTGTTATTTGAAATCATCCGATGAAAATGATATGGGACCTAATTCTTGTCTTGTGATGAATTGTAAATCACCTAATTTGTAAATGAAGTTTCAAAATAATACAAACTGTACCATGTTTGAAATATGAATATGGGTATAAATCCATTTTTTCTACCATGCGGTGTTTGATGATGAAAATTCTATTTGGATGACTTTGATATTTACTAAAGAATCCATTAATAGTTATTATATGTGGATGATTTTTTTAAGATGAAAATTGGTTCACCCTTGTATTTTTAGACCATGTTCAAGTGAAGGATATTTCATGAGAATGTCTCCATTTTCATAAAATGTTTACTATCTATATTCAATTTGATGAATGAAGAATTGTTTGAAGGTTTATTATTATAATATAAACACTAGTTTATTTAGATTATGGGACAACATGTTTCCATGATTTTCGAATGGGGGAAGATTGGATAAAAATTATTTGGAGCCAAACATGACTGATTTGTTGGTGCTGGATTGGAGATCTTCCAATTAGATGTTGAAACTCTTGCGATATCTTGAATTAATTTTATGTATCTGATTAATTCAATGTGATATGTGAAATACTGAGCCTTATAATTCATTTCACTTTTAGTTGTAAGTGTCACATGATCTTAAATTCATTTTTTAGAATGAAATCCTATGAAATTCAATGGATATTAAAAAAACTGCATCAATAGAGAATTGTATTCAAGTGATTTTTAAGCATACCACATGTTGCACTTTAATTGTTTTTATGAGCATTCATCTCACATCACACACATGGGAAATATTTATGGATAACATGTGCTCACTAATCTGGTTCACAACAAGTGATGTCAGTGAATATTAACATTATAAAACAAGGATGTAACCAAAAATAAATTTTGTGATAACGCAAATAGACCATGAGTGTTTACACTCTCAAAAAAAATTGATGATTTTGAGAGATTATCTAGAGCCAAGATAGAGTGATTCTATTGCCAGGAATGATTTGGACCTCATTAAAGGATGGAAGATGATGATGAATAAGGGAGGGGAATTTCCCTTCTCGATAGAGCATAATCACGATGCCGTTAATGCCTTATTTTTATCTCAATTTTTTATTTAATATATGAGATTCATGAACTATACATGAAAAAAAAAATCATGAGGAATTGAATATCATGGTTCATATTTCTACACCATCATGTTTTATTTTCTTAAAATTCATCAATTCGACTCATGATGATAATTTTAAAAACAATTAATTAATTATTCATAATGATTCAAATAAAATTCATCAATTTTTATCAACATCAAAATATTCATGAAACTGTAGAAATTGAAGAATCATCCTATTGTGATATTAATAACTACATGAATTATATTAATATAATAAAGTTTTTGGATGCATATGTTGTTAACATTACATGGAATAATAAATCATTTTTACCATGTATTGGAATTTCCTCTACCACTTTCTCAAGCAGCTAGTGTTATCATTTCTCTCTTTAAATTCCTTACATTCTTCTCCAAGAATATTCATAACCAGCATCAATTTTTTTGAAACATTAAATAAAATAGAATTATATTATCCCTTATAAATTCTCACCATCCTTCCATGTGGATCGAACCTAATTTAATTTATATAGTATTGAGTAGGAGATATAAGTTTTAATTTGATAAGAATGGCAACTATTTCAATGCTATCAATATTTCATATGGATTTTATGTTAATTATTTTATTATAAATTTTTTTAATCATTATATCATTGAATAATCCAAATGCTATAAATATTCTCTCAAAAGTTCTTAATATTTAACTTTTTTTAGATATTTAATTTTCTTTAGCTATTATTTTCAATATAATATATTGATTTTACTTTTAGTTAATATGAGTAGTGTTTTTTACATCTAAAAATATTTTAGTTATTACGAAATATAGATATTATAAATTTAAATGCATTAAATCGTTTATTAAAAGATAGATATAGAAGGAGATGATAATTTAGTAAAGAATATGTTATTTTTTCAAATCTATATATTTAAAATATTTAAAATTTTAATGAATTTAATTTTTTCTCAAAGTAATTTGTAGAACTAATGGTGATTAACTAATATATGAGTCTTCTTCTTCACAAAAGAATATAATACACATGGTTTTCGTTTGTGTGGTTACACTATTTAAACAACATTCTCTTGGCCATTAGGGGGAGAGGATGACAATTGATTTTGATTTTAATAATAACCAATAATACCATAATGAAATGAAAATTTCATGTTTTATGACTATTCTATGATTTTTTAGGATTAATATTTTCTATCTTTATTAGAATAATGTTGACAAGAGGGTGAATAATCAGCTATATAGTAGTACATGATGGTAAAATTTCTCCTTTATTTTTTTCAAATTCACCAAAAATTATTAAATTTTATGAGTAATCTTTAATGTATACAACTATAGATGAAATTTGAAATTTTTTATATTTATTAAATTAAAATTCTGTTACTACATTTTACATCAGGTAGAGACATTATTGTTTAAAAAATTATCATTATATATTATTTCGTGGAAATAATATAATAAAAACACATTCATCAAATATATATTAATTGATACAGACACATGGGAGATGATTGTCTCCAACCAAGGGGGGAAATCATTTTTGTTATATTATTTATTGAATATTAAATAAAATTATAATATTATTTGTTAATTATTTAAGATATAATTAATTTATTTGTTTTATAACAAGCCTCGAGCAGATATCCCTAAGACATACAATCATAGAATATATTCAATCATACTTAATCACTTGTAGGGTATCATATATTAGTGGAAAAATTACCTTTTAAAATTATAATTAATTAAGATATAAATCCCACAGTGACTATGTAGGGGTTTAGTTTGCCTCTCATTGTAAACCCCAAATTCCATACAAATAGAAAAGCGAGAGGAAGAAAAAATGGAAGATTATCAAGAATCCATCAATAACTATAGTTTAGTTTATTATAACATGATAATTAATTTTTTCCATAAAGATTAGTATTTTATAATTTATCACAATAATATTTAAATTTCATATATTATTTTAGTGTTACCTTTTGGATAAATTGATAAAGGTTGCCTTTATTACTATGGGAAGAATTGAGGACGACGAATTTATTATAAATGACTTGGTTTTTTACAGTACGACATCAAGGGGAATATATGAGGGGTAAAAAGAATCAATGAATGTTGAGATGTGTAAGATGAATGATTCGATATATATAATTACATTAAATAATTTTTACAATCTATTATTACATACATAAAAAAGGTGCAACTTCCCTTGCCTCCCATGCCAGACCAATTTACACATTATGTGTATCTAGATAATCTTCCTCCACATTCATACCTAATTAGGCACTATGAGTTGTATATTGAGGATACCCATTCACAAATTGTGGCATACAAAATCATACATACTCTAGGGGAGAACATACATAAGAAGATTATATTATCGAATCAAGAGTAGTGGTATATGATATTATTAATCAAACTATGTTAGTTTCATTTTGAACCAAGTATGTGTACACTATGTGAAAGTGTATGTGTAATTTTTATATTATCAATGGAGACTTTATCATCTATTGAGTTATAGGTTTTTTTTATTTATTCATTTAGAAGTTAATTTTAATTTTAAATTACATGAATTAAATTTTATAAATTTGTATTATATAGGATTATATCAATTAAATGGATTCATTATAAAAATCTAATGTTTTAAAAACCATTTAATTCAGATACCTCTATGATTTTTCAAATTTTAGGAACAATAGTAATGAATTGTTTTATGTTTGGTATTTTTAATGAGTTTTAGAGGATTAAATCCATATACGAGAGAAAAAATGCATTAATAATATTTAAAAAACATAATATAAAGTTTTATTAGAGGTGAGCTCTCCATAAATATGTTTCATTTTTCCCCATATAAGTAAAATTTAATTTTAATTTTAATTTCACTAATTTAATGTAACTTATGGTTATTTAATTTATTAATTAGATAATTGGGTATCAGAAAAAAATATGGGAGAACATACATTTATGTATTTATATATTAATATAAATATATTACAATAAGAATTTTTTAGAGGGAAATATAGAGATAATAGTCTGGAGAAAAATAGTATAAGTGTTGGTTATTTCCATTCCTTGAATTGTAATAATAAATAAAAATCTACGAACCATTTTTAGATATAATATCAATCATGATGATAATTTAATTTTTTAGTTGACACTCTATGTAATGAATTTTCTACCAACATGAATGCATAATTTATTTTTTATACTAATTTCTCAATGAATATTGTGAATGTTTTAGATACATGTAGAATTCATATGATTTATACTCTTTCATCAGATCATTAACATAAAAAATTCTATGTTATAGGTGATTTAGTAATTAATACATGAAATACCAAAGGTTGTGAAAGGCAATTTAACAATTAATTTTTCAACATTTTACCCAAATTAAATTAATAATATTCAAATAAAAGTAGTTTACTCTTATAGAATAGTTAGTATTGGTTTATCATACAATTGTTTTTATTAGTAATGATAAATATTAGAAATGTAGTTTCTTCATAATTGTTGACATATTAAATGTTGAAATTATTATTCACTATTAAATTTTAAGACTGTCATGACAAAATGCGGTGAAATTTTAATACAGTTGGTTCTAGTAAAAAATTGTTCTTTAAAAACAATTATATTATACCATGAATATTAATTTATTTATTTTTTAGGTATATGATAATGTTACATCATATTCAACCAATTTATATGTCGAATTACTTTATTTATTTTATTTTTATTTTATAGGATCTATTAATTTATATATGTATATTTAATACTTTTATTTTTTTATTTGATCTTGAAAAAATAATGAATTATATAATGAATTATATTTTATTTTAATTCTTAATACTGTTGCTATTTTTTTATAGTTGTTTACTATTGATTTGGATATATTCTACTAAAAGGGATGGGTTACTCTATTTTATCATAGATAAAAATAATAATGTCAATTCAATGTTAGATATCAAGAAAATCATCTTCGAGTGAATCATTCAACGATGGGTTTTCCAAAAGTAATGAAGAAATGTTATTTAATGACCTTTTAATTTAGACATTCATTTTTGGTTATGTTTATAACTAACATCAAAAGCTCCATTTTATAGTAGTTCATAAAAAAACTAACCAGTAAAGTCACTTTAACCATCAGTTATAATTAATAACAGCTCGGAAAGTTCCACTTATAGTCGATATGAGATCTTCCAAAATATATTATTAATAAAACCATCATTGAAATCATATTCAATGTAGATTTTTTATAACCCACATTGAAAAATTAAGTTTAAAGTCAATTAAAGTAACATTTCCTTTTAACAGTTGTTGAAGATTAAATATAATTGATGTTAAAAGTTAATTTTTAAGTATTTTGGGGAAATACCACAAATATTTCTTATGGAAATAGAATATAGTTTACCCAATTTTGAATCATCAAAGAGACATAAAATAAAAAAATAAAAAATTTAATTAATTTCTATCAAAAAATTTAAAGAAAATAATTATAATTTAAAACAATTTAATTTGTAAAAAGGTTTCAAAATGGTATTATGAAAATAATAATGATCATTTTCTTGGCCGCATATGGAATGTATATTTAAATTTGGGATTTTATGATTTGGTATTGAAATAAGAATTTCATTTTTCCTCTAGTTCTCACCAACTAGAACTAAATTATCAAATTTTGTATTTCAAATGATTACCCATATCTGGTAATAATCAATGTAATATTATGAAAAATAAAAATAATCTATGAAAACAAAAACCTTGTATATTTCAATCTGATACAAGAAGATATTTGATGTGACTTAATTAACTAATACCTCCAACATTAATCCATGAATAAAATAAAATAATAAATAAAACCCATTTAAAATATTGTAGAGTAATATTGTTATCTGATTCTATGATACTAAATTCTCTAATGCTTCAACCATATATCTGAAATCAAGGAATACAAAGTATTGATGGTAATAAAAAAGGTATAATAGTTTTAAAAAAAATCATCAGAAAAACAATCATTCTACCTTAAAAACATATATTACGTTATTTTTTAATTCACAAATTCAGAATCCATGGAATCGCTACTCTATGTGTTCACCATTTCCAAATTAAAATCCCAACCCCTATGGATGTTGAGTATTTTTATTTTAACCTCTTCCATAATGATATTACTTTTATCATACAATGTTATATATACCATGATGAGGTAGAAATGTCCATAAATATAGTTGTGGCTAATGGGTTTTCTTATCTGCTGTCATGGTTTACAACAGACTACACTAACCTCATAGAAAATTTTGAAACACATTTTGAAGTTTCATTATTCAATATAAATAGAATATAGTATCAAAATACACACTAAATAGGTATTATCTATAAAATCATTAAAAATATATATAGGATGGTGGATGTTTTATATACATAGACCCAACTATCTACAGAAATTTATAGTACTCCTCTGTACTATATCCCTAACAAAGATCTGTTATCTCCCTTATGGAATAAGAATTATCATCGTTATTATATTCATACTGAATTTGATTCTGATTATAATTTATATATATGTCATGGACATGAAGGGTAAATCCAAATAACAAATATCTAACAATAATCAACTCTTAAATGAATAATATTTCTAGTCATTGTTAGATTAAAAAACTGTGAATTTGGAGATAAACTTCTAAATCTCATTGAGTAATTTGAAACCTAAAATTTGATAACTTAATGATTTATTGCACTTAATAATAATAAAATATAAGAATAGATAAAAGAAAATATTCATCTAATTATTCATAAAAATTTATTTAAAAGATTTTGGAAATATCACGATCTCTTAGATAATGATACCACCATTTAAAATAGCATCCCTAATGAAAACATATAGGTAATGGTATGGAATGCCCTTCCATATCTCTAATAAGTTGAAAATATATATCCCCCACTTGTATATGTTACATAAGATCATGTTCAATGTCTACTTTTTGTTACATCAATAATTTATTATTGAATCTTTTATAAATTCACCCTTACTACCTTACTAACTGCTATTTTCATCCCCTAATAATTAACCAATAGTGAAACCTACAACTCCTCAACCACTACATTGTGACATATAAATAAGGATAAATTAGTCCATAAAAATATTAGGTTTTTCTGTTAGTAATATCATGTGGTTCATCTTACATAGAAGACAATTTGTGAATATGAAATACAGAATTCACCACAAAGCACTATATCATGTTTGAACCAATTCAAATTAATGTATCATGATGTTAGTATAATTTTCCATAATTTATGATCTATAGGAAATCAAGATCCATATAATTTCATTGCTTTACTATATCCAAAATAGTATTCATTAAAATACTTCACAAATTTGTTTATAATAGTTTTAAATTATCCCCATTACATTAAAACCCCATTTGGTTACCATTGAACGTCAATCCTAAATTTTTTTATAATACATTTATTTCATGACATGAAACACAAATAACTTTTCTATGTTACTAATGTGATAAATAAATATATGTGATGCTCTCTTAAATGTGATATTGTTTATAAACCAATATTCGTGGTGTAATCACCAATATAAATAGAATTACATGTTTTCAAAAATCATTAAATAAAACCATTAAACTAAAATAGTAAATAAATTTATTGACCTATTTCCAAATAAAATATAAATATATAAATTATTGGAATGTAATAGAAACCACCAAGAACCATATAGAACAAATTATAATATAACTACATGTTGAGATTCTAGATTATCATAAAAGGGTGTTGTATTTTAATATAATACCCTAGCTCTAACTAAATCACTGTTTACATAACCCAGTTCCACAAAAACAACAAATGAAAAAAATTTACAATAAAAAATTAAATTATGGGAATCCATATAATTTTATTCATTATGTTCATTCACTAAATAGCCATGTATTATTATTAATAGACTATCCTAAATATTCTATACATGATATTAATAAACTAAAATAAACGGTACAAGTAATATCAATATATCATATCTACCCCATATTTAACATTAGTTATTCATTATAATATGTATCATAATTATTTTTGAAATTTTTCCTCAAGCTGTCCTACAAGTATAATTGAAAATAATTTTTAATAGCTAAAATCTATTTCACTATAAATAACCTCATCCATTGTCAATTAAATAACAATAAAATCACATTTTGACGTAGATTCAAAAAAACCATATAATAAGAACTAAACATAAAAAATAATAACTACTATATACTAATTATGTTATCTATTATCTATATAATTATTTATTCTGATATCATTTTTATTAATTAATATATATTTTATAATAATCAAACACAAACTCCATAATATTCTCAAATGTTGATAATTACAATATATACAGAACCATATGCTTCAATAAAACCATGATTTAATATTGAAAAATAATATTAATCATAATAAAAATAATTATTCTGTAATTATGTCCCTTCATTATCATATTTAAATACTAAATTAAATATCTTCTTCAGAACATATAATGTTTTCTTTTTTCCAGATCATTTTCATATTATAATATTGCCTCATTCAAAATTCATAATAAATCAACAATTAAATCTATTAAATAAATAAATAAATTTATCATTTTTCTTATTTTAGGAATTTCAAATCCATGATTATTCATATGTGATATAGAATAAACTGTGGAAAATCATAATTTGAAAAAAAATGTTTCATATTATATTATCTTTTTAATATACTAAATTGTTTCCCTAACTCACCATAAAATATTTAAAAAATTGTTATTTTAATAATATAATTGATACAATACTATTAGATATTCTCATTTAATTAATATAAATTATTTATATTCACCCATATTAAACAATCATCAAAATAATCTTCATATCTTACATTTTCAATCGATTATTATTCTTTCAATTCAAAGAATCTCAGAGAAATCAATGCTTAAAATTATCCAAATTTGAAAAAATTTAAAGCAATGATTTAGATTTGAGTTAATACCCTTAAACCACAATATAAGAGTATATAAACAATTATAGAATGAGATGAAAAGAAATAGTTTTATGGAATAAAAGATATCAATTCATGATTAACATTTAAATTTTATACCTCTTATAAAATCTTAATTCCTCATAAAAATGAATGATTACAATTTAATGATAATGGAATATCCTAGAAAAACTTTTTAATTTACATAAACCTATTTATTTATTTATTAGGGTTATAATGATGATTTTGAGAACTAAATTGTGTTTTAATGATTAAATAATTTTAAAAACATTCAAGGAAAAGGGTTTATTACAGGAATAATGAATTGTATGACAAATAATGTGAATAAAATAACTAAAAAGTTATTTTATATTTACATGTGGTCACCTAGGATATGGTGAGATTCACTGAGAGTGGTTAGAAAAACAAGGAATAATAGTTTGTTTTACATGTGTATTATTATTTATGAAATCTACCTCTATCAAATGCTAGAGTGAGTTTTTTTAATTCTAATCTCAAACACACAGAGGAAATCAATAAAAAAAGAGGGATATATATAATGATGAATACCCAAAATGTGTAGTTAATCCTAAAATGGATATGAACATATTGAAATTCATATAATTCACAAGAATCATCCTTAAATAAGAAAGGGATCATGGGTTATCTATTTGTCTCACTGAATGTGTTATAAAAATGATATCTCCCAAAAAATATATATTTATTCCTTGATAAAATTTATTTCATTTCCGTGTTTTATTTTTTGGTGAATGGATCACCTGCCTTTATCTTGGCATTTCCCCAAAACAACATTAAAATATCCTTTACTTCTTCATTTTAAAGAACATGTTTGAATTCCACTCAGGAAAAAAATAATTACATGATAATTATATTAATATTATTTTATACACATAGCTATAAAAATTAGTTTCCTTTTATTATATATGAATCAATATTATTATTACACTTTATTCTTCCAAAAATATATTCCAATTATTCAATCCAACACTCTCTCTTCCATGCCACACATTCTCTCTTTACTATTGCCCACAATTTTCTCACCAGTCTTATATAATCTATACTAAAATCACATTCAAGAACCATATTCTTTTTAATCATACAAAAATGTTGTATTCTTTCAACATTTAAATTTGAAATTAAAATATCCAATTTCTATAAAATTATCAAATTTTCATATAAAGTATTTTGTTCCATTTGATAATAAATGGACACTTAGTCGCCATTGATATGATTATAGAAATAACAGATAACTTTTGAATTGAACATAAATAATAAACTGAGATGTAATAGATATCAACTCAAAATATTTGAAATTAACTTCTTAAAACACCTTATTCTCACTTCATTTTGATGTGTTGTTTATATTTTCAATATTTTTTCATAGTCTATGGATTTTACTATACCATATTATATACTATTTACTCCAAACTATTCTAAATCACTTACTATGTTCTCCCAATGAAGAAAACGACGCAGTATGTTATCCTGTACCGATTTTGAAAAGAACATTTTATTCACACAAATTCATGTATGATAATATATATCTCATTATTTCAAAATTTATAAAAATTCCATCAAATTTCAAACCGTAATATCCAATATGAAAAATATTATGAGGTTTTCCCATAATTTATACCAATGATGATCTTTACAGTACTATTTTATATTTCAATTATTATAATACTAATAAATTAATAGAAAAAGGTCTTATATACCACTGATAAGAAAGATAAACATCACTCTAATATGAGAATTTTAAAAAACAAATCTAAAATTCAAAAATATGATAATATAACAACCTACTCTATCAGTTCGATTGTAAAATTTTATCACATTGAAACTTTTCAATGGAAATTTTAACACATATACCCATCATAGAAAAACATATCTATATTTTTCTAAAAATTCAATGTTCTGTATTTTAATGTACCATAGATGATTTACATTCCTCTGACCACGATAGGTAACGTAATATGTGTTCTATCAAAAAAATATTATTTCTAATTCTTTACATTTTCCATGACTATTTTATACACTTTGATGTTGTAATGAGGTAAAAAATATTTAAAAATTTCATTCATGACGTTTCTACCTCAAAACATCTTCTATGTTCCTCCAATCAATCTAAAAACATCAAAAAACATAATATAAATTGATTTACATGAGGTTGAACATGACTTTTTTGTTGAAGAAGTATATATCACAATATTCACATCCGATCCTTACACTTCTTATAAAATTAAACTTTCTTTGGTGTATAGTTATCTCTCCAAAACATCACAATCTATCAAAACAGCTGTTGATGTCAATAATCTTTCCCTCTGGTTTTTATTGGAAACCATGTTACATATAATAATTTCAATATCCTTAAATTTATAAATAAATCATCACTCAATAATTTCAAGATGCTATTAGATTACTCAACATAAAATAGAATGAAATTGAACATTAGAGTCATGTAATCCATTATAGTGGCTTAAATACTCTTCATTACATTTTTATATGGATTCAACTTCAAACTCCCGGAGAATCGAGTAGATTCCCTTTGTGAATAAACTCTAAAAATTCATCAAATTTTCATAACTCTACGTTGAAATAATTTATCACAAGTTCCTATATATATTATCATGAAATAAACTATAATTATTCACATAATGATATTGTAGCTTCCCCTTTTTAAAAAATCTATCAAATTTCATGACCCCCTTAAGTCAGAGATATATGTCCCACAAGGTTAAACACGTATCAATGGATTATAAATACCCAATTTTTTTATTTCTTATATATAAATATATTATGTATTGAAACATAAATAGAACTATGTTTTCCAAGTCCACATTTTAGAAAAATAGCTCAATAAACATGTGGGAGATTATACTGGGTTCATGGTACCATAATCATTGATAACTGATGGATAGGAATTCATCTTTTATCACTAGGGATTAGTATTCATCTCTCATTGTCTAATAATTTAATTAGTTAATAAAATAACTATTCAACCCCCTTTTAAATATAAGATCAACCATTTATTTCCATTATTTAAAAATTTACATTTTCAACTATATGTATTCATTAAAAACTTGTCTTCATATTTTTCAAAATATTTACATTACATTATTAAAATAGTAGAAAATTATTCATCATTATTTATCTAATTCATTCCTGATGACAACAAATCATAATATATTTTCTTGAGTAGAAATATATTTTGTACCCTTTATGGATTCAATAATTTACAATATCTTTACAACGTCATTGTTTTTCTTGTGAGGTTTCATCTTATTCACAATTTTATATCCATTTTCTCTGTCCTAAAATCTTTTAAGATCTTGTTATGGTTATTCTTGAACTGGTAGAATCTTGATACGATATTCATAATTATTACTCTATTTTTATGATATCTAACAAAATTAATTCATGATTGAATGAATTTCATCAACCTACCACTCTTCTATTTTTTGAAAAAACATTATTTCTTCTAATGATGTGTATAAACCATTATGTGTGAATTAACACTCATTTAATTGAATTAAATATAATTCCAATAATCCCAAAAAACATCATATACTTTTATTCTCTAAGGAACCTAAAATTATTATAAGAGGATAACAATATTCTTGATCATCTATTAAATAAAATAATAATAATATTTTAAAATTCAACTCCCTGAAAGTATTTATGACCCATAATTGAATAAGTGGAATTTATGAAAAAAATATAATCTTTTTTCTGTTAGTTTTATATGTTATTCCTAAATTTATATCTTCACATAGAGTAACATTTATTCAATTAAAATTTAGTATTGTAGAAAAAATAGATTCTGAATAATCGTGTATTCAGTACATACATTATCATCTCTATAATGACCCAAATCTTGATGTACATGTACATTTCATTACTTGTGCCTAATAATTAATACATAACAAAAAAAGACACCCAATGACCATATTAGTTTAGCGTCTTTGGAATCTCAGAACAAAATATTTTAATCATGGTGAATGATCTTCAACATCTACCGTAAAGATTTTCCAATTTTGTTTTCTTAGCTAAATCCTTTCTTTATATCTTGGTAAAAAGAAAACCTATAAAGGGTGATATCAAATGCCCATGAAGGGTAATCATGGATAAAATAAAACAAACCATATACATTTTGTTGGGAAAAAATCCCTCAAGGTAACATTGAAGTATTTTTGGGTTGATTGTGTTTGTTGACAAAGAAGGTTTTCCTGGATATTTTTCGAGTTCCCAAGAAGTTGTTGACAATACTTGTTAACAAAGAATGATGACAAAGGAATCGATGATCTGGAGGCGGTAAAAAAGCGCAGTACAAGGTTTGGAAATCGCAAAGACCAGAAGAATGTGGGCGGTGATGCTTCACGACTACGTCAAGCTTTGCGAACGGTAGAGGTTGAAGCACATCGCTGCGGTGAAGGGCTTTGCGAGGGAGCTTCACGGCGAAGGCGCGAAGGAATGTTTGTCTTTGCGAGGGAGCTTCATGGCGAAGTCACAAAGGTATGTTGATGGTGATTCTTCGCGACTACGTCAAGCTTCGCGAACGGAAAAGTGTCGTTGTGCTTCGCGATTTGGACAGAATTCTCGAAGAATCTTTGGATCTTTGCGATTTGAGATGACGTGGCGTTGACTTCGCGCGGAAGGGAAAAGGGTTGGTGGAATCGCCTATAAATAGAGGTCGACCCCCTTGAGAGAAGTAGAGATCATTTTCATAGAAGATCATTCGCTCTCGATTTGCGAAGGTGGTTCGCGGACCCAGTGTGCTTCGCGAAAGAGGTGCTTCGCGGCGGCTATTGTAGCTTCGCGAAACCTACGAGCTCCATGTTGGCTTACTTAGCTTCGCAAGGGTCGTTGCTTTGTGATGGCTTGAGCATCACGAGAGTGATTCGCAAGGGTGCTTCGCGAGTGAGCTTCGCGAAAAGGCAGGAGCTTCGCGAAGGCTTTTTGAGCTTCGCGAAATTGGGAGCTTCACGAAGTAGGGTGCTTGCGAAGGTTTTTCCAATGGTTGTTGCCCAGTGGTCAGAGGCAACGTTCTATTCATCAGTGGATGAAAGTTGAACTTCAATAGAGCATCTACATACAGAGAAAGATGCATTCCTTAATAGAAATGAAGACACCTACAGGTCTATAAACTGTGAATGGATTCCCTTCACAGAGCAGCGAGCTTAGGAAGAGGAAGAAGGTGATCCTCTCCATCGGCAGTGATCCAGAGAGAGAGAAATATGGAGTGACCTTTTGGAAAGCGGTTAGCTGACCCTAAACTTTGTATATGCAGTGAGCATGGGCATAGAAGTGATCTAGCCTGAACTTTGTATCCAAATCTAGTGAAGATTAGTGGAATTTGGTACGACCAGCAACCTGTCGGTGTATGCTCCTTAGAAATAGCCCAGTGAAGGTGAACCAAGTAAAAATATCTGCGTCTGCCTATTAATTTGCCTGAATTTCATTTAAAGCATCATCATCAAATATAGAAGAAAGTAAGTGATCATAACATACACACAAGTGCAAACAAAGTGACCCTTGTAACAAAGAGGTCAAGATCCAGTGGGGCTGGAAGAACTTTGAAAAAGAATATCCATAACCTGATTCACCCCCCCCCCTCTCATGGTATATTGTCCCCTATTGGTCCTAACACATTTGAACTTAAAAAAATTATCATAATGTTTAAACATCAAAATCTTGAGTTGTGAAATAAATCATTGCAGTACATAAGGCGTTGTTCATAAAGGAAAATCAATCATGATAAAATAGAATGGTAATAAAACATTTAATTTTGGAAAACCATTAAGCACATGATATGATTTTCAGATTATCCAAGGCATTTCTTCCAGGACCATCATAGTGGACAAAGTCCATTACTAATCCGGGTTAACATGTCGTTCCAGCCCTGTAATACAGAACCATATTTTACTTGTCGTTCCATCCATGTCTATCCCATGAGATATAAATCGTACCCAGTGCATTGGAGGGAGATATAGGTCTCACTCATCTCATAATGAAATCATTCTTTCATGTGCCACAAAATAAACATAAATCAGTCATCATAACCAAAAGAAGAATATGGGTTTCATAAACATCATCTCATCATAACATAATCCATATAAAAAATGGATACAATTTCATCATAAGAAAAATAAAAACAAGTAAATAATAGAGACATTATACTTGAAAAATGGAAATGCTAAATAATGTCATATTAGATGGAAAATAGTTTTCATTAACCATTTGAAATGAATTCTTGACGAAATTATCCTTTCTTCTTCAAAATCATTTTCTTTTCACAAAATTCCATTCAATTTTAAATGGAAATGATTTTATTGAAAATAATCTTGAAATATTTTTGAGTAAGCTTCATGAATAAAACTCAATATGAAACCGTAAAAATTCTTTCATGTTGTATAAGTTAAAAAAACATTCTCCTCGTACTTTTACCGGAAAATTCAAAAAGTACCACGTATGGTAAACAAAAGATAGAATAAATCCATAACAAAAAGTAAAATTGTAAAAGGGGTAAACATGTCTTTAAAAATACATGAAAGACTATTAAACACTTTATGAAAAACATTTTTATGGACATGGATGAAAAATATAACCCCAGTAAATACTTACATATAAGCAATCTCAGATAAAAATGAGATTGAAAAATTATCCCTTACCCTATGTCCATTTTCTTTCGTATGAGTCTGAGACTCTGTTATAGTAGGTTAAAACATATTATTAACTTGTAAAACAATGATAATAATATTTATCATATCATATATGATCCACATACGACTTTATATTACCCGTTCATTTGACAATTCCATGTTAAAGAAGATTTTTGGGTAAAATCATTTCATTTATCATCAATGTTTTAACTTGTAATTATTCATATGATTATATAGATCATGATTACATAATTACAAAATGTAAAAAATTATTTATATATAATATATATTCAGAATATACATGGCATGACCCGTCCCAGTGGGGCCCGATCCGCAACTCCCCAAGCTCGCCTCTAATAGGCCAGGGGCTGGTGACTAGCACTGAGTAGGCATGCTAGTAACATGGGAGGCATTACCTATAAACTTGTACACACGCACACACATCTCCTGGACCAATATTCTGAAAAGTAAAAATTGAAAAAATAAAAGATGATGCATACACTAAAACCCAACCATAGAGTACGACAGGGAATTAAAGTATAGTAAAGTAAAACCCTAGGCCAAAAGTACAAGCCCACGAAAAAGGAAGTCTGCAAAAAAGTCAAACATGTAGAAAAAGGTACTAAGACTGCAACCCGTCACTGAAGGAACACACCTTGTCCTGTCTGATATCACTGAACACCGTCCGGTCCTGGTCCGCCTAGAATCATGTCAAAGGCTTGCTCGTCTGAACAAGACATGACACGTGCGGGAAAAGACCGTGCAGGGGTGAGTATAACAATACCCAATTGGACACCCCGAAAACCACAAAAGAAATACAACAAAGGAAAATACCACAAATAAATGTAAAATTATCTCTACACAGTATATGTCTACTGAACATATAACAAGAATATTCAGAAATACTCATACACAAACAACCACCGTGAAAACCGCCACTAGGATCCAGCTCGAAGATTCCACTAAGCATACCATCGGGAGGACACACTCCTAGGTTAAATAGATAGGCATGAAGTACTCGTTCCGGGAGAACACACTCCACATGTACCTTGGGAACAAGATGCTCAGATTCGGATCACAACCAAGTCATTGGGTGATTCTGACAAATCAATCTGAGCTAATCCGCTAACCATAAGATTGGCGCCCGGTTAAAGATGGTCAGGTCGATACCAAGAACTCTACCTAGGGTTCCAGGAATGAATAGAGGATCTGGCTCTAAGTCTCAAAGAGGGGATTCCAATTACTCTATTTAGGGAGTTCTGCTGAAGGGATCATACTCCTGTATAACGGAATTGATACCAGAACCTTTAGGGGATTACCAAGGGTACAAACCCTAAGAACTAGTCCAAGTCACAGAAGGAAATTGGCTCATTACAGGAAGAAAAGTTACACGGTGTGCATAATGGTTACACACCGTGTTCCTTGACCCTGGGTACTGCCCGTGTAAACAGACCGTGTCCTTCGTTCAAGCCATGCAAAACCAACCTACACGGCGTGTAGTAAAGTACACGCCTTGTTCCTTGACACCAGGTATTTCCCATGTTAATGGCACATGTCCCTCGGCTTGTCGGATAGAAAACAACTACATGGCGTGTAGAAGAAATCACACGCCGTGTTCGAGAAGCTGGGCTTACTCCGTGTATGCTGGCAAGGTGCCCGTAAACGGTCTCTGCCCGTGTCTGTGTCGCCTGCCCATGTACTACTACACGGGTACCCCGTGTATCTGGTCGGGTCTGTCCGGGGAGGGGTATACACGGCGTGTCGATGGTCGTGTTCCCTACCCGTGTCTGTGTACTCCAAGAGTACACGCCGGGTAACCCTACCGACGAACACACACCTTGTAGCCCATACTACACGCCGTGTAGTCGGTAAAATTTACAGAACCACATCTTCCTCCGTGCACCTTGGCCGATCTTCCGGATCTCGATTCTGTCATCCGTTCGCCGCAAAACTCTAGATACTGGGTCACCTCGTCTCTGTGAAGCTGAATCCGTGGGTTTTAGGTCTTCAATCGGCTCCAAAATTTGATTCAGTCCATCCGAGTGGAAATCGTACGAAGAACGATTTCTTTTGTTCCACTTCTATCCATCCTCTAAAACCGACGACACTTCTCCGCAAGACTGCTGCGTTGTTGATCCTTCAATTTGGGATCGTTGCGTCGCAGAATGGATGCGTAACGATCCGTTGTTCATCGCCCCGTAAAGAAATCGAAGAACGCTCACCAAGACCGTGAGAATTTGGGGAAGAACACACAAAAAATCGAGAGGGACGAACCTCAATCGATGTTTGTGTTGATCTTGGTTTGTCACCATTAGATTGTTGAACGAAACCAAACAAAAAACCAGAATCAATTCACCAAAAATCCCTGCAACAGCCCATCCCGCAAGAACGATCGATCCGTGGGATAATCTATTTGTGGATTAGTCCGCGTTCATCATTGAAATCAATGATGGGGAAGAATTAAAATCACAACAACATCCTACCTTGATTCGCTGCATTTGTCGGCGAAGATCCGCTCGCCGCATCGTCGTCACTGTCGGAATCCATTAAGAACGTCGCCCCCGCCGCGTTGGGGGTTTCCTCCAGAGCCGCTAAGGGTTTTCAGTGTTACGGGGTTTGTATCCCTGGACCCTGGCACAATTCTCTATTTAATGAGGATAAAAGAAAAAAGGGATTTAAAATATCTCGCTACAGAAATAAAATATTTTTATTAAATATTTTATTACCATTGCGACCAAAAACTAGATTTCACCATCGACCAGCGCCGACCGAAGTTAGGCCTCACCTAAGGTTAAATCATTGTTCTGAACACAACTGTGCCCTCAGATTTATGATCTGAGCACCCATTCAGGAGGTATCCACTTTTTATGGAAAACCACATGCAGGCGTACTTTAATTATTAAATTAAATTCAAACATTTGTTCTGTGCTCAATGGGCCTCAGAACTGCACGCCGTCTCAGAGCCTTGTATTGAAATAATTCCCATATAATTTTTAAAATAATACATTGAAAAAATATTGTGCATTACATCACACCCACCTTAGGGTTTTATGTCCCCAAAAATCCAAAATAAGGGATACTCAAAAAGGTGTGGGTCATGTACGCTAATCTGAACCTCCCGCTCCCACCTGCTCTCCTGGAGATTCCTGTGCTACCCCCGGACACACACCAATGGAATAGCTCATTGACGAAGGATCTTCTCCTGCTGATCCTCAATCTCCAATGGGTAATCAGCAAAGGTCACTCCATCGTCGATGTCCAGCTCACCCCAGTCGATGACATGTGATGGATCATGCCCGTACCTCCATATCTGCGACACATGGAAGACGTTGTGTACCCATTCCATCTGAGGAGGTAGATCTAAGCAATACGCCATCTCACCAACTCTACTCAGAATCTAAGAAGGGCCAACAAACCACGAAGATATCTTGTCACCCCGGCCAAATCTCTGCAATCCCCATCGAGGTGAGACCCGAAGGAACACATGGTCTCCCTCCTCGATCTCCAAAGGCCTCCACCTCTGGTCATCATAAGTCTTTTTCTGACTTTGTGCAGTCTTCATCCGCTCCTATATAACCTGCACCTTCTCTGTAGTAGCTCTCACCATCTTTGGGCCCATGAGTGCTGACTCTCCTGGGCCAGTCTAGCAAAGTGGCGACCTGCAAGGTCGCCCATATAGAGCCTCAAATGGTTTTATACCAATAGTGGAATGATAACTGTTGTTATAAGAAAATTCTACCAGTGCTAGGTGATCCTCCCCGCTATGACTGAAGTCCTGTATGAAATCTCGTAGCATATCCTCTAGGACCTGGATGGTTCTCTCTATCTGACCATCAGTCTGGGGATAAAAGGTTGTGCTCAAGCGTAATTGAGTCCCAAAATCTTCCAGCAATCCCTTCAACAACCGGGATATGAAAAGAGCATCATGATCTGAGACAATCATGGATGGTACTCCATGAATCCGAACTATCTCTTTCACATAGAGGCATCCCTAGCTCTCTACAGAACTCTACTCCCGTATGGATAATAAGTGGGCTGACTTGGTGAGTCGATCAACGATCACCCAGATAGAATCATGTCCCATGGATGTGTGTCGTACACCTGTCACAAAGTCCATGGATATCCCATCCCACTTCCACTCTGGAAAATCAAGAGGCTGAGTCAAACCTACCGGCACCTGGTGCTCAGCCTTTACTTGCTGACAAGTAAGGCACAAAGAGACAAACTCTGCCACAATCATCTTCATCCATGGCCACCATAACTGACATCGGAGGTCCTGATACATCTTTTCCACGCCTGGATTCACCACCAAAGGGGATGTATGGAACTCCCTTATAACCTCCTCTCGCAATTTCACCGGTACTACCGTGCGCCCTCTGAAAAGGACAACGTGCTCCCCTCCTTCTGAATATCCATCAGCAGCATCACCTGTGGATATCTGATCACGTAGAGTCTCACAGCTAGCATCCTCGCACTGTGCTTCCATGACTCACTGTAAGAGTGGATGGGTAACAACTATAGACTTAAATTTAGCTCCCTTAGCTCCATCCATGAAGGACAACTACAAAGAGGCCAACTGCCTTGTCACCTCATCCAGCAACTGCGAACTGAATTTCCTACTGAGAGCATCTCCCACCACGTTCCCCTTCCCTGGAGTATAAATGATCTCAAAGTCGTAATCCTGGAGGAACACAAGCCATCACCTTTGTGTCAAATTCAGTTCCTTCTGAGAAAAGATATATCTGATACTCTTGTGATCAGAGTAGACGGTAAACTACTCGCCCATCAGGTAGTGCCGCCACATATTCAATGCGAAGACAACCCCTGCCAACTCAAGATCATGGGTCGCGTAGTTCTGCTTGTGTGGCCCCAATTGACGTGAGCCATAGGCAATCCCCGCTTGCCTCTGCATCAGGACACAACCAATCGTGGTTCATGATGCGTCACAGAACACTATGTACTCGACACCCTCCTCTGGTAATCTCAAGACCGGGGCACTCATCAGACTCTATCTCAACTACTGGAATGCCTGCTGGTATTTCTCAGTCCACACGAAAGGTTGTCCCTTTCGGGTCAAAGCTGTCATGGGTGCTACAATCCTGGAGAAATCATGGATGAATCTTCGATAGTAGCCTGCCAACCCATGGAAACTCTGCACCTCCGTCACGCTCCGGGGTGGTTCCTATGCTAGCACTACCTCCACCTTTACTGGGTCCACTGCTACACCATCCGCTGAGATAACGTGTCCTAGAAAGTGGACCTCTTGTAACTAGAACTGACACTTCTAGAGTTTCCCATACAACTGGTGCTCTCAGAGTGTGTCCAGAACCATCCTTAGGTGTCTCGCGTGCTCCTCCTCAGACACAGAGTACACAAGGATATCATCAATGAAGACCACCACACAGTGGTTTAGATAAGGCTAAAAGTTCCGGTTCATGAGACCCATGAACACTACTAGGGCGTTCATCACACCGAAGGGAATCATCATGTACTCCTAGTGACCATAGAAACATCTGAAAGCCGTCTTCAGTATATACTTTTCCCGTACCCACATCCGGTGATAACCTGATCGTAGATCAACCTTCAAGAACCATCATGCCCCTCTAAACTGGTCAAAGAGTTCATCGATACTCGGCAACGGACACCAGTTATTCACGGTCACCTGATTCAAGCACTGGTAATCCACACACAGCCTTATGCTCTCGTCCGCCTTCTTGGAAAATAGTGCTGGGGTCACCCAGGGTGAAACACTGGGTCTCACAAATCCCTTCTTCTACAAGTCATCTAGCTGCATCCTCAGCTCACGAAGATCTGTAGGAGCCATCCGATAAGCTGATGTTGATATTGGGGTCATCCCGGGTTGCAACTAAATAGATAAATCTATCTCCCGATGGGGAGGTAGCCCGGGGACATCCTCCGGAAAGACATCCTCATACTCATCCACCACTGCTGGAAACAGGAAACTCGTAACATCTACCACTCCAAGGGCTAGGCTAGCCAACTGATGTGAAATCGGTTGTTCCCTCCTACGCACAAGTCCATCTTGCGCTGCCTGGGTCTCTCTTTCACCGACAAAAGATAACCTCATTCCATTAATGCGGACACATCACACCCTTTGCCTAAAACAATCAATATGTGCATGAACTGTGGATAACCAATCCATTCCAAGAATGACATCGTAAGGCCTCAACGCTACTACCAAGAGGTTCCAACCGAAACTCTCGCCTCCAAGGGTCAGGTCACCCTACCTACAAATGTCTGTGATCTTTAAATCTTCTCTGAACGGTGTTTCTAATAGTAAGGGTCGAGTCAACAGCTGAACTGGAATCTCAAGGTCTTGAACAAGATAAGCATCCAGAAAGGAATGACTAGCACCTGTGTCCATCAAAATGGAAGCCAAGATAGAAAAGACACAGATAGTACATCTAATCAATCTGGGATTACCTAGGTCGTAAGCCTCTGCCACCTGCAGTTGTCCCTGAGTCTGTCCACGAGCTCCCTGAAACTGGGGTGGACCTCCTGGGGGTGGTGGTGGTAAAGGGTCAAAACTCCGACCACCTCTAGCTGCTCTCCCAACTCCTCTACCACGTCTGCCACCTAACAGATCTACCTTCTCCCCACGTTTCCACTGCCTCGGTTGTCCATCCACTGCTCCTGGGTTAGTAGTATGTCTGGTCGGACAATCTCGAGCGAGATGTCCCATACCGTCACATGAGTAACATCGCCCCTCTCGAGGCTAGGTGGATGCGCCCTGTGAACCCTATACGGCTGATCCACTGTCCTGAGATCACCTCTGGAAACATCTCCCATGCCTGGGTCCCTGACATCGGATCCCTGCCACTAAGGTCTCTGCTCCAGCTCGCCCACTACTGACAACTGTCGGCTGTCCCTGCTCCTTCAGGAATCTCTCGACCACCAAAGCCCACTGGAGCACCCCCAGAATAAGTATGAATTCGCATAGGGATTATGCTAGATCATATATCACTATGAAAGCCTCGCTCAAAAGTACGAGCTATGATGTACTGATCTCTGACCATATCCATCGAGTACCGCGGGAGGTCGGTAAATCTCGATGAACAGTCAGCCACCGTCATGGTTCCCTTCTTGAGCTGAAGAAGCTCCTATATACGTACTGATCTTAGGGTAACTGGTGAAAACTCCTCTCTAAAGATATTATCAAACTATGACCATGCAATAGTCACCTCGTCGTGTGTTTGGATGACCAAACTCCACCATCGCCCAGCGGAGCCCTGTAGAAGGCTCGCTTCTAGGATCACCATCTGCTCTGCTGGTGTCCTGACCAAACGGAAACCTCTGGTCACTACCTCAAGCCATTACTCTACTGCCTGAGTGTCAGACTCACCTCAAAACCTTATGGGTCTTTGTCTCTGGAACTCGTGGAGGGCGCTCATCCAGCGCTCCTCCTCCACTAGTACAGCAGGCGCT
Source organism: Viscum album (assembly GCA_963277665.1). Lineage (NCBI taxonomy): Eukaryota > Viridiplantae > Streptophyta > Magnoliopsida > Santalales > Viscaceae > Viscum > Viscum album. Next base: position 885,076,184 of record OY728123.1, read on the forward strand.
AAACACTGTTCCACAGGGGGCGGGATAACTGGCATGCCTGGTGGTAGAACTGGGGGATCTGGTCCCTCTATCGAAGCTTCATCACTGAGGTCGTCATCCTTGTGATTGAGCTACTGGATCATAGCAGGTGCGTGTCGTGGAGGCATCCTGCTTAAGAAACAAGATCAATCACAATCAGTGAGTATATCTAGAGAGCTGAGTCAAGAAGGAAACGGAAACCACAACCCATTCCTATATGATGCATGTACCATTATTTTTCCCCATTCTACTAGTGTTTTCATGTTCCAGGTCGAAAATCAGGTTATCAGAGTCCTGGTGTATGGATGCGTCAGCCGCCGCACCAACACTGGGGTCCCTGGCCTGAGAGATGAACTCGAAACACTTAACACTGTTGCCCCAAACCAACTCACAGACTCTCGGTCATAAGGTAGAACCATCCTACCTCTGATACCACTCTTTCACGACCCGTCCCAGTGGGGCCCGAGCTACAACTTCCCAATACTTCCTCTAATTGGCCATGGGCTGGTGACTAGCACCGAGTAGGCATGCTACTAACATGGGAGGCATCGCCTATAAACCTGTACACACGAACACACATCTCCAGGCCCACAAAGTTGAAAAGTAAAAACAACAAAAAGAAAATATGATGCATACACTAAAACCCAACCACAGAGTACGATAGGTAGTAAATTACAGTAAAGTAAAACCCTGGGCCAAAAGTACAAGCCCGCCAAAAAGGAAGTCTACAACAAAGTCCAACATGTAGAAAAGGGTACCGAGACTGCAACCCATTGTCGAAGGAACACACATCAACCTGTCTGATCTAACTAAACATCATCTGGTCCTGGTCCGCCTAGAATCATGTCAAAGGCTCGCTCTTCTGCACAAGACATGATGCGTGCGGGCAAAGCCCATGTAGGGGTGAGTATAGCAGTACCCAGTAGGACACCCCGAAAACCACAAAGGAAATACAACAAAGGAAAATATCACAAAGAATGTTACAGTCAGCTCTACACAGCATATCTCTATAGAACATATAACAAGAATATCCAGATATACTCATACACAAATGACCATCGCGAAACTGCCACTATGATCCAGCTCGAAGATTCCAATAAGCATTTCATCGAGAGGAAACACATATAGGTCTGAAGAGAGAGGCACGAAGTACTCGTTCCGGGAGAACACACTCAACAAGTACCTTGGTAACAAGATGCTCATATGAGGATCACATCCAAGTCATGGGGTGATTCTGACAACTCAATCTGAGCTAATCCGCTATGTAGAGGATCAGTGCCCTGGTAAAGTTGTTCTTGTCAATACCTAGAACTCTACCCAAGGTTCCAGGAATGAATAGAGGAAATGGCTCTAAGTCTCACAGAGGGGATTCCATCAAATCTATTCAGGGAGTTCTACTGAAGGGATCATAATCTTGTATAAAGGAATTGATACCAGAACCTTCAGGGGATTACCAAGGGTACGAACCCTAAGAACTAGTCCAAGTCATAGAAGGAAAGTGGCTCAAGCCATGAAGAAAAGTTACACGGCGTGTAGTGTAGTTACACGCCGTGTTCCTTGACCCCGGGTACTGCCCATGTAAACAGCCCGTGTCCTTTGTTCAAGCCGTGCAAAACCAAACTACACGGCGTGTAGTAATGTACATGTCGTGTTCCTCGACACCGGGTATTGCCCATGTAAACAGCCTGTGCCCCTCGTCTTGTTAGATAATAAACAACTACACGGCATGTAGAAGAAATCACATGTCGTGTTCATGAACCTGGGCTCACTCCGTGTATGCTGGACATGTGCCCGTACACGGTCTATGCCCGTGTTCGTGTCACCTGAACGTGTACTAGTACACGGGGTACCCCGTGTATCTGGCCGAGTCTGGCTGAGGAGGGGTATACACGGCGTGTCCATGGCCGTGTGCCCTGCCCGTGTTCTTGTACTCCCAGAGTACACGTCGGGTAACCCTACCGACTAACACATGCAGTGTAGCCTATACTACTCGACGTGTAGTCAAGAAAATTTCCTGAACTGCATCTTCCTTCGCGCGCCTCGGAGGATCTTCCGGATCTCGATTCTGTCATCCGTTCGCCGTGAAACTGCAGATACCGGGTCGCCTCATCTCCGTAAAGCCGAATCTGTGGGTTTCAGGTCTTCAATCGGCTCCAAAATTTGATTCCGACCATCCGAGCAGAAATCGTCCGAAGAACGATTTCTTCTGATCCACTTCGGTCTGTCGGCCAATACTATCATCTCATCTCCACAACACTGCTGCAGTGTTGATCCTTAAATTTGGGATCGTTGCATCACAAAATGTATGAGCAACGATCCGTTTTTCATCTCCTTGCAATGAACGCGAAGAACGCTCACGAAGTACACGAGAATTTGGGGAAGAACACACAAAAAATCGAGAGGGAAAAACCTCGATCAATGTTCATGTCGATCTTGGTTTGTCACCATTTGAATGTTGAACAAAAACAAAAAAACCAGAATCAAATCCCCAAAAATCCCCGAAAAAGCCCATCCCGCAATAACAATCGATCTGTGGGCTAACCTATTTGTGGATTAGTCCACGTTCATCATAGAAATAAAAGACTGGGAAGAATTAAAATCACAACAATATCCTACCTGGATTCGCTGCGTTTTCTAGTGAAGATCTGCTCGTCGCGTCGTCGTCGCCGTCGAAATCCATTTAGAACGTCGCCATCGCCGCGTTGGGGGTTTCCTCCAGAGCTGAAAAGGGTTTTCAGAGTTATGGGGATTATAACCCTGGACCCTAGCACAAGACTCTATTTAAAGAGGATAAAAGAACAAAAATATTTAAAAGATCTCTCTAAAGAAATAAGATATTTTTATTAAATATTTTATTACCGTTGCATCCAAAAACTAGATTTCACCACCGACCAACGCCGACCGAATTTACGCCTCACCTAAGGTAATCTTGTTGTTATGAACACAACGATGCCCTCCGATTTTGGATTCGAGAACCCATTCGGGAGTTATCCACTTTTTCAAGAATACTGCATGCGCGCGTAATTTAATTATTAAATTAAATTCAATCATTTGTTACGGGCTCACTGGGCCTCCGAACTGCATGCCGTCTCAGAGCCTGGTCTCAAATTAATTTCCATATAATATTTAAAATAATACATGGAAAAAATATGGGACATTACCAAACATATATATAATAGATCGATAAATGGAAAGAAATACACCGTTTATGGAGACAGTAGGTCGTACATACACTTTAATGTTGTTTTTGTTTCATTATTAAATTGAATGGAAGTAAGTGAATAACATATACATAAATCCAGTATATTTAATATTTCATATATTTCATAATTATTTATTATATATACTTTATAATCATTCTTGAGTGTTTAACTTGAAGAATGAATCTCATCATGTCGTGGAGACGGTAATCCGTACGTACGCACGAGCGATGATATCATTCCCATAATTATTGAAGGGAATTAGAGTGGATGATATAATATCTCAAGAATTATTATCATGTTATAATAACCATATATAGTTATTCTTTACACCATTATACCCATCCATGTAAGGTGGTGGTGGAAAAACAGATTACACCACGACGTGGAGATGGTATCCCGTATATACGCATGCGCGGTGATTTTGTTTTCTATAGGATGGATAGAAGGTGAAATAGGGTTGGTTCATATTTATAAAAACATGTTATTATATGAGTGATACTGATGTTATTACTTTGTTATGAAAAAACAATAGGAAGTAGAAAAATAAATAAATTTGAAAGAATCAGTCAAGGATATTACCTATTTTTCGACGCACCTCTTCTAAACCTCCTCTTAGGGCGCTAAAGTTCGTCTTTGAAGAAGGCCATGACCTCTAGTATGTTTCTAGGGAATTGGAGAAGAAAAATAGGTAGGGTTTGGACGATCCTTAACAATCAATGTGGTGTGAGGAGGATAGGGAGGATGTTCCCTTTTATAAGAGAGGAGAGAGACACTTTTGGAAACCTCTAAAATATTAATTTATAATAAACTCAAACACCACTTAAAAACCTCCAAAAATGACTACAATCTGAATATTAGATGATATAGGATTTAAAATATCATCAACTAATAATATTTAGAAATGTTGGTAATTTAATTTAAACATTATCAACTTGATTTATATTTATTTAATTTATTTAATTTTATTTGTGGTAATTATATTGTAAATTTTAAATTGTTATAAATAATTACATATGTGTTGTGAATTGTCCATAATTGGATACTTTATGACATTTTAGAACATATAAATTTTAATTTATAATATTTAAATATTTTTGTGATTTTTAAACAATTTAATAATATGTTTTTTTTATAAAATAACAATTGTGTTAATTTTGACACTATTCAGTTATTTAAATTTAAATAAAATCCACACCGAGTATATATTCAAAACAAAATGCATAATAGATTAATAAAATGTTATATTCATCTATAAAATTTGCGTATAACATTAATTAGTGCATATAATATTTATTTTAATATTTATAAAACCATTTATTTGATATTTCTCTTAATAAAACAATTACTACATATTTTTTGTATATTACTTTAATATAATTATTAATTGCATAAAAATTAAAAATAAAATACGATGATGATGATAAATCTAATATATTTCAAAATAATACTTTTACTTGAATTTATCAACTTAAAATCACAACATGTAAATTGATATATTTATTAAATTATGAAGGTGACAACTTTGATATAATTTAATATAAAATAATATAAGTGTCGTAATCACTTTTCTGAAGATCCAAATAGTCAACAATTAGACAATTGGATGGTTATGGTTTAGATATATATAACCAATAAGTTTTGGTCTGGTTTTTGGGCCTTTTAATAGATATTATTATTTTAATAAAAACTATATTAGCGATTTTTCACTACACAAATAATTTCTGTATCATTAATATATAAGATATTAAGGTAATTAAATAAATCCTAAAAATAAAAAATAAATTACCATAACAAATAAAAACACTTTATCATAAAAAATAGTATTGATAATCTAATTTATATTCTGTATAATCTTATATTAAAATTAATTTAATTATTAAAGTATCATTGAGACATATTTTACATTCTTTAAAATAAAATAAATTAAAGGTCTTAATCACCTCCATGTGGGTTCTAATGGATTCCATTTCGACCAAAATATTCCTAAGGACGAAATATAATCATCCAATTACATTAATACAAGTTTTGGTGTAATTTTATAATATTATATTTACCCTTAATTACCCAATTTACCTTTTACTATGGTAAATTAAATTTACATTAGTTACTATTCATAGTGCCCAAAGATAAAAAGTATCCTATTAAAATAATTTGGACCAAATAATTCCAACTATGGAATAATGTTTTCCAAATTCAAATAATAGATGTTTCAGAAATTAATTTAAAATTAATCATGTTGTTAAGAAAATGCGTTTTGAAAGTTAAAACATTGAAAAATATTGAAATGATTATATACCCATCAATTCCATGTAAAATCAATGCTAATGACATACATTATATTAAATGGTAAAAATATATTCTATTTATAAATTAAAACAATTAAATATTATAATTTTACCATATAAAGTATTAGGATGAAAAAAGTGGTTTTTAATTAAAATATAGCATGTTTTTACTATTCATTAAAATATGAATGTTATTGGAATAATATAAACATTTTACCCAAAGAAAATTTGTATATCCTGATTCCAAAGAAGAATTTTATTTTTTTCAAATTTAACTTATAATCATGTCAAAAACTAGATTTAGATTGGGTGCGCCATCAAAAGGTGGAAAAACTGCATTTTTTAAAAAATACTTATTTTTCTTGAAAAATTTATTTTGATCTCTTACCATGTTCTAGAAAATGTGTAAGATTAACAATAATGTTTTAAAATTAAAAATGTATTTAATACCATTCATAACAGCTAGTTAATAATATTATTATAACAATATATTGTTGTTTAGTGAAACCCGGTATTGCGTACTACACAAGCTATCGAGGAAGGTCGTGATTGCTTGTAATGCAAGCCAAGTCAGGGTTGCATGTAGTGAAAGCTCCCTTTGGTGTTGCCTATAACTTAATCAAAACATATTTCATTTATATATTAAAAAAATCTATACTTAATGTTGCATAGAATAATTTCTACAAAACGAACTTGCAATCTTGTGTAACACGATCCAAGGATAGTGTTCTATATATTCAAGCTAATACGGTGTTGCGTATAGTTCAAACTAATATTGGTGTAATGTAAAATATGAGTCATCAACGATATTAAAAAGAATATGTCTCATAAAATCTCTGGGTGTTACAGTCTCCCAACTTATGATAGGTACAAATGATTACTCAACATATTACATCATCATTTTGGGTCATTGGTTGATAATATTATTAATTATAAAAATCTCAAAGTCTCTCATCATACACAAAATATTAATTTCTCATGAGAAATATCCCACATCATTCATTAAATTAAAAAAAATCATATATAGTATTTTTTAAATAATCTGAATTAACTAGAAGATCCACCTTGAGAGACTAATGATTTTTATCTTATAACATACACTTATAATTGTCTAATTCTATAATATTAGATGCATTCCTCATTCATACATTTTATTTACCAATATTAACTATATCAGAGATTATATTCTAAAATTCATTTTTCAAATTGGTTTTATTATCTATCCATGTATCAAGTCATTACATCTTAATATAACCTATTGTTTCATATAGTATTTTTCTCAAAATTTATTATTTTATTATATTATTGAAATGGATTCTTTCTCACCACTAATACTAGAATAATATTCCCTTATAATACCATACCATGATATTTATTGCTTCATAGGTAATTAATTACTTCATTTTATAAAATAAGCGTTCATTCTTAATCTATTTGATGTCAATATACCTCTTCAATATTTCATGTAATTATTACTTAAACATAAAGAGAGGATTTATCTCCATCATTAAATTCATAATTTTATAGTAATGGATAATGATTCATTAAATAAGTACTAGCCACACTATTAAAACACTTCAAAGGTAATATAACAAGAAATTTACCTTTTTCTCATTAAAAGTATCTTTTGATGGGTGAAATTATTTTTTCAAAAATTACATAAACATATAAAATTTAATATGTCCTTAATATTTTTTCATAATGTTATAAAATTCATCAATTTTATATTAGATACAATTTTTCATCATTGAATTGAAAGGGATTTAATTTAATGTTAAACTCTTGTAGTTTTCATATAATTTCTTTCTATAATCATATGAAACCATTGGGATACCCATGTCATATAGATGAAGTTTTATAATATCACATTATTACAATATTGGTACATTGGAATCATATATGTCATGTAGGATATGAATAATATTATCAACGAACATTAAATAACATAGAGACTCACCAAAAACCTTATTTTGATTTCCACTACATTGAACCATTACATAAAAAACTATCATGTATCCTTCAATAATACATATATATTCATATATTCATCACCAATTATTCATTTTAGATAATTTATTTGTAGTGTTTCCTTTAAATATATTTTTAATGTTAAGACACATACATTTTACGATATAAATCTCCATAATATTTTAAAAGTTATATTATAAATGTTCATTTCAAATGTCATTCCTTGCATAAACATAAGTCTATGAATTCATCTTAGAATCCAATGTTAGTGATTATCCTTGTATAACCTATTTAAATCAACTAGTAATAATATCTGGGGCATATATAATCAATTAAATCCAAAGTGGTTGAATTTCTACCTTATATCTATTTTTAAATTTCTCAGTGAGTGAGGGAAAAAATTATATTCATAAAATTAATTTATCACATAATCAATTAAATAACATTATCAAAACACCAACTGTAATAAAAACATTTAATAATGAAAATCAAATAAATATTCACTACTGAATGATAAATAAAAATATAAAATACCATTAAATTTGAATATCCTTGACTGTGTGAAATATAATATTAATGACATTTATAGAAAACATAGTTTTTTTTTGTTAAAAATTTATATTTCCTTAGACATGGTGAGGTTCGCATGAGATTTCGGGAGTGGTGATTAGTGAAAAGTGATAAATTTTTTGATTTTATAATTTTTTATGAAATAAAACTCCTTCACATGTTTGAGTGAGAGATTTAACTTCATAACTCAAACAAAAAAAGGCATAATATAAATAAAATATACTAAATGTAAACGGATCAGTACTCAAAATGAGTAGCTAATTCTTAACATGACTCGTACTCACCCATGACCTTTCAATTAAATAGAATCTCCAATACAGATAGAAAAAATAATTGTTTATTATTTAATCATAATATAGTAGTTTTATTAATTTTGTATCCCCATACAAGAAGATAAGGTATTTCCATGATCATAATTTTTAAAAAACTTCATTGTAGTTTCTTAGGATAATATTTCCCCACTTCTTCCCTGATTTTCCATGAAAATATAAATTTTACATCACAATTCATCACTATAATTTTTATGGGTAACTTATTTACACACAAATAATCTAATTGTATTCCCAATTAAATATTATTCTCCAAAATTAATTAATTGAATTATTATTTTTATCTTATTATACATGATCTATGGAATGTATCCTCATTTCACCAACTATCTTCCCATGAAAACTATTCTGCAGAGCACCCTACCTCCCTTGATTTATTGTCTCCCACAAATATAACCCGCAACTTTCTCATTGCTCATCTCTTACCTACAATAAAATTACATACAATATCCATTTTTTTAAATCATTCCCAATAGCATTAAAATTATACCATTTTAATTTGAATTAAAAATACAAACTAAAAGTGTCATAATCCACAAATAGTTCGTAACATCACCCACTACATTTAATGTATGAATTTCCTTTAAATCATCAACTAATCCACATCACTAAATCCACTAAAAAAATGAAACTTTATTTGACCACGACCTCTTCTATATTCACCATAATGTGTTGTATATGAATTCAACATAGATTCATAGACCATGGTTTTCACAATTAGATGTTATATATTATTTTTCTCAAACTATTTTTAATCAATTTTTATGTTATCTCAACACATGTATCACTAAACATATTATACACAAACTATTTCAAATAATTAATTTTTACTCACTATATTATATGTAACATGACATGGACTTACTGATTATGATCAGAAAAAAACATCCAGTGGTTTTCACTCGTTAGGAACAGGTATCCATGATATTTTGATTTCTTCTAAAATGAACATCAATAATCATCCATAATGTGCTATTAAATATTTCATTTCCTTTAAAAACACTCAACTATTATCAATTTAATGTATCATATATTTCATTGATAAGAGACATACACATCACCCTAATATTATATTTTTTAAAAAATATAACAGTCATACATTACACACCCCGACCACCTTTATAACCTATTTGAGATTTTACATTTTTAATAGTAAAACATCTGAAGTGAAATACTACCATAAAATTTCATTTTTTTTGAAAACTATCTATCCATTTATGTTACTATTTATTTTTCACCATTACACCACAAGATGATTGATTAACTTTCCTTAGACCACAATATGTCAAAATAAAAATATTTAATATATCCAATAAAATATAAGTCTCTACACCATCAATATGCATGTTTCATGTATGATAACTATGTTATGTGGTCACATGAACCTAAAACACGTTTAAAATCCACTCTTTAACAACAACAAAAACCCTCCACATTTTTCCAATAATTCAAAAAAATGGGAAGAAACATAACCTCAATTAAATTTTTAAGAAACAACAGAGTGTGAACATGTTTAATGTGTTCAAGATAAAAGAAGAAAACAATAATAATATCCACTTATTCCATATATACCAATCACAACACACACTAAATGTGTTTTAATGATCTCCCAAAAATTACAACATATCTCTAAATATCTATTATGATTGAAAATTATGAATAATGAATAAGTTGTTCTTAAAATTATGTAATTTTATTATCTCCCTTCATCGAACCATGATAGATTTTATAAAATATAATTTCTTCATAACTATTTTTAATCCAAAAAATCAATCCACACCCCTATACCCAACCTCTTATATCGTAAAATAAATATTTCTAGGTAAGAAACATATTTCACATTCAATAAAAAACTAAATCTTTTTATAAGATCATTATAGTTTCATTACATACCATTTAATTTTGAAATGATGAAAATTAAAGAATAAATTTCATTAAATTTTGTGTCTATGTATTTAAAATTCCTTATAAAAAATTATAATCCTTAATCATATTTTATATTTTATTATATTTGTAATGTGATTTTAAACTGATATACAAAAAATTAAACTGTGGATCCAGATTTTCAAGAAATGGGATATAATAAATCATTCAACGGTATTATCCAATGACTATAGACACTCAATGTTTTAGAATCTATGGATTTGTTAGATAATTAGAGAAAAATGTATAATGTGAACATGAAGATCCATTGTTTAAGAATGATTGTGTTGGAGTAAAATAAATTGAAGCCATGAGTTAAATATAATGTCATCGGGGTTGACTATATAGAATAGGATCAATATACATTAATGAATACAATGGGCTATTGACATCACGTAATAACTATTTCAATATTATATAGTTATATTTTGTATTATGGGGTCTATTTTTCCTTTTGTAAATGGTTATTATCCCGATTCATATGTTCTAGATAGGATATGAAAGTTATACCTGGTTTCATTTATAAATGTTTTCTTATCTAATTTTCCATATAAAATATCCTCTCTACATGGGAGTAGGGTCAATATATTTTAACCCAGTTGACAATTTTCTTGTGCCATATGTTTTCTCTTTTATTATTTCATGATTTTAAATTTTAAAGAAATTATTATAATATTTTAATATTATGAATCAATAATTTAATAAAAATATGGATTAATATTTTCCTAGGAATTCCAAATTTTAAATTTTTGGGTTGTTATTATTTGGAACATTTATTATTGGTAATTTAATTTCCAAATTTAATGTAATTTAAAATGAATCATTATAACATACCCACATAAGTGTTTTATTCTTATGTTTATGAAACTCACCTGGACATGGTTAATAGAAGAGAATCATGTGCAATGTTACCAATTAATATTGATAATAACTAGCATAATATAATATAAATTTAAATATATTGTGATTATAAATCTCTATAAATAAATATTTCATATATATATATATATAGTATAGATATTTTTAATATTGTTATATAGAGTTTCCTTATACATGTATATATATGGAAACTACATGTTATGGCCATATATAGGGTGAATGAATAATGATATATATGTTTTTTTCATAAATAAACATTAAATGTATATGTACTCTTAAAGGGATAATATATATGACCAATATAATAGATAATCATTTTATATTTTATCCCTTAAATCTATATATGGTACTTATATTAAAAATAGACATATATTTTGTGACTATTTTTTAATACAGTATTTCAATTATAGTTATCCAGGCAATAAAGACCAAAAACCACAACATATAAGACTGTAATATAATTAAGAAAGATATTAAAAATTTAAGTATTTATTATAAACAAATTTGGTATATTTTTCTTTCATTAATTATTTTATTAACACAAAATAAGTTAAAAAAATTATTGGAAAATATTTATTGTTTCAAATAATTTTATTTTAGGATATAATTGTGATAATCTATATAAATTATTTAGTATAATTGGTTTAATATTATATAGGAACTCAATAATCATTAATAAAAATTAATTATTGTGTATTATTTATTTTTAAGTTAATGGATGTTATTTAAAGATTAAATAAATTATAAATCATAGGTGTATAAATGTTTGAATCATGTAATAAATAGACATAGAGAGATATCACAATCTAGGAAAATATATTTGATGAATGAATGAGAATATCGATGTGAAACTATAGTAAAATGTTCAAAATTATGACACAATAAAGGATAGATACAATGTGGATCACTATTGGTGATAGTTATCCTGGTATACAACCCAAAAAATATTGAATGAAGTTGTAAATTTAATTCAAAAGGAACATTTCTATCATGAAATAAGATTCTTATTTTTTATTTCATATAACATGATCACACCAAAAAAATGATAAATCCACACCAATTTAGGGTTATCTATATGATTTGGTTGATTTATGGTTCCTTTAAAGGTAAATCAAAACATATGATTGGCCATAACTAGTATGACATGACCGAGGTTGTATCAAAAATCAATATAAATTCAAGTTTTGTAATCTATTATATATCAATATTAATTTAGATTATGTAAACACAAAATATGATTTGACGATGTATTTTACCATGATACTAATGATTTAGATACAAATTATTATTATTTCTCTATGTTTGTATTAATAATTTGATAAATGAATTTTATAAGAACCATATGTCCATTATGATATCTTAATATTATAAAACTCAAACAATTCTAGTGAAATATTAGAAATCTATTGTAAATTATTTCACAAATAAACTTAATGCATAATTTATTACTCTATCAATAATAGTATGTTTAAATAATGAATGCATATAATTGTGGATCATGGGATAATGTGATTATTGTGGATGGTAAAGCCTCCCTACATGGCCTATATGCATGAGACCAAGAAAAAAATGATTCATATTAAATTTCTACATTACCAAATTAGGTGATTCCCCAATATCTTGTCTACATGGATGATGCAATTTGATAGAGGATGAATATGTGATATCAAAAGTCTTGGAATAATAAACTAAGATTCATAAAGGAATTAATCTTCAATCATACATGTTGAAATATTAAATGAAATGATATGCCAAATGGATTGATCAATTTTTCTAAAGTATAATTATGGATAAGAGCAGTTTAAATAGTATTATGAGAATTATGAGGTTCTAAAGACCATTATATTTTATATTGTATTTCTCTTTAAATAAATTGTATGTGTTAGTTGATTTCTTTAAAAAACACCAAGTTTAAATAAACCATGTCATAAATAATTTTCATTAACTATCACAATTATAATATATATGTTTATAATTTCATCATTTATAGGGAAAAAATATTAAAAAAAATTTCTAATTGTTTTATAAAATAAAGATTTCTTGACTAATGCATAATAAATAATTACGAAATGTTCAGAGAAGTCATTTTATGCTTCAAAAATACATTATTTTCAAAAATAGGTTTTATTGTTTATAATGTGGAAATATTATATTAAAATTCAGCCAAATTAATAAATCTAATTGGATATAAAATTATATAATATTAAATATTTTCAAATCAAAATTAGCTTTTTGGTGAAATATTTGGATTTTTTCAAAAAGATTAATTTTTTAATGGGTAGTAAATATTATTTTTGTTTTGTATAACTATCTCCTAATTTTTTAAAAAAAAATTAATTATTTTAATTTGATCCTAAAATAACATAATTTTTATTTAGTTAAAAATAATCTAAAAAATTACATTGGAATGAATTGTACACTTTGTTTTGGTATAAGTTCTTTCTTGTGCTTCAAAAGTTTTTTTGTCTAAAAATTGGGTTTGTTTCATTTTATGTTCTTATTTAAAGTTAAATATCTCCAATTATAGAAGTTGAATCATATAAAAATAATTCCTTATTTTGAATCATCACAATTGATAATATTTAAAGGGAAAATATAATTTTAGGTCACTTTTAATTGTGACCTTGTTAATGAATTGTTACCTAGATAGAAGGGTTAAACCCTGTTTAAAACAATGAGGTAATGCATTAAAATTACTCTAACACATGCCGTTATAATATTGGATGATATTTATTTAAACCAATGTTATTTTATGTTGTTATATAACATATTTTAATTTTTATGAAATTTAGAACCCAAATGAGACTTTTTTAGATATGTCATATTTTATCCAATTTAAAACATATTTTGTGGTCATTGAATATAATATCATGATTTTAAAATTAATATTTTTTTTAATAAAAATGTATAATAAAATTTATATTTAGTATTTAACTAAAAAACAGGTGGAACCCGTCTTTTTTACAAGACTTCAAGGTGAAATGATTTTCTGTTAATTCAAGAATTGTCCAAAAAAATTCTACCACTAAAAAAGATTATAATAAAATGGATTAAAATTTTGGAATTATCATATGAATATTTGGTTATGAAAACCCATTCAATTTTTGTCATATAATTTTGTTATCAAGGTAAAAACATATTTTGTCACATTATAGGTCAAAATGGAATTAAATTGGTTTAACTACGATATAAGGCATAAAATATTTCCAAAACATGTCCAAATGTGATTGGTTGATTATATTTTGACCCTATAAAATAATCAATTTAATTTTGGGTTACATTTTTTCACATAAAATTATTTAAAAATATATATTATATAATATTTTTTGTAAAACCATTTGTGTCATTTTCATCAAATATAAATGGCCACCACTTCTCCTTCATTATTCAAAAATTTTGATCCTTCTAGCTCAACCATTCACGGCCATAATACCCTCCACGAATCATTCACCATGTCTTATAACATGCGGTATCTCCCAAAGATAATCCATTCAAGAATTAATGTTTAGTACAAATTAGTATTCACAATGAATTGGTGATTTAAAAATGTATGATGAAAGATGATACATGGGATAAGGGTTTCTCATCTCACCTTTATTTCGATGTTTCATAATAATTATAATCAACAATTTTCACCTTATTTTTTTAGATAAAAAAATATAGTCAATAATGAATCAAATCAAAAATACTTTCATTTAAAATTATTTCTATTTCGTTATCTTTTATGATGTTTTGATTTAGGGATTATAAAACTAGTAAGTGGTTAATGATACAATATTATTTAATTTCATGATTAATTATGAATAATTTACATTTATCGAAATTAAAATCATATTTTATTTAATAACCAAATATTATTTTCTCATATGATTACTTATGTATTTTTATTCGTTTTTTTCATTCTTTGGTACTCAAAATCATTGAGAAAATGTTTATAATGGAAATACAACTGTATTTACTCTTTAATCGATGATCATTTTCTTCCATACCCCTGCTCATAATAACATTTGTATTAAAGGATTTACATATACATGTAATTTTATTGAATATTCATTTTCAATACCTTTTAAATTACTTTTAATGTTATAAAAATAGATATTTCTTTCAATTTTCTGAACAAATCATTTATTTCTTTTTGCAAAAGTGTGAGAGATATTTTTTATTTTAATGTATATGAGATGAATGGATTTTTCAACCATCAACACTATTATATTCATTGAAACATCTTTTATATGAATTATTATTTTTTTGGACAAACAAATTTTCAAAATATTCTATTATTTTTTCTTAAAAAGATTTCAAAATAGAATGATATATTCTTATCTTCACAATGAATTGTCCAGCTGATCTTCTAATATTCAATTTTATCAATATAAATATAATCTTATTTTTTAAGGCACATTATAATTATATAATTTCCATTTTACATAGATTATTTATTTGGATACCTTATAATGATGATTATTTAATGTATATTAAAAAAGTACATATTTTAATCTATGGTAAATTTTACTATTATGAAATCTCTTTCATTTCCACAAATTACACTATGGTGAAATGATAGAATATTTATGAAACTTATTCCCTTTCCATGGGTTATGATTTTTTGAATTGATGATTTATTTATGATCGTTATTTCACAAACAATATGGGATTCATTATATGATGTGTTGTTCCATTATAGCTCTCCAGTGCATTAGTTAATGACTTATTTATTATTAGATAATAAAGGTAAATGAGTTGATTTACATTATGCACTATGGGAAATATGTAGTGATGTCTGGTACACTATGATTGTTAAAATATGTGTTGATTCCTGATCCACTATGATATAAGAAACATTTAGTGATTTGTATATTACTATGATATAGGATATATGTTTCAATTCAGGATCCACAAAGGTAGGATTATCATGAGAGTGAAACATGATTTATGATATTGTTCACATTCCTAGGATAGGGACCCATTCCTTTGAAATTATTTCATACTTATGAGTTGAACACATGGATCGTGATTTAATTATGATGATTCCTCACTATTATGATTCATGTCATTTTAAATGATAAGTTGTAATTCCATAAATTATGTTTTTGTTAAATGAAATATGGGGTATGAAATTTGATCATGATTTCCTACCCTTTTTGTCTCATATGATCAATGATTGATATCTCCAATGTTTATTCATACTAAGTATATAATATCGCCCATTATTTTATATCCTTAACTAAGATAACAAGAAGTGTTTTTTGGCGTATATTACCGAAGAGTTCTAGTTTGGAATAACTATGTGGGAGATGATGTATACATTCTATGACATATGTTACTTATTTATCTATTGTCGATTCACACTAAACCTTTTATGATTCTAGGTTGTTTACTATTACTAGGTGTATTGATTATTCATCTAAAATGATAAAATATTTATATATGTAATTATTTTCCTTCTATTATTGGTATCAATGAAGGGTTTAATTGTATTTGGAGAATATTATTACATAAGATTAGTGAAAACCATGGGGATATCCAAAGTATAGGATACAATTACCATTTTTTGGAAGGTAGTGAGTATGTGTGTTTAAATGAAAATAAATCCCAAAATGGATTCTGGAAAATTGATGTGGTTGTGTAATGAATGAACTAAGTAGAAACATATCTTAATGAGGGATATTGGTTGTTAACACAATCATAATTGGTGAACGATTAATGGGGTTACGAATTAAGTCATGGTTAGAAACTACACAGTGATATTCTTGGGTTAATTCAAACTTTCATTGTTAAAAGTTATAACAACATTCAATTAATGATGATCAGAGACTGTATGGATGATTCTTGTGGTTTTATACATTTAAAAGAAGTTTAAATTATTTATAATTCCTGTGAATGTTTTTTCATGATTAGATGGTTTATAATAATTATTATTGTTTCTCATAATATCTATTTTGGTTTTAGCTATTCACTATAGACTAAAATAACTATGTAAATTATTAATATGAAAAAATGAAATTATTGTACTTATAATAAACCAAATAAAATGGGATATGGAATAATAAACATTGTAATTAAGAAAAATTAACTATCACATTATATAATCAACAAAATCATCATTCATAAGATTCCCAATATTCCTAATGAAACATAAATGGTGATTTGTGTGTGTTAAATTGATAAAGAACATTATGGAAAGTTTACTCAACTACCGGTATTTTATGAATTTTTGAATTATAACCATGATAAATTTCTCAAAACAATTGGAAAATATTTTATGTATGGAAATGGAGGGTATATATTATGTATTGACTGTGTAAAAAATGAATGGTTTGATTGAGATAAATAATATACATACTAAGCCTCAATTTTTAGTTTAATTTTATATTTATAGGGAACATGTTAATAATCTATTTAGATTCAGAAATAAAATATAGCTACCCTATCCTTCCAAATCCAAGTGGAGGCGTGTATCTGGGGTACTGTAGTAGCATTGTAGTAGTACTGTTCGGCACTATTCGATATTGTTTTGAACTGTAGAAGCTGGAACTATTCATCTATCTGGGATTCCAGGCCACCAGTTTGTTCTTCGGGTCCTGAAATGAATTTGGGCCACCCAAGGCATTCGTTCCAGTTGTTTCTCATGGTCTTCGGGCCACCTTAAGGCCTTTAGGCCACTCTAAGGCCTTCCGGCCACATGAATGCAGATATACCAGTCAGACAACAAGGGATAAGGCTTCAGATGAGGATTCAGGGCAGACTCATTCACTAGAGCAGAGCTAACTGGTATTGGAAGAATTAGAGGGTATGTTTATTCCCTCGGTACCAGGCCTTTATAGTTTTCATTGGACAACTATTCGACCAGCCCTATGCAGGTGGAGTGCTGATATCATGACATATGATAGGGAGGAGCAGTTCCAAGTTGTCTTCTCTAGATTATTCCCTCTAAGACTTATGGGTTATGCAATTGTCTCTAAGCCTTCAGGCCTTGAAACGGTGCCACCTCACCCCTCGAAATGTGTATTATCAAAAAATAAATAAATCGAAGGCCTTCAGGCCATTCCGATATACATCTGAGTACAAGTTGAGGATCATGAATTATAGCATCTTATAACACTAGGTACATAAAGCATAAAAAATGTGGCTCAAAAACTTCTTTATTTAATACCTATAAAGAGATCCTAACTTCTGTTCAGCCCTTACATCTGCATAGGGTTCCCTGGGGAAATCATGAACCAATGGATGGTCTAAAAATCCGTGCAAGGGAATTAACATAAGAATAAATCTTAAGCACCTATCTTAGGAGGCATGACACAATGATATCAAAATTATAGTACAAATGGAATCATAACATATAAACATTGGATCATATAAACAGGAAATCATATAAATGTGGTAGAAACATAAATCATGTCTTTAGTATGAGTAAAGGATAATAGGAAATATTGTTTCCCATAGTAGTACGTGTCAAAGCTAACATTCAATCCCTTTTCCCATAGTAGCACAAGCCAAATATAACCTCTAAAACCATTGTACATAGCATCTCATGACACATAACATTACCAAATGCATTGGACCGCTATCTAGGAACACCGATCTTATATTTAATGAAAAATTATTCCACCTAATTAATCATATGTAATCAATCATACCCAAACATAAGGATTACCTATGGAAAGAATTGGGTACCACAATCCTGGCATAGAGCAAAACCAATTTGTTTATCATGAATGTTTCCATGAAATAAAACAATTAGAACACACATGGACATTCAGATGGTAAAATAGGCATATATCATGGAAAGTGATTTCAACCATAAGTGAAAGCATATATGAAATGTATTTTAGAAATTTTATCATTTAATCATTTTTGTGCAGTTTTAAGGAAAATACTATAGAGATCTTAAAATAAAAAAGATGAAAATATTTAATACAAAACCATAACTGAACCAATACGGTTTTATTAATAAAAATAAATATTTTATAAAGATAATGGTTCCTTAAAATATTGGATATAGTGCATTTTAAATTGGGTAAATTTTTTCGAAGTTCCCTTAAAACAAGATTGCTAATCGAGAAGTATTAGGGAAAGAATCACTTAAAATATGTATATAATAGAAATATAATGATATATGGATATTAAATCATTCTTTTTAAGAATATAAATATTATGTAAGAATTTTACATAAAATTAAATGAAAAATTCCTTTGGGTAAAAAAAAAGAAAGAACAACTCAAAGGAATATTGGTGGTTCGGGTATAATTCCTTACGTTTTATAGGTATAATATCAGGTATACGTAATAGGGTTTCATGAGGGAGAAAGGTATTTATCATTAAATTTACATAATGAATTCTGTATGGGGTTGATTTTAAATCATACCCCATCATTATGGATAAATAATAAATTGTCATAGCATATAGTACATTCTTGAATAAAAGTCAAATGGGGAGGATCCCTTATCTTAATAATGTTGGTGTTCTCCACTTGATATAAATGTGATGAATAGTCAAATTAAGTTCATTAATTAATAAATACAGAACCAATGATATTTTTAGATGATTTTTTATAAACTTTTTAATTTCATTTATAACAATTTTGATTTGTTATGATGTTCAATTTCAATGTTCATGTCTATTTTCTTACTTTGTTTTAATGATATGTTCACTTATATTCATGTTCGGATAAACATATAAGATGAAATTGGTTGTCCATAATTGAATTTATATGATATTATTGAACCTCTAGTAGATTACATGGTTTCAAATTTAATTATGTTACATAGATTGAAGTCGTATCATTATATCAAATATTAAGGATAAACACATGAATTAATTTTAGAGATTTTTCTCACAAGTAAATTGTTTTGTATTATTATTTTACATCATGAGTTCATAAGTATTAATGAACATTTAATAAGACTAAATACACATATAATAGTTTGTGTCCATCCATTAAAATGGTTTCATGACCAGAATATAAGATAGTAATTAAAATTGTTAACCTGACGTCCTTGATTCTGCTAAATTAACACATCTCAAAAGGTGTTTTCATTTCATTCAAATAAAAGGTGTGAAAATGAGAGATGATGATAAATTACCACATTATAATAATAAAATTAAAGTACATGTATGGCTATATAATTATCATACAATTTAGGTGGAGAGAGGTTGGGAAAGAAACAAGAAAATAAAATAACCTAAAAGGAATTAAAAGAATTGGAAAGATGAATTTACCTTTTGAGCTTATCTCCCTTGAGAACCTATTATGGGGAGATGTTTTGGTATTTTTAAGAGAGTAGGAGCTGTTGAATGTGGGTAGGATATTGAGAAGATATTTTGGAAGAATATTTTCAAGTCACAATGCTTGATAGGAGTGAAGAGAAGAGGTAAGGATGGGTGGTATTTATAGTGGAGGGGAGGGGGGTTTTCATAATATTATAACCATTGATTTATTTTTTCCTCAAAAGACAAGATATAGTGAGAATTCAATGTCCTAGAATAGTAATAAATTAATGCGAGTTTGATAGTTTATTTCTTACATCACTTTTGATGTCTATAATAGTGGATTTGAATTATAAGGTATTTATACAGTAAATTAATGTATTTACTATTCACCAAAAAAATCCAGTATTTTAGAAAAATACAAAAAATTAACCATAACTAATTTCCAATGTGTAGAATCTAAAATTGAAATGTATTTCTCAGAAATAATTTCCTAAATATGATTAATGTAATACATAACTAAAATCATAATTTCATATTAAAAAAAACTGTTTTAAAACATTTATTTACTTATTCTAAAATATATGTACATCATACTTTCAATTGAATATTATTTTTATACTATCATATGTAAGGTTACTATTCATTAGGGTGTGTCACTTTTCATAAGGGTATGTTACTATTCATAAGGGTAGGTTACTATTCACCAAAAATTGTGTTTTCATAACGGACTACAAATAACTTACTAGTCACAACTGTGTGTGTCAGATTTTGTGAATTTCATACAAAGAAGTGACAAAATTTTGATTTTAGGTAAAATAGCACTAATTAGTTCATTATGTTCTTATTTCATGTGATTATATGAAATATTTATAAGAATGAAATATCCATTTATAAAACATTTAGTCATTACATTCTTCCCCCTTAAGAAATTTTCCCCTTGAAATTTTATTTTACATTCTAAGCTGTAAACATGTGTACGTACTTTTCGTTCATTACCTCCTTTAGTTCCCATGTTGGATCACCATATTTATGTTTTCTCCATAGTACCTTGACCATATTAGTAGTCTTGTTTCCTAGAACATTGTATCTATGAAAAAAAACTCTTTTATGCCATATACTTGAAAAAATATCATCTGCAAACGATACCACCTCTGAAGAGAGTACCTGTGAAGGTCTAATATGTATTTACTTAAGAAGGATACATGAAAGACATCATTTAATTTAGACATGGAATGTAGAAGTCCAAGTTGATAGGGCATAGTTCTGACTTGATCATGGATCTTAAAGGGGTCGATGTACTTTGTAATTAAACTCCCTTTCATTCCAAACCTAAGGACCTTCTTCCAGGGAGATATGCATAGAAATACCATGTCTCATATTTTGAACTCAATGTCTCATCGACGATTTTCTATATAACCTTTTTGTCAACTTTGGGCTACATTGATGTGATGCAAAATGGTTTTCACCATTTCAACCATTACATTTACCATTTCAGGTCCTAGTAGCATACACTCATGGAATTCGTCCCAACATGCTGGTGTTCTTAATCTTTTCCCATAAAGGGCTTTATATGGTTCCATTTGGATTCTCGGGTGGAAATTGTTATTGTGGGACAATTCAACCAATGTAAGATATTGGTATCATCCTCCATTGAAGTCCATAGAACATGATCTCAATGTATCTTCCAATGTCTGAATATTTTTCTCAGATTGTCCATTAGTTTGACGATGATAAGCTATATTGATGTTCTGTTCAGTTCTAAGAGCATGTTTGATACTTTTCCAAAACATCGGGGTGAATCTCAGATCATGATTAGATAGAATAGATATTGGCACTCTATGAATACTTACCACGTCTTTGATATATATATATATATATATATTAAACTTGATATAATGATATTTCCTCCCAAATTGCAATAAAATGAGTTATCTTTATAAGACGATCCACAATAACCCATATAGTAGTCTTTCCTCTAGATTTCCTTGGATGTCCATGGGCAAAGTCCATGGTAATGTTCCCCTAATTCCATGTTGGTATGGGTAGTTGTTTCATCATCCCCTTGTACTTATTCCTCTCAGCCTTCATTTTCTTATATACCAGGCACATTGATGTATATCTATCATTATCCCTTTTCATATTGTCCCACCAAAAGTTCTCTAAGAGATCTATATACACTATTGTGCTCCCTAGGTGGATAGAAAAGGATGAGATATGTGTGTATTTTAGAATCTCCCTCTTTATCAATGGATCAGATGATACAAAAAATCATGTCCCAAATCTTACAACTCCATCGCTATCAACCATAAACTCTGCGGATTTCCCATTTCTGATAGCTTCCTCCCTTTTCTCAATTACCACATCTTTTTTATGAGCATCCTTTATTCTCTCCAAGAGGGACGGTTGAGAAATAATTTGAGAAAGGATTGATGATGTTACTCCCTCAATGATTCCCATATCCATCCTTTGTAAATCTATGAAGATTGAATCTTTTTCCATTCTCATTATTGATAGAGATGCAAGATCGTTTCTATAATGTGCATCTTTCACCTTATTTTCCTTACCTGGATGAAATTGAATTGGGTAGTTGTAATCCTTGAGGAGTTTTATATTTCTTCATTGGTGTATATTAAGCACTTTTAGTGTGAATATATATTTCAGACTCTTCTGATCAGTATATATCTCACACTTCTTCCCATAGAGCTAATGTTTCCAAATTTTTAATACAATGTTCACAACCAAAAATTTAATATCCATTTTTGTTGAATTATTTATTGATCTAATTTTGATAATATTTAGTTATTTATTTGATCTTATTTTATTAAATACCAATGCAATTTTGGCATATTATATTTATTTTTGAATATATGTGTAATAGAGGAATAATATTTGTGGAGGAATAAATAGTAAATATATGTTATTTATGGGTTTTTAGGATATAGATCGTGGAATTGACATTAACATCAGTGTGATTAGGCTACATATTCTAATTATAGATACAATATAGCTTCCTAGAACTAATATATGTTGATATAGTATGTAATTCATAAGGTTTTATAGGACTATGGAATGGTGGATTCTGAGATCAAATATTTATAATATTTTATAAATAAAGATATCAAAATATGATATGAAATAATTTTAGTAATAGAGGATAAAATATTGACTTTACAATATGATATTTTTATATTGTAAGTACAATTGATATCCCTAAAGAATCCCTTACTTGTTGGGTCCTTCTTATGGAACAACACTCAAGAAAATAAGATGTTGTAAAAACCTCATTTTTATAACCCCATTTTAGTGTTAAATTCCAATTTGTTTTTTGTGAAAATTTAGAAAAAATAAACATGTTTTTTCCATAAACATGGACTATTATCATTTAAGGGTAACTCATGAATTACCATGGTTTTTATGGTTAAGTGGAAGAAACCACCACTGTGTAGGGGTAAGATGAAATCTCCTCTACTATGTAATTATCTTCCAAGATCAAAAAATGTTACCATATTTTTATAGTTTTAATGTAAGGTTAAATTTTCCATTGTGTAAGGGTAGGTTGGTTTTCATACACATAGAATAAAGGAATTCTTGAATTTTTAATGGTTACATAAGGGAATCTACAGTTTTCATAAGGGTCAGGTGAGAATCCCTATACATGTGTAATAGTATCCCCTAATTACATTAGGGTGAGATGAATTATTAAATACTTATTTAAGGGAAAAAATTTATATATATATGTGTTATTTTTTGGTATCAAATTTTGAGTAAGAGTAATCCTTTATGCTGTGAATGGGTAAGAGACCCACGTAAGGGTAAAACGTTATACCCTCACATGACTACAGTGGGATTTGTAAGGGTAAAACAATGTTATGCTTATGTACAACCCATTTTGACAATGAAGTGCTTCTAAGCCTATTTTTCCATTTTTTAGTTTGTATGATTGACCTAAATTCCATTTTGATCATATTAAAATTTTAAAATCCAAGGAATTGATTATGTAGAAAATTTCAATGTTTTCACCTCATTTTGTGTGAGATTTTGAATAAATTTTTTTCAAGATTAAGTTAAAAAAATTATATAATGATATTTAATTCTAGTTTTCCTTTACAATGAACCAGTAAGTGTTATCCCTAGTAAATATATAAGAACCCAGTTTAACTTTATTTTGGATCTCTTCTTGTGTTCGAGAAGTACAAATATTCTTTTAACAAATATTTATAATGTATTATTTGATAAATTGATGTTCTTAATCTAGTTTCCTATCATAGAAGAAACCTCCACCTCTCCTATTATATTGTGATGTTTTTGTTTCACTGGATAAATTTCTTGTTTTTGTTTCTTTTGTAGATTCCATGATTTTTTAATATAAATTATAATGTTGTCTTAAATGATAATTAACCCATAATTATAAGAGAAGGAAAAATAATAATTAATATTATTATCTCAGATTATTATTCAAAAAAAAAGTTATTACAAGATGGAATATAATACTTTTATTAAAATCAATGGGTATCACATGCTTTGGGAAAAAAATAATTTATAAATTATCCATGAGAAATTTTTTTTTTATTTATTTGGAATTTTTATTTCATTTGGGAAATAAAATACTTGAATCGTTTCTAAGAATCCTAGGAGAGTGGATTAAACTAATTGATTTGGGATCACATTTTCGAAAATGATTTCTTAATTAACTATGATATTGAATGAAAAAAACATATGGTAGTTTGTTCTTTTAACAATTCCATGTGTTATTATGTTTCTTTATCATAATGAGATATGAGGTTCTTCACATCAATTTACTGACCATTAAATCCATTATTTGTTATAAATAAATAATAATGATTTAATAATTGATGATGTTTATATATTAATTAATTAAAGGTACATTCATAATTTAATTGAAAAAAGTTACATGGACCATGATAGACAATTATCCATGAGTAATATCTAGATTTTGTGTACTAATGATCAAGGAGTGAGCACTATATAGTGCGTTTATTTACATGAACACCTTGAGGTTTTTTCATTTAATTTATATCCCATGTCACCATGTATGAAGATCATTCCAATTGAATTCCTAGAATACCTCATTGAATTTGTTTGATTTTGACCACTTATTTAGCTGTTTTGAATCTTGATGATTCAATGCTCTATTAATTTGTTCACACATGGTTTCAATGATGTGATTCCTAAAATGGTATAATTTGTTGAACATAATTTATAGTGATCACATGTTGGCGCATGAGTACAATTTGAGACCATTAATGATTACATTTTCTATTAAAATGCATGTGTAACTTGTCATTCCATATTTATAAGGATCACTTTTGGTTATATCATTGCTACCGATACACATGAATATATATTATTCTATGTTCTTTTTTTACGTTATTTTGATAATTATTGTTGGGTGTAATCACTACTATGGAGGTTGGGTGGTATATGTGACTGGTGGACTCTCATGGTAGGTTTTTCCTTAGATGGAAAATGCTCATGTCATACATTAGTGATGACAATACAATCATACCAGTGTTGGGATAATGATAACCTGGTACCCTGATCAAAAATTGTTTCCCTGAGGAATATGATAATGTTTCAATACTCAATTCATTATAGATTCAATGTAACATGATCTTCTAAATTCCTTGGGGAATCCAAGTGACATGTATCCAAGAATTGTGGATAGTAAACTGTATGGCTTGTCACAAGACTCAATGCCTTGTGGATTCTAAGACTATGTTCACTAGTTACCCATGTTCCCAGATATAGACTAGACACCTAGTGGTCTCTATGAAATGTGATTTTATGCTTATGGATATACCGTGAACAATTATAACTTTTGGTATGACAGTCCTTCGAATATACAACCAATTAATGAACTTCTATTTTCGGTGGATTATAAGAGCACCACCACTCAGTTTATGTTTTATTTATTTATTATGTTTTCTTGATGATTATATGATATGTTTCATAGTTATTTCTATTTTTCTAATTTCATCTGATCATATCATATGAACATATAATGAGTATTATTAATATGACACTAGATCATGTTATTGGTGTCTCAATGAGTTATATCCACACCATTGTCAGGTTCCCACGGAACCAGGGATCCCATGAATCCCACACTTAGTTTATGTACAGGTTGGTCTTAGGAATATTCTAATCATTTAATGGGATATATCAAAAAAGAATTGAAATTGGGATGGTGTGAGGTTTGGTGTTTCCTAGAATCCAATTAGTATTGTACCATTATTTATTTGTATACATGATGACCCACTGGGTGTTGAGTTGTTGTATCTTTAGTTTCAATTTTAGTATATTGTTTCTAAATTCATTCATAGATTCAGTATTTTATTGATATCTGTCTAATGTGATTTTATATTTTTATAGTTTTAGTACATTAATTATTTTTTATGAAATATGAAAAGGGGTATTGAACCTCAATGGGTTGATATGAGTTCCTCACTGCTAGTCATCACCCTTTAGGGGATGGGTAGGTGAGCCTGATGATATTTTGCATTCTAGAGTAGTCTAGGTTATTCATTTCAAGAGGTTATAATTTTGTATAAGGTCACATGGTATCTTGATTATATAATTTTTGTTATTGGTATACATGAGACCTATGAATGTGTCAATGCTTGTGATGGAACTTGATAAGGTCCATTATGAACACCATTTCCAAGAGAAGTCTATGGTACCCTGGTATGTGATTGATGTTCATGGATTTCATTATTATGGTTGTGTATGTTCCCACTTATTAAATAAACAATCCTTTTTATGGTACGTAATTTCATATATATTTGACACTTTTTCACATTGAAAAAGGCATATCATGCATCATATTAGGCACATAGGATTCTAATGACATACGAGATTTTTGTTTCTAATTTATCCAATGATATAGAACTTATCTATTGGGGTGGGAATAACTCTTAGTTTGGGTGTGTATATGGGGTCTTGATGACATTCTATTGGATGAACACCTATGAATGTATACTTTGAATAGAATGTCAGGTGATACTATAGTTTTATACACCGATGTGATGATGATGATGAATATAGTGATAGAAATTATGAAATTGATTTAGTCCATCTATCCTTGGGTGGTCTTATACATTTGTTTGGTCAACATCAAGTGTTATTTTACAATTTAATGAAATATGTTTGTGTAGATTTTTTAAATGTTTTCATAATTATGGTTTTAACTATAGTCTAGCAATAATTTTCCATATAAAACCTAGTGATATATGGTTTATTTGAAGCATTCTACCTATGTTCTAAAGGATCGTGATTAACAGATGAAGTCATCATAACATCTATTTAGATGTGTACCTAGAATTCATTTTGTGAAAATTAACCCATTCTAAATCCTTGTGTTGGTTTTTAAATACCATGTGGCCTTATAAATAGGACTCATACTACTAGTTGTTCGATTCTTTTCCTACTATTAGGTAACATGAGGGAGGATATTCCTTGTAAAGGGATAATCAATGTTCATTCCTTAAGGATGGTTTCTATTGATGGAAATTCCATATTCATGAGAGTGAATTCTAAAAGGATTAAAGGAAGGCCTTTCATGTTTACTTACAACACAATAGTACAATGATCTTGAGTTCTAGTACTCTTGATTCATGGTTAGGTTGTGGGTGATTTTGGATGATTGTTTCATCTAGAGTAGTATCAGTTATTGTTTGAATTATTAATTCCAAATAAATATCTCATCAGATGTCGAGGGAATATCCTAGGTGGTTATACCCCAGAGGGTTAAAGTTTGGTTGGATTCATAGAATTTGATTTGACACCCATAATATATATAGAGATATAAGGACATGAACTTAAAAATTACATAATATTGAATTAAGTGAATAATTCACATTGAGGATATGTTCAGGTTTAGAGTTTTAGAGAATTAGGCCAAAACTATTACATTACATTTCAAAAATTACAAAGTAGACACTTCTACTCAGTATCCATTTATATAATAAAATAAAAACTCGTAAAAAAAAGAATCATGTCTAGTTCCATGTTTTAGACATCATGACTTTTCTCTGATCCCATCCATGACCCTATACATCTTTATGTCATGTGAAAAACATTTCAAAATGTGGGATGAGCATAAAAAGATCAGCAAGGGTTATAAAATAATGAGAGGAAACATTAAACCATCAATAATTACAAATAAATGAAACTAAACTTTTCAATCATAACATACCTCATGAAATCATAATATTTATTAATAACACATAGAAAACATAAACAATAAAAGTAACTTGTCCAATCTGTATATACTTACATTGTAGATATCACAACTACGTAGGGAGTTACGTTGGAATACCCATCACATTATATTCCCTAAATATCTTGGGAGAAACATTCATGTTTACCTCCGTCACATTACCCAATGCATTAGAGAGCTATCACGGGCTCACTCACCCTAGGTTTATCAAGGAACCACCCATATACCTAAACAATGCCAAAGTACCATAACCTAGTCATAATACATAAAACAAGCATAAAGTAAAGATAATATTTCCACATTTCTATCTCAATATATTATTTTCAAAATATTGACATAATAAATTTTTTATCAATTCATTTTAAAAAACCCTTTAAAAAATTTAATAAAGGGATTTTTGAATCGAAGTTTCCCATACCACATTGAAGCTTTTAAAATAATTAACTTTTTAGAAAATTAATTTCCATATAAATAAATCTTAAAAACCATTTTTAAAACGTGGAAATTAATAAGAAATATTGAGAAAAATAAATCTTTAAGACATTTAAAATAATAATTTAGTTAAAGAGTTTTGAAAAAAATGAGAGATGCTTGAAAACAAAAAATTGAGGAATAAAATCAATAAAATATTATAATATCATTATAATGGATAGATTCCTGATATAATATGTTAAAAGTAAGTATATACACCATATAAAAGTGAATTTGTGTATATCAATAAATATATTTCAATGGAATGTAAATTGAGACAAAGTCCCTTACAAAGATCACATCCTTGAATTAAGGACAAATAGATGTCATAATTTTGTGTGAAAAATAATAATACACCCAATATAAGTGGATATTTTGTGTAAAAAATCATATTAAATTAACACATATTCAAAAAATTACATAATCCAGAAGTATAAGTTTTACCCAAAGAATTGAAATTGGGTTATGAAGTTCTCTTACGGAAATTCAACAGTCTAACGATGTCACATTAATACTAAGAAAATAAGTTAATGAGATAAAAAAGGTTCTAAAATCACATGGGCACAAAATGTACAGAAATAATGATATATAATAACATATCCCGACAAAATAATGAGGAAATTAAAAGACATAACATAAATTAAGTATTTTAAAAAGGGGAGGGTAAATTATTCTCTTACAGATTTGGTAACATACGAAACATACACCCCATGAAAAAAGTATAATTAAATGAAGGTGTAAATACAAATAAATTAAATTATAGAACACAAATAATATAATAATGGACAGTACATCAACCATACAAAAGGAAATAGTGGCAAATATAGCATGAATCTCACGAGAATTAAAAGTTAGATGAAATCTCCTTACCACGTTTTAATCAATCGAGACGTATGACCACAATTTAATAACCACAAAATAAACCACAGAATACCATGAAATTAAAGGGAATCATGATAATATATATCAAATGGAAGTAAACAATACACCACATTCATGAAATAAGTGGTGAACAATGGAATTCTCATGGAATTAAAAGTGAGATAAGAAACCCCTTACCTCGTGTCTGACTTGACCCGTTCATTATTTAATCTCATGAATAATAAACTAAAGTTAATTTTTACTTTCTTAAGAACCATTTTAGAATTTATTATACCTCTTATATCACTTATTATCATTTCATAAACATTATGTAATCATTTAAGTTAATAATGGTCATTTTGTCGATATTTGGTACATGAGCAAAAAATGGACGTCTTATAATTACAAGTTGTTCGTGTGTTAAGTATTTCATTATATACAGAATTATATTCATGATTTAGATATAATATATATCATATATATATATATATATTATATTCATGTATTTATAATAGTACATAACATTTGAAGGTAAGAAATGAAATGCACCATTCATGGAGACGGTAAGTCGTACGTACACATGAACACTACATTCAGTTCAATTTCATATTTTATGGAATGAAAACATAATTATACATAGGTATATTATAATTCCAGTATATTAATTAAATATAATTTCAGTAACTCCATCCTTTATATGATCCATGTATGGAATGAACGAGTCATATAACTTTGAGGGGGTGGTAGTCTGTACTTACTCAAATAAAATTATCACATTTAACCATAATGGAAACCATAAAGGTATGGTACAAATTGAAAATACAGAAGCATAAATAAAATATAAACTTAATATATATCATATATAAATAAAATTCCATAATAATGGCCACCATAATAGGTGGTAGGATAATATTAAACAATCATCATTTATTGAGGCATTAGTTTGTCGTCCATAGAAACAGTATGTTCTTTAACCATTAGATAGGGGTGTGTAAGTGTAGTTAGAATCCTTCTCATAAAAACATTCTAGTATATTTATGATACTTTTTTTTGTTATAAAAGAAAATAATAAAAAGATTTTAGGTGGGTGGAGACGTAAAATAAAACAAAAGAACTTAAGAGAAGATATTACCTTTAAATCATGTATCTCCCTTTGGTTTTAACTGAATGGTTTTATTTAATTATCTTCTACCTAGGGGAAGGATTCTAGGAGGAGGATAAGGATGTAGAGAGCCTAATTAGTAATAGTTTGTACGAGCCAAGGGGCGTGAGAAGAGTGAGTAATGCGTTATAAGTTAGGGATTTTTATAAGGGGGGAGGGGCTATTTAGGAAAGTGTGAAAATATTATTTTATTATGTAATGATTTTCAGTTTCTAAATGTCCAAATCTCATTTAAGTAAAATATAATATGACTCGTGTTAGAAATGAAATAATAAAATAATAATTGGATAGGTTTTGGATATTTTTTTAAATCATTATAAACTTATTTATTTAAATCATTCATTAATGAGGTAAACATTGCATCAGTATTGTGTCATAAATAATTTTATTTATTTGATGTATAAAAATTATAACACAAATATCGTGATGTTGGAAATATTTATAGATTTAAAATAAATATTTATATTCTAATATATAACTTATATTACCTCATGTAAATATTTATTTAATAAATGATACGTGTTTATGTCATTTTTGTCTTTACTTTATATTAATTAATATAAAGTGTCAGTATTCCTCGCAAGTGGCTCAATGGGGTTCGAAAATCGATCCAAGGATGAAAATGTTCAGACATTTATCATCCAATATGATTAGAACAAATTTTAGGGTAATTTTATATAATTATTCTAATATTTGTTTACAGTTATTTATTACATTTGCCTTTTAACCATGGTAAATAATATTTTTACTGATGTAAATATTCATAATGTATAAAAATAAAATTTACCTATTTACACAATTTTTACCTCTTGATTCCAAATATGGAATCCATTTTTCCATGTTCAAAACACAGAAGTGGCAAAAATTAATTTAACATTAATTCCCACTATCCAAACAAAAAGTGTGTTTTTATGAAATAATAACTATCAAAAGATTGACCCTTATTTGTGTCCAATATCAAAATAAATTTAATTACAAGGACCCAAATTATATTAAATAGTAAAATATAAAATAATTTCACTTTATAAACAATTTAAAAGTTAATCAAACATTATAAATAAATTATATTAAAATGATGTTTTTAATTAAAATACAGTATTTTTCACTATTAATTAAAAAATGTACTTTATCAGAAAAATACCAAAATTTCATCCAAATTATATTTTGATGTCCTGATTATAAAGAAGAATATCATTTTATCAAATAGAACATATAAAAGTGACCAAAACTAGATTTAATGTGGGTTCTCCATCAAAAGGTGGTAAATCTACCTTTTAATGAATATTAGAGTATTTATGTTTTAAATTATATTCACTCACATTTTAAGCCTCTAAATTTTATTTGATAAATGTAAAAACATTTAACAAACATGTATAATCATATTTTATTTTGTTTTGTTCATTCTCTCTCATAAAATTTCTAGGTTTTAACTACCATTTAAAATAATAATGTTATTATATTATTTTTTAGTATAACTCAATTTTGTGTGCAACTTAAGATTTAAAGAAACCTGTTGTGGCGTTTCAGGTACGACATCGAACATAGCATCCACTTTAATGTAAAATTAATATTTAATTAAAAAGTATTAATAAATATGAAAATGTGATATTCATTATTTACCTGGGATGTTACATCCTTCCCCCCTTTTGGGAATTGTGTCATCGTAGTTTTAAAATTTGGCTTGGAAACATCATTGAAAGTCCCACATAGGAAAAATAGTAAACAAAAATACCACTTTAAACTAAAGGAAGAGAAGTAAAAAAAGGTCACCTGAGCAAACATGTACTCGGATTTCATGAAAACAAGGACATGGAAGAGAAACTAACTCTCATGGATTAATAAAGAGTGATATAGAACATGATCACGGAAAGCTAACCAGCACAATACCATAAATTTGTGGTTGGGTTAAATTATGAGGATAAAAGAGAGATTATAAATTTTTTTCTTCAAGACCCATTTTATAGAGTTGAAGAACATTATTAATAACTAGACCATGATTGTAATGAAATATACTTACTTTTCATGTAGAGGGTCATCCTTTAATAAAATTCTATCACTAACTCATATTTTCTCCAAATGGTAAGTAATAAAGATTACTTAGACACACCTAAAGTGCTAGAATCAGCTTCTAGAGAGTCACATAATCTACAAAAGATGAACTATTTTTTTCACACGTATTTATACAACAACAAAAACCAAAATATTTAGTACAAGACCAGATAATACCCAAAAAGGATAATACTTTATAAAAATAAATACTACTCCTAATCCCCAAAATTAGACAAAAAATGCCCAAATATTGGTAAATTACATTAAATATACAATTTTCCTTAAAATTATTCAAAATAATCTAATCTAAGATAGAAACCCAAAACATGGACAGATTTAATCACATAGCCTTCAATAGTATATCTTAATATTTATCTCCAAAAACATCACCTTCTCTTAAAGTCATATACTGAAGTGTTATTAACCTAATCACATATTATCTACAATTGGTTAATCATTTCCATAAATAGCCCAAATCACTATATGTCCATAATAAAAACAAATATTCTTCCAAAATAAAATTTTAAACATTACTCCACAAATGAGATCCCATAGTATTTTATTTTCCTTATGAATATATTGTTCCCAAAAGAGAGAACGACCTCCAAAATAACTTGTTCCACTTAATCACCAAATCATTTTCCTATACTAAAGATATCCATTCGATAAAACATACGGTTAACTTATTATTGATCTATAAAATCATTTAACTAAAAAAACATTCCATAATAACCAAGGACTTCGAGTTGGCCATTAGTAGGTGATGCACCCTTGTCGCCCTTCAGTTGTGCTCTCGATTCCTAAAGCCTTGACGGACACGATGGGTTGTCACCCTTCCTGCATGTTTTCCTTTTTCTAAAACCATATAATTTTATAACATTACCAAAAATGATATTAATTATTCAAAAATAACCATAAAATATTTTAATCATAATAGATCTCATTGTAGCTCCCATTTCATTCTGTTTCTCATTAAGAAAACCACCACAGTTTCTTTCACATCTATTGTCGTGTTGGTTCCTGCTAGTTCCAACAATTTACTGAATCCAAAATGGTCAATGTGATTTTATCAGTAAAATGATCATATAATATCTTCTGGGGAGGGTAAATACTAAGATAGACTTATTCATGTTATCTTAAACTCAATCAATTTATCTAAAATAAATATGTCTCTTTGTAATATGATAACCATTATAGGTATGTCACTTATGCTTTAATAACACCATAACCTCTAAAGTTATCTATATCGACCTCTGATACCAACTATAAGGACCCAGCCTTAAACATTACACAATCTTGAATTAATTGAATACTTCACATTGTGGATCTTTTTAGGTTTAGAGTTTTAGAGTCTTGGGCCATAAAAATTAAATTACATTTCAAAAATTACAAAGTATACACATCTAATTAGTATCCATTTATATTATAAAATAAAAAATATTTTAAAAAAAACATGCCTAGTTCCATCTTTTTGATAGTATGACTTTTATTTGATCCCATCCTTGACCCTGTTAATCATTAAGTCTTGTGAAAAACATTTCAAAACATGTGATGAGAATAAAAATCTCAGTAATGGTTAATAAATAAATAAATGAAACATTAACCCATAAATAATTACTAATCAAGGAAACAATACTTTTCAATCATAACATACCTCCAGAAATTATATGATTTATGAAAAACACATAGAAAACATAAATCATAAAGGTAACTTGTGGAATCTGTATCATACTTATAGTATAGCTATCACAGCTACATAGAAAGTTACGTTGGAATACCCATCATATTGTATTCTATAAATCTCATAGGATAATCATTCAAATTTATACCTTCATCACGTTACCCAAAGCATTGGAGAGATATCTCGGGCTCACCCACCCTAGGTTTATCCCAAAACAACCTATATATGTAAACAATGTCGAAGAACCATAATGTAGTCATAACACATAAAAAAATCCTAAAGTATACATAAAATTTATAATTTTCTATCACAATATATTATTTTCATGATATTGACATAATCAGTTTTTTATCCAACAATTTTTAAAAACCATTTAAAACCATAAATAAAGTGATTTTTGAATCAATGTGTCCCATACCTCTTTTGAATATTTTAAAGGAATTAACATTTTAAAAATTAATTTCCTTATAAATAAATCATAAAAACCATTTTTAAAACATATAAATAAATGCGAATGATTTAGAACAATAAATCTTGAAAACATTTAAAATGATATTTTAGATATAGAGTTTTTGAAAAAATTAGAGACGCATAAATACAAACAATTGAGGATTAACATCAATCAAAGATTATAATATCATTAGAATAGATAGATTCAATATATAATACATCAAAGGGTTGTATATACAATATATAAGACTGAATTGGTTTATAACAATGAATAATATTCAATAGAATGTAAATTGAGACAAAGTCCCTTACAAAGATCATATCCTTAGATTAAGGACAATTAAATGACATAATTATGTGTGAAAAATAATAATACACTCAATATAAGTGGATATTGAGTGTAATAAAATCAAAGGACATTCACAGATATTCTTAGCATAACATAATCAAGAAGTATATGTTTAACCCAAATAATTGAAATTGGGTTAAGAAGTTCTCTTACAGAAATTGGACATCTTAACGGAGTAACTTTAAATTTAAGAAAATGAGTTGATGAGATAAATAAGGTTATATCATCACATGGAAAAAAAATGTACAGAAATAAGGATATATAAATACATATCCTGAAATAAGAAAGTGGAAATTAAAAGACAAAACAAAAATGAAGTCTTTTAAAAAGAGGAGGTTGAAAGATTCCCTTACCGATTTGGTAATATACGAAACATACACCCCATGAAAGAAGGATAATTAAATGAGTATGTAAATACCCATAAATTTAAGTATATTACAAAAATAATACTATCATGGTCAGTACATCCACCATTAAAACAGATATAGTGGCAAATATAGCATGAATCTCATGAGAATAAAAAAGTTAGATGAAAACCCATAACCACGTTGTAATAAATCGATTCGTATGACCAAATGTTAATAAACACCAAATTAATCACACAATACCATGAAAATAATGTGAATCGTGATAATATATATCAAATGGAAGATAATAAATACACCTCATCCATGAAATAGGTGGAGAACAATGGAAATCTCACAGAATTAAATGTGAGATAAGAAACACCTAACCTTGTGTCTTACTTAACCCGTTCTTTCTTTAATATCCTAAATAATATAATAAAATTAATTTATACTTTATTAAGACCCTTTTTCAAGATTATTATTCCTCTTATATCACTTATTACCATGTTATAAACATTATGTAATCATTTAAGTTAATAATGGTTGTTTAGTCGATATTTGGTACTTTAGTCAAAAATGGACTTCTTATAATAAAAGTTGTTAATGTGTTCAAAATTGCATTATATAAAGAATTATATTAAATATTTAGATATTATATATATCATATATACCCAGTATATACATGTATTTATAATAGTACATGACATTTATAGGTAATAAATGAAATGCACCGTTCATGGAGTCTGTTTGTCGTACGTACGCATGAACGCTACTTTAATTTCTATTTCATATTTAATGGAATGAAAAAAAATGATACATAGGCATATAATGATTCCAGTATAATATCATATATATAATCTCATTATCTCCATCCTTTATATGTTTCACGTATGGCATGAACGAGTCGTCTCACTTTCAGGGGCGTTAGTATGCACTTCCTCAAAATGAAATTATCGCGTTTACCCGAAATGGAAACCATAAAGGTATGGTATAAATAGAAAATAAAGAAGCATAAAGAAAACATAAAAATAATATATATCATATATAAATACATTTCCATCATAATGGACACCATAATATGTGTTAGGAGAATATTGAACAATCATCATTTCGTGATGCAATAGTTTGTCGTCCATAGAAATAGTATGTTCTTTACCCATTAGATGGAGGTGTGTGTAAGTGTAGTTCGAATACTTATCATAAAAACAACCTAGTATGTTGAGTATACTTGTTTTTTTAAAAATAATGGAATAAAATGTGTTTTGGGGTTTGGAGAAGTAAAATAATACAAAAGAACTTAATAGAAGAGGTTACCTTTAAATCAGGTATCTTCCTTTGGTTTGAACCCAAAGGTTTAATTGAATTGCATTATGACTAGGGGAAGTATTCTAGGAAGAGTATAGGGATGTATGTAGCTTAATTGGGAAGAGGTTGGATGAGCCAAGTGGCTTGAGATGTGTGATGAATGTGTTAGAAGAAAGGGCTTTTTATAAATGGGAAGGGGCTCTTTTGGAAAGTGTGAAAATATTATTTTATTATATAATTATTTTCGGTTTCTAAATGTCCAAAACACATTAAGTAGTACATAATATGACTCATGTTATAAATTAAATCATCCAATAAGAATTTGATAGGTTTTTTATATTTTTTTAATCTTTATAATCTTATTTATTTAAATCATTCATTAATGAGGTAAACACTGCATGATTATTGTGTCATAAATATTATTATTTATATGATGTCTAAAAATTATAAAATAAATATCATGATTTAGGTTATATTTTTAAATTTCAAATTAATATTTATAGTCTAATAGATAACTTATATAACCCCATGTAAAAATTTATTTACTAAAATATATATGTTTATGTCATTTTTGTCTTTAATTTAAATCAATTAATATAAAGTGTCATTATCACTCCCAAGTGGCTCCAAGAGATCCCCAAATAGACCAAAGGATTCCAAGGGTCTGAAATGTATCAAAAAATTGGATTTGGACACATGTTATTGTAATTTTATATTATTATAATATTATTTGTTAACCCTTATTTACCAGATTTACCCTTTAACCATGGAAAATACATTTTTTACTAAAGTGAATATTCATAATGTATAAAAATAAAATTTAATTATATACATAATTTTTTCCTCTTGATTTCAAATATGGAA
Source organism: Viscum album (assembly GCA_963277665.1). NCBI lineage: Eukaryota > Viridiplantae > Streptophyta > Magnoliopsida > Santalales > Viscaceae > Viscum > Viscum album. Next base: position 885,114,347 of record OY728123.1, read on the forward strand.
TCCATTTTTCCAAATTCAAAACACAGAAGTTGCAGAAATTAATTTAATAGTAATTCTTACTGTCAAAACAAAAAACATGTTTTTGAGAAATAATAACTATCAAAAGATTGACACTTATTTATGTCCAATTTCAATGTAAAATTACATCCAATGACAAAAATTGGATTAAATAGTAAAAAAATAATATAATTACACTTTAAAAACAATTAAAAAGAAAATATATCCTTATAAATAAATTATATTAAAAGGCAGTTTGGAATTAAAATAGAGTATTTTTCACTATTCATTAAAAATTTAACTTTATTTGAATAATACCTAAATTTCACCCAAATTACACATTGATGTCCCGATTCTAAAGAATAATTTTATTTTGTAAAATAGAACATATAAATGTGAACAAAACTATATTTATATAGGGTTCACCATCTAAATGTGGTAATTCGACCTTTTAATGAATATTATAGTATTTATGCTTTAAATAAGAATCATTCACATTTTAAGCCTCTAAATTTTTTTTGATAATTGTAAAAACATTTAACAATCATTTATAATCATATTCAAGTTACTTTTGTTCATTCCCACCATTACAACGACTAGGTGCTAACTACCATTTGAAATAATAATAATAATATATTATTTTTCTGTATAACTCGATGTTGTGTGCAACGAAAGATTTAAAAGAAACCAATATTTGCATATCATATAAGACCTCGAACATAGTGTCCCCTTTAAAGTGAAATTAATATTTAATTCAAAAATATTAATTAATATTAAAATGTTATATTATTTATTTACTTGGGATGTTACAAGAGAGTTGTGAATCTCAAAATCTAGGAGCTGTTCTTTTTAATGTGGTTTACAACAATTTCTCAATTTAATTGATTTAACTCCTTTTAATTCATGGAAAACAATAATATCATATGGTTCTAGGTACGTAGCCATGAATCATAGGTAAATAAATTTTTTGAATAATTAGTGAATATTTTTAAAATTGATGGAGGAGGCTTAATGTGTGTGAATTTGTGTGGTGGTTATGTGTAGGTTTAGATGAATATAATGAGTATAGTTGCGAGATGATTATTGAAAATATTCATGGTTCTGCATAATATCCTGATGTAATTGGTGATGGTGGGTTTCCAATGAATTCATTTTTTGGTCAATCATAGAGTTTTCAACCTAAGTTTTCATCATGAATCTCACTAGATTTTTTATCCTAGTGTTGAGTACCTATATATTTTTCTCTTTGATGGTATGTGATATTGGAAATTTTTCAGGGTAATAATGTGTTGTCAACAAGAGTATTTTGTTGGTGTGATGTTGTAGTCTTATTTTCATGAATGCATGACGGGATGACACCTTTATTGGCCAAGAGTATTATCCTATTATTAGGATGATAATGAATATTATACAACAGCTAAATGGATCGTTGATTGTAGATGAATTCATTTAGACTAATATAGGTTTCTATAGTGAATATAGCTTTGGATAGAGATATATTGATTTTAAGGTCATGCTTTGTCATCATGTTGGATGATGACTACTTGTGGGACAGATAAGTGGATGAATGCAAGGAATGTGAAAAATAATAATAATACATTGGTGTGGAAAATGGACTGGGTCCCATGTGAAATGACCTCTCTTATGTGAGGGTTCACGGTCATTATAGTACTAATAATTTAATGATAGTGAATATTTTTTCGGATTTTCAATCAATAGTATCTAGTTCCTCATTTGTTATATGATGTATGATTTAGATGTAGAATTCTCTGGAGACTAGATGTTGGACTTGGTCTGGGTTGAAAGGTGATGAAATCCATGAGAATGTCAAAACATTACTTAATTAATGCATGGTTGATATCCATATGACCCATGCATGTTGTTTGATAACCAACTAAAAACAATCTGATGAAATTAGTTCATACATTTTTAGGATGTTGGACTATCTTAGATATCTATATGACACTTAATCCATCTTTATTGATGTCGTTACAATGTGATTGTTTTTATGTCCAATTATGTTATTGGGACGATAATAGATAATGTACCAACTGTTGATTTTGTGAGAACCTGTATTTTTTGGATTAGAACTACATTTACCACATCATTTATAGTTTGACGGAAATTGTTAGATGGAATATTGAATACACTTCCCTATGATGATAAATAATTAGTGGGGGACAACTGTAACATCAACATTTTTATCACTCATTAGTATTAAATATGACTATCTTTTGTGTGAAAATTTAAAAAATTCCCATTTAAACTTTACCCTTACAAAAAACACAATATTTATATATGTCTAATGCGTGGTTTTAGAAATTTTCATTTGGTTAGATGGATGAAATATATATTACCTACGGGTAGAATGGATTATTATGTGTTCCATAAACATATTCCTAGAAACATAGAAAGGTTACACATTTTTCTATGGGTTTTTTATGGGTAAATCATCCACGAAATAAGGGTATGATGGGTTTTCTGGAACTATCCAATGGTAATCAAATGTATTTAGGCCTCAACAAAGGGAATAAATTTTCCATGTAACGTTCATCCATGAAATCATATTCTTTTGTAATGTTAACTCTAAGTTGCCTAAGGATATGTTGAATTATTAATGGCTAATGTAATGGTAATATTTTATGTACATAATTGTAGATCGATGATTTCAATGTTTTTATAAGGGTATTCCTCTATGATGTATATTCCTAAGAGACCCCCAGAATGGTAAAATTACTTACCATCATGTGAAATCAAAAATCATAATAATAGTAAAATAATGTTACCATTAAATGGATCCCTTTTTTGTGGAAAACTACTATGACATGAGTTTTTTCATTTTTTCCATTCCCAAAAAGATCCTAGATTATATTTTGATTATTTTAGAAGCCTAATATTATGAGTGTTTATTTCTATACGAGATCAGTGGTTTTAACTCATTTTGTGGAATATTTTAAATTCACTACATCTAACATTCTCATAAAATAATAATTAAATAATGATTTTTAATTTTATGTATTTTATACTATGAATATGTTCTTGTTTTCATTCTTAAAAATATATAAATCCCATTTCCCATTATATTGGATCTCTTATTTATTATTGGTAGTCTCAAAATTCTTTTACCCATGATTGGTGAACTCTTCTGATATAAAAAAAAAGTTATTCTTCTAGATTACATGCATGGAAAACCATATATCGATCCTATAATCATGATTTATATTTTTATGGAATAACTTCTAAGAAAATATTTCTTTTTCAGTTTTCAAAATATATAGAGAAAATTTGATTAGTTATCATAAATGATAATTACCATAAAATATTAATGGAATGATGAAGAATAATTCTCATTCATATCCTAGATTATTCTACATATATAGTTTTATTACATGTGGAATTAAATATATTCTATAAAGAATAAATTATTATTGAATTAATTGACATAAATCTATAATATAAAAATTATACAGGATAGAGAAAGTATTTATCAGGTGTACTGTTTATAATTATTTTTTGAAATAAAAAATTAATTGGATCTAGAAAACCTTGGGGTGTTTTTGGTACTAATTGATATGTGGGAATGCTTTAGTTGTCTATTCCTTGATGAATCATGTTTTTGTAACTAAAATACTTGTTGAGGTGGGTTTTTGTACTCTATAATGTGGAATAAAACATGTAATTTGGAAGGAGATATGTGGTTCATCACATGGGGACAATGCCCATTAAATTCATATTGTGTTATGAATAACAAAGAACTATTACTTATTTAATTTCAATTAATTTTTAATTAATCAATTGAACATTCTTAATGGAATTGGAAAAGGTTACATGGTCCATGTTGTACCCTTGTACACTATGTTAATACTACCTAACAATGGTCAAGTCATGACCACTACATTGTGCTTTTATTTACATATAATCCATGAGTTGTGTTTTGGGAGCATGCATAATCTTTGAAACTATAATGATCTACTCTTTAAATACACATATATTACATCTAGATGGATTTTTATCCATTAAATCATAACAAAATCATGCCATAACCATATAGGTTTACTGTCATTACATACATGGAATAATAAAAAACTAGTTCATATAACATCTTCATCATATACCACTTATTACATCATAACTATAACCCTTTATGAAATATCATAATTAATACCTTTTTTCCTATCCTGGGAAAAATAAAAACAAGAAAAGGGTGAACTTTGATTCTCTGTAAGGGAAAATATAGGAAATATCAATCATAAAACAAGAATAAGTGCATAAGTACATGAACATGACATGTAAAAAATATACCCTACATATCATAGATCATAATATTAATTCATAGAATAAATCATAGTTGTTCAGAAGACATGAATCATAAAAAAACATGACCAATGACATAATAGCATTGCTATAAGACCTAGAATGTGTCATATACATTAGCATAGAAAATCATTCCGTAGTAGTCAAAAGTCATTGCATAAACATATTAGTGAACTCTAGGGGAGGTTACGCCTCATTTTCATGAAAAACCACCATCCCTAATGTCATCCCTTTCCTCATAGTGGGATTTGTTTACTTCTCAAATTATCATAGTAATCAATGTTCACTCACAAAACCAGCCACAATGTGAATCAGGTCACACCTATTTCCCTGAGATTCATAGTGGATCAAGACCATCAACTTGATTCCCACTTTTATATCATTATATATAATGATTTAAACAATGAATTGTACGGAGGTATATTTACCAAACATTGCATAATGAAAACCATACACATGTGTTTGATAATAACACTTATCATTCATCATATCAAAACCCCTGAAAAGTAATGGGTTTCATATATATTGTATCATCATAATCAAAAACCAAAAATAAAAAAATAATGATAGTATCCTAAAATAATAACCATAGAAAAGCATAACTAAAATCAAATAATGTTATCTTATATGGAAAATAATTTTGAAATATCAAGTGAAATAAATCTTGAAATAAAAACAAAATTTAATTTTTTTAATAATTACATTTCAAATAGCCACACAACTATAAAGAAAAAATATTCTTTAAAAAAAACTTGTATTATTTTTTATAAGGCATAAAATCAATAAAGCATCATGAAAGTGGGAAAATCATGTCATTCCATATAATTTTAAAAACATTCCATCCATATTTTGGTCAAAAAATTCATAAAGAATATAGTTTTAAAAAGTCAAAAATAATCCTTACAAAACATTTTCTAAAAATTAATACATGAGAAAGAATTAATTTAATAAAATCATAAGATCATAGAAAAAAAATTAATTTTAATTAGATAACATGTACATTGAAAAAAATAGTCTTTTTTGAGAAATATTAATCAGATAATTTTCAAAAGAGTGTACCTTATAGATATCATATCATTGATTTGGGAATTTATAAATTGAATTGATTATGTGTATTAGATGTAAATCTATGAAAAATGTAAATATAAAATATTATTATCAAAATTCATCTCACACATAATTATAACATGGTATAATTAATGAAGTAGTAATTTAATCCAATGAATTGAAATTGAGTTAAGAAATCCTTTACTACAATATAGATATTCAAATCATATTCCTCAAAAAAGTAATAATTGTAAAATGATAAATTGAATAAATTGAATATAATGTTATTTGGGATATTATATTTCCACGTGCTTTCATTTAATATTATAATTAATATAATGTTATTCCTACTTAATTTCAGGTGCTTTAATTTTATGGTTTCATGGTCAGTTCATCTTGATATAATTATGAATATTACATTAAAATGGATATAAAACACGAGAAGTCAAATAAAATTATAATCATGCACTTATATAATTTTAAATCTTCCAATATTACATTTTTCTTTCTATCATGATGATGATTAATTTAATAGAATGTTAATGATATATGTTTAATTTAATTTGGAATTTTTTCAACCATCATGAACTAGTTATGTTTTATTAATTATTATGCCTACATATTTATTCTATAAAATTAAGTAAGTTATAATATATATATTAATTTCATATTCAACAAGAATTCTACTTTTATGACTATAATTGAATGTGGTAATATATTAAATAAAAATATTTATCCACTGAGATGGTTAATCACCATGATTTGGACAGTGGTTTCGTTTCATTGAATAAGGGGAGATACGAAAATGGGTGGATTGAAGATGTTAAATGAGAAATATAAAATTAGAGTATAGACATGATACTAGATTTATTTTGATTTTATGGGGTTAGTAGGTGGAGAGAAGATAAAATAAATAAATAAATTTAGAGAGGATGTTTGAGAAAATTACATCTTGAATATCACCTCCTAGAATGACCCCATAAGAAACATGGAATTGAAAATTTGGTGATACTATAAGAAATTAGGAATAGAAATTATGTGGAAGATAGGGATTGTATTATATTTTAAATTATTCAAGGATTGTGATGAGAATGGTGGTGGTGAAGGGTGGTATTTAAACTTGTGGGGGGGGGGGGGGGTTGTTCTAAGTGATTAAGTACTGATTATTTTTTATTTAATGTTAACCGCATTGAGTGTAATTAATTCAAACGAATTTGGTTAATAATAAATGTTTTAAAGGAAGTTAAAGGTTGATAGACACATTCAAAACCTATTTAATTTGGTAGTTTTATATTTTTTAATCTATTACCCCATAACATTAATTTAATACATTAGTTTGCATAAAATGTGGCTACTATTTTTTACTATGGTTAAATTTCTATACCTAAAAATGAAAATGAACATATAAACTAATTTTGACCGTAGTCAATTTAATTGGATAATGATATCTTCTCAGTCAATAGGAGAGTTTATCTATATTTCATTCAATTATGACCATTCTGATCTCTTCAAATTGGTGGATGAATATGATGTGGTTGGGCACAATGATCATTTTGATATATACATCCCATACAAGAGGAGTGATCTTGTTGTAGTTTCTTTAAAACATAGTGAATAAATATCTGAATATCATCTAAAACAACCCTGCTCCGTTTTCAATGTTTTTATATTTTACAGAGGGGCGTCTATCCGTGAAGGAGGAGATTATCAGCAGGAAAAGGATGACAAGGACTTGTGGACTCGAATCGATGAGGATTATGCACCATTATATTACAGGTGATTAATGGTGATGAAAATACTGAATGGTTCTATGGTGGCAGCTAACAGAAGTGGATTTGTGGTGAGATTCAGTGGGGAGTTGGCCGAAGAAGAATCCAGAGAAGTTGCATGTCCTCATGTGGGAGGAGACCAGGGATCCACTTATGCAGTTCCACTCATCTGGCGACGACTCGGTGTTGCGATGAGTATCGAGATGATGCGGCACACCTCCAGAGATGATGTTCTTCTGGAGACAGTGGGTCCCCAATGCGGACATGCTCAATGATGAAGGTCTTAAGGGATGGTGATCTCAGATGACTATTGTGGAATCCAAGTGGTGGTGAGGTCAGATCTAGTATTGCACGGTCAGATCTGGCCTACGACGATGTGTGGCACCTCTTTCTAGAGTTGCATCCATCGTGACATGATGGTTGGAAGGAGCAACGATGGCTGGACGATGGTTGGATAGACTCGTTCCGATGTTCTTCAGGTGGTGGCATTCTCCAACGACTCTAGATGCAAGCTATCATCTCTGCTATCAAGCTTGGGGGATTTTGTGGTGCACTACAGAGTCATACTCTCTAGATGCATTTGTATGGGCCTTCGATACCCTGGAGCGGCCGGGTAAATTCCGTTGCCCAAGACTGCCTATGAAACATTTCCCTAAAATGTATTAAGAGCTACAGTGAAATGGTGAATTTTTTTCCCTTTCTTTTGTATTTTTTTTCTTTGCTTGCATGTTGCCCTAGCCCAGGGGCTCTTTGGGATTTCCCTAGGGTCAGCCCTATCGATAGTTAATGAGGATGGTTTTAGGATAATAATGGGTTTGGACACCAGGATCGTGTGTGGTTGGGATCATGAAATATTGTAGGCTACTTTCATGGATAGAGAAAAATGTGGGAATTAGACGATTTTTGGGGGCTTTAGGCCTATTGGACCGACATGGTTTGCTGGTCCATTTTCCACTATTTCAGTGTGTGGGTTTTTGTGGTTTGTGGGTCGATGGACATTCAGGGGTTTTTGGGATGCATTTTGTTTTTTTTGGGTTTGGTGGTGCATTATGTGTCTCATGTGTCTGGTTTTTTAACATTTTGTTTTCTTTTCATAAATAAATTTTTAGGACGGAGTTTCCTCGAGTCCAAAACATTCCTAGTAATTTTTACATTATAATTTAAAATGTGGAGTAATTTTTTAATATTTCAAAACAAAACATCATCCAAATCCCATATCAAATTAAACTGTCCTTACACAAGAAAAAATAGTTTTTTTAATGTGTTTTTATGCCCAAAAAGTTACTTTTACCGAAACAAGTTATAATGATTATTAAATGCAATTTAATAAATTATGTCTTACTAAATAGCACTTGTTTTATGTTGAGATCAATTTAAAATCATAAAACTACTTTTAAATATTAATAATCTTAAATTTAAATGAAAGTCGATTTATTTTTACGATTCATTCAAAAACATTTCTTGTTAGAAAATTTTCCAAAATTCATCCCTAGATTATTTTAACACGACGATTCAAAAAACTATGTTTATTTGATCAAATAATTTTTAATAAAAATTAAATAATTAATTATATTTATTTTCACATAGAATGTAATAAAAATATATTTTTTTAACAAAACACATATTTGATGAAAAAAATATCTTTACTAAATATTCGGTGTTTATTTCCTAAGAATTAAAAATTATGTATTGAACATGAAATTTATATATAATTAATAAAATAGTGAATACTTTTCCCACTATGAAATGTACTGGATAGATTATAATTGATAGGTTAGTAGTCATTTTCGATTTATTTACGCTTGGTGTTCCATACAATGAAAACTGTCGAATAAATAAAATTTAATACAAAAAAGGAAAACCATTAAAATATTTGGGTGCTACACTCTACTCAAATTAAATTGAATTCATCCCTTGGAATGCATCAATTGAATACAAACGGATCACAAGATCCTCAACCCAATTGGTGAGGTATCCTTAAGTGCATCCACAAGACCCAAGTTCAAATCCAAGAAGAGACATATTTCTGTGGGCACCATAGCAGGTACTGTAGCAGAACTGTACACTATGTGGGAACTGTAGAAGACATTGTAGCCGGAAATGTTCAGTACTATAGTAGCTATAACTATTAACCTTGGGCTACCAGTTTGGGATTAGAGTCCTTAAGGATTTCGGGCCACCCATGGCCTTTGGGTAAGTTGGGATTTTGGGCCACCTTTAGGGCCATCGGGCCACCTAAAGGCCTTTGGGCCACATGCAGTTTCCCAGACAGACTACAAAAAAGGAGCAGCCCCAGAAGAGGATTCAGAGCAGGTGCACTGACCCAAGCATAGCCAAATTAATTTGTCAGAATGAGTGGGTATGACTATTCCATCGGGACCAGCATGTGTTTACCGGGGAAGCCTAGTTAAATGTCAATGCGAAGGTGGAGAGCTACTATCATGATATAGATGTTGAAGAGAGGTAGTTCCTTGTAGATAGTCTAGTTCAATTACCTAAGTCCTTTAGGTCATGTAATCTTTTAAGCCTATCATACATGTAATCTTTGAGCCTACTGGCCTTGTAAGGGTTCCTCCTTATCCCATGAAAAAGGGTTATCAAAAATCAATGAAAATGAAGGCCTTCAGGAAATTTGGGTAATACAAACGAATGATGATAAATATGCCTTATCACATCCTCAGGTTCCCACACAATTTCATTAAATTAGAGGTTTCACCCCAAAACTTTTACAAGATATTTTGTCTTATTTTATAGAAAAATATATCTAATATCCATGATCTCTATCAGTTTTTCTTTAGAATAAATATATTACACAAGTGGTACAAACCAATAATTTTAATACATGTGAAGGACCAGATGTGTACTTTCTCAGGAGAGATACACAGAACACATCATGAAATTGAGAGAGATTTTATAGAATAGTAAATCGATAAGAAACAATCATGATATGATCAAGAATATAAAAAAATTACTTCATTTAGATTTGGAATTGAAATTCAACATTTGAAGGTGGAAGTTTGAAAAATACATTTTGGGAAACCCAAATCATAAAAATGGTCAATAAAACATCGTCTTAAAAAGAGGTAATGTAAAAGGTGATAATCACCACAAATCTAGGATTCTGATTTGGATAATTATATTAGAAAGTATAAATATGGAAATTGAATAGAATTTTAAATATAAAGTTCAAATGAATATTGATAGATAACATGGTTATTAGATGGTTAATGACTAAAAATACATAACCCAAAGAGGTCTAAAAAGGTCATTAATATCATAAAAATTATGATAATAGAGTAAAATTTTATTTCAAAATCATTTATAAATCTATACTAGCCCACTTTCATATCATAAGTATAATCTCACTATATATTCATGCCTTGATAAATTTTTCTTCATTTCTTACTCCATGAAATGATGTTGAAATGGAAATTCATGAAGATCTAGTGAATAGTTTGATCCATAATGGGATGGAAATAAATTCTATCTATATTTAGTTATCATTATAAAATGGTTAGCATTGGTTATCCAATACACATAAATATATTTAAGTAATACATTAATATCTATAACCTCACCAATGTTCAATGTAAATAATTTCAAAAATGGTTACCCTTACGAACATTCAAAAACATTATAATCCAAAAAATTTAAATGAAGGTCTCTAAATTTTCAAATTTAACATATCATTAATCTCCAAAACAACTTTATGTGGCTAATAATTATCACAAACCAAACATGTGAAGATTATAATCATGTATTTTCTAGTAACATTTTAATGACCTAAATTACCATAAAACATTTGTGAAAAAAATAATTCATTCAAAAATTAACTCTTCCTCATACCATAAATCCAAAAAATTTATACACTCAATCCATAAATCACATGATAATCATATTTTTAATCAGTTCCATGGTCATCAATACTATCAAATTTTTTCTATCAAAATAAAATATCAATTTACTTCATTATTATCCCAAAATCAAGAATATATTGAGGGTTATCTTTCCCTTCATCATGTTCTCTAAAAAAATTAATCTTACCACCTCAATAAGTTTTTATAGTTACCAGTACATTAAATATATACCCTCAAATACTTAAGGAAAACATCAGTGGAATAATCCTTAGTTCTTTCATTATTCCATAATACCATAAATGTTTTTCTATTACATTGTTATTGAATTACAATACATATACCCTCATTCATTATACATATTTTTAAAACTATTAAAAAGGAAATGTCATTTTATTTCTTAATAGTTATTACATCTCATATTTCATTCATAGTATCTTATTCATCAATAATATAACCATTACTCATACGACCATGATGATTCTCTTTATGATCATTCTCAAAGGGAATCAATTTTCATAATTTCTATACAATACACATTTAAACCATTTAACTGTCGATGATTTCTTTGGAATACCATTATTTTCATCCATTGAAATAACATGACCATTCAATTATCCTTTAACATTTCTTTCCTTTTGTTTTTATTTTACAGACCTAATGAATATTCTAGTTCCATTGAAACATTATCCTTAATGCCTATTCCCACATGATTAACATGAGGTAAATTGATCAGTATTTCATCTATGGTCTGCTTGAAACTATATCATTATATTATCATATTGGTACACACACATAACAATCTTGGAATTATGGATCATATAATTATATTTATGATTAAATATAATAGCATGGTTTCATCATCCAACTCCCATTTCATTTGGTTTATCATTATCACGATCATTCCATTGTCCATCAAATTTTAACATTCACTTAAATTCAAGGGTTCCATCCATTTTAAGAAACCCAAAAATCATTCAGTGAGAAAAAATAATCATTTCAAAAACCACATAATCAAGAGAAGTTTCCTATAAAATTTCAATATATGAAACTTTAGTTTTAATCCTAGGTTATACTTGATCGTTATCAAAACTATAGTATTGTAACCTAAACATACCCTTAGGGTTCATATATAGTTTTTCTAACTATTGTATCCAATGGTTAAAAAACCCTTGATATGATACCAATAATTACAACCCACTCCTTTCATATATATATATATATATATTACATCAAGATAGAGTAATATCCATTACAAAACATACCAAAACCAGGATAAAAATATATGTGTTTATCCTCTTTGGAACTTGGAAACACTGAATAATCAATTGTAAAACATCTTCATCATCTTCTTATTGTATGTTTATAAATCTATCACTTTTGGAAGTATCATAATTAATATAGTTTTTCTTATATTGGGGAAAAATAAAAATAATAGAAGGGAGACATTAGATTTTCATTAAGGGTAAACAAAGAAGATATTAATTATAGCATAAGAATAATGGAATTGTAACATGAACATAACATTTGAAAATTATAACACAAATAGAAAATATCATAATATATAGTCTTTGAATATTACATATGGGTTATTGAAATATAATTCATAAGATAACATTCTTCATTATTGAATAATAATTGCATAATACATGGACTGTGAATACAAATAAGCCTAGAAAATCATTCCCCTGGTAGCCATGGATCAATTTGAAAACATATAGGGGAGCTCTAGGTGTGAATCAAAATTCTAGGAGGAAAAAAACCATTACCATTGTCATAAAATTCCACATAGTTTAATTGGATCAGTTCTCAAACCATTTTTGAAGTCAATGTTCACACCTAAGACCATCGACATAGTAGATTCGGACACACATGTTTCCAAAGGTGGATTAAGAAACACCTCTTTCACATAGTAGATCAAGCCCAACAAATTGTCTACTATTGTTATACCATGAGATATTATGATTTACAAAATGAATTGTAGGGATATATAGGTATCACATAAAATGTAAGGAAAACCATACATATGTGAGCCATAAATACATAAATATTTTATCCTATCAAAACCCATGAAAAGAAATTAATTTCATTAATATCATGAAATCATAATTCTACGATAATGATAAATATAAAAATTATAGATTACAAAAAATAATATCTAAAATAATTCCTAGGGAACATAAAATAATTTTATCATATATGACAATTAATTTATAAAACTAACTTGAAATAATTTTTAAAAAATAAACTTTCCATTTTCAAAACATTTTTTAAATAGAAGAAAATTTATAAAGGAAAAAAATTTATATGAAAATATCCTTGAAGTATTTTAAAGGAGAAATACATTCATTAAATAATCATGTTGTAGGGAAAATATTCTAATTATGCATAAGTTGAAATACCTTTCCTACAATTTTGTTGTCAAAAAAGACACAAATTAAATTGTTTAGAAAATGAAAAAATGAATCCTTTCAAAATAATTTCTAAAAAGTTAAACCTAAGTAAAAATGAAATTCGTGAAATAAAATTGGAATAGGGTAAAAAATCTTTGAATGAATTTTTTAGAAAACATAATTGGAATAAAAACATGGTTTTAAGGAACATTTTAAAAATATATTTTTTAAAACAATGTCCCTTGAAAATATCTAATCATTAAACTGATTGTTAATAAAATTAATCGAATATGTATATTAAATTTATAAAAAACACATGTAAATAAAACATTATATAATAAAATTCATATCACATTTAATCATAACATGTAATAATAAATGAATTGGATGTTTAACCCAATGAATGGAAATTGAGTTAATAAATTCCTTATCACTATGTAATTAGTCGAATCGTATGACACATATAAGTAATAATTATGAAATGAATTATTCAATACCATGACGATGAAATTATTCATGATATGATATATCAATGGGTTGTATATATACTAAAAAATATATTTAATTCTTGAATATGTCATATATCTCATTCGTGTAAAAGTGATACGAGAAAAACACACCTCACACATTCTATGAGTTATGTGTAATTTAACCACATGTATAAAGATTTAAATAGTGTTATTAATTAATTATATAACTATAATCATATTTATAAATCCAAATATGTTAACTTTATAACATATTATGAACTATTCATTGATAGTGTTTTATTATTTTAATTGTTTTAGTTGCTTTCATTTCATAGTTTCATGATCGGTTTATTTGATTATAATTATCGATTTTCTTATCAAATTGAATTAAAAATATAGATTTATAATGATTTTTTATTTATTAAATTTTATAATTTTAAACTATCCCATATATTTTTTCTTTTCACATGATGATGATTCATTTGATAAAATGTTATTGATAAATGTTTCGTTTAATTTTTTTTATTTCCAATCATCATAAACTAGTTTCATTTTATTAAATATTATGTGTATGTATTAGTTAAAGAATATGAAATAAGTTATAATATAACTATAAAACTCTGATTTAACAAAAATAATACATTAATTCTCATCCTTTAATGTGGTAATGGGAAATAAAAAATCATTACCACGGAGGCTATTAGTAATGATAATTAATAAATGATTTCATTTCTTTGAATAAATGGAGATAAGAAAAGGGACGGAAATATGATTTTTTTCAGAAATATAAAATTATATAATATAAATTATATTGGTGTTATTATTCATTGATGGGTGAGGGAGGTTATGATAATTTAAAAAAAACTGAGAGAAGTTTTTTGAGAATGTTACCTCTTTTATATCACCTCATTGGAGGAATCATTAAATAACATGTAATTGGTATTTTGGTGAGAAGAATAGAAAATGTATATCTTAAGAGTGGTTAAGATAGTTTTTTATAGATATTTTAAAAGCTTCATGTATTTTGAGGATAAATAGGGTTGTGAGGGTATGTATTTATACTTGATGATGGGTAGTTCTAAGTGAATGAATAACAATTATTGTATATTTAAATCCAAACACATTCGGTTGAAATTAATTAAAAAGTATTTGGTTTATAATAAATTGTTTAAATGATTTTTATGTTTATTAAAAACATCAAAAAACCAATTAAATGTTTATTTTTAGGTCTTTTATGCTTTTATCTTTAATCATTAACTCGCATTATAATTTTACATAGAGTGTTTAAAATACGATTTTTACCATGGTAACATTTTATTCCTAAAAATAAAAAATACATGTAAAAAATTTTGAACACCTAGTTCATAATATATAATCCATTTTAATAAATTCAAAATCCAAATATAGAAACATTTCATTTAAAACAATGCTTCCATAAAGCAACAAAAAATAGTTTTTAAAGAAAATTTTTTTTTGATGCAAAATATGTACTCATAGAAAAATAAGGTATAAATATTGTTTAAATGTAATTATTTATATTAAAACTAACTATTAATTACTCATGTTTCTTTTAAATCAATTTAAAATCCAAAATTTACTATTAAATATAAATAAAATTATAGTATTATAAAAAATTGGAATTTGATACTATTAACTGAGAAATTAAACTTTTCTAAAAATTCAAAATACATCACCCTAAAATAATCTCAATATGATGAATCAAAAAAAATAATTTTATTATATAGATTTTATGAACTTTTCTAAAATTATTTTCATTTATTTTCTCATAAAAATAAATAAAAATCACTTTTGATGTAAACATATATTTGAAGAACCAATTGACTTTACTAAAAATTATTTAATTCTTTAATATGAATAAATATATTTTTAATGAACATTAAATTTATATAAATTTCATAATTTTTTTTTAATATTTTTCAGTCCCTTTAATTTAATAGCTAGTTTAAAATTCCCATTTTAATAGTATGTTTTGTTTCACATAAACTTGTTATTGCGTGCAATATAAACTATATATGAAATTACATTCAATCCAAAAGAGACATAATATAAAATAATGGTGTTTTAAATAGTCATTGTTTATATATTATTTCAGGAGTATTATTATATTTCATATTTGACCATTTTTATTTTGATCAAATTTGTAGCTTCTTTGACTCATGGTTATGTCATGATCTATTTATATGTGAACTATTGGCTTCCTTGATGTGATTCCAAAACTGGTGAAACATGTTAAGCTATGTTGATAGTGATCAAATTTTTGTGTGTGATTATCCAATAAAAACATTTATCATGTTATTCTCCATGAGTATGTTTTTTGTATCTAGTAGGGCCATGTTAGTGGCGATCACTTACTATTTTATAGTTGATAATAATACACATGGTAATATTTTTTCAATATTATTATTATAATATCATGATCATCCATATTATTTGTTTTATTTACATTTGAGTTTGGTTTAAATTTAATATAGGTGGACCATCATAGTATGATTACCCTTTTAGGGTGACTTAGATCAATGTACTACGGTGACAAAAATCTCCTCATTCATGGCGTGGGAGCATAATATATTGGTATCCCAACCGTAACATGATTACATGAGAATACTAACTAAGAGTCAATACTCAATTACTTATATATTATGTGTAACATGATTTTCTTGATGACCTGGGTATTATGAGATTTATGTCTCCAAGAAATTTGGACAATAAAACATGTTTCCTAACATGAGATTCGATGCCTTAGGGTTCGGAGCAGAAGTTCACTATTCTTCCGGATCGAATGAAATAGAATTACACAAAGTGGACTATAATCAGTATTAATATTTCAATTTATCTATATATTGATCAAAATTAATATTATTAATTTATTTATTTCTATAATGGTTTTGAATTATATATAGTCGGGTTCTCTGTGGATTGGTATGTGCACGACTGCTCATCACATGTTTATTATATCTTGTGTGTTCATGGTGATTGTATTCAATGTTCTATAGTTATGTATAACTATTTACATTCTATCAATATTATGACATTAACATAAATATCATATTATATATTTCTTATTGGATATCTATGGTGGTGTCCTTAAAAATTGTACTGAAACCCTGATTGGGTAGTTGTGGAACATGGGTATCCATGCAACCCCCACTTGTTAGAGATATATATTGGGATCAGGCCTTGGTTTATTATTTAGTTTGACAGTTTTATAGTATTTAAATATTTATATGAGTGAAGGAATTATTTTATAGATCCTACTTGAACTTTTTAACCTTTTTTATCTATATAATTTATCGAGTAAATGGGTGATAGATTGTTATATCACTTCATGGATTTTAAGCCAGTTGTTTCGGTATTCATTCATAATATTGGAATGTTATTATTATATGTGTACTATAATTATATATTTCTATATTTTTTTTGTATATTTTTCATTGTGAACTCTAATCAAGGTTATAGTCTCTCCATGGTTCTATATGATACCCTCACATATATTTATCATCATTTGGCATATGGGGAGGCATGACTATGGTCATCTGGAATTCTGGATCAGAACTAGTGATTCAAGAATGGATGTTAATGATAGATCATTAAATTTAAAATCCTTTTTGAATTCCACAAATTATTCACTCCTAGTATACGACACAACATTCTTTCATCAATCAATTCTTTTTTACATGTGTATATTAAAATTATTTTTCTAATATAAATATTTTATAGTAATCCACTATGGAAAGAGTTTTACAGGTTATCCAATGGTATTAGATGACATTATATTATATCTCTGATTTTTATTTTTCCCTTATTATCATATCATTTATGAATGAAAATTTCTAAATCCTAATTGTAATTAATTATGGATAGTCACAAAAATTTAGGGGTGAAGGGTAACAACTTAGTGAATTGGATTATTTATTACCTTTTGTTTTTAGTGAGTTTACATATGAATTTAATGATTAAAAATCCCCATAATATGTAAATATTCATTAAAATCATTTATAAACATCATTTTTTAATAATTTTGAAGTTATAATATTAATAATGTAGATAATTTTTTTATCTTTACATTTTTATGCTTATGTAACTAGAATAGATATAATTATTCACACTTTGAAATGGTTATCCATTTTTATTTATCAAATTCTTAAGAAGAATTATAAACTGATGTCACATATCAATCTAATATAATATTAATTGAGATTAACTTGGACTTTTTGGTAATAATTAATTTCCATGATTATTGTTCAATACATCTTTGAGGTATATATAAACAATTATAGACAATATTTTTTACTGTCATATTAAATCCATTAATGAATGACTATACATTAGAACATTCGTATAACTAAAATATCATTAAAAAAATTATTCCACTTTATATTTTAATAATATCTTTCATACCCATACTAAGGTGCATTTCATGATATATGATCATCTATCTACAT
This sequence comes from Viscum album, assembly GCA_963277665.1. NCBI lineage: Eukaryota > Viridiplantae > Streptophyta > Magnoliopsida > Santalales > Viscaceae > Viscum > Viscum album. The sequence continues at coordinate 885,132,654 of OY728123.1, forward strand.
GGGGGAATGTTATGTCTCACAAGACCTCATGGGAGAAAGTTAACTTTAAAAAGAACTTTTATGTTGGAGATAACAATTTTCATGAATCATAATGTAACAATATATATTCCATTAGTATATTATTTCACTCTTGATCTCCATTACAAAAAATTAATTTTAGATAAAATTAAAAATGAATCATTTTCGATAAAAATAGAGATAAGAGGACGATCCATTCTTTGATATTCATTTCTATTGATTGTGACCCAACAGAAGGGAAAGGGGTGAGATAATATGTTACCAATTTCTAGGAAATATTCAAGGTTATTTTATTATTATGAATAAAATAAAATAAAATGTCTCCAAGTGATAAAAGTCACCTCCTTATTTCAGTATATCTATTTTTTACCAACATACCTTATACTCTATAAAAAGTATTTTATAATTCCCTATGATTAGTGGACGTTGATTCTTGAAATTTAGATCATATGTTATTAGTAATATTATAGTTAAATACATCCAGAAAAAAATTTAGAAACACACACACACACACATATATATATATATATATATTTATCCTTGAATGTCGAGAGAAGATTCTCTATGAAGGTTGGTCGTACGTGTCTAGAAAATTTAAAATATAAGAAATGAAATTATTAAAGGTATTGTGGGATGACATTTCTCTATAATAGATTAATGTTGAATTTAGTTTTTATATATATTATAGTAGATCCATCTTTTTTTGTTATGTGTGCATAATAGAAAAATAAATATTTCACTTCATTTTTTTAGTATTAAATGTGAGTGTAATATTTAGAGAATGAGGGAAGAGATTAAGATAAAAATTAATATTTTTTTAATTTTTTAAAATTTTTATAAATCCCCATCCATTTAATATAATAATGATATATATTTTATGTTGGAAACTTTTTGTCTCGTAAAAAGTATTTCTGAATATTATGTGAAATTTATTATTTTAATTAGAATAGTACTACTTTTATATAAAATTATTATAGAAAAAATAATTCAATTGATTTAATTATATGTAATTAAAGGTAAGTCATGTGATTCCTAAATAAATTAATATTTATGAGTTTTTTTATGGAAAACAATAATTTCACAACATGTTAAAATTATATATCAATAATGAAAATAGTGAAATTACTAAATGAGTAATCATATCATGCGAAAATTATAGTACCATATCATTGATCGTAAAACAAACCAATATATTGAAAACATGATATCAATAATAGTGATAACTATGACATGATATGAGACAACTATAATATAAGAGGCTACAAAATGAATCAAGGTGGACTAATGAGCCATGACATATGATTACTTCATATTGATCACATGATTTTATCATTCCCATTTATAATGATGTATCTCTTATAGCCTATGATTTTTTATGTATATGTTTATTTGTTTCTCCCATAGAGTTGTTTCTGATTTTAATATATAATACCATTTGTATGACACAAAACATGCAGTAGCCAAAACCAATATAAATTAATGTTTTACTATTTATGTTATATTGAAATAGGATAAGTTAAATCCTATATAGATAATGAGCAGACCATATCCCTTATCATGATACTAATTAATCAATTACCACTAATTATGATATATCAATATCTATATAATTTACAATATGGATGAAATCTATCAGTTTCATATCACCATTATAAAAACCATTTATAATACACAGAAAAATCATTTTGATGACAGCATACCCATTTTAAAACATTCATCAACACCTAATATATGTTACATTATGATTATATATTGGGGTGGGTGAAGAAATAATGATGTAAAATGAAATTGAATGAATAAGAATGCTTATTTATTTTTATTACAAAGAAACTAAATGTTTCTCATTTACATGTGATTGATGGAGAATGTATTCTTCAAACAAGTGAAATTAAAAAATTACATAATTAACCATGTGTAATTCTACATGGAACACGATGATGGAATGTGTGCAATGTGTGATCATTTCGATTAGTATTGAAAACCATGTACCCAAAGGGATGGAAACATTGATGGTCCGCATGGAAATATCAGAAGAAATGTCATTACATATGTCTTCAACAAATTTTTTCCGGTGAAATAATATATTGGAGCTATTTTAGAGAAAAGGTTAAGAAAATATTGGGAAAAATTTGTAGTTTGTACTACTCATGGTAGGGTACACACTAAAGTATTGAGTAATGAATAACTATATAAGTTTATTCCAGGAGGTTAGAAATGTTATGGGAGAGAAATATTTTCTAGATAAGATATATATACATAATCTTAAGTGAATAATTATTTCTATTTTATAAATTTTTATTTGTATATATGATTTCATTTGTAGAAAAATATTTTTATATATACATATTAATTGTGTATTTTTATTTTAATATATTTACTCTTAATTTTTTTACCTCCAATGTAGATATCATTTTTTGAATCATTTTTAATTAATTATCTACCATTATACCATTTTCTAGAGGATTTGGACACCCCTTGTCCAATTCTATGTGATATTTTATCTTATTATATTATATTATAAAATTCTATAATATTTATAATTTTATGTTATGATGTTTTTTAAAATTTCATTTTATCATGGTTGTTGCATTGTTATCATATGATCAATTGTAACTTTATTTACCAATGATACATAATAAATGTAAACTATGGTTCCATATGAATGGTTAGTGGGTGGAAAAAAATTACCATATAGAATATCTATATATTTAGATCCATATAAGTATGAATTACACATCTAGTTCCTGATTTGTATTAATCTTGTATATTACTATTACAGATGTAAATTTGAGTTTAGTTATGGTGCATGTTCAGTACACAGTTATAACTCATTTTGTAGTACCCATTTACATTCACAATATATATGGTAAAATCAAAATCTTGTGTCTCATGAATGGCTTATTGAATTGTGAGACAAAAATGTGAGTGATTTATATCGATTATAGTGGAATATTCATGTTTATCACAAATTTTATTAAACACTGTATTTAAACCATGAATTTTTCTTAAAAATGTGTATTAAATTTTTTTTATATGCTTTTTATATAAAAAATACCCATTTATTTACCATATTAACATGGAATATTGAGAATTATTCAAGGATGACTCATCACTCCCACATTGGCTTCATGACCTACTTCTCTAATTCTCAACTGAAACTTCATGTCAAACACATTCTTTCACTATTTATCCCCTTTTCCACTAAAGGTTAGTAATCATTTTTTTTCAATAGCCAAGATGGTAAATCCTTATAGTTTGTATTTGTATAAAAAAAATTGATAATAAAATGTATGTGGTGTGTAATTCCTCTCCGGATCACTTAATCATGTATTTAAAGGTTTAATGTTTATGCAATTAATCGAGTTCTGTACTCCCATATTATTCCATTTGTTTAATAATTCCATGTGATCTTGGTGTTTTATAATATTTATTCTACCATGATATATTGTATACATGATATAAATAATTGTTTTCTCAATGTATTTTCATGTTTAAAAATTTTCTTCCATTAACATAAGGCGATCAATTATAAACTCATTGGTGATTCCAATTTAAACAAAAATTTATACACTAAATGTGCTTAATAAAAGGTGTGGGAAATATCATAATAACATAAATTTAATTATCATAAGAAATAAGATATTATTTTTTATAAATATTTTATTTTATTTTAAAATAATAATTTCATGAACATAATATATTTTTTCTGATTCCAATAAGAAATTATTTTAGATGATTTTATTAATAAAACTGATTTTTTCCAATATGTGGTTTACAAAATTGAATGTTACTGATTTGTTAATATAATATTTGATATAAAGGTTTTATTTAATAAAGGAATTTTTTTTAAAATTTTAGGATATTCATTTTATTATCAGCTTATATTGTTCATGTTTTTTTGGGATTCATGTAAATTTTAATTGATAATTAAATAATATTTGACTCATGATTTTTCTTGTAAGGATGGGTTTCTTGGTTTCAATTTATTTTATACATTAAATAGAACGTTATGAAAATGTATACTGTGTTTTCATTATATGTATAAAAAACAAAATAGGGTTTCCCCTTTTGTTTTAGTTTATATATATAACATATTTTCATTATATGTATAACATGTCATCAATTGGGTTTATCTATTTAATTATATTGATATTTTCTCATTATATATTTTATTTTAACTCACCTCCCATTATAAAACGGATTTTTTATTTAATAAAAATGTGAGAATTCAAGAGAAAAGATCGATTCTATTAGAGATTATTCACTTTATAACTTACCATATTTTAGTATTTTCAAAATTTATGGGGAGTCCCGCTAAACATGGACTATGAGTGTAAGTTATATTTTTTGGATTATGATAGAAATATAGCATAGTTGTTTCTTTGACCTACTAACAATTATTATTGTTTGATTAATTCTTAAGGTTTTATCTCATTATTGTAATTAAATTACTCCATTTATATGATTATATTCATGTTACACTGATTATTTGTTTATTCATTATATTTACCAATACAATGTATTTTATGTTTTAGGGAATTTTAATTTCCATCCAGAGTGTAATGTATCACCCATAGTAATTTCATTCAAAAACGTTATACTATAGAACATTTATAGTTACTCATTTTATTCATCACATAATGGTACAATAATATGAATGTAATGGTTATATAAATTTTGAAGTATATTAATATTTTTATTTGTATATTGTTCTTATTTTAAATTAAAATATTTTTGTTTTGAACATTTACACAGAAAATATAATTATAATGTATAAATTTGATAACCATCAAAGGGTTGATTTAAAAAATAGGAAAATTTATTTTTAACCTCCAAATAAATTAATATATTTTAGAAAAGTATGTGATTATTAAAAAATTTAATTTGTTTTCTTAAAATAGATTATAATTAAACTATTTGATAAATATTTATATAAAAACTAATATTCTAGCTGTCTTTTAAAATATGAGTTGAATGGATTCTTGTTTCTATCCTTCTAGGAATAATCTCAAACTTGCATATTTTTTTGGGGTATATAATCTTCTTAATTAATTATTTATATGTTTTTTAACTTATATGACGAGATTTCACACACATATCTGGGAAATCTAGTGGATATTAATACTCAGTGGTGATTTTGAATCACATGGAGAGAGAGTGTTCTATAAAAAACAACACTTGGTTTACCCTTCACATCACTAGAGTCAGCTCGCTATAGGGCCTATGGCATGTTCCCAGTCACCCTGAGCTCATACGAATCATCCCTAGCTGGTGTGAGTAACCAATGTAACATATATATAAATTTGGTAATTATTTCAACCTCAAGATAGACATGGATCAATAATAGTTCATACTTGAACATGATATGAGGTCTCCTGACATTAATCAACCATGTCAAAATAGATAACAAGATATAAAAAATTAAACACCACCCAAACATGTTATTAAAAAGAATAAAAAGACAAAAATATTTGTTGAATCATATTATGGTAAAATAAAATAAAAATTATATAGATTTATTATAATCCATCATATATGGTAAATCTAAAATTCAAACCTATGGACAAGGAGGCTAAAATACTTCATGACTGAAACTTGCAAAACCATTGTGGGAGATATAACCCAATATCTCTTTTATGTCTCCCATTTGACCACCATCACCAAATGATCTCCCATTGCTCAATGGATTGTGGTAACAAGAAAACATAAAATACAAATTATTGAACAAATAGAAAACATTGAGACTGCATACCACCTATGTGAGTTTGAATGGTGTGATCCAGTGGCTTATCAGATACCATTTATTGATATTCCTTTCATATAAGGATACAATGTCAAGAAGATAAAAAATCAATATTAAAAAAGTTTTTTTATCTAATTTGTAAAAAACAAATATAAAAAAAAATTCCATACATCACTTCTCAAAAAAACCATTATTTATAAAAAATAAAAAAAATTGATTTTTCAAGGTATTTTAATTTGATAAAATACCATTATGATTTATAAAATAAAACAACCTGAATTTCAAAAGGAAAAAACATACACCTTTCCCTTTCATTTTTATCATCCATTTTGAAAAAATAAACCCTCTCACGGTTAAAATTTAATTTCAATAAAAAAATTTCAAAATGATTATAGTTTAAACAATCATATATTTTCCATTTTTAAAACTCCACAAACACAAAAAATCAATATTTATAAAATTATGTGAAGAAATACTAAAATGAAAACCCATAAAGGTTAATAATAAAATATAAACAAAAATTTATGGAATGTTATGAAATAATAATTACAAAATATAAATAAAAAACACATCAAAATAGTCTCAAATAATAAATAATCGTGTTAGGTGATAAAATAATATAATGAGGCATAACATATGATCCAAATAATGGATAATAAATTAAGGGGATAATGGTTCTTGTAGTAAAAATGGTGATGATGGAATAAATTAATATCATTTTAGTGATCAAATATCACATCCCCCATGTCACTCTCAACTAGTATAATCAATGTAAATCCCTTACCCAGGTTATAAAAATCAACAAGGTTCTACTAGCTAGTGTGAAAATATCAACTAGTATAGACAGTGTCCCTTTAATCCACATTAAATTTCCTTATCCTCCTCCTGAAATAGACAAAAAAACATGTACCACTAGAATACTAATTTAAATCACAATACAATTACATATCCCATGTCAATAAATACAGTAATTAAATATATTTCACCTCTAAATCAACCCCCTAATCAATGGACCCTATCAAAAACCATATAACCCAGATTCACAATTTATATTACTAAAACAAATTCCCCAAATAATATTCATAAAATAATAATGTCGGCCCGCACAATGTGTAAGAAATCATTCAATCAAACTAAATCACAAAATTTTATAGTTGAGAATTCCCTTTATACATAGGAATGGTATGATTTTTCAATCAATTTTTAAAAACCATTTAAAATAAAAATATAGTTCTAAAATAAATTATAAATAACACAACTGAAAATATGTCTCATTTTGATTATAAAATAATGTAAATTTCAGGTGATTTCCACTACTCCAAAACTATCCAGGTCTGATGTATTCCATTTTAGGTTTCTCGAACCGTTCAACAAAAAAATCCCCCAAATTATTTTCCAATAACATTAATGTTCCACATTGACCTAACAAAAACTCATGGGAATAATTGACCAGATAAACAAAACCTAGAATGTTAAATTTCGGGGTGTCACATTTCATCCCACTATTAAATATTATTCCCTATGAAATTCCTGTCCAATAAATTCATGAATAACTAAATTCAAGCAGAAATATATATTTTAATGTTGAAAAATAAGACATAAATAAAATTCAAACTCTGAATCATGAAATAAATAAAAATATGTAAAAGTACCCACTCATTTAAAAAATGATTAAAATTATGTTTGAAATAATTTCTAATAAAGGACATTGAATCTAAAAACAAGTTTACTCTCAAAAATAAAAATTAGGATGAGTAGTACTATAATATACAATGAATTTAGGAACTCTAATAAACAGACATTTCCAAAATCAACCAATGCATTCCTAGTCATAAACCAACCAATTGAAAAACAATAAAACCCCATCCAAACATATGACACCATATAATCTATAGGAAATGAAAAATCTTATCCAATCAGTCATAAAGAAAAAAAACCACAATCAAGGGAAACACTAAAAACTAAAAAATGCGCTCCCCACAACTAATAGTAACTCTAATATAGTTAAAAGAAAATAATAAAAACCAAAGATAATTATTATCTAGAAATTGATATGATCCACCATCAAAAAGAAACATGATCTAAACATCATAGTGATTAAATATTCGTGATTAAACCCAAGATAATCAATAGAAAACACTTCTTAAAATAGTCGTGTACTTTTCTAAACATGGAATAAAATATTTTTTAATTTTGGTTTCAAAACAATACAAAGTTAAATTGGGAAAAATATCATGAAATACCCACTCTCAATGATCCTAAAAGGAAAAATAATCTATGTAGATATTATGATATACTCAATAATGATAATCTCATCCTCATTTAATCAACTTACATTTACTAAATTCCAAAGTAGTCCAAATATCAAACCTCCAAATATAGTCCACTCAATTCATAATGATAAAAAGGAAGAAATGATATGATACATGGACATCTCAAATGAAAAAAACATGAGAAAATAACTCTATTACCCATTATAAAATGATATATGAATTTAAAAAGAAAAAAAACTATTCCAAAAAATTTAAGGCTACGAATAAGAGACTCCCAAAATCAAAAAACAGTTTCCAACTATCATATGGAAGAGATGTTGTGCAAAAATTCATTAATCAAATTTGAGTTTGAGTCCTCATCTAATAACGCCCAGTTTTCAGAAAACATCTATCAATTTTTCTACTATATCCCCATAGATTAAATTTATTTGTATCTATAATAAAAGATAGTATAACATGAATGAACTTACCACATTATAAGTACACAATAATCATTTTCTCTCCCCTATTTGAATAACTTTTTATGACACCCAACGAGGTCAAGGAATCTCTTTCCATATATTTCCCTACTAAAAATACCATAATGATGAAAAACATATCTATCATCTACAAAAATGTATTGAACCCAAACTAAAAAACTTTTGAGAAGTGAAATAGATGACATCATCAGGAAAAGGACCAATCATTTGTTGAATAAAAAACAACCAACTCATGTGAAAAATATATAAACATAGTGAAGTATTCAAAATATGCCATCACCGATAGACCTCCCTAACAAACAATAAATAATTATACAACTTTTTAAATTATCACCATACTAAGATAAAACCAACGAATAATGAGTTCTTTAAAAATTTCAACAACACACAAGTTCAAAAGATTGGGCATCGATATCATGCTTCCACCAATCTGGGATGGATCTAAAGAACAATGAAGTGACACACCTTTCCAATGAGGTTTATGGAGAACCAAAAGACTAAATGATATATTCAACTCTTTCCAAGAAATATATAGCCTAATATAATCATTTTCCAATAATAAACACTAGAATATGTCGATTTATAAATACTCAGGAATACTCCATATTTTGAAAAGAACACGTCTCTTTTACTCCATAGAATTTGTGGATAGTTTCTTACATGAGAGCATACAAATTTTCATAAATAGAACGACTATCATATATATATATAATTATTGAATTTTTGGATTGATTCTAGGTGTCATGTTATAAAACATAAATAAAACAACGACATTTAAACAAACCACCCAAAGAAGAAAATAACTAATATATAAGGGAATATCCAATGAACCAACATTACAAAGACCCCATTATAATCCCATTTTAAAATTACAACCCTGGAATTATTTTCTTTTCAAAAAAACTCTATGGGTTCATAAAATTTACCTTCATGAGTTACACTATTAAAATAATAAAACATTAAAATTAAAATAATAAAAAGTATCCCATAACTTGAAAACCACATTCCCCTTTGGAGCATAAGCACCGAGATTATTCACCTTTAGAAAAATAAGATGGTCCCAAAACAAAATCAAGAACTAAATTATACATAAATCCCATGAAATTAAAATTTTTAAAACCATTTCATCCTAAAACTAATTTATGTTAATGTTTAAAATATTTTAATAATCGCAACTAGATCACCCAAAACCAGGTTTCCAAAAAAACAAACACCAAAGCATAGAAAATTTCATTAAAATATAATCAAAGAATATATAGATAAAAAATGATATTCATAGTTACTACAAAAAATCATCATCAGTCATAAAAAGCGTTGAAACCATAAAATAATAGAAAATAACAAAACAAAAAAATTCTATCCAATATATATGGTTTTGTTGTATGATTTTTTGTTTTCTTCCATCCATATGTGTGTCAATGAATGTTGGAAAAAATGTTCCAAAAAGGATGAAAATATTTTGAAGTATTGTAAATTTTAATTATGAAACCCAGTTATTTCATTCTGTTTCCCTCCAAATATGGTAATTTTCTAAGACGTCTCCCATGGACTCCTAGTACTTCAGAGTAGTAGTTAACCAAATAAAAATATTTAAAAAACAAGAATATAGAATTCAAATTTTATATTTGGTTCACCCATTAAAAAAATATGGTTTCGTGTGAGGAAGTGATGGACATAATCTTCTCGGTACCCACCTCTACCACTCTGATGGTCTCAACTCCTTTGTACCGTTAAACCCAAACTAATAATAAGGATGTAATACAGTTTTCTAATGAACTATCCGGGTCCAACCTAAATGATGACCTAAGTCTGCTTCATTTAGGGTATGGGGACCATTATCAATCACACCAGACTACTAAAATGAACTCATGAATAATATGTGAACACTTTGGAATCAGTTCACCCTTAATAGAAAAACGGATCGAAAACGATTCAAATCAAGAGCTCATCAAAAAGTAACCCTACATGGGATGAAAATTCAAAAATAAAAATTAATATGTAATAAAATATACAAACATGGAATAATAATGATAAAAAATAAGAAAATATGTTCCCAAACAATTTTCCCTAAAACTAAACATTTTTTACATATCTTTTAATACATGAAAATGGTGAAAAACATGAAATTAAAATAAGAACCTGATGACATCAAAACATCACATAACTTAAACCAATCAAACCAACTCATGAAATGAAACCCAAAATCTCCATATAAAACCTAATCCATCAATATTATTAAATTTTCACCCACATCCAACCGAGATCTGTAATAATACAACCTGAAATCCACAATCTAGATCCTGAAAATAAACACGAAGACTACATACCCACAAATGTGAGTATGAATGTTTTGATCCAAAAGATATTTGGATACCTTCATGGTTATATTAAATTTAATTTTTATAAATCATTCATATCTACGAGTTAGAATCTATTAAAAAAAATGGGTTTTTACTTCATTTATACAAAATGTATATAAAGATTCCATAACATTTATCACTTTTAAAACACACCATGTATAAAATATTCTTCATAGAAGATCCAAAATTGTAATTTAATTTAAAAAACATTCCATTACCCTTTATAAAACAAACGAACATGAATTTTGAAAATAAACACAGTAAAAAATTCACTTTTCATGTTAGACATCCCTTTTCAAAATTAAGCCCTATAATTTTCTAAAGTCTATTTAAAAATAATCATTTTATAAGGATTTCTTTTGAAATAAACATATATTCATCATTTTTAATACTCAACACATGCATAAACATTACATTAGTATAAGTAATGGAAAAAATATTAAAATTTAATGTCATAAATATATATAATCAAATGTTAGTAAAAACATATATAATGACATACAATAATAATACTTAAGAACTAATAACCAATATATAAAATAGTTTCAAGAAGTAGATAACCTATTCAAATTCTAATACATAATAAATAGGCATAACATAGGATATATATTATGAAAAATAAACACAATGAGTAATTTGGTACATAAAAGATTTAAATGTGTGGAACCATCTGCCCACTGGATAATAGTCACATATCTCGTCCCTTAAATAACAGTCATTTTGTCTCATCTATGATAGTACCCTAGAAAGGCCATAAAATTTAACTAGTGGACACTATCTAGTGTAAATGAAACCCCCTGATATTTAATGAAATATTTTATTTAAAATAAATTAAAATTCTTTGATAGCTTGGGTTGCATGCAACACTTACATTTAATGAACACCAATATATTATACATATTATTATTGAAAAAAATAATACAATCTTGGAATTATATTTTTTGTGTTAATATGAATTACCAAAATTTTAAATTAAGGTATGAATGTTTATGATAAAAAATATATTTTTAAATAAGTAATTAATTTTCAGTATCATCTTAATATAATTCAAAAATATTTTTCATCATAAATTATTTTATTTATTTTTTTGAAGAAAATAATTAAAGTATTTTTTAAAATTTTTTAAAATCTATTTTACATAAGTAAATTCATTTTTGGAATCAAAATTTCACAATTAAATATGGGTTATTTTTTTTGGATTTTTTAAAAAAATATTATTATTATTAAATTGTGAAAATTAAGAATTTTTATTAAAATAACTTCTTATTTATGTAAAGAATGTATAAAGTACTATATAGTTCAAAAATATTCAAATGTTACATTGGTTCAATTACAGATTTATTATTCTAATATAGATCATTATTATCAATTTCATATATAAATTTTTATATTAAAATTATTTATACTTATTCAAATATTCTTTTTGGAATATATTTTTTCATCGTGTCTGTCACTTTAATTTTAAAGTAAATTTTTAACATAAATGAGAACTATTTGAAATAATATATTTCATATGTTTATTAATCATTATTAATATTATATAATAAGGTAAATTTATTTTTTGGTCAAAATGAATAGTCAAATGGTAAATATTAAATATCATGGTAACAGATAAAATAGGATTACCTTGGGATTAAAATAAAACGATATGGATTAAAATTAGATAAATACATGTCCAATTATAATTTTATTAAAATATTTTAACCTTTATTACCTTAGTCGCCATTTTTATGTTATTGGTAGATGCTTTTCAATGAGTGTGTCAAATATAATAATTTATGTAAATAAAAATACAAAATGCCACCATCATGGTTTTGAATTGAAAATATGTGTTCGCTTGGGGAAAATGAAAGGAGTAAACTAATTTTTATTGTCCCCTAGAAAATATCTAAATTAAATTAATGAGTTTAATTCAATTTTTAGCATTTATTAATTAAATAATTACATTATATTCATAAGTAATTCCAATGTAGTAATTATTTAATTAATAGAAAAAATTAATAAATGTTACTAGAAATAATAAAAGTAGTACATAATGAATGAATTATAGTTATACTATAATTTTTTTGTTTAATGTAACATGATATACTTTTGTAAAAATTATTGAATAAAATCCACATTTTTCTTAATGTGTTTAATGTCAAATTAAATAAATAGTGTTAAAATTGACATTAATGAAATTTTTCAATAAATAATATTTTATTAAATTAATTTAAATTTATAAAATTCCATTCTTCTTAAATGATATTTTTATATAATTATAAAGATATATTGGAGTACATTAATAGACTAATGACATTTTTTATAAAATTATATTAACCCCTAAATAGTAGAAAAATAGTTATCATGGTAAATGGTAAAATTGGGTTATTTACATTTCAAGCGATTATGTTAAAATTGAGTTTCCAAACACATAGATTGTTTTAAAAAATTTATATTTAATATTTATTTCAATTGGGTATAAAATAAAATTTATGGGTCATTTTATTTCTATTTTAAAATAATAAAAACATAGATTATAGTGTATTTAATGTAGAGAAAAATGAAATGAAAAAATTAAGGCAAATTATATGTTTAGGAATATAATAAATTAAAAAATTATTTTTGGAGGTGTGGATTAATCATATTGTCCCTAAAATACAATATTTACCAATACATGAGGCATCTTAGTTTAGTCTGACTTCCCAATATTGAATAGTTTTGTTTATTCACAAAAATGTCACTCCTCCTCAAATATAAAAGGCACCCTCCCCACCTAACTTTATTAAAACCCACATATCATTTTTCTAGAAACAAAACATAAAAAATCACTCCAAAAAATAATTTTCCTTTTTCTAGATATATTTTTAATAACATATGATCCACCATTGTTTCATAAATAAGATATCCAAAAGGGGGTTGTTCTAATCGAAGGAAACTTTCTTCATAGAACTCAATAATTTTTACTTCTTCTCTTAAAAGATTAATATTTTTATAAATAATTCCAATATAATAAAAAAAATATAAAAAATATATTGATATTTTATTATGTTTATGTCATAACATCTACCCCACTCCTCTTCCATAAAATGGGAAACAAAATTGTCGATGATGTGTACAATGGACTATAGCCTTGTGAACCAATGTAATTTTTTTTCAATCACCAACTCTAAAGGATGAATATAATGATGGATTTAAAAAATTAATATGAATTTTATTAAATCATAATACTTATGTATTTTTAATATTACACATAATTTCTTACCATCCATTTCATGGGTGTATGGTATCATTACTCTTGTGAAAGACAGATCACCACCTTTCAAAGTGATGTCATTAATTTCACTTATGCTTTACATAAAAGTTAATATGAGTAAATTTAATGAATATATGTGATATATATGTAATAAAAAAAATTTCTTAAAATTTAATATGTTATTAACATTCCTTATATTTCATCCACTCAGAAAATAGAACCAGCGTTCATGCATATGTGTGACCTACTGTCTCGAGGAACAATGTAATTAAAAATATATATATTGATTTAATAGATTACTATAAATTATTATGTAATGATTATATATTATATTAATATCGAGGATAAAATTATGGACATTATGGGACCATTATAAAAATTTAAATACCGAATATACCTACATAAAACATTCATGAAAAAGAATCAATTATTACCCAAAACGAGATTTTAACAGAGGAATTGTAAAAAAAATGGGGATAAAAGATGTTTATATTGTAATATAAACCTGAGTTTTATATAATTAATTTACAATAAACTAGTATTTATTATATAAGAAGTTAGAATTTGTACAAAGGAAGTCAAGACATAACTTAAAATGGTTTCATCCAAGTTTTATTTTTGAGGGAAACATGATATATAAAAAACCCATTAATTTTTTGTGGTTTATATACAACCCATGAATTCAATTTATTATTATTATCATAAAATAATGGGACCCAAATATCAATATTACTTTCTTTCTTGCATGGTTCTAACTTTTAAAAATATACTATAGTAGCAAATATTTTATGTTACAATATAATTTTATATCATAATTTTGTAATATTAATTTACCAATTATGATATCATATGACTAATCTATGAATAAATTCTTGATGTTTATAATACTATTGATATTTTATTAAAATACAGGTGTTCCTTTAATTTTCCACTTTTTATTCACTCAATATTTCAAAATAATATTTCTAATAAAAATCATCATTCTTTATATATTCATTCAAAATTTCTTTTTTATTCATAAACTAGTCTTCTATAATTTATTTAATGAAATTTATCACTAAATTTACATTATTGTTTAAATAAATTTGTACCCATGTTTTTATTTTTCACTGAATTATATTAATGAAATATCCTTTATATTTTCTGAATGATTTTATTTTGAAATTATAGCAAACATGTGAAGGGAATAGTTTTCATAACATACATACAATGAATATAATTTTCTAGAATCATGGCCACTCAATTATTTTTATATTAATTGAAATGTTCATAAGACACTTTCGAGGTGAAATGTTTCTTCAAAATTTCCTAACTTTTTTTATTTTCAATAGGTTATTTAAAAATGGGATGGATTTTTAACTCATGAAATAATCCAAGTGGTCTTTAAAAATCATATTCCATTTACGTGGAAATCATTTGATATTACATAATAATTACTGGTGATATGATCCAATTTAACTATTCTTATTTTTCATTAGATGGATTATATATTTTATATAATTTTTTATCAAAAACAATTCTTTTCCATTGGTTAGGCAATGGTGATATTATGAAATTTTTAATAAACTTGTTTCATTTCCATGGGTTTTTCATTGAAGAAATTATTATAAATCTTATTTCATTTCAAGAGTTATGATATGATGACTATTTTAGGATCATGTGACACAAAAATGTATAGTTTATGTGATATATGGTACATATATCTCTATCTGATGAATTGGGTAGTTATTACCTTCATATGAGCTCAAATGGTAAATTTATTGTTATCCCATGAGTGAAAGAGGGAACATTTTAGGTTATACTATAACCTAAAGAGGGTAAATTAGTATTTATCCCCTTTTTTATGTAGGTACATTAATGATTATCCCAATACTAATTTTTTTTCAATTTCATGGGGGATATTATTGACATAGTATTATCTATGATTATGTGAATTCCACAAATCAAAATCATATACCAATGTTATTATCTCATAGATAATATTATATGATTAATTTATGATAAATGTTTTAATAACTACTATGATTTATTACATGAATCATGTTCATGATATACGATACATAGGATACAATTTTAAAAGTGTAATTCTCATGTCCTCATACCATTATGCTCATGTTATGTTGATATCTCCCTTTTCTTCCCATTATAAGAACCTAGGTTCACACTTTTTTATTTATCCTTTCCCTAGGATATGAAGAATTTTTTCGTGATGGATATATTTAAGAAGTGTATTCATTATAGATAACATAATGAGGCGTGACTTAGCACAATTATAGACCTATTTTTATGTTTTTTTGTTTGTAATGGTATAATAAATAAAATATTCATGTCTAGATATTAATTTTATATAATGAATATTTTTCTACAATGATGTAATATTTATATGTGAGAATTATGGGTCATTAAAATTTAAATCTAAACTACCCTAACCAAATGCCCTTGAATTATTAATTAGTATCCTAATGCACCACATATTATTGATAATGGAGGTAGACCACTACGAAACAAATGTATATCACATCACAATTAAATAGAAATAAGGTAATAAAACACTATAATAAAATAATATCATCCTCTAACACTCCCCGTCCAATAACTATCCCATAACGAAACCCCAAAAAATTAAATAAAAATTCATATAACAACATCAAATGTACATAAGAATTATTAAATGAAAATAACGAATCTCAATTCAGGTATACAAATAGAATCGATCAAAAATAATAACAAAAGGAGTCAACTAAGCCTTATATTTATACATAGGAATGACATTCTTTGGAAATTATTTTTAAATAAAAATTTAAAATCAAAACAAAAATTCAATGGAAACCACACATAACACTACAGAACAATCAGAGCAACCAAATTAGAAATAAAATTTTGAAATCACTTTTAAAAAATATATATATTATAGAAATCTTAAAAACAACACGCCTATATTAACATGGTAAATGATAAAAATATTTCATCTAAAATAAAAAATCTAGAGGTCACACACCTATTTTAAAAAATTTAAAAACCATTTAAATATGCACAGACTTTTAAAAATGTATACATATTTAAAAATAAGAAACCCTTTAAAAAATTCTTGGAAACCCCTTTATATTAAAGGATTATTATTCTAAAATTATGGAACAAATATTAATATAATTAAAACCAACTAAATAATGAAAAATACACATAATAAATATCAATTTACCAAAATCACAATGATCCAATAATTGTTTTATAGAAACCCATCAACAAAACATTAACAAACTCCTTGAATGCATAAAATAAAATTTAAGAACAATGTTACAGTAAAACATTTATCCATTTTTTCTTACATTAAAAACAGAAAAAATTATTAATTTGATAATATAGTATTGGGTATCATATAAATTATTATATTAGGTTAACTTCACTTTTGAAAACATTATAAAATTTATGAAATCTCTTTAAAATTGAAATGGAATGGAAAAACTTACCTCAAGCTATGGAATAAAGTCACCACAAATGAATCCCCTAAAATTAACCCCAAGAGGTTTTTAAAACCACATTGATACCTAATCTCCAAATAAATCAACCATAAAAAACAAAAATAGGTTACACATGGCCATTATGGTTAATGGAGATAGAAGAATAATAGAGAAAATTATCAAAAAATAAATAATAATTGCATGCCCTTAGATTTAGTGAAGAAACAACAAAAGTATAACTCTAAATCAACCCAAGTGAAGCGTCTTTATGGGGTAAATCACCTTGGGATGAACCAATATTGAAGGGGATGTGCGGGAGAATATTTTTAGATAAATGTAAACTAAAATGAACCAAAAAATATAGAATAATACCAAACCTATTAATGTTTTATGGTTTTTATGGACATTTTTTCATACATTACACTAACCATGTGATCTTCAATACTATGAAACTACACATGTCACATTTTTACCACTTAATGGTTTTATAAACCATTCACATAACCATTTAGCAATTGAAGATATCATAAAACGTCAAAATTCTGTCTCGTGATACCTTGAATATAGTGGAGAATTTAACCACATAAACAGTACAATGAATTTAGTATTCTATAGTGTCCAATGGTCGGTATCTTGGGATCCTTGAATAAGTTTTGGATTATTTATTCTTCAACCTTCTGTTCCCCTATCACAGTTTTTTATTTTTTGATATTAAATTATAAATCTTTTATGATGTAATTATATATTTTCCATAATTTATTTATATATTCTTTTTTGTTTTTTATTATCAGTATTAGTTGTTTTATATTTCTTTAGAAAAAATACTTAATTTTTTCATGATTATTCAATTTAAGGATACATCATTCTAAATTAAATTGTTGACAGAATATTTTTTTTTGAATTTTAGGTCAAACTTTTCAAATTTTCTGTATTTAACACCCTCGATTCTTGTCACATCCCCTTATGAATGAAAATTCACATTAGGTCTTATTGAAAATAGGTTTCGATGATATTTATTGTTGAACTAGTCTAGTTATTTATAATATGATATTATATCCCATAATATATTTGGGAATAATTTATGGATAATTTAAATTCCATGATATTTATATTTATATAATAATATCCTTATTTCCCCTCTTTTCCTTCGAGTTTTTAACATGTTCCGTGATTTGGTACAGTCTAGAGACCTTGGATTAGTTTGTGGAGGATTAAAAGGTTGTTTCGTTTTCTATTTTCTAAATTAGGAAACAGTACAGCTGGGTGAAAGAAATCATTTCCCTGTTGTGTCTTCCTTAGAGTGAAACATGAATAGGGTAAATGACTTAGATATGGAATGAACAATTTGTGGCTCCTGTAAGGGCCTACTAGAATACATGACATTGGTGACCCACTATACCCATTTTATATGTCTTGGTGAGGGTAGAACATCTTATTGTTTATAAACACATAATATGTGAAATTTATTTTAGTTACACATTCAAGGAAACTATAGAAAAAAACATACTAAGGTGTATGCAGTCATGATAGTCATGTTTCATTTTAAAATGTCTTAAAACCCAATACTTCTTCTCAAATATTTACAAAATTTAAAAGGGGAAACATTTGGTACAACAATATGGGGGTTATGAGGTATTTGTTAATCAATATTTACTAAATATTAATCTATTATTTCTTATCATTGATGGTTCCTTTGACATTCAAATGGAAATTAGTCAAAAATTATAGAATTAAGGATTTTTTGGATATCCTTGTTTTGTTAAATTTTTAGATATGTATTTCATTTTCATAGATCAATCAAAGGGATTAATTGATCTATTATTCCATGTTACTTATTTTTATTTCATTATTTTGGCTCATTGGGTGAGATTACTTATTTTTGTCATATTCATTACTTTTCATTTTGAATGATCATAGATTGATGTTTTCAGTCTTATATTGTTAAATATTTGGAGGCTAGTGAGGAATTCTCTATAATGTCATGTAGTAACCACCTTTTGTGTGTTCATTTGGTGTTTATTGATGTCATGTTATGAAACAATTGTTGAAACCATCATAGATGATTCTCTTTCATTCTATAATTGACTATTAACTTAAAATATAATAAAATAATATAGTTGATGGTGTTTTTAAATGGGTAAGTGTTTTTATTATCCATTGATTGTTCTTCTTATATTCCTTCCTACAAAACCTAGTTATTTTATAAAAAAATAGTCCTAGGAATTATTGGAATGTTATCTTGATTCAATTGGTGTGCCAACATGATATGGGATATAACACCCTTAATGAACATTAACATTGAAATTGATAACTATGTTGTAAGAAGATCCAAAGTATATAGGGATTTGTATATGAAAATTCAATGACTAGGGGTTTCTTCTTGATGTCCTTTCTTACTGTATGTTTCTAGAGGGTGCATGAGTGACCATTGAGATCAATGTATTATTTGTATAATATAACTTTCTATATTTTATTGAGAAATATTCCATATATTACTTTCCTTCCTCACTATTAAACATTTTTTTTCTTATTTCATATCCTATCTAACCTTTCCTCATGTATTGGATGACCAGGATTCCCAATATCTAATAGAGGGACCCATATAGGGTGTACGTGATGACATGATAATAGTTAGTGATAGTGGGTAATTTGATTTTATAAGTAAGACCACAATCATGTTGATTTATGTGGTAGTTGAACATGAATTATAATAGTGTTTCTCATAGTTAGTCTATGTCAAAGAATGCCATGATAGGGATATGTGTTATCTAATTACATCATGTGTGTCATTAATACCATAATGCGAGGAATAAACCCACCCTTCGGGTGTTTAATGAGGTTTTATAGATAGTGAGCAATATTAGGGTGGTGCATGTTGTGTTCCTAATAATGACCCCTATCAGGGAGGGGAATTTGGAATTTTCTTTAAAGGTGGAATATAGACTTATAGAAATTTCAATCCTTATAAGTATCATATAGAAAAAGGTGGGCTAATGTTTCATGGTGTCTTGGTAAGTGTATATTGACTTAGTATACGTGTGATTGTATGCATATTTGAGAATTTAATTTTGTAATGACATACATTATTATATTTTTTTTTGCACTTATTCTAAGGATTAACTATTGGTGCCCTACTTTATTTATTACTCACACATTTTATTAACATTATAATGTGTAATAAGATTTAATGGATAGGGATACAGGGAAGTGAAAAGACCCTATAAAAGGTGGTTGAGGAGATGATAGAATATATTAGAAGCCTATGTTGGGAAACACTATAAACTATTACTACTACATTTATATTATTTATATTCCTTCACTTATCAGAAGTTTTTCAATCCACATTGGGATACTGTTTATTATATTCTGAAAAATGTGACATTATATATTTTATTCTTATTCTTTTTTACTTTTATTTAGTATATATTTAATTTATATTATTGGTTCAGGAATATGGTACTAATGTAAAATTCTCCCAATTGATGGACATCAATACCTCATTGCATGTCGACATCCTCTTTCATATGGTGAGGTGCACATGTTGTATTATACCTCTAAAACGATGACCTGGTGGATCGAGTTATAGAACTAAAAAATGGTATGGAATCATAGGTTTCTTATTTTTTTACATATCTAGTAAATTATATAAAGAAGATATTCTATGTTGGACTCGGGTTGGTGAGTTTCCATGTACCTATCTAGATCATGTGTAATAGACCTCTGATTTACCATTTATATGGGTTGATGTTACTATTTTATGGGATTTATTTTTGTTCATAAATCCTGATAAGGCATGTAAAATCAAATTCCTTATATAAATATGTTTTCTAATACATTATAGAAATCTAATTTAATTTTGTTATTATATTATCTATTTGTGATATGTATGTGTTCTTTCATGGAGTGATATATCTATTTTTCATGATATTGTGATATATATATGATAGAATTAATTAGTTTAACCTGAGAAGACTAATAATTTGTTTAATATATCTGAACATGACTAATGTGTAGAGATAGATGACCATAGTTAGAGATAGGAGGGATATTACTTATGTTCTTGGTAGAC
The DNA here is from genome assembly GCA_963277665.1 of Viscum album. NCBI lineage: Eukaryota > Viridiplantae > Streptophyta > Magnoliopsida > Santalales > Viscaceae > Viscum > Viscum album. The sequence goes on from OY728123.1 coordinate 885,154,289, forward strand.
TCAAAATAATAACATCCTATCTTCCTAAATACTATATATGATTTATCCTAATGTCATTCGATATTTGAATTTTTTTCCTTCCCATTTCAGAAAATACCTCCTTAGAGAAATATGATTGGTCTACATCATGTAGTAGTCATGAACTCCTCCAAAAGGGAGGATTTACTAACTCTACCTTTAGTAGTGAAGTAGAATGTAGTTCAGCAAGCTCCCATACACATTTTAGTTGTTCATTTTAAATGACCCCATTAGTAAGTGGTATTTATATTATTTATTATTCAATGATAGGGATCTTCGAAGATTATGGACAATTATCATCGGGATGTCCAACCCCTATTTTCTCCTTCCTAATGAGGCACCTGAGCCCCTCATAATAATGAGTATTTTTTTTACAGCATTTAGGAAATATTTTCCTTGTGGGAAAATATGTGCAATTCAATGAAAAGGCAATGGATCTTCTATTATCCCTCCATAGTAGGAAAATGTAGGTATATATTTCACAATATAGGTAAAGTAGAAACCCATAGATGAGAAGGTGTTAGTTATCACCAATTATTGGATAAATTTGTTCACGATGCTTCAACTTGGGATATGGTGGACTGTTGAAAATTTCCCTATATCCATTGATCATGTTTAAATGGTGTGTAAATTTGGGGAATCATAAATAATTATTCTTGACATATTTGAAGACAATATTTTTCATAAGTGAATGAAATTTGAGTACGTTGACCTAGGGATCTATATGGGGTCCTTGATAAAAATCATAGATAAAAAAACTAAGTATGTTATTATCTTTAAAGGATATGGTTGTAGAGGTGAATTAAACTGTGTTTATATAGTGGATATGACTCTAGTTTAAGGTGGAAAGGGAGAATATACAATTATAGGTATGCAATTGAACACATATACCTTTTTACCACATTTTTTGATACAATTGACTTTTATTCCATTATATATGGACAAGTTTTTTTTGGCCTTTTCATACCAGTCAACTTTTCTTCTGATTTACATTCCTTAGATACACTATTGGGGATGAAAGTGTACTTTTTAATATGATTTACAAATATCCAATAGTTCTTATTAGTTATTGAAATAAATTTAAATTAATGGTACTGGGGATGATGAGCTATGATGTTATACTTATTATGAATTATTTGACCATCTTTCAAGAACACATTGATTTCTATTGGAGACTGGTATCATTTACATCACGCAATGAAGGGAAGTATTCTATCATTAGTTGATACGAATTTGGTACGATTTGGACCACAATTGATTCAACATGGGATGATCATGGTGTATATAGAATTCTTGGCTCTTTTATAAAGATTATTTCCATTCCCCTTATACTTTACAACTAGTGTGTATCTCTATGATGAAATAATTTCATAATAAATCATTGGGATTTACTAATGAGGTGCTGATTTTGAGAAAGAACTCACTCCAGTCTTGAAAATCATCTTGATACACACATATCTTGTAGATCCTATGAAGTTGAATGAGCTCAAGGTAAACATCAATCAATAATTGTAGAAGGGATTTATCTGGTTGAGTACTTCATCATGTGGTAAAACTATTTTGTTATCCAAGATGGAAGATTGTAGTTTTAGAATTTATATATATTCACAGAAGTTGAATCAAGGGAAAATGAATTATATATATTTATTTCTAAAGAATGGTGATCTATTTGAAATTTTATGGGGATTCTAATGGATCTACAATATTTATTATCGATTGGGATATCATTAGATGCATGTTATAGAGGATCACATCGTGAATATGGTGATTCAGAGAAGGTATAGGAAATATGAATACTTGTAGTTTTTTTAAGACTAAGTAATTAAACCATAGTGTCCATGGATCTTATGAACAAGATCTTTTACCCCTATCTCATGTCATTCATTGGATTTCATGTTGAAAATATCCTCAAATACACACCAACCGCATAAAAGAATTCTAGACATCATGATATACTTATGAGAATTCATCAAGAAAATCATATTTATTCATTTCCTTCAAAAGGTAAGATCATTATTTAGGAGTAATAATTACTTGGGAATGTTTCTCCATAAAAAAGTATATCTACGAATTCTGTGATTACAGGGGATGTAAATTCCTATAGATTCCCTCATAAGTTGTTTCAGATCAAGTTATATTTTTGGTTTAGTGGGATAATATTGGTGTTTTATCAAAAACATATCTTGATTATCAGAACCCATGAATGTGCTAATGAAGAAATTGGTGAATTTTTAGTTGTTGGACAGATGTGGGTAGGTCCTTCTTAAGATGAAGAAGATGTTTACTATATATATAGTGTTAATTGTTCATGATCATGGTATTGGACACACCAAATACTATTCTGATTTAAGAGATGGTTTGGGGGTAGTACTGATGTAGAAGGAGAAGGTAGTAACTTATGGGTAAAGTTATCTTTGAACATATGAGTAGAATAATCCTAATGATTACATGGATTTGTAATCTGTGGTCAACACATTTATTTTTTGGGGACACTATATCTTTATATATATTTTTTCTATAATAAGGAAAAGATACTTTTCTATGTCATCTCATATTGGGACCTCAATTTGACACAGAGTCTATGGGTAGAGTATCAATTGATTTTCAACATTGCAATAGTCTATGAACTGGGTATGGGTAATTCTATTGTCCATAATCTCAGCTGTATAATGTAGGTAGCTCAAGATCTTGGTGAATGTCCTTTGGAGGAACAATGGTGCCTGATGATATTGTTAGCTAATTAGATGATGGATTCACTTGAGTACTAGGGATCAATGCAATGTTCCCCGTTGGTGGTCACATATGCTTTTATATACTAGGTAAATCATGGATAGGATACTGACATAGAATGTGTAGTGATGTAGGATCAATTAACATTCAGGGAAATGATACTTAGGTGGTTAATGGATGATGATGATACGATCCATACACTTGGGAGAGTTGATGACCTTTCTTAAATTATGGATTATATAATTTGATACTTCTATAGATATATTTGGGAGGTACATACTAGAGAGATAAAGGTGTACCATTATATTAGGGAGTAGTTTTAGTGGTCAGGTATAAAGGGGAATGCTTTAGGTTTTGTTTCTCGATTCCATATCTTCTAAAAGATAAAGGTTGAGCACCATTGTCTTCATGGATTACAATATAAACATCCTTTTCCAATGTGGAAGGGGGGAAGTTTCATGATGGACATTGTGATGATGTTACCCCTAACCCTAAGGAGTCATGATACATGATTGGTGATTTTTTACTGATTAAAGAGTGTTTATCATTTCATTAAAATCATTGAATCTCACTCATTATATGATTTGGTAATGTTTTATTTATATAATATTGTATTCTATAATATAGTTCACTAGCGAATTTTATCAGACTAATTTTTTAATTATAAATCATTGTGTTGATAAGTATTTCATAAGGAAATATGTGTTCAAATAAGATTGAGTGTATTTTACCATCCCTAGATTGATTGAATGTCAGAGTGTGTGAATTTTATATTGGGGGATATGGATTGAAATTATGTCCTATAATTTAAAGGACCATTGGATGAGAATATAGACATGATGGAGTTTTCAAAAAATATTATTCATTGTTTTTCGTACAAGATATAACCCTATAAGGATCTATATTATCGACTATACCACTCACCATTATAAAGGAATAATGTTGGAGAGGAAGAAATTATGGGAATGGGCCTACTGAAAGATAATTCATATAGTGTTTAGTGGATCTAAAAGTTATTTTTTACCGCATACATTAGTCATAGATGATAAAACAAAAATTTTAGGAGGCCTTTGGAATAAATTGTGGGAAATTGTTATTTTTATAAGTGACTCATAAATCAGGACATCAATGTCTTACAAATAAGGGAAATAAGGATCCATGATTTATTGAAATATTAAGATCATAAAACATATATTCCAAGTGGATTAACATTTGGGTATCCCTTATTATTTCTTTTTTTTCTTGAAGAATTCCCCAAATCATTTATCTAGTGATGCATGATCAATATTCCATATGTTATAAAAAATGGGGACATGGACATGCAACAAGATACTTCATTCATAAATTTCATTCTATAGATCAAATACCATAATGATATAGTTTTATCATAGAATTCAGCTCCACTTGTTTGGATATATTAGCATCAAAGAACTATCCAAGAGGAGACATTGCATTCATAATAATAACTTTATTCTTAGTGGTGTCATTTTCTCATGTGGATCCCCTAGGGATTCTTCCCAAACAAAATAAGTCCTTATTGGGGGAGATCTTAATGTCCACGTTAATTTTCATCAAATATAAACATAATTTTTTCCTCTTTTTTCATTTAATTTTTGAGAGGTTTTATTCCTTGGTAATATATTAAGATAATATAATAGAATATAGAGTATTTAAAGGTAAATCTAGTCCCATATAGTCTAAAACTACAAACACCATGGTTTAGTGAAAACTATGGAAGCCATAGTCGGTCTACCTTAGTGTAAAATTGGAACAGGGTAATTGGATTTCCCAATACATAGCCACATCATGGTGCTTGTGAGGTCCTATTGTTAGCAACTTCTAAAGTGACTCCCCACTGATTTTGGAAGGCGTAGTTAGGGTAAAATAACTTATGGGATGGAAACACATCATATGAGTACTCTATTTCAGGGGTTCATAAAATATTCTTATGTCCAAGACTAGTATATGGTGTATGGAGTGTCGATAGAAGTTTTTCATTTTGAGATGGTCGAAATTACTTATTCTATTATCATATCAAGATAAAATAAAATGGGGAAATAGATGAGACATACCTGAAGGGTTTTAATGTAATTATAAACTCTATAAATCTATAGAATTTTTTCATTGATAATTCATTTATTTTATAAAATCTATTTGAAAAAACCCTCATGAATTTAGGTTTCTATTATGTTAATCTTTTCTTCTTCTTTAAATCTAGCAAGAATATTTGTTGATAAATCATGGTCCTTGGTTCATCCTCCATTATTTTCTCCTCTGATTTTGGTTAATTTTGTAGACTCCATTGGGTGAGTTTCCTAGTTTTAACCTATTTATTTATTATTGATTTTTGAATGATCATGTATTGAGGTTGTTTAGTAATTTTTAGTTAATTTCTATGATGACCAGTGAGGATTATTCTAGTTTTGGTGTAGAAACATCCCTTCATTAGGTCATTTGGTGTTCTTTGATATCTTGGTAGTGAACCACATATAGAATCCATCAACAATGAGCATCTCTTGTTCTACCATTAATATTTCTCTAAAATTGATATGGATTATACCATTGATGGTGTTTTCTATTGGGTATGTGGTGTTATAACACAATGATTTTCCTTCCTTCTATCATTCTCTAGAAATAGTATTATATTATTTGAAAATTGATTAAGGAGTTATTGACATGTGATATTGTTCGAGTTGGTGTGGGAATATGGCTTGGGAGATGAAACACTTAATGAACATTGATGTTGAAATTAAAAACCATGAGTTATGATGTTACGCACAATATATGGCCTTACATAATACATTTTCATGAATTATTGAATAATATTGAAAATCATTCTTGGTGTATGTTCCATGTGGCTTCAAGAGTGAACATTCATATCATTGATTGATATTTGGAAAATACTTTTTATATATCATCTAAGGAACTATTATTTATTAGAATAATAATTACTTGTTTTTATTTATATTATTGTTTTATTTCATAGACTTTGGATTATTTATTATTATATATAGATAAACAATTTTCTCAATATTGGTTATACAACCCTTTAGATGGGAAGAATTATGACATTATGTTTATTACAGACCATCTCCTGTTTTATGGTATGGGTCAGATCATATATGTTTATGTTGATGTGTGAGTATACCATTCATTGAAATATGGTATCATTAAGTCAGACAAAATGGAATTATTCTATATAGGGGTGATATGTTCTCGAATTACATGACAAAAGTTTTAAGTGGGACCTTCTATCATCTAAGGATAATGAATATCATTATGGAATGGAATTCTGTGTTCTATTTAATGACCGTAGTTGGGGTGGGGTGTGCGACATTCCATGTAATGACTTCCATGAAGCTAGGTCATGAAATATTTCCTTAAATGAGTAACAATAAATGATTGATATTTTCATCTTCACTAATGACAATTACATTATGATGGGGTTGTGATTTTTGGTGGATTAGTTAGTAAAAGAGGACCCAACACATGTGTGGTTGTATTAATATTTGACAATTAACTTATGTCATAATATTAATTGTTTAATATTATGTTAACATATTTTATGGATGCATTAAGAGAGTCTTATTGTGTTGTTTACTCGCAAACTCCACAGTTATTCTCAGGTGAATACAGATATCATGACTAGGGATATAGTTGTGGGAATGGATGATATGAAATTGATGGTTTGTACTTTGAAGTGATGCAAGACACACTCTAAAAAATTATTATTCCATCTATTTATTTTTACTTTGAAACACAAAAATACTATTGTTTGGATTCCCACATTAGGATACATTTTATTTTTTGAATAAAATTTGTTTCATATGATCTAATATTAATATTGTAATTATTATAAATTGTTTTATATGTTATTTATATTATTGGTGTTGTGATATGATATTTTTCCTCTTGTCTCCCCACTGAAAAACTTTGAATCCGTACATACTGTCAGTCAGAACATTCATATAGTGAGACCCACATAATGTCTTATGGCTCTCCATCACAAACCATATGGTATCGTTTAAGGAATTATAGATAAAGGATTGGATGGTTATTGCTCAATAGGCTAGAACGTCTGAGTGACTAAGAATCTCTTAGTAGTGTTGACACTTTAGTTACAATGAGTGGTCATTCTTTTTTGTGAATACGAATATTATTAGAAATAATTTTATGAATCTTTTGATATGGTATATCTCAAATATGTGATTTAGAGGGTCCACATGGGTAATATAAAAAATTACATGTTTTATGGGGAAAAATTATATTTTGGGTCACATAGTTAGGTTATGCAGTGTGAAAAACCATGTTGGATTAGTGTGGTCAATTATAGAAAACATCAATTGGATCCCATATAGTTACTCTATGGTTTTATAGACCATGCATATAATACACTAGTATTGGTAAAATCATCAAAACATTTTCATTATTTACCCACTAATATTCAAAATTATCGTCATTGTTATTATTTTTCATATGAAATATAGTAACATTTTAATTTTTTTCAAATCATGCAGTTAGATTGATTGTGATAACTTATGACTATTTAATTTTTCATTCTAGAAACAATGATTGACTGTTGTAAAATGATTCATTTTTAAGGTATATTATGAACACTATTAAATAAATTAATTTTTTTTGAGATGTATTATATATAAATGATTGATTATAGTTGATTTTGAAAAATTAGATTTCTTATAACCGATTATGATCTATGTATAATATTAAGTTGTGATGATCTATAATTTTGTCAATTTAATTTCCCTTCTTATGAAAACATGTTATATTCACTAATATAGTATTATATAAATCACATTCAGCACATGATAACACCAGAAGCATTTTATTATTTTAATTTTAATATTATGATTAGAGAATAAATATTTTCATAATAATTAAAAGTGATATAAAATAGTATAAAATATTAAATAAGAAAAATTTAATGTGAATATTTTGGTTTTCTTGATCCCTCGGAATAACTGCACACATGAACACTATATAAATGAAACAAAATTCTATTAATGAAATATTAAATTTAAAAAATAAAAAATATAAATAATAAATTGAAAATATAACTGAATGAAAAATTAATGAAATAATATGAATTTATAAAAGTCATGGCATCCATATGGGTCTTAAAAATATGATCCTTGGAATAGTAATCTAGGTATTGGAATTGTCATGTGGTCTTTTGAAATGTTATCTTACCATTACGAATAAAAACTTAACAATAAAATAGTATCCACAGATATGGAAGAGTATAATAATATGATGGTATCTTATAAAATAAAAATGTGACTTTTTTATATCATAAAAAATCTAAATGAATGTTGTAATGTGATAAAATAAGTTCCATTATTTTTATAAAAATATATGTTTTATTTGAATTCTTATAAAAAATGTAAGGGTTTAAAACAGTTTTTTTTAATAATATGTTTTTATAAAATATTTTTTCTTGTATTTATAAAAATAATACAATTTTAAGGGATAATAAATATTACATCAATGGGTATAAATGATCATAATAATAAAAATGGTAATTTTGTAAAATCAATAAAGATGTTTTTTAAAATAAAATAGAGTAATATAGGAAACTATTTTCATAAAATGTATTTTATATTTTTTTTCTATACATAAAAAATATATTTGGGTGAATTTTTGGTATATTTTTAATATAGTTGAATTTTTTTTAATAGTGATATATAAAAAAAATGATATTTATCTTTATAAGTTAAATAATTGATTTATTGCATTATGGGTGATGTAAGAAACCATTATTAAAATCTTACTTGTTCTATTCCTCATATATAGTCGAATTATTCATTACAATTGGAATCATTGATCCAAAATAATAAAATAAATACAATAATTTTAAAAAACCTTATCCTCCCTAGAAAATTCTATCCTTTACAACAACATCTCCACAAACATTCTTTTTTCCTTACCTTACCAATTAATTTCAAAATTCACTAAACATATCCCCACTGTGTCCCTATATAAATTGAATTTATCATGGAACCAATGCATGTTTTCCCATGTGGAAACCAAAGATGATACATCCGAAGTGGCATGAAATACTCACAACTAACACATTTAATTTTTCATCCTCCACCCCACATAAAAAATTCAATCTAACATGACAAAATTATTAAAATATCATAAATATAGTAGAATGTTTTTATATGAATGGAATAATTTTCATCCATAATTTTCTCTTAATATCTAATTTGGAGAATGATAACATTGTTCATAATACGGATATCTCACCACCTTCATATACAGAGTAATTATCTTTTCTCAATAGTACTCAAGGACAGTAAAAGATATAATATTTATTATAAATATGATGATAATAATTATATTCTATGTTATTTAATGGTATAGAATGTATTAATAGGAATGACCATTGATGATCTGTATAAACATTGAGAGGGTAAAGGGTGAATCTATGATATTTTCCTTTTAGGATTTTATTTCTTATGAAAGAAACATCACCTCAAATTAAGGAGACACGGAATTTCTAAAAACAAGAATACAATTAAAAGAATATGAATAAAATTATTTAAATGTATCAATATAGAATTAGTGTATCTAGTCCATTGTATGGTTTTCAAATTATCCAAAACCACACAATCTATAAGAAAACAACACTTTTTCTTCGGTTACAACAAGAATATAAAATCCTTACCTCTGTGTTGCACTATTATAATATAATAGTACAAAAGATACCTTGAAAGGTAAATTATTTATATATTATTTTAATTAAAACTATATAAACAATCTCCATCAATATTTAATACATTTTCACTATGTATATGACATTTATTCAAAATTGAACTTAATGAATTTACTTCTTCACATTTATACCTTGTATCATGAATGAACTTCCTTCACTTTATTGTTTGTCTGTATGATGTCTTCATCTTGTAAACATCTAGAAATTATGTTATTTAAACTAAAACCAATAATATAACACCATATTTCAAATTTCTCCATCATAATTTTTGTTTTATACATCCTGATAAAATACTTTTTTCGGGTATCCGCTAACCGATGAAACTTCAACAATTCAACTATTGCATACTTACCTTGTTTGATTGATCATTTTTTCACATCATTTATCTAATACCAGCTGATGGGAGTCACTATCTAGTAATAATATATCCAATTATTCTTCACAAACTCAATACAATCAATTTTCTATCTTAGTAGTTCTTTGGAATCCATTTTATATAGGCTAGCCTCATAAAGTAAGGTTTGAGAACATGAAATATTTCAATGCTCAATGACAAAATATTACTTTCAAACACCATGAATATTCTAATTCCAATGATTATTCTCAACTATTCTAAAAGTTTATCAATACTTAATGAAACTATATTGATCCCAAAATTTTTTGGTATTCATTAACTTCATAGTTAAGGATCTTTTTTGTACATACATATTTCAACTAGATAAACCATATGACTGGTGGTTCCATGAATACCAGGATGGGTGGTTACGTTCTAACCTCCAATTCATTGGGTATGGAAGTCGGTCGTATGGCTATTCCATATAGTGATATGTGTGGAAGTCGACTTTATGATTTTTTCATTTCAGTATGTTTATGTCCCAAGTTACCTTTATATGTTATGTGTTCTTTATTTGTGTTTTTTGGTAATATTTTGGTTACAAAGGGTAAGTAGTGATCTTTTATTTAGTGAAGTGTATTTAATACTTTATAAAGGTGAAAAATATTAATTTGATAAAGTATTCATGGTTTACTTGTTGTTTCGAAAAAACTAACAGTTTTCCTTTTTTGTGTATCCTTTAATGGGATTTTTTTGCTCATCTCAAGTTTTTGAAATGTTTTACACGGGACTTAAAGATGAATAGGGCCACATATGGGATCAAGGAAAGACATTCTATCTAAAACATGGAACTTGACATGTTTCTTTTTAAGAGATTTTATTTTATGGAAATTGAGTAGAAGTGTCTACTTTGTAATCTTGTGAGATGTAATAGTAATGTCCTAATTCTATAAAACTATAAACCTAAAATGATCTTCAATGAAAAGTATTCATTTAATTCATTATTATGTAATTTTTAAAGGTCGGGTGCTTATAGTTGGTAACATTGGTTGGTTTAGATAACTTTAGAGGTTAGAGTGTTGTTTAAGCATAAGTGACAAGTTGTGTGTAACCGCAATGGTTGTTATATTAGATAGGGTCATTGTTATTTATGAAAGATGGAATGAGTTTTAAATAAAATGTATAATTGTATCTTATTTTTTATCTTCCTCTTTATTACTTGATGATTTTTTTGATATACTCACACTGACCTTTTTGGTTTTAGTAAATGGATGGATCTAGCCGGCACCAAAGTAACAATGGGTTTGAAGGAAACTGTGGTGGTTCTCTGATTAAGAGACTGGATGAAATGGGGGATTCAATGAGAAATTTTGTGGTTATTCTAAACCAACTCTCGGGAGTCATGATTAAACACTTGAACCTTGGTGAGTTCTCTAATGCATCATGTACGAGATTACCAACATTATGAGGAAGTTCAGGTAATAATTATAAAGTTAAGCATTAGGGTTTATATTATCCTTACTTTTGAGGTAATTATGGTTTATATATATAATGATGGAATATGAACGGCATGAGATAATCATGATGTTAAATTATGTTATGGTTATTTTTGAATATTTTATCACTTTTTGGAAAATTTTATAATAATTATGTAGTTTTGGAAAAAGGACAAAACGTAGAGCGGGTGACAACCTGTCGCATCGGACAAAGCTACGGGAATCGAACCCACAACCAAAGTCCGACTGGTATTTAACGCCTACCACTGGACTACATGAAGTCCCTGGTTATTTTGAGTAATTATTTTAAGTTAGATGATCTTATGAATCTAGAATAAGTTGATTTTGGGTAATATGTGGAAATTATAAACCTATCATAGAGGATATGTCATTAGGTTAATTACTTTTTAGTATGAGACATTAAGAGTAACTGATGATTGGTGATAAATGTTAAGGTTTATATTGGAAGAATATGTGATTAAATCCTTCAGATATTTGGGTTTCAATTTTAGTTTCGATTACATTAAATAATTTTATTGACAAATTGTTTATCGAATGGTCTTCGTTGAACTTTGGGTTTTGTTGGACAAATTTTTGGGATCAGGAATAAATTTTCTTTTTTATAAAGGATTATCCTTTTGTGGATTATCTAATATTGTTCTAAAAATTTTGGTTTTGGTTAAGGTCTAAAGACATGGGAAATATATAGTTCTCTTTTTCAGATTAGGTGATTCTCTAGATGTTTATTATAGAACTATTAATGTGAACAAGTGATCCTAAATACTCGTCTTTTGGAGGAAAAAACGAGTTTGCGTAAGAAATCTAGAAAGAGATTTAAGTATAAATGACAAGAAAGTATGTTTCCTTGTGATTTTGTTAAGATCATAAATAAATTCCTCAATGAAAATTATCTTAAAACAAAAATGTTGTTTTTTAATGTTTTCTACAGGGGAATAAAATACCATTTAACTCATAACAAGATTGTGATTTTCTGGTGGTTAACTTTCTCCTAAACATGTTTTCTATCACTCTCAATTAGAACATGACCAATTGTTTTTTCTTCAATATCCATGTTTTCCTACATGGAATCCTAGTACCTATGTCTTGGGTGACCTTGGTACTTTTCCTTCTTTCTTTTAAAATGATAGTTTAATTAACTCATTTTCCATTGTGGGGCTTTCAATGAAGTTTCCAATCCCAATTTTAAAATTACGAGGATGCAATTCCCAAAAGGGGGAAGGATGTAACACCACAGGTAAATAAAGAGCATGAAATTTTCATATTTATCCATATTTGTGAATAAAATGTTAATATTAATTTAATGGAACGCTATGCTCGATGGTGTACCCAATACGCAAAAACGTGTTTCTTTGTAATATTATGTTGCACTCTAATAATAAAATAATATTATTTTAAATGGTAGTTAACACCTAGCCATTATAATGGCGGGAATGAACAAAACTAACTATAAAATGATTATATATGTTTGTCAAATATTTTTACTTTTATCCAATAAATATTAGAGGCTTAAAATGTGAATGATTCCAATTTTAAGTGTAAATATTCTAATATTCTTTAAAAGGTCGATTAATCACCTTTTGATTGAGAACCCTTTTTAAATCAACTTTTTGACAATTCTATATGTTATATTGGACCAAATAAAATCCTTCTTTAGAATACATACATCAAAATTTAGTTAGAGTAATATTTTTTATTTTTCTGATAAAGATCATTTTTTAGTGAAAATGTTGTATTTTAATTAAATACCTACTTTTAATCTGATTTATTTATACGGATATATTATTTTTTTAATTGGTATTAATGTGTATTTATAATATATTTTTACCATTTAATCCAATGGTGGTCATTGTAATTAATTTCACGTTGAAATTGGACTTAAACTATTATCAATATTTTAATAGATATTGTTTCATAAAAACACGCTATTTGTTTTGATTGTGTGAAATAATTATTAAATTCATTAATGCAACATATATGTTTTTAATTTTGTAAAATAGACATCATTTTTGAATTCGGAATATCACATATAGCTTAGGGTGTATTTTTGGTATTTTTTCTGAAAAGCATCAATTTTTGATGAATAGTGAAACCACTAAGTTGTAGTTAATAAACTGATTTTTCGTTTAAATGAAACTTTACCACTTATGTGATTTGATTATAAAAAATATGACATACATGGTTGTCATTAGGATGTAAAATGTGGTTCAATGGGATTAAAATAATTTTTTGATGAATAGTTACTTTTAAATTTTATTAATCGTTATGAAAGGTAATTAGTGTAATTTAAGGTAAAGATAATGTTATAATAATATGAAATGACCTTGAAACCTGTCCTAAACTTATTGGATGAGTCATGGCCGGCCAAGAAAATCCATGGGTCAACATGGGGACCCCATGGATGTAATACCATGAGGTTTTATGAAAAATATTATTTTTAATTTCATTAATGTATTGTGTTGTACGCTACACCAAAAGAAGCTTGCACAACACGTATCCTTGACTTTCCTTACATTACACGCAATCGCGACCTTTCTCGATAGCGTGTGTAGTACGCAATACCGAGATTCACCAAACAATGATATGCTATTAAAATAGTATTAAAAACTAGCCGTTATGAATAGTAATAACCACATTTTGAAATTTTTTAAATTTTATTTTTCAAAATGGACTACATTTTTGAATTCGGAATATCGAAATTAGCTTAGGGTGAAATTTTGGTACTTTTCGGAGAACTATCATTTTCTGATGAATAGTGAAAATTACTAAATTTTAATTAAAAACATATTTTTTAATAAAAATAATTAATAGTGACAAATTATTAATTTCAGTGGTTTTAAAGTATATTTAGAATATAATTTTACAATTTAATAAAATTTTGGTCATTGGATGTAATTTCACATTTAAACCAGACATAAACAAGTGTCAATCTTTTGATAGTTATTATCTCTTAAAAACACGCTATTTGTTTTGACGATAGGAATTAATTTTTAAATTAATTAATGTAACTGACATGTTTGGAATTGGGTAAAATAGAAATTATTTTTGAATTAATAATATCAAATATATCTTAGGCCTAATTTTATGTATTTTTCTAGAAACGTTCATTTTTTGATGAATAGTGAAACCACTAAGTGGTAGTTAAAAAACTGAATTTTTCATAAAACTTATTTTTCCCGCTTCTGTGAGTGGAATTTCAAAAATCCGAGAGACACCGTTAATATCAAGGACTAAAATGTGCTTCAATGAGTTGAAAATAATTTTTGGAGAATAGTAACTTTTGACTTTTTTTACCACGGTTAAAAGTAAATAGGGTAATTAATGGTAAAAATGATATTATTATTACCCTAACACATGTCTTAATTCTATTGGATACATGTAATTAGACCAAAAACAACTTTATGAATAAAATATGACCATTTAATCCCACATGGATTAGATTAGGACATTTATTATTAATTTATTTAAAGAAGGGTTAAAATAGTTAAAATCAATGTTTAAAAAGTAAATCATTTTTAATATAGGGTTATACATAAGATAAATTCGACTGTAAATATTCAATAGAAAGCTAAAAGATTTCATAAATAATGATATTTTATTTGTAATTTTTAGACATTAAATAATTCAATTTATTTATGACACAACGATGATGCAGTAATTACCTTTTTAAGAAAATATTAACATAATTGATGTTATAAATGCCCAAATAAATTTAATTTGAGACTTTTTATGAATTCCACTAATTTTATAGGTTAATATGACATTTCAGTATTTATTTAATTATCTTTTTTTGAACTAATCATTCTCTTATAATTTTCACAAAAATCAATTACTAAATAGTGCCAAAATTGACATAAAATAGTTTTTAAAACAAATATTATATTAGTAATTGTTATTTTATTCCTAAAATTCTAAGGTTCGGCCAAATGAATTATATAAGGCTATATATATTAATAATAAACAACTTGGGGTTATTTTGTCTTGATATGGTAAGTTTATTAACCATATAGTGTAAGAAAACAAGAAGACACGGTAAAAGTTAAATTATCTAACTTAAAGTTAAATCTAAATGATAAGGTTAAAATTGATACCTAAACTTGTCTAAATCCAATTGTATTAGAGGCTTTATACCCATACCCAACTTATATTTGAAATAAATCAATTTTTTGCTATTTAAAACCGAATTTGGCTATATAATAAAATAATATTTTTAGTTATTCCATAGGTGCCCCTCTCCCCCCTTATAAAAGGGCACTTCCTCCCTCTCTTCCTCAAACCACTTTGAGCCTTAAATCATGGAAAACCCCTGCCAAATTATCTTCTACACTTCCCTGGAAACATCCTAGAGGTTATGGTCTTCCTCAAAGACCAATTTTAGTGCTCTAAAAGGAGATATCAAAGTGGCGCTTCAAAGAAGAGGTAATGTCTGTTACCGATTCTTTCAAATTTATTTCTTCTTCCACTTCTTCTTCTTAGGTTGTTTCATTGTGAAGTAATAAAATTAGTATCACTAATATAATGATATGTTATTATAAGTATGAAACAACCCTATTTCACCATCAATCCATCCTACGGAAAATTAAATCACAGCACGTGCGTACGTACGGAATACAGTCTCCATGCCATGGTGTAATCTATTTTCCACAACCACCATACTTGGATGGGTATAATGGTGTAAATAATGACTATATATGATTATTTTAAAGTTATATTGATTATTAAAAAGTATACATACACTCCAATACAGTCCCATGATCATGAGAACGATATCATCGCTCGTGCGTACGTACGGACTACCGTCTCCACGACGCGATGAGATTCATTCTCCCCGTTAACCATTCATGAATGATTATAAAGTATATATAATAAGTAATCATGAAATATATGACATAATAATACTGGATTTATGTGTATATATATGTATGTCATCTACTTAATTCCATTCAACTCAAAAAGGAAACGAAAACAGCGTTCATGCGTACGTACGGCCTACCGTCTCCATGAACGGTGTATTTCTTTCCATTTACTGATCTATTATATATATGTATATTCTGAATATATATTATATATAAATCATGTTTTACATTCTGGATTTAAGTAATCATGATCTATGTAATCATATGAATAATTACAAGTTAAAACACGAACAACAAATGAGACGATTTTACCCAAAACGCTCTTTAACATGGAATTTACAAAATAACGGGTAATATAAAGTCATAAGTGAACCATATATGATATCATATCAATGAGTATGATTCTGGAATAAGTCAATGAAATTATTTAAATCATTATATAGGAGGTTCAGACACTTACGAAGCAAATTGGACCTAAGTTAAGGGAAATATCACAATCTCATTTTTATCCGAGATTGTTTATAGTTTGGTATTTACTGGGGTGTATTTTATCATCAACATCCATGTTTCTTCAATATGTAATATTATTTCCATCCACATACAATTTTTTAAATCCAATTTTACCATTCGGTGAGATTTTAGTAAAAGATATGAAAGGAATCTTTTGTCGTTTTTCGTTCGAGGTGCTTTTTGACTTTCCGACAAAAGTACGAGAAGAATGTTTTTTTAACTTAAACGGCATGAATGGATTTTTAAAACATTACTTCCACGAAGATTCCTTTATAAGTTATAATGTTTATTTTTAATCAACTTCTTTTAGTTTATAATTGTTTGATTTGTTAAGAAAGGAAACGTGTTTTTGAAGTAGAAAGGATATTTTCCTCAAGAATGGAGTTCAAGTGTTTTATCAAAATTATTTTCCATCTAAGATAATAAAGGGTTCTGTTTTCATCCCTATTATTACATTTATTTGATTATGTTGTGATGGAATTATTTTTTTTAATTCCTTGATCTTATATGAATTGATTTATGATGTCATGATGTTTAAGATTCCCATTTTTATTACATGGGTTATGCAATGATTTATGATTTATGATTTTGTGGCACACATAAGAATGGTATCATTATGAGATGGGTGGGACCCATATCTCCCTCCAATGAATTGGGTAAAGATTTTATATCTCTTGAGATAGACATGGCTGGAACGGTAGGTTATACCGGTTCAGTGAAACAGGACTGAAACGAGGAGTGAACTCGGTTCAGAAAGGGACTTTGTCCACTAAGATATTCTTGGCAATGAGTCTTGACTAACAAGAAATGATTCTCTATGATTATGTATGTATTCCACAAAGTTTCATGTTTTAATTTATGATTATTGGGATTAAATTTTACTACTATGATTTATCCAATGTTTTGAAATTATGATCTCTTTTGCAGGTTAATATTTCCAAAAGATATGTTCTTATGAATATGATGTGATTGATAATTATTTTGTTTACCCTTTATGAGCATTTGAGCTCACCCTTTTATGTTTTCTTTTCCCAGGACATAAAGAAAGGATTTAGGTTTAGAAAAAAGAAGAAGATCTTTATGGGAGATGTTGAAGATCTTTCATCATGATAAGAATATTATATTCTGAGTTTCCAAAGACACTAAACTATTATGGTCCTTGTGTGTGTGTTTTTGTTATGTACTAAGTATTCTGCAAAAGTAATGTAATGTCCATATACGTCAGGCTTCAGGTCCCTACAGTTGGTATCAGAGGAAAGGTTTAGTCAACCTTTGGAAACTAGGATGCGAGAACTATAGTGAGATCCCTAGAGATATTTCTAAGGTATGTCTAGGGATGTCCCTAAGGTTAAGTATACGTATAGGTTATAGTAATAGAATTACGCTAACGATCATAGAATTAAACCTAAGATGTTAGATATTGAAGGTACTCCGCCTTTATTATGTTGTTTTCCCTAGCATGATTTTTGCCTCTTACACTATTCTTTTTGGGTTTTAGACGATGGCTGGAACCCGAACGAACTGTGTTGATCAATTCAATGGACAATGCAATGATTGTCCTCCTGGACAAACAAATGTTATTGGAGATGGAGTGAATAATCTTATTACTATACTTACACAAGCTATGAATCATTCTAGACTTCCAAATGAGCAGAGAAGGGAACAATATTCTATTGAGTCCTTAATGAGGCAACGCCCACCTTCTTTCAATGGGTCTTCTGATCCACTTGTTGCTGAACAATGGATCAGTACCACTGAAAAGATATTTTTAGTTCTTCAATGTTCTGAACATGATAAAGCCATCTTAGCAGTATATCGTTTGGAAGGTGTAGCTAATCAATGGTGGAATCTTATCAAGAATATGAGGTAAAGTGTTGAAATTGAGTCCATGGAATAGGATGAGTTCAAGAAATTATTTTTCAATAAGTACTTCCCTCATATTTTTCAAACAAATATAGAGAAGGAGTTTCTTGACCTAAAGCAAAAGGATGATGAATCTGTTGGTATATACGAAGCGAATTTTACAAGGCTTGCAAGGTATGCATCTGGATTTATCATCCAACCTGAAAGTAAAGTTGATCGATTCTTCAGTGGCTTAAAACCAAGTCTTCGAAGGGCATTAGCTATAAGAGACTTCAGTAGCTATGAAGAAATTGTGTGTTGTGCTATCAAGGTAGAAATGGAATTTGGTGTTACTTATCCATCTCATAGTTTTGACAAGAAACGAAAGATGGAGTTCAAGAAGAAATCTCAAAATAATGGTGAAAAGAAGATGAATGTTTCCTAATTCTCAAAGTGTGGAAAGAAGCATGGTGGAGATTGTCTTAAAGGGACAAGTAAATGTTTCAAATGTGGAAAGGAAGGTCATCGGGTATTTGATTGCCACAATGATGGGAATAAGATGTCTAATGATGCAAACAAAGGAAGGGATACACAGAATGAACCTACTACACTTCAATGTTTAAAGTGAAAGGAGATGGGACATTATGCCAATAAATGCCCTAATCCAAGGGTTAGTGATGATCGACATGAGCAACCACTTAAGGCAAAGGAAAATGGGAAGTCACATGCGATCACCATTGGCGATATTGAATATGACAACGATGTGGTGGAATTATTAAGTGTTTATGTAATGGGATTCCAAAAATAATGTTGAGTATTGGAATATTTATGTATTGGTCTACTGTGGTCTTCAATAATTTTATGGTACTGGTGACCAAGAAAGTGATTGAGATATTTTTTGAAAAAAGATGATATGCGCATAATGAAGGGAAAATGAGAAAATGAAATATCTAACAGTATTAATGAGCTCATGATTGATATAATGACTAAGTGATATCATGGTCTGAGGATATAGAATTTTGAGGATTTTGGTATGTGGAAAGTGTTAACATTTAACTGCATTCATGTTTTCACTAAGGTTCAATGGGTATTCAAGAGAACACATGATTAAGGCCTTTGAATGTTTGGAATGTGACCAACAAAACATATCTTATGATATATGGGGATCAACGATGGTATTAAATCTCTGGTAATCATTTTCACTATATTATAAGAGTGGACTGCAGTATTATGGATAAGACTAAAGATTGGAATGGACTATGTTGGACATAAGTTAGTATTGTTTAAGAATAAAAGTATTTTGGATATTATTGATGGGATGTTATAGTAATATAGTTTTAGAAAAAGGACAACCTGCAGGACGGGCGACAGCCCATCGCGTCAGACAAGGCTGTGGGAATCGAACCCACAACCGAAGTGCGACTGGACTTTATCGCCTACCACTGGCCTACAGGAAGTCCCTGTTTAGTAGAAACTAGTTTTATTATATTAATCGGTATGATATATGAAGTATAAGTCCATTTTAAGAACCATATATCTCACTATAGATGGACTTATGTATTTTTTGATAACTTTTCTAACCTTTTCTTTGAGACAGATGGAATGACCCATCATTCTACCACATGATCTGCTAACACATCACGAATGACAAATTCAACTTCATTTCTTTAAGAGATGACGTGGAAATTGTCCAAAGAATGACAAATAGTTACACTATACCAAAATCACGAAAGTATTTCTTCTAATTCCAATTTCATCCACTTTAGGGAAATGATCTTGAAAACCAAAAATGTTTTCCTAGTGCTCTTATATCTGATGAATCAGATGGTACCTTAGATCGTCACAAATTTATGGCTTTGTGATTGCTGGCTTTTCCATAGCCATGTTCTCTACCACTCTCCATCAGAACATGCTGGTTAGATTTTTCTTCCATATCCATATTTCCACCTATGTTCTCCTATGTGGAAACCCAGTGATGAGTTAATTTGGGTAACCGTTACATTTCATACTTTAGTTTTTATATTCATGTTTTGGTATTCCTTTTTACGATGTGAGTTTCTATTAAACAAACTTTTGAGTAGTAAACCATTTATAACCCCGACAAATTTAGAGGGAGAAATTCATTTTAAGGGTAGTAGAATGTAACACCCCGAGGTTTTATGAAAAATATTCTTTTTAATTTCATTAATATCTTGTGTTGTACGCTACACCAAAAGAACCTTGCACAACACGCATCCTTGACTTGCCTTGCATTACACACAATCGCGACCTTCTCGATAGCGTGTGTAGTACACAATACCGAGTTTCACCAAACAACGATATGCTATTAAAATATTATTAAAAACTAGCCGTTATGAATAGTAATAACCAATTTTTGAAATTTTTTAAATTTTATTTTCCAAAATGGACTTCATTTTTTGGATTCGGAATATCGAAATTAGATTAGGGTGAAATTTTGGTACTTTTCAGATAACTTTCATTTTCTAATGAATAGTGAAAATTATTAAATTTTAATTAAAAACAACTTTTTTAATCAAAATAATTAATAGTGATAAATTACTAATTTCAGTGGTTTTAAAGTATATTTAGAATATATTTTAACAATTTAATACAATGTTGGTCATTGGATGTAATTTCACATTTAAACCAGACATAAACAGGTGTCAATCTTTTGATAGTTATTATCACTTAAAAACACGCTATTTGTTTTGACGACGGGAATTAATTTTTAAATTAATTAATGTAACTGATATGTTTTGAATTTGGGTAAAAGAGACATCCTTTTTGAATTCATAATATCAAATATAGCTTAGGCCTAATTTTTTGTATTTTTTTGGAAACGTTCATTTTTTGATGAATAGTGAAACCACTAAGTGGTAGTTAAAAACTGAATTTTTCATAAAACATACTTTTCCCACTTCTGTGAGTGGAATTTTGAAAATCCGAGAGACATGGTTAATATCAAGGACTAAAATTTGGTTCAATGAGATGAAAATAATTTTTGGTGAATAGTAACTTTTGACTTTTGTTTTTACCACGGTTAAAAGTAAATAGGGTAATTAAGGGCAAAAATGATATTATTATTACCGTAACACATGTCCTAATTCTATTGGATATGTGTAATTCGACCAAAACCAACCTTAGGAATAAAATATGACCATTTAAGCCCAATTGGATTAGATTAGGACATTTATTATTAATTTATTTAAAGAAGGGTTAAAATAGTTAAAATCAATGTTTAATAAGTAAATAATTTTTAATATTGGGTTATACATAAGATAAATTCGACTATAAATATTCATTATAAAGATAAAAAGATTTCCTACATAATGATATTTTATTTGTAATTTTTAGACGTTAAATAATTTAATTTATTTATGACACAATGATGATGCAGTAATTACCTTTTTATGAAAATATTAACATAATTGATGTTATAAATGCCCAAATAAATGTAATTTGAGACTTTTTATAAATTCCAATAATTTTCTAGGTTAATATGACATGTTAGTATTGATTTAATTAACTTTTTATAACTAATCATTATGTTATGAGTTTCACAAAAATCAATTACTAAAGAGTGTCAAAATTGACATAAAATAGTTTTTAAAACAAATATTATATTAGTAATTGTTATTTTATTCCTAAAAATCTAAGTTTCGCCCAAATGACTTAGATAAGGCTATATATATTAATAATGAACAACTTGGGGTTCTTTTGGCTTGATATGGTAAGTTTATTAACCTTATAGTGTAACAAAACAAGAAGACATGGTAAAAGTTAAATTATTTAACTTAAAGTTCAATCTAAATTATAAGGTTAAAATTGATACCTTAACTTGTCTAAATTATATTTTATGAGAGGGGTTCGACCCATCCCCACCTTATCTTTCAAATAAATCAATTTGGAGGTATTTAAAACTGAATTTGGCTTTATGATAAAATAATAATTTTCGTTATTCCAAAGGTGCCCCTCTCCTCCCTTATAAAAGGGCACTTCTTCCCTCTCTTCCTCACACCACATTGAGCCTTAAAGCTTGGCCAAGCCCTGAAAAATTATCTTCTAAACATCCCTAGAAACATCTTTGAGGTTATGGTCTTCCTCAAAGACCAATTTTAGTGCCCTAAAAGGAGATATCAAAGAGGCGCTTCAAAGAAGAGGTAATGTCCGTTACCGATTCTTTCAACATTATTTCTTCTACCACTTCTTCTTCTTAGGTTGTTTCATTATGAATTAATAAAATTAGTATCACTAATATACTGATATGTTATTATAAGTATGAAACAACCTTATTTCAACATGTATCCATCCCACGGAAAATGAAATCACCGCGCGTGCGTACATACAGAATACCGTCTCCACGCCATGGTGTAATCTATTTTCCACCAACACCTTACTTGGATGGGTATAATGGTGTAAATAATAACTATATATGATTATTTTAAAGTGATATTAATTCTGAGATAGTATACATACACTCCAATACAGTCCCACGATCATGAGAATGATATCATCGCTCGTGCGTACGTACGGACTACTGTCTCCATGATGCGATGAGATTCATTCTCCACGTTAACCATTCATTAATGATTATAAAGTATATATAATAAGTAATCATGAAATATATGAAATAATAATACTGGATGTATGTGTATATATATGTATGTCATCTACTTAATTCCATTCAACACAATAAGGAAATGAAAATAGCGTTCATGCGTAAGTACGGCCTACCGTCTTCATGAACGGTGTATTTCATTCCATTTACTGATCTATTATATATATGTATATTCTGAATATATATTATATATAAATCATGTTTTAAATTATGTATTTAAGTAATCATGATCTAAGTAATCATATGTATAATTACATGTTAAAACACGAACAACAAATGAGACGATTTTACCCAAAACACTTTTTAACATGAAATTTACAAAAGAACGGGTAATATAAAGTCATAAGTGAACCATATATGATATCATATCAGTGAGTATGATTCTGTCATAAGTCAATGACATTATGTAAATCATTATACAGGAGGTTTGGACACTTACGAAGCAAATTGGACCTAAGGTAAGGGAAATATCACAATCTCATTTTTATCCGAGATTGTTTATAGTTTGGTATTTACTAGGGTGTATTTTATCATCCACATCCATGTTTCTTCAATATGTAATATTATTTCCATCCACCTACAATTTTTTAAATCCAATTTTACCCTTCGGTGAGATTTGAGTAAAAGATATCAAAGGAATCTTTTGTCGTTTTTCATACGAGGTACTTTTTGACTTTCCGACAAAAGTACGAGAAGATTGTTTTTTTTAACTTATATGGCATGAATGTATTTTTAAAACATTATTTACAAGAAGCTTCCTTTACAAGTTATCATGTTTATTTTTAATCAACTTCTTTTAGTTTATAATTGTTTGACATGTTATGAATGGAAAAGTGTTTTTGAAGTAGAAATGATATTTTCCTGAAGAATGGAGTTCAAGTGTTTTATCAAAATTATTTTCCATCTAAGATAATAAAGGGTTATATTTTCATCGCTATTATTACATTTATTTGATTATGTTGTGATGGAATTATTTTTTTTATTTCCTTGTTCTTATATGAATTGTTTTATGATGTCATGATGTTTAAGATTCCCATTTTTATTACATGGGTTATACAATGATGTATGATTTATGATTTTGTGGAACACATAAGAATGGTATCATTATGAGATGGGTGGGAACTATATATCCCTCCAATGAATTTGGTAAAGATTTTATATCTCATGAGATAGACATGGCTGGAACGGTAGGTTATACCGGTTCAGTGAAACAGGACTGAAACGAGGAGTGAACTCGGTTCAGAAATGGACTTTGTCCACTAAGATAGTCTTGGAAATGAGTCTTTACTAACAAGAAATGATTCTCTATGATTATGTGTGTATGCCACAAAGTTTCATGTTTTATGTTATGATTATTAGGATTACATTTCACTACTATGATTTATCCCATGTTATGAAATTTTGATCTCTTTTGCAGGTTACGATTTCCAAAAGATATGTTCTTATGAATATGACGTGATTGATATTTCTTTTGTTTACCCTTACTGAGCATTTGAGATCACCCTTTTATTTTTTCTTTTCCCAGGACATAAATAAAGGATTTAGCTTTAGAAAAAAGAAGAAGATCTTTTTGGGAGATGTTGACGATCTTTCACCATGTTTAGAAGATTATATTCCGAGTATCCAAAGACACTAAACTATTATGGTCCGTGTGTGTGTGTTTTTGTTATGTACTAAGTATTCCGAAAATGTAATGTAATGTCCATTTACATCAGTCCTCATGTCTCTATAATGGAGCCACTTTGGTAGGAAAATGACATTAATAACTTTTTATTTAATGTTAAAATTAAAATGTCACAAACATGTATTATTTTACTAAAAAAATTTACGTGGGGTTATACAAGTCATATTTTTTAATATAAATATTCATTGGAAATATAAAAAAAAATTCTACATCATGATATTTGTTTTTTTAATTTTTAGACATTAAATAAATAAATTTATTTATGAAACCATGATGATGCAGTGATTACCTCATTAATGAACGATTTAAATAAAATTAGAACATAAGGTAAAATGTAAGAATTAAAATTGTAAAAAAACCTATTTGATGGGTATTTTTAAAACCCTTATCACCTTATACTCTAAATATATAATTGTGGGTCTTTTAATATCTGAAAACCTTTTTATAATAAATTAACTTTTCAAGACTTTCCAAGAGTGCCCCTCATCCCTCTTATAAAAGGCCCCCACCTCTACCCCATTGCCCACACCTCTCAAGCCTTTGGCTCAACCAAACACAACATATTTTATCTCTCCACATACCTCTCTCCATCCTAGAAGCCTTACCTTATAGAGAAAGCTCTTCAAGAAACACTTTTGGTTCAAACCAACGGGAGTTACCCGATTTAAAGGTAATGTCCTCTCTTATGTTCGTTTGTTTTATTTTGCTTCTCCCACCCCATAAAATATTTTTATTACTTTCTTTTGTAACAACATCAGTATCTTCAATATACTAGTATTTTGTTATGAGAAGTATTGTAGCTACACTTACACATACCTCTGTCTAATGGTTAATGAACATACTGTTTGCGTGGTTGGCGAATTACTGCCTCACGAAATGATGGTTCTTCTATCTTATCCTACCACCTATCATGGTGGACATTTTGATGGAACTATATTTATTTATGATATATATTATATTTATTTCCTCTATATGATTCTGTATTTTACATTTAAAATACACCTTTATGCTTTACATGTTGTGCAAATGCGATAATTTCATTTGAGGAAGTGTGGACTACCACCCCCTAAAGAGATTTGACTCGTTCATGCAATACATGGAATGTATAAAGAATGAAATTAATGAACTTATGTGAACTATATAAAATATATATTATACTGTAATTATAATATATATATCATTTAGTTTTAATTCCAATAAATACGAAATAGAAATGAAAGTACCGTTCATGCGTACGTACGGCTTACCATCTCCATGAATGGTGCATTTCATTTCTTACATTTAAATGTTCTATAATATTATAAATTCAGTTATATACTGGATATATACGATATATTTGATATATAAATCATGAATAAAATTCTGTATATAATGGATATTTTACCGCATGAACTAATTTTAATTATACGATGTTTATTTTTTTGACCAAAGTACCAATGATCGACAAAACGACCTTTATAAACATAAATAATTACATAATTTTCATAACATGGTAATAAGTGATATAAAAAGAATAATTAACTTGAAAAAGTTTCTTAATAAAGTATAAATTATCTCTAGTTTATTATTCAGTAATATAAAGAAACGAACAAGACAAGTCGGACTTGAGGTAAGGGATCATACCTCTCTCTTTCTTTTTAAGTACTCTCTTTTATGTCATTTCTTTTAATATCATTTTTCTTATGTTTGGGGATATTATTATATATTCCACATACTATAATTTTTATGTTAATATTATGAGAGGCCCTATTTGATCTCATAAATCCATTTTTGGATGCTTTAGGTGGCGCTGTTAGGCTGCCGAGTTTTCGTAATGGATTTTTCATCTCACTTTTATTCCCGTGAGATTTATCCTACATTTACCACCACTTCCTTTAAGTGGTGTATTTACTGTCCATTATTCAACTATTTGTGTAATATAATTTCATTTAAGGGTATTTACAACTTCATTTTATGGCCTTTATTTCATGGGGTGTACGTTTCAAAAGTTACCCAAATTGTTAAGGGGACCTTTCACCCTCCTCTTATTAAAAGACCTCTTTTTGTTAGGTCTTTTAATTTACATCTTCTTATGTTGGGATATGTTCTTATATATCCTTATTGTTGTAAATTATATCTTCAATTGATGAGATACACTTTTTATCTCTCATCGACTCATTTTCATAATTTTAATGTGACGTCGTTAGGATGTCAAATTTCTGTAAGGGAACTTCTTATCCTAATTTCAATTATTTGGGTTAAACCTATACTTCTTGATTATGTCATACTATGAATATGTGTGGATGACCTCTGACAGTTATACACTTTACATCCTCTTATATTGGGGGTATTTATATTTGTGACACATAATTATGTAATTGATTTATCCTTAATCTAAGGATAAAGACTTTGTAAGGGACTTCGTCTCAGTATCCTTTCATTGAGGAATATTTTGTTTTATACACAACATTCATTTATAAAGAGATTAAACCCTTTTTACATTTACTTTTATTTAAAAGGAATCTTTTTTATACTAAGCATTTTACTAAATGACAAAAAGTATGTTTCTTTTTAAGTACGCGGTGACAACGACCTTTCCATGGCTGCGAGTATTATTTGATCTTTGGCTTCCTCAACAATTCGTACTGTTTTTAAAAGTAAATAAATACCATATAATCATTTATGTATTTTATTATTGAAAATGTTTTTGATAATTTATTCTTTATGTCAAAATATTTACGGGATATATTGTTCTTGAAATGTTGATATGTTTTCCTTCCTTTATAATTGTTTTATGTCTTATGATTTTATAATAGTACTTGGACATTTTATGGGTCGTTACGTGATAAACCATATGACGGGTGTTGATGTGAATACCAAGATGGGCAGTTACGTTATAACCTCTAATGCATTGGGTATGGAAGTCAGCCATATGGCTATTCCATGTAGTGATATGTGTGGAAGTCGACCGTATAGTTATTCCATTTAAGTATTTTTATGACCCACATTACCTTTATATGTTATGTGTTCTTTATTTGTGTTTTATTTTAATCTTTTGGTCAAAAAGTGTATGTAGTGATCTTTTATTCAGTGAATAGTGTTTACTACTTCATAAAGGTGAAAATTATTACTTTGATAAAGTATTCATAGTTTATATGTTGTTTTGTAAAAACTAACAGTTTTCTTTCTTTGTGTATCCTTTACTGGGCTTTTTATGCTCATCCCAAGTTTTTGAAATGTCATACATATGACTTAAATATGAATAGGGTCACAGATATGATCAAGGAAATACATGCTATCTAAAACATAGAACTAGACATGTTTCTTTTTAAGAGTTTTTATTTTATGGAAACTGAGTATAAGTTTCTACTTTTTAATCTTGTGAGATGTAATAGTTATGTCATAATTCCATAAAACTCTAAACCTAAAAAGATCCTCAATGGGAATTATTCATTTAATTCAAGATTTTGTAATTTTTAAAGGCCGGGTCCTTATATACAATATATATTTTATTATTATAGTCCATAATATTTCGATATAAGAAATGAAATGCACCGCTCATGGAGACAGTAGGTCGTACGTACGCATAAACAATACTTTCATTTCTTTTTGAAACTAATATAGTAATAATAAATGAAATAAATTTCTATTATAATACCAGTATTATATTTATTTCATCTATATCTCATAGTTTTTATAAAATCATCCTTTATACGTTCCATGTATATCATAAACGAGTCATATCACTTTGAGGGGGCGGTAGTCCACACTTCCTCAAATGAAATTATCCTATTTACACATCATGGAAGGAATAAAGGTATGTTATAAATAAAAATTAATGAATCATAGAGAAAATATAAATATAGTATATATCATATAAAAATACCTATCCATCATAACTTCCACCATGAGAGGTGGTATGGGGAAATCAAGCAATCATCGTTTAGTGAGGTAGAAATTCATCGTACACAAAAACAATATGTTTGTATCCATTAGATGGAGGTGTGTATAAGAGTAGTTATAATCATTCTCATAAAACAAACTATTACATTTAGGATACTGGTTTTGTTATGTAATCAATGAATAATAAAATCATATAGAGTGAATAAGGAAAATAAAATAAAAAAATTGAAAGTAGACGTTACCTCTAAATCGGGTAACTTCTTTTGATTTCAGCCAAAAGGCTTTATTAAATTTTATTATTCCCCACGTAAGGATTCTAGGAGGAATATAGGGATATTGGGAGCTTATTGGATTAGATTTTGGATGATCCACCAGGATTAAGAGGTGTGAGTGAGGGGTTAGAAGTTGTGTCATTTTATAAGAGAGAGAAGGGGTACTTTAGGAATGTTCTGAAAGATTATTTTTTTTATAAACTGAATTTCAATTTTCAAAAGATCCAATACTCATTTTACAAGATGATATTTTGTGTAATGTTCTTATTGATCTCAAAAAATAGTTTTAGACATGTTTTTGTCCCAACATTAACATTATATTTTAGCTTTAACCTTTATTTATGTAATTTAACTCTTACAATCTCCTCTTTTAAATTCATACTATATAGTTAATAAAGCTTCCATGAAATTCCAATAGAACATATAATGGTTCATTAATGATATTGAAAACATTATAAAAGTAATTTTCCCAATTTATATATGTTTAATACTATTATATCATTTATTTAAATATTAATTGACTAAAAACTCATTTATGTTAATTTTGATACTATTCATATCTTGAATTTTTTAAAAATCCATATGAACATGATTATTTCGAATAAACCTCAATAATTAAAAGAATTCAAGTCAAAATAATACATAAAATTTATGTATGGCACAAAAAGTTTCAAAATATTTTTATTTTCATATTAATAATCTCATTTATTTAAATCATTAATTAATAAGGTAATCCGTAAATCGTAATTGTGTCAAAACTAATTTTTTTTTTTGATTTCTAAAAATTATAAATAAAATACCATGATGTAATAAATTTTTTTAGATTTCTAATTAATAGTTTTAGTCTGAAAGGTAACTTATATAACCACAAAAAAACTGTTTTAGTAAAAGATATATGTTTATGTCATTTTTTCATTACTTTGAATTATTTCTTACAAAATGTCATTTTCACATTAAATTGGCTTCATAGGGACCAAAAATCGAACCAAGGATTCCCATGGTCAGACATATATCATCCAATAGTATTAGTACACATGTTAGGGTAGGTTAATTTTATTATAATTTTATTTTTTAACCCTTATTTACTAGATTTACCCTTTAACCATGGTAAATAAAATTATTACTATAGTTACTATTAATAATGTATGAAAATAAAAGGTACATATTTACACAATTTGGACCTCGTGATTCCAAATATGGAATCTATTTTTAAAAATTCAATACATATAAGTTAAAGTAATTAATTTAAAATTAGTTCTCATTTTCAAAACCAAAAAGAGGGTTTTTAAGAAATAATAACTGTCAATAGATTAAAATGTGTTTATATCCATTTTAAAAGTGATATTACATCCAATGACAAAATTTGGATTAAATGATAAAAATATATTCCAATTACACTTTAATATCAATTTAATTAATAATTTATTAATAAAAATAAATTAGAGGAAAATGTAGTTTTCAATTCAAATGTAGAATTTTTCACAATTCATAAAAATATGAATTTTATCAGAAAAAAATAACAAAAAATTCATCAATGGTAAATCTGATGTTTCAATTATATATAATAAGTTAATTTTGAAAAATATAACATATAAATGTGAAAAAGACTATATTTAAAATTGGATTTCCATCAAAAGGCGGTAAATTGTTTTTTTAAATATTAGACTTTTTCATGCTTAAAATTAGATTCATTCTTATTTTAAGACTCTATTTTTTTGGACAAATGTAAAAAAATTTAACAAACAAGTGTAATCATATTTTAGATAGTTATGTTCATTCAATCCAATACAATGGATATGTGTTAACTAAAATTAAAAATAATAATAATATTATTGTATTATATTTCAGTATAGCTTAATGTTGCATTCAACGTAAGATTTCAGAGAAGCCCGTTGTTGAGTGTCGAGTAAGTTATCTAAAGAAGAATCCCTATTAATGTAAAATTAAATTATTGTTTATAAATTTTAACAAATATAAAAATATAACATTCTATAAATACTTGGGTCGTTACAACCTTCCCCCCATATAGAAATTTCATTCTCTAATTTTAAAATTGGTCTCAGAAAATTCATTGAAGGTCCCATATCAAAAAAAAGAGTCAATGAAACTATCGCTTTTAAACGATAAAGGATAATTAAAAAAGTTCACCTAAGATAACACATATTATGATTACATGAAGGAAAAAATGGATATAGAAGAGAAAAAAACCATTATGTTCTGTTGTACCATGATAGAAACCTGATCAAGAGATTGTTAACTAAAAAAAACCATAAACTTGTGATTTGTTAAATGTTCTTTGATTCCCCCATAGAAAATGTGATTGGAAAACATTTCTGCTATAAGTTCCTTTTTTTGAATTTGGAAATTTTAATTAGGATATTTACTAAGAACATAAGGAAATATACTTCCTTTTTATGTAGCGTTTCATCCTTTAATAAATTTCTATCACAAACTTGTCTTTTCTCCGAATGATGAGTACTCAAGATGACTTGGTCTCACCAAAAGTGATAGAATAAACTTCTAGAGAAACACATAATCCAGAATATATGAACTATATATGTTTCATATCTCTATAAATACTAACCCATACAAATATGGTTAGTAAAAGATCTGATATTCCCCCAAAAAGAGTTATCCTTTAATCTGGAAAATTCAACAATCAATACCCAAAGTTCAACAAAGAAAATTCAATAAAAACTTTTACTTAAAATTAATTAAAATAATTAAAACTAAGATAGAAACCCAAAATTTAGATGTATTTGATCACATATTCTTCCATGAAAAATCTTAAATTTTATATCCACATAACATCGACTAATCTTAAAATCTCATACTGAAATGTAATTAACATAAACACATATTCTCAATGACAAGTTTATCATTTCCCTAAATAACCCAAATATTTATATGTCCACAATAAAAACATATATTATTCCAAAATAAAATTTCAACCATTACTCCCAAATTAAATCCCATGGTATTCCATTTTTCATTAGTCATAGATTTTTCTAAAAAAGGCAACCGTCTTCAAAAATAACATATATCACTTAATCATCAAATCATTTTCCTATAATAAGGATATAAATTTGGTAAAACAAAAATTCCCATAAAAACTTATTATTGATCCATAATATCATTTCATTAAAAATAATAAGTCATTTTAACTAGGGACTTCATGTAAGCCAATGGTAGGTGATAAATCACAGTCGCACTTTAATTGTGGGTTCGATTCCCACAGCTTTTTCTGATGTGACAGGTTGTCACATGGTCTATGTTTTGTCCTTTTTAAACAACTATATAATTTTATAACATTTTGAAAAAAGATATAAATTACTAAAAAGTAACCATAACATATTTAAACCTCAAATGTTATCTCATACCTCACATTTTCATCACAAAAAATAATAACCCATAAATGCATCAAATTCAAGGATCTTATAAACCCAAATAGTTGTTTATAAATATATCCACAAAAAAGATAATTTTTTTTCAAATATCATTTTCTCATAACAAACTTCAGGGTTTCACATACAAGAGAAAAGTCATCCAATGTAATCCCATCATCAAAAGTTCATTAATATTTTTAATCATTTCATCTCCCAGAAATCTGACATAACTCTTGAATTTCATAAATATAGACATATTAATCATCCATCATTCTCCATGATCCCTTAACCATTTTCCAACTTATTTTATAATACTTCATTTCTACAAACTAAATCATGAATCATATCTTAAGATTCAATTATTTCAAAACACGAGCTAAGAAATAAATTGTTCTGTTCATTGGTCATTATTAGTTTCCTCATCTTCAATTAAAATGGAATTAGGAATTGGTAAACATATGTTTGTATGATTTTTATAATCCCTTTACATAAATGTATTCTTAGAAAATTTATTTTTATAATGGCCATGCAAACAACATTTAAAAAATTCAATTGATCATTCATAAAGAACATCTTTCCCTTTCCTGGAGTTAACTAGAAGCTTCCTTTTTTCCATTGGAGGTTATCGCTTTATGACCTTCATTACCATATCTGAAACATCTTCCCATACCGTTAATGCATTTTCCTAGGTGTTTCATTCCACATCATAGACACATAGTTTTTTTGAATATACTAACCTTTATTATTATTACTTGAACTTCCTTTGGGATACATATCTCACATATATGATGCTATAGAAAAATCACCAAGGTTTATGTGGTCCATCATGACTCCAGATAGTTGTTTAAGAATAACCACAAGAGTTCTCATTGATTGTCCCATTTCATTCTATTTCTCATTCATAAACAACAATATTTTCCTTCGCATACATTGTCGCATTGGTTCCTACTAGATCCAACCATTTACTAAAAACAAAAAGGTCAGTGTGAGTATATGAGTAAAATCATCATATACTATCTTATGTGGTGGGTAAACACTTATATATACTTATTCATGTTATCTAAACTCATTCAATTTATCTAAATTTCCTCTGAATGTTTCTAATATTGAAACTAATGTGGTTATATAAAACATGTCACTTTTTCTAAAATAACACCCTAACCTGTAATGTTATCTAATCTGACCTTTGATACCAACTATAAGGCCCCAAACGTATACATTAATGAATTTTGAGTAAAGTTATTAATTAACATTTAGGATCTTTTCAGGTTTATAGTTTTAGATAATTAGGCCATAACTATTACATTACATCTAAAATATTACATTGTAGACACATATACTCTATCCAATTTTTTCACAATAATAAAACTCATTATATAAAACAAATATTATTTTCTTGATAAAATTAATCTTGAATTCTTATTTTCTATTTCCCTTCCTTATACCCTAAGAAACTCATTCAAAAACATGGGATGAGCAGAAATAGAACATTATGGGATTTAAAATAAGGGAAGAAACCAATATTCCATAAATACACACAAATCAATGAAACCATACTTTTCAATCAAAAAACATAATATCTTTAACATACCTATTAAAATCATAATATTTTTGAATAACACACAGAAATCATACTTCAATAAGTTATCTTATGGAATCTATAACATACTTACATTTTATCTTTCGTAGATACATAGGGAGTAACATTTTGAATACCCATCACAGTATATTCCCTAAATCTCTTAGGAGAAACATTAATGTTTTCCTCTATCATGTTACTCAATGCATTGGAGAGCTATCTCGGGATCACCCGCCCTAGGTTTATCACAGAACCTACCATATATGTAAACAGTTCCAAATAACAACTATAAATGGGTGGAAATTGTTTCTTACTATCCCTAAATATTTTCCAAACTCCGTATGGTTTTCAAAAGTCATCTAATATAATACTTTAATATATAATCATAAAAAGGAACACCATCGGTTAAACAAAATTATTTATTCAAAAACTCATTTCTGTAAAAACAATAACATATTAAAAAGAACATCACATATGCTACTGTTTACTGTAAAATCCTTATCATAATTTAGTTTGGGGGATTAGTCCCAAAAACATTTCCGGATATGACGGTTTGTCACATGATATGTGGTTTATACTTATTATAGAAGCATTCTATGGTTACTCCTTAAACAATACCAAATGGTGATCACCAATAATTATGACAACATAAATGATAAGATAATCTATAAATGTTACCAATACATTTAATCATAAGTCCATAAAAATATAATGTCATTTTTTCTAAAATAAATTTTTTTATACTACTACAATGGGTTTTTTCCTATAAATCTCTCCAAAAATATTCAAAATCATTTTAAACTACCATACCATAAAATCTAAAAGGGGGTGTTTAAATCATTTGGATTATGATCAAACATTAACTCATAAAACATGATGTTATCCATAGATCTTATGTTAATGACAACATCTGTTATTTTTATTTATTACACACTCTTAATATGATTCACTATTCTTATAACCAAAATACCATTTCTAAAAAATGTACTTATTCTATTTAATTCATTAATCCCAATGAATTAATACTTAAACTATTTAATTTCAACATAGGCCCTTCCTTTTTCTAGAGGTTACCATTATGAATAATGAATTAACAAGAATATTTAATAGGTTCATAAAATTTAATACAACAAACTATAAATAGATACTAAGGATTTATTTTATTTACTCCAATCATTATCGTCATTTTTTTTGTGGAAATTCATTTCTGTATACCGTTTTCTTCAATATAGAAAACATTTTATAATTATATTGTGACCATATTCTATGTGTATCATTATAAATTTCATAAATAAATTAAATTGATCTTTCTTTCCTTAATGGTATCCACCACTCATGTTCATAAAAAAATAAATCATTACCTTATTTTTAGATTTTAGGATTTGATTATGGTATTGGGTTTTTATCTTATTTTAGGATAACGAAGTTATCCTAATCATGGTATCTATCACTCCATTCATCATCCCATTTGGTTTTTAATAGTCAACACATTTTCCTTCATGATAAATGTTAAAAAAACAGATTTAGGTTCCTACCATAGACTAAAACCAAATAAACATAGTGTGTTAAAAAATAATTAATGTGTGAAAGCCAAATAATGATATATTGGATGTCTAAATAATCACACAATTTTAATCTATGCACGCATATTTTATTCATAAGTCATTAATTTTCATCATTTATTAAAGTACATAGAAATGGTTTGTAAAATAAAATATGAAATATCAAAACTATATCCCCTGAT
The DNA here is from genome assembly GCA_963277665.1 of Viscum album. Taxonomy (NCBI): domain Eukaryota; kingdom Viridiplantae; phylum Streptophyta; class Magnoliopsida; order Santalales; family Viscaceae; genus Viscum; species Viscum album. The sequence goes on from OY728123.1 coordinate 885,189,994, forward strand.
AATGTCAAACCTGGTGAACAGTAAGGCCCATCATCACATAAAAGGTAATGGTCATGTTAATTAAACCACTTCCTTTTTGGAGTAATTATCCATAAGTGGATATGTTATAAAAACATGTAAACCTATAGTATCCTCACAAAGAATTAATTGTATGAAAATTCACGTCAACTATTATTTACCTAAACATTATGATTTTATTCTATTTAAATAATCATATTATCTCATATGATTATTTTCCTAAATCTATGTTTTCCTAAATCTGTTTTGAAAGTCTTATACTAAATCTAGGTCTGATAAAATTTTAACGACCCCAATCCCAGTAGGCTAGAGCCAATTTATACCTAATTATATTAGAATAGGGCATAAGGAATAACATCTGAAAGGATATAACATTTTAATATTATTAGTAAAATAGATACATTCAGGGTTTCAATATTACATTTGAAAAAAAAATTACATAATAATTATATTTCACTCGAAAATAATGTTATTACCAGGATCATATCCATGCATATCATTCTTAGTAAATTTCATGGATTCATAGGATATGAGGAAAAATAAGGATGAGCATAAATGATTAGTAAGGATCAGGTATATTGGATGATATCATAGATCAATGATAATTATCACTATAGAAATTTAAATAAAAAACACACATGTTATTTAAATTAATTGACTATCATAAAAAGAAAATTCATAATCCTCAGGGAAAGGTAAATTACTAAAAACTCATTCTATGAAATCCATAAACTGAGAATGAAAAGAATTTATAGATAATATCATTATGAGAAAGTCATGTATAATAGTAACATAATTCACATTTAAGTTAATGCATTGTTGTTTGGTTTCATGATATCAAACACTATGATACCTCTAATTTCAAGTCCTTTTAGAACATATTTTAAAACTTATTGGTAAGTATACAATAGAAACCCATTTAACTATGTTTGTCAATATGATTTTATTCATGGGACTATTGATTAATCAAGGGGATATATATAACCATTCCCACTCATAAATTCATCTCTAAATATTTCATCATATATCAAATAACAGATTTATTTAATGAAAAACAGTTCTTTAAATTAAATAATTATATATGATAAAGATAAATGATAATAAATATTTTCACCCTATATTAATGAAAATCCAATTTAAAATAATGTATTTATAAATTATAAACATTTTATGTAATAATAATATCAATGATAATTAATATTGATATTTAGTGAAAAGTTTAGGTCCAATGATCAGAGGAAAGTGAATAATTCAATTGAAAGGTAGTGACTATAAAAATCAATCTTGTTTGTAAATTAGAATACTAAACTTGGTCAAAAAATCACAAAAAATTCAAAGAAATAATAATTACTTTATAAATAAAAAAATCCATTTTCAAGTATATGTAAAATATATTGAACTTATCATTGAAATATATAAATACGATGAAACAAATATTTAAATTCTTTTTGAGGAAAATATCCATTTCATTTGAAAATAACCGTTTAAAATAATTGTTTAAAAACATGTTCGAAAATTATTTTTTTAATAATATACTTTGAATATTATCAATTAATCTTTGAAACATTGAGTAGTCATAGAAGGGAAGGATTTTTTAAATTCTGTAAATATTAAAATAATGATTATTTTCACATTTTAAAAAAATGAAAATTAAAATTATTGAAACAAATAATGATGATTCCATTAAAAAAATCCAAAAAAAATCATAAATGGATAAAAATATACATAATAATTAATTTTGGGAATGATAAAAAATTTGAAAACCTTTTTTTAAAATATAGATTTTGAAGAAAAAAAACGGATTTGATTGATGAGAGAAATGGAATCACATTTTATTACAAATAGTTATAAATCTTTATAAGAAAAAAAGAGTGGAAGTGTATTACTATTAAATGAAAAAATCATGAGTGAATAGATTATAATAAAATTAAATTGGTTATTTACCCATATTGTCATTTAATTTCCTTAAATGTAATTTCATGCACAAAAAATCCCCATTAATATGAGTTGGTTAAATAAATCATCACAAAGATCACAACATTGATACGAGAATTAAAAATTTAAGAAATTATGTTTATAAATTTTAATATTCCTAAAACAAGTGAAACTTAAACACAATATTGACATAATTATTTACATACATTATCTTATAACATTAAAGACAATGACAAATTAGTATTACCTAATTAAACTAAATTGATTTATGAAATTATTCACCGATTGGTATTTTTAAATCCAAATATCCATGGATGAAAAAATTCAAACTAAAACACATAAAAAAATTATGTAAAAAAGGATTCATTATATTATATATAAAAAAATTTTATGTATGACATATAAAATAAATTAGGCAGACACTAATAATGCATTCCCTAATGAAGGGAAATTGGGACGAAGTCCCTTACGTCATGCTTCTTATTTGATGACCATTAACATCACATATAATAGTTTTATGACTATTAATAATTTATACCAAAACCATTTTTATTTTTTTAATATCCTATATGATGATAAAATGATGTTTTACCACCTCATTATTAATTATATTTCAATATTTATTTTGTTTTCATGTGTTAATTTCCTTGTTTTCCAATGAATATTTTGTTCTAATAGTTCAAGTGTATGAGGATATTATATGGTTTCATAATCTCCAAAATTAAATTAACAATATAAATATAATTTTAAATCATTATAATCTTTTTTATAATCTTAATTTAAATTTTATTTGTAGATTGGATCATATCGCTTGATGTTGATATTAGGTTATATGTACACACGAGTGACATACTCATTTTCATAATGAATAAACCCATATGAAAGTATGTTATATAATAAGTTTAAAAATAAATAAAATTTCATATATTTATCATATATATTGATTAATTTCATCCTTATTGTATTCTTAAAAAAATATTAATTAAAAAATGAATCACATCGCTACGAGAGGCACTTGTCCGCTACCGAAACAAGTGACATTATTGTAATTGAAATGGAATGGAACATAAGAGAGTATCTATGTTATTAAAATAAAAGATGTTTTATATCATATTATTGATCATTATTTTTTTAAATCTCTCCTTATATCAAAACATTAATGTTGGTGATGTGAAATGTGTTACCTTGGTTCTCAAGGTTGTAGTTTTTCGTACACACAATCAATAGTATAATTTCCAAAATTGTAGAAGAGGGATATATATATTTCACATTAACAAAACATAATATAATATAATTATATGTAAAATAATTTGGTTTTTCTATATCATTTGTTTAACCATATTTCTATAGGGCGAAAAAGAAAAACAATAAAAATGATCATTTAAGAAAATTAATTTTTTTCAAAAAAACATCATAAGGATTGAACCAACATATTTACTAGAATAATTATATGATAAATAAATTGTTTCTATGATGTTGGGAGAGAAATTAATGAAGTCATTTCGGTATATATTTGATGATCTAAATGGAATTAGATGTATGATGGGGGAAGGGAGGGTGGTATTTATATGTGGAGGAGAGGACACACATTAACATTTTGTGTATTGGTGTATATCATAATCATTTGTCTCAAATAAAGATAATTAGAGATGAATAACACTTACAAAGATCATTCCATTGAATTTGAGAATTAATAAATTATTTTATTATGTGTATAAAATTTTTATTCACAAAAAATAAGTTCATCTAAAATATAATATAATCATAACTCATTAAACTCATTATCATATAATTTAAAAGATTATGAAGAAGCAATATTACTGAATGAAACGAAATTAGGTTATTAAATTCTTTACCACATGGTAACGTTATTTTCATATCAACATGGATAATATAATTCAAATAGAAACATAAAATACGGTAATTTATGAATTATTTTGAGAATTACATGTAAAAATGAATTTATATAAAAAAATATTCATTTAATTTGATATATAACATTAAAATATACCTCAATGAAAGAATATTGAGACGAAGTCCCTTACTAATTTGGTAATATCTAGATCAAGACCTCGAGAAAGAGGGATCCTCATAATGGTTCATAAACCTAAAAATTATTTATGAAACTAAAAATAATATACATTAATTGGTAGTTTATACAAAAAAAAGAAAAATGCTGTGAATATGGAATATGTCTCAAAATAATAAAATTTACACAATAAACCCCTACCCTAAGTCTAAACATTTCATGTATGTACTTTAACATTGATATAATAAAAAAATATCGATTAATTTATTTAACAAGATATATTAATATTTTAAAAAATTATAAATAATAAAATAATTTAATTTAAATTTAATATAACATTTTAAAACTAATTGATTTATGTCCAGGTCTGCTTTTTTGTGGACGTTTAGTTCATTATTTCAAAATGAATTCGGTGAGTTGACAATGGTAAAATATGTCAATTTTTAAATAGGTAAAAAATAATTTCCATGAAATATTTATCATATTTATCCATTATTTCTGATTTTAGACCAATCATCAATTATTATTATAAAAAAATTACAACTATTGTGACAGTAGGTCGTACTTTTTAATTTTTGACATTTCCTTTTTTTCAATGATCAATATAGAAATATGGTATGTATTATTTTACCTTTATAAGATGATAATAATATCATAAAAACCCAATCATTTAATTACATACTCTAATATATATCATCCATGTGATGTGGTGATAAACAATAATCACATCGCTTCGTGGAGGAGGTAGTGCACACATATGTACGAATGACATTATAGTTTTTTATAGAGAGAAATGGTATAAAACATATTAAAAATTTACTATGAAAACTTATAAATAATATATTAATATCATAATTTTTTCATATATAACAAATATATTCATTATGCATATCCTTATTACCTTCAATGTAAAGATTTGGTAAAAAATGGATCACATCTCTTCGTGAGGAGGTAGTCCTCCTTATAAATTAGAAATGTTATCATATCCCCCATGGAATGGAAAGTATAATTATATATGTCAAATAATAATAAAAAAATTGTAAATAATTTATATATAACATATAAATAATTCAATCCCATTATTATAACCATCTGTAATAAGAGGTGATGGAAATCAAATGACATCTATTCTTGAGGCAGTCATCTTCCATACATACGAACATTAGATTAATTTCCCACGTGATTCAAGAGGACATGGGTATCTATTATTCTATTAAAATAATAATATATTAGTATGTTGGTGATATGAGTCCTATTATATTGTAATTATTATGACTTAATTTAGGGTTGTGAGAGAAGAATGAAAAATAAAGAGCTTTATTAAGATGATTACATTCTTTTAAAGAAAAAACCATTAGTTATCCTCTTAAGGATAGTAGGGGAGGAATTATTAGAAGATCATATGAACTATAATTTTTATAATGGTGTTGGTAAGAGATTAGGGTAGGTTGTATTCAATCTAACGGCTTTGTAACTATTAATAAGTGAGGGGAGTGAGTTATTTTTAATAATTAGGGAGTGACATTTATGTAAATACCCAAACCTGTTAATATTGGGATATCACTTTCATCTTCAGTGCCTAAAACATTGAAAAATACTGGGGGTAGGGATGTTAGGGACTATCCAAATATTAATCATTAAAAAACATATGTTTTTAATAAATTTGATCCTTAATATCCACATTTACTTTTACCTTTTTAGTTTTAACTATGGTGACTTATCCTTTTACATTGCTAATTTATCCTCTAAGGAAAAACATGAAATGAGGTATATTAGATAATTTAATAAACATTATTTTAAATTAGTAATTAAAATTATACAATTTAAAATCCTATATGTGTGGATGTTTATCTTTTAGTACAATCACATATAACGTTCAAAAACCCCAATTCAACATTAACAATGGTAACATTATTTTTACTATTTAGGGGTCAATATAATTATTATAAAATTACCATTCATACGTGAATGTAATATTTTAGATATATCTAAAAATAAAAAAAAATAGAAGATTGGTTTTTTATAATTTTTAAACCATTTAATAAAATAATAGTTATTATAATATAACATAAATGTCAATTTTGACAATATTAATTCATGTTGACGTTAAAAACATCAAGAATATTGTTGTATTTGAATAAATTATTTTAAACCTATATATGATTTTATAATTATCTAAAAAATTCATTAGTTGAAATATTTCATTTAATTTATACTTCATTTAATATTCTTAATATCATTTATTTTAATTTTCTACTAATTCAATAATTACTATGTTGGCATTGCTTATGAATTTAAAGTAAATATATCATTACATAAATTTAAAAATAACGTAGAATCATGAAATTAATTTAATTATTCTCAAAATGGATGTCAATATTAATTCAAATCATTCTTTTGTACTTATAAGAACTCACAATTGAAATTTAAATGGAATGGGCTGTCATTTTGTGTTTTTCTTTTCATAATTTATCATATTATTACTACTCTAGGAAATTTTTCCCCAATGTTCATAAAATACAAAAAAATTTCTACATGTGTTAATATGACTAGAAAATATAATTTATTAAATAATTTTGGGTCATTTTAACCCTTATCTGTTTAGTTAATCTCTCAACAAACCTGTTTTCACATTTACTATGGTAAATTAATTTTACTATCTTTAATAACAATTATGAACACATTAAGTTAAAATTATTTTATAATATTAATTATTATTATTTAAAATTTTAGTTTCATTTAAATAATTTCAACTCAGATAGGTGGAAGAATTTGTTTTAAAATTAAACCCACAGTTACGATGAAAACATTGATATTCACGAAATCTATTTTCCTAACATATTATGATTATATATTAAATCTATGACTAGTAATATTCATTAAATTAATATAAATTAATATTTATACATATATAATATTTAAATTTCATGTAAATAACTTCTCATTAGGGTTAATTATAATTAATTAAAATGGAGAAAAATTATGCCCTTTAAAACAATTTTGAGAACAAACCATTTTTCAACCCGGAAATAGACATAAACTAAAATTCAATACAAAGAAAATTAAAATGTTTTTAATTAGATTAATCAAGAATAAAAAATAATTATTTTACTGAAAATAAAATTCATTTCACAATGGGATAGTTAAATACTTAATTTATTGAATTTAAAGGCATGTTTTACAAAGAAATAATATTTTTCACTATTCATTAAAATATCAATATTTTACAAAATAATAAAACACCATAACATTTTTAAATTTTCAATATAATAATCTTATGAAAATTTTATTTTTAAAATTTTATTTTTAAATTTCTAGAATTTAATTACAAAATTGTTAAAAAAATCAATAAAACAGTTTTTGAGGAAAACAAATTTTTCATGAATAAAATATATTTACGAAAAATTTGGTTATTATTTACAAATATTTTTACCATAAAATTAAATAGAAAATATATATAAATTTTTCATAAATTTTATAATCCTATCCATACCCATCAATTTATCATCTTGTTATTTTAGTTATATTTAATTAATAATATTTCATGGTTCGTTTAGACTCAGCATTGGATCTTGTATACACAATTGAACATATTTGTATTTTTTAAAACACAATTTTGTATATTATACTTTCATAATTACTAAATTATTTCATAAAATGTTTTATTTTTACTCGAAAATGAAATGTTTTCAAATTGAAAATTCCATTGTGGTAAACCAAAAACATGAATTCATATACAACTGGTTTATTAAGATGAACATCATCATCCACTCTACCCAGCATTCCACATTCTATATTATTCCATCATCATATTACGTATGAAACCCTTATTGATATAATTAATATAGAAAAATTATTTATAAACTAAGAAAAATTAATATAAATAGGGTTAGCTCAAATTATTAGTAAGGGTAAACATTTGAATTAGAAACTGGATGTCATTAGTGAGAAAAAGATATCCATATGGTTATGACAACATAATCAATGTTCATAATTATATCCTAAAGTAAATCATACCCATAAGTACATGGATCATCAATGATGAAGCATGGAATAATTATTTAAATTAATTTTAAGTAATATAAATCAATAATCCTGATCCATGATATTTGAGTATTGATGAAAGGGAACGTTTATCACCCATAGAAAGCATAATGATATGTTTTGGGTATTTTATAAAATTATTTAAAATAAAACATTGAAAACCCTAAAATATTTAATTAACTATATGGCCTAATTACAAAATAATTCAATAGAGACATAATTATTAACCTATTTAATAGAGCTCTATCTATGATAACTCCTTATATAGGATATATAAAGAAATTATGTAAGCTATAATGTCTCACAACACCTTCATCAACAATTTCGTAAAACCATAACATAAATAATGTACAATGAACATTTATCTCATCATATAACACATTTAATTTCCATTATTCCATTAATAATTAGATCAACCAAGGGAGAATCAATGGGTTTCATGATAGTATCTTTAAAAAATTATTAACTCATAAACAATATATATGTCTCATAAAAATAACTCACAAACATTATAAACCCATGTAAATGAAATAGGTTCATAGATAATGTTATTCAATAAATTAAAATCCATCCAACGACTGAATGAGGATGGTATCAGTGAAAAATATACCATGGTAATCATATTTAACACGAAGGGTTATTATCATTGATAAATGGAAATACCATGAAACGATCACTAAAATCATTATTAAGGAAAATAAACTTTTCAAAATTAAAAATAATTTAAAAAAATATTTACATAATATTTTGAATTAAATTTTCATAAGAAATGAACTTGAAAACATATAAAGTAATAATAAAATAAATAATTTTCTTCACAATGGGAAAATAAAATCATGAGGTAAATGTTAAAAATAAACATTTTTTTCCAAAAATTTGTAAAGGGAGTAAAAATTGAATGATTTCTAAAATTTATAAAATTAATAATTATAAAATTATAAAAGGAGATAAGATTCCATGTTAAAAAAATTAATAGCTATTTTTTACAAAATTATATTTTTTAAAACATGTTATAAAAAACTTATATGGTAGAGAAAAATTCTAGACATAATGAAAGATAAAATGTTTGATATAGAATATGTTTTCCTCTTGATCAAGGTCCTCCAAAGAAATGGCTATATTAACCAGTGCATTAACGTGAGCATTTTGTGATCAAGGAACATAATGAAATGTGGGATTAAAAGGGAAATCATCCATCAATCCCTTGATAATAATGTGAGTGGGACAGTTCTTAATTTTTAATGGCATATTACCCATTTATCTCTTATATCACTAATTTTGAATCCTCCATTATATTCAGGAAGGTTTTTGGAAGATGCATGGATAGTACCAATCCAGTGATTAGGGTTCAGAATTATACTTCATTATTGATGCAGCCTTCAAACAGTGAGAAGAAGTAGGGAAGAATTGGTTTTTCTGTAGGGACAAAAAAAATCGCCAAAAAATCCTAGTTGAGATTCATGTGTTCCACTATTGTGTCGGTATGACTCTGAGAGGTTCCATCAAAGTACATCTCCCATGTTCGTGGAGTTTCATGGTCATATAATACCACTTAATCTGGGAGCTCAGTTTGTTCCATTTTAATTTTTGGGGAAGGATGTTCTACAAAGAAATTAGCTAGGGCACTCCTTTTTAATGACATATCTGATATCAACATGATGTAATATTACTGAAGAATGATTGACCATAGATTAAAGAACACAGTCAACATAGGGTGATAAAGGATGTAATTGCGAGGATGAATATGCGAGACCATTTGGACATGGTGGTGATAAATGTAGTGCCACATATTTTTCACTAAAATATGATAGTGGAAGACAGTTATTTTTGAAATTATAATATATTGTATCGGTACGTAGCATTTTCCGTCTATGAAATTAAATATTATCATCACTCAACGCATCATTTTCCTATTCGAGGAGGGTTCCCAGTTAGCATTCAATGGAGGCAACATATATAGTGAGTGGCCTCCCTTCCACTAGGGTCATCACAACCAATGTGTGCATAAAGTACTTCTTGAGTCATTCGAAGGCTCTTTTAAATTCATCATACCAATGGTAGGTGATTCTCTTCATGGTTATCCTGGTAAAGGGGGGACCATTGATTAGCCAAGTTGGATATGAAACTCTGAATGTATGTGATGTTCTCGTGGATTCCACTAAGATCTCTGAGATTACTAGGGGAGACATTTTTAAGATAGAACTTATATTTTGTAGCTCAAATGCAATTTTTTAGTGGTGTATCACAAATCTAATGAACTTTCATGATGTTACCCCAAAATCACACCTCAGTGGATAAACATTTAGATAGTTCTATCACAACATTTTGATAATTTTTCAAAGATCGGTGAAGTGATTACATCACTATTGGCAGCTGACAACTAGGTTTCCAATATAACACTTGTATATCCTTCCCAAAATGGATTAATGATAAGAAGTATGATGTTTTCATAAGTGGAACCATAATTCTTTAATCAAAAGGTCATGAATTGATAAGATAATATCCCTTGAGGAACTATAATGGAGATTAATTCGTCATCTTCAGGAGGAATCTAAATATTATTGTACCCATAGTACGCATCTATGAATGAAAGGTCCTGAATTCCATTAGTTTCATCGATCTGGAGCTTTGTGATCATCAATATGAATCTTCATTTGGGAAATATACATTAAGGTATCTAAAATCAATGAAACCCTAATCTATCCATTCTTTTTCTTGGTGGGTATAATGTTGGTAAGCCATCATGGGTATTTTATTTCTCATAAAAATTTGGATTTGATAAACTTGTCAACTTCTCCCCCTACATTGGTGGAATGAGAGGGGTGTATGCTCTTGGATGCCTGTTTGAAGGCTCAATTATCATAGAGTAGTTCAAGATGGTGTTTATCCACATATGGATTCAATCTGGGAATTTCTGTATAGTTCTAAGAAAAAACATATCAGTTCATCCTTAGAGATATGATGTACATCCCTTGCACTTAGAGGTGAATGGAAACACTAATCAGAGTAGACCGGGTCATCTACCATTCCAAGATTTAATTGTCTAAGCTCATCTATAGTGTTGGATATGCCTTCCTTGAAATAATGGAAGGGTGTTCCTGAGGTTATCCTCATTCTCTTCCATTTCTGTGTCTATGGAGACATTTTCATGTGAATATGGTGATATAGGGGCTTTTTTCACTTTTGGGGTGAGGGTAGCTATTAAAAGATTCAACATCATCCCCTTCTACCTGAGTCATTTCCGAGAGATTTCAAAGATGATGGTTTTTTAATTTTTTATCATATGAGGGTCTTGGATCTATGGAATTAATTATACTACTTTGACCATGTTTATGGGAAGAAAATAATCCTCATCGATCATACTCTCGGGGTTTACAAAAGTGATCCCCAATCCATTGGCATGTAAAAACTATATATCATTATATTTCATTGGAATCATTCCTTTATTTTTGTAGAATTATGCTTCATCATTGTGGCTTAAAATGTTGAGATATGGTGATTTCACCATATTGTATGTTGACCTTTCCATTGATGGGGTACTTTAGAAATTGATGGAATGTTGATGGTACCACCATGTGTCTATGGATCCCAGGCCATCCAAAAAGGATATTACATTTTGTTTCTTATTAGAAAACCATTGAAAAAATGTCAGATGTGAGTTCCCAAAATTGAGAATCTAGATTGACCTTCCTGAGAGGTCTTTTATGTTGTTTATCAAACTCTTAAATGGTCAAATTTGTGTTGGGATAAATCCTCTTCTCTATACCCCAAATGTTGTAGAGTTTCAATAGGTATGAGATTATTCCCATATCCATTTTCAATCAGAACCCTTTGAATATTGAATTTACTATGTCTTACCAAAATTTATAAGGGCCTTATGTGACCTTTGGATATCTTCTTTATGATCTCGATCAATGAATGAGAGGGAAGCATGAAATTCAGAAGACATAGTCTCCACTCAATTGACCATAGCAACAGAAAATTCAATATCAAATTCCCATGTGCTCAAGATGGACTCAAAAAGTTCCTCTGTGAGTTATTTTGAAAGGTGGAGTGCATTGAGGATTTAGATATTTGTTGGGACTATAGCTAGTTTTTTTAGAACATCATAATTTTGTGCCAGGGGTTGGCGCTTATTAACATGGGGCTACTCCTTAGCATGTAGTTCATGATATGATGTTTATGAGGTAGATGGACCTAGTAATTGCATAGAAGTTGAGGGATTATCCACTACAAGTGTTGTAGGTCACGTCATGCTTCCTCATTGTATGGGTTGATCGGATAGAACTCCCACTAAGCGATCATTCTATATAATTGGATGCAAGAGACTACATGTGGGCTCTAAGGAACCTCATTTCCACTTTTGATCATAATGGAGTTTTCTCCCATGAGTATCATCTATAAATATATCATTTGGGTGGATATGACCAGAATATTGAGTCCGACCACATCCACTATGTTCCTTGTATCCTTTATTTTTGTTCATTATACCTCTAACTACCCAATTATATAGGGGTAGACTATATTCAAGAGAATATTCATCATTAGAAAAGGGGTCTTCAATGTGTATCACACTGACATAACTAAATATGTTCTTTTCATTTGATGAGGACTCCATTTGGTTGTGTGGTTCCCATCATATAGATGTTGTAGGGATGAAAAACGCATGAGTTGGGGATTACTTTAGAGAAGAATATGACTCTTATTTCTCTATCTCTTCCGGGTTTTAGTGGCTATTCCCACCATTGGGAGGCACATTTTATAGCTCTTTATTGGATGGTGGAGCAATCATTAGTCTACACAACTGTTGTTTTAGAGGAGTGTGAGACTGATCAACTATATTTTGAGTTGTCAAATTTTTAAACACTTTCACATGCCTAGCCATAAATTTATGCCAATAATCCTCTCCATTTTACCAGACGATGGTTATGAGAGCCACCATCTATGGGAAGTTATCTAGTGTCACCTATCTAAGTACGAAAATTCCTTGAAGGATGTATTTGAAGAAAAAAGTCCCATAATATTTCATCCAAGACCTCTATATTAAGGGCTGTAGTTAGGAAGGTTATTGAGGTTTTCTTCCTTATAAATTATGGGAAAACAAAGTTTGATCAGGTTATTATCCATGGATTCTAGTAAATAACTCGGTATTGTTCATTTCGAAAAGTTTAATCATTTTTCATATGTTATTAAAATCCTAGGAATTCTTGATTTTATTGAATTTCTAAATTAGGGTGATTCTATGGTTTTTTCCACTCACAGGAATGTGTTTGGATGTTCAGGACCTACCTAGGAGCTTGGATGGGTACTATTGTAGGCTTGAAAGTGACAATTATAGATTCTTCTCTACCTAACATTTCCATTATTCTATGGGCATGAGGAGAATCTTGGATCATGTTCACTGAATAGAATCATTAGGAAGTTGTACCATTTCAATGAAGACTCAAGACCCACCTATATATTTCATAGGGATTATGGGAATCTACATCTCATCTTTGAGATTTTCAACACAAAGTTCCAGCAATTTATCTTGCATGTGGGGATGCTGAGTAAATAGGTTAAAAAAATTTACCTTTCTATGAAATCATACTCACAATTGTTCTCACATTTTTTACATTTCATTAGATTGATGTTGTTTGTTTTTATTAGTATTGAACTAAACCGATAAAGGAACTAATGATTTTGGTTTATTTATCCTATAACAGATCCTATAGTTAAACTGTTTTACCATGCGAAGGATGGCCTTGTTAGGGTCTGTATGAAACACCATAGCTTTGTTTTCTCCTATTGATCTTGAGGGCCCATCATCGACCCATATCGAGATATTATGTTTTTTAGATGTTGTTCAGGGTTTCCTGCACCATCAATTATAGAGAAGGAAGGGTTACCAAATTTGGGTAGAGGATGAGTATTATCCATCCATTTGAGATATGGATTCCTTTTAGTATGGATAGGTGAACGTAACCCCTTCCATATATTCCATTTTAGTAGCTGGGTACTTGATAACAAAATGAATCTCTGGATGCAATGCTATTGCAGATGCCTCCCATCAATAAACAGTGTTTGGGGGTAGATGAGGTGGTCCAAATTTTTTCTTCCACTGATTCATAATTCCTCTTATGACTGAATGATTACCCTAATGAGGGAGAGGTTTTCACCACAACATAGGGGATCCACAATCATTTTCAACAACACTCCTTTATGTAGACTGGTTACCTGGATATAGAGCCAATATGATGCTTCGATATCGCTTCTACTCATATATTGTAAATGGGAGGTAAAATATTCATCTATGGATGGAGATGATACCCAGTGGGAATATTTCTCCTGACTAGCACCATATTGAGTTTCTAGAGAGCGTCTATTTCACTCTCATATTGTGAAAAAAAATTCTATAGGGAATGAAATTCAGTTTTTATAGGTGGTGATCGAGATATAGCCATAACTTTCCCTTTTTTCTTTGAATGTATTACTCTATGTAAATGGAAACTAATTATTCGATGGTGCTAAATTTTAAATCCTTATTTGGTTTCAGGTGTATGTAAACTCATTTAGTGCATCACAATTACACTCATACTGGGTTACATTTTCCATATTTTATCCCTCAATGATATCATTTTGATCGATTTTTACCATTTTTATATTTACGACATTCACAGAGGCATACTAGACAATGGTGGTTGTGCTATTACATTCAACGCAATAGGATGATTCTGTAAAACATTCTTCAGGATCCTTATTTAAACTCGTGTCCATGTTGCTCCATATCAGCTTGGGACCCCAGAGGGGTATGATTTCTTTTTTTGTATGCTCCTCCAAATTTGCCTTTGAACAGTTACATTGAGGGAGTTTCTGATTGTGGTTTCCGTATGGGCCCCGACTGATAGAGGTTTGTCTTGCAGTGGGAGAAATAGTTGGGGTGATGAATATTGTTTTTTTCCACTCAACCTAGAGAGTATAGATTTTCTATATGCGGATAATTATATTTAAAATTCCCACATACCTATGGGGTGGGGGTCATTTGGAGTCACCATTGGCTCTGATTGGTCCTATTATTGATGAAAAAATGACTCGAGTTGGGGGCTTGATGATTCCCAGGACAAAAATGAATATATAAATGCCCACAGCCTAGTGGGGTGGGGTGATCTGGAAGCACCATTGATTCATCAAGGACCATATCAAGGGATTATTAACCTAGAGATGATGATTGATATACAAAATCTCCCATCGCATTGGGTTGGGGTTTTGTTTACAATTTTCGAGGGTATGACTTGAATCCTCATTGGAATTGATGATCCAAGGGGTGGATGTAGTGGTAAATATTCTCCTACCCCAGGGGACTGATTCCTCTCCTAGATGGATACTATAGAGGCTGCTAATATGGCCCATTTGATGTGTCACAGCTGTGATCGTGTGGGAGGTTTGAGTGATGGTAGCTCATGACGAGAATTATTTTGGTTGATCACAACTTCATTATCTTTCTTCTAAATGTGTTCTCATTTATTTTAGGTGGTAATTTTGATATCCTGTTGGATATATTAATCCTATATTAATGATGTATATGTGACACTAAAGTGGGGACTTTCCAGTCTAGTGACTAACTGGCTCGAGTGTTACTCAGTCCCTTGATTTCTCCCGAGGAAATAACATTATAGGATGATGAATATGAGGGGTTATATTTTTCCAAGGGTGAGAGAAAGTGTAATGTTATATAATATCCCCATCCTTGAGTAAAAATTCAAGATTTATTTTTCGAGATCAGCTGTGAAGTGTCAAGATGCAATGGATGAGAGAGAGATTCATATTTTCGTTGTGTTTTTTGGGTTTTGGATCATAGGAAAGGGAGATAACAGCTATGCCAAGATTATAGTAGATTATTATGATTTTATGAAGGTGACCCTCGTATCCTAGATAAGGAAGATATCGATCCATCAATATATGATGATAAAAAAAATATTTGGAATATGTAATAAATTCACTCATTTTCTAGCTCATCTGGGACCTCATAAATAGAAGTAGTGAGGGTCCAGAACATGATGTGGAGGCTGTTTATAGATAACTATCCCCAAATTATAGTTTTGATCTCTTCCTCACCAGACTGACATGATTTCATCTAATCAGACCATAGAATATGTATCTAATGGTTTTCTTCTGATTATAGTGTAGAGTTTCGGGAAGTTGATGGGGGAACCATATGCACATGACACTAATGGTTCGAGTACCTCTCTATGTTAAGGTTTCAGAGTTATGGAAACCACCTTATAGGTGGTTTTTGGGAAATGGGAGAATTTCCTTTTCATGGGGAGATATTTCCCTGGGGATGTTGACAATGGTGGATGTTAGCAGTAGATTCACTTTGATCCATATCCACAACACCATGAAAAGGACTATCATGGTAATGAACGTCATCTTCTTCCGCTTAATTAGTGGAGTTGACCTACCCTTCAGGGGTTGAAAATGTGTCTCCAATGAACTGAAGTACATTAAAAATAAACAGATTGTGAATATGGTCAATGGTCTTTGTCATGGTTGGAATATTATGACTTTCCTTTTGTGATTTTATAGGGATATGAGTTTTCTCAGTGAAAGCTATTGGATCATGTTTATAACCATTGAGGGATACATGAGTATGATCCCACTACTAATAAGCTATTGGAATATACAAATAATATTTCTATTTATTGATAGGAATATGAGCCTATCTGAAGGAATGTTCCATTCTCACTTGGTGAGCCTTAGTCATGATGGGAGTATGAGCCTGATCTTGAGCCTTTTAGATATGTCTTTAGTCTCACTGTGCAAGAGTATGAGCTTTCACGAAGGCATGTGCCACTCTCACATGTTGATAATTTTATGGAAAAATAATATGGGAATGATCTGAATATGTATTCCTTGTCAGAATATGATGAGGGACCATTGGAATTGGAGAAGGAATATGAGCCTCCTATAGTATTTCATGGAATTATGTCAGAGCATTTGTTCAACGGTGGAAGTATGAATAGGAACCTTGCTTCCATGATCCCCTAAAATATGACAGGAATATTATCTAAGAGTAATATGAGCTTGTTCCAAGGCTTTTAAAAAATATAATTGGTCAACCTCATCTAGAATAGGGATATATGTCTGATCCTAGGACTTTGAAGAAATCCAGTGGACATATATGGTCGTAATATGATCCTATCCTGAGTCTTGTTCCCCTCTCACATGGTGATCCCCAACCAAAAGGAGGATATGATCATGATCATGGTCCTTTCGATTATGCCACCAGGCTTTTTTGATAGGCATGTGCCCCTGTCCTGAGGCCATTGCTACTCTCACCAGGTTTTCTTCTGTTGTATCAGGAGTATGAGCCCAATATGATTCCTCTTCCATTATTAGAAGACTCCTATAATCCTCTTGGACTAGATTATGAGTGTGCACTTTCTTTAGTACAAACACTAGTTCACAATGATCAGAGTGATGAGTTTCCTTGGTTGTTGGGATAATAATATTTTTCAATCCCTTTTTCTATAACAGTTCCACAATATGCCAGTAGAGGTTTTGAGCTATTATTAAAATATATTTTCATTTTATCAAATTATATGGTAGGATATAAGCCTACACATTTCATATCTCTATTATTCACTAGTATATGTCTTCAATTGAAGAGGGGATATGCGCCCAACTTTTTCCACCTTCTGCCATCAGAGTATTTAATAGGACTCTATGAATTGGGGTAGAGATATACGCATACCCCATTCTTGCTGTTGATATATACGAAATGACTTGTTCTAAGTTGGCATGGATTTAAACCATCTTGCTGGTTCCTGCCGGTGTATGTCATCCAGAATCAACAACAATAATGGGGACATGATCTATCTTATGGATATCTAGTGCCTTTCTCCCTTATGGAGTCTTAGTTTTTTCCTATTCAATGGTATCAGATGTGGTATCATGATGGGTGGTACTCACTACAGGTGACTGGTGGGTACCAGCAAGATGATGGTGGTGACGATGGTTGGTAGGTTCCCGCCATTATATCACCTAAGATGAAAGGGAAACATATTTTGATTCTAGGTCCACCATAATTGGATATGAAAGTTATAATTTTTCATTATCTAGGTATAATATATCAATGCTTTAGGTTATAGGAATGAGGGATAATGGATATCAAAAACAATTACTGGGTGATGCAGATGCACCAAATTCCATGATTAGAGAGCTTCGTGGGTTGCTTTCATGGTCATGATTTTACTGTGTTTGTGGTAGTCCCAAACTATAATATTTTCCACTAGTGGTTGGAGCTATCGAGTAGGTGATATTTCTTTGTGACCCAGGGGTTTTCAACCACATATGATTTACCTAAAAAACACTAGATGATGAAAACTTACATTGGGTTAGGATGTTTTTTATCAGAGTAGTATCTAAAAACATGCAGAAAACAAGGATAAAGGTTACCTATTTGTGCTATATCATAGGCATAGAAATGCTCTAACTTATTATCAAGGATATTAAAACTATCATATTTCCAAAAAAAATCATTATTATTTCATGGAATACTCATCATAAGGATGGACTTACAAGAATACAGATTTTAGAAGATCATATATATGATCATGCCTTTCTTACATCATTCTTTTATAGGGATTATAAAACAATGTGGCCTAGTATATTCACATCATTCCTTTCAGTGTTATTTGGATATGGGGGAAAATGGATCAATGTATTATAACCGAATATTTTGTTATTTTAATGTTTTACATTGGGATCAAGATTTTTTCAAATTGTTAGAAATCAAAATGTTCTTATTGATTATAAAAAGTTAATTAGACATTACAGAAATTCACATTGGATTCACCTTTTTTTCTTAGGATTCGAGGCATGGAATGTGTTTCACTCAATGGTTTGGTTGAGGGGAGAGTCCTAGTGCATTGCTCAATTTCTTGCATTGTGTTTTTCATTTTTCCTATTATTCCCAAAAACTCCAAATGGTTACATAATTCATAGCTTGGTACAATCCTAATTTCTAAAGGCTGATGGTCATCTGGTTTTTCAGGTCCAGTTACTCTTGGTGACTCGTACTGGTCATGAGGGATGTTAGCATCATCACCCCCTTTTGGGGGAATGGTTTCCTACTCCAATACACTCTTAATAATTTAATATTTGATCGTGAATCTCTCCCTAATCCTGATACAGGATCAATTACCCTAATAATGAATATAGGTTATTTCTATGTAATGTGAAAATGAGTGGGGTCTCTTCAGTGGGTCATTCTATATGTTTGAAATGTTCTCCATAATTTTTCGATAATAAATGGTTGCTTATGTGCTGAATCCTTATAACCATGTGCATCAAGAATGTAATTTTATTCAATGAGGAAATTAATATTCGAAGGAGGGTATGGATCCATTATGAGGAATCATATGTATCTTTCTTATTGTGGTAGTCAAAACCCACATAGTTTGTTGGACCAACATGGTTTTATGTCATGCGTAAAGGAATTATATGGGTTCTTTGAAACAATGAGTATTCATGATTGATCCTCGAAGGGACATCCTATGTGTCCGGAGTTTAGAGAGAATCAGAGTTTTCATTTTTCATTCGTTCAGGGATTATATATTGAGGTTAACCCTAACATTTTATATATTCTTGGTGATGATTGAATGATTATCGAAACTCCCTAATCTCACATAATCCATACTCAGTGTGAGAATCATGGGGAATAAAATTATCATATCATTGATCATCATGTGGGACTTATATGATAATATTTCCACGAGATGATTTATCAAGGAACTCATGTCTCAAGGTGACATCATATGTATCCTCATTATAACCATAATCAGAGTCATTATAGTTCATTTTTATAGGGATTAAAAATGAGGCTTCCCAAACTATTTTGGAGGTCGATAGTGCATATCTCATTATTGTCAAAAATTCATAAGCCCATGTGATCAATGTTAATTTTGGGAGACAAGGCATATCAAGTAATATGTTAAATTTCATTGAATAAGGAACGTAGATTTTTTGACTACCTTGGATGATAAATATTGAGCTCGGACTTCGTGAGATGTAGACTATGTATCGTGAATATGGTAGGAATTATATTCTTCATAGCTTCCATTAGATTGGTTCTAACACATTGTGGTTTCACATAACATTGTGAATGATTATAGTGAAAATGTCATGATCAATCCAACTCTTTAAGACTGTATGACCCATTCAGTTTTTCAGAAACAAGGGATAAAAAGTAATCAATTCATTACATATAATATGGGACTATGATTTTGGGATTTCCCCAGAAGGTCATTATAGATCTCAAACATTGGGATAGGTGGCCTAGATTTCTTGAATTTAGTAGGAATCAGAGTCACCGTAGTTCCCATTATATTGGGGATTACACACTGAGGCATTCCTTATGAAATTTTCTACTTATCTTGAGGGTGTTCCATGACCCATTTGAATTAACTAGAGGACATTGAAATATGCATATGGATTTTTCTAGGATCCATCACCTTACCAGGTTGGGTCTCCCATGAGGAGTTTCATAATCCAGGTGACATGCTTTGGTGTTGTTCACAAGAGTTGGGTTGGAACATATGGAGGTCGCCATTAGGGTCAGTACAATGTGGCTCAGAAGATCTCAGATATATTAGCTTACCTACATGGAGGTCATAATGATACCTAGTCAACATGTATGGAGAGAATTTCACATATCGGGTGACATGTTTAGAGGGTATCATGCGATATTGGTTTTCATGACCATGTGTAACCATGAGACATGACTGGCATGATATTTCATCATTATATGAGTCCAGAAATGTATTTGAAGGACACTAAATGGTTTTGGTGATCCGTCTAGAGGGTTTCATGAGACCATATTGGTGTTCCCAATGGGAATGTATCACTTTATTTGACTTGCCTGTATAATTTTTAATGTCCCTAATAGCATTCTGAAGGAGCACTGTGAGATCTAAGCAACATGTCATGCTACCATTACGTGTATTTGGATGACATACATGAAGCACATGAGGGACATCAAATATGTATTAAATTCAAGGATTCCCCTTTTAATCATGGTTCTAGACCTTGTATTGTGATTTCCAAATGTTTTTTATATATTGTTTTACCTAGAGTCTTTAAAGATCCTGGGGATATGGGGTATGTTCATTACACACCATGCCAGCAGTCCATCGCGTGATTTATGAATGTTGTTGTGAAGTACCATATATATGGATCCTGATATCTCTTTTTGTTCAATGTTATATTACCGGAAAAAAGAGTTTCGGATCCAGTGATTAGACGCTCTAAGAGGTTCTTTCTAGCACTTGCACTTGAGAGTATAGAGGATGAGTGTCCAATCGACCAGAGCCCAACCTTTTTCATTATGGGGTGTGGAATTTATTTTCATCTCCACCATGGTTGTTCAATGGTTTGTATGGTCTATCGAGAAAGAATCCAGGATAGAGTTAGTGAAAGGCTCTAGCACTACACTTATTCACGAGTCTCTTCCATGGACTGCTTCGAGGGTGTCACATACATTTTAGAGATCACGATTCCCACTCATCAACACCTCCACTATTGGATTATTTACAAATTAATGGGGACTCATTTGATCATGTGGACATGTTGAAGGAAATACTTATTTTCATATTGTCAATTCAAAGGACCTTCATGAGATCCATGTTTCTATTGAAATTCCTTAGCGAGATTCCTAATTACTTGTCTAGGGCTATCTATGAGACAAGGTTAGTTTGTGAAGGGCTCTCACAAGTCTGTGCGAAGGACTTCCTTAACCTATCATAAGCATTCTAATACTGTGAGTGCCTTCCAAATTGCCCCTCTTTAATTCCCCTTGTTTTATATGATGATGTTTGGGAATTATCTGAGAATGACTAATTTTGAGGACAATTTTTTGGGTGATGAATTACATGACCAATATTGGTTATAGGGGGTGTACGACCATTTTTGTAGAATTCTATATATTTTTCCTTAGAGTGTAAAAGGGATGAGAATGGTTTCCTGGACATACCCACATCTTTATGAGTCACAAGATTTGTAGGCCTAAAATACATTTCAATATTAGGCGTACATGTCTCCTGGGATTTATTGTGTCTTTCAGATCACAAATGGCACACCACATGTCTTTAAGTGACCGTGATTATCTTCGGACTCCCCCCGTTTTGTCCCCTTTGTTTTATCTCACAAATTCATGGAGGTTTTGTAAATTTTTGGGTGTTTTCAAGCAAAATTACCATTCTAATTAATGATAAGTCACATGAAAAATATTAATGCTAGGGGATTCCACATTTTAAGAATCCTTGCTCAAATATTCAGATGATTTTCAAGTTTTATTGTGAGGTTCTCTTCACCAGTAAACTTTGTGGCCTAGAGGAACTCATCCACCTACTGCCTATATTGTTATTTGTTTTCTAGATAACCTTCCTAAAATTAGAGGGACTTCATGAAAAGGGGATCATTGGGATCCTCCACATGTTATGCATTGTTAATTTAGAAATTATGTGATGTTATAATGGTCACAAAATACATAGTCTCTTAAGGGTTCTCACAATCCTCTTGTCTCAACCATTTTGCTCATCCGTTTCTTCTATAGAGTAAATAATAATCATATTGAGGTATTTATCCCCTTATGAATTATACAATATGTATTCAGAAGGCATCAAAAATTTATATCTACTGATCATAAATGAATAAATTAATTCTTGTTCTAGAAATAGTTGAATATGCATCATAAAATATGGTTAGAGTTGATTAATTATTATGACTAATCTATAACATCCAACCCTAAAAAAGAGATCAAGGTAACAGATGCTATATGTCAAAAGCATCATGCTAGTTTTTCTACGATGAGGATAAAACAAAGATCCAATATTTGTATATTTTCAATGGATGTATATGAAAATATTGGAGGAAGGGGATAAATATTATATTTCTCATATGAGTGTTCAATCATCAATCTAACTGAATAATAACAAGATGAAGATGTAAGATATTGAACTTCATAATATTGTTATAATTATTCATGAATTATACATTTTTTTTGTATTGTATTTTTAATTAATCATGGATATGGCCCATCATTACTAGGGTTTGTAATGGAGCTTTTGGATGAGGATCATAAATCTTTATTCTTTATTCTCCTTGGAATTGAAAATAAATTTAGGGAACTAAAATATAATTTTTTTGTGGGAAACCATAAATAGATGTATTTAGTAGTATATATTTGTAATTATTGTATCATTATTTTAAGGTTAAGAGATGTAATTATATTGGGGTGAAAAACTATTTCCCACACGAAAATCGAAATTAGAAAATGAAACCTTCCTCTTTTCCTTAAGACTCCTCAAAATGGCCAAATGAAGCAATGCTATATGTTTTGTACTTGATCTCCATGAATGTCATAACACATAATTTATATAAGAGAATATTTCTCCATAGATCTACTTAATAGGAGTTACATTAATTTTTTGAATGTTTTCATGGAGTACCTCATTCTATTATATATAATCATGATATGAGGTTAGTCATGATTTTCTGAAAAAATCATTTGTAGGCTTTGGATATAGAGTTATGTTTTGGAAATATTTATCATTGTTAGATAGATGGAAATCTTGAGATAACCATTAAAATCCTGAATCTTATGTTGAGATATTTTTATCTTTGTTTCAATGGTATTTGGGATCCTCATCATCCTCATCTAATTATTTTTTAAAAAAAATTTTTTCCCTAAAGAATTCAGATGCATCCTTATAAATACCTATATGGGTATAGGTGAAGAACTCCAACATGGTGGGAAGTGTTTGGTAAAATAAATCTTTTGGGACCTAAAATAATTAGGGAAATGAAATAGAATAGAAGAGCTATTTGATATCACGTCAATATAAAAAAAAGTTAACTTATAATTTAAACTAATAATCATTATTGGAATTATGAATTTGAATATTTTGAGTAAGTGATCCAATGAATATCTCCATACTAGAAGTTTGTGAGATTTGGAAAAAAGGACAGTTAATCCATGCCCACACTGTCTCTATTGAGTTTCTTGACTGAGTTGGTATACTATCTTATAACTGATGATTCCTCTAAACCACTCCCAGGTTCATGTTGTGATCCATGTGTATTTTTGTGTTATTTACATACTTGATCCATCACATGTTAGTAACATATATGTAAAAGCAATAGTTCATTTTATGTTATATGAAGTACTACGTGTATAAATCTTGGATCATAGAGATAAAATTATATGGGTTGATATTATGTTACAGCACAAGAAATTAAAATATTTTCATGTTAGAATAAATATATTTTTTTCATCGTTATATGAAACACTATTTTATGATAATTCAACACACCACACTGAGTTAGCTTGTGTTACATGAAAGACTAGGTTATCCCCTTTAAAGGGACACCTACATTAAAATTAAATTTTGGAAATTTTTAAAAAATTAATTTTGAAAATAATGTTTATTTTTAATTTCACATTTCAATATTATATTATGGTGAATTTTCAGTATTTTTCTGAGAGGTTTCATTTTTTTGATGAATTGTGAAAAATATTCTATTTTAGTAAAAAAAGAATTATCATTTAAATAATTAGTAAAGATAAATTATAAATTAAAAAGTTTTTAAAGTCAAAATAGATCAAATATAAATATGTTGACCCAATGTAGGTCACTAGAATCATTTTTATTTAAATTAGATACAAAAACGTATAGAACATATCAATAATTCTACTCTAAAAACCCGTTATCTCACCACGTATATAAGATTAGAGTTATTATTAATTTTCCAACTTATGTGATTTTATTTTCTAAAATTGGATATACAAGGTTGTAATTAGTATTATACATGTGCTCTACTAATATAAAAATAAATTTTTACCAAAAATATCATTGAAAATGATTAAAATTAATTAGAGTGATGAAGTTAATATGAATATTAATAAGGGACTGAACGTTAATCTTAAGGACAAAAATGAAATGTAAATTTATCCCAAATCCATTGGATGAAATGTATTCGAACATATACCCACATGGTTAAAATTTTATGTGTTATAGGGAAATTATTAAATAGATGTTCTATATATAAAAGGCTATGTAAGGAAAAAATTGAAAAGGGGAAATTTCCATACCTTTAACATTTATAAAACATGGAGATACATAAAAAACATATTTCTAGTTATACATATCATTTTGAAATTTAAATGGATTATTTTTCTAAAAAACATATTCATTAATTTTTAGAGATGTTTTAGTTAAAAAATGCTTTTATTTAGTTAACAACTAACTAAAATAGATGATAATATAAATTTTAAAAGGGATGTGAATTGATTGAATTATTATCTTTATGTATTTTTTATATGAATAAATCATGTTAAAAAACTGTAAAATTATATATTTTAATGTTAATATTTTATTTATATTTTACAATTAAAATTAAATAAATAATTTTAAAAGTGACAATATTATTATTTTAAAAATAGTGATATTTTATTAAATTATTTAAATTTAATAAAAATCCAATATTATGAAAATTTATTTTTAATTTTTAATAAAAATTATATATGTTCTATTAAAGGTCATATTTATCATTTATAAGTGGCATAAGTTTTCATTTATTGTAAAAACATTGCCAACACGGTCTGGCTCTATGCTGTGTTTTAGCACACGACATGTGCTTGTTTTAAAATTGATTTCCAAAAAAATGGTATTTTTATTTCATAAATTAGATATCATTTTAATAATGTAGTGTCACTATATTTTCTACTTAATATAACTTTATTTAGTATTAATGTTTAAATTACATTGGTTGGAAAACGAGATGCTTTAATAAGAACCAAAATGTGAAAATTGACTAATCATAGAAGTTAAGTAACCAAATTATTAAAATGATCATATTTTTGTGTTTTTACGATTTTAATAGACCATTAATACCATTTAATATATTATTTATTCATTTCAGATTGACTTTATGAAATTTTGACCTCCCATTAATGAATAAATTTTGGTGTTTATATGAGTGTCACACCCCTCCACTATAAAAAATAAAGCACTAAACCCTTTACTCACAACACTCATGCAACCTTGGATCAAACATTCTCTTCTAGAATAGCTCCCAAAAATCCCTCCACTCATCCTATAAGATACCCCATTGTATGAATGATATATGAGGAAACCTTTTGGTAAAAACCACATGAATTTACCCAATGAAGAGGTAACAAAAATCCTTATAGTTTTTATTTTTTTTCCTATCTACAATCCCTAAAATATTATTATATTATGCTTGTTTAAAAATACATGTATCCTAAATAAAGTTTTATTTTGTTATGATAAGGTTTATACATGAACATACACACACTTCCATCTGATGGGTAAAAACATATTGTTTCTATGTACACAGAACTACTACTCCATGAAATGATGATTATTTCTTTTTCCATTACCTAATAAAATAGTGGCCATTTTGTTGGAACTATTATTTATATATGTCATATATGATATTTATTATGTATATATTATTATTTAATTATTTTATAACTCATACCCTTATACATTCCATTTTTTATAAATATGATAACGTCATTTGTGGATGTGCGGACTACCACCTCCTCAAAGCGATGTGACTCCTTCATGCTATACATGGAATGTATTAAGGATTACTTTAATCAACCAATATAACATATATAACATATTTATGATATTAGAATTATAATTTTTATAATTTTAATTTACATTTCATTATTTTAAATTCAACAATTAAATGAATGTATCATTCATGCATACGGACAACCCACCATCTCCATGAACAGTTCACTTCATTTCTTATCTCAAAATATTACAGACAACACTAAATACATATGTAATGAATATATAAAATAATTATTTCATGGTTTTATTTTTACTATTATTAAATAATGATCTAAATGATAGGAACAATAAGTAACAAGTAAATACATACATGATAAAACTAGGAAATTATGACACAAAATAGTTAAAATAATGGAAGGGTGTTAACAAATGGGTAATAAAATATTTTAGGATGTCAATATATGATATTATATACATGACTGTGGTTATGTTATAAATTTTACCATATTCAGAACTAATATATAGGAGGATAAATTCTATACACCAAAAAGAAGGTTAAGGTATGGGATTTCGTCTCAATTTAGAATGTGTTGAGACTTATTTGTTATTATTCACATAGTTTATTTTATATGGATTATATTATTCCATTTGGAATGTTATATCATGAAAATAATTATTATAAGGATATTATAAGTATCATTTAATGTGATTATTTCATGGATATTATGATTCATATTATTCAATGTTGAATATGATACATTGGAATTCTTTAAGATTATTATCCTAAAAATGATTTTAATGATTATGTTTACAATATCAGTTACTTGTTTACTATTAAATATATCTTGAATCAATCACGTTATGGTAATAATTATTCTATATAAATTTCCTTGGATATCCAAATTTTTATATGATGGATATCATTTTTTCCTTAAACGAATAACATTTTACATATGTTGTTTACATTGACATTTATTTGGTTTACTGGGGAATCATTGATAAATTTGTATCCCTCATTTAATATGTATATTAGATAAGTTATATTTTTTTTTAAAATATAATATTATATATGATTAATTCATCAGATAGATATGACATGGGTGGGGCCTGATTATAGATATCCTCTTTATGCATCGGTAGTCTTATGAGATGAAATAGTTGGCCAAATAGATGGGTTTTTAATCAATAGATTAATTGCCTTATGAATGGTATTGATGGTACTGGTTTCATATATCATGGAAATATGGCATCCAATAATTAAAAATTTAACTCATTTTTATTTATTTTTTATTAATCTATGTGATTTTGGGTCGATATAACTATGGATACATTTCATTCTTAGTTTACTGATTTAGATGTCCTGATATTTAGTTTCTTACCTGGCCATATTGATAATTCATTTTATATTTATTAGAATGGAATTTGTTAGTATTTATTTATATTTAAATTTTAATTCACTTCCATTTATTCAATATATATTATAAACTACATAAATATACGTCTCATTTCAGTTCACCATTATTTTGATTCTTTTCCAAAGGTTATGAAAAAAAATCTTCGTATAAGAATTCAAGGATGCAGTTTATTTCATTTTATTGTGTGTCGTATTTTTATATTATATTTAAATTTCATTATGGTTGTATTTTATGTAATATATATTTCCAGGAATTCAAATAGATTGTTCCTTCGATAATTGATTCCTTTTAATCATGGAAATGTAATTAAATAATGCATGAGCCCCAAGATTCTGAATTCGGGGTTTATAGTTAGTATTAGAGTAATTTTAGAAATAACCATTAAAATTAAATTTATAAAATATATATTATGGAGCATAAATCAACAATATACTTTGAGGATAAGAATACAAGAACATCCTAGAATTTTGGTAAGGTAGTGATTATGTGGGTATTCCAAGCAATACATCCCTATCTGGACACTATAAGTGGATGTTGTTCTTGAACACATATATATATATAAGGTGTAACAATTACAACAAGGTGTTCCGGGATTGACTTAGGGTAACATAATACAGGAAAATGGGCCTCACCACACATCTTGTTTAATAATCATAGGGGATACACTTAGTATGGTTCAAAATTTCCTTTCCTACCATTATGAAGGATAAAAATTAGATATTACCCCAAACTAACAAGAGTTTATGATTCTAGGATTTATGAATCATAAATTTATGTTATGTTTTATACCATATGTGGAATTATGCATTATGATATGTTTTAATCTACTATATTCCATTTTTATAAATTAAATATAGTATTAGGAATGAGAACTCCACCACTGCACCTGATCTAAATAGAAAAAAGTATCATATCTTAAATGGTGTTAATCCAAAATTTAGAAGGGAAGTAGTGTCCAAAGTATTCTAATCATGTAAGAACATATTATTATTCACTAGAGAGATATGTAAAGAACGATCCATGTCCAGTGTATTTGAGGGGAAGAAAGAGAATAATCTTATAGGAGTGAAAATATGGATAATGTGAAATAGGGAAAGAAGGGTTCTCCCATATCTTATAACTATGCAAAGAATAACCCTAGTAATTGATTGATGGGAATGGGAGTTTTCTTGAAGTGTTGGATGAAATTATGCCATTGTTTTTATTTAAAGAGTAATAAAATGGTTTCTATTATACAATACATCAACTATAAGGATATGGGACACTATATAAATCAATGTCTCAAGAATCAAAGGAATAAACACCAAATGATGGTATTTGATAATGATCAGGTTATTCTATTAACAAAGATGAAGAGAAATGATTAATATTACTATTGTTTGGAATATTTTAACCATAATGTATTGGTTATAAGAATTATGGAATATATGAGGATTATACTATAGTAATTGTGTGGTAAGGATTTCAGATTATATGATGAATGGTACTAAGAAATTTTATTCAGTAGAAAGAAAAACTTTCAGGAAAACACATGATTTATGGATAAATATCTGTTAATATGTTATGATGTAGATATAATGATAAAGAAATGATTGCTGTGTAAACTTTATGACTACCTTGGAACTGATTAATGACTTGTCGATAAGTTGTCTATGTTATCATTGACGAGTTTACAAATATTTTTTATATAAAGAATTTATCCAATAAAATATTTCTTATAAAATGAATAAGGAAGATTGCATCATTTTAATATCTTTTTATGGTGAGTATATTTGTTACCATATTTCGAAATATCAACCTAAACCATTTGATATGGTTTTAGAGAGTGATATATTACAATATTACATAATAAATCTCGTTCTATGTGATGAATTAGAAATTGTTCAAGGGATGAACACAGGATCAGAATTTGCTTATAGAAATGTAACATATAGATATATTTGCTTATATTTATAGAGAGTGAAATAATCATTCATCTCCATGAATAATGATCCTAAAACACACAAAAATTTATAGTACCTTTATTTCTGATAAATCTAATGGACCCTTATATCGTAACAGATTTATGGATTTTGATTGTTAACATTCTCTTAACTACGTTTTATAGAAATCTCCATCTGAACACGTTTGTTAGATTTTTCCTATATATCCATGTTTCTATTTCTCACTTATGTTATCCAACTATGGAAACTCATTACATGCCTATTTTATTTTCTTTATATCTAACTGATAAGATATTTTATTAACCCTATTCATGATGTGGAGTTTTAAATAATAGTATTTTAATATAGCATTTCCTTGATTTTTAAGATCACGTTTACATTGAATTGAAACAATTTAATTAAGGAGGGGAGATTTTAACAACTCTATATATTAAAATATTTTCATGATAGAATAAATAATATTTGTCTTTCTTTATACGCAACAATATGTTAAGCTTATGCTATACACTGCACTGAGTTAGCTTACATTACATGAATGTCTGGGGTTTACCTCCTTTTAATGGAGCACATATTTCAAAATTAATCTTTGAAAACTTGATAGGCTTAATTGTAAAAATATAATTAATTTTTGAACTAAAAATTTCAAAGTTATCTTAGGGTGAATTTTTGGAAATTTTATGATCATTTTATTTCTTTGATGAACAGTTAGAAGTACTACATTTTATTAAAAAACTACATTTTCATTTAAATAATTATTAACACTAATTTTTATATTAAATACGTTTTATTGTAATAATATATCAAAAATTCAAAAAAATAATCCAATATAGTTTGATGGAATAATTTTTACATTTAAACTATATATAGAAACATATAAAACTTTTTAATTTTAGTACTTTAAAAACACACTTTCTCACCACGTGAGCAAGATTAGCGTTAATCTTAATTTTTCAACTTCTGTGATTTGAATGTAAAAAAAGTCATGAAAAGTTGTAATCATTACCATATTTTTGGTCTCATTAGATCAAAATATTTTTTTACTAAAAAGATAGGTGAATGTGGTTAAAATTAATTATGGTGATTAGGTTATATTATGCTTAATAAGGGTCTAAACATTAATCTTAAAAACCAAAATGACCTGGAAACATTATAAAAAAACCATTGGATTTTGTGAATTTGGCCACATACCAACTTCATATTAATTTTATGGGTTATTGCGATGTTATTAAATTGAAATTCTGTATATAAAAGGTTATGTAAGGAAAAAAGACAAAAAGGGATCTTTCATTACCATTAACATTTATAAAACATTGTGGTTTGTAAAAAATATTGAATTACTGGTTATAAGTATAATTTTGAATTATAAATGGGTTATCATTATCATAATAATTTATCAATAATTTTTATTGATGTTTTAGTTACTTAAAATTCTTAAGAAACACCAATGTAATGATTATTTAGTTAATTACTAAATAATAAATATAATACCAAAATTTTTAAAAGTGAACCAAATTGATTGAATTTTTGTATTTTTTAATTGTGAATAAATCATTTGCAACAAATATAAAATTAATATAATTGAATTATAATATTATTTTTATATTTTCAATTTAAAATTAAGTAAATAATTTCAAAATTTACATTATTGTTATTTTATGAGAAATAATATTTTATTAAAAGATATAAGATTAGTAAAAATACTATATTTTTCAAAGTAATTTTTATGTTTTTATGACTAGTAAATACAATCTATTAATGGAATAATTTATCGTTTATAATTAACGTATTGACCCACAACTCATTGCATGCCCATTCCAAAATATTTTATACTATTATAAATACATATGTACTGAATATATAAGATAATTAAGTTGTGGTTGAAATTTTTGATATGTTTAAATCTTGGTATAAGTAATATGAACAATAATTAAAAAGTCAAAACATACCTTAGAAAACTAGGAAATTAACTTATGAAATTGTTGAAAGAAATAATGTGTTAACAAACGGGTAATAAAATATTGTATGAAATTAATATGTGATATTATAAACTTGATTATGGTTCTGTTATAAGTTAGTAACATATTTTAAACAAATATATTGGAGGATAAAGGATATAGAACAAAATAATGGTATTTTAAGGTATTTTATCTCAATTTACATTCATTTTAGACTTATTTGTTATTATGCACTTAGTTTATTTTATATACATTATATAATACCATTTAGAATTTTATATCTTGAAATTATTTATCCTCATGACATTATAAGTATAATTTATTTTTATTCCATCATGGATATTATGATTCAAATTTTTTCATGCGGAATGGGACACTTTGGAATGATTTAATAATATTCTCCTTAACAATGTTTGTAATTATTATCTTTACAATATCACTTCCATTTTCTATTGATAACTTCATCTTGAAACAGTCAATTTATGGTAATAAATTTTACTTATGAATTTTCATTAATATCTATATTTTCATATGATGGATATAATTATTTCTAAAATCATATATCATTTTACATAAAATGTTTAATTTTATAGTTGTTTGATTAACTTGGGGATAATTGATAAATATGTACCCTTCATTAAATATAGATATTTGATAAGGTATGTTTTTTATTTTTAAAATTGGTAATTATATATGAAGAATTCTTTGGAAATTGATGAAATGGGTGGGCCCTGGTTATGTATAGCCCCTTGATTAATTTTTAGTCGCATGAGATGATATAGTCGTCCAAAATAGATAGGTTTTTTCCCAATATCTATAACATCTTGTGAAAGGTCATGATAGTACTTGTTTCATGTACCTAGGAATCATGGTGTCAAATAATTAATCATTTACCTCATTTATATAAAGCTATTACTAATCCATGAAATTTTTTACCAACATATCTATAGATAAATTTCATTCCAAATTTAATGTATGGCATGAGTTTCTGGTTCTTACCTTGGAATATTGATAATGACGTAACTATTAATTTTAATCGATGGTTTTATCAGTTATTTACCTTTAAATTTTTATTTATTTACATTGTTTAATTATTCAACACACTTTTAATAACCTTATTGGTCTTTTCGGTTCACCCTTATAATGTTTCATTTCCCCATGTTATATTGGTTAAATCGTGGAATATGTAGTCAAGGATTTGGTTTATTTAATTTTATTATATATCATGATTGTAGTTTTTATGTCCCAATGTATTATGGGTATAATGTATAAAATATATCATTTCAATATTTCAAAATTATTTTCCCTTCATGATTTTATTCCTTGTAATCTTTCCAATGTAATGAAATAATGCACCAACTCCATGTTCCAAGGGTCCATGAATTATAGATTACTCACTAGGTGAATGTTATTTTGTGAGGACCTTGACCCCAGTTTCATAGATCTAGTGTTTAATTTTTAAACTAGGAATAAGATACATGTAATCACATCGGAAAGGATTGAATAGTTTATTATTCATGGTAAAATAGATATATACATGATTACAATATTCCAGATAGAAACGAAAATTACAACATAATGTTTTTCTTGAGAATTTAATTATTTAATCTGGAATGTCTTTTTATATCATTCTATGTACACATCAGAAATTCCTAGAAAATGAAAAAAAAATGGTGAGATCTAATACATAGTGCAAATAATGTACAATGGAAGATTTCAAAAATCAATATGTATAATCTCCATGGAAGGGTATGTATCTCATCACACATTACATTTAAATTAAATTACCATTAGGATAAGAATTAATATCATGTTGAGATAGGGAATAATAATTATGGAATGGAATATAATTGCAAAAATATTCCATTGAATAAAATAAATAAGAATGACATACATCCAAATTTAATATCATTTTGAAAATATTATGTATAATAATAAATAAATTCCTAATGAATTAAATGATTTTTTATTATATGTTATGATATAAGGAATCCGGATAAATCTATTATCAAGACATTTTAGAGGAATGATTAAAACAGATTTCTAGGTATACCCCACAAATCTATTTATCTATGTCTAGAAAACTATTTTTTCTCATTTAATATCAATACATTAATGGGTTAACTATAATCGGTTCCCATACATAACTATATGTCGAAAAGATGCCTCATATATTGAATATTAGATAAATTTCATGAACAATATTCATTACCGTTAAATAACTAAATTTAATAAGGAATATAGATCATCAATACTTCCCCTATCAATAAAATAAATTTTAAATTAAGGAACTGTATAATGCAATATGGTATGGTTTATAAAAAGTGAATATCCATAAAAAATAATATTAATATTTACCGGAAATTTTATGTCCAATGATCATAGAAATGTAAATAATTGAAGGGTCATTTATTGAATATAATGATGAATCAATGAAGTGAATGTCAATTTAATCCTTCAAAAAAATAATTATAGATCATACATATGATGAATAATTTTAGAATCAATATTACAAATACTATATGTATTATATGAAAAATAATGTGTTTTTATCATTTAAAAATGTAAATAATTTTTTCTAAAAACATCATTGAAGAAAACATACTTTTGATTTTGAAAATCAGGTTTTAAAATTAAAATTTCAAAAAACATTTTGGGAATCATTTTCTTTTCAAACAAACTTCAAAACTGATAATGGAATCATGAAACCATTGAGTGCGTAGGATGATGTAAAATTTCATACATGTAATTCACATTAAAAAATGATTATATTCTTCTTTTTGGTAAAATAAAATTGGAACATTTTTTGGAAAATAAATAAATTTTAATTTTAATTTTTTTAATAGTGAAAAATCGTAAATTATTTTAATAATTTTTTTGATAATTTTAAATCATTTTGAAAACATTTTCTTGAGTACATTGATGTTAATGAAAATAGAATTTCGATCGAATAGAGAAATGAATTCATATTTTATTAAAACAACATCTTTCATTTTAAGTACAGATGAATGGAAAATGGTACTATTATTTGAAAAAATAATTAATTATCATATGACATGAAAATTAAATTGTTTTACCATCCAATGAAAAAAAAAATTCTTTCAAAAAAATTTCATGTATAAACAATCTCTATTAAAATGAGATTACGGAATAAATACTCATATTGATAGTAAAATTGTTGTGAGAATAAATCAATGAAACAATTATGTGTATTAAATATAAATAAAAAATAAAAATGGGAAATAAAAAATATTATAATCAAAAGTATTTAAGCATATATTTTTAGGAATTTAAAGACAATTAAAAATAATATAACACAGTGAAAAGAAATTTTATTTTGATATTCATTACCACTTGGTAATTTTTAATAAAAATACCCATTAATGAAATAATTCAACTAGAAACATCTATTACAATTAATAATGATGGAATTAGGATATTCCATGAATATAAAGAATTATGTAACCCGTATAAAATAAATTAAATTAAATGAATAAAATATGCCACAATAATGACAAATTGATATGAAGTCTCATACATCACACTTAAATTTGGTTGAACATGATTCAAACCCTTCTATAATGGTTTAAATCAGGTTATTAATTTGTAAAAGAATAATATTAATATTTATAATATAATATGTGATCCAATTATAACATTTTGACCACTTAATTATTAATAATATATTATTATTTTAATTTTTTTGTTAATAGCCTTGTTTTCCAATGGATGATTTTTCATGAATGTTCTATTTAATGAGCATATTATATATTTAAAGAATCAAAAAAATGATACTAATTTTATAAATATAATTTTTTTCCTTATATAAGTCATTATAATCAGTATTAAATGTAACATAGAGAACAAATTACATCTCTTTGTGGAGACAATAGGTAATACGTAAGCACGAGCAATTTTATCATTTCCTTATCGACTAAAAGGGTAAGAAAGTATATGATATATTATATTTAAAGAATATATATATTTATATATATATAAACTATATTAATTAATACTTTCCATATTACATTCCATGTAAATATTAACGAAAAGTAATTAATAATGCTTTGTGAGGCTATAGTACGAATTCCAAAGGAGCGACGTTATCCTGATTTAAAAAATAATAATTTAAAAATGTATATGTGATATTAAAATTAAAAAAGTATAATTGTAACATAAATATCATATAATTTTTCTAAATAAATAATTATATCCATTATTCAATGGTGGTCATGTGAAGCAAAATACAATGGTATATAAGGATGTAGTTATTCATACACATGAGTAACAATTTTCATTCCCATTTGATGGAGGAGGATATTAATATATATCATTAATAAAATAAAATAAAATATAGATATAATTAAGATATATAGGATAATATATAACTTTATTCTAATAATATTTTATGTTGTTGAATAAGATTAATAAATTAAAAATTCCCATTAAAGAACACTACATCATTTTTAGAAAACATAATTATGTTTGAAAAAGAAATTCAATGGAGGGATTTTTAATCACACAAAGGGCTATATGATGTTTTTATGGTTTTAAATACTTATATTTGGAATTTATTGGCTGAAAACATGTCATTGTATATGTAAATTGGGGAGGATAGGTAGTGTCCTTCTTTTATTTTCAGATATGGCACACATGAAATTTTTGAATGGAATCAACTAATCCTATGATTTAATCAGGAAAAAAGCCTATAAAATGTGTAATTATTGATCCATAAAGGTGGTAAGGTCTATCTATTACCATAAAATGGGTTTCTGTACAAGTATTAATTCATTTATAACCCATATATTCTTACTTTAACCCTTCGTAAGCACATTTCTACCTTAACAATGATAATTTATTTTTAATCGTTTTAATATTCATTATGATAAAAATTAGGTTGAACATTTAGATAATATTAATTATGATTAATAAAAATATGGACCAAAATTTTTCCATATTAAAATAATATATGTGGCATATTCTAATTTAAAATAAATCCATTGATGCGACATAATAACATGTTTCCAAAGACAAAATTTGCATGAGTATAAATGATTTTAATATACATATTAAACATGAAATTGATTCCAATGAAAAAAAAATTTCAATGTTAATATAATTGAAATAATTTTACATTAAACAAATTAAATTTATTTTATCCACTTAAATTTGGTAAACTAAAATCCATTTTACAATAAAAATCCTTATTATTTACTTTTCACCAAGAAATGAATCATTTAATAAAAATCCAAAAACAATATATCTAAGATAATTATATATGATAATTTTATAAATTATGTCCATTTTAACATTTTTTTCTAAAAGTGTTAAAAATTAATTTTAAATTATGTTTACAAAGAATGACTACAGCAATTTTTGAGGAAAATAGTGTTTTTAAAAAAAAATTAAATGATTTATATTTTATTTATAATCAGAAAATATACATTGATTTTATTATATACATGTTTAAACCATATAATATTAATTAAATAGTTATTATTATTCATACTCTCCTATTAAATGTTAAGATTATAAATGTATACTATATTAGGGTCTATTTATACTCGACGTTGCGTGTTCATCAATATTTTAAAGTGTTATATATTTTTTAAAATAAATATATCATAAAATTTTTGTTGTTAAATTCTCATATAATATTAGTTATTCATTTAATATACCTTATCACAAATAATTTTCATCTTTTATAATCTCTTGATGTAACATTCTCCCCACCATCAATAAATTGTTTTCTCACAATTTAAACATGATCTCGGTAATAAAGGTTTTTCATTTGTATATACAGTTTTTTTAAAAACCAACATCATTAAAGGGTTTATTAAACAAAATATTAATACAATAGAATGTGA
Source organism: Viscum album (assembly GCA_963277665.1). NCBI lineage: Eukaryota > Viridiplantae > Streptophyta > Magnoliopsida > Santalales > Viscaceae > Viscum > Viscum album. The sequence goes on from OY728123.1 coordinate 885,227,787, forward strand.
AGTATGATGTTTATCAGCAATAACACATAACAGGGTCACTATATAGTAGTACATAACTTGAAAGTAAATATGTGGACATGAAATAAAAGCGTAAATAAGATTGGAGTGTGATAGTGGTCATTGGTCAAATTAATGTGGGTAATAATTAAAAAGATAACAACCTCAAAAAATTTCATCATATTAATCTAATTCATTTTAAAATTAATATAGAAAATTATTATTTTTTAAAATGAACTGAAATCTACTTTTATTGGATAAAAAGATATATAATGTTGTGAAACTTGTTTTGATCTATCCCCAAATATCTTCCAAAACCAATATGGTTAGAAAATGTTATCCAATATTATACTTTAATATTTAAACATAAATAGTTATAGAAATTTTTCAACATTAATATTTATTCATTAAATAATTTTTTAAAATACAATAAAATATCCCAAAAATAAAATATGGCAGGGGTAGGTGTTAAACCCTTATCATACATTAGTTGTGGGTACAATTTATGTGGCCTTTTTAGATGTGGAAGGTTGTCACCTAGTATGTAGGTTTTTCTTTTCCTAAAACCATATTAATATAAATCCTAAAAAGTTCCAAAATTTTGATGACCAATAATTACAACAACATAAAATAAATGATGAACCTTAAAGTTCACTAATATATTTAATCTTAAGAAAAAAAATTAAAGAAATTAATCCTCAAATATCGTATTCTAATGATAAACCAAGTGGTTATACTACTATAAATTTCACCCAAAATATTCTTAATCATTTTTAACTATGATCATCTAGAACAAAAAACATGGTTTTGAAGAATTTGAACATATGATTAACCATAAACTCGTAATAGTGATGGTATCCGTCACACTAATTGGTAAGGAAGAAATAAAAGTTCTTAAGATTTATCAAAACCTTTATACGTTTCAAGATTCTTTTTACCCAATTACCATTTGTAAAAAAATACTTAAACAAAATAATTCTTGAATCCCAAAAGAAAAATACATAAACATTTTTATTTCAACAAACGACATTCCTTAATCTTGTGGTAAGAATTTATAAGAGGGAATTGAATTGGATAATGTCTTGGTTCCCCACATTTAATAAAATCCACTATAAATGAATCCCTATGAAGGAATTTGTTTCTTATCATCACAGTCTTCATTTATCCTCATAAATTCATTCTCTTATTCCATTATTTCCCACACACACAAATTTTTTTATTCCATTGAGACACATTAATGTGTGTCACATTCCACATATTTGAAATCAAGGAAATAAAACCTTCAATCCTCCATGGTCTACATGAGTCGGCTAATTAGAAAACTTCATCCTTAGAATATTTTGTGATTCCACTAGTTGTTCAAGGAGTTTGTTTTTAATAAATTTTTATAAAACTTATTATGAATAATAATGATTTCATCCTCTATATTCATTATCCAATTTGGTTTCTAATTACAATGAACCAATATAGGGAATTCATCTATCAGATTCTTTATTTGGCCTATAACATACCAATAAAGTGTCATTGATCCCCAAACATGATGATGAGAATCAAGGGTATCATACGTAACAATTGGGGATGGTCTAATGCACAAGGAACGAAATAAAAACATCCAAGAATGTAATAATGGTAAAAAGAAAAGATACATGTCAAGAGAAATCTCATAAAAATAAGCATCTATTCAGAGATAAAAAACTAAAATTTAAATCTAAATCAAAATACATACCAACAAATCTTATAAAAATATCAATCTAACTCATTATATGAAACTGAAGTTCCAATCACTAACTCCATGAGATTCTGAAGTCACCACCATCATCTGTATAACACCCACTGAACATGGAGGATATTACAATATATAACATGAAATCCAAAATCTTTAAGAACATGCACAATACATAAATATTATACACAAACAAACATTAGTATGTAGGGTGTGATATAATGCAAATAGTATTCCATAAGGATACCGAATCATTAATTTAACATAATAAACCAAACTCAATATTTTTGGAAATAATAGGAATAACTTTTTATCATTTTATATTACAAAATATTGGAATTAAAATGAATGGAACATGAACATTATCAAAAAATCAATCTCATAAAACAATCCATAAAATGGTTTTACCAAAAACTAATCCATTTCAATATTCTAACCATTTCTATTTAAAAATACAATCCTTTAGAATAATAAATCCACACATGGTTTAAAAAATATAAATATCATGCAAAACAAGAATTCCACTTTGAAATTTTTATCTCCATTATCCCTTGGAATCCAATAAACACCTTTTATTATATGAAACAAGAATAAATATACAAAATAATGAAACAAAACCATATATGGTTATAAATAAATCTAATAAACATTGGAATGAAACTATTCATAAACATGACTAAGTCAAAATAGGATCAACACATTAAATAATTATTGTAAGAAATAATCATCACACAAGAAAATATATACACAAAAAATAGTAACATACTATACATATCTTGAGTCGAAACCATGAGGACTAACAGGACAAGAAAAAATGCGAAAATGTTGAACTAAATACCTATAGTTTAATAGTAAAATATTATTCCACCAAATCACTTTATGAATTATCCCCAGAGATAAACCCCAATGTCTGGTGTCATGTACAACAAAGTGTGGTATAGCTAGTAAAAACCCAAAACTTCCTGTGAATTGTCTAACTAACTCATACTTAGAAACCTTAGTCTCATCAATGAATAATAATGATAGTGGGTAATGAAAAATAATTTCATCACATGAAAATAAAAAATCCCCTAAGGATAATACGACAATTATGTCCTCCCCACCTCCTTCACTACCATCAATGTAAGACCCAAAAAATGACCACCTAATGAACTACATCATAAATTATCCATAATAGTAATAAGAACAATGTCAACAACAACACGAGATGGTAGAGTAAGGTAAGAATAAAAAAAATACACAAGATCCAATCAGGCCTACATTCAAATCATATACATGTTTTATATCCCTTTTTAAACCCACTTGGAATTCATACAAAATTCTTCAAAAAACATATGATTTCAAAAATGAAACTAAATAAAACAATGAAAACTCAATTTTCACTTTATACAATGTAATGACCTTTTTAAAACAAGGTATCCATTTGAACACCAAATGTAAATTCAATATGAAAACTCATTTAGTCTTAAAACCCAAATAAAAGAGATAATTTTAGCAGGAAACCACACTTTGGATTTTTATCAGACATGAATAATTTATAATTCACCATTTCAAAACCATGTTCCATATTTCTAGTCAATTCACACAATTTTTCCAAAGAAAATCCAAATTTTGGCTTGGAAAGCATTTTCAAACCATACTAACTAGCATATAATAAATTAATTTAATTTAAAAACTCTATTATATAAAAATAATATTTCATAGATCTTTTAAATGAAATCTAATGAGTTAGAATTATCTACCTCATGTGGTAGAAACATGTCGTATTAGAAATAATCCTATAAAAATGGGAATCCTAATATGGGTCACTACCATTAAAAACCAATAAACCTAAATCTATGCAACCTAGTCATATAAAATCAGTCAAAAATGACCATTAATGTAGTGGGATTGGAGTAAAAGTGAGACAAAAAATTGGAATGGAAGAGAGGTTCTCAGACCTCACGATTTGGAAGGAGAACCACAAAGAAAAAAACAAAGAATCCATCATTGATTATCATAGAGGGAGGATGGAACACCATCAGAGGTGTTTAGGATTTTGAAGTCAAACATGTGCGGATTAGGTGATAATACCCAATAAAAAGAAGAGTAAAATAAAACAAATACGACAACATATGAATGCCAAATGGTTACCCCGCATCTTTTTCAAATCTTATAGGGACTATAAAGATCACCTCCATTATGAAGTGAACAATTTCACACTATGCCGGTACAGTTACATAAATGTTTGGCCTAATCATGATCTCCAAGTAGACCCACTGAATGGGGTGAAAGATTTCACCAAGGGCCCCAACATTATTTAAAAACCATACAACATAACCGTGAACCCCTTGAGAACCACTAAAAAATATAAATTTATACCTCTAAACAACTGCACTGAAGATAAATATAAAAAAGAATATTTATACCAAGAAATTTATTCCCTTTAGTGTCTAATTATCACCAAAATTCCACTTTTTCCACCAATAAGTCTCAAGTCATTATAAATGTAAATAAATAATCCAAAACACACCCTCCACTAGGTCTAGTGAGTTGTCCTATGAACCACTATATAATTCCCTAAGGATAAAATATAGATAAATGAATACCTATAAAAATTGAACCACCAAATTCAAAAAACTACCAAATGTATCTTGGAAAAACCAAACCACACTTACTGTTATGAGAAAAAAAAACTATATTGAGACTGGTAATGGTTCTCCCCACAATTTAGAAATATCATAAACATGTTAATTAAAAGAGAACACCTAAAAATGAGACTACCACTACGGGTAAATTCACCAAAAATCACTAAATAACACATAAGAACAAACCCTCACTTCTTCAAAGGAAAACCAAGCACAAAAACTCAACACCCACATGGTCAAGTGCTTAATAAGCTTAAAAATAACATATATAAGGGGAAAAAAATCCAGGCATGCCACAATAAGAGAATACAATAGCACTTAACTCATCACATAAAACTCTACGGAAAAGCATGGATCTCATCACAGTAATTCATTTCATAGAAAAAGAAACTTAACCATCACTATCGACACCAAAAAGGACCAAAGGCATTATCCATCCTAATTACCCATATACCGACAAAAAAGTAACTAATTCACATATCTTAGAGAAACTATCCTTAAAATAAAACTTGAAATAAGAAAACAATGGAGGCTTAAAATAAGGTAATTGAACTATGAGAATGAATCCTATAATCAAAACCATGGTATCTAACAAGATTGAAGGCAAACACCCATACAAACAGAATTTGAAATCCAAAACACACAAAAACCTTTCAAAAAATTCTCCATATTGGTTTAAAAAACATCCACTAAAATATCATCATTCCTATTCTTAAACCCCATTTATGAAATGTTGAATGTGGTCAGTTTACTAGAAACCACATAATAAATAAAATCTCAATTTTACCTCCTTCAAACCATTTTCCCAAAAACAAGAAAAATAAAAATACCACTTCTTCCAAAACACTTTAAAAATAATTTCCAAAATAATTTTTAAATATCAATTAAAAAACAAATTAACCATTCATTTATTAAATCCCCAAAAGTTCCAAATTTCATTTATTTATATTTACTTTCAAAAAATCCTTTCAAATCTATTGTATAGAAATATATTTTAAAAAACATCTTCCAAATTAGTATCACAAATCAAAAGAAATTTTTTTACAAAAAACAAGGAATATTCATTTAAAAGAATCAATAGGATAAAAAATACAATTTAAAATTTCATAACATTACCCAAATCATGGTTGAAACATTTCAAAATATCATACTCTTGAGACATGCATGAAGATCCTTGGGATGATGAAAACTGTATCTCTAGATTCATTTCATGAAAAATGAATGTCCATAGTATAATGACCTATTTATAAATTTTCATTACACAGGGATAAATGAGTTATGAAAAAAAATATATCTTCCAGTTTTATGATCACTTTAATGAGGATGATTGGGATAAATATCGTGAAAATACGTTCTTTTACTGGAAACATTGATGCTGATTCCTAACATTATCTCATACCATGGGAAGGTATTATTAAGTGTCTCATTCTCCAAATAATATGGATTTATGATTTTATGATAAACTATTTAAATAAAATTCAAGACTAATGAAAATTATGCAATTCCATCAGCTGATAATAATCTTCCATCTTCTTGGGTGGGAATGTCCTCAAAATAAGTTCAAATGAAAATTTAAATTGTAGTCCACATCACACTTAAATAATTTCAAGATATATTATTCATTTAGAATGATTCCTTATGGACTCAATGGAACTATAATAATATTGATACAACCAGGTAGTTTTCTACTCAACATTACACATAAATATTAAATTTCTCAGGTGGAGATTCGATCAAAGGAAGGATGTAAAATTGGGATTTCTAGTTTAGAGGGATTGTTTCTGATGAAACAACCAAGGAATTATGGGTTTAATAGAGTAGTGTGAAATATCATGTCTCATTAGAGGTTATCATCTTATACTATGAAATATTGTTTTCCAAGTTGAAATTGTATTCACAAATAGAGATTTATACCAAATCAATTAGCCATTCTATTCGTGTACCAAAATCATTCACCTGTTGCGTAGAAAATTCAGGAACGGTTTTTGGGATATCTACAAATTATAGATAATTACAATTCTTGGAAACATGTTGGATGAGATCCTTCAGGAATCCAAAACATGGGAAATATCCAAATATATTTTTATTCCTATACTGGTTTCAGTGTGTGTACCATGAGGTTGTAATCCATATAGGAGGAGGAACAACCAATCAACCTAGTTTTACCCTCCCATCATAATAAATATTCATTTATTGGGTCATATACAAGAGGAAATTTCCTTATATATCCTTAGTGGAACCTTCCTTTTTTTATAATTTTGGGTATCATAACACCATCTATGTTATGATAATTAGTATATCGCAACGATTCTTTATTATTCCTCTCTCCCGATATTTTTCAATGTTTTTGTTGTTATAGTGAAATACTTATGTGTGAAAATTGTTATTGAGTTTCTAAGGTATATCCCCCCATTTCATTCTTTAATTATTTAGAACATTAATGAGTGGTGATAGATAATATTAGATGACCATAAAAAATAGTGTCATATAGAGTCACTTTGAGATGTGATTCTGGATCCTCAGATAGCTGGAGTGACCACATAGGAACCTTATACTGTGTATAAGTTTTCATCTGAATTTAAATCTTTGAAATAGGTTTCATTCTTAATTATCATCTTGAAAATTGTTCAGTGACACCCATTTTACCACTGCCAATATTGGTTATTGTTTATGTGTGATTAATCTACAGTAGTAATTAATTTACATTCTGCCAATGATCTAACAAACTTATCATAATGTTTGGCCAAAATGTTGGTGGAATAATATCTAGATGGGATGCTAGTGAATCGTCTCGATGTATGAATAGACTATTGGATTATACTAGTTCATTTATTTTCATTCCAGCACTACAGGCTTATAGGGAAGGAAAGTAGTCATACAAATGTTCTAGGAATTCTGGGGGATTTTTTTCTTCCTTTTCCCATCATTCTCATAATGGTACTAATAGAAAAATTTTAACTGATGTTATTGGTTACACAACTAAACTTTTTCATTGTAAAATGGTGTTGGGAACTTCACTGGGTGATAACCAAATTGTTGGATCTATCCCTAAAATCAAATGGGAAATAATGATGGTTTTCTTTCATATAGTTTTTTCATAATTATATCATGCCTATCCACATTGAATGTGGTCTTAGATTATATACCATAATATTAATGTGAATAGGTCCAAGAGCCCAGTGATTTCATAGAATATCAGGTCATTAGATAGCGTTCTTTGTTCCAACATTGAATTATCATCATGAAGACTCCTTTATAAAAATTTGTGGACAATGTTTAATGTCTTCATTAACATTTTAATTGCATGGATATGGGCGGTTTTTATTATTAGTAATTGTATATACTTATTCATCATGTTCTCATTTTTCTTAAGGTGTTGTCTAATCCTAAATATGATTTTATCTAGTTCAATATTTCTAAAAATCCTATGGATTCTTTGAAGGATTACACTACAGAGATTCATTATTTAGTCATCGTGGAAATACCACATTATGATTGGATCACTTTATAAACTGTAGAGTTATGAGAAAATGAGGCTCACATAGTGAGAGAAAAATAACAACTGTCATGAAAAAATATTTTTATGGAATGAAAGGGAAAAACATTTTGAGACCTAAAAACATTTCTTAGTTAGATGCATCAACTAGATTAAGATAAATTTTGGAAGAGAGTCCATTATGAGTAGTCCCTTAATACCTCAAGTCAAGAAATTTTAAATTTGTTGAGAAATTTTTTCCAATGATCTTAATAGTTATTTCATTTACTTCTCATTAATCCATAATATTAAGTAGATACTCTTGTTTATGGGTATTCATCTTCCCAAAATTTTCCAATGAATGGAATCCTTGTTTTTATCAATTAGAAATTTTATATTTCCAAAATCATTCCTCATATCATTATTAAAGGTTTTAAAATACAAAAATTCATATATCCAAAATCATTTAACTATTGAGTAGCAAATGTGTCCATAATAAAATGAGCATTTCAGTTGATGTATTATGTTTCTTTTTATCTTGCAATGGATCACGTATATATGATTACTATCTCCATAACACAAAAGTTGGGTTTTTGAAATTATGAATAGTCATGTATTGATATTTTTGAATACATTCATTGATATTATATGAATTTATATTTTTTTTTGCTCAAATATTTTTCTTGGTTTTGGGGACTAGATTGCACTTTTTTATTATTTCTAGGGCTACATGTTGGGCCCTACAAACATTATGTATTTTATATTACCATCCTACCTTTTTCCAATGACCTATGCAAATAGTACTGATTGAGCATGACTCAAATTTTACTCATGATATACATTATGGTCTTATAAACTAATTAGAATTACATTTAATTTCATTAGATATTTAAGTTCTTCTAAACAAGACTGATAAAACTTGTGGGTTTGGTCAAAACGTTTTTACCATAAATTACCAAAATAAATCTTCCTAGTTAAGAATACTTAAACATATTTTTGATGTGGGGAGATGAATTATAATCATTAATTTTTGAGGCTCACAAGTTTTTAAATGATAACATCAGGTGGGTAATGATGAAATCTCCAAGGACGTTGTTCGTATAGTTTAATTCATTATGTTGGATTTGAGGAATAAAGAAATAAAACTATTATCTCATATGAGAGAAGATTCATCTGGTTGATGGACAAAATTTATGGAAAAAATAATATAGTTCCACATATGAGAATATTAAGAATATTTAGCTCATATATATTGTTTTGGGATGTACTTCCATACCACTACCAATAATTTTTTTTCAGATTTGGGTTTTCCCGGATAGTGGACTATGGTTTACGAAATAATGTAATATTTTAAGTTGTTTTATGGGAGTAATCATAACCATCATCATCCTTTGGATGAATATTTACATACAAACATGATTTACAATAAGGGAAGTTCTCTTACCCAAACACGAGTTTTCATTTAACTGCAAACCATTCAAGGATTACTTGAATAGATTTTGATATACATTTTTAGGGTGTTTGGGCCTAAAATAATAATTTCAATCCCAGTAAGTATCTAATTGATATGATAATCAATGCAATCACATTTATAGATTGATTTTGTGATGATAGTCCACAAAAGGCAAAGTTATATATCATATGATACGGATTTGAAACAATAAGTTTAACATCATGTGACAAGGGAATTTCCTTACAGTTTACCATCATGCGACAAGGAAATTTGGTTTTTTCTTTAGTCTGGAATCAATGAACAGCCATTTCAGGGTTATCCTACCAAAAAATGAAATGAAATTCATTAGGATTAAGGTGTATGGTATATTTCATGGTTGCGGGGTCCTTAGATCCAAGGGGGTGGGAAGTGAATATGATTTAATAGATGGCGGGGGAACATGTTATAAAATAATCTTCCAATACAATATTGGAAGAGTACAGAGATAAGAGAATTTATCCATAAGAATGTGGATGAAACTAGTTTACGGGTGAAATTTATGGTGCCCATTATGTAGAACCAAATATGGGATGATTACACGTAGTTTTATCAATGGATTTCCTCCATGTCAAACCCTTTAATTACCAATAGTCAAAGAAGGGCTTATGGAGATTGAAATTTATCAAGGTATATAGTATTTTTTTCGAAATGAACATGCCTGAGTATGAAGGTTGTATTTAGGCTGGAATTGACCCGGAACATGTAGACTATTACTAACATGGGTTTAACACATAAATAGACATGGTATAATTTTCAAATAGACCTGAGGATGGAGATAGAAGTGTCATTATGTATCCTATGGTGATAGGATTCAAACATTACATATTTATAGGAATGAAAACTCCACAATGTGGTCTCATCCATACATGAGGAGGGGGAATTTTTACAAGACGTATAGACCTAAGATTTGAGATCTGGGTGTCACTATATATTTTGTAGTAATAGTAATCAGGCAAGATATTTTTCTTGATTGATTCCCTATATTGAAGATCTACTGTTCAGGGGGTGGGAATAATAGGATATTATGCATAAACCATGTGTTATGATTTTGGAATCACTATATATGACATTAGGATGATAATCAACCCATACATAATTATCGATAGAATGTGTGGTGGGGGACCAAAACCAAAGATAGATGTCCTATTAAGAGTGGTATAATGAAATAAAATGTTTTATTTAATGAAATAGATTTCAAATATGTAGTTTTAACATCATGCAGTAAAGATGGATTTTATTTCTTTTTAGCATATTTCATCTAGGAAAATACTATCCAAGATAAGAACTGATATATCTTGAACAACTGTGGAATACCATAGAATAATTCCTAATCCCACATGAGATATGATTAAAGTGAGAATCCTAGAATGAAAACTATTTTAGTCACCACAAAGATGTGATTAATAGAAATGGAAGATGGAATTTTGACATATTTCTACTGGTCAATGATATAGGATATGGTCATCACTACAAATCAAATCAATATGAGAATCCAACCATATGTAGCTCTAGGAATATTTTAAACACGAATTAGAGTGATGTAAAACATTAATTTTAATGACATATATTATGGAAGAAGGTTACTTGACATGAAAAATAAATAATGAATCATAATATTGGTTGTAATATTTAGGGTTATGAAAGACAAAAATGGAAATTTAATTTAACATAATGTGGTAAGTAGGAATGAAATATTTTATTTTTATGGTTATGCGACTAGTACAACATTTCCTGTTTTTTTGAGAAAATTTCATGAAACAGATAAGGTAAAAAAATTTAGTGAAATGAAAACCTACAATGGTACAATATCACACCAATTTTTAAGAAAATTGCAAAATGTTTGGAGAGGGACGACTATCCATATAAAAATTGAATGTTTATATGTACTAGAAACAATATTCCCTTGTGTTACTAGGTATCCCACTAAATTGGTAATGATTCTTTATGTAGTTCTAGAACCATGTGTGCTAGGCACTCTTATGTTATATGGGAAGCATCCTCTCTGGCAAGGGGAAGAGAAATTACACATTTTAAAGTCTTTCTAGGGGGATGTTTCCATTTAATTTAATATCGTGGTAAATTTTTAATTGTTCATTCCTTTTATTTTCATATGATAAGTGCATCTTTGTAGTTTATATTCATACAGAAATGAATACCATGGAGAGTGTTTTGGGTCATATGACTAAGACCATGGTCCCCTTCCATTTAATTTATTGTAATTAGGAATAGGGAGTTTATATCGGTTAATTTCACAAATATTTTCCCAAATAAATGGGTGAAAAGATGTCCATATTATCCAACAAGTGAAGAACATGATTTAATATGTGGCCTTAGGTGTCTAAGGTTGGTGAAAAAAGTTTTATAAAGTGGTTTATTTGGGGGTAGGACTATGATAGTGGCCCTAAGAATTAATTTGTATGTCTTCCAAGTGAGAATGAAGCCATATGTATTCCTAGGGATATATAGGATGGTGGTTTGGTTGGATTATAACATAGTGATTTGGTACCTCTCATGTCTGGACCAAAGTGTTATGCAGTTTTATGTCCCAAAATAAGAATTTGAACCATGAAGTTTTATGGTATATAGTGAGGTGGTTGTCTTATAGTCTAACATCTTATGAGAGGGTGTATTTCATAACTTTCATGGTCAGGAGGTAAGGAAGGTTTTTCATTAATCTTAAAGGAGTATTAAAAGGAACATTGCGTGTTGCAGTTATGGGTCCTGAAAAACTAGAAAATTCACCTATGAGCATAGATGGAAACCATGGATGTCGTCCAAAAAAGTGGAAATAACATATTTCTATAGTTTTCCAAAACCATGGAATCAATATCATTTGAAATATTTGTCATCTATTAACATGGTTTAAACAATGTAAATAGATCAAATATAACCACAGATTAAACAATGAGAATATGCCATATAAAACCATGGTTCAACCGTGGAAATTGGATCATATTTACACTATTTAAACTGTAACATCCCAAGTAAGTAATTAATAATAGATATTTTTATCTATGTCTATTAATTAATTAGATAGTGTTTTAGAGACTTAAAATGAAAATAAATCCAATTTTAAGCATGGAATACACTAATATTTTTTAAAAGATTGTTTTACTTCCTTTTGATGGAAACCCATTTTTAAATCTATCTTTTGACAATTTTATAAGCTATCTTTGTCAAAATAAACTTATTCTTTATTATTGGGACATCAAAATTTTGTTTGTGTGAATTTTTGGTATTTTTCTGACAATGTTCATTTTTTTAATGAATAGTGAAAAATACTGCATTTTACATCAAAACTGCATTTTAATCTAATTTATTTATATGATTATATTATCTTTTGAATTGATTTTAAAGTTAAATTAGAATATATTTTTTCCGTTTAATCCAATGGTGGTCATTTGGATTAATTTCACTTTGGAATTGGTCATAAACTAATGCCAAACTTTTCAAAGATATTGTTTCAAAAAAACCTGCTATATGTTTTGACAGCGGGAATTATTTTTAAACCAATTATTGAAATTTATGTCTTTGAGATTTGGTAAAATGGATTACATATTTGGAATCAGAAGGTCCAAATTATGTAATTAAGACTCTTTTGTTTTTGGAAATTTTGAATAGTAACGATGGTAATTATCTTTAATTATCTTGATTAGTGTGTAATCAGGTAGTTAAAGATAATAAAATGATATCATAATAATACAAAAAGACCACAAAATGTTTCCTAAGGCTACTGGTTGTCTCATGGCCGACCATGGGATGCCTTGTGCCAAATTTGGGGGCCCCATGGAAACACTTTTGTGAGAAAGTGACTTTTTTATCTTTTTATTTTTATAGAATGTTCAATGTGACAAAGAATGTATCACCTAAGTAAAATATTTTTAATTTTGCCTACATAAATGATCTTTTGGACTATAAATATTCATTATAAATCTATAAAGATTTCATACATCATAGTATTTTTTTCATAATTTTTAGACTTTAAATAAATTAAATTATTTATGACATCGTGATGATGCAGCGATTACCAAATTAATAAAGGATTTAAATAAAATGAAATGATAATGTAACATATATGACCTACACATGTCCAAAACCTATTGTATGGGTGGATTTCGAACCCTTATCACCTGAACCTCGAATTATATCAATTTGGGACCTTTTTAATCCAAAAATCATTTTCAAATAAAGTAACATTTTTTTACTTTCCAAGAGTGCCCCTCCTCTCCTCTTATAAAAGGCCCCCACCTCTACCTCCTTACCAACACTCCCAAAGCCTTTGGCTCGGCCAACCCCTGGACATTTTTTCTCTCCAAATCCCTCTCTTACTCCTTGAAGCCTCACTTTGGGCAGAAGTCTTCCCAAGGAAGCCTTCGAGCTCAAACCAATGGGAGTTACCCGATTTTAAGGTAATGTCTTCACTTGAGTCCTTTGGTTTTATTTTTCTTCTCCAATCCCCTAAACTCTTTTTATTCATTTCTTTTGTAAAAACTCTAGTATGTAAAATATACTAGGATGTTTTTATAAGAAGTATTCGAGCTACACTTACACACACATACATCTAATGGTTAAAGGACATACTGTTTTCGTGGATGGTGAATTTATGCCTCCCGAAACGATGATTGTTCAACATTCGTTTAACACCTTCAAATCTGGCCATTAAGATGACACTATATTTATATATGATATATAATATGTTTATATTTTCCTTAAGCTTCTGTATTTTTTATTTTGGGCATACCTTTATGGTTTCCATTATGGGTAAACATGATATCTTCATCTAAGGTAGTGCGGACTACCGCCCCTTCAAAGTGATTTGATTTGTTAATACCATATGTGGGACATATAAAGGGTGGAGTTATGATATTATATATGATATTACAGTAAAAGTATAATATACCTTTATATCATTATGACTCCATTCTATAAAATACAAAATAGAAATGAAAGTAGCGTTCATGCGTACGTACGACTTACCGTCTCCATGAAATGTGCATTTCATTTCATACCTCTAAATGATTATGTAATATTATAAATGCATGTATATACTTGATATATATGATATATACATCATGATTATAATTCTGGATATAATGGATACATGAACAACTTGTAATTATAAAGGGTGTATTTTTTACTCAAGTACCAATGATCGTTAAAACTACTGTTATTAACTTAAATAATTACATAGTGTTAATGACATGGAAATAAGTGATATAAAAGGAATAATGAACATGAAAAGGGTTCTTAAGCACGTAGAAATTAACTCAAGTTTATTATTCAGGACATTATAGAACGATCGAGTCAAGTCGGACCTGAGGTATGGGACTTCATCTCAATCTCCATTCATTGAGGTGTATTTTGTTTTATACACAACCTTATTTTATATGGTGTATAAACCCCTTTGACTTTTACGTTTATTCAAAAGGAATCCTTTTTATACGAAGCGTTTACTAAACGACAAAAGGTAATGTTTTTGTCGTACGTATGTGGCGACAACGACTTCTCTGCCGCCGTGATCATTATTTGAGTTTCGGTTTCCTCTACAAGCCATACCTTCTTTTTAGAAGAAAAAAATACCATGTTTTAATTTTCTTTTAATTTGGTATTGAAAATGGTTTTCATAATGTTTTTATATCAATGTGTTGTATTGATATCTTGTGATTGAAATGTGGCAATGTTATGTTTCCTTTATGCATGTTTTATGTGATACGATTATGTTGAGGTTATTGGGCACTATTATGAAGACAAGAGGTTCCGTGATAAACTAAGGGTGGGTGAGCCCGATATAGCTCTCCAATGCATTAGGTAACGCGAAGGAGTGAAATTTTAAGGTTTCTCCAAAGAGATTTAGGTAATATACTGTGATGGGTATTCCAAACGTAACCAAGAGGGTTACTCCCTACGTAAGAATGTTATGAATGCCTCAAGTTACCTTTATGTCTTTTTTTTTATTTTTTTTATTTTTTTTTTAGACCGCAAATCATTTTTTTGATTTTATGAAGGCCGGTTTGAGGGTACCCGGTTCCCATGGTACATTTCACAACATCCAAAATTCAGAGAGAAAACCACATTCAGCGGAGGAAATCCAAATTCAAACTAAAATCGAACCACGCGTCTCCCCAATCCGCACGCCACCTCGAGATGCGTTCCACGTGGCCACCTCGAGCCGCACACCACCTCGAGAAACGAGTTGACAGAAATCAAACCACCTCCATCCATATCGCCGGCGAGAGATTCCGGCCATCTTCATCCATCGACGTCGTCGAAAAACAACGGATCACACCATTCAGACATATCCACAACACCAGAACGCCGATGAGCTTCACTGACGCTCGTCATCACGCAATCATCCGCGCCGGCGACGAGAAACAGAGTGCATCACCGCTGGTGGAACCCTTCACCGATTTCAACGAGGGAGAAACCTCGTCACTAGTAACAGCGAGGTAGAACCCCACGGCACAACGCCAAAACATCACAGCCAAAACGAAACCGCCAGAAACAACCACAAAAACGCAACACAAAACACAAAAACCAAGAAAACACCCAAGGAACGAATGAACCCGCCGCGAACAGACAAACCTACCGCGTCATACAAAGGTATACCCTAGCTAACTCACCTGGGAGGAGGCAGGAGGCCGCCGCCTCATGAGCGCAGCCCTCAAACGCGAATAAAACACCACCGGACAGCAGACAGCTGCCGAGATCTGATCCACGGGCGCTCCGGAGAGTATGCCATCACCAAGACCGGTCTTACACCCATGGACCAGAACCAGCCACCACCGACGCCCGAGAGCATATCACCGCCAGAGAGAGGGCCACGAAGCGTCACTGCAGCAGCGGAGATCCACCGCCAACCCACCGAGCGCAAGAAAACCCTAGATCCATAGCGGAGGAGCCGGTCGCGGCGAGAGCGAGAAAACCCTAGACCGAGAGGTATGTTAAAGTTCTTATGTTTAATGGGTAAAGAATGATTTCATTATTATTTATATATGTACCCATGTTTCCTTTCCATATATTTTTATATCCCGTACTGAGATTTTTATGCTCATCCCAAGATTTTTTGAAATGTTTTTCACAGGTCAAGGGAAAGGTACATGATATGATGATAGTGTCAAGGATGTATCAAAAAAGAATCCATGTTTTATTTTAAATATGTTTCCATTGATGGGAAAGAAGAATACTATCTTTTTGTAACCACTTTGTTTATATGTGGAATTTAATGCAAGTTTTATGATCTAATTCTCTAAAACTCTAAACCCGAAAAGATCCTCAAAGTGTATTCTTTTAATAACTCAAGATTAAGTAAGGTTTAAGGCTGGGGCCTTATAGTTGGTATCAGAGGTCAGTTTAGATAACTTTAGGAGTTAGAATTTTATTAAATGATTATCCAAAAATATTTTTTTTATGGTCAAATTGAATTGATATAGAATTTAAAGATTACCATGTTGCTTCACCTAAGGTATTTCTGTGATAAGAATTGTTTTCCATAGAGGAAACAGAGCATCTTTTCTAGGAAGGGATGCAGAAGGAAATAATGTTCTGAATCAGCATCCTGAGATGGTTGGAATTGGAACTGAACAGTTTGTTGCCGTAATGGCGCAGTTGACTCAAGCGATAAATGGTGGTGGTATCCATGCACGAGATCAGCCGTATCAACCGTAGAGAAACATGTCAGTGGTAGAGCATTTCATGAGGCAACATCCCCCATCATTCAGAGGATCATCTGACCCTGTGCTAGCTGAAGGGTGGATTAAAGCACTGAAGACGATTTTCGATTTCATGGGGTGTTCAGACAATCATAAGGCTAGTCATGTTATTTACCGTTTGGAGGGTGAATCAGATCAGTGATGGTCGATGGTTAAAAATATTAGGGACGTGGATGAAATTGATGATCTCGACTGGGATTAATTCAAAGGTATGTTTCATGAAAATTATTTTCCTAAGGCTGTTAGACTAAGGATAGAAAAAAAATTCTTCGAATTGAGGCAAGAGGAAGACTCAGTGGCTACCTATGAAGAAAGGTTCACTCGATTGGAAAGGTATGCTCCAAATTTTATCCGAGACCTTGATAGTAAAATCAATCATTTTTACTTAGGATTAAAGCCAAAATATCAAAGGTCATTAGCTTCTCGTGAGTTTAAAAGTTATGAAAAGCTTGTTCGATGTGCTGAGAAGGTGGAAATGGAGTTTTCCGATGATCAAGTGTTCTATAACAACTAGCAGAAGAAGAGTCCAAGGTGGCAGGAGAAAGGGAAGAATTCTTCAAAAAAGTCTGACGGTAAGAAATCTATGTTTCGAATTTGTGATAAATGTGGAAAAAAGCATGCTGGGGAATGTCTTCTGAATTCTGGAAAGTGCTACCAATGTGGTAAGATAGGACATAAGGCTCGCGATTGCACTGAAAAGTATCAAGGTTGAGGTAAGACCAAATTTGATTTACAGTTAATGAAATGTTTTAAGTGCAATGATATGGGTCACTATGAAAATGAGTGTCTGAAAAAGAGCTTGAGTGATGGGAAATAGTTATACTACAAGCAGAAAGGGGTGGTGAAATCTTTTGCAACTACTTCAGCAGATGTCGGGCCATCAAATGAAGTTGTATCATGTACTTTGTTTGTTTTTTCAGATTATTTCAGTGTGTTTTTTGATTCCTGGTCTACACATTATTTCATCTCTGAAACCTTTTCTAGTAAAATGGGAATACCATTTGAAGAAATGACTCCTCAACATTTGATAAAAACACCTGGGGGAAATTTTGAGGCAAAAAGAATTTATAAGAAACTTACTATCCTTATCTGTGGAATGAACCTACATGCAAACCTTATTGTTCTACCTCTAGTAGAGTTTGATGTTATCCTGGGTATGGATTGGCTCTCTATTTACCATGATAAGATTGACTGCAGAGATAAAGAAGTTTCTTTTCAAAAATACTTTCATTTTTTGTACAAGAATGAACCCTTACTGTTGATATCTTATCAAGAGGCCAAGAAACATGTAAAAGATGGAAATGAATGTTACCTTGAACACATCGTTGAAAATAAAGGAACTATTCAGATTAATGATGTGCCAGTGGTAAATGAGTATCCTGATGTTTTTTCAGATGAGTTTCCTAGAATAATACCAGATCGGGAAGTTGAGTTTACTGTTGACTTAGTTCCTGATGCTAATCCAATTTCAAAACCCACTTATCGAATGGCTCAAATTGAACTTTTAGAGTTGAAGGAGCCATTGCAAGATTTATTAGAGAAAGGTTTCATTCGACCTAGCACATCACCATGGGGTGCTCCTGTTTTATTTCTTAAAAAGAAAGATGGTTCAATTAGACTTTTCATTGATTATAGAGCCTTGAATAACATCACTGTTAAGAAGAAATATCATTTGCCTCATATCGATGAATTGTTTGATCAGATCTAGGGAGATCAGTATTTTTCAAAGATTGACTTGAGATCGGAGTACCATCAGCTGAAGGTAAAGGAAGAAAATGTTCTGAAGACCACGTTCCGTACAAGATATGGCCATTATTAATTTTTAGTAATGCCTTTTGGGCTAACCAATGCAGCTGTTGTATTCATGGACTTAATGAATAAAATTTTCCATGAGTTCTTGGATAAGTTTTTGGTGGTTTTCATTGATGATATTTTGGTGTTTTATAAAAGTAAAGAGGAGCATGAAAGACATTTAAGGATTATCTTGAAAACTTTAAATGAAAAGAAACTGTATGGAAAATTCTGCAAGTGTGAGTTTTGGTTGCAACAAATTTCTTTCCTTGGTCACATTGTTTCTAAAGATGGGATAACTGTTGATCCTGCAAAAACAAAAGTTGTGGAAGACTGGCCAAGAACCACAAATGTAACTGAGATTCGTAGCTTCCTTGGTTTGCCAGGCTATTACCAAAGGTTTGTTAGAAATTTGTCACGGTTATCTAGTCCAATGACTAAGCTAAATCGAAAGGGTGTTAAGTTTATCTGGACAAAAGAATATGAGGATTGTTTTCAGGAATTGAAAAGAAGATTGGTGAATGCTCCAGTTTTGGAACTAACTTCTAGGAATGGTGAGTTTGTTATATACAGTGATGCTTCATTGAATGAAATTTGTTGCGTCCTAATGCAGAATGATCAGGTAATTGCTTATTCTTCACGACAGTTGAAATCTCATGAGGTAAATTACCCTACACATGATTTGGAATTTGCTGCTGTCGTTTTCTCCTTAAAAATTTGGAGGCATCATTTGTATGGAGTAAAGTGTGAAATATATACTAATCACAAAAGTTTAAAGTATATATTCACTTAGAAAGAGTTAAACATGAGATAGAGGAGATGGCTGGAATTAATCAAGGATTATGATTGTACAATTCATTACCATCCGGGAAAAGAAAATAAACTGGTCGATGCTTTGAGTCGAAAAAGTAATGCTTCATTAGAAATGTTGTGTTTGGAACTTGATCCTTTGGTTAAGGATTTGATGAACATTGGCATAGAATTTGTTGGTGCAGGAAGTTCTTCTGTTTTGTTTCAGGTATCAGTGAGATCATCTTTATCAGATAGAATCAAGAAAGCACGGAATCAAGAAAGTAAGTTGCAGAAAAAGGTAGAGCTGATTCAGAAAGGTATGTTGCCTGAATTCAACATTGATAATGATTGCGTTTTGAGATTTGGGAAGAGATTTTGTGTTCCTTGTGATTCACAGTTGAAGAGAGAGTTGTTATGTGATGCTCATAGTTCTCCGTTTTCAGTTCAGCCTGGCAGTACTAAGATGTACAGATATCTGCGTGAGTATTTCTGGTGGGATGGAATGAAAAGAGATATTGCTAATTTTACTGAGAAGTGTTTGACATGTCAATAGGTTAAAGCAGAGCGGCAGTTACCGAAAGGGATTCTTCAGACTTTACCAGTGCCAGAGTGGAAATGGGAGAATATATCCATGGACTTTGTTGTGGGATTACCGAAGACATCTCGAGGTAATAATGCAATCTGGGTTATTGTTGATCGCTTGACTAAATCTGATCATTTCCTTTCTATACGAGATACTTTATCCCTAGATCAACTTTCCCGTTTGTATCTTAAAGAGATAGTCAGGTTACATGGAGTTCCTCTCTCCATTGTATCTGATCGTGATCACAGGTTCACTTCTAACTTTTGGAAAGGCCTTCAGAAGTCATTGGGTACTGAATTAAATTTTAGTACAACACTTCATCCTCAATCAGATGGGCAGTCAGAATGAACAATTCAGACCGTGGAGGATAAGCTACGAGCCTGTTCGATGGATTATCAGGGATGTTGGGACCAACATTTTTCTTTGGTTGAATTTTCATATAATAACAGTTTTCATTCCCATATACAGATGGCACCATTTGAGGCATTATATGGGAAGTGGTGTCAAACTCCAGATTTCTGGGATGAAGTGGGTGAAAGGAAGTTGATGGGACCAGAATTGGTAGAAGAGAAGGCAAAAAAAAGTTCAGCTGATTCAGAAACACATGAGAACAGCTCAGAGTAGGCAGAAGAGTTATGAAGACAACAGGAGGAAGGATCTAACTTTTGAGGTAGGTGATCATGTTTTTCTCAAAGTCTCACCATGGAAAAGTGTGATGCGATTTGGTAAGAAGGGAAAGTTGAGTCCAAGGTTCATTGGACCATTTGAAATTCTGGAGAGAGTTGGATCAGTTACATACTAGGTGGCTTTACCTCTGAGTTTATCTCAGGTACACAATGTTTTTCATGTTTCGATGCTGAGAAAGTATATGCCAGATCCATCTCATGTTTTGAGTCCAGAGGTAGTTCAGCTGGAAGAGAACCTATCTTATGAGGATCAACCGGTCCAGATTCTTGACCACAGGGAGCAAGTGTTACGAAATAAGGTGATTAATCAGGTAAGGTTTTTGTGGAAAAACCACATGATGGAAGAGGCAACATGGGAATCTGAAAATGCAATGAGGGATAAGTACCCCCATTTATTCGATAAGTAAATATATTGTGGGGACGCAATTTTCTTAATGGGGGGAAGGATGTAACATCCCAAGTATGTAATGAATAATAGATATTTTTATCTATATCTATTAATGAATTAGATAACGTTTTAGAGGCTTAAAATGAAAATAAATCCAATCTTATGCATGGAATACACAAATATTTTTTAAAAGATTGTTTTACTGCCTTTTAATGGAAAGCCATTTTCAAATACATCTTTTGACAATTTTATAAGCTATGTTTGTCAAAATAAACTTATTCTTTATGATCGGTACATCAAAATTTACTTTGTGTGAATTTTTGGTATTTTTCTGACAATGTTAATTTTTTTAATGAATAGTGAAAAATAATGCATTTTACATCAAAACTGCTTTTTAATCTAATTTATTTATATGATTATATTATCTTTTGAATTGGTTTTAACGTCAAATTAGAATATATTTTTACCATTTAATCAAATGGGGGTCATTAGGATTATTTTCACTTTGGAATTGGTCATAAACTAATGCCAAACTTTTCAAAGATATTGTTTAAAAAAACCGTTATTTGTTTTGACAACGGGAATTATTTTAAAATCAATTATTGCAATTTATGTGTTTGGAATTTGGTAAAATGGATTACATATTTGGAATCAGAAGGTCCAAATTATGTAATTAAGAGTCTTTTATTTTTTAACATTACGAATAGTAACGATGGTAATTATCTTTAATTATCTTGATTAGTGAGTAATCGGGTAGTTGAAGATAATAAAATGATATCATAATGTTACAAAAAGACCACAACATGTGTCCTAAGGCTACTTTTTGTCTCATGAACGACCATGGGATGCCTTGTTCCAATATTGGGGGCCCCATGGAATCACGTTTGTGAGAAAGTGACTTTTTATCTTTTTATTTTTAAATAATGTTAAATGTGACAAAGAATGTATCACCTAAGTAAAATATTTTTACTTTTGTCTACATAAATTATATTTTGGACTATAAATATTCATTAGAAAGATTAAAATATTTCCTAAATCATAGTATTTGTTTCATAATTTTTATACTTTATATAAATTAAATTATTTATGACATCATGATGATGCAGCCATTACCTCATTAATAAAGGATTTAAATAAAATGAAATGATAATGTAAAATCTATTACCTACACATGCCCAAAACCTATTGTATGGGTAGATTTAGAACCCTTATCACCTGACCCTCTAATTAAATCAATGTGGGACCTTTTGAATCTGAAAATCATTTTCAAATAAAGTTACATTTCTTTACTTTCCAAGAGTGCCCCTCCTCTCCTCTTTTAAAAGGCCCCCACCTCTACCTCAATAACCACACTCCCAAAGCCTTTTCCTCGGCCAAACCCTGCCCATTTTGTCTCTCCACATCCCTCTCTTACTCCTAGAAGCCTCACTTTGGGTAGAAGTATTCCCAAGGAAGCCTTCGAGCTCAAACCAATGGGAGTTACCCGATTTTAAGGTAATTTCTTCACTTGAGTCCTATTGTTTTATTTTGCTTCTCCAATCCCCCAGACTATTTTTATTCATTTCTTTTGTAACAACTCCAGTATGTTAAATATACTAGGATGTTTTTATAAGATGTATTTGAGCTACACTTACACACACCTACATCTAATGGTTAAAGGACATACTGTTTTCGTGGATGGTGAATTTTTGCCTCCCGAAACGATGATTGTTCAACATTCTTTTAACACCTTCAAAGGTGGCCATTAAGATGTCACTATATTTATATATGATATATAATATGTTTATGTTTTCCTTAAGCTTATGTATTTTTCATTTTGTGCATTCCTTTATGGTTTCCATTATGGGTAAACATGGTATCTTCATTTAAGGAAGTGCAGACTACCGCCCCCTCAAAGTGATTTGATTCGTTAATATCATATGTGAGACGTATAATGGATGGATTTATGATATTATATATGATATTAAACTGGAATTATAATATACCGTAATATCATTATGACTCCATTCTATAAAATACGAAATAGAAATGAAAGTAGCGTTCATGCGTACGTACGACTTACCCTCTCCATGAACAGTGCATTTCATTTCTTACCTCTAAATGATTTTGTAATATTATAAATGCATGTATATACTGGATATATATGATATATACATCATGATTATAATTATGGATATAATGGATACATGAACAACTTGTAATTATGAATGGTTTATTTTTGACTCAAGTATCAATGATCGTTAAAACGACCGTTATTAACTTACATAATTACATAGTGTTAATGACATGGATATAAGTGATATAAAAGGAATAATGAACTTGAAAATGGTTCTTAAGCAAGTAGAAATTAACTCAAGTTTATTATTCAGGAAATTAAAGAACGATCGAGTCAAGTCGGAACCGAGGTATGGGACTTCATCTCAATCTCCTTTCATTGAGGCGTATTTTGTTTTATACACAACCTTATTTTATATGTTGTATAAACCCCTTTGACTTTTACGTTTATTCAAAAGGAATCTTTTTTATATGAAGCATTTACTAAACGATAAAATGGAATGTTATTGTCGTACGTATGCAGCGACAATGACTTATCCGCTGCCGTGATCATTATTTGAGTTTCGGCTTCCTCTACAAGCCATACCTTCTTTTTAAAAGAAAAATAAATACCATGTTATAATTTTCTTTTATTTTGGTATTGAAAATGGTTTTCATAATGTTTTTATATCCATGTGATGTATTGATATCTTGTGATTGAAAGGTGGGAATGTTATGTTTCCTTTATACATGTTTTATGTGATATGATTATGTTGAGGTTCTTGGGAATTATTATAAAGACGGGTGGTTTCATGATAAACTAAGGGCAGGTGAGACCAATATAGCTCTCCAATGCATTGGGTAACGTGAAGGAGTGAAACGTTAAGGTTTCTATGAAGAGATTTAGGGAATATACTGTGATGGGTATTCCAAACGTAACCAAGAGGGTTACTCCATACGTAAGAATGTTATGAATGCCTCAAGTTGCATGTATGTCTTATGATTTCTATGATTTATTCATGATTTGATGAGGTATGTTAATGTGCTTATGTTTTATGGGTAATGTATGATTTCATTCTTATGTATATATGTACCCATGTTTCCTTTCCATATATTTTTATATCCCTTACTGAGATTTTTATGCTCATCCCAAGTTTTTTTGAAATTTTTTTCACAGGTCAAGGGAAAGGAACATGATATGATGATAGTGTCAAGGATGTGTCAAGAAAGTGTCCATGTTTTATTTTAAATTTGTTTCCATTGATGGAAAATAATAATACTATCTTTATGTAACCACTTTGTTTATATGTGGAATGTAATGCAAGTTTTATGATCTAATTTTCTAAAACTCTAAACCCGAAAAGATCCTCAATGTGTAGTCTTGTAATAACTCAAGATTAAGTAAGGTTTAAGGTTGGGGCCTAATATAAACCATGGAGGTAGGTTACCTATAGCCACAGTTTAACCATCGAAATTGGATCCTATTTACAAGGTTAACAACAAAGAAGTAGGTCATGTAGAGACATAGTTTTAAACCTGACTATTTGTTGATATAGCCATAGTTTAGTCGTGGTAATTATAGGCTACTACCATGGTTAAATAAATGTCTATATCGATTATATGGCATAAATCACTATATATGAACATCCAAATGACTGAATCTACATATAGATAGTATAAATTCATGATTCCATGAACTAGAGGAGAAATAATTTTTCTATGTTTCCAAATTCCCAAACCAAAAACAGAATTAGAACCAATCCATTCTTCTTTTACCTGATCAGCCCACTAGTATGTTTCAATCTATTATTCTATCCTTCCTTGGATTCTTATCATCATCAAAAGGTCGATGGATATGAAAATTTGGTGCATGAATCCTATTTGATACATTTATATACCCCTTTCATGGAAACTGGAACTCTAAATCAACACCATCATTTCTAGTCTTCTTTTATATAATTATTATCATGAGATCTTAGAAACCCAATCCTAGAATGATTTCCAAATTTAGACCCTAAAGAAATAATTTCTTTTCCTTGTGTGATTACCAACTTAGGTTAAATAACATTCCCCTTTCTTTTGGGAGTATCATTTAGCTATAGTTTGTTTTGATATTGGTGATGTCTCTTTGAACAAATTTATGCCTTATAATGAACTACGAATAAAAATAACCCTAAAAAAGTAACATTTTTAAGAATAAAATATTATTTAAATGGTGAATTCTATGTTGTTATTTATGGAGTACCACCACACTTATGAAACTATATAATGATGATCAATTTCTTAATGGTTTCAAAACCACCTTTTATTCCAATTAAAGTAGAGATAAGTTAAAACTTGACAGTTAAATCAATGAAAAATTATAAAAATAAATATAACTTCACAACAATTAAATTAATTGTACAAGTTATTTCTTTAAAAATTTGAATCATTACATCATGGTTATAATTCCAGTTTAAAATTTAAACCTATAAATTTACTTGATGTCTCTCAATATTGTAAAGGTCATCATAATGTTCACATTGAATCAAAACCATTTGAGGAAATTAAAACTAATAAATGGTGAATTTTCATCAAAATGTTCTGAAATTAGTTACACCTAATTGATATAAAAGGGGTTTGGTTTTACACAAATAATTAATCAATGACAGTAATTAAGAAAAAATATACAACCTTTTGAATCTATTATGGAAAAATATATCTTTTCATAACAATCATTAAAGATAAATGTAAATGATGGTATCATTTTTCAGTGAATGAGAATATAGTAAAACTAATTGAAAATAAAAATAAAAATTATCACCTCAGTGTCATTAATTTTCTGTATCTTCATGTGGTTTTGAATGATAATGGATAATTTTGTTTCAGTATCCATTCATTGTGATCAAGATGTTTGATGATAAAAATTTTAGATAATGATGTGAGAAGCATTTCTCTAGTACTATAACTAGAAAGACATGATAATTATTTTTGAGAGGAAGCTCTTATGCTTACTGATTCTACTAAGGAGCGTACAAACCCTTCCTTATTCGCAACATTATTTTTTAGTTATTTTTAAATATTGTAAATTGATGGAGATAAACTATATGGGGAGCTAGGTGAGTGTTTTATTAGTATTACAATAAAAAATGGTGTCTATAATAGTGAACATGAATTTCCATGATAATGAGCAGAGTACAACACTCATATTGGATGTTTCTAAAGAAGATACTCTCAATTAATAATTATTTTATGAAAAAATGATTATTGAGTAAAAAATCAATATAAAATTGAAGTAATGAGAATTCCAATCACATTTCCTATCTATGATTTGAAATTACAAATATATATTTAAATAGGGACTATTGGATTATTAGAATAATGTTAGAAAGGGATAAATGTTTTCATTTTATATAAGTGTTATAATATGTTTATTTAGATATGAATAATCTATAAAATTATATTTTTAACTCTTATTAAACATTCTCATGATGTTAATATCTCCCATACTATACATTTTATACAATATAAGTACATTTAACTGACTTACTAATACCTATGAATAAACTATGGAAACATCGAAGTGTACAATGGATAAATATATAATATTGGTGATGGAGTTCGTATATGGTGTGCTCTTCATCTTGGTTGTGTCATGCTTGATCGCTGGTTCTGCTTTAAGGGTGGACCAGACTGACTGTGCATGAAATATGATTAAATTTAGGTTCACCTCAGTATATTATTATGTTTATAAAAATTTAGGTTTTAAAACCCCCATTCCTTCCGTAATGTCGATTACTCTATGTTTTTTGTTTTTTATGACCGATCTTAAACTCAAATTCCACTAGGTTAATCTCAATAATAGATAAAAACAATAATAAAAAATCTTATATACCTCTTCTCACCCTTGAATAATGTTCTATAAGTATATATAAAATAATCCCCCTTGATATTTTTTCATTTTAATTTATAACATAAACCACATACCCTTGTTTCTATTCAATTACAACCTACCCATATGTGGCTTCCCAAGCCCGTCCCAATGAATAGAGTTCATGATGAAAAATAAAACATAGAGGTCGAACTAATTAAAACCTCTCTCAATGATGATTAAGGGGTTGAGTGATCATTGTGGATAAAGTTTTGAGAAAAATTTCATACCGATATGAGATATATAGAGAAATAAGAAAAAATAAGGTTTCATGGAAATAGGTTAACATCAACTAAAAAATGAAGGGAGACAAGATTACATGAAGAAAACAATTACCAACGAACAAGGTATAATTTATACTATTGGTCTTGTGGTGTACTTATCTATAAATATTTCATTTTTTGGTATAATATTTCTATTCCTACTACAGGTAAAGATAATGCTATAAGGGTTTGACATTAATAGAAATAATTGAAGAGCCATATTTAGGATCAACTACATGAATGGAATATTGAGATGGAAAATATTTTTTAATTCCTATAGGAAAACATTTGATGATGTGGTAAGGATAGAAAAATTTAAACTGATTGTATTCAATTTTCCCAATCATAATACAATTATAATTAGAATGTGGATTTCAAATATCAATTATTCATACAGGAAACAGAAATTCATACAGATATTATGAAAATAATTCATAGATGATTTTTTTTATTTCAATAATGTTATTGGGTTTCAAAAGTAAGAAGGAATTTGGAATTCGATAATGAAAGATAGTGAGGATATTATTTTTGAAGATATATTTGTAGAATTAAATGAAGAAACTAGACTAATATAGGTATATGATGTAGATTCGTCACATAATAGCGATGATTATTGAAAATATAATATTATCGGTACATGTTAAAGGAAGACGAATCAATTGTGTATTTATTATATAATTGGTGACTATAATTGCGGTGTTAAGATCTAGGGAAGCGCTATAATAATCAGTTGCAATAGTCTTCCTTCAATGGTAGAGACCAAAAATTTTATTGAATATTTTCAACATAATTTGGGGATCATTTCTATGAATAAACAACCCAATTATATATTAAATAATGATACATGGGATATTTTACCTATACATATAGAGAAAAAAATATTAAAAAATTATGTTTTTAAGGGAATATAAAATAAAAAAGGGAGTTTCTTCTAGAAAAATTATTATACTTATATGAAATGGGTGCTCCCAAATTGAGGCTATTTATTTTTATTAGGGATTTTTTCCATTACCTAGGATTAGAGATCAAATATTTTTGGAAATTATGAATCAGTGAGAATAATGTTTTCTAATCGATATAAAGTTGTCATTTCATAATGGTTTGATCAATTAGGAAGTACAAATGAAATAATATGTAAGAATTTAGATGATTATTCTTTGTTAGAGACAAGTATGTTTCATGTCACCTTAAGTACAACTGAGTAATAATATATAGTTGCATCAAATTAATATACTCAATTGATGTGAATGAATACTCTAATTGAAGACATTGATATTAATATTGGATACACAATGATGATATTTCGCCATAATTGTAGGTTGATAAATTATATGTTTAATATGAAGAATTTTGAATGATGATTGGATAAATCATCCATGTAGAACCAAGTATTAAATTTCATATATAGGCTAGTGAATTCTCCTTGTATGCGGATTCGTGTCGATTAGAATAGGCTGAGAAGCTCTTGGGATGAATTATAGGGTTTCTATATTTAATTCAATAATGTCATGAAATTTCAAGGAGTTACATGACATTTTATGACATTACAATATGAACATAAATCTTTTGGGGAAAATTTTAGACTTCATTTTGTCTCATTCACACCATTGATCTATATATTTAAATTTTATACCCTCCTAAGACATTAAACAATTATCATGTTACATTGGACAATGTCACCCATATAACTTTTCAATATGATGTGAATGATATCTTCATTAATAATATATGTATTTGGTATATTTTAATCCATTGATTCATTGTGTATGAATTTTTCGGGTCATCTGGATTAATTTTCAGGCATATATGTATTCTTTACATTGTATTAATTATAAAGTCTTTTAAAATATTAATTGTAAACTAATTTTTTGAATGGTTATTTTAATTAAACACTTTTATTTATTTGATGTTGTACCATTATTAAATTCTATAAACATCATAATTACACCTACAATTCTGATTCAATGATTCTGATGATAAGTAATATAATAGGGGATTTGAATAAATACTTCAAATATAGAACCTTTTTCATGGAGCTATCTAAGGAGGATATCAACTCAAAAGTTGGTCAAGTATTTTTTTTATAGTTATTACATGGTGTGATTTCTATGTTTCAATGAGTTATAAGTGGAAGTATTGGATTAGGATTCAACAAAAACTAAGCAACCATAATCATAGAATGTTCATTTCATTTTTTCATGAAATTAAAATTATTTACATGAGGGAAAAATGAAAATAATGGTACAAATAAATTATTCTATCACTCAAAATTTATGAGACAGAATCTCGATAGATTGATAGTAGGATAACATAAGTGATAAGAAATTAGGGAATAATATCCACAAAACATATCAATTTTAATGGAGTAAATAAAAATTTAATTTTTCTTTAAGAAATTTTTTCTATTTACGTGTGAATATATTTTTAGTATTTAAAGCATAAAATTATAATTAATAAAAAAAATTTAAGAATATTCTTATCAATTTAGTTTGAAGAATCTCATGATTTTCATTACTCATTTATCTTAAAATGTTTCTTATTGTTTCTATTTAAAAATAATGAATTTATACATATCAACATGGTTTAAGTAACATCTTAGTGCGTTTATTCCTATACTATTTTTAGTATCTATAACTTTATAATAAATGTATAGTTGTATGTTATTGCGAAAAGAACAACCATGCACTGAGGAAACAATCATCATTAGAGAGGAAAACCCTGTTAACAAACATTTAATGTTCGAAATTTAAATTCAATATTCATTAGGTTGATGATATTATAGTTGAATAAGAATAAGAGAATACATGTTTTTGAAATGTTTGAAAGCATTAATTATCCACCCTCTTAG
Source organism: Viscum album (assembly GCA_963277665.1). Taxonomy (NCBI): domain Eukaryota; kingdom Viridiplantae; phylum Streptophyta; class Magnoliopsida; order Santalales; family Viscaceae; genus Viscum; species Viscum album. Next base: position 885,258,105 of record OY728123.1, read on the forward strand.
TATTTACCATCACATTTTCAAACCATTTGAGAAACTACTATTGGGTATGACAACATGATGGCCCCTCACATGCATAAAGGCGATATATGGATCCCAAATTAATGAATATTCAATACATTCCCACAACATAATCCACTCCACTTGTAAACAAAATTCATACACATTATTGAGTCATCCTATGAGTAAATTTCACAAATAATTCCCCAAATATATTTAATAGTAAATACACTCAGAATTAGATCAAAACAAAAACCATACTCTAAAACCATGATAGAATAATCATATTCTATTAAAGAGAGTATAATCATGAAAAAATTGTATCTAAAATAATAAAAATTGTATTTATATAGAAAAGGAAAAAATATAAAGAGTCTCCACATAGACCTAAAAACATGATTGATCAAATTACATTTCACCATTTTCCTAAAGATAATATATGCTGGTTGAAAATCAAAAAATAAATTGGAAGCCTTTGGATTGATGAAATAAATGAATCAATAGAAATGATAAAATATGGAACCAAATAAAAACAACTTAATCTTCTGACAATGTAAGAGTTTATAAAACACATATTCAATAAACATGTATCAATGAATCATGTCTATGCAACCCATGAACTTTCATAAAATGCTACAGTTGTTAATTATTTAGTTTTGTTATATAACCATTTCAGCACACCAGAGTATTTAAAATTATTTCCAATGAAACTGTCACATTGTTAAATTTAAAAGCATTACGATATGTGTATTTTCATTGATTGTAAGCACACTATCCCGATTTCGATCAAATTCACACAAAATAAATAAAGGGAATCACATTGGAATATTCCAGATATTTGACATGTAGGTATAAATTCAAGGGTCCACACATTGAAGATTTTAATCATTGAGGTAAAATGATATAGATATTCTCACTCAAAAAAGTGAAATATTAGAGAGAATCTATGAATATTATTCCAAATACCATACCATTTTAGCAATGATTTAATTATTTCATACACGCATAATGGTAGTTTTATATTTTAATATAGTGATATAGAGTTATTCATAAAATTAAATTCAATATGAAATTAAAAGAAACTAAAGATGATGGTATGCACCTGGATGTTTAAATAATTTCAATAGGATGGTTACTCATTCACATCAATTATCATGTTTGATGTAACAAAAATATCATTACAACATCTCTTATAAGGACTCCATATCACCGAGGAGTTTCGTAGAATATCTTTCAAAAATTGAGAAAATATTGAGAACTCGTTTGATGGGTGGAATATCTAAAAATTATGAGTCAAGGAAGCTAATCCTACTTTTTATGGTGCTCACCAACTTCAAAACTGTCGTTGAACTAGGAGATTAGAATCATTCATGATGAGAGGAAGAGGTTTGGGGAAGTTGGGGGTTTCCATGTCAAAGTTTTGTCAATGATTCATTTGAGGAGGAGGATCCAGGGGAGGATGCGATGTTGTGTTGAGGCTGCATTCGAAAGGTGTTGGGGAGGTTGAATCGGAGCAACACTAGTTGGGAGGTGGGATGACTACATCAGCGGAGGAGTATTTTTTGGAGCACAATGAGCACTGGGAAGCACAATCTAGGATAATCTATAAATTTGGGATCATCTATTAGAAAATAAGGGAGGGATTGGTCGATAAGGATATCTAGGGGAGGGATTAATTGGGAGGGATATGTGTTCCAACCACTTAAAATATACCACATAAGGTGAGAAACTATTGACATAGTTTCAATAAACCATGTCAATAGATATTTGACAATAGCGAATCTTTATACTAGGTATACGACTTCGACCATTGGTCATTCATTTTTTGTTCATATGTCTAGGACCATTGTAACATTCAATTTTGGGTCATAAAATATGGAACTATGGAAATTCCCTTTATGGTAATGTGACTAGGATCATTGTATCTTTAATTTATCAGTCATATGACTAAGACCATTGGGTGTTACACGCATGAAGTAATTCTTATGAAATCCAGAACAGGTAGTCAGTGTAGAATGCTCACCAAACACTTTGAATAATGAGTAAGCTTTAATGGGATAGACCTTATGTGTGATGTAATTTACATCCCACTTTTTAAATGGATTATCGGCGTCTTCCAACGTATCATCGTGGGTTTATGATCTAAAATAATTTCAACATAACATAATGAATGCAGAATAACTCTCTTATTGAATGATCATGCAATTTTGTTTTGGTGATCCTCTAAATGTTGTAAGGTATATAGTATTGTATCATATGTCCCTTACTATTCATACAAATGATTCTAGGACTACTCTTCTATGGAAAATGTATCATAGAATGTAGTATGACATGACAGATTCTAGAAATTTATCTGAAGGACATATTCTTCCCCATATTCCAATGAATATGAGGTCACTTGTTCAGAAATACAAGTTGTGGTATAGTATGCCCACAAGGATTGCATAAGTTTTTAGGGGAAATATTTCTTATTCTTGTACATGATTTTATGGATTATGTTTGATAGATATTGGTTTAAAGATTAAATATATCCATTTCATGCTATATGATAGTGGGATGAATTGTTGAACTCAATGACATATTCATTATAGAACAACTTCAATTTTCCAGAACAGAATCTGGTATAATTTTTTTAAATTATTTCATGCAGGAAACCAAACTGGGGATTATGTTGGACTTCGTGAAATTGATGATACTCTTAATTATAGAATATACAAGAGGTTCACCCTTAGACCATATTTAGAAAAATATATCTGTGATAATGATGTATATAAAATACATGTTTGTGAAATTAGGGGGTATGGTCACACAATATCCTTTCCTTATATGGTGAATGTACAAAACCATTTGATGGTTTTCCATAACTCTGGTGGGGGTGTTTGAGTAAATTTTAATCCACTTGATATGGATAACATTTTTTGATGGGTTGGATGAAATTTTGTGTAATCAATAGTCAAAAATATCCAAGCCACATAAAATGGTGAAAATTATTATTTCTTTAATGGAGAGAACCATAAGAACCATTTTTGACATCTGACATAATGTTAATATTCCCTTATATGTGGATGAAACTATGAAGAATTTCATCAAAACACCATTTATATAGGGTCTTCTGATGACCAAGACTATCAAAGATGATGAATTTAACTACCAATTATTTAATTTTTTATTTTAAAACTCTATCTAAAGGATTTGTACAATTTCTGAGGTATTCCTAAATGGTTTTGATCATAAAATTTTTATATATATATAGTTTTGGGGAAGAATTGAGTTCATTGATCTATTCCATTCTTCTCGGGACAAGTGGAGATATAATTCTAGGATATCCAATGTTTGTGAATTTTCTTACCCTATATAGGTCAGCCAGATATTTTTCATCATTTTAAAATGATTATTCCTGAGCATTTTGTGAACATAGTATAAGTGATAGTGATAGTTTAGAGAGAAATTCTTCCATCAACCCTCAAAAATAATTATTAAGGTGGATTATCTATTCTTTTAAAATATAATAATAATTTTTTATCTTCTTAATTACCAAGTTGGAGTGACCATTGATTCATAGGTGGGTCACTGGTTTGTAGAAATAAAATTCAATGATTATAATAACTTCTTGATATTTGGTCTCATTTTTAGTGTAAACATTTGATAGCAGGAAATACTAGGGAATAAAATAATTTTTTGAATAAACGCTAATGAATCCCCTCCATACATTGTTGATCTTGGCGTCATCTATCTTCATTCCAATTGGGATTCTAGATTCCCATAAAATTAAATTTCACACATTTGGGAAGACAATATAATAGATAAAACTCTTCATCTTCCAGTTTGGTAATCAATGGAAATTCTATTGAATATTAATGTTCTGCCAAAAAATTCACTAAGGCCTAAAATTTTATCACCATTTATTATTTGAATTTGATGTTGAAATATTACAGAATGACTTCCTTTTTAGCCAAATTTATTGTCAACATGGGATGAATAAGGATATATTTGGGTGGGTTATCCTAAGATTCCAAATGGTTCTCATGGTTTTGTAGATAGTTCCTTGATTTTTTAACTAAAAATAACAATGATAGATAGTTATTATTGATATATGAATACCAAGACTTAGTTTTAAGCATTGTAATAATGATATAATAAAGGATATTTTCACAACTCGCATAAATTCCCACTTTAAGTAAGGCACCCATAAACTAGTGCATAGTAGTCACTTATAAAATGAGAATCCTTCCTTTTACTAATGGAATTTCCACTATTGGGATCAGGAGATATTTCTCGAGGCTATTGAATAATTTTTAAAAGTCAAAAAATACACTAAAATTTAATCCCATTATTTATCAACCTGGTGAAGGGAAAACACATTTTAGTGTTGTTTTCTATGAATAATTGAATATTGGAAATCTGTCATTATATTCTAATCAAATATTTTAGTTTTATATGGGGTGAAATACTTATTATTTAATTAGTATTTTCACGGTCAACTTGGATTTCCCAAATTGTTTACTAGGAAGATGAGAAATTTTCACAATTTAACATTGAATGTGTATTTTATGGGATTTATTTTGAGAAATTATTATCACAGTTTTTCGAAATTGATTTCCAAATAAACATGGTGATTAGAAATTTCCATTATTTTACTATAAAATAATAAACATAACAATTGATTAATTATATATGGAAGGGATTCAAAATATGATTCATGAATCATTGATATGTACCATTGACAATCAATATTCCAAAGTGCATCACCCAGTAGAATAAAATTTCATAGGGGGTGTTAAAGGTATTGTAATATAAACCATATGTGGACACTAAGATTTGGTTATATCCAAAATTGATATCCATGAATGAAGGGACACAATAGCTAGTAATTGTACAGATTAGTTGTCATGTAATTAAACTGGGGATTCATCTTTGTGAAATTTCAGGTTGAGGACTCTGAATTCGATCAAGAACCTGATAATCCAATTATTTTTTATTGATGGGTTAAATTTTGGTGATCAATTTTTGGTATTAGAATTCCCAAATGAAGATTTATTTGAAAATATGGAAAATTTCATATTTGGCTATGGTTTTATAAGACAGATGTGACCTTATGGATGCTTGCTTATAGGAGTGAGTGTTTTATGGTAGACCTAATTAATGGGTAATCACATTGGGATTGAGACATCATATTTCATTATAGTTATAGGATTAAAATATGCCATTGATACTTCAGAGAAGTGGTGTAAATTCTCTTCTCATCGATAGTAATATCTTCCTAGACAAACTTCTATAAGGATCCTGCTACTAATCCAGATTCTTCAATCATTTTTCATCGGCATTGGTGGATTATACATAAAATATTTCTAGAGGATCACAACTTAAGTCAAATTATTAATCTCCATCCACATTTTATTCCTCACCCCCTTCATTTATGTATATTTTGGGATGTATGGGTGTAAAATTTGAATTATTGATGTTAGGGGGATACCTTTGTACTGAGAGTCATCATCCCATAGTGATATAATGACTGAATCATATTTCGATAATGAAGTTATGAATTTTTGATGTTCTAGGGAAGAAGTTGAGGAATTTTAATTTAATGTATCTCCACCTTTGGGGGAAAAATACATCATTAGATCCAATATATTTAACTGATGTCACAGATATCTTAATGGCCAGTAACAACATGTCGAAATCTAAGCTTGTCACTCTGACATGACAAATGGGTAGTGCATATTCACCACCAATTTATTTTAATGGGTTATTCTTCATAAATTTTGGACTGTTTGGGGTATTAGTTTGGGTTACACCATCATTTATAGGTTCCCCCCCTATTTTTGATTCTTGAAATAACTTATTGAGGTTTAGACGAATCAAATTGATATTTAGGACCATGTAATATCATAATATTTCACTTTATATAGTATTGGGTTATTGATAATATGATGAATGGATCCCCACTTGTTGGTGTATACAAGACCACAATAGATATAAATTAAAAGATCTATATTTTTAGGTGGACATAAATTTAGATATTGATGTCATATATACCAATTGATTTATAAACAAAATGCAGCCAAAGGGTTTTTCTTCACATTACTCACACACTTGAAACATTATAGTAGGAGAAAATAGATCCACTTTAGAATATTCTAGTCAAAAATGTGTTCTAACTAGAATATATCTAAACTCTAATACATTATCAATGAATTATTGAAATATGTTAATGTATCTAATATTCTAGATATATGCAAGGGATTGATGCTTCCATTTATAATAGTATCTGAATCATGTTATGAAAATGTGATATTTTCATGAAATTTTGAAGAGTGAATCTCTACATGATATAACTTACTAGAAGTGACATCAGATTCAAAATATTTATGGCTTAGCCAAGACTCTATAAATGCTTCTCATAAATCATCTGACTTGTTCAGAGGATCTATAATTGAATATTTTATAAAACCATATTTGAATATATAAAAATGTCATATTTTTTAGTTACATGAATAAATTTTCATATTGGTGGATGCCCCATAGTATGGAAAATAAGGATTATCCTTCCTTGGGTAGATGAGTCAGGTGGTTCCATATATATTGAATGCATATTTTCTACTGCATTTTACAATTTCTTCCAACCTACCTATTTGAGATAACACGACTGAAGCACAATTTACTATTGTTCATAGAGAATAAGTAGTCCCATGAGACTTTTTCTTGAATGTATGTTCACTTAAATGCTCTTCTTGTGCTTTTTGAAAGGATATTATTAAATTCTAAATGTTAGAACGAAACCTAGAAAGGATGTTATTAGGGTATTGGTTCTAAACATGACTTTATCTTACCATACCTCCCTAGATTCTGTGACTTCTACCTAGTGTTCCAACGTGGCATATTGAGTTTATGTTCTTAATCCCCTAAATTTTTTAGGAGCGGATCAATTAAGGGAATTATGTTAATGGGATGATAAATTAATTACTTGTATGATGAAGATTTTTTTAATGAATGATAATTCTCATGGTATCATTTTTTGTGATGGATCCCATTGTTCCATTTGGAAGGGTGGGACCCATTCTTTTCAAACTGAAGGCAGAATTTCTGTGAGAGACATGGGAGACATTTTCCTCATTTTACGTCTTACATCCTATGGTTTTTTTCTTTTTATGGACATGTAGTTTCTTATAAGACTATCTATTAGAGATCTATTTCTTTTAAGGGGTTTGTAATTCCATAGTATAATTGAATCAGGGTTCAATTGGATTTATTATATAATCTCATAGGGTATTTTTACTTTGGTTAATTATTTTTCAAGTAATCATATCACTGATCGTGTGTTCATTCATGCTGGTATCTTCCTAACATTCTCATTAATCCACTAGATTTGTAGTGAAATAATATACTATATGTTCTTATGGGTTTACCAACTTAACATGCCCATAATCAACCATATTTTATATAAATTACGTTAAAATGAAATATTCATTGATGGTGTGCAATAATATTGATGAAATGGGAAATAATTCTGGTGATCATAAAGATTGACTTCATCATGTCTCTTGGATTCTAGAAGTGTTAACAGGTCTTTTCATAGGGATTCAATGAAGTATCTAGGAACCTGATCATCTCATATTGAGTAGAATGTTTTATTTCATTCTCCAATCTAGGAGCATTTTGGATATTTCCTTTCATATTTATGAGGTTTTCTTTTCTATTTTTTTCACCAAAATGGGGTTCCATGTGGGGAGCTGTGTGCTTTCGGGATGGATTAGTAATAGAAGCTAATTTTAATGTATCTATTTTATTTTCCACATTAACCATCCTATTCCCTTGAGACACTGAAGCAGGATAGTAGTTATAATTGGTTCTAAAAATAGCATCTTCCAAATATTTTGCTTCAATTGAAAGATCATGAAACCCAACTCGATATATTACTTTGATTAGAAGTTCTTATAGTTTATCATCAAGATTTTCAATGAAAATACCCAAAAAATCATCTTGATGAAGCTATATTTTTATGGAATAAGTCGATATATTATTCCTGGAAATGAAAAATGGAACCCTCCCATTTTCTCTTTGTCTACAATTTATGTGATCAAGGACTATTTTAATTTTCAATATATAAGTGAATTAAAAAAGTAATTGTTTAAATAGATCTTCCCACATATTGATTTATCTGGAAGATAGTCTCATATAATAGGTGAACTATTATCCTTGAAATGTATGTAATAAAAATCAATGATTAGCTTCCTCGTACTGCTAATGGGTCCCCATCATGGGGATTAACTAAGACATTAATTTCAAAAGATTCTAATTCAAATCCCTAGAACCATTTAATGTTTGGAATGTACCATTCCCAATGTCTGGAGTGTGAAGAGTTGTTTCCACCTATTTATGTTAAGGATTACTCTCTTGTTGTATTGGTGCACATAACCCTTCCATATATTCTAATAAATCCACTAGTGAATCAATGTTTGTTATGAGAAATTTAGTAATGGAAAACATGATAGGAGTCGAAGAAAGGGGATCTTTAGGATTTTCCATCTATGTGAGCTCTTCTAGTACTAACAATGGGTAGCATACATGGTGTTTCCTTTGAGGATACATCTGACCTACCACTAGCCATGTTCTAAGTGTGGGGAACTCATTATATTTTTCTTATCATGAGTTCAAAATATAATAGGTACCAATACCCCACATTGATATGTTTCTTTCAATAATTTTCAGTTTTTTTCATCAATGTATTTGTTGAGTTACATCATTTGGGAGAACGAGATGTGTCTCTTCTTAAAGAAAATTTATCATAGGCATATTCACACAAATTAGTTCTAATTTATATTTCTAAACATCATTATCTCTAAGTCATGGCAATAATGTCTTTACTCAAGTGTGAGAGGTCCAACATCATAAATAAGTGGTTGATATAATGGTTTACCTTTACCCTTTTCCATATAATATTCTTGAATAGGATGTGGTATTGGAGTAGTTGAATGAATCACCAATTTCATTGTAGTCCTCCTATTTCATGTACATATTTCTTTTCAATGAATTTGGTGTAGATCATATTACAAACAAGAACCACCTCTTATACTTCCTCTATATGAGCCTCATGATCTCTATCATTTGTTGGGGTAGTGCTAATGATGTTCAACAATTCCTGACACATTACATGTGTAACATCATTTCTAGAATTAAAATAGGGTTAGTTTTCATTGAGATATCTGAAAAAATAAATTTGATCGCCAAGAGTTGTTTTACCCATGATAGTGTTCCATATGTTCAATGTGAGGAAGTATTTTCATGAGATAGATCACACATGGAGGATTCATTAAGTGGTGGTCCCCCTAATCGGGAAAATTCTATCATCATGTGAGGAAGAAGTTCACGTAAAAATTACACTATCCCAGTGGGATGTGGTTGTTTTTGAGGAAAAAAGGTAATTCATTACTGAAAAAGAGCATGGATTGTGTTTTCTGTCAATCCTCAAATGGATGATTGGGATATTTCAAGGAAATGAATCATTCAGGTCAAGCAGTAAGCATCTTCGAAGGTGAAATTGTTTCCCAATGTTTGCAAAATTTTTGGGGTCCAAAGATTGGAAAATGGGAAGCATTTCGAAAAGTGGTTCTTCTTAAAGGCCTTATGAAAATATGCAAAAATCATGAGATTTGTGAATATAGTCCTCATGATGTGGATTCCACAGAGACTATAAGAATAGGGGCAGTGTGATTTTTGATTACGAAATTTTGATCTTTGAGCTTCACAAAATGTATTCTTTTAGAATCAAAATTTTATTTTTATTGAAAAGGAATGGATTTCACGAAGGCATGCATTATAATTTTGAAGAAATGAAGCATCATGTTTTGAGATGGTGTTTCATTGTGATTACGACGCGCATCAGGAATAGTTAAGGGAAGGATCATTGCATTTGTACTTTTCAGTAAAGTGAAGGATTTTTATAGAGTTCTCCATGGTTATGATGAGCTCTGCGAACCATAAATTTTAGGAGAGCTTCACGAGATGGAGGGAGCGCTGCAAATCTTTTTTGACTTATCCGGATTTCATGCATGAAGAGGCAGAGTTATTTGATCGACTGTGCCTATAAATAAGAGGCCACCCCTCTTCATTCAGGATGACTTTTAGAGAGAAAATATGTGTTTGTTTTGACTTTGTGAAGCAAGGGGTTCACTGTGAAGAAGGTTGTGAAAACGGATCTTGTTCTTCATGAAGAGACCACCAAAGTACTAAATAAGGATTGTTCTCTTAAGGTATATTAGGTTCATAAATAGAGGGATTCTGTGTGGGCTAAGTGTACTTTGTGAGGATGGATGCTCTTTAAGGCAGTGAGCTTCGTGAAGGGTTGTGCACCACAAGGTAGCGAGCTTTACAAGGTTGGTTTCTCTCTGATTAAGGGAGCTTTGCGAAGGATTGTGCACCATTAGGTATTGAGCTTCATGAAGGTTTGAGCACTGCGAAGGGGGATTGTGAAGGTCTCTTTTTGATTATCAGTGCAAAGTGATGAAGGATATTTGAGACCATCTACTCAGGCCCTAGATGCAAGAATTGTCTTATGATGGATAGAGACAAAGACTACAATGAAAATCTATTGAAGTGACCATCAAGTCGATAAATTGAGTTAGATTTATCTCATAGTAGTGAGATAGTGGGAGTTTTATATATGTGTTCTGAGGGAATTTGCGAGTCATTCCTAATATTTTGTAAGGGCAGTGTGCATAGAACAGAGTGACTATGACCAAACTCTTTCACTCCACAACTGGTAGATATTAGTGGATATAGGTATGACCAACACACTGGTGGTGTATTCTCCTTGAACGTAGCCCTTTGTGGTGAACCAAGTAAAAGTGATGTGCCATCTCCCTGCTTTCTTATGTCTGACAGATTTAACAGGATCCTACCGATGTGGGGAAAAGATCAATAACATTAAGAATTAAAACTTGGCACCCTAATTAACCCCTCCCCTCTCTGGGTGTTCCGAGGTCTTTCATTAACTATTTTGTTTTCCCAACCTTTCAGGATTCTTATATCCGCCTCGAAGCGTGTGATAAATATTCCCCCTATCATATGGGTTGGGTTTTCTTATGTATTTTTGCAGATATAGCTAAAATTATTCCCTATTAATTTTATGTGCTTTTTATTGAACATGGTATGGGTGAATTATTTAATTTTTAATAGACGCATTTGCAGCTAAAAATATTAGACATACTTAGGATTGGAATCCATTATTTTGGAGGCTTGTTTAATTTTTTCCAACACATATTGAAAATTGTTTTTCAATGGACTACTCTATTTTGGCCTGATATATTTTAGAGTCTTTTAGGGATTTTATTTTTGATCATATTATATTTTTTAATAAGATCCTATTTCATGATGATGTCATGGAGTAATGGTGTTTCATGATGTCAATTTGAGAGGGAATTACTGATTTGTGTGTGAGGTGAAATTTAATGCCCCCTGGTCACTCCATCCCCTAGTATTTACAATGGATGGGGTGTCATTTATCAAATGATAAAACTCTTTTAACATATTGATATATGTCTTCTGAAGTAATCATTATGATTTTCCCAATCTCGAGTGTGACATTACTCAATTTCCGACCTAGACTATTTGATGATATATCACTTATAATACCATGATGTGATGTGATTATTAATTATAATGAAATAATTTGTTTTTTAAGTGATAAATATTACTCAGTAAATTTTGGAAGATGTCATGCAAACATTATTATCATAATACCTCTAGAATTATTTTTTAATAATTTGATAATTACTAGGAATTTGTATGTAAATTATCTTTATCAAATAGTCACCTCATGGGAAATATGACTTCATCATCCTTTTTAATAGTTTACTTAAATTTATTTAACAAAATTGGTATTTTTCCGATTACATTTTTGAAAATAGTAAGGCCTTCAGGGATTTCCTTTAACATATTGGAAGGTAGGATACTCAGGGGTGGTTTTTAGAATGACAATTTCCTTGTGTTTTTGTCTGATTATGAAATAATATCACTTTTCAAGGAAAAGGCTTCCAAAATGGCTATCCTAATTTTAAAATGATCATCAAGATATGAAGGATTTATCATAGTTGATTCCAAAATCAGAGGGAGTTCCTAATTAAATTATGATTCACTACGGACATGATCTTTTCAAAGAATATAATCATGGGGAAGAACACAATTATGGCATGACATATGACTGCTATGGGAATTTATATGGTTTATACCCTGTGGAGGAACATAACGGTATATGATATAAAGGACAGGGCCTTTTTATCTTTCATTTTTTCCCATGATGAGGGTTTCCATGACACTCACCAAGAGATTATATCTTCTAATTAATTAGAGTTTGGAGATAAAATTTTATTTCATAGTAAGATTATTGGAGAGGATCTTTGGATCACCAAGAAACAATTTTATAGGAAGGGAATTCTCAATTATTGTTACTATCACTATTATTTTTTAAAATAAGAGTATGATCATGAAATTATATAGATAAACATATAAGGGATTCCAAAACAACATCATAGAGCAGAGCAGGATCATAGACTAGCTATTCATTTTTCAGTCGCATTTAGTGAGTCTTCTTTTTGGATTATATCCGAATGAAAACAGGGGCCACCTACTATCGATATTGGATTTCATATTTTATGTCCAGTTTGAGTATCCCTAATGTTACTATTTGTTTTTTCAAACATATTTTTATTATTTTTTATGGGATATATGGGTTACCAAGAGTTGTCACTATAATTAAACAAAGTCCTCCGATTAGACTGGGGATATGGGTTAGATTAGTTTCTCTATTTATAAAGGGAATTTCCTATTGGACCTATTGGGTAGGAATCAGGATATGTGTTTTCCTCAGAGTGAGCGTCAAATTATGTTTATGAGTCACCCCAATTATGGGGTGAGCTTCGTGTTCCTAACCATCAATCACATTCCCTTTTGTTATTATATCATGGATGGTTTGAAAAATATGGTATTGAATGATTGTCATTCCTAACATCATTTTCAAGATAAGATGGATGAATAAATTGCTAAAATGTGGTAGTATTCCCCACTCTGTGGCTGGATAATAGATATAGGCCTAATCATGTCTTCCATTTTGTATCATTATGTAACAAACTCAGTTTTATATGGGGGAAGAAATATGGTTCTACCCAAAATTTCTTTTTCAGGATTTTCTGGAATGTTTTTCTTATTTCTACCAATCTAGGTTAGTATTATTAGTATATTCGGGAATGTTTATGAATTTTATCATATGTTTCAATTTTATTCAACCCGTGGGCTTCATTGGATGAAATATTGGTATGGTCATCATCCATGTTGCTTGATCTCTTCCCTCGTTGGGATGTCCAGGGTGACCGGGTCTAAGTTACCATGGATATAATTATATGGGAGTATCCCTCTTCATGCACAGGGTTTAATAATACATGAATGATACTGGAAATATCCCTTTGGTGAGACCATGATTTCATTGGAATGAATCCATTGGTGGCCAATTTATCTACTACCATAAGTTAAGGGAATAAAGTGTTATTGTGTCCCATGGATAGACATTCAAAATGGTTTGATGTGGTGATGGATATCTTCAACATAATTGGAAAAAACTATATAAGGTTGATGGTCGGTAGAGATGTATTCCTTACATTTCTTAATTTTTGGCCTCTAGGGTCGGTACAGTTCCATTGTGATGGTACATTAAGAATTACTCATTTGATATCAGGTGCTTATGATGGTGGGTATGTAAGATTATCCTCTAATTTGATTAGGATCATTATTATGTGGAAGAAAATTCATAATTCTAATCTGGTTGAGAATAATCTATTTGGATTGAATGGAGATTTGTTGAGAGTTATAGAGTGTACATTAAAAACAAAAATAATATAACTCCATCAATGAGGCATCTCAATAGATTAATACATGTGTAATATATTTTTTATAAAACTGTGATTATCTTAGTATAATTTTTTGGAGAATTACTAAGGACTAACATAGGGGGAAATGTAATTTTGATTAGGGATTCACATTAGGTTTACCATTTATATCAACTCTGAAAGTTGATATTAAAATGGCCTGGCTTGCGTAAACCTTCTTCTTATTGTGACATCGATGTTCATGGTGGTTTTTCCTTTTTTATGTGGATAAAATAATGCAGGGCTATAATAGTTTTTTTGTAGTGTTGGTGGAATGACCGTTCACATTAGACACACATTTTAATTTCCATTTCTGATCTAGGAGATTTTTAATAGGGTTTATTCATGGAACAACAAACACTGAATGGTTCCCTTATTCAGGATGTGTTTCAAACCATCATTATAAAGGCTGAGGTCATTGGGAAATGATTTTAATAACATATAGAGCCTCAAAATTGTTTATAAGATGGGATTTCAAGCTCATCATACCTTTTTGGGGGGATTAATTTTTACTATGAGACAATATTATAGATTTATGACATATTCATGAATCATATTTTAAACAACAATGATAAAACGGTCATCATTATATTTAAATTCACTTTTTAACATGTTTGGATTTAGAATCATTATCACATATATGAGGTTATTTATTGAATGATTCAAATGTATATATATGATTATCTCCATATGTGGTGATATTTATATGGATTAGAGAATCATAATTTTGTTTATTATCTTGATACTGATTTTAAGCTACATAGTGGAGTTATCTATAAATTATTGTCATCCAAGAAGATATGAGTTTTATTGATGTCATGATCAGTAAAGGAAAATGGTTTCCAATGTATCCCTTTAAAAGTAACCAAAACCCATGTATTTTGGTTCCACATAATTGCAATAACCATACCTCATAAGGTCTTGTGATGAGGACCAAATCATGAAATTTAACATCATGCAGAAACGATGTTAATGCGTAAGGTGCCTAGTCATGGATGATGCGGCATTTGTTGCACAATAGCCTAAAGGACCCAAAAGGAATATAGGATTCCAGGTTTAGTAGGACCCAATTAATAGTATATCTCTGAGAATATTAGCGTGAGTTTTGGATATGATTTTGATCCTCAAGGAGCCTTCTTATGTATCATGTTTAGACATTAAAAAATCCCACATAGATAAAAAAATATGGGGATTACACTAATGGAGGAGGCCTAATGGGTTTCCTCATTAAGAATATATCCCATTTAGGTGGTGGTGACTTGGTTGGGTATTCTTCAAAATAGACAGATCGGGTGGATATTTGATCATGTTGTTTACTTGAGCACCACTAACCTATATTTCCATGTGAGTCACCCATGGTGTGAAAAAATAGGATGAAGTGGACGTTCAAGAATTCAGAACAATTCCCTTTGTCTATGGGTGTATGTGGTAAATGATACGGTTGGATGAAAAATATCGCTAAAAAATACTATGGGCATACTCAAGGAGGGATTCCAATATGAAGATCCCATATATCCATTCTTTTTAAACAATGGAAGTGATGAAAAGGGTGGGGATACAAGAAACATATGTCACAACCCATCCTAATGACCCATCCAGAACCATCCATATGCTTGGGACCCAACATATCATTTGAATGAAAGATCATGAAAATTATAAGGATCCCACCCATTAGGGAGGTTAAATGTGGGGAAATTATTTCCAATGGAGTGAAATAATTTATGGGGTACATGTAGGTGTGTCAAATCCCTATAATAAATGGGTTTGGTGGCCATAGAGTATGTCTTAATGGAATAATTCCTAGGGTGTGGTAGGAGAGATGTGAGTACATTTGGACAGTTTGAGAAGAGGGAAATTTGGTTTTGATCGCTTCACAGAAACAGGGTTGTATGGACCAAAAGGTAAAATGACCCTATGGATACCCCATTTCATATAATAGTTTTTAATGTAGGGTGTGGAAATATTAAGGGTTAAATGAAGCATACTAAATTTTGGTTATATTTATTTTTCGGCACAATGGTTCCATTTATAGGTTACTAAATAATTCATATCATGAAGGATCCCTTTTGGGTCTCTTTCATGATATGTGCTAGGTAAATTACCAATAGCAGTCATCTCATGCATTATATGATGTTAATCAATCAGTTTATTTATTCATTAACGAATATTTA
Organism: Viscum album; assembly: GCA_963277665.1. Classification (NCBI taxonomy): domain Eukaryota; kingdom Viridiplantae; phylum Streptophyta; class Magnoliopsida; order Santalales; family Viscaceae; genus Viscum; species Viscum album. The sequence continues at coordinate 885,274,189 of OY728123.1, forward strand.
TTTACAAACATGGTAAATAATTTTTTTCTTGGGATATCCAGTTGGTTTCATATAATACAATGGTTACATGTGGTTTAGTGATAACACTATTAATTGCAAGACCTTTTTTTGGGCGGTGAACATGAAATCTCGCAAAGATAGAGATTTAATTTTTTTGATGGGGCTGTTAAATAAAAATATTCCCAGAAAAATGAAAAGGACTTTTATAGGGGGCATTATTCCACCTTCTCCACCCACAAAACAGACATTCATATGATTGGGGCGTTATTTCACCACCTCGCCCCTCAAAAGTAACATTCATTTGTGGAGGATGTTATTTCACTAACTCACCCCATCAAACTAAAATTAGTTTAGGAGGGTATTTATTTAACTATATTTCCCCATTTATGATTTATTTCATTTGTGATATCAGTGATTTTATATTGTGTTTTTAGTATGTGAGATGGATGGCCTGCTTCACAGTTCTAGTTACTTGACCGATTTTTAACTCCATGAATACCTTGAAAAATTAATATTTTACATTTCTAAAATTAATCATTTCTTTATAAAATTATTTATGGAATTTACCATGCCCCAAATATATTTTAATAATATTTTGAGAGGTTGAATAATAATCAAATTGAAAATTATCATTTAGAAATGTAGACTCTTTTTTAGAAAACATCTTTAGGTGTCAACCAAAAGCCTTAATTGGTTGCATTTTTATAAAAAGGTTTCCTAGTATTCTAGTAGGGGAGATAGAAAGTTATTTTTGTTTTTCATTGATAAATAAAATGTACTTTGATGTGTGAAGACGGGGGGATAGTGGGTGGACTTTTATAAGTGGGCAGGGAAAATGGATGTAAATTCTGAAAAGAATAAATTACACTTCCACTTTTATCATTCCAAAAGCCACCAAAATTGGTTAATAATGGACCTTAGATAAGTTATTCTAGATAAATTTCCATAATATGTGTTTTATAAAATGATTATGTCATTATTTAGTTATATATTCTTATTTTAACCTTCCCCTCTAAAATTGGGGGATAACCTTAACTATTGTAATTAGATTTTAATTCATGTACTACTTATAATTTAAAAAAACAAAGTAATTCAAATTAGATAAAATAAAATTTTATTATTCCTACATCTATAATTTATTAATTTGAATTCAATTCACAAGAAAGAAAGAATCCAATTTAAAATTAAAACATTAGAGGAAACGAAAAAGTGGGTTTCGAGAGAGAAAATTCTCAAAAGTATACAAGGTTTTATTATCACAAATTCAAGTTAAAATTGATTCCGATTATATAAATTAGATAAATTTTAATTTATTTGAAATAAAATTACATTAATCACATTTAAAAATATAATCATTCAGGTAAATTATTTAAATGAAAATTGATTTTAAAATAAAATTGATTGTTTTTTAGAATTAAACGAAAAATGAAACATTTTATTTTTTTTAAACTCACAATAAGTTAATTTTGAAATGGTGATTCCAAAAAAAATTCAATTTGTCAAATAAATTTCCCAATATTTTGAAAAATTAATTTTAAATTATATTTTCATAGAGAGACAAAATGGTCTTTTTGAAAAATAAATATTTATTTAGAAAACATTATTTTTATTTTAAATGATTATTATTTGATTGAAAATTAATTTTTATCTAGATATTTTATTTTATAAATGTATAAAAAATTTAAATTTAGTCAATTCAATTTATACCTTCAATATCTTTAATAAAAATTAACCACGTCTAAATCCAAATCATGAGTTGTTTAATTTTTTGAATTTACAATGAATTTGAAGGTGTCATGAGCAACAACTATATCATTTTTCAGGATGATGCATCCTCATCCCTTATTTTATGAATAAATATGGTCCACAAACATTATTACACTATAGGGTAATGTTTGAAAAGGATCCTAGATAAAACTAATCTTTAATCCTTGAAATGTTCTTTACATTTATCTACCATGAGGAACATGGTGGCCTTATAAAATTACATAGTAAGTGTTTTAGAAATATTTGAAAAATTATTCTGAATTACGTTATTATATCTATTAAAACCCTGAAAATTATGGATCTTAGTCATAGTGGTTGGACTGGACCAATATTCAATAACAGATTTTATAGATCCATAGATATAGCCTATCATGAGACAATATAACCCCAAAATGATTCTTTTTTGTAGAAAAAATTCAGACATGCTAAATTATTCATACTTATATCCTTTATGGGGGAATTTCTTAGAATCCTCAACTGATATTAATGATCTTCCCTACTATTGGAATAGATAAGGTTATCATAAATAAATACTACTAAAACTGTCAAGGAAATATATAATGACTATACTCATTAAGTACATGATTATAGGTGGGGAATTAGTAATAGACAATGGAATAAATTTTTTTTCATAGTGTCTATACATCAAATGAAAGAGTGTATAGGGTATATAATCACTTTTTACCATCTATTGATTTTATCCAGATCAAATATCATTATGGGAAAAATATTTTGGTCCTTTAAATTGATTGAAAAAATCATATATAGATATATATATATATGGGGAAGGGAATATGTATTATTTATTTTGATCATGTTATGATCCTTATAATAAATGAATATCTACATTGATCCATCATTATTCATTATGAAATGAAAAGGATCACCCGAAGCTATCCCACTTGTCTCAATGAATCCTTTATCAAGATTCTCATGGAGTTGCTTCTTAAATTCATCAAACTAAATTGGATTCATTCTATTTATATTCCATGAAATAGGTGTAGAACTATGTATTAATTCTATTAAAAAAATATACTTCACAATTTAGTGTAGGAAAATGAAAAACATTTGAAATTATATCCACAAACTCTAGAACAATGGACATTTTATCGATGATGAGATTATCCCAAAATTATTTGAAAAATACCTCTTTTAAATAGGAACCATTACCCATAAAATGGATGAAACTTCCATCAAATGTTCATATTTATCATTGAACAGATATATGATAATTGGTTAGTTAATAATGTCATATTTTAGATACAAAAATAAACCATTGGAATGAGATTTATATATTTAATTTCAATCGATACGTAATATAACATCAAATTAAATTAGGGGGAGAATAATGAGAGTTTCACGATGCACAGTCCCACAAATATCAATCATGGAAGAATAATATACATGATATATGATAATTGTTCAAATAGGAGTTTAAATTTATAATATGAAAACAAATTAGTTGGTGAGTAAATTTTATATACTTAAAAAATTGATTATATATAAAAGAGTATGTATATACATAAAAATATAAGACATTAGTAATTTTAGAATGGATGGTACATGTTCCTTTTACAACTTCATTATCATACCCCATATTATAAATAGTAAATTATAGAGATTTCCCTTTTACTCATGAAAAAAGAGGTTTCAGACATTGATCTCCATCAAAAACCTTTTTACTTGAGAACTAGTTACAAAAATTCTTGTACTAGTTTATTTGGAACAGCTAGAGTGTTAGTATTGAATTTTTTTGTGCCTTTTTTCTACCATTATCTAACATATTCATCACATCACATTGAAAATTGATCACTTAATTAAATTAATTTTCAAACCAAAAATATTTACCAGTACATTAATGGAAATTTCCTCTTTGTTACCATAAACACATTAAACATAAATGAATACTCATCTAAATCTCCCTATGTTTTCTACTACTACAATTTTGTTTAATTCCATATTATTTTTATTATATTAACTATGATATTTACGTGTAACTCCAATCTACATCTTCAAATTGATATACCACCATATGACTTACTCATATCTTCTCACATCTCTTATAGATAACACCCTTTAAAGAATTGTATTTAGGCCATAATGAATATATCATTCATAAAGTTATGTTGGAGTATAATAATCGAAGCATTCATTGAAGGTCTAGTAAATGTTTCCTAATAGTTACTTTTTCATTCATCATCCTTATTCATTGTCATAAATAATTACTTCTCCATTTTATTTTGATTAATATGAGGAATCTAATTGTTGGAAAAAAGTATCTTAAATTTGTAACATTCTATAGACTATAATCATTCTTGTTTCCTTGTGTTCTGGATAAGATTCCACCATTGATCTTCTTATCCTTCCAAATAATAAATAGCTAAAATACAATTATCATGGTCTATACATTAGATAATGGAAAATAAATTATTATTCGTACTTTTACAATAATCAGAAATTATTTGATGTGCATACCTACTTAATGAATGTATATATTTCTGCATGAATTACTCAGTAGGAAATCATTCCCTCTTTTTCTTGTTTGGAAGCTCAACCTGATTCACAGCCTAGAAATGTTTTTTAATAATAAAAATAATATTCTTTTTTCCATATCCCATAATAATAGATTTATCATAATTTCAATAATTTTATTTCCTATAACGTTCAACATTTACATGGTTCCTTCAGGTTTTAGCTATTCACTAAAACAAAATATAATTGTATTAGAAAAAATAATCATAATGCAATCCACATAATCATAAATATATATTTTCAAGGGAGTCTAAATCCCAAAACATTATTTTTTGAACTATGACACCTTAGGTTTAATATTGCTATTTTATAGTCCTCATCTATTAAAATAATTTTTAATATTCCATAATTAATATTTGAGTTAACCTAATCATATACACCATGAGTGTTAAAATAGGTGCATTATAAGGGAATAATAATCGTATACCTAAATGATGATAACGATATACTCAAAAAATATTTCCATGGTTATTACACCTAGATTCATATTTATTGAAACAACATCTACATTCAATATCTAAATAGGGATATATTCTCAATAAACCCACACAATTACCACTATAAAAAAGGTATAACATTATCATATTCTTATAATTATTCAATTGGTTTTCACCAAATTTATCTAATCCTAATCTCTCATAACTTAATAACACTTTCCTCTCATACATACTATACAAACCCATAATTTTTATAGATAGATATTACATAATAATTGATAATATTATTTAATTTTAAAAATACACATCAATGGAACATAAAGGTATATTTTCATTGGAGACTACATGAACCATATTGTTTTCTAGAAATGTCATCAAAATATCCCCAAAATATCTTCCCACATTGTATTCTTTGTGAAAAACTAAACTTTTACTAATGAAAATTACTCTTGATCTAATTAAATGTTTTATTATGTAAAATGTTTATGTAAAACATATTCACTTCCTTGGTTTTATGTTTTTTATTTTAAAATACAGTCACAAATTTTTATAATTTCTAATATAGTTTTGGAACAATGATCACATGATTATTAAAAATATAGGGAACTAACAAATCAAATTTACCCAAAAAGTATTTTATGGCCTCGTCTAGTAGAATTTTTCCCTATGAAGCTAGTTTTTCAATGCTCGGAATAAATGTGGCATCACTAGGCTTTACTCTGGACCAAGACCAAACCAAACTTCAACATGTTAACCTTGAACGGAATCTCCCATGGGAGAAGTGGAAGTTAATAGATATTACCATCAGAGTGATGTTATTTGAGCCACCCCAAGAGTCTATCAAAACCCCACAACTTATCCTTAGGTCTTATAGGAGTGTTATAAAAGGATATGTAACAAGACCCTAACACCATGACTTTGTGCATTATTTTTGTATAAACAATATATATTTATTTTATGGTCACAATGTAAATCGTTTTTAAAGCACATATAGTATTTTTAGTCAATATTCAATTAAGATACCTATTTTGATGATTTAATGGATTTTATAATTAAATAATATTTTAATAAAATATTATTACTAAATTACTTTTTAATAGAAAAGATCATATAATATTTATGATTACAATTTTAATTTTTATTAAGGTTTGGAAGCCATTTTTTGGCAAAACCCCAGAATTTTATATAAATGTAAAATTTTTTAAAAGTAAAAATTTCAAATATTTAGAAAATTATTTAGATTAAATGAATATTATTTTGGGATTCAGGATGTCGAAATTATATAATGGTGAAGTTTTCATAATTTTCTAAGAAAATTGAATTTTTGGGTAAAAATGAAATACTGTTAAATATGTAGTGTGTTTAATGACATCATAATGACACAATAATTTTTAAATAAAATAATATAAATTGTTTTGATTGGAAAATATATGATTTACCTTATAAATAATTTAATTTTTGGTTTGTTTGATTTATTTTACAAGGCCTTAATGGACCCCCCAAGACTTAAAAAACATTTTAACATTTTAAAATGATTTCCTTGAGAGTGTGACTCAACTCCACATAATAAAGCCTAATATTTTATAAATTTCGGCCATTTTCTATATAAAATAATTTTTTCCACTCCCCTTTGTAGAAAACCATGGGTAAAAACCATGGGTTTGTTTGTGGTTTTGAATAGCTTAATATGTGTGTCCAGAACCTAAATAATAATTAATTCCCTCCTTTTTCCTATATAATACCACCCAATATTCAACTTATCATCTATGAAAACCCATTTAGAACTTCCATACCCTTCCCTAGTCTCTCTATAATCCTCCCATGGTTCCCCATGTTCCCAATAAGCCTATCTCAATCCCATCCCAAGCCTTTGGGATCACACTACCAAGTAAAGGATTTCTTTCTCTCTCATTTATTTCCACGTTTCATTATATTGCTATAACCTTTTATTTTCTATTAAAAATATTGGGTTACGATTTATCACCTACCATATACTTCCCTCATTATGTTTGAATAATGAGATACCTATTTCTATCTCATTAATTCCTCCAATGTAAACCAGTTACCATGCTGAATTTCGGTAAAGGATTTCTTTCTTTCTCATTTGTGTCCAAATTTATTTATATAGTCATGACATTTTATTTTCATTTAAAAATGATGTTTTATTATTTATAACCTCCCCTATACATCCCTCCTTATGTTTTAATGATTAGATACCCCATTATCTCTCATTAATTCATCCCATGTACACCTGTTACCATGCCAGAATTCCCTAAGGAATTTTTCTCTTCTCATTTAAAGTCATGAAATTGTTTAATATTATGTGTCAAAATTCCATTACATATGTTTTGATAGTATGTTCCATTAAACCCTTTATTTAAATTTCATTAATAAAATATGAGATACCCCTTTATCTCTTATCAACCCATTTTAGGATTTCTATTTGACATCGTTATGCTGCCAAGATTTCCCATGCCAAAATCATCGTATAAGTGAATACCAAACCCAATTATCTATCAAGGGTATTCACCTTTATGAATATAAACTTATTTATTATAGAATTTCATGTATTTATTCAAAATTCCTTCATCAAGGAATAAATTATGTTGTTTAATGATTCCATGTTGCGCACTTATGCTTGAAATGAATTGTTTATAAAGGGTGCACCCTAATGGCCCTCCAATGAATTTGTTAATGATTTGTATCATGATACATAACGTGAAATGAGGGTTTAATAATTATAATAAAATATTAATAAGGTTTTACTTATTCTCCATGTGCGATGAGCATTGGATCACGCTGATATCATGTTAATTGTTGTTTCCATATTTCCAATCTATGACAATCATGGTATGTCATGCCTTTATATTCATGTTTCTCTTGTGATCCGTTGATATGTCTATTGAATAACTTGTACTATATTTTTCATGATATTTTCTGTTTACTACCTTACTAGACTTTATATCTCACCCTTTTTTTATGCATGTCTTCATGTTATCCCATTCAATGCTAGGTATGATGGAATGTTGTGGTTATGTAAAAGAAGTTTTCAATAACGATATTGTGTTTTATGTTCAATGTTGTTTTGTAATGTTTGAAATTTCACAAGACACTAGACCTCTTGATACTTATTGTGGTATTATTTGCATGTTTATGTAATAAATCATGTTTATGTTTCTAATAAAATGCATGGTTGTTATAATTGGTATCAAAGGATAGGTTTGGTTTTTTTTGGAATTAGGATTAAAAAACTCTAGTGAAAGCCTTCGGTGTAAGAATAATTATAATAAAAACATCCCTAAATTTTGGTGAGTATTGATTATGTTTTTTATCATGAAAATACATCCTTATCTGGATATGAGTAGGTTGAAGAGGATCTGGCATAAATGTAACTAGGGGTAAAACCCATAAACTCCTCTTTGAGATAGACTCAAATGAAAATGGGTGCATGATAATGGACCTTTCTACAGACTTGGTTACGACACTCTCGGTGGATATGCTTTATTAAATTCATAAACATAGTATTAATCATTGATAAGGGAATAAAAAAGCCCCCTAAGAATATATGTTGGGATTTAGATCATCGATAACATTGATTGAAAACTATAATTTCATATGTTATGTAAATAAAATAAATTTATAAGATATCCATTTTTGTCATTAGATTACCCTTTATGTGTTACAGCTAACCTTCCTTTTATTCCATCCAATGGCCATTAATAGTAGGTCTCGGGCTAACAACTGATGTGATGATAAAATTTGATGACTATTATAATAAGATGCGCAATCTGGTGGGAGTGGAAATCGAAAACATTGTCATTATACTCTATCAGTTAACTCATGTTTTGAATATAAACATGGGTTAAGAAGAACATTCACCCCCCCCCCAATAAATAATAAGTCTCAATCTAAAGCTTAATGAGACAAAGTCCTACTTTAAATGGATGATTTTATCCCTCAATTGTCAAACAATGGATCAACACCATTGAAACGATCTTCTCCAGCCTTCAATGTTACAAACCATATAAGGTGATTCTAGATGTATATCATATGGATGGTGAATCTGATCAATGGTTTACCTTGATAAAAAATATGATGCATGAGGAAAAGAACTAGGCATTATAATGGAAGTATTTCCACAAACAATTCTGGCAAATATTTTCCATTCACCCACTAACATAAGATAGAAATGGACATCCTTTCCCTCAAGTTAAAAGGATGACAAATCCATCGGAGTGTACAATGAAAAATTCACCAAGCTTGCATGATATGCCTTCATCTTTATTGTTACCACCAAATACATGGTTTACCGCTTCATTGGTGGGACAAAACCGAGCCTATAGAAATCCCTTATGATCTGTGATTATGGGAGCTATGAGGAAATTCTCGAATGTTCCTTCAAGGTCGAAATGGGGATCATAGAATCTCAGGGGTATCATGGGGATAAGAAGTTTAAAAAGGAAATTAATTCAAGTGTTTTTTTGGATAAATCAAATGGTTCTAATAAAATCCATCACCCAACTTTCCAAAGGTGTGGAAAGAAGCACATTGGAAATTTCCTCAAGGGGATGAGGAAATTCATTACGTGTGGAAGAGAAGGGAATCTTGCCATTAAATATCAGCAAAAAAACATTCTACTGTGATAGAGGAGGGGAATTATCCTTTTGACCCACAACACATTTTTCATTTCTTGAACTACAAGGAACCATGGAACTTTTCAAACCAGTTCTCTAAGCCAAGGGTTTTCAGAGGCAACCAATAACCTCTAAGGAATAATGGTGATCTTCTTCCATCACTATTGCCATAGTGGACCACAAAAATGAAGTGGTGAGAGTTATGTTAGTTATTCATTAAAGAAGAGAAAACATACTTTTTTATTTTGGTTTTACTCAATATTTTATATACCAAAATATTAGTTGAACAATCCAAATGAAACCACAAATCATGGAAACAAAGATGTCGGTGCGAATGGAAATTGGGGAAATAATTTGAACGAAGTAATATAACTCCTCCCCTATCAAAATTTGTGGATTGAACTTCCCAGAAAACCCCATCATACTCCCTTTGGTGGAAATTGATGAAATTCATGGCATGGATTGGTTTTCCTTATATAAATCCAATATAAATTTCCATGAGAGGGAAATCACTCTCTATATAGAGAATTGACCCCTGATTCAATACAAGTGAAATGGGGGGGTGAATATTCTGCAGCACCATAATCTCAAACATGGATATTACTATCCTTCAAGCATGTGTATCTTTCTCAGATGATTTTGTTTAAGGAAGAAACCATCCTTTAAGACATTCTTATTGTGAGGAAATTCGCTGAAGTCTTTCCTATGGAATTTCCTTGTCATCCACCTAGAAGATGTTTTGAATTCTCGATTCATCTTATACCAATGGAGTATCCAATATCAAAGAGTCTATATAGAATAGATTTTTTTGGAGCATTAGTAGCTTAAAAACAACTATAGGAGAATCTGGATAAAGGGTTTATACGCCCAAGTGCTTCCCCATGGGGTGCACCAACCTTCTTCATCAAGAAGAAGGATGGGTTAATGCACCTTTGCAATGATTGTCACGATCTCAAAAAAAAAATCATGATAAAGAACAAGTATCATCTTCAACGAATTGATGACATGTTCGATCAGCTATGTGGAGCACAATACGTTTCATAGGTGGATCTGCAGTAGGGATATTATCAAGTAAACATGAATAAGGAGGATATCCCCAGGACTGCTTTTCGTACAAGATACGGGCACTATAAATTCATATTAATTCCTTTATAACTCACTAATTTTCTAGAAATCTTTATAGAAATGATGAATAGATTCTTTAGAAATCACCTCATAAAAAAATTGGTAGTACTTGTAGATGATATTCTAATACACTCAAAAAAATAAGGAGGAGCACGAGGAGAACCCAAGTAGTGCACTAGAGACATTGAAATAGTATAAGCTCTATGAAAAGTACAGAAAGTGTGAGTTCTGGTTTAAAAAAGTCTCATTATTCGGTCATATAATCATAATCAATGGGATATATATTGATCCATCCATGATCACTGAAATTGAGGGATGGATGAGGCTAACATTATTAACGGATATCTGAAGTGTCATGGGGTTAGGTGGATGTTATTTCCAATTTGTGATAAATATATCATGATTGTAAAACCCTCTTACTAAGCTAACTCATAAGGGATTCATTTTTCCTTGGAGTGGTGAATAAAAATATAAAATAAAATATTTGAAATGGAGGCTTATCACAATGCAAGTGCTCACACTACCCCCATGTGGAGATCATTTTATGGTAATCAGGGATGCTTCGAAGAAGGCCATGGGGTGTGTGTTAATGAAAAATAAAAAAATCATTACCTCTGCTTCAAGTCAAAGGAATTTTCATGAGTAAAACAATCCAGAACATGATCTGTAGTTGGATACAGTATTCTTTTCTTTTAAAACATGGAGGCATTGCCTCTTTTGGGGAGAACTATTAAATATATATATATCACAAAATATTCAAGTATATTAACACAGAAAGGGTTGAACATGAACCAAAAAAGATGGTTAGAGCTAATTAATGACTATGACTACTCAATCCATTACAACCCTGGGAAAGCCAACAAGGTGGCAGATGATTTAAATAGAAAGGACCTAGGAATTCTATCATTGATGTGAATTGAAAAGAATCCAATTTTGATAGATTTGATGAATATGGACATGGGAATCGTAATGAAGGTAACAACATCAATCCATTCACAAATGATTTCTCATTCTTCACTTTTCTAAAGTTAAATGGATGCTCAAAAGGATGATGTGGGAATTTATTTGAAAGATGATACTTTCAGAAAAGTGAAATCATTGGAGTTAAATGTTAATGAAGAAGGAATTGTTAGATTTGAGACAAGACTATGTGTTCCATAAAATCTAGAGTTAATAATGAACATTTGGATGATGCACATAGTTCTAATATATCCACTGACTCAGGAAACACTAATTTGTATGAAGATCTCTGAGAGCATTATTGGTTGGATAACATGAATAAAGAGATCTCAAAGTATACATCAATGTGCCTGGTATTGTAAGAAAGATAATTTTGAGAGATATAAGTCTTTGGGGATGATGTAATGATTACCCATACCATAATAGAAATGGGAGAACATCACCATAGACTTTGTCACCAGACATCTGATGATCTCAAAAGGAAACAATGCTATCTTGGGTGTTGTGGATCATCTTACAAATACTGCACAATTCATTTAAATTATGGAGGATTTATCATTGGATCAACTGGCACATATATATATCAGATAAGTGGTATAGTATCATGGAGTACCCCTATTTATTTTATCTGATCGAGATCAACGATTCACCTCTATGTTATAGAAGGGTCACTAACATGCTCTTAATACTGGGTTGAACTTCTGTACGGCTTATCATCCTCAAACTGAGATCCAATCTGAGTGTTATATACAAACACATGAGGAAATTTTGAGATCATTCTCAATGTAATTCAAAGGTGAATTTGATCAACATCTTCCTTGGGTTTATTTATGTTATAATAACAGTTTCCACTAACGAATCCAAATTTCTCCGTATGAAGTCCTTTATGGGAAGAGGTGAAGAACACCAACATGTTGGGATGATGTTGTGGAGAAAAAACCCTTAGGTCCAAAAAATGTTAAAGAAGTGATGGAGAAGGTTATGACCATCAATAATCACATTATGGCTTCTTAGTGTTGAAATAGAGCTATGTTGATAATCATCGACGAGACCTAGATTTTGATGTTAAAGACATGGTATTCGTCTGTATATCACCAAAGAAGAGAGTTATGAGATTTGGGATGAAGGGAAATATTATTCCATGCTACATCACCCCTTTTTAGATCCTTGGTCACACTAGATCAGTGGCTTATGGACTAGCACTCCCACCAAACCTATCTCAAGTAAATGATGTATTCCATATATCACTCAAGAGGAAGTATATAACTGACCCATCGCATGTACTCAATCTAGAGTTGGTACCACTGGATGATTAACTCTCTTATAAAGAGAAGCTGGGGAAGATCATATATTGTTGGGAAAATGTTCTATGAAATAAGAGAATTCACCTCATGAAATTGTCTTAGATAAACCAAATGTTTGAAGAAGCAATGTGGGAATCTGAGAAAGTGATGAACTAGAGTTACCTGCATCTCTTTAATTGAAGGAAATGGAAATTTGGAGGGTGAAATTTCATAAGGGAGAAGATTGTGATAAACCAATGTTTTATTAGTGAAAATTAATCTTGATCAAATTAAATTTATTATTATGTAAAATGGTTATGTAAAACATATGCACCTCCTTGGTTTTATATTATTGTGTTTTAAAATAACATTATGAATTATTATTGTTTCTAATATAGACGTTGAAAAGTGATCACATGACTAGTATAAATATAGATCTTTAACAAATCCTATTTACTCAGACAATGGATGTGATGACATCATCTAGTAGAATTATTAATCCGAATAACATTTTTAAGAGCTCAAAAAGGAGGTGGCATCACTGGGATTCACTCATGACCATGCCCAAGTCTAGATTCAACATGTTAAGCTTGAACGAAATCACCTATGGGAGAAGTTGTTGTTAATAGAGATTACCACCCAAGAAATGTTATTCGAGCCACTCCAAGAGTCTTTATTCATCACACACCAAACCCTTAGGTCTTATGTGGCTGTTAAAAGAGTATATCTGACGATACCCTAACACCATTATTATGTTCATTATTTTAGTATAAAGTATATGAATTTATTCAATTGTTACATTATAAATTGTTTTTAAAGAATATATAATATTTTTAGTCAATGTTAAATTAATATAACTATTTTTATTAATTAATGGATTTTTGAATTAAAAATATTTTTAAACGTTATTATTACTAAATTAAATTTTATTAAAAATGATCGTATAATTTTTATGAATACAATTGTAAATTTTTTATGGTCTGAAAGCCATTTTTGATAAAACCCCTGATTTATCGATAAATATTGATTTTTTTAAAAGTAAAAATTCACATATTTAGAAAATTATTTATATAAAATTAATATTATTATTGGATTCAAGATGTCAAAAATATAAAATGACGAATTATTCATAATTTTCTGAGATAGTCATATTTTTGGTTTAAAATTAAATATTATATATTATATAATGTGTATTATGACATCATAATCACTGAATAGTGATGTAATAAAATACTATAAATGGTATGTTTGGCCAAATTATGAATTAAATTTAAAATAATTTTATTTTAGGTTTGGTTGATTTATTTTACAAAGCCTTAGTGGACCCTCCAAGACTTATAAAACAATTTAACTTTTTAAAATGATTTTTTGAGAGTACGACTCATCACCACATAAGAAAGTCTAATATTTTAAAAGGTTAAAAAATTGGCCTTATAAAATAATTTTTCTCACATCCCTTTCTTAAAAACCATGGTAATAACCATGCGGTTGGATTCTTTTTGATTCCTTTAATGAGTGGTGTACATAACCAAAATAATAAATTATTCCCTCTATTATCATATATAAACCCACCCAATATCCCACTTATCAAAACTAAAAACCCATTTAGAACATCCCTACGCTGACCTACTACCTATAAAATCCCCTAATGTCTCCCCAATATCCCATGAATCTTATCTCAAGCCCCTCCCATTCCATAGGATCACACTTTCATGTATGGGATTTCTTCCTCTGACATTTTTGTCCACGTTTCATTATGTTGAAATACCCTTGTAGTTTCAATTAAAAAAGTTGGGGTTTTATTTTTAACCTCTCAAATAATTCCCTTAATATGGTAGAATTATTATATAACCCTTAGTCTCTCAATAATGTCTCCCATGTACACCTCTTACCATGCTTAATTTCCATATGGGATTTCTTCCTCTATCATTTTTTCGAAATTATTTATGTTGTTATGACATTTTGTTTTCAATTAAAAATTATTATGTATGATTTTGAACCTCCCATATACTGCCCTAAATATTTTTGAATTATTATATACCCCGATCACTTTCATTAATGCCTCTCATGTACCCCATTACCATGCCGAAATTATGTATGGATTTTCTCTCTTCTCACTTACATTCATGAAATTAATTTGTATTATGTGTCTGAATTCTATTACATATGTTGGGATGTTATTTTCCCTGACCCATTATATTCCATTTCATGTATAAATGAATATAGGACACTTTCTCTCTAATCGACCCATTTTACAATTTCTATTTGACGTAATTATGCTAGCAAAATTTCCCATACCAAAATCATCATGTATGTGAATTCCATACCCATTTCCATGTCCGGTGTATTCAACTTTATTAACATATACATATTGAATATATAGGGTCATTTATGTATTCCAAATTCCTTGATTGCAGAATAAATGATGATTTTTAATGATTCCATGTAATATGATCCATGTAGCACACATATCCATGAAATGAAATTATTTATTAAGGGTGTGCCCTGATAGTGCTCCTATGCATTGGGTAATGATTAATATCATGATATCTCATGTGAAATGAGTATTTACTCATGATAAAACAAGTGAAATGATGGTTTACTCATTATCCATGTGAAATGAGCCTTGTCTCAAGCCGATATCATGATAATGTTTTTTCCATATTTCCATATTATGATAATCATGTTATGTCATGCCTTTATGTTAATGATTCTTATAGGCTCTGCTTATTTTCCTACAATATAACATGTATTGTATTCTTCATGTTATGACTTGTTTACTCCCTTAATGGTCTTTATACCTCACCCTTTTCTATTCATGTCCTCGGGTAATCCCATGCAATTATAAGTATGAAGGAATGTTGTGGTCATGTAAAAGAGGTTTTCAATAAAGATGTTGTGTTTTATGTTTAATGTTTATATGTAACATTCCTAATTTCCCAATATGATAGACCTCTCTATACTCAATTTTTTAATAATTGAAAGATTATGTTATAAATAATTTTTAATTTTGTAATAAAGAGGAGGGTTTTTATACACTTTATATACATAACATACATAAAATATTTCACTACAAACTTGAGAAATAGACATAAGAAAGGAATGGATTATATTGTCAGTAAGTGAAAAAAGGAAGATATTAATGGTAACAAAAGAATAACATGAAAATAAGGGAATGAAAACATGATCTTAAAATTTTAAATCCACACATAGTATATCATATACCATAGTATTGAATCATAACATAAATCATGGTTGTTCATAATACGAGAATCACAATGTAATCAACGAACCTGAGCCATGAAAGAATAACATTGGCATAAGATATAAGAATATGGGATACAAATAAGCATATAAAATCATTTCTTCAGTAAAAATGGATAACTTTGAGGACTATTATAAATGATTGGTTACACTCTCAAATCCATCATATACTTATTCAAGGATCACTCCGAACACTATCATAGTGGATAGAGTATTTTAATAAACTACATTCAGTCGCCCTTTTTATAATTATTATCTCATGATATATTCATCATTAACCAAATAATTAGAGTTTTATATAGATCCAATACCAACAATCAAATAATAATGGTCCAATAATAAGTTTCCCTTGGGATAATAAAATAAACATTAAATATAATAACCCATTGAATATATAAGTGGTTAACAAATAGTTCAACATTCCATCATATCATAACTCATGAGGAATAAATTGGTTTTATTAAAATCTCATCAATATCACTATAAACCATCTTGGTAAACGATCCGAATTCTATCACAGTATCATATCCACAATAAAAGATATGTAACATCAAAATATTTCATCATAGATTAATGTTCCTTCAAAATAAATTTGGTAATATTTTCATGGAAAATACCATTTTCAATTAAAAATTCATAATTAAAAATATAAAAAATACAAAATATTAAAGAATAAAATTTATTTTAAAAAATAAAAATATCATTAATTGGTCATTATAGTGGGAAATTATGTTCGCACTGAGTATATTATATTAAATATTCATTTCTCATTTTTTATAAAAATTGTTAAAATAACATATTCATAAAAAAAGAAGTGGGTTATATTTATAACATTTTTAAATGTAAAACATAATAAAAAATTAATTCAAATAATTATTTGGTAATATTAAAAAATTTTATTTAATAATTTTGATGAAAACATGAATATAGAAGAAAAATATTTCCGATAAAAGGGGAACATATTTTTTCATAAAAAAATATTATCAATAAATTTAAGTAATAAAGAGAGGAAAATGACACTCTTAAATGATGAAACTGAGGATAATAAATATTATCATATTATTGGGAGTTAGGTTATGTAATTTCCTCTTCAGAAACATAATCAAAAATAATATCTGTTGTAATTATATTTTAAAATAAAACCCTTAGCTCAACTACAAAACACTTCAAAGGATCTCTAACCTCAAGTGTAATAAATTTAAATTTATTATAATTATATGTTGTACTCATTAAAATAATAATAATTTTATATATGATATTATTCCATAATTTCAACACCCATATATTAATAATTACTTATTAAAAACACTATTTCAGAGTGATAATGGTTTTTTCATGAGAGTTTCTGTATGATATTTCCCATCCATTTATATTGATTATGGGTAAATTGTAACACCTAGAGATTTTATGAAAAATATTCTTTTAATTTCATTAATGTATTGTGTTGTATGCTACACCAAGAAACCTTGCGCTATACTCAAAACCATATTAGCTTGTAGTATACGCAACACTATTCTTGGATCGTGTTACACACAATTTTGATGATAGTTATTCTATGCAACATTGAGCGTATATATATATATATATATTCAATGTATAAATGAAATATGGTTGGATTATGTTATACGAAAAAACGAAGGATTCTTTCACAAAACGCAACCCTGACTTGGCTTGCATTACACGCAATCACGACCTTCCTTGATAGCGTGTGTTGTACGCAATAACGGGTTTTACTAAACAACAATATATTATTAAAATATTATTAAAACTAGCCGTTATGAATAGTAATAACCACCTTTTAAAATTTTAGAAATTTTATCTCTCAAAATGGACTTCATTTTTGGATTCGGAGTATCGAATTTATCCTAAGGTCAAATTTTGGTACTTTTCGGATAACTTTCATATTTTGATGAATAGTGAAAATTACTAAATTTTAATTAAAAACAAATTTTTTAATCAAAATAATTAATACTGATAAATTATAAATTTGAGTGGTTTTAAAGTAGATTTATAATAAATTTTTACCATTTAATACAATGTTGGTCATTGTACATAATTTCCCAATTAAACCGACCGTAAACAAGTATCAATCTTTTGATAGTTATTATATCGTAAAAACACGCTTTTTGTTTTGACAGCAGGAATTAATTTTAAATTAATTTCTGCCACTGCTATGTTTTGCATTTGGAAAAAATGGATTCCGTATTTGGAATCAGGATGTTCAAATTTTGTAAATAGGTAACTTTTATTTTTAGACATTTTGAATAATTACTTCGGTAAATATTTTATTTACCATGGTTAAAGGGTAAATCAAATAAATAAGGGTCTAAAATAATATTATAATAATAAAAACAATTACCCTTAAACGTGTGATGACCTTATTGGTTGATACATGTTCGACCATGGGCATCTTTTTATCAATTTTGGGAACCCATGGTGCCAATTGTAAGTGATAGGGACACTTTATTTTAATTAAGTTAAAATGAATACAAAAATGACACAAGCATATATCTTTTAGAAAAACAATTTTCACATAGGGTTATATATGTTGGATTTTCGATTGTAAATATTCATTCGAAAGATAAAACTATTTCCTACATAATGATATTTTATTTAAATTTTTAAACATTAAATAATTTAATTTATTTATGACACAATGATGATGCAGTAATTACCATAATAGTGAAAAATTAACATAATTGATATTATAAATACCCAAATAAATATAATATGAGACTTTTAATGAATCACACTAATTTTCTAGGTTAATATGACATGTTAGTAATTATTTAATTATCTTTTTTAGAATTAATAACTCTGTTATGAGTTTCAAAAAAATCAGCTATCGAATAGTGTCAAAATTGACATAAAATAGTTTTTATAACAAATATTATATTATTGACTGTTATTTTATTCATAAGCATCTAAGGTTCGGAAAAGATAATTAAATAAAGATATTTGATTCATTAATGAACCACTTGGGTGTCGATTGAATGTATATGGTAAGTTTATTAACTATATAATATAATAATACAAAGTGACATGGTTAATGTCAATCTAATTAACTAAGAGATAAAACTAAAAGATAAGGTTAGTATAATGACCTAAACCTGTCTAAATTTTATTTGATGAGATGATTTCGACCCATCCCAACCTTAGATTATAAATAAATCAATTTGGAGCTATTTGAAACCGAATTTGGATTTATAATAAAATAATATTTTTAGTTATACCAAAGGTGCCCCTCTCCTCTCTTATAAAAGGGCACCTCCTCCCCCTCTTCCTCGCACCACATTGAGCCTTCATGCTCGGAAAAACCATGCCAAATTCTCTTCTACACTTCCCTAGAAACATCCTAGAGGTCCTGGTCTTCTTCAAAGACCAATTTTAGTGACCTAAGAAGAGGACTCAAAGAGGCGCTTCAAAGAAGAGGAAATGTCCGTTACTGATTCTTTCAACTTTATTTCTTCTTCCACATCTTCTTATTAGGTTGTTTCATTATGAAGTAATAACATCAGTATCTCTCATATACTGATATGTTATTATAAGTATGAAACAACCCTATTTCAAAATCTATCCATCCTACGGAAAACGAAATCACCGCGCGTGTGTACATACGGAATACCGTTTCCATGCCGTGGTGTAATCTATCTTCCACCACCACCTTACTTGGATGCGTATAATGGTGTAAATAATAACTATATATGATTATTTTAAAGTTATATTGATTCTGAAATATTATACATACACTCCAATACAGTCCCATGATCATGAGAACGATATCATCGCTCGTGCGTACATACGGACTACCGTCTCCACGACATGATGAGATTAATTCTCCACGTTAACCATTCATGAATGATTATAAAGTATATAAAATAAGTAATCATGAAATATATGAAATAATAATGATACTGGATTTATGTGTATATATATGTATGTCATCTACTTAATTACATTCAACTCAATAAGGAAACTAAAACATCGTTCATGTGTATGTACGGCCTACCGTCTTCATGAATGGTGTATTTCTTTCCATTTACTGATTTATTATATATATTTATATTCTGAATATATATTATATATTAATCATTTTTATATTCTGTAATTAAGTAATCATGATCTAAGTAATCATTTGAATAATTACGAGTCAAAACACGGACGACAAATGAAACAATTTTACCCAAAATACTCTTTAACATGGAATTTACAAAAGAACGGGTAATATAAAGTCATAAGTGAACCATATATGATATCATAACAATGATTATGATTCTGGAATAAGTCAATGACATTATTTAAATCATTATACAGGAGGTTCGGACACTTATGAAGCAAATCGGACCTAAGGTAAGGGAAAATATCACAATCTCATTTTATCCGAGATTGTTTATACTTTGGTATTTACTGGGCTATATTTTATAATCCACATCCATGATTCCTCAATATGTAATATTGTTTCCAACCACCTACAATTTTTTAAATCCAATTTTACCCTACAGTGACTTCTTAGTAAAAGATATAAAAGGAATCTTTTGTCGTTTTTCGTACGAGGTACTTTTTGACTTTTCCGAGAAAAGTAAGGGAAGAATGTTTTTTAACTTATACGGCACAAACAGATTTTTACAGTTTTATAAAGCCTTATTTTCGTGAAGCTTCTTCCAAAAGATTTCATGACTATTTTCAACAAAATCTTTTTCTTTTAAAATTGCATTATTTTTTTGTGAAAAAAATTGATTTTGAAAAAGAAAGGATATTTTCCTCAAGAATTCATTTCAAGTGTCTTATCAAAACCATTTTCCATCTACGATGAAATTATTTCATATGTGTACGGTTCAAGTATAAAGTCTCTATGATTTACATGGTTTCACGTTTCTTATTATGAAATGATATCCATTTCTTTTATATGGATTATGTGATTATGGGATGATGTTTATGAAACCAATTTTATTTATTGGGTTATTATGAATGATGTATGTTTATTTTGTGGAACAAGTAAGAATGATTTTTGCCTCTGACACTATTTCTTTTGGGTTTTAGACGATGGCTGGACCCAAAGGAACCGTGTTGGTCAATGTAATGGACAGTGCAAGGATTGTCCTCCTGAACAGACAAATGTTATGGGAGATGGAGTGAAAAATCTTATTGCTATACTTACCCAAGCTATGAATCATTCTGGACTTCCAAACGAGCAATGGAAGGAGCAACATTCTGTTAATTCCTTCATGATGCAGCGTCCACCTTCTTTCAGTAGGTCTACTGATCCATTAGTTGCTGAAAAATGGATTAGTACTACTGAAAAGATATTTTCAGTTCTTCAATGTTCTGAACATGATAAAGTCATCCTTTCTGTGTATCGTTTGGAAGGTGATGCTGATCAATGGTGGAATCTTATTAAGAATACGAGGAAAATGGATGAAATTGATTCCATGGAATGGGACGAGTTCAAGAACTTATTTTTCAATAAGTACTTCCCTCGTATTCTCCGAACAAAGATGGATAAAGAGTTTCTTGAACTGAAGCAAAAGTATGATGAATCTGTTGGTACATATGAAGAAAATTTTACAAGACTTCCAAGGTACGCTTCTGGTATTATTATCCAACCTGAGAGTAAGATCGATTGATTCATTAGTGGCTTAAAACAAAGTCTTCGAAGGGCGTTATCCATAAGGGACTTCAATAACTACAAGGAAATCATTCTATGTGCTCTCAAAGTTGATATGGAGATTGGAGTAACTCATCAGTCATATGGGTTGGATAAGAAGATGAAAATGGAATTCAAAGTAAAATCTAACGAGAACACTGAAAAGAATATGGGCTTTCCCTTATTCTCAAAGTGTGAAAATAAACATGGAGGGAGTTGTCTTAAAGGGACAAGTAAATGTTTCAAATGTGGAAAGGAAGGTCATCGGGCATTTTAATGCCGCAATGATGGGAAGATGATGTCTCATGATGCAAACAAAGGAAGGGACACACAGAATGAAGCTACTACACTTCAATGTTTCAAGTGCAAGGAGATGGGGCATTATGCCAATAAATTCCCTAATCCAAGGGTTAGTGATGATCGACATGAGCAACCAATTAAGTCAAAGGACAAAGGGAAGTCACATGTGATCACCATTGGCGATGTTGAATATGAAAACTATGTGGTGGAATGATTAAGCGTTTATGTAATGGGATTCCAAAATAATGTTGTATATAGTATCGTGGAATATTGGAACATTTATATATTGGTCTATGTGGTTTTCAATAATTTTATGGTACCGGTAACCATGGAAAGTGATTGAGATATTTTTGGAAAAAATATGATATGCGCATAATGAAGGGATAAGGAAAAAATGAAATGTTTGACAGTATTCATGAGCTCATGATTCATATATGGACTAAGTGATATCATGGTTTGAGTATATAGAATTTTGAGGATTTTGGTATGTGGAAAGTGTTAACTTTTAACTCCATTCTTGTTTTCACTAAGGTTCAATGGGTATTCATTTTTCAAGAGAATACATGATTAAGGCCTTTGAATGTTTGGAATGTGACCAACAAGACATATCTTATGATATATGGGGATCAACGATGGTATTAAATGTATGGAAATAATTTTCACTATATTATGTGAGTGGACTGCAGTATTATGGATAAGACTAAAGATTGGAATGGATTATGTTGTACATAAGTTAGTATTATTTAAGGATAGAAGTTTTTTCGATATTATTGATGGGATGTTATAGTAATATAGTTTTAGAAAAAGGAAAACCTGTAGGACGGGCGACAACCCATCACGTTGGACAAGGCTGTGGGAATCGAACCCACAATCGAAGTGCGACTGACCTTTATCGCCTACCACTGTCCTACAGGAAGTCCATGGTTAGTAGAAACTAGTTTTATTTTATTAAGCGGTATGATATATGAAGTATAAGTTCATTTTTGGAACCATATACGATTAATCTAACCATATAATGGACTTATAACTTTTGCTAACCTTTTGTTTGAAAGAGATGGAATGACCCATCATTCTATCACATGATCTGCTAACACATCAAATATAACAAATTCAACTTCATTTCTTTAAGGTATGAAGTGGAAATTGTTCAATTCATGAACAACAGTGAGATTGTACCAAAATCATGTAAGTATTTCTTTAGTTCATCAACTTTAGGGAAATGATCTTGTAAACCAAAAATATTGTCCTAGTTCCCTTATATCCGATGAATCAGATGCTACCTTAGATCCTCACAAATCTATAGCTTTGTGATTGTTGGATTTTTCATAGCCATGTTCTCTACCACTCTCCATCAGAACTTGATGGTTAGAATTTTCTTCCATATCTATATTTTTACCTACGTTCTCCTACGTGGAAACCCAGTGATGAGTTAATTTGGGTAACCATTACATTTCATACATTAGTGTTTAAAGCCATGTTTTGGTATTCTTTTTTATGAAGTGTTTTTCTATTAAACAAACTTTCAAGTAGTAATCCATTTATAACCCCGACGAATTTCGAGGGCGAAATTCATTTTAAGGGGGGTAGAATGTAACACCCCGATATTTTATGAATAATATTCTTTTAATTTCATTAATGTATTGTGTTGTATGCTACACCATGATTACCTTGCACTGTACGCAACACCGTATTAGCTTGCAGTATACGCATCACTATTCTTGGATCGTGTTACACACAATTTTGATAATAGTTATTCTATGCAACATTGAGTGTATATATATATATATATATATATTCAATGTAGAAATGAAATATGGTTGGATTCTGTTATACGAATCAACGAAGTATTCTTGCACAACATGCAACCCTGACTTGGCATGCATTACACACGATCACGAACTTCCATGATAGCTTGTGTTATATGGAATACCGGGTTTTACTAAACAACGATATATTATTAAAATATTATTAAAACTAGCTGTTATTAATAGTAATAACCACCTTTTAAAATTTTAGAAATTTTAACTCTCAAAAGGGACTTCATTTTTGTATTCGGAGTATCGAATTTAGCCTAAGGTGAAATTTTGATACTTTTCGGATAACTTTCATATTTTGATGAATAGTGAAAATTATTAAATTTTAATTATAAACAAATTTTTTAATCAAAATAATTAATAGTGATAAATTATGAATTTGAGTGGTTTTAAAGTATATTTACAATATATTTTTTACCATTTAATACAATGTTGGTCATTGGACATAATTTCCCAATTAAACTGAACACAAACAAGTATCAATCTTTTGATAGTTATTATATCTTAAAAACATGCATTTTGTTTTGACAACGGGAATTAATTTTAAATTAGTTTCTGCCACTTCTATGATTTGAATTTGGAAAAAATGGATTCCATAATTGGAATCAGGATATTCAAATTTTGTAAATAGGTAACTTTTATTTTTAGACATTTTGAATAATTACATCGGTAAATATTTTATTTACCATGGTTAAAGGGTAAATCCGGTAAATAAGGGTTAAAACATAATATTATAATAATAATAAAAATTACCCTAAAACGTGTGATGACATAATTTTTTTATTCATGTTCTACCATGGGCATCTTTGGGTCAATTTTGGGACCCCATGGTGCCACTTGTACGTGATAGGGACACTTTATTTTAATTAAGTTAAAATGAATACAAAAATGACACAAGCATATATCTTTTAGAAAAACAATTTTTATATAGGGTTATATATGTAGGAATTTCTACTGTAAATACTCATTAGAAAGATAAAACAATTTCCTACATAATGATATTTTATTTATAATTTTTAAGCATTAAATATTTTAATTTAGTTCTGACACAATGATGATGCAGTAATTACCATAATAGTGAAAAATTAACATAATTGACATTATAAATACCCAAATAAATATAATTTGAGACTTTTAATGAATTAAACTATTTTTATAGGTTAATAGACCATATAATTAATGAATTAATTAACTTTGTTCGAAGTAATAATTCGGTTATGAGTTTCACAAAAATCAACTATTGAATAGTGTCAAAATTGATATAAAATAGTTTTTAAAACAAATATTATATTATTGATTGTTATCTTATTCCTAAAAATCTAAGGTTCGGCCAAGATACTTATATCAAGATATGTGTATTATTAATGGACCACTTGGGGGTCTCTTGGATGTATATGGTATGTTTATTAACTATATAATATAAAAATTAAAAGTGACATGGTAAATGTCAATCTAATTAACTAAGAGTTAAAACTAAAAGACAAGGTTATTATAATGACCCGAACTTGTCTAAATTCTATTGGATGAGATGATTTCGACCCATCCCCACCTTGTCTCAGAAATAAATCAATTTGGAGCTATTTAAAACCGAATTTGGCTTTATAATAAAATAATATTTTTAGTTATTCCAAAGGTGCCCCTCTCCTCTCTTATAAAAGGGGACCTCCTCCCCCTATTCCTCACACCACTTTGAGCCTTCATGCAGGGCCAACCCCAGACAAATTCTCTTATACACTTCCCTAGCCACATTCTAGAGGTCCTGGTCTTCGTGAAAGACCAATTTTAGTGCCCTAAGATGAGGACTCAAAGAGGCGCTTCAAAGAAGAGATAATGTCCGTTACCGATTCTTTCAACATTATTTATTCCTACACTTCTTCTTCTTAGGTTTTTTCATTATGAAGTAATAACATCAGTATCAATAATATAATGATATGTTATTATAAGTATGAAACAAACCTATTTCACCATATATCCATCCTACAGAAAACGAAATCACCGCGCGTGCGTACGTATGGAATACCGTCTCCACGGTGTGGTGTAATCTATTTTCCACCACCACCTAACTTGGATGGGTATAATGGTGTAAATAATAACTATATATGATTATTTTAAAGTGATATTTATTCTTAAATAGTATAAATACACTCCAATATAGTCCCACAATCATGAGAACAATATCATCACTCGTGCGTACGTACGGACTACCGTCTCCACGACACGATGAGATTCATTATCCACGTTAACCATTCATGAATGATTATAAAGTATATATAATAAGTAATCATGAAATATATGACATAATAATGATACTGGATTTATGTGTAAATATATGTATGTCATCTACTTAATTCCATTCAACACAATAAGGAAACGAAAACAGCGTTCATACGTACGTACGGCCTACCGTCTCCATGAACGGTGTATTTCATTCCATTTACTGATTTATTATATATATGTATATTATTACTATATATTATATATAAATCATGTTTTATATTCTGGAATTATGTAATAATGATCTAAATAATCATATTAATAATTACAAGTCAAAACACAGACGACAAATGAATCAATTTTACCAAAAACAATCTTTAACATGGAATTTACAAAAGAACGGGTAATATAAAGTCATAAGTGAACCATATATGATATCATAACAATGCGTATGATTCTGGAATAAGTGAATGACATTATTTAAATCATTATACAGGAGGTTCGGACTCTTACGAAGAAAATCAGACCTAAGGTAATGGAAAATATCACAATCTTATTTTATCCGAGATTGTTTATACTTTGGTATTTACTGGGGTGTATTTTATCATCCACATCCATGATTCCTCAATATATAATATTGTTTCCATCCACATAAAATTTTTTAAATCCAATTTTACCCTTCGGTGAGTTTTTATTAAAAGATATAAAAGGAATCTTTTGTCGTTTTTCGTACGAGGTACTTTTTGACTTTTCCGACAAAAGTACGGGAAGAATGTTTTGTTTAACTTATACAGAACGATCAGATTTTTACAGTTTTATAAAGCCTTATTTTCATGAAGCTTCATCCAAAATATTTCATGACTATTTTTAACAAAATCTTTTTCTTTTAAAATTGCATGATTTTTTGTGAAAAGAAATTTATTTTGAAGAAGGAAGGATATTTTCCTCAAAAATTCATTTCAAGTGTCTTATCAAAACCATTTTCCATCTAAGATGAAATTATTTCATATGTGTATGGTTCAAGTATAAAGTCTCTATGATTTACATGGTTTCAATTTTCTTATTATGAAATTATATCCATTTCTTTTATATGGATTATGTGATTATGGGATGATGTTTATGAAACCCATTTTATTTATTGGGTTATTATGAATAATGTATGTTTATATTGTGTCACATGTAAGAATGATTTAATTATGTGATGGGTGGGACCTATATCTCCCACCAATTAATTTGGTAATGATTTATATCTCATGAGATAGACATGGATGGAACGACAAGTTAAACCGGTTTAGTAATACCGGACTGGAACGAGGAGTGAACTCGATTCAGAAAGGAACTTTGTCCACTAAGATGGTCTTGGCAGCAATGCCTTGGCTACTATGGAAATCATATCATGTGCTTAATGGTTTCCACAATTACATGTTTTATTCCCATGCTATTTTATCATTCGTAATGTTTCTTAATGATCTATGCCTTACGTACTTACATGTTTTATGTCATTGCTCAAGCTTTTGATGTTTAAACATTATGTTCATGTTTTTAAGTTCAAATGTATTTGGTATTTTTTATTGTATCCATGCTTACACTTACTGAGCATTTGAGATCACCCTTTTTATGTTTTCTTTTCCCCAGGATATAAAGAAAGGTTTTAGGTAAGAAAAAAAGGGGAAGATCTTTATGGGAGATGTTGAAGATCTTTCACCACGATTAGAAGATTACGTTCCAAGTTTCCAAAGACACTAAACTTTTACGGTCCTTGTGTGTCTGTTTTTGTTATGTATTAATTATTCCGCTAAAGTAATGTAATGTCCATGTATGTAAAGCTTCAAGTCTATATAGTTGGTATCAGAGGAAAGTTTTAGTCATCCTTTGGAAACTAGGATGCGAGAACTTTAGTGAGATACCTAGAGATATTTCTAAGGTATGTCTAGGAATGTTCCTAAGGTTAAGTATAAGTATAGGTTATAGTACTAGAATTACAGTAACCCAAGATGTTAGATATTTAAGGTACTCCTCCTTTATTTTTTTGTTTTCCCAAGGATGATTTTTTCCTCTCACACTATTCTTTTTGGGTTTGAGACGATGGTTGGAACCCGAAGGAACCGTGTTGATCAATGTAATGGACAACGCAATGATTGTCCTCCTGAACAAACAAATGTTATGGGAGATGGAGTGAAAAATCTTATTGATATACTTCCACAAGCTATGAATCATTCTGTACTTCCAAACAATCAATGGAAGGAGCAAAATTCTATTGAATCCTTCATGAGGCAGTGTCCACCTTCTTTAAGCGGGTCTATTGATCCATTAGTTGCTGAACAATGGATTAGTACTACTGAAAAGATATTTTCATTTATTCAATGTTCTGAACATGATAATGTCATCCTTGCATTGTATCATTTGGAAGGAGATGCTGATCAATGGTTGAATCTTATTAAGAATATGAGACAAAGGGATGAAATTGAGTCCATGGAATGGGACGAGTTCAAGAACTTATTTTTCAATAACTACTTCCCTCGTATTTTCTGAACAAAGATGGAGAAAGAGTTTCTTGAACTGAAGAAAAAGGATGATGAATCTGTTGGTACCTATGAAGAAAATTTTACAAGACTTTCATGGTACGCTTATGGTATTATTATCCAACCTGAGAGTAAGATCGATCGATTCTATAGTGCCTTAAAACCATGTCATCGAAGGACGTTAGCCATAAGGGACGTCAATAGCTATGAGGAAATCATTCTATGTGCTCTCAGAGTCGAGATGGAGATTGGAGTAACCCATCAGTCATATGGGTTTGATAAGAAGAGGAAAATGGAATTCAAAGGAAAATCTAAAGAGCACACTGAAAAGAATATGAGCTTTCCCTTATGCTCAAAGTGTGGAAAGAAACATGGAGGGAGTTGTCTTAAAGGTAAAAGTAAATGTTTCAAATGTGGAAAGGAAGGTCATCAGGCATTTGAATGCCGCAATGATGGGAAGAAGATGTCTAATGATGCAAACAAAGGAAGGGAAACAAAGAATTTACCTACTACAGTTCAATTATTCAAGTGCAAGGAGATGAGGAATTATGCCAATAAATACCCTAATCCAAGGGTTAGTGATGATCGACATGAGCAACCACTTAGGGAAAAGGACAAAGGGAAGTAACATGTGATCACCATTGGCGATGTTGAATATGACAACGATGTGGTGGAATGATTAAGTGTTAATGTAATGGGATTCCAAAATAATGTTGTATATAGTATCGTGGAATATTGTAATATTTATGTATTGGTCTATTGTGGTTTTCAATAATTTTATGGTACCGGTGACCATGGAAAGTGATTTAGATATTTTTAGAAAAAATATGATATGCGCATAATGAAGGGATAAGGAAAAAAAGAAATGTTTGACAGTATTCATGAGCTCATGATTGATATAATGACTATGTGATATCATGGTTTGAGTATATAGAATTTTGAGGATTTTTGTGTATGGAATCTGTTAACTTTTAACTGCATTCATGTTTTCACAAAGGTTCAATGGGTATTCATTTTTTAAGAGAATACATGATTAAGGCCTTCAAATGTTTGGAATGTGACCAACAAGACATATCTTATGATATATGGGGATCAACGATGGTATTAAATCTCTGGTAATCGTTTTCACTATATTATGAGAGTGGACTGCAGTATTATGGATACTCCTAAAGATTGGAATGGATTATTTTGGACATAAGTTATTATTGTTTAAGGATAAAAGTTTTTTCGATATTATTGATGGGATGTTATAGTAATATAGTTTTAGAAAAAGGACAACCTGCAGGACGGGCGACATCCCATCACGTCGGACAAAGCTGTGGGAATCGAACCCACAATCGAAGTGCGACTGGCCTTTATCTCCTACCACTGGCCTACAAGAAGTCCCTGGTTAGTAGAAACTAGTTTTATTTTATTAAGCGGTATGATATATGAAGTATAAGTTCATTTTTGGAACCGTATACAATTAATCTAACCATAAGATGGACTTATAACTTTTTCTAACCTTTTGTTTGAAAGAGATGGAATGACCCATAATTCTATCACATGATCTGCTAACACATCACGAATAACAAATTCAGCTTCATTTCATTAAGGGATGAAGTGGAAATTGTTCAATTCATGAACAACAGTGATATTGTACCAAAATCATGTAAGTATTTATTTTAATTCATCAACTTTAGGGAAATGATCTTGAAAACCAAAAATGTTGTCCTAGTTACCTTATATCAAATGAATCAGATGGTACCTTAGATCATCACAAATCTATAGCTTTGTAATTTTTGGATTTTTTTCATAGCCATGTTCTCTACCACTATCCATCAGAACTTGATATTTAGATTTTTCTTCCATATCCATATTTTCACCTATGTTCTTCTACGTGGAAACCCAGTGAAGAGTTAATTTGGGTAACCATTATATTTCATACAATAGTTTTTAAAGCCATGTTTTTGTATTACTTTTTACTATGTGGGTTTCTATTAAACAAACTTTCGAGTAGTAAACCATTTATAACCCCAACGAATTTCGAGGGAGAAATTCATTTTTAAGGGGGGTAGAATGTTACACCCCGAGATTTTATGAAAAATATTCTTATAATTTCATTAATGTATTGTGTTGTAAGCAACACCATTATTACCTTGCACTATACGGAACACCGTATTAGCTTACAGTATACACAACACTATTCTTGGATCGTGTTACACACAATTTTGATAATAGTTATTCTACGCAACATTGAGTATATATATATATATTCAATATATAAAAGAAATATGGTTGGAATCTTTTATATGAAACAACGAAGGATTCTTGCACAACACGCAACCCTGACTTGGCTTGCATTACACAGAATCACGACCTTCCTCGATATCGTGTGTTGTACGCAATACCAAGTTTTACTAAACAACGATATATTATTAAAATATTATTAAAACTAGCCGTTATGAATAGTAATAACCACCTTTTAAAATTTTAGAAATTTTATCTCTCAAAATGAACTTCATTTTTGGATTCGGAGTATCGAATTTATCCTAAGGTGAAATTTTGGTACTTTTCGGAGAACATTCATATTTTGATGAATAGTGAAAATTACTAAATTTTAATTAAAAACAACTTTTTTAATCAAAATAATTAATAGTCATAAATTATGAATTTGAGTGGTTTTAACGTATATTGAGAATATATTTTTACCATTTAATACAAATTTGGTCATTGGACATAATTTCACAATTAAACCGAACATAAACAAGTATCAATCTTTTGATAGTTATTATATCTTAAAAACACGCTTTTTGTTTTGACAGTGGGAATTAATTTTAAATTAATTTCTTCCACTTCATTGTTTTGAATTTGAAAAAATTGATTCCATATTTGGAATTAGGATGTTCAAATTGTGTAAATAGGTAACTTTTATTTTTAGACATTTTGAATAATTACTTCGGTAAATATTTTATTTATCATGGTTAAAGGGTAAATCTGGTAAATAAGGGTTTAAAAATAATATTATAACAAAAACAAATTACCCTAAAACGTGTGATGAACTTATTGGATGATACATTTTCGACCATGGGCATCTTTGGGTCAATTTTGGGACCCCATGGTTCCACTTGTAAGTGATAGGGACACTTTATTTTAATTAAGTTAAAATGAATACAAAAATGACTCAAGCATATAGCTTTTAGAAAAAAAATTTCATAAGGTTAAATATGTTGGAATTTTGATTTTAAATGTTCATTATAAAGATAAAACGATTTCCTACATATGTATAATTTATTTATAATTTTAGACATTAAATAATTTAATTAATTTATGACACAATGATGATGTAGTAATTACCATAATAGTGAAAAATTAACATAATTAATATTATAAATACCCAAATAAATATAATTTGATACTTTTAATGAATTACACTAATTTTATAGGTTAATAGGACATGTTAGTAATTACTTAATTATGTTTTTTCTAAGTAATAATTATGTTATGAGTTTCAAAAAAATCAATTATTCAATAGTGTCAAAATTGACATAAAATAGTTTTTAAAACAGATATTATATTATTGATTGTTAATTTATACCTAAAAATCTAAGGTCCGGCCAAGATACTTATATAAAGATATTTTTATCATTAATGGACCACTTGGGGGTCTCTTGGATGTATATGGAATTTTTATTAACTATATAATATAAAAATACAAAGTGACATGGTAAATGTCAATCTAATTAACTAAGAGATAAAACTAAAAGATAAGGTTATTATAATGCCCTAAACTTGTCTAAATTATATTGTATTAAATTATTTCGACCCATCCCCACCTTATCTTCGAAATAAATCAATTTTGAGCTATTTAAAACCTAATTTGGCTTTATAATAAAATAATATTTTTAGTTATTCCATAGGTGCCCCTCTCCTCTCTTATAAAAGGGAACCTCCTCCCCCTCTTCCTCACACCACATTGAGCCTTCAATCTCAGCCAATCCCTACCAAATTATCTTCTACCATTCCCTAACAACATCCTAGAGGTCATGGTCTTTTTCAAAGACCAATTTTAGTGCCCTAAAAAGAGGACTCAAAGAGGCGCTTCAAAGAAGAGTTAATGTATGTTACAGATTCTTTCAACTTTATTTCTTCTCCCACTTCTTCTTCTTAGGTTGTTTCATTATGAAGTAATAACATAAGTATCACTCATATAATGATATGTTATTATATTTATGAAACAACCCTACTTAACCATCTATCCATCCTACGGAAAACGAAATCATCACGCGTGCGTACATACA
The DNA here is from genome assembly GCA_963277665.1 of Viscum album. NCBI lineage: Eukaryota > Viridiplantae > Streptophyta > Magnoliopsida > Santalales > Viscaceae > Viscum > Viscum album. The sequence continues at coordinate 885,306,965 of OY728123.1, forward strand.
GAATATCGTCTCCCCGCCATGGTGTAATCAATTTTCCACCACCACCTTACTTGGATGGGTATAATGGTGTAAATAATAACTATATATGATTATTTTAAAGTAATATTGATTATGAAATAGTATAAATACACTCCAATATAGTCCCACGAGCATGAGAACGATATCATTGCTCGTGCGTACGTACGGACTACCGTCTCCACGACACGATGAGATTCATTCCCCACGTTAACCATTCATGAATGATTATAAAGTATATATAATAAGTAATCATGAAATATATGACATAATAATGATACTGAATTTATGTGTATATTTATTTATGTCATCTACTTAATTCCATTCAACTCAATAAGGAAACGAAAACAGCGTTCATGCGTACGTATGACCTACCGTCTCCATGAACGGTGTATTTCATTCAATTTACTGATTTATTATATTTATGTATATTCTGAATAGATATTATATATAAATAATGATTTATATTTTGGAATTAATTAATCATGATCTATGTAATCAAATGAATAATTACAAGTCAAAACACGGATGACAAATGAAACAATTTTACCCAAAACACTCTTTATCATGGAATTTATAAAAGGACGGGTAATATAAAGTCATAATTGAACCGTATCTGATATCATAACAATCATTATGATTCTGGAATAAGTCAATGACATTATTTAAATCATTATACAGGAGGTTCGGACACTTACAAAGCAAATCAGACCTAAGGTAAGGGAAAATATCACAATCTCATTTTATCCGAGATTGTTTATACTTTGGTATTTACTCGGGTGTATTTTATCATCCACATCCACGATTCCTCAATATAGAATATAGTATCCATACACCTACAATTGTTTAAATACAATTTTACCCTTCAGTGAGTTTTTAGTAAAATATTTAAAAGGAATCTTTTGTCATTTTTCATACGAGGTACTTTTTTGGCTTTTCCGACAAAAGTACCAGAAGAATGTTTTTTAACTTATACGACATGAACAGATTTTTACAGTTTTATAAAGCCTTATTTTCATGAATATTCCTCCAAAATATTTCATGACTATTTTCAACAAAATATTTTTCGTTTAAAATAGCATGCTTTTTTGTGAAAATAAATTGATTTTGAAGAAGAAAGGATATTTTCCTCAAGAATTCATTTCAAGTGTCTTATCAAAACCATTTTCCATCTAAGATGAAATTATTTCATATATGTACGGTTCATGTATACAGTCTCTATGATTTACATGGTTTCACGTTTCTTATTATGAAATGATATCCATTTCTTTTATATGGATTATGTGATTATGGGATGATGTTTATGAAACCCATTTTATTTATTGGGTTGTTATGAATGATGTATGTTTATTTTGTGGCACAGGTAAGAATTATTTCATTATGAGATGGGTGGTACCTATATCTCCCTCCAATGCATTGGGTAAATATTTATATCTCATGAGATAGACATGGCTGGAACGACAAGTTAAACTGGTTCAGTAATACAGGACTGGAACGAGGAGTGAACTCGATTCAGAAAGGGACTTTGTCCACTAAGATGGTCTTGGCAGCAATGCCTTGGCTACTATGGAAATCATATCATGTGCTTAATGGTTTCCACAATTACATGTTTTATTCCCATCCTATTTTATCATTCTTAATGTTTCTTTATGATCTATGCCTTACATACTTCCATGTTTTATGTCATTTCTCAAGCTTTTGATGTTTAAACATTATGTTCATGTTTTTATTTTCAAATGTATATGGTATGTTTTATTTTATCCATGCTTACCCTTACTGAGTATTTGAGCTCACCCTTTTTATGTTTTCTTTTCCCCAGGATATAAAGAAAGGTTTTAGGTGTGAAAAAAAGGGGAAGATCTTTATGGGAGATGTTGAAGATCTTTCACCACGATTAGAAGATTACGTTCCATGTTTCCATAGACACTAAACTTTTATGGTCCTTGTGTGTCTGTTTTTGTTATGTATTAAGTATTCTGCTAAAGTAATGTAATGTCCATGTACGTCAAGCTTCGGGTCTCTACATAAATAATATCCATAATTTTTTTCATGATATTAATACAACATATATTTATTATATATATTAATATTCATCCATTAAAGGTACAAATATAAAAATGAATTATATCATTGAGGGAGATAGTATGACACAAATCTGTAAGAACATTGTTTTCACTTCTCGACGGTAGAAAAAATGGAAGGAAAATAATTATAAACCTTTATTTAAGCATAATGATATCATAAATAACATATATATTTACTAAATATTTCATCATAACTATCCAATTAATGTGGTTATAAAAAATTAATTAAGATTCTATGTGGAGATTGTAAGTCATACATACGCATGAGAGATGTTTTTTGTAGGACAGAATTAAGGTGTATAATGGTAATTATATAATCATAATAATAAAAACATGTATATTTAATATAAAAAATATTTTTATTTTATAAGTTATACCACAATTTTAGCAGAGGTATAAGTGTAAAAAAGATACAGAATGACCTATCATGGGTTATAAAGGTTCATTGAGGAACCTATTTTGGATTACAACTCATGGTTTTATAAGATTGTATTTTGGAAAGACCAGAAGCTATATATTATTTTTATGGAAGCCATAATTATATTATGTCTTATTTTTATGATCAATATGACAAAATTATTTTAATAATGATTAAGATGTTGCGCCACATACTATATGAGGGGAGGGGCATGCATAAAATTACTCAATGTATTAAATTAATATAAATTAAATTTTTTAACAATTGTTTCAAAATCGATATGTATTGAATATCGTACTAATATAATTATAAATCATTTGGTACAATAATTATTTTACATGTTTATGTAATTTTTTAACACATATCTCTTAGTTTTAACCCATGTTAACCCTTTTGAAAATTAACTTATTATCAAAGTTTTATAAAATTTCACGGTAAATAACGTTACCCAAAAAGTACAAGTAACCCAAAAATGGACCATGGTAAATATATTCAACCATATCTATTTTTTATGATTAATATGGTTTGGTAATTAATTTTATATCATTTAATAAAATTCTATTTTTTATAAATTAAAATTAATATCATTTTTGTAACTATTAAATTACATTTATTTAAATTCATCAATGTAATTATATAATTTAAATATAAACCATTTAGACATTCCAATTTTTTAATGTTATCTAATTTTCTTTTAGAAAAAAATTAATAATCTAAATTTTATTAGATTCACTATTTATAAAAATCATTTATTTTATTTTTCTATTACATTAAATAATATTTTATCATTATTATATAGGAAATTAATGTAATTATTTCATAAAAAAAAGATAGAAATAAGTAAAAATAATAAAAATAACAATTTATATTTGATATGTGTTTTTCATGTATAACTTTTACTGTTTTTTAATTTATTGATTTCTTTTTTTAAATGAATTAACTTTACAGTTTTGGAACAGATTTACAAGTTATGTGTTTTGTGGTAGGAACAAATTATTTAAGAAAAAGGACTTAAAAGATGAAAATATTGGAACAAAAATAGAATCCAAATTGTTAGCTTTTCTCACAACTTCACACTGGAATTTTAACCTTGGAGTGGACATGGAAAACTATTTAACTGAATTTAATCATCAAGTATTTTATTTATGCGATGCATATTTTTTCTTTATGAATTTTTGGAAGAAATTTTCTGAAATTCTAGATGCCTAGAAATTAAAAGAGTACAAGACATTTTGTAACTTCTCGGATCCGTGTGCCACTCAACGGGTTCCCCGAACCCAGTTGGCCACATGACCTCAAACGCATTTCCCCGAATGCCAGAGGCTACCGACTAGCATCGAGGGCCCAGGTTTGACAGTGGGGAAACTATGTGCTCATTTTTCAAAGTGTAGTGCGGTGGAATAATGATAATATTCAACAATAACAGCGGAAGAAATACCATACACTTTTAAAATAAAAAAATGTAGTAAAAGATAGACAACAGTTATATAGATAATTATGCAACATGTCTCAAGTTCTAAGAAAATATCCAGAACATGTTACACAATAATACAATACAATAAAATATAGAGTACATCAAAACAAAACAAAATAGTTGGTTGCATCAAGAGCCTAAGCCCGGTCCCATGCTCCCCTACTCCTCAGCAGCAATCATGTACCTGTATAGGGACCCATTCCCTTATCCACACCTGCAGAAATTTAATCTGTTTGGGCTAATGACATAACCCAAATAGGGTGTGAGAAATAAATCCCAGTAGGCACCCACCCAAGGCCCATGCCCAACCGTGTAAAAATATGTAACAACATTGTGGAGTAGTAAAATACAATAAACTAAGAATTACTGAAAAGTAACTAACATTACCAGTTATATTTCCATTTTATTATTCATTTAATCATTCATTATAAGGAAACCACTACAGTGAATTTCTATATAAATATTTAGTTCCCTCAAACACGCAATCACTTACCCTCAGGTAATCAGAAATGTAACCTGTAGTTAACTGCCCACATGCATAACAGATATTTCCCTCATGCGTACTAAGTGTCGCCCTTAGGCACAAAATCTACTACCCTCATGCATGGATGAAGTTGCCCTCAAGCTAAAAGATGCACTACCCTTAGGCTAAATAAAACACTGGCCTCGGTCTAATCAAGTATCTGGGTCATGCCCAACATATAAACAGGAAATTCACATGAAATTCCTCTCAAGAAAAAAGTAATGCGCAAATTAATCATGGCATACCCTCGGGTATCCTGGCCAAACGGCTAAACAGAGGAACGCAGCCCCATAGGTGGTCCTAGATCCAAGCATCAATCCCAAACAATAGTTTATTATCAAATTTCATTACCTATACAATTATAGGTATTCAAAATATCCAAGGCCTCAGCCACATGACACCCCCAACATGGGTTTGTAGCTCAACGATACAAAAAAATTCACAGCAATTAGAATTTAAACACTAAGACACCTACATTAAACGCCCCTAAACAGTATACACGAATGACGATCCTCGAATCGTCCAAAACGACGTAGATCATTGGTGAAGGAAAACCACGTTCAAACTCAAATAACTCCCCTTAGAGGAAGAATTGGCATGAACGTCTTAAGGAGAGTGGAGGTCTTACCGGTGCGGTTCCAATGAGATCGTCAGAGGCGAAAACAGATTCCTCACACTAAATCTAGAGATCCTCGAAGGTCTGACCTCCTCTCCTGACTCCTTCCTCCGAATATAAGCCAATCCTGTGAATAGGGTTTTCTATGTCCCATTATAAGCAAAAAAAACTACACAGCGTGTACTGTTGACTACACAGCATGTACGTTTCTCATTTAATTTTTCCTGTGGCACCACCGCCGCAATGTTCATCTATCGACATGTGTACACGGCGTGTATTTCTAATTACACGGTGTGTACTTCTTCTCCTCTGGCAGCTGCTACCATCACCTTACAATTTTCCTACCGACTGACTACATGGTGTGTAAATATCAACTACATGGCTTGTATTCAGTTTTTACACCCTTTGTCGCCAACATGGCTACACCCCAGGTGTAATCATCCCATACGGACAAAGTACATGGCCTGTGGAAAATTACATGGTGTGTAGTCCCAAAATTTTGGATTTTTTCCAATTTTCATTATTTTCTCAAAAACACATAAGGAGAAGAGAAATGAATAAACTCGTTCCTCAAAAATAGGAATCGGGTTCTTACAAACATCCACCCTTAAATCCATTCGTCCCCGAATTTCCCTTCCAAGGGTAGAAAAGATAAAGTCCAGAACAACCCTAGCCTCTGAGCATGTACGTCGGTCTCCCACTCCTAGGTTTCATCCTACACTCGGCCATGCTACCATAGAACCCGTACGAGAGGAACAGACCGGCCTCAGAGAACCTTCCTGCTCATATCAATGATATGAATCAAATACTCCTCAAAGGAGGCATCTACCTCCAGCTCAACCTCCTCGGGCTGAAAGACGTGAGACGAGTATGAATGATAGAGGCGGAACTGAGATACATGGAAGATGTCGTGCATGGCTCGGTACCTCTGTGTTAACTACAACTAATAGGCAACCAGCCCGACTCTCTCCATAATCTCAAACGGCCCCACATACCTCGGTAAACTTTTACCATGTATCTTGATCCGCCTATGTCCCAAACTCAGAGAAACACACAAGAAAACCTGATCCCTGACCACGAACTGCAAAGGTCATATGCGGCGATCAACATAAGATTTCTGTCAAGACTGTGCGATAGCCGTCTGCTTCTGAATCAACTGGACCTGGACAGAAGTCTCCTGCACAAGACGTGGTCCTAGTAAAGCTTCCTCACCTGCCTCTAACCAGCACAATGATGATCGGACTGGCCTACCATATAATGCCTCATAAGGATCCATCTCAATAGTTTCCTGAAAACTATTATTATAGGAAAACTCGAATAAGGGTATATGCATCTCCCAAGAGCCCCCAAAGTCTAGGACGCATGCGTGTAACATGTCCTCTGGCACCTATATCGTACACTCTGACTGACAATCGATCTGAGGGTGGTAAGCAGTCCTCAGAAGCACCTGTGTACCCAGTGCCCTATGAAAAAACTGCCAGAAATTTGACGTAAAATGGGAATCCCTATCTTAAATGATAGAACGAGGGACCCCATAAAGACATATGATCTCTTGGATATAGATCATCCTGAGCTCGTCAACACTAAATGTCTCCTTGATCAGAAAAAAGTGAGTTTCCTTCGTGAGTCTGTCGACAACGCCCCACATAGCATCATTGCCTCAAGATGACATTGGCAACCCAGTCACGAAGTCCATCGTGACATCATCACATTTCCACTCTAGAATAGGTAACTGTTGTAACAGTTTGGCTGGCCTCTGATGCTTTGCCTTCACCTGCTGACAGGTGGAACACCTCGTAAAAAAACCATCTACTTCTCTCTTCATACCCGGCCACCAGTACTGACGTCTCATGTCATGGTACATATTTGAAAATCCGGGATGAACTACCCAAACTGAAGCATGAGGCTCCCGCATTAGCTTCTTGCGTATATCCCCTGGAACTCATACTCATACATGGAAACACAGTACCTCACCATCACTTATCCTCCAACCAGTAGGAGGGTCCTCACTTTCCACCGAATCCCATAGAACTATGCCTTCGGAATCAGATAATTGTATCTTCCTCACTCTATCCAGGAGGATAGAAGTCATAGATAAATATGAAAGATAGGTCTTCCCCTGGCTATCATGCACCTCCAGATGCCTCTCTGAGAACAAAACCATAAGATGTCATTCACCACTGGCCTCCTTCACTATCTGTATCTGAGTCTTCCTACTCAGTGCATCAGCTACTGCATTACCTTTACCAGATGTATAGGCAAGCTCAATGTCGAATAACTGAAGGTATTCGACACACCTTCGCTGCCTCATATTCAAGTAATACTGAGTAAAGATATCCTTGATATTTTTGTGGTCTTTGAAAACCACAAAATGATCTCCCAAGAGATAATGACTCCAACAACACAATTCATGAACAACTACAGCCAACTCGAGGTCATGCGTCAGGTAATTACTTTCATTTGGCCTCAACTACTACGAATTGTATGGAACAACTTGATCACCCTGCATCAACACTGATCTTATCCCAATACCTGATGCATCAAAATAAACTATATAGCTCATACCTTACTCTAAAAGTATCTGTACTGGTGCTAATGTCAACCTTCCTTTCAGGTCCAGAAAGGCTGTCTCACAAGCTTCCGACCAATGTGACTTCACACCCTTCTTGGTCAAACCCTTCAATGGCGCTACTAAGCGGGAGAAGTCCTGGATGAAGCATCTATAGTAACCAGACAACCCCATGAAACTTTGTATCTCAAACACATTCTTAGGCTGCTCTAAGGAAATTACTGATCTCACCTTTTCAGGGTCCACGGAAACTCCTATCTCTGATATTATATGACCCAAGATGTGAATCTGGTCCATCCAAAAGTGGAAATTTGAGAGCTTAGGATACAACTGATGCTCTCTCAGTGTACTCAATACGATCTCATGATGGATGGCATGGTCGTGTTGAGTGTGATAGTACACCAAGATTTCGTCCGTGAATACTTCCACAAAGGAATCCAAATAAGGATGGAACACACAATTCGTCAGAGTCATGAAAAATGCCGATGTGTTTGTGATTCCAAAGGGAATAACCAAGTACTCGTATAGACCATATCTGGTCCAAAAAGTTGTAAGCAGTATATCTGATGGTCTCAAGCGCAGCTGATGATATCTGGATCTCAAGTCAATCTTCAAGAACACTCATGCCCCACAAAGTTGATCAAAAAGATCATGAATCCTCGACAATGGATATAGTTTCTTAACCATCAAAAAGATCATCATTCGATAATCCACACAGAGTCTGATGGTACCATCCGGCTTCTTCATAAAAGGACCGGCGAACCCCAAGGAGAAGTACTGGGTCAGATAAACCCTTTGATTGTAACTCCTCTAACTACCTCTTGAGCTCCTAAAATGTATGCGTGGCCATCCTATAAAGAGGAATGGAAACTGGTGCTACTCCTCGAATAATGTGAATAGAGAAATTCACCTCTCACTCCAGTGGTAGACCCGAAAATTCATCCGGGAAAACATCCATGAAATGATCAAACACAAGAGGGAAATCCTACTGACAAGTCCCCTAATCATCCAGATATAAACTCGCAATCTGGGATGTGACTCCACCTCACCAATAATGCTACTGTCCAGCTCGACTCGCCTAAACATCTAATTCACCTTTTTATAGGATCTCTCCATCCGCTGGCGATGTGAAACTCACCCTCCGATGTTATCAATCTACAAAGGCTCGAACGGGAAATAACCAGTCCATTTCGAGAATAACATAATAGCTCGCCATCTCGAAGACATAGAGGTCCCATAAAAAGTGACATCCACCAACCTCAAGGGGTAACTCCTTGAATTGATGCACACCAGCTGTTCTAATTCCCAACTGAGTGTCTAGAATCATAACAGCTGAAGAAAAATAAACACATATCCCAAGGCTCTCCACAACAGTCGCAAATATAAAACAATGTGTAGCACCTGTATTGAAAAGTACTGAAGATGAGACTGAAGCTACTAGAATAGTACCTCTAACTGTAGAAGGTTTGGAATCATGCTCATGTTGGTTCTATTACAATGCATATGCCGGCCCAGTGCCACTGCCCTACGACACAACCTAGCTACCCTGAGTTGTCCTATCATACTACCTTTGAGATCCTCGTGTCTCACTACTATGTCCATGAACACCATCCCTGCCTTCATGCCCTGACGTATTCCAGTTTCCTGACTGGTAAGAAGCTGCTGGTCCTGCTACCGCATGTGGAGTCTGTACCAATCCCCTCTCACTAGCCCCTGGTGGAAACGCCCTCTAAAAGCATTGCAGATGAACCATATTTTCATAAGCTCGGCACTCCACTAGATCGCGTGGACATTGCGGTCTCTTGTGCCCCTCTTTAACACAATCTTAGCACCTGACTTGACCACCTAAAGAAACATACTCACTGGTACTGCCACCGTGAGAGGAATCTATCTATCGCTTCCTCTTACTAGCAGAAATAGTACCATAAACTGGTGCCGAACCGCCCTGGCCTGCACCACAAACTTCCCACAGGTTCCTCTCTATAATCAGTGTCTGGTTCACAATACCATGTACTGAAGGAAACTTGAAAACATTCACCAGTTCTATAATGTCATATCAAAGACCATCATAAATGTTTCTGGATCTCAACATCTCATACCCCACCAAAACGGGTGAAAAATGCTGAAGCTTGGTGAAATGAGTTGAATAATCCATCACCAACATAGCACCCTGCTGCAGATTCATGAAATCTCGAGCACTATATTCCCTCAGCGTCTATGGGAAGAAGAAGTCATAGAATTCTATATAAAAATCATCTCATGCCATGTCTCTATGATGATATGACAGAGTGGTAACATTCCACCACCTCTTGGTGGAATCACGCAACATATAAGTCACGACCATGACCCTCTGCCCTGGAGGCGTCTCAAGATGATCGAAGATAGTCTTCATAGACCCCAACCAAGACTCCACAGCCTGTGGTCCACCATCCCTTGAAAACGTAGGCGGATGTGCTGCTGGAATATACGAGTCAGCTCAACCATAGATGTGGCAGCCGACGGTGCTCCCTGAAAGATCTGCATGAACCGCATAAAGCCTTCACAGAACTGGGAATCTGCACCTGTGTCTGGTATAACGGCTGGCACCGCATCTGGATCTACTGGAGGATCCACTAGTTTCCCATGGCCCACCATCTCTACAGTGTAATCGTTACCGCTCTCCTGGTAAACAATGTGTGGTCGTCTCGGTGGCATGACTCTACATGGTCAAACACACACCTTATATCAAGATTATCATAGACAAAAAATTAAGGGACCAAAAAGGGGAACAAGAGGAATAATGCATTCAAGATTGCACAATAAGACTACATGGTGTGTATACTGACTACATGGCCTATACCTGACTTCTCTACCCCTTATCAGGTCCTTCTACATGGGTAATCCACCCGGCTCCTGTTGAACAAAACTCCCTGGCGTGTATGGTGTAATTTTCCAACTGCCAGTGTCGTTCGTGACACGGCTGACTACTCGGATTGATACAACACGACATGTTACACCTGCACACGGTGTGTACCCAACTCCGTCTTCCCAGCCACACGGCCAGGTCCACACTGTCTCTCACCGGTCAAGACCAAACGGTGTGTCCCTCAGGTACACGGCATGTTCAAGGAGAGTTAATGACCTAAACTATCATTGAAGTCGGTCAAAGTATAAAATTTATATTCCTACAAACTACTGTATATGTGGCAAGAAGGGTCGAACCCACAGGGAAGTTAAATTTTGCCACTACTAAACTAAAAACTTGGAAAACTCCACTGTTGTCAGCAGCGGAGCGGTTTTTATAATTTTCACTTTTTAAATTTTTATATCTATTAATTTTTTATGATTTTATGTACTGTAAAGTGAAACTACACACCTATTGTAAATTGTTTGACTAATACTAAAACAGAGTACAACTGGAGACAAGTTGCAAAAAAAGATAAAGGCTGGTAAAAGACAACAGTAAAGAACGCTCGGGGTTCATCCTGGTCTACTGGTTTGAATTGATTTTCCCTTTCATGTATAGTACTGCTTTGTACCACTGAAAAAAAAGTGACTTACTTCCCTCACCAGGATTTAAATCGTGGAAATTATACAACTTAGAGTTCGCCACTCCAAGAAGTACAAAATCCCAAAAATGAATAAAAAAGAACAACAATACGAACTCGCTGTAAGTACTGAAGGTTCATTATGATTTGTTTACTAAAAAGATTACTCCATAAAAAAACTCGCAGAATGATTATAGAGTTTTCAAAATGCAGTGTTTGTGGTCCACAGCAAGAATATATAATTAGAACTGATCTCGCCAATCACTTCTAATCACATTAACATGATAAGTGAAAATGATGAAAAAGATACCAGTAGAGCTAGAACGAACCCCGAACTAGAAGACTTAGATAACAATACTATTCATTATCACTATAGAAAAGAAGCACATTTCAAAAGAACAGAGTAATATAATTTAAACAAATGGGGAAAAGGACTCCCCAAAAATGTTATGCTCCTCTGCTCCTTCGACTCCAGGACTGCAACACTCCGGATGAGAGAGAAGCTCTCAAATCTTCAATTCATCACAGGTTGTTCCAAATCCGAATGCCCCCAAAGAACGCTGATTGTTCTGCTTAAGTACCCTGCTTTCTTACATTACATGTCACTGCTCCATTTCCACTAACTTTAAGAGTTCTTCACCCACGCACTGCACACATGTGCTTAACCCGCGACAGGCATGTCGTGCGAATTTTTCCCTCGTAACTAACTTCAGATGAGTTAGTTGGATGAACCTGGACGTGTTTATGTCCCTTGAATGAACCTGCCATAAAAAATAGAATAAAAAATGGGAGCGCAAAGGAAGAAATTTAGTTAATTTTTATGTTAAGAGTTATTTTTACAAGGTTAATAGAAATTGATTGATAATTATTTTTATACTTTATAAAATTCTTCACTTAATAAAACTAGGGTGAAATATAAATTTATTAAAAAGTTATTAATTTAATTAGGTTTATAGATATAATTACTATCTTATTAATTTTATCCATTTAAAACTAAGTTATTAAAAATTAAGAACATAAATAAATAATTAATTAAGAAAATAATTTAGATTTAATTAATAATTTAATCATCACTATAAAATAAATTTATTCATTAGATTAATTAATTAATTAGTTTATTTTAATTATGTAATTAAAATTACTAATTATGATTTAAGTATTTTAAATTAATAAATATATTTTATAGTTTGTTTAGAATTATTATTAATTATATAATTTATACAGTAAATAGTAAGTTAATTTATTATTTACATTTATTATTAATTAAGCTTTATATTTTAATTATATAAATCCTCCATTTAATAAAATTATAAAGGTTTTAAATTGATAAATTTAATAAGTTTTTTATTATTGACTTGACTAAGTTAAAGTAACATTTATGTAAAGCTAATTTAACTTTAACTTTTCCTTTAATTATTTTTTTCTTCTTACTTTTTACATTACTTTTTTTATTATTACTTTATATTTATTATTATTATTATTATTTTGTTATTATTATCTTCTCCCTCCCCCAAATTGGTGCAGGGGAGGGTTTCATCTTCTTTCTGGAGAACCTGTGGCGCGACATCCTCTTCCTTGCAGGGCGGCGGCTCTTTCCTCAGCTCCAACACAACAGTCCTCGGCTACCCACAAGGAGATTCAGTGAGCTCCACAAATGTGTTGCATCCCTTCTCCATAACCAGCGGCGGCCCTACTCTACAGCGGTAGTGGATTCAGCTATCAGTGTGGCGCAACTCCCCTCTATCTCGGCCTCGCCTCATCCTTGGGTGCGATGGCTACTTCGAAGAAAAGGTCTAGCAGTGATGCGGTCTCCTCCTCAGATCCTGTGTGGCGCAGCACTTACAGAAGGTGGTGCATTGGCATGGCTTCAGCATGGTGCACCTATAGTGGAAGACCTCCCTGCAGTAGATTTTGTGTGGCCCTCCGTAGCAGCAGACAATAGTTCCGACTTCTCCAGCAATTGTGTGCTCCACCCTCCATCTGCAGCGGTGTGATCCAACAATAGCAGCAGATCCTTATTCCAGCGGGGCATAGCTTTAATTAGGGGAACGGTGAGAGTTGAGGAAGAGGAAAAAATGATGGATTGGTGAGGACGAGAATAGAAGAGGAAGTAGCTAAAAAGGGCTCTATCAATGAGGCAGTGCCGAAATAGCCTAACGGTGAGGTGCAAAAAGGGGTAGCGGTGAGGTATAAAATAAAGGTCTACCGATTTAAAAATAAATAAATAAGTCACCGATACTCAAAAGCATAAGGTCACTATTAGTGGATAAATAGAAGCCTACTGTTACAAAATAAAAATAAAACCTCACCGGTACTGCAAAGAGTCACCGTTACAAATTTAAAAGAAGAGGTTACCTGTAGAATAGTAGTTGTGGACCACCGTTAGGCATATAGATGAGCTCACTGTTACTTTAAATCAGCGGGTCACCAATAATGAAATTAAAATACTCACTGTTACACCATTCAAATAAAATCTCACCGTTAACAAAATATATGAAGGTTACTGGTAAGCTGTAAATAGTGAGATGGTCACCGATAGAAAACTAACAGTGAACTTTAAAAAAACACAAAAATTAAACATAAAATTAAAACTTAAATGAACTAACTAAAAAGACATAAAATAATTAATTAAAATAATGCTAAAAACCATTAATTAAAACAAAATTTTTTTTAAACTTTAAAACATTAATATTAATAACTAACAAAACTAAAATTATAAACTGAATAATTGATGAACTAAGATTATAAACGACTTAAATTTGAATTACTAAACATGCTAATTACAAAGTAGAATCAAATAATTAAAAGAGTATCGATGACCCAATAGGTCCCCGCTATCAAAATTCTACCTCGCCGGTAGACTAAAACAATTATAAAATAAATTAAAAATAAATCTTCATACATAAAATAATATAATTAACGTTTAAAAACTCTTAATTGAATAATTAATTAACTAATTGCACACAAATAATTAAGTGTGAACCATTTTATTTAATTTAGAAAGAAAAATTATTTACTTAAACGACGAGCAGGAAGACTAAACACATAAAATAATAATAATAACTTATTCTAATGTAACTTAATTAGAAGATTACTTAATAAAATAAATCTTATGTTAATTAATTAGAATTATGTTGATTAAATAATTGTTTATAATAAAATTTAACTTAATAAAAAGCTATGCAGAATTATAATAAAGCAATCTAAATAGAACTACCTGTTGCAAAATTGTAATATAAGGATTACCGTTACTGATAAATTTAAAAGCTCACCGGTAAATTGAATTAATGTTACCATTATACTTAGATAAGGGCTACCGATAGAAAAGAGTGTTGGTAAAAATGGTCACCGATACATGCAGGGTCACCGATAGACAGAAAAACTAAACGCAACGGTGACAAAGGTCACCGTTAGCATAAAATGGATAATGGTGACAAAGGTCACTTTTAAATTATAGTGGTAACCTGACTAACGGTAACGAAAAAAAAATAAAATTAAAAATTAAACTATTTAACAAATAAATAAATTAATAATAATAACAAATTAATGTTAAATGAAAAGATTATAAATAATTATTATAATTGATAATTTGTTAAATAAAATAAAGAAAGAAAAAATTTAATATTTTAAAGAATAAAATTACAAAATTAATTATAAAAATTTTATAATTAACAAATTTAATTATAAAAATACAAAAGTGCATTTATTTATTAAAAAGTGTTAAATTAATTAAATAAATTGTATAAAAAATAATAAAAAGATGTGGAAAACTGAGTAAAAATAAGGCCACATACAATTCACCCACACTTAAACATTGTTTTTCCTCAAAGAATCTCATTTTTATTATCTTTGAAAACTAGAAGTATGTTTATAATTCAAATCAAAAAGTAACATGTCCAAAACATAAAACAGAGGACTACAAAAACATGTCAAAAGGCTTTGAAAATAAATTGCTCATAAGAATCTTGCCTTAGGCAAATACTCACTGGTAATTAATAACATAAAGACCTTCCATTAAAGAATATGTCATTCCTCATATGTGGTACAACGTAGTGACTTATTTCAATCCACAGTCAAGTTCTAATTCCAAGAGTGACATGAGGTAAAACATCAATGTAATTAAGACTATAACCAAGGAACATTGTACTTTGAAATTTTCACCTAGGTTCCAAAAATAATTTATTATTTTGTGAATCCCCTCAATGACACAACCTAAATGAATCCCATATAAACCATTTGATCCCTTCTTCATCTGGTGTTCATCATTCCCCTCACCTTAATGATCTCATTTTTGACCCTAGACACATTATGTATTTTCCCAAGCTATGTATCATTGTGATAAGCACTGTGAAATACACATATTCAAAGTGTACAGAGGGCTTTTAGTTAACCAAAACGCACCCGACATCTAAGGTCTCAGAGACTCACCGTGGGATCCCAGATGCCCAAATTACTCTAGTTTCAAAGGATTTATATAAAAACCAGTTACATTGGATCATTAAAGCAATTACCTTTAATAATTTAAAGAAAAATGAATGATCCCCCTAGAATCAAAATCAAACTTCCAGTTCAAAGGGTTATGACCATAACTCCATAAAAATAATACCCATATCACTATCATAAGTAGTTATTAAACCAAATTTCCATCAAATAACCAAGCAAGACGACACAGTAATCATCCAAACTCATTAATTTCAGGTTCAAAGCAAAAATTAACTATCACTAAGGACTTATCCTCAGGCAAGACCCAAAAGAGTACAATGTAAAGCCTAAAATTATGAAGGAATTTTAAAAACATTTAACCATTTTTTCCAAAAAATTTCAAAGTTGCAGTGGGAATTGATAGTCTTACATTAAAGCACAGTTTAGCACAGTCACGAATTGACCCTCTCGCCTACACTTAAAACCCAACTTTTTCCCCAAAGATGACTTTAAAATATGATGAAGAACAATTTAGCAATTAAGGTTCAAAATAAATTTTCAATTAAGTAGATAAATGACATGAATAAAGGGTCTCAATGAAGTTCAAAAATGTTATTTTCCACAACGAATAAGTTACAGCAGGTTCATATCCAGAAAAAAATTAAATTGACAAAGATTTTAATTAAATCTCAAAAGAAGTATATAATGTGTGGGTGCACAATTAATTGTGTGTAAGCATTTTAACAGATTGAGTTCAATAAAATGTTTAATACACTAGAGAAAGTTCATTCTAAACACCTCTAAGATACAAGAAGATTAAAAACACGGATTTTCAGTCTACATGAACCCCCCCACCCACACACTTAAATTCAAGCAGGGAGAGAGATTTTCTCAATGATCTGCAGATTCTAAAAATGAGGTACAAGCAGATTGTTTTCTCCCTCTAATACAGTGACATGCAGCAGAATTTTATATTATAAGAAGATTTATCCAGTAAGCAGAATTTTATTTGAGAATTAAGAAGCAAATATATAAATGCAGCAAGTTGAAGTACTTCCCTGAATATATGATTCCTTTACACCTCCAGCATGGGGATTCCACTCCTTTATTGACACAAGTAGCAGCATCCTGAAAAACAGAGAATGTAAGCCAATAACAAACTTCCAGCCGATATATAGCATAAGGAAGACAATCAAAGAAACATTTTATTCAAAACTATAGAGTATAAAAATGGAAAAAAAGAGGAAGCATGGGTTGACTCCCATGAAGCACTGATTTTTAATTCTTTAGTTAGACTTTATTTAATCACAAATTGTTTATTTATTAACAAGACTAAAAAGAACCATGGGTTGCCTCCCATGCAGCCCTATGTTTAAAGTCCCCAGCTAGACTTCATTCAAGAACAATTTCAAGAACAGTGAAGGCATCCATGACCTTTGGCTGCCCCTCAAAAAAATGTTTCAATCTTTTCCCATTGACCAACAAGGGTTTATTCTCTTCACCAACAATTTCCAAATCTCCATTCTTCATCACTCTCACAACAATAAACAGTCCAGACCACTTGGACTTTAGCTTCCCAGGAAAAAGTTTAAGTCTAGAACTAAAGAGAAGGACCTTCTATCTGGGTTTGAACTCTTTGGTTTGAATGATAGAATCATGAAATATCTTAGTCCTATATTTCTAAATTCTTGAATTATCATAACTTTCTATCCTAGTATCATCAATTTCACTTATCTTAAGTAATATCCTCTCACCACCACTCTTAAAGTCAAAGTTCAGAGCCTAAACTGCCCAATATGACATATGTTGCAACTCCCCAAATAAATGACAGCATTTCCAAAACAATAGCCTATAAGGAGACAAACCTATTGGGGTCGTAAAAGCAGTTCTATTTTCCCATAAATCTTCATCCAGTTTAAGAGACCAGTCTTTCCTAGAATTTGACACAGTTTTCTCAAGAATTTTTTTTAGTTCCCTATTTGAAATTTCCACCTATCCACTAGACTGTGGATGATAAGGATTTCCAGTTTTGTGAGCACAGCCATATTTTTCCATCAACGTTTTAAACTTATAATTCATAAAATGTGTTCCATTATCAGTAATAAAAGCTCTTGGGACTCCAAATCTTGTAAAGATGTTCTTTTTCACAAATTTTATCATACAATTTGCTTGATTGTTGGGCAGAGCAACTGCCTCAACCCACTTAGATACATAATCCACAACAACAAGAATATACTCATTCATATGAGATTATGGAAATGGACCCATGAAATCTAAACCCCATACATCAAAGATTTCTACCTCCAAAATACCCTTCTGGGGTAACTCTTGTTTCCTACCCAAATTACCCAGCCTCTGACACCTGTCACACCCGACCACAAAACTCATGGCATCCATAAAGAGGGTAGGCCAATAGAAACCAGACTGTAGGACTTTTTGAGTTGTTCGCTCACCCCCATGGTGACCTCCCCAAGGTGAAGAGTGACACCTTTCATGAACAGACATCATCTCTTCCTCAGGTACAGATCTATTAAGAATACCATCAACACACCTCCTAAATAGTAGAGGGTCATCCCAAAGATAATATTTAAGTTTAAAATGAATTTATGTATTTTATTATTAGATAGATTCCTGGGAATGACACCTACTTCCATGAAGTTGGAAAAATCTGCAAACCAAGCAGATTGCCTGACTGAGACAGTGAGTAGCTTCTCATGAGGGAAATAAGAGTTAATCTCCCTAGGAGTTTCAGATTCATATTGGGTAACAGGAAGCCTAGACAGGTGATCCGCAACTAAATTTTCATCTCCTTATTTATCCCTAATCTCTATGTTGAACTCTTATAATAACAGAATCCATCTAATCAGTCTGGGTTTTGTTTCTTTTTTAGAAAGCAAGTATTTGAAGGCAGAATGATCATCGAAAATTATGACTTTTGATCCTAACAAGTACTGTCTAAACTTTTTAAGAGAAAAAACAACAGCTAACAACTCTTTTTTAGTGGTGGTATAATTCTTTTGGGCATCATCTAGAAGTCTACTAGCATAGTATACCACATGCAACCTCTTATCTCTCCTCTGTCCATGGACAACACCTATAGCCATGTCACTAGCATCACACATGAGTTGAAAAGGTAATTTCCAATCAGGTGTCGTGATGATAGGTGATATAGTGAGTTTCTCCTTAAGCAGATTAAATGATTTCAAACAGTTTTCATCAAAGTTAAATGGTGCATCTTTTACCATCAAAGAACACAATGGATTAGTGATTTTATAAAAATCCATTATGAATCTCCAGTAGAAACCAGCATTCCCTAGAAAACTTCTAACACCTTTTACATTAACAGAAGGTGGCAGTTTTCGAATAACTTCTATCTTAGCAGTATCAACTTCCAAAACTCTCTTAGACACCTTGTGACCTAGCACAATACCTTCAATAAACATGAATTTACATTTCTCACTTTTAAGAACAATGTTGGTTTCAATGCATCTCTCTATAACTAAATCATGATTTCCTAAGCATGTATCAAAAGTACTCCCCACTATAGAAAAGTAATCCATGAAAACTTCAATGATTCTCTCAATCATATGTGAAAAAATAGCCATCATACACCTTTGAAAGGTGGCTGGAGATCTACACAACCCAAAGGGCATCGGCTGGTAAGCAAATGTTCCAAAGGGGCATCTAAAAGTGGTCTTCTCCTGATCCTCTAGAGAAACGGGTATTTGTTTGTAACCAGAATACCCATCCAGAAAATAGAAAGATTCATTTCCAGCTAGCCTCTCAATCATTTGATCAAGGAAAGGCATAGGAAAATGGTCCTTCCTAGTGGCTGTATTAAGCTTCCTATAATCAATACAAACTCTCCATTTTGTGGCTTTCCTAACTTGGAATTCATCATTCTTTTCATTTTTAACTACAGTTAAACCTCCCTTCTTGGGGAAAACCTGGACAGGGCTGACCCAATCACTATCAGAGATGGGATATATCATTCCAGTGTCCAACAGCTTGATTACTTCCTCTCTCACAACTTCATTCATATTTAGATTTAATCTTCTTTGACATTCTATCCTAGGTTTGTGATCAGGCTCCATGGGAATCTTGTGCATACAGAATGAAGGACTAATTCCTTTGGTATAATTTATGGTCCAGCCTATGGAAGATTTAAACTTCTTCAAAAATCCCAACAATTTTTCTTCTTGGTTTTCATTATGTTCAGCAGAGATTATTACAGGAAAAGTGGGGTTCTCACCTAAAAATGAATATTTAAGATGGGCAGGGGTGGGCTTTAGCTCAAGATCAGGTGGTTCAACACTAGATGGAAGACTCTTAGGCCTGGGAGGCCCAAGGTCTTTAACATATTTCTTGTAAGGAGTATTGAAAGATGAACGATTTTCAATTACAAGTTTAGATTCAGAGATAACAGCCCTACTATCCAAGGTGGGCAGTATGCTGTCCAGACCATCCATATCAGATTCCAGCAGGTTAATCAAAGTAGAATCATCTAACTGTCTAATCAGTTCTCCATCAGTATCATAAAAGTGCTCCGCAAGGTCAGTGTTAACAGAAATACCCTTAATTTCACTCAGAAAGTTCCTATGTTCATAAACTGGGGACTATCCTACAGTAGAAACTTGACAGTTTTCCAGTTCTGGAATATTTTCCTGTTTGGTTGTCCCAACAGAATTTTCAGCTTCATAGACATAAACAACAGAATCAAAAAGATTTTGAGCTTCACTAATGTTTTCTTCATCAAAGGATTGTTTTCAGATTTTCAATGAGTTCAAGTTGATTTTTATAAGAACATTCATCTTCAAGAGACTCGATTTTTTAACAGTTTTCAGAATAAGTTGGTTCCTTAATATTTTTAAAAACATTGAACTCTTCTTATTGTTCATCAATTTTGAATATCAGCTAACCCTTTGAAACATCTATAACAGCACCACTTGTGGCCAAGAAGGGCCTACCCAAGATGATAGGTACCTCTTGATCACACTCTATATCAAGAACAAGAAAGTCAGTAGTTAAGAATAGCTTCCCAACTCCAACTAGTAAGTCATCTACTCGGCCCGCAGGATGAGCGAAGGATCTATCAGCTAACTGTAGTATGACCATGGTGGGTTGAAGGTCAACCAGCCCCAACTGTCGAAACAGTGAGTATGGGAGCTGATTAATGCTGGCACATAGATCACACAGACAGTTCACATGACCAGAATTTCCTAGGGTACAAGGGATGACAAAAGTACCTGGATCTTTTAATTTGGGTGGGATTTTCCTTTATATTACATCACTACACTCTTCAGTGAGGCTGTAGGTAGAAAATTCGTCAAGGTTCTTTTTGTTTGAAACAATATTCTTTAAATATTTCAGGTAAGATGGGATTTGAAATAAGGCTTGGATAAAAGGGATGTTCACTTGAAGCTTAGAAAGAAGACCAAGGAACTGATGATGTTCAGCCCTGGTATTACTTTGAGGTTTCAGCTTCTCAGGGAAAGGGATGGGTGGGGAAAAATTTGTCAGAACAGTAGGCATATCCCTCACCTCTTCCACAAATTTTTCTTTTCCTTTATTTTTTTGATTTTTAGAAGAAGTTTCACCTTGATTTTCAGGTGACAGGTTCAGATTCTCATCATTTTCAACATTTTTTTGTGAATTTCCAGATTGTGAACAAAGCAGATATTCATTTCCAGATTCAAACAGGTTTTTATTTTGGGCATTTTTTACAGTTTTTTCATAAACAATTTGAGTATTCAGACCAATTCTAGTTACAACAGCCATATCATTCTCCCTACGTTTAAGTTCAGTGGTACTAGGAAACCTTCCTTTTTCCCTAGAAGTCAAATCTCTAGCTAATTGGCCTAGCTGTGTTTCCATGTTCTGCATTCTCACATCAGTTTTCATTTTTTCTGACTCATATTGACTTTTCTGTTTATTAAGTTGAGTCATGTACCTTTCCTCTTGTGAATTTATTTTATTCATGATCTGATCCAATTTAGAAGACATTTAATTATCATTACTTCCTTGAACATTTGATGACTCTCCCCTTTGTTGATTTTGAAAGTTTGGTCATGGTTGGTTCTGATAATTAGGGGCAGTTTTTTGCTTAATAATACAGTGATCCTTCCACGACATATTTGGATGGTTCCTATAGCCTTGGTTGTAATTAAAAGAAAATGGATCTTTTTTTGAGGCATCCTAGTAGCTTAATTGACAAAGTTTAAATTTTCAGGTTGTTGGGCAGAATGATAAACATTAGGACAAAAACTTTCAGAGTGCACAAACATACCACATTGAGTGCACTGTTGCGTAAGTGATTGATACTAATTCAGGTTTTCAACTTGGTTAACAGTTTGTTTTGAATTCTGGTTCAGTAATGTTTGAAGTTGGTTGGTGATTTCAGCTAGTTGAGCTTGACTATCAGCTCCTGAACCAATATTAACATTCCTATTGACTCTCTTCCTTATTGAATTCTTATGTTGAGAATTTAGGGACAGATTGTTGAAACTGTTTCTCAGCTTCTCATCAGTCTTGTCATTGTAATTACCCCGAGTAGCTTGATCCACTAAATTCTGACCAGAGGAGTAAAACCCTTCATAAAAAGTATCCATGAGAAGATGTGATGGGAGTTGATGATGAGGACACTGATTAAGAAGGTCCCTAAATCTATCCCAAACTTCATGAAAATCTTCAACATCCTCTTTATAAAAACTAGTGATTTTAGTTCTCAGTTCTCCTTTGAATCTTTGGGGATAAAATTTCATAATAAAAGAGTTGTAAACATGATTCCAATTTTAAAAAATGTTTTCATATAGACTTAAAAACCAGTTCCTAGCATTCCCTTTATGGAAAAAGGGAAAGAATATCATCCTTAGTTCATTTTGAGTGAGTCCTAAAAGTGGTAGTTGCTGCACATTGTTGTAGAAATCTCTAATGAAGGCTAATGAGTCCTCATTAGAGAGCCCATTGAAAGCAGGAAGCAGTGAAATGTGTGACTATTTTAGTTCATAGTTTCGAGCTCTAGGACTTAATCTAATGGATGATGGGTTGCTTGAAACTTGAGGGAGTTGGAACTCCCTCATCCTGGGCCGTTCATGTTCATCTAAGAGTTTTGGAAGGTTATTTTGAAAATTATTATGCTCAGGAACTCTATTATCTTGATTTTCCATTTCAGTTTTGTTTTTTCTTCTTAGAGCAGCTAAGTGTTTATCTAATTCAAGGTTTAAGGGCTCTAATATAATAGCAGAGTGTCTTGTGATCATACAAAAAAACAATAGAGAGTACCAGCAATAACAGTCCATATTGACAAGACTCAACCTTTTTTTACAGTTTTAAAATTTTTAAATTTTTTAAGGATTTCTATATATGTGTTTTTTTAATGTTTTTTAGAAATGGCTCATTCCCTCCCCGGAAACGGCGCCAATAACATGACCTAAACTGTCGTTGAAGTCGGTTAAAGTTTAAAATTTATATTCCTACTTACTACTGTATATGTGGAAAGCAGGGTTGAATCCACAGGGAAGGTAAATTTGGCCACTACTAAAATAAAAACATGGAAAACTCCACTGTTGTCAGGAGAGGATTAGTTTTTCTAATTTTCACTTTTTAGATTGTTATATCTTTTAATTTTTTTTAGGAGTTTTTGTACTGTAATGTGAAACTACACAGCTATTGTAAATTGTTTGACTAATACTAAAATAGAGTACAACTAGAGACAAGGTGCAATAAAGGAGATAAAGGATGGTAAAAGGCAACAGTAAAAAATGCTCGGGGTTCATCCTGGTCTACTAGTTTGAATTGATTTTCCTTTTCATGTATAGTATTGCTTCGTACCACTGAAAAAAGTGACTTACTTCCCTCTCCAGGAGTTAAATCGTGGAAATTATAAAACTTAGAGTTCGCCACACCAAGAAGTACAACATCAGAAAAATGAATTAAAAATAACAACAATACGAACTCGCCGTATGTACTGAAGTTTCATTATGATTTTTTTACTAAAAATATATCTCCATAACCAAACTCACTGAATGATTATAGAGTTTTGAAAATGCAGTGTTTGTGGTCTGCAGTAAGAATATATAATTAGAACTGATCTCACCGATCAATTTTAATCACATTAACATGATAAGTGAAAAGGATGAAAAAGATACAACTAGAGCTGGAACGAACCCCGAACTAGAAGACTTAGCTAACAATACTATTCATTATCACTATAGAAAAGAAGCACATTTCAGAAGACCAGAGTAAAAGAATTAAATCAATAGGGGAAAAGGACTCCCCAAAAATGTTATGCTCCTCTGCTCCTTCGACTCCAGGACTACACTGCTCCGGATTAGAGAGAAGCTCTCAAATGTTCAATTCATCACAGGTTGTTCCAAATCCAATTGCACCCAAAGAACGCTGCTTGCTCCACTTAAGTACCTTGATATCGTACATTTCATGTCACTGATCCATTTCCACCGACTTTAAGAGTTCTTCACCCACACACTGCACATGTGTCCTTAACCCGCGACAGGCATGTCATGCGAATTTTTCCTTCATAACTAACTCTGGATGAGTTAGTTGGATGAACCTGGGCGTGTTTAAGACCCTTGAATGAACCTTCCATGAAAAATAGAATAAATATATGGTAGTTCAAAGGAAGAATGTTCGTTAATTTTTAAGTTAAGAGTTATTTTACAAGGTTAATAGAAATTGATTGATAATTATTTTTATATTTTATAAAATTATTCACTTGATAAAACTAAGGTGAAATATAAATTTATTAAAAATTTATTAATTTAATTAGGTTTATAGATATAATTACTAAGTTATTAATTTTATCCATTTAAAACTATGTTATTAAAAATTAAGAACATATATAATTAATTAATTAAGAAAATAATTTAGATGGAATTAATAATTTAATTATTACTATAAAAGAAATTTATTCATTAGATTAATTAATTAATTAGTTAATTTTAATTATGTAATTAAAATTACTACTTATGTTTTAAGTATTTTAAATTAATAAATATATTTTATCCTTTATTTAGAATTATTATTAATTATATAATTTATACAATAAATAGTAAGTTAATTTATTATTTACATTTATTATTAATTAAATTTTATATTTTAATTCTATAAATCATCCATTTAATAAAATTATAAATGTTTTAAATTGATAAATTTAATAAGTTATTTAATATTGACTTGACTAAGTTAAAGTAACTTTTATGTAAAGCTAATTTAACTTTATCTTTTCCTTTAATTATTTTTTTCTTCTTACTTTTTACCTTACTTTTATTATTATTACTTTATATTTAGTATTATTATTATTATTTTGTTTGTTATTATTATTATTTTGTTTGTTATTATTATCTTCTCCATCACCCAAATTGGTGCTGGGGAGGGTTTCATCTTCTTCCTGGAGAACCTGTGGCGCGACATCCTCCTCCTTGTAGGGTGGCAGCTCTTTCCTCAGCTCCAGCACAATAGTCCTCGGCTACCCACAATGAGATGAAGTGAGCACCACAAATGTGTTGCATCCCTTATCCAAAACTAGTGGCAGCCCTGCTCTACAGCGGCAGTGGATTCAACTAGCAGTGCGGAGCAACTTCCCTCTTGCTCGGCCTCGCCTCTTCCTTGGGGGCGATGGCTACTTCACAGAAAAGGTCTGGCAGTTATGTGGTCTCCTCCTCAGATCCGGTGTGGTGCGGCGCTTACAGCAGGTGGTGCATCGGCACAACATCAGCATGGCGCACCACTAGTGGAAGGCCACCCGGCAACAGATTTAGAGTGGCCCTCTGTAGCAGCCGACAACTATTCCGACTTCTAGAGAAATTGTGTGCTCCACCCTCCATCCGTGGCGGTGTGACCCAAAAACAACAGCAGCTCCTTATTCCAGCGCGAGACAGCTCTAATTAGGGGAACGATGAGAGTTGAGGCAGAGGAAAAAATGATGGATTGTTGAGTATGAGAATAGAAGAGGAAGCAGCTAAAAAGGGCTCTATCGGTGAGGCAGGGAAGAAATAGCCTAATGGTGAGGTGCAAAAAGGGTTAGCGGGGAGGTATAAAATAACGGTCTACCGATATAAAAATAAATAAATAAGTCACCTAATCTCAAATGCATAAGGTCACAGTTAGTGGATAAATAGAAGCCTCCTGTTACGCAATTAAAATAAAAGCTCACCAGTACTGCAAAGTGTCACAGTTACAAATTAAAAAGAAGAGGTTACCAGTAGAATAGTAGTTTCAGACCACCGTTAGGCATATAGATGATCTCACCGTTACTTTAAATTAGCGGGTCACCGATAATGAAATTAGAATACTCACCGTTACACCATTCAAATAAAATCTCACCGTTAGCAAAATATATGAAGGTTTCCGGTAAGCTGCAAACGGTGAGATGGTCACTGATAGAAAACTAACCGTGAACTTTAAAAAAAACAAAAAAATTAAACATAAAATTGAAACAAAAATGAACTAAATAAAAAGATATAAAATAATTAATTAAAATAATGCTAATCACCATTAATTAAAACTGAAATTTTATTAACCTTCAAAACCTTAATATTATTAACTGACAAAACTAAAATAATAAACTAAATAATTGTTGAACTAAGATTATAAATGACTTAAATTTGAATTACTAAACACGCAAATTAAAAAGTAGTAGTGAATAATGAAAAGAGTATCGGTGACCCAATAGGTCCCCGCTATCAAAGGTCTACCACGCCGGTAGACTATAAACAATTATAAAATAAATTAAAAATAAATCTGCATACATAAAATAATAGAATTAAAGTTTAAAAACTCTTAATTAATTAATTAATTAACTAATTGGACACAAATAATTAAGGGAGAACCATTTTATTTAATTTAAAAAGACAAATTATTTACTTAAACGATGAGCTGGAAGACTATACACATAAAATAATAAAATTAACCTATTATAATGTAACTTAATTTGAAGATTACTTAATAAAATAAAGTCTTAAGTTAATTAATTAGAATTATGTTGATTAAATAATTGTTTAAAATAAAATTTAACTTAATACAATGCTAAGTAGAATTATAATAAAATAAACTAAAAATAACTAACCGTTGAAAAATTGTAATATAAGGATTACCATTACTGATAAATTTAAAAGCTCACCGGTAAATAAAATTAAAGTTACCATTATACTTAGATCAGGGCTACCGATAAGAAAGAGTGTTGGTGACAATGGTCACCGATACATGCAGGGTAACCGATAGACAATAGAACTAAACGCAACGGTGACAAAGGTCACCGTTAGCGTAAAATTGATAACGGTGACAAAGGTCACTATTACATTATAGTGGTAACCTGACTAACGGTAATGAAAAAAATGAAATTAAAAATTAAAATATTTAACAACTACATAAATTAATAATAATAACAAATTAATGTTAAATGAACAGATTATAAGTAATTATTATAATTGATAATTAGTTAAATAAAATAAAGAAAGACAAAATTTATTATTTTCAAGAATAAAAATACACAATTAATTATAAAAAATTTATAATTAACATATTTAATTATAAAAATACAAAAGTGCATTTATTGATTAAAAAGTGTTAAATTAATTAAATAAATTGTATAAAAAATAATAAAAAGATGTGCAAACTGATTAAAAATAATGCCACATCAGTTAACACCAACCCATGATTGTTCAGTACACGACCGGGTCCCCAGGTCAGACTACACGGCATGTTCATTATTGACACGACATATAAAAAAATATTCCACCGACCCGTGTTGTTAGTTACATAGCTAGACTCCAGCTCAACGGTACACGACGTGTAAATCAGGTACACGACGTGTTAACCCCAAGCATTTCCCATCCCTGTGTCCCCACCCACACGGTCCATGACACAAGAAGAGACTACACGGCTTGTACATAGGGTACACGGCGTGTACTTAAAAAGTTTTATCTTCATCCCTAACAGAAGAACACAAGGCGTGTGTCCGAGGAACTACACAGCGTGTATCCTGGGTTTTCTGGTCTGTAAGGCTCATATACTACTCCGGAACCCAGAAAATACTGAAAACAACACCTAAGTATCAAATTCTGATCTGTGAGGGCCCATACCCCCCCCCCCCCGCAAATCAATGCTCAACATCTTATATGTGTTATTACAAGATAAATAGTCAATGATCCACCAAATTCTGGTCAATGATGGACCATACTCCCCAAAAACCAAATTTTGGCATCAATTCTATCAACAAGATTATACAACAATACCCTATCACATAACAAGTATTTATCAAGGCAGTTATCACAACAACAAGCTTTTTCTAGCACAACAACATGCAATTTCTTATGCACATATATGGCATAGAACTATGCATGGCATGTGATTTACAGCATGTGCCTAAACGATGCATGAGATGGCATACCCTCATTTCTAGTGGTGAGGGTTTGATGAAAAAGTATTATGAAATAAATTGTTTGGTTGCTACTTTGAAGAATCCACACCCATTGGAGGAAGAGAAACCCCACACCAATGAGACTCATGCACAAAGTGATGACACGGGGCCCTACATCACCTCTATTCTTCACTAATATTCATCCTTTGGTATACACACTTCTTGTTCTCATCATCTATAGCATGATGAGTAGTTCTCTTTTTACCGAGTGATGTTATTTAATGGGGATATGCTAATTAGGGGTTATTTCTATTTTTATTCCTATTTTCTATTGTTGTAACATTGTTTATCAATTCTAAATAACTTTCTTTTTTCATTGTATGACCATTTCGGTGTTTCGAGGATAATCATTTTAGTTCATCAACAAATTGGTATGTTTTTTGTATGTCCATTATGAATCATTGGTTAGGTATGTCTAAATTGGGTTTGGGAATCTTAGTTTCGTGATTATGTTTACTAGATGACCATTTCACGAGTTAAATCATCTGATTAGTATAGGGTATTGAGACTAAGGATCCCCACTAACCCAATTCTGACACCACACCTAAATAAATCCATTATCAATTTAATACATAGCACAAAAACCTAAAATTAATTTAAAATGGCATGAATTTCTATTGATATTAAACCCTATATTTTCTTTTATCTTTCTATTTTCTCCAACAAATCAAAAAATATAAATTTTAGTATTTAAATTAATTCATTACATATGGATCATCCGTATAGGTCCGATACTTAGTCTTTACTAATACTATATTTTTATTTTGGTTCTATATGTTTTATAAGTTATTATGTTTGTGTGGACATATAGGAATTTAAAATGACATGGGGGTTGTCAATATTTCAAATAATAATTGTTAACTTATCACAACCTATTTTTTCCCTATAACAAAATTGTGGTGATATTAAAGGAAATAGAGTGACAGTTTCAATTTATCTATTTAATTAACTAATATAAAGACATAAACAAGTAAAAATGACACCATGCTGACATTTTTTAAAAACATAAATGATTATAAATAAAACACACCAATCCATTATGATAAAGTAAACTATTATAGAAATAAAATTTCATATACTGATATTTTATCACTATTTTACCCATTTTCCGCTTAAATAGTTGAAAAATATTTATCAATGTTATTATTAATAATGAAAAAAATAAATGACACCCATTTATAAAATTTTATCCTATCGATTCCAAATATGGAATAAATTTCTTGATATTCAATTTCTATAATGTTTAAAAATTCATTTTAAAATTTTATCGAAAAATTTAATGAAAAGAATTTATTTTGAAAAGTAATTGTTTAATAATAAAATATGATTTATTTTTATAAAATTCCTAGAAAAAAAATTAGACTACTTTTAAAACATTTTATTGAATATATAAAATTTATATTTCATTAAAATCACTCAATAAGAGATATTAATTATTTTTATTAATACAAAAACACATTTTTCATAAGAATTTGTTTTCATAAAAACAACACTTCTAAGTTAAAATTTTTATATTACCATTTTTGATAAATTGATATACAATGAATTAATTTTATACATTTGATAAGAACATATTTTTTGTTATTTAGATAGTCTTATTCAAACCCTTCAATCCAACATATTGTATATTATGATTCAATTGAAAATTATTTTTATTAAAAATGAATCTATCTATGGATTCAAATTAATTTATTGAGAACTATATCATAAAAACATGGGGTCTTAAACTTTTTAGGACATAGACTACTATATGAAAAACTTCCTTCCAATATTTTCATAATAGTTATATTTCAATATAAATACTATTTTCCGTGTTGTTGAAAATTTTATTTCTTCCCTCAATAACTCAATTCTGTTGAGGAGTTATCACCATAGAAAATTGAAGTTGATTCCTTTGTATCGGGGTATTATTTCACTTTTGTGTTTTCAAATTCAATCTCTTTGTCTGTGTGGAAAACTTTTATTTTTCCCCAAGTACATTTTAATACCCTATTCAATATCAATTGATACACTTGTACACTATTTTATGAGAAATCCCCATTAACCAAACCATTATACTAAAATCATGCATAAATATGAAATATAATCTAATTTAAAAAAAAAATATTTTGGAATTATTGAAATGAAGACATTAAAATGATAATTTTATAATTTTAATGATGGTTTACCTTCTTTTGTTCATAATTAGTATACACTATCTTACCATTTTAAAAATAATTGCACATATGAGCATCATCAACTGTGAGTTTTGGGAAATCATATGCTACATCCTTTATAACTAGATTTGGCAATTATTTTGGGCTCATGTTCCCATATAACATTTGAAAATGTAAATATGTATATTTCATGGAAAACATGCACCAATTATTATCATCAATATGATAGTATCCCTTGTAAAACATGTAAACCATCTTTATATTTAACAGTTATCTAAATTTTCTGAATTACAAAACATGTTTTTATTTACCCATGTATTGTACAACTATCATATGTTTCATATTTTCTCCTACTAGGAATAAATATATTTTTATGAGATCATTTCCCTATCCTCGACCTTCTAAGATATATTAATTTTGAGTGCCTCATTATTTCCAAGTAAAACTACCACACCATTTTCATAACAAATTCCCTAGACAAGATATTTATTTTAGCTAATATTCTTGTCACACCCACTATCCAAATCCCATAAAATGAACGTATTAAATTATCTAAAAAATTCACAAATGTTTTCCTTCTCATAAATTTTTTCTTCCATGACTAGGGAGGACAGTATCTTAATGATTATTACACATATTGTTCTTTTGTTTCATCAACTTACTCAGTATTATTAAAAACTAAGTATCTTATTTTAATTTCATAATGTATATTTTGATGTTACCAAATTATTATTTCCAACTTTAAAAGTCTGATTAGTTACTTCACATTCCTCACTAATCGGAAATAGGATTCATTTCTACAAAAACAATCAATTTTTACAAAAACAATCACGGTGATGTCGATATGATTGGTTTTAGGGTGTTAAAATATTCCACAATAATTCACATTATGTTACCCTTTTTTGAACATCTTTCAAAACGTTATTCATGGAGCCCGAAACACTCAACGGTTCCCTTATGTGAAATGTTTCATAAACCTACATTACAAATTTATGTGGTTATTGGTGGATGGAACAACAATGCTTGGGAAATTCATTGGGTGATAGGATGAGAGGTATATCTCATCAAACCATTTTGAAAGGAAACTCTTTCATATTCTGGGGATTCCTTATAGATTATGTTGAAGACATCTTCATGAATCCTTTTTTCATTCCCATGTATAACTGGGGTCACACATAAATTAATGATTAGTTATTAGAATGTGTGAACTCAGAATCATCTTTATTTTAGGTTCTCCATCAATGGAGGGATCATAATATATATGAGGTTCTTTATAAATGGATTTTTTTTCAAGGATCATATATTCTTATATGGTTAATCATTATGATGTTGGTTTTAAGAAATGTACAAGGGATCCCCAGAATTTATTGTCTTCTAAGGAGATGGGAGTTATTCTGATATTGGGATTAAACCCATAATATTAGATTCCATCATATCCCCATTAATGTAACCATAACCCACATAGGTCGATGTCACTTAGTAGGACATATAACCAATTATGGTAATTTGATGAGGACCAAACCATGTAGTTTAACAAAATGGGTTGAGGATTCCAAGGTGTAAGGTGTATAGTAAATGTTTGGTGTGGGACTTATAGTGAAGGGACCCAAAAGACCTATAATAAATGAGGTATCCCTAGTGGTTAATGACCTCACATGAAATATTTCTCAATCTAGATAGTGGTGAAAGGGGCTCGTATGGTATATCACCCTCTAAAGTAGATATAACCCTACCAGGGATGTTTCCCGGAGAACAGTAGGGTGAATTTGGATATTGTCTTAGGTCCATAGGGAATCATCATAATTATATAAGTTATTTTGGAATAAAATCACCCATAGTTCAGTATGGTTGAGGCTTACTCCCGTGTATGAGGCCCATATGTGCTAGTATATAGTGTGGGAATACACTAGATAGGAGGCCCATAGGTTCATTGGATCATGTGAATGTCATGATTTACACTAACCTCTAAGATCATTTGAGTAATTCTAAGTGTGAGAATCAAAAGGTAAAATTACATCTAAAAAGGACACTATCTACTATATCCTTGGGGGAAAAAGGTCTGATCTCAATGGGATAGGGAGAGGATATCTTTAATTCCCATCTCCACTATTTGTTTCACTTCCTGTGCCCAAAGGGATAAATAAATAGTGATGTGTGCCAATGTCCTTTCTTATTTTCATAAATAATACTGTGAAATATAATATTCTATCTGACTACATATAGATAGGTAAAGAATTTTAGGGTTGCATCCTTTAGCATGAAATATCATTGTCTTACTCTATTGGTGATTCCCTACTTCTGATTTTAGATATGATGATAAAAGGATCAATCACTATGTATCATCGAATGGAATAGTGAGTGGTTCCCCTATATCTCTAGAATGGGGAGGTCCACATGAGTAACTCCAATGTTAAGTTCCTAATTACCATTGAAATTTACACTTGAAATCATTTTTATGATCCAAATTGTTAAAGAGGTTACCAATAGGACCACATTTGAGATTGTTACATAGACTTGAGAGGTCACCCAAGTGTGTCTAGTGACTCTTCTCAACATATAATTCTATTTTGGGAGACACCATGTCTAGATTCATCAAAAAGGAGGACACATAAAACATAGATCTCTATAAAAAATTCTTTTATGAAGATAAGCATTAGTGATGATTAGGGAGCGACTATGGTGGGACAATAATGAGATCATGTTGTTAGAGAATCCAAGGATTCGGCATTACACATAGTGTTTTTCTATGTTGTGCGGTGTTACATCCATATAGTGATTTTGTTTTTGGGTATTTTTTCTATCCACATATCACATTTCTATTTTGGTTAGAGATCCATTTGTGTAGAAATTTTTTACATGAGTTCAACTTACCCAAACATCGATTTTTCCTACATGAGGTAGGGTTACCTCTACATAACCATTTAATACTTGGGGTGATCGAATTTAAATTGGAAATTTACTTATGGTATGAAAATTGTTATCTATAATTGGTTTTGTGTATGAAGGTATCTGATTAAATTCCATTTATAAATTAATGCTATATGGTAGGATTACCTTCTAAGAATTTGTGGATATTACACTTTCTTCCATAGTTCATCTGTGTGTCTTCATTTTTTTGGTTCCACTCTTGGGTCTCTTATAGAGGAATAGGGGTAACTGAATACCGAGGAATCTGGTAGTACATAGTGGTCATGTGTACTTTATTTGATGGATCCCAATTAAAGAAAACCCTTGAGCATAGATTCTTTTTTAATGGGGACGGATAATACCATCCAAGGCTATAATTTTTTTTTTCAGGGGATGGTCATTTGTGGTGGATAAAAATAACTATCCAACTCTAGAAATGATCTAGTTCTATTTTTTGGCACCAACAAAAAAAAAATCCCTAAAATGATTTCCTTTATAGGACACCATGTGTAGAGAAATTCTCCATTGTAAATTTTTTTATATATACACTATCAATACTTTGTGGTTTCACATCCTCTTAACAATATTCAAACTCTTCTTGGGGTTTATCATAACCTTTCATAATCCCTCATCGTAATTTCACATTCTTGGAAGAGTTTTCAAGATCCAGAAAATTATCGCTTATCCGAATAGGCTCTCATTGGGATGAAGTGGAGGAAGATTAGATGAAACATTTTTCCTGATTTGAAATAATTTTCAGTATGCATGTCAACCCTCAATATTGAATTAACCTATAGAATGAGGGGCTCACATTATTTTTCATTTTAAAGACCTCATTATGAACTGAGACTTTAGTGAAATTTTTTTACTAACTCCCCCATGTATTTTTCTCACTTGTTGTCATGATTTCTATTGACACAATGATTTTATCATGAGAAATTTATGACTTCATATAATCTAGATTCTTCAGGGATTATTTCTTCGTCGATGGGTCTTTCATTGGTGAATAATTTTCAGGCTAACTCTTCATGGTAATATGATTCTTTCCATGTTTCAGGCTATGCGATGCTCTATACCATTCCTTATTTGGATGAATAAACCATTATGTTATGACTATGTTGCAGGAACATGTTATGGATTATCAATCAAAAGGTATTACAAATGCTGAGGATTCATTTTTTTTCAACTGATGAGAGAAGTAATTACATGGTTGATCATATATATAACAGCACCAAAATAA
This sequence comes from Viscum album, assembly GCA_963277665.1. Lineage (NCBI taxonomy): Eukaryota > Viridiplantae > Streptophyta > Magnoliopsida > Santalales > Viscaceae > Viscum > Viscum album. The sequence goes on from OY728123.1 coordinate 885,341,352, forward strand.
ACATTAACCCACACCATCAATCTATGGAGGGACTTTTGAGTATCGTAAAAGGGTTTGATCTCATATAGCCTACCTTTTACGTATTTGAACTACCTTCCAATAATTCAATCCCTAAACAACAACAAATAAATCACCCCACGACCTGCGTAGTCAAGAATACAACATTCCTCCAGCCAAATTATCATAAAAAGGGATATTCATTTAGGAATCATTCTCTAATAGAATTCATTTGAATTACTCTCCTCTGTTAATAAATGAAACATTTTGGTTGAATGATAAAGAATTCCATTTCTACAAGTTAATTTCATGAATGCACTTGGAAAGTGAGTAGTTAGGATGGTCATTGAAATTAGACCTTCACCTAAGGGGATCATATAGCCTGGACTGGTGGTGGAATTTCTTGGTCTGCTGGTTATGGGATGAATTTAAGACTCACATAAAGGACCTTGTATTTTATGAGGAAATTTGGGTATTGAAACCATACTATCATCACAACTGATCTTATACCCTGCTTATTCCTATCCAATGGAGTCTATACATTAATATCTTTTATCTGGTTCATGGGATGGTTGGAATTATTCATGGGTACATCCTGTTGGTTTTAGAGTACCAATAATTGGAGATATCTATGATAAATTTATACCATGATCTTTGACTTATGATGAGATACAGAGGACCCTTTATTGATTAGAAAATTAATGATAATGACAATAAACTTTTTAAGGATGATCGTTTTATGAAGTAGGATGTTCCATTTTCTGACTAGATTATGAATTTCTCCAAACCAAATGGAAATGAACCATATTCAAGGTGCATGAGTACATTCCACACTCTTGATACCCAATGGAATGTTGTTTCCCATTGTAATATGATTAAGGATGGTTAGATTAATGAGTGGGGAAAGAAGATCATCCCCGATAATGATTGACAGTTCCGATTAGTAGACCATTTCACCATGTTTCATATTGTCTTATTACATTAGGTGTGTCAATATGGAACTAGGTTTAGAGTTAAAACATTCATAATGGTGAATCAGATGGCCATTATAACGCATACTAATATTCCCATCCCAATGTTGCAAAAGATATATATTATTTTTGGGTGCAATAGTGAGGGGATGTCACAATACTATCTAGTACTCTAATTCCATGTTATCTATTACTGGGTAGTTTCCCATATGAGAGGTTATAGATTCATAGACATTCAATAGATCATGGAAGATAATTTATCACCATATATTTAGATAATAAGTGTTTTAAACTCATTTTACTGGAGATATAATGAGGTAATGGGTCATCTCAATTATCATGATTGTTTCACCTATAAAATTTACGCCTCCCCCGTCAGTTCATTTGAAATTTTTTCATATGTAGATCATGAAAGGAAATAATTTCTCATTTCATCGAGAGTGGGATCCATAGTCAGCATAACTAAATGGGATCTTATATGTTATGAGTGTTTTTAATTTGACCATGTTTTAATGATGTCTTCTTTCACCATAAAAAACTCACACAAAGAAAAACTTTTAATGGTATATCAAACTCTAGTTGTTGATCACTTGATAATAAAAAAGATATAATATTTAGATACCCCTTCCTATATATCATCAGTCTAAACTTATTAGTATTTTAGATAAATCATAGAACCAATCAAATCCAGGCGATTAATTAGCAAAACTAGTTCCCATTGCAAAAGGTTAATTAGTGGCCAAGTCTAAATGTGATCAAAGGAAAATAGTGCGACATTAGAGGATTGGGAACTAGATAAGAAAATCGTTTTTTATGAACCTTTTAGGGAAATGTTGATAATATGGGGTTCAAATTCCTAGTATACTAGCACTTATTCTCAAGATCTAGTATCTACCTACCCGAATGTCTCTTATCTTATTTCATAGTGACACTAGGATACATAGGGGAATTATATTCCCATAGGAGTTCTATGTATCAATATTTAAGAGAATGATATTGTATTATAAGGATATAGCCACATATCTTCACCTATCATTATCACCTAAACGTATGACCCTTAAATAATGGAATCTTATCTGTCAATATCTTGAAGACTTCGTTCATTCAATTCATTATCTATGTAGATATACATGGTGAGTTCGAACGGTGGTGATGAATGAGGTAAGTGAGAGTGAAGGGGAAAATAGTCACACTTATGATCGGTCTAATGAGGCCATCCTAACTACTAAAACCATATTTAGGTACATTCATCCTCATTTCCAGTTGGGGCCTCATAAGAACATTGTCTTAGGGGGTCCAAGGGCAGTTGAGGGTCCAATGAAGCTAGTGTGGCGGCTACAACATTTCCCACTTTTCAGGGTGGATCCTCTAGTATTATCCATTTCCATAACTACTACCTTCCCAATGGATTGGAAATAATGGGATTCCTGGAGAAAAATTACATTTTCTAATTAAATATGGAAATTATTTATGATGAGAATGTTGATCTCATAGGATTTGGGATGATTAAAACTCCCCACAAAATATACTTCTAGGGGAACCCTCTTATAATAAAAATATTACTATTGGATATGGAAACCTACATTTATTCTTTCTATGGTAAGATACACTGGTACAATTTAGTAAAATGTATGGTAATCACCAAGGTGAGGTGGGATGATGACAATTAATAGCTAATATGATTGTGTGTATCAACTCATATTCCTATTATAGTTGTGATATTGAATCCCTACCCCTTGTACTTATAAGTTGTTAGATATATTCTACCACATATTCTTTCCTTATAGTATAACCCATGTGGTATTGATATTGAGGATTCTATATTCCCACGCAAGATAGATGTTATAGAAGGCTATCTCTGTGTAATTAATCGTATGCTGGTGGATCTCAAAAATCTCACAGGTGCACTCCCACCCTATCCCCACATTCTTTTACATATAGGGGACTATCTCTATGGAACTTTATGAAACATAAAAAATAATTAATTTTAGAGGTACATATTTGATATGTGATAAAATGTAGTTGTTAAATTTCGTTAAATATACAAAATGTTTTGTTTTTCCATGAACCAATTAATTAACCCACACAAGAATTGGCACTTTTCTGGTGATATAGCAAGTAACTAGTTCACATGGGACCATATTACCTACTTCATTAAAGAAGGATATTTTACTGCAATGGTAAGGGACACATTTTTCTCATATACCAATGAGTATGGGGTCAAAGTTATGGTAGTGTGGTTCATATTATGGTAATCCCACAATGCATGTAGGATCTTGTCTAGACTAAAACATTTATCATTATATACCATATTTTGGAGTATATAAAATAGGGTCTTATTGGAGGATTCTATCTATCCATTAGATTCTCCACGATAATAGAATTAGTGGTTGGATTTGATTTTATAATTTGATATAAATTTTCTAACTCAATTTAACATTGATTATTGTTTCATTCCATTTGCATTGTATAAGGGGCACCAAATCTAGTGATGATTTTGGATTTCACAATGATGATGATATTTATTTCCTTGACTTCCTCTAGGGGTATAGATTTATCCCATATGAATTATAAGTAAATGGTAGTAAGCATGTACTCAAAATACTTGGATTTGGAAGGAGGATATGATTCCATGATGACAATCCCCCATATTGAAAATGGTTAAGAGTATATGGTTGTGTGCAGAAACAGCAGGGGTTGGTGAAAGAAGTTGGCATGAACCTAGAATGAATGACACTCTTTTGGAAAATTTTGTGCAATCTTGCTTCATAATTAGGAATTAGTACCCAATCCTAATGATTTTATGAGAAACATTAAACCCTAACTTGTTGAATCTGTAAGATCTTTTGTGCACTTATTTAATGGTTGTATTAGTTTCTCATCCATCAATGCACATGATATAAACCTCATAAATTACCCACTTATATAGTATGTTTTGATGTTTTATCTTTTAGATAGAGCAATGTTAATTTCTCATCTTTTGATTTTCTCATTCTCATCTTTATCTAATGGGATTCCACTATTTTAAAGGTAGCCCATAACGGGTGGCATGCTGTCAGTGGTTGGACCGTATGGTTCTGGTATGGGAATTAATTCATCGATTTATTATGATTTTTTCTTAAACAAAATGTGATACCATATATCGATGCAAAATACTTATGACTATTCATACTAGTGTAGACCTGCTTGCATTCTGTCTACATTTTACATGGTGCCCCCTTTGGAATTTTGAGACCATTGGATGTGAAACAATGTATGATCTAAAGGGAATTCTACAATTCATCATTTGATGTGATCAATAAGTGGGATTAACTCTATCTTTTTGAAGGCATAACACCATTGACCATCTTGATGATTGATTCAGAATCACCCTTTATCTTCATGTGACATACCTGAATCCGAAGTGATAGATCTTTCCCAGCATGGAGAGCGTAATATTATGCTTCAATTTAAATTCCCCCTTCCAAAATTAGGAATGAGTAAGGTAGGAATGCCTTTGATGGGAAAATTTCCAAGACACACACCCAAAATTGTTGAGATTGGGGTCTCTCATCCTTTTCCCTATTGGACTACTAGATGCACTATAAATATACATATCCCATATCTAGGGGACCTTATTGAATAGAAAATATCTATTCATTAGGTAATTTACTACGTAATTATTTATTTCATCCAAGGGATTATTTTCTATTATTTATGTTAATTCTTGGACTTTCAACACTTTATACAGAATGAATTGAATATCAAATTTATATAGGATGCCCACCCACAATGATAGAAACCAATTCACTATTGGATAGATGAGAATGTATTTTAGTGCATTTATAGGAGATACCAAATAGACCTCCTAATTATGATTATTGTACCTCGGTTTCTAAACTCCAAATATTATAACCTGAAATCTCTTCTTGATACCTAAATAATGAGTCTCATTATCGAGCATTATTTAGATGAGGTAATAAATTTTATATTCACTAATAGAATCATTTAATTGTTTGATAAAAGTAACCAATTATCAATCTAGGGATGTGACATATAAAATTATTCATCTTCCATAAATGGGTTTTATTATTCATCATGGGATCAACATAATTTTTTAACTATCAAATTCTTCTGAACTGTTTCCATTATAGTGATATATAACCCAATTTTTCATCAACCATGTCAAATGAAAAAATTTGTAAATATGTTTTGATATAAAGATATAAATGAAGGAATGTTTTCCATAAATTCCTCTCAAATCATTGATTTTTCATGTAGGTGACCTGATAAGGTTGACCTTTGTCTTCCTAGGGTCGTCTTGGATGTTGTGATGGCATGTGACGAAGATGATTTACTTGCCTGAGGTAATTCCAAATTAACATTTCAAGAGGTTCATTTTTAGGTTGTGAGGTTTCATTTTCTTGAATAAGGCTTAAATATAAACTATGTGGCCAGATGTATTTCAATATTTATCCACCATATAATCAACATAGCCCTCAAAAATCTTCTCCATTAAGGGTTTGATGTTGTGATTCATGTTGAAGTAGTACACAATGTTGAAATTCATCGAGTGAAAGGGTATTACCTGATAGAAAAATACTCCATGGGGGACCTAAAGGTGGTGGAGTATTATTATTCTTAGGCCATTAGGGTTTTATTGTCTCATAAAGATAAATACAAGATAAAAGGGATTAATTCAAGGAATTGGTATCAATCGGTAACTCTCTTATTAGTATAAGATAATCATTCCACAAATAGTGTTACTTGAGATCTCTATATTTGATGCAGACTCTAATTTAATGTTATTTTCCTTAATATGAACTATAATAAAAATAAATTTTAGATATTGGACCTCTCAATTAATGTTATCCGAAATTCTATTTCCAACTTTAGTGTCAAATATGACAGGGTCTGTCAGATGTTCCCTTCTAGATAACTACATATAAAAATGGTGGTCCTCTAGAAAGCTCGAGCGATAGGTGGACACTTTAGGATCAAGTCATAGTATTTATTTGTAGTTCTTGGATAACATTTCCAGAAGATGCATCAGAAATGTGGTATATGATCGTTGATCTTTTGAAGATGTGGATTCAGTCATCAAGGTGGGTCTTGTTTCCTCTTTTGTACACATTTCATGGAGTTCATAAATGGATGTAGAGAAACCCCCCTCACATGCTAGTTGGGAATCCCTGAGGTCATCATCATTATCATCAACATCCTCTTATTATTTATCCTGTTACATAATGGGAGAAATTAATGGGGTATTCTCTCCATATTTAAGTGAGGGTATGATATTTGTACATATGGAAGATGAAGAAACATCCTATGACACCACTGCTATCGTGGAATCTATTTGAAACTACTGAGGGGATGTATTATGTGATCGAGAATGGATGTCTTCAACCTCTTAAGGTGAAAACGTTCTTCTACCTGAAATAATGATATGGAAATATTTTTAAGATCTGGAGGGAGGAATGAGGGAATTTTCATCTGATCATTTACCCATTTCTAGAGATTTAGTGACCTTTACAACACTAGTGGTCTCAGTTTTCAGGACTAAGAACATGAAGGTCACAAAACACATTTCTGAATTTGAGATCATATGTTCTACTAGATTAATATGTAATACATAAATTTCATTGCAATATTTTAAGGAGTTGAATGGTATTCTTCCCAGAACATTTTGTGAAGATACACAAATAAAACCATCTACAATTGGTTTTTTCCATTCCCTATGATAAACCTCTACACCAATATAATGTGACTCATTAAATTCCAATGGGGCCTTGTCATCATGAAATGTTCATATATTCCCATTAATGTATTATTTTATGCATTTATAATATAATGAGTGGATTTCCATGTATTGATGAAACTAAGGCCATTCCTGTAAGACATTGATGGTTGTATCCTACCGATAAAACAAGAAATTTTGAATTTGATACATGGACTCAAAATCGATCATTAAGATCGATTTGGATTAGTGTCTTTACTAGATTTTTCCAAAGCCCAATAGTTTTATAGTGGAGGGCGATAGGTTATCCACACTACGGACCAACTAAAGAAGAATCCATACAAGAATAATATAAATTCCAGGTCCATATTCAATTGAAATCCCATCGATCGTCAACAACATTCATTCTTCCAGATACACAAAAGTGTGTAATGTGTCTGTGTATAATGACATCTTTATCTTTATTTCTAAAGGAGATAATTTTTAAAATTATACAGGATCATTATTTATCTGATATAACATAGCAGCAGAAACCTCAACTTCTCACATTGGGCAGGGGTGGGGGGGTCCAAAGCCTCTATGAGTGCTTTAATGATGTCTTTGATAAACTTAGGGCATTTAGGATCGATGACATGGTTAGTATAAAGGGTAATTGTTAAAAGATTTAACAAATCTATGATGTAGAACTTTGATTAAAATATTTTGGATGTTATATACAATTTTATTTTGCAACTTCATTACTTGATATACATGGATACACCCTCCAAATAAGATTTTATGGTACTCTTGTTTTTGGTGGGATGGAACGAGCAGGCCTACCCACCCGTCATGGGATACTAGACACTTAAACTCCCTATAGTTGATATTCTAGAGTTCCATTGTTAGGGTAACTCATTGAATATATAGGTGGATTTACATACTCCTATTGGACATGACTAGGGTACCTTAAGTGATTTTCCACAACACTGATAGTCCAATAAGGTATATGGATTGATTTTTGGTTTCGCCTTTGACTATGTATTCCCATATAGAATTAGATCATGTATCATCTTCCTCAAGTTCCCCAATCAGGTGTGGGGAACATGGGAACATATCCCTACTCATCATCATATAATCTATCTGTTAATTGTATTATATTAATGGAACGAATAATTAATTCCTCATCCGATGAGGAATTTTCTGTCTTCCCTTTTATGGGGGTACCATTTGGAGGGGTGCTGTCTACTATGTAAAACATGATCAAATAATGTTTCAGTTGGTAAAATCAGTCATTAGATCTAGATCATGTTCATTTTACTATATTTTGTTCTTATCCTTTCATCCAATAAACAATTTTAATGGATGGATTTTATAACATTTTTCTGTTTATGGCCTCATTTATGTTATAACAGAAGCAGCTGGGGGCAGAGTTGGTTACATTAATTATTATTGGAGAATAACTTGATTTTGGTTTAATTTATTTAAAATCATACAATATTCAATGTAATGATCCCTTTTTAAAAAACATGTTTCCACTAATATCATTCCTTATGGGATTTAGTGGAAATATATACTACTTGCACTAGTGGCTTTCCCATCTCCACTCACCCCGAGTACATGATTTTTTGAAGGAAATCTTTGAAGATGAATAATTTATGAATGTTGTAACATAGAATTCTTCAAAATAGGATGTAATATATCAGGTCATTGACACCTACTTATTCATTCCATTTAGTCTCTATAAAGTGGATTGAATCATTTTCAACATCAGTTCTAATGTATATATGGTCTTCCTCATCTGAAAACGAGTAAATGTTGTACCTTTTATCCCCCAATTGATATCTCCTACAAACCATACTCTCATTTAGACATGGAGGTGGTTTTACAGGATTCATAGGGGTACCTTTTGATATTTTGTGTGATTCATGGATAGTGTTGGTTTATATTGAGACTTAAGTGTAACGCATGTGTACCAACCCTCTATTGTTTTCTTCTATAGGGCTAATATAATCATTCAGGGCATGATTTAGTTCATTGAATGGAATATTCAATTCATTGAGAGACTACAAAAATATCCAAAAAACATATACATATATATTTTTATAATGAGATATGTTCAGTCCTCTTCATGACAGTTCATTATGATAAGAGAAATTTCATCTTCTTTGGGAATTAGAAGGCTTGGGGAGCATGACAGACCTTTCTATCTACATATGAAATATAAGAAAATATCATTTTATTTTTTCTTGCCTTTTGATATGTCAATGATCATTTAATTTTATAGGTTCATGCATAACAAAAAGATAATATTCCAATGGAGTTCCTCCCATCCTTTGATTAACTTGACTAGTAGACTGGTGTGTCGTACGAAGGAAGTCACATACAATGTTTTTGCAAAAAATATATGATTCACTACTTCTTATTGTGATATATTTCCCATAATAGGATCACAATGGGAAACAAAGAGTGTTATATGTTGTTTTCGTTCTATTGAGGTATTGAGTATTGGAAACATAGAACCCCTATAATTTGGAAGGTGGAATGTCGATCAAGCATTCTTGGTAAGGATGTTGTTCTATTTATACAGGTGCATGTTGTTCATCCAAACCCACCAATTAACCATTTAATGAATCGATGTTGCTGATAACAACTATTTTTTTAAAACATGATCATGGATTGGGGGAGAAATTAGAGGGTCCTGAATCATTATATATTTCAACATTTTCGGCGATATCTAGAAGGGGATGTCTTCAAAAGGTTTTATATAATCCATTCTGGTTGATTCCCTAATGCAGGTAAATATTTTTTCCTATCCATAATTCAGTTTGGGTAAACTAATGGTACATGAAACAATTTATTTGAATTCTTTATGCCTTCTTCGGCCTCAATTAATTATCCTTGTTATTGATGTAAACTGGTCTTGAGTGAACTTTGATTCCATTCCCATGTTGAATATTCATTATGAATGTTGCCTTATATAAATTCTAAATTGAGTCTTCTAAAGTCTTTCATTTATAACTCTTACCAAGATAATATTTCCTAATGTGCGAGGGGTTAAACCTCTTGAATATGGGGATTTTGGTTGTATTCAACCTCAATTTCAAATATTTATTTGGTAGAGTTTCACTGATAAGGTAATGAATGATTTTTCAGAGGAATAATAATATTCAGAGTCAGTATCATGTTCTATGTACACAAAACTACATCATTTTGTTCAGTGTTGACCACATTCGCAATAGAACCATCCTCTCATCATTCATTTGTGATAGAATAGTGTTTGGTTCCATCAAGAGGAATAGTGCCCATGATATTTTCCAATGTGTAATACATCATAGGTTCCATAATGTCCACTAAATGATGGGATGCTTTTGTATCCATGTACTTGTCCCCTTGCCACATCATTGGGGTCCTCTTTGGATTTCATGGTGAAGTGTGACTTGGAGGATACCATGACACAACTTTGTTGTCTATGTCCATTTAAGGTGAAATGATTCATGGTACATGATGAGCTCTGGGGGATCATTTCATGTTGTTCCCAACAAATAGTAAAATACTAGTTTATGTTGAAGGGGACTATGAGTTAAAAATAATCCAAACCATGTGGGGTGGGGTTTCTCTAAATCGTTCTTTATTATGTAGTGGGAAAAATATTTCATCCTTAGAGGGGGTATTTGGTGTTAAAACATCCCCCAACCTAACAGGATGGGGTTGATATTGTATTTCAACATCTACTGCAATTGCCACTGGTCTCTTTATATTGGGTACCCCCATTCAAGCATGATACTGATACAATGCATGATTTACATGTAGACCACATTCATCTAAGGACATAATTAGTTCCTGATGATTGTATCCCATTAATGAATAATCATTATTAATGTACTCAATTGCATGGTTTATATGTTTTTTGATAGCTTTATCTCATAATGCCAGAGACTTTTGAGACTCATTCAGGGCATATTCTTACTAATTGAGCCATCGTTCATAAGTATGGTTATTTCTTAATAGCCACATTGGACCAATGAAATTATAGGATGTCATTTCTAGTGTGTTCTGTTGAGCAGGGTGTGAGTTGAAATGAAAATCTCAATCTTAACCCCATCCTCATATATAAACACCAAGAAGGGAATCAATAATTTTTTTTAAAGGTAATGCTTTGGTCAAAGACAAAAGAGAAATTTGTTGAAATGAAAAAATATTACAAAAGTAGGAAGGATGGGATTTTTTAACAATCACTATCATACATATATAATAATTCATCTGGTAGAGTGTCCAGCCAAGTCATGCTCTGATGTACTCCTTTGTTAGGAAGAGCATCTGCAACAACATTCACTTCACGGTAGGCATGAGTAGCTATGTAATCAATCCCATGGATCAAGTTCATATAATTCATCCAATGTGTGGTAAGTGGCCATGAAAGATGAATGATGCCATTCCAGATGGCATGAACGATAGTGGTAGAGTCACTTTCAATCCAAAGCCTTCTCCGACCTCTTTGAATCAAAAATTCAATTGAGACATTCCAATTGAGACCTTTTGACCAATTCTATGATCACGATCTCCATGAATATAGATGGGATTCTATACTAATTTGATGACTAATATATCTATATAATTTGACATGGTAACCATACTCATTGTAAGAAAATATCATCACTTTCAGATGGGGGAGAGTTGTGAAAATATTCAGATGGATGTTATGTATGCACTCTATTGACAATACCTCTGAAATTTTTAATGGAGACGTATGTTAGGGACAAAACATTATGTGTATATCATCCATGTACGATTTTATTCTGAAGAGTAATGTGTCTATTTGTTCTTCTTCTATATATTCCACTACTATACAATCTAATATGTGTGCTTTTGTCTTTTCTCACCCACAAAATGGATACTAAGGGTCTCACTATAATGGAAATGTCCTCGAGGTGGTTCTAAGGATTACTGTTTCATAGGCCTTCTTCTAGTTGATAAAGGGTGGATCTTTTCATTAACATGGTATCAAGCATGACTGGTTCCATCTTTCCTAGCACCTTAGAATATGAGGGATCTATCATATTTGATCTGTTAAGGGGAGTACCTTTTTGTTATAATTCATAGGAAACTAATAGTGATTTCATGGTTCTCATAAAGTGATTAAATATCATGAGAAATAATATTATTCTTCAATGTAAAGCCTTCGTGGAAATAATTAAAGGGAGGTCGTCGAGAGTTGTTGGTAGTTGTGATACAAGGATAGCCATAGTGACTATTAGATACACTTCATTAATATGGTAAAGTATTAGAAGGATCTTTGGACATGATTTTTAGTTGTTAAAAGGACTCATGAACTCCACAATTTAACAAATAATGGTAATAATCTTGTTCTATGATTTTTAACTAACTAGAGTTAGATTTATTATTCTATTTTTTTATGGGCAGTAGGAACCGCATTTTGTGAAGGGTGATACCCGAACAAGGGAGTGGTTTAGGAAGAATCCTATGCTGATATTAGTGAATGACAAAAATCTTATAGAATTTCCTTAGGGATATATTATTTACATGGTGTGGCCTCTGAAATAGGCCGATAATCCCAAGTCGGAATGGGTATTTGTGCCTGATCTAATTTTCCATTTGTCATTGAATATTACTAATGACTATCTTGGAAGGGATAAGAGATGTATTTTCTTTTCCTCAAAGTCTATCCCATTTTGTGGAAGAGTAAACCCACTTGATGTAGCGTGTTCAATGGCCTAAATCCAAAACATTTCCATTTATAAGTTATATCATGGAATGTTTATAGGATATGGTTGGTAATTGATGTTTTTCCTTCCATATTGTCTATTACATACTGAGAAACATCCTTAGAGAGAACGAAAATATACACCCATTATGGTTTACTAGTAGTAATATCAGTCTACCACATGTTTCTAGCTGTGATACATCGACAAGGTCCTCCAATTACATTGGTATTTGACTGACGAACATAATATACTAGTTAAGGTATTTATATATGCTTGTAGTTTTCCCTTGTATTTTACTGACTATAATTATATGAGTGAGAAAGGGTTTGAGTATCAATTTTGGTTTCCGTAGTATTTTCCTAGAGGACTTGATATTAGTGAATTATAATTTTTATATTCGCATAAATTCCCATAGTATTTTCCTAACAAGCTAGATATGTCTATGCATGGATCCATATCTTTACATACATGAGGGTTCTGGGCATAGTGGATGTCTGTGATGGGTCATGTCCAAATTTTGTTTTTATCATGACCAATTATCCAAAAATGATTTACACAACACTAATCCTCATAATCAGCATAATTGAATAAAACAAAACATACAAGGGAAACAACACCAGAACCAAGCATCATATGATATCATATTATATATTATTAATTTAAGTATTTAAATAATTGATTTGGGAGAATTATTTATTTGTTTAAGGATAAAAACTAGATTTATGTTGTAACTTCATTGATTTCTCGGATTAAAGAACATATTCATTCTAGAAATGATCTACACATGTTCCAAAAATCATTAACGCCTTTGAAGGTATCTTCATCTGATAGTATGGAAGATCCCAACACTTAAAATGTTTGCTTTTTATATACATGTGAGCTGCTTCCAAGGAGTTTTTATAAATCTCTCTAGAATCAATCGTGGGTGGTGGATGATGATCACTCTCTATTCATTAATGTCTTTTAGAGAATAGATCTCTCCAGGTATTGAGAGGATTTTTGGGATGTCGTTTTGTATAACAAATATTAAAAGGTTCTATTGAAAAATTATTTAATTGGGTTCAAATACCATTATGGTTTATAAATAAATATTTTTAAAAGGTCCATTAAATATTTATTTAATCCATTGAGGAACCCCATTTATAATATAATAATATTCTTATTATTTCATTGACCTGATATTAACATGGGAATTAAATGAAATATTATTTAATAAAATAAAATTAAATCTATATTATTTCTCACTAGACCAAAATACAATAACTTCCATTCATCCTTAATATTTTTCGGGCCTTGAATAATTACTATATTTTTTATAAATAAATATCAAAACCTTATTCATCAATACATAAATAAATATTATATTAACTAAATAAAAATAAATATTTATTAAATATTCATCTCATGTAATATTATGTAAAATAACTAGTGACAAAATACATGTGATCAAGCCTATAAGAGTAATTATAACAAAACATGTCGGAATTATATTTATTCATATTTTTAAATAAAAAATAATGACATGTTATTTAACTAAGATCCAGGGTAAACTTTTTGTGTGTCCCTCTAGGCCTCTTTCTCATCTGGATTAAGCGATGTAGCCTCAAGTACATGGTTAGCATCTAGAAACACACCAAGGAACCCATAGATAAATAAGTTAATGCTATAATGTCATAATACCTCTTATGGATTATTAATGTGTAATATAATTCATTTTTCATGAAATCTCTAATCAAGATGGTTTCACACCAGTACAATCAACATATGTGATTCATGTCTCTTTCATTGACTATATATAAATACATCATCATTAAAGAGGACCATGGACTTGGTTTTATATATGCAATATCAGTTACATGAATGTGATTATGATATAAACATTTTTTAATGAATTGATTTAACAAATAAATTCATACATTATTCATTAAGTAAATATTAATCATGATGCACATGAAATATCCTACCTCACCATGAACATATTTCAACATTTTTTAATCAATATATAAAGGTATTTGATAAATGCATTGAATTCATACATTTTAGAGTGTTTAAATGTATTTAGTTGGTATTTAATGTATTATTCTCTCAAAATTTGCAATGAATTGACTTTTTTTATGTTTCTAGTAATGATTGATCTTTTTAAAAAGTAATGAAATTTGGAGAAAGTTAGAGACCGTATTTTTTATGAAGCTTGAGGATGGAAAAACCAGTGCAGAATATTTTTACAATGAGCAATTCAATTACACATCATGATATCATCGAGAGATTTTGTGATACACATGATAATCCATGAAGTCATTACATGCAATGAAAAGAATTTAGACATCATGTAAATCAAATACATGTCATGAATGATCAAGATGGAGAGATCCAGTAAACCCACAACTCACATGTATGACACATCGTGAAACTATTTTACACATCGTGTTTGTTTTGAGAAATAGGAAAAATATTGATTCCAAGATCTACTATGCGCTTTTATATTTGACCAAAACCCATATAGATAACACCATATGCCTCACCTTGGTGGATATCTGGACGGAGCCTCGATGGGGGATGCCTGTGGAGATACTCCAACCTACTATAGAGCTATTATTCACCATTTCCATTAGGATTTTATTTCATTATTTTTCTCCACCCACTCATAGATATCATGAAAACGTTATTTATTTTTGTCTAGGCATTCATGATGAATAGGGATTGAATGTAGAAGGTAATTTTTATATCATATAAATTCATGTTTGGATTTCATATTCGTTATTAAAATATATCCTTATCATAATTTATACTTTCATTAACATTGTGAGTGGGGATATGGTTGGGATTAATTTCATATACAATTTTTTTCCTAACCATATCCTAGATTCGTTGAATTCATCATTTTAATATGAAATCTATTGTTTATATTTCCCCTCTGACCAATGGGTTTTTCATTTCCTTATAATTAAAATAATTTTATATTTACTCATCATTTGCAGTCTAATGAACCTAACCATGAGAAAAGAATAGTTTAGGATGGAATTCATTTCCCATGACCATTTTACATTCTACGACCTGATTGAAAAAACTACATAATTGCTCATTAATTATTTTATAGATTTTCATTCCATGAACCTATATTCAATGCTATCAGACAACCATTTTATATTTTTTTCTCCTACATTCATCACCAAATCTCATACAAGACAGTTTCATTTTATTTATTAAAATAAAAAATAGTTTAGGCTTATTTTATTTAATTAATATTTTATCTATTCCCATATTTTTGGGTTCGAACTCATAATTTCAATTCATATAATACCTTGTAGTTGAGAGGTTTTTTTGTTTCATGTTGTAAGTTTATAAATTCAGTGTCCTAGATGAAATTAACGATGCCCGAAGGGATATCATTATGTGATGCATAATACTCATTAAGAATAGTAATTATGTCTCATTACTAATACACATATCCATAGATAGGAATATGTATTGAAAAATATAAATATATATTTCATACAGGGGACTCTCATCCTCATAATATGCTAAACTATATTTTACCAATGGAATACACCATTAGAAGGTTCTTCAATGTCCTATAAGTCTCAAAACATGATATATTGTATCACATGTGTCTATAATGTTATATTATCTATCTATTGAATTCAAATTTATGAATAGTGTCATAGAATATTTGGGTTCTCATCAAAGTGGTGAACTGATATGACCATTTTGTGAAACAAACTAATATTAGTACATAGTCTAATACTATGTTCTATAGAAGTAAAATCATGTTGTGTAAATGAGTAAATTAATTTCAATACTATGAAAACATGTTATTATAATTTAGAAATATGTGGTGTCTTGGGAACCAACTCGAACAGACTCCAACATTCACTAGAGCCAACTACTTACAAGCTTCAGTCTGCTAGATCTCACATGATAAGAATGATTCTTCTAATATAGTTCTCTTTTCATTATGTCCACTACATTCTATTATATTGGTAATATTCTTATTGAATCTTTACCCATTTCACAAAAATTCCTAAATATGAGATACTTATGGATTATACTATTTTTATGTTGGTGTTCCATTATCTCTATTTTTACATCCATCGTGGATGTATTGTAATAATAAAATTTTATAAGGTCTCTACTTCTAGGTAACACACTAGTTCCTGGAAAATGTTTCATATCCAAATATAACCCTAGTCTTCATCAAGAATCTCTATATACTCCAAATCCACTACTAAATCATCATTAATTGGATGCATTGAATGCTTCCATCTCACAGCTCTTCTGTTGGGATAGTAATCCCATCTTGATTGAGAATTCAAATAATTCTAATTTGTTTGAAAACTGGTATTAGTATAACTCATGATGACCATCTCTTATCTCCTTCTTACACGAGGTTCACGTCCTTAGTTATTATAATATAAATGGGGATAGCCATAACTTACAACCAATTATATTATCCCAGATCATTATGATATCTTCCTATCATCCTTAACACATATTAAAAATAAAGTGTAGTACACAACATAGAATACATAATTTATCACATCTTTGATGTTTATGGGATCTCTCTCATTCCCTATTTCACCTCTAGTGTCTAAGGACACATTTTCTTATAAACATGTAAACCATGTTACATTGAATCAAATCCCATGTTGAATTTTTTCACAATAAATCTCATTATTATCATGATAATGTATGTAATTAGAGATAATCCTTGAAACCTCTTGGATCTATCATGAATGATCTTGATCCATATAATTTGGTTTCCTTCACATAAGTAGTTCTTAGAGAAACACTTGTTTAACTCATCCTTAATAGACTATAATAATGGTATTTTGTTCCCAATATATAATATTCCATAAACAAGTACAACTAAAACTAAGACCGCATTAGCAATAAACACTTTGTAATCACATGACTCACATTCTTTTTTTATAAACCAAATTCATTTAATGTATCATCAAATGATATGTTACAAGACATGGATTCTTTCTTCAATCAATAAATGGTTCTCTTTAACTTTTAAATCTTTTTGGAATCATCTAGAGTCACAAACCCTTCATCTTCACGAAGGTTCACTTTGAGGAAATAATTTTTCATGCACATCTTCTAAATCTCATTGTAATGGTAAACATACATAGATAGTAGGGTTATTATGGATTTAACCATGGAAACTATTGAAAAGGTTTCTTCATAATAAATTCCTTATTTTCGATTAAACCCTATGGAAACTAGAATTGATTTATAGGTATTTACTTTACCTTCCATGTCCAATTTAAGCTTGAATACCCATTTTCACACTATGGGATTTACATCAATTGGTGCATCAACAATAATTAGAACTCAGTTTTGATACATGGAATTCATTTCATGATTCATTTCTGGTTTCCATCATTCATATCTGATAACTTTACTACCTCTTTGTAGAGGTGAGGATCATTATTGTAAAAAAATAATGAGTCACTAACTTAACTTACTAGAAAAAAATATCTCTATGGTTCTTTTACCTCTCATGTGATTCTACATATTATATGTGTTTCGGAAACTACTTCTTCCTTTGGGAATTATGGAATTTTTTCCTATACAAGCTCATGTGTATCAAAATTAACAAATTCATTAAAGCCAACATTCTTCCAACAATATTTTTTTCGGATGTGATCCCTCTCATCAAAGATGCCTTGTTTGGAAACACTCACATTCTTGTATGAGGGATTTTATAGGAAGAATCCATTTGATTCCTGAGGATACCATATAATGATATATTTTTTTTCTTAGGGTGATAGTTTGTTGTATGATATGTCCTTAATAAACATCTCGCAACCCAATACAAGTGCATGTGAAAAAACATGTTTCTTTTCACTTTATAAAAAAAGGAATTATTTTTCCACTTTATTTGTTAATTGGAATATTTTGTATTCAATAGTTTGTAATTAATATCCCCAAAACGATAATGGATAGTCTTCATAACTCATCATCAAACACACCATGTCTGAGATGTTATGGTTCCTCCTTTTATTAACACCATTCCGCAATGGTGTATAAGGTGGAGTGAGTTGATATAGAATCTAAAACTATGATATAAGGTTGATAAACACCTAGTTAAGATATTCAACACATCTATCCAATCAAATATTATTTTTCTTATTTCCATGTTGATTCTCCATTTCATTCACGAATTCATTGAATTTCAAAAATATATCAGACTTATACCTCATCAAGTAGACATAACCATGTCTAATCAAGTATTAGTAAAAGTTAAAATGTAAAATTACACACCTATGGATTCTACAGAAATTGGGCCACTCACTTTAGTGTTTACTAATCCTAGATTCTCAATGAACCTTTCACCATAACCACCGAATAACTATCTAGTCATTTTTTGGAAAACATTAATGGAATATTTAAGGTTATATTGTCTTAGAATAGACTAAATAAAAATCCTGATAGGGATTTGTAACATTATTAATTCTTACATGTCCAGGATGGTGATATCATAGATGAGTGTTATATGAGTCAAGTTAACTTGATTAGTAATAAATTTCCAATAATTGGTTTTCATAATTTAATACATAAGGACAATTATTTAAATATTCTATACCATACTGTTTGTTTTCTTTGTAAAAGAAAAAAGTATTATTTCCGAATGTGAAAAAACCATCTGCATCTAGAGATTATATAGATAATATGTTTTTGAAAATATTTGGTTCACAATAAAAATATTTAGAACCAGAATAATTCTCATTTGAAATTAATTTTTTTAGTCACAAATGTCTAGAAAATCAAAGTTCAAACCATTAAGTGCTCTCAAATCCAACTTCCTTCTTCCAATCAATTGGATCTACATGTTTCCTACATTTGGAAGTATATGTGAGCTCCATAAGCTATATCTATATTACAATGTATAGATACTGAAATATTACACTTGATAATTAACACACCTTTAGCTTATTATTACTTCTGGGTAAAGTTATTCTTCCAGTGGCCTTACATTCCACATGAAAATCATACTACCTCCTTTTCATTTCACTTCCTTTAGATCATTCTCTTATTGTAAGGATGTTGAATAGGATATTTAGACTTTTTTTGAGTCTTGGGCCCCTATTCCCTTTTTCTCATTTTCTTATTCACTATATTTATTTTGTGTTATTCATAACCCATTTCCTTATCTACATGTTGAATCAATGTATGAAGTTCTAAAATACTCATATCATTTATTATAATATTTTAATTAACAATAACATTAGAGATATTCTTGGGAAATTATTAATTTATGATATATGTACACAAATCATCTGAGAATTTAATCATTTATATGTCTATGTGTCCAATGTAGCCAATATGTTTGACAAGGTGAGGAATAGTTGTCACAACCCCCCTGGGAATAGTTTTAATCAAATCATTGGACAACACATATCTCTATTACCACGTCTTATTTTGATAGATATCCTGAAGGAGATACATCATTATACATGCATCCATGTTCTCATGTTTCTTGAAAAGCTCATTCTCCCTGGATCATAGCATCATACACTAAATATATACATCATCATACAAATGGTTCTCATAGAGAGTCAACACATTATCACTAGCCACATTTCCAATTGAATTATGAATATGTTCACCCGGTATATATAATATCCTTGCATGGAGTAATATAATGCATGAAAACCTTTTCCACTTTTGGAAATTTGTGTTGGTGATAAGGTTATTAATGTCAATTTTATATCATAGTGATATTTTGAGGTCATTTTTGTTCTATTTATAAAAATAAAAAGATTTTAGATTTAGTTCAATATTTGATAAAAGTATGAAAAACAATATTACATTTATTAATCTCCCACAATTTTATCAATACCTAATTTCCCTCACCATTGGAATCATAATATCACATTTCATAAAAATTCTATTGGGGATGATCCATATTTTTCTTTTCATTACAACAACATTTGTTAGTTAATAAACTAGAATGGTTTTAGGTACACATTACAATGGATAATTGAATTAACTCAGAGTTACATGATCTTTTGACTGGACCCTCAATCCTAAATTTGGGAAATTATATTTCCTCTACACTTTTCCCCTTTGTTTTACCATGTCCTACTTTAAAAATCAACCATTGATGTGGAAGATCTTTATTCAACCTAAAAATTCAATTTAGAAATCTATAATAATTGAATGAACTAAAACATTGTCATGTCAATCACTTTGAAATATGGTTATTTTTAACTAATATAGTGGAAGGATATAATAAAATAATATTTATTGTTGATGGATTTTATCTTTTATGCATAAATTGGAAATTATTTTCTTTATCACTTGATTCATAACATTAATTGGATTTAAATATGTGACTTACAATGTATTAAATAATATTTACGCATAAAACAATTTTTTTTAATATCATGCATTCTTGATAATTTATGATTATATGTGACCAAAAAAAACATCTATAATGAAATAACCATGAAACATGACAGAAATAAAATTATAAAGTGGTATTACCATGATTTATTACTAATGTCTTGTTTGTTAATGGGTTGTTAAACAAACCATTATCTTATGGGTAAAAAACCTTGAAACAAATAAGGTCCATGTTATAGATTTACACCTCTCTGCCCTTATATTTTTCTTGGATTGGTTTCACATCACCTCCAAACATGAAAAAACTCAACTAGATTGGTAGATCTGTCCATTAAATAGGATTTTAAACATACAAAGGTGAGGGGAAAAGGGTTTTTAAAAAAGAAAACATGGTCACACATGCAATTAATAAATGATATGAGAAAACACACGTAGGCTAAGCATATAATTTAATAACAAATTAAATGAAAAAAATCACATAGAAGGGATTGTTCTATGATCTTGATCATCTACATGTAATGAAATGAGTGTTTATTAAAACTAGAACTCAATTATAAATCGTTCTTATTTAAGATAAATTGTTTTAAAATCAATTAATTATCATATATAATTAATAATTTAATTTTTCTTAATTATAATCCATATTTCTTTGAGATTATAATAAAACAAAATTGTAAAAAATTAAATAAATTTATGTAAATTTAACTATGTATATAAATATTATTTTGAGTCAACAATGTGAATACACATCCAAAGATACCCAACAAGTTCATTGTCACATGAAAACATCGTAAAATCCATAATTTTATCATTTTATTAGTCTTTGATATTTTGGTTGAGTTTTGGGTTTGAGTCCCAATAAAAAAACATTGATTTTTGGTGTTTTTTGGGTTGTTTATTAAGTGATGAACAATTACTGCATAGTTATTAGAAATAGTACAAACACCATATAGATATTGTTGGCTAAATATTACTGATTGTACAGCCTGAACAAGCACATGAGGCAGCTTCCAGGAAAAATGTGTTGCTTCTGTCTTAATAAAAGATGACCTCATGGTTAACACATGATTTGACAAACCGTGCGGGTTTTCCAGGAGATTAAAAACTTGTTTTTATATTTTCTCTATCCTACGTTTTTACCCAATGTTAGGCTCATTCTCCTCCCTCCCATTTTCACATGCCAATAGAGCCCGAAATCACACTTCCTTGAATCTGACTTCCTCCATGGTGCATTCCCTTTGTATCTAAGGTGTGACTTTTGATTTTTGAGTCATTTTTCATCTACTTTATATTTCCAATTCCTTTTTTGGGTTTACACTACTACAAATACGGCTTTTATCAGCGATAAAAATAGACTTTAAGAGTGCTATAAATTTTCTATTAATATCGGCGAAGTTAAAGGGGGGGTCCCCTTTTTCAGCACTCCTAAAGAGCTGATAAAAGTTAAAAAAATTAAAAATTAAAAAAAAATTAAAAATCCTGCAAATCGGGGGGCTTTTATAGAGCTTGAGCCCCCATTTTACATCGCTTTTCTACCCCCTCCAGCGCCCACGCGCACCCCTTCCCACTTTATTAGTGCTACCCCAGATTCACCCATGTGTGCTTATCCCTGCCTCTACACGAATTTGATCTCGAGACCTCCCCCTCGTGCGCCTGAAGCCTTCTCCACTACCCTATATTGATTTGTTCTCCTATTAGTGATATATCTATTTATTTATATATATATTTAGTTATAATTATTCTTATAGTAATATATATTTATATTAATATATATATATAGTTATATTAATTTAAAAATGTAGTTTTGTTTATATAAAAATATAGTTATATTAATATATATATATATATATATATTTATAGTGATATTAATATATATATATATATATATTTATAGTGATATTAATATATATATTTTTCGTTATATTATTATATATATGTAGTTATATTAATATATATATATAAAGTTAGATAAATATATAGGTATATAAATATTCATATATTTGTATTTTAAATAAATTGTATATTAGTTATTATTTACATAAATCTAATATATTTTATATGTAAATATATTTTATTATTTATATTTATAATTAAATTTTTATGTGTGAATATATAAAAAATATGTAGATATTGTTATATATTTGATTATAAATAGAATTGTATTATAAAAAATGATAAAATTTTAAATAAATAATATCAATATTAATTTAATACATTTGAATAAATTTAGTCTCCACCAAAAAAAATCCAATAATACTCCCTTAAACAAGCCTTAAAATCCACAAAATGTTAAAAATTCGGGGTACCTGGACTAAAAACTCAGTTTTGGAGGCCTTCTAGGCCTATTATGGCCTTGAAAAAACCTTGACCCAGGTACACCCTAGTCTTTGAAACATAGAGCTCGTCGCAGGCTTTGATTTGATATTTGGTAGAGCTCAAACAGACACCTGGATCAAAAGTTATGGCCGTTTGAAGTTCAAGTTGCGTTTCCAACATATTTTGGATTTTTATTCATTTTTTTCATTTTTTTAGTCTTCAAATTGATATTGAATGACTATTTCTCAATACTAATTTGAAAATTATTAATTAAAAATATTTTTATAATTTGTTTATAGCCATTTCACTAAATATATTATATATTACGAGTAATTTTATATTTATACTTATCTAAAATATATTTAAAATTATATTTAAAAAATATAATTTATATTTATATGAATATAAATATATCTATATATTTAAATATTAATATATATTTTTTAAGGATTTTATTGGAAGTAGACCCTTTATCAGTGCTTTTTTTAAAATTACTGATAAATACCCCCCTTTATCAGCGCTTTTTCGTTAGCGCTCATAAAGGTTGGCACCGGGAATGCCCAGTTTTGAGGTAGTGTTATTTGGGGGATTTTATCTTGTAAGAACCCTATGGTAAAAGTTTTATTACCATTTATTCGTTTTTCTTATTGATAGTGGGTACTTATCACACATATGACCTCTGTCATGACCCCGACCGCAGATGTCTTAAATCGGTTCCCAAAACCCGGTGTGAATGTTTTTTCATAAATGCATGCATACAAGAAAATTAAACATTTTATTCTGACACAGTGGATCGATTTAGTTTAGGTTCTGGAAAATCATTTTCTACTGAAACACTTATTCCAAAAACATCAAATTGTTTAACTTTATATTGATGTCATCATATAAAAGAAAACAAATCTAAACCCTGTAAAACATAAATATAAATGTGGTGTGAGCATAAGAATGCCAAATAAGGGTTTTTAAAACATTTAATACAATTCCCCTTTTAAAAAAAAATCTTTGAGAAAATATTAAAACGTTTTCTTAAGAAGAAAACATTACTTTTAGGGACACAACATCAATACTTTCATAAGTTACATGCAATTTTTTTCTCCGAAATACCTTTTATACATAATATTTGTGCTTAAATAAAAACATCAAATAAAATATGAATCAGAGTGCGCATCTGTCTGAATGAATTGCAAGAGATGTGCATAATTCATAAACTGATCAATCCAAATCTAAAAGTAGAGTTATAAACATAAGAATATATATCATGATTCATTATCATTTAAAAATAAATTCATATAACCATAACATTAGATACCATTTCCTTGTATAAAATGCCATTTCCTTACCTGATTATTCTTTATGCCTTCGTTACCATTATCATAGACGATTCTTAGAAAAGAGATATTCTATTAGTCGAACAATCCCTTGGTTGATCATTTATCAATACATAATGAGAGAATGTATAATTCTAGACATTTTCAAGGCCTTGTGCCAAGACCGTATGGGTAAAAACCCAACATAATTGTGGTTAACTACCACACATAGTTGTGAAAAAATATAGAATCATGTTCATACATCATTTCACTTAACTCATGATACTTCATCACTTTACCCAATGCATTGGAGCACTGTATAATTATGCGTGCACCCATCACATTTTTTTAAGTCCAATACTTTCCTCATATGTCTTAGTATGGACTCATTTTCATAGTGTTCATACTACGTAGGAAACTTGCATTATTAATCCATAATCATTTGCATAGATTCACTTACTTTAATTGAATTATTCATTGAGTGAAAAAAGATCTATATTTTTTAGTTCCATATTTTACAATGATGTGTGTTAACTTAAAAAACATACCCTTACACATGTAGTTGGAACTATTTCACATAAAATGATGGGTTATCACATGAAATAACAACGCATTCATTAACCTCTTAAGAAAGTGACCTTTTCCAAAACCATGTTTACATGTTTTGACATAGGGATTGTCATTTAATCGAAGAAATGTTAAAAGATTAAAACATAAACAATAAATGATCTAAAGAATTTCTTATGACAATAGGGAAATAGAATGTGTGTATTATTTATTAGATAAATGATCA
Source organism: Viscum album (assembly GCA_963277665.1). NCBI lineage: Eukaryota > Viridiplantae > Streptophyta > Magnoliopsida > Santalales > Viscaceae > Viscum > Viscum album. Next base: position 885,366,509 of record OY728123.1, read on the forward strand.
TGCACAGAAGAAATAATTAAACTTGTGTACTCATGCATAATTGTATATTTATGATTGAATATTAAAACAATCATACCACTTACTTGATAAATCAAGTTCGAAATGCACGTATGTATTTTTGTGGATTTGAAAATCATGGAAAAGTCTTATATATACTTATATATGTACACAAGGTGTATGATTAAGATCTTGCATAACCCATACAAGACTAAATAGATTATTGTAACCATTATATTCCCCATAATCATTTTATAAACCAATAAGGATAGGTTTTATGGAAACATAGTTGTTACCAAACTTATATATATATATATATATATACATTTTTACACATAACTACAAATACATGAATTATATTTAGGGGTACAAAAAACATGATAAACTAGAACCATTGAATGTTTTTTCATGTATCAAAAAGAGAAAAATTCTTTAAAACAAAAGATCACACATCAACATTCATAAACCAGAAATAGTTCGTATGAAGAAACTGTATAAGATTTAGAAATTTAAAAATTGGTTTGGAAAAACATATATAATCAATGAAACATTAAAATAGACAAGAGGGATTTTCTTGTTTTAAGTATAAAACCCTTTCATGTTATATATATTTAAAATATATTTTTATAATCCCACATGAATTAAGGTTTAGAAGAAACAGAGTACTTATATATATATATATATATAAAGCTCAATATATACACAAGAATATATGAGTTTTACAAAAATAAAACATAGAAAAAATTTATCTATAACCTAACTTCGAGAGTGCAATTAGGTAGGACCATGGATGTTTGCACGTCGTGGGGAAGAAAATTAGTAATTAAAAGTAAAAAATTATAGGATTTATATAGGAAGTATACATATATCATATATATATAATGTTTCACAATGAAAAATATATACAAAGACGTAACATTTGACCGAGACAAAACAACCCAACATGTTTCTTAAACCGAGAACTAAAAACAATTGGTGATTAAAATACACACACACAGATATATATATATATAATGTTTTTAGAAAACATGAATGGAATAGATAGGGTTTGTAGTAAAATAGTATAAAATGATAAAGGTAGTCAAAGATGATATATTTCATGGCCGATCCAAAGAGAAATGTGGGGAATGTCAAGGTATTAGAAAAGAATAAGAATATGGAGAAATAGTGGGTAAACCACTGGTTGGCACAAGGTAGAAGAAGATGATGTGAATAATAAATACATAGTTGAATTGAATGATCCAGGTTGATCGAGCGATGATCAGATGGCTAGGATGAGTCCATGGTTTTTAAAAATTAAGGGCGTTTGATATTATATATTGAATAAGATCGAACGGATGAGGCAAGGAACTAGAATTAATGTGACACCCCAGGTAAATAAAGTATATGAAATTTTTATATTTATCCCTATTTGTGAAAAAATATTAATATTACTTTAAAGAGAATGATATGCTCGATGACGTACCCAATACGCGACAACAAGTTCCTTTGAAATCTTACGTTGCACTCTAATAACAAAATAATATTATTTTAAATGGTAGTTAACGCCTAGCCATTATAATGGCGGGAAAGAATGGAACTAACTAAAAAATGATTATGTATGTTTGTCAAATATTTTTACTTTTTACAATTAATTTTAGAGGATTAAAAATGAGAATGAATTCAATTTTTAAGCGTAAACATTCTAATATTCTTTAAAAGTTCTATTAACCGCCTTTTGATGACGAACCACTTTTAAATCCACTTTTTGACAATTTTATGTGTTATGTTTGACAAAATAAAATTCTTCTTTAGAATTGGGAAATCAAAATTTACTTTGTGTAAATTTTTGGTATTTTTCCAATAATGTTCATTTTTTAATGAATAGTGAAAAATGTTGTATTTTAATTCAAAACCTCTTTTTAATATTATTTATTTATATGATTATATTATCTTTTTAATTAGTTTCAAAGTGAAATTATAATATATTTTTACCATTTAATCTAATAGTGGTCGTTGGAATTAATTTCATTTTGAAATCGGAGTTAAACTAGTGTCAATCTTTTGATACTTATTGTTTTATAAAAACATGCTATTTGCTCTGATAGCGTGAATTAATTATTAAATTAATTAATTCAATTCATGTGTTTTGAATTTTTTAAAATAGACTTCATTTTTTTATTTGGAATATCAAATATAGCTTAGGGTGAAGTTTTGGTATTTTTCTGAAGAAGTTCAATTTTTTATGAATAGTGAATCCACTAAGTGGTACTTATAAAAACTGATTTTCCATTTAAATGAAATTTTACCACCTATGTGTTTTGAATTTCAAAAATCCGACATAAATGGTTGTCATTAAAAAGTAAAATGTGGTTCAATGGAATTAAAATAATTTTTTGGTGAATAGTAACTTTTAAGTTTATTAATCGCGATTAGTAGTAATTAGTGTAGTTTAAGGTAAAATTAATGTTTTAATAATATGAGATTAACATGACACATGTCCTACCCTTATTTTATGTTTCATTTCCAGCCAATACAATCCATGGGTCAACTTGGGGACCCCATGGAGCCAATTTCGTTGGGAAATGACATAAATAACTTTTTATTTAATGTAAAGTAAAAATGACACAAACATGAGTTATTTTACTAAAACAATTTTTAAATGTGGTTATACAAGTCAGATTTTTTACTATAAATAGTCATTGGAAATATAAAAATATTTCCCACATTATAGTAATTTTTTATAATTTTTAGACATTAAATAAATTAACTTATTTATGACATCATGATGATGCAGCGATTACCTCATCATTTAACGATTTAAATAAAATGAAAAGATAATGTAAACACTAAAACCTAAACTTGTCAAAAACCTATTGTATGGGTGGATTTCGAACCCTTATCACCTTATACTCGAATTATTTCAATGTGGGACCTTTAAAATCCAAAACTCATTTTAAAATAAAGCTACATTTCTTTACTTTCCAAGAGTGCCCCTCGTCTCCTCTTATAAAAGGCCCCCACCTCTACCTCTTTAACCACACATCCAAAGCCCTTTTCTCAGCCAAAACCAACCAATTGTTTCTCTCCACATCCCTATCTCCATCATTGAAGCCTCACTTTTGGCAGAATCTTTTCCATGGAAGCCTTTGAGGTCAAATCAAAGAGAGTTACCCGATTTAAAGGTAGTGTCCTCTCTTGTGTTCTTTTTTTTATTTTGCTTCTCCAACCCCGTAAACTCTTTTTATTAATTTATTTTATAACAACTGTTGTATCTTCAATATACTAGGATGTTGTTATAAGAAGCATTCGAGCAAAACATACACAAAGCTACATCAAATGGTTAATGAACATACTGTTTCTATGGATGGCGAATTTCTGCCTCACGAAACGATGATTGTTCAACAGTCATATAACACCTTAAAAGGTGGCCAATAAGATGTCACTATAATTATATATGATATATAATATGTTTATTTTTTACTTAAGATTCTTTATTTTTCTTTTGTGGCATACCTTTATGGTTTCCATTGTGGGTAAACACGATAATTTCATTTTAGGAAGTGCGGACTACCGCCCCCTCAAAGTGATTTGATTCGTTAATGCCAGATGTGGGATGTATAAAGGATGGATTTAAAGTTATTATATATGATTTATGTTACATATAAATGATGAATATAATTCTGGAATTAAAATATACATACCTCTCATTTAGTTTTAATTCCATTAATATGACATAGTAATGAAAGTAGCGTTCATGTGTATGTACGGCTTACCGTCTCCATTAACGGTGCATTTCATTTCTTACCTCTAAATGATTATGTAATATTATAAATACATGTATATTATGGATATATATGATATATATGATATCCAAAACATGAATATAATTCTAGATATAATGAACCTTTGACCACACGAACAACATGTAATTGTAAGAAGTCCACTTTCGACTTAAGAGCCACTAGTGCAGAAAACGTTTTTTACGTAACCATTTTTTACGTCGGTTAAATAAAACCGACGTCATAATATGTAAAAAGAGGTTTTTTACGTCGGTTATTAAATAACCGACGTAAAAACCAGTGTTTAGTACACCTTTAACGTCGGTTATTTTGATAACCGACGTTATTAATCGCGCGGCTTCATTTTTTACGTCGGTTATACATTAACCGCCGTAAAAAACAGAAGCGGGGGGTGTTTGTTACGTCGGTTATTCAATAACCGACGTAAAAAACGCGGGTTTTGAAGGCCTTTTTACGTCGGTTATTTTATAACCGACGTAAATATAGAATCCGCAGATGTTTTTGACGTCGGTTATGGAATAACCGACGTAATAAAACGCGGATTTTGAGCCCTTTATAACTTCAGTTATAGAATAACCGACGTAAAAAAAGAATCGGAGGAAGGTTTTTACATCGGTTATTGAATAACCGACGTTATAAATGTTTTTAAAAAAATTATAACGTCGGTTATTGAATAACCGACGTGATAACTCATTTAAAAATTTACCCAGACCCGTGGATTGTCATTCGCGAGTTTACCTTCGACAGTCGCGACTCGTCTCTCTCGCACGTAAACCCGAATCGGCTCGTCCATTTCATTGGTTTAGATTCGTTTTGCGATCATCGTTTCTCATATTTAATCTCCTGGGATCAATCATCTATACTCGCAACACTCAGGTAATCCTCCCACTCATTCGTTTTTTTTCGTGGATAGTATATATATATGTGTTGTGATTTTTTTGTTGAAACTAGCTAAGATTCTTCGATTGCGAACCCTTTTAACTCGTTTTGGCACCATAATCTTATTTATCATCCCTAGATCTATTAGTTCGACTTGCAATATTGACTAATTTTATGATTTCACTAATTTTTCATCGTTTTCTATAAATCCCCGAGAGGGTTGGGGCGTGTCCATTTGGATGGGTTGCCCTTTTACAGTTGTTACTACTTTATTCAGTGATTCCAGGGGGGTGGGAGGGCTATCAAGAGGGTTGGGGGGTGTCCAGGGGGGTGTCCAAGGTGGTAGGGTGTGGGGGGTGGTGTCCAGGAGGGGTGGGGGGCTGTCCAGAGGGGTCGGGGGTGTCCAGGGGGGTTTACAAGGGGGTGGGTGGGTGTGGGGGGCTGTCCAAGGGTGTGGGTGGGTGTTGGGGGGTGTCCAAGGGGGGTGTCCAAGGGGGTAGGGGGTGGGGGTGGTGTTTAGGAGGGGTGGGGGGCTATCCAGAGGGTTGGGGGGTGTCCAGGGGGGTGTCCAAGCAGGTCGGGGTGGGGGGTTGTGTCCATGAGGGGTGGGGGTGATTTCTAGAGGGGTCGGGGGCTGTCCAGAGGGGTCGGGGGGTGTCCAGGGTGGTGTCCAAGGGGATGGGTGGGTGTGGGGGGCTGTCCAAGGGGGTGTCGGCCTGTCCAGAGGGGTCGGTGGGGTGTCCAGGGGGGTGTCCAAGGGGTTGGATCTGTGTGGGGGGTTGTCCAAGTGGGTGGCGGCCTCTCCAAAGGGTATTTGGGGTTGTCCGGGTGGGTGGGGGGGCTGTCCAGAGGGTTGGGGGATGTCTAGGGGGGTGTCCAAGGGGGTAGGGGGTGGGGGTGGTGTCCAGGAGGGGCGGGGGGCTGTCCAGAGGGGTCGGGGGGTGTCCAGGGGGGTTTACAAGGGGGTGGGTGGGTGTGGGGGGCTGTCCAAGTGTGTGGGTGGGTGTTGGGGGGTGTCCAGGGGGGTGTCCAAGGGGGTAGGGGGTGGGGGTGGTGTTTAGGAGGGGTGGGGGGTCTGTCCAGAGAGTTGGGGGGTGTCCAGGGGGGTGTCCAAGCAGGTCGGGGGTGGGGGTTGTGTCCAAGAGGGGTGGGGGTGCTTTCTAGAGGGGTCGGGGGCTGTCCAGAGGGGTCGGGGGGTGTCCAGGGTGGTGTCCAAGGGGATGGGTGGGTGTGGGGGGCTGTCCAAGGGGGTGGAGGCATGTCCAGAGGGGTCGGTGGGGTGTCCAGGGGGGTGTCCAAGGGGTTGGATGGGTGTGGGGGGTTGTCCAAGTGGGTGGCGGCCTCTCCAGAGGGTATTTGGGGTTGTCCGGTTGGGTGGGGGGCTGTCCAGAGGGTTGGGGGATGTCCAGGGGGGTGTCCAAGGGGGTAGGGGGTGGGGGTGGTGTCCAGGAGGGGCGAGGGGCTGTCCAGAGGGGTCGGGGGGTGTCCAGGGGGGTTTATAAGGGGGTGGGTGGGTGTGGGGGGCTGTTCAAGGGTGTAGGTGGGTGTTGGGGGGTGTCCAAGGGGGTATGGGGTGGGGGTGGTGTTTAGGAGGTGTGGGGGGCTGTCCAGAGGGTTGGGGTGTGTCCAAGCAGGTCGGGGGTGGGGGTTGTGTTCAGGAGGGGTGGGGGTGCTTTCTAGAGGGGTCGGGGGCTGTCCAGAGGGGTCAGGGGGTGTCCAGGGTGGTGTCCGAGGGGATGGGTGGGTGTGGGGGCTGTCCAAGGGGGTGGCGGCCTGTCCAGAGGGGTCGGTGGGGTGTCCAGGGGGTGTCCAAGGAGGTGGATGGGTGTGGGGGGCTGTCCAAGTGGGTGGAGGCCTCTCCAGAGGGTATTTGGGGTTGTCCGGGTGGGTGGGGGGGGGGGCTGTCCAGAGGGTTGGGGGATGTCCAGGGGGGTGTCCAAGGGGGTAGGGGTGGGGGTGGTGTCCAGGAGGGGCGGGGGGCTGTCCAGAGGGGTCGGGGGGTGTCCAGGGGGGTGTTATATCTTACTATATTTTGTTTAAAAAATAATATTCAAGCATATTTTTTTAAATACACATCGATTTGTTTTATATTTCAAAATTGTTTACATTCAAATTATGATTTTTTTCATATAAACATATATTTGTCTTATCTAAAAAATATATATATTTTTTCTATTTTTTATAGGTAAAAATGAGTCGAAGTTGGATTACGGCACATCGAATGAGCAATGAATATGAGGAAGGTGTTGATGCCTTTTTGGAATTTGCTAAACGAAATGTTCCAAGTAGTGACATTTTTTTCTGTCCATGCCTGAAATGTCTGAATATGAAGAAGTTGAAAAGTAGAGAGATAAAAGATCATCTGATTTGTCATGGTTTCAATCAGAGTTACAACCCTTGGATTTGGCATGGCGAAACTGGACAGAATGTCACTGATGATAATGAATCGCAAGATGGTAACTCCGATGGAATTGAAGAAATGATTCGCGATATTGTAGCAGAACAAATTGAGATAGAACCGACAGTTTCACGTCTATATGGTGATGCCGAAAAACCATTATATCCTGGTTGTACAGATTTTACGGTTTTGTCGGCGGTGTTAAGATTGATTAACCTGAAGGCGAAACATGGATGGAGTGACAGAAGTTTTACAGAGCTGCTACAATTGATGAAAGACATTCTTCCAAAAGATAACGATCTTCCAGATTCACATTATAAGGCCAAAAAAATATTATGCCCGATGGGATTGGGATACAGGAAAATACATGCCTGTCCGAATGACTGCATTATATATAGGAAGGAATATGAATTTCTGAAAGAGTGTCCTAAATGTGGGACATCACGGTATAAGGTGAAAGAAAAATCACAAGCTGATGTAGAGATTACAAAGCTCCCTTCAAAGGTATTTTGGTATCTTTCTATAATTCCTCGTTTCAAACTTTTATTTGCTAATTCACATGATGCAAAAAGGTTAAGATGGCATGCTGATGAGCGGGTATGTGATGGAAAAATACGTCATCCAGCTGATTGTCCACAATGGAAGAAAATTGATGCCCAGTACCCTACATTTGGAAATGAAATTAGAAATCTGAGACTAGGCTTGTGCACAGATGGAATGAATCCATACCGAACCCTCAGTAGCACACATAGTTCATGGCCTGTTTTATTGGTAATTTACAACCTCTCTCCTGAAGTTTGTATGAAGCGCAAATATGTCATGTTGAGTATCATGATCTCTGGTCCAAAGCAACCCAGCAATGATATTGACGTATACTTGTCACCGCTGATTGATGATTTGAAACTGTTATGGGCTGATGGTATTAGGGTGTATGATTCTTATAAAATGGAATATTTTCAACTTCATGCAGTGCTTCTATTCACTATAAATGACTTCCCAGCATATGGAAATTTGTCTGGATACAGTGTTAAAGGGCATAAAGCATGTCCAATTTGCGAACAACAGACGTCATATTGTCAATTGCATCATGGGAGGAAAACAGTGTACATGGGTCATCGAAAGTTTTTGCCTATGGATCACCCTTATAGAAGACTAAAAAAGGCATTCAATGGCTCACAAGAATTTGATACTGCTCCAAAACCTTTATCCCCAGATTTGTATTTTGAGAGGGTGAAAAACCTTGATGTGATATTGGGAAAGACACAGAAATCTGGTAATGATAGACATATTTGGAAGAAAAGGTCAATATTTTTTGAGCTACCATATTGGAGGTATCATGAAGTCAAACATAATATTGATGTCATGCACGTGGAGAAGAATATCTGTGATTCTTTGATCGGAACATTGCTAGATATTAAAGGAAAGACAAAAGATGGGTTGAATGCAAGGTTAGACCTACTATCAATGGGAATACGTTTGGAGTTAGCTCCCACTCCTAAAGGAAGACGAACATTTCTTCCCCCAGCTTGTCATACATTATCGAAGAGGGAGAAAAGTAGCTTTTTTCCGTGTCTTCATGATATCAAAGTGCCTCAAGGTTATTCTTCAAATGTAAAAAATTTTGTCTCATTGAAAGACTTGAAGTTGATAGGTATGAAATCACATGATTGTCACGTCATGATGCAACAAATTCTACCAGTTGCACTGCGTGGAATATTGCCCATCCGTGTCAGAAAGACTATAATGAGGTTGTGTTATTTTTTCAATTCAATTTGTAACAAGGCAATTGATGTGAATGCTTTGAACATTTTGGAAAAGGATGCAATTTTTATACTTTTTCATTTGGAAATGTATTTTCCTCCAACTTTTTTTGATATGATGGTGCATTTAATGATTCATCTGGTTCGAGAAATAAAGCTTTGTGGACCTGTATATCTTCGTTGGATGTATCCTTTTGAAAGGATTATGAAAATATTAAAGGGATATGTTAAAAATCCATATCGACCTGAAGCCTCCATTATTGAAAAGTATATTTCTGAGGAGGTAGCAGAGTTTTGTACGAGCTACTTGGCTACGGCGCAACACATAGGTTTGCCTCCATCTCGCCATGAACGGTTTAATAATGAGGGAAAGGGGATTCGTGGCTTGAAAGTCAAATCACTGTCAGCTGAACATATGAAGAAGTTAGAATCATACATCTTGAATAACATAGCTGATGTTCAACCGTATATCACATTGCATATTAATGAGTTGAAACAATGTCATCCAAAGAAGAAAGAAATGTGGATTTTGAATGAGCACAACAAAACTTTTTTGCCATGTTTTAAAAAGACCTTGCTTGGTAGATCAGATGTATCAGAGACATTAAAATGGATAGTGGGTGGTCCATCTTTAAATGTGATAACATGGTCCGCTTATGACATTAATGGCTATACATTTCATACGAAAGCTCAGGACAACAGAAGTGCAGTTCAGAATAGTGGTGTATTGGTGTTTGCAGAAGCAATGCATTTTTCGAGTGCTAAGGACAGAAACCCAATTTCAGCATCAAGTACATATTATGGAGTGATTGAAGACATATGGGAGGCTGATTACTTTAAAATTAATGTTCCTGTTTTTAACTGTAAATGGTTTATCGGTAACAACAGTGTCAGACACGATGAATTTGCAATGACACTTGTTAATCTGAATAGATTGGAAGACACAGCTGATTCTTTTATAATGGCAACACATTGGGAAAGCCCGAACATCCTGGCCGTGTAAGAGGATATCCGGCAGGCGTATCGGTAAGAAAAGTGTTTCCACGTTCCTCAACTTCTAAAGTTGAGGGAGTTTATAAAAAAAATAGAATCCTTGGAGGCTTAAGTCCATAATATTAATGCGACAATGGAGGACAAGATTAGAGCATCGATGCAGTTTATGTTTGCAGACTTGCAAAGACAATTTCAGGGTGCAGCTCCCACTCCACCTCTCCTAGTAGCTCCCACTCCCCCACCTCAGCCTGCGGACCCCATTTTTGATCCTCCTCCTCCGCCGCAACTACCTACTTATTGTGAGTTGTATGTTGATGATCCTCAACATCATATAGTTGCATATGGGATGGTATATTGTATAGGAGATACAGTTCATCATCAACAGTTAGAGGTAGAGAATCAGAGGGTCACTGTAAAGGATATTATAGATAGATCAGCTCGGATACCATTACCTACAGATGAGGTGACGACAGTTGGACATAGTATCGGCCATTTTTTACTTTGGCCATCCAGACTTCTTCGACTCATTACCATAGAGGTATGGATGTTATATCTTTTATTTTATATTTTTATTAATGTTTTATCATTTGGAAACTAATATATTTTTCAATTTATTTTTACAGGAATACTTCAAAGGTAAAGAAATACTGTATAGAAAACAACAAAGACAGATAGCTATGACATCAGATGCAGATACTAGCAGTCTTGACAAATTGTCAAGATATTCAAATTTGTTGGCGGATCATTATGACTTTACAATGGAAGCTCATGTCTATGGACGTGAACTAAGTGTGGGGATTATGAAAACTGATATCATGGAGTTTGTCACTGGAGATAAGTTGGGCATCAACGTGGTGAAAATTTTTATCATGTAAGTCTTAACACCTTTTTCCTTGCGTTATATTTAATAAAAATGTATACTTATGTCTGCTTTGTATTAGGTATCTGTATAAAATTTGTGAGAGGAATGAGCTGATAGATGTATATGGATTCGTGGACCCATAATTGATTTCCCCTGAAGCATGTGCATTGGATGGGGAACAATGAATGCTTTATATTGCTGATAGATTTGAAAAGAATGTAATCACACAGTGTTGGATGATGCCTTTTTGTGAGAGGTATGAAACACATCCCTCTCAAAGAGTTAATTATCTTTTAACATAAAAAACCACTAATGTTAAATTTCCTTTTATCAGGGATCATTGGATGTTAGGGGTTTTTTTCCCTAGGGAGAAAACACTTTATTGGATATGCTCTCTCCATGATGATGTGCGAGAAAGTTTTAAGAATATATTGGAAACGTAAGTTTCAATTTCACAATAGTTTTATATATTATAATGAATTTTAAATTTACCCCATTCGTATTATTTTCTAACAGGGCATGGGTCCACTTTCGAAAAAGCACAAAGAAAAGGAATTTCAAGATCAAATATTTACATGCGAAGGTAAATATCCATTTATAATTTGTACATTTTGATTTATTACATAAAAATAATATATTGAATTTACACTCATTCAAACAGAAATGTCATGAGAAACAAGGCATCATCGAATGCGGATATTACATGTTAAGATTTATGTATGAATAATAACAACTGGGAAAGTTCTGAGTTTTGACCTGGTAAGATTTCCTCTTTCTCATAATATTTCAATTTGATTTATTCATTATACACTTTGACTACTATCCTTTTCCTTTGTAGCTTTTTGATGACCCTCAACCCTTTACTGCTGAAGATATCAAACACTTACAAGTGGAGTGGTCAAATTATTTTACCGGTTTAATTGACTTTTAGTTGTTTGTAATGTAAAATGTAATTTTGAATATTGTCAATGTAATTGTGTATTTTGTAGTCGTTTAGGTTGGATTTAGTTTTTTTTGAAGTTGACAGTGTAAGTTTTGAATGTTATATAAGTGAATGTTTAATTTTTCTCTACTTCTTGTTTTTGGTCTACTGTTGATGGTTTTTCTGGTCTGGATTTTGGTATGGGGGGAGAGGTTCCAAGGGGGTGGGTGGGTGTTTGGGGGGTGTCCAAGGGATATGGGAGGGGTGTCCAAGGTGTGTTTGGGGCTGTCCTAGGGGTCGGGGGGGTAATGAGGGTGGGGGGTGTCCAAGGGGTGGGGGTGTCCAAGGTGTGTTTGGGGGCTGTCCAAGGAGTCGGTTGGGTGTAAATGAGGGTGGGGGGGGGGGGGGCTATCCAAGGGGTGGGGGGGTGTCCAAGTGGTGGGGGGGGTGTCCAAGGGATATAGGAGGGGTGTCCAAGGGGTGTTTGGGGCTGTCCAAGGGGATGGGGGGGGGGGTTCCAAGGGGTAGGGGGGTTTCCAAGGGGTCGGGGGGGGGGGGTGTCCAGGGGGTGGGGGGGCTGTCCAAGGGGTGGGGGGTCTCCAAGGGGTGGGGGGTGTCCAAGGGATATGGGAGGGGTGTCCAAGGGGTTGTTTGGGGCTGTCTAGTGTTCGGGGGGTGTAAATGAGGGTGGGGGGCTGTTGAAGGGGTGGGGGTGTCCAAGGGGTGGGGGGTGTCCAAGGGATATGGGAGTGGTGTCCAAGGTGTCTGGGAGTTCTGTGCGAGGGGGCTGGTTGGGTGTAAATGAGGGTGGGGGGCTGTCCAAGGGGTGGGGGGGGGGTCCAAGGGGTGGGGGGTGTCCAAGGGATATGGGAGGGGTGTCCAAGTGGTGTTTGGGGCTGTCCAAGGGCTCGGGGGGGTGTCCAGGGGTCGGGGGGGTGTCCAAGGGGTCTGGGAGGACTGTCAAGGTGTGGGGGGTGTCCAATGGTGTTTGAGGCTGTACTAGGGGGTCTTGGGGTGTAAATGAGGGTGGGGGCTGTCCAAGGGGTGGGGGTTGTCCAAGGGTGGGGGGTGTCCAAGGGATATGGGAGGGGGTGTCCAATGGGTGTTTGAGGCTGTACTAGGGGGTCGTGGGGGTGTAAATGAGGGTGGGGGGGCTGTCCAAGGGGTGGGGGTGTCCAAGGGTTTGTGGTGGGGCTCCAATGTGGTGGGGGAGGGCTGGCCAGGTTGTTAGGTGGGTATAGATGAGGGTGGGGGTTCAGTTGGGGGCTTGGGGGGAGGGCTGGCATGGTTATTTTTGTTTGGTTTCTGGTTGCTTTTTGGTGAGAGCAGTGCAATTATTTAAAAAAAATATCGCTTTCACGTCGGTTATTTTTATAACCGACGTGGTAAATAAATTGGTAGGGGTTTATCACGTCGGTTTTTTCGAGAACCGACGTGATAAAAGGGCCTGGGAATCGATTTACCACGTCGGTTATTGGATAACCGACGTGCTAAAACGTTTCCCAGGCCTTTTTATCACGTCGGTTATTTAAGAAACCGACGTGATAATAGGCCCGTGGGAAGGGTTAATCACGTCGGTTATGTCATAACCAACGTGATAAATGATATCCCAGGCGTTTTATCAACGTCGGTTTAGAAAATAACCGACGTGATAACCCCCCCCCCCCCCCCCCCGCGCATATTTATCACGTCGGTTATTAATGAACCGACGTGATAAACACCGTGATGTTAGGGATGTTACGTCGGGTTTTAAATAACCGACGTAAAAAACATTATTTATAACGTCGTCCGTAATAACGTCGCCTAAAAACCGATGTAAATAATGAAAAATAACCGATGTAAAAAATGTTTTCTGCACTAGTGAGCCAAATATCGACAAAACAAACATTTTTAACTTAAATGATTAGATAATGTTTATAACATGGAAATAAGTGATATAAAATGAATAATGAACTTGAAAAATTTTCTTAAGCAATTGGAAATTAACTCAAGTTTATTATTCAGGACGTTAAAGAACGATCGAGTCAATTCAGACCCGAGGTAAGGGATCCTACTCCTCTCTTTCTTTTTAAGTACACTCTTTTATGTCATTCCCTTTTAAGATAATCTTTCTTATGATTGGGATGTTATTTTATATTACTCCTACTATAATTTTTATGTTCATATAATGAGAGATCCTATTTTCTCTCATCAATCCATTTTGGAAGTTTTGAGTGCGCCGTTCGTAAGAGATCCAAACTCTCTCTTTCTTTTTAAGTACTCCCCATTATGTCACTTATTTAAAGCTCCTATTTGTTATGTTCGGGGATGTTCTTTTATATTATTCTTTCCATAAATTTTATTTTAATATGATGAGAGATCCGATTTGATATCATCAATCCATTTTTTGAAGTTTTAAGTGGCGCTGTTAGGCTGCCAAGTTTTCGTAAGGAATTTTTCATCTCACTTTTATTCCCATGAGATTTATGCTACATTTTCCACCATTTCCTTTGAGTGGTATTTGTACTTACCATTATTATAATCCTTGTGTAATATAATTTCATTTATGGGTATTTACATAATCATTGTATGACCCTTCTTCAACGGGGTGTACGTTTCGAAAGTTACCCAAGTCGGTAAGGGAACCTTTCACCCTCCGCTTTTTAAAAAGACTTATTTTGTTATATATTTAAATTACATATTATTATGTTGGGATATGTTCTTCTATATCCTTATTTATGTAAATTTTATGTCCAAGTGATGAGATACCCTTTTTATCTCTCATCAACTCATTTTTATGTGACGGTGTTAGGCTGTCAAGGGAACTTCTTAACCCAATTTCGATTTCTTTGGGTTCAACATGTAGTTATTGAATATGTCATCCTTTGAATATGTTTGAATGACCTTTGATTATTTTACACTTAATATCCATTTATATTTGGTGTATTTGTTTCTCACACATAATTATGTAATTGATTTTTCCTTAATCCAAGGATACCGTCTTTGTATGGGACTTCAGCTCAATCCCCTTTCATTGAGGCATATTTTGTTTTATACACAGCCTACTTTTATATGGTGTATAAACCCCTTTTACTTTTACGTTTATTCAAAGAAATATTTTTTATACGAAGTGTTTACTAAACGACAAAATGGAATGTTTCTGTCGTACGTATGCGGCGACAACGACTTCTCCACCACCGTGACCATTATTTGAGTTTCTACTTCCTCTACAAGCCATACCGTTTTTTTAAAAGAAAAATAAATACCATGTTTTACTTTTCTATTATTTTGGTATTGAAAATGGTTTTCATAATGATTTTATATCAATGTGTTGTATTGATATCTTGTGATTGAAAAGTGGAAAAATGTTATGTTTCTTTTATGCATGTTTTATGTGATACGATTATGTTATGGTTCTTGGGCATTATTATGAATACGTGTGGTTCCATGATTAACTAAGGGCGGGTGAGCCCGATATAGCTCTCCAATGCATTGGGTAACATGAAGGAGTTAAACATTAAGGTTTCTCTGAAGATATTTAGTGAATATACTGTGATGGGTATTCCAAACGTAACCAAAAGGGTTACTCCCTACGTAAGAATGTTATGAATGCCTCAAGTTAACTTTATGTTTTATGATTTCTATGATTTATTCATGATTTTATGAGGTATGTTAAAGTGCTTATGTTTTATGGGTAAAGTATGATTTCATTCTTATGTATACATGTACTCATGTTTCCTTTCCATATTTTTATATCCCTTACTGAGCTTTTTATTCTCATCCCAAGTTTTTGAAATGATTTTCACAGGTCAAGGGAAGGGTACATGATATGATGATAGTGTCAAGGAAGTGTCAAGAATGAATCCATGTTTTATTTTAAATATGTTGCCATTGATTGTAAAAATGAATACTATCTTTTATGTAACCACTTTTTTTAAATGTGGAATGTAATGCATGTTTTATGATCTAATTCTCTAAAACTCTATACCTGAAAAGATCCTTAATGTGTAATCTTGTAATAACTCAAGATTAAGTAAGGTTTAAGGCTGGGGCCTTATAATTAAAACCAAATGAACAGACATGATTAGATCTGAGGTAGATTAGATGGTTGATAAGAACACATAGGATAATCTACGGCTGCGTGGAATTGGAGGATGAGTTAATCGGATGAATCATAGTCCGTGGGGAGAGATCCGACGGTCCAGATTCATTTCCCGTTGAAAATCCTCATCCCACATCGAAACGAAACCCATTTCTCTGCTCCCTTATATCCCAGGAGATCCTTCCATTCAGTAAAAAATCTATCTCCCCCTTCCCAATGCTCCCCCGCACTGGATACTTTGCGGGCGTGCTATGTGCCCACTTATGCCATCATGCCACCCCACGCAGTAGCACAATACCCGGTTTCTCTGTGCGTGCATGAGTCCTGCGACACGCCAATGCATCGGCTTGTGCTAATTCTCGAGGCTAGTTTTGGCCACCTAGCACATGCTACCTTCTTTGGCCCTAATAGAGGGTTCCCCCCCCCTTGGGGTTTATTTTTTTATTAGCTCGCCTCTAAAATAAACAAAATAATAAAAAAAAATTATTTAAATAAAAATTCGGTTTTTAAATAGTAACCTAGTGTTTTCACTATTCATCAAAAATTTAATGTTTTCAGAAAAATACCAAAAATTCACCCTAAGCTAATTTTGATATGCCGAATCCAAAAATGAAGTCCATTTCAAAAGATAAAATTTAAAAATTTTGAAAAAGTGGGTATTACTATTCATAACGGATAGTTTATATAACATATCTTTGTTTAGTGAAACTCGGTATTTCGTACAACACACGCTATCGTGGAAGGTCGTGATCGTGTTTAATGCCAGACAAGTCAGGGATACGTGTAGTGCAAGATCCTTTTGGTGTTGCGTATAACATAATTGAAACATATTTTATTTATACATTAAAGGAAATCTATATATAATATTTCGTAGAATAATATCCAAAATACTAACATGAATTTGTATGTAACATGAGCTAAGAATAGTGTTGTGTATACTGCATGCTAATACGGTGTTGCATATAGTACAAGCTAATCATGGTGTAGTGTATAATAGAAGATATCAAAGAAATTAAAAATAATAATTATCATAAAATCTCGGGTTGTTACAAGGGAAATGGTCGAATTTAGGCCTTATAAAAACACGATTTGTGTACTCCAACTTCAAACATTGATACTCAAAAGATGGTGCTCTACATCCCTCTAATGCTCGGTAAAATTGATGTGGTTCTGGTTATAACATTCTTATTCATGGTAGATCTGTAGGAAATCCCCTAATTTCATGGCATGTTTGGGGTGTGGTGGGGTCTACTTGTGATAGTGATTGGCCAACTTGTAGGAATTTTGGGTTAGACATAGTCCTTTGGCCTTGTTACCATTTATTTGATTCCAGTGTTTTAAAGGAATAAATGGTCTTGTGTTTTTTACAATCATTATATAGATAAAAATAAAAGTAAGTCAAGTATAATGACCCCACCTGCATAAAATACCATTACGTTGGAAATCATAGTTATAAATGGGTGTAATAGAATTACGAGGGCACAATTCATCGAACCGGGTTCTCTATCTTTCACGCTGGCCAACTTTCACACAGATGGAATGAACCCACCCGCATATAAATAGAATGGCGCCCCTTCAACTACCAATTGATGAAGAATCTGAA
Organism: Viscum album; assembly: GCA_963277665.1. Taxonomy (NCBI): domain Eukaryota; kingdom Viridiplantae; phylum Streptophyta; class Magnoliopsida; order Santalales; family Viscaceae; genus Viscum; species Viscum album. The sequence goes on from OY728123.1 coordinate 885,383,786, forward strand.
CCACTTCTTTTGCGCGAAATCAACCTCTTCAGCATGTAAAAAATGGATTTCGGGTATGGGATTTTTCACGAGAGGTCTCCCAGGGGTCCGCCTTCAAGTGGGACAACTTGATCTTAGCAATCTCCCAAATCCCTATTAATCAAGGGCATTATGCACAATATGGTTCACTTGTGCACAATTCCATCCCCTTGCATGGAATTCATTCCCCTTGCGTTCAAACTTCTACCGGTCTTTTGTGCACTCATACTTGTGCGCAATCCCTTTAGTTGGTGCCCAAATCCTTAGCTCCCTTTTGCACTCAAATCTATCGGATTGTGCGCACACCCGGTCAATTTTGTGAAACTGTTCTAATTGTGCACAACCATCCGGGACCACTCACCCCGACCTTTTCTGCGCAACTACTCCATTTGTGCGTGAGTCTCCCTCCTAGTGCATACTTTATTCGATGTCCCTCTTCCAGACATCATCTTTAGGTGCCTCCCTTTCACAAAAGATTTACATCACACCCTCTTTTCCCATCCGACCAACAAATCTTTCATGAAGTAACTTCAAAGTCTGTTGGATAGTGTTTTCCATTGCGTTGCTTGGCCACATGCTTCTTCTCATAGGCACGCTAACAGATATTGATTCTTCACATAGCCATGCTAATGTGGACCCCCAATGGATAGCTCCATGACACCCCCTCCACAGAATTTTTGATTCCTTACTTCACTCAAGGGAGTGTGGGTATCAGTTATGTAAGTCCATGAGGTGTGGAGTGAACCCACCTAATCTGAGTTTCAGGACTATAAACTGCCAAGAACCCTCGTCCTTAGCAGATGAGGTTAAACTGTGACCTCGCCACGTGCCTCGCACGAGGGGTTCCCCATCTCAGACATTCTCTATGCACACTGTTCTCCATGGGAGCGAGATCATTCCTCACATGGAATGACATCCTCTTTATTGAAACAGAGTTCATCCATGGGGAACAGGCAACCACCTTGTTGTAATCCCCTATCATTTCTCATGGGAGGATGCATCCCTGCTCATCCTTTCTTCTTCAGTACCAAGAACCAGAGAGGGGGAGGGGGGATGGATAACAGACCCCTCCTTTCTTCCATACCAAATCCCTCTCCCATTGGGCTTTTTCACCACATGGGCCTCTACCCAGGAGTATTTCCCAATCTCCATCTCTTCGGGCCTCCTCCCTAGAGTAAGATCCTGTTTCCTGTTTGTGCCGCTAACTATGTGTAAGCCCCACTCAACCTTCCACAGATGAACCTTTCACGAAATGATCGTCAGGCCTTTGCTGACTCTTGTTTCTCGCACTGAGCATGAATCATGTGGGCATAGAGAAATTATCGACCATGACATCATCTCAGGTAATCCTATAGTGTAATCCCCACAATCACCCAAACTACGTGGACTTTGATCCTTGCTATGGAAAGGTACATAAGAATCCTCCCTAATGTTCAAGCCGAACAACCATTGGTTCCAACCACTTCATGTCGGTTCCCACATTCCAAAATACGTGGACATTGATCCTTTCCAAGGAAAGGTATGTATGAAGACTCCATGAGGTTCAAGCCCAACACTCGGTCGCTCCAACTCCATTGAGGTTGGTTCACCAAATCACCACCAGAACTAAGTGGAGATTGATCCTTGCTAAGGCAAGGTACGTAGGAAGCCTCCCTGAGGTTCAAGCCCAACAACCACTGGTTCCGGCCATTTCACATCGGATCCCACCTTCCTTACTACATGGGTATTGATCCTTTCTATGGACAGGTACATAGGAAGGCTCCCTTAGGTATAATCCCACCATCCATCTAGTCCCGACCACTTCGCGTTGGTCCACCCTCATCATTTATGATGTTAAACTGTACCCATTCGAATTATGTGGGACATGATCCCTGTCTCCTAGATAGGGTATGTAGGAAACCTCCTCGATGGTCAGCCCTGTTCAACGGTAAGACATTTTCAACCCCATTATATGGTAAGCCATTGAAGTACCCAATGAATGGTAATCCGTCTTCACCGAACTACAAGGACATTGATTCCCTACCACGGGGACATGTTTGAAGTCTCTTTTAGTCTATATCCCAACATCACCATCGCCCTCATGTCAGTTGAAACTTATTCCCCATCCCCTTAACAACAATTGGGTAGCCAACCATACATTATCCCCAACATCAGTTTTCCCTCCAGGGGTTTCAACCACCTGATTCACTCTAGTCAGGGTTTTGATCAGTCTGATCCATCTTCGCTAGACGTTAAACCTATGTAATACCCTGTGTTAAACATATGAAGTTGAGGAAAACCTCAGAAACATGCCCATGGAATATATTTCCCTGCATTCGATGTGGGATGCCTTGGGCTTCTATGCCCTTGAGTAGCCCTATAATAAGGGGACGAAAACCCAGATGCTTTAGTGGTCCAGTGACAAGACACGCCAGTGATGTCCAGCATTATTACTACATAGACCAAAGGTTACTTCCCTGGATGGACCCTTTGGAATTTCCTGACAGAAGCAGTGTAATTAATCAGCGTCCACGAAGTTATGGAGCTAGGAAGAGTTTCATGAACAACGTCTTAAATCTATAATGGAGACCCGGACTAGGTGACGAGTTTCGAGGAGGAATCAACATAAGGAAGAACTGAAATCCCATCATCCTTTTTTGATCAATGAGAAGACATCCATTAACATGGAATGGATTTTTCCTACCTTTGGAAAGAGGGAATGTGGGGCAACAAACAGCACCATCATCCTCAAATCTGATAGACATGCACGTCCCGACGAAAGAATTGGAAAAAGAAATGGTGAACCCAGTGTGAAGATCTTCTCCTCTATGTGGTGATTAGTAGTGATCGATACATCAGTGGACTAGCATGTATCTGTATATAGTTATCTGGTGTCGGGTCCTGCCAAGAAAATAGTAGGGTGGAGTGAAACTCACTAGAAGTTGGGGCTGTCAAAACATTGGGAATCTCGGTCTACGACGTTGTCAGCGTGGATCCCTCTTACCATCCATGGAAGATGGAATGACGTTGGGCCACTAGATGTAATTTTCATTGTTTCAGCACTAATGGTCATATATCCCTACTTTTTAGGAACGAATCTGCTGCACCATGAGCCCAATCGCCACCCACCCACCGATGTAGGGGTATGAGCAACGCCAAAATAGAAACCCCACTTGGCTATACCACTTTTGTGATGACTTCCACAACTATAGGTACTGGGAATCCTCACCCAATCTCCCCTTCTAAATTCATCTAGAGAATGGGGATCAATGACCACGTATGCCAGTACGAGGAGGATGGAATTTTCCGGAATAGGGATATGGCCCCTGGTATCTGGAGGCATCTACGACTCGTCGCCACTCTTGCCACCAAGGGTCGCGTTGGGAGCCACTGCTCCACACTCAGACGTACAATATTTTCAGGAGCCTCTCCCAGGAAGGCCTTGATGAACCAATCCCCTAGGCCAACGGGGAAGGCGATGCCTGGGCCAGCCCAGTCGGGATCTCATTTCAAGGTCTCCCAAGTAGGACCCCCACCAGGCCGCGCCAGGGGCGGGTGCAACTTGAAGAGGACACCCTCCAAGGGGTGTCAACATCAGCAGCTACTTTGGAATGAACCACAGCCGAAATATATCACCAGAACCCTACGTATGCTAAGTAGGGGCATTTATACTCCCAACCCAGATAGAGACCATAACTACCCAATGGGCAGGATGGGTCGACTATCTTCATTGCCGTCACAGGCAGTGGACACCGTGGACCAATATCTTATGATGAAACCCTATACGGAGGCCCTCCCCATAGTTCCACCATGGACGGTGCAGATTATCCTCAATTCTAGGCTAGGCATGGAGGTCCACCCAATGCCACCTTCAACCAAAATGAGGGTCTTCCCAATTACAGAAACACTCAGAATGAGAATCTCTCAGGCACTCATTACACTGGTAATGGAGTCATTCCACCTATCACAGACCACTGGTGTGGGTACGTTGCACATCCGGTCAATCTCCAATGTGGGGGACCTCCCCATGTTCTCGTAGTAGTATGAGAAAGTCCGCATCACCCTTCAAATTAGTGGGGTGGAGGTCAGCTTCACATCACCGTCACCCAGCACGGTGGTCCTACCCATGTTCGGATCGACCATTATGAGGGAATTACTCACACTGATTTCACCATGATAAATAAGCATGGATGACCTACCCGTGCTCATGTTAGCTCCAGCGGAGGTCCATCCCTCTCTTGCACTTCCCACAAAGGACCTCCCGAGTCCCCTTCGATATCTGCCCTAGTGCTCCTCGCACCCCAGCTTACTCAAGCAGAAATACCCTCCACCCCATCCCATGTATGGATGAATGTCCTCATCATGTTGGAAATCTACCTTATCCTGAAGAACCATCCTAAGGTAGGAGGGTGGGTCGTCACTGCCATAAAAATATCACTAAGATGATTTAGACTAATATCAAACCAGTTTGTTTCTTGGACTCTATTATAGAGATAGACTCTGTGATGGAACCCTCACCTAGGTCCTCTTTGTCAAGGGTCGAGGTAGGAACGAGGCACATTATCCTCATACTCCCTGAATGTGAATTTCAATGGATTACTTCCTCCCACTACAGGTATATCAAGGAGGAATAAAATTTGGCAATCCCACATTTTACATTCTTGAAATGACCACCATCGCCACCAAAAGCACTCCCTACCTCGACTAGAGATCACAAAGAGCAATTCCGGGGACCAATGGTGGACGATCAGCATCATGGTCCATCACCAGTAGCTCAAGTCCATGCACCAGGAACTGCATTCGTTAGCACGTCATACCACGATATTAAGGTTATGTCGCTACACTCTTTGGAGGAAAGCTTGAGATGTGGCAGTTTGTCAGCTCGCTCTCCGGATTCTCCACCGACCTTCCTACTGTCCTAGCGGCTTGATTTGGTAGCTCCACCGGTTCCTCGTCCACCTCTAGTTGATGAGTGGGGCAATGAAGGGCCAAACCCTGAATCCAAGACAAGGATATTATGTAATATCCTTGCGGTGGACCACTTCCCTGAGATGTTTTGGCCCGTTGCAGCGCCAAATTTTTGTGCGAGAAAATCCCTCACGCCAAATGAAGTTGAGTGTTTCCATAAAACACTATGGGCGACGCACTTGCATCTTCTCCACCAGCAAGTGGCATATCCGAAGATCCAACCGCACATTGAGGACATCAGTGAACAATGCCACCTAGTTGATCTGGATTCACTCCCTCTAACCCAATTCCCTAAGTCACTAGGTCACCATAAGGGCCTCCAGAAAAGATGCATCCAGAGTTTCAAGGTACTCCGCAAGATAATCAATGGCTTCCCCCCACATGGAGATCCATGGTTGGGGGTAGTATGTTTCCCTCCTTTTTAGTCCTATCTAGTGGAAGCCCAACCTACCATGTGATATCGAGGACATGACCCTAGGTAGAGTAATGGTCAACATGGAAAGACTATTAGAAGAAGATAATGAGCTAGATCTCCATGATGGGGACCTCCCCCCTGAGGGCATACCACCACTATTGGATCCATCGGGAAGGGTTACTCACTAATATAGAAATATTTCGGGTCTCCCTTCACCCACTGAGGCATTAGTCCTCATCTAGAATCTCGGTAAGGGTATGGAGCACCTCGGAGGCACCAAACACTCTGACCCATCCACCTTAGTGCATAAGATGGAGGAAGAATATGAAAAGGCCACGTTGAGTCATCAACATTCCAAACCGAAAAAGTTGGTCAACAACCTCATGGATGAATGCGCTGAAGAGCACCGGCCGGACTACTGTGATCCCAGGCCAGGACAGCAGGGGCAGGCACAACCTCCCCTCGACAAGATACCCCCAGATGACCCTGATCATCCTGCTTATGTAGACAGGGTTGAAGCCGGGGCATATGACAAGAGGGTCGAGTATGTCTCGCCAAATTCTCCTGAGTAGTGTAACAACCCTAGAGACCTAACTCGGGGACTCTTAGCTGCTCCACATGTCATTTTTCCAGCCGCTCCATGAGCCGCTGGGCCTTCTTACCTTGTTAATGAACTCGAAAATGCATTTGTGGTCAGGGATCCCCATCATGATAGGGACCCCCTCCCATATGATCCAATGGCAACAGTTATTTCCCACCTCAAGGTGTTAAAAACATGACAGGTGGCACTCCCACCTAATGGAAAGCCATATCCATCATGGGTGTATGATATGCGAGCACCCTTGGGTTTTGAGAATCCCACCTTTTACCCTGTCAATAGGACAAGGGACCTTCCACAACACTTGGTCCACCTCATCTCAAGGTGCGGGCCCATGTTGTGGACCCTATAAAAGCATGATGCCACCAAACTATAGTGTTTTATGCAGAATTTGGAAGGACTGGCATTCATCAGGTACAAACAGCTCCCCATCAGATCAGTATCTAGGTGGAAAGACCTCCATAGGCAATTCCTCTACCATTTCACTTCCACCACACGGATGACGAGTATCACTAAACTCTCCATGTACTAAAAAAGTCCTGATTATCACATTGCATACATTGTCTCACGGTGGAAAGGGCTCACGTACTCTCTTGACATGCCGCTATCTCAGGATAAATTGTTGACGATGTGCGTAGGGAATGTCAATACTGAACTGTTCACCTACTTGATCAGCCAGAACTACCCCTGGGGGATTCCAAGACTTCTCGGAGAAGGCCCAGTGCCAAGAGGAAGCCCTGCAATAGGCTAGCCAGGAACATCCATTTCCTCATGTAATTCCTGTGAGAAGGGCTGCCAGAACCGTTCCACCCACAGTGGACCAAATAGAGGCCCCCATGAAACTAGAATTTCCACAAGTGGAGCCGACTCCATAGCCTCGCAGACGCCCTCCACCTTAGGCGCAGCCTCCGGCCCAGCAGTGCCCACCATAGAATCGCCAGGTTCCCCCGCGTAATGTGCCCACGTCGCCTAGGCAAGATAACTTGGATCTACCACCTTGACAGGTTCCTACAGCTCCTTATCAGGGTTAGGCTCCAAGGGCCCCTTTCCAGACAGGAGAAACCGGACCTACACGTTCAATGAGGCTCAGGTCCCCGATTACATCTGCAGTTCCTTAGAGTAGGGTATTGTACACTTGCCTGAGTGTAGAAGTCCAGAAGAGGCGAACCTCACTGATCTCCCTAAATTCTTCCCTTATCACCAGATCCTGGGGAACACTTTGAAACAGAGATATGTGTTCCAATTCTATCTTCAAGACCAGGTGAATAGCAAAAAATTCATGTTACGCCCCACCCCGGAACAAGTGGCATGGATCTTTGTGAGGCTAGACAGCAGCAATGATAGTGATGGCGAGTGAAAGTAGTTTTCTAACCGTGGGTCCCAGAAGTATGGTGACTGGGTGGATCATAAATCGGTTCCATGTCCCCATGGTATCATCCATGCATGCCTGCTTCAGTCAGAGCCTTCAGAAAGCGCAACGATTACCTCTCCATTGTCACATCAGCTATCCTCTTCTTAGAAGATCTAGTATCGACGACGCAAGGGAAAAAAGTCCCCCACTGATGCCATCGTCATCCCATACTCTACGAAACATCATTCCCCTAAATATGGAGATTACTACCAGAATATTCCCAGTAGAGGATGACTCTTCATGTGATATCCATGTGTACGCCTTGGTTAATACCATAGAGATTGTAAACCCCTACATGACTGCTGACGATGAGAAAGGCCAGGCAGAGCCTCCTAATGTCCCCAGCCGTCGTCTGCATCGATGAAGTCATGGATATATGGTTTGTTAGAGTGCATAGGTCTGTACATCAATCCAGGATGTGCATGCTTCCAAAACCAGGCAGTAAGCTTAGTGAAAAGATCAGAAAGCACAACTTTCTAATATGGTGACATCAGGTCTGCCTTCTCCAATGTTCGTGCTACTAGATCAGGCAGAGGCACCCTGACCTCGTCGTGATCAGTCGTGCTTCCCCACAGACTGATTACAGTCACCGGGACCTCATCCAGTAGTCACTCCACATGCTTCGACTAGTGAGTATTGGGACATTCCCAACACTAGTCATTCGTCGGTCCAGTCAACAGGGCCCACCATACCTCCTGTCATAGAGTGACCTCTTGTAAGTAGAAATCCTCACCTGGCATGAAAGTACGACATCCTCAAACATATTTCTAGTATTCCAGCAAGAATCTCCATCCTCAAGGATCTTTGCTTGTCAACAGACATGCGTGAGGCCCTCACAGATGCTTTATGAAGCCCCCTCTAGTTTGAGATGAAATTAGCAGACACAGAAGCCTTCCATGGTATGAAAAACGAGAATTCTGAATTCTAAGCCATTATCTCATTCTATAGAGAAGATGAAGGCTCTCCCAAATAAAGGAAAATTCACCCACTGTACATCATCTGTCAGTTCAATAGTATGGACGTCCACCATTGTCTTGTTAATACAGGATCTGGGATCAACATAATCCTAACTCAGACACTACTAAGACTCTGATTGTTTGAAGATGTTCTGATCCCCTCAGACCTTAGAATCTAGGGTTATGAGAGGCTGGAATAGACACAGGTCAGTTTGATCCTCTTGGAAACCTAGTTCGGTGGCCTAGTTGCTAGATCCGAGTTTATTGTTGTCTCCCCGGACACCACCTACAATGCATTGATGGGCAGGTCGTGGATCAACCTACACGCAACAGTTCCCTCATCATATCACCAGTGCCTCAAGTACTTCTTCAATGGTCAGGTGGGCAGGCTTCAAGGTGACGCATCTCCCATTGCCTCTTTTGATGCCCACTCTCTTGACGACAACTACTACAATTGCAAGGACAAGAAGATTCATACCAACGAGGTCAAGCATGCCATGACTACAACCGACCCATCGGTAGATCTAGTTGATGCCTACATTTTCCCAATCCATCGAGTGGAGGATAAAACGCCAGACACATGACAATTATTCGTTGTGTATGGAACGAGGTGGAGCACATTCCCAAGTCTAAGAGATGACATAAAATCACATATTTCTCCTATAAAATAAGACTCAGGTGATCCCAAAGCCTCATACTCCCGTAAGATATCAAGATGGCAACCCCATGGCAACGACAAGACGTCATACCTTTTTGTATTTGCTGGCTTGGGATAAACCGGATCATGTCGAAGCCCCATTACTGCTTTGACATCATCAAGCATATATCCTTGGACCAAAGACCAGATGTGATTGGATTGACATCCTTCATCTCTATGGTTATGGTAGCACAGGACTCCCCCGATACAGTATCCTTTTCCGCTCACCCTGGTACTAGCCTCCCATCAGGATCTACCAACTCAGAAGAAACTTCCCGAATGGAGGATACCTCCTCCATAAGTAGAGAAGAGTATTTAAAGGATTATCATCCTTCTATTTAAGAGGGCGTCTCTGCTACGGTCGACGAATTGGTACAGGTGAACCTCGTTAGCGACGAAGACCTGAGAGCCACGAAGATCAGGGCCGCCATTGCCCCCATGGAGAAACAATGGTACGTAGAATTACATAAATTGAACTGTGACTTGTTTTCCTAGATTTACCATGAGATTACCTGAATAGATCATCAGGTAGTATTCCAACGCCTTGGTCATCCGGAAAATCACTGTCGGTTCATGCAACCTACTAGAAAGATGTACCCTTCTCACGGTGCCATGGTCGAGGTCAATGTTGACAAGCTCATCTAGGCAAATTTCTTTAAGGAGTTTCAATACCCCAAGAGGTTGTCCAACATCGTACCAGCTAGGAAGAATAACTGACAGATCAGTGTCTGCATCAACTTCCAATATCTCAACTGTCAATGTCGGAAGGATGATTTTCCCAACCCCGTGACAAAATTTTGATCGATGCTACAGTTGGTTTCCAAGTCCTCTTATTCATGGATGGGTACTCTGGGTACAACCTGATCTGAATGGACCCTATGGATGAGGATTCTATAGCCTTAATGGTACCACAAGGTATATTCTGTTACCGTTTTATGCCCTTATTCCTGAAGAATGTATGTTCCACCTATAAATGGGCCACACACCGCATATTTTATCAAATCCTCAGGACAATAGTGGCATGTTATGTGGATGATTTGGTTGTGAAAAACCTCTAGCTATAGGACGATCTCAAGGATCTTGATAAAGTGTTCAGCTTCCTCTATTCCTACCACATATAGATGAACCCATTGATGTGTGCTTTCGGAGACACATATGGAATTTTTATCGGATTCATTTTTAGATACCGGGGCATCTAGATTGACCCGAAAAAAGATCAAGGCCATTTGCCAAATGTCTCCCCTGAAAAATATCCGAGAGCTTCGAGGTTTTCAAGGCCACATAGACTATATACGCTGATTTATCTCGAACCTGGCAGGGAAGTGTAAACAATTTTCTCAGATCCTGAAGAAAGGCACACTCTATGAGTGGGATGAATAATTCCAGATTATTCAAGGAAATCAAGCAGCATCTGCTCAGGACTCCGGTCTTAATGCCACCTGTCTTCAAAAAGCATCCGGTCCTTTATGTGACTACCCTGGAATGATCTCTCGGAACCCTTCTTTCCTAGATGAACAATGAGTGGATAGAGAACAACCTTTACATCCTCAACTGCATGCTCCTTGATACAGAGACCAGATACTCCCATATCGAGAAGAGCTTCCTTGTACTGGCATTCGTAGTACAAAAGTTACGACATTACCAATAGCACCATGAGGTATAGCTGGTGTCCTTGATAGATCCATTGAATTACATCTTCAATCGCCCCATGTTGACTGGCCATCTATCTTTTTGGGAGGTAATCCCCAAACAGTTCGACATTAGGTTCATGCCTCAGAAGGTTAGTAAGGGACAGGCATTGGCAGACTTCCTCGCTGCCCATTCAACTATTACTGACCAATCTCTTGACCATGATTTCCTCGATGAGGAAATCCTCTTGGTTGACCAAGCCATGTTGTGCTAGCAGATGCACTTCGATGGTGCTTCCTCAAGCCCCACCATTTGGAGGCTAAATGATCCAAGACTCAACAATGTGGGCCTGAGTATCATCTTCATTACCCTAACACAAGGCATTCTTCCATAATCATTCTTGTTCTCAGAATGCTACACGAACAATGAGGTGGAGTACAGGCTCTTATAACTAGCCTCAAGATGGCCCTTGATATTGATGTGACACATTTGAATGTGAATGAGGACTCTAAATTAGTTGTTAACCAAATCAATGGTGATTATATCGTCAGAAATCGAGAGCTCATGCCATTGTTAGATCTCACTCTCTAGCTAATGGCCAATTCTCATCTTGGCCAGAGGTTACCCATGTCCCTTGGTCATAGAATGTAACACCCCAAGCTTCTACGGTATTCTTCTCTTTGAATAATACCGTAGCGTGTGTTGTACGCAACTTCGAGTTCTTACACAAACCAAAACCAATAAAACTAGACATTATAAATATTAATACCCAATTTTTGAAAATTTATAAATTTTATCTTCCAAAATGGACATAATATTTGGATTCATAACATTGAAATTAGCTTAGGGTGAATTTTTGGTATTTTTCTGAAAACATTCAATTTTTGATGAATTGTCAAAAACAATGAGTTATAGTTTAAAACCAAATTTTTATTTAAATAATTAATTATTTTATTTAAATTTAATTTAGGTCAAAATAGACACATAATATTTATATAATTTCAATTTAATTCATTGGAGTCAATTTATAATAATTTTATATATATAAAAATTTTATAGAACTTTTCACCATCTTTTACCCACCTCCTTGGAAAATTTACAAATTCACATAAAACATAATTATACAGTTTCTGTGAGTTGAATTTCAAAAATAAAAGAGACACCAGTAATATCAAAGAGTAAAATGTGGTTCAATAATATAAAAATAATTGTTGGTGAATAGTAACTTTTTACTTTTATTTGCCACAGTTAAAATTAATAGGGTAATTAAGGGTAAAAATTATATTATTATTACCCTAAAACATGTCCAAATTATATTGGATAAGTTTAGTTCAACCAAAAACAACATTAGGAATAAAATATGAACCGATTTGGTCCACTTTGATTAGATTAGGACATTTATTTTTATTTAATTCAATGAAGGGTTAAAAGAGTTAAAATCATAGTTTAATAACTAAATCATTTTTAATATTATGTTATAAATAAGATAAATTATATTCTAAATATTCATTATAAATATAAAAAGGTTTTATACATAATGTATTTTATTTATAATTTTTTTAAATTAAATAATTTAATTTATTTATGACACAATAGTGATGCAATAATTACTTAATTAATGAAATATTAAAATAGCTGATATTATAACTATCCAAATAAATGTAATTTGGAACTTTTTATGAATTCCACTAATTTTTTAGGTTAATATGCCATGTTAGTATTTATTAAATGAATATAATTCGAATTAATAATGTTGTTAAGTATTTAAAAAAATAAATTACTAAATAGTGTCAAAATTGACATAAAGGAGTATTTAAAAGAAATATTATATTATTCATTGATATTATATTTTTAAAAATATAAGGCATGGCCAAATGACTGAGATAAGGTTTTATATATTAGTAATGAACCACTTTGGGTTATCTTGGCTTGTTATAGTATGTTTATTAACCATATAATATAAAAATACAAAGAGTCATGCTAAATGTTTAACTATTTAACTAAGAGTTAAATATAAATGATAAGGTTAATATAGTGACCCAAACCTATCTAAAATCGATTGGTTGAAATTATTTCAACCCATCCCCCCCTTAACCTAAAAATAAGTCACTTTGGAGCCATTATAAACCCAATATGAAATTATTATAAAATAATATTTTATGTTATTCTTAACGTACCCCTCACCCCTCTTATAAATGGGAACTCCCCCTTCTCTCCAATTCACACCTTCAAAGCCTTTGGGCTAGGCCAACCCCTGCCCAAATATTCTCTCAACTTCCCTCCCTTAACCCTATAGGCATTATTTTTATCATAAAGCCAACTTAAGGATCCCCTTTTATCAAATCAAAATGAAGAACCCGAAGAAGAGGTAATGTTTTCACCACACTCTTTCAAGTTTCTTTCTTCTTCCACTTATTATTTCTTTGTTATTTCTATTCTAAAATAAAAACTATAGTATATTTTACATACTATGATGTTATTATAATTATGGTACAACCAAATTCAGTATTCTATCCATCCATTGAATGACATTTCACCATACGTGCGTATGTATGGCTTACCGTCTCCACGTCGTGGTGTAATTGTTATTCAAAACATTATTATTTGGATGGGTATGATAATGATGTGTAATTGAAGTAAATAATAAATATAACATTATAATGATTCTGTATATATGATATAACATCCAATTATATACGATTTTAAAATCAAAATAATTATATTGTCCCTCGTGCGTACGTACGGACTACCGTCTCCACGAACGCGATGAGTTTCATTCCCCATCGTATCCATTCAAGAATAATTCTTATTTGATGATTAAAAGTAATGTTTAAGGACTTGATATGATTATGGATATTAATAAGATACAACCTATCTCTATATACCATGTCTTAGGTAACAAACCATATAATGGAAAATGAATCAGTTGACACCCGAAACAATGATAATACTAAGATATTATTTACAAATCAGTGTTAAAAGATCATATATGATATTACATTCACGTATATGATTATTTTATAATTTAATAACAATTATTTTAATATTATAAAGGATTTCAACCAACTCTAGACTAATAAAAACTATAAGGTATGGGTTAATTTCACAATCTCTTTATTATCCGAGGTTGTTTTTACGTAAGTATCTACTGGGAAAACTTTATAATCCACATACATGTTTCTTAAAAATGTATTTCAAATCATTCTTACTATTTTATATACTTTGGGTTAAAGTAATTTATACTATTGCTTGTCTTTTATACGATTTTTGTAAAGGAATCTTTCCGATGTTTTCCAAACAAGGTCATTTTTATCCTTTTTGACAGAATTAATCTAAGAATGTATTTTTTAACTTATAAGGTGGGTGAAGCTATTTTACACCGTTATAAAATCGTTGAAGCTTCCCTTACAATCTTATAAGAATATTTTAAAAGTAATTTTTTTTATTTTATAGTTATGTGACTTTTAAAAGATTTCAAAAAAAGATATATTTCTCTCAAATAGTTTTGATTTCATCTATGTCAACATCGTTTGATGGATTTTAAGCTTATTTGAAGTTAATTTATTATGATAAAAAACTTCTATATTGTATGGAAGGTTTTGTGATATGTTTTACTATGGATGTGTTATTTTTATACCATTCATGGTTTATGGAGAAAGTATTGACATTTTGTATGCTAGTTTTAATACGAATGTTTATGTTTAAACCTGTTTATATGAGAAATGCATTGGACATAGTATGTGATGGGTGGAGCACACTATATGTCATCGATGTATCAGTAGGTCTCATTAGACAAACTAGAGTCTTGTCACAATTCCTTGAAATTTTTTTTAGTCTTGGCACAAGGCCCTGACTATGTGGTTATGATAGTCTGAAATTATGCATTCCATCATTATAAAAGTGGTTATTTATATTACATGTGATTATTTGATTAGTAGAATATCCCTGTGAATAAGTAAATGGAATTATTTCATTTTATTTATTCCATATTAAGCTGAAGTTAATGTTTAAAAGGATTTTGTTTTAGATATACATTGCCTTAAATGTGTATACTTATTTATAAAAGTTGTTGTTATATTGGTATCCTTATTGGGCATCTGAGCTCACCACTTTCTATTTTTTATTTTTCCCAGGATTTAAAGAAGTATTTTTTGAATGACATGTAGGGATTGTATGAGGTTATATGAGTGTGGTCTATGGAGAAAAGATGTTGTTGTAGTTTTTCACTTTATGATGTAATATTAACATTATGAATGTATCTAGTGATTACAAGGCTACTAAACTAATATATCTTTAGAGACTTGATATTTTGTGATAATTCCAATGTTATGTAATAATGAACTGACTCTAGGTAACTGAGGTTGGGGTGTTACAATTGGTATCAGAGGAAGTTTAGTACAATCCTTGGAAGCTAGATTTATATAAACTCTGATTAGAGCACATAGCTCTAAGATAGACTTTGGGAAATAGTATAGAAGAAATTGCTAGAATTTTGGTACTTTAGAGATTTTGTGAGTTTTCTGAGAAATACAACCATGTCTGGATAAGAGCATGTAGAGGCGTCTCTAGCACATATGTACCTAGGGGTAAAACCTGAAAACATAGCTTTGAGCTAGACTTTAACGGGAACTGGTGCATGACAACAGGCCTTACTACACTCTTGGTTACGACACTCCTGGGGGATATACTTTGGATAATTCTCATTTTCTATACAAACCATTATTAAGTGTTTATGATTATATACGTCCTCAAAGAAAACATTTTTTTAATATTATGGATTATATCCATAAACTATTCAATTTATGTTAATTGTTTTACAAGTTCAGATATATGTATTGAGATTCATAAACAAATATAGTGTATTCCATTGTTTAGAAATGCTTCCTAGTGGAAGAAATGGAAACCTTATCAATCCACACACTCTATGTATCGATTGAAATCCTGCTCAAGATTATTATTGTGGAGTTGGTGATGCAACTGGTGCGGATCAACAAATCACCATACTCGGATGACTCACTCAGGATATGAATAATAACCATACCTGTATGGAGAACCCAGATCCACAACGAGGAGGATCAATGTTAGATCGCTCCATGAAGCAACAACCACCAAAATTAAATGGGATTACAAATACAATAGTAGATGAGAAATGGATAAATTCCATAGTGAAAATATTGCATTCCTTGGGGAGTAGTGAAAGGCCAAAAGTTATCATGGCAGTTTATCGCCTCACTGGAGATGCTGACCCATTGTCGTTATTGATTAAAAACCAAAATGAGGATAATGAATTATAAAATATTGAATGGAGGGAGTTAAAAGACCTTTTCATAGAATAATACTTTCATCGTGACCATCAAGCAGATATGGAAAGGCAATTTCTGATTCTGAGATAAAAAGAGGATGTGAATGTCGCCAAGTATGAGGATAACTTTACAAGGTTAGTGAGTCATGGAATGGATTATATACGTAACCCAAATAGTAATATTGATCATTTATTTGATGTTTTAAAACCATTTCTTCGTCTAACAGTTGTCTCACCATCCTTCTCGTCGTACGAAGATATTGTCTCATGAGCTATGAAAACATAAAAGGAATTCTTTAAGTCTTATGACATTAATGAAAAGAAAGAGAAGAAGAGATCTGTTGATCACTCTGGGAATAGATATAAGGGGAAGAAGGGAAAAGTTGAATACCCATCCAGTAGTAAATTTGGGAAGAAACACCCTGTTACTTTTTTGAAGGGAATGGGAGTCTGTTACAAGTGTGGTGAAAAAGGCCAACAAGCTCGTGATTGAAAAGGGAAGAAAGAAGAAACTAATGTTCAATGCTACAATTTCAGGGAGATGGGACATTATGAAAATAAATTTCCTAACCATCAGGGGAACATACCTTAGAAAAGGCCAAGTTATCAAGTCCAAGCATATGCTATCAATACTGCTGGGGTAGATGCCCTGAAAGATGTGGTGGCAGATAATTTAATGGTTTCCACAAGTTTATCAAATTCTTTATTTGATTCTGGATCATCGCATTGTTTCATATCTTCCCAGTTTTCTAAGAAAATTAGATATTTCAAATTTGATTTAACAAGGGAGTTTTTGGTCAAAAATCTTAAGGGTAGTATCATTGCAACAATGTTTTGTGAATCAGTCCCCAATAGAGAACATAAATGTTCTTTATCTGCTAATCTCTTCTCCATACCAATGAAATAATTTGATATAATCTTTGGTATGGATTGTCATTCGAACCATGATGCGAAGATTTTTTGTAAGAAGAAAGAGGTTACAATTTTTTATGATGATGATAAAGAACACATTATCTTTAGAGAAACATAGTGACCACTTGATTCTTATCTAGATCCACCACCAGTAGCTCAACTAAATTCAATTATCAGGGTGGAAACAAATGAAATAACTATGGGTGAGGAATGTACTTTTCAAATAGATTATGTACCTATTTTGAATGAATATGTATATGTGTTCCCAGATGATTTACCTAGAAATCCTCTCGAATGAGAAATTTAGTTTTCCATTGATTTAATTCCTGGTTCAAGGCCTATATCGAAGACCCCTTATATAATGGACAATGTGGAATTAGTTGAACTAAATAAATAACTAGAGGAATTCAGTAATACGAGATTTATTCTCCCTAGTGTTTCTCCATGGGGAGCCCCCATCCATTTTGTTAAGAAGAAAGAATGATTTATGAGGTTTTGTATCGACTACAATTAAATCAATGCTATAATAAAAAAGAACATGTATCCCATGCCTTGCATTGATGATTTATTTTACCAACTGCATGGAGCTCAATACTTTTCAGAGATTGACCTTAGATCTGGATACCATAAGTTGTGTGTGATTAAGGAAGACATTCCGAAGACAATATTTCGAACCAGGAATGAGCATTATCAGTTTATAGTAATGCCTTTTAGATTGACTAATGCACCCTCTGTATTCATGGATATAATGAACAGAGTTTTCAAGGAATATCTCGATGATTTTTAGTGGTACTTATTGATGATATCTTGGTATACTCCAAAAGCTACAAAGATCATGAAAATCACTTGCGCATTATCCTAAATACTCTTAGAATCAATGAATTATATGGGAAGTTTAGCAAGTTTGAATTCTGGCTTCAAGGGATTTATTTTCTTGGCTATATTGTCTCTAAGGATGGAATTTCCATTGATCATTATAAGACCAAGGCAATCCAAGAATGGAAAGCACAGACGAGTATAACTGCGGTACATAGTTTTATTGGTTTAGCAGGTTATTATCGGTGTTTCGTCTAGAATGTTTCCCTATTCGCTCACCCATTAACGAAGCTCAAACGTAAAGGGGTTAAATTTATTTGGACAAAAGAGTGTGAAGAATGTTTTGAATAACTGAATATAACATTATTCAATGCTCCTATATTTACTCTAAAATCGTGTAATGATGGGTTTGAAATTTATATTGATGCTTCAATGAAAGGACTTGTTTGTTTCCTTATGTAGAATGATAGGGTTATTGCCTAGGCATCACGAAAACTGAAAATTCATGAGAAAAACTATCCTACTCATGATCTTGAGTTAGCTGCTGTAATCTTTGCTTTGATGATATGCACACATTATCTCTATGGTGAAAAATGTGAGATATATACCGATCACAATAGTTTTAAGTATATTTTCTCACAGAAAGAACTCAACATGAGGCAAAGGAAATGGATTGAACTACTCAAGTATTATGATTTCATTATACACTACCACCCAGGGAAGGCAAATAAGGAGGTAGATGCTTTGAGAAGAAAGGATCATGGAGTATTGAAAAAAAATGAGAGTTGAAAGGGATCCAATTTTCATGGATATAATAAAGTTGGATATGGGAATAATCATGGAAGGTGAAACATCGATACTTTTTCAAATGGTTTCCAAAAAATCTTTACTAGAAATGATTAATAGTTCTCAGACCAGTGATTAAGAATTTCAAAATAAGATTAAAGCTATGAATGATGGTAAAATTGAGTGACTTTGTGTGTGAAAAAGGAATTTTGAAATTTGGGAAAGAATTTGTGTTCTCAATATACATGTTCTAAAAAGGGAATTGTTGGATGATTCTCATAGTTCCAATTCCTCTATACACAATCGGAGCACCAAAATGTATTGAGATTAGAAGGAACATTTTTGGTGGGACAACATGAAGAGGGAGATTGATGATTTTTTGTCAAGATGTATGGTTTGTCAACAAGTGAAAGCTTGAATGCAACATCCTGGAGGGGTCATGCAACCTCTTCTCATACATGAGTTGAAATGGGATAATATTACGATGGAATTTTTCATGGGGCTACAAAATACGCCGAGAAGGAACGATGAAATATGGGTCATTGTTGATCATCATACCATGTTAGCACATTTTCTTTCTATAAGAGAAGATCTACCACTTGAATGTCTAGAAAGACTATATATTAATGATGTTGTGAGACTTCATGGATTACCCCTATCGATTGTTTCTAATCGTGATCCCTATTTTACATCAAGATTCTGGAAAAGTATTCAGAAAGCCCTGGATACTGAGCTTTTTTTGAGCACTGCTTACCACCCCGAAACTAATGGACAATCAGAACGGACTATTCAAACCATAGAAGTCATGTTGAGATCATGCTCACTTGACTTTCAAGGCATCTGGGATCAATATTTACCTCTGGTGGAATTTTTCTTATAATAATAGGTTCCTTTCAAGTATTCAGATGGCACCATATGAAGCATTATATGGAAAGAGATGTTGCACACCAACCTGTTAGGATGCTGTTAGTGAAACAAAACTCGTAGGCCCAGAACTTGTGGAGGAAATGACGGAAAATGTGAAGGTAATCCCAACCCACATCAAAGAAGCTCAAAGTAGGCAGAAGAGCTATGCTGACAACTGAAGGAATGATTTGGAATTTCTGGTAGGAGATTATGTTTTCTTGAATGTATCTCCCTGGAAGGGTGTTATACATTTCGGTAAGAAGGGAAAATTGAGTCCCAAGTACATCAGACCATTCAAAATTCTAGAATGAATTGGGGATGTAGCATGCCATTTGGCAATGCCACCAAATCTCTCCAAAGTTCACGATGTGTTCTACATATCACTATTGAGAAAATACATGCCTGACCCAATGCATGTACTCACCTACAAAGAGCCTATCAAGGTTCATGATACATGAGAACAAGTGGTGAGAAACCGGACGACTCGTCTGGTAAAAGTTCTATAGAGGAACTATAAGATGGAAGAGGCAACGTGGGAACCCAAGGAACTTATGATGAAGAACCACCCATATCATTTTATGAATTAATATTCTAGAAATTTCGTGGATGAAATTATTTTAAGGATGGGACAATTTTACACCCCAAGCTTCTACATTACACTTCTCTTTGAATAATACAGTTGTGTGTGTTGTACGCAACATTGAGTTCTAACACACATGACAACCAATTAAACTAGCTGTTATGAATAGTAATACCCACTAATTAAAATTTAATAAATTTTATCTTTCAATATTGAATTAATTTTTGGATTCGGAATATTGAAATTATCTTAGGGTTAATTTTTGGTATTTTTCTGAAAACATTCAATTTTTGATGAATAGTGAAAAATGATGAGTTATTGTTTAAAACTGATTTTTTTAAAATAATTATTTATTATATTTATACTACATTTATGTCAAAATAGGGAAATAATCCCTATATTCATTCAATGTAATTCATTGGATTCAATTTATAATAATTTTAGATATATAAAATTTTTATAGAACTTTTCACCGTCTTTTACCCACCTCCTAGGAGAATTTCCGATTTCACATAAAATATAATTTTACCGCTTCTATGAGGTGAATTTCGAAAATCATAGAGACATGGTTAGTATCAAGGATTAAAATGTGGTTCAATATGATAAAAATAATTTTGGGTGAATAATATCGTTTTAATTTTATTTACAATGGTTAAAAGTAAATAGAGTAATTAAGGGTAAAAATGATATTATTATTATCCTAAAACATGTCCTAATTATATTTGATAAGTATAGCTAGACCAAAAACAACCTTAGGAATAAAATATGTACTTATTAGGTCAACTTGGATTATATTATGACATTTATTATTATTTAATTCAATGAAGAGTTAAAAGAGTTAAAATCAATGTTTAATAAATAAAACAAATTTAATATAGTCTTATACATAAGATAAATTCGATTATAAATATTCATTTGAAAGATAAAAATATTTCCTACATAATTTTATTTTATTTATAATATTTAGACGGTAAATAATATAATTTATTAATGACACAATAGTGATGCAGTAATTACTTAATTAATGAAATATTATAATAATTGATTTTATAAATATCCAAATAAATGTAATTTTAGACTTCTCAAGAATTTAACTAATTTTATAGGTTAATATGACATGTTAGGATTTATGAAATTAATTTATTTTGAATTAATAAAGTTGTTAAGACTTTAACAGAAATCAATTATTAAATAGTGTCAAAATTGACAAAAAGTAGTATTTAAAACAAATATTATATTATTATTTGATATTCAATTCCTAAAATGCTATTGGTCAGAAAAATGACTTAGATAATGTTATATATATTAATAATGAACCAATTTGGGTTATATTGGCTTTTTATAGTATGTTTTTTAACCATATAATATAAAAATGCAAAGAGACATGGTAAATGTTAACCTATTTATCTAAGAGTTAAATATAAATGATAAGGTTAATATAGTGGCCCAAACTGGTCTAAAATCTATTGGATGAATGTATATCGACCCATAACCACCTTATCATTGAAATAAGACACTTTAGAGCCATTATAAAATGAATATAAATTTATTATAAAATAATATTTTATGTTTTTTCTAAGGTGCCCCTCACCCCTCTTATAAAAGGGAACTCCCCCTCCTCTCTAATTGACACCTTCAAAGCCTTTTGGCTCGGCCAAACCCTGCCCAAATATTTTCTCAACTTCTATCACATCATTCCAGAGGCATTAGTTTGATCATAAAGCCAACCTAAAGAGATATTTTGATCAAATAAAATGGAATAACCCAAAGAAGAGGTAATGTTTTCACCACACTCTTTCAAGTTCCTTTCTTCTTACACATCTTCTTTATATGTTATTTACATTCTCAAAAAATATTTATAGTATCTTATATATACTATCATGTTATTATAAATATGGTACAATCATATTCAGTATTATATCCATCTTTTGAATGACATGTCACCATACATGTGTATGTACCACTTACCGTCACCATGTTGTTGTGTAATTGTTATTCAAAACCTTATTTTTTTGATGGGTATGATAATGATGTGAAATTGAAGTAAATAATAAATATAACATTATAATGATTCTTTATATATGATATACCATCCAATTGTATATGTTTTTAATATCAAAAGAATGATATTTTTCTCGTGCATATGTACGGACTACCGTCTCCAAGAAAGTGATGAGATTCATTCCACATCGTATCCATTCAAGAATAATTCTCATTTTATGATTAAAAGTAATATATAATGACTTGATATCATTATGGATATGAATAATATACAACCTATCCATAACGAACATGGCTTACGTAACAAACCATATAAAGGAAAACGAATCATTTAACACCTGAAACAACGATAATACTAAGATATTATTAACAAAGAAATGTTAAAAGATCATATATGATATAAAATTAATGTATATGATTCTGGAATAATTTAATAATTATTATTTCACCATTATAAAGGAGGTTAAACAACCCTCAACCAAGTAAAATTACAAGGTAAGGGTTAATTTCACAATCTCTTTATTATCTGAGGTTTTTTTAAGTAAGTATCTATTGGGACATCTTTATCATCCACATCAATGTTTCTAAAAACTGTATTTCAAAACAATATTAAAATTTTATAGACTATGGGTTAATGTGATTTATACTATTGATTGAAGTTTATGATATGTTTATAAAGTAATCTTTCCGTCATTTTCCAATCAAGGTCCTTTTTAACCTTATCGATAGAATTATGGTAAGAATGTCATTTTTAACATATACGGTGGGTGCGGCTATTTTAATCTCTTATAAAATCTTCAAATATTCCCTTAAAATCATATAAGAATATTTTCAAAGTAAATTTTTTTCTTTTATAATTATGTGACTTTTAAATGATTTCAAAAAAAGGATATTTCTCTCAAATCGTTTTTATTTCATCTATGTCAACATCCTTGGATGGGTTTTATGTTTATTTGGAGTTGATTTATTATGATATGAAAACAATATACTGTATTTATGGTTTTGTGATATTTTTTTACTGTGGATGTGTTATTTTTATACCATTCATGGTTTATGGAGAATGTATTGACATTTCGTATGCTAGTTTGAATATAAATTTTTATGTTTAAACCTATTCATATGATGAATGAATTGGATTAGTATGTGATGGGTGGAGTCCACTATAGATCCTCAATGCATCGGTAGGTCTCATGAAACAAACTAGTGTCTTGGCAGAAGGCCATGAAAAAATCTTATTTGTAGTCTTGGCACCAAGACTTGACTATGTGGTTATGATAGTATGGAATTATGCATTCCATCATTATGAAAGTGGTTATTGGTAATGCATGTGGTTATTCGATTAGTAGAATATCCTTGTGAATAATTAAATGGAATTATTTCATTTTATTTCTGCCATATTATGTTGAAGTTCAATTTTAAAAGGCTTTTGTTTTAGTTATACATTGCCTTAAATGTTTATGCTTTTTTATGAAATTTTCTGCTATATTTTTATCCTTACTGGGCATCGGAGCACACCCATTTCAATGTTTTATTTTTCCAAGGAGGTGAAGAAGTATTTTATGAATGACCTATTGGGATAGTATGAGTGGATCTGAGTGTGGTCTATGGAGATAAGATGTTGTTGTAGTTTTTCATTTTATGATGTAATGTAAAAATTATAAATGTATCTAGTGATTCGAAGTCTACTAAACTAATCGGTCTTTAGAGAGTTGATCTTTTGTAATCATGCCAATGTTACATAATAGTTCAGCGACTCTGGGTAACTAGGGTCGTGGTGTTACACAGAAATGTATAGTAGATGCCTTGGCAGGCCTAGCTGCCTCACGTGCAGAGCCCGAGTAGGATGATCTAATTATCCACATGGCACACTGGAGGGTCATAGCTCCCATCGCTCTAGATAATGATGTCATCCCATAGGTAAGCCACCTTACCACCGTGCCACCAAGTTAGGACCCCCATGCCCCTACATAGTGATTGATGAAACTATCGATTGGAGGGTACCCTTGGTTGAGTGCCTCCAACACGGTTATCTCCTGGTAGATAGGGTCGAGCGCAAGTGAATCTGACACCGTGCGATGCAGTTAGCCCTCCAGGATGGCCCGAGTCATGAGAAGATCCTCTAAAAACACGGGTCCGATGGTGTTCTCCTCTATTGAATTCAAGGAGTTGATATTTCTCAGGTCATGCAAGAGGTTCAAGCTGGTTCTTGCAGGGTTCATCTGACTGGGCTGAAGCTATCTCACCATATCCATAGACTGGGGTAAATTTGGCCCTCCATGATCCATGACTGCATCGAGTTCACCAAGAAGTTCCACACGTGCCAAATTCATTTTAACTTCATTCATCGGCTGCCAGGGCCTCTCCACTCTACAAAGTACTCTTGGCCATTTGCGGTGTGGGGACTCGATGTCATGGGACCTTACCCACCAGTGACAGCCCTCCAATGAAGGTTCATCCTGACTGCTACAGATTTCTTCTCCAAGTGGGCAAAGGCAGTCCCACTCAAGGAGGTCAAGGCTCATGCCATCATTGAATTTGTGAGCTTCAATATCATCTACGGATTTGGAGTCCCTCACGCCTTCCCCGCCGATAATGGCCCCAACTTCTGAGCAGCTGAGCAGATGAAATTGTACGCCAAGTACAACATCCGTTCTAACCATACCTCCCAATATCATGCGCATGTAAATGGACATATTGAGGCATTCAAAAGAACCCTAGTTAACATTTTACAGAGAATGATTGGTCAGAATAAGATGATTTGGCCAGACGATATCACATATTCCCTATGGGATTTTCGGACGAAGACTCGTAATTCCACTAAGGTGACCCTATATTCTATAGTGTATGGAAAGGAGTCCATCCTTCCCAATGATATTCAGTTGCCCTCATTACGTACTTCATTCTATGATCAGAATGCGCTAGATAATATATCTGAAATCCACCTTTCTGAACTGGAAGAACTCGACGAGAATAGGCTTTGTGCCCTAAACAATAAGGAAAGGCACCAGAACAAGATGTCCAAATCTTTTAACAAGAATGTTCACCTCTACTCCTTCTTGTATGACTACATGGTATTGGCCCTTAGAACACCAATGATAACTGGTAGGAAACCACCAAAGTTGGAACACAAATGGGAAGGACCTTATATCATTCACAAAGTTTACTCCAATGGTGCGCACTCACTAGTGACCATGGATGGTGAGTGTATAACTCCTCCTACCAATTCCAAGTTCCCCAAGAAATACTTTGCCTTGGCCACCTAGCCCCACATGACCCCAAACTACTAGTCCAGTAAGACCTTAAATTGCCATGTCCCACATGACATTAAACTGTATATTTTCTTGAAAGATGTTAAACTGTGTCTTTTTAGAACTATGTATGGATTGATTCCATTCCCCAAGGGATATGTGGAAACACTTAGACATTACTTCTTAAGCCCAGCCCCTAGACTCTTTTCTTCGACTATTCCCCCAGGGTATAGTTCTCTTGGAAGACCATGGTGTAATGTAGGCTTCTTTAGCTCCACTCATGTTAGGAGTATGAGGGTCTCATCACATGCTCCCTTATCATTCTTCTAGTCCTCACATGTCCTTAATGAAAGATTTTAAACTTCATGGACTTTTAATATCTACGTAGGGCTTTATTCCTATCCTCAGGGGATATGTAGTACCACACGAACATTTTATCTATCGGCCCATCAAAAACTTGAGAATCTCCCCTCAGGTCTGAACACAAGATGTTGTGTCGGCTTCTTCTCTAATTCACGTCGGGTTCATCATGACCCCGCTATACATCCCACCTTGGGGAGACTTTCACCACTATCACTGACCTTCTTGACATTAAACTGAATGGGCGGATCTGTTCTTCATTCAATCCTTTGCATGTGAGCGCCTTCACCTTCTAATGTTCTTGAAGGTTCAGACAATAAATTGATACAATTCCCGCATGGTGAATATGGTCAGTATTCGATGCTCTTTTTTTCTTACCTCTTTCATATCACACGATACGTGAAATATATTTCGAACATGGTCAACAGCTATCCTTTATCATTTTCACTACCCCCACATGTCCCGAACATAGAGTGTAGTTGTTAATCCTACATCATCTGCTCTTTATGCTTTGTTCCACCATGGGCATAAGTGTGATCCCAGCTCCTGGCCCCTAATGTAATAGGTGTAGTCTAGTCCTACTTCATGTTTCCCACACCGAGAATCACTTCGATGGGTTTAGGAGCTATGATGAGGCAATGCCCACATGAGGGGACATATGGTTACAATTGGCTGGGATGCCTTGCCTCAGGTCCCTTGACCTTTTTATTCCCTTTTCCCTTTTGGCCCCTTGGTCGTAGTCCTCATTCGGGAATTGTGCGCTGTGGTGGGGACTGACGTCCTCATTCATGTGAGGCTATTTTTCCATTCCCGACACATCCCCGTGAGACATTCCTCACACATCATCACTTCCATGATGATATGCCATGCCATGTTTCGTGTGCCCCATAATTTGGGTTTCCATTATTTTTCAAATCCAAAAGGTCCCTCGAATGGCATGGATACTTATCTTAAGGGTTCTCCTACAATTACAGGCCAACGTCCCCAAGGATTTTTGGAGACAATTTTGGTACATGCCCCGTGTTACGAATATGGTCAACAAATGATGACCAAATTTTATGCCTACATCATGCAAAGGAGTGGGTTATGTAGTGTTGCAAACATGGTCAATAGTTGTTCTCTATAAACGTTTCCACCATGTGGTCTTCCATAGTTCTGATGTTTCGCCCTTTTCATTCACTCGTCCCATTCAAATGACATTAAACTATGAATTTATGGTCCAAGCTGTATGTAATTTACATAAGATCACTATTGTCTTCCCTAAAAGACATTAAACTACAAGCTAGTGGTGACCTTCTATCTGTGGCCTAGCTTCAGGTCCCTCAACCTTTTCGGGCCCCAGGCCCAAGTTCTCACTTAGGATTGTACATTGTGATATGGGAATGTGTCATCATTCACGTCTGGTTATTCAATATGTCGTACACATCCCTCATTGGGTTATCTTTTCGTTAGTCTATGTCCTTTCTGCAAGACGTTAAACTATACGATATCTTCTATAACTGTGCGTGGCTTGATTCCCATCCATACGGGATACATAGTACCATCTGAATGCCTTGTCTTCGGGTCCATCCCCAATTCTTGGAAATCATCCAATAATTTTGGCCCCTTGGCATACATTCTTCCAGGAGAGGGATATATGGTGTGGTATGACCTTATATCCCCATTCATGATAGATTAACAACAACCTAGCTGCATACCTCTATTTCCTAACTGACATTATGTCCCCTACCCTATTCTCATCACTTTGAGTCGACTTCCACCCACTTTTCAGGCTTCATTTTCCTCTTCATTTTGGTTTTCGTAATCATTCACACACAAAGAGACCCAAAAATGGAATGGATTCTAGGCCTAAGGGCTCTCTTTCCCTTATGATCCAAAGTCGTCGAGGGATTCAGACTACAAATCGATACAACTCCCGCGTTGCAAATATCATCAGCAGTCGACACTCATTTGTTGTTCCCATCCCAGGACACATGATATGGATGCTTTATTTTGAACACTATCAGTAGTAATCCTCCATCGTCACGCCAAACCCTTCAAGCCTTTAATGTTGGTTACACAATTCACATTATTTTCCACCCCATCATGTCCAAATGGAATTTTGACACTATCTCTCAGTGTGAATTCACATGTTAGGAAGAAAAAAAACCATGGTAAAGGCATCATTTGGGTCTCCGCATGAATTTCCCTTTGTCGTGCTTTCTACGTATTACAAAAACTTATTCTGCCCTTGTTTCCCACACCGAGTTTGACTCAAGTGGGCATAGGGATAAGTTTGAGGTCTGCACTTACATGTAAGGATTCCACTTCACCTTGGTCTGAACTCTAAGAACATAAAATAAGATCTCTTTTAGAACTATGTAAGTCTTGATTCCCATTCCCATGGGATACGTAGGAATGTCCAAACATCTTGTCTTTGGGTCCAACTCGTGATTTCCTAATTTGAATCTTTTTTTTTCCTTATGGTCTCTAACACTAATGGGACCACATGGCGTGGTATGGGATTATTTCCTCATGCACGTTGGGCATGCAATAGTCGCACCACGTACGCTCCTTTCTAAGAGTTATCCCCCATAATTCCTGTCCTACATGACATTAAAATTCATGTTGTCTCGCATGAATTTAAAGTCACCTTCAAGAACTACGTATGGCTTGATTCCCATCCTCATGGGATATGTAAGAACACCCACACATCTTGTCATCGTGTCCATCTCAACTGAGCAACAGCCTCTCCTGCCCATATCCTCTAAACCTTTCTGCCCCTCGGCCCGAGGTTTCTTCTACAGAATCATGCACGACATGATGTGGACCTCAACCTCATTCACATCGGGTATACTTTCTGAGGCCTTGTTTATTCCCTTTCAAACCTCATCTTCCTAGTATATGTCTGATCCATATGCCCCTAGACTATGTTTCCTAGTCCCACATGATATTAAACTATTATGTATCTGTCGAAAGACATTAAAATGAATGTTTGGTCCCATCACATGACCCTAATCTATGAAATTATCGTCCTGGATGCATGATAAAAAACAGCACTACACCGTGATATTCTCACTCGAGGAGGCATCGTGTTTGGTATCGGTCAAACACCATTCCATTTTTTACACCTTCACACAGCTTAATTCTTGTTCCAATGCCTGGAAATTCTATCCAAGATCCATCGCTACACAAAAAAAACACTCATTCATCCTGTAGGACAAACAAGATCTATCAAATACCGCTTCTTTCAGTGGAAGGGCCAGACCCACAGTACCATATTGTCTCCATAACTGGTACCTTACCATGACACCGTTCAGAATACATGTGGCTTGATACCCATTTTCAAGGGATACATAGGAATGCTCGTGCACTTTTCCTTGGGCCCAGCCTAAATTACCTTTTCTGTCCCTCAACCTAAAACCTTCCCAAGAAACACTTGGTGATCTAGACTCTAGGTCCTCATTCACGCCGGGTTTTATAATTACCTCACCATGTGTCTCCCATGTTCCCCACCATCTAGAGTCGGAGATCTATGACCTTAATCTAAGAACACCTTCATCCTTTTCGCAAGATGTTAAACTCCACAAAATATTCTAGAACAACACATGGCTTGATTCCCATCTTTATGGGATATATAGGAACTCCCAGACATCCTGTCTCTGGGTCAAACCCTAGGAATCTGAAATCTTCACCCCCTCTCTTTTAGCCCCTCAGCCTGAACTCTTTTGGGAACATGTGGTACGGTGAGTACCTCATGTGTTCTCATTCATGTCGGGTTTTGCGATAGTCGTTCCATATTCTTCCCATGTCCTTTTTCATCCTGGTTCGAGTTCTATAACCCTATACAATGATCCCCTAGAGGAACTATGCATTTGGTTCAGCTACTTCGTCTTCTTGTGCTCAGTTCATTAAATCAATCCCCCCTTAGTGGCTCATCCTACGACCATTAAGAAAAATGCATGCGATATCAGGACCCTTTTCCTTGGAGGGGGACTCAACTCCCTTTATATGATACGTCTTATTATCACACATAGATGAGTTGTGATAGTGCCCGAAGTGTGGAATTTTTATAGGGACATTCCCTCATTCCATGTCCATGCTTTGTGAGCCTGTTATTTGGATCCTCATCATATTACACGTCTAAAGGGATCCCCAAGCGGCCTGGTCTCATGCCACATTGGCTTAATTAGTGATTTGGTCCAATGTCCCTAAGGACCTCAGACGACATTAGCCACAGGTCCAGTGTTTCAAACATGGTCAGTGGTCGACCCTCATTTTTCTGTCCCCATTCCAGGCTAACGCCAAACAGATACTATGTTTTGAACATGGTCAACAGTTATCCCTTATCATCATGCCACCATCATTGTGGTCCAGATCTCGAGCATCATGATTCACATATTTCAACTTTCTTATGTTCAAGTGGAATTCTAACATACAAGAATTTTCTCCACCATGCATCTAGGTGCTTTATATAGGCGATTCATTATCAATGGGATGTAGTTAATCTAGTGTCCCATCACCCCTAACATGTTCTTTCCTAGGTGATGAATTTCCCATCACTGCTTCTTGTTTCCCACACCGAGCATTACTCACATGTGCTTAGTAGTTCTGGTAGGACATGTACTGGCATAGTCATGACACACATAACGTTTATCATCCAGCGCGACTTTAAACTACACTCCAGAATGATGTATGTCTTGATTCACATCCTTATGGGATACGTAGGAACAATGCAACGCATTGGTTCGGGCCTATCCTAACTTTCACTTTTGATCCCTTGACCTAATGAACATTCTTGGGGGATACGTGGTGTGGTGATTACTCCTTATGTCCTCATTAGCTTCAGTTTTATAACTACCGCACCACATACTTACTTTCTGAGATCTTCCCTTTCACTCTTCGTCTAATCATATGATGTTAAACTGTACGAGTCCATATGTCCACAACGCATGACACTAAACTCTGATTCTACCCTGAATAAGTTTATGATGCCTCAGGTCCCTCGCCAAAGAGGCCTTGATCAGATGTATGTTTGTTCCATGATCAGATGGATACACCCACCCAATGTTCCTTCAGCATAGTGGCGTTATTTCAATAGTGTTGGACACCATTCGAGCAATCCATCACTCCAACTCCACGCTTTGTGTGCCCTTCATTCGGACCCTCGTAATATTTCACGTCAAAAAGAACCCCCTAACAGTATGGATTTTCAGCCTATGGCTTGCCTACTATCCTATGCCAAAATTCTGGGAGAAAGGTGGATGAAATTTTGAGTCAGGACCCATGTTTCAAACATGGTCAGCAATCAGCCCTGATTTGTTATTCCCATTCTAGGCATACATAATAGGGATATTGTGATTTGAATACAGTCAACATTTATCCTTCATTGTCATGCCATCCCTATTGTATTCTGAATATGGGGTATCGTGATTCACACTTTCCACTCCCCCATGCCTATATTAATTCTAATGCACATGGAATTACCCTGCTTGTGCACTAGAGCACATTGGAATGACGACATGTCAATTGTTCTGAGGCCATGTTCCTCCAATTGGGTCTCTCCCATTTCTTCCTTGAAATCCATGTTTGATGTTCAAAACTCAGATGCCCAAAGCATGGTTGGAACTCCGGCATTCAAATGAATTAATAGTGTGATCATCCCTTATTTCTCACATCGGGCATGACCCATGTGAGATTAGGAATTGATTGATATTAATTTCACGATTGTGGTTGAGATTCAATGAACTTGAAAAACATATAAATGAATATGTTCATACATGTAGTTCATAACAAGAGGTAGTAAAAAATCAATGAGTCTATGAGTTTGACCAAAATAGGGACCATAAAGATCATCAACATGGATGGATCACTCTAACGCCGCTACCTTTGGGCTAGTGGTCTCTAGGATTTTTTCCCACCCCCCGAGGACCCTGTCTTAATTAGCAGTATTAGAACGCAGTTCACAGACCCTAGCTTGTGTTGGGACCTGTTCAGTTCGTAGTGTAGTAATTTTGTGAACTGCTTCCACTGGCTGCTCTTGGGAATTTGTCAGCGGGGCCCTCAATTGTACACCAATCTCAGAATATTTTGCAATGAATACCTCCTTTTCTTTCACCTATTCTTCAGGATGTTGGACCTCTTGTTACACCACTAGGAATGATTGTGTATTCCATGACTCTTTCTGACATCAGGAAATGTCGGAGAGTCAGCTGCTCTCACATAGCTTCTCACCCAGGTTGTTGCGGACTGTCGAATGCAGATGGTGAGCATCCACCACTCCAGCATAGAGAAATCATAGCCAGGTGTGGAGATATCCCATACATTTTAGCCATTATGTATGAGGATGACCGAGAAATTTCTTGATACACTTCCACCCATTGTGCCACATCATAAAACACTCATCGGCCGCCTCCAAAGCAGAATCATCTGTCTCCTCAGGATCTACAGGCTGATAGTCGGGGAAAGTAGCCATGAAATCAGTGACATGGTCTTCTTCAGGTATTCCCACCAAGGGGTTAGGCTCTTCAATGTCTGGGTAACCTTCCCCTCACTCCTATTTCTTGGAAGCTCATCAATAACTTCAGGCCTTACGCCAGCATTAATTTCTCTAATATCCCTAACTCTTTGCTCACCAAGTGCCTGAGTCGGCTCAGTTTGGGAAGTGTCCCTTGAATGGGCCAACACATTTTCCATCAAATCAATTGTGGATGGTTTGGGCTCAGTGGCCTACCGAGCTTCAAATGCCGTGATTATTGCACAAACAATGAATTTCGGGATCTACTGGGTTCTCTGATAGCCTATATAATATATCTAAGTGACAAAACATTCAAGAACTCAGTGCAGCGGCCTCCGGCGTTCCCGCCACCACAGGATGTGTCAGGGTGGGGGATCCTTAATCACTCGTTAGCTCAATAATGGGTGTCAGCACCCCCACCTTGTTCTATTGGAACTTCCTCCCTCCTTACGAAAAAGGTTCTTACTCAGTTCCAATATGAATTTGAGTAGGATAAATTAATCCGATTGAAAATTTTAAAAAGTGTTGTAGAAAAGTGGAGTGGAGGATGGATAATGAATGAGGCATACCTCAAGTAACTAGGTTATGTCCGCATCGGAGCCAACAATCTCACCACTCTCCCGAAGGCTCCCTTGCTGGTCTGCCCCTTGAGACCCTCCACCTCCAAGAACCTATTCATCCCCTACTTCTCCACCCTCTCTTTCTTCCTCCTCCTATTCTGACTCACTTACCTTTGGCTCCTCGTCTCTATCGTCATCCTCGGGCAACATCTTTTCTAGATCATGCTATCGGCTAAGAATCACCTTCACCTAGGATGGTGGTTCCTCACGAAGACCACGTTGAGGTGCATATGCATACATGTCCATTAGGTATGCATGCTGATGATGGAAGTTCACCCTGTCATCGACCCAAATGAGTCTGACCTCTGGAAATTGGATTTTGTCTCGTACATTATTTTCCTAGAGGGATTCAGTGCCCATCGACTGCCATTTGGTTAACCAAGCCGACAAAATCGCCTAGAAGATTGATTCAGCAGAAGGTTGGAGTAGGTTTCTTATTTACTTACAAGGAATCTCTCTGACCACTCCATGAGCCCCTCTCCTCCTAGGTGATGTGGGCATGGCCACGCTGTGAGACATTCCCAATATTGTAGACCCGACATGTGTGGGCCCAGTTGCCCAACTTGCTTCTGGCCTTTCCTCCTCAACAGCTCCATGTCTACTCTCTTGCCACCCAGGTTTTACACAAGCTACGTTGAGCTACCGAACACGCTTCTGTAAAAGCCCCTCAGGGTATGATATGGCCCAATGTTCGGAATATTCTGTCGGAAGGCCAGCATCAACTCCGATAGGGGAAGAGTAATGACGTTTCCAGATCCATGGGTTGTGAACATCCGCCACTTTTGGTGAAGAATGTAGGAATGTCACTCCTCGAATACATCTATATACACCTTTTTCTATATCCGCTGGAGGTATCCAAAATGCCTGGAAAATCTTGACAGCACGTAGGGCTCACAAAATATCTTCTCGTCAACCCGGGCCATAAGCACCCCACCTCTAATGCTCTGGTAGTATTCTCTTTCCTCCAGTGAGCCTTGTCTGAAATCTATCATTTTCCCTGTCACACCCAGATTTATAAAACAATTTTAATTTTAATTTTTTTTATTTTAATTTTCTTTTGCATGTCTTGGTCGGAGTGTGGGACTAGCCCGATTGAAATTTTACGTTTTGATGATAAAGGAATATTTTGTGCTTAGTGGCGTCCAACGCACGGGTGGGGGAAGACTGATGCCACACAACATTGAATGGGTCATCGCACGACCATTCTCAGTTCCTCGCATGACCTACATGTTGTTCAGTGAAAATAAATGAAGTAAAATAATAAATTCAGTGAATAAAAAATTTCTCACAAAATTAAATGAGAAGAATAAAACGATTAAGGGTTTTTATAATAATAATAATAACAATAATAACAATAAAAATAGTAATAATAATAATTGCAGTAGTAATAAAAACAATAACATTAAGAGTATTATTATTATTATTATTATCCTTTTTGTCATGGTTTTAATTAAGTCATTAGTAATAATAGTAATATTGTTATTTTGGTTGTTGTTTTATTAAGTTATCATAAACATTATTAAAATTATGAATATAATAATTAGCATTAGGCATTATTAGGATTTCCTTTTTTTCTTTTCTTTTTTGTATTTATTTTTTTTCTTTTCATTTGATAGGGTTTTAATTTTTTGGGCCCCCATTCCCCATTCTCCCCATCGTGACACTCCCCCTTTCCACACTCATCCCATTGCGACCTAGTGCACCCCCTTCTAGCTCCACTCTACTCCATTCCATTGTGGCTCCGCCCTAGCTAGCGAATCCCTCCAGCACTCATCGTCTCCAAGACTCTCACCGTCGCTCTGTCGCATGACCTCCCATGAAAACTCGTCACTACAACCCTATTCCCAAGAAACTTGACACCACGCCCCTACACCCAACCGATATCCCTCCTAGAAGTCCTCTGGTGGGACACCCCATCATGGTTGAGTATTCTCCTAGAACCCTTCCCAAGTGACCCCCCTTCCATCAAGGATCCTTGTCGGCATGACAACCAATAGTATACTCCTCTTTCTCCTTCTCTAGAGTTTTTTTAATCCTTTTTTTGTTTTGGGGTTGGGGTTCACCAGCGGGTAGGGTCATGTTTATGGGTTTAAAGTTTGGTTCATTGGGGTTTAATCTTCTTGATTAGGATTCTATGTTGGTAACAATGGAATGCGACTTCTTGTGTCGCATGGAGGTGGGTATTGGAGTTTTAGTTCTCTATCTTTGTGGTTGTGCACTTTTTTGTTTTTAGTTGAATTGTAGACTTGGAACCTATTTATGGTTTAATGGCGTGTTTGGTTGGTTGTTTCCAGTTTCAGTTTGTTTATCTTGCTACTAGTCTTTATATATTTTATTTTGGGTAAATAGTTACCATGTGTTAGTTTTCATACCCAGAAAATTATTCCAGCCTATGGGGATCAGGAACGCCCCTCGGGCTATGCCGCGGGCTGGGTCGGGCACCGGGTCGGATGGCGACCCTTCCTGGTTCATGAAAAAATGTTATCATAGGCAGTTTGTCCTCTTCGTTCATGTTATTTTTTTTGGTATAGTGTCAGTGTAGAGAAAATTAAGGGTGTCAGAACATGAGGTTCTGGCTACGAGTAAGGTGCTTGGCCAAAACACATCGTTGCAGGACTCAAGTTACCAAAGTAAGCTGAGGTTTTTCAAAAAAAAATTGGTATGTGGTGTTAATATTTTGTAGGGTAAATGAAAAGGGAGTAGGGACTATGGTCCAAGTGATCTCGCTGGGTCTGGAATTCCATGTGGATCTGGGTATGCTGTCCTAGAATACCCTCTATGGCGGTGGCGTGATTGGCATATGACCGACAACCATATCTCCCAGTCACCCGCTCACACTAGTTCCCTCTTTCATTGTTCATCGACTAGTTGTTTTGGATTCGTGGAAATATTATTTTCAATTAAATATGTTATGGTATAGAAAAATGTTTTCAAATGAATCAATTTAAAAATAAAATGATGAGTATGGTTTGAAAAGTGTGGGTTCAATGTTTGGTTATGAAAATAATGGAACGTTCCGATTTTGATTCTTGGTGTTCTGATGGGGAACCACATGCATGAGTTTATATGGAAAGACAAATGTTTAATGGAATGAGCAGATGAATTTCTGGATGAATATGAGGTGGGTGCCAGTGTGGCACATGAACATGCATGTGCGAGGCCCATGAGACACCATTTGTGTTTGTGAAACCCACTATCTTTGGTAATTTTCAAAAAAAAATTAATTAAGAATTCAGTGTTTTAGTAATCGGTGGTTATGTGGGTTGTCCTTGAGTTTTTGAAATGTGTTATGTTAGGTGTTCTGATCTAGGAATCCGTTATGAATGATTTGTGTCCTGATTTTGAGTTCTTATTTGTAAGTTGGTGTGCAAGCACGTTGTTTATGGTTTCATTGGAAATGTTCTTCACGAAGCCCTTATAGTAGTTCTCCCTACACATTTAGTGTTTGATTACAGTATTTCTTGGACATTGGACCAGTTTGATTGGGTCCATGGTTTTCTTTCCTGACTAGATTATTCCCTCATAAAGCATAATCATGTCATTGAAGTGTGGCCATGTGTAATTTTCCATTGGCCAACCCTCAAGTTGTTTAAAGTAAAGACTCTTCCTTTTTAGTGACAGTGCTAAGAATATTAATTTCCTTCGGTTAAGAGGATCCTCTCATAGTGGAATGATAGATGCGAGGTGATTTGAAGGGATATTTTGTGTCTTGAGTTTTTTGATTCATCGGTTATGAAGTTTTACACTATCATGTTTGGAGTCTACCCTTGGAAACGGTGAGTGGAATTCCAACGGGGAAGGGTTATGGCGGTTCAAAGTTATTGATGTGGACCGAAACCTTCATAGGCTTATAGTGATTTCATCTGCCACAAGGTCATGTTTGTTGAGGTCTCGTAGTGTGACTTCTCTTTGAAGAGAAATGGTGGATTTCATAGGATCCTTCGGGAATCCCTGTTTTCTTAGGAGATTGTCCTCTCAGTGAGTTCTAATTTTTCAGTTCAAAGGGGAGTGTTTATCGTGTGCCTTTCTTTATTATGTTTCTTTGATATGGGGAAGAGGTAATGCATGTGCACCATCTAATCCCATTTTCGGTGGATATAGCACAAGTGAGTAGTTGGACGTCGTGGTGTGTTGTGGTTGTGTGTGTTTTCTCGGTTGCGATATGGTTACGTGTGGCACCAAAAAGGAGAATCTCCATTTGGTAGTCTTAAAGACTGGACTACAAGGCATAAGATGCATCAAACATCAAGTCTCTATCCATAGGCCTTATAGTGAAGCTGGCGCATGCAGTGTATGAGACCCTGACTTTATTTCAGTCATTGGGGCTGAAGGTAAAGGCAGTTTACATTGTTTTCTAAGGTTTTTCCGTTCTGAAAGAACCGTATGGGTTAGTAAGGATTCTGAAACTATTTGGTGAAGTGTCTGTCTTGTTATCTTCAAGTGTTGATGGTTGTGTCCCCACAAATATAATTGTTTTTAGTGGTCTGTATAGGGGAATGTTGGGTAAACCAGACTCAATTTTGAACAGTGCTAATCCAAGGATGTGAAGATGTTGATTTATCTTGGGTTTTGGTTTTGACGCCCCGGTAGTTGGGCCCAACCCTCCTCTCCCCTTGTGGTTGGGTTCTTAGACATCATCAAAAAAAGTTCAAGGTTTTGTATCTTATGTCACCTCTAATGGTTGGGGGACCCGTGATAGGTCTCGATCAAATGTCTTTGGAATGAATTAGTGTTGGAAATCTTCATAATGGTGGGGAGTCTGCTCGGGCCTCCCCATGTCGGTTTTCCAGTCATGTCATGGAGTTTGGTAGGTTTCTAATGGTGGGGAGCCCCTCCATGATTTTACATGTTGGCCTTTTTGTTATGTTTCTAGAGAAGACATGGTGCTAGTTGATAAGTGTATTCCTTGGACATGCTTGGTCTTATTTGTTCGTTCTAGTTAAATGATGTGGTTTCTATTCTTTGGTGGTCGATGTGTTTTTGTATTTGAAGTTGGTTCTTGTGGGTGATAGAGTTACTATCCTTTATTAATCAATAATAGGTTTCTTACCTCTTTGGGATGGGCGACACATATCAAGAATACTTTTAACGAGTCTCTTGAGGTTTTCATTTAAGTCACCTTCTCTAAAATTGATGTGCTGGCCTCCTTTCACTTTCTTTTTATGGGGATCCTCTTTGAAACATAAGGGGGTGTTGTTTTCATCATTGGGGTTCAATCTTAGTTGGGGATTTCTGGGGATGTAAAGATCCATGGTGGGGAGAATTATCAAACCCAGATTTCTAAAAAAAATAATTTTATTAATTTTTTCTTATTTTTTTTGCAAATCTTGGTCAGAGTGTGGGCCGAGCCTTATTGAAAGTTTGCTTTTTACTGATAAATGAATATTTTGGGCTTGGCGGGGTCCAATGCACATGCGTGGAATGGTCGAAGCCGGATGGCATTGACTGGGTCACCGCACGACCTTGTCTAGTTCCTCGCATGGCCTGTATGTTGTTCAGGACAAATAAATGAATTAAAATTAATAAATGAGGTGAATAAAGAATTTCCCACTAAATTAAAATAAATGAATAAAATGATAAAGTTTTCTTCTAGTAATAACAATAAAAATAATAATAACAATAGTAATAATTATAACAATAGTAATAATAATAATTATTGTAGTAATATTTAAAATAAAATTAAGATTAGTATTATAATTATTATTATTATACTTTTTTCTTTGTTTTAATTAAATAATTAGTTATATTATTAAATTTTTTATTATGGTTTCTATTTTATTAATTTATCATAAAATTTATTATAATTATGATTATAATAATTATCATTAGTTATTATTAGGATTTACTTTTGTTCTTTTCTTTTTTCCATTTATCTAATATTTTATTATCTTTTCCAAGGTTTCAAAAAAACATTTGGGTCCCCTTTCCCCCTTCTCCCCATCTAGGCACCCCCCTTTCCCCCCTCTTTCCATCGCGACCTATATCACCACCCTCCTAGCGCCACTCTACTCTAGTCTGTCGTGCCACATCCCTAGCCTGTGACTCCCTACAGTGCTCAATGAATTCCCAGATCACACTGTCGCACCGTCGCATGACCTCCCCTAATAACCCGTCGCTGCACCCCTGTTCCCTGGAAAAATAACACTACACCCCTGCACCCAGCTGACAGCCCTCCTGGTAGTCCTCTAGCATTACACCTCAGCCTGGTGGAGGATTATCCTAGAGCAATTTCGAAGTGACCCTCCTTCCAACAAGGATCCTTGTCAGTGCGACCACCACTGATAGACACCTCTTTCTCCTTCCCTTGGGTTTTTATTATCATTTTTATGTTTGGGGTTGTCGTTCACCAGTGGGTAGGGTTGTGTTTAGGGATTTTTATATGGGTTCATTTGGGGTTAATTTTGTTGATTAGGATTCTATGTTTGTAACATGGGGATGTGGTTTCTCGTGTTTCTTGGAGGTTGTTATTGGAGTTTCAGTTCTCTATATTTGTTGATGTGCACATTGGGTTTTTAGTTGAATTATAGACTCTGGATCTGTTTATGGATTATAGGCATGTTTGGTTGCTTGTTTCCAGTTTCAATTTGTTTATCTTGTTAGTTTTTTTTCTATCTTTCATTTTTGGTAAATCATTCCCATGTGTTAGTTTTCATACCCTGGCACTTGTGCCAGCCCGTGGGGTTCGGGAACCTCCTTCAGGCCATGCCACGGGCCTGGTCGGGCACTAGGTCAGATGATGACCCAACCTGGATCATGACATGGCCAGTCGGAGTGGGAAATGAACAAAAAAAATTGACATGATTGTCGATTTTGATCCTAACCCCCTCCTCATTGAGCATCAATGGCATGACCCCCAAAACATTCAGCAAGGAAGGTCATAGTCTATTACCCAGAAGATGAATGGCATTTGGAAATGTACATCTACCATAGTGAGCCGCGATCCAGCTGGGATGGATCTAGAAGGGGTCACAGATCCTCCTCGGTGAGCCCCCTCTCGAAATGCGCCCTTAAATGGCGTAAAACCAGCTTAACACAGCATCTCCCAGATTGAACCTCTGATTAGCTTCCATGATGCCAGTCATCACTAGTATCGAAAGACAAACTCCCATCCTTTTGTCCCTCACTGGTAGAATCCACCCACTCAGTAAGGTTGCAAGAAATCCGGCATACAGGGCTTTTCGGTCCTGACTCTCATTTATACTGAATCCCCAGGATTGATATTCCCCGAACTCCAGGATCCTCTAATAAAATCCTCCTTTCATCTCTATGTCGTGGTCGTACAC
This sequence comes from Viscum album, assembly GCA_963277665.1. Classification (NCBI taxonomy): domain Eukaryota; kingdom Viridiplantae; phylum Streptophyta; class Magnoliopsida; order Santalales; family Viscaceae; genus Viscum; species Viscum album. The sequence continues at coordinate 885,423,767 of OY728123.1, forward strand.
CGTCTTCCTCACCCCAGAATCATGATTTCTGGATCTCTTTGTAGAAACAAACTAAACCATTTATTATAGTCAATGTCCTTCAAAAAGTATTTGACACCCAACCTCTTTTTAGCCAGCTCCAACATATGCCATGTTAAGATGGAATTTCGGGATCACTCTCCCGAGATGCTCCTTGTTGGGAGAAATTCATCGTACTAGTGCCCATCCAAAGAGATACCCCCGATGCAATGAATGTCCAAAATGCGGATGCCAAAATCCCCATGGTGAAGATTGAAGGTATTGGTATGGGGGGACCATCCGGTAAATAGTTGTGGCCTGAGTTCATGCTGAGAGTAAAAATGAAACTGTGATGTCCACACCACCTCGAACAATCCGATGTGCCACAGTTCGGCCCCAAACTCATCACACATCTGGCATACCAAAATCTCCCAGGCCCATTCACTTGTGAAATTTCATCCAGACCGTAGGTCCGAATACTACAGCCAGCCTTTTGTTTTGTTAGTGACATTGTGTCAAAAAGTACTTGCGTAGTGGGATAGAGAATCCACTACGTCTGGGACACATCCCAAAAATTTCATATCTGGGGGTCCAGGGTATAAATCTCAATATGTCTGGTTTCTCTAGTAGGATTGCCATTGTAAGTGATATTATAATGAGGGAGGTCATCGTCGCAGGTCACCCATGGTCGTGGTGTGTCGACTTCAAAGCCTAGCATGGGAACCTCCTCCAAAATAACAATGTCCCATATTTGTATGTTGTCAGACAATGCAGACCCCTTCTAGGTTGTTGTAATCATGTTGAAGAGAGTTTGGTTGATAGATACAATCTTTTTGGCGCCATAAAATTCAGGATTGGCAACTATCTCGATCCTTTGAGTAGGGAACGTAGCATCTCTATTACCATTTGCCCGAATAGCAGCCATCTTCTTCCAACAATGTCCAAAAGAGTCACACGAAATGAAGGATATGGCGCCCAAAAAAATTAGAGGGAGGCGTGAAAAACTGAGGTAACGGCGCGGAAAACACTGGTCCTGCACATAAAGAAAATATCCGAACTCGAATAATTACATGACATGAAAGAGTTTTTCGTGAACGGCATGGATATTTTTCACACGCGAGAGCTCAGGAAGTATCGCACGAGAAAAAGCCGTACGGGCGGAGGGACCCACGATGGTTTTTATAGGTGCGGAGTGTGGTTTACGCACTCATGAAAATGGTTTTTGCGCAATTTAAAGCTTTTACGTGCCAAGGCAATTCTTGGCGCACATCGACCATGGGAGGGTGCACATCTCAAAATTTTCCTTAGAATCTGACCTTTTTGTCCACTAACTAATCTGATTCTAAGGGGGGCCTTTTTAGATGCCGAGAAATGCTCCAGTCCTAGAAATGGGGTCTTTTTTGGACAATGAAAAGGCATATTTTGACTCGGTTGTTTAGCGCGGGGGGGGGGGGGGGCATGCAGAAAATCCAAGTGGTGCACAAAAAACTCCATTCACACATGGAAAATAGCAGGATATGAGGGAATGTTCTGAGCCGGCACGCCATATTTCGCGCTGGCCACCCGGGCGTGCATTATTCCGCACCGCTGGCCCAGGCATGTTATCATTCGCGCCAGTGGACTTTTGCACAGACGCAAGGATCCTGCCATCATATAAATAGAAGGGAACCCCTTCAACAACCTACAGATGAAGAATCTGATCCTCCTCTCGTGCGCCTAATTGACCTATTCAGCAGGTAAAAAATGGATTTCACATACGATATTTTTCGCGACTAGTCTCCCAGGGGTCCACCTTCATGTGGGACCACTCGAGATTAACCCTTGCCCAAATCACTATAAATCAAGTGCTTTGCACATAATTCCCACCCCTTGTGCAGAATTAATTCCCCTTTCATGCACACGTCTACCAGTATTTTGTGAAACTGTCCGGCGCAATCCCTTTATTTGGCACACAAAACCTCAGCTCCCTTTTGTGTGAAAATCTCTCGGATTGTGCACACACCCGGTTTATTTCGCACAACTATTCCAATTTATCGCAACCATTTGGTACCACTAACATGGGCCCTTTCCGAGCAACTACTCTATTTTCTTGAGAGCCTCCCTCCTGGCACTTACTTTATTCAATGTCCCTCTTTCGGACATCATCTTCAGGAGCCTCTCATTCCCAAAAGATCTACATCGTACCATCTTTTCCCATGCCACCCTCAAGGTTTGAATGAAGTAACTTCAAAGTCCATTGAGAAGTGTTCTTTGGGGCATCGCTTTGCCTCATCCTTCTTTGTATAGGCACGATAACGGCTATTTCTTCTTCGAATAGCCACACTAATGTGGACCCCCCAATCGATCACTCCATAACACCCTCTCTCCATTGAATTATCGATGCATTCTGTCCCTCATGGTCAGAATGTATCGGTTATGTATGTCCTAGGAGTGCGGATTGAACCCACCTCGTCCGAGATGCAGGATGATAAACTATCATGCACCCTCGTCCTCAGCACATGCAATTAAACTATGACCTCACACCGTGCCTCACACGTGGTGTGCCTCGTCTTGGAAATTCTCTATTCCCACTGGTCTCCATGGGAGTGAGAGCATTCCTCACATGGAATGTCATCCTCTTTATTGGAACAAAATTCATTCACGGGGAAAGGGAAACCACATTGGTGTAGGCCCCTAGCCTTTCTCTCAGGAGGTAGCCTCCCTGCTCCTCCATTATTTTTTAGTCCCAAGGACCAGAGAGGGGGGGGGACGGATACCAGACCCCTCCTTTCTTCAGTACCAAATCACTCTCCCACTGGGCTTTGTCACCACCAGTAATTCCACCCTGAAGTAAGTCCCAATATCCACCTCGTCAGGCCTCCACCCGGGTGTATGCCTATGTTTCCTCTTTGGGTCGCTAACCACGTGTAAGCCGCACTCTACTTTCTGCAGACACACCTTTCGCGACATGATGGTCAAGCCTTTTCTGCCTCTTGTTTCTCACACTGAGCATGACTCAAGTGGTCTTAGAGTAAGTTTCAACCATGACATCCTCTTCGGGTATCCTAGAGTGTAATCCCCACAACCACCCAAACTACATGGACTTTGATCCTTGCTGAGGAACAATACATAGGAAGGCTCCCTAAGGCTCAAGCCCATCAACTATTGGTTATAACCTCTTCTTGTCGGTTCCCACCTTACAAACTATTTGGTCTTTGATCATTGCCATGGAAAGGTATGCAGGAAGTCTCATTGACTTTTAAGCCCAACACCCAGTCGCTCTGACCCCCCTTTAGGTCAGTTCACCAAATCACCACCAGAACTACATGGACATTGCTTCTTGTTAAGTCAAGGTACGTCAGAAGCCTACCCAAGGTTGAAGCCCAAAAACCATTGGTTCTGACCTCTTCATGTCGGATCCCACCTTCTGAAGTATGTGGACATTTATCCTTACTAAGGAATGGTATATAGGAAGCCTCCCTGAGGTTTAAGACCAAAATCCATCTGGTCCCAACCACTTCACATCGGTCCACCCTCATCCTACACGATGTTAAACTGTACCCATTCTAAATACATGGGACTTGATCCCTATCTTTTAAATAGGGTATATAGTAATCCTCCCTGAGGTTCAGCCCCGTTAAACAAAAGGCCGCTGTCAAGACCATTCAATGGTAATCCATTGAAATCCTCAATCGATGGTAAGACGTCTTCACTAAACTACGAGGACATTGATTCCATGCCTTGGAGATACATAATAAGTCTCTCCATGGCTCAACCCAACATCACCGTCTCCCTCACATCGGTTCCACATCATTCCCCATCCCCTTAAAAATAACCGGGTATTTAACCATGTGGTATCCCCAAAATCAAGGTTCCCTCCAGGTGTTTCACCCACCTGATCCACTCCAGTCAGTGTTACGATCAGTCTGATCCCTATCCTCTAGACTTTAAACCTATGGCATAACCTATGTTAAACATAGGAAGCTGAGGAAAACCTCAGAGAATTTACCGTGGAATATAATTCCCCGCATTCGATGTGGGATGTCTCAGGATTCCACTCCCTTGAGAAACCCTATAATAAGGGGAATAAAACCCAAACACTTTAGTGTTCCAGCATCTAGGCACGCCAGTGATGTCCAACGTGAATACTCCCTCGACCGAAGGTTGCTGCCCTGGTTGGACCCCTTGGAATGTTCGGACAAAAGAAGTGTAATTAACCAGCGTCCATGAAGATATGGTGCTGGGAAGAGTTTCACGAACAAAATCTTAAATCTATAAGAGAGACCCAGACTAGGTAAAGAGTTTTGAGGAGGAATCCACGGAAGGAAGAACCTAAATCCTGTCATCCTATATCGATCAAGGAGCAAACATCCCCAAACAGAGAACAGATGCTGCCCGCCATTGGAAAGTAGGAAACCGGGGAAACAAACACCACTGTCGTCCTTGAATCAGACATACACACGTGCCTTGACGAAAGCGTTGGTAACCATTTCGATATTGTAAATGAATAGATTTATCTTTAAAAACATCAAATTCCATAATTTGACCAATAATAACTTATGTTAAGAGTTGAAAAAGATAATCCACTTACAGGTCACCCTCAGGTGCATCCTCAAGGAAGTCCTCCTGATATGAAAAACTATTAGCTAGGGTAAAAAACCTAAAAACCATAAATGTATTTTCCTTACTGTGCATAGAACGGAAATTGGGACTTCATCATAAAAATATATTCGAGGCCTACTCCTCCGTGAAGTTGGAGTACATGGGGAGAATTGGATACGTGGTACACAGTTTGGCATGATAAACAGATATTTTCAAAATTCATGTAGTTATCTACACATGCCTTTTACACTAATGTATCCAATAATTCTGTTGGAAGAGACAAAATGTTTTATTCTTTAGCCATCTAAAATATTGAGAAGGATTCTGATTAGTTTGACACAATAATGTAATTTAAGGTTGTTCTATTTTTCCAAAGATTCCTTAACTGATCCTCTAATACAAACTGTCATGACCCCGACCCCAGATGTCTGAAATCGGTTCCTGAAACCTGGTGTGCAATATTTTTCATAAATACATGCATACAAAAAAACTAGAAATTTTATTCTGACACAATGAATTAATTCAGTTTAGGTTCTGGAAAACTAAATGTTGTTAAAACACTTCTTCCTAAAACATGATATGTTAAACAATTATATTGATGTCTTTATAAAAAATTACTCCAAAATAAACCTTCTAAAACCTAAATTAAAACGCAGAGTAAGAATTAGAATGCCCAGTAAGGGTTTATAAAACTTTTAATTAAATTACCCTTTTAAAACATATTTCCTTGAAATAATCTTAAAACGTTTTCTTAAGAGGAAAATATTACTTTTTGAGACAGAACATCAATATTTTCGTTGGTTATATGAATTTTTTTTCCGAAATTCCTTTTATACATGTTATTTGTGATAACATAAAAACTTCAAATAAAACATTAATTAGAGTGCACATGTGTCTAAAATAAATGCATGAGATGTTGATAATTCATAAACTGATCAATCCAACTCTAAAATTAGTGAATTAAATATAATAATTTATATCATTATTCATTAGAATTTAAAATGAAATTAATATAACCCAAACATTAGATACCCTTTCCTTGTATAACATGATATTTTAATACATGATTATTCATCATGACTTCATTACCCTTATCATAGAAGATTCTTAGAAAAGGGATATTCTATTAGTCGAACAATTCCTTGTTTGAACATTTATCATTACATAATGAGAGAATGTATAAGTCCAGACATTGTCAAGGCCTTGCGCTAAGACCGTACAGGTAAAAACCTGACATAATTGTGATTAACGACCATACATAATTGTGAAAAAATATAGAATCACGTACACACATCATTTCACTTAACTCATGAGATTTCATCACTTTACCCAATGCATTAGATCACTGTATAATTTCGGGTGCACCCATCAAATCATTTTATGTCTTATACAATCCTCATATGTCTTAGTATGTTCTTATTTTCATTGTTTTTATACTACATAGGAAAATTAAATTCCTAATACATAATCATTTGCATATATTCACTTAATTTAATTGAAGTGTGCATTAAGTGGAAAATAACAAGATTTCTTATTTCCAGATTTCACAATTATGTGTGAGAACTAAAAATACATACCCTTACACATGTATTAAGAAGTATTTCACATAAAATTACTAGATAACACATGAAATAACAACACTTGAATTAAACTCTTAAGAACATGACCTTTTCCAAAACCATGTTTACATGTTTTGACATTGGGATACTCATTTAATCCAATATATGTTAAAATATTAAAACATAAACTATAAATTATCCAGAGCGTTTATTGTGACAATTAAGAAATAAAAATAATGGATTATTTCTTAGAGAAATGTTGGTGCATAAAATAAATAACTAACCATGTGTACTCGGTCATGAACATATACTTGTTCTTGAACATGAAAACTGTTGGGAAAAAATCCCTCTGGGTAACATTGCAGTATTTTTGGGTTGATTGTGTTTGTTGACAAAGCAGGTTTTCATGGATATTTGTCGAGTTCCCAAGAAGTTGTTGACAATCCTTGTTGACAAATAACGATGACAAAGGAAAGGACGATCTGGAGGCTTTACAAAAGAGCAGTACAAGGTGGGTCCGTTTCCCAGAGTTTGCTATATTTTTGGGGTCCAAAATTTGGAATTTGGTGAGCATCACGAAAAGTGGATTTGCATGGAGATCATATTTTTTATATGGAAAATACATGAGTTTCGCGAAGATGGGATGTATGGATTGGATTTCGCGAAGGCCATAAAAATGGAGGCGGTGATGCTTCACGATTACGTCAAAGCTTCACGAACGACAGAGTTGAAGCGCATCGCGGCGGTGAAGGGCTTTGCGAGGGAGCATCGCGGAGAAGGCACGAAGAAATGTTGAAAGTGATCCTTCGCGATTATGACGAGCTCCGCGAACAGAAAATTGCCGTGGTGCTTCGCGATTTGGACAGAATTCCGGAAGAAACTTTGAAGCTTCGCGATTGGCGATGACGTGGCGTTGACTTCGTGCGGAAGGGCCGAGGGTCGGTGGAATTGCCTATAAATAGAGGCCGAACCCCTCGAGGGAAGTAGAGAGATTTTTCACAGAAGATAATTTTCTCTCGATATGCAAAGGTGGTTTGCTAAGACAGTGTGCTTCACGAAAGAAGAGCTTCGCGGTGGCTATTGTAGCACTGTGAAACCTGCGAGCTCTGCGCTGGCTTAATAAGCTTCGTGAGGGACATTTCTTGCGATGGCTTGAGCTTCGCGAAAGTGCTTCCCGAATGTGCTTCACGAAAAGGCAGTAGTTTCGCGAAGGCTTGTTTGAGCTTCACGAATTTGGGAGCTTCGCGAAGTAGGGTACTTTGTGAAGGTGTTACCAAAAGGAATTTCCTAGTGCTCAGTGGAAAAGATGTATTCATCAGTGGATGAAATTTGGACATTAACCGAGCATCCATCATCAGTTAAGGATGTGTGCATTCATGTAAATGATGAGACCTACAGGTCTATAAACTGTGAGTGGATTCCTTTCTAGAGCAGTGAGCTTAGGAAGAGGAAGAAGGTGATCCTGTCCACCGGCAGTGAGCCAGAGAGATAAAAACATGGAGTGACCCTTGGGAAAGCAGTGAGTTGACCCTAAAATTTGTAAAGGCAGTGAGCCTGGGCATAGAAGTGATCTAGCCTGAACATTGTAATCCAGAGCTAGTGAAGTTTAGTGGAATTGGTACGACCGGAAACTTGTCGGCGTTTGCTCCGTGGACATAGCCCTTTACGGTGAACCAAGTAAAATTGGTGTGTCCTATACATGCTTTACTTTCTGTTTACATTGTGCAACAGGAAAGAGAGTGAAGAGTGTTTTTCTTAATAGTGAAACATGATCAGAACGAGCGTTAATTTTATATTAGTCATACCCTGATTCACCCCCCCCCCCTCTAAGGGTATTCAGCCTTGTGGACCTATCAATTGGTATCAGAGGGAAGGTTGACATTTGTTCTTCTCTCAAATTGAGGTCAGTAATCATGGAGGGATTCCGATCTTCAACGGATGTAATTTTCAGATATGGAAGAATCAAATGCAACACTATTTCTAATCTTTGGGAATGGATGTGGTTTCAACAGCTATGCATGGTATCACAACTGATATTACTAGTGGTGCATTATCAGAAGCTGAGCATAAAGAGTTGGATGCTGATTCCAAAGCAATCAATGCCTTAGGGGGAGCCCTTTCCAATCCCTTATATACAAAGGTGATGTCATGAAAAACATCACATGCCATGTGGGAAAAGCTTTTGAATATTTATGAAGGGGATACAAAAGTCAGAGAGGCAAATCAGCAAGTGTTGTGGAACAAGTATGAATATCTGAGAATGAACCCGAATGAGTCTGTTGATGCATTCTTTGACAGAGTAAATGCTGTGGTAGAAGACATGCGGGGTATTGGAGAAATTATCGAAGATAAAAAAATTGTGAAGTGCATATTGTGAAAACTTCCACCTAGGTTCAATATTTATGTTTCTGTTTTGGAAGATAAAGGACCAAAAGAACTGACATTGGATAACATGCACAACACTCTTGTTGCATATGAAATGAGAAACGATGATAAAGAGACTGTGGAAAAGGGGAAATCCAAATAGGTGGCATTCAAGGCCATGAAGAAACACACCATTGAAGATTCTAATGAAGAAGAAGAGACAGATGAGGTGATGTCATTCATTTCTTCAAATCTGCAAAGTGGAAGAGGAAAGTTTAAAGGTAAACTTCCACTACCATGCTTTCTATGTGGAAAGGTTGGTCATCTTGCGGCAAGATTCCCCAAGAAATATCAAGATAATGATGATGATGATGATGATGAAGTTTAAATTCCCAAGAAGAAGACTTCAGTGTTTGTGAATGGGAAGAAGCAATTTAAGAGAAATTTCTTCAAGAAAAAGAATCTTCTTTCACAAGAATTTGAAAGTTCCGATGAGTAAGAGGATGAAGAGGTTCAGGAAATAGAAAATTATAGAGATCATGGGGTAAATGCCTTGGTTGTGATTGTTGGTAGTTCTCAGAAAAAGGAAGAAGCTGACGTTGGGGAAGAAGAAGAAATTGAAGGGAGAGTTGACATGGAAGCTGAATGAGAAGCAGCTCTTGAAGAGATAGATGTTTGGAGAGCAAAAACAAAGAAATGCAACAAGGTGGTACATGATTCCAAACTCTACATGCAACAAGAAGAAGAAGAGAAGTCTGATCTAGTGAAAGAAATTGAAGATATTAAGTCTTCCATGCCAGAGCTCACAGAAATGGTTGATGGGGATAAGCTCAAGATTGAATAACAGAAAAGGGAGATCGATTTCTTGAATAGAAAAGTGAAAGATCACGTCAAGCGTATCGAAGAGCTTGAAGAGGAAGTTGTCGGTCTGTGGAGAAAAGTTAAAGACCATTAAAAACCTTTGAATCCCAAAACATTCTTGGGAAATCAGGTCGTCACAAAGACGGAAAAGAAGAAAGAAGATCCTAGTAGTTCAGCAGGAAAGAAGCAGCAATTGAGCTCAGAAGTTAATGCTAATTCATAGCTTAATCAGAAACAAAAATATGTGGTAGTTGAAGTCAGACCACAAGAACCCATCCCGAGATTAAAGGTTGATTTGGGCACAAATAATAATCATAATATTCAGAGATCCAAAGGGAAAACTTGTAGTATTGAAGTAACACGAAGGAATGCACCTTATATCAGGTGTTATTGTTGTGGAAAGATGGGACATTCCCAGTATGTATGTTCCATAGTCAAAAGATATTGAAGGGAACAAGAACAGAGATGGCAGCCAAACAGAGAACGGTTTTCCAGAACATATTTCGAAGGACACTGTTTTTGGTGCGTATGATTTGGGCATATGGATAGGTACTGTACTTCGACCATTCAGAGAAATGTGCCAAAGAAGAATCAAAATGTTCGCAAGTAGCAGGTCAATAAACCGACTGGTGAGTTAAAAATGCAGAATAGATTTGCGGGTTTACAAGATGAGGATGGTCCATCATACTCTGAGAAAGAACAGAAGTCTCAATCCATGCCGAGTGTGAAAGAAAAATAATCGACCAAGAAGAAGAAAAATGAGAAGGCCGTGGTGGCAGAGATTTCCCTTAAAGCATCAGATCGATCTGGTGTTTGGATCCTTGATAGTTGTTGCACATCCCACATGACGGGTAATAAGGATCTTGTTACATGCATCAAATATGACAAATAAGGAGTTGTCAAATTTGGAAATGATGTAGGCCTGAAGATTGTTGGCTCAGGGAAAGCAAAGTTTGGGGGCAAAGATATGAGACATGCTGATGTCTTGGTAGTAGAGGGTCTCATTCATAACTTACTCAGTGTTAGTAAACTATGTGACTCTGGGCACTCTATCCGATTTACCAAGAAGATGTGTGTTGTGAAAGGAAAAGATGGAGCAACTGTTCTGCAGGGAAAAAGGTCAAAGGGAAATCTCTACCTTGTAGGTGGGGACGAAGATACATGTCTTTTATCCAGAGAGGAAGAAAACCAGTTGTGGCATAAGTGACATGGTCATCTATGCCAACCATCTATGGAGGATCTGGTAAAGTGTGATGCTGCTAGAGACCTACCCAAACTATCACGTGATCGCACTCATGCGTGTGATGCTTGCCAACAAGGGCAGATCATCAGAAATATATACAGGCCAAAGGAACAGAAATCAACTAGAGTGCTCGAACTGGTTCATCATGATGTATGTGGACATATCTCACCACGAGTTATAAGTGGGAAAAGGTACTATGTTCTTTTAATTGATGATTACAGCAGTATGGCCTGGGTTTTTTTCATTACCCATAAGACAGAGGTGTTTAGTTGCATAAAACAATACAGGAGGGAATAAGAAAGGATGATTGGGTAGAAAATTTTGATGTTCCGTACAGATAACGGTACAAAATTCACAAACAGTCAAGTGAAAGAGTATCTCGAGAAATACGTGATAAGGCATCAAGTTTAATAAGTAAAAACTCCCCAACAGAATGGAGTGGCTGAAAGGAGAAATCGGATCATCAACAACATGGCTAGAACGATGATTATTGATAAAGACCTTCCATAGAAATTTTGGAAGGAAGCGGTTTTGACATCGGTCTATGTTTCAAACAGGTCTCTATTGTGTCCGAAGCAAGGGAAGCCTTCGTATGAACTGTGGTATGGAAAGAATCCAACGCTGAAATACTTTCGAATATTTGTAAGTAAGTGTTTGATTCTCAACAAAGAAAATCACAGGAAGTTTGAGGCACGAGGAGATGATGGGATATTCCTTGGCTACTCAGGGAAAAGCAAAACATATAAATGTTTCAACAAAAGGCTGGGAAAAATCATTGAGAGAAATGATGTCATTATAGTTTAAAATGAACAGAATACTCAACGATCCAGTGAACAGTTATTGGATGAATGTGATGATGAGGTAAGCAACCAAGGGGGAGAAGAAGTGGCAGAAGCTGACTCAGAAGAAGATACTGATGATGAATAAGACAGTGTCAAGTCTGTGTCTGCACGGAAGCCAGAGAGTCGAGCTGAAATTGATAGGCATAACATCATTGGTGATCAGACAACTGCAGTTCAGACTCATAGATTGAATTCATTACAGCAAACATCATTTCTACCTCAAGTAGAGCCGAAATGTTTTTCCGATGCAGCTGAAGATGAAAACTGGGTTCAGGCTATGAATGAAGAGCTTGATCAGATTGAGAAGAACGAGACATGGGATATTGTTTCGAGGCCAGCAGACAAGAATGTCATCGGGACTAAATGGGTTTATCGCAACAATATGAATGAAGATGGCACAGTGATTCGGAACAAAGCACGACTAATGTGCAAGGGATACTCCCAGATAGAGGGAATAGATGTTGATGAGACATTCGCACCGGTTGCAAGGCTGGAAATGATTAGACTATTTTTGGCCATTGCAGTGCAAAGAACATTAAAGGTTTTCCAGATGGATGTCAAATATGCCTTCTTAAATGGAGTTCTGTAAGAGGAGATGTATATTGAGCAGCTAGATGGTTTTCTCATTCATGAGGATGAGAACAAAGTTTGCAGGCTGAAGAAGGCATTGAATGGGCTGAAACAAGCACCAAGGGCATGGTACTCAAGGCTTGATCAGTATTTGAAGAAACTTGGTTTTCAGCGTAAAGGAGTTGATTACAATCTCTATTTCAGTAATGACAGTAATCAATGTATGATGGTTTTGGTTTATGTCGATGAAATAATATTGGGCGGATCAGATGAAGCTCAATGCAGACAGTATTCCGAATTCATGATAAATGAGTTTGAAATGTCAATGATTGGAGAGCTAACGTTTTTCCTTGGTCTACAGGTGACACAAGGAAAGAATGGAACATTCATTTCTCAATATAAATATGACAAGGAGGTCCTGAGAAGGTTTTGAATGGAAAATTTCAAGGATATGAAGACTCTGGTTGCTACCCGGATGAAATTATCAAAAGATGAGGATGGCAAGGCAGTTAATATCACAGAATATAGTAAAATCATTAGAAGTCTATTGTACATAACCACAACAATGCCTGATATTGTTTTCTCCACATGCCAAGCAGCGAGATATCAGAGTAATCACAAGGAAAGTTACATGCTCACAGTGAAAAGAATACTTCGGTATATAAAGGGCATGGTGGACTTCGGCCTGACATACAATGACAAATCTCAGACAGAGTTATTGGGATATACTGATGCAGACTAGGCATGTTCAGCGGATGATAGGAAATCAACGTCAGGTGGTGCTTTCTATCTTGGTGGATTGTGTATTTCATGGTTAAGAGAGAAGCAAGATTGCATTTCATTGAGCACCGCAGAATCTGAGTATATTGCGGTCACTCAAGCATGCACACAGTTATTATGGATGAAACAACAGCTTGAAGATATGGGAGTTTAAGTGAAGTCTCTGATCAGAATCCATTGCGATAACTCAAGTGCTATAAATCTCAGCAAAAATCCCGTCCATCACTATAGGACAACGAACATTGAGATAAAGTATCATTTTATCAAGGAGAAAGTTGAGCAGGGGATCGTGAAGTTTTAGTATGTGCCTACAGAACTACGGGTTACAGAGGTCCTGACAAAGGCTTTACCCAAGGTAGCCTTTGAGAGACATCGACTGGCTCTAGGAGTTCAGTCGACTCCCCGCACTTGACAAAGTGTGGATGTGGGACACCACCCACCCTCTTCCCGAGGTATGATGTGTTTTTCCCTAATGTGCGGATATGTGTTCTCTACTATGTTACAGACTACAAAGGAGCGACCTTTGGGTTTGTTGACAAAGGTGGAGAAAATAGTGATTGTTCAACGGGGATACAGTGTGGTGATTTGACAAATCAGGAATGATATGGGGAGAAGCTAACCAGTGTTAAATCTGACGATGCTAGAAGTGATCGATCAAATAATAGATATCATGACAGCTAAGGATCATGATAAAAGCAGAACAGTGGTGTTGGAATGGTGAGAGAATGTTTCCAGCTATCATCAATTTTGATCAGTGTGGTTCAACAATTGGTATCAATTTAAGAATTGGTATCAGGTTGGAATCGACAATTGGTGTTTGACATGAAGTGATTCATCGATAAGCTTTTCATACTACTCTTGTTTCTCATGCCGAGCATAGATCATGTGGGCTTAGATTACGTGTTAAGTGATTCCATGAACTCTATCATAATCACAAGAGGCGAATGGTGGTAGCTGCTGGAAGAAGACTTAGTGAGGTATCAAAGTGCAGAAAATCATTCTGAAAAGAGTTGTGATGAGTTGTCAACAAACCCAAAGGGGGAGATTGTTGTGCAAAAATACCTCAAGGTAACATTGCAGTATTTTTGGGTTGATTGTGTTTGTTGACAAAGCAGGTTTTCATGTATATTTGTCGAGTTCCCAAGAAGTTGTTGACAATCCTTGTTGGCAAAGAACGATGAAAAAGGAAAGAAAGATCTGGAGGCGGTACAAAAGAACAGTACAAGGTGGCGTCGTTTGCATGTGTTTGCCAAATTTTTGAGGTCCAAAATTTGGAATTTGGTGAGCATCGCGAAAAGTGGATTTCCATGAAGATCATATTATTTATATGGAAAAGGCATGAGTTTTGCAAAGATGGGAAGTATGGATTGGATTTCGTGGAGGCCAAAAAAATGGAGGCGGTGATGCTTCACGATTACGTCAAAGCTTCATGAATGACAGAGTTGAAGTGAATCGTGGCGGTGAAGGGCTTTGCGAGGGAGCTTCGCAGAAAAGGCACGAAGGAATGTTGATAGTGATCCTTCGCGATTATGACGAGCTCTGCGAATGGAAAATTGCCGTGGTGCTTCACGATTTGGACAAAATTCCAGCGGAAACTTCGGAGCATCGCGACTGGAAAATGACGTGACATTGACTTCTCGCGGAAGGGCCGAGGGTCGGTGGAATCGCCTATAAATATAGGCCGACCCCCTCAAGAGAAGTAGAGACATTTTTCAGAGAAGATAATTTTCTCTCGATTTGCAAGGTGGTTCGCGGATCCAGTGTGCTTCGCGAAAGAGGAGCTTCGCGGCGGCTATTGTAGCTCCGCAAAACCTGCAAGCTCCGCGTTGGCTTAGTAAGCTTTGTGAGGGACGTTTCTTTGCGACGGATTGAGCATTGTGAAAGTGCTTCACGAAAGTGCTTCACGAAAAGGCAGGAGCTTCGCGAAGTCTTGTTTGAGCTTCGCGAAATTGGGAGCTTCCCGAAGTAGGGTGCTTTGCGAAGGTGTTACCAAAAGGAATTGCCCAGTGCTCAGTGGCAAAGATGTATTCATCAGTGGATGAAATTTGGACATTAATAGAGCATCAATCATTAGTTAATGATGTGTGCATTCATGCAAATGAAGAGACCAACAAGTCTATAAACCTAGAGTGGATTCCCTTCTCGATCAGTGAGCTTAGGAAGAGGAAGAAGGTGATCCTCTCTACCGGTAGTGAGCCAGAGAGAGAGAAACAGGGAGTGACCCTTCGGAAAGCAGTGAGCTGACCCCAAAATTTGTAAAGGCAGTGAGCCTGGGCATAGAAGTGATCTAGCCCGAACATTGTAATCCACAACTAGTGAAGTTTAGTGGAATTGGTACGACCGACAACTTGTCGGCGTTTGCTCCTTGGACGTAGCCCTTTGCGGTGAACCAAGAAAAATTGGTGTGTCCTGTGCATGCTTACTTTCTGTTTACTTTGTGCAACATGAAAGAGACAGAAGAGTGTTTTACTTAATAGCGAAACAAGATCAGAACGGGCGTTAATTTTAAATTAGTCATACCCTGATTCACCCCCCTCTCAAGGTATTCAGCCTTGTGGACCTAACAAAAACTATCATACCACTTAATTGAGAAATAATTTTGGAAATACATGTATATATTTATGTGGATTTGAGAACCATGGAAAAATATTATATATACATATATATGAACACAAGGTGTATGATTGAGATCTTGCATAACCCAAACAAGACTAAATAGATTATTGCAACCGTTATCTTCCTCATAATCATTTTTTAAACCAATAAAGATATATTTTCTGGAAAATCTGTTGTAACCAATATTATATATATATATATATTTACATTTACACATAACTACACATTGATGAATTATATTGAAGGGTACACAAAAAACCATGATAAACTAGAACCATTGCATGTTGTTTCATGTATCGAAAAGAAAACAATTTTTGAAAAAAAAGATCACTAATCAATGTTCATAAACCTGATATATTTTGTAGGAAGAAACCATATAAGATTTAAAAATTTAAAAATTGGTTTGGACTAACTTATATAGTCTATGAATCTTTAAAATAGACAGGATGGATTTTCACGTTTGAAGCATAAACCCCTTCCATGTGTTATATACTCAAAATATATTTTGATAATCCCGCGTGAATTGAGGTTTAGAAGAAAACAAGTATGTTTATATATATATCTATATATATATATATACATATAGCTCCATATATACAAAAGGATATTGGATTTTTACAAAAATAAAACATCGAAAAATTTATCACTTACCTGACTTCTTGAGTGAAACAAGGCATGGTAGTAGAAATTTCCACATCTAGGGGTAGAAAATAGGCAATTATGAGTACAGAAATATAGGGTTTATATAAGAGGTATAAATATATATACATATATAATGATTCACAAATAATAATATAAACAAATACTTAGAATTTGACCAAGGAATAACAACCCAACATGTTTCTTAAAGAAAGAACTCAAAACAATCAGTGATTAAAATGCAGTTATATATATAAAGTTTGTGGAAGACATGAATGGAATAGACCGGGTTTGTAGTAAAAAAATAAAAAAAGTGAAAATATATCTAAGAGGATTTAAATCATGGCTGATCCAAGGAGAAAGGTGGGGAATCTCAAAGATGAAGAAAAGAAGAAGAAGAAGGAGAAACAGTGGGCGAACCACTAGTTGGTGCGAGGTAGAAGAAGATGATGTGAAGACAAAATCCGAAGATGAACTGAATGTTCCAGATCGAACGAGCCAGGATCAGATGGCTATGATGAGTCCGTTTTTTTCAAAATGAAGGACGGTTGAGATTAGATCTTGAATAAGATCAGACAGATGAGGCAAGGAACGAGATTTAAAACCAAATGAACAGACGTGATTAGATCTGATGTAGATCAGACCGTTGATAAAAATGTGAAGGATAATCCCCAACTGCGTAGATTAAAAGGATGAGCTGATCAGACTGCTCCAAGTCCAAACAATGAGATCTGATGGTCTGGGTTTGTTTGACTTTGAAAAATCTTGTCCCATATCAAAATGAAACCCATTTCACCACTCCCTTATGACCCCCGAGCTCCTTCCATTCGCTCAGAAATCTCCCTACCCCTCCCCTGTGCCGCCACACACCGGATTCTTTGCCTGTGCGCTTCTACACCCAACTATCCTGTTGTGCAGCCCCACACAGCGGCACACTACCTGGTTTCTCTATGCGTGATTGAGACCCATGACATGCCCATAGTCTAGCCTGTGCTAAGGCTGAATGCTAGGCTTGGCCACCTAGTGCGTGCTGCCTCCTTTGGCCCAGCTAGAGGTCTAGCCCCCCCCTTGGGGTTTATTTTTTATTATCCCACCTCCAAAATAATCCGAATAATCATAGAAATAATGAAAAAATTATACATAATAAATTATATACAGAATATCCTAACATGTATAATTTTTTTATTCTAAGCATTGAATGTTAAAAATATGAAAATAAAATATATAACATTTAATTAATAAAAGTATTCATAAAAATGTTTTCAAATGAAAAAAATGAATATTAATGTAGACATATATACCCCAAAGTTATGATTTCAAATATCATGCTTCCAAAAGATATGTTCAATTAAATGTGTTCAATGATACAACTTTAAAGTAGTCAATCACTTATATCATTTCAAGATGATTTTATACTTATAAAATCATTACTTTTTATGTTTAAAAAGGAATATATATAATCTCCATACATGAATTTAATTTATTAAACAATATACTTGTATTAACAAAACTATTAGTTAAATTTTTTTATTGTAACACTAAAATGTCAAAAATATTTAATCATTTAAAAAATATTTCTTGAAATAATTTTTGAAATCATGAAATATAAAAAAGAGTTAATGATTTTAACATACTTTTTAAAATGCATCAAAATTTCAATATTCATAAATACATAAACTAGAATACCCAAAAACAATAATTATAGCCATTGTAAATTCCAATGTCACCTATAGGGAAATATTCAAATTTAGGCCTTATAAAAACATGATTAGGGTACTCCAACATCAAACACAAAGACACAAATGATGGTGCTCTTCATCCCTCCAACGCTCAGTATGATTGCTGAAGTTCTAGTTATAATGTTCTTAGTCCTGGCAGATCCAAAATAAATCCACTACTTTCTTGGCATGTTTGTGGTGTTGTGGGGTCTACCAGAGATTGAGATTGTCTAACTTATAGGAGTTATGTTTTCATCATATTCCTTATGCCTTGTTGCCATATATCTATTTCCAGTGTTTTAAATGAATTAATGGTCTTGTGTTTATTTTTCACATATTTTTTAGATAAATAAAATTATTCCAAGTGTAACAATTAAAACTATTATTATTACAGAAATTGATTTTAGGGAATCACAGCTTTGATATTTTAAGAATGAGAATGGTTGTTTTGGTTTAAATGAAATTGGTTTCCTTATGGAAATGGTTTTTAAATTAACCCTTGTTTGTTTTTAGTTCCATTCGATGTTGGCACATGAATGAGTGCACCAGGTACATGCATTGATGTGACCTCAAATGAGGATGGCTCCTATAAATGGTGTTTCCTAAAAATCATGGTTTTATAGAAAGGTTTTCTAGACTCTGAGGGATGAGGATTCCATTGTGTGTTTTTAATGGAATGTTTTAATGTTATTTCCTTGAGAATATCCCTGTAATTTTTTGGTGTGTGTCTTTTGGAGAATATATGGTCTAAGGGGCCATTTTTCTTGTTTTACTTGTTTCATGATTTCCTAAATCCGATTATGAAATAATATTGGTGAATTGTTTTTGGAGTGCGTTTAAATAAAGGACCATTTAGATCATCCAATATATAGGTGATGTTTTTGGTATCATTTGTAAAGGGTTATGGTTTGGAAAAGGTGTCTGCTCGGCTGGAAACATAATATTCTCTGAGAAATGGTTTGAACGTTTATCAAGTTTATTGGCCCGATTGTCTCATTCGTGTTATATGAAATATATGTATATTTATATGGGGAACCATTATATGAGGTATGTCCCATGGGTGTTATCTTATATTGGTGTTTGGGTTTGGGGATGGAAAGTGTTGTTGTGACAGCCCAGCAGAGTCATGTGTGTGTCGGCCTCCTATATACACAATATTGATACTATCAAAATGGGTTCCTAGGTGTCTTACAGATAATTGAGTTATGTTAGCTTACGATCCCCGATTAGAAGTGTTGGTACACTCCAGATTTGTATAATGGCCATGAGTGTTGTTCAACTAGTTTGCTATGATAAAGAGACCAGTTGGTTATGGACATAGGGGCTTCACCATACACCAACAGGTTGTTCCAAACTGAGTATGTCCATGTGTTTTCTCGAGAAGTTTAAGATCACCCATGGTTCTTATTTATATTGATTTTCTACTTAATTATATACTAGATCTATTCTTGTATTGTTTCCCAATTTCCTTCATGCACTGTCCTTGTTTTCCTTACATTGAAATTTTATTTTAAAATGGATTTCTTTGGAAATGAAATGGGTTGGGTGTAGTTTTTAAAAACGTGGAAAACCCTATCATTGTAATAGTATTTGAAACTAGTTTCATTGGCATGATTTTGGAAGGGAAACACATGTATTATGTGGTCTATTTTGGCATCCCAACTGAGCAATTCGTTGCTCATGCCTATCCTACCATTTCAGTTGTAGGTTCATCTTTTGTTCAGGTTTCTTGGCTCAAATGCACATTGTGGACCAGGGTCAGTCTTATGGTTGGAGATGGGCAAGATGCCACATAGAGATCATGAGAAACATTTTAGTCATGTTTTTTTGTTCCATGTCTTTTTTTGTACTTTTTATCTCGATCAGTTGTTTTTATATTGTGATTCAGTTTTTTTACTTTGATATGTTTTTAGTTTGTTCCATTTATACCTTTGTTCCTGGATGCATTTCTTTTGGGATAAAATCATTCCAAAATTGTATTTTTTTACTCCTGTCACTAGTTTCCATCCTCAGGGGGTTGGGAACACCCCTCGAAGGATGCCATAGACTTGCTCAGTTGACCGGTTCTAGGTCAAATCATGTTGGTTCATGAATAAAAGGTATCCGAGTAGGTTCTTGTTATTTTGGGTGTATTTTAGATTGATATTAAGACTACTAGGGCTTGGGAGGATGATACGATAAGGTAATCATGAACCCTTTCTATTTATTAAACTCATGTCCCCATGGGTAGTCTGGGATTTGTTTCTTATATATTGGGTTTTTTTGGATTGAGGGATGATAATGGAGGAGAACTGATTTCATGTTGTGGCCTCAGCTAGGGAGATGACCCATGTGTAGTCTAAGTACATAGTTCATGGTCCTATTAGTGATATCCCATACTTTGGGCATGGCCCACCCCCATGTCATCGGGATAGGCTTAATCACTTATTCCTCATTCCAGTTCTTCGTCGTTGGTTGTGTTTAATTGTTGTTTCAGTTAGTGTAAGATTATACTGAATTTGAATTCATATTTTGAAATGAAAATAGATTTAAAATGAATGTTCTTTCATTCAAATGGTTTTAAACTATAACAATGTATTTTAAAATTGAATGTGTTTTGGGTTGAGAATGTGGAATGGATAAGGTACATGGTATTTCATTTGAATGCTGACATGTGTGTGGGTATGGGTGGAATGTGTATGTGGGAATGTGCGGATAGAAATAGACGGAAACACATGTGATGATTAAAAAGATTTCATGGGTGGGGGTTTGGAATTCAATGTTTTGTATGAATTTTCTAAAACAAGGTTGAATTAGAAAATGATTTTGGTATTTTTTCTTTTAAAATGGGTTTTAGTACTTGGGAATAGGCCTTGTAAGGATGTAGTTTAAATTTTTGAAAATAAAATGGTGCATTTTGAAAAGTATGTTTTGGTGGTGTTTATGTTTGGATGGCCTCTGAACCAGTTGTTTATGGCTCGAGGTGTTCTTGTTGATTGGGCATTAGTTTTATATTGGATTTTTGTTGTGATTTTAAGGTTTCGAAGGAAATAACTCTGAGATATATCTCTAAGGCTTATAATGACTCATGCACATTTTCCAATCCTACTTGGGTGTTACCTATTTTTCATGATGATCGAGGTTCTCTTATGGTTGTGGACTGACATAAGTAAGATGGTCATGGTTTTAGGTCATTGGTGAATCCTGAAGCTATTAGAGTCTGTGTAGTTGAATTATTGTTTGAGAGTCCATTGTCGGACTAGTGGGAGTCAGTTTCCCTTTCACTAATGAATGTAGAGATGACATGGAAAGTCTATAAGACCAATTTCGTCCAGCTATTTATCTTGGAGGGGGTGAAGCTGAGGAAGGTGGATTGTTGTGGGGTGTTCTATTGTGTCAGTGGTTAGTAAAGTCATCCAATGAAAATTTAAAAGAGATAGTTCTATTCTCATTGGTAGTAAAGCTAGAGGATCTAATGAAAAGCCACCATTTTTGGTTGGGGTCTCCGTCTTGAGATTGCAGGGAAGGTTCTCTCAACCGGTGAAACCTATTTCGAGATATTGGTGGATGAGGTATTCATGTCTGAACGAGTTTTCGAGATATAGTTAGTGGTGGTTTTTTTGTGAAGGTTTCCCATCTGAAGAGTGGGTTATACAAGTGGGTCCAGTTTTTGAAAATTCTCCTTCGTCGGTTTTGGCTGCTAGTTTGTCGGACCATTCGCTTGTATGATCCCAATGTAGTCATTTTGGTCACTCAAAGACATATTGTCGTATTCCTCTAAATATTCTTCATCAATGTGGCCATTTACTTCATCTGGAGATATTTTTCTGGAATAATTTTTGTAAATAGACATCTTATTCGAATGTTTCACTGCTTGACTGTGAGGCAGGAGATGCATCAGCCGTCAGAGCCTGAGCCGCAGGTCTTAGGTTGATGCTCACATACTGTTTGGATTTTCCTGGGGCACTACAAACCCAAGATATATCCCTTTTCCTATCATTTTTCATTCTATTTGTTTTGAGTTTCTCTTATTTTATAAATTTTTAATTAACTGTTTCATTTTTAACCGCTGTGGTTAGGTTTATCTATATGTGGTTTCTTGTATTATTCATTTTCTTAGTGTGTGTTTAGCTCTAGTAGTGTTTGGTTTGGGCATTGGAGTTGTTTTGTGGGAAATGATCCAGTTTTGTGAAAGGAAGGATTGGTATTTTTTATTTGCAATTTAGTTTCTGTTTGAATTGTTTTCATGAGGTTTCCTTGATGATGGGGATATTGGACGGTGTGGGAATTAGTTTCATGTTCTGGTGGGGGTGTTGTTCACCATTGTATAGAGGGTTTTATGTCCTTATTTTAAAATTACCCATTCTAATGCCTTGACATTTCAGGTTTTCTATAGTTGGTTCTCTTTTTTGGATTGTTGGGGTGGAGTTGTTTTTATGTGTTAGAGGTTGGGTAAATTCTAGTTGGGAGTTCCTGCATAACACCATTAGGGTGGTGTGTCTGAGTTATAATTTCTCATGTCAGGGGAATTATTGTGATGGGGAAAACCTATCATGTTCTCCACTTATTTTGAGATATGGGTTCCCTTTTATTGGTAAGGTGTGACCTATGGGATGTGAGGTCATTCTAGGATCCTTATTTTTCCACTGTTTAGTCCAGATGCAGACTCAAGTTTGTTTATCTAACAACTTGGTGACATTATGGGGGGAAATTTTATTTTGATGCAGAGAATTGTAACAACATTTCCTCAAATAATCTTTATTTTTATCCATTTATTATTCATAAATATTTTTGTCGACATTCAGGTTTGATTCCGATTAAAAAATGCTGATTTTGGAGTTTTCGGTCATTTTGTGAGTCGAGAAAAATTACCAAATAGTTAGTAGTATCCATGTGAACACCATTTGTACATTTTTAGATAGAATGTACTAACCAAACAGCCTATGCACATTCGTGTTGTATGTTATGGGAAACTGTGTGGTAGTTCTCCCTTATGCCAAGAGGCTCGTACGATTACCACATGGTTTGGAAAACCATGCAGCCAAACTGTGCGGGTTTTCCAGGTCATTAATTTTTTTTTCTCTTTTCTCCATACTCCATTATTAACCAAGGTCAGGCTTGTTATCCTCCCTCTCGTTTTGGTGCACAAAAGGGGCCCCAAACCCCACTTCCTTGGGTATCCCTTTCTCTATGGTTCTTTCCCTTGGAATCAATGTTACAATTTTGGGGTTTAGAGTCATAGTTCTTCATATTTAGCTTCCCATTCCATTTAATTGTTTTAATTCAAGAATTATATCTTGATATAACCCTAGGGTTAGGTTTGGCTTAAAATTTATTCCTTTTCTTGTGTCCAGGGGTTGCAGATAGATTGTAGGACATCTGTCTCCCACACCTTGTCATTTAATTCCATCCACACATGTTTTCCCCAAGTGTTTCTAGTTTTTTCTTTCCTAAGGCTCTTCCTTTGATGCACGCTATTTTAAATAAATTTATAATTCTTCTTTCCACCACCATGTAACAGTTGTTTAGTTTATTTTGTTCCTTTTTAATTGATTTGGTTTTCTAAAAATAGGTTTTAAAAAAATTGTGTGAATTTCCTAGGATAAAGGAACCTAGTGTGTTTTTTTAAATTCTTTTGTCCTTCTTAAATGGCTTTGAGCTTTTTATGAATTTTTAATCCTTTATTTTTTTTGATATTGATTATTTGATTGTGAGTTAGTTTTGGTTTATATAACTTGGTCTGGGTGTAGCTTGATTGGTGTGTTTTAATGCTTTGTAAGGTGATTATATGTCTTTAAGGGGATGAGTTGGGTTCATTTGAAGATATGAATGGTTAGTTTTTGTTTAAATAAATTATTGTCCTTGTGTAAATGGTTTTGAAATTCACCGTTGGTTGTTTTTTTGGGCCATTGGATGTTTCCACATCCATGGGTGCACTAGGTACAAAAATAGATGTGCCCTGAAATGATGATGGCACCTTTAAGTGGTGTGTCCTAAAAATCGTTGTTTCATAAAATGGTTATTTGGATTCTAATGGTTGGGTTTCCCATATGTGTTTTTAACGAAATGGGTTATTGTTAATTCCTTGAGCGTATGCTCGTTTGGATTTTGGTGTGTGTGTTTTGGTGAATGTGTTTACCAAAGGGCGGTTTGGAAGGGTTTACTTGTTACATGTTTTCCTAAATGGGTTTTCGGAAATGTTCATGGTGAATTGTTTATAATGTGTGTTTAACTAGTGGAATTTTTGGATCTTCCAATTTAATGTTGGTGTTTGTGGTAGATTTTAGAAAGGGTTATAATTTGGAAATGGTGTGTGACTGATTGAAAAACTAAATTTTTCATTGAAATGGGTTGAACTTTTTTGTAGTATAGCACCCATTATGAAATATTTTTTGATATGAAATCTATGTAAAGTTATATATGGAACTTCTATATGAAGTATATCCCTTATGGGTTTTATATATTTGTGTCTATGTCTGGGGTAGGCAAGTGTGGTGGTGAATACTGAGGTGAGTCACATCTGCGTTGGCCACATACATAAACATTGTTGATATTACCACCATGGGTTCTTAGGAAACATTTAGATAATTGAATGAAATTAACTTACAATCCATTATTAGATGGTTTTTTATTCTCTGGAGTAGTATAATGGCCATATTGTATGTGCCACTGGTTATCTATTATATGGAAACCAGTTGGTTATAGACATAGGTGCTTCACTGAGTGTCGACTAGTGGATCCAAGTCGAGCACATATAGGGGTTGTATATGAATGTTTTAGATCACCATTATTTCTTATTTAAATTTCATGTTTAATTTCTGATGTAATAGTTATATACCTTCATTGTTTCCCTTTTTCCATTGTGCACTACCCCAATTTTCCTTGCTTTGGAATTTGATTATAAAATGAATTTTGGTTTTGGAAATGAAATGTGTATAATTTTGTTTTATAAAATTTTTAAAACCATATCTATATAATTTTATATCAATCCAGTGTCATTAGTCTTCTTTGGGAATGGAAACATGTGGATTGTATCGTTTATTTTTGCATCCCTGCTGAGAATTTTAGTACTCATGCATATCCTACCATTTCAGTTGCATGTTCATTTTTTGATCAGGTTTCTGGGTTTATATTCTCATTCTAGAGTAGGTTCGATCTTGTGGTTGGAAGTGATGAAGAGGTCACAAGGAGATCATGGTTAGTGGTTTTGCTTTGTTAGTTTTATTTTTCATTTTATTATTATTATAATTTTTATCGGGATCAGTTGTTTGTTTGTTTTTTGATTTAGTATTTCATCCGTGCTGTGTTTTTAGTTTGTTTTATTTATATATCTCTTCTTAGTCTATATTCTTTTGTTCTGAACTCATTCCCAATGTGTATCTTTTGATGCCTGACACTAGTTTCGGGCCCAGGGGGTTAGGAATTCCCCTCGGGAAAATCTGCAGACCAGATTGGGTGATCGGTTTTGGGTCGACTTGTGATGGTTTGTGATATATTATCCTTATATATTATTTACTCTTGTGATATATGGAATACAAGACATATAATATACATTTCTAATATATACTATCAGCTTAATTCTTCCACAAATTACATGATTTCATTATAACATTATATTCTTTAATGAATATAGATAAATATATTTCATATGCCTCACACGAGATTTCTAGATCTCAACATTAAGACAAAAAATAATTAAACACACACACACACACACACAGATATATATATATATATATTTAAACCCATCAAATGGTGTGTCCTAAAAACATAATGACCAATAAAAATCACAAGGAGATAATATTTACATAGTATAATAAGATGATATTAATTATTCATAATTTTTTATATGTTAATGAAATTTACAAGAGAGATACATGACATGCACATATCTCACTATTTATCCAAGGAACACACCTAGATAATTGGTGTGTAAACCATGCCTTAGAAAAATTTGAGTACACATGCATGTGGTATGTGGGTTTCAAGGTCTTCAGTTAGGTAGGTGATGTATGAAATTAAACGATTTGATAGTCACTTAATGGAGACGTCCCATGTATGTGGGATACACTATATGTATTCTAGATGGCTATGTTCCAGGCTAGTCAAGTAAACACATGGTGTATGAAATTAAATGAAACACATGTATTCAATGGACAAGGCTTGAATTAATTCTGAATTAATTCCTAGTGAAATGAACTCTAGTATACGACATGTAGATCTAGGTTCATGGTATGTACTCTTATTTTAATGGGTCATATTCCTCGTCACCTCTATATGAGATATTCTATTTTATTTTGATCATAAAATTAATTTATTTGATTAGATATATGAGAAACAATAAAGAATGAATAAGATCTTGAAAATTGTTTTAAAGAATGATTAAACATGAATTGAAAAATAAATTAAAAATGATTTAATTATTCATAGATATTTAAATAATTATAAATAAATATTTTACCTCTCTAATACCACTTAACAGTTCTAGGAACAACTGAGTATTGTTATGGGTTGTTTCAAACAATATAGTTGTCATTATCGATGATCAATCTGAGATTTACACTATAACTAACTTCATGGTCATCATAATTGAATTAATGAAAAGATACAAGTTATAGAATTTTGGAACCAAGTGCACAATAAACACATATTATTTATAATTAATTTAATAAATTAAAAGAATAAACTATATTTAATTCATTTATAATTATTGGATATGACACCACATATGAATTTTATAATCACGGAGTTGTAGTAATGATGTTTTGATTCCCCCTGGAGTCAATCCACAAATGATCCAAAAATATCTGAATTTTGTCATAGGAATCTCCAGGTGCTATTGTGGCAAATCATAATGCCTCCACCATGTTATTTTCATCGCTACGAGAATCACTTCTAAATTATACTCCTTAATCCCTATAGACATGAGAGTAGGAGGTGGATGAACCTCCCTCTATACTCATAGGAGTGTTCTTGGAGAAAGGATATCTCAAGGGATTGATAAGATTATTTGGACACCATTCTAAACAAAAAAAATGAATTACATATGGTGAAAAATAATATAATTTTTTTAAATAACGAAAAGGATTAGAAATAAATATTTTCACAAGATCCCTTTGATATTTATTTAATACATTCTGGAACCCCATGACTAAAATAATAAAAATATTATTATTTTCTTAAAATGAACATAACATGGAATTTAATTAATTTATATTTATTTAAATAATATTCAATATATATAATTTCTCACCGAACATAAAAACATTGTTTTTCAATCCCCAATAATATTTATGAAGCCTTCAATAATTAATACTTATTTAATAAGTAAATATCACCTCATTATTTTCCATATAAATTGATAAATATTATATTCAATAAATAGAAAATAAAATCTTATTAAATATTTTGATCATATAAAATTCTCTCAAATAACTGGTGATAAAATCAATGTAATCAAGAAGACATGAATAATTATTAAAAAAAATAATGGAATAATACGTATTTATGTTTTAAAATAATAAATAACATTATATTATTTAATTGAGATTCATGATACACATTGTGTGTGACCCTCTAGGCCTCTTTCTCTGTGGGATTAGTTGATGTAGCCTAGATTCAAGGGTTTTCATCTAGGATTACACCAAATCACCCATTGAAAAATGAATTTATTCCATTTTGATATAATAACTCATACATATTCTTATTTTGTGATATAATATCTTTATCATTCTATCACTAATGAGTTAGATTTCACACTAGTACCATCATACATTGTTCTCGATTTCTCTTTCATTGTATTTCTAAAAATCAAACATTTCTATAGAACACCATGGACATGGATTTATTTAGGCTATATAATATTCATAAAAGGGCCTAAGATATAAAATTATGTTAAAGAATATATTGGAAAAACCATTCCCCACATTATTCATTAATACAATAGTACTCATGATGCACACAACATATCCTATCTCAATGTGAACATATGTCATAATAGTTTTCAAAAATACAGAAAAGTGTGTGAATCATAATACTAATTAATAATATCCTTAATGTATAAGGATCAATAAAAATTCTCGAAAATAGGAATATACAATGACACATATAAATGTTGATTTCAATATGGAGGGTCTCGATCTCATAATATCATACATTGGATATTACCAAGGGTGTGCACCAAGAGAAGGGGATTCAGTGTAATATGAGTATCCATCCTAGATAGCCTATATCATTTTAAACATTAATATTATTTCCTCTATCTAATGAAAATATTCTTAAGAATAGTGTCATAGCACATCCGAGTTATCATCATAGCGGGGAAAGGTTATTTACTTTTAGTGTGATAACAACTCTTAGGACACAATCACATACTATGTTTTGAAAAAGAAATATAATGATTTTATAATGAGTTTAATAATTTTAAAAAATATGAATATAGTCTATCATAAATTAAATAGAATATTTTTCTATTAAAAAAACTATTATAGTAAATTTCTTCCATATTTAAATGATGGGCTTGATATGCAGGAGTAGGGATTTTCACATGTTCATTGGTTTCCACTGTATTTTCATAGAGGGATTGATATGCATGAGTAGGGTTTTCATCTATTCATTTTCCACCATATTTCATTATAGGGATTAAATTAATGATCATGAATTTTAATTCTCACTTTCCCTATTGTATTTGAATGGAGGGATTGTTCAGGAAGAACATGATGTTTGGGATGATCTTGATTTTTTTCCAGTTCCCCGCTCTCGGCTGTCCTGGGGGTCAAGGTCTGCAATAATTTAGGTGAGACCTATGGGGGAATATATTCTTCATTGTATTTATAATAGGCAACATTATTTTTGAAGATATTATTTAAATTTGGAGACCATATGAGGGACCCATGTGTCACTGGGATAAAGTAGAAATTGAATACTTCATCGACCTCCCTAACGTAAGGGGGGAAGTCATTATCACCTTCTGAGAGAATACTAAAAAATAGTTTATTATGGATATCAGTGACATATTGTTCTAGGTCATCACCATTTCTGAGAAGATGACTGGATGTGCGTCATATTCTAGAGGGAATGTTGAGTTTCTTGTAGGGATCAGAGAGTACCATTTGGGATGAACTCCAAAACCAATAAATTTGAAGCCTAGAATTGATGATGGTGTGTAGGGTATGGAATAATATGTTTAGACAAGGAGATATTTTGGGAAGTGGATGGTTTTCATGATTGTGAGAAATGGTGAGACTCCATTTAGATGATGTGAGTTCTTGCGAAAAGGGCATATAATATATGTTAAAAACAGACACATGAATACCCCATAATTGTATAATATCTATCAATAGACACATGAATCATATTTATTTTTTTAGAATTGTTATATTTTGAAACAAAAAGGGGACTAATATGTGGGTAACACTGTTATAATGTTAACATATTTACATTGGTTTCTCCATTTTTATTTTGAATGAAAATTGTGGTTCCCCCAGTACGAATAATTGTGGTGGATTTGAATATTGAGCAGTAATTCAAGTATGGTTAAAAAAATTAATGGTTTCCAACATTTAATTAGTTGAGACAAAAACACATGATGGTTCTATCATTTGAGATGTTTCATGAACCATCTTTCCAAAGGAATGTGGTTTTTGAGGAATGGCCCAACAATTCATAGGGACTTCACATTGGTTGACATGATTGGAGATTAAACTCATCACACCCTTTGGGGTGAACAATTTCTTATTAGGGGACTCAAATATTTTTTCTTTGATACATTTTCATAAATTCTTAATTCATTCCCATGTATAACATGGGTTTCCCTTGAATTAATGATCAATTATTATCATGTGTGAACTCATAATAATTTTTTTTGTATCTGAGGTTCTCTATCAATGGAGGAAACTGTACGTTTATGAGTTTCTCCATCAATGGTTCCTTTTAATCTACATGACATGTATTCTTATATAGTTAATCATTATGACATAGGTTTTAAGCCACGTAGTGGGGAGCATCTGATTTTAACACCATATAGGGTGAAAAGAGTTGATTTTTTATCCGGATTAAAACCAGAAGATGGTATTCCTATATATCCTCATCAAATGAATTATAACCCACATAGTTTGGTTCCACTAAATAGGACACATTTACAATCATGGTTGTGTGATGAGGAACAAACTAAGTAGATCAATGTCGTACATCATGGAAGTCCAAGTGAATGGAATCTAGTACTATTTGGTCTGGGACAAATACAGAAGTAGCCCAAGGGATCTAGAGAAAATTTGAAATCCCAAGTGGGGTATGACCTCACATTGGGTATGGTCTAATACATATGATGATTAAATGGAACAAGAAGGAATATGACCCTCTATGTTGGATACAAACCAACCAGGGATGTATCCAGAAGAACATTACATTGAATTTGGTTGTTGGGTTTGGACCTAAGGGGTGATTAATTTGTATCCCATTTATTTGGGATCATGAATCATTATTTTCACTAACCTATAAGGCCATGTGAGTCATGATTAGTGTAAAAAAGTAAAGAATGAGTATATATGAGAATAATAAAATCTAGTTTTTCCACTGGTGTATATGTTCTAAGAACAAAGGGTGAGGGAGAGTGAGATATTATACACCTATCTCCTCTCCTGTTTTCATATCCTGGGGCCAAATATAGATAGAAATGGAATTGGGTTCCAATATCCTATCTTATTTTCATAACTAGTGATAGTCTTATATGATGATCTACAAATCTATGGTTCAAAAATCAAGATGAGAAGGGACTCATTCCCCATCATGAAATACTATCATCTTTCTCTAGGATAGATTCCCATCTCCCAATTTTAGAGAGGATGAGTGAAGGATCCAACATTATCCCTCATTGAAGGTATTGGTGAGTGGTCACCGTAAATATATTGAATAAGGATGTCCATGTGACTACCTAAAAGTATGGGATCCTTATTACAATGTTAATGTACACTTGAAAAAATTCCAAGGATCCCCATTTTTAAGGAGGATACCAATCAGACCTCATTTGCAATGGGTATGTATGATCGATAGGTAATTATAGTGTGGATAGTGATTCATTTATACATTTCAGGTGGTTTTGGGAGATTCATTGGCCTAATGCCATCCAAGGGGGCCTACATAGGTCTTAGTTCTCCATATCAAAATCATTCATGAATAATGACATTAGTTAAATTCATGGATGTTCAATGGTGGTACCTAAAATTACATTTGATGATGGTAATGAGAGATGAAGGATACAACACAAGAAGATGCCCCATATCACATCGATTTTTAGAATGTGGGATGAGTTTCCTTCCGCAATGTGTATTTCTATGTAGGTATGGGTTATGTTCACATATCTCTTTTATAAGAAGGTATGAGTTCTGTTCACAAATAATTTCATATGTAGGTTAGAGTTACCCCTATATAGAATCTTCTTATATAGTCTAGGGATGCCTCTGCATTTCCTTTAACAATTTAGGGAGATTAAACATAATGGGGATATACACTTAAGGATTATAGAATGTTTTCCACAATGGTATTACATTTTTTTTATGTTTGGGTGAATTCCTTTTATACATTAATTCTATGTGGTAGGGTTACCTACTAGGAATCAATTCCTCTCATAGTTTCTTCCACTGTTTTCTCTCATTTCTTCTTCCCTTTTGTTTCCCATATGGGGTCTTTTTTAGAGGAATACTTGTAATAAAATACCAAGGGTGTCCAAAATCCATGCTGGGCTACAAGTACGTAATCTGAAAGATCCTAATTAATGATTTCCTTGACAATAATTTATTTTGTTTTCGAGGGATGGAAAATATCATATAATCCCACAAATAGTTTTTTATTTGTGAGGGATGGTCATTTGTGGGGGACTATTATCACTAATCGACCCCAAAATTGATATGGATTAGTTCATGGGTGTTAGAAGATAGCACCAAATCCCAAAAATGTTTTCATTTTTGGGGATTCATGTAGTGGGATGGTCCTCATAGCATGTTTAGCTATTCATACCCTGGCATTACTTTGTGGAATCACATACTTTTTACATTTTTTCAAACTCTTCATTATGTTTATTTTACCCTTAAAAACTCATCTATGTACATTCACATTCTATGAAGAGTTTTTAAAACCCAAATATCATAATAACTATAATAATCATTAAAATAATTATAACATGTTGTAAAAATACTTACCGATTGTGGTTTGGAGGCTCTCCAAAAATCATTTTTTCAATGGATAACATATATTGGAAGTGTAGTATTCCTTGTATTTATTGATTGATACTTTTTGAATTATTTAATATTTAATAAGAATATATTAATTTTATATTAAATAGGACACTTTTTCAGATAGTGTACTCAACACACAACAATGGGTTTCTCTAAAATCATACATTGCACAAAACATTGAGTTATACAGAAAAATAATATAATCTTACTATTATTTTAAATTGTAGTTAACACCTAGTTGTTGTATTAAAATAAATGATCCAAACTAAATGAAATATGATTATACATGTTTCTAAATATATTTACATTTATTAAATAAATTTTAGTGGATTTAAATTTGAATGAATCTGATTTTAAGCATGAAATAATCTAATATATTTAAACGGCCGTTTTACTAACTTTTGATGGAGAAATTTTTTTAAATAATTTTTGTGTCAGTTTAATATTTTTTACATAAAAAAGTATTTACATATTATTAATAAGAACAAAAAATTTACTTTGGTTAGAATTTTTTGTATTTTTCAGATGAAATTCATATTTTTATGAATAGAGAAAAGGCTGCATTTTTATTCAAAACTATCATTTCATCTAATTTATTTATATAGTTAGATTATTATTTTAATTTAATTTAATGTTTAATTGGAATAAGATTTTATAATTTAATCCAATTTTCATCATTTGACATAATTTCACTTTGAAATTCGACATAAACACATGTCAATATTTTGATTGTTATTACTTCAAAAAACCCTATGTTTTGGTTTTGACAATGAAAATTAATTTTTTATGTTTATGTGTTTTGAATTTGAAAAAATGGATTCCATATTTTGAATCAGGTGGTCTAAATTGTGTAAATATATATCTTTTATTTTTAGACATTGTGAAGAGTAACTTCAGTAATAATTTTATTTAACATGGTTAAAGGGTAAATATGGTAAATTAGGGTAGAAAATAATATTATAATAATATTAAAATACCCTAACACATGTCCTAATCCTATTTTATGAGATATTTCAGACCATGGGAATCCTTGGGTAGATATTGGGACCCCTAGGAGCCACATGGGAGTGATAATGACATGATATATTAATTAATTTAATGCAAATGTAAATATTACATAAAAATATATATTTTAGTAAAACAATTTTATATGGCGTTATATAAGTTATATCATCATCTATAAATATTCATTAGAAAGATAAAAAGATTTTATACATCATGGTATTTTATCTATGATTTTTAGACATTATATAAATAAATTTATTTATGAAACAATAATGATTTAGTGATTAAATATTTAATGAATGATTTAAATATATGAGATTACAAATACTAAAATAAATTTATTTTGAAACTTTTTTTCCTTCGAATAATTTAATTGATGATTTTGACTTTTTATAATTTAACTAATTATGTTTTTTATAAATAATAACGTTTTAATGGGTTTTTAAAAATTCATGACATGAATACTAAATTTTTTGACATATATGATTTTTTAAAACAAATACTAATTTTTTAAATGATATAATAGTCCAAAAAATATAAGATTCAGCTAAATGAATTATATAATGATGAAAATTCCATAAACGAGATCTTCAGGTTCTATAAGAATTTTATTGTTACTATATTAACCATATAGTATGAATATACAAGAAGACATTGTAAGAGTTAAATTAGTTAACAAAAGGTTAAAGCTAAATGATGAGGTTAAATTTGTAACCTAGACTTTTCTAAAACCTATTTTTAGAGGTTTTTGACTAAACAAAATCTTATATTAGAAATAAATGAGCTTCAGACCATTTGAAACCTAAAATAATTTTATAAAAAAATAATATTTCAACACCTTCCAAAAGTGACCCTCCTCCATCTTATATAGGGCCACCACCTCAACCCATTTAATGACACCTCTAATGACCCTTGGATAGTCCAAATTCTTCCCAAATAATATCCCAACATGCATCCTTTTCTAATAGAAGCCTTACCTTGTGAAGAAGGAAATTTACGAATGCCTTTTGGCTCAAATCAAAAAGAGTTACCCGATTTAGAGGAAGAATAAGGAACATACGTGACATGTTAGATGCACGGTAATAGACTTTGTCTAAATATCATTTAATTAAGGTATATTTTGATAATATACCCCTCTTTATTTTATATGGTTTATAATAAAACCATTTCAATTTTAATTTCATTCAAATGGAATCATTTTTATACGAATCATTTTACTAAATGACAAAAGGAATCTTTTTAACATATGCGGAGAAAGTGACCTCTCTACCACCATAACTGTTATTTTATACTTTTCATTATCTATAATAGATAATGTTTTCAAAAGGTAAAGAAATCTTTTTCCCCCTTTTTTTGGTATTGAAAATGGTTAATGAAATGGATTGAGTATTTCAATATCTTGAACTAATTTGTTGTGATTGAAAATAAAATGTTATTAGTGAAATTATGATATTTTCAATATTTTAGGTGTTATGATTATATAATGGTACCTGGATATTTGACGGGTGGTTACATGAAAAAAAATGACGAGTTGTTGCATGATAAACCGAATGCTGGGTGGTTCTGGGAGAAACCAATGATGGGTGGTTACATGATAACCTCCAATGAATTGGGTATGGAAGTCGGTCATATGACTCTTCCATTTAGAGATCAGGGTTTCTGTTGACCATATGATTATTTCATTTAAGTATTTTTATGTCCCAAGTTACCATTATAGGATATATGTTTGTTTAAATGGGATTTATGGTATTCAATTTTTTATAAAAGGGTATGGAATGATCTTATATTCAGTGGAGTATATTTACTACTTCATAAATGTTAAAAATATTACTTATGATAAAGTATTCATTGTTTTCATGTTATCCCAAGACTAATAGTTTCCATTCATGTTATATCCCCTACTGATTTTTTATGCTCATCCCATGTTTTGAAATGTTTCTCATAGGACATAAGGAAGAATTGAGTCAAGGATGGGATCAAGGAATTGTTATGCTGTTAAAAAATGAAACGATGTCATGTTTTGTTTTTTGTTTTATGAAAAAATTGATTGTGAGTATATGTGTCTACTTGTAATATTAAAGTTGTTATTTATATGTTTTGACATTATTTTCTAAATATATAAACTTGAAAAAATCCTTGCTGTGAATTAAAAGTCTTATTGTTGAATTAACGCAATATTATGTATTATTTAAGGCTAGGGCCTTATATGTGGTATCATAGTTATATTATGACATCATTAAGAGTTATAAAATTATTAATAGAATATCTGTGAATTATTTTTACATTAATGTCAAATTGAAATGATATAGAATTTTAAGATTACCACATTGATTAATCTAAAATATGTTCATTAAGAATGGTTTTCCATAGAGGAAATAGGGATTCTAGGCTTAGAGGGAATAAAAAGGGAAATAACCTTCCAAATAAACAACTTGAGATTGTCGAAATTGGAACGGAAAAATTTGTTGCAGTAATGGATCAGTTGACTCAGGTAATAAATGGTGGAGGTTTCCATGCACGAGATCAAATAGACCAACCGAAGCGGCATATGTTGACCATAGAGAATTTCATGATGAAACATCCCCCATCATTCAGAGTATCATATGACCCTTTTTAATATAAAGGTTGGATTAAAGAATTGGATTTTTTTTATGTAGTGGGATGTTCGGAAAATCAAAAATGTTAGTCTTTCTATTTATCGTTTTAATGGTGAAGCTGAAAAGTGGTGGTAAGGGATTAAAAATATCATACTATGTGAAGATATTGACTCTATGTAATGGTATTCATTTAAGAATATATTCCTTGAGAAATATTTTCCTAATGATTTTCGACATAGGATAGAAGATCAATTCTTTGAATTGAGAAAAAGGGAGGAATGTTCAATGGCTGCATATGAAGAAAATTTCACCTGTTTGTCAAGGTACGTCCCAAATTTTATCCGGGATATTTATAGTAAGTTTAATTGGTGTTACATGGAATTTATGTTAAAATATCGAAGGGTGTTAGATTTTGTTGAGTAAAAATGCTATGAGAATCTTTTCCATTGTGTTGTGTGAGTATAAATGGATTTATCTGATGATTATATATCCCATGAGAGAAAACAGATGAAGCTATCAAGTTGGAAGGAAATGGAAAATAATTTATCAAAGAAGCCTGGAGGAAAGAAAACCAAATTTCAAAGTAGTGTGAAGTGTGGTAAAAAGAATCCTATAAAATGTCTCTCAAAGTCCAGAATGTTCTTTTGATGTTGTAAAACTAGTTATATTTTTCATAACTGTAAGTAATATGATCATAGAAGAAATGAAAACCCAGCGGTATGATGCCTTAGTTGCAATGAGATTGGACAATATGCCAATGTGTGTCCAAATTTGATTACCCCGGCTGAAAATAAAAAAGATCAAAAACAGGATGGTATAATAAAATCATTTTCAACTACTACAATTGATTTGGGACCATAAAATGAAGTGGGGATAAGTATGTTACTTATTTCTTCAAAATAGTCCAATAATCTATTTGACTATGGATCTTAACAAAATTTCATTTATAAGAGAATTGTAAGTAAATTGTAAATAGATCTTCATGAAAGTGATACAGATCTTTTGGTAAAAACATCAGTTGGATGTTATAAAAAAGATTTATATGAATCACCATATTATCATTAGTGGTATAGTCTTTCTTAAATAACATGTTGAACTGTCAATAGTGGAATTCGATATCATTTTTGGTATGGATTGGAATTTAGTTTATCATTCTAAAATATATTTTAAATCTAAGAAAGTTTTATTCAATGATTTCATACATTTGATAACATATCAAGAAGATGAATGATTAATAAAATATGGTAGTTAAAGTAATCAAGCTCATGTTGTTGAAAAGAATGAAATAGTTTTGATTTGTGAAATTACAATGGTGAATGGATTCCCAGATATGTTTTCAGATGAATTTATTTTTATAATTCCCAATCTAGCGGTTGAATTTACAATTGATTTAGTTACTGATGAAAAAATTATTTCTAAACCACCTTATTAAATTGATCTTGTTAAACTGGTTGAATTAAAAAATTTATCGCATGAATTACTTGATAAAGGTTTCATTCAACCTAGCACTTCAGTATGGGGTGCTCCAGTTTTCTTTGTGAAACATAAATATGGTCATATGAGACCATGAATTTATTATAGAGCCTTTAATAACATCACTATTAAGAATAGGTATATGTTTTCTCATATCGTCGACTTGTTTGATCAGCTTTAGGGGGCTCTAAATTTTTCAATGATTGATTGGAGGTCCGTGTACCATCATCTGAAGGTGAAGGAGGATGGTATTCCAAAGACAACTTTCTAAAAAAGATATGGGAATTTTGAGTTTGAAGTTATTCCCATTGTGTTATCTAATGACCTTCTGTATTTTTTAATCTCATGAATGGAGTCTTTCATCAGTTTTTGGATCAGTATGTTGTTGTTTTAATAGATTATATCTTTGTATAATCTAAAAGATTATAGTACCATGAATGTCACTTAAAGTTTTTTTTCAAAACTTAAATGAAAAGTAACTCTATGGAATGTTTGGTAAGAATGAATTTTGGTTGTAAATTTTTTTACATGTTCATATTGTTTCTAAATATGGAATAACTATTGAACCATCTATAAAAAAGTTTGTAAGAGTGCACAATGCATACAAATATCATAGAGATTTGTAGTTTTCATGGTTATGTGGGTTATTAAAGAAGTATTGATGAAAAAATTTCTAAGTTATCTATCCCCTTAACTATGTTAAAACGTAATGGAGTTAAATTCATATGGACAAAATAATGTGATGATTTTTTTCAAGAAATGGAAAGAAGATAAGAAAATACTCTAGTTTTTCCCTTGCCCTCTCAGAATAGTGAATTTGTTATCTACATTAATTCATTATTAAATGGACATACTTGTGTCATAATGCAGAATGATCATGTAATTGCTTATGATTCACGTTAGTTGAAACATCGTGAGCTAAATTTCCATACACATGATTTTGAATGAGCTATTTTTGTTTTTTCATTCGAAATTGGAGGTATCATTTATATGGCCTAAATTGTGAAATTTATACTGATCATAAAATTTGTAAGTACATTTTCACATAGAAAAAATTTAAAATGAGACACAGGAGATGGATATAATTAATCATGTATTATAATTTCAAAATGAATTACAATGTTGGAATGGAAAATAATGTGGATGACGCTTCGAGTCGAAAGAGTACTTCTACATTAACCAAGCTACATTTGGAACGAGATCCATTGGTATCTGATTTGATGAATTTTGGATTGGTAGTTGTTGGTGTAGGTAATTGAACTATTTTTTTTCCACGTGGCATTGAAGTAATCTCTATTAGAAAAAATTAAGAAAGCATAGGAAGCATAGAAAAAATACCATGAGTTACAGAAATAGGTAGAATCAGTTCAAAAGTGTAATTTTCCTCAATTTAACATTGATAATGATTGGGTTTTGATGTTTTTTATAGAGGTTATGTGTTCCTTGTGATTCACAGTTGAAGAATGAGTTTTTTTGTAATTCCCATAGTTTTTCGTTTTCAGTTCATCCTAGAAAAACATAGGTGAACTATGATCGTTGAGAATATTTCTTGTGTGATGGAATGAAATGAGATATTTCTAACTTTACTGTGATGTGTTTGATTTTTTAGCCACTTATTGTTGAGCGGTAGTTACCAAAAGGGATGTTTCATCCTTATCTAGTTCCTGATAGGAAATGGGAAAATGTATCCATGTATTTCATAGTGAGGATAACAAAAACATCTCGAGGTAACATTGAAATCTGGGTTATTGTTGATCCATTGACCAAATCTACTCATTTTCTTCCTATTCGATATTCTATGTATCAAGATTAACTTTCTTGATTGTATATTAAATAGATTTTTAGGTTACCTAGAGTTCCCCTCTCCATTTTATCTGATCAGGATCCCATGTTCACGTCAATATTTTGGAAAGGCCATCAAAATTCATTTGAAACTGAATTAAATTTTTTTACAACGTTTCTTCCTCAATTAGAAAGGAATCCAGAACAAACTGTTCTGACCTTGGAGGATATGATTTATGTGTTTTCACTATATTACCAAGGAATTCTGGATCAAAATATTTCATTGGTTTATTGTTCTTGTAATAATAGTTTTCATCCCAGTATATAGATGGCACCATTTGATGATTTATAGGTAAAGTTTTTTCAAACTACAGCTTTTTGGGAAGGTGTATAGTAAATGAAGTTGATGGGACTAGAATTGGTAGAATAGATGAAAGAAAAATATCAATTGATTCAGAATCACATTAGGACAGCTTATAGTAGGCATAAACGTTATGTTTTTAATCGAAGAAAGGATATTTCTTTCAAGGTAGGTGATCATGACTTTCTCAATGTTTCTATATGGAAAAGTGTGAAGCATTTTGGTAAAAAGGGAAAGTGGAGTCTGAGGTTCATTGGACCCTATGAAATCCTAGATAAATTTGGATCATTTTCCTACAGGGTGGATTTACCTCCATTTTTATCCCGAGTATATAATGTTTTTCATGTTTTATTTTTTGAGAAAGTATATTCCAGATCCATCTCGTGTTTTGAGTCCAGGGGTAGTTTAGTGGGAAGTGAATCTTTTTTATGAGGAACAACCAGCACATACTCTAGACCATAGAGAGAAAGTATTGTTGAATAAGGTGATTCATCATGTAAATGTTTTGTTGAAAAAACCATATAGTTGAAGAGCCAATGTGGGAATCTTAAAATGATATCAGGGAGAAATACCCTCACCTATTTGATAAGTAAATAAAATTATGGAGATGCAATTTCTAAAAGGGGGGAATGATTTACAATCATAGGTATTTATAGAATAATAATTTTCATTTATATTAATATTTACAAAGAATATATTAATTTTACATAAAAAAAGGAAAGATTTTATAATAGCGTACTCAACACGCAACAACAGTTTTCTCCGAAATATTGTGTATCACACAACATTGAGTTGTACCGAAAAATAATATGATATTATTATTACTTAAAATGGTAGTTAACATCTAGTTTTTATATTGTATAGAATGAATAGAACTAACTACAATATGATTATACTTGTTCGATAAATGTATTTAAAATTATCTAATAAAATTAAGAGGCATAAAATATGAATTAATGCATTTTTAAGAATGAAATACTGTAATATACATAAAAGACCATTTTACATCCATTTTATATAGTACCTTTTTAAAATAAAGTTTTATTCACTTTTATATGTTATATTAGTCAAAATAATTTTTTTCTATAGAACTGTAACTTAGGGATTTACTTTTCTTGAAATTTTTTATTTTTATGATTAAATTCATATTTTTATGAATTGTGAATAATACTGCATTTTAATTAAAATCTGCCTTTTCAGATAATTTATTTATATAGATATATTATTATTTTAATTTGTTTTAATGTTTAATTTGAATATTTTTGATGGTCAGATAGGACACTCAAAAGGGTGGGGGGGGGGGTTATTTGAGTTCCAATTAAAAATTTCTGTTGAAAAGATTTATATTAAAAATCCCCTAATTTAAATAACAAGCTAAACTTTATTGAATTTCTAATACTGTAAAGGATCAGTTAGGTTCTCAAGAGATTGATTAGTTCTAATTTAATCTAATCTAAAGATTATATTAGCTTTTGAAACTAACCTACTGGGTTACAACAAATAGAAACACTTTCCAGTTTAACTATCAGATTAACTTTATAATAGATTTTTATTCAAAGTACTTAACAGTGGAATATTCTATATAGTTTTAACTAAAATAAACAAGCACAATAGTTTTAACCATGTGGATCCATCTCAAGCTGAGACATAGTCATCTCAAACAGTTTTATATAAACTATGATCCATTCTCTTGATCGGGGTTAACAACATTACTCAGACTGTCCAGGTCCTCAGACCACTACAATAGTTTTACATGGGAAATAAAAAAAATAACAACAGCTCATAGGCTGTCTAGGTCCCACTTGACCTATACCACTATCAAAACTTTGATACAATAGTGTGAGGGTAAGATTGAGTGAGGATGTATAAATCCTCCAGTTTAGCATAGGTGTCAAGTTGTGCTTAAAAATACAGTGCACACACTGCTCAAAATGTAAATAAATGAAACACAATAGAGCTAAATGATTGGAGATGAGTTTAGAATGATCTATGTGTTTTGAATGAAGCTTTGGACTCATTGGATTGATGTAGATGAAGCTTTGAGTCCTTATATGGTTTTAGTCAAGAAAAACAGAGTTTCATTTTATTATTTCACTTCCAGGTCCAGGTTGATCATCTTGATCAGCTTGAGTGTAGGGGAAATCGTTAAAGATCCTTACTCCTTAAATGTTCATGTTCTACAGATTCATCATTTATTATTCCCTCTTCTTCTGTTCATGTGAGTCCTTGTATATATCCAGAAGATTGTCTCATATATGAATGGAAAGACTGACTGGAATATCATTAATAGTTTGAGGTTCCCTTATATACCTTCATCTCCGGCAATGTGAATGATTACCTTTTTACAGGTACGAGTTAATGTTCTAGATATGCCAACAGCTATCATTAATTAATAGCAGATGCTTTAAAAACATAAAATATGACCATTGCTAAATAAACAATAGAAATATATTTTAGAGAAGCATTGACTGGTTTTTATTAGTAGCTCTTAGTATCAGTGAGCTTGTATCGGTGGACTTGACTCAGTAGGACTGTATCAGTGACTGTTACTCTTTATAACGGTAGACTATGTATCTGTGAAAATTACTTTATATCAATAGCTCCTCTTATCAGTATATCTTCTGTATAGGTGGAATTCTTTTATCAGTGTCACTCTTCACTGGTAACTCGCCTATATCGGTAGGTGCTTGTATCGGTGGATCTCTCTGTATATCGGTGGATCTGTCTATA
Organism: Viscum album; assembly: GCA_963277665.1. NCBI lineage: Eukaryota > Viridiplantae > Streptophyta > Magnoliopsida > Santalales > Viscaceae > Viscum > Viscum album. Next base: position 885,465,695 of record OY728123.1, read on the forward strand.
TTGATAGACTTAAAATTAGTAGCTATATATTTGTATCGGTAGACTTCATATTGGTAGGTCTGTCTGTCGGTATCGGTAGACATGAATAGGTATTTTTGTCTGTCTGTTTTATCGGTAGCTCTTTATTATAATAGTAGATTATGTATATCGGTGATCATAGTGTATCAGTGGACTATGACTGAATCAGTGACTATGTATCGGTATGTATATATCAGTGACTTAGAAACATAATACTTATCTATTCTATGCAAATCATATCCAGATTGAGTTATTATTATTTCAAAACAAGTATAAACATAGATAAACATTTATTAATCATATTCCAATGATTATTTTGATATTTTTTTCAAATATATATTAGGATGACATAATTTAACATATAGACAGGATTATCAAAACATATTAAAACATAATTTATATTATCAGAACATGTGAGGTCAACAATCTCCCATTTTTTGATAATCACAAATTATGGTATTATAATCCAAAACAATCATTAATATGAAAGTAAAAAATACATTGGGTCTCACTTCTTAGTGTAAGTAATGACATTATCAAATGTATCAGAGAGTAGAGTATTTCATGAAAATGTATGAGATATATGAAACCACTGTATCAGTGGTAGAATTATAAAAAATAATTACTGTAGAATATATATTATGCTCAAATTTCTCCCCCTTTGTGATTAGTAAAAAGTTGTAATCCATGAATGAGAGAAGTAACAGAATTTAAAATAAAATAAGATCATATATATTTCATGTGGAAAAAATTATAGAGAAATAAAAAATTGAGGCAAAAAAGAGTACAACGGATTCCTATCAAATGTCCTAGCCACTATTCAATCCACCTCATTAGCATGTGATTTGGATTTTCCCTTGGAATCAGAAGTGGATTCAGGCTGGGTAGATGCAGGTGGTGGCTTGGAAACACCAGTGATAATCAGAGGATGTTGAGCTATAGATACAGTGCCTGGCCTATAATGTGGAGCCCTCTTGGTGATTATTGGTGTCAAGCTCTTCATAGCTTGAGATGGGGTCATCTGAGGAATGGGGGCAGATTGAGCATAGGTAGGCAAAGTTGGAGGTACAATGATAGGGGTAATGTCTACATGCAAAAATGGCAGCAACAGATTCCTAATTTCCATAATAACTCCTCCTCCTCTTTCCATATTAGAGATAAAGTCATCCTTGTTTTCCAAAAACTTTCCTAGAGCAGGAGTCAACTCCCTGATATTGATTACTTGTTCTCTGAAATCTTGAGTGACTAGAGGTATTTTCATGTTCTCTAAAAAAAGTTTCAAGTGATTGTTCAAAAGATATTTTGTGTAGACCCTTTGGAAATAGTAATCCACTTTGTCCTTTACTTCTTTCTGATAAGAAGTGGCCTCTCTCATAGAATTTTGAACAATTTTCCCTATATCCCTAGTGGTAGTAACCACATGGGTTAAGGAAGCAGAGACTACAGAGCCACTGGTGGAAGACTGTCCAATCTCTTCTCTCATCACGTCTCGAATCAGATCAATATCCAAAGACTTCTTGGTAGTACTCAGAGGATTAACAGTAAAGGCTACTATACCCTTAAAATATTTAATCATCCCACTTATGATATTTTTTAGAATAGAGTCCTGGATGCTGACATGATTCTCTATGGAATTATTAAATTCCTAAAAATTTGATACCGTCTGGCTAACTAAACTTTTTACAAATTCCAAATCCTTGTCTTCGTGAGATTTAAGGCTCATATAAGACTCCATAGAGACTACTGATTTATTTAGATATTCAACCTCCTCTACCAAGATTGAAACATGATTCTGGTCGGTCTTGACTTCATCCAAAACACCAGATACAGATTCAGTCATTGCATATTAAATAGAAGATATTAATGAGGTTCCATTCTTCTCATCTATTCCATAAAACAGGTCTTGAGATCAGAATTAAAGTGGTTTAAATCATATTATCTTACTATATCCTCAGGTAATGTTTCAGATAGAACATTATAAGTGACATTAGGTCTACGAATGGGTGTCTCATCTTCTGAATCAGGATAGTCCAACCCAAAAACTACAAAACCTACGTCTTCGGCCCAGTCTTCATTCTAATGAGCTACTGAAATAGTACCATGTCTGATGGGATGCTCCACCTCAATCTGTGCATTCACCTGAACATATATATTAACAACAGCTTGAGCAGGTAGGTCTTCCTTAGATGAATCATCCACAACCATCTCCATGTCAGTTGTCCCAAACTGAGGTAATTGATGACTAGATGCAAGTGTGTCTACTTTAACATTTTCCATAGTAGGAATTTAGGAGTACCCAATCAGTGTAATGAGACTCAAGCATACTGAAATAGATGCTTCATTTTCAGATTATTGTTCTCCCTCATTCTCTAGAGCAAGCAGGTATTCCTCATTCTCAGGATCAGGCTGGTCTTCCTCATCAACAAGGGCTTTTTCATTTCCTACTCCCAACAATGTTTCCTTTCTAGACGATACAACTTAAGAAACTGGACTTGGAGGCAAGTCTGGATCCCCTCCATTAGCTACCGAGGTATCCTCCTCATCAGTATCATCATTATACTGAGTTTCTTCTTCATCAGGTCCAAGACCCGGATCTCTTTTATCTCTTGGCCGATTGGGATGGTCAACTGTGTTGAACATATCATACACCGTATCATCCTCAAAAACCCATTTACTTCTCCATGGGTTCCATCCAATATTTATATATTTACATATTTTTCTTCAGATGCAAAAAACATTCCTCACAAATACCGTCTCATCCTGAGACTCAGCTACTCCTTTCACCTTGATCATTACCGAAATCGACTTTGAAAAGAATAAAGCATTGGATTTTGACTTAGGCATGGTCATATCCTCAATTTGGATCACCAATAGAAAACACAAATTTAACTTGACACCATGCCTTAGCAAATGATAGAAATAAATATATTGGTATCTCAGATTTGCAAAGGCCCCTCTTCTTGGACTTAGCACATGTTGGAAGAATTTGGATAACAACAGGTTTTCTCCAACCATCTCTATAGCCACTACCTTTCTTTGTTTTCCACTACCGGTGATCTCTTCCAAAGCAACCTCATAGTAAAAAATGTCACCGGTAGGAGGTATTGTCTTTGAGGTATACCCAAATACACCCTCATGCTGGACTCTCAGACATTAAACCCATTCAACAGAAGAAAAAGAAATTTCCTTGACATTAACTAATGAAACCATTCTTTTTTCTTCTTCAAACATCTCAAAACGAACAAAATCATAAAACTCCTTGTCTATATTCGGAGAATGATGTTTATTGTTGTTTGAAAAGCATTCAATCCTCCCTTGATCCTCCAACACACTTAGAACTAATGAATTTCTAGGAAGGATTCATTCTTCACTGAGTTATTTTTCGATTACTAATTCTCTACTCTGCAATTGCGGGTTCATAACACGCTTCTACAACCTTGTTATACTTTCACTACCACTAACTTCTTGTCTTGTTTTCTACTTCTTCGCACTTGGTGCATCACTATCATCCCTAACTATTAGGAGTTTTTTTCTTTCTATCTCCAATCAAAGCACTTAGGGTTACGCGTAATGCGAGGGTTCGAGAAGTGTGGATTGAAGAGAGGAGAGTTTGCGGTGGATTGAAATGTGACTAAGGATTAGTTTTTATCATCTAGGAATAAAAATGTAATAAAAAGAATTATACTGAAAACAATAAGAGTTCCTGATAAATAACACGAAAATTAGACAGTGCAGGACATATCAGTGACAATTACCGGTGAGAACCATGATGGTGAGGTTTATTTATCAGTGAGATTTCTAGCGGTGAGGTGTCTCTAGAGGTGAGGTTTCTCTACCAGTGAGGTTTTCTAGCAGTGATGTTTTCTTAACAGTGAAGATTTGGCTAAGAGTGAGGATTTGGATAACGGTGAGGATTCGGATAATGTTGAGGAATTGGCTAACGGTGAGGACTTGGAAAATGGTGAGGATTTGGCTAACGCTGAGGATTTTTCTAATGGTGTGGATTTGGCTAACAGTGTGGATATGGATAACAGTGAGGATTTGGATAATGGTGGGGATTTGGCTAATGGTGAGGATTTGGATAACGGTGAGGATTTGGATAATAGTGAGGATTTGGCTCATAGTGATGATTTTTCTAACGGTGAGGATTTGGCTAATGGTGAGGATTTGGATAACCGTGAGGATTTGGATAATGGTGAGGATTTGGCTAATGGTGAGGATTTTCTTTCACAAAGTATGTCACTCCTAACTCATGACTAATGTAACTTTACATATCTGAACTTAAAGGCTTGGTGAATATGTCAGCTAATTGATGTTCAATACATATAAATTCATGAGTAATATCACCATTTTGTTAATGATCTCTCAAAATGTTGTGCCTTACATCAATGTGTTTGGTCCTAGAGTGAGATATAGGATTCTTTGAGATATTGATTGCACTAGTGTTATCACAACTTATAGATACATGTCTAAACTGATATCTGCAGTCCAATAATGTATGTCTCATCCACAGAATTTGTCCATAGCAACTACCAGTAGCATTATATTCTACTTTAGCAGTAGAAAATTCAAAAAAATTCTACTTTTTACTACGCCAAGATATCAGGGACTTACCTAGAATATGACATTTTACAAATGTTTTCTTTCTATCTAACTCACAACTAGAAACTTCAGCATTTGAATAACATATTAAATCAAATGATTGTCCTTTTGGATTAAATAATCCTTAGTTATTAGTATGTTTAATATATTTGAAAATTCTTTTAACAGTAAGCATGTGTGAAAATATAGGATTACCTTGAAATCTTTCACACAAACACACACTAAACATAATATCATGTCGACTAGCAGTAAGCTAATGTAGGCTTCCAATCATACCTCTGTAATTAGTTTGATCCACTTGTTTCCTAGTTTCATCTGCATCCAATTTTCAAATAGTAAAATAGGTGCATCACTTTCCTTAATACTATCCAAATCAAAACGTTTTAATAGATCCTTTTTATATTTACCTTTATTAAAGATAATAGAATTTTCATTTTGAAAAATCGGAAATCCAAGAAAATATTTGAGTTATGCCATTAAACTCATTTCAAATTCATTTTATGTACTCTTTGAAAAATCAATACACAAATCATTCTTAGAAGATCCAAAAAATACCATCAACATAGATTTTTACTATCAAAACATCTTTGGGAATTCTTATAATAATGATAGTTGGATCAGCAATCCCTTTAGAAAAACTTTTGGAAATAAGAAAACTACTAAGTCTATCATGCCGAGTTCATAGTGATTGTTTTAAACCAAATAAAGCTTTAGAAAGCTTAAAAACTCGATTTGGAAAATGGGGATTAGTAATTCCAGGTGGTTCTTCAACAAAAACAGCTTCAATTATAAAACCATTTAGAAAATCACTTTTAACATCTATTTGATATAACATGAAATTCAGATGAGCAACATAGGAAAGTATAATCCTAAAAGATTCTATTATAGCTACATGTGTAATGTTTTCTTCATAATCTATTCCTTCATCTTGACCATATCCTTGTGAAAATAGTATTTCCCTATTTCTAATGATATTTCCCAATTCATCAAATTTATTTCTAACAACCCATTTAGTTCCTATTTTCAAAGTTTCCTTAAGTCTGTCAACTAATTCCCATACTTTGTTTATTTCAAATTGATTTAATTATTCTTGCATATCCTTTACCCAAAATTCATCATTTATAGCATCATTGATATTTTTAGGTTCTAGCTGGGAAATAAAGTCGTGATGTTCAACTTGAATTCTTAGAGAATCTCTAGTTTGGGTTCCTCTATCTAAATCTCACACAAAAACATCTAAAGGATGGTTTTTTAGAATACTAGTTGGTCTAGTCAAGGTAGGACTAGAGAATTAAGGTTCTTCTGTAGGTTTGGTTCCAACAGAATCATATTCTGGAAAATTTCGACAATTACTTGTTTTTGCAGCAGGTTCACTGATTTCATGATTAAGGTCTAGAATAATAAGATATTTTTCAAGATATTCAAGAGATGTTTTAGGTTTATGAAGATCAGTTTCATCAAATTTTATATGTACTAATTCTTCCACACATTTGGTTCTTTTGCTAAAGAATCTATAAGATTTACTAGTTATAGAGTATCCTAGAAAGACTCTCTCATCACTTTTAGAAGCAAAATTGTCATGATTATACTTTGTATTGAGAATAAAGACTTTGCAACCATAAAATCTGAAGTAACTAACTTTAGGCTGCCAATTATTCCACATTTCATAAGGGTTCTTTTTAAGAACAAGTCTAATAAAAACTCTATTTATAATATAACAATCTGCATTTATGGATTCTTCCTAAAAGTGAATAGGTAGGTCATACTCATTAAGCATAGTTCTTTCAATTTCTTAAAGGGTTCTATTCTTTCTTTCAACTACACCATTCTGTTGAGGTGTCTTAGGGGAGAGAAATTGTGATTTTTGCAATTATGTGAGCAATAGGATTCAATAACATAATATTCAAACTCAATCCCATGATCACTTCTTAGGATATTAATCTTAAGTCCACTAAGGTTCTCTACAGACTTGGAGAATTTAATAAAATAGGAACAAGATTCACTTTTGTGAGCAAGAAATTATACCCAAGTATATCTAGAAAATTAATCTACTAAGATATAATCATAGTGCTTCCCAATAAAACTAGAAATTCTAGAAGGTCCAATCAAATCCATGTGATCCAACTCGAGGGGTTTAGAAGTTGAAACATCTTTCTATAATTTGAATGAAACTTTATGTTGCTTTCCATTTTGACAGGGAGTACAAAAATTGTCTGAGAGGAATTTTAGTTGAGGTTGGTCTCTATCTAAATTTTTCTAAGTCAGTTTCTTAAGTGAATGAACATTACAGTGTGCTAATCTTCTATGCTATAGCCAGGTCTCGTTATGAAAAGCATTTAAATAATTAACCTTTTGTTTGGATAAAAAATTTCAATCTACATCATATACATTTTCATTTCTCAAGGTAATAAATACTAAGTCATTTTTAAAATCAAATACATTACAAGAATCATTTTAAAATTTACCATTGAAACCATCATCACACAAGTGATAAATTCTTAACAGGTTTTATTTCAATCCATCAACCAATAATACTTTAGAAATTAAAATTGAATCAGTGTTACCAATTTGGAAAAAGATGATGATTTTTTATTTTTAATTATCACCAAAGGTGACATGCCCTCCATCAACATTGATTAAACTTTTGAAACATGAGTAATATCTAGTCATGTGTCTTAAACATCCAATTTTCAAGTACCATATCTTCTTATAGGAACTCCTCAACCAAGTCTCATACAAAACAGATTTAGATAGAAAATGATTTTGTTACCCAGATATTCTTGGGTCCAGATATGTTTGCAAGTAGAAACTTAGGCATCCATATTATTCTAATCTGTTTCCGATAACTATCAGGTTTAATAGATTCTTAATAATGTATTTTGTTTTGTTAAGTAGAATATGAAAGTATAGATAAAGAAACAGAATTTCCAGAACTGGAACTAGCACCAAACTGTCCAGTTTTTGGATTAAATGTATTCTTAACAAGCGGTCTTTGTCCAGGTTGGTATCCTAAACCAGTAGTATATTTTGGTGCAACTTTTTTTCCAGGCATTTGAGTTAAAGTATTCTTTCCATTTGGTATCTTCTCTAAGTCTATTCTATGTTTCTCAATTGAAAATTTATGTTGAGTATTATCCTTTAACTATTGATAATTCTTATCCTTTTCTATACTAAGATCAGATTTAACAGTACTAGTCCAGGCATATTGTTTCATTAATGACTTGTACTTATCTTTCATCTCATTGCAGGTATCTTCTAACATATTATAGTATTCAAATTATTCAGATTTAAACATATAGTTATAACTATTTGAATCACTTTCATTCCAAGAATAATAATCATTTAGCATAAGTGAGACAGGTACCTTAGATGTTTTATTCATTGAACACATGTTGGCATGATTTTTTTCAGAATCAGAGGCCTCAGACTCACTTGGGATGTCTTCTGCAGCACTCCATGTTTCCTTCATAGCATTCTTATATTTCTTGTCATTTTAGTCATATTTATTATTTAACTTCAATTTTGGATAGTCAACCATTATATTTCCTTTAATTTTGCATTCATAACACACTATCTCACCATTTTTATCAGATTTCTTCCAATATTTCTTCCAATCACCTCATTGGTCATACTTTCCCTTATAGTTTCGTTTTCTGAAATACTTCTTCTTCCCATATAATTTATTGAATCTCCTGGAAATTTGAGCTATCTCTTCATCACTATCTGAATATGATCCTCCACTTCTTGAGGTTTTAGTAGGTATGTGAACATTCTCTTGGTCCTTGCTCTTTGATGTAGTAGACTTGAATGCCAATGATCTTTTCTTAGGTTCATAATATTCCTCTTTGTTTATCCATAGTTATTATTCATACCTCATCAACATACCAATTAACTCCTTAACAGGTAATGAACATATATCACATGACTCCCTTATTGAAACTGATGTGCCTCTCTATATTTTTGGTAAACATCTGAGTATTCTCATGATTTTTTCCTTTTATAGAACAGATTTTCTCAGTGAGCTCATAGTATTTACAATCTCATTGAACCTGAGTTACGTGTCAAAAATAGTTTCATCAGGCCAAATTTTAAAATTGCCGTATTTAATAGTGTAAGTGTTTAATCTCATTTCCTTCAAATTGGTAGTTCCTTCATGAGGTACATCCAAAGTATCCCAGATTTCATCTGCTTTTTTATAAGAATAAATTCTGTTAAACTCTTCATCTCCTAGAGAGAAGTAAAGGGCAGTTATCACTTTACAATTATTGTTGTAATCAGATTTTTTAGCAACATCTCAAGTAGCTCTAGTAGTATTTAGAATCTCATACGTAGATTCTATAGCAGTCCAAATATCAAATCATATAATTTCTAAATGAATATTAATTTTGACTTTCCATTGGTCATAATTAACACCATTAATGAAAGTGGGCCTGTTGGTAGAACAACATTCTAAAATATTATCCATAATTTTATTTTAGCAAATATATTTAAAGAGATAAAATTTTGAACTAATATAAAATTTTGATCTTTATAATACAACTAAAATCACAGTTCAAAAACAGAGTGTTTGGAAATCCTTTATTAATTAAAAACATTTGATACCAAATTTTGGTCAGAGTGGACACTCAAGAGGCGGGGGGGGGTCAATTGAGTTACAATTAATAATTTATGTTTGAAAGATTTATATTAAAAATCCCCTAATTTAAATAACAAGCTAAAATGTAGTGAATTTGTAATACAGTAAATTTTCAATTAGGTTGTAAAGAGATTAATTAGTTCTCAGTTAATCTAGTATGAAGATTAGATTATCTTATGAAACAAACCTAATAAGTTACAATAAATACAAACACTTGATAGTTTAATTATGAGAGTAACATTAAAATATATTTTTATTTAATGTACGTAGCATTGGAAGATTCAATATAGTTTTAACTAAAATAAACAAGCACAACATTTTTAACCAAGAGGTTCAGTCTCAAGATGAGACTTAGTCCTCTCAAATATTTTTATATAAAATATGATCCACCCCCTAGATCGGGGTTAACAACTTTACTCAGACTATCCAGGTCCTCAGACCTCTACCACAGTTCTACGTGGGAAATCAAAAAAAATAACAGCAGCTCACTGGTTTTATAGGTCACACTTGAACTCTATGACTGTCCACAGTGGGATACAAGAGTGTAAGAGAAATATTGGGCGAGGATTTATAAATCCTCTAGTTTACCACATGAGATAGGTTGTGCATAAAAATACAGATCACACACACTGATCAAAATGTAAATAAATGAAACACAATAGAGCTAAACTAATGGAGATGATTTTAGAATTATTTATGTGTTTTGAGTGATGCTCTGGACTCCTTAGATTGATGAAGATGAAGCATTGAGTCCTTCTCTAGTTTTAGTCAAGAAAAATAGAGTGTTGTTTTTGTATTTGGCTTCCAGGTCCTGGTTGATCAGCATGATCATCTTGAGTGTAGGTGAAATCTTTGAAGCTCTTTACTCCATGAATGTTCAAGTTCTACAGATTCAGCTTGTATTCTTCCTTCTTCTTCTCCGCTTATAAGTCCTTGTGTATCTCCAGAAGATTGTCTCGTATATTCATGGAAGGAATCACTAGAAAATATTTAGTATATTGAGGTTCCCTTATATACCTTCAGCTCCGACAATGGGAATGATAAAATTTTTACAGGTATGAGGTACAGTTCCTGATATGCCAAAAACTATCATTAATTAATAGTATATGCATTAAAAATATAAAATATGACCGTTTCTAAATAAAAAATAGAACTATAGTTTAGAGAAACAATGATTGGTTTCCATATGTAGCTCATAGTATCAGTGAGCTTGTATTGGTGGACTTGAGTCAGTACGACTATATCGGCGCCTCTTACTTTTTATAATGGTAGACTATGAATCAGTGACAATGACTTTGTATCGGTAGAACCACTTATCGGTATCTCTTCTTTATAGGTAGCATTCTTGTATCAGTGGCTCTCTATGTATATCAGTGGCTCTGTCTGTTTTGGTAGTCTTCATATCGGTAGCTGTTTGTTTGTTTTAGTGGACTTCATATCAGTAGGTCTGTATATCTGTATCGGTAGACTTGTATCAGTAGGTCTGTATGTCTATTTGTATCGGTAGCTCTTGATTGTAATATTAGATTCTTTCTATCAGTGATTTTTGTGCATCAGTGGAATATGTCGGTATCAGGGACTATGTATCGTTAGGTCTGTATCAATGACTCAAAAACTTAATACTTATATGTTCTATGAAAATCATATCCAGATTGAGTTATTATTATTACAAAACATGTATAAACATATATAAACATTGATTAATCACATTCTAATGATTATTTTTATATTTTTTTCAACTCAATAATAGGATGATATGATTTAAATTATAGATAGGATTGTCATAACAATTTAAAACATAATTGAGATTATCAAAACAAGTGTGGGAAAAAATATCATTTAATCTAATGTTGGTCATTGCAAGTAATTTCACTTTTAAATTGGACATAAACACATGTAAATATTTTATGGGTTATTATTTCTTAAAAACCCACTTTTTGGTTTTGACAATGGGAAATAATTTTAAATTAACTTCTGAAAATTTTGCGTTTTGAATTTGGAAGAATGGAATTCATATTTGAAATCCGAAGGTCCAAATTGTGTAAATTGGAACCATTTATTTGTAGACATTATGAATAGTATCTTCACTAAATATTTTACTCACCACGTTTAAAGGGTAAATCTGGTAAGTAAGGGTAAAAACATAATATTATAATAATATTAAACTAAAATAAAACATTTCTTAGTCTTGTTGGATGAGATATTTCTGACCATGGGCATCCGTGGGTCAATTTTGGGACCTTGTGGAGCCACATTGGAGTGATAATGACATGTTATATTAATTAATTTAATGTAAAGGGAAATATAACAAAACCATGTATCTTTTAGTAAAAAATATTTAGGTGGGGTTATATAAGAGACCACTTTGAATATAATTAGTTATTATAAATATAAAAATGATTATCTACATCATTTTATTTTATTTATAATTTATATACATCATATAAATAAATTTATTTGTGACATAATGATGATGTTGTAATTACCTTATTAACGAATTATTTATATAAATGAAATTATAAATATTAAAATAAATTTACTTGGAACCTTTTTATGCAATACATTAATTTTATGTAAGATTATGACTTGTCATATATGATGTAATGATGTTTATCAGAAATAATCATGTTTTTATGGATGACTAAAAGTCATCAAATGAATAGTATTAAAATTGACATAAATGGTTTTTTAAAAGAATAATGTTATATTAAATGATATAATAGACCTAATGTTATATGATTCAGCCAATTGACATAGATAATGATGAAAATTTCATTAATAAACAACTTGATGTTCTATTTGAATTTTATAGTAAATATATTAACCATATAATATGAATATACAAGAAGACATGGTAGGAGTAAAATTAGTTAAAAAAGGGATAATGATAATTGATATGATTAATGTTTTGACCTAGACTTTTCTAAAACCAATTGGTTGGGAGTTTTTTGACCCAAAAAAGCTTATCATTAAAATGAATGATTTTGTGACATTTTGAATGTAAAAATAATTTTATAACAAAATAATGTTTTAATACATTCATAAAGTTCCCCTCCTTCATCTTATAAACGGCCACCACCTCTACCTATTTAGTGACACCTCACAAGCCCCTTGTATCGTCCAAATTATATCCAAATAATCTACAAAAATCCCTCATTTCCACTTATAAGACTTACCTTGGGCAGAAGAAAAATCAAGAAATCCTTTAGGCTCAAATAAAAAATAGTTACCTGATTTAGATAAAGAACAAGGAACACACATGATGAGTCAAATTCAAGGTTAAAAACCTCGTATCAATTGCCTTTCATTGAGACATATTATGATAATATACACCTCCGTATTTAATATATTCAGTAATGACACCATTTTTATTTTAATTTCATTGAATGGAAGTCTTTTTTATATGAAGTGTTTTACTAAACTATAAAAGGAATATTTTAACAAATGCGATGAAAATGACATATTCACCGCCATAACTATTATTTTATATTTTTCTTCCTCTATAATAGTTAATGTTTTCTAAAGTAAAATAAAACCATTTTTTAACTTTTTGGTTGTTTTGGTAATGAAAATAGTTTCTTAAATGGATTGATTATTTCAATATCTTGAAATTATTTCTTCTGATTGTAACTGAAATGATATTAGTAAAATAATGATATTTGCAATATTTTATGTCTTATGAATATATAATAGTACTTAGAATTTTTACGGGTGGTTATGTGATAAACCAAATGATCAGTGGTTCTGTGAGATACCAATGAAGGGTGGTTACGTTATAACCTCAAATTCCTTGGGTATGGAAGTCGACCATATGGTTATTATATTTAGTGATAAGTATGGAATTCGACTATATTGTTATTCCATTTAATTATATTTATGACCCAGATTATCTTTATATGAAATATGTTGCTTCCTATGGGATTTATGGTCATATGTTTGTTACATAAAGGGTATGTAATGAGCTTATATTCAGTGGAGTATATTTACAACTTCTGTAATGTGAAATGTAATACTCATGATAAATTATTCAAGGTTTTCGTGTTATCCCAAGACTAAGAATTCCCTTTAATTTTTTATTCGTTATTGATCTTTTTATGCACATCCAAATTGTTGAAATATTTTTCATATGACATAAGGAAGAATAGAATTAAGGACGAGATCAATGAAAAGCTATATTGTTAATACATGATACGATGTGATGTTTTGTTTTTATTTTATGAAAAAAATGGATAGTGTGTAGAAGTGTCTACTTGTTATATTAAAGTTATTATGTATAACTTATTACCTAATTATCTAATGCTCTAAACTGAAAAAGATCCTTGATGTGAATTAAATGTCAAATTATTGACATAACTCTAGATTATGTAATGTTTAAGGTTGGGACCTTATAGAATGTCTCCCAATATTTCAAAACAATAACCCCTCTTTCCTAGTTTCATCTTTCTATCCTTTTCTACTAGATCCAAATCCATTTGAGATTATCCTAATCTCACAATACTCTAGAAAGTTTATTATTATGATTTGTGACAAGGCATGACTGTATTCTCATTATGGAAAATCTCTGGTAGAGAATAACTTTTTTTTAAAATTTTGAACATATGGGATGGTAATACGCCGTTACAAAATTATAATAGATAATTATGAAATATTAGTTGGAGATATTGTATTTGAGAAATTAAATCCTATGATAGGTGTATTTTGTCACCCTTAATCATTAAAATATCTTCTCCCTAACATTGATTCTTCTATAATATTATTTCAATGTATTTTTCGTGACATCTATGAGCCATGCATATTATTCTAAAATGCTTATACAACTAATAATTTCCTATGTATCTAAAAACTATGTATTTTTTAGACTATATATTTTATTTTGAATTCTATTTCTCATATTCTAGTATATATAACTTTGATATAGGAACAAATTCAATTTATTTATTCATATTATCACTCCATTTTTCATTTTCTTTGTAGACCTCCTCGAGCTTAACTTGAATATAATCTATACCCATGATGTCACCATATTAGTATCACTCTCATATGTTTTTAGTCTATAAATAATATATACTAAATAATCATTACTATGAAAATATATTCTCAACAATATCCACATTGGATTAATTTGAGTTTTCAACTTCTAGAGATATCATATTTTTTCTCTTCAAAAATATTCCCCATAGTTTTATCCTCATTTTACCTATATCAAATTGTTTCTTTTTATATTATTTAGTAAACCCTAATATTTTATGATATATTCATCTTTAAATAGATTTTTTTTAATGTATATGATACATGAAAAACATATTTTATAAGAACTCCGATATAAATAATATTATTTTAACATTACCAATGTTACTTAGTCATAAAATATATATTTTGAAAAGGAATAATTTTTTTAAATCTTATGTACTAATATTTTTGATAAATAAAACAAATTTATAGTTTATATTTTAATTTTTAGTAACGTTTAAATATTCTTGAAGAATATATTTATCCTAAAAAACATTTTTCATTAGTTTTATATAAAATAAAAAAAATTATTTATTCCACCTATAGTAAATGTTTTTAAAAAAATCACTTTATTATCTAAATTTTCATTTTAGAATTATCATAGAGTAATTTTTGGAAAAAATTATGAATTGTTTTATTTCTATATATGTAGTGAATAAAATGATTTTTTGTTTAAAACTATATTTTCATTAAAATAAATCTAAAATTTTCCATTTTTAAAAAATGAATCCAAGAAAAATTTTATAATTAATGTTGTTAATAATCCAGTTATGTTCATTGGAAAAATTTTATTCTTTATTTTGGTTTAAAAACATTTTTCACTTAAGAATAATTTTTTTCCAAAAACCCATTTTCGTCGCGTTTTTTGAGTTGGATATCTGTTACTTTCACTCACTTATATAAATTGAATTTAATAAGTTGACTTCAATAACTATAATAATAATAATTAATATTTTTAATAGGTTCAAAACAATTTTTTTATTACGAATAATGACAATGGTAAATATATATCACCATAGTAAAATATGTAATAATGGGTTAAACCAATGGGTTAAATCATTAAAAAAACCTTAAAATTTTCCTTTATCCAATTTGATGACTGGTCAAAATAAAAATTTATCCCCAAGGAGATAAATAATTTATTTTGAAAATTTATTTTGATTTTAGTAAACCTTTATTTACTTCCATGAAGATAACATATATCTTATTGAAAATTATAGATATTTTTTTGACATTTAAATTAATGGCATGGTTAAAATAATCCACTGGGTTTTGTCTTGAACACAAATTATTATAATATTCCTTTTTTATTATTTAACAAAATAATCATGGATTCCAATTATTATTATTTTTAATTTAAAATTATTTTTACATTATATAAAGAATCTTTCAAAAAACTGGGTTTCATGGGTTTTGTATTCTTATATTAGAAAAATCTTATACATCCTATATATATATAATATGTTTAGATTGATTAAAAATATAATATTCTTCCAAAAAATATTTATTTATAATGATCCTTTTATTTATTCCATATAGTTACATTATCATGGTATAAATCCAACTATATTGCTCAAGATATCACTATCCATAAATTAGTTATTCAGTGTGTTGAAGGGTTGCTTCTGATAATATCATATAGAAAGAGGTAAGGAATTAAAATGATAGGAATATTTCAGATGTTTTTGAACACTTGAAGCATGAAATATTGGATCACATGTTGAATATTCAAGACATATTTGATCCATGTGGGGTTAAAGGGGTTTTGGTGGTAAGTCCATGAGAATTAGCTTGAATCTTTCATCTCAAGATAAGTCTATGTGAACTGTAAGTGAACCTGACCAAGAGGTGTTGGTTCATGAGATAGATTAGTGGAAGATTTTATGTAAAATTGATTAGTAATTTTCAATGTATGTGACCCCATTTGAAATGGTGGGTCGAAGGATTGAATCCAACATGCCAATCCAATAGACAAACCTGAGCGAATATCAAAATTAGTAGCTGATTTGAGGGGTTGTAAACTATGTGGTAAAAATAGAACCATTACTTTCACCATAGGGTGATAAATTTATTTATAGGTAGGCCATATCTAGGGATGATTCTGATGTATAAATTCCATGTTAATTCTCATAAGAAACTATTGGAAGAAGATATATCAATGGCAGGTACTGAACGATAATAAACAAGTGGAAGAATAAAAGCCATTATTTGGGGATTTAAATTTTGGATAAATGGAATAATATTAATGGGGAATAGGACTAAACATTTCTAAAAAATCCAATGGAGACCATGTTTTCTAAAAAATTGACCAATGGAGATAATGTTTGATCTAGTTGGAACAAATTTGTTGTAGGGAAACATTGTAGTAGCAATAATGATAAATGTGAGTCCATTTTTAACAAGGGATTCCCCTCATCGGTGTATTGACTAGTCATTATAGGGATATAGGTGTGGAGGAATCAATAAATCTGAAAACACTAGAGACTCTTATCCATTCAGAGGATGATCTTTTTTAATGCCACAGTAGAAAAGGTTGAAAGGATGTTGGAAAGGGTGATACATGCGGACACTAATTGAGAATATTGTGAATATATTTTCATGTAATATATTATATTAACAATATAATTCATTGAAAGGAATATAAACATAGAGGATTCCATTTAATATTTGGATAGGTTGGCATTACGCTTGGAAGACGTTATAAGGAATCCTCTCTAAACACATGTAACCACACACTCCTCAAAATTATTTAGAGAGAATTTTTCAAATTGGCTTAAGTTATTTTTAAATTATTTGTTGGTATCTTATGGTGTTTTATATGGTTAAACCTATTTTTTTACAACTTTTTCATTAAATATGTTTTGATAATAAGAATGTTAATTTTAAATCAAAATAACTGGAAGATATGTTTTAAAATTTATCGAAAAGATACCCAAATGTGAATGGTTGGATTTATTTTTAATCATATCACATCAAATCATAACTTTTAGGGTACCTTGGAGCCATATTAAGTGAAAATGATATATATTTTATTTAATCTAATAATTAATTCCAATTATTTCCTTTATATCCCCTATAAAAGGATATCATCTCATATATATAATCTAGAAAATAAAACCCTTCTAAATCATCTAGTACCTACCATAATAAATTATTATATACCTTTTGTACAACATATATCAGTTTTTTATTATAAAAATAATGTCCCTTCATGGATATAGTTTTATTCCAATATAGGTTTGTCTATATATTGTTATAAATCATATCTAAGAATTTTCAATTTTATTTCTTATTCTACCACCTCTAAATCCATCGTTAGAATTAAATAACAATGAATTCAGCAAGTTCAATGTAGTAAATTGTCATTAAGATGATGTTACAACTAATATCTATGATTTTGAAGACCTGATTCACTCATATGTAACTAAATCTAGTAAGCCACATAGCCTCAAAAAATCCTCCCATACAAGGGAATCTTCTGACTTGTAGTGAGGGTCTGACATTGTATGATGGTTAGAGTATACCCTAATTATTAGAGTGGATAAAACAGGTAAATATTCAATAAGAATGGGAGAAATGGTAATAAAAAAATGGAATGAAATCATTTATTCAATAACGAATATTAGACAAGAATAATATCAATATAGTAGTATCAATTAAAAAATAAAGATGTCACGATGATATACAAAAATGGATTATATTGGAAGAATAATAATAATAATACTATATCATATTCTATATAAAAAATATAAAATACTAAAATCAATATCTAATAACATAGAGAGAACACGTCTAGTACTCTAAAGACTTAATCATTCCTATTGTAGGAAATAATTCATTTAGAGTGAGGTTATTCCCATTATGCCCCCCTGAATCCAGGAATTCTATCAGAGTATCAATCAGTGACTAAAATAGAGTGTGACAAAAACATATAAGGCCACTAACAATGGGGTATAGCACTAAAAAATTTGTGAATACAATATGATAAGTGTGTAGGTATAATAAATCTGGACAATGAATAGAATAACCAAGTTGGTTGAAGTTCTTCAGGGGTTACCCATCTGACACAACATTCCTTCAAATATTCTAGAATTTATAAGAGTACATTAAATTTTAAATTTAAATTGAAATGATTGGAACCTAATTCGGAGAAGTTAAGATTTCATATATATTGATACCCATGTCAAGTTCCATAAATTTGCATGGATATTATGTTTTTTAAGCTATGGGAAATTGATAGGGGTATACCCCTTCCAATTAACCATAAAGAGGAGTTCTAGATGAGAAAAAGAGATATGTTCTATGTGACCTCATTGTGAGAAATTAAAGGATACCATGGAATTTCACAAGTATTTCCATAACGTCAATCCAAATTTAAGTAAATTAATCCAAGTAATTAAATTTAATTTTAGGAAATATAGATGAACCATTAGTTCCAAACTGGGGAATTCACAATCTAAGACAACAACTGAACCCATGTTTTGTTTTTCACATGTAATATGCATTAATGAATTGGTTGGTATCCTCTGATACCATTCATGGGAATCCACAATGGGGATGTTGGTATCACCTTGGCCATTCCACTTCCATAATATAATTTCAGTTAATTTACTCTTGTTAATAACGATGTATAAATTAATCAAGATTCCTTAATTATAAATATATTCATATTTTCACTTCCAAATTACATAATTACTAGGTGATATGATCTTTATATTAACCTTTCATTTACATCATTTGACCATTTCGTTCATATGATCTAATTTATCACAAAACAATGATAGATTAAATATGTAACATGTTATAGAGATCACATTTGTTTTTAAACTATTATTAATATGGTATTGCTTGAGTTGATGTAGAAAACCTCTAATAATAAAACTTTTGTAGCAAGGGAATAGATTTCACAGTATAAAATATATATTAAATTAATTTTACATTAAATTAAAGGTGTCGCATGGAAGGTTCATCATGTTTTATGATGGTTCAATATGTAGAGATGAATACAGATAGAGAAAATACCAATACCACCTTCCTTATACATGTATATGATCCCTCATTCGATATCAACTTCATATTCATGATAGAATGAGAGAAATCATAATATCTAGAGAAAAACCAAAATAAAAATTAATATCAGGTCTCATGAAAATAGTATCTGAAACAATATAGAAAATTATTAATAGATGCATATGGAAAGATAGACTAACCTAAGGGGGTGCAATGAGATGAAAAATGGGAATTAAATCTAAAAAAACAAGAGATCCAAAATCCTAGGATCAGAGGAAGAAAGATCTCAGTGGTAGAGCCTTGTTTTTCATTTGAGGGTGGAAGGAGGGGGATAAAGTTCTTAAATCTTATTCGGGAAAAAATTGAATTTCATGACTCTTAGAAGATTTCATGTAATGAATACACTGTTCCCAAAAATATGAAACAGTCATGATTATTAAACTAACTTAGATATACACATTACACGATTTAGGATTGGGGTAATAAAAATAATGCACACACTGTGAGTTTGGTTTTTTCTAATGTCATGATCATGCATGACCTAGGAGAACATTTGTTACTAAATATGTTCAGAACAAGTAAGATAATAATTTAAGTTTTTAGGTTTTTAATTAGAGTGAGGCCTCTCTAGAATGGATAAACTTACCATACTCATTAATTGTTTTGAAGTGTGGATGAGACTAATGGTTACTACTAATTATGGATGAACCTTATATCTTTTTTATTCGACTAAAAATAGGATCTTTAGGCTTTCAAAAGCACAAATACACCCCCAAAACATTCATTAGTACCTTAAGAAGTATTACAAGGATAAAATATACCTTTAAACTAATATTAAATAATTTTTAACTCAACTAAATCTAGTATTTTACTACCAATCATCATTATAAAAAAACTTCCCCATTTTCCATTGAGGTTGGTTTATCTGATTATGAATATAACTCCTTCCATTAATCACATATATCAACCTCTCACTTCATTGTATATTCTTATATTTTACCATGTTTCCAAAGAACCTTAACCGTAGGTACTGTCCTTCCATGATTATCCTTCATGACATTATTCTCTATATGGATATGGTATCCCAAATTATAAGATTCATCATATAACTCAACAAAATCTAGCTAAAGTAAATTGGATGGACCAAAATAGTAATATAATAAATGAGTGACATGGAAGGAATCATTCTCAGAGGATTTTCACTGAGGAAGGGATATCAAATAATCCACTAGTCTAACCGTACCCAAAACCAGAAAATTAACAAAAACATATAGGTGATACCTTAACCTACCTCTAAATTCATTGATGTCACAATGGTGTGTGAGACATTCAAGATGAACTTACCTCGCACAAGAAACTAATAATGTTTTCAAGAATGATTAATGAAAAACCTATTCCTAAATTGAGTAATATCTAAATTAATTCTTCTCAGTTATAACAAGTTGGATGTCACCTAAAAAATTTGCGTTCTAAATAGTGTTGCCTCCCAATAATCTAACCAGCATAGTTCTGATCTTCACAACCTACCATATAGGTTATCATATGGATCTATCTGTATATTAACTTAACAAATAATATCTTTACTTAACAGATCCAATTAACTTATATATAACAAAACATGGGAATCCACATGACCTCATGTTCAACTCCATATTTTTTAAAGGCTACTGAATGTATGAGAGTGTTTTGTTTGTATGGTGGGGAGACTATGACATCCTTTTCATAGTAGAGACCAATAGTGAATAATTTAAATGAGAAACAAGAAAAAAAATAAATAGAAATATAGAAGTAATCAACTAATAAAAATAAAACTATGATATATAATATCTGGTTTTATATTCGAAATAATTATTTCATGAGTATATAAAAATGTGGATCAATGGGAATAGGAAGCATGAATAAAAGAGAAAATTCTCTAAAAATATACAGAAAATATTAAATGACATCTTCAATGGAATCATGATCACTTGGTCAGTGATCTACTCATAAATTTAATCCTAATATAGAATGTTAAGAGTCCATAACATGGTTCATTAATTTATACAGACCTTCCTCCTTGATTTCTATGCACATACCGATCAGTTCCATATTGGGTGTGAGTAAAACTCAATATGCTACCATAAATTGTTTCTATAAAAAATCCATTCAATTCATATACTCATTAACTTTTTCAAGGTATAACATGGGTAAGTTGTGAGCTAATAAAATGATTCACTATTCTTTATATGTGTAACATGTGTAGGGAGAAAACTATAAATGAAGAATAACTAAATATTGACGAAAACGAACATCAATTTCTATCATTTTATATATCATGTATTATACCAAAAAGGGTAAGTAACCAATACTATTGAGCAATGAATCCTCCTTGGGTCCAAGTATCATGTATATGGAAATCCTTGAATAATGTACACCTGCGTGGGATAGGATCCCATTTCCCATTGTTAGGGAATATCATCGATTCCACAGAGTATGTCTAAAAAATATCAGTGTATGTATTGGGTAAAGTATAATGAAAAAATCCAAGACAGAACAATCATGGATGATCCATGGAGATAATCCAGCGATTCTAAATTCCAAAATATGTAATTTTGTCCATGGATCCATACATAAATATTCTTCATTAGTTCTATACTACATTATCCATTTTGATTCATGTTATGTAAATAATTATAGAGGTCCATGTTAGTATCAATTATTAAATACAATCCATAATAATAAATAAACATAATCCAATAGAAGACTTAACTCATTTTATAGTTTCCCATTTACATTATTACATTTCCCTTTCCAATTAAAAATAAATAGGAAAAAATTGGTGTTCAACCTCTTAATAATTCATTTAATTTGTATACAACTTCCCCTATTTTGTGCAAGTCATAGAAAATCCCATGGGATGGTTTAATCATAGATATTTAGTCAAACCCACCTCAAGGGGTGGTTTTGGTTGATGTTTTCCACTACAACTATACCAACAGGGTCCATGAGCATCTAGATCAGGGTATAAACAATCAATTAGAGTTAATACATATTATAGAATAAATTCAAGGAAATTTCAGTGTTCCCCATTATTTCCCAAACTATAGACTTCTAGAAATTTAAAGAAAAGGTATATGAAACCTACCATAGTTTATTGGAATAGTGATTCTCATACATTGTCCATTAATTTGGGCTATAATGAGAGAGAATAAATAAATATAAAAATACCAGAAAAATATGAGAAATTAGTTTTTATGGAAATAAGACTAAAGATAAAAAAGATAAATTGTGAAAGTATAGAGGGGATATATATCTTTATAGATATGATTATAATGTGATAAATAGTGATTAAATCATATTCTAGATTGAGGATCTATTTTAACACATATGTGATCTCAAAGTTATATCTCTCAATAGATGGTTTGGTATTCCATTTTTGGTTGAACAAATGTGGAGGTGTGTTAAAATAATATTACATGAGAAATGGAAAAATCACCTTCATAAAATGTTCACTTGGTTTAGACATATAGATAGACAAACAGTGAGCAAACCATGCACACCTACTACCCATGGTGACAACCCATCAAATATAAAGGTGAGCAGTTTGACAAACTACACTCAACTTTTACATTATCACTATTGAGGATCCAGATACCCTCACATGCTTAGTGTATGATTATGAGAAATCATGTACAACATATTCTAAACAAACCTTCCAGAAATTTTAGATTTTTCATATTGATGTTCCTCTACTCGCAAGGTTAATATAACCATTAACATCACTTTTTGGGCCATATGGTTGAGCCACATGTTTACTACTAACCATGTGCCAACTATTCTCTTATAACACCCAGAGTTGTTATGGATTATTATTTATTGAATAAAATAAATTTATTTTATGGATTCTGTATCATTCTAAACCTAGTTAGACATTTTCTACATGAAACAATTAGTATAGATTGTGGTATATGAAATACTGAGACCCTTCGATAAATTACATTACATGTAAGACCTTGTTTTACCAAACTACAAAGTACTATTAATATTGTTATTGAAATAAAAGTATAGCTATCACCTAGTTGTTAGAATAGAGAGTATAAAAAGTATTTACTAAATTAATAAAATTGTGTATATTCATGTCTATAAAATTAATAATTTAATAATAAATTAATTAAATATTAAATTAATATCAATTTTCAAATAAAAAAATTTGGTTTCAAAAATACTATTTTTCTGTACAAAAATAGGGTTTACCTCAATATAATTAACAAACTACACATGATAAATCTCTTAAATGAAAATTATATTTTATATATCCAATCAAATATTTTACATTCTTATAATGTGTTTTCAAGATAAGAGGATATAATAAATACAATTGTTGGCATAAGAATATGTTTTTTTATTAAGGACACTTTTACCACCTTTAGATGGCTCACTTATAATAAAACAAAATTCTGAAAAAATTCATAATTTTTTTATAAAAAATAAAAATCATTTTTCAAATTGTAATTTCAAAATTATTTTGTGGAGAATATTAAGTATTTTTATGATATGTTTCATTTTGTGATGAATATTGAAGAACATTGAATTTAAATAAAAATTAACTGTTCATTTAAATTTTTGAATATTAGAATTATATATTAATTTTTCAAAATTAATTAGTTCTATTAGAAAAATAATCTTAATATAGTTCATTATAATCGATATAAAATTGAAATGGGATATTAAAAAATTCCTACATTGGAACACATTCACTTATAGAACTCATTCTTTTGTCCCATTTACAGGATTAATTTTAAATTATTTTCTTCCCATTATATGATTGTAAATTAGAAAAAATTATTAAATATTTTTAATGTTCATAATAAATATTTTAAAATATTTTAAAATTAATTTTTGAAAAAAATTACTAATTAAAACAATTAAATTTAAATACAGCGATTAAGAGAAAAATGAGTTCACTAAGGGACTAAACCTTAATATAAGGGGATAAATGTCCTAAAAACATGTCCAAAACTCATTTTATGGAAATATATAGATCCTATACCCATTTTTATAAAAAAAATCATTATTTTAGATACCTTATCTGAGGGATACCTCCAAATAGTGATTACCGTTATGATATTTATAAGTTTTATATTCATCTCCCTTATAAATTTCCAACATATCACCACGTCTATTTTCCTCTCTAAAGACCTTTTCCTCATCCAAATCCTACAAAATGAAACTCCAAACTTCCCTCTCTTCATCCTAGAATCCCCAAATTTGGTTGAAATGTAATTTCCAAAACCCCATTTGCATAATGTCGGTTCCTTACTTTTTTTCATTTGTATAATAAAAAAGGGATTCACATCCTGATGGACTGAATGGTTTAGAAGATTTGGAATAATCTGATAATAATATATTATTTACATTAAAACTTTATAGAAAAAGAACATAGTAACTCTACTGAAAAAATAAATAAAATCCTTGATTATCACCGCAATTTAATCATAATTTACATCATTAAATCCTGTGAAAAAATTAAACATAATTAAGGGGAGTGCTCATATTCTTAATAAGGGGAAGTAATGCAGTAGAAGCTATCATTAACATAAAAAATAAGACATTGTTAAATAAAAACACATTCCATTAAAACATAATCATAAGAATAAAATGGTAGGCTTTAAAAAAAATTAAATAATTCCATAAATAATCACATTAGAAATAAACATAACCCCATATATTCTTCTAGTCTAATAATCACATGGATTATCAATTACCAATATATTAATTAGGTTGTTCATAATTCCATACATCACAACAAACCATCAACGCCTTAGCTAGGACACTATAAATGGGTAATACATAAGATAACACCAAAATAATTCGTCTCATGAGACTGACCAATGTACTAAGAGCCTATATTGTTCCCCTCCCATAAATTCTTATGTCCAATACATTCCTCATACAAAAAAGTGTGAAACATAACATACACATTCATATTGAAAAGTGATCATAAGAAATGTTAATAATTCAACCATAATCCCTGAATAGAACATCCATGGTAAAACATATCATAAAAACTTTCATATAGTATGGTGTATAGAATCATAAGATATAATCCTATATCAAGAATAAAACCAAATAAATTATTTTTAATTAGATAAAAATACTCTAATAAAACCATTATGAAATCTTGAGAGGGATGCCTTTTTTAATTTGAAATGAAGAGTTGTTTTGGAAAAAAATTTCTACAAAATTAGATTTTAATCATTATTATGTGATAAAATAAAATTAATTTTCTTTAAAAATATATTTATGGAATAAATTATGTCCAACTATAATAAATACAAGTAAAATGTATATTTTTAAATGATCCGCTTTATTGTAGTTTAAGAGAAAATATAACATTATTTAAAGTGGAAAAGACTTAATTGTTTTCATAAAACTATAAAAAAACTAATATGGTTTTTCTTAATAATAAGAGTCATTTTTTAACAATATTTATACCTTATAATAGACTATTTATTCTACTTGAAAATGGGTATGAAATTGGGTAGTACCCAATTATCGGGTTTACTTATCAGGAGGAATTGAAATTGGAAAATTATAAAACAAGTATTCACCCATATAATAAAGATGAAATAATCTATACTCCTGAGTTAGAAAATCATAGAAAATTTAGAATATTAAGATAAATATAAATATTAATTACATTAGTTCAATGAGATAAAATGCTAAACCTGAATTAAAAAAGGATGTTCTGGGAGAAACCCTAACCACTTTATAGTCAATCGAATTATATGGAACATAAAATTAATAATAATAAAACAAAACATTTAGTAGAATTAAGATTAATATATTAATTATATTATACATAAAATATATTTATACATACACCAAATAGATTAAATATTTTTGAATAAGAATTATCGTATAGAAGTAAATGTTAGATGAGAAAAACTTTAACTTATGTCTGAAAGAATTATTCACTTGTACTCAACCTCATGGATAATGAAATTAGATTCATTAATAATTTAATTGGGAACATATTTTACATTTATATGATTCATTATATTTTTATAATGTTCATTATGGTATTTTTTATCAGTTATTATAATCATTTTCATCATTCGGAGGTGTTCTTTCTTTGGTTTTCCCGATTGGTTCACTTTTATACATGTATGAACAATCATTTGAAATATGAATTGTTTTATAGAATTGATATTATTTATTATTATTAAAACTAAATAATTTTTAATGGTCTTATTTGTTTTCAATATATCAGAATTATTCATTTGTAAAACGTTAATGATAACTGTTCGGATTATATTAGCAGTTTTCCGAC
Source organism: Viscum album (assembly GCA_963277665.1). Taxonomy (NCBI): domain Eukaryota; kingdom Viridiplantae; phylum Streptophyta; class Magnoliopsida; order Santalales; family Viscaceae; genus Viscum; species Viscum album. The sequence goes on from OY728123.1 coordinate 885,492,283, forward strand.
AGTTACGCACTAGTTTTGTTTTATTAATGATTATTATTTATATATTTCAAATCTATAATAGTAAATAAATTTTAATATACATATTATAATCTATTTTTACAATAAAAATGGTTTTAGGACTATCCTTTAGGGTATTTTTAGAAAACTAAATAATCATTTTCCATTAACGTGATGAACGAACACCTCATGGAAAAAATTGTCAATTTTCATTCAAAAGGATAAAAACATTTACCGTGGATAAACCATAATAAAAATAAAATTTCATTATATATATGATACTTTTTTATCATGAATTTTGATATAGATTATTTAAGGAAAGAATAAGAAAATAAAATAAAATGAAGGAAAATTAAAATAATGAAGGGGGATTTTACATCTTGAATCCCTCTCCTTGAGAACATCTTTAAAGAAATTTGAAATTTTCTTCTAGGATAGACTAATAAGAAAAAAAATTATTGTATATGATTAATAGAGGCATAGGGAATAAATTTTAAAAGCTTCCATGATTTGGAGTTTTGAGGAGAGGGGTGGTATTTATATTGGTGGGGAGGGGTGTTTTCTGAATGTTGTATTAATTTGTATTTTATTTTGGATAAACACTATGAATAGTTTGAGAATTATCAAATAATATATTAAAAACATTATCGTTAGATATATATTATAGGGAATATATCTTAAATTAATCACGTAATAGAAAATTTATCTCATAATGTATATATATCGTAAATTATCATATTTTACTATGCGGTAAAAATTATTGTATTTTGGAAAAATAAAAAAAATTCACCATGACCATTTATGAACATTAATTTTACAAATTTGAATAAATTTTATAAATATAATTTTATAAATCTAATGAATTTAATTTCAAATTAAAATCATATTTTATTCAGAAAATTCCGATTATAGAATTATAGCTACATTTATAACATATTGAAAAAATAATTCATGTCTTATAAAATTATATTATAATCATAATACTACACAATATTAATTTATAAATCTATCTCATGGAAAACAAATTCTATTTCTTAACATTATATTGATTATAATACAATATATTAACATTTATTCTTTACAAAAAACCTGACACATAAATTATTATTCTTAAAAAATTAAATTACTTATAAAATGATATAAATATATAATTTATTCATTTGTAAGATACCAATCATTTATTTATATAATCATAGGCGAAGTTACTATTCTATTTGTCATATTACAATTAGTAATGGTCATATTATTGTTCCAATAGTCATACTGAATAGTATATTATTGATTTAAACACAGTGTTTCATGAAGCATAAACAATAAAAGACATTATTTTTTAAAATAGGCATACAATAAATGTATATGGTTTAATATTAACCCCTCCTTAAAAAACCTCCTTAAAATTTGCATTTTAACATCAAAAATAAAATGTTGAAACATAAAAATATCATTGGGGGAAATCCACATTGAGAATAAGGTAAATAAAATTTCCTCTAATTAATGGGGAAAGTAAAAAGTGATTCTTCCCACAGAATATGGAATTCAGGTAGAGAATAATAAGGGTAAATTAATAATATGGACATATCAGTGGAATATAACTATCGTGTTTTTATGGAGAGTGATATAAAAATTAGTCATTATTTTTTTAAGCATCATATAACCATAAATTGGTGTTCAGTTAAAATATAATTGATTTATTATAAATAAGAGTAAATAGATAAAATATTTATACAAAAATCATTTTCTATGTGATAGGGTTTTTTTACTATCCTGGAAAGAACGTGAGAAAATAAACATACTTGATTACTTTCCATTTCATATGGATAATCTCATCCTTTGGTTGAGATTTGATAAATTTTCACAACATCCCTCACACATGGAAATGAAAATTCAAAATTAATTTTTCATTATTGAAGAAATTTTATGTATTATAAGATCCACCAGTCATTACTTCACCCTTTAAATATTTAATAAAAAAAATTTAGAAACAATTACCCAATCAATAATACTTTAAGCCCCAATAATAATTTACAAATTTTTAACATAAACCATTCCATCATTATGACTCCTCCAAAATACATCAGTCTAAATTCATAGTCCAAAATGTCTTTTAAATTTCAGTGACATACTAACCATTTCCATAAATATCTTGAATCACCATTTTCCATAATAAAATCATATTAGAAGCTAAAATATAATTCAACATTCATTCATTCAAATAAGCTATGTCTTATGAAATAAAATTAATCACTCAATCTCCAAACAGTTTTCTTATCCTCGTGATATATATTTGATAAAACAAATGTCTATAAAATAAAAATATCATCCATCCACAAGATATAAAAAAATTTATGATAACTGGGACTTCATGTAAGCTATTGATAGGCGTTGAAACCTTGTTTCACTTTGGTGGTGATTTCATACCATTATGCCTTGTTGGATGTGATATATTTTCACCTGAATGATGTGTTTTTTTTCTAAAACAATATTTACAAAACATACGAAATATATATGTTGGAAATTAAAAAAATGAGGTTAGAAACTAATTTGATCAATATAACCCCAATATATGAATAATTCATCCATTTATTTCTTCATACGTCCTTCCATTATCTAAATTTTATCCTATAAGAGAGGGAATTGAAATGGCTTATCCCTAGATTCCCCATATTTTAGGCAATGAACTACCAAACGATTCTTAGGATGTGTTTTACTTCCTTCCACAATTCTCATTATTTTCCCTTGGAAATTGTTTGAGTAATTTCCTTCTTTCCCACTCATAAATCATTTCTCCATTTCATTGATACACATTGTTGGGTGTCTCATTCCATAGATCATTCATGATGGAAGTAGATTATTATTTACTCTACTGTATCGACCACTAGATCCATTAGATAAATCAATACTTCTATACTTTGGTTAGTTAGATAGTTGGTTAATGTATATTATTTTAATAATATATCATGAAAACTTATTAGGAATGGTCCTGATATCTTTCACTTCTATAGAAATCCCATTTGGTTTCACATCAACAATACCTTATACATCATGTTCAATGTTAACATGACTACTTTGGGTTCCATTCATTAACTAAACAGGAAATAATAATTTGTGTAAAAATAGTCAGAGTGAGGAATATAAATAATCATTGATATAATGTCATTACACCTTATTTTCAGCCTAAAACACCATAGGATTAATATATGTTATTAGTTATCATAATATATTAAAATCCTTCATAATGGTTTGTAAATAAAATGTGACTTATCTTATGCGTATTTACCAGAGTGTCAAACTAGGTAGCATTAAGGAATATTTTCTTCTACAACATTACATTATCTTAGACTCGACACAACTTATTAGTGTTGTTACCCAGAAGTACATTTGTCTGAGAACCACAACAAATAGTATTATACTGATAGGGATGTATTTATAGGCAGACCCACATAATATATACCTCAAAAAAATTCCAGTATATTATACTATTATTATCCTAAAATTCTATCTTATGGTTGCGTTCTATAAAATGTATTTTTTAAACATAGTTCCTACGGTTTCAACTAAATATCCTCTAATACCAACAATATATACCCTGACCCCCATAACCAAGATCTGGTTCTATACTTTATAAAAGTTTTCTACAATAAGAAAGGAAGTCGTATTCTGAAGGAAAGAATAGTTAGTATCTTTTGAAAACTTATATATAAACATAAATTTAACATTACAACATGAAAGGAAAAACAATATAGAAACTATATTCGAAACATCTATAAACTCCTAGATTATCCCTAATATTCATACAGTATATTAATATCTGTATCTTGGGAAAAATTAAAATCTAAAAAAGGGTTGATCCCATATGCTCAGTGAGGGTATGTATTGTAGAATAATATAATAAAAATAGAAACAATAAGGCATTGTGAAATAAAGACACATGCCATTAAAACATAATATTGAGAATAATATAACATGGATTAAAACTAATTAAATAATTCCTTAAATAATCACATGAGAAGAAAACATAAGCAAGTATATTATACTAGATTAATAATCACTTGGATTATCAATTACTAATATCATAATGATGGAATACATAATATCATAACTCATAACACAACATCGTGGAATTGTGCAAGATACCATAAATGGGTAAGACATCCCCCAATTCGCAAACTAGTTTTACCCATGAGAACTACCACTGCATCATGGCAATATATCAGGCCCCACTTGTCACTTACTAAGTCCAATGTATTTCTCATATGAAAATTGTGAACAAGATGAAAAACATTCATATTGAAAAAATATCATACAAAATATGAATACTTTAACCATAAAAAATGAATAGAACATAAACAATCAAACTGAAAATAAATACCTTAATAAAATATAGAATTTGGTATCGTAATGGATAAACCTATACCAATAATAAAATGCAAAGAAGGGTGTCCAATTATATGAAAATATTATTATAAAACAATTAATAATTTAGTGAGAGAAGAAACTGTATTAATTTGGAAATAATATTTCTTTTGACAAAATAATATCTATAATAAAAGATTTTAATAATTATTATCCCATAAAATAAATGCTATGGAAAAAAGAAATTATATTTTAGAAATAAATTATGTCTATATTGTATGAAAACATGTAAAAACGACTTTTGAAATGAGCCAGTTTAGTACGGTTGAAGAGAAAATATAAAATAGGCTTCAATGAGGATAAGTATTGTAATGAAACGCTCATTCTCATTACATTGAAAGAACACCAAGTCATTATGTTTCCTTATATGACGTCCCCAAGATTACAAAGGCTGGAAATAAATGTCGATTGGTTTTAAATACTTGTGGGGGATGATTTTACATTTATGAAATAAAACAACAAACAAACAAACGAGAACCAAACCATTTACTAAATGATTCATGAACCAAGGAAATAGAACTAAACAACATCAAGTATCTCAAAACCACATCAAAGTGTGAAATAGTGGAAGATTAACAGAGTAGCAAATTACACAATAGATAAAGAAATAAATACTCTCAAAATACTACAAGACATCATGCTATACAAACTCCAAGCTCCACAATCACTGAACATCCCAAACATCACGATGTAGTGCTAAAAAAGTGGTAAACATTACATTTTCCCTTTTCCTAAAAGATGTCATCTGCAAAAGAACCAAAGTGCCAATTTATGTGGGAGTATAAAACTCAGTAGTTTTTTCCCCAATGACTACCATAATGATGCCAGTAGGATAGAAAAGTTATCCACATTATATAAAATAGTTCATTTAATTCAATTTACAAAAATAGTTTATAACCAAATATAAACAAGTTCCAAAAACCGTTTGCAACCATGTGAAAACCAAACCAAAAGAAACCGATTTCCAGAAAGTTCCCCAAAACATTTTTTTTCCTTTTCAAATAGATGGTTTTGGGAAAACGGTTCCCATTAAAACACATCCAATTTTCAAAATTCAAATTCATATACAAACATCATCATACCAGATCTCTGAAAATTCCCCTGCCATAAAAACCTTTGACGACACCTATAAACCATCGTCGATCTTCACCGGCGAGAACCCCCTCTTCATCCCTACAAAATCAAGGACCCATCCACACAACCTAGAAGGATGCCAGCAGAACCAAATCGTCATGGTTGTCGAAGCACAGTCAACAACCACCATCATCACTTCCACCAGAGAAATATCCACAACATGTATCAAAACACAAAAGAGAAAACAGTTTATCCGCATTAGCCGGAACGCGGTTGAGCACCACCAACATCTATTGTCACCACTGCCGATGGTCTAGAATCAAAACAACCAACTCTCCATGGCTATGAACCACCAGGACGAAGTCGAATACACAAAAACCATCACACAAAAAAATCAAATAAAACCACAAAACAATATTCCCCTAAGCAATAAAACCAACACAACACCTTAAATGCGGATCCACATTCAATATGAAACCCTACTCAAAAGATTAAAGTGAGGAGAAAAAGAAGATAACACCCAAAATGACGACTGATAACCTAGGAAAAAGCCAAATCCAGAACCCATCACCACCAACTATAATGCCAGTAGAGGATATGCTCAACCACCTAAAGCACGCATCCACTGAAAAAGCGGCTCCCTCAACCCGCTGAAACTAGGACTCGACACCTGGACTTCGCGCCAATCTGAAACCCTATCCAGAGAGAGGAGTCGAGAGAATGTATGAAAAATCAAGCACACCACCGAATGACCGAGCGGAGGAGGCCGCCCTCGTGAACAACAGACCAGGGAGGAATAATGGTGCCTGTGCGGGATGAGGAAAGGTGGCGGCGATGGGAGAAAAAACCTAGTACGGATTTCCCCTTACAGGCCCATCCTCCTCCAGCAAGTTATTTTTCTAAAAAAATAACAAATTCAAAGAATTAAACCTAGTTCTTCTAATCATCTGGCACAACTAGTCCATAGTTCACAACAAACCCAAACATGCTTGCTTTGTTAGACAGTTCCATACTCATGAGCGGTCTCTCGTCCATTCTCCTTATGTCCCAATGACAGATTCCCCAATCTAGGTTCATGTCCTTTATACCTTAATGGTACTCATCCCTTATCAAGGGCCCCTTAGGAATGAACATACACCAACACTATTTATGATAAATATTTCCCTTTCAAAAACAAACAACATTAATAAAACTGAACATTTATTGTAAACCAAAGCACAAATAAATTAAAAAAAACATTCCATTTCAACAAAACCTCCCCTTTTATTGAAAACATAAAATCCTATTTATGTTCCATCAATATTAAAAAATCATTTTTTAAAAGTCCATGTTTTAAATCAATGAACCAGCACTCATTCAAAATCCCTAATTTTCCAGATTTCAGAACCACCACTCAAGAAGGTTTCTAACAAGTTTTCAACAACCCAATAAAAATTAATTTAACACTACAAATTCAATTTTAAAGCATTAAAATCAGTTCTAATATTTTTTTGTTGAGAAAAAATCCCCCTACCTCGACGAGTTTGACTAAAACCCCAATGAATGAAGAACTCACAAGACTACCAGGTCGATTCTCCTAGAACCTGCCTTATATCTCTTATAAAAGAAAGATAAAGACCAAATATCATCATATTTGGCATCCAAACCCCAAAATATACTTCTAATGGGAGTATATATAAGAAAAATATAGAATATGAGAAGTAGATCTAAGTAGATCTATGAAACTGATCAAGAATGATGAAGAATGATCACATACCTCAAGAATCGGGCTTCAATTCAACATAAAAATCCATAGGATCACTTATAGATTTATGATAGAACATTATTTGGAATTAATTGAAGAAAAATCTTGAGTTATGGCCGCATAGGAGAATGAATGAGCCACTTTGAGGAAAAAATGTGTGAGATCCACTTTTTTAGGATCTCATTTAAACCATCTGCACGGTTTGTTCGCACTGTTATACAAACTATGCACTAACTATGATTTACCTACTACTTAGACATACCCTCACCTAACATCCTTGCATGGAAACCCTAAACTTTATCCAACCATGCTGGAGGCACTACCTCATGAGGACCAAATATGCATGGTTTGGCCGCATGGTTAGAGAAACCGTGCGCTGCCCGTACGATTACAATTTTTCGTCAAAAACTACTACCAATGTTCTCCCAAATCTCCCATTTCTCACCCTTAAACTTTATAACCATGAAGATCATCAAGAAATGGTTACATTAGGAAAACTGGGGGTACTACATTCTCCCTACCACTAGTCTTTCCCTCCCTAGAAAGTAGAAAATATTCTCTTCCTTTAATGATATCTGGCCAATAATATTTCATTTCCTTCTCACATTCCCAATCCTCTTACTCAATCTAACAATTCTTCCATAAAACCACACAAGACTGATGTTTCTTCCATGAATTTCATTATCTTTCCCATCCATAATCCATGCTTCGATATGAATCAACGAACAATTCATCTTTTGGTGAATGTGATCTCATCTAATCACCTAGTCAGGATCTGTATGATACTTTATCAATTGAGATACATGGAACACATTATGCACCGAATTGAACCATGGGGGTAATGAATACCAATATTTCTCCTCTAAAACATGTTCATGTATCTCGAAAGGGACTATGGGTTTAGGAGATAGCTTTCGCTACTTCCCAAAATGATGATGTCTAAACCATGGAGATATCCTCAACAAGACATGATCACCAATAGATAACGACAACTGTCTTCTATGATGATCTTAATAAGATTTATGATGACTGTAAGCCATCACCATCCTCTTTCTAATCTATTGGATATTATATGTTGTTTCTTGGACAAGGTTTGGCCCAAATAGTGATGATTCACATGTTTCCACCCAGTATAGTGGAGAATGACAAGGGAACCCATACAATGATTCAAATGGATCCCTATGTATCGAGTCCTGATAGCTATTATTATATGATAACTGCTCAAATGGCATATGATCCTCCCATGAGCCACCAAAATCCATTAAAAATCACAAAACATGCCTCTCAATGTCTGTATTGTCTGCTCAGACTGGCCATCTTTCTAACGATTATAGGCCATGCTTATAGTAAACTATGTCTGAAGGGCTTGCTGTAAGGATTTTACAAAATGAAAGGTAAACCTTAGATATCTATCTGAGTCTATTGACACTGACACATTCTGAATCTTTTCTACATCGTGGATATATATTTTGGACAAATCCCTCACAGTATCAGTTAGACTAATTGGAATAAAATAGTAAGACTTGGTATGGCGATCCACTATAACCCAAATGGCATCGTATTTCCAGACCATTCTTCAAATACCTGTATGAAAACCCATCGACATATTCTCCTATTTACAAACTAGAATAGGTAAAGACTGCAATATTCATCATGGTCTGTGATGTTCTTCTATAACCTACTGACAAGTTATGCACCTCGAGATGAACGTAGCCACCTTCTACTTCATGCCATTCCACCAAAACTACACCTTCAATGACTTATACATATTCTGTGTACCTAGATGTACAACCCATCATGAATGGTGGTAATCATAAAGGAGTTTTTAATGAAAAGCCATTGGTACAACCATATGATCTCTAAAGAACAAAATTGAACTCCTATCATGTTTCTAACCCCCAATGGTCTCCCAACCATTGAGTTTTAAACACATAACCAGAAATTATACATTAGATGTTTGTACCTCTTTGGTCATATTTCACAAATTAGGAACAAACATAGCTGAAATGAAAACCACAGCATCAACTTGGTCTTAACATCCCACATGCATGTTGTCTAGGACTGACATCAACTACCCTTCATCTGATTATTCTTTCTCCAACTGAACATATGACATTCTAATCACAGAATCCTCCACTTAATTTCCATTCCCAAGTGTATACATCATTTCAATGTCAAATATTTAGAGATATTCCATCCATATTTATTGCCTTAGATTCAAATCTCACTATGATAAAATGTGTTTAGTGCTTTTATGATATGTAAACATATTAAATTTATTACAAAATAGATAATATTTCCATGTTTTCAAATCATGGATGACTACAGATAACTCCATATCATGTGTTGGTAGTTCTTCTCATAAACCCTTAACTTCCTTGAACCATAGGCAACCACATAGTCTCCTTGCATGAGAATAGAACCCAAACTGCTCCTAAAGCATCACAGTACACCATATACCAATGTTCCAATTATATTAAGATCAATATAAGTGCCGATATAAGAAAAAAAATAAGTTCTTGGAAAGAATTATAGAATTCCATTTTCAATTGTAACGGGGATTCTACTTTTTTAGAGTTTTCATTAGAAAAACTAGTCATGAGAAATCACACACAAAGCGTTAGTAGTAACCATCTAGACCCAGAAAAAATCATATCTTGAAGACATTGTTCGGTTGTTTCCATGAGATAACAACTTATATATTTTTAGGATCAACATAAATATGTTTCTCAGAAATGAAATGGCCAAGAAAATGTTTTCATGTATCCATAAATCACACTTTGTTAATTTTGAATACAAACAATGTTCTCTCAACATTTATAGCACTATTACCAGGATCTCCTCAAGGTAACCCCATGTCTTTGAATACACCATGATGTCATCCACAAACACCACAACAAAAGAATCATTATATTTTTTAAAAATAAGATTCATTAAATCCACTATGACAGCTGGAGCATTTGTTGGACTAGAAGGAAATACTAAATATTCATACTGGCCATCTATTATTCTAAAATATATCATTGGAATAGATTTATTCCGAAATCATAATTGGTGATATAGTAATTTTATGGAAATCTTGGAGAACCACTGAGGTCACCTTAATTGATCAATCAATTCCTCAAAGTGTGGAGGATGGAAAATATTATTTATTGTAACTAGGTTATGTTTACGATAATCCACAAACAATTGATGATTTCCATCTTCTTTCATCGTGAAAAAAATAGGTACTTCCCATAGAGATGTACTTGGCCAAAAAATCCTTTCCTTCCTGCTCCTCCAACTGCAATTTCAATTCCCATAACTCTATTGGTGACATCCTATAAGATAGAAGGGAAATAGGACTGGTCCAAATATAGAGATCAATCGTAAACTCCAATTCCCTAATTGGTGGTACCCCTAAGAATTTCACGAGAAATACATCTTGAAATTGATACAAAACTCCTATAAAAATAAGTATCCTTGTTATCTTCCATTTCTTCCAAATTCTATAATGTCATCTGGTAAGAGATCATTCCCACCATCGGTGCCAACAAGCTCTTTTCACCTTTCCTTACCGTCCTCTCTCCAATAAAGATATGATTGATGCTATCCTCCTTCATGAAACTAACTATTCTCTAATAATAGTCAACGTGAGCCTAAAATATTTTGAACTAATCCATACCCAAGATTACATCATAGACATCCATGTCCAACCTCAAGAAGTCCTATTTACGCTCATCTCCAAAAGCAGTTATAGCACATGATCTACAAACCAAGGCTTGAAATTCTATTTCAATGAGAGGATTTTTCATTTTTAAATCATAAATCATCATTTCCAATATTAAACATTGTAAATCCAAAACACAAGAAGCAATGAATGAATGTAATTCACCAGTATCGAAGAGAAATAGCACAAGGATAAAATTCAAAAGAATCATACCTCTCACTATAGATGGTCCAACTTGATCATCGACCATTATATACTCAAATCCACACAATTTCATCATCACGACACTATTAAATTTTTTTCTTTACTGATACTGCACTGGTTGAGGAGTCACAATATTCCTAGAATCCCCATGGATTATCCTTCTCTTCTAACAAGACTTATTTTTTTGTCCTTTCCCTATCAAAGCATATAATGCTTGCGACATATGAGAAGTGTCCAGAGCACCTAACAATGGATCTCTATGATAATAGTACTAAAGATGTCCCATCGTGTTGCAATTATGGCATGCTTTGGTTTCTGTCATACACTCTCGCTTTATATGGTCAAGCGAACCACATTGAAAGAATACTACTTTTCTTTGGGGTTGTGGAGGAAGGTTCACTGATCCAGCCATCTGATTCTAATTTCCACTTCCACCTTGGAAATATGTGACCCTTTTCCACTTGCTTCCAGCATTTGAGTTCCCATTATTCCCTATAGGTACCATCATACATCTTCCTATTGATCTCGAGATATCACATTCAGACACAGTTTCTGTTTTCACCATCTCTATATAATCCATAATGCAGAGTACTTCAATATTTGATCGAATCTCTTGTCGTAGTCCTAATTCGAAGATCTGTGCTTTCAAGGATGAACTTTCGACAACTTCGGGTAAAAGAATACAAAATTCATAAATTTATCTGTATAATCTGTGACAAAGATACTCTCTTTCTTCTGGTGGAATAAATCCATCATTATCTGGATCATGAACTTTTGAGGACAGAAATTTTTGGTGAACAATCCCTAAAAATACATCCATGTAAGGCCTTCATCCAATTTATCATTCACCACTAAATCCCAAAACTTTTGTGAAAAAGTTTCAAGAATATATGACACAAGCTTCAATTTTAGCTCTACCCGTCAACTGATTAAGTCGATGATATGATTCATCCTACTAAGCAACACTTATTCCTTCTCAGGTTCAGAATCACTCAGAATGTTAGGTGGATTATTCTTCATGAACTGAATGGTATGTTCCACTTGTCATGGCTCATTCCTCTGGTTTCAAATATCCATTGCTTGAAAAGCATGAATAATACTCTACACAAGATCATGGTTCACCCGTTGTTCAGGTGCAACCACATTCTCCGCATCTTCTTCAGGTGGGTTTTGACGATGCCTATGTGGTTCCATTTTCTAAACCAATAACAAACTCCATCAATCTCCCTCTCTAGTAACATATGTAACGCCCGACCCCAGTTACCCAGAGTCGGTGCATTATTGCGTAACATTGGCATGATCACAAAAGATAAAGTCTCGAACGACCGATTAGTTTAGTAGCCTTGGAAACACTAGACACATTCATAAGTCTTACATTACATCATAAGGTACAACAAAACTATAACAACATCTTATCTTCATATCCACTCATACTATCCCTGCAGTTCATTCATAATATACTTCTTCACATCCTGGAAAAATTAAAACATTAGAAGGGGTAAGCTCAAGTGCTCAGTAAGCATAACAATATAGAGTAAGCTTTCATAAATAAACATTAACATTTAAGGCAATGTATAACTAAAACAAAAGCCTTTTAAAAATGAAATTCACAATAATATGGAAAAAATAAAAGGAAATAATTCCATTTATTTATTCACATAGATATTCTACTAGTCGAATAATCACATGCAATATCAATAACCACTTTCATAATGATGGAATGAATAATTCCAGACTATCACAACCACGTAGCCAAGGCCTCGTGCCAAGACTACAAATAAGATATTTTCAAGGCCTCATGACAAGAAACTAGTTTGTCTAATGAGACCTATCGATTCATCGAGGAGCTATAGCGGGCTCCACCCGTCACTTATTAAGTCCAATGCATTCCTCATATGAACAGGTTTACACATATCATAAACCAAAATGTAATCATATCACATAAAACATGCATAAAGAAAACATAAAATTTCCACATTTCAATCACAAGTTATAAATAAAACACAATGATATAATAAAAACATTATCGAAACCATTTTCAATACCAAAATAAAAGAAAATTAAAATTTGGCATTTATTTTTCATTTAAAAAAAGTTATGTTTTGTAGAGGAAGCCGAAACTCAAATAATGGTCACAGCGGCAGATAAGTCGTTGTCACCGCATACGTATGACAAGAAAAACATTCCTTTTTGTCATTTAGTAAAAATCATCGTATAAAAAGATTCCTTTTGAATAAATGTAAAACTCCAAGGGGTTTATACATCGTATAGAAGAAATTTGTGTATAAAACAAAATATGCCTCAATGAATGGAGATAGAGAAGAAGTCCATTACAAGGGTCATTTTTTTTAAATAAAATATTTCTATTATGTGTATTCACTATAATTACTCATAAATAAAGTACAAAAAAAGATATGAAATGATAATATCATGACATAATTTGAAAGTAGGATATTAACCCAAAGAAGAGAAATTGGGTTAAGAAATTCCCTTACCTCGTGTCCGACTTGAATCGACCGTTATTTAACCTCTTGAATAATAAAATAGAGTTAATTTATAATTTTTTATGAACCTTTTTCAAGTTTATTATTCCTTTTATATCACTTATTACCATTTTATGAACATTATGTAATTATTTATGTTAATAACGGTTGTTTTTTCAATCTTTGGTACTTGATTCAAAAATAAACTTCGTATAATTACAAGTTGTTCATGTGGTAAAATATCCATTATATCCAGAATTATATTCATTATGTTGATATCATATATATAATATATATCCAGTATATACATTCATTCATAATATTATGTAACATTTAGATTTATGAAATGAAATGCACCGTTCATGGAGACGGTAAGCCGTACGTACGCATGAAAGCTACTTTCATTTCTATTTCATATTTAATGTAATGAAATCATAATGATATAAATGTGTATTATAATTCCTGTATAATATCATATATAATATAATTTACTTCATCCTTTATACGTCCCACATATGGCGTTAACGATTCAAATCACTTTGAGGGGGCGGTAGTCCGCACTTCCTAAAATGAAATTATCGTGTTTACACATAATGGAAATCAAAAAGGTATTCCATAAATGAGAAATATAGAAGCAGAAAGAAAACATAAAAATAATATATATATCATATATTAAAATAGTTTCATCATAATTTCCACCATGAGAGGTGTTAAAAGAATATTGAACAATCACCGTTTCGTGAGGCAGTAATTCACCACCCTCATAAACTGTATGTTCTTAAACCATTAGACGAAGGTACGTGTAAGTGTAAATAAATTAATTCTCATGAAAACATCCTAGTATATTTTAGATACTGTTTTTGTTAAAAAATAATGGAATAAAAAGAGTTTAAGTGGTTGGAGAAGCAAAATAAAACAAAATAACATAATAGAAGACATTACCTTATCATCGGGTAACTCTTTTTGATTTGAGAAAAAGGCTTCCTTAGGAAGATTTCTATCCAAATTGAGGCTTCTAGGAGTAATATAAGGATGTTTAGAGAGTATTTGGGAAGAGGTTTCCCGAGATAAATGGCTTTGATGGTGTGAATAAGGTGGTAGAGTTGGGGGCCTTTTATAAGAGAAGAGGAGGGGCACTCTTGGAAAGTCATGAAACGTTACATTATTATGAAATGATTTTTGGATTTTAAAGGTCCCACAGTGATAAATTTAGGGGATAAGGTGATAAGGGTTCGAAATTGACTCATCCAATAGGTTTTTGAAAAGTGTAAGTCTTATATTTTACATTATCTTTTCATTTTATTTAAATCGTTAATTAATGAGGTAATCACTGCTTCATCATGTTGTCATAAAAATTTTAATTTATTTAATGTCTAAAAATTATATAAAAAATATCATGATGTAAGAAATCCTTTTATTTTCCAATGAATATTTATAGTTGAAATGTTAACTTCTATAACGCCAAGTAATATTTGTTTTAGTAAAACAACACATGTTTGTGACAATTTTATTTTTACTTTAAATAGAAAGTTATTAAGGTAATTTTCTTCCCCAAGTGGCTCCATGGGGTCCCCAAGTTGACCCATGGATTTTCTGGTCGGCCATAACTCATACAATAATTTTAGGACAAGTTTCACGATATTTTTATATTTTTATAATATCATTTTTACCTTAAATTTCCCTAATTACCTTTAATTGTGATTAATAAAACTTAAAAGTTACTATTCACCAAAAAATTATTTTTATCCCATTGAACCAAATTTTACTTCCTAATAACAACCATGTATGTCGGATGTTTGAAAATCAAATCACAGAAGTTTTAATATTTCATTTACATGAAAAAAATTAGTTTTTAAACTACAAATTAGTTGTTTCACTATTCCTAAAAAATTGATGTTTTTCAGAAAAATACCGAAAATTAACCCAAATATATAATTGATATTCTGAATTCAATTATGGTGTATATTTTACGAAATTCCAAATATATAAGTTGCATTAATTAATTTTTTAATTAATTCTTGTTGTCAAAACATATAGCATGTTTTTAAAAAACAATATCAGTCAAAAGATTGACAATTGTTTATGTCCAATTTCAAGGTGAATTTAATTCTAATGACCACCATTGGATAAAATGGTAAAATTATATTCTAATTATACTTTAAAACCACTCAATAGAATAATTTATCACTATTAATTATTTTGATTAAAAAAGTTGTTTTAAATTAATATTTAGTAATTTTCACTATTCATCAAAATATAAAAGTTATCCGAAAAGTTCCAAAATTTCACCCTAGGTGAAATTAGATATTCCGAATCCAAAATTGAATTCCATTTTGAAAGATAAAATTTATAAAATTTCAAAAATTAATTATTACTATTCATAATGGCAACTTTGATTGGTTGTGGTTTGTTAGAACTTGAGGTTTTATACAACACACGCTGCTATATTATTCCAAGAGAAGCATACCGTGGAAGCTTGGGGTGTTACATTCTCCCCTACTTCAAATAAGTTCGTCCTAGAAATTTCATATAATATCACTGTATAAAAAGACTCAGGTGATTATTCATCATAAGTTCCTCAGTTTCCCATGTTGCCTTCTCCATCTTATGGTTTCTCTATAGAACTTTTACCAGACAAGTCGTCTGGTTTCTCAGCAATTGTTCCCTTGTATCAATAATCATGACGGTCTCTTAGGAATAAGTCAGAAAGGGTTACAGTTCTAATTCCTCATATGTGAGTACATGCATTGGGTCAGGCATGTATTTTATCAATAGTGATACGTGGAATACATCGTGGACTTTGGAGAGACTTAGCGGCATTTCCAAAAGGTAAGCTACAACCCCAATTCGTTCTAGAATTTCGAAGGGTCCGATGTACCTGGGACTCAATTTACCATTCTTACCAAAACGTATAACTCCCTTCCATGGATATACCTTCAAGAAAACATGATCTCATACATGAAATTCCAAATCCTTCCTTTGGTTGTTAGCATAGCTCTTCTGCCTACTTTGAGCTGCTTTGATGCGGTTTTGGATCACCTTCACATTTTCCATCGTTTGGTCCACCAGTTCTGGGCCCACAAGTTTACTTTCACCAACGTCATCCCAACAGGTTGGTGTGTGACATCTCTTTCTATATAACGCTTCATATGGTTCCATCTGAATACTTTAATGGAAGCTATTGTTAGAGGAAAATTCTACCAGAGGTAAATTTTGATCCCACATACCCTGAAAGTTAAGTGAGCATGATCTCAACATGTCTTCTATGGTTTAAATAGTTCGTTCTGATTGTCCATCTGTTTGAGGGTGGTAAGAAGTGCTCAAATGAAGTTCAGTATCGAAGGCCTACAGAAGACTTTTCCAGAATCTTGATGTAAAACGGGGATCACGAACCGAGACAATCGACAGGGGTACTCCATGAAGTCTCGCAACATCATTAATATATAGTCTTGCTAGAAATTCAATTGGTAGATCTTCTCTTATAGAAAGAAAATGTGCTGACTTCATGAGATGATCAACAACGACCCATATTGTGTCATTCCTTCTAGGAGTCATTTGTAGTCCCATGACAAAATCCATTGTAATATTATCCCATTTCCACTCAAGTATGGGAAGAGGTTGCAATACTCCACCAGGCAGTTGCCTTTCAGCTTTCACTTGTTGACAAACAATACATCATGACACAAAATCAGCGATCTCCCTCTTCATGTTTCCCCACCAAAAATGTCCCATTAAATATCTATACATTTTGGTGCTCCCAGGGTGTATAGAGAAATTGGAACTATGAGAATCATCCAACAATACCCTCTTTAAATCAGGTATATCGGGAACACAGAGTCTCCTCCCAAATTTCAAAATTCCATCTTCATACACAAAGTCACTCAATTTCCCATCATTCATAGCTTTAATCTTCTTTTTCAACTCTTCATCATCAGCCTGAGAACACATTATAATTTCTAGTAAAGATGGTTTGGCAACCATTTGGAAATGTTTTGATGTTTCACCCTCCATGGTGATTCCCAAATCCATCATTACTAGATCCATAAAAATAGGATCCCTTTCCACTCTCATCATGTTCAAAACTCCATGATCTTTTCTACTCAAGGCATCTGCAACCTTATTTGCCTTCCCCGGGTGGTAGTCTATCATGCAATAATAATCCTTGATTAGCTCAATCCATCGCATTTCCCTCATGTTGAGTTCTTTTGTGAGAAAATAAATTTTAATCTCTTGTGATCAGTATATATCTCAAAATTTTCACCATAGAGATAATGTCTCCATATCTTCAAGGAAAATATTACAACAGCTAACTTGAGATCATGAGTAGGATAGTTGTGATCATGAATTTTTAGTCGTCGTGATGCATAGGGAATAACCCTATTATTCTGCATAAGGACACAACCATGTCCTTTCATTGATGAATCACTATAAATAACGAACTCATCATTCCCCGATGATAGATTCAATATAGGAGCATTGACTAATCTTCTCTTCAGTTCATCAAAACATTCTTCACACTTTTTTTTCCAGACAAATTTAGCCCCTTTACGTGTGAGCTCTGTAAATGGGTTAGCGAATCAGGAAAAATTATGGACAAAACGTCGATAATAACCTTCCAAACCAATAAAACTGTGTACCTCAGTTATACTCGTCGGTGCTGGCAATTCATGGATTTCCTTGGTCTTAGAAGGATCAATGGAAATTCTATCCTTAGAGACAATATGGACAAGAAAAGAAATCTCCTGAAGCCAGAATTCACACTTTCTAACCTTCCCATATAATTCATGCCTTATAAGAGTCTTCAAGATAATGCACAAGTGATTTTCATGATCTTCGTAGCTTTTGGAGTATACCAATATATCATAAATAAAAACAACCAAAAAATCATCAAGATCTTCCTTGAAAACTCTATTCATTTGATCCATGAATATAGAGGGTGCATTAGTCAATCGAAAAGGAATTACTGTAAACTCGTAATGCCCATACCTTGTTCAAAATGCTATATTCGGAATGTTTTCCTTCTTCACACACAACTGATCGTATCCAGATCGAAGGTCAATCATTAAAAAGTATTGACCTCCGTGCAGCTGGTCAAATAAATCATCAAGGCGAGGTAGGGGATAATTGTTCTTTATTATTATAGCATTGATCTCCATATAGTCAATTCACAACCTCATAGATCAATCTTTCTTCTTAACAAAACTGATACGGGCTCCCCAAGGAGAAACAATAGGGTGAATAAATCCCTTATTACTCTATTCCTATAGTTGTTTCTTTAGTTCAACTAATTCCACGTTGGCCATTCTATAAGGGGTCTTCGATATAGGCCTTGATCCAGGAATTAAATTAATAGAGAACTTAACTTCTTGTTCTGGAGGATGTCTTGGTAAATATTCCGAAAACACATCTACATATTATTTCAAAATAGGTACATCCTCTATTTGAACATTATTTTCCTCGCCCACAGTCATTTCATTATCTTCCTCCATAGTAATTGAATTTAGTTGGGCTACTGGGGGTGGATCTAAATAATAATTAGGTGGTGATGATTCTACTCTAAAGATAACGTGTTCCTTATCATCATCATAAAAATTCATAACCTCCTTCTTCTTACAATAAATCATTGCATCATAGTCTAAAATACAATCCATACCGAGGATTATATCAAACTCAATCATAGATATGACAATGAGATCAACAGATAAATTACATTTATGTTCTCTAATGGGGACTGATTCACAAAACTTTGTTGCAATGATACTTCCCTTAGGTGTTTTGACTGATAATTCTATTGTTAAATAAAATTGTAAATATCTAATTTTCTTAGAAAACTAGGAAGATATGAAACAATGAGATGATCTAGGATCAAATAATGCATTTTCAAAACTTGAGGAAACCATTAAATTGCCTGCCACCATGTCTTTTGGAGCTTCAACCTCAGCAGTAGTGATAGCATAAGCTTGGCCTTGATCCCATGTCATCTTCTAAGGTAAGTTCCCATGAAGCATAGGACATTCATTTGCATAATGTCCCATCTCTCTACAATTATAGTATTCCACATTGACAGCAACTCTCTTTCCCTTGAAATAATGATCTTGTTGGCCTTTTTCACCACACTTATAACATACTCCCATTCCCTTCAAGCAAGTACCAAGGTGTTTCTCCCCACATTTACTGTAGGACTGATATTCAAATTTTCCATTCTTCCCCTTATTTCCATTTCTAGATTGATCAGAAGATCTCTTCTTCTCTTTATTTTCTTTAAATTCATAAGACTTAGAGAATTACTTTTCTATCTTGATTGCACACGAGACAATATCTTCTTACGATGAAAAGGTTTTTGAGTCTAATGCTGGGTAGAGAAATGGTTCTAACACATCAATGAAATGATCAATCGTACTTCTTGGCTTACGTATATAATCAGGAGCATGCCTTGTTAACCTTGTAAAGTTATCATCATACTTTGAGACATTCTCATCCTCCTTCTGCCTCAAACTCAGAAATTGTCTTTCCATATATGCTGGATGGTCAGGTGGAATGTATTTTCCTAAGAAAAATTCATTAAACACCCTTTATTCCATACTTGATAATTCTTCATCTTCCTTTCTGTTTCGAATCAGCGACCACAATTGATCGGCATCTCCAGTGAGGTAGGAAACTGCCTTGACAACCTTCTCCCTTTCGCTACCCCCAAGGCGTGGAATATTTTCTCTGATGATTTTATCCATTTCTCAACTACTAATGGATTTGTACCGCCATTAAATGTTGGTGGTTGTTACCTCATGAAGCGGTGTAACATTGATCCTCCACGTTGCAGATCAGGCTGCTCTATATGAGTAAGGTTATTATTCATAACCTGAGTGAGTTGTCCCAGTATGGTGATAAGTTGACCAGCACCAGTTTTATCTCCAGCTCCACAATAATTATTTTGAGCAGGAGGGAAATCCTTACATGGAGTGCGTGCATTGATACGATTTCCATTCTTCCCATTAGGGGTCATTTATAAACAATGGCATAAACTAGATTAGTTTACGAATCAAAATACATAATTATATACTTGTAAAACACTTAACATAAATTGAACTATAATCATAAAAATGTTTTCACTGAGAAAGTATATAATCAGAAACCCTTCATAATTGTTTGTAATGAAAATGAGAATTATACTAAGCATATCCCCTGGGAGTGTCGTAACCAAGAGTGCAGCAAGGCCCATTGTCATGCACCAATTCCCATTCGAGTCTAGATCAAAGAGGTGTTTTCGGGTTTTACCTCTATGTACATCTGTGTCAGAGCCGCCTCTACCTGCTCATATCCAGATATGGATATATTGCTAGGAAAACTCAAAAAATCTCTATAATACTAAAATTCTAGGAAGTTCTTGTATACTAATCCTCAAAGTCTATCTTAGGGCTATGTCCTCTAATAAGAGTTTGTCTAAATCTAGATTCCAAGGTTAGTACTAAACTGCCTCTGATACCAACTGTAACGCCCCAACCCTAGATACCCAGAGTCGGTGCATTATTGCTTAACATTGGAATGATCACAAAAGATCAATTCTCGAAAGACCTATTCGTTTAGTAGCCTTGGAAACAGAAGATACATTCATAAGTCTTACATTACATCTCAAAGTGAAACAAACCTACAACAACATCTTGTCTTCATGTCCCCTCATAATATCCCTACAGGTCATTCATAATATACTTCTTTACATCCTGGAAAAATTAAAACATTGGAAGGGGTGAGCTCAGATGCTTAGTAAGGAAAACAATATAGCAGAAGATTTCATAAATAAAAATTAACATTTAAGGCAATGTATAACTAAAAAAAGCCTTTTAAACTTAAACTTCAGCATAATATGGAAAAAATAAAATGAAATAATGTCATTTACTTATTCACATGGATATTCTACTAGTCGAATAATCACATGAAATATCAATAACCACTTTCATAATGATGGGATGAAAAATACCAGACTATCATAACCAGGTAGCCAAGGCCTCGTGCCAAGACTACAAATAAGATTTTTTCAAAGCCTCATTCCAAGACACTAGTTTGTCTCATGAGACCTACTGATGCATCGAGGAGCTATAGCGGGCTCCACCTGTCACTTATTAAGTCCAATTCATTCCTCATATGAACAGATTTAAACATATCATAAACCATAACATAATCGTATCACATAAAACATGCATAAAGGAAACATAAAATTTCCTCAGTTCAATCACAAGATATCAATACAACAGATTTATATAATAATAACATTATCAAAAACATTTTCAATACTAAAATAAAATAAAATTAAAAGTTGGTATTAATTTTTCATTTAAAAAAAATTTATGGCTTGTAGAGGAAGCCGAAACTCAAATAATGATCACGGTGCGGAGAAGTCATTTTCGCCACAGACGTATGACAAGAAAAACATTACTTTTTGTCGTTTAGTAATACACATCGTATAAAAAGATTCCTTTTGAATAAACGTAAAAGTCAAAGGGGTTTATACACTGTATAAAAGTAATTTGTGTATAAAAGAAAGTACGCCTCAATAAATGGAGAGTGAGACGAAGTCCCTTAAAAAGACAATTTTTTAAATAAAATAAATCTATTATGTGTATTCACTATATGTAAACATAAATAAAGTAAAAATACAAGATAAAACATAATAATATCATGACATAATTTGAAAGAAGGCTATTAACCCAAATAACAGAAATTGGGTTAAGAAATTACCTTACCTTGTGTCTGACTTGACTCGACCGTTCTTTAACCTACTGAATAATAAACTAGTGTGAATTTATAATTTCTTAAGAACCTTTTTCAAGTTTATTATTCCTTTTTTATCACTTATTACCATGTTATAAACATTATGTAATTATTTATGTTAATAACGGTCATTTTGTCGATTATTGGTACTTGAGTCAAAAATAGACTTCTTATAATTACAAGTTGTTCATGTGGTAAAATATCCATTATATCCAAAATTATATTCATGATTTAGATATCATATATATCATGTATATCCATTATATACAATCTTTCATAATATTATGTATCATTTAGAGGTAAGAAATGAAATGCATCGTTCATGGAGATGGTAAGCCGTACGTACGCATGAACGCTACTTTCATTTCTATTTCGTATTTAATGGAATGAAATAATAATGATATAAATGTGTATTATAATTATAGTATAATATAAAATATAATATCATTTTCTCCATCCTTTATACGTCCCACATATGGCGTTAACGATTCAAATCACTTTGAGGGGGTGGTAGTCCACACTTCCTAAAATGAAATTATCGCGTTTACCCATAATGTAAATCATAATGTTATTCCATAAATGAGAAATAAATAATCATAAGGAAAAAATAAACATAATACATATATCATATATGAAAATAGTTTCATCATAATGGCCACCATGAGAGGTGTTAAAAGAAGATTGAACAATCATCATTTCGTGAGGCAGTAATTCACCACCCATAGAAACAGTATGTTCTTTAACCATTAGACGATGGTAAGTGTAAGTGTAAATAAAATCATTCTCATGAAAACATCCTAGTATATTTTAGATACATTTTTTGTTACAAAATAAATGAATAAAAATAGTTTAAGGGGTTGGAGAAGCAAAATAAAATAAAAGAACATAAGAGAAGACATTACCATAAAATCGGGAAACTCTTTTTGATTTGAGCCAAAGGCTTCCTTGGGAAGACATCTTCCCAAAGTGAGGCTTATAGGAGTAAGATATGGGAGTTGAGAGAGTATTTTAATAGAGTCTGGCCGAGCCAAATGGCTTTTATGGTGTGAATAAGGTTGTAGAGGTGGGGGACTTTTATTAGAGGAGAGGAGGGACACTCTTGGAAAGTAATGAAATGTAAAATTATTATGAAAGGCTTTTTGGATTTTAAAGGTCACACAATGATATATTTCTAGGATAAGGTGATAAGGGTTCTAAATCTACTAATACAATAGGTTTTTGACATGTTTATGTCTTATATTTTACATTATCTTTTTATAGTATTTAAATCTTTAATTAATGAGGTAATCGATGCATCATCATGGTGTCACAAATATTTTAATTTATTTAATATCTAAAAATTATATAAAAAATATCATGATCTAGGAAATATTTTTATATTTCCAATTAATATTTATAGTCTAAATTTAACTTATATAACCCCATGTAATAATTGTTTTAGTAAAATAACACATGTTTGTGACAATTTTATTTTTACTTTAAATAAAAAGTTATTAAGGTCATTTTCTTACCCAAGTGGATCCATGGGGTCCCCAAGTTGACCCATGGATTGTCGTGGTCGGCCATAACTCATCCAATAAGTTTAGTACAGGTGTCAAGATATTTTTATATTTTTAAAATATCATTTTTACCTTAAAATTCACTAATTACCTTTAATCGCGATTAATAAAACTTAAAAGTTACTATTCACCAAAAAATTACTTTTATCCCATTGAACCACATTTTACATCCTAATGAAAACCATGTTGGTTGGATTTTTGAAAATAAAATCATAGAAGAGGTAATGTTTCATTGACACAAAAACCATTAGTTTTCAAACTACAACTTAGTGATTTCACTATTCATCAAAAATTGAAGTTTTTCAGAAAAATACCAAAAATTAACCCTAAGGTATAATTGATATTATGAATTCAAAAAAAGGTGAATATTTTACAAAATTCCAAACTTATAAGTTTCATTAATTACTTTTATAATTAATTCCCGTTGTAAAAACAAATAGCGTGTTTTGAAGAAATAATATCAATCAAAATATTCACAATTGTTTATGTCCAATGTCAAGGTGAGGTTGATTCTAATGACCACCATTGGATAAAATGGTAAAATTATATTCTAATTATACTTTAAAAACACTCAATATAATAATTTATCACTATTAATTATTTTGATTAAAAAAGTTGTTTTTAATTAAAATTTAGAAATTGTCACTATTCATCAAAATATAAAAGTTATCCGAAAAGTTCCAAAATTTCACCCTAGGATAAATTCTATATTCCGAATAAAAAAATGAACTCCATTTTGAAATATAAAATTTATAAAATTAAAAAAAGTAGGTATTACTATTCATAACGACAACTTTGATTGGTTGTGGTGTGTTAGAACTTGAGGTTGCATATAACACACACTACTGTATTATTCAAAGAGAAGCATACCGTGGAAGCTTGGGGTGTTACAAATTATGGATTAGAATTTAAAATTCTATCACATCAACTATCACAACATTATTTTCCAAAAACAACCTTATTCCACATTTAAATATTTTTCAAAACATTCATTCATTCTATTAGAAAATTATTCCATTTTCAAAATACCATAATCATTACCTTTTTCAAAATCTTTCATATCAAAAACAATTTAATATTTTTTTAAAAATTAACATATTTCCACATCATGAATCATTCCTTGAAAAACATTATAATATCCAAGTGGTAATTCCTTCCTCTACAATGTATGTCATGCTCACCTCATTGGATAAACCATTTAAAATGGGATCCTAAATTCATGTATGTGTTTCCAAACACTTATGTACCCAACTACCTGATAATAATATGTTCAACATAAAAGGGTTACCTATGTCACTTTATGCTATTCATTTCAAATTCTGACAATCCTACTCTTGTCTACTAATTTACGTTAATTGATGGAAAAGAAATAATTTCAAATCTAAGAATAAGAAAACTAATGACCACTTATTGGGAAATGCCCAAACAAGATGATAACATTTGTACCTTAAAGGAACGACCAGACTTATAACATCTGTAATGACCCACTCATTCTCATTGGCATTAGAGGACAATGAGACATTACATGGAATTATGCAACATCCCCATGATTCCAAAGGATAGCCATAAACGCCGAAGGGTTTCACCTACAAGTGGGGGACGATTTAGCATTTATGAAATAAACCAAATAACCAAAAAAACATAACCAAACCATTTACTAAATTATGCATGAACCAAGTAAATACAACCTAAGGGATTCATGTATCTCAAAACATCATCAAAGTGTGAAAAAATATAAGACCAACTAAGTATCAATATACACAATGGATAAAAAACTTAAGACTCTAAAAATACCAAAAGACTCCATTCTCCACAAGCTCCAAGCTACACAATCATTGAATATCCCAAACATCATGAGGAAGTGCTAAAAATGTGGGAAATGTTACCTTTGACCATATCCCCGAAGACGTCATCTACAAAAGCACCAAACATATAAAGAGGAGGTGAGTATAACACTTAGTATGATTTCCCCAATGAATTCCCTACTCACACAACTAGGATAGCAAAGTTATCCACATTATATAAAACATTTTATTTACATCAATTTACCAACGAATTATATAACCAAATATACATAAGTTCCAAAATCTGTTTGAGGCCAAGTGAAAAAAAACCAAAAGAAACAAATTTCTAGAAGGTTATTATTCCTAAAAAATAAATAATTCAAAGATTTTAAACCAATTCTTATTATAATTTGGCATAGTTATTACATAGTTTATAACACACACAAGAACGCATGCTTTGTTTGATAGTTACACATTGATGAGCAGTCCCTCGTCCATTCACCTTTTGTCCCAATGAAACACATCTCTAATCCAGGGTCACATTCATTGTACCCCAACTATAATTGTTCCTTATTATGTTCCTTTAATGTATGAACCCACACCAACACCATTTTTCAAAATATTTCTATTTCCAAAACAAACCACTTCAATAAAACATAACTTTTATTGAAAACCAAAGCATAAAAAAATTCAATGAAACATTAAATTTAAATAGAAGTTCCCCATATATTGAAAACATCTAATCCCATTTATGCGCCATAAATCTGAAAAAATACCCTTTTTTAAAACCCATGTTTAAAAAAAAGAACCTATTCAATCATTCAAAATCCCCAATTTTCCAGATTTCACAACCATACATCATGAAGGCTTCCAAAAAGATTGTCACAACCAAATTTCAACCAATTTTACACCACACATCCATTTTGAAAAAATTAAAATTAGTTATACTAACTGGAGTCATGAATGAACCCTCCTACCATTATTTTTTTGACAAAAACCCCTAATGAATAATTAATGTAGAGGACAACCAGGATGATTCTCCAAGAAACCACCTTATATCGCTTCTCCTAGAAAGATCAAGACCACATCTCATTATATTTTGAATGAACAGACCTATTACTATCCATAATGGGTGTAGATATAAGAAACCAAGAAAAGAGGAGATGTATATCTACATAGATCTATGAATCAAATCATGAACGATGACGAAAGATCACATACCTCAAAAATCTTACATCGATTCACCAAGGAAAGAAATCAAATATCCTCTAGATTTATGGGAGAAACTTCTTTGGACATAAGAGAAGAAATATACCGAGTTAGGTATCCTTATAAAAAAATAAACCACATAGAGGCAAAATATTATGAGATCCACTTTATTACGATCTCCCTTAAACCATCCACATAGTTAGTTAGCATGGTTAGACTAATTGTGCACTAACTGTGTGTTATCTACTTCCTAGGAAGACCCTCGCACGACTTCCTCGCATGGTATCTCTAATTATGCTCTAACCATACTGGAGACACTACCTCACGATGAAAAAATAAGCATGGTTTGGCCGCATGGTTAAATACATTTTTCCATGCCCATGTGATTTCCATTTTTCCTCCAAACTACATCCAAATTTCTCCCACTCTCCCATTCATTACCCTTAATCATTATAACCGTGATCCGCATCATGAAATGGATTCATACCAAAAATCGGGGGGTACGATAAGGATAAATTGTTTTCATAAAAACAAAAAATTACTATAATGGGTTTTCATCATTAAAATAGCGATTTTAGAAAAATAACAATGAATTTAAAATATTATGGTGTGTACATTAAAATTGGTAAAAAAACATTGGGAGGTGCCTTTTAATCGGGCTTGCTTACCAGGAAGAATTATAAAGGGAAACTTATAAAACATGTATTTCCTCATCAAATAATGATAAAATGTTCATGATAAATCTTTTTGTAACATATAAACAAAATTTAGTATAATTATATAAAAAACAAAAAATAATTACATTGGTGTAAAGAGAGACAATGTGTAACCAAATTGAAAAATGGCGGTCTGAGAAAAATCCCATACCAATTTGTAGTCAATACAATCGTATTCCCCATAATATTAATAATAATAAAATAAAAAATTTAATACCATGATGAAAATTTTCATCATGATATGTTACATAAAATGGTAATATATATATATCACACACCATAAACTGTGGTGAATATGATATAGCTTAGAGAAATATAAGTGAGATGAGAAAACCATTATGTTATGTCTGAAAGCATTCTGAACTTATTGTTAACATCATGGATAATGAAATTATATTCATTAATAATTTATTTTCAAAAAAATTAAACATTTTTTTATTTAATATAATTTTATTAAGATAATTTAGTGGAATTATTGGTGAGTTATCAAATTCAGTTTCGTCTAACGAAAGTGTTTGTTTCCATGGTTATCATGATGGGTTCACTTGTATACATGTAGAAAAGATCATGTTTCATGTGAAAAGTAATCCAAAATTAAATTTATTTATTACCAATGAACCTCAATAATATTTAATGGTGTCATATATCATTTTTTCTTCAAATATTAAGATGATTAATTATATAATATTTCAATGATAACCATTTGGATTATTTTTTTGTTTTCTAATCATCACACAGTAGTCTTGTTTTATAAATTTTTTTAATACATATATTGGTTGAAGAACACTAGATAAGTTTTAATATAGTTATTTTAATCTCTTTTAAAAATAAAAACGTTTTTATAATCATCCATGACATAAGTATAACAAAATTAATGAATCATCATCCACAAAGGTGGTGAATTGACACCTCACAAAATATTTTTTCATTTTTTGGTACAAAATGGGGAATATACAATAATTTATGGCGGATAACCCATATTCATTATATGATTATAGTATATATGAGATAATATATTTACCATTCATGTTTTGTTAGAAGATTTAACTCATGGATAATAAATGATATGAAATTCAATGAAAATTAAAAGAAAGAAAGTGGATTTTACATCATGAATTCCTATTCTTGAGAACCTCCTTAAGGAATTTTGAAATGATCTAATAGGTGAGAACAGAAAAAACACAACATGATGGATATGTTTGGGAGAGTTATTTTGGCCTAAATTGAATAGGTTTCATGTCTTTGTAGGTGTGAGGAGAATGTTTTTTATTTATAGTGGAGAGATTTGTTTTTTTAATATTTTATTCATTTGTATATTATTTTGGATAAAGAAAATGTGTAGTTTGATAATTATCACTAATTATATTAATATAATTAAATGGAGTTCTATATTATGGTGATTACATAATAAATGACTCATGTAATAGTCAATTTAACTTATAATGTATCTTTATTGGAAATTACTATATTTTATTATTCAAAAAAATAAAATAAAGTATTTTAGAAAAACAAAAGATATTCACCATATCCATTTTTTCATCTGTAGAATTCAAAAACAGACACCATTTTAGAAAAATAATAAAATAAGTATTATAAATTTAATTTAAATTAAAATCATAATTATTTCAAAAAATACTAATTTTAAAATTATATATAATTTTATAACAAATTAAAAAATTATTTAAGGTGTCATAATGTTATCATATGATCATAAGACAAAAAACAATATTAAATTTTGAATCCTTTTTATGATAATAAATTTTATTTCAAAACATTATCTTTACTATAAAATTGAAAATAAATATTTACGTTTTAAAAAAATTCCAACACTTAACTTTTTCATTATGAATTCATTTTATTACTTTTATAAAGATATAAATATATAATATGCTCTTTTATAAGATTCCAAAATTTTATTTATACTTTCACAAGTGACGTTATTATTCTATTGTTTATAATCTATTTATAATGGCCACAATAATAATCCAGTTGTTAGACATAATTGTGTATTATAGTTTTAAAATCAATGTTTCATAGAGCATAAACTATCAAGGATATATAATTTTAAAATATGAATATAATAAAATATTTGGGTGTCACAAGAAATAAATCCAAGGATGTCCTTTAGTGAAAATCAAAAAGAGTTTCATAGAGAAGAGGTAACAATCATCAATATTTATTTTAATGTTGTTTTATTCTACACCTCCTTCAATTATCATTATATAAATCTTATATAATGACATATGTATCCTAAATATAATGATATTTATTAATGTAATGTTTATGACTGAGAACTTATGAAAATTCATTAATAAGAGATAGACAAACATCGTTCCAGTGTACGGTAGACTGCCACCATAGGAACCAATTCCATTCATTCTTCAATTAATATCATTAAAGGCTATGAATAGGGATTAATTTATATTATATATATGATAAATATGATATTAATAATTTGTTAATTCTGATTTTGTTCTTTTATATTAAATACCTTCATGCATTACCTTTTGGGGATATACAATAATGTCGTTTGTGTGGATGGAGGACTACCATCTCATGAACGGATTTGATTAATTCATGCTTTAGATGAAATATATTAAGGATGAGTTTCATACAAATATTTTATATATATAACATAATAGTTCTACTGTAAACACACACAAACACACACACATATATATATTTATCATTTTTATTTATTCAATACAACAAAAAACTGAAATGGCATTCTTTCGTGCATACGACTTACCATCTCCTTAAACTGTGTAATTAATTTCCTATGTTTATCCTTTATATTTTATTATAAATACATATATACTAAATATATATTATATTTATAACATTTTTTTACATTATTGAAATTATGAAATGTGGATCTAATGAGGTGTACCGAGAATAACATGTCAAAACATGCACAAAATAAGAAATCAGTTATTTCCTAAAACATTATTTCACCAAGGAATTTTTAAAAAAGAGTTCACATAGAGTCATAAGTTAATAATATATGGTATTATATATAATAATATGGTTCTTTGATTATTCTATAATAAACGCACACTTATTATACATGAATTTGGAACAGGTATGAAGGAAGTCAAGACATAAGGTAAGGGGATTAATAGTCACACTTTTATTTCAACGATAATTATTCCATATTCACAAATTGTATCGTTTTTTGTGTATATAATAAAATATGACATGATAAATCACGAATTTTATTTATTTAGAGATATTAAAATTTCAAATTAATGCAGTACTTTCACAAGACCCAGGATTCAACAATTTCTTAAGTAGTATGGGTTTTTTGTCTCGCCTTTATTTTTTATTAGACACAACCCATTCTCACAACTTATGTTTTACATGTAGTGTGTATAATATCCATAGAAATATTTTATGATTATTATAATGATAATTACAATGATTAAAATATTCATTTTATCATATCTCTTTCATGTGGTTTATGGTTCAAATGTTACAAATTAAATAAAAGAATTTTGTCTCAATTTTCCTTCTTTGACAGATATGTTATGATATGAAACAATATTTTTTCTTGAAAATTATATACATCCCCTTTGACATGTTATTACATGAAATTTTTATTTCTATTTAATGTTATTCCTTCTCGAATATTATGATTATATTTTACCAATTATTTAATAATTTTATATTATAATATCATCATTTATCGTTATTGTTAATTATTATGATTCCAATTAAAAACTCATTTGATCTATCTCTCAATAATTCACATTAATTTTATTCTAATATTTTAATTCATGATATATTCAAGTTATAGTACCACTTTTATACACTTTTTTAATAAAGGTAACTAAAAAAGTGTTTTATGAAAAGAAGACGTCGTTTATCTCTTAGGTTAAGAATATATTTCATTCAAAATATATATTCTCTAAAAATGTTTTAATGATGTTTCTAAATGATATTTTAATATAATTTTAAGTGGAACTTATTTTAAAAAATTATTTATGTTTTAAAATTTATTTAAAATGGTTTTGAAAGCATCATTTATAACATTTCAATGTTCTTTTCAAATAAAAATGTTTTCAAAATGTTTTTATGATTTAAAAAAAATTCAAAGAGGAAAAGTTTGTTTCATAAAATATGTTTTAAAATATTTTTTAATAATTATTGAAATATTTTCAATTTGGATTTATAATGAAAATATTTTGAATTTTTTTTTTGTGTGAACAAAAATTATTCTAAACGAAATATTATTTTAATTAGAAAAATGCCCCTAGTTATATTAAAACATACTTTTCCATATAATATGATATCCTTGGACATAGTTACTGATTTAGTTGGGATATTATCTAGGGGAACCGTTATTATTCTTTCTTTAAATTGTTTATATTTATTATAATTTTTTTTTATGAAATCTATTTCTCTTCCACTAGTTATACCATTATGAATCCCACTTCTTTTCTTACGTTATTCTCTAATGATTTGATTACAAAACATGTGTCTTTTAAAATGGATATGATATTATGAAATTTTTATAATTCCCATTTAATCTCATGGTTTTTGATATGGATAAGGTTTTATAATCTTATAGAACACATAAATATGGATTTCATTAGGTGAAGGGTGGTACCTATAACTCCCTCTAGTTAATTGGATAATGATTTGTATCTTATGATATAAACATGGATTGAATGGGGAGTGGAACTAGTTCTGTAAATGATTTTTTCTATTAATATATTCTTGGGACTAAACCTTGACTATTCAAATGATTTTGGTAGTTAACCCATTCACCTAATATAACATTGGTTGTGAGACTTAACTAATATGTGAAAAATACATCCATTGGAGATGGTGGTGTGTAATTATTAGGATGTGAAACCTCTAATATCTTAATATGATTATATGTAACCATTGTCATATATGAAACTAATCACATATTCACAATGTTTTTATGGACATTATTTTATGTCTATAAGTTTATGTGAGGCCCTGATTTAATGTAACTATTATAATGAGTGAAACTGTTTCAAGTAAAACATGTTCACAATTCTATAAGCTTATGTGTATGCCAAAACACTATGTATTATGCCTATTTTAGGATAACACAACTCATGATACATTATTTACTTATGATTAATATTTTATTAATAACCAATAATTATTCTAGTACTCTTGATTTTGATCTATGATATGACAGTTTTTCTATTCAAATATTATCCCTATGTTCTCTTACCCTTATGTTCATGTTATTCTCACATATGACTTATGTTTACCCATATTGAGAATATGAGCTCAGGATTTGGAATGTTTCCCTTCCCCATGTTATAAATAAAGGGTTGATGTTGGATTACAAAATGAGAATATTTTTGTGCGAAACATGGAATATCTATAACCATGATAGAAGATTGTTTCCCAAGATTCCAAAGACAACAATATATTATGGTCCTTGGGAATGCACTTTTATAGAGTTCTTAATAATCATTGAAAATGACATAATATCCATGTATCAGAATCTAGGGCCTTTATAGATGGCATAAAATGGTTGTTTCTTAAATAATGGAAAACATGGATGGGAAGATTTTATTGATATATCAGTGGATATTTCTCAATATTTGTCTATGGATGTCACTAATGACAAGTTTAAGGATGCATTAAATTATAAAAAATGTCCTATATTTTTTGTAAATGATAGAGTTAGTGGTTTCCTAGAAATACATCCTTATCTAAGTACAACATGTGTATGTGTCTCTAGAACAAATATACATTCGGGTAAAATCCTCAAAAACACTATATTGACCATGAATCAACTATGAACTAGCACACGATAGTTGGACTTGACACACACTTGGTTTGACACTCTAGGGATCATTGCTTAGAATTTTTAAAAACTCATTTTTAACCACAATGAATGATTTAAATTTATTATGACTATGAATAAACTAGTATAAACATATGGTGTTATAATTTAATGGATAATGATTAAGGGTTTGGGCATCCTAAAAAATATTTTAAATGATTAATTGGTTTTGAGTTATGATATGTGCTACTCACACAATGATTTCTATTTTTAGTCAATGGATGAATCCTTATGTGACAATGATAATGTTGAGTTTGATTGATATTTTTATGATAAGAAATCACGTGGAACAATTTCAAGAGTTAATGATATTATGATTATTCCTTAAAATATTTCATGGAACAAGATTAACTATTTATACCTTAACTAACTCTTAGACTCATAGAAGAAGAAATGTAATATTTTCAATAATTATTTAGGTATTAAACACCCTAGAGGAAATAAAATACATTTTATTATGTATCATGAATGTGGGATGAAAAAAACA
Organism: Viscum album; assembly: GCA_963277665.1. Taxonomy (NCBI): domain Eukaryota; kingdom Viridiplantae; phylum Streptophyta; class Magnoliopsida; order Santalales; family Viscaceae; genus Viscum; species Viscum album. The sequence goes on from OY728123.1 coordinate 885,526,261, forward strand.
AGAGATTATCTTAGAAGAATTGCAAGATATTTCGATAGTGGAAAAAAGTATACAAAGAATGTATATTCAAAGGGAAAATGAAATGCTTAACTAATGAAATTTATGAGAATATTAGTATCCCAAAGGTATTATCAGTGGATGAATTCATTAAATGTGTAATTTATGGTAATTATGAAAATCCATGTCTTAAAGGTAAATATTGTGGATTTAATTAGAAAGGATTTTTGATTAGTGCGTATATTATCGATGATGAAGAGAGTAAAAATGAAGTGTGAAATGAAACAAGTGATAAATAATAATATGATGAATCTTATTAAATAGTTTTAGAAGTATGTTGGATGAATGAAGTAATGATGTATTAGAATTCAAGGATTTTATCATATAATGTATGAAATATATACGGAATATTTAGTATAAGATTGTCCCTAAGGATCTAAAAGAACATGTTGAGTGTTACTAATGACCTAGAAAAGTTATTTGATGATTGGGATATATTTTATGATTAAGGAAATATAACCCATAAAATATCGGTGAAGACGATAAAATGATATTTTTTAAGGATTAAGAGATGACGATACACATAAATTAAATTGTATATTATTTGTGACCTTAGAACTGATAATGGAATTTTTCATAAAGTTGTTTATTATATCAATGATTATGTTTAAATAATCATTAAAATTCATGTAATATATCCGTTAATCATATTAAAAATGAAGAATGCATGTTTTAAATAGTGATTTAGGGTAATTTTGGTTATTATCATGTTTCAAGATAACACTTGATGAAGGTAATGAAATGTTTTTATGTGAAAAAAGCTAGAATATGATATATGGGGGATCAATGTTAATCTTCTTTTGAAATATTTAGTGACTTTCCTTTTAATTTATTGTATTTTTCATCTTTTGGAAGGGGTAAAAGGTTAAAAATTTATATGATTGTATAATTTAATCTATGGATAATGGTTTAGATATTAAATTATTATATATTTATATGATGATTTAGGTATATTTGATAAGCTTCATTAACCATTTTTTAATTATGATATTTAACGATCGATGGAATGACTTATCATTATCTTTGTTGATATTAGGATATGTTATTTCTTAAGGAATGCAAAATTCACTATCATTACCTAGAGTAAGTGATAAAGTGGATACTCATTAAGACACATCAAAAGGGTGATATTGTTTATATGTACTTGAATGAAATCATTCATGTATATATTTGTGTGAAATTTTTTCAAATTTAAGAAAATTGTAAAAAAAATTAAATTTTATCATGTTTTCAATTTTTTTTGATATTTATGAAATATTCACAGCTTATTTATTTGTGTTTTTATGGATTTAAACCTTATCTGGATCCCCAAATTTCTTGTGATCAATTATCATTATCACTCAATAATTATTTACACTTTTCATCCATGTCCAAAGCATCCCTTTCCACTTATGATATCTTATGAGGAAACATATTTGAAAGTTACTATAGGTAACTATTATGTTTCCAAATTCACATTATTAAATAATGTTATAGTATTAATTTTTACAATGTGGGTATTATTGGATGGAATTTTAAATTACAAAAACATTGATGACCAAGATAAATTTTAGGGGAGAAAATAATTTTAATTGGGTATAATCTGACACCCTACGTTTTATGAATCATTATTTTTCAATAAAAGATAATTACATGATGGATTTCATTGCACGAAACAGGATTTTAGGATTTTTGTACATGAAACTATGAGTTCTTCTTTATGTACAGGCTATACTGATTCCCTTCGATTTCTTTCATTACATAAAATCTCTAGTTTTACTGAACTATAAAAAATTATTAAATTATTATTAAATTATTATTTTTATTGTTATCACGTATTGGTTAGAATGGAGGGTATAGAAAGGAGTAACTAAATTATGAAAATATATTTTATTAATTTTTTATAACATTATTTTTTTTGAAACTGATTAATAACATATTAATGTAATAATTATTCTAAAATTAAAAACATTTATTTCCTAAAGGACCACTTTTAAATGTAAAAAAAGGTTTCTATTAAAAAATTAAGCCAAAAAATTTTAATTAATGGTTTTAATGAAAATTATATATTATATATTCAATTAACTATTTCACATTCATATTTTCTATTTTCTATAAAATAGATAAGATTAATTACAATTTTAGGCATTAATAGGTGTTATTTCTTCTTCTAAAAGGCAGTTTTACCACATTGTAAAATCACAATTGTTTTAAATATAAATTTTTCATATTTTATAAATTTTAATTGAAAAATAAAAATAATTTTTAAAATAAAAATTTCATCATTTTTATAAGTTAAATATTTGGTATTTTTATGAGAAGTTTTATTATTTGATGAATCATGAAAAATACAGAATTTTAATTGAAACTTCATTTTTATAATTTATTTATATTGTTAAATTATATTTTAATTTTGTTTTAAAGTTTAATTAGTTCAATAATACCTCAATAAATCCAATTTGGGTCATATAATCAACTTAAAATTGAAATTGGAAATAAAAACAATTCATGATTTTGTCCATTTTCAAATTAAAAACTCGTTATTTCATATGTCCTGCGGGATTAATTTTATATGAATTTCTTTAAATGTAGATATTCCAATTTGAAAAATTTTATTATTTACTTAGAATTAGAATATGTTATAATTTTTAATATATTCAACATAATTTTTTTCTTGAATGATTAATGAAATCAGTAAATATTAATTACAGTGATTTTGAGAAAAATTAGTTTACCTAGGGACAGAACATTATCATAAGGATCTAAATGACCAAAAAGCATATCTGGAACACATTTTATGACCCTATTTAGATTATATAATGACTTTCATAAAACATTTTTCGTTAATGTTGTAACATGATGTAAGGGATCCCTCCCAATTGTTTTTACCTTTTTCATTTTTCTTGTTTTCCACTCACCTCCCATATAAAAGACTGCCTAATATCTCCTATCTTTACACCCCTCAAACTATTTGAATCGAAAAAAACCAAACCATATAAACTCCATACTTTCTCCCCTTAATTATAGATGCCTCAAATCAGTCCTAAATCTGACCAAGAATGTCTTTCAGTGCAAACCAAAATGGCACACCCAAAAAAGAGGTAACATTCATAAACATTTTTTCTTTTTATTTCCTTCTAAACCCCTTAAATTATTATTATACAAATATTATATAATACAATTAATATAAAATATATAATTACTATTTTTTATATTACTGTTAAAACATAAGACAATGAAAACATTCATCAATTGGGATACACAATAATCATCTGTCTATACGACATATTATATCCTCTTGAACAAATGTTATATTTTCCTCCTTTACCACCATTCAAGGTTGTGAATAATTATTTATTTATAGTTTATATATGATATATATGATATATATGATTTATTTATTCTTCTTTAATTGTTATGCATCAATACCTTCATGCTTCCCTTTTTGTGGGAATATGATAAGGTCGTTTGTCTGAGAGGCGGACTACCGTCTCGCGATGCAATGAGATTAATTCACGCATTACATAGAATTTTTTAATTTTGTGTTTAATAGAAATATATTATATATATTACATATTAGTTGTACTGGAATGTAAATTTATATATATATATATTTATATTTATATTTATATCATTTATTTTTCATTCATTCAATACAACAAGAAAATGGAAATAATGTTCATGCATATGTATGGCCAACCATCTCCATGAATGGTGTATTTCATTTCATGTTTCCAAAATTTATATATTTTTATTAATAAATATATAATGACTTAATATTATATTTATTTATGTATTTATGGTATGGAAATGGTGAAATCTGTATCAATGTAATAGGGCAAAAAACTAGCATATCAAAACATATATAAAAAACAAAGACATTATTACCTGAAACATAACATAATCAAGGGATTTTAAAAAAAGGTAATATAATGTCATAAGTAAAAAATATATTATATTATATAAAGGAATATGATTCATATTAATTATATAATTATATTATATAAATTATATAGTTAATTTTAACAATTTTGAACGAAATCACAACTTCAGGTAAGGGGGTTTCTTGTCTCACATTAATGTATGTGTGACATAAAACATATTAAAAACACTTTTATTTGGTTTAGTTTATGTAATTCAGGATATATCATTAATTTTATTATTTTATTTATATGAAATGTTTCTTTTTTTGTTATTATTTCATTGGGATCATGATTCAAATGTTACTAAAGTTGTAAGGGATTTTTCTCTCACTTTTATTTTCTACGATAGAGAAGCCGTGTTCAATAACTTTTCATTTATTTTTTGTTTTTACTTCCCATTTATGTAATTTTTGATTATTTTAATAATAATTATCTTAAATTACATATCATATTTTGGAATAATATTTCATGGTGTTTATGGATCAAAAATTACAAAATCGGTAAAGGACTCTTGATTCATTTTTTTCATTGACATTTATATTATGATACAAATTTATATTAACTAATAAGATTTATATACATACCATTTTACATTTTATATCATGAATTTATCTATCCTAATGATATTTAATTGCCATTTTATGTTATTCCCTAATGGGGATTACGAATCAATGTTTCCAATGTTGTAATAATTTACGCTACAATCCCATCATTTTCTGGTATTTTTTATAATTATGAATCAAATGATAAAATATTATGATATATCACCCTAGAATTATCATTAATTTTACTCTCCTGTGTTTAATCATGATATCATCATGCAATTTTACCAATATTCTGTTTTTATTACATTAGATTATTAATAAAGTGTTTTTAATAAAAGTTTACCTTGTTTCCCTCTTTAATGGGAAATCGATTTTGTTCAAAACTTGGTTTTATATAATTATTTCCCATTTTTTAATAATATTTTTATCTTATTTTTAAATATAATAATTTTAAATTTCTTTTAGGTTTTATAAAGTCTTTAATTTTTTTTTGAATGTTTCGATTGTGACTTATCAATGTTATAATAAAGGAAAATAGTTTTCAAAATGAATTATTATTTAATTATAATTTTTCAATGGGGGAATGATATTTTCCTTAGGAGATGTTTTAAATTATTTTTAATTCTTTTTAAATATGGTTTCTATTTTGGATTCAATTAAAATTATTGTAAAAATATTTATGTTTAAAAAATATATTTTTAAAGAAATGTTATTTTCATTAATAAATGCTTCATGAAATCATTCAAACTCTTTATCAGTATAAGATGATATATTTTTATATAGTTTATTATTTTTATAGGATATTATCCAAGGACTCCATTCTTAATTTGTTAGGGGATTATGTTTTTGGTAATATGTTTTTTATGATATATGTTTCACATTCAAGGGCTATACCATGATGAAATCCACTTATTTTCATTTATTAGTCTATGATTAAAATATTATAAAACCAGCCACTTTTATAAAGGTTATGATATTATCAAATTTCAATAATACCCTTTAAATTTTATGGCTTATGATGTGATAATTTTTTTATAATCATGTGGTACACAAAAATATATATTTCATTATGTGATGGGTTGAACCTATACCACCATCCAATGCATAGGGTAAAGATTTATATCTCATGAGATAGAAATTGCTGGAATGAGTAGTGAACATAGTTTAGTAATGTACATTTTCATTTATGATAGTCTTGTGGGGAACCTTGAATACTAGGATGGATTTGGGAGTAAACTCATTCTACAAAGATAACCTTGGATTTGATCCCGAACTACTATGTGAAAAAGGATTTCACTAGGGATGCTTGTGTGTCCCACCCCGGAGGTGTAGTACCAAATTCTGGTACCTGATTACATGACCAAAATGTTGTTTATGGATCTAATTACATTTTAATAATGTTATGTGTGGACTAGGATGCATGTCCATAATTTTATACGAAGGCCTTATTTCACATTCTAAACATAATGAGTGAATCAGTTTCTATCTGTACATGTTGAAAAAGCTATAAGATTATGTGTATACCAAATATATATGTCTTATTCAACTATTATTCTCTCATGAATCATGTTCATTTATTTCCTTCTTATTCATGTCTTATAATGTGTTAATCATTTTTCTATAAATCACGATTATGATATTTTGTATACAAGGAATGGTCATAAAATGATTCTATTGTGTTCCCATACATATGTTTTCATGTTATGCTACCATATGTATGATGATTTCCCTTATTGGGCATATGAGTTCACCCTTTTTAATGTTTCTTAAACCCTAGTTAAGAAAAAAATGCTTTTTGTAGGTGTGCTAAATGGGATTATCTTTTTGGGAAAAATTAATGATAATTAAAAAAGTGAGACGATTATTATACATGTTACCAAATTCACTAAACTATTATTGTCCTTGAGAATATAATTTTTTAATGTTCTAAATATTGATCTATAATGATGTAATATCCATATAACATAATCTTGGATCATTATATCAGTTATTCCTTCTCCACTAAAAGATTTATCTATAGACACTGGACAAGGATCGATGCTCCTAGATACTAGTGAATCCCCTTAGGAAATCTCGTAATGAGAAAATAAAATGGTTCATACTAAAATTAATGGATTTTTTACCCATAAAAAAATATATCTTACAATATCCCCTCATTAAAAAAACTTATCACCATGTTTTCATGATGTTAGTTGAGTTTAATTGAAGAAAAACATCTTCCCCAATGAATGCATGTCAACCTCTCACTCCTAGGACTCATCTAATACAAGGCAATTCTTTCATGGAACACACACTAAAGGGACCATCCAATCACATAGTTCCGTAATTCAATAATAAACTGGAAAAATATGATACTCTTTAACAAAAACATCAGTATCTATCTCAGCCTCACAAAGATATAGGAAATGAGAAAAGTATGAATAATAAAGACAAAGCTGTGAAACCAGAAATATATCATCCATGTACTTGTACATATGAGGTAGAACTGACTTATAGGTTACCAATACAAATATCTATTGGATCTCAAAAATTCCTGAAAAACAAATCCCTATATTCCCTAATCAATGAATCCATCAACGACAAAATCTAGGTGAGTCGTTCTAAATGACCCGATCTCCCACATCAAATTATAGAAGAAGGAATTTATAATAAATATAATACGTCATCCTAGATTTAGTTATAGTTGTTTTATTCCTAATAATTTATTCCAAATCTATTGTCTATACTATGTGATGATAGCTGAGTAGTCTTACCTCCCCTTCCTATAACCAACGTAAATTAGATTTGTATAGGCTATAGTGTAGGGACATATTAGGATCCATGTGTATATTAATATAGAATTTGTTTTCATATGAAAAAATAATATTTATATGTTTCTTCCATGAATATACTAAATCAAGGACCCATGATCTTACCATTTCCTCTAAGATTGTTATAATATGCTCGAATTGACAGCTTGTTTTACAGGTGTAGGCCATATAAAAAAGATCCTGTGAACCTGAGCATTGGTAAACCTTGATAGAATAGTGATTTAAAATGGGAATACATATTTGATATGAATTTATATGTAACAATATGAAGGTTAATAATATATCATATGTAGATAATCCAAGTATCATCCACTAATAAGTTCTCTGTGATAGGAAAGATGTGTGATACAATTATCGTTATATTCCTGATAACCCTTGTCACATCACTACTACGAGGGTAATTCATTATCCCATTAAAAATCCATAGTAATTTTTTCCAACTTCCACAAAAGAACAAGTAACCTTTAGAAAAACCCAAAAGGGTGGAAGTGTTTAACCATCACCATATGATTGGTGTAACATTGAGTAAAAAATATCTTTTAATTCCTATGATGCCACCAATACTAGTGGTGTAAGAAATGATACATATTGGTATGTCTTCAATTTAATTCCTATTTGTATGACAAAATTCTTGAATCATCTCACTTCACATGCCTATCTGTACTCATACTCTCCCATGAATACCCAAGCCCCCATCCTCATAATTGAATTGACCAGGTAGTGGTTCCTCACATGATACACTTTACCTAATTACTAACACTTTTCAATAATAGATCTATCTAATCTAAAATCACTATAGATGTGTATAAGTAACTATTAAATCTGAATTAACATGATTCCATTGAAAAATATTTAATCTAAACATGAATCTCAAAAAATAGATCCATCAACTCCCTCTTTCCCCTACCCTCCAAAACTGCTTCTATATGATAGTTCCTTCTCAAAAATATACGAATAAATTTCTATTAATACGTGTATAATAAATCACAGACATTATGTATTGTAGGTATTCAATCCAAATTCATTTTCTATGGTTCATGTCATGCTTGTTAAATATGTATTTGAGACTTATTTGATCATTTATACAATGAAGTGTTCCCCCAACAAATAATATCCCCAAAAACTAGAGGCATGAAAGAATAAAACTAGTTTGAGATCACGTATCGGGTAAATACACCAATGAGGATTCAATTATAGAGACCTGTTTGACATGGATCAATATGATTTCATAAAACAAATCTCTATATAATTATATATGCATCACAATTTACTGTATACCATTTTCATATCTTATGTAATATCAAGAATTGACACAGAGTTAAGTATTAATTTCAACTCCTAGATACATATAAAAAATGAATTAGGCCATTAAATTTTTATTCCATTCATTATGAAGACCATAAGTGGTGCTTAAATACTTGACAAGTTATGAATTAAATTCTTATAATATCCATATAAATGAAATATTCTCCATGTGCCAATGAACGTCGTGGAATTCTCCTATGAAACAACTACTCTCACCCTATGAGTATCGAATAATACCATGAATTTAAATATAATGTGACCTAGGATGTAAAATATATCAATATAAAAGTGTAATTATATCAAAACTACATAAAAAATTATCTCTCGTTTATTAAATATAATGACAAGGTTTTTGGAATTATTATATTGATTTTTGAGAATACACAAAGATATCATCAATGAAATCCACTACAAAATAATACATGCCTCGTGTAGAAAAACCGATTCATCAAGGACATAAAAATAGATAGTTCTTTAAGAGATAAATATATATTAAAAAATACTTATAAATTACATACCTTAATTAGAATTCTATATATGGTGTATATGAAGTATTATATAAAAAAACTGACAGGTCTACATCTTGTCAATCTTTGAGAATACTTGAGCTCCTTCTAGCTGATCAAAAAGTTCATTTGCATAATGTAGTTGATTATATTTATTAACAATGATATAATTTAGCTTTAGTTAATCCATGAAAATCCTTAGGGCCTCTTTATTATTTATAGTGAAAATCATCGGTGAACCCCTAGGGGAATTACTATGTAGGATAAAACCATTTACTTCTAGGCCCCATAACTATATTATGAGTTCTGAAAGTGTAGTAGGTGACATACTATAAGTTTTTATAAATACTAGTGTATCAACTTGAACTAACATAATAAAATGCCCACCTATCTGATGGTAGTATAGCAATAAAATTCATCAAGGAACAATCCCCTGTAATGTTCCACTATTGAATGAATTTATCTCTATAATCTATCATAATCACTCATCACAGTGATAGTAATCTAGGATAATGTTCCAAATATTTGATAATGATTTTGTCAATCTTAAAATTAATCGACATCCCATTTTCTTTATTCACGCAACGATCTCTCCTCTGTGGATATAAAATAAACATACTAAAATTAATAGTCAACATGGGATTGATACATAACCAGCCAATCAAACCTGATTGTGATATAGAACCTCATCAATTCTAGGGAAAAATGATCCATAAGAATAGTTATCTAAAAATATCAAGGATTCATTCCTTTCACTAAAGTACACTAATTGACCACAATCCTAAGAGTATATCAAGTGTCATAACTCCACATAAGTGCTAAATTATAGGATTAATACATTCTTTGATGGAAATAGATAAAATTTAGTGTGATGTGAATGCGCCACAGAGGAAATATGATAGATTAGAGGACACTATAATAATACCTCGCATCATAGATGTCTCATCACTCTAGTCCTCATTCATTGGATGTAGTATAAATATATAGACAGATCAATGGCCCTGAGGTACAACCTGACTACTCTATGCAGGTCTTCTCGTTAAGTATTGTATATCAGAACATGGACTCCCTCATCCAATTCCTCCTACATAGCCTATAAATATGGTAGTAATCTATCACCCAAATTATCATATAGTTGTTGATCCAATACCAAAAATAAGAGAAATTTTATCTCATATTTCACTATAATTATTTGGTATGTTTTGAATAAATCTCTAATTATTTCCCATTATACCTCATTATCCAAACTAAACTGGATCCCTATTGCACTGGGTATTCCTATGTGCCTAAATATTGGTGTAATATTATAAAATTACAGCTATATACATATTTATGGTTATTTATTCCAATAGAAAACATGAAGCAATGCTTATTTCCACTAGATGAAATATCACCTTATCTATGAATTGAACTAGAATTCGATGCACATTCATTTTCCCTAATTGTATTACTTGAAATGAGAACTTGGTTCACTATTTTATAAATTCATTTCAACTAAATCACACTCACCTAAGAATGAATTACCTACCCACACCCATACTTAAGCCACTTCACACTGGTCAATTCATCATAAAAAAGAGTTGGGTTTAAAAATTTGTAATTTTTAAACATGTTGTCCTGTCCATAACGAATATAGTACCCTCCTTAAAATGCCTAAAATCACTTTCCCAATCATCACTTAGTGACATACTAAAGAAATAATCAAGAATACTATAATCGAAAACCCCCCATGTTATCACCCAATTCAGATCTACCTGATCTTGGAAATCGTCCCAACATTTGACATATCCATGAGGCATATAAACCAAATGCATGAACCACCTCTTGCAAGGTGTATCTAGATGATTGGAGATAGTTATGATGACATATATCCATGAATCTGTACTCTATATTTCACTATCCCATGAAAGAGTATGTGTATACCACTACAGAAACAATGATGTCACCTCTAACATGGTAGGCGAAGGACGCGACACTCATTTATTTGTTGGAATTAACCATAATAAACCACCTAAAAATTGAGCATCTGATCCATCATCTAGTGTAACAAGAGGTTCCATTGGTGGCACTACATGTGGTAATATAGGCAAGGTATATCCCACCACCTCTAAAACATGGTCATCGCCGCCTTCCTGTTGTTCCACCTGAGGCCGTTATAAAGGATTCTATCAACTCTTCCAAATTCATTGTTCAAAAAGAAATTCTAAAAAAAATATTTCAAGATAAGGAATATTATAGGACCAAAACCATCATATCCAAGTGTTGATATCCACCTAAATTAACCTAATTCTTGGACGAGTTAACTTATAATAATAAAAAAGAACATGATAGACACTCGAAACACCCACTACTATGGTTGGGTCTTGGTCAATGCCTCATATAGCATAATAGGGGTTCTCATATATGGTTTTTGGATTACTTTTTGCAGTGTAAAATTCGATTCATGTGGTAATTAACATCCCCATATAAAGGAAACTATTTCATTTAACTTTTCACAACTGAATAATTTTATCATTATATAAATATGTATCGTAGTCCTGTTAGATGTTTTACCATTCCCATGTCATAATGTTTTATGATTTATATGTTAAAATTTGTATTTTATGTATCTAAAACCATCTAATTAACATTTTTTAAACATATGTTTCATTATTCAAAATTTATAGAGGTCTAATCACTTTAATAATATTATTAGTTATCCATATAATTTCAACCACTAAATATTTATCCCATTATACCAATGGTCCATGGACCAAACACGCCATAATTAGTTAATTAAAGTGACTTCATCATGATATGTGATTTTTTTTTGGGATGATCTAAAAACTTTAATTAACCAATTATAAACACCATTATTCCAATATAAAATTTAGTCAAATTTCTAATATAGAAGATATGGCACTAAAAAATGTTTCTGGAAATGCACACAATAAATTAAACAATGTATTGTGCATGTGTGAAATATAATCTTAAACTACCTATAATGATGTATATGCAACAATACATTTCCATACCAGGACAAGGGTAAATGAAAAATCCCTAATTATGTTAAATTAGGCATGCCGTGTATGTCACTAAATATTGAAGTCAAAACAACTATAATTTAAAAAAAAACAAAAACCACTGTCTCATCCATGGAAACATGACTTTTTTCCTATAATCGAGATAAATACTCCTAGGCAGTGGCTCCTTACCAAATTACAACATATCTTATTATCATTTCCACTGTACCCAAAATAGTATAATAAAGTAAAAGATTCTCTAATAACACTTATTATTTCACAAAACTGATTGACATATAAGAAACTAATTTGGGTTGGTTAATGGGCTGAAGTGTTCATCATCATATGATAGCGGCTACTAAAAAAAATGACTTGGTGAGGTTTTATTGTGGGGAAACTAATCTAACATTAATAGAGTGAATAAAAATATTTAATAATAACTATAAATAATAGAAAATATATAATAAATCAAACTATTGACGTAAATAATCAGAAAAAAAGTCATCTTTTATAAATAGAAGAAATTATATTATAAAAAATAATGATGTCATGATTTTATTAAAAAATATGTTAACATGAAAGAATCCATATAAATACAGGAGTATGTGATCAAGAAAATACAAATAGATCAAAAGATATCCCCAATAGCATCATAAGAACTAACCTAGTCCTTGGCTCTTATGCACCATATTAGTAAAAAAATAACGTGTCCATAGTGGGGAACCTTCTTTTATCCCTATATACATCCATATAGACTATATAGGTACTAGTAATTCTCCCAAATAGGGGCTGAGTAAAACTCCGTAGTCAACTACCAACGATTTATATATCCAATGTAGTTAATGTTAATAAGCTATAATATAGTTAAATAATAACATGAATAAGATATAGTATTATAATTTGAAAAAACCACACTACAAATATAATTTCTGTCATTAGAAATAAAAATTAAGAATACTTGTATACTGAGGCAATCCCTTAGCTACATCCTACGATATATATACCATTTATCATAGAAACATTGTCTAGGACCCAAGGTAATTAATGAAGGTTTCATCCTCAAGTCCAAGGAGTTATTCCATGTTAATATCATAAAAATTTAGACCAACAAGGTCTAGGATCCTAGAGACCATGTTTGATGAATCCTCATTGATTATATATAATATTTCAATGGTATAGTTATTATATGACATCGGTGGAGCCTAAGAGAAAAATTTGAGGTGGCTTAAGATAACCATATCAATGGACATAATCCAAGGCATCCAAATTATGGTATATATATGTGGGAAATTGGTTCCATGACATAATATCATTTATTGGATCCAAACTATGATATGGAATGCCATGTATATTATATAAAGCATTCAAAAGGGAATGTTATTTTCCATAGAATAATGTAATCCGTTATAAAATATAAGCATATGAAAATAGATGATCTATATTATTTTACAATTTCAAATTTACTCAATTAAATTTCAATTCCCATTTTAAAATATATTGGAAAAAATATGAATTAATACTATTAAAAATTAATTCAATTTGTATATATATTCCAATTGTAATTGGAAACACAAACACATTACAATGGATGTATTAATCATAAGCATTAAATTGGTCCAACCGAAAGGGTTATTTTGGTTGAGTATGCCACCATTCATCCATGTATAACTGTAACAAGAGAATCAATATAATGGATTATAATATTTAATGATTTATTTAAAATTTTAGAAAGAATTCCCTGAATTTCAATTTCATATTCAAGTGTTGCAAGCTATAGACAATAATACTTTTATAAAACATGTTACATACCTCCTTCCTAATATGTGTAATTGACTCCACATATAGAATCTAACTTTTATTCAAACTATAATTAGTGAAAATGAATAAATAAACAAATAAAATTAAAATTGGGCATGTTAGATCACATGTAAAAATGTTGAAGATAATGATATAAGTTGGGAAATTATGGAAGATGTTTTGATAGACTTACAGAAAGGCTACCAACTAGATGAAGGGAAAATGAATTATGTTTTGGATGGAGATGGTGGCTTAATCACATAGATATAACCAAGGAAGATTTCTTAGAGGTGGGATTATTTTGAATTTGGCGGAGAAAGAGGTGAGGAAGCAGTTTAAAATAGTTTAATGTAAAAACATAATATCGCCTTTTTTAAAGGGTCTCACGGTTTGGCTAAATAATTAGCCAACCCCTGGGCCAACCAAACACACCTACTACCAAATGTAACATCCCATCATAAGGCCAGTAACATAGTTTGACAAACATCTATAGATAGTTTGGGATCACGATTAGAGATTCATTCCCATTTTCATTCTTGAGGAATGATGAGAAGAAACTATTCCCAAACCATGATAAACACACCATTAATAAATTTCATGTTTTCCATGTGCATGTTCCTCCCATCATGTGTTTTAACAGATAGTGTACTTTAATTTCTTGGGAACACTCTATAGCCACAAGGATACTTGTAATTGTGTGAAATTACTTTCTCCTATAAAAAATAGTGCTTTGGAATCCAACAAATCCCTGGATAATCATGAATCCTCCTCTAGTACATTATGAATTCACCAAAATATAAGTTATGAGGATGAAAATGAAATACAAAGAAAACACATCACATTAAGAAATCAAGATTTTATAGATATTATAATGGAACAAAATATTAGTTAATTATTTCACCAAGAACATCCAAAAGTAGGGATACATTATAAAAGAATGACCTCTAATATGTGTATTGTACACATGGACTTACCATCAGCCGGAGGGTTGTATATTGCACTCATATGAACATGTTAACCAAAATCATTCTACAATACATGCTAGAAATGAGAATAATAATAGACATCCTTATATGATATGATTATCCATTAAACCCCATGAAGGAATATGATCTCTTGAACATATATTTTTCCAAAATCTTCCCTTGAGTTGCTATATTGAATATGTAGAAAGTGGGACACCATCATAATCTTCTACATGTTCACACATATACACTTTTTGGCATGAAGTTATTCCAGGAGCCTGGTCATAAAAACCATAGTGATGTAATCCCATATACAGTCTACATTTTTTACATCTATAAAATAAATGTAGGCCTCTTGGGTTTTACATTCACATACTAATAGGTGGAACATATATTAATGAAAATTGCAATTAGATTTTTCATCGTAGCCCATCAATAATAATGGAATAAGCCCCAAATCATATTTTTCTATTAGACACATACTTACCTACTAGAAGTAATAGATTCTTCTATAGATTCATGTTACTCATTTATAGGAACACAGATGTTCCTATGAATGTGAAAGATATCATCATCATCAACAACACAACTAGGTGGTGTGTCTTCACCATAATAACATTCCATTATGACCGATCCTCCACGAACAATTTTTTTTTCATTTTCACTCAATATAGAAGGGATGAAATTAGTTCTTATACCATAATAATAGGACTCTCATGATAGTAATGAACATCCATTTGCTTCTCAGATTTAAGAGTTGTCAATAGCCACTCACTATTGTCTTCCTGACTAGCTTGTGTTGGAGTCTTCTGACTACATTCATTAGCCATTGTATTTCCCTTAAAAACATATAATAATGAATAAAATCAATGAAATTAATATTTTAAATCCATATTCTATATGTGATATTAATGTTAGGTGATGTGAATATGTACATGAAGCTTTTATGGTCTTTTTAAATAATAAAACACTTTACCAACAAATTATTCCTCCAGTAGTGTAAAGGATGAAGAGAACCAATTAACTAGAGATTGTATATATGGAAATTATGCTCATGAGGCCTCATCTAGAGATTCCCATATACAATGAATGGATTTTCTTTCAAAAAATGGATATCATACTGATTCTATGTATTAAATTAAACTCTATATCCCATAATAATCTCTAGTAGAATTAATATTGGTACAGATTCCATCCGTCCGTTCATCTTTTGAAACGTATAATAACAATACTCCACAAATAGCAACATGATTTTATTTTTATAATAGCATGTAATAAGTGATGTAACGTATCATAAATCCAAAATAAATGACCAGTAATAAAAATATAGCCTCATGAATTTGTAAATAAAAATGATGTTCTTGTGAATGTCCCAAGAAACCACATCCCTCAACTAATCCTGACTATTTGATAAAGCTAATTCTTTAAAGATGTGACATATTAATAGAATATTATCAATCCAAAAGTGATATTTTTTTATTTTAGTATACATCTAATTCTCCCATAGTGTATTCATGATGATGTCTTAGTGTTTGTCATGATCGTTTAATGTTTGATAACACACTAAGATATCATCCCTGAAAAATAATATGATTGATTTCATGTATAGGTATAAAAATGATTCCAAAAGGCTATAAAAACAGTTTTTTGGTTCATGAGATTAAAAAATATGAAACTAATAATCATATAATAAATATCTATTATGGAATGTTGTTTGCTGTATATATGAGGGTCTAACTCAAACATGATGGTAGACCGAACACAAATCAATGTTCATAAAATCCAAAGATCATCAGAATTGAATAATTATATCATCAATTAGAGGTAATGGGTACAAGTTAATATTACTATTATGATTCAAACACTAGTAATCCTATCAAAGACTTATGGTCAAAACCTCCTTCATAGAGAAAAGAACGGGTGAACCCAATGGTTGTGTTATGTGTTATATAAATCATGTGTCTTCCATGTCCTCAAACTGTCTTTCGAGTTTCTCAATCAGAGTATTACCCAACTGGTATAGAGGATTAGTTACTTGTGTTTCTCCAAGAACAATATCAATTATAAAATCTTCATATCTCTTAGGATTCTATTCATTGAAAACAGTGGTAAATCCATCTCTGAAATGATTCAACACTAGAAGGAAAGAAAATTTTCACATTCCCTAATAATATAGAGTAATAATGGAGATATAGGGTGTCATGCATCCCAACCCATGATTCTGAAGTCATAATTAACTTTCATGGATTTGAAATTCTCCCTTTTGAATATAGTTACATTACTCAAGTGATAAGAAAGACAAACATAAATGATATAAATTAATCCAAACTCTATATGTAAATAACTAACTGATCACAAGAATGATACCCAATCCTTTTATTTAGAGGATAAAAAGGAGGAAAATTAAATGACATTCATAAATATCAATTGTAACTCCTTTCATTGGAATATATAATTTGATAATACTCCTAGTGAAGTATTAAGAGTAATCATCCCACAAAAATAATAAACATCAAACCCAAGGGATTCCATGATATCTATAGATATGAACGAGTTTATATATAATGCGTTAATTAAATAAGATACTTATATAAAGGCTACTATGATCACACATAGAGCTATAGACATACCAACACTCTACTCCTCAGGATTAGGATACACAACATAAATCTATATCGATTTGTATCCCACAGATATAAACTAATACAATTGATTTGGTATAATATAATAATTCTACATTGTCTAGTTTACATTACCTCATCCACCATCTCTTATGAAACCGCTAGTGGTAGTTTTGCTTCCAACTGGATATAGAGCTACTGATCACTCTCCCATGTTCAGGGTTAGAGTAGATCATCTCCCAAAAGGTATCAGAGGAAAAGTTCTAAAACCCCATTAAATAGAGACTATTATACGACAATATCATCACTCAATTGTTTCCTTTCAACACTCTATATTCACGTGTTATTACCCACCACATTTTTTACAAATCACATGGAAATCCATGAACACAATCTCACTACATCTACCCACATGAGAGAGTTCAAGATGAAAATTCCTACTACTAAATGATTTCTTCCCTATTATTTATCTGATCCATGATGCCCAATAGCATTATCATTCATATGTTTATTCTTGTAAATAATATATTGGTTCACCATCTTATTGATGGCAATTATGTAGAAAACATTCACCTGAGATTTTATGGCCTATTGTAGTCCATCAAAAAATCAATTCTCTTTAGTTCAATATTCAAAAGAATGAATTTCAATTAAACAATGGCACATTTTTATATTACATGAATAATATTTAGAAGACATAGTAAAACTCTTTACTTTCAAAAATTCCCCAGAACATTGAATTATTTGTGTTTCCATAAATAAGTAGTCATAGAAACATGATTGGATGTCCCCCCATACAGAACATGATGTTTTTTTTTGGTCAAGACATCACATAAGCTATTGAAATACCCTTTAATAATGAATTATATGAGATTAAATCTATGATCTGTTGGCATCTCAATATTGATAAATATAGATAACTTACCTTCAATCCATGAATCAAAAACTTGTGGACCACCTTCGCCTGAAGAGGTAGGAGTGTGCTACGACTGAAAATCCTTAGTAAAATAATTGATATTATATGATAGTCATCAAGATCTAAGTAATAACTACACCATCACTATGAAACCCCATAAAAATGATGTATTAGTTCCATAATAATGTATATCAAGAGTTATGAAAGGTGGAACTATATAAGGTAAGATCGGTGGTTCATGTCTCATCACTTCCAGATCGTGGTGAATAAAAATATATAATTCCAATATCATTATTCAAAATTAGATTCAAAAACAATATATCATAAAGTTTTTCAAGAGACATTCCCACCACCCACAAAAATGTTAAATACTAGGTCAATGTATATTATCTATAACAAAGGATATGATATATGGAGTTTCAATTGCATATTATAGGGGAAAAAATAATTATGTTTCAATTTTCATCCCAATTTAATGAAAAAAATTCATTTCACTTTTCAGAACTCGATAATTTCATATGCAGGTACATGTGTATTATTTTCCAGTTAGATGAATTACCATTCCGAATTTATAAATTCCTATGATTTATAGGTTAAAATTGGTACATTATATAATCTCAACCTATCTTTTTTACATCTGGTCTTAGAATATAAGAATCCATAATTTTTTGTTATATTATAAGGATTATCATTATGTATTTATGGAGTCATAAATGTTATAAATTAAAGATATAATATATTCAACCATAACTAACTAATGCTTAAGCTGATGTAACAATATTTTTGTAGCTTAATCCTAGGATAATTGGTTATTTTAAGATACAACCATCAATCTACATTGTAAATATTTTTGATGATGATGCATACAAGGTAATTATGAAATCATTTACACTTTTCAAACTAAAAATTTTAGTGATTTTATAAATATAAAAATTATGGAACTAAAAATATAAAACATTTCATTAAAATATGATACTAAACATGGAATTACGTATGCAATATAGAATAATCATTAGGTTCCTATAATGATTCTTGAGATAATACCCCTTTATAATACATGGAAAAGGGTGATATTCCATAATTATAATTTATCATCTCTTTTTCTATGAAATTTATTAAAATATATATTATAGTAATTTTGTGGTGATTTACTAAGATGTAATATGATTATGAGGCTCAGTGATCCCAAAATTTATGCTTGAAGTATACTAAAAATATTTATTCCACACGAGAAGTGTTTTCTTGAAAAAATAGAATAACTCCCAAATGGGGACTCAAATTAGAAATTCAAGATTCTCGTTGAGTTCATAGCATAATTTTTAACCTAGGAAATAAAAAATAATTAGCAGTGTTGGGAATTTTTGAAATACTTTTAATGCACATAAATAATGAATGAATGAAATAAATACAGATAGAATGAATTATATTAATCCATCAAAGGATAATTTTTTTCTCTACATAAGCACAATTATTGTCAATTATCAAGGTCATCTACATAACCATGAGAATTGAGAGAGATAACATTGGAGGAAACCATGGAGAAGGATGATGGGAGATCAAGTATTGTTCGTACCAACAGAAATTGATGATCTCTCCAACTACTATTAAAGGGACCCACTATTCTTAATGATCAATCCATCTCAAGGTAGGACCGTGTTTGATTTTTTCTACAACTAATGTGAATCAATAAACTAGATAAATTATTTATAGATTGGACATATTTCAGATAAGTGATTGATATTATCTAGGGTTGGGGATTTCATTTGTTGACTATTTATATATCTTTCCCATCATTTAATTGATATGAAATGTGGATAACACTTACTTTCTCCAAGGTCTATTCCAATTTTTTTTGTTTTTTTCTTTTCTACACCCATTATTTGTATGTTCTTCATAGGCATCAGTAATGGGAGAGGCAACAACTTGGAGATTCCCTGGTTCTAGAAAATCAAAATATACACAATGTGTAATCAAGGAAAAGATTATATATGCGTCTCATTTAATGTTTACAGGGTTTACATGGATGAGATAATTATAATAGGTTGTGTGAAATATGTAACAAGTCATGTGAGACATCCTTGTGACATAGAATATACCATGGGATAACATATCTAGGAATATAGCAAAGAACAAATGATATGGACGAGTAAACATGCACATCTAGGTATACACAGACCTAAGCACGAGTCATGATACATGGGTAGACCTAGTGGTAACGATACATTATGTTTACATATTGTACACAACGTGTACATTTTCAAATATGGATTGGATCCCTTTTTCCCATTAGTTGGGAAATGTTTTATTTTGTTATGTTCTCTAGGTAGGGTTCAAGTAATCAGTTAGACCAACACTACATGGGTGTTGATAGCATACATAAAGGGTTAATCATGACATAGTAATTGGTATACCCTATGACCCTATGTGGGATCCCCATCAATTTATCTAACTCTTAAGACTTCCAACATGTATTTCTCATAGTGAGAGTCAATGAAAATGAAATATCAGATAGATTAAATAGGTTCAATCAATCTTTTGGAGGGGGAAATCTTAGATGAGTGTCATATGGAACCTTTGAGTAAGAATCCTGGAATTGGAATATAGTTTTTACCGTATCTTGAGACTATGTGTCTTTTATGTGTACATCTATATGTTCATGTAATATATGTTGTTGATATATCCCAATGTGAGATAATGATTATTCTTGTCTATTTATGCATAGTGATTTTGGGGTCTCCAACATTCTATTGTTATACTCACATCTATATGGGATTTTCCCACACATTTCATGTATTATACAGATGATCGACCATTCAATGGGGTACGCGATAGACTATGATAATATGCAACATATATTTAGGCTAGATAGATTGTGATTTATATTTTGAGTCACATTTTACATTAGTCCCCTCTTGCTGTCAGGTTGGAAATCATTACCATAATTGGTGATCTTTTATTGGGGTCCTATTTTTTTATAATATTATGTTATAATATGATTGTGGGATTTAAATGTGTGAATGCATTGGGTACCATATGTACATTACATTTCATCATTGTATGGGCTTGAAGATGTGTGTGTGTAAATGTAAATTATCCTACGACCTCTCATGTGAGTTTAATTCCTACTCAAAAATAGTCTCCCATACATATCTAATTGGAGACAAGCTTCGGCTAGTCCAATGTGGATTATCATTTGCTAGGTGGGATTCTATTTGTCAACTTATGATTAAGTGGTATCTGAGAAAGGTTCAATCATAAGACATGTGTTTTGGTGTTTTTTCTAGGATTGAGATTGTTTGGGTTTTTATTTAAATATTGATAAATGTTTCAAGTTCAGATCTTAGGATAGGGAGACAAGTATAAGAGAGGTGGCCAAAATATCCATTAACATGTACTCTTACTCCCTAATTATCGACTCATACGTGTAGGAACTAGTTATAGTGGGTAAATGTTGGAAAATGGATCATATAGAAATGGGTTGTGGTTTTTAAGACCTTCAACAGTTATATATCGACATATATATTTATTGACCATGGTATATATAGTCTTTTTCTATATTCCTCAATGAAATTTTCCATATAGGATTCTATCGTATGATTATGAGGAAGATCCCCTCAGAGATGAGTCCACGACACAATGACTTATTCTGGAGGTGTTTCCTCTAGTTAGTTAACCAGTTTTATCTGCACCGATTGGGCAATATAAGTTACTATTTGTATTAGTTGATGAGGTGAAGAGGTTGAGAGAATTTCATGAGTTTTAGTTACATACACCCCTCAGGATATGAGGTGAGCCTGACCCCCAAGTGGCTAAATACTATCTTGAGGCAGTGACATGAGTCTCTCATTTATTCAGGGTACCTATACACTAGATGGTATTCCTAGAATAGATCCTTCTCTATAATTGTATGGGATGATATTAGGGATTACTAACCCAGTCATTAAATGGGGTGAATTTTCATGGTCAGAGTTCAATCTCCTCTTCATAGATGACTTTTCTCTAGCTATGTTGAGGGTTTTTCACATCAATGGACTTCTTGATATTCAGTATGGAATTATGAATGTGATGGTTTATTCTATGAGGTTAACAACTTCTATCAATCCTCAACAGATATTGTGTATTCTCATTTATTTTAGGGTCAAAACATTGGGTGAGTTATATGAAGGGACACCTACGATAATGTGATACTATTTTGAATTCCTACATACGATGGGATACTAGAGCATGTTGTGGTGGTCGGGAGTTTCCCGGCTAAGTATAAATGGATAGTTGGTGTGACCGGTGGAAATATGGGAGTTGAGACTTCAACTGGATGTAGTTGGAGACTGACTCAAGGGCCTAGAATTGTTATATTCTTCATGAGATGATGATAATACCGTGGGTCTATAGTGAAATTTTTATATGATCGATATATTCAGACTAGAGAGATGGGGTTCTACTCTTGTGATGATCAGTTAAATATTGTATGAGATTTCCCAACCCGACATAATACAAATAGATAGGTGGTGGATGTGCCACATAAAAATAGGTAGTGTCCAGAGAGGGTAGCTCTTTCTAGTGGAGGACATGAAAATTAAATTATGAGAGTAGATGGAGGTGGAATACATTTTTACTAGTTACCTCAACTACCCCCATATTTCCCCACCTAGCGTAGAGTGGTTGAGTTAAGGGGATTCGATAATTTTAGGAGATTGAGGATTTTGATCTAGTAGATCTAGAGATGATACGTTGTATGATCTATGTATTCTCTACATTAGATAGAGTATTTATAGATAAACGTGTGATCCACTCCTTTATTTCCATTATTCTATTTAGAGAGATAGGCATTCTCGTTGATCCCCTAAGTCGATGCATGTGCTTCAAGACTTCGTCTAGGGGAAACTCAACTATCAAACACTTTTTCCAATGGTGTGACATGTCTCTTGTAGGTGATAGTTTCTTTTTGGATCTCATTTTTGTTGTTGGGATGCCTTAAAAGTTTATCTTTGATATGGACTTCTTATTTATAGTTCGTGCCCAAATATAATTTTTTAGGAAGAAGTAGTCGTATGTTCATAGAGAAGGGATAAGGTTTTCCATTATGGTGGAAAGGAATAATAGGAGGAGTTGGATGGACTCATATGTTAAAGGGTGAATCCAATTACTCACCAGTTGGTTAGGATAATTCATGGTGTAGTGGATTCATTGCTCTTATAGTTTTAATAGTGTAGGTGGTGTATTATAATATCACTCCTAAGGAAATTGAAGGTTTATAACCCTCTAAGAGGTAGAATGTTTCACTGATCTACATTAAAAGAAGGCCTGAATACCTATACCAAAATATCATATAGATATCGTATAGTTTCATGGGTGTAGGGTGTATTTATAGGACTTTAATATGAAGGGATGTGTTAGGTCCAACAGTTTACAAAGTGTATCCCCTGTGTTATTTGGAAACAAGATGGATGGGATATTGATGATTTGTGTGGATGATAGTTTCATAAACTAGGTCACTGTATTTAAAATGTTCCAACAAAAATGATTGATGCACTATTAGATAATTTTAGATGAGAATCATAGTTCTCAATGATGGATCGAAGATATGTCTATCACCAATTGAGGGTATAGGATAATGATATATTGATGAAGACATTCTGATATTGTTATTGACACTATGATTACTCGGTGATTTAGTTTGGGATGAATAATTCCTTATTAGTTTTCATGGTAATCAAGAACTAGAGCATTATTTTTATCATTAATTTTTTAGTTTTAATTGATTAAATCCCAATGTGCTCAATGTCAAAGGAGAAGCTCATGAGACCCTTTAGGATGGTCTTTAATGTTATCTGAGAGCACGCAAATTATGGGAAGATATCAATGTGTTATTTCTGTGTTCAATATTTCAATGTTATGGGATATTTAATCTCCATAGATGATGAACTAGTGGACCCAGGGATGGTCAATGTGGTGTTATATTGGGAAACACTAAATAGTGTGGCAGAGGTGTGAAGCATCCTCGGGTTGGTAGGCTACTATTAGATATTCATACCCTATTTCTCTAGAATATCAACTATACTGACATCATTAAACTAAAAGGTATAAAAATTAATTTTTACAAATATGTACCCATTATATTTTAAGGAGTATAGTAAATGATTATTTTGTTACCCCATCTTGAGATTATCAGAGGTGGGTGTGGAGTATGTAGTGCTCTATGATGTGTTAGGGACTGGACTTGGTTGTGTTCTTATATATATATGGGTTGTGATTTATTATGGTTCATCTAAATTAAGAGAACATTATCTAATCTACAATCCCCATGATATTGAGAACGAAGTTGTAGTCTTCATAACAATTGTGTGGTAACACTTGATTATGGTTGAGTGATTTATTTTCTATTGTAAATGAAAATATCTTAAAATATCGTCATTCAGAATGAAATTAACATGAGATAGTGGCGATGGTTATATTTTCTCCAAGATTACGATTTCATGATTTTCTATACACATATTAAGAGGAATGTGGTAGTATATTCAATCTCCAAGAGTTCTTATTCATAACAACTTAGGGAGGTGTTAAAGCATGTGTACTCATTATAGGTATCCATAATGGATGGGGATGATGTTGCTTACCTACTATAAATTGCTATTACCGATGACATATATAGGGATTTTGGGATACTCAGAATGAAGATACCTACTTGGATACCCTACATATTAAAATATCCAAAATATTTTCTCTTAATATATTTTATACTGTTGGGTGAATTTCATCTATTTAAGGGGACACAAGATGGTACTAGTGACATTGTGGGACGCGATTCTGAGGGGATTTTGTACATATCCACTGGAGATATATCCAAGTGTGGTAAAGATGTACAATTACATTTAATGTTATTTTTGATGGATATTCATGATGAGGGGATGTTCTGAGTTTGTGTCTCCATGACATACTTATAAACAAGTGGAGGTTGAGAACCAAGTTCTGAGAGGTTTAGCTCAACACCTTGAGGATCCAGAGTGGATGTTGGATGGGATATCTATAGACAGTGTGATGAAACTTCCAAGGATTTATATAGTAGATGATACCATCTGAGAGATCATAGACTAGCATACCATATTTTTCCAATTACTAGCTATCTGAGAGTAGTAATCAGTAGATATCATAAGAGACATTTTCATGTCAGATATTATATTACTCAATGAAGTCACCATGAATATTTTCTCTGAATATGATGGTTTATTAACCTCATGTTCAAGAATAGAATGGCATGAATCCATTTGGAATCTGTTACAACTGATCATAATGTTTCACCACTTGACTGAAAAAATGATGAGTATAGCATTTTTCTCTTGGATGACTTGTTGTGGGATTTTTTGTTATAATTTTTATGTATATGGGAGAATCACCTACCATTAGAATAATCTACAGTCATCCACACATACCATTCTACTATTAGTATTGAGTATTTCCAAGCCCTGTACGGGAGACCCTAGAGGTCCCCAGTATACTGGACCAAACATAGAGATTCAATTGTTATGGGATCAGAGTTGGTGTTAGCCATGATATAGAATGTTTAGATCGTACAAGAGTCGATTATGACTATACTGAGCTTCCCAAAGTCATATTTTTTCCAACAAAATGAGTCCTTTAAAGTTCTAGGATGTCGAACATGTGTTATTTTGGGTCACACCTAAATGTGTATTACAATATTTTGGATAGGGAGGAATGTTATCTCTAAAATTTATTACACATATATAAATAATATATAGAGTTGGTGATGTTCCATACTTCTTGTATCTAACTCCACATTTGGACTGGGTACATGATGTATTCCATGATTTGTAGAAGAGGAGGTAGGTTCATGACCTATCACATGTTATCGACTATGGTTAGATAAGATTCAAAAATGGTGATACTTCTGTATATTACTAGGTGGAGATTGAGGATCGGTCAGAAAATATCTATTAGGGGTGAGAAATTAATTTTTTCCATGTCTAGTGACGACACAAAAATCATTAGAAGTGTTTGTGGGAGTGGGAGACCAAGATGTATGATCTATACACACATCTCATTGGGTTAACCTCATTTTTTATTTTCGAGATGTAAAGTCCTATGGTGGGGATAATGTAATGTCTCTATTCTCCATTAATTGTTTTAAAATACAACTAGTAATATTTTGGAGACTAGGTGTTGTGATTTATCATGATTCCACGAACTAGTGATCCTAGATTTTATGTTTACATTTATTATATATATTAATTTCATGCATGCACAATTTTCATGAAAATTTTGAATAAATCATGAACAGGGACCAAATCAGAATTCTGGGGTCTCTATTGAGTTCATAGCATGGGTTATACCCCATACATTGGATATTATTTTTCAGCATCAGTTTTTCATGAAAACATTATCACGAACATAATTAATAAATGTATTTAATTATTTATTAATTTTTTTATGTGTCATAACTAATAATCCTCTATTTAACCATGCTTATGGAAAATTATCAGTGTTATCTACATAAGCATACTAATTGAGAGAGTGAGAGATATATTTTTAGGAAGTCTGAGAAAATGATAATACCATTATTGGGATTGATCATGCCAATAAAAATTTATGATTCTTTCAATGACTATGATGTAGATTTATTCTTCATCATCAATCAATCCATCTTGAGGTTGGAAATTTTCTTGTGGATTTATCCACATTTTATTTTTCCTATGATGAACGCAAATCAATAAACTAGCTAATTGATTCTTATATCAAGAATATTTTTTTATGAAATATATTTTTTATTCATGAATGGGTCTTTTTATTGTTGATTAATTAAATCTCCTAATTTTTCATTTAATACCATTGAATTCAAGACAACATGAACATTCTGAGTGGTATATTCTATAAGTTTTTTGTTTTTTCTACATTTTTTATTTAGCAGTTCATTATGGAAAACCCTTTGGTCCATGATTCTACAAATAACCTATATTTGATTATTTAACTAATTTTCTATAGTTGAAAAAATCAATATCATAGCTTCAGATTTGGATGAGACAATTTTTTCAATGTATGATGATAATAGATGATCGATCTGTTTAAATTTGGGGACACCCATTAACGATTTTTGGTGTTATAAATGGCATAGAGTGATGAAAAAAGATCAAAATCATGTTGGGTGACCTAATTTTGGAATGAAGGTGATGACGAGATTCATTCGGTGTAGATCCTATATCGTTGATGAGTTCGGTGGATGAAGTGAAAAACAATAGCGACAATAGAGGAAACCTATTGAATAAATTCATGTTCTAGAAAATAATTATATACAAAATTTATAATCCAAGAATATAGGTTGATTGGTGAACTGGATGTGGCTCTAGGGTTCCCATGGAGGATATATATATCACTCATCAAGAGAGATGTGTCACATGGAATATGAACCAAAATTGAAACTCAATGTTTATTCTAGAAGCACAAAACCAATAACACCGTCAGGAACCCAACTATTCTAGGAGTACATGAGAAGAGTAATGTACTTATAAAGGAAAAAAACACTATAATGACCTAGTGTACAAAGACTTGTTCATGGGCCATGATGCATTAGTATAAATCATTCTGAAGAGAGATGTTTTGTTTTTTTCAGTGATAGACCGGGGCCTTTATTCCCATTATGAAGGACATGTTTCATCTGGTTTTGTTCCCTAGATCATTTCCATGAGTGATTAGTATGGAATCACATTCAATTTATAGGATTGAGATCCCCTTTATCGAATGTTTTTCTTTGATATAGATATTATAAATACTCAATGAGTCCCAAAGTGTGATCCTCTATCATAATTATTTTCTCCAGGGGGTTATTAGAATCTACATGACAAATACTACATAAGCATCAATCCCCCACTTGTTGGGTTAATTCAGATTGGGTAGCTAGTATACATCATGATCCCAGGTGTGATTCCCACCTATGTACTAATCTCCTCATAATTGTAGAGAATAATTATAATATACAGAATTGAAAATTATGGAATCTGTAATATACTCTATTGGTGATATCTAACTCATGGTGTGTGTTCTCATGAGAAAGTGTTATATGGAAACATCGATCTAGAATCCTTTGATGGAAATATGGTTGTGAATTTAACTTGATATCTTATATCGTATATGTTTATTTAGGATGTTATTGTAATATATGTTGTTGACATATCCATATTTGGATATGAATACTATTCTTTATGCTTTATGATTAGTTATTTTAGGGTTCCCAACTAGGTGTTCTTATTATCAAAATTTCATGGGCTCTAACCACATGTGTTGTGTATTATAAATATGGTCAACCATTTGATATGGTTATTAGTTGACGAATATAAAATGGTGAATACATAAGGGGTAGGAAAAATATTATTTATACAAGGTGTCACATTTGATTATAGTCCCATATTTCTATCATATTGGACATCTTTATAATTTTTGGTGGGCTTGTATTTTAACATTATTAATTTAACATAATTTATTATATTCTGATTTAGGTATTTTAATTTGTGAATACATTGGGTATTAGTTTTATTTTACATTTTAGAATTTATTATCATAATGATGTGTGTGTGTGTAGGTACCTTAGGCTAAGGCCTCCCATGTGAGTCTTATACCTACTCGATTATGGTAACCAACCAATGGCCTATTTGTGGTTTTCTTGGTGTTGTCAAACAAGAAATATTTTCTCCCAGTAGTTCAATGTGGAATGGGTCATGGTGTACAAAAAAATCAAATGACATGATCATTACCCTATGGAAAAATTAGAACTATAGTAGAAAAAAGAAATAGAAGAATGAGAGTCATTCTATAAAACATGGAATGGACACTATATGTGGTTTAGTTACTCCCATGAACACGCTCATTACTAAATTCTAACTTGTCTTATTCTCCGTTGTACCAACCAAAAATAGTAATAAAGAGTAAAAGAGAGCTTTGATACAATATTGTTATGTCCTAGGTCCATTTTACTCACATATAACTGAACCTAGTTAGCCACATGGCCTCTTCCACGCCTCCCCATATGATAGAGGCTACCGACTAGCCATGAGGGTCCCAATTGTTACTATTTGATTACTATAGCCTCATTAACATATTGGATCATATTGGTCAATAATCAATAATCAAAGGTAACTTAATATAAAAAAACAAAATTAAATTTTCTAGATGATAGTAAAGATTAAATGTGAATAAAATTCTATGTGGAGTATCATATAAATAATTATGATGTCATGATGCTATAAAAAATGGGGTGTATCGGTATTTGTGTAGCATGAATACAACATCACATTATATTAAAAAATAAAAAATAGAATAAAAGATATATATAATAGAATCACGAGATCAAGTCAAGTCACATACTCTAATAATCCATCCTATTATAGAAATGAAACAATCCATTGTGGTTTGCTAACTTTTAACCCTACATTTATCTATGAATCTACCTAGGTATTAATAGGTGGCCTAGAAAATTTGTCATTAAAACTCAGTAGGCCACCAGAAATGGTGCCTAACAGGATGAAATCTTTGGATATAAAAGTATAAGGTTGATGGTATAATAAATGTTGATAGTAA
Source organism: Viscum album (assembly GCA_963277665.1). Lineage (NCBI taxonomy): Eukaryota > Viridiplantae > Streptophyta > Magnoliopsida > Santalales > Viscaceae > Viscum > Viscum album. Next base: position 885,556,267 of record OY728123.1, read on the forward strand.
ATAAAATATCATGTTGGTCTTGGTTCCATGTGGGTTACCCATCCAATTCTAATATGTTCATCCAATGATGGAATGTATCTGAGAACATTTCTTTCTCTATTTATATTTATATATTTATGACATAATTAATAAATTAAATTAATTCATATGTAGTGTTTTTCATATAAGGTTAGATATATCTACAAATATTTTATGTTTTACATTCTAGGTGAAATACACTAATCTGTACCCTTGGAAATTAACCTTATAGGGGAGTTTAGACTAATAAGTATTATATTTTCTATGAATCCTTAGTGTGAGACTTGAAAGGATCACATGGAATGATCCAAGGTGTTATGTAACATGAAGATGAATCTAAGGAGAATTATCCCAGGAATTATATTTAATTTCACTAAATATAGTTAAACCCTAATTGACATGGTTCTGTATTCATTTTATATGATAATTTATAAATCCATTTGTGTTCCATCACATGGAATATTCATCAATGAATTGGTTGAAATCCCATTGGCATATCCAAGGAAATCCAAACTGAGAATCCAAGTATCGCTTAGGGAAAGAAGCATCTTTATGGTAATTTTTGGTATCTGACTATATTCTAGCATGATATAATAATTAATGTTGTTTCCTATATTAGGAGGATATCATTGATCAAACATCATAATTAAAGAAGGTCTAGGTAACATGGTCATGCCATTCAACTTTAATTCAAATAATATAACCATTTCCTTGATAATTGAAAATTCAATGCACCATAATGGTGGTTTAAATACATTACAAGGGATATTTTTCATGTTCATTATTATATAACACAACTGAAGGGTTGGTTTTCATCATTTTTGAAAACCTCTAATATTGAAAATATGGTTTCAATAGAAACCATTTCAAGAAATAAAAAATTATAAAATTAATTTGAAATTAAAAAATCATTTCACCTGAAAGGTATGTTATACAACATAATAAATCATGATGTAGAAATCAATAATTGTATGGAAAATAGATGAACCATATTTTTTCTAGTGGTACGTGACTCCACGTCTGATAAATGCTTCAGATTATTGATTATGTTTACATACGGCTTATTATCTCCTTGTAGTGGTATAATTATTTCATCTCTAATTTATATAGATATTTATGGTGATATATTTAATAAATATTTTATTTATAATATAATAAAAATTCATTAAAGGTGAATTATTTTTACCATTTTTTCATTCCATCCTTTGAAAATGGAAAACAATGTATGTGCTGACAAAAGACCTATCGTGTTCATGAACATTGTAAATCCTTTTTCAATATAAAAATTTGATGGATGATTATAAATATTTATATTTTTAAATGTTACTATATATATATCATAATTAATATAATGGAGATTATGAAACCATAATAAATATTCAAGGATTAGAACTGTTGAACTGAATCATGCATTAAAAATGATGTTGTTATCATATGATACTATGATTTTAATAAACAATTATTAATAATAATGTGATAAAATGTTATACTTCAATCATATATATATTTACTTATATCATTATTTCTCTAGAATATGTTATTTAATAATTTATGATAGTTATATGGTATTTTAAAACACATATTAGTCATGAAAATAAATGATGTAATGGGGTTTTGTTTCAATCTCATTTTAAAAGAGAATATTTATAATTTAATTTCAAATATTGAAATTATGTAATCCTTATTACATCAATACATTTAACATTTATTTCTATTTGTTTGTTCGTGGAATTTTCAAGGAAAGGTACCATTTTTTCTTTTGTAATGTAAAATTATTTAATGATTTTTACGAAAGTATAATTTATTTTTTATTAGTAGGGAATAATTTTCTTTCACGTCCATGTATAATTAAAATTGTTTTTAATTGTGTTTTTAAATTTCCCTTATGAATTTTTTAAATTCGATTTTACCGCTGTTTTTATTTTTATAAAATATATTAAAATTAACCTTCTTCTCATTTTCCAAATGAGTCACTTTTGGATTTTGACCAAAAATGTAAAAAAAATATTTTTTTAGAAAAAATAAAATGGAAAAAATTCCCCACAAGCACAATTTACCAATGATTCTATGATTCTGTTAAAAGTTTCCATGGATAGTATCAAAGAAAATATTTTTCTTAAATTTTGGTATATTATTTGATTTTAAATATGTAATTTAAAAATTAATAGTTTATATTCCTCATGAATTGATCATATGACCATTTAAAGAAAATTTTCATCTATTGTAAAATATTTTCATGTTTCTAATACTCTAAAAAGTATATGATCAAATCAGAGAATAATTATTTATTCACAATATTGTTTATTATTTTTATGGAAATATGATTACGAATCCCATTTATTCTATATGGTTTGTGAAATGATCAAATAATGAAATGTTTAAGAAACCTATTTTCTTTTCATGGATTTTTATAAAATGAAGGGTTTATGATCATGTAGAATAGATATGTATATTTTTCATTATGTTATGTGTAATTATAAAACTACATTTTGGTCTAATGCATTGGATAAATATGGATATCTCATGAGATAATAAGAATGAAAATAATGAGTGGCCCTTGTTCTATAAGGAAAATATCAACTATGAATGTCTTCAATGTGAACCTTGATTAATGACATGGTGGTTTTGCAATTGAAAACAATCCACCATGATGGTCTTTGTTGTGATTCATTACTACAAAGTAATTTTTTTCTATTCTTATGTGTATACCACTAATTTAAGTGTTATGTTTATTTTATTCTCTCATGGATCATGTTCATTGAGCCATTTATGAGTCATGTCTCATAAACTACAAATAAATTTATCAGGATTCAATATTATGGTCTATGATATGCTAGGTATGGCTTTCAAATTCATTGATCATGTACTATACACTTATTATAATGTTATTATTAATGTATCATTAACATGTCCCTAATATACCCATTCTAAGAATCTGACCACACACTTATTTTCTTTTCGCAAGGTTATGAAGTAATGGATTGAGCATGATATTTCTAAAAATGGTTCTATTTATAAGGAGCATAATGGGAGAATATGTAGATATATTATGAACCAATTATTTTTCTATCTGTGTTTAGAAATATACTAAAATTTTATGGTTATGTCATGGATCATAATGCTTTGTAATGAATATTCAACTATTAATATGCAATATCTATGTATGAAAATTATATTTCACATTAGTTAGAATAAGAGAAATGTTTTGTCACCATTTGAATCTAATATGTGAAACAAATAGTGAATCACCATAGGATAATTCAATATATTTGAGAACATCCTATGATATACAAAAAAATGAGTGAGATTTTCCAAAAAAACATCACTGTGTAGATACTATAAGTGTGATTGATTTTGGAACCAATGATCCTAGGGTAAAAACCCAATAAAATAGATGTTAGAGTGTATACTAACTTTCATTCTAGTATTGCTTTAGTTTACCATTACTTAACACCTCATGTGAAAATATTTGGGGTTATTATTGGGTTAATATTAATTTTTCTAAAGCTCTATTTAAAAGTATTGGAATAGATTATAACCATGAATGACCTAGGATAAAACTAAGGTGTCTTTGATTAAAAATATAATTCAATGATTTATACATCATATATATTATTATTTTTGTTTATGTGATTTCCCACTATGATAGTTTTGATCAACTATGAATCTAGGTTTAATTAAATGGATGGAAAATAAAGAAACTATGTTAATTATGAATTTCATATAAAATTCAATGGTTATCATCTTGATAAAGAAAGTTTATTAGGAATGTGATTGATATATCATGTTGTTATTATTATGAAGCTTTCTCAAGCTATAAATCATGATAAGATTCACATTGGGAAATGGGAGGAAAAAAATTATGTTTTGAAATTCATGTATAAATATCTACATTCTTTTAATGGTTATTTTTATCTAGTATTTCATGAAAAAGGTATAAAAACCCATTGAAAAGATATTTTACATTATACGATGTTTTGATGATGAAAATGTTATTTTGGACTATTTTTCATTCGGATGGTAAGTCAGATCAATGACGTAGTCTTATCTGCAACACAAGGTAATGAGAATAAATTGAGTCCATAGAGTGGGATGAGTTTAAGAGATTATTTTTTGTAAAAACATTCATTGCATTATTCATTTTAAAATAGAGAATAAATTTCTTGTGTTAAATTAGAAGGTTGAGGAATTCATCAGTAGTTATGTGAATGATTATCTTTTACATGATTGGTACAGTTCTAGTATTTCCATCCATTCTAAATGTAAGGTTGATAGATTAATTGGTGGATTAGAATGGAGTCTCTAAAGGTAATTATCCATAAGGATTATCTGTATCAATGATGATGTTGTTTTATCTTCTACCACAGTATAAATAGAGATTAGATTTACCTATCACAATCAAGGTATTAATAAGAAAATATTGATGGATTTCCAATATAATTATAAAAACCATGGAGAGAACAATATAAAATTTCATTTTTGATAAAAGTGTGGATTAAAATAATAAGGAACTTATCTTAAAGGAACTACTTAATTTATATGTTTAGATTAGATGGTAATCATAAAATTGACTGCCAACATAATGGGAAGAATAAGTTATCTAATTACAGAGAGAAAGTACCAATGAATACCACAACCACACACTATTATTTCCCATGCAATGATTATGAAATGTTTTCTAACCAATTCTAAAAACTGATGGAAAAATTGATGATCAACATCACCAACCACTTATGACCAGAGATTATGTATTATCTCATGTGGTCACTATTTCTGACGTAGAAAGGGAATTGGTGATTGGTATATATACAATCTACTCTAGAAACACTAATGCGTTGTTTTTTTAACATTTTCCCAATCTTTTTTATGAATAATGTGAAAAGGTTATCATAATACCACCTCAATGAGAATATATTTCATTAGCAGTGAAAATCCATAATGATATGATGGTCACATCTTAAGACCATAATGCATGTATAATTTGTGTCTGTGGGAATGTGCTTCAATGAAATCACATTATTCTCCTGCTAATTGGATTGTATGTTTTATTAGTTATGGAATTGATTTATTTACATAATATCATTATTAAGATTCATGGAACTGAAGTCACCATTCATATTCTAAACCATCATGTTTTCTTTTATCATTGAGATGATAAATATGAACTTGTGATAAAATTTAAATTGATTAAATCTGACGTGATTCCTATACCAAAGTTGGGTTAATATTATATGGTTAAGGAGAAACTAAACAAAAAATATATGTATATCATACTAGTGTTTGCTGATATTGTTATTTAAGAGTGTCTCAATCATCAACTAAATTATAAAGTTGATTTTTCTATTGTAATCATACGCGGTATTATACCTTTTTCAAAGACTGTATATAGAATGATCCAAATTTATTTGTATGAATTGAATAAGAAAATAAAGGAGAGTATTGATAAGGGATTTATTTGACCCGCTATTTCACCTTTGGCTGCACATATTTTTTTAATAAGAATAATGTTGCATTTATGTGAATCTACATTGATTTTCGAGAGCATGACAAGATCAAAATAAAGAATAAGTATCATATGAACTATATTGATGAAATTATTTTCCAAATTCATAGTGATAAATCGATTAGATGATTTACTTTTATTCAAAATGTGATAAATTAAGGGGTAAGAAACTAAATATACCGAAGATGGATGTCTAGATATGTATGGACATTAAAAATCTATAGTGATTCCATTTGGTATTTCTAATTCTACCTATATTTATTTATTTAATGAATAATGTCTTTAGATAGTACCTTTATTATCATTTTTATCCTTTATGGATGATATGATTATATATTCAATGATAATGGAAGATCATGAAGATCATTTGATGATTTTTTAAAGACCTTAAGGAAAGTGAATATGTACATAAAGTTTAGATTAGTTGAATTTTAGATTAAAAAATATTTCAAATCTAGGATATAAAATCTCATGTGAGTGTATATCATTGGATCCATCAACAATAGAAGTTATTTATTATTTTTCTTGATCAACCACTATAACTAAGAAACATAATTTTCCTAGTTTATTTTTGAAATTAGAAACATTTTTTGGTGAATTTGTGATGGTTTTATAATCACTCCTAATTTTAACTCATGAGGGATTGAAGATATATTATACATATAAATGTGAGGAAAATATCATGAATCTAAAAACAAGGATATTCATTTCAGTAGTGAAAAATTTACTATATAGAAGGTAAATAATTTTTATTTATAGAATTTCATTGAAGAAGGTACTGAGATGTGCCCTCATATAGATTTATTTGGCGATAGGTTATTCCTTACAAAAATTAATGGTTCCTAAAGAAAATTACCCAACTAATGATCTAGTGATTGTTTCCATAGTATTTTCATTAAATAAATAATGGAATTGTCTTTATGAAGAAAGGATTGAAATATATACTAATAATAAAATTTTAAAAAATACATTTACATAGAAGGAATTAAATATAAACCAGAAAATATTATTGGACTGGAGTAATGATTATGACTAATCAAAACATTAATACCATTAGAAGAAGAACAATGTAGATGATGCCCTATTTCTAAAGGACAATGGCAGTTTCTCTATGATGTGGATCATATAAGACAAAAAAATTCTAGTTTTTTTTAAAATGGATCTAGAATTTTTGATGGACATGGAGAAAAATTATCTATTTAAATGTACCATTCAACCATAAATCCAAGTGGAGATTAAAGCGGATTAGAAGGATTATGAATATATAGAAATGGTAGTGAGGAATATTCCTATGTTCAACATTGATTCTGATATAATGATAAATTACACGAACCATAAATGTATCCCATTAATACCAGATATAAAGTAGGAACTATTGGATGATGTTTACAGTTCAGCATTCTATATTCATCCTAAAAGTACAAAGATGTATAGCGATCTAAATGCGTATTTTTTAGAGGAAAACATGAAGATTAATCCTATAGAGTATGTATCTCAATTCATGTATTGTAATTTAGTTAATTATATAGGGAATTTTACTAGGTGGATTTTACAACTAATACACATATGAAAAAAGAAATATGAAAATACCACCATTGATTTTTTCATTGGAATCCCCAAAATATCTAAACAATATAATTTTATTTGGGTTTAGTTTATTTATATATGATATTTTAACACTTATTTTCTATCAAAGTATATTTTTCCATCACTCAAATTTCTAAACTATAAATTAAGGAGGGGGAAAAGTGACATTGGTACCACATTCTGTTATATATGAGAAAGGTTTAAGGTTTTATATGATGTTAGGGAAATGTCATCAGTATAATATGGATATAGTCCTGTGTTTCAGTACTTCTTATTATCTTTATATATGTAGTCACTCTAAGAGAACAATTCAAAACCTGGAGGTTATCATGAGGTATTGTTCTGTGGACTTTAATGTTGGTTGGGATTTAAACCATCCTCTATTAATGTCTTCTTATAACAATATCTTTAAACCAAGAATTCAGATGGATCCATACTAAGCCCTCTATAGAAATATTTGTAGAAAAACAACCTACAAGGATCTAGTAACGTAATGAATGCTATTAGTAAATGATCTAACTGAGGAAATATTAATGAAATTGAGGCCTATTTAGCATCACATAAACAATGAATAGAGTCTAAAAAAAGATATTCAAACAATCATTAGAAAAATATTTTATTTATATATGATGAGAAGTAATTTCTACGAATTTATACGGGAATGATTTTTTTGAGATTCAGAAAGAACTGAAAGATGATTGTAAGGTATATTAGTCCCATCAAAATCCTTGATGATGTATTGATGGAATCATATCTCTTAGCGCTTCTCCAAAACCACCCTTGAGTTCAATATTTGTTCTCTTTATCTATCATAAGGATGTATATACTTGATACATTACATTTAATGAACATTGAGGTTTTAAAATTGTATCAAGATAATTATTATATAGAAAAAATGATGAAATATTATATCATATAGAAAAAGTTATATATAATAATACTAATCATGTAGTTAATATTCTATAGAAGAATATAAAATTATAAAAGTTACCTAGAAAAATGAGAATGTGATGATATAAATGAATCCTTAATTTTTTGTTGAAGAGATAAAATTTATAAAGTTAAATTAATTTTATGGGGGTAGAATATATCACCCCAATATTTTATAATATATTTCACTTCAAAAAAATCAACTTATTATATAAATTTTGACACACTCAAACCCATGTTTAAATAAAATCCATTATAAATAATTTAATTTAAAAATTACCATAAAAACATAGTGAATATACATGTGGGGTGGATAGAAATAACCGCATTTAAAAATGTATCTGTTATTTTTTTAGATAATTTAATAAAACTTATAATTAAGTTTATAATTTTTATTAAACTCTTTATATGATTTAAAAATACTTTCTTCCTCAAAAGCGTTTTTTACTTTTTCAAAAAATAAAATTATTAACTTTTGGCACATTAATAAAAGTTTTTTACAAAAATTTACATCTTTTTTGAAATAATCAAGTTGAAATTATATAAGATTTATTTTTTGACATTTTTCTCAAATGTTTCAATATTAGATGAATAGTGAAAATTTCTCATTTTTATTTTAAAAGAGTCCTTTTTCCCATGAATTTTCATTTTTATATTTTCTATAAAATAATTTCGATGAAAAATTAAATTATTTATATTAATAATAATGTAATTAATATCATTTTATTCTATTTTAATCTTCATTTAGGTATAAAAACCTTTTACCCTTAAGAATTCATTTTTCATGAAAACTGATTGTCATAACATATTACCGGATTAATTTTAAATGAAATTGTGACATTTCTATTAGTTTAATTTGATAAAATGGATGGAATATTTTTAATCATGATAATTAATATATATAATATAATATATTAAGAGCCATTTGTTAATATTTTTAATTGTAAATATTGAGCGTGGAAAATATTTTTCACTCTGGTAATGAAGGTAATGATGCATTAAAACCAATGGGTAAAACATTTAAATAACCCAAACACATTGTTTTATATAATTAGATGAATTATTTTTAGAAAATTGTTATAATTAAGTAGTTAAACAATGTATCATGGAACATTATTTTCGAATTTGGAACTATATCTTTACTTTTATGTTGATATATTATATTTTAATAAATATTATAAATATTTTTGAGTTATTGGAATTCATGGCATTTTTAGAAGATTCCATTCATTTTGAAATTCATCTAATAATATAAAAACCTTTTTTTATTATTTAACCAATTAATTCATCAGTAAAATGTTATTACATTATTTTGAGGTCAAATTATTTTTACTCTTAAACTATGAATTTTCCTAAAATCAATTTTTCAAAAATTTTGTCATTTTATATTTTAAGAAATTTCAAAGAGATATAGATGTTAAATATAATAAAATTTATTAAAAAATCATAATTTTCATGTATAATTTTCATTATAATTCCTCTTAAATTAATTCATATAGATATGGTATCCTAGTAAAAATTTAGTTGTCTTGAATAAGTATAACAATGGTTTAAAGTGGTTTAACTAGAATATAAGGCTTAAAACAAATATACTGCATTCAAATATGTAATTAGTTGAGTTTACATAAACAATATAACATATAATCAATGCATTTGGTGTTTGTGGGTTCTATATGGCAATATTATGATATATAGTATTAAATATTTTTAGTAATTACAAATTTGTATATTCCTACCATATAAAAGTATACCACATATCCTATATTTTACATAATTGATAGTATTTCTATATCAAACATTACATAACATAACACTTACCAATAGTATTTCCCCATATCAGAGGAATTTTTGTTAATTGAAATATAACATTCCTTCAAGGATTATGATATTATCCAACAGATATTTCTCAATAAATATTCATAACTCTTAGCCTAGTGTTTCCTCTTTTATTTCTTCATAGAAATATCCAAAATCAATAGAATCCATTATAAAATTATGAATTTAGTATCCTCAATATATTTAATTATAACAATTTCGATGGAAAAAACCATTAACTATCTTATTTCAAACGTATGTAATGGAAAAACACTGCTCGGGCGTACGTACAACTTACTATCTCCAAATACTATAGAAATATGTTTATCATCACCACATTACATATATGGTTGAAATGTTTTATTTAACAATCAATAAATTTTTTTATAATTATTAATATATAAATCTTAATTATATAAACACTGATTTTTTCTATATCTCCAAAAATGTAAAAAATGTTTTTGTGTAAGTGCGCCCTACTTGCTTAATGAAAACTGTAAATTATCTACAAATTTTATGAATTATTATAAATATTTATATAATTATTATATATTAAATTTTATCTTTATTATAAGGATTGATATTTTTTAACCACAATAATAATACAATAATTCGGACTACCAAACCAAATCACGTATGAAAGCCACAATAGTAATCACTCAAAACTGTGATTACAATAAATAATTATTAATAAATAAGTGATAAAATGTTATAAGTACCTCATATAATTATATATATATATAATTAATATTATTTAATATATATATATATATATAATTAATATTATTTAATATATATATATATAATTAATAAATCTATATTTATTATATTGTGGTATTGAACATGAATGAATAAAGACAAATACATGATGTAAGAGATTTATGTTCTTATCCCATATTTATTAGGATTTTTATTCCTGAATTTAAATTTATGAAATTATATTATCATTACATTAAAATTCAACATAATTTTCTTATACTTCTTATATTCATTAATTTTTAAAATATTATTACCATTTTTTCCCTTTGGTATATAAAATGATTTATAATTTGTATTTCAAAAACAAACATTATTTCTTTGATAGTGGGAAATATTTTTCTCTATATCCTTGTTTTCATTAAAAACCATTAATTCATATTATTAATATTCTACAATTATAGTTCAATATTCATTTTTACAATGTTTTATTTTTTTTAAAAATATTTTAAAAGAAAACATATATTCATTTTATGAATGAATAAATTTTTACGGTAGACTGAAAATGTGAAGAGAATATTTATTTTAATGTACATGACATGAAATTATTTTATAACCATCATTACATTCTATTGCATTGAATATTCATTTATAATTTTTAATTTTTGTTATGAAATAATTTTTTTATTAATATTTGAAATTTTTATTGATTTTAAATAGCTAAGTCTAAGTGAAAATGATACTTTCCTTATGAAATACCCAAAAGACCATTTTAATAAAATATTAATATTTAAATACATCCTTCAATATTAATTATGATATAATATAGATATGGTCAAATGATATCAGGTTTATAATTTCTATAGATGTTTTATTCTTATTATGAAATTTTTCTTATGAAACCAATTTACTTTCCTTGTAATATGATTTTATAAAATGTTTATATTTTTATAAAAAATATTTCATTTCCAAGAGTTTTTATATGATGAATATTTTATGATATTGTAGAAAAAATATGTAAGATATTCATTACTTGGATTCTGAGCCTAGAATTGTATATCCCTCCAATGAATTAGATAAATATGGATTTCTCATAAGATAATAAGGACATTAATGGGGAGTGAAAATAGTACAGTAAAAGATTATATACACTATGATTCTGTTGGTAGTGACCCTTGAATAAGGATATAATGATTTGGGGATTGAACTAAATCCCCTATATTAGCCTTCAGAGTGATCTTTGGATATGATGGAAATGTTTTCCTATCTATATATCCGTTAAAAAAACTTATTTCATATGAATTTTTATTCTCTCATGCATTTTTTCCATTTATTGACTTATGATTGAGGTTTTATGAACTAAAAATAGTATATCATGATTCAGGATTATGTTATATGATATTATTGGTATGGTTTTTAAATTTCATTATCTTATTCTCATAAAATTATTCTCATTTCATGCATATTTGATCATTGATATCTCCCTTGTATACCCACACTGAGCATCTGAGCTCGCCATTTTTATTTTTATTTTACCCATGTTATGAACAAATATATTATGTAATATTTTTATATTAAGGATTTAAAATACTATGAACTTAATGACAGACAAAATTCATCTAATTTGGACCTATTATTGAACTTCCCATATATCGAATGATACTAAACATGTATGGTTCTGGATAGGATCAAAAGAATATGTAAAGAATACCAATTTATTAATATCTAATATCTATTTGGGAAAACGATGGGTCACTATAATCCTTATCCTTATATTCATGAATATTTTGAAAACATATCCTAGAGAGATATCAATCTTTACCAAATTAGAAGAATTTAAGTTGATGCATGAATTTTCATTCTACAATTCCCCTCTTAACGTTTGAATAATAGAATTTTATCACCGAGATGACCACATATTTGAATAAACGTATTTACCATAAGGATTATTCATTTCCAAGAACACATAATCCTACATGTTTATCTTCCACTTGAACATATTTTCATTATTTCACATTTCATATGTGAGAAGTTTTTTGTAAAGAATTGTTTATAATACATCATTCAAATCATTATATTCAAGAACCAATAACAATGTATTTAAATTTGGTGGCATGATGCCAAAGATTCTTTAAAAAAATCCAAATATAATTAACAATTTTTCTTCGAATCTTAATGCCTTATATAAGATAATTTTTATAATAAAATAAACATAAATAGTTCTTATTAGTATCATCATTAATTCATTATATTTAAAATACATAAATTAGATCTTCTCATATAAAAAATTTAAATAAAATTTATAAATATTAAATATTTCTTCACAAATAACGTATTAGGTTCTTCAGGACATTACATTTGAATATAAATGGTTACTAAATTATCACCAAAATGCATAGATTTAATTTGAATTGGAATCTGAATCCTTATTATATTATTAAAAAAATTCCCCAGTATCAAGGTTTATTTTTATTTATTGAATGGATAAAATCTAAAATTCCATCCCTAGTAAGTCTAAGTAGTGTTATATCATGTTCATCTATAATCTGAAATTTATAAATTTAACAATCGGTATACCATTTTGATTAAAAGAATCTATTGCTTTCATGAATAATGAAGAGAAAAAATCAAATAAAACATATTATTTTATACCAATTAATGGTCCATTATCATGTATATTACATTAGGGTTGAATTTGGGAAATACATAATAAAACTACCCTCCCCAAAAAATATAGTTTTTCTCTCAATATGAACGACACTAATGTTACTCACATTACATCTCCCTTTGAGTGATGTTTGCAATAAAATCTATAGAGAATTTTACTTTTTTTATCCTAAATAGGATAGTAAAATGAGAATATAATGGTGGTGTTCATATGATCCTAAAACACTATAGTCGAATTCAACTCTTTTTTATATAATATATTGTGCTTGTTAATCCCCCAAACTCATAATTCGCACAATTGGAAAAATATAATTTTCTTTTTTTGATATCAACGAACATAATGCTCCTTTCATGAATGTATTATTTTTTATAAGATAAGATTTTAATGGTAAAAACTGATATTTGTGCCATTTATTCAAAATACAATCACATTCAAGGGAGATAAATCTCCTGGAATATCCTTTTTCATCTTTAGATTTTTATTTAATGAAATTCATGGTGTATCATTTGAAATTCTGATATTGAATTTCATCCACCCTTTTTTCGTGATTTTGTTTTATTTTCAATAATTATAATCACCTTCAAAAAATTGGGGGTCATGTGCAAATTAAATAAACAAATTTTCAATGTAACGGGTCATAAAAAAACAACCCATAACTTCTCAATGATGTTTGATGAACCTCTATGACTATTTCATGGTTAACATTTCCCTCTATTAAAGAATGAATTAAATTCCATTTAGTCAGAGGGTTAAAATTATGTAATGTAACTTTTATTTCATACTGAATCATTGAAAAAAATTGATATATATGAATAATGAATTAATAATAAACCATTTTTACATCATCATAATCAATATGCATAAATTTAGTGTATCCAAGGACAGAATTCATGCTAAAACACAATTTATCCAGAAAACAGGATGTTTTATATTTATTACATAAAAAAGAACCCTCTAAAACATCTGTCATAATGGAATATTAATCATTTTACATTCTATATAAATTTCCACAACCACTCCCATGGTTTAAAGGAATTATCTTTACTATAGGAACCACCATATCCATTTTCGATTAAATATTTTTTATAACATGATATTTAATTAAAAAAACCCGATTGAAATGGAAAAATTTATATTACAACAATCAACAAGAATTCATTAATATATAAATCATTTAATTTTACCATGTATGTCCATGCGACTAATTTTGGAATCCCGGTTTCTCTCATGGATTATCTTTAACTCCCATTCCTAGAGAAGCAATGATATCCTCCTTGGGTAGCTATTTAAGATATCTAGATCATCCATCTTAGTGATGCCTCAACCAAAACCACTAAAATTCCAAAATTTTGAATCATCATATTTCACATGTTTTATAAAATATAAGGTACCAACATGGATTTGTTATTACTAGTTTGGTCAATTATCATTTTTGGTCAAATTTCCATCCAAGAGCTCCACTTCATAATAACCTTCAGGGCTTCATTATTTGGGATGTAATTCATCCAACAACAAAATTAAATTTTATAGAAATTTAGTATATCAAAAAAACCATATAACATATTAATTAATATAATGTAATGAAGTCATTTTATTTTTAATTAATTCACCACTCATCGAATATGGTTTCGACTTTATCCATAAACTATTACTAGTATTAAATTCATCACACACACTATATAGGTGTAATATAATTTTTTCTTTCTAACCACAAATTCGGAATTATTGTGATATGGATCCATGAAATACACCTATAGATAAATTGAGTAGAATATAATAGTATTCTCTATAATCAATGGAACTTGTTCCTCATTTTTTTACATTTTACTCTAATTGTTCAAAAAATGAAAAATGCTAGTATTACAACTTATGGGGTGAAAAGTACTAATGATTGGTGGACCATGTCAGAACTAATCATCTGAAGGCCCTAGTTATGGTTAAATTCAATTAATAAAGAGGTTAATTCATTAAATAATATAATATTAATGTTCTTTTCTGGGATTTTATAAAATAAATCTCCATCGCAAATTTTAGTGATTATTCTCACTATTTAACACACACACAAATATATTCAGGGAAGAAGTAAAAAATTTAATCACTATGAACAGGCTTCAATTTTCATTTATCCTAAGGTTAATATATTCAATTATTAATAATCCCCTCTTTTTATCATTGTTTGGTTGGTTTTTTAGCGTTTTTTGATGTGAAAATTTTAAATTGTTTGGAAGTAATTGTGTTGTGCATTGTTTATGCACGATTTTCACAAATTGTATTCCCTGAAAGTGAAAACCTAAAAAATTGAGGTAGCGAGGGTTTTCATGTTTAGTGCACAAATTTAAAAATTGTGAACATATAGAACCCTATTCTAGGGGTGCATAATTATCGAACATGGTTGGTCAAATAGTGTGGCCCATCCCAGCTAACTATGTGTATGAGATTTATTTAATCTAAAAATTATTTTAAATACAATAAAATCCCCATTTCAGGTGCTCGATAGGCATTTACAAAACTAATATCATTTTTTCCATAGAGTCTCCCGTGATTATGTTGGCCAATCGTTGCCCCACCAGATGAAAATAGAATCTAGGTGTATGACATTCAATATGTTCCCAGTATGTTTCCTCTTCTCATTCTCTTTCACCCACTCATTTCATCTCTCTTCCTAAGGGTTTTATAGATCAATATGTTGTTTGAAGTTCTAATACATATTGAATTTAACATGGAAACAATGTTTAATTATCATATATTCATTTCTGAAATTATTCATTGGAGTTTCATATTTATGGTTTTCTAATTCATGATCATGTGTTCCCATGATCCCAAGGAAGGTGACGTCGTTTATGTTGACCAATTTGATTAAACCTAAATTAATTGATTTAAATTAAATTGTTTGATTAAAATTTAATTTATTTCATTAGTATAATTAAAACCCAATTCCATTTAATTGGGGTTTTGAATCATATTTGGAATGAAAATGGTAAAACACACAATTCTATTGAATTGGGGAGTGATTTGTATTTGATGGGAAATTATGAAAAGTTAATTTTGGAATTTATATTTGGAAATTTAATTTTAATATTGAAATTGTGAAATTAATTTCAATTTTCTATTTGATAAAAATTTATTAAATGGTTTTAATAGCAACCCTTTTGTTTTATCCTAGAAAAGGAATGATTTTATTGAAATCCAATTTTGGGTTTTAATTGGATATTGGAATACTGGAATGGAAAATGGTTTAAATTTTAGTTTGAAATGTCTCAAAATAAAATACCCAAATTTTTTTTAGAGAATATTAATTCCTAGGTAGTTAGTGACTGATTCGACATATCAGTCTATAGAAACATTACAACACAAAAAATAAAAATGTAGTGTGGCACAAGTTGGTTCACTTAGTGGTGGTTCTATGATTTCCTCTAATATTAGGAGGAATTTTGATGATTCTCCTGGGTTTTATCAATAGTAGTGTTTTTCTAGACCACCTATAGTTCATAGAATAAGAACATTTATTGTTAATAGTTTGGAATGATTTGTAATTATAATAGGGATTTCACAAAGACCCCCAATCAAATTGGGTTTTGTGGGTGCCATGTCCACCTACAAAAGTTCATTTAGGTCTATTTTGACCCCCATAGTGGAATAAGATCATCAGTGGAAAAAATTATTGTGGTTCCATAATATTATTCACAAAAAAGGGGGTTCGATCCACATCGATCTAGAATGTTGTTTTTCATGAAGTGGAATAGTCTCAAGAGGAATCAGAAACACGTCCTGTTACTATAAGAGAAACCATCGGTATAGATTCATCATTAGTGAATACTATATTTTATATGGTCTATTCTAATTAAATAATTTCTACCTGTATTTAAATTATCTATAATCTTCTTCGGATCATTTATCTTATGTGATAGATATTACTATTCCCCTTAGACCAAAAAGAGTGTAGGGTTTCTATAGTCCTGTATTGTTTTCTATTTATCAAACACCATGATTTTTATCGGACATAATAGATATATAAATCGAAACTCTCAGGATGTATTGGATCTTTTTCAATAAACCCACATTCACTTTTATCTCTAACCATCCTCCTTTACTACAATTGGTGAGGTGTACCATATCAGTCTTATAAAATGGGTCTCGAGGTTGATCAGAGTTGGACATCCTTAACCTCTGTTGGGGGAAGTTATATCTATGGTAAATTTTTATCTGGATATAGAATATTTTATTGTTTAACACTATATTATGTTGTCATTTACCAAATGTTTTTCTTACCGACTTCTCTATTTTTCCATCTGTAAGGGTTGTATATTTTCATATCTCTTTAGCGCCATTTACTCACCAATATATATCCCCTAATACAATAATTGACCATATTAAATGAAATATTTAAAGAAAAATCATTATGATATTATAGATAATGGATTCATATTCTATCATGTGTCACCTTTGAAGGCATTAGTTCTATTTTCTATGAAATATGATTAATCTATTTTCCTTCATGTTTACCGCCTCAAAGTAAAGCGAGTTATGTTAAAGAACCAATATCCATTATCACAGATCAATAATCATTCTCATATGTTAAATGTGGAGAAATAATTCTAGAATATTGATATTATATGTTTTTATCATCACTTGATACTTAAATTATTTCTAAAATCATCATTGGAAAATGAAAATGTTACTCATTCTTTTATGTGGCCTACTATCTTCTTGAATATAATGGTGATCTTTTTTCATAGCCATATATAATGGATCTATTTAAAATTATAATTTATGTATAACAAAGATAACTATTTCATTAATATTATTCATAATGTGATGGAATAATAACCCATTTGACAATACACCTCATACCAACGTCATTTTGGACTCATGTACTAAATATTGGAAAAACATATCACGAGAACATAAATAATTAATTAATTGATAAAATATTGAAATAAGTGATGTAAATGGAATAATATACTTTAAAATTTTCCCAATAAAGTAAATAAATAACATAAGTTTATTATTTAGAAGTATACTGATTTTATTTAATGAGTAAAACTAAAGGTAAGAGACATTCATTCAAAACCCCTATTTTAATATTCTTTTTTCAACCCATTTTATTAAAGTCTTGAGGAATTATTTTTTAAAATTCTATGACATGATTTGTTTCTCACACATTATGGAATATTTATTCATTGAATTTATTATTATAGTTTTTTATATTAATATTCATAGAAAATGTTATCATTTTTATGTGTGTGGTTTTTTTATATTTAAGAAGTGATTTTTTAGAAAAAAATTGCATTTTAATATCTGAAATTGTTTTTCTCATGGGTTTAAAAGAGTATTAAAGGGTTTTATTCCCGAATTTTTTTTGTAAAATATTTATATTATGGTTTGATATTATTCTATCTCAATATAGGATGGGTTTATCCCCATTATAGATGATTATATGATGGGTGGATCCCCATTATAGCTCGTGATATAATTGATGCACCCCACTATAGCTCTCTACTTCATTAGGTACTCTGAATATTTAATTAGACCATATGGTTATTATCATTATAATTATTCTAAATGGGTATTATTATGGTGATGTACTAATGGATGTGCATTATTTTTTAATGCATTCTAATGAGATTTTATGAAAAACAAATTAATGGGATTTCTTGTTTTCAATATAATAATGATTATATTTATTTATGTCCCATAGTGAGATTCTTATGATTATCCATTTTTAATAAACAACCTATATTGTATGGTGATTGGTGAGAGTAAACAGGAAGTATTTTTTATTATTATTATGATTTTCATGAAAATCAACTCATGTTTTATTTTAAAAGTATTATATTATGGAAAATATGGATACTATTTTTGCAGTATCCACATTATTTGAATGTTTTTTTCTTTTTAATAATTATGACCAAATTATATAAAACTATGAACATAAAAAATTCTCAATGTGAATGAATGTAAATAATTGACTAAAAATCAAGATTTTGTAACGTTTAACAGTTTTTCCATACAGTTGGTGTCGAAAGATGGTTAACACATATTTAGGTGATAGGATATTATTAATAGAATATCAATAAATCGGGTTCATAATACAGTTAAGTTGTAATGATATAGGTCTTTTAAATTAACATGAATCTTAATAAATGGTATGTATGTTTAGAATAGTTTTCCATAGAGGAAACAGTGCATATTTGGTGTGAAGGTGTCATGAACCAGCCTGGGTACCCAAGTAATCCCTTAACCAAGCTAGCACTAACATGGCCTAAAGGGCATTCTCAACCCCAATGGGTTGGATACGAGTGCCTAGAATCATAGAAAATGGATGTGGGAAAACAATATTCCAAATATTGAATGCATGATAAACAATTCAGAATGAGTAAATGAAAAAACCCCATAGGGAGTAGTGAATGATAAGTTATAAAGTTAAAAAACCCAAACTACTGCAGCAAAGTACCAGAAAACAAGATAAGAAATCATATCCTAGTGGAAAACCTCTCTAATAACAAGGATTAGTGGATACTACCACCTCGAAGTTGCACCTTACCGATACTCAAATCTATAATAAGATAATATAAAAACACCCAAAGGCACCAGTTGGATGTGATCCAAAAAACTATTAGGTTCTCACCAAGGATACCAGAAAATATTACATCATTTATTTAACCAAATAGTGCATTACATTATAATATAAATTTATGGTATTTTAAAAACCAAATTTAAAACAATTAATTATTTACATTTAAAAGGATGAAATTAAATTGAAAATATATTAACAAACATTTTGTTTAAAATAATCTATATAAATTTAGAAGGAATATGTAAAATAGTTTACATCAAACTGTGACATATATTTAAAATACGATCTACAAGAAAATAGTCATATTCAAAAATGTACAATAGTTCTAGGGTATTGTATCTTCAAAAAATAAATGCTTATCAAAGAAATATGTTTATTAACACATTCTTCTAACACTAACTAAAAAGGACACATCACCATCCCATTAGGGATGTGACTGAAAAAACAAGGGTTTTTATCAGTTGTATAGTTTCAAAGAGTTATTTTCAAATATATCAATAACTATCTAGGATTTCATTGATCTAATAAAAATAATTAATGGTCAACTTATTTTAATTTTTCCTAAAATACAATTTATCCCGTTGTCCCATTTCAAATATACCAATTTCACATTTAAAAACCAAAATGGTGTTTTAATCAAAACATGCATTTTTAGTGATAAAACCAAAGGGTTTATATCAAAAAAATTATAATATAGTCTCTAAAATAACAATTTTAAATATATTTCACAATTTAAATTCCACAATTTTCTAAAAATTACAAAACACATCCCCAATTCAATTGAATGAGGTTTTCCCCCATTTCCATTCAAAATAAAATACAAATCCCCCTATTAAATGGAATTGGGTTGTTAATATTAAAATTGAAATAAATTATCATGAAATTTAATTAAAATCAATCAATTGAATTTAAATCATGCAATTTAGGTTTAATTAAATTTTTGCAACAAAAAATAACCTCCTACCTATTTTATAGAGACACAACACTCGCAATGGAACATTCTACAGTAATGAAGGCACAAACGATTTGGGAAATCAACCTATAACATATTCAATAACATAGATTTTATATTTATCAATCCTAAGAATATGTAATAATATCCATTGAAGGAATGAGAGAGATGAAGATATAGGGATACAACTTACCTCGAATGAAACACCACATCCGCAGCAATGATCAATAACTAAACTAAATGTCTCAGAAGGGTAGGAATGTAACGACCCAAAATTTTATTAATGAAAATTACTCTTGATCTAATTCAATTTCTTATTATGTAAGATGGTTATATAAAATATGAACTTCCATGGTTTTATGTTTTTTGATTTTAAAATATAGTTACAAACTGTGACCATTGCTAATATAGTCATTGAACAGTGATCACATGATTAGTATAAATATAGAATTTTACCAAATCCAATTTACTCAGACAAAGGAAGTGATTGACTCATCCATTAGACTTTCCCCGTATGAAGCCAATTTTATGGAACTCATATAGTAGGTGGCATCATTGGGATTCGCACTTGACCAATCCCAAGCCGAGCATCAACATGGTAAGCTCGAATGGAACCGCCTATTGGAAAAGTGGAAGTTGATAGGGATTACCACCGAGCAATGTTATTCGAGACCCCCAAGAGTATGTCACCATCACATACCTTACCATTCAGTCTTATGTGGGTGTTATAAGGTGTTATGTAATAATACCCTAGCACAATGATTATGTGCATTATTTTTTTATATAATAAAAAAAATACATTGTTTTTTATTGTTACTTTGTAAATAGTTTTTTAAAAGGAAAAATAGTATTTTTAATTAATATTCAACTAAGGAATCTATTTCGAAAAATTAATATATTTTTTAATTAAATAATATTTTAAAAAAAATATTATTTTTATTAAATTATCTTTTATTTAGTATAAATGATCCTATAATTATGATGAATACAATTGCAATTTTGATTAAGGATTGAAAGCTGTTTTTTTCAAAACAGATGAATTTTGGATAAATGTCATTTTTTATTTTAATTGTAAAAATTCACATATTTAGAAAAATATTTAAATAAAATTAATATTATTTTTTTAAAATTTATGTTGAAATTATCCAATGGTGAATTTTTCATAATTTTATAAGACAGTCGAATTTTTGGGTAAAAATTAGATACCGTTTAAATATATAATGTGATTTGTGACATAATAATGACCCAATAATGATGTAATAAAATAATTTAAGCATTTTTTATTCCAATATATATTTTTCAATTAAATTAATATGATTTTAGGTTTGTTTGATTTATTTTACAAATATTTAGTAGACCATCAAAGACTTATAACACATTTTAGCCTTTTAAATTGATTTCCTTGAGAATGTGACTCACCTCAACATAAGAAACCCTATTATTATAATAACATATGACATTGGACATATAAAATATTGTGTTTGAATACCATTTTATAAAAACAGGGGAAAAATTCATGGGCTTGTTTGTGGTTTTGATTAGTTTAATGTGTGGTGTCGAAAACCTAAATAATAATGAATTCCCTCTCATTTCCTATAAAAACCCACCCAAGGTCCCACTTACTCTTCACTAAATGCCATTGTAGTTCATCCAACCTCTTCCCACCTCTATTTATAATCCTTCCAAGGTGACAAAAGCTCCCATTAATCTCTCTAAAGCCTCTACCAAGCCTTTTCGTTCACAATTCCAAGTAAGGTATTGCTTCCTTTATTATTTTAACCAAGTTTCATTATTTGGTAATAACCTTTTAAATTCCCTTAAAAATGTTTGGATATTATTTATAACCTCCATTATATTACCCTTATTATTTTTAAATGATTATAGACCTCTTTCATTCTCATTAATTCCTCCTATGTACTCTCATTACTATGGTGAAATTCCGTAATGAATTTCACTCTCCTCATTTAAAATCAAGAAACTCTTTTAGATTATGAATATAAATTACATTACATATGTTGGGACATGTCTATATAGAACCCCTTATTATAAATTTCAATTAAATATTATGAGACACTATTTTATCCCCCATCAACCATTTTATGAATTCTTATGTCTCACTGTTACACTGCCAAAATTGCACCAAGATTTTCCATGCCAATGTCATTGTATAGTGAATACACTAACCATTTCTCTATCAAGGGTATCCACCTTTATGAAAATTTACTTATTGATTATATGTATTAATTTATATATTAAAAATCCCTTTATCTTGGAATAAATAATGATGAATGATTCAATATTGTACGATCCATGTGGCAAAATTATGCATGAAATGAAATGTTTATGATGGGTGCGCCCTGATAACGCTCCAATGCATTATGTAAAGAATAGTATCATGATTTTTCATGTGAAATGGGTTTTGACTCATTATAATTCATGTTCAATGAGTTTTTACATGTTAATCATCAGGAATAAGGGTTTACTCATGCTCTATGTGAAATTAGCTTGGATCATATGAATACCATGTTAACTGTTGTTTACACATCTCCATGTTATGATTATCTTTCTTTATCACTCTTTTATGTTCATGTTTCTATTATTCTTATTTTATATACCAATTTTTTAACATTTAATGTATTCCTCATGTTATTCCATGTCTATTCCCTTACTGGGCTTTATACCTCACCCAATTCATATGCATGTCCTCAGGTTATCCCATTAAATGCTATGTATGAGAGAATGTAGTAGTCAGGTAATGGAAATTTTCAATATAGATTTTGTGTTTCACGTTCTAAGTCATTATATAATGTTCCTAAACCCCAAATACACTAGACATCTTGATATTCTATATTGTATAAAGTTAATATTTTACGTAATAAATCATGATTATGTGTGTAATAAAAAGCAGGGTTGTTATAGTTGGTACTAAGAAACAAGTTTAGTTATTTTTGGGATTATAATTAGAAAACCACAGTGAAAGCCTTAGGGATAAGAATAAGTATAATAAGAACATGCCTAAATATTGGTGAATATTTAGTATGTGGTTTATCAAGATAATACACCCCTATCTAGATACGAGTAGGTAGAGGCAACTAAGGCACAAATGTACCTAGAAATGAAAACTCTGATAATGTGTTTCGGGATTTACCTGGGGTGTACTGGTACACAACAATGGGCCTTACTACAGTCCTGGTTACGACACTCCCAAAGGATATGCTTTGGTAAATTCACAAGATTTGTATGAACCATTATTAAGGGAACTAAAAAAATCCCCTATGAATACATGTTAGAATGTATATCATGGATAACATAGATTGATGCCTATAGATTCATATTTTATGAAAATAAAATTAATTTATAAGTCATCTTTTTATTCTTTAGATTACCCTTTATGTGTTAACCATAAATTTTCTTTCATTAAGGAATAATAAATTATTAGACTTTATGTTTATTAATATCTCAATTTCATCATGTCTAGAGGGTAACTCAAAATTTGATATGTTTTGTCAGCGGGATAATAGATAGTTTCAAGATGGAAGGGGAAGAACCGCATACAACACTCTTGTACCTTCTTGAGGACTTACTAGCTATAATTATTGTGAAGTCAAGATAGAATATCATCACAACCTTTTTAAATTTCAATTTTTCATGAAATATGCTCTAAGAAGTATCAAAAACCTCCTCCATACTACAGAATCCTCAAAGATCATGGCTCACCTATGATAAAATATTATTCCCCCACCTATCCAACCTTTAATGGAGATGGAGGTACCATGCTGGTATTTTCAAATATTTCACCCTAACCATAGAGTACGGTGTGCTATTTTATTTTATAATAGCTACCAAAGATGGAGACCTCTGAGCAGCCTATATATATATGTAGTCTTCTCTTCTAGTCTTTTTAGAATCATAGCCAATATATTAGAAGAACCACATTTCAAAAATTTCAAATATGACTTTGTCAAACTATTTTAAAAAAAACCCGTTACATGGTGATGTTTTGAAACTATATTTTAGAAACAAATGTTTCCAAAAAGTGCATCATATTTTCCATCGGTACGATCAATGTTGCACGGACTGCATCTGGACTAAGGAATTGGAAGACATTGATTGTGCGTTGAAGTATTGTTGCACTATGTGGACCCTCTCTCTCTATGATCAACGTGATAATGAGGGTTGGGTAAAGCTTAATGGTGGTAGGTAAGTAACTGTGATGGCATGTTTAAATTTCTGAGTTCTTTTTTCATGTAATCAAATAGTGACGACAAAAGTTTTTATGGTGGGAAGATTTTAACGACCCAAACATTTATTAAAAAAAATTACTCTTCATCCTATTCAATATATTATTATGTATGATGGTTATATAATTTATGTACTTCCTTGGTTTTATCTTTTCGGATTTTAATATACCATTAAAAATTGTGACAGTTGCTAATATAGTCGTCGAACAGTGATCAAATTATTAGTATAAACCTTGAGATTTAACAAATCCAATATACTCAAATAAAGTAACTGATGGACTCATCCAGTAGACTTTCCCCATATGAAGCCCATTTTTAGAGCTCTAAAAGGGGGTGGAGTCATTGGTCGTCGCTCTTGTCCAAACCTATGTTGATCTTCCAAATGTTAAGCTCGAACGGAACCGCCTACGAGAGAAGTGGAAGTTGATTGATATTACCACCCAAGAGATGTTATATGAACCTCCCCATGATTCTGTCACCATCACACACCTCACCCTTCGGTATTATGAAAATGTTGTAAGGGGTTATGTAAGAATACCTTAGCACTATGATAATGTGAAATAATTTTTTATATAATAATGTATATACATTAATTTTATTCGTGTTAATTTGTAAATAGTTTCTTTAAACCACATATTTTATTTTTAGTTAATTTTCAAATAAGGAATCTATTCCGATAAATTAAAGTATTTTTGAATTAAATATTATTTTTATAAAATTTTATTATTATTAAATATCATTTTTATTTAGTATAAATTAATGTATAATTTTTATGAATACAATTGCAATTTTTATTATGATTTGAAAGTTGTTTCGGTCAAAACCCATGAATTTTCCATAAATGTCAGTTTTTATTTTAAAAGTTAAAATTCCATATTTTAAATAATTATTTTGATAAAATTAATTTTATTTTTGGAACTAGGATATCAAAATTACTCAATGGTTATTTTTTCATAATTTTCTATGAAAGTAAAATGTTTGGGGAAAATTAAATATCATTAAATTATATAATTTGTTTTTTGACATCCTAATTACCCATTTGTAATTTAATATAATACTAAAAACATTATATTCAGAAAATATATGTTTTTAATAATAAAATATTGTGATTTTATATTTGTTTGATTTATTTTACAAAGCCGTAGTGGACCCTCCATGACCTAGAAAACATTTCAGCCTTCTAAATAGATTTCCTTGAGAGTGTGACTCACCTCCATATAAGAAACCACATTATTATAATATTTTCAGACATTTTACTTTTAAAATATTGTTTTCCACTCCCATTTGGAAAAAACCATGAGATAAAACCATGGTCTGCTTTATGGTTTTCATTAGTATAATGTATGGTGTCCCAAAGCTAAATAATAACCAATTATCTCTCCTTTTCTATATAAACCCACCAAAGATCTCATTTCCTCTTCACTCAATGCCCTTGGAGTTCATCCAGACTATGTACTCATCTCTCTAGAATCGTTCAAAGGTGCCCATGATCCTATGAATCCTTTTTCAATCATCTCCCATGCCTTTTGGATCACACTTCCATGTAAGGGATTTCTTCAATTCTTATTTTTATACATGTTTCTTTATGTTGTAATACCCTGTTACATTAAATTAAAAATGTTGTGTTGTGATTTTAACCTCCCTTATATTCTCCTACTTATTTTTTAAATGATTATAGTCTAATTTCTCTCTAATAAGTTCCTCCTGTGTACACTCGTTACTAGGCCAAAATTCTGTAAGAAATTTCTCTCTCCTCATTTAAAACCAAGCAATTATTTTGTATTTTTAATAAAAATTCCATTAAATATGTTGGGCCATGTATTTATATGACCCCCTTACAATCAATTTCATGTACATATTATGAGACACCCATTATCTCTCATCAACCTTTTTTATGAATTCTTATGTCTCATCATTTTGCTCCCGAAATTGCACAATGAATTTCCATGCCAATGTCATCGTGTAGTGAATACCATACCCATTTCTCTATCATGGGTATTCGCATTTATAAAAATTTACATATTGATTATAATTCTTTATGAATTTATTCCACATCCCTTTATCATGTAATAAATTATGGTGAATGATTATATGTTTTATGATCCATCTGGCACACTTATGCATGAAATGAAATGTTTATGAAGGGTGCGCCCTAATAGTGCTCCAATGCATTGGGTACAGTATAGTATCATGATACTTCACGTGCAATGGGTGTTGACTCATGAAAATTCAAGTTAAATGAGGGTTTACTCAAGCCTTATGTGCAATTAGATTTTACTCATACTCCTTGTGCAATGATCCTTATCTCATGCTAATACCATGTCAAGTGTTGTTGCCATATCCCCATGTTATGAATATCATGATTTATCATGCCTTTATGTTCTTGTTTCTCTTGTTCTCTATTGATATGACTACTGTCTAACATGAATTTTATTCCCCATTTTATTCTACGTTTATTCCCTTAATTGTCTTTATAGCTCACCCTTTTCTTTAGCATGTCCTCAGGTTATCCCATGCAATCCTATGTTCAAGAGACTTTAGTGGTCATGCAATGGATGTTTTCAATATAGATGTTTTGTTTCATGTTGTAAGTTGTTATGTTATGTTCATAAGCCCCAAATACACTAGACCATCATTATTCTATATTGTATCAGGTGAATACTTAATATAGTAAATCATCTTTATGTGTGTAATAAAAATAAAGATTGTTATATATAGGGCTCCAAAATTTCATAGGGGATGTCTTTTTGTTGATATCAAGTGATTCTACAAAAGGGGAAATAAAAATTTCACTCGAGCTACATGTTCAATAACAACCCCCATGAAATTACATGACATGTTACCCTATTATAGACCATGTAATAGACATGTCCCATAAATGATAAAAAACCCCACTAACTTTTGATAAAACTGGATTTATTATTTTTTAAGAATTTACAAGATCAGAACCATATTACACAACATATAAATCCATAGTAGGATACAAAAATTGATGGTTTTATGTGGAAAAATATTCATCAAGTCATTGATATCACCATTATAGGATTCTACCCAGTTTATTCTCATCCCATACTAGACAACAAAAAATGAAAACCATGAAAAGGCCTCAATACATTCCTGTAAAAATGGTAACATGAAGTTACAAACTCCCTACCATAAATAATTTTCCCGTTAAATCTTATCATTGTGATTCCATAAAAAAGGTGAGTGAATTGCTCTCTCATTAGTGCATCATGTTTCCTTGTCTCATTAGAATTTAAATGGTGCCACCATAGAACACAAAACAATCATCCTACCATGATGTAAATTGGTTTCAAGAAAAACTATCCTGACTCTGCATTTAATGAAAGATAAATCAGATTCAACCCCAAGATCAGTCCATGTCAGATCATGGCATGAGTTAAATAGAAACTTTTGGATATGTGATATATGGACCACATTATGTATCATTATCCTCTGTGGTGGATATTTTAAATGGTACGAGTCTTTCCCGAAATTATCAACAACCACAAAAGGTCGCACTTAATAAGGACAAGTCAACCCTTTACTCTAAAGACATCTATGACCCAACTGAGTTGAAACTTTCACGAATAGATATAAATCAACCGAAAATTACAATAGTTTGTGATGATGATCACCATATGATTTATAACTGCTATATGTCTTTAACAGTCTCTAACGCTAACTATTATTATAAAAAACTCAACCATTCCAAAGTGGTCATCCCAAGATCCACTAGAGTCTTGAACACAGACATGAAAATTTTCCTCAAGAATTTGTATAGATCTTTCAGTTTAGACATCTGACTATGGATAGTATTACATACTCAAATGGACATAATAGACCAGTTCCTACTAAAGGTCTCTCCAATAGCAAGAAGTGATCTGAGTATCCATATTATAGACAATAGAAGATAGACCTCCATCGAAATGAAAATTCTCTTTTACATAATGATTTCCCAAATCCTCAACTTGGTTGTACTTTTAATGGGTTTAATATTAGATTATTTTGATAGGAACTCGATCAAAACCCATAACACATTATTATTTATTTGGGTACATAGCCACAAATCCAAAATGTCCATTGAGAGATCATGACACATTCAAGTAGGCACCGGATGTTGCTGAAGGAAACCAGAAGGTCTCTAGTGCTCGACCATGACCATCTACCACATATATCAATTAGAGAAAAATTCACCAATGACCTACCTTATACATGGCCACCAAAAATCTATACTACATTTCATAAAAAATATTTTTGGTTCCATGGTGCATAACCCAATAAAAATTATTAAAATCCCACATTATATCTTTCCTTACCGCTAACATAACAAATATTTTTTTAATATCATAGAATTACCTTGTTGGAGAATGAATAGTCAACCATAGTCTCCCCACCAAAAATATAGTCTCTAATTCTAAAAAATTGATCCTGATGCTACTGTTCCAAAATAAACATCATGAGATGTGTGGATGGAAGTTTAACCCTTTCTAAAGAAACCTCATCCCTTAATTCCCAGACACCAATATAAAACTATGAAAAATGATCCACCATGTTCCTCTCTTTTAAATAATATTTGATAACATGGGATGGAAGATTCTTTATTAATGAATCTAAGAAAACATTCCCCATCCATGGGGTATAGGTTTTATCAAAGTAGAAATTTTTCAGAAATTCCACACAACACATCTAGTAGAGATTCAAATATTTTGTTGGAAATTATAATTCTCAATATAATGTGGTCATATTCCATGGTAAACATATCTATGAAATGATATTGTATCCAACTCTTCAGATCATTGAATCACAATTAAAAATTCATGGTTATGGCCTGGATAATTATTCATAGGTGGAATTAGATGATGAGAACCATATGCAATGACATGATAACCCTTCGTAATGGTGTGAAACATTCAAGAACATGATGCATCACAGAAGACCACATAGCCTTGTCATTCCTCTGGGAGAGTGAAAAATGAAAAAATAGTAGAAATTCATTCCATATTAAAAAAATTATTTCTACCTTTCTCATCCCAAGAAATATAAACTCCCTTATGAGCCATAGATGTGTTATAGAAGGCAACATTGATTATTTCTTAATGAACTGTCAATAATACTTTGCAAGACCTAAGAATATCCTAATCACAATTACATTTTATGGTTGTTGTCATGTTATAAAAATTTTTATCTATTCTGGATCAACTGAAAGACCATGCTCTGACACCACACGAACCTGTAATTTCCCTACCCAAATCAAGAAATCACATTTCAAAATCATGAAATCATTTTGGTGAATTTTTTCCAATTCTAGAACTACTCATATATGACACACATTATACTCATAGAAAATCCTATTCACTAAATCGTTAAAAATTGTAGGTGAATTTTTTAAATAAAAAGGAATTACATGGTCATCATAATGGTAACACCATCTTCAAAAGGAATTTTTATGAATGTTAGACTCTTTTATTTGAAACTGATACTAACTAGATATAAGATCAATCTTCAAGAATGAATTTCAACATTTAAACTAAATAATTAAATCATCAATCCATGGAAATAGATACATTTTTTTATCGCGAATCTATTAATATTTCATTAATCCACATAAAGGTGAAGTGAACCATCAACATTCATTGCAAAGAGAATGAGTGACAACCAAGAAGACACTCTTGAGTGTATAAATCCTTTATCCATAATGACAGTCACCTAAATTGTCAACTCTTTCATTTATGTAGGTGTCATGCAGAAATAAGGAATTGATAGTGGTTATGTACCGAGTTATAAATCGATAGAAAAATCTACCTCCCTTACCACTAGATAACCATATAGTTGCATGTAAACATATTCCATAATTGATGGAAACTAGAGGGAGAACACAACTTAAATA
The DNA here is from genome assembly GCA_963277665.1 of Viscum album. Classification (NCBI taxonomy): domain Eukaryota; kingdom Viridiplantae; phylum Streptophyta; class Magnoliopsida; order Santalales; family Viscaceae; genus Viscum; species Viscum album. The sequence goes on from OY728123.1 coordinate 885,587,144, forward strand.
TTATAACTCCATCTCAAAGGAAGAAACATATATCACATTTCATAATTTCAGATAAGAATGGCTAGATCTACTCAACCTTGGGTCCCATTCTCCTAGAAATATACAACATACAACATATGGGGTAGTAAAGGACATATGTCGAGGATATAAATCATTATGGGTATTATGGGAAATGATACAATATGTCCAAAATATGACATAATGGGTTTCCTTTTTAAGTACTATAAAACTATTTGAAATAGGGACATCTGATATGGAGAAAGCAGAAGAGTGCCAATGAAGTCCCTTTTATCTCTTTGTTCCAAGGGGAGTAGCAATATACATTACATAAGAAAAAATCATAGTTGGAAAATTTAGAAAATTAATAACATGGGTTATGATAAATTAATGAGATGAACCAGTATAAAAAAAGAAGTCACAAATGAGTAAGATGCTGTGATGGTAACTCTCACAGTTACCCGAACAATATCCCCATCCTATGGAGACTCTTCCAGTACGTTGTGAGGTTTTTCTCTAGATTGCATTGGATGGAACCACTTTTCACATGAATAATATTATTTCACCATATATTTATAGGGGAAAATAATCCTATTCAACTATGTGGAGTGGAAATTATAATGAGGAACTTTTGTAAGTGACCCGGGCATATGCATGAACTACATTTATTTGGTGCTTCAATGGAAACCCCCTTAGAATAGTCAGGATTTTCACACTCCTTGAAAATAAAAGGTACTCTTCCATTCACATTAAGAGTTCAATAAAAACCCTACATCCAGAAAAAAACCATGAGAATAACCACTATTATTTTTTTATTAGAGGAATTTACACTACCACTATGAGAATAAAGTAACTCCCATTAATCATAACTTTATATACAGGTACATTTCGACCATCATTGATCAATCTGGAAAATCAGAATAAGAAAGAAGATTCATCAAGAAAAAATGAGAATGAATATCATATCAAATTCCTAATTCAAACCATTGAGTCTTCATCTTCTCATTTTATAATATCATTGGTGAAAACTGTAACATCTCTCAAAATTGTTTTCATAATCTATAACGGTTCTCTCATACATCTTATGTTTTAAAAACATGATTTCCATAGAAAAAACAATCGTCTTGGTATTGAACTGTTCACTAAAAAGAACGTCAATGTGTTTCCAATTTAAGCCCCCATGCTTCTACTCCATCAACTTTGTGTCCCACCATCACTTACTCAGTCCTTCACACATGAAGGTTGTACACTTCTCCATGATTTCATTACGTGCTTCCAAGAGATCAAACTGATGTTGAATCCTACTCAACTATTCCTCATCCCCTTTAGCATCATTGGATCCATTGAATGTCTTTAGCATCATGTGATGGAACTCCAGTGAATGAATCTAGAAAACATACCGTTAAGGTTCTATAGCCATAGTCTTAGCGGGAGTGGTGGTGGTGCACATCCTGTAAAATGGATTGTACACATAATCAACTCTACCAAACTCAGGTCCATGTGATGATTCTCTCAATAAGGTTCATAAAAATCTCCCTTCGAGATCCAATTTTCACATCCTATCATCTACATGATGGGGACAACATTAGCAGAAAAAATTGGAGACATCAGATTGAAACCCAAAAAATGCAATAAGGTAAATTAATACTAATAGATTGAAAACAATATTTGGATTTCAATATATACAATTACAAATCAGGAAAAATAATATAACTAATCATCAATATTTCTTTTCAGAAACACCATTAGAGACTTGTGGTTTATTGTGGTTAGAGTTTCCCTTACAGTCAATCACAAACTACCTCCTATGTCCTGAAAAGAATACACAATTTTATGCTGACATTGAGATAAGAAGATCAACATATAACGTTGATAGAACTTCTTCATGAATCATCTTGGATACCCTAGTTACAAGATAACCGAGTCAACAAAAAAACATGGTTGGAAGGGCAACGTTGATCCCAGCAAGTTGGAAACTAGAACGTTGGATCATACTAAATGAAGGATGGAATGGATTTTCCACATACAACACATAATAAAGATAAATACGTGAGTATGCATTAATTAAAACTTAAAGAGGGAGTAGTGTATTGGAATTAATATTGGTAAAAAATAAAAATTATTGCAGAAAAATAAATGAAAATAGGATAAAAACCCATTTCCTAGTGGGAACACATTCTTAAACTAAGATTGAACAACTACTACGACCTTTATGGGGCACCTTACCCTTGCATGAACATGGAAGAATATAATCTATAAACACACAAAATCATTGGTTGGGTGTGATCTAAAATTCCAATAGGTTCTCACTAAAGATTTCATATAAGATTCCAACATTTAATTAAATAAATAAATATTTCAATTTTTATAAAAACATATGGAAGGTCAAAATAATAATTAAATTTATTCATGAATTAAATTTTACATTATAGTAATAATTTAAAAAAACGGATTAATAAACATTTTATATAAAATAGTTTTTATAAATTCAGAATTCATGTGGAATATTTTTTTAAAAAATGTAATATATTTAAAATACAAACAATTAAAAACACGGTCATATTCTAAATGTTATGATAGTTTCAGGCTATAGAATCCTCACACACTCAAAGGTTATCACCGAAATATGTGTATTCACAAAACCCTCTAATATTTGAGGAAGTGGACTCATCACAATCCCAATGGGTATGTAACATGCTGTACTTGGTTTTCTTCAGTTGTAAAGCATCAAAAAGAGTTATATCTGAATAAATCATTAAATATTGTTGCTTTCATGATCTTTAATAACTATAATTGCTAAGAAATTTAAATTAAACCTGGATAGAATACAATTCTTCCCATTATCGCTTTTCAAATGTGAAAATTTTATATTTAAAAACAAAAATGGGGTTTGAATGAAACCATTTTTTTTCAAAGATAAAATGACTAAGTTTCTTTCAAAACCATTTTATTCAATTTTATAAAGATCCATTTAAAATAAATATCAAAAATAAATTTATAAATTTAAATTCAAAATTTTATATTCCATAATTTTTTTTAAATTTCACAAACACACCCCATTTCAATGAAATTTGGGGGGGGGATTCAAAATTTGATGGAAAATCAAATCCAAATCACCTCAATTAAATGGAATATGGTTGTTATTAAACCAATGGAAATTAATTTATCAACAAATTAAATTCAAATCCAAGAACTGAATTTTAATCCAAACATTTAGGTTTAATAAAATTTGGCCAATAAAAATAGAACTACATACCTTTTTCATGGAAACACAAGACCTGCAATAGAGCCCTCCAAGAAGAAAGAAGTTACATATGATCTAGGAACTCATCCTATAAAAATGATTCAATAACATGGATTTTAGATTCATCAATCCCAATACAATCTATTAAATTCAAAGGAGGCATATACAAAGAGATGAAGATATTGGGAGACTACTAACCCAAAACGTTACACTGCATCCACAACAATGATAAATTACCAAAACAAAAAATCTTAGAGGAGTTTTAGGATCCAAAATCTCATACCATTGGAAATTATTTTATATAAACAATGTTTGGAGAAGACTAAATTAAAATTTCTACTATTTTTCAGTTAAAAAACAATCATCGGGACATTACACGATGTGTAACCCAATTCCACATCGTATAAGTGAAATGTCCCATAAACTCCCAAAAACCCATGATTTTTTTTTTAAAAAAATGGATTTATTTTTATTTCAGAATATACAATTATTTTGACCATATTACACGACATCTAAATCACCAATAAGCTGGAAAAAACATGTTTTATGCTAAAAAAATAAAAAAAACTATGAATTCACCATTATATGAATTTACCCAATTTAATCTCCTCCCTACCAAAATAACGAAAAAAGTAAACAATGCCAATGATTAAATATATACAGGACAAAAAGTTAATGAGTTGTCATATAAGGAAGAACATGAGTTATAAAAAACGTAAAATTGGTTAAAAGGTTATGTTTCCTGAATTTAACATTTATAATGATTTTGTTTTCAGATTTATGAAGAGGTTATCTGTTCCTTTTGATTCCTAGTTGAAGAAAGAGTTGTCAAATGAAGCTCTTAGTTCTCTATTTTCCTTTTATACTGCAAGTACCAAGAAGAACACTGACCATCAAGAGTATTACTAGACGTATAGAATGAAAAGAGATATTTCTAACTTAACCATGAGATTTTGACTTTTCAATAGGTTAAAATAGAATGAATGATACTAGTGGGTATTCTTTAGAAATTTCCTACACCGAAGTGGAAAGGAAAAAATTTCCATTGATTTCATAGTGGGATTACTGAAGGTATCTCGAGGTAATAATGACATTTGGGTTTTATTGATCGATTGACTAATTGTGCACGTTTTTTCCTATTTTAGGCACTCTATTCGAGGATTGAATTTCCCATTTGAATCTTAAAAAGGTGTTAATGTTACATGGAGTTCCTATCTCTATTGTATCTAATCAAGATCCCAGTTTTCTTATAACTTTTGGAAATGGCCCCAAAAATTAGTTGGATTTGAATTTTATTTCATCACAGCTTTTCATACTCAGTATGATTTATAATCAGAATTTAAAAATCCAAGGATGGAGGATATGCTATGTTTTTTTCAATGGATTTCTAAGAAATATGGGATCAACATATTTTTTCAGTTTATTTTTCATATTATAAAATTTTCCATTCTAGTTTACAGATGGAACCCTTTGAGGAATTATTTGGAAAGTAATTTCAAACTCTATAATTTTGGGATAAAGTAGGTGAATTGAAGTTCATGTGAACAGTATTGGTTGAGTAAATATTAGATATAATTCAGTTGATATTGTGAAATGTGATGATTTTTGAGATCTAGAATAATATTTCTACGAATAAATGTAGGAATGATATTTCATTCAATTTTGGAAATCTTGTATTTATCAATGCTTCTACTTTGAAATGTTTCATGTATTTTGGAAAGAAGGTGAATTTGTATCCAGGGTTCATTAGATGCCAAAAAAAACCTATATAATGTGGGAGAATTTTACAACTGAATTTATTTTTCCCCAAGATTATCCATTTATCACAAATCATTTCACGTTTCAATGTTATAAAAGGAGATACTAGATCCGTCTATTGTTTTTTTCCCACAAGTAGTTCAGTTGGAAAGAGTATTTCATATGAGGAATAGTAAGTTTAGGTTATTGACTATATACAGAATTTGTTTTGGAATAATATTTTTTATTCGGGTATAGTTTCTTGGAAGAACCTTAAGGTTGAATATTTATCATGGGAATCTGAAAATGCAATGATGTAACGATATCCCTAATTATTTAATTAGCCAATAAATTGTGAGGATGTGATTTACGAAAGGGGGAAGAATTTAAAAACCTATGTAATGAAAGAAAAATTATTTATTATAAAATATATTATGCAATTAAATTAAAATTTTATATATTTTTTGTAGAATATATGATAAATCTGGTTTTACCCTTAAAAAGTGAATTTCTCTAAAAAGTGGTTTTATCACCTTTTGATGGAACAAATATTTTAAAACTAAATGTAGATAATTTTATAAATTTAATTTGTAAAAATAAACATCATTTTTGATTTTATAATAAAAATATTTAATTTGGTATAATTTTTGATACTTTTCTGATAATATTCATTTTTTTATGAATAGTGAAAACAATACAGGATTTTAATTGAAAACACCGTTCTCATCTTAAATATTTAGTGTAAAATTATATTTTTTATTGTTCTTAAAGTATAATTATATCATATATATATCATTTAATACAACTAATAACATTGTAATAAACTTCAAAATAAATTTTGATATAAAATAACTTCAATCTTTTGAACGTTTTCACTTTAATAGCCTTATTCACCCTGTCAATGGGATTATTATATAAATTAACCATGGAAAATTTTATATTTATAATATTTTTAAAAATGATTCTATATATTTAATTTGAATATATAAATTTATTAAATGGTACCATTTTATTTTTTGGATTGTACGAATAGTAGCTTTGAAATTTTTTTACGACATTAAAGTGTAAATTATGTAATTAATCGTAAAAAACATATTATAAATTTTAGATAATTTCCATAAAAACTATCCTCATTCCATTTTATGAGCTATTTATGACCAAAATAATACTTGGTCTGATTTTATAACCTTTTAGAGCGGCTTCAATGACTTTAATCCCTTTATAGTATATTATTTTAATGAAATCCCAAGGATGTCATAGTTATGTTTTAATAACTATAAAATTTTTATTAAAATTTTATATAGAAGATATATTCAAGTATAAATAGTCATTTAAAAAATAAAATGTTATCTATATTGTGATAATTTATAAATTTTTTAAATCTGATAAAATAATTACCCAAAATGTTGAAATAATGATGATTCTGGAATTTTTTAGTTAAAATAAATATCAAAAAACATTACTAAAAATATTAAAATAAATATAAATAAATATAATTAGTATAATGAATGATTTTTATAGATTACTTTGAAATGATGGTTATGTTTTTGTAAATTTGGTTTTAATTTATCATGTTGTAATTATGTTTTTTATAAATTCAAATAATGTATAGTGTCAAAATTGTCATTAATGATATAAGAAAAAAATATTAAACGATATAAATTTTTAAAAAACATATAAAATTATAAAATTATATTTATAATTACTTAAATTTAATCTTGGAATCATTTATTATTCTTTTGGTAATTTATTATAATTATATTAACCCTCAAATTGTAAATAACATGATATCATGCTAATATGTAATAGGGTTTAATAGTTGATAAAACAAATAATAGGGATTAAAAAATAACCAAATTTGCCTAACATTAATTTAATGAATTTATTTAATCCCATAATTATAAAATATTAACAAAAAAATTATTATTGTGCCTTTTGGAATATAATATTAATTTATATTAATTTCATATTTCCAAGAATTCCAAGAGTTCCCCCTCTACTCTCTTATAAAATGGAACTAAATATTATCATTTCATAACACATATGAACATATTTTTCTTTTAAAATATCAATCAAAATTCATTCCTACAAACCCTATCCATGGTCTAGGGCTCTTGGATTGGACAGAACACCACTCTAAGTGGACTTATGGTGTTACAAAATGAGATCATCCGAAGAATAGGTACTTTTTAATCAACTATTTCTAATTAATATAATATTACACTTCCTTGAAATAAAATTAAACCATGATGAAATAAATTCTAAAATAACATAAATTTAATTATCCATTATAATTTTAATAATCACAACTTAAAGACAACTCTGATTCTGTCAAATGGGAAAAGAAATTATCATTTGTGTGTATTGCGGACTACAGCCTTTCGAATCGATGACATTAATTTTTCATCACCATCATTAAATAATGGTAATAATTATATAATTAGTGTTTATAGATTATATTAATGAAATATTTATCAATATTAAAATATAATATATCATTTTAGTTCCTACCTATCCATGCACATAAAAATGAAAATGTTGTTCCTGAGTACATGTGAATTATCACCTCCACTAAGCGATGTGATTCTTTTTCATCACCACATCACATTGATGATATATATATGTATATTTAAATTAATAATATGATAATAGTGATATTATAATAATTACATAATGATCAAATTATATTTACCTTCTTTCCATAATGGAAATTTAAAAATAAAAACATTACTCAATTTTACATACGGCCTACAGTCTCAATTATTATATCATAGTTAAATTTTCATAACCATATATAATAGTTTGATTTTAAAGTATATTTTATTTCAAAAAATTATAACTTTATCCTCAATATTATTCTTAAAATTATGGACAAATTACAACATTTACAATGGATGTCATACCGAAGTCATTTTGGACTCTAGTACCGAATATCATCAAAAAAGACTAATGTTAACTTTAATAATTATGTAATTGATATAACATGCTAATATGTGATAAAAAAGGAATAATAAAAATGAATTTTGTTTTCAAGAATATATTTAATTAACCTATTTTTAGTATTCTATAAGATAAATATTGCACATGATGAGTTGGACTGAAGCCAAAGGACATTCTTTTAAAAACCTCATTTAGAGATCACTTTTCAAATCATTTTACTACAATCATAATATCTTCCTTTTAACAAATATATCATGATATGTTTATCTCTCATTCATAAAAAATTCTTATATTATGTTAGATTTATATGTTTTATATTTCTTTTTGATGAAAATGGTATTAATTGTATGTCCGCAGTTTTTTTGTGTATTAAAATGATTTTTTCTAAAAAGATGGTATTTTGATTTCTAAATTTGATTTTCTCAATGGTTTTGATGAATTTTCAAGGGTCTTATTCAGGATATGTTCCTAAAAATTTGATTAATATGAGGTTTTTCCATTTTAGCAACATATATATGGGGTTTGTCACCATTTTAAATCATGATATTACAGGTTGATCCCCATTAAATCTCAAGATATGAGGGGTGGGGCATATTAAACATCTACAATTCATTGGGTACTCTAGAGAAAGAATTTGACCCCATGGTTATCCCATTTTAAATGTTATATAAGGGTTTTATTAAGGTGATTTCCCAAGGAACCTTCATGATTTTTATATTCATGCTACTGAATTTTAAGAAAAGGGTGTTTTAATAGGTTTTCATGTTTTCGCTAGACTAATGATTTTAATTATTTATGATCCTGACTGATATTTTGGTTCTGATACCTTATTTTAAATTTTTTTTCATGTGGTTTAGTGATTGTGGAGAGATATAAAGGAGTAACATTGAAATTTATGAATATTTTTCATTAAAAATAAATCATGTTTTATTTTAAATATATTATATTATCAAACAGTGGATAAAGTTTTAATAGTATCCACTTTTTATGGATGTGGGATTCTATGTAAGAGTTATTATTTATTTATCTAAATCTATAAACCTGAAAAGATCCTCACGGTGAAATAAAGTAAATTCTTGACTAAAAATCAAGATTATATGCAATGCATGAGGATATGGTTCCAGAGAGTAATGATAGTAGTGTCATTAGGGAAATTTCCCACAAGGGAGGTGGGTAAATTGTACTCGAGTATTCATTATGACATCTCTATGCCATTAATGAAATCATTACTGATTAGGATATGGGTCATCTATAATTAATGGTATGATTATCATTTAATAAAGCATTATATCATTTATTTATTTGGTTAAGTCAGAATCATTAATTTATGATTTGTTCTCCAATTATTTTGTAATTTTATTAATTTATCTTTATTGTATGTTTTCTATCAATATTTTCATTGGGTTTGATAATAGGGTATCTTCAAATGTCATAATATCTCTATCATGATTAGTAATCTTAATATTTAATGGGACGTCATTGTATTAGAGCATCATAGTTTTCCTATGATCCCTGAGATATATTAACTTAATACATATCAAGTATGCACTTACTAATACCAAGTGAAAGTATCATCCATGAACTTTTATTTTTATTCTTATACTAATTTTATTATGAGATATTTATACTTATCCAATTCCGGACCAGCCCATGGGAATGTCGGGATGATTAATTCCATCTCACTCAAGTTATTTTTGGAATCATGGTGTGTTAACTCATATCTTTTATCTTAAAATGAACTATATATAGGATATATTTCATAATTATTTATCAATATTACATCCCTAATATGATATTTAATTCATGATAAATGTCATACCAGTATAATAATTCATATACAATATAAATTACTAGTAGTCTTATTCAGATCATAGAGAGATAAAATATTTGATATATGTTAATGAGGAGACAGTTTTCATTCACCCAAGCACATCACCTTTGGATTCCCTTGTGTAATTTTCCATGTTAGTGGATTGATCACTCCATATGTTTATAGAATACCTGATATTTAACCTTATGATCATTAAAAATCATTAACAGTTTTTTCTTATATAAGACATGTGTTGTTATTTTTGAAGAACCAAGTGGTTATCGAAGATTGAAATATAGTCTAGTTACCACCGGTTATAGGGGTGGCCATCTCACTATATTTATACTAATTTCCTAATAATTTATTTCTTTTTTAAGTAACTTATAATGTATTTCAACGTGAAAATGCGATGGATGGTGTCATCAATCATATAATTAAAATATTCTATTCATATTTGTATTTTTTCATGGTAATATATGTTGATGAAATTTATCAATTCCAGCAATCTACGGATGATTATGATCTCCATTTAGTTATTGTATTTATCACACCAAATAATAATCTATTTTATTCTGTCATCTCAAATTATCAGTTATTGGTTCTAGAATTTGTTTGGGGGAACATGATATATAATAATTTTAAATTAGCAGAACATGAGAAGTTCGAGGGTATTGTTTCATGGGATAATCCCTATAAAACCATCATAATTAATATTTTCTAGGTTTGTCTAGGATAATAATATTGTTTTATCGTGGAAATATCTTTATTTGATATGTCGGTGATGGCCACGAACAATAAGAGTTTATTTTCTTATGTTCAATTTATTTTTAAAATGAATTTTAATAGTTAAAAATTTGTTTTAGATCGACTTCATATTGAACTTACTAGTCTTGGTAGGGGTATTAATTTTATTTTTATATTTCATGATTAGGGAATAAATTATTTCTGATATATGATAGATGAGTAGTGAATTATAGGTCTTGAAAGTTGAGGCCATAGGAGTGGAACTTCCTGATGTACGATCTATAGCTATATGAGGTAGAGCACACAATGAGATGTTGGAGTCCCTAAATATTAGTAAAGACATTGATTGTTTAAACATAAAATAATATATATACATATATATATTATACTAGAATGACTTAAACCATCAATGGATTAGGTGTGTCAAGTACCATCAATTTTTAATCTTGATATTGTGTATAAAAATGGGATAAAATCATGGTAGATGAATTGAGTGGTATAAAATATGAATTTCTTGAGTATGTCACTAGAATTGAGTTGTAGGTGATGATACTATCCATTTAAATACATATTGATGATCACGATTAATAGGGAACAGAAATCCAAAAATCCATAATTTTTACCCTTCAGTTCTCAGAATGGTGAAATAGAGTAAGTTATCTTAATCATATTAGTATTTTATGAGGGAAGATATATTTTATGTGTTGATACCACCAGATTATTCCTTCCCTATTTATGAATTAATTATATATATGTCCCTATGGAAATATATATGATCATTTGAGAGGACTTACTATTGGATTTTGAGACATTTAGTTAGAAAATTTACTTAGGGATTACCTTGAAAATAGGCCAAACAGTTTTTTGGTATTATCAAAATAAATCACTTTACGAATGGGTAAGAACCAAACAAAAATAACTTTGAGGCTATATGAGAACCAAAACAAGGAGAACATCAATCATGGAAGCATTTTCAGGTGATTACCTTGATGTTTCATGATACCATGTGGTATTTTTATTTACTAAAATTGGGGTTCATACATTTACATATCACCTATCCGCACTAGATGTATGGGAATCATCCAACTACCAATTATCATTAGCTAGTACCCATTTACAATTGTAAGTTGTATTTTATTAGGATGTATTTTATGAAATTATTTTTGAGGTCATATTATAATTTTATTCAATATAGGTAATAATGGAAAAGTTTATGAATTTTTAACGTTTAGAAATTATATAAGATAATATTCCACTAATGGTCTATTTTTATTTTTTGTCCCAAAGATTATACATCACCATAAGGTTACTATGATAAATATATCACATCATTTTCCCATTTTACATTATAGTTATATAAAGGGATACAAAATATTCCTAATTCATAAGTATACATGAGCACTACCTACCATATTCAGAGGGATACAGATTCTGAGTGCACCATTGTGGTGCTTAAGGACATGTCTCAGGCATGTGACTTTCATATCAATTAGAAATAGACATCGATCAGTTAATATTGATCCATTAAATCCCATATATGTAAGTCCATGTTAATTACATATATATTAGGTAATATTTTTGATATCTATCACTGAATTGATTCTCATACCTTACACCTCGATGTATATTTGGAAAATACATAAGTGATGGGAAAATATATGTAAAAAATATTGATGATATGGTGACTGAAGATGTAATATTCAAATGATTGAGGGTGGTAAAAGTTGTTCTTTTTAGGTGTCTTCTTAATAGGGAACAGTCATATTCATATGTATATGAATATAACACCCAGGTTTTTGGGATGATTTAAGGTTATCAAAATGATTAATACTATAGTGTATTGGATAGAATTGCCTTAGAGATTTAGTGCAATAAAACAATTATTCGATATATATTAGCTTCATTGAAACACTCATTAACTTTATCACATGATCTTCATCACTGATTATAAGCTTGACCCTCACAGTTCATATAATTAATTGTTTATTCAAACTTTAGATATGGGTATATTAGTCCTTTACATGATGAAATTTCATCTTATATAGGTTGAGTGGGAAAATTTCCATGTCGAGGAGTATAATTCAAATTGATAGTCTAATATACATGTAATAGAAACAATTTATCATTATTTAGACATAGAAATTATTCTCAAGGAATATATTCTATATGGTCGGGATTTTAAAGAATCTCCCAAAAATTTTATCTCTAAATATGATCTATTTTTGGAAACAATGGGTATCAATATATTATTGTATTTTTTGATCTATTCATATGGTCTCATGGGGATGTCTAAAAAAATAAAACTAGATTTGCATGATTTTATCTTTGATATTAGTGTTTTTTGGTAGTTAGGTGTCTTGAATCGTGTACTCCATAGAATTTTAGTTCAACTAGGAGCGTTAATGTGGGACACTGGGTAATTAGTTCACATATAATCGGTGATAAATGGTATTAGGAACACATTGGTGCTAGTGTGGGTACCTAGTGGGTAATATCTAGGTATTTAAATAATATTAATTAATTTAAATAAATGATAAAATATTTATAAAACATTACAACTACCCCATGCCTCTATTTTTCATTTATATTCACAAACCTACCTCCTTTTCTATCTCTCTCTCATTAGTATCTTTCAAGTGGTGGAACTTCTTTTATAATGGAGAGATAAAAGGTATATATTTTTATTGGAATCTTAAAGGTATGGATACCATTATTCTCAATTCCAATCAATACACATTTAAATTTCTTTCTACTATTAAAATGTTATGACTATTATTATTGATATGGATAGATTGTTTTTTAATTTTTCTATTTATTCGAAATCAGTTAGTGGTGTTTGATGAGTGGGACCTGTATTGGTCCTTAGATTTATTATTTGTTTTTAGGAGTATATAATGATTTTTTCAAAATTTGATATTTTATAACTTTGTGTGAATGCCCTAGGTTAAACAAAATAAATTTATATATTATTTATTTTAAATTCACTATAACATGAGAGGGTTATGAGTGGTATTTGAATAGTTGGGTGTCAAAATCATGGTGACAGGGGAAATTTACACCTACTGTGGTGTGTTTTTTTCTAGATCTAAATTCCAAGAAGGGTGTCATTTCATACATTATTATCTGAGATTCCTCCTAAAGTGCCTAAGACCATTCCATTATAAAATATAGTATATTAACAAAATAGGCGGGTGGTGATATAGCCTATCTACGAGACCTCATCTAGATTATTCCATATAAAATTTTAATTGTTTTATCATTTAATTATAGGGTTTGATATGGTTTGGTTATAAGAAATAAAAATTTCTTCATGAGTATTTCATAGTGGAAGATCACATGCCCTTAGTTACTTAGAGGTATCACAATATCTCTTTGAGATTGTTTTAATTTGGTAGTTCATTTCAATCCTAGATTCACATTGGTGGTATCCCATATACCCTTGTTGATTAAGTGATAAATTTTAAAATATTAGGTTTAATATTGGTGTTTCAATTTCCAACTAAAGTAAGAATGTTGTTGTTATTAATTAACCCTTAACATACTAATGGTACATCATCCACCTAAAAATTATTTTTGGTGGTTTATCATATACCTAGTGATTTTTTTGAGGTAAATCATCTATATAGAAAATAATATTTTCAGACTACAATCCAAAGAAATGGATAACTTGAGTGTATCTCTAACATGGGAAGAATGTGTTGGTGACATATCATTCATTAAAGGATATTGTTTGTGGGTGTTCATTTTCCACCTCATATGTTGTATTATTTGTGAATCATTTACCTACAGGATTGTATATGTGGTTTATCATCCACTTGAGCATGAATAGTGGTGGTATATTGACCATCTAAAATTAGAGGCATCTCCTTCCAATGTAAATATATTATCCACCAATGATGTTAGAATATTGATTGATAATTATACTAGTTTACATGGGATAGTGTCATATAATTAACTAAGGGGTACGTAATGGAGATAGTATATTTACCTAATTTTTTATATTACTGATATATTATTCATCCTTGGGTTTCTATATATGATTTTTATATCATCACATTACATTATTGGCAAAAACTAGTGTGGAAGAATATGGTATCACTAATATAAATTCCATGATATATTATGTATTTTTTATTTTACTCATTAGTATTCCATATTCAGTATGATCATGTATTTTCTCAGCTTATTATGGACACTTCTTAGGTTTCCTACTGAGTTATATTCAAATCAATCTCAATTGCCTTATTACCCATGTAGACTCTATGATTCGTCGTACTAGTAAGGGAGATGACCCTATATTGAATGGTTGGCCCATGATGATAATATGTGGTTAGGATGATGGATTTTTCAAGGGCTTTAAATAATTTTTTAATTTTCTCCATTCATTTCTTATCTTATAAACCAAGTTTTATATCATTTTCACTTGGGATATCATGTTTTTATTTATATATCTTAAGAATGTTATAGTCATCCACATATTTATATAATGAATTATATTATTTGATTAATGTTCCAACCTAGGTGTAATATTCTACTTGTAATTACCAAAAATCCAGTAGCCCAGAGTTGGTGCCTACCATTATTACACTATAATATGACATATAAAATCGCATCCCAATGAAAAAAATGGTTTAGTAGTCCTGGTAAAATATATTAATCTTTGAAATTCAAAATATATTTTAGACATAAATTTCAAAAAGAAATCATTTATAAAACAACTATTCCAATTAGCATAACCCTACATATCAATCATAATAATTTTTTTCATTCTTTGGAAAATAATAATAAGAAAGGGGTGAGCTAAAATTCTCAGTAAGGGTTAAGTAAAAATTATGCAATAATGAACCAATGAGAATATTTAACATGGAAATATAAATAACTGATCATGCATTTCATTTAATCAGTAATATAATAATATGGTGCATCACTAGATTTGTTCATAGTGAAAATAATTTAGATAATAATAACTGAATTATTAATGAAATAATTAATTATTGGACATTATATTTCTTGCACATTAACAACTAACATCAATTCCATTCACATGGAATATTAATCAGTTCTGGTAAAACCTTACTTAATTCGGCCAAATTATTTATCTCAAGATACTACATATGCATCAAGCATAATTCCAATATATGGACCCATCATTTCTTTCTTGTCACAAGTATCCATTACATATTGAATAATCAATTTAAAAAGAGTTATATTAACTAAATTTGTCCCATACCACATTAAAATATTTGATTCATAATCCCTATGAAGAAATAACATTTGGAAAATATTAAAAAAACATGATAATAAATAAATTCATGATATGATATGCCAATGGGGCTATATAAACTTCTCAAATATAAAGTTCGGTGTATAATATCATAATACACCTCAATGAAAGTTATTCAAGATAAATTCACTTACAAAGATCATATAATTAATGAAATGAATCAATAAAAAGTATTCACTATAAAAAACACAAAAAATTGGAATTATAACATAATATAAAAATATTATTTCATATAAAACCTTAGCATGAAATAATCAATGAAATAATGTTTTAACCCCCTAAATAAAAATTGAGTTAATAAATCTATTACACTTGTAATAAGTCTAGTCATATCCCCCATTAAATTAATATTTATCAAATGAAACATCAAATACCCATAATGATAATAATATTAAGGATATGATATGTTAATGTTTAGTTCATACACCACACATATGTAATAAATGGTGAATAAGGCATATATCTCACAGAAGTAAAATGTGAGATGAGAAATCATATCCTCAAGTTTACCATAAGAATCAGAGACATTATCCTCCTGTATAGTAGTATGAATAATGTTTTTAACCAATTATATAACAATAAAAAAATTTATATTACCTTATTTGATCATTTTATAACATCAAATGACTAATTTATTAATAATATTTCATTATTTTCATGTTTTTGTGTGCATTTGTTTCATGGTTTCATGATTGGTTCATTTGTCTAGAATTATGACTGTTCTTGTAGACTGGGATTATAACTCCTGAAGCGGAATAAAATAAGACTAAGACACATCTATAAGTATAAATTGTCATATATATCATTTTTCCTTCATTTATGATGATGATACATTTGATAAAACGTTAATGACAATTATTTAGTTAATTTTGGTGGTTTTCAAAACACCCATAACTAGTATTTTTAATTATTATAATAATTATATATTAGTAACAAAAATTACTTAATTTATAAATTACCCATTATAATATTATACAACCAGAAAAATAATTTCCTGACAATCCATTATGGTGGTAATGAAAAATGTACTAAATCATTATTCAGAGAGGGGGGTTAATCAATATAACTTGGAAAATGGTTTTGTTTATGTGATTATGACTAGGATATAAAAGGAATATATATAATATATTACATTAGAAAAAAAAGAAATCATTTTCATATATCATTATGGAGTTATCATCACTTCATGTATGATATTGGTGATGAGAAATTAGAAACCGAATACAAATTATGAGAGGTGTGTTAGGAAACATACATCTTGAATATAACCTCCATAGAGGACTTTAAATTTGGTATTTTTTGAGACCAAAATAACTTAAGTGTGGTGATATTTTTAAGTATTACTTCGATTACATATTTTAATAGATTCATGGATTTTGTGTCAAAAAGGGGTGGTGAGTAGTGGTGAATATTCTTGAGGAGAGGTGGGTTTAAGTAATTGAAAATTGATTAGTTTATGATTACAAAAACACATTTAGGTTGAAATTATTTTTAAGAATTTGTAAGATATTTAATGTTTTAATTTTATTTTTAGTTTTGATAAATACCAATACAAACAATTAAATTTTTAATTTTTTTTACTATAATACTTTAACTTTTAAATTTAACCTGTTTAATTTTTCTACAAAATAGGAGACAAATAATATTTTTTATGACGATTAATATTTTACGTCTACAAATGAAAATGATATTACAAATTAATTTTAAAATTATGATAAAAAAATATTGAATCCATTTTTCCATATTAAATTCCCAAATTTGGAATAATTAGATTTAAAATGAATCCTGAAGACGTAATGAGAATGTTGGTTTTCATGATTAAAATTTCAAAAGTATGAATTTTTTTCTTTAAAATTTCAATGTAAAATTATTTCTAACAAACTAAATTAGATTTATTGATTAATTATTGGACTAATAATATATTAAAATCAATTTAAAATATATTTTATCTATATAAAAAAATTATATGAAAATTGATGTATTTAATTAAAATTAAATATATTTCACTATTCATCAAAAAAAATGAAACATCTATGAAAAATACCAAAATTTCAGCCAAATCTAATTTGAATATTTCAATTTATAAAATGAAGATTATTTTTTCAATTTTATTTAAAAATGTGTCAATTTTTTTAACATATGTATTTCATTAAAACAAGACAAAATTTACAATTTTAAAATTATATCTTCTTATGCATAATAATGGATTTATATCTTATCTTAATCAAAAAAATGTGATGAATTTAAAAATATTTTTTTAATATATAAAATTTACTTTGCATTATTATATTTCAATAATAGTGATTATTTTAATTAGTAAATTTAAAATCCCATTTTGGTCATTAAAATTTCTTTTTAATAAAAAAATCATATTTTATATTCAATTAGTTTTTATTAAAATTTATAATTAATTGGTAACCAATGAACACATTTTTATAAAATTCTTAATATGTATTTCTATAATTTAGTTAATCTCATTCATTCCCACAACAAAAAATTCTACATGATAACAATCACAAATAAAACAATAATATATAGTCATTTTATTAATCTTGGTGTTCTTGGTAATATATGTTATCAAAGAGATTAAATTGAAAAATATATGTACTATAAAATATTGAGGTGTTTAATTATACCATCTTTCAATAAATTATGTCACTGAAAATTGAAATTTCACTTCTAAAATCAAAACTTGATACTTTAAAATTCCATTGTGAGAAACCCAAATCCAAAATAGGGTTGATAACACATCCCCATAAATAGGGGGAAAGGGAAATGTGAAGGCAACCACAAAATTAGGCTTAAAAAGTATAAAATTAGTGTGAAAATAAAACTAGGAAATGGAAGGGAAATCAAGCTTTTTATATTATGAGAGAGAATGAAAAATTACTTGGTAATCATAATTTTTATCATCACAAAATCATAAAAATGTGATGGGTTTAAGAGACCATTGATTTTCGAGTATGTAAATTAAAATATTAAAATTTCAACTCAAAAATCTTTTTCCTATAGTTGAGAAATTCTATCACTACATAGGGTGAGAAAATAATATAATATACCTACTCCTTAAGTGTAGATTCATCATTTAATCAATTTCCAAAAAAACATTTCGTTTTCTTCAAATGATGAATATGATGATTTGTTTATTCCTAAATGACTAGAATCAACTTCTACGAATCATAAAATACACTAATTAAAAAAAAATATTCCTGTTAATTTTTTGTATTAAAAAACTATAATATATAGGATATTATTTTATAATTCCCAAAAAAACATACCTTTAAATGAAATAATCTGATTTAAACTCCAAAAATTCAATAATAATCCAAAATTCCACATAGACTATACAATAAACTGGTTTCTTTAAATGTATAAAAATAAATCCCCGCCTGTCATTAAAACCAAAAAATCAAATGGATTTGTTCACATTATATTCAAATATATATTTAAATTTATCTATAAGAATGTGTATTCCCTAAACACATAATCTTCCAGATATAGTTATTATTTCCATAAATAACTTGAACCAACATAAATCCATAATGAAATAATATATTCCACAAAAACAAAATTCAACATTTATTCATCAAATAATATTTCACAATATTATATTTATCTTTATCATATAACCTATCCTTTATCCCTAAATTTCATAATTACAGTGACCTTATATAGGAAATTCGTAGGAATTACACCCTTTATAGCCTTCAATTGTGGGTTCAAACCGCAAGACATTATTGGATGCAATGGGTTATCACCTGAACATCAGGTCTTCCAATTTATAATACCATGTTAATATCATCCATAAAAATTATAAACAAATGTGATAGTATTTTAAAACAACAATAATAATATAATAAACATTTATTAAATTATTTAATATAGTTACCATAACCTTTTACACAAATCATTACATCATTTTCAGAAAAATAAAACATCATATTACAAGAAAAGCATAGTAATGTTTAGTGTCTTGGAAGACTAGGTACATAAAATTGATAACATAAAACTAAATAAAAAATCAATTTATTTAATTTTTATAAATATCTCATAACTTCAATATTGTGCATACATCTTCATAGGATAACCTCAAGACAACAAGAATACAGGGATGAGATAAAAATCCCTGTGAGAGAAAAAAACAAAAGAATAAAGATTTTGCACATGGGTTTGAAGGCATGACACAATGATATTAAAAGGCATGGAACATATGGAATCATGAGATATAAAAAATATATAGTATTATCATCGATACATAGTAATTTTTATGAACCAAAAAACATGACATTATTAGGAATCAAGTCTAGTTTCACATAGAGGAGAAGAAGTCAATGTTAACCACCAAGACCATTGATCGTGGTAGCACAGGTCAAGGATAAACACTAAGACCATTACCCATAATGTCTCTTGAGACTCAAAATTACCCAATGCATTAAATATCTCTCTAGGAGTTCCCAAATTATAATATTCCGGAATATTCTTTCCACATAATGAATCAATCAAAATTTAATCACACATAATCTTAAGGGTACCCATGTAAATAAATGGGCATCATAATCATGCCATGAAGCATAATTAATGGGTGTATCATAAAAATTTACATTAATAAAATGTATTAAAACATAAATGGAAATTAATAGTCATATATCATTTTGTGTTATGTAAAATAGAAGTGAAAACATGTAAGAAGATATTTTATGAAATTTTAGCATTAAATCATTTTTGAATGTTTTTAAGGAAAATAATTAAGGGAATTTAAAATTTGAATGGGAATAACCATTTACATAAAACATTCATTGAAACAAGAATGTTTTAATAATAAAATATATGATTTTATAAAAACAATTGTGTCTTAAAAGAGACGACTGCACCTGAAATTCGGTATGAATTTTAGAAGTTACCTTAAATAGGTTTTCTTATTGGAAAGTATTGAGGATGAAACCAATTAATAACTTGTATATCCCGGAATTATAATTATGAATAAACCATTGTATATGATTTTAAATCATATAAATACAATTTAGAAATTTTTTATAAAAATAATAGATAACATCATTTGTGTAAAATGAAAGATTGAACAACCCGAAGGACTAATGGAGGTTCATGTAGAATCACTTATCTTATTCCTGATGGTGTCCTTTACATGACCGTAATGAACTAGATAACAAAATTACAATCATTAATGATTATTTAAATAACCTCTTTTTCATGTAATTGTTTTATTATATCCTTATTATGTTTATTAATGACCATTTTGATGGGTTAAGAGGTTCAATTTCATTGTTTGGAATCTTTTTTATCCTCGATTTTCATGATTGGTTTACTTATATACATGTAAAGATAAACATATATGATGTGAATGGTTGTAAGGAATTATATTTATATTTTATTAGTGAAAATATATTATATTACATGGTTATAAAATTCATTTTTTTATTCAGAGTGAAGATGAATCATTATATAATACTTTAATGATAACTATTTTGGTTAATTGATGGTTTTTTATCACATACAACAAACATTTCTTTAAAAATTAATATCATGTGTATAAAATATTATATAAACTCACATTATACAGTATACATATGTT
This sequence comes from Viscum album, assembly GCA_963277665.1. Classification (NCBI taxonomy): domain Eukaryota; kingdom Viridiplantae; phylum Streptophyta; class Magnoliopsida; order Santalales; family Viscaceae; genus Viscum; species Viscum album. The sequence goes on from OY728123.1 coordinate 885,608,490, forward strand.
ATATTCTGTTTGAACCATCAAATTGTTTTAATGACCATTGTTGAAGATGTTAATAGAAATGGAAAACCTGTCGTCCTAGAATGTGTTTAATTAACACATCTCAGATGGTGTTTTAATTTCAATTAAAAAATTGGGAATGTAGAGATGATGATTAATTACTAAATTATAAAAAAAATCACATTACATTTAAGGTATGAGAATTTTCATAACATTTTTATTAAAGGAGGTGAGGAAAGAAAAATAAAGGAACATGAAAGATAATAAATGAAATTAAAAGTGGAAATTACCTCTTGAATATATATTCCTTAAAAACCTAATTATGGGAGAGGATATGGTATTCTAAAGATACCAAGTGCTTCTAGAAATTGGATTGGTAATTAAGGAGATATTGTATCAGAATTTAGACTAGGAAAAATTCTCGAGAGGTGTGAAGATAAGGGGGAGTGATGGTGTTTTTAATAGTTGAAGAGAGGTGGGGATTCCCATTATTTTAATTGTTAGTTTAATATTATTTCTCATGAATATGAATATTAATAATTATTATGATATAAATAAATAAATAGATAAGGTGAGTTCAAACCAATTTCTATTTACATCATCCATGACTCAATAATGTGGCATAAATTCATTTATCTAAAATTTATCATAAATTATCATATTTTACTATCCATGAAAAAATGATGTATTATTAAAAAAATCAACAAAATCACCCCAACTATATTTCAACATCCAGATTTAAAAAATAAACTCAATTTTATGAAAATATTATTCTATATATTTGAAATTTATTTTTTAAATAAACTAGTAATTTAAATGAAAAATACTAATTTTAAAATTAAAATTGTTTTTCCAACTCATTAAAAAAATTATTACGGTATCTCAAAATTATCTTATAATAATAATTCATCAAAATAATTATTTATGAATAAATGTTATGAAAATAATTTTTATTTTAAAATAATAAATTAATAATAAAATAGTAATTAAATATACACGACTTACGAAAAAATTGACAATTAATTAAAAAATTTCTAAAATAATTTCTTAATTATAAAATTATATAATTTTAACATATTTTTATTTAGAATATGGGGAAATTTTCTTTATAATTTTATTATAAATGTTACTATTCAAATTGTTGGATTACTATTTATAGGGTTAACATTACTTTCCCAAAGGTCAAGTTAATATTCTATCGGTATTAATTCCATAACTTCTATATGTACCTTATATTTTACCCATTCATCATTTATAAGGTTTTTATTATGTTATATATAGAATATTATATGATTATAAGAAAATTCATAATTATAACAATGGAATTTCCATTAACTAAAATTTGGGTCATTACATTTATCCTCAATGGTTATCTAAAAAGTTTCATTTTTGATACCCAAAACATAATAACAAATAATAACCCTAAAATAAAAGATCTTATAAACCCTAAAGGTTATCATTACCTTTAATCGTATGTCCACAACCTAATAAATAATTATTTTCTATGTAAATTTTCAACACATACTAAACCAATGGGTTTTATTTCAATAAAAATTTCATAAAATAATCTTTATATTGATTAACTCAAGTAACATAAAATAATTTTTTTTGAATTTAAATATATGATTAACGTTATACACATCAACCCTTGACTATTTCTATAACTATTATTATAATTAAAACATATATTATTCCGAAATCAATATAATTCCTTATATGTTTCGTGATTATTTAAACCATAATACCATTGGGGAAATAATTATTCAAAAAATTATCTACCATGTTCTAATATAAATGTGTTCCATTTGGTTTTAGAAATTCAATAAATTCAAAATACAAAGTGCAAATATCAAACTATAATAACTAGAGTGGCCTATCAAATAATCATGAAATATTAGTCAAAGGATGTCTAAATAATGAAACACTCATCACCATCTATGAGTCCAACGGTTTGACCATATTTATCTGTATTCATTAGAAAATATATATGTTGTTATCTTATACATAGACATATCCTGAAAAGTTTGACATATTTTTATGTTCATGAATTTATGTTTTCTTAAAGCTAGTTCTCAAGATTTCTAATAAACGATTTCTAATATAGACTCTAACAACCCAGAGTATAGTGTCCTGAACTATATTCCTTAAATTACTAAATTCTCATAAGATACAGGAACTTTTATCCAAATGCACAGAATGATATAGTAATCATGATAAAATAGAAAAATATATGAAATTAAAAATAGATTTTGGTCATAAATTTAAAAAGGTATTTTTTTGACACCGTTATTCCCATGATACTAATGCCTCAAATTAATCACAATATACTTCCTAGAAAACTATGAAATATAAAACATAATAAATTTTTTAGATTAAACGATCGTTATAGTTTAAGTATAATAGAATCAGTAATGAATTAATGAGCATTGTTAACATAGAAAGGTAAATAATAGAACATTCATGCCATTTAATCAAAAAACTAATAATGAAATTAATCCGTATATTTTTTTTCATATTTAAAATCATTTGGATAATAATCACTGCATTCTTAATGAAATTCTTAATTATTGGAAATCATATATCTTGAACATGAACCAATATTGTTAAGAAAATTCACAAGATTATTTAATATGAATTGAAAAAATCTACTTAATTTTCCAACATTATCTATGTCATGATAAAACCTATAAATTAATTAAATTTTTATCATATGGTTCACTCCCATTCTTTCATGTCCATATCATTCTCTATATATCAAAAAATTAATTTAAAATGAGATTTATAAATCAATGTATCATATACCTCTTTGAAAATTTTTATTCTTAAGTACCATGAAGGAAAATAATTTATAAAAAACATTAAAAAACATTTAAAAAAATTAATTCATTGTGTGATATGTCAATGGATAAGAATATTCATCTCATAAAATATTATGGGTTTATAACAACAAAATATTCCCCAATGAAAGGAGATTGATACAAATCCCCATACAAAGATAATATCTCTATTCAACTAATTCAATTGTGTGTATTCAATTCAAAACAACATAAAAGAGTTGAAATAAAACATAATATAATCAAAATTAATTTCACATAGAACCATATCATGAAATAATCAATGAAATATAAATCTTAACATAATGAAGGAAAATTGAATTATGAAATCCATTACCACTAGTAATCATTCGAATTGTATGACCCATAAAATTAATAATTATAAAATGAAACATGTAATACTCTGAAGATAATGTAAATCAAGATATTATATATCAAAACTATTTACATAACCCACACACATGTAATACATGTTGAATAAGTAAAATATATCATAAAATCAAATGGTGAGATGAGAAATCATTACCTCATGCTTCTCTTTAGTGAGACTTACATTAACCTATTATATAATTGTTAAAAACATTATTAACCCATTAAATCAATATATTCATATTTATGATACCTTATATGATACTTTTATAATATCTTATGACCCATTCATTAATAATATTTCAATATTTTCATAGCTTCAAGTGCATTCATTTATGTATTTCATGATAGGTTTATATGTGTAGAATTATGGATGTTTATTTAGAATGGGATTATAAATCAATAAGTGGGATGAAATAATATTTATGAACATAAATATTTTTAAATAGACCCATATATAATTTTAATTACATCATTAGGATGATTCCTTTGATAAAAAGATAACAAAAATATTTTAGTTACCTTTGGAGATTTTTTTTAAACACCATAGACCTGTTTCATTTTATATACTACATTGAGTATATTTATTTCTATAAAAGTACACGTATTATAAGATATTTATTAAAATATCATTTAATTTGAAAATTATTTTTTTGACCATCCATCATGGTGGTAATTTAAAATGGAAAAAATCATTATTCATGGTGGCGGTTAATTACCATAACTTGGATAATGGTTTTCATTTCCTTGAGTAAGATTATGTAAAAAATGGTTGGATATAATATATTTCATTATAAACATAAAACTATATTATATAAAACATTATGGATTTATCATACATTTATATATGAATGATATTAGGAAGAATTATAAAAAGAAAATAAATTAAGTGAGGTGTTTTGAGAAAATTACCTCTTGAATATCACCACCTTGGAGAACCCCTTGAAAACCATAGATTTTTTATTCTTGTGGTAAGAGAAGAACATGAAGATGTGTTGAGTGATTAATATTTTTTTTGTATATATTTTAAGATTTTTAATGATTCTAAGTCGAAATGAGGTGTTGTGGGGTTGTATTTATACTTGGGGATATATGTGTTTCAGTGTATAAAATGATTATTTTATGGTTTAATCCAACATTTTTAGGTGGAATTAATTTCAATGAATTTGGAAGATAATTAATATTTTAATGTCTAATTAGGGTATACAAATACATAAAAAAACCTTTAATTCTATTATTTTATGGAATTTCATGCAGTTACATTTAAGCACTAACCTATTTCATTATTTTACCTATTATGCACTAAATATTTATTTTACCATTGAAAATTTTTATTTCTAAAAAATAAAATTGTTTTACAACCTAATTTTTCCATTCTAATTAAAAAATAATAAATCCAATTTACCAAATTCAATTCATTGAATATAAAAAATTATATTTAAAATTAATTCCACAAACCCAATGTGAAAATGAGTTTTTAACGTGAAAAAGTTCAAACATTTGAAAAAAAATTATATCCATTTTCATTGTGAATTTTTTTCCAATTACCAAAAAAGTATTTATTGAATTATTATTGGAATAATATTTTTTTTAAACCAATTTAAAATATATCATAACTACAAAAATAAATTGTATAAAAAATCATATTTTACATAAAAATAAATATTTTAAACTATTTATCAAAAAAAATACAATTTATCTAAAACATCATTAACTATAAGAATATTTTTAACATAAAATTTCATAAATTATGTTCATTTTTTAATTTTTTTTAATTGTATCAAAAATAGTTTCAAAAAATCTTTTTCATTAGAAGGAGGTAAAAATTCCTTTTTATAAAAAATTCATTATATTCATAAACATTAATTTCATTCTTATATTAAACTTATAAAACACATTAGATGAATTTAAACACATTTTATTGAATATATAACATTTAAATTTCCTTGTTATATTAGAATAATAATTATTAATTAAACCTGTTTAGTTAAAATTGTATTATGGGCATAAGAGTAGTATTGAATAAAAAATAACATTTATAATCAATTGGTTCTTATTTTTATTTTCAATTAATTGGAAACAAATTAAATAATTTTTATAAACAATTTCAAATTATATTTTCATATTGTCGTTGATCTCAATCATTCCCTCTATTCAAATAGCTAATTGATAACTAACGGAATCAAATAATAATATTTAGTTGTTTGTTTAGGCTTGGTGTTCAAGGTAATGTAAGATATTGAATATAATAAATTTAAAAAGATGAATATCAATAAATATTAGGATGTTACATTCCTCTATTAATGTTTTATATTGTGGTGAAACTCTTTATATGTGTATTTTTCTCTGATTTATGGTTTTCTATACCATATAGTATATATTATTTCCAATACATTCATTGACCTTCACTATTATCCAATAGTCTCTAGAATAATGGATTGAATTATGATGGTATATAGTAACTTAGTTCATTCTATATATATGAAAAATAATTTGTTGATATTTAAAAAATTTATCAGTTCCTTTTTATTTTTTCCCTTACTATATAGTATTCGATGTTGCAGATTTGTTGATGATAAGACAAGTAATTTTCCATTAATATAGATTATCACAAAGATGTATGATTACAGTTAATGACATAATTTATGGTATAAATGGCCATGATTTTAGATTCTAGTGGTTTATAATTTTCATTGAACAAGATTTATTTTTTATAGTTTATTTAATTTCACTTTTATCAAAGAGTGTATAGAGGGAGTATTTTCTTGGTTCATATTTGGAATGTAAGAATAAAATTAAAATAATTTTCTTTATTCTAATTGATACTTCTATTTTAAATATTGTTAGGTTAGTATTTTTTTTAAAAAAATAGAGTTTAAAAAACCATGTCAGTGGAACACAACATAACCATCCCCTGAATGTTGTTTTTTTATTTAGATATACATTGATTAGTTATTTGGGCTTATATTTGATGATTGTTGACCCAATACAGGGTAGGTTAGTTTATAATTGATCTATTATTTTGATTCCTTTGGATCATTAGGGGTTTGTGTATAATAATTGAATATTTTGTTTCTTATTAAAAAATTCTAATAATATTTACATGATGAACTATTATTTTCTTTCACTAAGACATACAATGGGAACTCTAATGATATTCCTCCACAATGATATCATGTTGAGACCCTAAAGAGTGCATAAAAGCATTACCATCTTGCCATAGAACTCTTAACTCCTAATTAATATGTACCTATTTTAGATCTGTAACACTAAAAGATTATACTTTTAGTGATACAGTTTATGAGAATTGGATCATCAAAGATAAATCCAACAATTTTCGACTAAAAAATATTCAACTATTTAAAGATTAGGGTGTGTGACTAATAATTAAAATTTTGATATAGTTGATTTTGAAAAACATTGATAATCTTAAAATACCATCGAATATGTAGGAAAATAATCATTTCTATATTCTGTTGTGACTCAAGAAGTACTACTAGGATTTTATGATCCTGGGATAATAGTATTTTTCGTTGTCAAATATGTCTTTCTGCACTATTATTTTCACTATATACTTCTAGAGAATCTTAGGGTTAACATTTCTAGATATATTATTCATCTCACACATGGTTTCATGATTGTTATGGATTATATTTCTTCATTTACTAGTTTGTTATGTTTTTACCTTGTTTTTATTTGATGAGATAACAAGGTCCATTCATTTTTTTTTGTATATTATGTAAATTCAAGTATTTGAGAATAATATTACATGGAATAAAGAAAATATTTCATTACAATACATACCCTTGATCTTTTATCATCATTTTTTTAATGAATTTGGAAAACAAATTAATTAATAAAACCCATGTGTTATTCAACAAACTCACATTTACCACACTAAATAATTGAATTATTAACCCATAATAACCATTCAACACATCCCACATATTTTTAACAAAATATGATATTCTAGTCATACAACTAGAATCAATTACCATCTTTACATCTTGAAATGGAAATAATAGAAGTATTGAGCTCAAAAACATAATAAGGGTATGTATAAGAGATAATAATAAATAATCATAAGATAGCATATTATGAACATATCAATAAGGGAATTTATATTAGGAACATGTAGGTAAAATATTGATTTCATATAGAATAACACATGGATCGATAGAAATGAATCATAGTATAAGGCATTGACATAATGAAACTGATAACAATGGATCATTGCATATTATGAATGTTACCAAAGCATAATAAATAACATCATTAACATCATTAAAGTTTCAATCCAAATACAATCATCAAATAGTGGAATAAATAACATGGTTGATTAGTTTCACTCCCATATCTATAATTTGTTCTAAGTCCATTTACACATAATATTAAATGTTTAAAAAAACATTAAACATGTCCCATATATTGGGATCCTTGTTTATTTGTAATAATAGTATCATAATAAATCAAAATAAAAATGAAATAAATAACCTCTTTTTTGGTCTCTATAATGATCTCCTAAATCAACTTAATCATCAAAAGAATCATGTAATAACCTATGGAATACATAAACAAAAGGGTTGTGATAAAAAGAATAGTTAGAGAATAAATATTATACCAAGAAAAAAATGATTCAAAGGGAATAACATGATATCATAAAAGTATTGGATATTTAATAATCATAGGGGATGATAAAATGCATAATATAAAATCAGAATATCATGGAAACATTGAAATGGTGAAATATCATAAAACATGACATAATCATATGTCAAGGATAACCACCAAGACAATATCACGTGGTGGAAATAATCCCATAATTGATTTTATTTTCATTCTAATCTCATATATATAATATAAATATACATAAATATTACTCAAATAATTATTGATTTATCTAGGTGGACCCATCAGAACCATTACATTCTTTTGTGAGACACAAATGGAAATAAAACAGAAGATATCAGAATAAGAATGGCCAATGTAATGAAATGGGTTGCGTAATATTTCTTCATACCAAAATAAAAGTATATATCACAAATATTCAATAGAGAAGAATGAATTAAATATTTTAGAATACAATATATTTATAAATATGAATGTGCTGAAAATATTGTGACCATTTAACAAAAAATTATTGGGAAATCATAAATAATTGTGAATAAAAACGAACATTTAAATTAACATTATTACGAACCCGTTAATGTATTCTATAAAAATAATTAATAAAATTTCTTCCATTAAAAATAGATGTAAAACAAAAATTGTTATCCCAATAATATCCTTTTATATAACAAAAACATGAATTAGAATAAAAAATATCATAAATTAATAAATATTTGGATTAAGGGATTGAAAAGTTTGACTTGATCAGGTTATATTTTAAATAAGTAATGTGGAAATGAACATAATAAAGGGATTTCCCCAATAAAATAAGGGATACTTATCTAGATTTATTTGTAAGAGACATATATACATAATTTATAATAATTAAATGACTAAAATAGTGAGTGTATCACATATAGATTTTTTTTGCCCTATATAAAATAGGGTTGTTTAGAAGGATACATTCACTTAATTTCAAGAATCATTTCTCAAATACACCTAATGAAATGAATAACCAATTTTTATTAATTAAAAATTTAATGAAAAAACTATATATATATATATATATTACTCTGACTATATATGTTCATTTACAACCATGTGCATGAGGTATAAAATTTACTCCAACTATTCTGAGAGTGTTTATTTCGTGGTTCCAACATCATATAACTTGGGGATAGTTATCGTTGTTTTGGTAAAAAGGGACTAAAAATCCATAAGTGAATTGAAATTATATTCATTTCCTTTAATAAATTTAAATGTTCCCAAATATATGTATGATTTGTGAAATAACTATGATTCATTTAGTAGGAATCTTGTCATTATAAGATTAGTTCAACTGTTTCTTTTCCGGCCATAAAGAAAATGAGAAAATTTATTTAAATAAAATATCATTAAAATATTAAAGAATAGGAAATAATTGAAATTGTTATTATTATCAACATATTAAACCATAATAACATATGTACAACTAACACTAATTTCATTTTTGTAATATGATGTGTTTTTTCATTGTGGAAGTGAACCCACCAAAAGTTTAACAATGATTTTATTTTTACAATATATGGGGTTAGATAGTTGATATTCCATTAGTAAAATAAAATTAAAACATATTAATAATATTGTAGTCATTATTTCATGTTGTATGAGAGATATGTGTAAGATGTACGGGAAATATGAATTAAAAATAGATTGATTGAGAGTATTGTTTTTCTAAATATCGTATATTGAAATACACCCTAAGGCCCTTTGGTTTTACATTTTGGTGAGAACTGCTTAATGAAGGCATATAGTTGAGTTGAGGGGAATTTCTCATAGTTTATAAGTAATCTCCAAGTATTAGAAGGTGTGAGGAGATAAGGTGATATTTATAATGGGAGGAGAGGGGTGTTGTTTAATTTTTATAATCATTAGTTTATTATTTTTTCAAGACTAACAAGTTAATTTATTCTTTCAACAATATAAATTAAGGGAATTTTTATTTCAAACAATTGGGTTCTTATTTCATTTTTATGCAATATATTTTTTAATTCACATATAATGTTAAATATCATATATTGACATATTTCAGTATTCACCTATGATTCAATTATATTTTAAAATATCCAAATATTCACCCTAATAAATATTTTATGTTTATATTCCAATAATGAAATTAATTTTATGAATAATATTTTATGAATATGGGAAACATAATTTCAAAATAAAATCCTATTTATTTTTGAAAATTACAAATTTTAATATTATGTTATATTTTTTGACCCATGAAATATAAATTAATTTCTCAAAAATTAATAATATCATTATAGAAAAACATAATATTAATTCATATACCAATTTTATAAAGATAATAATTATTATAAATGATTCTATATGTTAAAAAAATGAAAATAAAACATGGACATGTTTTTAAAATACATGAACTCAGTTTAACATTTTTATAGAATTTATTTACATGTATCATGATATAAATATATCATAATTTATTTTTATAATATATAAAATAAATTTTTTTTCTTCAATAAGTTATTATACCAACCTAACTAAAAGAATACTATTCCTAAGGGTTATATTACTATTCCAATGATCAGATTACGATTGCAGTGGTCTGATTACTATTTCAATATTAAAATTGTAATCAATAATATGGGTTCCCTAATTTCTATAAATATCCCATTTTTCATTCACATAAATTTTCTATAAAGTTTCAATATATTTTAAATTTCAAAACGAATGTTGCATGACTAATATTTCTTAACATTTATATAATGATATTTGTTAGGATTACTATTTAGGTGGATTGATTAGATCCATATTTTTATATTTTAGATGTCATATTTTCAATATTTTTATCATGTTGTAATATAAAAATTTCAAATATCTATATTTATTCACACAATTTAATTTTCAAATTAATATAATAAGAAATTGTTGGTTTTATCATGTCATGCATGTGATTTATATAATTATACATTACAATATATAAAACATTTATATAATCATAAGAGAAATTCCATTGATAAAATTTTGGGCCAATATTGTAACATAATGAAATTTTATGAGAATTATTCTTTTTAATTTCATTGATTTCTTTTGTTGTATGTTACACCAAGATTAACTTCCCCTATATGCAACATTTTATAATCTTGTAGTATATGCAACACTAATCTTGGATTGCATTACATGCAAGAGCAGCCTTCCTTGATAGCTTGCGTTGTACACAATTACGAGTTTCACTAAACAACGATATGTTATTAAAATATTATAAAAACTAGCCGTTATGAATAATAATACCCAATTTTTGAAATTTTATAAATTTTATCATTCAAAATGGGCTTCATTTTTGGATTCAGAGTATTGAAATTAGATTAGGGTGAATTTTTGGTATTTTTTAAAAAACAATCAATTTTTGATGAATAGTGAAAAACACTGAGTTATTGGTTAAAACTGAACATTTATTTAAATATTCATTTATTTTCTTTAAACATTAGGTCAAAATAGTTAAATAATACCTATATAAGTTTAATTTAATTCACTGGAGTCATTTGATAATAATTTTAGATATATAAAAATTTTATTTAACTTTTTACTACCTTTTACCCTCCTCTTAGGAGCATTTTCAAATTTACATAAAACATAATTTTACCGCTTCTGTGAGTTGAATTTATAAAATCCAAGATACACGGTTAATATCAAGGAGTAAAATGTGGTTCAATAAGATAAAAATATTTTTTGGTGAATAGTAAATTTTTACTTTGATTTACCACTATTAAAAGTAAACAATTTAATTAAGTGTAAAAATTATATTATTATTAATTCCCTAACACATGTACTAATTCTATTGGATATTATTAAATCGACCAAAAAACCCTGAGGAATAAAATATGAACCTCTTTGGTCCACATTGATCAGATTAGGACACTTATTATTATTTTATTTAAAGAAGAGTTAAAATAGTTAAAATCAATGTTCAATAACTAAAATATTTTTAATATTGGGTAATACATAAGATAAATTAGACTATAAATATTCATTAGAAATATAAAAATCATTCATACATAATGGTATTTTAATTATATTTTTTATACATTATATAATTTAGTTTATTTATGACACAATGACGATGTAGTAATTACCTTATTAATGAAATATTAACATAATTGTTACTAGAAATAACCAAATAAATGTAATTGGAGACTTTTTATGAATTAAAATAATATTCTAGGTTAATATAACATATTAGGGTTTGTTAGATAAATTGTTTTTAAAGTAATAATGCTGTTATGAAATTAGAGGAAACAAAATACCGAATAGTGTCAAAATTGACATAAAAGAGTTTTAAAAATATATATTATATTATTAATTGATATAATGGTACTAATTTTTTAAGGTTCTTCCAAAAGACTTATATAATAATATGTATGACATTAAAGAACTAATTTGGGTTCGATTGGAGGTTTATAGTACATTTATTAACCAATTTGTGTAAGAATACAAGAGGACATGGTAAAAGATAAATTATTTAACTTAGAGTTAAATATAAACGATAAGGTTAAAAAGGTAACCTAAACCTCTCTAAAACATATTAGATGAGATTATTTCAACTGATCCCCTCCCTAGCCATGAAATAAGACACTTTAGAGCCATTATAAATTGATTATAAATTTATTATATAATAATATTTTATGTATTTCATAAGGTGTCCCTCACCCCTCTTACAAAAGGGGACTCCTCCTTATATCTAATTAACACCTCCAAAGCCATTTGAATCAGACAAACCCTACCCAAATACCCTCTCCATTATCTTTCCTTCATCCTAGAGGCCTTCCTTTAGTCAGAAATCTATCCTAAAGAGCCCTTTTGATCAAATCAAAAGGAAGAACCCGAAGAAGAGGTAAATATCTCACCACCTATTTCAAGTTCCTTTCTTCTTCCACTTACTCCTTATATGTTGTTTACATTCAAAAATAAAAATTCCAGTATCTTATATATACTACGATGTTACAATAAAAATTGTACAACTATATTAGTTTTTTTATCCATCCTATGAATGAAAAAGTAACCACATGTGCGTACGTACAACTTACCGTCTCCACGTTGTGGTGTAGTTTGTTATTCAAACATTTCATCATTTGGATGGGTATAATAATCAGTATAAACTATATAAATAATAAATATAACATTATCATGATTCTGTATATATTATATACTATACAATTATATACTATTTTAATATCAAAATAATGATATCATCACTCGTGCATACATACGGCCTACCGTCTCCACGATGTGATGCGACTCTTTCTACATGATCTTCATTGAATAATGATTATATAAATGGTTTTAATGAATAAATATGATATATATTAAAATAATACCATTATTTGAATTATTTATCTATAACCTAAAACAAGGAATAAGAATTTATTCAACAAAACACACATAAGAACAGAAAGCAATGAACACCCGAATAACAAGTAGCAATGAAATATTTCTAATAAGAAGATAAGTATATGACCATATATGATATTGTAACAATTAATATGATTCTATAATAAGAAAATGGCATTATTTAAATCATCATAGAGGAGGTTCGGATACGTACAAAGCATATTGGACTTAAGGTAATGGAAAATCTCGCAATCTCGATTTTTATCTGAGATTATTTTTACTTCGGTATTTTCTAGGGAATATTTATCATCCACATCTAGGTTTTCTTAATATATAATATTATTTCTATCCCCCTATAATTTTTTAAATCCAATTATACCTATTTTTGATATTTTAGTAAATGATATGAAATGAATATTTTGTCATTTCCAGTACGAGATATTTTTTGACTATTCCAGAAAAAGTACGAGGAGATTGTTTTTTAACTTATTCAGCATGAACTGATTTTTACAGTCTCATAATTCCTAATTTTCATTCATATACCTCTACAATATTTCATGATTATTTTCAACAAAATCCTTTTCTTTTAAAATTACATGACATTTTGTGAAAATAAAATGATTTTGATGAGGAAAGGATATTTTTCTCAAGAATCCATTTCAAGTGTTTTTTCATAACTATTTTACATCTAAGATGACATTATTTAGTATAATTATTCTTTAATTATAATGTCTATATTATTCACATGGTTTGATTCCTCTTATGAAGAAATTATATCCATTTATTTTATATGGATTATGTTAGGTTTGGATAATGTTTATTAAACCCATTTTATTATTTGGGTTATGATGAATGCGTTATGTTTATTTTGTGACACAAGTAGGAATGATTTCATTATGAGATGGGTGGGACCTATATATCCCTCAAATTAATTGGGTAAATATTTATATCTCATGATATAGTCACGGTTGGACAGAAAGTAAAATCGGGTTCAGTAATACAAGGCTGGAACGACAAGTAAACCCAGTTCAGTAATTTACTTTGTCCACTATGATGGTCATGGTAGTAATGCATTGACTACTCTGGAAATAATATCATGTTCTTGATGGTTTTCCACAATTACATGTTTTATTCCCATGATATATTATAATGGTTAATGTTTCTTTATTATCTATGCAATATGTACTACCAAGATTTATGTCATTTCTCATGATTTTGATGTTTTATGTTCATGTTTTTATGGACAAATGTTTATTGATTGTTTTTACGTTCTCCATGTTTACCCTTACTAATCATTTGAGCTCACCCTTTTTATGGTTTCTTTTCCCAAGGATATTAATAATTGTTTTATATATGAAAACAAAAGGGTAAGATATATATGGGAGATGTTGGAGATCTTTCACCACGATTCGATGATTATGTTCCGAGTTTCCAATGACACTAAACTAATACGATCTTTGGGTGTTTTTTTGTTATGTATTAATTATTCTGCAAAATTAATGTAATGTCTATGTCATGTTTGGGTCACTACAGTTGGCATCAGAGTAATGGTTTAGTTAACCGTTGGAAACTAGGATTCAAAAAACATTAGTGCAATCCCTAGAGATATTTCTAAGGGATGTCTAGGGATGTCTCTATGATTAAATATAAGTATAAGTTATAGTCCTATATTTATGGTAATGATATTAGATTTAAACCTAAGATGTTATTTATTTAAGGTACTCCCTCTTTATTATGTTGTTTTCATAGAATGATTTGTCCCTCTCACACTATTCTTTTTTGGTTTTTGATGATGGCTGGAACCCGAAGGAACCGTGTGGATCAATGTAATGGAAAATGAAATGATTGTACTCTTAAACAAAAAAATGTTATGGGAGATGGAGTGAAAAATCTTATTGCTATACTTGAACATGCTATGAATCACTCTAGACTTCTATATGAGCAGAGAAGGGAATAATATTCTATTGAGTCCTTCATGAGGAAACGTTCACCTTCTTTTAGTGGGTCTCTTGATCCCCTTGTTGCTGAACAATGGATCAGTACCATTGAAAAGATATTTTCCATACTTCGCTGTATGGAACAAGAAAAATTCATTCTGCTTATTTAATGTTTAGAAGGTGAAGAAGACCAATGGTGGACTCTAATTAATAATATGAGGCCCCAAGAGAAAATTGATTCCATTAAATGGGATGAGTTCAATAACTTATTTTTCAATAAGTACTTCCCTCTTTTTATTCAAAAAAAGATTGAAAAGTAGTTCCTTGAGCTTAAGAAAAAGGATGATGAATCTGTTGGTATATTCGAGGAGAATTTTACAAGGCTTGCAAGGTATGAATCTAGCTTTATAATCCAACCTGAATGTAAAGTTGATCGATTCATCAGTGTCTTAAAACCAATTCTTCGAAGAAATTAACTATTGAAGACTTCAGTGGCTATAAAGAAATTGTGTGTTGTGCTATCAAGGTAGAACTGAAAGTTAGTGTTACATATCCATCTCAATGTTTTAACAAAAAACTAAAGAATGAGTTCAAAGAAAAATCTCAGAACAATGGTGAAAATAAGGTGAATATTTATTTATGCTCAATGTGTGGCAAGAAGCATGGTGAAAATTGTCAAAATGGTACTAGATAATGTTTTATGTGTGGAAAAGAAGGTCTCGAGCAGCTGGGTGTCGAAGTAATGGGAAAAAGGTATCTAATGATGTGAATGGAGAAAAGACTTCAGAGAACACTCCACCAACACTTTAGTGATACAAGTGTAAGTAAATGTGGCATTATACTATCCAATGCCCTAATCCAAGGGTTAATGATGATCTACATCAACTACATCCTAAATAAAAGGACAAAGGGAAGTCACATGTGATCACTATTGGTGATTTTGTGTATGAAACCAATGTGGTATAATGATTATGTGTTTATGTAATGGGATTCGAAAAAATGTTGTGGAATATCATTTATCGTATTGTGGGATATTGTAATATCTATGTATAGGTTTATTTTGGTTTTCAATAATTATATGGGAACAGTAACCATGAAAAGTGATTGGAATATTTTTGGAAATTAGCTAAAATGTGAATAATGAAGGGATAAGGAGAAAATAATATGTTTGATATTATTAATGAGCTCATGACTGATATAAGTAGAAAGTTATATCATAGTTTGATTATATATAAATTTTTGGATTTTGGAATGTGGAAAGAGTTAACTTTTGACAGCATTCATGTTTTCACTAAGGTTCAATGAGTATTTATTTTTCAAGAGAATACATGATTAAGGTATTCACATCTTTGAAATGTGACCAACAAGATATATCGTATGATAAATGATGGTATTCACATGCACGGTAGATGAAATTTTTAGTAATCGTTTTCCTTATACTATGAGATCGGATAGAAGTATTTTTGATTAGCCAAAATATTGGAATGGATTAATTTGGACATCAAATAGTATTGTTTAAGGATAGAAATTTTTTATCGATATTATTTATGGAATGTTATAGTGGTGATGTTTTAGAAAAAGGGAAACCTATAGGATGGGAGACTACCCGTCATGTCGAAAAATGTTGCAGGAATCGAACCCACAACCTATGTGTGACAGGTCTTCATTGCCTACAACCGGTTTACAGGAAGACCCTGGTTAGTAGAAAGAAGTTTTATTTTATTAAGCGTTATGATAGATGAAATATAAATCCATTTTTGGAACCATATACGATTAATCACACCATAGAAGGAATTATGTATATTTAATAAAATTTTCTAACCATATGTTTGAGACAGATGGAATGAACTATAATTTTATCACATGATCTGCTAATACTTCAAGAATAACAAAATCAACTTCAGTTCTTTAAAAAATATTTGAAGTGGAAATTGTTCATGGAATGACAAACGATGATATTACACTGAAATCAAGTAAGTATTTCTATTTATGTAAAAATTCATCAATGTTAGGGAAATGATCATGAAAACCAAAAATGGTGTCCCAGTACTCTCATATCTGATGAATCAGATGGAAACTTAGATCATCACAAATTTATGGCTTTGTGATTCTTGGATTTTTCATATCCATGTTTTCTACCACTCTCTTTCAGAACATTGTGGTTATATTTCTCTTCCATATCGATATTTTCACTTACATTATCCTATGTGGAACCCCATTGATGAGTTACTTTGGGTATCTGTTATGTTTCTAATTGTTTCGCAACAAATCGGATGGAGTGGATCCACACGCCTGACGGTCGATCTCACGGAGGACAGGGCTACTCTCAATCGCCCAGGTCAGGTACATCTGTCTTCGTTTCGAAATGCCCAACGGTTCCATATCCAACGATAAGTGTACATACTTTCCAAAGGCTAGTGTTCGCTGGGTGATTGGCCATCGATGTTTAAGAACTCACATAGGTTGAGAGGATGGGAAGTTGGGCACATCTCACCATTTTTTGGGGGAATTATTGCCTATTCCGGGACTCTCTTATAAATTTAAGACGTATTTATATGTTCATGAATCTTTGGTTTATACCCAAGCATGGTATCCATGGATTACTCCTGGTTGGAAATGGTCAGCAGAACATAGGTATTTGGAATCATTAAGCATGAGGTTTACCATCCCTCATTGGTTTAATGACTCAGTGGATTTTGGACTCATTGAGACGGTACTGGCTTAAAGCCTTAAGACTGGGTGCTCTGGAGATTATTACCATCTAGGGGGGACAGATAATGACTTGATCGTTTAGATCGAACCTGGGATACGGACTTCCTACGTATACTCGTGAGACGAATTAGAATCCACATAGTTAGGTAGTGTATTTTAATGTCATGTGGGATGAAGGATCTGGGATTACACTCTAAGGTGGCCCAATGAGACAGTGGATGTGGATTACACTCTAAGGCAGCCTATAGAGTTGGTGAACCGACGTAAAGGGGTCGGAATGACCGGGTGGTGGGCTTGAACCTCATGGAGGCTTCCTACTTACCATGCCTTGACATTGATAAAAGTCCTCGTAGTTCATAGGAGGTTGGGGCCAGGGTCACTACTTTCTCTAAGCCCACGTGAGTCATGCTCGGTGTGAGAAACAAGAGGTAGTAGAGACCTGACTACCACATCATGAACGATGCGTCCGTGGGAAGCGTAGTGGTGCTTACGCGTGGAGCGACCCAGAGAAATAGAGATTGGGACTTAAACTAGGATGGAGGTTTGATGGTGACAAAGCCCAGAGGGAGTGGGAAAGGGTGCCTCTATGTCAACCTCCCCTCTTGGTTCTTGAGACCGGGGAAGTACGAAGGTGAATGGGTGCTACCTACTGCAAAAGGCTAGGGGATTACACAAAGGAGGTTTCCTTATCACTCTCAGAAGAGGGGAGAATTACTCACCATTGGAGTCGAAAGGAAACGCAAGCGGGGTGCCCCACTCCTGGTCAATGGAGAGGTAGAAAGGGGACTCCCGGGCTCAGACCCTGCACTACCATGGGTATGTGAACCCCGGAGTGGTTTGGGATCCTGATCAAGGGCATTAGAAATCCCTTTTCCCTCATCTACCGTGGGTATATGAACTCAAAATATCACTCTTCCACACCTGAGGGTTAAATCATACAAATCCGGTGGCTTCGGAAGAGGCCCTGGCTCGGGGCCGATGAATAGACCAATGAGGAGGTTACGAAGGATCAGGCTGGATTAGAAGGATTTTATCTGACTCGAGGAATGGGAAAACCAAAGGAGTTGTCTGGCCATATGGGTGTATGAGGAGTGGCGCCTTTCTCTTAGGGGGGTGCTACGTGGCTGTAGAGGCCATCCGCATACCAGGGTGGTACGCAGACTGATAGGCATTCCGAGTACCAGGACAGTAAGCGGCATCGGGTTCAGCCTGCGTACCAAGTTGGTAAGCAGGGGAGTCCACGCGAGTAGCGGTGGCCAGGGGCGATGAAGTTTGATGGTTTTTCGGTCTGGGATTTCCTCGCGTAAGAGGGTGCTACGCGGTGCGTCAGATCAAAAAGGGGGCATAGACTCCCTGGTCCGCAGGGAGTACATCCGCGGAGGGGCTATGGCTCGCGGTCTTCTTTTTCTTTTTATTTTATGTTCACGGTTTACAAATTTCTTATGCATTTTTCATTTCCTTAATAATTAATTTCCAATTTCATACCTGTTCTGGTTCGCGAATTGGAACATCACTATTTGCGAAATCCTAAGCTCCTTCCTTCAAAATCCATCTACCCTAGTCTGATTGATCCACTTCTTCTCCCCCTAGATCTCATTTTAGAGAGTGGGGAAAGAGATGTATCTGTGGTTATGAAACACATTTTGTGGAGGACCATGACTAGAAACCCGGTATACAGATTACTTGGTCAATCTGCAACTCGTGGGGAATTGAATACACCTTCCCCGTGAAACAAACTAGTTTGGGGAGTGCTTCGCGGCCACACAGGGCTCTGCCTCTATTCCGCGAATGATGGTGTACACGGTCTAGGCAAGTTGACGTAGTTCGAGGCTGTGGTGTTTCATGATGGTGGAATAGCCTAGCGCCCGTTCTGCTTCGTGCCTGCAGAGGGTCCCCTCCTCTATTCCGCGAATGACAGCAGTCTGCGGAGGGGGCGACTTGCTGAACCGGCCGTGTACCATCAACATTGGACCGGAATGCGGACCGGGTTTTCTTTTTCCAACCTTTGAGTATTCCTCAAATATTTTCCCAATTCCTCAAGGGAAATTGGGTAGAATCCTCTCTTAAATTAAGGGGATTCTCATTCTCCTCTACGGAATTTTTAGGACCCTACAAATGTCCCCTATCTTAATGGGGTCTGATCGGAACGAATAAGAGACTATTCCGATGTAGAGTGGTACTGAAATGTGGATAGTTTGCGGTAGAGGGGTGGCCCATGTAGGGGTCCACTCTTATAAATATGGGGGGCCCTTCCCTTGTCTTATAACAGATTCCTCGTGAACATGGATATCATACCATTCGTCTCAGCGTGATAGCTCCTTCGTGAAACTCCTCATCCACGAACCAGCTTCCATTTCCATGAACCATTCCTTTTTCTCACCTTCCTTCACCGACATACCAATCTCCCATTCATGAAATAAAACTTTTAATCAATTAAAAAGTAAGCTAAAAGTGACCAGGTAGGAACTTGCTTCGCGGTTTTGATTGTCCGTAAACTGAAATCTTCCAGACATTGAAAATTTCATAATTCATCTGAACATAAACATTTAAATTCGAGGTTGATATTTTATAGAGAAGTCTGGTTCATGGTTTTTGGCCAATGCTCTGCGGGACAGAGTACCACGGACTTCTTCCGCGTAGGGTTGGTTCGTAGGATGCAGCCATTGCGAACAACCTTTTGAGGCTCACTCGCGGACCTTTTCATGAAGGCTCCTCAATGGAGTCCTTCTCCATATACATGGTTTTTTTGTCCATATTTTATTATTTCGGACTAACCATTTTACTGGTTTCTTTATAATGCAGGTAGATAATATGGTTCCTCCTAGACTTTCACCTAGGCCTGCTACCAAGCCTCTTCTAGTGAGTGCAGCGAGACATCTAGCTATGATTCATAGAGACGAGAGCATCAAAGAGGACCCAAGCCATCCAATCATTCCCGACGATGGTGTTTTGAAGGACTTACTTTGCCATGAACTTATGGTCTATCCTATATCTAATCATCTTCCGCATTATGGTTTTAGCCTTCAAGACGACGTCCCTATCCCCCCTGTCTTCTCAGGTCTTCTGTCCCCTTGCTTAGAAGTGATGCCGAAGTGCACTCAAGCGGACCTTGCCTAGTCAAGAGATATGATTTCTGATTCCGACCCAAAAGATTCTTTTATTTTGAGAGGCTCCATTTAGAATCAAAGCGATTGGTATACTCAGGACTTCTCCAAAGAAAACTTCCTCAGGAGTTACCCCTCCTTGATTAACCTTGCCCAAGTGGATCCTGATGCAGGATGGATTCCAAGGTGGGATCTTCGATCTGGTGGGATTTTCTCAAATGACTGGGCCTGGGCCTTCTGGCTCCATTATCATTGCCGGGAATTTCCCAAGTCATTGTAAGAGGTAAATCTGTACTCTGCTGTGTTGGCTTCCCAGTATGTTGTTTACCCACCAACTCTAATCCTGCTTGATTTTCTCAGTTACTGGTGTTCACACACTAATACTTTCCACCTTTCCCATGGTGATGTTGATATTAGTTTATTGGACATTTATCAATTGGGTGGGATTCTGATCATTGGTGAGATGTATGATGAGTTCTTTCCCACTTCTGATGCATGGGACGATCCCTAATAGGTGCCTTCGTTGGCGAGGGATCAGCTGGTTATGGCAGAGCGGTCACTGGGTCACCCCTTATGTGCTTGCCCTCTTATTCCTTATAGGACCTAAATAGGGTTTTTTCTGAAGACCATTGGTCCTGTGCCGTAGATCATGCACCCTAGGATTCATCATTCTCAACATCCAAAAACAATTCTAGGTTCCTACTGGGCGGTTCTGGAGGCGGGTGACTACCTTTCATGGGGTTAATAGGTGTGCCCTGGTGTGCCGCCTATGCTTAGTCTGGTAGGTCTTTTCTCCATGTTTTTTAGTGGGTGGCTATTCCCATATCGGGATATCAAACTAGGTGTCAGAGCTTGCAACATGATGATGACAGCTGAGCTGGCGGGAGGACACCCGATGAATCTGGCCATGCCCACATTGGCTTGTCTTTACGAATTACTGAGCCACATGCAAGAGGTCGGGTCACCAAATTTTCTGAGTGGGCCCTTTCAATTCTTATATGGCTCGGTAGTGGATCATTGTCGCTGTTATGAGTATCGTACAAACACAGTCATCCCTCTTCATACCCTTCGGCCTACCCTGCTTGATATAACTGGAGTTCGTCGAAAGTCTCTCATCTCTGATGAAGTCTTCAAGTTTCTGGGTGACTTTTCATAGTTCACATTCAATCCATACCCCACTCCTTCCGGCATCCTTGTTGACAACTGCAGGGGGATCTTATAAGAGCGCTCTTTTATGATTTCTTTGCGGGATTGGTTTTTATCTGCACGGATTAATGTGGTTTCTCTATGTGATTTGTACACCCCACATCATTTTTCTCGATAGTTGGGATGCATACAACTCCAGATTTCCCTTCCACATCCTCGGGCCCGAGGACTACATATGTCCACTCTCCGTTAATGGTTGTTGATGTTGGTGAAGGAGGGATCTTGCACAAGAATTCCCTTGCCTAACATAAGAGCGGCTACCAGGCTATCCTTGGAATATGCAAGAATGTGGATAAATAATTATCTAGATGAGATCATGGGGAAGGTTATCTGACACTTTCCCAAGTCAGGGGTTACTGCGGCTACTATGCCTACCACACCTTCCTCGCTGGCTTTGAGGGAGGACCGACTGATGGATCGCTGGTCAAATTTGCTCAGGGAATCTTCCTCTTTTAACCCATTTCCGGTCGAATTTTAGACAAATCCAATCCTTTTGAATGTAAATGTGGATGACCCAATGAATTTTGGTCCCCATGATGTAATTACTGAATCACCACTAGCCGATACTGGACTTAATCTTGAACCAGGGCTAGAGGATTATAACCCTTCAGTACTGGAACCATCTTATAGTGCACACATGTATGTGCTAGCCGTAATCCCAGACATAATTCACGTGCTATCTAGCGATGAAACCAAAGACCCTCATGTCATGGATGATCACCGAGCAGTGTGAAGGTGGGCCTGGCCTAGGATCCATGAGATTTTTGGAAAAACTCCTCTAACTAAAATGGAGACTAAAACTGAAGCCCTTTGGAAAATCTTCCTAGGCTTGGGGTTAGGTGGGTTTGACTATCGACAACTTCATTTTCTCTCTTTCTAGGTCATCATTGCATGTGTGGAGGCTTCCGCTAGTGAACAAAAACTTTCTCACCTCACTGCCTCACATTGCGGGACCTGAGCACTTGATGATTCTATGATGATGCTCTGTCAGCTAATACTAGTAGAGGTGATCTCTCAAGATCAGGTGTCCACCCTATCTACTGAGTTGCATGAATGCGAAGCTCGAGCAGTAATGCTGAGGGATCAGTTGCCATCTCTGACTAGTGACCTTGAGGCTACCAGCAAAGGTATCAATGATGTCCAAAAGACGGTGATATGTACTCATTCGGTGGCCAAAGTTGAGTCTAGGGATAAGTTCTTGCTAGGGAAAACATGCAATGACCTTCTCCGCACAGTTTTCAATCTGATGGAGAGAAAAA
Source organism: Viscum album (assembly GCA_963277665.1). Lineage (NCBI taxonomy): Eukaryota > Viridiplantae > Streptophyta > Magnoliopsida > Santalales > Viscaceae > Viscum > Viscum album. The sequence goes on from OY728123.1 coordinate 885,631,907, forward strand.
TCCAGTCTTTTTTGTGATCGCCAGAGCTATTTTTGTACATTCATTTTTTACCTCTTTTGTTTTGGTAAAGGAGAGACTACAGCTTTTGGATGACCTCCTTTTTTTGTCCAAATGGAATAAAATCTGCTATCGATCTCCCCTTGCTATAAAATTTGATTGTTACTAGAACAAGTATTGCATAAATAACAAATCATCAAATTATAATTAATCATAATTTATAAAAATTGTAAAAATAGAAACGAGCTCTAATTTTTGCCTAGAATATTGGATCCAGCGAGCATAGTTTGACTATTTCTAGGGTTTTGTTGAAAACCCTCACAAATTTTTTGTCTTTTTTGTTAATACCATAATTTAGCTAGGGCCAATTTGGTGTGGACCCAGCAGGTATGGCTCGGCTTTTTCTTAGGTACCCTTTTCAGTTTTTTGGCCTAACGGGCTTTGCGCCTCTTTTTGTGAGTGGTTTAAAGACCCACCAACAAGACTATCATTATTGATGCCTTAGGTTGAATAGATTTGACCAGATATGATGGGGTGAGGGCCCCAATGAGGTTTGGTTGATTAAAATATGTCTCCATACCCTTTAGATGCACGCAGGGGGAACATGTATTGATTTGAATGACATGCAGGGCATGTCTTAAGGCATGGGAGTCGTATCGGTATGAAGAGGTAGGAAAAGCATCACCCAAGGAAGACTTGCCTTTATTATACAGGCCAAGGGTGATCAATATGTAGAGCTGCTAAGGGAATGGTGTTCATAGTCTTTCAAAGGTTTCCTTAAGTCAATGAATATCCATTTTTGATTGCCTGGGGATTTCATGGAATTCCGGCATACAGAAACCACCATGGGTGGCGGGGAGAATTGTGAAAACCACCAGGGGTGGCTCGAAATGGGTGTGTGTGACGTCTAAAAGGGTTCGGGAACATCTATATTAATAAGGAGTGTGGAAAAAAGGTCCCTTTCCTACACATTTAGTTAGCGTAGTGGATTGTCAGAGCTTGGTGCAGTTTAAAGTCATGTCGTTGTGACATTGTTTAGAATGGAACTACTTCTCCTAGTTCTTGGTAATATCATCAGATATGTTCCAGCATATTCAGATAGGGTTGTGAAATAGGTTGGTAAACTTAAGCTCAGAGGGTTTATGAATCTAGGGATGGATATGGGGGCTCAGAGGCCTAGAGGCATATAGAGAGAAGCAATGCCTGAGGAAATCATTCCTTTGGTAGACGATCCAAGGGCGATTAGTATGCAGAGCCACTGAGGGCATGATATACATAGTCATGAAATGGTGTCCTTAGTTTAATGATTGTATTCTCCCGATAGCCAAGAAACTTTAGGGAAGTTGAGACTCGGAACCACCATTGGTGTCTTACAAGGGTTCATCTCCTTTTGGGTACAAAGTGTGGTTTATGAGGAGAAGGTGCTAGAATACGGGAGAAACATCTCGGCTAAATTTCCTGGGAATGGGTGAAGTCATCCCTTCTCACATTAGTGTGAGATTGTGGTTTGTGTAGGTCTAGCCAATGCTTTGAGGGATAGAGGAAATCCTCTATTCCTGACTAAACCCATAACAGGTTCACCCGTGTAGTTTAACGTCATGCATCAAAGAAGGAGGGCCTTTTAAATTTTGTGCAGTTTAATATCATGTGGTGAGGACGAGGAGAATTTTTTAAGATGTTTTGCAGTTTAATGTCATGCAGCGAGGACATGGGGAATTTTTAAATATGTGAAAATTCTTGAAATTGGAGGAATTTCTCTGGATGTTTAATGCTTGGTCTTCACAGCTTCACGCCAAGCAGCCAAAATATGTTCAGTACAGTTTTAATCTCCATGCAATAAGGACATAGTTGCAAAGGCCACTCTGGATTAGAATGTAAGTGGGCTTGAATATATCAGCATGTCCAAGATGTGGAGAGGGGTTGATGATATAAATAATGGTCCCAGGGATTCATGGATCGGGAGAAAGGATATGGGGGCTCTGATCCCAGTAAGCGTACGTGGCGAGAAAGAGTGTTGCCCGAGGAAATCATTCCTTTAGTAGATGGGCCGGGGGCTATCAATATGGAGAGCCTCTGAGGGAATGGTATTCATAGTAATGCAAAGGTATCCGTGGGTCGATAAATTTCCACTTCCGATGGCCATGAATGATTATGAGGATCTTCGATTGTCCGGGACAAGAAGTCTGTCATTTGGTAAGGAAATATCTGGACAAGTCGGGAATGTTTCTCCCTGGTTGTTGTTTAAACTCAATGAGTTCACTGCGCTGATTTATCATGCACATGGAGTGCACCTTTACACCATGTAGTTTAACATCGTGCTGTAAGGATGGAGTACTCTTAGTTTAATGGTCGTAGAATTCAGACCATTGGGTGGATATTGTTACAATTTCCTGGAAAGCCACTAAGTTAGGAGGATATGATATACTTTGAACAAGTGTAAGGGAATTAGGGTGTAAACTGTAACTCTGGGGTTTCCTAGATTAGGAAGTATGGTATGGAGGTTCTAAGGATGATAAGCGTACGGGGCTTGGAAGAGTGTCTCCCGAGGAAATGTTTTCTTTGGTAGACGGGCCAGGGGATATCAATATGCAGAGCCGCTGAGGGCATGGTATGCCTAGTCATGAAAATGTTTCCACGGGTAGATAACATTCCACTTATGATGGCCATGGATGATTATGAAAATTCGAGATTGCTCACAGTACATAGTTCAGCATATGGGGATAATGGTGTCCAAGCATACAAGAAACATCTTCACCACAATTACCCGTCAAGTCAAAGTATCCTAGACCTGACTTGATGTTTGTAGATGTAGATGGTCATGTTAAACATAGGTGGATACATAGGCTAACTAGGTAGGGACACCCTAGAAACTTTTGGATGTGAGAGGGGGACGGACTTGTAAACCACTGCTCCATAAATGTTTGGATTAGGAGATGTGATATGGGGGCCATGAAGCCTGTAAGTGTATGGAGATAGAAAGAGTACCGCTTGAGGAAATATTTCCTTTGGTAGATGGGCCAGGGGATATCAATATGTAGAGCCGCTGTGGGAATGGTATGCATAGTCATCCAATTGTGTCCACCGGTCGATGGTCTTCTACTTCCGATGGCCTTGAAGGGTTTTGAAGATCTGAAATTATCTAGGTCATGGAGTCTGATGTATAGAGAGGATTCATCCAAATTCGCAAAGAGTATTATCATCTCGTTTTTCCGTATATCTTGGGTGGGTCGCAATGAAGTCTGTGCAGTTTAATGTCATGTGGTGATGAAGAAGTCTGTGCAGTTAAAACATCGTGCGGTGAGGACGAGGGTGAACTGACTTGAAAAGGGGATTCCATGCCATTTAACGACATGCGGTAAGGACAATGGGTATATGTACCTATGTTTTGTTATATCAGAGGCTTGGATAGGTGGTAAGATCTCGGAATCTCTACATATCCTGCGAGGGTAGGAATTAAGCCTCGCGTAGTTCTTTTGGGGAATACACCCCGTGCGGGTCTGGTCCGTACAGGGAAAGGGGGTATTTTTGGCTTCATTTAGGGTGGTTGGGCCAGGGTGAGGAATTCTGGCATCACTACATATCCTGAAAGGGAAGAAATCAAGCCTCACGTAGTTCTCTAGAAGATAATACACCCCATGCAGGTTTGGTCCGTACATGGGGGGAAGGGGCATTTTCAATCTTTCCTATTCGTGCAGTTTAACGTCATGCGATAAGGATGTGAAATAAACCCCATGCAGGGTTGGTTTGTACATGGGGGGAAATGGAATTTTTAACTTTCATATCCGTGTAGTTTAACATAGTGTGGTAAGGATGAGGAATACAGCCCGTGCAGGTTTGGTTCGTACATGGGGGGAAAGGGCATTTTTAACATTCTTATCTGTTCAGTTTAACGTCGTGCGGTAAGGACAAGGAATACACCCCGTGCAAGGTTGGTCTGTACACATGGGGAAATGGAATTTTTAACTTTCTTATCTATGCAGTTTAACGTTGTGTGGTAAGGATAAGTAATACTCCTTGTGGAGGGTTGGTCTGTACATGGGGGGAAAGGGAATTTTTATATTTATTTTTGGGGTGGCTGGGCCAGGATATAGAATCCCGGTGTCACTACATATCCTGCTATGGCAAGAATCAAGTCATATGTAGTTCTCTGAAATCCATGCAGTTTAATGTCATGCGGTGAGGACAAAGTACTCTTATTTTAGGTTCATAGTGTTTGGAACGTTGGGGCATGGTAGTTTAATGTCCTGCCGCACGGATGGTAACTGCTTTTAATTATACGAAATTGTTCTTCAAGAATATCACATTTGTAGGTCCGGTAGTGGATTGCCCATTCATAGAGACCGAGGAATATGCACTATTGGAGTAAAACATATTTATAACATATGGTCCCTCCCACTTGGGATCCCTCAGTGGAGGTTTCTTTTTGGGTCTCATTGTGGCTTAGAGGACCAACAAAAATTCACCTTCCAAGAAAGACCGAAGATGAACTTTTTTATTGAAATCTCGTGTGATCCAGTTCTGATATACCTCCAGATGGTGCAATGTGTGAAACTGCTTCTCATCTATCTGTTCCAATTCTCCTAGACGTTTTTCTAATTTCTCATCATTGGATAACTGATCACAAATGGCATCAAAGAGTGAGGGAAATTGGAGCTTAATGGGCAGAACCTCTTTAGTTTCCTACACTAATGAGTACGTAGTAGCCCGAGTAGCAGTGCTGATTGTGGTTCATTAATACCATAATGCATGAAGGAGTTTATCCATCCATGATTTCTTGTCTTTATCAACCATTTTCTAAAGAATTTTGGGCATGGACTTTTTGAAAGCCTCTATCTATATGTTAGCCGCTGTATGGTAGCAGATTGAGTGGTTTGCCTTGATACCATATTCTTGGTATGGTTTCTTCAATTCAGCAGAGCGGAAGTTGGTGCCGTTATCCATCAATATGGTATGAGGGATGCCAAATATATTGATGATATTGGTTTCCACAAAGTTGAAGATATTTCTTTCCCTGACATACTTAAGGGGTACAACTTCTACCCATTTGGAAAAGAATCCCCTTGCTGTGAGGATATACTTTAGTTGTTTGGCAGTGGCCGGAGGATATGGTCCCATGACGTCCATCCCCCAGATAGAAAATGGCTAGGAGTACTTGTCCTAATGAATTAACTCTGGGGTTGGTGCATGACGTTGGCATGAATTTAGAATGATCTGCATTTTGCAGAAAAGTGCTCGCAATCTCATGTCATGGTGGTCCAATAGTACACAAGCCATATAAAGTGATGGTAAAGCATAGAACCTGAATGGTGTGCTCCAAATACTCTGGCATGTTCATCAGTCATGAAGGAATTGGTTTCTTCTCCATCAATTCATCTAAGGAGGACTCTGTCGAGGCCTCATTTGAAGAGGACCTCTTACTGACCTGTGCCACCATATAGGACAAAGATGATTTCCCTTCTCTGTATTGGCTCTAATTCAGCCATGTCTGATGGAATTTCTCCCCTTTAAGGTAGTTTGTGATAGGTGTCATCCAGCCGGTGGTGGTGGCATATGGATCAGGGACAATACGAACTTCATTGATTTCATCAGTCATATTCTAAACAAACGGTGAGGCGATTCAACGATGAGCAATACTGATAACTGTTTCATCACAGTCTGGGTCATCTAGGGTTTTTGTCGCATTAGCTAATGCATCGGACCCGGCATTATGAGACAGGGGAATATAGGTCAATGTTGGTTCTATGGAGAATTCCATCACTAACCCTTGGACATGGTCAAAAATGGGAATACACTCCTCCTTTTTAATAGCATAGTCACCATTGGCTTGCTGGATGACCAGTTCTGAGTCACCTTTTACATTCAGGTTTTGTACTTATGCCTGGATTGCGTGCTCCAGACCTACAATGAGGGCTTGATATTCCGACTCATTGTTTGTACATCCTTCTGACAAGAGGAAGGAATATGGAAAGACTGCCTTTTCTGGGGACATGAGTATTATCCCCAAATACACCTTCTTAAATTTGGGATCCTCCATCCTTTTCCCTGTTGAGATTTGGGATGTGTCGTCGAAGTAAATTTCCCATGTTGGGTGCTCCTCATGAATCGAGAATATGTCTTCCTCAGGTAACTCAACATCTGGTGCGGTGGTCCATTTTGAGGGGTGATCTGCCAAAAAAATCTGCTAACACCTGGTCATTGATGGCTTTATGAGGCACAAACCAGATGTCAAACTATTATAGGATGACCACCCATTGGGATAGGCGCCCAGTCAGCATTGGGTGGTTGAGGATGTACTTGAGCGGGTTACTATGCGAGACCAAATTGAAATCATGATGCGGCAGATAATGTCTCAATTTTTGAACTGCGAAGACCAAGTCCAAACAACTCTTCTCAATATTTTAGTCTTGAGTTTCAGCAATGATCATGGTTCGGCTGAGGTTATAGAGATTGTTTTCACTGCCGTCATCATTTTTCATTGCGATGAGGGCTCCTGGTTACCGTTCGAGGGCCTTCACGTACAGGATAAGGGGTCTCCCTTCAACCGGGGGCATGAGCCCAGGAGGGCGTAAGAGGAACTTCTTCAGGCTGTTGAATGCCTCTAGGAAATCATCTGTCCATTGATACGTAAGCCCCTTTTTCAGTAACCTGGTGAAGAGAAAACATTTTCCCACCATGTTGGCAATGAACCGCCTAATTTAGGCCAGGTGTCCTTGGAATCCTATCAACATAGTGATATTGCAATAAGGTGGTATGCCAAGGATAGCCTTTTTTCTTTTCACATTTGACTTCAGTGCCACGATGACATACGATGAAGCCATGGAATTTCCCTAAGATAACCCCAAAGGCTCATTTAATTGGATTCATCGTAAGACAATGTTTTCGATGTTTGTTGAAGATGGTTTCAAGGTCTAATAGGTGATCTAAGCACTGTCTTGATTTTACCACCAGTTCATCCATGTATCATTCGACGAATCTTCCTAGGAATGGTTTAAAGATATGATGCATGGAACATTGATATTTGGTTCCAGCATTCTTGAGACCAAAGGGCATGACCCTGTAAAAAATATTCCTTGAGGTACTCTAAAGGTAGTGGATTCTTCTTCTTCTCAGGCCATCCATATTGGAATATACCCTAAATAACCATCCATGAAGGAGAGATCCTCATACCCGGCCGTTGCATCGATTAATAACTTGGTAATCGGGACCATGAAATCATCATTCGAAAAATTCTGGTTGAGATCATTGAAATCAATGCAGAAGCGGCTTTTTCCATTCTTTTTCCTGATGGGGACAATGTTGGCCAACAAAATGGGGTATTGGACCACCCGAATGAAGCCTTCTTTAATCAGCTTATCAACTTCAACCTCTATTATGGCAGAATGTGAGGGGTGTGTCCTTCTGGCGGCCAGTTTATATCCTCAGTGGTCTTCTAGCAGACCTAAGTGGTGTGTTACCACTTTGGGATCGAGTCCCAGAGTTTTAGTTTAATTACAGGAAAAAACATCCCAGTGTTGCCTCTGGAAAGAGGTATATACCTCGTGCTCCTAGGGAGACATGTATTTACTAATGAGAGTGGGCCTCAGGTGTTACTCGGTACCTAGGTTTATTTTTCTAATCTCATCCACGATAGTAGAGATACCTTCCTCAAATGCAAGAGGTGCATCCCTGAGATCTTCCTCCTCTTCTTCCCCCACATTATCACCGTCTTGATCTGACAGGGGGATAGTTCCAGGCATGGGCACTTGGGGGACCAGATGCGAGGCATCGTGGGCATCCCTTCTCATGCATTTGTCCCCAAATTCAGGTTTATCGATCGTTTACGGATTGTCACGCTCGACCGCTATTGCTAAATACATGAGGACACTTGATTGTGTTTCCGAGCTTGAATCCCTTCTCTCAACACGGTTGATGGGAAATGCGTAGTCTCTGCCAAGCTGCCTGAGGGGGTCATCAGGAACCATTTACAAGCCATTTTGTGCAAGGATACAGTCAATACCATCGAGCGAAGTCTTATTTTTCTTTTGATCATAAAACCCGGTAGCAATGTAGTGTGACTAGGTGAGATTGAAAGAGGCCTTGTAGCTGTGCAATGTCCCACTTTTTCCATTGATGCAATACTTGATACACTGGTGGTAGGATGAAGGAAGGACCATGTGTTTATGGAGCCATGGCCTTACTAGAAGGGAATTGAATGTTGTGTTCTTCCGGACCACCAATAATTCCAAGTAGGCAACAAGGTCACCAAAATGAGTTTTTAGATTGATTAGACCCATTGTCTCTTGTTCACTCTTGTCGTAACCCAACAAAGTTGTGGCTGGGGTATTAGATCATCCTCACTGTAGCCTAACTTACGAAGTGTGTGTAGGGGAATGAGGTTAACTCTATCACTGTTGTTAATAAATAATTTTCAGATCTCAACACCATTTAGTGTTTCGGACACATATAGTGGTTTGATATGTCCTTTCATGATGGAATCATCATCCTGATCAGTGAAGGAAATCACCACCTTGTACAAAGCTGAGATAGTCTCTGTCCGGTAAATCTGGATGGAAGCTACGTCATCTTGGAACTCCTGGGGGAGGATCAAGGCTTCTATAAGCACCTCACTAAGATCGTCTGACAAACTCAGGGCATCCAGGATGGACTGTTTGGCTGGTACAGACGCCAACTGCTTAAGGATATCGTATTTTTTTTCCAACAACTGACGCTTCTCCACTGGTGAGAGTGTTTTAGCAGGCATCTTGGGAGATGGAGTATGTGATGAGGAGGGACCGGCCGTAGGGTCATATGTTGATGGTGTTCCCACATTTTGGGGACTCGGCCCATTCGGTCTGTTTTTGCACACTGGGAAGCTAGACACCTATTCCTCCTCTGATGGGTACCACAAAATGAAGGTGCCAGAGTGGCCGCTAGTGGAGGTGGAGGGATTTTATTTCTTCTATTGAGTCTGTTGAAGGGATATCCCATGGTTTTTTGTGATATTAACAGTTTGGGCCATAGTAAAACCATAGGGTTGGTTTCGGCCGCGGCTGTGCCTCCCCTCATATCCCCTACTTATGTGATTCCTCCTCCTAGCCCCTTGCATTGGGAACTCAGGTTCGTAGCCATACCCTTTGTCAGGGAACGATTCCATAAGATGGATTATGTGGATGGAACCAAAGATTGGCTCCTCATCCTATGACATGTCAACTTGTTTGGTTGTCCCTGATGGTTCCTTTTGGTGGGTCGGTGCCCATGGTACCAAGTTTGGGGGCATAAAATCTGATAGTGTCGGGGCTAACTTTGGCCTCATTGTGGACTTATCATCTTGTGCTTGTCTCCTCCCTGCTCTATTAAGCCTTGATGACCATCTCATGGAGGGTTTTAAGGACGATATTTTTTTGGCTGTACGACATTAGGGGATGTTGGTGGTGACACCAGCTGTCGTAGTTGAGCTCAGAGTATGCCCTGAGCTCGACTGACAGTCTTTCGAGTCATCAAGTCATCAAATTCCATCCCTTTCCTTCTGGTGACTTCCTTCCACCCCTCCCCATTATTAGAGTCGGTGGTAGAAATACACGTCATATGTGCTGGGGGTGGCCCCAGCTTGACCTTCCTAGAGTCTACCATGCTTCGTAGGAGTTATTTGAAGATGAAGAATTACTTGATATTGTGCCCCAACATTCGATGGTGGGGAAAGTAATATGGAATTTCATTGCGGTCGACTTCTTTGGGCTTCCATTCCTTCAGGAGGTATAGAATGTTTCAATTCATGGTGGTGATGAAGTAGACACAGACTTGGTCCTCTCATAACGAGTATACATTGTGTCTCTGTTCCTCGAACTGGTTCTTCTTTGATCATCTCTGATTGTCCCGCTTGGGTGGAGGCGACTACTGATATACTGAGGGCCCTTGACTATTTAGTGGAGGCCTAGGCTGCGGAGCAGGTGCATGTGCTGGATTGAGCATGACAGAGGACGCCTAAGCTCTAACAATCCTATTTACATGAGCATGTGGGGCTATTTGAGACTTTAGATTGGTCCGCTGCAGGGAGTCTTCAATTCTATGGGCAATGGTAGAGAGATTGTGGAAGGCAGTGGTCCACTCCACTGGTATGAGTGGTGTTCTCAGCTCATCCAGAAGGTTATAGATGCATATGGAAAGCATCTCATCTTGGGGCATTTCCCTGTTCAGAGAGTAGTTTAGATGCTTCCTTCTAGTGATGAAATCCGAGACCCACTCGTTCTCCCTCTGTATGCAATTCATGAGGTCGCTGACTATTTTTTAGGTAGCATTGAGATGAAGTGAAATATAAACTACTACTGAAGGTCTTCCCAACACTATATAGACTGAGCTGGTAGATTTGTATACCAGACTAAGGCAGATCCTTGCAAGGTCTGCACGAAGCATATGAGTTTCACTACTTCTTTTTGTTCCGATGTTCCCATCATAGGGTCATAATAAGACACGTAGTGAATCAAATGTCGTTCCGGGTCACCTAATCCATTAAAAATAGGGAATACAGGGCTCCCATAATTCGGTGGTGGAGGCGTGTTGCTCACTCAATATGGGTAGGGCTTCCACTCTGGCTGTATCAGAGCGTCTTGACCTTCCATTGCTTCCAATAGTGCTATCAGTGCCTCGATGGTGTTGGTGAGACCCTGGTTTACATCCTTTTGGGCCCGGTTTTGGGCAGACGTAGACCGGGGCATTTCTTGAGGGTCCGGCTCGGCCAGAACCGAAGATGCATATACCGTTTGTGACACCGTCGGAGGGTTCATGCATTCTCGCTCTGGTTTCTTCCTGAGAGGAGGAATGTCTTGGTATTCACCCGAGTCAATGTTCAGGTAGTTGGACAGACTGAGCGCCTTATTGGGTGGGGAAAACCTGGGTCATTGAGGTGAACCTACTGGGAGTGCATGATGTGTCTCTTCTTGGGAAGCGCTTTTAATAAGAATATTCTTCTAGAGTAGCTCAGCATTAAGCCGCCTCAATTCATTCATTTCATCTTCCTGTCGAGCAAATATCTCTTCGAGCATAAGTGGCTGGTTCTTATCGAGAGAAAGAGAAGGGTTAATGGTAACACGTCCTTTGATCTTATCATTGTTGGAGGCTCGCAGAGTGAGCAGAAGAGGGTTTGATAGAAGGGTGGCCATATTTAGAGCGGCCCTCTGGTTCTGAGTGTGCACACCTGGTGGTTCATTCTGAGTCATAGCCTGACTGGAATCATTGTCCCCCGATCCATATGAATTTGTATCATCTCTGGTGTCACCTGTGGGGTTAGCCTCTATGGCGTTGATGGATGCATATCGCAAGGTAGAGGAGATCCCACCTTCTAAATATGAAGACGATCTCGCAAGACTTTTATTGGTCCTCCCGTTCCTGTCCCAGGATTTCTTTTGGACTCCTTGATGAAGGTTGACGCAGATATTTCATTGTTTCATCCTTACGGTATGCCTCCTTCTTGAAGTGGATGAAGATTCAAAGGATGGGATTGGGTAGGAACCTCCTCTTCTGGATTTCCACCCTAGGTGAGAGAATACCGATTCTCGTGAGGGAGGTTGTTGTTGAGGTGGTAGAAATATCCCCAGTCCTAATGGCTGGGGCTGGCTCCGTTCCTTGGACGTCGAGTCTTTTCCCATTTTTATTGTTCTCACAGGGGCATTTGTTGTTAAAAATACCCCCAGCCCTACAGACTAGGGTTGACCCTAGTTTGCAGCAGCAGCTGCTGCTATTGCTACATGCCTGATCTTACATGCCCCCATTCGGGGATGAATTGGATCTGATGCAGAGTTCACCTGTGAATCAATCCACTCTGGGGAGGCAAGCAATGACTGCTGATTGGCCTCTCTTACGCAAGATTCATGTTGTATGCTTTCAGTGGCCTGATTTAGGAGTTCTTTAATGGCTTGTTCCCATCGGGCCTGACGCTTCTAGGACTTACTCAAGGCGTTTCTCTGCTGGGTGTGTCGCCTTTTGTGAAATGGGAGACCACTAGATCGCTGTCTTGATGTGATGGTGTTGCATGATATTACACCGAATGGGTTCTTCGGGGTGGGGTGTGGACTAAAATGCAGAGCTCCATGTTCTCCCCATCCTCTGATATAGGCTCACGTCGGGGAATCACCAATTAGGCGGTGTAACTGGTGTTGTGCTTAGAGGGAGGCTAAATCTATGTTTCCTTTATGGCTCACAGGTTGCGGTTGTCACGCTGGAGGAGGAGCTTCCAGGTCGATGTGAAGCATGAGGTCTTCGGTTTTATTAACATGGTCTACATACGCATCATAGGGTAGGAAGCTTGATTTCAGCCAGTGGAGGGTTGTCTGTATATTGGAGCGGATGTCATGAACACATTTTCTGACAACTTTCTAGGTATGTCAAATTGAGATGTGGACGTGGGCTAAAACATAACTGGTATATCATCTCTGGCAAGTCGCTTCCTCAGGTGAAACATGTCGGCATACTCCTCCGCTAGTGATTCCTCTACCTGTTCATCCCAGCTGAGATGCTCATTGATATTGTGGTCAGAGGCATTGGGGCCAGAAATAATTGAATTATCATGTGGTAGATTCCAAGGTGGATCAGAAGATAAATGTGGTCCCGGACCATCTCCGGATTGAAGAAGGTTGTCGTTGGTGACTAGCAGGGAATCTGACATGCTCGATCTCGTCCTTCTGAGTGCCTCAGCATATGAGGGCTTTTCTGTGCTTGATTCGGTAGGGGAGGAACTTCCTGTCGATATGATATGTCACTGTGAGGAGGACCTTCGCAATGGAAGCCACAATGGTGAGGACTACCATTACAGCTACCGCCGGGAGAGAACCTTGAAGGTACATCCTGGGGAGGTACTTTTGAATGTACCGCAACGAGGTGAGGTCCTTCTCGCTGATCGGCATCTAGATGGGGAGGGACTCAGCTATCCATGTCATAATGGAAGGGGCTACCATTACTGATGGACACCTCACTACATGGAGGACTTTTGAAATGCATACCATGGGGAGGTCCTCCAAGGTGTGTCGCAGCAAGGGGAGGACCTTCTAGCTGTCTAGCATTGCTACGGGGAGGGACATTGCAACAACTGCTATCATGGTGAGGATGACCATCATGTTTTGACGGTCGATGTGCATCCTGGGGAGGACTTTCAAGAAACATTGCAACAAGGGGAGGACCGTTTTGTTACTTGGGGCTATTGCGGGGAGGACCTTCGCAAAGGCGGTCATGGTGGTGAGGACTACCATCACAGCTACCGCAATGGTGAGGAATACCATCATAGCTTCTGTAGGGAGAATATCTATGGGGTACACCCTAGGTAGGTCCTTCAGAATGTTACGCAACGAGGGGAGGTACTTCTCATTGATTGACATATCTACGGGGAGGACCTCAATTATCAGAGTGGTGAGGAATACCACTGTGATCTGATTCCTGGATACACAAAGTATCGTTGCAATGTAACCCATGGGGAGGACCTTCAGGGCAGGCCACGACAAGGTGAGGGCCTTCTTTTTGTGATGATACATCACTATGGGGAGGGCCTCCATAGTTGAGACTACGATAGTGAGGACTACTATCAAAATCTATGGTCCCACTGCAGGGAGAGTGTTTGCAGTGTATACCCTGGGGAGGACCTTCAGGGTGGACCGCAACAAGTGGAAGGACTTCTTTCTCCTTGACCATCTTGTCACGCGGAGGGCTACCGTGACTCGCATCAAAAGGGATTCTCTTGTGATCGATCATTATATGCCCATGGGGGGGCCCCTGCGGGTGCTCCTAGGAGGACCTTTAGAGCTGCTAGTAGCAACATTGCGTGGAGGACCTTCGCAAATGCTGATGCCACTCCCATAATAAGTTAATGGGTGGGCAGGGATCTGAGACTTTGATATGTACTTACCAGCATTGGAAACCCCAGCTTCCAACAGAGCAGAGTCATGAACCCACTCTCTATTTTCCGGCTACCTTCGGAGCATTAGAGGTGATTTCTTGCGGGTAGCAGGGACCTTCTACTGTTGATAATGGCCTTAATATTTGGGTACCATTCTAATTGGGTCCCATGATGCTGCCGGGATATGCCAATGAATATATTGACTTTTAGCAGGGATATATGCCTACTATAGAGCATCCAACGTGATAGACGGGAGTCACCCAGTTGGAATGAGTGAAGCTTCTCAATCCGGTTTCCCTTGCATCATGGAATATGGCTGACGACCCTACTGGGCAGGAGCAGGGATGCATATCAACTCTGAGGTGTCTACCTCGTCTCTTAGATGAGTCGCCTCAATTGAGGAGATGGGCTCACGGGCCCGAGTCTTTTCTATTGTCGCCGATGAAATTACATTCTGGTAAGTCTACATGATATGATCTGGGATCGATACCTACTCCTCCATAATTGCCCAGATATGCAGAGAAAAATATTTGTGTAGAACGGTTATAAAGGCCCATTCCGGTATTGGATTAGGAATATCCTGCTCTGGTCCTCTGGTGGTCAGTGGGTACTGACAATTCTCCTATGTCGGGGCGGTTGAACAAATCTGCCCCGGTGCTGGGATATGCTGGTTTATCTCTCCATTTTCCGCCACATCAGGATGGCAGAAATTACTTGAATCCATAGGGATCTAGACCTTCATATGTTGGTTCTCTACCGTATCGAGTCGGTGGCCTTTTCTGGCATGGAGACGTCTCCTCCTATTAATTTATGCCACATCTGGATGGCGGGATTTTTGATCGCCGCCATATCGGGATGGTAGGAATCTAGAGTATCTTCTATGAACTGGTCTTGCAGGCACTGGGTTGCCACCACCTCTAGATGGTGGGCTTCATACCCCTGGGCAGGGAGAGGTTCCTTCCTGGTAGGTGTCGTCCTGTGTAAGTGACGAGCTTGATGGAGCTCGGTGGGGATGCATGCCTGCTCGTATGACGTTTCCATGTCTGGATGGAAGACTTTAGAGGTGCAGAAATGTTTATGTGCCTGCTCGCAATACGTCTATGTGACTGGGTAGAAGAGCTCCTTTTTAGGGACAAGGGTGATGAACAATCCCTTTTTGTACATTTTCCACCCTCGTTGGGCGGTCCGAGGGGTCGTAGCTCGGTGATCGTGGGCCTGGATCCTCAGGTAGAAATACTCTTTAGCATGTGGATATTGAGTTGTGGTTTAGTCACTATAATTTCATTCAGCGGGGGCCTTAGAGAAGAACCACAGTTCATCAGGAATGAAGTCCTCAATGTCGATCTCATCCACCTCTCTAAGATAAGGAAGGTATTCATTGTCTCGTTCCAGGGATAGAATCCCGAAATGGTTTGAGACAGAACCATTAGCCATCTGGATCTGCTTTCGTGACCGCTGTTAGGAAGGCGACCATTGGGTCTTGATGGATTGGAGGGCGTGCATGGTCGCATCCACCATCGGGAGAGTACCGTTCATGTGGTACTCTCATATCAGCGCATCTGAAACCTTGTGCTGAAGACGCTGGGAAGGTGATGGGGTCCTTTGTGGATGAGGAAGTCTGGTCATTGCGTATCTTGAAGCATGTACCAGTGATTTCCTCTGTGATTCCATTGGATCGAAGGGAGTTCTGAGTGGTACCTGGAAAATATTTTAACAAATACAAACAGAAAACCCGTAAAAGCAGAATCTAATGATCCCATGCATAATTAATGACCTTTCTTGGACCTCCATGTGAGTATAAGGGGGAACATAGTGATATTAGGTTAAATCCGTCATGATTGGTTAAATATTCACATCGGTTTCACCATTTTTTGTTTCGCAACAAATCTGATGGAGTGGACTGACACGCCCGATGGCCGGTCTCACAGAGGGTTGAGCTACGCTCAATCGCTCGGGTCGGGTATATCGGTCTTCATTTCAGAATGCCCAACAGTTCCATATCCAAGGATACATGGACCTGCTTTCCAAAGGCAGACATTCACTCGGTGATTTGGCCAGCGATGCTTAGGAACTCACATTGGTCGAGAGGATGGGATGTCGGGCTCATCTCACCCTTTTTGGGGGGAATTATTTACTATTCTGGGACTCTCTTATAGATTTAATATTTATTCATATGTTCAGAAATATTTGGTTTATACCCAAGCATAGTATCCACTTATTACTCCTGGTTGGAAATGGTCAACGCAACACAGGGATTCAGAATAATTAAGGCCCATGGTTTACCATCCCTCATTGGATTAATGACTATTGGGAGTTTGGAATCATTGAAACGGTATTGGCTTGAATCCTTATGACTGGGCACTCTAGAGTTTATTATCATCCAGGGGGGACAGATAATGAATTGATCATTTGGATTGAACCCGTGATACAGTCTCCTACGTATCCTCATAAGAAAAATCAGAATCAACGTAGTTTAGTAGTGATTTTTAACGTCATGCGGGATGAAGGATCAGGGCTTACACTCTGAGGTGGCCCAATGAGATGGTGGATGGGGCTTACACCTTGAGGTATCCCATAGAGTTGTTGAACCATCGAAAAGGGGTCGGAACGACTGTGTGGTGGGCTTGAACCTTGTGGAGGCTTCCCACACACCATGCTTTGACATGGATCAATGTCCTCATAGTTCACATGAGGTTAGGGTCTGGGTCAGTGCTTACTGTAAGCCCATGTGAGTCATTATTGGTGTGAGAAACAAGAGGCAGTAGGGACCTGACTATCACGTCGCAAAAGATGCATATGTGGGAAGTGGAGTGGGACTTATGCATGGAGCAGCATAGAGAAATGGATATTGGAAATTACTCCAGGATGGAGGCCCGAAGCTGAAAATGCCCAGAGGGAGGGGGAAAGGGTGCCCCTATGTCCACCTCCCCTGTTGGTTCTTGGCACCAGGGAAGTACAATGGTGCATGGGTGCATCCTCCTGCATGAAAGGCTAAGAGCTTAAACTAAGAGGGATTCCCTATCACTCACAGAAGAGGGGGGAATTACACACCGCTGGTGTCGAAACAAAACACAAGCGAGGTCCACCACTCCTGGACAGTGGATAGGCAGAAAGGGGACTTGTGGGCTCAGACCCTACAGTATCATGGGTATGTGAACCCAGGAGTGTTTTGGGAACCCTCTCAAGGGCCGGAGCAATCCCTTTTCCCTCATCTATCGTGGGTATTTGAACTCAAAATGGCGTGCTGATATGCCTGATGGTTACCTAATATAGATCTAGTGGATTTGTTAGATGCCTTGGCTCTGGGCCAATTAATAGGCCATTCAGGGGGTTGCGAAGGATCAAGCCGGATTGGAATGATTTTATTTGACTCGGTGAATGGGAACACCAAAGGAGTTGGCGGGCCACATTGGTGTATGAGGAGTGCCACGCTTCGCATAGGGGGGTGCTACGCAACTGGAGAGGTCATCTGTGTACCAGGTTGGTATGCAGACTAATAAGAATCCCATGTACCAAGACGGTATGTGGCTTCAGGTTCAGCCCACGTACCATGTTGGTATGCGGGGGAGTCCACGCGAGCAACAATGGCTAGGGGCGACGCCGGTTGGGGGTTCGTCGGTCAGGGCTTCGCCCGCGTAGGAGGGTGCTACACAATGCGTCGGATCGAAAAAGGCTAATAAACTCCCTGGTCCACGGGGAGTACATCCGCGGAGGGGCCATGTCTCATAGTATTCATTTTATTCTTATTTTCCATTCGCAGTTCACCAATGTTTTATGCCTTTTCAGTTCCTTATTAATTCGCTTCCAGTTTAATACCTGTTCTGGTTCGCTAATTGGAACTTCACTGTTTGCGAAATCCTAAGATCCTACCTTTGAAATCCTTACACCCTTGTCAGCTCGATCCCTTTATTCTCCCCCCTCAATCTCCTTTTATAGAGTGCGGAAGGATATGTCTGTGGTCATGCAACACCTTTTGCGGAGGCCCATCACCGGAAACCCGGTTTATGGATGACTTGGTCAATCTGCAACTTGCGTGGCATTGAATGCACCTTCCCCACGAACCAAACTAGTTCAGGGATTACTTTGCAGCCATGCAGGGCTCTGCCTATATTCTGTGAACTACGTCGTACACGGTCCAGGCTGGTTTATGCAGTTCGCAGTTGGGGCGGTTCGTGACGGTGGACCGACCTGGTGCTCGTTCTGCTTCGCAATCGCGGATGGTCCCCGCCTATATTTCGCGAACGACAGTGGTCCGCGGAGGGGGTGGCTTTCTGAATTGGCCTCATACCATCAACATTGGACCTGTACGCCGACATGTTTGTCTTTTTCCAACCATTGATTATTCCTCACATTTTTTCCAAATTCCACGAGGGAAATTGGGTAGAATCTTCTCTTGAATTAAAGGGAATCTCTTTCTCCTCTGTGGATTTTTAAGGACCCTACAATAACGTTCCTTATTAAAATGATGTTTTAGTATTTTTTTTACGATGTGGGATTCTATGAAAGAAACTTTTAATTAGAAATACATTTATAACCCCGACGAATTTCGAGGGATAAATTAATTTTAAGGGGGGTAGAATGTAACACCCTGAGATTTTATGAGAATTATTATTTTTAATTTCTTTGATGTATTTTTTTGTATGCCACACCAAGATTATCTTGTGCTATACACAACGCCGTATTAGTTTTAGTATATGCAACACTATTCTTGTAATTCATTACATGGAATAGAAACCTTCCTCGATAGTTTGCGTTGCATTTAATACCGTGTTTAACTAAACAACAATATGTTTTTAAAATATTATATAAACTAGCCGTTATGAATAGTAATACCAACTTTTTGAAATTTTATAGATTTTATCATTCAAAATGGACTTCATTTTTGGATTTAGAATATCACAATTATCTTAGTGTGAATTTTTGGTGTTTTTCTGAAAACTTTCAATTTTTGATGAATAGTGAAAACAAGGAGTTATTGGTTATAACCGACTTTTTATTTAAATAATCATTTATTTTAATTAAATTTTAGGTCAAAATAGATATATAATACCTATATAAGTTCAATTTAATTCATTAGAGTCATTTTATAATAATTTTAGATATATAAAATGTTTATTGAACTTTTTACTGTCTTTTACCCACCTCCTAGGAGCATTTGAAAATTTACATAAAACATAATTTTACAGCATTTGTGAGTTGAATTTCAAAAAACTGAGAGACACGATTAGTATCAAGGATTAAAATATGGTTCAATAAGATAAAAGTAAATTTTGGTGAGTAGTAACTTTTTACTTTTATTTACCACGGTTAAAATTAAATATGCTAATTATGGGTAAAATTTTTATTATTATTACCCTAACACATGTCCTAATTCTATTAGATATGTGTAATTCGACCACAAAAATCCATAGGAATAAAATATGAACCTATTTGGTCCACATGGATTAGATTATGACAATTATTATTATTTTATTTGAAGAAGAGTTGAAAAAGTTAAAATCAATGTTTAATAAATAAAACATTTTTAATATAGGGTTATACAGAAGATAAATTTGCTATAAATATTTATTAGAAAACTTAACATATTTCCTACATAATGGAATTTTGTTTATATTTTTTAGACATTATATAATTCAATTTATTTATGACAAAATGATGATGCAGTAATTACCTTATTAATGAAATGTTCCATAATTGATATTATAAATACCCAAATAAATGTAATTTTAGACTTTTATTGAAGTAAAATAATTTTATATGTTAATATAACATATTAGCGTTGGTTAGATGAATTTTTTAGAAGTAATAATTCTATTATAAATTTGGAGAGAAAACAATACCAAATAGTGTCAAAACTTACATAAAAGAGTTTTTAAAACCAACATTATATTATTAATTGATATAATGGTCCTATAAATCTATGGATTTTCCAAAAGACTTATATAATAATATATATGACATTAATGAACCAATTAGTGTTATATTGGTATTTTATAGTATGTTTTTTAACCATATAGTGTAAGAATACAAGAAGACACAGTTAAAGTTAATTTATTTAACTTAGAGTTAAATCTAAATGATAAGGTTAAAACGGTAACCTAAACTTGTCTAAAACCTATTGGATGAGATTATTTCAACCCATACCCACCATATCCTAAGAATAAGACACATTGGAGCCATTATAAACCGAATATGAATTTATTATAAAATAATATTTTAAGTTTATCCTAAGATGCCCCTCACCCCTATTATGAAAGGGAACTCCCCTTCTCTCTAATTAACACCTCCAAAGCCTTTTGGATCTTCCATCCCATACCCAAATAACCTCTAAAATTTCCTCCATTAATCCTATAGTCCTTCCTTTATTTAGAAAATCAACCTAAGGATCCCTTTTGATCATATCAAAAGGATGAACCCGAAGAAGAGGTAAATATCTCACCACCTATTTAAAGTTCCTTTCTTCTTCCACTTCCTCCTTCTTTGTTGTTTCCATTATAAAATAATTACTCCAATATCTTATATATACTGTTATGTTATTATAAAAATTTTACAGCCATATTAGTTATTTAATCCATCCTATGAAAGAAAAAGTCACCACACGTGCGTACGTACGACTTACCGTCTCCACGTTGTGGTGTAGTTTGTTATTCAAACATTTCATCAATTGGATGGGTATAATAATGAGTTTAAATGATAAAAATAATAAATATAACAGTATTATTATTCTGGATATATGATATACCATAAAATTATATACGATTTTAATATCAAAAGAATGATATCATCTCTCATGTGTACGTACGGCCTACCATCTCAACGATGTGATGTGATTCGTTCTACATGATCGTCATTGAATAATGATTATATAAATTAATTGAATGAATAAATATGATATATACTACACTAATACCATTCTGTAAATGAGATAACTAAATCCTAAAGAGAGGAATAAGAATTTATTCGGAAAAACACACATAAGAACATAGAGCAATGAACACCTGAATAACTTGTAGCAATAAAATAGTACTAATAAGAAGATAAGAATATGGCTATATATGATATCATCATAATGAATTTGATTCTGTAACAAGTCAATGACCAGATTTAAATCTGTTGGATCGAATAAGTATGTATGTATGTCTATTAGATGTAACAATACAAGAGGGGGGGGGTGAATTGTATGTTTAAAAACCTTTGAGTTTTATCAACTAAGAGATTAGTTTAAATGATCTTAAACTAATACAGATACAAACACCCACTATTGTATTGAATATAAAAAGGTATGATGTATTGTAATACTAATGAAATGTAAAACAATTGTATTCAAGATGAACACAATAATCAGAGTAATATAAAGATGAATGATTTAACCTTAAAGCATATAGAATCAATCAATACAATATGTAACAGAATGGATGTAATTGAAACAATTACAAATGTATAAGAGATAGAAAAGGAAAAAAAACAATTTCCTTTCTAATACAATTAGCAGCGGAAATGTAAAAGAATTACAATTATTTTAACCCAAAGAGAAGGTTTATCCTTTCACCTAGGATAAAAGACCTGTCTCACCATCACCTTGGTGAGCCCTAGATACGATGATCGGTTCGTCCGTCTGCCTATCCCCGGCATCCCTCGATACGTTGATCGGTTCGTCCGTCTGCCTATCCCAGACAGCCCTCGATTCGATGATCGGACCGTCTGTCTGCCTATCCCTGGCAACCCTCGATTTTGTAGGTAATCAACACCTCTGTCTTTTAGTCACTTGAAATCCCTCGATACGATGATCGGATTCACAAAGCACAAAGCATGACAGAAGTCACATCATCTCTCTCTAGAACTTGATAGAAGCAAAGTATCACAGTTTTATCACGCTTGTTCTCTTGTCTATTGTCTATATTTACTCTCAGCTTCAAATGACCTCTTATTTATAGGCCTCGGGTTCCAACGGTCACATATCCTCCAACGGTCATATTTCTCCAAAAAACTCGGAGGGACTTGGACACCTGGCATCATAACGATCATATTGAAACAGAAAGCACGTCATCATTTTGATTAGTTTGTAACTAACTCAACGACATCGTATTGGTTAGAACAATATGTATGAATAAGATAATCAAGAGTATGATTTAAATGAAGAAAGTGTTTTTGACAAAGTACCAAAACAAGTATTTAATAAAAGATATGAGAAGCTGAGTTAATGCAATTTCCATATTCAGTACAATCATCATTGTACGATTGGCATGGTCAGTACGATCAGTATGATCAGTACGATACGCATAGTCAGTACGATCAGTATGATCAGTAGGATTAGCCTGGTCAGTATGATCAGCATGATCAGTACGATCATTATGGTCAGTACGATCAGCACTGTATGATTGGCATGGTCAGTACGATTAGTATGATCAGTAAGATATGCATAGTCAGTACGATTAGCATGATCAGTACGATACGATAGACAAGGTTAGTAGGATTAACAAGATATTTGTGTTTTCCAAAACAAAACATAGAAGTCAAAAGATGACTTTTGACTCAACAATCTCCCCCTTTTTGGAAAGCACAAATCACAGAATATAAACTAAACGAAATACTTATCTTCCCCTGATTTATTGGAAACTATTCGGAATAAGAAATTGAATACAACTAACTCCCCCTTAGGTATGGACTTTCCTAATGATTGTATTCGTGGATTTTCCTTAAGAGTGTTGTAAAGCATTATCCCCCTTTATAAAACATTCTCCCACATTTAAAAACATTCTCCCCCTTTGTGATTTACAAAAAGAAAGGGGTAATCTCGAATTTTCTGAAGGAGTTATAAAATAAACACAAGACAATGTATAAAGGAAATTTCATTACGATAACAAAAAACACTAAACATGAGAACAAATACAAGTCACTTGTTTTCCCTTTCCTTCTCCTTTTTGATCAACTCATGAAGAACCACCTTCATCTTTTTTATCTCCATCTTGTCTTCAGAAATAGCATCACCCTGAGACCTGAGAAGGTCTTGTTGATCCGCAAAGAGTTGATCCTGATTTCTGATTATTTCTTCCTAAAATCTGATTACTTCTTCAAGAGAATCAATTATATCTTGAAAATTTTTGTTATCTTTGGATAACCCAGAGTTTTTTTTCTTTAATAAAACCATTTCATCATTGAAAGATGAAACCTTTGAGAATTCAGATTGAAAATCATTCATTCTCTCTTGCATGTCTTTTACTGAATGAACAACGGATCATTGAGAAGACAAAAGATTCAACCATTCAACCGTTTATCTGTCAACCTTATTGAAAGAAATTGCAAGCTCCTTTGACAACCTTATTATATATTCAATTTCTATCTCATGATCATTGATTGAGCTCTCTGTTTTGTACGACCACTTGGTCATCTTGTTGCATGCCTTCTTATGAGCAACCGAACTTTCTGAAAGAACTTTCAAGTCGGCTTCAACTGACAAAACTTTATTTCTTAATTATTTTACAGATCAAAACTTCTTCTTTTGATTGTCAGTAATAAAATCAATCTTCCCTTCCAGCCTAGGGAAATAAGGAATGGTATTCTCAACCCTTCTCAAAACATGGACAATATAATCACTCTTCTTGAGAGAAATTTTATGTTCTGAATCAGTATCTTCATCGTACGAAGCCAGTTCATTCGATCGAATTGAGTCAATAACTGGTTGTTTTCCTTTTTCTTTTTCTTTCTGCTTTGTTTATTCTTCCACTTTATCACTAATGACAACAACGTTATCAATGTGAGAGGATTGAGAACCTTGATTTTCATGAGATGAAAATCTATCCGGAGTTCATGCTTGATCGGCATGAGGGGTTTGTTGAACACCTTCACTCAGCTTCTGAACTGATTCCTCCCTACTCTTCTTCGTACTCGGAAGGAATTCTAAATGAAAATCTGTTTCCTCCTCTTCCAATTCTTCTATTTCTTCCATCATTTGTTTTCATTTTTCTTTCTCAGGAAGGCTCTATACGATAGGCTCTTGATGTACTTATTTCGTCAGTTGATCACTAGAATCCTCAACCATTTTCAAGACTTTAGAGATATCAAAGTCTTGAGCCTTTCTTTTCAAAATAGTTTTCTTTTTCTTTTCAGCATTAAGGGTTTCTTCTACCCTTATTCTTTCTGCAAAAGCCTCAGCTGGGTCCAGACCGAACTTTGGATCACCTTCCTTTCTTTGTTCCTTATCCTTTCTCTATTTGGCTACAACATCCTTACTGTACTTTGGCTTCTTCTTAGGCTTTGAACTGGTTTTCGGATCCGACTTTTGAGTAATACTAGTAGATTGAATGTCTTTGTTTGGCATAGGTGCTGATTGATTCTGACCCGATTCAGCTTCTACATCTCTGACAAAAAGTTGTGTATTTGGGTCAAAACAAACATTCAGCTTTTTCAAAGTACTCTTACTAATCCAAGATAGCTTCAGATCTATCAGGATTCCTTTTAAAGGAATGTTTCAAAACTTCATGCTCTCAAGAATAAACATTGTAAGGATGGCTGGATACATAATCATTTGGGACATAATCCCTCGTGTCTTGACATTCTTAATGGTTTCAAAAACATACCCCATGAGATTTAATTTTATCATATTTACAAGATAGTCAAGCATAAAAATATCAGAAACTTTCAAAGTTTCTCAATCCCCTTTCCTTGGGATAAGAAAACCTTGCATCCATAAAGTCACAAACCGATTGTCTGGAGAAAGATGAGCCAATTTTCTCTTCTCTTCATTTATAACAAACAAATATTTTTCAGCACTTTCTCTATTAAATGTACCAACTTCCTCTGGTAGTTTATGAGATGGACAGAAAGAATCCCCTTCTATTGGGACATTCAGAAAATGAGCCGCTTGTTTCACATACATAGACAACATTCTATCGTACACAACAAAATTAATAGTCATATCTTTGTCTAAAGACACAGTTTTATAGAACTGACTGACTTCATCAAAGAGAACCGGATCTTGAGAAATATGTATTTCAACACATAAATGCTCCCATCCTTGAAACAAAATGTTTCTTCTAATTGTGGAATCATACGAATCAAAAAAGTCCCGAGAAACTAACCTTTCTCTGAAAAAGTCTTTCTCTGTAAAAGTATTTGAAGACATTTCGGAAGGAGTGTTAGCAGAGGACTAAGACATAAAGGTGCTTCTGATGAAAGATCTTACGATGATTTAAAACTAGTGGAGAAGAGCTTCACCTCAAAACCTAAAAAACCAATGTGGGTTTGGGGAGGGGGGGCTATTTATAGGCAATAAAGTGGTGACTGTTGATCTTCTGTCGAAGAACATAAGGTAGTTTTTGGTTTTAGTAATGCTAAAAAGAATACACAATCGTGCGAAATGAAAGAAAACAATCAATATTCATACCGATGGAAAAAAGTTGTTACCATTAACTGACAAGCCGATGTAAAACAATCTCGTTACCATGAGCTGACAAGCCGATGAAAAACAATCTCGTTACCATGAACTGACTAGGCGATGGGAAAAAATCTCATTACCATGAACTGACATGCCGATGGAAAACAATATTGTTACCATGATATGACAGGCAAATGGGAAACAATCTCGTTACCATGAACTAACAAGCTGATGAAAAACAATCTCGTTACCATCATCGGTCAGTACGATGGAAAATAAAATCATTACCATTATCGGTCAGTATGATGGAAAAGAAAATTATTAACATCATCGGTTTATACGATGGAATAGAAAATCATTACCATCATAGGTCTGTACGATGGAAAAGAAAATCATTACCATCATCGGTCGATACGATGGAAAAGAAAATCATTACCATCATCAGTCGATACGATGGAAAAGAAAATCATTACCATCATCGGTCAGTACGATGGAAAAGAAAATCATTACCATCATCGGTCAGTACGATGGAAAAGAAATTCGTTACCATCATCGGACGATACGATGGAAAAGATAAAACAATAAAACTGTCAATACGATAAACAGAAAAACAAAAACACATACCAGGAGAGTAAATTATTAAAGATCATAAGATAAAAAGAAACATAAAATACATAGAAAGAAATGTCTTATCCCTTTCAATGGGAGTTATTTAATGTAAGGAGAATTATATAACATGAAGTATATATGAATGATTATTTTAATGTAATAATTCCTAGCTTCTGTTTTATAAACTCAAACCTATCAGAAGATAAAGGTTTTATAAAAATGTCAGCAAGTTGTTCTTGAGTTCCAATAAATTATAGAATAATATCTCCTTTTTTTGAGTGATCCCTAAGAAAGTGATGCCTAACATCTATGTTTTTTCCATGAGAGTGGTGTGCTGGGTTCTTACTAAGAGCTATGGCACTAGTATTATCACAAAGTATTTGAGTTTTGGAGAAACTCCATCCATAGTTAGTGAGTGTGTGTTGCATCCACAATACTTGAGCACAACAACTTCCAACTGCTATATATTCAGCATCAGCAGTGGATAGTGCTACTGAGTGTTGTTTCTTGCAGGACCAAGAAACCAGAGAATCTCCTAAGAAATGACATGTTCCAGATGTACTTTTTCTATCCATTCTACAACCACCAAAGTCAGCATCTGAAAAACTTTTTAAAACAAAATAATTCTCATAAGAGTAAAAAAGACCTAAATCCATAGTGCCTTTTAAATACCGAAATATTCTCTTTACGGATTTTAAATGAGACACTATTGGATTAGATTGATATCTCTCACATAAGCATACAGAAAACATTATGTCGGGTAGACTAGATGTCAAGTATAGTAAACTTCCTTTCAGACCTCTAAAGATTGTTTGATCTACTGGTTTCCTAGTTTCATCAAGATCAAGAGTACTTGAGGTACCAATTGGAGTGCTAATACTTTTCGTTTAGTCATTTCCATACTTTTTGAGTAATTCTTTAATATACTTATGTTGAGACATATATGTTCCTTCTGGTTTTTGAGAAATTTGAAAACCTAAAAAGAATGTTAACTCACCAATCATACTCATTTCAAACTCAGATTTCATTAAATTTGAAAAAGAATCGGTTAAAGATTTCTGAGTTGATCCAAATATGATGTCATCAACAAAGATTTGAACAATCAAAATGTTTTTATTTTCCATTTTTATAAAAAGGTTTGGATCTGCTGTACCTTTTGTATAATTTTTTTGTAAGAGAAATCATGTAAGTCTATCATACCAAGATCTAGGGGATTGTTTAAGACCATATAGAGCCTTGGTATGTTTGAAAACATGATCAGGATGTTTTGGGTCTTGAAAACCAGGAGGTTTTTCGAAAAAAAACGTCTTCTTGAACAAAACCATTTAGAAAAGCACATTTTACATCCATTTGAAATAGTTTGAAATTAAAGTATGCTACAAAGGCTAATAGAATACGAATATATTCAAGTTTAGCTTTAGGAGCATATGTTTCATTATAGTCTATTCCCTCTTGTTGATTATAGCCCTTAGAAACAAGTCTTGCTTTATTTCTTACAATGATTCCATTTTCATCACATTTGTTTCTGAAAACCCATTTTACACCAATTACAGTTGTTTCTTTATGTCTATCAACTAAAGTCCAGACTTGATTCCTTTCAAATTCATTTAGTTCATCTTGCATTGCATTGATCCAATCGTCATCACCTAAGGCCTCACTTGGGCTTTTAGGTTCAAATTGGGAAAGAAAAGCAAGATGTTCTATTTCATTTCTTAAGGAATTTCTGGTCCTTACTTGTTGATTTACATCACCAATGATGTTATCAATGGGATTATTCCTAAGAAACAATTGATTTGGGTTTTGTAAAGCCTTTTCATCAACATATGGTAGAAAATATTCTGTGGTAAATGTTTCAGAAGTATCTTCTTGTATATTTTCCTTATCAGAAGGATCTTCTATCAAAGGTCGATAATCAGTTTTTGAAAACACATCTGAGGATGTAGGATTGGATTGGTTGAAAAAAAAAGAATTGGTTTCATCGAATTTTACATGTACTGTTTCCTCAACAGTACAAGTGTTTTTATTGAAAACTCTATAATCCTTAGAGTTTGTAGAATAGCCTAGAAAGATTACTTCATCAGATTTTTGTGCAAATTTGTGTAGATTATATTTTGTATTCATAATGAATACTTTTCATCCAAAAACCTTGAATTATAAAACTTTAGGTTTTCGTCCAGTCCATAACTCATAAGGGGTTTTATTATGAAATGGTCTATTTAAAACACGATTTATAGTATAACAGGCAGTACTAACAGCTTCATCCCAAAAGTTCTTAGCAATTGAGTATTCACTGAACATGGTTCGAGTCGTTTCCTGAAGAATATGATTTCTTCTTTCAACAAAACCATTTTGCTGAGGAGTTCTTAGAGCTGAGAAATTTTGAGTAATACCTTTCTTACTACAAAAAGTATCAAAATATGAATTTTGAAATTCACCACCATGATCACTATGAATAGTTATCAACAATAGGTTTTTCTCATTTTTAAATTGGACTCTAGAAGTGTTGAAATAGGAAAAGGCTTCAGATTTCTTTTTGAGAAAGTAGACCCATGAAAATCTAGTAAAGTCATCAACTAAAAAAATACATAGTATTTGCCTCCAATGCTTCCAGTTTATGTAGGAACAAAAAGATCCATATGCACTAGCTGTAATGCATTAGAAGTTGAAACTTCATTGATTGATTTAAAGCTAGTTTTATGCTGCTTGCCAAATTGACAAGGATCACAGACTTTTGAAGAATCATATCTAAGGTCCGGTAGCCCCTTTAAAAGTCTTTTATTTGTGAGTTTACTAAGGTTTATCAGATTACAGTTTCCTAGTCTTCTACGCCACAACCATGATTGGTCTTCTATTGCACTTAAGCAAGGTAAGTTTTGGCTCCTAAGGTCTTCTAAGTTAATAGTGTAAACATTCTCTTGCCTATGGGTAGATAGAATAAACTCATCCTTGGAATTGTGAACTAGACACTTATCATTTCTAAAATTCACAAGGTAACCTTCATCACATAATTGACTTATGCTTATGAGTTTGTGCCTAAGACCTTTAACAAACAAAACAATTGAAATCAGAAATTTTCCAAGAAGAACGATATTACCTATAACAACAATCATTCCTTGAGAATAACCTCTGAAGGTTACTTTTCCACATTTTGTTTTGATAACCTTTTCAAAGAGATATTTGTTTCCAGTCATGTGTCGAGAACAACCACTATCGATGTACCAAATATTATTATTGGTACACTTCTCATTTTCCTGAAAAGGAAACAATTAGTTTTTTCGGAATCCAAACTTGTTTGAATCCAGAAGGGTTAGATAAAAGAATTTTAGGAATCCACATTTGTTTTGAAAAATGAGCTTTATGAAATCCTAAAGATTGAGTTCTGTTAAGAGAACAATCTCTTCTCCAGTGCCCACCACATTGACACTTGGAACAGAAAGAGGTTTTTTGAGGAACAAAATAGTTATTGCAAAAAACAGGTTTGGAATAATTATAACCAAGACCAGAACGATTTCTCAAAAGTCTAATTTGAGAATCCATCATGTCAATGTTTTCCATTCCATGAGTAAATTTTGACAATCATTTCATCAAGGATAAAATCTTTGACTTTAGTTTTAAAACCAAATTATTATTTTCCAAAACATTTGAATTTGAACTAGAGTTAGGCTCTAAAATATTTTTCTTTGAAATTATAGTTTCAAGATCCTTAGAAAGGTTATCCTTATCAAATTTAACTTTCTAAATAGTTTTTAAAATACTTTCAAAATCAGATGTTTTCACGTCAAGATCTTTAGAATGATCCGATATTTCTTTAGTCAAGATGGAAATTCTAGAATTTTCTTTCTCACGCCTCTTCTTGAGTTTAGAATTTTCATTTTCAAGAAATTTAGAAAATCTAGATACATCTTCAAAAGAAGGTAATGTATCATTTTCTGATGGTGAAGATTCATCATTTGAAGATTCATAATATCTATTATTAGTACAATTTGCATTCAAAGAGACATTTGTAATAGCTTCAGCATTATGTACCTTAGCCATGAGACAATGATCTTCAATTGGTAATCTGGCTAAGAGTCCAATATTACTCTGTCCTGAGGACTCATATTCTGAAGAATCATATGAAGAATCACTATCACTTGCACTCCAGGTATCATTTTCCTTCAATACTTTCTTTGTCTTATAAAATATTTTATTGTTTCATTGAGAGTGTTTCTCCTTTATGTCTTTCCTTTTTATTAGAGGAAAATCATGCCTTATATGTCATGATTTCTTACATTAATAAAAAGTTACCTCTCAATCTTTCTTATCCTTACTATCTTTCTTTTTGAATCTATATTGGATATCATTCTTTCCCACAATCTTGTTCATCCTTCGAGCAAGATTGGCTAACTCATTATCCAAAAGATCAAAATCACTTGAATCAGATATAACTTTCTTGGCTTTGGATTTTGTAAGCCTTTCAGGTGTTTTAGTTTTAGATGAAAAGGCTACACTACCATTCCCATTCTTCATCTTGTTAAAATAATCATCTCTCTTTATTCTTTTCTCATGCTGTAGAAGAGTTCCAAAGAGTTCATCTAGAGAAATATGGGAAACCTTTCTATTTTCATCAATAGCTGTCCTTTTTGACTCCCATTCATTTGGCATTATATCAATAATATTATCAACTAGAGCTTCATCATCAAGACCTTTTTCTCCCATAGATTGGAAACAATTGACAATTTTCATAAACCTTTGTTGCACTTAACATACTGATTCTCCATAAGGGAAAACAAATCCACGATACTCTTCTCGAAGCATTGCACTTCTTGTTTCTATAAATTTGGATGTACCAAAGTGAGTGACTTCCGATTTCTTCAAAATATAATTGGCTGCTTCACAAGAAGATATCTGACTGTATATATTCCTGGTCATAGAGCATAATAAAGTATTGTGTACCTTGTAATTCAGTTGATATTCTTTCTTCTCTTGGTTAGTGAAAGTACTGACTTATTTGTCAGTAATTTTGTAACCTCCAGTAAGCATAATAAAATTGTCTACGCCAGTATTGATCACAAAAGTCTTCATACGATCTCTCCAGTACTCATAATCATTTCCATCAAATATAGGTGGTCTAGAAGGATTCAGATTGTCTATTAATCCAATATTCATTCCTGCCATCTAATACAACAAAAACTTTTCCACTCCACACATTAGTGTAGTAAGTATTTAAGATAGTAATATGAAAGAAATTGAACAAGAAATAAAAATCAATGGAAAACCTCCTTTGATACCAGTTGTTGGATCAAATTAGTATGTATGTATGTATATTAGATGGAACAATACAAGAGGGGGGTGAATTGTATGTTTAAAAACCTTTGAGTTTTAGCAACTAAGAGATTATTTTAAAGGATCTTAAACTAATACAGATACAAACACCCACAATTGTATTGAATATAAAAAAGTATGATGTATTGTAATACTAATGAAATGTAAAACAATTGTATTCAATATGAACACAATAATCAGAGTAATATAAAGATGAATGATTCTACCTTAAAGCGTATAGAATCAATAAATACTATATGTAATAGAATGGATGTAGTTGAAACAATTACAAATGTATAAGAGATAGAAAAGGAAACAAAATCAATTTCCTTTCTAATATAATTAACAGCGGAAATGTAAAAGAATTACAATTCTTTTAACCCAAAGAGAAGGGTTATCCTTTTACCTAGGATAAAAGGTCTGTCTCACCAACACCTTGGTGAGACCTCGATACGATTATCGGT
The DNA here is from genome assembly GCA_963277665.1 of Viscum album. Classification (NCBI taxonomy): domain Eukaryota; kingdom Viridiplantae; phylum Streptophyta; class Magnoliopsida; order Santalales; family Viscaceae; genus Viscum; species Viscum album. The sequence continues at coordinate 885,663,513 of OY728123.1, forward strand.
TCGTCCGTCTGCCTATCCCCGGTAGCCCTCGATACGATGATCGGTTCGTCCGTCTTCCTATCCCTAGCAGCCCTCGATACGATGATCGGACCGTCTATCTGCCTATCACTGGCAGCCCTCGATTTTGTAGGTAATCGGCACCTCTATCTTTCAATCACTTGAAAGCCCTCAATACGATGATCGGACGCACAAAGCACAATGCATGAGAGAAGTCACAACATCTCTCTCTAGAACATGATAGAAGAAAAGTATCACAGTTGTATCACTCTTGTTCTCTTGTATGTTGTCTATATTTACTCTAATCTTCAAATGACTTCCTATTTATAGGCCTCGGGTTCCAACGGTCACATCTCCTCCAACGGTCATATTTCTCCGAAAAACGCGGAGGGACTTGGACACCTGGCATCATAACGGTCATATTGAAACAGAAAGCACGACATCGTTTTGATTAGTTTGTAACTAACTCAACGAAATCGTATTGGTTAGAACAAGATGTATGAATAAGATAATCAAGAGTACAATTTAAATGAAGCAAGTGTTTTTGACAAAGTACCAAAACAAGTATGTAATAAAAGATATGAGAAGATGAGTTAATGAAATTTCCATATTTAGTACGATCATCATTGTACGATTGGCATGGTCAGAACGATCAGTATGATCAGTACGATACGCATTGTCAGTACGATCAGCATGATCAGTATGATTAGCCTGGTCAGTACGATCAGCATGATCAGTACGATCATTATGGTCAGTACGATCAGCATTGTATGATTGGCATGGCCAGTACGATCAGTATGATCAGTACGATATGCATAGTCAGTACAATCAGTATGATCAGTACGATATGATAGACAAGGTTAGTAGGACTAACAAGACATTTGTGTTTTCCAAAAAAACATAGATGTCAAAAGATGACTTTTGACTCAACAAAATCATCATACAGGAGGTTCAGATATGTATGAAGAATATCAGACTTAAGGTTAGGGAAAATCTCGCAATCTCAATTTTTGTCCGAGATTGTTTATACATCAGTAATTACTGGGGCATAATTATCATCCAAATCCATTTTTTCATAACATGTAATATTATTTATATCCCCCTAAAAATTTTTAAATCCAATTTTACCTATTGGGGAGTTTTTAGTAAAAGATATGAATGGAATATTTTTTCGTTTTCAGTATGAGATTCTTTTTGACTTTTCTGGCCAAAGTGCGAGAAGAATGTTTTTTAACATATAAGGCATGAATAGATTTTTATGGTTTCATAATGTCTAATTTTCATGAATCTTCCTCTATAGTATTTCATTATTATTTTCAACAAAATCCTTTTCATTTAAAATTTCATGGAATTTTTTGAAAATAAAATGATTTTGAAGAATAAAGGATATGTTCTTCAAGAATTCATTTTAAGTGTTTTGTCAAAATTATATTCCATCTAAGATGACATTATTTAGGATAATTATGTTTCAAGTATAATATCTCTATTATTTACTTGTTTTGATTATTCTTATGATGAAATTATATCTATTTTTATATGGATTATGTTATGATGGGATGATGTTTATGAAACCCATTTTTTTGGGCTGTGATGAATGATTTATGTTTTTTTGTGGCACAAGTATGAATGATATAATTATGAAATGGGTGGGACCTATATATCCCTCCAATTCAATGGGTAATGATTTATATCTCATGATATAGACATTGATGGAATCGCAAGTAAAATCCAGTTTAGTAATACAGGGCAGGAATGACAAATAAACCTGGTTCAGTAAGGGACATTGTCCACTATGATGGTCTTGGCAGCAATTCCTTGATTACTATGGAAATCACATCATGTGCTTAATGGTTTTCCACAAATAAATGTTTTATTCCCATGATATTTTATCATGGTTAATGTTACATTATTATATATGCCTTATGTACTACCACGATTTGTGTCATTGCTCAAAATTTTGATGTTTTATGTTTATGTTTTTATGGTCAAATGTTTATGGATTGTTTTTATGTTCTCCATTTTTACCCTTACTGAGAATTTGAGCTCACCCTTTTTGTGTTTTAATTTCCCCAGGATATAAATAAAGGTTTTAGGTATGAAAAAAAATGGTAAGACTTCTATGGGAGATTATGAAGATATTTCACCATGATTAGAAGATTATGATCCGAGTTTCCAAAGACACTAAACTAATACGGTCTTTGGGCGTCTGTTTTTGTTATGTATTAATTTTTCTAAAAAAGTAATGTAATGTCTATTTCATGTTTGGGTCTCTAAAATTAAATTATCCCTCCATTAAAAATATCCATTCTCAAAAACAACCATTACACACTAATGTAAAAACTGTGAGGGTAATTTTATTTTAATGTTTCCTCTAATTCCCTTGTCTAGTCATTGAACTTATGGTTTCACCATAGTACATTGACTATGTGATTTGTTTTATTAGAAAGAGAATTGTCACTATGGTACATGATTTTCACCGTCTTCTCAATATAATAAATCATATTTTGGTTGTACCACATCCAAATTTAGTATAAGTGACTAGAATGGTATATACTCCCTCAAAGGGGATATTTGAAACACATCATGTAAATGGGACATGGTTGGTGGGAGTTCTATTCAATGGGCCACAACACTTCTATAATCAAGAATATCAATGGGGATTATATACCTAGGGATTATACTTACCATCATCTATAATCATGTTAATCTATTATAGGGAAATATGTAGAGGTATAATTAATCTCTAACATCAAAAATTATTTCTTGATAATTATTTTTAGAATATCTCTTATATCAGTATTTAGAATCCACGATGTGTTATTGAATGGTCTAAACCTTTTCATCCATTACACTGAATATCTATTGTCCCAAAATCTTATTTTCACCTACATAATCATAGAATACATTTTTTCTACATCCATTCCACTAAAGAACATTTTTTAATCTCTATATATTCTTATGTAAATTATATGATTGTATGTGAATTTGAATATAGGAAAATGTTGATCCCATACTTTTTTAAAGTTCTTCAAGCATGCTCTTGACATGTAATGATATTCAATTCATATTGGTCTTGAGTTTGGGGGTGATCAATCACACTGATGTTCAAATCATTGTTTACATCATATTCGAGACATTTCCAAAATAAAGAGGAAATGCATGGATCTCGATTAAATAGAATTTATAGTGGATTTCCATGGATACACAAAACTTATCTAATGCAATTATGGTATGTTTATTATGTGAAAACTCATCTCAAAAAGAAATTAAAAGTTAATAATTAGTAATAAAATCCAACAAAATTCATATAGAATTATTTTCCTTAGATCTCTTTTGGAGTATAGTGAATCAATATTATCATACATTAATATAACATAATTGATTATGAATATTCATTACAATAAATAGATGCACACCTAAAGACCATATGAGTTTATTGTCTTTAGAAACATGGAATGGAATGAAAATTTTACATATATGTAAAATTCTTAATCTTCCACATAGATCTTCATATGCAACACCATTCTTAGACAAATTATACCGGTGTCGTTTGATAAGAATATTTAATTTCAGTGGATTAAATTGAAAATTTCCCATATTCACAATGAGTATAGTGTAGGTATTTCATCAATCTATTAGGATATTAAGGGTGATGGTTCATATGGTTTTTTGGTTGATTAATTGCATATTTAATGAATGAATAATCATTTTTTGATGGACGTAAGAGCCATTTGAGATCACGGTTGTTTCACATAAAAAAATCATTCGATGTATTCATTAAATAAATCAAGATACTAAAAAACTATTATTAACAGTCAATAAGGTGAATGGGTTATAGATATGGGTTTTAATGAAGATCACTGAAAATAAATTTTAATATTCTTTTTTTGTTCATAATAAATCCCTACCCTGAGATTCAATTTTATTATAAATTCATTTATTTATTAATTTCTATTTATGTTTACAAAAATAAATATATTATTTAGACATTTAATTCTCAAAAACTTTTATTAAAAACTCATATGGAGACGAAACTTTAATCCCTTGGACATGTTATAATTCCTCATAATTATCCTATATATCTTTAGAGAAGCCATTATTGATCCAATACAGAGTGATAAAATAGGAAATTGATGAAAACTAAAGGAAATAATGACAAATAAGAGAGAATCAACATAAACATAGTATGATTAAATCAATTACCCATGGTACTTCATTATCCACATCCCTAACACATTGGTGATATTATCTATACATAGCTATAATAAAAATATTAAATTCATGTTACATATGGTTATCATTACAGTAATGAATGGAATAATGAAAATAAAACCACCATGATAAAATTCTCAAAAAAATTCTCGAATGAGTTTGAAGCTCTCTTAGCACTATCATTGTTTCCTCTGTGTTAATTCATCCTCTCTAAAATGTTACGAGGATAATTAAATGGTTTAAAACAATGAAAGTATGTGGTTATAGGAAATAATCAAAAGTCAATGTATGGTTAAGTGGGTAGATGGAAGGTAGGTGGTTTCCAGTCAAATGGTATGTATTTAAGGTACAATGATAGTCTAACCATTCAAAAACCATACTCTTGGTTATTATATTCTAAATTCTTGTTTCTTCATATTCAAGAAGGGTTACACAGATCATTTTTCCATGTAAAAACCACGTGCATGGTCATATCTCATCTAGTTTCGTCTCGCACAACATGAGGGTTGGTCATTATGGTTAGTTTAACCATTCATAAAGGTTTATATTTCCTAGTGTGCCCTTAAAATCACTCACCACATAGATTAATGGTGTATCCCAGCTATATATTCAATAATTTTTATAGCATGATTCCTTGTTTGTTTCCATGCTCCTTGGAGAAACTATGCACCATGGGAAAAGGGGCCAAAAACCTCGGATTTTCTTACAAAATGCTCAGTTCTCCCCAGATCCTATCAATTATTCATTTCATGATTAATTCCCTACTATAAAAACATGAAGTGGTTTTAAAAATAGGAATATTTATCTTAATAACCATTTCTAGAATTAATTTTTTTATAAAGGGAACACACGCTGACAAGTTCAACAAAATTCCACACACAATGTCAAATAATTTTAGTCATAAATTTACCTGAACAATCTTATCAAGAGACCATAAAATAAATAGGTTTAAATATACTATTTTATATCAACTAAATGAATAAATATTTGGGATGAATAATCACTAAAATTTCTACATGAGGATTTCATGATGCACACATCCATGATGTTATCCAAAACAATTTTCTCTACTAGAAAATTAGAAGTATACATTTTTACAAAAAAAAATGTTTTAAGATGAAATTTTAGTTCTTTATTTAAAAAAATATTTCATCCTCTACATCCATCTCATCACACAATTGGCTGGGTTATGTGATGATCTAATTGACACTAATTTTCGGGCATTCAATTTTATAGGTCACACAATCTCACTGGCTTGCAGCATTTGGGAACGACGAAGGGTCATAAACATATTCCCCATGTTTTTTCATATAACAGATTATTTTAATTGGGTGAGATAATAGCACTATAATTTCTGTGCCCATATTTTTTCATGACTCATCTTGATGAATTTTGAAAGAAAGTCAGTACCTCATGAAATTAACACAACCTTAAAACCACTTGTGTAGAAAAGGAGTATAAATTATTTCCTTTCATTTATGAATAAATAATGTTCAATTTAAAATTGTTCCTTAAATTAATATACTTCATCACAAAGATTTTCATTGAACACATTATTTTCTGAATAAAGATATAAAGGGTTTTCTTCATGTTTTTCAATTCTTATTCAAATAAAAAATGACTTATAAATATGGAAATATGAGGAATTTCAAAAATAGTTCCCAAAAATCAATATTTAGTCAAAATAAATGTTTGATACCTATAATAGTCATTTATTGGTCTTTTAGGGTAAACATTTCATCCATAAAAATGTCAAAACGATGAATAAATGGTGTCCCAAATATTATTTCCCTCCCCCAAAATTTAAATTTAATGTGGTCCCTTAGGAGCATGGTTAGGAAAATAATGGTGGAAGTAAAAACATATGATAGGGTTGGGATAATTAAAAAAATTAAAGGAATGAGAAATGGGTATGATATATAAGCCCTAGTATTAAGGATAGAAAATGAAAATGCATGGTGTGAAAGATCCCATCGAGCATAACGGTTTATTTGGGCCAATATAGTTTCAACACGCTATCATAGAAAATGAAACCAAAAATACTTATACAAGAAAAGGGTACTAGTATAAGGGGGAAAATGTGAGCACACAATCACACCATATTGTAAAAATACAACAAACATCCATATAAATATTTATGTCCAAACATAGGGAATGGAAGTTAAATTAGCATGAGATTTGAGTTCAAGATGTCAATATAATCTTATATTAGGATGGTTTCAAAATGGTTCTTCTAACTATATGTGAGAGGCCTCATCCAAAGTCATATATTTCATATTATTATAATAGTCCATTAACTCTTATGGTTGATGAGTGGGATTACTGCCCTCTATAGCAGTTGTTTCTAGTTGTTCAGCTCTAATATAGGAGTCCCAAGAAGGATCTGAGTAGAAGAAATCATCCCCATACATGTAATTGGAAGGGATATGTCTCGATAGGTGTTGATAGAGGTGAGAATGTGGGACCTTTCAAGAGGATTCCCATTATCTATCACTGAGAAAACACTACATCCTTTTCAAAAATTGCATAAAAGTCATGCTCTTTCTCCAATTGTAAATTTGGGCCACTAAACGGGGTTCCCCAAATATTATTATATGTGGAGTATATAGGTATATTGTTGGATTCATGTAACTGTTCAAAATATAGTATTTTCTATAAATATGGTATGAGGTAGTGTGTTCAGCCATCGGGGGTTATGGGAGTGATGATATATTGCTATTGGGGTTGGTACTTCATGGGAATCCACTAGAGCCTATTCCAATGATCCTTATAATTAGTAGTGATTCCAATCATACTGAAACATTCATATTTCTCTTTCCATTATTATGTCAAATTATTGGGTGGACAATTCTCAGTAAACTCATCTTTTTCAAATTGCATTATGAGATGCTCGACCAAGAGCATGATATATGGGCCCCATAAAATGTCCCATTTTGGAATTTTAAAAATATTTAGATGGTATTGGGTAAAACGGTATGCTATATTGATGGTTAGTGTCGAAATCATGGAATAGAGAAGAATCAAATAACAGGGTATCATATTTACTTCAAAAACAAAGAGGGTAGTGAAACATGTGTTATGGATCTAGTGAAAGACGCTGTCTATAGTGGTTTGGCTCATATTGGATTGTCATATTGTGAAATGGTGGCCCATAATTCTCAATTGATAGATGGGTCCAAATTGAAGATTTGTTTGGTATAATCCATGCTCTCTATATAATCATCATTATAAAGGTAATAATTTACAACAATGTAACAAAGATCCATATTGTAACACTTTTTATGAAGTTGTAATTATATGTCTTTAACATCCTCTATCAAGTGCCAACTTCCACCATTGGATTCATGGTCATGGAATTAAAAATATCATTAAATATTCATCATAAGTTATTTATATGTCAGGTTTTTCATGTAGAGATCCTATATATGGTGGAAATTAGAAATGATGCAACTCTTTTTATCATCTATTCTGAGAAAATTGATTTTTGAGCCTGAAAGTATATTTTTTGGATGACCTCAACTATTTTAGAAACATTGTATCTATCCATTTCTACCCATTTGGAGTAATTTATATTGGATTGGGTAATGTATCAGATCTGGTCCCATGGAAATTATTGGAGGTAGAGGCCTTGGAAAGGGTAGTTATCATGTAGGATAAACAATAAAAATTCCAAGAGATGTCGAAAAATACAAATGGATATAAGTAATATTGATTTTTAATTATGAAAAAACTAAATAAAATATATTAAATCATATAAGGAATTTAAATTTTAAAATATATATTGTGGTTTTTGAAATTTTTTATTTGTGAAAAGGGTTTATTTTGGTGCATTGGAAAGAATATTTGGGAGAAATAAAAGAAAACAATAACAAAAAAGAAAGAAAAAAAATCAGAAATGGGATGGGATAAAACATGATGAAGATCTAATCATAAATAAAGGAATAATAAAAAGTAAATTAATGGAAATAAATTTTAAGGGAAGTGGAATAAGATAATATAAGATAATGACAAACATATCTTTGTCCCTCATCATTAATAATAAGAAGATATAATAAAGGATAATGGGGACAAGAGGGAAAAGGGGGTGTGTGAACATGTTGAGACGGTGAGGGTTCATGATTTTAGGATAAGAGTGTGGTATTTTTTAAAATTATGTTAAAAATAGAGTAATTTATAATCTTCATGGTTTACTTGCATAATTTGTTTAACCTTTAAATACATGTGTTCTTACTTTTTGAAAGGATTCCTACCCCTCATAGTTAATGTAAATAGTTTGTATAACTATTTGAAAACCATGATTGTGGGACTACATTTGAAATATTTTTATTTTTATCCATTTTGAAACTATTTTCCCCCTAAACGTTAAACATATGGTCTCTGGCCATTTTAAAACGTTATTTGGTGTTTCCATAGGATGTCTAAATATTTTCATAATAGAGAATCAATCATAAAAATATACCTTGTTTTTAATATTATATGTAGTTTTCAAAATAACTAACACACAAATCATCCTATCATGGGAAACATATAATCCAACTAGTATATTTTTAATATATTTAAATATCTGATTATATCATAGCCAGTGATACATTTAATGTATTTAAATCAAAATTAATGATCCTTTGGATAACCCTAATTGTATGTTGGAGACGATTCCCACAAATTATTCAATTTTATAATAAAGATTATAAAATTTTCCATTGACCATTAATTTTTTCCCATCATATCATGTAACTTCAACTACACCATGGTGGAATAATTTGACAACTTTGAATGACCCTAGCCCTTAGGACATCAATTTTCTAGAGAAATATCACAACTGTGAGTTAAATTGTGGATCCTGATCACTATAAAGACTAGATTTTCATAAAATTATAAGTCATGAGAATCCATTTTCTTCTCCTATGGAGATTTAAATTATCATATTCCTCCCTCAATATATCATGAGGTTTTGATATCTAAATTCCCACTTTTCATCAATTCTTTTAATATTTATATTTAACATTTTTAATAGCCACAATGCATTGTGCTCCAGATCCATAGAAAAATGCTACATCATTCAATAAAATAATTATAATGTATATATTCCAAGTGGAGTCTTAAACACTATCCCATAAACCCAAAAATAATCATTAATCCTTTAATATTAGTATTTTTTGGATACTCCCAATATTTTATCCTGAAATTTCATTAACTAAATTTTCAAAACTTCCACATATCCAATTCATTGGGGATGGTATAGAGTTATAAATTTATATTTCATCATAATTTTAATTAGATAAATCCACATTATTGAATTATCAATGTGTGTTCCCCTATCACTAATGAGGATCCATTATACACTGAACCTGCAAAATATATTCTTTTTAAAAAAGAATATGTGAAAACTAAATGTGTTTTGAGATGTTGTAGTGGATTCCAAAAATTTATAATCATTTTATCCAAAACAAATTAATGGGTTACCATAATATGGTGTAAAGTTTCCATGAAATCAATTCCCCACTCATCAAAGACCTCTACTTCATGTATGGATTGTTGTAACATTTCATCTATGAACCCAATATTTCTCAGATGTTGGAATATGCCACATAGTTACAAAAAGAGTTTAACATTCTTATGAATTATTAGAATAAAAAATATAGATTTATGGTCATTAAAAACCATGATTTTTGACCCATGGTTCCCTCTATGATTATTTTAATGGTAAAAAAATCCAAAAATACATTATATTCAAATTTCAGGTATATTGTGGAATATTATAACATATCTTCATAATGGGATCTACAAATTGATCCTAAAAAATTTATTTATTCACATCTGAATACAATTTATTATTATTATATTATGATATATTTGGTGGAGCACTACCATGGACAAGTAATAGAAATATCCACAAACCATGGTCGAGGTGCATCTTTTGCTAAAAAAAATGTGTTCATCTGGGAAGTTGTCCATGATATCTTTATCATTTTCATTCAAAATATGAGGTAACCCGAAGCAGGTTAGATGCTTAAAAATAAATATATCAATCAATTTAAATTAAAAAATAACCAGATCAAATTCTGGGAGTGAATGTACCTAGAGATTCAACTGAGGCCTAGGATCCTTCTTTTTCGTCTAGTACATGGGTGTTGTGTGATCTATGTATACATTAACATTCAATAGAACCTAATATGACTAAAATTCATTGAATAAAAAACCGAATCCAAAATTTCCCTTTTCAATTGTTTTATATTTAATTTAACCTTCATTAAATGTGTTGTTGGAATATTAAATGAGATGAAAAATATGATCAACACATTGGCCCAAAATTGCCCACAATTCTTACTCACTTGCATCATACAAGAAGTCAAATGGTTAATTTATTTTTGGAATTATAATGATTGTGGTGTCTACTACATTCTGTTACAAAAAATGAAATTCCATTAGTCATTGTAAATCAAAATTATAAATGGACCCTTCATCAAAATATGTGATAGTGGCTGAGTAATTTTTGAAAAATACATAATGAACTAGCAGTAGAACCCCACCCATCCCAGTAAGATACTTATTTCTCAGACAAGTTTTAGTATTGGATTGATGGATATGGCTTGGAATTTTGATGTATCAACCTCCATCCATTTTTCATTTTTTTTATCAAAAAGAAAACTATGTTGAACCATGAAGATAAATTTTTCCGTGTTCAAACCACGATGGTCTACTCATACATCTCTAAAATATGACCCAAAATTCTCAAAGAAATGTAAAAATATATACCGTATATAGAAAAAACATCCATGAAAACATATATTATAAACTTCACTTTATCATAGGAAATATCCAGCATACATCATTGTAAAGTGGACTTAGCATTATAGTTTCCAAAAATAAATAAGGAAATATGTAAATTTTTTATACAATCATTTGAAAGTGTTCTCTCATGATATTTTGTGAATAGAGAAACTTTATTATATATTGAAAAATCATCTAGAAATAAATTGAAATAATTTCTCTCAAATCGTTCCAATACATGATCCAATAATTGAATGGTAAAGTGGTATTTCTATGTGGAATAATTCAATTTTTTGTAATCAACACACACTCTCCATAAAATAACTCTTTGAGTGGGAATATACTCACCCATTTCATTGGATATCTATATAATACTACTCCTTTTGGGTACCACATACAAGGGACTGACCCGTGGACTATTTGAAATACGATTGATGATTCTGAAATCCATAAATTTAATGACCAATTTTCCATGTACTCCATCATAGGAGGGTCAATAATTAACTATAGCTATATGGATGGATTTTTCACTTCTTCCAGAGGTACCTTGAGGATACAAATTCTTGGACTAATTCCATTAATGTTATCCATAGTCCAACCAACTTCCTAATTAATTATTTTCAAAAACAATATTATTTCTTCCAATTTTAATGAGTCGGGACATGTTAAAAAAATATTGTATGTGTTTCTTTATCACCCAAATAAAAATATTTTATAGATGATGAGAGATGATTCAGTTCAAACTATGGTTACATAAAGAATGAGGGAACCAAGGTGTCTATCTTTTAACATTCTAAAAACTTTCAGACAAACTCTCACAACCAATATATATTTTCATAACTCATAACATATTGTACCTATTCTTGTTCATGTTCAGGATGGAGTTATACAACATTATTCTCTTCTCTCAAAAATAATAATAGCTTATGTTAGGTTATTTGTAGTCCTCATAATTCCACAAATTGGAAAAAAGTGCAGCATCCCTCATGTTTCCCAAGTGATGCATGTTTTATAGCCTTTTTGAAGTTGTATGATACCAATTTATAGCCTACATTAATGGTTAATTATCCTTAATAAATTGTGATTAAAACATTTATAGTGGATACTAAGGGCCTTTTAAAAATTCGTAACACCTCAATGACTTCTTCTATGTTGAGTATAATGAAATATACTGAAATAATTATCTTTCCTAACTACACCATAGCATCATCCAATATCCAAATATGATATTTTATTGTAATGTAAACTAGTTTCAATGATTCATTGGTAGTATTTGATTAATTAAGCCCAAAATATTTCTATCATATAAAAGCAATTGGTCTTAAATAAGATCCCAAGTCACAAAGGGCCTTACCAAACATTCAAGATCTGATTGAGCATGAGATACAAAAAAATTCTAGGATCATGAGTCTTTGGAGGGATTAATTGTTTAAAAATTTCAAAGAACTCATTGTTATGAAGAATGGTTCCTAAATCCTTTATATTTTACTTATTTTAGATAATAAATTTCATGAACATTTTATAAGTAAGAATTTGGTTTAATTCATCAATTAAGAGGATGTTGAAGTAGAGTTTTTAGAAAATTCCATAAATATCCAAAACTATTGATCCAAATTCCCTTTCATTATTTGATCTAGGAATAGCAGGGACGGTATAAAGTGTTTGATCGCATCTTTTTCCCTATAGTGAATAATTGAATTCCCTCTTTATGAGTCCAATTTTATAGAGAAACCTCTAATTAAGATAATTGTTTTATCCATTTGGGACGGTGTGTTATGATTCTCATCTTCCACCGCATTCTTCAGAATTGGATCTAGATAACAAAGATCCTTTCCACTCCTTAAAGTTACACATTTATCTTCCTCTTGAGGGTACCTTTCATAATAACCCTGTAGTATACTAGGTTTTCTCATTAAGAGTTGATTGTATAACTACCCAATCAATTTTTATAGGTTCTGAATAGTTTCCTCCAAATATTCAAACCTTGTTTTTTTTGTTGTGATGAATTTTGACATCATATCCTTAAATTTTGAAATTTTTTCCTACTATGGTTGTTTTTTAATTATTTTATACTGATGGTTTTTATGAGGAATTGTTCTTGATGAGGGTTTTTATAACCTTGTTCTTGATATGAACCATACTGATACTGATTCTTGTGTTTATTTCCTTGGGTATTGATTTCGATATTGTGGAAGACCATATCTGAGTGTATTTTGAGGATGTGGTTATGGGTTTTATTACTCCTTCCCCAATTATATATTTTTATTTCCTTATCATTTTGGGTTTTGATATATTGGAAATATTTTCGGTCCTCGTTTTTTGAAATATAGCTCATTTCACTTGTAGAGGGATCAACACTTGTCCACAGACATTCAACCAATATGTGGTTACCACCACACTCACGGAAAATAATAGGGTTAAAAACTAGATCATGATAACTCAATTTAAAATTTAGCACATCAATATTTTTCTACACCACAACTGATTCAGTATCTAGTATCATGGTGGTATCACCATTATGCATCCCTCATTTGTGAGTTCCTGATTAATAATTCCACTGGAAGATGTTCACTGACATATCCTTTAGTAGATCAAATAATTATTCATGAGAATTCATCATGGATGTTTCTCCAGTATCCTCATCCACCAATGTCATAATATTTATAATGAGACCCCCATACAATATCTAAACATTTTTCCATAATGGGATTCCATGGTGAAGAGGTTTTCATATAACTTCATTAAAAGCTTCCTATGAATCTTATAATGATTCAGACTCTTGTAGCTGTAGGTTGTGATTTTCCTTCCCCAATGTCAATATTTTTTAAATGGTGTGTATTTTTTGAGAAACTCATAATCAAAATCATCATATGTGAGGATGGAATGTTTTAGAATTCCAATTATCTATTATTTTTAATTATCCTTAAATTTAAAGGGAATGCAACAGGGCATGAAATCATCCTCTGATAGTTTATTGTAATGGAACATGTCAAAACATTCAATAAATTTAGATTCATGATAATTGGGATATTAACTAGAAAAATCCACCGAATTGTACTATATTTTTCATGAGATGAATGATGTATGGATTGATTTCAATGTTTAAGTCTTGTAATGGGGGTCGGATAATGAATTTATCAGCTCCATGAATTGAAAGAAATATATACGCTATAAGAGGATAATGTAGTGGAATATATTCTTGAGGAGGTTGTGGAATACATAAATGATTTTGTGTAAAATCATTTCATTGATTAGGAGGCATACATGGTTGATGATATAGTCGAAGATATTTTTGAAGTTGTGGTTTACCATAGACAAACAAAAATTGATCATGTGGCCATTGATAATTTCATGGAACATACACCATAAAATTAGATGTTTTAAGTTGAAATGTTTCTCCATTATATGCATAATATTGGTTCTTACTCCCATTATGAACCGATTTTGGTCCAAATCAATGTAAAACTATTGGTACTTGCTCTACTATAGTTTCCTTATGACCATTATAGATGGCATATCTAATCAGTACGTCGTGTCCTTTTGATATCGTTCATTTTAATTCATGGACAAAAGAAATTATTTTCATAGAATTGTTGCACTTGGAATGAGTGATTCTTCATCTCATACAAATATGGTTCTGCACAACACCAAACAACATGCCAATGGTAATAGGGAAAACTAAAAATAACTAGAAAAAATAAATTTTAGTTAAGAAAATATTTTTTGAATATTTTTTATTTTGATTCAAAACAAATTGACCATTTATTAATATAAATAATTTGTGAATAATATTTAAAACATTTTTATTACAAATCATATTGTTATGTTTATATACTACGTTATAATGTTTGTATTTAAATGACTATATTAATAGTATATTATGGATTTTGTAAAACTCAGTGTTGTGTGAAATTAAAGGTACCCCTATGTTGTGTGTAACATAATCTATCAAATAAATTATATTTACTCTAAATAATAATAATTATAAAAAATTGGCTATTATAGGTAAACTAGTGATAGGTTTTGTACTAGTTTTTCCCATTTTTATACCGGTAAGGGTATCTATTGCATCAACCCCTTATACAATTTTCATTGCTTCCATCACATTTTGACATACTAGACACTTTAATGTATATTATATAATATCCATCTTCATATTTTCCCAGCAATTATTCTATTTGAGGTCTCGAAACATCTTCATGGTCCTTGGGTAGATGGAAAAGTTCATGCATGATCACCATTAAACTTATCCTTCTTAATCTAAAGGTGTTATGGAATGGATAGTTGTGACCTAAGTCTTATGAATCCTACTTAATCTATTTTATAATATAATTATTTTCCTTTTATTTTAGCTTGCACATTCTTTTGTGTTTCTATATCATCCCTTTTATCATATTTGTTCCACTCAAAAAAATGGGTTAAGAATTATTTTGAGAACGTAATAATGATATCCCTTTATTTATGATTCTCTAGTCCATCCATTAAATGTACAAGAAGATTGGATTCCTCTATGTTTCTATATAGGAAGACATTACTAAATCATTTTTACTTATAGAATCTGCTACATTATTTTCCTTCCATGAATGTTTTTTGAGTGAGTATTAATAATCCTCTATCATTAATAACCATATTAGTTAGTACATATTGTGATCCTTTAGTGTGAATGTACAAATCTGGATATTATAATCTCTGTTAATTTCAACCATCTCACCAAATAGATAATGTCTTTGAGAATTCAATGAATATATTACTACATATAATTATAGATCATGCATTGGATATTTTTCCTTATCATCCTTTTACTACCATGATGTGTATGTGATCATTTTATCATTTTACCTCAGTATATAGGTGAATTACTTCTCTGAAACATAATTATATACCATAATCAGTTTCATAGATTTGGTTATTTAGATTAGTGATACAATAATATCCATCTTTTTCATCTAAATGAATATCTCCTTGTATTCTTTAACCCAAAAAATATTACTTTTCTTCGAGTCAGCACGACTAGAAGGACTGAAAGTTCAGAATGTATTCTAATAAATAATTTATAAAACCCATCTAGTCGAGGGATGTTTGGGATCTCCATTATAGATTAAAATCTTGGAAACTCATTGATTTCCTTTTTTATATAATTTTCTATAGATATCCATTCCATAATGACAAAATTACCCAAAAATTATATTTCCTCCCATCAAAAAATAATATTTACTATACAATGAATACAAGTTCACCTTCCACAGAGTATTTAGGGTGGTATTAAAATATGTCACACACACGTTTCTTATTTAGTATATTATAATATCATCTATAAAGGCCACACAACAATTATTAGGGTATAACTAAGGACTCTATTCATTATGTCTAGGAATTTTCATAGAGAATTAGTATTTCTGAAGGGAATAATTATGAACTTATAGTTTTTATACACTATTCAGAAGACATCATTGGGAATATCCTCCTTCTACACATTATATTTATGATATAACAATCAAAGTTCCTCCTTAGTGAAGTATGGGGCCAAATATGGTTGATTAAATAGGTCATCAATCAATGTAAGGGGACACCAATTATTTATTCTTATTTTTTTGAATTGAAAATAATAAAAACATACATGTGTTTACCTATCCTAATAACTAATGAATAGGACTAGAATATCCAATGTTGAAGGACTCTGACCTGTAAAACCCTACTAGGGATTCTATTGAAACTTCTTCTTCTTTTCTTCCAACTAAATGGAAGTCATTATATATGGAGTCTTAGATATAGAAATATAACAAGGAATAAGATCAATTGATAATTCAATATCATTTTCATGATGAAAACCAAGATACTATTTACTGATTATATATATTTACTCTCTCAAAATATGTATGTATGTAATCAACATTCTCTCCATTGTATCAATAATTTTACATAGATATTCTTTCACATAAGGATATAATATAAAAAATTGGGGAAATGATTTCATAATATCTTCATCACCCTCATTAAACATATACATAGTTGTAGGTTAACTTGATATATGAAAAATGACCCCATTCTCCTGAAAATTGATGAGGTATTTATATAAGTTCATCCATAATATTCCAAATATAACATCAATTTCCATTAAATGAAGTATTCTACGATTTTTGAGAGTTTCAGTCCAAAAACATTGATTGGAGATGAGTTATATACATGGGATGGAATAATTTATCTATATTATATTATCATGGATAGCTCAACCCCCATGTTGTGAGGTTGTATTTGAATAATACTATATAAAATTCATGATATGATAGAATTTATAGGTATTTAATCAAATATTATTTAGCTATTTTTAAATTAATAAAAAATGTACATATCTCAAAATATTTTTTAGGATCGACCTATGAATTAGTGGTTCCATATAACCTTCCTTTATCTATATTCCTTGGAGGTTTTATTCATTGATTATCTCTCACAACAATTGGCTTTGGGAATTGTATTATATAACATAGGATATATTTTAAATTAAAATGTTTTAATATTGGAAGACTATTAATATTAACCTAGTTTTATTACATCACATTAGTGGGTTTATTCATATATATATATATATCTCTCTCTCTTTAGAATTTATTCACCACATGACACTATATTTGACACTTGATAGTCCCCTTGAGGGATTTTCCACAATTCC
Organism: Viscum album; assembly: GCA_963277665.1. Lineage (NCBI taxonomy): Eukaryota > Viridiplantae > Streptophyta > Magnoliopsida > Santalales > Viscaceae > Viscum > Viscum album. The sequence goes on from OY728123.1 coordinate 885,681,160, forward strand.
TCTTACCTCACATTTTACACATCTGTGGTTGTGTTTTTTATCCCCCAATGGATTTATCCATTAATCCTTTTTAGTTAGTCACAATTATATAATTTGTATCTCCTCTTCCACTAGAGTATTGAGAGTACCCAATATCCACCTTGACTATAAGATCTTGAAGAATAATCACCTTTTATCTAAAAAAGTATAAAATTTGAAAATCTCATTATAGTCCTAGTTTCAATAATCTAAAGAATATATCCACCATGATTTTACTATTGATGAAAAAATGTGGTGTACTGATAAATACATTTTATGATTTTCTAACACAACCTGATAGATTAATATTTATTTTTCATCATTCTAAGGAACTATAAATCCATTTTAAGAAAGATATTTCAATGGAAGTATTCTTTGATTTTTTTTGTATATTTACCATTACATGAAATCAATTTCCTTTATCCAATTTAGGTTCTTGATTCGTGACCACTGAAAGTTCCCTTCCTCCCCTATACGATAATTCTTTTGTATAAGACAAGAGGTTATAAAATGTATATTTCATTAACATTATAACATTCTATTATATTTTTAATTCTGGAGTCATTATGTTATATAATAGGGGGTTTTGGAGGAGGAAGAATAATAAATTATTGTTCCAATATGAATACTAAAGAGGAGGGTTGAATTGAGTATCAAATATAAATTTCCATTCAAAAAAAAATTAAATCCAAATCTCACTACATGATAAAACTATCTAATTAAGTAATATATTAGGTATATTATTTTTTATATAAACCATATGAAGTATTATAAAAACTCAAGTGGAATAATTTGAGAAATAAATAATATTTTTAAATTATGGTACTCAAGTTGTTTAGAAAATATACCATTCATAAAATCTTGTAAAAATTTATATATTTTTTAAAGTGATATTAAAATAGTTTTCAAATATAGTGTAAAAACGTTTTATTACAAAATAGAGTAAAAAAAAGTTTTCCAATATCTAATAAAGTCAAAATCCTCACAACATTATGGTATCCTACTTCCATGATCAATTATTATGAAATAAAATGATCCACAAACGAGATTGGTTATATTGAGTATAATTGCACACATGCTTTTATTGTAACATCAAAAACAAACATCCATTCTTTTCACGGGAGTATAAATTAGATGTAAATTAATATAGATTATCTTACTAGTATTTTATGATCATTAAGAGTATTTTTATTGAAATGTTTATAGAAATGGTCAAAAAAAAATAAAATTTAATAAAAACATTGAGAGCCTTTGTGTGAAAAATGAATTTTCAGTGTCGAAGATGATCAATGTTTTAGTTTTTTTTAGATGGATCATCTCTTCTTGATGTATTCCGTAATTTTTGAGATGACATGTGATGAAATTTATTATCATGTGATGAGATTATTTTTAGATGAAATAATAGTGTCAAGAAGTTGATAACATAATATTGGTTTCTATTTCACCAAAATACTAAATAATCAAAATACATAATCCACATTCATCTTGATTTTAAAAAAATAATCATCCCAATAAAATTATCAAGTATAGAAGCATCATTATCAATCCACACACATAGTTTGAAATTTTGGAGTATTTAATTGTAGGTACCATGTATATAATTTTATATAGAAATCTCCTTGAATATATTTTTAAAATACTATAATACTTTTATACATGGCCCTTTTTCACTGTGATATATCTAAATGTCCATGGTATTCCTAAAAAATTTTAAACACTTTGATATCTAAACACTTATTGGTCATATAGTCGTTACACAGAATATAAATTCACTTCAATTCAACATCTGGCCACTCGAGTAACTAAAAAAATCAAACTCTTTTGTATGGGTTTTTCACATTATCATGAGGTCAATTGAGAAAAAATGTGGTTTCACTAATACATAGTGGTATTGTTTTGACAAAATGTATCTTCTATGAATTTGATCAAATTAATCTTATTGTGGCTGAAATTCATGTGGTCTTATGGAGACATGGAAAGAAATTCATTAGACTATCTTTTAGATTTAATTTGTTGGCACATGTATTGGTCAAGCAGTAACTTGGTTACTCATTTAGTGAGATGATGATATACCTTGAAATAATTCATGTTCAATCATATAGGCATCCAATAAATCCATTTTTCATGTATACTCTTTCAACCTATTCAAACTATCATCGATGTTCTAGGAAACATCATGTGGTTAATTGAATTTTTAATTTGTTCCATCTATTATTCTTACCATTTCATAGATTGTTAGGGAAATTTCACTGTTTAGACTCACAATCGCATGTCCGACATCATGGTCATATATTTGGCTCAATGAAATCATGTTAGTTATGATACTTTGTAAAATTTTCATGGATAATTAGAATATAATTCTTTCCTAACACAAATAAAAAGATAAATTAACATGAAATAAAACATGATTTCCAATTATTAAAAACATTAATTTATAGATTAATCAAATAAAATTTATATTTTTACTTACCCTATTTCATATCATAAATAATGTCAATAAAATAACTACATAGATAAAAAATTGAAATTTTCCTGTAAACTAACATTCAATCAAAAATCACACAATTATAATTAATGAAATAATGGTATAATAGAGGATAATAATATAGGTATCGAAAAAAATTAGATAATTAAGGAAGGAGAATAATTAAATATATTAAATAATATAATGAGATAGAATATTATTAAAAAGACTTCATTGACAATCAAATGGTGATAATGAATTAAAATAGGCACTACTAAATTCCCTAAAAATAATTAGAATCGATGGGGTTTCTATTAGTGGAATTTACAATAGGGTATTTTCCTTTTCAAACAACTATAGATAGAAAAGGATTAGGGTTTCGATAAAAGGAATATATTAGAATCACATGTATTATGGTAATCGGCATGATCTAATGACAATATTGAGGAAGTATGAGACCCAAAATCCTTGTAGGAACTATAGTTGGTAACGTATTGGATATAGGGTTAGCTTTAGAAGTTTAGATTGATTATAATGTTGTTGAAGTAGAGTGAGATATGTTGAGCACGTGAAGATACATTGGTGTCTCAACTGAAGATTTATTATCACAAATATAGTTTTGAATATCCTAATTTTTTTCACATCATTAAACCCCTTATTTATACACACTCAGAATTTATTCATCTCTAACAAAAATAAATCCAATATAGTCTCCATGAGAAGAATATTTTCAGTAGTAGATTTGAAGGATTGTGTTAAGGGAATAATTTTAATATCATGGGATAATCATATAAAATCATTACTATGATATACTTTAGTAAAAATCCTATTGTGAAAATAATTTATAGCTTTATTAATGAAATCCTTATACTTTGAAGCCTTCACTATTTTGGCATTAAAAATTTAAAAATGATTTTCTCCATAGGATGAAATTTCCATGTATATATGATTATATACTTCCAATAAAATTATCATATGAAATAATACTTACAAAAAAATCCATAGAAAAATATATTCATCCAGGGAAATAACAATAATGTGAGAAATATGGGTAAAAGAATCATTTCAGATTAAACTGGTGACAATAAAGTTCTATATTTGATAAAACACAGCCATTATCTGTAGAAATTATACCTATAAATATCCAACATTTCATCTAAATACTTATTTCTCATGAGACACTTGATCTAATTTCATACACATATTATCTTATAAATATATATGAGAAACTATAGTATAAATAATAATGGTTATATCCTCTTTATTTTCAAAATCAATAGCACATGTAATACTTTGGAAGACTTCAAGAAAGACATCAATAATAAAAATAAATTCGATGATTCTTCATGTGGTAATTAATGAAGATGTAATTGATACATATGTATGAGATGATGATGAAGTGATATTATGAGTTGAGTCACTATAGACCAACTCAAATGGTCTCAAAATAGACCCTACATTATCTAATGAGTCACAGTCTAGATTTTTAATCTCCTAAATTGGACAATCTAAATCATCTAAAACTAGATGTTTTGAACAAGGAGATGATTCAAATATGATTTCATATTAAAAATAATTAAATGAATCATATATTAGAGAAACAAAGTTGTAAGTTAATGTAGGTTTTGAGCCAAAAATATTATGTTGGACATCATGAACTGAAAAGCACAGGAATTCCTTGATCTTTAAGAATATGAGATGAACCCTATTGCACAACAGGATTTGGAATTTTGTAAAAAACATAAAAAAATTCCGATATATCTTGGTTGGACTAAGATATTGTAAAGTCCCGGAAATTCCATAGATTTTTTATAATTATATGGAATTACTAAGAGACTGTTAAACTTGACGGCACGTGATTTCGAGGCCTAGAGATCCAAAAACAGAATTTTGATCATTTTTATGGTTTGTTCAGTAAACGTGCGAGTGAGGATTTCATCCATTTGAATCGGTTCTTGGATTAAAAATCAAAGTGAACCATTGAATTCAAGGCACCAAGATTCTCTTAGGCAAATCATAACTTCAATCGGAAAGGTTCGAACAAAAAAGGTTACTTTTGGACATTTAAAAAAATTAATAACAAATTAACTCATTGTGTTATTTTATTCTCATCCCACCATTGAGCGATAGATTGCGGGACTGTAGTGTAACATCAGTCATTAAATAATATACATTTAAGGACATGATTCTATTATTGGGTTACCACAACTCTCATGGTTTAATTGGTTAATTAATTAGGATTAATTAATGAATCATAATAATGATCCAAATTGTGGGTTAATTTCATCTATTTAATCAAACCATTGGCATGGTATTTGGGAACCCACAAGAGGAACCTCTGATTAAATACCGATGACGTCACCCTCTAATGAGGAATATTGGTCGATCGATGATGATTATAGAACTTTGAACGGTCTTCGAAAAAAGACATAAAACCCGGATCCCTTTATTCATCCAAAAAAATCCACTGAATCTAGGTAGGGGTTTAATTGATTATTAATTTAAAAGATTTATCTTCCTCCTTGCTGAATAATAGGAAGAATACTGATCAACCGACTAATGGTTTGATCAGTAATTCATTTGTTCTTACAGGTGGATGTTTTGGGAAATTGATGTTGGGTTAATCAGTATCATGAGTTCAATGATACCATCCTGTGATTTAACGCTAACGCGGAGGGTGCGGGCCGAACCAATCAAGGTCTGGACCATCTGCGAACTTGTTCATGGTGTATTCTTTGAGGATGGTCAATGAACATATTTCAATGTGATTATGAGGGCCATGCAGTGAAGGAGGTGACCCGGTAGGCCCGTAGGTTGAGACAAGAAAGAAAGAGGAACACTAGAAAATCTCTGGTGGCCCGCTGAAGCATCCATTAGTTTGGTGACCAGCCGACCCGGTTGTGTGGGGACGGTGGCCCCTACAGGTGATGTGATGTCCACACACTGCATGGGGAGATGAGCAGTCAACAAGGGATGCTCGGATAGAGTCCAACGACTGTCTCTAGATGGTCTTTTTGGAATCCTGGGTGGTGCCCCTCAAGCACCTCCATCCAAGAGAACTGACCCCCATGCGGGTCGGGTTTCTATGAGGGCTGGACCCACCGGCCCAGCTGGACATGCCATCCTGGCGGGACCCCCAAGCCGACTCGAACTGCTGGCTAGGCCAGACCTATGAACCGGGTCAAACCCGTGGGCCGAGCTGGCCTTGTGGGCCCAACAGGCTAGCAGGGCTGGACCCCTACCAGATCCTACTGGTCTCGTTACACTAAATTAGGCGTATCGTGCAAATCGGGTGTCTGATTGATGCATCATCCACATCGATGGAACCATTAGGACGAGGTGGTCCTATTGATATACTCCACAAAGGTTCTTCAAATGTTGGAGTATTATTGGGTTGGATCAAACTCAAATCCAAACTGGCCCGTAGTACTAAAATGCTTATAACATACAGACCGAGCATCTGATTGATGCTCCATCTATTGCATTTGAACCCTTATGACATCTAGGTTCATTGGGTTACTGATTATTGGGAATTATTGGTAGTGGAGGTAATAAATATGGCCAGGGGAGTAGATTTTATGGAGCTCATGCACACCAAGTGCGGGAATCTAGTGGTTAGCTATCATGTGAAGAGATACCCATTCTGGATCGACATCAGAGAGACCTTGTATGGATCAGTACTAGCGTGACATGATGAGGGCCAGATTTAGAGAGACTCTTCAAGGATAAGAGACTTACCAACATGTGTGGATCAGCAGTAGGGTGACCTGACGAGGACTTGCTTTATAGCGGCCCATCATGGATCAGCGACATACAAACCTATGTGGATCAGTAGTAGTGTGACACGATGAGGACCAGCATTATAGAATCCCATCATGGATAAGTGACGTAATACCCTAGCTAGATCTATAGTAGCATGACCTAATGAGAACAATCCATAGTGTGGCACATCATGGATCAACATCTTACGACCATGTGTGGATTGATGACATATGAATCTATGTGGATCGATGACTTACAACCTTGTGTGGATCGAGGACTTACGACCCTCTGTGGATTGGTGAAATATAAACCTATGTGGATTAGAAATGTAATGAATTTTTCAAGTTTCAACGGTGTAATTTCCTAATTGAATAAGATGATTTAACATTATGACCAATCATCATTAATCATGTTCTTTATATTATATAACTATGGTGAGCTGTCTTTAACTTTTTGATTTGTGATTGATATCATGCATCGTGGTTTTTCCTTTGTGAAATTCTAGGAGACCTTCAGAGGTCATAGAGACCCTACTAGGTATTGTTATACTCACCCCTATATGGGGTTTTCCCTCACCTTATTGTGTCTTGTGAAGACGACTGAATGCTTTGACTGAGATTTTGGAGCTAGGACTATAGGGTGTAAAGGTATGGCTGGTTGATGTGGAGAGTTGTAGTGATGAATTGTACCAACCCTTTAGGTAGGATCCTTGGTAGGAAACCTTTGTATGTGTTTTTTACTTTTTAATATAATTTCATTTAGTTGGGTTTGTATGCTGGCCAATTCTGATTCAGTTCACACATACACTTTCTGTTGTTATACTATGTGGATTTGTCCTATTGTGTACCTGGTCCAAGTGTTTCCAAGATTGAAGGAAATTCCATCCCATTTTAGGGTTATGCATTGGATGTTATAGTTTCCAGCCCCTGGACTATGGATGGTGGGCTTGGGTTAGTAACGGCATGGGCCCTGGGGGATGGGTTGTCAAAAAGTGGTATTAGAGGATTCAATTTTACCGATTAACTAAGACTGTGATCTTTTCAATGGGGAAATAGTGTTAAGTGTTTTGAGTATGGTTTTTAGTTTTAGGAATCCAGTGTTTTTGTGGGGGATGATGTATCCATACACCAGGAGCCTGAATTTTGATTTCTGACTTGGTACACGAAAACATTGATTGCATGTGTATTTGTAATGTTTTTTTTCTATTGATCTCTTTTGAGTCATCTCGTCATATATAATATATTGACAATGGGGAACCTATTTCTTTATAGTATACTTCATCGTAGACAGCCATATTGGATTACTAAGATATCAAGATGATGTCCCAATATTTTATGAGGCATCAGTGAAGGTCTATCTTACAACAATGGTACCTTCAGGTGGTGTACCAGCAGTGCATCTACCCATAGGAATGTAGTTTCCACAAGCCCCACCAGCAGACAGTTATCACTGAAATAGCGCACTACACAGATTCCAACGGTATAGGTCATTGAGGTTTCATGGTATGATGGATCCACCAGTGGATGAGGACTAGATGGAGGTTGTGGGTAGAGTTTTCCACCTAGTTGGGACACCAACAGACTTGATGTGGATACTAGCTACAATACTATTCCTGGTAATAGCCGGGATAGGGTGGATCATGACACTATAGTTGCATGACGAGGTGACCCTCACCTGGATGGACATCTAGGGCCTCTTAGGGTGAAGTTCCTTCTAGTGACTCTATGATCTCTGCATATTCAGGAGCTCCTACACATACAACAGAGCAGCCAGACAGTAGCTCGATACTCAGTGAGATTCACTATCCCCTCCTGCTACTCCCTCGATATGGTATGAGACTGTTGAATCATAGACCAGAGGGTTTATCAGGGTATCCTTTGGGAGATCAGATCATCGATGATATCACTCAACATCCCGACGTGGGGTGGAGTGTTGGAGAGAGCACTATTGGAAGAGAAATTCTTATCTTAGCAGGCACCTATGGTGAGAGCCACCATCAGACGATAGGTGGGTGAGACATCTACAACAGAAATTAGGTAGATAATACCGAGGTCCAACTAGGACAGACCATCTTGTGGATGAACCCATGATGTAGGTTCCATGGTGTGGGGCTCATGAGATAAAAGAGGTCAGTAGAGAGCAGACCGTGCTACTCGTGCAGTGGGCAGGGTTACATGGCTCGTGACTGCCTGACCAGACACAATGACTATTAGAAAATAGTCAAGGGAACACCATGGCAGAGAAAAATATTTCAGCTAGATGGTCCTTAGGGTGGCATAAATGGTATAGTAGTTGGTCGTGCTGTAGGGGGTGGTCATTGATTTGAGATTTTACCGCCCCCACCATCGGGTGGTCCACCCCGACCATAGGGAGCAGGTGGACAGGGATGCGTACAACTTTAGGTAGCTGAGGCCTATGACCACAACACTCTATATATGATTCTAGGTGTGATCAGTGTCTACTCCACCATATCTACAGTTCTTGTAGACACATTTTCTAGTCAGTCTTTTATTTCCATGGATCTTGTTAGGATCTTGGAGATTTTTGTGGAGTCGTTGGCTAAATCCTTACGAATAGAGGCTCATATGGGAGAGAATTTGACCATTACACACTAGTTTTGTCAGTGTGAGATTTCCCTAGGAAGCAAGATTGTTGGTTGTGATATCTTAGTAGCAGCGTCCTGGCCTTAGGACGTCATCTTAGGTATGGACTTGTAATCCACCGTCTATTCTCAGATCGACTATTTTAGGCGTAAAGTGTGGTGTGTCCGTGAGAATGGGACTTGGTTTTCCTTCAATGGAGATAAGAGAACCTTTGCAGCTCAGGATGGTCTTTCTATGAGGTGGGTTTGTCTTATCACTCATCAGATGGATAGCCTCACCATTGGAGAAATTGATGAGGGAAGTCTAAACTATCCTGTAGTGGTGGACTAGTAAGGCAATGTCATTCCTATGGATGTTTCGGGACTAACTCTTTGTAGAGAGGTAGAATCCTATATCTACCTTTACCCTAGGATGGAGCCTATATCTACACTAGCATATTGGATGGATCCCACAGAGGATCATGAGTTTACGGTATAGTTGGATGATTTGCAGGGGAAGGGGTTCATAAGGCCTAGTGTTTCTCCATGGGCAGCCCCGACTTTGCTCGCCAAGAAGGAAAAGGGGAGTGTGAGGCATTATGTGGACTATCGGTGCCTGAACTAGGTGGCTGTGAAGAACAAGTATCAACTTATAAAGATTTATTATCTCTAAGATCAATGAAATGGAGCTCGGTGGTTTTCGAAGATAGTCCTTAGATCATTCTATTATCAGCTGAGGGTACGAGACAAGGATGTACCTAAGACGGACTTCAGATGCATGTATGGACACACTGAGTTCTTGGTGATGCCTTTTGGAATGACCAATGCCCCTTTAGTGTTCATGGGACTCATGAAAATGATATTCCAGCATTACCTCGATCGCTTTGTGGTGGTCTTTATTGATGACATCTTCTTGTGCACATCGTCAGAGGAGGATCACACCACTCATTTGAAAATTATTCTTGATATACTCTAAGATCCCATGTTTTATGGTAATATCTCAATGTTAAAATTCTAGATATGGGAGGTCCACATTATGGTACAAGTTATCTCAGAGGATGGAGTCTCAGTGGATCTGGAAAAAATAGAGGCAGTGCTATCTTGGCAGCCACCGAGGAGCGTGACAATAGTGTGGAGTTTCTTGGGGTCAGCTAGGTACTACCAATGATTCATAACTGATATTTCAATATTATCTACACCCTTTTCAGATTTTAAAAATAAGGTACATATTTTCTTTTGGACAAATTGATTCTAGTAGAGTTTCCAGGTTCTGAGGTGGAGACTAGCGAATGCCCCTATCTTGAGGCTACATGAAGAGGGCCTTGGGTATGTAGTCTACTATGACACATCAAGGACCAGACTAGGATGTGTCCTGATGTAGGATCAAGTGGTGATATCCAACGGCTCACGACATTTGAGTCATATGGAGAAGAACTATGCTACCCATGACCTGGAGTTAGCAGTTGTAGTATTTTCCTTGAAGATGTGGCGGCACTACTTTATGGGTGAATGTTTTATAGTCTACTCTGATCAAAATATTCATAGGTATATCATCTTATAGGAGGTCATGATCTTGAGACATAAGTGATGGATAGAGTTCTTCTAGGACTAAGACTTGGAGATAGTTTACACTCCTGGGAAGGGGAACGTGGTGGAAGACGCACTCAGTAGGAGGTTTGGTTTACAGTTGTTGGGTGAGGCGACAGAGCAAAAAACCACATTGATTTTTTCCATAGTGGATATTGATTGAGCAGATTACCTCTAGTCTATGATAGTAACTTCCCCACTCCTTCTGTAAGTCATAGAGGAACAACTTTGGGATGTTCACTATGAGACCCAACGTGCTCAGATATCCTCTGATCATTCTTCTGAAGGATTTTCTGCTGGTAGGGATCACATCATCCATTTCAGAGGATGAACCATACTAACTATGAGGTTTCGAGAGGAGGTTTTGGGGGAGTTCCACACATTCCCGTTTGAGGTACATCCTGGGGAAGAGAAGTTGTACTCGGACTTCTAATGTCAATACTGGTGGCCAGGGATAAAGAAAGCATTACCAGAGTTCATTTCACAATTCCTCACTTGTATGCAAGTGAAGGCCAAACATCAGGTTCCAGTAGGCTTTGAATATCCACTTGAGGTTCCAGAATGGATGTTGGATGGAATATCCATAGTCTTTTTGATAGGTCTACCACATACGTCCAGGAGACATGATTCCATCTGGTTGATCATTGAGCAACTCACCATTTCGGCCCACTTCCTACCCATCTGGGAGAGGGGATCAAAATAGGTATTGGGATGACTCTACAACCAGGATATAGTATGGCTTCAAAGGGTACCATCGATGATTGTTTTAGATCATGAAACTAGTTTTACATCCTAGTTGAAGAAGGGATTTCAGGAGGCGTTCAGGAATCATCTACGTTTGAGCACTGCATTTAATCCTTAGAAATATGTTCAGACAGAGCAGACCATACAAACGCCTGCAGACTTTCCCTTTTTTTATGTCCTTGATTTTGTCCATAGTTGGGAGGATCACATGCCCTTGGTGGATTTCACATACAAGAACAACTATCAGTCCACTATCATCATTGCACCATTTGAGGACTTGTATGTGAGACCTTTCATATCACCTATATGTTGGATAGACCCAAGGGAGTTAGCACTTATGGGTCAAGGGTTGTTAGGGGCTACCACTGAGAAAGTGCAGATCATCCTAGAGTGGATGAAGACTATACAGAGCAGGAAAAAGTCTTTCACTGACAAAAGACGGAGACCCTTGGAGTTCAAGTAGGGAGACCATGTCTTCCTATGGGTCTCACCTAAATTAGGTTAGCATATATTTTTTCATGGCGGTAATCTATCTCCAAAGTTCATCAGACCATTCTAGATTCTAAGATGAGTTGGTAAGGTGGCGTACCCCAAGCTCTTCCCCCACAGATGCACATGGTGCATGAAGTTTTACATGTGTCACAACTAATGAGATATGTTCATGATATCGCACACATCATCAACTGGGGCCAGAAGGACATTGACTATGGGGTGAATTATATGGAGTTCCTAGTGGAGATAGTGAATCGACATGAGTGGCTCCTTTTTGGATGTTCGATACCTCTTGTGTGAGTTTGGTGGTAGAATGGGAACCTCTAGGATATCACATTGGAGCGGGAGGGTCATATTTGTGCTCAATACCTCCATTTGTTTTCTTAGCCTATATTGTGGATTTCGGGAGATAAAGCCCAAGGTTTGGGAAAATGTAATGACCCAAAAATCTCTTATATTATTCAAATTATATGTAATTACTAAAAGTCTGTGAAAATTGATGACACATGATTATGAGTCCAAGAAATCCTCAAATATAATTTTGAACATTTTTAATGTGTGTTCAGTAAAATTGAGAGTGTAGATTTCTATCTTTTGAATAGGTAGTCGGATTGAATATATGAGGGCACTGTTGAATTCACAGTGCCGAGATTTTCTTAGATAAAGACTACCTTCGATCAGAATGTGACAGAAAGAAAATATAATTTTTGGACTTTTTTAAAAAAAATAACTCATTTAGTTATTTTACTCTCTTCCCACCACTGAGCGACGGATATCGGGACTGTAGTGTAATTTCAGGCATTAAATAAGAGACATTTATTATAGCATCCCGTCTTTTTATAACATAACTTTCATTCCATTACACGGAGCTGAGGATCTTTAGGGTTTAGTGTCCTGGAAACAGGGAACATAAAACATGAAACAAAAAAAACATTCTTCTTAAACACATGAAAGGCTTCTCCTCATGTTCACCCTAGGCTCATTACTGCATCTCATAACCTGGGGACATACATTAAAAGGAAGGGTGAGCAGAAGGCCCAGCAAGGGAAACAAGTGAAACATTTTACATATAAACTTGAGATACATCAATAAAGTCATGAAAAGAACTTTAAGGCATGAAAATGAAATCATGAGGCATATAAAAATAAAACTTTTTCATAACTTGAAGATGTGGCTACATCATTTAACATAGACAATCATGAACATATCACAAAGGTCCATCCCCAAGGTGTCATTTGAAAATTACCAAGGTTATTCACCAAGGTATTGTGAAAATTGTAATCTCTAGTGGTTAAATCCTTACCCAATGCATTGGAGCCCTATCAGGGTGCACCCTTAAATTTGCCTTTATTATCATGTGAGCCACATATATCATCATCAAAAATTTAATAAATAATCCATATAGCACAAAATAAATGGGATTCATTTCGTAATCATAACGTTTTAAAAACTACTTTAAAGACATGATCTTTACGTCACCTTAAAACCCACAGAAAAGGAAGGTGGGTCTCATGTATGTAAATCCAATTATTTAAAATAGAACATTTTGGTATATATGTGAATATACCTTTATAATAAAGGGCTTTGAGTATTCACTTAATAATATAAAAGAACTTTAGAAAAAGAGAGAGACATTTTGAGACGGAAATTCTGCAGCATAACGGCTATGTTACGAGGTTTTAGAAGACATTAAAAAGAGAGGGAAAATGGGTCAAAAATTCATAAATGACCCATAAAACAGTAGATGGACAGAATAAGGACACATGATCATGGTAATGAAATTTCAAGGACATACCATTTGAAATGAAAAATATGGAAGGAAGACAAAAATTAGATTTCTCTTATGAAAGTTCGGCAGCCTAACGGCATTACTTAAAATTCAAAAAAAATGATTTGAAAAGATCAAATAGGGTCTCTAATCATCTGAAAATAAGAGTTCATTATGATAGATATAGAGATAATTCCCCAACATAATTAAAAAGGAACTTGAAAGACTTGACATGAAAGTGAAACATTGAAAAGAATGAGAAGGGTGAAAGAATCCCCTAAAAATTCGGCAGCCTAACGACGCCACTTAAAACTCTAAAATACTGAATTGAAGAGATCAAATAGGTTATCTCATCATATGAACATAAGAGTCTAGTATGACAGATATAGAGATCATACCCCAACATAACGAAAAGGAACATGAAAGAATTGACATGAAAGTAGAACTTCAAAACGAGAAGGGTGAAGAACCACTTAAAAATTCGGCAGCCTAACGGCGCCACTTAAAACTTCAAAATACTGAATTGAAGAGATCAAATGGGGTCTCTCATAATATGATCATAAAATATCAGTATGATAAATTTAGTGATCATACCCCAACATAATAAAAATGAACTCGAAATACTTTACATGAAAATAGATCTTGAAAAAGGAGAAGGGAGAAAGAATCTGTTACAAAACTTTCGGCAGCCTAACAACGTCACTTAAAACTTCATAAAACGAAATAATGAGAGCAAGAGGGGATCTATCATTATATGAACATGAAAATGGCAGTAATAGGAGTATAAAAGAACATCCTCCAACATAAGAACATGGAGCATAAAAGGAATGACATAAAAGAGATTTCTTGAAAAGAAAGAGAGAGATCGAATCCCTTACCTTAAAACGTAACTCTTAAAACTCAAAGGATTGGACCTTGAGGGCTTGGGAGCACCATAGGAGGACTCCTTAGGAGGTAAGGATACCTGAACATCATTGGGGGAGAGTGTGGTGTCGAATGGATGAGAGGATGGCTTGGTATTTATAGGGAAAGTGAGGGGACAAGGCATTACTGACAAAGGGACATCTCATTAGTGGTTTTGGCAAAACCATGGGCTTGCCCACAGTATTGTCCACTTGGGACACCTCATAACTTATCTTACTATTCATAAGTCGACCATATTGATTACATACTTAATAAATCACTTAATGATGCCATTAAACAGCCGTAACTTAAAAACTGTATTTTCACTATTCATCAAAAATTCAACTTTCTCAGAATAATCTCAAAATTTCACCTTAACCAAATATCAATGCTCTGATTTCAAAAATGAAATCCATTTTATAAAAATAATTTTCTAAATATTTTTAATTAAATTTTTAATTAAAAACAGTATTCATCGAAAATTTATTTTTTTCAGAAAAATCCCCAAAAATTACATTAACATAATATCGATGCTCTGAGCTCAAAAATGAAGTCCATTTTATAAAAATAATTTTCTAAATATTTTTAATTAAAATTTTAATTAAAAAACACTATTCATTCGAAAAAACTAATACTTGAATAATAATTTATGAAAACGTTATTTAACCATTTTATTGAATCACATTACTTAATCAAAGTGACTATCTTATTTTAATACTTTCTTTAAGTGAGATTACTAATCCATTTGGACACATTATTAATCCTAATCATAAAATCACTATTCATAATTTACTATTCATCAAAAATCAAGTTGATCTTATTAGACTCTAAATTTCCTACTGAACATAATTATAGAAGACCATTTTTTGAAAATCATTACACATTTTTAATTATTTAGGGATTACATAAACATATTTAAAATATCCTTTTTCTAAAATTCATCAAAAATATGCATACTATATTTATCCGGTCATTTGAAAATTAATAAAAGAAATCGAAATTTTTATTTAAAACAAAGGATTAGACAAGACAGTTACGGTCTCCTTACATAGCCCCTTATCACACCAGCATAGGACCTAAGTGTAAGGTGTGATAAGGTGAGAGAGTCCGAGGGAGGCTCGACCAACATCACATGAGTAGTAATTTCTATCAGTTTGAACTTCTCGCAAAGGCGATCCCATTCTAGCTTTATACGATGAAGTTCAGCTTGGGTTTGGTCCAGAGCAAAGCCCAGTGGTGCTACCTCTTTCCCAAGTTCATTTATATGGGCTTCGATCGGTCCAAGACTACTGGGTGAGGCCATAGAATCTTCTTTCTCTATTAATTAACCAAGATTGCTTGTATTTAGAGACAATAGTCAAAACGTTTAGTTTCAAGTGGTCATATTGAGCAATGGTCAAATAACAGTCAAAACCCAACAGTCTCATTTTAATTATACTCATGTTATCAAATGAAACAATTTTGTTGAGTATAAAAATAAAATAAAATAACACATAAAATTATGAAACAATATTTATTTAAAAAAAATTCAGGTCATTACAATCTTCCCCCCTTAAGAAATTTCATCCTCGCAATTTTTAAAATTGGGTTTTGAAATTTCATTGAAATTACCACATCAGAAAAGGAGTCAGTAAAACTATTACTTTAAAAGAAAGAAAGGGAAGTACAAAGGTCACCCGAGTTAACCCACACTAGGATTCCATGTAGGAAAACATGGACATGGAGGAGAAAACAAAGGGTCAAGTTCTGAGGGAGAGTGATAGAGAACATGATTAGGAGAAAGTTAACCATGAGAAAGTCCCAAACTTATGATGTGTGTATATGGTCTTTGATTACCTAGTAAGAAATTTAAACCAACAACATTTTTGTTTTACGTTTCTTTTCATAATTTCGAGGAGTTCATTTACTACATAGAACAAAAACATAAGAAAATATACCTACCTTCAAGTAGAGTTTCATCCTTTAATAAGTCCCTACCAACACTAATCTTTTCTCCAAATGATGAGAATTCAAAAACACTTGGTCTCATAAAAGCACAAGAATCATCTTCTTGAGAATCACATAATCTAAAAAAGATGAACTATATATTTCTTCTATCTTTAAACATTATCCCAAAATCAGAAAGGTTAAGGTAAAAAACGCTTCAAAAAGAAAGAATCCCATAGGAATGGAAACTACTTTTAAATCTTCAAAGTTCCATGGTACTACACAAAGTTCATCATAGACCATTCCATAAATAACGGTCCTTAAAATTCCTCAAAATAAACCAAACTAAGATTGAAACCCAAATACAAGAAGGATTTGATAACATAGTCTTCCAAAACAACTTCATTGTTCATCTCCAGACAACATCAACCACTCCTAACATCTTATAACAAAAGTAGCTAACCTAAACATATTTTTACCAAGATAGGTTAATCATTCCCATAAGTAACCTAAATTACTATAAGTCCACCTTAAATTCATCAACTCTTCAAAATATAAGTCAACCTTAATCCTCAATGAAAATACTATAGTAATCTATTTACCTCAATCATATAGGGTCCCCAAAATAGTGAACGTCTTCCAAAATAATAATCATCTTTTAATCCCCTAATCATCTCTGTCATATTAATATGGAAATTGTCGCATTTCCTATCACATTGGTTATTGGGACACGTTATTTTATTTCCCACCATTAACAAAGAAGAGAAAGTATAATTAGAGGCTTAAATACTTAACCGATAATCCTGAAAAGAAACTTAAAGCATATAAGGATAACTTGTAGAAGAAAAGTATACCCTAACTTGTGACCCCCTAGGTTCCCATATAGGTTATCCATGATCATATATTCTAATGTGAATCCTTATTTTATATTATCTTTGTTCCCTTAACAATGGTTCATACCAAGCTTATGAATTTACCAAAGCATATCCCCCGGGAGTGTCGTAACCAAGAGTGCAGCAAGGCTCGTTGTCGTGTAACAGTTCCCGTTCGAGTCTAGCTCAAAGCGGTGTTTCGGGTTTTACCTCTATGTACATCTGTGCCAGAGCCACCTCTACCTGCTCGTATCCAGACAGGGATGTATTTTCTTGGCAACCCCTTACTCAATACTCACCAAAATACCAGGAAGTTTTCCTATATTTAAATGTTTATATAGGGTTCTTCCTAGAGTTTTCATATCCTAATTTCCACAAATAACTAAACCATCCTTTGATACCAACTATAGCATCCCGTCTTTTTATAACATAACTTTCATTCCATTACACGGAGATGAGGATCTTTATGTTTTAGTGTCTTGGAAACATGGAACATAAAACATGAAACAAAAAAAAAATCTTCTTAAACACTTGAAAGGCTTCTCCTCATGTTCACCCTAGGCTCATTACTGCCTCTCATAACCTAGGGACATACATTAAAAGGAAGGGTGAACAGAAGGCCCAGAAAGGGAAACAAGTGAAACATTTTACATATGAACTTGAGATACATCAATAAAGTCATGAAAAGAACTTTAAGGCATGAAAATGAAATCATGCGGCATATAAAAATAAAACATTTTCATAACATGAAGATGTGGCTACATAATTTAACATACACAATCATGAACATATCACCAAGGTCCATCCCCAAGGTGTCAATTGAAAATTACCAAGGTTATTCACCAAGGTATCGTGAAAATTGTAATCTCTAGTGGTTACATCATTACCCAATGCATTGGAGCGCTATCAGGGCGCACCCTTAAATTTTCCTTTATTATCATGTGAGCCACATATATCATCATCAAACATTTCATAAAGAACCCATATAGCTCAAAATAAATGGGTTTCATTTCGTAATCATAACGTTTTAAAAACTGCTTTAAAGACATGATCTTTACGTCAACTTAAAACCCACAGAAAAGAAAGGTGGGTCTCATGTATGTAAATCCCATAATTTAAAATAGAACATTTTGGTATATATGTGAATACCCCTTTAAAAAAAAGGGCTTTTATTATTAACTTAATAATATAAAAGAACTTTAGAAAAAGAGAGAGACATTTTGAGACGGAAATTCTGCAGCATAACGGCTATGTTACGAGGTTTTAGAAGACATTAAAAAGAGAGGGAAAATGGGTCAAACATTCATAAATGACCCATAAAACAGTAGATGGACAGAATAAGAAGGATACATGATCATGGTAATGAATGTTCAAGGACAGACCATTTGAAATGAAAAACATGGAAGGAAGAAAAAAATTTATATTTCTCTTATGAAAGTTCGGCAGCCTAATGGTGGTACTTAAACTTCAAACAAAATGATTCGAAAAGATCAAATAGGATCTCTCATCATGTGATCATAAGAGTTTAGTATGATAGATATAGAGATAATTCCCCAACATAATTAAAAAGGAACTTGAAAGACTTGACATGAAAGTGAAACGTTGAAAAGAATGAGAAGGGTGAAAGAATCGCCTAAAAATTCGGCAGCCTAACGACGCCACTTAAAACTCTAAAATACTGAATTGAAGAGATCAAATGGGTTCTCTCATCATATGAACATAATATTCCAGTATGATAGATATAGAGATCATACCCCAACATAACAAAAAGGAACTTGAAAGAATTGACATTAAAGTAGAACTTCAAAACGAGAAGGGTGAAGAACCACTTAAAAATTCGGCAGCCTAACAACGCCACTTAAAACTTCAAAATACTGAATTGAATAGATCAAATGGGGTCTCTCATCATATGGTCATAAAAGATCAGTATGATAAATGTAGAGATAATACCCCAACATAATAAAAAGGAACTTGAAATACTTTACATGAAAATAGATCTTGAAAAATGAGAAGGGAGAAAGAATCCGTTACAAATATTTCGGCAGCCTAACGGCGCCACATAAAATTTCATAAAACGAAATAATGAGAGCAAGAGGGGATCTCTCATTATATGAACATGAAAAGGGAAGTAACAGGAGTATAAAAGAACATCCTCCAACATAAGAACATGGAGCATAAAAGGAATGACATAAAAGAGATTTCTTGAAAAGAAATAGAGAGATCAGATCCCTTACCTTAAAACGTAACTCTTAAAACTCAATGGTTTGGACCTTGAGGGCATGGGGGCACCTTGGGAGGACTCCTTCGGAGGTAAGGAGACCAGAACATCGTTGGGGGAGAGTGGGGAGTCGAATGGATGAGAGGATGGCTTGGTATTTATATGGAAAGTGAGGGGACAAGGCATTAATGGCAAAGGGACACCTCATTAGTGGTTTTGGAAAAACCATGGGCTTGCCCATGGTATTGGCCACTTGGGACACCTCATACCTTATCTTACTATTCATAAGTCGACCATATTGATTACATACTTAATACATCACTTAATGATGTCATTAAACACTTGTAACTTAAAAACTGTATTTTCACTATTCATCGAAAATTCAACTTTCTCAGAATAATCCCAAAATTTCACCTTAACCAAATATCAATTATCTGATTTCAAAACTGAAATCCATTTTATAAAAATATTTTTCTAAATATTTTTAATTAAATTTTTATTTAAAAACACTATTCATCGAAAATTTAATTTTTTCAGAAAAATCCCCAAATATTACCTTAACATAATATCGATACTCTGAGTTCAAAAATGAAGTCCATTTTATAAAAATAATTTTCTAAATATTTTTAATTAAATTTTTAATTAAAAAACACTATTCATCCGAAAAAACTAATACTTGAATAATAATTTATGAAACTGTTATTTAACCATTTTATTGAATCACATTACATAATCAATGTGCCTAGCTTATTTTAATACTTTCTTTAAGTGAGATTACTAATCCATTTGGATACAATATTAATCCTAATCATAAAATCACTATTCCTAATTTACTATTCATCAAAAATCAAGTTGATCTTATTAAACTCTAAATTTCGTACTGAACATAATTGTAGAATACCATTTTTTAAAATCATTACACATTTTTAATTATTTAGGGTTTACATAAACATATTTAAAATATCCATTTTCTAAAATTCATCAAAAATATGCATACTATATTTATCCGGTCATTTGAAAATTCATAAAAGACATCGAAATTTTTATTTAAAACAAAAGATTACACAAGACAGTTACAGTCTCCTTACATATCCCCTTATCACACCAGCATAGGACCTAAGTGTAAGGTGTGCTAAGGTGAGAGAATCCGAGGGAGGCTCGGCCAACATCGCACGAGTAATAATTTCTATCAGTTTGAACTTCTCGCGAAGGCGATCCCGTTCTAGCTTTATACGATGAAGTTTAGCTTGGGTTTGGTCCAAAGCAAAGCCCAGTGGTGCTACATCCTTCCCAAGTTCTGTTAGATGGGCATCGATCGGTCCAAGACTACTGGGTGAGGCCATCTAATCTTCTTTCTATATTAATTAACCAAGATTTCTTGTATTTATTGACAATAGTCAAAACGTTTAGTTTCCAGCGGTCATATTGACCAATGGTCAAATAACAGTCAAAACCCTACAGTCTCATTTTAATTATACTCATGTTATCAAATGAAACATTTTTGTTGAGTATAAAAATAAAATAAAATAACACATAAAATTAGGAAAAAATATTTATTTAAAAAAATTCGGGTCGTTACATTTATGTACATGATCATCTAGTTGTGTAACTGCAACAGTCGTGGTTTAATTGGTTCATTAATTCAGATTCATTAATGCATAATAAAAATGAACCAAAGTGGGGGTTAATTATTATTATTTAATAAAAACATTTCCATTGGATTTGGGAACCCATGAGAGGAACATCTGATGAAATTCTTACAAAGTCACCCTCTAATGAAGAACAGTGATTGATCGATGACCATTTGAGAACTCGGAATAGAATTCGACGAACAACTTTGAATGCAGAACCCTTTCTTCATCTACAATGGAATCCACCAAATCTAGTTAGGGGGATTAATTGTTTATGTGTTTAAATGATTTCTCTTCCCCGTTCATGAATAATATGATGAACACAGATCAACAGAATAACGAGTTGATGAACAATTCATGTGTACTAGCAGGTTGTTGTTTCGGGGAATTGATTTTTGGAGAATCATTAACACGAGTTCAGTAATCCCTTCCCATGTTTTATCACTAACATAGAGGCCACAGGACAAACCGAACAAGGCCTAGACCCTCCACCGAACAAGTTCTTGTTGTGTTCTTCGAGGCTCATTGACTAACATATTGGAAATGTTATTTAGAGGGCCACATAGTGAATCAGGTGCCCCGGGAGGCCTAGAGGTGTAGACGGAAAAGAAAATGGACCACTAGAGCATCTCTAGTGGCCCACAGAAGCATCTGCCGGTGGGGACGTGGTGACCCACAGTAGTGGGATGGTGGCACCCACAGGCGCCGATGTGGCATGAGCCGTGGCCATCAAGGCAGCAACAGGTGGAATGACGCGGCATCAACGTGCCGCATGGGGAGATGAGCAGAACTCTTGGGTTGTTTGGATGGAGTGTAATGAATGGATCCAGACAACTGTTTTGGAAGACCAGGTGGTGCCCCGCTGACATCACCAACTAGGAGAACCATCCCGCCTGCTGTCCGGGATTGCAGGTTTGCCAGACCCGCAGGCTGGGCCGGTCCCACTCACCAGGTCGGACCTGCTAGCCGTGCCAGACCCAATGGATGGGCTGGACCGATGAACATGCTCGGACCTGTATGTCGGGCCTGACGGGCCAGCCGGGTTGGACCCCTACCATACCGGACTGGTTCCATTACACTAAATCATGCATATCTCGCAAACTAGGAGTCCAATTTTTGTGTGGTCAGTGGCGCTAGAATCTTAAGCTTGAGGAGGTAATTTTTAGATACTCAACATAGGTTTTATAAAAATTTAGAGTACTGCTGGTTTTGATCAAACTCGAATCCTACCGGTCCCTCAGTACTAAAATTCTTATAACTTACAGACTGGGTGTATGAATGACGTACCATCTGTTTCGTTTGACCCATTATGAAATGTCGGTTTTTTACATTACGTCATCAAGGTACTTCATGGGAGAAGAGTATTGTATGATTTATTGAGGAAGAGTATCTAAATAACTCATGTGCCCCAAGTGCGGGAATACAATGGCGCGTTGTCAAGTGGAGAGCGACCCTTTGTGGATCGACATCAGAGTGACCCTGTGTGGATCAGCAGTAGCGTGAGCTGATGAGGACCAGATTTATAGTTGCCTGTCATGGATCAGTGACTTAAAACGCCGTGTGGATCAATGACAGCATGACCTGATGAGTATAAGATTTAGAGTGATCTGTTGGAAATCAGCTACTGACGATCATGTCTCGATCAACAGTAGAGCGACCCAACGAGGACCAGCTTTAGAGAATCCCATTGTGGATCAGCAACTTATGACCCTCTCTGACCAATAGTATTGCATCCCAACAAGGACCAACTTTATAGGGGTTCTTCGTGGATCAATGACTTACAACCCTATGTGGATCACTGACTTATGACCTCGTGTGGATCGAAAACTTATGACAATGTGTTGATCAACGACTTATGACACTCTGTGGATCAGTGACATATAATCCTTTGTGGATCAGCAATAGAATGACTTCTTCATGGTTTATAGGTGGAACCTCCTAACAGAATAAAATGATTTAGAATTATGACCAAACATAATTATTCATGTCATTAATGTTATATACCTGGTGTGAGCTTTCTTTTACTTTTTTCTTTGTGATTGAGATCATGGAATGTGGTTTTTTAATTTGTGTAATTCTTGGGGACCATCAGGGGTCTTGGGGTCCCTACTGGGTATTGTTATACTCACCCATACATGAGCATTTCTCGCACCTTTTTTTTGTCTTGGGGAGATGACAGAGATCTTTGATCAAGATTTTGGATCCAGGACTATAAGTTGTACAGTGGTGACTGGTTGACGTGGAAAGCCGCAGTGATGAGCTATACCTACCCTTCAGGTTGGATATTGGCTAATGACCGAAGGAATTATTTTTTCTTTTTGTTGTAATTTCTTTTAGTTGAGTTTTTATACAAGCCCATTCTGACTCAATTCAAACTTTTACTTTCAACAGTTATACTACGTGGTTTTATATTTTTCTATACCGAGTCTTGGTGTTTTCAGGTTTAAATGCAACACCTTCCCATTTTTGGGATATTCCTATCTGCTGATAGTCGCCAACCCCTGACCTATGGATGGAAGGCTAGGGGTAGTCATGGAATAGACCCTGGGGGACGGCTCATGAGAGATATTCTTTATCATATTTTTCCTCTGCACCACATATAACATGATGATCCAACTAATAATTTCAGTCTGAAGAGACACATCGTCTTAAAGAGGTGTAAAATCAATAATTGGATATCCTCTTAAGAGTGAAATAAAAATTATTTCTTTTAAATAATTTCATATTTAATGGATATTTTATAATAAAAAAACAAATGATATATTTTAACCAAATTTTTTTTATAAAATAAAATGGGCTAAAAAAACATAAAAATTTGGATCAAGTTTAATTAAAATATTCATTCTATAAAGCACTACATTTTTATTATTTTCCATGAAATAGTATCAGTTTTTTATTAAAGTCATCTTTAATACATTAATATTTCAAACTCTATTCATAACCATAATTTTTTCTTTTGAAATTAAAAGGTTCATTATATATACTATTGAAATATGTTAATTAATGGCATTGAACATATTAAATTATAATCAATTAATAAATACAAATTTCAATATAATTTGAAATATAGAAAAATATATTCCTAAATTTTGAATGAAGTATACTAATTTCAATATATTTGAATGGAAAATAAAAAAATAATGAAATATAAACATTTAATAATAGTTATTTAATATTTGAATAATATAAATACTATTAATTTATTGAAAGTGAAATAATATTTCATTATTTTATAATAAATTTTAATGAAAATAGATAATATGATGAATAAAATAGATCAACATAATTTTAATATGTTTGAAGGAAATAAATAATTATTTTGAATTATATTTTAAAAAAAAATTATTATGATTTTAATGATAAATTATTTTGAATTATAAAGGTAACAAGTCAATATAAAAATATTTTATAACAAAATTATGTCTAAGATGCATAATAAATATATTTATAAAATAAATGGAATATATAAAATAAATTTAATGAATCTTAGAAATAGAATTAAAAAACATTAACAGTAAAAACCTTCTTCTCCTTAAAAAAGTGAATCTATGTAAGGTTAAAAATGTGTTTTCTAGGTGTTCTGTAAGGTTAGGTAATGTATTTAATGAGTTTCGAAACATTAAATTTCTATTAATAGATCTTTTTTAATTGTAAAATAAGGCTTCTAAACCCTACAGAAATGTAATTTAATACATTAAGTGATTCATAAAGGTAACGATATCACTTATATTGGGATAAATTTGTTCATGTAATGGTATTTTGTGCATGAATAAAGGTTAATGTGGCACTATGTAAGGGTCACACACACTGTTTTAGGGGCGAAAACACCTTACATAATTGTAAGTAAATCCACGATTCACTACATAAGAGAAAACGACCTTGAATAATGGTAGATGAGGCTATATAAGGGAATGGACGAATTGTGTAAAGGTATTACAAAATTAAAATAAGAGAATCATTTTACTCCCGTATATTAAGTAAATATACCAAAATAACTACATACGGTAACCATGTCATTTTAATAGATATGTAATGGTAATCCCTCCTTTCCAAAAGCAACAAAGGGGTATAATTCTAATCGTAGAACTGAAAAATAATAATCATGCATCTGTATAATTACCTTATTGTAAAGGTAATATCCTATTCGAAAACCCAAGTAAATGTAATATAATTTTCTCCAAAGGGTAATATATAAGTTTTGGAATCCATTTATGGGTACCAAACTACATATGTGAGGGTAAAAAACCTCAATGAGGGTTAAAACAAGCATTAAAAACCCTAAGTGAAGTTCAATTTAATGTATTTTAAATTTAACATCCACATACTTATATTAATTGGTTTTATGATATTCTTCCCATGTGGAAACCACCATATAAAATTGCAGGAATTTAAATATATATTATATCATTTTTACATGTATTTTCAGTTTAAAATGAATATAAAATAAATTAATCAAAAGACAAATAAGATCATATGTCGTTATAAAATACTATTGTTTTCTCTATAGGCTATATATAAATTTTAAGAATATAAATCAAGGAACTGAAGCTCGAACACCATAAAAGCTTCACATTCATTGGATAATAAATTTTTAAAATATTAGTAGTATTTTTTGTTTTTGTATTTTATTGTTGAATATGGGAAGGAGAATAAAATAAATTTTAATTTAAATAAATTTCACTTTAAATGAGATTTACCAAAATTTTATCAATTAAGCATTTGAGGAACTTGAAATTTCATATACACCATTTTTATTTATGGATTTATAGTAAAGCATAGTTATAAAAACTAAACCCTTGTATTGATTATATATAATCTATGTGTTCCCTTAAAAACCTAGTTATCTACATTTTTCAAGCACAAAATGGAGGTTAGAAATAATGGGAATGTTTTCATGGGAGACCTAAGGTTTGACCGAAGTGATCTTACCATCCTACTGTTCTCTAAAAGAAATATTTTTCATCAAATTTTTTTCTTTCAAAACCTTATTTATATGTGATAAATATTTAAAAAAAAATTATTTTTAAATAAAAATAATCATATGTTAAACAAATTTTAAATCTCTCTTTTTAATATTTCATTGAAATTCACTTATTTTATGCGAAATTTTTAATGAAATCCCTCTTTATAGGGGTTTTTTTGAATTCCATTAAAAATTATTTCTTTAAAAGAACTATTTTAATATATATTTACTTCTTATATTTTATAATTTATCATTTTAAA
Source organism: Viscum album (assembly GCA_963277665.1). Lineage (NCBI taxonomy): Eukaryota > Viridiplantae > Streptophyta > Magnoliopsida > Santalales > Viscaceae > Viscum > Viscum album. The sequence goes on from OY728123.1 coordinate 885,707,349, forward strand.
AATACTTATATGGAAGTTTTTTTTTCAAGGATGTTTTAATGTGTTTAAACTACTATTTTATGTATTAAATGAAAATTTCAACCTCATGGATGTCAATATATATCATGTTTAATTTTTTACATGTATTATATTATATATATATATATCCATATATATATTGAAACTATTATTCATTTGATTAATTTCGTAGAGTTATTCATATGTCATTCCATTGAAATTTAGATTTTTGAAAAATTGTATAAAAATATAAAATTCATAGAGGAAACTTTTTTTATTATATATGATCATATTTTAATCATTGAAATTAAATTACATAGATATAGTGTTTTAGAATGGTTATTTTTAATGGATTTAAACTGAAAAATGAATTATTAAAATAAATGATTTATTTAAAAATTAGTACTTGAAAGATCATTGTGATAATGAGGACTTCAGAGTGAACACACAACCCCAATATGTATATTTCCCTAAAAGTGATGATTAGTCCTTAAATATTTCTAGTGGAAAAATTTTTCATTAATTTTTTTTTTCATAATCATTAACATCCATTAAGTGATATTTTTTTAAAAAGAAAATTTTTAATATGTCATGTGATTTTGAGTTTTTAAAGGATATTATTTTTTTAAAATATAATGTTTTTTAAAAATTATATGTATTTTAAAATTATTAAAATATATATCTATTTAAAAAATATAGATACACTAAATTCTTATTTTTGGAATAATATATTTTTTAAAATTTATTAATTTCCAAAAAAATTATATGATATACAAGTAGAGGTTTTTAAAAAATGTGTTTTTTAGTTCTAAAGCAGAATAAATTTTACAAAATTTATTAGAACCCTTCACTGTGATTATTTTTCTAATCATGGGTTTCAAATTTATATTCATAGGATTAGTAATGAGAACATTTCAATTGGACAATAGTATAGATTAAAAGCATCACTTGCGTAAAGATAGAAAAGAGTTCGTAGAATTTTGTATAAATAATGATATTTATTATGGTCGTCTAATAGTCAAATGAAATAGGCCAAAAAAGTACTTTGAATAAACATTTTTATGTTAACAACATTAAAAGAAAATATAAATCATTTTTTATCATGTCATCAATGATTTATATACTTCGGTATCACATTTTCAATCATATAAATATTTTAGACCAAAATTGAGATTAGGATGATGTTGGTTATTTATTTTTTTACTTCTTATTATTTAGGAGTTATTTTTTATGAAATATGTAATATTTTTGGTTAATGAGAGATATAGTGATCCTTGTATTCCTAATTTTGGGAGACATTTATGATAATACAACACTTGTATTAGTTTTTGAAGGGTATTTTTAGGGAATAATTATTTTATGTTTATTTAAATAAGATTAATGTTCTAATAAACATTATGGGTTATATGATCACTGATGTTGAGGTTATTGAGGTACTTAAGAAACAAAAAAATTTATTAGAGAATTAAAATTGTGTGGAAATTGTTTCTTTATGTGGGTATAACGTAATATCACAATTTCTCTAACAATATTTTTTCTTTTAAATAAATTTTTAGTAATTGGATTGTTTCACAATTAAAAAAACTAGAATTTATTTTTATACAATGTATCTTTGTTAAAATTAAAAATAACCTTCCACAAAAAATATAAATTTTTGATTTAGTTAATTTAAAATATTCATTATATAAGAATATTTCTTATGTATTATGTTTCAAAAATTGATTTGGATATATATTTTTAAATTTTCATTTAATATGTTATAATTTCAAAAAATTAACATAACCGTTGTGTTTTTTTGAAGCATTAAGGATTATTATTAAAACATTTTTAATATGTTAATTAATGACATGGAAGTTATTTAACGAAACTAAATTAAGAAATACAAAATTTAATATAATTTTTGATACATATTTTATATTAATAAAAATAAAATGGAATATAATAATTTTCATATATGTAAATGGTAAATATTAAATATATTGAATATAAGAAATTAATTATAGTGAAATAATAATTTATGAATATAAATAATATTAATTGGATGGTTTTAAAATAAAATTTTTATGTTGTATTCCATATATAAAGAAAATTATATGTACTGATAAATACAATTGGTCAATATATTAATATTATATTTGAAGAATATAAATATTTTTTGGAAATTGTATTCAGAGAAAAAATGTTTATAATAGTTATTTAAATTTATTTTCAATAATTAAGGATATGAATAAATATTATAATATTGAATATTAAAATTATGTTGATGATATATATAAAATATATAATTAATATAAATGGATTATATTAAAATAATTAAATGGTTTTTATTATAATAATTATAAAATTTAATAGTTAAAAACTAACTCCATATAAAAAAGAATCAACGTAAGTGGAAAATGGTTATTCTATGTGGGGAATAAGCATATGTGATGTTATCCGTGATTTGTATAAATATAAATTCCAACAAAAACAGCTTATATAAGGGTAAAATGTGCCTATAAAACCCCATGTAATGTTAATTTTAGACTATAAGATCTATTTATTCGTAAATATACGAATTATGTTAGGGTCATTCTATTCACATATGTGTTATTTGTTCTTGAGTAAATGTTAACTCAATGATGTTTAAGGGTCACACCCACTACGTGTGTTTATAAAACCCCCTTTAAAAAGGGAAGAAAATACAATATTGACCGAATAATGGTACATTCACTTGCGTAAAGTGAGCCTATACTATGAAAGGTTACAAACAACTTATTTAAGTGTTCACCATAACTCACAAAAAGTTGAAACGTGAGTCCTATAAGCTATGTAAAGGTAGCACAACCACTATGTAAGGGTAAAATGGACCTCATATAGGAAATTTAATGATATACCATGCCTTTAAAAATAAACATAATGGTATAATAATACTCACATAAGGGTATAATACTATTCACACAAATTTATAGAAGACCACAGATAATATTAATGACTATTTTCCAAAAGCACATAAATGAAAAAAAAATTACGTAAGAGTAATATATATGGTTTGAAGCCACATCGGGGTAATAAAATACTTATGTAATTGTAAAATGAAATCACATATGTGTTGAAACATTATTTAAATACCCAAAAAAAGCAAAATTTAACCACTCTAAATATAAAATAGGCATATATATTTTGTCAAAATGTATAATATTCTTCTCACAGAAAACTCTTTAGATAAAATTGAAGGGATACAAATATATTATTATATCGATTTTACACGTCGTACATGATATTTTGTACATCAGTCTAGAAAGGGGGAAATACAGTAAAATCCTAAGAAATTTCACAAGAGGATCCTTGAAATATAGACCTCTAGAAACACAACTATAGGGGAACAACCACTTGGTTGCGCCCATGGGGATCTATGCCATACTTTTTGGAAAGGAGACCAAATAAAAAAATGGGACATAAATAATAATATAAATCGTATTTTGTATTGTAATCATAGTAAATTATATATTATATGATATCCTCAATTAGGAGGAAGAGGTACTTGAACCCTTATAGATATAATATTTAATTTTGGATGTACTATAATGGCTATCTATAGAAATGGAACCCTACATTTAGCTACCCATAGTCTATGTGCCACTCAAAAAACCTAGTTATATAACTTTTTCATGTGTGAGATATAATGATTGAAATAAGGATAGTTAGTTTATGGAAGTCCTAGGGTTCATTCAAAGTCATCTTAACCCCAAAATAAATGTTATGATAATTTTTTTCAATAATATCATTATTTATAAATCATAAATTTGTCAAGGAATTTTTCCATAATCATATATTTTTCCAAAACTGCATTTTTACAAGAATCGATTTCAACAAAAAACTATTTTTATTATTTTACGGAAAATAAATACTCTAAGGGAAAATGTTTTCACTAAAACCCTCTATATATGGGAGATTATCTTATAAATTCTATTTAAAATTCAATTTTCATCATTTTTAATGTAAGGAATATTTTTTTCTCAAATTACCCATTTTAATGTTAAAAAATCTAAATAAGTGCAATTGTTTTCAAGGTTGTATTAAAGTGGTTAAAATATAATTTTATATATGAAATTGCCTTTTTAACTATATGTATGTCATTAATAATCACATGCATTGTTTTGTCATGAACTATATTATTCCTTAATATTCTATATGTCTTTTCAAAATCAGTTCGTATTTTCTTAATTTCATATAATTATTTACATGTGTTGTTATGTATTTTAGATATCACCAAATATTAATGAATGTGTGAAATTTTTATAAAAGGATAATATAATTGTAACATACCAAGTAATGAATTAATAATATATTTTCTTATCTATGTATATTTTTGAATTAGATAGTGTTTTAAGAGGCTAAAAATGAGAATAGATCCAATCTTAAGCATATAATTCTCTAATACTTTTTAAAAGATTATTTTTCCTCCTTTTGATGGGAAACCATTTTAAAATATATCTTTTGACAATTTTATAAGCTCTATTTTTCAGAATAAACATATTAATTATAATTGGGACATTGAAATTTACTTTGGATTAATTTTGGGCATTTTTCTAATAATGTTCATTTTTAATGAGTAGTGATAAATACTGCATTTTACCTCAAAACTGATTTTTCAGCTAATTTAATTATATAGATAGATTGTAATATTAATTGTTTTTAATGTTTATTAGAATATATTTTTACCATTTAACACAATGGTGGTCATTATAATTGATTTCACTTTGGAATTGGGAATAAACAAGGGCCAAACTTTTCATAGATATTGTTTAAAAAACCCGCTATTAGTTTTGACAACATGAATTATTTTTAAATTATTTATTTTAATTTTTGTGTTTTGAATTTAGTTAAATGGATTCCATATTTGTAATCATAAGGTCCAAATTATGAAATTATGACTCTTGTTTTTGGACATTATGAATAGTAATGATGGTAATTATCTTTAATTATCGTGATTAATTAGTAATCAGGTAGTTAAAGACAATAGAATAATATAATAATAATAACAAATGACCCCAACATGTGTTCTAATGATACTATTTGTGTAATGGCCAACCATGGGATGCCTTATTCCAAACATAGAGACCCCATGGAATCACTTTTGGGTGATAGTGACACTTTATCATTTTTTTCAAAGATAGGAGAATATCACAAAAGTATGTAACACCTAAGTAAAAAAAATTTATCGTTGTCTACATTAATGATCTCTTGGACTTTAAATATTAATTGGAAATATAAAATTATTTCCTACATCATATTATTTGTTTTTATAATTATTAGACATTAAATAAATTAAATTTTTTATGACACCATAATGATGCAGCGATTACCTCATTAATGAAAGATTTAAATAAAATGAAAAGATAATTTGAAATCTAAGACTTAGACTTGTAAAAATACTATTTTATGAATATATTTCGAACACTTATCACCTTATCCTTTATATATATCAATGTGGGACCTTTAAAATCTGAAAGTCAGATTAATATAATGTAACATTTCTTGACATTCCAAGAGTGCCCCTCCTCCCTCTTATAAAAATCCCCCATATCAACCTCCTTACCCACACATCTCAAGCCATTGGCTCAGCCAAAATCATCTCTTTTATCTCTCCACATCCCTCTCTTCATCCTAGAAGACTCACCTTAGGCAAAAAGCTCATTAAGAAACCCTTTTGATTCAAACCAAGAGGAGTTACCCGATTTAAAGATAATGTCTGCACTTGTGTTCTTTTGTTTTATTTTGCTTCTCCAACCCCCTAAACCCCTTTGATTACTTTATTTTGAAACAAAAACAGTATATTAACTATAATAGTATGTTTTTATGAGAATTATTCGAGCTACACTTACACACACCTCCGTCTAATGGTTAAAGAACATACTGTTTCTGTGGATGGTGAACGTCTGCCTCACGAAACGATGATTGTTCAATCATATTTTAACACCTTTAGTGGTTGCCATTAAGATTTCACTATATTTATATATGATATATATTATATCTAAATCATGAATATAATTCTGTATATAATGGATATTTTACCACATGAACAACTTGTAATTATAAGGAGTTTATTTTTGACTCAAGTACCAATCAACGACAAAACGTCTGTTATTAACATTAATAATTACATAGTGTTAATAACATGGTAATAAGTGATATAAATAAAATAATGAACTTGAAAAAGGTTCTTAATCAAATAGAAATTAACTCATGTTTATTATTCAGAAGATTAAATAATGATCGGGTCAAGTGGGACACGAGGTAAGGGACTTCATCTCAATCTCCTTTCATTGAGGCATATTTTGTTTTATACACAACTTACCTTTATACGGTGTATAAAGCCCTTTCACTTTTAAATTTATTCAAATAGAATATTTTTTATATGAAACGTTTTACTAAACAACAAAAGGGAATTTTTTTGTCATACATATTCGGCGACAAAGACTTCCTCGCCGCTGTGACCATTATTTGAGTTTCAGCTTCGTCTACAAGCCATAATTTTTTTAAATGAAAAATAATTACAATGTTTTAATTTTCGTTTATTTTGGTATTGAAAATGGTTATGATAATGTTCTTATTATATCAATTTGTTATTGATATCTCGTGATTGAAATGTGGAAATTTTATGTTTCCTTTATACATGTTTTATGTGATACAATTTTGTTATCGTTCTTGGACATTGTATATGAAGATGGGTTGTTCCGTGATAAACTAAAGGATGGTGAGCCCGATATAGCTCTCCAATGCATTGGGTAACACGAAGTAGTTGAACACAAAGGTTTCTCCAAAGATATTTAAGGAATATACTGTGATGGGTATTCCAAACGTAACCATGAGGGTTACTCCCTATGTAAGAATGTTATGAATGCCTCAAGTTACCTTTATGTCTTATGATTTCTATGATTCATTCATGATTTGATGAGGTATGTTAAAGTGCTTATGTTTTATGAGTAAATTGTGATTTCATTGATTCTTATGTATACATTGAGTAATGTTTACATTTCATACTTTTATATCCCTTCCTGAGATTTTTATGCTCATCCCAACTTTTTGAAATGTTTTTCATAGGTCAAGGGAAAGGTGAATGATGTTATGATAGTGTCAAGTAAGTTTCATGAAAGAATCCATGTTTTGTTTTAAATATGATTTCGTTGATGGGAAGAGTGAATATTGTCTTTAATGTAACCACATTGTTTAAATGTGTAATGTAATGCATGATTTATGATCTAATTCTCTAAAACACTAAACATGAAAAGATCCTCAATGTGTAATATTGTAATAACTCAAGATTAAGTAATGTTTAAGGCTAGGGAATTATAGTTGGTATCAATGGGAGGTTTAGATAACATTATGAGTCATAATTCTATAAATTTATTATCCAAAAATATTTTTTTATGGTCAAATTGAAATGATATAGCATTTTAAGATTACCATGTTGCTTCATCTATGAAATGATTGTTCAGAATGGTTTTTTGCAGAGGAAATAGGGATGCTATGCTAGGAAGGCATACAGAAGGAAATGACCTTCCAAATCAGCATCCTGAGATGGTCAGAATTGGAACTGGACAGTTTGTTGCAGTAATGGAACATTTGACTCAAGTGATAAATGGTGGTGTTATCCATGCACGAGGTCAGCCAGATCAACTACAGAGGAACATGTCAGTGGTGGAACATTTCATGAGGCAACATCCCCTGTCATTCAGAAGATCATCATACCATATGCTAGCTGAAGGGTGGATTAAAGCACTGGAGAATATTTTCAATGTCATGAGATATTCAAACAATAAAAAGGTTAGTCTTGTTCTTTACTGTTTAGATAGTGAAGCATAACAGTGGTGGTCGGTGGTTAAAAATATCAGGGATGCTGATGAGATTGAAGCTCTTGACTGGGATGAATTCTAAGGTGTGTTTCTTGAGAAATATTTTCCTAAGGCAGTTTGACATAGGATGGAAAAACAATTCTTGGAATTGAGGCAAGAGGATGACTCAGTGGCTGCTTCTGAAGAAAGGTTCACGCGATTGACAAGGTATGCTTCAAATTTTATCCGAGAACTTGATAGTAAAATCAATCATTTTTACTCAGGATTAAATCCAAAATATAGAAGAGATTTAGTTTCTCCCGAGTTCAAGAGTCATAAAAAGCTTTTTCAATGTGCAGAGAATTAGGAAATGGATTTTCCTGATGATCAAGTGTTCTATAACAACCAACAGAAGAAGAGACAGAGGTGGCAGGAGAAAGGAAGAATCCTTCAAATAAGTCTGATGGTAAGAAAACTATGTTTTCATTTTGTGATAAATGTGGTAAAAGGAATGCTTGGGAATGTCTTCTGAATTACAGAAAGTGCTACCGATGTAGTAATATAGAACATAAGTCTCATGATTTCACTGAAATAAATCAGGATGACGGTAAGAACAAATTTGATTTATAGTTAGTGAAATATATCAAGTGCAATGAGATGGGTCATTATGAAAACGAGTGTCCGGCAAAGATCTCGAGTGATGGGAAGTAGTCAGACTACAAGCAGAAAGGGGTTGCGAAATCCTTTGTATCTAGTTCAGAAGATGTTGGGCCATCAAATGAAGTGGTATCCGGTACTTTGTTTTTTCAGATTATTCCAGTGTGTTGTTTGATTCGGGGTCTACACATTCGTCCATCTCTGAAAAGTTTTCTAGTAAATTGGCAATACCATCTCAAGAAATAACTCCTAAACATGTGGTAAAAACACTTGGGGAAAATGTTGAGGAAAAAATAATTTATAAGAATCTTCCAATCCTTATCCGTGGAAAGAACCTACTTTCAAACCTTATTGTTTTACGTCTAGTATAGTGTGATGTTATCCTCGGTATGGATTGGCTCTCTGTTTACCATTCTAAGACTGACTGTAGAGCTAAAGAAGTTTCTTTTCAAAAAGACTTTCAGTTTGTGTACAAGAATGAACCCTTACTATTGATAACATATCAATAGGCTGAGAAACTTGTAAAAGATGGAAATGAATGTTACCTTTCACATATTGTTGAAAAAAGGAACTGTTGAGATTAATGATGTGCCAGTGGTAAATGAGAATCCAGATGTTTTTCCTGATGAGTTGCCTAAAATAATACCAGATCGGGATGTTAAATTTACTGTTTAATTTGTTCCTGATGCTAAGCTAATTTCAGAACACCCTTATCAAATTGTACAAATTGAACTTTTAGAGTTAAAGGAGAAATTGCAAGATTTATTAGAGAAAGGTTTCATTGGACCTAGCACATCACCATGGGGTGATCCTGTCTTATTTGTTAAAAATAATGATGGTTCTATGAGACTTTTCATTGATTATAGAGCCTTGAATAACATAACTGTTAAGAACAAATATCCTTTTCCTCATATCGATGATTTGTTTGATCAGCTCCAGGGAGCTCAGTATTTTCCAATGATTGACCTGAGATCGGGGTACCATCAGTTTAAGGTAAAGGAAGCAGATATTCTGAAGACCATGTTTTGTATAATATATAGCTATTATGAATTTGTTGTAATGCATTTTGGGCTAACCAATGCAACCACTGTATCCATGGACCTTTTGAATTTAAATTTCCATGAATTCTTGGATAAGTTTATGGTTGTTTACATTGATGATATTTTGGTTTTTTCTAAAATTAAAGAAGTGCATGAAAGTAATTTAAGGGTTATTTTGAAAACCATAAAAGGAAAGAAATTGTATGGGAAATTCAGAAAGTGTGAGTTTTGTTTGAAACCAATTTCTTTCCTTGGTCACATTGTTTCTAAAGATGAGATAACTGTTGATCCGGCAAAAACAATGGTTGTTTAAGAATGGACAAGACCCACATATGTAACTGAGATTCATGGTTTTCTTGGTTTGGATGGCTATTACTAATGGTTTGTTAAAAAAATTAAACGTTATCTAGTCCAATGGATAAGCAAAATCGAAAGGGTGTTATGTTTATCTAGACAAAAGAATAAGATTATTGATTTCAGGAATTGAAAAGAAGATTGGTGAATGCTCTAGTTTTAGCACTACCTTCCAGGAATGGTGAGTTTTTTATCTATAGTGATGCTTCATTGAAAGGACTTGGTTGTGTCCTAATGCAGAATGATCAGGTAATTGCTTATGCTTCACGTCAGGTGAAAACTCATGAGGTAAATTACCCTACACATTATTTGGAATTTGCTGCTATTGTTTTCGCTTTAAAAATTTGGAGGCATCATTTGTATGGTGTAAAGTGTGAAATATATACTGATGAAAAAAGTATAAAGTATATATTCAATCAGAAATAATTGAACATGAGACATAGGAGATGGTTAGATTTAATCAAGGATTATGATTGTACAATTCATTACCATCCGAGAAAAGAAAATAAAGTGGCTGATGCATTGATTCGAAAACGTAATGCTTCATTAACAATGTTATATTTGGAACATGAACCTTATGTTATGGATTTGATGATCTTTGGAATAGAAGTTGTTGGTGCAGGATGTTCTTCTGTTTTCTTTTAGGTATCAGTAAAATCTTCTCTCTCAGAGAGAATTATGAAAGCACAGAAGGAAGATAGTGAGTTGCAGAAAAAGGTAGATATATTTCAGAAGGGTAAGTTTCCTGAATTCAACATTGATAATGATTGTGTTTTGAGATATGGGAAAAGATTGTGTGTGCCTTGTGATTCACAGTTGATGAGAGAGTTGTTATGTGAAGATCATTGTTCTCCGATTTTAGTTCATCCAGGCAGTACTAAGATGTATAGAGATCTTAGGGTGTATTACTGGTGTGATGGAATGAAAAGAGATATTGCTGAATTTGATGTGAAGTGTTTGACATGTCAACAGTTTAAAGCATAGCGGAAGTTACCGAAAGGGATGCTATAACTTTTACAAGTACCAGAGTGGAAATGGGAGAATATATCCGTGGACTTCGTTGTTCGATTGCCAAAGACACCTTGATGTAATAATGTAATTTGGGTTATTTTTGATCACTTGACTAAATCTACTCATTTCCATGCTATACGAGATACTTTTTCCCTAGATTAACTTTCTCGTTTGTATCTTAAAGTGATATTCGGGTTTCATAGAGTCCCCCTCTCCATTGTATCTGATCGTGATCCCCGGTTTACTTCTAACTTTTGTAAAGGCCTTCAGAAGTCATTGGGTACTAAATTATATTTTAGTACAACTTTTTATCTTCAATCAGATGGGTAGTCAGAATGAAAAATTCAGACTTTGGAGGATGAGCTACGTGCTTGTTCGATGGATTATCCGGGATGTTGGGGCCACCATCATTCTTTGGTTGAGTTTTCTTATAATAACAGTTTTCATTCTGGTATAAAGATGACACCATTTGAGGTATTATATGGGAGGCGGTGTCGAACTCCAGCTTTTTGGGATGAAGTGGGTGAAAGGATGTTGATGGGACCAGAATTTGTAGAAGATTTGGCAGAAAAAGTTCAGCTGATACAGAAACATATGAGAACAACTCAGAGTAGGCAGAAAAGTTATACAGACAACAGGATGAAGGATCTCTCTTTTGAGGTAAGTGATCATGTCTTCTTCAATGTATCACCATGGAAAAGTCTGATGCGATTTAGTAAGAAAGGAAAGACGAGTCTAAGGTTCATTGGACAATATGAAATTCTGGACAGAGTTGGATCAGTTTCATACTGAGTGTCTTTAACTCCGAGTTTATCCCAGATACATAATGTTTTTCATTCTTCAATGTTAAGAAAGTACATGCCAGACCCATCTCATGTTTTGAGTCCAGAGGTAGTTTAGTTGGAAGAGAACCTATCTTATGAGGAACAGCCTATCCAGATTCTTGACCATAGGGATCAAGTGTTACAGAATAAGGTGATTCATCAAATAAGGTTTTGTGAAAAAACCACATGATTGAAGAGGCAACATGGGAATCTGAAAATGAAATGATGGATAAATACCCCCACTTATTCGATAAGTAAATAAATTGCGGGGATTCAATTTTCTAAAGGGGGGAAGGATGTAACATCCCAAGTTATTAATGAATAATATATTTTCTTATCTATGTCTATTTATGAATTATATAGTGTTTTACGAGGCTTAAAATGAGAATATATCCAATCTTAAGCATAGAATTTTCTAATATTTTTTAAAATATTATTTTACCTCCTTTTGATGGGGAACCATGTTTAAATCTATTATTTGAAAATTTTATAAGATATATTTGTCACAATAATCTTATTAATTATAATTGGGATATTGAAATTTAATTTGGATAAATTTTTGGTATTTTTCAGACAATGTTCATTTTTTAATGAATAGTGATAAATACTGCATTTTACATCAAAATTTCATTTTCATCTAATTTAATTTTATAGATATATTTTCGTTTTAATTGGGTTTAAAGTTTAATTAGAATATATTTTTACCATTTAATCCAATGGTGGTCATTAAAATTGATTTCACTTTGTAATTGGATATAAACAAGTGTCAAACTTTTCATAGATATTGTTTCAAAAAACCCGCTCTTTGTTTTGACAATAGGAATTATTTTTAAATTAATTATTGCAATTTATGTGTTTGGAATTTGGTAAAATGTATTCAATATTTTTAATCATAATGTCCAAATTATGTAATTAAGAGTCTTTTGTTTTTGGACATTATGAATAGTAACGACGGTAATTATGTTTAATTATCGTGATTAATTTGTAATCGGGTAGTTAAGGTTAATAAAATAATATCATAATAATAACCAATGACCCCAAAATGTGTCCTAATGCAACTGTATGTGTCATGGCAAACCATGGGATTCCTTCTGACAAACTTAGGGACCCCATGTAATGTTTTTTGGGTGATACTGACACTTTATCATTTTATTTTTAAAGAAAGGAGAATATCACAAAAGTATGTAACACCAAATTAAAAAAAATTAATTTCGTATAAATAAATGATCTCTTGGACTATAAATAGTCATTTTAAAGATAAAAATATTTCCTACATCATAGTATTTTTTTTATAATTTTTAGACATTAAATAAATAAAGTGTTTTATGACACAATGATGATGCATCGATTACCTCATTAATGAACGATTTAAATAAAATCAAAATATAATGTATACTCTAAGACCTACACTTTCCAAAAACCTATTGTATGAGCATATTTAGAACCCTTATCACCTTATCCTATAAATATATCAATTTGGGACCTTTAAAATCCGAAAATCAATTTAATATAAAGTAACATTTCATGACTTTCCATGAGTGCCCCTCCTCCCTCTTATAAAAGGCCCCCACCTCTACCTCTTTACCCACACATCTCAAGCCATTGGCTCGGACAAGATCTACAAATTTTATCTCTCCAAATCCCTATATTCATCTTAGAAGCCTTACCTTAGGAAGACAGCTCTTCAAGAAACCCTTTTGGTTCAAATAAATAGGAGTTACCCAATTTAAAGGTAATGTCTTCACTTGTGTTGTTTTGTATTATTTTGCTTCTCCAACCCCATAAACTATTTTTATTCCATTATTTTGTAACAACAAAAGTATCTTAAATATACTAGGATGTTGTTATGAGAATTATTTGATCTACACTTACACACACCTCCGTTTAATGGTTAAATAACATTCTGTTTCAATGGATGGCGAATGTCTGCCTCACAAAATGATGATTGTTCAATATTCTTTTAACACCATTCATGGTGGCCATTAAGATCTAACTCTATTTATATATTATATATATGATATATACATCATCAATATAATTCTGTATATAATGGATATTTTATCACAGGAACAACTTGTAATAATAAGGAGTTTATTTTTTACTCAAGTACCAATGATCGACAAAACAGCCGTTATTAAATTAAACAATTACATAGTGTTCATAACATGGTAATAAGTGATATAAAAGGAATAATGAACATGAAAAAGGTTCTTAATAAAGTAGAAATTAACTCAATTTTTTTATTCAGGAGATTAAAGAAAGATCGAGTCAAGTCGGACACGAGGTAAGGGACTTCGTCTCAATCTCCTTTCATTGAGGCATATTATGTTTTATACATAACTTTCTTTTATACGGTTTATAAACCCCTTTGACTTTTACATTTATTCAAATAGAATATTTTTTATATGATGTTTTTTACTAAAAGACAAAAGGGAATGTTTTGTCGTACGTATGCGGCGACAACAACTTCTCCATCGTCGTGACCATTATTTGAGTTCTGGCTTCCTCTACAAGCCATAATTTGTTGAAAATGAAAAATAAATACCATGTTTTACTTTTCTTTTATTTTGTTATTGAAAATGGTTTTGATAATGTTTTTATAATATCAATGTGTTATTGATATCTCGTGATTGAAATGCAGAAATGTAATGATTCTTTTATGCATGTTTTATGTGATACAATTATGTTATAGTTGTTGGGAATTGTTGATGAAGATGGGTGGTTCCGTCATAAACTAAGGGCAGGTGAGCCCGATATATCTCTCCAATGAATTGGGTAACGTGAAGGAGTTAAAAGCTAAGGCTTCTCCGAAGAGATTTGGGGAATATACTGTGATGGGTATTCCAAACCTAACCATGAGGGTTACTCCCAACGTAAGAATGTTATGAATGCCTCAAGGTACCTTTATGTCTTATGATTTCTATGATTTATTCACGATTTGATGAGGTATGTTATAGTGCTTATGTTTTATGAGTAAAGTATGATTTCATTAATTCTTATGTATACATGGACTAATGTTTTCATTTCATACTTTTATATCCCTTACTGAGCATTATATGCTCCTCCCATGTTTTTGAAATGTTTTTCACATGACAAGGGAAATGTACATGATCTGATGATAGTTTCAAGGAAGTTTCATGAAAGAATCCATGTTTTGTTTTAAATATTTTTCCTTTGATGGGAAAAGTGAATATTGACTTTAATGTAACCACCTTGTTTAAATGTGGAATGTAATGCATGATTTATGATCAAATTCTCTAAAACTCTAAACCTGAAAAGATCCTCAATGTTTACGCTTGTAGTAACTCAATATTAAGTAATGTTTAAGGCTAGGGCCTTATAATTATTATGTTTTAATAGTGATTTAATTGTTTTATTTTTAAAAATAAATTACATATATTTAACGTTTTTAAATAATATTTTATTGTAATTTTAATTATAAAGGAAACATTTAAAATGTTGTATTTTAACCATTCCACTTCGTTATTGATTATGAAGAAGATGAAGTGGTAATGAACCCATAACCTCAAAGGGGGAAATTATCCAAAATTTAATTTTTATATTTTCAATATTACTAGTGAGAATATGGTTTTATTAATGTTTTCCAAGAATCATTATCTTCCCTTAATAGATATTATGTTCAAAAGTATTGTTTATAAGTATTAAAGGATTTCATGTTATTATAGGATTTTATTTTTGGAAAATAAGGGCCTTTTGAAAACAATAATACTTTTAAATGATTTATAAACTATCTCTTAATATGGATTTTAGAAAACCTATTTTATAGGAAAAATTATTTGTTTTATAAAAGTATTTATTGAATTAAAAATATTCCATTTAAAAGGGATAATTTTAAATGGTATTTTTATATAATTTTAAATTATATTTGAATTTAATTTATTTCTTAAAACCCCTTTACTATAATATTTAGTTCTCACATTATGTTCTCAAACATAGTCACACATTTACTAATGATTAGAAATAAATTGGGCAATGGACTTTATTAAGAATCAATCTCGATTGGATTTGGTTAATATTTTATCAATTTTTTTTAAAAAAATTATATTAATTAATATTTCATAATCCTTGAAATATATAGCCTAAACTGATCCTTATATAGTAAATTTTCCATTAATTAATTTTTTTAAAAAATATAAACAATGCCTTTTGTACCAGATATATGAGTGAGAGTCTTGGTGGACACACCAATAGTCAGTAATATTAGGTCCAAAGAAGAAATAACCTTCAGTCCTCTCATGTTGATGAGTTTCCATAGAATGATTTTTTCCTTCAGTACATTTAATCAATGGAGACCGATCCAAAACACCTTCATAATCCCCTAAGATTTGTTCATTAGGTTATACTTCTACATTATCAACACTTTCCTATGAAGAGTAATCACCATTAACTACCCGATATTGTTACAAACTAATATCAATTTCTTATTTATGTCTTATTGGGTTATTTTGAGGACTGCACCTCTTATATAATTACACTTCATTAGAATCCCACATTTTCATTCAATGGTTCCACTATAAAATCATCATTTTTAATGTTTTTTGGTTTATGTAAACACAACATGAGTATGTATACTTTTATTTCTCTTGAAAAACTAATAATTTTAGATCTAGGAATGATGAAATAATATAGGACATTAAAATGAGTCATATCATGAAAAACGCTTTCTAAGATCCTATATATGACTCATTAGAAATCTAGTAAATCTTATCATCACTCATTTTACCATGGAATATATAAACTATGGATCTGGATGTATAAAAAGGATAAAATACTCTTTTCTGTGAAAAAATAGAACATTTTTATGATAATGATCAATAAGAAACATTCAGCACTTAATTAAAAATCATTAATACTTCTATGGGTTTTATTTCATATCATCTATTTTATGTCCTCTTAAAAAACAAAATAGTGACTGTTGATGTGATAATAGCGTTGGAAATCTTGTGATTCTCTTTTTTATGTACATAATGATTCATTGATCATAAATTAAAAGAAAATATTTTCTACATACCATTAATAACCATCCTGATATACACCCACGAGTATCAAAATTTAAATCATATATTAAAAAAACCATCTTTACAAAAAAAAATTCATGAGTCACCCATTTTTCATAAACCGCTTCATCCATTCCTATATTAGAACGTCACTCTACACAGAAAAATAAAAT
Organism: Viscum album; assembly: GCA_963277665.1. Classification (NCBI taxonomy): domain Eukaryota; kingdom Viridiplantae; phylum Streptophyta; class Magnoliopsida; order Santalales; family Viscaceae; genus Viscum; species Viscum album. Next base: position 885,724,240 of record OY728123.1, read on the forward strand.
TTTCTCAAAAAAATTGATTCTACTTCCGTATCTAGAACTATTTGACATGATAAAATATGTAGCCTCAAAAGATTCACATTTCCACTAGTGCAAGATATTGACATATTAAATGCACATAAATAATTAATAGCATAGCCTCCAACACAAAAACTCATATTATCAAATATTTGAGTTTTAGTAGTATTTAGTTTATTAAATATATGGTTTGTCAAATGACGGATAGGAATAAGACTATTTATAAGATATCCTTTTGGATATTAAATTCATTTATTTTTTGATGTACTGTAAATAATAGGAAACAAAGAATATAAACATGATATAATTACAAATTCATAATATATCCTAAAATAATATGCACTTAGATTTTCAATCAAATTAGTAATCCGTGTTCAATAAAATTTAAAAATATTTTTTTTCTACCATGGGACTCAGAATAATAATTTTAATAATAAATAATAATTAAATAAATTTTATAAGAGACTATCCAAAAAAAATATTAGATTCCAAAAATAAATCATTAAAGAAATTATAAATAGTTAATGATTCCAAATTCATGTCTGATATAATTCAATCTTCAGTAACTCTTATTCAATATGAAAATGTAAGAAATTAGATATTTTATGCCAATTAATTCAATAGTAATACCCATTTGGGAAATTTATTACTCAAAAAGTAATATCTTAATTCAATGTGTTTTCTCTAGAATGACATAAATGATTCATTAATATTTTAATAGAACAAATATTTTCATAAATCTAGGGATATTAATGAATTTATGTCTATAGTCTAGGAATGTGTGTTTCACGGAAATAATATGTTCACAACAACTAAATATAGTTATGTAATTATCTTTGGTAGGCTATCATTTCACTTTTTACTACACCAAGGTATTAAAAACATACATAAAATGTTATAGGTTCCAACATTTTGATTTTTATCTCAATTATTGACACCACAATAAGCATTAGAATAGATAATTAAATCCAGATCATTTCCTTTTTAATAGAGTTGTTTTAAATTTGTTTTACTTTTTGCACATTTAAAAATAATTTTAACTATAAAAAATTATAGTCAATTGGGTTTTAAAGAAAATGGGAACACATACACGTAGTAGAAGTAATTTCACACTAACTAGATATCATGTTAATTAAACTCCAAATCATAACTCTACAAATAATTGGTCAATTTGTTTCACAGTTTTAATTAGGATCCAGTTCACTGGTGATGTTAAGTTGAGTATCAATTCATTTTAAGATAGTAATGCCAAAAGGTATTAAATTTTCTTTACTATACATTATATGATTAAAAATTAATTATTATTTATTTTTAATGATATGAGAAATAATAATGAATTTTATTTTACACATAGAACTCATTTCATTTTCTTTTTCCATTAGTGTGGGAAACTATATACATAAATAATTTATTGAGGAATAAAATTTAATGTCAGAAACATATATTTTTGTAATGAAACAAGTTATAATGTCATTTTTACACATAATTATTTATTAAAACACCTTTTATAATCCCATTCGAAATAAGAAATATTTATTACATATAATACCTATCTCTATGAGCATTTTTTAAACAATAAAGTGATTTTTTCAATATAAAAACATGATTTTGTTGATGAGAATATGAAATTCATAATGGTTGTCCAATAAAAGAACCTAAAGAATATATCCATTAAATAAATAATACTAGACATCAATTTTATGTAATATGATATTTAGATATGTTGTAAAAGAAACAAATGTCTTAATTGATTCATGCCTTTAAATAGTTAAAATGGTTTCCTTATAGTCTATTACTTCTTCATGAAAATTAAATTTTTTAACAAGAATATATTTATTTAATATTTCTATATTAATCAAACCTATTTATATATAAACTCTTTTCGTATTTGTAAATTTTTTAGGGCTCTCATCTAGTTCCTAAACTCTATTTAATTCATATAGATTCAATTTTTCTTTTTTATCCATTACCCAATGATCAACACTGATGGACTTATTAATGTTATTAGGTTTATGTTTTTTAAAACCACGTGATGTACCACCTAATTTATATGAAATTAAGGAGTTTGAGTTCTTTATATATATCTCCATCCAATAAATCTAATGTTCATTTCTATATGATTGAATGGTTCTGGTCATATTGTATGTGTCTGGGTTTTTTTTAGGGTTTGATCCCTTAAAAGTTATATGATTAGGATATTTATTTGTAATCTAGAAGTATGGTAATTGGTCATAGATGTATTATTAATATTTTTATTGACCTATGTTCCAATATGTTTTCTAAGGAAGCATTATGATCAAGTGGATTCGACTCCTAAAATAGTATTGAAAATTCATTAACTAACTTTTGTCTTTTGAGAGAGACTATAGGATTTATTAGATATTTAATATCCATGTAAAATTTCCTCATCCTTCTTTAATAAAAACATATATCTATATTATCCTCTATATATATATATAATATAAACACTTCGTCCAAAAACCATGATGTAATTTACCTTAATCATTAATTTATTCAACAATTTATATGGTGTCTTATTTAAAATAGGCTTTAGCAGGGTTATATTAATTTGATAAAAATATAAATTCATAACATCAACCAATAATAGACTACATGGTAAAATTCAGTAAGCATGGTCCATGATATCCCTTGTAGGGTCATATTCCATGTTTTAACTACCTTATTTTGATGACATGGTTAAGGAGAAGAGAAATTATGATTATAGACATCCTATGAGAATAATAATTAAAAATATTGATTTTGGAACTCATGTACAAGATCATATCTCACTACATTAATGGTATGTACACTATTTTTTTCAATAAAGTTTTCATTCTTGGAAGAAACATATACATTCTAAACTTTTTTAAGCTAGAAGAGAGATCATTATAAACATGAATAATCATCGCAAGCTTCATAGTAATAATTTTTTCATGCCAAACATTAAACTCTAGATAATCCATACTAGTTGATGTGAACTTATACTAGTGGTTTAGATATTTAATCCTCTTTTATTAGTATTAAATAAAAATTATGTTTCGTTCCATTTATAAAGATATTCCATACATTTTTTTTTTGGAAATTTATTTTAGGATAATCCTGGACTTATCCCAATTTTTAATTATTTTTAACAGATTATATATTCCATTGGACTAGTATAATATTCCAAACTAATGGTTCATGATGGAAGTAATTTGAAAAACGTGAATTTTGAGAAAATGAATAATTTAATTCTATTATATAAGAATTATCATTTATTAATGTAGTAAAAATGAAATTTAACTTTTAATTATATATATTCTAGGAATTGACTCACACATGAAATAAAAACCATCATAACATAATCAAGACATTCTTAGATGATTATAATTTAATCGACAAGTAAATAAAAAAGTAGATATTAATAAGGATTTAGAATTTCAAACTTGAGAAAGGAAAGAAACTTTTTCATTTTCATTGTCTCCAAAAGGTGAAAGGAAAACCATCCACTTTAGTCAAAAAATATAATAATGATAATTAATTTGTCCTATGTATGTTACATACACTATTTATATACAAATGCTTCTTATAGGAAATATTTGATCATGTCCCCTACAATCAATCAACTGCACCCTTATTTTGGCACCCCTATCTGTTTGGGACAATTAAATCATTAAGAATCCACATATGATTGATATATTTATATCTAATTATTTCCATATTTTAATTAATTAAGAAAATAATATATTATTGTTCCAAACTCTATTGTTCCATATTTATATATTCTATAATATTTCAATATAAAAATTTATTTAAAGTATTAAATTAGAATATAATATTGTTTATAATTTTTTTCTTTCTATCTAGAATGGTATCCAAAACCATATCTCAGTTTCATTGAATCTTGAATTCATAGATTTTATCCTAATCTTAAATTATTAATAAGAAACCATCAATATTTTTATTTAGGTACACATTTAAAATATTTATGTCCTTATTTTATTTGAGAATAATTTTTTTCATTTCTTTTTCAACCACATGTTCAAGTTTAACAACATAGGATATAGTTTGTTGTTTCTTTAAATTCGTGTATTTCATCATTAGTTCACTAAATTTTTCTTCTTTCGTGTAAAAATATTCGAAAATATATCCATTTTATTTCACATTTTAATCTTTTTTCTACGATCATAGAGATAAAAAATATATTAAAAATAAATATATTAAACATTCATAGGATTATTCATAAATCATAGAGTTTCTATTTCATTTTTATATCCTTTTCTAGTACTCTTGTCACTAAAGTTATCCAAAAGAGCAACCCAAGTTGATTTCACATCATTCTAATAATTCATTCATCTATCATCAAAAGTTTTCTTGTATTTCAATTTTGGAGGATCTTTATTGATGTGTCTTTCCTATTTACACTCGTAATTGGTAACATCTATATAGTTAACACACTTCATCCAATAAACATTAAATCCTAAATTCCATTGATGTTTTATTTCATGAAAGATATCTAATTTTAATAAAATTTCATGAATCTTATTTCCCAATGGGTTATCGATTCATTAATATCAGAGAAACCATCAACCCCATTGGTGCCCTATTTAATCAAATATTCAAATTTGAGAGAGGTTATTTGAATTAAATTTATTTCATAATTTCTTCCACATCACCATGTATGTTATGTCATTCCTCATTCATCATAAATTTTCCTATTATCTTCTTTATTCATAGCTTGAACAGATTGAATAATTATTGATTGTATATAGAAGTGCCTCTCCATTTTTAGTTAACTATCATTGAATCCTATATACTACATAATATTAATCAAAAGTCATTATCAATGCATGAATCAAATTTTTATTATAATTAATCATTTGATATAGATTGGAATTATATTGATATGGTATCAACATAAATATATCATTATTATTATGTGTATTTGAAAATATTTATTTGACATTAGATGTTCCTTGGCGAGATACAAATATGGTATCCCAGATTTCAAAAGATGTAGCTCATGATGATATAATGTTAGATTCATCTTCTTCTTGTGTATATTACAAATCAATCTTTTCATTATTATTATTGTTATATATAGCCTTAGTGTCATCAATCCATTAATCTATAGAATCTTATAGTTTTTCATATTGATCATGTATTAATATATTTTTATAAAAATCGTAGTTTAACGAAGTCTTTTCAATTTGATCTTATAGTAAAAAAACGAGAAATATTAAGATATAGAGGCTAGTTAGTGGAATTTCCCATCGGTATACTTTTATACAAAAAAATAGATAATTAGAATAAAATTAAATGTAGATATTTTTCTTAAAAAAATTATCAAAATTAAAAATAGATAGATATAAAATACGAAATAAATAAAACCATTTGGTATAAAATGATTATAAAACTGGAGTATTCAGTATGGGTGATTTTAGATTCAAAAAAATATATATTAAAACAAAATTTAATTCTAAACAACCCATTTTATAAATCCACATAGTTTATTAATATTTTATTTCTATCTAATATAATGTTTTCACATAACATCACAAAATAATTATAATAACAAAAATATAACAATATGATATTATCATAATTTTTTATTATTATTCAATATATATTAAATATTAAATACATCACTTGTTTATGGTATCTGTTAAAGTATAATTTTTAAAAATGCATTATAAAATATTTTTTAAGTAGATTAATAGAATAAATAATGTATAGAGTGAAATTAAAAATTCAATATGTAAAGTCTCATGCTATGATGTGATCCTCTTCACTTCGTAGCAACCTTCTACTAAGAAATTTTAAAAAAATATTAAATTGTTCTATAACGTAGATCTGTTATATAGTGTATAATATCTCACATGGCCATATTAACTTATAACAAGACTCTTTCGTTGTTTTTGTTGGAGTATAAATAAGAAGGAAATAATGAGAGATTATCTGAGTAATCTTGTATAATATTCATGATAATATGCATTAACATATTTAAAAAATGATCAAGAAGAAGTAAAATTTAACAATAGTATTGGTAATTTTTAATTAATGTTTTAATACAAAAATATTGATGTTTTAGTTGATCTATATAAGGATATTCACATGTTGATGTCGTATATTAGTTCTGACATTAGATGTGAAGATATTAAGGTCTTCTCAGATTATATATGGATGTTCAAATGAAAATAAAGTGTCATATTATTGAGAAAAAAATAATATTTTTAATTTCTATACACTCGTAAAAACATTCACATGGATCCTATAACATATTTCTACATTAAACATAAGGCTTCCTAAAAAATTATCCATTTGAAAAGAATAATTACTTATCATCATACTCGACAAGAAATTCAAGAAATTTCAATTATTCTCAAAGAATATTTAATTATTTACATTGGATGGTTGTAATATATGATTAAAATATAATCCTACATTACTACATGGTTTCATGAACTGTTCTATGAAAGATTCAAAATAGTACACTCAAAACTTACCAAAAAATATGATGCCAGAACTCTATGAGTTCATGTAGTTGATAAATACCATATATAGTTTCATCACCTAAAAATTAAACTGGTTGATTATATTTCTAAAATCTATCTCTTTCATAAGGTCACTTGATATTATTATTTGGTTTATTAGAATAAACATGTGATTTTTCTAATACATAGTTCTATTTCTCTCACAAAAATGTTGTATCATGTAGTTGATCCACACCCTTATATGGTATCTCAATGTCATGTGATGTATTCATCAATTCATGAGAAATACAGAAGTCCATCACTGAGATAAAATGTGAGGTATCTAGTATTAGTCTTGTGGTCACTTCCTTACTAATACGTTCATTTGAGGAGATAGTGAGAAATATGTAATAGTTGATCAGATAGGAATGTGGTCGGTCCATTTTTCATATATTCGATTAATCCCTTTTAATATAATCTATGGATTTCAACGAATAATCATAAGGATTATAGAATACATATTATGGTTTATTAATTTATGTAGTTAGATAAATTTAAATCTCTCTAACAGATGGTCCCTTGTCTAGCTCCATAGTTTATTATCTAGATTATATGATTTTATGGTAAATCTAAAACATATTAAATTTTCCCTCTATAAAGAGAAAATTTATATTGCTGGAAAAAAATAAATGTGTTATTATTTTTTATATAAACATTATTTGAGACCATTAAATCATGTAATTTCAAGTATACACTAATATAAGTGAGTTTTGAAGACATATATTGATAATATTAATTATTAAATGTCGTCTATCGAGATTTAGAATAAGAGAACATAGTTCATCCATTTTTTATGACCACAACTATGAAGACATGGTATAGAGATAATAAGAGAGTCGGGCAGAGTTTGTGTAAGATCCATGGTTTAAATGGTGTGTGGAGAAGAGTTGGTATTTATAAATTAAGGTGGGATCTGTTTTTTTTCAAATTATATTCATTAGTTTACTATATTATATCAGAACTACCAATAGTGTGGATTATGTTTACTATATACAGTAAATGGTTCATGTGATTTTGATCTAATTTTTTCTTTTATCATCCCATATGAAATATATCATCTATTTAACTTATAATATTAAATTGAGTATTTTTACATATTTCACTATTTAAAAAAAAATCAACTATATTAAAAATATTCCAAACATCACCCCTATCTATTTCTTAGGGTGAATATTCCAAAAATAAAATAAATTTTAAGGAAATAAATTTTCCAAATATTATAAATTTATTTTATTAATATATTCCCTTTTACTTCAAAAATATACATTATAATATTATGATAAATATTATTATCATTAAAAAATTACTTAAGGTCTAATAAAATTTTATTATCATTATAATGAACCTTAACATTAATTTGTAAAAAAAAATTATTAAAATAATCTTTCGATTAAATCATAATATTTTTTGAAAAAATAAAAATAAACCAATTATGTTTAAAAAAATTACAAACACTTTTTTAATAAATTTTAAAACATTTACATACTTCTATAATTTTTTAAATATGTAATATTTTTATTATATAACATATAAAAATATTATTTTACACTTCTATAGTTGAGGATACCATAATAATGGTTATGTTACTATTTTAAATGATTAGGTTAAAATTTCAATGATCAGATTATTATTCCAATAGATTAGTTAGAATTTCAAAATTAACATTTTTAATGGTCATATGGATTCCCTATATTCTATAATTACATCATATTTCATTAATTACTCATTCACATAAATTTTTATACATGTTATATATTATCATTTCCAAAATTCTGATTTCATTAAAAATATTACAATCAATTTTTATAGAGGTTATATATATTATCATTCATAATTCACATCTACAGTGTACTTAATAGATATAGATATTTTTATGGGTCAATCAGATCCAAATATTCAAATTATTGTTTTTATGTTTTTTATTTTCATTCCATTTTAATTGTTTCATTAATTATGGATATATGTATAATATTAATTTAATGGTCAAAATAATATTTTTTTTTGTTTTATCATAAGATTTATGTACTATTTATAGAACTACAATACATAATATGACACAATTATGTAATAAAAAATGAAATTCCATTTATTGAATTAATGGTTTTTTCATATTATACATAAAATATCATTGGATATAATGTATTACCAAATGTATTGGAGGAATATATAATTTTATCTTCATCTATCACATCATATTATGTTCATGTATAAGTTTTCCACATAAAAAAATTCAAATTTTCTAGACAGAAATATTAACCTGGGAAAGAAATGGGTTCAATAATTCTATCCAAAAAACATGACCACAAACCATCAAGAGAAAAAAAGTATACCATTCCATTATATAATATCCTTATTCAAAAATGTTCATAGAATTATGTTTTCATTTATGGGAAATACCCTTTCAAAAACAATGCTTTAAATAGTACTACAAAATAGATTATAATTTAGGTTTTTTTGATAAAATGATTTCAATCAGACAAAAAATAGTTTTATGTAAAACAGTTGGAATAATATGAAATAGAAATCCCATCTAGTTATTTCATTTTGAAAATTAAAAGTGAAATTGGATTAAAAAATATTAAATTTTATTTTGAAAAACCATTTATCATTATTGTAATAGATGATTTTATTGATAATTTTCATAATCCAGTTTAAATCATGTGTTGCGAGTTCCATTGAAATAAATTCATTTAAAATGAATCATCGATAAATTAAATGTTAAATTTAATTATTGAATTATCTTGAGGGTTTATTGTGTGGAAAAAAGAACATTGATAGTGAAGTTCATTAAACCCATTTTTTATACCTCTATTGAATTCTTGTAACATTAAAAAAATACAAAAATTTTTTTTAGAATAACGGTAATGGTATTTATGAATGTAATATGAGATAAAAAATTATTTCTAATACAAATATTATTGGAAAAAATTGGCAGGAAGAACAAAACATGGAAATGGAGGAAAACAGATGATTTAGTATGATGGAAAATACTGTTTAACATACATTATTTTTATAGAAGAATGTTTATTAATTAACAATGATGAATTTTAATCAAATATGGTTTCCAACGATAGAAATATGGAATAATGTATGAAATTAAATACAAGAAAAACAACGAACCATTATGAAACCAAGAAGTATGTTGAGTTTTCAAGCACCCATTTTATTTCATGGAAGACATTAATCATAGTAAAAAGATATGAAGATCTTGAATAAAATTAAATTTTATATTATCATACATAATTACTCAATTTGGAAGTTAGGGGGTTATTATATATAAATTGATATTGTTTCGTATAATCTAGATATCCCTTAGTGAAGAGTGATAGAGATGAAATCCCCTACATAATTTGATATTTTTTTCCAAGACCCCACAATGGGGAGAGTGAACATTGAATAGATCGTTGAATTTCATCAAATGTTAGAGAAAATTGATTTATTAAAATAAATGGGGAGTGGATAAAATATTCTAATGAAAATGTGGTGTATAATACTAAATATGTGTTAAGGTTATGAAAATAGATATTAAACCCTCAAAAGTATCACAATATTTGAGGTAAGGATAAATAAATAATGATTTCATAATAATGAATTTAAAACCCCAAAAAATATAGATGATGTAAAATATAAAAAATCATATTCAGAACAATAATTCAATAAGAATGTTTATAACTCTATGGATGGAAATTAATTTATCATAAATGTTTACGTTATTCTAGATTCGTTTTGTGATTACACTTATCTTCATGAATAAAAATATAATGTTTTCAGATAAATTATTCATAATATTATTCTAGTATAATTTCTATATTATGAACCATTTATTACTATAACCACTAAATTTATTATATAATTTTGTTTATTTTTGATTGATAATTAATTCAATTATGGAATATTTTGTGAATTTTAACAATCAAAAATAATATTTTAATAACAATATAAATACATAAAATAACAATTAAATCCTAAAAACAATAATTATTTTTTTATTAACATTTGATATTATATTTTTTTGGGTTTCCATATTCAAACATGACAATTTTTAATAGTATTATTCAAGGCTAGGGTTAAAATGACCCAAACATGAATATGATGTATCTTGATATTTTATTATGGGTAATGAATTTTATTATATCATTATAAAATAATAATAATGATATTATTTTTTATTTTTGTGGATAATATTTTATATTCGTTGGATAAATAATGAAAATCAAGATGAAAATGAAAACCAAAAATACTTTTTGGAGGTAGTAGTCCATACAACACTCTGGATGTCATTATTTTGTTTTTATAAGAGGATAGAATGGTGTAAATTATTAATATCCATTAATAAAAAACACTTCAGTGTACTATGGTTAATGAGGTAATTATTTTACAATTATTAGATTAGTTTTTCATGAGACATATTAATACAAAAAGGTAAGGAGTATTTAATACTCCGTTTCGGTACCATAAACATTATCAAGAAATGAACTTTTTTAAACAAACAAACTATGAAATGACTTGTCCACCCATAGAATTACTCTACAAAGTATATTAAACAAGTTAAAGATCACAAATCATGTATGATGTGTAACATGATTACATAACCTACAAATTATTGGGGATATATAAGAATGAAGACTAAAAGAATTAAAGAAGCACAAAAAATTATCATACTTCTCAGGACAACCTGCCTTCATCATATATGTCACAGAATATAGTGAGAGAAGACAATCCAATGTGTACATAAACCACTTGAATGAATTAATAGGTATCTACTTAGAGAAACATCAATTAGAATGTAAATAGAATCCTAGAAATAATGTGTAGCTGATCCATAAAAAGGGAATGTGATATATCTACTTTCCCTTTGAAATCATCTCCCCTTGATTTAAAAAAATGAAGTGTCCTCACCCACTAAAACAAGCAATATTTAACTCATTTTTTAAAGAAATCCATTCCAATAGACAATAATTTGGCATGGATAAGTCATGTAAGATATGTCCAACATCAAAATGACCCCATGTAATGAACCAAATTCAACTTGTTGAGAAAATGGGTTCTTATAATAGGAATAAAACAACACATCATTGTAAAATGGTCTTCCCATGAAGAACTTGTTCCTGATGAGAGATAACTATAAGGCTGAAACACCCCATATAGGAACCAATAAAAATAAAAAAACAAATAGATAAACAACATTAGTAGATAATTAGTAGATCAAAAGAATTAATCCAGAAATAATAGAGATTCAAATAATCCATGATGCCCTATGTCAAAAGAATGAGTAGAATAATTAAATAATAATCCTGAGATACAAAAAACAAACCATGGAAAAAATACTATAGATGAATAATGAAATAAAATTCTAGGAAAAATGTAACACCTCAAGCTTCCACGGTAAGTTTCCCTTTGAATAATGTAATAGTTTGCGTTGTAGGCAACATGGAGTTTTAACACACCACAACCAATAAAACTATCTGTAATAAATATAAATAACTAATTTTTTAAATTTAATAAATTTTATTTTTCAAAATGGCCTTCATTTTTGGATTAGGAATATCAAAATTACCACAGTGTGAATTTTTTGTATTTTTTTCTGAAAACGTTGAATTTTTTATGTATAGTGAAAACACTGCATTATTGTTTAAAGACAACATTTTATTTAAATAATAATTTCTTTTAATTTAATTAATTTTAGGTTAAAATTGATACATAATACCTATATATGTTCAATGTAATCAATTGGAGTCATTTTATAATAAATTTCGATATATAATATTTTTTTGAACTTTTTACCATTTTTACCAAACATCTAGGTGAATTAAAAATTTTTCCTAAAACATAATTTTACCACTTCTGTGAATTGAATTTAGAAAATCCGAGAGTCCTGGTTGATATTAGTACATAATATTTTATTCAATTAAATGAAAATAATTTATAGTGAATAGTAAATGTTGACATTTATTTACCACTGTTAAAAGTAAACATGGTAATTAAATGTAAAATTGATATTATTATTACCCTAAAAATTTTCTAATTCTATTGGATAAGTGTAATTAGGCCCAAAACAACCATTGGAATAAAAATATTATCCTTTTCTTCCACATTTATTAGATTAGGGCATTTATTAATATTGTATTTCAAGAAGAGTTAAAAGTGTTAAATTCAATGTTTAATGACTAACCCATTTTTAATATAGGCGTAAACATAAAATAAATAGACTATAAATATTAATTAGAAATATAAAAATATTTCCTACATAATGGTATTATATATATATTTTTTAGACGTTAAATAATTTAATTTATTTATAACACAACGATGACGAAGTAACTACCTTATAAATGAAATATTAAAATAATTGATATTATAAATATCCAAATAAATGAAACTTGAGACATATACTGAATTCAAATAATTTTCATGGTTAATATTACATTTTAGGGATGATTTAATAAATTTTATTCTAAGTGATAATATTTTTACGGAATTCAAAAAAATCAAATACTAAATATTGTCAAAATGGGCACAATTGATTTTTTAAAACAAATACTATATTTTTAATTGATATAATATTCGTAAATATCTGAGTTTCTATAAATGGAATTTAATATGGTTCTATATATTAATAATTAACCAGTTGGGGTTCACGTGGTAGTTTATACAAATTTTATTAACCATTTAATATAAAACTACAACGATACATGGTAAATGTCAAACTGTTTAACTATGATATAAATATAAAAGTTAAGGTTAATTTGATAAACTAAACCTTCCTAAAACCTATTGGATGAGATATTTTCCACCCATCCCTACCTTATCCTCAAAATAAATCATTTTAGAGCCATTATAAACTAAAAATGGTTGTTTAATAAAATAATATTTCAAGCTTTCTCTAAAGTGACCCTCATCTGTATTATAAAAGAGATCTTCCCCTTTTCTAAAAATCACACCTCCAATGACATTTTTATCGGGCATCCCATTCTAACATATCCTCCCAACTACACTCACTTCGACCTAGAGTCTTTATGTTGATCAGAAACCCAACCTAAGGAGCCCATTTTTTAAACTCAATGGGAAACACCCGAAGAAGATGTAATAATTTCACCACCCTCTTTAAATTTCTTTTCTTCTTGCACTTCTTCTTTATTTGTTGTTTATATACCAAATAATACCTAACTTACCTTCTATATACTATGATGTTATTATAAATATGGTACAACCATATTCTTTATTCTATCCATCCTACAAATGATAGTCACCACACGTGTGTGCGTATGACTTACCATCTCCACATCGTGGTGTAGTTTGTTATTCAATCACTTTATTTCTGGATGGGTATAATAATGAGTATAACTGGTCTAAATAATAAATATAACATGTTAATGGTTCTTTATATATGATATTCCATCCAATTAGATTTGATTTAACCATTAATATGATGATATTGTCCCTCGTGCGTACCTACGAATTACCGTCTCCATGAATGCGATGAGATTCATTCACCATCGTAATCATTCAAGAATAATTTTTATTTTAGGAATAAAATTAATGTTTAATAACATAATATCATTATAGATATGAATCATATATATCCTATAAATTAAAAACATGACTTATAGAACAAAACATATACAGCAAAATGAATCAGTTAACACCTGAGACGATGATACTACTAAAATATTATTAACAAAGAAATATTAGAAGAACATATATGATAAATTATTTATGTATATGAATATTTTATAATTTAATAACAGTGTTTTAACAATTATATTGGACTTTAACCTACCGTCAACCAAATAAAATTACCAGGTAAGGGTTGATTTTACAATCTCTTAAATTATTCATGGTTGTTAGTACATAAGTATCTACTGGGGCTTCTTCATCATCCACATCCGTGTATTCATAAAAATATAATTCAAAACATTTTTACCATTTACTAGACTATGGGTTAAAGTCATTTATACCCATATTTTAACTTTTATGTTTTTAAAGGAAACTTCCCTTTGTTTTCCAAACAAGGTACTTTATGACATTTTCGACAAAATTATGGTAATAATGTTTTTTAAAATTATATAGTGGGTGCGGCTATTTTCCACCATTATAACATCTTATAAACATACCTTACAAGATTATAAGAATATTTTCAAAATAAATGTTTTCTTTTATAATTACATGACTTAAAAATTATTTCAATATAGATAAATATATTTCTCTCAATAATTTTGGATATCATCTATGCCAACATCCATTGAGGGATTTTAAAATTGATGGAAGTTGACTTATTATGATACAAATATACAATATATTATTGAGTTTTCTGTGATATATTTGACTTAGGGTGTGTTATTTTTATAACATTCATGGTTTATGGATACAGTATTTACATTTCGTATGCTCGTTTTAATACGAATGTTTATGTTATGTGTAAAACTTTTCAAATGAGGAATTAATTTATCTTAGTAAGTGATGGGGGGATCCTGCTATAGCTCCTCGATGAATCGGTAGGTCTCATTAGACAAACTAGGGTCTTGGAACAAGTCATCGAAAAAATATTATCTGTAGTCTTGGCACGAGGCCTTGACTATGAGGTTATGACGTCCGACATTATGCATTCTATAATTATGAAATTAGATTTTGATATTGCATGTGATCATTCGACTAGTAAAATATCCATGTGAATAGGTAAATGGAATTATTTGAATTATATTTTCCATATTATGCTGAAGTTTATGTTTAAAATTATTATTTTTTAGTCATATACATTTCCATAAATATTGAAGCTTATTTATGAAATTTTCCACTATATTGTTATACTTACTGAGCATCTGAGCTCACCCCTTTCTATATTTTATTTTTTCCTGGATGTGATGAATTATATTATTACTGACCTGCAGGGATTGTATAAGCGATATGAATGTGTTCAATTGAGAAAATTTTGTTATTTTTTTATTTTGTTATGTAATGTAAAACTTATGAATGCATCTAGTGCTTCCCAGGATACTTAACTAATCAGTATTTCAGGAATTGATATCTTATGATCATGCCATTGTTTTTTAATAATGCACCAACTTTGGGTAACTGGGGTCCGTTCATTATAGTTGTTATCAGATAAAGTTTAGTACAAACCTTGTAAAATAGATATAGAAAAACTCTGATTAGATAACATTACCCTAAGATAGAAATTAAGGATTGGTAAAGGAGAACTTCCAAGAATTTTGATAATGTAGAGATTTTGTGTATTTTGAAATAAATAAATCCCTATCTAGATACATGAAGGTAGAGACAGCTCTGGCACATATGTAGCTAAGAGTGAAAACACTAACAAGGAGTTTCAGGAATGACCCGAGGTATCCTGGTACACTACAACTAGCCTTGCTTCACTATTGGTTACAACAATCCTGGGGGATATTCTTAGCATAATTCAAATTTTACATTAAAATCCATTATGAAGGATTTATGAGTATATACCTCCTCAAAGAAAACATTTTTTATGATTATATATTATTTCCACAGACTGTTCAATTTATGATAAGTTTTTTTATACTTTGGTTTTATGTATTGAGGTTCATAAACTAATCTACTGTACGCCATTGTTTAGAAATGGAACCTAGTGTAAGGAAAGGAATGTTATTCAACACACATAATCCATGTAAGTATTTCCATCCAACTCAAGATAATTATAGTGGAGCTGGTGATGCAACTTCTGCTGATCATCTTATAACCATATAGGGACAACTCACTCATGTTATGAATAATAACCTTACCCGTATTAAGAACCCTTATCCATAACGTGGAGGATAAATGATAGACCACTTCATGAGGAAAAATCAACCAAAATTCAATGGTAGTACAAATACATTAGTAGTTGAGAAATGTATAAGATCCTTAGAGAAAATATTTCATTCTTTGGGGAGTAGTGAAAATGTAAAAAGTTGTCATGGTAGTTTATCACCTCACGGGAGATGCAGAAAAATGGTGGTCATTAATCCAAAACACAAAGGAAGATGAAGAAGTATCCACCATGTAATGGATTCAATTTAAGGAGATTTTCTTCGAAAAATAATTTCCAAGTGACCATCGAGAAGATATGGAAAGAAAATTTCTGATTACGAGGAAAAGAGAGGTTTAGAATGTCGCAAATTATGAGGCTAGAATTATAAGGATAACAAGGAATGCAATAGATTTTATATGTAACACAAGGAGTATGATTTATCAATTCTTTGATGGGTAAAACCATTTATCCTTCATGCATTAGTCTCTAATCCTTATCATCATATGAAGATATTATCTCATGTGCTCTCAAGATAGAAATTTAATTCTCTGTGTCTTACTAAATTAAAGTAAAGAAAGAGAAGAAGATATCTGATGAACACTTCAGAAATGGAAATAAGAGGATGAAGGGAAAATTTTAATATCCATCTTGCAGTAAATGTGGGTAGAAACAGCTTGGAACATTTTTGAAGGGAATGTGAGACTGTTACAAGTTTAGTGAAATCGGCCACCAAGATCATGAATGGAAGTGAATGAATGATTTTGTGAATATTGAATTCTATAGTCATAAAGAAATGGGGCATTACGATAATTAATGTCCAAAGTGGCAGAGGAGGATACCTTAGAAAAGTCCAAGGGAGCAAAGAAAAGCTTATGCGATCACTAATACTAAATTTGAAGCTCCGAATGACATTGTTTCAGGTAATTTAATGTTTTTCTCAAGACTATACAATGCTTTATTTGATTCTGGATCATCAAATTGTTTCATATCTTTCCATTTTTCTATGAAAATTTGATATTTCCAATATAATTTAACAAGATAGTTGTCAGTAAAAACTAATAAGGGAAGTATCATTGCAACCACATTTTGTGAATCAGTTCCCATTAAGTCATATAAACATTATTTATCTTATGATCTCATCTTCATCCCCCAGATTTAATTTGATATAATACTTGTTATGGACTTCCTTTCATACCATGATGATAAAATTTATTGTAAGAAGAAGGAGGTCACAATTTTCGTTGATGACAAGGAATACCTTATCTTTAGAGAAGAAATGTCTCCATTTGATTATTATCTAGATCCACCCCCTGTAGCTCTACTAAATTCAATTATTGTAGAGGAATAGAGTTAAATAAATATGGGTTCGGAAAGGAATGTTCAAATAGAGTATGTACCTGTTGTGAAAGAATATATTGATGTGTTTCCATAGGATTTACCTAGAAATCACCCAAAACGTGAAATTTAGTTTTATATTAACTTACATCATGGTTCAAGGCCCATATCGAAGATACCTTAAAGAATGGAAACAGTGGAATTAGTGGAACTAAAGAAACAACTAGATAAATTGAGTAATAATAGATTTATTCACCATAGTGTTTATCCATGGGGAGCCTCTGTTCTTTTTGTTAAGAAGAAATATGGATCTATGAAGTTGTTCATTGACTATAGGGAGAAGAATGATATATCAATAAAGAACAAGTATCCCCTACATCTCATTAATGATTTAATCTACCAACTTTATAGAGCTAAATATTTTTCAAATATTGACCTTCAATCAAGATATCATTAGTTGTGTGTGAAGAATGAAGACATTTTAAAAACTCTATTCTGAACAAGGTACGGGCATTAAGACTTTATAGTAATGCCTTTTGGACTGACTAATGCACCCTCTATTTTCATGTATCTAATGAATACTAATTTTATGGAATATCCTGATGAATTTGTAATGGTATTTATTAATGATATCATGGTTTACTAAAAAATCTATAATGATCTTCGAAATCACTTGCACACTATTATTAAAACCCTCAAAAGAAATGAATTATATAGGATGATTAGAAATTGTGAATTATGACTTCATGAAATTTATATTCATGTCCATATTTTCTCTAAAGATGGAATCTCTATTGATACTTCTAAGACAAGAACAATACAATAATGGCCAGAAATGATGACTATAACTAAGGTATGCAGTTTTACTAGTATAGAATGTTATAATCAACAATTCATCCAAAATCTTAACCAATTGGCTAACCCATTAAACAATCTCACACGTAAAGGGGTAAAATTTTATTGGAAAAAAGAGTGTAGAGAATGTTTTGAAGAACTCAATAGAAGATTTTTCAATTCTCTTATCTTGACTCTACCATCGGGGATTGATGGGTTTGTTTTTTATAGTGATGCATCAATGAATGTACTTGGTTGTGTCCTTATAATGAATTATAGGGTTATTTCTTATGCATCACGACAACTAAATATTCATGAAAAAAACCATCCTACTCAAGATCTTGAGTTAGAACCTGTAATCTTTTCATTGAAGATATGGAGACAGTATCCCTATGGGGAAAATGTGAGATATATACCGATCACATTAGTTTGAAGTATATATTTTCTCATAGAAAAAAATTAACATGAGGAAATGATGATGGCCTGAATAACTCCAAGATTATGATTGAACTATACAGTACCACCCAGGGAAAGAAAATAAGGTGGAAGATGCTTTGAGCAGAAATGATCATGGAGTTTTGAAAAAGATGAGAGTTGAAAGAGATCCTATGTTCATGGATCTAGTAAAGATGGATATGGGAATAACCATAGAAGGCGAAACATAAATACGTTTTCAAATGGATGCCAAGACATCAATACTAGAAATTATAAAGAGTTCTCATACTTATTATGAGGATTTTTAAAAGAAGGATGAAGCTATGAATGATGGGAGATTGAGTGATTTCGTGTATGAAGATGGAATTTTGAAATTTGTGAAGAGGATTTGTGTTCCTGATATTCCTGATCTAAAAAGGGAATTATTGGTTGATTCTCATAGCTCAAATTTCCATATGCACTCTGGTATCACTAAGATGTATAGATATTTGAATGACAATTTTTTGTGGGACTACATGAAGAGGGAGATTCCTGATTATGTGCTATGATGTATGGTTTGTCAACATGTAAAGGCTGGAAGACAATATCCTAGATGAGTCATGCATCCACTTACCGTACCTTATTGGAAATGGGATGATATTACGATGGACTTTTTCCTGGGGCTACCAAAGACTCCTAGAATGAATGATGCAATATCGGTCATTGTTGATCGTCTTACCTTGTCAGTAAATTTTCTTTCTATAATAGAAGATTTACAACTTGAACGGCTGCAAATACTATGTATTAATGAATTATTAATACTTCATGGTCTACCCCTATCGATTGTTTCTGATCGTGATCCCCATTTTACAACATGATTCTAGAAAATTCATTAGAAGGCCCTTGATACTGAACATCTATTGAGCACTGCCTATCACCCTAAAACTGATGGACAATCAGAATAGATTATTCAATCCTTAGAAGACATGTTCAGATCTTTCACACGTGACTTTGAAGGTATGTGGGACCAATATCTACCTCTGGTAGAATTTTTCTATAACAATAGTTTCCATTCAAGTATACATATGGCACCATATGAAGTGTTATATGGAAAGGGATTTCGCGCACCAACTTGTTGGGATGATGTTGGTGAAAGAAAACTAGTAGGTCCAAAACATGTTCAGGAAACGATAGAAAAGGCGAAGGTTAACCCAACCCACATCAAAGCAGCTCAAAGTATGAAAAAGTTATATGCCAATAACTAAAAGAATGATTTGGAATTTCAAGTAGGAGATCATTTTTTCTTGAAGGTATCTCTATAGAATGTTGTTATAAGATATGATTAGGAAAAAAATTAGTGCTAGGTACATCCGAACATTCGAAATTCTAGAACATATTGGAGTTGTAGCTTATCATTTGGCACTGCCACCATGTCCCACCAAAGTTCATGATGTGTTCCACATATCAGTATTGATAAAATACTTCTCTGACCCTACAGATGTACTCACCTATGATGAAAGAGAATTGGAACCTGATCTGTCTTATTGCAAAGAGCCTATAATGATTCTTGATACTAGATAACAAGTTTTGAGAAACTGGACCACTCATCTGATGAATGTTCTATGGAGAAGACATAAGATGGAAGAAGAAATGTGGTAACCCAATGAACATTTGATGAAGAACCACCCGAATCTTTTTACACATTAATATTCTAGAAATTTCGAGGACGAAATTATTTGAAGGAGGGGAGAATGTGACATCCCAAGCTTCCCCAGTACATTTCCCTTTTAATAATGTAGTAGCTTGCGTTGTATGCAACATGGAGTTCTAACGCACCACAACCAATCAAACTAGCCGTTGTGAATAGTAATACCTTCTTTTTGAAATATTATAAATTTTATTTTTCAATATAGACTTCATTTTTGGATTCAGAATATCAAAATTATCTTAGGGTGAATTTTTGGTGTTTTTCTGAAAACATTCCATTTTTTAGGAATAGTGAAAAACAATGCGTTATTGTTTAAAACTGACTTTCTATTTAAATAATTAGTTATTTAAATTTAATTTTTTTTAGGTCAAAATAGATACATAAAACCTGTATATGTTCAATGTAATTCATTGGAGTCATTGTACAATAAGTTTATATATATATAATTATATTGATCATTTTACCGCCCTTTACCCACCTTCTAAGAGCATGTCCAAATTTGCATAAACCATAATTTTACCGCTTTTGTGAGTTTAATTTCAAAAATATAAGACACACAATTGATATTAGTATGTAAAATGTGGTTCAATAAGATGAAAATAATGTTGGATGAATAGTAGCTTTGGACTTTTATTTAACACGGTTAAAAGTAAATAGTTTAATTTAAGGTAAAAATGTTATTATAATTATAATAAAACATGTCATAATTATATTGGATAAGTTTAATTAGTCCAAAAATAATCATAGGAATAAAATATGATCCTTTTGGTCCACTTGGATTAGATTAGGATATATATTATTATTTTATTTAAAGAAGAGTTAAAAGTGTTAAATTAAATATTTAATAACTAAACCATTTTTAATATAGGGTTAAATATAAGATAAATTCGACTGTATATATTAATTAGAAATATAAAATTATTTCCTACATAAAAATATTTATTTATATTTTTTAGACAATAAATAATTTAATTTATTTATAACAGAATGATGACGCAATAATTACCTTATTATGGAAATATTAACATAATTGATATCATAAATTTACAAATAAATGTAAATTGATACTTTTTATGAATATCACTAATTTTATAGTATAATATGAAATGTTAAAGTTGATTAAATAAATTTTATTCGATGTGATAACATTTTTATGGCATTAAAAAAAATACTAAATAGTGTCAAAATTGACATAGTTGAGTTTTTAAAAGAAATACTATATTATTAATTTATATAATATTCCTAAATATCCAATAATATTCTAAAGGATTTAGATAAGGTTAGATATGTCAAAAATGAACCACTTGGGATTTTCTTGTTATTTTAGATTATTTTTATTAACCATCTAATATACAAATAAAAAGAGACATGGTAAATGTGAAACTATATAACTAAGAATTAAATATAAAAGACGAGGTTAATATGGCGACCTATACCTATCTAAAACCTATTGGTTGAGAGCTTTTCGACCCATCCTCAACATAGACTCAAAATAAATCATTTTGGATCCATTATAAACTGAATATGATTATATAATAAAATAATATTTCTAGCTTTTCCTAATGTGAGCCTCACCTCTATTATAAAAGGGTACATCCCCGTCATTCGAAATCACACCTCTAAATCCATTTGTCTCTGCCAACCTGTGATAAAATATCCTCCCAACAACCCTCACATTGACCTAGAGTTATAAATTTGATCAGAAATCCAATCTATGAATCCATTTTGATCAACTCAAAAGGAAACACCCGAAGAAGAGGTAATAATTTCACCACCATCTTTCAAGTTCATTTCTTCTTCGACTTCATATTTCTTTTCGTTCCAAACCAAAATAATAACTCCAATACCTTTTAAAAACTGTGATATTATTATCAATTTGGTACAACCATATCCATTATTATTTCCATCTTATAAATGACAATGTCACCATACGTGTGTACGTACAACTTACCGTCTCCAAGTCGTGGTGTAGTTTGTTATTAAAACACTTAATTATTTGGATGGGTATAATATTGAGAATAAATTATGTAAATAATAAATATAACATATTACTGATTCTGTATATTTGATATAACATCCAATTACATAAAATTTCACCATCAATATAATGATATTGTCGCTCGTGCGTACGTATGGATTACCATCTTCACAAACGTGATGAGATTTATTCTCCATCGTAATCATTCAAGAATAAAATTCATTTTATGATTAAAAATATTGTTTATGAACATTATATCATTATGGATATGAATAAAATACAGCCTATCCATTATAATCAAGACTTACATAACAAAACATATAAAGGAAAATGAATCGGCTAACACACGAAATGATGATACTACTAAAATATTATTAACAATGAAATATTAGAAGATCATATATGATATAATATTTATGTATATGATTATTTTATAATTTAATAATAATTATTTAACTATAATATAGTAGTGTAACCTCCCCTTGACCAAAAAAAGTATCAGGTAAGGGTTAATTTTATAATCTCTTCACTTATCTGAGGTTATTAATACGTAAGTATCTTCTGGGACCTCTGTATCATCCTCATCCATGTTTCCTTAAAAATGTATTTCAAAAAAATTATACTATTTTGATGACTATGGGTAAAATTCAATTATTCCCTTATTTGACATTATATGTTTTAAAAGAAATATTTCTGTCGTTTTCCAAACAATGTAATTTATGACCTTTTCGACAAAATGAAGGTAAAAAATGTTTTTTAACATATACGGCGAGTGTTGATATTTTCCGCCCTAATAAAATCATCAAAACATACCTTAAAAAATTATGAGAATATTTTAAAAATAAATGTTTTATTTTATAATTACATGACTTTTAAATGATTTCAATATAGAAAGAGATATGTCTGTCAAAATGATTTTATTTCATCTATGTAAACATCCTTTGATGAATTCTAAACATGTTTGAAGTTGATTTATTAAGTTACAAATATTCTATATTGTATTGAAGGGTTTGAGATATATTTGACTGTGGATGTGTTATTTTTATATCATTCATTGTTTATGGATAATGTATTGACATTTAATATGATAGTTTTAATATGAATGTTTATGTTATGTTTAAACGTTTTCATATGGGGAATGAATTATACTTAGTAAGTGATGGATGGAGCACTGTATAGCTCCACAATTGATCGTTAGGTCTCATGGGACAATCTAGTGTCTTGGCACAAGGCCTTGGAAAAATTATATTTTTAGTATTGGCACAAGGCCTTGACTATGTGGTTATGATGTCAGGCACTATGCATTCCATCATTAGAAATTTTCTATTGATATTGAATGTGATCATTCGACTAGTAGAATATTCTTGTGAATAAGTAAATTGAATTATTTGATTTATATTTGTGATATTATGCTAAAGTTTATGTTTAAAAGTCTTGTGTTTTAGTCTCATACATTTCCTAAAATATTTATACTTATTTATGAAAGTTTCTACTATATTGTTATCTTTACTGAGCATCTGATCTCAACCCTCTCTATGTTTTATTTTTCCAAATATGTGAAGAATTATATTATGATTGACCTATAGGGATAGTCTGAGGGATATCAATGAGTTCAATAGAGACAATATTGTTTTTTTATTTTGTAATGTAATGTAAAACTTATGAATGTATCTATTTCTTCCAAGGCTACTAAAATGATCGGTCTTTCAGGATTTGATCCCTTGTGATCATGTCAATGTTATTTAATAATGAACCGACTCTGGGTAACTATGGTTTGGGCCTTATAGTTGGTATCCGAGTATGTTTAGTTCAAACCATGGAAACTATATTTAAAAAAAATATGATTAGATAACATTACACTAATATAGACTTTGAGGATTAGTGTTTGAGAACATCCTATAATTTTGGTGATGGGTAGATTTTGTTTATCTTCAATGCAATACATCCCTGTCTAGATACGAGTAGGTAGTGGCAACTTTGGCACAAATGTACCTAGGATTGGAAACTCCAACAAGGAGTTTCGGGCTTGACCTGGGGTATCCTGGTACATGACAACGGGCCTTGCGGCACATTTGGTTATGAAACTCCAGGGGGATATGCTTAAGATAATTAAAATTTTCTTTACTGACCATTATGAAGGATTTATGAATATATAAAACCTCAAAAAAACATTTTTTATGATTATGGATTATATCCATAAACTGTTCAATTTATAATAATTGTTTTACAAATTTGGATATAGGTATTGAGATTCATAAACTAATCTAGTATATGAAATTGTTTAGAAATAGAGCCTAGTGGAATGAATGGAAATCGTAATAATGTATGTAATCCATGTAAGGATGTCCCTCCTTCTCAAGATAATTATATTTTACCTGGTGATGCAAGTGGTTTCTGATCATCTTCTCACCATACTAGGACAAATCACTAATGTTATGAACAATAACCTTACCCCTATTAATCACGTTAATCCACAACGCGGAGGATCAATGTTAGACTGCTTCATGAGACTACAACCACCAACATTCAATGGGAGTAAAAATCCATTAGTATCTGAGTATAGGATATGTTCCTTAGAAATAATATTTCATTCGTTGGGGAGTAGCTAAAGGGAAAATGTTGTTAAAACAGTTTATCAACTCATGGGAGATGCAGATCAATGGTGGCCATTAATCCAAAACTCAAATAAAGATAAAGAAGTATCAAACGTGGAATGGGGGGAGTTTAAATAGATTTTATAAGAAAAATACATTCCTCATGACCATTGAGTAGATATCGAAAGACAATTTCTGAGTATCAATCAAAATGAGGATGAAAATGTCACAAATTATGAGGCTAACATTTGAAGGATAGCATGGCATGCAACTGATTATATACAAAACCCAAGGAGTAATATTGATCAATTATTTGATGGGTTAGAACCATTTCTCCCTCAAGAAATAGTCTCACAATCCTTCTCATCATATGAAGATATTGTCTCATGTGCTATCAAAATAGAAAAGGAATTCTATAAGTCTTACTACTTTAAAGCAATGCAAGAGAAGAAGAGATCTACTGAACACTCTCGAAATGGAAGCAATGGGAAGAAGGTAAAAGTTGAATATCCATCCTTCAATAAATATAGGAAGAAACACCCCGGTACTTGCTTGAAAAGAATTGGAATCTGTTATAAGTGTGTTGAAAAAGGACACGAAGATCATTATTGAAACGGAAAGAAAGATGATGTCAATGTTTAATGATACAGTTATAAATAAATGGGGCAATATGAAAATGAATTTCCTAAGCACCAGGGAAACATAACTCCAAAAATTCCATGGGAGAAAGGGAAAGCTTATGCGATCACTATTGCTGAGGTTGAAGCTCCAAATGACGTGGTGGAATGTAATTTAATGGTTTCCTCATGTTTATCCAAAGATTTATTTGATTTCAGATCATTTCATTGTTTCCTATCTTCCAAGTTTGATTAGAAAATTATATATTTCCAATTTGATTTATCAAGGGAGTTTTTAGTCAATACACCTAAGGGAAGAATCATAGTAACAATGTTCTGTGATTCTGTTCTCATTAAGGCATATAAATGTTATTTATCTGCCGATCTCATCATCATACCATTGATTTAATTTATTATAATTCTTGTTATGAATTTGATTTCATACCATGATAAGAAAATTTATTGTTATAAGAAAGAGTTTAAAATTTTCGATGATGACACGGAGTACCTTATGAATAGAGTAAAAATGTCACCATCTGATTCTTATCTAAATCCACCCCCAGTAGCTCTACTAAATTCAATTATTGGGGAGGAAGATAGTGAAATTACAATGGGTGAGTAAAGGAATGTTAAAATAGAGTACGTAAAAAAAATTCAATAATACGTTTCATGTGTACCCAGAGGATTTATCTCGACATCCTCCAGATTGAGAAATTGAGTTTTTCATTGACTTAACTCCTTGTTCAAGGCCCATATCGAAGACCCCTCAAAGAATGATCATTGTGGAATTAGTGTAACTAATGAAACAACTAGAGTAATTGAGTAATAATGGATTTATTCTACATAGTGTTTCTCCATGTGCCGCCCATATTCTTTTTGATAAGAAGAAAGATGGATCTATGAGGATGTGCATTGACTACAGGGAGATCAATTCTATAATAGTAATGATCAATTATCCACTACCTTGCATTGATGATTTATTCGACCAAAATCATGGAGCTCAATATTTTTCAAAGATTTTCCTTCGATATGTATATCATCAGTTGAGTGTGATGAAGGAAGACATTCCAAAAATATAATTCTGAACTCGGTATGGGAATTACGAGTTTACAATAATGACTTTTGGACTGACTAATGCACCGTCTGTTTTCATGGATCTAATGAACGTTGTTTTCAAGGAATATATCGATGACCTTTTAGTGGCATTTATTGATGATATCTTGTATTACTCCAAATGCAATAAAGATCATTAAAATCACTTGCGCACTATTTTAAAAACTCTCAGAAGAAATGAATTATATGGGATGTTTAGCATGTGTGAATTCTGGCTTCAGGAAATTTCTTTTCTTAGACATATTTTCCCTGAGGATGGAATCTCTCTTGATCCTTCGAATACAAGAGCAACACAAGAATGGCCAGTACTGATGAGTATAACTGAGGTATGAAGTTTTATTGGTTTAGTTGATTATTATCGGTGCTCTGTTCAGAATTTTGACTAATTGGATAACCCATTAACCAAGATCACACGTAAAGCGGTTAAATTTGGTTGTAAAAAAGAGTCTGAAAAATGTTTTGAACAACTAAAGAGAATATTAGTCCATTATCATATCTTAACTCTACCACCAGTGAATTATTAGTTTGTTATTTATAGTGATGCATCAAATAAAGGAATTGGTTGTGTCCTTATGTAAAAGGATAGGGTTATTCCCCATGCGTCACAAAAGAAAAAAATTCATGAACAAAACTATCCTACTAATGATACTGCGTTAGCAGCTGTCATCATTGATTTGAAAATATCAATACACTATCTCTAACTGTAGACATGTGAGATATATACCACTCGAAAGTGTTTGATTTATATTTTATAACGGAAGGAACTCAACATGAGGCAAATACAATGGCTTTAAATACTCAATGATTATGATTTCACAATACACTACCACCCCGAGAAAGAAAATAAGGTGGAAGATGCTGTGAGCAGAACAGATCATGGAGTTTTGAACAAGATGGGAGTTGAAAGAGATCCTATGTTCATGGATCTAGTAAAGATGGATATGGGAATAACAATGGATTTTGAAACATAAAAACTTTTTCAAATGGTTTCTATCCAATCTTTACTAAAAAGGATAAAGAGTTGTCAGACTGATGATGAGTAGTTTCAAAAGAAGTTTGAAGTTGTGAATGATGGGAGATTGAGTGAATTCGTATATGAAGATGGAATTTTGAAATTTTTTAAGAGACTTTGTGTTCCTTATATACCTGATCTAAATAGAGAATTATTGGTTGATGATCATAGCTAAAATTTCTCTATACACCATGGTAGCATTAATATGTATAGATATTTGAAAGAACATTTTTTGTGGGACTACATGAAGGGGGAGATTGCTGATTATGTGTCAAGATGTATGGTTTGTCAAAATGTAAAGTCTGGAAGATAACATCAAAGATGAGTCTTGCAACATCATACCATACCTGATTGAAAATGGGATGATATTACAATGGACTTTGTCAAGGGGCTACCAAGGACTCCTAGAATGAAAGATGTAATATGGGACATTGTTGATCATCTTACCAATTCAGTGCATTTTCATGCAATAAGAGAAGATTTACCACTTGAATGTCGGGAAATACTATATATTAATGATGTTGTCAGACTTCCTGGTGTACCCCTATCAATAGTTTCTGACCGTGATCCCCATTTTACACCATGATTCTAGAAAAGCCTTCAGAAGACCATTGATAATGAACTTCGTTTGAGCACTACCTACCACCGCCAAAATGATGGACAATCAAAATGGACAATTCAAACCTTAGAAGACATGTTGAGATATTTCTTACTTGACATTCATGGTATGTGGGATCGATATTTACCTTTGGTACATTTTTTCTATAACAATTGTTTCCATTCAAGTATTCAGATGGCACCATATGAAGCGTTATATGGAAAGAGATGTCGCACACCAACTTGTTGGGATGATGTTGTTGAAAGAAAACTCATTGCACATGAACTTATTGAGGAAACATTAGAAATGGGAAGGTTATCCACACCCACATCAAAGGAGCCCAAAGAATGAAAAAGTTCTATGCCGATAACCAATGGAAGGATTTGGAATTTCAAGACGGGGATCATGTTTTCTTGAAGGTATCTCCATGGAAGGGTGTTATATGATTCAGTAATAAAGGAAAATTAAGTCCTAGGTACATCATACATTTTGATATTCTGGAACGAATTGGAGTTGCAGCTTATCGTTTGGAAATTCCGACGAGTCTCTCTAAAGTTCATTATGTGTTCCACTTATCATTGTTGAGAAAATACATGCATGACCCAAAGCATGTAATCACCTATGAA
This sequence comes from Viscum album, assembly GCA_963277665.1. Classification (NCBI taxonomy): domain Eukaryota; kingdom Viridiplantae; phylum Streptophyta; class Magnoliopsida; order Santalales; family Viscaceae; genus Viscum; species Viscum album. Next base: position 885,753,362 of record OY728123.1, read on the forward strand.
GAAATAGAACTAGAACCAGATCTGTCTTATTGCGAAGAGCCTATCATTATTCTTGATACCATCGAATAAATGTTGAGAAACTGGATGACTCGTCTAATTAAAGTTACATGGAGTAATCATAAGCCGGAAGAGGCGATGTGGGAACCTGAGGAATTATAATGAAGAACCATCTAATTCTTTTTACGTTGTAATATTTTGGAGATTTTGAGGACAAAATTATTTAAAGGAGGGGTTAATGTAATGCCCAAAACTTCCATGGTATGTTTCTCTTTGAATAATGATGTAGCTTGCATTGTATGCAACATGGATTTTTAACACACCATGACCAATCAAACTAACCATTACGAATAGTAATACCATCTTTTACAATTTAATAAATTTTTTTTAAAATGGCCTTCATTTTTGGATTTGGTATATCCAAATTAGCTTAGAGTTATTTTGTTGTATTTTTCTGAAAAATTTCAAATTTCTTATGAATAGTTAAAAACACTATGTTATTGTTTAAAATCGATTGTTTATATAAATAATTGTTCGTTTTATATTATTTTTATTTGAGGTCAAAATATACACATAATATCTGTAATTCTTAAATTTTATTTATTAGAGTCATTTTATAATAATTTTAGATATATAAAATTATATTGAACTTTTTACCGTCTTTTACCCTCTTTCTAGGAGCATTTGCAAATTTTCATAAAAAATAATTTTACCGCTTTTGGGAGTTGAATTTCAAAAATCCAAGAGACACAGTTGACAAAAGTAAGTAAAAAATGGTTCAATAAGATGAATTTAATTTTTGGGTGAATAGTTTCTTTTGATCATTATTTACAATGGTTAAAAGTAAATAGGGTAAGTAAAGCTAAAAATGATATTATAATTATCCTAAAATATGTCCTAATTCTATTAGATAAGTTTCATTTGACCAAAAACAACCATAGAAAAAAATGAACCTTTTGGTCCAATTGGATTATATTAGGACATTTATTATTATTTTATTTAAAGAAGAGTTGAAAGTTTTGAATTCAATGTTTAGTAACTAAAGAATTTTTAATATAGTGTTAAAAATAAGATAAATTCTACAATAAATATCCATTATAAATATAATAATATTTCCTACATAATGGTATTTTATTTACATTTTTTAGAAATTAGATAATTTATTTTATTTATGACAAAATGATGATTCAATAATTACTTTTTTAATGAAATGTTAAAATAATTGATATTATAAATATCCAAATAAATGTTAATTGAGAATTCAGATTAATTCAAGTTATTTTTTATGTTAATATGAAATTTTATCGTTTATGAAATATATATTATTCTTAGTTACAAGGTATTTATAGAATTCAAAAAAATTTAATACTAAATAGTGTCAAAATTGACGTAATTGAGTTTTAAAAAACAAGTACTAAATTATTAATATATATAATAATCATAAATATCTAACGATCAGACAAAAGACATAGATAAGGTAATATTTATCAAAAATGAACCACTTGGGGATCTATTGGAAGTTTATAGTAAGTTTATTTACGTTATAATATACAAATACATAGAGACATGGTGAATGTCAAACTATTTAACAAAGAGTTAAATTTAAAATATATGTTTAATATGGTGACCTAAACCTATCTATAACATACTGGTTACGAGGTTTTCGACCCCTCCACACCGTATACTAACAATAAATCAGTTTTTGTGCCATTATAAACCGAATATGATTGTATAATAAAATAATATTTCATACTTCTCCTAAAATGAACCTTACCTCTCTTATAAAAGGGCTCGACCCCTTCTCTCAAAATCACACCTCCAAAGACATTTGGCTCCACCATAACCTGCTCAAATATCCACAAAACTACCCTAAATTAGACTAGATTCCCTACTTTGATCATAATGCCAACTTATGGATTCATTTTGATCAACTAAAAAGGAAACACCTAAAGAAAAGGTACTAATTTCACCACCCTCTTTCACGTATTTTCTTCTTCCACTTCCTATTTATTTGTTTTTTCCATACCAAAATAGTAAATAAAATACCTTATATATACTTTAATGTTATTATAAATATGTTACAAACGTATTTTTTTATTCTATCCATCCTATAAAAGGAAAACTCATCGTACTTGCATACGTACGGCTTACCGTCTCCATGTCATTGTGTAGTTTGTTATTCAAACACTTTAATATTTGGATGCATATAATAATGAGTATAACTGATGTAAATAATAAATATAACATGTAAAAGATTATTTCTATATGATATAACTTTCAATTAAACAGTATTTCTCTATTAATATAATGATATTGTCTCTTGTACGTACGTACAGATTACCATCTCCACGAACATGATGAGATTCATTAACCATCCAAATCATTCAAGAATAATTATCATTTTTTGAATAATTTTTTTAAGAAAATAATTTCATTCTGTATGTGAATCAAATAAATCCTGTCATTAACAAACACGACTTACAAAAAAAAAACATATAAAGGAAAATTAATCTGTTAACACTCGAAACAATGATACTACTAAAATATTATTTAAAAAACCATATTATAAGATTATATATGATATAATATTTATTTATATGATTATTTTAAAATTTAATAAAAATTATTAAACAATTATACTAGAGTTTAACCTACACTTGACCAAGGAAAAGTATGAGTTAAGGGTTAATTTTACAATCACTTAATTTATCTGAGGTTGTTAATACAAAACTATCTACTGGGACCTCTTTATCATCCACATCTATGTTTTCTTAATAATGTATTTCAAAACATTTTTACATTTTACTATGCTATAAGTTATTTTCATTGATACCCTTTTTTGACATTATATTTTTTGAAAGGAATCTTCGAGTCGTTTACCAAATAAGGTACTTTATGACCTTTTCGACATAATTAAAGTAAGAGTCTTTTTTAACTTATACGATTGGTGTAGCAATTTTCCACAGTTATAACATCATCAAAACTTCCCATACAATATTATAAGAATATTTTCAAAATAAATGTTTTCTTTTATAATTACATGACTTTAAAATTATTTCAAAATAGTACGAGATATTTCTATCAAAATTTTTTCATTTCATCTATGTCAAAATTATTTGAGGGATTTTAAACATGCTTGAAGTTGAATTATTATGATACAAATATTCCATATAGTATTGAAGGATTTATGATATATCTGACTGTAGATGTGTTATTTTTATACCATTCATGGTTTATGGATAATGTATTGACATTTTTTATGCAAGTTTTAATACGAATATTTATGTTATGTTAATTCCTTTTAATATGAGGATTGCATTAGACTTAGTAAGTGACATATGGAGTATGCTATAGATCCTAGATGCATCGGTAGGTCTCCTAAGATAAACTAGTTTCTTTGCATAAGTCCTTGAAAAAAATCTTATTTTTACTCTTGGCACGATGCCTTGACTATGTTGTTATGATGACCAACATTATGCATTTCATCATTATGAAATTGGATATTGATATTGCATGTGATCATTCGACTAGTAGAATATCGATGTGAATAAGTAAATGGAATTATTTGATTTATATTTTCCATATTATGATGATGTTTAAGTTTAAACAACTTAGGTTGTAGTCTTATACATTTCCTTTAATATTTATGCTTATTTATGAATGTTTCCGCAATATTTTTACCCTTACTGAACATCTTAGCTTACCCCTTTCAATGTTTTAAATTTCCTAGGATGTGAATAAATATATTATGATTGACCTGCATGGATATTCTAAGGGATATAATTCTGGTGAATGAAGACAATGTTGTTGTTTTTGTTTTTCTTTTTGTAATGTAATGTAAAACTTGTCAATGTATCTAGTGCTTCCAAGGCTACTAAACTGACCAGGATTTCGGGATTTAATACCTTGTGATCATGCCAATGTTATGTAATAATAAATCAACTCTAGGTAACTGAGGTCAGGGCATTACAACAAATATGAATCATTTCCAAATAATGTTCTTAAAATACAAATCAGGATTTTCTTAAATTTCTTCACCATCGTAATGAACATTATATTTCCTATTTTAAGGTAGGTCTCCATGAAGGTTTCTTAATTACAATATATTTTAAAAACAATAAATGATTTCTCTTTTATCCATATATCTAATTTATCACTTGCCTTATCATTATGTTGATAATAATCCTTCACAGAATTATCATCCTCTTCATCATAGTTAGGATCATCAAAAATATTTCTAGTAGGATGTTTCTTAAGGGAAATTTGTGGCTGTGTAGGATTAATAGGTTTTTCCTTCCAAGATGCCTCGATGTGTCCTTTATGTAATTTTATCTCATGGTGAGAGTATTCTCTAAGCATTTGAGCCTATATGTAACATGGTGTTATAAAACCATCTTTGTTAACAATTGAGTTTCCCCCTTCCTATCACATCATATATAGAAAGTTTCCTCATTTTTAGATTCTTGATCATGGTATTCCTAAAAGGATTCATGAGAATTAGAATGTTAATTATTTTCCTACACATGGGAATTTTGAGTGGACACTATGATTGTAGACGGATTCTTAGTTATATTGTGAGTCTTCTTATCTACATCACACAATTGAACAATATGAGAAGGAAATTAAAATTCAGAGAGATGGTTAGAATTATACTTTTTAGCCACAACATCATTATAATACCTAGAATCTCCTAGGGGAGCAGAATACATCACCGTGTGTTCACATTTTTTTAATCTAAATTGAATGATTTATTGGATGTTTCTCAAGAGATATACTCATGCATGCTTTTGAAGGATGCCCAAATTTAAGACAGCTAGTGCAGTAATATGGAAGGTTTTCAAAGAGAGCCTCTTGAATAAATATGGTGTCATCATTTTGTATATACATGTGAGATGGTAGTAATTTATAAATATCAATTTCTATATATATTATTGTAATATAGGGTCACAAAATAGTTTTAGCAGCAATATATAATTTGAGAGGTTTCCCAATAAGATAAAAAATCCAAAAATTGCGTTATTATTTATTGAGTCAAAGAGATAGACCTAGAAACCCAATTTAAATAAGGGAAATGGGAGGCTCAATATTAGTGTAGATATTAGTGGACATTTGGAGGACATTTATGGAGTAGCCAATGAAGAACTGTGAACTCCTCAACCAATTCCGATAGTAATTATTTTCAGATAGAAACTCGAAAACAATATGGAGTGAGTTCAAAAGACCAACATGGAAGGTTATAAAACCAAGGGATTCTAATTCCTTTATTAAGAAGTATAAATAATTCATACACATGATAAATTTTCCATTAAGAAAAAATCATACATTGGAAGAATATAAACCATCCTCTTAGAAAAAGTAATTTCCTTAAGGCCCCTGTATCGAAATTTCATCAGTTCAATGTGCTTTGAAATCCTTGTATCATTGTGATCATTCGTTATTTTTTATCACCCAGTACCGACATCCCTGAAATATCTGTGATCTAAGATTTGGATTATCCATTATTCATTGAGTGGATAGTTCTCTCATGGTTCCATCAAATGATATATTATTCCATATATATAACCAAAAACTAGTTTGAGGAATTCTACTAATGAAATTGACCTTGAGAATGAAGGGATTAGACTAAATAATTGAGACCAAATTATTATGAAAACTATATATTATTCTATTAATAGATAAATGGAATATTTTTAGATATAATTCCATGGAATTAATGTTTCAGTATTGGGTGGAACTTTACCATTTTACAAGTGTGTAACGGAACACTTTTATAAAATACCCATTGCTTTTTCAAGGATATAACTACTCAATTACATGGTAAAGGACTGAAAAATTATTAAATAATGGATCTTATGGTTATATTAGGTTAATATATTTTCCCAAAATAATTACTAAATATGTTTTAAACATGTTTTATGTCATATGTACTTATATTTTCACATGTACATTTTTTATCTTCACCACCGTAATTATATTTCTTAACAAGAAACTATTAGTTTACTAAACCTATACAATAAGGAATCATTTAAAATTTGGGTGTGATGTAACTTGGTTTAATATCCCTTTAATCTTATTAAATTTATTATTTTTATAAGAAACTTATATGATAAATCACTTTTTAAATATAATTAATTATATTTAGTAAAATTTTCTTTCCCCAATTTAGAGTTTTTAATATTATTAATTTTTCATTATAATTACAATGATTGATAATTTCATTAAAAATAGGAATAAAAATTATTTTAATTTAACATTTCATAAGATATTAATTTATGTTATTATGTAAAAGTTATTCAATTTTCCTGAAATAATTCACTGAAAATAACAACATTACTATTATTGTGGTTTTAAACTTTAATATTAGAATTTATATATCAATGAGAAAAAAGAAATTTAACTTAGTAATTATATTACCATGTTGATTTAAAAATTGAAATATATTTTTTTATTTTATTTTTACATTTGTGGGGAAATAGGATTTTTATAAAATAAAATAAATATCTTTTTATAGTATAATATAACATATATATATTGTAGGATATAATTGGGTTTTAAAAACAATAAATTGTATTTTTAAATTATTTATTTAACTTATAAATTTATATATTTTATAACAAATTATTTTATGAAAATATAGTTCATTCTTGTAGTTTTATAAAGTTTTAATGTTATGGTTTTAGCAATATTAGTATTTTTCATCGATTCACCTAAAATCCAATGATTTTAGAAAATTCCAAAAAATTAAAACTATAATATTTTTTATATAATTAATAAAAAATGAAATTATTTTTATATGAATCCAAATAAAAAATATAAAAAAATTTCTTTTATCTATGAAAAATAAATAAATTTCATTTTATTGAAAATATATTTCCTTTTCCTTTTATAGTTAATATTTGTAATATAAAAAATGTGTGAGATAAAAGAATATTTCATAAATAATAACATATATATATCATATTAATTTTTAAATTCATATCCCCATATGACCATATTTCATGATCAAATCATATTTTATATTCCGATTGATATTGATGGTGGTGATTCTACTAGTAGTGATCTCATAAAAATTTCAACATTATTTAATTTCTCTTCCACACAATTTCCCTCATAAAATAATTTTTTAGTTCATATTGTACTTATACTATATAAAATCCTACTAATTATAATTAATTTATAATCATGGAGATATGTGATTCATATATATGACTTCATCCATTCGATTTCATTTCTTTGACTAATATATTTTGGAAAATGGTTTCTTCCTTTTAAACCCACTGATTCCAAAGAAATTTTGTAATGGTAAATTATAATTTTAACATTTCAATGTCTCAATTAAGGTAATACTTTTGTGTAAATAAATATATTAATAAAGTATTTATTTAAATAAAATACATATTTTAATATAGGGTCATTAAATTATTCCCTCTCCTGTAACTAAATGGTGCCCTCATAATTTTAAAACTCATACTATGGGAGTAATTTTTATAGGGAGGTACAAAATAAGCATTAATGTTTTTAAGGATCATGAGATTATTTTGTATATAAAGTTATATTTTTTTATATAAAATTTCTTATGAAAAATTTGTAAATAGAGAAAATCCAAAACTAATAAAATTCCAATTTGAATAACTACCACAGTCCTTGAATAATATTATTTGACAATTGAAATAATAAAAAAACTCCCAAAAATACTTAATTACAATTAAAAATCTATTTTCCCAAAACTAAATATACAAAAATGGTAATATAATAAATAGTTAAAAATCACTTTTTAGATTAATACATGTGATTACATAGTCTTTTTATTTTAATCATTATTTAAATAGTTGTTGGTTATTATTTTATTTGTTTTCCATTGAATTAGAAAATTGATATGAGTAATATTATATTTCATTAAAATTGAAGAAAATTATTTAATAATATTTTCTCCTTCCTTCACAATTTTGAGTTTTGAGCCCTTAATATCAACAATTATAGCATCTACAGATTCATTTAAGTAAATTTTCCCCATTCTTATTTCCCCATTTATACAATTAGGGAATTGAATCTTCTATCCATTATTATCCCTATCATATTACATTAAATGATATTATACCCATTCTTTACTTTTTAAAAAAAATTACTATATTCCCATATTTAAACATATATCCTAATAGTTGTTTTGGAATGATCACATGGTTTCTCACTCCTTCTCTCATTTTGATGTGGTTTTCATTGATGTAATATCTATCTTATCAATATCATAAATTTCTATTTCATTGTTTGATATTAATATATCCAATAGATCTTAACTTCAGTTATTTTACTAACTAAATATTTTTTCAATAATCTAAGAGTGTTGGTAATAGTTCATGGACCAACAAAAAAGATCAACTATATGGAAATCTATGAAGATTTTTCCAAAGGAGAAAACATATATAGAATAAATAATATTTCACCCAATATTAAATAAAAAATGAAACATACTTTAATTCATATAGTGTTTTAATTGATTTATGATGAATTATTCCTTTTATAAATGGATCTCATTTATAAATAAATTTGGTGATCTATCACCCCAAAAAACTATATTTGTTTATAAAATGAGGTTGTGAACTACCACCCATTGTATGAACAAATTAATTTCTAAAATAGGATAGTGATCTACCACCTTCAAGAACCTAATTATTTTTAATGTAAGTAAACCTTATGAATCCTTCAGAACAAATTTCGGCCCTATGTGGAAGAAAATTTCATTAAAGTGGGTTCTTCACACAACCTAGAAATACCTCATAATTTATGAAAAAAACAAAACAACAGAGAAATAGAAAGGGAAAAATAAAAGTTGGGAGTGTGGGGAATAAATTAAAATTCTTGACGAAGACTAGGACTTTAACCATAATAAATAATAAAGGTAATAACATCACTAAAAATGATGAGATACTCCACGGTTGGGAATCCATCATGAATGGACAATACCTAACAATAAATAATTTTACAGAAGGATATGCTAGTTTATATTTTCATGAAGGAGTCACTCTCTTTTATGAAGGAGTAATTTCAGGAATGAACCCCTTTTAGTTTTCCCCTTTTCATATAAAAAGTAATCTACGTGTGATAGTGTCACCCAAGGTTGTTTCTATCCCATACCAAAATTATCTACATAAACATAGGATTTGCCTCTATATTATCTCATTATTTATGGGTTAAAATAACCCACTCTCATCAATTTCAAAATACAGGGATGATCTAGATAAGGCATTATCCGAGCGGACCTGATCTGCATGACTATTTTATGGGGACCATAAGTGTTCCCTCTTTCGATCATGAATTCCCTTAATATCGTTTGTCCCCCTATATTCCCTTGCAAACTAATGGGGGTACTTAGGTTGTTTGAAAAAATGAATCCCCTTTGTAATGAAGGCACATTTCCTTGAGGCTATGGTGGGATTCTTCCTAGAATAGATAGTTGACCTTACTTTCTGCATAATACCTAAAATTTGAAGCAATAATGGAAGCATATGCACCTTTTTCATTCTAATAAAATGGTCTATAATGCAAAATCATGTGATTTAGAAATATGTAGGAATATTTTTATTGGACTCACCCATGAAATCCTTCTTCATGTAATACCCAACTCCCTCTTGTGGAATTTTTTATCCCCTCCCTCACCCATCAGTAGATTTAGATTCTATCCATTCCATGAAATGTAATATAGAGTATGACCCAAACAATTATTGAAACACATGACATCCCTTATACTTTATGTTCCCCCACATTTTACAATCATTTAAAATATAGTGAATTCGTCATGGGTAGATTAATTTTATAATCCGCACTCAAATCTAATATTGAAATATGATCGATTTTGTGGCATTCCTTATGTCTAACAATTTTCTTGACTCGTGTGGTCTTAAAGAATCAAGACTATCATTTCAAAAGCATAATTAATATGTATCCATTAGACCATATCCTTAAATACATCCCTCAATATCGACGAAAATATATTTTATTCGATTCATATCCTGATGGGATTTGTAAGAAGAAACCCTAAAGATCAAACCCAACATCATCAACCCTATTACTCCCTCTTTCAATCAGTCTTCATGATAAGATCATAGCCTCACCTGGATGTCTATATAATTTTTGAGCGATATCATTTAACCATCTTCCATCAATATTCATAGTTAATTATGTATTTACAAGGCCAATTTCCTTGTAATATCAACCCATTATTTTATGGATATATCCCCATTTTTATCCAACAATAAAAGGATTCTAATGTATAAGTCCAATCCCAAAAAAAGCTGGGTTATCTTATCTAGTCATAATTTTTTAAATTGTTCTCTTACATTTATCAATCCATGTCACAAGACCAAAAGAGTTATGATGTGTGTCATTAATTGTACTGCTCTACATGGGTTTTTGATTCCTTTCTCACTGATACATAGGAGGCCCGGTCACAAGCCTGATCCTAACGTCTAACTGATCACTACCTTTCTGGATGGATAATAACTCTATGGTTCCAAACCTTTTTATTTATACCATAGTCTTATAAATCAAGGAATCAAGAAGAAAAAATAAACCAGATGGATAACCTATGATAAATATAGGTTGAAACATTTAAGAATATTCTCTGAAATCTTTTTTTATCATCAATGAGAAAACTCTGAAAAATATAGATTCCAACATTAAAACAATTCTATAAAAATTACTAATATGATCATTAAACCTTCCCCTACTAGGATTTTAGAATTATTCACTCTGAAAAATAAATTTATAATAGTCCCAAAGTTGGTAATACCCCCTCCCCCCAAATAGGGTAATATAATCATGACCTCCCATCCTCTTAGTCAATATTTATTCCTACGTGACATTGGTATGATACCCTAGTGACCACGTGTCAATATAATGTTACTTCATATCATGTAATGTATGTTGGAGACATTAGGTTCTTTCAAATTCAGAAATAAATGAAAACTACCTATAATTTTTTAGTAATCCATTTTACACAGATAACACTAATTCAAATCAAGATGAAATAGAAATGGTGAACCACATGTGAATCATTCATTGTCCAAAATAACATGGTGGTAACACACCCAAAAAAAATTCCTTGCCTATTATACAAAAAAATAATTGGTGGAGCATGGATCCATTAATGTAATAATCCATGAATGTGTTGGTTACTTGTGATACGACATGATGAGTACGCTTATATGTGTTTGATTCTTCCCAACAACTTAATCCACTACAACTCTCTTAAATCCAAAAGTAATACTACCATTAATAATTAACGTATACATCAATAGTCATATATGATGGGTGCTTATCGAACTAGAGGACATCAAAACCAACCAAGAACTGCTTGAAAATTTTGGTAAATGTAGTTATTTGGGAATTAAAACTGAAATGAACTATCCCAGCATTATATGATTAATGTGAGGCCTTCTAGGACAAAAACCCCAATTAATTACTACCCAATGTTGGGTTGAGGTGAAGAAGAATAAGCTAACCATTGTTGTTTGAACCATTTTGGGAGCCTCTAATCTGAATGTAGTAGAAATCACCACCCTTATGTTATGAAGAAGGATGATGAGATTGACATAAAACTCACTAAAAAATGAGTCCCCCCGAAAGGATCCTACCAGTAATTTTCATCAACAATGTCATGAAAAGTCGATCCTTTAACTGCCAAATGTGAACATCACACTATAGGTCTTGGTTCCGGTCACTCAGAGTTCATCACCAAGGAGAATTTTATGATGTGGAAATCAATTAAACATATTATTTAAGTCTGTATACCTCTATCAAATAATGTATTATTCTAATATATTTTGATAGAAATGTGCAAGATGTTATTTATTCGTGTCCATTGATGGAAATCCTAACATCACATTCTAGTATTACCCATATATGTTTGTTACAAAATTAAACAATGAACATTGGGAAAGCCATACATTATTTCCCCCTAAAATGAATCTTGTCAGCATATTTCTATAAAAACTATAGTATAATAGATGTTACACATTCCATATCTTACCAAGGTAGGGATTTTCATTAATGTTCTTGCTATAGAATATTGTAGTAACTTTTTTGGGGAAATGTAGAGGTATTCTTATATCTCTACCAAAATTATAAAATGTTATGAACATATCATGGAAGATGCAGTAGTTAATGGAATGCACATATCCACTCCCCACCACCATAGTATCTCATCAACAAACTTTATGGGTTTCTCATATGAAATGATCCATTCATTCTCTTATCCATGAGGGTATTCGATAGACCTTGATGTATTGAAAATATGATTATGCATAAATTCTCAATTAAATATTAGAGCATTAGTCTATTACAAAGATAAAATTATATATGGTACACATTTCATTTAAACCCTTTTATATTTTTTATTATATGAAGCTACCAATATAGAATATTCCAAGGTTTTATCTTATAAATTAATGTTGATGTTTATAACACGAGATTCCAGTCATTCAACGGAGAACATATAATAAAAAGTCACACAAAGGGAAATATAAAACACTCCCACATACCATCTACGATTAATGATAGTTTCATTGGGGATGTAAAAAATATATCAATGGAATCCCAAGTCCATTTTACTCATTTCCATATCAAAGAAGTTGTAGTTGATGTTGCATAGGTCCTCTCTATAATTTTGATACCAACAGCTCTAGAAGTCCTCACCAGATCATTTACTACAATGTTATTCTTTCTGGATATATTAATATTGGTCATTGGATCATTTCTCCTGATGAACACCAGAGTATCCCTCCAAATGGTCAAAAGAGAAAATGGAAATATGGTCCTCTAATTACCACTATCCAACCTAAATGTCCCTTCTATGGAATTTTTAGTAGGATTCCCCCTATCACCAAACATTTAGAAATGGTGGTAGTAGCTTCATTGATGTTAGTAAATATAATGGTCTTACTCGTAGTGATATTAAATTTTAGAATAATGTTTATACCCTTATTTAGTTTGTTATGAGAATTCCCTCGTATCATAAGGCACATTAAAATATAAGGCCAAATACTATTGATAAATTGTCATTGACATGTAACATCCTTAAAAAAATTTAATATAACACACAGAAATGGTTATTCTAAATAGATCTTCTAGATAGGCCATCTTCTTGTAATATAGAAGATTCTAGTAAATGTTTATTTATAAAACAATTATCCATGAAATGAATACTTTGTTATTAAAAAGTGAAAAAATAATATAATAAAAGTATAAGATAGTATAATACTTATGTAGAAACATTGGACAAAGATAATATATCAGATATTTTATAGCCTATGGACATACCACTTTTTATTATTATAAAAAATATGATAGAGGAATTCATATTTGATATTCTCCTAAATCAATAAAAGACTCTTTAACACAGAATAATGTAATTCCTACCTTATAAAGGATATGAAAATGAAATCTAGGCATGTGAATGAATTAACAAGAATATTTACATTGATACCCTTTCAATTATATTATTCACAAAATTGGGAAATTAGTGTGAAAATCTGGAACTCTCATTCCTTAATGCTATGAGAAATCTGAACATGGTGATCATTAAATCTACCCCTCATGTATATATAATAGGATAAGATGAACATGAAGAATTTCATTTGTCCTCTATCCCAAACCAATGATTTCTATCAAAAGTAACATCAAGCAATAAAATTTATATATAATAACTATCCATTTTAATTTCAAAAAACCATATAATCAAAAGGGATTTGTGATGAATGAATCTAAAAAATATATACCCTCATGAAATTGAGCCAATGAATGCATTTTACATAATGTGTCAAAAAATATGGTGAATGATTATCATTTTCAACTGTTATTGTTTCCTTTAGAAGAAATGTGCACACATTAATTGTATATATTACACAATAATCATACTTAGATGATAATTCAAAATAATAATATGAAAATTGAAATTTTTTTAGAAATGAAAATAAAAGAGAATCACGAGCCCAGATAGATGGTGGAATTTGTTTCTAAAACATCACAACTCAAGCTCATATAATCACTAAAAACCCAAAATGATATATTAGTGGAATAGGATCATCCCCAAATATTAGGTCTAGGTAATTTTTAACTCAAACTCATCTTCCCCTTAAATTTGTCTTTTCTATGTTTAGATGTATTTCATGAGATAATTAACCACAATATTTCTCATCTAGTGACCCATATATTTCCCTTATAATGATTAATTTTATATTTACAATGTCTATATCTAATTCATCCTTCATTAAGAAATTCATAGAGATGGTGTGATGGAATGGTTGAAGCACCAAAGAGGTTAAAAGCTAAATTGACCCTTTAGTAGGATAAATTTTCTGAAATATCATGATATATCACTGAAAATATATTCCATGTTTAATTAATTTTACATTTATTCTAATGATTTTCCATACATTAGATATAATATAAATTATTTAACATTATTTTAAATAGATATATAAATGCTGTAGAGAAATAATTCAGTGAAGGATAATAGAAAGAGGTTATTTTGTCTCAAAATACAGTCTTCACCTAAAGAAATAATGATTTTTTTAATAACTTATAAAAAAGTAGAAAAATAAATTTGTGATAACCCTCAAATTCTATACTTCCACCTTTATAATGGGCTTTAGGAAAATAAAAAAGTAAATGTGTGGTCACAACTATAAGTAAATTGACTTAGACATAACATAATCTTACCTGGTTGTCCCGAATTATATTTATTTCACTATGAAGATATTATTTGTTATATATTATTATATAATTAGGTTATAAATAATACATACAAAACCATATAATAAATAGGGAATACTTTTTATTAGTATCCATTTTTCTCAAAATACATAACTTTTATAATAAAGAATGATTTCTTTTATAGAAAATATTCATGAAATTAAAATTGATATATTCCTTTCCCTTACCCATACTTAAACCCGTTTAAAATAATTTAAAACATTTCTCATTGGGTGTTATTTTAAATAAATTAAATTTAGAATTATTATCCACATTAAACAGTTTAAAAAAATCCAATTTTAAACCCAAAAAATAATTACTAAATTCCTATATAAAATTGATTAAAAAGTAATTATGTGGATTAAATATTACCATATAATACTAATATTTATTGTAATAAAATTTGAAAAATATTATGCCTTTTAAATTAATTAATATATTGAAAAGAAAAAAATTCACAAAAAGTGGTATTTTCACTATTCACAAAAATTTATATATTTTTTGGAAAATCCAAAACAAATTCCATATGTTAATTTTGATACATGAATTTTGAAAATTAATTCATTTAATCAAATTAAAATTCATAAATATAAAAACTATTCCTTTAAATAATACTTTATATCAAAATGGTTTATTTAAAACTATTTACATTTTGATTTATAAATTACATAACATTTTTTTAATAAATACAAACATGAAACTTGTTCATTATTTAATTATATGGTTTGTTACATTCTTCCACCTTTTGTAAATTGATTCCTCAAAATTTTATTCACATATTAAAAATTTGAGGATATATTTCCCTCATAAAAGTTTCTAATTCCCATGTTTCACCTTCAATTATATGGTTTTCCAATTATACCTTAACCAAATGAATCGCCTAAATTTTTAAAAATTCTATCTATGGTAAAGAATATAATCATGATCATACTCATAAAAAGTATTATCATCAAAATTAATAATAATAGGGATCAAAATATGATATTAATTTGGCACAAAATTTCATAACATCGAGACATGTAAGGTGATGTGTAAATGGGATAAACTCGAAGGTAAGGAAAATCGGTAGAAAAATATTCCAACTTTCACTATATTTTAATACAGTCCAATGAACCATGTACTTTGGTTTACATTTTTTTGAAACACATAACATGGTTTCATAGATATACATTGAGAAACAAATGATCAGTTATATCAAATGAGTGATAATTTATCCTGTTACTCGAATAACATTTATACCTAATCTGAGATGTATTCAGGTTTCACTTATTCAACTACACTATAAAAAATATTTCCTTTACAAATATGGTCCACTATCTTCCTTTATTTTAATTCATCCCAATTATATGGAACCCGACACTGATTCACACATTATTCCTAATATGGTCAAATTTGTATACTAGAATTAAAACTATTTTTAAAAAGAAAACACAACTAACAAAATATGTTGATCCCGACGTCCCTGGTTAACCATTGTCATAAATGTAACATAACATCCATGGTAAGAATTTTCTGATCATAATTTCCATCATATTGAGGATTAAATATATACTTAAATTTCAATCCGTACATAATGACATCAAAATTCTTTTCCAGAAAATGAGATATGAACCTAGGATCATGGTCTGATGTAGTGGATTATGGAACTCCATGTAACCTTATTATATATTTTAGATAGGCTCGAGAATGATGATCTAAATTAAAATTATCTCAAATTGGAAGGAAATGTGTAAATTTAGTTAATCGATCTACCAAAACCCCAATCACATTGTTCAATCAAGAAATCTTTGGTAGTCCCACAATGAATATCATTGATATATTACCCATTTACACTCAATAATTGGAAACAGTTGAATCAATATATTCAATAATTTTCATTCCTCATTAACATAATTACGATTCAACCAACTCTTTCTAAAATCATAAGTATCTATTTTTATTCTATCCCAACTGTATTACTCAAGAGGGCCTCTATAGATCATAGTGTTACCGAGATGAATGGAAGATTGATAACTCTGAGCTTCACATAACTACTCATTCATCAACTAGGAATCCCAAATAATGGATATTATTTATCCAAATCATGAAACAAATTTTTAATCAATATTCAATTTGGGAAGCTTAACATTCTTAACGAATTTTACATTTTCTAACAAATCATGATCCTTCTTCTTTTCATAATGAGTTCTTTCTATCATAGTCTATTGCACATAAACTTGAAACAATATATCGGATATCAATTCACCCCCAACTTAGAGAAAAGAATTTAAATAAATCATTAACCAAAGTGTCACATTCTAAAATTAGTATAGTTATTTTATATAAATTTAATCAACTCAAATAATAGGCCACATTGTGTAAATTTAAAGGATATAAATGAATCCTGAAATATAAATCCATGACCAGTTTTAGTAATTTTCTATATCTCATGTAATATTCTCCCTGAGTGAATATATAAATAAAAAATATGGGATCATTCTATATTTTATACATTAATCCCTTAATATTATTCCTCTAAATTTTTATTGTCGAAACCATAGAAGAATTGTTAATACCATATGTAGCGTAATTTAACTCATGTTTTTAAATTAATCTGGGGAATAAGAAATAATCTGATCATTCTTCATTAGAACAAAACCCACCCTTTTCATTGAATAATAACCATCGATATAGTATTTTCCATTTATAAATGGAATCAAAAAATTGGATCATTCATGACTATTTTTTTCAATTATTGAAAACAGAAATAATATTCTTTTATACATGTGAATTTAACTAATTTTTGAATTAACATAGTTAGTAGGCTAGAAAACAAAAAAAATATTCACTAAAATACAAATAAGAATCCACTTATACATGAAAAAATAAAATATCTATGATATTTTATGGTAATTTACATTTTAAAAACTTTTTATTATGTAGAATAAAATAGTTTTAGCATATTTTCAATAATATTGTCCAATTAAAGAAAATTTTTGTAACCAAAATTATGACTTCAATAATTTCCCATGTAGTTTATTTTCGTTTATTGTTTTCAAAACAATAATTAGGTTTCTTTAATATACCTCATAAATTTTAGAATATTCCAAAATTTAAATAATAAAAAAACAAAAACATATACAAGAACTCATGGAGAAATCAATTCATGAGTTATATTTAAAAAATAGGTGAATTAGATAACCCACGATGAATAAATACAAACTCATAATGACCTTATCTAGTCTGAAACACTATATTGGTAATCTCATCCCCCTTCACCTTATGATGATGTTACCAGAACATCATATCAACATTTGAATAATAGTGTGACCCAAGAATCTTATCCAACAAGTAATCTACATGTGAAAAATGATACATATTTTTAATAGTATTTCTATCAAAGGCTTTATATTCAATGAAAAGACTCATTTAACCATCATTGTTTTAAAAAAATAATGAACACCCCATGGAGAATTTTTTGGATGAATTAAACCTTTATCTAGAAACCCCTATAATTTATTTTTTTGTTCTAAAAGTTCTACTTTGTCAATTTTATAAGGGGTTTCTAAAATAGGATTCTCATTAGGAACTAATTAAACACTAAAGTATACCTATTAGTAAGTAGTAACATAGGGGAAAATATTAATAAATATATCTATAAATGAATTCACTATTATAACCACACTAATCTTTTCATTTTCATTATTTTCAAAAAAAAACATGAGAAAGCTTATTTTTGCTACCATCTCCATTAATTTTCTATCATTCTTAGTAAATTATCAATGTATTGAAATCATTGATCATAATTTTATTACCTAATCAATCTATATTAGCATGATAAACTGAAATATAATATATACAAAAAAACATAAAACTCTATTATGGATAATTCAACTAGGTTTGTAGGAAATACCATTATCTTGATAAAAATTAGAAGATTATTATAAATATTTGTTGTTTTAATATTTCCAATAGGAGTTTTCACAAAATATTATACCACACTCTCACATTGTGGTATTTCTAATATTATTGAAAATTTATCACAAATTAATAACTATGAAGATCTAGAGTCATATACGTTATTTTCATAATTTAGATAATCTAGTAACATACTTGTCACCACATCTCTAGATTTCCCAACACCAACTATAGTAGTAGAAACTGATTTGTACAAATATTTTAGCTTTCACCCATAATGATTTCCACCCTGACTAAATCCAATTTTGATACACATTAACGTAATGTATTAAATAGTTGTAGATAAAAACCTCACCATTGAATGGATATCTCTTTTCACATATGTGGATTGGTCATACTTAATTTTTTTTGCTAAAAATAACATTGTGACCGAACTTAACGCCCTACTAACACATTCTAGCTCCTTAAAATCATTCCCTAAAATGAATTTTACATAACATGGTAGTTTTTTTGATCTTACATATATAATTCTGAGTTTTTTTCATATCCATTTCATTCCACCTATATCATTTCTTAATTTTGATATCTTAAGGAAAATATGTGTCAGAAAAATACAACTAAATATTCTCGTCATAGTGAACACCTTTTTACCATAAAAGTTAAATTATTATGCATGTGAGGATATTCATAAAAAAAATTTAATCAAAATTAAAACTGATTAATTTTTAATATGAGTTTCCATGTAAAATCTAGAACATATATAGACAGTCTTGTGTGTTTTTCTATGCAGCCACTAAATCTTCATACTTTTTTTATTTCCAAAACTATTTTTCTCAGTCATAAGCTGAATTACCTAAGGGAAATATTTATCAGGTAATAGAATATTAAAATTGTCACATACCATGGAATCAATGTCATATCTCTCTATTTTTCTTAATAAAAATTACCATTAATCAAATTAAACATATAACTGAATTATGGAAAGGCTTACTTTTTAATTTTACAAACACCACATGACTTAAAATATATTCTCTAAGTAATTCATATATCCTTTATCTATTACTGGGTTAGATGATCCACTAATTTAATGAGGATATATCCTTATTAAATGATTCAATGTATAATCTTTACATTGTGGTAGACTAGGTTGTGCTCCATAATAGATATGACCACCATTAATAGGTTGTTTCAATAGATCCCTCACTATAAAAAACTATTTTTTCCAACTATATTAGGATATTGATATCGAAGTATATTTTCTTCTTCGTGCCTCCCCACTATATCTTCCATAATTACTTTATGGAAGATCATTCTAAAAAGATATATTGTTAGCAAATAAATATGGTAATATTAAATTTATTTATCATTTTAACCAACACATAATGTAAAATATTTTAAATACATGTTATTATCATTATACTAGACTCTATTGTCATCTAAAATATCCTCACATACCATCTATATGGACATAATTTTAAACATAACATAATATTTATTTTTAGTCAGAAATTCACATTCTTTATCTTTGAGGATATTTTCTGGTGTATATTTATATAGAATTAAGT
This sequence comes from Viscum album, assembly GCA_963277665.1. Taxonomy (NCBI): domain Eukaryota; kingdom Viridiplantae; phylum Streptophyta; class Magnoliopsida; order Santalales; family Viscaceae; genus Viscum; species Viscum album. Next base: position 885,773,569 of record OY728123.1, read on the forward strand.
CAGAATCCATACATAATATAAAACTAAAATATAATGTTCAAACTTCTTATTAGTATCTATTTTCCCATAATATAAAACATTTAAAATAATTCTTTATTACGTTTCATAAAAAAAATCATCAAAATATTCTACTTGAATTCATCCATTCCCTTACCCATCCTTAAACCACATTAAAATAATTTCAATATGTTCTCATTATTCAATATTAAATTTAATTAAAACATAGAAAAATGTTTCACATTAAAATTATTTTCAGGAAAAATTTAATGCCCCGACCCCAGTTACCCAGAGCCGGTGCATTATTATATTACATTGGCATGATCACAAGAACGATCAAATCTCAAAAGCTCGATTGGTTTAGTATCCTTGGTAACACTAGATATATTAATAAATATTACATTACATCATAAAATGAAAACTACAACAATATAGTCAAAATATTCCACATTATTATCCCCTCATATTATCCCTGCAGTTCATTCATAAATTACTTATTCACATTCTGGGAAAAATAAAACATAAAAAAGGGGTGAGCTCAAATGCCCAGAAAGGATAAAAATAAAGCAGAAACTTTCATAAATAATAATAAAGATTTAACTCAATGTATAACTAAAAAAATACTTTTAAACTTTAACTTCAACATATAATGGAAAAAATAAAATGAAATAATTCCATTTACTTATTCACATGGATATTCTACTAATCGAAGAAACACATGCAATATCAATAACCACTTTCATAATGATGGAATGCATAATGCCAGACTATCATAACCACATAGACAAGGCCTCGTGCCAAGACTACAAATAAGATTTTGTCAAGGCCTTGTTCCAAGACACTAGTTTGTCTCATGAGACCTACTGATGAATCGAGGAGCTATAGTGGGCTCCACCCGTCACATATTAATTCCAATGCATTCCCATATGAAAAGGTTTAAACATAACATAATCATTCTTATTAAAAAAATCATACAAAATGTAAATACATCATCCATAAACCATGAATGGTATAAAACTAACACATCCATAGTTAAAAATATCACAAAACCTTCAATACAATATAGAAGTTTTGTATCATAATAAATCAACTTCAAATAAGAGTAATATCCATCAAAGGATGTTGACATAGATGAAATGAAAACTCTTTTTAGAGAAATATCTATTTCTATTTTGAAATCATTTAAGAATCATATATTTATAAAATATAACATTTTATTTTAAAATATTCTTATAATCTTGTAAGGGAAGATTCAACGATTTTATAATGGCGGAAAATATCCGTACTCACCATATAAGTTAAAAAAACATTCTTACCTTAATTCGGTCGAAAAGGTTAAAAAGAACCTTGTTTGGAAAATGACGGAAAGATTCCTTCATAAACCTCATATAAAAAGTCAAACAAGGGCATAAATGACTTTAGCCCATATTATTGTAAAAAGTAAAAATGTTTTGAAATACATTTTTAAGAAACATGGATGTGGATGATAAAGAGATCCCAGTAGATTATTACATATAAACAACCTCGGATAATGAAGAGATTGCGAAATAAACCCTTACCTTTTACTTTTCCTTGGTTGAGGGTAGGTTAACCTCATGTATAACTGTGAAATAATTATTATTAAATAATAAAAGAATAATATATATTAATATGATATCATATATGATCTTTTAACATTGCTTTGTTAATAATATTGTAGTATTATCATCGTTTCGGGTGTTAACTTACTCGTTTTATTTGATATGTTTTGTTATGTAATCCATGTTTTTCATGGATAAGATGTATCTTAATAATATCTAGAATGATATCAAGTCCTTAAATATTATTTTTAAATCATCAAATGATAATTATACTTGAATGGATACGAAGGAGAATGAATCTCATCGCGTTCGTGGAGACGGTAGTCCGTACGTACGCACAAGCGACAATATCATTCTTTTGATAATAAAATAATATTTAATTGGATGTTATATCTTATATACAGAATAATTATCATGTTATATTTATCATTTACATGAATTAAAAATCATTATTATACCCATCCAAATAATAATAATATATTGAATAGCAATTACACCACAACGTGGAGACGGTGAGTCGTACGTACGCACGTATGGTGACATGTCATTCAAAGGATGGATAGAATACTGAATATGGTTGTACCATATTTATAATAATATTATAGTATATAGGATATACTAGATTCATTATTTTAGAATGATAATAACAATGAAAGAAGAAGTTGAAGAAGAAATGAATTTGAAAAAGGGGTGGTGAAAACATTAGCTCTTCTTCGGGTTATTCCTTTTGATTTGATCAAAAGGGATTCTTAGGTTGGAATTCTGATAAAACTAAGGACTCTAGGTTGTATTGATGGAAGTCTGGAGAGTATTTTGGCAGAGGTAGGCCAAAATTAAAGGCTTTGAAGGTGTGAAGTAATGAGAAGGAGGAGTGACCTTTATAAGAGGGGTGAGGGGCACCTTTGGAAATGCTAGAAATATTATTTTATAATAAATTCATATCCAGTTTCTAATGGCTCCAAATTGGATTATTTAAAGGTTAAGGTGAGGATAGGTCGAAAACCATGCAACCAATAGAAGTTAGACAGGTTTGGGTCATTATATTAACCTTATCTTTAAGTTTTAACTCTTAGTTAATTAGTTTGACACTTACCATGTCACTTTGTAATTTTATATTATACAGTTAATAAACATATGATACACATCCAAGCAACCACCAAGTGGTCCATTAATGATAAAAATATCATGATATAAGTCTCTTGGCCGAACCGTAGATTTTTAGGAATTTAATATCAATTAATACTATAATATTTGTTTTAAAAACTCTTTTATTTCATGTTTGACACTATTTAATTGTTGATTTTTTTAAAAACTATAACAGAATGATTACATAGAAAAATGTAAATTAAATGAATCCTAATATTTAATATTATCCTAGAAAATTATTTTAATTCATTAAAAGTCTCAAATTATATTTATTTTGGTATTTATAATATCAATTATTTTAATTTTTTACTATTATGGTAATTACTGCATCATCATTGTGTCAAAAATAAATTAAATTATATTATGTATAAAAATTATAGATAAAATAAAATTATGTAGGAAATCTTTTTATATTTCTAATGAATATTTATAGTTGAAAATAAAAAATATATAACCCTTTGTAAAAATTGTTTTTCTAAAGGCTATATGCTTTTGTCATTTTTGTATTTATTTTAACTTAATTAAAATAGTGTGTCCCTATCACCTACAAGTGGCTCCATGGGGTCCCAAAATCGACCCAAATATGCCCATGGTCGGACATGTATCCACCAATAATATTAGGACACGTTTTAAGGTAATTTAGTATTATTATAATATTATTTTTTAACCCTTATTTACCGGATTTACCCTTTAACAATGGTAAATAAAATATTTACCGAAGTAATTATTCAAAATGTCTAAAAATAAAAGTTAACTATTTAAAAAATTTGGACATCCTGATTCAAAATAGGGAATCCATTTTTCCAAATTCAAAACACAGAAGAGGCATAAATTAATGTAAAATTACTTCCCACTGTCAAAACCAAAAGCGTGTTTTTATTATATAATAACTATCAAAAGATTGATACCTGTTTATGTCTGGTTTAATTGTGAAATTTTGTACAATGACCAAAATTGTATTAAATGGTAAACATATATTCTAAATATACTTTAAAACCACTCAAATTCATAATTTATCACTATTAATTATTTTGGTTAAAAAAAGTTGTTTTTAATTAAAATTTAGTAATATTCACTATTCATCAAAATAATAAAGTTATCCAAAAAGTACCAAAATTTCATCTTCGGCTAAATTCGATACTCTGAATCCAAAAATTAAGTCCATTTTGAGAGATAAAATTTATAAAATTTCAAAAAGTAGGTATTACTATTCATAACGACTAGTTTGATTGGTTGTGGTGTGTTAGAACTCGATGTTGCGTACAACACACGCTATCGCATTATTCAAAGAGAAGTGTATCGTAGAAGCAAGGGGTGTAACATTCTCCCCTCCTTAAAATAATTTCGTCCTCGAAATTTCTAGAATACTACTGCATGAAAAGACTCGGGTGGTTCTTCATCATAAGTTCCTCGGGTTCCCACGTTTCCTCTTCCATTTTATGGTTTCTCCACAGAACTTTTACCAGAAAAATCGTCCGATTTTTCAGTACTTGTTCTATGGTATCAAAATCCCGACGTGCTCTTTGCAATAAGATAGATTGGGTTCCAGTTTTAATTCCTCATAGGTGTGTACATGCGTTGGGTCAGACATGTATTACCTCAACAGAGATAAGTGGACCACATTGTGAACTTTGGAGAGACTTGGCAGCATTGCCAATCGGTAAGCTACAACCCCAATTTGTTCTAGAATTTCGAAGGGTCCAGTGTACCTGGGACTCATTTACCTTCCTTACCAAAACGTATGACTCCCTTCCATGGAGATAACTTCACGAAAACATGATCACCGACTTGAAATTCCAAATCCTTCCTTCAATTATCGGCATAACGCTTCTGCCTAATTTGAGCTGCTTTGATGTGATTTTGGATTACCTTCACCTTTTCCATCGTTTCCTCAACAAGTTCTGGACCTACAAGTTTTATTTCACCAATGTCATCCCAACAGGTTGTTGTATGACATATCTTTCCTTATAACACTTCATATGGTTCCATCTAAATATTCGAATGGAAGCAATTGTTATAGGAAAATTCTACCAGATGTAAATATTGATACCACATACCCTGAAAGTCAAGTGAGCAGGATCTCAAAATGTCTTCTAAGGTTTGAATAGTTCATTCTGATTATCCATCTGTTTGAGGGTGGTAAGAAGTTCTCAAATGAAGTTCAATATCCAAGGATTTCTGAAGAATTTTCCAGAATCTTGAAGTAAAACGGGGATCACAATCAGAAACAATCGATAGGGGTACACCATGAAGTCTCACAACATCCTCAACATATAGTCTTGGTAGACGTTCTAGTGGTATATATTCTCTTATAGCAAGAAAATGTGCTGACTTGGTTAGACGATCAACAATAACCCATATTGCATCGTTCCTTCTATGAGTCTTTGGTAGCCCCATGAAAAAGTCCATCGTAATATTGTCCCATTTCCACTCCAGTATGGGAAGAGGTTGCATGACTCCTCCAGGATGTTACCTTCCTGCTTTCACTTGATGACAAACCATACATCTTGACACAAAATCAGAAATATCCCTCTTCATGTTGTCCCACCAAAAATGTTCCTTCAAATCTCTATACATTTTGGTGCTCCCATGGTGTATAGAGAAATTGGAACTATGTGCATCGTCCACCAATTCCCTTTTTAGATCAGGTATATCGGGAACACAAAGTCTCTTCCCGAATTTCAAAATTCCATCTTCTTACACAAAGTCTCTCAATTTCCCATCATTCACAGCTTTAATCTTCTTTTGAAATTCTTCATCGTCAGTCTGAGAACTCTTAATCCTTTATAGTAAAGATTTTTTGGAATCCATTTGAAAAAGAATTGATGTTTCACCATCCATGGTTATTCCCATGTCCATCTTCACTAAATCCATGAAAATTGGATCCATTTCAATTCTCATATTGTTCAAAACTACATGATCTTTTCTGCTCAAAGAATCTGCCACCTTGTTTGCTTTCCCCGGGTGGTAGTGTATCGTACAATCATAATCCTTGAGTAATTCAAGCCATCTCCTTTGCCTCATGTTGAGTTCGTTTTGTGAGAAAATATACTTCAAACTCTTGTGATCAGTATAAATCTCACATTTTTCACCATAAAGGTAGTGCATCCATATCTTCAAAGGAAGGATCACAGCTTCTAACTTGAGATCATGAGTATGATAGTTTTGTTTATGAATTTTCAACTGTTGTGATGCATAGGCAATAACCCTATCATTCCGCATAAGTACACAACCAATTCCTTTCTTCTATGCATCACTATAAATAACGAACCCATAATTCCCCGATGGTAGAGTCAATATAGGAGAATTGACTAATCTTCTCTTCAGTTTTTCGAAACATTCTTCACACTATTTTGTCCAAACAAATTTAACCCTTTACATGTGAGATTCGTTAATGGGTTAGCCAATCGGGCAAAATTCTGGACGAAACGTCGATAATAACCTGCCAAACCAATAAAACTATGTACCTCAGTTATACTCGTCGGTGCAGGCCATTCTAGGATTGCCTTGGTCTAAGAATGATCAACAGAAATTCCATCCTTAGAGACAATATGGCCAAGAAAAGAAATCTCATGAATCCAGAATTCACACTTGCTAAACATCCCATATAATTCATGTCTTCTTAGAGTCTTTAGGATAACGCGCTAGTGATTTTCATGATCTTAGTATCTTTTGGAGTATACCAAGATATCTTCAATAAATACCACCAAAAATTCAACGAGATATTCCTTGAAAACTCTATTCAATAGATCCATGAATACATAGGGTGCATTAGTCAATCCAAAAGGCATTACTGTAAACTCGTATTGCCCGTACCTGGTTCGAAATGCTGTCTTTGGAATGTCTTCCTTCTTCACACACATCTAATGGTATCTAGATCGAAGGTCAATATTTGAAAAGTATTGAGATCCATGCAGTTGGTCAAATAAATCATCAATGTGAGGTAGGGGATATTTTGTTCTTTATTGTTATAGCATTGGTCTCCCTATAGTCGATACATAGCCTCATAGATCTATCTTTATTTTTAATAAAGAGAACAAGGGCTCCACATGGAGAAACACTAGGGAGAATAAATCCTTTATTACTCAATTCCTCTAGTTGTTTCATTAGTTTGACTAATTCTACAGTGGTCATTCTATAAGGGGTTTTCGATATAGGCCTTGATCCAGGAATTAAATCAATGGAAAACTCATCTTCTCATTCTGGAGGATGTCCAGGTAAATCTTCCGGAAACACATCTACATATTCTTTCACAACAGGTACATCCACTATTTGAACATTCCTTTCCTAAACCATTGTAATTTCATCATCTTCATCCCCAATAATTGAATTTAGTTTAGGTACTGGGGGTGGATCTAGATAAGAATTAGGTGGTGACAATTTTTCTCTAAAGATAAGGTTCTCTTTATCATCATCATAAAAAATCGTTACCTCTTTCTTCTTACAATAAATGTTTGCATCATAGTCCGAAATACAATCCATGCCGAGGATTATATCCAACTCAATCATAGGTACGACGATGAGATCAGCGGATAAATAACATTTATGTTCTCTAATGGGGACTGATTCACAACACATTGTTGAAATGATAATTCCCTTAGGAGTTTTAACTGACAACCCCCTTGTTAAATCAAATTGGAAATATCTAATTTTCCTAGAAAACTGGGAAGATATGAAATAGTACGATGATCCAGAATCAAATAATGCATTTTCTAAACTTGAGTAAACCATTAAATTACCTGCCACCACGTCTTTCAGAGCTTCTACCTCAGCAGTTGTGATGGCATAAGCTTGGCCTTGATCCCTTGGCCTTTTCTGAGGTAAGTTCCCCTGACACTTAGGACATTCATTTGCATAATGTCCCATCTCCCTGCAATTGTAGCACTAAACATTAGTAGATTCCTTCTTCCATTTGCAATCACAAGCTTGGTGGTCTTTTTCACCACACTTGTAACAGACACCCATTCCCTTCAATCAAGTACCGGGGTGTTTCTTCCCAAATTTACCACAGGATGGATATTCAACCTTTCCCTTCTTCCCCTTATTTCCATTCCCAGATTGATCAGTAGATCTCTTCTTCTCTTTCTTTCCTTTAATGTCATAAGACTTTGAGAATTATTTCTCTGTCTTGATAGCACATGAGGCAATGTCTTCATATGACAAGAAGGATTGTGAGACTAATGCTCGATGGAGAAATGGTTTTAACCCTTCAAAGAAATGATCAATCTTAATTATTGGGTTACGTATATAATCTCAAGCATGCCTTTCTAACCTTGTAAAGTTAGCCTCATTCTTTGCGACATTCTCATCCTCCTTTTGTCTCAGACTCAGAAATTTCCTTTCCATATCTGCTTGATGGCCACGAAAAGAGTATTTTTCTAAAAACATATCTTTGAACTCCCTCCATTCCATATTTGATACTTCATCATCTTTCTTCATGTTTTGAATCAATGACCACCATTGATCAACATCTCCAGTGAGGCGGTAAACTGCCATGATAACTTTTTCCCTTTTACTACATCCCAATGCATGAAATATTTTCTCTAGTGAACTTATCCATTGCTCAGCTACTAAGGGATTTTTACTCCCATTGAACGTTGGTGGTTGTTTCCTCATGAAGCAATCTAGCATTGATCATCCATGTTGCGGATCTGGGTGCTCCATACGGGTAAGGTTATTATTCATAACCTGCGGGAGTTGTCCCAGTATAGAGATTAGCTGATTGGAACCAATTACATCAACATATCAACTATAATTATCTTGAGTAGGAGAGAAATCCATACATGGAGTGAGTTCATTGATATGTTTTCCATTTCTTCCACTAGGCACCATTTCTAAACAATGGCATAAACTAGATCAGTTTATGAATCAAAATACATAATTCCATACTTATAAAACACATAACATAAATTGAACTATTTAGGGATATAATCCCTAATCATAAAAATGTTTTCTTTGAGGATTTATATACTAATAAACCTTCAATAATTATTTGTAAAGAAAATGAGAGTTATCCTAAGCATATCCCCCGGGAGTGTCGTAACCAAGAGTGCAGCAAGGCCCGTTGTCATGCACCAGTTCCCATTCGAGTCTAGCTCAAAGCGGTGTTTTCGGGTTTTACCACTAGGTACATTTGTGCCAGAGCCACCTCCACCTACTCATATCCAGACATAGATGTATTGCTTGGAAAACTCACAAAATCTCTACAATACCAAAATTATAGGAAGTTATTCTATACTAATCCTCAAAGTACATATTAAATCTATGTGCTCTAATCGAAATTTATCTAAATATAGCTTCCATGTTTTCTACTAAACTTTATCTAATACCAACTGTAATGCCCCGACCCCAGTTACCCAGAGCAGGTGCAGTATTACATAACATTGGAATGATCACAAGAAAGATCAAATCTCAAAAGACTGATTGGTTTAGTAGCCTTCGTAACACTAGACATATTAATAAAGATTACATTACATCATAAAATTAAAACTACAAAAATAAAGTCTCCATATTCCACATTCTTATCCCCTCATATTATCCCTATAGGTCATTCATAAATTATTTCTTCACATCGTGGGAAAAATAAATCATAGAAAAGGGGTGAGCTCAAATGCCCAGTAAGGATAAAAATATAGCGGAAACTTTCATAAATAATAATAAACATTTAAGGAAATGTATAACTAAAACAAAATCCTTTTAAACTTGAACATCAACATAGTACGGAAAAAATAAAATGAAATACTTCCATTTACTTATTCACATGGATATTGTACTAATCGAATATTCACATGCAATATCAATAACCACTTTCATAATGATGGAATGCATAATGCCAGACTATCATAACCACATAGCCAAGGCCTCATGCCAAGACTACAAATAAGATTTTGTCAAGGCATTGGGCCAAGACACTAGTTTGTCTCATGAGAACTACAGATGCATCGATGAGCTATAGCGGGCTCCACCCATCACATATTAAGTCCAATACATTCCCATATGAAAAGGTTTAAACATTACTTAAACATTCGTATTAAAAATAGCATACGAAATGTAAATACTTCATCAATAAACCATGAATGGTATAAAAATAACACATCCACAGTCAAACATATCACAAAACCTTCAATACAATATAGAAGATTTGTATCATAATAAATCAACTTCAAATAAGCTTAGAACCCATCATAGGATGTTAAAATAGATGAAATAAAAACTCTTTTTAGAGAAATATCTCTTTCTATTTTGAAATCATTTAAGAGTCATATATTTATAAAATATATAATTTTATTTGAAAATATTCTTATAATCTTGTAAGGGAAGCTTCAATGATTTTATAACAGCGGAAAATATCTGTACTCATCGTATAAGTAAAAAAAAATTCTTACCTTAATTCTGTCAAAAAGGTTAAAAATCACCTTGTTTGGAAAACGACAGAAAGATTCCTTCCTAAACCACTTATAAAAATTAAAACAAGGTTATAAATTTCTATAACCCATATTCTTGTAAATAGTAAAAATGTTTTGAAATACATTTTTAAGAATCATGAATGTGGATGATAGAGAGATCCCAGTAGATTATTACGTATAAACAACCTCAGATAATGAAGAGATTGCGAAATAAACCCTTACTTTGTAATTTTCCTTGGTTGAGGGTAGGTTAAACTAAAGTATAATGGTGAAATAATTTTTATTAAATTATAAAAGAATCATATATATTAATATGATATCATATATGATCTTTTAATATTTCTTTGTTAATAATATCTTAGTATTATCGTTGTTTCGGGTGTTAACTTACTCATTTTCTTTGATATGTTTTATTACATAAGCCATGTTTGTCATGGATAGGATGTATCGTATTCATATCCAGAATGATATCAAGTCCTTAAACATTATTTTTAAATCATCCAATGATAATTATACTTTAATGGATACGATGGAGAATGAATCTCATCGCGTTTGTGGAGATGGTAGTCTGTATGTACGCACGAGCGACAATATCATTCTTTTGATCTTAATATAATATTTAATTGGATGGTATTACTTATATAAAGAATCATTATCAAGTTATATTTATTATTTAAATTAATTACACATAATTATTATACCCATCCAAATAATAATAATATATTGAATAACAATTACACCACGACGTGGAGACGGTAAGCCGTACGTACGCACGTATGGTGACATGTCATTCAAAGGATGGATAGAATACTGAATATGGTTATACCATATTTATAATAATATTACAGTATATATTAGATACTGGATTCATTATTTTAGAATGATAATAACAAATAATGAATAAGTTGAGGGAGAAATGAATTTGAAAAGGGGGTGGTGAAAACATTACCTCTTCTTCGGGTTCTTCCTTTTGATTTGATCAAAAGGGCTCCTTACGTTGGATTTCTGATAAAACCAAGGCCTATAAGATGTATTGAGGGAAGTTGGGATAGTATTTGGGTAGAGTTTGGCTGAACCAAAAGGCTTTTAAGGTGTTAAGTAATGAGAAGGAGGAGTGCCCTTTTATAAGAGGGATGAGGGGGACCTTTGGAAAAGCTAGGAATATTATTTTATAATAAATTCATATTCGGTTTGTAATGGCTCCAAAGTGGATTATTTAATGGTTAAGATGGGTATAGGTCTAAAACCATTCAACCAATATAATTTAGATAGGTTTGGGTCATTATATTAACCATATCTTTAAGTTTTAACTCTTAGTTAATTAGTTTGACACTTACCATGTCACTTTGTATTTTTATATTATATAGTTAATAAACATACTATATACATCCAAGAGACCCCCATGTGTTCCATTAATGATACAAATATAATTATATAAGTCTCTTGGCCGATCCTTATATTTTTAAGAATTTAATATCAATTAATAATATAATATTTGTTTTAAGAACTTTTTTATGTCAATTTTGACACTATTCAATAGATGATTTTTGTAAAAATCATAATAGAATGATTACTTCGAAAAAATCAATTAAATCAATCCTAATATGTTATATTATCGTATAAAAATAGTTTAATTCATTAAAAGGCTAAAATTATATTTATTTGGGTATTTATAATATCAATTATTTTAATTTTTCACTATTATGGTAATTACTGCATCATCATTGTGTCATAAATAAATTAAATTATTTAATGTATAAAAATTATAAATAAAATATCCTCATGTTGAAAAGATTTTTATATTTCTAATTAATATTTATAGTTGAAAATCCAAAATATATAAACCTTTGTAAAATTTGTTTTTCTAAAAGATATATGCTTTTGTCATTTTTGTATTTATTTTAACTTAATTAAAATAATGTGTCCCTATCACCTACAAGTGGCTCCATTGGGTCCCAAAATCGACCCAAAGAGGCCCATGGTCGGAAATGTATCCACCAATAATATTAGGACACGTTTTAGAGTAATTTAGTATAATATAATATTATTTTTTAACCCTTATTTACCAGATTTACCCTTTAACCATGGTAAATAAAATATTTACCGAAGTAATTATTCAAAATGTATAAAAATAAAAGTTACCTATTTACACAATTTGGACATCCTGATTCCAAATATGGAATCCATTTTTCCAAATTCGAAACACATAAGTGGCAGAAATTAATTTAAAATTAATTCCCGCTGTCAAAAACAAAAGCGTGTTTTTAAGATATAATAACTATCAAAAGATTGATACTTGTTTATGTTTGGTTTAGTTGTAAAATTATGTCCAATGACCAAAATTATATTAAATGATAAACATATATTCTAAATATACTTTAAAACCACTCAAATTCATAATTTATCACTATTAATTATTTTGATTACAAAAGTTGTTTTTAATTAAAATTTAGTAATTTTCACTATTCATCAAAATATTAATGTTATCCGAAAAGTACCAAAATTTCACCTTAGGCTAAATTTGATACTATGAATACAAAAATGAAGTCCATTTTGAGAGATAAAATTTATAAAATTTCAAAAATTAGGTATTACTATTCATAACGGCTAGTTTTATTGGTTGTGGTGTGTTAGAACTCGATGTTGCGTACAACACATGCTACCGCATTATTCAAAGAGAAGCGTACCGTAGAAGCTTGGGGTGTTACAGAAAATACTTTTTTAATCCCTAAAAATAAACATGAATTAAAATCTAATATTAATTTGACTCTAAATAAATTATGTGGATTAAATATTAAAAAATTTATACTTTTGTTACATGAAATCATATAATAATTCTTATAATTTTAAATTACTTAATTTGTTGAAAATAAAATATATATTTTAAACAATTGGTATATTTCATAATTCAATAAAAAAATAAATACTATCCAATAAATCTGAAAATTTGACCTTATGTTAATTTTGATATGATTAATTTAATAATTAAATTGATTTTCTCAAATTAATATTATATAATTTTTAAATTAATCTTTTAAATAAAGAATTATAATAAATGTCCTTATTTATATCAATTTAATTTTTTATTTAAAAATTAATTATTAATTTCTTGTAAATAAAAAGTTAAAAGATATTTATTATATCATTAATTGGGTTGTCACAATAACACAAATATTTCTTGATGTTGTTTAACCCCCCATGATTAGGGATCGATACGATTAGTATGAGGTGGAAATGGAGGTGTTAAAGAGACTCAATGTTGAGTTGCTCAGAGGAAATATACTGCTAGCTAGGTTCTCCTAGCAGAGCCATAAATGAATTATTCAACTAATCAATATAATCATGAAGATAATTTCATATAAGTTAAAATATTTCCACATCATATGATAAATATATGATCTATAAAATTAATTGACATAGATCCAGTGTTGGAAGGATGTCAAAAGTTATCTCCATAATATTAGTAATTGGGATCATGTTAAGTTAATTCCCCAGGGAAGTAAATATTAATTAAAAATCATAAACATAAGCAGGTCTACTATGTTAGTGTTTTACATTCAATTCCCTTATTCAAGTAACATCTCACTCGTCTATGCCATAATAAATCATTTATAACATTTACTTTCTAACAACATTGATATAGGCAATATAATGGTGGAATGCACTAGTAATGATAGAAAAAATACTATATCCTGAGAGGGTGGATGAATATATTCCCCCAACCAAATTTTAGAATCTTAATTTTCTAATATTAAATAGATAATGAGGTGAATAGGAGCACTAGAAACTTTTATTATCGATGTGGTCTTATGATGAGAACCCTTGAGGAGAAAGAAGCAGCCAAACATAAATGATTTGTATAGAATCTAGAGTGATCATCATTTTTGTGGTATAATAGTTTGATGACCAGGTCATTAATAGGTCTTTAAGACCTCTGATGAAAATTTATTTATCTATTCGACTCTATACTGTGAAACCCAACAATACTTGATCTAATAAAATATAAAACAACATGATAATAAGAGAGTATCAGAATTCATTTCTAGGAGGAATTGCTTGAATTCATCAATGAATATATTACTTCTTTAAGAGGAGTTGTTGGTTATCTATATAGAGAATCTATGACATGAGTTCAAATGATATTAAATCATATGAAATGTTTGGTGAATTCTATTAACTTTCCAAAATATCAAAATGATTGGAAGATTACATTTTTTCATCAAATCAAATTCTCAGTCAACATCGATAGCCTAAGGGAAAAGATTGATAAATGTGGAATGTGTAATAGTTATACATAATCCAATTTTGACGGTGTTTATATCATTATAGACAATGAAATATCATGTTGAACCTCTGTATAAATTGAAAAAATAATATAATAAAACCCCACATGGGTGTGACAAAATAGAATACTCTCTAATTGTACAATTATCTGAAGATTATTTTTTATTACTTCTTGGATGAGATGGTTCTTCGGTACATCCTTGTAGCCATAGGATTTTTTATAATCACTAGATCAAAGAATACCTAATATAGTTGGAATTAGTAATCACCAAAAATAATTTCATTTCAACCCAATACTAGGTTAGAAAATCCAAGAGTGATTTTCTTTTGAATATATCCTCTAGAAGATGTTTGATTATAGATATGTGAAATTGGTCAAGTTACTAGCACAAGTGGAACATGATTTTTCCCCTAGTGGAAGAAAGTGGATGGACTAAATATAAAAGAAGTTTTGCACAAATTTTTAGACAATTAATGAAAATAAATGTCATTAATCAATCCTATTAAATCCTTAGGGAACAACTAAAATGACCAACCATTCTAATAATTAATTCTGCTAAAGTGAAATATATGTGATCATCATTACAATATTATATGATCAATCCTTAAAAACTAGCATACCCATCAATGAAATTTTAATTTTTTAGAATATTAACCCATACTATAACCTAACACAGTATTTACCCACTCGTAATTCTTTCCATCAGTGCTGAGAGAACACACACCAGTCCACAAAATAGTATCCTTAATGTGACATTCATACAATATTTCAAATATATATATTCAATAGAACCCCTCTCTAATGATTAAAATTTATGTTAGTCCATGTTTCCCATACCTATCTTGGGATTAAAAGGATGAATATTCTTCAGATAAGTTAAAAAAGGACGACAATGTCATGGACGAGTAAAATATTATATCCACATCCCCAATAAATCTATATACATAGTCATAGCTCATCAGATAGACCATCATTGATCATATTTGGATCATAGAGTAACCTCAAAATCATTAAATAGTCATTAAAACCCAATTATTTTGTAAAACCAATTGATAGTTATGCTACCATATGATTATACTAGATGAGTGGTTAAATAGGGTTGACTCAATCCATTAGTGAAAGGTGTATCATTATATTCTATTCAAGGGATTATCCCACCTACGTCAAATACATAATCTTATATAACACATGTGAAGGATTAGATGAAACTCCACATTGCAATCTGAAAATATATGGCTCAAAATTATAATATCTTTATGTATTAATCTATAGGTTTTTCCATTATTTTAATCATAGATTCCCTTATTTTATCAAATGATATAGGGAAGCATGTGTGGAGTTATCGTTATACCCCCTAATGTTTAAATTTATGGACACTTCATCTATAATGTTTCATGAAAATAAAAATCCCATTGAATTTCATGAAGGCATCTCCTTCATTTAGTAGCAGGGTAAGAATATTATTATCGGATGCGTCATACACTTATATAGATGTAGAAAAATGGATGAAATTGACCTAAAAGTTTATTTAATTGATAACAGTTCAAGAATCATCTTATTACCAGTCTTGAAGATTCACTAGTTGGGTTAAATGAATGTATATTTATCCCTCTCTGATTTAAACAATCAAGGTTATGAAATAGGTGAGTAGATAACTCTTGGATTAATCAATATCAGTTAATAATTTTGGGAAATCAATTATGATTCTGAATTCTTGTTTTTTTTGTGATGATATAAAATTAAATTTCATATTAAAGATACCTTGGTTTCATAATCATGTGGATGTAACCTCATTATACTTTCAATGTATAAAATAAAATTTTGATAGAAAAATAAGGACATAGAAAGATGAAAGGGATCCATTTGAATCCTAAAAGTCTTAATACAATGACACAGAGTTACAAAAATGAGGAAAATAAATTCCATTGATTGAGGAAGTCACCCTAGTTACTACTCAAAAATGATTTGTAAATAACCCCAATGAATCCATACAAAGATATTAATAGTGAATATAAATTTCCCATTAATCAATTTGACATGATATGTTTAGAATCAGGTATATATTCATTGTTATTCCTGATATGAGTCGCATAATTTGAATCCAATAACCCAAAATATGTTTCTTCATCCTCACAACGACTATATATCCATACGTGAAATTGATCTCTCATTATAACTTGATTATAATAAAACCCATCCATCATTGGCTGAATTGGAAGGGAATCTCATATCACAAATAGTGAGTGAGATTGACGTAACTTAATCCTCTGAATCTTGAGATGTTTCCGCCTCTATTTTCATAAATAAAACTAAATGGGAGGGAGAATAAGAGTCTATGTAGAATCACATTGATAATATATCTCATATAGAAATTCCCTTAGAATATGAGTAATCCATCTCAACAACTATAGGGAGAAAAAATGATCTTCACCATATCTTACATATATGAATATTTCCCTAAATAAAAAATTCCCACTCAAATGGACACAAAGTGAGAAGAAGAATCGAATCCTATATATTACAATATACCATTTTATTAAGGTTTTTTCATCACTATTTGTAATTATAGGAACATAAATATATACACATAAGAAGATCCATGACCCATAGTAATCAGTGATTTCTTATCTTTTAGGGAAGAAATAATGTATATGCATTTTCTAAAAATAAACAAGATGTGTTCGAAAAGAATTCTACAAAATTTCATGGACATGATCCATATGTATCCACACAACACTTGTGATGAAAGAGGGTGATCGTGATGACAATAAGAAATCCAAATAAATGCATACAACTCATGCTTCTATGGTAGATTCCATGGTTTATAATATAATGAAATAAAAAATTAATTCAATATTTTTAATATATGAAATGTAATTCCAACATCACCTATGTCTAAAAATGAATTTATAGATTAATTTTATCATTTAATATAGGGATATTTACTAGTATTTACCAAAAGGTGATTTCTCAATCCTAATGAAGGAAAATATAATTAATGAAACTACTAGTTATCAATCCCCTTCCCTTATTGATGGATTTTAAAGATACTATCAAATATGAATGGGTTAAGAAGATGAATATTCTACAACATTCATAACCGAAAATGTAATATAAAATTATTGAGTTAATGATTTTAGTATTAGGAATTACGGAACCACATAAAAAAGTTCCATGAACCATGTTTTCAATCCATCATAATGGAATACTATTGAATTTTATGTCAATGACTTGGAAGTAAAATTATAATAGTGTGCCGATCAACATTAAAATATTGAAATTTTTTTAAACAATTTATGATAGTAAGTATTGAATTTTATCCCCATAAAATGAATTTAATAGTGTTAACTATATAATATACTATGTATTCATAGAATTTTATCATGGGAATCTTAATGATCATGATAAAACCCTCGGTTTCCTGGACATGTTTCCACATCAAACCTTCAATGAGTACAGGGGACCTCCAAGATGATTAATTACAACTTATTCTTAAAAGTGAATCATATTGGTAAGTGTTTATACTTCATAAAATAATAAAGTGGGATCAACCAACTATTTAATAGATTATTTTCAATTTTTTTATATTATCAAATTGTACCTTATGAACCCACGATTACTAATTCCCATCATTAAGGTAATGAAACTCATTTTATATGTAAACACATTGGATCAATCACTATGAAACAAACTTCATTATTAGAATAAAATTGAGTACTTATATAGTTTCTATAATCTCAGTATTCCCATGCATAGTACAGAGATATGATATTCAAATTTCGAGAGGAATTTACTTGCATTAATTTTCGTGGAGGAGAAATTGAGGATTTGCCTATAACATTACGATATTCACACGTTCTCTCATAATTAACAACTAAAATTTATCCACAATCATCCCATACATACAAGAAATTTGGAATAGTATATGGTTATCTTTCAGTATATTTATTTTTGATTTATTTCAAAAATGGAAGCAAAATTACATGCATTATAATATTTTATGGCAGGGAATCCATCAAGGGAAAAAATGGTTGAAAATTGAACATATTTTTTAATTAATAAAATATATTCAACAATACCCCTACACTTGGGAGATGTAATTTAATGGGGCTTCCAGAATCCCAATAGGAAAATTAATGAAAGGCCCAAAACACAAAAATTTTAATTTTGGAATAATAATTGTCTCTCCATACAAGAACATTTTTTCCTTATTAATTCGTGTTTAGAGAAGAATATAGAAACATGTGTATGTTTACCAACCTAATATTATATAATTGTAATTTTTATTTAAAATACTAGTATCCCACCTAAAATTTATTGGTGACCAATATGTGCTAATCAAGTAGATTATTATTGAGTATTACCCACAAAAGGAAGGTATTATTACATTAGTTGAATATATATGAGGGATGATTGTATAATTACCCTAAGAAACAACCCCATCCCATGTATCATGTTCACATAACTCCAAGAAAGATCTGTTGGATAATGTGGATTTAGCTTTAGTAGATCCAGACTACAAACAAAAAATCATCAATATTTCAAATCAATGGTTTCTGTCTCCATTCATTAGAAACAACATTGAATAGATGAATGGTTTTATTTGTGCCCCAAATAAGAATATTTTGTGAGTAGATGTATATCCCATGGTTTAAATTCCTCCAAAACATATTCCTTCCATTCAATAGAGTTAGGAAAGGGAAAATTTATTGATGGGAATTCAATATCTCCCCTTATGATGTCCTGAATTAATATAAAGTCCTAAATAAATATTTAAATGAAGTATCTATCCATAGATTCATTAAAAATGTTAAAATATATTTTCCATAAAATATTTCAATAGATATTTCTGTATCTCTCATCATTCGGTGACTAAGATTTCCAATCAAATAACAAGGCTTGGACAATAACAATTTTCAATGAGACAGGTTTATACAACGAAAACCAAGAGATTCAATGCTGTTAGAAAATGAAATATTCATTTATCAACACTTTTAATTCTTACAAACTTCCATATAAATTTTTTTTAGCTATCTAGGAAATATATTACGTGGGGTCTTATCCACCATCAATAGACATAGTGTTCAAATACATTATTACTACCATCAATTTCATCCCAAAGTGGATCATTATTATATAAATTATAGAATTTAGAACAAAGTATTTCTTAATTTTTTTAATTACAATAATTATTACCATATTTTTTGTCCTCTAAAAAATAATGATAGATAACGAAACTAACTTCTGTTCTTGCATGCTAAAAATGTTTTATCATAAATTATGTATCCAGACAAACCACTCAATTACACTAATATGTACTGTGAAATTAATAAATAGTGTATATAAATAAACAATTTACAATTAATTTCATAATATGGGTGAGGGTTAAGATGAATCTTATCCTAACAAGTATCTTAATATTTTATGTGATTACCACACCATGATCCATATGGCTATACATGCGACCTTTTATCGTACTTTATATGGTACAAAATTGGTTGTACCCATTTATGTAAAATTACATTGACCACTCATTTCCAATTACTATTAGTTTTACAAGGATGAGTAATCCCAAAAGTGATAGTATGAGTTGGAACAACTAAATTAGAAATGGTGATGTAATCTGCCCCACCCAGAGGATCACCAAAACTGTATAGAATTAACTTTCAATAAGAAACTAAAACATTCATTCATTCAGCCAAGGATAATTTGTTATTAACTATTACAGCAATAATGATACTTTTAAATAATCCTACGAAGCATAAACCAATGTAGAAAATGCTATATATCAATCAAATTTTCTTTTCCAATGATCTATAATGCCTGACTATGATGGGCGTGGAATGCATCATGGACTTTTAAAAAAGAAAATTTTCTGAATAAATAAATGAAATATTTCTTGTGTGACAACCACCATTAGTATGAGCTACAAAACATTAAAGTACCTATAACTTGTTCTAGTAGTAATAAATTTAACTACATTGCATCCATGTCCCATTAACACAATTTTGACCTCCATGGACAATGTCCAAGTCATAAAACTTTCAACTATATGACAACGTGTTCTTCATATAATGATAAAATTGATGGTCATCATTCTTACCATATGATATTAAACAACATAGTGGTAGTACATTTCTCCTGATCAAAAAAACACATGGTGGCCCATTTATTTTGGAATTTTTCTCCCCTATATTTTTTCTCAATCTATTAGATGTATTTAGAACACAATTATTTTCTACCTGAGAATAGTAATTAACCTTCTTGTACATGAGATAGTTCTATACAGGGGACGACTTCCAAACAAGAACCCCATGTATCTTGATTCCAATAAATAAATTGTATGGATTGATTCCCTAGGGCCCTATATTGGGCCATGATATGAAGTCTAAAATGAAAATTTCCTCCACAATCTCTAAGTAAGATTTATAAAGGGGAATTCATATTGTAATTTACATGTGGATTGATTCTCATTCAAATGAAATTTTTAGTGATGAATTGATTCCTTATCCTATGAATATCTATAAACAATAAAAATGTCATCCTTATATTATATGAAGCTAGATCAATGTTGGTAGTTCTTATAGAGAACTATTTTTGGCCTGATTATTATTATAAAAAGAAATGTGTTGATTTATATATACATAATCCTATTCCCATATTAAAATAAAATAAAATACTCCTTTCCTTTTAAATCATACATATAAATGTATTGAAACTTATTTGAGAGCCACATTGAGTTCAATACATTATTATTTCTATGATAATATCAATTAATTCAGTAAAATATCAATTTTAAATGTCTCTATTACTTTTTATTTACCTCTCCTTATCATAAACAACACTTCTTATCTTTAGTAACATTGTTTGTTTCAATACCTCCAAGGATATGGGTAATAATAGAATTTAACTCTAAAGGACACAACTATGTTGACGATGCATACTATGTCACGTCCATGGATTTACATATCCCCAAAACCATGACCATACCTATCAACTAGATAAATATCCATCCTGGGGAGAATGTCCTTTTATCATTGTATGACCTGATAACATCATAGTGAAACCTACCTATGGGCAATTTTTTGTGGACATTTATTTCATACCATGTCTATTCCAGCACATTAGATTGAAGAGCCCCGAGTAATGAATTCCAATTTCTTTTTAATGTTAAAAATCGTGTTTGAACATTCTTGGATATTGATCCCTAATTATTTTCATTATTTACATCATAATCGGCTAAGCACAATGACCTTAAACTGCATGCCTTCCTTTATGGGATTATTTATGTGTGATTCCTTCCAATTAAAGATACATTTCCCATACCTAGTGGTGTATTTGTCTAGGAGTTTAAATACTTCTTGAATAATAATTGATCTATAAATTTATATCATGAAAAAAATATTCCCCACTTTTATTCATGGATATTTGTGATAAGAATTTTATACTCCAAAATAAAAATATATTTTGAGTATGTATTCTTCTCCCCTAGCATGACCGGTCAATTAGAACCAAATGTGTCTGGAGGAGAAGTTCCTCATGCCTTCCTATGCCATGATTCTATTTCCATTGAATCTCAATTCTGATCATGGACCGCAGTCATACCCAACTTATGTTTCTCACTCCATCACTCTACATTAAATATTCAAGAGACAAGACATAAATATTACTAAATAAAACTATCCATGTAGCTATAAGTGACACAGTTTTATATTCATTTTTATCGCACCCTTTTTAGGATAGAAACATGATGTTCTATAAACCATTCATTAATGCTATAAATCCTTAAACTACAACATTTATTGGTCAATGACATATGTATACAAGTTGTAACAACCAATGTTCTCACTTGAATGACCATAAAAACATTTAGTAAAGAGACATAAGAATATCCAGAATTTAAATACACAAAGGTAATTTTGGAAAACATTCCAGTCTCTGCTCACTGGACACATTATTTCTATAGTCTTGACAATATCGTGAAATTGAAAATGAAAAGGAATAGAACATGATATCCTGAAAACCTGCCATGGGAGGCCTATGAAAAGTCCATGTGTTACTTAAATATTATTTATTTTATCAATATTGGGAAAAAGTTATGGTGCTGACATAAAGATTCATAAATTGTTGGGATAAACAACTGTCCCTATAAAAGTCTAATTTATGATCATGAGATCCCTTGGCATAGTAAAACATATTTTAATTAATTAGTTTCTAAAAATCATTTTTATATTTGTTCAATAAAATATTGTAAAAGGGTGTTACTATTCCATACATCCAAATGGGTAGTTCTAGTGTTACAATAACATAATTTTATACATATACCTATGTTTGAGGCTCACAAAGTACATGATTCACTTTCTAAATTTTCCATTTTGATCGAAATGTTTTATCATATTCGTCTTTTAGATTAATGGTAAAATTGTTTCAAGTTATCTTGATATTTATATTTCTCATTTTTTATATATTATCATGAAATTATAATGAATATAAAATAGAATAATGGAATTAAAGGGTGGGATTTATTTAAATATTCAACAAAAATAAAATGGATCATCCACAATATGGAGTCTCTCTTCGATATTACATGAAAATAGGAAGAAAAAAGAATATTGACAATAATATTTATTTCTGATGCTTTATATCTGGTGTAAACATCATGCACACTTCTATATGGCATTCCCAATATCCAAAAGAAAGCATCATTCATCACATTATTCAATGATGTCAAGTCCTTTAGAAGAACGATATAATAGGATGTCAGTTTCTCAATTTAAGGATTCCACCTTGGAGATAATCATCAAATATGATCTCCCAATTATATTTAACAATTTTTCATCAAACTCATTCTTGGTTCCATCAAGTGGTGGATAAATATTAATTATTTTATTTATGTATTGATAGGGAAGTCTCCATCAGTCATGGGATGTAAGAGTTTTTGACATGTTAGGGGATTTATGGACATTGGGTTTGTTGGGCGCATGTAAAGTGATATCGTTTAAAAGATGGTGGAAACATAAGAATTTAAAGTCTTAGGGGAGAAAGATAAAACATATTGTGTTGGCTATAATGTATTTGATTATGGGGGAATAATTCATTTGAGGAATTTTACTTAATAAATCCCAGGTTCAGTAATTGGGTTAAATGGTTTTGATGCGGTCATAATCATAACATCTTATGGAGATGAGTTGGTCACATATTTATCATATTGTGGGGAATGTTGAGAGGTTTAGAGAATCACAAAAGGGGAAAAGTTCATAATTTAGGGTTTGGTTATGTGTTTTACCTGGAGGGGCGGGGGATTTCACACTTTTAATTTTTTTTAATAGTTTCCCTATGGGGGAATATTTAATATTTTAGATTTCGTGATTTTTTTCCCAAGGGAGGAATATTTTGCACATGGGATTTGTTGGAGTGTATCTATAGGGGGGAGATTTCACACATGGGATTTAGTGGAGTGTGTCCCTTAGGGGGAGATTTCACACACGACATTTAGTGGAGTGTTTCCTTAGGTGGGTTGATTTAACACAATGGATTTGGAGTCGTGTGTCCCAAAAGGGGGGACAAAACACTCAATATTTAATTTTGATGATGGGGAGTCATAATTAATCCAAAGGTACAAGACCTATGTAACCATGTTATGACACATGGATCAAAACCAATGAAATTAATTTTAATAGTTTAAGGTTGTGTGAAAGGACTCTTCCATGACATTTGACATCATGTGGTAAGGATGATCATGATATGAAAAGAGTTTAGATGAGCTATGAGTGGGGATTATGTGTACAATCCTCCAAAAGTGGGAGGAAAATCCCATGGTAATGGAGAATTTAGCATACCATGATGATTATACATGGGAGATCTCTAACTCATCATATGTGGTAAGGCTACAGTTTCACATAATGTAACTATGTTGTTTACATATTTAATGTCATATTACTAAAATGTGGATCTATGCAGCTTTATGTCATCCATCTTGCACATGGATGGGGATTACTCCCTAAGGGGGACCATGTTATGGAGAGTGAAATAAATGGAAAAATGAATCTCTACTGTGAAATGTAATCCATTTCTATTAGTGATTCAACCTTTTGGGATTATGTATCTGATGATCATGTGCCTTCAACTGGGGTATGATACAGACACTGACATGGATGAGTTGAAATCATGATGCCTTATGTTAGAGTGCATATTCTTTTGATCAAAAGGCATTACAGATCCCTTACATAAGAGAAATATGCAGTTTATTAGCCTAGTTCTCATTTAAATCAATGTTTATGGACACAAGGGTAGGTGGTACAGGTCGCATTTGGACCTGGTTTGTGGTTTAATAGGTCCAAGATTGGTACGAGGGCCCCATACACCCAAAATTTGTGAATTGTTTTTGGACAAAAGTATGCATCATAGAGAGTCACCAAGGATTGGTTTCCCGATAGTTTAGGCTTCGTGAAGGTTATGGACATTGAATATTTTGGGGTTCATGCCAAGGCTTGGGGTCTCATGAAATAGTATTCTTCAAAAAATTGGGTGACCCTAACTCAATGTAATGTATTTATTCCCGTGGGTTTGATTCTGTGAAGGATAATTATGTTGTCCATCCAAAAGGGCCACAAAGGGATTTCAACTTATATTAATGAAAAAACAACATCATGAAAGTCATATACACCAAGGGTTGAGGTTCTCCAAAACCCATGGAATTTAGTTTCAAAAAATATGAATACCTATGGATATCTATCTTCTCCCTTACCCATGATTCTTCTGGGATACTTGTATATAGATTTTTTTTAAAGGTGAAAGTTCATCCCCCCATGAATATAGGAAATAGGGGGTACTTATAGGCATATATGGGTGAAAATACATTGGTTCCACAAAATATGGAGTTTTTTAGAATATTACAGACTTTGGAAAATGGTGGGATTCAAAAAACCTAATTTACACTGCGTGAAGGTTACTGCCTCATGCTTCACGTAGGTGGGTTCTTCCTCGAACTGGAGCTAAGATACATAATGGTTACTCGATCAAGATTCATGTGGGTGGGGAATTCTGTTAACTACTGTTATGATATGAAAATGTCACTTTATCATGAAGCACATAGCTAGGGACTTTCATGGTGCATATTTAACCAATAACCTTTTTAATTTCATGAACTAGTTCCAAAAGTTGATTTTTGGGCCATTTTTTAAATAATTTTTATCAAAATATTCTATCCTTCTTCAACATAAGACATGAAAACAATATTTTAGAGTAAAAAATCTGACCCCCCACCCAGAATTAGATATGATGATTGGGAGGACGATAAGATTCTGAGGGAACCATGCAATAAATAGTGATTATGAAGGCCTATTTGAAAAACATGGTCTATAGTTTTTATCTCCATGAGAAGCCTTAACTAAGACCACATAATTTTGTGAAATTAACCTCTGTGAACCCAAATTCTTGAATGGACCTTTGAGAATAAATCCTATAAATTTTTTAGTCTTATAATAAAAATTTTGCTGATGGTGTTGGTGATTCTACTAGTAAATTAATCGATATGGATGGAATCCTTGTGATCAGGGATAGATTTTGGACTGACACAAATCATGAAACACTCATTGTATTTCTAATGAATTCTCAACTGGAATACCTATTATACATGAGGCTTTGAATGTATGATTTCAGTATAAGGGTTTGTTGTTTTGTTACCGATATAAATTGGGAGGATCCTGCCTATTGGTTAAGGAGAACTCCATGATAGAACTAGTGTAAAATGGTTATTATAGGTCACATTATGAAGCAACATAAATCTGGTTTTTTCCACACAAAATTGAACAACAAAAAATGGAGTATATGGAGGTGGGGGCCTCCCTCCATAAGAGTGATAAATTTCTCATGGAAAGTCTAATAGACCATTTCAATGGATGGATTGAGGCATGGGACCTATGATTTGGTGGAAACATCATGGATGAATGGGCTAGGGAATATTGGATTAGACATTACTATCTTGAATTTGTTTGAGTATATGTTGTTAGGGCCTTATGAAGTGAAGTTTTGATCATTGTTCTATGTCTACTGTCATGTAGAAAATATGCCATAGTTATTGATCTTTTGTTTAACATGAACCTATACATTTCATCTTCCCCATGGGGTGGTGGGAATACGTTTTTTGGATCTCAACCAGATTACTAGGATCCTATTCCATGGAGAAATGTATAATAAATTCACCCACATAAGATTTTTGAGAGGACCAATAATAGATGCTATACTTATAAAGGGTCTTTTTTCACATGGTTCAAGGGATGAGTGACCATGATCTAGGGATGAAGGATAAGACATTCATGAAATGGTTATAATAATTATTAAAAGAACCAAAGTTTATGATACTGGGGAGGCTATGTCAATGTCTTAAGGCACAAAAATGATGCAAGGATCACTCATATTTGTGGATCCTAGAGGAATGAAAATGGATGTTGTGGGGGTAAAACATGAACCATGATGGTCATGTGGTCTTTATGTTGGGATTATTTACACTCTAATGTGTATATGGATACTCCCTATGTGGGATGTGAACATGGGGCTTCCCCCAAGCACTATAATCATGGTGTGATGCTGATGATGCGGAAACACATCAACATATACCTCATGGTATTGGAGAATTTATACAAAATTTCTCTCTATACTAGCCTGGGAGATTCCCTTACAAGAATGCAGGTCCTTACACTTCCTTTATAGTCTGTTCGTCACACACATGGTTGGATATGATTATCTAAACCCAATATACCCTCCTCAAATATAATTTTAATTGTGGATCATGAAAATATCCTTGATTCACCCTATCACCTTGGGATCTTCAAACAGTAAAGTAATTATCAGGTTAGTGTTCCAATTATTTTCTCATATGTTTAATTCTTTGTATTGGAACATACACTAATGAAGGAATTAGGATCATTGAACAGTAGTATAATCTCCATGCATTTCATGGTGGAAAACTTCTTGTGAGGGTGTACTACATGGTAATTTGTAATAAATTTACCCCACCCGACATTATGAGGAAGTAGTAAATATTACAACATAGGTCCTTAAAGGTGAACATGTGAGTACGCAGCAGACATTACCACTCACTCATAGAGAGATATGGTGCATGTTTGAGCATGAAGACAGTGAGGGAAAAAAATGAGATTCCACCACCCACTACTTCTTACGTGCTCAACCAACAATATACATTAACCAAGGAGATAAAATATCCTAGGAATATTATATAGAGGAGACCCATTTGGTCTAAAGAGGAAGGAGGTGTCCCGCAATTGTGAGGTCATGGGCGAGTGACAAGTAGGGCACACCATGGAGGTAGAGTCAGCATAGTGGGTGGATCCAGATATATATATCTAGTAACTAAGGATCCTACATTGGTTGAAACCATATTGAGAGGAGTAAAAACATTATCTATAGTCATGGGTAAGAGGCTTCTTGAGGAAGGTGGACCTTCTCGGGTTTTCTTCGGGGTACACGTCAATATTCCATCTAAGAGATTGTGCATCCAGGATGTCCCTAGATATGTTATTTTTCCCAAGGCAAGGGAGACATAGGGAGATCCAAAAAAATCCCCCTTTATTCATGAGATATAGAATAATCTCTACTATGAAGGGATATTCCTCACCATTTTAGGTTATCCAAACGTAGGATTCAATGATTCTCAAAAAAATGTGATGAAATATATGTTATACTTTGATGTAATTATATACTGTCTCACCATTATATATCCCCCAACCAGTCAAGTGATCGTGTTTCTATAAATTCCTTCTTCACATTGTCTTCTTATATGTCACATGGATTTTTGTGAGACCAAGGATAAAGGATATGAGGATTCATGGAGAATTTATGCCGATGAGGACACCCCTAGGGATGAAAATATAACTGTTGATAATGTAATTAATAAAGTGTTGTGTTCCTGAGATATTAATGAACCAATAATATTGTTTCGTAAAACCACTTTTACTTGTGTAGGAATTAGAGAGTACTGATGAGGTTGAGGTCTATGATTTTTCTCTCATAGATGATGAGGTATCAACCCCTAATTGGAAAAGTGTGTTTCCTCTCTCTGATGTTGTAGTCATGGGAGACCAATCATTGGTCAGAGTGGAACCTACAACAATGGCGATGACTACTGAGGTAAAACCATTTATAGGGGGATTTTCCATAATTAATTCCCTACTACTCATTGTGTTGTACCATTATTTTTAGATCTTCCCCATTTTCATATTATCTTTATGGTGGATTCTCCTTATGTGATTCATGATTGAACCAGACATAAATGGTTTCTAAAACCTTGTTTGGAGGTTAACCCATTATGGAAATGCTTTATTATAGAATATTGATGGAAGGTGAGGATATGAATTTTTAGAATGTGTTCATAGAGGCTTCTGTGGATGGGTCTACCATAGAATTTTCACATGAGGTGGCTACTAGAGGTGAAGCTTCAATGGAGGAGGTGAAAATTATGATAAAAAATAGATGATGGAGGAGGTTATGATAATTGTGCCTATCCTAGAAGTTCTATTAGTGGTGGATACTAGAGTGGATGTGTAAATAAAGGTGTTTGATATTACTCCACCAATGTAGGAAGTCATGGAGACTATGGTGGTCGATCATACAATGTATATTCCATGGGAGGATGATGGGGCATATATAATTAGTAAGGGGTTTAGCGAGGGTGTTATTTCCCTAGAGTAGGGATTAGCCCACCCTTGGAACATCCAAAAAATGAAAACACCACTAATTTCTTGGAAGTATTTCCTTAGTATTATCCTACACCTCCATGGGATTTTCAGTAGTCTATGCTAATGTTTTATGGGGATAACAGATTCATCTAACACATGACATGGAGGAGTGTGTTGAATTTAATCTCTCTCACTATACTTATTGATATTATAAATAGGGTCTATCTATCTTAATATAGTTATTCAATTGATGAACTATAGGTGTGGATTATAAAAGCTTCATCATAAGATTGGAGCTTCCGCATTTAATGTTCATGTGTCGAGTGGTAGAAGTTTGATTTCACATTGTTCAAGAAGGAGGTTATATTCACTTAGGATCTCTAAGAAATTGAATTGTAGGATAGTCTCCTAGAATGGTAGGTGTAGAAGCATGTAACCATATTCACTACTCAAGAAGATATCACTATCCAACTGGGGGATTAGTAGGTGGATGCAATGGATATTTCAGTAGAAGTATCTTCCCTAGATGTTGTGTACCATGCTATAAATGGTCAATTTTGAAGCACATCTAAAATATTTCCTCCTATCATATAGGAAGAGGTAGTCAATCTCGTGGAGAAACATCAGACACTGTATGCTACAAAATATTATATTCTTAAGCTTGATATCTCAACACTACTACTAATACATAGATAATTTTAGCATATAGTGAAATAAATGAGAGGTCCCAGTATAGGAATGACCCTCTCTATCAATTAATGGTTTGTTTAAAATTCTTAGATATTCTAAAATACATTATTTTTATACATGAATAATCATATTATAAAGGAAATAATATTTATATCCCTAATCCAATGTGATTCATGCTCAGTGTGGGAAATAAGGTACAAATTTTTGATTTATCATCTATATGAGTGTTATATAAAATGGTCAAAAAGTTTGGGACTATTATCATTTATATTACTATCAAGAATTTCATGACTAAAAATGGTTTGGCTAGACTATGAGACATTATGAACAACTGACTTTCTTTTACAACATTCCCTAGTGAAAATAATGGAGAAATACATGGGAAATTAATTCCACAAAAAAGGGCGATGAAGAGCATCAATCAAGATGTCCCGGATTGGAACACAAAAGGTTGTTGTAATGATTGAGGATGAAAGGTGGAAATTTAAAAAACATAGTATCCTCTTAAATGTTTCATATAATGCAGAAAAACAAATCACGATTGATTAAGGACAATTTTTGAAACATGGGACCTATCATAGAATGATATCGGGGGTTATTCATAGAATTGAACTGGATGGTAGCTATGTCATTATAGAAAAGATCCATTGCCTTTAGAGGGGGTCATTCTGACAAGTAAAATTATAGGGATCCATTTCAAGGGATAAGAGAAGCATGGGGATGAACTGATGGAATGTTATAATGGGGGTCAATAATCATGGAATTATTCCACCATGGTTATGAGCATATTAATTAGATGTATCAATATGAAAAAAATTTGAACTCTTATTATGAGGAGTGAATCTTCTTGGAAGTGGTCCAATGGTCGATGAACATGAATGATGCAATAGGTGATCAACATAAAAGGAGGAATGAAGTTTATCAGATGAGGGCCTAAGATTGTTCTGAGTCTTATGTCAAGAAATTAATTATATAGACACATAATTTAATGTTATTTTTCAGTGATGATATACAAATATTTTAGCATCATATGGTTTTGATGGCATGTCAAAAAATTTCTCATTGCGTGATTAGTAAGTTCCTAGAATAGTTTAGCATCTCATGGATATGATCTATCTACCGATCTGAACAAAACCCACCCATCCAATGTGTCAGAGGGTGTAAGAGGGTAACACAATGGGGTACATCCAAGAGGATCTTAGGAGACAATGGGAGAATACATCTTGGATTTAACTTTTTACGAGATTTATTGATTTAGAATAAATAAATACATTTCTTTGGGGACTATAGTGTGTCCCTACTGGCATTGTACCTCTTTATATTCATCATAATAATATTTCCCAAGGCATAGGAGTGTCCTACTAGGGAGGAGTATGAATATTTATCATCATTCCCCTATGGGTTATCAACCTTTAACACGTTTTTACCTCTTGATTTTTGTGTCTTATGGTCATACCTGTAACACCCTGAGATTTTATGAGAATTATTATTTTTAATTTCTTTGTTGTCTTTTTTCTTATTCTTCACCAAGATTAGCTTGCTCTATACACAACATTGTATTATCTTGTAGTATATACAACACTATTCTTGTCTTGGGATGCACGCAATTTCAATTTCTTTCGAATTAAATTCATTTTACACAGAACCAAGTATATATTTTGATCAATGTATAATTGAACTATAATTTTAGTATGTTACACACAACACCAAATGATGCTTTCCCTACACGCAACCCTGACTTGGCTTGCATTGCATGCAAAAGCGACCTTCCCCAATAGCGTGTGTTGTACGCAATACCGAGTTTCACTAAACAATGATATATTATTATAATATTATGAACTAGCTGTTATGAATATTATTAAATTAATTTTTAATTTTATAGCATTATAATTGAACTTACACATTTTCTGGAATGAGATATGAAAACAAAATCAATTTTTAGATAAAAGAAGTATTTTAAAAAAAATGCAGTTTTACCACCTTTTGATGGAGCACACATTTTTAATATAATTTTTGACAAGTTTATAAGTTCAATTTTAAAAAATAAACTTCTTATTTTGAATCAAGAAAAAAAATTTACATTGGATAATGTTTTGATATTTTTCTGACAATGTTCTTATTTTGATGAATAGTAAAAACATGATAAATTTTACTTAAAAACAAATTGTTTTCTTCGAGATAATTTATATGGATAAATTATAATAGTATGTTGTTTTAGAGTATAAATAGAATATATCTTTACTATTTAATTTAATTTATGTCATTCTGTTTGATTTTACATTGAATTTTCAGGTTAAATCAATTCAATATTTTGCAATGTTTTAAACAAAAACCCGTTTTTTTCAACAACGGGATTAATTTTAAATTGATTTCTACAAATTTGTTGATTTTAATTTGGAAAAATGGATTCCATATTCGGAATAAGTATGTCCAAATTATGTTAATAGACTACTTTTTATTTTTGGGCATAATGAATAGTGACTACGTTAAATTTTATTTACCACAGTTAAAGGTAAATTATGTAATTAAGGATAAAAATAATATTATAAAATTACCCTAAAACTTGTCTTAAATGTATGATTATATTTCATCCAAAAATATACTTTTTATGAAATGGTATCTATTATAAACCACTTGTATGTGATTAAGACCTTAAATTTATTTTATTTCAATGAATGTGAAATATGTCTCACTGAAACATTAATAATGAATTTTTTTTAATATAAGGTCATAAAGAATATAAATTCAGTTATAAATGATAACTTTAAAGATAATATCTTTTTATTTATCATTGTAATTTATTTGTAATTTTTATGAATTATATAATTACCTTAATAGCTTATACATTAATGATGCATCAATTATTTATTTAGTGAAAAATCAATAATATAGTTTTTATTAGAATAATAATTCCCATAGAAGGCTAAAAAACCTAACCAAAACATATTGGTCATGTACATATGAACCATAACCATCCCATGGTGTATGTTTTGATCATTTGGAGCTTTATAAAAGCAATTATAACATTTATAGTTTTTTATTTTAAATGATATCAAAGTTGTCACCTTCATAATTTAATAAATATATCATTTTATAATTTGGGTGTTTTAGAAGATAAATTCCACTAAAAGTAATATTATGAAATCTATTAGAATTATATTCATCATATTATTCTATTTTTACTTTTTATGCTACAAATAAGTATATTAAACAATTATACAAAAGTGTTGTAGTAATTATTTTATTAAGAGAAATGTCAAATAAATGGTTTTAAAAATATTAAAATAAATATTTTATGAACTAATTAACATGCTCCACGAATTTTATAGTTTAATATGACATGTTATAAACGTATTAAATATATTTTTTTGAATATATTCTCTGTGATTATTTTATTTAAATTCAAATAAATGATAAGTGTCAAAATTTATAATATTGGTATTTTATAAAAATAACATATTATTAAATTATTTAAAAATAACAAAAATATTTAAAAAATTATAAATTGAAAATTATACTGTAAAAAAGGTTATAAAGTATCCAATTATAGGAAATTTACCACATATAAGTATGTATTTATAACAATTTAAAATTTAGAATATTATTACCACAAATAAGATTAAATAAATTAAATAAGGATAAATCAAAATGATAAGGTTAAAAATAATTTCCCAACATGCCTAAATTTTATTGGATGATGCAATTACAACCGTATCTTACCTCCTATCCAAATTTGAGTGACTTTGGATGTTTTTATTATGGGATTTATTTTATTATTAATTGATATTTTTGAGGTTTCCGAAAGTGCCCCTCTCTTCTCTTATAAAAGGTCATCTCATCCCTCTCCTCTTCACACAATTTTGAGCCATCAAGCTCGGCCAAACCCTTCCCATTTCACTTCTCCACTTCCCTATAAACCTACTAGAGGTCCTGTTCTACTTATAAGACTATCTTTAGTGCCCTAAGAGGAGGTTAAGAGGATTCGCGTCGAAGAAGAGGTAATTTTTCTACCGATTCATTCAAGTTTCTTTATTCTTATACTTACTCTTCTTTAGTTGTTTCATTATAAAGTAATAACATCAGTATAACTAGAATACTGATATGATATTATAAATATGAAACAACCCTATTTATCCTTCTACCCATCCTACGAAAAACAAAATCACCGCGCGTGCGTATGTACGGAATACCGTCTTCACGCCGTTGTGTAATCTGTTTTTTCACCACCACCTTACTTGGATAGGTATAATGGTGTAATGAATAACTATATATGGTTATTATAAAATTATAATAGTTCTGAGATAGTATATCATCCACTGTAATTCCATTCAATAATTATGGTAATTATATCATCGCTCGTGCGTACGTACGAATTACCATCTCCACGACGTGATGAGATTCATTCTCCAGTTTAACCATTCAAGAATGATTATAGGGTATATAATATAAATAATAATGAAATATATGACATATTAATGATACTGGATTTATTTATATGTTATTTACTTACATCCATAAAATTTAATATCGAAACGAAAACAACGTTCATGCATCTGTACGGCCTACCATCTCCATTAACGTTGTATTTATTACCTTTTATCAATCTATTATATATATGTATATTCTGAATATATAATATATATAAATCATGTTTTACATTCTGGAAGTATGTAATCATGATCTATGTAATCATATGAATAATGACAAGTCAAAACACGAATGATAAATGAAACGACTTTTCCCAAAACACTACTTTAATATGGAATTGACAAATAAACGGGTAATATAAAGTCATATGTGAATATTATATGATATCATAAATATTATTACGGTTTTTTACAGGTTAATAATATGTTTAAAACCAATATAAAAGATTCTCAAACACTTACAGAAGAAATTGGACATAAGGTAAAGGATAATTTTGTAATATCAATTTTATCCAGGATTACTTAGATGTAAGTAATTACTGGGGTTATATTTTTCATCCATGTCCATAAAAATGTTTTCCATAAAGTGTTTAATATTCTTCCATGTATGTTTAAATTCATGTTTACCCCTCTTTGAATTTTACTTTGTGTTATAGAAGGGATATTTCTTTTATTTACCATATGTGGTACTTTTTGACTTTTCCGTTAAAAGTACGAGGAGAATTTTTTTATAAATTATATGATTTGACTAGATTTTTACAGTTTTATGACACCTTATTTTCATGAAGCTTAATCTACAATTTTTCATGACTCTTTTCAAAAAAATCCTTTTCTTTTAAAATCTCATTGCAATTTTTTAAAATAAAATGATTTTGAAGAAGAGATGATATTTTCCTCAAGAATTCATTTCATGTGTTTTATCAAAAACATTTTCCATCCAAGATGACATTATTTCATATGTGTATGTTTCAAGTATAAAGTCTCTATGATTTACATGGTTTCACTTTTCTTATGATGAAATGATATACATTTTTTTATATGGATTATGTTATGATGGGATGATGTTTATGAAACCCATTTTATTCTTTGGGTTATGATGAATTATTTATGTTTATGTTGTGGCACACGTAATAATGATTTCCTTATGAGATTGGTGGGACCTATATCTCCCACCAATGCATTGGGTAAAGATTTATATCTCATGAGATAGACATGGCTGGAACGACATGTAAAATCTGGTTCAGTAATATTTGGCTGGAACGGAATGTAAACCCGTTTCAGTAATGGACATTGTCCACTATTATAGTCTTGGAATCAATGCCTTGGATACTATAGAAATCATATCATGTGAATAATGGTTTCCCATAGTTACATGTTTTATTTTATCATGAATAATGTTCCATTATGATCTATTCCTTACGTACTTTCAATATTTATGTTATTGCTCAAGATTTTGATGTTTTATGTTTATGTTTTTACATTCAAATGTTTATGGAATGTTTTTAAGATCTCCATGTTTAACCTTACTAAGCATTTGAGGTCACCCTTTTTATGTTTTCTTTTCCCCAAGATATAAATAACGGGTTTAGGTAAGAAATCCAAAGGATAAGATCTTTGTGGGAGATGATGAAGATCTTTCACCATGATTAGAAGATTATGTTTTGAGTTTCCAAAGACCATAAATTAATACGATCTTTGGGCGTCTGTTTTTTTCATGTATTAAGTATTCTGCAAATGTAATGTAATTTCCATGTATTTCAAGCTTTGGGTGTCTACAATATTATTCAGAACACGAAGTTTTAAATTATTTAATTAAATAATTCTTTGACCTAGACTCCTAGTGTAAAATCATAAATCATGTAAAATGGGTTTCAAACAGTTTAAGGTTATAATAACTGGACATGTGGTTATAAATAGTATTTTTCATAATTATTAGACCAAGAATCCATGTTTATGGTCATAAAGAATGGGCCATAGTGCTAAAAATAGTTTATGTTCATAATTCTTGGATCCGATGGGGGCTCACTCTTGACAGGATTATATAAAGTCTAAGGGTTCCAAACAGATGGGATTGGTTTCCCTAGGATCCCCTATACGATGAAAAATAATATGTGGGGATTCATGCACAGTTTATGGTCCTGATGTTTTTTCCATGTTTTGTGTCCCAAAGAAATTTGTGTGATATAAGTTATAGGTTAGAATACATGAATGTGGGGCCTTGAAGGCTCCACGAGTTCCCCTTCACATGGGGAATCTCTACGAAATTATTCACATAGTATAAGGTCCTAATGAATGGACTTAGGATTATAAGTTCATAGAGTTTCAAAAAGAAGTTGAATTTTCCAAAAAACAATATCATAAAATAGTGGAATACTCATTTTTAATTGTGGGATAGGGGGCCTAGATAAACAGGAAACATCCTATGGGTGAATTGAACAAATTAAAAGTTGTGATTCTCGTATATGGGCTCCTTATTTAAGGTTTTTGAGTTCATAATGAAAGGTTTTAGATCTTCATCTCAACCTTTCTTGATAAAAAACTCTCCTCAACTAAAAATCACATGTGATCCATTAATGATGTGATAAACAATGAGTGGTATGGGGTTCCCGTTGTTTGCATGGGAGAACAAAATAAAGGGAAAAGGGACTCACTAAAGGATGTATCTGAGGGTTAGATAATGAATTTCCACACTTGGATAGTTAATAGGGGATGACAGATGGGTAGTGGAAATTTTTTTTCCTTATTGAAATCAATGGTTCTATTACCACACCTATTAAATATTGTGTGAAAAAATTTGGGTTTGACTATTAACTTATAACATGAGAGTTTCTATATTTCATTGAGGATCCTTCATGGTGTGATCCTATCATGGTAAGTGATTCAATGTGGCAAGGAACCATTCCCATTAGAGATAATTTCCATATTAGGATGATAATTATTTTCTAAATTGAAGAAATCCGAAAACAGTAATGTGTAAGTGGAGATATCCCTAGAGGGAATGTGGATTTTTCTAAGAGCTCCTCTGAAACACCGTTATATGTGATATATGACCATATAGGTATTCAAGGATCCTACTGGGATTGATAGGGGAAACCTAAAATCAGTTTATTGTTGTTGTGAACATAAAATATGAGATATAGGATTCACTATGTATCCCATGACAACAGGAATCAAGCTGTATATAGTTTCATAATAATGTAATGAAGGATACCAAAATTAGAGGGGTTAAATTATCTTTGTGAAGGATAATGAATCATCTCATATTAGTCAAATAAATAATCCTATTATTTTTCATAGGGTAAGATCATAGTTTAGAATTATTCACTAAGGAAATTGTTTCTAGTCATCCCATACTGGTCATATGAGGTTTGATAATTTTATATAGGGAACTATTACAGCTTAACATCTTCTGATGATGATGTTTTATGATATGGTCAACCATTATATATTAAATAATTTATCCTTATTTCATACATGGGTAAATACATAGGTTATTATCATGTGTTAAGGATGTTGGCATTTTATTTTTAAGGTCATACAACTCAGAATGTGGATCCCACCAGTTCAAATTCATAGAGTTCATACAATAGAAGAGATTCCATTTTATGGTCATAGACCTTTGACCAAAGGGAATGGGTGTCATAAGGAGGCATATGTGGCATGAAATAGTGACAATATGATGTGAATGGGGGTCTAAACAGACCATTATTCACACAAACAATTGAAAAACCTTTCCCATGTCAGTGTAATAACTCTAAGGGGAAACAACACGTGGTAAGTTTACGGTTGAGGTTAATCCTAAGATATGATATTTTGGATTCCCTACATACCCCATGGTAAATAAAATCAAAACATAAAATTTTTTAAAACATGAAATGGTAAAATACCAATTCTGGAATGGGGATATCTTCTCAAGAGATTATATGACGAAAAAGATAATGTGGAAAAGTCTTGAAGAAACACTAGAGGTAAATAAAATCTTCAGAAAAGGGGTATATAAGTATTATGGATGCACATTGTTAAAATATATTTTTCATGTATTAGTATTAGGTACTTTTAGGTTGTTCAAGTGATGCATGAGAGTTGAAACCTGACATGAATACAGTGATAATGTGGTTATGCACCACATCATAAGGCAATCCCAAAAATAGTTGCATAGTTTAAGATTATAAGGCTTAGAACTGGGGGAAACCTTGAAAATAAGTGGTATTAAAGATAAGCATGGGGTTTCAAATCGACTTATCCCAACTCATCTCATCATTCATGGAAATAAAGCTTCTTGTTATTCTAGAAAGTGGTGGGGGAATTGAATTTTAGAAACACAATGGATGAATAGAACAATGTCAATGAGGGTAAGATGAACATATTTTAAGATAGTAATGATTGGAATATGGAAAATTTGAAAACAATTTTAAAATAATATAGATTTGACAAGGGGAGTGTTTTTTAGGACATTTGTGTGAAATGGAGGAGGTAAAAACTGACGTAAATATGGGGCGATGAATGGTCATGTGCCACATAAAGATCCTAAATCATATTGATCTTATAGTAACGTCATAAAACATGGACCATAAGTGGGGATAAGGGTTTGAATGTTTGTTGAATTTAATTTCTATCCTCTTGGGGAAAGGATTCGTGATGTATTGGTGGGTGGTCCCAAATATAAGGGTTATTGGAATGACTATGTGTCCATGAAGAATGAGAATCAAACCACAATAGTTATGGGACATGGAATGATAGGTGACTAATTCCTGAGGTGGGGGTTATCCTCTATATTAAGGGAACTAATGAAACCAATTATTTCCATGGGGAATCCCATGTTTATGATGTGGGGTAAGGCTACAATTTATCACTATCTGTAGATGAAGTTCACATTTCCAATATCCTAAAATTTTTATGTTAGATATCCTATTTTTGTGGCCTAGTGTAATGATACCCTTTATCATTTTATGTTGAGGAATCTCCCTATTGGTCTTCCCGCACATTTTTTGTGTGGAGTCCTATATTTATTGCATCAGTTTAGAATAAATTCTAACATCATGTTTTGGGGATGTTCAGATATTCATTTTAAATTTGGTGAACTAAAGATATTGTTGTTACTAATTTAGTGTCATAGATCTTGGACAATAAGGGATGAAAATTATTTTAGGTTATAATTCTTGGAACATGGGGATTCTGTTAGTTTATGGTCATAGAGATCAAACACTGGTTTATAATTATATATTTTCTTATATTCGACCTTCATTTATATAGTTTATGATCGGGTATAATTTAACAAGACTTCTATAATTTATGTTTGTGTAGCTTTGAAAATGGTTTCTATTTTTGAAGATTTCATACCTTTGAACATGGTTGCTAAAATTTAAGGTTCAGTTGTTTTGATAATGATTTCATGTGATGTAAAACCTAAGAAATCTAGTATTTGGTGGATGTGGGATACATTATCCCTCTTTATAAATTAATGATAATACTCCATTGGAATAGACCGTGTGGATAATTTATTGTCATTCATAATTGGTCTCAAACTTTAGTGGCATTTTCATAGGTATCATACATGTTCTAAGAGCGAGTACCATGTCACCCTTGATGAAGGTATAGAGGTGACCCTTCCTATTGAATGAACTCTATATAATGTACTGGTGAACCTCAATGTTATATAAGGCTTGTACCTTATTTTCCTCAAGGGATTCCAACCTACATATACATATTATTCTCATTCTCTCTCACATCTTATGTTCATAAATAACCATTCAGAGTGATGGAAACAAAACCTTAATAGGTAATACTACCACTTTTCTTTAACCCAAAGAATATGGGGTCACCTAGGTGTAATATAGACTTGTCATCCAATATCCCAAAAGGTAATGGGGTCGCTTTTAAGGACAAATCATATTTATGACCCATTATTTTTCGCAAGTATATAGAGAAGGTCTTGTTGAATTCCACACTCTACCCATTTTCATTGGAATATTATAGAAAAGTATAGCTAGAATGGATTTCGTAGTTGGAGAAAACATTTTGTATCTTAGAATACTAGAAGTTGGTTTCGTAGAATGTGATTGTATTGCAAAGAACTCTAAATCAATGGATGATATTGTATCTCACAAACTCAATAATGGAATGGTATTTTGAATTCCTTAAGGTGTAACTCTTATAACCACATGGAAATGAATTTTTTTGTAAGAATGAACCTACACAATTGTGTTTTCCCTAGTTTTTATGGGCCCAAAAATCGATTCCCTATAATTTAAAGGGTCCAATATATTTTTTATTGTGGAGAAGATCTATAATTTGAAGTCAAAAAGTTAGCCTGGATCTGACATGCATGAGAACTCTTGGATAAATCAATTAATTTGGTATCTATGATGTCTTAAAAGTATCCTAGCCTCTAAATTTGATTTGATAGATTCAATACTACAAGACATGTGCAACATGATCTGATGTGGAACTCCTATATGACATGAGGTATCTCATTTTAATTAATGAAATAATGGAAAATTTAAATTTACATACCTCCATAGAGGGATTTATTAATGTTTTTCCCACACTGGAGATAATATAATTTTTCACACCGGTGGATTCACTCATTCTTTGCTTGTTCTAGTGGGATAATTCCATGTTGGATAAACTAAAATAAGGATTTATCTAATCAAGTGTTTTTTCTCATGTGGGGGAACAAAGGGTAGTAGCGCAGAAGTACTAGTATCGAGTTAATATTCCTATTGTTTTCCATAATCTAATTTTATGGGGGAAAGGACCATATAATATTACAAATGAATGAATAAGTCATCTGGTTTGGGTATGAAAATAGATGTAGATAAACGTTCCAATGAATCATCTAGACCATTCTGTGACTTAAGAACATTGGTCACCATCATCTAGGAAGAGAATTGGTCCAGTACCTACATGTACAATTAAGAATAGGAAAATTATACTACTTCTTGACAACATTGTCAAACTTTATTTTTTTTACTAGCTTGGAGTCTCCCTTCTCATGTAAATATGTGACATTAAATCCCAAGGGACATCTAAAAACAAGTAATGAGAGACCAATTCTATGGCTCATTCTTGGTGTATCCATCTAAAAATATTAATGAGTTTGGGAAGATATCCTATAATGGAGTTATGAAGATGATTCTCATGACCACAATGTTAAGCTTCGGGTTGATGATTATTTTACTGGTCAGACGACGAGATGAACTATCAAAAGGAATCTTCCCCAATGGAATAGCCTATTTGATGCACCCGATTTGTGTATACATTTTCATATATATAATTGAAAATAAAAACATGTTTTCAGCAAATATATGTTGTTTCATGAACATATTATTTGATTTTGGTGATTCTGTTTACTTTTAGGAGATTTCTGGCTAAAATACACAAATCTAGAGAAGTCTGAAAATTTTGAAACTACACAGCATGTACTTTTATACACGCCGTCTACATCCAGATAGGGACACGGATCGAAGGAGGGAGTACACACCCATGTCACCAGGAAGAAGCTACACGCAGTTTGGGGCAGCGTTACACGCAGTGTACTACAATCTAGAAGCAGTTATTGCCAAGAAGAGTATACATGCCCATGTGGCCGTTGAAGGAGACACGACGTGTTCCATTTTTACAGGATGTGTCTGCTATTCTAGAAGGGTATTCTGGCCAAATTTTTATACTACACACCATGCATGGAGGCACTACAGTCTTGTACCCTCAACTACCAAGCGGCGCCATGTTCAATGTTAAAGACGGCATGTTAGGCCACCTGCCAGCAGAGAAAATGAAGCACAAAGCGCGTTGACGGAAGTACACGATGCGTACTTTTTATACATGAAATGTATGTTATTTTTCTATAAATAGAAGAATTGGCCTTCGGATTTTGGGATTAAAAACTATTGTAGGATAGAAGAAGTTATTCTGCCACCGTTCCCAATCCACCGTAGTGTCGAAGTTTCATCATTCCAACTACCGAAACCACTCCTCGAAGCTTATATGATGAATTCATCAGGTATTGAGTGCGTTTTTCCTATTATTCCTTCCACGTGTAACTAAACCCCTTGTGTTGGGGATGTGGGAAATGAAGGATTTTATTATGTTGTGTTAATCTAGAAAGTTGTGTTCGTTCTGATTAATTTTTCGTACTCCTCTTAAATAATTGCTAGATATTACTGAGTATTTTGAGCCAGACCTTGGGCGAAATTTTCAGCAATATAAAACGAAGAGTAACAGAGAAATCTTTTATGACCATTGAAAAGGTTTTAGTGATTCATAAATGGACTAAACCACATTAAGAATTGGGAAACACCGACTACCCGACCAAGGAGTCAATTTCTTCAATTCTAGACAAGAGAAACCGCACTAAGGGAATCTTGTCATAAAAGGAAATCCTGAATGATGAATTATCATGAACAAAACAACCATTTAAGAAATATGCATAAAAACTCCATAATCACCACATCCCAATAAACTTTTCATTCTGTTAAAACCCCTTTAAATCACTTGTTGTTTCCTTTAAATTGTTAATCATTTTCATAAAGTAAACAAAACAGTTTCACTCAATCCAAACCAACCAATCCACTCTAAATTCTGCATATTTCACTATACTAATTATAAACTCAACTAAACCAATGCACTGCCAACCCTTAGCCATAGACACTTCTGAACCTTATTGATAAAGCCCTCGTGATTAATGTAATTCAATTTTTCCGGATGTAGTGAACATGGAATCTTGCAAACCTATGAATAGAGTGTATATTTCTTAGATTGAGCATGACTCTGCATAAAAACATCTTGAGTGTGGAGTGTGATTTTAATTGGTAAGGTAAATCATCAAGTGGCATTCTTATTTTTGAAAGGTTGAAAAATGTGTTGAAAGAGGATGAGAGTAGTTAATTGAATTATATATGAGGCATGATTTTAATATCTTATGTATTGAATTTGTTTTCACCTTTTAGAATTTTCCTCAGTAGCATTATCATTTGTACTT
The DNA here is from genome assembly GCA_963277665.1 of Viscum album. NCBI lineage: Eukaryota > Viridiplantae > Streptophyta > Magnoliopsida > Santalales > Viscaceae > Viscum > Viscum album. Next base: position 885,816,776 of record OY728123.1, read on the forward strand.
TTGATTAATTTAATACCTTCCTTTTTAACGTATAGGATATTTTAATTAGATGTTGATATTTTGCTTGAGGTAAAGAAAACGACTAAGTGTGGGGGAATTTGATGCAACCGATTTGTGTATAAATTTTCATATATATAATTGAAAATAAAAACAAGTTTACAGAAAATATATGTTGTTTCATGAACATATTCTTTGATTTTAGTGATTATGTTTACTTTATGGAGATTTCTGGATAAAATACACAAATCAAGGGAAGTTTGTGAAAATTTTGAAACTACACGGCGTGTACTTTTATACGCGCCTTGTACATCCAGATAGGGACACATATCGAAGGAGGAAGTACACGACCATGTCACCAAGAAGAAGCTACACGCCGTGTGAGGTGGCATTACACACCGTGTACTACATTCTAGAAGCGGTTGTTGCCAAGAAGAGTCTACATGCCCATGTGGACGTTGAAGGAGAGACGGCATATTCCATTTTTACACGCCGTGTCTGCTATTATAGAAGGGGTTTCTGGAAAACAATTTTTACTACACATCGTGTATGGTGGCGCTACACGCCGTGTACCCTCAACTACCAGGAGGCGCCTTGTTCAATGTAAAAGAAGGCATGTTAGGCCACCTTCCAGTGGAGAAAATGAAGCCCAAAGCATGTTGACGGAAGTACACGATGTATAATTTTTATACACGCTGTGTACTTTATTTTTCTAAAAAGGGAGGCCTTGGCCTTAGGATTTTGGGAGTTAAAATCCATTGGAGGGGAGAAGAAGTTATGCTCTCGCCGTTCCTAATCCACTGTAGTGTCGTAGTTTCACCGTTCCACCTACCGACAACACTCCTCGAAAGTTACACTATGAATTCATCAGGTATCGAGTGCATTGTTCATATAATGGCATCCATGTGTAACTAAACCCCTTGTGTTGGGGATTTCGGTGATTAAGGATTATATTATGTTGTATTAATCTAGATTGTTGTGTTATTTATGCTTAATTCTTCTTACTACTCTTAAATTAATGCTAGATATTACTGAGAATTCTGAGCTGGACCAAGGGAGGAATTCTCAGTGATATAAAAAGAAGAGTAAGAGGGAAAGCTTTCATGACCATTGAAAAGGTTTTACTAATTCATAAATGGACTGAACCACATTATGAATTGAGAAACACTGACTATCGGACCAAGGATTCAATTTCTTCAATTCCAACAAAGAGAAACAGGACCAAGGGAATCTTGTGATGAAAGGAAATCCAGAATGTTGAATTATCATGAACAACACAACCATTTAAGCAATCTGCATAAAAACTCCATAATCACAACAGAACGAATACACTTTTCTTTATGATAAAATTGCTTTAAATAACTTGTTGATTCCTATAAATTGTTAATAATTTTCTTAAAGTAAACAAAAAAGTTTCACTCAATCCAAACCAACAAATCCACTATAAATTCTGCATATTTCACTAAACTAATTATAAATTCAAATAAACCAATGGACTACCATAGTTCCATGTGGATCGACCCCAGAAATTCACTATACTATGTTTAAGAGTGGTTAATATCAATTTAGGGCTCCAATAACACATTTTTGGTGAAAAGACTGACCAAATTTTGGCACCGTTAACGTGGAATTTTTTTTCAGTGCTACAATTTATGTTGTGTTAATAATTGATTAAGTAAAAATAAAAAACAAAAATTCTCAACATTTTTTGTTCTAAACCCATTTCAATTTTCTCTTTTATTTTCCCTTTATGCGTTCTATTTATTTGTCGATGTGTAGGACCTTAGGTGCATGAATAGATGCCCCACTCGGTCCAAAAGTGTCGAGTCATCAGAACTTGTTCCGCTTGATCCATAAATCGAATGGACCCTGCTTCGTATTCAACGTGTACTGAAGGAAACACACCAACAACAACAATCTACCATGGAGAACACGAAAGAGGGAGCACCAGCCGTGGACGCTATGACTGAGCATTAGTACAGTATCAGTAGCCTCCCTCTACTGGTCTACAGGAGCAGGCTCCTAGAGGGGTCGTGGAATTCCTCCCGAGGGATTACCAACAGCCGATGCAACAACCTCCTTCGACGTACGACCAATTGCAACAACCAAAACAACTCTTCCAACGGCCCTATTTCGCCCCTCATGAGTAGCAGTATCTGTAACCTCCACCCCCTCAGCAGCCACCTCCACACCGTACTCTTATGGAGTACAGACTTCCTTCAATCCACGAAGCTGATACAGGCATCATCCGTCCACCGGTCCAAACCCAGCACTTAGAGATCAAGCCTGCTATCATGCAGCTGATCTAGAACACTGTCCAATTTTGAGGCCTACCTAGTAAAGAACCGAACTCCAATCTCTCCAAATTTTTGGAGATCTGCAACACATTTCGTTACCATGGTGTGTCCAAGGATGCCATTCATCTTCACCTATTTCCCTTTTCTTTACGGGATAAGGCGAAACACTGGATCAAGGGGATGACATAAAGATCTATCTTCACTTGGGAGGAGCTAGCCCAGGCGTTCCTGTCTAAATACTTCCGACCATCGAAGACGGTGACGCTACAGAACGAGATCCACATCTTCTAGCAGCATGACTATGAGTCATTATATGAGTCCTGGGAATGTTTCATCGAGATGCTAAAAAAATTCCAACACCACGAACTCCCACTCTGGATGCAATTCCAGACATTATACAGAGGACTCACAACAAATACCATGTCCATGGTGGATGATGCTGCTGGAGGTACGGTGATGAGAAAGTCTCTCGAAGAACTGTTTGAACTACTGAAAGATATGTCAGCCAACAGCTTCCAGTGGCACTCTAAGCGGGGGACTCAAAAGTGACGTATGCACAATATAGACACTACCACTATTTGATCTGCTCAGTTGGAATTTGTGTCCAAGAAAGTCGACACATTGAATCTCAAAGGATCATCTCATGTTCATGTGGTGAACCATCTAGCAGGCAGCGACTATGGTAATAACCACAATCTGTGAGAATGCCCAAGACTTCCATCTGACCCTTCAACAAGCGAGGTGAGCTTTGTTTCTCAAAATCGAGGGGAGAATCAATATCAATAGTACCAAAATCCGGTGTGGCGAGATAATCAGAACCAAGGCTGGGGTCAATGGCAGAAATACCCTCCACCCCAGCAATCACTCGGCTACAATCAGCCTCAGTACCAGAATCAGTTTCCGAGACAACAGTTCTAGCAGGGTTCTTATCAGCAGCAACGGTACCAGAACCCTCGGCAGCAACAACAAAGGCAATAACCACCTCCACCAGCTGCCCAGCCACCTCAGTAGGAGAACTCATCATGGTTAGACGACCTGATGAATAAATTTATATCAAATACTGAGACAAAATTTCAGAACCAGGAGGTTTCCATTCAAAGCCTCGAGAATCAAATTTTCCAGATAAAAAACCATCTATCAGGGAGGTAGCCCAGTACACTACCGGGAAATACTTAGAAGAATCCTAGGGAGGTGTCCAATGATATCACCTTGTGGAATGGAAAAGTGTTGCTAGAGAAGGAACCAACCCACCAGTCAACTGCACTTCCATCCACTATTGATAAAGAAGGTTCAGTTTTAGATCCCTCTTTATCTAAAGAACCATCATCGGAGGATCAATTAGGCAAAGGAAAAGAAGTTTACAAAAACATTTGTGCCTGCATTACATTTCCCAGAATGAAAGAAGCAGAGAAAGCTGGACCACCAATTTGGTAAATTCATGGAGGTGTTCAGAAAGCTCTACATCATCATACCATTTGCAGAGTCCCTGACAAAAATTCCTATATACACCAAATTCATCAAGGAAAAACTCTCGAATAAGAGAAATATGGATGATTTTGTCATTATTGCACTAACAAAGTAGTTCTCTACGGTTGTTCAACATTCCATTCCTCCAATGATCCAGGATCCATGTAGATTTTCTATTCATTGTACTATTAGATCCTCTGAGTTTGGGAAGGCCCTCTGTGACTTAGGGGCCAGCGTGGACCTCATTCCCCTTGGAGTTTTCAAGAAGCTGGGACTTAATGAGCTCAAGCCTACCCGTGTATCCCTTTAACATGCTGATCGATCCACCAAACATCTGAAGGGACTATTGGTGGACTTACTGGTCAAAGTGGGTAGGCTGATCCTCCTCGCTGATTTCATTATCCTCGACATATGGGATGACCAGGAAGCACCACTTATACTTGGAAGACCTTTCCGGGAAACTGGAATGGTACTGATCGATGTGCATCAAAGAGATCTTATTTTCCAGGTAGGGGATGAAAGTGTTTCCTACAATGTCCTCAAGGCCGTAAAAAATTCTTCCTTGTCAAACGATGATGACTGTTATGCAGTGTCCAATATTTTTAACCATTTTAGCGAAAAATGGGATGATATGGTATGTTCTTTTACTTCAAATAATTTAACTATTCCATATATTCTATTAGAAGAAGCGCTAGAAGACTTGAAATTCTTAGAAGGCCAGGATGACCACTATTGGTAGTGTGCAGGTTTTCCTGATATTTTGGATTGGGACAAGGTGTAACCCCTTGTGCCTTCGATTTTAAAGGCGCCTGAACTCGAACTGAAGCCTCTTCCATCATCTCTCAAATATGGGTATTTAGGAACTAATCAAACTTTGACTATTATACTTAATGAAAAACTGTCACAGGAGAAGGAAGTTGCACTTCTATAAGTTCTCAAACAGTGGAAGCACGGTATTGGGTGGACATTTGCTGATCTAAAGGGCATCTTCCCTACCATTTTCACTCACAAGGTTCTACTTGAGGAAGGTGCCAAGAAATATCGGCAACCACAACCGCGCTTGAATCCTTCCATGAAGGAAGTTTTAATAAAAGTGGTGATAAAATTATTAGATTCCGGCATCATCTATCCCATCTCGGATAGTCCGTGGGTGAGTCCCCTCCATGTGGTACCCAAAAAGTGGGTATCACTGTGATTTCAAATGAAAAGAACGAGCTCATCCCTACACGCACTATCACAGGCTGGAGAGTCTATGTGGATTACTGAAATCTAAACGATTCCATAAGAAATAATCATTTCCCCTTGCAATTCATGGATTAAATGCTAGAGAGACTAGCAGGGCACAACTTCTATTGCTTCCTCAATGGTTTTTTCGGCTACAAACAAATCTTCATTGCTCCAGAGGATCACGAAAAGATCTCATTCACTTGCACCTACAGCACATTTTCTTATCGAAGGATGTCTTTCGGCATGTGCAATTCCCCCACCACCATCCAGAACTGTATGATGGACATCTTCCACGACATGGCGGAATGAATCCTGGAGGTATTCATGGATGATTTTTCCATTTACGGAAAATCATTCACCATTTGTTTACAACACCTGGAGATATTTTTGGAACGATGTGAGCACACTAACCTAGTCTTGAACTGGGAAAAGTTTCATTTCATGGTGCAAAGTGGCATAGTACATGGAAAAAGAATTTCAGCTATGGGGATAGAGGTGGACCTGGCGAAGATCGAAGTCATTTCACGACTACCTTTACCGACTTCCATCCAAGTGATCTACAGTTTCTTGGGGAATGCAAGTTTTTACAGGTGGTTTGTCTGCGACTTCTCCAAAATAGCCCACCCCCGCACCAATATTCTAACCAAGGATTCCATAATTGAGTTTGATGAGACATGTGTCAGAGATTTTGAGCATCTAAAGAAGCACCTGGTGGAAGCTCCTATTATGATTTCTCTTAACTGGGAGGAACAATTTGAGGTGATGTGCGATGCAAGTGACTACGTAGTGGGAGCAGTCTTGGGCCAGTGACTTGAACGTATTTTCCGACCTATCTATTATTCCAGCAGGATTCTCAATGAGGCACATATCAACTGCACCACTATAGAAAAGGAGATGCTTGCAGTGGTTTTGGCATTTGACAAGTTTCCTTCTTACTTAGTGCTGTCTAATGTTATTTTTTATACTGACCGTGCAGAACTATAGTATGTACTAAACGAGAAAGATGTGAAGCCACGATTGATCCCCTGAGTACTCCTCCTAAAATAATTCTATCTTGAGATCCGAGATAAGAAAGGGAGTGAGAACTTCATTGCTGACCATCTCTCCCGACTCAAGCTGCCTCATTTGGAGAAAGAAGAAGATCAAGTGATCAGGGAGGATTTTCCTTATGAGCACATATTTTCGTTCAACAAAACACCTAGACCATGGTATGCTGATATCTCTATTTTTTTAGTCACATCTGTCGTTCACCCCAAACTATCCTTACATCAAAGGAAATGATTTTTCTCTGATGTGAAAATGGTACTTATTGAAGGATCCTCTTCTACTCTGATCCTCTACAAATGGAGTGATCCACCGTTGCATCCTAGAGAATGAAGTTCATGGTGTCCTGGAGTTCTATCATGCCTCACAAGTAGGGGGACATCATGGGCAAGACCGTACGATAGCTAAGATCACGCAGTCTGTATTTTTCTGGCCCACCATGCATAGAGATGTCTGAGCCTTTGTTTCCTATTGCGATCAGTGTCAGAGTATCGGTAATGTGGGACGTAGAGATGAGATGCCTCAGCACCCATCCTGGAGGTCGATATTTTTGACGTCTGGGGCATAGATTTCATGGGTCCCTTTCCCCAATATTTTGGGAACACTTACATCCTGGTCTATATTGACTATGTCTCCAAATGGGTGGAAGCCACTGCTACAGCACCCGATACAGCCAAGGTAGTCATAAATTTTTTAAAGAAAAATATTTTTAGCAGGTTTGGGGTTCCACGAGTATTGATCACCGAAAGAGGGACCCACTTTGACAACACACTGATGAGAGGAATACTGTCGAAGTGTGGATTAAAGCATCTTATGGGGACACTATATTATACCTAGTCGAGTGGAAAGGTAGTTCTCTCCATCCATGAGTTTAAGAAGATCCTGGAGAAAACAACGAACACTTCGCGGAAGGACTGGTCCAATAAGTTAGATGATGCCTTTTGGGAATATCAGACTGCTTTCAAAACACCACTGGGAATGACCCCATTCCGCCTCGTCTATGGAAAGCCCTGCCATCTACCAGTGGAATTGGAACACAAAGCTTGTTGGGCCGTCAAAGCCTTAAATTTTGTTCTGAAGGCCAATAAAGTGAAACATATGTTCCAACTGTACGAACTAGATGAAATCAGATTAGAGGCCTATGAGAAAGCCAAGCTGTAAAAGGAGAATAAAAGATCCATTCACAGCCGGATGTTTTCAAAAAAATCTTTCCAACCCGGTGATCAGGTACTTCTCTTTAATTCTCATCTTCTCATGTTCCTAGGGAAGTTAAGTTCACGATGGTCGGGACCATTATACTTTGTACGTGTATTCCATCACGGAGACGTAGAAATTTATGGAGAAGATAATCAACCATTCAGGGTAAACAGTCCGCGGTTGAAAGCTTTCCATCCTATAGACAACACGGTAGGAACTTTGTCCACCATACAGCTTAGGTAAGCCAAGGTAAGTAGGTAAAGCCAATGACCTAAAACAAAGGTTCTTTCTGGGAGGCAACCCAGAAAATACACTCCATATACTACCTATATACAGGGTGTGTACTTTTTCATTTTTATTTATTTTCTAACTACTATAACAATATAGATTATTTAATTAATAAATAGGGATGATGCCTGAGCCGATGGTACGACCATTGGAGTGATTTCAAGCCATCCCAGGTTGGAATCCTCCTGACCTACCTTCACCATAGGGTTCCTCCTTTTATTTACACGGCCTGTGTGTTATTTTTCATATATATATATATATATATGTGTGTGTGTGTTTAAATATAATAAAACCCATGATGGGGATGGACCGGTTGGATAGATTTGTAATCCAGTTCCAAAAGACCCGGGTTCGAATCCAGACAACCGTCCCATTTCCATCATTTTTTATTCTAATAAAACCACACGACATGCATTTCGATATACGTCGTGTGCGCCATAATTTTTAAATGTAAATTAAAAATGTTTTTAAAATAATAAATTACATGCGGGTGAAGTTGGCGGATTGGCAATGTCTCGGCACCAGTTTCAAACGACCCTGTTTTGAATCGTGTTAATATCCCCACTTCATCCCTATCCTTTCATAAATAAAAACAACACACCGTGATTTTCATTCTTCCCATGTGTATAGGCCGTGTAGAATAACTATATATAAATAATAAATACGGGCAGCAGTACAACCTTTTCTCCAGTGGTTGAGGGCTTCTATTTGGAATGGCCAAATATCGGTTCAAACCTTTCCCCAATCACCGGAACAAAGGTTTTACTTCTCTTTTTCCAATTTTACATTACACGACATGTATTTCCCGATATACGTTGTGTATAGTTTTAGTTTTAATAGAATCTATATATATATATCTATGTTATTTTAATTATTAATAATAATGATTATATAGTTTACTATAATAATTATATTTTTCTATATATTCCTTAAAAAATTTAGGAATACATGGCGTGTAGTCCAAACATACTGGCCGTGTACCGTGGCTATATAAGGCGCAGGCCACCCGGCTTGAGCCCGTGTCACGAGGCTCCCCATTTCTCCCCTTCTTCCTGTTTCTTCTCTTGAACGACACCCACACCCCCATTTCTCAGATCTGTCGATTTGGTGCATTTCAAGCTTTGATTTCTCATACATTGTGATCCTCGGTCAAGGTACGCCGTTCTACACTCTCTATTTCATGATTTTATAATCGTTTAGGCTGCTTTTTGGATTGGCCGACCGTTCGGATTCTGCCAGTACATGGCCTCGAAATGAAGAACATACGCCGTGTTGTTCTGTACAAGGCCACACACAAAATACTTCGAAATATGAATATACACGGTGTGTATGTTCAGTACACATCGCGTACATATTTCTACCGTGCTCGGGTCTCTTTTTGCACACGACCTCACACTCCATTTTCACATACATGGCATGTGTGTTTGGTACACACCGTGTATCTCATTTTCTTTGGCCCCTCCATGTGTAGCACTGGACATGGGCTCTTACCCCATGCTTCTTTACAAAACGTGTGTGTTTGGTACACGCCATGTATACTATTTCCTTGAGCTGACCCATGACCCACCCTCTACACGGCCTTGTTCTTCGTGTGCGGTACATGCCGTGTCCTTCCCCTACACGGCGTGTATTATTTTCATTGAAATGATAAAAACATGGCCGCGTTGTTTGTAACACCCAGCCACCTACACCTTCAGTGACCACGACGTGTATGTTCGGTACACTCCATGTACTTTTACATGGTCTATTTTTCACCCTCGTTGTGTCTATCCATAGAACACGGTCTACTATACATTTTCAATTACACACCGTGTACATTGGAGTACATGCCGTGTACTTTTATTTTCCTGTTTTTTCACATTTTCTTTATTTTGTTTTGTTTTATTTTCTTTCCTTTTTCATTTGTTTTATTTTTCTTTCTTTTTCAGATTATGGAAGATCACAATCCTTCCCGAGGGAAGCGGCCAACCTCCACCACCGAGGGTGAGGGGCCCATCTATCATCAGATCCAACTCTGACCTCCTATGCAGCCGGGACCATATGCTCCAATCTTCGCGCACCCTCCATTTGCCATTCTACCTCCACTACTGGACATTCTTCTGCTGCTCCACCTCCCTACGTTGCGTAGGCCACATATTTTGTTCTGCTGTCTACCGTGAGCCCTGTTGCTACTCCATCTGCCGCCACCACTTCTGCCATTCCATGGCCTACTGTTGAGATTCCTTCACCGGGTCTATCACCTGTGGCTCCAACCTCTCTAGTTACCCTTCCCAGTGTAGCATCAGAGCCTCCCGCTTCTATGACTCATGCACCATCCCTACCAGCTAGTTTTGTACTGGATGTGCCATCCCTCGAGGCGGCCAAATGATATTGACATTTTTCTTTCTCTTATATATCTATTTTGTCATTTTCTGTGTTGTGATGTTATGCATGTTTGTAGTATTCTTTTTCCTCGACAGACACAGGTATCATGGAGCACCTTGGGAATCACTTTTCATGAGGGGAGTATTTTTCCTTTTCTATTGTCTTTCTTTTTGAATTTATTTCTTCCACTACATTCCCTCATTTCCCCCCCATATTTCCCCATTTCCCACCCTTTACCTTCGTATTGCACTTGGTGGACCCTGTGCGGTATTATGTGTGGGGGAGAATATATCTCTTTCACCTTAGTCTTGACCCTTAACCTAATCTAGGAGACACCATAATTAGTTTATATATTTGAAAATGTAAAGAAATTTTGGTTAATCATTATTATAAATGCTCAAGTTATCAGTAGGAACTTTTTAGTGGTTGCATGCTTGTTCTGATTCTTAAGTATTTTAAAATGTTTGCTGATATAGTTTAAATTGTAACTTTCAACCCTTGATTAATTACATTTATTAGGATAAACATTTATATGCATGTCATGACCTGATTGTCCCTTTATTATTTTTTCACTCCTGAGAGGTATTCTATACCATTTTTTGTATTTCATTTCTAATGCCCCCTTTCTTGTGAGATTTTTAGGATATGCATCACTACCAGAATTTGCATGTTTTCTTTTCAAAACATGATGGAATTTTTTCATTACATTAAAATGATTGAGGCATTAGATTGTTTCAAACACTTTATCTTGAGACCTACCCTACATTTAATCTTCGTTAAAACCATAGAATCCATGAACATCCTTTATAGGAAGCCATGTTACAAGCCTATTTCCCTTCCTACCCTATTTATTTTTTAACATTGAATGATTCTTAATTTTGGAGCTTTAAAGAGGGAGTTGGCTACACATGGAATATTTTTGGTTCACAATCATGAAATTATGTGTGGGGGAGTGCCTCCTGAATATTTGGGGCAATAAGGGTTCCAAACATTTAATTTTTGTACTCATAAATGTTTCCCTTAAGTTATTCTAAAAAACAGAATGAGAAGGGAACCTTGTGCTGACTTGATTTCGGAACCCTACTTAACTAAGGGAAAATATGGTGATTACAACAGCATTCGACCGAGCTTTAGAAGGAAATATTTTTATTGAACTTTGCTTTGAATATCATGAAATATTGTTTAAATGAATTAGCCTTCCTTTTTCAAGACTGAAAAAAAATTCATCTGAAGCTACCAACCCTTAGCCATAGAGCTATCTGAACCTTATTGATAAAGCCCTCAGGATTATTGTAATCCAATTTTTCCTAAAGTATAGAACACGGAATCTTGAAAACCTATGGATTGAGTGTATATACCTTAGATTGACCATAACACTGAATAAAAGCATATTGAGTGTGGAGTGTGATTCTAATTGGTAATATAAATCATCAAGTGGCATGCTTATTTTTGAAAGGTTGAAAAATGAGTTGAAATATGATGAGTGTAGTTAATTGAATTATATATGAGGCATGATTTTAATATCTTATGAATTGAATTTGTTTTTACATTTTAGAATTTTACTCACTATGTTTATCATTTGTACTTTTGATAATTTGAGTACCTTCATTTTAAATGTATAGTCTCTTTTAGTTAGATGTTGAGATATTCCTTGAGGGTAAGAAAATGACTAAGTGTGGGGGAATTTGATGCACCTGATTTGTGTATACATTTTCATATATATAATTGAAGATAAAAACATGTTTTCAGAAAATATCTATTGTTTCATGAACATATTCTTTGATTTTGGTGATTCTGTTTACTTTCCGGAGCTTTCTGTCTATAATACACAAATCAAGGGATGTTTGTGAAAATTTTGAAACTACACAGAATGTACTTCTATACACATTATTTACATCCAGACAGGGACACAGATCAAAGTAGGTTGTACACGCCCATGTCACCAGGCAAAATCTACATGCTGTGTGAGGCAGCGTTACACATTGTGTTTTACATTCTAGAAGCGGTTGTTTCCAAGAAGAGTCTACACACCCGTGTGGCCCTTGAAGGAGACACGACATGTTCCGTTTTTTACATTCCTTGTCTGCTATTCTAGAAGGGTTTTTTGGCCAAATTTTAATACTATACGCCGTGTATGGAGGTGCTACATGCCGTGTACCCTCAACTACCAGGAAGCACCATGTTCAAAGACAAAGACAGCGTGTTAGGCCACCTTCCAGTGCAGAAAATGAAGCCCAATGTGCGTTGACGGAAATAAACGCCATGTACTTTTTATACACGCTTTGTACATTATTTTTCTATAAATGGAGGCCTTGGACTTCAGATTTTGGGAGTTGAAAACCATTGGAGGAGAGAAGAAGTTCTTCTTCTACCATTCCCAATCCACCGTAGTGTCGTAGTTTCACCGTTCCACTTACCGACACCACTCCTCAAAGCTTACACGATGAATTCATCAGGTATCGATTCTGTTGTTCCTATTATTCCTTCCACGTGTAACTAAATCCCTTGTGTTGGGGATGTGGGCGAAGATGTATTTTATTATGTTTTATTAATCTAGATAGTTGTGTTCATTCTTCGTAATTCATCTTACTCCACTTAAATTGTTGCTAGATAATACTGATAATTCTGAGCCAGATCATGGGAGGAATTTTCAGCGATATAAAACTAAGAGTAACGGTGAAAGCATTCATGACCATTGAAAAGGTTTTACTGGTTCGTAAAAGGAATAAACCACATTAAGAAATAAGAAACAGTGACTACCTGACCAAGGAGTCAATTTCTTCAATTCAAAACAAGAGAAATCGGACCAAGGGAATCTTGTGATAAAAGGAAATCCAGAATGATGAATTATCATGAACAACACAACCATTTAAGAAATCTGCATAAAAACCCCAAAATCACCACAGCCCCAATACAATTTTCTCTCTGTTAAAACACCTTTATATCACTTGTTGTTTCCTTTAAATTGTTAATCATTTTCTTAAAGTAAACAAAACAGTTTCAATCAATCCAAACCAACCAATCCACTCTAAATTAAGCATATTTCACTAAACTAATTTTAAACTCAACTAAACCAACACACTACCAAAGTTCCCTATGGATCGACCCCACACTTTCACTATACTAATTTTAAGAGTGGGTAAAATTAATTTGGGGCACTGATAACATACTTTCAGTGAAATGACCGACCACTAATCAACTGAGAAAATAGTCATCTGGGAAATTATCATGCATGGGTAGTTATTCAAGGGGTCGATATATGACTAGAATATCTTTAATTTACTAGCCATTTGTTTCCTTAACTATGAAAAATGTAATTTTGAATTTATAAAGTATTAATTCACCATAAAGTAATCATCCAATCAGTATACAGTGATTAAGGATACACTTTATTCAATATACTTGATACAGTAGTTATATTTCATTGTTTATGATATAAATTAACAATATAGACACTCTAAATACCTGTGTGAGTCAATTTTTCTTGATGGAAGAGTTTATTGTCTCAGTGTCAATGACTATGTGGCTGAGACAGATTATCTTTTCATCCCTATCCTCATTTTTTAAGCCATGAAGGGAAAAAATGAATTATTTAATTGTGGTCACATTAATGACCAAAGTCTCTCTTCAGAAAGGAAGTATTTGAATTGATTGTTGTAGAGTGTACTTTTTGATATACTCATGTAAGTGTTGTACAACTCATCCCACTGGTAAATGATTCCTTATTTCATGTTCTTTGAGAAGTTATCACACTTTTCAGTCAGATTTGTGATAGATAGGCAGGTTTAAGATAAGTTTCTTTTAACACCTTGGGACTCCCAGGGATTTCACGAGGGTTCAAATTTACTAATATCGATGATTATATATAGGTGGATATTTATTCTTATGTTTCATTGAAAAATAAATAAATAAAATTTATAGAGGTTAAACCGAATACACACTTCAAGGGGGTAATATTCATGTGTTGGGAGAAGAGAAAGCAGAAAACATTTTCAATTTCCTTGATATATTCTTGATGTTGATAGGATTTTACCACAATGTCATCCACTTTACTCTCTACAAATATCCTGAGAAACTTCTTAATGAATTGGTGAATATCCCACATCTAGTTGGCTACAACATTCATTAAGATAAAATGAATCACCTGATATAAATAATTTCTTTGGGGATCCTTGATTATGGTGGACTCCTCATCCTCAGGGTCCATTCGAATATAATTATACCAAATGCAGTTGTACATGAAGAGTAGTGACTGAAACCCAAATGAATAATCGATCAAATAGATCTCTGACGAAAAACGTAAAACTTTCCTTCGACAATGGTGGTTGAGGTAAACAAAAATTATGTTGAATATGATCTATGCATTCATCTTTTTGACTAGTAAAATGTTGGTGATCCACCTAAAGTACTGGAAATCCATAAACAATTTTTATTCAAAAATTATTTTATCCTAGGCCAAAACCATATAACAATGAGTGGATTTTATCTTTTTGAGAGGGTGTTTGAATGCATGATGACTCACTGGGAGCCTTAGGTGATGAATAGAAACTTGTGGACTTATCCCTTTAATGTCATCGTTTCTGTATGAAAATATGTTACATTACTATTTCAGGAGGACCACGTAATATTATCACTCCCCTAGGAACATGGATACATTGATCAGTGTTTCCCTTGGATCTTCCTTAGTACCTAGGATAACCTTGGTTAAATCGACAATAGAGGTGGATAAACCCTCATAAAATTGAAGGATGTCTTCCAAATAGTCTTCATAATTTGAGATAGGGTGTCAGATGGAGGATGTGACTATTATAGAATAACTAACTTAGTGGAAGCACTAATTTCTTTTATGGTGGTAAAAAATATTTAACGAGGGGTTTTATATTTGATGGAGACTATTTCAATAGAACTTGTCAAGAAAATTCCATTCGTGTTCTAGCCGGAAGGTCTACTCTTGATATCCATGAAATAGTGATGAACCCTCCTTAATTGAGTCATACATGCTTGATGGAACATGTATGGATATGGTGGATCAGTTTCCATTTGAATAACTTCTCCAAATATTTTATGATTAGGTTATTCTGAGATTATTCATTCATATTCAATGTTGGGGTAAAGGGTAATCTAGAAGAACTTTTTTTGTAGATATATTGAAGTAACCACTACGTCAAGTGTTGTGGGCTCTAATTGATGTATTGGGGGTAAAAATATATCTTTTAATTCTACCCATGAATTGTCCATATTCTATATTACATCATTTAATGAATTAATATTTTCTACCCAATCATTATGGACCTACTTCCCTTCCTTTTTTAGTCATTAGTATTTGGATAGTGAGCCTCACCGTAGTCAAAAGGGAACACATCACCACATATTTCCCCTACATGTATGTCTGGGGAGTATTTCTGAGATGGAGATATGATGATTTCAGTGTTACTTGAAAATGGAGATTGGTCCTTCTCAAAAACATGTTGTAAGAAGCATCTGATGCAACTACAAAAAATTCAATGTGTGATATCATGACACAAAAATGAGTCCTCAATTAGTTATTTTGATAATGATTTTGTGAACTCTTATTATACCTCTAGACTATTTGGATGTTGAGAGTCAGACATATTTTTTGTATGTCCTAGGTTATGGAGATTTCAGGTAAGAATGATGTTGATCCGAGAGATAGTATCCAGTTGGCAGTATCACAATTCATGACCATTAAACCAGTGGTATATAGAGGTTGTATGTTCCCCGGAATGGTGACTCCTATATATTCTCAAAAAAATTAGACAATGGATTGAAATTACCCTCTCTTAGCCTCCACATATGTGTAGTCATTATAAGTAGCTAACCCTAAATCAAAATGAATGGTTGTTTTTAAAAATTTGACGAGGGCCTCACATATTTTCATTGAAATATGGAGTTCCTAGAGAATTTAATGCCTTTCAGTTAAGCTGGTGAGGTGGTTAATCACATCATAAATCTATGACAAGGGAACTATTTTCCAACAGATGCTTGTTCCTTGGAAGAGGAGAATAATATGTTTTTTTGGCTATAACAATGGTCTAACCTTGTACGAATGATTTTTTTATAATGGATGGAATGTTTTCTTTGAAAAACTAGTGACTGAGTATAGGTCTACGGAGGTAAGAAACTATCTAGTAGTATCTAATAATTGCATAGTTTTGGCAATGATTTATGGTCAAATAAAAAAGTCAATTATGGAGGCATACCCAATGGATTTGGCTTGGTTGAATAGTTATGCAGAGTTATTCAGTAGACATGTTTCCTAGTTTCAGTAGTATGAACATTGTTTTTCAAAGCACTTAAAATATCATTCTATCTTCTGATGTTTCATATTCCTCTCCTTCGATGGCATGAAACACAGTCCCCAAAGGGTTACATATTGGATTCTTCATTGTTGTATGTCTTGAATTAGTCCAATAGCTCAAAATCATTCCATGAGTTTTTATCTTACATCCCATAAGTGGAATATTCTAGGTATTGAAGAAACCTGGGTGCATCTCCCAACATGGGAGGCATGGGTTCACAAAGAGTTTGATCTAGTTTTAGTACTAGTGGGGGACTCTAGTTCCCTTTAACCATAAATGCATGTTCTTTTGAGACTTGGAATTTTTTAGTGCTTGCATAGATCTAGTGAAAAAGTAGGTGAATAAACAATAGGATTTTTTGGTTTTCTCAAGTGGGAATGAATGATAAAATGGGGTTGAGAGACTATCATATGATCCAACTAGTCTTCTTAATTCTTCATCCCACAGATGGGAACCAATTTCCACTTGTCTGATTCCTTGTCGTCACTATCGGGAGGAACATGTGTCATCTAAGCTTCAATGACTCCAAATTTTACTACATCATGATATTTTTGGTCCTAGATCTAATATTTAAATATAATAATTTCATTAATGGTGTATCCACATATTTTTTGATATGGGAAATTATTTTCATAGCTAGTGATTTTATCATCCGAGTGTCCCTTGTATATTGAAAATTTCAAAATTCCATTTTGTATGGAGTAGCTTAAATATAAAGGTACTTATGCATCCAGATTGGAATAGTTTTTGTTCCTTATTTTAATAAATTTCACCCTGGGATCTAAACCTTGATGGTGGTTTGGGGCTAAATTCTCTCTTCAAGGATTATATACATGTCAAGCCTATGCCTAGCGAGGATGCACTCAATGAGGCTCATGTCATAAAGCGATTATTAGGTGTACGAGGTTAGGAAAATTTATATGTGTAATGGTGGATATATTTTCATTAATTGACCTTTTACTAGTATCTAGAAGGTTAATTGGGATGCCCATTGTTTAGTCTACTTTAAGACTTCTTCCAAACACTAATAATTTTTAGAGAACTCAACAAAATTTGTCCTGCATTTTTTGGGAGATGAGGGTCGGGAGGAGCTCATTTTGGATGTTTTCCATTTACGTCCTATATAATAGTATCTACTAAATCTACCTATTTTGGAAATTCATGAGTCCCTTCCATTGGGATACCAAGTATGTGACTCATTCATCATACATCTTCATGTATTTTAACATGTCAGTGATGATCATCTTACACTAGACGATGCTTAACTAGTAGAGGAACATTCTAAAATGGTCCTCCCAATAAGAAACATACCATGTGGGTAGCTTTATATACTATAAGAAGCTAGGGGATTATATATTTTAGATATATCAATAATGTTTTCTGGATTCCTACTATTCGGGATTCCCCATAATTGGACAAAAACATGATCATAAGTGGTCTAGATGGTGTAGAGGGTAACCCATATCATTAAAAAAACGGTGAATATGAGATTACCAAAATTTGGTGGTACTCAAACATTGTCTAACCATGATAGGAATTACTCTCTTTCAGGAGGAATATCCACCACTCTTGTTTTAAGACCTTTGAGATGGGTGATAAAAGAAGTTATCACATTATCTTGGTGTGGATCTGTAGCAACCAATACATTGAAATGGTCATTGACTCAAGGAGTATCATATAATTTATCTAGAGGTATATAATTCTACTACTCAGGAAGGGTGGAATATTTAATATATCGATCATTTACCATATCCCCCGAGCTCTTCCCTAACTTGGTGTAAATGGGAACCAAGTTCAAATTGGGGAATCTGACTAAGAAGGACTTAGTGCCCCACAAGAGGTTATAAGGAATAACATATTTTGTTTTCACGATATGAGAACATAGAAATAATATTTTCCAGGATCCATTAATATTCCTGAATCTCTTAGAGTATCATGTCTATGAAGGTGTGCAACTCAGATTTTTGGGAAACCTTGAGTGGGTCAACAAGTATGGTGATCACCTTTCGTTTTTCAATGTATCATAGTGATGTAGACCAAAAATAAATAGAGTGAACTTGAGGAACAGTTCCAATCTATACTAATGGGTTCATATTCCTTTTAGGGACTTCCTGGTAATTTTTTTCCACATGAGGTGGGTTTTCTCATTCATGCCTTGCGTCAACAGCCCATCTTTCATGGTCCTCTGGTAGGTCAATTGTAATATCATTTAATTTGGTGGTAGTTTGAGAGGAAAATTCATTTTCAGTAGATGGTGTATATTTATGGTCATATCACTATAGTAGGATATGATTAAAAATGATGGTAGTATTTTTCCCCATCCTCTTATCTAAATATACCGAGATACATATTTCATGACTCGGTGGAGCATAGTGATGTTCTTATTGCTGGTCTAATAGATTGTATCATTGTATCCTTATGATTTATACCACACACACATATATATAAGGATGGATACCATCAAAACCCACTTGCACAGTTTACAAATGGCATTGAGGTGCTCATGGATCCCTAGGTTGGCCAGTTAAAAGTGAAATGTTACCATGATATTCTAGAAAAAACAATTTATCTAGTCTATAATATGTGACTTTATAATGAAAAAAAATATAGAAAAGTAGATGTAAAAAACATGAATGATATATAGTTACTAGATATAAGCTCCCACAATACCTCCTGGTTACAAATATGGGGAGGTTCCCGCTCGTGGTAAGCCCATACCCAAATTCGTGTAGGATGAAATAATAGTGGTAGAACTAACACCGTACTTATTGTCATCTTATTTATTGATTAGGTTATGATTAATGGGTAAAATATCTTCTTCATGTTATTATTTCTCTTGGAGGCAGATCTAGATTTAGGATCATATCCATTTAGGATGGATTATTTACCAATTCCTCATAAGTGAGGGCGGCATAATCCCATCAAGGGTCAACATAGTGATCACCATAATTCTTGGGCACCATCCTATACTCATTCATCAGTCCAACATGTTGTGTGGTGGGAGATAATAGGGATACTGATTGTGATGGATATGATTCCACTATAATTCCTTATAATAAGGCTATAAATCACTATACTAACTAGCATATGTGGACGGATTTAGTAATATGTTGATTTTTTTCTTTCAGAATCATAGTCTATAACATACATGCTTCATCACCATAGTATGCTTTTAGGGGTGATGGTTCGATCATTGAATCACCTGTTACCTCATGGTCTAAGAGGTTAATGGTGACATGATGCATCCTAGTGTCCCACCTCTACCATCATTGGACATCTCCAAGAGTTAGTAGTTAAGTGTCACTTTTGGTTCCTCCATGTGTGTTGAAGACTATATCGTAGTCATATCCCACAATAAAAGTGTTTTCCCTCCATCATGGGGATGATTTTATAGATCAGGGCATATCTTCTCTATAGGGAGGACCTCTAAGATTATTAGTAGTGGTTCAGGGAGGAACACCATAGTGATTAGTTGTGGTGTGGTGAGGAGCTCTGCACTGGTTAGTGGTGGTGTAGGGATGAACCTCATTATAGTATTCCAGATAATGAGATAGATCATAATGTCTTATGGTGGTTCCTATGAATGATAATGTCATCTCATTCTACCAAATAGGTGACTTTTGTCTTGATCCCAAGTGGGAAAAGATAGACCCCCACCACGTATTTTGGGAATATGATGGGATACACCAGTAGTGGAAGGGGGAACTATAGCTAAAAAATATTATATTTATCGGGTAATGTTCTGGGTCTACCCCAGAAAATGATGGTGGGCTATTTTTACCATGGCTAGTGGAGTGGTGAAGGAGTCAACCAGATCATCAACCTATTGTACCGGTCGATGATTATATTGAATCAGCATACTGGTAGTGATGGTGGGATATTTTTACATGAATGAGGGGACTTGAAGGCTCCAAGAGTTCCGCTTCACATGGGGAATCTCTAAGAAAATATTCACATAGTATAAGGTCCTAATGAATGGACATGGTATCATAAGGTTGTAGAGTTCCAAAAAGAGGATGAATTTGCCAAAAACAATTATCATATAATAGTGGAATACTCATTATTAATTTTGGGATAAGGGGGCCTAGATAAACATGAAACATCCTATGGGTGAATTAAACACATTTAAAAGTTTTGATTCTTGTAAATGGGATCCTTATTTAAGGGTTTAGAGTTCATAATGAAATGTTTTAGATCTGTATCTCAACCTTTCTTGATAAAAAAACTCCCCTCAACTACAAATCCCTTGTGATCCATTAATGATGTGATTAACAATGATTGGTATGGGGTTCCCGTTTTTTGCATGGGAGAAAAAAATAAAGGGAAATGTGACTCACTAAAGGATGTATCTGAGGGGTAAATAATGAATTTCAATACTTGGATAGTTAATAGGGGATGACAGACGGGTAGTGGAAAATTGTTGTCCTTATTGAAATCAATGGTTCTATTACCACACCTATTAAATATTGTGTGAAAAAATCTGGGTTTGACTGTTAACTTATAACATGAGAGTTTCTATATGTAATTGAGGATCCTTCATGGTGTGATCCTATCATGGTAGGTGATTCAATGTGGCATGGAACTATTCCCATTAGAGATACTGTCTATATTCGGATGATAATGATTTTCAAAAATGAAGAAATCATAAAACAGTAATGGGTAAGTGAAGATATCCCTAGAGGGAATGTGGATTTTTCAAAGAGCTCCTCTGAAACACCCTTAAATGTGCTATATGACCATACAGGTATTCAAGGATCCTATTGAGATTGATAGGGGAAACCTAAAATAAGTTTATTTTAGTTATGAACCCAGGATATGAGATATAGGATTCACTATGTATTCCATGACAACCAGAATCAAGCTGTATGTAGTTTCAGAACAATGTATTGAAGGATACCAACATTAGAGGGGTAAAATTATCTTTGTAAAGGATAATGAATCATCTCATATTATTCAAATAAATAATCCTATGATTTTTCATAGTGTAAGATCATAGTTTAGCATCTTTCACTAAGGACACTATTTCTAGTCATCCCAACTGGTCATATGAGGCTTGATAATTTTATATAAGGAACTATTACAGCTTGGCATCTTTTGACAATGATGTTTTATGATATGGTCATCCATTATATATCAAATATGTTATCCTTGTTTCATAAAAGGGTAAATACATAGGTTATTATCATGTGTTTAGGATATTGGAATTTTATTTGTAAGGTCATACAACTCAGAATGTGGATGCCACTAGTTCAAATTCATAGAGTTCATACAATAGAGGAAGCTTCTAATTTATGGTCATAGACCTTGGACCTAAGGGAATGGGTGTCCTAAGGAGGCACATGTGGCATGAAGGAGTGATAATATGATGTGAATGGGGGTCGAAAGAGACCCTTATGCACACAAATAATTGAAAAACTTTTCACATGTCAGTGTCATAATTCTAAGGGGAAACAACATGTCCTAAGTTTACGGATGAGGTTAATCCTAATATATGATATTTTGGATTCCCTACATACCCCATGGTAAATAGAATCAAAAAATAAATAGTTTTAAATCATGAAATAGTAAAATATCAATTCTGGATTAGGGATATCTTCTCAAGAGAGTATGTGATGAAAATGATAATGTGGAAAAGTCTTTAAGAGACACTAGAGGTGAATAAAATCATGTGAAAATAGGTATATAAGGATTATGTGTGCGCATTGTTAAAATATATAATTCATGCATTAGTAATAGGTACTATTAGGTTGTTCAAGTGATACATGAGAGTTGATATCTAACATGAATAAGGAGATAATGTGGATATGAACCACATCATAAGGCAATCCCAAAAATAGATTTATAGATTAAGATTATAAGACTTATAACTGGGGGAAACCTTGAAAATAATTGGTATTAAGGATGGTCCTGGGGTTCCAAATCGATTTATCCCAACTTATCTCATGTTTCATGGGAATAAAGCTACATGTTATTCTAGAAAGCGGTGGGGGAATTGTATTTTTGAAACACAATGGATGAATAGAACAATGTGAATGAGGGAAGGAGGCACATATTTTATGATAGTAATGATTGGAAAATGGAAAATTTGAAAACAAATTTAAACTAATATAGATTTGAAAAGGGGAGTGTTTTTAAGGACATTTGTGTGAAATGGAGGAGGTAAAAACTGACGTAAAAAGGAGGAGATGAAAGGTCATGGGCCACAGAAATATCATAAATCAAATTGATCTTATAGTAAGGTCATAATACTTGGACCATAAGTGGGGATAAGGGTCTGGATGATTGTTGAATGTAATTTATATCCTCTTGGGGAAAGGGTTCATGATGGATTGGTGGGTGGTCACAAATATATGGGTTCTTGGAATCACTATGTATCCATGAGGAATGAGAATCAACCCACAACAGTTATGGGACATGGAATGATAGGTGACTGATTCCAGAAGTGGGGGTTATCCTCTTTATTAAGGGAACTGATGAAACTAATTATTTCCATGGGGAATCCCATGTTTATGATGTGGGGTAAGGCCACAATTTATCACTATATGCAGATGAAGTTCATATTTCAAATATCCTAAAAATTTTATGTTAGATATCCTATTTTTTTCGCATAGGGTAATGATACCATTTATCATTTTATGTTGTGGAATCTCTCTATTGGTCTTCCCACACATTTTTTGTGTGGAATTATATATTTATTGCATCAAGTTAGAATAACGTTTAACATCATGTGTCGGGGATGTTCGGATTTTCATTTAAAATTTGGTCAACTAAAGATATTGTTGTTACTAATTTAGTGTCATAGATCATGGACAATACGAGATGAAAATATTTTTACGTCATAATTCATGGAACATGGGGATGCTGTTAGTTTATGGTCATAGAGATCAAACACTGGTTTATAATTATATATTTTCATATATTCGACCTTCATTTATATAGTTTATGATCGTGTATAATTTACCAATATTTCTATTATTTAAGTTTGTGTAGCTCTAAAAATGGATTCTATTTTTTAAGATATCATACCTTTGAACTTGGTTGCTAATATTTAAGGACCACTTGTTTTGATCATGATTTCATGTGATGTAAAACCTAAGAAACCTACTATTTGGTGGATGTGAGATACACTATCCCTATATATTAATTAATTATAATACTCCATTGTAATATACCTTGTGGATAATGTATAGTCATTTATAATTGGTCTCCAACTTTAGTGGATTTTTCATAGGTATCATATTTGTTCTAAGAGTGAGTACCATGTCACCCTTGAGGATGGTATAGAGGTGACCCTTCCTATTGAATGAACTCTATATCATGTCCTGGTGAACCTCAATGTTATATAAGGCTTGGCCCTTATTTTCCTCAAGGGATTCCATCCTATATAGACATATTATGGTCATTCTCTCTCACATCACTTGTTCATAAACAACCATCCAGAGTGATGGAAACAAAAACTAAATAGTTAATACTGCCTCTATTCTACAACCCAGAGAATACGAGATCACCTAAGTGGAATATAGATTTGACATCCAATATCCCAAAAGGTAATGGGGTCTCTTTTCAGGACAAATCATTTTTATGACCCATTATTTTTCACAAGTTTCTATAGAAGGTCTTGTTGAATGCCACACTCAAACTATTTTCATGGGAATAGTATAGAAAAGTATAGTTGGAATATATTTAGTAGTTGGAGAAATCTTTTTGTATCTTAGAATACAAGAAGTTGGTTTCGTAGAATGTGAGTGTATTGCAAGGCTCTCTAAATCAATACATGATATTTTATCTCACAAACTCAATAATGGAATGGTATTTTGACGTCCTTATGGTGTAACTATTATAACCACATGGAAATAATTTGTTTTAGTATGAATGAACCTACAAAATTGAGTTTTCTCTTGTTTTTGTGGGCCCAAAAAATTGATTCCCTATAATTTAAAGGGCCCAAGATATTTTTTAATGTTGAGAAGCTCTAGAATTTGAAGTAAAAAAGTTATCCTGGATCTGACATGCATGATAACTCTTGGATAAATGAATTAATTTGGTATCTATGAGGTCTTAAAAGTATCCTAGCCTCCATATTTTGTTTGATAGATTCAATACTACATGACATGTGCAACATGATCTGATGTGGACCTCCTGTATGACATGAGGTATCTCATTTTACATAATTTAATAATGGAAAATTTAATTGTGCATACCTACATAGAGGGATTTCTTAAGATTTTTCCCACACTGGAGATAAAATAATGTTTCACACTGGTGGATTCACTAATTCTCTGCTTGTTCTTGTGGGATAATTCCATGTAGGATAAACTCAAAAAATGGATTTATCTAATCGAGTGTTTTTTCTCATGTGGGGGAACAAAGGGTAGTAGTGCATAAGTACTGGTATCTAGTTGATATTCCTATTGGTTTCCATCATGTAATGTTATGGGGGAAGTAACCATATATTCTTCTAAATGAATGAATAGGTTACCCAGGTTGGGTACGACAATAGATATATCTAAACATTCCAATGAATCATCTAGACCGTTATGTGACATAAGAACATTGGTCACCATCATCTACGAAGAGAATTGGTCCATTACCTACATGTACATTTAAGAATATGAAAAATATACTACTTTTTGACAACATTGTCAACCTTTAATTTTTTAATTACTATCTTGGAGTCTCCCTTCTCATGTAAATATATGACATCAAATCTCAAGGGACATCTAAAAACAAGTAATGAGAGACTAATTCTATGGATCATTGTTGGTGCATACATCTAAAAACATTAATGAGTTTGGGAATATATCCTATGATGGATTTATGAAGATGATCCTCATGACTATAATGTTAAGCTTCAGGTTGATGATTCTTTTACTGGTCAAATGACGAGATGAACTATCAAAAGGAATCTTCCCCAATGGAATAGCCTATTTGATGCACCTGATTTGTGTATACATTTTCATATATATAATTGAAAATAAAAACATGTTTTCAGAAAATATATGTTGTTCCATGAACATATTCTTTGATTTTGGTGATTCTGTTTACTTTTAGGAGCTTTCTGGCTAAAATACACAAATCTAGGGAAGTCTGAAAATTTTGAAACTACACGGCATGTACTTTTATACACGCTGTCTACATCCAGACAAGGACATGGATCAAAGTAGGGAGTACACGCCCATGTCACCAGGAAAAAGTTACATGCAGTTCGGGGTAGCGTTACACACCGTGTACTACAATCTAGTAGCGGTTATTGCCAAGAAGAGTCTACACGCCCAGGTGGTCGTTGAAGGAGACATGGTGTGTTCCATTTTTACATGTTGTATCTGCTATTATAGAAGGGGTTGCTGGAAAATTTTTTATACTACATGCCATGTATGGCGGCACGACAGTCGTGTACCCTAAACTACCAGACGACACCGTGTTCAAAGTCAAAGATGGTGTGTTAGGCCACCTGCCAGCGGAGAAAATGAATCCCAAAGCATATTGACATTAGTAAACGCCGTGTAATTTTTATACACATTGTTTACAATATTTTTCTATAAATGGAGGACTTGGACTTCGGATTTTGGGAGTTAAAAACCGTTGGAGGAGAGAAGAAGTTCTGCTGCCACAATTCCCAATCCACCGTAGTGTCGTACTTTCACTCTTCCACCTACCGACACCACTCCTCAAAGCTTACATAGAGAATTCATCAAGTATTGAGTGAGTTTTTCCTATTATTCCTTCTATGTGTAACTAAACCCCTTGTGTTGGGGTTGTGGGCGATGAAGGATTTTATTATGTTGTATTAATCTAGATTCTTGTGTTCGTTCTGATTAATTCTTCTTACTCCTCTTAAATCATTGCTAGATATTACTGAGATTTCTGAGCAGGACCAAGGGAGGAATTATCAGCGATATAAAAAGACGAGTAACAGAGAATGATTTCATGCCAATTGAAAAGGTTTTACTGATTCATAAATGGACTGAACCACATTAAGAATTGAGAAACACTAACTACCAGACCCATGAGTCAATTAATTCAATTCCAAACAAGAGAAACCGGACCAAGGGAAGTGAGGTTCTAATTCTTAATGATCATATTGGCCAATATTCTCGTTGGGAATGACACCTTCCATATATTATCGGGGAACATGGACAATGATCACCCTACTTTAAACGAATATAAAGTGTGAAATGGGGAATCGGGTCCCAACAGCAAAAGGAACAGTGGCTATCCAACAATATGTATAGCCATGCGATATTTCTGTGTCATCATTTCCCCTAACACTATGTCTAATGGCATGAGGTCACTGATTCCTTATATCATGATTTCTATAAAGAATGTGGATTCAACCATTAGTAAAAATATAGTAAAAGCAATGTAAAATTATCCATCATCATCTATTCTTCCTAATGTAGTCAATGGATCCATGCTAATGATGTCACTGAACAAAGATTCCTAGAGTTATATTCTTGAAGTCAGAAGAGTTTTTTATTTTCGGCCTTTGGCATGTTTGGACGAACCCAGTGCTAAATATATGGATTGAGTGACATGAAAATATAAAGCTTTCATAATGTTAATAGTCACCATAGAATAAGGAGAGTAATTTAACATCAGTTTCACTATTTTTTCGAACAATTTTCTGTGGGGTTTCACATCCCGTGTGCTTCTACTCTATATTCCCATATTCCTTTGGTTGGTGGCATCAATCACATTAATCTGCGATGTCAACTCATTGATCAAAATGAGATGATGGGATGTTGGTTCCTCTTTCCATTGATTCCTCCATGGAGCTCAATATCTAATATGGGTCTCCCTCATTGACTGAATTCAAGTTTCTAAAACTTTTCCCTTTTTTCATCACAAGGAGGTTGCATGTTACATAAAATTATTCTATCTCAATAATGTTAAAACATGTAGTAAAATGGGTTAGTCATGATGGTAGTGTCAGTGATCATATGGAAATTGGTTTTTTTTGGGAAAATATAATGTTACACCCTTTTGAATTCAAAGGTATCACTTGTGTGATACATCTTTGATGTCCCATATAAAACATCATGTGTCATCCATGTGGTAGTTGACTCCAATGGTGTATGTATTATGAGTTTTTTTACCTTAGGAATCCCATTTTTGTTGTATTGGGATGTGTTTTTTCATTAATTCATTGATTTAACAACATTATAATATGTGTTTAACATAGATTTAGTGTCCTCTAGTGATATATTGGTGGCTATTTGTGCCCCTATGCAGGGAGATTTCACAAGTGAGGGTTTTATTATGTTCCTACCTAAATGGGATGTTTTCAAACAATGAATTTCATTATTTATGTACCTATGTGGGGTATATTTTACACTTTCTATTTGGTTGTGTGTGTCCCCATAGGGGAAGATTTCACACTTTAGATTTGGTGGAGTGTGTCCCCAAGGGAGAATATTTCACACTTAATATTTGGAGGAGCTTTTCCCCAAGGGGAAGATTTCAAACATTGTATTTAGTGAAGAGTATCACAATGGGAGAAGATTTAGAACCCATGATTTGGTGTAGTTTTTTCCCAGGGGAGAATATTTCAAATTCGTTCATTTTTTATTGTGTCCCAAGGGAGGAAATTTCACACTCAGGATTTGATGGAGTGTGTATCAGGAGGAGACATATTTCACACTCCATATTTAAATGTGATATTTTAGTTTATGGATTAAACCTCATAAAGGTTTCCTATATACCCTATCTATGATACATGGATACAAAACCATGTCCTTCAGTGCTATATTATAAAATCCTATGATATAACCAATCTATACAACTTAACATCATGTAGCAAGGGTGATTTTTTTTCTAAATGGATAGTTAATGAGGATTGTTGTTGGAATTATGCATATAAGATTCCTGGTGGAGGAGGGTCTTCCCATTGAAATGGGGAAGGTGGAATCCCATGATGATCATTCATGGGGATTCTTGGGATCATCACATAGGGTAATTATATAGTTCATTTCAATATAGTTGAGGAAGTTTTCATGTGGTTTAACATAATTATACTAGGAAGTGGATCTAGGAAATTTTATGTCATCTGTCTTGAACATGGATTTCATTTTCACCTTGAGGTATACATTGTTGAGGAAATAGGATGATCCTAAAAAATGACTCCCTACTAAGATAGCTAATCTATTTCCCATAGTGATTATACATTTAGGGATAATGTGTCCAATGCTCAATTGACTCGAGATAGGGTATAGTGTAGACACTACCGTGGAGGTGGGGTAATCAGGTGTCTTGAAGATTGGGATCCTATTCTTATGAGAAAAAATTCATTTGGGAACCTATGTTGAAGTTAAATAGGTAGGTTATTAGCCTAGAATGTAGTTGAAGAATTATGAACAAACACAATAATAAGTGGTACCAATTTCATGGGGTCTTTGGGTGTAGTTGAACTGGAATTAGACTAGTACGAGGTCCCCATAAACACAATATTTTCAAAACTGTATTAGACGAAAGGATGCACCATGGGGTGTCATAGATGATGGGTTTCATGAATGTTTCGACTTCGCAATGGTTAGGGTCCATATAGTTCAGGGTTCTTATGAAAGAATATATTTCGAAAAACAGGGTGACCATACTGTAGAGAGAAGTCATGGTTCCCTTAGGGTTGGTTTCATGAATTATAATTCCCTCATGAAACCCAGTTATCTAGAAATGGAATAATTATTATATGGAGACAATTTAACTTTATAGAATGAATCAACATCATGGGTTGAGGTTCTCAAAATCAATGCGATGTGTTTTTGAGAAAGATGGAATCCCTTGGAAATCCATATCCTCTCCCATTATGCCAAGATTATAAGATTAGTGATATCAGATCTTTTCCAAGATGATGATAAATATTGTCCCCTTGAATGTTAGAGGAAATGGGTATTTGTGTGCCTAATTATGGTAAAGGCATCCTTTTCATGAAAGGTCAAGGATTTCCCATAATATTATGATCCATCACAATGATGGGTATCCACAAACTATATTTACACTACAAATAGGTTATCTTATTGTGATTCGTAAGGTTGGGGACTTTTGAGTACCATAGATACATTGTGAAATGGATAACACATCCATCTTAACTGGTTTACAGAAATTCATGAATCAATGTTACATTGTGTGAAGGTTACTACCTCAATAATTTTTTTTATGGATATTTTTGAACAAAATTCATTAATGAAGATTATGACCATGGTGAACCAATCTTTTGAGTTTATTTATTTGTTTGTTTTGGCTGTAATTTATTTCTATCTGGCCATGCCCTACTTTTCCTCTCTGTTGACATGAATATTTCGATGCCATTTATCCTCGATCAGTAATGTCTAAAAAACCAACCAACACCTAATGTCAACTATTGATGGACCATTTATGTTTTGTATGTTGATTATCATTTTCAACAACCAATGGTCATTTCATTCGACAAAAAAATTTAAAATTTCACTCCTTCATCTAACAACTAAAATCCTTGTAGTTTAGAATAAATAATTATCCATATAACATTATATGGTATCCTAATATTAATATATTTCTAAATCCTACACAAATATTTAATATGATGTAGCAATTACTTAATAAAAATGATGTATCATTATAGTAACACACTCATGATCTCCTGTGTGGTATTTAGAAGATAAAATTTGATGATGTTTCATTCTAAAATAGCTAGATTCTCTTGAAATATGAGATTCTAATGAATGAAAGCATACAAGTTCTAGTATTCAAACCCACATTCACTGAAACCGTTAATGAGTTGGTGAATTATATCCACTTTACCGATAATATTCTCTAAATAATTCATTATGATATTAACAAACATTTGGTTCCAAAATAATTTTCTCATATCCAGGATTTAGATACTAGTATTGGGTTTTATAATTTGTACTCCCAATTATAGGTATATATTCCAAAATTATGTTTTTTTCATATGAGTTAAAAACAAATAATATTATAGATATGTCAATTTTTTCTGTTTTTTATTAATAGTTAATATATGTTAATGATTTTATGGTTGTGGAATTCACTAAAAAATCATTCATCACTATCATAGAATAATCATTACCAATAGTAAAATCAATGACCCTGGTAAATAATATTGGGTTTTAGCACTTCTTATATAAAGGGGATTAAATATAAAGAAAATGATTCTACGCAAAATTTGGAATGTCTATTTACATAATTATCCATCTCAAAAACCCATTATAGATGGATGAAAGGAAAAGGACTCTAGGAAGAAAATGTCTTATTTACCCATTAGAATAGCTCTCCTAATATTCTATATACGTAATACACCACCTATTATTTAGAATACAGTTATGAATGGTTTTTTGGTGCACTAGTGGATCAAAGTATGATCTTTATAACATTATCCTTATGGATCAACATCTATTAGTGCTAATAGAGGACGACATGATTATTCTCCCTCTTAATCTTGGAAGGAGTTAATGATGTTACCTGTGGTAGACATCCAAATATTCACATGAGTATATAAGGGGATTAAGGTTCACAAATGATAATGTTAACTATTCGAGACATTCAAATCTCATCTCATAATGAGATGATGTAATAATGTTCTTAAGGGATTCTCACACCATAATCTGTTATTGTTCCATATGATACAATGTAAGGAAAATAAGAAAGGTCTATGGGATTACCTATAATCACAATGAAATTTATAATAAAAAAGTATATTGTATGACTGAAACTAAGGTTATGAAAACTGGGGTAAAGATAAGAGTTGTGCATTATTGTGGCATTTTAATGCTCATAAAATTGAAATTGTTTTCTATCCATCCATGTTGGAATTTCAATAGTTCTCTAATGTGATGTGGATAAATTCCATCTTATATATGAACCAAAAATCTATAAATCCGACCATTTATGGGTACAACCAAGTTAATGTGTATTCATTGTGAAATTTATCTTCTATAATTATGGTTCTGATACTAAAACACAATTAAGTATCATAAGATTGTAATTCCATCAACTTATAAACATGTTGAAACTTTTCTCTAGTCAAATATTAGATTTAATTTTCTTTTCATATATTTTAACACCACATAGAATAATAACACTCTTATATGGTACCCTTATACAATCATTAAAAATATCTTTACTATTTAGTTGGGTTGGTTATTGTGAAAATTACCTTTTCACGCATCCTCTTTGTCCAAAAATATTTTTCGACCAACTTCTAAATTTAATAATTAAATTGGCATGAAAATATTTTCCAAATGAATTATATACCACATTAAATATGTCCCCCATAGGTGGTGAACACAATCAAAATCCTCTTATGTTTTATCCACATGAGGAAACTTATCATATATATCACTATTTCTATGGATTCCTCCTAGTTGATACATGTCTTGTATACTAATCATAACTTTACCTTATAGAAATTGGAATTTTTTAGTGTTTAATCACCAAAGGCAGATCAGAATTTGTAAGATCCCAATTGGAGAAAATATATTAAATTTACAAATCCATATTGTTGCATATAAAAAAGTTCATTCCAAAAACTAAATGAATTATGTATCTCATTGATGAACCCATAAATAACAATACCACTCATCAAATAAGTTAATTCCAAAAAATAACTCCCACTTTGGGTTCCACGTACCACTAAAATTATCTCATGAGATGTGGAAAAAAAATGTCAAATATGGAGATATATGTTCTTCGTTTTTCTCAAGTGCATAATGAATCCATAAATATCAATTAAAAATGAAAATTATTCACAGAAATTATTCTAATAATATCTAACCCATGGTAGAGATATTTTTTAGAACCCTATTTATGGAAACATTTAAACCAAGAAGATGGAATGATTACAGTAAGCACTAGAATTAAATAATCTTCTTGTAACCCAAATTATTTTTGATAGAATATTATATATAGTGAGTTGTTTTGAAACCCAGATAAAAGAATATTCTTTTTAAAATAAATAAACCAAATAAGTTAATTGGTCCGTAATTATTTCAAATTTCAATTAGAAACAATAGATAAATCAATAAATATAATGGAAACTGTGATAATGACATTAATTTTTTACGGTAAAAAATCTCACAGTCCCTAAAAGGTATTATGTGATTCACAAAGAAGATCAATAACTATGAATAATGATAAATCCACATTAGGGCACTGATTTTACTTATAAAGATATTCCATGAATAATTAATTAGAAAATGTAATACACATGTATCCAAAAATCTTTAATTTCATTATGTATTTCAACCACAAATTGTCATTAGTATTCATAAGAAACCATGGATCATGAGATCATAGATGATCACAACAAAAAAATCTTGAAAAATTCCAAATGAATTATTTAAATAACATTATATAGGTGGAACCTCCTCCTCCTATCCCATAAATACCCCATAAAGATCATAAAAGTTATAATATTATTCCTCGGAATGTTCTTCTCTTCATTCTGAATGAACCCCATTCTGAGGGGGGCATTTTTTGGGGCCTGCATGATTTTTTGTATACTATGACTTTTGGTACTATTTGATAGATTAATAATGACGTTCAACTCGATTTAAATCTATGTATATTTTCGAAAATGAGATAAACTATGATAAAATCTATAATATTTTTCTTAGAAATCAATATGATATGCCAAATCCATCGACTCACATAGAGGATTTTGGGCATTTTGAAAAACTCCACTATTTATAAAAAATCATTTTCTGAATTTGGTGGCATTCTACTTCCCCCAAAAATGAAATTTGACTGTAGAATGAGGTCATGATATTCCCCCCACCACCATTCCCAAAAATAAAGTCCTGTAAAATGGGGTGGTGATCATTCACATTATGAAAACTAATTTCTCATATAGTACAAGGAAGAATTATATGAATCTATAAATTATATCATGTCCTGTATGGCTAGTAATTTTGGGAGTTGTTTTCTACACCACATATATATATTTATAATTTGATTAAAAATACACACATTGAATCACGTATAGAGATATAGATAGAACATGATAAAGAAGACAAAGTACCATTCTTAGTTAAGTTTATCACTCTAATAATTTTATCCTAAATCATATAATTTAGATTTATCTAATCTCATTCATGATGTTTTCAAATAGACCTCTCTTTCTAAGGAAAAAATCTAATAAATACCCAGATAAATCCTCAACCATGGACATCATATACGCATGTGTTGGGTATAAGGCACAGAAGCACCCCTCTTTCAATTATCCATTATTTAGTAATGGTTATTACAAAATGTTCCTCCCCAACTACTAGGGTCCTTGGTTTTTTTCATAATGAATTTTGTCAGTAACGAGGGCTTGATCCTAATGGAAGTTGTTGGAATCTTCTCAGCTTAGTTAGGGAAACTAAGTTTCTACATACTACCCAATGCATGAAACAATAATGACAATATCCTATTATTTTTTCAATAATAAAATGAATAATCCCAAATCATTGGTTCTATAAATATTCATGAAGAAGATGACTGGACTAGTTCATACCATCCTTCCTAAAGTAAGCACCTCAAATTTATTATTTGATGTCATCCACTCCTTTGTCCATAAGAGGAATCAGAGTAGATTCTCAATATGTAATTCCATGTGAAGTAATCCCATATCCTTCCATTTAATACATAACATACCTCCTTCCTTCTATATACCATGAATCATCTTTTAGAGGTTTGGGATTGAATTCATCATTGAAAGATCTAATGTGTAAGTAAAATTCAAAACCCAAAATTTAATGTGGCAAATATTCTAGTTTTACATGTTATTAAAACCAAGCATGACTCATAAGGGCTTAGGTAATGAAGTTGATCATTTTACCAACGTAATCAAAAAGTATCATTTGGTCATCATTTATAATTATACTCCCAATACATGATCACACTACATGGGAATTGTTTATTTTCTAGATGAGATTTTTACGATGAATATTTGAGGTTCAGATAAAACTTCAAAAACATTATCACCATCTATAGTAGGCATTTTATGTATAAGAACATAACCCCACTAGGAGGTCTGTACTATTTTTATGTCTAACCATGACACCATTTTCATTCCATATTCTTGATGGGATCCATCTATACATGTCCTAAATCAAAATAAGATCAATAAAATTTCATTGGGAAAGATTCCATTTGAATGTAATAACAAATGATTGATCACATGCATGTACCACACCAGCTGTTGTTAGTCACCTCTTATCAAGTCATCATTGTCACATGACATTTAATATCCTGGATCAGCCCGTGGATCATGGCCTTCAATGGAATGATGTGTCCCATTTAGTGGAACTGAACTACATGAATTTTGATTCCTTTCAAAATAATATATAGAATTCCCTATCATGGGCCTTGCAATGAAAATAAATAAATCACCAATTTATTTGATGGATAAAAACTATTGAGTTACAATCTATGTGGATTAAAACCATAGTCCCTAACAAAAAAATATCACAATGTAATAAATAAGTATTTTAGGGAACTTCTAATACAAATAGATGGTACCAATTATAGATAATCTATAATACACACATATTTTAACTTTGATGAGAACCCTCTAAAATGTACATATGTTTATGTTGAATGACTATAATAATAAATTTCAAACATGAGGGGTAACTAGTCCCTTATAAGGATTTCGGAATGATTTAAAACTTCGATTTAAATCTAAAAGAGGGTTAGGGAGTAGGAAAACATACCCCCATAATATGTTTCAAAAAACCCATCCTCTAATCCTATCATCCAATGTGTGTTCCTAATAACAATCAGAGAGTTACCTTAGTGACTTTCTACCATTGAAATTTTTTTATATAACTTATCAAAGATGTGGGATCCATTTTGTTTTTGATGAACCATGAATAACCCCCATTTTTAACTACAATGGAATACTTGTAATTCTATATACACAAATATCTAAAATCCTATTTATTATAAAAAAGTGAAAAAAATAAAATTAGAAGATTATTTTCACAAATAGTTGTTTGATATTTTTACCAAAACATGTCCTATTTTATGATACTAACATGTTAAACTAATTTTTTTAGTTAAACATATATCGTACTTAGATCCTCATGAATAATTCATGATTCAATCTAAGATACTATTATTTATGTTTTCTAATACATATTTACTATAATTCCTTTTTATTTTAAAATTCAATTACCTTTGAAAAGGTTAATGTGTTTAATAGATTGATCTACATGAAACATGAAACATCAATGGAACAAGGATATATTTTCATTAAAATATAAATATTAATCAATCCCATTAATATATAGCCATTGAGTTATATGGAATTTATATCTGTAAATAAATTAAGATATTTTTCTAAAAATAAAATAATGTTTACTTTTAATTTTTATGAAATTAAATTAATATAGCTAAAAAAATAAGAAATTAATTTGAAGTTCAAGTAAATATATTTATAAAATTATTGTTTGATATGAAAAAAATAATTATATTGCGGTAAGATAATAAAAATATATTTTTATAATATGAATAATATATTACCAGTAAATTAATTACAACTTGGTTGTAAATAATAATAATGAATAGTTACCATTTTTAAAAATGTGACATCCAATATGAAAATATTTCATCTATATTTTTGAATTTTATTGAAATAATTGTTTTCAATTTTTTTTAAAATTATTATAAAAAATGTACATTGTTTTGGGATTAATCATAATAATATAATCTTAAAATTAATTAATAAAAATTTAATAATAAGGTTTATTTTTCGGATAGATGTAAAAAAATACATTTTTTTAAAAACATAATTTAAATGTCATTATTAGTTTATAAGTATGAATTATAAATTCATGAAAAAAATTTATAAGAAAAAATATTTATTTTACATGTGAATTTATAATTTCTAAAATTTAGGTATTAATTAAAAAATCAATATTTGATATTTTAGTATATAAGTAATATTTTCCCCAAAATTTTTTTTACTACGTTATATATAATTAATTTTTATCAATTCTGTAAATTTAATCTAATGAAATTTATTTAAAATTTAATATTTGGGCCCAAACATTATAATAAGTGTAGCTTTATTTCTAGGAATAAAGATTATGTTTCATTAAGTAAAAACTAGTTAACAAGGAAAAATCAAAATGTGTAAAATTAATAAATTAAGAGGAAAAGGGATTGAATCATAATAGAAAAATATGTATTATTGATTTTATTTGGAGTTTATAAACATTATCTCTTCCCGTAATCAAGTATTTATCATATTGATTGACATAAACTTTTAACATGTTCTCCCTTTATATTATATTTAGTAATTTACGAAAATGTCATTCAAGCCACTTTTAAAAGTGTCCCTCATCACCCCATTAAAGAATTGATAAATATTAAATATTTTCTTGAAACCATATATAAGGCCCCAGCCTTAAACCTTACTTAATCTTGAGTTATTACAAGATTACACATTGAGGATCTTTTCAGGTTTAGAGTTTTAGAGAATTAGATTGTGAAACTTGCATTACATTCCACATTTAAACAAAGTGGTTACATAAAAGACAGTATTCATTCTTCCCATCAACGGAAACATATTGAAAATAAAACATGGATTCTTTCTTGACACATCCTTGACATTATCATCACATCTTGTACCTTTCCCATGACATGTGAAAAACATTTAAAAACTTGGGATGAGCATAAAAAGCTCAGTAAGGGTTATAAAAATATGGAAAGGAAACATGAGTTCATATATACATAAGAAAGAAATCATACTTTACCCATAAAACATAGGCACTTTAACATACCTCATCAAACCATGAATAAATCATAGAAATCATAAGACATAAAGGTAACTTGAGGCATTCATAACATTCTTACGTAGGGAGTAACCCTCTTGGTTACATTTGGAATACCCATCATAGTATATTCCTTAAATCTCTTCAGAAAAACCTTAACGTTTCACCCCTTCACGTTACCCAATGCATTGGAGAGCTATATCGGGCTCACCCGCCCTTAGTTTATCATGGAACCACCCGTTTTCATAACAATTCCCAAGAACCATAACATAAATGTATCACATAAAACATTCATAAAGTAATATAACATTTCCATATTTCAATCACAATATAACTTTTTAGGATATTGAAATAATGAATCCATTAAAAAAACCATTTTCAATACCTTTTAAAACATTTAATAAAGAGATTTTTGAATCAAGGTGTCCCATACCACCTTGAAGATTTTAGCATTTTAAACCATTAATATACATATAAATAAATCCTTAAAACCATTTTCAAAACATGTATATTTATAAGAACAAATCATTAAAACATTTAAAGCGATATTTTGGTTAAAGGGTTTTTACCAAAATTAGAGACACTTGAATACAATAATTGAGGAATAACATTTAATCAGAACATTATAATATCATGAGAATAAATTGATTCATGATATAATATTCCAAAGGACAGTATATACATCATATGAGAGTGAATTGGTGCATAACAACAATGAAGTCTCAATAGAGATGTAAAATGTGATGAAATCCCTTATAAAGAAGGTATCCTTAAATTAAGGATAAATCAATCTCAAAATTATGTGTGAAAAATATAAATACACCCAATATAATTGGATATTAAGTGTAAAACAATAAAAGGTCATTACCACATATTCAAATGATGACATATTCAATAACTACATGTTGAACACAAAGAAATCGAAATTGGGTTAAAAAGTTCCCTTGGTAAAATTCGACAGCCTAACGGCGTCACTTCAAAAATTAAGAAAATGAGTTGATGAGTGATAAAAAGGTAAAATCATCACTTTTACATAAAATTTACATCAATCAGGATATAGAATAACATATCCCAACATAATATTATGTGAATTAAAAGACATAACAAATGAAGTCTTTTAAAAAGAGGAGGGTGAAAGGTTCCCATACCAACTTGGGTAACTCTCGAAAAGTACACCCCATTGAAGAAGTTTCATAAAATGAATATGTAAATACCAATAAATGGAATTATATTAAAAAAGGAGTGTAATAATGGGCAGTACATAAACCACTCAAAGTAAATTGTGGCAAATGTAGCATAAATCTCACGGGAATAAAAGTGAGATGAAACATCTCTTACGAAAACTCGGCAGCCTAACGACGCCACTTAAAACTTCCAAAATGGATTGATGAGAGGAAATAGGGTCTCTAATAAAATAAAAATAAAGTTTACATAAACAGGAATAAAAAATAACATCCCCCAACATAACAAAGAGCAGCTTAAAAGAAGTGACAAAAATGAGAGTACTTAAAAAGAAAGAGAGGGGTTAGATCTCTTACGAAAATTCGGCAGCCTAACGGCGCCACTCAAAACTTCCAAAATGTATTGATGAGAGATAATAGGGTCTCTCATCATATGAACATAAAAATTATAGTATTAGTAATATAAAATAACATCCTGATCACAAGAAATATGAGCTTAAAAGGGATGACATAAAAGAGTGTACTTAAAAAGAATGAGAGGGGTAGGGTCCCTTACCTCAAGTCCAACTTGTCTTGTTCGTTTCTTTATATTCCTGAATAATAAACTTTGGTCAATTAATAATTTCCTAAGTACATCCTTTAGAGATTATTATTCAGTTCATATCACATATTATAATGTTATAATAATTGTTTAATAATGTTAGTTCATATCAGATGTTTTTGCCGATGTTTGGTACATGAGTCAAAAATGAACTTGTTTGAAAAAAGATTGCCCAAGTAGTTATAAGTAAATAATTTCCAGAATATTATTAATGATTAAAATATCATATATATCCAGTAAATATTCATTTCATACTATTCCTTATCATTTGGAGATAAAAAACAAAAAGCACTGTTCATGGAGACGGTAAGCCGTACGTACGCATGAATGCTACTTTCATTTTTTGTCATATTAATGGAATTATAACAAAATGAGAGAGATATATATATGTTATAATTTCAGAACGATATCCATAATTTTGATTTAATATATTACATATATATACATTATATATATGTACTTATAATATTGCATAACATTTTGAGATAAGAAATGAAATGTACCGTTCATGGAGACGGTAAGCCGTACATACGCATGAACGCTACTTCCATTTCTATTTCATATTTAATGGAATTAAAACATAATTATACATAATAGTATTTTAATTCCATTATGGTATCATATATAATATCATTAAATATATCCTTTATATGTACCACATATGGTATTAACGAATCAAATCACTTTGAGGGGGCAGTAGTTCGCACTTCCTTAAATGAAGATATCGCGTTTACCCATAATGGAAACCATAAAGGTATGCCCAAAATGAAAAATACAGAATATTAAGGAAAACATACACACATTATATATCATATATAAATGTAGTGTCATATTAATGGCCACTTGTGATGGTGTTAGAAGAATGTTGAACAATCATCGTTTCAGGAGGCATAAATTCGCCATCCACAGAAATAGTATGTTCTTTAACCATTAGAAGTAGGTGGGTGAAAGTGTAGCTCGAATCCTTCTTATAAAAACATCCTAGTGAATTTATGATACTGGAGTTTCTACAAAAGAAATGAATAAGAAGAGTTTAGCGGGTTGGAGAAGCAAAATAAAACAAAAGGACTCAAGTGAAGACATTACCTTAAAATCGGGTAACTCCCTTTGGTTTGATCTCAAAGGCTTCATTGGGAAGACTTCTGCCCAAAGTGAGGCTTCAAAGAGAAAGATAGGGAAGTGAAGAGACAAAATGGGCAGAGTTTGGCCGAGCCAAAGGCGTTGGGAGTGGGGGTATGGAGGTAGATGTGGGGGTCTTTTATAAGAGGAGAGGAGGGGCACTCTTGGAAGGTAAAGAAAAGTCACCTTATTTTAAAACAGTATTCACATTTAAGAGGTCCCAAATTGATGTGTTTCAAGGTTAAGGTGATAAGGGTTCGCAATACACTCATCCAATCGGTTTTGGACATGTGTAGGTCTTAGATATTACATTATATTTCCATTTTATTTAAATCGTTAAATAATGAGGTCATCGCTGCATCATCATGATTTCATAAATAATTTAATTTATTAAATGTCTAA
The DNA here is from genome assembly GCA_963277665.1 of Viscum album. Classification (NCBI taxonomy): domain Eukaryota; kingdom Viridiplantae; phylum Streptophyta; class Magnoliopsida; order Santalales; family Viscaceae; genus Viscum; species Viscum album. Next base: position 885,857,033 of record OY728123.1, read on the forward strand.
AAATTATAAACAAAATTCTATAATGTAGTAAATCGTTTTATCTTTCCAATGAATATTTATAGTAAAAAATCTCATTTGTATAACCCCATGTAAAAATTGTTTTAGTAAAACATTTCATTTTGTCTCATTTTTTACTTTAACTTTAAATAAAAAGATATTAATGTCATTTTCCAACCAAAGTGGCTTCATGGGGTCCCCAAGTTGACACATGGGTTGTCGTGGTCGGCCATGACACATCCAATTAGGTCAGGACATGTGTCATGTTGATTTCATATTATTAAAACATTATTTTTACCTTAAACTACACTAATTACCTCTAATCGCGATTAAAAACATAATAAGTTACTATTCACCAAAAAATTATTTTTATCCCATTGAACCACATTTTACATCTTAATGACAACCATGTATGTCAGATTTTTGAAATTCAAAATACAAAGATGGCAAAATTTCATTTAAACGGAAAAATCAGTTTTTATAAGTACCACTTAGTGGTTTCACTATTCATCAAAAATTGAAGTTTTTCAGAAAAATCCCAAAAAATTCACCCTTAGCTATATTTGATATTAAGAATTAAAAAATTAAGTATATTTTACTAATTTCAAAACATATAAGTCACATTAATTAATTTAATAATTAATTCCCACTGTCAGAGAAAATAGCGTGTTTTTATGAAACAATAAGTATCGAAAGATTGACACTAGTTTAAGTCTGTTTTCAAAGTGAAATTAATTCCAACGACCACTATTGGATTTAATGGTAAAAATATAATCTAATTTCACATTAAACAAAATTAAAAAGATAATATAATCATTTAAATAAATTAGATTAAAAAGAGGTTTTGAATTAAAATACAAAATTTTACACTATTCATTAAAAAATGAACTTTATCAGAAAGATACCAAAAATTTAAAGAAAGTAAATTTTGATGTCCCAATTCATAAGAAGAGTTTTATTTGGTCCAAAAGGATGTATAAGAGTGAACATAACTATATTTATTGATAGTTCTCCATCAAAAGGCGATAAGTGAACCTTTAATGAAAACTAGGGCATATACGCCTAAAATTGAATTATTTCCGTATTTTATGCCTTTATCTTTTATTGGATAAATGTAAAAACATTTAAAAACATATATAATCATATTTTAGTTATTTCTATCCATTCCCGCCAATACAATGGCTACATGTTAACTACCATTTAAAATAATATTATTTTATTATTAGAGTGCAACGTAAGATTCCCAAGAAACTCATTGTTGCGTGTCGGGTACGCCATCGAGCATTGCATCCCCTTTAAATTCATATTAATATTTTATTCACAAATATGAGAATTTAATATTCTTTATTTACCTGGGGTATTACATCCTTCCCCCCTTTTGGGAATTGCGTCCTCACAATTTTTAAAATTGAGCTTGGAAACATCCTTGAAAGTCCCACATCAGAACAAGAGTCGGTAAAACAATCACTTTAAAAGAATGGGAGAGAAGTACAAATGTCACCCGAGTTAACCCATACTAGGATTCCAAGTATGAAAATATGGATATGGTGGAGAAAACAAAGGGTCATGTTCTGATAGAGAGTGATAGTAAACATGTCTAGGAGAAAGTTAACCCTAAGAAAATCACAAACATGTGATGGGTTAAACGGTATTCGATTACCCAGTAGGAAACGTTAATAGACAACATTTTTGTTTTAAGTTAATTTTTATTGAGGAATTTATTCATAAGTAAACATAATCACTTATCATGTTGACTTTCAACTTTTACTAGATTCCTTAATCAAACTCATCTTTTTTTTCCAAAAGATGAGTTTTTAGGGAGACTTGTTCGCATAAAGAGTACTATAATCAACTTCTAGAGAATCACCTAATCCACCAAAGAGAACTATATACTTCCCATGTATTTAGACTTTAACCAAAACCAAAACCCAAAAAGGTTAGTACAAGATTAGAAAGTCTAGAAAAGGATAACCCTTTATAAAAAGAAAATGTATTCTTAATCTCCAAAATTTGTCCAACAAACCCAAAGTTCAACGAGGACCATTCGATAAACAATTTTTCCATAAAATCCTTCAATGTAAACCAAACTAATATTGAAACCCAATTATTTGAAGGTTAGTCACATAGTCTTCAAAGTTAAATCACAAAATTTATATCCAAACAACATCAGTTACTCTTAAAGTCTCGTATTGAAAAGTAATTAACCTAATCACATATCCTCTATGATAGGTTGATAAATTTCCATAGATAACCCAAAATCAACTTACTCTTAATTCATAAAATCATATAACTAAAAAGAATCAGTCAAACTAACTAGGGACATCACGTAGTCCAGTGGTAGGCGATAAATACCAGTCGCACTTTGGTTGTGGGTTCGATTCCCGCAGCTTTGTCCGACGCGACGGGTTGTCACACGGTCTGTGTGTTGTCCTTTTTACAAAACTATATAATTCTCAAATCATTCCCGAAAAAGGGATAAAATCATCAAAAATAACCATAAAATAATTTAACCTCAATTTTATCTCATTCCTTTCACTTCAATCATATCATATAGTAACCCATAATTACCTCAAAAGTAAGGATCATATAAACCCAAATGGTTCTTTACAACTATGTCCACAAAAGAAAAGATAACTATTACTTGAATAAAATTTTCCTATATTAAACATTAGGGTTACACATAATATAAAAAGTCTTCTAATATAACCCCATCATCAAAAGAGACTTAATACTCTTAAGAATTTCACCATAAGTCTTGAAGCCCTTATATGTTGACATCTTACTCATTCTACATTATTCATGATCCATTAACCATTCCTTTCCAACTTATTCCGAAATACCTCATTCCTACAAACAAAATCATGAATCATATCCTAAGATTCCAAAATAGGAAAACAATAGTAATGAAATAATACATACCTTTGATTGGTCATTGTCAGTTTCTTCATCCTCAATCGGAACGGCATTTGGTATTGGTAATCGAATATTTCTACGCTCTTGGTGACCCCATTCACGAAACTTCTTAATAGTAAAAGTGTTTGCATAATGACCATGTACACCACATTTAAAACATTCAATTTATCCCTCAGAAAGAACTTCTTTCCCTTTCATCGAGTCAACTGGATGCTTCCTTTTTCCATGGTAGATTCTTGCTTTATGAACTTCATTTCCACATCTGTAGCATATTTCTATCCCTTTGAAACATTTTCCTAGGTGTTTCTTTCCACATCTTTGACACATAGGTTTTTGAACACACTTACCTTTATGATTATTACCTGTACTTCCCTAGGGATTTTTTTCTCGCATATATGATGCCTTAGAGAAATAACCAAGGTTTAGGTGGTCAATCATGACTCCAGATAGTTGGTTGAGGATAATCACAAGAGTTCTCATTGTAGCTCCCATATCATTCAGTTGATTGCTCAAAAAACTGTCACAGTTTCCTTCACATCCACTGTTACCTTGGTGCCTGCTATATCTAGCCATTTACTAAAACCAAAAAGGTCAGTGTGAGTATATCAAAAAAACCAGCATGTACTAATGAGGAAGATAAACACTAAGATATACTTACTCATTCACTTTATCTAAAACCTGGTCTCTTTCTGAAATCCTAACCATTATGGTAATGCCACTTATGCTTAAAGAAAACCATAACCTCTAAAGTTATCTAAACCGACCTCTGATACCAACTATAAGGCCCCAACCTTAATCCTTACTTAATCTTGAGTTATTACAAGATTACACATTGAGGATCTTTTCAGTTTTAGAGTTTTAGGGAATTAGATCATGAAACATGCATTACATTCCACATTTAAACAAAGTGGTTACATAAAAGACAGTATTCATTCTTGCCATCAACGGAAACATATTGAAAATAAAACATGGATTCTTTCTTGACAAATCCTTTACACTATCATCACATCTTGTACCTTTCCCTTGACCTGTGAAAAACATTTAAAAACTCTGGATGATCATAAAAAGCTCAGTAAGGGTTATAAAAATATGGAAAGGAAACATGAGTTCATATATACATAAGAATGAAATCATACTTTACCCATAAAACATAGGCACTTTAACATACCTCATTAAACCATGAATAAATCATAGAAATCATAAGTCATAAAGGTAACATGAGGCATTCATAACATTCTTACATTGGGAGTAACCCTCTTGGTTACATTTTGGATACCCATCCATTATATTCCCTAAATCTCTTCGGAGAAAATTTAACGTTTCACTCCTTCGCATTATCCAATGCATTGGAGAGCTATATCGGGCTCACCCGCCCTTAGTTTATCACATAACCACCCGTTTTCATAACAATGCCCACGAACCATATAAAACAGTCATAAATGAAATATAAAATTTCCACATTTCAATCACAATATAACATTTTAGGATATTGAAATAATGAATCCATTAAAAACCCATTTTCAATACCTTTTAAAACATTTAATAAAGATATTTTTGAATCAAAGTGTCACATACCACCTTGAATCTTTTAACATTTTAAACCATTAATATCCGTATAAACAAATCCCTAAAACCATTTTGAAAACATGGATATTAATAAGAACAAATAATTGAAACATTTAAAGCGATATTTTGGTTAAAGGGGTTTTACCAAAATTAGAGACACTTGAATACAATAATTGAGGAATAACATTTAATCAGAAATTTATAATATCATGAGAATAAATGGATTCATGATATAATATTCCAAAGGACAGTATATACACCATATGAGAGTGAATTGGTGCATAACAACAATGAAGTCTCAATAGAGATGTAAAATGTGATGAAATCCCTTATAAAGAAGGTATCCTTAAATTAAGGATAAATCAATCTCAAAATTATGTGTGACAAATATAAATACACCCAATATAATTGGATATTATGTGTAAAATAATAAAAGGTCATTCACACATATTCAAATGATGACATATTCAATAACTACATGTTGAACCCAAATAAATCGAAATTGGGTTAAAAAGTTCCCTTGGTAAAATTCGACAGCCTAACGGCGTCACTTCAAAAATTCAGAAAATGAGTTGATGAGTGATAAAAAGGGAAACTCATCACTTGGAAATAAAATTTACATCAATCAGGATATAGAAGAACATATCCCAACATAATATTATGTGAATTAAAAGACATAACAAATGATGTCTTTTAAAAAGAGGAGGGTGAAAGGTTCCCTTATCGACTTGGGTAACTTTCGAAAAGTACACCCCATTGAAGAAGTGTCATACAATGAATATGTAAATACCCATAAATGGAATTATATTACAAGAGGAGTGTAATAATGGGTGGTACATAAACCACTCAAAGGAAATTGTGGAAAATGTAGCATAAATCTCACGGGAATAAAAGTGAGATGAAACATCTCTTACGAAAACTCGGCAGCCTAACAGCGCCACTTAAAACATCCAAAATTGTTTGATGAGAGGAAATAGGGTCTCTCATCACATAAACATAAAGTTTAAAGAAATAGGAATAAAAAAGAACATCCCCCCAAGATAACAAAGAGGATCTTAAAAGAAGTGACATAAATGAGAGTACTTAAAAATAAAGAGAGGGGTTAGATCTCTTATGAAAATTCGGCAGCCTAACGACGCCACTCAAAACATCCAAAATGGATTGATGAGAGAGAATAGGGTCTCTCATCATATGAACATAAAAATTACAGTATTAGTAATATAAAATAACATCCCGATCACAAGAAATATGAGCTTAAAAAGGATGACATAAAAGAGTGTACTTAAAAAGAATGAGAGGGGTAGGGTACCTTACCTCAAGTCCAACTTGTCTTGTTCGTTTCATTATATTCCTGAATAATAAACATTGGTCAATTAATAATTGCCTAAGTACCTCCTTTATAGATTATTATTCAGTTCATATCACATATTATAATGTTATAATAATTGTTTAATAATGTTAGTTCATATCAGACATGTTTGCCGATGTTTGGTACATGAGTGAAAAATGAACTTGTTTGAAAAATGATTGCCCATGCAGTTATATGTAAATAATTTCCAGAATAGTATTAATGATTAAAATATAATATATATCCAGTAAATATTAATTTCATACTATTCCTTATAATTTGGAGATAAAAAACAAAAAGCACCGTTCATGGAGACGGTAAGCCATACGTACGCATTAACGCTACTTTCATTTTTTGTCATATTAATGGAATTAAAAAAAATGAGAGATATATATATATGTTATAATTCCAGAATGATATCCATAATTTTTATGTAATATATTACATATATATCCATTATATATATGTACTTATAATATTACATAACATTTTGAGATAAGAAATGGAATGTACCGTTCATGGAGACGATAAGTCGTACATACGCATGAACGCTACTTCCATTTCTATTTCATATTTAATGGAATTAAAACATAATGATACTTAATAGTATTTTAATTCCAGTATGGTATCATATATAATATCATTAAATATATCCTTTATATGTACCACATATGGTATTAACGAATCAAATCACTTTGAGGGGGCGGTAGTTCACACTTACTTAAATGAAGATATCGCGTTTACCCATAATGAAAACCCTAAAGGTATGCCCAAAATGAAAAATTCAGAAGCTTAAGGAAAAAATAAACATATTATGTATCATATATAAATATAGAGTCATCTTAATGGCCACCATTGAAGGTGTTAGAAGAATGTTGAACAATCATTGTTTCGGGAGGCAGAAATTTGCTATCCACAGAAACAGTATGTTCTTTAACCATTAGATGTAGGTGTGTGAAAGTGTAGCTCGATTACTTATTATAAAAACATCCTAGTATATTTATGATACTAGAGTTTTTACAAAATAAATGAATAAAAAGAGTTTAGGTGGTTGTAGAAGCAAAATAAAACAAAAGGACTCAAGTGAAGACATTACCTTAAAATCGGGTAACTCCCTTTGGTTTGAGCTCAACGGCTTCCTTGGGAAGACTTATACCCAAAGTTAGGCTTCAAAGAGTAATAAAGGGAATTGAAGAGACAAAATGGGTAGAGTTTGGCTGAGGCAAAGGCTTTGGGAGTGTGGGTAAGGAGGTAGACGTGGGGGCCTTTTATAAGAGGAGAGGAGGGGCACTCTTGAAAGGTAAAGAAAAGTAACTTTATTTTAAAATGGTATTCGGATTTAAGAGGTCCCACATTGATGTTTTTCGAGGATAAGGTGATAAGGGTTCGAAATACACCCATCCAATTGGTTTTGGACGTGTTTAGGTCTTAGATATTACATTACCTTTCCATTTTATTTAAATCGTTAAATAATGAGGTTATCGCTGCATCATCATGATGTCATAAATAATTTAATATATTTAATGTCTACAAATTATAAAAAAATAACTATAATGTATGAAATATTTTTAGTTTTCCAATTAATATTTATAGTCAAAAATCAGGTTTTTATAATGCCATGTAAAAATTGTTTGAGTAAAACATTTCATGTTTGTCTCATTTTTTATTTTAACTTTAAATAAAAAGATATTAATGTCATTTTCCAACCAAAGTGGCTTCATGGAGTCCCCAAGTTGACCCATGGGTTGTCTTGGTCGGCCATGACACATCCAATGAGGTTAGGACATGTGTAAAGTTCATTTCATATTATTAAACCTTTATTTTTACCTTAAACTACACTAATTACCTCTAATCGCGATTAAAAACTTAATAAGTTACTATTCACCAAAAAATTATTTTTATCCCATTGAACCACATTTTACATCTTAATGGAATCCATGTATGTCGGATTTTTTAAATTCAAAACACAAAGATGGAAAATTCTCATTTAAACGGAAAAATCAGTTTTTATAAGTACCACTTAGTGGTTTCACTATTCATCAAAAATTGAAGTTTTTCAGAAAAAATCCCAAAAATTCACCCTAAGCTATATTTGATATTACGAATTCAAAAATGAAGTCTATTTTAAAAAATTCAAAACATATATGTCACATTAATTAATTTAATAATTAATTCCCGCTGTCAGAGCAAATAGCGTGTTTTTATGAAACAATAAGTATCAAAAGATTGACACTAGTTTAAGTTTGTTTTCAAAGTGAAATTCATTCCAAAGACCACTATTGGATTTAATGGTAAAAATATATTCTAATTTAACTTTAAACCCAATTCAAAATATAATATAATAATATAAATAAATTAGATTAAAAAGAGGTTTTTAATTAAAATACATCATTTTACACTATTCATTAAAAAATTAACTTTATCAGAAAGATACCAAAAATTTACACAAAGTAAATTTTGATGTCCCAATTATTAAGAAGAGTTTTATTTGGTCCAAAAGGATGTATATGAGTGAACAGAACTATATTTAATGACATTTCTCCATCAAAAGTTGATAAGTGAACCTTTAGTGAAAACTGGGGCATATACGCCTAAAATTGAAGTATTTCCGTATTTTATGCCTTTATCTTTTATTTGATAAATGTAAAAACATTTAAAAACATATATAATCATATTTTAGTTATTTTTATCCATTCCCGCCAATACAACGGCTACATGTTAACTACCATTTAAAATAATTTTATTTTATTATTAGAGTGCAACTTAAGATTCCCAAGAAACTCATTGTTGCATGTTGGGTATGCCATCTAGCATTGCGTCCCCTTTAAAGTCATATTAATATTTTATTCACAAATATGAAAATGTAATATTCTTTATTTATCTAGGGTGTTACACAATACCTTTTTACCACCATATAAATAACTCTTTCACTATCTTAAGATAATGAACATATTAAATGATCCCATTCAATCCACTTAACATCATAATTTCGTTATTTTAGATTTTTTCCAATGTTAATTTTAAAATAAATATGTAATGACACAATTATTGGTTAAATGACAGTGTTTATTATTTAATAGGAATAATAATTTACCACTTTCCAATTTTCAATAAAGATTAATATTTTTGTGAATCACATGTTTTGGAGACTAAAATCTCCACAATGTAATGTTTTTCATTTTATTTATCCACAAATCAAGACTAGTATAAGAGGATATTTTAACAAATAATTATGAAATTTATATCATATTTATTAGTCTTAATAAATATTCCATATTATTCCTTTCTCCCATTCTATGGAAAATGAAATCTCCAACCATGTATATGTATGGACTACTGCCTCCATGGAATGATTGATTTCTATTTTTCTTTTCATCATAAATAAATATGGATGGTGATTAGGATGGTATTAAAATAAAAATATTATTATTATGAAAATATTAAGGTTATATTTTGGGAAATAATAGAACATATTACTGATATGATAAACCAACAATTGTTTTTTATCTAAATGTTTAAAATGAGTGAACTAAGAGTACACCGATCTCTTTATCCTATGTAATGAAATTGTATAATTTTGATTATTATAATTATCCTTTAAAATTATTATAAATCACAATTATAAATACCAAATAATATCAGTATGCTTATAGTATTGTTATATTATTTCTAAACCACATCATAATCACGCATTCAACTAGGTAGGTTCATGTTTGGCTCAGTTTAACCACTAAATTGAAAAATATAATTCATTTATATCATTGATGAAAATGGGAAAATATATAATAATATTATAATATATAAATATTTAAGTAATTTTATTTCTATATCTATTATTTTTCCAAAAAATAATTAACTAATTATTTAAGGAAACACATTTCATTATTTATGGATCACTGAAACATGATCATCATAGATTTATTTTTCATATTTTGCAACAAAAACTACAATGGAAAAAACATATATATTTTAAAACTATCAGGTATCTTTTATTAGCATACCTTATATGTAATATTAATAATTTAATTATGATAACTAATATGTACCAATAAATTTTTTATGGAAATTTATCAAATAGATAAATATAAATAACACCCAGGGATGAAAATAAGTAAAAACTAACTACAATGTATATATTGATTTAAAAAAGGATTATAAATAGTTATAGATTTCAATATGGTTCTTGGTTATGTATTTAATGAATTGAAATTATTTATTCACGTAATTTTATGAATGTGCAGAGAGAATCTTGACCAATGTAAGAGTTTTTATCACAATTTTTTACTTTGAAAAATGATTATTATTATGCATCTAATTTAATTTATATGATTTTTCTTATACCTATTTGAGATTTATTATCCTTAATTATCTTTTCATAATGATATATTATGTCCATTTAAAAATAAACTCTTTTATGGTGTTTTGAAGAATGAGTTAATCCAGTTTCATGGGTTTTCATTGTCTAAATCATCATTATTTAAGACTTGTTACAAGTTATGCACCATGTTTCCTTCAGTTGGAAATTTATTGATTTATTATCCCAACAATTACCTAAAATATATTTCCGTGAAATTCTTGCGATAAACTAATATAGAACATGATATTTTCATAAAATGTATTATCGCTTATATGTTACCCTAGTCGTGTGAGTTTTTTGTAACACAATTTTAATTCCTTGAGTAATTATCATTCACATGAACTTATATGTGGTGTAAATTATTATATTTATTTTTTCATGTTTTATTATAAATATTTTTTCATTTTTACGACATAAAATTTTTTTAAATGATTCACGCATCCTATTGTTTTGTTCCTATAAGGGATATTGATCGCTCCTGTATCATTCATTGAGTTATAATTTTTCATCAGGAAATTATTATTTCCCTGATTAGGTTCTAGAAAAATAGTATATTATTAATCGTATTTAATAAAATAGTTTAGTAAAGTATTTTTTATTATTAAAATTAATGTTTTTACTCCAAATACAAATTTTTTGTTAAACAAAATCATTTGTAAAATAATAAAAAGGTTCATTCCATTCCAATTAACATGTTGTATATTCCTCTCATCATTTTTCCAAAAAATTTAATCAATTTTTAAGTCACCATTACTACATATTATTTTTAAAATTACTATATATTCAAGTAATTCACATCATATTTTCGAAATATACCATTGAAATAAACATTTATATTTTTATTTTGCATCAAGGATAATTTTTTTAAAAAAATTATCTTTTATGTTTCTGCTTCTATTTCCATTGAAATTTTAAAATGTTTTTACCTAAATGGTGTTCATATATCATTACATATGATAATAAAGAAATAAATATATTATCTCTTTGGGGATTGAAATTGGGGTAATCAAATGATTATTTTATTGATCCCATATTATAAGATACCATTAAAATCATTCATTTTTGGGAGGGTGTTTTTATTTATGTTAATACACTTCCCTATTTCCTTTATTTCATTGAGATTATGTTCTTTTTAATAGTTACACCATATTTATATTGTTGGTTTATGATAATTTTAATATAATATTTAATTTTCTGTATACTCGTTAGTATATATTGTAAACATCACATTTTAAAAAATTCTTATTGGATGATCTTCACCTACAAATAAAAGTGTTTTACTAACACAGGGAAAATTATTGACATTATTTATTTTATTATTCTAATATATATGATTATTGAAATTTTATTATGTATTTTATAACCACAAAAATTATTTAATAGGATGGGCAATCATCATGTGATAACTTTTTGACATGTGGAAAACTATTATCATTATTGATTATTAAAGACATCTAACACATGTTAATTAAATATTGGTATTCCATATTATTTTTTATATAGATAAAAATGTTATTATTATACTAGATGTTCCATAAATAATAGTATAAAAATATTTTTAAGATGTACAATGAATGAATTAAACATTATCAAGTAATTGGGGGATGAAATTATATATCTCCTCGATTCATCATCAGGTCTAAAGAGATTAAAACGTTTAGTTTTTGGTGTATTCCTTTTCCCATGATTGGATAGTGTCATGGAAAAAGTACATGAAAATAGTTTATGTTTGTCCGATATTATACATTCCATCAGTTTGAGATCAGTTTTATTAAATTACCATTATGATTTATTCCCATGGATATTTTATGCTATTATCCTCAATTAAATTATTTTTTATGTTTTTTACATATTCATTTCATAATATATATGATATGGATGTTTCATGATTACTTTAGTAAAATGTTTACCTTATGAGGCCTTTAAGATAACCACTTCTTTTTGTTCCATTTTTGTTGGTTTTTAAGAAAAGTAGTACATTGTACATGTTTATAACGATATAATGTTTGAATGATTTTATGGGAAATGTTTAATATTAATAATTATATAATTAGTTTCTTATATAATATGGGAAAAATATATTAGTTGAGAAATACAAGAAACTTATTAGTTTATGATGTCTACTAATTTCTTAAATATCTAACCCTAAATAGATTCTCCATATGTAATAGACTTCATAATCATTATTAATTTTTAAATTAATGATATTTATATCTAGGAATTTATAGATTGAATTAATGAAAGTTTGTATGGAATATTTTTATAAGAACTATATCCCAGGGTGCATGCCCAGGGATCCATATTAATCAAATAAATTAATATAACTATGTAATAAATCCATCATTATGGATTATAAAAAGATTATGATTAAAAATTATATACCCCTTTGAATGATCAAAGAAATAATGTGGTTCAGATTCTTTGTCATGAACCATGTAATGATAATGTAGATACCCAATCCATAATTATCATGATTATTACACCAAGGCACATCCATGCATTAGGATTCTTCAACCATTAGTATCTAAACATGGATACTAGTGATATAAAAACTATATATTAAAAAATTTCTAAAAATATTGGATTTTATTATATATACATACTTATAGAATTTTTTCACAAAAATTCTCCAATCATAATAGAAAAAATATTTAATAGTACAACAACTATCAAAAAATAATATTAATAACATTTAAATTATGGTCAATCTTACCTTCCTAATATTTAAATTACTGTTATCTAATATGTCATCCTATGATGTTCTTTATACTTCACTATAATAATAATTATGAGTCCTGAAGGATGTGAATGTCAAATAATATTACATAAAGAAAATATTTTAATACAACATATACAAAATGTATTTTGTATTTAAGGTTTTAGTGAATCAAGGAAAAAATTTAAAAAAATGATAACCACATTTTATTAAATAAATATACATTTTATTGACTATATATATTACTTATTAATCCATGAAAAGACTAAAAAGTCCGCAAAAGATTTCTTCATAATATAATATTCTTGAAAAACAACATTTATAAATTTAATTCTTTACTCATGAAAAATGAAATATAATAAAGGGTGACCTCAAACCCTCGATAAGGGTAACCATAATAGATAAAAATGAAAGATCATACATGATTATAAGATAACCTTATGGGTATGAGGATTTTTGAATGGAATATAAAAATATAATATATATAATTAAAACCCAATAACACATGGTTTGTGAGACAAGAATCAAAGCATGATGCTTTTGTATAAACAAACAAAAGTAAATGGATCATGGAATGATCATATTGTGACCAAAACATAATAGATAAAACCATGAATATAACTTGACATTCACTACCAAGAACATCATTAAATAGATATAACTTTTCATGGTGTATTAGGTTCACTCCATAATTCCATATATAAAATCTCATCAGATATACAGCTTTACCAGATTCATTGGAGGGATATATAATTCAGAACTCAACTGTAAAAAAATATTACCTTCTTGCATATTTGTGCCACATGAAATGGATTAATAGTTTTACCAAATAAATATTAAATTTAAAATGAAATAGGTTTCATGATTTTATCTACAATACATGACTATAAAAAATTCGAATAAATATCATGGATCATTTCAAAATAAAAAATCCCAGTAAAAATTAGAATGTAAAAGGATGTTTTCACTAATGAAAAAACACATTTGAAAAAATAATTCTATGAATGGTACCAAATAAATGATTTTTATGAGTGTTTGTTTGATAACTTCTATTTACTTCATAAAAAATGAAAATATTATCATGTAAATCATTATGAAAATCATGAATGTAACGCCCCGACCCCAGCTACCCAGAGTCGGTGCATTACTTCGTAACATTGGCATGATCACAAAAGATCATGTCTCGAAAGACCGATTAGTTTAGTAGCCTTGGAAACACTAGATACATTCATAAGTCTTTCATTACATCAAAAAGTAAACAAACTACAATAACATGGTCTTCATAGTCCACAATCATATCCTCTTCTGACTATCCCTGCAGGTCATTCATAAAATACTTCTTCACATCCTGGAAAATATTAAAACATTGAAAGGGGTGAGCTCAGATGCTCAGTAAGGATAACAATATTGCGAAAGCTTTCATAAATAAACCTAAAAATTTAAGGCAATGTATAACTAAAACAAAAGCCTTTTAAACTTGAACATCAACATAATATGGCAAAAATAAAAATAAATAAATCTATTTACTTACTCACATGGATATTCTACTAGTCGTATAATCACATGCAATATCAATAACCACTTTCATAATGAGGGAATGTATAATGGAAGACATTCTGAAACACTTTGTCAAGGCCTCGGCCAAGACATCTAAAATGATTAAGGTCTCGGCCAAAACCATAAATCAAATTGGGAAAGGGCCTCGGCCAATTCCACGTCTAGTTGTCTCATGATACCTACCGATGCATCGAGGAGCTATAGCGGGCTCCACACGTCACTTATTAAGTCCAATACATTCCTCATATGAATAGGTTTAAACATATCATAAACCATAACATAATCGTATCACATAAAACATGCATAAAGGAAACATAACATTTCCACATTTCCATCACAAGATATCAATACAAAACATTGATATAATAAAAATGCTTTAAAAACTATTTTCAATACCAAAATAAAAGAAAGTTAAAACTTTGTATTTATTTTTCATTAAAAAAAATGATGGCTTGTAGAGGAAGCTGAAACTAAAATAATGGTCATGACGGCGGAGAAGTCATTGTCGCCGCATAAGTACGGAAAGAAAAACATCTCCTTTTGTTGTTTACCAAAACACTTCGTATAAAAAAGATTCCTTTTGAATAAACGTAAAAGTCAAAGGGGTTTATACACCGTATAAAAGAAAGTTGTGTATAAAACCAAATATGCCTCAATGAAAGGGGATTGAGACGAAGTCCTTAAATAGATCATTTTTAAAATAAAATAGATCTACTATAGTTACACATAATGAAAGTAAAAATACAAAATAGGACATAATAATATCATGACATAATTTGAAAGTAGGAGATTAACCCAAATAATGGAAGTTGGGTTAAGAAGTTCCCTTACCTTGTGTCTGACTTGACTCAACCGTTCTTTAACCTCCTGAATAATAAACTAGAGTTAATATCTACCTTATTAAGAACCATTTTCAATTTCATTATCCTTTTTATATCACTTATTACAATGTTATGAATATTATGTAATTATTCAAGTTAATAACGATCGTTTTGTCGATCTTTGGTAACTTGAGTCAACAATAAACTTCTTATAATTACAAGTTGTTCATGTGGTAGAATATCCATTATATCCAGAATTATATTCATGATTTAGATGTCATATATATCTTATATATCCAGTATATACATTCATTTATAATATTACGTAACATTTAGAGGTAAGAAATGAAATGCACCGTTCATGGAGACGGTAAGCCGTACGTACGCATGAACGCTACTTTCATTTCAATTTCATATTTAATGGAACTAAATCATAATGATATAAATGTATAATATAATTCCAGTATAATATAGTGTATAATACCATTTAATCCATCCTTTATACATCCCACATATGGCATTAATGATTCAAATCACTTTGAGGGGGCGGTAGTCCGCACTTCCTAAAATGAAATTATCGCGTTTTACCCATAATGGAAATCATAAAGTATGCCATAAATGAGAAATACAGAAGAATAAGTAAAACATAAACATATTATATATCATATATAAAAATAGTGACATCTTAATGTCCACCATTGAAGGTGTTATATGAGTGTTGAACAATCATCGTTTCGTGAGGCAGAAATTTGCCATCCACAGAAACCGTAAGTTCTTTAACCATTAGATGTAGGTGTGTGTAAGTGTAGCTCTAATACTTCTTATAACAACATCCTAGTATATTTAGGATACTGGTTTTGTTACAAAAGAAATGAATAAAAGGAGTTTAGGGGGTTGGAGAAGAAAAACAAAACAAAACAACATTTAGAGAAGACATTACCTCAAAATTGGGTAACTCTTTTTGATTTGAGCCAAAGGCTTCCTTGGGAAGAGTTATGCCCAAAGTGAGGCTTCTAGGAGTAAGAGGGGGATGTTGGGAGAGTATTTGGTCAGAGGTTGGCCGAGCCAAATGGCTTGAAGGTGTGAATAAGGTGGTAGAGGTGGGGGCCTTTTATAAGAGGAGAGGAGGGGCTCTTTTGGAAAGATTGAAATGTTACATTATTACACAATTCTTTTCAGATTCTAAAGGTCCCACACTTATATAATTAGAGGCTAAGGTGATAAGGGTTCTAAATATCCTCATCCAATTGGCTTTGGACAAGTGTAAGCCTTGGATTTTTCATTATCTTCCCATTTTATTTAAATCGTTAAATAATGAGGTCATCGCTGCATCATCATGATGTCATAAATAATTTAATTTATTTAATGTCTAAAAATTATAAAAAAATTACTATGATGTAGGAAATCTTTTTATATTTCTAATGAATATTTATAATCAAAAGTTGGACTTGTGTAACCCCACTTAAAAACTGGTTTAGTAAAACAACTCATGTTTGTGTCAATTTAATTTTAACATTAAATAAATATATATTAATGTCATTTTCCAACTAAAGTGGCTCCATGGGGTCCCCAAGTTGACGCATGGGTTGTCTTGGTCGGCCATGACTGATCCAATAGGAGTAGGACAAGTGTCATGCTAATCTCATATTATTAAAACATTATTTGTACCTTAAACTACACTAATGACCTCTAATCGCGATTAAGAACTTAAAAATTACTATTCACCAAAAAATTATATTAATCTCATTGAACCACATTTTACTTCTTAATGACAACCATGTATGTCGTATTTTTGAAAATCAAATCACATAAGTGGTAATATTTCATTTAAACGAAAAATCAGTTATTTAACTACCACTTAGGGGTTTCACTATTCATCAAAAATTGATGTTTTTCAGAACAAGGCCAAAATTTCACCCTAAGCTATAATTGATATTCTGAATTCATAAATGATGTCTATTTTACAAAATTCCAATCATATAAGTAGCATTAATTAATTTTATAATTAATTCCCGCTGTTACGACAAATAGCGTGTTTTTAAGAAACAATTTATATCAAAAGATTGGCAATTGTTTATGTCCAATTTCAATGTTAAATTAATTATAATGACCACCATTGGATAAAATGGTAAAAATATATTCTAATTATACTTTAAAACCACTAAATATTATAATTTATCACTATAAATTATTTTGATTAAAAAATTTGTTTTTAAGTAATTTTCACTATTCATAAAAAATTAGAAGTCTCAGAAAAATACAAAAAATTCAACATAGGCTAATTTCGATATTAAGAATACAAAAATGAAGTCCATTTTGAAATATAAAATTTCTATAATTTTAAAAGGTGGTTATTACTATTCATAATTTCTTCTTTGATTAGTCGCGGTGTTTTAGAACTCGAACTTGCGTACAATGCAAGCTATTGCATTATTGAAAGAGAGGCGTATCGTGGAAGCTCGGGGTGTTACATTCTCCCCTCCTTCAATAAATTGCGTCATCGCAATTTGAAATTTTTCTTGGAAAATAAAAGGTTGAAAAGAGAAAATACCTTTGAGGAAAACCCACATCGGAAATAAAGTTAATAAATATATAACATTAAAAGAAAGCAAGATAAGTACAAAGGTCACCCGATATAGCCCATTCTAGGATTCTATGAAAATATGGATATGGAGGAGAAACAAACCATCAAGGTCTGATGGAGAGTTATAGAAAACAGGATTAGGAGGAAGTTTAACCACAAGAAAATCACAAACTTGTGATCGGTTAAACGGTCATTGAATCCCCAGTTGGAAAAGTTAACCGACAACATTTTTGTTTTAAGTTGCCTTTTATAATGTTGAGGAATTTATTTAGGAGATTTACTAAGAACGTAAGGGAATATACATACTTGTTATGTATACTTTCATTCGTTAATAAATTTTACCACAAACCCAACTTTTACTCCAAATGGTAACAGAACTCAAAAATATTCTATTTATCCTAATTGTATAAGGTTCCAAATGTTAACACATGCCATTTAGATTAGTAAAATTATTTTGTAATAACCAGGGACTTCCTGTAGGCTAGTGGTAGGAAATAAAGGCTTGTCGCACTATGGTTGTGGGTTCGATTCCTGCAGCTTTGTCCGACGCGACGGGTTATTCCCCACCCTGCAGGTTGTCCTTTCCTAAAACCATAGTATTATAATATTCCAAAAATAATCTTCAGAAATTCTTTAACCTTAAAAAATACTATCCATGGTCCAACTTAATCCATTCCAACCTTAATAGTTATCCAAAATACATCCATCCAGACTTTCTCTAAAAGGTCTCTAAATTCCAAAATCAACTGTAACATCAGATTCCCCAAACAAAGAAAAGTTTCTCTTATTGTCACACACTAAAAATATGATTACCTTAATCATATTAAAACCTTACTGAAACAACAAGTACTGCAGTACAATCCTTATATATATATCACATTATTATAATAACCAGAATATAATCCATGAGTCCAAAAGCACCAATACATTAATTATTCTGCATCAACTGTAGTAACAGCATAAGATTGTCCTTGATCCCTTGGCCCTTTCTAAGGTAAGTTTCCCTGACGCTTAGGACATTAATTTGCATAATGACCCATTTCTCTACAATTATAGCATTCAACTTTGATAGCCTCTTTCTTTCCCTTGCAATCATGAGCCTGGTGAACCTTTTCTCCACATTTATAACAAATCCCATTCCTTTTAGGCAAGTACTAGGGTGATTCTTCCCACAATTATCACATAATGGAAAATCCTTCTTTCCCTTTTTCCCTTTATCTGTCTCTTGTTCCACCGTTCTCTTCTTCTCTTGCTTTACTTTGTTGTCATAAGACTTAGAGAATTCCTTTTCTGTCTTGATGGCACACGAGACAATATCTTCGTATGATGAGAAGGATTGTGATACTAAAGCTCGACGGAGAAATGGTTTTAACCCATCAAAGAAACGATCAATCTTACTCCTTGGGTTACGTATATAATCTGCAGCATACCTCGCTATCCTTGTAAAGTTAGCCTCATACTTTGCGACATTCTCATCCTCCTTCTGCCTCAGACTCAGAAATTGCCTTTCCATATCTGCTCGATGGTCACGAGGAAAGTATTTTTCTAAGAAAATATCTTTGAACTCCCTCCATTCCATATTCGATACGTCATCATCTTCCTTTGTGTTTTGAATCAACGACCACCACTGATCGACATCTCCAGTGAGGCGGTAAACTGCCATGACAACCTTCTCCCTTTCACTACTCCCCAAGGCATGGAATATTTTCTCTAAGGAATTTATCCATTGCTCAGCTACTATAGGATTTGTACTCCCATTGAAGGTTGGTGGTTGTTGCCTCATGAAGCGGTCTAACATTGATCCTCCACGTTGCGGATCAGGGTGCTCCATACGAGTAAGGTTATTATTCATAACCTGCGTGAGTTGTCCCAGTATGGTAATAAGTTGATCAGCACTAGTTGTATCTCCAGATCCACAATAATTATCTTGAGCAGGAGGGAAATCCCTACATGGAGTGCGTGCATTGATACGGTTTCCATTTCTTTCACTAGGCGCCATTTCTAAACAATGGCATAAACTAGATCAGTTTATGAATCAAAATACATAATCCCATACTTATAAAACACTTAACATAAGTTGAACTATTTATGGATATAATCCATAATCATAAAAATGTTTTCATTGAGGAAGTATATACTCATAAGCCCTTCATAATGATTTGTAAAGAAAATGAGAGTTATCCTAAGCATATCCCCCGGCAGTGTCGTAACCAAGAGTGCAGCAAGGCCCGTTGTCGTGCACCAGTTCCCGTTCGAGTCTAGCTCAAAGCGGTGTTTTCGGGTTTTACCCCTAGGTACATCTGTGTCAGAGCCGCCTCTACCAGCTCGTATCCAGACAGGGATGTATTGCTCAGAAAACTCATAACATCTCTATAATACCAAAATTCTAGGAAGTTCTTCTATACTAATCCTCAAAGTCTATCTTTGGGCTATGTGCTCTAATCAGAGTTTATCTAAATCTAGCTTCCAAGGTTAGTACTAAACTTCCTCTAATACCAACTGTAACGTCCCGACCCCAGCTACCCAGAGTCGGTGCATTACTTCGTAACATTGGCATGATCACAAAAGATCAAGTCTCGAAAGACCGATTAGTTTAGTAGCCTTGGAAACACTAGATACATTCATAAGTCTTTCATTACATCAAAAATTAAACAAACTACAATAACATGGTCTTCATAGTCCACAATCATATGCTCTTCTGACTATCCCTGCAGGTCATTCATAAAATACTTCTTCACATCCTGGAAAATATTAAAACATTGAAAGGGGTGAGCTCAGATGCTCAGTAAGGATAACAATATTGCGAAAGCTTTCATAAATAAACATAAAAATTTAAGGCAATCTATAACTAAAAAAAAGCCTTTTAAACTTGAACATCAACATAATATGGAAAAAATAAAAATAAATAATGCCATTTACTTACTCACATGGATATTCTACTAGTCGAATAATCACATGCAATATCAATAACCACTTTCATAATGAGGGAATGTATAATGCCAGACATTCTGAAACACTTTGTCATGGCCTCGGCCAAGACGTATAAAATGATTAAGGCCTCGGCCAAAACCATAAATCAAATTGGGAAAGGGCCTCGGCCAATTCCACGTCTAGTTGTCTCATGAGACCTACCGATGCATCGAGGAGCTATAGCGGGCTCCACACGTCACTTATTAAGTCCAATACATTCCTCATATGAATAGGTTTAAACATATCATAAACAATAACATAATCGTATCACATAAAACATGCATAAAGGAAACATAACATTTCCACATTTCAATCACAAGATATCAGTACAACACATTGATATAATAAAAACACTTTCAAAACCATTTTCAATACCAAAATAAAAGAAAGTTAAAACTTTGTATTTATTTTTCATTAAAAAAAATGATGGCTTGTAGAGGAAGATGAAACTCAAATAATGGTCATGACAGAGGAGAAGTCGTTGTCTCCGCATAAGTATAGAAAGAAAAACATCCCCTTTTGTCGTTTAGCAAAACGCTACATATAAAAAAGATTCCTTTTGAATAAACGTAAAAGTCAAAGGGGTTTATACACCGTATAAAAGAAAGTTGTGTATAAAACCAAATATGCCTCAATGAAAGGGGATTGAGACGAAGTCCTTAAATAGATCATTTTTAAAATAAAATAGATCTACTATAGGTACACATAAAGAAAGTAAAAATTCAAAATAGGACTTAATAATATCATGACATAATTTGAAAGTAGGAGATTAACCCAAATAATGGAAGTTGGGTTAAGAAGTTCCCTTACCTTGTGTCCGACTTGACTCAACCGTTCTTTAACCTCCTGAATAAGAAACTAGAGTTAATATCTACCTTATTAAGAACCATTTTCAATTTCATTATCCTTTTTATATCACTTATTACAATGTTATGAATATTATGTAATTATTCAAGTTAATAACGATCGTTTTGTCGATCTTTGGTAACTTGAGTCAACAATAAACTTCTTATAATTACAAGTTGTTCATGTGGTAGAATATACATTATATCCAGAATTATATTCATGATTTATATGTCATATATATCTTATATATCCAGTATATACATTCATTTATAATATTACGTAACATTTAGAGGTAAGAAATGAAATGCACCGTTCATGGAGACGGTAAGCCGTACGTACGCATGAACGCTACTTTCATTTCAATTTCATATTTAATGGAACTAAATCATAATGATATAAATGTATAATATAATTCCAGTATAATATAGTGTATAATACCATTTACTCCATCCTTTATACATCCCACATATGGCATTAACGATTCAAATCACTTTGAGGGGGCGGTAGTCCGCACTTCCTAAAATGAAATTATCGCATTTTACCCATAATGGAAATCATAAAGTATGCCATAAATGAGAAATACAGAAGCATAAGTAAAACATAAACATATTATATATCATATATAAAAATAGTGACATCTTAATGGCCACCTTTGAAGGTGTTATATGAGTGTTGAACAATCATCGTTTCGTGAGGCAGAAATTCGCCATCCACAGAAACCGTATGTTCTTTAACCATTAGATGTAGGTGTGTGTAAGTGTAGCTCGAATACTTCTTATAACAACATCCTAGTATATTGAGGATACTGGTGTTGTTACAAAAGAAATGAATAAAAAGAGTTTAGGGGGTTGGAGAAGAAAAATAAAACAAAACAACATTTAGAGAAGACATTATCTCAAAATTGGGTAACTCTTTTTGATTTGAGACAAAGGCTTCCTTGGGAAGCGTTCTGCCCAAAGTGAGGCTTCTAGGAGTAAGAGGGGGATTTTGGGAGAGTATTTGGGCAGAGTTTGGCCGAGCCAAATGGCTTGAAGGTGTGAATAAGGTGGTAGAGGTGGGGGCCTTTTATAAGAGGAGAGGAGGGGATCTTTTGGAAAGATTGAAATGTTACATTATTACACAATGCTTTTCGGATTCTAAAGGTCCCACACTTATATAATTCGAGGCTAAGGTGATAAGGGTTCGAAATCTCCTCATCCAATTGGCTTTGGACAAGTGTAAGCCTTGGATTTTTCATTATCTTCCCATTTTATTTAAATCGTTAAATAATGAGGTCATCACTCCATCATCATGATGTCATAAATAATTTAATTTATTTAATGTATAAAAATTATAAAAAAAATACTATGATGTAGGAAATATTTTTATATTTCTAATGAATATTTATAATCAAAATTTGGACTTGTGTAACCCCACTTAAAAACTATTTTAGTAAAAAAACTCATGTTTGTGTCAATTTAATTTTAACATTAAATAAATATATATTAATGTCATTTTCCAACTAAAGTGGCTCCATGGGGTCCCCAAATTGACCCATGGGTTGTCTTGGTCGGCCATGACTCATCCAATAGGAGTAGGACAAGTGTCATGCTCATCTCATATTATTAAAACATTATTTGTACCTTAAACTACACTAATTACCTCTAATCGCGATTAAGAACTTAAAAGTTACTATTCACCAAAAAATTATTTTAATCTCATTGAACCACATTTTACTTCTTAATGACAACCATGTATGTCGGAATTTTGAAAATCAAATCACAAAAGTGGTAATATTTCATTTAAACGAAAAATCAGTTATTTAACTACCACTTAGTGGTTTCACTATTCATCAAAAATTGAAGTTTTTCAGAACAAGGCCAAAATTTCACCCTAAGCTATAATTGATATTCTGAATTCAAAAATGATGTCTATTTTACAAAATCCAAACATATAAGTTGCATTAATTAATTTTATAATTAATTCCCACTGTTACGACAAATAGCGTGTTTTTAAGAAACAATTTATATCAAAAGATTGGCAATTGTTTATGTCCAATTTCAATGTTAAATTAATTCTAATGACCACCATTGGATAAAATGGTAAAAATATATTCTAATTATACTTTAAAACCACTAAATAGTATAATTTATCACTATAAATTATTTTTATTAAAAAATTTGTTTTTAAGTAATTTTCACTATTCATAAATATTTAGAAGTTCTCAGAAAAATACCAAAAATTCAACATAGGCTAATTTCGATATTACGAATACAAAAATGAAGTCCATTTTGAAATATAAAATTTCTATAATTTTAAAAGGTGGTTATTACTATTCATAACGGTTACTTTGATTAGTCGCGGTGTTTTAGAACTCGAACATGCGTACAATGAAAGCTATTGCATTATTGAAAGAGAGGCATATCGTGGAAGCTCGGGGTGTTACAATGAAACATAAATATTACCCCTTGATATTTTCTGAAATCTTTTTATCAAATAAATTTAATATTTTCAATATTTTATGTTAAAAAAAACACTAAACATTTATTTTGTTACACATAGAACCATGCTTATCATGCATTACATGAAATAATAAGTTTATCATTCATTAAATGAAACACTTAGTTTTTCATTCCTTATTTGAAACACTAAGTGTAAATTAAATGTGACATACAATAAGAATATTAATATTTAATATGATAGTTATCAACAAGCCATAAGAATGGTTGGTATTAAGAAGATTAACTAAATCGTGAAACTATACGGTTTATATATATATATATATATATATATATATTATTTTTCGGTGAAAAATTAATTTGAATTCAAAATAACTTTTTTGAAAATTACAGAAATTTTTATCTAAAGAACTATTTTTAGGCACACAAACACATTTCACTTCAATAAATTAAAAAAATAACTTTTGATGAATTATTTTAGTTAAATTATTATATTATATATTCAAAAAAATGTTTCGAATTCATATTATTTTAATTTTATACTTGATATCATATTAAATCCAATTTTATGCTTAAAATTGTATATTTTTAATAAATATTTTTTTCGCTTTTCATGCACTAATGTTAAAAATAATTATTTCATATTTAAGAATATTTATTTCAAAAGATTGAAATTATTTTTGATATCAGAATTATTAAATAATCTTTTTTATAAATATTTTAAATTTTTCTGAAAATATAAAATTTACAATGAATAGTGAAAATACTTGTTTTAATTATGAATTTACATTACTTTTAAAAAATTTAAAATAATCCATATTATATTAATATTAATTAAAAATAATTTTTCAAAATATATTTATAAATATATACTAATCCAATTTAGGGCATTAGAATAAATATTATATTAAGTATTTTTGTACAAATGTTATAATCCTTTGAAACTTTTATCATTGGAAACCACGTTTTCATCACATCTACAAGATTAATTTATATTAATTTTTTCTACCTCTTGGAATTTAATTCTGGAAAATGAAATTCATATTTAGAATATAAAATTATATTATATACTAACATAAAATTAATTGTTTAATAATAATAATAATAATAATAATAATAAAACAAATTAATTACCATAGTTATGGCTAAAAATGATTTTACATGGGGTTAAACTAAAAAAATATGGGGTAACATAAACTATAATATTTTACAACAAAAATTATATGGAATAATTTCTACCATATCACATCTAAGGTTCAATAAGGTCCATTTTGGTGTATTTTGGTAGGTGGAAAATGTGGATAGTAATTATTTCAAAAATTAAATGTGTTCCACTCATCTCACCTATGAAAGTCCACACCCTCTCCTCTTATCAGGACACAAAATGACCCATCTTCGTTCACCAAAATAAATCTCAAAAAACAAATTTAATTTAATCCTTTAATTCTATGACACTTTTATTGGTCATAAATCTATCATATGAAGGATTTTGGAAAAAACAAAAAAAAAGGTAACCCAAGAAGAGGTAAGGTCCCAAATAAAGGATTTTTTATTATTTCTTCCTCCAACTCATTGAATTAATAAAAAAATTGTTGATATAATAACTAAAAGATATTCCATATAACAATTTAATTTTTTGTGATGTTCACGACCTTCAACCATCTCATCATCTATCAAATTGTTTATGAAACCATCCTTTGTGTGTACATCAAACCACTAGCTTGCGAACCAATGTTTTTTTTCAATCACCACCTCTCAATGCTAAATAAAATTATTTATTTAATATTTTTATACAATATACGTTTTATTATTATAAATATTCTATTATAATACAATTTCTACCTTCTTACCCCATAACCCATTATAAAACAATAACTTCGCTCATGTGTACGGTGTGTTACTCCCTTGTGTGCTAATGTGATGTGTTTTTAATATTTATTTTAATTAGATGCTAATAAAGATATGCATATTGAATATATATATTTATATGATATTTATAACATAATTATAATTATATAATTATGATATCGCATACAATTTCTTACTTTCAATTCCATACGGGATATGATAATGTCATTAATATATACAGAAGATTACCGCCTCCTGTAGCGATGACATTTATTTTACCCTATTTCTTTTGATGGAAGGTAATTAGGGAAAATTTAAATAATATATTAAATATATATGATATAAAAATATTTTATAATGTATATATTATTTACCACGCTTTCATATCATCTGTTTCGAAAATGGAATCATCGTTCATGCATATGTATAAATGACCGTCTTTGTAAATGGTGTATTTAATTTTTAATATGAATATTTTCTAGATTACTATATATATATAGTGAATATATATTATAATTATATCATGCTAAATTAATGGAAATTTTTTATCCATGATCAATGTAATAGAACAAAAAATACTAAACCAAAAAATAAATGAAAAACCAAGCAATTATTACAAAAAATATAATTTTGATAAGGAATTATAAATTAATGTATAATAAATTATCATCATTAAATAATATATTATAGTATATGTTTAATTGTATTTATTTAATAGATTTATCATAAAAATTTATTTATTATAGTGGATGTTTGAATGTGTAAAATGGAAGTTGAGACATACGAAATGGGATTTCCATATCACATACCACCTACATGACACACATGTCATTTTCACCACCAATTTATTCTATGTGGTGCAAATATTTCCCCTGATGGTATTTTATGATGAATTTTTAAAAAAATATTATGAATTATAATATTGATTTTCGTATCACTCTTTCTTGGGGTGTAAATTCTAATGTTACCAAAGCGGTAATATATTTTTTCTTGCTATTCAACTATTCATACATATGTTGTGTTATGAACATATATTATTATATGATGTGTATAATTCCACATAGATTTGTTATTTTCTCAATATATTTATTTTGATGATATTATATGTTCCATTTGATGTTATTCTTTAGTAGGGAATTTGTATATAAGGTTCCAATGTTGTAAAGGGTTGACATTACAATTACATTTTTTATTGGGATTCATTATATCTACGATTCCACTATTGAAATAATATGATCCATATATCGAGAAACTCGTCAATTTTAAAATCCGAGGTTTATTTAATGAGAATACTTTTTTACTGTCATTTTCCTCTATTTATGTATCCAAGTGTCTAATATTTTTTAAATAAAACTGATAATTTTTCTCTATTCTTTCAAAAATACATTTTATTTTAAATACCAGATTATATGAAATTTTTTTAAAAACATTATTTCATAAATTCACCAATTTATTTATTAAATAAATTTATTTCTTTTTTTAATTGTTTTAAAAATATTCAATGTAATCATCATGTGGTCTTCAAAATGAGTTCTGTTTGGATTTTATCAAAATTGGGAAAATAATATATTGTTTATCTTTTATGACATGATTGAAATTTTCAGCTATCATGAACAACTCAGTATTTTAAATCTTCTTTTTTATGATTAAAATATTATTTTAGAAGAAAATGATTTCTAAATTATTTTATGGTTTTTTAGTTTTAAAAATTAATTATATTAGTTTAATGGATATTTTCCCCAATAAATGTTTTCACTGATTTTAAAGAATCTAGTATAGGATTAAAATGTTTTTTTCCATTAAAATCATTTTCACCATGTTTCAAAACATTTTATGTGTATAAACATTATCTTTAAAAAAATAATCTTGATAATTTTTTATGTTTTAAAATGTTTCTTTCAAAATTAAAAGGATATTTCTCTCAATATGTGTTTTTCGTGATAAATGATATTCATTTTCAATCCAAGATGACATTGTTTCATTTCACTTATGATTTACTAGGTATATAATTCAATGATACCATTATTATTATTAATCTATATTTTTTATGTTTATTACTAATAGATATTTGGGAACCATATTTGTTTTCCATGGGTTATACCCTGATAAAATATTTATTAAACATGATTTTTATCCACGATTCATGCTTTTATAAAAACATAATTTCATTATGAAGCCTATTTTATGGAAAGATTCTAATATAATGAGATGATTACGAGACCCATATTATTTCATGGGTTCTGATATGATGAATTTCATATGATCTTGTGGCTAAATTCTATAATATGTTCATTATGTGACTGGTGTGTCCTATATCTCCCTCTAATGAATTGTGTAAATATTAATATCTCATAAGATAAATAGGGTTTTAATGGTGAGTGAACCCAGTTCTATAAGGTACATTGTCCACTATGATAGTCTTGGGAGTAATATTCAACTATGATAGTACTGGAAATGATACTTAACTGATATGAAAATTAATTTATATTGTTATGTATATGACACAATTCCATGATATTTTCTAATGTTATTCCCTCGTGTCTCATTTTCATTGATTTAAATATGATTCATGTCTTATGAACCAATAATGTTTATTTTATGACTCGATTTTATTGATTGTAATAAGAAGGTTATGGATTTAATATTTTATATACATTTTCTCATACACATATAATGGTATTATTCTTATGTTATCATTAATATCTCCCTTTTTTACCCTTATCGAGAATCTGATTTCACCCTTTATTATATTTTTCATTAACTATGTTATGAGGAAAGGTTTAATTTGTGTTATTTTATAGAATAATACTATGTTATACGATATTTATTGGATATGTTGATGATCATTCAAGAAATAATAATATTGTGTATCTAGTCTCCAAAGAAACTAAACTATTATAGTCCATAATAATTTCTTTATAAAATGTAATGAATATCCATCTAAAATGTTTTAGATATTCATATATGTATATCATATTTCTCAGAAATGAAACAAAAAATGGTAATTCATTTTAGAAATAAAAAAGGGAAATTTTATAAATAAATATAAAAGTATTTTTATAAAACTAATTTAACATTATCATAAATGGTGCTGTTATGGGTAATTTTCAAAAGAAAATTTTAAAAAGGTGAAGTTATAAAGTTTAAAAAAATTATATTATGAAACATAAATAGTAGTTAAATAAAATTGATATATATTATTATGTTTATTAAGTGTGGAGTGGATAAATAAATTTTGTTACTAAGGTGAAAAAATTTATACCTCTATTTAAAACCCACGTCATGGAAACAAGTTATAAATATAAATTTAAAATGGGGTTTTGAAATGTATGAACAATATATAAAATAAAATATTATTCATATACTAAATATAAATAGAAAAAATTAGTAGGACGATCATAACATGGAATCAATGATACAAAATCATTTAAGAAGTCCATAACTTTTCATAACATACATATAGTTTCAAGAAGGATGAGAATTCATAAATACAATGATTTTTGAACCACAATTTATTTCTCATGATATAAATTAGGAACATTATATGAAATGAATTTTAAATATCAGATATAAACATTATAAATAAAAAATTCAGGAATATTAATAAAAACCTTATATTTTAGAAAAGATATCAATCATAGTCTGATGTATGTAAGTGAATTAATTATAGTAAAACTTCTATGAAAAACAATTGTTAAAGATATTACAAGTGATGTGGAGTTGTTGAGAATATAAACATATAAATTAGTGTATAATATCCTAAAATAATTAATTAATGGTGATAGAGATTAAACTTATTTTATATTTTAATTTTTTTAATTCAAGACTCCATTAGAATTAAAAAGCATGAATAGAACGTCGAATTTCATGAAATCTAAGAGAATATTGATTAAAAAAAATAAAGGGAACTAGATACAACAATCCAAATAAAACATGTTGAATAATAAGAAATAGGATTCAAGGTGGTGAAAATTGACAAAATAAACCCATAGAAGATATAAATTATACGAGATAATAATCATATGATAATGCTTCGGAAAATGAGAATTATTAAACCCCAAAAAGATAAGGAAATAAAATTTAATTTAATTCTATATTTAAATAATAGAGTTCAATAAAAATGAATGTAACTCAATAAAATAAAATTTATTATGCATAGACCCTTACATTATTCAGAACTCCTTCAGTGAATTGGTCTCTTGATTGATAACATTTAGTTTATTAGATACCTTATTAGGAACCATATTCATCTATATTTTTTTAATATGAACCATTACCGCCCTAATTATCATTATTCTTATTAAGAATATATTTATTCCCAAAAATTAAATTTATCTAATTAAATAATATGAAAATGTTTATATAATATTTTACATCCATTTTTTAGTTAATTTATACATGTGATGAAAACTAATTTTTTTTACAAAAGAAAATAAATTAGTTTTTATGGTAAAATATTACTTATATTTCCTAAATGATGTTCATGTGTTATATATTTATAAATAAGTAATTTAATTAAATATTTTATATATATATATAACATTTTTTAAAAAATTATTTTATTATTGTACTATGAAAATACCTTAAATGTGATGATTTTAGTAATGTTAGTATTATCCCATTATTCACCAAAAACTAATGCATTCAGAAAAGTCCAAAAAATTATTTCAATGATAATTTTGATTTTATAAAATAAAATTGAGATTATTTTTATCAAATTTAGATTCTAATTTTTATAAATTTATCTTTTAAATATGGAATTTAAATAAAACTATTTTGATGATAAAAACATCCTACAACATAAAATGCGGAAATGAAAATTATTAAAAATAAATTTGTTAAAAAAGTACATTAATTTTGAAGATTATAAATTCTTAATTTAATTTTATATAGTCACTAAATATCATAATTAGAGATATAATAATAAGGTATGTTCTGGTGGAAGTCAAGTGTTGTGATTCTGCTAGCATAGATCTCATTGAAATTTACACAGTCCTCCACATATCTCGTATAATATTTTGTTTATACAATAATTAATTCACTAAATCTTGTGCATGGTAAAGATAAAAAACCTAAAAAAATATACTTTAATTTCAATTTTTACCGAAGAGCTTCATAAATATGACTTCATCCACTAGATTATATTTCATTCATTCATAGATTTCATTATATGGTTCCTCGCTTTCATACCAGCTAGTATAGTAGCTATATTATAATGGTAAAATTATATTTTAACATATCCATATATATGTTTTTATCAGTAACTCTTGAATAAAACCTACTAAAAATATTTATTTATTGAAAATACTTTGTGAGATTTTGTTTTGTAACATCCAAAGATTTTATGTTATATTTCATTATAATTAAATTTTATCTCCTCAGTAGATTGATATACATGCAAAGTCAAGTAAAAATGAACTATAATATTTTTCCATTATAATATATACTTTAAATCAGTGGGAAATAATATTATTAAATAATTTATTAAAATTATATAGTTTATACATGTATAAACAGATTTCATTGGCTATCAATTTATTAAAAAAAAAATAAATCTTTTGAATGTAAAATAAATATTTATCTGAAAAACTATTTTTATGGGTGAAATGTTTTTTCATATAAATAAATAAAATCATTAACTATAACCATATTATTTTAATTATATTAATATATTTTTTATTCAATATAATTTTTAATCATTAATTTAATATTTTTACAAGGTATGGGATATGAATATATATAGTTTTATGCTTAAAATCAATAATTTTTTTAAAATAATTTTCATTTTTTGTGCACTATTTGTTTAAAATTAATATTTGCACCTATATAAAATTTATCTCAAAAAATTAAATTAGTTTTTTATTTATATTTAAAAAAATATCTAATCTGGATTTTTTTATAATTTTTTATAAAGACTAATTTTTTTATGGAAGAGTAAAAATATATACTTCAATTATAAATTTTCCTCTCATTTAAGAACTTATGAAGATACATTTTGATTTTAATTGGTTTTAAATGTAAAATAATTTTAATTATAATATTATTAATCAAATTTATAAACATGGAATCATTTTTAAATCGAATTTTGATATAGAAAAATATTATACATAAGAAAACATTTACTTTGGAGAACAACGTTTTTACTGAATTTGGATGTTTCCTTTTAATTGGAATTATTCTAATTATGTGAATTTAATTTGATAATGTTTTTTATATAAAAATAATGATAATAATTAATATTATTTCTTTATTGAAAATTAATTTTTTCCTAATGAATATTTAAGAAGAAAAATATGTTACTATTATTAATGATAAAACATGTTCATCGAGGGTTAAACTAAAAATATAATGATTAAAAAGTCCTAAAAAATATTATATTGTCTATTTTATGTCACAATATAGACAATATCTTATATAATATTCATAAATATAAAATTTTTTATCCATTTTTAAATAAATTTACTTGAAATTATTTTAAAACATTTAAACATATCACGTGTGCCCCCAACTCAATTATAAATGGGTGTATCCTCCACTCACGTCATCACACATACTAAGCCATTTAACTTGGAAATAATATACCAAAATATCTTCCAAAAAACCATATAAATTTTTCTAGCTTTTGGATTTTATAAAAAGAAAACCCTAGGGTCCTTAATGACATATTAAAAGGAGGGTTTTTCATGTAATTTGAATTGTCTCCAACAAGCCCTTTCTTAATTATTCTTATTAAAACACATTCAACAGAGTATTAAAATTTTATATATATATAAAAATTATATATCATATAATGAGATGTTATTATGTGTATATAATAACCTAATTCTATACTAATATCTATCAAATGAAAAATAAAACCATCGATCATGTGTACGGCGGACTACCGCCTCGCAAACTGATATAATTATTTTTCCCTCACTGTCTCTCATGACGGGATATAATTATGGATTCAAAGTATATCTATTATATTTATTTCATAATTATACTTATTAAAATATAATTTCACTTCTACAATCTGACGTTCCTATACATTGGTTAATGATAACTTCGCATGTGCAAACGGGTGGACTACATCCTACTTGAAGTAATGTGGTTCCATTTTTACCTCTTTACATGAATGGAAATAGTTGTAGAAATAAAGAATATATCTGATATATATTATATAATAAAAATTCAATATTTTTAGTTATTATTTACCTTTATTTTTTATTATATATAAAATACGAAAACAACCATCATGCGTACATATATTCTGCAATCCCCACGAATAGTGTAATCTATTTTTCTATATAAAACTTTTATTAATTAATCTAAATACAGATAAAATGGACATATTATATATATATATATAGAATTTCAAAAAATATTTATTTAATGTAACCATTATTGATTTTTTTAACCAAAATAACCAAACTAATACATACATGAAAAGCAAAGCTGTAATTACCAGAAATAGTTATTTAACAAAGAATCTGCTATAAATGTGTGAAAATTGATTATATACAAATAATATATGGAATTATATATATGATTGTGTTTCTGGAATATATTTTAAACAAATATATATTTTATAAAATTTATTTTTTGATACATAAGAAGGTATTCAAACCTACGGTAAGGGTTTATTGAACAATTTTATCATTATTCAGGATTGTTTTTGTAAAAGCCTCTAATAATGACATTATTTGATATGTTTTTGTCTTAAAACCAATATATCTTATTCAACTATAGTTATTTATCAATAATTAATTTTTTCCATTAATTTTGTTCTCTTTATGTTCTCAGGACACCAAAACCACGTTTTTAAGGCAATCCAACATTATTTTTCTCCTCCGTAAGAAATCATTTTCTTCTACATCAATATTTTCCATGAACTATTATAATAAATATTTTAACTATTCTAAAATTATTTATAAATGAAATTTTTTAACAATGATTTATTTTATAAAAAGGATTAAAAGGAATATTCTGACAATTTTCTAAATAAGGTAATTTATTACTATTTACAAATGTGGGAAATGATTTTTTTTCGGTCTAATACAAAATGATTAAAATTTCACTGCACAATTACTTAAAAACAAAATGATGTTTACCCTAAAAAATTATAAATTTTAATTCTTGGTATAATATTTTCCTTAATATTTTTGAAAATATTTTTTCAAAATGAAATTGATTTTTTCCTCAAAAAATCCTCCATTTATATTTTAAAAGTATATTCATCTTTACCAACATTCATTGGTGAATATTATTATATATCATTTATATACTATTTTGATACCATTATCTGAATTACTCTGTATGATTTATGATAATTTTTATTTATTGTGGAAACTATTAACATTTTTTATGATAGTTTTTAAATCTGAATGTTTTTTAATTAAGTTTTAGCACATTCTTATAATGAATGAATTGAACACAGTAAGTGACATCAGTGTCCCTCTATAGAACCTCAATAAATAGGTAGGTCACATTTTATGATCTTATATTTGTATTTGGTCAAGGAATTCCCTATTTTATGTATCATATCCTTATATAAGGCCTTGAAAAATTATTTATGTTGTCTAATATTATGCATTACACCATTACGAGATTAGTTATGTTTGTCTCCTTGTTTGTTTGATTAGTTATGATATCCATGTTCAGGTTTCAAGATCATATGTTTATTTACATGGCATTATTTTATCATCAGTTATTCCTTTTATATTATTTTACATGTGAATGTTGGTGATTAAATGACATGTTGTTTAAATTATTTACCTTCTAATATTTATTATTTCATATTTAGTAATTATAGATTCTATTATACGCATACCCTTACATAGCATATGATATCATGAATTTATTATGTTTTCATTCCCTATGATAATTGAATATATATTATTATTAATATACACATATATGTTAAATGTAAAAATTCAGTTCTCATATAAAATATTATGTTGTATTGTAAAATTTTATTTGTAATGTGAGATTAGATTATAAACCTAGACTTCCCAGACTACTGGTAATTCAATAATTTGGGATGATATCAGTAATATCTATTACCAATATAATAAAGTAACCACCAACTATAGTCTTCTATGGTTCGGTCATTAATTATTTAATTGTAACAAGACTATTAGGTTCCATCAGATTTGGATTTATGAAAACATATATTATTTAACAGAACCCGATGAAGGACATTTAGGATAATTCTATGTATTGAATTTCATTCTATATTTTTTTAAGGTCGAGATTATGTTTTTTCACGTAAATATAACCATACATGGATACTGTAAGAGCATTTTTTTACAGATGAATCTGGGGTAATAACCATAAAAAGAGTTTTCCTGGGTATATTTCATCTCTTAGTGTGGTTTACAGTAAGTGTTCCTTTTTTATAGAACTATTATGATACTCCAAGGGGAAATTTTTTTTAAATGGGAAAAAACTTTTACACATATTACTATAATATTTGTTTACCATAAACATACAATAATTCGAATCCACTGATCACAAGACCTAGTTTTCTTGGAAGACTATGATCTTAATACTTCAAAAGAATTTAAACCTGGAATCATTAATTTTTCCCTTATTGAATTCTTATAACTATTTGATCTACTAACCTACATAGGATAACCTAAGGAATATATAAATAAATGGGTAATATCAATTGTTTAAAATGGAATCAAATATGATAATGAAGTATGACATTTTTTCAAAGGTATAACATGATATCATAAAAGTGTAGGAACATGAGTAATATCAATTAACAATACCATAAACATCATGTTATAATAAGATAATTATTTCACAGGAAAACATATCAAAAACATAAAAAATTACATAAACATAATCCAAGACTAACCGTTGATGCAACGCCACACGGTGGATATAGTCCCAAAATGTATTAGGTCCAATCCATAATTCTATACATGATGTATCATGATAGTAAAACATTACCAAATGAATATGAGTGATGTATTATTTTGGTCCCACCAATAATATTCATTTAATTTACATTCATATGTGTACCACCTAATAAAATTGAAAACAAAATTATATCATAAAAATTATAAATGGGAAAAAATGGGTTTCATAATCTTATATCATATCATTATAAAATTAAATTTCATAATGAATTAACATTAGAATTGAACATATGGAATGAATTAACCCATAAATGAAGGATTTTAATATAGGTATACATGTGGGGAGAAAATATACATAATTTAGAATAATTAAATAAAATTAAACGTTGTTGTTTTTTATTAATGGAAATTCCATTGAAAATCTTAAAAATATTCTTGAGTAAAATTACAATTCCACATTAGAAATCACATTTGAAAATAATGAAATTAAAAAATATGATTAAAATACTTTTAATTTAAAATATAAGTTTAAACATATAAATTAATATTCATGGAAAATATTTGAAATGATATTGGAAAATATTGTGCATGTTGTACTTGTTAATAAAAATATTCCATTGACATTTTCCTTAAAAATAAAAACAATACCTTATTCAGAAAATTAAAATAAGGCACCATTGAAAACATGAATTAGAAATTAAAAAGAATGATAAAAAGTCTATAAGAAATCATAAAATAATTTTAAAACTTTTTGGAAAATATTTTAAGAAAACATGTACATGGAAGACAGTGGGTTTTCAAATGACGAAGCAAATAAAGTTGATTAACTTAAGACCAATTTGAAAAATAATATCATGTACCGAAGAGAGATAAAATGGAACTACTACTTGAAATGATCATGAATAACTGGACAAAAATTAATTTGAAGGGTTTTATTTTGCAATCATGAAATAATTTCATATAATGGATATTCAATTATAAATAATCTTGATTAAAGTGGGACTAGAATATGCACACTTACCACATCAGTAAATATTGAATCATAAATATAAATTAATGATGTTGATGAGTTTTTTCATAAACTATAATGGTGTTGGATGAATTTGTGATATTTTATTTAAATGGGTAGTATATAAATCATTTATATTAAATAAGGTGTATAAAAGAAAATGTGTCTTAATGAAGGAAGTTTTGAGACCCAAACCCTTACCTTCATCCCAAATTGTCATGTGTGTTCCATATATTCATAAATAATAAATTATTGTTAAATATTTTATTATATAAGTCCCTTTTTAAGGTTTATTATTCCTTTTATTTTATTTTTTACCTTTTCATATTAAATTAATTATCAAGTTAAATTAATGTCATACATTTTATATGTTAATAGATCATATATCCAAAATCAAATAGCTAAGTTGACTTTTGTGAGAGATATTATTAATTAATAATTAACATAATGGTAAATATTAAATAATTAAAAAATTTATTAAAAATATATACTTTTAAAATGAACTGTAGAATATGGTTTTGAAAAATGATCTTTGTTACAATCATGAAGATTGTTGTTCATACGTATACATGTGTAATACTTCCAGTTAAGGATTATCAATAAGGAAAGAAGGTGTGTGTTATTTTGTATTTCTAGGATAATAATGAAATGATAAATATAATATTATTATTTTTTATATTACCTTACACGTACAACATATGATCAGCGGTAAGAGAAAATATGAATCCTTCACGAGGTTGTAATCTCCTATACAAAAAAATAGTGTTATCATTTACTCAATGGATGGTAATGTAAAAACATATATGGAATATTAATTTTAATTAATTATTTATATTTAATTAATTAAAATTTTAATTTTTTAATTTATACTTATTAAATTTCAATAAAATCATATGTTAAAAACAAATATCAATACTTAGTGAGGCGGTAGTCCTTTGTACACAATTGACATTATCATATTTCTTATTGAATGGAAAGTAAGAAAGAATATGTGATATTATAATTAATTAACTATAATAATATAATAAAAATTATATATAATGATCATATACATTATTATATCCATCATTGAAATGTTGTGATTGAAAAGGAATTATATCTATTCGAAAGGTCGTCGTCTGCGGTACACACTATCAAGGGATTCATTTCCCATTTTAAGAGGGGATGGTCATAGATCATGACCTTAAGAAAACATAATTTCATTATATTAAATAAACTATGATTTTGTTTAATAATTACTTAATAATTATTTAATAATATTTGAAATAGTTTGTAGAAGAAATAAAATAAAACGCTCAATTAAGGACGTCTCCTCTTCTTCAGACAACTTCTTATGATTTTCACCAAAATCATTTTTTGGTTCATTTTATGATCAGACTAATACATATAGGTTTAGGTTATTGGATTAAGGAATTTATTTTTATAGTTATTTTTTGGTCCAATGTGTGTTGATGTGTGAAGAGAAAAAGAGAGGGTGGCCTTTTATAATTGGCGGGATGACACACAAGAAATTTTTTAAATGAAGGAATTAGACACACATTATTATCAACTAAAAAGGGATAAAAATATCTGATTTTTAAAATAATATGACATAAGGTCCATATATTAATATTAGTTAAGAATTATACATGTTATGTGTCATTTTAGACACTTATAATTTTAGTTTAAGACCTCGGTAAATGTGTTTTTACGTTAATTGTCGTAAATTATTTTTACTATTCCACTATTGATTATAGTAAAAAATATGCTGGCCAGATTAGATAATATAAATTATGATGAATATAAATATGGTATCTATTCTTACCAATTAAACACATAGGGTTGGATTAATTTTATTTAAAACTAATCCCATAAGCGTGTCAAAAAAATGTTGTTTCAAGGAATGTATTTTGTAAGGAAATGACGACCTCATATTTACTATATAATCATTAATTATATTATATGATTTTTAATTAAGTACTATAGTCATATTTATATATATTTTTACTTAAAAATTCCTCATTTTTTATTATTTTAATTATTTGAAAAGTAGAGTCATTGTGCATTTTAAAACAATTTTCAGGAAAAAAGTATTTTAAAGACTGAAAATAAACTTTTTTTAGAATCCAGAATAAAGATAAATTAAATGTAATTAATTGTTTATAATATAACTAAATAATAATGATTCTAATTTTATATCAAATTTAATTAATAATTTAAATTAATCTACTAAACCGAATTGAAAATTTTAAAAAATCGGTATTTTTAACTATTCACTAAAAAAGTATTTTCCTAAAAATACCAACATATAACCATAAGTTAATAGAAATTTTATTTGTAAAGAAATTACGTAAATTTTATTATGTTTTTTATAAAAGTGTAATAAAATTATTTATAGTATTTTCTCAATGAAATTAGAAAAAAAATTTAAAGAAAGCATATTTTCTATGAATAAAATGACAATACATATAATTGAGTGATTAGTTAATATAAAATTATATGTAAATTTATATTGGGTATGAATTTTTTTAAATTTTTATAAATTATTTAATCATATTCAGAGCATAAAATTAAATTTATTACCTATAATGGTTTTACTAAAATAGAAATGTTAAAATTATAACATAGTATATTAAAACATGGTTTTGCGTGCTTCTCAAGATATCAAGTAAATTGAGATTCTTTAAAAAATATTTTAAGGTATTAGAAAGTAATATTTTTATATGAGATCATTATTTATTGTCATATTATTTTTTTATCATAGTTCTATTCATTTAAAATCTCAAAGAATTCCATTTTACAATCTTTAATTAAATTGATTCCTCACAATATAATCGCCATCATCATAATCATGGGTATGATATTTTAAAATACATCTGTTGAACACATATCATAAAAAGGGTAATTAAAACATCATCTTGGTAATATATAATATAATGTTTAAATTCCATCTAGATTGACACAAAAATTTTATCCATATAAGATAATATTGGTTGAATGTTAAGAAGTGAACATGGAAAAAAAGTGTAAATAATTATAGATAGTGATTGAAATAATTGTTCATATGGAATTAAATGATCAATAGAATGTTAAGGAAAGAAAAACCATAAAAAATAATGATTTAAATGATAATTTATTCCTTATAAAACAAGGTAATAGGATAATATTTTTATTTCATGACCCCTTTAATATAATTGATAAATTTATTTACCATATTAACTATGGACATAAGAAAATATACATACATTAACTATAGAAATTAATCATTTGATCAATTTCTACCACAATATCATATATTTTTCCAAAAAAATGGGAATCCAAGATTATGTTTTTTACCTCATGCACAAAAATTAATGTCTACCAAATCCCATTATCCTTAAAAGAATAACATGATATTCCACAAATCTTTACTAAAACCAAATTTTTTGGAAAATGTTATACAATATAAACAATTATTCTATAATACGTCAAAGGTAACTCCCAAATATCATCATAATCCATTCCAAATGTTTATAACCTTCAAATCTATAATATTATATCTCAAAAAATGTAACAATATACTCTACAAAAAACCCTTTACATTACAACAAAAAAATTGTATACTTGAGCTCAATAAAACATATCTTAAAATATCATTATTCACCATGAAATCGATTTCTATAAAACCTAAAAAGGTGGGTTTATGAAATTGAACATATAAGTAACCACTAAATTATAAACTATTTCTTGTGTCCATAAATATTAATTTAATCTTAGATCAATACATATATGCTTCTAAAATTAACCCCACCCAAACATGGTTTCAGATTCTAATAAAAAAAATACCATAATTAATAATACTTCTATAGTATAAGTATTGACTCCTAATACAAAAATACAAATAACATTCTACAACAATGCTTTATTATATCGTATGTAATTCATTGGTATATGGTATAACAAATATTTTAGGAAATTGGATCAAACAATGCCAATTTTCCTCACATATAAGACATCTAATTTCATAGATATTCATTAACATGAAAAAAATTCCTATCCTCAATTTGAGATATTTTTCATGTTTCTTCTTAAAACTATATTGATATATTGGATAAAGATAAATTTATATTCTATATTAATTGTAACATCCCACGTAAATAAAGAATAATAAATATTCATTTTTGAATTAAATATTAATTTTTATTTAAAGGGGATTCTGTGTTGGATGGAATACTCGATACCCAACAACAAGTGTCTTTTAAATCTTACATTGCACACAACGTTAGGTCATACTAAAAAATAATAATATATTATTATTTTAAGTGGTAGTTAACGCCTAGATGTTTTATTGGAGGGAATGAACAGAACTAACCATATTATGATTAAGAATTGTTCTTCAATGTTATAACATTTATCCATTAAAAGTTAGAGGCTTAAAATGTGAATGAATCTAATTTTAATCATAAATACTTTAATATTCATTAAATGGTCAAATTACAGCCATATAACGGAGAACCCTAATTAAATCTAGTTTATGTCATTTTCATATGTTCAATTTGACAAAATAAAATTATTCTTTAGAGTCGGGACATTTAAATTTACTTTGGGTAAATTTTTGGTATTTTTTTCTTTAAATTCATTTTTTAATGAATAGTGAAAATATTGTATTTTAATTCAAACTGCCTTATAATCTAATTTATTTATATGGTTATATTATCTTTTGAATTGTTTTTATTATTTAATTAAATTATTTTATTACCATTTAATACAATTTTGGTCATTGGATGTTATATAACTTTGAAAAAGGACATAAACAAGTGTCAATCTTTTGATAGTTATTATTTCGTAAAAACACGATTTTTGCTTTGACAATGGGAATTAAATTTAAATTAATTATTTAAAATTATTTGTTTTGAATTTGG
This sequence comes from Viscum album, assembly GCA_963277665.1. Lineage (NCBI taxonomy): Eukaryota > Viridiplantae > Streptophyta > Magnoliopsida > Santalales > Viscaceae > Viscum > Viscum album. Next base: position 885,898,734 of record OY728123.1, read on the forward strand.
TAAAATATATATCATTTTTTAATTCATAATATCAAATATATCTTAGGCTGAATTTTGGGTATATTTTTGAAATTTTTTTTTGATGAATAGTGAAAACACTGAGTCGTCGTTAAAAAACCAACATTTTCATTTTAATGAAATTTTAACACTTCTGTGAATTGAATTTTGAAAATACTATATTCATTTTTTTTATTATTAAGTAAAATTTTGTTCAATAAAAAGGAAATTCTTTTTGGTGAATAGTAATTTTTGACTTATTTAACGCGGATAAAGGTAAATAGAGTAATTAAAGGTAAATATAATATTATAATAATATTAAATTACACTAACATGTCTCCTAATTCTATTTTATAATACAGTTTCAACCATGGGAATCATTGGGTCTATTTTGGGACCTCATGGAGCCACTTAATAGTGATAATGACACAATATATTAATTAATTTAAAGGAAAGGAAAAATTACATAAACATATATATTTTAGTAAATCAATTATTACATAAAATTATATAAGATATCTATTATACTGAAAATATTCATTTGAAATATAAAAATATTTCCTACATCTTTGTATTTTTTTTCTAATTTGTAGAAACCAAATATATAAAATTATTTATGACATAATAATGATGTAGTGTTTACCTCATTAATGAATGATTTAAATAAATGAGACTACAAAATTTTAAACAATATCCAATCCTTTCCAATTATTATTGTATGATTTTTTTTAAAACATTATTCATCTTATCTTAGACATTAATAAGTTTTGAACTTTTAGAAATCGGAAATAATTATATAATAAAATAATATTTTCAGTCATTCATAAAGAGATCCTCCTCCCCATTATAAAAATCCCTCACCTCTAACCCATTACTCACACCTCTCAATCAACTTGGCTCGCCCAAAATCTACCCAAATATTCTCTCAATATCCCTATATTCCAACTAAATGCCTTACCTTAGGTATAAATCTCTTTAAGAAAACTTCTTGGTTCAAACCAATTGGAGTTACCTAATTAAAAGGTAACATTTTTTCTTAAGTTCGTTTCTTTTATATTACTTATCCGACCCCCTAAACTCTTTTTATTCCTTTATATTATAAAAACACAAGTATCATCAATATAATAGGTTTTCATTATGAGAATAATTTGAACTACACATACACACACCTCCGCCAAATGGGTAAAGAACATACTGTTTATGTGGATGATGAACTACAGCCTCACGAAACGAGGATTGTTCAATTTTCTCCTACCACCTATTATGGTAGAAATTATGATGGCGTAGTATTTATATGTGTTATGTATTATATTTATATTTCCTATATACTTATTTAATTTACATTTATATCATACCTTTATGGTTTCTATAATGGGTAAACACGATAATATTATTTGAGAAAGTGCGGACTACCGCCCCCTCAATGTGATATGACTGTTGATGCCATACATGTATCGTATAAAGGATAGAGTTACTAAAATTATATATAAGATATTATAATTGAGTTATAATATACCTATGTATTAATTTTTTTTATTCCTTTAAATATAAAATAGAAATGAATGTAGCGTTCATGTTTATGTACGTCTTACAGTCTTCATGAATGGTGTGTTTCATTTCTTAACTCCAAATGATATGGAATTTTATAAATTCATATAACCTCTATACATATGATATATATTATATCTAAATCAGTAATAAAATTATGTAGATAATAAAAATTTGACCACATGGACAATTTTTAATCATAACAAATTCATTTTTTACTAAAGTTCTGAACATTGACAAAATTTTCCATATGAACTGAAATAATTAAATAGTTGTTATTGAAATATAATAAGTGATATAAATGGTATAATAAACTTTAAAATGTTCTTAATTATTATAAATTAACATACGTTTATTATTCATGATATTAAACAACGAACGAGTCAAGTCTGACATGAGGGAAGGGGTTTCTTATCTCACTTCTAATTCTATCAGATTTCCATTTTTCACAACATATTTATTACTTATGGTTTATTGTGTACTTCCATTTGAAATATATCATCATTATTTTTTTATAATCATGGTATTTTATGGTTCATTTGGTGGTTATTAACTTTTGTTGTTACTACTCGTTTGATTACAACGTGGTAAGGGGTTTTCATCTCACTTTTTAGTCTCGTGAGATTAATGCTATATTTGCCACTATTTTCCTTTTTTTGGTGTATGCAATGCCCATGATTGCCTTAATTGTGTAATATAATTTCATTTATTGGTATTTGGATTTTCTTTGTATGATCCTTCCATCATGGGGGGTATGTTTTGTAAGTTACCAAATTGGTAAGTTAATCTTTCACCCTCCTCTTTTAGTCAAAGACTTGTTTTACGAAATGTATTTAAATTTATATTTTTTTATGTTGGGATATGTTTTTATCTATCCTTATTGTTTTAAATTTTATATTCATGTATTGAGACACCATTTTACCTATCATCATCTCATTTTTTGAATTTTAATGTGACACCGCTAGGCTGTCGAATTTTTATAATAGAACTTCTTATGCTAATTTTAATTCTTTGGGTTAAACTTCTAATTCATGATTATGTCGTGATATGATTATGTTTGAATGGAGTATGATTGTTTTACTCTTAATATCCTTTTATATAGTGTGTATAATTAATTTTCACAGATATTTATTTCATTGATTTATCCTTAATCTATGGGTACTATCTTTGTAAGGGACTTCATCTCAATTTACATTCCATTGTGACTTAATTGTTTATACAAAAATTCACTTATATATTGTGTATATACTACCATTTGAAATATTATATCACGAATATCCTTATTCTAATGATTTTATAAGATTTGATTAATGTTATTCTTCAAATATTTGTATTCAATCATATCTCATTTGTTTAAGAACAATTTAACTAAAATATCGTTTTAATTTTTCTAAGATTTCTTTTTCTGAAACATTCTCATTAATTTCCATGTTTTGAAACATGTTTTAAGGATTTGTTTATATGGACATGAATTTTTTGAAATTAAAATTTCATTCAAAATCATCAAAGTGGTATGGGACACATTGATTCAAAAATCTCTTTACTAAATATTTTAGATTATTTTGAAAATAATTTGATAAATAATTGATTATGTCAATATCATTAAATGATATACTCTGATTTTAATGTTGAAATTTCGTCTTAACATTATGCTTGATTTATTGTTTATTAATATTTTATGATTCTTGGGCATTTTTTACATATATGGGTGGTTATGTGATAAATCTAGGGTGGTTGAGACTGAGATATCTCTTCAATACATTGGGTAACTTGACGAAGGTAAACATTAATGTTTCTCCTAAGATATTTTTGGAATATACTGCGATGGGTACTCCATGTGTAACACCCTATATAGTTGTGAAAGATAAAATTTAAGTATGAAATTTGTGATATAAGTTACCTTTATAATTAATGATTTCTATATGGTATTCATAAATATTATGATTTCATGTGGTATGTTAAAGATGTTATTATTTGTTTGTGTTGTTGAACTAATATTTTATTTCTTGGTTTTATAACCCATACTGAGTTTTTATGCACATCCCGAGTTATTGAAATTTTTTCATAGGGTATAATGTTTGGTAAGAGAAAGAAATAACTCAAGAAGATTTCTATCAAGAAAATAAATATTTTTTTCAATTATGAATTTTTATTTTGTTAAAAAATGGATACTGAGTAGAAGGGTCTACTTTGTAATTTTTGTGATGTAATGTACTAGTTATGGCATAATTCTCTAATTTCTAATCCTGTAAAGATCCTCAATTTGAATTATTAACTTAATTTTGGATTATGTAATGTTTATGGTTTGGGTCTTATAGTTGGTATTAATTGTTGGATTAGAAATCTTTTGGGATTATGTGTTTTTCTTAAACACATTGTTAGTCTCTATGTCTACTCTTTATGTTAAATCCTAGTTTTATAACTTTTTCAGATATAGGATAGTTATTTACAAATGGAAGTTGGAGGATCTCAAACAACATTCTTATCTCTTCCTGATGACATGCATGTAATAATTATTGAAATGTCATTTTCAGATGACTGTGAATCTTTTTCTAGCATTCAACTCACTAGCAAGAAGTTGTTTGAAATATCAAACACCTCAAATATTCCTCTATATCATGACGGATCATGAGTTTTCTTTAATGAAAACATATTTTCATAATATTCTTATATTTTTAATAAAGGTAAAAATTATCAAAGAATTTTCAAATATTTTAACTTATCACAAGATTTTAAAGCATATTATGATTTTGAAAAAGGTGTTGAAGAAGGACACCCTTAAGAAACCTATTTATATTTGATTTTAAATTATATACTTTTATAAAATTCTTATGGTATTATTAAAGGACCACTGATTGAAAGATTCGACTCAATCTCAGAATGACTATTTTATAAAAATCATGTTTTATCAGATATATTGAAAATATTTTTTATACATGATTATTTTCCAAAAATATTTTTCTATGAACACTCATATGACCATTTTTGTACAAGATGTATTTTAGTGTAGGAATAAAATGATTTTTTAGTATATCTAAATCATTGATTAAATTCATGGACCTTCTACCTATGTGAAAAACATGACACTAAAACCTTGTGGACACCATGATCAATTTATGACGTTCTTTTTTTGGAATAGTTTTCTTTTAACACATGGAGGTGAAATAGAAAAAATTAAAATATATATAATTATTCATTAAGTTGTTGAGGTCTTAATGGGTTGGGATGAAAAGGATATGTATAAGACAACCATTGAAGTTAAAATATGTTAGGTTTGTTTTTTAGTTTTATAAAAAATACAACTTGTATGATGGGTGACAACCCGTCACATCCGACAAGGCCATGAGAATCGAACCCAAAACCAAAGGGAGATAGGGGTGCATCACCTACCACTGGACTACGTGATGTCCCTGGTTAGTATGGGTTATTTCTTTAGTTAAATGATTTTTTGGATTAAGAATAAGTTAATTTTGGGAACTTATGTGTTATCATATGGATATCCTTAGTATAGGAAAATGATTTGGTGATTAAGTGATAAAGGATATTTTGAAAGACGTTCTCTCTTTTGAGAAAACACTACATGCATTTGGAAAATAGAATAAAAGGGGATTTAATTTGGGAAATAATGATTGAAATTTTATTTTGGAAGAATATAAGTTTAAGGCTATTTGGGGTATTTATGGAAATGATTATCCTATCATAAATAATGTGTGATTCGTTTAATTACACATCAGTACGAGACATTAAGTATAGATGATGTTATTTAGAGATAAATGTTATGACTTACTATGGAGGACTATATGATTAAATCCTTCTGAGTATTGGGTTTTAATCTTAGTTTTGTTTACATTGAATAATATTATGGACAATTGTTTATTTAATGGTCTATGTTGAACTTTGGGTATTGTTTATATAATTTTAGAGATTAGGAATTATATTTCCTTTTTTAAGGATTATACGTTTTTGAGATTATGTAATCTTGTACTAACCATTTTGGAATTGGTTAATGTCTAATGGAATGAAAAATATATAGTTCACCATTTTTGGATTATGTGATTCTATAGAAGTTGATTCAAGCACTTTATATGTGAGCAAGTCATCTTGAATACTCATTCATTGGAGAAAATATGAGTTTTTTTTTGTAGAAACTTATTGGTGGATTAAAATATCCTAGAAAAGTTAGTATATTTCCTTATTTCCTTAGTCAATATCTTAAAAACATTCTCCATATTTAAGAAAAGGAACTTAAAATGAAAAAAATCGGTATGTTTACTTTTCCTACTGGGAATCCAAAGACCATTTTACCTATCACAAGTTTGTGATTTTCTGGTGGTTAACTTTCTCCTAATCAATTTTTTCTATCACTCTCTATCATACGAGGACATTTAGTTTCTCATATATAACCGTGTTTTCATGGAATCCGATTATGGTTTATCTTGGGTGACCATTGTACTTCACATTCTTTCATTAAAGGTGATAGTTTTATTGACTCTTTTTCCGATTTGGGACTTTTAATCAAGTTTCCAAGTCCAATTTTAAAATTGTGAGGACAAAATTTTTAAAAGGTGGAGAGGATATATCATCCCATGTAAAAAAAATATAAGACATTTTCATTTGCGAATTAAATATTAATTTTAATTTTGAGGGGATGCTATGTTTGATGGCATAACTGATACGTAACAACACGTTTCTTTGAAATATTACGTCGCACACAACGTTGGGTCATATGGAAAAAAATAATATAATATTATTTTAAATAGTATTTAATTCCTTATCATTATATTAGAGGGAATGAAAAAACTATCCATATTATGATTAAACATTTTTCGTAAATGTTTTTATATTTATCCAATAAAATTTAAGGGCTTAAAATGTGAATGAATCTAATATTAAGCACAAATACTCTAATATTCATTAAAAGGTTGATTTACACCCTTTTGATGGAGAACCATTTTTAAGTATAGTTTTGGTCACTTATATATGTTCTATTTGTGAAAAATAATTCTTCTTTAGAATCATGACATCAAAATTTACATTGGGTAATTTTTTTGGTAATTTTCTGATAAATTTCATTCTTTAATGAATTGTGAAAAATAATGTATTTTAATTCAAAGATACCTTTTAATATAATTTATTTATATTGATAAATAGTATTTGTAGTTAGTTTTAAAATTTAATTAGATTATATTTTTACCATTTAATCCTATGATGGTCCTTAGAAGTATTTTCACTTTGAAATTGGATATAAAAAAGTTTAAATATTTTGATAGTTATTATTTCTTAAAAACACGTTTTTTTTAGAATGGGAATTAATTTTAATTTAATTAAATAATGTTATATGTTTTGAATTTTGTAAAATAGACATCATTTTTTGTTTAAGAAAATAAAATATAGCTTAATCTGATTTTTTTTGTTTTTTTCTCGAAGACTTCAATTTGTTTTGAATAGTAAAAATACTGAGTAGTTATTGAAAAGACGACTTTTTCATTTAAATGAAATTTAACCATTTCTGTTAATTGAATTTAGAAAATATGGAATACATGGTTTTTATTAGAATGTAAAATTTTGTTCAATAAGATAAAAATATTTTTTGGTCAATAGTTACATTTTACTTTTATTTACCAGAGTTACTGGTAAATAGGTTAATACACTGTAAAAATAATATTTTAATAATATTGAATTACCCTAAAATGTGTCCTAATCCTATTTGATGATAACTTTAAAACCATGGCCATCTTTGGGTCAATTTTGGGTCCCCATGGATCCACTTAAGAGTGATAATGAAAATTTATATTAATAAATTTAAAGTAAAGACCAAAATGACATAAACATATATTTTTTAGAAAATTTATTTTTATTTGTAGTTATATAAGTTATATATTTGACTATATATATTAATTTGAAAGATAAAAATATTTCCTAAATCATGATATTATTTTATAATTTTTGGACATCAAATATATAAAATTATTTATGACACAATAATGAGGCAATGTTTACCTCATTAATGAATGACTCAAATAAATGAGAATATAAAATTAAATAAAATATCCAAAACATATAAAATTATTATTGGATGATTTTATTTCGAACAAGAGTCATCTTATATACGACTTTAATATGTTTTTGATCTTTAGAAACCGAAAATTATTGTATAATAAAATAATATTTTCAAACGTTCCTAAAGAGCCCCTCCCCCCCCCTTATAAAAAGCCCTCACCTCTAACCCATTACTCACACCTATAAAGCCCCTTGGATTGTCCAAACTCTAAAAAAATAAGCTACCATTATTAATCTCTTCCACATAGAATCTTTACCTTAGGCAGAAAGCTCTTCACGATAACCTTTTTGATCAAACCAAAGGGACTTACCCGATTTAAAGGTAATGTCTTCTCTTATGTTCTTCTATTTTATTTTACTTCTCCAACCCCCTAAAATATTTTTATTCATTAATTTTATAAAAAAAACAATATAATAAATATAATAGGTTTTTAATGAGATGTATTCTAACTACACATACACACACCTCCATCTAATGGGTAAAGAACATACTGTTTCTGTGGACGACGAACTACTGCCTCACAAAACGATGATTGTTCAATATTCTCCTACCACCTCTTATGGTGGCCATTATAATGGAACTATATTTATATTTGATATATAATATATTTATATTCTCTAAATACTTAAGTATTTTTCATTTATAATATACATTTATTTTTTCCATAATGGGTAAACACGATAATTTATTTGAGGAAGTGTTGACTACCACCCCATCAAATTCATATGACTCATTCATGCCATACGTGGAACATATAAAAGATGTATTTACTGAATGTATATATATGATATTATACAGTAATTATAATATAATTATGTATTTTTATGTTTTAATCCCTTTCGATATAAAATAGAAATGAATGTAGCATTCATGCGTACGTATGGCTTACCATCTCCAGGAACGATGTGTTTCATTTCTTAACTCCAAATGACATGTAATATTAAAAATACATATAAAATGGATATATATGATATATATGACAAATAAATCATGAATATCATTATTGAGATAATGTCCTTTTGACCACATGGACAATTTGTAATTATAACAAATTCATTTTTGACTAAAGTTTCTAACATCGACAAAACGTCTCATATGAACTCAAATAATTAACTAATTTTTATAACAAGGTAATAAGTTATATATAAGGAATAAAAAACATGAAAATATCGCTTATGTATTAGTAATTAACTAATTTTTATTATTCAGAAGATTAAAGAATGAACGAGTCAATTCAGACACGAGGTAAGAGGTTTCTTATCTCACTTTTAATTCTGTGAGATTTCCAATGTTCACAAATTATTAATTTAATGTGGTGTATTGTGTACTTAAATTTGATATATATTATCATTATTATATTTATATTCATGTTATTGTTTTATTAATTTGGTGGTTATTAACTTTTTGTCTTACTACTCGATTTATTACAACATGGTAAGGGGTTTTCATCTCACTTTTTTTTCCCATGAGATTCATGATATATTTTCCATTATTTGCATCTGTATTGTGTATGAAATTCCCATTATTGTATAATTTTTGTATTACAATTTAATTAATGGGTATTTTTATCTTTATAGTATGATCCTTCCTTCTTTGAATGTATGTTTTCTATGTTACCAATTCGGTAAGTTAATCCTTCACCATCCTATTTTAGTCAAAGAATTCTTTTATAACATGCCTTTTAATTTCAATTTTCATATGTTGGGTTATGTTATTAAAAATCCTTATTTTGGAAAATTTTATTTCCATGTGATGAGATACCCTTGTCTCCCTCATAAACTCATTTTGTTATTTTTCAAGCAACGTCGTTAGGCTGTCGAATTCCTATAATATAACTTCTTATCCCAATTTCAATTCATTGGGTTAAACTTATACTTCTTGATTAAGTCATGCTATTAATATGTGTGAATGACCTATGATAGTTTAACACTTTATATCCACTTATATTGGGTTTATTATTATTTATCACACATAATTATTTAATTGATTTATCTTTAATCTAAAGATACTATCTTTGTAAGAGACTTTGTCTCGATTTACATTCCATTGTGACTTATTGGTTGTTATACACCATTTCACATATATATGGTGTATATATTTCCCTTTGACATATTATATCAAAAATCTCATTATTATCATGATTTTATAAGATTTTATTAATGTTATCACTCAATTATTTGTATTCAAGGGTCTCTCAATTTTGTTAGATCTCTTTAAAAAAATTTCGTTTTAAATATTTTAATGATTTGTGTTTTGAAAAAATTCACATTAATGTCCATGTTTTGAAACTTTTTTAGAGATTTCTTTATATGGACAAGAATGTTTTGAAATTAATATTTTTTTTCAAAATCATCAATGTGGTATGGGACACTTTGATTCAAAAATACCTTTATTAAATATTTTATAGGATATTTAAAATGGTTCAATAAATCATTGATTGTGTCAATATCGTGAAATGATATATTGTGATTTCAATGTAGAAATTTTACCATTACTTTATGCTTTTATATGGGTTATGAATATATTATGGTTCTTGAGCATTGTTTACATATATGGTTGGTTCCGTGATAAACCTAGGGTAGGTGAGACCGATATTGCTCTCTAATACATTGGGTAATGTGATGGAGGTAAACATTAATGTTTCTCCTAATAGATTTAAGAAATATACTACGATGTGTATTCCAAGTGTAACTCCCTATGTATATTTGAATGCTACAATGTAAGTATGATATGGATTCCATAAGTTACCTTTATGACTTATTATTTCTATTTGTTATTCATAAATCTTAGGATTTCATGAGGTATGTTAAACAACTTATGTTTTGTATACATTGATGAACTAAAGTTTTCATTTTTTATTTTATAACCCTTAATAATATTTTTAGGCTCATAATGTGTTTTTAAATTTTTTTCACAGGGTGTAAGGTGTGGTAAGAGAAAGGAAGAACATAAGAAGATTTATATCATGAAAATAATAATTTTTTCTTATAAGAATTTTTTTTATAAAAAAATGGATATTGAGTAGAAGTGTCTATACTTTAATTTTGGAGATGTAATGTAATATTTATGGCCTAATTCTCTAAAACAATATACCTAAAAATATCCTAAATGTGAATTATTTGCTTAATTCAATATTATGTAAGGTTTAAGGTTGAGTCCTTATATTCATTACCATATGAACTTTAAAAAAAATTCTTCCCTATATTATTTAACTTCTTAGGAATGTCACTGAAGAATATTTTGTTAATCATATATTTTGATAGAAAATTAGGCATAATCAAATTATTTTATCTACAGAAATTAACTAATTTTGTATCTAGTAATGTCTATAGATTCAATCACATTTAGTGGTAACATGATTCCACTATGTTCATTCCATTGATTAAAACCATAAAGTATTGTATAAGAAATATAAATCATAGTGTGAAATTGAATAATTATAAAAAATCTTATATAGGATTTCAAAATCATCAAACATTATTTCCAATATATTACACATTATGTTTATTATAGGTCATTTGTGGTCATTCTCTATTACAATCCTTCGTGATGGATAATAAAGGTTTGGTAAATATCCCAAAGCATATATCTGGGATTTTCAAACAAGTTGTGTAGTAATTCCCATTGTCTTGAACCCATAAATGATCACATCAAGACCATTAAAAAATTTAGAGTTATTACTTATAATTATTTGTATTCTACATCCACTTCTACATTAATTATATAAATATTGATTTAATTTCTTGGAAACCAATCACTCTAAACATCACCAAAATTCAAAGTTTATTTTTCAATATATAGAAATATGATTATACTTATATTTATACTAATCCCAATTGTTCACACTACAGTTTTATAATCACTATTTCCAGAGGAGAACAAAAATATTTCTTTAATAATGACTATATAATCCCAAACCTTTTTTTCAAATTCTTATATGACTTTTTAACCTATCTATCCATTAATTACAACCCAACAATCTAGTGTCCTATTGTTTAAGGAATACAAGTATCATAAAACATCTAAGGAAAACATATCATGGTATTATTATTATTATTTTACATTCATTAGTGATCTCTTAAACCCTATGCATTTGATAACATGGATAATATATAATTTAATGGGTGAAATAAGATGCTATATAAGGAAATAAATGTGATACGGAATCATTAAATCAAAATCAAACCTATAAAAAGATATCATAAAAGGTGAATTTTATGAGCATTCAAATAGAATAATTATGTAAATAAAATGGTATTAAAATATTATGCAGACATTGGAAATGTGGAAGGATCATAAAACAAAAAATAAACATAACAAATGGATAAATATCGAGACAACATCACATGCTGAAATTTTTTGATAATGTTTATGGTTCCCACCCTAATCCCATATATGAAGTCTCATGAGACTAAATAATTAGAAACATAATTGAAGGGATATATAATTCAATGCACACCAATCACATTCATTTCATATACATGTATATGTGGGTTGAATAATTAAATTCAATCATAAATTTTAATATAATAATATCTGATTGGAATGGAATTCGATGCATAATCTTTTCTCATGTCATAATCCAAGTAACGTCATAATAAATGAATTTGAGAAATGAATATAAGGAATGTATTATCACATAAAAAGATGTGAGATTAAGCTATGAATACTTTTGGGGTGTGTATATATAGAACTCATAAAAATTTTATAATATTAAATTTTTTTACATTGATGAATAGAAATACCTTTAATAATATTGAAATAATTATTGAGGAAAAATTATTTTACACTATGAAAATCAATTTTGAAAACATAAAATTCAAAAAATATTGTAATACAATTTTTGTTTTATAATATTCCATGAATATTTAAAATTAATATTCATTTAAAATAGTTGAAATGTTATTAGCAAATACAATTCATGTCATACACATTAAAATAAATATTCCTTTATAATTTTCAGTAAAATATAAATAAAAACCACTTTCGGAAAACAAAAAAAAGAAGAAGATTCCTTGTAATTACTTTTAGAAATATAAAATAGGTTTAAAATTAATTTAATCAGTCAAATTATAAAAATAAAAAAATTAATATAATATTTTATGGAATAAATATAAATTGAATAGAATGGTTTTTCAATCAAAGAGAGAAATTATGTTGATTTACATTGAACAATTTTTTATATAATTATTTTATTTAATAAATAGATAAGGAATTTTAATATTAATTTAAAGTTCATGAATAACCGTAGGAGAATAAATTGTATGTTTTTATTATAAAATGATCAAATAATGTTCTACATTGAAAATTCGAGTATAAAAAATCTTGAATTAAATATTATTGATCTATAAATGGTTACCATTTTTAATTTTTCAAGCATAACATCCAATTAATTAATTAGAATAATTTTAACTTAAAATATCAGTAATTAGGAAGTAATAATGGTATAATTTGAAAAAGTGTATCATATAAACCATTTAAAAGAAATGAGGTTCATAAAACAACACGAGTATCAAAGAATGATGTTTGTGATGAAAACCCATACCTAGAGCTCAACTAACCACATTTATTCATTATCTGCCTGAATGATAATCTTATTTTAATTATTTTATTCAATTTCAACCTCTACAGATTTTATTATTCCTTTAATTGTTTATCATATCATATTTTTTTTAAAGAATTAATTTCACATTATACAATTAAATTAAATGGTCCATCTGTCCAAAATTTCATTTTTATATCGACTAAGGTATAATTTATTTTTATTTAATAATTAAAATAATGTTAATCATTTTATAATATTTATTTTTATGCATAAATTAAACTTTAACAACCAAACATGAATTATAGTTATGATAAATGACACATGTTAGAGTCATGGAGATGGTATGTCATATGTACTCATGAGTAATGCTTCCATTATTTGACGATCATGATGGAAATAAGTTAAATGTTATTTTACCACTATAGGATTTTAAATGGATCATAAATAATATATTATTTTTTTAATTAAATTTACAAATATTATCCATGTTATTTTGTAACAAAAAAATCACATCGCTTCGTATTGTGGTAGTCTGTCGTATACACGAACATATTTGTAATTTATTCTGTGGATAATAAGGTAAGAAACCATATGCAATATTAAATTTCAATAATTTCTTATATGGAATTATTATAATATATAAACATTAAATTAATCCATATTATCTTCCATGTAATTTTTATATGAAAAACCCATGACATTACTTCACGGTGTAGTCGGCCACTATTCACATGAGCGGTGATATTATATTTCCTATTGAATATAAATTAAAGAACGTATATGTATTAATATATCTCTAAAAGTATAATATTTAATAAATATAATTTAAAATTATTAAATTCATTATTATATCAATCCAGTAGAAGCTGTATTGGAAAATAAAATATATTGGATCATGAGGTGGTAGTCTATCGTACACATGATCAAAAGTTTCATTTCCAATTTTAGCGAGGAGGATTTTTTTGTTCATGAACACACCCTAATAAAATTTAAATATATGTTATGTAATAGTTTTATTACACTATATTTTTTCATTATTATTTTCATGTGATAGAAGAACAAATAAAATAAAAACTTTTCTTAAGGACGTTACCTATTCATTGTAAAACATCATTAGGTTTTCAAAAAAAAACAAATTATAATATGGATTAATAAACAATACATGGGTTCTTGGATGTGTTTATGGAAGAAAGGAAGGTATTTGGGAAGGTATATGGGAATGTATTTTATAAAATACTGTGATTTATAGGTGTTTAGAGGAGAGAATAGTGGGTATCCATTAATATATAGGGACAAGGACACACTTAGTGTTTTTTCAATGAAATAATAAAACACGCATGTTTCTTATTAAAATGGATCCAAAATGGAATATTTTTTATCCTAATAAGAGATAATGTCAATATATGACCTAAAATGGAAATTATATATATTTTGAGTTATTTTTAACAATTTTAATTTTAGTTTGACCACCAATAATCATTTTTTCACATTGACCGCGATAAATAATTTTTACTATTTTCATTATTCATTATAGTAAACAGAATATGTAATTTATAAGAATATGAAAATTATTCTCATTAAAAATATTGAATTCATTTTTCTAAATCCACCACACAAAAGTGGAATAATTTAATTTTAATTACCACTCATATACATGATGAAAAAAATGTTCCTTATGAAATTTATTTATTAAGGAATGTATGATCTCATATTAAATATAATTAATTTAATCATAATTAAATTAAATTATTTATATATTTATATATAAATAATATATAAAATTAATTTAATTGATTCCTTATTAAGGTTATTTTTAGTTATTCAAATGTTGAAACATTATGCACTTTAAAATAGTAAAAAATTAGTTCTTTTATTGAATAAAAATTAAAATATAACAAATTCTAGTATAGATATTATTGAAATTTATTTTTTTGTATTTAATATTACTAAACAGTAAATATTTTAATTTTCACTAAAATTAAATAATTAAAGAGAATTAATTTATCTAAAATAAATGAAACTTTTAAAAAATATATGTTGTGGCACTATTTCACTAAAAAAGAAATATTTAACAAAAAACCAATATTTCACCATAAGTTAATGTTGATTTGAGGAATTGAAAAATGAAGTTAATTTTATAAAATTCAAATTCTAAATGTTTTATAAAATTTATTATATTATTTTTTTCACAAAAAGAAGTAAAATTATTTTTTTAAAATGTGTTTCTTCATCACACATGTCTTCTGTAAATCTAATAATTTTATTGATGTAATCTCAAATAGATATTTACATAGTTTTTCATTTTATATAATCATTTTTATAATTATCTCATTGAACTCTATAAATGATATGAATATGTAATAGAATATATTCGACTAATGTAGTTTATTAATTTTAATAATAAATGAATCTTTCCCATTTGGGTGAGCTCTCACCATTTGATTAAAAAATTTAATTTTTAATGAAAATTAATTTTTGATAAATGAAGTGATTTTTTTATAAAATTGTGTGATTTGCTAACATGAATTTGTAAATATTTTTCTTATATATTAATTTTATTTTTGATTAATAAATATGAGAATCATATTCACACCAAACAATTTAATGTCTAGGATATAACTGTCTTAATTAAAAATTAATAATAATAGTATATTGTGTTTTATTAAGACACGGTGTTTCATGTTACACATTTTCAATGAAATTAAATTTATATTAAAATATAGCATAATTTCATAGAGTGTAACACTTTTATATAATCTCGGTGTTTCAATTAATATACTCTATTTAAGATAATGATATTTGTTTGAAATATATAGGCATTATGGACTGGGCTAATTAAAATTCTATTTTAAAATAGCTATAAATTATTTGAAAATATTATTATTACTTGAGAATAATCTCAACATAACCATGTTCATAATTATGATATTATATAGGCATAAATTGTTATTTTTAGGTTCATCATTTTAAAAGATTTGATAACAAATTCCGATTAATAATGTTATGATTTAATGTAGTTTATTCTATTTCATGGTAATAGATCGTATATGATGTAATGGAAACTATATCAATATAAAAAATTCATATAAGTATTTCCCTCTTTTGTATAAAAATGATGTTGTCGATGGATTGTAGCTTGTACTAAAAAAAGTATAACCATATAGTTATAGCTGAATGAGGTTATGACTAATAACCTCTCTATATGTACAAGCCCGCTGATCATAAATTAGGTATAAAAATTTTAGATCTCTTAATGTGTCAAAAATAACCATCATTAAATCTTAATTCAAATACATTTGTAAACGAGGAATAGAAAATTTAATTATATAAGATATTTTTTTGGGATATAACGAAGTAGAAAAGGGTTTCATTGAAATTTATCATCTCTCAAGGGGGTTTAGATAAGTTCTATTCTTTGACTAAAAATACTAAGCATGAGGGGGAGATATAGATTCTGAAATTTAAGAATTTTAATGATCTTTTCAATGAAATAATATATTCCTTCTGAATAACAATTAGATATGGTGATGTAATTATAAATTCTTTGATAAAATGTATAAGAAAATGTTTCTAAGTATAAATCAATCATTATAAGCTTGGAAGTGGTTTTTTGTACTTTTTACATAGTCTAAAGTATAATATTCTCCATTTTGTTGATGGTATAAATACAATCCTTCTAAGGGTTCTTTTCTCCAAAACTATCGATTCAGATGAGGACATAATATCATGTGTTATCAAGAGAGATGATGAATTTTTGATGTCTTATAAATTTAATGGAATGAAATCTAAGGCATGGGTGTATGAAAACATTATAGAAGGAAACAAATGGCTGTAGGGAATGGAAAAATGGAACTTGTTGACCCTATAAGAATTTCTTGTTCACAATGTGGGGATGATATAAAAAACCTGACCAATATGATGTGGTAGAAGGTGTTTGAAACATAAAATATATTATGGGGGAGAAAAATGTCATTATAGGATAATGAAGATGGATATAATATAAATGTGTCATTATCAATGTTTAATTTAGGAGAGGAAATGTTTTATGTAAAAAATAAATTTAACAAATATAGTGATGGGAAAACATGTTGTTGGATTTTTTGGTGGTTTTTTCAAAGATTGCGGTGAAATAAATGTTGGGAGATTATTCAGTTTAACAAATTATTTATTATCAATTTTTTAAATTCATAAAAAACTATTAATAGTTTCATTTATTTTTTAATATATTATTTATTATTTTGTGTTCTTTAGAATTAAATTTTTATTCTTTAACATCCAGTGATATAATTTAATAGATATATAATCTAGAAAATATAAAATTTATTATGAAATATATCCATTGAATGTATTTAGTGTAATAATGGTTTTTATAGAAGAACTCGTCAAATGAAATTTACTAGAATATATTCATCAAAAGATTAGTTTTTATTTATATTTATTTTTCGCCAAACATAAAGATATTAAAATCAACCATTAGAGTTTTTTTACACTTTCTATAAATTTTATGAAGGCTTAATGCTATAGGATTGAACATGTTAATCTAAACATACAATTTTTCGATAATATTTTTTATACAATATTTATATGTAATTCTATATGAAATATTCTTATAACAGTCTTAATAATTACATTGTAATAATTAATTTTTCGATCTAGTATTGACTAGTTAGTTGTGGTGATAAGATCGTAAAAAAATTATTATCTATAAATATTAATTTTTTTCATGTGTTAATAGATGTATATTTGGATCATTTATTTTCATTAATTTGATAATCAAAGCTATTCATATTATATTTATATGATGGAGGTGGTCAGGGCTAAACTGGCCTATTTCATTGTTTTTTTAGAGATATTCTTGGTGTTGAATTCATTACTATTGATGTGCGATTGTAAATGATGTTTTGAAATGGGACACAAATATATTGTTTAATGATTCCAAATCCGTAAATTCTATTTTTTAAAAAATAAGATTTATTTTTTTTTGGAATTTTTATGGAAATAATACATTTATGTGTTTTGGGATTTTACATTTGGATCTCTAGGAATTATTTCTACATTTTATTACTGGATGTTATTTCATTTGTCAATTAGTTTTTATTTTAAATATTTTACCTCCCATTATCATTTATTTTATTAATATGTTAAATATAATAACATGTACTATTTTGTCAACTTAAAAGAATGGGGAAAATTGTGGTTAACATTTACACTACAATTGACACCCAATATTGGTTTTAAATCTTTTATTACTTAAGATAATAAAAAGGGTGATGTGAAAGTTGTATTTTTTTAACAATGAAATTGTATAATGTGAGGTGGAATAAGAAAATTTTTCTATGAAATTACATGATAATATTACGCGGTTTTGGAATCATGGTGGTTAATACATATGATTAAATAAAATTGGTAGTGAATGGAGACCATACCATAGTCAAAGAAATATTGAGTATAGTTGAATCTGGAGTTTATCAAAAATAGTTTTTGGTCATTGTGAAATACATAATGTAAGGTTTAATGTCTATAGAATCACAAAATCAATGTTGCGAGGGAACAAAATTTGGGTCAATTATTACCTAGAAAAATATGAATTTAAAAATAATAATATTATTTGGAGATATTGGAGATTATGTTAGGGGGCTCTAATGATGTGGATGAGCTGAATAAATGAAATGAGTGTTTTAAAATCCACCACACCCTGGTGGAATGTTATTTATAATAATATTAAAACATAATATGATCTAGATAATTTTATTAAAAAAGATACTTCATAGGGGATATAATTTAATAAAATTAGGGAATTTTAAGGGAAAAATATGATGACATGTGCTAATAAATGTTATAGTATTTTGGATCATTAAACTGATGGATTTTCAAAAGGGAAAAGGTAAAAAATATTTCAAAATATTACATCATAAAATATAATAAAAATGTGAACATAAACAACTCTATTGACGATATGAAGTTTATATATAGAAATAAAGGATTAATAGTAACACCATTATTGGATTGTTGTTGATTATCACTCATATTTTTGTTGTAAGAAACCATTGAGCTACCATTTTGTATTCCTTATTTAAATAATTATTGTGGAGAGAAATAATTATGGAGTGATTCTTGGATTGATAATGTTATTTTTAAAAACATTATATTCATATATAGTGAGTAGTTATATACCCTGGAACATCTACATATCATCATATTATCCTACATGGATAGAACATATTGCTGAACTTGTTAAAATATTCAGATTTCTATAATTAAATTAATGTAACTTGGTATAGAGGGAGAATGAGAATGATAGGTTCAAGGGGAAATTTATAATGTGAGAGAAAGATCCAATTTATTATTATATATAATCACTCATTAATTCACCCCCTCTTCTAACATTCTTGGGAATATGTTAAAAATAAGTTCCATCTAATACATAAGATTCAAGCATGTTGAACATTTCAATAGAGAATCGTCACTATGTAGAATGTTTTCAATATGAACGTATAACCATTATTATGGTTGAAATAAAAAATCATGATGAATTTAATGAGATAACTTCAATAGTATATTAGACTCTATGTATACTTGACCATGTTCTATGGGAAACATGTGATGGATGATATAGGTTTATGAACTACTAAAGTAGGTGAAAGGCTTCTCAGTGTTAAAGAAATATCTCACGATGAATTATATGGATCACATTATCATAAAAAATATATAAAGGTATTTTTTTCACTGTCTGAAGTAGTGTGGGAAAAACTTTACAATACATATCATGGGGATAATGAGTTTGAATGTAAAATCTATAAGTGGTGAATAATAGTTATAATGCCTTTAAATTAATCCCACGAAAAATCATTGACGAACTCTTCAACTTCCGTATTCAGGTTTTGAGAGCTATATACATTATAGGTGAAAAAATGAAGAATGATAAATTTTTGAAGAAGTTTCATAAAATGGTATAACAATTTTACAATCTAAAGATAATATTGCAACGACCGAGGTACTTATAAAATATTTTGTTTTAATTATGGAATTACAAAAATAATTTCATTGTAAATTTATAATGAAATAAGTTATATATATAGAAATTAAGGAATATTTAATAATAGTCCCTTATCATCACCTATGAAAGTATAAATAACATTTATGAATATCATAGTTAAAAAATTCTTTTAATTATATCATTGAATAACTAAATATATATATATTTTTAAAAAATCAAAAACTATGTGTTGGTAGATTTCGAGTCATAATTATTTAATTCAAACATTATAATTAATAAAACGAGTTATAATAAAATATATTTACTTAAATATACTACTAAATTAAAATTTTATCATCGTATGATTTTAAGATAATTTTTTGAAACCATAAATAATTTTTCAATGCGTCATAAAATTAGTTATAGTTTTAAAATTTTTATGTTCAAAAAAATAATGATTTTAAATAAAAATAAAATTTCCCATAATTAGAAAATTATTTTGATAAAATAATGTTAATTATTGAATTATAAACATAAAAAAATTGGTTAGGGTTAATTTTTGGGATTTTTGTGAAATGAATGAATTTTTTAGGAATAGTAAAATAATGTAATTTATGAAATGCATACATTATAAATTAAATAAAATATTAATTTAGTAATTTATGACGTAAGAACCATAATATATAAAATAATTTAATTATTTTAATATATTTTATAATAAATCTTAAACTATTCTTAGCCTTGAGCCAAAATAATAAATAAATGAATAAATTATTCAAAAATCCTCCCAATCCTCTACTATAAATACCACCCCACGCCACATCTTCTCCTCACAACTCAAATCCTTGTATAGTGTTAAATTTCACCTCAATTATTTTACAAATCCTATTTACCATGTTCAAGACCTATTGGTCTCCCCAAAAGAGAAAAACTAAGGTCCCTAAGATGGTTTATAAGGAGGATAATTGAAGATGTAAAAACATCGTTCCTTTTAATTTAATTTATTTTCAAATAATTGTATTTCATTATTATCTCTTAATATACCCTTATTTAGGTTAAATGTAGACACTATTATAATACATATACTGTATGTTTTCATTTTTATGAAAAAAACATCATCATTCCTCTTCTCCTCCGCTTTTATTCTAACAATTAAGTTATCATCTCTGATATGTCAATTTACTGACATTGTGGACGATGTGATTTTATTTTCCTTTAACATAGTTAAGGATAGTCATAAAAACATTATTATGGTTTAATAAAAATTAATTACACTTATTATATGTAATATTATGTTTTTGAACTAGTGTTTATACATAATATTAATCAATAAAACGAAATAGGTTCTTAATGATAAAAATCCACAAAAATAACTCACTTTTATCACTATAATTTTGACTAATGATTCATCCAAAAAAATATAATTAAAATGATATAAAATATTATTTAATATTAAATATCTTCATTACAAACATTTAATTTCAATTACAGAAAACAATTATAATTTTACATGATCTTTGTTAGTTGTATATAAGTAAACTGATAATGAATACCATGGAAGGGAGAAATCCCAAACAATAAAATTAAATCTTATAAACTCATCAAAAAGCCTATAAATGAACATAATATATTTGAATCAATAAATTACAAGTATAAAAGTTTATAAATAAATTAATTAATTGATTTATCTTTACTATACTGAACATAGGTTCAAGTGCCCAACACCTTTAGACACAACTAAGAGATTCTTTTCGATCCTCAATTTCCCTTTGGGTAAGCCCTTCTCTCTATTTACCCCAATATAATGCTTACATACTTATATTTATATAGTCTATTTTTTATGATATGAAACAAAATCATATACCCATGTTGAATCATCCTTCTTTGATGTAGAATTACTTTTTTTTAGAAATGGTTCCCCTCTTAATTCTTCTCGAAAAGAAAGTCTTATTCAAAGGAACTTCCTATTTTTTCACTCATTTTAATGTGCAATCCATAATCTATTTTAAGAAACTAATATTTTTTAAAAATAAAATATTTTAACAAGAAAACTTCAATTTGTTAAATTATATAGTTTTTATTCCATTTGAAAAAAAAATTAAAAAATGACTCAACAATATAAACTAAGAAAATAATGCTCCTATAATCATTGGAAATAAAAAAATATTATTAATAAATGGGTGGAATGTTTTTATTAAAATATAATATAATGTATTATATATATTAATATAGTTATATAATATATTAATAACATTATTTAAATCATTATAAATGATGTTTGAACTCATTTGAAGTAAGATAATCCTGAGGTGAGGGAATTTTCCATTAAAATTACTCTTTAAAATTTATATTTATAGAAAATAACCAAAAAATCATTAAAGTGTTCATGTTTTATGATTTTGTTCTAGTTCTTGGTGATATTTTTTAGTTAAGGGTGGTAATTATATCTTCATAAAATGTATTGGGTATGTTTAAGTTGGAGGTCACCCGTATAGTTACTCTATGTGTAACTACGATGGTTAAACAACAAGTTAGTTATAACAGTTACAATATATGGTAGTGATGAGTGTTAAAAATCATAAGGTATTTATGACGGTTACAATATTAAGCAAGGAATTCTATAATTTACATATGTTTCATTTATGTTTTTCTAGGATTTAAGGAAATCTATTGTTTTTCACAAGTCTGAATATGATACTTTATGGGTGAGGAGTTTGTTTTGTGTAAATAATTTCATATACTTATATATATTTGTAGAATAATGTTGTTATACTTATTTTTATATCCAATTCTCTAATTTATTGATCATCCGATGTTTTAAAATGTTTTTCATAGGGTTTTACGATTGGTAAGAGAAAAGATGAATCCAAGATGAATGTTATGATTACTATTCATGTAAAGATTTCATGTTTTATTAAAAAATATTATTATGAAGTAAATGGATTTTGTTATAGTAGTAACCAAATTGTATACTTTTTGGTTTATATGTATGAATTATGTCCTAATTATCAAAAAATAAAAACTGAAATATTCTCTGGATGTGTATGAATGTGAATTCAGAAATAATTTTATACATTATGTAAAGTTTTAGCTTGTTTCCTTATAGTTGGTATCAAATCATAGTTTAGATAGCATTATGGGTTTGGATGATGTTAGTAGAATTCCATAAATGATTTCACATTGAAATGATATAGAATTTTATGATTACCAGGTATCTTTATCTTTAATATGTCAGTACAGAATAGATTTTCATATAAGAAACAAGGAAGATGATGTAGGGCAACCGAGAGGATGATGTATTTCTGAATACACATCATGGAATGGTAGGGATTTGAACTGAGTAGTTTTTGATAGTAATAGGTCATTTTATATAGGAAATAAATTGTGATGGAATCTATGAATGGGAATAACCATAACTATCACAATTGGACATGATGATAGTGGAACAATTAATGAGGAATAATCATTATGATATCAGTGGATCTTCTATCCTAATGGTTGTTGAAGGGTGGTTTAAAGAGCTTTAATACATGTTCAATGCGATGGAGTTTTCATATAATCCATCTTTTCTACATTATATTTACCATTTTAATGGTGATGTAGACTAGTGGTTTTAAATGGCTATGAATACCAGAGATAGGGAGGAAATTGAAGCCTTATAATGGGATGAATTTAGGAATGTTTTTCTTGAAAAGCATTTTCCTAGGGTAGTTTTAAATAGGATGGAAAATAAATTCCCAAAATTAAAACATATGGAGAAAGATTTTGTGGTTGTGTGTGAAGAAAAATTCAATGGATTGAAATATTATGATTAAAATATTATTCAGTATCTTGATAATAAAATCAATCAATTTTACTTGGGGTTAAATCCATCATACTGAAGGGAATTGGCCTCTCAAGTATTAAAAAATTATGACAAAATAGTTTAATGTGAAGAGAGGTTATAAATGGAGTTTTCATACGATTGTGTGTACTTTGAAAATAAGTAAAGGAAAAGGAATAACAGTTATCAATGTGTAAGAATGAGCCAAATTAGTCTTTAGGTATGAAATCACAGTTTTTAGTTTATGCGATGTACGACAAAAATCACCATGGGGAATGTCTTGACAAGATTGGGGAATTTATTTGATGTGGTAATTTTCGACATATAGCCCATGATTTCAACTGAAATTATCTTTAGATTATTCATGATAAGAAAATTCTAAATGTTTCCAAATGTGGTGATATGGGTCATAATGAAAATATCTTCCCAAATAAAGATTTTAATGATGTGAAGTAGCCGAATTGTATGTATAAATCAGCAGTTTGATCCCTTGGGACTACGTCAGCAAATATTTGGCCACCCAATGAAGTGTTATCAGGTACTTTGTTTGTTTACTCAGATTTTTAAAATGTATTATTTGATATGGGTATAAAAGTAATTGATTTCTAAATTTTTTTGGTAAATTGTAAATTTCACCTCATGAAATGAGACTAGAACTTATGGTTAATAATCTAGTGCATAAATATTATTTAAAAAATTAATTATGCTAATCTTTATGTTATTTTATATGTAATGATATTACCTTCAATCATTTTTGTTTTTAAACTAGTATAATTTGATGTTATTTTAGGTATTGATTAGATTTTTTTTATCTTGATAAGACTGATTATTGAGATAATGAACTTGTTTTTTAGAAATATATTCAGTTTTTATTAAATAAAGATCCCATATTGTTGATAAGAGATAATGAAAATGAGAAACTAATAAAATATGGTAATTAAATTTATCAGGGTCATATTTTGGAAAAAAATGATCAACTATGATAAATTATGATTCATTGGTAAATGAATAACTCGATGTTTTTATTGATTAGTTACAGAGTGTTATACCTGATTGAGAAGTTGGATTTACAATAGAATTAGTTACTAATTCTATTCAAATTTCAAATCCACCTTACTTATTGGATCAAGTGGAAATTCTTCAATTGAAATTATAGTTTTTGTAGATTCTTGAAAAAAGTTTCATTAATCCCAACACATCACCATGGGGCGATCCAATTTTGTTCATTACAAATAAATATGATTCCATGAGGCTTTACATTTATTATAGATATTTTAATAAAATTAATATTAAATTATATTTACATTGCCTCATTTCGATGACATTGTTGGTGAACTCCCTAGATCTCAACATTTTTCAATGATTTAATTGAGATGTGGGAACCATCAACTAAGGGTCACAGATGATGCAATCCAGAAAATATATTATTCATACTAGATATGGGCATTTTGATTTTTTAAATACCATTTTCTTTGAAAAATTCAGATATTTTATTCAGGGATTTAATGTATAAAATATTCTGTTAAATTTTGTATAAGTTTGGTGATGTTTTTATTGATGATATTTTGGTCTTTAAAAAAATTTATATGGATCATGGAAAACATTAAAGGATTGAATTTCAAATACTCAAATGAAAATAAGTTATACAAAAAATTTAGAAAATTTGATTTTGGTTAGAACTGATTTATTTCCTTGGTCATATTGTAAAAAAGGATGGCATAACAGGTGATCCCACTAAAAAAATGGTTGACGAATGGACACGACCTAAAAATGTTACAGAGATTCATAGTTTTCTTGAATTATAAGGACATTGTTGGATTTTGTTAAAATATTTCCATGATAATATATCCCACAAACTATGTAAACATGGAAGGGGTTAAATTTATATGGAAATTAGAATGTGATGATTTTTGTTGGAACTAAAGAATCTATTTGGTAATGCTCTATTTATTCCATTTAATCTAGAAATGGTGACTTTATCATATATGGTTATGCATAATTGAAGGGGATTTTTTTCTAATTCATAATGATAAGTTAATTTGTTATGAATCAATAAAAACTTAAACCCTACGAGTTAAATCATCCCACATAAGATTTTGAATTAATATTTTTGGTTTTTTCTTTTAAAATTTGAAGAAACCATTTATATTCTGCCAAGAACATATATATTCTGAATTTTTTTTTGAATTATATATTTACATTGAAGGAATTGAATATTATATAGAGAAAATAGTATGAAAAAAATAATAGGTTATTATTGAATAATCAATTATCATTTGGGAAATGTTAAAAAAGTGGTACATGATTAGTTTCCAAAAAATAATTATACATTAACCTTGTCACATATATAACATGACCCACTAGTAATTGATTTGCTTAATTTTTCATTAGAAGTTTATGGTGTAGGAAATAGCTCTGTATTGTTTTAGGGGTCTATGTAGTCTTCTATTTCAGACAGAATTAAGAAAGCATAAAAGGATGATGGTGAAATACAGAAAATGATAGAATTGGTGAAAAGGGTAATATTCATGAATTTAACATTGATAAATATTGTACTATAACATTGGAAAAAAGATTATGTGTTCCTTGTGATTCCCATTTGATGAATGAATTATTAAGTGAAGCTTATAGATATCCATTTTTCTTTTATCGTAGTAGCACTAAGATGTTTAGAGACCATTAGGAGTATTAATGGATGGATGGAATGAAAATTCATATTGAGGATTTTAAAGTGAAAGGAATGACTTGTCAAAAGGTTAATAAAGATGGATAACTACCAAAGGGGATGATTCGGCCTTTTGTGAGTACCATATTGGAAATGGGAAAATATTTCCATGTACATCATGGTCGAAATACCATAAAATTCTCGAGCCAACAATATTGTTTGGTATATTATTGATATTCAGATTAATTCATCAAATTACATTACTATTAAACACATTTTTCGGTAGATTATCTTTCTCGACTGTACCTCAAAGAAATTGTTAGGTTTCATGGAGTTCCTGTATATATTGAATCTGACCGAGATGTCATATTTACATCTAACATTTATAAAGGTCTTTAGAAGTCATTAAGAACTAAATTTTTTTTCAGGACATCCATTCATAATCAATATGATGTACAATTAGAGTGAAATTTTCACACATTAGAATATATGAATAGATCTAATTCAATGTATTACCATGTACGATGGAATCATCATCTTTATTTAGTTTCATTTTAATATAATAAATTTTTTATTTCCAGTATACAAGTGGAACCTTTTAAGGCATTATATGGAAAGTGATGTTGAACTCTATAATTTTGTGATGAATTCAAGGAAAAAATGGTTATGGGGAAATAATTAGTAGAGAAAGAGGCAGAGAAAGTTATTACAATCACATAACAAATGAGGATGTCTCAAAAAAGGAAGGGGAGTTATGAAGATAACTACAAGAATGTTTTTTCATTCGAGGTAGGTGATCCGGTTTTTTATAAATCCTCGGATTTGAAAACTGTTTTGTTTTTTGGGTAAGGATTTAAAACTAATTCCACAATACCGTGGATGTTTTTAAATTGATGAACTAGTAGGAATAGTTTCCAACTTAGTAGCTTTGCCTCTAAATTTTTCTCATGTACACATTTTTTCATATTTCAATGTTGAGAGAGTATGTTTCATATTTATCTCATCTTTTGAGCATAGAATTAGTTTATATATAATTTAAAAATTCCGATGAGGAAAAGTCTAAAAAAGTTCTTGATTGAAGGGATGATGTTTTGGAGAATAAGGTAATTCCCCAAGTTATGGTTTTTTAGAGAAACAACATGGTTTAACAAGAATCATGGGAATCTATAAATACTATGAGTTAAAGGTATCCTCACTGTTTTAGAAAGTGAATAAAAATATGAGAAAGATATTTCAATATTTTTGGGATAATGTAATGACCCTTATACATTTAAAATAATTTTTTTCATTTTGGAATTAAATATATAAATTCATTATAAATTTATATTAAACTAAGTGATATCTATATTAATTAAAAAATATTTACTAATAGAATGGAAACCTGACCTATGAGAGTATAAATAAATTTTTTGTATCTTATAAGGGAAAATATGATATATTTATATAACTGAATATGTAAATATTTTTTTAATATATTATAAATTCAATGTTGGTATTTTTGAGAGTAATAATTATTTAATTACACCACTATAATTAATATAAAGACTTAAAAGAAAATATAGTTTCCAAAAAATATACTAATAAAGAATTATTTTACTGTATTATGATTATAAGAAATTTTTACAAGAGCTTAATTAATTTTTTGTAGAGTTATAAAATCAATTATAGTTTTAAATTTGGTATTTTTTGAATAAATATTTATTTAAATTAAATATTAATGTTATCATCTTTTTAAACTATTTTTCTGAAAATGGTGTTAATTTTTAAAACCCGAAAATCGAAAAATGGTTAGGATGAATTTTAAATATTTTTCAATATTACATTAATGTTTGGAGAATAATATAATACTTAAATTTTTGGTATATATACATTATAAGTTAAATACACTATTCCATGAGTCATGAATAATATATGCACCATAATGATGAACATACCTTCATTATTTTAATATATTTATTGATAATTCTCAAACTATTCATTGTCTTGAGCCAATCTATGAAAAAAATTAATAAAATATACAAAAACATCCCCCTTCTCCGCTACAAATAACACCACTTGCAACCTCTTATCCTCTCAACCAAAATCCTCATACCTTATTTAATTTCTTTCTAATTATCTCCCCAAGATTATTAACCACGTCTATGACCTTCCTGTCTCACCAAAAGACCAAAACTATATGCCTTAAGGAGGTTCTTATACTGGAGAATTCAAGAAGAAAAAACATTTTTCCTTCTCTTAATTTCATTTTATTTTATTTTCTTTCCTTATTCTATCCTCATCTCCCCTTACCTATGTCGAATAAAAAAATATAGTATCATATATAAAATATTTTTATATCATGTTTATGGAATTATTCATTATTATAATTCCTCTCTTCTCCCTTTTATACAAATAATAATAAACTTCATCTGTGATGTGTCGATTTACCAACATCGTAGACGATGTGATTTCATTTTTATTTAATGATGTGAAAGCTAGTAATAAAACGACTATTATGGTTAAATATGGTTATATTATACTTATTATATTATATTGTGTTTTTGAACTAGTTATTATAAATAATATTAATTAATAAAAACAAAAGTGGTTAGTAATGATCACAATTCACCAAAATAAAAAAACATTTATTATTAATCTTTTATCTATGGAACCATCCTCATTTCATATAACCAAATTGAATATATTACCATTTAATATTATATAACATAAATAATAACATTTAATTTCAATTTGTGTCATTAATTCTCATTTTACATGATTTTACATACATCTATTTCTCAAAAATGATCATGAAAACCATGGAAACGAACACTCCCAACCGATAAAATTGAATCTTATAAACTAAAGAAAAAGGCCATAAATGACAAAAATAAAATTATAATAAATAAAATAAATTTTTAGAAGGTTATTACTGAATATATTATGGTTTTAACATGATTATAACAATCATTAAGTTCATGTGAAGAACACGTTTGGACATAAGTATGTGATTCTTCTCAAACTTCCATTTTCCCTTTGGGTTACGCTTTCTGTCACGTTACCCCCAATGTAATGATACCATCCATTTATGTATTTCTTATATAATATTTTTATATGTTCTAAAATAATATATCCAAATCATATCATCCTTATTTTATGGATAATTACTTTTTTTAAAAATTTCCTTCTCAATTCTTCCCCATATGCAAGCTCGAGTTAAGGGAACTTTCCGATTTCTCACACATTTTCAAGTGCACTGCATAATATATTTTAAGACGAAAATATTTTTCTAAAATAAATAATTTTTTCATGAAAACCTATATGGGTTCAACTATGGATTTTTTATTCCATTTAAAAGGAAAATTAAAATTGAAAAAACAATATAAACCATGAAAAGAACGCACCCGAAAACAATAGAACAAACAAAATATTAGTAATAAATGGAAATAATATTGATATTAAAAGAATATAAGGTGTTATATATATTAATATATTTCTCTAATGTATTAATAAAACTCCATAAATCATTATATTGATGTTTTGAACACATTATCTGTAAGGCTAACCTGAGTTAAGGTACATTTCATTAAAATTATGCTTTTAAATTTCTATTTTTAAAAATTTACAAGTGAAAATATTTTTATGAAAATATTTATGTTTTATAATAACTTTTCCATTATTATGTATTATTTATGATGATTCATGGGACATATAAATCCCTAAAATTCATTGGTTATGTCGTTGTTGGAGGTCAGCCGTATGGCTACTACATGTGTAACTATGATTGTTAATCTATAATGTAGTTGTGAGGGTTACAAAGTAAGGTATACATGAGGGTTACAAATCATATGGTATACTAGAGGTTTACAGTATTAATTATGTAATTAACCATGTTACCTAAATGGTTTATTTATTTATTTTTCTATGCTTTATGGAAATATGATATTTGTTCACAAGTATGTATATCAAAATTTAGTGTTATAAGTATGTATTGTGGAAATGATTTAAAATAAATTCAATTATTTATGGAATAATTGTTTCTTTCATTATTTTTATATCCATTTCAGAGATTTTTCTCTAATCCCACGCATTAAAATGTTTTTATCAGGGTTCAAGGATGGGTAAGAGAAAGGAAAAATATAAGCTAAATGTTGTGAATATTATTCAGGATAATATTTCATGTTTTATTAAAGAAATATTTATTAATAAAGAAATCGTTACTATTTTAGTATTACCCTATATGTATTATTATGGGTTTCTATGTATAAAATATTTCAAAATTCTATAGAAATCAAAACTATAATGATATTTTTTAATGTAATAAATTTAATTCTAAAAGAAATTACTAGATTATGTAATGTTTATGATCAGGTGATTATAAATAAGGCATTAAGAATGTAATAATTGTAAATTTTCTCTTGTTGATATTCATAAAATATAATTTACTTATGGGATATGAGTAAATCTATAAGGTAAATTGAGTTATTTGTCAATATAAATGGCATACAATGCTTTATAAAATACTAACTTACATAATGTAATTGAATATTAAGAATTTGTAGGAGATGAGTTCTTATCACATTTGGTGAGAAGTTTCAATGCGTGTAAAGGTATATTCAAAGTAAAGTTACCATTTGTATCTTTAAATTATATAATTTTTAGTCCAATTAATGAGATATGTTCTAGGAAACGTGATAAATAAATTGATGTTATGTATACAAAAAATAGATAATACTTCCCCAGATTTTAAATATTGAATTTGGAAATATTTCCAAAAATAATTTTTTATAGAAACATTCAATGGAAATAGAAGAAGTTGAAAATGTTTTATGATTTGAAGATGATGAAACTAGTTTTACCTTTTACATGGATGATGTTATGGAAGAAATAATCGAAAAGGATAATACTTAAATAAAAGAAAATTATCAATTTGAATTTTCAACTGACAAGATTTCTAAACTTCAAGGTGTTAATTTTGAGTTATAGCTTCAATTTATTAAAAATATAAGGATTTGTGGGATTATGAAGAAGTAATAAATGTAGGTTTCCCAACATGAAGCAAAAATTCATCAACTAGAGAATATTTTCCAAAATCAAAGGGATATTTCAAAAAACTATGGATAATTTCCCATTTTTTTATAAAATCATGTAGCATGGTAAGATGATTTCTAAATGTAAAAATTAAACTAAAGACTTAATGAAATGGGTTTAATTAGTTATAGAATTTTCTATTTTTGTAATAAAAACATATGAAAAAATCTATTGGTGATAAAATAAATTTTCAATGGGTAATATCATCTGATGAAAAGTCAAAATAATTGGTTAATCAGGTTGTAAAATGTGGTAGTAAAATTATGAATAAATAAATACATCATAAAATATGTAAGGATAATATTGTATTAGAAAGAGAACCTCCAAAAATATGTGGAATATACTATGAAACTGAAATGGGAGTAAATGTCTTAAGATAGATAAAAATAAAAAAAATGTTTATAGATACAAAGGGGTCATTAAAATTGAAGGTAAATGTAGAGAAATGTATGTTCTATGATATTTAAATGAATGAAATTGTATTATTGTGCTTATAAGATTCCTTCAATTAGATATTATGAAAGATAATGTAGTTAGTTAATATGTGAATCTCTCCGGATTGAACAATGGATAATATGAAAATATCATACACCATAGAAGGAAAATTATTTATTAGTATGTTGTCTTAATTATTTAAAATCATGGAAACATTGTTTTTAATTACATAAATTTGAGGAGTTGATGTTACTCAATATAAATAAAAATTAATGGATCCAAAAACTATATATGATGACAGAAGAAAACTAGTTAACTCTCATGAAATAAGAAGAAAACTATGATTATAAAACTTATGATGAAATAAATTAAGAGAGGCCTATGTTTTTATTAAAAAATATACATGTATTATATAATAGAAAAAAAATATAGTAGAAATATTCATTAAAATTTCTCTAAAATTAATAAAAATTTCTAGAGCATAAATTCAAGATAGTGGGTATTTATCCCATATGATAGGAACATGAATGTATTTAGGAATGCGAAACAACTTGTTGATAAAATAGTTATATTTGGTAATTATGGTGTATTAGAGATAAAATTATGTGGAAATACACAGTTATCATTAGATTAATTATAAAACTAATAGGTTTCCTAGTTAGGTGGATTAAATATATATATATATATATTATGTTTATTCAAATTTATAACTCTAACATGAAGTCGCATTGAACTAGATGTACCTATTTATAAAAATCACTTCTTGAAACAAATTTATGATTGGTTTCAAAATAAATTTAAATCTAAATAATTTTGATAATTGTTTGTTGAAGTGGACACTCAAGAGGGGGTGAATTGGGTTCCAATTTAAAAAAAATTAAAAAGATTTCGATTAAAATCCCTCAAATTAAATAACAAGCTAAACTATAGTGAATTTGTAATACAGTAAAGGGTATATTAGGTTTTCAAGAGATTGATTAGTTCTCAGTTAATCTAATCTAAATATTAATTAAATTTTGTAACTAACCTAATGCTTTATAATAAATACAAACACTTGTTAGTCTAACAATCATAGTTTCATTAAAATAAATTTGTATTTAAAGTACTTAGCAGTAGAATAAAATATAACTTAACTTAAAACTAAGATGCACAACAGATATAACCAAGAGGTTCAGTCTCAAGCCGAGACTTAGTCCTCTCAAACAATTTATATAAATTATGATCCACACCCTGGACCAGGGTTCTCTAAAATACTAAGATTGTCCAGGTCCTCAGACCTCTACCACAATTATTCTTTGGAAAACAAATAACACCATATCACAGGCCATCCAGTTCACACTTGACCTTTACCACTATCCATAGTGGGACAGAGGAGTGTAAGGGAAAGGTTGAGTGTGGATTTATAAATCCTCCAGTTTAGCATAGGAGACAGAGTGTTCTTAAAATAAAGAACACACTCTACTCAGAATGTAAATAAATGAAACACAATAGAGCTAAATAGATATAGATGATTTTAGAGTGCTCTATGTGTTTTGAGTGAAGCTCTAGACTCATCGAATTGATGCAGATGAAGCTTTGTGTCCTTCTATAGAATTTTTATGGAAACAGAGTGTAGTGGTTCTATTCCATCACTTCCTTGTACTGAAGTTTTACTCAGGGATGTAGGTAGGCTTTGCAGCACAATAATTTCCCTCATCTTCTAGGAAAAGTTATACGCTTCTTTAAGCTATGGTGATTTTTGTATTAGATGATTATCTTAGTATATCACCACACCCAACAGCCTTTTTCACTTCTTTTCAACACTCAGTTTTATACACAGCTTTTGTCTTTCCTTTTATATCTTGAGCTCCATCAAATGGGAATGATTACCTTTTTTCAGGTACGAGGTATGGTTCTTGAAATTTCAACCACAATCATTAAATAATATAAGGTACATTAAAAACATCAAATATGACCATTGCTAAATAATCAAATAGAAATAGAGTTCAGAGATATGCTGACTGGTTTCCATCGGTAGCTCTTATTATCATGGACATTGAATCGATATATCTTCTGTATCGGTAGCTGTTATCCGTTATAATAGTAGCTCGTAGGAATTAGTAGCTTCTCCTATAAGTAGCTTTTATTCTTTATAATATTAGCTATATGTATCATTATCTCTTTCCATCAGTAGCTCTATTGTACTTATAGCGTTCTTTTTTCAGTAGACTTTGTAGGAGTAGCTGTCTGTTTGTATCAGTAGATTGTATCGGTGACCATTACATATTGGTAGACTATGTACCGGTAGGTCTTTATAAATCGACTTGTGCATACCAGTATACATTTTCTATTAGTATTTCTTCTTCTATCGGTAGTTTTTATGCATATCGATGACCTAATCCATATCAGTAGACATCTGTAATGGTGTACATAGCCTAATCTGTAGTTGATTATCTATTTGTATCGGTATACTTATTTTGTCTGTATTAGTAAACATCATATCGATAGCTCTTGATATAAGAGTAGGTCTGTCTGTTTGTTTGTATCAGTAGCTATGTCCATACCGGTGGACTTAACACTAATCTATTCAATGAAAAACACATCCAGATTGAGTTATAATTATTTCAATGTATGTAAAAAATTGATAAACATTGATTGACATATTCCAATGATTATTTTTATATTTTTTTCAACATAATTTAACATATATATATGATTATAAACTTATATTAAATCATGATTGGGATTATCAAAACATGTGAGGTCAATTATCTCCCCCATTTTGATAATCACAAATTATGATATTATAATCTTAAATAAGCAGTAATGTATCAATATACAATACAGTGGATTTTATTTCTATGTGTGAGTAATGGCATTTTCAAATTTGATATATTAAATGATTCAAAGGATATAGAATTAAATTCAATTGTATTAGAGGTAAAAATAGAAAATAAATTTACCATAGGTATGAAAAAACTGTATCAGAGATATAAAACAAATGTATTATAGGTATAATTAAATTATGCTCAAATTTCTCATGTTTTCCCATATCATTTCTCCCCTTTTGTATGATTTATCCCCTGTTATATTAGTTCTCCAACATAGTGATTAGAAAAATTAAGGGAAGAAAGGATGAGAGAATTAATATAAGGTAAATGAAAATAAGATCATAGATATTTCGTGGTTCCAAAAAGTGACAAAGAAATACCAAATTGAAACAAAATTAGTACATTTGAGTCCTATCAAATGTCCTAGACATTATTCAATCCACCTCCTCAGTATTTGATTTTCCCATGGGATCAGAAGAGGGCTCAAATTTTGTGGATGCAGGTACAGGCTTAGGAACACCATAGATGATCATTGGAGGCTGAGCTATTGATACAGTGCCCGACCTATTCTATGTAGCTCGCTGGGTGATCATAGGAGTGAGGCGTCAAATTGGTTGAGGTGGAGATATTTGAGGAATGGGGGCAGACTGAGCCGAGGTAGGCAGGGCTGGTGGTATAATGATTGGAGTACTTTCCACATGAAAAATGGAAACAACAGATTCCTAAAGTCCATTATGATCCCTCATCCTCTTTCCATTGTATAAATTAAGTCATCCTTGTTCTCTGTAAACATGTCTAGAGCATGATTCAACTCTCTTAGCTTGCTAACTTTTTCTCTAAAGGCTTGATTGACTGGAGGTAGTTTCATGTTCTCTATCATAATTTTGAAATGGATTTTGAGATGATGTTTGGTCTAGACACTTTGGAAATAGAAATCCACTTTGCCTTTTACCTCAATTTCAAGAGTAGTGGCCTCTCTCATAATGTTCTGAAAATTCTTCCCTATATCCCTAGTAGTATTCACCACATGGCTCAAAGTAGTACAGTCTGCTGAGCCACTGGTTGAAGAAGGCTTGGTATAACTAAAGGCTGCAATGTTGAAGGCTACTATTTCCTTAAATGATTTAGTCAGCCCACATATGGGATTTTTCACAAGACAGTCCTGGGTGCTGACATGCTATTCTATGGATTTCTAAAATTCCTCAGAAAATGATACCATCTGGCTAACTACACTCTTCACAAAATCTAGGTCTTTGTCTTCTAGAGATTTAGATCTCATATTAGACTCCATAGAAACAATTTATTTCTTTAAAGAATAAACATTCTTTCCAAGCTTGAAACATGATTCTAGATGGTCTTAACATCATTCACCATCTCTCCCGTAGTGGTTGACACAAAAAATCCAAGAGAGAGTTCAAAATATTTTTCCATTTTTCTCATCTCTTCAACAAGACAGCTCTTTAAGTCTACAACAGATGCAGTCCAAGTCTCCTTCAACTCATCCTTTAAAGATTCAACATCTGCCATAATAACTGGATTTTTAGGCACAACTGCAGGTGCTATTTCAGATAGAATACTAACCACAAATCCATTCATAATAGATTGAATGGATGATACTAAATAGGTTTACATTATTCTTATCTCTTCCACAAACATGGTCTTCAGATCAGACTTCAACTGGTCTAGATCAGATTTTCATACTACATCATTAGGAAAAAAACTCAGAAGAGATGTTATAGTTAATTTGTGGCCTATTGATAGGTGTCTCATCTTCAGAATCAGGGTAATCCAACCCACAAACCACAAAACATGGGTCTTCTACCCAGTATTCTATTCCATCAGCTGCTGAAACATTTACAAGTCTAGTAGGATGCTCTCCATCAACTGGTGCATTATCTGGTATGTGTATAGAAACAACACCCTTAGCATCTTGGTCTTCCTCAGAAGAATCTTCCACTACCATCTCTATTTCTCCAATATTTGGAGGATCCTCAAGAATAGGTGCAGGTCTATCTACTTTAACAAGTTCCTCAGTAGGTATTGAGGAGTGCCCAATCAATGGACTAAGACTTATGCAAGCAGAAGCAAATGCTTCAGTTTTATATTATCCTTCTTCTTCCTCATTCTCTGAGACATGCTAGTCTTACTCATCAACAGGTGCTTCTTCATGTCTTTATTTTAACACTGTTTCCTTTCTAAATGACACAATTTCCACTACAGGACATGGAGGAAGGTCTGGATCCCTTCCATCAGCTATAGAGGTATCTTCTTCATCAATATCATCTCTATACTGAGGTTCCTCTTCATTAGGTCCTAGACTTGGATCCCTCACATCCATAAGTCTACAAGGATTATCCACATGATGAAACAAATCATATAGTTTCTCATCATCACTGACGCATTCTATTCTCCATGTATTCCATTTGATCTTCATGTACTTACAGATAGTTTTGGTAACACAAAAGTTGTATTTCATAACCACTGTCTCATCCTGAGACATAGCCACCCCTCTTACCTTGATCATCACAGAGATCCGATTTTCAAAGCATAAAGCATTAGTTTTTGTCTTTGGACAGGTCATATCCGCAATTAGAATCATTAAGAGTCTACAAAGATTCACCTTAACACCATGTCTCAACAAATGCAACAAATAAATATCTTGGTATATCAGATTTTCAAAGTCCCCTATTCTTGGGATTAACACATGTTGAATGAACTTGAACAACAACCAGTTCTCTCCATCCATTTCTGTAGAAACTACTATTCTTGGTGTACAATCTTCTGTTAATTCTTCCAAAGTAGCTACATACTCAAAGATGTTACTGGTAGGAGGTAATGATTTCAAGAAATATCCAAAAACTCCTTCATGTGGGACATTCAAACATTCATCCCACTCAACAAAGGAAAAAGATATTTCCTTTCCATTCTGTATGGTCCTGAAAATTCTACATGGGGGAAATCCAATTACCCTAAGACTTGAAAAAGGACCGAACCGGTTCTCACACCGGCTCCCAGTAACAGTACGCGGCCCGTTCGGCGAACCTCCCTCCCATGGACAGTGTCATTCACGAAATAGAGGCGAGGACCCTCCACGAGCACGAAGAAAGACGGGCGTCAAGCCGGTCCACCGCTGTGAGCCACCCCCTCCACGGACTGCTATGATTCGCAGGATAGAGGCGGAGTGGTGCACGGCCGTGAAGAAATCCCTCGAATCTCAGTTCCGAAAATCACTAGTTGATCGAGTCGTTTGCGGGTGGGGATTTCTTCATGGGATTCCGTAAAACGTGATGTGTTCCATATCACATTCGTGACTCTATAAATATTTAACGAGGTGCACCAAAAGAGACATGGGACAGATGGGTGAAGGGGGAGACGATGGAGAAATCACTCCGAGCAGTAAAGTTCCGCGACCATCGGCGGACCCCATATCATCCACAGATACACAATTCTGCTTAGAGGAGAAACCAAACCGTGAACCACATGCATCCATCTCCTTCACGGACGGCCACCCCCTCCGTGGACGAGTGTCATTCACGAAATGGAGGCGGGAACCCCTCTATGGGTGCGAAATAGGATAGTCTCCAGCCCCTTTGCGGACGCCCTTCGTAGACATCATCCTCTGTGGACAGCCTGCTTCGCATTCGCCTCCTTCGCGGCCGACTCCATCGCGGCCTTCTCCCTCGCGGAAAACCTCCTTCGCGGATGACCATCCTTCACGGACAACCTCATTCACGACCTAGTCCTTTGTGGCTGACTCTTTCGAGGCCTTCTCCCTCACAAAATGTTCGTCTATAGACACCCTTCGCGGACAAACAAACCGCGAGCCACATGCGTCCAACCCTACACGGCTGGCTCCTTCAAGGAGAGCCCCACGTAGAAAGCCCCATGAACTCGCTGGTCCATACCACGAGGGTTGTGCCCTCGCACCCATGATTGGGGTCAGTGCTGGCCTTTGGTCCTAGCCCTCTGGGTCGGTCCCTTCACTACCTTCACTAACCCCCATGAACAATGGAGAGTCGCACCGTGAACTTTTCGGGCTGGGTCAACAGTATTCTATATTGGACCCTTGCACCGCCCAAACACCCTTCCTATACATTCCATTAGTCAAGCTACTCCTCATGACTTTCTAAAACCCCATTACCTATCTCCCATTCTAGGTTCATCCAGAAAGGGTCGCCCTTGCGTAAGTCCCACTCCAACCATTGCTAGGTATCTCCTACATAATCGTCCTGACTACATTACATTAAACTGTATGGCCCTCGTCCTATCCATATGACATTAAATTATATGGAAACAGTCCTTTATACATGACTATAAACTGTATCATTCCCTCTCATTCAATAATTGGATGCCTCTTTCTCCATGCAAGATATGCCTTATGCTCCAAGAATTAGATGCCATATGCCAGGTTTTTAGTGGCATAATTTCAAGAGCAATGGAATCTATTCAATCATTCCATCACTCTACCCCACACTTTTCATGTCCTTCATTCATATATCCATTATTACACCTCAACCCCAATGACCCAGAGTCGGTGCATTATTGCATAACATTGGCATGATCACAAGAAATATCAAATCTCGAAAGACCGATTGGTTTAGAAGCCTTGGAAACACTAGATATATTCATAAGGCTTACATTACATCATAAAATGAAAACTACAACAACATAGTCTCCATAGTCCACACTCTTATCCCCTCACACTATCCCTGCAGGTCATTCATAAATTACTTCTTCACATCCTGGGAAATATAAAACATAGAAAATGGGTGAGCTGAAATGCCCAATAAGGATAATAATATAGCGGAAACTTTCGAAAATAAGAATAAACATTTAAGACAATTTATAACTAAAAGAATCCTTTTAAACATGAACATCAACATATTATGGAAAAAGTAAAATGAAATAATTCCATTTACTTATTCACATGGATATTCTACTAATCGAATAATCACATGCAATATCAATAACCACTTTCATAATGATGGAATGCATAATGCCAGACTATCATAACGACATAGCCAAGGCCTCATGCCAAGATTACAAATAAGATTTTGTCAATGCCTTGTGCCAAGACAATAGTTTGTCTCATGAGACCTACAGATGCATAGATGAGCTATAGCGGGCTCCAACCATCACATATTAAGTCCAATGCATTCCCATATGAAAAGGTTTAAACATAACATACACATTCGTATTAAAACTATCATACGAAATGTAAATACTTTCACCATAAACCATTAATGGTATAAAAATAACACATCCACAGTCAAACATATCACAAAACCTTCAATACAATATAGAAGTTTTGTACCATAATAAATCAACTTCAAATAAGCATAAAATCCATCAAAGGATGTTGACATAGATAAAATCAAAAATCTTTTTAGAGAAATATCTCTTTCTATTTTGAAATCATTTAAGAGTCATATATTTATAAAATAAAACATTTTCTTTGAAAATATTTTTATAAGCTTGTAATGGAAGCTTCGACGATTTTATAACGGCGGAAAATAACTACACCCGCCGTATAAGTTAAAAAAACATTATTACCTTAATTCTGTCGAAAAGGTTAAAAAGCACCTTGTTTGGAAAATGACGGAAATATTTATTTATAAAACTTTTATAAAAATTCAAACTAGGGTATAAATGACTTTAAACCATATTCTTTTAAATATTATAAATGTTTTGAAATACATTTTTTTTAAAACATGGATGTGGATGATAAAGAGATCCCAGTAGATTATTACGTATAAACAACCTTGGATAATGAAGAGATTGTGAAATAACCCTTACCTTTTACTTCTTCGTGGTTGGGGTAGGTTAACCTCATCTATAATGGTGAAATAATTGTTATTAAATTATACAAGAATCATATACATTAATATTATATCATATATGATCTTTTAACATTGCTTTGTTAATAATATCTTAGTATTATCGTCGTTTTGGGTGTTAACGTACTCATTTTCTTTTATCTGTTTTGTTACATAAT
Organism: Viscum album; assembly: GCA_963277665.1. Classification (NCBI taxonomy): domain Eukaryota; kingdom Viridiplantae; phylum Streptophyta; class Magnoliopsida; order Santalales; family Viscaceae; genus Viscum; species Viscum album. The sequence continues at coordinate 885,939,659 of OY728123.1, forward strand.
CCATGTTTGTCATGTATACTTTGTATCTTATTCATATCCAGAATGATATCAAGTCCTTAAAAATTATTTTTAAATCATAAAATGATAATTATACTTGAATGGATACAATGGAGAATGAATCTCATCGCCTTCGTGGAGACGGTAGTCCGTACGTACGCACGAGTGACAATATCATTCTTTTGATAATAAAATAATATATAATTGGATATTATATCATATATAAAGAATCATTATCATGTTATATTTATTATTTACATGATTTACACATCATTATTATACCCATCCAAAGAATAATATATTGAATAACAATTACACCACGACGTGGAGACAGTAAGCCGTACGTACGCACGTATGGTGACATGTTATTCAAAGGGTGGATAGAATAATGATTATGGTTATACCATATTTATAATAACACCACATTATATATAAGATACTGTAGTTATTATTTTATAATGGTAATAACAAAGAATGATGAATTGGAAAAAGAAATGAATTTGATCCCTTGGAATTTTCTGAGTAATGTTCCCCTGACGCTTAGGACATTCATTTGCATAATACCCCATCTCCCTGCAATTGTAGCACTGAACATTGGTAGCTTCCTTCTTCCCTTTGAAATCACGAGCTTGGTGGCCTTTTTCACCACTCTTGTAACAGAATCTTGTTCCCTTAATGAAAGTACCGGGGAGTTTCTTCCCACATTTACCACAGGATGGATATTCAACATTTCCCTTCTTCTACTTATTTCCATTCCCAGATTGATCAGCATATCTATTCTTCTCTTTCTTTGCTTTAAAGTCATAAGACTTATATAATTCCTTTTCAGTCTTGATATCACATGAGACAATGTCTTCGTACGAAGAGAAGGATTGTGATAATAATGCTCGATGGAGAAAAGGTTTTAACCCATCAAAGAAACGATAAATCTTACTTCTTGGGTTATGTATATAATCTCCAGCATACCTTTCTAACCTTGTAATGTTATCCTCATACTTTGTGACATTCTCATCCTCCTTTTGTCTCAGACATAGAAACTGCCTTTTCATATCTGCTCGATGGTTGCGAGGAAAGTATTTTTCTAAAAACAGATCTTTTAACTCCATCCATTACATATTTTATACTTCATCATCTTCTTTCATATTTTTAATCAATGACCACCATTGATCAGCATCTCCAGTGAGGCGGTAAACTGCCATAATAACTTTTTCCCTTTCACTACTCCCCAAAGCCTGAAATATTTTCTCTAGGGAAAATATCCATTGCTCAGCTACTAAGGGATTTTTACTCCCATTGAACGTTGGTGTTTTTTTCCTCATGAAGCGATCTAACATTGATCATTCACGCTGTAGATCAGGGTGCTCCATACGGGTAAGTTTATTATTCATAACATGAGTAAGTTGTCCCAGTATGGTGATTAGCTGATCGGCACCAGTTTCATCACCAGCTCCACTATAATTATCTTGAGCAGGAGGTCAATCCGTACATAGAGTGCGTTCATTAATAAAGTTTCAATTTCTTCCACTAGGCGCCATTTCTAAAAAATGGTATAACCTAGATCAGTTTATGAATCAAAATACATAATCCCATACTTATAAAACACTTAACAGAAATTGAACTATTTATGGATATAATCCATAATCATAAGAATGTTTTCTTCGAGGAATCATATACTCATAAACCCTTCATAATGATTTTTAAAGAAAATGAGAGTTATCTTAATCATATCCCCCGGGAGTGTCGTAACCAAGAGTGCAGCAAGGCCCGTTGTCATGCACCAGTTCCTGTTCGAGTCTAGCTCAAAGCAGTGTTTTTGGGTTTTACCCCTAGGTACATCTGTGCCAGAGCTGCCTCTACCTGCTCGTATCCAGACAGGGATGTATTGCTCAGAAAACTCACAAAATCTCTACGATACCAAAATTCTCAGATGTTCTTCTATATTAATCCTCAAAGTGCATCATAAATATATGTTCTCTAATCAGAGTTTATCTAAATCTAGCTTCCAAGGTTTGTACTAAACTTCCTCTGATACCAACTGGAACACCCCGACCCCTGTGACCGAGAGTCGGTGCATTATTACATAACATTTTCATGATCACAAGAAAGATAAAATCTCGAAAGACCGATTGGTTTAGTAGCCTTGAAAACACTAGATATATTCATAAGTTTTACATTACATCCTAAAATGAAAACTACAACAACATAGTCTCCATAGTCCACACTCTTATCCCCTCACACTATCCCTGCAGGTCATTAATAAATTACTTCTTCACATCATGGGAAGAATAAAACATAGAAAATGGGTGAGCTCAAATGCCCAGTAAGGATAACAATATAGCGAAAACTTTCATAAATAAGAATAAACATTTAAGGAAATGTATAACTAAAACAAAAGCCTTTTAAACTTGAACTTCAACATAGTATGGAAAAAGTAAAATGAAATAATGTTATTTACTTATTCACATGGATATTATACTAATCGAATAATCACATGCAATATCAATAACCACTTTCATAATGATGGAATGCATAATGCCAGACTATCATAAACACATAGCCAAGACCTCGTGTCAAGACTACAAATAAGATTTTATCAAGGCCTCGTGCCAAGACACTAGTTTGTCTCATGAGACCTACCGATTCATTGAGGAGCTATAGCGGGCTCCACCCGTCACATATTAAGTGCAATGCATTCCCATATGAAAAGGTTTAAACATAACATACACATTCGTATTAAAACTAGCATATGAAATGTCAATACATTCACCACAAACCATGAATGGTATAAAAATAGATCATCCACAGTCAATCATATCACAAAACCATCAATACAATATAGAAGTTTTGTACCATAATAAATCAACTTCAAACAAGCATAAAATCCATCAAAGGATGTTGACATAGATGAAATCAAAACACTTTTTAGAGAAATATCTCTTTCTATTTTCAAATCATTTAAGAGTCATATATTTATAAAATAAAACATTTTCGTTGAAAATATTCTTATAAGATTGTAAGGGATGCTTTGACGATTTTATAACAGCGGAAAATAACCACACCCGCCGAATAAGTTAAAAAAAACATTGTTACCTTAATTCTGTCGAAAAGGATAAAAAGCACCTTGTTTGGAAAACGATGGAAAGATTCCTTTATAAAACACTTATAAAAAGTAAAACAAAGGTATAAATGAATTTAAACCATATTCTTTTAAATATTAGAAATGTTTTGAAATACATTTTTTTTAAAACATGGATGTGGATGATAAAGAGATCCTAGTAGATTATTACGTATAAACAACCTCGGATAATGAAGAGATTGTGAAATAACCCTTACCTTGTACTTCTCCTTGGTTGGGGTAGTTTAACCTCCTGTATAATGGTGAAATAATTGTTATTAAATTATTCAAGAATCATATACATTAATATGATATCATATATGATCTTTTAACATTGCTTTGTTAATAATATCTTAGTATTATCGTCGCTTCAGGTGTTAACTTACTCATTTTATTTTATATGTTTTGTTACGTAAGAAATTTTTGTTATGGATAGGTTGTATCTTATTCATATTCAGAATGATATCAAGTCCTTAAACATTATTTTTAAATCATCAAATGATAATTATACTTGAATGGATACGATGGAGAATGAATCTCATCGCGTTCGTGGAGACGGTAGTCCCTACGTACGCACGAGTGACAATATCATTCTTTTGATATTAAAATAATATATAATTGGATAGTATATCATATATACATAATCATTATCATGTTATATTTATTATTTACATGAGTTACACATCATTATTATACCCATCCAAATAATAATATATTGAATAACAATTACACCACGACTTGGAGACGGTAAGTCGTACGTACGCACGTATGATGACATGTTATTCAAAGGGTGGATAGAATACTGAATATGGTTATACCATATTTATAATAACATCACAGTATATATAAGATACTGGAGTTATTATTTCAGAATGGTAATAACAATGAAAGAAGAAGTGGAAAAAGAAATGATTTTGAAAAAGTGTGGTGAAAACATTACCTCTTCTTAGGGTTCTTTCTTTTTATTTGATCAAAAGGGATCATTAGGATGGATTTCTGATCAAACTAAGGCCTCTAGATTGTATTGAGGGAATTTTAGAGTGTATTGGGGTAGAGTTTGGCTGAACCAAAAGTCTTTGAAGGTGTGAAGTAATGAGAATGGTGAGTTCCCATTTATAAGAGGGGTGAGGGGCACCTTTGGAAAAGATAGAAATATTAGTTTATAATAAATTCATATTCGGTTTATAATGGTTAAAAAGTTTAATATTAAAAGGTTAAGGTGGGGATAGGACGAAAACCAATCAACCAATATAACTTAGACAGGTTTGGGTTACTATATTAACCTTATCGTTTAGTTTTAACTCTTAGTTAATTAGTTTGACATTTACCATGTCACATTGTATTTTTATATTATATTGTTAGTAAACATACTATATATATCCAAGAGACCACAAAGTGGTCCATTAATGATACTAATATCATGATATAAGTCTCTTGGACGATCCTTAGATTTTTAGGAATTTAATATCAATTAAGAATATAATATTTGTTTTAAAAACTGTTTTATGTCAATTTTGACACTATTCAATAGTTGATTTTTGTGAAACTTATAACAGAATGATTACTTCGAACAATGTCAATTAAATCAATCCTAACATGTCATATTATCCTATAAAATTATTTTAATTCATTATAAGTCTCAAATTATATTTATTTGGGTATTTATAATATCAATTAATTTAATTTTTCACTATTATGGTAATTACTGCATCATCATTGTGTCATAATTAAATTAAATTATTTAATATCTAAAAATTATAAATAAAATATAATTCTGTAGGAAATATTTTTATCTTTCTAATAAATATTTACAATCTAATGTATCTTATGTATAACCCTATATTAAAAATGTTTTAGTAAATAAAATTTGATTTTAACTCTTTTAACTCTTCTTTGAACTAAATAATAATAAATGTCCTAATCTAATCCAAGTGGACCTAAATGATAATATTATATTCCTAAGGTTTTTTTTGTCGAGATACACTTGAACAATAGAATTAGGACATGTGTTAGTGTAATATTAATATCATTTTTACCCTTAATTACCCTATTTACTTTTAACCGTGGTAAATATAAGTAAAAAGTTACTATTCACCAAAAATTATTTTCATCTCATTGAACAACATTTTACTTCTTGATATTAACCGTGTCTCTCGGATTTTCGAAATTCCATTCACAGAAGTGGTAAAATTATGTTTTATGAAAAAATCAGTTTTTTAACTACCACTTAGTAGTTTCACTATTCATCAAAAATTGAAGTTTTTTAGAACAATACCAAAATTATACCCTAAGAAATAATTGATATTCCGAATTAAAAAATGATGTCTATTTTAAAAAATTACAAACATATAAGTTTCATTAATTAATTTTATTATTAATTCCCTCTGTCACAACAAATAGCGTGTTTTTAAAAAATAATATATACCAAAAGATTGACAATTGTTTAGGTCTAATTTCAATGTGAAATTAATTCTAATGAACACCATTGGATAAAATGGTAAAAATATATTCTAATTATACTTTAAAACCACTAAATAATATAATTTATCACTATAAATTATTTTGATTTAAAAAGTTGTTTTTATGTATTTTTCACTATTCATAAAAATTTGAAGTTCTCAGAAAAATACCAAAAAATCATCTTAGGATAATTTCGATATTCCGAAACCAAAAATGAAGTCCATTTTGAATTATAAAATATATGTGTTTTCAAAAAGCATGTATTACTATTCATAAGACTATGGACAACACTTCGAGTCAGGTCCTGTGTTTCGAACACGGTCAGCAGTCAACCCTCATTTGTTTATCCCCTTTTCAGGATAACGTTATATGGATGTTGTGTTTAGAACATGGTCAGCAGCTATCCTCCATCACCATACCACCCTCATTGAGCTCTGAATGTTGGGAATGTAATTCACACTTTTCATCTCCCTTTGTTCAGACTTATTCCAACGCCCTTGGCGTTATCCCGCTGGTGCACCTACGCATTGGCATTGTCCCCCATTATATTCCTTAACTCACCAATGGGATGGGTTCCATCATGACCACACATGAGGATGATGCCATGGGCATCCATCTCAGAGTAAACCTCGACCTTATGGTCCGCCCTATGTGTAATCCCCACTTCACTTCCCACGAAAGCACCTTCCGCGACGTGATCGTCTAGTCCCCGCTGCTTCTTATTTCTCACACCGAGCATGACTCACATGGGCTTAGAGTAAGCATCGACCATGACATCCTCTTATGGGCCTCCTTAGAGTGAAAGCCCCAATCTCATGCGAACTACAAGGACATTGATTCCCCACCACAGGGATACGTACGAAGCCTCTAAGAGGTTCAAGCCCGACCACCATCAGACCCTCGGGTCCACCTTTATGTCGGTTCTCCGACACCCCAATTCGAACTACGTGGACCTTGATCCATATCTCTTAGGCAGGGTATGTAGTAAGCCTCCCTCTGGTTCAAGCCAAACAACCGGTCGATCCGACTATCTTCACATCATTCACCGTGCCACTCCTAGTACCACCTCAATGAGTCTCGACTCCTCAGGTTCATTAATCCAATCAGGGATGGTAAAACTCGGGCATAAATGATTCTAAACCCCTATGTCTAGCTGGCCATTTCCAACCAGGTGTAATCCGTGGATAATATGATTCGGTATAAACCAAACATTCATGAACATATGAATACGTCTTAAATCTATAAGAGAGTCCCAAAACAGGCAATAATTCTTCCCAAAAGGGTGCGATGAGCCCGACTTCCCATCCTCTCAACCAATGTGAGTTCATAAGTGTCGCTGGTCAAACCACCCTGTGAACACCTGCCTTTGGAAAACAGGTCCACATGTCATCAAATACTTAACCGTTTGGCATTTTGATACCGACCCGAAAAACATTCACAATTGAAACCATTCTGTTCTCAGCTTCATATTTTTCCAATTGAACAATCTCATAGAATTACTTTACCGTCATCAGATAATACGGGTCATTATTATTCGATAAGAATTCCACCCGTTTTTGGTCCTCCAACACCTCTAGAACTAAATTCTTATTGTTCATCAACCATTCCACACATAGATATTTCTCAACTACTATCTCCCTTTGAACAAGATGCAGACTTGTAGGTTTCTTCACTTAACTTCCACCACTAGACTCTCCTTTGAGTCTCTTTGCATTATCCTCATCATCATTTCTGCTGACTGATGGTCTCTTCACTCTTTCCATTCTGCGAATCGCAAGGCTTAGGGTTCAAATATTTGGGAGCTAGGTCTTCAAACTAAGGGGTTTGAGGTGGATCGATATGAGTTCTACACTTATATTTACTATTTTGGAATCACCAAATAAATAAATAAAACATAATAATTATAGTATAAATGATACAGATTCAAGGTGCTAAAGATACAGAATTTTAAAAATAGTGAAACCTAACGGTAACACATACCAGTGAGAATTACTAACAATGAGATATATCGGTAAGGTTCATATCGATGAGGTATAACAATGAGGTTCATAATTGTGAGGTATAACAGTTAGGTTCATAATGGTGAGGTTTCAAACGGTGAGGGTTCTAACGGTGAGGTTTCTAAGTGTGAGGATTCTAACAGTGAGTTTTCTAATTGTAAGGTTTCTAATAGCGAAGTTTCTAATGGTGAGGTTTTTAATGGTTAGGTTTCTAAGGGTGAGGTTTTTAATAGTGAGGTTTCTAGCAGTGAGGTTTCTAATGGTGAGGTTACTGACAGTGGGATTTCTAATGGTGAGGTTTCTAACAGTGAGGTTTCTTACTTACAAAGTCAATCATTCCTAACTCATGCCTAATGTAACTTAACTTATCCAAACGTAAAGCCTTGGTAAAAATGATTTCTAATTGATGTTTAGTACCTATAAATTCAAGAGTGATATCACCTTTTTGGTAATGATCTCTCAAAAAAATGGTGCCTTACATCAATGTGTTTTTTCCTAGAGTGAGACACGAGATTCATAGAGATGTTAATCGCACTAGTGTTGTCACAATTAATAGATACATGTCTAAATTGATATCCATAGTCCAATAAAGTGTGTTTCATCCACAGAATTTTTGCACAACAACTACTAGAAACAATGTACTCTACTTCAGTAGTAGACAATGCAACAGAGTTCTGCTTTTTACTACACCACGATACTAAGGACATACCTAGAATATGACATGTTCCAGAAGTTCTCTTTCTATCTAACTTGCAACCAGCGAATTCAGCATCTGAATAACTAATTAAATCAAATGATTGTCCATTTTATAAAACAAACCAAAATTTGCAGTATGTTTGACATATTTGAAAATTATTTTAACAGCAAGAAAATCAGATTCTTTAGGATTAGCATGAAATCTTGCACACATACTCACACTGAACATAATATCTGGTCGACTAGTAGTAAGGTCGAGTATTCTCCGAATCATACCTCAGTAGTAGGTTTGATCCACTAGTTATCTAGTTTCATTAGCATCCAATTAAAAATTAGTATTCATATGTGTATCACATTCATCAATACTATCTAATCCCAATCATTTTAAAAGATACTTTGTATAGTTACTCTGATTTAAAATAATACCATTGTCATTTTAAAAAACATGGAACCCAAGAAAAATATTTGAGTTCTCCCATCATACTCATTTCAAATTAATTTTTCATACTCTTTGAAAAATCAATCCACAAAGTATTTTTTGAAGATCCAATAATAATATCATCAACATAGATTTTCACTATCAAAAACATCATGAGAAATTACATTAGAAAAGAGAGTTGGATCAGTAATCCCTTTAGAAAAACCTTTTGAAATAATAAAATTACAAATTCTATCATACCAAGTTGAGGAGCTTGTTTCAAACCATATAAAGCATTAGAGAGCTTAAAAACACAATTTGGAAAATGAGGATTAGTAAATCCAGGAAGCTATTCAACAAAAACATCTTCAATTATAAAACCATTTAGAAAATCACTTTTAACATCCATTTGATATATCATGAAATTCAGATGAGCAACATTGGCACGTATGATCCTAATAGCCTCTAATCTACCTACAGGTTCAAAGGTTTCCTCCTAATTTATTCATTCCTCTTGACTATACCCTAGTGAAACTAGCCTTTCTTTGTTTCTAACTATATTTCATGATTCATCAACTTTATTTCTAAAAACCCATTTAGTTCCTACGGTCAAAGTGTCCTTAAGCCAGTCAACTAATTCCCAGAATTTGTTTCTTTCAAATTGATTTAATTCTTCTTGCATAGCCATTACCCAAAATTCATCATTGATTGCATCATTGATATTTTTAGGTTCTAACTGTGAATGAAAGGCTTCATGTTCCACCTAGTTTCTTAGAAAATATGTAGTCCTTGTCCCTCTATCAAGATTACCAACAATACTATCTAAAGGATGATTCTTTAGAATCCTAGTTGATCTAGTAATGGTAGGACATGAAATTTCAGGCCCTTCTCTATGTTCGGTTTCACCATAAGTAGATTCTAGAATATTTCTAGAACTGGTTGTCTTTACAATTGATTCATTGATTTTATCATTATGTTCCAGAATAGACATATCTTCTTCAAGATTTTAAGGATAAGACTTAGGTTTATGCAGATCAGTTTCATCAAATTTGATATGAACAGATTCTTCCACACATTTGGTTCTTTTATTAAAGACTCTATAAGATTTACTGGTTAGAGAGTAACCTATAAAGATTACCTCATCACTTTTTGAAGAAAACATGTCAAGATTATACTTAGTATTGTAAATAAATACTTTGCAACCAAAAACGCTGAAGTAAATAACCTTAGGCTTCCTATTATTCCAAAGTTCATAAGGGGTATTCTTAAGAACATGTCTAATCAAGACTCTATTTATAATATATCAAGGTGTATTCATAGCTTCATCCCAAAAATAAATAGGTAAAACATATTCATTGAGAATGGTTCTTGAAATTCCATGAAGGGTTTAATTTCTTCTTTCTACTACACCATTCTCTTGAGGTGTCCTAGGGGAAGAAAAATTGTTACTATAGCCATTGTGTGAGCAGTAATATTCAAACTCAGGATTTTCAATCTCATGACCATGGAATCTTCTCAATGACTTAATTTTATGTCTACTAAGGTTCTCTATAGACTTGGAATATTTCTTAAAATAAGAAAAATCTTTACTTTTGTGAGCAAGAAAGTATACCCAAGTGTATCTAGAAAATCCATCTACTATGAAATAGACATAGTTCTTCCCATTTAAACTAGAAACTATAGAAGTTCCAAAAAAAGTCCATGTGAACCAACTTGAATGGTTGAGAAGTCGGAGATTATTTCTTTTATTTGAATGAAACTTTATGTTGCTTTCCCTATAGACAGGGATTACAAAATTTTTCAGTTGGGAATTTTAGTTGAGGTGGGTCTCTAACTAAGTTTTTCCTAATCATTTTCCTAAGTGAATGAACATTGCAGTGTCCTGATCTTCTGTACCAAAGACAAGATTCTCTTTGAATAGAATTTAAAGAGGTAACCTTTTGTTTAGATAAATAATTTAAATGAACAGCATATACATTTTCATTTCTCAAGGGAGAAAATACTAAAAAAATTTAAAAAAAACAATACAAGAATCATTTTCCAATTTAACACTGAAACCATCATCAAAAAATTGATATATTCTTAACAAGTTGCATTTTAATCCAACAACAAGTAAAATTTAGAAATTAAAATGGAATTAGTGTTACCAATCTGTCTTAATCTGATGATTTTTCCTTTTGAATAATCACCAAATGTGACATGTCCTCCATAATCTTTGACTATGTTCTTAAAACACGAAAAGTCTCATGAAATATATCTTGAACATCCATTGTCCAAGTACATTGTCTTATGATAGGAACTCTTCAAGCAGGTGTCCTACAAAACTGGTTTAACCAGAAAATGATTTTGTTACCCATATGATCTTGGGTCCAGACAGGTTAGTAAGTAAAACCTTTGTTACCCAGATTTGTCTAATGGGTCTCATACAATCAATAGATTAAAAATATTTTGAAAGATAAAATTATTTTGAACTATAACCATGTGAATAACTAGTTTAGACGTATGAATTTCAAGAACTAGAACTAGAAACATTCTATCTAGATTTAGGAATAAATATAGTTTTAGTAATTTATCACAGTCCAGGCTGATAGCCTATTCTAGTGGTATATTTTATTGCCACTTGTTTACCTAACATTTTTATGAGTGCTTCTTTTCCATTTGTGAATTTGTCTACGTACTTCCTCAATTTCTCATTATTCAATTTCAGTTCAGTATTTTCCTTAAGTAATTGAAGATTCTTTTCCTTTTCTATATCAAGTGAATATTTAACAGAGCTGGTCAAAGCATGTGGTTTCTTCATGGTCTAATACTTGTCTTTCAGCTCATTGCATATATCTTCTAACATATTACAGTATTCAAATAACACTTCACTATACATGTTTTATGAATTAGAATAATATCTAGAATAATAAGAATTTAAGGAATTAGTATCGAATGTTAACTCAGATGTGTTTTTCATGAAACACATATTAGATTTTTGAGATTTTCCATCTTGAGAGGAATCAGAATCACTTGAATTGTCTTCTGAAGCACTCCAGGTCGATTTTATAGCTTTCTTATACTTATTGTCCTTGTAGTCATATTTATTCTTGAATTTTAACATTGAACAATCTGCTTTTACATGTCCTTTCCTATTACATTCATAACATAAAATTTAATCACTCCTATCAAACTTTTTCCAATACTTCTTCCAATGACCTTTGTTGTCATATTTACCCTTATAATTTGGTTTTCTGAAAAATTTCTTCTTCCTATAGAATTTATTGAATCCTCTGGCTATCTGAGCCATCTCAACATCACTGTATGATGCACTTTCCTCACAGCTTGAGCTATCACTTTCAATCTAATGTTTTCCTTTGTCTTTATGTTTTGAAGTAGAGGTCTTGAAGGCTACTGATTTATTTATTATTTCATCATCTACTTCCTTTTTTACATTCAGTTCTTCTTCATACATCATTAGCTTACCAATAAGTTCCTTGACAGGTAGATCACCAATGTCACAAGATTTTCTAATTGAAACTGATGGGCCTCTCCATCTATTAGGCAGAAATCTTAGTGTCCTCATGATTTTCACTTTTGCAGGAACAACTTTTCCAAGTGAGCTCATTTCATTTACAATTTCGTTGATCCAGAGATACATGTAAGAAATAGGTTCACCAGGCTTCATTTTAAGTTTTCATATTTAATAGTGTAGGTATTAAATCACATTTCTTTAACATTGGTTGTTCACTCATGAGAAACAGTCAAAGTATCCAAAATTTCGTATGCAGTTTTACACAGAGATATTCAATTAAATTCTTCATCACTTAAAGCACAATACATGGTATTCAATGCTTTAAAATTATTTTTGCAAGATATTTTAGTAGGTTCATCCAAGGTAGTTATTTCAGTTTCTGGAATCTTATATTGAGTTTCTATAGCAGTCCATATGTCAAAACCCATACATTATAAATGAATTATCATTTTCAGTTTCCATTGGGCATAATTAACACCATTAGAGAAAAGTGTCATATTAGTAAAATCACCTTCTAGTCTATTATCCATATTTAGATTTTAGCCAATATATTTAAAGAGATAAAATTTATAACTAATAGAAATTTACGATCATTAAGATATAACTAAAATCACAGTTGAAAAATAGAGTGTTCGGAAACCCTTTAACAATAACAAACAAACCCTCTGATACCAAATGTTGGTCGGAGTGGATACTCTAGAGGGGGGTTAATTGAGTTCCAATTAAAAATTTCTATTAAAAATATTTCAATTAAAATCCCCCAAATTAAATAACAAGATAAACTCTACTGATTTTTTAATACAGTAAAGGGTCAATTAGGTTCTCAAGAGATTTATTAGTTCTCAGTTAATCTAATCTGAAGATAAATTAACTTTGGAAACTAACCTAATTATTTACAATAAAAACAAACACTTGACAGTTTAACTATCAGATTTAATTTAAAATAAATTTGTTTTTAAATTACTTAGAAGCGGAACAGAATATAAATCAATCTAAAACAAAGATGCACAATAGATATAACAAAGAGGTTCAGTCTCAAGCCGAGACTTAGTCCTCTCAAACTATATATATAAATTATGACCCACACCCTGGATCAGGATTCTCATCAGTACTAAGACGTTCTAGGTCCCCAGAACTCAACCACAGTTATTCATGGGAAAACAAATAACAACAGCTCACAGGCCGTCCAGGTCACACTTGACCTCTACCACTATCCACAGTGGGACACATGAGTGTAAGGTTAAGGTTGAGTGAGGATTTATAAATCCTCCAATTTAGCACAGGAGACAGAGTGTGCATAAAATACAGAACACACTCTACTCATTTATGTAAATAAATGAAACAAAATATAGCTAAATAGATATATATGAGTTTAGAGTGCTCTATGTGTTTTGAGTGGAGCTCTAGACTCCTCGGATTGATGTAGATGAAGCTTTGAGTTCTTCTTTAGAAGTTGTATGGAAAACAGAGTGTCATGGTTCTATTCCTTCACTTCCTTATATTGATGTTTTACTTGGGGTTGTATGTATGCTTTCCAGCACATCAATTTCCCTCATCATCCAGAAAAAGTTCTACTCTTTCTTATGCTCTGGTTCTTTTTGTATTAGATTCTTATCTTCGTATATCACCACACCTAGCAGCCTTTTTCAATTATTTTCAAGAATCTCTTTTATGTACTGATTTTGTCTTTCCTATTATAGCTTGAGATCTAGAAAATGGGAATGATTACATTTTTACAGGTATGAGGTACGGTTCTTGAAATGCCAACCACTATCATTAATTAATAGCAGGTGCATTAAAAACATAAAAAATGATCATTTCTAAATAAACAAATAGAAATAGATTTTAGAGATATGATGACTGGTTTACATTGGTAGATCTTAGTATCAGTGAGTTTGTATCGGTAGCTCTTCTATATCGGTAGCTATTATCCTTTATAACAGTAGATCTAAGGAATCTGTAGCTTCTCCTATCAGTAGTTGTTACACTTTATAACAGTTTCTCTATGTATCAGTAGCTCTTTCTATTAGTAGCTCTCTTGTACTGGTAGAATTCTTGTATCGGAAGACTTGGTAGCGGTAGCTGTCTGTCTGTCTATTTTATCGACAACTTGTATTGGTGACCTTTACTTATCAGTATACTATGTACTGGTAGGTCTGTATCAGTCAACTTGTGCATACCGGTAGAAATTTTCTATCGGTAGCTCTTCTTCTATCGGCATCTGTTATCCATATCGATAACCTTATCTATATTAGTAGACTTATCTACCGGTGTAATTAGCCTTATCAGTTGTTGTGTATCTATTTCTATCATTATTCTTTTTCTATCTATATTAGTGAACTTCATATTGGTAGCTCGTGATATAATATTTTGTATGTCTGTTTGTTTGTATCAGTAGCTATGTGCATACCGGTGGACTTAACATTTATCTGTTCTACGAAAAAAATATCCAGATTGAGTTAGAATTATTTCAAAGTATATATAAACATATATAAACATTGAATAACGTATTCCAGTGATTATTTTGATATTTTTTTCAACATAATTTAACATATATATATATATAGGGTTATAAACACATATTAAATCATGATTGGGATCATCAAAACAGGTGAAGTCAACACTAATAATAGACAACATACATCCTAATGGTATATTGGGATTAAAAAAGTTTTATTATTTTCTCAAACATATAAAATTGGAAAAGTATCTAAATTTTCAAAAAATATTAGATACAACTAACATATGATTTATCCTAAGTTCCCTAGATATGACATGTGATGTTTGTGTTAAAGGAAATATGGTGATAAATACTAAAAATTAATGATTAATAGAGCTTCGGAACTATTGGATTATATTCACACAGAATTATGTATTCCAATAAAGGACCTTCCATGTGGTGAGAAATAATTTATCTATTTTTTATAATTATAGTATAATGAGTTTCATCATGTATATATAGGCGTAATCTGATGTAATTGAATGAATCAACCAATTCTATAGAAGACATAAAAATTAAACCTAAAGTGTGATAAAATTACATTGATTTGAAAATTTCATACAATATCCCATCATTGAATTGTAGAGTTACTTATAGAAACATGTTATCTGTAATAAGGTATAAATAGTGATGCTACCATAGAAGAACATTTTAAGTGAAAAGTGGAAATGTGTCTGGAAAAAAGTAGAAAATGGATTTTATAATAAAAAGTTACTTATAAAGTCACTATCATAAATAAATAGTTTAACTTAAAGTTTTCACACAATATAAGGCCATCATAAGACCAAAATGTCAGATTATTCCATATGAAATGTATTATGTGATGAATCCAATAGTTATAAACATTATGCTGTTTATAAGAATTTTTCTTCCTCTCGGAAATTAATGAAATATCATAATTTATAGAGGTGTATTAGTTGGAGGAATATCATTTGGATACATATTCTAGAGTAGGACCTAAAATAGTTTCAATAAAAAAATTTCTAATATATTGGAATGTAAATATTGTGATGATTTTTAGAGATAAATATGATAATGATGTTAAAAAACAATATTTGAATGATGGAGCTGATAAAAAAAGGATAGAGACATAATTTCTGGTGAGTATTACAATTTGACTCATGAATAAGTCAAAAATTCAAAAATTTATTATAAAGTGGATACTTAATAACATAAAAAAATATCTACAATAGGTAAAATCATGATTTTAATTGATTATTCAAAATATATGTGTGATAAATCTACTCCAATATAGGCCCATTAAATGTGAAATTTAGAGAAAAATACTCATTTATCTTAACGGAGTCCATCATCCTTAAAGGAAGTTGTTAGAGATGAATAATGGGTCAATCACATGAATATGGGGAAGTATTAAATAGGGAAAAAATGGTTATTTGGATATTCTTAAGAGTACATTGAAATAAAAAATATATTTTTTATAAATTATGAATAATTTAATGTAATAATCCGAGGCCAATGTGAAAGTGATGTAGATAAGTGAATGGTGTTGATGTGAAAGAAACTATTTAATTATTTTAATTACAAAAAACAATAATTCTCTATCATATGGTTGTAATTTGATGAGACATAATGTTTATCAAAGGGATATTAAGATATATTTTTCAATGGATTGGACAAAAAAGTTGTGTATATTGAAAAACTAGTGGGATTAATAATTTTATGTGATGAATTAAATGTGTGTTTATATATGAACCAATTATACATATAGAAATAGGAACATTCTGTTCGGTATGCTCTATTGGAAACATCATAGATAAATTTGAAATTTACGAAGGGTAATAGTAATCAAAATATTTTTGGGAAATAATAAAGGAAAAATATTTCATAGTTATATTTTTTATATAAGATAGCATATTTAGTTGTTTAACACTAAATATAATAGAGGTATTTTAATTTCTAATGAGCTATGATTATGAAATTTCAACAATCAGAGTACTCACATATATTCATAGGATTCAAGTAATCTCATAAGAGTTTTATATATTTTTCACCCAATTAAAATAGTCATGGGAGAAACTATTTAATTTTAATTTATATGAGATAATATAATTTTTCACATTAGTTCTAATTGGAACATAGAATATGAGTAATGAATATGGGAAATCAGTTGACCTTTCAAAATACCAGAAAATGTTTGGAATATTATTATTTATCATAGTATTATGGGCATGCATTTTCCACACTACGTGATTAATGGTTTTATTAATATTACCCAAAAGTGACAATACCTCATTACTATGAAAGAATTATTAACGGACATGGGTGGAGATGTAAAGTTATATATAGTGACTCATTATGATAACAAGAGAATAATTCTGATGGGAAATAATCCAATAAATCATTCATACAATATTAATAATAAAAATTAATATCATTTAAAAAATTGAAATTATATCTAGATTTATTAAGATATATCACTTTGGAATAAGTCAACAGGTTGTATATTTTTCATTGAAACCATTATCTATACTTATATTTGAAAAGAATATGTTAATCATCATTATTCAACTATTTCCTTTTCCTTTAGAAGGTTGGGGAATACTCTTATTTTCATATGTGTTTAATATTTAATAAGTCCACTACCAGTATGAATATACTATATCCTATGGGTTTATATAAAAAGGGGGATAATTTTTATGACCCAATAAATTTCATCGAGAAATTTCTCCTTTAACAAAGTGGAAATTTGAAAATTGATTAGGGATATAAAATCGATATGGATATATAAATATGAATGATGGAATAATGAGGGGGATAAGTGTATATAGTGGAGTTTATTGATGTTTCAATTGTATTTCAATCTCACAAAAAAATGTTTTCATGAAAAAAAAATTTATCTCTTGGTATCTTATTTTATACACATAGAATTACTCACATTGGCATATATTGATAAAAGAGTAATTAAATTTATATTTTGTCTTATTAGAACAAAGATTATAAAAATTACACACGAAATATCAGATTGAAGAAATCAAAAATTTGTATAATGTAAAAAGTGTATTTATTAATCATTGATATATTTGATTATTTTCTGAATACATAAATAATATTTTTTTAAATTATGGATAGAATCAAGTTTCGTTTTTTATATTTTGGATGATAATATATTTTAAATTTATTAAAGGATCATTGTTTAAAACATATAGGATATTGTGTTGATGGTTGGCCTCACCGTGGTTGTTTTGAGATTAACTTTGATGTGGTCTATAAAAAAAAGTGGAATTTAGTTGTCATTTAAGGATTTAAACTCTCATAATATTGAGATTATATGAATTTTCCTGACTAATTTGTAATGGTGGTAGATGTTTCCATAATAGGAGACATTTTAGAGAAGAAGCTTATTATTAGGTGATTAAAATCATGGTAGAGGAAACTGTAATAATGTAATTTATTTATTCTTACTAAATCCATTTTATAATAATTATATAGATCATGGAAATATATAGACGGTATAATAGAATATTGGTTATTATGATAGTGGAAATGAATACTGTAATTATTAAGAATATATTGAAATGAGAAGATATTTTTGAGAAAAAAATCATTACGAAATTAATGGTGAGAATGAAATTCAATGCATTAAATGGGATTTCCATATTGAGTAGTTTTGGATTAATCATAAAACATATGTAATATTCAATAAAATGATTATATTAAGGATACTAGACCTTATTCTATATTATTTGAACTATTAAGAAATTTAAATTTATCAAAAATTATAAAAATATTTTATGTGGAAGTCATATTATAGGGAGTTGTGTCAATAGTAGAGATATATTTTTCCTTCAGTATGGTATATCATAGTCTGTCTTGATTGAATAAAATACAAAATTCAATACAATAATATTTTCATGTGATATCAAGAATTATGTAACATATCTCAAAGTATTTTTTTGTGCTGGGAAACCACAAATGTAATATCAAATATCATTTCGTGCTGGTTGATGTAGTTTTCTAAAAAAATAATATTGGAAGTATCAGGATAACGATTTTCTATGGTAACATATTAGGATATTTTTTTAAAATAATTAGTGGAATTTCGTGGATCGATAAGAGGATAACATTTGGAAATTGAGGTATATTTTTTGGATGTTTAATAAATTTATGATATAAGGGATTTTTTTTAGGAAAATTACTACGTTGGAAAATAAAGGGAAAGGTTCAACTTGAAGCACTCTATTGATGATCTGAATTTTGATCGAAGAAATCGGGGTTCAATAAAAACACCATTATAATATATTGTGGATTATTTCTGTTTATTTATGTATATGCGACCATAAAGACATTATTTTTGTTTTTTTCCCAACATATTACAAGGAGATAAAAGTGTAGTGAACAACACTTAGATAATGAATTCTTCTTTCCAAAATAATGTATTCCTTTCACTGAGTAGTGATATCAATGGGTATATTAACACATCACTAGTTTATTCTCTTACTAATAAAATAAAATGATAAAAAATTTATCATATGTTTGTTTATTAATTTAATTTTCAATATCCTAATATTTAATATTCCTTTTATTCACAGGATTGAAGGGTTTCTCCTAATTCTAGGAAAATGAATTATTAATAATTAGACAAACATAACACAATTTTTCAACCCCTCTTAAGATGTTCCTGTGAATTAGATTGTAAACACGTACATATTCATTCAAAATCTAGATTTTATATATGTAATATTAAATCGATTTTGTAAATTTTGATAAAAATAAAATTAATTATTAATCCAATTTTAAATCACTTAACATTCAAATATAGGTTAAAAATTTGGAAAATTATCCACATTTTCATTTAATTAATTTGTATGAAGAAATGAAAATTGGAATTTTTTTATTTTTAAGTTATATTTTGATCAATATTTTATTGAATTAAGGATGAAAACACTGAATCCTCGTATGAGTTAGACCTAAAATGCGATAATGAAACCACGATTTACAATCAAACATGTTTTGAATGGCAATTATGTTTTAGATAATTTTAATAAAATACATTTTCACAATATAATGAAAATATCATTATGTAATTAATAATTTTGTGTATTTTTATATAGATAATAAATGGTAAATATTAAGTTACAGTGTTATAATATTTAATTAATTTTGATCATAAACCATTAGAGGTTTCTAGGAAATTAAATACTAAAAATATTGGTGATGTTAATATTTTTATAGTAAAATGTGATGTGGGATTAAAAATATATAGATAGTGACATATTTATAATTATTTAAGAAGGGATACAATATAATAATTATTGAATTTTTCATTATAAATTTTATTAATAAAATTTGAGTTATGTTATTCAAATCCATATAGATCTATATTCATAGGGGTATAATTAATTATTCAATAAAATTAACCTATTTTATTTTCATTATGATGATTGATTCTTGAAGACATCAAGAAAATGAACTCAATATCTTCTATTCCAAATAAAAAATTGTATATTATTTGGATGATATTTTAAATGAAGGGTTATATTTTTTTGAACACATAAAACCTAGATCTCTTCAAGATATTACTGATGAAGTTCTAATATTTTATTTTAATAAACCACATCAAAATAAAAAAAATTATTTTTCGCAACCCTGTAAATATAGAAACTATCAGTCTTATAAGGGAGGTTGGAGAAGAAGCTAGTGATGTAATGTTATTGATGGAGTATAACAACAACATATTCCATTATAATGAATTCTGATTTTCTAAATTTAAATTTTCATTTTTAATTTAAAAAATAATTGAATATATATAAATCTGGTTACATCTAATATTTATATTTTTGACACATTAATGATTATTTTATTAAATATAAAGTATCAAATACAGTTTGATTTTTTAAATTTTTAAGAGTTTTTGAACTTTATTGTTGGTATTTTCAATTGAATAAAGTTAAATATCATAATACTTAAATATTAAGAGTCATATATATACTATTTTACTTTTAGAATAATATTCATTTCATGGTATTTTAATATAATTTACTTGTTTTTTATATGTCACATATAACCTAACTTTTTGTATTATATTTTTGATAAGGACTAAGAGGTTTAAAAAATCAATTTTATCATCATCATAATGTTCAACATTTATATAAAACAGTATTGTAAAATGATTATTTAGTTTAAATTTGGAATCAATTTTTATATTAATATCATTGTGGAGTACATTGAAAACATCACTAGGTTCAACAGGGGCACATTAAAAACCATAAAACATTGTGGAAATTTGTGGGAAAGTTGATGCGATTTCTACCTCTACAAAAACCTTATATAAAATTTCTTATACTATTTTGATTTCTTATATATTTCACCCTCCATTATTAAGTATGTCTCTAGGTTATAATTCATTGAATCTTTAAAAAAGATAAGTAATTCATTTCTCTAGTGATACGAAAAAGACTATACCATCTAGATGATATTGGTGTGTCACAAAAAATGACATAAATTTCATTATTAAAATTTTAATTTAATAAATACCAATAAAATTACATATAATATTTTCTAAATATTTAAAAAATATATTATTTTATATAAAACATCATTCATAGATATTTCTTTAGTTTCATTGACTTGAACAATGTTTTATTAATCAACATATTTATGGAACCCAACAAGAATTCTATAGGGCATTACGAGAATATTATCAAACATTAAGCATATGTGGACACATCCCTCCCAAATAGATTATTCATAGTTGAGGAATATTTCATTTCCATTGAATAATAAATTAATTGTTAAAAACATAATGATATATATTATTAATTATTCAAAATTAATAATATTTAATATGATTATTTGTTATATAAAAACTCCATTAATTTTATTATATTATATTTGTATATGTTATTCCATTTTGACAATCTAGGCATGATTTCATGTCAATGATCATTGAAAAAAGGGAATAAATTTTATTATTTAAATGATATATAGGGAAATAATTTAATAATCTTCCTTTATTAGTGCCAGAGATGTTTTAGATAGTATTTCACAACATCATGAGGGAATAAATAATGATTTATATTGATCATTATAATAATAAATAAAATGTGGTTTTTATAATATTATTGTTGATTAATAGTATTTTTTAAAAACAATTATTGTATTTATGATATATTTTATATTTTAAAAAAATTATTTTCATGAAAATGCTATTTTTATGGTGGAATTATGTAATTCCATACACAACCGGGTCAAATAGTATCTTTAGGAAAAGATTTGGAATGTTACAATTCGATGTCATTTTATACTATATTATATGAATGTCTAGAATTTAGTTTCATTAAATCTTAGTTTAAAACTTTTTAAATATAGGGAACATAGTTTGTTCCTGATTTTCAAAGATTAGACATGTGAATTTGTGTTTATAAAAGAGGGATGACATCTGTATGAATTTCCCATCTAAAGACCTAGAGGTAAATATTTTTAATTACTAGTTTTTTTAAAATTAATTTATAATATATTATTATTAAAATAATTACATAAACTGTTGGCAGAATGGGATGACATCCCATATTTTTCAATGTTTATATTTCAGAGGGAAATAATTTCATATATTATTGGGATTAAAAATTATTATAATGTGAGGGGGATGGATTTTAGATCATCATAGTCATAGATCTTTTGTGGGTACCAGACATCAAAATTAAATTAATTATCTATAGATGGGATTGCTCCTACAAGTGATCCAAAATAAAAACATGAAAAATTCACATACTAAATAATACAATTAATTTTCTTTAATGAGTTATTAAAACAAATCATTATTGGGTCTCAGATTTGGAGAATGTTTTAGAATCACTTTCTTTGAGGATAAAGAGAATTATGTTTGATAAAATATCTACTATGATGTGACATTATAGATTTAAAATATTTATTAAATCATTTTATTTAAATTTATAGGTTATGTAATGCTATATTCTTATATAATGTTGTCAATTTTTAATTCGATGTACCATATATGATTTATTATTAAAATTAATAATGGTTAATGAATGATTGAATTATCATAATATATAATATGATAGAGTGAATATTTGATTTTACATGATGTATAAAATTGTGTATTTATATTTTTTGGAACTACTCATTTTTATGAATTATATATTTTTTATAATCACATTCCATAATATGTATGATGAACAAATATATTGTGGAAAATAAATTATCTACGTGAAGAAGAATAAAATTTGTCACCATTTTTCATATTCTTTACTAGAATTAAAATAATATTTTTTTTATCATTTAATTGTTAAAATAATATGTTTATAGATTAATTGTGGCACCATGAGAATTTAAAAAACGGATGTAAGGCTCATTAGTAGAAAATACACACAACACCATGATTAAATGAACCATGAAATATATTATAATAAATATGACCATTATAACCAAAACTTCAAACTAGAGGGTATGAATTGTATTAGATACATTATGAATAATATATATAAATTTCCTACTAAATAGTTTTTTCTAAATATTTAGTAAATAATCAAAAAATTATTAGTAATTTACATTTATTCATCAAAATATTGTTTTATTCAAGAATATTCTTATTCTTTTCTTAATAACATAATTTAATTAATCTCACAAAATAGATAATACATTAGAAAATGTTGTGTTTGTTTTTGAAATAAGCATATCAAAATTATCATCAGTTAAAATTTTTCCATTTTCCCAAAAATATTATTTTCCCAATGAATATTGAAAATGATTATTTTTATAAAAATGTACCATCATTTAATAAAATTAAATTATTTAAAAATAAAATTATTAATTGAATATTATTTAAAGATACATGATGATTATTTAGTTAAATATTTAATAAATTATAAGATTTTATCATCTTTAGATTCATTTTTACAATATGTATATTTTTTTCTAAAAAACAAGTTTTTTCATGAAACTATTTTACAATGCATAAGGTTTTTCTATTTTAATTTATTAAAATATATCTAATGAGTACTAATTTATATTAAATTTAAAAGAATACATATTTATAAATAGTAGTTTAAATTGATAATATTATAATTACTTGTCATATATTTAATATAATATCATTTTATTCTTGAAGAAATGCATTTCTTGAAAAACATGATTTTCCGCCATGTCTATGGGTTTGATTTTAAAAAAATTATTGCACTTATTATAATTGAATTTGTTAAAATAGATTCCATACATAGAAAATTATTAATTTATATTATTTAATAAGATTAACATAATTTTTAGTCATAATATATTTTGAAAACTGAATGAAAAGTTTCACAGTTAAGATCAAAATGGGCTTACCAGGGGTTAAACTAAAAATATGAATTTTATGATAACCTATGAACTTTTCCAAATCCAATTTCATGTTTATATGTTTCCCCTTATTAACTTTGGAATGATTTATATATTCCTTTTTGAGACTATTCCACGGATGTGACAATATAATAATTTAAGGAATGAAATGGGAAAAATTTCACACTCCTTCTACTGGTTATCAATCATGTGTTCACATATGGAAAAAGAAAGTGGAGAATAAATATTGGTGGAATTTTTTTCATAATGAAATTAACTCCACAGTTTTAATATATTTTTAATTTTTAGTAGTTATATAATAACTTTAAATGCTTATGCGATGCCGACATAGAAGTTACGTAATTAATAGAAAAAGAAACTAAATGATAATAAAATTTCTAAAATTAATATAAATTTAATATATTGCTATATTATATTATTACATTAGATAAATATAAAATTTTAATTGGTTTTAATGTAATATATTAAAATTAAACGTTTTTCTTGATGTTTTTAAAGTCAAATAAAATGAATACTTTCAAAAGTAACATTCATGTTATTTTATAATAAATAATAAGTTATTAAATTATTTGAAATTCTAGATAATACTAACCTCTTCCAAGAAATTGGTATATGATAAAAATTTCAATAATGTTCTGTTCATTGAATAATGTTCCTTCTATAACAAATTTATTAATTCATTATTTGTAAATGAATGTTATTACCTTGGTAAGGGTATAATGGGTTTTTCATGTTTATTGATCTTTTGTTAAAATTAATTTTCCACAAATAAAGTATTTTTATATTGTAAATTTTCATACCTATTTTTAACCTATGGTTTAAAATTATTTATTGTGTCTCATTTTATTTATAGTTTTAAATTATAAATTACCTAGATAAAGTGGCTATTTAAGATAGCGATAACTAAAATGTTAAATGTAACGATACATAGAAGATAAGGAACAACATGTTTTAAAAAATTTCTAGTTTCTATTGATGGTATTTATAGACTATATAATCCCTCGGCTCTTTTAATTATAAATTTTTTATCTACATGGGGTGATACATACTTCCCATTATTCAGTAGTTTTGTTTATTTAAAATAATGTCACTCTTCATCCATTATAACATTCCACCTCCTCCCCTCACATATTTAAACCTCTTATGCCATTTTAATCATCAATGATATACTAAAATCCTTCCATAATCATTAACATATATTAGTGATTTCATAATCCCAAAATACCATCCCTAGAGTTCTTAATAATTGATCCAAAGTGTATTGTCCTAAGTGAAGGTATTTTCCAAACTAAACTATATCCTTTTTACACATTCTCAAACCTATATAAAAATAAATGAATCATAAGAGTGAGAACGCATCATAAATCACTGATGAATCATTAATTCAGAACATAATCATGATGAAATAGTGTGGAAAAATATTACGCATGGAAACCATTTAATATGTTCATTTTAACAATGAAGTCAATCAGATCATTGTGGACAATGCATAAAATCTAGTTTCTAATATCATAACAGCATGGATTATCACTTAGTTCCCATACTGTATCAATCATATAGACTTGTTTCTTATAAAATATCAAGCACATTGATTTTTTTTGCATAGTAGATTAAGAATGTCCACTTGATTCCCATGTTGGATCAAGTAAATAAACTGGTTTCCAATAGTTATTCCATGAAATATAAAATGTTCACAATGAATTTGAGGGATATATAATTCTATTCACACCCAAAACATAAAGAATTCCTTAATATTTGTTCCACAGAATAAAATAATATTCATTTTATCTTTTTATCATAACACATGAAAATAAAATGTGTATCATAAACATTTAATAAATTCATTTTAGAATAAACCATGGAAAATAAATGGGATCCTTAAATATAACATCCGAATAATCCTAAAAAAATAAAGATAAATAATAAGGATGGTATCATAAATCATATGAATACTAAATTATATTTTACATAATGTAATAACTTAATGGAAACCCAAATACCTTATGTTGTTATGATTTCTATAAATTTATTTCATGTCATGTGTGTTAAAACATATCTTTCATTCATATTTTAGGTAAAAATTTAGAAGTACCTTCTTCATCATCGTAAAAGAATAATAATATAAAATTTTTTAAAATTTTAAAAAAAGTTTAAAACTAATTTAAATTATAATAGGGCAAATATTAAACATTTTCATGAAAACAATTTTCGGAAAAAATTGAAAAGGAAGAAAAATATTCCCTTCCAAAGAGAAAAAATATGTTCACTTTTTCTTAAAAAATTTCTCATAACCATTTTTTGTTAAAAATCATAAAATTTCAATATTTATTTAATATAAAATCAAACCTTGGGGAATAAATTAAGAAGGATTTATGTACATAGTGGACCGTTTATGTATATATGATGGTCATTTTCACATTTCAATTGATGAAATTACAGAG
Source organism: Viscum album (assembly GCA_963277665.1). Lineage (NCBI taxonomy): Eukaryota > Viridiplantae > Streptophyta > Magnoliopsida > Santalales > Viscaceae > Viscum > Viscum album. The sequence continues at coordinate 885,966,115 of OY728123.1, forward strand.
CATAAAATACTAATTCACCATTAATTTTTTTTATCATATGAACCATATATATTTATTATATATATCCTTATTGCCTTCAATGTGAAATGGAAACAAAAAAATGAATCTCACCCCTTCGTGTATGTGGTCTTCCACATGTATACACATGTGACTTTATTATTTTCTAAAAAAAAGGAATAAGGTGGATAATGAATTTTCGTCATCAGAATAAAAAATAATTTCATTTAAGATACTGTTTTAAATATTTTATAATGGAAACAACATATTTAGAGTTTATAAAAAATATATACATTTAAAGAGGTTAATTAAGATGAATATAACTTATTTTGTATCCCTCCATTAAATCCTTCATTAAGGACCCCTCGAATTGTCATTTAAGGATACTAGATCTGCTAATTCATGGATAAGTAATTTTTTAGAAAATGGGTTAGGGTCTATTTGATATATGTGGTTAAAAGGGTGTGAGTAAGGGAAGGGAATAGTATTCCTTTTATATATGAGGAAAGGGGAAGTCTATCAATTTAAAAATTATTAAATTAATATAAATTATTATTAATAGAAAAATATATTCAATTTTTATAATTACAAGATAATATTATAATGATTTGGAAAAACTCATATAATTATGGTTTGATATGTTTTGATTATGTTTGCACTCATATCTGTTTGTTCTATCCATTATTAAATTTTTTAATAATTATCACAGTATCAAGGTTTTCACTATTTAGTAGTCAATATTTGTTCTATAAAAGTAAAAGTGGCCCTTATAAAGAACATGGATATTATTTTGAACCATTTATTTTTATATTTTAAATGTTTTTTATAAATTTCAATTCATTTATGAAAATATATTGTATTATAAAATGTTATTAATGTCACTTTTAGAAATAGTGGAACTGATATAATATTTTCGATGTATAACTCATATAAAATGATTATAAAATTACATTTATTAAAATATAAAATATATAGGGTATTTATATATTCATAAAATAAAAAATTTATAGTTTTTATATCACTATAAATGTTATCCTTTGGTTTTACCCATTTGTCATTCAGTTTAAGCCTTAACTATGGTAATGTCTTTATCAATACAAAATGTTTATAATTATTAATATAGGTTATAAATGTATCATAAATTTTCATGGGATGTAATTTAGACCATATATCACCATAATTTTCTTATTACACGTTTTTTATGATTTTTAATCCTTTTATAATAATATATATATAATAATAAAATATTAATTTAATTTTCAGAACTATTAAAATAATTTGAATTTTAAAAAAAACATGATAAAAATGGAAATAAAATTAATATATTTATAGAAAATATAATATTATATTTTTACATTTTAAATTATTGGGGAACACTATCTCAATGTAAAAAATTTCTTTTAGGCCTTTTGAAATCATTTATTTTTTTTGTACTATATTCACAAGCATTGTGTCAGAATTTCTTAAAACATTTATGTAATTATTTCATCGTTAAAAATTTAAATTATTTTAAAATAAAAAAAATATAATATTTTAAATACACTTTTTTAAATAGACTTAATTTTTTTTATTCCACTCACATAATATCATAGTTATTAAAATAACGAAAGTGATATTTTTTACTTTATATTATATTTTTATTTTATAAAATAAAAAATCATAGAAAAAATACCTCTTTATTTCATAATTCTTATTCATGGAAATTCATGGACAAATTAAATTAATAAAAAAGATTATATTATTTTTTGGATAATAATTAAATCGTTATCTCAATGTTTTAACCGTGTTTTTTCGTTTTACCTATACCTAGGTGACAAATATTTAAAATGGTTTCTATTCACAAAGATTAAAAATAAAGGGGATTGGTATATAAAATTTAATCCTCTTGATTAAAAATATAATATTAATTTTTTTAATTAAGTTATAAAAATTAAAGATTCAATTTAAAAGTATCCCTCAAAACACAATATATAACGATCTTTCATGAAAATTCATTTTTAAATCAATAGATGGTCATACATTAACTCTATGAATAGTAAACATCATTAATTGAATTTAAATTCACACACACACACACACACATATATATATATATATATGTACATATTAGTTTAAAAAATTTACATTAGGGGTTATTTTAATGTACTAAAATCAAAATATATGATGAAATTTAAAAAATCAGAAAAATGAGTTTTTGTGCTTCAAAATAAACCTATACCAAAATCCCAAAAATTGATGATTCAAATGAAATTTTTTTTATTATAATTAAAAACATTATTATGTCACTATAATATAAAATACAAAATATAAAAATACTTTTTAGTTTCTTTATTTAATTTAAATAAATAACATTATTTGAATAATCGTTTTTTGTTCACAATTCCTTAAAAAAATTTTTTTTTAAAAAGTACCATAATTTCCCCCAAAATTATTTTATATTTTATAATTAAAAATATTCCACAATATATAAATATTATACATGGTTAATAAATTAATTATAATTTCTACACCAAAATTTAAATAAATATCATTTTTAAAGAAAATACATATTTGAAGAATAAAATGACATCACTAAAAATTGAGTGCCTACATAAAAAGAAGTAGAAAATAAATTTTTATTACATAAAAAAATTATAAATATATTTCATAATGTAGATAAACATATTCATACCCACTAATTCAATGGCTAGGACACATTATAATTAAATTTTATTAGAATACTGTGATTCTTTAAACAAATTTGTTATGTGTGTCACAAAATAATATAGAAATGATATTTAATTAAATATTAATATATTCTCTAATATCAGGGGGTTACAATGGTGTTGATATTTAATTTATCAGTCTTTAATTCAACATTGTTCTAAATTTTTTCTTCATGGTGGGGACAACATATTATGTTGTATTATTTTTTTAACACCTCATTGTCGTTTTTCCTCTCTTTTATCCATACTAGGGAAAATGTTTTAGGTAATATAGTCCATCAATCCTTTACTAAGTTACATTGATAATTATTCTCTCATTGGGATTAAGGGAAGCTATATAATATGGATTATTTTAGATTTTCTTGTGTATCAAAAGATGTATTCCATTCTTATTGAGATGATTATAAGGATATGATATGGGTGATAATAGGGAGGGGATTGTTTAAGAAATATAAGCTTCATTGAATGGTGATTTTATTTTATGTTTTTTCATATATAGAAACTATACTACTTACATGAAATTATGGATCATAGGGTTTGGTCATGTTTGTATTGATTACTAGTCTAGTCATTCTTTCTCTAATTAATCATCACTATTTTTTCTATATTATATGGTAATATTCTATCAACCATGTCCAAATTTATTGTCTTTTGGTGGTTCAATTCCTTGGTTACATATTTTTATACATCTCCTTATCAATTGGTGTTTCTGTTAGTGGTTCATTTAATACAAGATCTACATAATAATTTTTTCTTCTCAAACTAGATTCAGAAAAGTTATTTTTCAACAGACGTGTTAGGTTTCACTTTTTAATGGTGGATTGTCATATTAGGCCTGATGATGTGCTTGATTTGTTACCAAGAAATTGGTTTCCTTGCTAGGGATTACCACACTAAATATGGTTTATTTATGGAATTCTAATGGTGTTTGGTGGTAATGGTGTTATAGATTTGTTTTTCTCTTTGTTGTCGGATTCCGTGGTAATGTGGTTAATAGAAAGTGTCAGATACAATTATAATTAGTGATTAAAATAATGATGGTGATAATTCATGTTACAAATGATACTACTGTAAACACTGTTCTAGTGCTTTGAAACCTCAAAAGGGTGTATAAGTGAGCATGAGAAGTGATATGGGATCTACATAGTACTCTTAGCCACAAACTATTATCTAACACCCAACCTCTCTTACAAATGAACTACCCTAAATTTTTTTTCTTGGTTTGGGAGTACAGGTTTGTGGGGCTGGGGACATTTTCTGTCTAATCATATTTATCGATTATCAAACCACATATATTATTTTATCAATGGGTATTTTGATATGGGTTAGAACACCTAAAGAAGACATGTTTCTCTTACTTCACTGTCATCTTACCCAAAACCCACCCTTATTTTCATGGATTCACAATTAATACATAATATTACAACCTTTTCCAAAATCCAAAAAATGATATAAATAGTAATGAAGTGGTGAATGAACAATAATATTAGTTTGGAAGGATGAGGTGGTAACATGTGTGTTTTTTAGTTAGAAATTTGATTTTTCAAGGGCAGCTCTACATGAGAAGTCGATATGTGGTTCAGATTAATTTTTGAATGTGGGGTTGTTTATTTTGTGATGTTTTTGAATTAAGTCAACTGAATATGTGTGGATCCTATTTAAACAAAATTCAGTTTTTCTAAAACAATTACAAACAATAATAATTGATTTAGAGAATTGTCCAATCAATCAAACACTATGATTTTTTTGAAAATAATCACCATTTAGAATTTAGATATTTTATTCTATTTCCATATAAAATATGTGTAACATAGAAAACTCTAAGTAATGTTATATCAATGTATATTTATTGGGTCTATTGAAAAGGTATATGATATCTCTTATTAAATTGGTGGAAATCTCATTGAAGAATTAACATGAGAGGAACAGAGTATCAAGTGATTATTTATAGTTAAGAATATGTTGCTAAAATATTATTATGATCTATTGGAATTACAATGAGTGGCCATTTTAGTAAAATATTTTTTTTATATGATTTAGGTATATTTTTTCAAGTTCTTTTTTATGTGGTTGATATGTTTTGTTTTTCCACGAGGGCTTATACCTTGTTTTTTGGAATTTTTGGTTTTATGTATCTTTTAATTGGTTTTTAGAAGGATATACATCATAATATAATATTATTATATATAATACCTGATGATTTTTCAAAATGGATGTGATCTTGACACTCCTTTCCAGAGATAAATGATAAAATTTTAGAGGATATGGGGAAAAGTGTTGAAATGTTTTTGACACATTCAGATTATAATAATATAAATGTTTTTAATGTTTAATTTTTTATTCATTGAATATATATCGATATATATTGACAATTTATTAATTAAAATATTATTTTTGGTTTCTTATCTATTGTGGGGGGTGTTGATCAAGGAGTTTCCCCTTATTTTTACATCCATATATAACATTATTAAGATAATATCATAATGTATACAAATTTTTATATCTCATTACACTTGTGTTTTTTTATACCAACATAGTAATGTGATTTTTGGTTTTATGAATATATGATATTAATATTTGAGGTGATGAATAATATAGAATAAAAATTATATTATATTTACAATTTATCATTTATTATTGTTATTATGGGATTCGGATTCATAAAATGATATATTTATAATATTAACATATTTTGGAATTTATTCTTTGAGAATGGTTTATGTTTTTAATAAATTTTCAAAATTTATTTTTTTGATAACTATTTTCCATTCATTGTATAATAGGTTGATAAAATATAATTTCTCTATAGAATTAATGGATTGAAAAAAATATGTGGATGTAATAATCAGGATACTCTTTCCATAAGTTCATTACCTATAGGAACATAGTTTATGGTGTGGAAAATTTAATGATATAGGTTTTCTTTAGTAATGAAATGGATGGTACATAGAATTTGTTTCTAGTTTTTGGATTTTTAAGATTACGTGATTTATTCATTATTAAATATTGCTTTATTTATAAAGAGAAAAGAACTTTTATAAAGGATTCTGAAGAAATATTGGGTCTTATTTAAAAATGATAAAATTTTAATTTCCCCCATTAAAGAGTATCAAATTGAAGAATATAAATCGATATTGAGATTGAAAAGGATTGTTTCCTTTGGGGTGAAATTATTTTTAATTTTATCTCATATTAATAATGTGTCATTATGATACCGTGTTTTTAAGTTAATAATATATATATTATTTGTAACTGTTATTGTTTTCCATTGAAACCAACTATATATTCCTTTTTATGATGAAATTATTTAGATGATAGGTTTTTTAGTTCTTTCAACATGGTTGTTTCAATCAAATTTAAAAATTCAGTAATGAATGGGGAATGAAAAAATAATTGGTTTGGTTCTTTGTAATTATATTTTTTACGTGACTAATATTTGAATTATTATCCATTATGAGTTTATATCCTCTATGGATTGTTCCATGATATTAAATTATAATTTAAGAGATAATAAATATTGAATATTCTAACCTAATTTGATTAACATAATTCCAAGATAAAACTTAAGGTTTTTCTTATGGATATTTCATATAATCACACATTTATATAGTGACATATGAATTTATATATATAATTTGTATCAAATATTGATTTGTGTTTTCAAATATTTTTATTAATAAATTAAATACATGAATAATCATATTGAAAATTTTATTTCAATTTGTACATAGAGTTATAATGAATAAAATAAATCCCCCAACATGATGATTTTATGTACTGATTAAATGTTATTTTATTCATAACTGAAAACCAGAATTAATGGAATTCATATGATGTGATGAGAACTTAGTGATGTTTTAGGAGAAATTTTATACTTTCTATATCTAGGGTTTTTTCATTCATTGTGGAAGATGGTAGAAGAGTGTAAAATTTAAAAATAATTAAATCAACAACATATTATATCCTTTTATTAATGGTAAAATGGTTCATGATGGGTTTCCTGGAACCTCTATTTCAAATTAACATCATAAAAATGCATCCCTAATCTTTTATCAATCCAAATGAAACCACAAGATTATACAATATTGGTATTTAATCTCCTTGGTACTGAAACTAGAATCAAGTCTAAATGTTATAAATTATAAATTAATTAACCATTTTTGTGAAAATAATGATCAATGTAGTATTTATTCAACAAATTCAATATGACCAATCCATGTATTGGACACTCCCAGTAGTAATAAAAATGGTATTTTGTGGAGTACTTGTTTTACGTATATAATTATCTTCCATGGTCAATCATTGTGAATGTTGTGATTCGTTGACCGAATAACCGTTTTTTTCCGACATTCCACATGACCTCAAGTGATCATCCTTGTAGGCTTATTTTTAGTGGTGTGTTCTTTTAACCATATTTGGGTAGTTATGTCCTCATAATAATGTTTGAAATAGTACACGGAATAACAAAAAAATATCAACAATAAAAATCATATTTCATATAAAATCACTATACTCAAATTTTTTTAAATTAATGATGTAAAAGTTATATACAACGTGTTTCAAACTAGGCCAACCATAATTAACAATGAATAAAAATGTAAAAGGTAAAAATTGGCTCTATCATAATTCGAAGACTCATATAAAAGGCCTTAAAAATACATTACTACCCCAACTCCATCCACTGAAATTCTAATTTTCTAGGTTTGAGGGTCAATCCCTCTTAATTTAACAAATAGATGAAAACCCCTTTTGAAAAATAGTAAATTTGAAAACCCATTACATGGAATAGAGGAATAATATCCTTAATAAAACATGATCATAACATCAAAAATCATCCAAAATTTCCAAATGGAACCATAATTCAACAGAATCACTAGAAAGACTCTCATTGAGTGATAAAAAATCCAACGCTACACCTAACAGTATCTATTTTGGAACTATACGAGAAGGAAGGTATCAAATTATAGTTATATCACTTAGATCAAGAAAATATTTCACTTATAGCTCCACCCATGAAGTTTCCAATCTATAGACTATGCTCTACCTTTATTGAAAAATCCACACCCCCGCATTAAGGTATATATGTGGTCCAATATTAATGAGTAGTCACCCAAATCATTCAACAATCCATTGCCACATTGTTTTCAATATCATAATATGACAGATCCACATAGAACAAGTCAGTTGTTAAGAATAATAACAAAGCAACATTCTCAATCCCTCATAATTTCAATAATTGTATATTAGACTCACACCATCTACACAAAATGCATATCACCCAGAATCATACCATTAGCTTAGTGATCATCACTCCTCAACTTATTCCATCAACATAGTGATCATCACATCACGATTCATATGATCATCTCGAAGTGAACCAGGTTCCATGTCATTGATATATACCATTTCTATGTCTAAAAAACATCAAATGTTTTTCCATATTAATAAATCACCATCTTTCCACCTCAGTGTCCCCAGTCTGCAATTCTATACAAGTTATCTTCCTTAAAGGGGTTAACTAGTGACCCCTAAGCTACATATTATTATGTTACTAGAATAAATGTTTCATCAAGATTTTCAATATACAAAAGAATTTAGAAAAAAATTATATAAAAAGTACAATGTGTTATGTAGAGGTTATCAAAGAAACACACACACCCATATACTGCACATGAGCCTCAACCCAATTGGTGACATATCCTTTGGTGCTTCCACGAGACCCAGGTTTGAAACATGGTTGAGGCATATTTCTTGAAACTTTAGAAGAAATGTTGTAGGAACTGTAGCAGGAAATGTGCGGTTACTATAGGAGTTACTATAGCGCGTACTTGGTACGGTTTGGTACTATAGCAGCCAGGAACAATTCACAATGGGCCATTGGTTTGGGAATGGAGTCCTTACGGCCTTCCGGTTACCCAGGAATTTAGGTCAGTATAGACTTCGGGCCACCATTAAGGATTTCGGGCCACCTCAAGGCCTTCGGGGCACATGCAGTTGTACCATATAGACTAAAAAAAGGGGGTAGCCCTAGAAGAGGATTCAGAGTAGGCGCAATCACCAGTGCAGAAAAAAAAGTATTTGGAATGAATGAGAGGATATGGCTATGCCATTATGTCAAGCCTGTTCTTGCATGGGATGCCTAGCCAGATGGATATGAGATGGTGGAGATATACCAACAGGATTCAGATGCTGGGAAGCATCAGTTCCTTGTAGTTATAGTATGGTTGAATTCCCTAATACCTTCATGTCATGTAATGTCTCTCAAGCTTACGGGAAATTTAATCACCTAAGCCTACAGGCCTTCTAAGGTTTTTCATTGATCCCTTGAAAGGGGGGTTGTCAACAAATCAATAAAAAAGAGGCCCTCTAGCCATTCTGGCACACACCCATATGCACATCAATCTAGTGTCAACGTCAATGGCAACACACCTGTCAAAATCTCATATCACACATCTGTTCTCAAGGGAAACACGTGGACACACAATAAAAGAATTTTGAACAATAATAAAAAAAATCTAATATGGTAAAGGAAATCTACAATAATACTATTTCCCACAGGATCAACTGAGCCCAAACCTCAACTAGCAATATCCATACCCGAGAAAAAATTCCATTTTCATTATAATATAATTCCATTAGTAAATACCATTGTACCAAAATAGGTAATCATCTCACATCACTCTTATAATACAGTGTATTAATCTTCCACATCCTTGTTTTTACTACCCAAAGAGATCTTTGTAAAACATGTATGACATTTTTCAACCTTTATCATGTTTCTAGACCACCGAAGGTCTCTTGGTTTTTGAACTAGAACCCTCCCCTTCATCTAAACCTAAATATCCTAACTGCATAAAAGAAATAATTCTTAGTTCAGGGCCTAATACTACTATCATTCTCAATCATCAGAGTGTATCAATCCTTAACCTCTCTTCAGAAGACCACATATAAATTAACATATACATTCACACCAAATCGTAAAAATATATATGGTTTTGTATTATAGGGTCCACCTTTCATGAAAGGAGTAATCATACCTCTCATGATTTGTGGAGAATCTTCTTAGGCTGACCATTCCTCAAATAAAACCATATAACCACATGAGTTCCTTATTTATATGAAACTTCATAAATTATTAATGATAAACTATTATAACTAATTAATCAATTAAATCCAACACAACATAAAATCTATAAATCTCAACATGTATCACTTTCATGTTAGATACTCAACAAATAATACCTTAAGGGTCCATGAAACACATTAAAAATCATATCACTTGATTCACAAAGCATAAAAAAGTAATATAACTATCAAATTTATCCTAATGAAATTAAAACCATAGATAATTTTATTTCAGTGAATTAACTCTGCCAAAATAGTTTCCAACTGTGTCCAGATTGCATCACGAGATGTCAAATGCACAATATTCAGAATATCCACAATTATTATAATTAATTTTACCATGAATTAGTGGAATAATAATAAATTCCATAAAACATGTAATGTTCATTAAATTATAAGTGTAAAGATTTTTAGGAATTTAATAAAATGTATGACCATACATTGAATTATCGTGGTATCAAACCAAGAATCTCCACTGATCAAAGGGGTTGAAGGAGAAAAATTAGATGGAAAATAATACAATTAATTTCATTTATTTTTCTCATTATCAGATATTTCATAATACCCCCAACACAGTAACAGATGATAATTCCCATGGTTAACGAATTCTAGTGACAAACCAATCAGTAAGAAAATGGGCCATACTGTCTAGCCAATGGACAACTAGACGGGCTTTGAGCCTATCTGAACATATACATAGATGGATATCCCACCATACAAATAATTTTGGGCCACTGAATAACCAGGGAGTCTAATTTTCACCAATTCTATTGGTTTTCCAATTCTATAGTTAGTGGGGACACACTCGTGGGTTGGTGGCTACATTAGCAACCCGACTTCCCATAACATATCTAGATTTCTCCTAAACTCATGGGGAATTATATAAGACCATAATCACTTCTTAAAACTGTATGTTAGTATATTGAGACCCATATTATTCCCACATAATTATCCATTATCCCATCCTACCGTCCTATAAATCAAAATTTCAAATTTACTCAGATGATTTCATCCAATAATTGTGTGGGTCATTTTTTTCCTGAAAGTGTGTCCCTATTAAGAATCACGAATTCTATATGGATTCCATTGGATTTATTTATGGAACCATAAATATAAAAAGGTTCTATATCCAATGGGACATTCTTTCCAAATACATGTGTTTGTTAGGTTGGGACCTATGATAATTAAGAACACCCATCGGTCGAGAGGATGGGAGGTCGGACTCATCAAACCCTCTTAGGGGGAATTATATCATGCTCTGGGAAACTTCTATGGATTTATGATATGTTCATGAATCCATATTTATTTACCAATAATAAAATAGGTTTCCTTCGAAACATTCAATCAATTATTACCATTTGTGAAATTTAAAATCATTCATATATATTCGAGGCTATTCATTAATTGAGATACTTGTATGTATTTGAGGTTCCCCATCAATTGTAACCCTTAATATACTATTTAGAAAGTATTTTAACCATTATTTTGATAATACTAGTATTAAGCCACTATGTGGGGAACTCTATAATTTATTTTCATCCATGGAGATGGATGTTTTGTTTGATGTTGTTATCATACCCATAAATGGGGTACCTACATATCTTTGTGAAACGAATCGAAACCCTCTTAGTTTGGTAACACTTAATTGGAAAAATCATAGCTTTAATCATCATGTAATAAGGACCAAACTGTATAGTCTAATGTCATGTGGTAAGGATATCTATGTGAAAGGTTCTTAGTCCAATCCTAGTGTGGCAGTTATGCCATTGAAACCCAAGGGAACAAAAATAGATATGCCTTTCCAAGTTGGATTAGACCATTTTGGGAATATGACATAGGAAGAACATGGTTGATTTAGAGTGTTGGGTTTGAAACTCAGGGAAGCATCCTAGGTATCCCACCTAAATGGGAATCAAATACCATGTATTTCGATATGTCTCATAGGGGTGTATGACCCTTTAGTAGAAATTGGTTGGGGATTACTCCTAAATAGGATTCCCTTGTAACAATTTCCATGAGAAATGTCTTAACTCATGTGTATTTAGGGGGATTTTTAACACCCCATGCTTCCATGGCATGTTTCCCTTTGAATAACGCAATACCTTGCATCGTACGTATCTTTGAGATTCTAAGACACCACGACCAATAAAACTAGCCGTTATGAATGGAAATACCCAGATTTTGAGATTTTATAAATTTTATCTTTCAAAATGGACATCATTTTTGGATTCAGAATATCGAAATTATCTTATGGCGAATATTTTATATTTTTTTGAAAACATTCAATTTTTATGAATATTGAAAAACACTGCGTTATTGGTTAAAACTGACTTTTTTTTAAAAAATTTATTTATTTTATTTAATTTTTTTAGTAAAAATATATACATAATATCAATATTAGTTCAATGTAATTCATTGGAGACATTTTTATAATAAAATTAGATATATAAAATTTTATTGAACTTTTTACTGTCTTTGGAGATTTTGCAAAATTGAATAAAACATAATTTTACCACTTCTATGAGTTGCATTTCAAAAATATGGGACACACTGTTGATATCACTATGTAAAATTTGGTTCAATGAGATGAAAATAATTTTTGGAGAATAGTAACATTTGACTTTTATTTAGCACGGTTAAAAGTAAATAGCTAATTAAAGATAAAAATGATATTATTATTACACAAATACATGACCTAATTCTATTGGATAAATTTATTTCGACCAAAAACAACCTTAGTAATAAAATATGGTCCTTTAGGCCCAATTGGATTAGATTAGGACATTTATCATTATTTTATTTAAAGAATAGTTAAAAGTGTGAAATTCAATGTTTAATGACTAAACCATTTTTAATATTAGGTTATACGTATGATAAATTCGCCTATAAATATTAATTAGAAATATAAACGATTTCCTAGATATTGGTATTTTATTTATAAATTTTCGACATTAAATAATATAATTTAATTATGAAAAAATGATGATGCAGAAATTACCTTATTAGTGGAAGATCAAAATAATTGATAATATAAATATTCAAATAAATGTAATTTTAGACATTTAATGAATTACACTAATTTTATAGGTTAACATGAAATGCTAGGGTTGATTAATTTAATTTTTTTGAAGTAATAATGCTGTTATGAATTTAACAAAAACAAAATACCAAATAGTGTTAAAATTGTCACAAAAGTGTTTTAAAAACAAATATAATATTATTAATTGTTATTATATTCGTACAAATTTAATGTTCGTCCAAAGGTCTTAAATAATTTTATATATATCATTAATGAACCACTAGAGGTTCTATTGTAAGTTTATAGAACCTTTATTGACCATATAATATAAAACTACAAAGAGACATGGTAAATGTCAAACCATTTAACTAAGAGTTAAATCTAAATGATAAGGTTAATATATTGACCTAAACCTGTATAAACCCCATTGGTTGAGATTAATTCGACCCTTCCCCATCTTATCCTAGAAATATATTATTTTGGAGCCATTATAAACCTAATATTAATTTATTATAAAATATTATTTCAATATTTTCCTAAGATGCCCCTCACCCCTCTTATAAAAGGGCACTTTCCCTTCTCTCAAATTCACACCTCCAAATCCATTTGGCTCAGCCAACCCCTTCCCAAATATCCTCCCAACTATCCTCCCTTCATCCTAGAGGGCTTCCTTTAGTTCTAAATCCATCATAAGGAGCTCTTTTGATAAAATCCGAAGGAAGAACCTGAAGAAGAGGTAAATATTTCATCACTTTTTTCAAGTTATTTTCTTCTTCCACTTCATCATTATTTATTGATTCCATTATAAAAAAAAAACTCTGTAGACGCCGGAAAAGTCCGTTGTTCCCAAACGAAGCTCCGGATGCGGAAAGCGAGGTCATATTTGGAGTCGGAAGGATGTTTCGGAGGGCCCGGAGGCCTTGCGCGGAATTTCAGAGGCCCGCGCGCAAAGGTGATGTTCCGCGCGCAAACCCCCCGGGATGCGCGCAATGCGCCGGTCCGGCGCGCAATTTTGCGTGCCGCGGGTCCGCGCGACTCCCTTGCGCGCCGCGCCCGATTCCGCGCCCGCGGGGGGAATTTCGCGCTCGCACCCTGGATTCCGCGCCCGGGGTTGCCTATAAATACAAGGCGACCCCCAACGTTTCAAAGGTTGCTGGAAGTCGAAACGTCTCCCGTGCGCGCAATTCAACCCCTTCCGCGCGCAATGACGAACTTCAGGTAACCTCCTTTCTTTCGCGCAAGAAAGCCTCGGGGTCCGCCTTCGCGCGCAATCCCCGCTGGCTCCTTTCATTTGACTAAACATTCACCCTAAGGCCTTTGCGCGCAAAAGAACCCGCTTGCGCGCAATTGCCCCCGGGGTGCGCGCAATCCGGCCTGATTGCGCGCACCCCCCCTTCTTTCAAGTGGCCATTCATTAGAGAATGAGCCTTTGCCCCCGCGCGCTATCCGAAGCCCGGTGTGAGCAATCTCAAGCATCCGCGCGCAAGGCGCTGGCCCAATTGCGCGCCAGCCGCCCCGATTGCGCGCCGGCCCGCAGTATTGCGCGCAAAGCTTCCTTTTTGCGCGCAATCTGCCAGGGTCGTCCCCGTTGACCTCCTAAGGGTACCCGCCTGTGTGGCACCCGATGATTCTCATCCCGGGTGCCCGCACCGTGCGTTGTCTTCCCGTGCGGCCCTCCAGGCTTGCGCGAAGTGACACGCACCTATGTCCAGCATGACGTTAAACTGCATACTCGTCCAGCATGACGTTAAACTGCATATACGTCCTGCACGACGTTAAACTGTACATCGTCCGCGCTGCAAGACGTTAAACTGCCAAGTGCTTCGTCCGGCAACCTATGCCCAGCATGACGTTAAACTGCACACTCGTCCGCGCTGCAAGACGTTAAACTGCCAAGTGCTTCGTCCGGCAACCTATGCCCAGCATGACGTTAAACTGCACACCCGTCCAAGCTGCACGACGTTAAACTGCCTAGCCCCCATCGTCCGTGCTGCAAGACGTTAAACTGCCAAGTGCCTCGTCCTCAACACATGACGTTAAACTGTACTTCGTCCGGCAAGACGTTAAACCGTCTGCTTCGTCCTCAACACATGACGTTAAACTGTACTTCGTCTGGCAAGACGCTAAACCGTCCGCAACCTGATCCCGTGCTCCGCACGCAGGGTCTCCCCCGGTTTGGACGTGGCCCCCACCCGCTCGTCTCTGCAGGGATGTCGGGATTGTCCCCCTTTTGGGACGATTTAATGGGAGTGGCTTTTCCCTACGGGGGCAGGGTATTACAAACCCCTAGTTTCTCGTGGGAGGCTGCACATGTGTATCTCCATTGCACCTCCCCACTGCCGAAGCCAGTAGAGGGTCTGACTGGGATCGAGGTGTCTTTTGCTTTCGGTCCAAGTCCCTTCCAACTGAGTTTTGCAGTATCCGGGCTGCCCCAAGTGCGTAAGTCCTGACAGAATGAACTACGTGGACTTTGATCCCTGTCTTCTATACAGGGTACGTAGGAAGCCTCCCTGAGGCCCAAGCCCACCACCTGGTCGTTCCGGTCGTATTTCCGTCCATTCGTCCATCAGTGGACCCCTCCAGGGTTCACGCTTGCGTTGATTCACCTATGAATCCGCCCCTGTGGAAGACTGCCCGTGTGTATCTCCACGGTGCCTCCCCAGAGCCCCCCTTTTCCATTTCCCCTTTTTTATCGTCCATCATGACGTGAAACTATGATCCACCCGGCCGTTCCATCCCCCCTCCGTGCGAGGTGGTTCGGTTCAATCCTCCGCCCGGCGGCCTCGACCTCTTCGTGAGTCGGCTTGCCGACGTCCAGCATGACGTTAAACTGTATGCCCGAACTACGTTGACTTTGATCTGTGTTAACGCGCGGTACGTAGGAAGCCCCTCTGGGGTCCAAGCTCTTTACTCCATCATCCATCCTGATCCTTACCCGGGCCGCCACATCCCGGTGGGGTCATGCCACTTCACTTCACTCCACGTTACTTGGGAAGCCGCCCATGTGCTGGCCCCAGCGTCGGAGGTTCCCCGCAAGGGGTTCTGTCATCTGATCCACTTTTCGTGTTGATCGGTCCGATGCCGTCCCCGCTGGACGTTAAACTCGCGGCATACCCCGTGTTAAACACGGGAAGCTGAGGAAAACCTCAGGTGACACAGTTCCCCGCACCTAGTACGGGATGCCTCAGGCCATCGTGCCTTCGAGAATCCCTATTAGGGACGGAAGACAGACGTGCAGAGCCGCAGTGTTACGACACGCCCCCAGCACCCAGAGCCACCCGGCCTTCTCACCGCAGGTTGCTGCCCCGCCCAGACTCCTTGGAACGTCCGGGCGGAAGCAGCGTAATTAACCGGTTTCCATGAAGATATGGCGCCGGGAACGAGATTCACGAACATTCTTAAGTCTATGAGGGAGACCCGGATTAGGCGACAAGTTCCGAGGAGACGTCCAAGGAAGGAGAAGCCGACATCCCATCATCCCGGTTTCGATCAAGGAGCAGACGCCCCTGAATAAGGGACGGATGCCGCCCGCCCTTGGAAAGCGGGACTGCGGGACCACAAGCCGCGCGCCCATCCCCTCGGGTTGACGGGTGCACGCGCGAACGCGTCCTGGCGGAACAGCGTAACCCGACGCACATCCGCACCGAAACAGAAAAATGGTGAACCCGACGTGAATCTCTTCTCCTCGATACGAAGACCGATGGCTTTCAGAGGTGTTGGAAGACCGGCGTGTTGCCCGGCCAAGCATTCAGTCTTACCCGCCAGGGGCTGGGGAAGGGACATCGGGCACTCCGTCTCGCAACGTCGAGGGCCTGGGTTCCCCCCACGGAAGGCGTCGTGGCGCTAATGGTTGGTTGTCGATTCCTTTTTCCTGTCAGTATTAATGGGTCATTCTCCCTGCTTGCAGAAATCAGGTCGCCCGATCTAGTGCCCGAACGCCACCCGCCCACTGGCGCAGGGACAGGGGAAACACCGACGCGGCTGCTCCGCGCGGTCCCGCCCGTTCCGCAGCCGTCCCAGCAGCCGCAATTGCGGGGCGACCACGCCCTCTCTCCCCCTCGGAGGTCATCCAGAGAAGGGTGATCAACACCCTGGTGCGGAGATACGAGGAAGAGGGAGTCATCCCCACTAGGGAAATGGCTCGCCTGGACCTTGAGGAGGCTGCGCCTCGCCACCACCGCCGCCCCCGAGGGCCGCGCAGGGAGGCACCGCTGCCTACCTCAACGTCCAATCGCTTCAGGAGTTTATCCCCGGAGCGCTCTGACAGTTCCCTTCCTTATGCGGATGAGGTGGGAGATGCCCAGGATCACCCTATCCGAGGTCCGCTCCAGGGATCCACGATAAGGGCTCCCGCCAGGCCACGGCGACATCGCCGCCAGGCCCCTCAAGTCGAGGAACAGGCTCTCCACCTGCCCGCGCCGCTCATCCCGGCTCGTCTGTCTCGACGCCAACGTCGGGCACGAGCGGAAGAGGATGCCCACCTTGGGGCTCTAGCAACAGCGGCCGCATTGGCCCAAGCCACTGCTGGCTCCAGTCGCCAGGCCTCTGTGCATCCTGAGCGGGGGAACTCCTATGCCCGACCCGGATCGAGGCCCCGACCGCCCCAAAGGCAGGTTGGGTTGACTCTCCCGGTTGCTGGCACTGGCAGTAGCCACCGCAGACCACCTCGCGGTAGCGCTATTCACCGACAGGATCTACTCTGTGTGGCCGATCCAGGAGGCGTGGGTCATCCCACCTTCCGATCCCGGCCCGGAGGCCTGCCCGGAATCATCTCTCCCCGCGTCCCCTTTGATATCTGTCCCGGTGCCCCTCGCACCTTGGTTCCCAGTCCTCTCGGCCCCAGCACCAGTGCGGCCGGAGGACGCCAGGACAGAGATCAGCCCTGCCCCGAAGAACCACCCAGGGGCAGGAAGGCAAGGCGTCGACGCCGAGGGAAGAATGTTGCGGAGTTCCGGACAGAGATCCGACCGGTTTGCTTCTCTGACTCAGAGGCAGAGTACGATTCGGCGACAGAGCCCCTTCCCCAATCCCGCCAGTCAAGGGCAGGGGTAGGAATACGGCACGTCAGCCTCGTGCTCCCCGAGAGCGAGATCGATGTGATCCCCGCGTCTCTCCGAAGGTATATCCGGAGTAACGAGGGCCTGGTAGACCCCCAAGGATCAAACTTGCGGTTGGTACCGGCCCCTCCGGAAGTGCCTTCCGTCTCGATCAGAGAAGCCGGAGACTTTTTCTGGGGACCGACGGTCGAACCACGATCTGGTGCGCCCTCGGCGAGCACCGATGCTACGGCAGGATGTTCGCTCGCCGTCCCGTCCTATCGTGATGTGGTAGCTGGGGCACCGCCACCCTCAGGGGGAGGCCCGGGATATGGAGGCCAATCGGCCTGCTCGCCGTATTCACCGCCGGCCAGCCCGTCGGCCCGACGGCCCGCCTCGGCACCACTACCAGTTCCCCGCCCGTTCCCAGCCATGGAAGAGGACCGAGGAGATCTGGGTCCCGAGTTTGAGTCGTGGAGCTTCTGGACCGTCCTTGCAGAGGGCCACTTCCCTGAGAAGTTTTGGCCAGTCGCAGGACCGGGCTTTGATGCACCCGAATCGCTCACCCCGGATGAGTTCGAGTGCTTCCGCCGAACTCTCCGGGAGACTCACTCCCGTCTTCACTGCCTACAAATGCCATACCCCGGGAGTCAACTACACCTGGAGGATATTGGTGAGCAGTGCCGTCAAATTGACCTGGCCATGCTCCCCGCGGTCCGGCACCCCGGGTCATTTGGGCACCACGAGGCCCTCCAACAACGATGCGTTGAGTGCTTTCAAGTACTCCGCAAAGTTATCGAGGAAGCCACTCCCCACGTGTATATCCGTGGATGGGGGCAGTACGCTGCCCTACGCTTCAGTGTGATTCGCCGACAGCCCGATTCGTTGGGTGGCCCTGAGGGTATATCCCCAGGGACAGGAACAGTCAATATGGCTGACCTGTCGGGAGAGGGGAACGACTTGGAACTTCTCGACGGGGGCTTCCCCCCCGAAGACAAGCCGTCGTCAGACCCATCAGTGAGAGTTACTCGTCATCAGAGGAACCTCCTGGGGCTCCCCGCACCCACTGAAGCACTGACGTTGAGCCGAAACGTCAGCAAAGGAAAAGAGCACAGCGAGGCTATAAGGCCCGCCGACCCATCTGCCTCCATGCGGAGGGCAGAGGAGGATCCCGAGAAGGCTACGCTACGTCAGCAGCTCGCCGAACAGAAGAGGCTGGTTGACCAGCTCCTCGCCGAGCGCGCTGCAGAACGGCGGCCTGACTACGGTGATCCCAGGCCAGGACAGCAGGGACCGGAACAACCACCCCTCGATGAGACTCTCCCGGGCAACCGTGATTACGCCGTGTTCGCCGACAGGAGAGAGGCCATTGCCTACGGCAAGAGGGCGCGGTATGTTTCTCCACACCCTCCCGAGCGGCGTGACTACCCGAGAGATCCCGCTCGGATTCCTCCCGCTGCCCCAAGGGCCGCTCCGCCAGCCATCCCACGAGCTGCCGAGTTCGACGATCCGGTCGACGACCCGATTGAAGGGCCATGCAATGCGCTCGTGGTTAGAGATCCTCGCCAGGACTGGAACCCATGTCCGGACGATCCGATGGCGGCACTCATTGCCCGCTTGGAAGCCTTGGAGACTCGGCAGGTGGCGATCCCACCGGACGGCAAGCCATACCCAGCATGGGTGGATGACATGCCGGCGCCTCCAGGATTCGGGAATCCCACTTTCGCCCCCTTCAACGGGACCGGAGATCCGCCACAGCATTTGGCCCATTTCAACTCGAGGTGCGGGCCTATGTTGGGGACTCCGGCGCAGCAAGAGGCCGCTAAGCTTCGCTGCTTTGTCCAGACACTGGAAGGGCCAGCATTTGTCTGGTACAGCCAGCTCCCCGTCGGGTCGGTAACCAGCTGGGAGGACCTCCGTAGACAGTTCCTCTACCAGTTCAGTTCCACGACCCGGAAGACGAGTATCGCAGACCTCTTCAAGTGCAAGCAGAGGCCTGATGAGCGAGTCGCGGACTTCGTCGCCCGATGGAAGGGTCTCACGTATTCCCTTGACATGCCATTGACTCAGGAGCAGTTGCTGACAATGTGCGTCGGGAACGTCAAGACCGAGCTGGTCCCTTCCCTGATTACTCAGAATTACCCCGGAGGGTTCAGGGACTTCTCAGACAAAGCTCAACGTCTTGAGGAAGCCCTGCAACAGGCCAGCCAGGCACACCCGCTGCCTCCTATGATTCCTGCAAGGAGAGTCAGCAGGGCTGAGCCCGCTGCTGTGGCCCAGATAGAGGCTCCCAGACCGTTGGAGCTGCTGCCGGTGAGACCAGCTCCACAGCCTCACAGGAATCCGCCTCCACGGGCTCAGTTCCCGGCCCAGCAACGGCAGCCTCAGAACCGGCCGGCCCCTCCGCGTAATGTACCGCCACAACCCAGGCGAGATAATCAGGGTCCACCTCCTCGGCAGGCCCCTCCAGCCCCTCGTCAAGACCGCGCTCCCAGGGGCCCGCGACACCTGACGTACTCATTCCATGAGGATCAGGTCCCCGGTTATTTCCGGAGTGCCCTGGAGCAGAGGATTGTGCGATTGCCTGAGTGCTGGAGGCCAGAGGAGGCACATCTCACGGATAACCCCCGCTACTGCCCCTACCATCGGGCCCTGGGGCACACCATCCAGCGGTGCTATGTGTTTAAGGACTGGCTCCAAGACCAGATTAACAACAATGTAATCAGGTTGGGCCCAGCTCCAGCACAGGTAGCGGGCGTGTTCGTGGGATCAGATGACGATAGTGGCAACGAGGACGAATGGCAGCTGGTCTCCGACCGCGGGTCCCAGAAGTATAATAACTGGATGGCCCGCAAGACGACCATTCGCGCCCAGGGAATCATCCGTGCGCGCTTGAATCAGCCTGAGCCCCCAGAACCTGCGGGTGCTGCTTCGGCATCGTCGTCCCAGTCTGCCTCCTCCAAGAGGAGCAAACGGCGGCAGCGCAAGAAGGAAGAGCGCGCCCCGCCAGTTCCGCCACTATCCCGTACTCTCGGCGATTTCATGCCCCCGGAGATGGGGGTCCCTCCTCGGATCCGCCCGGTGATGGATGATTCGTCCGATGACGGTATTGGGTACGCTTCGGTTAACACCGTCGAGCTGGTAAATCCCTTTTCGGTTCCCGACGTTGAAGAACACCAGGTGGACCTCCCTAGTGTCCCCGGTCGTCGCCACCGTCGGAAGAACCGCAGCAGCCGGAGTCGCCGGGGCACAGCCGTCGGTACCTCCGGCCAGGCCGTGCACGCCACTGAGACTAGGCGGCAGGCTCAAGATCGAGCTCAACGTGCGCAGGCTCCCCATCCGGGGATGACGGATTCGCCTCCGCCACTGTTTGTGGTATGGGACCAGGCAGAACCGCCTCAGCCGCGTCGCGACCAGCTCCGCCCTGCCACAAGTCCATCCCGGCCTCCTGACTCCAGTACGGTGACCATTTCCCGGACTGCGACCAGTGAACAGCGAGATGCGCCAAGTACCAGTCGGCCGCCGATCCAACCGGTAAGGCCCGTCATGCCACCAACCGCAGAGCAATCTCCTGCAACCAGGAGCTCGCGCTTGGTCAAAAAGTATGATGTCCTGAAGCACTTGGCCGACATCCCAGCAAGGCTCTCCATCCTTGAGGCTCTGCGCATGTCATCTGAGATGCGCGAGGCACTCGCTGAAGCCCTGAAGAGCCCCCTCCAGTTCGAGACAGAGGTTGCGGCTGCAGAGGCCTTCCACGCCGAAACGATCGAGGACGCCGAATGTCAGGCAGTTATCTCGTTCTCTGGTAAGGATGAGGACCCTCCTATACAGGGACACATCCGTCCGCTGTATGTCACTGGCCAGTTCAATGGCCTTGAAGTCCGGCGTTGTCTTGTCGACACGGGGTCCGGGATTAATCTGATTCCAACTCGGACGCTCCGGAGATTGGGGTTGTCTGAGGATGACTTGATTCCCTCCGACCTCAGGATCCAGGGGTACGACCGCACCGAGCAAACCCCGGTCGGCAAGATACGTTTGAAGACCCAGTTCGGTGACTTGGTTGCCAACACCGAATTCATGGTAGTCTCTCAGGACACTGCGTATAACGCATTGATGGGCATGCCATGGCTTCACCTTCATGCGGCGGTTCCCTCGTCATACCACCAATGCCTCAAATACTCCCTTAATGGTCGAGTAGGCGTGCTTCAAGGAGATGCCTCTCCTTTTGCCTCATGTGAAGCCCGCTATCTGGACGCGGACTATTACAAGAGCAAGGATAAGCAGATCCTGGCAGGTGAGGTTGAGCCTGTCGCTGTTGCAAGCGATCCCTGGGCAAGTCTGGATGACGCTTACGTCCTCCCGATTCACCGGTTGGACGTCGCCATGGTCTTGACGGTCCGCGAGTCTCCTGATGAGACGGCCGCGACCGCCCGCGCCAGCACCAGTGGCCCAGCAGGATCTGGTAGCCCCAATGCAGTTTCCAACGCAGTCTCTCCCGTGGATGATCCCTCCCCGAGTGGAGAGGGTATGGAAGACGCACCCCCAGCCTTTGAGGAGGGCGTCCCCGCCACGGTCGATGAGTTAATACAGGTGAACCTTGGAACCGAGGCCGATCCAAGACCCACGTTGGTTAGTGCCGCCATGCCCTCTGAGGAGCGGCAGCAGTACGTGGACTTTCTCAGGCAGCACCGTGATGTGTTCGCTTGGGGCTATGACGAGATGCCGGGGCTAGATCCTCAAGTAGCCGTCCACCGCCTTGGTCTCCCGGCAAACCATCGCGGGTTCAAGCAGCCTCCCAGGAAAATGCACCCATCCCATTGTGCCATGGTTGAGGCCGAAGTTGACAAGCTTATCAAAGCCAACTTCGTGAGGGAAGTTCAGTACCCCAAATGTCTGGCCAACATTGTGCCGGTCAGGAAGAAGAACGGGCAGATTAGAGTCTGCATCGACTTCCGCGATCTCAACCGCCACTGTCCGAAGGATGATTTTCCCCTTCCAGTGACAGAGCTGTTGATTGATGCCACAGCAGGGTTCCAAGCCCTCTCCTTCATGGATGGATACTCCGGATACAACCAAATTCGGATGGCCCCTGAGGATGAGGAGTTCACTGCCTTCAGGGCCCCCCAAGGCACCTTTTTCTACCGGGTCATGCCCTTCGGCCTGAAGAATGCAGGTGCCACCTATCAACGGGCGATGCACCGCATATTCAAGCCAATCCTCGGCACACTGGTGGAATGCTACGTCGACGACTTGGTTGTCAAATCGCGCCAGCGTCAGGACCATCTCAAAGATCTTGAGAAAGTGTTCAGCTTCCTCCGGTCTCGCTGCCTGAAGATGAACCCGTTGAAGTGTGCCTTTGGGGTCACCTCCGGAAAGTTCCTTGGATTTGTGGTAAGATACCGGGGTATTGAGATCGACCCAGAGAAAATCAGGGCGATTAGCCAGATGCCTCCCCCGGGTACCGTCCGGGAACTGCAAGGGTTCCAAGGCCACTTAGCCTATATACGCCGATTCATCGCGAATCTGGCCGGCAAGTGTAAGCCCTTTTCTCGGCTTATGAAGAAGGGTGCCACCTATGTATGGGATAAAGAGTGTCAGACCGCTTTCGAGGAAATCAAGCAGTACCTGCTTCAACCTCCGGTCCTGATGCCGCCCGTATCCGGAAAGCCGCTGGTCCTTTATGTGACCGCCCTGGAACGGTCCCTGGGTGCCCTTCTCGCCCAGAAGAACAACGAGGGAACAGAGAATAGCCTCTATTACCTCAGTCGCATGCTCCTCGATGCGGAGGTTAGGTATTCCCCCATCGAGAAGAGCTGCCTGGCGCTCGTATTTGCCGTACAGAAATTACGGCACTACTTGCAGCACCATGAGGTACAGTTGGTTTCTCGGGTAGACCCGTTGAAATATATCCTGAGCCGACCTATGTTGACTGGCCGTCTAGCGCGGTGGGCTGTGATTCTCCAGCAGTTCGACATCAGGTATGTGTCTCAGAAGGCCATCAAAGGGCAAGCGTTGGCAGACTTTCTGGCCGCTCACCCGACCTCCGCGGATCAGCCGCTGGATCTAGGCTTTCCTGATGAGACCATTCTCTCGGTTGATCGAGCCGATCCATGCTGGCAGATGCACTTTGACGGTGCCTCCCGGAGCCCCACCGGTAGAAGACTCGATAATCCTAAGCTCAATAGAGTGGGCTTGGGCATCGTCTTCATTACCCCGGAGCGAGCCGTGCTGCCATACTCTTTCCTGTTGTCAGAGGGCTGTACCAACAATGAGGCGGAATACCATGCCCTCATCACCGGCCTCGAGTTAGCTCTCGAGATCGACGTGCCCCGTCTGTGCGTGAAAGGGGACTCCGAACTGGTCGTTAAGCAGATCAATGGCGACTATGTTGTCAGGAAGCCGGAACTTGTGCCATTGTTGGAGTGCACCCTCCTTCTGATGGCCCGGTTCCCTTCTCGGCCAGAAATTGTCCATATTCCCCGGTCGCAGAACGGTCGAGCAGATGCTTTGGCCAGCCTGGCTGCGTCACTTGCGGAACCTGAACAGGACAACCTGATCGTCCGCGTGACGCACCGCAGGCTCATCGCTCCCGTTATCCCGGAAGAAGATCGCGGCCCGTTGGTAAGTAATCTCACCACGGTTGCCCCTATGCCCGGAGCCCCGAGTACCCCAGATATAGCAGTCGGATCAGCCCCTGATTGGAGGACGCCTTTGGTTGAGTACCTCCAACATGGAATTCTTCCGTCAGATCGGGCCGAGCGCGAGCGAGTTCGACGCCGCGCATCGCAGTTCGTCCTCCAGAGCAGTCCCGGCCTGGAGCAGATCCTCTACAAACGCGGATTTGATGGTGTTCTCCTCCGTTGCCTTCAGGGAGTTGAGATCCCACGAGTCATGCAAGAGGTTCATGCTGGTTCATGCGGCGCCCACCAGACTGGGCCGAAGCTGTCCCACCAGATTCGGAGGTTGGGATACTTCTGGCCCTCTATGATCCATGACTGCATCGAGTACGCCAGGAGGTGCCATGCGTGCCAGGATCATGCGAACTTTGTGCATCGGCCGCCGGAGCCTCTCCATACCACAAGGTATTCCTGGCCCTTTGCAGTCTGGGGACTGGACGTTGTGGGACCTTAACCGCCGGCGACAGCTCGCCAGTGCCGGTTCATTCTGACCGCCACGGACTTCTTCTCCAAATGGGCAGAAGCGATTCCGCTCAGAGAGGTCAAATCCTGTTCGATCGCTGACTTCGTGACCTCCAACATCATCTATCGATTTGGAGTGCCTCAAGCTATCCTCACGGATAACGGAACCAATTTCCGAGCAGCCGAGTTGAAGAAGTTGTACGCCAAGTATAACATCCGCTCGAACCATACATCTCGCTATCATGCGCAGGCGAATGGACAGATCGAGGCGTTTAACAAAACCCTCTCTAACATTCTGCAAAAGATGGTTGGTCAGAACAAGAAGAGTTGGCCGGACAAGCTCCCCAACGCCCTCTGGGCTTATCGGACGACGACTCGCAATTCCACCCAGATGACCCCTTATTCCCTGGTGTATGGAGCTGAGGCCGTCCTGCCCATCGAGATCCAGTTACCGTCCTTGCGCACTGCGGTCTACGACCAGCAAGCGCCGGACAGAGTTGCTGAAGCCCGTCTAGTCGAGTTGGAAGCACTGGATGAGAATAGACTTCGCGCTTTGCACAACTTGGAGAGGCATCAAAGCAGGATGGCTCGAGCTTTCAATAAGAAGGTTCGCCTCCGCTCCTTCCTGCAGGGTGATCTAGTGCTAGCCCTAAGAGCACCGATGATCCCCGGCAGGAAGCCACCCAAGTTGGAGCCCAAGTGGGAGGGACCTTTTGTTGTCCACAAGGTCTATCCCAATGGCGCGTACTCCCTAGCGACTATGGATGGTGAGCGTGTCACTCCTCCCACCAACGCTAGGTTCCTCAAGCAATACTTTGCCTGAGTGTCACCACGTCCTGCACGACGTTAAACTGCATTCGTCCAGGCTACAAGACATTAAACTGTTCAGCATTCGTCCGCGCTGCAAGACGTTAAACTGCCAAGTGCTTCGTCCCGCATGACGCTAAACTGCACTACGTCCGAGCTACAAGACGTTAAACTGTTCAGCATTCGTCCTGCATGACGTAAAACTGCCACTCGAGAACTACGTGCGGCTTGATTCCCATCCTTATGGGATACGTAGGACCGCCTGAACCCTCATGTTTCAGGCCCAGCCCCATCCTTCGGGAATTTCCATCCCATCTCGGGCCCTTGGCCCAGTTGCCCCGGGGTGTGCGGCGTATGGTGTGAGTGCGGGGCTATGCCCTCATTCACGTCGGTTTGTTCGTCACGCTGTACGCCCCCCCCACGTTTGGGGATGCCTTCTGCTCCCCCCTTCTTTTTTCCTCATCGTCCTGCATGACGTTAAACTGCACTTCAAGAACTACGTATGGCTTGATTCCCATCCTTGTGGGATACGTAGGACCGCCTGGACACTCATGTTTCAGGCCCAGCCCCATTTCCCGGGAATCTCTATCCCGCGTTGGGCCTCTGGCCCCAGTTCCCCTCCTTTTTGTGCGAGGCGTATCGCGTGAGCAGGGGATTATGTCCTCATTCACGTCGGTCTACTGGCCGCGCCGTACGCCTCCCCCGTGTGTGGGACTACCTCACACCCCTCATCGTCCTGCATGACGTTAAACTGCCTTTTCAGAACTACGTATGGCTTGATTCCCATCCTTATGGGATACGTAGGACCGCCTGGACGCTTGTGTCTCAGGTCCAGCCCCGTCTCTTGGTTGATTGCGGGGATCTTCCCCCCTTCGGTTGCTCTCGGGGTGAGTCCTCCGACCCTTTCCGGAGATCTGTTAACATGTTTTGGGTGCTTCGGTCTATGACTTGTAGTGTCAGATTCAATCCCGACAAGTCCTGTGTTGCTTGTCAGGCCTCGCGCATCCTCTTGTTCGAGCCTTCACTCAAAGGGATCCTCGTTAGCGGTTTGGGTACGATGCCTCAGTGCTCTACCACCGCTCCGGGTCGATTTACCGGTGGGTCTTGGGCCGCAAATCGATATGAATCCTGCGATTGAGCGGTTGATTCTCGTTTGCTTGCCCCGTCTTAGGCTGACGCGATCGGATGTTGTGTTGCGAATGCGTCAGCAACGTCCTTGATCGCCATGTCAGCTCTCTCGGGCTCTGAACATTGGTTGCGCAGTCCTCATCACACTCCGCCTTTGTGCGTTGTAGTGGGATCTTGACACTCTCTTCATACCGACCTCCGGTACGCCTCTACACGTTAGGCAGACCAACCAGGGTAATGATGTCGTTCGAGGCTCCCATGATCTGAGCACCAAGGATATATGCAGATATCCTCCCTAAGGGCCATGCGTAGCTGGACCCTCGTCCCCATAAGGAGGAGGGAGTCGCCCGAACAATTGCGTTCTGGGCCCAGTATATCTGGAGGCTAGCATCTCTGCCCCTCGGGTGATGGACATACGCAGACCCCTATCCCAAGACTCTTTTCCTGGAATCGTGCGTGACCGCAGGGCAGGGTATGTTCCCACCTCCGCCGTGTCCGCCGTACCGCGATAAGCGGGTTCCTCCATGGTCCGAACCACACGACCTTAAACTGTGTTGTCTGGTCCTACCACACGACCGTAAACTGTGATCGTCTTGGCCGCCCGACGAGAAACGGCACTGCATCGTGATGTCCTCCTCAGGGGACACTCATGTTGGGCGCTGGTTAATGACCACGCCATTCATCAATGCCTTCCATGGCTTGATTATTGTGGCGACGCCAGAGATTTCTCAATCACGGGCATGTCGCCGCACAAAGAAAAACCATTCATCTTTAAGGACAAACAAGAAATATCAAATGCCGCTCCTTTTGTGTGCGAGGGTCAGACCCGCACTCTTCCCCGCGCTGGTGCCCGATTGTGTTGCACCGCGCTTCAAGAACTACGTGCGGCTTGATTCCCATCCTTATGGGATACGTAGGAACGCCCGGATGTTTGAAACTTCGGGTCCAGCCCCCCACCTCTTAGAGATTCCCCCTTCTCTGGGGAATCCGCCGCCTTCAGGTCACCCTCAAGGCGTGTTCCCCGACCCCTTGCCGTGGTCCACCGGTGTCAAGAGTACTCTGGTTTATTGCCAGGAGGGTCAGGATCCGCTTGGTCAGGTTTCCTCCACTTTTCAGGCTTCGTGCTCCCTTTCATTCGGACCCATCGTCTACGCCCTGGGTGGAGCCCCCGTGAACGGTTCGGACACAATGCCTCAGTGCTCTCCCACCGACTCGGGCCGGTACCCCCAATGGCCTCGGGCAGCAAATCGATATAAATCCTGCGATTGAGCGGTCGATGCTCGTTTGCTGCCTCATTCCACCAACGGTTGGTGCGATGTTGATGCTGCTTTTCCGCCACGGTCGGCAGTATTCTCATATCGTCACGCTGGTGCTCCCGGTCCTCGAGTGAATGGCCGCATGATTCACATTTTCCACCTCCCATTCTGACCAGGCGAAACCTCGACACTCTTGACACTATCCCTCAGTGCATCTTTGCATATCCAGGGGATATGACCACGATGTGGCGTGCTTTGAGCCCTTATGGTCCGAGCTCTAAGACCTTAAACTAAGATCCCCCCTTTATGGTCCGAGCTCTAAGACCTTAAACTAAGATCTCTCCTTATGGTCCGAGCTCTAAGACCTTAAACTAAGATCTCTCTCCTTATGGTCCGAGCTCTAAGACCTTAAACTAAGATCTCCCCTTATGGTCCGAGCTCTAAGACCTTAAACTAAGATCCCCCCTTTATGGTCCGAGCTCTAAGACCTTAAACTAAGATCCCCCCTTCTGGTCCGAGCTCTAAGACCTTAAACTAAGATCTAGCCCTTATGGTCCGAGCTCTAAGACCTTAAACTAAGATCCTCTAGCCCTATGGTCCGAGCTCTAAGACCTTAAACTAAGATCCTCCACCTTTCTGGTCCGAGCTCTAAGACCTTAAACTAAGATCTAGCCCTTATGGTCCGAGCTCTAAGACCTTAAACTAAGATCCTCTAGCCCTTATGGTCCGAGCTCTAAGACCTTAAACTAAGATCCTCTAGCCCTTATGGTCCGAGCTCTAAGACCTTAAACTAAGATCCTCTAGCCCTATGGTCCGAGCTCTAAGACCTTAAACTAAGATCCTCCACCTTTATGGTCCGATCTCTAAGACCTTAAACTAAGATCCAGCCCTTATGGTCCGAGCTCTAAGACCCTAAACTAAGATCTACCCCAAATGGGGTCCTACGTCCTGCATGACGTTAAACTGCACTCACAGAACTACGTGTGGCTTGATCTCCAGCCTGATGGAGTACGTAGGAACGCCCGGGCATTTCGACTCGGGTCCAGCCTCAGGGATCGATAAGTCCCGCCCCTCCTCGTCGCCGGCCGTCTGGCCTGACTTCGGGTAGAGTGGTGCAGTTGTGATATTCTCCCCGATTCAGCTCGGGATGCCCCATCGCAATGATGGGAAGCGACAGTTTCCTCGTCAGAGAGGTGCTGTCTGAGAATTGAGGTGACTCACGGCCAGATTAGTGCATCCG
This sequence comes from Viscum album, assembly GCA_963277665.1. NCBI lineage: Eukaryota > Viridiplantae > Streptophyta > Magnoliopsida > Santalales > Viscaceae > Viscum > Viscum album. Next base: position 885,995,567 of record OY728123.1, read on the forward strand.
CCTAATACGCTTTCCCCACGGTGGCGCAATTTTGAGAGCGTTGGATTCTGTCCGAACAAATCGTCACTTCGCCCCACGCTTCGCATGCCCTGTTGATCTGGATTTTCCACCCTTGTGTCTGAAGGAACCCCAAAGCGGTATTCATGATGACATGTGGTCCGCCTCCTGCAATATGAATGATGGCCTTTTTCGGTCCGTCTATTGCAGTTGTTATGGTCGATCCACTGTCCGCCTACCGTCTTGGGCATTTCCTGGAAGGCCGATCGTTGTGGATGTCTGGATTCGGGACACGCGATTCACCTTTTCTCATTTCCCTATGTTCGGATAAAATCTCAACGCCCCTAGCGTTGTCCCGCTCGTGTGTTGGAACAAGTTGGGGGATGATACATTGGTTAGGTCTGAGGTCTCCTTTCCTAGGAATGACCTCCCTCTTTTCTCCAGAAACCCAGCGCCCCTATTTATAGGCGAGGCCGGGTCCGCGCTGCGCGGAAAGCGCTTTGCGCGACCGCAGCGGCGAATTTCGCGACCGGCGCCCCTTTTTGCGCGCCTAAGTCCCGCGCCGCCCAGGACTTCGGCATTCCGGCGTCTCCCTCGGAACCCGATCGTTGCGACCTCTCGCCGATCAGATTCCGAGGGGGGGCTTTTGTAGACGCCAGAAAAGTCCGTTGTTCCCAAACGAAGCTCCGGATGCGGAAAGCGAGGTCATATTTGGAGTCGGAAGGATGTTTCGGAGGGCCCGGAGGCCTTGCGCGGAATTTCAGAGGCCCGCGCGCAAAGGTGATGTTCCGCGCGCAAACCCCCCGGGATGCGCGCAATGCGCCGGTCCGGCGCGCAATTTTGCGCGCCGCGGGTCCGCGCGACTCCCTTGCGCGCCGCGCCCGATTCCGCGCCCGCGGGGGGAATTTCGCGCTCGCACCCTGGATTCCGCGCCCGGGGTTGCCTATAAATACAAGGCGACCCCCAACGTTTCAAAGGTTGCTGGAAGTCGAAACGTCTCCCGTGCGTGCAATTCAACCCCTTCCGCGCGCAATGACGAACTTCAGGTAACTTCCTTTCTTTCGCGCAAGAAAGCCTCGGGGTCCGCCTTCGCGCGCAATCCCCGCTGGCTCCTTTCATTTGACTAAACATTCACCCTAAGGCCTTTGCGCGCAAAAGAACCCGCTTGCGCGCAATTGCCCCCGGGGTGCGCGCAATCCGGCCTGATTGCGCGCACCCCCCTTCTTTCAAGTGGCCATTCATTAGAGAATGAGCCGTTGCCCCCGCGCGCTATCCGAAGCCCGGTGTGAGCAATCTCAAGCATCCGCGCGCAAGGCGCTGGCCCAATTGCGCGCCAGCCGCCCCGATTGCGCGCCGGCCCGCAGTATTGCGCGCAATGCTTCCTTTTTGCGCGCAATCTGCCAGGGTCGTCCCCGTTGACCTCCTAAGGGTACCCGCCTGTGTGGCACCCGATGATTCTCATCCCGGGTGCCCGCACCGTGCGTTGTCTTCCCGTGCGGCCCTCCAGGCTTGCGCGAAGTGACACGCACCTATGTCCAGCATGACGTTAAACTGCATACTCGTCCAGCATGACGTTAAACTGCATATACGTCCTGCACGACGTTAAACTGTACATCGTCCGCGCTGCAAGACGTTAAACTGCCAAGTGCTTCGTCCGGCAACCTATGCCCAGCATGACGTTAAACTGCACACTCGTCCGCGCTGCAAGACGTTAAACTGCCAAGTGCTTCGTCCGGCAACCTATGCCCAGCATGACGTTAAACTGCACACCCGTCCAAGCTGCACGACGTTAAACTGCCTAGCCCCCATCGTCCGTGCTGCAAGACGTTAAACTGCCAAGTGCCTCGTCCTCAACACATGACGTTAAACTGTACTTCGTCCGGCAAGACGTTAAACCGTCCGCTTCGTCCTCAACACATGACGTTAAACTGTACTTCGTCTGGCAAGACGCTAAACCGTCCGCAACCTGATCCCGTGCTCCGCACGCAGGGTCTCCCCCGGTTTGGACGTGGCCCCCACCCGCTCGTCTCTGCAGGGATGTCGGGATTGTCCCCCTTTTGGGACGATTTAATGGGAGTGGCTTTTCCCTACGGGGGCAGGGTATTACAAACCCCTAGTTTCTCGTGGGAGGCTGCACATGTGTATCTCCATTGCACCTCCCCACTGCCGAAGCCAGTAGAGGGTCTGACTGGGATCGAGGTGTCTTTTGCTTTCGGTCCAAGTCCCTTCCAACTGAGTTTTGCAGTATCCGGGCTGCCCCAAGTGCGTAAGTCCTGACAGAATGAACTACGTGGACTTTGATCCCTGTCTTCTATACAGGGTACGTAGGAAGCCTCCCTGAGGCCCAAGCCCACCACCTGGTCGTTCCGGTCGTATTTCCGTCCGTTCGTCCATCAGTGGACCCCTCCAGGGTTCACGCTTGCGTTGATTCACCTATGAATCCGCCCCTGTGGAAGACTGCCCGTGTGTATCTCCACGGTGCCTCCCCACAGCCCCCCTTTTCCATTTCCCCTTTTTTATCGTCCAGCATGACGTGAAACTGTGATCCACCCGGCCGTTCCATCCCCCCTCCGTGCGAGGTGGTTCGGTTCAATCCTCCGCCCGGCGGCCTCGACCTCTTCGTGAGTCGGCTTGCCGACGTCCAGCATGACGTTAAACTGTATGCCCGAACTACGTTGACTTTGATCCGTGTTAACGCGCGGTACGTAGGAAGCCCCTCTGGGGTCCAAGCTCTTTACTCCATCATCCATCCTGATCCTTACCCGGGCCGCCACATCCCGGTGGGGTCATGCCACTTCACTTCACTCCACGTTACTTGGGAAGCCGCCCATGTGCTGGCCCCAGCGTCGGAGGTTCCCCGCAAGGGGTTCTGTCATCTGATCCACTTTTCGTGTTGATCGGTCCGATGCCGTCCCCGCTGGACGTTAAACTCGCGGCATACCCCGTGTTAAACACGGGAAGCTGAGGAAAACCTCAGGTGACACAGTTCCCCGCACCTAGTACGGGATGCCTCAGGCCATCGTGCCTTCGAGAAGCCCTATTAGGGACGGAAGACAGACCTGCAGAGCCGCAGTGTTACGACACGCCCCCAGCACCCAGAGCCACCCGGCCTTCTCACCGCAGGTTGCTGCCCCGCCCAGACTCCTTGGAACGTCCGGGCGGAAGCAGCGTAATTAACCGGTGTCCATGAAGATATGGCGCCGGGAACGAGATTCACGAACATTCTTAAGTCTATGAGGGAGACCCGGATTAGGCGACAAGTTCCGAGGAGACGTCCAAGGAAGGAGAAGCCGACATCCCATCATCCCGGTTTCGATCAAGGAGCAGACGCCCCTGAATAAGGGACGGATGCCGCCCGCCCTTGGAAAGCGGGACTGCGGGACCACAAGCCGCGCGCCCATCCCCTCGGGTTGACGGGTGCACGCGCGAACGCGTCCTGGCGGAACAGCGTAACCCGACGCACATCCGCACCGAAACAAACTCCAATATCTTCTATATACTATGATTTTATTATAATAATTGTACAACCAGGTTCTTTATTCAATCCATCGTATAAATGACAAAATCACCTTACGTACGTACGTAGGGCTTACTGTCTCCACGTTGTGGTGTGGTTTGTCATTCAACACTTCACTATTTGGATGGGTATAATAATGATGTATAATTGATATAAATAATAAATATAAGATGATAATGATTCTTTATATATGAAATACCATCCAATTATATACTATTTCAATATCAATAGAATTATATTGTCGCTAGTGCGTACGTACAGATTACCATCTCCACGGACGCGATGAGATTCATTCCCCATCATACCCATTCAAGACTAATTTTCATTTGATGAATAAAAATAATTTTCAAAGACTTAATATCATTATTAATATGAATAAGATACAACCTATCCATACCAATCATTACTTACGAAATAAAGCATATAAAGGAAAATGAATCAGTAAACACACGTAACGATGATACTTCTAAAATATCATTAACAAATAAATATTAGAAGATCATATATGATATCATATTAATGAATATAGATATTTTATAATTTAATAAAATTTATTTCACAAATAAACAGGAGGTTAACCTACCCTTTACATTGTAAAAGTACAAGGTAAGGGTTAATTCTAAAATCTCTTCATTATCTAAGGTTGTTTTATCCATGAGTATCTAATGGGACCTCTTTATCATCAACATCTGTGTTTCTAAATAATATATTTCAAACCATTTTTTCCTATATACTAGAAAATGGGTTAAATTCAATTATAATTTTATTTGACCTTATATGTATTTTAAAGTAATCTTTCTGTCATTTTCCAAACAAGGTACATTATGACCATTTCGACAAAATTAAGCTATGAATGTTATTTTTTAACTTATACTGCAGGTGCGACTATTTTCCGCCGTTATAACATTATCGAAGCTTCCCTTAAAATATTATAAAAAAATTCCATTATAAAAAAATTCTTTTAAATGGTTTCAAACTAGAAAAAGTTTTTTCATTCAAATAGTTTTCATTTCATCTATTCCAACGTCCTTTCATGGATTTGTAGCTTATTTGAAGTTTATTTATTATAATAAAAAACTTATATATGGTATTGAAAGTTTTGTGATATGTTTGACTACAGATTTGTTATTTTTACAATTTCAAGGTCTATGGATAATGTATTCACATTTCGTATTCTATTTTTAATATGAATGTTTATGTTATATTTAAACCTTTTATATGTGGAATTCATTAGACTAAGTAGGTGATAGGTGGAGCCCGTTATAGCTCCTCGATGCATTAGTAGGCCTAATGAGACAAACTAGTGTCTTGGAACAAGGCCTTGACAAAATATTATTTCTATTCTTGGAACTAGGCCTTGACTATGTGGTTTTGAAAGTCTAGAATTATGTGTTCCATCATTATGAAAGTGGTTCTTGATGTTGCATGTGATTATTCAACTATGAGAATATCCATGTGAATAAGAAAATGGAATTATTTGATTTATATTTTCCATATTATGCTTATTTTTATGTTTTAATGGCTTATGTTTTAGTCATATATATTTCCATAAAATGTTTAAGCTTGTTTATGAATGTTTCCGTTATATTGTTATCCTTATTGAGAATCTGAGCTCACCCCTTTCTATGTTTTATTTTTCCTAGGATGCGAATAAGTATATTATGACTGACCTGCAGGGATAGTCTAAGGGATATGAGTGTTGTCTATGGAGACAATGTTGTTTTACTTTTTATTTTATAATGTTTTGTAATACTTTTAAATGATTCTTGTATTTCCAAGGATACTAAAAAAATCGGTCTTTTGGGACTTGATCTTTTGTGATCATGACAATGTTATGTAATAATGCACCGACTCTACGTAACAAGGGTCGAGGTGTTACAGCTTCTATTAGAGAAGTTTAGTACAAACCTTGGAAACTTGATTTAGATAATCTCTAATTATAGTACATTACCCTAAGATAGATTTTGAGGATTAGTATAGAAGAGAATCCTAGAATATTGGCACTGTAGATATTTTGTGAGTTTCCCATGTAATACATCCCTTTTTGGATACGAGCAGGTAGAGGCTGTTCTGGCACAATTGTACCCAGGGGTAAAACCTGAAAACAATGCTTTGAGCTAGACTAGAATGGGAACTGGTGGATGACAACGGTCCTTGCTGTACTCTTGGTTATGACACTCAGAGGGGATATTCTTAGGATAATTCTCATTTACATTAATAACCATTATGAAGGATTTATGAGTATATATTCTCAAAATGGATTATATCCATAAACTACTCCATTTATGTTAAGTGTTTTAAAAGTTTGGAATTATATATTGTGATTCATAAAATAATATAATGTATGACATTATTTAGAAATGGTGCCTAGTGGAAGGAATGGAAACTATATCAACTAATCTAATCCATTTAGGGATTTCCCAAATACAGAAGATAATTATAGTGGATCTGGTGAGCAACTAGTGCTTCTCAAATTATCACCATACTAGGAAAACTCACCCAGTTTATGAATAATAACCATACCCTTATAGAGAACCATGAGCCACAAACTGGAGGATCATTGTTATATCGCTTCATCAGGCAAAAACCACCATCATTAAATGGGAATAAAATTACATTGGTAGCTGAGTAATGGATATGTTCTTTAGAGAAAATATTTCATGCTATGGGTAGTAACGAAAGGGAAAAGGATCTCATGGTAGTTTATCTCCTCACAGGAGTTTCTGATCAATGGTGGTCATTATTTCAAGACACAAAGGAAGATAAAAAGTATAATGTATGGAATGGAGGGTGTTTAATGTTATTTTCATAGAAAAATAAATTCCTCGTGACCATCAAGTGGATATGGAAAAGAAATTTATAAGCCTGAGGAAAAAAGGGGATGAGAATGTCGTAAAGTATGAGGCTAACTTTACAAGGTTATCAAGGCAAGTAAAAGATTATATACCTAACCCAAGGAGTATGATTGGCCATTTAATTAAAGGTTTAAAACCATTTCCCAATCGATTACTAGTCATAAAATCCTTCTCATCGTATGAAGTTATTGTCTTCTGTGCTATCAAGACAGAAAAGGAATTCTCTAAGTCTTATGTCTTTAAATAAAAAAAAACGAAGAAGAGATCTTCTGAACACTACGGAAATGGAAATAAAGGGAAATAGGGAAAATTTTAATATCCATCCTACAGCAAATGTGGGAAGAAACACCTCAGTACATTCCTGAAGGGAATTAGAGTATGTTACAAGTGTGGTGAAAAATACCACCAAGCTCATGATTTCAAGGGGAAGAAAGTGGATGTCAATGTTGAATGCTACAATTGTATAGAAAGGAAGAATTATGCAAATAAATGTCCTATGTTCCAAGGAAACATACATGAAATGTCTAAGAGATCAAGGAAAAGTTTATGCTATCACTACTGCTGAGGTTGGATCTCTGAAACACATGGCGGCATGTAATTTAATGGTTTCTTCATGTTTACCTAATACATTATTTGATTCTATATCATTGCATTGTTTCATATCATCCCAATTTTCTTAGAAAATTAGACATTTCCAATTTGATTTAAAAATTGGGTGGTCATTAAAAACACCTACGGGAAGTATAATTGCAACAATGTTTTGTGAATCTATTTCCATTAAGGCATATAAACGTTATTTATCTACTGATCTCATCATCAGACCCATGATTGAATTTGATATAATCCTCAGTATGGATTGGAGATCAGATCATGATGTGAAAATTTAATTTAAGAAGAAGTAGGTTACAATTTTTAATGATGTTAAAGAGTACCTAATATTTATAGAAGAAACGTCACCATCTGATTCTTTTCAAGATCCAACCCCTATAGCTCAACTAAACTAAATTATTGTGGAGGAAGATAAGAAAATAACTATGGGTGAGGAAAGGAATGTTCAAATAGAGGATGTAACTATTTTGTAATAATATTTTGATGTGCTTCTATATGATTTATCCAGACATCCTCTAGAAAGAGAAATTGAGTTTTCCATTGACATAATTCTTGGTTCAAGGCCCATATCAAATACACCTTATAGAATGGCCACTATGGAATTAGTGGTACTGAGGAAAAACTATAGTAATTGAGTAATAAGAGATTTATTCTCCCTAGAGTTTCTCCATGGGGAGCCCATATACTTTTTGTTAAGAAGAAACGATGGGTCTATGAGGTTGTTCATTGACTATAGGGAGATCAATTATATAACTATAAAGAATAAGTATCCCCCGCCTCATAATAATGATTTATCTGACCAAATTCATGGAGCTCAATATTTTTCAAATATTTTCCTTATATCTGGATATCATCAGTTTTGTGTTAAGAAAGAATACATTATAAAAACTGCATTTCGAACTAGGTATAGGCATTGCGAGTTCACAGTAATTCCTTTTGGACTAACTAATGAACCCTCTATTTTCATGGATCTAATGAACAGAGTTTTCAAGGAATATCTTGATAAATTTTTAGTGCTATTTATTGATGATATCTAGGTATATTACAAAATCTATGATGATCATGAAAATCACTTGGACAACATTTTTAAAACCCTCATAATAAACGAATTATACGGGATGTTTAGCAAGTGTGAATTATGGCATCATGAGATTTATTTTCTTGGATATATTCTCTCTAAGGATAGAATCTCTATTGATACTTCTAATACGATAACAATACTAGAAGTTCCAGCACCAACAAGTATAACTAAGGTACATAGTTTTATTGTTTTAGCAGGGTATTATCAACATTTCATCTAGAATATTTCCCGACTAGCTAACCCATTAACCAAGCTCACACCTAAATGGGTTAAATTTGTTTGGACAAAAGTGTATGAAGTATTTTTTTAATAACTAAATAGAATATTAGTCAATTCTCTTATCATGACTCTACCATTGGGGAGTAATGGGTTTTTTTATTTATAGAGATGATTCAATGAAAGGACTTGGTTGTGTACTTATGTAGAATGTAGTGTTATTTCCTATGAATCATGACAGCTAAAAATTCATGAAACAAACTATCCTACACATGATCTTGAGTTAGCAGCTATAATAATTGCTTTAAACATATGGAGACACTATCTCTATGGTGAAAAATGTGTGATATATACAGATCAAAAGAGTTTGAAGTATATTTTCTCACAGAAATAACACAACATGAGGAAAAGGAGATGGCTTGAAGTAATCAAGTATTATGATTTCACAATACAGTACCACCTAGGGAAGGCAAATATGGTGGCATATGCATTGAGCAGAAAGGATCATGGATTTCTGAACAAGATGAGAGTTTAAAGGGATCCTATTTTCAAGAATCTAGTAAATATAGACGTTGGAATAACCATGGAAGGTGAAAAATCAATAATTTTTCAAATGATTGACAAACCATATTTACTAGAAAGTATAAAATGTTCTCAGGCTGATGATGAGGAGATTCAAAAAAAATTAAAGTTGTTAATGATGGGAGATTGAGTGACTTCATATATGAAGATGGAATTTTGAAATTTGGAAAATTACTTTGTGTTCCTAATAAACCAAATCTGAAAAGTGAATTGTTGGATGATGACCATATCTCCAATTTCTCTATACAGACTAGTTTCAACATGATGTATAGAGATTTGAAGGAACGTTTTTGGTAGGACAACATTAAGAGAGAGATTTCCAATTTGGTTTCGAGATGTATGGTTTTCCAAAAAGTGGAAGATGGAAGACAACATCCTAGATGAGTCATGAAACCACTTCCTATACCTGAGTTGAAATGGGATGATAATCCAATGGACTTTTTCATGGGGCTACCAAAGACTCCAAGATGAAATGACGCAATATGGGTCATTGATGATCATCTGACCAAGTCAACACATTTTCTTGCTATAAGATATGGTTTAACACTTGAACATCTAGCAAGACTATATATTATTGATGTTTTAAGACTTAATGGAGTAACCTTATCAATTGTTTCTGACCATGATCCTCATTTTACATCAAGATTCTCAAAAAGTCTTTAGAAATCCTTGAATACTGAACTTCATTTCAACACTACCTACCACACTCAAACTCATGGACAATCAGAACAAACTATTAAAACCATTGAGGACATGTTGAGATCTTTCTCACAAGACATTCATGGTATGTGAGATCAATATTTACCTCTGGTAGAATTTTCCTATAACCATAATTTCCATTCAAGTAATCAGATGGCACCATATGAAGTGTTATATGGATGGAGATGTCGTACACCAACGTGTTGGGATGATGTTGGTGAAAGAAAACTCGTTGGCCCAGAACATGTTGAGGAAACTATAGAAAAGGTGAAGGTTATCCAAACCCACATCAAAGTAGCACATAGTAGGCAGAAGAGATATACTGATAACTGAAGAACGGATTTTGAATTTCAGGTAGGAGATCATTTTTTTAATGTATCTCCATGGAAGGGAGTTATATGATTCGATAAGAAGGGTAAATTCAGTCCTAGGTATATCAGACGTTTCAAAATTATTGAATGAATTGGGGATGTAGCTTACCGTTTTTAAATGCCGCCCAGTCTCTCTAAGGTTCATGATGTTTCCAGATATCATTATTGAGAAAATACATGCCTGACCCTACGCATCTACTCACCTATGATAAATTAGAACTGGAACATGATCTATCTTATTGTGAAGATCCTCTCAAGATTATTGATACCAGAGAACAAGTGTTGAGAAACCAGACATCTCGTCAAGTAAAATTCCTATGGAGAAACCATAAGATGGAAGAGGCAATGTGGGAACTCCAATATCTTATGATGAAGAACCACCTGAATCTTCATATGCGGTAGTATTCTATAAATTTTGAGGAAAAATTATTTGAAGGTGGGGAGATTGTGACACCCCAAGATTCTATGGTACGTTTCCCTTTGAATAATGCAATGGCATTCATCGTACGCAACTTCAAGATTCTAACACACCGCGTCCAATAAATATAGCCATTATAAATAGTAATACCCACTTTTTGATATTTTTTAAATTTTATAATTCAATATGGACTTTATTTTTGGATTCTGAATATATAAATTAGCTTAGGGTAATTTTTTGTATTTTTATGTAAAAATTCAATTTTTTATGAATAGTGAAAAACACTGCCTTATTGGTTAAAACCGACTTATTATTTAAATAATTATTTATTTAATGCCAAAATATATACATAAAACCAATATTAGCTCAATGTAATTCATTGGATTAATTTTTATAATAAAATTAGATATATAAAATATTACTGACCTTTTTACCATATTTTACCCACCTCCTTGGTGCTTTTGCAAACTTTCATAAAACATAATTTTACCACTTCTGTGATTTGAATTTCAAAATTCCAAGAGACACTGTTCATATAAGTAGGTAAAATGTGGTTCAATGAGTCAAAAATAATATTTTGTGAATAGTAACTTTTGACTTTTATTTGCGAGTGTTAAAAGTAAATAGGGTAATTATAAGTAAAAATGATATTATGATTTCCCTGAAAAATGTCCTAATTCAATTGGATAAGTGTATTTCGACCAAAAATTACAACATAAATAAAATATACTCCTTTTGGTCCACTTAGATTAGATTAAGATATTTATTATTATTTTATTTAAAGAAGAGTTAAAAGAGTTAAATTCAAAGTTTAATAAGTAAACCATTTTTAATATAGGGTAATTTATTAAATAAATTAGACTATAAATATTAATTATAATGGTAATACGATTTCCTACATAATGTTATTTTATTTATAATTTTTATACATTAAATAATTAAATTTATTTTTGACACAATGATGATGCAGTAATTACCTTATTAACGAATGATTGAAATAATGGATATTATAAATATTAAAATAAATGGAATTTGAGACTTTTAATTAATCCCACTAATTTTATACGTTAATAAGACATTTTAGGGTTGATTAAATAAATTTTTTCTAAGTAATAATGTTGTTATGAATTTAGCAAAAACAAAATACCAAATAGTGTCAAAAATGACATAAAGAGTTTTTCAAACAACTTATTATATTATTAATTGACATTATATTCCTAAAAAACTATGTTTCAGAAAAAGGGCTTAAATAATGTTATATATATCATTAATGAACAACTTTAGGTTCTCTTGGATGTTTATATTATGTTTATTAACCATATATTATAAAAAATACAAAGAGACATGGTAAATATCAAACTATTTATCTAAGAGTTAACTCTAAATGCTAAGGTTAATATGGTGACCTAAACCTGTCTAAAACCCATTGGTTGAGATTATTCTGACCCATCCCTATGTTAGACTAAAAATAAATCATTTTTTCCCCATTATAAATAGAATATTAATTTATTATAAAATATTATTTCAATATTTTCCTAAGGTTCCCCACACCCTTATTATAAAAGGGAACTTCCCCTTCTCTCAAATTCACACCTCCAAAGCCATTTGGATCGGCTAACTCATACCAAAATATCCTCTAAACTATACTACCTTCATCGTAGAGGCCTTCATTTAGTTATAATGCCAACATAAGGATCACTTTTTTATCAAATCAAAAGGAAGAACCTGAAGAAGAGGAAAATATTTCATCACCTCTTTCATGTTCTTTTCTTGTTCCACTTACTATTTATTTGTTGTTTCAATTCTAAAATAATAAATCTAGTGTCTTCTATATACTGTTTTGTTATTATAAATATGTTACAACCATATTCCTTATTCAATCCATCCTATAAATGATAAATGTCACCATACGTGTGTTTGTACGGCTTACCGTCTCCACGTCGTGGTGTAGTTTGTCATTCAACACTTCACTGTTTGGATGGGTATAATAATTATGTATAAGGTATGTAAATAATAAATATAGCTTGTTAATGATTTTTTATATATGATATAACATCCAATTATATACTATTTAAATATCAAAACAATGATATCGTCGCTCGTGCGTACATACATATTACTGCCTCCACGAACGCAATGAGATTCATTCCCCATCGTATCCATTCAAGACTAATTTTTATTTAATGATTAAAAATAATGTTTAAATACTTAATATCGTCATGAATATGAATAATATACTTCCTATCCATACCAAGCATTACTTACTTAACAAATAATATATGGGAAATCATATCAAATAACACATGAAACGATGATACTATTGAAGTATCAATAAAAAAGCAATATTATAAGAACATATATGATCTCATATTAATGTATATGGTTCTTGTATAATTTAATAAAAATTAATTCACCATTAAACATAAGTTTATCCTACCCCTGACCAAGGAAAAGTACAACGTTATGGTTAATTCTAAAATCTCTTCATTATCCAAGGTTGTTTTATACGTGAGTATCTACTAGGACCTCTTTATCATCCACATCCATGTTTATTAAATATGTATTTCAAAACATTTTTACTATTTAATAGACAATGGGTTAAAGTAATTTATACCATTATTTTACCTTATATGTTTTTAATGTAATCTTTCTGTTTTTTTCCAAACAATTTATTTTATGACCCTTTCATCAAAATTAAGGTAAGATTGTATTTTTTTAACTTATACGGTAGGCGATGCTATTTTCCTTCATTATTACATTATCGAAGCTTCTCATACAAGATTATAAGAATATTTCCAAAAAAAATATTTTCTTTTAAATGGTTTCAATATATAAAGAGTTATTTCTTTCAAATAGTTTTCATTTCATCTATGTCAACATTCTTTGATTGATTTTAAGATTATTTGAAATTGATTTATTATGATAAAAAACTTACATATTGTATTGAAGGTTTTTTTATATTTTTGATTGTGGATGTGTTATTTTTACACCATTCATGGTTTATGGATAATGTATTGACATTTCATATGTCATTTTTAATATGAATATTTATGTCATGTTTAAACCTTTTCATATGAGGAATGCATTGGACTAAGTAAGTGATGAGTGAATCCCACTATATCTCCTCGATGCATCGGTAGGTCTCATGAGACAAACTAGTGTCTTAGCACAAGGCCTTGACAAAATATTATTTTTAGTCTTGGCCCAAGGCCTTGACTATGTGGTTATGAAATTCCGGCATTATGCATTCCATCATTACGAGAGTGGCTATTGATGTTTCATGTGATTATTCGACTAGTAGAATATCCATGCGAATATGTAAATGGAATTATTTGATCAATATTTTCCATATTATGCTGAATTTTATGTTTAAAAGTCTTATGTTTTAGTCTTATACATTGCCTTAAAATGTTTATTCATTATTTATGAATGTTTATGCTATATTTTTATCCTTATTGAGCATCTAAGCTCACCCCTTTCTATGTTTTATTTTTCCCAGTATGTGAAAAAGTATATTATTACCCACCTGTAGGGATAGTCTAAGGCATATGAGTGTGGTCTATGGAGAAAATGTTTTTTTAGGATTCATTTTAAAATGTAATATAAAACTTATGAATGTATCTACTATTTACAAGGATACTAAACTAATAGGTCTTTCGAGACATGATCTCTTCTGATCATGCCAATGTTATGTAATAATGCACCGACTCTCAGTAACTAGGTTCAGTGCATTACAGGATTAATTCAAGGATTAATCCAATGGAGTATTCTAGGATTAAGGGAATTCAGGTTGGATTCCTTAAGAGGATATCCAATGAGCTCAGACCATGGGAGAAGGCTTCTTAATTATCCCAATTATGGTGGAAATTAGAGTTCTAATAGTTCCAAATAGGTGGTGGATTTTACAGATGTTGTAATTATAAAAAATATCTAAGCCCATGTGATTCTTTTTTGTGGGAGAAACAAGAATATCTGAATGATTCAACAATCCACACACTTTCTCATTCACTTATGGAAGAGGTTAGGCCTATGATGAAAAAAAGTGACACGATGGTGGGTGGGGGAACAGCGCAGTGAACCCTTTAATGTGAAATAAAAGTGAAGTTCATTGGGTCTGGCTTGAAATAATATGTTCATAATATTGGAGGGATCCCTTTAGTGGTACCAGAAGAGGAGGGATGCATTTTCTTTTGTACCCTCGGTCTCCATTTTGGTGACTGAAGGCTCCAAATCCTAGAGACAAAAAGGGGAGGTAAGAGTCTCATCATTAGAATTCAAGACTGGGAACTTACCATCACTATCTGTAGGGTATGTATCAATGTGGTAGTAGATCTAAAAACCTACAAACATCATATGAATTTTGATTCCCGTAGAAGAAGAATGTGGGAATCCTATGACTGTAGATATACAAATCCGAATGGGAGACACGCTGATGTTTCCATCCTAATCTTTTGATAAGTCAGGAGGTTTTGGTGGATGCTTCAACATAGACTCATTCAGATAGGGGGATCAAGGAATGAGATACCATACCATGATTGGATTTGAAGAGGCCTTCCAAGGTGATATGCATAGGACCTCGGTGCAACTATGCGATGTGGCTCTACCGGGTAGTTATAACACGTAGGTTTGTAGTGTAGCTCTACCACATAGGTATATTGTGTAGTTGTTCCACTTACGTATGCCACATAGATGTTCCTTGCATTTCCTAATGATGACTAAATTTTTTTAACACATGAGAACTAATACTATGAATTCATCAAAATAGGCTATTAAGAAGATAAAACAAGGTAGATATTTAAGTATAAACACTCAGGTATCCATCGGTGTCTTTGGAATAGCTTCACATAGGTTCATAAGGGATAGGAATTGTGTATGATGCGTATTATTTTATGGAAGAAGAGTCTGTAATTAGATGTTTTGTATTTCAAACTCTAAAATGATTTTATACATGCTTATCCCATATAATTATCACTTCACCCATGTTTCGAAGATCTTCCTAAGAAAATTTCGGAGATCTAGGAGAAAGAACAATGCAATGGGAGCTTTAAATTTTCATCAAAATTTTCATCATGCTCAAATATAGAGCCCCACTGTCTTATTTATTGGAATGGAGGGGGCTGGTAGAATGGATTTTTTTCATCGTAGTTCATCCACATAGGTGCTCTGTATAGCTCATCCATGTATGAGTAAAGAAATTTTATTGTCGGGTAGTTATTCTTTGTAGGTTTGTCTTGTTGGGGCTACGCACTGGGTAGTATGAGCAGAACATGCACTATTTTTCTGGATGTAGATGTATGTTTCATAGATCCCCGACGTAGGTCCCTGGTGTTCATATTCCACGTAGGTCTCTTGCATTGTATACATTTTACTTCATTTAGGTTCTTTATGATACTTTTAAATATTCAAATTAATTGTTCATAGTTTTGTTTTCTTCTTAAAGAGTTCCAACAAAATCCCCCCTTCATTATTGGATCCAATTGAAAAGATAATCGAGTAATGAGGTAATATTATGGGGAAAATATTATGGAGATTCAATTTTGAACTATGCACATCTACGACGTAGCTATGTATCATAGGTCTGCGGTGGTGCAATGTTGCGTAGGTTTGCAGCGGAGCTACGTCGCACACATCTGCCACACAAGATGACAATGTCTATAAGTAGCCCTTTTCCATTGATATTTTATTCACCCAAAATCAATAATTTTTTCCCATTGTGTAGATGGATCATCCATCGTTTCCAAATTGTGCTCTCACGAAGGTCGCATGGAAATTATAAATGTAAAACACATTCGAGTGATGGATCTGCCCTTAATTATTTCCTCGAATGAATTGTTCTACTATCCTTGTTGAAGGAAATACACGGATGACCTTTTAAAAGGATCTAAAAAGATCATTTCCTTTACCAAAATCATAAAATCCTATTAAGTAATAATTTGAAAATTCTTGAGTAAAAATTCCAACTTAATTGGGAATTATTAGTAATTTTATTGCAGGAAGTGGATAACAAAATCATTGAAACTAAGAAAGATAATGTTCAAACAAATGAGATGATGAAAATTGTGGGATCAGATTATTATGGCATTGATGAGAACACCTTACATGGGTTTATAAAAGTCATGATTCTATACCGGCGTGATTATCCACGAAGGCATTATCTTCCCATTTACGGACATGGTATTTTGCAAGATTCCCACATTCCATCTTATAAAATATAAATTCTAGAGACTTGGTTTTTCCAAAACTCTATCAATAATTTCATGAATATCACTACTAAGTGTATTCTTATTAATGAGTAAATAATCTCTATTGGATGCATGTTTTACAATAGTGGTTTTACCCCTGATATAAAAGATCATGATAAAGAGCCAAGTCTGCATTGTTATGATTCAACCATTCGTGCTTCACAAATTGATCAGTCTAATGGTTGGAATTAAGACCCGTACCTTTATTCTAAGGGATGAGTTAAACCTGAATGGATGTGGGCATGTTAGGTATGACAGACGTGAGCAGAATTTCGGAATGAACTATCATATGTTTGCATTTATTAACTTCTATGTATAGGGAAAATTATTATTTTTTAAATGACTTCATTCCTGAATTCCTGGGCCGATCGAGTCTTCAAACAAATAATTTCCACTTGATGAATAGTGAGGTTTGCATTAGCATATGGGATATGTAACAAAAATTTAGGATTCCTATTCTCATGAAGATGTTTGATGAATTCATTACACTAGTAACAACATGGGGTATCCTCACTGGGACACCAACATTGGGTCATGAATTATTAAATATAAAATATAATTTCAAAAAAATAATGATATTCATGAAAGAATGTGGATGGATTCTTTTTTATAACCAATGAAGGATAAGGATCCCACCTATGGATGTCCTATCTTCTTCCTAGTTGTGGATAATTGGGGTATTTTAGGAACATGCTAGCCCCCATTGGTGAGAGGTGACTATAATAACTATATTTATAAGTTCAAATATGATATTGATTCAAATGTATGGTTATCTGTCTTCCTTTCCATGTGGATAAGAATTTACTTTTTTCCACTACATGAGTCCGGTGGTGCTGTAAGGACAAAGACTTTTTTTGGTGATGAAGTATTGGTAGAGGAGAAATATATTGGATTCCAAACCTCTATATTAAGAATATATCATTAAATGCTTCATTTTTACAATTGGAAGGATTCATTTTGACCTACAGGACCATTTCAAGTGTTGTGGTGCTAGATTGCAGTACACGTTTTGTCATATTTGGTTTTGAATTTAGTTAGAGTTTCAAATTGTTGATTTACCCCATTTTTACAGAAAGTTTCTAGGGTTTCAGCCTTTAAACCTGAAACCTGATTTAGTTCTATGGGAAGTAAATGCATTGGGAGAATTCATCATCTTTCCTTTTGGTAACCCACCAACTGGAACATTTGTTAATGAAGTTATGGAATAAAATATCAAGATGTGGTCTTATATGATGGCATTGGGGACATCGCATTGTCAACTAGGATTGATGGTGTAATTATATTTTATTCTTATATCCCTTATAGGTTTGTTGATGAGTCCAAATATCTTCATCAATCAGGAATAGTTCCTCCCACATTGGTTAGGCATGAGAACCATCAATTTGTATCCAACCAATTGTGGATTCAAATTTATTTAGAGACATCCAAATTATCACCTATGTTACCTCCATAAAATACATCAGTTGGATTAGAGGCTGGATATTCCAAACCCTGGGCGACTCCATACCCTCAGAGGGATTTAACCAAAGGAATATATAAGGTAGTGGCCATAAAAAATTGTGTTCATAGTAACTATGGAAAAAGTTCTATAACCAAAGATGATGCAGAGGATTCAAACGATTTAGATCCTTTAAAACATCTACGTAAAAGATCCACCAAGAAGATTATAGATAAAGAATCAATACCTCCATCACCGAGACGATCTAGTCCCTATCATAGGAATGATATTACCGTCCCTTCTGGTGATTATTCTGAAGAAGAAGAAAGGCCTGAAGAGGCGTTCTAATCAAAGGGTGTTGAGTTTTCTCCATAAACAACCACATCATAACTGAATTATGTATGAAATTTCATTATTCAATATTATTAAATATTAAATTGTGATTTATGGGATGCATGGGCATTCATCCAAATTGGAATTCAAATACTGGATGTTGGTGATATTAAAGACCCATCTGATTTTTATATGAATAGTAATCCAGCTAAAGTATGAGATCATATTGTGGTGCTAGAGACCTATATTTATTCAACCAATAACAAAGTATCAGCCTCAAAATGAGTATATGATATTATGGATCTTGTGATAAGTGAAGGGACAATTTTTTACCCTAAAGATAAATGGGAAATTTATGTTAATATAAGGAATATATTTCTATTTTTATTTGTTTCGATTTTTATTAATAACTCATCATCATATATCATAATTTTATTTAATTTTGTAGCTTGAAATTAGGTAAGGAACATCGATAAATGTTCCTATGTCACCTAAATATAGACCCATGGGAACCCTTATTGATATATTTTATGAAACCCTTGGGCCTCCATAAAATTATCTAGGATGTAAAACATGATAGAGGTGATAGAGATAAAAAATCCCCAACTGCTACCTCAGGTTTCTACTTCCACGAAGAGTATTTCAATATCTATAATGTCTTATTAAAAAAAATTAAATAATCAAATAATATTGATCAAAAGTGTATGTCAATGAATTATTTATTTCTGTTGTCCTCTAATTATTGGGATTTTTTGATACACCTTTGTGAACATGTTCATCGGTTTACATGACCTGCATCTATCGCTTCTCCTGAGGGTTTAAAAACATGTCCTAGAAGGACTGAGAAATAAGCTCAAGGAGGAGTACAAATTCTTGTTGATTAATCTGTTATCATTACAAGATAAGTACCATGGGATAAAGATGAATCTATTTTTATTTCTATAGAGAGATAAAATGGTCATGTTAATATAAAATTATCTTCCATTATGTATCACATATTGTTTTTTCATTATTTTCACCATAATATCTCAGATCAATTTCTTGTTCCAATAGAACATCCAATAATTAATGCTGATATTCCTGTTCCTCAATATAGATGGAATTAGGATCCTCAAAAATCTAATGAAGATATTTTTTCTGATACTGACTTGGAAAGATATGATGACATTGCACTAGTTGAAGAATTAGTGGAACAAAATGTTAGTGAATCCAATTTGGGCATCGAACAACATTTTTTTGGATACCTTAAATGGTGAGGATTCTATAATATACCAAGTCGTATATAATAAAATGATGGATTACCTTAATCCAAGAATTGATATTTCAAGTTCCCTCAATGATTTTGGGGTCATCAATAAGGAGCATCAAGGGTGTAAGTTCTCGTTCTTTCATTTTTCATACATTTTTGTTCATATTTTAATTGATACATTACGTCAATATTCATCCTATTCAGCTTTGTCTGGAGAGAATGATGTAAAGGCCCTATAGTAACGGGGTATTCGACTCTATCATACTTCTCCTGAGGCTGGAGAAATACCAACTAAGTTCCCTATGATAGGAGACACTCTACGTCCTTGGATTATGGAAACTGGGAAAGCATAAGAGGATGCCCCTCACCAAGAAACACTTTGTCAAACTATTGAAGATGAAAAATTGGGGAGGAATATAATCAACCAGCCAAATTATTATTGGGTGAATTTTATTCACTATCTAGATCGTGATTTTTTATAACATTCTTTTGAAACTAACAATGATTCTGATTCACCATTTAGGGTTATCATCTCTGATAGCTAGATCTGAATGTGAAACATATACATTGGCTCAAACATCAACAAAATGGGAAGTATACGTTGTTCTGATAGAATTCAAGGAACACACCTCTCTAAGTGATATTATTCTAGAGACATTATGCCCTATGGTAGTGAATCATATTTAGATTTATAGATTCATGTTTTTCATTTCATGGCTTGTAAAATCAAATGGAAAAAAAAAATTGGAAGATAATTTCCAAGAAGCCTTTAGAAGAGCTTCCATCCCATTTTAGAAAACTATAAATAATATTTTTTTTATTTGGATTTGGTTTATTTAATTAACACCAAGTCTAAAATGATATGATAGAGACCATTCACTGATGGGAGTAAGAACATAAGCTGTGTA
This sequence comes from Viscum album, assembly GCA_963277665.1. Taxonomy (NCBI): domain Eukaryota; kingdom Viridiplantae; phylum Streptophyta; class Magnoliopsida; order Santalales; family Viscaceae; genus Viscum; species Viscum album. The sequence continues at coordinate 886,016,082 of OY728123.1, forward strand.
ATGATATTAAAATGGAATAACTACTTATTAATGTTGAGAGTTTCCAACCTACAATAGCTAAGGTAGAGACCACCCATAGAAAGAGGTTGATAGATTTTTCCTTCAAATTATAGAGTCAACAAATGAGATGATACATCTTCAATAGAAAATGGATTTTGTTCGCAAAATGATTTTCCAATTTAACCAAACATTGGGAGAAACCTAGTAGGAAGGGATAAATACCAATTGACCTACCAAATAAGAACTTCATCAAGAGAAGGATGTTGATGTTTCTCAAATGTCTCGGCTTTAGCAAGTGGCTGATAATACTCATGGATCTGTTCAACAGAAGAAGAGTCTTTTCAAGATTTTACTTTAAAACAAGAAATAGAGGCTCTATTCTGTGGATGTTCCTATGATTTTACAATATGAATGAAATGAATTTTTTCTTTAGTCATATGTGTATTCATTTCTTCCTTTTTATATAACTACATTATCAATGGTGATTTTTATAACATTAAACTTTTATGTTTGATAATCATAATTAAAATAATAGGAATGGGGGTGCTCAAATTTTTATATAAGATAATATGGAAAGTGAGCATTGTTTTATTTTTTTAATATGGTTATATTTAAAACCCCAAAAATAATGTATCTTTTGATGTTTTATTTCTCAATATTCCCTAAACCATACAAAATTTTTGTCCAGTGAGATGGGACTTGACTTTTTTCTAGGGATCCCTTTGAGGGTTGTCAATATGATGAGTACTATGTTTTTATTGGTATTTTAAATTCATTCATGGTGCTATAAGAATGATAGTGTTTTAAGTTGAATTTCGTTGAACATGAATTTTAAAATTAGAATCCAATCATGGCATTCATTGTTTTTGGGAATGTCCTAATAGAATTTTTTGTATACACTGATGTGGAATATTTAGTAAATATTTTTTATGTTCACCAAATATAAAATTTTAAGTATAGAAATAAAATATGTATCTTCCAAGAACATAGATACCATTTCTCAACAAACCCATTATGGGGGATTCATTTTAAAGGGATAACTATAGAATGTGTATCATATCAAACAATGTCATTCTTTGACTGGCATTCTCGTTATATAATTAAATTTTATGCAATGCCAACTGGGTCATGTTCTGTATAGTCAGTTAATTGATCTCTTGGGAATTCTTACATTATATTACAGATTGACAAAGGGAATTAGGATTTTTATGTCTCAATCCCACAATGGATGGCTTAACCAAGGAATGATATATGAGACTAAAGTTTCCATCTATGCCAACATAGGCTATCAATTTGGAAAATCATTCGTAAATGAATTTGATATTAAAATGAATAATGATTATAATTGTTCAGAAAAGGGGTTTTATAATACTGTGTTGTGAAGTTTAGAGTAATGTAGTAAGGAAATTATGATGTGTAGTTTAAATTAATGCAGTAAGGGCATTGGAAGGATTAAATTTAAGGTTTTTTCTTTGATCAAGGAATTATGAGAATCCAATTTCTTACTAATTTTTCTGGAAACTTACTACCACATTCGTATATAGAAAAGAAGAATTTTATACTATGAATTTCAATTTATATATCATGAGAAAAGAAAGGGAATAGTGATAAATTCATTAGAGGTTGTCATTACAAAAACTAAAGTTACCATTATTTGATGAACCCATTTTGGGGGCTGTATTATGTAGGTTGAACTGGGGAATATGATGCATAGCTAAATAGTGGATTCTTTCGATTGACTATCCTTTTATGTAGGCTACTTCTACAAGGAAACCTAGGGGCACAAACTACATAGTCAAGAAAAAGACCTCTTTTATATCAAGAATTCTATTGTTAAAAACTGATGAAAGTTAATGGAGATTATGATTTTCCAAACCACATAGTATGGTTAATGGAGAATGGTCCCTGAATACATAAATATTGTTTCCAATCATGATTTCAAAAGAAAAAGAGGAATTGGTTCTCTATTAAGATTTGTCCCAAATGTAGGAAGTATAGTGCCTATTGTATTATGTTATATGAATATGGCCACAATATCATGTAAACAATGAATGAAATGTGACCAAATAATCCAAGTTTATTTAAATATTATTTCACCACATGGAATGGGAAAATGTGTACATCATGATCATAGAGGCTTTTAGGTTGAGATAAGGGACATGGGACAAATATACATTGGATGAACACTTAATTATATGTATTATTGTATATTTTAAACAAAGATTGATGGGGACAAAAGAATATTTTACCATGAAAAAAGTTACCACTATTTAACAAACCCTTTATGGGGGTTTTATTATTCAGAGCCAACTGGGGCATGTTCCGTATAACCAAACAATGTCATCCTTGGACTGATAGCCACATTACGTAGGTGAGTTTTAAGGAAGTGCACTAAGGGAATTTACTTCATACTTAAGAATGAGAGTTATCAGAATCCAAATAAATATTATGACGATATTAATGTATTCAAGATGTAGAGTGTTAAATGTCAAATGTGAGATGTTCAATACATAGGGAAAAAATGTAATCAATATTGGCAACTAATTTGGAGTCCCATAAAAAGATTTGAATTATTTGTATAAGGGGAATACATTTTGTTTATTTGCTGGTCTCTCTAAGAAGAGGACCCAATATAAAGACTCCGTCATAGATAGGTAATAATAGGTGAAAGAGAGGAAATTTTTTTCTTTTATTTAAAGGTTGGAACTATGTGTAAATTTAGAGTCGTCACTATGTATCTAAATGGGATGAGAATGAATCCATACTTTTTTATTTGGGTACATTGCAGTTTAATGTTAGGAAGAAAGGAAATTATACTATGAAATTTAGAGTAATGAATTGAAGACATGAAGTGATTATCATGTGAAAAGGAGTATTGAATCTGGATGCGAGAATATGACATAGGTGTTGATAAGTATCATTCTGAATAAATAATCAATACACGTCTAGTTCATGAGGTTGTTACCCATATCAATCACATTTTGACACTGGGAAGTGTGTTATTTTGTTTTTGTGACTAGGACCATGATTGCAAATTTAGGTGTCACTATATATCCTTTTGAAATTAGAGTCAATCCAAACATATTTCTTGATAAAATAATTCCCCATACAAATTGAGTTTGACATTTGTGATGGGAGATTTAACACATTCTAGAATAATGGTTAGACATAATACACAATAGGGTATGAAGATCAAACCATGTACTCTAGAAGAGTAATATATATAGATTTGGTTCATATTCAAGGGGGAAACAAATTCCATTATGGTTGCAGCAGGGCCCATGATTGCAGATCCATACATCTCTATGTATCCCATTATAATGAGAATAAAGACAAACGTAGTTCATGAATGAGGTATCTATATAGTTATGATTCATACATAGGGATACATGGAACTCATATGGCACTAAAAAGTATAAATTATGTGAGTAAGTCTTGTTCGTGGAAGCCCCTCAATTTTTTAAAGAACCACAAGGAATTGAAATTCGCAGTATCTTAGGGGATTTCTAAACATCAAATATAGAAGACTTTAACTATAAAATTTAATTTTATATAGAAAGGAAAAATGATGTCATGTATTTAAGCATTGTACAATACGCAGAAAGATTCTACACATTTTATTGTCATGCTACATTGATGCATATGGTGGTTTTGTTGTTTAATGTCTTGCAACACGGACATTTCTCCATGTTATTACAAAAAGTACTTCTTCAAGAATCTTTCATTGGATGGATTAATAATTGGTTCCCTATATATTGATATTAGGGAACAACTTCCATTAGAGTAGACCTTATATATATAATTAAGTCCTTCCCACTTTATCTCGTGATTTGGAGGTTTCTTTCTTGATATCATCAGTGTCTTGGTGACTGATAAAAAATGTCCTTAAATAAATGAGTAGTGGTGAACATTATTGTTAAAATATCATGATCTTCTATTTGAATAGACTTACAAATGATAAAATGTATGCAATATCTTTTCGTCTAATCATTCCAGCTCATCTAATAATTTCTGAGACTGCTAATCTGTAGATAACTGATCATAGATGGAAACTCGGAGTGAAGGAAATTAAATTTCAATAGGAAAAACATATTCTATTCTATACACCAATGAGTATAGACCTAGATGAGTGGTAGTACGTGTAGTAGTCCAATATTCCCATAATGTATGAAAATGATTATCAGGCCAGTCTTTCAAATCGTTATCCACTGTTTTGTGGAGTATATTCTAACGGTTCATATTTAATGCCTCTATATGCCTATTGGTCATTGCATGATACTGTGATTAATGGTTTGATTTAATATTATTCTCCTGATATAACATCATTATCACAATAAAAATGAAATTTGTGTCATTTTCTATCAATATGGGATGAGGGACACCAAATCTATTAATGATATTAGCTTTCAAAAAGTAAAAAAAGATTTTGGAACAGACTTCATTAAGATTTATTGTGTCATCCCATTTGGAGAAGAAATAAATAGTAGTGAAAATATAATTGAACTGCTTAGCCATATCTGAAGTATTAGGGAATACTCCGTTCCCCATATGGAAAATGTCCAGGTGTATTTAGCTGTAAGTAGTAACTCTAGGGAATGACAAATTAAGTTGGCATGCACTTGGCAAGGATGACACATAATTCTGAAATCTATTCAATCCTCCATCATGGAATGCCAAAAGTATCCAAGCCATTATATTTTATCAGAAATCCTTTTCCCAGATGGTTGATCGCCACAATCTCCTACACGTAATTCTTTCATGATAGTCGTGGTTTCCTCTCCATCAATGAATCTAAAAATAATTCTATTGAATCCTCGTTTATAATAGATCATACGATGATATAGACCATTATAAAGATAGAAATTAACTCCTCCTCACATGAAATGTTGTCTTTTAATTCTGTCTAGTGGAAGTACCCCAATTTGGGGATATTCCATAATAGGTTTCATATATCCCATGGTATGACTATGTGGCTTAGAAATGGTATTGATTTCATTGATTTTCTCTATTATGATTTAAAAAAAGGTGAAATAACTCGACGGTAAGAAATGATAATGATTTGTTCATCCTGATTTGGACCTTCCAGGGATGTGGCTTCATTTTACTATGCATCGTCTTGGGTATTTTGTGACCATGAGATATAAGAAAATGTTGGATCTGTTGGAAATTCATCCACTAAACCTTTGACGTAATCACAAATAGTTAATAATTCTTCATTTTTTGATGGAGTAATTAGCATTTGTTTTTCTAATTATCAATTTCGAATTAATCATCAACTTCATGTAGTCCACTAGTACTTGGAGTTTTATTTTCCATTCCTGTAATGTGAGTTTGATATTCTTCCTCATTGTTGGTACCGTCTTCTGAAAACAAAAAGGAATTTTGAAACACTGCCCTTTCTTGGGAGATAAGCCCAAATCCTTACACAACGTTGTTGAGTTTAGGGTTTTCCATCCTCTTCCCCATTGGAATTCACGAAGGACCATAAAATAACATTTATCTTGTTTGGGGAATTTCTTGAATAGGGATGACCTATTCATTAGGAAGTTTAGTATTTAATGATGTATCCTCTATATATGGGTGTTTGGTAGGGATTCCAGACAAGGCATGGACTATAATTAAATTCTGAGGCACAAACATGATATTGAACTGTTACAAAATTACATCCCAGCATGCCAAACATCATTTAATAATAGGATTATATTTGATAAAATTGAGCGGTTACTGCAAGTTACAATGTGGACCTCATTATGCGATAAATTGTTCCTTAATTCCTAAACTATAAAGGTTAATTCTATGTATCTTTTCACATTTTTTAATATCAAGTCTATGTGTCGATCATGGTTTTACATAGATAGTTAAGGCTATTTTCATTACCAATATCATTCTTTTGTGCAAGGAATGCACCAATTGATCGCTCGAATGCTATCACAGAGAGAATGATTGGCTTTCCTTAAACATGTGGAAATAATACTAGTGGGATCAAGAGGTATTTCTTGAGTGTATCAAATGAATCTTGGTAGTCTTTTTTCCATTGATAAGTAACTCTTTTCTTCATTAATCTGGTGAGGGGTAAACACATTCCATCCAAATTGGCAATAAAGCACCGAATATAGGCCATATTTCCTCGATGTCCTCTTAATTCATTAAACTTTTTAGGAGGTGACATACCAGGAATTTCTCTTGTCTTGTGATGATCAACATTGATTCCATGATGGTGTACAACAATGAAAATAAATTTTTCTGAGGTAACCCCAAAATCATATTTTATGGTGTTAATATTTAGATTATGTGGATGGTATTTAATAAATATGGTCTCTAGAATGGTAAGGTGATCAGAAAATTGTATTGATTTAACCTCTAGATAATCGACATAACATTCAACAAATTTTCCACTGAAGAGTTTGAATATATGGTGCATGAAACGTTGATACAGTACCCCCTATTCATTAAATCATAGGGCATTACCTAATAGAAAAATACCCCTTGATGGGATCTGAAGGCTGTATATTCCCCCTCTTCATGAGATATCCTTTTATATCTATACCTAGAGTAGCCATCCATGAAGGATAGAGATGCATAACCAGCTATTGCATCAATTAATATCTCCTTGAAGGGAACATGAAATTCATCCTTAGGACAATTCTGGTTAAGCTCTCTAACATCAATGCAAAATATCATTGGTCCATTCATCTTTTTCACTAATAAAATTTTATCCATCCTTTTAGGATATTTCACCTCTCTGATAATGTTATATTTGATATTATTTACCACTTCATATTTAGTTTTAGAGGCATGGGTTTGGTGAATTCATCCTATTTACTCCTTAAATCCTTGATTCTATTCTATAAAACACAAATGATGGGCAGTTATGTCTAGGTCCAGGTATGGAATTTCTGTATAGTTCCAAGAAAATAAAACTCAATGTTTCTTTTGAAATTATGAGTAAACCTCTTTTCCTTTGGAGTTCAAGGCTGCACTAATTAACGAGGTTCCATGGATCATATTATATACCCATATTTATTTATTTGAGTTCATCCAATGTGGTGGTGACACCATTCTTAAATGATGCAGGGGCATCCTTAAGATCTTCTTCTTCTTCCTCACATGTTACAACTTCTGTTACTACATGAATGGTAGGAGATTAAGAATTATTTTTATTGTTATGGGTGGAGCCAAGATTTAGAAATCCTAATGTATAGGAAAACATTTCTAACCCTAATGATGATGAAGAGTTCTCCATGTGTATTGAAGGGATAATGATGGGTTGGGAATCAACATTTGTTTCTTTTTCTACTAATGCAGAATCTTCTTCTATCCTTACTGATGAATAAATGACTTTTTTATGTTTGGCGGATGAAATGAAGACATATCCATTTAATCATTCACCACTACTTGTTAGATCAAAATGTTCTCCCATGTTTTCAGTATCTATTGCAACAACTGACATTATGGAATTCATTGGATGAGTTCTTGGATTTGGGTCAATCTGTTCAATTTGATTGATAGGAAATACGTAATCGACAAAAATATATTATAATGGGTTAGGAAAGATATTTTTCAAACATTTCAGATCATTGATTATTGATATATTTTATTCCATGGTCCTTCACCCTTTTCTGTGATAGAATAATTCCTAAATATATTGAGAATCAGACATTTTGAATGGATCCTTATCACCATGAATTTTCCAAATTTTACCACTAAAATAATACTTGAGAAATTGGTGGTATGGTGATGGAATGGCCACATGTTTATGTAGTAAGGGCCTTCTAAAGAGAATGTTGAAATCTATGTCCAGTCAGACAACCATGAAATCTGAATTAGATACAAGATACCCAAACTGATTTCTATGAAAAATCTCACCTAGAGGTTCTTGTTGTTTCTTGTCATAACCTTGTAACATCAATGAGAAAAGAGAGAAGTCAGATTCCATGAGACCCATTCTACGAAGTGTATGAATGGTAATGTGGTTGAATCATGAGCCATTATCAATTAAGATAATTTGGAAGTCTGTATCATTTTTCTTTCTAGATAAATATAGGGGCCTGATCTGTCCATAAAAAACATCATCCTCGTCTTGATTCATGAAGGATATAATGGTATGACATTCTATAGGCTCTTTCTATATATGATAACGCTCAACAATATCATCCCATGTTTCAAAAATTTTAAGAATTGAGAAATCCTCAATAAGTGCTTCTTGGAGATCTTTTTATAGATTTAAAGAATCTAGGAATGATAACTTGGAAGGTACTTAGGATAGTTGTTTCAAAACATCATACTTATGATCCAAATGACTGTATTTTCTAGTATAGAGATGCAGTTTTTAGGTGCCTTGGAAGATGATTTTTGAGATGTAGATGTAATATATATCGGGGAAGAATTTAGAAATACTTCTTCTCATAGAATATTAGACTGACTAGGTTTATCTAGCTGTTGAGAGAGTTAGGGTATAACATTAATCATACTTCCAAGATAATCATGTCAGGGTCAAACCAGTATTGTGTAAGAGTGTTCGCTTGTGATTTCTGTGCTTGCGAAAGGAATCTACCAAGAGTTTCTACCACATAAATAGTCCAAGAAGGGGTAGAGTTAAAATAGTGGCTTCTTGAATATCCCTATATTCCCCTATATCCTCAATCATCAATTATTCCCCTAGTTCCCCAATCAGGTATAGTGAATTCAAGTTCATAACCAGAATTTTAATTTTCATAGGTGTCTGTTAAGTGGATAACATTAACGAAAATGATGATCAATTCATCATTTGATTAATATTATTCATGATAGTCCAGTTTTGGTTATGTCTTTTGGCAGGGCGTTGTACATGGTTTTTAGACTGTTGGCATGAAATCTTCCAAATTTAAGGACAACATTGTCCATATCACTAGCTCACTTTATCTTGAATGCACTTTATCCTTATGACTATTTTACGTATTTGAGGATTGGACTTTGGAGGACTGATCCTTTGATGAAGATGTATTTTTTGTTGTGGATGTGGAAGGAGGCACAGTTGGTTATTTTAACTATGTTTATAGAATGTCATGAGTTTAGTGGATCATTTTACGGACCATCCAATCATCAAATATATGTTCATTTTTTCTTTTCACTTTTTTCCATCTATGTGATTTCTCTAGATAGTTAGAAGTAACACATGCTACATGGGATAATGATCATTTTAGTTTCACTGGTCCAAAGTGTACCATATTATGTAGGAGATCATTGAAAACAAAACACTCTTGAATAGTAGGCCCAAACATTTTATGAAAGGGAAAATAATTTGGTAGATCTTCATCTCCTTATTTATTCAGTTTCTTTTTCCTTGGAAACTGAACTAAATTGTTTTACAAATCTCAAATGAAGTGACCAAGCTCATATTCAATAAAAAATAATAAACACTATTCATTAATTCATCAAACTATCTCTACCATTGATTTTCTTGATCATCATGATGATTCTGTTGTTGAAACTGATTCTCTAGAGGCAAAGACTTACGGTATGATGAACTTTATAAAGTATAAGTAGGTACAGGTTCTTATTATAGTGTAATTGTAGCAACCACTGCTTTCCTTATTCTTCTTCCTAGAGCTAATGGGAATACTTGAGTTTAAGCATTGGTTTCCACAATGGAATCTGGAGCTCTTTGTGTAATTGAAACAAGGTCTCGAAACCTTCCTCTGTAATTCATAAGGATTAGTGGGGTACATAAATCGTCATTCATATTTTCCATATAGATTAGAGTCAAATCTTCTTGTGGGAGTGGTAGATTTAAGGAATATTTCAATCCATTCCATCGAGCATTGAAAAATTAATCACTTTCATATTCCCTTTGTTTTCAATTTATAAGATCAAAAACTTTTGTCTTTGGTAGTGTTGAGATAAATTGGAAAAGGAATTTCTGATATAGGTCTCCCCATATAGTAGTATATTGATACTGCCAACATGTATACTAGACAATGGTCGTCCTGAATAGTGATTACACAAAACATCTATGATTTACTACTTCTTGTTTTTGAGGAGTCCCCATCACGGGATCATAGTGAGAAACAAAATGTGTTAATGTGTTGATCCAGATCTCCCAAACAATTTATTATTGGAAATGTGGTATTCACAAATCTTATTGGGGGAGGGATCAGATCTATCGATTTAGGGTATATTTCTTTTTTGGTTTTACAAGTGTGTATTGTTCATCCATATCATCCAATCAAGTTGTTAATGCCTCAATTGTATTCAAATGAATTTGTGGAATATCTAGATGAGGTGGGAACTGTATAGGTACTACAGATAGAGCTTGAAATAGCGCAACGATAGGAAAAAACTCTTTTGTTGGCACTGATGGTATTAGTCTTGGATAACCCATGTGGACATGAATATAAGGATGTGTTTGATCGTGTTCTGGAAATATACCAAATAGAGAGAATTTATTATCCACATCTTTTTTTTTCTACCAACCCCCTTTGTTAGGGAGCTCCTAGTGGATGTGGATGTTATGGATCTGCTTATGGAGCATGTCAGGCATGAAAGTTACTTCAGAGTAACTCGTCATTGAGTCTTTTCATCTCCTTCATCTCCTTCTCTTATAGGGAAAATCATTCTTTAAGAGAATGATATTGACCATATCCAGTGGAAAAGTGAGACAATATCTAACCCTTACCTTTCCCCTTGTTAGATGCCTTTCGAAGAGGCAGAGTATGGTAACCTGAGGGAATACCTATATTCTGGGAAATCCATTGATTTTTTGTTAGCACACATCCTTCATTTTATTCATTGTGATATGTGTTATGAATAAAAACATAATCTTCTGACACCCCTGAACTAGACTCATTTTCTAGAGGATCTTCCATAATGGTGTTAATGACATTCACCGATGAATAATGCATTGACTGCATTTTGTTAGTATCTTTAAAAGATCAACTTCTTCTTTTGTACCCTCAATGAAACCTTTATCTCCTATATGTTGATTTCCATTGGAATATTTTACGGACATTAATATAAATGGAATCCTTGGATAGTTTGGATGTGTGTCCAATTTGGGGTTTCTTCCCAAATCAAGAAAAAATTTACTTTCACTGAAGAGTGGAATGTGGATATGAAAAATCCCCCAACCCTATAGGCTAGAGTTGATCTTCCGCTTCAATCCTTGGAGCATTTCTTATTGAATTTGAAGTGTGGTTTAAAAAATCCCATATCCCTGTAGGCTGGGGTGGCTCTTGAACTACTATGGGAGATATTAACAAATCTCCTCTTCTAATTTTACAAATTCTTGTCCGAACATTGGATGGGTGAATTGTCATAAAACTAATAAAATTTTTTGTTTCGGATGACCGTTGAGATATTTTATACATTTTCAAAATTCGATGGCTGATATCCTCTTAGTGCGATGACTCCTTAATAATCTCAGATTCTTGATGAAAAAGTATCTCGATAGTTTTCTCTCATTATGCCCAACATTGGTGAAAACCGATCGAGGCCTATTCTCACAGACCATTTCATATGTTATGAGTATAATTTCATTGTTGTATTCAGCCTAGAGAATAAGATTTCATGAGACCAATTTTAGAAGGAATCTCTAATTTTGCAGTGCAGTGAAATGAAATTATCCTTCTGCACTGAAACCTATGATATGAACACCATATGGGGTATCCACAATCTATTTTCACAACATATTAAATGTATTGAGGCATTCACATTGAATAAATACTAGTTACTTCTCAACCATTGGTTTTTCTAAAACATAGAGATATGACATGTCAATTTTTTGTTTTAACCCTTCTATTACATTTAAAATACTTTGATATTCATCATATGGTAATACATTGGCTTTTGGACAATGAAGATTCTTCCAAATGTTGAGGTGGATATCATTAATTGAATCTTCTGCCATCAATTATGTAATTTTGTATTGAGAGGTTTCCAATGGAGAGAACATGACTGGTATTTCACCCATAGCCATTTGTTTTCTCGTATTCAACATATCCTCATAATCTTTTTCTACAGTATTCTAAACTTCTTCAAACCTGATTGGATGATTCTTAATTGTTTTATTATAAAAAAATAGAATCATATGTTTTTCCTCTACCATATTAGGAGGAAAATGGCCCAAAAGTGGTTTATAGAATGAGTATTTACTTGGGTTATCTTCTAGTTAAGAAATTATTTCACCTGTTTGTAACAAAGCATCAGACATGACAGGCCTTATGTTGGAAAGAGCCTGGATATAAGAAGGATTTCTCATCACTAAATTGTCAATTGGAGAATTATCTTGACAATGTGAAACATTGTTTCCAAGAGAAATTTCGTAGTGAATACCATCATGGGGAAGACCACTATGGTGGATTACAGCAAGGCATAAATCCTCATGGTCCTTGGTCTTTTGGAAACATAGAGGGTTTTTTTGCCACTCATCAAGAGATAGGTTCTCTAAATTGACTGAATTCTTGTGATGTAAGCCTTCATGAGTAATTATCCAATGGGAATCTTCATAATTAATGTTACGACTCCGATAATATGAAAATAAGAGGGTTGGAGTTTGAGATAAAATAGACAAATCTCTGAGGGATTCAAGGAATTCATTATTAAGAGGATCCAGATCACATATTGACTCTTAATTTTCCAACTATGCTTGATGAGACTTCCTCTTAGATTGTATTTTACACTTAGTTGTGGACACATTCAAGGAGAATTGACAATCATGGGAAAGTGTATATGCTTTCCATGGAGGGATCATTATAATAGGATGATTATCTCTTGTTGTAAATGGTGTATGTTCCTGATCTAGTTTCTTGAATGATATGTGGGAGTATTCCCCATAACCCTCTTGTAATGGAATAGAAGAATGAAACTTCTCTAGGAAGGCATGCTGATTAGTAATCCTAGGTGTTGGTAAAGATTTATGTGTCTGTCCCTCTAGTACTTTTGATGTTTATGTTATGAAATTATGGAAGGCTTCCAAAATATTGGTAGGAATTTGTGTCTGTCCTTCCACCATTTCTAAAATGTGTTTGGTGACTTCAACACCAATAATGTGAATATATATCCATTACATGTCTTGAGTAGGTGTATGTACCTGCTCCTATACTCCATTTCATGTCAATAGATATTAACAGTACTCATGTGTTGGGGTAGAGAGTTGAGCCTACCCCATTTTTGTCAATGGAACCTTCTGACTGGCTTCTCTGGGTGCTACAAAATTAGACTGTTAGTTGGATTGATGGATGTTGGTAGGTGTATGATTCTTCATACATGTTTTCTCCAAATTGGAACGTTGGGTTTCTTTGAATGAAGTTAGGCGATACTGCAGAATGAATGATAGTTTTTAAGATGGTTTATGTGCCTTCTCATGGTACACCAGTGGATTTGAATGATGGAATTGGTTGGGCGCCACCATATGAGTCTTCTTGCAGTAAAAATTAAGCTGGATAGGGGTATGTTCCCATTCGTTGTTCGGCACAATTTTTTGTTAGTGGTCTTCTTAGTAGGGGGAAAATGTAGGCACCACCTCTCTATTGGCCGGTTTTTTCCCCTGGAGGGCCATCCTGCATGTCTGGGATTGGAAACCCTGGACCGGAAAACTGTAGTCAACAACCCCATCATATTGAGGGTTCACTCACACATGATTCTGTTGGAGGAAATTATTGGATGGAGCCCTCAGGAAGAAACCCATGTTTCTTATAGTTGAGGCCATAAAAGACCTCCTAATCCACCCCCTATAATATTAGAGAGATTGGATATTGGGCTCTGGGGATAAGGACATGAAATGGTTGAAGATGGTAGTTGGGACCATTTTCTTCTTCACCACCGGTCATCGTTGATCTGATGATTAGATTTTTTTTGTTAACATGGAGATCGTTTTGGGAAACCTCTATGGTTGGGATAGTACCATATTGAAGGTATTCCAGAATCAATGCATTTGAGCAGCAGTTGAGGCATTCACACGTGCAAACCTGAAGGAATACATTTAGAATAAAGAGTTTTCTTAAAACATTAGACATATAAAAAAATTAACTCTTTTAAATCATAATCTTTTATATAGACACATGTGTTATTGATTCACTTTTTTGGCCCTCCTTTATCAATTAATAAGGGCATGATAGACAGGTGACACTATCAACATGGTTAAGTATTCACACTGGGTTCACCATTTTTTGTTTCTCCTAGAATTATTTTCCTTGTTATGAATCACTACTTTCGTAAGGCTTCCATCATATTTATTTCTAGAACCGTAAACATCCATTGTTTTTTTATCTAAAGGGACCTCCTTTCCAAAGCTAATCATTTTTTAGGTTTGGATCTACCATAATTAATAATTCCCATTGGCCGAGAGGATGAAAGGTTGGGCTTATCACACCCTTTTGAGATGAGTTATTGCCTTTTTGGGGACTCTATTATAGATCTATGATATGTTCATTAGTCCTTATTAATTTACCAAGTATTACATATGTTTCCCTTGAAATTTAAAATCATTTTTTATCATGTGGGAAATTTTGAATCATTCATAATTATTCTATGTTCTTCATTAATGGAGATATCCATATGTATTCGAGGTTCTCCCTCAATGGTATCCTCTCATATACTATTTAGAGATTTGGTTAACCATTTTTATAATAATACCTTTTTCTAATCCACTAAGGGAGGCACTCTAGAAATTATTTTCATCTATGGATTGAAGTTTGTTTTGATGTGAGGATCATATACATAAATGGGTTACCTACGTATCCTTGTGAAAGGAATTAGAAGACTCTTAGTTTGGTACCTCTTAATGGGACACATCACACCTTTTATTTTCTTGTGATAAATACCTAACCGTTCATTTTAATGTCACGTGGTATGTAAATCTAAGCGGAAGGTGCATAGTCAAAGATTGGTTTGAGACTTATTGCTAAGCATCCAATGGAACCTGGAAATGATATGAGTTTCCATGTTAGAACAAATCCTATTGTGGTTATGGAATAAGAAGAACATGGTTTATTTGGAGTAATATATTTGAACCTTAGGATGGATTCTTACATATCCCACTTAGATGGGAATAAAATCCCAAGTAGTTCAGTATGTCTCACATGGGTTTATGACTCTATGAGTGAAATAGGTTGGGGGATTACTCCTAAATAACATGCCCTTCTAACAAGGTCCATGAAAAATGAATTAACTCATGAATATTAAGGGGGGATTAATTCAGGTATTACTCCAAATAAGAATTCCATGATTAAGGAAATTACTATTGGATTCCTAAAGGTGATATTCAGTTAGCTCAGGCCATAGGTGACGACTTCCTACATATCCCAATTATGGTTAGAATCAGAGTTCTCGTAGTTCAAAATAGGTGGTGGAATTATGTGGATGTGGTACTCATCAAAAATAATTAATCCCATGGGCGTCACACTCTGTGTGATAAATAAGAGGATATAAAAGACTCATCAAACCACACACTTTCTCATCTTCAAATGGAAGAGGACTGTCATATGACAAAAGAAGTCGAGGTTATGGTGGGAGAGGGCGTGAAGCCATGAACCCTTCAATGTGAAATGAATGTGAAGGTCATTGGGTCCATCCCAAAATACTAGGAAATTACACTAGGAGGTATTCATTTATTGGATCCTATTTGAAGAGGGGGATTTTAATTTTAGACCCTCACTCACCCTATTGATAACTGGATGCTACGAATATTAGAGACAAAAGGGAAGTATAGAGTCCCATTCCTGAAATCCAATACTATGAAAATCCCAAAACAATATCTAGGGTAAAGATCCATGTCGTTGTAGATATCAAAACCTAAAAACACCCTAAGGAACATGACTCCCATATAATACAAATGTGGGAAAACCTCTAACTGCACATATACAAACCCAAATGGGAGATATGATGTTGTGCCCTTCCAAAGGGTTTGATAAGTCTTGAGGTTTTGGTGGAGGTTTCAACATAGTCCCATTTAGATAAGGTAACCATGGAAGGATATACCCTTCCATGAGTGTCTTTGAAGAGGGTTTATAAGGTGATATGTGTAGGTCTTGGGTGAATCTATGAAGAGTTGATCTACCGTGTAGGTATGTCGTGTAGCTTTGCAGTGTAGCTTAGCCGCATAGGTTTGTCACATAGGTCTGTTGTGTAGGTATGTCCACTAGGTGTACCACATAGGTCCAAGTGGTGAATGAAAATGATTTACATAGTATAAATAAGCCTATGAAATCTTTAAAAAGGGATATTATGAAGACAAAACATGGGTGATATTTAAATGTAAACACCATGGGTCTCCTTCAGTTTGTTTGGAAGAGCATCGCGTAGGTCCTTAAGAAATATGCCATACGTAGGTAGCATGTTCTTTTATGGATAAAGGGTCCTTAGTCAAATGTTATTTGATTCATTCTCTAGAGTGATTTAAAACTTTCTTATCTCATATAATTATCACTTAACTTATTTTTTAGAGAAATATCTAAGAAAATTTGGGGGATTTGGGAAAAAGATCTATGCAATGGGAGCTCCAGGATTTCTTCCAACATTTTTAGTGCTCAAATGTGGATCCCAAGGGTCATATTTATATACATGGTTGGCGGATAGTAAAAAATATTTTTTTGTCATAGGTTGGTTGTGTAGGTGTTCCACGTAGCTCCTTCGCATATGTGTACAGAAATTATATTGTCTTGTAGTTCTTCTGAGTAGCTCAATAGCATAGGTCTGCTGTGTAGTGGTTGTGAACTGAGTTGTATGAGTATAATGTGTTTTGGTTTTCTGGATGCATAGGTATGATGTGTACATCCTCATCGTAGGTCCCTAGCATAGGTATCCCATGTAGGTCCCCTTCATTTTATGCCATTTACTTAATTTATATTATTCTTGCTATTTTGAATGATCCAAAGGACTTATTCATAATATCGTTGACTTCCTAAGGAGTGTCAACATTCATTTCAACCTCCCCATCATAATTCTTTCCATCATAAAGAATATATAGTAGTCCTTGAATCACATCTACTAATTTGAAAAGGTTATCATTTTACATAGAACATAGCATGTTATATCACTTTTTGATCATGAATTACACTAAATAACTCCATGTAAAAGAAAAACCATTCACAAAAGAAGAGAACTCATCTCATCACCAATGTGTACCCTGAATCAATTCGTATCATGCTCCTATCTTATGATATACTAAGTCACCCTCTAATGATTCATCCTAAATTCTTTCTATCTTCTTAACCTAAAACACCCCTCGCAGTATCCAAATCTAATCAATGGTTCTCTCCACCAAAATAATCACCCACAGAAAATGTACCCCCAATGGTCCATAGACCTGCCGACCATATATGGATAATGATTCATATTAGGTTTCGAAAATATTTCATCAAATACTTGTGTAAACCCACCAAACAAATAAACAACAGTAATACCCATTAAAACAATTCTTTTTTGTGAAAACATTCCACTAACTACGTGATCCCGATTCCTCATATCCCCATATATAACTATAGTCACTCGACACATAATCCAAAGTCTAGACTTGAAATTTGGTGTAATGCTTTGTTTGGATATCCAAACAATATATAATTTTACCATGGAATCATCAACGCACTAGAGACATCTAATCCAAATCAATTTCATATCATGAAGAAAAAACCCAAGCCCAATGTTGTTTCAGAGACTCACCTGATAATTAATATAAAATTTTATTCTAATATTTACCAAAGAACCAGATCAAATTGAATATTTCACTCTCCAAAACCATTGTGCCACCTGAACTATTCACCAACTAGACTGTCATTGTAACACCCCAAGCTTCCACGGTATGCTTCTAATTGGTTAATATAATTGCTTGTGTTGTATGTAGCTCTGAGTTCTAGCACAGTGCAACCTAACCATTTAAAAAGTATTTGTGAATAGTAATAACAACATTTTAAAAAAATTTAAATTTTATTTTTCATATTGGACTTCATTTTTCTATTCGTAATACCAAAATTAGTTTAGGGGGATTTTTTGGTATTTTTCTGAAAATTTTAAATTTATTATGAACTGTGAAAAACACTACGTTATTTTTTAATCTTGAATTTTTATTTAAATAAGTATTTTTTAATTTAAATTTATTTTAAAGTCTAAATTGATACATAATATTTATATTAGAACAAATTATTTCATTGGAGTTATTTTATAATAATATATATATATATATATATAATATTATTGAAATTGTTAATGTTTTTAACAAACCTTCCCGTCACATTTGAAAATTTACATAAAATGCAATTTAGCTGCTTTTGTGAATTGAATTTCAAAAATCTGACATACACAGTTTTCATCAGTATGTAAAATGTGGTTCAATAGGATGAAAATAATTTTCAGTTAATAGTCACTTTTGATTTTTATTTACCATGGTTAAAAGTAAATACGGTATTTAAAGGTAAAAATAATATTATAATTACCCCAACACATGTCCTAATTCTGTTGGATAACTTGTTTTCGACCAAAATCAACCTTAGGACAAAAATATGATCCTTTTTATCTATTTTGGTTAGAATATGATATTAATATATTTTATTTAAAGAAGAGTTAAAAGTGGTGTATTCAAACGTTATTTACTAAATCATTATTAATATAGAGTTATACATAAGATAAATTTTACTATAAATATTCATTAGAAAGATAAATAGATTTCCAACATCAATGTATTTTATATAAACTTTTTGACATTAAAAAAGTAATTTTTTTTGACATAATGATGATCTAATAATTACCTTGTTAATGAATAATTAAAATAAATGATATTATAAATATTAAGAAAAATTTAAATTGAATTTTTTGATTCCATCCACGAATTATATTGGTGAATATGAGATGTTAGTATTGATTCAATGTATTTTTTTCGAAGTAATAATTTTTTATGACTTTCACAAAAACCAAATACTAAAAAGTTTCAAAAAGTGACATAAATGTGTTTTTAAAGAAAATACTATTTTACTAAAAGATTTGATATTCCTAAAAATCTATGATTCAGCCAAAATACATATATAATGTTAGATATGTCATTAATGAAACATTTTGGGTTATATTGCAATTTTATTGTAACTATATTAACCACGTACTATAAAAATAAAAGAAGGCATTTTAAAAGTTAAACTATTTAACTAACAGATAAATCTAATAGAAAAGGTTAATATGGTGATCTAATCTTTTCTAAAACCAATTTTTTTAGAATATTTAGTACCATACCCACCATATCATCAATATAAATCTATTTTTATCTATCAGATAACAAAAATAAATTTATAATAAATAAAATTTTTATGTTTTTTCTAAAGTGCCCATGACCTCTCTTATAAAAGGGTACTTACACATATCATAAATTCACACCTACAAATACATTCGGTTCGGAAAATCATGTCCATGATATCCTCCCAACAACCATAAATGCATCATAAATTCCTTAATTTGATAAAAAATCCAACCTAATGAGCCCTTTTTTTCAAATCCATAGGAAGCACCCGAAGAAGAGATAATCATTTCATCACCTCTTTTGAAGTTATTTTCTTCTTCCACTACCTATTTCTATGTTTTTTCCATAAAAAAAATATACACAATACCTTCTACATAATTGGATGTTATTATAAATATTTTACAACCAAATTCATTATTCTATTCATCATATGAATGACAAAGTCAACATACATGCATATGTATGGATTACCGTCTCCACAACGCGGTGTAGATTGTTCTTCAACACGTATTTACTTGGATTGGTATTATAATGATTTATAATTTATTTAAATAATTAATATAAATGGTTAATGATTCTGATTATGTAATATACCATCCAATTACATTATATTTCACTGTCAATAGAATGATATTTTCTCTCGTGCAGACGTAAGGCTTACTGTCTCCACAACGCGATGCGATTTCATTCCCCATCATAACCATTA
Source organism: Viscum album (assembly GCA_963277665.1). Classification (NCBI taxonomy): domain Eukaryota; kingdom Viridiplantae; phylum Streptophyta; class Magnoliopsida; order Santalales; family Viscaceae; genus Viscum; species Viscum album. The sequence goes on from OY728123.1 coordinate 886,035,983, forward strand.
AAAAATAATTTTCATTTGATGAATAAAAATAATTTTTAAGAATGTAAAATCATTATTGATATGAATCAAATACATACTATCCATATTAAACATGAATTACGTAACAAAACATATAAAAGAAAATGAATCATTTAACACCCAAAATAATGATAATACTGATATATTATTAACAGTGAAGCATTAAAGAATCATATATGATATCATATTTAGTTATTTGGTTCTATTATAATTTAATAAAAAAAATTAACCACTGTATAGGAGGTTAATTTACCCTAGATTATGTAAAATTACAAGGGAAGGGTTTTTTTATAATCTCTTTATTATCCAATGTTGTTTATACGTAATTATCTACCGGGAAGTCTTAATCATCCACATCCATGTATCTTAAAAATGTATTTCAAAACAATTGTACTATTTTCTAGGGTATGGGTTACATTTATTCACACCATTGTGTTACTTTTTATAAAAAATTTGAATGGAATCGTTCCATTATTTTCCAAAGGAGGTACTTTATGACCTTTTTGACAAATTAAGGAAAAAATGTTTTTTAACCTATATGGTGGGTGCAGCTATTTTCTTCCATTATGAAACCTTGAAAGCTTCCCTTACAGGATTATAAGAATATTTTCAAAATAAATGTTTCTTTTATAATTATATGACTTTCAAATGATTTCAATGTAGAAAGAGAAATTTCTATCAAAATTTTTTTGTATTATTTTAAACTATATAAACATATATTGGTGGATTTTATGTTTAATTGAATTTGATTTATAATAATAAAATATTCCATATTTTATTGATATATTTATGATATGTTTGACTGTGGATGTGCTAATATTATGTCTTTCACAGTTTATGGTTTAAGTATTAACATTTTGTATGTTATTTTAATATTAATTTTTATTTTATGATTCACCATTATCATATGAGGAATGATTTGGATGATGTATGTGACAAGCAGGTCCTAGTATAGCCCCTCACTACATTTGTAGGTCTCATGAGACAAACTAGGGTCTTGGAACAAGGCCTGGAAAATGTTTTTATTTTTAGTCTTAGCATGAGGCCTTGACTATGTGGTTATGATGTCCGGAATTATTCATTCCATCATTATGTTATTATCTATTGATTTTACTTGTGATTATTTGACTAGTGGAATATCCATGTGAATAAGTAAATGGAAATTTTTTATTTATCATTTTCATATTATGATGATGAATTTGTTTAAAATGATTGTGTTTTAGTCTTATACACTTCCTTAAATGTTTATGATTGTTTATTATAGTTTACACTATATTTCTATCCTTACTGGGAATCTAAGATTGACCATTTCATATGTTTTTCTACATGATGTGAATAAGTATATTATGATGGACCAACAAGGATAGGATAAGGGATATGAGGGTGTTCAAAGAAGTCACAATGTTTATTTTTCATTTTAAAATGTAATGAAAAAACATATGCATGTATCTAGAACTTCTAATTCTAATAAACTGATCAGTCATTCGGGACATGATATTTTGTGATCATGGCAATGTTATGTAATAATGCATCGACTCTGGGTAATAGGGATTGGGGCATTATTGTTGGTATCAGAAAAACTTTAGTGCAATCCTTGGAATCTATATTTATAAAAACATTAATTTAAAAACATTACCCAAATATTTAATTTGATAATTAGTATAGAAGAACTTCAAAAAAATTGGAAATATAGATATTATGTGGGTTTTCTAAGAAAGGAAACAATTTCTAGATATTAAAAGTGAATGTGGTTCTGGAACATATATACATAGGTGTGATAACTCTGACAAGGGGTTTCGGGTTTGACTCAGGGTATCCCTGTACATGACAACGATCCTTACTACGCGCCTTGGTTGACACTCCCATGGGATATGATAAGGATAATTAACATTTAAAACCCATTATGATGGATTTAGGAGTAAATACATCCAATGGGAAAACATTTTTTATTATTGTGGATTATAATCATAAACTGCTCAATTTATGTGATGTATTTTACGAGATTGGAATTATACATTGTGATACATGAACTAGTCTACTATATTCTATTATTTAGAAACGGAGCCTAGTAGAAGTAATGGAAACCGTATAAAGACTCATAATCAATATAGGGATTTACCAACTATTAATGATAATTATAGTGGAGTTGCTGATGCAACTGGTGCTGATCAACTTATAACCATACTAGGACATCTCACTCATGTTATGAAAAATAACCGTACCCGTATGGAGAACCCAGATCGACAATTCAGAGGATCAGTGTTAGACCGCTTAATGAGGAATACACTTCCATTATCCAAGGGGACTACAAATGAATTTCTAAGTGGGCAATTCATAAGTTCATTAGAAAAAATATTTCAATCATTAGGGAGTAGTGAAAGGGAAAAGGTTTTCATGGCAGTTTATCACCTCTCAGAAGATGCAGATCAATGGTGGGAATTAATTAAACACAAAAAGGATAATTAAGAAGTATAAAACATGGAATGGAGTTATTTTAAAAAATTTAGAAATATACTCTCCCTGTGAACATCAAGAAGTTATGGAAAAAAATTCTGAGTCTAAGGCAAAAGGAGGATGAAAATGTCACAACGTATGAGGTGAACATTACAAATTTAGAAAGGCATGCTTCTGATTATATATGTCACCCAAGAAGTAATTTTGATCGATTATTTTATAGGTTGAAACAATTTCCCCATCGAGAATTGGCCTCACAATCCTTCTCATCATACGAAGATATAGTCTCATGTGCTATTAAGAGAGAAAAGTAATTCTTTATATATTATTACATTAAAGAGAAGTAATAAAAAATTAGATATGTTGAACACTCTAAAAAAGGAAATAAGGGGAATAAGGGAAAAGATGACATTCCATCCTATAGTAATTGTGGGATGAAACACCCTGGTACATGCCTAAATGGGATTGGAGATTGTTACAAGTGTGGAGAAAAGGCCACCAAACACATAATTTCAAGAGAAAGAAATACCTTTTCTATGTTAATTTCAACAATTGTAAAGAGTTGGGTAATTATTCAATGAATGCCATATTCATCAAGGAAACATACCTTTGAAACGTCCAAGGGAGGAAGGCCAAGCTTATTCGATCACTACAACTGAGGTTGAAGTTCCTAATGACGTGGTGGTAGGTACATTAATCATTTATTAAAAATTATCCAATGAATTATTTTATTATCGATCAAAACATTCATTCATATCATCCCAATATTCCATGAAAAAATAGATATTTCGAATTTAACAAAACAAGGGAGTTTTCAGTCAAAATTTCTATGGGAAGAATCCTAGAAAAAATGTTTTTTAATCAGTTACCATTATGGAATATAAACATGGTTTATATTCTGATATTATTGTCATATTCATTATAGAATTTTATATAATACCCATTTTGGATTGTCTTTCGTACCATGATGTGAAAATTTAATGTGTGAATAAGGAGGATAAATTTTTTGATGATGATTTGGAATCCCTTATCATTAGAGTAGAAACATCACCACCTGATTCTCATCAAGATCCACCCCTAGTATCTCTAATAAATTCAATTATTGTGTAGGAAGGGAGTTAATTAACTATGGGCGAGGAAGGTAATGTTCAAATAGAGGATGTACCTATTGTGTAGGAATATGCAGATGTGCTTCTAGAGGATTTACCAAGAAATCCTCCAGAATGAGAAATTGAGTTTTTCATTGACCTAATTCCTAGTTCAAGGCCTATATCGAAGACCCCTTATATAATTGACACTATTTACATAGTGGAACTAAAGAAACAACTAGAGAAATTGAGTTTTTCATTGACTTAATTCCTAGTTCAAGGACTATATCGACGTCCCCTTATATAATCGACACTATTTACATAGTGGAACTAAAGAAACAACTAGAAAAAATTGAGTAATAAATTATTTATTCTCCCTAGTGTTTCTAAATGGTGAGCCCCTATTTTTTTTGTTAAGAAGAATGATTGATCCATGAGGTTGTGCATTGACTAAATGGAGAAAAATTCTATAATAATAATGAACAAGTATCACCTACCTCTATTTGATGATTTATTTGATCAACTTCATGGAGATCAATCTTTTTCAATGATTGACCTTTGATTTGTATGCCATCAGTTGTGTGTGAAGAAGTAATAAATTCCAAATACAACATTACCAACCAGGTTTAGGAATTATGAGTTTACAGTAATGCCTTTTGGATTAAATAATGCACCCTTTATTTTCATGGATCTAATGAATAATGTTTTCAAGGAATATATTAATGAATTTTTAGTTGTATTTTTTGATGATATCATGTTATTCTCCAAAATCTAAAATTATAATGAAAATAACTTGCACAGTATTCTGAAAACACTTGGAAGAAATTAATTTTATGGGATGTTTAGAATTTGTGACTTCTAGATTTTGGAGATATCATTTCATGGCTATACTTTCACTAAGGATTGAATCTATGTTGATCTTTAAAAGACAAGGGAAATCCATGAATGGCTAGCATTGATGAGTATAACTGAGGTATGCAGTTTTATTGGTTTAGCAGATTACTATCTTTGTTTCGTCTAGAATATTTCATGATTGGCTAACCCATTAACAATGCTCACACATAAAAGGGATAATTTTTTTTAGGGAAAAGTGTGTGAGGAATGATTTAAATAATTAAAGATAAGATTAGTCAATTCTCTTATATTGGATTTACCATTGAGGAATGATGTCTTTGTTATTTATAGTGATGCTTCAAAAAAAGGATCTCTTGCGCCTTTTATTGGTATTCCCTTTCCTGTCCCAGGACTGTTTTCGGACTCCTTGAAGAAGGGTGACATGGAGTGTTCTTTGATGTGACCTTACGGTATGCCTCCCTCTTGAAGGGGATGATGATTCAATGTAAGGGATAGGTTGTGAACTTTTTCTTCTGACTGTCCTCCCTAGATGAGAGAATACTGATTCTCGTGGGGGAGGTTGTTGTTGAGATGGTAAAAATGCCCCCAGCCTTGAGGGCTGGGGTTGGCTCCGTTCCTTGGGCGTTGAGTTTCTTTCCGTTTTTATTGGTCTTAGAGGCAAATTTGTTGTTTAAAATACCCCTAGAACTAAATGCTGGGGTTGACCCTTGATTACGATAGTGGCTGCTGCTTTCACTTAATGCCTGATCTTGCGTGCCCCCATTTGGGAGTGAATTAGATTTGATGATGAGTTCACCTGTGAATTAATCCCCTATGGTGAGAAAAGCAATGATCGCTGATTGGCCTCTCTTAGGTGAGAGGCCTGTTGTATGATTTTGGTGGCCTGATTCTAGAGTTCTTGAATGGCTTTTTCCCGTCGGGCCAGACGTTTATGGGACTTACTCATGGAATTTCTCTATTGGGTGTGTCGCCTTTCATGAACAAGGACCCCACTCAATTTCTTCCTGGATGTGATGATATTGCAAGACATTATGCCGAACAGGTTCTTCTGGGAGGGGAGTGGAGTGAAATTTAGAACTCTATGTTCTCCACACCCCCTATTCTAGACTCCCGTTGGAGCATCACAAATGAGGCGGCGCAACTGGTGCAGTGCACTGAGGCAGGCTAACTCAAGGTTTCCTTTACGCCTCTCGGATCGCGGTTGTCGTGCCGAAGGAAGAGATTCCAGGTTGATGTGATGTAGGAGATCTCCTATCGTTTTGACATGGTCTACATACCCATCGTAGGGCCAGAATCTTGATTTCAGCCAGCATATGGTTGTCTATATATTGGAGCAGATGTCATGCACACATTCTTCGAACATTCTGGGTATGTCGAATTGAGAGGTGGTCGTGGGCCAGAACATAACTAGTACATCATTGTTGGCCAGTTGTTTTCTCGGTTGCTACATGTCGGCATGCTCCTCTGCCAGTGATATCTCTACCTAGTCATCCCAACTGAGACGATCACTGATAGCGTGGTCAGATTCAGTGGGGCCTGTATGTATTGAATTATCATGTGGGCGATTCTATGGTGGTTTAGAAGATGAACATGGCCCCAGACAGTCTCCTGGTTGAAGAAGGGTGTCGTTGGAGACTAGCTGGGAATCTGACATGCTTGATCCCATCCTTCTGAGTTCCTCGACATATGAGGGAGTTTCTGTGCTTCATTCGGTAGGGGGAGGACCTTCCTATCGATATGATATTTCAATACAGTGAGGACCTTCACAATAAATTCCATCATGGTGAGGATTACCATCATGGTTTGACGTTTGATGTGTATCCTAGGGACGACCTTCAAGACACACTACGATAAGGGGAGGACCTTCATGTTGCTTGGGGCCATTGCGGGGAGGACCTTCGCAATGGAGGTCGTGGTGGTGAGGACTACCATCAAAGTTTCTGTAGGGAGAATGTATGTGGGGTACACCCTGGGGAGGGCCTTTAGAATGTACCACAATGAGTGGAAGGCCTTCTCATTTCTTGACGTCTCTATGGAGAAGACCTCCACTATCAGAGTGGCAAGGAATACCATTGTGATCTAATGTCTGGCTGCACGGAGTGTCGTTGCAATGTAACCCATGGGGAGGACCATCAGGGTAGGCCACGACAAGGGGAGGTCCTTCTTGTCAGGATGTGACGTCACTGCAGGGAGGTCCTCCATAGTTGTGAATACAATAGAGATGAATACTATCATAATCTGTGGTCCCAATGCACATAGAGTGTTTGGAGCGTATACCCAGGGGAGGACCTTCAGGGTGGACCATAGTAAGTGGAGGGCCTTCTTGCTTCCTGATCTTCTCATCATGCAGAGGTCTTCCATGACATGCATAAAAAAAGAATCTCTCGTGATCGATTGTTATATGCCCATGGGGGAGGCCCCTGCGGGTGCTATGGGGAGGACCTTTAGAGCTGCTGGTAGTGACCTTGTGGGGAGGACCTTCACAACTTCTACTGCCACTCCCATATTATGGAAATGGGTGGGAAGGGTTCTGATCCGTCGATATGTTCTTAAAGGAATTGGGAACCCAGCTTCCAGTAGAGCAGAGTCATGAACCCGCTCTTTATTTTCCGTCTGCCCTTGGTGCGTTCGTGGTGCTTTCTTGCAGGTAGTGCGGACCCTCTGCTGTTGATAACTGCCTTCACCGTTGGGTAACTCTATAATTAGGTCTCATGATTCTTCGGGGATATGCCGACGAACATCTTGACTTTTAGCAGGGATATAGACATGTTATGGAGTATCCACCATGATGGACGGGTGTCCCCCAATTGGAAAGAGTGAAGCTGCTTGATCTGGTTTCCCTTGTATCAAAAAATATGTCCGGTGACCCTCCTGGTTGGAATCAGGGATGCAGATCTACTCTGAGGCCGCTATCTTGTCTCTTAGATGAGTCACCTCAATTGGGGAGACGAGCACACGAACCCAAGTCCTTGTTGTTTCCAGTGATTCAATTACATTTTGGCAAGTCTAAAAGATATGATCTGGGATAGATATATGCTCCTCCATTATTTCTAGGTTATGCAGAGAGATATCTTTGGCTGGAATGGGTATGAAGTCTCCTTCTGGTATCATAGATGGAATATCCTACTCCGTTCCTCAGGTGATTAGTGGGTACTAACAATTCTCCTATGTCGGGGCAGGTGAACAAGCCTACCCCTGTACAGGGATACACTGGTTTATCTCTCCATTTACTACCACATCGGGATGTTGGACTTTACTTGCATCTTCATGGAGCTAGCCCTACATATGTTGGTTCCCCACCGTATCGAGTTGGTGGCCTTTGATGGTAGGGAGACGTGGCCGCCTTTAAATTTCTTCCACATTTGGGTAGGGAGCTATGTTGATTGCCACCACATCGGGATGGTAGGCATCAAGAGCATCTTCTTGGAGCTGGTCCTGCAGGCATTGGGTTGCCACAATGTCAGGTTGGTGGGATTCATGACCTTGGTCATGGAGAGGTTCCTGCTGGGTAGGTGTCTTCCTGTGTGAGTGACAGGCTTGATGGATAATGACGGGGATGCACGACTGCTCGTATGATGCCACCTTGTCTGGATGGCAGACTTTGGAGGAGTGGACAAGTGTGTGTACCTTCTCACAATATGTCTCTGTCACTGGGTAGAAAAGCTCCTACTCATGGACAAGAGTGATGACTGGTCCTTGGTTGTACGTTTTCCACCCTCATCGGGTGGTCTGAGGGGCCGAAGCTTGAGGAGCGTGAGCCTGAATCCTCGGGGCGACATCCTCCTTAGCATGAGGATATTGAGTCATGGTGTAACCGCGACGACATCTTCTGGCAGGGGCCTTAGAGAAGAACCCATGTTCATTGAGTATGAAGTCGTCAGTGTCGACCTCATCCACCTCCCTATGATAAGGGAGGGATGTGTTATCTCGTTCCGAGGATAGACTCCAGAAACGATTTGAGACAACAATAGGAGATGTCTTGATCTGCTTTCACGACCGCTGCTTGGCAAGCGACCGGTGGGTCTAGGCAGATTGGAGGGCGTGCATGGCCGCCTCCACCGTCGGGAGAGTACTATTCAAGTGGTACTCTCAGATCAACGCATCTGAGACCCAGCATTGGTGACACTGAGTGGGTGATAGGGTCCTTCATTAGGGAGGATATCCGGTCATTGCTTTGTTTGAAGTATGCGTATGTGAGTTCCACTGTGATACCATTGGATCGAAGGGAGGTCTAATATGTACCTATAAATTATTTAAAAAATTCCACACTACTAACCAGTCAAAGCATCATCTCATGATCCCATGTGTAATTAATGACATTTCATGGCCCTCCCAGTGAGTATAAGGGGCAACAGAGTGGGATTGGGTTAAATCCATCATGCTTGGTTAAAGATTCATTTATGGTTCACGATTTTTGTTTCGACTGAGGGTGAGAAGACGTGTGCGGCCCAAATGTTGATTAGAGACGGTTTGGTTCTGCTTAATCACTCATATCATGTTCACTTTTTTCATTTTGAAATGCCCAACAGTTCCATATCCAATGATAGGTGGACCTGCTTTCCAAAGGCAGGCGTTCGCTGGGTGATTTGGCCAGTGATGCTTAAGAACTCACATAGGTCGAGAGGATGGGAAGTCAGGCTCATTGCACAATTTTGGGGGAATTTATTGCCTATTCGGGGACTCTCTTATAGATTTACGATGTATTCATATGTACGTGAATCATTGGTTTATACCCAAGCTTAGTATCCACGGATTTCTCCTGGTTGGAAATGGTCAGCTGAACGCCAGGATTCAGAATCATTTAGGCCCAAGGATTACCATCCCTCATTGGATTAATGACTTCGAGGAGTTTGGACTCATTGAGATGGAACTATTTTAAATCCACATAACTGGTCACTCTGGAGTTTATTGTCATCCAGGGGGGACAGAAAATGAATTGATTGTTTGGATCGAACATGTGATACGGGCTTCCTACGTATCCTCATGAGAGTAATCAGAATCCATGTAGTTCGATGCCACTTGATGGGACAAATCACTTTTTAAGGTCGTGCGACAAGGACCCATCCGTATAGTTTAACGTCTTGTGGCAAGGACCTTCGGGCGAGAGATGCCTAGTCAATTTTGGTGCGGGACTTACGCTGAAGTTCCCCAGAAGACCCAAGGGAAGCGATTTCCTAGGTGCATATACGATCATATTTGGGTCATGAGGACACGGTCTAGAAGTGGAGGATGTGTATCAGACTTAGATATTGGACATGCAGCCCAGGGAGGTTTCCTACGTATCCCAGTTGGTCGGGGATCAATGTCCACGTAGATCTGGGAGATTGGGGATTACACGTGAGAGTTTCCTGTTGTTGGGATTGAACGACAGGGGAGGCTTCCTATGTAACCTTCTTAGGAGACAAGGATCAAAACCCACGTAGTTCATTGTGAGGGGTGTAATTCTGCAGATGTCGTGACCATTACAAATCACTAATCCCACGTGATTTATGATCGGTGTGAGAAATAAGAGAATGCGAAAGACTTGGAAAGACTCTCACATTCTTCTACCGAGTGAAGGGGTAGAAGACGAAGAGTGGAGGAGAAGGCCAGGACCACTGGAATCTCCTTCTCCCTAATGTTGGAGGAATGTAGTAGTCGTGTAGTGGAGAAAAAAACCTTCCGTGATGAGAGGGGAAGGGACATTAGCATCCGGTGAGGATGGTGTGGGGATTACTCCAAGAGGGATGCCCGACCATTTCCCGGAGAGGGGAGAAGTGCTCACCACTAGTGTTCGTCCAAAGGAAAGGCGAGCGGGGTCCCTCAATCCACAAAATTGGAGAGGCAGAAAGGGGACTCCCAGGCTCAGACCCTATACTACCATGGGGATGTGAACCCATGAATGCTTCAAGAACCCGCTCAAGGGACGGGGAAACCCCTTTGTCCTCGCCTACCATGGGTGTGTGAACTCGTAGTGGCGTGCTGATACACCTGAAGGTTTCATCATACGGTTCTGGGGGCTTCAGTTGAGGCCTTGGCTCAGGGCTGATGAATTGGCCAATGAAAAGATTGGGAAGGATCGGGCCAGATTGGAAGGGTTATATCTGGCTAGTTTAACGGGAAAACTGAAGGAGCTGGTAGGCCGCATGAGTACTTGAGGAGTGGAACTCTTTGCGTAGGGGTTGCTATGTGGGTGGAGACGTCGTCCGCGTACCAGGGAGGCACATGGACTAAGAGGAGTCCCACGTACCAGGGCGGTATGCGGCTTCATGTTCAGCCCTAATACATGGGTGGTACGCGGTGGAGTCCACACAAGCCATGATGGCCAGGGGCGATGTCGGTCTGGTTTTCACCGGTCATGGCTTCAACCGCATTGGATGGTGCAAAGCGGTTCCTCAAATCGAAAATGTTTCTTAACTCCCTGTTTCGCAGGAAGTACATCCACAGAGGGGCCATGGCTCGCTGTGTTTATTTTATGTTCACGTTTCACCCATTTTTTATGCATTTTTCGGTTCCTTATAAATTCGTTTCAAGTTTCATACCTGTTCTGGACCGCGAATTGGAAGTTCTCCATTCGCGAAATCCTTAGCTCCTTCATCCGGAATTCTTCAACCCGAATCTGATCGATCCCCTTCTTCTTCCACTCTTTGTCCTTTTATAGAGGGGGAAAGGAGATGTATGTGTGGTCATGCAGAACCTTTTGTGGAGCCCCATGACCGAAAACCCAGTTTACGGATGACTTGGTCAATCCGTAACTCGCGGGGGGCATTGAATGCACCTCATCCGCGAACTAAATCAGTTCAGGGGGTGCTTTGCAGTAGCATAGGGCTCCGCCTCCATTCCGCGAAAGACAGCGAATGCGGTTTGGGACGGTTGGTGCATTTCACATCTAGGGCATTACGTGACGGTGGACCAGCCTGGTGCTTGCCCTGCTTAGTACCCATAGAGGGGTCGCAGCCTCCGTTTCGCGAACAATGTTGGTCAGTGGAGGGGGAAACTTGCTAAACTGGCCACAGACCATCAATGTTTGACCGGTACGTGGACCGGTCGGTCCTTTGCCAATCTTAAGTATTCTCCACATTTTCATCCAATTCTTTGGGAGAAATTGGGTAGAATCCTTTCTCAAATTATAGGGATACCCATTCTATTTTGGGTATTTTTCAGGACCCTATAATTATATTTTGTGAAATATTTAGATTAATAACAACATGAGTTGAAATTTAATATTTCCTCCTATAAAAATGATTGCCTAATTAACCCATTCAATTGACCCTTTGTTAGATACCATTTTATTTAATTTTGGTATACATATATCAAAATAGAATATCCATAAATGTTATATAATCCCTCAAAATTATTTTGGCATATAAATGTTATACAAAATGATAATCAAATATTTTTAGTTGAAATATTTGGTTTCAAAATTACATAATATTGAAAAAGTTATATTATTTTATCTTGCTAATATGATATAGTCTGATGATAAAGAGAAAAGTGTCATAGAAAAATATTTAATTTCTGTCAATATATCCAAAATTTTGGAATTTTATTACCATATATGTGCAGCGATGCATAATAATTCCGTTATGACATAACAATCATGAATATTTATTCAATTAATATAACCATTTAGGACACATCAATATAATTTGTACATGTAGATATCTAATAACATAAATATAAAATACATTGGTAAACTAATAAATCACATAATTTGGTAACTGAATAACCATAATTTTGATTAGATATATTTTATTATTTTTCATTTTTAAATAAATATTGTTTTCGAAAAATTTAAATTATTTTAAGATATAACTATGTCATTAATTTATCTTTACTATTGTCATTTGTTACTAACATAGTATATAATATTATCTTAATATATATATTCTTGATCTATATCACATCTATCATTTGAATGTCCAAAACATTAGGCCAATATAGAATATACTAAAAAATATTCATTTTATTTTATCTTGGTCTCTCAAAATAGATCACTTATTTATATTTTTACAGACAGCTAAAATGTAATAGGAGGTAATATGGAGAAATTATTTTTTTCCTGGATACCTGAGTGTAATAATAGAAGATAATATCTTCCAATTCTACATTTCATAAAATTACATATATTATTTTTAAAAGAATGATTGTTAGTATGAAATCAATTATGACATCAAAAACCATGATTTATTCCAATAATAAGAATGAAAATTTGTTGCCATCCATTCAGTAAAGAAAATATACATATACCGGTGTACTCTATCAAGATAATATGCCAATTATTGGAATTTCATTAATGGTCTACAATACTGTTACTATTATTATAAAATACATTTTTGAAACAACAATATATATAGTTATAAATTTCCCTATAATAAATTTAACTGATCAATACTTTTCTCTAAATGTAAATTCATATTCTTAATTCTATGAACATGAATTAATAATATTATATATATATATATATGTCTCCTACATAAATAAAAAATGATTTCTTTTGTATGGAGTAAAAAAAAGCCAAAAAGAGTACTGATAATCATATGTACTAAATGTATAAAACCCATTTGTTTATATCTATAATAATACATAATGTTATTTTTATGAAAAATTAAAAATTAATCTAATGAATGTGTTTCCATGAATCCCTATCACAAGGAAGATTTTAGAATCATGGTATTAGAATATTAGCATAATTCCATGTCAGGATGACAATGTTTTGTTATACATAAATGTGTGATTAAAAAATAACTCCACTATTTTATATGAATAAGTCTATATTGTCCTGGCTGATTTTTTCCCGTGATTATATATATATATTAGAAAATTATCTTCAAATTAATATCCACTATAATATAATGTGTAATAATTAAAATTTGAAAGAATCTTACAATAACCATGATTAAAATTATAAAATATGTATTTTTCAATCAAATTAATTATCAGGGAGTTTTTTTCTCCTCAATAGAAAATAATATTCAACCAAAAAAATATTTTTATCAAAATAACTCTTGGTAATTTTAAAATACTATTTAAATGTTCTATATTAAATAATAACATATAATTTTAATTTCATATTTTTGGGATATATGGCCTCATTTTCTGATTTCAATAATGCATAAAATTTAAAAGGTTAAATTTGGTGTTTGAATCATCATTTTGATTTTTCTTTTCACGGAAATGATAGGTCCTCTGCCTCATGTACCAAATTTTCAAATAATGATGGACCAGGATAAAAAAAATTACTCTTTTCAATTACCTTCACAAAATTGACACCAAGAAACATAATTTTCCTAAAAACATAAAATAGAAACTACTAGACTATCAAACATTCCATATCTCAATAGATAAAATTTAATTTAAAGTCACATATTTTACCATTTTGAAAAATAAATCTCTATTTGATTATGAAAATATCATAAATGATTCAACTCCCTAAAATTGAAATGTTTTGTTCAAGAATTGTGTATGATTTTTTATGACATAGTCTATCGTGGTTTCAATATATAATCTATGGGATATCTCTTCTCTACATAGTTTTTTTAAAATAATTTTTTTATATTTATATTTATTATTAATATTTATTAACTACGTTTTAATAAAAATAATTTATATTATTTCATGTAGTTAACAATAGAGTTAAAATTAATAATATTTTTATTTAAATAAATTTAATCATAAAATAAGTATAATGTATACTTTTTTCTAAATGAATACATAAAATTTATTATCTTACAAATTTAGAAACAATTAATTAATTTTATTAATTCACTAACTTATAATAATTCATGAAAACATATAACCATAGAAATCATTTCATTTATATTTGTACAATAATTATAATAATAACTATTTAATATATAATTATTAATAAAGAATATTTATAATAGTTAATAATTTTTTTAATTTTTTATTATATTATAACAACCATATAAGTATGCATGGAATTATATAAATAATATTGTGTAATAATTTGTAATAAATAATTTATAATATAATAATATTTTTATAATAAGTATTTATTTAGTTTATTATTAACATAAGTTTATTATCAATTATTAATAAAAATATATAATATTATAATAAATTATTTTTTAATAATTAAATAAATAATTAACAATTTCAATATAACATAATATCAATTTTATAAAAGAAAATAAAAAAATAAAAAAATTTTTAATTAATAATTGATTTTATTTGTTTTTAAGAATGATTTAATAAATTAATAAATCACAAATATTATTAGAAATTCATAATATTTTTAAATTTTTATCAAGAATTTTTTAATTAAAAAAATTCCCATTAATATGTAATTAATATTTTATATTAAATTCTAATAGTTTACAAACATATATTCTTAAAAAACTTTGAATTTATAATTTTATTATAATAAATAATAAATAATTTATTTTTTACAAATATACATTAATTTTAACAATTATTATTTACTTTTTAACCATTTTATTTATTTATTTATTATTAATTATATAATAATAATTTTAATATATATTTTTAATTTTATAAAAACACCAACTTAAGAAAATAAACATAAAAAAATTTAAATATCTCAAAAAATAATTAATAGGGATTTATTAACCATAATTTATTTAATGACATATTGGAACAAATTTATTATCAATTATTAATTAATAATTACTTTTTACTAACTTTTTTATTAATTAATTTATTATGTATTTATAGTATATTTATAATATAAAAAATAGTAATTTAGTAATTTAAATTTCTTATTTTTAAAAAATATTGATTAATAAATAAAAAATTATATTTCATAATGAATATTATTTTTAATATAGAAATTTATGATTAATTTTATTAAATTAAAAAAATTAATAAACATTGTCAATCATTTTATATATAAGTAATTATAAATAATTTTTTATTCTATTTTTATTTTATTTCAATATAATTTAGAATAAAAAATAATTAATCAGTGGTTTAAAATTATACTAATTTATAGTAATTTAATAATCAATAATTTTTAATTTATTTATTAATGTTAATTTATTGTTTTTATAATTATTTTTTATTTTAGTACCTTACTAATTTAATTAATTTTTAAATTATATTTTATTGATTTTTTTAAAAAAGTACCTTATATAAAAACATAATTCTTAAATAAAAACCCAATACATATATAAATATTTAAATATACAAAAGAAAAATAATTTTAAAAAATAACTAAACTGATATCTAATAATGAAAAAATAAAAAACATAATATAAAATAACTATTTTAAAAATAACTCTTGGTTGAATAAAAAAACTATATTTGGATGATGGATGGTTGAAATCGACAGTGATATCCTTTTCTTAAGGGAATTTCAGGGAAACTATGTGAAATAATGTCAAAATAAATCTACATTTGAGAATATTTATAAATAAATATTTTGTCAAAATTTATAAAAAAAATTCATTAGAATTAGTCTAGTTTATTTAATCTGTCGTTATGTTGGTATTTTTTTAGATGGAAATTTGTGATGGATACTATATTAGTTTCAAATAGAAATCTCTGTATAAATTGTTTTATCTATTAGTGAAATTTCTATGTAATGGGTACAGTTTTTCAGAAATAAAATGAAACTGATTTTTTTTTCATTTTTTACTATAACTAATTAGGATAATATTTTAAATCAATCAAAACTCCAACAAACTATCAATAACATAATCCATGTCATTAACGATTTTAATTTCACTTAGATACAATCACATCCACATACACACTCACACAAACACACAAACACCCCTCATATCATGAATAAGATCTAATAATGACCTCAATATCCAATATAATTCATATAGTAATATAATGAAAGTATAAAATCTAAAATAAAAATGATTCATTGCGTTCAATACAAGAATAAACAATAATATCTATTAAAATTCCTAAATAAATGATAGAAAACATATGAAGTTAAATAATTTTAAAAAAATTTAAATGATATCAACCCTAATAAACCATGAACAATGTATAAATTATTAGTTATCCAATGTTGTGTAATAGTATTACATACTAACCAATTAATCCGTACCTAAATTTTCTATAAGGATATGCATTCTTAATGGAAGATGGTTTTAGAGTCTAAAATTGTTTTATTTATGTGGTAATATATTCAAAAAATTAATATCGAAGAGAAATAATCATATTATTACTTCTAACTAAATAAAACCTAGTGATTACAGTATAATCAATGAGACCTCTTAACAAAAGGTTAGTTTTTTCTATTAACTTATAACTTAATAAATATTTTAATGTAAATTATTGGTTAAATAAAATAAATTACAACATAAAATATTTAAATATGTGTAATAATATGTGATATATATACTACGATATAAAGTGCCCAATTGTTTTTAGTGGTTTAATTTGTTTTCAATAAATATTTTTTCTATTAGTATAATGTTGATTATTTTCGAAAAGAGGAAGAATCCAACCAATGATATAGGCTTACGTAATTATCGATTAGTTGAGGTTGTGAGGATACATGAAATACTAAAACATCAGTATCTAATAAACTATAATACTTTTGTAATTTGTTCAAAGAGGTTTGGAAATATTCTTATCTTTACCAATAAAATCTAAATTTTATCCTAGTTGAACTAGAGTGTTTTGAGAAGACATTAATATAATTGAAATTATTTTATTTTTTTAATGAAATATATATTTTTCATGGATGATGAACACAAATATGAGTCTTCATGTTTTTAAAAGATTACCTAAACTATATAAGTTTACTCTAAGATAATAGAATTGTAATCCTATAATTACGAATTGTTTTCATTACTTCAAAAGAGTAATGAAATGTTCATGAGATTAAATATGACTTCAAAAGTGTATCTTAGACATAAAAACGATATTATTCATATAAAATTATTAAGGGAAATGATTATAATAAAACCTCATGAGTTATTAGATTTACCCATGACTTTATAAGAGAATAAAAGAACATCATAGGGGTCAATAGTACACTGTGAAAGGGAAACTATGAGTCCAATACATTTCAAAATTTGTTATTAATACAGAATGAAAGTAATTATTTCAAAAATAAATTAATTTTTATTAAGGACGTAAATTTTTTTTATTATTTAGATGGATTTTAAAATTAGAAAAAATGTGATTCTTTATGAATACATAATTCATTATTTGATTGAGGATGATGAAATTATACGAGAGTGAGCTAATAACAACATAATTAATTTTATAATTATCAAATATGGAAATTAAAAATTAAATATAGATGTTTTATTAAATATATATAACTGAAATATATTTATTCATTAATTGTTATTCACTAATAAAAAATTACAATTTACATTTTCATCCTTGTTGTGTTATACAAAATTCATCTTTGAATTGTCAGGAATAGGGTGATGAATATAATGAAGAGTTGCATGACCTAGTGTGTGAGGAAAAAAAATAGTTATAGTTGTATATTTTGATACATAAATTATGATTCCATATTCATTGAGTTCTGTGGTATTATATTGAGAAGGAGGATCCTTTTCCAATTTATTTTAAAATTTAAAATCTATCAATATGTATACAATATAAAATAAAGAATAAAAGATGTAGTATATTCATGTATTTACACACTAGTAATGTAGCTACGAAAAATAGAATATCATGTGTTCATTAAAGCACAACCATATTAAAAGATTAATAATTTAAATAGATTTTATTTGAACACACTGATATGGTTTCATTAAAGGAAATGTGATAGAGGATCAATATAATATTTTTAATGATTTTCAATACTAGGTATATTGAAAATATCTTTTTCTGATATTGAAAAAATATATTGATATGTGTGGATATGAGGATAAGATACAATACATATTAAGAGAATAAATTAACCTATTACAGGGAAGAGATAAAGAACCCTAAAGAACATAAAAAATAAAACAGTTTAGTTATTTGAAGTGGATGTAAAATAATGAAAATAGAAAAACAATTCCAAATATTCCTATGATACAATCAACTTGAGATGATATTAATAAGGATAATGAATGTTTTTTAGAGACCAATTGAAACTTCTTCTACTCTTCTTGATCTCAATGTTAAGACAATATAATTAGGGATTAATTTAGTATCATGATAACAATAGGCTCAATATTTGAGAGAATAATATGAAAATATTCTATGAATGATCTAGGAATTTCATTCACTTATAAGGTCCAACTTTCATTCTATCATTATTGAATATTAAAAATAACAAAACTATTATTTGTTGAGGAAAAGGATCGTCCATTTTATTTAGAGATATCCAAAGCTAAAAAATAACTTTTTTAAGAGTTTTGATAAACATTCCATTGAGAAAATGTGGGTGATTTATAAAAAAATTGATAATTTTTGGAGATGTATTACACTAGTTGGTGGATGTAAAAAAACTCATCACTTTTGAAATATTATAAAGTCATGTGATAAATATGTAGACCCTACCGAGAATCACATGTAAAGGATGATAATATTATAAGTGGGTAAGCTATGACTCTAAAACCCCAATCACAATAAGGATTATGTTTCCCATAAAAGTATGTGAACCTTGTAAAATCACTATTTTATTCTCTTAGTTTATATATCCATTTCATGTTGTATATGTGATTTAGTGAAAAAATATATACATTATTTTCCTTAACTAGAAAAATATTCCAAAATCCAAAGAGGGTAAGAAGATTTTATATGTTAGAAACGATTTGAAAACTATTTATCCAAGGTAACTTAACATCCTACATGTGCCTTTATATATTCATTAGGACTTCCAACTGGTATCATAATATATTTTTACCTTAGGTTGTATCTAAGAATTTTCATTCCCATGTATTTTAATATGAATGTTTGAAGGGATGATTTAATTTTTTTAAATATCTTTAGATGGAAAAATCTAGTAATAAAAATATTTCTATAGAAATTATGGATTTTCCAAGATACTAAAAACCACAAAAAAAATTGATATGATATGATGATGAGAAATAATTCATGAGTAAAGTAATAATTACTCCTTACAAACATAAATCCTAACTATAAATGTATTAAAAAATGTATTGACATATGTGATGAAATTGGTTCCTCTATTGAATCGGGTACAATATATAAAGAGTATTTATATGACTATTCACTCATTAATTTTTATTATGATGTAATATATTATCTAGAAATGCTACCAACCGAACTCATCACATATATACTTTCACCCATAAAAGGACCAAAAGATGAAACAATACTACTAAATGGAAAACTAATAAAATAAAACATGCATTGTCTACGAAACTGAGCATATAGAAAACACACAAAAAATTGATTAATGATAAGTAAATAATATGTTCCATCTTTTAATGAAAGGGTTTCTATAATTAATTAAGATTTTAATGGGGTATTTTTGAGTTGGTTTTGAGTGAGGATGTTTTTTCTACAATGACTATTGAATTGAAATTTTCCCATAAAGTATTTATGAATTCCATAAAATCTCATCTTAAAGTTAAAATTAATATAATAAAAGAGATTTGTAATTATTTTATAGATTTATGTAAAATTCATAAGTATTAATTGACAAAGTTGATAGTATATTGTGATGAATGCGTGAGAAAAAAAATGAAGGCTAATTGTACATGATTAATATTAAATGTATTCAATTGTATGGAATGTAATGAAATATAGAAAATACCCACACAAAATCATGACAATATAGAATAAGAACATGTGATATCATAAGTATTTCTAATCCATGACGATTTTGTAAACATTATCTATCTATATGAAAAAGGTTATTGATTACTTATGGAATAAAACTAATAGGAATCATATAAAATAATCATACCCAATCTATAGATAAATCTAGTATTATTGATTCTAATTTAATGAATAGTGTTTAATTCAATATAAATTATATAAAAAATATTTGTGGATGAAAATAGTGATAATACACCGACATATCACATGATGAAATAAGAAAATTCGTAAAAATTATATCCATAATCTTCCCAAAAAATAGTATTATAAATATATTAAAAATTAATAAAATTAATCTTATATGCTTATTTTGAAAGATAGTGAATGAAATTGTATGACCACTATTAGTGTTGAAGTAATGTTAGGATAATGTCAATTTATTTTTTTGACATAATCTCATTAAACAGGATTTATAAGAGGGCCAAATTTTAGTATAATAGTTTTAATTATAAAGGAATACCTATTGTAAAAAATAATACTTCAATGAAGAATCAAAATCGTTAAACTATGACCACGTTCAAAATTCATGATGAATTTTTTTGATTACTATAATGGATGTGTAAATATTGAGGAGTAAACTAAAGAAGAAATATGATCTAACAAATCCCTTGAATATAAAAGGATGTAGAAACCTAAATAATTTTAGTCTACTACGATAAAAACATCCACATTACATATCACTATAAACAACTATCGAATATTATAAAAGATGAAAACTAGATTGCATAAATAAAATAAGAATCAATTTTATTAAGGGAGATATGGTGGGATTGGTGGGTGTATCTCCCAATGAATAGATTGAAAGTATACCCAAGATGAGTACCATGAATTTTATAAAATAGTTTTGTAGAATGTGACACTATGTTTAATATGTGGGTAACCTGAGTGACCTACGCATATCATACATAAATATTACATCATTTACATGAATATTCATTAAATTTCATATTAATACACACTCAAAGACTGTAAATTATTTGTTTATCCAGATATGAGATATATAATAAAATAATTTAGTGAAATATCGTCAACATCACCAACACGGATCTTCTCTCATAATAAGCTTTCATAGTAGTTTATTTCTAAATACATCTATTCATAACATGATGAAGACATTAATATGAGATATCATTATTAAAAATTATCAACATGCATAAATATAGTTGATATCAGTCAATGATCATATGTTAGCATGGTAATATGGGTATGGGAACAAGATCATAATCCAATAATGACATATCATTTCTATTAATTATTAAGAAATCATTACATAACATTTTTTCAACCAACACACATAATAAATAATAAAATAGAATCATCAACAATTAGTCTTTGTTCATGAGGACATATCATAAGTATCT
The DNA here is from genome assembly GCA_963277665.1 of Viscum album. Taxonomy (NCBI): domain Eukaryota; kingdom Viridiplantae; phylum Streptophyta; class Magnoliopsida; order Santalales; family Viscaceae; genus Viscum; species Viscum album. The sequence goes on from OY728123.1 coordinate 886,057,479, forward strand.
AAAATAAGTTTTTTCCATACATATAATCATGTAAAATCATTTCATTGGTCTTGATTCACTATTGAGGCTATCATAGTGGATTGGTTTCACTCTACGTTACATAATTTCCTTAGTTATGGTTTACTCATAACACTATCAATGTGGAAAGGATCCCCAATTTAACTCAGTTAATTCCTCATTATATTCCTTCCTATATCATTATATATCATTCATTACCCAATTCCTTGGTGGTATATATAAATTCGGTACCCCAATCACATAAAAGGAAAAATAAATATACATTCAACAATATCAAAAAACATTTATCATACCATCCAACCGTAACCTATAGAAAATAAATAGGACTCATAAAAATTTCATCATTAAACCATACTTCTACCAGATAATTAACATGAAAAATATCATAATTGGATTCATTATCTCATCATAGTTGAATTAACCAATTTGAATGAAATGGGATTCATGTAACGATACTATAAACACCATCATCATATATTATATATAAAACTAGAAGTGCTAATCAGATCACATCCCAAATAAAACATAATATTCCTTCAAGGATGTTGACAATGAAGAAAAATACCTTTAAAATAAAATTTAAATATTTTATTGAACGCATGAGAAAAATATACTTTCATTTTGATAAGACTTTAAAAAAATTCCCATAATATTTTAAAAATGATTTTATTTGAAATTACCCTTATATAATTCTAAAGAAATATTGTAAATAAATAGTTATCATGATGGTGAGAAAATATCTTCATAGAGTTTACATTATATGAGAACAATATTTTCACACATGTGTAAAAAGTCAAACATGAATTATTCAGAAACATTATAATTAAAAATATTTCTTTTAAAACATTTTAAAAAATTTAAAATGTAATGAAATTAACCATTTTAAAAAATTATAATTTTAGATAAAAGATTCCACTATATAATTTTTATGGGAATGGATATAAATTAAAATGTTTGATTACAAAAGAAAAATTAAGGTTGACTTTTATTTTAAAACATTTTCTCAATAATTTTATGTACCATGGAGTAAGAAATTATGATATTATTGAAAAACACTAGAAATATTAATATTAGAAGAAAATTTTTGGGTTTTGAAGAATATGATCCATATTATTTTCCTTTAGGAAAATTTATCATATACAATCACAAAATGAAATGATATTTTTATATCCCCCAAATTTACTTTCTATATTTTCCAACACTTTTAAAGGGAAAGTGAGAACCCTCACAGTGCTACAGATCTAATATTTTGATATAAACTCTTACATTAAGTTTCAGCTTTCTTCATATTCATTCAAATGTCATATTTCATAAATATAAATTTATTTTAAATATATTTTATGAAAATATTATTATATTATATACAATATTTCATTCCATTAAAATTTCAAATTATCTTTTTTACAATTTAATCCTTTAAAAGAACATTCAAGTAAAAAGAGGTTTGTTTTCCGTATTTTTTTTACTTAGATGATTATTATACTTTCACTATGGTCATGGTTTCATCATATCAAAATTATTAGTCATGATATAATTAACAATTTTATTAATCATATACACTTTAATAATTTTTCATATAAATAGAGTATGAAAAATGAATGACATCACTTTTTGATGATGAATGTCCATATATAGGCATGATTAATGATTCAACGTTTTAAATGATGCAACAAAAGAGAGGTATAAAAATAATTCACCATTGTATATTTTTTATTATATCATAAATATATTATATATTCATTAAATATATCCCTATTATTATCCTTGTAATTCAAAAATTAAAAATGAGTCACATAACTTTGTGGTGGTGGTGTTCCACACAAATGCACGAGAGACTATAATTTTACAATAGATAAAAATCTAAGAAGGAAGAAAATTTAATATAATTAAAGACTAAAAATTATTTCATAAATATAACATATTACTATTAAATCCATAACAATAAAAATGCATGAAATATGGTGATGAAAATGAATCATATCGTAATGTGGTGGAAATTGTCCACTCAAACACCTGAGTGATACATTTATTTCTCATTTAATGGAGAGGAGGTGAAAATGGTTGTTATATAATTGTAATAAAATATATTCATATTTATTATTGTTTATTTACCATGTTAGGATATATATAAAAAATTTATATAAAGTATAAGAAGAAATAAATATTAAGAATATCATGTCAAACCACTGCCTCTTCTTTGCAAGACCACCATTGTCGTACACCTTAATACGTATTTATATGGTATTGGGGTAAGATATGGAGATTGAGATTAAAGGTAAGGGATATATAAAGTTGTTCAATAATGAATTTTTTGATCATGATTACTAGTTGATTATGAATTAAGGTGGATAAGTGGTACCCTTTTATAGGTGAGGGGAGGGACACCCCATGAATTACTTAAAATAAATAAATAGTATAAATTCAATCATTAATAAATATATCAAAAATTTGAAAAGAACTATATGTTAGGGTAAGATAATATCTTCTTAACTTTTTTATTATATTTTAAACTAGTATATGTGACATTATTACACATTCCTCTTTGATTAAAACCCTCAGTAAATCACGTTTAACCCTAACACTAGTAGACGAAAAACAAATCGATTCATTATGAGAACAATTAAGGTAAAACTATTAATTTATTATAATAATTATTATTAAAAATATTTAATACATTTAAATTATTGAATTTATTTAAGTTCTATAAATTCATTTTAAATAAGTTTGAGAAAATCAAAAAAAAATCCTTCTCTACAAAAATAAATTTTAAGTATAAATAGTGTTTACCATCATTTCAAACCTAGGAGACACAATTATATAGATATAAAAAATTTCTAACTGAATAAAAAATATATAAATTTCATTATCATTAGTAATCAATAATAATTTTTTAATATATTAAGCTAAAATCACATTACACACACATAAAACCATTATTCCTAAAAATATCTAAATTTACATTAAAATTATTTCATTTATATTTATATCCAATTAATAAACAATTAATTCATTATTTATATATTTTTAAATAAGTTTTCATATTTAATTTTTTTTTCTTATCAATACCTACCAATCCCATATCTATACAATAACTATTAGTGAATAATTAAGTAATAGTATAACACGGTTTGTTTAAACATGGTGTAATGTGTAAAGACAGCTATCCAAGAAATTATATATATTTAAAAAGGAATATATCATAAAATAACATTGTGTTAAATTATTCCACCTTATAATATTTCCCCCTTTCAAATTAATTCTCTTTGATATTTAAAACTGAGTATAATTATGCTACATCGTATCCTTGGCATCCCATGTAGCTTCTATAAATTTATGGCTTCAACACAAGACAATGACCAGGTGAGCACTTTTATTCCAAATAAATTTATGTCTTTGATAAATAATCTCAACCAGATGTTCTTTATAAGATATATCATTATTCAATGGTATGAAGTATGATATTAGTGAATATGAAGGATACTATTTTTTATTCCTTTGGAGAGATACATGGAACAAAATCAAAACTTGATAGAGATCATGTGGATGTTCCAATAGATAATAAAAATCTCAATATAATAAATGAGTTTATATGGATCAATATATCTAGGGGTCAATATTCCCCTATCTCAAAATCTAATAACCTTATTCTATGGAGATATTCATATGAATACCTTATCTGTAATAGTAAATGATTGATATCACTGCTGAATTTTAAAAAATAATTTATTTTTTATCTAAGCTTTCCCGATATCTTTCTGAATAAATCTATCATTCTCTTCCATTTCCTCAGATACCCCAAGTCCGAAATTATTTCATTCTAAAACTTAATCACATCACCTTTTAGTTCTTCTATTCCTTATAAAGAGTGGATCCTAAGTAGAAATATGAATTCTCGAGTGAAATTATTTTATATAAGAAAACTAAAAAAGAAACATGTTTCCATAAAAAATTCAAAATCCATATTAAAATTTCTCAACATATCTTATAGGGTTTGATTTTTCATCTCAAACTGGACATATTTCAATGTATGATATTGAGTACTGAATGTTAGTTATATATTTAATGATTTCTTAAGTCTTCTCCAGAACATTAAGGAAACACTCATATCATAATGATATACTATATAATTTGGTAATCTATGGATCATTAACATTACATTTATCTATATCCTAGAATTATAATAACGAGTGAAATATTCTATAATGGAAATGAAATGTTTTGATTTCATGAAGAGGTTGAGTAAAACAAAAATAGAACTAATGCATTTAACTGTTCTAGGTATTCAAGTGATGAAATTCATTGTCTTGTTTCCCAAATTCTATTCTAGTATAGGTATGGTTTCGGACATACCGTATATACTTTTGTCCCATTATCGTAACATCCTGACATACAACATATCAGGATATATAAATAGAAATATAAAATTTCATTTTATCCTAGTAAAAATACTCTTTCAGAAATATATATATATATATTCATACTTCATGGATGGATAGAAAATGATTTACTGTGATCTTTATATAACAAATCATTCATCATGTCTAGTATGTAAGGGATATATACATTATAAGGCCACAGCCTTAAAGATTACATAATGTTGAATTATGTCAAGAATTCTCATTGTGAATATTTTCTGGTTTATATTTTTAGATAATTGGGACATAATTATTAAATTACAACTCCAGTGAAATATTGTTATATAAGAAAAAATAGCTCATCAATGGTTATAAAATAAGGACCGAAAATATTATCCCATCAACAAATAAAAATCAGGGAAACCCGATTTTTCAATCATAAGGTACCTTAAAAAATCATAAGAATTATGAATAACACACATAAATCATAAATCATAAATTTCACTTATGGCATGCATATAATAATTATATTGTTGCTATCACAACTACTTACAGATTTACCTTTGGAATACCCATCACATTATTTTACCTAAATCTAGTAGGAGAAACCGTAACGTTTACCTCTATCATGTTACCCAATGCATTAGAGAGCTATCACAGGCTCACCAGCCCTAGGTTTATCAAGTAACCACCCTTATACGTAAACAATGACCAATAACCATAACATATTCATGACACATAACTTACGAATAAAGTAATGATAAAATTTCCACATTCTAATCACAATATATAATTTCATGATATTGGCATAATCAATGTTTTTTTAAAACCGTTTTCAAAAACATTTAAAACATTAAATAAAAAGATTTTTGAATCAATGTGTACCATTCCACTTTGAATCCTTTGAAATAAATTTAATTTTAAAGAATTATTTTTCATATAAATAATCCTTAAAACCATTTTGAAAATATGGACATTAATGAGAAATATTTATAAGAATAAATGTGTAAAACATTTAAAACAATGTTTTAGTTAAAGAGTCCCTTAACACATGAAAATATACTTGGATAAAAATAATTACATAATAAAATTAAACAAAGAATATAATATCATGAGAATAAGGAGATTCATTATATAAAATGTCAAAAGGGAAGTATATCAACCATTTAAAAGTGAATTGGTGTATAACAATAAATACTTTTTAATGGAATGTAAATTGGGACAGAGTCCCTTCCAATGATCATATCCATAGATTAAGGAAAAATAAATGAAATTATTATGTGTGAAAAAAATGAATACACACAATATAAGTGGATATTATGTGTAAAAAAATCATAGTTTATTCACAGAAATTCATATAATGACATAATCAAGAAGTAGAAGTTTAACTCAATGAATTGAAATTGGGTTAAGAAGTTCTCATAATGAAATTTGACAGCCTAACATCGTCACTTTAAAATTCATAAGATGAGTTGATGATAGAGAAAAGGTTATATCATCAGTTGGACATACAAATTGATAGCAATATGGATATATAAAAACATATCCCGACATAAGAAATTGGAAATTAAAAGACATAACATAAATGAAGTCTTTTTAAAAAGAGAAGCGTTAAAGGTTCCCTTATCTATTTGTAACATTCGAAACATACAGCCCATTAAAGATGGATAATACCATGAAGATGTAAATACCCATAAATAAAAATATATTACACAAATAATATAATAAATTTAATTATTTAAACATAAAAAAAGGAAATTGTGGAAAATATTGCATGATTCTCACAGGAATAAAAAGTTAGATGACAACCCATTATCACATTGTAATCAATCGCGTCGTATGAAACAAATTTAATAACCACCAAATTAATCAAAGGATACCATGAATATAAATAGAATATTTATATTATATATCATATGGATCTACAAAATACACCACATTCAACAATGAATTGGCGAATAATGGAAATCTTGTGGAATTAAAATTTTGATAAGAAACCCCTTGCCTCAAGTCTGAACTATCTGGTATGTTCCTTGTTTTTACTAAGTAATAATAATAATTTAATTTATACTTTAATAAGAACATTTTTAATGTTTATTATTCATTTTATATCACTTATTACCTTTCTATAACAATTATTTTATTATTTCATTTCATATCGGACAATTTTTTGATGTTCAGAACTTGAGTAAAAAATGAACTTATTTTAATTACAAGTTGTCCCTGTGGAAAAAATACCATTTTCTACGAGAATGATATTAATTATTTAGATATCATATATATATATATAATAGTATATGACATTTGGAGATAAAAAATGAAATGCACCAGTCATGGAGACGGTAAGTCGTACAAACACAAGAACGCTACTTTCATTTATATTTCATATTTAATGGAATGAAAATATAATGATACATAGGTATATTATAATTACAGTATCTATGATATATATGTTACATAATTTCATAACTTCATCCTTTATATGTTCCATGTATGTCATGAACGAATCATATCACCTTGATGGGTGGTAGTCCTCACTTCCTCAAATTAAATTATCGTTTTTACACATATTCGAAAGAATAAAGGTATGTTTGTAAATAAATAAAACAGAGGAATAGAGAAAATATAAAAATTATATATATCATATATAAATACAATTCCATCATAATGGCCACAATTAGGGGAGTTTGGATATATCTGAACAATCATCATTTAGTGAGGCATTAGTTCACCGTCCACTGAAACAATATGTTCGTATACACTACATGGAGGTGGGTGGAAGTGTATTTTGAATCCTTCTCATAAATACAACCTAGTATATTGGGGATTATGGTGTAGTTATAAAATGATGTACTACATATATTTTAGGGTGTTTGAGAAGTTATATAAAAGAAAACTACTTAAGAGAAGACGTGGCTTTTTAATTTGGTAACTCCCTTTGGATTGAAACAAATGGATTTCGTGATGTTCCTTCTGCCTAAGTTAAGGATTCTGGGTAGAATAGAGGTATGTTGGGATATTTATTGGGAAAATTATGGACTATCCAAGGGGATTGAGTGTTGTGAGTAATGGGATAGGGTGATGGATTTTATAAGGGGGTGGAGGGTCTCTTTTGGATTGTTTGAAACTATTATTTTATTTTATAATGGATTTCAGTTTCTAAGTGTCCAAAACTCATTAAATTGGAATATAAGACGACTCATGTTTTAATTTAAATCATCCAATAACAATTTGACAGGTTTTGGATATGGTTTTAATTATTATAATCATGTTTATTTAAATCATTCATTAATGTGGTAAACCCTACATCATTATTGTGTCATAAATAATATAATTTATTTGATATCTAAAAATTATAAAAAAATATCATTATTTTGGAATTTTTTTTAGATTTATAATGAATTATTATTTTTTAATAAATAACATATATAAAACCATGTTAAAATTTATTTACTTAAAGATATATGTTTGTGTCATTGTTATCATTACATTATATTAATTAATATAATGTATCATTATCACTCTTAAGTGGCTCCATGGGGTCCCAAAATCGACACATGTTTGCCCATGGTTGGACATGTATCAGCCAATATGATTAGGATATATGTTAGGTTAACTATAACATTATTATAATGTTATTTTTACCATTATTTAACTGATTTACCCTTTAGCCATGGTAAATTAAATATTTACGAAAGTAAATATTCATAATGTCTAAAAATAAAAGTTACTTATTTACAAAATTTTATCCTCCTGATTCCAAATATGGAATCCAATTTTCCAAATTCCAAAAATAGAAGTTTCTGAAATTAATTCAAAATTAATTCCCATTTTCAAAACAAAAGCGTGTTTTTAGGAAATAATATCTATCAAAAGATTGACACTTATTTATGTCCAATTACATAGTGAAATCACTTCCAATGACCATCATTGGATTAAATGGTAAAAACAAAATATAATTACACTTTAAAACCAATAAAAAATATAATCTAGCCATATAAATAAATTATATTAAAAAGAATATTTGAATTAAAATACAACATTTTTCAGTACTCATAAAAAATGAACATTATCAAAAATATACCAACATTTCATCCAATGTAAATTTTGATGTCCAAATTCTAAATAAGAATATTATTTTATCCAATAGAACATATAAAATTGGAAAAAATTATATTTAAAATTAGTTCTCCATCAAAAGGTGGTAAATCAACATTTTATTAAAAATTAGAGTATTTATGCTTAAAATTAGAGTCATTTGCATTTTAAGCCTCTAAATTTAATATGATAATTGTAAAAAAAATTAGTCAAACATATATAATAATTTTTTAGTTAGTTATGTTCATTCCCACCATTACAATGGCTAGGCATTAACTACCATTTAAAATAATAATATTTTATTATTATTTATTAGTATAACCCAATGTTTTGTTCAACATAAGATTTCAAAGAAAGACATTGTTATGTATGAGTATGCCATCGAACATAGAATCCCATTTAAGGTAAAATTAATAATTAATTAAAAAAAATTCATAAAAATGAAAATTTAATATTCTTTATTTGCCTGGGATGTTACATCCTTCCCTCCTTTTGAGAATTTCATCCTCACAATGTTAAAATTAGGCTCATAAACTTCACTGAAAATATTGCATCTGGAAAAGAGACAATAAAACAATCACTTTAAAATAAAGGAAGAAAAGTAAAGAGGTTACCTGAGACAACAAATACTTGGATTCCATGAAAACATGGATATGTAGGATAAAACAAACCATCAATTTCTGATTGGTGAGTGATATAAAACATGATTCGGAGATTGTTAACCACCAAAAAATCCCAAACATCTGATGGGTTAAAGAGTCTTTGATTATCCAGTAGGAAAAGTTAACAGATGACATTATTGGTTTTATGTTACTTTTCATAAAGTTGAGGAATTTATTTATCATCTTAAATAAAAACATAAGGAAACATACTTACTTGTCATGTAGACATTCATACTTTTATAACATTCTACCACAAACTCATATTTTCTCCCAATGATGAGTTTTCAAAATAACAGTCACATTAAAAGTGCTAGAATCAACATCTAGAGTATCACATAATCCACAAAAAATGAATTATATATTTCCTCTCTCTTTAGACATCAATTAAAACCAAAATGTATAGTACAAGATCAGATAATCCCAAAAAAGGATAATAATTTATAAAATGAAATAGTACTGTTAATCTCTAAAATTGAACAAACAATACCAAAAGTTCAAAAAATACCATTAAATATACAATTGTACTTAAAATACTATAATATAATCCAAACTTATATCGAAACCCAAAACTCGGAAGGTTTTAATCACATAGTCATCCTAATTAAATCCTAAAATTTATCTCTAAATAACATCAGTTACTCTTAAAATCACATACTAAAAACTAATTAACCTAATCACATATTCTCTAATATAGCTTAATAGTTTTCATAAATAACCCAAATCACCATATGTCCAAAATAAAAACATAGATTCTTCCAAAATAAAATTTCAACCACTTCTCTACAAATGAGATCGGACAATATTCTATTCCACTTAATCATATAGTGTTCCCAAAAGCGAGAATGTATTACAAAATAACCTTTATCACTTAATCAACAAATCATTTTCATACAATAAGGTTATCCATTTGATAAAACATAAGTTCCAAAAATCAACTTATTCTTGATCCATAAAAAATTTAACTAAAAATAATAAGTCATACTAACCATAGACTTCACGTTGGCTAGTGGTAGGTGATGAACCCTTGTCTCCATTCAGTTGTGCGTTTGATTCCTACGGCCTTTTCATATGCAACGGGTTGTCACCCATCATACGAGTTGTAATTTTTATAAAACACAAAAAATACCCCTTACATGTTTTAACCTCAAAGATTTTACTATACATTTCATTTTCGACCCAAAACATTAAGACCTCAAAATATTATATATTGTCATTTTTTCCACCTTCTTATTATAAAATAAAATTATTCAAAATAGAAAGAACATTATTCCTCGATCATGGTGTCTATATGGTTTCATAATCATCTTGTTCACGGTGGTAGAAGATCCATGCATTGCAACAATGATTTAAGAATCCTTCAAAATCATTTGCTTACTTTATCCAAATACACCATGTACAAATTTGGTCATATGGGTGTTTGCAGAAAAATAGTTTCTATAAATAATAATGTGTGAAAAATAATTTAAAAACATCTCATAAAACATGATTTTTATAAAATAGTAGGATCAATTTTGAGTTGAAACTTTCAATCAATGGTACTTTTATTATACCATAAGAATGTTCTGAGAGACTATATTGTAAAAAAAATATAAATAGGTTATGCCAGGGTCTCCTTCTTCAGCACCTTTTTCAAAATCATAATATGCTTCAAAATATTATGATAAGGTAAAATCTTTGAAAATTCCTTGATAATATTTACTTTTCTTGATAATATGAGAATATTGAGAATATAATATTTGATTAAATATAACCAATGATCCTTGATGATAATGAGGTATAGTGGAAGTGTTTGATATATCAAACAACTACTTGGAAGTGATTTGTATACTAGAAAAGGTATCACAATCATCAAAACATGACCTATAAATAATTATTGCAAGCATGTCATCTAGATGAGATAATAATGTCATTTGAGATCCTCCTCCTTCCATTTGTAACAAAATTTCCATTATCTGAAAAAGTTATAAAACAAGGATTTAACTAAAATAATAGACATAGGGACTAAACATGTGATTAACGAAAATTATTAATCCCTAAAGTTGTCTAAACAGACCTCTGATACCGACTATAAGTACCCTTCCTTAAGCATTACATAATCTTGAATTATGTCAATAATTCTCTTTGAGGATCTTTTTTGGTTTTGAAATTTAGAGAATAAGGCCATAACTATTACATAACATCCTGAATATTATATAAAGACACTACTACTCAATTTCCATTTTTTATAAAATAATAACTCATAAAAAGAAACATGTCTATTTACATGTTTTATAAAGAATGACTTCTCCTTGATCACATCATTGGCCATATTCATCTTTAAGTCCTATCGAAAACATTTCTATAAATTTGGAATAACATAAAAAGCACAGTAAGGTTATAATATAAGGAAGGCAAACATTATCCCATCAATAAATAAAAATCATTGAAACCATACTTTTCAATCATACCATTCATTATGAAATAATAAGATTTATGAATAACACACAAAAATCATAAATCATAAAGGTTATTATGGATTCCATATCATACATACATTGTAGCTATGACATATAGGTAGGGAGTTATTTTTGGAATACCCATTATAATATATTCCATAAATCTCATAGAAGAAACATTAATGTTTACCTCCATCACATTACCCAATGCATTGGAGAGCTATATCGGGCTCACCCGCCCTAGGTTTATCACAGAACCACCCGTATATGAAATAAATTCCCAATAACTATAAATTATTCACAACACATAAAACAAGAATAATGTAAATATAAAATTTCCCCATTCCAATCACAATATATCTTTTCAAGATATAGACAAAATCAATGCTTTGTTAAAACCATTTTCAAAACCATTTAAAACATTCAATAAAGTGATTTTATACAAAGTGTCCCATACCACTCTGTAGCATTTGAACGATATTTTAATTTCAAAACATTCATGTCCACATAAAAAAACCTTAATTTTTATTGAAAACAAGGAAATTAATGAGAAATATTTACAATAATAAATCTATAATACATTTAAAACAATGTTTTAGTTAAAGAGTAACTTACCACATGAGAAAATACTTGAATAAAAATAATTACAGAATAACATTAAACAAAGATTATAATATCATGACAATAAGGATATTCATGACATAATATGTCAAAAGGGATGTATATACACCACATAAAAGTGAATTGGTGTATAACAATAAATAAGTTTCAATGGAATCTAAATTGAGACAAAGTCCCTTGCAAAGATCATATCCTTAGATAAAGGACAAATCAATGACATGATTATGGGTGAAAAATAATAATACAACCAATATAAGTGGATATTAAGTGTAAAGAATTCATAATTCATTCTCACATATTCATATCATGAGATAATAAAGAAGTATAAGTTTAGCCCAAATAATTTAAATTGGGTTAAGAAGTTCTCTTAAAGAAATTCGATAGCCTAATAGTGTCACTTTAAAATTCAGAAAATGAGTTGATGTGAGAGGAAAGGTTCTATCACCACATGGGCATAAAAATTTTAGTAATAAGGATATATAATAATATATATCGACATAATAAATTGGAAATTAAAAGACATAACATAAATGAATTATTTTAAAGAGAGAAGGGTGAGTCGTTCCCTTATCAATTTGGTAACTTATGAAACATACATCCAATGAAAGAAGGATGATAAAATGAAGACGTAAATACCCATAAATTAAATTATTGTAAAAAAATAATACAATCAATGGCAGTACATACACCACACAAATGTAAATAGTGGAAAATATAGGTTGAATCTCACGGGAATAAAAATTGATATGACAACCCATTACCATATTGTAATCAATCGAGTCGTATAAAAAATAGTTAATAACCATCATATTAATCATAGGATACCATTAATATAAAGAGAATAATGACATTATATATCAAATGTAAGTACTAAATAAACCACATTCAGAAAAATATTTGGTGAACAATGGAAATCTCATGTAATTAAAAGTTATATAAGAAACCTGTTACCTCAAGTCTGACTTGTCTTGTATGTTCCTTGTTCTTCCTGAATAACAAACATAAGTTAATTTATATTTTATTAAGAACATTTTTTAAGTTTATTGTTAGTTTTTTATCACTAATTACCATTCAATAACAATTAATTAATTTTATGGGTTCATATTAGACATTTTTTTGATGTTCAGAACTTGAGTCAAAAATTGAACTTCTTTTAATTACAAGTTGTCTATGTGGTAAATATTACAGTACCTACATAATTATATACTAGATTTATATATCATTTATAACATACATATCTAGTATATATATTTATTTATTTATAATAGTACATGACATTTGGAGATAATAAATGAAATGCACCGTTCATGGAGACAGTAAGTCGTACTTACGCATGAACACAACATTCATTTATATTTTATATTTAATGGAATTAAAATATAATGATAAATAGTTATATTATAATTAAAGTATCATATTATATATATGTTACCTAATTTTATAACTCCATCCTTTATATTTTCCATGTATGTCATGAACGAATCATATCACCTTGAGGGGTGGTAGTTCGCAATTCCTCAAATGAAATTACCGTGTTTACACATATTGGAATGCATAAAGGTATGTTTGTAAAAAAAGTCAGAATAAAAGAGAAGAGATAACCACAATATATATCATATATAAAAACAATTCCATCATAATGTCCACCATGATAGGCAGTTGGAGATATTTTAAAATTCATCATTTTCTGAGGCAGTATTTCACCATCCTCATAAACAGTAAGTTTGTATCCATTAGATGGAGGTGTATGGATGTTTAGTTATAATACTTATCATAAAAACAACCCATATTATTTAGGATACTATTTTGGTTATAAAATAAAGGAATAAATAGATTTTAGGGGGTCAGATATGTAAAAAAAAGAACATAAGAGAAGATGTTACCTTTAAATCGGGTAAGACCTTTTGGATTGAACCAAAAGGATTTCTTGAAATGCCTTCTGCCAAAGGTAATGATTCTAGGAGGAATATTGGGATGTATGGAGCTTAATTGGGATGATTTTTGACGATTCAAGTAGCTTGAGATGTGTATGTAATGGGTTAGGGGTGATGGATTTTTGTAAGGGGGTGGAGGGGCTCTTTAGGAATGTTTGAATATACTATTTTATTATATAATGATTTTCGGTTTCTAAAGGTCCAAGACTCATTAATGTATAAGATAATATTACTTATGTTCGAAATAAAATCATCCAATAAATATTTTACTGGTTTTTTTTATTTTTATAATCTTATTTTTCAAAACCATTCATTAATGAGGTAAACACTACATCATTATTGTGTCATATATAATTTTACTTACATGATGTATAAAAATTATAGAAAAAATACCATGATGTAGGAAATGATTTTATATTTCCATTTCATATTTATAGTTTAAGAGACAACATATATAACCCCATGTAAAAAATAGATGTACTAAAATAAATATATTTATGTCATTTTTGTCTTTACTTTAAATTAATTATTATAAAGTGTCATTATCACTCATAAATGGCTCCATGGGGTCCCCAAATCGACCCAAGTATGACCATAGTCGGATGTGTGTCATCAAATAGGATTAGGAAACATGTTAGGGTAAATTTAATATTATTATTATATTATTTGTTTACCCTTATTTACCCAATTTACCCTTTATCCATGGAAAATAAAATATTTACTCAAGTATATAATCCTAATGGCTAAAAATAAAAGTTACCTATTTACACAATTTTTCCTTCCTGATTCCAAATATGGAATCCATTTTTTCAAATTCAAAACACATAAATGGAATAAATTAATTTAAAATTAATTCTCATTGTCAAAACAAAAAGTATGTTTTTAAAAAATAATAACTATCAAAAGATTGTCACTTCTTTATGTCCAATTTCAAAGTAAAATTAATTCTAATTACCTAAATTGGATTAAATGGTAATAAAATAATATAAATAAAATTTAAAAAAAATTAAAATGATAACCTAAACTTTTAAATAAATTATATTAAAATTTAGTTTTGAATTAAAAGACAATATTGTTCACTATTCATAAAAAATGAACATTATCAGAAAAATACCAAAATTTAATCCAAGTTAAATTTTGATGGCCCTATTCTATCAAAGAATATTATTATGTCAAATATAACATATAAAAGTGAAAATAACTTTATTTATAATGGATCGACATCAAAAGGCGATAAATAGACCTTTTAAAGAATATTAGTGTATTTATGCTTAAAATTATATTGATTTTCATTTTAAGCCTCTAACTTTAATTGGATAAATGTAAAAAATTTAAAAAACATGTATAATAATTTTTTAGTTAGTTCTGTCCATTCCCAATATTAAAATGTCTAGGCTTTAACTACCAGTTAAACTAATAATATTATATTATTAGTTTTTAGTAAAACTCAATGTTTTGTGCAACGTAAGATTTCATAGAAACCAATTGTCGTGTATCAGGTATGCCATCTAACATAGGATACCCATTAAAGTAAAATTAATTATTAATTAAAAATTATTAATAAATATTAAATTTTCATATTATTTGTTTACCTGAGATGTTAAATAATTGGTTCTTAAACCATGTTATACTATCAAGATCACAATCTAATTCAAGATGTTTTCTCAGATTCCTCTATAGTTTCATCTCCACCGTATGTGCCTATTTAATCATTACATGGTTGGATGATTGAACCTAATCTATGAAATATATGGTATTCCCTAGTTCTGTAATATTTCAATATCATTTATACAAAAATCCATAAATATTTGATCTCATTTAGTCTATATTAAGGATAAAATAAATTTTCATTCCAACTCAGAGAAACAACCAAAATGTTCATCATCTTAGTGTGGTAATATGTTGAGAAGTCATAATTTGTAATCAAATACAGTCATCTCATTTGGAACATATTTAACTAATTATATTTTAAAAGAATACTAAAAATTATATGATCACTATATATAACAAGTATTTAACTATAAATAATATATAAATATGTGCAATGTAAAAATTAATGATTTTGACTACAAATCAAGAGTCAGGAAATGTTTCTCATGAAATTTCAATTAGTGTGAGGCATAAGTGATCACTTTGTCATTATATGTGAGGATGCATCATATTACCTTCTTCAATTCATCACTATAGATCACCAACCCTTCATTATTGCAGGATAGTGTAAGATACACTTTTCTAACCATTACTATTTTCAAATCCTTGAAATTTTCCTTACATAATTATTTTGAAAGGAACGTAGATCCTTTATGAGTAAACTTGGTTATTTGATAAGAAATACAATAAAAATAACTCAAAAACCATTTCTATTATCCAAACATCCTAAGAATACTACAGATCTTCATCATTATGGATGGACTAGTCTATTTCTCAATAACACCCATCATTGAAGGATCCAATAATATATCCACTCTAGAGATCATAGAACCAAATAGTGAATCATTTTATATCAAATATTCAAACTTATAAAATTTGGTAACCTTATTATCCTTCCCTAAGGACATTAGTACAATCCTAATATGATATTCATTCCATAACAGTCCGAAATTATAAAGTAAGAACATTTTACTTGATAGCATGTGTCACACACTTAACTACACACTTAATGGAATGTAATTTCCTGAGACATTATAATTTATTTACTATTTTAAAACATTTAAATATATGATAAATATTTCAATGAAAATGATATTTAGTTAGAGTGTGTTTTACACAACAGAAAGTTTCTATAATGGATTGCCTTACACACAAGAAAATTTTTTATCGATCAAAAATATATTATTAAGAACTTATTATGTAATATAATAGTATATAACCTAGCCATTATATTATAGGATATGAATAGTATGTAATAACTTATGAAAATATATAGTCAAACTCATTGGTTAACAATTTATAAGAAATAAATATAGAAACCAAATGAATAAAATGGAATTTTTTTATAAAAACTGATTTTATGGACAATTAATTACTATTAATGGATTATTTTAATTTAATTTATATATAATATATCCAAAATAATATTTTGAATCTCATCCAAAATATTTCATTGACAAAACAGAAAAATTCCAAATTTTATTCGTAAAATACTATATTTTTATAACAGAAATTTTACCTCATTTTAATAGGGAACCTATTTTAAAAAAATGTTAAAAATATTATATATTTTTATGTCAAAATAGAAATCATTTTTGAAAAAGGAACATTATCTTAGGGTGAATTTTTTTTATTTTTCTTTAAGGATTCATTTTTAATGAATATTTAGAAATAGTGAATTTTAATTCAAAATTGATTTTGCTTCTAAATTTTTCTATATTGAAAAATTACATTTTTAAATATATTTTAAGATTAATTATATTAATTTCTTATAAATTAATTTAATTTTTTTTATTGTAAAAATTTTTTTATTTTAAATTGAATATAAAAACATTTCAAACTTTTGAATATTTTTACATCAAAAACCTCCATTGCCCTCCCTTCAGTGGGATTAAATTTCAATATATTTTTTCCACATAGGTGATTGGAATTTGGTAAAATGTATTCTATATTGGGAATTAGAATGATTTTTTTCTTATAAGTTCATCTTATTTTATAAATAAAATATTACTGAATGTAATTAGAATTAATAAAAATGATTAAGGTGAAATTAAGATTAAAAAAGAACTAAAACTTAATCTTAGGGGACTAAATGACCTCAATAATTTTCCAAAAGAAAATTTATTTCCATATACCACCATCGCCTAAATTGGATTGAATTTGGACCATTATTGAATCCACTTTCAATGGAAAAATAATCATTGGATTTTCATTTCAAAAAAATTTCCACAATATCACTCCTCCTCCACTATAAAAAGGAATCATCTCCTTCCATATCCTCACATATATCAACATAGATTTTCCCAAGTATTATCTACCAATATATATCCTTAAAATCCATACCCCCATCCTTGAATCCTCCCCTCTGGCATATTTCATCTAACGATGATATTTTTTGAAAACCCAAAGGAGTTACCAAAATAAGTGATAACATCCTTACTAAATATCTATAGTTTTAATTTCAATTTTCTCCCACCCAATATTTTTATTTTTTTGTGATGAAATAATAAAATATGTATCCTAAATATACTATAATTGTTTTATGTTATGTCTTTTACAGTCACTTAAACTCACTTCTATATAATGTGTAACGAACTTACAATTTGAGTACAGTAAACTACCGCCTCATGAAACATTGCTGCTAATCATTTGTTTTCATTATAAAAGATAGTTTAAGGGATCTGATACCCCATCTTACAACCACAAAAAAAAAGAGAGTCAAAAACATCAGACAATGCAAACCAACACAGCATTACACATCATAATAAATAGACTCATCTCCACACCCCGTGCAGGAGACATCTTCTCTAGTATTTGATTCCTAATATAGATATCTCCAAAATCCCCCACTCTGAACCCGACTCCTAAGCTGATCAAGGACAGAATGGTATGGGGATGCCTCTGTGGCCACACTTCCCTTCTTAGAAGACAAGGTCACCTCATTATTCCGCTTTGAGGCTGACCTAGTCCGCATCGGCTGCGGATGATATGAGTAGTCCTTACTTGATCTTCTTCTTAGTGTGGTAGATAACAAACCTTCAGCTATATCCACCATCGGCTTCCCACTTTAAACTACATCGTTGAATGATCGGCCAGCTGGGCCGCTCACATTTTCCTTCCCTCCCCTAGGACTCTCCCTTCCTAAACTGTTCTGCTCCCTCAAAACAGTTTCAGAACACCCAATGATTAAAATCGGCCTCTGGACAGGAAAGTTTCTCTCCACCAAAGGGGAACACCTTTCCCCAGAAGCAGTGTTATCCACTCCCATGGAATATAGTTTCATCCCCATGCCAACAACATGAATACTCTCCTATAAATTCACACCACCAACCGACCCAGCACCATCGCCCTCAGATCTCCCAACACCTTCAGAGATAGGCAGAGCCCCCTCACCAGCAGAAGATGATGCATGCCCCAAACCAACAGCCTACTGACCAATCAAGGTCTCCACATCACCAGCACCTATTGCATAGAAAACCTCATCAAGTTCTGCGGCCAACATGTCCTCATACAGTCCTTCAAATCTGTTATTCATTGCAATAATGGGTTTAGCTGGAGGATCAAGTTTTGTTTTTGAATCCTTAGCCCTGGACTTGATGAACACCTTCTTCATGTTGGTGACCCTTCCGTCCCCAGCCTGCTCCATACCCTTGCTAACCATGGAAGAGGCAGGTAAATCCATGTCCTGCCTTAGCCTTTGCAGTACATCTGAAACCTTCAAATTATCCTGGTTCTCCCTACCACCAGGATCCCCAAGAACCTGGACATTCTCATCCATATCTAATCCATAAGAAGGAAGGCATTCCCCTAACAAATCGGACCAGGGAGTCATGTCGGGCCTCCCCAAATCCAGCCCCAGAGATCCCTGAACATCCCTATCATATCCACCTACTATATGAACCTTCTCCACCTACCACTAAGAAGGATAAAGCCTTCCATTACCTTCCCATGATGCAATCTGCATCGGCCCAGATTCAAATCTGACTATAGGAGCCTTACCCTTCCCACGAAACATTGATTGTTCATTATTCCTTTACCACATTTAATGTTTAATAATTATGATGTAAATAATATTTATATATTATATATATGATATTTATTATCTATTTATGATTTTTTAATTCTTTTATAACACATAACCTCATGATTTACATTTTCTGTAAATATGATAACATCATTTTTTAATGTGTGGACTACCTCCCCCTTAAAGCGATGTTGTTTGATTACATTATACATGGAACTTATAAAGGATGTATTTTATAAAACTATGTAATATATATGTAATAAATATTATATTGTAATTTTAATATACATATATATAATTTACTTTTCATTCTATTAATATGTAAAATAAAATAAAGTTTAGTTCATGTGTATATATGACCTACCATCTCCATAAACAGTGCATCTAATTTCATATCTCAAAATATTATGGATTATTATAAATAAATATATTATAAATATATATGGTCTTCAAATAATTTTTTAAATTATAAATATGATTAAAGCATTATCTTTTTAATAATAACAACATGTAACAAGTTAAACATACTCGAGAAACAAGGCAATTATCACCCAAAATAGTGTAAATAATGAAATAATGTTTACCAATGGGTATCAAATTTTTATAAAATGATCATATATTATATCATAAATATTAATATGGTTCTATAATATTTTATTAACACTTTTAATACCATTATTCATGAGTTTAAAGTACGATCACCTAAAAGGAAATGCAATGTAATTTATTTCATATCAGTTTAAATTCAATTGATTCTTATTTGCTGTTATGCACTAATTCACCTTAATATGGTTTATATAATACCCTTTGACATGTTATATCATGAATATCATGAATATCATTATATTCCATGTTCCAATTAATTCCATACCTTCATAGAAATTATGATTAAAATGTTTCAATGTGGTATGGGACACATTAGAATGTTTATTGAACATTTTCTTCTAGAATGTTCATAACGATTATCTTTGAATTATCACTTCCTTTCATGATTTTTAACATTCTATTCAAACAGTCAAATTATGGTAGTCATTTTAATTTCAAATTACATGGAATATCCATTTTCTCACACAATGTATATTATTATTTCTTAAATTGTATAACATTTTTCATACAGTGTTCACATTGAAAGTTATTTGATTGTTTGGGGAAATATTAATAAATACATATTATTTATTATATAGAGATATTTGATAGGAATATTATTTATTTTTATTATTCAATATGAAGAATTATTTGGACTAGAAATGGCGTGTGGAACCTACACATTATATAGTCTCTTGAAGCATCGACATGTTCTCATCAGATGAAAAATTTGAAAAAATTTAATGGGTTTTTATCCATTGTTTTAAACCATCTTGTGAATGGTATTGATGGTATAAGTTTCCATTTACCTCAAACATAATGTCCAATAATCAATAATTTCCTACATTTTAATTCAATTATTAATTATCCAAGATATATTTCATCGATATATCTATGGAGGAATTCAATTCTCTGTTTATTGATTTAATGGAATATGTTTTAGTGATTTTACATTATGTGTTGATTTATTATCATTGATTCATTATTGCTTCCACTTTATAAACCCTTATTGAGAATTTTTTATTATTCTTATTATGCTTACTGTTGGTCAGATTAGGACAATTAAAAGGGGGGTGAATTGAGTTCCTATAAAAATTTATGTCTAAAAGTTTATTTAAAAGTATTCCCCCAATTAAAAATAAAACATGTCAGTTAATCGATTTAGTAAAATTATAATAGTATGAATATTCAAATTTTATGTCAAATTGTTGATTAATTCTTATTTATAAAAATTTGGGATATAGATACAACTTTAGAAAAGACGCTTATATGGAAAATAAGTTATAACTACTATCCAAGACTATCCATCAATATAATATTTAGTTTTCTGAAATGTGAGTCAAAATAGAGAAAGACTAAATTGAATGACATAAAGATAAAACAAGTTGTTCAGTCTCAAGATGAAAGCTAATCTACTCCACTTGGTGATCACCTTCCACCAAGAAATATAGATAAAATATTTGATACACATCCTAGAATGTGGTTTCCAACATGTCAAAAGAATGTCCAGGTCTCCAAACCTCTTCCACTGTTCTATGATGGAATATTCTCTTCGAGGTCGCACATGCCCTCTTCCACAGTTATTTGTGGGTGAAACTAGGTGTAAAAGATAATTTATTGAGGATATCTTGTATCCTCATGTTCAATACAGGAGACATTGTGTGTTTTTAATACAGAAACACACACATATAAAATAGTAATGAAACAATACAAAACTAAGAAAAATCTTATGAGATAATCTTTAGAGGGCTCTGTGTTTCATGAAATGCAGTTGTAGACTCAATGGATCTAGAATATGCAATATTCATGTCCTATTTTGAAAAAAAGTGTTGGGATTCACGTATTCTATTTTTCAGTGTAGTGAGATTTTCTTATTCTACTTCGACTTTCTACAAAGATACATTCAAGATTGTTCAAAGTAGGTTATTCATTGTGTACAACATGTACAATTTTATAGTTCTTCATTCGGTGTATTCTATCATGTATGTGTGTTATTATTATTCTTTATCCATTCCAATTCTACACTTTCTTTTTTTCATGTTCCGTGATTTGTTTTTTATCTTGGGTTCTCATGGTAAAGATGAAACATTTCATGATCTCCACACCTCATACCTCAAACTATCCATCATCCACTTTTAAGAAGTCCGTAATAATAATTAAATTAATCAGTCACATTAAAACACTGAAAATATGACTGTTAAAAGTTATTTTTAATAATGGATGTTTTTTCAATGATTCCTTTGTCAGTATCTCCATATGTCGTTGACTCAATCCATAATAGTGTAATTCTGTTAGTCATTCCATGCATCAGAGACTCATTGTATCCGTGACTCAATTGAACTAACAGTGTGTACTTGCATCGGTAGCACCATGCATCGGTGACTCTTTTGAACTAACGGTGATTCCTTGAATCGGTATCACCATTCCTTCATATTTCAGTTGCATCGGTAAGTCCTTGAATCTATAGGTAAATTTCTCTATTAGCATGACAATCAGTCTTTCGAATTAATAGTGAGTCCTTAAATCAGTATCCCCATGCACAGGTATTTCATTTAAATTAGTAATTCCTTACATCGATAAGTCAATTGCACTATCGGTGAGACATTTGGTTTTTAGGTGTGTCGATTTCATTATTTGTGGTTCATTTCATTGGTATATCTATGTGTTGGTTGCACCATGTGTTGGTAGCTCATTTTAGATTTCGATTACTCATTTGAACTATCGGTGTCTCATTCTTTATGTCGGTGTCAGTCAGTTATACTTAGAAAATATGATTTCTTACACTGTCTTACAACATAAATATTATAATATCTATATGTGATTGTAGATAAACATAATTGCACAAATTTAAACTTAAATTAAAATGATATAAATATTTATACATGATTAATATGAATTGATAGAATTTGTGATTATTAAAAGAATTAATACTAGAGAGGGTGGCCAACAGTCTCTTATGGGCCAACAATCTCCCCCTTTTAATGATCGCGAATCATGTAATTATTTAGTAAAATCATTTAGTATTGACAGAAAACATTCTACTTATCATCTCATGTTATTGATGAGAATTCACAATATATAGATATGGTTCATAGTGAAAATAAATAGTGGTGTTATCAAATAAAAATAATCTATATATGAATGATATCAAAGGCAATGTAAATAAGGATAATAACAAACTATTCTTCCATTTTTGAGATTATTAAAAAGTGAAAGGGGAGATAAAATTGTTCTCCCCCATTAGAGTATAATCAAGAAGGAAATAGGTTGAAATGAAATAATAGTATCATAGAATAATTTATAGAAGAGAAATATATTAAAGAAAAGAATACAAAATTCCATTAATCAATAAAAAACAATGTATAAAAAATCTTTGTGAAAAATATCAAATGTCAAAAAAAACATCCATATTAGATAATTATCTACATTATGACATAGGATTAAGAGGTTCCTTCCATTTCTCATAGGTATCAATAGAGGCTCTAGTAGGTGGTGGCTTAGAAACTAGAGGGTCTGATGAATCTTCTAGAGGAGGAAAAATCACACATTCAAGATAATTAGGAACAAAGCTAGGATTATGTTGTGACAAAAAAGAAAGTAAAATATTTTCTTGGATCACTGGGTGAATTTGATTCAAGTCCTAAGAAACTAAAATTTAAGGTGGAGGAACTGATACAATAAGTTCAAGAGGTGCAGCAGAGGGCACTTCAATCACATAACTTTGTATATAAAGGTATGTCTTCAACTAATTAGTGAAATACTCAATGATTTCACTACCACAATTCATTGTCTTATCATATTAATATTTATTATCCAATAATTTTACGAAAATATTGGTGAAGTCCTTCAACTCTTGTAATTGATCTTTAAAGGCCCTAGTTACTTAAGTAAAAGATAGGTTCTCTGTCAAATTCTTGAACAGATTGGTCAACTGATTCATGGTAATGATCATCTTGAAATAGTAGTCCTCCTTTTGTATGATATGAGCATTTGAAATTTCAACAGTCTTAGTATAGAGTGTGACCATATCATGAACATGATCACTGTTTTTCTCAATCCTTTCAAGGTTAGCCAAATCAGAAAATACAAAGAGATATTAAAGATCATTCTTAAAAACACTTCGAACTACCATAATGTCCAATGTTTGAGAAGTATGACTAGAGGTATACAAAATATAATTAGGATATGAGGTATGAGTCTTCAATGTTTTAATAATATTCTCCACACAACCATTTATTTTTATGTCAAAGTATTTATTACAGAGGAAATCCCATTCATTTATTTTCTTAACATGGTATTTCTTGAAATTATTGCATCAACAATTCTAATTAATTTGGTCTGAATCACCTCTATCACTTTCTATGAAACATCTACTGGATTAGCCTCCCTTATACCCACGGTCTTATATGTAATAATAACCACTTTCCCAAACTACCCCATTTCTACTAAAGAAGGCGTAATTCATCACTAAATAAGGTTTTTTCCTTTATATATGTTTGATTCTCATAAACCATTGGTATTGAACTAATGTAGTTAAAACTGAAACATCTTCTTCTTTAAACATTTCAAAATTTTCTTTTGTGGCAGATTCACTTCGAAGGGTCTCAGCCACTAATTATCTAGAAAAAGAAACAAAAAAATCAACATCTAAGTCTCAATAATCTAACCCTAGTTCTACATACTTAGGATTCCTTTCCCATTCAATCATTACATCATCATATATAAGGGTGATATTGTCATGTCTTACTCTTACATGTTGATGCTCTTCACTAGCTTGATATCCCCTTTCATGAGGCTCCCCTTCATTATGATCTCTCCTCATTGGTTTCTCACTTTCTACATGAGGTCTACTCCATTATTATACTAACTATGATATAGGAATTGTCGGAGCTACCACTTTATCAGGAACTTTTGAATTTTCTCTTCAATAACAACTTCAAGAGGTTCTTCCAACAGTGCCTTATCCACAAATTCTACCATTTCAACATCCCCACCTTGATCATCCTTATGTTGGTAATCATCACATTCACTACATCAATCATCATCATGTCTAGAGAAATGATCTTCATTTCCATTTCTATAAACATTTTCTTTACCTTCTTCCTTTTCACTACCACTTCCACTCTCATCATCTTCACTTACTTATTCTTCTTCAAATCCATTGGATCTACATTCATATTCCACACTATCTAAGACTTATATCTTCAAGTCTCTATTGTCATAATGTGTGGACTCATATGAGGGTAAGGCGAGGGGTGGACATGGAGGACCGAAGGAAAATTCATTGGGAGCTTCAGTGGTGTCAGGATCACTCCTATCATCGATAGGTGGCCTTGTTCTCTAACAGATGTGGTAGAATCTTCTTCTTCTTCTAATGAGTAAGAAACTTACTCATTTGGTCTCTAACCAGGATAAATAATATTCTTATGCCTATATGGATAGTCTAATTTATTGACCTTATCATAAATCTTATCTTCATCTCTAACCCATTCTCCCTTTAATGGGTTCTAGATGATTTTCATCCATTTATAGATCTCTTTACTGAGTATCATCACACATCACTCAGAAAAAATATCATCTCCATAATTAACACAACCTTTCTGTTTTATCCTAACTAATATTTACATTGAATAAAATAGGAAATTAGTTTTTAAAGAAGGTTTGATCATTTCATTCATGTGCACCGTAAGGTATCTACACCGATTTACCTTAATCCCTTTCTTTAGCAGATAAACCATGTAGACATCTTGATACATCAAAGTTGTAATGTCTCTTTTACTAGGACATATTTGATTCAAAATAAACATGAACAATATTATACACTATCCACATCACTCTGTATAAATGGGTCTCCTATGCCCATCATTATTAGTAAGCTCCTTCAATGATCTCTCAAAGAATATAATATAGCTATCAGGCGGAGAACTACCCTGATAATCACCAAACACACCCACATGGTATAACTTAATACATTTAACTCATTCTTGTGAGGAAAATGAAATTATCCTTCCATTAAATATGATGTTAATCTAAGAAACATCTCTTCCTTCCAGTAGGAACAACACATTCATATAAAACTCATGAACTATCTTCATGACGATGGCTCTTTCATTGTCTGAGAACCACTCAATCCATCCCTGATTCTATAACACCCTGATTTGTAATGACTTACATTCTAGTATCCATTCTATAAGAACCTCTTTTCCAAAGATACTACATGTTTCATTAGATCAGGATTTACAAGTCTTGAAGAGGTTCTCGATTCCCTTTTATGCTTATTAGTTTCGGGAGACTCTTTACCTTTAGGGGATCGCTTCACACATACCATTCCAATATATCGTTTTCAAGGTTATAAGGTGAAAGGTTGGGGGTATAGAGATAAATATTTGGTTGAGTGTAAGGGTAATAAAGTAGAGTGGATCGACTCAAATTTATATCATTTAGGGATTTTGAAATAAAAAAATCATGAAATTGTAAATCGGGTTAACAAAATCAATAAAATGGTTTCATTTTGGTAAAAACATAAAATGGATAAAATAACTAGGAGTCATCAGTGCTGTCATGATAGATTTTTGATAGCACTAACAGTTTTGGCTTAATAAGGCATCAGTTTTATCCTGACATGGTATCAAAAAGACAAATCATTAGTGTCGGCGTGACAATAGTGTCGGCATGACAACTATGTCATCATGAAAAAACATCGTTATGTCAACATTATTAGTGTCGACATGACAATCTAATCTTTATACTATCATTGTAATAATGAAACTATCTGTTCGACTTTGATGATGTCAGAATGGAATCTTCACAAAAAAAATATGAATGGAAGATCCAAATAAGTTCTAATATATTGATGATTCCTCACCCATGTATTATGTCGTTAATTCTTTCAGTATTCAATGGATTAGTTAAAATTTTAGCAATATGATCTTCAGTGCCAATGAACTCTAAAGTTATTTAACCTTTTTGATAATGGTCTCTAAAAAACCGATGTCATAAATCAATGTTTCTTGTCATAGAATATGAAATAGGATTCTTAGAAATATTAATAGAAATTTTATATCACAATTTCTAGGGACATGTTTGAATTGATATCCAAAATCTAGTAATTTATGTTTCATCCATAGTACTTATGCACAAAAACTACCAGCAGTGTTGTATTCATCTTCAGAAGTAGATAATACACTTGATTTTTGTTTCTTACTACATCATGAAACTAGAGACACTCCCAAAAATTGACATGTGCCAGTGATGATTTTTCAATCTAACTTACTGAAACCAAAATCATAATTTGAATAACTCACCAAATAAAAATTATATTCTCTAGGATAGGATAGTCCTAGTTGGTAGTGTGTTTGAGGTATTTTAAAATCTGTTTAACAACAAGAAGATGATATTATTTTGGTTTTTTTAAAAAACACGCACAAATGAACACACTAAACATAATATCTGGCATAATAGTAGTTATGTTGAGTGAATATCTAACCATTCCTCTATAAGTGGTTTAATCAATTGATTTTCCATATCCATCAAGGCCGAACTTACAAGTGGTGCTCATTAGAGTGTCACTACTCTTAGTGCTTTCAAACCCAATTTTTTTAAATATCCTTTCGAAATTTACATTGATTATATACAATACATTCTTTATTTTTAAATATTTAAATTTCCAGAATGTATTTTATTTCACCCATTAAACTCATTTCAAATACATTTTGCATCATTTTTGAAAAATCAAATCATAATGAATTTTTAGAACATCCAAAAATAATATAATATACATAAATTTGTACTACTAAAACACCTTTGTAAAGTTTTTTTATAAATAGAGTAGGACCAGCTATAACATTTGAAAACCCATTTGGAATAATAATATTGTTGAGCCTGCCATTCCATGATCATAGAGCATTCTTTAAAAAATATAAATCTTTTGATAATTTAAAAACATTATTTTGAAAATGAGGGTTTATATAACAAGGGTTTTTTCAAAAACAACATCCTCAACTATATACAAATTTAGGAATTCACTACTAATATCCATTTGAGAATATTTTAAATCTAGATGTGATGCATAGAAAAATAGGATTCTAATGTAATCAAGTCTAGATACTAGTAAAAAGTTTTCCTCATAGTCAATTGATTCTTCATGACTATAAAATCGTGTAATCAATCTAGATTTGTTTCTAACAAAGATTACATCTTCAACTAATTTAATCATAAACAACAATTTAGTGCCTATTGTCATTGTGTCTTTGGTCTATCTACCCGTTTCTAGACTTTTATTCGTTCAAATTTATATAAATATTTATGTATATCCAATGCCCAAAATTATTCATGGATTCCCTCATTGATGTTCTTAGGTTCATGTTGTGATAAGAAAGCTTGATTTTCAACCCGATTTCATAGAGAAGATCTAGTCTGTGTTCTTTTATCTAAATCTACAACAACTGTATATAAAGGATGGTTCTTATCAGTTCTAATAGATCTAGAAAAATGACTAGTAATTTAAGGTTTTTCAGTAGGTTCGGGTTTTTCGTGGATCGAATCGGGAGAATTTATAGACTATAAATTTTAATAGTTTCCTTCATATGATGGTTAATATATTTAGCATTGATTTCCAGATTTGACAAATCATCCTAATGATTTTCTATAGAGTTATTAGGTTCAAGTGGATTGGTTCCATCAAACATGGCATGTATTGATTCAACCACACTTTGGGTTCCCATATTTAGGACTCTATAGGATTTAATAGAAATTGAATAACATATGAAAGATACTTCTTCACTCTTGGATGAACAATGTTCTAAATTATCTTTAGTGTTAATAATATATACTTTGAAACCAATGACATTGAAGTAGTTAACAATGGATTTTCTATTATTCAAAAAATCATAGGGATTTCTTTTAAGGATATGTCTAATCATGAATCTTTTGTTTATAAAGAGTTTTATATTGACATCTCATTTCCAAAAGTATATAGGTATTTCAAATTCTCTAAGAATGGTTCTAGATATTTCTTGTAGGATTCTATTTTAGAATTCCCTATATCATTTTTATGGGGTGTCCTAGGGGCAAAGAAGTTATGACTATAGCCATTTTACGAGAAAAAGGATTCAAACTCATGGTTTTTAAACTCACTTCCATGGTCACTTCATGGGATTTTAATTCTAAGACCATAAATATTTTCTACTATCATAGAATACTTATTGAAATGAGATAAATCTTCACTTTTGTTATCCAATATAAGGTCCAAGTATATCTAGAGTAGTCTTCTACAAGAACATAGACATAGTGCTTCACACATAACTTAAAACTCTAGAAGTTCCAAAAAAGTCCATGTGAACCAACTCAAGAGGATGAGAAGTTAAAACATATATCATTGGATTGAAAGATATTTTTTATGATTACCCGTCTGACAATGAATATGGACTTTTTCATTTGGAAACTCATAGTTGGGTAGATCCTTGACTAATCCTTTCCATGTCAGGTATCCATGTGAGTTTACTTTGTAGTGTCCAAGTTTCATTATACAAAGACAATATTCTTTATGAAAATCACTTAAGCAATAAGAATTTTGATAAATTAAATAATTAATGATAACAAAATAAACATTTTCATTTGTAAAAGAAGAAAATAATAACATAATTTTAGAATTAAATACCAAAAAATCATCATTTTCAAAGTCAATATTC
The DNA here is from genome assembly GCA_963277665.1 of Viscum album. Classification (NCBI taxonomy): domain Eukaryota; kingdom Viridiplantae; phylum Streptophyta; class Magnoliopsida; order Santalales; family Viscaceae; genus Viscum; species Viscum album. Next base: position 886,087,550 of record OY728123.1, read on the forward strand.
AAAAAATCATCACATAACTGAGATATACTAAGTAGATTATTTTTTATTCTATAAAAAAAGTAATTTAGAAATTAGAACTCTGTTAAAGTTACCAATCTAGCCAAATCCAATAATTTTTTCTTTAGAATTGCAACCAAAGGATACATTCCCATCATCAATCTTTATAAATTTAATGAAAATGAGTAATACCATGTCATGTTCCTTGAACATCTACTGTCCAAGTACTAAAATCATTCAAAGGATCTCTTCAAATAGTTTTCTTACAATACAGATTATACAAGAAAATATTTTTGTACCCAGATTTGATTGGGTCTATAGCATTAGTAATAGGTGATTTTTAAACCCACATTTGCATCATGGTTTTCCAATAAAATTATTTAAAGTATTTTAAAAATAAACTTTATGTAGTCAAGAAAATATTGAAACAATATAATATGTTTCATTACTAGGACCTAATGAAAAATTTTCTGAACTGGGCATAATACTATATTTTCAATATTTTGATACAAAATGAGTTTTTTTCATATTCTTCTTTGATGGATGATATCCTATTCCAGTAGTACTCATAGGAGCTACTAGTTTACAATGAATTTGAACTAAAATTTTGTTTCATTAGTAATGATCTCTATATCCTTTTTCAATTGCTTATTTGACAATTGAAATTCATTATAATCTTTAATTAATTGAGCATTTTTATCATTTTCTACAACAAAATTAAATTTAATAGTGGTAGTAAAAACACACTATTTATTTAATGATTTGTATTTATATTTTAATTCATTACAAGTCTTCTAGAATTTTGCAGTATTCTATCATTTCCTCATTTTTCATATTTTCGAAATCACTCTCATCTCCAAAATAATAATAATTCTGTTTATGAGATTTTAGTGTTACCTAAGATATTTTTGTTATAAACATATATTTTCTTTATTATTTTTTTCCTCATGAGCGGGTTCTGAGTCACTTTAGTTGTCCTTAGAAGCACTCCAATTTTCCTTCATGGACTTTTTATAATTTATATCCTTATCATCATACTTCTTATTATACTTTAACTCAGGATCATCATCCATCACATGTCCCTTTCTCTTACATTCATAACATATTATTTCACTATAAGTATCACATTTCTTACCATTATTTTTTTATTGTCCCTTATGATCATACAAACCTTTGTAGTTGATCTCTCTAAATAATTTCTACATCGTATAATTTTTTTAATCCTTCTAGCTATTTGAGCCATATCTTCATTACTCTATGTGGAGGATTTTTCATCACATGAACATTTAGTTTCATCGTGAGAAATTTCTTCTACTTGGAGGTAAGAGATTTGAAAGAAACATATTTTTTGGATTAATCATCCTCTACTTTTTGAATTTGAGTTCTTTCTCAAACATCATCCAAACTCCTATCATGTATTTTACTGGAAACTTGCTGATGTCATAAGATTCTATAATTGATTCCAATGTTCATCTCCATATATATGGTAAGAATATGAGTATTATAATTATTTAGTTTTTTCTATAACATACCTTCCCAGAGAGATCATAACATTCACAATTTCTTTGAACCTAAGATACATTTCATAAATTGGCTCATCATGATTCATTTTAAAATTATCTTATTTAAAAATATGTCCATTATGTCTCATTTCCTTTACACTAGAGGTTCCTTCCTATGAAGCAGAAAATGTGTCCCAAATTTCTTGGGTTTTTTTACTTGAATAAATTCAATTAAACACCACATCACCAATAGAACTATATACGAAATTCATGGATGGGAATTATTTTTATAGGAATGCTTATTTGGCTCATCCCAAGAATTCCTATTAGTAGTAGGAATTTTAAATTCATCTTTAATTGAATACCAAATCATAAAACCCATTCATTATAGTTTAGTTTTAATTTTAATTTTACATTGTGCATAAAATCACCCATTATTGAATGGAGGACTTTTGGTAGCAGAACCTTCCACTATATTATCCATGATAAAGAAATAGAATTTTAATTAACTATAAAATTATAACTAACAAAAATTTAAAGATAATTAAAACATAACTAAAATAAATGCTGAAAATTATTTTAAAAAGGATTTAGAAATAAATAATTTGAAAATAGTAACTTGAAAAACAACCACTAATACCAAATGTTGGTCATAGTATAACCCTCAAGAGTTTGGGTGAATTGAGTTCCTATAAAAAAATTGATATACAGTTTATTTAAAATATAACACTAATTAAAATAAAATAGGAAGGTTAACCAAGGTACTAAAATAATAATATCTTGACTGTTCAAATAGTTTCTCAAAATATACATTAACTATTAGTTATAACAATATGGGATATTGAAATATCTTTTGAAATTACTCATGTAAGGAAAAAATACATAACTAATATCCAAGACTAACTATAAAAGTAAAATTTATTTTTCTGAAACTAGAGTAAAAAACAGAGAATGGCTAAATTGAAAGACACACCAGATAAAACAAGTGGTTTAGTATTAGTCTAAGACCTAATTCACTCCACATGGTGATCACCATCAACCAAGAAATATATATATAATCATTGATCTGCACCATAGATCTGGGTTAACAAGAGTACAAATGTCTTCCCAGGTCACTAGACATCTTCCACTATGCTACATGGGAAAACTATTTGCCAGGTCACACAAGTCCTCTTCCATAGTTATTCATGGGTGAAACAAGGAGTAAAATAAATTTTAATGGGTATATCTTGTATTCTATAGTTCAATGTAGGATAAATTGTGTTATTTTATAACAAATAAACACACTTCTCAAAGAGTAATGAAATAGGACACAACAGAGAAAAATGTAACGAGATAATGTTTATAAGGCTCTGGGTGTCATGAAATGTAGCTGTGGACACTTTTGAAATTTGTGAAACCCTACCCAGTGAGGCCTTCATCTTCATGATATCATCTTATGTTAATTTCTCCAAGAATTCACATAATAACTTCCTGGTCCCTCATGTAGTGTTCTTTTTTGTGGTTCCCTACCTCTTTCATTTCAGCATAGGAATTCGAACGGATTTTACTTTTTAATATATCTATAATAAATGGATCCCAAGGTCAACCACTACTCCATAATCCTTCCTTCCATCATTTTTTGTTCCTTCCCTTCCCCATGTGTTGGTGAGTGCTTCTTATATAAGCCCATGGGGAAAAGAGTGAGTCCCCACCATCTGTGCTATAGGATTTAAAACAACCCAGCACCATCATCCTCAGCACATGGTATTAAACAGTAGCTTCACCCAATTCAATGCACATTCGGGGACAAGCCTCATATAGTTGACACACCCACTCATATCCATGGGATTGAGATCATACTCACATGTAATTACACCCTCCTCACATGGAATGAGATCCACTCGTTCTACACCTATGCATAATCCCCACACCATCCCTCATCGATGTATATTTTGCGACACGAGAATTAGATCTACTTCAATATCATGTTTCTCACACCAATAATTTCTCATGTGGGATGAGATATTTGAAGAGGCCATGATACATTCCGAACTACATGGTTTTTGATCCATGTCCTCTATAGAGGGTATGTAGGATGGATCCAAGAGATCAATCTGAACCAATGGAAAATTCAATTCTCCCTCATAGTTATGTACCCTCATGATGGTAAATATTCCATCTATGGAACACATCCCCCAAATTCTCATTTTATGGATTGTTTTGATCCATCCTATATCACTTCACCCCTATCTTGTGGAGATCTCATCATCCACCAGAGAATCTTTAACATGTAAGCCCCAACCATATGCTCCTATTACCATCTGGGCTTCCTCCTAAGGTGTTCCAACCCCTATGTAATATCTTTGAAATATGTGGACATTTATTCCCATAAAAATATGATACATAATAAATCTATCTATGGTTGAAGCCCGAAACATTCTCTATATCCTCTATTCCATCCTTTTCACACCTGTTCGCTCTCATCCTCAAGAAAAGATGTTAAACTACATAAGGTTTTATAACTATTTGTACATTGATTCCCAAACAACTATTATACATAGAAAACCTCCCTATGGTTTAATCCCATCATTCTCAATAATCAATCCACTCCACTTCATCCAATCCGTCCATAGTCCATCTATATCTTTACCTTGTCCTCCCCATATTTGTGAGATCATGTCATTTATTTGGGTCATTTCCACATGTAATCCCCATTAACATTATCACTACTTCTATAATCATCCCAAAAATGTCAGTGAATAATAATTTCATCATTCACCATCCAACCATGATCAAGGATATTTTGATATGTAGTCTCAGCATGTAATACCCACACCACTCTTGATACTACATTGGATTTGATTCCATAATCCTAAATATGGTATATAAAAAACCCCCCCGCGATGTTCAATCCTAACCCATGGTAAACCTTCTAGGTACTCCCTCATGGGAATAAAACTCCTTGATCTACCCTTATTGGTTTCCAAATTATCTTTCATGAGGTTTCATCTTCCCTTTATGGGAAAAACCATCTGGGGTCCTCCCTCATTGGGAGTTCTAATCCATATATCTGATAAAACATACTGGTGATTCCTCCTAGGAACGTAACTCTTTGATTCATGTCCATAATGTGTCTTTATCAACCCCACTCTCTCTTCATCTATGAATGATTTTAAACTATCTGCCTACCCCATTTAAAAACTGGGATGTCTGTGGAAAACCTTGGAAGACATGCCTTTGTAATAACCATCTCTAAAAGTCATTAAACGTGCATCTTACCACCTGTTAATCATTGGATTCCTATGGAAAATCTCATAATAATTTTCTCTGACATAAGATACCCCATGATCATTATGGAATTGCTTAAGATTCATGCCCTTGAGAAGACCACTTATGAGGAAGAATAAAGGTGACCAGTGTACCAGCATCCATACATTCAAGAAATTCCCAACATTACTACTCCCCTAGCCAAAGGATGCATCCATATCAAGACCACTTAAAATATCATGATATGTGTATCATAATTAACTAGTTTCACAAGGATATGGAACTAGGAATGAGTTTCAAAAAAATGTATTAATCTTTGAGGGAGACCCCAACTAGGTGAAAAATTATAAGGAGGAATCCATGGAAGGATGAACCGACAACCCATTATCATGTATCAGTCCAGGAGAATACATCTCTAAATATGTGATGAATACTAGCTGCCACTGTTATGTGGGAATGTGGGGAAATAATTATGATGCCATCATGATGGTGATATGTGAGACTAGTGCACCCCAATTGAAGTATCATAAATAAGAATGGAGTACCCATGGTTAAACACTTCTCCTCGGTATTAAGATTAGTATTTTTCGAGTTATCCATAGAAAATCATGTCACCATATGGAGACATATAGTGATGGGGCCCATCTTGAAAATAGTTTTCCTGGTGTGGAACTCACAAGACATTGTGGAAGTGAATCATTAGGCAATCCAGTCTGCGACATCATTATCATGGATCTCTCCCTCTAACTATGTATGGTTCGATAGTGTGGGGGAATTGGGAATTTCTTTCCTAATATCCATAATGATATCTGAATATTTCTAATCTGTAGGACCCATGATAGTGGGAATCAATTGTTTCCTTCTGACAGATGTATGGGTGAGATGAACATTAATGTGTAAATACCATATGGATCCATCCCTGCAATGAAGACATCCATTACTACAACTATCGGTTCCCACACCATGTATCACCCTCAGTGAATTTTGGAAGGAGGTGTTTTCAATTCTCATGTGACGATATGAGCAGGATGGGGTCATTCCCATAAGGTACATGGTCTGCAAGTTCATGGTGGTTTCTGTGACTCATTATCTTTTTCACCCTCAAGGGAAACATAGGGAGACAATTCCACTCAATCTGAGGTCCAACCACATTGGGATCCTATCTCTACACTATTCTTAAGACTTTACCCCCTACGCACTGGAGGTAGGGGATGTTCGGGTCACCGTAGACATGACCAACTCTCGGGACTCACCCAAGATTGCTGCCACTAGACCTTTTCAGTGACACTAAGGAAAAATCTCTTAGGTCGAAGAACTTGTTGTCTACACCCCAGCTCCATCGGCATCACATCGAATGACCCAATGCCAATGTCGAGCAGAATCTCAGAAGAATGCCTATTTTGGGTAATAATATTCCATAGTTTTTGTGTAACATTATTCCAATGGTGCATTCCACCAGATCCTTACCACTATAGAGCAAGGACCCGTTAGTTCCCAAACAGAATTGATACCTCAACCACCTCACATGCATGATAGATTGCCTCATTCAATCATTGGATCTTCTGAAAATAATTTTATTCCAACTTGTGATGATGATATCCATTACAAATCATTTCCCCATGCCATCTATATCTATAGTGGAGGTCCTCCTATCTATCACGTACAACATGGAGGTCCTCCCCATGATCCTAGTATCGGTCAAGTGGAGGTACTCTCCATTTCATCGATTTCAAGCACAAAGTTTCACCCCATGTCTATGGATCTGGATACAGAGGTCCTCCCCATGTCATGGACCATCAACATCAATGTCTTCCTGACTCCATTCCGAAATCAAACGGAGGTCATCCCTGCTCCTGCACTGACCACCATGGAGGTCCTCTACATGTGTCCAGAAACTAATACATAATTCCTCTATGTACACATGCTACTCAACATGTATTTTCTCCTAAAATCTCATTTAATATATGACTATATGCTCATCACAACTTATCTTGTCAATTAAGTTGTTCTACCCACTCCACCAAAAACACACATAAAGGTTCTACCTATGTTCCCAGTGATTCATGCAGATGTCCTCCCAACTAAATCAACATAAATTCATGTGAAGGTCCTTTTACCGCCACTGAAAACAAGAGAATAGGTCCTCCCTACTCTAGGAATGGCCAATGTGGAGGTCCTCCCAATATCCCAAAAAATAAATCAAGAGGTACCCCCCCCCCCACATAATCAACACACATCATGAAGGTCCTCCTCATTCCAAAAAAGTTCCCTACCCTAATGAACTAACCCACATAAGAAGGGAAAATATTCACCACTAAAGGTATAACTCTAGGAAGATCTATGTATTTATCAATCCCATTATCCTCCCAAATTATGAAGAAAAATTTGAATTATGATGGAGCATTCTCCCCCAATATTATATATTAGAGTCTGGGGAAGGAGACTGGCATGTTATATTCCACATTTTGAGAGGTGATGTTCGCATGGTCCTTGAATATCTTCGAAGGTATATGCATGATGGGAAGGCTTGTCTCCCTTCTGGGGTCTCTTGGTGTCTTCCTCTCTATCATTTCCAATTTTTTTATCTTCCTCGACACAAGATCTCATAGAGTTATTCTAGGATATGATAGACAGTGAGATCCCAGTGGATTCAAATATGACCATCATTTCCTACACACATGAGTCAGTTGTTGGAACTCCAACCATCATAGATGTGATCATGTAGCCAACACCTCATCTGAGGGATGACACAATGTACAATGATCAGTTATTTCATGTTGTAGTCTCTCTAGTAGCCACTATGCCTCCATAGCTTTCAACATCTATTCCATTTATAGTTTCTCAAATAGTTCCAATTGGAGCACACAACTATCAAGCTCCAGGTCCTTCTTCTAAACAGAGAAACTTGTAGGACACCATCTCTGAGATCAATTGTCAAAGATGTTTTATGGAAATTCAGTTCGGGTAGTTGACATTCCAATGACCCTCACTTAGGGAGATATTTCATGCTTACACCTGACCATTTGGGAAATTGTTTTTCTCCTCCATGGACATCAGTTAATATAAGCTAGTTTCCAGGAGCACATCGATAAAATAAACAAGAAGTGCGGCATGGTTAAGTTGGTAAGATATCTAGTAGATCAGCATTCTATGTCACCTGCATATCACCTGAACCATCAGAAAAGATGCATTCAGAACCTAAAAATTATCCAAAAAATTATTGAACAGGAAAAATTACACATATAGATATGTGGTTGGTGATAGTACACCACTATCAACTTTAGTCCTTTCCTCTGATAGCCTGACCTGGTTGGCAACATTATGGATATTCCTCCTAACACAGTCATAGTGAATGTGATTTCCCACATTATAAATCAAAAGGAGGACATTGGAATGGGATTTTATGATGATAACCCACCCCCTGGGGCATCACAACATCAGATGGACCATGATGATGTTTAAAATATCTTTTAGTAGTAGACACTTGTACATGGATCACCCTCAACATCATTTCCCATCATTAAGAACTACAACAAGGGTAATGTTCAGATCGGGAATTTCAAACCATCCAACTCATCTGATGTCAGATAAGAGAAAAAGGTTGATCCAACAATGACCAATTTTCTCCAGCAGATTAGTGTTGAAAGAAAATTCACTGAAGAAGGCATTGATGAGAACTATGCACAGCGGAACCTGGGTTATGGTGATTCATTTCACAATCTTTTCCCTCCTCCCCAAGGGATGTAGGGGAATTGATAAGCCCTTATTATCCAGTAGTCTCTCATCGATCCTAAAAATCACATGTTTCTTAACTATGTAGAGACCAGGGTATATAAAATGTGAGTGAGTTATGTGTCGTTGAATCAAAATGAGTTCCATAATGACCCTCCTCAGGATCCAGATAAATGAGTTTTACAAGATTACCCACCAATCTCTCCATGAGCTGCTCCACAAATCCCTGAACATACATATCATGTCGATGAGTATTTGAATGTACTCGTGGTCGGGAATTCCAACTTATGTGATGTGATAGGTACCCTCACCACTCATCTTTAGGACCTCTAGACATGATAAGAAGAAATCCCACATAACATCAAGTTATATCCATCATGGGTGGATGATATTAAATCACCCATTAGGATTAAGGAATCCTAACTTCATCTCCTTCAAGGGGAAGGGAGACCGACTCCAGAATCTAGAAAACATCATCCCATGGTGTGTTCTGATGTTGGGAACTCCAAAGCTACAACAAGTAGACACACTCCATTGTTTTCGGTATAATGTTTTAGGTAATTCTTCCTTCTTGCACAACTAGTTCCCCATTTGGTCCATTACTAGTTGGGAAGATCTTCTTATATAGTTTCCCTATCATTTCAACTCTTCCACCCATAATACAAGTATTCAAAAAATATTCAAGTGCATGAAACAAACATATGATCATGTTGTACACATTTTCACCCAGTGAAAGGGACTCACGTATTCACTAAACATGTCTCTAACTCAAGAAAAACTGATGAAAAGGTGTGTATGGAACGTTATAATTAATCTATTCCCCTCTATCATCACTTAGTACATCCCATGTGGGTTCTATGCTTTTATCACATTTATCAATTCCTAGAACAATCCTTCTAGAAGGATATGAAAGCATGTCTTCGTCCTTTTTCAGCCCCAATGAGAATATTCTCCATGACAGAGATTTTCACCACAACGCATGTATTCCCCCAGAGTGGCTAGTGATGTTTCTAGTAGATCCTCTTTCATCTTTACCTCATGAAGGATAGTAACCTTTGAAATCTCTACTGCTTCATCCTCATAATTGGAAAGCACCTTATAATCGTTAAGAACCATCCCCCTAGAAGGGAGAATGTGGTTTTGACCCCTTTTCCTCATCTTCATACACGTTAGAATATAGATCCCAGAGCTCCCCCTCAAGACTGGAGAAACCATACATATTCCTTCCATAAGTCAAAGGGTTCGGGTTACTTCCAATTTTCTCTATAGTGAGGATTCCTAAAGATTCCCAAATGTAGAATGAATCAAGAGGTCGAACTCATGCATCACACCGACTACTATCCTTACTACGAGATACATGTACAACCCATTATGAAATGATAATTTATCAAGTACTGGCTCCCAGACTACATACACAATCGTGTAATCAGTTTGGAAAAACTCCCAGTATAGGTATCACATATCTCAGCTAAGCCCGGTAGTGACAGTGAAGGTTCCAGTGAAAAACCAAAAGTCTTTAGATATGGGACATAGAAGTTTGATGATTAGTTGTTTGGTAAATAAATTTCTACTCCCCATGGAATCATCAATTCCATTCCAGTATGGTCCAAAACTCTGAAAATATTTATGATTTCTATAGACACGGCTTCTCCATCCATCTCTCAACCCTTGACATTTCAGAAATGTAATCACCGATGACATAATGGAATAAAAAATCATCCAAAAGTATGAAAATCTATTTCACACTATTAGAAATTTCATTCCCCCAGATATGGGAAGTTTCCCCAGAATCAACCCACTATTGGAGGATTCATATAGTGATGACCAGGAATATGAATTTGTGAATACCATCTTGTTTTTTACCTTATATGGATCACAACGAAAAATTATACCAAATAATCCCTCCAAATGTCCACAGACGATGCCATCATTGAAGGAGCTGAGGATATGTGAATCATCATGATGCTCATGATAGTTCTTCAATCCAATTCATGCATCCTCCTGATAACATGAAGTAGGCTCTACATAGGACCTATTAATAATATTCCACTCAACTTCTCTCATTATAGTTTCAATCACCACCAGTTATCTTACATGACTGGTTGGAATGTCCATTACTGCGTTATGATAATCCACACCCAACTATAGTCAATCCCCAATTAGCTAATAATAATCTAGTGATGTTCTTGCGTTGTTTAGCTGATGAGAAGCATTACATTTCCAATACTTATTAGAGTCCACATTTTTTAACATCAATCACTAGAATACCTCCTTCCATTAGAAATGTGCACCAAGAATGGAAGTATGATGTGCTCAAGAACCTCATCATCATTTCTACAAAACTCTTGCTTCTGAATTCCATCTGTCTATTAGAAGACATGTTAGGAGACGTCACATAATTTTTGAAACCCCCTATAATTTGATACATAGGTAGTAGACATAGAGGCCTTCCATTTTGAGGAATTTGAAAAATCATAATTCTAAGCTATCATATAATTCTTAGGAGAATATGAAGGTTACCCCGTATAGTGTAACATCCACCCATTGTACAACATTGGATAGATCAATGGATTGGAAGTCTACCACTTTCTTGTAGAAATAAGTTATGGGATCAATCTCATTCCAACCGTGATGCCCCATAATCTAGTACTGAATGAAGCATATTTGAGTTCCAATGACATGACAATATAGGTTTATGATAGGACAAAGAAAAGGTTGTGTGGTCGAATATGTTTGAAGACCCAGTTTGGTGGATAGAAAGGAAGTAACATGTTCGTAGTTGTCTCATATGATATCACCTACAATGCGTTAATAGGTAGTCCCTGTCTCAATATGCATGTAGAAATTCCCTCATCATATCACCAATGCTTCAATTACTCCCTAAAATGTCAAGTGGATGTGCTCCAAGGTGATGTGTCTCCCTTTACCGCTTGTGAATAACACTATATGTATGTCAATTAATAAAAGAGAAAGTAAAAAATGGGTTTTCACCTAATGAGGTAGAGAACACTACCACTACAGTTGAAAAATGGATAGAACTGAATGATGCTTTCATCCTCCTGATTCATTGGTTAGAGGCACCAATTCCATAATTGGGACGCTACTTCATCGTTTCCAAAAATAGGGGAATACATGTTTTCACGTAATGTTAATGTTGGGAGATTATCTTATTAAACTACAAAGGCCAAGATCGAGTGATACATGAACCCCAAACCCTAGTTAGTTATTTGGGTGTCCACCACATGGCTATAATTGTACACTATTCTTTGCTGTTCAGTTGATCTGGGTTTAGCAGAAACAGACTGACCTGCCACAACTAGTTTGAAATCATCATGCGTGGACCCTTCAGTAGAAGTTCAGATGGAATCGTGTTAATATATCTATCACCATAGTTTCATCTACATAGGAGTTAACCGGTGAGAACTCCAAATCTGCCTATATAGGCATCAGTGTTCATGTCAGGATTAATTGTTTTCTAAGAACAATTTCCCCCCACTGGTTCCCCTACCTTGGATGATGAAGAGAATGTGGAAGATTACCCTCTCGTATTTGAAGAAGGTGTCTTCACTTCCATCTATGAGTTGGTTCAGGTGAATCATGGTATTGAGACTGATCTGAGGCCAAATATGGATAATGTAGAAATTACTATAGAGGAATAGAAGGAGTATGTGGATTTAAAAAATTGTGATCATGATGTGTTTTCTTTTATCTATGAAGATATGTCAGCACAAGACCCTTAAGACACCATCCCTCTTCTTGGTCTCCCAATATGACATCATGGGTTTAAGAATCCATCTAAAAAGAAGAACCCATTTAATCATTCCATTAATAATGCTGATGTTAATAAGCTCATCAAAGTCAATTGTTTCAAGTAATTTCAGTACCCCAATATGATTGATAGAATCATTCCCTTCAGAAAGACAGATTGATATATCTGTGTTTTTATTGACTTTTGGGAACTCAATCATTACTATACGAAGAACGATTTCTCATTTGTAAGATAGAGCTATTGATCTATGAAACTACTTGGTTCATGGATCTCTTATTCATGGATGGGTATTCCATATATAATTACATCTAGATAGCCCCTTTGGATGAAAATTCTACCACCTTCAGAGCACCGAAAGGAACCTTATTCTTTAAGGTATTTCCCATTGTTCTAAATAATTCATGATCCACTTATCATCATTCCATGCACTGCATATTGAATATAATTCTTGAAATTCTAGTGGAATTATTTTTGGATGGTTTGGTGGTCAAATCCCACCAGTTTTAGAACTATATCATAGATCTTGAGAAAGTTTTCGGCTCCCTATGATCCTTACATATGAAAACGAACCCCTTGAATTGTGCCTTCAGGGTTACCTCTAGAAGGTTCATCAGTTTAGTTTTGAGATATAGAATAATCGAGATCGACCATGGGAAGATCACATATATATTCCAGATTATTCTCCTCAGAAACCCCTATGACCTCCTAGGCCTTCAAGGAAAATTTTCATACAAAATATGATTCATCAAAAATATGTCTTGATACATTATTCCCTTTTCCAATATCATGAATAAAGGTACCATCTAATAGGGGGAATAAGAATATGAGGCCAATTTGGAGGAGATCAAGTAATATCTTCTACAACCTCTAGTTCCAATTCTGTCCATTTTTTGGAAGTTGTTGGTCCTTTATGTAACCGCCCTGGAATGATACCTCTACACACTTCTGTCTCAAAAGAACAATGAAGCGATAGAGAACAATTTATATTATCTTAGTCACATTATTCATCACACTGATTATAGATACTCTCATTTTGAGAAGAGATACATCACATTAATTTTTGTTGTGAAAAAGTTATGACACTATCTATGGCATCATGAGATTCAGATGGTGTCCTTCTTGGATCCAATACAGTATATCCTAAACCACCCCATGTTGAAAAGCCACCATGATTTTTAGGAATTGATTATTTAGTAGTTTTACATCAGATTCATTACACAAAATTTCATTAGAAGTTAGGCTATGGAAGTCTTTTTATTCGCCCATATAAATTTCATTGATAAGTACCTAGTTCATCATTTTGTAGATGAGGAAATATTCATTAGTAGATTAGGTTTTACATTGTTGGCAGATGAATTTTGATGGTGAATCTCTGAGTCTGACTAGTAGGAGGCTCTATGATCCTAGACTCAACAGAGTTGGCCTGGGGATCGTCTTAATCATTCCGACATAGGTTTTCCTTCCATATTAATTCATACTATTGGAAGGAAACACCAATAATGTGTAATATTATCGTGATATCATTACCTATCTTGATATGCCCCTCAAGATTGATGTTCCCCACATTCCCCTCAAGGGATACTCTAGGTTAGTCATCAATCAGATCAATGGTGACTATATTGTGATGAAGCCATAGCTCGTGCCCTTTCTCGGGTATGATTTCTAGAAAATGGCCTAGATTTATTCCCAACTAGAGGCTAATCATGTTCCTCAGTTGTAATATGGTATATTCTAGTCCAGTCTAGCTACATCTCCTATAGAGGTGTACCATGATGATCTATTAATTCATGTTGTGCACCAAATAGTCACTGCCTCTGTCACTACTGATGAAGACGACAACCAGTAGGTAAACAACTGAATTTCGTGTGCCTCCACATTGGGGCCTATGGACCCCCCTAATAGCTTAAAAGACATCTGATTGGACAAAAACCATCATTGAGTATATCATGCACTATAATCTCTCTTCATATCAAGACGAATGTGAGAGAATATTATGACGTGTGACATATTTCACCATATAGACTTTTCCCATTCTTGAGTAGACTCTCTAAAAATGTAGGTTCTATGAAATTTTCATCCACTTCAATCAAGGAGATGAGATTACCTAGGTTAGGCATGAGATTCATATCTGGGGCTCAATTTCTCATCAGGAATGGATGAATCTCTCTATCCATATTTGTTGGATAGCCTACTTCTGGCCCACCATAGTCTAGGACTATATCGAGTTCACCAAGAGGTTCTAGACATGTCAGATTCATTCAAACGTCATTCATCAAATACTATTGCACCTACATACAACTGTGTACTCTTTCCCCTTTGTAGTATGGGGACTCAATGTCATGGGATCATATCCACTAGCCACAGCGCTCTAGCATAAGTTTATTCTGACTGCGCTGGATTTCATTTCCATGTGGGTAGAGGGCATTCTGCTCATGTAAGTCAAGTCTTGCTGTATTTTAGAGTTCTTGAGCATCAAAATCATCTATCTATTTGAAGTACCTTGCACTACCCTCATGGAAAATTGATCCTAAATTGATTAATTCTATATGAATATGTTATATTCCAAGTACAACATCTGGTCCTACCATACTTCCCTTTATCATGCATTGACGAATGGATAGATAAAGGTGTTCAAAACCCCTATTTAACATTATTGGAAATATGGTGGCCCAGAATAAGAAAAATAATCCAAACAAGATCCCCAACTCACCTTGGGATTCTCAAAAAGAAAATTTTAATTCCACGTAAGTGACTCCTTATTCCCTAGTATATAGAATAGATGTATTTATGTACACTAAGATTCAGTTACAATCACTCTGAATAGATTTCAATCATCAGTAGACGTTAGATAGGATAACCGATGTACATCTAGTTTAACCGGAATCCCTCTACGAGAATAGGATCCTCTATTTTCATAGTCTTGAGAGGCACCAGAACAAGATAGCTAGAGCTTTCGATGTTAAATTTAATCACTGATCCTTCCTGCATGGTGATATAGTACAAGATTTAAGGACCCCAATGATACCTGGTAGAAATCCACCAATGTCAAAGCCCATATGGGAGAGGCCTTACATCATTATCAAGTTCTATCCCAATGATACATATTTTTTTCAAGATGTACGGAGAGCTCATTAATCTTCCAACCAATTATATGTTCCTCAGTAATTAGTTCCCATAAGAAATTCTATCATCCTTACTAAAAATATTAAAATAAAATGATCAGTCCATTCCCATTACCTTAAACTTCTACATCAGTGTCCTTGATGCATGACATTAAAATGTATACAAGGACCCTATCACACGTCCTTAAATTTTGGAACCATCATCCTTACTGCACAATGTTAAAATGCACAGACTACTCTGGTCACATGACCTTAAAATACAATATCTTCACCGTTATCAAACGACATTAAAATGCATGGATTGGTCCTATCACATGACCTTAAATTGATTCATCATCATATTTACCACATAATGATAGAAAAAACATACACAGATCTACAAAAGGATGTAAAAAATATGCTATATTGTACTAACCACATGCTGCTAAACTGTACATACACTTATCAGGCATAGGATGTTAAACTGAACACCCAATTCCAAACATTGTGAATTTAAACTATGTATGGGTTCCCTTCGAATTGTGTTGCATGGTGTAGAACCCTTGGGACCTAATTCATGTCCGGTTATATCTTAAATTTAATAAAAATACCTCTTAGAACGTCTTTTCACCTTATTTCACTAGAAAAAAAGATGTTAACATGTGTTGCAACGTACTTATCGGACAATGTTAAACTACATGGAATGGTCATGTAACATGACCATAAACTGTGGAATCATTATCTTAGCTGCATGAAGACAAAGGGAACATCATTATTGAGCTCTTTCCAAATATGAAATCACTCCAGGTATTCATCATCTACCATGTCATGGTCAAAAAGTACATATGGATTGATTCCCATCCATATGTGATATATAGGAACACCCAGACTTATCATCTTTGGGACCTTCCAAATTTTCAACCTTTTGGCCAATTTTTTTGAGTTTACATTGTAAGTAATGTGGGGAGTGGGCCTCCCTACTGCTCATCCATGACAGGTTACAATAGTTGTGTCATGTACATCCCTTATGAACACTCTTATCCCCTAGAATCGTTACCACATGATGTTAAACTACACAGAAACATCCCAAGTACGTGACATTAAACATGGAACTCTTTATTCAAAAATATATTCCATAAAATCATTGACTTTTGTTCGAGAAATATGACATTAAATCATTCTAAACTCTAGGGTATCATCTCCTGAGTGTATTTGGTTCCTACCACTGACATTCTCTGATCTACATGGGTTTCAAAACTAAATTGTTGAGTTCTGCACAAAAAGGTCCACCACACATCTCCACACTTATAGCCTTCTCATGTTTGGGTTTCCATAATATTTCATATCCAGATGGACCCCCTAATGACAATGGTCTCATACAGCTTCATCTCACCTACCATCTAGGGGTAATTCCATAATGGATCTAAAAAATTAGTATCCTTAGTTTCCAATAAGGATAGTAGTTGATTCGTTGATTTCAATCCCCATCCTTGACTGATGAATTTTTGGATCCTTTATTTTGAACATGGTCAACATTGGTCCTTCCCATCAGTCAACCCTTCCATAATTTAGATCTCAAATGTCTCGATTTACATCCTTCTCACCTGAATATGTTCTAGTGGGACTCTCACACCCCAGGTGTTTTCCCTCCATGCATTTATGCACATTGAGTGAGAATTTTACTGTCATTGGAACATTCTATACTTGAAATTTCATTAACCATGTTATATGATCCTTCATATGATGGGTAAAGCCTCACACCACTCATTTATTCCCATGCCAAGCTTGGGTTATGTGGCCTTTGTGGTTTTGGTAGGGCATGTACCCACGTAGGAGAGTTGCACAACCCTATGGTCCAAATTCTATGAACCTAAACTAATAATAATACAATATAATCTATATTAATCTAAACTATTTAACATCACTTTGATTTCCTATTCTGAGAGGAAATCACTTCCGGCATTGGTCATTTTCCATGTCATGTTTGAGAACTATCTGTGTCTTGATTTCCACCCTTATTGGATATGTAGTGACAGTTAGACAACCCAGATTTTGTACTTGTTGAAAATTTATGCTTTCAACCACATGGTATATTTTCCCTTTAGAGTATGTGGTGTGGGGTGTTTCATCCATGGTCCTCATTCATGATGGGTTTTAATGGTTAAAACATGTGCCTCCAGGAGGTTATACCCCTCATTCTCAGTTCCTTTACCTCGCGATGTTAATCTGCATGAATACATCCCTGCAACATGACATTAAACGTTTTTGTATCATCCTTATTACATAATGATAAACATTGAAAAAAATATCAACCATAGGAATATGAGGTAAAACTATGTTCCGAAGTCAAAAAATTTTGACTTAAAAAAAATTCAAGATTCTATTTGGATTGTTCTTTGTAGGGTTGATGCCTCCTAGGTACTCATTCACATCGGGTTTCCCGTAGCACCGTGATACAAAAATCATCTTGAACCTTTCTTTACTATGGTGTAAACAATATAAAAATGAGAGGCTATAGTATAGGAAATATGAACCTAAACTATCTATAATTTGTCTAGGAATTGTGACATTAAACTATCCACAACCCCTACAGTCCAAGAATCATGACTCCAAACCATACATAAGTATCCTTTGTAATATTTTATTTGGAAATGGGTATTTTTATCCCTCATTGAAGTTAGTTTTGTCCACTCATCATGATACATAAATCCACTTGTGAAGCATTCCTCAAGGTCTGAATTCAATGACTTAAAACTAAAAACCATATAGTCCAAGATATATAACTCAAAATCATAGTGTGTAATCATGATGCCCTTGTCTGAGAGGACATTTCCTCCGGTATGGGTCATCTACCATGCCATGTTCCATAACATCGTATTTCATAATTCCCATCTTAATGTTATACATAGTAATTCCCAAACATTTTATCTTTGGGCCCATCCCTAATGTCTAGGAGTTGGTCCCTTATCTTGAGATTCCCTAAGAGTGTGTAGTGTGGTGTGGGCCTCTGTGTTCCTCATTCACATTAGGTTATTTTTCTACCCCATACACATCCCCTCTAGGATACCCCTATGCCAAACTCTAACCATCACCCATACTGAACGACTTTAAAATGAAGGGAATGGTAGTGTCACACAACCTTAAACGGTGGCATAATTTCCTATCCAGAAAATGAAAAATGTCACAACATTGTGGTTCTCTCACCTAAAAGGCATCACCCCCGGTACAATTCATATACCCTAACATGGTCATGAACTAAAATTGACATGATTCCGGTAAATACAAAATATGTAGTGATGATAATACATTCCATCATAGTCCATCCACTCAAGAAACCTGAACAAAATATAATTCTCTCCCTCTATATGTATAGATATGACCTTTACAGGGGAATTTCCCTTTAATTTCAGGTGTGTCTTCATTCCCATCCTCATCGGATATACAAAAAAACCAAAACTCTACTTCTTTGGGACCAGCTGCAAGATCATTGAATCTTAAGACCCTTTGGCCTATGAATTGTAAAATAACATTTCATTAAACTCTATGAGTGATTCCCTCAAGAACACATATGTGTTATTTTTTCCTTCTTGATCTTCATTCCTGCCGGGTTTGTTATCTCACCTCATTACGTGTATTCCTCTTGGAGTCATTATGCTATGGTATGAAATCTATGAAACTAAATTATGAACTAATGGAAAACACATCATGAACATAAAATGTGAGTTTATAGTCCATGAATCATGACATTAAAATATATAAGAGTCTCTTTCGGGACGTGTCTTGTGGTTTTGAGGCCTCCTAGGTCGTCATTTTGATCGGGTTTTTCGTAACACCGCACCAAACATACCCATTTGAGATTCCATACCTAATGTTCCAAACTTTATTACCATAAATCATGAGTTATTATCTTTGATTAACAACATTAAATTATGACCCCACGCTGAAAAAGTTTGTGATTTACCAAGATAACCATGGAATTATTTAGCTTCCTCTCTAGAGAGGATTTCCCCCACTAGTGTTTGTCTCATACCACACTGTTATTAAGAATTACATGTGGCATCATTATCATCCTTATGGGATACATAGTGATACCATTACATTTTTTCTTTGGTTCCAGCCAAGGGTTCATTAAACGTTTTGACACTTTGGTTTCAGTTATGGCCTAATAATTTTAACTATAAATATTATGTCACTCATCTTGGGATGTGTATGAAACACATGATCCCTCTTGGCCTCAGCCACATAGGTTTTTATCTCCTCTTTGATGTATACATGCCTTAAGACTGAAATTTTTCCTTTAGTATGAGAAATATACCATTAATCTAATTTCCATGGTATATGAAATATGACCTTAAACTATTTTTATGCTATAGATTGAATCCCACTCTCTCATATGTTCACTCCATTCTTTGAGAATTTAAGGATTCATATTTCCACTATTTTTCATTTTTAGATGAACCCCTATTGGTGATGGTATCATACCACTTTAGATCACCTCCCATCTTAGTCCAGTTCCCTAATAAACATATGGTATCAAATGAAGAATTATGTTTTTTGAATACATTCATTAGTATATTTCTATATTTTTTTCACCCCATTCTATGTTGGTATAGTTACGATCCCTATGTTTAGAACATGGTCAATGGTCTATACTTTTTTACGTGTCCTCTTTTTATCAAAACCATGGAATTATTAACTTACCTCATTTTTGTAAATCCTCGTATCATGATGGGATTTCATCCCTGGTGTCACCCCTAATGCATACTCCTTCATGTTGGATAGACCCCTTTTAAATTCCTTTGTTCCTACACCGAGTGTTTCTCTCATGTGATTTGGAGTTATGGAAATGTGTGTATCAATGTGATTGAGTCATGCATGATCTTCTGGGTCTAAACTCTATGACGTTAAACTAGGATCCCTATATGGAATGTGTGGTGTGTTGGGTTTTCCACACTATTGCACCATGGATACCCACTTTTGGGAAGTTTTATTCCCATTTGATTCCTTAAATATTTCTATAATGTGCGCCAAAATGGGCTCATTCACGTCAAGTTTCATTCCTTCATTACCCATAATTACTAAGAATAGTAATTTGATGGGTCCGTGAAATATAAACTAAAATTATGTGCAATTCCATAGCCACATGATGGTAAGTAGTTAGACATGTCCTAATCACACGATGTTAAATTGTTGAATACATCGTCCTCATTTTATGATATTAAACTACATGTTTATCATAATTATTTGGACGGTGTAAAATTACAAGGATTCCTAGGACCTCACCATAGCCTCTTCCTTGAGGATGGGTTTAATCATTTTTCAGACCATTGTGCCCACATCACTGTTCTCTAATTCATGGTGGCATAATTTCAATACTGTTGGAATCCTTTAAATCATTCCTTCTCATCACCTCAAGCCGCACTTGAGCCTCATTTGAATTGTAATACTCTTTCATATCAAAAGGGACCCCCTAATATCTTGTTTATGCTACATAATCTCACCTACCATCCTAGACCAGTGTTCTAGAAGTCATGAGACATCATTTCATGTTAGTTTTTGTGTTTTGAACATGGTCAGCAGTCAACCCTTATTTTTCCCCCTTTCTATCTAATAGTATAAATAGTTTGTTTTGAATAGGCTCGTTATCTTATGTTGACATTCCATCCTATCTAGGTTCTGAATTTTGTTTTATGTGATTCACAATTTTCATTCCCTTTTTTCGGATCGATTCCAACACCTCTAGAGTTATCCCATTTGTGAACTAGAACATGTTAGGAGAACCAAGTTGGTTATTCCATGATTCTAGTTCTCCAGTAATGGACTCTCTCATCCCAAACACTTTGGATGGTCATTCCATAACATTATACACTGAGTATTCTATGATCATCTGACACTCTCACACAACATAAAACATTATGTCATAGTCTCATCTCTCACACTAGGCATCACCCACGTCATCTCAGGGATTGGTCATTAGTTATTTCATAGATTTGTTAATGTGTGATAATTGAGACAAGAAAAAATATATCTATCTCATCAATTAAGATAAATTAAAAATGAAATTATGTTTAATGAGTTTAAAAAAACATAATCCTTATGGATCTTCCCCTTTAATGGAGTGCCTCACCTCTGGAACCTTTTGGAATGTGTCTTCTTAGGTCTACTATAACAATATTATCTCCCATTCCTCTTTATTTTCTTCAAGGTGAAGATCATTTTCCCTACTCTCCATCTATTCCTACTCAAATCGGAGACCAGCCACTTGACAAGACACATGTCTCATCCATTCATGAACCTATGCCATATGGACCCTCAATCTTATGACTAGATCCAATTGAGTAGTATTAATGGAGGAAAGATTTTTCATCTATTCTTCTAGGTTCTAATTCTCTTGTTTTTCCTCACGAAGATTCTGAATTATGATTTATTTCTTTTGATTCCAAGAGAAATCTAGATGGTGACTACATTCTCACATTTTGTGAGAGAGATAATCACTGATTTGTATTTGTAGACCTTGTGCATCCTCCTATCTTGCGCATATATTACGTATCTAGTAGGGAAGGGATCTTATCTAGCTTATCCATTTCAATTCTGGAGTTTAGTTGATGAAATATTTGACCAAAACTCCATGCTCCCCATTAGGTGGACTAACTATCCTCAACCGCATCAAAATCATACTCATCCAGCTCCTCCAGATCAGTATGATCGTACTCAATAATTTAATCCATTAATATAGTACCATTATTTTCCTCTAGAATCTTTTTATATGTGACATGAAACATATTGTAATGTTAATATTCCCCACTTAATAAAAAATTGATAAGGTTGTCCCTATTAGCACCACGTATTTCAATGCCAGTGGAGTTACAAAAGTTGTGGCCTGGTTAGCCTGAGCGGGTGGATCCACACGGAATAGATCACCCATCAGGAAAGGAATTTCAAATCCTCTAAGAATTTCCAATATAATAAGGGCCATTAATCCCATCATTGTTCAGAAAAATAATAATGTTAGTGTTCCGGATTAGGCAACAACACATTTTTTTCTCTAAGGTGAAGAACTGATGGTTGCTGCGTGGAGGCATGTTATACTCTTAGGATGTCATCATTGGAACACCAGGACATATCCCATATATATTATTGAGGGATCTAGGGATTCTTTACTAGCCAACCTGGCCTCCTTAGCACTACTAGGCCCTGTGAGAACTCTCATATTGAAAAAAATTAGTTATTGGTCCTCTTCAATTAATGTTTCACCACTATTCCCATGGGTTGGGGTCTCTTAACCAAGATTCCCTTATAAAAAATAGATGTCATCCCATGAATCTAGATAAATCCTATGAAAATAATAATAGCATCAGAGAACATGTTATATCTTACTTCTATAGCTTCAGTGAACCCCTCTAAAGATGCTTCGTCTAAAGTTGTGACCTCTCTATACTCTGGGGTACAAACTTCATTAGAATGTACTCTCCAACATCCAACTGACTTGTCAGGGAAGGGATAGATATCCTCTAGCATATATACTTATACATTTAGAAGGGATTTCATACCGAGAAACACCCTCACTTGATCTATCATTAGATGTGCAATGCCTCGACAGTGAAGTATATTCTCTAATTCTGCCTCGTATCACACCCCAGATATAAGAGATGAGAGGAATTAATCTTTAGAATAACAGATCTCACCTATTTAAATTCCATGCCTATTAAAATGGTCCCATTTCCTACTAGTGACTAGGAATAGACTATTCACATACAAGGTTTCATAGGCCCTATGACAGATGACGTTATCCGGGATGTCCATATGGTGCAGCCGCTTCCCGAAAGATTCAGTACGAACGCTATGGAACCCCATCTGGGGATCCCCTTCATTCTAATTCATATCAGTTGGGATCACTAGTCCTGGTGTTTCTTCTTTTCATCCTTTATCTCTAGTTGTTGTAGTTCCTTGACTCATCAGCACCGCTGTTGTAGCTCCATAACAAGGATATTTCCTGAATGTTCGAACATGGAATTCTCTAACAAAAATTCATCCTTATCCTAAAGGTTGTGGATAAACTACCTTATTATCCTGTATTTTCGTATACCTTATCATTTCTCTAAGGTAGGAATCCTCCTAGCTCTTTGAATACGTCTCAACCAGACCATACGTACCTGGAAATGGAGGGAAATCATTCCCCATCATCTCATCATTTTTTGTCAACATAATTATACACTACCTCATCACACATGAATGATCTCCATTCTCTACCCACCAAGTACACCATCGTAGATCGCCTTTGTAGACACATGAATTCTATTGTGAACTAGTGTGGGTTGTATGGTTCATAGATTAGATCACAATCAACCAGTTTCACCTACACCCCACCTTGAAAGTCCATGAGATTTGAAAAATTCCATCGGTTCCTAGGCCACCATCTTTGATCACACCCCTCAATATAAGGAATGGATGAATATTTAATTGATTTTCCCTTAAAACCTTACTCAGCATGACCTTCACACCTAGATTGAATAGTAAATTTCCTATAATATTTAGAATTTCCAGTGTGAAGTCTATATTAGTAGTGGGGAAAGGATTCAGGTAATAATATCACCTAATGTGAACTTCCACCCATTGATAGTAGAAGTGCAGTGGTCCAAACACATGTAGTGGCTTCTTACCCCCACTAATATTCCAACGAACATTATATATCTTCTCTAGCAATGGGACCCCAATATTTATATGATACCATGCCGCATCACTTCCACTATATGAAATGTGTTCAGTCACACCCCCATGTGAAGATATTTTACCAAAAGCATCCACCCACATATCAGTGTAGTGATAAAACCATCAAACCTAACTATTGGTTTAGACATGGTCTTGATTTTTCAACCCCATTACATCCACTATCTACCCTCTAGGATTTTCTAGTAAGAGGCCTCCATACCTCACTGGGATCCCATTGGAAAACTATTGGTCCTTCTTAGTAGATTCCTTACCACCTCTTCCCCCTCAGTAGGATCATCCACCAGTAAGTTCAAGAAGTAACTTGACCACTACTTAAAGTGGACATCCCCCATTATGTTGTTATCATTGTATATTACATAAACCAGATCCAGAAGCATATTTTCCATACATGGTGTCTTCTCATAATCCTCCCAAACCTTCACTGCTAGAATATACTCTATATAAAAGGCCCCCCATATTGGGATCCCATAAATATGAGAGAGGTCCCAAAGGCTAATGTCGACCTCCCCATGATGAAAGGGGAATGTATTGGTCCCCGATTACTATCTAGTTATCAGTTCTTGTAAGATCTATAATGGATGATAGACATGAAATTGGGAATCCCATGCCTCTTTATATTGTCCCACTTACGGTAGCTCTGTGAAGAACTCATCACAAGACGTGCAAGCCCAATAGGCATTGGCCCACTCCTTTATGAAGTTTCTACCCTAGTGTTGGTCCCAACTATCTGTCTATCCCTTCGTAGAGATTCCAAATCCCACATTGATGATATAAATACATTGTGGCATGGATGTGTGTCTCTAAAAAGTTCTCCCATTTATATTGTTTGTATGTTTTTAGAGGCACTCATCATTGATGGTTTTGTGGCCCTTCTAGACATGAACATCAATAGATATATACCACTAGTACTACTTGGTGTGCCCCTATACCAGAAATCCAGGTCTTCCCTACTCTCTAATTGGATAAAAACACCATCCATCATACCAAATTCATACAAAAGAAATTTCATGAAATGGGGATAGTCCTTCTGCACTTCTGATAGCTACGTGAGCTATGATTCACGATCAAAATGGATTCTGATATACTCATCGGTCATGAAATTATTCATCGTATCACCCCTTCTGTAAAAATTCATGAGGACTTCCTAAAAAGAATCTTGGGAGGTCATTAGATCCAATACTGGAATATTTCTATTTTTTATTATGGAGGTTATTCACGAAGATAATTTTCATACCCCTAACACGTAGAGAAGCTTAGCAATTAGTGTAGTTCGTGAAGTAATAACAGATCACATCGCTGGGTTCACATTTAACCATTAATGGAACAATGATTCAAGGAATATGGTTCACATAGAATATGTTTCTAAAGGAAAGGCATGAAAAAAATTGATTCATATAAATAGACGATAATCAATCATTCATGAGATGTCCATACAAATGAAGTGGGGCCCAGTACTATTTATAGGCTTTGGACATTACAATGAGGTTCTCTCTCGGGGCTTTCACACGCGCTCATGGAAAAGGGTCTTCCTAGATGACATAACAATTTAGAATATTTTAGTGATCAACTATCATAATATGACCTATTGTTATCTTGGACCACATTCTAAGTGGGGTGCCTTTTTTGGTGCCAAAATCCTTGCCTTGAAGAATGTGGAGAAGAAACACAACAATATCAGAGGAAATCCAAGCCAAAAAACCGCTAATATTTCCCAAAGGGACTTCCTCGTGATGATCCTTAGCAAATATCCCCTACCACAACAATCATGTGAGGTTATAATGGAACACTTGTATGTTTAATTCCCCACAGATCACATGAGGCCGGTTCAGAGAATGCTCCACAAGTCCGATGATGGAACTACTATTCATGGAGCGCCATTTTTCTTTGTGTATCACCATCAAGTATCACGACACCTCATGGAAAATAAATATTTTTCTCATACCACCTCATAGGAATGGCTACCCAGACCATTCATCTTCTGATCTCCCATTTAGTGAAGCTACCAAGGACTATAAACCAAAAAAAATTGAATCACCCATGATATGGGTGCATCTGGATACCCCCGTTGCTTCATTCCAAAATAACACTGCCTATGATAGGAATTACATTCGGGAAGGTACATTCCTTTCATAGAAGAAGTCTACACATTAGTTTTCTCAAGCCTTCATGAAGCATTCATAATTCATGAATCCCCCTTCCCCCAAACCAAGACTTCGTTCTATGGTGGTTTCACCCTGCTTCATGAATCTCTTTTCATCATAAAGCTCAAGACCTCCACAAAGCATCTGAGCTTTAAAAACCCCTCTAAGTGAGGCCTTCTACTTTGTGAGACAAGATTCCATGTCGACCTACAATATTTCACATAGTGACTAATTGGACACTCGTGCAGTGTTCTTTATTTTAGTTCAATACCATGTTCTTTTCAATATATCCACGCTAATGGATTTTACTTTTCACTATAGCTACACTAACATGGAACCCACAATCAACCACTCCTCCACATTCCTACCTTCGGCATTATCAGTACCTCCCCTCCCAAAGGGTTTGTGAGTGCATGTTATGTAATTCCTAGGGTTAAAGAGTGAGTCCCCTCCATCTGCACTAAAGGATGTAAAATATCTATCCACCTTCATCATAAACACATGACATTAAACTATACCATTTCCCTGTGTAATTCACATGGTATGTCAATCCTAGGGATGTTTACATGGCCCCTCATATTCATGGGAGTGAGATCTTACTCACATGCAATTAGATCCTCCTAACAAGGAATAGGATCCACCATGGCTTCTCCTATGCATAATACCCATCATATCCCACATTGATGCTCCATTCATGACACACGGTTCTGGTCTACTAAATTCTATTATTTAGAAAAACGTGCATGACTCATATGGGTTTTGATTTTGGAGTAGGCCATGATATCATTCATATTAGAAGGGGTTTTGATTCTAAATATCAAAACTTGGTACATAGGATGCCTCCATGAGGTTCATTCCGAACAAATGTTAAAATCAGGTGCTACCTCATGGGTATGTATCCTCATTTGGTGACATATTACCTCTATCAAAAAAATCCACTAGATTAACATTTGATAGGGTGTTTGGATCCATCCAACAACACTTCACCAACATCACGGGGAGATCTTAACATACACATGGGATTCTCTAGAACAAAATCCCCAACCACATGACCCTATTGCAATCTAGGTTGCCTCCTTAGGTGTCCAAACAATGATGTTTGGTCTCAGAACTATGTGTAATTGTATTCCCAACCAACTGGGATATGTAGGAAACCTCTCTAAGGTTAAATCCCAACCATTCATACTTCTAATCCATTTCTTCCATTTCATATTGGGTCACTCTTTTCCTCCCTATATGATGGTATACTACATGGGGTCTTAGAAATACGTGGACATTGATTACCTACCAATTGGGAAATATAGGAATCCTCACCAAGGTTCAAGAATAACATCATCAACAATACATCCACTCCACTTTAACTAATATTTCTATAGTCTATCCGGATTCTTACCTAGGCCACCATATCTCGGGGAGATCATTCCATTCATTTAATCAATTTTCATGTATAATCCCTATTGACATCATCACTGATACTATAAGAATATAGGAAGTCTCAGTTCCTCAGACCCAAATCATTCACCATCCAATAATGATAGATCCTCTTATGAATGGTTTTCATAATGCATAATCTCCACATCACTCTCAAACTATGTGGGTTTTTATAATTGTTTCTTAAACTGGGTACGTATGACACCTCCAGAAGGTTCAATCCTGAAAAATGCTCAACCTTCCAGGTAGTCCATCCTAGGGATGTACCTACTTGATCAACCATTAGTGGTGTCCATATAAGCCATCACGGTTTTACATATTCCATTTTTTGACACAGCTTCCTAGGTCTGATTTCATCTAGAATTATGATCCATCCATTCAGTAAACAGTCCCGGTGCTTCCTCCTAGGAACATATTTCTTTTATCTTCCTCCATCGGGTATCTTGATCAAACACACTCTCTCCCTATCTCCTCAAGACCTTAAAATCATTTTCTAACACATGTTGAACGTGACATGCATAAAGGGAACATCAGAAGACATTCCTCTATCATAACTATCTCTATAAGATGATAAACTCACAACCCACCCCATGTTAAACATGGTATGGCTAAGAAAAACCTCAATAGACATGCCTCTGGAATAAGATACCCATGATCAATATGGTATGTATCTATTTCTAAATCCTAGATACTTCCTATTATGAGTAAGAATTAAGGTGACCAATGTCCCAACATCCTGGCATGCCAAAAATGGCCAACAAGATTTCTCCCCTGACCCAAGGTTGCAGCCCTATAATGACCCACTATATTCTTCAACCAGAAGTAACATAGTTAACTAGAATCAGAAAAAGAGATTCAACCTGGAATTAATGTCATGAAAACGTCATTATGTTTAAGGGATACCTAAAATGGTGTAGAATTTTAAGGAGGAATCCATTAATCGAGGAACACATATCCCATTATCCTGTTTTGATCAAGGAGCATAAATATCTTACGAAGTGATGGATGTCACCAACCATTGGAATGAAATAATGCATGGAAACAATTTTAATTATATTATGATGATGATAGGAATGTTAGTCATTCCATGGTGGAAGCATTGGAATTAACCATAAAAGAGAACATTATTTCCACTTATTTGTAATAGATCAAAAAAATGATCATATTTATGTCCTTCAAAATATTCCACTAATGTACTTTTAAATAAAGGAAAATGGGAGGAAAATTAAACCCATAAAACATTTCAATTATAGAGGAAAACATTAATAAAAAAATTTGAATATAAATTATTAGAAATAAATAATTTTTTGACCAAAGAAGAAATAAGGATCTCATTTCATTAACAAAATTTGTAGATCACTATAATTTTAAATGAGAGGGAATAATGTAATAATATATAAAAATTATAGGAATATCCAAAGGAGAAGAATATATATTACTTTCTTATGGTAATATATATCTAATTTACCTCAATGTAAATTTTGAATATACAACCCCTAAATGAAATCAGATTGTAACATAAACTGTTTCCTCAAGTGTTATCATTTTTTATATATTTAAAAATCCAATATAATAAATATATATTTTTTATAATTATATTTCAGAAACATATTCATACATAAACTACAACATATCATTCCCTCCTAATTTGTCAATATATTTAGTTAGTAATTTCTTCATTAATTTGATCATTTGGATGAAAACTAGTACGTTTTCCATGCTTGTTTTAGTTTATTGGTTATAATAATTGCACAAAGATCATTATTTAATCATATAAAAAATATTTATCATGAAATAATTAAAATATTTATTCATCATATACACTTTATAAAAATTAAAATTAAGTGGATATGAAAAATTGATTACATCACTTCATAGAGAGGGTAGTCCATATGATCCCATGAGTGATGTTTCTCTATTTTTATGGATAGAACAAAAGAAAGGTAAATAATAATTTATATTTTATAAATTATCTATTATACCCAAATTATAATATTTATTTATTAAATATATCTTCATTATCATCCATATAATGAGTAAATGAAAAAGGAATCACATCAATTTTTGGAGGTGGTAGTCCAAAAATAAGCACGAGTGACGTCATCTTTTTCTAAATGATGAAAAGGTAAGAAGGTAGATAATATATTATAATTTAAAAAGTATAATATTTTCATAAATATCAAATATAAACATTAAATCCTTCATTATTACCAATCATGAATGTTAATGTTGTAAAATATTTCCCATCACATCGTTGAGGTAGCAGTTCAGTACAATTCTCAATGGAATCATTTTTTCACATTTGATGGAATTGAGGTGGAAACCAGTTATATTAAAATCATAATCAAATCACCACATATTTTTTATGCTATATTTCTCATTTTTGGATGAATAAAATTATTATATACTTATTATAAGAAGGCATAATATTTAAAGGAATCGTGTAATACAATTTCTTCTTCTTTGAGAGACATCTATTGGATTAGTCTTTAAGCCTTCATTTGATGGTATTATAGTAAACATAAGATTAAAATAATGAAATTTAAGAATCTATTATGTTTATTGGGTAGATGTCATCCATGATAGGGTTCCAAATTTTTTTGAACAAGGGGGTGAAATGGTTTTCTTTACTAAGTGAGGTGAGGGAAATACATGGATTTAATTAATAATATATTAAATAATATGACGTCACTTCTTTATGAATGTGGCTCCAAAAGGCTGAAATATAAATAAAATAAAAGATTATATTTAAATATATATAAAATTAAAAATACTAATACATGTATAAATGGTATTATTACCCTCTTCCCTTAGATTAACATGCCTTAGTAAACCCATTTTAACCCTATCTTTGGTAATGCTATTTTGCTATATTTACTATTCATTATGACAAAAAAAATTAGTTTGAACTTACTAAGTTATATAAATTATTATGATTCAAAATATTTAATACATTTTAAAACATTAAAAATCTATAATTTATTGAAATAAATTTTAAACTATGTTCTCAAAAAAATAAACCCCATTTTTTACAAAAAAAAATGTATTTCTAAACATATAACCTGGTTTACATTTATTTCATTCCATGTAAAATCTCTCAGTAAAATGTTAAAATAACTTGTTTAATATATATTTAATAAATTTAATAAGAATTATTCTTCAATAATCATTATTCTAATTTTTAAATTTAAAAAAACATCATGCACACGTAAAAAACATGTTTATTAAAAATAACACATTTTAACATCAAATTGTTTTTTTCTGTATTAAAAAATTGGTAACTAATGAATTAATTTCTTATATGTGTAAATAAAAAACATTAATAATTTAATTTTACTTATTCATGCACCACTATCAATTTTCTAGTAAATAATTATCACTTAATATTAAATGTAATGTATATTGTGGTTCATTAAAACTTGTTGTTTCATGTAAAGAAGGCTTTCAAAGAAGTTTATTTTTTTTGAATAAAAATATATCATAAAATATTAGGGTGTGACATTTTACCCCCATTATAATGATTTTACCTTTAATTTATATCCCTTTAACACAAAAAACTAATGTACTTTCTTCCTCATCACATCCTTAGGATCCAAAGTAGCTTCCTCAAAATTGTTATCTTGACACAAAATCTTAACCAAGTGGGAGGTCTTCATTCCAAAAAAATATACATTTGATATAAAAACTCCACTAGTTTAACTCATAATTGTCTCCATGATCCAGTGTTAAGACCACTTAGTTAAAAATATGTGATAGATCATGTATATATTTTCTTAGGGGATATACAGGAATCATCTTTTTGAACCCGAGATAGATTTGCTAGAAGTTCTAATAGATAAGAAACCATCCTGATAAAATCAATAATTTTAAAGAAGCATTCATATCAAGTTATTATATTTACATTCATAAAAATATCATATCCAAATTCCAAAGAGATATTCATAGTAATAGATTACCATGATCATTGATAATTATAATTTTCTATCAATTGTCAACATAAAATTTTTATCAAATCAGATATGAACTAGCATGCTAATAAATGGATTTTAACTAGTTTTTAAATTCCTAATCTAGAATAAGTACAAATAGCTTGAAATCTCTAATACCATCCAATCATGATGGATTTGGATAATTCCTTACATAGAGGGCTTCATAAGGATTCATCATAATTTTTAAATGAAAGTTATTAGTGTAATAAAAATCAATGAAATGAAGGTGTTAATCCCAGCTAAAATTGAAATCCATAGAATGTTCTCACAGAATATCTTATAGCATTTAAATGGTCAACTCAGTATATTTTTCTAAATTATGAAGGTATGAAGTGCTAATGTTAAACTATATATTCAAATCATGCTGAGGAATTGTCTGGAACATTTAGGTAAAACTCAAATATCGATTTGAAATTATATAATTTGTTCACACATTAATACTTACCAATTCATCAATGTATATATTGGAAATATTATCAGTAAATAAATCTTATCTAGTGGAAATAAAGCATGTTTATTTCCTAAGGAGATCGACTACAACACAAATATCATTGTTCCTTTTAGGTGTAATTGGGTGTCTTATAACCAAATCCATGTTAATGGTTTCCCACTACAATTTTGGTATGTGTAACATTTTTAGAATTTCTTTCGATTTTCATCCCTAATATATAACTTACTAAAATGTATTTATTTCTTATGGAGATCTACTATAACACAAATAACATTATTCTCTTTAGATGTTCTCATGGGTCTTATATGAAAATCTGTGGTAATGGTTTCCCACTTCCATTTTGGTATGTGTAACATTTTTATCATTTACATATATTTTCATCTCTACTAGATAACTTAATGGAAAACAATTTATATATATACGTACTTTATAATATCCCCTTTAATTTTATACCACTAGATCACCAATTTTAGGACTCCATACATCCAGGTACATATTGGATGAATAGAGAATGATGAACTATGATCTTAATCCAATTGATCCTTCTTCATGACCAGTATAGAAAAGACAGAAAATAGCTTCTAGAACCATATCCATTCAAGAAATAATAATAGTTTTACATAGATATATTTCATACCTAATTATTCATTTCCCCATCCTCCTTCCCCATCTCTTAAATAAAAATATAGATGGATGGTTAAATATTCATAAAATAAATTCATGATTTGTCAACTTTTATCATTATTTTAATAAAAATAATTCAAAACACATAAATATTTGATATCATTCACTAATAAAAATGGAAAAAAGAATGAACTTTCTAAATAAAATCCTCAGTAAATTTGATTACTTTCACATGGTTGTAATTTATTGAGTAGTAAAAATATTTAATCAACTCCTTGAATATCCATTTTTGAATACCTAAATCTATCGATGTTAATATATACTACAATATTTTATGATCACTAAATTTATCATATCATTCAATGTAAATATAATGCTTCCATGTTTTTAATGAATAAAATTACTAAAAGCAACTCCAAATTAGGATACATGTGATTATTCTCATTAATTATAAATTAGATTTGGGAATAAGCAACAACCATGTAATAATTACAGAGTACACATCATAGACCTTTTATGGATGCATCACTATAGATCATAGACCTTTCCCTACAATAGTGTAGTCTATGAGCATGTGTGTTAACGAACCTTTATTTAATATCCTTAAAATATTTAGCACATTAATTTTTAGAAAAGAACATGGCTCCCTTTTTATTCAACATGATTATTGGATTATATATATATATTGAAAATATCTCATTATTCATCAGTATTATCCATTTAATCAAATAGATATATGCGTCTCAATCACTATGGTTAGTCTACTGAATTTATCAAAACATTATACTTTTATAGATCCACTGATATATCCTTGATTGTGATTATATAACCCACTTATGATATTTATATATACCTAATACACACATAATGTAATATTGATAAATTTTCATCTATATAATGGTCTTCCATACAATCGTCAACTAATCTTCACGCACCTATTTACTCATGGAATATAGTGAATATCATCTATAAATACTCTAAAAACAGATCGAGGTAATCTATAATATATTTATTCATTACATCCATAAAAATTGTGATGGTATTGGTAAGTCCAAATGAAATCCCTATAAATTCATAATGACCAAACCTCCAACATAATGATTCATTGGTTAAATCCCCCTTCATGATCCATAATTAATGATATCTTGAATAAAGTTCAATATAAGAAAATTATTGATCTCTTCATAGTTGATCGAGCATGTTATCAATTCAGGGTGTTCAAAACATTTTTTAATAGTGATCATAACATGTTCAGAATAATAAATGTGATGGTTTATTATCCAATAATTCATGTTATAAAAAACAATAGGTTCACCCAATCATGAGTAATTGGGGCATATGAATCCCCTTTGACGATTCCAATAGAGTTACTTCTTCAATTCATGAAACTCAATCAATTATATTATATATGGAGTCTTTGAAATATTTGTATAACCATGAATAGGTTCAATTGAAAAAAGAACAACATAGTTGTGAGAAGATAATGTTTTCCATCAGGAAATAAATCAATATAGTTCCAAAAAATAATAAAATATTTGATTTTTATTTCTACCCAACCATTTAAAATAAATAACCCTTATGAAAAGGTAGAGATACCCATATAATGAAATTAAATTCCTTGTGAATTTCATATTCATCCTCTCACTAAAATTAGATCATTGGTCAATATGAAACATAAAATGAGACTTGACTTCCTCATAAATTGATATGGGCTCTAAATAGGGATATAAAGTCAATGAACACAATCACGTCATGTTCAACTAAATTGAGAATCACAATATTTATATGAATCATATTACAATATATATCTATTGGAGTCATAAACTTGAGGTGTGATCATTATACCCTTTTATGTTTTTATTTTTCAATATAACAACTAAAAATTATTGATATGAATGAATATCCATTTATAATATTCATGACATATATGAATTCCTATGAGTAAGATCAAATAATATAATTCAATATTTTATTGTTCATCTCACCACCTCAATATATTAATTTCATGTTTATTCCCTTACATAACCTAAAAAACATTCTATGATCATCGATAATCATATCAAGTAATCATTTAATAATGAAAAATATCATAGGATATATAAATGAATACACATTATTTTCAATCGTGGACACCTATGTTTTATATTATTTCATAACTTTTAAATATCAATTAAAATCCATTATAATGGGTAGTAACAAAAATGTGAATTAACAAAATCATAACTCTTGGTAGTGTCTTTCCTTGTGTTCAGTCATAGGCCCACTCATTGGGCACCAGTAATGATTGAGTTTATACACAAAAAATACTTTTTAAATTTGTTAACCTTTGGTACATCTCTCCTATAGCCACATCTACTTAGTAGTATTAATATTTAGTTTTATTCATATGTAAAACCACAAAATATCTGATTTACCAAATCTTTATGATATTATCTGATACATAAACAAGCTCCTTGGGGGTTCCAAAAAATATCATTAATAATACTCTACAAATATATGTATACTCTACTATGATAGTATATAAGGTGACCCGAGAATTACTAATATAGATATTAAATCATTTTAGATGAATTTTTAAAAACAATATAATATATGTTTGGAACCACATTGATATATTGTATTTGGATACTAGATATATAGTCAACATATTTCATAAAACATCATCATTATCTACAAAAAAGGTTATTCTATCACAGAACCCTTCTTTAAAATTTCATAATTAAATCCATTCTCCATAACCAGGGGAAGATGAAAATGTAGGATAGGGTGAGTTCATATGATCAATATGGTTAAACATAGGTGATATCTATCAGTGATAATAAGTGAACCTAAGCATGAGGGTATTTGAAAATTATGATAACTTGAGAAATTCATATCCAATCAGTCAAAGATCATTAATAATTAATCAAGGGATAAGATTTTATAAATCAGGATAAATAACAAATAAGAGTGTAGTATCATCAATATTCGATCATGATCAATGAGAACATATCATAAGAATCGGATATATGCTTTTTCATACACATAGTCATATAAAATAATTTCCTTATTTAAGTCCCATTTCGTAGGCTATCATATTGGCTTGGGTTCAATTTATTTAACATCATTCCATTTGTCAATGTTCTCTCATAATACATTCAATGTAGATAGAGTCCCTTACATAATAGGGTCCACTCCCCATCCACGTACATATTACCACATGAGATATTATTCATTACCCAATTAATTAGAGGGATCTATAATTTTGGTCCTAAACATAAAATAAGTAAAACCATACATATTTTTACAAAAAGTACATAAAATATTTATCATATCATTATAGCATAACAAATGAAAAATAAATAGGTATCATAATCATATCATCATCATATAATCATAATTCATATATATAAAAAATTGATGGTGTTATAATAGAGTTTCTTGACTCAGCATATCTTTTTTATACCTCGGGAAAGGAAGGGGTTTCATGTAATCATCCTAAAAATATAATTAACATTTGTCTTCTTGAAATGTTTATGGAATCATAAGATAATAACCCCATTGAAACATAATAATCCTTAAAGGATACTTATATAAATACAAAATACCATTAAAATAATATTCAAGCATTTGATTTATAAGAAAGATATATTTACCTATTTAAAACATTTAAACTAAGAAATCACGTAATATTTTGAAACTATTTTATTACTAAAATCATGAGGGGAAATTTTAAAGGAATCTTCATATAAATGAAAAATTATTGT
Organism: Viscum album; assembly: GCA_963277665.1. Lineage (NCBI taxonomy): Eukaryota > Viridiplantae > Streptophyta > Magnoliopsida > Santalales > Viscaceae > Viscum > Viscum album. The sequence goes on from OY728123.1 coordinate 886,124,012, forward strand.
GATAGTAAAATCCATTAATACTATATACAATAAATGTAACCTTTCTTTTCACTCTTTTAATCTTGTAAAAAATAACTTTTCTATAACATATTTGTTTTCCAATATTCTATTAAAATGTTCTAAATAAATTAAAAAGTAATAAAAATTTCCTTTTTAAAATATTTATAATATTTAAAAAATATCTTCAAAACTACATGATATATTATATAGAAGATAAAGTTTAACAAATAAAGAGGAAATATGGCCATTATTTCTTTGCAAATTTATTCTCAGTCATTTTAGGAACCAAATAGAGAAAAATTGGAAATAATATATATAAATTTTTGGAATAACTGTATTTATTGAAAATAAATTGTTTTAAAAATACTTTATCCATTTAATTTTTCTTAATTTGATTTTGTCATATACAATCATGAAATTATATTATTATGTCACCAAACCTGTTATCTCATGTCTCTTCTTTCATCTTACGAATTCAAATATCCAGTGTAATAATTATTTATTTAGTATAAATATATTATATAAAAAGATTCATTTAATAAATGATATATAATATTTATTTTTATTTTTAGTTATCTTTTTATTAATAATATCTTCCTCAAAATGATAGTTATGGGGAAAAGTTGACTATTTTCCATGCATGTTTTGAATTAATTCTTATATTATAGTAATATTGTTCATTGATTTTAAATCACCTAAATCTATATGAATATATAATTATCATATTTATTATCAAATAAAATTTTATAATAATTCATATAAAGTTGAAATGGAAAATGAATAACATCTCTTTGTAGAGAAGGTAGTCCATGCATTCCCATGAGCTATGGTTCCACAATTGGATGAATGGAACGAAATAAAGTTAAATAATAACTCACCTTTATAGAATAATTATAATATGATAAATATTTTTTATTAAAATTTAATATAATATTATTATAAAACATGTAAAGACTAAATGAAAAATGAATCACAATAGTTCATGATAGTACTAGTACACATGTAAGTAGGAGTAACATTGTCATTTTTAAATTGATAGAATGGTAAGATAGGGTATACGATCATATAATTAAAGAATAATATTTTTTTCACTTATATAATACATAAGAAATATATCCATGATAATAACCAACTACTAAATATTGTGATAGGAAATGAATAATATCACAATGTCAAGGCATTATTTCACTCATATGCATGAGATATACTTTTATATCATATTTGATAGAATAGAGGTGGACATTAATTATCCAAAGATAATAATTATTATTATTATATTGATTATATTTTATTAAAATTTTAATTATTGATATAATGTATTTTAAGAATATAGTAAAATAGAATATCATTGAATGAATCTTGTAAGATGATTACCTATTCTTTGAGATAACTACATTCACTTACAACTTAAGCCGTATAAGGATGTTCATAAGTTAATAAATAGAGATAAATAATGAAGGCAAGTAATATAGGGATGTTTTTTATTTTAATATATAGATTGATCAATTTGTGTGAATAATAGTGGATAATAGATTCACTTTTTTATGTTATGCATGGGATACACATAGAATTACTACAAAGATTTATATAATATAAAGTCAAATTCATGGGAATGTGGATCCAAATTATAAACACCTAATATTAAGGATAAAGAAGTTATATATATATTAAAAGAAAGAAAATACAAGTTTATCGAGAAATATTACACTTATATATTAATTCGGCCCACTAGTTTATAATTTTTACCATAAATGTATAAAAAAATTATTGTTTTTACTATTCATTTTGGAAAATATTATATTGAACCTATTAAATTATATTAATTATATGAATTAAAAATATGGAATTTATTTTAAAAGTTTCAATTTCAATATATCATATAACATAATTTTAAAATAATTCTGAAAAATGCAATGAAACACTTTTTTTAGAAAAAAAATCATTTCTAAGCATAAAAAAGAACTTACCTTCATTATTTTCAATGTAAAAACAATTATATGAATTATAAATTATCTAATTGAATATATATTCTATTAATTTCATTAATATCATTAATAATTATTGATCTATTGAATCTTCTATGATAAAAATAAATTGTCTAAACATAAACAAATATTCTATGAAAAATAAATCACTTTACCATTAAATGCGTTTATTTTCATCAATAACCAATTAAAAAATATAAATTTAATTTCTACATGTAAAATAAATAATTTTTCATAATTTACTTGTTCATACTCATACCTACCATTCCCAAGGACAAGATGTAAGTATTACTTAATTATAATTCAATATTATATGACAATTTATTTGAATTGGGTGTTGCATGTAAAGTTAGATATCAAATAAATTAAATTAAATTAAAGTTAAATATAACATAAAAAGGGTGTTTAGATAATAAATTTATGGCATAGTTTCTGATAAAATAATGAATTTTTAAATATAATAAAAAACACTAATGACTTCTAGTTCCAAATTTTCTACGTTAATGTAGGAGACTAAACACAATAATAAGAATGACGATGTACCTAAATAGTGCATAGTGATTTTATAAATTAGATAGAAATAGTTAATTGTTTTTGATAAAGATCAAAATAATGACATTTATTTTCTTACCATAGTGAATAAGGAATTCAAACTAAGAATAATGGTTAATAAGAATGAAAATAAATACTTCCCAAGAAATAACAAAAATATAAGATCAATGGTGAAACATGTATGAAGGTATCTCAATACATTAGTGTGATAAATAAGAGAATGCATAGGTTTAGAATCATATATCCTTCCTATTTATCGGATTAAGGATGCGGTGACCTTGAACCCATCAGATCAAAGATGGTGGCTGCTACCATTTCATGGGAATAATATATAAGGTGTCACATCACAAAGGGATGAATATTTATGTAGTATTGGTAAAATGGATACATACATGGGTCTAGTATTACAATTGAATAAAAAAAATCAATCAAATTTTTTTCACTTCAAGAATAAACTTATTTTATCATGCATATAGTTGTATATTTTTTATAGTAAACCTCATTGAATCTGGGGTAAAGTAAACAAAATACGGGTGATATAAAATTATCCCTAATGGGATAAGTATAATGGAACCAATAATTAATCAATTATCATAATCAATTTTTTCAAGGAAAATAACTGAACACACATTCCATTTAAATAATTGTACTGGAGAAATCAAATTATAAAGGTAAATAACTAAGGAAACATGCCATAAAAAATAATTGGATATGTAATAATCTACTTGGTAAGGAAAATAATTTAAACCAAAATCCATTTAAGAAATAATCTAAGAATGAAATCAATACATAGATAATATCATAGAAAAATTATCATGCGTGATAATAACTGAACTCTAAATCAATGAAATACCTAAATACGAGGTTTCATGCTTCCTAGTAACAAGATAACTTTATCGTCAAGATCCATTCCTGATATAGTTTAAAACTTATTGATATATACCCATTTAACTAATGCTAGAAAACTTAATTTCCCATGATATTATCAATGCCTTGAGTGGATATCATTAACTTACCCACACCATTGTTTGCAGGTCCAAAGACATCCTTATGTATCGAATAGTAAATTTAATTAATAAATAAAGAACTTTATAAAATATATGTATTGAGTAAATAATGTGTGTTTGACAATATTTCATAAGATAATAAAATAACATTCAAAGTGTAAACATTAGGTAAAAATGGTATAATATTTAGAAAATAAATATATCCATGATTAATAATGTGGATATTTATGGTAAATTTAATATCTAATGATAATAGGAATGTTAAAATTTCAAGGGAATGTTACTGACTTCAATAATGTGTTAAGGAAGTGAGTCTAATACGTTCCACAATTGGAATGATCATAAACCATTCATATAAGTAGATAGAATGCCCTAAATAAAATTTATACACATTGGAGTGAGAAAAAACCTTGATTTATTTTATGAATAAAATTTCCATTAAAATATAATTAAAATGTTCTTGAGAAAAATATCCTTTTAATTTTGGAAAACAATGAAATATTTTTTCATGAAAATAACATCCAAAAAATTCCTTAAAAATAAGATTGTAAACTGAAAAATGATTCTTTGATAAAATTATACCCATTTTGGTAGGTAATTCCATACATAACATAATGAACATTCATATTGCATCGTAAAAAGGTTATAAAATGGCCTCGTTTGAAAAGAGACAAGGAGATTGATTTTAAAACAAAATTTTAAAAATATAAAATGATTAAATATATATTTTAATAAAAATGTTTGAAAATTTGATGGAAAAAATTTTTCAAAACATTTCCAGTAATCATGATTTTCTATGAAAACAAATTTTCGACCACGGACAGAAAAGAAGTCGGATTTTATTAACACATTTTTTCAATAATTATAAGTACCAAATAGCGAAAAACTTTTTCAATAACAAGAAAAATACTATGAATAAAAATATAATATGAAAATTAAGGGTTTTAGTAAAAATTGATCCATTAATTCCCTTTTATGGAAATATAAGAATGAACAATCACTATGAGAATGAGATTGTAAAAGAAACCCTTTAAATGATCATTACATTGAAGTGAGAATTAATCTATTAATTTATTTTTTATATCAACTATAAATACACAGAAATTAATTTTAAATACTAAAATAGGTATTAAAAAGTCATTATACACATAATGAAATATTATATATGACAACAAATAAGAAATACAACCACTGAAGGTAAATTGTGTAATAAAACTTCTTCACAACATGGTAAATATAAGATGAAATCAACATTGAGGAAATAATTCATGTTAAAACATATAATAATTTTATTAATGAATTTTTCAATATATTTCATACAAAAGAAGTTTTATATACAACATAGAATTGCAATTAGGTGTATATCATTACAATATGCCTCAATGAAATGAAAATGAAATGAAATCCCCTACCTTATACGTCCTTTTGGTTGAATGGAATTTATCCTCTTGTATAATAGTTTTTATAATGTTATTAACTTTCACCAAAAATATTAATATTTTTTATTTCACGTAAGATTATTATATAATATCCTTTCAACTGATTGTTAATAATCTTTTTTTATTTTTATTGTTTTGGGTGTTAATTGACATATATTTTGCGTTTGTATTGACATTCCATTTTTTGTATCCCATACCCATATCATGATTTAATCATATTAATAATGAAAAAAATAATTTAAATATCATATATATTTAGTATATTTTTAGTTATAGTAATCCATAAAATTTTGTGACATGAAATAAAATGCAACATTCATGTAGATGGTAGATCCTACGAATGCCCGAATGTTGTTTCCATTTTCTTGTCCAACTAAAATAAAAATAAATCATATATATATACATATATTATCATTACAATATCATTTTTATGTCATATATATCACTTATTCTTGTCTGACACATCCTTTGTACATTCCATGTTAATCGTGAATGGATCGCAACGCTTCACAAGATGATAGTCCGATTTTCACATGAACAATGTTTTTGTATTCCCAAAAAAATGGAAAGAAAGAAGTTTTGTGTCATATAATAATTTATATTGATAAAAAAAATAAAAAATTAAAATATATATATATTATATAAAAAATGAATCTTTTATTATTCACAACCAAGAAATATGGTAATGTGAAAATGAACGACATCGATTCGCGAGGCGATGTCTACCATACATGCGAACAATCATTTCATAACCTATTTGATAGAGTTTTATAGTGTTTGAGGTTTAAAACATAATATATAAACGTCCCACTATATGGAATATAATTAATTAATTATATAATCATGGAATAACATAATATATTGAGGTTCATAAGAAGTAAAATAAAAACATTTTAAGATGAACATTGCTTCTCCTGCGGGGATCCTCCATTGGTTTTCACTAAAATATTTAACAGGATTATTTATGAAAGAATAAGTCTTATAGGATTTGGGGATTGAAGTTGGGAATTTATGTGGGTATTTTTTTTCTGAAAAAAATTATAATAAAGGTGTGAATATGGGAGGACATGGGGTGGTCTTTTATAAGGGGATGAGTGGCACTCTTGTTTTTTTTGAAAGAGTGAATTCGAACCAACTTTTATCCATGTCAACTATTCCAAATAATTACATAGTTTAGATACAATAATGTATACGGTCAAAATATTTCCATAAAATGGATTTTGGACTATTTTTTGCCCATTTAACACCTTGTATTCTATGTTTATACAATAAGTAAACTCATTTGTATCTTAATATCTCTAATGAATTATAACTGTTTCACTACTAATTTTAGTCAAAAATTAATATTACATTATTATAAACTAAAAATTATTTTTCATCCAAATATAGAATCAATTATTCCTAATTAAATCCATGGAATTGGGAAAAAATAATTTAAAATTAATATCGCTGGTGTTGTGAGAAAGTGAGTTTTTTAACTGAATGTTTTCAAAATATTAAATTGTCTTTATATCAAAATTATTAATAAAATTGATTCCAATGAAATTAATTATATTAATATAATTAAAATTGATTTATTTTTACTTTTAAAAAAATTCAAAATATAATTTAACACTATAAATTATTTTAATGAAAATGATGTTTTTTGCTAAAATCCAAGATTGTTTCACAATTCGTCAAAAAATAAAATTTCAAAGAAAAATTCCAAAGATTAAACCAAGCATAAATTTTGAAATTAAATTTAAATATAAAGTAATTTTTTCAAAATTTATTTTATTAAAATTTTTAAAATTAATTATAAATCATTTCATCAAACTGAGACTAAACCATCTTTTGGGAAAATACTGTTTTTCTGATAACATTTATTTTTCATTTAAATAGTTATTATTATTATTAAATATATAAAATATTAATTTTTGTAAACAATATATTTTCATAAGTTAGTAAATTGTATTTATACTTTATATTTCAGTGTATAGGTAATAACTCTCATATTACATAATAATAGTATATTTTTGTTCTATAAAACTCAACCTTGCATGTTATAAAATCATTTGAAGAAGCACGTTTCTCTGAGTAATGACATCTAATTAAATGATTCATAATTTTCAAGATATAAAATAGATTTAATTTATTTAAAATAGTAAATTATTTATAAATTATAATGATGTTATACACCATTATTTGAGTTGTGTTACGTTGCATTCATGTTATCTAATATGATATTAATATTTTAAAATTATAGGTTGTCAGAGTCTCCCCTGCATAAATGAATTGTGTTGTCATAATTTAAAGTGGCTCCATATAATCCTAGGTTTGAAATTTATAATTACCTTTTTGAAAAACACACAATACAAAAGGGTTAATAAAATATTCTATTAATAAGAGGGAATGTAATGTAAAAAGATCAATGGAATAACATATAACTAGGATTAAGTGTAAGAGATAATTAGTGGAAATCAATGATATGGAAGTAAATTTTTAATATTTATAGTGGGTTATTGAGTTAATTGACCACTAGAAATTGAATGAAGAATGTAATGTTAAGTTTATAAAAATAATAAATATTATAGGTGTCAAAAGGTCATTGATATCATCAAAAATGATGGAAATATGATAGCACATTATTTCAAGATCATTTTTCCTAAAGTTAAAGATTTATTTTACTACCTTATAATATAATGAAACATAATTAGTTGATATATTTTTATTTCATAATAATATTTTCATCCTTTTTGAGCTTTGAATAAATACTATTTTGTTGCTCATTCTAGGAATTAAATATCCAAAAATGAAATTTTATTCTTAAAGAACTAAAATTCACTTTAATTAGATTGTAAAATCCATAAAAGAGAGAAAATATAATCCATAATTCTCTAAATATTTTCTTAAAAAATATTTTTTATATATTAATGTCTAAACCTCAAATGTAATATCATAATATCATCATTCATATTTATTCATAAATTTTTATCAAAAACATTTACATGTTAAGTAGGACATTAATGAGGCCAGTGGTCGGCGCACAACCATTACCTTCATTCGGTCATGGGTTCAAGACCCACTACCTTTACAGATGGTACATGTTTTCACCGTATATATAGGATGTCCTTTTTTAGACCATATTAATATAAATCTTATAATCTTCCGAAAAAATATGATGTACATCTTTGAAATAAAAATAATCATTAAATAACCTATTTAACAATGGTTTTTAGTAAAACATTTTTTTAATGTCTAATAATATTAGTTTTACTATTATTACAATGTTATTAATGATCATAGTAACCCTATATTTCATCATAACCATTATAATTATGTCAATAAATTTTATTAAAATTATTACTTAAATAAATTTTCCACAAAAATATATACTTGCACAAAATTTCACCCAAAATTTATATAATCATAAAGGACTCCCACCACTAAAAACCCAAAAGGACGTGTTTAAGTCCATGAACATATTTTTAATATTATAATTGTTAACCCATGATGTAATTCATGACTCTTATGTTAAAGAAAACACTATTCAATTTTGAATCCGTAGATTCTTAATGATTTTTGTAACAAAAATACCATTTGAAAAATAGTTTTATAATTTAATTCTTGAATCCCAATAAAGAAATACTTCATCTAGTTTATTTCAACCTAGGACCTTCCTTATTATAGGTTTTAACAGTGGTAATTAATTTATATTTGTATTTAAATCCATCATAATGTTTTGTAATGAAAATGTGTATTTTCTTAGGCATATCCCCTAGGCAAGTCCAACCATGTGTGATGTAAGGACTTTTATTAGCTAATGTGTAACTCCCATGTCAAGCCCAATGTGAGTTTTACTGAGTTATTACCCATAGATACTTATGTTCCAAATACATTTCCAATTTTAGTATTTAGACATGGATGTATTCTAAGATAGGAACCACAAAATGTAAACCTTACCAAAATATTATGAAAATATTCTATACTTATCCACAAATCCTACCTTAGGATTATGCTCCTTGATAAATGTTTTCCTAAATCTATTTACCATGTTTTTTTCTAAAAATTCACTAATAATAACATCTGTTACTAAAACCCCAAAAAACCAGAGTTACTTCATGATTCCAATACATTGGCATATTATACAAGGAATTATATCTGAAAAGACTAAATACCTTAGTAGTCTTTGTAAACTAGAAAAATATATGATTCTTTTATTCTAATTTTGTTCAAAAATTAAATGATATTTTTTTCTACTGAGAACTACTATATTGTATAATAAATATCTATATACATCTTTCATATTAACCTTCATGGGATACTAGATAAAGGAAACAAAATATATTTTTGTTCAAATGCTCGATAAAGGTTATATATAGTGGAAACATTAACAAATCCATGAGAAAAACCTATATGGAAAGGTAAATAGTTGAAAAAATTACATTTAAATTATTTGACTAGAAATGTAAATATTTAAAAGTAAATAACTATGAATACATTCCATTTCAACAATTGGATAGGTAATAATTAATATTTAATGGTAAATAAAAAAAGGTACTTCATTTAATAAATAAATATAGAATAAAATGAAACTATAAAGAATATCATAGTGAAAATATAATTTATGATAATAAATAAATTATGAATACAATAATGATTAAATATTGGATATCATGTCTCCTAGTAAAATGATACCTTTACCATCAAGAGATATTCTATGTATAGTTTAAAAAAGATCGATAAAATCTCATTTGACTAAGGTTATCAAACTGATTTTCCCCATGAGACTCTTAATACAGTTAGGATCTATCATTAACTAGGCCCTAATAATGTTTTTTAGTCTAAACAATTCCTCGTATATTTAATAATATATTTAATACATAAACATTACGCCTTATAAAATTTCAATATCTTGTAATTAATACATATTTATAAATATTTCTCCATAAAATCAAATAACATTCAAAGTAAACACTATATGTAAATGTTGTTTATAGGTTACAAAATAATCATATCAGTGATAAATAATGTTGATAATTAGGGTAAATTTATTGTCTAATGATCACAGAAAAGTGACCATTTTGAGGGAATATTAACGAATATCAAAAATAATTATGAAATTGAATGTCAATAAAAACTTTATATAGAATTATTGTATACCACCCATAGAATAAAATATGTCGGTATCAATAAAATTCATATCCATTATAATATAAAATATAAGTGGTTTTTATTTATGAATATAATTTCCATAAAATGATATTTTAATATTTTGTTGAGGAAAATATCATTTTTATTTTGAAAAAAAATTAAAAATCATTTTATTTGAAAATCACTTTTAAGAGTATGTTCTCTGAAAATAAACTTGTAAAATTTCCAAGAATGATTTGAGGAAATTACCGCCTTGTCAGTGGGTAATTATGTACATTTCGTAATGATCATTCCGTTCAAAAGGTAAAAAGGGCATAAATATTCATGTTGGAAAATAGATAAATTGATTCATTTAAAAAAATTGTAAACAAACATGGCTAAATATAAAATTTTATAAATCATATTTAAAAGTTTAATGAAAAAAATAGAACAGTTTTAATAAATATGGGTTTTTAGGAAAAGTAAGTGAAAAATAAAGAGAGAACTGTTGTTAGATTTAATTAAATTAATTTCTCAATTATTTGAATACTAATGTGTGAAAAATGGTACTATCACTTGAACAATATCATGAATGACCATAGGATAAGACAAGTAAAGGTTTCATTAAATAATTATACTTTAATTTCTTTTAATGTAAATTCAATTATAAATAATCTCAATTTGAATGAGATTGTGAAAACAACCAATAAAATAATCATAATGTGGAAGTTAGAATTAATCAATGAATCATTTACATGTATCAACAATAAATCTGTATAGAAAATTTAGAATACAATAATATATAGAAAAAATTAATTACATTCATAATCATAGAATATCAACGACAACGATGAAATAATACAACCCAATGAAAATAAATTGAGTTATGAAATTTCTTTACAACTTGGTAACTTTGAGATGAACTATTAATATATTAAATAATTAAAATGGAAACATAAAATACTATTATGGATGAATTATTTACCATATTACATTTCAAAAATTTATTATATACACCATATTAAGGTAATTACTTTCATATAAATACAATATTCCATAATGAAATGAAATTGAGAAAAATCCATTTCCTTACACATCCTTTTGGTTTAATTGTATTGTACCACATATATAATTCTTTTAAGAATGTTATTAACATACACCATAATAATATTAATATTTATAATATCATATATTATTCTTCAATACCATTTCTCTCTTATTAATTTATAATCATTCATTATTTTTAGTGTTTTGGGTGTTAATTCCATTGTTTTTTAGTATGTTTGGACATGTTATTGTTTGTTCCACTTACATGGATCACGATTTAATAAAATCCAATATGTAAACAATTATTTAAATATCTTTTATATCTATTATATGTGTATTTATAGTAAGCCATAAAATTTGGTGACATGAAATGAAAAACATCATTGGCGGATATGGTAGTTAATAGTTACGTATGAATGTTTTTTACATTTACTTCTCATATTGAATGGAAATTAAATTATATATATATATATATTTTTCCAGTATCATTTTTATATCTTATATATATCATATTTGTACTAATCACATTCATAATACATTCCATTTAAATCTTGAACGAATCACATCGCTTCATGAGGTGATATAGTGTCATAAACACGAACAATGTCATTATCTTACCACAAATTGGAATGATTGAAGGTATATGGGACATATTAATTACTATAGAAAAATAACATCATTAATTTCATAATTATTATATATAAAATATGAATCCAATATTATATCCAACCCTGAATGGTGGTAATGGAAAAATTAATGACATAAGTTCATAATGATGTAGCCCATTATAAACAAAGATGACAATTACATAACCGATTTGATCGATGCAGGAAATAATCTTGGTTATAAAATTAACATAACAACATATTAGTTTATGGAAGATACTTCGATTAATATATAAACAAATTTCAATAATAATTTTGGTCAAAAATTAATTTTCCATCATTAGACCATATAAATTCTGCATATTCCAAATACGAAATTCAGTTTTTCCAAATACAGTCCACATAAGTGGTAATATTTAATTTAATATTAATCACATATATTTGGAAAGAAAGTGTATGTTTAATGTGAAAATGTTCACATGGTTAAAAAAATTTCTATCAAAATTCATTATGAAATTTAATCAAATGACCTATATTGTGTTACTAAATTTTTAATTGAACTATTTTTACTTTCTAATAAACATGAATTTTAGATTAACATTATAAATTATATTAATGAAATGTAAGTTTTCAATGAAAATCAAATATTTTTCTTTATTAAACCAAAAATCAAACCTCTCAGAAAACTACCATGAATTTATCCTATGATAAATTTTGTCTTCCACTTTCAAAATAGATGTATATTATTTCTGATAAATTCTATTTTAGTGTTAAATATTTATTTTAAATTATTTTCACCAAGCATGACTATACAATCATTTAAGAAAATACATTTTTTTTCTGAAAACATATATTTTTCATTTAAATAATAAAAATTATTATTTATAATCAGTAGTTATACAATAAATGTGTGTAAACTATATATTTAAATATTTTATTTAATCCTATTCATATTCTCTCTTTTGAAGGCCAAGTGAAAACAATCATATTAAATTATAATATTAAGAGTATATTTGTTGTTCAATAAAACTCAATGCTGCGTGTAAACAGGTTTTGGAAGAAACTCAGTGTTATGTGTAATGTAAGATACCATAGTATTTCATATATTTGAGGCTATAGAATATATTTAATTTATTGAAATGACTAAATTTATAATAAAGGATCATGATGTTATATTTATTTTCTACGCATGGTGTTTCTTGTCTTATATGATATCGTATATAATGTTCATATTTTAAAATTTCAGGGTGTTACAATGATACTAATAGAAATCCACCATATTATAATCACTATATAGTTTTAAATATTCTAATTGAAATTTATAGTGAAGAAAAAAATTGAGGACCGAAGTATTTTATGATTATAATAAGTTAAATAATAATAATCATAGACAATATAAATTTCTTATTACGGAATAAAATTTTCACTAATGAAGACCATTGATGATAGTCACATGACAAAAACCATATATGGGAAATATATTAGATATTTATATTTATTCATCAAAATAAAATTATATAAAACCCATGAAAAACTAATGTTATATGTATTATAATCATTTTTACCAATATAGTTTGGATTATATCACATCTAGTTATTAATGAGGAGTGATTGAATAATAATAATGGGGGAAATATTCATTCACATGAATTTTTATGATATATTTATGGAAGGATATTTTAAGTTTTGATTTCCTTTAAAAATAGTTTGTACAACCCCTAATATATACATTTATAGTTAGTTGTGTTTTGAGGGTAGGATATAGACATCATTGTTTCCTAAATTGAGAACTCTTATTTTCTATTCTATGTGAGACCATTTAAACGTATGGATGATTTTTTTGGGAATATATCAGTGTAACATGTGGTTCCATCAATTATTGGTTGAAATTTTTCTCATTATCTCAATAAGGGTATTAATATACCATAGATGATAATTAATAGGAAGAAGAAAATTTTAGGAAATATAAATTGAAAGGGGAATGATTTTTTCCTTATGAGATATTCCCTTAATTTTATTGAATCAATAAGGGGATAAAACATTTCCCAATTATATGTATTATTAAAAAGGGTTGAATGAAATATGAAAACTACAAATGAAATAATTATATTTATTTATTTGAATCAGTTAATAATATTTATAATAAATACAAACATGATGATTGAAGTTAACAAAGGATTGTATTGGATTTATTTTTTTGTCAAAAATCATTTAAATTATCATATTTTCAATGAGAATATATTTTATTGGTGGGGTAGAGGAAGACTCTAATGAAATATTTATGCCTATGTGATTCTAGATTTGTTGTGGATGTTACAAAATATTAAATATTAAAATTTTATTATTTATTATGTTGTACGACTTTGAAATTTAGTTGAAAAAGTTCTCTAAATACTATTAAATTTCAGGGAGTAATTTGATGTATTTTTCGATGATTTAGAGTTTTTTGAAAACCCAAAAAAATAAATTAAGTTATTCTAATTTTATTTAATGAAATATAGATTTATAATAATTAAGCTAGAAAAACTAGGTTTACAAATTTTTTAAAGTTTAAACATATATTAGATGAGTAATTAAATAGTTCTAGGTAATAATTATATACATTTGAAGTGTGTTCTATAACATTAGAAGAGAAAAGTAAATATTTTATACATTAACATTGACTTTTGATGAGTATCTTAAACTTTAGAAGGTAACCCATCTATGAAGAATTGCAACATAAAAGGTCATAAGGATGCCTCGTGAATTTATATGAGTAATTGGATTATTAAAAGATTCTATTGGAATAAAAAATTGTAAAATATAGATAATGACGTAGGATAAATATCATATTTTTTAGAATAAATATTTTGAAGATGGAAATTAAATTAGATGATGGTTAAACTTGTTTTTCATGGTAAAAAATAAGATTCTTTATTTTGAAATGACTCATGATTTCATTTAAATAAGATTAAATAATAATAGAGAGAGCTGATTGTTATTTCATTACTTCAACGTTTATTAGATACATAAAATTTAAATTCAATATTTTAAATTAATTTTGATAGAATTTATGGATTTTAAATATTTTAATTCTAGTGATATTATGCATTAATTATGTAAAGACACAGATTTTCCATGAATTTTTTTTAATTATATATAATTATTCTGAGTCTGCGAAATTTGATGGCATGTGATTCTGAGGCCCAGTTTGCCCGAAATGAATTTTTGAACTTTTTTTAGGTACGTTCAGTAAACATGTGAGCTAAAAATCATAAATTTTGAAATGGTGCTTAGAATTGAAATCTGAGGCCACCATTGAACTCGTAGCACATCGATTCTCTTAAGGGAGCCTTAACTTAAACCACAGTGGGTTGAGAGAAGAAGTTGGTTTTTGCGGTGTCCGTGGAGGATTAATAAAATAATTTCATTTTATTTTAAAACATCCTCCTCCTTTATTTAGGTTTGGTTTTGGGGACCACAATGGGTGGTCTGGCATTTAATGCATGCCCTTAAATGCTCGTTTTCCAAAAAATGTGTAACCATCCTACATGCAATTATTTAGGTTCATTAATTGCACCAATTAATGAACCTCTCTTAGTTATGTGTTGTGAATATAACACGTCTATCCCCTCTCTCTTTTGAGTTTTTTTGGAAAATGAGAGAAGGATTTTGGAGGATACCCTTGATGAATAATGGATACATCAAGTAAGAACCAAAGAACGTCGTTTGAGTGGAATCTGTTGAGGTTTGCTTCGGGATCGACGAACACCGACCCACCTTCAAACGTGGGGAACTCTCCAACAACTCATGAGGTAGGGTTTTTTCCTTGTTTAAATTTAAAGATTTGTTGATTCTTATATCTTTTTCCTTGATAAGATGATAACACAGATGGCACGGGGCAAACGAATAAGTCATGGTCCCTCTGCCTGTTGTTTAACAATGCGTTCTTCAAGGGTGAATTTTTGGGTTAGACAGACCCCAAATCTAAGGATCCATAAGCGATGGAGATGACCCGGGAAGCCTATAGGCTCGATCAGATGAAAAAATAGACCACCGGAGCTCACCCAGTGGATCGTGGAAGACCGCCTGTGCGACACCGACGTGGCGTTACTGGCGACTGGTGCCGGCAGTGGAGGGTGGAAGCCGGCACTGACTGACTATGGTGGAGGCATCGCACCATCGCATGCCTAAAAAGAAGATAGTGGAATTATGGCATAATAGTAAATAGAGAATATGGCACTAACCGACTGCGGAGGTGGTTCGGTGCCCAATCGTGTGACACAGGAGGAAGAGGGCGCAGCGGCCAAGCAAGGTGTCCAGCACTGGCCGACTTCAAAGGCGGAGTGGCATGCCATTGGTGGAGGTTACGGCTCGAATCCATGATGGAGGTGGGACCCACTCCTTGTAGGTCTCACAACGACCTAGAGGCACCATTTGTCTCCACCACACCAATTCTGAATGGCATAACTGTTCAGAAAATAGGGGAAACGCCTCCCCCCCTTTGGGATGGGTGACACCCTCCTTTGGGCAAGGATGTGCCACCCGGCTAGCCAAGTTGTGCCCCACTATGGGATCAATCGCTCCCCCCTATGGGGTGCGTCGTGCCTCCATGAAAGTTGGGTCGCGCCTCCCCAAATGTAATGGCCCAGGTTTTTGGGGTCCATTACTTTGTCAAAATCTTGTTTTGGGTTTTCTGGTCTGGTAATCACGGTCGTGTAGGCCTACCGGTAGCTCGTTCTACCGATGGCCGCAGCCTACTGGTAGCTCTGTCTACCGGTAGCTGTGGCCTATCGGTAGCTCGGCCTACCGGTAGCTGCCGCCTACCGGTAGCTGCATCCTACCGGTAGCTGGAGCCTACCGGCAGCTGCAGCCTACCCGTAGCTCGGCCTTCCGGTAGCCACAACCTACCGGTAGCTCGGCCTACCGGTAGCTAGGCCTATCGATGGCTCGGCCTACCGGTGACTCTGGTCTACCCCGCATGTTATTTCCTGTAGCGCTCCCTTTTGCGCAAATAGGGTTTTAAACCCTATTCTGACTCGTTTAAGCGTGTTTTAAAGACCCGTAATACGCATAATAGTTATAATTAAATACTTAATCAATTCGTGACTCAGTTTAAACCACCCGACCCCCTTTAATGACGAGTGGAGCCGCATGGTCAACCCACGACCCCCGCGCCTTACGCGGTTTCGCGTTTACACCTCAACTGTCCCCGACTCTTATAAACTAAGGGTTAGTTGTGGTTTCCCCTTTCCTCGATCGTGGCTTTTCAAAAACAGCTTATGGTGCATCGGGCGCATCGTTATCCGTAATGTTCTGCGCCCCTGGCCTAAACGTCGATCATTTATCAACAAGTATGGAATTTCTCCTTCGCCTCTCTCTTTTGTGTATCAGGCAGGGTGGGCGTGCTTTTGTTTCTGTAGAACTGGTTGGACCGATCATAATAAAGATGATGAACGAATTATATAAAAAAAGAGAGGGGGGCTGTGTTTGTTGATGTTGTCTTATATTTGATGATGTTTCTTCTATGACCATCTTGTTGAGTTGTGGTGGCTTATGCCTCTTGAAAATCGAGGACGTTGGTGGTCGTTGATTGTGAACTAATGAACCCTACTGATGTTTTAAATGGCTATTTTGTGGTTGTAAACTCCTGCTGTGAAAAGTTAATTGGTTAATCACGCATACCCGGATGAATAAATTGAAATCACCAGGATCAATCCCTTCTGCGCTAACCCCGGTAAAATGGAATTGAAATCATGGAACGTGTAAAATCTTTTAAATCTGAAGATACAGACTTGGTCTGGCTTAGTGTTGGTGGCAGTGTTTTGGTGGTTTTCACTATGAGTCGATTGCTGGAGATTTGGGAGGGGATGGGATCCACTATTCTTTTATACCATCAGTGGTTGTGAGTTTTAAGACAGAATGGGATACTTGTTTATATCACGAATTGGGGTGGAATCCTCTGTTGTTGAGAACCGGGTTTGGGCATTTTGGTTGATGTTTGACTGTTTACTTTCCTGGACTTATGCATATGCCTACTAGTTTCCCAGTAGTGCTTAAACATAAACAATATTACTGAACTTGAAATAAGAAAGGGGACAAATGGGTTGTTAGCGTGAGTCGTGACTCGGACTTGAGTGTTGTTGTGATCTGTGGGCTGTCTGAAGAAAAACCTAGCTTGGGTGAGTGCTTGTTACCTACATATATATAATTGTAGCTTTGTGTTTCTTATTCTCACCCCACCCAAGTTTATCACTTAGTGACGAACACCCCCATTTCATGGGGGAGGGTGTTTTTCTGAACAATATTCATAGTGGCTGGTTATTATCTCATTTTCTGCTCCCTTTCCCAGATAGCCCAAGTATCTTCGGGCAGGCTGTGATGGCCTGAGGACCATTATTATCCCAAGAACCTTCGGGCAGGGTAGTGTGGTGGTTTTCCAGGTGTTTGCGGCAGGTGGTTTCCCAAGTTCCTTCGAGATGAGGCCTAGGTGTCTTTGGGCATGGAAGTGGATCCTTTAGCCCAGGTGTTTTAAGGCGTGGTGGTGGTTGTTCTGGCCTAGGTGTTTGCAGGCGTGGTTATGTGTGATAGTTGTGGCCCAAGTGTGTGCGGGTAGGTGTGGCTGTGGGACTGCGGTGAGAATGGCTGGATTGGTCCGATGTATAGGATGTCCAAATAACCAGTGGGAAAGTGGCGCAGGGTACCCAAACATCGATGTGCTCTTAATATATATATTACAAGACTTGTGTTATTTGGGGAGTGTGACTTGGTGAGGCCTGGGGTGGATAGTTTACCTTGATACGTGTTTGGTTTATTCCTTTTATCATGGGGCTTTAGTATGTTCCCCCACTTGTGCACGAGAGTCTTTGGTTTTCCCTACTGAGTGTACTTGTATGCTCACCCTACGTATATAAAACTGCTTTCAGGTTTCCAGGAGTACTTCGGGGATCGAGCAGGACCGTAATAGCTCAGACCTTTGGGGCAGTTTTAGTTGCTGTTTTTCTTCTTTGGTACTTACCTTTGTAGTCTCCCTTTGTACTTTGTGGCTTTACTTTTAGAACATGCATGTGGGAATGGTTTATTTCTTTTGGTTTTACTTTCCTATTTCCTTGGTGTTGTTGAGTTTCATCATCTCATCTCTTGATCTTATAAAACAAAAAGGGTTAATGCCTTCCATTTGTGAGAAATTTATATACCCTTGGTGCCAGTCGCCACTCCGAGACCTATTGAAGGCGGGTCTTGGGGGTCATTATCTCTCCTTCAACTTAAAGAAGGAAGGGCCTGGAAATCTGCTGACCCTTCCCTCCTTTTGGTGAAGGCGGTTCGTGACAGAATGGTATCAGAGGCTATGGTTGAGAGATAGGATAGAGTCTGGAGTTAGGCACAGTGAGGATTGCATGGGATGGAAAGGCAACAGTGTTGGGTGACCTTGGAGCGTGAATTAGGCCAGGGAAGGTCAGGTAGGACACGGGATTTTCGGGGCCCCCGTGATCCGATGCAAGGACTCTAGACCTACCGAACGACCAAGTGAGGCCACACTGATTGAAGGGTAGAGACCCTAGGAAAGGTACATGCATCATAATGACTTGTGTTATTGTGTTTCTGGGATCTCATGGGGATTAAGAGTAAATTAAATTTTAAGAAGTTTTAAGAACAATATTCTGCACTACTTGGGCTTAGGCATTCCTTGTTTACCTTGTAGTTATGGAACCTGGAAGGAGAACATGTGTGGTACAGGCGATCGAGGCCCCAGAGACTACTTTGGCTGATCGACAGAGAGCTGATCGAGAGGAAGAGTACAACCAATGGCAGAAGAATCTTCGAGCTTTCCAGCGACAGGCCCTCGAGAAGTATGAGGGCAGCACCTCCGATATGAAGACGGAAGTCTGGCTAGAGGATCTTGTTATAGATTTCGGCCTAATTCGTGCCTCGACTGAGTAATGGGTTCCTCTGTCCATATTCTAGATGTCGGTTGTGGCGTGTTAGTGGTGAACGCTTTACCTGGGGGAGATGAGAGAGTCTGAGGTGGATTGGGCGGATTTCGAGAGGGAGTTCCAAGCGGAATTCCTCTCCTCGACGATGAAGGCAGAAAAGAGGCAGGAACTACTCTCCATCCAGCAGGGGGTATGTCTATGAGGGAGCTAGGGATCAAGTTAAAGGACCTCCTACGTTTTGCTCCAGACCACTTTCCCGACGAGGAGTCTCGGGAAAGACATTTAGAGGAGGCACTTTGACCCTCCCTCCAGTATGTTGTTACCCCCTTTACCCTGCCGACGTACTTGGAGGTCCAGAAGAAGGCTGAAGTGGTGGAGAGGATGCATGCTCTAGGAGGAGTGTCGTGAGAGGGGATCCAGTTGGGACCATCGATGGGGAAGGCCGTCAGCACCAGGCCTCCAAATTAGGACCCTCGAGGTTCCGACAAGCAAGGAGCAGACCGCAGCAGTTTCAATTTCGATCCCCTGGCCCTGTCCCTTTTCCTACGGGCCCGGGACCGCGGTGCTTCATCTGTGGGAGCCCTGGGCACCTCCAGAGTCAGTGCCCTGACTGGGTGCAGTACAGCAGTGGTAGTCATCCCCAGCACCCGCCCCAGCAGCAGCTTCCAACCAGACCTTTCCAGCAGCAGCAGGGACAGCGAGCTCCCGCTCCTCCGAGGGCAGACGTTGGAGGAGGAGGCCGACCTCAGGGCGCTCCACAGGGACCTTGACCAGGGCGTGGTCGGGGAGGTGGCCGATAGACGAGAGGCAGGGGAGCTGGGCGTGGACAGTTACATGCCGCAGAGGCAGCAGTTCCAGCAGGGCCAGATGTTGTTGGAGGTATGATCAGTCTGTTTAGCACTCTTGCTTATTCCTTGTTTTATACCGGTGCTTCGCACTCCTTTGTTGCACCCAGCCTAGCTCGTGCCATGGGTTTAGATTAGGAGAGACTTCCAGTGCCCCTGGTGTTGAGCACACCAGTCGGAGGTCAGACCAACTTGTTGTTTGTTTGTTGGGGATGTAGACTGATGATAGGGCCACATTAGGGATCTTATTCTGCTACAGATTCAGCCATATGATGGCATCCTAGGCATCGACTGGCTATTTTCTGTGTGCGCCGTCATCGACTGTTTTCGAAGAAGGGTCATGTTCTCAGACATGGACAACCGGCGTGTTACCTTCACCGGCGAGCGGAGCAGTCCGAAGGGAAATAGGATAGAGGAACCTCTCCTCTCGTTGTTGACCGAGGTGACAGTGGAATCAGTAGATGCTAAAATGGTGGATGTTCCAGAGATCGTCCATGAGTTTATGGACATCTTTCCTGAGAAGGTGACGACTCTACCCCCTCGACGTGATATCGAGTTCGGGATAGACCTGAAGCCCGGCGCTCGTCATTATCGATGTCTCCTTACCAGATGGCACCTTCGGAGATACGGGAGTTGCGGATACAGATTGACGATCTGATGAAGAGGGGTTATGTTCGTCCAAGTGCGTCACCGTGGGGTGCTCTGGTCTTATTTTCAAAGAAGGTAGATGGTGTTCTTAGGTTGTGCATAGACTACAGGAGGCTGAATCAGGTGTGGATCAAGAATCGCTACCCTCTTCCAAGGGTAGATGATCTTTTCGACCAACATAAAGGGGTAGGATGGTTCTCGAAGATCGACCTGCAGTCTGGGTACCACTAGGTGAGGGTGAAAGATAGTGGCATCCCGAAGATAGCGTTCAGGTGCAGGTATGGAAAAAAGTTGAAGTGGTTGTTTCTTGGGAAGCACCCAAGAATGTAGTGGAAGTACGATGTTTCCTCGGGCTGGCGGGTTACTACCAGAGATTCGTACCCAACTTCTCTCGAGTGGCAGCACCTTTGATGGCTCTGACCAAGAAGGACCAGGCTTTCGTATGGAGTGAGCAGTGCCAGTCATCCATCAACTATCTGAAGGAGAAGTTGGTCAGTGCCCCGGTGTTGGGATTACCAGAAGAAGTGGAAGCTTATGAGGTGTTCTGTGATGCTTCAGGACAGGGCCTGGGATGCGTGTTGATGCATCAACAAGGGGTGATCTCTTATGGGTCCAGGAAGCTACGTTCCCATGAGTGTAATTACGCCTCCTAGGACTGGGAGCTTGCAGCGGTCGTTTTTGCACTAATGTTATGGCGGCACTACCTCATCGGGGAACGCTTTGTGGTCTTCATGGATCAAAAAAGCTTCAGTTATATCTTCTCCCAGCGGGACATAAACTTGCGACAGCGGATATGGGTGGAGTTCTTCCAGTATTACGACTTCGAGATCTCTTATACTGAGGTAAAGGGAAATCTGGTGGCCGATGCCTTGAGTAGGAAGACGCAGAAGGATGCGGTCTGAGAGTTGGAGGATGCCTGGAAGGCAATGGAAGGGTTTTATGCCTTACACCTGGATGCGAAGATGGATAGCGGCAGAGGCTACCTATATTAGATGATAGTGTATTCATCCCTGTTTCGGCAAGTGGAGGAGTCTCAGTGGGGAGACCTAGAGTGTGAAGTGATGCGTGACCGGGTTGACTAGGGAAATGCTCAGGAAGGATGGATAGAGGATGGTCCGAACCGGATGCCTTTCCAGAAAAAGTTGTTGGTTCCGAAGGCGATGCATGGCAAGGTTCTCAGTGTGTTCCACAACTCACCCCTGGCGGTGCACCCAAGAGTTTCCAAGATGTACCAAGGTTTGAAGAGGCGGTTTTGGTGGCCCGGAGTTAAGCGAGAAGTGGTAGAGTTTGTGGCCAAGTGCTTAGTGTGTCAGCAAGTGAAGGCTGAACACCGAGTTCCAGGTGGCCTACTACAGCCCCTAGATGTACCCGAGTAGAAGTGGGATGACATCTCAATGGATTTCGTCACGGGACTACCCAAGGCCCAAGGAGGGTATGACGCCATCTGGGTGGTAGTGGACAGGTTGATGAAATCGGCTCACTTTCTGGCGATCAGGGAGTCGAGTGTTGTGGACGCATTGGCACGAAAGTACGTGGATGAGGTGGTGAGGTTGCATGGAGTTCCGAGTTCTATAGTCTCAGATAGGGATGCACAGTTTACCTCGCGAGTCTGGAGAGGATTCCAGCATGCGTTTGGCACCCAGTTACGCCTTAGCACTGCTTTCCATCACCAGACAGATGGAAAAACAGAGCGCACCATCCAGACCTTGGAGAATATGTTACGAGCATGTGTTCTGGACTCAGGAGGATCATGGGTGCATTACTTGCCTCTGGTAGAGTTTTCCTACAATAATAGCTACCACTCTACCATTGGAATGGCCCCATTTGAAGCTCTGTATGGGAGGCCATGTTGTTCGCCTGTGTGTTGGACCGAAGTAGGAGAGGCAGGCATCCTTGGTCCGGAGGTGGTGCAGAACACGGCAGAGAAGGTTCAGCTCATACGGGAAAGGATGAAGGCGGCCCAGGACCGACAGAATTCGTATGCTGATACCAGGAGGAGGCCCATGGAGTTTGAGGTTGGGGACCACGTGTTCTTGAAGGTCTCCCCTCGGCATGGGAAGATGAGGTTCGGCAAGTGGGGTGAGCGTTCCCCTAGGTTCATCGGACCCTCCGAAGTATTGTGGCGGGTCGGCGAGGTGGCTTACCAGCTAGCGTTGCCACCCCCGCTACTGAGGATACATGGTGTCTTCCATGTGTCCCAGCTCTGTCGGTATCTGCATGACGATTCACACGTCCTCGATTGGGGTGAGATGGACATTGAGGACGACGTGACCTTTGTGGAGAGACCAGTGATGATCGAGGATCGCAAGGAGAGGGTTCTTCGTGGGCGAACCATTCCCTTGGTTCGCGTGTTGTGGAGACATGGTGGGCTTGAGTAGAGTACGTGGGAGGGGGAAGCACAGATGCGTACCCAGTACCCCGAGTTGTTTTGAGTTTTTCTCCTTTTTGTACCTGTTTTGGTAGAACGTTTTGTCTTTTGGCTATGAAATGTACTGGTTTCTTTCCTTTGTTTGTTTGTGAAAAGCCCTGGCTATGGGGGAGGAGAGAACCCGACCCCTAATCAAGACGCATTATGGTGGATGCGATTAAACCCGTGCGGGCGAGTTAGTGCCGCCCAAAGCGGATAATATCTTGACATGGGGAAGGAGACTCCCCAACCCACATGCCCGGGCAGTTTGGCATGGTATGTTGCATGGTTCTTGGCAGGGAAATTTTTTAGTTAGCATGGGTTCACTAATAAGAGGTATCTTTCGAGGTGGTTGTTCGGACCCTCTCTTCCCTTCTGGTTTGTTTTGATTCTCGAGGAAGAGAATCGTTTAAGAGGTATCTGATGTAATGGCCCGGGTTGTTGGGGTCCATTACTTTGTGAAAATATCATTTTGGGTTTTCTGGTCTGGGAATCACGGTGGTGTAGGCCTACCGGTAGCTCGGTCTACCGGTGGCCACAGCCTACCGGTAGCTCTGTCTACCGGTAGCTGCGGCCTATCGGTAGCTCGGCCTACCAGTAGCTGCCGCCTACCGTAGCTGTAGCCTACCAGTAGCTCGGCCTATCTGTAGCTGTAGCCTACCGGTAGCTCGGCCTACCGGTAGCTGCAGCCTACTGGTAGCTCGGCCTACCATTAGCTGCAGGCTACCGGTAGCTCGGCCTACCAGTAGCTGCAGCCTACAAGTAGCTCGGCCTACCGGTGGCTCTGGCCTACCCCGCGGGTTATTTCCAGTAGCGCTCCCTTTTGCGCAAATAGGGTTTTAAACCCTATTCTGACTCTTTTAAGCATGTTTTAAAGACCCGTAATGCGCATAATAGTTGTAATTAAATACTTAATCAATTCTTGAGTCGGTTTAAACCACCTGACCCCCTTTAATGACGAGTGGAACCCCCACACCTTATGCGGTTTCGCATTTACACCTCAACCGTCCCCGACTCTTATAAACTAAGGGTTATCCGTGGTTTCTCCTTTCCTCAATCGTGGATTTTCACAAACAGCTTCTGGTGAATCTGGTGCATCGTTATCCATAAAGTTCCGCACCCCCGGCCTAAACGTCGATCATATATCAACAAGTAGGTAATTTCTCCTTCGCCTCTCTCTTTTGTGTATCATACGGGGTGGGCGTGATTTTGTTTCTGTAGAACTGGTTGGACCGAACGTAATAAAGATAATGAACGAATTCTATAAAGAAAGAGAGGGGGGTTGTGTTTGTTGATGTTTTCTTATATTTGATGATGTTTATTCTATGACCATCTTGTTGAGTTGTGGTGGCTTATGCCTCCTGAAAATCGAGGACGTTGGTGGTCGTTGTTTGTGCACTAATGAACCCTGCTGATGTTTTAAATGGCTTGTTTGTGGTTGTAAACTCTTGATGTGAAAAGTGAATTGGTTAATCATGCATACCGGACTGAATAAATTGAAAGCACCAGGATCAATCCCTTCTATGCTAACCCTAGTTAAATGGAATTGAAATCATGGAACGTGTAAAATATTTTAAATCTGAAGATACAGACATGGCCTGGCTTAGTGTTGGTGGCAGTGTTTTGGTGGTTTTCTCTACGATTCGATTGCTGGAGATGTGGGAGGGGATGGGATCCCCTATTCTTTTATACCTTTGGTGGTAGTGAGTTTTAAGACAGAATGGGATACTTGTTTATATCACGAATTGGGGTGGAATCTTCTATTGTTGAGAACTGGGTGTGGGCGTTTTGGTTGATGTTTGACTGTTTACTTTCCTGGACTTATGCCTATGCCTACTAGTTGCCCAGTAGTGCTTAAAAATAAACATTATTACTGAACGTGAAATGAGAAAGGGGAAAAATGGGTTTTTAGCGTGAGTCGTGACTCAGACTTGAGTGTTGTAGTGATCTGTAGGCTGTCTGAAGAAAAACCTAGCTTGGGTGAGTGCTTGTTACCTACATATATTTACTTGTAGCTTTTTTTTTCTTATTCGCGCCCCACCCAAGTAGATCACTTAGTGCCAAACACCCCCATTTCATTGGGGAGGGTTTTTTTCCCAACACTATTCATAGTGGCTGGTTATTAGCTCCTTTTCTGCTCCCTTTCCCGGATAGCCCAAGTATCTTCGGGCAGACTGTGATGGCCTGAGGTCCATTATTAGCCCAAGAACCTTCGAGTGGGGTAGTGTGGTTGTTGGACAGGTGTGTGCGGCAGGTTGTTTCCCAAGTGTCTTCGGGATGAGGCCCAGGTGTCTTCGGGCGTGAATGTGGATCCTTTAGACCAGGTGTTTTCGGGCGTGGTGGTGGTTGTTCTGGCCTAGGTGTTTGCAGGCGTGGTTACATGTGATAGTTGTGGCCCAGGTGTGTGTGGGCGGGATTCGGCAGTGGGACTGCGTGTGTTTGTGGCCCAGGTATGTGCGGGCGGGTGTGGTAGTGGGACTGCAGTGAGAATGGCGGCATTGGTCCGATGCGTAGGATGTCTCAATAACCAGTGGGAAAGTGGCACGGGGTACCCAAACATCGATGTGCTCTTAATATATATATTACTTGACTTGCGTTATTTGGGGAGTGTGCCTTGGTGAGGCCTGGGGTGGATAGTTTACCTTGATAGGTGTTTGGTTTATTCCTTTTCCCACGGGACTTTAGTATGTTCCCTCGCTTGTGTAAGAGAGTCTTTGGTTTTCCCTACTGAGTGTACTTGTATGCTCACCCTACGTATATAAAACTGCTTTCAGGTTTCCAGGAGGACTTCGGGGATCGAGCAGGACCGTACTAGCTCGGACCTTTGGTGCAGTTGCAGTTGCTATTTTTCTTCTTTCGTACTTACCTTTGTAGTCGCCCTTTGTACTTTGTGGCTTTAATTTTAGAACATGAATGTGGGAATGGTTTATTTATTTTGGTTTTACATTCCTTTTTCCTTGGTGTTGTTGAGTTTCATCATCTCATCTCTCAATCTTATAAAACAAAAAGGGGTAATGCCTTCCATTTGTGAGAAATTTCTATACCCTTGTTGCTAGTCGCCACTCTGAGACCTATTGAAGGCGGGTCTCGGAGGTCATTATCTCTTCTTCAACATTAAGAAGGAAGGGCCTGGCAATCTGCTGACCCTTCCCTCCTTTTGGTGAAGGAGGGTCGTGAAACCAACCCCCCCCCCCCTCCACTAGTGGCCTGAGCCCACCGTAGCCCAGTCCAATTTAAGGGACTAGGTAGGTTCTGGCGAGGCCGGGTCAGACCCAAGCGAGGTCTGGTCAACCCGAACTAGGTCGGGTCATCCTAGACTGGGTCGGTCCAGGTCAGACAAGACTCGAACCTGTCTAGGCCTAGTTTCTTTTAACATGCCATATATTGAAATCCAGATGTCCATTTGACAAATAGTCCACAACGTTGGGATCCTTAGAGCCAAACATTTCTTTTTGGTTTACTCCACTCGAATGTTGGTGAAAGATGGAGTACGACCGGGTTGGATCGAACCTAAATCCAATTAGGCCCTCAATACTAAAATGCATGTAACTCACAGACTGGGCTTCCGATTGATGCATCTGCTTGTTGCATTGGAACCCTTAAGACATGGCTATCCTTTGGGTGACTCCGTTGTTGAGATTAGTTGTGTTCGAGGTATGACTGATATCGAGAGGATCAGATTCCACGAAACTCATGTGCCCTAGGTGTGGGGAATCATGTGGTTGGATGTCTTTGATATAGAAACCCGTTGTGGATCAACATCATAGAGACCTAGTGTGGATCAACATCGTAGCTACCTGGCGAGGACCAGTTTTAGAGCATCCCGTCAAGGATCAACATCTAGTGACCCTGTGTGGATCAGCATCGAGTGACCCTATGTGTATCATCATTACAGTGACCCTGTGTGGATTAGCATTCTCGCAACCCTATGTGGATTATAATTCTAGTAACCCTTTGTGGATCAGTAGTAGCATACCCAATGAGGACCAGCCTTACAGTGGCCCATTGTGGAACAACAACTTACGTCCAAGAGTGGATTAATGATATAATAACATCATTATGGATCAGTTGTGGATTTATAAATAGAATATGATGATACATCTTATGACTAATCATCTATATTCTTGATCCTTGAGTTGTATACCCTGTGTGAGCTAACTATTGCTTCGTGCTTGGTGATTGAATTATTGATTTGTTTTTTTTCTTTTTGGATGTCTGGGAAGGCTTCGGGGGTCTCAGGATCCCTAAAGACTATTGTTATACTCACCCCTACATGGGATTCGCCTACACCTAGTTGTGTACTATGCAGATGAGAAATTTCTTTGATCGAGGTCTGGGAGCCAGTTCTAGATTTTGCTGGGAGGTGGACCTTTAGACATGATGTTCCCCAGTGACGACCGACTGTGAGTTGTACCATCCCTTTCAGATATAAACCTTGGAGGATGATTCTAGGAGATATTTTAAGATGTTGTTTACTTTCATTAGGGCTTCTATTCCAGCCCCATTACATATAGTACTCACCCCTTTTAAATTTTAGTATGCATATTTTTACTATTTCATTTTTACTATGTGGGTTGTGCTCATTGTATTCTTGGACTGTGTTTTTTCATGTTTAAAGGAAATGTGTCCCATTTTTTAGGGATATGCCTTTCAGTGAATGTTGTGAATTTTTGGCCTACGGAAGGTGAGCTTGGGGTAGTCACAACATGGGCCCTAGGGGACGGGTCATGATAAAGTTGTATCGAAGTCATGGATGTGTAAAATGTTTTGAAAAGAGGAAGTGGAATGGTCATGTGAATTTATAGGGCAGAAGATGTGGAATATGAGCTATGAGTGTAGTAGGAGTTGGTATACATTTTGGAATGTTACAAACACCAGCCCAATGTAGCCCCCAATCAGATTAAGGGAGCTAGAGTATAGTGGGAGTGGCTGCATGCGGTCACAGTGTGTGACCAAAACGATATAAGAATGATCTGAGGTACGGTCTGTGTCGAATACTATCTTTCGTATTAATAATCATTGGTTCTAATCATTCCTTATTTTCACGAATCTTGTACAAGACCTAGAATTTTTTTTTAAACTTTTGACATGACCCGTACATCTAGAGATACCCATGGGAGGATACACTATAATCATACATATCCTGATGATGTGATCTGACCCTTCAGCTGAGAGTTTAGGTTGGAACCTCTTGGTGGCCAAGTCAAGGCCTTACGACGGTAGTTTGGGTATGGACTATTCATCTATAGTTCCTGCATAGATTGATAGTCTTAGAAAAAATTGTTTTAGTTTATGTATAATGTTGGCATGGGGTTTCCCATGGTTAGTGAAAAAGGAAGCCAAGGCAGCACGGGTTATACTCATGCATATTAGGGTACAGCCGATCACGCTTGAGTCGTCTAGCCTTACCCATGTGGCAGCAGGTGTTTTGAGTTTTCAGTTCCCAGTAGTAATAGAAGAGTGTGGGAACATCCTTTCAGAATATATTTCTAGGATTACCTCCCCACCATGATAGGTACTTATGTATTGACTTGTACCTAAGGACAGAACCAATATCTACAACTGCAAATTGTATGGCATTCACAGAACTCCTAGAGCTGAGAGTATAGTTTGGAGAATTATTTACTATTTAATTTGATCACAAGAGTCTCAGGTATATCTTCTCATTGAAGGACCAAAACATGATATGGTGTCGATGGCTACAGTTCCTCCAGGTTTATAACATTGATATGGTCTACACTCCTGGGATGTGAAATGTGGTGGCAGACGCACTTAGTTTGTGGTCTGGTCTACAGTTTCTTAGTGAGGTGAAAAAGCAGCTTGTCATGTTGAAGTTATCCTCCGTGGATAGTGATGGAGTATCTTACCTCATATCCATGATAGTTACTCCACCACTCCTTCAGCGATTCAAGGAGGAAAAACATTGGGATATTGACTACAAGGCCCGAAATGCTCAGATATCCTCATGATAGGCTCTTAATGTATTTTCTAAAGGTGGGGATCACATCATCCTCTTTGGAGGAAACACCATGATACTAGTGACGTTACAAGAGGAGGTTTTGAGGGTGTTCCACACATCCCCTTTGGTGGTACATCCTTGAGTGGAAAAGATGTATTGGGACCTTTAGTGTTAGTACTGATGGCTAGGGATGAGAAAATCAGTGGGATAGTTCATTTCTCGATGCCACACTTGTCAGCTTGAGATGTATGACCATCAGGTTCCAGTAGGCTTGACTCATCCACATGAGGTGTCAGAGTGGAAGTGGGATGACATATCCATGGACTTCGTGATGAGGCTACCATATATATCCAGGGGCCACGATTCCATATGGATGATCATTGATCAACTCACTATGTCGGCCCACTTCCTACCCATCTGAGAGAAGGGATCCGTAGAGGGATTGGGATGCCTCTACGTAAAAGAGGTTGTACAACTTCAATGGGTTTCATCGATGATCATCTCAAATCACGACACTAGTTTTACATCCATCTTGTGGAAGGGGTTCCAAGAGGTGTTCGGGGCTCATCTAATCTTGAGAACCTCCTTTTATATTCAGAAATATGGTTAGATAGAGTAGACCATGAAGACACTCGAGGACATGCTTCGTGCTAATGTACTTAATTTTGGCCACAGTTGGGAGGACTACCTTCCACTGGTGAAGTTCGCATACAACAACATATACAACTCCACCATCCGCATGGATCCGTTTGAGGCCCTATACTGGAGACCTTTTAGATCGCCTTTTTTCTGGAAAGAACCAGGGGTGTCGGCACATATGGGGTTATAGTTGGTATAGGCTACCATAGAGAAGGTGTAGATCATCCAGGAGCTGATGAAGGCTACACAGAGCTGGCAGATGTTGTACGCTGACAGGAGATGGATACCCATGGAGTTAGAGGAAGGAGACCATGTATTCCTACCGGTCTCACACCAAAGAGTATTACTGAGGATTGGATGGGGAAGTAAGCTATCTCCAAGGTTCATCGGACCTTTCCAGATCATTTGCACAGTAGGAGGGGTGGCGTACCATCTAGCTCTTCCCCCATAGATGCACCAAGGGCATAATGTTTTCTATGTGTTGTAGCTAAAGAGGTATGTGCATGATCAATCGCATGTTATCGACTAGGGTGAGCTGGGCATCAATGGTAGGGCAACATTTATGGAGGTTCTTGTTGAAATTGATGATCAATAGGAGAGGGTCCTTAATGGAAAATCGATACCTCTAGTGTGCATTCACTAGAAGCATGAGGACCTCTAAGATAGGAATGGGAGTGGGGGGCTCAGATTCGTTCTAAGGACCCCCATTTGATTACTTAGTCTATGTTGTGGCTTTCATGGATGTAAATCCCTAAGGTGGGTAAAATGTGAAAAGCTGAATTTTCCATGTATTTTTTTTAATTATATGGAATTATTATGAGTCTTCAAAATTTAACAGCGCATGATTTTGAGGCCTAGTGTGCCTGAAATGAATTAATGAACTTTTTTTAGGTACATTTAGTAAACCTGTGAGTGATAAATCCTATCATTTTTATCCAGTGCTCATAATTGAAATCAGAGGGCATCATTGAACTCGTAGTGCTGTAATTCATTTAAGGGATCCGAAAAATCGATTACAGTGAGTTGAGAGAGGAAGTTATTTTTTTCAGTTTCTGTAGAGGATTACTAAAATAAATTTATTTTATTTTAAAACACCCTATACCTTTCATCATGTTTGTAGAGGGGACCAAAAGGGGTGGTTATACATTTAATTCATGATATTAAATTCCTGGTTACACAAAAATTTGTAACCATATTATATGAAATTAAGGAGGTTCATTAATTACACCAATTAATGAACCTCTATTAATTATTTGTTGTGAATATAACTCCCCTATCCTCTCTCCCTTTTTAGTTTTTTTCATTGGTAATGGAGAAGAGGATTTTGGAGGATCCCCTGGACAATGACTTGATCAATCAAACAAGAACCAAAGAACTTCATTTGAGTAGCATCGTTGGAGGTTTTCATTGGGATCATTGAACATCGACCCATATTCAATCTCGGAGTACTATAAAAAAACTCTTGAGGTAGGGGTTTTTCCTTGTTTAAATTTCATGATTTTTTGAATCATATATCTTCTCCCTTGATAAGATGCTAACACAGAGGGTGTGGGCCAAACGAACAAATCATGTTTCATTCACCTCTTGTTTATCATTTCTTTATTCACGAGGGAGTTTTACATTTTTACGGAACCCAAATATGAGGGTTAAGAAGTGAAGGAGAAGATTTGAGAATCCCATAGGTGCGATCGGATGGAAAACGGACCACTGGAGCTCACCTGGTGGCCTGTGGAAGACCCCTGATGTGACACCGATGTGGCAACACCAGCGACCGGCGCTGGCAGGTGAAGGTGGTGCCCAGCACCGATTGACAACAGTGGTGGCAGTACACGGTCACACACCATTAGAGTAGGTCGCGGTGGTCAGTAGAGCGTCCAAATCTAGCCGAACACAGAGGCGGTGTGGCGCACCGTCGCGTGCCGCAGGAGGAGGTGGTCGTGAAGGTAAAATAGGTTGGCCAGCCACGGAGGCAGAGTGGCATGCCACTGGAGGTGGTCATGGATCAAAGCCGCGGTGGAGGAGGGACCCTCTCCATGCGGGTCTTGCACTGACCTGGCGGCGCCACGAGGCACTACTTTTTCAATTCTGAATGGAATAGCCGTTCAGAATTCAAGGGAACCCCCCCCCCCCCGCCCCCTCGGTGCCAGCAAGGGCGGGGTCCTGCGCCCTCCAGTGGGTTGAGTTCCCCCTGTGGCTTAGGTTGCGCCCTTCGGTGGTCTAGGCCGTGCCCCCTACGGGCCAGGTTGTGCCCTCCTACAGGTCGGGCCACGCCGTGCCCCCCCCCCCCTTGCGGTCTGGGCTGGACTGTGGATGAGCTGGCTGAGCCCACTACAGCCCAGTCCAACCGGGCAAGCCCAAGCTTGTTTAGGCTAGGCCTGGTCAGACCTCGGCTGGGTTGGGTCAGTCCGAACAGGTCGAACTAGACATGGACCCATCCATGTCCAATTTCACTAAAAATTCATTATCTTGAAATCTATACATCAGTATGACAAACCATCTACGGAGATGGGATCCTTGGATTGAGATGGTCCATTTGGTTTACTCCACTAAAATTTTGGAGAAAGATGGAGTATTGTTTGGTTTGATCTAACACGAATCCAACCGGGCCCTCGGTACTAAAAAAATTATAACTCACAGACCAGGTATCTGATTGGATCGCCGTCTATTGCGATGGAACCCTTCTGACATGGCGGTCCTCTTGGTTACTCCTTTCTGGAGACTAGTGGTAGTTGAGGTACGACCAATATCATGAGGAACAGATTCAACAATACTCGAGTATAGTGGGTGTGGGGAATCATGGGGCTGGTTGTCTTTGAAGTAGTGACCCTATGTGGATCACCATCTTAGCTACCCTGTGTGGATCAACATCATAGATATCCAACAAGGACAAATATTAGAGCATTCCTTCGAGGAATTAGCATCTAGAGTCCATTTGTGGATCATCATCGAGCGACCGTGTGTGGATCAGCATTCTGGTGACCCTATGTGGATAAGCATTCCAGCGACCCTGTGTGGATCAACATTATAGCGACCCTGTGTGGATCCGCAGTAGTGTGACCCGACGAGGACCATCCTTACAGAGTCCCATCATGGAAGAACGACTTATATCCAATAGCGGATTGATAATAGAAAAAAATCTTTGTTGATCAGTTGTGGATGTTCAAAATGGAATAAGATGATCCAGCTTAAAACTAATCATCTATATTCCTGATCTCTCAGCCGTCTACCCGGTATGAGCTGACTGTTGCTTCATGCTTTGTGATTGAGGTCTTTCTTTGTATTTTTTCCTATGTAGAACCATGGGATACCTTCGGGGGCCTCATAGTCCCAACTGAGAATTGGTATACTCACCCCTGCATGGGCTTCGCCCTCACCTTGTGGTGTCTTATGTAGATGACAGACATATTTGACCGAGGATTGGGAGCTAGGTCTAGACGGTGCTCGGAGGTGGACCTTCATACCTAATGTTTCATAGTGATGACTGGCCATGAGCTTTACCTACCCTTCAGGTAGGAACCTTGGTTGTGGATTCTAGGAGTTGTTTTTCTATAGATGTTGTACTTTCAATTGAACTTGTATTCCGGCCCCTTTACTTTTAGTACTAATCCCTGTTTAATTTCAGTATAAATATTTTTACTACTGCAATTTTACTATGTTGGTTGTTCTCATTATATTATTGGACTGTGTGTTTGAAAGCATAAAGGAAATTCCATCATGTTTTTCAGGGATATGCCTTTCGATGCTAGTCTCCATTCCCTAGCAAATAGAAGGCGGGCATAGGGTAGTCACAGTATGGGCCATGGGGGACTGGTTGTGACACATTAAAACATCATAATTGTGTTTTTTATTCAATTTGTCATATAATAAACTAATATTTCAACTATTTTAATGAATTTAATTATGATAATGTATAGTTATATTAAATACCGAGTTTAGAAATGCATGATTATTTACTATTTTATATTTTGATATAAAAAAGAGGATTTTTATTTGTGGATTTTTCATATAATTATTTTGATAAGTGGTTTCATATTCTCATTAGTAGAAATAATTCAAATATATTAGGAAAATATAATAAAAATTGTGAAGAAAACAAAAAGAATCTTCTTTCTATTACATATTAGACAAGAATAAATGAAAAAGTGAATAGCATATGATCAGTGCATTGAACCGTAAAAAATGTATAAATTAAATAGATATCATGGAGAAAAAATAACATTGTATGATTAATAGGAGTGATCTACATTTTTATTTTACTAATTTGATTGGAAATTTTTATATAAAAATATTAAATAAAATCCCAAATATGGGAATAAAAAAATGGGAGTGTATAAAATGGTATGTGTTGAAGTGAGAAGAAGACAAAATTACTCATGAGATGATAGGGAAATGTTTCATTGATAATATAAGAAGAAAATGATATAGTTTTGAAGAAATAGAACTATGTTTGAGTCAAATTTGAGGTAGAATAACAAGAAGAAACTAGATTCAAATATTTATTCATATGATACCAATAATTACTGAATCTAAGATAATGGATAAAGAAATTTTTTTTGGATAGAAATGGACAATCATACTACATCTCATGATATTGGAATTGATCCTTTATAATTGACGAGCTACTGAGTTTAACGAAAATAGTTGGATAATTTATAGAAAATCATATGAGAAGATTGTGATAAATGATTGGGAACTATGTTGTGTTACACTGGTTGAGATTTATGTTAATATTAACATTGATTTAAATGGATTAGAAGATTCTATGTATAAGAGTATGAGCATTTAGATATTTTAGAGGCATCAAGATAAATAAGAATATCATATTTAGGATTTATGAGAAATGGGCCTCTAAAGAACTAGGGGTTCCAACATAAATAAAATAGAAATTTTTAGAAGATATCTCACAGTGATTAGAGTCATTATATTTTACTCTTCAATTGTGTAATATTGTGATGATATAGGATGTGGAAGTAAAAAAGTATCAATTATAACATTATTTTTAGAAAATATTATTTTTAAAGGATCATTAACAAGGATATCATGATCACTTCAAGGGTTGGGTATCTTATATATTTTTTGGACCTTATAAAACATCTAATTCATCACAATAATAGTGATTCCACTATTTTTATTTTGAATTATTTATTAAAACCCCTAACTCTATCAAAGTAATTAGAGAAAATAGAATATGGTTTTTTTGAAGAATATGAGTGATTGTACCTTGATTTATAGATCCAACCTCCCCTTTATAACATAAGTGAGGTTATAATGAATTGAGGGGGAAAATTAATAAACTATTTAGCTCTACCCCTCATTCAAAAGATTGGTATAATAAAAATCATTGAAATACCTATAGGATTAATAATTAATTTGGGATAAATAATAGCATTCCCCTTTCAAAAAAACCAGAATGATTCCATTGGGTCCGAAGTAGACCCTCATTTTCCAAATATTGCATAACATATTGATATTTTATAATATATTTCACATTAAAATGATTTTATTTATTTTATATCTTGTGTTATACTAATACCACTTTAAGAAAAACACAATATATTATTAAAATACTTTATAATATGAACTAGTAATTGAATTGTTGGGTATGGATATGAATATCCAAATTATGTTATATATGAAAAATGTTTGACTAAATATAAATTGAATTACTCATTCTCATTAAATAAGAACTCAATTTTTAGGTAAGTCATTTTAAACATCCAAAATTCATTTTGTTCAGAACTGATTTTTATTTCATTTTATGGATATAAATTATAATTATATTCTTCCACTTCTGAAATATTATTTTCAAAAACTAAGGTAATATTTTGAATCATAATATCAAAATTATCTTCTGGAAAATTTTATATATTTCTCTAATTTGATTTCTTTTTCATTGAGTGATGAACAATATATATTTTTCTAATATGATCAATTATTTTCATTAAAAAAATTATTTTAAAAGTATCATTGTTTTTTTATTTTTTATTAAAGGGAAATATTAACCATTTTTTATAAAATAATCTATTTAAGTTATTTTTAATTTTTAATTTTCATTATTTTAGTATAATTTTGTATTATTAAAAGCATTTTTTTCTAAAACCAACTTTTATGTGCTTAATGATTTCAAAGTTTAATTAAATAAAAAACCTATAATGAAGAATCATTAAAATAAAATTTATAGATTATATATAAATATATAATAATTTAAATTAATATAATCATTTTTCCTAGTCATATCTGTCAATGTAAGTTTATCTACTACTTGAAATTGTTTCCAGAAAAATAGTTTTTCCTCCTGTTATATGGGTTTATTATTAAATTAAATTCTTCCACTGTTATGAATTGAATCATGAAAAAATATCAAATATTCAAAATTAGCAGGATAAAATTTGCAAAATAATACCATTTAATATATTACCATTATAAATAGTAACATTGGTAAATATTTGACATATCGATAAGTGTAAAATGGGAAAAACATTGTTAAAAAATTAATTTGATGATTTAATATTTATATAAAACATAAAATATCCTATTAGGTGAATTTAATATGTTTATGTCTATAATAATTTTCAAAACAAGGTTTCCGGGTTCAATTATAATTTTTTTAGCCTTTATATTATTTATGTAAAAGATAATGTCAAAAAAACAATTTCCTGCATTTAATATATATGATAATATTTTATAGAGACAAAAAATTATATTAGGTTCTAAAATGTTTCTTGAAATATAAATTATTTTATATCATGGTAATTTGTTTTTTATTTTTAGTGATGAAATAATTACCTTAAAGTGTAACGAAATTTTCACACAACAATTTTCCAATAAATAAAATAATCAAGTAAATGTGTTTAAAATATATATAAGTTATGTTTTTTGGGTGATTTAAATTGTCCCACTTTGTTTAGGGACAAATATAAAATTTTTGTAAGTTTTAAATTTTCTATATTTTAATTACTTTTCAATCATGTTTTTCTCAATGTCAAATTATGTGAATTGTTATTAAAATAACATCAGTATCCTTTTATTTAAAATATATGTTATTAAATTATTTATAAATCATAAAAATCATTATATTTGAAAACATGGTTGATTAATGGATTTAAATTTTATACCATTTATATTTATGGTCCATTTTTAATCTTATAAGTAAAATTATAAACCTTTATTTTAGAGAATTTCATTACCATGGTTATGATTAAAATTTGTTAACCTATGGGTTAATCCAAATGATAAAGTTTAAAATGATATCTAAACCTGTTAAAATTTTATTGATTTATTAGAACATATCATCCTAATCTTTTAATAATTTATATTTTAAATACATTTTATATAATTTGGACACATATTATATTATAACCTTTATTGTATTTCTTAAAATGACATTAATGATATTTTAAAATAAAAATTATTATATTAAATAATTGAAAATTCATAAAATTAATATAATCATCAAATTTAATGGGATGTTGTTGATTATATAAACAATATTCCATATATGGGAAACTTTTACTTTCACAATAAAATTATTCACTATTAAATTGTAGAAAACTAGGATATTGATGAAATTGTCAAAAGGGATAACATGGGGATAAAATTAAGAGATAATGGTGAAAATATATCCAATATTTGTGTAGATTTATTATATGGGAGGAATTATACTTAATCTAATGTTTTATTATAATTATATAAATTCGGATCCATTTTTTAAGGAAAATTAATTTATATTAATTAAATACCTTTAGTAATTTCTAGAGTTCCCCTCTCTTCACTAATAATAAGGGACCTCTCGCCTATCTTCTACACAGACTTTTAGTCTTCTATATTGAAAGAAACTACACAAATATCATCCTAAAATTCCTATAATGGATGTATAGGTTTTGGTATCTTTAAAAAATCATTCAGGGTCCTTAGTAATGGATATAAAGGGGGCCTACTAAGTAAGATGAGGTTCGAACACATACGAAGTAAGTAAGACATGAGGTAAGGGTTTATATTCATTTATTTATATGATTTATATGATATATTCACCAATTGTTTTCTTTTTATAATATAAATCTAATTAATTGAATTTATGACTATTTTTTATAAAATTAATTGTATTATATAATCCATGTCTTATTATATCTCTAATGAGGTTTTAATTTTGAGATTACTAAAGTTATAAGATTTGTTCATCTGGATTTATTATGTTGAGCAATTTTATTCACCTATTTAATTTTATTATCTGTATAAAATTAAAATATTACATGTTATATCCTACTTTTAAATATTTTAATGTTTAATTTTTATTTGATGATATTCATTCATGGGGAATGAGTTTTGAACATTAGAAAAGTGGATAGGGATTTATGTTTCAATCCAAATTTAATGGATATTTTTTTATGCTTGAATATACCTTGAGGAAATTATATGATACTTATGTGATATATTTATTTTATTTTAACCCCCTATGGTTATTTATTTATTTTCTATTTAATTTTAATTTTTTTCTCTCTTTGTAAATCAATATGTTTCATAAAATATTTTCAATAAAAATCATCTGTATTTCCAGTATTTCATCATGAAGCTTTTACATTAGTGTCTGTGTTTTCTATAAAATGATTTAAATAATGTTATTAATATTATCTTATGATATATTCAATAAATTTTTACAAATTTGTTAATTTTTCAAAAAAAATGCAATCTTCTTGTTATTCTATGAACAATTCCCTTTTGTCTCTTTAACAAGAATGCAAAAGGAATCATTATTTTAAAATCCACATGATGAATATAATTTTTTATCATTAGAAATTAACAATTTTTCTGGAGAATATTTTCCAATATTCAATGGTTATTTTAGTTATATTTTACTCTATAGTATTTTGAAATATTTTTGATTTATATAAGTTATTTTAAAATGAAAATATCATTGTGCTTCAGAAATATTCACGTGAACTTTTAAAATAATTTTTTCCAATGATAACATCCATTGATGTTAATTATGATTTACTATGGATATTATCTAATGATACCATCCATATTCTTGATAGAGATGATTAATGGTGGTGGGGATGATATTTCTATGAAACCAGTTTATTTTACCTTAGTTATGTTATGATATAATGATGAAATGTTTATGAAAAACATTTCCATTTCATGAGTTATGATATGATAATATGATACAAAATTTGTAAACATGTTGTAATCGTATGTATGGTTTTAATTATGTTATTGTTGTTCCTATAATTATATATCCCAACAATTCAATGGTTATATATTTATATCTCACGACATAATTATGGGAACAAAGTGAACTTCTTGATCAACTATGGGAAACAAGTAGGGATTTCTGATTAGTTTTGATAAGGGAAATAAATATTGAGGCCTAATAAACTATTATTATTGGTCTAGATAGTCAACCTTTATATATGAAAACAGTTATCTACAAATGTTGGTGAAACACTTTAATGAAATGATTATCTTCTTAACTTATAGTTCCTAATTTATTAATTTTGATTACTCACTCTTATGATTAATTTATTTTTAAAAGATAATATTTTATTCCATAAATAATTTTCACCATCTAGGAAATTTTGGGTATGAACATTTTAATGTATTGTTTTTATAATATCTTTAATATTATCTTATTAATTCATATGATTATATGTTTATGTCTTCTATGTTTACCATTTTAGAGTATCTAATCACGATATTCCTTATGTTTACATTCCCAATGTTATAAAGAGAGGTTTTAACTGGGATGTGATAATAAGGGTACAAAGTGATCAGTATTGTATGATATTAGAGAAATAATGTACCTATTTAAGGATTATAATTATCTAGTCTCCAAATAAACTAATAATTATGATTATAAAATGAATTGTAATGTTATGTCATTTATATTAATCTAATAAAATTTAATATTTATGAATAGGATGTTCATACATTTATAGGATGTATCAAAGTTGGGTATAGTCAATATTTAGTGATTTATATTAAATAAAAATACTGAACAAAGTGGGATAATTATGAGAATAAGATAATATCCTAATTTTTATGAGATAAATATTATTTTATTTTCCATGGAATACATACACATATGGATAATACACATGGATTTGGTTTTATAATGGATGAATCTAGAGTTAATTAAACTATAAATTATTATTTTTGTATATCATGAAAAATATTCGGGTACATGGTGAATGTTCCCTTACTAAAAACCAATCTTGACAATCCCAGTAGATGTTGTTGGGTAAAATTTCATTTTATTTATGATATATTGTAAAGTATTTTAATTCATGATGATCATGGATGACCTAGGTTAAATCAAATGTTTCCTATATTGACAATATGGTGTAATGATTTAGTCATCTTATAAATTATTATTCCTAATTATTTGGTTTCCCACTATGATTATTTTTTCCCACACTATTATTTTTTGGTTTCATTCAATGAATGAAACTAGGATTATTCTAGTTAACACCGAATATGAAAGAAAATTTAATGAATGTAATCATCAGAATACAAATTAAAAAGATATTTAAACAGAAACCTTGTTATTATGTCTAATTATCAATCTTATTATTTTATTATTGACCTCAAATTGGGGGAGATTCTTGACACACAAAATAAGAGAAAAGTGGAGTTTTATGATGACTATGGAGGAAATATGAGTCGGATTCTCACATGTTAGGAATGTGGGAATAATCACTCAAGGTATTCATTCCAATTGGAGGGAAATATGTTTTATATGTGGTAATTAATGTCATGGGTTAATAAATTTATGAGGAATTCAATGTTTTGGGGAACTTCTCCAATATCATAGTCAATGCACTAATCAAAGAAATAACTCCTATATCATGGAAGGGAATTTTTTCGGACCATAATTGATGTATATTGATCTATTCATTATGTATTAGTATTCCATAATTATGATATTATGGTTTAAAAAACATAAAACAGACATGGATTTTCTAATAGATGAATTTTATTATTGATTTTTGAAGCATATATTGAATGGTAGTGATAATATATAAACTTTCTTTTATAGTAAGTTGATATTTTATAGAAAAAACATGTTTTAGGGATATGTAACCCTAAATATATTCATGATTCTGAGATATAATTGTTTTTTTATAAGGGGATAAATTATTATGTTAATTTGATATCATTAAAGATCATGGAATTGAATAATGATTTGATGAAGAAGTTATATATTTCATCGTTGATGAGAATTGCTTCATTTTTTGATATATGTAATATATTATATGATTTTATTTATGAAATAATGAAAATTATAATTTTTGGAAGAATATTTGTGTTTGTTGTGGTTTTTTGGTGATTTTTTATTATTTTGATAAAGTATTAGCATTTTCTAAGGGAATATATAATCATGGTATTGACATGTTTAATATTTTAAATTGTGGTCTATTT
Organism: Viscum album; assembly: GCA_963277665.1. Classification (NCBI taxonomy): domain Eukaryota; kingdom Viridiplantae; phylum Streptophyta; class Magnoliopsida; order Santalales; family Viscaceae; genus Viscum; species Viscum album. The sequence continues at coordinate 886,165,588 of OY728123.1, forward strand.
TATATGTTTTAGGGATAAACATAAAATTTGATCCTTGACATAAATAAAAAATATATATATATAAAGAAACAAATATTTTATATTTTTCTTTCACTTTTGGTCAAGCATAATTTATTGCATTCTTATTATTAACTAATTATGAAATGGATTAAGTTGAACATTAAGTGTTATCATTGATGTTTTGGAGATTAATGTGTTATATATATCTATATAAGAAGGGTTTTTCTAGAAATTTTTGATTTGGAAAATATTTAAACAAGAAATAATGAATTTGGGATCTTATGGTCCTTTAAAAGGTAATCTTAGTACTTTAGGCCTTAATAAGTAATCATGAATATTCCTTTTATGGGGTTATAGATCATGTGGAGATTATTCAAAGTATAAAATGGGGGATAATTTAGGTTTATGAAATGGAACGAAATCTTGAAGTACATTTTATCATTTTCTATATTTTGGCATCAAATAATCCTTCAACATTAAGAAAATGATCTTGAAAAGGAAATATCATGTTATCATCATTTCCGATGAATTCATAGTCATTTCACTCCACACTAGTTTTAGGAATTTTGATTTTAATATTTTCATAACAATTTTATCAATCACTATTTATTTGTCCTTTGACCTTAGTTTTATCCTCTCTGTATTTATTTTAACTTCACATAAATTTCGTTGAATTCCAGGAACCCAATTATGTGTCATTTAAAATAACTTTTATATTTATCAAATTCCCTTTCAGAATGATCCATTTTAATCCCTCTATATTATGTGGGTTTTCACTGATCGAATTTTAAAATATTCATCCTTTCATGAATGAGAATACATTATGAGGTTGAAATTTATTTGGTGGGGTATAATATAATACCCTGATATTTTAAAATATATTAATTTTGTAAAAAATTTATATCTTCAATATCTATCTCAAAACATAACAAATATCTTAAAATAATAATGTTATAATATTAAAATATTACTATAATGTGACCTTTTTATTTAATTGGTAGTTATCAATATGAGTTACCATATAATGAAATATATTTATAATTTTCCTACTCAATAAAAATTTATTTATTAATTTAACAAAATTAATTTTCCTTAGAAATGATATTTATTGAATTTCGTACAATGAAGTTATAATTAATTGATTACACATTTAAGAATTTAATATTTTAAAAATATAATAATTTTTGAAATCATCAAATGAAAATTATCTTAGGGTGAAATTTTCAGTTTTTTTCAAAACTAATTGATTTTTCTATTAATAGTTAAAAATACCAATACTTCAAATATTGTTATTTCATTTCATTAAATAAGTTAATATAAAAGTCCCATGAATTTTTGGAGTGTTTATTAAAGTTATATATTAAAATTTGAATTTAAAAAAAAATTAATTACTTTTTAATCATAAATTTTCATGATTTTTTTATAAGTATATATTTATGGTTAGACACAATTTTCTAAAAAAAATTAATGTGCATACTTTTTTTTCATTTTTATTAATTAAAATAACCTCTAATGAGGAAATATATTAATAAAATAAATAAAATATGTGTATATATATATGAATTTAAATTTATATAATTATTTATTCTAATCATGGATATGATGTAAGATCAAACAATACATGAGAAATGAATTTCATGAAAAAATATATTTTCATCATCTTTTAAAGTTTTAATTTTATATTAAATTCCACTTAAATAAAACTAGACCTGAAAAATTGATCCAATGTTTTTAATTAGGATGATCAAATTTTGCATTTATTTGCCTTTTTATTTTGTTCATAAGGAATATAATCTTTGTTAAAAATATTTGTCACATTAGTAAAGGTAAAACGAGTAAAAAGGTTAAAACATTTTGGAAACTTTTTATTATTTCACTTAATATTGATATTAACCAATTTTATGATTTTTTTTGTACTTTTACATCAAATATTTTAAAATATGGATAATTGAATACATTTTTCATTGATTTTTACCATAATAATATTTAAGTAATAGATAATGTCTAAATTTTCACTTTATATCTTTTAATAAATATGATATCTTCTGATAGAGATAAAAACAAATTATATAAGCTTATAAATTTTTTTTAATGATACTTTTTTGTCATTGTCATTTTTTATTAATTTGTGGTTGTTAAATATTCCCCTTAAATTCTTACGCAATGATGACACAATCCTTCTGCAAGCAACAAAAAAATCAAGTAAATTATTTTAACACCATTAAAGTAATATTGTTTGGTAGTGTAAAAGTGTATAGAAAATTTTTAAAGATATATAAAACATATTATATAGTTTTAGAGGGTTGTATTCATATTACATCACTCCTATGTTATTTAAAATTCAAATTGTGTGAATTTTTCTTCAAATGACATTAATAGTATTTTGTGTCAAATATAGTTTATTAAATTATTTAAAAACAATGTTTTTCTAAAAATGATAAATATTTTCAAAAGTGGATTAAAAATCATACATTATACATTTATAATACATTTATTAACTTATATATAAAATTATAAAGCACTGCTATTGAATATTCCATTTCCACATTTAAGGCTAAAATTCATTGACAAAGGGATTAAGCCAGAAGACAAGGTTTAAAATCATATGAATTCCTGTAAATTGTTTTTATATGTTTATTTGAATACCATATATTGATTATATGCTAATAAATGTAATTTTTGAACCATTTTAAATGAGCTAGACACATATTATATAATAATACTTCATAATTTTTACAAAATTACATTAATGACATTTTAAAATAAATAGTATTTTATTAAATGATTTAAAATTTGATAAAAATATTATATATGAGTAAATGAATTTTATACTGATAAAATATAAAGAAATTTCTATTTATGGTTCACATTTTATTTTTTGGTTACATTATTGACTCTTAAATTCTATAAAACCTTGATATTGTTGTAAATGTCAAAAGGGTTAACATGGATTAAAACAAACATATAAAGGTGAAAACATTACCAAAAAATAACAAAATTATATATTATGAGATAATTTATAAACATAATAGTATTTTATTTCTGTTATATAATTTGGGTCCATTTTTTCATGAAAATTAATTTATATTAATTTGATACCTTATGTAATTCTAAGAGTTCCCCTCTCCTCACATAAAAAAAAGGAACATCCACCCCTCTCTTCCTCACATCCTCTAAGACATAAATTAAAAAAACCCTAAACAATTAACTTCCCAAATTCCTAATACATCAATTATTGTTCCTTTAGTCATTAATATAATGTTTCATCAGTCCATAATAAAGGATTTATAAAAGGCCTAATAGACAATATGAAGTGAGGCTTGTGGTAAGGGTTTCTCATCTTTTATTTCTATAAGTGATATAGATTTTTCCCAACTTTTTAAAAATTTTCTATGTTTATACTGAAAATTTTGATCATTTATGACATATTTAACACTATCCAAGTTAGTTCAATGAACCATACATTTTTATGAATTTTATAACATTAATAAAATATTATTTATTTTAAAATATCATTTATGTCATTTTTGATACTATTCAATATTTCTATTTTAAAAAATACAACAACATGATAACTTTGAAAAAATACATCGAACATGTCACTAAAATGTCTAAGTTATCTATAAATTTATTTTATGCCATTAATTAAGTCAAATTATATTTAATTTAATAAATTTAATATCATTTCTTTCGTATCTCAATTAATTAAGTAATTAATACATCATTATTGAACTAGTCTTTAAATAAGTTATTTCTTCTCTAACATTTAAAAATAAATTATAATGATGACGATAAATTTATTATATTTCAAATGAAAAATTATAGTTTATTCTGTCTTATGTATAACCCTATATAAAAAAACATTTAGTTATTAAATTTTGAATATGTTTCTTTTATCTCTTCTTTAAATAAAATATAATAACTGTCTTAAACTTATAAATGTTTCTTAAAGAGGATCATGTTTTCAAACTAAGGCTTATTTGGTTCTAAAAACACATATATAATTAAATTATGTAAATTTTAGGCTAATTTTATACTATTATAATATTATTTTTACATTGAATTACCATATTTTCCTTTATTTGTGGTAAATAAAAATTAAAATTTACTATTCACAATAAAATCATTTTAATAGATCACAATTTTCATCCTTTTTGAAACAATGTATTTAGATTTTCAAAAATTAAATTCATGGAAGTGGTAAAATAACGTTTATCACTAATCCCGAAAAAGTGGCTAGAAGGAGGGTAAAACAGATATTCAAAAGTGCAATAATTTTTTATATATATTTTTATTATTCTTTGATCCCAATAAATTAATTTCATTACTATATTTATCATTTTTCCCTTGTAACATTAAAATAAATATAAATTAAAATAATTATTTAAATGAAAATATCACTTTAAACTACAAAGTAGTATTTTCACTATTCATTAAAAATTGATACTTTTCCAAAAAAACCAAAAAATCACCATAAGATAATTTTGATATTCCAAACTCAAAAAATATGTTTATATAAAAAAAATTATTTGAGTGTATAAAGTTAATTTTATTATGATGACATTAAAAGATTTTCATTAGAGAAAAAGATATTTTTAAACAAAGATTGACTTTACGAGAAATCATATCTATTTTTTCAATATTTCAAAATTAGTTATTACTATCCAAATAAATTTTTTTTAAATATACGTTATAATTATATTATTTAGATATTAATAAAAAATATATATGTTTCATAGAAACACTGTGTTTCGTGTATCATAAACCAAGTTGGTGTTGTATGCAACTTATACCATGTCATTGTTGCATGCAACATATACCATGTTTGTGTTTCATGCAACATACACAAAGTTGGTTTGAAGTGAAAGGAATTTCTGACTAAGTTCAATGCAAGATATAAATAAAATTTAAATTTATTTTATTTTAATGTCTGTAAAAATCGGGGTGTTACATTTTAGGGTATTTGGTTTTAAATTATATGTCTTAAATACAAAAGATAATTTAGAAAATTTGTATTCTAAATTAGTTGAAGTGTTATTTTTAGTATATTTTAATTCTATAATATCCAATATAGTTTTGATTAAAAAAATTTAGTTGTTGAAGAATATTTTAATGTTATTTATAATGAAAAAAAATATAATAAGTAGGATTCTGAAATAAAAAATAAAAATGACGAGTTTATATAATTCTATTTGGGGAATATATTTTCCAAGAAAAAAAAATACATATTTTGATTGGTAGAATATCTCTTCCAAAAATGATTCAATGTAATGAAAAAATCTTAATGATCATCCCATTAAAAATTTATTTGGTAATGTAGAATCTATTTTTCAAACCGAGAAATATTTTTGACTATTTGAGGAAAGCTCTACTTTTGATACTGATCATGTTCCTATAATGTTGTAAATTTTTTAATAGTTTCAAATTGGATAAATGAAATCAATGTTGAAAGAAATAAATTTTAAAGGAATAGATTGTGGGATTTAGATTCATTTCCCAATTATAAACATATTATTCGAACAAAATGTTTTTTTCATAATTAACATGATGAAGCTAGAAACATAGTTATATATAAAATAAGACTGGTATCTCAATATCATTCTCTATAAAATGGAATTGACTTTAAATATTATTTTTTCTCCTATTTCTAGGATGGGTGAAATTATAATACTATTCGCTTATGTTTTTTTTCAAAACATCAAAATCATTCAAATGGATTTTAAAATATCCTTATTAAAAAGAATTATTTTAGAGAATTATATGTTCGAAAAATCCTTAGGTTTGAAAATAATAAGTTTCCAAATAATGTTTTTAAACATAATAAAGTCTTATATGGTCTTATGAAATCATCATAAGATTGGTATGAATGAATAACATTGTGTTTATTGAATAATGTATTTTTTAAATAGTAGGTTGATCCATCCTTGTTTATAAAAAATGTTTCAAGTGATATATTAATTATACATATATATTTTGATTATATAATATTTATTTCAATAAATAATTCTCCTTGTGAATTATTTTTTTAAATAATAGCAATTAAATTTGACATGAGCTTAAGGGGAGAACTAAATTTTTTTCATGGCCTTCAAATTAGTCAAAGGAAAGATGATATTTTTTAAAATCACGATATGTATGCTAAATATCTTGTACCGAGGTTTAGACTTGATTATGGTAATGGTATAAATAACCAATGAGTACTAATTTCAAATTGGACATAGATGATTATTGAATGTAAGTTCATATTAAATTGTATAGAGGTATGAGAGGCATTCTATTGTATCACACTGGATATAGACAATACATAGTGTTCTCAGTCATTTTTTGTGCTAGGTTTCACATTGACATTAAATAATTTTATCATAACATTATTACTATATTAATTAGATAAATCAAGGGTGTTTTTATAGACTATTCTATTTTAAAGATAATTGTTTTGGTTTACTGTATTACTCTGATTATAAATTTAAATTTTATTACTTTATTTGAAAACCACTACATGTATTAGTCATTTCCTAGGTAGAAAATTAAATTCATGTAGTTTGAAGAAACCACTTTTTGTATAAATGTAAACATTTCCAGATTAATAAGTTGCTACAACTAGTTTATATTAAAATATTATTTGGATAAAAAATTATTTTATGATTTTAATATCATTTTTGAAATAATTAATATTTAATATGATAATTCAAGATTTATTACAATTTCTAAAAACTCTATTAATCACTCTAGGAAAAACATTAAGATTATAGGTTTCATTTTCCTATGGATCAAGAAAATAAAGGTGATATATGTTTTAATTATTATTATTGAGAAACAATTTACTCTCATTTTCATTAAACACATCAATTTAACTAATTTTGATAAAATTATGTTTGAATTGAGAATTTATAAATATTATAATCTCTCTTCAGTTTAATCACTAATCTTAAATATCGTTTTACATGTGTTCTATAATTGAATAGAAATTATCTACATTGATTAAATGAAAATTAGGTATAATAGTATAAAATGCATTGTTGAAATTTTACTCTATCTTAATTGTAATTTCATTTAAAAAAATTAATTATATGATTATTATTATGAAGATAAAAAAACATTTCACTTTAAAAGTAGTCTATTTTTATTAAAATGAATTCTGTTTTTATATAATAAATTCTAATATACTTTTCGATAAATTTCAAAAAGTTGGATATTTTTTAAATTTTGTTAATAAATGTTGTGTTTTGTAAATTAAAAAAGGGGAGTTTTTTGGTATTTTATATTGGTTTTAATACATTAATAGTGTTCTTTATTTTGATAAATTACTATCTCATCATGTTTTATAAAATATAAAATATATTTAAAAAATTATTCACATTTGTCCACATTTTTAATGATGTTAGTTGTTTATTTATTTTTAAATTTTTTTACTTAATGTATGTTTATAATTTTTTTATTTTTCTTATCAAAAAATTTGGTCCATTCTTGTCAACCACCATGGCTAGACCTCAACCACTCTTAGGGGACCTACTGTGTTTAACTCGAAGGAGGGATACTTTAGATAGTCCAAATTGAGGGAATTTTGTGCTCATCCACGAAGAGTTCATGGTTATTGTGAGCTGGGCTATATATAATGCTCTTATATCAGGCCAACAAGATGTATGGAATTTGAATGAACCCCACTTGGCCTATGCCCAAGGAGTGTTATAGTGTAACTTTGGTTGATACCGGTAGGAAGATCAAACAGTGGGAACTCATGAGTTGATTGATATACCACAACTTCACTTCATCCCAAAATTAATGTGGGAAGCACAATTAACTTAACTATTCATCTGATATTTAAAATATTAGATATGATATTTTCAATTATATTATATCTAATCAAAGATAGTCCAAATAGAGGGAATTTAGTACTAATGCATGCAGAGTGCATGGTTATTTTGAGCAAGGCCATGTATAAGGATCATATAGCATTCCAACTAGGTGTATAGAATAGGATATAACACCACTTGGATTAAGATCAAGGAGTGTTTTAGTGTTACTGGTGTTGATCCCGGTAGGCAGCTCAAACAGTGGGAACTCAAGTGTTCATTGATATACCACAACCTCACTACATCCCAAACAATATGTTGGATGTGCAACTAACTTCACTATTTATCTGATATTTAAAATATTGGACACAATATTTTCTATTATATAAGATCTAATTGAACCATATATTTAGAATTTATATCTCCCACATATTATTTATTATCTCATGCTTCTCCTATTTGAAATATATTTTCTTCTTCCTTCGCCATCCACTGATATCCAATACACAGATGAATGCCAAAAAAACTACGATGTATCGAACTGATCTCTTGAATTCATTTCAATATCATGGGTTCGTTTCATTTGGTCTCATAATAATATTTATGATTCCATTCATTATTATTTGAATAAGATTTTGTATGATTGTTTTTATAGGTGCTCCATAAGTGTTCTTCTTCATTAGAATTTATCAAACCTTTACCTAGTGATGACTTATAGATATTGAATCATAGTTATATCATTTCAATGTCTGACCATTGGTCAGGAATAGTAGATCTATATCAATTTGTATAATGAAAACCACCATTAAATCTCCTTCACCGATAGATCAGGTTTGCACTGTCTTGTTGCATTAATAATTTAGTGCAGCTTCTCTATCCAATTTTCTTGTTCTATGTGTCCTTCCCAGGTAGTATTAACTCCACGAGTAGATCAACACAATGTGGGAAAACAATGGTAGATTAATACACCATTGTACATACCCCAATAGATCACTTTCATGTTTCACCATTAGATCTCTATGAAATGTAAGATTATTTTTTCACCAGTAGTTCATTCATTAACTGTAGTATAGGGGTTTGTAAAATTCATCTACAATATCAAGATGTGATATTAATTTCATTATATCTTTCGGAGGGTATTTTTAGTGATTGAATTGTTTTTTCTTTTTTTTATGTTCTATAGTGAAAATTAATTATGTACCAATGGTAGATAAATCCATCATTAGACATCAACAGCAGATCAATTCAATGTATGACTCCAACGATAGATATATTGTGTTTGACTAGTAGATAAATCCATCATTGGACACCAAAAGTCAATCATCACCAATTATAGACCAATATAACACTGGGATTTTTAATCCATCATTAGTTAAAAATATTTTTTCTAAAATTTGTATTAGTTTCTTAATTTATTTTATCAAAATATATTTTCTTAAAATGTTTTCTGGTTTTTTTAAATATAATTGTATTTTGTTTGAAAATAAATTATAAGCATTGTATTATTTTTCATGTATAAATTTAGTGTTTATACTCTTATCATTCTATATTTCAAAACATTTTATTATCTTAATAATCTAGAATATTATTTTTTTTATATCAACCATTTTATATATATGAATTGTGTATATTTTTTTCTTCTCAAATTAAATTTTTTATTATAATATATCATGAATGAATCAAAGATAACACCAATTAAATTTTATTCAAGTCATATTTTACAAGTGAGTTAAATGATAACCTTATTATATTATTATACACTAACAAGTTCCATGAAATTGTCGAACTTGATTATTCTCTTAGAATATCACTGTGTTATTTGTCTGAAATACATATTCAATGAATAAAAAAATACTAGTAAAGGTCATTCTTTTTAATCTTTTATTGTACAACTTCAACAGAGTTCTTATTTCTCTCTTTCAATCAAGAAATATTTGAGACTTACACACTCTATTTTATGATAATATAAGAACTTCAACATTCTACATTATTCCATTCAAGTGATCAAGGATCATTGATCATCAACATCATGGACATTTTCTTATCTTCTTTTTATTTACTTTATTTTTGTTTCTCTTCATATAATATTTTATTCATATTTTTGAATGTATTCAAGTATGTTTTCTTCATTTCCAAATAAGAATAAATCCATTCATTTTATTGTTATTCAACCACCAAAAAAGAAGTTAGGGTTTTGAATCTTGATCAAAATATATGTTAAAAACTATGTTATTTTCTCCTGTAAAAATACATGGTTGTTCCTCTAAATTATTATAAATGGCAATGTTATAAAAAGGTTCCAAAACCTTTAAAACAATTTTTATAAGCGGGTACCAATCTTCTCTAGGTGTATAGAATGTTGAGGAGTTGGATAAGATCATTGTGATACAAGCTACTATTAATCTTTGTATTCTTTGTTTTTTATTTCTACTCTATCTCATCTCAAGAAATAAACACTGACAATAAATATTTATTTTTATAAAATCTTATTGGTTTTTATTTAAATTTTCTTAAAATGGATATTCCCCCCCCCCTCTCGTTTTTTTATCCATCACTATCAATCAAATTGTAAAAAATTGTGTTTGAGGATATACTTTTGAATGTTAAAATAGAATACATCATTGGAATTCTTTTCTATGAAAAAACTATTAAATGAAATTCCATATAGAAGTAAAATATATATTAAATAATTTATAAAAAAACAAACATATACATTCAACCCATTTATGTCATTTTCAATATAATAATTTTTAGGACCCGAAATGAATAATTTAAAATATTCATATAAAAATTTAAATTGAATAATTTCATAACCCCCAAATACATTCAATAAACAGAAAATATAATATAATAATTATGTAGAGATTTATATTTTATTTCAAATAAATATAATTTTTATGTTTCATTTATTTATAAATAGAATGTAGTTATTTTTTTGAAAATTAGATAACCTATAAAAAATTACAACAAAATTTAATAAAAAAACTAAACAAACCCTTATTTAATGAAATTGGGAAGAACCATAAATCTAATCTCTTCTTTTAAAACAATAAAAAAATTAAAGGATGCCCGGAAGAAGTGACGATGGAATTGGAACTCATAAATTCCATGTTCAAGAAGAATAAAATCAAAACACCCCCTTTAGAGAGATCATGTTTGGGAAATGAACCAAAGGGAACATCACATAGCACATTTAATAGAGATGGGAGTGATATGGGAATAGGGGAGTCCATGTGGCTAGCGTTTACTGCGATGTTTATACCAACATTTTTTTTAAACTGTTGTATATCTGTCTCATAAATATGTTATACTAATTTTTCTTTAAAATCATAGGTATATGTTCATGTGTATATATCCCATTTGTAGTAGTGAAATTGGATTTCTTATAGATCAATAATGAAATTGGAATTCATTAACCAAATATTTATTTTTAACTCTATTTTATTCGATGTCACGAACTAGCCTAGGTCATCCCAAAACTAAATAACCATGTTGGGCAATGAAAATGTCTAAAGGTCATCCATAATCCCCATTTTCTAACAAAAAGAATCTAGGCATCGTGAGACTATCGTTGGGGATGATTTCTCAAAATGATTTTAACAAAATTGATGTAGAGGACACTAAAAAACCAAAATAAATAATTATATAGACATGAATAGAATGAGTATGGTATTTCCTAAAACAAGTTCTAGATATAAGATAAAAAATGATGACTAAAACCAAACTAGATCCAAATATGATCTCTATGTTACTTCTTAGTGTATATCTATATACAATGGCTGACCTATTACATGAGTGAAATATTGAAAAATATGAACCTTCAAAGAAACATGGGTCTACTAACATTGAGTTAAATAAGTAGGTTTTGAGCATAAAACAGATCAAAAAGTAAGTACCACAAAATCCATTTATTTACCTTCACAAAACAAGCGATAAATACTGGTTTGAAATGAAGATAAAAAGTGGGATTTTAATTGTTTAGTAAAGAACCCAATTAATTCCAAATTTATCATTAAAAAACCATTTGTAATTTCCTATAAAAGAATATTTTAGATTAAAAACCTGTTTATAAACTATCCTAATAGAAGGAAAGATAATTTTGTTTAAATTCATAAGAAAAGGAATCCAAAACATGACATAAATAAGAAGGTATATCTTATAAAAAGTGGAAGGAGATGAAAAAAGATTCATGAAAATAAAAGTGACATAGAATAGTTAACCAAGGTTCCAAGAAAAAAATAGTTGAATAATGTGAGAAATAATGGGAAATTCCAAGACATTTCGTGACACAGCCCTTGATAGACTCATTTTGGAACTATCTATCAACTTATTTATGTGATCCAGAGTCTATTACCAAACAACTACCCTAAACTAGCTTCACTAGTGGCACAACCCTCCATGTACTTTCCCACCAAGGGGGATCCAGTCTATCTAATCGATAGTAAATAGTAACAATCTCCCAACCCTCTAGATGATTCATTGGATCCCTTGAATATAGTAAATGGTTGGTGAGGAGGAATGATAAAAAACAACACCACAATAACGAAACAATATAAGTCATCATATATGATTATCCCACCTCCCAATGATATTTAAATGAAGAACATCTATAAACAAAATGAATTCTACAGGGGTGTTGAATTCAAAGGATAACATTTTTCAATTACCAATTGATCAATATAATATTGGGGATTCAAAATCATCATCCAAAGAAACATCTTTCTTTTCTGATGAAAATTTCATTACCTAGGTAAAAAATCATTCAATGTTTTCGATTTTTTAAATTGGAATTTAAGGAATTATATAGAAAATATTACCTTAAAAACATATTTTTTAGATACTTAAAATTCATAATATCATTTTAGGAGATCATTGTTTTGAAATAATACATTATATTTAATTCTAATTTACATATCTATCCATATATATGTTAACCCCATAAACTTATAGATATGTACATGTCATATTAAAATATATTTTTACCACTATTTCAATTTAAAGAGTCCAATTAAAGAAATAAAAAAGATTTATTTTGATAAAACACAAAATATTCTCACATAAAGGAACCAAACCCATAACAGAAATTAAATCCCATCCAACACACAATTCAACTTGGAAACCATTTTTACTAAATTCCATCACGATATAAAATATATTAAAAACATCATGAAAACATTTAAAAGATCCATTTTTTCATTTTATCAAACACTTAAAATAAATATACGTTGAAAACATATTGGAATAACTGTAGGAATCCTTAAAAACCCGCTTTCGAATCGAACCACCATTATAAAAGACTTAATACTGTGGTTTTATAAATTAGGGAAAATTAATAACACAATTAGGAAAGGATTTAAAAAGGATTAATCATCACATGTAATGTTCTTTAATGGAAATACTTAGAGACACCTCCCTAAAATGTGTATAAATAAAATGTAACCATTTCAAAAGGGAACTACAAGGTTCAATAGAACAATTGCACACCCTTGAATCAATGAAAATAACCCACATAAGCCAACCCTCCCCCTAGGGTTCATCCATGATTGAAAAAGGCTAAGGAGAGAAAAATTAAATAAGTGAAGAAGGATAGATGAGATAAAAGAAATCCAAAACGGAGACAAAAATTCCGATAGTAAATGGATAAGATTATTGGATTGGAGGATGGTCAAAGGGAGAGGGGTTTTGGGACCCCCTTTGTATAAAAAAGCCACATGGGGGAGGGGTAAAGTCAATTTTTCTTTTACTAATAGGATGTATAGACTATGAAAATAATGGTTTTAAGATTTTGGAAATGTGACATGGTTAGGTTGTATTGTTTACCAAACCATATACCAAATGTATTCCCTACTCTATAAGGATAAAACAAAATTTCATGGTTTTGTTTCACCTTATGGAAACCATATCCAAACCTTGAAAAAAATGTCAATTAAAAATGTTGAAACCCTCACATGTGTACCTCATGTTAACCACTAATCATGAAAAAAACATGTTATATCTCTCAGAAACCACAATATTCCTCATGTTCTTCCTAGGACTATCATTGTTTGGAGTCAACCATGTGCTTCATGTGTGAGACAAACCATGTAATAACAAAATTTACTTGAAATATCCCTTTCTTAAATAGGGTCACATAGTTTCCTGAAAACTGTGTTCCCTAATCATGTACATAGCCATAAACTAACCAAAAACTCTATAACATGGTAATTAATCATTGGATTCCAACCATAATCCAATGAAAAAATTAATTATTAATAAATTGATAAAATAATAAAGAAAATAAAACTATGTGTGTGAAATTTTAGAACCACTAAGGTATATGTTTTCTTTCTCTATCCCATTTATTTTTCTAATGATGATGTGTTAGATATTATTAATTGAGATTTTTGATTTAAGGATAATACATTTGTCATTATACCCATCTAATCACTATTGAATGATTCCTCTTTGGGTTTTGAAAAGATTTTAAATACAGGTAGGTAGATTTGTAAGGATTTCCAATCAACTGAAAACAATATTACTATTTATTAAAATGGATTTCTATTTGATTTATATATCATGGTTAGAGTATTTTGAGGAATTATTTGAAATGGAATGGTTTGTGTGTGAAAAATTCCCATTGAAAATGGATTTGGGAATAAAGTGTTGTTTTCCAAAAAAAGATCTTGAATTGAAATGAATTATTTGAATAATGATTTTGAATATGAATTTGGAGATGAAAATGAATGAAATTTTTTATTATAATAAATGTAGTTAATTGACTTTAATGACCTGAGTTTTTTATGAAAACCATTAAATGTTTGTTTTTTAAATGAAATTGAATTTTTTAAAACATGATCATGAGGATTACATGAAATGATTGACTGAAATATAACATATCCCCTTGCATGTTTGACTTCTTTGAAGCATGTGGGAGCTAGGGTAGTTATTTAGGAAGAAAACATTCTAGGAATGTTTTAGATCTACCCAAACAATGATTTATCATGACTATGGTTACTAAACATTGATGAATGTGGGTTTTTAATTCATTAGGATGTTATTATATTACCCTATTCTTTTGATTAGGTGATTAGTGCACACCTAGAGTCATATACTCACTGAGATGTGTGAGAATCCCTATGAAATTCTATACTTTGATCTCTTAACTATGGTTCTATGATAATAAATTATTTATAGATTCCCATGTTGGATTTAAATACTTTTTAAAACCAATTTTTTAATAATTAATATTCATGACTAATTGGGTGATGATACTTATAACTTCTTGAATTTGAAGGAAATGATTTTTTTTATATATTTTATTTTATTCACTAAAATATTTTGAAAGGATTTTTTTCCTATGTGCTATGAAAATTTTTAATTCCATGATTTATTCAAAATTGATAAAATTTTGGTTTACATTATATAGATTGCTTATGGAATGGTTGACGATATCCAAATGATCCTTATTTATCACACCATATCATTGACATTATTAATTTTTAAATATTCTTATGCTAATTTCTAAAAAAGTAAATGACCCACTTAGAGGTGGTGGGTTTTATTTATTTGTGTGACCTTTAGTGTCAATAGTGACTGGTAGATCATATTATCAACTTCTTGCAAATTTATAATGTAATATTTTCATTGATGGGTTGATGTAAAAAAAATTTGGTGTACCATTTTTTGATACTTGTATCTTTATCCTTTTGATAAATTTATCATTATGTTTGTTTGGTATATTGACTATTAACTATTTTATATCCAAGGCTTTCCTTAATGAGTTAATCTTAGGGAAAATCATTCCCTCACTAGAAAAAAAAATTATGTCATTAGAGGGGGTTGTTTTTCATTTAAAAGGGGTTATAACCCCTTATAAATGATTTAACTATGATTATGGTGAACTTCCACCAAAGTGTTCATAGTATAATATTAGAGGTGGATATCATGAACCGCTGGTAATGTTAGGTTATATTTTTTTTGTGGTTTAATTAGAAGGGGTCTGATCCCTTTCTAATTCAGACTAACATTTATGTGAAATTTTATACTTAAAAGGGAATTAAACCTCTTCAAATTTATTGATAAATTTTAGGTGGTTAAAAATACCTATAATGGATATTTTATATTATAATTATAGTCATATTTTAATGGCCTAAAATAAAACCAAATTTTATTATTGGTTGAAACTACCCATAAATATGTGATTTTTTATTTTATTCAACAACTTTTTGGACGCCCTTCCTTCCAATTTGTGCCTCATCCCCCTCTGGTTCCTAGGAACCCTTTAGTTCTCCCTCAATATCAAGCACCATCCCCAGAAAAAACCCTCATCGAGTTCCACCCCCACCACCTCCAATTCCCAGAAATCCCTCTAGTTCCCCCCACCCCTCGAGCATCAGCCCCCTGAAGTTCCCTCCCTATAAATGTGGAACCTAACCCATCGACCGACCCTTTTAAACCCATGTGTTCCCTATAAAATCCCTTTCAATAGAATTCAAACAGTATATTGGCTCTTCCGAGACCCCTCTAACTCTCTTTCCTTAACACTATATCAATTTTATAACTTGAATTTATCTACACATCAATATATTTATAAATATTTCCTATTTAATTAAATAAATATTATTTATATAATACAATGAAATTCATTTAAATGTATGACATATATATAAATTCAAATAAATAATATATTTATATTTATATTTAAAAACAGTTGAGTAATCTTCTTTTTACATATATTTATAATTCTATTTTTGTTTTTTTATACACATATGTTTATATAATTTTAAATATATTAATAAATACTATATATATACTTCAATACATATTTATATATTATATAAATTTGTATTTATATACCAAATATATGTAATATATATATAAATAATTATATATATAAATATTTATAAATACATGTATATTTTGTGTGAGTTTTATGTATTTGTTAAATATTTATAGATATAATATTATTATAATATATGTTTCTACAATTATTTTTATATAATTATATGTGTCTGTGTGATAACAATAATATTGTTAATTTCTATTATTATTATTATTAAAACTATTTTTCAATCTATAAATATTATATATTGGTTTTCGAAATACTATAAATTTATTTTGTGTGGAATGCAAGATAATTGGTCATGATGCCTCAACCTATAGAAGGGATTTGAATTGTTATTTTTGTTCTGTGCGTGTGCATGTGGAATCTGA
Organism: Viscum album; assembly: GCA_963277665.1. Classification (NCBI taxonomy): domain Eukaryota; kingdom Viridiplantae; phylum Streptophyta; class Magnoliopsida; order Santalales; family Viscaceae; genus Viscum; species Viscum album. The sequence goes on from OY728123.1 coordinate 886,182,573, forward strand.
ATTTTTTAAGAAGGAGATGACTGAGAAATTAATGAATGTGAAAACTCATGTAATGGCGTGGAAACATGGTGGAACCACAATTGATAGTGCGGCCTTGCACGAAGGTCATACTCGATAAAGGACTGTGAGGCGACCTTTCTTTCCTAAGAAAACTATGATTTCATCTGGGGTTCTTGCTAATGAGATTCATCCTATCTAAGGATGTTTAAATGAAGGAATGGATGGTATCATGAAGTCTGGTCACTCTCATAGTGAGGGGGATTATGAAACAATGCGGGGTGTAGATAACAGATAGGAATGTACTACTGGATGCATCCTTAAGCATTCTACAGTTGATGTAATTGATGATAGTACACCACCTGGCTATCCTCTATAGAATGTAATAGACCTGTTGGATGATGAATCACATGGACTAGAAAGGTCTGGATGTTCCTACATTGATGGTAATTCAAGAACCCCTGTATGTATCTTCTCTCATATGGATGGGGATGGCGTGAAGCCTACTCACTCAGTTCCTGGTGTTACCAAATGTTCATGGGGAGAAATACTAGTAGAAGAGAAGTATGAGTCTAGAATTTAGAGAGATATGGATGGTGAGTTATCACTATAAAGGGTTATATTTAAATAAAAAAATAAGGAATGGATAAGAAGGTGGTTTCCTCTCCGAAACCAATAATGTAGTCCAGGGCTACAATGTCTAGTCCCTCACACTTGGATGAGTGATAACACACCCAAAAGAAAGAATGATATTGTGGATGACATAGGTTTTCAACTGGTACCTCCTATGAAATCATATACTTCAGACATGGTCCACATGATGGTGTTTGATGATTGTAAGCACATTAATTGGAATTTTTCTTCCAATTTTTTTATCTCATGAAATAGGACTAGGTCTATTTTTGTAAGGCCTTAGATGAATATTGTCTTTTTGAAAGAAAGAACAATATGAATGTCCCCATTACAGGTGAGTAGGAAAGGGAACATTAGATTAAGGTCTTTCATTAGGAAGAAAATTCCTGGTTTTTTCTACTGTTTGAGGCAACTTTTTCCATGATGGAACTAGATGTGTTCGGATGTGCATACTATTTTGCTGTTCAGGGGAAACATGCAGTTAACTTTGATGATGGATTCTACCAAAATTCAGAGATAAACAATCAAGACATTTTCTGGAAATTCGAAATCTTGGATGAATTCTCCATGTCGTCTTCAGATGAGGATCACGATCCACCACAAAGGATATAGAGGAGAGGTCGAAACGCATAAGGGAGGGGAAGATATCCTCAATACATGGGATCTAAGGGAGATATTGAGAAATGATTTTGTTTTTTTTTTGTCTTGTGATGTTTTCCTCTACTCATCCCTACTGTATTTTGTTCTATTCAGTTTTCCCATAATAAATTTGGGCTCATGGGTTTGGCTTACTATACCCATGACCAGACCTGCTTGAGTATATCATATGTATATTCTATAAATAGATTTATAACAAACATTTTTGTAAATAATTTGTATACCTGAACAAATATTTATATATTATATACAAGTTTATTTGTAAGAAAAAATATATATATACATATATAATTATTTACTTTATATATTTATATAATGTCATTATAATATATTTATATATTGTCTTCAAAATATATTTATATAATGTATTTCAATACATATATTTATTATTATGTACATTAGTATATATATTTATTTGTATAATTTGTATAATATTATATATAATTATTATATAATAATTATTTCATGAAATAAAATATATTCAAAATTTTATATTATATATAATAAACATTATATGAAATACAATTTCCAAAAATATTTAGGTAATGTTATACAAAATAAAATTTTATATTATATATAATTAATATGTATATTATATAAAATAAATATTATATGAAATGAAATTTTTATAAATATATACTTAATATTATATGAAATTTCAATTTAATATTATATACAATTAATATTATATGAAATAAAATTTATAAAAATATTTATATAATGTATTTTAATAAATATATTTATTATTCTGTATATTTATATATATCAATTTTAATAAATATAAATGTATAATATTTTTTACATTAATATATATTTATTTTTATGAATTCCATTTCATATAATATTAAGTGTATACAATATAAAAAAAACATATATTTTATAAATATATATATTGTCATAATAATAAAAATTATAAAAACTACAATCATGGGTTTTTATATCACATAGTCTTTAATTAAATTATATTTATGAAAATATTTATATAATATATTTCAACTTTTATATTATGAATAATTAATATTATATTAAATACAATTTATAAATAAAAAATTATTAACGTACATAATGTTATAAAATTATATTTTTGTACACATACATATAAAATTTAATACAATCAAATAAATATTTGTATAATATCATCATATAAAATATTTAAATAAATTAATAAATTGTTTTTTAATTATATATATATATATATATGTTGTGACATTTAATTTTTTTAAAAAAATTTGGGGGTTTAAAACCCCCTCTTTTTGAAGACATTAGAGGGGTTTGTAGCCACCTCTATTTTAGGATATTCGACAGGGTTTAAAACCCTCTCAAATATACATCCAGATATTAATAATTAATGATAAAAATTTAGAGGGGGTTCAAAACACTGTCTAATTTATGAAAGTGTAGGGGAACAAGAAAACACCTCTATATTAATTTATTAGTGAGGGTTTTACATGAACCCCTCTAAATTAAATGATTAGAGGGGTTTGTGAAGAACCTTCTCTAATTATACAAAAAATGATTTTTGAAGGGGTTGTGCATTACCCCCTCAAATCTGTTGTGTTAATGTAGTACCTATTGTTTGTTTTGATGTTTTGGAACTGGTCACCAAACCATATGGGTAAGGAATTCCCTTTGGGTCCATGTCAAAGTTGATTCGAGAACTTTTAGGTAGGTTATCTATGTTGATTTTTGGTAAATTCTTATGAAAGGTAGTCATGTCCTTTCTTGAGGATAGTATGTTCTTTGGGTTTTCTTGGTATAAGGTAGAGAAGACTATTAGGACATAAGGGGCTGGTTACGAGTGAGATCTTAAGGCATCATATTTCTAGGGTTCCAATGATCATCGGGAGGTATAGTTTGTACCTTCTATGTATGATATCATAGTTCATGCATGTGAGTTTCTATTTCTTAAGGCATCATATTTCTTGGGTACCAATGACCATCAGGATGTAGAGTATTGGTTGAAAAATATTGAAAAAATCATTGTGATTTTAGTTATTTCAAAAGCAGTTAAGGTGAAATGTGTTCTTTTCAATCTAGAATGACGTATTAGAAGTTTTTGGGATTCAATCGTTCTAATAGGGAATATTGTGGTCTTGGAGTGGAAAGAAATCAAGTCATTTTTCATCATGAAATTGTATAAAAAAATAAATGGTTGGCTATGTATATGGAGTTATTTAACCATCAGTAAATTGAACAGACAATAACTTAGTTTGCCAACAATTTTACTGAATTGGATCATTTCTCACCTAAGATTGCATCAAATGAGAAGTTGAATGTTCAACATTTTATGATGTATCTTCAACAAGATATATGATCTTAGATTTTCTTGTAAAATATCACAACATATGTTGATGTTCTAGATAGATATATGTACAAAAATAACTTGGTTGGTAAGTCATATTTGATGGGAGAACCTTCTTCTCATAGTGGTCACTCGAGTGGTCCGTTTAAATGGAGGATTTTGTGGGAAGGGTTTCATAGTGTAATTGATAGCGGTGGGTCTTAACATCCAAATTCTGACAAATCATATGTAGTATCTAGTAATCGATCACTTACGTGTTTCCATTATGGAAAAGTTGGACACTCTAAGAGAGTTTGCACAAATTAATTGAATATATCTGGATCTTATGGTCACTCGAGTCACTTTTAAATATTTTCCATATTTTTTCTACGCCTTGTTTAGTTATGAGCTCAGAACCACCAAGAGGATCTACAATACCGATGGATGATTTAAGAACTAAGTGGTTCCAACCATGATAATCCAGAATGAATCTTCTTCACATAGTGGATGATTCTCTAGGGGAATCTTATGTGGGTCATGTGATAGTGAGATGCACCATCACCATTTTTACATACTAATGGACTTATTTTTATAATGGTTCCTCTAATTAATTAATATCTACTTATATTGTGATAATATTAAATATTCCCATGTCGAACATTCCTTATGTAATGGATATTGTCATGCCTCTTGAGATGAAGATAGTGAAGGGTGTTTAAAGTCCCTCTTAGGATTTCGCTTTATCATAAATAAGTATTTATTTTTATTTTTTTGTTCTAGGTATAAAACCTCTAGATGTCATTCTCAGGATGGGTTATTTATCTTCCATAAAGCTATTATTGACCGTTTTCTTTGATGATTCTCCCTTGCTGCCCCTAATGGAGTGTCTCCTGTTTTTTATATAGAATGGGCCTAAATTCAAGATGAGTTATACCACCGATTCTACTGTTGGTTAGGATGATATCAATTTCTTCCTTTAAACTGGAGTTTTATTCACTATTTAGTGGTCTTTCTCCTATAGAATATGATTATTTTGATGTGTTTCCATGTGACTTTTCATGATTTTCACGAGTAAAAGAATTGAATTTCTCTATTAATGTGGTACTAGGTACCAAGACAATTTTTATTACATCTTAGAGAATGAAACCAATTGAACTGAAGGATTTAAATACTTAGTTCGATGATTTCTATCAAAATATATTCATTCAGAATTATGATTCACCTTTGGAAGCGCTGGTTCATTTCACTAAGAAGGACTATGGGACCCCTTTCCAGTGTGTTGATTAATGATAACTCAATTATTTCAAGGTCAATAATAAGGATCTATTTTCCCATATTGATTACTTTTTAATGATTTGAAGTGGCCAAAGTTATTCTTGTGGATTTATCTCGATTATGGTTATCAACATCCTACGATCAAGGAGTCTAATATCCCTAAAACCACTATATGAAAATGTTATCGCCATTATGAGTAACTTTTATTCCTTTGGATCTAACCAATTCTCATACAATTTTCATGGAATTGATTACAGGGATTTTCTATTAGTTACTTGATTCATTCATTGTGGTATTTTTGGATGACAACTTTGTTAACTCTAAAACCATAGAAGAAAATTTACAACACTTAAGAGAAATTCTGGACATCATGAGTAATCAGAAGCTTTTTTAAAAGCATTATAATTATAATTTTTTGATATAGGAGATATTGTTCATGGGGTGTATGGTTTTTGAACATGGAATTTTAGTTGATCCTAAGAAGGAGAAATGTATTTTGAGAACAAAGAAACCATTTAATGAATTTGAGATTTGGTGTTTCTTGAGATTGGTAGGGTATTACATTCGATTCTTGAATGATTTTACACATCTGGATTCTCCATTTACCTCTCTCACACATAATGGTGTAAAAAAATTTAAATTTAATGTTTGAGGATTCCTTTTATGATTATAAGATTTATTTTACTTTTTTTTTTTGTTTTGACTTGTCCAACGGTTAGGTAGGGAAATGTCTTCTTTTGTGATGCATAATGTTTATGTCTGTATTTTTTTATTATACTAGGTAAATATGTGGTGGCAGAGAGTTCTCTTTAACTTTCACCTCATGAGAATAATTATCCCACTCAAAATCTCGAACATGAATCTATTATGAATGCTCTGAAGTGTTATAGTAAATACATCATTAGAGAAAGTATTACCATCTACTTTAATCATAAAATCGTAAGTTATATATTCTTGAAAAAAGATTAGAAATATAAAAAGGGCTGATGGGTTGATAACATGATTTCTTTTTACTTTCTCATTAGCTACACATTGGGTAAGGGAAATGTCATTTTTGATTCTCTAAGAGGGAAACATCCATCCAAATACATGGAATAATTTTCCAAGGAGTGGAATCTAATGTGTCTGTTTGATTTTCTGCATTTGGTATTATAGGATTATGAAATCGAGGATTATTTTACAAGTGTTTAGTTGAAAAACTAATTTCTCAAGATGTTGTCATAGGAACACTAGCTTGATGATGAGTTCTGAGGTATTAGGTATTATTTACATTATTGACGTACTATCAGAAAGTGTTCTCAATATTTTGAGGGTATACGTTTCTTCAAGAACTAGAATTTTTTTATCTTATACACGAGGTATGAAGTGGTAGCAGATTGTAATCATTCCTAGTGGGGGTACATCATGGAATAATAAAAGTGTTTTATGATATGAGATTTTATTTTTGGTAGCTAGGTATGACAGGAGAAATTATTGGTTTTGTTTCTTATTAATATACATGGATGGAGATAATGTTTGACCATTATAATCCATGAGTTTTTATTCATTCATCTTCATGTATCGACCTAGAATTTGGGGTAGATCTCGATAGACATTATATTTATGTTACCACGTAAACATTTAGGAAATAATTTTATTTGGGTGGTGATTGACGGACTAACCAGATTACCTCACTCCATTTCCAATTCATGGTACAATAAATGTATTGGACTTGGATATTCTATATGTATAGGATATCATCAAATTTCAGGGATTTCCATCATACATTGTTTCTCATATGGATCCCTGGTTCACTTGAATATTTTATAGAGTCCCCCAGCATGAGATGTGATCCTAGGTAATGTCAATAATGGCTTACCATACTTTGATATTTGTTCAATTAACTTGATCTATATAGAGTCTTTATGAAATTCTTTGAGAATGTTCTATAGACTTTGGATGAGATTGTTATTTTAACATGAGGCTATTTGAGTTTAACGAAAATAATACATACCAACCATCCATCATGATGGTACTGTTCGAGGCCTTGTATTATTGTCTCTGTAAATCACCACTCTATTGGTCAGATATTGGTGAATCATGTTTGATTTCAACTTGTATGGTTTATAAGATGATGTTAAAGATTTAGTTGATTCTTCAAATAATGGTAATGGTACTAATGAATTAAAATTATTATTCGGGTCATCACCAAAACCACTTGGAGTTCTTGGTCAGTGAATAGGTCATTTTTGGGATTATCTCCCTAGTTATGTCTTTGATGGTAGAAAATACAAGGTAAGTTTTTACCTAGACAAATTGAATTATTTGAGGTCTATGAGTGTATTGGAAAGGTTTCATACATTATGGAATTTCCACCACATATTAAATTGATCCATGATGTGTTTCACATATCACATATAAAGATGTATCTTTCAGAAGTGCCTTATGTCTTATGTTGGGAAAACCTCGATGTGTAACATGATATTACTATGAATTAGAAATAGGTCTGGATTATTGATTCTACTATAGTTTTTATTCAATCAAATTCAATCCACTTAGTTCAGTTTTTATGGAATCATGGTTCTGATTATCATAAAATTGGATCATATGAGGCCTTGAGGAGAGAATAATGGAATAATATCTTTTATTTGGAGTCTTATTGATAGTATTTTTAGTATTATAATGCATTTATTTTGGGGATAATTATAGCATCCCAAATACTACATTTAGTTAATTACATTAACATCATTTGGTCATCTTTTTATTAGGTCTTATCTCAAATTTATTTGGGTTAATTTTGGAAATATTTAGAGGTTTTTAGGTCCTTCGTGTTTGGAACATGAACATAAAAAAATTTGAGTTGGTCCAAGAAATAGTTCACCTTATATTGGATTCATAAAATAGGGTGCACAGTTATTGAAAATCATGAGACCTCCCCATTAAACCTTTTGAATCAGGATACTAGGGGTTTTCATTTTTGGCCCCTAGTTTATCATAATGTTCATCTAAACCATACATCATATAGAGTATCCTTGAAGGGGTTGCATGGTTTTCAAAACCATGGGTACAAACCATGTGATGTGAATTATAATCTAAATTTTGATCATAAGACCTATTAATCATCTGAATTTACTTATTGTTATTCTATTGGAAATGGATCTCCAACAAGAAGACACTTCCTGGATATTTTCTGAATTCATTACCTCATAGTGTTTGATTTAGTAATTCTCATCTATAAAATGATTTTTTTTTTCCTATTTGATTTTAAATGTATTTAAATATTAATTCCATATCTTATTTTAGTATATTAATAAATTACTTGAAATTGAATGTTGTGTGTGTGATGAAATCCCATGGAAAATGGGTTTTCAAATAAGGTTTTGATTTTTATAAAATGATATTGAATTGAAATGATTGATTTTAGACATGATTTTGATGGTTTATTTTTTTGATGAAAATCCAAGGAATTTTTTATTATTTGAAGAGAAATTAATTGATTTTAAGGAAATAATTTTTGATGAAATCAATTTTATATTGGTTTTTAAAATGAAATTGTATTTTTAAATATAAACTTGGGGATGACATGAAATAGTTGATTGAAATAGATGATAGCCCCTTGTATTATTGATTTCATTGAATCACATTGGATCCTAGTTAGTTATGTGGGAATAACAAAGCTAATCATGAATATTCTCTACTAAGAAATGGATTTGTGATGAAAACAATAAGTTAAAATTGATTATGTATTGATTAATTATTTTTATCATTATAATATTTTCTCTAGGCCAGATATCAAGGAACATGTGGTCATATATAGCTATATCTGTACTAGGATGTGTGAGAATCCTTATATTAATCTAACTTAGGGCCACATAACCATGGTGATATTATTTTACATGATTTATACATGACATTTTTTCATTGAAATTATTGTTTATGGTTGTTTTCATAGGAATGAATATTTATTCCTAACTTTTTAAATATTTTTATTACTTCTTTATTTGAATGAAATAAACTTTTTACCAATTTTACATGATCTATTGAAATTTTTTGAAAATGATTTTTTGATATGAACTCTAGAAATACTTACATGACATGATTTTTTTGAAATTGAGAAAATTATTATTTACTCGATATAGATTACTAATATATTTCTTAGTGAGATCCTATTATGATTTTTTTCTCACACCAAATAATTTCTACGGGGAATTTTTAGTTTTTATTATTATATGTCCAAGTAATTGAAGGGCGACGCTTGGAGGTTGAGGATGTTTTTGATTTGTTTAACCTTGGGAATTAGTAATGATCGGTTGAGAATGTGATCCAATTATTAAATATATATTATTGGATATTTTCATTGATTAGTAGGTTTGATGAATTGGGTTTATGTACCTGTAACACCCCGAGATTTTAGGAAAAATATTCTTTTAATTTCATTTATGTCTTATGTTGTACGCTACAACAAAATTATCTTGTGTTATACGCATCACCGTATTAGGTTACATTATACGCAAACACTATTCTTGTCTTGTGTTGCATGCAAGAGAAACCTTCCTCAATAGCGTGTGTTGTACGCAATACTGAGTTTCACTAAACAACGATATATTGTTATAATATTATTATAAACTAGCCGTTATGAATAGTAGTAACTGCATTTTTAATTTTATGACATTAGCTTACACATTTTATAGAACATGGTATGATAACAAAATAAATTTTTTGGGTAAAATAAGTATTTTTCAAAAAATGCATTTTTGCCGCCATTTGATGGAAAACCCACATTAAATATAGATTTTGAAATATATATAAGTTCAATTTGAAAAAATAAAATTCTTCGTTTGAGTCATGATATAAAAATTTACTTTGGATAATTTTTTGATATTTTTCAGATAAGTTTCTTATTTTGATGAATAGTAAAAATACGTTAAATTTAATTTAAAAAAACATTTTTTCATAGAGATAATTTATATTGTTAAATTATAATATTTAAAGGTTTTAAAGTATAAATATAATATATTTTTACGATTTAATATAATGTATGTCATTATCATTGATTTTAAATTGAATTCATAGGTAAAATCCTTGCAATCATTTGCAATGCTTTATCTTTTACAACTCCTTTTCTTAACAACTAGATTAATTTTAAATTAATTTATGTAAATTATGTGATTTGAAATAGGAAAAATTGATTCCATATTTGGAATCAGTAGGTCCAAATTATGTTAATAATCTACATTTTATTTTTAGTCATTATGAATAGTAACTACGGTAAATTTTATTTACCATAGTTAAAGGTAAATCGTGTAATTAAGGGTAAATATAATATTATAAAATTACCCTAACACTTGTCTTAATATACTTGGATGATTATATTTTTCCCTAAAAAATATTTGGGTCGAAATTTAATCTAATGGAACCCACTTGTATTTGATTAAGACCGTTTATTTATTTTACTTAAAGGAAAGTGAAATATATCTCACTCAAACTTTAATAATTAGATTATTTTTAATATAAGGTTATATATAATATAAATTAAATTATAAATACTAATTTGAAATAATTTTTTTTTATTTATCATTATAATTTATTTTTAATTTGTAAGGAATATTTAATTAGATTAATAACTTATACATTAATGATGTAGAAATTATTTATTTAGTGAAAAATCAATAATATAGTTTTCATTAAAATAACAATACCTATCGAAAGAACCAGAAACATTAACAAACATTATTGGTACAGTATATATATACCTTAATCAACCAAGGGTATATTTTTGGACCATTTGGATCCTTATAAAACCGATTAGGACATTTATATTATATTATTTTAAATGATGTCAAAGATGTCACCTTTATACTTTAATAAATATAACAATTTAAATGTTGTGATTTTAAGATGATAAATTCGAGTTAAAATATTATTTTGAAAGGTATTATATTCGAATTCGTCATATTATTATTTTTTAAATTTTTATGCAACCAATAAGTATATTAAATAATTATACAAAAATGTTGTAGTAATTATTTTACTAAGAGATATACCAAATAAATGGTTTTAAAAATAATAAAATAAATAATATATGAACAAATTAATGTTCCCCGTGAATTTTTTTGATTCATATGACATGTTAGGAATCTATTATATATTTTTGTTCGAACATATCTTCTGTGTGGTTTTTATTTAAATTCAAATAATGAATAGTGTCAAAATTTAAAAAATTTACATTTTATAAAAATAACAGATTATTAAATTATATAAAAATCATAAAAATATTTAAAAACTACAAATTGAAAACTATATGTTCTAAATGGTTATAAATTATTCAATTATGTGAAATTTAAAACATTTATGTATGTATTTATAACAATTTATAATTTATAATTTTATTACCACAAATAAAATTTAATAGATTAAATAATGATAAATCAAGTTGATAAGGTTTAAAATAAACATAAAACATGTCTAAATTTTATTGGCTGATGATATTACAACCCTATGTCATTTAATCTTTTAATTGAGTCTTTTTTTGAGGTTTTTAAGTGCGTTTTCATTTTAATATTAATTATTATTTTTAAGGTTTCCAAAAATTGCCCTCTCCTCTCCGATATAAGGCACCTTCTTCCCTCTCCTCTTACCTCAACTATGAGCCTTCAACCTCGGCCAAACCCTACCAATTTCTCTTATCAACCTCCCTATTTATATTATTGTGGTTCGGATCTTCTCAAAAGACCAACTCTAGTGCCTTAAGAGGAGGCATAAAAGAGGTGCGTTGAAGAAGATGTAGTCTCTTCTACCAATTCTTTCAAGTTTTTTTCTTCGTAAACATATTTTTCATTAGTTGTTTCATTATAAAGTATTAAAATCATTACCAATAATATAAATATATTTTATTATAAATATTAAACAACCCTATTTCACCTTCTATCCATCCTATGGAAAACGAAATCACTACACGTGCATACATATGGAATATCGTCTCCACCCGTGGTGTAATCTGTTTTTCCACCACCACCTTACTTGGATGGGTATAATGGTGTAAATAATAACAATATATTGTTATCATAAAATCATACTGATTTTTAGATATTATATTATCCTCTTCAATACCATTCAATAATTTGGGGAATGATATCATCGCTCGTGCGTACGTACGGATTACCGTCTCCACAACGCAATGGGATTCATTATCCATGGTAACCATTCAAGAATGATTATAAAGTATATATAATGAATAAAAATGGTATATATAAAATAATAATTCTAAATTATTTATGTATATATATATATATATTTCATCTAATTAATTTGATTCAAGTCAATAAGGAAACGAAAACAACGTTCATGCGTACGTACGGCCTATTGTCTCCATGAACGGTGTGGTTCGTTTTATTTATCTATTTATTATATATATATATATATATACTGAATATATATGATATATAAATAATGTTTTAAATTTTTGAAGTAATTAAATCATGATATAAGTAATAATAATATCAAAAAAACAAGTCCAAACACTTACGATAAATGAAATGATTTTACCGAAAACGCAACTTTAACATGGAACTAACGCAATAATGGGTAATATAAAGTCATAAGTGAATAATATATGATATCATAAATATTATTATTGTTATATTAAAAGTTAAAAATATGTTTAAACCCACTATACAGGAGTTTGAGACATGTATGGAAGAAATTGGACCTATGGTAAGGGGTAATTTTTCAAATCTCATTTTTTTATCTGAGATTGCTTATACGTAAGTATTAACTGGGGTTATATTTTTTTCATCCATGTCCATAAAAATGTTTTTCATAAAGTTTTTAGTATTCATCCATGTGTTTTTAAATTCATGTTTACCCCTTTTTTACTTTTACTTTGTGTTATGGAAGGAATCTTTCTATTGTTTACCATATGTGGTACTTTTTGACTTTTCTATTAAAAGTACGAGGAGAATGTTTTTTTAACTTATACTGCATGAAAAAAAATTTATGATTTCATAATGCTTTATTTTCATGAATCATAATCTACATGATTTCATGAATATTTTCAACAAAATCCTTTTCTTTTAAAATTACATGGCAATTTGTGAAAATAAAATTATTTTGAAGAAGAAAGGGTATTTTCCTCAAGAATTCATTTCTAGTGTTTTATCAAAAACATTTTCCATCTAAGATGACATTATTTCATATGTATATTTTTCAAGTATAATATCTCTATTATTTACCTGGTTTGATTCTTCTTATGATGAAATTATATCCATTTGTTTTATATGGATTATGTTGTGATGGGATGACGTTTATGAACCCAACTTTATTCTTTGGGTTATGATGAATGATTTATGTTTATGTTGTGGAACACATAAGAATGATTTCATTATGTGATGTGTGGGACCTATATCTCCCTCTAATGCATTGGGTAATGATTTATATCTCATAATATAGACATGGCTGGAATGGAATGTTAGTACGGATCACTGATACTGGACTAAAACAAGGAGTGAACTTTATTCAGTAAGGGACTTTGTCCACAAAGATGGACTTGGCCGCAATGCCTTGGCCACTATGGAAATCATAACATGTGCTTAATGGTTTTCCACAATTACATGTTTTATTCCCATTCTATTTCATCATGATTTATGTTCCATTATGATCTATTCCTTACGCACTGCCATGTTTTATTTCATTGCTCAAGATTTTGATGTTTAAACATTACGTTCATGTTTTTAAGTTCAAATGTATATGGTTTGTTTTATTTTCTACATTCTTACCCTTACTAAGAATTTGAGCTCACCATTTATATGTTTTATTTTCCCCAAGATATAAATAAAGGTTTTTAGGTAAGAAAACAATAGGGGAAGATCATTATGGGAGATGTTGAAGATCTTTTACCATGATTAGAAGATTATGTTCCGAGTTTCCAAAGACACTAAACTATTACGGTCCTTGAGTATTGGTTTTTGTTATGTATTAAGTATTCCTCAAAATTAATGTAATGTCCATGTATGTCATGTTTGGGGTCTCTATAGTTGGTATCAGAGGAAAGGTTTAGTCAACCTTTGGAATCTAGGATGAAAAAACTATAGTGAGATCCCTAGATATATTTCTAAGGTATCTCTAAGGATGTATCTAATGATATGTATAAGTAAGGGTTATAGTCCTAGAATTACGGTAACAATATTATAATTTAACCTAAGATGTAAGATATTGAAGTTAACCCCCCTTGATTAAGATTTTTTCCTATCGCACTATTATTTTTGGGTTTTAGAAAATGGCTGGACATAGGAAGATTCACGATAATGGAGGATATGATAGACAATGGAATGATATTCATCATGAGAAACCAAATGAAATTGGATCTGGAAGTCCACATATCATTATTATGACTAATCATAAATATCATAATATGATCAATAATCTCAACTTTGGTAAGTTTCTTCACTCAGATAACAAGAGAAAGATGGAGTTTTAGGATGATCATAGAAGAAAGAATGTTCAATTTCCCTCATGAGTGTCATTTGGGAATAGGCATCAGGGGGAATGTTTCAAAGGAACTGGAAGATGCTTTGGGTGTGGAATGGAAGGACACAATTCTAGTAATTTCAAAGTAAAATGTTTCATTGAAACCATGGACAAGAATAATGGTATTTCTAAGACATCAACAATGGTTAAATGTTTTAAATGTGGAATGTATGGGAAATATGAAAACCAATGCCCTAAGGGAAAATCTCATGAAGAGAATCATCATGGTCATATGGGTAGTATTTATATTGATAATTATGAAGAGACTAAATTGATATGTGAGATGAATGAATTGTTAAAGCTCAGTCAATGGTTTATGAAGGTAGTGGAATGATTTATGTTTCTCAAGGGTTATGTTGTATAGGTAATGGTACTATGGAATAAAGACACATGTAAAGATTGTTACACTATTGATTTTTCTAAAGTATCTGAAAGTATTTGATGAATGGTACCGGTAACCATGAAAAGTGATTGAAATAGTTTTGGAAAGTAGATGATATGCGCATAATGAAGGGATAAAGAGATAAAGAAATTTTTTATAGTTTTCATGAGCTCATGACTGATATAAGGACAAAGTGATATCATGGTTTGAGTATAGACAAATTTTGGGATCTTGGTATGTGGAAAGAGATAACTATTGACAGAATTCATGTTTTCACTATGGTTATAGGGTAATTTATGTTTCATGGGAATACATGATTAAGGTATTCACATGTTTGGAATGAGATCAACAAGATATATCTTTTGATATATGGGGGATAAATGATGGTATTCACGTGCTTGTTATATGACTATTCCAGAAATCATTTTCTTTATACTATGAGATTGGAAAGATGTATGTTGGATAAGTCTAAAGATTGGAATGGATTAAGTCGGACATCAGATAGTATTGTTTAAGGCTAGAACTTTTTTTTCGATATTATTTCTATAATGTTATAATAGTATAGTTTTAGAAAAAGGACACCCCGTAGGACAAGTGAAAACCTGCCGCGTCAGACAAGGCTATAGGAATCGAACCCACAACTGAAGTTCAACATACCTTTATCACTACCACTAGCTTACAGGAAGTCCCTGGTTAATGGAAACTAGTTTTATTTTATTACCTGGTATGATAGATGATGTATAAGTCCATTTTTGGAACCATATACGATTAATCTCACCATAGATAGACTTATGTATATAACTTTTTGTAACCTTATGTTTGAGACAGATGGAATGAACTACCATGCTATCGCATGATCTACTAACACTTTGAAAAAGACAAATTCAACTTCATTTATTTAATAGATGAAGTGGAAATTGTTCAAATCACGAGCAACAGTAAGATTATACCAAAATTATGTAAGTATTTCTTTTAATTCAAAATATTTAAAATTAGGGAAATGATCTTGAAAACCATAAATTTTGTCCTAGTTCCCTTATATCTGATGAATCAGAGGGTAACATATATTATCACAAATTTATGCCTTTGTGATTGTTGGATTTTTCATATCCATGTTCTCTACCAATCTCCATCAGAACTTGACGGTTAGTTTTATCTTCCATATCAATATGTTCAGCTATGTTCTCCTATGTGGGAACCCAAGTGATGAGTTCCTTTGGGTATCCATTTTTTTTAAAACATTCGTTTTCAAAATTTAGTTTTAGAATTACTTTTTACGATGTGGGTTTCTATGAAATGAACTTTCTAGAAGTAACCCATTTAAAACCTCGACGAATTTTGAGGGCGACATTCATTTTAAGGGGGGTAGATTGTATCATCATGAGATTTTATGAAAAATATTCTTTTAATTTTATTGATGTCTTGTGTTGTATGATACACCAAAATTATCTTGTTTTATATGAAAAACCTTATTAGCTTATATTATAAGCAAACAATATTTTTTTCTTGTGTTGCATGCCGGAGCAACCTTCCTCAATAGCGTGTGTTGTACGCAATAATGAGTTTCACTAAAAAATGATATATTGTTATAATATTATTAAAAACTATCTGTTATGAATAGTAGTGACTACATTTTGAATTTTATGACATTATCTTACACATTTAGAGAACATGTTAGGAGAACAAAATTAATTTTTCGGTTAAAATAATTATTTCAAAAAAAATGAATTTTTGCCGCCATTTGATGGCGTACCCACATTAAATTTAGTTTTTGACATGTTTATAAGTTAAATGTGACAAAATAAAATTCCTATTTTGAATTATGATATAAAAAATTACTTTGGATAGATTTTTGATATTTTTCTGAAAAGTTTCTTATTTTGATGAATAGTAAAAATACCCTAAATTTTAAATAAAAAACAACTTTTTTCATCGAGATAAATTATATTGTTAAATTATAATATTTAATGATTTTAATGTATAAATAGAATATATTTTTACCATTTAATATAATGTATGTCTTTATAATTGATTTTACATTGAATTCATCGATAAAATCATTTCAATCTTTTGCAATGTTTTATCTTTTAAAACTCGTTTTCTTAACAACATGATTAATTTTAAATTAATTTATGAAACTTATTTGATTTGAATTAGGAAAAATGGATTCCATATTTTTAATCAGTAGGTCCTAATTATGTTAATAATAAACTTTTTATTTTTAGGCATTATGAATTGTAACTACAGTAAATTTTATTTACCATCGTTAAAGGTAAATTGGGTAATTAAAGGTAAATATAATATTATAAAATTACCCTAACACTTGTCATAATATAATTGGATGATTATATTTTTTCATAAATCATACTTGGGCCAAAATGTAATCTAATAGAACATACTTGTATTTGATTAAGACCATTTATTTATTTTATTTAAAGGAATCTGAAATATGTCTCACTCAAACATTAATAATTAGATTATTTTTAATATAAGGTTATACAGAATATAAATTAGATTATAAATACTAATTTGAAATCTAAAATTATTTTAGTTATCATGGTAATTTATTTGTAATTTTTATGAAATATTTAATTAGCTTAATATCATAAACATTAATGAGGTAGAAATTATTTATTTCGTGAAAAATCATTAATATAGTTTTTATTAAAATAACAATACCTATAAAAAGAACCAGAAACTTGACCAAACATTATTAGTAGAGTATATCAATTCCCTAAGCATCCAAGGGTCTATTTTGGGAAATTTGGATCCTTCTAAAACTGATTAGGACATTTATATTATTTTATTTTAAATGATGTCAAAGATGTCACCTTGATACTTTAATGAATATAACAATTTAAATGTTGTAATATGAAGATGTTAAATTCGAGTAAAAATATTATTATGAAATTTATTATATTTATTTTCATCATATGATTTTATTTTTAATTTTTATGAAAAAAATAAGTATATTAAATAATTATATAAAAATGTTGTAGTAATTATTTTACTAAGAGATATACCAAAAAAATGGTTTCAAAATATTAAAATAAATAATATATAAACAAATTAATGTTACCCATGAATTTATTTGATGCATATGACATGTTAGGAATATATTATATATTTTTGTTCGAACATATCTTCTTTGTGGTTTTTATTTAAATTCAAATGTTGAATAGTGTCAATATTTACACTGTTGATATTTTATAAAAATAACATATTATTAAATTATTTAAAAATTACAAAAATATTTTAAAACTACAAATTGAAAATTATATGGTCTAAAAGGTTATAAATTATCCTATTATCGGATATTGACAACATTTAAGTATGTATTTATAACAATTTAAAATATATAATTTTGTTACCACAAATAAAATTAAATAGATTAAATAATGTTAAATCAAGTTGATAAGGTTTAAAATAAACTTAAAACATGTCTAAATTTTATTGGTTTATGATATTACAACCCTATAACATCTCATATTCGAATTGAGTCATTTTTTGTGGATTTTATGTTGGGTTTCAGTTTATTATTAATTAATATTTTTTAGGTTTCCAAAAATTCCCCTCTCATCTCTTATATAAGGGCACCTCCTTCCCTCTCATCTTCACTCAATTATGTACCTTCATGCTTGGACAAACCCTGCCAATTTCTCTTCTCAACTTCTCTATTTATATTATAGAGGTTTGGTTCTTCATTAATGACCAACTCTAGAGCCTTAAGAGGAAGCTTAGAAGAGGTGCGTCGAAGAAGAGGTAATCTCTTCTACCCATTCTTTCATGTTTCTTTCTTATTAAACTTTTTCTTCATTAGTTATTTCATCATAAAGTAATAATATCAGTAACAATGATATACTGATATGTTATTATAAATATTAAACAATCCCATTTCACCTTCTATCCATCCTACGGAAAATGAAATCACCGCACATCTGTACGTACGGAATACCTTATCCATGCTGTGGTGTAATCTGTTTTTCCACCACCACCTTACATGGATCGGTATAATGTTGTAAAGAATAACTATATATTGTCATTATGACATCATACTGATTCTGAGATATTATATTATCCACTCCAATTCAATTCAATAATTAGGGGAATGACATCATCGCTTGTGCGTACGTACGGATTGTCGTCTCCCCGATGCGATGAGATTCATTCTCCGTGTTAACCATTAAAGAAAGATTATAAAGTATATATAATGAATAATAATGGTATATATCAAATAATAATGCTACTGTATTTATGTATATATATAAATATATTTCATCTACATACTTAAATTCAAGTTAATAAGGCAAGGAAAACAACGTTCATGCGTACGTACGGCCTACCGTCTCAATGAAAGGTGTATTTAATTTTATTTATCTATCTATTATATATATATATATTGAATAAATATGATATTTAAATCATTTTTTACATTCTGGAAGTAATGAAATCATGATATACGTAATAATAATTTCAAGAATAAGAACTCCAAACACTTACGATAAATGAAATGATTTTACCGAAAACGCTGCTTTAACATTGAATTGGCGAAAGAACGGGTAATATAAAGTCATAAGTGAAACATATATGATATCATAAATATTATTATGGTTCTATTACAAGTTAAAAATATTTTTAAACCCACTATACAATACCTTCAGACATGTACGGAAGAAATTGGACCTAAGGTAATGGATAATTTTGCAAATCTCATTTTTTATCTGAGATTGCTTATATGTTAGTATTTACTGGGGTTATATTTTTTTCATCCATATCCATAAAAATGTTTTTCATAAAGTATTTAATATTCTTCAATGTATTTTTAAATTAATTTTTACACCTTTTGGACTTTTACTTTGTGTTATGGAAGGAATCATTCTTTTGTTTACCATACGTGGTACTTTTTGACTTTTCCTTTAAAAGTATGAGGATAATGTTTTTTTAAATTATACGGCATGAACAGATTATTATGGTTTCATAATGCCTTTTTTTAATGAAGCATATTCTACAATATTTCATGACTATTTTCAATAAAATCCTTTTCCTTTAAAATTTCATGGCATTTTTTGAAAAGAAAATGATTTGGATGAAGAAATGATACTTTCTTCAAGAATTCATTTCAAGTGTTTTATCAAAACCATTTTCCATCTAAGATGACATTATTTCATATGTGTATGTTTCAAGTATAATATCTATATTATTTACATGGTTTGATTCTTCTTATGATGAAATTATATCCATTTGTTTTATATGGATTATGTTATGATGGGATGATGTTTATGAAACCCACTTTATTCATTGGGTTATGATGAATTATTTATGTTTATATTGTGGCACACATAAGAATGATTTAATTATGAGATGGGTGGGACCTATATCTCCCTCCAATGCATTGGGAAAAGATTTATATCTCATGAGATAGTCATGGCTGGAATGGAAAGTTAATACAATTCACTGATACAGGACTGGAATGAGGAGTGAACTCGATTCAATAAGGGACATTGTCCACTAATATTGTCTTGGAATAAATGCCTTGGCTACGATGGAAATCATAACATGTTCTTAATGGTTTGAAACAATTACATGTTTTATTCCCATGCTATTTCATCAGGATTGATGTTACATTATGATCTATTCCTTACGTACTACCATGTTTTATTTCGTTGCTCAAGATTTGGATGTTTAAACATTACGTTCATGTTTTAATGTTCAAATGTATATGGTTTGTTTTATTTTTTCCATGCTTAACCTTACTGAGAATTTGAGCTCACCATTTATATGTTTTCTTTTCCCCATGATATAAAGAATGGTTTTTAGTTAAGAAAGAAAATGGGGAAGATCATTATTGTAGATGTTGAAGATCATTTACCATGATTAGAAGATTGTGTTCCAAGTTTCCAAAGACACTAAACTATTACGGACCTTGAGTATTGGTTTTTTTTATGTATTAAGTATTCTGAAAAAGTAATGTAATGTCCATGTATGTCAATTTTGGGGTCTATATAGTTAGTATCAGAGGAAGGGTTTTTTCAACCTCTGGATTCTAGGATGCGAAAACTTTAGTGAGATACCTAGAGATATGTATAAGGTATTTCTAAGGATGTCTCTATGGTTAAGTATAAGTATAAGGTATAGTCCTAGAATTATGGTAAACATCTTATAATTTATCCTAAGATGTTAGATATTGAAGGTAATCCCCCTTTATTATGATATTTTTCCTCTGACACTATTCTTTTTGGGTTTTAAAAAATGGCTGGACACAGGAAGATTCACGATAATGGAGGATATGATGGACAATGGAATGATATTCTTCATGAGAAACCAAATGAAATTAGATCTGAAAGTCCACATATCGTTATTATTCCTAATTAGAAATCTCATATTATGATGATTAATTTTAACTTTCGTAATTTTACTGACTCAGCTAATAAGAGAAAGATGGAGTTTTAGGATGATCATAGAGGAAAGAATGTTCAATTTCCCTCATGTAATTTATTTGGGAAGAGGCGTCAGGGGGAATGTTTCAATGGAACTGGAAGATAGTTAGGTGTGGAATGGAAGGACACTAAGATAGTAATTACAAAGGAAAAGGTTTAGTTGAAACCATGGACAAGGATAATGGTATTTCTAATACATCAACAAGGGTTAAATATTTTAAATGTGGAAGGTATGGGAATTATGAAAACCAACTACCTAAGGGAAAATATCATAAAGAGAATCATCAAGGTCATATGGGTAGTATTTATGTTTATGATGATGAAGAGACTAAAATGATATGTGAGATAAAATAATTTTTGAATCTCGGTCAATGGTTTAAGAAGGTAGTGGAATGATTTAGGATTCTCAAGAGTTATGTTGTATAGGTAATCGTACTATGGAATAAAGACACATATAAAGATTGTTACCGTATTGTTTTTCTTAAATTATCAGAAAGTATATGTCGAATGGTACTAGTAACCATGAAAAGTGATTGAAATATTTTTGGAATGTTGATGAAATGTGCATAATTAAGGGATAAGGAAAAAATGAAATTTTTGATAGTATTAATGATCTCATAACTGATATAAGGACAAAGTGATATCATGGTTTGAGTATAGAGAAATTTTGGGATCTTGGTATGTGGAAATAGTTAAATTTTGACAGAATTTATATTTTCACTAAGGTTCTATTATAAATTATTTTTAAAGAGAATACATGATTAAGGTATTCACATTTTTTGAATGCGATCAACAATAAATATCTTATGATATATGGGGGATAAATGATGGTATTCACGTGCTTGTAATGTGACCAATCCAGTAATCATTTTCTTTATACTATGAGATTGGACATATGTATATTGGATAAGTCTAAAGATTGGAATGTATTATGTCAGACATCAGATATTATTGTTTAAGGCTAGAACTTTTTTTCGATATTATCTCTGTAATGTTTTAATAGTATAGTTTTAGAAAAAGGACAACTCATAGGACAGGCGACAACCTGTCGCATCGGACAAGGCTGTTGGAATTGAACCCACACCCGATGTGTGACATGCCATTATCACCTACCACTGTCCTATTGGAAGTCCTTGGTTAGTAGAAACTAGTTTTATTTTATTAAGATGTATGATAAATGAAGTATAAGTCCATTTTTGGAACCATATACGATTAATCTCACCATAGATAGACTTATGCATATAACTTTAGCTAACCTTATGTTTTGGACCGATGGAATGACTTATCATTCTATCACATGATCTACTAACACTTTGCAAAAGACAAATTCAACTTCATTTCTTTAAGAGATGAATTGGATATTTTTCAACGCATGAGAAACGATAAGATTGTACCAAAATCAAGTATGTATTTCCTTATATTAAAATATTCAAGATTAGGGAACTGATATTGAAAACAAAAAATGTTGTCTTAGTGCCCTCATTTCTGATGATTCAGATGGTACCTTAGATTATCCCAAATTTATGGCTTTGTGATTGTTGGATCTTTCATATCCATGTTCTCCACCACTATCCATCAGAACATGACTGTTAGATTTCTCTTTCATATCCATTTTTTTACCTATGTTCTCCTATGTGGGAACCGAAGTGATGAGTTACTTTGGATATCCATTTTGTTTCTAACGTTAATTTTTAAAATTAATTTTTAGCATTCCATTTTACGATGTAGGTTTCTATGAATGAAACTTTCATAAGTAAACCATTTATAACCTCGACGAATTTTGAGGGAGAAATTCATTTTAAGGGGGGTAGAATGTAACACCCAAGATTTTGTAAAAAATATTATTTTATTCTCATTGATGTCTTGTGTTGTACACTACACCAAAATTAGTTTGTTCTATATGCAACACTGTATTAGATTATATTATACGCAAACACTATTCTTGTCTTGTGTTGAACGCCAGAGTAACCATCCTCAATAGCAAGTGTTGTACGCAATACTGAGTTTCACTAAACAACGATATATTGTTATAATATTACTATGAACTAGCTGTTATGAATAGTAGTAACTAATTTTTGAATTTTATTACATTATCTTACACATTTTATAGAACATGGTATGTGAACAAAATTAATTTTTCGGGTAAAATAAGTATTTTTTAAAAAATGCAATTTTGGCGACATTTGATGGCGCACCCACATTAAATTTTTTTTTTACATGTTTAAAAGTTCAATTTGAAAAAATAAAATTCTTATTTTGAATATGGATATAAAAATTTACTTTGTATAAATTTTTGATATTTCTCTAAATATTTTCTAATTTTGATGAATAGTAAAAATACGCTAAATTTTAATTACAAACAAAATTTTTCATCAAGATAAATTATATGGTAAAATTATAATATTGAATGGTTTTAATTTATAAATTGAATAAATTTTTCCCATTTAATATAATTTATGTCATTATCAGTGATTTTAGATTGAATTCATATGTAAAATCATTTCAATCTTTTGCAATGTTTTATCTTTTAAAACTCCTTTTCTTTATAATGGAATTAATTTTAAATTAATTTCTGCAAATTATGTGATTTGAATTATGAAAAATTTATTCCATATTTGGAATTAGTGGGTCCAAATTATGTTAATAAGATACTTTTTATTTTTAGGCATTATGAATTGTAACTACGGTAAATTTTATTTACCATAGTTAAAGGTAAATCGGGTAATTAAGGGTAAATATAATATTATAAAATTACCCTAACAATTGACTTAATATAATTGGATGATTATATATTTACCTAAATCATACTTGGGGTTAAATGGAATCTAATGGAACCCACTTGGAATTGATTAAGACCTTTTATTTATTTTATTTAAAGGAAAGTGAAATATGTCTCACTCAAACTTTAATAATTGGATTATTTTTAATATAAGGTTATATAGAATAAAAATTAGATTATAAATACTAATTTGAAAGCTAAAATGATTTTATTTATCATGGTAATTTATTTGTAATTTTTGAGAAATATTTAATTTCCTTAATAGCTTATATATTAATGAGGTAGAAATTATTTATTTACTCAAAAATCTATAATATAGTTTTTATTAAAATAACAATACCTATCAAAAGAACCAGAAACTTGAAAAAAAATTATTGGTAGAGTATATCTATACCCTAATCATCCAAATTTCTGTTTGTGGACCATTATTAACTTTATAAAATAGATTAGTTTATTTATATTATTTTATTTTAAATGATGTCAAAGAAGTCGCCTTCATACTTTAATAAATATAGCAATTTAAATGTTGTGATTTGTAGATGTTAAATTCGAGTAAAAATATTATTATGAAATTTATTATATATATATAATCATCAAACGATTTTAGTTTTAATTTTTATGCAACAAATAAGTATATAAAATAATTATACAACAATGTTGTAGTAATTATTCTACTAAGAGACATACCAAATAAATGGTTTTAAAAATATTAAAATAAATAAAATATTAACAAATTAATGTTCCCTATGTTTGTTTTTGAATAATATGACATGTTATAAATCTATTATATATATTTGCTCGAACATAGCATCTGTGTGGTTTTTATTTAAATTCAAATCGTGAATAGTGTCAAAATTTACACTATTGATATTTTGTAAAAATAACATATTATTAAATTATTTAAAAAAATAATAATAATTAAAAATTACAAATTGAAAACTATATGGTCGAAACAGTTATAAATTATCCAATTATGTGAAATCTACAACATTTAAGAATGTATTTATAACAATTTAAAATTTAGAATTTTATTACAACAAATAAAATTATATAGATGTAATAATGATAAATCAAGTTGAATAGGTTTAAAATTCCATAAAACATGTCTAAATTTTATTGGTTGATGATATTACAACCCTATCACTTCTCAACTTCTAATTTATTCTTTTTTTGAGGTTTATAAGTGCGGTTTCATTTTATTATTAATTAATATTTATTAGGTTTCCAAAAATGCCCCTATCCTCTCCTATATATGGGCACCTCCTTTCCTCTCCCCTTCACTCAATTATGTTCCTTCAAGCTCAGCCAAACCCTACTAATTTCTCTTCTAAACCTCTCTAGTTATATTATAGTGGTTCAGGGCTTCTCAAAATATCAACTCTAGTGCCTTAAGAGGAAGCTTAAAAGAGGTGCGTCGAAGAAGAGGTAATCTCTTCTACCGAATCGTTCAATTTTATTTCATCTTAAACATATTCTTCATTAGTTTTTTCATTATAAAGTAATAAAATAAATAGCAATAATATAATGATATATTATTTTAAATATTAAACAACCCAATTTAATCTTTTATCCATCCTACAGGAAACGAAATCACCGCGCGTGCGTACGTACAAAATACCCTCTCCACGTCGTGGTGTAATCTTTTTCTCCACCACCACCTTACCTGGATGGGTATAATGGTGTAAAGAATAACTATATATTGTTATTATAACATAATACTGATTCTGAGATATTATATCATCCACTCCAATTCCATTCAGTAATTAGGGGAACGATATCATCGCTCGTGTGTACGTACGGATTATCGTCTCCACGACGCGATGGGATTCATTCTCCATGTTAACCATTGAAGAATGATTATAAAGTATATATAATGAATAATAAAGGTATATATAAAATAATAATGCTACTTTATTTATGTATATATATATATATATATATTTCATCTACTTACATCAATTCAGGTCAATAAGGAAAGGAAAACAGCGTTCATGGGTACGTACGGCCTACCGTCTCCATGAACGGTGTGTTTAATTTTATTTATCTATATATTATATATATATACATAATATATATGATATATAAATCATTTTTTACATTCTGGAAGTAATTAAATCATGATATATGTCATAATTATACCATGAACAACAAGTCCAAACACTTACGATAAATGAAATGATTTTACCGAAAACGCTGCTTTAACATGGAATTGACGAATGAACAGGTTATATAAAGTCATAAGTGAATCATATATGATATCATAAATATTATTATGGTTCTTTTACAAGATAATAATATGTTTAAACCCACTATACAGGAGTTTCAGACAAGTACAGATGAAATTGGACCTAAGGTATGGGATAATTTTGCAAATATCAGTTTTTTATCTGAGATTTCTTATACGTAAGTATTTACTGGGGTTATATTTTTTTAATCCTTGTCCATAAAAATGTTTTTCAAATTTTTTTTAATATTTTTCCTTGTATTTTTTATTTCATGTTTTCCTTTTTTTGAATTTTACTTTGTGTTATGGAAATATATTCTTCATGAGAAACCAAATGAAATTTAATCTAGAAGTCCACATATCATTATTATGCCTAATCAGAAATCTCATAATATGATCAATAATCTCAACTTTGGTAAGTTTCCTGACTCACATAATAAGTGAAATATGGAGTTTTAGGATGATCATAGAGGAAAAAAATTTCAATTTCCCTCATGTAAGTCATTAGGGAAGAGACATCAAGGGGCTTGTTTCAATGGAACTGGAAGATGCTTTGGGTTTGGAAAGGAAGGACACAAAGGCAGTAATTTCAAAGGAAAAGGTTTAGTTTAAACCATGGACAATGATAATGGTATTAATAAGACATCAACAACGGTTAAATGTTTTAAATGTGGAATGTATGGGAATTATGAAAACCAATGACCTAAGGGAAAATCACATGAAGAGAATCATCATGGTCGTTTAGGTAGTATTTATATTGATGATGATGAAGAGACTAAAATGATATGTGAGATGAATGAATTATTGAAGCATGATCAATGGTTTAAGAAGGTAGTGGAATTATTTATGTTTCTCTAGAGTTATGTTGTATAGGTAATGGTACTATGGAATAAATACACATCTAAGGATTGTTACATTATTGTTTTTCCTTAGGAATCTAAAAGTATATGTTGAATGGTACTGGTAACCATGAAAAGTGATTGAAATATTTTTGGAAAGTAGATGATATGCACATAATGAAGGGATAAGAAGAAAATTAAATGGTTTATAGTATTCTTGAGCTCATGACTGATATAAGGACAAAGTGTTATCATGGTTTGAGTATAGAGAAATTTTGGGATCATGGTATGTGGAAATAGTTAAATTTTGACAAAATTCATCTTTTCACTAAGGTTCTATGGTAATTTTTGTTTCAAGAGAATACATGATTAAGGTATTCACCTATTTGGGATGAGATCAACAAAGATAACTCTAATGATATATTGGGGATAAATTATGGTATTCACGTGCTTGTTATGTGTCCATTCCAGTAATAATTTTCTTTATACTAAGATATTGTATAGATGTATATTGGATAAGTCTAAATATTGTAATGTATTATGTATTATTTCAGATAATATTGTTTAAGGCTAGAACTTTTTTCGATATTATCTCTGTAATGTTATAATAGTATAGTTTTAGAAAAAGGGCAACTCGTAGGATGGGTGAAAACCCGTCGCATCGGACAAGGCTGTAGGAATCGATCCCACAACCGAAGTGAGACAAGCATTTATCACCTACCACTGGCCTATAAGAAGTCCCTGGTTATTAGAATGTAGTTTTATTTTATTAAGCGGTATGATAGATGAATTATTAGTCCATATTTTGAACCATAGATGGTTAATCTCACCATATATAGACTTTTGTATGTAGCGTTTGCTAAGCTTATGTCCGAGACAAATAGAATGACCTATCATTGTATCACATGATCTACTAACACTTTGCAAAATAAAAATTCAACTTCATTTCTTTAAGAGATGATTTGCAAATTGTTCAAAGCCCGAGCAATGGTAATATTGTACCAAAATCAAGAAAGTATTTCTTTTTTATTCAAAATATTCAACATTCGGGAAATGATCATGAAAACCAAGAATGTTGTCCTAGTTCCCTCATATATGATGAATCAAATGGTACCTTAGATTATCATAAATATATGGCTTTGTGATTGTTGGCTTTTTCATATCCATGTTCTCTACCACTCTCAATCAGAATAGGATGGTTAGATTTCTCTTTCATGTTCATATTTTCACCTAGGTTCTCTTATATGGGAACCTAAGTGATGAGTTACTTTGGGTATCAATTTTTTTTTCTAATGTTCATTTTTAAAATTCATTTTTATCAGTCCTTTTTACGATGTGGTTTTCTATGAAAGAAACATTCAAGAAGTAAACCATTTATAACCCCGATGAATTTTAAGGGAGAAATTTATTTTAATGGGGGTAGAATGTAACACCCCGAGATTTGATGAATAATATTCTTTTAATTTAATTGATGTATTGTGTTTTACACTACACCAAAATTATCTTATGCTATACGCAACACTGTATTAGGTTATATTATACGCAAACACTATTCTTGGCTTGTGTTGCACGACAGAGCAACCTTCCTAAATAGCGTGTGTTGTATGCAATACTGAGTTTCACTAAACAACGATATATTATTATAATATGATTATGAAATAGCCATTATGAATAGTATTAAATACATTAGAAATTTTATGACATTATCTTACATATTTTATAGAACATGGTAGGAGAACAAAATAATTGTTTTGGGTAAAATAAGTATTTTTCAAAAAATGCAGTTTTGCGGCCATTTGATGCCGCACCCACATTAAATTTTGTTTCTGGCATGTTTATAAGTTTAATTTGACAAAATAAAATTCTATTTTTAAATTGGGAAATAAAAATTTACTTTGGAAAATGTTTTGATATTTTTCTGATAAGTTTCTTATTTTGATGAATAGTAAAAATTCGCTAAATTTTAATTAAAAACAACTTTTTTCATCAAGATAAATTATATGGTTAAATTATAATATTGAATGGTTTTAAAGTATATATTGAATATAATTTTACCATTTAATATAATTTATGTAATTATCATATATTTTAAATTGAATTCATAGGTAAAATCATTTCAATCCTTTGCAATGTTAAATGTTTTAAAACTCATTTTCTTAATAACGAGATTAATTTTAAATTAATTTCTGCAACTTCTGTGATTTGAATTAAGAAAAATGGATTCCATATTTGGAATCATTTGGTCCAAATTATGTTAATAAGATACTCTTTATTTTTAGGCATTATGAATTGTATCTACGGTAAATTTTATTTACCATAGTTAAAGGTAAATCAGGTAATTATGGGTAAATATAATATTATAAAATTACCCTAACACTTGTCTTAATATAATCTGATGATTATATTTTTACCTAAATCATACTTGGGTCGAAGTGGAATGTAATGGAAGCCAATATTATTTGATTAAGACCTTTTATTTATTTTATTTAATGAAAAGTGAAATATGTCTCACTCAAACATTAATAATTAGATTATTTTTAATAAAAATTTATACAGAATATAAATTCAATTATAAATATTAATTTTAAATCTAAAATGTTTTTATTTATCATGGTAATTTATTTGTAATTTTTAAGAAATAATTAATTAGCTTAATAGCTTATACACTAATGATGTAGAAATTATTTATTTAGTGAAAAATCAATAATATAGTTTTTTTTAAAGAACAATTCCTATAAAAAGAACCAGAAACAAGACCAAACATTTTTGGTAGAGTATATCTATACCCTAATCATCCAAGGGTCTATTTTTGGACCATTTTGATCCTTATGAAACTGATTAGGACATTTATATTATTTTATTTTAAATGATGTCACACATGTCACCTTCATACTTTAATAAATATAAAAATTTAAATGTTGTGATTTTATGATGATAAATTCGAGTAAAAATATTATTATGAAAGGTATTATATTTATTTTTTTCATATGATTTTTTTTGTTTTTATGCAACGAATTAGTATATTAAATAATTATACAAAAATGTTGCAGTAATTATTCTACTAAGAGATATATCAAATAAATGGATTTAAAAATATTAAAATAAATAATATATGAACAAATTAATGTTCCCCATGAATTTTTTTGAAGCATATGACATGTTAGGAATCTATTATATATTTTTTTGAACATATATTCTGTGTGGTTTTTATTTAAATTCAAATAATGAATAGTGTCAAAATTAAACTATTGATATTTTATAAAAATACCATACTACTAAATTATTTAAAAATCAAAAAAATATTTAAAAAATACAACATGAAAATAATTTGGTCTAAAAGGTTATAAAGTATCCAATTATGGGAAATTGACAAAATTTAAGTATGTATTTATAACAATTTAAAATTTAGAATTTTATTACAAAAAATAAAATTAAATAGATTAAATACTGATAAATCAAGTTGATAAGGTTTAAAATAAACATAAAACATGTCTAAATTTTATTGGTTGATTATATGACCACCATATCTCATCTCATATTATAATTGAGTCATTTTTTGTGGTTTTTAAGTGGGATTTCTTTTTATTATTAATTAGTATTTTTTAGGTTTCAAAAAATGCCCCTCTTCTCTCCTATATAAGGGAACCTCCTTCCCTCTCCTATTCACTCAATTATACACCTTCAAGCTCGGCCAAACCCAGAAACTTTCCCTTATAAACCTCTCTAGTTATATTATAGTGGTTCGGGTCTTCTCAAAAGACCAACTCCAGTGCCTTAAGAGGAATCTTAAAAGAGGTGCGTCGAAGAAGAGGTAATCTCTTCTACCCATTATTTCTAGTATCTTTCTTCTAAAACTTCTTCTTCATTAGTTGTTTCATTATAAATTAAAAAAAAAATAATCAATAATATAATGATATGTAATTATAAATCTGAAACAACCCCATTTCACAATCTATCCATCCTACGGAAAACAAAATCACTGTGCGTGCATACGTACGGAATACCATCTCCACGTCGTGGTGTAATCTGTTTTTCCACCACCACCTTACTTGGATGGGTATAATGATGTAATGAAAAACTATATATTGTTATTATAACATCATACTGTTTCTGAGATATTATATCATCCACTCCAATTCCATTCAATAATTAGGGGAACGATATCAACGCTCGTGTGTACGTACGGATTACCGTCTCCACGACGCGATGAGATTCATTCCTCATGTTAACCATTCAAGAATGATTATAAAGTTTATATAATGAATAATAATTGTATATATAACATAATACTTCAATTGTATTTATGTATATATATATATATATATGTAATCTACTTACATCTATTCGAGTCAATAAGGAATGAAAAACAGTGTTCATGCGTACGTACGACCTACCTTCTCCATAAACGGTGTGTTTCATTTTATTTATCTATATATTATATATATACTGAATATATATGATATATAAATCATGTTTTAAATTCTGTAAATAATTAAATCAGGATATATGTAATCATAATATCAAGAACAACAATTCCAAACACTTACGATAAATGAAATATTTTTACCGAAAACACTTCTTTAACGTGGAATTGACGAAAGAACAGGTAATATAAAGTCATAAGTGAATCATATAGGATATCATAAATATTATTATATTTATTTTACATTTCAATATTAAGTTTAAACCCACTATACAATAGTTTCGGACATGTACTGATGAAATTGGACCTAAGGTAAGGGATAATTTTGAAAATCACATTTTTTATCTAAGATTGCTTGTACGTAAGTATTTACTGGGGATATATTTTTCCCATCCATGTCCATAAAAATGTTTTTCATAAAGTGTTTAATACTCTTCCATGTTGTTTTAAATTCATTTTTACCCCTTTTTTAACTTTTAATTTGTGTTATAGAATGAATCTTTATTTTGTTTACCATATGTGGTACTTTTTGACTTTTCCGTTAAAAGTACAAGGAGAATGTTTTTTAAGTTATACGAAAAGAACATATTTTTATGGTTTCATAATGCCTTATTTTAATGAAGATTACTCTACATGATTTCATTAATATTTTAAAGAAAATATTTTTCTTTTAAAATTTAATGGAAATTTGTGAAAAGAAAATGAGTTTGAAGAAGAAAGGATATTTTCCTCAAGAATTAATTTCAAGTGTTTTATCAAAACCATTTTCCATATAAGATGAAATTATTTCATATGTGTATATTTGAATTATAATGTATATATTATTTACATGGTTTGATTCTTCTTATGACGAAATGATATCCATTTTTTTTATATGGATTATTTTTTGATGGGATGATGTTTTTGAAACCCACTTTATTCTTTGGGTTATGATGAATGATTTATGTTTATATTGTGGCACACATAAGAATGATTTCATTATGAGATGGTTGGGACTTATATCTCCCTCCAATGCATTGGGTAAATATTTATATCTCATGAGATATACATGTATGGAATGACAAGTTAAAACGGTTCAGTGATACAGGACCGGAATGAGGAGTGAACTCGATTCAGTAAGGGACTTTTTCCACTAAGATGGTCTTGGAAGCAATTCCTTGGATACTAAGGAAATAATAACATGTTATTAATGGTTTTACACAATTAAATGTTTTATTCCCATGCTATTTCATCATCATTTATGTTCCATTATGATCTATGCCTTACTTACTATCATGTTTTATTTCGTTGCTCAAGATTTTGATGTTTAAAAATTCTGTTCATGTTTTTAATTTCAAATGTATATTGTTTGTTTTATTTTCATAATTCTTACCCATACTGAGCATTTGAGCTCCAAATTTATATGTTTTCCTTTCCCCGGGATATAAATAAAGGTTTTTAGGTAAGAAAACAAAATGGGAATATCGTTATGGGAGATGTTGAAGATCTTTTACCAAGATTAGAAGATTATGTTCCGAGTTTCCAAAGACAGTAAACTATTACGGTCCTTGAGTATTGGTTTTTTTATGTATTAAGTATTCCGAAAAAGTAATGGAATATCCATTTATGTCATGTTTTGGGTCTATATAGTACAATTTTTTAAGACTTGTATATTTCTACTAGTGGTACTCTTCTCTTGGGGAATATTTGGTATACCAACTATACAATAATTTATATTTAAAATATTTATTAATGATATATTATAATGAAGAAATCATTCCATATTATTGGTTTTGATAACTATGTTCTAGTCACCATCGCATAGGGATCAATAATTCCTTTAGATTGTGGAAAAATTGATTCGTCTAACATTTAGGCTGGTTATCTAATTTGGTTCATGATAACGTCAAATTTATTTGGATTATGAAAACATTTATTAAGGATAGTTTTTTGGTTATGACTCCTTATAATTCTTTTTCCATTTTAATATATCTATGTTTTATTCTTTATTATGCATGCATAACCCTTCTAAACATTCCACAATAGGAAAGAGGTTGAATTGAATATGTACTATAACATATTTATTTCATTTTATAAGCGAATAAATAATATTATTTAGAAAGAGTTATAAATAATGAAATTATATTTTAGTTCATAAAAACACATTTACCTTATGATTTCTTTAAGTGTGAATATGGTTTGTGAGAGTAAAAATGACACAATAAGATAAATAAAAAATTATTAGGGAAAAGTCATGGTTTCATTACTGGTTCTCAAATTTTATAAAAGGAATAATCCAAACATTCTCTAATATGATTATGGAATTTCCAATATGAGGGAGGATAAGATATATGGTATCCCATAAATACCATTACCATCGATATAATGTTCTTACATGCCCTATACTTAAAACACACTAGAAAATTGTCTTTTATAGATATTTTTCATGAACCCATCCCTACACATTCAAATTTCACAGACTCTAAACAAAATAGATGGGAACCCCATATGTCTACTACATCTAAGTTTTTATCCCAAATTTGTTTCCTATATAAAAACATTCGGACTCGAAATTTTCATAGGAGTGTGGGTGTAGAAAAAAACATTGTTTCATGAAGAATGCTTGATGGCACATAAGTTTATGATATTAGTTCCCAACTATACCAAGATCCCCATTAAGTGAGTTACAACTATATACTAAGGCAGAGAATAATTAATGGAAGGATATCTCTATATTTTAACGAATATTACTATTCAAAGGTCACTACTCTCTTTTCATATCCAAGATTAGGGGTTCGGAACTACTTTAGAGGTTTACACAAGTGATTGGGTCATTCTATCTAGGAAGTATTCCCATCATAAATGGGGTGCACCTAGTGGGTCCTTAATGAACATCCCCCAATTTTTAGAGACCACCAAAAAGAGTAGTAATTAAATTATATTTTCTAGTAAAAATAGAATCTGGTTAATTAAATCTCCCTCACATGGATATCAAGTCTTTGTAAGATGACAATAACTCTATTATTCATCATTGAATATTCACATAGGTAAAAAATTTGGCACATCATTATCCCAGGTCACCTACATGGGAGCCAATTTTTTCTTGTTCACTTTCCTGGGATCCCATTAACCCAAGTAACCAATATGGGAACCCATTTAAAATTGTTCACCAAAACGGGAACCCATCCAGTTAGGAATCCCCCATAGCGTCCATAAATACTTTATAGTGTTATGCATTTCATAATTCCTCCCTTTCTTCATGTTTTAATTCAATAATGGGGTTCTGGAATCACATGAGAAACCATCCTTAGAGATTTATCCTTAATTTATTGGGAACATATAGTTTTCTAAATCTTGTATTACCTTGATAAAATGTTTAAAAATCATTCAGTGGCTGGGTAAGCCTCCCCTGATTCTAGGTGATTTTCTCGATTATCCCAAACTGGTTTCCGTAGCTTTCAAGCATCCAATCAGATTCACCACATACAATAAATGGGATAATGATCTATAAAAGTAAATGGGACTATGTTGTAGGGAATGTAAAGTCCATTCATAATTTTATTATATCTCACATGATCCCAGTATTGCTTCCACATCTAATTTCCAACAGATTATAGGTGGACATGCATATGTCGTAATCCTACCAGGTGTAGGTCCCAACCATGTACTCATTAATAATCTCACCTGCATATCTCATAAATGTGTCTCAAAAATAATAGGTATCATATTGGGTATAATATCAATTTCTAATATCATTTTTAGTTAAAAATAAATAGGTTGAACTATAAAGGGTATCTCATACATAAGTCCCAAGAAAACAAATTATAGTTTCTTTTATCCTAGTAATCCTAGCTGCATGACCTTAAATTTGATATCATATAGTCTATTTATAATGATTATAAATTTATTGTAAAAATTCCATATCATATAAACGTGATATATAAGACATAACTATCCAGGATTGATGAATTTAAAAGGTGCATGATATACCCCAAATTTATATCCTTAAAACACACACTATTTGTTACGGTCACATGAACCTAAATGGTACAAAAATTTCCCTCATTATATGAAATTAAAAATTATAATGTCTCTCATGATTGGGAATGGAATTATGTGATGTTGCAACCCATTTTCACTAAACTATTATCATAATTTATTTCCATTTGACATTATTCATGATTCCGTATGTGATAGAGGTTTCATACTAATAGAAAGGGTATACGATATAACATTTGGGAGACTATACCTTCATTTTACAGTCTATAAACCTTTTGAAATATCCAAAAAAAATATCCACAATAAAATATAGCGTATGTAGTATCAAATAAAAATGAATCAAACTTTAAAAAATGAATGTGGTCATTCCAGAACACATCATAATTGATCGCTCACTAAGATAACCACATATACATAGTAAACAATGAAACTTAAAATATAAAAAATTCCATCTATCCATCCATATGATTCACTTGAAACCCATTGTCTAAATCCCGCACATGATCCTCAGCCTAGTTGGTGAGGTATCCTTAAGCGACTCTACAAGTCCCTGGTTCTAAACTAGGTAGAGACATATTTCTGGTACTGTAGCAGTATTGTAGAAGTACTGTAGCAGTACTGTACAACGTGTGGTACTATAGCAGACTATACACTGTGCATGTACTGTAGCAGATAGTACAATGTGTGTACTGTAGCTGGTACTATAGTAGTTATTATAGCAAGTACTATTAGGGACTGTAGAAGCTGAAACTATTCACCTTGGGCCACTGGTTTGGGGTTGGAGTACTTAAGTCTTTCGAGACACCCAAGCCTTTGGGTCAGTAGGGATTTTGGTCCACCTTTAAGGCCTCTGGGCCACCTTAAGGCCTTCGGGCCACATGTAGTTGCCCCAAACACACTAAGAAAAGGATCAGCCCCATAAGAGGATTTAAAGTAGGTGCACTCACTGTAGTAGAGCCAAATGGATCTGTCAGAATGAGAGGGTATGGCTATGCCATCGAGAGCATCCTACGCTTACATGGGAAGCCTAGCCAGATATACTTGAGAAGGTGGAGAGCTACTATCATGATACAGATGCTGGGGATGGGTAGTTACTTGTTGATAGTCTGGTTGAATTCCCTAAGACCTTCGGGTCATGTAATCTCCTAAGCCTATGGGCCATGTAATCTCTGAGCCTACGGCCCTTGTAAGGGTTCCCCCTCATCCCTCTAAAGAGGGGTTATCAAAAATCAATAAAAATAAAGGCATTTGGGCCATTCGGGTAGTTTCTAAATCTCCATAGATATCTCTCATCTTGTTCCACTATGTGTAATATACTAAACCTAAAACTACACATAAGTTTATCAGAAGTACTAGGGGTCCCATTTAGGGGGTGATAAAAAAATTATTAGTAGGCCACCCAAACAGTTCCCCTAACATGTAATATTATATATTTTTTAATTCAGATGTTATATTCCAATCCTCGTTTAATAATAATAACCAAATGTAAATGAATTAATATAGCACCATTAATCCTTAGGTTATAAGGACACATGTAAGGTAGATCATACATATTCCATCCAGTGATGGATTTCTCAAAACATGTCGCATACCACCCATGGGTCACATTTCATCCAAAAAAATCTTTACATTATCACCCAAGGAGACGTTATCCTGCATTGAAAACTGGTATTGAATATCCTACATCTATAGTGTGACATCCCCTTCCTAGAACCTCATATTTCATCCACCAAGGAGGTTACATCCCCTAGCTAGAGCCATCCTTTAGAATCTATTCAATAGATCACATCCAATACAAAGAACCATTATATATCATATAAAAGGAGGTCACATCCCCTATATAGACCATCATATTGTTTCCACCAATTTGGTTGAATACCCTACCCGGAACCATCATGTAACATACACGAGAGGGGTCATATCCCTTAAAAAAACATAATATTATATAAAATTGGTTATGTCGTATCCACTACATATAATCATCATATATAATACAAAATTTGGAGTCACATACACAACATTTAACATCACTTATTATCCACCAACAAGGACATATCTTCTATATATAACCACATATTCCATCCAAAAAATGGATAGAATTCCCTACCCAAAACATCATACCATGTCCAACAAAGAGGTTATATCCCCTTTCTAGAACCACATATATAATTAATCTTAAGGGATATACCACCATATAATCTCATATATCATACACTTGGTGGAATAATCATCCCCAAATCATCATATGACACACACCTAGGGGTTTCCCCTCACCTAGAACCTTTTTATGTGTAATAAAGTTCCCAAGGTCATGACCACTCTCTTACTAGAAACTCTTACCATATAACACATCATTAAGCACCTAGTGATGTAATAACTCCCCTCCTAGAATCACATTTTACATTTTCAGATATATAGGAGAATTATTTATCATCTCTTAGAAACACAACATATATTTTACAATAAGGGAACCCAATTCCCCTTCATTAGGATGATTACATATCCTCTTCCCAAAGAATGACCCTCCCACATGAGGTTGGAAATGAATCTATTTTAACAATGATAATTTAAAAAACTGTGAAAACGTTTATAGAGATAAACATGGCACCATAGCCCATCCTGTGAAATCATTATCCCACATGTAATTTGTAAGACACTTGTTGTTGACGACCATATCTCGAACCACACCTTGGTGTCAAAGTAAACTCAAAACATTCCTCAAAACTAATCTCCTCTAGACCATCCTAGTTGAAAAATATCAATGATAAAAAATCATTCAATAGCCCCATATTACCCATATTTTACCAACTATACTCCTATAAACCCATCTCAATTTCCACAAATTGACCCCCAAGCTACATCCAACAGCCTATAGTGATCTCATATCCAATAGGCTCTATCCAACCCAAGTCTAAAGTGGTTAGTCCAAAAATTAATTTGAATCATGCATCAATACATAGTCTCACCACCTGGAGACCAGCCATTATATCTCACACAATGCCTATTGGTGTACCGATTCCTTGTCATCAAAAAAATAATAATGACCTTCATTTGGGTCTCATCTCAATTCTCTATAAGAGATATCACCACACTTTATCACGGGTTGGTCCTCCAATCACATCACATCCATCCTGAATCATCATTACAAAGGCCTCTAATAACGATAAAGTCACCATCATCAAATTAGATGTAGATAAATTCCTATAATATACTACACACATGTCCAATTATATATCCTATGTGGGAAAATATGCTAAAACCCTATAAGGGTAAAGTACATGGTATATATCCTATTGTACATGGTGTGTACACCCAATTCCCCACTTATTTCATGTATCTCTGCCCTTTTTGGATTGTATCTGAAAATATGGTGTCTAATATGATGCATATGACATATACATTCACTAACACTATCTAGGTGTTTTCCCAATCCCACCACGATATGTATTTCCCAAATATATTGAATTTATCAAGAGATGAAATGGTCTGTAAGACACACAAGGTATTGATTCATATACCATAACATAATCTATGTCACAAAACCTAACATGATTTATACATTTACACACCATCTACCTCATGTAAGGTGACGATATTTTTACTCATAAACACTATATTTCATGTACGAAGGTCCCTATATTCAGTGTCTATATGGATACAAAGTAATGAGGACATCCTAATTCACCTTCATCATATTAACGAACTCTATAGTGTGTGTATGTGTGTGTGTGTTTAATTGAGTTATAGGCCATGTGATCTTGTGTTCTAGACAGAAAACCTCCATTAACTACATAAAAACATCATTCAATCATCAATTGACCCTATATAGGTATCATGCGACAACTAATAGTCCAAAAAAATATAATAAATTTGAAATTACAATAAAAATTGAAATTAAATTATCATTTAAATAACATCTTGTTGTAGGTGAATCTTCAATGCTTTGAGCTAGGATTCATGATCCATGAATATTTCATCTTGATCTAGCTTGGATTTTACACCTAATACATGTATCTTCATACCTTGTCCTCATTCTACTTTTGGTTCGATCACTGTGTACAAGGAAATACCTCTCCATAGATTGTTTTTGAGGTATAAAATTGGGATAATAAATTAAAAAAATATAATATAACAAAATACCATTTAAAAAATTGACCAAAGACCCAAAACCCCAAAAAATATACCTCTCATGGGAAAACTAACCATTTTGGAGTCAATGTTTATGTTTAAATTTCAACATATATATTTGTGTGTGTTTATGACATATGAACATTTATTAATGTTTTACTAATTATGATTTATTTTCATTATATTAAAATATTATGAATAATAAACCTATTTTTCATTTCACTAAGTTATAATCAAAACGTAAAAACCCCATTATAATATCATGGAAACCCTTAAAAATCATTTATTATAGTTTTCAAGGTAAAAAATATCATTTTACCCCTCATGAATAGATGAAGTTGTAATATCTATCTGAGTACCAGAAATGCATCATAGGCCTCCATCCATTCCGAAACAAACTCCTAGAAATTTTCTAACTCCTCTAATCTTGATTAAAATTAAAATTCATGATATATCCCCTACTTTGGTACAAAATATTCCTATACCTATCACATTGTGTAATTATGAAAATCGATAAAAACTCACCATATTACCACTACTCATCCCTAAGATGTCATTGTGGTCATCAAATCATTACCCTCGGCCCACCTCAGACATCTATACACAACTAATTTAATTCATTCTCTCCTATAACATAGCAATATATTCCTCTATGTAACTAATAATATAAGGAACTTGATGAACCAAAATATATGGTTCCCAATTATTATCCTGATTATACACATAGAAAATTCTATATTATATCCTTCTATTCTTAGATACTCATGATTTCATCAACCATCTTATTTCTAGGCTTATATTACTATCTATCATAATACTATCATCATAAATGATGATCATGAACCTTGGTGCTCCCTATAATATAAATATCACATTGTAAATTCACATCCAGTGGACTATCAAAAAGTTAATTTTGGTTTCTATCTCACAAACCCCAATTCTACACATAAAAACAAGTGATCCCTACCTAGGCCGACTTTTATGAAAAATAATCAGTCCCACCCATTGACACAATATTACATCCCATGATCCCAATTCATAAAGATTATATGAATAATGGGATCATCCAAGAACCGATAGTAAATTCTAAACCTAGACTTTTGTGTAATTCAATAGTAGAATCCTTTCCGAGAAACCATCATCACACTCTACCATGAACACTAATGCACCACTAGTCCACCTCACTCTCATATGACATCATCTCCATCCTATGTCCAATTCCAAAACATATAATCCATCCAACCTCATATCAAAATCCAAATATTATGTTCATTGAGCAACCAAATAATATAAAATCCTTTCTGAACATTATCATCCCATTGTTATCTCAACAGTCCACCGACCGGTCTCATGCATTTTCGACCATTAAAAAAAAAAATTCAAGCCTCCATAACGAATATGACCAACCCTATAAAAGGAATATTATTATTATATCTCCATAGAAATAATTTTTTATCAAAACATCCCATGAACCATATTTAACCATTAAATATAACTTATTATAACTATCTTATTCCTACCTAATCACTAATGTGAAACACTAATTGCTACCCACTCCTGGCTCACTAGGCATATCAACCTTGACATTCACTAAAATTATTTAAACAATGAGGGTCACACCCGTGTAAAACTATTTGTGTCCACCACACCATAAGTACTATCTTACAATACCACTAAAGTGTAATTCTCAATAGGTTCCATTATAACACACGCAATTCTCCCCATGATCCATGATCAACCATTCTTTCAACCCCTATCAAAGAATATGATCTGATTTTCTATAACATTGTACCCCAATATATTTTTTATAAAACCTCATAATCCAAGGGAACACCTAACATTCTATAAAAAAATTAGTTAATTATATCCCTATGTGTCATATAGAATCCATATGAACCTGATATATACACAAACTCTCACCAATCCAGGATGTAATGTCAGCACATAAAACCAATGCACATTTACATTACACATCAAATAATTTCATTAAAATCCATGTAAACCCTTAATGTCCTTATCCATGGAAGACTGAATCTCCCAGAACCATCTAATAATTTTTTTGTATAATCATATTTTATCTCATTAGAACATAAAAATTGTATGCATCCAGAAATCTAAATTGCAAATCTTGACTCATACACTCATGAGTCGCACGTCATCATCCCTGGATCATATGCCAAAAAAATGAACATGATGACTATGTATTAATCTCATATATAATTAAAATATTCAGAGAATTCTTTAAATAGACTGAGGAATCTAACTCTTCCCAAGGTTAACTACATGATCATCAATTTCCCATGAATCATTCAAAACCCAATGTGTCGACACATCCTAGATGAAATTATATGAGATCTCCAACCTCTACTTCACCAAGATCATACCCAAAAAATAGGAATATAAAACCGCTCAACTGATCACTCTAAAAAACATTTTTAATTACAATAGAACTCTTAATTCACTACATTATAGAATCAGAAGGTATATACATGCCTAAAACACTTATCTGATAAAGCATTATATACATAAATCTCACCCATATATTATCAAATGGTGATTCCACTTTCTAAGAGAACTAACAATCCAAGGCTATACCCTCTCTTTTCCCCCCCATCTATCAAAACACATCTATAGAAATAATTTTGAATCACCAAGAAATTTTATTATAACATCGACTCAACAATATCATGAGATTCATTACAATAGTATTTGTCTCACCCACTTACATTATACACCAAATCTCATATAGGATATAACTCATATAGAAAAAATTATTTTCTCATATTTGATATAATAGTACCACTGAAATGTAAATTCAAAACTCTAGAATTCACATAAAAAAAATTAGCCATCACGTATTGAATCCACTACCCACTATATGGCACTGGTCCTCATTGTGATGTTTTATACTAGATTACCCACTAATGAATCATTATCACATCTACAAACATATAACACAATTTACCAGTAATAATACATATTGAGTAAATGATATTCACATGGTTCTATTAAGTATAATTACCACAAAATGATATATGGGAAAACCATATAGGTTGTATTTGAAACATCAGTAACTAAATACACATCCCAATCACCCACAAGCAGTCTACCTCTATGTCATTCCAACAGAAACTAACAAGGGGTCTCTACACATACCTTTCATGATGAGACTATATAGACGTCATCAAGGAACATACCTCCATAAAATCCACATATTCTATACTATGAGAAAATATATTGTGGTTCAACTATATACAATGCAACCAACAACTCATATATGATAAAACCATATAAACTATTATTAAATCATTAAATATTTGAACACTTTATCATCAATGATGTAATATAAAAGAAACCACATTAATTTAATAATAATCCTACAGGACAAATTTGATGTATAGACACATTCCTCTTCTAATTATGTTCCAAGATCTAAAAAAGACAACAATAATATCAAATAAACACAACACACCTAAATAATTATATAATCATTATCATCAAAACCCAATAAAATGATTCCTTATCCCAAGTAACATGGAATTACCACTAAAAAGGTTATTAAAAATTCATCATTTCAAGGTCCATAAAATGCCCAAAAACATTTTGAGTCCCTATCTTCTATGTTCTAAATACTAAAATTATGAAAATTTGTTCTGAATACACTTTGGGATATTTTCCCCATGGTTCACTGTATGATAACATAACTAGAGATCCACATGATGTTAAATAATTCTCAAGTCTTCCTACTAGCTGCGAGGCTCAAAGACATCATAGAGGGGAGATTATTCCCTCATATCGGAGTACAAAAACTAGAAGAAATAACCATACAACATCTATAATAATAAAACTATAACTATTAATCAGATGAATATGAATCATGATATAAATTATGAATATATTCAAATAAGCATAAAACATAGTTGGTCACCCACTAGGCCAATAACATATATAGAACAGACAAGGAAAAATAAAAAAGCCCAACTACTTCCAAACCCTTAGATCACCATAACACTTGTCTCAAAATACTCAAAGATCTTCCATAGTTAAACTCACTATATATTTAATGTTCATCCTAAAAGCATACAAGTTCTAAATGCACAAGGGTTCTAGAATTAGTTGTTCAAGGAAAATCTATGTAGAATACTGCCAATGTAATCCAAAAAATATGCTAACATATAAATGTGTATTCACATTTTATATGCCCATATTCGTAGAAA
This sequence comes from Viscum album, assembly GCA_963277665.1. Classification (NCBI taxonomy): domain Eukaryota; kingdom Viridiplantae; phylum Streptophyta; class Magnoliopsida; order Santalales; family Viscaceae; genus Viscum; species Viscum album. The sequence goes on from OY728123.1 coordinate 886,226,327, forward strand.
AATAATAATGAAAAAAATTAATAAATCACCATAGATCCTCATGCTAAATGGTGACACCCTAGTTTGACCATACTTACTTTTGATACTTCCAGGTTTCTTTGATCATTTCATATCGCTTCCCAGGGGAGACCGTGTCATACCCCAAAATCTCTTTATGTTATCACCAATAGGTATCTTTTCCAACATTAGAACCTATTCTAGAATACTATACACCCCACTGGTCACATACCCTACATGGAACAACATATCCCATCTATTGGGTTGTTGCATCCCTTAATAATAGCTATTATATAGAAGCCACCTAGAGCATCACATCAATTACCCAGAACCATAATAAACCATACATCAAGGGGTCATATCCCATAACTAGAACATCATATAGTATCCAATCAGGCGATCACATAAACTCACCAAACCATAATATATCAAAAACCAAGGGGGTGCCACCACCTACATTGAAATTCATACAGTATCCACATATGGTGTGTCACCCCTACTCAGATCCCAATCGTATGATACACCTATGGGTTCACATACTATACTCAATAAAAAAATGATTTCCATAAGTAGGTTGTATCCCATACCCATACCTCATATACAAACCACATTGGTAGTCTTATCTCAAGCATGTAATGTCATATTGTATCCCCTCGGGGTCACTCCCCTACTTTGAACCTCATGTAGAATACAACCATGGGTCATTAAATCATGATACCACAAATAGAACACACCTTGGGGGATCAACATGTCTGTAAATTCATATTAGACACACATAGTGTAATTTCCTCACCTATATCCTCATATCCATATCATTACAATCCAAAGGGTATGAATTCTACCTACCTAGAAACATATATCTTATAATGTTTCATAATGCACCTATATGCATGCCCACTCCTCACGTTGAGTAACATATCACATCACCATGTGACCAGGGACATATCTACTCCTTTCCTAGAAATATAGAATTTATGATACAATTATAAACCCATATCAAGTACCCAAATCAACATCTATCTAAGGAGGTCATATCTCTTCATCCCAATTCCTGACCCTCTCACTCGAGATTAGCCAAATATCCATTTAAATAGATAGGATCCCTTAAACAACATTTAATATTCTTAATTATTTACCCTCATAAAATATTGGTGTCTTTTTTTCTTTTTCCACCATGTTAATATGGTAAGACACTTGTTTTTGGTGTTTAGATTTTGATCACAACATTTATAAGTTTCATCAGGATAATAAAAAGAGTTTCATAATTTCACCTTCACATTAAGATATTTTTTTGGAAGGTATTTTTGGAATTTCATGTCTACATACAAATAAATAAACACCTTCCTTTTCTTATGGGAGTGATATAATATGACATCACATATAAAATTTATTACCATATATTCCACAGTAGCAAAATATTCCTTTAAATTGATATATCCTAATATAGAAAATTTCATTATCAAATAATCTCACTTCCAATTTATGTTATATTTTTGTTTTTACATTTGACCATTCTTGGTATAATTATCCTTTACTATTTCATTTCCCTTCTTCTTTTCATTTACTAATAACAATTTCCACAAAACTATTCCAATAGAATTTTTAATTCTATAACTAATTTTTGAATAATGTGAATTTTCCTAGGTTATGAAATAACCTTCTTCTTTCCAGTTTCACTGTTTTCACTAATAGAATTTAGCGATCAATATTACAATACAATTTTTCATGGAAATATAAGATAATAAATATTATTCCTAGAATAATAAGTAAATTTCTCCACTATTTTGAATCTTTTTCAAGACATACCCCATGGGACCCGTGTCGTGACTACCCCGAGCCTGCCTCCCGAAGGCCAGGTGCTGGCGACTAGCACTGAATGCATCAAACTACGTGTGGGGGGAATTTTATTAGAAATTGTATTCATAAACATTCCTATCTGAGTCCCACAATCTAAAAAGGAAACAATTTTCACTAAAATAAAGCTGAGTAAATATATAACTAATACATGTAGGCTAGAATACAAACACAACAAATTAAGTGAAAATAGAAAAGTACTAAAATGGAAATATGATATCCATATCCCTAGAACCCCACCTGATCACGAGATTAGTTTAGATATTGGAATCCAAAATAGAATTTCCCATCCACCCAATCCTACTAGGACCCGTCGGGTCATAGGCCACCAAGTCCACCGCTGCAGCGTCCATCGGTCTGGTCTCCCTGAGAACCTATGGGTCCTGGTACCCCAAAGTCTCCATCAAAACACTAATTATTTGCACCAGACATAACACATGTAGGTGAATCCCATACAAGGGGGAGTAAAAAAATAATCAGCAGAGACCCTATATCAAAAAATCAAAGACAACACAAAAATCCTAAAAGTTAATCATGTTGTACAAGACAATTCACACTAGGTATCCCTTTAGGGTAGTGATCGTAGAAACATCATTCACATCATCGAACACCTCAGCTACTGGGGAGATCCTCCTCTATCAAGTAAAGTTGTCCTTTTTATTCATCCATAAGTGCTTCCCCCTAACCATGGACTACTTAGGTACACCTCCATATCACCTACAGTGGGCTTACAAAGTCACATATAAGTGCTTCCCACTAATCGTGGCCAACTGAGGTACTCCTCCTCATTGTTTACCATGGGCCTACGAAGTCATAGAAAATTTCTTCACACAGTGGGCCTGAAAAGTCACATATAAGTGCTTCCAACTAGGCCATAGTTGAGTCTCAAAGAGTCAAAAATCAGTAGTCTTAAGGTCTCAGCCAACCGTAGGGTTATGTACATTTTGGGCCTTGGATAACCGCTCCTCAAGCCAATATTTATATATAAATGACCAATAGGTCCTCCTTAGGGAGTGCAAAAAGATCATCCCCATTGATAGGGTCCCAAAACCATAAACAGATCATCAATTGGACACCCAGTTTTCATGTTATTAGTGTTTTAGTAAACCGGGGTCGGTTGCGTCTGCATCTGGTGAAACCTGGACAGACCGACCCTACCATCCCTGATCAGGGGTCCGACATACCTTGGATTACTTTTAAATGACTCGACCTGGCCTTGTTTGGGTTTGGGTCGGTCTGGTATGGACTTTACAGTGGGCCAGCCCAAAGGGTTTCGCTGGGCCCGACCCGATTTAGCCGAGGGTCCAGCCCACTGGGTGTCCTGATGACCCAGTCTCATCCGGCCCGGCCAGCTCGGTCATGGGTCCAGCCTACTGGCATGTTTCACAGACTACCAACCCGAAGCCCAACACATGCGGTGTAGGATGGTGGTGCATCATCCGGTCAGGACACAGCCGGTTTCCGCGCCTGGCCTCCGCTAGCACCGTGGATGCGTGGGGCCCTCATGCCGCCGTCAAGCTCCTGTGAATCACTGAAACTCCCGGGCATAGGAAATCCCACCACACGACGGATTGCAGGCGCCACATATTCCCACTTCAATCATGGCCTGTTGGTTGTGGACTTCTACCATCACGGCACACGGATGAGCACACCACCACTATGGGCTGACAGATGTTCGTCGGACCACCAGACATGCTATATCCGTCTGTTCTTCACACCGCCTACGTCTGCACTCTCTGTGGAACATTTTCTTCACAACAAGGGTCCTAGAATATTATTTCCACCACTTTGAGGGTGTGTCCTCATGGAAAACACAAGAAGGAGGTTCTCGGGCCTTTTTGTTGTCGGCCCACACCCTCCGTGTTAGAGGTTTAATCATGGGGTTGCTTTGCAATTATTGATCAAAATAACTAGAGACAAACAAATCCCAAATATTAACTCCCAAACAAAAATTCACCCTCCTACCAAAACAAAATATTCCTGGATCAGCCTAATTACGGTTTGTTCCGCGATCATTTTTTCTAGAATAAGAAATATTACAAACTTAAAAATCAAATAACCCCTACCTCATTGACTCTCAATGCTGTAGTGTTTCAACCTCGAGGTTACAAGATGTTGATTTCATTCATCACTTATGACTCCTTTATTCATGGTACATCGCTGATGTTTTATGTTCATTGGAAATTATCATTCTTCATTGGAGAGGATTTTCATCGAAGGTTCATTAGATAATAGTTGTAATTTAATTCCTCATTCCACCAACTCCTCAACCAAAATAATAGGAAAACACATTGCATCATTTCTGTTCTACTGCGATGCCACATCGTTATGTTGTTTCATTTACGAAACAGCATCGCTGTTATGAGTCAATAATGATTCATTACACTATGAGTTAACAATCCATTAATTATCCTCATCAATATGAATTTTCGCTACACCGTAGCATTGTTGTTAGCCACCCAATGGATGAGAAAATAAAATAAAATAAATTTCTAAAGTTATTTTATTATTATTCGAAAAGTCTGAAATTAATTTTTCTATTCGACCCTTGCTGGCCAAATTTATGTCCATTGTAGGTGAATATCGGGGTTCTGAATTCAATGGTGCCCTTGGATTTTCTATCCGAGAACCAGTTAAAATGATAGAAAAACCCACTCAAACGTTTACTTAATCGTACATAAAAAAGTTTAAAATTATGTCCCAGACCCACTGGGCCTTGGAATCATATGTCATCAAAGCATGAGGCCTTAGAATAATTTCATATAATTTATATAAATAAAAATAATTTCCAATAAATTAAATTCTTTGCACCATATGGCGTTATGTCCTCGAAATAAAAAACAAAAACTAATCAAATAGATTGGGGTATTGTGCACGAATATGATCCTCCAACTCCCATGTTCTCTCTTGGAGATTCTCATTCTGCCACCAAACTTGCATCAGAGGAATCGAACACCCATGTAGGACCTTCTCCTTTTGATCCTCTATATCCACTAATAACTCTGAAAATGTCTCCCCATCACTAATGTATATCTCGCCCTAGTTGATGGAGTCAAATGGATCATGCACGTACCTCCTTATCTTAGAGATGTGAAAAAATAATGCACTCGGTCCATCTGTGGGGGGAAGAGCATAGCGGTACGCTACATCACCATCTATACTCCGGATCATAAAAGGTCTGATTAACCTTTGAGATAGATTTTCCCCATCCAAGTATTTATAATCCATGTCGTGGTGAGACCCGATGGAATATCTAATCACCCTCCTCAAACTCAAAGGGTATTCGTCTTCTATTGACATTAGACTTCTGCCTACTATTTGCAGACTTATTCTGCTCCTGGATGATCTGTACGTTCTTGGTAGTGGCCTGTACCATATCTAGACCCATTATTTTCGAATCCCCTAGTTCTGTCCAGCATGGGGGTGATCTGCAAGGCCACCCATACAAGGCCTCAAATAGGGCCACACCAATGGTGGATTGATAGCTATTCTTTTATGAAAACTTAACCGGTGGAATGTGGTCCTCCAAACCACGACAAAAATCCAAGATGCAATCACATGTCATATCCTCCATGGTGTGTATGGTCTTCTACATATGACTATCCTTATAGGGATGAAATTTTTTGCTCAAGCGTAGTTTCATTCCAAACACCTCCTATAATCCCCTCTAGAGACAATATTTAAAGAGAGCATCATGATCTGATATGGTCATCAATTGTACCCTATGATGCCACACTATCTCCAAGTCATAGAGGCATCCCAAACTCTCTATCAGTCCCTACTCCTAGATAAGTATTAAGTGATCCAACATGGTGAGTCGGTCAATGATCATGAATATACAGTCATGGCCCCTATATGTACACGGTAACCCTATCAGAAAATCCATCGAGATACCATCCCATTTTCACTCCAATACCTCAAGTGACTAGGTCATGCCTACTGGAACCTAATTCTCAGCCTTAACTTTCTGAAAAGTGAGGCATCATGAAAAAAACTCGACCACTGATTTCTTCATCCCTGGCCACCAGTACTAAAGTTAGAGATCCTGGTACATCTTTTCCACTCTAGGATGTACTACCAAAGGGGATTTATGGAACTCCCTCAATACCTCATCTTGCAACATCAATGAGCATGTGGTGCACCATCTAGAAAATATTATTTGCTCCCCACCTATCAAATATCCATCAGGAGCCAGTCCTGAGGATAATTGAGCACATCAGGCCTTGTAGTCAACATCCACCAGTTGTGCCATCCCGACTCGCTATAAGAGTTGGGTTGAAATAGTCATTGACTGAAGGTTACCATCTTCACTATCATCCACAAAGTATATGAGCATCATTAAAAATTTCTATGTCACCTCACTCAGCAGCTGCAAACATGTCCTTCTATTGAGTGCATATTTCCACCAAGTTCCCCTTCCCTGGAGTATATGCTATCTCAAATTCATCATCCTGGAGGAACTCTAGACACCATCCTTGTCTTAGGATCTGGTCCTTCTTGGAGAAGATATACCTAAGAAACATGTGGGTGGAGTAAACTGTAAATTGTTCCCCCATCAAGTAGTGTCACCACATCTTCAATTTAATTTCTACTAATACTAGATCTAGGTCATGGTCCGTGTAGTTCTTCTTATATTTCCTCATCTAGTTTGAGCTATAGGCGATCACTGCTTGTTCCTTCATCAGGACACAACTCCGTCTGGTCACTGATGCATCACAGTAAACTACATACCCAACACCCTCCTCTGGTTGTCTTAATGTGGGGGCACTATTCAGCCTCTACCTCAGCTCCTAGAAACTCTTCTAACATTTCTAGGTCCATGTGAAGGGTTGTCCCCTTCATGTTGACGCTGATAAGGGTGATGCTACTCTAGAAAAGTCGATCGGAAACCATTGATAGTAACTGGCCGACCCCAAGAAGCTCTTCACCTTATTCACGCTCTAGGCCAGCTCCCAGTATTGCACCACCTCTATCTTCACCAGATCCATCAAAACTCTAGCCTCTGAGATAAAATTTCCCAGAAAGTGGACTTCCCGAATCTAGAACTGACAGTTCGAGATATTAACATAATGATGGTTATATTGGAGTGTATCCCGGACTATCCGTAAGTGTGTATCATGATCCTCATCCGATACCAAGTACACCAATATTTCAATGATGAATACCACAAAAACTGGTCAAGGTAAGGCTGAATGATCATTTCCTTGAGTCCTATGAACATTGATGGGGCATTGTCCATGACGAAAGCCATCAATAAAAAATCATAGTGACCATATCGGCACCTGAAGGCTGTCTTCGGTACTTCCTCATGTCGTACCCTAATTTGGTCATATCCTGATCTGAGGTCTATCTTGTAGAACCACTTCTCCCCCTTCTGATAGTCGAAGATATCATCAATTCTCAGCATTGGGTACTTCTTATTAATGGTCACCTGGTTTAGGCACCAGAAGTCCACACAAAACCTAAAACTCCCATATTCCTTATTGAAAAAAAAAACACCGGGGCTACCCCTAGTGAAGTTCTTGGCCATAAAAACCCCCTATTCTATAAGTCCTCCAATTATACCCTTAGCTCACAAAGCTCCACAGAAGCCATCTGATATGCTGGTGTGGATATCGGTTCCATCTCATGTACCAGTCGATATGAAAATCAACCTCCATATGAGGAGGTAGTCCTGGAACATACTTAAGAAAAATGACCTCGTACTCCTCCACCACTATAGGAAATGTTGGACTCCTCTTATCCACTACACTGAGGGTGAGGCTAGCCATCTAGTGAGTGATCGGCTGCAACCTCCACCGAGAAAGTGTGTCATATGCTTCAAGGGTTTCTTTCTCACCAGTGAAGGAAACCATGGTCCCATATCCACATACACACTGCACTATACATCTAAAATTGTTTATCCAAGCACAGAATGTTGATAAACAATCTATACCCATGATTATGTCGTAAGGCCTCAACGCCAGTACTAGGAGATCCCAACCAAAGATCTCTCCTCCTAGAGTAAGTTCACCCTTCTGGAACCAGTGTGTAATCATAGAATCCCCTCCCATTATAGTCTCTAGCCGTAAGGATCGATGAAAAATTCCAACAGAATCCCTAAGATCTGAACACGAGTCATGGAAAATAAGTATTGATTATAACCTATGTATATAAGAGATACATCTAGGGTGGAGAAGACATAGTCGTACATCATATCATCTCTAGAGCGTTGTGGTCGTAATACTCTACTACCAAAATTTTGGCTCTCCCATGTCCGCCTGATCCCTAAGGTCAGGGTGGACCACATGCGGGTGGTGGTGATAACACCTCAAACCATCGCCCATTGTCTGCTGCTCAGCTTACTCAACATACACTTCCACCACCCGACAGACCTCCTCGCTCGAACTGTTGCCTCTGCCTCTGCGCCCCCTCGATATTCAGTAGTTCATCTGTGTGGTAGGATGGAAAGTCAAAACCCATGTGTCCCTACATGTTGCATTAGAATCATATGTGGTTTCCCGGCTGACTCCATCTGGTCTCGGAGCCCTGAACATCATGCCCTGAGACCTAGGGTCATCCAATGAATGACATGTCCTGCTTAGACCTAACATCTACTGTCTACTACCTGTCAAAGACTCTACTACTCAGGGGATGCTGGTAGCTCTATATGTGGGAACCTTCTCCACCAAGACGTTCTCTTCCAAAAGGGATCGCACTAGAACCCCCTACTGAGTAGGGATGCTGAGAGATAACACCAATGCCCAGATATCGTGCCCGAGTCCCTATTCAAAGGCTCAAACTCTAATGAAATGGCCTTGTACAATATCTGTCGAGTAGAGAGATAGGTAGGTGAACCTCGCTGAGTACTCATCCACCATCATAATGTCTTTCTGTAGGTAAAGCGGGTCCTGAATTCACACAAAGAACAAGGTTTAGGGAAAAAACATCTCCCCGAAAAGACACTTGATGTCTTCCTAGGCGAGGGTCACCTCATCATGCATCTATGTGGTTAGGCTCCACCATCTCTCCACCACGCACTACAGAAGTCTCACTACTAAGATCACCATTTGGTCAGCTGGTTTCCTTTCTAAGAAGAAAACCCACGTCACTACCTATATCTGGTCCTCATCGACATGAGGAAATGTCTCTTCCACAAACCTGGGAGGTCTCAGTCTCTGATACTCTTATAGGGAACTAAGTATGTGCAAGTCCTCTTCTAAAACTAGTGGTAGTAGATGTTGACCATCAGATGGTGGTAGAACTGTTACACCACCTGGTTGATCCATCTCTAGAATTGGTCCCTGAACAGAAGCCTCGTCCCTAAGTGGGATGTCCTCACCACCTTGTATCGGGATCTTGGATGGTTGTCCATGTGGAGGCATCCTGAGATAGATCAAGATGTACCATGGTACGAAGGTTATACCAAGTGAGATGAAATTTATTCAAAAGAACACAAGGAGAGACTTATGAAACAATTGTTTTCATTTATAGAGCCTAAAATCAGAATTCAGGGTCCTGGTGTATGGTTACGTCAACCACCGCAGCAACACTGTACTCCCTGAATAAGAAATTAAAACTTGCAAAACTTAACATTGTTGAACCCGAACAAAACCACAGACTCCATATATTTGTGCTAGAACAGACCACACTCTGATACCACTTTGTCACGACCGATACCTCAGGCCTATGCTATGACTACCTCAAGACCACCTCTAGAAGTCCAGGGGATGGAAAATAGCACTGAAGGAATCAACATGCATGTGGGAGGAATTTTTGTTAGTACTTGTATGCACACACACACCTATCCATGTCCGACACACTAAAATGGAAACATGTATCACTAAAAAAAATCTGAGTACAAGTACAACTAATTAAAGTGGGATAGAATAAAGTACCCAAAAAAGGAACTAAATATAGAATATTACAATTAGGGAACTCTGATAGTCATCCACACAAAACCCCACCTGATTATGAGAGTATAGTAGCCACTGGAAGCTGAAGTTGAACGTCCCATCCACCCAATCCTACAGGGCCCTATCCAGCCCTAGGTCACCACATCCAATGTCGTCGTGTCCTTCAGTTCCGTATCCCTGAGAACCTATTAGTTGCAGTCCACCAAAGTCTCTTTCGAAATGATGATCATCTGCCCCAAACACAACACGTGGGGGAGAAGCCCATGTAGGGGTGTGTAACAAAATACTCATTATGGACCCCAAAAAAGGAAAGACCACATATCAATCCTCAATGTGAAGAACGAATGAAAATATAGTTCACACCATGTGTACATCTAGGGTAATGATAGTTGAAACATTAGTCACATCATCAAACACCTCGGTTGTTGGAGAACTCCTCCTCTATCAAGTATTGTGGGAATACAATGTCACACATAAGTGCTTCCCTATAATCATGAACAACTGAGGTACTCCTCCTCATCGTGTACCATGGGCCTGGAAGTCACATAGAAGTTACACCCACCACGGGCATTCAAATTCACACAAAAGTGTTTCCTACTGGGCAATAGTCGAGTCTCACAAGGTTAACAGTCCACAATATTCAGGTCTCATCCATATATAGGGGTATGTACGTAGCACGCTTGGAAGAACTACTCATCAAGAAATTCATCATGACTCAACTTCCCTAATATCCTCCATAGAGAATTAAAAACATTATTCTTCGCCTATAGGGTCCCAATGCCGCAAACAACTCGTCAATCGAATGCCCGATTTTCATGTTATTACTATTTTAGTAAATAGGGTGCTATTGCATCTCCGTCAGGTCTGCCCCAATCAGACCCACCCAACCAAACCATCCAAGGGGTCGAAAATACTCCGGTGTATATCCGAATGACTTGAACTGACCATAGTCGGGTCTATATCGGTTCGGTCTGGCTTGGCTAGTGGGTCCAGCCCAAACGGCTTCGCTGGGCCCGACACAGTTTGACCGAGGGTCCAGTCCACCGTGTTTCCCGGTGACCCGGTATCGTCCGACCCAGCCTAAAAGTTAGGGTTCCGGCCCACCGGCATAGGTCTAACCAGCTATTTGGGGGAACATCTCGTAATCCCAAATCCAAGCCCACATAGTGCGGTCCAGTGGTGCATCACCTGGCCGAGACGCGGCCAACTACCGCATCCAGCCTTCACGGGCCCCACCGACACATCGGGCCCTCCTACCGTGATCATGTGACCACAGATCTCCGAACCACATGGATGGCCTAGATGTGGGCTAGCCCACCACGTGGTTCCTTGTGGGAGCCGCATCTTCGCAGTACCACAATGGCACACCGACAGATGTTCGATGGACCACCAAACGCACTCCGGTGGTGCGTTCCTCACGCTGCCTACACCTGCGCTCTATTGAGAATGTCCTCTTCCCTGGAAGGGTCTCAGAATCATCTTTACACTAATTTGAGGGTGTAGAAACAGTGTACGCATATGGTGGACATACTCGAGCCTTTTTCATGTCGGCCCACGCCCCCTGCGTTAGAGTTTTAATCATGGGAAGGCTTTGGGATTATGACTCAATAAAAATATATATAAACTAATGCCGGATAATATGTTTCAAAATAAAAGGTATCCTTACAAATAAATGCGCGATTCCAAGATCAACCTCTTCGTGGGTTGATTTGTGTTCATTGTTTCTAGAATAATTATGAGGAAGGACTTAAAAATCAAACAACACCTACATTGTTGACGCTCGATGGCGCAACATTTCTTCCTCGATGTTTCAAGATGTTGACATCATTCGTCACTTCTGGATATATTCTTCAAGGTGCATCGAAGATGTTTGACATTCGTCAATGTTTTTCATTCTTGTTGTAGAGGAATTTTGTGAGTGGTTCGTCAGATAATCCTCGCAGTTTAATTCTTCCTTCCACTAAGCTGTCATCCAAAATAAAAATGAAGACATGTCGCATCATTTCTATTAGTTTGCGATGTCGCGTCGTTATGATGTTTCTTTATGAAACATCATCTTTATTTTGCATCATTAAACATTGTTATGTTTTGAGTTGAAGAGGCATTAATAAGCCTCATCAATGCACCTCTTTGTGGAACCACCACAACGTTGTCTTCCACTCAATGAATTTGAATATAAAATTAAATAACTTTTAAATGTTTTTTTATTATTATTCAAAAATTCCAAAATTTAGATTTTCTGTTCAGCCCTTGGCAGCTAAAATTAAGTCCATTATAGGAGAACCTTGGAATTCTTAATTCAACTATTACCTCATATTTTTGATCTGAGCACCAGTTCAAAAGTTATAAAAAGTCACTCACATAATAACTTAAGAATACATAAAAAAGGTTCTAAATTCTATTCCGTACTCACCGGGCCTCAGAATCACATGGTGTCAATGCGTGAGGTTTAATAATAATTCCATATAATTAAAATAAAACTATGAAATTCCCAAGACATTACAATTTTCCATACTACATTCACTAAATTTTTAAACTCCACAACAACGATTTTCTTTAAAACCTTTCAGAAATAATTATTTTTCCTCAAGGTAATTAACTTCTATAATATTCTTTATTAGATATATAGTTGTGATATCTATATTTTTTATTATTTCTTCCTGAATTTCGTTAAGATATTCCATCATTCTTTAAACAAAATGTCTCTATATATATAATATTTGTGTTTCTAAAAATAAATGTATTTATTTGTTGAATCATAAATGCCTTATTTTATATTTCAAATATATTATTTTCATCCATGATCACTATGATCTCTATCAATGTTAATAATATTTTGTTTCTCCCCATTGTGGCTTATATATTCACCACTATCTTTTTCTTCAACACTCAATGGATATTTTGGAACATTTTATTTATCCATGAAAGATAATTCCCTTCACTCTTCATGCCTTTTTATTTTTATTTCCCTTATTTATCAAAAGGTGTGGATTCTTGTTATCTAAATTTTTTTCCATTATTACTCTATTGGATTTTAATTTTTTTTTTTAAAGTATATCCTCTATTTCATCTAATATCCAACACTTTATTCATAAATTTTCATTTAGCATGACCATAATTATCATTTTTTTATAACTTTTATAGGAAACCAATTTAATAGTGGGAAATCATTTGATAATTAAGACACATAAATTGAATATTTCCATTATAGGAAACATATAATCAATTCATTCCCAATGAAAATGAACAAAATTCTTAAAATATAATGGAATCATATTATGACTTTGTTTCTTCTTTGTGTGACTTATTTAACTTATTTATTTTTGGATATTTTTTTGATTTGATATTTTCTCCTCTTGTGATTTTTCTTTTTTCATAGAGTTGGACCTCTTCTCATATAATAACTGATCAATCCATTATTGTGTTTATCTATATTTCATATATCTGTGTATCGATCCTCATGTTATAAAATAATAACATCAAATTTATTTGGGTGTATTCTCTTCATCTTTATAATAGATATAGAATAATTATTATTTTCACTATAGCTTTGAATCGAGATCAACATTTTTATCACATGAATGAATATTCCATAAATGATTCACCTTATTATAGTCAGATATATTTCAATTAATCCTAGTAGGTATGTAACAAAGACTCATTCCCCTTCTTGTAACCTTTATATATAATTTTAATCCCAAGATCCACACACCCAATTTTTGGTGGAAATAAACACATTCAATACATACAATATTTCAAATTAACTAATGATGACCAACTTAAACAATAAATAATTAAAAAACATCTAACTAATATTGAACCACTTACATCTAAAGGAACATTTAGGTTTAGTCTTTTATATAGTTAGGAAAAACAATTAACTATTAAATCTCGTATATCTCTCAGAAAATGGAATTTTTTTCCTACTACATAGGAAACTACATTATATGTGATATGTATTAAATGTATCACACAATGTTATTTACACAAGATATTCTATTTGGATTATCAGATCTAGTACATATTTTCATAACATGTGGAAATGGAAAAATAACAAGGATGAGATCAAATGCTCAGTAGGGGTAAATATAAGAAACTGAAATCAAAGATCAGATGTGTTTATAATAAAATAATAACTAATATATAATAAATAGAATATCAAATCAATCCACAATCAAAGGAAATTGTAATAACTACATAACCCAGGTTTATATATCAATAAATAAATGAAAGGTTAATAATAACTAGGTCCATACTTTTGAAACTCCTTATTCGGAATATAAAATCCCATTCCCTAAGACAAGACATCATGATCTTCTTACGAAGGCCCAATATTTAAGAAATATTTGTTCTGGGTATACATACTCTATAGTTCCATTTTATTTTTTCTTTTTTGAGATATCGATGAATTGGGGGTTATTTTTGTCCTCATAAATACCTAAATATATCCAATGAATTCATCATATGAATAAATTAAAATATGTACTATAAATAAACAATATTCCTTAATAATTAATACAAATCTATATTTGAAATATATATACATATGTATTTTCAACACCACATCAATCAATAAAAGAAATATCTTTCAATGTATATTTCCCAAAAACTAAAATAATAGGGAAAAGGGTTATATTTTTAATTCAATAATTTCCCTAATCAATCAATATATTGAATTTAGGTGAATTCTCTTTAAATTATGTGATAAAAAATAGGGTATAGAAAGTAGAAATGAATTAGAAGAAACAATATTTCTCTAATAGAAGATGAATTGGAATGTAAAAGGTAGTTATGGACTTCCACATTTTCAACCCCTTAGTATATTATTTTGAGAGTGTTTTGAAATTATTCGATGGACAAAATATACACCACAAGAAAGGAACCACTTTTTATATGAATCATATCTCAATGGAAAAAAATTGAGATCCAATCAAACTTATTATAATGATATTATATTAATCAAACGATCATGATAGGGATACCATGAAATAAAAAAATAATGAAAATAAAAATATTTATTATATTTCAATGAATGATAGAAGTGAATACACAATATAAAATAAAAAATTTTACACTAATATCTGTATTTCCAGTATACATTTTATGATATTTTAATAATTTTATTTTTATATTTAAAATGATTAATCTTGCTAGTTTTTTGAAAAACATTATTCTTTTTGTGTTTTATGGTGGGATAAAATATATAATTAAAAAAGGAAAAAAAATAAACATCACACCATGAGTATCCCTCATGGCGTGAAAACAAATTTTTTAGGACGACCATAGAGCACTTACAAAAAAGTTAATTAAAGAAACAAGGAAAAATAGCCTTATATAGAAAAAAATGATATTACACATCAAGTATTCATTACACATATTCTATTGATTCATGTTATGAGAGAAAAATAGTGCATTATGTTGAGAAAAATAGTATGAAGTGAACAATACATGTGTCATGGAATGACATGTGTATGCTGCACAATGACTGATGTGGTGTATGTCCATAAATACACAAAAATTGAAAATGGTTCATGGGGTTCAAGTTTAACACATCGTTTAATCAATAAATGATGGGCAAAAAAATCTTGTATAGGATTTAAACTACTAGATATGACATATATTCAATTATATATTAATTTTATGACCTAGGACCCACCCATGACTACTCTTTGACCAATACTTATTTCCATCCATCATTTCCTTAGACAATCTAGATCCTATAAATATATGGCTGTAACACTGCTATGGAGGATATGTGGAAGACCAAATCTTGGAGTTAGAATCTTCACTGTGTAGGGTCCTCCCCAATTTCATATCATTTATCATTGTTCATTATTTTTTATTATTTCTTCCCTATAATTATCTAATTACTAGGATGGGTGGGAACTAGGGTTATGTAATATTAGGGTGTAGGTCTTTTAGAATGATTGATTTTCTATTTTTCGTGTATTTGGTTAGCCACGATTTCTTTAATAAATTTATAATCCTTTTATTTTCTTTTTATAATAACCATTAGAATTTGAATCTAAAGGGAACCGCCAAATTATACAACTGAAAACCCTAAATGAGTCATGGCCATTTTCCAATTTATGGGAATCGGTATTAAACATGGTATCAAGAAAATATAGATTCATCAAAAACTTATATTATCAAACCAAGTGAAATATGTGATTTACGTATCAAATAGGGGATACCATGACCATTGGATCTCCCTTATCTGGACTCTAACACCACTCATGGATTATTATACCTATTTTATAAAATCCAATTTCACCGAAACACCTAAAATTACAAAACTCTACAACAATTATCAAAAAAAAAATTAAAACAATTCATTAGTATACTTCATTTTCATTATGAATTCTTAAAATTAATAAATCCATTCTTTTCTCAAAAAATTCTTTAATCTAATAAAAAAATATTTTGAAAACCTAATCAAACTAATTCACCATCTCTATGTGTTCGACCATGAACAAAAATAAAACTACATTTTAATTAATATAGTATCACATATTGATTTTCTATAAATGTTTATTTTGATTAAATATATTGGGAATTACTGATTCCATATGGGTCTGTCTTGCACAATATCAATCAGGTATTGTTGAATTTAAAATAGAGATAAATAACTCTTATGGATTTAACAACAATCAAATAAAATCTATGGAAGGATATAATTTCATATAAAATATTAAATGCCATGAATTACATGATGATTGTTATAAAATAAATTATTGTGGTGGCAGACTCACTATTCAAAAGAAAACAGGGTGTGTAATAAGAAATATATATCAAAGGGTGAAAATTGACACTAGAAACCACTTTCAAGTAACATATTATTTTAGGTAAGAATAATTTTTTAGTGAGGTTATAAAGAGGAATTTAAAAACCCATAAAAGTAATAAGGTATTAATATAATAATTATTAATTTTCTATAATAAATAAATCTTTGAATAGTATATTTATATAATAATGTATGTTAATAAATGGATGAGAATTGATTTAGAAAATCACTTACTGATGTTTTAAATTTTTAGACCAAAACCAAAGAGAGATGTTAATATGAATAGAGAACTATATATCATCAAATATTATTGATCATGAAACAAAATATTAATGGGTATGTTGATAAACCACAATAAATAAATCAGTGTTCATAATATGAAATATGTCGCAAGGGGTGAGAATGTGAAATTGAGAACCCTTACAAGTAACAAAATCTTTAGGGTAAGAATCATTATATAATGAGGTTACGTGGAAAAACTTTATACCCAAAGAAAAAATGGATTAAATAAATTAATAATTATTCATTTTTTTAATAAATAAAATTTTAAACAACTAATAACAATAATAATGTTTTTAACTCAATATTGGAGAATTATGTTTGATCAAAACCATACATTTTGTTATAATTTGTGAGTCAAACCCCTACGAGAGAATGAACATCGGATATAAAACTGAATATCATGAATTATAATAAAATCAAGAAGAAAATTTTAAATAATTAGTACATACACTATTCCAATTAAAATATTGTTTATAAAAATAAATATGTTCACATGGTAAAAATTTGAGATAAGAAAACATTAAAAGTAATAAAACCATTGAGTTAAGAATCACTTGATAAAGAGGTTATAAATAAGGGTTGTATAACCCCCAGAAATTGAGGATAAGATTCCAAAAAAATATATTCATTGGTTAGAATAAAAATTAAATAGAAAAATATTGTTTTATAAGGAAGGTTTTAACATAATGGAGGAAAATTGAGTTTTCACAAACAGTTACAGATTTAACATTTTTTATTCATAACCCCATGAGGGATGGCAAAACGAATAAAACATTTTATATCCTGAAATATAATATAATAATGAAGAAATGAATTACATTTTAGTTGATATGCAATTCTAATGAAATCAGGGTGAATAATAAGAAATATATCTCAACGGGTGAAAATTCTAAATAATAAACGCTTAGTAGTAGCACAATAATTAAGGTGGGAATAATTTGATAATTATGTTATAAGGAATATTTTTTAAAACTAAAAAAACTGTTTAAAATACAAATGTAATATTAATTTGGTATAATAAATCAAATTTTGAATAAAAGAGTTCAATTTTAATGTTTGTAACACTATTAATGAAACAAGAGATAGCACAAACCCTTACATTGTTTCCTCTCTTAGTCAAATGTGCTCTAACCCCATGTATGATAAAACAAAAAATTATAATATTATATTTTATATCCTAATTCATATATAAGAAAATTTTTATAATTCCTTTTATAGTTATGATCTTCATTTACATCAGGAAGTTATTATCTAGTTTAAATATCGGATGTGACTTATCTTGATCATTTTCAACTAGTTTCATGACAATGGTATTTTTCATTATTCATATATCATATTTAATCATTAAAACATATTTTATTTTATAGTAACAGATAAATTATTTGTATTCATAATAATCTTATCTCATTCTATAAGTGTCCTCATTATGTGTCCTGAATATATAATCGGTGTTGGCTTATTTTTTTATATTTAGCAATTGATGCTGATATTTTAATAAAAATTTAAACACTTATTTTAAAATTTACATTTCCATAAATTAATTATAATTTTTTATTAATATATAATATTATTATTATTTAATTTTCAATATTCGTCTATCATGGAGTTTTATACCATTATTTTAGTAATTGGTTAGATCAACCCAAACATCAACATACCATGTTTCGATGGGTGAGTATGGTTAAGATATTTTTTATTTTAAAAAAAATATCATTATAAAAAAGATTAATATTATTATTTATAGTAATAAATTTTTTAAAATAAAATTTTAAAATTTTAATATAAATATTGAGAATCAATATGAAAAATAAAAAACGTTACTTCATGGAGGTTGTAGCCGACAAAACATAGGGTTAACATTTTTATTTTCTAGAAAATAAGTGGAAATGAATTTGGATTATAATATTTCACTATAAATTCATAATTATATTATATATATTCACGTTTTTTATTAAATTAATTCCTTATAACTGGAGAACATATGTGGTGGTGAATGACTAAATATTTCTCTTCGTCGAGGTAAAGTTTTTACAACCCCTGATCGACGCTCGATAATTTTTATAAGGGGTAGAATGGAATAAGTAAAAATTTTCCTTTAAAATAATATAAATTAGTTATAATAGTTATTTTCAGTTCATTATATAAATATGTTTAGGTTAGTTTTGGAAGGGATAGAGTAAGAAGAAATAGATAAGGATTATGTAATACACACTTGGGACCATTAAATTTCTCTTAGAAGAATCCTTTGAAATAAATGGATTTGGATAACTAATTAAGACCATGGAATTTTGAAAATATATAGAATTATATTATGGTAAAAAGGATGGTTTTTTTAAATAAATTCAAAGGAATTGATGTGGCACAAAGGGGTGGATGTACCCATTTTATAAGTGAGGAAAGCGATACTTTTGTGAACACCCATTATTTATCAATAATGGAATGAAACTATTCAAGGGTAAATAGTTCTAAAACATATAAATAATAGTTTTTTGGGTCAACTTTGGTTATTACATCATAAAATAATATTTTTTCACACATATTTAATCTTTTTTGAAGTCACATGTTCATATATTTTTACTTTTACAATTTTTTGTTTTTATCAGGGTATCTAGTTTTTACCCAAGTAACTTATGTGTTTATAAATATATAAAATTACCCATATTACTCAATTTCATTGTGATAAATCTATATTTCAACTTAATTTAATCTAATTAAAATTATAATTAATATAAAATTAACATTCATATTAAAATATTTGAAATATTTGAAAACAATTTCATAAAAATGTTATTTTCAACATCAAGTTTTCTTAATGAAATTATTATTTAATAAAAATTTATCAGGTGATAATTTATTTAAATATAGGAATAAAGAATATTAATTTCACCTTTTATAATAGAATAATTTATTTAATTTGATGAAAATTAATCATTGTTAATAAAACATTTTTTGAATATAAGTCTTTTACCATTATCATGATAATCAACATTAATCATAGTAATCATAATTTAATGACCAGAAATTATATTGAACATATTAAATTTTATAATCATGTTGATTTGAAATATTAAATCCATTTTTCAGATTTAATTTCTAAAAGTGATGAAAAAATATTTTCAATATAACCGAATAATGAAAATTATAGATTTACATATTACATAAGTTCAAATAAAATTAAACATTAGTTTTATAAATTAAATATGGTATTTTTTATTATTTATTTTAATTTATAAATTTATATATTTATTAAAGTAAAATTAAATACTTTTATGCCATTAAAATTACGTTTTTTGCAAAATCAATATCTTCATTATTCCACTAAAAATCAATTTGTAATAAATCTCTAAAAATAACCTTAAGAAAATTTTTAAATATAAAATATAAAAAAAAATTATGCAAGTAAAGTATTAATTTTTATAAATTTTTTTAAGGAAATGAAATATATTAATGAAATAAATTATTAAAAATTATACTTTTTAAAAAATTGTCGGTTTTTTAAATAATATTTTATTAAAATATATAATTTTATGATTTTTAATAAATTAGTTCATCTATTTGAATATCATATATTATTATATCAGTCTTTAATAAGTGGTGAGATTAATTTTTATATTAAATTAATCAATTCTTTAAAAGTATATATTTGGATAAAATAATTCTTTTTAATATTAATATTTTATCATCTAAAAATAAGAATTTTAAATTGATTAATAACATTTAAATTACAAGAGTTTCTTATTCTAATATTTTTCTAAATGATAATCCTCAAATATATCATGACTAATTTTAATTATGTGTTGTGTGAGTTCACTGTGTCAGGTAACACAAGTTATAGAAGATATTACTATTTTAAAAGATCCAAAATCAATGATTCTTACATTCTACCCACATAAATAAATTTCATCCCCATATTTTTTAATTAATACGTACTGATAAAAAGTATGTGATGGTATTCTTACCATATTCATCATTTTGGATAAAAACTCTAATATAAAATCAATCATACAATCTTAGGCTATATCAAGCCTAATATAATTCCTCATACAATATTAATCATTCATAAAATCATATATTCATGTATGTATATACACTTAACAAAGTTTATAAAAAATAGAGATTTACTAGAACAATTTAATTGTTCAAGACATTAAAATGAAGTTAAATCATATATTCCTCCAAAAATTAACTCTATTTTTAACCCTCAAATATATCATCCACAAGTTTATAAATTCACACAATAGTTAATAAATTTCATATTACACGAATTGAGATAACGGACACCAAAAATATCATGGTTCAATTTTTCATTAAATTAATAATCAACATCAAGGCTGATGATACTATATAACTCACTTTTCCGAAAATCAATCAACCCATTATTTCCTCAACATCATGAATATATTAAATCTAATAATTTTCGATACCTCAATAATTTATTAACTAACACTTTTCCATAAAAATAATTCTTATCATAAAAAAAAATCATGGTTATTAATACAATTTAGTAATTGTTTCTAAACAATTTAGAACATATTATTAAAGAAAAATCCTTATATGTTTCACATAATCCATATAACTATTAGATTAAATTAACATTGATTGATAAATATCATTAATTAATTACAATAGATAAGTGTGTAAATACAAATTTATATTAAGATATCATCCTCACTAAATTAATTAAGACTAATAAACACACATTTATTATTATAATAAAAATATATAAAATTCCCAACAATTTAAGTATTATCTTTTATTTAAAAAAACATATTAGTTTCTAGATATATACCTTTTTTAGAATAATTTTTTTGATATTGTTTAAACCAAATAATAAATCCAAAAAGGTTATGATAATTTCAAACATATGTATTTGAAAACATCAACGTAAATATTTCTTCACAAATGAAATTTTTCTTTCATCTGTTGATACTTCAAGTTCAATATATTTTTCCCAAAGTTTGGTTCTCTTGTTCAAATTATCCTAATGACACAAATAACTATCTAGAAATTATCATAAACATTCTTATAATATTCAAATCCTAAAATGAATTTAAATATATACTATGAATGATTTAATTATCAATTATCCCTAAGAGCATTATAAATTAATATGTACCATATCTAATAAATCTCTACGTTTCCATCAATTTTACACATAGTCTTTCCCAATTAGGCTTTCTAACATGAAGAATTTAAAATCCTTTATAATGATTCATAAATAAAATGTGAATTAACCGAATAAAATCTCTTTGGTGTGTCTCGTCTGGTTTTTCACCTTAGTCTAACTCACCATTCAATATGTGATGATCGATTTATTACTAAAATTTTCTTTTTCAGGGTGATTACCACTTGGTGAATATGTTCCATATCTGAATCCACTTACCATTATAAATATGATGATTTATTTTCCTAGAAACCACATAATCAAAAAATTAACAAATCCTTATAATGTTATCTAATATATAGACTTATCCCTTAGACATAACCATTTTTTCTCACCAAATATCTTTTATCCTAATTCCTAAACATTATCAAAAATAAAATATTAGTTCCACGAACAATTTTTTTTATCTATATATTTTAAAAAAATCATCATCCATAACTTATAACCATCACTAAAATTTATAACTCTTAAATTATCCTCAACTAATGTATTACTAATCTTTAAAGTTGTTTAAGACCTCTTTTGATACAAACTATGAAGCTCTAAACTCACAATCCTAGAATCTAGTGTGAATAAACACCTTCTTTGCATATTAGTTTTTAAATTTACTAATGTGGCCCAATTTTAGCCATAAATCATAACAATATCACCAATAAATGTTTAGTCACCTAAATATGAAGGGACTCCACGTTTTAGAGTTTTGGAGAGTTAGTAAAAACTTTTCTATAATAAAGCCCAGATATATCTCATTAAATTAATTTTTTCTCCTTTATAAGAAACTATATAATTCAAAATAAGACTTAAATTTCTCCCAAAAAGTTCCCCATACAAGATATTCTATTACACATATAACTTGTATTACTTGTCTTCGAAGATGTGTAAATTGAAACATAATGAGGGGTGTGCTAAATCACTCCATAAGAGGAATGAAAATTGATAACAATCAACAAAAATATGTTAGCATAAGATGCACATAAATAATTGGGTTAAAATAGTTAATGAAAATAATTCCAATCAAAAGAAAATATGATAATAACATATACATTACTGACATATTAATAGATAAATAAATGGATAATAAAAAAAGGGTCCTCAATTATGAAATTTATAAAGTCATATAGTTAATTTCAATCTACTAATCTAAGATGACATGATATTAGATGTCATGATCATACTATAAAGACCCTTTGTTTATAAAATATTTTTTCTAGCTAGGAATACATCAAAATAAAAAAGCTAGTTGGTCTCATGCGTATAACAATGCATAAATGGGTTATTTTAATCCCCATCCTTCACTAATTATGTCTAATGATTTCATCATATTATTTAGTATAGAAGAAAAGAATACATATCCAATATTATATCATATTAAACAAATATTTATATTGGAATAAAATGTATATGTATTTTAAATATTTTCCCAATTAATAAGTGGAATAGACTTCTATTTAATAATTATTTGAACTAAAATTCTATAGAGAAAGGGTAATATGTTTGTGTTAATAATCTCCCCACCCAATCATCATAAGGAATCTATGTTAATTCCCTTCAAAAAGTGTAATGAAAAATTAGGTATAAACAATGTAAATGAATTAGATGAACATTCATTCTAATAAAATATGTTTTTTATCCAAATTAATGTTGTGATGGATTTAAATATTTTTTATAAATTACTATACAATAGTATTACAAGACAAAAAATGTAATTCTTGTCCAATTAATACACAAAAAAAAAAGGAAAAATTTGGTGAATACACATCATATTTCAATGATCCAAAATTAAGATTCGAGATCTCTTAAGATGATGGTAACATAACAATCCAATGAACAAAAATGGGAAGAATGAAATATAAATATGAAATAATGAAATGTTTTCATTATAATTAATTAAAATAAGATATGTAATGCACTATATAAAATTAAAATCTGGTACAAAATATCAAACATGTTTCATGGAATTTAAAAAAGCGACAAATAACTCTTATATTTTTTTGAAATATTTTAAATCAAAACCCCTTAAATGATATAATATCATATGAAACACTAAATTGAATTAATATTGACATGATCATGATAAAAAATATTAAGGGGTCGTTTGATAATCTTTAAAAAATAAAACATTCTGTATAAGATGAATAATGACATAATTGGGTGAAAATTGAGTCATGAAAGAACATTCACGTAACATAATAATTGAGGTAAGAATCATTTTTTAGTGAGGTTATGAATAATAATTCTAGAAAATAAGAAAATAATTAGTAAATACAATAAAATTCATCATTTAAAATGAAAAACATGTAACATTCTATCCTAAAACACTGGGTCTAGTCTATAAATCAACATGACCTCAAGCGCGCCACCTCATATTTTGGAGACTGTCGACAAGAAGTAAGGGTATATGGTGGAACTATGGGGAAACAATACTAAAAACCATGAGTGATAAATTAGACAAAAATAACTAAAATTAATAAATTAGTTAGAGTATGTGGAAACCAATAACATACCAACTATATTAATTAAACTAGAAACAATAAACCCAAATGGCCATTCCCAACTGCAAATTCATTAATCACCATATAGGCTGATTACCTATGTGATTGAAAATTATAAAAGTACGAAAGTATCTAAAACTCCAAGACTCACCTTAGACATATACCCATTCTCAAAGTTATATATCCCATTAAATGATAATCTCGTGACTCATTCTAATATGTACATGCAATAAGTGAGTTTTCTCGGACACCCAATTGTCCTAACCACATGAGTATTGTGCGAGTAACAATCAATAGTGTACCACCCAAAAAATAATTTATCTAACTAGAACATTTGGTGTATCTGTAAGTGATAATATTAGAAAAAATTAATGTAACAAAATATTAACTTCAAAATCATCTGATATAATCACCAAGAACTCACATTCCATAACAATAATGTACTAATTTGTCATGGGATTAAAAAGACACTAAAAACCCCAATTACACCTACTTCAGAGCCATAATAAACGAATGATCATAAAGTGTATTCATAGTAATAAATAAATTTCCATAAGAATTGAAACATTATACTTGGTATCATCTAGGAATTGAGACTCAAGTATGTCCACAAGGCCTACTAGTGAACATGTACTTGGAATATGCAATTCATTGAGTTTAGGCATGTCTATTCGGTATCCACAAAGAATTTAGTTTTTGAATGTTTACTCAGATTACCAAAGGAATAAATTCCCATTCTATGACACATGGTTATCATGATTTTACCCTATGTATAGATCCACAATCATCATTTACACACATCATGTGTACTCCCCCTCTACAGAAAAAAATAACACAACAGTCCACCAATATCTGTATACTAGAACAATACATCCAAAAGAAAAATGATCTATCACAGAATATGGAATATCATAAATATAATTATATTATATTATAACATCATGAGTATTTAATATCATTATTTGAGAACATTTCCTCGTCAACAAACATGTCATAACAAGTCACATACCATCATTATGTGAAAGGCATCATAAAGGTAATCATGGATGCACATGATCCAATGTGTGATCAATATCATGCATAGTCAATAATAAATTCCATTATAGGAATAAAATTATGAAAAAGAAGATCCAAATATAAACATATCATGTCATATAACCAATATTCATAGTAGTTTCACATGTGATTAAGAACAAATAGGTTCAAAAAGTTCTTTCTAAACATGCTCATAGAATAATTCATTGAACAAGGTCTTATGTTGAATATCCAAATACCCCAAGGTGTCTTTTAAAATTAATGTATTAATTAGTGGTGAAGCCTTGAGTGGTTATAATCAGTCCTTCACAAGGGTTCATTGTGGACCTTGGTAATTTTTCCAACTACTTTAGGGATGTTCCTCAATAAACTAATACTTAATAATCATTAATTAATTAATAATTATTAGTCATTCATTCTGAAATATGAATTTAGTGATCATCCACCCAATGTGGTGAACCTCATATCTGATGCTAATAAATTTGAATAATTCTAGAGGGTAGAGTACATGGGACCACCTACCTCAAATGGAGGCAGCTGCAAACCAATAAAATGTGACACACCAATATTTTAAAATATAAACATCATATTGGATAGAATTTATGAAACGAAAAACTAATGTTAAATGAAAATTCATCTCATTGATTCTTTATAATATATTTATTTTTAGATAATTTGAATCTTTTTCATAGTTTTCAATGTGAACAACACTGGATTTAAATGAATCATTATACTCTATTAAAATATTATTATTAAAACATGACCACTAAAAACTAGCCATTAAGTTGGTGGGAATGAGTAGGAATTACTAATTTACAAAAATAATATTTTTTTCACATGAGTAAAATAATTTCAATTTTTGTCTATTGATTATTAATAAAATCAGAACCATTTCAAAGAACAAGAAATGTTATCAGCAAAATGGTATTTTTTCTGAAATCCAGATTAGTCATGATTTGGTAATGTAATATGAAATTAATTTTTTAAAATATTAGAAAATGTATCTTATAGAATATCAATATTAACCAATTTTGGATTTTTTAGGATTTTTTAAAAAATATTACCTTTTCATAGAAAAGTGAAAATATATCAATTGTTTTTTTAAAAAATTTCATTTATTAAAACAAAAATTGGCCCCATTGTTATTATAATTTGATTTAAAATTAAGATAATTATTTTTTAATTACAATAAATAAAAAAAAGAACATTTAAATCATTTTTATACTATATTATTGTATATGTTTATTTTTAGGATTTAAAACTCATTTTCTCTTAAAACTAGTTTAAAGTGTTCAATACTTATCCACGTTCAATAATTAAAACAGCCCGTGATTTTGAATAATTGAAATGAAAATTATAATATATATATATATATATATATATTCTATAATTTTCAATTCATTGAATTATTATACATTTTCATATAATTAATATGATATCATCTTTTCCTCTAAAATAAGATTTCATGAAAATTTGTTTTTTTGACACGTCTACGGTTTTAATTTTAATTTAAATACCACAAATTAAGCATGATCAGTTTGAAAAAATGGGTCCATATTTAAAATCATTATAATTTATATTATTTAATATGTTCAATATAATGTTTTACCATAATGAATAGTGAAAACTGCAAAAAAATATTTACCATGGTTATGGTAAAAACAGATTTATTGGGGGTTAAGTAAATAATATAAGATTTAAAAATTACCCAAAATTTGTCTAATTCGTATTTTTTAGGAATATTTAGACATTACCACTTATTATTTTTATAAATGGTAAATTTTGGAGCCTTTTTTGAGGAAAATGTGGGTATAAATCATTCATTTCTAATATTCCAAGTGTATCCTCTCCCCCACTTATAAAAGTTCAAATACTCTCCACTCCTATTCAAACATCCAAAACCTATTCATCTATAAAATAACTATCCAAATAAATTACATAATTAACTAAAATAATCCTAAAATACTTTTTTCATATATTCATTCTATTGTGGATTTTGGTGAAAACCATAATAATTTTTTCTAAAAAGATGTAATGTCCTCAACTAGGTGTTTCCATTTACATTTTCTTTCACCTAATTCAAATATTATTAAAACATAATGATATAAAAACCTAATTATATTTAATATACTATTTTTTCATTTTATAGGCATGACCAACAACCATGTCCTCCTACCTCAAATGGAAAATTAAATTTTTGATCATGTGTATGGTGAACTACCACCACACGAACCGACGTAATTTTTTTCATCAGTACTTCTGAAATTTAGATATAATGATTCTTTTAATGTTTATATATTATATTTATTATATAATTATACATATATTCTTTTAAAATAACAAATAACTTCTTACGTTCCATTCTATATTGAATACGATAAGGTTGGTTGTTTGTACAAAAGACTACAGCCCTGCGAAGCAATGTGGTCTGTTTTTCACATATGATTTACATAGAAGTTATTAAGGATAAATTTGATGTTTATATATATTATTTATTAAATATTAATCATTCTATAAAATACATATTTCACATAATTTCTTACCTTATCATCCATTGAATAAATGATAGCGTCATTCGTGTGTACAGCAAACCACCACCTCATGAACCGATGTGATTCGTTTTTCACTAGCACTATTCATAAAAGGTAAAGAAGGATAAAATTAATGAATATATGTGATATATATGAAATTATTATTATTATAAGAAATTAATATGAAATCCACTTAATTACCATTTCACCCATTAAAGAAGTGGCAATTTTTCTCGTGTGTACGTATGTCCTACCATCTCCATGAAGCAATGTGATTCATTCTCCACATTCAACATTAAATAATGAATATATAGATCTATATAATGATAAAATAATTATATTTATAATATTAATATCATTATTTATATAATGTAACTATAAAATATGGTTAATATCCAAAACATTCATGACGAAATGCATAGGAAAAAACAAGCCAGTTAACACCTGATAAAATAGTGATAATGGACAATGATTAATGAACAGAAAGTAAGATGTTATTATAGGATCATATAAGATTTTATAAATAAAATTTTTATTATAGTATATGTTAATAACATGTTTAAAACCACTATATATGAGCTCAAATAGTGTTCATTTAAAGGTAACTTTGATGTAAGGGGTTTCTTAACTCGATTTTAATTCATTGGGTAATATGACTTTTTTCATTGACCATATGATGACAAACGTTCGTGTAAAATTATTATTTTTTTACTTTATATGGATTATAATTTTTAATTTTTATGGATATAAATTTTTTCCACATAATCACCCCATTTATTAATTCTCACATTAATGATACAAACATTATATGGGGTTTGTCTTAGTCTTTTTTTTTGACAGGCATATTCTATTAAGGACCTAATTTCATTATTATTTTGTATATTTTGAATATTTAGATACTATATCATGAATCATTCTGATATAATTATATTTTAATTCAAATTTTATATATTTCATTTATCATAAGATATGATTAAAAAGTTACCAAACTGGTAAGGGTTTCAATCTCACTTTAATCGAGATTGCTTATGCTCAAATTTCCATTGAATGAAATTATTATATCATTATCTAATAAACCTCCTTAATTTTATTTTCTTATTTTAATTCTGGACTTTTTCAAGTAATAAAAATATTTTACTCTCTTTTTTAATTAAAATTATTAAGAAAATGTTTTTAAGAAGATCCAACTTTATGTCAGTAATTAGTAAAAAAAATCATTCTTCTTTCAAATCAATGTTTTCTAAAAAATAAATTTTTTTCTACTAGAAGTGTTAAAATATATTTTTAAACATTATTGGTTTCATAAAAATTGTTTTAAATGAAATATTGTTTTACTTTTACAAAACAAATATACCTTTTCACGTTTCTTACAAAAATGTGGAATGAATATTTGTTTTTTATTTATTTGGCATGAATGAAACTCATCCATCATCATGACCACTAAATGCTTTAACATTTATTTTTTAGGATTCCAAATTTATTTAAAAAAATGATTTAATGCGTGAGAATGTTCAAGATTATGAATATATTTTTTAAATATGGAATGGATTTTTCATACATAAATGTTCAAAGTGATCTTTATAAAAAAATTGGATATAAGATGAAATACTTTAATATTAATATTAGTGAAAATGTTATTTTCCAAAAAATTTTAATATTTATTGAAGTATATTCATAAATGAAAATAACTGTAGATGTTATGGATTTCTTATAAATTATTTTTTATATGCCTCTCATACATATACCCAGTTTATTATCTCTTCCTTTGACAAGGTAATACCTACCTAATGATAATTTCTCAAACACCTTCATTATGAAATTTACTTTGAATATGATTTGAATCAAGATTATGCATCTCATTTTCATTGCATGGTTAATTCTTATGTCACAAATTTTTATTGATTTCCATTATGTAGAACATGTAGATCATGAACATGTTATGTTTGGTGTGCCTAGATAACACTCCAATACATTGGATAATATTATTTTATCATGAGACATCATGTATAGGACTAGGGAGTAAACCTAATCCATTATGGGACTTCGTCCTCCATGTGATATTGTCTAGGAATTTATCCTTGATTCGTGTTTATGTCATTTATCTATTGTTTCCATATTTCCTATAATGCCATGATCATATGATTCCACATTCATTATAATATGATTTCATGCAATTATACATGAGCTTTCTCTTTTACGATTTAATGTTATACCATTAACTCACGTGTTAGGTTTCCATATCATCTTTCACTACTAATAACCTTGATATATATATCGTTGGAATTTATCTGTGATAGAAAAAAGAGCGAATCAAGGATGCCTTTATTTTAAAGACCCATAAATTTAAATGGAAATTTTTTTTCTTAATTTTCTTTGGGATTTTATGAGTACGCAGTTTCTGACGGCACCTGATTCCGGGGCCCGGTGTGCCCGGAATCAATTTCCAAATTTTAGATCGTGTACGTTCTGTGAACGAATGAGAGAGTATTCCTAACTTTTGAACCGGTGCTTGGAATCGAAATCAGAGGGCACTGATGAAACCGCAATGCCGTTATTTGCTTAGGAATACGTTTTCGGGAGTTGTTTTTGCTCGGGTGAGGTTGATAAATAAATGGGGTAACTGAAGAGTGAAATAAAAATTTATGCTAAAATTTTTATTCCTATTCTAAGTAATTATAACCTATGCAGGGGAGTTAGACTGGGACCCACTACATCCTAACTCCACTAGGTTTCATATTAGTGATGTGGGGCCCACATGAGCCCCCACCTCTTTCTCTTCCCCAAAATCCCCATTAAACTCCCCCCCCTCTAGAAATTAATTTTGTAACTCTACCACATTAAAATACATTCCAATAAAACGGCTAATTAATTGGACAATGCATGTGAATTAATTTGGTGAATTCAATTGTAATTTTGAAAAATGTTGGCATGAGTAATAAAATATGGCAAGGCATTTTTTTTGTTGAATCGTTGTGTGGAGATTTTTGTAGAGGAGGGATCTAGTCTTGAAAACGTTGTCTTCCACGTTGAAGAACGCGAAGAACGTCAAGACCTCGATGATGGAAGCTATCACCGTAAGGAGTGATAGTCGTGCCTTTCTTCTCCTCTCCACAGCCGGTGTGAGACGCCACTCCACCTCGGACGTTCTCCGTCAAGCACGGACGGAGCTTTACCTCACGACATAGTTTTCTGCGACAATCTTATTTCGACAACTACTTCAGGGTAGGTGTGTGTTTTTACGATATGAGTATCCCTTGTGTTCATCGTTAAATATTTTGGGCCACCTGATATCATTTTAATAGGAGGAGGTTGGACCGCACGAACACGGCCGATCCTCCTCCCCATTTTTGTTGATGTTCTCCGTTTCGGTTTGGAACGAAGGTGGCGGGGTGTAACGAAACCATGCGAGAACGAGGAATTTTCACTGTGGCGAAAGAGGGAGGTGCCATTGCGCCATGCCGTTGAGGCCGAAAGTAGCCGCGACTAGAGTCGGGCTACAGCGGAGGGGCACGGCGCTGTCGCGCCTCTCCAGTCGGACAAGGCTGCGGCATAAGGTCGCGGCGATGCAGGGAGGGCGGCCAGAACCGCCGGTCGCCGGTGCATGGAAGGTTGGACCCATGAGGGTCCCACGGCGGAAAACTGGCCGGCCAATTCGGACGGCCGGTTCAGAAAATCCGAGTGTCATAACCCCCGGCTGGAAAATAGGCGGGCCCCCCATAAAGGGTCCATTTCTCAATCAAGGGAGCGGCGCCCCCTTTCCGCGTCTGCTCGGCCAGCGCCGATCCGCCCTGCTCGTCCATCACCGAGCTGCCCCACTCGGCTAGCACCGAACCGGCCGTGCCCAACCGGACTGGACCCGGACCCAGGTCGGGTTGAACCGGTTCGGACCAACCCATGGGGGGGTTGGGCCGGGCTGAACCGGGCCCCGACCCCCCTCTTCGGACTGTTTTCAGTCATTTGCCCATATTATGGGCTACAGACCTCCAATTGACACACCGTCAGTTGTGTTGCAATCCTTGGATCGAGACGGTTGTTTTCGAATATGAATCTCAAGGTTTCAAGGAACCTTTTGTACTATCATATAGGTTCGAATACGAAACCAACCGGGCCCTCGGAGCAGAAACACCTATAACTAGAGCTCCGGACGTCTGATTGACGTGCTGTCAACTTTTTTGGATTCCTCTTAGTGAGACAGACCTTTTATCTTACTCCGCTCGAGGTTTGGATGCAGTTTGAGTATGGTCATTTTGGTTTTATCTTAAAAACCAACAGGCCCCTAGGACAAAAATTTCAATAACTCTCAGACCGGGCGCCCGATTGACGCGTCGTCCGTCGCGTTGAGTTCCTTTTGACGAGACGAAATATTGGGATACATTAACTCCGGACTAAATGTTTGTTGATGTATCGACCCCCTTGGCTCATGGAGCAGACCCTCCCGGAAATGAGCGTGCTATGTGCGAGAACCCTAGAGCTGGCTGCGACTACGACGACGATGACGACTGTACTGGGATCCTCAATGGGTTCGGCAGCGACGACAACCGTACTGAAATCCTCCGTGGGTTCGACGACGATGAATATTGTTCTTGTATCCTCTGTGGGTCCGCCAGCATTTCTGTTCTTGTATACTTTGTGGGTCCGGCAGTATTTGACTCTGTACTTGTATCCTACGTGGGTCCGACAGAGTAGTTGGTCGTGTATCCTTTGTGGGTCCGACAGCTTAGCTGGTCTTGTATCCTACATGGGTCCGACAGCTTAGATGAATTAGTGGCTACATCTGATCATCTCTACCGTATTTCGAAGAAGTATAACTGTGTGAGCTGAGTCTTGACCCTTCAATCATTATCTTCGATATGGTTGACTTTCTTTCCTAAGTGGATTGGGTTGTGTAATAATGTGTGGATTGGTTATCCTATCCTATGTGGACTATACCAAACATGGGCTCAGATGTTGGAACCGAACTGTAATTGATGACTTATGTATATGTATGAGAATATACCTAAGTAGATTTGGTTGTTACTTCGTGTTTGTATATTTCCTTTGTGGATTAACGTTTGTGGATTCTGGGAGACCTTCGGGGTCTCAGGGTCCCTACTGAGTAGTGTATAGTCACCTATGCACAGGCTATGCCCGCACTACGTTGTGTTGGATGCAGATGACGGACAACGCTGATCGTGGCTGAGGTTTGTGGATCAAGTCGGTACCCAGAGGTGGACCACTGGGCGGGATGTACACAGAGCGGACGACTGGACCCAAGGAGCTGAGGAGACTATCTGTACCGACCCTTCAGGTGGGATTTCCAGTGGATGGCTCGGCGTTGCTGCTTTACATTTCAGTTGATGTACTTTCCTTTCAGTTGTACTTTACTTTCATTTTCCGTTTTTATTCTAGCCCACTTACTTTTCTGCACATACTATTGTACTCAGTTTACTTAGTGTTTACTTATGCTTTCTCACTCTATGGTGTTTGTTTTATTTTATAAAGAAAATCCTTCCCTTATATCGGGAATTAAGCCTTGGTGCTAGTCGCCAGCCCCTGGCCTATGGAAGGCGGGCTTGAGGTAGTCACGACACGGGTCCTGAGGAAGGGTCGTGATAAATTAGTATCAGACTAGTTCATTTCTACCGCAGAACTCAGGACTGTGATCTTTCCTCTATGTTAAGCAACAGTGTTAATGGTATTGAGTGTGGTTATCAGTCTAGGGAGTCCAGTGTTGGTGCGGCGACCGACATATCCATGCACCAGGACCCTGACATCTGATTTCTAACGTAGTGCACGAAAACACTGATTGCATGTGTGTTTCAAAGGTTTTATTTGTGATTACCTTGTTTCAGCTCACCAGTTATACTGTATTGACCATGGTGTACCTTTTTCGTTTCAGGATGGCCCCACGACGGCAGCTAGCTATGGTTCAGAGATTTGTGCGAGACGATAGCCCACCGAGCGATGAGGCCTCGGAGTAGGGCCCTTTTTCAGCAGAGCCGCCAGGGGTACCTCTACCCGCCGAGTCACTGAGGCCACCAGCCCTAGCCGTAGAGAGTGCACGTCGCCTTAGTTCACAGCATGAGTTTCAGCATTAGAGGCTGCCTAGGTTCTGCGGGGAGACAGACCTTCAGGCAGCCGAGGATTGGCTGGAGGCTGTAGTTTGAGTTTTCAGGTTAGTGGGGACACCAACTGACCTCATGGGGATCCTTGCAGTGAGTCTCCTGTACGCGGCAATAGGAAGATGGTGGAGCCTGATCCTCCAGGTTCACGATGAGGAATCTCTCCCTTGGACGTACTTTGAGAGACTCTTCCTCTTAGAGTTCATCCTAGCCACCCAACGTGCGGTGCACATTCAGGAGCTACTACAGCTGTGGTAGGGAAGCATGATGGTAGCCCAGTACTCGGCGATATTTACCGATCTCTTGCGCTATTCGATGGACATGGTATGGGACCCATTCATCCGGGCCCGGAAATTTGATCAGGGACTGAGGCATGAGATTAGGGCATCGATGATCTCCCTCAGCATTCCGATGTATGCAGGAGTACTGGAGTGAGCACATATCGTAGAGAGATTTCTTGCTAAGCCTACACCAGTAGCGAGACCTACCGCAGGGCGGCACGTAGCAGAGTCTTCTGTAGCTGGCAGTCGATGGATGGCACAGGGGTCTAGGAAGACCAGACCATCAAGAGAACAACCTCAGGACACTGGCTCCGAGGTGCGGGGAACACGACACAAAGCCAGTTTTACGAGGAGCAGATAGTGTTACGCATGCGGAGGGCATGGCCACATGGCTCGTGAATGCCCGACCCGCCGTGTGGAGGAGAAGCAGACAGTTGAGGGACCACCCAGGCAGAGGCATATGGTCGACCGTGGTGGTCCGCATGGAGTAGGCATATGAGGCAGAGGAGCTGGCCGAGTAGCAGGTGGTGGGTGACGCTTTGAGGCTTTACCACCACCACCACTAGGAGGTCCACCCCGACCACAGGGAGCTAGAGGATAGAGGCAGGCATAGCTTTAGGTAGCGGAGGCAATGACCACGACGCACCAGAGATGATTCGAGGTAC
The DNA here is from genome assembly GCA_963277665.1 of Viscum album. Classification (NCBI taxonomy): domain Eukaryota; kingdom Viridiplantae; phylum Streptophyta; class Magnoliopsida; order Santalales; family Viscaceae; genus Viscum; species Viscum album. Next base: position 886,261,408 of record OY728123.1, read on the forward strand.
TATCTATGTCTACTCCACCCTTGATGCAGTTCTTATGGACACAGGAGCGAGTCATTCTTTCATTGTCGCTGCCCTTGTTCGGAGCTCGGAGATTCCGACGGGGTCGTTGGCTCGATCCTTACGGCTAGAGACTCCTACTGGAGCAGACTCGACATTTATGCACCGATGCCAGTAGTGTGAGCTTACTCTAGGAGGCGAGAGCTTCGGCTAGGATCATATTGTTGCGGCATCGAGGCCTTACGATGTTATCTTGGGCATGGATTGGTTGTCTACAGTCCATGCTCAGATCGACTGTATTAGGTGCAAGGTGGAGTGTGTTTGCACCAATGGGTGAACATTCACCTTCACCGGTGAGAAGGGAGCCTTAGTAGCACAGGATGGACTCACGCAGAGGAGGGGACAACCAATCATTCATTAGTTGGCTAGCCTCATGCTAAGAGCAGTGGATGTGCGGAGTCTCTGTTTCCCTGTAGTGGTAGATGAGTATGTAGACGTTTTTCCTGACGATGTTCCCAGACTAACTCCTCACAGAGAGGTAGAGTTTTATATTGACATGTACCCCGGGACAACCTCGATATCCACTCCATCATATCGGATGGCTCCCGCTGAGCTTTGACAGGTACGCGTACAACTGGAGGACTTGTAGGGAAAGGGATTCATCTGACCCAGTGTTTCACCCTGGGCTTCCCCGATTTTGTTCGCCATGAAGGCGGATAGGAGCATGAGACTATGTGACGACTATCGTTGCTTGAACGAGGTGACTGTGAGGAATAAGTATCCACTACCGAGGATTGACGATGTCTTTGATCAGCTCATGGGATCATGGTGGTTCTTGAAGATAGACCTCATGTCAGGCTATCATTAGCAAAGATTTCGGGACGAGGACATGAAGAAGATGGCCTTCAAATGTCTGCATGGCCACTATGAGTTCTTGGTTAGGCCTTTTGTCATAACCAATTAGCCATCCGTGTTCATGAGCCTCATGAACAGGATCATTCAGAATTACCTCGATCGATTTTTCATGGTCTTCGTCGACGACATATTAATATACTCAACCACTGAGGAGAAGAATGCCTACTACATGCAGGTTGTACTGGACACACTCCGAGATCACTAGCTTTATGGTAAGCTCTCGAAGTGTTAGTTCTGGATACGCGAGATCCTCTTCATGGGATGCGTCATCTTTGAGGCGGGAGTTGCGGTGGATCCTACGACGTTCGAGGCAGTGCTATCTTGGGAGCCACCTAAGAGCGTGACGGAGGTGCGGAGTTTCCTAGGACAGGAGAGATACTAACAGAGGTTTGTTCCAGACTTCTCCAGAGTCGTGGCACCTCTTTTAGATTTGTAGAAGAAGGGGAAACCCTTCGTGTGGTCAGATAGATGTCAGTAGATCTTCCAGGAGCAGAGACAGAGATTGACCAGCGCACCCATCTTGAGGCTACTAGAGGAGGGAGTAGGGTACGTAGTCTACTGCGATGCATCAATGACCGGACTCAGAAGTTTCCTGATGTAGGAGTGGGAAGTGATCGCCAATGGATCATGATAGTTGAGGCAGCATGAGTAGAACTACACTACCCATGAACTGGAGTTAGCAGTAGTGGTCTTCACTCTGAAGATGTGGCGATACTATCTGATGGGCGATCACTTTATAGTCTATTCTAACCACCAGCGTCTCAGGTACATCTTCTCCCAAAAGGACCTAAACCTGAGATAGAATCGATGGCTTGAGTTATTCTAGGAATACGACTTTGAGATAGTTTATACTCATGGAAAGGGGAACGTGGTACCCGATGCTCTCAGCAGGAGGATGGGCATTCAGCTACATGGGGAGGCAACAGAGCATCTAGCCGCTTTGTAGATATCCTTCATGGATAGATATGGAGAAGCCTTTCTATAGTCACTTAAATTCACTCCTCCACTACTATAGTGGGTCAGAGAGGCACAACGTGGGGATGCTGACTGTGAGACACGGTGTGCACAGATATCCTTAGGATAAGAACTTGATGGATTTTCTGTGGGAGGAGAACACGTCGTCCTTTTCAGAGGACGTACCATGGTACCAGTTTCTTTATAGGAGGAGGTGCTGAGAGAGTTTCTCACATCCCATTTAGGGGTAAATCTAGGAGTGGCGAAGTTGTACCAGGATCTCAGATGACATCACTGGTGGCCTGGGATGAAGAAGGTTGTGGAAGAGTTCATTTCTCGATGCCTCACCTGGCAGCAGGTGAAGGCGGAGCATCAGGTAACAACGGGCTTGGTACAACCCTTGGTGGTCGCGAAGTGGAAGTGGGATGGGATATCTATGTATTTTGTGACTGGACTACCACTTAATTCCAGAGGTCACGACTCCATTTTGGTGATTGTCGACCGACTCACCAAGTCGGCCCACTTCGTACCCATCAAAGAGCAGGGCTCAGTGGATATCTTGGGATGCCTCTACATTCAAGAGATTTTAAGGCTTCATGGTTTGCCATCATCTATCATCTCCGATCAAGATGCTTGATTTACTTCCCAACTTTGGATGGGGTTGTACGAGGCATTCGGGACGTAGATACGTCTGAGCACCACCTTTCACTCTCAGACATATGGTCAGACGTAGAGGACCATTCAAACTCTCGAGGACATGCTCCGTGCATGTGTCTTCGACTTTGGTCACAGCTGGGAGGACCACCTACCATTGGTGGAGTTTGCATACAACAACGGCTACCACTCCACCATCGGGATGGCACCTTACGAGGCATTGTACGACCAACCTTGCAGATCACCCCTTTATAGGAAAGACCCTAGGGAGTCAGCACATGTGGGACCGGAGATGGTCCAGGCCACGACAGAGATTGTCCAGGTCATCCAGGAGCGGATGAGGACAGCTCAGAGCCGAAAGAAGTCTTATGCTGACCAGAGGCAGGGACCACTAGAGTTCGAGGATGGCGACCACGTTTTCTTGCGGGTCTCACATCGACATGGATTACGGAGATTTGGCCAGGGCAGTAAGTTATCTATACTCTTCATCAGGCCATCCCTGGTTCACAGTAGGATAGTCGAGATGGATTATCGCCTGGCGCTACCACCTCAGTTGCACTGGCTGCACGACGTCTTCCACATATCTCAACTGAGGAGATACATGCATGACCTGACGCATATCATCGACCATGGGGAACTAGACATTGATGATGGGGCGAATTTTGCAGAGGTCCTGGTGGAGATCGAGGATCAACATGAGTGGGTCCTACGTGGGTGGTCGATTCCACTAGTGCACATCAGATGGAAGCACAGGAACCTCCGGGAGAGTACTTGGGAGCGGGAGGCTCAGATGTGAGCTCAGTACCCTCATTTGTTCCCCTAGTTTGTGATGTATCATTACTAGGATGTAAACCCCTAAGGTGTGAGTAATGTAAATACCTGTAAATTTTAAGGAAATTTTTCTTTCTTAATTTTTTTGGGATTTTACGAGTACGCAGTTTCTGACAGCACCTGATTCCGAGGCCCGGTGTTCCTGGAATCAATTTCTAAAGTTTATATCGGGTACATTCAGTGACCGAACGAGCGTCATTTCCTAAATTTTGAACCGGTTCATGGAATCGAAATCTGAGGGCACCGATGATACCTCAATGCCGGTATTTTCTTAGGAAGACCTTTTCTGGAGTTGCGTTTTATCGGGTGAGGTTGATAAATAAATGGGTTAACTAAAGAGTGAAATAAAAAATTTTGCAACAATTTTTATTTCTATTCTAAGTAGTTATAATCTATATAGTGGACTTGGACTGGGACCCACTACATCCTAACTCCACTAGGTAGTATATTAGTGAGGTGGGGCCCACACGAGCCCCCACCTCCTTCAACTTCCCCAACACCCCATTAAAACCCCCCCTCCAGAAATTAATATTGTAACTCTACCACATTAAAATACATGCCAATAAAATGATTAATTAATTGGACAATGCATGTAAATTAATTTGGTGAATTAAATTGTAATTTTGATAAAGGTTGGCATGAGTAATAAAATAAGGAAAGGCCTAATTTTATTTTTTTTTGTTGAATCGTTGTGTGGAGAGTTTTAGAGAGGAGGGCTCTGGTCTAGAAGAACGTCGTCTTCCACGTAGAAGAACGCAAAGAATGTCAAGACCTTGACGAAGAATTCCATCACCGCAAGGAGTGATCATCGTGCCTTTATTCTCCTCTTCGCAGCCGGTGTGACACACTGATCCACCTCATATGTTCTCGGTCAAGCACGGACAGAGCCTTACCTCGAGACGCTGATTTCCGTGACAATTTTCTTTCGACAAATACATCAACGTAGGGGAGTGTTTTTATGATGTGATTATCCCTTGCGTTCATCGTTAAATATTCTGGGCCACCTGTTATCATTTTAACCGAAGGAGGTCAGACCGCACGAACACGGCCGATCCTCCTCCCCCTTTTTGTTGATGTTAACCATTGTAGTCTGGAACGAAGGTGGCGCGGTGCAATGGAACCGCACGAGAACGAGGAATTTTCACTGCGGCGAAGGAGCGTGACGCCGTTTTGCCGTGCCGTTGAGGCTGAAAGAAGCCGCGGTCCGAGTCGGGCCACGTCGGAGGGACGTGGAGCCATCGCGCCCCGCCGGTCGGACAAGGCTGCGGTGGTGCAGGGAGGGGCGACCAGAACCGCCGGCCGCCGGCGCATGGAAAGCGGGACCCACATGGGTCCCACGGTGGCACACCGGCCGGCCTATTCGGCCAGCCCGCTCTAAAAATCCGAGGGTTATAACCCCGGGCTGGAAAAGAGGTAGGCCCCCCTTGAGGGGGCCATTTCTCAATCAAGGGGGCGGTGCCCCCTTTCCGTATCCGCTCGGCCGGCGTTGATCCTCCCCGCTCGGCTAGTGCTGAACCGGCCGCGCTGGGCCAGACCAGCCGCGCCGGGCTGGACCACCCGCGCCGGGCCGGGCTGCACCAGCCGGGCCAGGCCGCGCCCAACTGGGCCGAACCCGTACTCGGGTCGGTTCGACTCAGTTCGGCCCGACCCAGGGGGCGGGGTTGGGCCGGGCCCAGACCCCCCCCCCCCTCTTTGGACTATTTGCAGTCATTTGCCTATATCTTGGGCTACAGACCTCCAATTGATGTATTGTTAGTTGCGATACGATCCTTTGATTTAGAATTTTGTTTCAGTATATGACACTCAAGGTTTCGGAGAACTTTAGGTATGGTCAGGTTGGTTCGAATACGAAACCAATCGGGCCCTCGGAGTGGAAATACCTTTAACATGAGCTCTGGACGTCTGATTGACGTTCCTTCGATATTTTTTGATTTATCATAGTGAGACGGACCTTTTGGATTACTCCGCTCAAGGTTTGGATGCATTTGGAGTACGGTCGGCTTTGTTTTATCTTAAAAACCAACCAGGCCCCTGGGACAAAAAAGTCAATAACTCTCAGACCGGGCGTCTGATTGACACGTCGTCTATAGCGTTGAGTTCCTTTTGATGATATGGAACTATGGGATACATCAAATCAAGATTAAGTGTCAGTTGATGTATCGACGCCCTTGGCCTGTGGAGCGAACCCTCCCGGAAACGAGCGTGCTATGTGTGGGAACCCTAGAGTTGGATGCGACTACGACGACGATGATGACTGTACTGGGATCCTCCGTGGGTTCGGCAGCGATGACAACCATACTGAAATCCTCCGTGGGTTCGATGGAGATGACTACTATTCTTGTATCCTCTATGTGTCTGGTTGTATTACTGTTCTTGTATCCTTCATGGGTCCGGCAGTATTTGACTTTGTACTTGTATCCTACGTGGGTCCGGCAGAGTAGCCGGTCTTGTATCCTTTGTGGGTCCAACATCTTAGTTGGTCCTATATCCTACGTGGGTATGACATCTTAGATGAATCAGTGGCTACATATGATCATCTCTATCATCTTACGAAGAAGTATACCTATGTGAGCTGATTCTTGACCTTTCAATCATTATCTTAGATATGGTTGACTTGCTTTCCTAAGTGGATTGGGTTATGTTATCCAGTGTGGATTGGTTGTGCTATCCTGTGTGGACTGTACCAAACTTGGGCCCGGATATTGGAACCGAATAGGAATTGTTGACTTAGGGTTATGTATGGGAATATACCTATGTAGAGTTGGTTGTTACTTAGTGTTTTAATATTTCCTTTGTGGATTAACCTTTTTGGATTTTGGGAGACCTTCGGGGTCTTGGGGTCCCTACTGAGTAGCATATACTCACCCCTGCACGGGCTATGACCACACTACATTGTGTTGGAAGTAGACGACGGACAACACTAATCGTGGTTGAGGCTTGTGGAGCAAGTTGGTACCTGGAGGTGGACCACTGGGCGGGACATACATGGAGCAGACGGCTGGACCCGAGGAGCTGAGGAGACTATCTGCACCCACCTTTTAGGTGGGATTTCCAGTGGACAGCTCAGCGTTTCTACTTTAATTTTCAGTTGTTGTACTTTCCTTTTAGTTGTACTTTACATTTAGTTTGGGTTTTTATTCTGGCCCACTTACTTTTCCGCACTTACTATTGTACTCATTTTACTTAGTGTTTACTTCTGCTTGCTTACTCTCTGGTGTTTATTTTCTTTTATAAAGGCAATGCCTTCCCTTATATCGAGAATTACGCCTTGGTGCTAGTCACCATCCTCTGGCCTATGGAAGGTGGTTTTGGGGTAGTCACAACATGGATCCCAAGGACGGGTCATGACATTTATCTTTGCTAAAAAAGATGTGATAAAGGGTTATCTATATCAGTTATGTTTTAGCACTGATAATGGAAATCCTTATCACAACTTTATTTTTAAGTGACTATAAAGGACCCAATCGCTCATGTGAGTCCCACATCAAAATAACACATGGGAGGCCTCTTCGTTAAATATCATTCCACTGCATTCCAAGTACAAAAGTTTGTTATTGGGATGACCTCTCTCATATACTCTACACATATATTTTTTCCCATTCAGAGGCCCACCCCCTGCATCCCTTTGGTCATAACCCACAATTATAAACCCAATCTGGTCATACACAACCTAGCCCACCTATGTGATCAATTACACGACTTGACTTATAACCTAGTTTTTTATATGATTAAAAATATTTAAAAATTTGTAAGTATTAAACCCAAAAAATATATTTAAATAAATTTAAAAAATATTAGTTTTTTAATTAAAAAATTATTAATATGTTTAACATATATATTATAAATATTAATAAATATTATATATTATATATAGATATATAACCTGAATAATTTGAAAGAATTAAAAAAATAAAAAATAAAAATGTAGAAATTAAAATATAAAAAAAACTATTTATTAAATATTGATTTATAAAAAAGAATAAATTTCTTATATATATATATATATATATTAAATACTAATAAATATTATATATTAAATATAGATATATAATTTTCTAAATTTTAATAATTAAAAAAATAGAAGATAAATAAATTAAAAAATTAATAAAATATTTATTAATGAAACAATTATTAACAAATGTGAATAAATTTAATATATATATATATATGTGTGTGTGTGTATTATTATAATTATTAATAAATAATACATATTAAATATAAATATAGGAAATGAAATAAATGTAATAATTAAAAAAATATTAATGTGTTTTCTATTTTAATGGATTTTATACCTAATTATTCATTAATATAATTAACATTTTTATTATAGAAATACATTCATTAATATTTCTATATATATATATATGTCAATATATATCAATATATATATTATTCCTTAAAATATGATTTATATAACACAAAATATTTATGCTTACATTTAATAAATCTTATATTTAGTGAAAATTTGTTTATAATTGAAATAATTAGGTTAATTTAAAATTGTTACTATTTGTATCGAGTAACGGACATTAAATTAAATAACATTAGGTTTTTTAATTTAACATATATAAAACTTATGTTATATTGATTTCAGACATACATATTTATAATTAATGTTTTTTATATATAACGCACAGACAAAATATTGTTGTAAATTATTCAATTTTTAATATTCATTTTAGATTTATAATTATTAGAATTATATATTTAATATATATTATATAATTAATAAACTCTCTCATTTTTAGGTTTTTACTCAATATATACAATCGATTACTTTCTAATATTTTTTCGATTTTTTCATTTTAATATTATTTATTCATTACTAATCCTAATCATTTTTATTATATTTGTAATTTTTTCATTTTCAATTTTTATTTGTTCAATATGTTTGTGATTTTATCCATTTCAAATATTTATTTATACATTTTAATTCATTAATAATTAATTTCTTGAATATGGATGTATTTTATAGAATTAACATGCATTCATTAACATGTATAAATATTAATTTTTTATTTTTTTAAATTATCTAAATAATTAAAAATAATTAACCTTTTTTTGTATTTTTTCATTATTTTTATTATTTATTTCAAAAATTGACATTGTATATTACATAATTTCATTTTTTTAATTTAACATATATCAATCTTGTATATATACACAAAAGCACATTAATTTTATACACACAAATATTTATGTAATTAATGAAATCATATATAGAAACAAAAACACCTAACATTAATGAAGTTTAATCAAAATCAATATTTACATTAGAATTTAATGTAGTAACATAATATATTTTATATATTGATTTTTTAATTAGTAAATTTTACTTATTTATTTGTAATATTATTGTAGTTATTATTATAGATTTATTTTTTATATATTTTATTTATTATATTTTCAGATATTAATCAATTTCTAATATTTATTTATAAATATTTATTTAATATGATATAATAATTTCAATATGTATTCGTCTTCATTTCAATATTTATTCATATTTTAATTTTTTAATAATTAATATAATTAATAAAACTTATCCATTATTTTAATATTATTAAATTACACTCATTTCTAATTATTCAATTTCACTAATTTTTAACATTCATGAATTTATGAGTATATATTCACTAATAATTTAAAAAATATATTTATAAATAAATATAATCATAAATTCATATTTACTATATTTATAAAATACTATATTTATAATTATTAATAAATAAATTTAATTTTCAAAATGTAGTTGTGAAATTATAACTAATTAATTATTATTTCGACCCGAGGTGAGCATTTGGGGTGGTGATAAAATGGTCTGACAAGATTCCTCACAAATCTCTTATTGTAGAGACAGTTTCATGTCATGTTCACCTTTATTTTTTTCGACCCATTATACATCATGATCCTTTAAAGGATGATTGGATTAGCCCTATGGGTGCTGGGCAGTGTATCCATTCTGTATTTTGAAGGAGGGGCCAATGTAAAATGGTCCCAGCTGGCGATTAAATGGGGCCGAGTAATTTTCCAATCAACACTCCTAGGATATAACTTCCTCTAATGGTCTTCAGTGGGTTTCTGTGTAGAACCAAAAACAACCGACGACCCTGGCATCCAGGAATCATGGACCTACTTTCCAAAGGCAGATGCTTATTGGATGATTATTTGTCCAATGAAACTTAAGGACATTATTGGCAGAGAGGATGGGAATTTGGGATCATCGCACACTTTTGGGGTGAATTATATAATATTACGGGATACTTTTATAGATTTAACTCATGTTTATATGTTCATTAATCCATGGTTCATTCCCAAAGAGTGTGTCCACGGGAAACCCCAAGTTTTCAGGATTATCATTCGCATACCTGGATTGGATGCTACATAGGTACTGCTAACTTAATCCGTATAGTAAGGAACTCTAGAGATAATCGTCTTCCTGGGAGGACGGTATGTGACTTGATGTGGGATTGAACCCATAATATGGGATTCCTACATATCATCCGGAGAGGAATCAGACCCCACATAGTTTGGGAAACCTGGGGGTTTACACATCGGAGATGCCCATTTGAGAGGTTATGATTTAGAGAACCCTTTTTAAAGGAATCCCTTTTGAGATAAGCCATTAAATCAGGTGTCCTACGTATCCTGGTTGGATCACGAATCAGTGTTATCATAGTTCCGAAGCGATGGGGCTTACACATGGGAGCTTCCCATTTGAGAAGTTAGGATTGGGTAAACCCTTTTTGGAGGGCACCCTTTTGAGCTCAGGCCTTCAAGAAGGCATCGTACATATCCTAGTTTAACAAGAAATCATATTTCTCATAATTCATAACTGTTTAGATGTTTTACTCATCACAAATCTCTAATCCCACATGATTCATTCTCAATATGAAAAACAAGAGGATGAGAGAGGTCCAACAAACCGACACTTCCTTTACTATTGTTGGGAGAGGTTGGTCCTATAGTTTAATAGTCAAGGGTGACCATGGGAGAGGGTTAAAAAACAATGAACCTTTTAATGTAAGATGACATTATAGGTCATGCGGCACATCCCTTGGATGATTGGTCTATTACCATTGTGGGAGTGCCACGAAATGTTATATTATGTATACTAAAGATTAAAGTCATACAAACTTGGATGATGGTACAACAATTTAATGTCACATGGATATTATTATTTGAGGTCTTGCAGTTTAGGGTAATGAGATGAGGAAAACATGATATATAAACCATTATTAAATGGATGAAAATCATGTTTTGATGTTCTAATGTGCCTCAAACATGAGAGGGGTAGAATGTGTAAACTATGATTATGGAGAATCCTAGATCAAGTGAAATGATATGATGCGTGGAATCCAATGAGGTGTATAGAGATAAGAGAGGCCTCCCCTAAGGAAAAATTTGTCTCTTGTTGACAGACCATTTTTTTGGGCAAGATTTGCAGAGCCACCAGGGCATGTCGTGCATAGTCAAGAAGAGGTTTCCCTAGGACATTGACTATCCATTTCTGATGGTCGAGGATGTTTATGAAGATCAAAATTCAACCAACATTCTACAGTTTGAAGTCATATATCTTGGATGATGGCATCATAGTTTGATGTCGTGTTTTATGGACTAATACTGTAAAGTTTAATGACATGTGGTCAGGACAATGACTCCTAGTATAGGGTCATAGAATTTGGACCATTTGTTATAGGATCCATTATTAATTGGAGGATAATCAGGCTAGGTTGTTATGACATTACTTGAACATGATACGGAAGGAAAGTGTATATTGTGACTCTAGAGATTATCAGAACATGAGAAATGGAATGGGGAATGGAAGATATTGAGGTGTACAAAGATAGGAGATGAATCACCTAATGATGAATTTTCTATTGGTTGATGACTATTTTGTAGGAAACATATGGAGATCCATTGGGGCATGATGTTCATAGTCAAACAAAGGTGTCTGCTGGACACTTTCATTCGACTTTTGATAGCCATGGCGGTTTATGAGGATCAAGAATCACTAGAATCATAGAGTTTGATTGATGAAAAGGGCGTGTCCAAGAATTTAAGAAATATTTATATTGTAATTTTCAATAGAGTTATGGGTCAACATAATAGGAGGAAAGTGATAGGTTTTTTGGAAGGTTCATGAATAATGTCTCTTCTAATGGTATTTATGGAATGAATCTTTTGGAGGCATAAGGCTGCAATGGAAAATTCCGTCAACCCGGACTGAAAAGTTCACGGTGCGACTCTCCTTTTTTCAATGGGGTCAGTTATGGTAGCGAAGGGATTGGCCAGGAGGGTCGGGACTGCAGTCCAAAACAGATCCCATGTAGGTGGTGCGGGGTGTAGCCACCACGGTATGTACTGATCGACGTGAACTATTTTCCACATAGGGTTGTTTGCATATGAGTTGTTCGTGAACTGTCTGTCTGTGAAATATGTTTTCCCCAAATGAGCTGGTTGTGTAGGATGGTATGTAGAAGAGATGGCCACTAAGGACTGTCTGCATACTGGGATCCAAATATGGGTGTCCTTGTACTATCTTCTCCAAATGGGCATCCATGAATAATTTTTATTAATTTTTTTCTTGGTTTTGTCGGTTGGGTTCGGAGGGTCTTCCTAATATGGTTCATTGGATGAAGTCGAAGAACTTCATATAGTTCGCGGGATGGAATCTCTGAACTGTACTGGATTTGGGGTGGAGTCCTGTGAACAGCTTTGGGTGCGGGAAAAATTCCTCCATAACCCTCTATGTTCTTCATTCCCTTTTTCCCATCCCAGAGCTCTCCCTCTGTATTTTTCCACCACACACCCAAATTCCCCAAGTGGTCCTTTCATAGAGTTTCGAGTAATCAATATCTGCAATTCACATGAAACATTTTGCGTAATCAAATAGAAGAAATATAGCACGTATATGACCCACTCAACTGTGATTTTTGGAGGTGAGGGATGACGTCAGCTTCTCCTCATCCATGAACCTCATCATTCGCGGGGATGGTGTATGGGGTGTATCCCTTCCGAATTCTCTCCCACAAAAATAGTTCACTGAGGCTTCAGTTCGGGGGTGGAAATTCACAGTTAATAGCTTCGTTCATTGGGAAATTCCACATGGGCCTGCACATTATAGGTCATCCATGTACCTGTGGTTCACAGTTTATGCCTTCTGCATACATTTCTTGGTAATTGGTACATGGTCAGGATGGATCCCTTTTCAAAATTTTATTTCTTATAATTTCTTATCATGTTTTTAACCCAACATGTATTTCTTTCCTTCACCAAACATTCAAAAGAATTTTCCTTCCCTCTGATGAATTTTTAGGACCATAAAATTATATATTTAAATAATTATAAAATTACAATAAATATATTTCAATAAGGTACATATTTACTGTATTTGTATTTATATTTAAATTTACTTGTTAAATATATATATAATTATATATATATACTGATATTACCATATTTTTAATGATGAAATTATAATATATATATATTTAAATAACTAATATTTTTAATATTTTTATTTTTATTTATTGACTAAGTATATATAATTATATAATTATAATAATTATTATCAATTATTAATTAGACATATATTTGCATATATATTTAAATAATTATATATTTTTAATAATAAATAAATTTCAAGAAATGTTTTTAAAATGAATATATATTATTATAAATTAATAATTGCAAATTTAAATAATTATAAAATTATACTAAATATATTTAAATGATGAATATATTTAATATATTTATATTTATATTTATATTCATCTACTAAATACATATATAATTACATAAACATATTTAAATATATGAATATATTTTTAATTTTTTAAATATATTTAAAAATATATTTATTTATAAATATAATTAAAAATCCATAACGTCATCTATAAGCGCCCAAATGTTTTAGTTATAATAGAGAAGGATTTTATGAGTGATTTTTTTAGTGATTATGATGACATTTTTTATTAGTTCATGTTAATTATGGCATTGATAAAACACAAATTTATCATTGAATTTTATGTAGCACTAGTAAAACCCACCCCAATCCATTAAGAAGTACCAAAAACAAATTGTTTTCAGTCACACCTTTGATTATCCCACAAGAAGTCCATTTTTATTGTCTCTCCCTCTCAACCATCCCTCGGAAGAATAAATCCTTGAATCTAAGGTATGTTATTTTTTTCTCCTCCTCTCCTTTTGCATGATTCTTTGAGTTCTTTGGTGTGTGTTAGTACATTTTTTTCTTTTCTCAGTGCTATCTTGGGTTAAAAAATTTCCTTCTCTTTCATTTTATCCTCCTTCCATGCTCTTCATTCTCCTCCCTCGCTACTTTGTGCCATTTTATGATCCATAGTTGGAATCAAATTATATATTTTTTAATGCCATTATTCATAAGGTATTTAGTTTCTATTTGTGGATATTTTTTATTCTTAGTTATTGGAATATATTTTTTCTATTTGGTATTTATTGTGTTATTATGGTTATATATTATGGAATTATATTCAATTTTAATTATGAATTTTCAAATTTTGTGGTATTTATTAGTTTGGGTTTCTTCTTGGGGTTATGGATTAAATATGATGAATGATTTTTGGCATAATTCATGGTTTTTTTGAGTATGTATTCTAAATACAGTTATGAGTTGATTATTTAGGATCTAGTTTCAATGGAATATTTTTTTAAAATTTGTAGTAATTTTTTTATTTTGTTTCTTATTTTATAAAATTGATGTTACATAGTTTTTGGGGCTTCAAAATATCAATTATAATTTTAAAATATCTCTATAAATATTGGTATGTGGTATCAACTAAACATGTGATTTTCAAGATATACCTGTAAAATGTTTTCCCTCTATTTTCAAAAATATTTTTATAAAACTCATATTGATAAAAAAAAAATCTATTTTTTCATTTTTAAAATACTCTTTTTATGGTTTATATGTAACCAAAACACTATGTGCTTGATAAAAATTCATATATTACAAATAAAAAGTTCAAAATTCAAAAACACATAATAGACACAAAAATTTATTCAATTGTTCTATAGAATTGTATTTATAGATCATCACTCTCTGCTTATTATTTGGGGTGAACCATACATTACACAAAATCAACATTAGTGATCCTATAAAAAACCCATACGATAATTTTTTCAGTCTATTTAATTAAATTCAATTCTTGTACACCATATTATATCTTTTCATATAATCTCATAATCTTATAGTGTCACAAAATTTATATGTAATTATACATGGGATGAAATGGAACCCTTGGATATGTTTTTGAGTCATAATATTCTATAAACAACCAATATCTAAGTGCATGAACACGACTTATCAATTTGGTTATTTTTAACCTAACTAGAGTGGATTTATTTTTACCACAACAAAATTCTACAATTAGAGTCACCAATTCCCACTTGAAATTTAATAAGATAACATTTATCAAACCACACATGATCTATGGTAAAGAGTGATTCAATTGTGATTTGGAATCAAAGTTTATTAGATGAAAAGAATTTATTTACTATTAAAATACAATAAAATTAATATATATACTGAAACATCACACTTGAAAACTATAATGGTTTTATACAATTTAAAGTGTAAAAATAATTATGAATACCTTATTCTTGAATTCATTTCTATTATTATATTTTTTATATTTTTTTTAACATTTCCATCTTTAATTACTCGTAAAAAGGTTTTATACAATTGTTTTCATTTACTTCTCACATTTCTCTTCTAAAATATTACCATTATATCCACCCATTGTTTTCATACATTTATATTAGATAACATTCTATGATTATTCAATATATTACAAAAACATATGCCTTTGGATGGTAATATTTTAGTGCATTTGGAAACATGGAAACATAACCACTCATCCATAAGTTGACTGTGTCATCTCTTACTTTGTTCTACACAAATAGAACCCTTTTTAAACATATCATACATAATAAATATCATCATTACTTTTGAAATAAATCATAATGAAGTGTGAACTAATATTTTCAATAAAGGTAAAAAAAAGGAGATACTTAAGCATAACATGAAGAGAAGGGTATGAGAACATGATAATAACCATCGAAAAGCATACTCTGCATATCAATGATCATAATATTGACTCATGACATAATTATTAGCAAATAATAAGAAATTAATCATTATGAAATCAAATAGTAAGAACCATGACTGCATAACATTATAATAGGATATAGAATTTTTAGCATAAACATAAGCATAGAAAATCATTTTCATATTTGTCAAGGTTTACTCCCAAGACAATCATATTGGACAAAGTATATTACTGAACTAGATTCAATCTTTATTCCATCCATGTGTTACAGAACGAGGTTCACGACCCATTCCATCCCAATCATACTGAGTTGTGTTCACTCCCCTTTCCAGCCCTGTTTACCTAATGAGATAACAATATTTACCCAATGCATTTGAATGAGATATAGGTCCCACCAGCCTTATAGTTGAAACCAAATTTAGATTTTCCAAATAATAATAACAATTCAACATTTCATAACTCATAAAATTTAATGAGTACCAAAAATATTTCATTATATAATAACATGTGGAAAATAGTCAGGTTTCATAATAATTTTTTCTTATAATAAGATTTGAAATGAATCGTCTTTCATAATAATTTTATAATGGTTCAACCCATGTAAGAGAATCAAGTTTCATAAATATAATTACATAAAAATATAAACCATTTAGAGAAAAAATATGGATGGTATTCTTGGATCATATCCCTACTAAGATATAAGTAACACCAACGAATGTCTTCCGAGATGGAAAAATAATTTTGAAAGATTATTTAAAACATTTATTATGGAAATTATCCTTCTCACATTGAAAAAAATTCAAATGTGGAAAAATTTGAATACACATTTCTTAGAAATTAACCTTGAAAAATTATAAATGAAGCGTTGATGAAATAATAATTCATGATTTAGAAAGTTTTTGTTCATTTTGTATATGTAAAAATGAATATTCCTTACAAGTTTTTAGTAATATCCAAGAGAGAATTGTTTAGAAAAAAACATAAATATTTCATTCCAAAACATTTAAAAAAAATAAAACATGGGTAAAAATTTAATTTAAAATAATAAGATATAAATAAAACATTTTTTAAAAACATTTTTTTAAATCAAGATTTTGAAATTAAATAGATTACCTAACGAAGAGAAAAATAAAATAATATTTTATTAAAAACATTTTATTATTTTTCTTAAGTATCAATGCATAAATAAATGGTTCCATTATTTTAATATATCATTAATATCTAGAGGATAAGAAAATTAATGAGAATTTTTGAATGGTATATCATGTTAACTCAACATTGGATGATTAGTCATAAAAAATCGTTTTAAATGACAAGATTATAACCTAAAATATTTACCATCTTTGAAAAGTTGAATCATTAGATCCATGAAGTTATAGTATAAAATTAAATATAAAATAACATGAGAATGAATAAATTCATGATATAACATCTCAAATAGGTTTTATATACACGTTGTGAAATAATGTAGGTGCACAACATAACATATTTCTCAAATAATGAAAATTGCCACAAAAATATCCTTACCTTAAATATTGACTTCTATTTTACTCATTTAAACCACCAGTAAAATAAATATAAATTTATTATATATATATATTTTAAATAAACACATTCAAATATATCATAGCGTATATGATTTTCTTATAACCCTTTATTACCATTTTATTAACAATTCCATGTTAATGTTATGTTTTGAGTAATAACTGCTTCATTTTCCATATGTGTCATGACTTTTTATTTTTGGTCCCCTAAATTCATTCACAATTTCATCATATATTGAATATAAAACATGATATAAATAAAATATATACCCATCATATATGTATATATAGTAATCCATAAAATTTAGTGATAGAAAATAAATTCTTTAAAAAGATGGTGGGTTGTACGTACACATGACCATTCTTTTTTCCTTTTCATGTTGCGTTGAAGGAAATAAAAGTCAAATATATATATTATCAATAAATAATATTCTATATTACATTTATATTTCATATATATTAAATTGTTTTTTAATCCCATCATTAATGCATTCCATGTATAGAGTGAACAACTCACATTACTTCATGAGGCGGTAGTTCTCAATACAAACGAACAACATTATCATATTCCCAAAAACTTTGAGTATGGATGTATATATGATATGATAATTATATTTTCATTATAAAATCTTAAATATAATTAAAATAAATTATAAATTATAAATCCATCCTTATGTACAATATTGAGATTTGGTGATGGTAAAATGAACGTCATCGGTTTGTGAGGTAGTAGTCCTTCGTACACACAAAAAAATATTTCACAACCCATTTAAAAGAAGCACTGAAGGTTGTAGGAAATTAAATTAACATAAAAACATC
The DNA here is from genome assembly GCA_963277665.1 of Viscum album. Classification (NCBI taxonomy): domain Eukaryota; kingdom Viridiplantae; phylum Streptophyta; class Magnoliopsida; order Santalales; family Viscaceae; genus Viscum; species Viscum album. Next base: position 886,279,214 of record OY728123.1, read on the forward strand.
TATTTATATGGAATGTACATTTTCAATTGTATAATAATGTTATAAAAATAACATATTGGGGTGGAGGAATAAAAAAAACCAAAATTATCATTGATTAACGTTACCTCTTTTTAAGGTATCTTCGTTTAGTTTTCACTAAATGAATTTCTAGGATGAATTTATACCAAAAATAATGATTATAGGATGAGGAGAGTTAATTTTGGAATTTATTTATTTAGGTATTGGCCTACGAAAATTAGGTTTTACTATGAGAAGAATAGATGGGTTGGGGTGGTCTTTTATAAGGTGGGAGAGGACAAACTTATTATTTTTTAAAAGAAATATGTTTACACACGTTTTCACAAGGAAAAAGGGTAAAAATAGATTAAATTGAAACCCTATACATGATAAAGTCTATATATTTCTATAAAATAGTTTTTAAAAAAATTTATATGTCAATTGGAAACTTATCATTTTAGTTTAACCCCCAGTAAACTCATTTTTACCTAATCATGGTAATTAATTTTTATAGTATTCACTATTCATTTTGATCAAATTATAAATTAGACAATATTAGAAAATATAAATTATTTTCATTTTGAATAGTGAATCCATTTTTCAAAATTCTATTCACCGAAGTGGAAAACATTAATTTAAAATTAATCTCGAAGGCATTATGAGAAAGCAGGTTTTTATAGAAAAAAGGATCAAAATATTACAAAGATTTTATTTCCAATTTAAGTATGAAATTGATTAAAATAATATAAATCCTATTAAAATAGGTATAATTTAACTAATTATGTATAAAAAAATTAAATATTATTTAACTTTATAAATAACTTAAATGAAAAACCAATTTTCAATTATAATTCAGTAATTTTCACTATTCATCAAAAAATGAAACATTTCCAAAAAATCCAAAAACTTTCCAAAAGATAGTTTTGAAATTATGAATTAAAAAAGTTAATTTTATTTTATCAACTGTTTTATGAATGCTTCAAAAATTAATTTTTTACAGTTCACACGAAATACATAGACCATTTTTTAGAAAATTAAATTTTTAAAACATATAAATACATTACCACGATTTATTAATTATATTACCAATATATTTTATTTATATAAAGACATTATACATAATATTCAAATGTAATTATTACTATTAATTTTTCTCTGTTTAATGTCTAGTTTATAAATGCCTTTTTAAATTTATAATATTTACAATATTTCATGTTTATGCTAAAACATAGTGTTTTGTGTAATAAAAGCTAATCCATAGAAATGAAATCCATTGTATTTTCAGGATGGGGAAGTTCTAGTGGGTTGGGCCTATGAGTCGTGTATGTGAATTGTATGCCTCTGGGCCTTTGGGTCATGTATTGTCCTTTGGGTAATGTTTGACCTTGTGCATTGGGCTTACAGGTCATGTAAGGGTTACCCTTCAACCCATAATAGGGGGATTATCTGGAATAAAATAAAATAAAACCCTTTTGGACATTCGGGCAAAGCTAATACATTGTTTTGTCTAGAAAAATATTAAATTAGTGTTTCATATAATTAATAATTGAAATGGTGTTGTTTGTAAAACTATATGTCAAATATATTTAATTTATTTGACAAAAAATAATTTATAAAAACTCAGGGTGTTACATTATACTCCCCTTAAAAGAAATTTCTCCCTAAAAATTATTTATTATGTTATAAGAAAATTAGGATACTTCTTCCTCATCATATCCTCACAGTATCACGTTTCGTCCTAAAACTAGTGGGTTTTCTATAAATCTTTGACCAGGTGAGCTCTTTTTTAGAGCATGGTGTGTACAATTTGGAAACTCCAAAAGTTGTTCCTCCTACGAATGATATTGCTCCTAGATAATGACCTCTCATATTAGTACATATAAAGGTTCAATTATGTAATTTCATAGGAGAGATACATCAGAAAAATCATGGAATTGATAGTGGTTTTTTGGAAGTTCAAATCAATAGGATGAAATCACGATACTATCAATAATTTCAAAGGGACTGGTATACCAAGGGATCAGTTTCCTTTTCTTCCTAAATCTCATAACATTATTCCTTGAATAATTATTTACAAACACCATATCACCAACTTAAAATTCTAGATTACAATAGATATTATTAGCATAAATATCTATCTGACTCTAATCATCCATAATGTTTTGTTGATTTTCTTTCACTTACTCTGTCATTTCTTCAGCTATCTCATACCCCAATAGATTTCTTTCTCCAACTTCATTCCAATATGTTGAATCTCTACATTTATTTACATAATTATCTTCATATGAATCCATCTAAATTATTTAGTGAATTTTATTATTGTATAAAAATAAAACTAGGGGAATATGTTGAACCAAACCAACATTGAAATCTAAAGAACGTGTTCTAAAAATATCTGATAGGGTTAATGTTCTTATTTTAGACTAACCAACTAGTTGAGGATGATACAATATACTGAAATTGAATTCCATACCAAGAGAAATATAAATACTTCTTGAGAACATTGAGTTCAAACATTTATCCCAATTAGAAGAAATGGAATATGGTACTCCATGTAACCTTACCACTTTCTTAATATATATCCTAGATATATGATCCAGAGAGAAGTCTTCTCTGATAGCAATGAAGTATCTAGATTTAGAATGGAAATAGACTACCACCCATATATAATTTTTTCTTTTAGTCATTTTGTGGTTCCCAATGACAAAATTCATGGTCATGTTATCCAATTTCCATTCTAGTATGGCTAATGGATGCAATGTCCCCTAAATATTATCTTTTAACCTTAACTTTCTGACATACCAATTACCAATATACAAACTTTGTGATATATCTATTCATCCATTCCCACAATAAGTATTCATTCAAATAACTGCACAATCTCATACTTCTAAGAAGAATAGATAATAAATAACTTTGAGATTACTCTAAAAACTCCTTAAAAAGTTGTATGGATGGAGCACATAAACTGTTACTAAAACTTATCATTCCATCATGATCATGGATAAACTCAGGAACATTTCTAACCTTATTTTTCTACTCTACATCTTCATTATAATTAATTATAATATATACATTGATAGATTTCTAAAAATTCAATTGAGAAAGATATTTTTTCCCTCCCTTTAAGATTTCCAAACCCATCCATTTCAAATCCATAAAAATTTGATCTTTTGTGATCCTCATTATGAATAAGCTCGTATGATCCTTTCGACTAAAAGAATTGACCACCTTGTTTGATTACCTAGGGTAGAAATGTATTAAACAATAATAATGATTAATCATATCTAAAAATATTCAATGGAAAATATTAAACTCATTTTATGTGAATATATATAATTAATGTTTTTTATTAGTGTATATATCACTCTTTTCTCCACAAAGATAATGCCTCAAAATATTTAATGAAAAAATTATCGGAGCTAACTTCAAATGTTGATTTGGATGATTTTTCACTAGAACCTTCAATTTTCATAAAAAATAAGATATAACTATTTCAATATTCATAAAATCAAATCTCATTATTTTCATGGATGCATAACAATAGATTAAAAACCTTTTTCTACAGAAGAGTAATGTAAGCATAGGTGCATTGACTAATATTATCTTTAGTTAATTAAAATTTTACTAAAATTAATATATCTAGAGGAAATTGGTTCACATACATGTTAAATTGGTAATAGGATTAGATAGCCATAAGAAATTATCAACAAACAATATATATTTTCTAGGTAAACCCAGACAACGATGGATCTCAGTCACAAAAGTTGTTATGGGAAAACATTTGATAGCCTTAATAGCTGATAGATATTCTAATATATCATCTTTTGAGATTATGTGACCCAAAAATGATTCCCTTCTCAGAAAAAATTCACACTTTGTAAATTTTTCATATATTTTCTCCTTATTTAGGGTATTTAGTACCATTATAAAGTGGTATTTATGATATTATTTTTTATTTGAGTATATAGGTATATTGTCTATAAAGACTTCCAAAAAATGATCAAGGTAATATATAAAGATTATATTCCTTAAATCTGTTAATATGGAAGGGGAATTAGTAAGACCAAATGGAATCACTATATATTTATAGAGTCCATAACTGGTACAAGATGTCATCTTAGTTATATCGTTATAATTTACCTTTAGTTGAAGATATCTACAAAGAATATCAATCTTGAAAATGTTTTGAGCATCCTGAAGTTGATCAAATAGGTAATTAATATATGGTGTAGGATACTTATTAGTGATCGTTATCTTGTTGAAATACTACTAATTAATAATGAGTCAAATCATTCCTTTTTTATTTTTAATAAAAATAATAGGTTTACCAGAACGTGACACACTTGTCTAAATTAATTCCTTGTGAACATTTTCCAATTGATGGTTCTTTAATTCCATAATCTCTATCAGGGACATTCTATTGGGTTTCTTTGAAATTGGTGTGGAATCTTGTCTGATTTTTATTGAGAACTCAATTTTACATTTTAGTGGATGTCTGGGAAACTCTTCTAGAAATACATTATCAAATTCCCACAAAATAGGCATGTCATCGATGTTGAGTTTCTCCTCAACCATTTGAGATAAACACCCCTTATGAATGGGAATTAAGACCCATAAAATTGATGTTATCTATATTTTATGTTCATTCATATTTTCAAATATATATAAGACCATATGTTGGCTTATAATATAGAAAATAACATACCATCATGGGAAATTGATGTGGAATTTATGCAGATAATGGAAATCCATGCCTAAATGACATTATATTCAACAAGATGAAGAATTATAGGATTTGTAGGAAGCACATTCCCACCAATGTCAACTAGAGTGGGATTAGAGACATGATATGTGATAATCATACCATTAATGGTGTTCAATAAAATTTCTATATCTAATTATTTTTTTATCAACTTTACACGCATCAAAAATTCTTCATATATGATAGAATGGGTAGATCAATAGGGAAATAAGCAATTATAAGTTATAGATTGTAGGGTATGTTTACCTTCCACTATGTCATTATCACATCCCTTCTCAAAAATACTGATCAAATGATATTTCCCATTTTCCCACATCTTTGGAGGTTGCTGACATTTATCATCATCAGCAATCCTCGCGTTTGGGTATTTTTTATCATAATTTACATTCTCCATACACTTTATACACTGAAGTGTGGGTGGTGCATTTAGTGTAGATTTATCTCTATTATAATTATTAGATAACTTATTCCCATAATATTGGGAATAAATTTCCTAATGACCATCCCTATCACAACCAAAACATGTACTTATTCCCCTAGGAAATTTTCTTCCATGCTTCATCCCACACATTGAGAATAAATGAAATCTTATCTTCATCTATCAATGTTTTTTAGATTTTCCTTTCAACCCCATCTTACTTTTCTTTTTAAAATCATGAGATTAATATATAACTCCATCCTCCATTTCCACCTTAATAGCACATCAAAAAATATCTGCATAGATATTGAATTATCTTATGGATAACTCCCTTCAGATACTTAGTTTTCATCCACTAAATAATAAATAAACATTAATTTCAAGTTAGATGATAATTCCTAAATATTACCTTGAAATTCATCTAAAATTCGACTCATTGGTACCAATAGATTAAACATCATTTTTTCTTAACTCATGGAACTCGTTATCTGTATTCATATATAGAATACAATGGTACCAATTATTGAAAAATATTTATTTAACTCATCCCAATCCATCATGTCAATTTCATTATTTTTCCATATTTTCTTGATAACAATATACCATTTGTTTGATTCAACTTCCAAATAGTCGATTTTCAAAATGAATTTTTCCTGTTCCAAATACCCTATAATGGAAAATATCATTCAAATGGTAATGGTCATTTGTATAGAAACTAGAGGATTAGAAGACCCACTAAAAGAATGTGGGTGTATCCTCATGATAGACTCAACTGAATATTGTATCCTTCATTATTAATTATAAATCCCATCATGATTCATAGATTGGGAAAGTTTTGTGGTTATAGAAATAATATTTTTAATTATAGATCCCGTAAAATTTGGATTCCTATGATAACAATCAGTCTATTTTTATTCACACTCTACATTAACATGGTTCCTTTGAGTTCCATACATTGACTTAAACAAAAATACATAGTTTAAGAAGAAATAATAATAGTGGTGAACCACATAATCATGAAAATGACTTATATGATGTCTATATTATGACACATTCATTGTAAAATATGACTCCTTTAGATTATCATAGTCCATCCATAGTTATACTATAATTAAATACTTCATGATAGTTCATAAACTGTTTTTAATTTTTAAATCATATCCCATGGGAGTGTCAAACTTGGTGTGCTGCAAGAACCATAATTATGAACCAGTTCCTAATTCGTCCCATAACAATATGGTGTTTTCATTTGGGTTACCCAAAAGTACATATATTCCAGTACCATACCAACTTATAGTGTCCAGGTATGGATTTATTTCTAGGAAACCACTTGCTCTATCCATCACCAAATTTCAAATACATTTTCCTATTCTATGACTCATCATTATACATATTTTGAGACATGTACTTAGGGATCTCACACTGGTTTTCTCATTCAAGTTTCCCAATTTTAACTAAAACTTTTTTTTTGAAAAAAACTATAGAGAATTAGTTTTTTCATACATATATTCAACATGATTATTTATGATTATTCATTACATTACATAAACACAAAAATGATGAATGCAATAGTTCACTACCTTTGGAAACATGGAAACAAAAACATTGGTCCATACTTGAGATAAATTATCCCCCACTATGTTCTTTGCAACTACAAAATATCTTATACATGTAATAAAAAACACATATATTCATAACCTTGGGAAAGAAAACATAATAAATGGTGGGATCATTGTCTCAGTAAGGGTAAACGAGGGAGATACATAATCATAACCTGAACATAAGAGAATGAGAACAGGATAATAATCTTTGAAAACCATTCCTAGATATTAAATATCATAATATTGAGTCATGGAATAAGGATTGGTAGTTCATAAGACCTGATTAACAATAGAATAAAATAACATCAGCCATAACATCATAACATTGGAATACGAAATTGAATTTTGGGCACACACATAATAATATGAAATTATTTCTGTATAATTCGAGGTTTACTCTAACGATAATCAGAGTGGATAGAGTCTATTATTGAATTTTGTTTACTCCTCATTCATTCATGTCATACTAAATCAGTTTCACTACTAATTCCATCCCTATATTAATGAATTTGGTTCACTCCACTTTCTTGCCCTGTCATACTGAATTGGGTTCACTCCGCTATCAAAACCTTTCATACTAAACCTAGTTCAATCCTTGATCTATTCATATCTATATTATGTGATAAAAATATTTTCCTAATGTATTGGATGAAGATAAAGTTAACACCCTTCACAAAATGAAAACCATATTATGTGTTCCATAAGATCATAATCAATAATCATATAATAACCACTGAAATTAAATAGGTTTCATTAAATTTCATCATATCATAACATATGGAAAATAGAGAGGTTTCAAAATAATTTCATCACAGAATAAACCATGAAAAGAATATTGTTTCGTAATATTTTCATTATGGTATAACCCATGGAAGATAAATGGTTTTTATAAACATCATTCCATAAAAAAATAAAAAAAAATTAGAGAAATAATATTAATTGTATATTGGGATCATATCCCTATTAAAAAAAGGTAACTCCAAAAATTTCATCTTAGATGGAAAACTAATTTTGAAAGTTCATTTTAAACATTTAATGAGGAAAATATCCCTTCCAATTTGAGTAAAACATCATAAAACATAAAAACATTTAAAAACATTTTTTGTGAAAATAATCTGGGTAATATATATAGGAATTTAGAATGATATAGTTTGTCATGATGTTAGAAAATTCAGTTCATGTTTTACATGTAAAAATGAAGATTCATTTTATATTTTTGGTAATTCCCAAATGTAAATTCATTATAAAATTACATGAATATTCAATTAAAAATAACTTTTTAAATGTAAAAAATGGGTAAACATTTCTTCTTAAAATCATAATATAGTAACAAAACAACATTTAAATGTTTCTCGAAAACATGGTTTTGAATGAAAAAGTATTACCAACTGAAGAGATAAATAATGTCAGATTTTCATAATAACATTTTACTTATTATATTAAGTGTTATAGTGTAGAAAATGGTACCATTACATGAATATTTAATTAATTACTATATAATAATAAAATTTATAAGAATTATTAAGAGTTATATCATTATATTTAAAAATTGGATACTTAATCATAAATAATCCAGAAAAATAATAATATTGTAACAATTTATATTTACCATCATTGTAACATTGAATTATAAGAACATTATGTGATGAAATAAAATATAAAAACTATGAATATATTAATGATATAACATGATAAATTGGTATTATAAACACCTCATGGAACAATATAGGAGAATATAATAATATAACTTCCAAAGAAAAAATTGAGATAAAATTCCAATTACTTTATGTCTTGACTTCCGTCAAACACATAGAAACATACTCTATAATAAATATAAGTTTATTATAAATCTATTATATAACATTATTCATATATATCATAATATATATGATTTAGTTATGACCATTTATTACCTATATATTTACCATTCCAAGTTAATGTTACCTTTCACGAATTAACCACATTGTTTTTCATATATATGAAGACTTTTTATTTTTGTCCCTATTACTTATATAATGATTTAATAATATCCAAAATGTAATATATGATATAAATACCATATGTATTCATTATATATATATATATATTAATCCATAAAATTTAGTGATAGAAAATACATAGCTCATGGAAACGATAGTCCATACGTATACATAAACATTGTTAATTATTTTTTTCTTAGGTTGGATGAATGAAAATAAAATGATATAAAATACCATTACATAATCATTTTTAGGTCATATATATCACAAATTTTTATTAAACCCTTCCTCAATACATTCCCTGAAAAGCTGGAACAAATCACATCGCTTCGTGAGGCGGTAGTTTGATGTACACATGAAAGGTGTTACCGTATTCCCACAAAATAGAGAGTAAAAATTTATGTATGATATAATAATTTAAAAAATTAATAAAACTATTAAAATCATTTATATAATATGTAAACAATAAAACCATCATTATCTCTAACCATGATATGTTGTAACGAAAAAACAAATGACATAGGTTCGGGAGGTGGTAGACCGTCATACATATGAAGTCTGATTTTGTAATCAATTTAATGGAAGTTGATATAGTATTAAATGATTAAATTTATATAAAAACATCTAATTATATGTAATATACTTATTTTATTATGTAATAATGATATAAAAAAAATTTAAGGTGTAGAGGAATAAATAAATCAAAAACTCTCTTTGATGAATGTCACCTATTCTTTTGGTATCATTATTAGGGTTAAACTAAATCCTTATTTTATGGATTTATACAAAAAATTAGGATTATAGTAAGATTTTATGGAATTTGGGTAGTTATTTTGGACGGGATTGGTTGAACCAAATATGATTCATGCCGTGAATTAGACAGGATTGGGGAGGCCTTTTATTAGTAGGGGAGACAACAAACATTAGTCCAAAATGGATCATATTCAATAGATATACATGTTTAGGTATAAATATTTCCATAACATATTTTTTAGGTAAGTAAATTGGTAAATTTACCATTATTGTTTTAGTTTAACCTCTGATAAACCAATTTATACATTAACCATGGTAATTAATTTTTATTGCATTCACTATTCATTTTGGTCAATAAAATAAGTTGACATTATTAGAAATTATATATTATTTTAATTAAAAATATGGAATCCATTTTGAAAAATTACATTCACATTATATTAAAAAATTATTGAAAAATTAATCCCACATATGTGGTGAGAAATATGTATTTTAATGAAAAACGATAAAAAGTTTACTATGTTTTTATATCCAATTTCATTATGAAATTGATTCTAATGACCTATATAAGAATAATATATTTATAATTTAACTAATTATAATTTTAAAAAATTAAAATATAATATTATTTAATAATTATATTAAATAAAAATTAATTTTTTAATTAAAATTTTCAATTTTTTAGTTTTCATCAAAAAATGAAACATTTCAGAATTATCCCACTTATTAAGAATATAAAAATTTTGAAATTATATATGCAATTTTGTTTATTTTATCCAATTAATTTTATAAAAATATCAAATTTTATTTTATTATTATTCAAAAAAAACATTTAATTAGAAAATTGTATTTTTAAAACATATAATGAATTTACTAAAAAATTATTTTTTTCATTATTTTTTATTGATATAAAACCATTATACTAAATATTTAAAAATAATTTATTATTATTCAGGTTTCTAAGGGAAATTTCAATGTTATAACGTTTTCTTCTAAATTATAATATTATTAATAAATATTGGTTTTTTTAAAACTCAATGTTTTGTGTAATGTAAGTTATTCCAGTGTTGCATGTAATGTGAGATTTATTTGGTGTTTTGTATAAATCAAAAATAAAATAGAATTTCCAATATTGAAAAATATTAATTAAATTTAATTTAATTAAAAAATAATAATTCATAAAAATATAAGGTTTGACATCAACTTAAATCAAATATTGTTATATCCAATGTTGATTTTAATCCTTTGGTTGATTATTAAGTTAAGAAGTTTAACATTGAACCTAAACAAAAATAAAAATTTAGTGACAATAGTCTATTATAAACTAATAACATTGTTCTGAATTTATGATTTACTATTTCACACTAAGGACATCCACTAGAATACCCATGTTTAACTGTTAAAACTATTTCCTCCATGTCTTTGTAAATTGGTAGATATTTTTATTCTCATAACCATTTTAACTACTATTTTGAGACACTACTAGTGGTTTATGGGTGTGTATTTTTTTTCTCAAACTCTACATAGACTCCTCAATTGATATACAACCTCCCTTCTACCAATTTTCATGTCCTCATATATAATAGTAACCAGAAGATCACATGAGTGAGTTATTTATGTTTTTTATATAAGAGGGATTTATTCCTTCGTTATAGTATGACATACTAGAGGTTATCTACAATCCTTTTTGGATATTCTCTAACTTGTATTATTTTTCCTGTCGATTATGATTCATATGGTTTTAATTCTATTATGAAATTATTTTATACTATGATTTCATTATTTTAGTTGTGTTTTTAATTACCTAGAAAGTTATGGGTAGTTTAGATTATTTTCATTCATCATATGACCTTTTTGGTTGTTTTTTAATTCTTGGATATTTTGACCTACTGATTAGTTATTTTGAATTTTTAAAAAATAACAAACATGTAATATCTCTATATAAAAATTGGTAATTCATTCCAAAAATATGATTTGACCAACAAAACTATCCACAAGTTGTTGATGATCAAGTGGCGCCCTTGAGGTAGTAGTGAGTGTGAATCATGTCCTGTTTGTATATTCATGTTATGGATAATATATAAAGAGTCATTTTTTACTACTATAAATATTATTAATATCATGGATTCAAATTCATAATAATTTAATTCTAAGGAAAAATATTCCGATTTTAAAAAAAACGAGTAAAAAATATAATTGATAAAATTAGAATGGTTTATCAAACATTGTTACTCCATTAAATATCCACTCACACTATCAATGAAACACCACTTGTCCTACCACAAAATGAGTGAAGAAATGAATAAATATAAACTCATCCCACTTTTTGGAAACCACCCTAAAAATATTATAGAAACCATTATAGAATTAAAGACATGTTGTGATGGGAAGTTGGATGCTTTTGAAATTCAGTCCTAAGAAAAAAGGTCATTTATTTTTTATGGAGTTATTAAGGGATTTATTTGAAGGTTAAAAATACAATGGAAATGTTTGAAAGAGTCTGAGTAACCCCATCTAGTTGAGCCTTCTCAATTTCACACCAATTGAGGAGACTATTGTAGGAATTAGACTATTACTTATATTTTTTTCATCTTTAGACAATAAACTATGAACTGTTTTCTGGTTCTTTTTTAACTCCCACCCTAGGAACATTTAGATTTAAAAAGAAAATTTTCATCATCATCATCTTCATCTCTTGAATAGTTATTATTGAATTTGATTTCTTAAGACTCATCCACCATCTCTTTTGGACAAGCACATTGGTTTCTTAAACTACATTGAACTGTAGTCATCCCATACCAGGTACCAATGATCATTTTGGATGAATTTGGAGGATAACACTTATCTCTAGTGGATTAATTAATTTCATAAATACAAATACCCATTTCCTTAAAATAATACAAGAATTATTTCAAGAAATCAAATGTTGGGTTCTACTTATAATATTTCTCTGTAATTTTATCTTTTTATTATGAATATATTATTTTATTTTTTTAATTTTTTTTAAGAAATGGTTATTTTAGGAACATAACCGAATGAATATGAATTGAAAATGGATAATGTTGGTCTTATGAAAAAATATTATATAAATATAGAGTTTAATAGTTCATTAATTTTATAATAGAGGTTTCATACATCACTTCTCAAATCCTTTTTCCATGTTTATGTTGTTGTCATTCAAGAAAAAATAATTCATAAATTTTGGAAGAACCTTTTAATTTTCAGGGAATAGGTGATAGCTTTAAATTTTGGAATAAACATGGGTAGAATCTAAATGTGAAAACTGATTGGTATGATACTATAGTTTATGGATCATTTGATATGAATACCAGTGTAAATGATGAAGGAGTTCTCATGGAAGAAATATAAAAGGAAGTTAAAGATGACATTTTTGACGTTATAATTCTGTTTGAGAAGTTAAATAGTTGTTCTAAGTGATCATTGTATATTGGTTGTACAAAATATAAAACATTATCATTGTTATTGATGTTATATAATGTGAAATATGGAAGTGTATGGAGAGTCACCTTCTTTACAGAAATACTTGGTCTCGAGAATGATATCTACCAAAATAAAATGAACTTCTTTAACAAACATATTATTCATAATGAATGAGAAGTTCAATGGGAATGATCCAAAAAAAACTACATTCTTGTCCAAATGATTATAAATCGTTTCAAAAGGATCATGAATCACACATAAAATGTATAAAGTTTGGCGTGGATTGGTACAAGAATGATGAATCATGTCGTTATAATGTTTTATGGTAATTTATTATCATTAAATAATTTAAAAGACTATGTGGATTCTTGGAAACCATGAGACAATTGACAAGGAATATAGATACAAGAATTAAATATGGAAAGCTATGTTTTCTAGAAGATTCTTGTTAGTGGATGAAAATTGATTATGAGTATGTTGAATTTTAAAATGAGCTAATAAACTCCCATCGTGCATTATATATAGATAGAATAAATCTTTTTTTTCTACATAGTAGTATTTATAGTATATGAGCTATCATGTTGGTAAATTATATATTGTTTTCATGATTATGCATAAAGCAAAAATACTTTATGATTTATCTAGTTATAATTGGAAAAAAGAAACCGGGTAATGATATTGATTCCTATTTGGATCTATTGATTGATGATCCAAAATTGATATGGGATATTGGTGTTACAATGTATGATTCTCATAAAAGTGTAGAATTCACAATGAGGTTGATGTTTTACTAGATGATAAATTAATTTCCTACTTTTGGAAATTTTTTGGGCTATGACATTAATGGAATTTTGGGGTGTCCCAATTGCGAAGAATAAAAACACAAAAATCATTCAAAATATACATTAATGATTGTTTTTTAGTAAAATGTATTTGTTTTATTCGCTGAGAAAAGTACTGATCCTGGATGACATTATGTAATCAAACTAATGAACAAGGTACAAAACTATCTCTAAAAATGGGTGATCATCTATTTGATAATGTAAAATATTTTGAAACTATTTTTTGAAATCCATTTATAAAAAACCTTAAGAAATCATATTGGAAAAATTTGTCTCTTTTCATTGAATTTGTGTATTTAAATTGTTATTAGGGTACACATTTTATTGTTTTCATGCATGTAGAAAAAACATGCATCTTATAGAGTTATTAGAACATAACTAAATGTCCCTGAAAGAAAAATATTTCCTTAAGGATAGGTTGTACATGATTGACATGGGTTTAAGGGAAGAGTAGGCACTAGAGAAGGGTAAAGGGAAGACTTTTCTTCCTTCAAAATCTTACTCTCTATTCAGACATGAAAAATTAAAATTTATTATTTTTCTTAAAGTTGAAAAAAAATTATATGGGTATTTATAAAATATCAGTAATGTCATGTAAATGAATAATTTTAATTTACATAGAATAAAATCACATGACCATTATATTTTAATGAAATATTTTAGGCATGTCACTTTACATTTTACTTTTCCTAAAAATGACATCATACTTTAACTAGACTATGCTTCTTTTTAAAAACCATATGCCATAAATTTATCACCGAGAGAAATTTCTAGTCATTAAAAAGGTGATTATAGTGAATTTATCTAAATTATATTTTATCTTCCCAAAATAATTCTTGAATATAATGTTCCACTTGATGGTTCACTTGGTTAGAGATGGTCAACTATGTAGTTTTATCCATTATATATGGATAAACACTAGTGAACATTATATGATGATTTTGAAAGGGAATGACAATAATAAAAGTTAGTCAGTATTTTTTATTGAAGAAAAATATATTATTGAATAAACTATTGAATTCTTTACTGAATACCTATTAGATATTTATAGCATTGGTCTCCCAATGTTTTATCATAATAAATATCTTACGGGTTAATGTATTTTCAGAAGAGATATTTTAAAAATACCAATCACAAAGAGGGATCAATCACACCATTATGTTTTATATAATTATAAATATGTTGATCCATATGTGGAATCCTATAATGTAACCCTTAAATATTTTTATGCATCATGTGTTGAATTAAGGATATCAAATACACATAATCAATAGTTCATATGTTGTTTCTGGGATCATATTTATATAGAGTAATAAAAAAATGATAAATCAATTTTTTGTTGAATTAGATGACTAGCCAGGAGGGAAACTTTATATGTTATATCTTATACTAGTTTTTAAGTCAACAGTAATACATTCCATACAAAATAACTTGATTAGTATTTTACGATGCAAAATAGTGGAGTAATTCATATAGCAGAAGTGATTCCCATATCTAGTTACAAGGGCAGAAATCAAATTTATTTGTATATATCATATTTACGAATTACCAAAAACAATATTTGTTAGATATACATCATTTCTAGTGTTGATTTTCAATTTAAAATGGGTTGAAAATAGGAGTGCAATGAAAGTTGAGGAAATGGTCTTCGTGAAAGTGAATTTCAGTGTGGAAGGGAAAAAGATGAGTCATTCATAATGTAACCAAAAATAATGAAATTATTATATTTTTCAAATCCAAAAAACAATAATTGGTCAATTGTTCTGATGGTGACTAAAACAACGATAGATTCCGATGAAAAATAATCTAAGGATAACCATTTCATTGGGATTTAAAAATCAATTCATGGTGGTCCCAATGTTGAAATATTTTTATATATTATAGGGGACCACAAAGATGGGATTTGGAGTCTCAATAAAAATTCAAAATACACTATACCATTATAAAAATAAATACATCTCAATGATATGGTTAAGTGTTTTTTAATCTACAACACATTTCTTTATAATATTATTTTTTCCGCTTCTCTGATAACATAATCCAAATAAAATTTTTGCATACTAATGAAAACAATGTCTTCCACACATGATAACATTACTAATTATCAGAAAGAAATGGAATTTAATGCTAAAACTATATAATTATTAGGGGATCAAAATCATGTTGACTAAAAATAACAAGAATGACGCATAATCATAGTTATGAAAAAAATACAAAGCAAATAAGTAAGGGTAGAACATTTTAGGTTTTTTAAAATAAATGTGGCCCACCAGTTTCCCCCAATAAGTTAATGTTTAAAATTTTTGTTGTGGATGTAATGAGGATGACTATACCAATTGATATATGGTAGTTTGAACCAAGTCTAACCTATAATGAAGGAATATTTTGGAAAGATATAAAGGTAATTTTATGATAACATTTTTATGTTTTATAGATAAATTATATAATGAAACATTGATTTAATTTTCATTATTCATTGAAGTGTTTGTTTAATTTAAATGATTTCTGTAAGAAATATGTACTAATGTCCACCAAAAAATTATATATAGGCTTTTGGACACTTCATAAAAAATCCATCTTAGGGATATAGAGGGGAAGGTAAATCCCCACCCACCAGTTACATAAACGTATTATAATGAAATCAATAAGGAATTATTTCATTATTGTTCATGATGAGAAATACCTTTAGGTGAATTATTTTGGATAATATATTATTTGAAATTATTTATTTTGTCAAATTCGATTCGAAATTCTTAATTTCTGAAAGAGAAAATGAGTTCTACAAACAAAGAATTTGCATCAAAATTAATGTACCCCTACCACAAAGTTTGTATGGGGTATGATTCAATATTTATAATTTATGAATGTATATATACATCATGAATAGGTGACCTCCAACTACTTATTTAGATTGGTTTCAAATAATTTTATCTTCTTTTTTTAATATCCATTTTATGATTATATTATACTTATTTTTTTTCAATTTACAAGTTAGTTCAAAACACACATCACATGCTCAAAATCAAAAAAAAATTCCCATATTGTTTTAAAATGTTAATAAAATGATAAATAAGTCATTCATGACATTTAGGATATGACAGTATGTCAATCCAAAACCTATTGTGGTTAGTCTGACTCATGGTGCATGTTTTCAAAAGAAAAGTGTCATTTTTGTTCAAAATGTACATCAAAATGTCAAAAACAATCAAATGATCTCGGATTACTAATTATATTTTGGAAAATGATCCATAATTCATTTTTCAAGGGTAGGAATTAACTGATCATCCATCCAACACCCAATGTGGTTGTAGTTACTCAACCAATGTTTTTTCAATACAAAAGTACCATTTTAGTTTACAACATATATCAAATGTTATAAAACAAGGATTCAATCTCAGATTGTACATATATATCATGAAGATTTGACTTCATAATACTTATTTTTTTATTTTCTCATCATTTCATCTATTTTTTAGTTGATATACTTATCATCTATATCTAATAATGTTATTGTTAATTTTCATAGAGATCATGAATAAATGAATTCTTCAAAACAGATAATTGACTCGTTTAAAATGATCACATGCTCAACCTAGATGATGCACTCATGATTATGCATTTTAGAATTTATTCTTTATTAAATTCAACATTATAGGTTATCAAAAATTAATATTGTTTGATAAAAAATAGTTTTAAATGGATTTTAAGAAAAACGGACATGGTGGAGTCAGACATACCTTAATTTGATACAAAATGTACTTAGTATGACTCAAATTGTGTGGTTTGAGTTTAATATTTACATTTCATTAATGTATAGTTTCATATTGATGAATAATTTAATTATTTATATAATTAATAACAAAATATTTTTTTTCTTATATTGGTGGATTCTTTTGTACAAGTTGGGGTTGTTTGTTCAAAGCTGCTCACGCTCATTAGAGATTTTAATTCAAACATGCAACTGAGAGAATGAAACAAATAAATTTTTCAAAAATGTATATAGACATCATAAAATAGTGAATACCTTCTAATTATTTAGTTAATTTTTTCATTATTTAATCTATTATTTTTAATTTAGTTTCTTTATCATTTGTATCTAATACGTATTTAATTTTTTCTCATATGGATTTTGAATTAATTTGTTTCATTAAAGTATCAGTAAAAAACTAGAAAATGTTGAACATGTTACTTTTGGATAGAAGAGGAAACCCCATGATTCTTGAAACAAGAAGTTCTTCTTGAAAAATGAGGTTTCCACTTATATCCAAATTTAACATGTTCTATCTTTTTTGGATTGTTGCATATAATTGAAAACAAAACACACATCACATAGTCAATAATCCACACCTAAATCAGATACAAAATGTGAAGGTTATGACTCAAAGTATGGGTTTTTAGTTTATAATTTAAATTTTATTTTAGTAAACTAATAACATACTCAAAACTGATAAAAAAATTCAGATTACATTGATGTTATAGGTTAAATGATCCATATGTCATTTGTGATATGTAATAATTACTGACACCATAATTTGATGCACGGTGTGATTAGAATGACTCCAAGTGTGTCCTTTTATATAGCATTTACATTAATTTTATTAAGAATGAAATGGAAAAAAATTAAAAATAGATTCATTTGAACCTAATTCTAACACACTATATATCTTTTATTACTTATTGTGGCCATTGTCAGTTGAAAAGTGACAATTTAGTTAAAAATTTGTGTCACTCCATGAAAACAAGGGAAACAATCTCAAATTGTATTTATTATTTAACATATTTATTAGTAAGTCAATTTTGATGTCTAATAATTAGGCTCATGTTAAAATGACACAAGATGTGACATATATGACTCAGAGTGCATGTTTCTATTTTTAAATTACATATTAGTAAGAAAACTCATGTGAAATTATCAAAAATGAGAAAACATATTTTTATTATATTCATAAGTTTGGAAGAAAATCCGAAACATATTTGTGATAATTAGTTATTAGGAAAACCTTAATACAATGTTCTATGTGAACTATATGACTCCTAGTGTGTCTTTTTATTTAAAATTGATAATAATTTTCGTAAAAAAGAAAAGTGGTATGCTAAAAAACGGATAAAATCGATTTGGATTATTATAATAATTTACTAAAATGATCCATAATTCATTTTTTTTGTATATGAATATGTCCCACCTCAATTCAAAAAACAGTGTTCCTAGAATGATTCAAAGTGTCTATAATCAATATAAAATTGACATTTTATTTGATAACATGTGCCACTCCCTCAAAACTAAGAAAAGGAACTTGTATTGTCAAGATAATTTAGGAAAATAATTCATAAGTATTTTTTAATGTGTAGAAATCATACTAATGTAAAACTAAAACAAGATGTGACTAGTGTGACTCAAAGAATTTTTTTTATGTTTAAAATGGAATTGTAGTAATAAAAGTGACAAACTCATAAGAAATAAAATGCATTCGGATTATTTTGAAACTATATTATAATTATACATAAGTCATTTATGATGTGTAGGAATTATCCTCCCTCAATTCAACACATGTTGTGACTCGTATTACTCCAACTCTTCCTTTTTATGTAAAATTAGCATTAATTTTAGTAAAAATGACAAGTGACAACCAGAACTAAGATCACACATTTGGATTGTTTTGATACTTTAGGAAACTGATCTATATGTCATTATTTGTTATTCAGAACTACTAAAATGGTAATCTAGTACACTGTGTTCCTAGTATGACTCTGAGTGTCTCTAATCAATTTAAAATTTTTATTTTAGTTCAAAATGTGTGCCACTCTCTAAAAATGATAAAACGTTATCATATTATCTGGATAATTTTGGAAAATTATTCATAATAAATTTTTGACATCTAGGAATTAATATCACATAAAAATGACACATTATGTGTCTGGTATTACTCAATGTTTGTGTTTCTAGTTGAAAATGATATTTTAGTAAAAAACATAAGTGACACACACCACACCAAGAAATTTTATTCAAATTGTTTTGATATATAAGTAAAATAATCTATATGTCACTTTTTACTTGTAAGAATCATCAGTACTAGCATTAAATTCACTGTGTGATAATTATGGCTCCACTGGTGACTTTTTATTTTAAATGGGAATTAATTTTATTAAAAAAAGGAAAGTGGGAAACTAAAAACCAATCAAATTAATTCAAATTGTTTTTAAAATTTAGAAAAAAAAATTCCATAGGACATTTATTATGAATAATAATTATCTTCACTTTGATTTGATACATGGTGTTCCTAGTATGACTCAATGTGTATGTTATTAGTTTCAAATTAACAATTTATTTAAAAAACTAGTTTTAATCACTGAGAATTGAGAAAAAAACTTTTATTTTCTTGATAATTTAAGAAAATGATTCATATTTCATTTGTGTCATATATTAATTAATCTCAAATAAAACCACCACATAATGTGACCGATATGCCTCAAAGTGCATGTTACTATTTGAAAATGACATTTTATTAAAAAAAGTAACATAATCAAAACTGAAAAAAAATATTGGTTTGATAATTTATTAAAAGGATCTAAAAGTTATTTTTGATTTTTATGAATCAGCTTCACCTTAATCTGATGCACATAGTAACTGGTATGACACCATGTGTGTCTTTTTTTTTATAAAAGTGACATTAGTTTTTGTAAAAAAGAAATTCTGCATACTCAAAACCAAGAAAACTCATTATTATTTATTTATACATTAGTATAATTACCATTATCTCATTTATGATGTGTAAAAATTAGCCACATATTAATCTGAAAAATGGTTTTCCCGGTATGGCTCAAAGCATCAATTATCATTTTGAAAATGACATTTTAGTTAAAAATGTGTGTTACTCATTAAAAATGAAGAAACACTATAGTATTGTATTTTTAATTTATTAAAATGATTTATAAATATTTTTTGATGAGTAGTAATCAGTATCAAATCAGATAACACATGATGTGACTGGTATGACTCAATGTGTGTGTTTCTAGTTTAAAATGATATTTTAGTAAAAATTAAGTGACATATTCAAAATAAATAAACCAAACTTATATTGTTTTGATAAATTAATAAAATTATCCATATGTAATTTTTCACAAATATGAATCATCTACACATCTATATAATTCATAGTGTGACAAGTATGCATCCAAATGTGTCTTTTTCTTTAAAATTGACATTACTTTTAGTAAAAAATACAACTGGAAAACTCAAGAACGAGAAAATGCATTAAGATTATTTGATACGTTAGGATAATGATCCCTATGTCATTTTTTACCTTTACAAATCATCCCCCCTCCACTTTGAAACATGATCATGTTAGTATGACTCAAAGTGTCAATTATAATTTAAAAATTTGCATTTTTGTTCAAAATGCATGTGACTAACTAAAACAGAGAAAACACACTAGGATGATCTTAATAATTTTGTAAAATGTTTCAAAATATATTTTTGACTTGTAGTAATAAATATAACATAAAACTGACACATGATGTGATAGGTATTAGTCAAAGTGTGTGTTTCTAGTTTAAAATGACATTTTATTAAAAAAATCCATGTGGCATAATCAAAACTAAGAAAAATAATTCATATTTTTTTATAATTTTATAAAATTACCCATATGTAATTTTATTGATTTTTAGGAATCATTCTTACCTCAACAAGATTCTTAATGTGACCGTTATGACTCCAAGTGTGTACTTTTATTTAAAAATGACATTAATTTTCATAAAAATGAGAAGTGACACACTCATAATCATGAAAACGAATTCTAGTTGTTTTGATAATTTAGTAAAATGATCCATGTGTCATTTTTTACATGTAGGAATCATCCATAACTCAATCTGATACACATTGTTCCCAATTTGACTCAATTTTCTATCATCAATTTCAAATTTACAATTTAGTTAAAAAAGTTTGTCAGTCACTAAAACCGAGAAAATATTCTTGATTTGTCTTAATAATTTAGGAAGGTCAATAATTCATTTTTGATATATATAAATTTATTTCACATCAATATGATGCATGATGTTGTTAGTATGACTCAATTTTAAAGCTTTCAATATACAAGGTTCGTTATATTTTAGAACATATATCAGGTCTCCAAAACTGAGAAAAATATCAAATTGTTTTCTAACCATTTAATCTATTTAATAATTAATTTCCTTCCATTTATCTTATGATTATTTAATTACATTTCGTAGATTTATTACATTATGATGAATAACAAATGGCTTGATAGTTGAATTCTTTTTCTCACAAATTGAGTCATATTGAATTTACTCTCATCTATAGTAAATTTGTTTCACCCCATATGTGATCCAATTAAATAATATCTGATTTTAAAAAATGAAATAGTGTAATGTGAAAGAATCACATGCAACTAAATCTGAAACATGATGTTCATGGTATGACTAGAAGTATATTTTGTATGTTGACGATTTACTCTTTGAATTTAATTTATTTCTTTATGTATTACTAACATAATAATTGATTTATTATATAGGAATATTCTTTTTCTTGAATTGGGGTGGTTTTTTTTACAATAGCATGACCATGGGTTGGAGCCAAAGGCGAAATAACAATAATGTTTTGGAATGTCTGTGATAATTTTTACTTAGTCATGTATTTATACAAACCAAAATTCGAAATTTTTATAATATAATGCCTTTTTCTTGTATTTGTTTTTGTAAATTTTATTTCATTGATATTTTGTATTTACAATTTGTATTTTCTATTTCTTTCTACAGTTATTTCTGAAATAGTGTATTATAATTTTAACCACACACTACAAAAGTATGATCATATATCAACTTTATTTATAGGGATGATAAAGGATACATTTATTAGTTATTTTTTTATAACACAAATAAATAGAAAATTTATCCGTGCTTTCAATAGAAAAAATATAAGGGGTTATTTATCAGAGCTAGAGAAAAATTCTTATAAATGGGGTCCTTTATCAGGGTATCAAGAAGCACTAATTAAGGTATATTCTTTCAGCTATTTTCTTTGAGTCGATAATGTGTTCTTTAATTATTGTTTTTATAGAGGTGATAAAACCCTAGGAAATTTAATCGTTCTTTTATAAATTTAAATTTTTTGCTGAAAATATCCAATTTTTTCATTATAAAAGACCATAATAATTGAAGTGAATATTCACTTACTGGCCTTTTAACTCACCAATTTATTTCCTACATTCCATAGTTTATCCTGTGAAGATTTATCAGGCCAAATGGATTTAAGAGAACATAATAAAAAAAATAAGGATTTAATGTTTTAGTTTCCTTATATATATTATGTACTGAGTCATACAGAGGATCTGGTCCTTTATGACCCTTTTATAATAATTATATCTTATTCTTGTTTACGAGGCATGAAATAATGTGTGTGAATGGATTATATCACTATAGTTGGTGTCATAGTAATGCTTTTGTTAACCATTTGAACTATGATGAGAATAATTTTCTAAGAACCCTAGGGATAATTCTAATAATAATACTTTTCAAAGGAAAATATCCTAGAATCATGGTGAAGTACAAGGTGAGTGGTTTCCATGAAATTACATCCCTATATGGATTCTAGATTCATTCATCATTCTGACATAGTTTTTCCTAGAGTAAATAACTCCAAAAAAGGAACACTGGCCTGGACATGAGAATTACTTAGTACATGAAAACAGGCCTTACTATGAATTTGGTTTGAAACTCCCAACGTATATTTTTTGTAAATACAAAAAGTATTTATGAACCATAAAGAAGTATTTTAATAGACGACGATCATGGATCCCCTAGTTTAATCCAATTATGTATTATATTGTAATTAATGTGTCATAATTTAGATATCTTATAAATACTCTTACATGATTATGTTATTTCCCATGATAGATATTATTTCTCGCAATATTATTTATTGTTTTAGTCAATGTTGAGGACCATAAGGAACTAGGTTAACATTGAATGTAATAGATAATATATTGATGAATAAACAAATGGGATCATGACCAATGTGAATGAAATTGTTATAATTACTAATTATTTATCATAATATATGACTAACATCTTTCACCTTAACCAACACTCATACTCAAAAAGAAGAGAAGGATAGGGATAAATGAGAGTTCAGGTGGTGGATACTACATATAAAAAAAGATTTTGTTTCCAATATGTTGAGAATGTGGGAAGAAGAAATCAAGAGAAGGTCTCAAAGGAATAAGGATATGTTTTACATGTAGAGAATATGGGAAAAAATAACTAATTTATGACGAAAAATGAATTTTTCAGTTAATGCAATGTATTATAATAATAGTTTCCCTAAGGCATCATTAGTGGTTGAATATTTTAAATGTGGGTAAAATGGGGATTATAAAAATTGATTTCCTAGGGGGAAACCTCAAGAAGTTAATCAAAATGGTTGTATGAGTAATGGTTTCTCCATTGATGATGACTATGATACGAATGGAATATGATTGTAGGGATGTCTTAAGTAATAAGATAATGAAGATATGTTAAAGGTTTTATAATGAAATGGAATGACTAGAATTTTTTTGTACTATATTTCAATAATTTTTTGAATCGTTAAATATATATCTAAGAATTATTATATAGAATTTTTTGTTAATTATTTTCAGGAATATGGTCAATGGTATTAATTACCTTGATATATGAATTAATGGAATGGTTATACTCTGTGAAAAAATTTAATTGTGGAAAAGATAATCTTGGAGAAGTTATTAATGATGAGTTAATTTGTTGATTTTGTGGAAAATAATGAGTTGTATAGAAACCTATGGTGGTAAAAAAAGTGATTTGATGACTAATGTTTTTTCTATGATGATCATAATATTTTTCAGAAAATTATAGGATCATATAAAATTATGAATCTAATCACTGCATATGACTTTTAATAGTTGTAGGAAAATAGAAACCAGCAATCTAGGTGACAACCAATCATATGAGGTAAGGCCACAGGGCTGGAACCACAAACTGTAAGGCGATAAGGGTGAAGTTCCTACAACTTTCTTATGTGATTTAATAGTTAATATTTTTTAAATTATACGGTTTTATGATTAAATATTAAATTGATTTTGGGATATATATTTTAGGATCATGTTATTTTATTTAGGGGTGATTAATGATATTTTGAGATACGTTTTATAAAGTTTTTTATATATATCCATTTGTCTTAACATAAAGTATCATTTGGAATGAATAATAATATGTTTTTGGTTATTTATGTTTAAAGGGTATGAAATAAATTTTTTGTTAAAAACAAATTTCATGTTGAAGTTGTTGTAGTTATTTGGGATATAGGTTAAATTTTAAAGAAATGATATATGTTAAACCTTTGGTTTCATTGTTTATTTTGGAGATTAATATATTCGTATTCATTTTGGTTATTATATTTACAGTCACTTACCATTTTAGTTTTAATAATGATAGTATTAATATATTTTTACTCTTATATGAATCTTATGATTTATTAAAAGTTAAATTTTGGTGCTTTGAGAATAAAAAAATCACTTTGGATATGAGTTTCTTTAGAGAATGTGAAAAATTAGAAATTTACTGAAGAATAATTAAAGAATGAAATTGTGTTTATGAAATAAAAAATATAAAATGTATGTATATTTTATTGTGTTCAATATCTTGATAGAAAAATACTTCCTTACCTCTGGGAAAATATCTTGAAATAATAATGTCACATTATTACCTACATATCTGATGAATCAATTATCTTTTAATTCATTATTGATTTATGGTTTTTTGGTTGTGGAATTTCTTATGGTCATTGAATTTCATTTGATGCATTATCTCAATCACTCTCTATTAATCCTTGGGTGATGGTATTCTCTTCCAGGTCCATGATTTCATTTCCCACCAATGATCTACTAAATGGAAACCATTATTTTTTATTAGGGATGAAGTTTTTACATCCCTTTGTCAATTATAAACTATATAGTTTATTAAATTTTTTTTAATTTTCATTTCCCAAAAAAGTTATTTTCAAATTTCAAACCATTGATTATCGATATCAAGATTAAATTGTAAGGATGTAATTTATTTAAAGGGATAGAATCTAACACCCTGAAATTTTAAAATATGAACATCAGTTTGGATATTATATATGACATGGGAAAAAATTATTATATTAAAATTTAAGCGATTATTAATTTATGATATATTTCCTTTTATATAAATTCTATCTCTTTGATAGCTTTCTATAAACACAACAATATGTTTAATCAAAAACATTAAACTCTATGAAAATATTATTATTTAAATATGACCATTATAACCATGTTGTTAAGTAGGGGTTTTGAATAGGACTAAATAAATTGCGAAAATTATAATTTTTATACGTGTAAAAAATAAATTAAATGGATATATATTTATTAAAAATAAAATAAGAACCATTATAATGAAAAAAATTGTTTTCTGAGAACTGAATATTTCTTAACAGACAGTTTAGTCTTTCTTTGCACATAAAATTTAAAATTAATTTAGAAAAAATTTAGAATAGTTATTTGAAAAAATAGATTTTATTTTTGGAAATATCATTTTGATTTTATCTTATGTGAATATTTTGTATTTTTTGGAAAATATAACTTTTTCATTGAATAGTGAAAATTCCCCTTTTTGAAAAAAAATTCTTTATTTTTAATAAATTAAGTCCCATTATTATTTTAATTATATTTAAAATTATCATAAGTATTATTTAGTTATATTAAATCTAATTAATTACATTTAAATCATCATTATACTCTATTTTAGCATAATTTTATTTTTTAGGGTTTAATACTATTTTTTTCTAAAACATATTTTAAACTGTATAATTATTTTTCATTTTATGCAATTAAAATGACCTATAATCATGAATAATTTAATTTAAATTAATATATTATAAATATATATAAATATTAATTTAAAATCATCTGACTATGATTACTTTTCATATAGTTAATATGAGATCATATTTTCCTCAAAAATACATTTCATGAAAATCTAGTTTTTGGACACATCTAGAGGATTAATTTTAAATTTACTTCAAAAAATTCTATGAGTTTTATTAGGAAAATTGGATACAATATTCTAAATTAAAATAATTTATGTTATCTAAAATTTTTAACATAATTTTTGGGCATATAACATCCCGACCCGGGTGCCATATCTCTGTGCCCCGGGAGAGTTCGTTACTTGACCTCCAGTGTGCATACATATATGTCAAAGGCTACCGACTAGTATAGAAGGTATAATATGTAATTAGGAGATACCATAAACCATTTATCAAAATGTTACTATTTTGAAAATAAATAAACAATTTCCAAAAAAATAAAATAATCAAAGATACTTAAGATAATGACCAATATCTAATGATGAGTCTAAAACATTAAAAATAACTCTAAACAAAAGCAGTAATATGTCATGACCTACTAGTAAAAAGTGTCAAATGAAATCCCAAAATAAAGAAACATTGCACCTCCCTTATGGGTCCCAACAATATGTCTTCTTCCCTCATCTACGCTCCATCCTAAATCCATACTCCACCATCTATCGTAGGGATATTTACCTTATCCTACCCTACAAACATAGAATCTATTTAGGTACCGATCAAGCATCCCGACTATATTGTGAGTACATATCAATTGGAAATTATGAATAGAGTATAAATAAATAACAAATCAATAATATTTTATGATGATTAATAATTTATAAATATAAATGAATAATGTAACAAGGTTTCACCTTTATTTTTCTTAAATCATCAAAATCATAACTGATTCATCCCATGCTGAAGTATGAACCATTGACCATAGGGATTTCATAATTTGGTTTTTAATGGGATTTAATTTATCATATAATTCCAATTCCATCTCACAATCATACATCAGGGGCCAAGATTAGGATTATGGAACCCCATGGGTGTTTGAAGCACCATTCCCTTACCCACACCTCACTATTCATATTCAAACACACACACCCATAGAGATATATATATAATGGGACTAAAGCCATATTATGGAACCCCATGGGTATTTAGAGCATTCATCCCAGTCCCACACCTGATTGTTCACATACATGCATCAGGGTCCTAAAGCATCAGCCCGACATCCTATTGGTATTAGAATCATTAGTCCTTTTCCCACAACTCATTGTTCAATCACAGATATCACAAAAAATAAATCATGGTTCAACATCATCATGTTTCTTATCAATCATTCGCATCATGGAGCACCATTTCATTTTTAATTAATAACCATGTTTCATTACATTATTCTTTTGGGAATAGCATAAAAAATTCACCATTAATAAAAATATCATTAATTATTCTTATCTAATTAACCCATTATGGATAATACAATAAAACCATTAAATCCCATTATAAAACTTAAAATAATGATTTAGTTTATTTATAGTAACCCATTTATACCCTTTTCATATTTCATAAATCACCATTTCAAATATATTGGCACACCCCATTGGTTTCTATTAAATATGATCTCATAATTTCAAATGGGTCCAACGAGATCAAAGAAGAGTTTCCCATTTTCATTTAACTAAATTAATTAATTCAGTTTAAGAAAATGAAATATACAATACTGTAAAAACAATGCTAGTATTATGAACATGATATTATAATCAAGACTACGGGAAATAGAAATTAAAACACTTAGCTTGAGATTGTTGAAGAACACTCACCAAACAGTAATCCTCAATTCTGTGTAGAATGAATGGTCTCACAATGATGAAGGAGATATAGGATCTAAACCTAGGATCATTATTTAATGAAACAACAACCATTAAAACCTTCATATAATCCATTTAAAATCGATTAAAATGCATTCTTATATAAATTTGAAGAAATATGGGGGTGATAAGAATCTAAACAAGAAATAAATCACTTACCATGGAGGGGTTGATTCTTCTACAACATATTCAATTCACAAAGGAATACATTCAAGGAGCCTTGGAACCCTATTTGAAGCCTCCAAGATAATTATAAATCATTTTAGTTCAAAATATGGTGATTAAAGAGATAAAATAGGGGTTTCATAAATTCTAAATAAATTTTTAGGGATTTTAATTTCCACACTTAGTTTCCATATTGGGGCCACACAGATTTCTAAACCATGCTCTGTATCAACTTAACACTACTGTCTGGGTTGAATAATGTATCGTAACATGGAACATCATTTTCCAAACCATTCATTAAACATGGAAATCACCTCAATACAAGAGTGCATAATTTTGGGAGGGAGGCCACATGGTTTGGTCAAACTGTGCACCCCTTCCAGTGGCTCACGAAGAGATGTTTCATTTACAAACTACAAGGTTTTCCCTAACTATGTTCCAATTGTGAAAAACCCCTTGGGATTAAAAAATTCTAGAAATTCACAAAATATGACGTCAAAGAATGACCTAAAAAATTTACAATTAAAAATAGGGTAAAATAATACAAGAAAATAAGTATGTGACATTCCTAGAAAGGTCTGGATCATAAAATCATTTCACCATATAACTGGTCGTCCTCAAGATGTACACCCTAGAATCACTAATAATCTGAGGAAAAAAGTTTGGGCCATTGGTCCTTCTTATCAAATTACCACTACCTCTTTTCCTCCTTAAAACAACCATACTACCACATCCCTCAGACCAACGGTACAGTATTTCCCTATAAAACTCTCTCGTTCAAATCGATAACAATTGTCGAATGTTCCTCAAATGACGCATCAAAATCAAGATCAAAATTTCTAATAACAATCACATTAGAAGGTTTGGGATGATACTATTGATGTTGGGACACATGAATAACATATTACATTTCATTATACCTCTATGGAATGGTCAATCGATACACCACTGGCCAGATTCACCCCATAATAGAAAATGGTCTAACAAACCTAGGCACCTACTTTACCTTCTTATTAATCCTACAGTGACCCAATCTCAGGGACACATAATGGAAAACATGATCACCCATGGTTAACTGAAGGTTTTGATGACATAAATCATCATATGTCTGATACCTAATATAATCTATAGCCATATATTTCTGAATCAACTGAACCGACTCTGATGTCTCGTACATGAAACTCAGTCCCATGAACATTGACTCACATGCCTCCATCAAACATAGTGGTGGTTTGTATGCCCTACCATAATTTTTCTCATATGTCTTCCCCCAAATTTTCAATTGATAATTGTGGTTTCATGTGAACTCAATGGGCACTATGTTATTCTCCCAAGATCTGACAATGCCTGGAACACATACTCACAACATTTTTTTTAGCACTTGAATAGTACACTTTTATTTCCCACTTATTTTTGGATACAAATATGCACATAGAATCACTTGGTTACCTAATTACTTTTGTAAAAATTTGAAGAAGTGTAATGTAATGCATGAATCATGGTCTGTAAATATATTATGTGGCAACTAGTGGAAATGGTATAACTTCCAAACATACATGACACTTAATTTTTTAGTTATGAAAGTCTCTCATATTGGAAAAAAATTGGTTAATTTTTTCAACAAGTCCATTATCATCCACATTGTGCCATTCGTATGAGGTTTTCATCGAGGACCCACCAGGAAGTCTATGGTAAATTCATCCTACTTACATTCTAAAATGGGAAATGTTTGTAACAGACCACATGGTGATTGATGCACTACCTTCACATCCTGACAGGTATGTCATCATGTTATAAAACCTGAAATATTCTTATTTCCTTCCCAACCATCAATACTATCGATGTAGGTCATGGTACATTTTTCTTAATCTTGGATGCGCCACCCTCTTTAATGTATAAAACTAACGCATCACCTCCTCACATATATATATAGGAAAAATGGAATGATTTCAGAAATTGATAATCTCATCCACATATATAGTCCAATAATAAGTTGACTCCCCACATTCATGGCTTTCCCTCAAGGCCAAGCACATTGGATCCATGTACATTATATCACTAATCTGATTCAAAAATGTTGAATCCACTTATATGGATATGATATTCATCTACTACTTTCCCTTATAAACCTTAATATGCATCTCATTTAGAAATTTCATCATCTTCTACTCAGAGCTAGACTCCTAAACTGCTTGATTATTTGCCTTTTGGCTCATAGCATCAACAACACTATTTCCTTTCCCTAAAATATAGGTTATCCCAAAATCACAACACTTTAAATTCGCAACCCATGTTTTCTAGTGTATATTCAATTTTCTCTGAGAAATGATATACATTTATATTTTTTGTTCGGTATACACAACAAACCATTCATGGAATGGGTAATGCCTCCAAATATTTATGGTATAAACTATTGTGGCTAGCTTGATATTTTTCATAGGGAAATTATACTCATGTTTCCCTAACTTTTGAAATCCAAATTCCAAAACATGACTTCCTACATTAACACCTCTACAAGACTAAAACTCGATGCATCATAAGACACTATATACTCCTCACTCATCTCGGATATGATAATAATTGGTTTGGTAGTCACACACTTATTCAACTCTTTTAATGCATTCTATCATGATCCAAAACATTCATACTTGATCTAATTAAATAATGAATCTATAGATGTATCAAATGAAAATATATAAATATTTAAAAAATTATTATAATTATTGAAATAATAGAATTATAACCATTATTTAATTTCCAAAACATTCACGATGAAATGTGAAGGAAAACGAGTTAGATAACACCCAGTACAATAGTGAAAATGGTTTATTAATAATGATCAGGTAATAAGATGTTATAAAATGATTGTATATGATATTATAAATATTAATATGAATATGTTATACATTAATAACATGTTTAAAACCACTATTTAGTAGTTTAAAGAGTCCCCAACTAAAAATAATGTTTGAGGTAAGGGGTTTCGTAACTTGATATCCATTCATTAGGTTATACTAGTTTTTTGAAAGTTAACGTGTGAAAATTTTTATGAATATCTTATTTTAGAAATGGTTTCTCCCACAATTTACTTTATTTTTTATTCATTTACATCATTAATTATTCTTCAAAAGTTTTTATACATATATTTTCATTTACTAATCACATTTATCTTCTAAAAAATAGACATTATAGCCGCCCAGGTATTTCATACATAGATATCACATGATTTTTTATAATTATTCATTACTTTACAAAAACCAGTAATATATTAGTGCCTTTGGAAGCATGGAAACATAAACCTTAGTCCATGAGTGAAGTACATAATCTCATACTACATTCCTCACAAATAGACCCCTTCTTAAAAATAATATACATAATAAATATCCTCATATCCTTGTAAATGAAATATAATAAAGGGTAAACTAATATACTCAATAATGGTAATAAAGGTAGATATGTAAGAATAACATGAATTAAAGGGCATTAGAACATGAGAATAACCATTGAAAATGATACCCTACATATCAATGATAATAATTTTGATTCATGGAATAAATTTTGGTATTTCATAAGACATGAATCATAATAGAATCAAATAAGATGAATCATGAGAGCATAACATTTTTATAATTAATGAATTTTTTTGAATATTCATAAGCATAAAAAATCATTTCCATGTTATTCATACTTTACTCTTAATACTATCATAGTGGAAAAATTAAATTACTAAACTAGGGTCACTCCCCATCCCCGTTATGTCTTACTAAACAAGGTTCAATACCCATTCCACCCATGTCTTACTAGACTGATTTCACTCCCCATTATTTTCCCCTATCTCATGAGATAAAAATGTTTAGCCAATGATTTTGAGGGAGATATAATTCATGCATGTCACTTAATGAAACCCATATATTGGTTTTCCATAAGATTATTAAAATTCAAAATATCATAACACATAAAATTAAATGGTTAACATAAACTATTCATTATATCACAACATTTGGAAAAGAGATGGGTTTCATAATCATTTCAACATTAAATAACTTGTGAAAAAAGAATCAGGATTCATTAGAATTTCCTCATGGTAGAACCCATGAATGAGAAATGAGTTTTATAGAAATTATTCCATAAAAACATATACCATTTAGAAAAATAATAAGAACCGAATTCTTGGATCATATCCCCATTACGGGAATAGGTAACACCATCGAATGATAATCATAGATGGAAAAGTAATTTTTGAAGATTATTTCCAACATTTACTGAGGAAAATATCATTTTTTTTCTCTGAAAAATACGATTTATAATGTAGACCAATTGTGGGAAAAAATTAATTGAAAAAACATGAAATTGTATCCATGAATCATTGATGTAATAATTGTTCATGGTGCTTGAAACTTTTTATCATTCTTTACATGTAAAAAATAATATTCCTTTCACATTTTTGGTAAAATCCATGTGGGCATTTTTTGGAAAGAAATTTAGTATTTCTTTAAAAATAGATTCTAAAAAGTAAAATTGGGGTATAAATTTCTTTTAAAATCATAAGATATTAATAAAACCATTTTTAAATCATTTTTCAAAATCATAGTTTAGAAAGAAAATAGATTACCTATCAAAGAGAAAAATAAAGTTAGATTTTAATAATTTTCATAATTACCAAAGAGTCTAATAATGGTACCATTAATTGAATATATCATGAATAAATAGTGGATAATAAAATTCATTAGAATTATTGAGATGTAGATCATGATATTTCAACATTGGAGACTTAATCAGAAAAATTCATGATAAATTATAAGACTGTAACATAAATTCATTACCATCATGGAAAAATTAAATCATAATATCCAAAAAGGAATAAGATAAAATGAAACTAAAAATATCATTATAATGAATAAAGTCACTATATTACACGTAAAGGGGTTGTTATACCCATTGTGAAATAATGTAGCTTCATAACATAATGTATTTCTCAAAGAAGGATAATTGAGACAAAAATATCCTTTCCTTAAATATTTACTTCCATTGTATTCATTTAAACCTCACGTAAAATAAACATATGTATAATATATATATATTAAATAAAAACATATATATAATATACCATATATTATTTTCATATGATATTATATTACCCAATTATTAACAATTTATTGTTACTGTTATGTATCAGGTAATAACCGCTTTGTTTTTCATATATTCCATGAAATTTTATTTTTATTAAACTTATATAGATAATGATTTAATATTATAAAGTATATAAAATAGGATATCAACATAACTCTAATTCATTATATATGTATTTATATTAATCTATTAAATTTAGTGATAGAAAATATATTGTTTATGGAGATAGTAAGCTATATGTACGTATGATCATTGTTTTTCATTATCATCTTATGTTTAAATAAAGTAAATCAAATGATACATAATATCATTCAAGAAACATTTTTATGTCTTAAATATATTATTTTCTTATTAAAATTTTCATTAATATATTCCATTTAAACAGTGAAAAATTTGAATCGCTTCACGAGGCGGTAGTCTGCCATAGAAATCATCAACATTATTGTATTTCTATAAAATAAAGAGTATAAATGTATGTGTTATATAATAATTAAATAATCATAATAAATTAAAAAAATATAATTAATATAATATATAAAATTATAAATCTGTCATTATGTTCAACTATGATAGGTGGTATTGGAAAAACAAGCAACATCAGTTCGCAAGGAGGTAGTCCTCGGAACACAAAAAATTATGATTTCATAATCAATTTCAAAGATGTGGAGAAGGTTTTTAGTCACGACCTTAACGAAACAACATCTATTTATATAGAATATAAATTTTTTATGATATAATAATGATATAAAAATAATTTATGTGGTGGAGGAAAAAATATAACAACAACTCACATTGATGAATGTTACCTCCTCTTCGGGTCTCTTCCTTAGGTTTCAACTGATTCAATTTCTAGGATGTATTTATATTGAAAATAATTCTTATTGAATGGAGGGATGGAATCTTTAATTATATTTGGGAATTTATTCACCTATGAAAAGAGGTTTTACTTTGTGAAGAAGAGATAGGATGGGGTGGTTTTCTATAAGTGGGGGAGAGGAAAAACTTCTTATTTTTGAAAGGAAATAAGTGCACCCATATTTTTAAAATAGAAAAGGGTAAAAAGGGATAAAATTAAAACCTTATACATTCTATGGTCTAAATATGGCTATAAAATAATTTTCACACATGTTTATAGGTAAATATTAACCTTATAATTTTTGTTTAACCACTCATAAACCCATTCTTACATTAATCATAGTAATTAATTTTTACAACATTCATAGTCCATTTTGGTCAAAAAATAATTCTAACCATATAAATACTCTAAATTATTATGATTCCAAATATAGAAACCATTTTTTAGAACTCCCTTATAATAAAAGAAATAAATAATTTAAAATTAAACCCAAATACTTGATGAGAAGGTGTATAAAAAATTTATAAAAAATTTACAAAGTTATTACATCAAATTTAAATATGAAATTTTTTAAAATGGTATAAATTGTATTAAAATATTTATTATTTAACTAATTATACTTTAATACTAATTTAAAATATAATTTTACTTCCTAAATAACTTAACTGTAATGGTAGTTTTCTATTAATATTCATTACATTCAATATTCATAAAAAATGAAACAATTTTTAAAAATACAAAAAATTTACCGTAAGGCAGTTTTAATATTCTGAATTCATAATTGATTTTTTTAAAATTCATTTTAAAAAATTTTACAAAAATTATTTTATTATAGTTTACAAAAAATTCCTAAAAACCTTTTTAGAAAATAGTTTTTTAAAAAATGTAAATACTTTACAAAAAATTATGTATTTTATTTACAACATGTTTTATTTATATAAAACCAATAAAAATAATATTTAAAAGTATTTGTTAATAATTATATTTTTAATTTTAACTGAATTGTTATAACATACTCTTTCAAATTATAATATTAACAATATATCATGGTCTTGCAAAAACTGAGTGTTGTGTGTAATGAAGGGTAAGTCAGTGTTGCATGTAGAAAATGATTAACATAATGTTATGTATAATAAAAAATTAACTTGGATTTTAGTGTATTTTAGTCTATCAAATATATTTAATTTTTTGTAAAATTAATAATTCATAAAAATTTGTTTTGTAACATATATTCCACCCTTAAAATGAATTTCCCCCTCAAATCCGTGATTATTATACAAAAAATGATTATAATTGTGCCTCATCATATCCTAAAGCTCCCATATAGGTTCCAAAAACTAGTATGTTTTTTTAAAAAACATTGACCACGTGATTTATCTTTTTTATAGAACATTATTCATGTGATCCATAATCTCCATCTGTTATTCCTCGTAAGAAAGATCTTCCTCCAGTGGTATGACCTCTATGTTT
This sequence comes from Viscum album, assembly GCA_963277665.1. NCBI lineage: Eukaryota > Viridiplantae > Streptophyta > Magnoliopsida > Santalales > Viscaceae > Viscum > Viscum album. The sequence continues at coordinate 886,315,400 of OY728123.1, forward strand.
AGTACATATGAAGGGTTAGGTATGTACTTACCTAGGAGAGATACATGGGACACATCATTGACTTGAGAGAGGTTTTTTTTAATTTCCATGAGATAGGATTCCATCATGATATGTTTAATAAGTTCAAGGGACAGATATACCTGGGGATAAGTTATAGTTTCTTCCAAAATCTCGTAACATTTTTCCATGGATAATTTTTTAGAAACAATTTATCTCCATCTCCTATTTCTAGATTACACCAGAAATTGTTAACATAAACTTTCTTCCAAATCTAATCTTACATAGTTTTTTATTGAATGGATTTAACCTTATCTATCATTTCTTTAGTTATCTCATGCCCTAATAGTTTTCATTCTCCAGCTTCATTTAAATATGTTGGATCTCTACATGTATTTCCATGTAGAGGTAAAAAATAATCCATTTGAATGCTTGAGTTAAAGTTATTGTTTCAATAAAACAAAACTAGGGGAAATTTTTTATCTCAATCACTTTTTAAATCCAAATAATAACATCTCAAAATATCCCATGGGGTATTAATTAGAATTTCATACAAACCATATGTTTGAGGATGATACTCTATGATGAAACTCAATTCCCTATCAAGATCTAGATGAATACTTCTTGAAAACATTTTAGTAAACCTCATATCCTAATTAGGAAAAATTGAATATGGTAATCCATGAATCCTTAAAACATCCTTAATGTATATCCATGAAATATAATCCAAATATATGTATTCTTTGATAGAGCTGAAGTGTGAATATTTAGTTTGGTGATCGACTACAACCCATATAGAAATGTGTACTTTATAAATTTTTGGGATTTGGATGAAAAAATCTACGGTGATTCTTTCCCAATTCCAATCTGTTATCAGTAATGGATGCAACGTCCCCTTGAAATTTTTTCATTCAACCTTTTCTTACTGACATACCAAGAATTGAGATAGAAAATCTTTAATATCTCTCCCCATACCTGCCCATAAAAATCCATTTTTCAAATCTCTATACATTTTCATACTTCTAGGATTAATTGAGAATAAATAATAATGAGATTCCTATAACAAATCCTTCTTAAAATATTTTATAGATAGAACATATTTGAGGTTGATGGACCTTATCATTCAATCATGATCAAGGTTAAACCCAGGAACATGTCTAACCTTCTTTTTATTCACTACATCTTCTTCGTTCTCCGCTTTAATCTATACTTGGATATATAGTTTAACATTGAATTTTGAATGATATATTTTCCTTTCCTTCAGGATTACCAGATCCATCCTTTACAAACCCATAAATTTTGGATGTTCTCTGACCCTTATCAAGGATAATCTATCATGATCCTTTCAACTCAAAATATTTTCCACCTTGTTTTATTTCATAGGGATTCAATGTAGTGAATAGTAATAATAATTCATCAAGTGTAACTATATTATTTGGATCATATTAAGCTTCTTCTATGAGAATATAAACAATAAAAGTTTTTTATCATTGTATATGTCACACATTTATCCACAAAGATAATACCTCAATGAATTTAATGAAAAGAATTACATCTACTAACTCCAAATAATGAGTTTGTTTATTTATCTATGGAACCTTTAATTTTCATAAGTCATAAGCTATACCTATGTCATAATGACTAAAAAAACATCTCTTTCCCTTCATGGATTCATAACTATATAATAAAAACCATATTCTACTAAATTATAAATTGAGAAAAAGTGAACTAATTAATCATCTATTTAGATCCTTAAAATTTTACACATATTTATATGTCTAGAGGAACATGGCTCCCTTAAATGTTAAATTGGTAAGAGGATTGGATATTCATGATATATTATCCACAAACTATCTATAGTATCTAACTAAACCATGAAAACTATGGATCTCGTGTGTCGTGGTAAGTATTTGAAAACATTCAACGACCTCCATATTTGATGGATCTAATGATATATATTCTAATGAGTTTATATGACCCAAAAAAGAAACCTTTTTCTACCAAAATTTACACTTTGTAAATTTTTCATATAGTCTCTCCTTCCTTGGGATCATTTATAAAATTCAAATGTGGTATTCATGTTATTCATTTCTCTTTGAGTATATAACGATATCATCTATAATGACTGCCAAAAACTAATCAATATAATCATGAAAGACACAATTCCTTAAATCTATAAAGATGGAAGGGGAATTATTATGACCAAAATAAATCGCCATATATTTATAGTGTATATACAAAGTACAGAATGTAATATTTGTTATATCCATATTCTTTGAAGTTAATTGCTAATATCCATAATAAATTTCAATAATATAAAATTATTGGCTCCACTATGTTGATAAAAAATGTCATCAATAGAGGTTTGAGGATAACTTTTCTTGATTGTGACCTTTCTCAGCTTACATTAATCAATATAGAGTCACATATATCCGTTATTCTATTAAATAAAAAGAATAGTGTCATCATATGGTTGATCATTTGTCTGAATTAATACCTTTTCAATATTTCCTGTATTTGATTATTTAGTATTTGTAACTCAATCGGGTCCATTCTATTGGGATTCATTGAAATTAGTGTAGAAAAAGATATCAGTTCTACTAAGAAATCAACATCAAATTTAGGTGGATATCTGTGAAACTCTTCTAAAAAGTCATCAAAAAATAATTTCATAATTGGAATGGCATTTAATTCTTGTTTCTCGTCAACCATTTAAAAAAACCCCTTATAAATGAGACATAAGACTCATAAAATGGATATAGTCTCTATCAGAATTTCATAATTATTTTTACATTGATATAAGATAATAGTATATCTTGGAATATCAAACGTGACTTACCATCCTCAAAAATTACTATGAGATTTGTGTTGAGAAATCCAATACATGCCTAGGAGGACATCAAATTCATCGAAAGGATGAATGATAAGATTTATACGAATAATATTTCCCCAAACATCAACAAGATAGGAATCATGGTCTTCATATGAAGCAATCATGCCCTTAGTGGTTTTCACTACTAATACAATATCTATTTTTATGGTTGGAATCTTGACAACCTAATAAAAATTTTTATTTATAAAAGCATGGGTATATCTAGAATCAAATAATACATCAGTAGAACTAGATAAGATGTTAAGGGTACCTTTCCCCATGTTACTATCGAACCCCTCATTAGAAATTGTATTAACAATATATTCCCTCTTTTCTATCATCTTAGGAGGTTTCTAACATTGATCATCATCATTAACCCTTAGGTTTGGGAATTGTTTATCATAATTCCCATTACCCTTACACTTGAAGAACTAATGTGTGGGAAGTGAATTCTACGTATATTTATCCCTATTTGCAACATTAGATAACTTCATATCATTATATTAGAAATAATTTTCCTGATGAACTTCCCATACCCAATTAAAACATTTATAAGTATCTAGAAGAAAAATTCCTCCATGCTTCTTCCTATATATTGAGCATAAATGAAATCTTATTTTATTTTCACAATGGTTTTTAGATTTTCCTCTGAAATGCATCTTCATTTTCTTGTTAAAATGATGATATTAATATGTAACTGAAACCACCATTTCCACCTTCATATAACATAGAAAAATATATTAATTGAAACTGAACTATCCTATGGATAACTCCCTTTAGTGACTTTATTTTAAGCCACTAAATAATAAATAAACCATACATTCGGTTTAGATGATAACATAAAAAATGTACCTTGAATGTATTTTAATATCAACCAACAGATTCATCATCATTTTTCCTTATCTCAATGAACACCTTCTCTATAATCATATAGAGAATACTAGGAATGTATTATTAAAAATATTTTCATGAACTAATTCCAATCCATTTAATCAATTTCATTCTCTTTCCTTGTATTCTTGAAAATATTCAATTGTTGATATGATTCACCATCCAAATAGTACAAAGAAAAAATGATGCTTCCATGTTCCTTAAGCTAGATAATTTATAATATCTTTTCAATGGTACTAATATATTGTTGAAAAATTAGTGGATCAGTGGACTAACTAAAAAAACGTAGAATTTGCCTCATTATGGACTCAACATAATGTTGTTCCCTCTTTTTTTATTTGTAATTCCATCATGATTCGTAGTTTGGGAATGTTTTGTGGGAATAGAAATGATAATTTTCATTCCACTTCAGATAAAATTTAGATGCTCAGGAGAAAAATCATTTAATTTTTATTCACACCCCACATTAAGAGGGATCCTTCGAATTACATCTATTTACTTAAACAAAAAATTATATTGTATGAAACAATAATCATAGTTGTGAACCACATAATCATGAAAACCACTTCTGAGATGTCTGAATTATGACACATACATTGTAAAATATTTCACCTTTGGTTTATGTTAGTCTATTCATAGTCATGTTCTATTTAAATCCTTCATGACGGTTCGTAAATAGTTTTTGAATTTCTAAAGCATATCCCTTGGGAGGGACAAACTTGGTGTGTTTTAAGGACCACTGTTGTGAACCAGTTCCCTATTGATGCCATCTCAATATGGTTTTTCTATGTGGTTACCTGAAATTACATAAATTTTAGATCGACATCCACTTATAGTATCCAAATAGGGATATATTTCTAGGAAAACACTCACCCTATCCTTTACCAACATTCTAGGACATTTCCCTACATATCGAATCCACCGTATACTTATCTGGAGACATGTCCTTGGGGAGCTCACAGAGGTTTTCTCATCCTATCTTCCATTGGAAAACTAAAACTTTTCTCTAATACCAACTTCAGAGACCAATGAATTTGATACATATATATTACATCATTCTTTCTGATTATTCATTACATTTCATAAACACATGCCTGAGGACCATAATAGTTTATAGCCTTAGGAAACAAAGAAACATAAACACTACTCTATAAGTGGGCTATTTAATCTCCCATTATGTTTTTCATAACTATATCCCTTCATAGGAATATCATACACAATGCATATATTCATAATTTGGTTAAAGAAACCTGATAAAGGGTGAGATCAGATGATTAATAAGGGTAAACGAGGGACCTAAGTAATCATAACATGAACATGAGAGTATGAGAACATGTGAATAACATTTTAAAAGCATACCTGGATATTAAAGATAATAATATTGAGTCATGGAATAATGTTGGGAAGTTCATAAGATAATATTAATATGGTAATCAAATAACATAAACCATGAGATCATAACATTTGAATAAGACATGGACTTTTTTATGCACATTAATAGGGAATTATTTCCACATTAGTCAATCATTACTTCGAAGACCATCATAGTGGAAAAATTACCATACTGAACTAAGTTCGCTCCTTGGTCCAGCCTTGTCTTACTAAACTAGGTTCAATCCCCATTCCAACCCTATCATACCTAACCAAATTCCCTTTACTTTCTAGCCCTATCTTACATAACTAGGTTCACTTACCTGTATATCCCTATTTTATTGAACTGGTTTCTCTCTAAATTTTAGTCTTATCTATATTATGAGATAAAAAAGTATACCCAATGCATTAGAGGGTGATATACGTCACACCCTTAGCATAATTGAAACTATATTTATGAATTCTATAAGATCATGATCATTATTTATATCATAACCAATTAAATGAAATGGGTATCATAAATAATTATACATATCATAACTTATATAAAATAGACAAGTATCATAATAGTTTCATCATAGAATAACCTGTTAATTGAATCGTGTTTCATAATAATTCAATCCTCATATAACCCAAAAAAGAAAATTGGGTTCACAATCATCATTCCATAAAATTAAAAAAAATTAGTGAAATAGTTTGAATGGTATATTTGGATCATATCCCTATTATGGAAAATGTAACACCAACATATTTCCTATTATATGAAAAACTAATTTTGAAATAACATTTAAAACATTTCTTGAAGTAAATATCTTTCCCACATTGAAAAACACTTTTTAAAAAATTAAAAAATTAAAAAATATTTCGGTGGAAATAACCTTGAAAACATATACAGAATTCTTAGAAGGAATAAATGGTCATAACATCATAAAACTCCGTTAATTTCTTGCATATAAAAGTTAATATTCCTTTCAAAATTTTGGTAAAACCCGAATGAGAATTGTTTGTAAAATTAAACAAATATTCATTTCAAAAAATATTAAAAATGTAAAAAATGGGTAAAGATGCCATTTAAAAATCATAGTATAGTAATAAAACATTATTTAAACATTTTTTAATACATTTTCTTAGAAAAGAAAAGTAGTACCCACCGAAGAGATAAATAAAGTCGGATTGTATAAATAAAATTATAATCTTCAGTGTCAAATAGAAGAAAAATGGTACCACTAAATTAATATATTATCAATAGTCATATTATAAGAAAATTTATTTAATTTCTTTAGAGGTGGATCATGAGATTTCAAAATTTTATATCTAATCATAAACAATCCCAATAAATGATAAGATTGTAACATAAAATATTTACCATCTTGGCAACAAAAAAAAATAATCCCCATTATAGAATAACATAAAAGAATCATGAGTAAAAGTATATTACTTATATTACATTTAAATAGGGTCTATATACACCACATGTAATAATGTAGGTTCATAGAATAACATACGTCTCAAAGAAGTCAGATTGAGAAAAAATACTTATAACTTAAGTCATAACTTACACTGAAAACATTGAAACCTAATGTATATTAAATATAAGTTTATTATAGATCTATAAAATAACCATATTCATATAAATAATAATATATATGATTTTATTATGACCTTTTATTACCCATTTATTAATAATTCCATGTTAATGTTATATTTCTTGAAATAACCACTTTGTTTTTTATATGTGTATGGACTTCTTATTTTTGGCCCTATTACTATTATAATTATTCTTAATATAAAAAATATAATCCATTATATAAATTTCATATTTATTTATTATATATTTATTTATTTTAATCCATAAAATTTAGTGACAGAAAACACACAGATCATGGAGACAGTAGGTCGTACGTATGCTAGAACATTGTTTATCATTTTCTTCATAAATCCAGAAAAAAAATTAAATGATATATATTATCCTTAAAGAATAATTTTTATTTATTATATTTCATAAATCAATAGTAAACCAATCCTTAATACATTACATTTAAATCATTGATAAATTGCATTGCTTCGTAAGGCGGTAGTCGACCATACACAAGAACGATGTTATCATATTCCAATTAAAATTGGAGTAAAATAGTTCAACGTGGTATAATAATTAAAAATAATAATAATAATATAAATATCATCCATATCATATATACACTATAAATACATCATTACTTCCAACTGTTAATGGTGATAATGAAAAAATAAACGACAAAAGGACTGTGTTGCGGTAGTCCACTGTACACACAGACTCTAATTTTGTAACACGTTTGATGGAATTGGATATTATTTTCATAAATTAATGTAACATCCCATGTAATTAATGAATAATAGATATTTTTATCTATGTCTATTAATGAATTAGATAGTGTTTTAGAGGCTTAAAATGAAAATAAATCCAATCATAAGCATGGAATACATTAATATTTTTAGAAGATTGTTTTACTGCCTTTTAATGGAAAACCATTTTTAAATCTATCTTTTGACAATTTTATAAGCTAATTTTTTCAAAATAAACTTATTCATTATGATTGGGACATGAAAATTTACTTTTTGTGAATTTTTGTTATTTTTCCGATAAAGTTCATTTTTTAATGAACAGTGAAAAATATTGTATTTAATTCAAACCCTCTTTTTAATATAATTTATTTTTATGATTAGATTACTGTTTGAATTGGTCCTAAAGTGAAATTAGAATATATTTTTACCATTAAATCCAATAGTGGTCGTTGGAATTAATTTCACTTTGAAATCGGACTTAAAATAGTGTCAATCTTTTGATACTTATTGTTTCATAAAAACATGCAATTTGCTCTGACAGCGGGAATTAATTATTAAATTAATTAATACAACATATATGTTTTGAATTTTGTAAAATGGACTTCATTTTTGAATTTTGAATATCAAATATAGCTTAGGGTGAAGTTTTGGTATTTTATTGAAAAACATCAATTTTTGATGAATAGTGAAACCACTAAGTGGTACTTAAAAAACTGATTTTCCGTTTAAATGAAATTTTACCACCTCTGTGTTTTGAATTTCAAAAATCCAACATACATGGTTGTCATTAAGAAGTAAAATTTGGTTCCATGGGATTAAAATAATTTTCTTGTGAATAGTAACTTATTATGTTTTTAATTGCGATTAGAGATAATTAGTGTAATTTAAGGTAAAAATAATGTTGTAATAATATGAAATGAACATGAAACATGTCCTAAACTCATTTTATGTGTCATGGCCGACCAAGAAAATCCATGGGTCAACTTGGGGACCCCATGGAGCCACTTTAGTTGGAAAATAACATTAATATCTTTTTATTTAATGTTAAAATAAAAATGTCACAAACATGAGTTGTTTTACTAAAACAATTTTTACATGGGGTTATAAATATACAATTTTTGACTATAAATATTCATTGGAAATCTAAAAATATTTCCTACAACATGATATTTTTTTATAATTTTTAGACATTAAATAAATTAAATTATTTATGACACCATGATGATGCAATGATTACCTCATTATTTAATGATTTAAATAAAATGGAAAGATAATGTAAAATATAAGACCTACAAATGTAAAAAACCTATTTGATGGATGTATTTCGAACCCTTATCACCTTATCCTCTAATTATATCAATGTGGGACCTTTTATATCCGAAACCCATTTTAAAATAAAGTATCATTTCTTTACCTTCCAAGAGTGCCCCTCCTCTCCTCTTATAAAAGGCCCCCACCTCTACCACCTTACCCACACTTAAAAAGCCTTTGGGTAGGACACCCCTTCCCATTTCATCTCTCCACATCCCTATCTTACTCCTCGAAGCCTCACTTTGGGCAGAAGGCTCCCCAATGAAGCCTTTGATCTCAAATATAAGAGAGTTACCCGATTTTAAGGTGATGTCTTCACTTGTGTTCTTTGGTTTTATTTTGCATCTCCAACCCCCTAAACTCTTTTAATTCATTTCTTTTGTAACAACTAAAGTATATTAAATATAATAGGATGTTTTTATAAGAATATTTCTAGCTAAACTTACACACATCTACATTTAATGGTTAAAGAACATACTGTTTCTGTGGTTGGAGAATTTCTGCCTCATGAAACGATGATTGTTCAATCTTCTTTTAAACACCTTTAATGGTGGCCATTAAGATGTCACTCTATTTATATGTGATATATATTATTTTTATTTTTTCCTTATTCTTCTTTATTTTTCATTTGTGTTTTACATTTATGGTTTCCATTGTGGGTAAACACGATAATTTCATTTTAGGAAGTGCGGACTACTGCCCCCTCAAAGTGATGTGATTCGTTAATGTCATATGTGGGATGTATAAAGGATGGATTTAAAGTTATTATATATGATGTTATATTGGAATTATAATATACCTCTATATCATTATTATTTATTTCCATTAATGTATGAGATAGAAATGAAAGTATCCTTCATGCATACGTATGGCTTACCGTCTCCATGAACGGTGCATTTCATTTCTTATCCACAAATGTAATGTACTATTATAAGTACATATATATAATGGATATATATGATGTATGTTACATCTAAATGATTAATATATATCTGTAATTAAAATATACATACCTCTCATTTAGTTTTAATTCTATTAATATGACATAGAAATGAAATTAATGTTCATGCGTACGTATGGCTTACCGTCTCCATGAACGGTGCATTTCATTTCTTACCTCTAAATGATTATGTGATATTATAAATACATGTATATGATAGATATATATGATATATATGATATCAAAATCAGGAATTTCATTTTGGATATAAAGAAAATTTTACCACACGAACAACATGTAATTGTAAGAAGTCCACTTTCGACTGAAGAACCAAATATCGAAAAAACAAACATTATTAACTTAAATGATTACATAATGTTTATAACATGATAATAAGTGATATAAAAGTAATAATGAACTTGAAAAAGGTTCTTAAACAAATATAAATTAACCCAAGATTATTATTCAGGATGTTAAAGAACGATCGAGTCAAGTCGGACCCGAGGTAAGGGACTTCATTTCAATCTCCTTTCATTGAGGCATATTTAGTTTTATACACAACATTCTTTTATACGGTGTATAAAACCCTTTGAATTTTACTTTTATAAAAAAGGAATCTTTTTCTACGAAGAATTTTACAAAATGACAAAAAGGAATGTTTCTTTTAACGTACGCGATGACAACGTGCTTTTCCGCCGCCGCGAGTATTATTTGTTCTTTGGCTTCCTCAACAAGTCGTAATGTTTTTTTAAAATGAAATAAATACCATATACTCTTTTATGTATTTTGGTATTGAAAATGGTTTCTATAATGGATTTTTTATGTCAATATATTTAAGTGATATATTTTTATCAATGTGTGGAAATTTTTTCTTCCCATTATATTTTTTTTATGTCTTATGATTTTTATAATGGTACTTGGACATTTGACGGGTGGTTACGTGATAAACCATATGACGGGTGGTGTCGTGAATACCTGGACGGGTGGTTACGTTATAACCTCCAATGCATTGGGTATGGAAGTCAGCCGTATGGATATTCCATTAAGTATGTATGGAAGTTGGTCGTATGGCTATTCCATTAAGTGATATGTGTGGAAGTTGACCGTATGGTTATTCCACTTAAGTATGTTTTTGTCCCAAGTTACCTTTATATGTTCTGTGTTCTTTATATTGGTTTTATGGTAATCTTTTGGTTACAATATTGTAAGTAATGGCCTTTTTTTTCAGTGAAGACTTTTTACTACTTCATAAAGGTGAAAAGTATTACTTTGTTAAAGTATACATGGTTTACCTGTTGTTTTGATAAACTAACAGTTTTCATTCTTTGTGTATACCTTACTGAGCTATTTATGCTCACCCCTATTTTTTTGAAATGTTTTTCACAGGACTTAATGTGGAATAGGTTCAAGGATGGGATCAAGGGAAAGTCCTGCTATATAAAACATGGAACTAGACATGTTTCTTTTTAAGAGTTGTTTATCTATGGAAACTTAGTAGAAGTGTCTACTTTGTAATCTTTTGAGATATAATAGTTATGTTCTAATTCTCTAAAACTCTAAACCTGAAAAGATCCTCAATTTGAATTATTCATTTAATTCAATATTAAGTAAGGTTTAAGGTCGGGTCCTTATAATTAAATATACATAAAAACATCTAATACATAATATACTGATCTTTTTATATAATAGTGATATAAAAATAATTTAAGGGGTTGGAGGAATAAATAAAACAAAATTGTTCATTGATGAATGTCACCTATTCTTTGGGTATCGTCATTAATATTTCTCCAAAATCTTAAATTGAATGTATTTATAAAAAAATAAGGCTTCTCGGAATAGTTTAGGGAATTTTTGATTTGATTTTGGTAGGGGTCAGATGAACCAAAGAAGTTTTATGGTGGTTATAAGAGATGAGTGGGGATGGCCTTTTATTAGTTGGGGATATGACAAACATCAGTCTAAAATGGATCATATTCAAGAGTTGGAAATGATAAGGTATAAATATGTACATAAAATATTTTTCATACAATTTTATTGTAATATTTTACCCTTATATATTTATTTAACCCCCCTTAAACTAATTTTTACCTTAACTGTGGTAATTAATTTTTCCTACATTCAATATTTATTTTGATCAAAAAAATTGGTTGATAGTAATATAAATTATAACATATTATGATTAAAAATATGTAATAAATTTTAAATAATTCACTTAAAATAGTTTTAAAAAATATCAGTTTAAAATTAATCTCACAGACTTGCTGGAAAGTAGGATTTTAAAGTAAAAAATGATCAAAAGTTTATAATGTTTTTATATCCAATTTCAATAAGAAATTGATTCCATTAACATATATTGTATTAATAAATTTCTAATTGAAATAATTATATATTAAATCAAATTTAAAATATAATTTTAATTTTTATATAAATTAAAATAAAATGTATTTTTGAACATGAATTTAGTTTTTTTTGTATTCATCCAAAAATGAAGCATTTCCGAAAAAACCCAAAAATTAACCGTAATCTAATTTTGGAATCATGAATTCAAAAATATGTATATTTTATAAAATTAATTTTCACAAAGTTTCAATGTTAATTTTATTATTATTCCCAAAAAATAAAAACACATTTTGTGAAAAATAGTATTTTTGAAATAAACATAGAATTTACTGAAAATGCTATATTTTTTACCATAATGTTTTATTTATATAATACAATTATTATTAATATTTGAAAATTATTTATTATTATTATTATTTATATGTGTAAGGGATAGGTCATAACAGTCTATTTTAAATTATAATATAAATAATATATCGTGGTATTGTTAAAACACTGTGTTTCATGTAACGTAAGCTAAGCCAGTCTTGTGCGTAGTATAAGACTAACTTGGTTTTGCGTATAAATCAAAAATAACATGGTTTTTTCTATAATAAAATACATTCGTGATATTTAATTTATTTTAAAAACAATAATTCTTAAAAAAGTGATGTCTTACATCCACTTAAATTAAATGTGGTTATATATAATGTTGATTATCAACATTTTGTTGATAATTGTGTTAAGAAGTGTAACATTGAACCTAAAAAACATAAAAAATTAATAATTATAGTTTATTATAATCTTATGATTTTTTTTGAATTTATTATTTACCATTCCAACCCAAGGAATTATACTATAATTCCATGTTTGATAGTTAAAAACTTTTTACTCCTTGTGTTTGTAAATTAGTTGATATTTTTATTCTACCACATTTTCCTCTACTCTTTTGAGACACTATTTGTTGTTTCCTTCTATGTATGTTTTTCCAAAACCCTACATGGACACCTCAGTGGACATACAAACTATCTTATACTAATTTCCATGTACATAGATATAATATAAACTGTATTATCACATTATTTGGTCATTTATGTTTGCAATATAAGAGGGATTGGTTCAGACATCAGAGTATGAGATACTAGAGGTTATATTTGATCTTTTTGGATATTATATAATACATTTTAGTTTTTCATACATATTATGTTGTGTTTGGTTTGACTAATTTTCAAGAATTACTTTATACCGCGAGTTTCATGTTTTTAGTTGTGTTCTAATTTATCTTGATAGTTATAGGTGGTCTAGATTCTTCTATTTCATCATGTGTAATTTTTTCATAATGTTTTACGCTTGGTATGTTTGACCTACTAATCAGTAATTCTAGATTTTATGTAAAACATAAAAATGGAAATCTATATATAAAAATTGGTAAATCATTCCCAATTGTATGTTGATACCCAAATCACTGTCTACCAGTTTTTGGGGATCAAGGAGTACTCTTGGGGTAGTTTTGAATGGGAACCAAGTGCTATATGGGTATTCAAACAATAGATAAAACATGAAGGGTATTTTTTAATTTTATAAATATTATTAATATCATGTATTCAAATTCATAATAATTTAAGGCAAAGGATAATGATGTCGATGTTAAAAAATGATTAAAAATTAAAATTGATAAAAATAAAATAGTTCGCTGATCTTTCAAACACCTTTAAAGATCAACACAAATGGTCAATGGAACACCGCCTATCCTACAAAAAAATAAATTAAATAAAAAAATAAACATCAACTCAAACCACTTGTTATACTATAACCTAGAATGTTTATAGAAACCATAAAAAATTTCAATTTGTTTTTTAGAGGAAGTTAAGAACCTGGGAAATTGAGTCATTATAAAAAAATTACTTTCCTTTTTCATGGAGTAATTGAAGGATTTATTTGAATTTAAAAACTAAAATTCTAATATAAGAAATAGTGTGTGTAAGACCATCTATCTAAGCCTTCTCTAGATCACACCAATCAAGGGGCCCCTTGTCAGAATCAGACTATTTCTACTGCTTTTTCGTTATTAGGAAACAAACTAAAAATTGTTTTCAAGTGTTTTAGAAACTCCCAACCCAAATACATTTATATGGATGGATACACCATTAATCCACATAAAAATCATCTCATGAAAATTTATAATTGTATTAGATTCTTGAAACACATCCCCCATCTCTTTTCTACATTCACCTTTTCTCTGAACTACATTGAATATTAGTCAGCCCAAACCGGGTACAAAAAACCATTTTGGATAAATTTAGAGGATAAAACTTACCACCATTAGAGTATTTATTTTCATAATTTCATTTAACAATTTATTTAAAATCATATATAAATTATTAGAAGAAATCAAACATGTGGTTCCCCTTATAATAATTGTCTATAGCATTATCCTTTTATAATAATTATCTTATTTGTGTTTATTTATTTTTTTAATAACTGATTTTTTTATAAAAATAATTTGATGGATGTGAATTTAAAATGGATGTACACTAATCTAATTAAATATATTTTTGAATATGGAGTCAAATATTTCATCATGTTTTCAATAGAGAATTCATATGACCCTTTTCAAAGCATGTTTCCACATTTATGTTGTTTTTGTTCAAGAAATATTAATACAAAAGTGTTCGAAGGAAATTTTAATTTTCATAAAATAGATTAGAGCTATAAATTTTGAAATAATTAAGGGGAGAAACTAAATTTTTACCCCAATTGGTATGATACTAATATTTATTTATCATTTGATATCAATAACAATGTAAATGATGAAGAAGGTAACATGAAAGAAATGGAAATGGAAATTGAAGATGACAATAGTTATTATATAAATTTGATTTTTAATTTAAATTTTTGTTCTATGAGACCATTGAATATTGGTTTTACTAAATATAAAACATTATTTTCTATATTGAAGTTATATAATTTGAAATATGGAAGCATATAGAGAGTCACCAGCTTTATAGAAATACATGGTCTCTATAATCATATATACCAAATGAAAAGGAAATTAATTGTGTAACATATGATTCAAATTAATTATAAGTTCAATGGGAATAATCTCTA
Source organism: Viscum album (assembly GCA_963277665.1). Taxonomy (NCBI): domain Eukaryota; kingdom Viridiplantae; phylum Streptophyta; class Magnoliopsida; order Santalales; family Viscaceae; genus Viscum; species Viscum album. Next base: position 886,330,531 of record OY728123.1, read on the forward strand.
AAAAATTACATTCTTTTCCAATGATAGAATTTTGTTTCACAAAGACTGTGAATTGCTCAAAAACGTTCAATGTGTTTTCATGGTTGATACATGAATGATGAGTCAAGTCCTTCTAATGTTTTATAGTACATTTCTATCATTCCATGTTTTATAAGACTATGTGGATGCTGAGAAACCACCAGAAAATTAACAGGTCATGTAGATACAAGAATTAAATATATAAAACTATGTCATCTAGTAGATTCTCTATAGTGGAAGAAATTTAATTATGAGTATCCTAAATTTGGAAATGAACTGAGAAACTTCCATCTTAAATGATCCATAGATTGAATATATCCTTTTGTGTATATAGTAATACTCATGGTACATGACCCATCATATTGTAAAATTATAACTTACAAATTTCTTCCAAGATTTTTCATGATGTGAAAATACGTTATTTTTTTCTTATATCTAGACCAATGAAACCTGGTAGTGTAATTGATATCTACTTGGATCCATTGATTGAAGATATAAAATTGATGTGGGGTATATGTTTTACAATGTATGATGCTCAAATAAGTGAATAATTCACATTTTTATCCATGTTGTACAAGATGATAAATGAATTTCCTCACTGCTAGATATCTATGATATAAAAATGGTTTTAAACTATTGGTATATGCTGCACAACCATTGGGATAATCTATACCAATGGTTGTCCAAACCATTGGCTACTAAGATGTGGGGATAGACATATCCCAATGATTATTCATAAACGGTTGGCGTATGTCATCTTATAGAACATTTTAACAACATTTTTCTATACACATTGGTATAAATTTTTAACAATAGTTTTACATCATTCTAATATAACTCACTTTATGTATATACCAATGGTTTTCTGAACCATTATTAAATACTTTTACCAACAGTATATATAAATTTTTTGTTACAATTTAATTAATAGGTGTATAAAAATTGTTTGTAAACAATTGGTATAGACTTTTTCTAATTGTTTTATGAAACCGTTGTTATAGATTCGATTTTCCCATCTATACAAATAGTTTCTAAACTATTGGAATAGAATTATTGAAACTCCAGCAACAGGTAGTACCAGCCTCCCCTTCTCCAATTACCAGAAACAATAACAATCCTATACAGAATACAGAATTAATTACCTCCAATTACTTGTGTAATTACATGAAATTTCAATACTCTATACATAATTAAAAATAACAACAATGAAGACATATATGATCCATATAGTATTCCATCAGAATACAACCAATGAAATTGATGTAAACTATACAAAATTCAAAATAACACCAATACAGCCAACAAAATAAACCACTAGAAACTAGAACACCCCAAAAATAAACATCTTCATAAACACAAAAAATGAAAATTTGATCCAAGGGGGTGGTGGCTATCCAAGGGGGTGGGGTGGGGGTGTCCAGGGGGGGAAATCTGGGGGTGGGGGATTTCGAAGGGGGTGGGGGCGTCCGGGGGTGGGCGCTACCCATGGGGTGGGGTGGGGGGGTTTCCATGGGCAGCGGGTCTAGTGGGTGGGGTGGTGTCTAGGGGGTTCTCCAAGGGGGCAGGGGTGACTAGGGGTGGCTGGCTGTCTAGGGTGGTTGTCCGGTAGGGTGGGGGCTTCCCATTGGGGTGGGGGTGTCCGAGGTGGGTGTTTGTCCTGGGGGAGTGGGCTGTCCAAGGGGTGGGGTGTCTTGGTATGGGGGTATCTAGGGGATGGTGGTTATCTAAGGGGGGTGGGGTGTCCAAGTGTGGGGGTGGATAAGGGTTGGGGTGGGGGTGTCTAAGGGGTGGGGGTGTCTAAGGTGTGGGGGTGTCCAGGGGGTGGGGGCTATCCAAGGGGGTGGGGGTGTCCGGAGGGGGTGTCCATGGGTGGGGATTGTCCAATGAGGTGGGGGTGTTCAGGGGGTGTCCTGGGGGTGTGGTGGATGTCCATGGGGGTGCGGGTGTTCAGGGGGTGGGGCCTATCCAAGGGGGTGGCAGTGTCCAGGGGGTGGGGGTATCTAGGGGTCGGGGTGTCTTGGGATTGGGGTGTTGTCCATGGGGGGTGGGGTGTCTAGGTAATCGGGGTGTCTATGGTGTGCAGGATATCCAGGGGGTGTTGAGGGGGGTGTCCATGGATGTGTGGGGGTTATCCAAGGGGTGGGAGTGTCCATGTGTGGGGGGATCTCCAAGGGGGTTGGGTGTCCAGGGGTGGGGGTCTAAGGGGGTGTGGTTGTCCAGGGGGATGGGTGTTGGTTGTGCAAGGGGGTAGGGGTTGCTCAGGGGGTGTCTAAGGTGGGTGTACAAGGGGTAAGGGGGATGTCCATGGGGGGTGGACTATCTAGGGGGTGGGGGTTTCTAGGGGTGGGGGTGTCCACGGGGGTGTCCAGGGTGTAGGGGGTTGTCCATGGGGGAGTTGTCTAGGGGGTGGGGGTGTCCAGGGGGTGGAGTGTCTAGGGGGTGGGGCGGCTCTCCAGGGTGTTGGGGGGATGATCAAGGGGGTGGGGGTGTCTGGGGGTGGGGTTTTTAGTGATGGGGGTGTCCAGGGGTTTGGGGATGTCAAAAGGGTTGGGTGTGTCTAGAGGGGGTCTAGGGGGTGTGGGGGTTGTCCAAGTGTTGGGGGTGTCCAGGGGTGGGGGTGTCTAGTGGTGGGGGTGTCCAGGGTGTGGGGATGGGTTGTCCAAGGTGGTGGTGGTGTCCAAGGGGGTTGTGTCCTGGGCTGGGGGTGTCCAAGTGGGTGGGGAGTGGGTCGTGGCTATCCAGGGGATGGGGGCTATCCAAGTAGGTGGGGGTGTCCAGGGGTGGGGTTGTCCAGGGGGTGGGGGTATCCTAGGGTGTGGGGGTGTCCAGGGGTGGATCAGTCAAACATATATTTAGTCACATTAAATCATCAAGTCAGGTTATATTATTTATAGATAAATAATTAAAGATAATGTGACCTACCTAAGAAGACATATATTTAGGAAAAAGAAGTCATCAAACATAAAATTTCATTAATAACATTCAAAAATGCAATGGATCATTTTTCCCTCATCACCATCACTATCATCTCCATCATCATCATCCTCATAATTGTCCAAATCTCCATCCCCATAATTGTCCCCACACTCCTCAACACCCTCCCCCTCGCCATTGTAATCCTCATTGTCCTCCTCCTCACCCTCCTCCTCTGCCGCGGACTCCTCCTCACCCACCTCCTCCCCCTCGTCCTCCTCCTCGGCCTCCTACTCTATCTCATCATTTTCCTCAACATCGTCACGACAACCACTAGAACTACCACCTGGTGTAGCATATATAGAATGTATCCATGAAATATATTCATCACAAGCTGTGATGGCCTCTAGTGGAAGGGTTTGATGTAAAACTTCCATCAGTTTCCTAAATGATGTGTTTTCCTTAACATACTTTTCTAATTGTTTTGTTTCCATTTTCAGCGTGTTCATCATTTTTCTTAACCTTCTAGAACTCAGTGTCATAGAAAATCATACCTAAGGATCGAAAATAACTCTTCGGGACTATATTATTCCCAGGTCGACATCGTACTCTGTCAGGGTGATCATCTCCCAGCACCTAATGTAAGTGACCATTTGGCCCAAAATTTTCAGGTTCATGGGAATCCAGGGCCTCTAAAGCAGCCTTTTACAAATATAAATATATTTTTAAGTCAAAAAATAGATATTTAATTATGAAATAAACAATTTATAGCTTGAAATATGGTGTTGAAATGGTTCGTTAACTGGAATTCCATCTTTCTTCCTTTAACACGAGCAAAATAGTTTTTCAAGAGGCACACATCCTTCAATATTCAATGTTTTCCTCTACAATGAAATTGAATGTAGGAAACCACTATTAAAAATAGGTCACCAATAATTAATTTTAAAACTAAAATTATATTAAAACTTCAGCAATCAGATAAATAATCTAGGAAACAATATAACGTGCATTTCGTAAAGAAAAATTATAAAAAATTGTCATACCTGCTTCGTCTCATGATATGACATCGTAGTACGTCCCAACGTGTAGAGGTATTTTTTATCATTAATGTTTTATTTCGAATGATTCCAAACTAAAATTTAATAATAAAGAAGATATTATTAATGAAAAACATGAAAATTTTCACTTAAATACCTCAAATGTGATAAATACCTTAAACTGGATAGTCCTGCAATGAGTGATCATATGATGATATTGTTCTATCGGACAATCATCCACAATAGGAATTTCCTCTAGATCTGTTCCAACTCTATCTTGATATCCAATATATAAAATATGATTATCGGCTCCCCAAAGCTCACCTAAATCCTTTAGACATGTTTGTTGTGCACCCTCACCATCGGAGAAATTAATCTAAATCTAACACAAGAATATCAATTAATATAAATACAAAAATAATATATTTCATTAAATATAAAAGATTTTTTTAACCATAACTATGTCCAAGATTTATCCTTGACTTCATTGGGAAAATATATCCATGGGAGTGGGATAGCCGGAATGATGTCATAGTATTTGGAAAGCATCCCCCAAAAAACTCTGACATTACTGCCATGTTTTTTCAATCATTTGATTTTATTCATTGTAGTCCACCATCAACTGCGTGAGGCAGTTCCAAACTACATGCATGCGTGTACGCCCCCGCCCCCACCTCCATTAAATAGATATTTCTATTATGAAAGAAAAAACATATATTTTATCGGTACATGTTATAATGAAAATAAATAATGTTATAAAAAAAATTTATGGTTCTATAAATATACCTACTGTAGTCTGATCAATGGGTATTGTTGGATCCACAAAAAATAAAGGAACACCGTGTAATGGTGGAGTGTGTCCCAATGTATACTCTATTGGGATAGACTCTGGAAGGGTAGAAGTGGAAGAATATGTAATATTCAATCGTAAAGACAAGGAAGTAGATGTAAAAGAATATGGCACAGATAACTAGCCAAATGCTACATGGGGAGTGGGAATCATCATCGGATATGGTAAAGATAGGTGAGGAGACTTAGATATAAAGGGTGGTGAAAACATAGGAGGCCTAAATATCTCATGTGTCTCTAACGTCCCACTTGGATCAGAATGTTGGATAGATGGTATGTCAGTGGGAGGGGCATGGTCTAATCGGGTACGCAGACCGGATCGTCTAGCTCTCGTACCCCCCCCCCCCCCCCGTACAAATACCTTGAGTACTAGGACAACTTCTAGGTTGATCATCAAATAATTTTCACCTAAGAGGTGGATCCTACAAAAAATTTTAAAACAAAATTAATCACATGACATTTTATATTATTTAAATATATATATTTGAAATAAAATACTCACTACAAGCACTAGTTGTGGAACTCCCATCTCATCCATGCAATGGCTATTGTCCATCAACTTTTCCTATCACCTCTCATTAATTGGTTTCATTTCCTACATTTGAAAACAAATATAGAAGTAAGTAGAAATGGATAACTAATTTTTAATCCAAAAAATAAAATATATGAGAGGGAATAGGGGGATGTAGGTATAATTTAACTATCCAATTTTTTAGGTGACCTTGATTGTATATATAATGAATTAAATAAATTGTACAAGGTGAAATAAATAAATATAATTTTTTGTAGGATGGTTATTTCTATGGTTCATCAGTCTATTAAAATCATGGAACATTGATTCTGAGGCACTATTTCACTAAAAAACCAAGAGAGAGAGATCATATTGAATTATGTTTCTCAAAAATTCATCAAGGTATATATTATGAATGATTAAACCCATAATATGGTCAGAATTGAATATTTAAACATATGATTAAGGATAATAAATCTACTAGATTCATAATGGGAAAAGCACTTGTTAGAATTATGGAAAATTTTAATTTCATTAGCCCAGGTAGATGATCCAGGATTATATGAATGTTTTGCCGAAGAAGACAAACAATCATGTTCATTATCTAGTGAAATGTTAAAGGGAGTTCTTAGAGTTATACTAATTTTATACATGGTAAATATACCATTGAAATGTTCAACAAGTTAGAAATGTTGGTTATGAAGGTTAGAATACAATTTAATTCCAAATTAAAAATTGTAATTTAAATAAAATTACAACCAATAGACATTGAAAATTTACATAACAGTCAATTTGGAGACAACATATTTGTAATCAATGTTAAAACAATTTTAATAGTACCAACCTTAACAACCCATGTTGAGCTAAACCTAAATAATTGACAACATGGATGATTGATTCTATATATTTCCTACCACAACTTCAGGTTCACAATAAACTCTAACAATTGAGCTATTCGAGTCATCAAAAGTAATAAATGGATTGTTTCCAATGGAAGTACGGATAGTTTCAATTGCATCATCACCATTATCAAAAATATTTATTGGAAATACTTCAATAAAGACACCAAATACAGGTTGAATATGGACTTTGACATAAAAAACATGTTTCTCCATTAATGTCAATACATATGGTTCATTGGTAGAAACAGTGAGAGTTATATCAATTAATCAAAATCCAAAGTCATCAATAAATGTACCCTACCTCATTATTGAATCAAACCACTAGAATTTCATCATCATGACTTTTCCATGAGAGAAATAATCCAGTTTATTTTTCAACGACTCCATAATAACCAAAATTTTCAAATATCAGTCTACTATTTGATGCACTGGCATAACAGTATATTGTGGAAGTAACCATAACACCATAATGTTTTGTTCTCATGTTCTTTTCTCATTCAGTGATAATAAATTTGTACCCATTGATATCAATTGATTTATTGTCATGAACCACGGTATTAGGATCAAAAGCCAATGATCTTATTTCCACAGTGAAAGAGTCAGCAGGAAAACTCAATACCTGAATGATAAATGAATATTAAACTTAATTAAGTATTGATTTAATTATTTTAATTAGTAATATTCTTACCTTCAAATTTAACCAAGCAGAAAACTCTTTGATATGAAAAGTCTCCCAACTTCTCAATGATAACGAATGATTATTTCTATTTATCATTTCTTTATGTTCCTTGTAGATAAAAATATTAATAGTTTAACTGATATATATAAGATATATAATTTTAATTTACTTTCCTGATGTTGTCATCGAAAAATTCACAGTAGAACAGAACTGTGCGATGTTCCATCTCCCACTCTTCATGGCTAATGTTCGTCAATGTATATGACCCAAGAATTCCTCTTATTTGAGGAAGATATGGAAAATAATGTCCCATTTCACATAGGGTTATTCTTCATTTCTCATTGGTTTTTTCATACTTATAGTAAGATCCGAAAAATTCCAAGAGTATAAATCCATACATTCTTGAGCCAAGTAATCATTCTGAATAGAGCCTTGATGATGATTCTTGTTTGGGAGATAATACTCTAATGTGTACATATTTATTTTAGTTTGATATATACAAAAAAAATAAATATGTCCTCTGAGAAGTATTTCAGTTGGAATATGGACAGTCAAATGTAGCATGCTTTTGAAAAATGATGAAGGAATTATTTTCTATAACTTTCCCAACATTAATGGGGAATCTGCCTACATTTTATGAAAGAAAGTCTTGGAAATATACTTATCACAAAGATCAAAAAACAAATGGGAAAACTAAATAACATCCACCTTTACATTATTGAGGAAATGATAAAGGATTAGTATTGTAATAAACTCATGCAGAAGGACGTGACAATCATGAGTATTAAACAATTTTATCATCAAATCTCTTATATTAAGCCTTTTAGATATTTTTCAGGAATATCCATCAGGAAATATAATAGTCTCCAGTACTTCTAGAAATTTATTTTTTCTATAGGTGTCATCACATAAGAAGCATATGGAACATTCCATTTAGTTTCACTAATACACACAGTATCCAATTTCGGTATGCTGCCTTAATCCACCAAGTCACACTGAGACTGTAAATCATATTGTGTCTTTTCCTTAACATATCTTCTTTTCAACATATATTCTTTTGAATTTTCAATACATCTTAGTAATTACATATCAAATTGGATGACCAATAAAAAAAATCCATGAAAATACTTCTCTTTTTTCTCATTGTAATTAGATTTAGTGGAAACATTCGTTTTCTTTCTAGATTTCATTTGACCCTTCCAGAATGAAAAAATGAATTATTTAAATTCATTAAGAACAATAATTCCATATATATGATGAGGTGGTTCATCGGTCTCCCTGGTATTTTCAAATAATAAAATATTATTTCTATAGGTATTTTCCATTGGAAATAATTTTTGATGTCCCATAAAACTGAAACTATAGTGATGTTTCAGTCTTCTAGATCATGTGTTCTTTATATAAGCAGGACATGATAGTTTTCCCTTATTTCTCCATCCAAAAATCATTTCATAAGTAGTAAAATCACTGATCAACCACATAATAACAGCACGCATCTAAAACATGTCATTTAAACATGCATCGTATGTGCGCACACCACATCCCAATGAATTTTCAACTCTTATATTAAAGGTTGCATTTATAGTTCTATATTATTTTCAGGATCAGAAGGGCCATATATGAGTATTATCGTGAAAGTGACTAGTTTTTTCATACACAACCATTGATAAAGATTATACATGAGCATAAAAATAAGCCTTGTGATATGTGAAGTAAGCATCATCACAAACAGATTAAAATTGTCACATGAATGACCTAGTCTTACATTACGCATGCTAGATGCAGAATCAGGATATCGAGCATCAAATATCTACCATGAAAATCCATATTCATGGTGAATTAAATTATTATTAGTCTTATTTCTCTCAGAATCACTCCATATCATTTTTACTGATATTTCATCAGACATAGAAAGATTCTGGATTCTGGGGATCAATGGAAAGTGCCACATTAAATTCTGTGGAACACTAGATGGTGTTCCATCATCTTTTATCTTCCATTAAGATGTTCTACATTTTATAGAATCATTTAATTCAACAGTTTCCTTCTAGAATAAACTACAATATTTCAAGAAAAAATGAATTTTGTTTCTTGAAAATTCATTTTATTCAACAAACTTCCCTTCCATATAGAGGTTTGAGAGAAAATATACACCGTCTAGAAGTAATTACTTCAACAAAATAAGAATGTAATCAATGATAGTATTATAAATACCACTCATAAGTTTCTTATGAAACAATCAGATTAAAAATTCTAGCTTTTTCATTTTACCACATTGTCGATATACTAGAGTCGTGGTAGCATAATTAAATTTTTTTCACCCTGAAACATCATCATTTTCATTAGACACATCTTGTGTGCTTATATCGGTGCCTTCTTATGTCGGAATCCTTTTTTTCATGATGATGAAAAAAAAGAAACCAGTTATATAACAAATTCTCAAATCCAGTCCTCTGATTTGGATCATCAATAATTTGATATTTCATTTTCTCTCCATTGTGATACCACACATAGTAGTTTTCATGAAAATAATATTTCTTATGTGGTAGCTAAATTCTTCATTGGATCAACTAAGACCTTCCAACATAGTTGTAACACGGTTAGTGAATGTCACCACTATCTAAAGCATTGTGAAATGAAAAATATAAAAATCTCTCCAAACTATTTTGAAAATTTCTTGATATCAGATCGTCTTCATACATCCTACTTCTATCAATTCTATAAAAAAAATTATAATTCATTTCATCAAAATCAATTTAATAAGATTTAAGTTTTATAGAAAAAATATTTAATTAAATGAGAATTGTTCAATTTATATAAAACCATAACTGACACACAACTCTTTATGAGAATCATAATATAAAAGACAAAAAAATATTGTATTTATAACAAAATATCATTTAGGAACTATACATGAGTGTACAAGATCATGTACACTTGTGGATGAGAATTATTCAAGAGTTGAGTAAATTTTAGATCGAAGAAATTTTATATATTATAAGATTACTTGAGTTATATTCACAATATCAGTTCATGAATAAATGGGAAATATAATCAAAAAATGATGGTAAAATATTCCTCAGGGATTACAACATCAGGGTCATACATGTGGATCATGATAAAAGAAAGATTAAATGGACCTAAGATGAGTTTGATATCATAATATGAAGGTTCCACGGGGAAATGAAGCAAGATTCCAGGTACATGGATATTTCGAATTATAAGATTGAAATTTATTTTCCAAATGGGATAATCTATCCCAATTTTAGATATCCCTAAAGGAAGGGGATTCTAGTTGATGTAGAGATATATTCCTCAGTTAAAATATCCCTTCTATAACAGTGTATGCATTTTTATAATGGAGAAATATAAATTTAAAAAGGAAAACAGTTTTCAAATTTATTATTTTTTAATTAAACACATAATACCTACTTTGGCTCATGACATTGTCTAAACTAAGTAAAATATAGATTTTAAGATTCATTATTTTTTGGGATTTCATTATTCATTTAATCGCAATTTTATCTCACAGTCATGCATTAGGGGAATAAAATCGTAGTCTAGTACCCCAAGGGTATTTAGAGCATTAGTCCCTGACCCACACCTCATTTTTCATATCCAAATGTATATTATATATATGGGGCCTAGAGAATCAATAAGGTACCCCATGGGTATTTGAAAAATTAGTCCATGTACCAAACCTCATTGTTCACATTCATGTAGTGGGGGCCTAGAGAATCAGTCTAGCACCCTATTGGGGTTTGGAGCATCAATCTATATCCTGCATTTCATTTTTTAATCACATGTATCACAATATATAAATCAAGGTTCATCGTTATTAACCTCTTTTAAATTATTCACATCACTGTACAAGATTTATTTATCATTCACAACCATGGTTGTTTACATTATTCTAAAGTAATAATACAAAAAAATCAACATTATTCCAAATATCATTAATTATTCACATCTATTTAAAACATAATGGATAAGAATATAAACCCTTTAAATCACATTATCAAACATGAATTAAGTATTCTGTTTAACTAAAATAATACATCACTCTCGTTTTCACATTTCATAAATTATCATCTTGAATATATAGGCACACCCCATGGGTTTCCTTAAAATATAGCCTCATAATTTCCAATATATCCGTTGTGATTCATGAATGTATTCTAAATTTCATACAATTAAATTCATTAAATAAATTTTATAAAATTGAGTTTCCCAACATAGAAAAGAAATGGTATAACTACAAACATGAGATAATCAACACCAAGGAAAATATAAATTAGACCACCTATGTCAGGAATGTTGACGAATGATATTCAAACCCTATTCCTCAATTTGGTGCATAACAATCGAATTCACAATGGTAAAGGAGAAATAAGTTCAAAATCATGGATCAATATCCAATGAAACAATATCTATTAAAACCTATAGTTCACCCACCAAAATGCAGGAAACCCCTTCCCTCCCCAAATGGGAAGAAATATTGGAAAGAGAAGAATTATATAGTACCCCAATTTTGACTTATGTGACCCTTTTTTATGACTTTTAATGTGTTTAATGTTTTCGGGAAACGTTCGGGAGATTTTGGAACGGTTTTGGAGAATTTTGGAGGCCTTTTTAAGGTTCCAAAGTTTGAGAATGGTTATGGGAAACCATGTGGGAATCACAGGTAAACATGTGATTTGTTACTATTCATAAAGTAGCATCCTCAATGTTAGCACATAGTTTTTCAGACCGTGTAAGCTAACCGTGCGGTGTGATAAATTATGATTTTATAAAAACATCGTTACTTAAGATTTACACTAACTCAATATATTCTTCTCCTATAAGAACTCTAAACTAGATTCCTAGTTCTAAATTGTTACCGTGGATCTCTCACACATTTTGGAATCCAATCGAAGGGGTTGCTTGGTGGTTTGAAGGCGGTTCTTCCCAGGTATGTCTCCTCTCTTGGTGTTGTGTGGTTTTCACTAGATCTAATCTTCCCATTAACTTGGTTTCCTAGATCATCATCATTTACATATAGATCTAGGGTTTTTGTTTCCATAAGTGGTGATATTAATGCTTTTTGATGATTGGGAAGGGTTTTTAGAGTGGTTTTGTTGGAGTTTTTTCCCGAATTTGGGGTGTGTTCTCTTGTGGGTCGATTTCACTGGAACCCTAATTCTAGGCAGCTTCTCTATCAACTCCACTTCTCTATGACATGAGGCCTAGTTTGAAAATAATTTGTTTTTCTTGAAATTAATTGTGAATATGATGTGTGAATCTAGTTAAAAACCTATTTGGTGATGATTTGTGATTTTTTTGGTAAAATGGGAGGGTTGTGAAATGGGGATTGATTGTGTGATTTTTGAAATTATGATTTTAAAACCTATAATGGTTTAAATTAAGGAAATTTTTTTATGAAATAGTAATTTCAATAAATTTTTTTTTGAAATATGTTTTTTCATCGAAAAAGGGTTAAGGGTGATCTCAATAAATGGGTGATTTATTGAAGTGGTTAGGTCTTATGTTGAAACTATTGGTGTGCTTAAGTTACTGTTGTGTTGAAATATTGTGAAGTCTGTAGGGAGTAGAACTATAAAAAAATCAGGGTAGTGGAAGAAAGGGCCCCCATAAATGATAAGGGTATGGTAAGTACCCCTTTATTAATGTAGTAGTAAAATTGTTTGGAAGGGAAGTTCCACCATGATTTATTGCCCTGTTGTTTGTTTCTATGTAAGATGGATATTTTTGTGCTAATTTGTAATAGTAATGTGTCTTATGGAATAGTTGGTTGTATTTACCATGGTTTTCATGGTTTGGGTAAGGGTACCTTGGTGAGGGTGTGTTTGGATTATAGGTAATCAGTTCACCAATTTGTATTTTTATATAATCTATTTTATATAAATGTTCTAAGGGTTCATTCCTAGTGGCGTGTGTAGGGAATTCATTTAAGGAAATATTACTGAGTGTTGTTACTCACCCCTGACTTGACTCATCGGTGCTTTCGCATATATTTTATTCTAGTACATAGGTAAAGGTAAAGAATCTCCTTTTTCTGGAAGTTTTTCGTGATGATTTGGTGATGTCGTAGTGCATAAAGCATGGAGCTTTGTGTGGAGTAGTAGAGTGTGTCTTGGTGTTCTATGGATCTCTTGATTAGTCATCCACTTGGTAATTTAATATTGGTTTCTTTTAATGATTTATGGGAATTTATAGGGATTTTTTTCATTTGGTAATATATGGTTTGGGTTTCCATGTTAACAAGCATCTTTTAGTTTTATTGGTAATTGATTGTTTGGTTTTTTTGTTTATCTCGAGGGAAAATTGTTCCTGAATTTATCCTTGGATACCTTGGCATTTATTTCCAGCCTTTGGAAATTTGGGAACATCACTTAAGGCCTAATATCATCTCATTGACTTATCAAGACAATAATTAAGGGGAAGGATGTTACAAGTGGTATCATTTTGTTTCATCCATGACTTTCAAGTTAAAGTAGTTATTTAGTCTTTTGGCCTTTATTGTTAGTCTTAGTGTTGACATTCGTTCAAGGTCTATTCTTTGAGTCAAGATGGTAGCAGGGAATAGGACTGCTGGAATATGGAATTTATATAACAAAAGGACCTATATAACCCTTTTAACTTGAACAGAAAGTTATGAAGGATTTGGGAACATAATTGTTTTGGAGAAACGTTTAAGCATTGAAAATCTCATTGTCATGGGTGTAACCAACAAGATGAGCATGACATGCATGGTAAAAATGACTTCCCACTAGGATTCATATTTCCTTGGGTATAATGATTTATGGGTTGTTATGATAATGAAAAAATTTGAAAATCTAGAAATTATTTTCAAATGTACGGATGTGAAATGTGAATGGGGTTGGTATTTTGAATATGGGTTCATTTTCAAAACATGGTGGATTTTTTTCAAAAATGGAGCAATGTTGGAAATGTGAAATCATGGAAATCCTGGTTGTGATAGTTTCAATGTAATTTAATTTGAAATTTTATTCATTTTCTTTATAAGGGAGTGAGAAGTATTATTGTTTTGGGTTGATGTAAATGGCACCAGGTAAGCATTATAGAGAACAACTGGAGGAGACCAATGAAAATATAGTTTCACTTGAACCCTAGGTGAACAAACAATTAGTGTAGAGTATAGTGTAATCATTCTAATCTTTGGAAAGTGTGAATAAATAATATGAGACAAAGCATGTGGATTATACATCTCAAATTCAAAATAATATTCCACCCATATTTAAAAGTTTTTCGGAGCTAGAAAGGGTATAATCAAGGATCAACAGAATGAATAGGATATTTGAATAATTGGGAATGCTTGTAGACAAAAAAGTTAAACTAGCCACATATATGTTAGAAGATATTTCACCTCAGTGGTTGCAGTTACCGGTCCAATCTTGAAAAAACAACGGTGTGACAGGGGACGGAATTTAGGAATTGTTTAACAAAAAATTTACCCTCATACATTCATAATTCATCACTCAAAAATTTATTTTTCTTGAAGAAAGCGACCCTCTCTGTAATGGAATATGCGGCTATGTTCATGAACATAGTACGGTTTTCACCAAATCTGTCGGGTAATACATCATTGAAGGCACAAAAATTTTAAGCTGTTTTGAGGATAGAAATACAATCTAAAATAGAGGTCTTGTGTATTAGTGATTAAATAGAAATTTTGAAAAGTGAATTTGTGGCTGGGTGGGATCTTTTGGGGGATACATGTGGGGTAAGTATGTTGGCACCCATGAATAATAGTGGGAACTCTAATGGAGGTTTCAAGAGAAAGAGGGAAACTTATTTCTAGTGCGGGGTATGGCTCAGAATCTGAAAATATGATCAGTGAATCATCCTACAAAGCCTCAGAGTAAGTCGAGATGTTTTGAGTGTGGATCTATGGGACACATCATGAGGGATTGTACGGTTCAACTTCGAGTATGTCATAACTGTAAGCAGATGGGGAATATTATTTGATATTTTCGAAATTCTCCGAGGTCATGTGTTTATGACACTCCTCATGGATAATATATGTCTTATGCCTCGATAGGGTGGGGGTAGAAACATACCCCTCATCAGCAGAGCAAAGTGAGGCATGGTGATTCATGTAATACCAGCACTCCTCGGCAGGGAAACACATAGTAGATCGTGGAAAACAATTAGTTGTTTGGAACATAGAAGGTTGTGACAGAGACTCATTTGAGACCATCCAGGGAGTAAGGTATGATTATTTTAAATTATACCTTTATGAAAGTGTTGTTTGATACGAGATCTTCACATTCTTTTCTCTCTTCTGGTATCATTGATCTGCTAGTTTAAATTATGGAAATTATGCCTTCTGTTTTAAAACATCAATGTCCTCTGGGATAAAGAGTTTGTCGATCCTTATTGTGTAGAACATGTTGTATAGTTGTCTATGGGGTTGATTTGATGTGGTATTTCAATGTTGTTGAGATGGATTCTTATAAAATAATCATGGGAGTGGATTCATTGGTGATGTTTAAGATCTACATTGAATTTTATGCGTGAATGGAGAGTTTTAGGACAGAATATATAGATGAAAATCTCTTTAGAGGGGAGAAGAATAAAAGGCAGTGTGGAATAGGATTTTTGGCACCAACCTTTGGCACGATATCATTTCAATTGGTATCATTTTCATTATAATTAAAGGATGTTGTTGATCAAAGTGTTCTTCTAACAGTTGTGGATTAGATTCTGGATGTTTTTGCCAAATAATTCTCTACATTTCCTACTATGTTAGATGTGGAGATTACTATTGATCTTCTTCTAGGACTAGTCCTATCACATTTATGTCTTACTAGATTACTCCAACATAATTGAGAGATTTGAATGTGAATGTAAAAGTGTTATAAAATAAAGGGTTATTTTAGCCTAATACATCTCCATGGGTTGTGCTGGTTTAATTGGTCAAAAAGGAGGAAGGAAATTTGCAGTTATGTGTGGATTTTCATAGACTAAATCAAGTTATGATAAAGTTCCTATATCCACTTCCACCCATTAACGAATTGTTTGACCAGTTGAGGGGATCTCAATCATCTTCCAATATTGACTTCAGGATGGGATATCCTCAATTACGGGTGATGAATGAGAATATTCCCAAAAAAGATTTCAGAAGTTGATATAGTCATTATGTATATTTAGTTATATCCTTTGGTCTAATAAATAAAAAATATTGTTCACGTCATTGATGAATCATATATTTCATAGATATCTTGATTCATTTCTGGTGGTATTTGTTGATGATATATTTGTGTATTCTAGGACATGGGTAGAGAAAGACCAACACTTGGTGATAGTGCTGGGGATCTTGAGGGATCATCAGTTGTATGCCAAATTGTTGAATTGTGTCTTTTGGATAAAATAAGATAGTTTCTGTGGAAATGTGATTTATAAAAGGGGTGTTTCACTTGATTCAAAAAATATAGAGGATATTATCTCATGAATACTGCTAATGAATATTTTTGAAATATGGAGTTTCCTTGGTCTAGATGGGTATTATCTGTGTTTTTTTGTGATTTATCATCCATGGTCTCATCGACGACAGCTTTGAAAATGTTGAATTTTCCATTTCAATGGAATGAATAGATTCAAATGTATTTTTAGGAGCTAAAGTGTCACCTTACATGAGCACCAATCTTGGTTTCACTAGAATCAAGGAAATGGTACGTGGTGTATTGTGACACATTGGGATCATGGTTGGGGTGTGTTCTCAAGAAAGGGGATAATGTGGCTG
Source organism: Viscum album (assembly GCA_963277665.1). Classification (NCBI taxonomy): domain Eukaryota; kingdom Viridiplantae; phylum Streptophyta; class Magnoliopsida; order Santalales; family Viscaceae; genus Viscum; species Viscum album. The sequence continues at coordinate 886,347,206 of OY728123.1, forward strand.
CATATGGATCATATCTATTGAGGTATCATGAGAATAAGTACCCAATACATGATTTGGGGTTGGCAGAAGTGGTTTATGATTTAAAAATGTGGCTTCATTTTCTCTTTGGGGAGAAATTCATTGTTTTTACTGATCATAAGAGTTTGAGAATATTTTCTCACAATGGGATTTGAACATGTGGAAAAGTATATTGAAGGAGTATCTCTAGATGTTTGATTTTGACTTGATTTACACACCGGGTAAGGGAAATTTAGTGGAAGATTCATTAAGTAGGAAATCATATTCTCAGGTTGTGAAACAAGCATCAGATGAGGGGAAGTTGATGTCGGTCGTAGCCGACATACAATTGGAATGTGAGGACCAGGTTGTTAGATCATTATTCTATATAGTTTATTTGGTTCATAACATGGTTAGTCTGTTTAAAAAGTTACAAGTGTCTTATTCTTTGTATATAGAAATGAGGTTGAAAGTCAGTGATGGGGAGACCTTTGAGGGTGTGAAATTGAATGAGAATTCAGTTTTGTGTATTTGGAATTGGATTGTTGTACAAGTGGATTGTCAAGGATAAATTCTCTGAGGTTATCATCATTAAAAATTGTTTTTCCATATGGGAATCCAAAAAATTTATAAGTCATTGAAATCACAATTTTGGAGTTCTGGTATGAAAAGGAAAGTGGATGAGTTTGTTTCGAGATGATTTACTTGTTAGTAAGTCAAGGAAGAGCATCTATGGCCGGTATGTATGTTTCAATATTTACCTATCCCTATATGGAAGTGGGAACAGATAGAAATGTATTTTCTTACAGGCCTCTCGATAATATTCTAGAAGAATGATGCTCTATGGGTGATAGTGGATCGGTTCAGAAAGTAATCACATTTCATTCTAATTTGACAATATCACATGGTGGAAGATGTATCCAAAATCCATATATGTGAGGTGGTAAAGAGAAATGGTGTTCCAATTTACATTATCTTGAATAGAGTTCTGATGTTCAAATCTCTTTTTTGGAAATCCTTGAAGCAATCCCTTGGAACACATTAAATGATGAGTATGGCGTATCATCCTTAGACAGACGGCCAATCCGAGAGTGCGATACAAAATTTGGAAGATATTCTAAGGGATTGTGTGATGGATTTTGGTGTCTCGTGAGAGGATAACATACCATTATTAGAATTCTCATATAATAACATTAATTAGGCTTCAATACATATGGCTCCAGTTGAAGCCTCGTATGGGATTCCATGTCGTTCTCCACTTTCTTAGGTGGAAATGGGTGAGACATCGATGGTTGGGCTGAACCATTTATATGAGACTATGGTGAAGAAAAATTTGACTAGTAAGACAAGGGAGAAGGATCAGAGTCATCATAAATTGTATGTGGACCACTGTTGATAGTCGTTGTCATTTGACATGGGTAATGATGTGTTCTTTAGAATCTCTCCTCAGCTTGGGCATCGTCAGTTTGGGATATTGGGTAAGTTATCTCCAAGGTATATTAGTACTATTCAAATAATTGAGTGGGTTGGAGACGTGGATTATCATGTGGCTTTTCCCCCAAATTTTAGCTTGGTGTACATAGTGTTTCATGGTAGTAGGTGAAAAAGTATCATATGGATCATGGCCATTTAATTATATGGGATCACGATGAACTACAGCTGGGTAATTCATTGGTGCACATGATAGTGTACATTATGGATAGCCAAGAGAAAATTTTACATGGTAAAATCATCAATATAGTTTGGGTTTTGTGGTAGTATGGTCAGATTCATGAGGAATCTTGGGATTAGTAGAAAGAGATGGTTGATGAATGGCCCAAGCTCTTTCACCGAAGTGGTATTTCTCTACATTCTGGGGATGGAAATTCCAATGGTGGGGATAATTTACTTCTCCCAGTTTTAGTTATGTGACCCTTTTTTATTCCTTCATTTATGTCTAATGTTTTTCGGAAATGTTTGGCATAGTTTGGGAGAGTTTGGAATAGTTTTGGAAATTTTTTGGGGACTTTTAAAGGATGTAGGGTTTGAGCATTGTTTGGGGAAACCATGAAATAATCCCAGTTATCCGTTCAATTTAATACTATTCAGATAGTATAATCTCTATGGTTAGCACATGGTTTTTCAAACCATGCGATCTAACAGTGTGGTTACATAAATTACATTTAAAAAAATTGGGGTTAGTCGGGATTTTCCCTAACTCACTCTTTTCTTCTCCCATACATTCCCTATGGGGGATTCTTTGTTCTCAAGGGTCATAGGGGAACTCCCACCCATTTTGGAAGAAAATCAAAGGTGTTTCTTGATGGTTTGAAGGCGATTCTTCTTAGGTAAGTCTCCTCTCTTGTTGATTTGTGGTTTTCTCTAGATCTATTATTCCCCGTATCTTGGTTTCCTTGAAATACTTCCATTTCATGTAGATCAAGGGTTTTTGATACCTTAATTTATGATTCAAATTCATTTTGATGATATGTAAGGGGATTTAAAGTTGGTTTTTGGGAGGGTTAACCAAGACTTGTGGTGCATTTGCTTGTGGGTCGTTTTCCCCAAAACCCTAAATGTAGGTGGCTTCTCTCTTAACTCCACTTCTCTAGAACATGGGGACTTTTTTGAAATTAAATTATATTTCTTAAAATTAATTTTTCATATAATCTGTGAAAGTCGGTAAAAATCCATTTGGTGATGATTTTTGAATGTTAGGTAAAATGGGATTGTTTCAAAAAGGTGCTTTATTGTGTGATTTAAAATTGTTGATTTTAAAATCGATAATTGTTTGAATTATTGGAAATTTTCTATGAAATATGAATTGTTATAAAGTTTCTGTTTTACTGAAATATTTTTTGGCATAGAAAAAGGGTTAATGGGTTCACTCAATAAATGGGTGATTTATTAAAGTGGTTAAGGCATGGGATGTAATTTTTGGTGTGCTTAAGGTGGTGTTGTGATGAAATGTTGTGAAGTGTGTGGGGTGTACCACTATAAAAAGGGGATGGTTGGTATTTAAAAGGGCCACCATCAATTATAAGTTGGTGGGATGTACCACTGGATTGGAGAAGTAGTAAACGGGTTGGATGGGAACTTCCACCATATTTTCTTTCCTTATAGTGTGTTTCTATGCGAGATGGATATTATTGTTCTAATGTGTAATAGTAAACTGTATTATGGCATAGTTGGATGGATTTCCCTTGGTATTAATGCTTTTATTAAAGTTGGATTGGGGTGGGTGTATTCGGATTATTATTAATTATTACACTATTTGTTATTTTTACAAAATCTATTTTATATAAATGTGCTAATTGTTCTTTCCTAGCAGCATGTGTAGGGAATTCATTTGGGGAAATCATACTGAGTAGTATTGCTCACCCTTGCTTTGGCACTTGGGTTCTTTTGTAGATGTTGTATTCCAAGACATAGGTGAAGGTAAATAATCTCCATTTTATAGTGGTTTTTTGTGATGCTTCGCTGATTTTGTTGTGCTTCGAGCAAGGAGCTTGGTGTGGAGCAGTGGAGTGTGTCTTGGTTTACCATGGGTATCTTGTTTAGTCTTCCTCTTCGTACATTAATATTGGAGTGGTTTTTTTTTTGTGAATTGTTATGGAATATTTTGGTTCTCTTTTGGTAAAATATGGTTTGGGTTTTTTTAACATGCATCATGTAGTTTTGTTTGTAAATGCTTGTTAGGTTGGTTGTTGTATCTCAAGGGAAAATAGTTCCCCATTTTACTCTTGAATCCTTCAACATTAATTTCCAGGATTTGGCACCTTGGGATCATCTTTTAAGGAATGTAATCATATATACACCTTCTCAATCTAAAGAGAAAGTGGCAGGACATTACAAATAGAAATGATGAAGAAATAACTTAACAAAGAGAATTTGATCCTTCCATTGAATCTTTGATTCGCAAAGTAAGACATTCCTAGAGCCTTAAAATCCTATCCAGAGCCTCCAAAATCATTGTAAATAATGTTAGGTTGAAATATGGTGATCATTTATATACACTAGGTTTTAATGAAATTTTAAATAAATTTTGGGGGATTTTGTTTTCCATGTGCATAGTATCTTGGGTAGGGTTGAATGGTTTGTCATACCGTGCCACCTAACCATGATCCCATACTATCTATAGTGAATGGTTTCTTGATAAGTGGAAATCATATATGAATTCATCTATCATTTTATTAATAATTTTGATTGATTTACATGGTAATGAATCTGGTATGTGTTTCTTATTAAAAGAATTAGTATTTCAATGTTCAAATGGTCAAAATGTAGAAAAGGATAAAAATGGCCTATTAAACATTGTGAAACCTCATTAAATTATGTATAATATATTTTCACCACCAAATACAAGTCGTGAATCAAATTTTTTAGGAATTTAAAATACATGAAACGTTTCATGAAATAAATCATCATTACACGCCATGAACCGTCCTTACACAACGTGAATCGCCAGTCCTTAACATGTAGCATTAGAATCATATTTCCCTCTCAAAATGATCCGTCCAAAGGATGTTTCACAACATTAAATCCAATGAAACCTCGTGAAATGATTCAATGATCTAAGTCTTTGACAACATTCCTACAAGATACACGTAGATTCAGAAATCATAGAGAAAACCTTGGATTATCATTACATGACATGAATTCCAAGTACACAACATGTAATTTCCCATATATATACATACACAATAGCCACACTCATGATTACAATCTATACATAACTTGTTTTATCCATTATTTTATAATGTTCCGTTATTCCTCCTCAACTAAGACTCAAAATTCTTTAGTTTCTTTTCATTATTTTACTTCAATAAAGACATTGTGTATCGATTTCAAGTTCGTTATTAATTCTATTTTTCGCTACCAATTCTGCTTCATTAATTCATCAAATAGATAAGCAATCCATAATGAACCATTAATGAATTTTTTCTCATTCATTTTTAAAGTATGTAAATTATTTATAATTTCACATAAACTATATTTTTTTCTCCAATTCATGATTTTAGGTTTTTCAGCATGATAAATCCCAATCTGAGTATTTTCTTTGACTGTTTACACTCAGTTTACTTTTTTAATTCAATATGTTTTCAATCTCTTTCCCTTTATTGATTAATTTTACAATGAGTGGAGAAACCACATAGGGTAGGCAACTCGATTAGGGGTATCCGAGATCAATCAATCATTAATTCCCTACTTGGTAACCATAAGGATTTGTATTCAGTATAAATAAAAAATTTCTATCCAATTCATTTGAAGATCCCTAACCATAAGATATTTGAATAAAGGGACCCATCCTAGTTGAAGTAGAATAGGCTAATACAAATATCATATGACACTTTCATCCTTATAAGCTAAGATTAATTCATTTAGGTTATCATTTTTTTCCAAATAATGGAATAGTTACATCCTATGTATAATGAGTTGGTTTGACCATAGTAAACTAGTGTCCTAAGATTGCTTCGCATCCTAAACCATAGGATCCTATCAAGTATGAATTGAGATAATCCTTTCTATTGAACCAAAAAATTGAACCCAATTCATTCTCTATCTCTGATTCCAAGAATTAAAGCATCATAAATAGTTTTCCTAAACATAACCAAACTCATGGGGACTCCGCCCCCAAAGGGTTCAAAACCACAAATTTCCCTCATGAGACCAATTCCCCATGGGATCGTCCCTAGACTATTGTTATACTACATCTATGAAGAAATAGAAGTTTGGGAAATAATCAAATCTAATATGACTTTAGCCCATGTGAAGTAAAATATTGTGTGTTAGCATATCAAATTTTGGTGTTGTTGATGGGGATTATTTTTGTTAGATTCATATGATAACCTATGGTCAAGGGACAAGGATTACCTCTATCATTCCTCTTTTCCATTTTCATTCCATTTCCATTTTATTTTATCCACCACTGTATACTTATTATTCTTATGGATTAGTGCATGAATCATGGCCCTTTAACTCATTTGGGGGGCCTTGAAGAACAAGAGTAGTCAGATTTTGATAATGAAATTGAAATGTATCTCTTTGAAATCTGTCGATTAAACATGGCTGACCAAAAAAATCAAACGGACCCAAACCACCAAATTGTACAAACATGCAATAGTTAATTAATGGAGAGAAGGCGAAAGATCAAGAATGTACAATCATGGATTATGGATTTCCACCAATTAATGGTGCTATGTTGAGTATTTTGTGCCATCCTATTCAAGAACAAACCTTTGAATTAAAACATGTACTCATTCACATGATCTAGAACATGGTAAAGGTCATTTGCTTCAAAGTGAAGACCCTCATGAACATATTTTGAACATCCATGAAGTCTAAGATACCTTTCACAACTAGGTAGTCTCTTATGATGATATTATACTTTTCATTATTCTATTCGCTATATGTGATTGATCAAAGGATTGTCTCAAGATTCAAGATCTTGAGTCAATAACAACTTGGAATGATATGGCCAATAAGTTTTGAAACAAATCCTTCCCACCAATCTAGACATGGAATATCTGTATTTATGTACATAACTTCAATCAGATTGACAGAGAGACCATATGATAATATCAGTATATATTCAAGGAATAAATGAGAAACTTACTACACGATGGACTAGACATTTGGTTACACCTCTAAACAATATATCAAGGCCTCCAACCAGTTGAACACGTAGTTTTTGATGTTTTCACTGAGAGATGGATGATGTTCAATATTCGTGAGGTAGGACAAGAAATTTTGGATTAAATATCTCAAAATGCCAGTCATGTGACAGAGTGAGCATGGCCCACCATGGCATGGCTTTCACCAAGTGGATAAAAATACAATATTGAAAACGCAAGTTGAAGCACTAATAAAGAAGTTAGAGTCATTCCAGTTACCTACTACACCACCCACTCTAGATCATGTAATGGAGATTCATACATGCCAAATGTGTAGTGTCTCTAACTTATACCAATATTTCAAATCAGGATTTTACTAACAAAAAACAGATTATTTTCATTAAATCAATTATAATCATTTAAATCCTCCACTCCAATCGCAACAACGGTAATATTAGAAAAGGTCGGCTCAATATCCACCTCAAACAGACCAGTGAAGTTTTTAATATATAAGTGGTCATGAAATACTTCATACTCATTGTCTATAAGGTTACCCACCAATGAACCCTTTCCCTAGACTGAAACAACATGTATAACCACAACATTACCCTCAGAGAGCACAATAATAGTTTCAACCAGCTCAACCAAGACCTCATTAGAAAACTAATCACCTCTTGAGTAATTCGGAGAACCTCCTGGATAATGTTTTTAAAAATGAATACAAGACAATGTATTCTCAAGATATTGATATGAAGAACCAATTAGCCTCCCTAAGAAATCTAGAAATTCAGATGGGTTAGATCTCAAAGACTCTATCAGAATGATTACCAGGTACTCTCCCTTGTAATATAAAGACATACCCAAAGGAAGAAGCTAAGGTCATGGTGCTGAGAACTATAAAAATCATGGATTTTCAAAAACCATTTGGAGGAGATGAAATAGAAACTATGTATTCTATGAATCATTCACTAGTAGAAGAAGAAGAAGTTAATGGGACCACTCAAGTGATACCCCAAGAGGTATCACAAGCCACAAAAACACAGACACCAGTACAACCAAAAGATCTTGTCTATATTTATCCACCACTATAAATCCAACTATTTCATTTCCATAAATAGAAATAAAAGGAAAAAATGAGGAATAATACATAAATTTTTTGGAAATGTTCAAGTAATTTCATGTCAACATACCTTTTCCAGAGGCTATTGCTCAGATACCAGTTTATTACAAATTCCTAAAATATATGGTTTAAAATAAATGAAAATGGAAGATCTAGGTGTCATATTACTAAATAAATAATTCTTTGCTATTATTATTAAAAAAATTCCACCTAAGATAAGAGGCCCTAGAACTTCTTCAATTCCATGTGCTATTGGACAAGGTAAATTTGGAAGAGCTCTATGTGATCATGGAGTAAGTATTAACCTCATGCTGATGAGTTTATACAACATGTTGGGACTTTAAGATCTCAAACCAACTTGAGTATCAAAAAAAACTTGAATACCGATCATTAATATATCCTCAAGGAATTCACGAGGATGTATTAGTTAAAGTCAACAAGATCATCTTTCTAGAATACATCCTAGTTTTATACAAGGAATAAAAAGGGGATGTCCCCTGTATTCCTCGAAGACCATTCATTTCCATAGGAAAGGCTCTGATATACATAAATTAATTGAGTTTAATCTTTCTATATAGAGAAGAATAGGAAATCATCAACCTTTTAAATCTTCTAAACAATCAGATGATGCCTTTTATTTTAATGCCATATCAATTACCCAATACAGAAATGAATTTACGGCCATACATTAATAAATTGAGGATTCACTCTTTAATGTTGAAGAAGAGTGTGATTTTGTGGAATTTAGTTTAAGTGAACCACTTACAATGGATTATTTCCCACAATTCATACCCTCAATCATTAAACCAACAATATTGGAGTTAAAGAAACTACCTAGTATTAATATTTATTCATACTTAAGAGCTTCATCCTCTATACTAGTAATAATTAATTCTGAACTATCTCAGTTGAAAGATGAAAATTTAGTCGATGTCTTAAAAAGAAACAAGCAGAAAATTGTATGTGGAAAGGATAACTTTAAAGGATTCAATACTGCTAAATGCTCCTAAAAATTCCTATATGAGGATAGTGAAAATACAAACATCAACCATAGAGGTGGATCACACCACCAACAAAAGAGGAAGTTTAAAAAAGGAAGTACATAGAATATTATAAACTAGAATAATATTTTCAATCTTTTATAGTGATTGGGTGAGCCCTATAAAAGTTTTTCTATATAAAGGGTTGGATCATATTGGAAAAAAATAATAAAAAGGAATTTATATCAACATGCATCGTCACTGGATGATGAGTTTGAATGAATTATATAAATTTAAACATGGTAACCTGAAAATATAATTTTCCATTTCCTTTCATGGATAAAATTATCAAGAGGCTAGCAAGATATGAATTTTATTATTTTTTGGATGCATATTCAGGATATGATAAGATTGTATTCGACCCAACTGATTACTCCAAAACCACATTCACATGTCCATTTGGTACCTTCTCCAACATGTGCATGTCATTCTGTATGATTAATACACTAGAAATATTTCAAGTATGGATGATGAATATACTCCTCGATATGGTAGAAAAAATATTAGAAATATTCATGGATCAATTTCATTTTTTAGAACATCATTAGTGGTTTTCCAATGAAATATTGAGTAATTATTGTAACATTATGAAGAGAAATTTATAGTTTTGAATTGAAAAAATTGTTATTTTATTGTTCAAGGAGGGATATTCCACAGAAATAAAATTTACTAAAAGGGAAAAAATGTTGATATTGATAAGATAAATGTCATTAAAGATTTATCAGAACATTCAGTAGTTAATTGTATAAGGGGACTTCTAGGTCATGCTATATTCTATAGGAGATTTATAAAACACTTTGCAAAAGTTTCCCGCCTAATAAAACATCCATTTTCACAAGATGTTCCATTTAATTCACTAAATAATGTCATAAGTCATTCAATACTTTAAACAAAATCCAGATATCATCCCCTGTAATCGTTTCAGTTTACTAGGACAAGGAATTTGATTTGATGTGTGATGCCAGTGACTTTGTTGTTTGTGGTTTTTATGGACAATGAGTTGGTCATATATTTTTTCCTATCTAATGTTACATTAATACATTGAAGGAATCTCTTACACAAATACATAGAAAGAACTCTTTTTTCTATAAGATTTGAAGAAGTTATTTTCTAATTTGGTTTGGTCCAAGGTTATTATTCACATAGATCCTACTACCCTCAGGTATTTGATAAACAAAAAATATTTCAATTCAAGGATGATAGGGTGGATCCTCCTACTCCAATAATATTATATTTTCATCAAATTCACCAAATTCATGGATACTATGTTCAATAATCATCCATACATAATTCCTCGGCCACTAATTAGGGATGACGATCAATTTTCATAGTGAAACACTTTTTAGTATAAAGTTACACCTGTGGTTTTATAATATTGAAAATTATCTTCCTTTGAGATCCCTTCCCCATGATCTCTCATAATGAAAAAAGAGATTGTTTTTAGTAGAATTCGAAAACTACTACTAGGATGAACCACTCATGTTTAAGCAATGTGATGATGGCTTTTTGTGACATTTCATTCCGAAGAATGAAATCCAAAATGTGATAGACATGGGATGTACATCACCAACTAGAGGGAATAGTGGATCCAAGCACACAGTTGTGAATATCCTAAAAAGTGCACTTTTCTATCCTAATCTACACCAAGATGCAAGGAATTACTGTTAAAGATGTGATAGATTCCAACGAACTAGAACCAAAGGGAAAAGAAATGAAATGCCTCAAAACCCAGTCATGGAAGTCAAAATATTCAAATTATGGGGATTATATTTCATAGTACCATTTAAAAATTCACATGGAAAATCATATACCCTCATTGGTGTTTATTATATCTCCAAATGGGAAAAGGCTGAAGCTGTAGTGCCCGAAACAGCATAAGTGGTCATGAATTTCTTGACAAATAATGTTTTCTCAAATTTTTGAGTTCCTATATTACTCATTTGTGGTCTAGGAACACATTTAACGGATCATGATATTAAGGGACTAAAAGAAAAATATGGAATTATGTATAATGTAGTAAATCCTTACAACTGAAAAACTAGTGGGTAAGTTGCATTGTCAAATTGGTAAATCAATCAATTCTTTGAAAAGACCATGAACATAATTCCAAGTGAATAGAGTTTGAAATTATATGATGCACTATAGGTGTACCATGCTATATACAAAACACCTATTGGTTCCACACCATTCTAATTACTTTATGGGAAATTGTGTCATCTTTGACTTGAATTAGAGCATCACTCGTTCTAGTAAATTTAGAAGCTCAATTTGGATTCTCAAAAATTTTGAGAATCTCAAATTTTACAACTAGAAAAATAGGAGATTCTTATAAAAATTCCAAGTTATAAAAAAACATATGACTGGAATGATCAATTCTTTGAAAGATACATCATTGTACCGGAAAATTATGTCCTATTATTCTACTCAAGATTAAAATTGTTCCCTGGGAAACTAAAATGTAGATAGTCCAGAACTGTTGATGTCATTCAAGATTTCCACTATGGGACCACTAAAATTTATAAGGAAGGTAGAGTAACATTTTTGTTGAACATTTAATGATTAAAAATATTTCAAGAACCCTTCCTTGAAGGTTGTGTTGTCCGCCTGAAATTAATGTGATCCTCACTGTGTAAATCCATAAATGTTAAAGGATTAACTAACTGGGAGGTAACCCAGGATAAGTCACCTTAGGCTATATTAAGTTACAATAATCCTTAAGAATTATTAGAACATTATAGGAGAAAATGACCAAAAATTTCAAAAAAACTGAGCAAGAATTTAAATTACATGTCATATAAAACTGATTCGTGATGTGTACATTTTACGAACCAAATTTAAAAAAATCATTATTACAAAAAGAGAAAATTCATTACACATTTTTTAATCCATGAAACATTTTCCAAACAATTTAGTTAACCTAGGGTTCATGGACCAACCCCATCCTATCTCCCATGACCCATCTACTTCCCTCCATCTCAACCGGGCAACCGAACCCACTCCTCTCATATTCTCCCCCAATTCCCCCAATCATCCACCCCCTCGTGCGATGACCCCCTCCCATTGCAGCCACAAAACATACCACCCTCCCCCTACCCACCAGCTAGTGTGCACACCCTCATACCACTTTAATTTTCATCCTCCCCCCCCCACCACTGCCACCACCACAACCACCACCACAAAAACCACCACAACCATCCTCTTAATTATCCACACCCCTCCAACCACCTCCCAGAATAGAATAGACAATAATTGTGCACCCTAAACCATCAGATGCGGCATCTGACCATGACAATATTCTTCTTGAAATGTGCCCACAAGATGAAACACATCCCTCTGCATCCCCTCCTTGGATAGAATTTCCCCCACCACCCGTTGTATCCCATGATAAGACTGCTACTCAGGACAACTCCTAGTTTAGCTCATTTGAATACTCTGGGGATGATAACTCACATCTGTACCCCATAATTTATTTCTCTAACCCCATTCATCTTGTTACCCTCAACGGGATATAGTCAAATCCAATTAGGATGAACAAATCCCTGGACATGGTCTCTCTCACCCACTTACATATCAATGACAAGATCTTCTCTCTCCTCAACCATATACATATTTTATACATTATTGATGAATCTTGGGAGACATACCAGTGGATATTCTTGGAGTTTTCCTATACATTCATGGTCACCATTGATAGGATCTACTTTAGACTCAGTAGCCGTCCACATGAGCTTTCATTTGTTAATTTCTAGATAGGCCTCATCCTTTACATAGATCATTTTTCTACTTATGATTTATTTTTGACCCTCCAACTCGAGCCACCAAGGTCTAATTCAAGGATTCTTTAGAATATGATCAACCAAGATGCTCATATAGTACATGATCCCAGGATTACCAAATCCACATTATTTGTATCCCAGCACTTCGGATTCTTCATCAATACTTGACTCATGTATGGAACTCTAGGGAATAATCTCATTGAACTGTGAGCTATGTAAACATTCTCATCAAAGCCGCAGCCATGGGTGGCCCTACAATCAACATCGCTTCCCAGTATTCCTATTATTATTGGGTGCACATTCAGAGGACTAGAGGTACATTGATGGGTAAATCCTGCATCACTCATGTGTATCTCCATCTTTGAGTGCATGAACCCACTCTTCAACTAACATCCCTTGGACCGATGGAGTCCGTCAATTTTCTGATGATGCACAAGATTCATCTCCTGGTAAGGGATGATTATACCTACTAACAGGTGGCCGGATTCCATAGGTAGTTAATGAGGAACCATGGGATCATGTAGGATACCATGAACCTGCTCCACCCACCACTTCACCTCCATCCCCTGCCAACCATTTCCCCACCTCTCCCATTACCACATCGACTACTACTCCACCCACCCATCCCTACCCAATATATTTTTGGTCCATTCATCCTTGCATCCTAGAGAATCTGAGATAGATCATCAAGAATCTTCAAATTCAATTTATATATGTATCATACTTCACCACACCTCTACCACATTAATATCTTACTGGCCCCACCACGTTTACCACTCTACGCCACAATCAACCAAGGATGACCTACCATTAGAACTCTCAGACCCTACAACCCAACAGGATTACCTTGTAGATCAAGCCAAGTGGTGTAAGGGACTAGCCGCCAACACATCCATAGATGTTACATATTATTCATCCATATGCCAAATACATGGCCCCACAACCTACCCAAGATAATCTTAGCAACACCACAACACATCCATTCGTATCTCACCCACCATCCCCTTCTAAAATCAATGCCTCTAACTAGAAAGGATAGACATAGCCTCCCACTAATCATTAATGGATGATGGATGAGATTTTTGAGTCTAATGGACTATCTTAGTTGACCTCCTACCCATATCTATTTTGGTCATATGTTTTAGGGCTTGTTTATTTTTCTATTTTGGTCTATATTATCCTTCATTTTGGAATGTTAAACATTATCTATATGTAATATTATTTTTCTTCACATTATATGGATTATTTTTCAAATATTTAGGGTTTTATAGTATCCACATCAAGTTCCTCTATTTCTTTTATAGTTATCGATCCACCTGTACCACCATTTGTTCTGGATCGATGAGTGACTCAACACGTCACTAATACCAAGTGTCTACTTAAAAATTTCTCACAAAAGATTCATTCTCAGCATCCAGCACCATGAGCATATAAACCCTTCCATCCACATTATATCCATGCTCGCTCTGCTCCTAAATTTATCAATATTTCCAAAAGACCTCGAGAGCAAGGGGATGTATCCATAAGTAATCATAGACGACAGAGGAGGCATTGAACTAATGGATGAAACATCCTAAAACATCAATCTATCTATCTGGATGATGATGTCACTTGTAATCACTTTATGGGAGGAAACCCATATTTTACCTATTTTCACATTTGAGTCTTTATGATGATTTTATGTGTACATTCTTTTTTTTAGATACTTAATGCTTTATTGTAGAAACCATACTTTATTTAAAAAAATTCCATTTCTCATTATACTTTACACCTATTTATTTTACTGCATAATAATTTTTCCAATTTGTGGTCTAATGCTTCATCTAGATCATGTTTTTTATTTCTAAATCATTTTTTAGGTATCCAAATCCCAAAAAATCAAGACAACCGATGTCCCCCCAAGGAATGCCACTTCTTATAGGGAGCTCTCGATTACCTCAGTCTTTAGGTGTTCAATTTCCATTTCACTTATATGAACATCATCTTTTATAATCCTACCATAGTACATCCAAAGATAGTACTCATCCTATCTCATTCTAAGCGTGGGGTAGTTTTTATTGAATCTTTCATTCAATACACTTGAATTTTTTTCCTGATCTCATTTTTCTAGGAGTCATTTATAGTTTGGATGAATTATTTAAAATGAAACTCATTATACCCATTTAAATAAAAAGAAAAATTTCAGCCGTAAATTTCTAGAATCAATGTTTTGTACCTATTTAGACTTTTAGAATAATTTCTAAGCATAATAATTTAATTTAAATTATACATTTTTAAATAAATATTAATTGTATTATTAAATGGATTTTTACCCTTAGTGATATCTAGTTATTTATTTATTCCCATTCCCAAAAATTATTTTAAGCCTACCATTGCATATTCTTTTCTGAGAATATTTATTATGTGACACCTTGGACATATAAAAAAATAAAAACATTCATTGAGATCTTGTTGAGGTTATGAATGAACAAATAAAATTTTAAAATGATTGAGGAAATCCTGGTTTAACTACTTTTTCATGAGACCCATCTTAGATATTTAACTTATTATGTTGTAGATTAAATTAATGACCCTCTATAATGTAGTTGTTCCAAGACGATTATCCACTACAACCCTTATCTTTTTATAATGCATGAATTTACTTTGAAAAAGTGTGGGGGATTTTTTTCAACCATCACAGAATGATCCTACTATAGAAAATTATTGTGTTTATAATTAGAAAATTTTATTGGGATCCATATATGCTTTTTAGTATTTCACATTTATCACGTTCCTTTGAAAAAGAAAAAAAAGAAAAATAATTTATGTTTTGTTTAAGGAATGTCAAAAGTCACCATTTCTAGACTGATGAATCCCTTGAAGATTTATATATGTTTTGGGGGTGGATGTGGGATCTATCTTAGACATGAATTTCTAAAAATAAAAATTAATAAAGAAATAGAAAGTAATATGATATATTTTTGAACTCACTTAGAGTATATGTATGGATCCAACTTGAGCTATTGGGAGTGTGGACTTTATTAGATTAGGGGGAGTCATTTCATTTCACTTTTAATGGAATTCATGAAATTTAATCTAGAGTATAACCACCTTTTTGATCTTGTTTTCTTACTATTTACCCACATTCCCATAGCCACATATTAATTAGCACCAAATTGATGAATCCATAATGAATGATTTTGTATTTGTATTTAGGGAGTGGAGATGATAGAACCAATGAAAACATGTGTTTAGGACCATATACTTAGGGTATGAGAATAAATCTAGTTTCATTTCACCATAAGTGGTTAGATTTAATTTATTTTGAGGTAAATTGAAAACACGTACATAATTCAAGGAACATTTATGAAATTTTGGTTAAGGTAATATGAATTTGTTCAAAAAACTGAACTATGAGGCATGACTAATTTTCTATGCAAGTATGATTCTAGAGACTGATTTTTTATACCTACACATAGTTTTATTTACCAGGATATAAGGAATGTTTCCTTTTAAAAATGTATTTCCTCTTTAAAATCCCTTTTGAGATCTTCATTATTGAGGGAAATAAATTTTTCTAGTGTGGGGGAAATTGAAGAGATAAAATCATATATATATTTTTCTATTATTTTATTAAGGATTTTCAATAATTTACATGATAATGAACCTATTCTATTCTATTTATTATAGGAATTGGGATTTCAAGGTTCATAGTAAAAAATTTCAGAAAAGAAAAAAAACTTCTATTACTCATTGTGAAACCTCATTACATGATGTGTAATATCATTTCACTACACGTTCAAGCTGTGAAGCCAAGTCATGAATAATTTCAATTTCAGAGCATGTTTCACGACAAGAATTATCCTTACATGATGTGAACCATCCATACACGATGTGAATAACTAGTCCAAGACATGTAGCATTAAAATCATATTTCCCCCTAGAAATGATCCAACTGAAGGATGTTTCAAAACATGTCATCCAGTTAAACATTGTGAATGGATTCAAGGTTCCAAATATAAAATACAATTCACTCAAGATTTTTATTAAATACGTGTAGATTCAAAAATCACAGAGAAAACATTGGATCACAATTACACAATCTGAATGCCAATTACACATCTTGTAATTTCCCATCTATATATACAATAGTCCTATGCAGGTATAGAAGTTAACTCAAACTCTGAAATCCTTAATTTATTATTTTTTTACTCCAATAAAAGCATTGTGGGAAGATATTATAGCCATTCATCATTCCATTTTTCAATACCAGTCTTTTTTTCTCATTCTTCATTTCGATATGAAAGAAAAGATGAATCATTGATGTGTTTTTTCTCATCCTTGTGTCAAAAAATAAAATTATTTATAATTGAAATTGAAATAATATTTTTATATAAAATTCATGATTTCCTGATCATCATATTAATAAATCCCTAGTCATGCATGTTATTGAACTATTTACACCCAATTTCCTTTCATAAATTCAATATGTTTTAAATATATTAAATTTTATTAATTAATTCTACAATTATCAGATAAATAAATAAGGTTTGGGACTAAGATTAGGGCTATCCAAGCTCAATAAATCATTAATTCTAAAATTTTCAACCTAAAGTATTAGAAATCAGGATAAATAAAAATTTTCATTCCAATTCATTCGAATATCCCTGACCATGTGATATTTGAATGAAGGACCCTATCTTAGTTGAAGTGGAATCTTCTATGACTAATATCCTATGACACTTTATACTTTATAATCTAAGCTTAATTCTCTTAGGTTGTGGTTATTATCATACCAAGGAATAAATGCCACCAAGGTAGAACTAGTTGGATTCATCATAGTTAACTTGTTACGTTTGATTTCTTTGCAGCCTAAACCATAGGATCATACCTTGTCAGAGTTAAGATAACCCTTTATAATAACCCTGAAATTTATCCTCATCCCTTCTTAGTCTCTTATTCTAATCCATAAGTCTTTAGTAATAGTTTTCCCAAACTATAACCAAACTCATGAGGACTCCTACCCCAAAGGGTTCCAAGATTAAGGTTTCTATCGCTAACCCAATTACCTATGGGATCAACCCAAGGATATTTATATACTATGTATCAGTAGAAATTGATGTTTAGGAGACAATCAAATCTAATATAACCATATACCACATGAATTAAAACGACACGCATGGGGGAGGGTCATTTCTCCTATGTGGGCACGCAATTTTCCAAACCATGTGTCAAACATGAAAAACCCATCTATATTAGTGTGAAACGTTTATATATGGTGGTGGTATATTTTGGTAAAAATATGTTCTGCCTTCCAATTTCTCAAAAAGGGTAGCATGGTATCATGGGAAAACTACACGGTTTTCTATAACCTTGTGCCAACCGTGCATAACCCCATGGGATTAAAAAAATTCCAAATCCACCTGAAACAACCACAAATTATGTCCCAACAATGGTATACATAATAAAAAGGTAAAATAATACCTAAAATTAGTATGTTACATCTCTATTAAGGTCAGGATCTTGGAGAACTTAATGAATGTTAAAAATAGTAAAAACATATTTACCATTATTAAGGTAAAATCTGGTTTATCAGGGCATAAACTAAAAATATTAGTGTTAAGAATAAACAAAAACACGTATAATTCCAATTTTATGGTCATAGTTTTAACATATCTCTTATAAATTTATAAAATGTTGAATTTTGGAACCTTTTTTCCTGAAAAAAATATATAGTTGAATTCTTTCTTTGCAAAAATTCCTTGTGTACCATGTTCCCCACTTATAAAAGACCACCCTATCTCCTCTCTTATTAACTCTTCAAAAACACATT
Organism: Viscum album; assembly: GCA_963277665.1. Lineage (NCBI taxonomy): Eukaryota > Viridiplantae > Streptophyta > Magnoliopsida > Santalales > Viscaceae > Viscum > Viscum album. Next base: position 886,365,544 of record OY728123.1, read on the forward strand.
GGTTCGACCAATACATACCCAAATAACTTCTCCAATTATATTTACTTATCCTAGATTCATTATTTTCTCATTCATCCAACCTCAGATGACATTTGGTGTAGACCAAAAGAAGTTCTCCAAAGAAGAGGTAGCAAATTTAAACGATCATTTTATTTTAATTATTCTTACACCTAATTAAAATGTTATTAAAACATTATGATATAATTAAATCCTTATAATTCATAAAATTATATTTTTAAAATTTAATTTTATTCCCTATAACCATATCCTCCTCTCTCAAATGATAAGAGAAAATGTTGATCATGTGTACGAAGAACTACCAATGTGTGAACCAATGTATTTTATTTTCCATAACTGATTCTCACATATAGATATAAATATTTCATTTATTGTTGTATATGATAATATTGATTTAATTATACATATTTAATTATAACATCACATATAAATTTTACTTTCCATTCAATAGTGAATATGATAACATCACTTGTGTGTCCGATAGACTACCACCTTGTTAAGCAATGTGATTCATTTTTCAATTACGATTTACAAGGAAGGTAATAAGGAATAATTTGATTTATTTATATTATATTAATGAAATTTTAATAATTTTGGAAAATAAATATATCATATACTATCTTACCTTGTTATGCATGAAATAAATGGTAACATCCCTAGTGTGTATGGAAAACTTCAACACCATGAAGCGATGTGATTAATTTTTCACTAAACATTTACATAAAATGTAAAAAAGGATAAATTTATTGAATATATGTTATATATATGAAATGATTTATATTAATTAAAATCAATATACAATACACTTCCTTACCCTTTAATCTATTAAGTAAATTATAATATCACTTGTGCGTATCTACGAACTACCATACCTTTTAATCAATGTGATTACTTATCCTTTGAAGAAATTAAATAATGATTATAAAGATGTATCTAAGGAATAAAAAATATTTATGGAATTAATATAATTATGGATATGATGGAACTATAACCTATGTTCAATATTAGGGACATTTACTACTAAAGGTGTAGGAGAAAATAAGGCAATTAACACCTGAAATGATAAAAATAATGGAATATTGGTAATGAATAGGTAATAAAATCTTATAAAAGGATCGTATATAATATTATTAATAATAATATGATTCTGTTTTAATTTAATAAAATGTTTCAAATTATTATACATGATTCAAAATATAACTCAACTAAATGGAATCACATGGTAAGATGCTTCTTAACCCAATTTTAATTCAAAGTGTTATACAACTACTTTGATGATTATATTATGCCAAAATTGTATATGAAATCACTTTTTATTGGTTTTTGTTTATTTTATTATTTTATTTGTGTAGAAATAAATTTTTACCACAAAATCACCCCATTTATTAACTCTCACCTCAATGATATGAACTTTGTAAGGGTTTCGTCTCAAAATTTGGTCATTGAGACACATGTTCTTTTATGCAACTAATTTAATTTTAATGGTGTATATATTTATTATATACATACTATATCCCAAATAGTTCCAACATAATGATATTTTCTATTGCATTTCATCTATATCATTCATGATAATTAATTATTCAATAGTTACAAAAGAGATAAGGGTTTTAATCTCATTTCAATCAGGATTGATTATTATTGAATTGATATTAATGGAAATTATTTGACCATTTTCTAATAAAACCCTTTAATATTATTCACCTATATTTATTCAGTAATTTTTCTATTAATATTTCCATTTTCCCCTAATTTTTACTAAAAATTATTTATAAATAAGTTTTTAAAAAATCCAACATTTTTCTATCTTCGATCAAAAATCATTCTTCTTCCAAATCCATGTTTTTTAAAAATTAATTAAAAAATGTTATAATATTATCGTTTAAAGTAATTTTCACCCTTAATTGTATATTTGTGAAAAAATTTAAAAGGAATATTCCTATCATTATCCGAACAAGGTACTTTTTTACATTTCATATAAAAATATTAATGGAATTTTTGTTTTTTGTGTATTATGTATGAACGGGGATCTTCTATCATCATTAACACTCAATGTTTTGAGGATTTCGTTTTTATGTTTCATAGGTTATTTTAGAAAAAATTATATAAAGTTTGTGAAATATTTTGATTTGGAATAAATTTTTAAAACATTTAAAGGATATTTTCCTCATGAAATGACCAAAGTGATATTTTAGAATTATTTTTATTCTAAGATTAAATCATTTAATATTACTCAAAGTGAAAGGGTTATCCTCTTCAATATTGTTTTTAATAATTATAGAAGAATTTTTATCAATGAAAACAACCATTTATGATATGTATTGATTCAATATTTTTGTATATATTTCTCTCATATATCTACCTATTCTATTCTATCTTTGTTTTGAAGTGTAGTACATGTCTTATGATCATTTATCAAATTCCATCATTAGGAAATTTCCTTTAAATATGATGTGAAGCATGATTGTGAATCATTTTTTATATTAGTGGGTAATTATTACATTATACCTTATAATTGAGTTACTTTATTTGTAACACATATATCCTAAACATGTTATGATGGATACTCCAAAAAAGTGCTCCAATGTATTCGGTACAGTTATTGTATCATGAGACATCATGAATGGGATTAGGGAGTATACCAACAATTTGATATTATTTAGGAAGTTATCCTAGACTAATCATGCTTCACTTCTATGATTTCATGTTATACCATTAACTCACGTGTTATGTTTTCTTGCCATGTTTATTCATTTTCTGGGATTTTGGCTCATCCATTCCATTCATGTATTCCCTATGTTATCCTATGAAATATTGGGATCTCAAATGGATTTAGAAGCTCACAATGGAACATAAAATAAAGATAACATGTTTATGTTTCCTTCAATGTATTGTTATACAATTTTTCCAAATACACTAGCACTTTATAGTCATTATGATTTAATTGTTGGTTATTTATGTTTAAAAATCATGTAATAATATGTGTCAATAGATTAGGTCACTATTGAAAATCCCAACCTATATTTCTATGTTGACAAAGTCCATTAGACTTCCATTAGTCTTCATGAAGTTATTTTCATGATCAGTCATTATAACTAAATTATTCTATCTAAATTAAAATAAATTAACATATTTACAAAAAACACACACTTAAGGGAGGAATTCATACTTTTTGAATGAATTTAAAAATATCACTTCCATGTTATAAACACAGACAATCATAAATGAAAACATTATAACACATATCCAACTTTATTTAGTGGTAAATAATAATCACACACCAACACAACAATGGAAAATTTAACATAATAAAATTGAAATTTTTTGAAGAAAACAAATCAAGAAAAAACCTTAGTCCTAACATCATCCAATGGGGATCAAGACACTCCTAGAACACTCTAAATTCTATGATGAGAAAATTCCCCAAATTCATTCCAGATAATGATGGATAATTCACTCAAGTTTAACAATCCTAAAAATAGATCATCAAGGTAAAAACCATCATCGAGACACCCATAAACTTCATGAATTAATTGTCACCTAACATCATATATAAATGAAAATCCAATACTCCCTCAATATTAGACAATACATTTATGATATGGTGGAATTTTCACCTAATACTTTAATAAATATCACACTAATGAGTCATCATTGACCACAATGATTACTAGAGAGAGGGTTTAAGGATAATTGAGATTTAAAAAGATCATAATAGTTAAGGCATGCCATAAGGATTTATATATAATGAATTACATAGTAATCTAGTATTATAAGAGGAAGATGTACTCCATGAAAAATTAAGAATAAAGGATCGTACCTTGATTTTCCAATGATTATGAGTCTAAATTTACCTTGGATCATGAGGAACCCATCGAGGAAGGAGAGGAGTGGTTCCCAAAAGGATTAATATAGAAGAAAAATCATGGTATGTTAAATCAAATGTGTCTTAGTAGCCTAAATGAATAAAAGGTTCTCCACTTAATGCTCCCTGAATTCCCCAATGGATGATTGGTTAGGGTCCACCAGCTAGTTGATGGCACATTGACCACCTTGTGATTGATCCCTAGTTGGTCAGTGAGCCCTACATAGTATAAATCCAACTACCTACCTAATCATAGAGATGGTATATCCTCAATGGCTAGTTATTAAGTCTTGATGGAAGATAGGTCTCTTCCCACCATGCTAAATAGTTAGTGGGGGATACTATATAGATTATTTTACTAAGGTATGATGACTAGACTAGCATTTTCCCCAAACAATTCGATGTTCAGGTTGACTCCCAGGACATTATTTAAGTCTAATAACACCCCCTTACTATGTTCAAATAATAAGCCCCATATTCCAACACTCGGTTCCCTTATTGAGCCATCAACTAGATTTAATACTAAAATACTCTAAAAAATGGTAATTTATAATGATAAAATTCATCACAATCTCTCCATAATAGTAATACTCATCTCCAAGATGTTGACGTTTCCTATTAATCATACAACTTCATCAACTTCAATCATCATCCTCAACGATTCCACTATTTTCAATCTTATAATGATAACTCATATCCCCATGTCCACACTCATTACCAAATACTCATCACATGGTTATTGTGTGACTCAATGAATGAACATCTATTAAATCTATTTTCCTAGAAAAAAACCAAGAAGTTCATGCATCTAGATTATTTAGAAAACATTTTAATATATACAATGATCCATTCTAAACATGCATGTCATTTCCTATTTTCCAATATCTGAGATACGACTCTTCCCCAGATAGGTCTCATTCCCTACCACATGTTGTGACCCAAAACCACCTAATTTCCATAAATTAAAAACTATGGTTTGTAGAAAAATGGTACCCCAGTCAATTTCAGATTCCATATTCTTCCATGGAGAAACATCTTCTCATATCAACCTCAAGTATACAAATCAATACAAGCTTCATGTTGAATATACTAGTTGCAATTAGAAACACTAACTTTGAACTAGAAATTTAATTTACCTATTCCCCTACCTCTTCCAAGTTCATATACACAACCTAAACATTATCAATGGTCCTCTAACTATCTTACTTCACTGGTTTAAATAAGCCTCTGTGATACCACCATGTTCATAAAGGCCCACATAACATGGTTTCACCAACAAGACAATCCAATGACACTATACTCCACAAACATAATGTCACGTGATTCACAAACCTCTCTGCCTAGACTCACTCAACTTGTAAACTATTAATTCAAAAAAGGCACCAAATCCAACAAAAAATTCACTCACATTACTCTTTCAAAAAGGGGCCCTCCTTACTACCATGTTTTACTATGCACCACCCACCTTAGGGGTGTTACCTCATGTTGTTGTGCATACACCACAATCTAAAACCAGACCTTGTATCATGAGTATAATAAATTAAGTTAATATATTATCCATGGTTTGAGGGAAAAATGAAAACCCGTCACTTAAGACCTTTAAAGTTTACTCACATGAAAAAGACACGTTCAATAATTAAAACATATCCAAAGGCATTAACCATAACAATCGCCTCATAGGTAATATCTTCACATTGGTTAACTCATGTTTTAAGATACATTGCAACACTAGTAACGAGAGTAATATTTATGGCCAAAAGGTCTTACATAAGACCCACATAAGGTTTAAATAAGGGTTACCACCCATATAACCTCATTAAGTCATATCTACATATATGTCATGAAAACTTTTCTCTTAGACTAACCATGTCAAGAGAGAAAATATTTTTGGTCTGGTTAAATAGAATACCACTGGGCTACATGGATAACTATATATAGACTAGAGTCAAAACATTAATTTATCAGACCAATCAAATGGGTACTTGTACAATTTTCTTTACTAAGTCCACTAATGCTTGTCAATGAGCCAAATGTTCACTGTACAATATATGCATAGAGGGATACAACTTTATCACCTTTATAGTGATACAATATCATCATTATTTCCAAGGTGCGCCACACTATAGTCTCACATGACCTTCTATTGGAATAGATATGTATTGGATTTTCTTCTAAATATAACATCACCAAAAACTCATATGGGAAAACGCAGTACAAGTTATAGACACTAAAAATTTGATTCCTCTACCGTTAGTACAATCACATAAAAGAAGCATATATGAAATAAGAAACCTATTTGATAAATATGATTCATGTTACTCAATTTACAAGATATGGTCAAGAGAAAAAAATACATATGAAATCACAACCTCAAAATCCATGTACGTCCCACAAGGTGAAAACATGTGATTATAACACCACTAACCAATAACATCCATCTCGTACCTTATAAAATAATAATTATCTAGGTAAAAGTGTTTGTAATGAACCAAACCATCTTTCATCTCAAGCTCTAATACAATTATATATTGTCTATCTACCAGACCCCAAAATTTGAAAAATAAGTAATCATGTGTTACAATACCAATTTTTAACATCTTGACCTAAATCACCTGGTCTATGATAGAATACCACATAACCTCAAGAACACATCCTAGTATTCTAGAGGCTATTGACCATTAGTGAGGGTCATAGGTCGATCCATGGGGAGATTATTCCCTTAGTCAGAGCCCATAATAATAGATAAATAACCAAAAGTACAACATTAAATAATAAATTTAATAAGGAAAAAATAATATACCAACTATTCCAGAGAATGAGGAAACAACAACCCTGAATGGTCATACCAAAATAAAAAGTCACCGATTTTTCATTGGACTAATTTCGTACATGATATAAAAATTATAAAGGTAAAAAAGGCTCTATAACTCCAACCCTCACCTCATCCATATATACAAATTCATAGAGAGTTATCCCATCCAAAAAACAAAAGAACTATTACTTGCAACAATTCATGGCTTCTTGAGTACCCATGTGCCATGGTCATCTAAGTAGAGTGTGAGTATGAATCGTCAGGGTACCACCCAAAGGTCCCCATACACAACTAGTAAATGTAGTATACATTCATTTTATATGATCAGAAAATTGTAAACAGAAAAATCATAATATAAAAATAATATCATATAATCACAAAGGACACACAAGAAACAACAACCATGTATTGATATGTGTGCACATACAACGATTCCATGAACCCCAAGCATACATGCTATGACACCGTGTGGGAATAATAATCATTAGGATATAAATAATATAAAACAACTATCCACATGTCTAGACACATGCTCCTCAATGTCCTTAATTCATCAATTCTTGAGTCAGGTCATAAGGTTTATTAGTGAAAATGTATTCAAAATCACTAAAGCACCATGTTTCATCATGTTTACTTGTTATCCCTAAGAAATCAAGTTCCAACATTACCACCTTGTATCCTTAAGGAAAATAGTTCTATTTTGGGTCACAAGGTTGTTATGCTCATACCATGTGTATGTGACCATCATCATCATCGATGCATGTTGTGTACACTACCCCTCTGGCGATAAACATACATCGATGGTCCACAAATATTTATATACCAAAACAATTCCTACAAAGTAAAAATTATGTATCACAAAATATGGTAGAGTATTCATATGTGTAGAACATATAAATCATCATGCATATTTATTATTAAAATATAAATATATGTGATAATAATCATCCATATATTAATAAGCTATATAATATATTAATGAAAAAAAGGAAACATAAGGGGTATCACAGCTACAGACACACCCACTTGTGATCACTATAAAGAATATTCAACAAGATATTCCATTATAAGTATCACATCAATGTAAATAAGTGTTCACAAATAAACATGAAATGGAATATCATCATGATTCATAGTAGTCACTCATGTGATCAAAGTCAACTAGGTTAATAACTTGCTTTCTAAACAAACTCATTGAATAATTTGTCATATAAGGTCTCATGTAAAACATCCACACACTCCCCCAATGAATCCATGAAATTATATTTATTCATTAGTGAATAAACCTCATCCAACGGGGACCAAAATCAATCTAGTACACCGAGTCCATCATGTCCCTTAAATCCATCTATTATTACATTAGGCAAGTTCCATTAATTAATGAGGATCATTAATTAATTAAGAATTATTAGTTATCCAAATTCAAAATGAATTTAAATATCTTATATCAAAATTGGTGAACATAATATCTCATCCCAATAAATGTACATAATAACCTAGGGTTCACTACATGGAACTACCGACCTCAAATAGTGTCAACTCCAAACCATCGAAGAATACTATTTTCTCCATGCCATACAAGTTCATTTTGCTTAAATCTCTCACAATGGGGTTCTTTTGATTCCCATGTATTATAGTTAATGAACTAAAACATAATAATAATTAATTTAAATATTTTCAAAGAGCACATACTCAAAGAAAAAATGAATACATTGTGAGAGACTTACCAGATATCACCACATAGTCTGAAGCATGACCAACCATCCATGAATTGTTTATAATACACTTTTGACTTCATTCGCGGTAAAATAAAAATCACACATCAATAAAACAATGATCTATTTAAAATAATTAAATGGAATACTTTTGAAGAAAACCAATAAACTAACATACCCTAGCTGCAATGGCATCCAACAAATCTATAACCACTCCTATAACACTCCATATTTTGAGATAAAAAAATACGCAAATCAATTCCATGTCATGATGGATGATTCACTAAAATTGAACAAACCCATAGAAGATATCATAATGTGATGTACATTTACCAAAACTCTCACCAATGGAATAAGTTCATCAACAATGAACATCCTCTAGCCCTGTCGAATTAAAATTCCATCGATATTAGAAAATCACATCAATATCTCATTGAATTGGAATCTGATCTTTTAAGAATTATCATGAAAATGATCAATCACGGGATAGTGATAATCAAAGGAGAGGGAATACAAGATAATTATAAGATCAAAAGATTTTAATGGTTAAGGATTACAATGAGGATTCATCCATTATGAATTAAATAGTGATCTTCCATCGTATGAGGAGGAAAGTGGACATGATAGATTGAGAAAGAATGATCTTAATCGGATTCAAAATTTCTTTGAGTCTACATCTACACTATATGATGGGGAACCCTTAGTGGGAGGAGTGTAGAGGTGTATAATTGGATTAATAATAGAAAAATGAGTCAAGTTAGGTTAAATATAGGGGTCTTGATAGATTAAAAAACCTAAAATACCTCCACATAATGACACTCAGCATGCCCCTTAAGCTCTCTGTTCAGGGCCCACCAGTTAGCCAGTGGCCCACCAGAAACAATGTGGTGGCAACCTGATTGTCTGGTGATTCTTTTCATGTATTATATTCAATTCATGTCTCACTGACCAGCCGATATAGTATCACCAATAGCCAATATGTCTTTTTTGTCAGTATGGGCTCTTCCCACCACACCAGCTAGCTTGTAGGGGATACTAATGAGCTATTGGTATTTTAGCATCTCATCTATCCTTACCTTCTCTACTAGGAAACTATGTTTTAGAATAACTCTCACGCCTTCATTCATGTATAGAAACACCCACTAAGGGTTCTCAAATATGACGCACCACATTTTGACATTTGGTTCCCCAAATAATCAATTTAATCAGGATAAAACAAAAATTCCCAGCAAAATTAAAAATACATAATGAAGAGATTCATCCCAAATTAGAAATAGAACATTATATTTCAATAATAAATTTTGTAACTCAATACAATTAAATTTACTTAGCATAAACTGTTAGAAATTTTGAAATATTTTAATCAAACCCCGATGAGAGAAATAACATGTAATAGAACATAGAATATTATGAAATATATGATAATTGAAAAACAAAAAATTAAATGGGTAATAGATACTCCATTAAAATGATACATAAACTATGATAAGAAATATGTCTCATGGGGTAAATATTTCATCCAATAAACCCTTAGGTAATAAAATCTTTTTGGTAAAAACCATTTAATAGTGAGGTTATAAGTTACAATTGATGTAACCATAAAAATAACGATTAAATAACATATAATGAGGAACAAACCTCATTATAACATGCTAAATAATGTGGACCAATGAGGTTATACTATATTAAATTTTCATAATAAATCAAACATGGAACAATGCAGTTCAATAACAAACTTTGTAACTCAGAGGAAGAAAATTTATTTAGCACAAACCCTTATATATTTTGTAAATTTTCAGTCAAAATACCCTGAGAGAAATAAAATTGAATATAGAATTTAACATTTGTAACTATAAGTGAATCATGATAAAATATATATTGAATGACCAATAGATACACAATTACAAAGAGGACATAATGTATAAAAAGAAATATGTCTGAAGGAGATGAGACATGAATCTCTTATAAGTAACATAATATGTTTGCTAAAAATAATTTGATAATGAGTTTATAAATAATATTTATAGACCCCATGAAATATACAAGGAAATAACATAAAAATTATTCATTTTTAGAGTAAATAAAACTTTTAAATATAGAGTTTAATAAGATATTTTGTAACTCAGTCGAAGAAAATTGAGTTAGCAAAAACCCATATATGTTTTGTAATTTTGTACTGAGAACCCAATGAGAGAAAGACCATGGCCAAGAACATTTAATATAATGATAAAGAGACCCTTTATTAGTTCTTGAATAGGGCTGATAAAGAATTCATGTATCAGCGCTAAAATTTTTGCGCTGATATAGGGAATCGTTATCAGTGATTTTTTAGCGCTGATAAAATCGTAGCCCCATATTTTATAAAATCGGTCGCATAGTGTCCTTGGTTTATCGCAACCTAAATCTCTTGCAGTACTGTAACCCTGTGAATCCCCTCTACTTCCCCCCGATCGTCATGTGGATGGACCTTCGCCGCCCCCAATCTTTGTGTTGTCGTACATCTGCTGATAACCCTTCTCCTAATCCACCCCCTCGAACCCCTTCGGTGGATCCTCCTCCCCAAAAACCCTAATTATCCTCCTCTTCGCTCAACCCTAATCCATGTGAACCATAATCCTCCATTTCTTTTCAGTTGGTGGCCCCTTCCATGCACCTCCACCTCTGGTAGTGGCGCCTTCCCCTCCTGACATAGCGCAGAAGGTTCCCTATTTCTCCTCCCCTAAGGTGAATTTCTTTTCTATTGTTCTTGATTCTCTTCTTGAACTTTCTTCTTAGGACGGGTGTGAAAAAAATGATGACTTTGTTTTTGTGTTTTTCTGTTATATTTATAATGGTTAATGATCATACAAAGTGCTTTTAGTGTGAATTTCTTATATTTTTTCCCTTTCATGCTACTATGTATGGGGTATTTTTCACTATGATTATAAAGGTGGTGGTTGATTGTTGTGGTTGGATATGACATGGTAGGTAAGAGATATGATTTTGGAAACATAACTAGTCGGTTATGAGCAAGTGTCTAAATAGCTATTATTGTATTGATCCGTTTTTTACCATGGGTGGTTTAAAAAGGTGTTTTTGAGGAATTAATTAATCTAATTCTATAATTTTCCCAAATCCTAATATGAGGTTTGTGTTCCCCGATTGAGTTCTAATTAATATAGTTGATGTTCTGGTGTCTCTTGACTAATGTTTCCTTGTTCTCAGTTAATATTTTATAGTATCATTCCCCTGATAAGACTTATAATCAAGCATTATGAGGGATCTACTAATGAACCCAAAAAAAGGGAATCCTCATATCAACTAGAATATCGTAGAGGAAGTAGTGCACATAGTCAGATCTATGGTCTAGGGAGCCTCACCTACCACCATTTAAGCTAAATTGGTGGCACCTCAAAGAGAAAATATTAGAGATCAGTCCTAGGATTTCATTCATATGAAATTACCATCCTTCTAAGGAACAAATGATCCTTTGGAGGAAGCGTATTGGTTGTGAAATATTTGAAGGCTATTTGTTTTTTTGGAGATGTCATATTCCACTAATGTAAAGTATTCCATATTCAATCATCGGGGGTCTAGAAGGATATGATGTGATTATATAGTTATACTTAAGCTAAATGGGGTCTTAGATTGAAAATACTTCAAGAAATTTTTTACGGAGCAATTATATCTAGATTTGATGGTATTGGGTAAGTACATGGAGTTTCTCAACCTTATCTATCGTTATTATACATTGACTCAATATACTAATAATTTTTCTAATCTTGCTTAGTTTTCACTTGAAGTGGTTTCAAACAAGAATCTTAAGACCCAGAAGTATTATATGGGTCTTCGATCAGATATCCAATATCATGTATTTATGCTAATGTTTTCCTAAAATTTTGATGTTCTAGATTGGGATGTGATGGAAGAAATTGGAATGACTATTATGTAAGGGTTAACTACTATTACTTATATTCTCAGTGGAAGTTTTAGTGGTTCTTATAAGTTAAATAGAAAGTAGAATGAGCCTTAGAGTGAAAATAGTGGTGGGGTAGTTTATAGAAAAATTCCTCCAGATCATCTGTAGTGTCTAGTAAAGGCCAAATGACTTTTTCCAATGATGAAACATTGATCACTCAAAGAATTATTTCATGGAAGAATTGAATATTTACATCTCGTATAGACATTAAACCCACATGAAGAGGGTTTTACATGTTTTTACTACCCTATGTAGTAGAATGGAATCATAAATATTGAGAGGTACCAAATCATAGTAATATAATTGAATAACAATGGGATCTTAGAAACATGTATTTGGAATGTATCAACTTCATGCAATCGATTAATCTCTAGTAAGAACTGATGTGGGTCATGCGATAGTGAGAGGCACCATTTCCAATTCTTTTTTTAAGTGTATGTCTTATTTGATATTGGTTCCCATAATTATTTCATATCAAACCTCAATATATAACTATTGAAACTTATAATAGAGATCATGGCTTATGTGACAGAGATTGTAACATCTCTCTGAATAATGAGGGAGTAAGGTCTTTGATTCGCCTCTCATGGTTTCTCTTTTTCAAAGATTTAGATCATATGATATTTTTTGGTTCTTAAAATGATTCCCCTATATGTTATTATTAGAATGGACTAGCTAGATTATAATAGATCTTGATTCACTATTATCATCGGTAGGTGTCCATCACTTCCCCCTATGGGGAATTCCATGTTTTCCATAGAGAATCAGACCTGAGGTCTAGTCGAGCTAGACCTCGTCTTCCAGAGATGAGTGGGATGATATCCTATTATGCTATTGAACCAGAGTCAGAAGCCTATTATAGTGAACTACCTCTAGTAACTATTGAATATCCAAAAGTGTTTTCTTTAGTCTTTATTAGTCTACCACTAGAGAGGGAGGTGGAGTTATCTATCAACCTGGTGATGGGTAAAAAACCAATATCTATTCTATCATACCATATATAACTAATTAAATTGAAGGAACTTAATAATCAGTGGGATGAATTGGTTTCCAAATTCATTATTTGACCTAGTGTGTTGCCTTTGAAAGAACTGGTGCTTTTCACCAGGATGGTCATTGTAACCCTTCACTTTTGTGTTGATTACCAGAATCTTAATCGGTTTATTATCAATAAAAAGTATGTGTTGACATAAATTTATGATTTATTAGATATTCTAAAGGGGGGGAGTGGTTATCTAAGATCGGTCTTTAGTTTGGTTAACACCAGCTCAGGATCAAGGAGTTTGATATTCCCAAGACCTCATTTAGGAGTAGGTATAGCCACTATGAGTATTTTTTATGCCATTCGGTTGAACCAAAACACCATATATATCTATGGTGATGATGAATAGGATTTTCCGCTAGTATCTCAACTATTTTGTTGTGGTATTTATGGATCACATCATGGTTTATTCTAAAACAGTGGATGATCATATACCCAGTTTGATAATTGTTTTGGACATCTTGAAGAATCACCAATTTTATACGTAGTTGTCAAAGTGTCAATTCATGATTCAGGAGGTAAAATTTCATTGGTCATATGGTATCGGAACATGGTATCTATGTTGATCTGAAAAGGTTAAAGCTATCATGTCATCGGAGGAAACATATAATGTATTTGAGATTTCGTACTTCTTGGGTTTATTGGATTATTATCACCAGTTTTAAGATTTATGTGGGACTACGTACTTATTATATTTTCTTATTATTTATTACACACCACCACTTGATTTGAGTAACCTGATTGAAATCCATATGGGTACTTTGGTTCTGAGTGTTTTTCTCAATATCTAGGTTATAGAGGGAACACATATAGAACCACTCCCTCTTCCCTTCTCCCACTTCACACTTAGTAAGAGTTGCAATGGATCATAGTGGGTGTATATATACGACCTATAATGATTTTAGATTTTGGATTATATATATTCTTTTTGACATGATTACCTGTATTTGGTGCGGATACATAGTGGGGGTTGTGCATTGTAGGAGGAGAGTATGAGGATGTGATGTGTGGTTGTGATGTGGATATGGTTTTTTATGTGTTTGTGACATGTTTATGTGTGGATATATGGTTATGAGATTATATATAAGTGGTTTAAGAATAAGAAATATTCAATTAGAGTGTGAGAATGACCATATTAGTGGGTATGTGGATGTAGGGTAATTTATTAATATATATTCTTTTGATATTACACTTAAGATGGAGTTTAGAATTAGACACTCATGGGGATTGAATGGGATGATAGGTCAATAATATTTGTTAAAATTTTCATATGGAATAACATGGGAGACCGTCTATGACACAAGTTATTATCCCCCCTATGATTTAATGTAAGTAACTTTAGTATACCAAAAATATTAGGCATGATGATATTGAATGCATGGCAGAGACCTAGGAGTGGTAGATGTATCATTCTTGATTATTCTTGTGTTCGGACTGGGGTGATTTGAGGAAACTATAATGATTCTAAAGTAATTATATTTAATGAATTCCATATTTTAGAGATTATGAGAATCCTTTCTTTACTTATAGAGATGGATACTGGTTTTCATCCACATGTATTTTAGCTTGGTGAGGTATAAAAGGATAGAATAGTTGACCATAGAAGTGGTTCTCTTTTATTGTATTTAGAGGTCTTGTTTTTTGTACATGAACCATAAATACTAATATTTTAGATTCAAATAGGATGGAGTTGAATAAAGATTGGATGGATGCTAATTGTTTGACAATAGAGTATGAGAACGGAGTGAAAGAGTTCATCAAGTTTGAAATAGATCGCGTGATGGATCCTTCATAAATAATTGGTCCATGTTTACGTTGTTGGTATTCCAGGATACTTACTCTAGAAGAGTCGTCAGAACATTTGATATGTCACGGAATAGATCAGAGTTATAAATGTCGGAATAAACACAGAGAAAAGGTGAACGTAGATAATGGTTGGGATAAAACTGCTTTTATGGATCATCAGATATTAATACAAATATGGATAATGAAGATTATAGTATGGAGGATATGATTACAGATTTCAGTGATAATGAAGATCGTATTGAGGAATTGAAAAATATAATTGAAGATGAAATCCATGATTGCCCAAAATTGTTTGAGAAGTTAAAGAGTTGTGCAAAGACGCCATTGTATGTTGGTTGTAGTAAATATACAGCATTTTCAGCTATACTAAAGTTGTATAAATTTAAAGCAGGCAATGGATGGAGTGATTTCAATTTTACATAATTACTTTCTCTCTTGAATGAAATGATTCTGGAAGATAATGAGCTCACAAGCCGGACATATGAGCTAAAAGAATGCTATGCTCGATGGGTATGATTTCTGAAAGAATACATGCCTTCCTGAAAGACTGTATTTTGTTTCTAAAGGAGAAAAAATCACTTACAAAATTCCCAAAGCGTGGCGCTTCATTATACAAGAATGATGAATCCAATCTTACGAATGTTGTATGGTACTTTCCAATCATTCCATGGTTTAGGCATCTATATGGAAGCGAAGAAACTGCAAGACACTTGTCCTGGCATATATATAAAATAAATAAAGATGGGAAATTATGTCTTCCGGCTAACTCTCATCAATGGAATAAAATTGATCATGATTATCCTGAATGTGGAAAAGAGACGAGAAACCTCCGTCTTGCGTTATCTACAGATGGAGTGAGTCAGTTTGGTTTTCAAACCAGCACTTATAGAACATTTCCTGTTATGTTGGTAAATTATAACTTTCCACCCTAGTTATGCATGAAGTATAAATTCATCATATTATTTATGCTTATATCAGGACCAAAACAACCAGGTAATGATCTTGATGTTTATCTGGCTCCTTTGATCAAGGATTTGAAGTTATTGTGGGATTCAAGTGTTATATTGAATGATGCTTATAAAAGTGAATAATTCACATTGAGAGCGATGTTCTATGGGAAAATAAATTATTTCTCTGCTTATGGAAATTTTTTTATGCTGTAGAATTAAAGGAACTGAAGGGTGTCCCATGTGCGAAGAAGATACATAATAAAATAGGTTGAAACATTCATCAAAATCTGTGTTTCTAGGACTTCGTAGATTTCTACCTCGTTAGAATAAGTACCGATCATGGAGGACATCATTCAATTGAAGTTCAGAACAACGTGCATCAATATCTCTAGTAATAGTTGTTCAGCTGTTTGATAAAGTAAAAGATATGAACACTGTTTTTGGTAAACCATTTTTGAAAAACCTTAAGAAAATAGGTTGTAAAAAGAGATCAATTTTTTTTGAATTACCATTCTTGAATTGTTTGTATGTCATAAATTCACTTGATGTGATGCATGTGGAAAAAATTGTATGTGACAGTGGTTTCAGAACATTGCTAAATTCCCCTAGAAAAACAAATGACGTAATTAAGGAAAGGTTGGACATGGTTGACATGGAAATATAAGAATAGTTGGCTCCCGTGAAGGGTGAAAATTGAATGTTTCGTCCTCCATCTTCTTATACTCTTTCTAGGGAGGAGAGATATCTGTTTTGCAACTTCTTCAATGATATAAAGGTTCCATAGGGGTATTAATCAAATATCAAGAACATTATGTCAATGAATTATTTGAAGTTAAAAGGATTGAAATCACATGACTGCCATGTTTTGATGCAAGACTTAATTCCTATAGCTTTACATTGCATTTTTCTCAAGAATGTTCTTCAAACATTAACCCAACTTTGATTCTTTTTCAAATCTATATGTAGAAAAGTTTTAGACACGTCAAAATTTCCAGCTATGGAAAAATAAATTATCATCATATTATTTGAATTAGAAATATTCTTCCCGCCAACATTCTTTGATATGATGGTTTATTTTATGATTCACTTGGTGAGAGATATTCGACTTTGTGGTCATGTGCACTATATATGGATGTACCATATTGAACAGTATATGAAGATTTTGAAAGGGTATGTCTAAAATCGATGTCGGATAGAGGGTTGTATAGTGGAGCGATATATTGTTAGGGAAACCCTTGAATTTTGTACCGAATACCTATCTGATGTGGAAAGCATTGGTCTCCCAAAATCTCATCACATTGGACACATTGAGGGTGAGGGAATTTCTGGAAGAGATTTTGTGGAAATCAGTATTACAGATCCGGAGCAGGCCAACCATTATGTTTTTCATAACAGTTGGGTGGTTTCTCCATATATTGAAACTCACAAAGAAGTTCTTAGGAAGTTGAAACCATCAAGGGATGAAAAAAGGTTATCAAATACACATAATCACTAGTTTATTGGATGGTTTAAGGACCATATTTTTTAAGGAGTTGGATGAAAATCAGAATTCAATTTCAGAACGACTTCGATGGCTAGCCGCTGAACCAAGTGTGTTTGTATTATCTTACAATGGTTATGTAATTATTGGTTTTACAATCTATATAGATGAACATGATAAAGATAGTACCATGAAAAATAGTTCAGTTACACAAGTGGCTAAAGCGATGCATGTTTCTGGTAGTAAGGATAAAAATCCAATTTATGCAAATATGTCATACTTTGGAATTATCAAAAAAATATGGGAGTTGGATTATACGACATTCCGATTTTTGATTTTTCAATGCAAATGGGAAGATGAAAATAGTGGTGTTAAAATAGATGAATGGGGATTTCTGAAGGTTGATTTTAGTAAATAAGGGTACAAAGACGAACATTTTTTAATGGCCTTACAAGTAGTACAAGTTTTTCATTTTCCAAATCCCACAAACCGAATGTGTTTGATTATCCTGTTATCATCCAAAACTATTGAAGGGTCTGATGAAAATTCAGTTGAGGATGATCCTTTTAGTGGTACGTCCCAATCATTTCATAGTGGTCCCAATGTAGATGATTTTTTGTATGTTAGAGTAGACCACAAAGAAGGTGTTTGGAAAATCGATAGAGGTGTCAAATCCCTTCATACTTTGAAAAAAAGAGAGTTCAATAAACAAGTTATATTTTGTTTGTAATATAGATCTTATTATCTTCTATTATTATCTTCTCATAACTGAATTTATGTAATCTAAAATAATTGCTTTACAAATTGTGCAGATAATGACTTCTTTACGTTCTGGTGCTCCTAAACTTGTGGCTGAACAAGTCTCTCAAGCTACTGTTGTTGTTGCTGTGGCTGCTGATGCTCCTACTGCGGCTGCTCATAGTGTAGAGCAACAACAAGTTTCTGAACCTGTTGTTTCTCCTAGTGTTAAGGTCCAAAAACCATCAGCACATGTCATTGCTACCATTTCATATGAACATATAGATGATGTTGATATCGATGAAATTATCGGGAATGATGGACCGACGTTGCAGAAAACATAGGTGCATCATAGTTTAATGGTGTTAGCCAAAGTTCATAAGGCGAAAATCAAAGGCATCAAATTTGATGTCAGATGGAATGCACGAGACCAACATGTGAATCCCAACAAGGATATTTTTAGTAGTTACATTGGAATTTTCACTCGGCAACGCATGCCTATTGGCATAGATTCCTAGAACCATTTTGTGTCCGGGCTGAAGGCTAACATCTTGGAAGAAATTATGGTAACATTGTGATATTATTTCTTTAATTTACTAGAAAATAAAATAATGAAACAATGTCTTACTCTTCCCAATATCTTGAAGAGTACATTTATAGTAGACGATTCATACAAGGATTATATACTAAGGCTTGCAGGAAGGATTCATCGAGGTTTTCACACAATTTTAACAAGATGTCACCAGAAAGATTCCAAAGGTAAAAAAAACCTGCACCCACCCATTTCTTACGTTCACCTGATATCCCAAGAAGCATGGTATGCATTTATTGGCCACTGTGGGATGAGAAGTTTTAGGTACATTATGGGTGATAACACATTGTTTTAGGATATGTGTATTCATCACTTTGATTGTCAATATTTCATTTATGAAACAAAAAATATGTACTAAAAATAAGGAACGTGAATCAAAACAAAAATACCCCAATCGTAAACAAGGATGGAGTATGATTCACTAGAAAAGAAAATGGTATGTATTTTAAATTTACATTAATATTGTTAGGTTCTAATAAACAGCATCATAATTATCTTTATATATTTATCTGTATATTGATGAGCCTAAAACCGAAGACACTTCCATCCCATGACACATGATATGGAAGAAGACACATATGAATAATGAAGGGAATCTAATATATGAGAGAAAACAAAAAGTATGGGAAATATGTGTAATTATGACACGATGATAAAAAAAATTTAAACTTCTATTACATAAAAATAATTAGTTATTTTCCCATATCTGACAGTCACATTAATCAGTTACTCTTGTAGCGGATGCAGACCTATTATTGACAACTTTGAAGCATCCAGAACAATATGGTCATGTCAGAGGTGTAGGGTTTGGGGTGACACCACGAGTATATTATAAGAATAAAAAAATGAATGATAGAGATGAAAAATTGAAACAAATGAGAGAAAAACTAGAAACTCTAGAAGAATGATTGAAATGATAGGGAGAGTTACTAGAAACTTTTATGGGTGGGAAGAAAGGAGAATACACAACTCAGGAACAACTACGCATGAAGATCCCACCCCACCCCCCACCAGCTTTGAGGTGATCCATTCCCCTCAAAGAGCTGTCTTAGCCAATGTAATAAATATTCTAATAATGGTTTCCCAGGAATTTGATTCAGAAAAACACTCATACTTTTCATGTACTGTTCTTCTACAGGGTGATAATTATTGTGTTGATATTTTAGGAGAACGATCCATGGGTGTTGTAAAGATCTGGAAATTTAAAGGAAAAATTTTTCCTAAATTTTCTTTGTAATTTTACAAGAACGCAGTTTCTGACGGCACCTGATTCTGAGGCCCGGTGTGCCCGGAATCTTTTTCCGAAGTTTGGCTCGGGTACGTTCAGTGAACAGACGAGCGGGTTTTTCTAACATTTGAACCGGTGCCCTGGATCGAATTCTGAGGGCACCGATGGAATCGCAACACCACTACTTGCTTAGAAATGCCTCTTCTGGAGTTGCGTTTTCTCGGTTGTGGTTTTTAATTTTTGGGTTTTAAGTTATGAAATAAAATAATGTTGTGCGACAATTTTATTTTTATTTCACATAAAGCCACTTGAAGACCACTTTAAGCTGCTTAAGCTTAGTTGAAATGGATAGGGTGCAACCCAAAATATCCTATCCACTTGATATGATATTTGTGGGGTGGGGCCCACATGAGCCCCACCGTTTCTATCCGCTAAGTAAAGCACCCGCAAAAACCCCTATTAAATAAAAGTCAACTAGGGTGTTTTCTTAAGCAATTAAACGCTCCTATTAAATGGGCGGTTTATTCGTTGAAATTAATTCTATGATTTAATTTTGTTCGTTTCTTAACATGTTTTCATTTTGTTGGCATGTTAATAAAATAAGGCCAACACACCTTCCTTTTGAAATGTTGTGTTAAACCTTTGAAGAATCTCTAAGTATCTTCCTCCTTCTTCACGAAGAACGCGAAGAACGCGAAGAACGTCGGCCTCCGACGAAGAACGCCGAACCCGTGGAGATCAGCGACGTGACGCCATGTACCGCGATGCCAATGATTCTCCCTCTGCGACGCCCTTCTATGACGTGATGCTCCACTTGTTCTGCAACGGTCAATTCCGAAAAGAACGCATGTCCGGCGAGGTAGGGTTTTTAATTGAGAATAATAATACCATTTTTTCTCAGATGATTCCTTTTGAAAATAAAGAACGCGGATCAACTCAATACTAAGTTGATCCGGGGGAAGTGTGGTTGTGGGATGAGTATTCTTGATTGCGGGTTGGGGAATTTTGGTATGTTTCAATTTTATTTGAGGAATAGTGGAATGGTTTGATTCAATTGTTTTTATTTAAATAAAATTGATTATTTCTCCCGACTGTTATTATCTAACGCGGAGGGTGCAGGCCAAAAAAACACGGCCGACAACCCTCTATAGTTTTTCCTTGTTGTGCGGATTTGGCGGGCGACGACAAAACGTGCCGCATATGCGATTTAATGATCCTGCAGTGAAGAACGGAACCCGGGAGGAACAGCGGCGCAGACGGGAGGGAAATCGGACCACCGGAGCAACTCCGGTGGCCCGCGGAAGCTTCTGCCGGCGCGCCACACCGGCACGGCGACACCGGCGGCCGGAGTCGGCGGTGCCCAGCGCGTCACCGGGAAAACCTCACCGCGGCGGCGAGGCGGTTCCGCGGCCGCGCGGAACCGCGGTTCCGGGACGCGGTGGCCCGGCCGCGTCCGGGTGATCCAGCACCCCCCCCCCCCCCGCGGGGACCGCGGTGTTATCACGCGGGGGCATGCCCCCCCCCCCCCCCCCCCGCGTTGCTCGGACGCTCGCCCGAGCCGAGCCGGACTGGCTGGGCGAGCCGGGCCGCGCCCTGGCCCGGCCGGATCGGGTCTAGCCAAGTCGGTCCGGGCTCAGACCCCCCGTTTCCGAATGTTTTCGGTAGTTTGCTCATAACATGAGCTACGGGCCTCCTAACGACGCGCCGTCAGCGGCGATGCGATCCTTGGATCGATACGGTCGTTTCGGTATATTACACTCAAGGTTTCGGAATACTTTGGGTTCGGCCGGGTTGGTTCATCCACGAAACCAACCGGGCCCTCGGAGCAGAAACGCTCATATCTTGAGCTCTGGACGTCCGATTGACGTGTCGTCAACTTTGTTGGATTCCTCTAAGGGAGACGGATCTTTTGGCTTACTCCGCTCGAAGTTTGGACACAGTTGGATTACAGTTGTGTTGGTTTTGTCTTAAAAACCAACCGGGCCCCTAGGAGGAAAAAAAAGCCAATAACTTCCAGACCGGGCGACCGATTGACGCGCCGTCTATTGTGTTGTGTTCCTGTTGACGATACGAAACTTTTGGCATCCTCCGCTCGAGTTTTGGATGCAGTTGGGTTATAGCCGGGTAGGATTGTACCCGAAATCCAACCGGGCCCCTGAACGGAAAAAGATGATATCTTTCAGACCGGACGTCCGTTTGACGAACTGTCAGCGGCGTTGGTGATCTGGTCGAGAAACGATCCCTATGAGTATACCCTATGAAAGTTCAGGGTACAGTTGAGATACAGCCGGGTTGTTTCGCTTACGAAACCAACCGGGCTCCTGGGACGAAAAGGCTAATAACTCACAGACCGGGTGTCCGATTGATGCGCCGTCTGTTGTGTTGAGACCCCTGTGACGAGGAGGTCCTTTGAGATACTTCTTCGTGGGACTTGTGATGTTTTGGAGTATCGAACAGTAGCTCATGGAGCGGACCCTCCCGGAGACGAGCGTGCAGAGTACGGAGACCGTGTAGCCGGCTGAGACCGTGTATCTGGCAGAGACCTGATGACTGCTTGTCCGATACGACTCAGAGTGACTTGCATAGCCCAGTGGGGAGCACTACTTTGTGAGGTGGCAGACCCACGGCGGAGGAGCACTACTGTGTGAGGTGGCAGACCCGCGGTACTAGACAGGAGGAGTACCTCTGTAGGCTATGAGGGGGAGAACTACTGTGTTAGGTGGCAGACCCATGGTGGGAAACACTACTATGTGAGGTGGCAGGCCCGCGGTACTCGACGGGAGGAGTACCTCAGCAGTCTTAGGTTAGTGAGCAGTACCTCGAAGTCGTGACAGGACCATTGTACACTCAAGAGATGAGGTTCTTCAGCAGTTACGGTTTCGATAATGAAAATACTGGTTTGAGATGAGTCTATGACTTTGTGTTTCCTCATGATTGAGATGGGTTACATGATAACTTGGGTATATATATGCACATAAACCTGGGTGGTGGTTATCCGTTGATTTCATAATCCCTGTGTTTTCTCATGATTGAGATGGGTTACTTGATAACTTAGGTATATGTATGGGCTTATACCTAAGTAGAGGTTATCTGTTGAGATCTTCTTTGTGGTTATACTTGTTGGTTTTAGTGGGACCTTAAGGGTCTCGGGGTCCTTACTGAGTATCGTTATACTCACCCCTACACGGGCTATTCCCGCACCTCGTTGTGTTGGTTGCAGACGACGAGCAATGCTGACGGAGGCCGAGTGTTCGAGGACTGGACGGTACCCGGAGGTGGACTACACAACGAGTCAGTACCCGGAGGTGGACTACACGACGAGTCAGTACCCGGAGGTGGACTACACGATGAGACGATAAACGGAGGTGGTTGACGGATGAGAGCATGGAGGAGGCTATCTGTACCTACCCTTCAGGTAGGATCCGTGGTGGACGACCAGGAGCTGTGCCATCTGTACCTACCTATCATGTAGGATCCGAGGAGGACGACCGAGGAGACACTTCCGTCCTTCCAGCTATTATCTTTTCTGTTGTACTTGTTCAGTTGTAGTTTTACTTTCTTTTGGGTTTGTATTCTGGACCATTTAATTTTCATCACTTCTCTTGTACTTAGTGTTTAGTTTCTCCGCTTTCTTACTCTATGGTGCTTGTTTACTTTTATAAAGGCAATGTCTTCCCAGTTATCGGGATTTCCGCCTTTGGTGCTAGTCGTCAGCCCCTGGCCTATAGAAGGTGGGCTTGGGGTAGTCACGGCATGGGCCCTGAGGACGGGTCATGAAAGGTGTGTTGGGGATGTGTATGAGTCATCCTTGACTCAATCTGAGGCACGGTGTGGCCGGTATCCCTCAAAGTGTCTGTCTTTTCTTTAAAATGAAAACAATTTTAAGTGAAAACAAAAATTGACCTTTGAAAATACAATAAAACACATTAATATTATGTTTATACTTTAAGAGAACAATACATGGGTCCTTTGTGACGTGTATGAGTCAACCCTGCCTCAATCCATGGTATAGTGTGGCCAGTATAATTCAAAGGGTCTCTCTTTTGTTTAAAATGGACAGAATTTTAATTGAAAACGACAATTAATGTATGAAAATACAACCAAATGCATTTTTATTTTGTTGATACTTTAGGATAATGATTCATGGGTCCTTTGCGACGTGTATGAGTCAACCCCCCTTAATCTAAGGCACGGTGTGGCCGGTATCTCTCAAAGTGTCTCTCTTTTGTTTAAAATGGACAGAATTTTAAGTGAAAACAACAACTATTGTACAAAAATCCAACCAAACGCATTCTTATTGTCTTTATCCTTTATTATAATGATTCATGGGTCATTGGGGACATGCACAAGTCAACCCCGACTCAATATGAGGCATGGTGTGGCCGTTATCACTCAAAGTGTTTCTCTTTTGTTTAAAATGGAATGAAATTTAAGTGAAAACAAAAAATTACGTATGGAAATATGACCAAATGAATTCGGATTATGTTTCTCCTTTAGAAGAACGATCCATGGGTCTGTTGGGGATGAGTACGAGTCAACCCCGCCTCATTCCAAGGCACGGTGTGGTCGATATCCGTCAAAGTGTCTGTATTTTGTTTAAAATGGACACAATTTTAATTGAAAACAACAAATGACATACGCAAATATGACCATACTCATTCAGATTGTGTTGATCTTTTAGGAGAACGATCCATGGGTAGTTTTTGACTTTTTGGAGTCAACCACGCTTCAATATGAGGTACAGTGTGGCTAGTATCACTCAAAGTGTTTCTCTTTTGTTTAAAATGGACATATTTTTAAGTGAAAACAACAACTGACATACGGTAATCCAACCAAGCACAGTCAGATTGTTTTTATCCTTTAGTAGAACGATCCATGGGTGCATTGGAGATGTTTATGAGTTAACCTCGCCTTAATCAGAGGCACGGTGTGGCTGGTATCACCCAAATTGTCTGTCTTTTGTTTAAAATGGACACAATTTTAATTGAAAACAAAAACTGACCTAATAAAATCTGATCAAACGGATTCAAGTTTTTTTGATACTTTAATAGAATTATATATGAGTCCTTTTCGATGTGTACGAGTCAACCCCGCCTCAATATGAGGCACAGTGTGGCCGGTATCACTCAAAGTGTTTCTCTATTGTTTAAAATGGACATATTTTTATGTGAAAACAACAACTGACGAATGGAAATCCAACCAAACTCAATCGTATTGTGTTGATCATTTAGGATAATGTTCCTTGGGTTATTTGGGGACGTGTACGAGTCATCCCCACCTCAATATGAGGCACGGTGGTGCCAGTATCACTCAAAGTATCTGTCATTTGTTTAAAATGGACATAATTTTAAGTGAAAACAAAAAATGAACTACAAAAATCTGACAAAAATCATTCGGATTATGTTGATACTTTATTTGAACGATCCATGGGTACGTTGTGATGTGTACGAGTTAACCCCGCCTCAATCTGAGGCACAATGTGCCCGGTATCACTCAAACTGTCTCTCTTTTGTTTAAAATGGACAGAATTTTTAGTGAAAACAACAACTGACGTACACAAATCTAACCAAACGCATTCTGATTGTGTTGATACATTAGGATAGCGATCCAAGGATCCTTTTTGACGTGTACGAGTCAACCCCGCCTCAATATGAGGAATGGTGTGGCCGGTATCACTCAAAGTGTCTCTCTTTTGTTTAAAATGGACATAATTTTAAGTGAAAACAACAACTGTCGTACAGAAATCCATCCAAAAGCATTCGTATTGTGTTAATAATTTAAGATAACTATCCATTGGTCTGTTGGGGATCTATACGAGTCAACCCCGCCTCAATATGAGGCATTGTGTGGCTGGTATCACTCAAAGTGTCTGTCTTTTGTTTAAAATGGACCCAATTTTAAGTGAAAACAACAACTGACCTATGAAAATCCGACCAAACACATTCATATTGTGTTGATCCATTATAAGAACCATTCATGGATCCTTTTTGACATGTAAAAGTCAACCCCACCTCAATCTGAGGCATGGTGTGTCCGGTATCACTCAATGGGTCTCTCTTTTGGTTAAAATGGAAAGAATTTTAAGTGAATACAACAACTGACATACGCAAATCAGACCAAATGCATTTGGATTATGTTTATACTTTAGTATAATGATACATGGGTCGTTTGCGATGTGTACAAGTCAACCCCACCTCAATCGAAGGTACGGTGTGGCCCGAATCACTCAAAGTGTCTCTCTTTTTTTTAAAATGGACAGAATTTTAAGTGAAAACAACAACTGACGTAGTAAAATCTGGCCAAACACATTCATATTGTAATAATAATTTAGGATAATGATCCATGGGTGTGTTGGGGACGTTCATGAGTCGACCCACCTTCAATTTGAGGCACGGTGTGGCCAGTATCTCCCAAAGTGTTTCTCTTTTTTTAAAATGGACAGTTTTTTTTTGTGAAAATGACAACTGACGTACGGAAATCCAACCAAAAGCATTAGGATTGTGATGATATTTTATGAGAATGATCCATTGGTGCGTTTCAGATGTGTATGATTCAACTCCGGCTCAATCTGAGGCATGGTGTGGCCAGTATCAATCAAAAGGCCTTTATTTGGATTAAAATGGACAGAATTTTAAGTGAAAACAACAACTGACATACGCAAATACGACCAAATGCATTAGGATTGTGTTGATACTTTATGAAAATGATCCATGGGTCTTTTTCAACATGTACGAGTCAAAACCACCTCAATCCGTGGCACTGTGTGGCCAGTATCACTCAAAGTGTCTCTTTTTTGTTAAAAATGGACAGAATTTTAAGTGAAAACAACAAATGACATATGAAAATATGACCAAAAACATTCAGATTGTGTTGATCCATTATGAGAATTATACATCGGTGCATTGGGGATGTTTACAAGTCAACCTTGCCTCAATCTGTGGCACATTTTGTTCGATATCACTCAATGTGTCTTTCTTTGGTTTAAAATGGACACAATTTTAAGTAAAAACAACTGACCTATAAAAATCCGACCAAACGCATTCGTATTGTGTTGATCCATTAGTAGAATGATCCATGGGTATTTTTTGACATGTGAGAGTCAACCCCACCTCAATCCGAGGCACAGTGTGGCTGGTATCACTCAAAGGGTCTCACTTTTGTTTAAAATGGATAGAATTTTAAGAGAAAACAATAAATTACATATGCAAATCCAACAAAACGCATTCGGAGTGGGTTGATCCTTTAGGAAAATGATCCAGGGGTACTTCGAGACGTATATGAGTCAACTCTGTCTCAATCTGAGGCACGGAGATGCCGATTTCACTCAAAGGGTCTCGCTTTTGTCTAAAATGGACATAATTATAAGTGAAAACAACAACTGACGTACGTAAATCTGACCAAATGTATTCTGATTGTGTTGATACTTTAGTAGAACGATCCCTAGGTCCTTTGAGGTGTGTAAAATTCAACCTCATATCAATCCAAGGCATGGTGTGGCCCCCCAACCCCTAGACTCCCCCACCCCCTAGACACCACCCCACCACCTTGACACCTCCCCCACCCAACATGGACACCCCCACCCCCATGGACATCCACCCCCACTAAACCCCCTTGGACACCACTCAACCCCCTTGCATAGCCCCACAAACCCCCTGAACCGCCCCCACCCCCCTGGACACCGCCAACCCCTAAACACCCCCACCCCTCTGGACACCCCCACACCCTGGAAAGCCCCCTCAACCCCCTAGACACCCCCACCCCCTAGACACGCCCATGAATAGCCCCCCTCCCCCACCTCAGACACCCCCCACCCCACCCCCCACCCCACCCCCGAACAACCCCACCCCCTGGACAACCACCACCCCCCATGGACGGCACCCCCAACGTCCTAGACACCACCCCACCACCTGGACACTGCCACCCCCTGGACACCCCCCATCTATGGAAATCCACCCCACCCTCCCAGACCCCCCCCCCTAGATAGCCCCACCAACCCCCTGGACCGCCCCCACCCCTCAGACACCCCCACCCCTGGAAATCCCCCCCCCCGACACCTGAGACACCAAACCACCCCCCCCCCCTAGACACCCCCTGCTCCTTGGACATCACCCTACCCCCCTTGGAGTACCCCCAAACATTGGGAATTCCCACCACACCCCACACCCCTGGACACCACTATCCCCCTAGACACCCCCATCCCACCCTATTGGACACCACCCCACCCCCTTGGACAACCCCACCAACCCCCTGGACTGCCTCCCACCCCCCGGACACCCCCCCACCCCTGGAATTCCCCCCTGACACCCTGGACTCTAGCGCACCCCCTGGACACCCCATAGACAGCCCCCCCCCCCCCCCACCTGGACACCCCCCCTCCTCATTGGACACCACCCCAGCCCCCTTGGACACCCCCAACCTCCAGGACCCCCCCCCCCTCCACCCCCTGGACACCCCCACCCCCTGGACACCCCCACCCTCCATGGACATCACCCCAACCTCATGGACCCCCCCCCCCAACCCCATTGGACACTCCTTTCCCCTAGGACACCCCCATCCACTCAGACACCCCCTACCCCCCTTGGACAGCCATCCCAAACCCCTAAACAGCTCGCCAACCCCCTGAATTCTGAATTGAATTCTTTATGTATTTAATTAACTTATTAATTATGTGTTAATGGTGTATGGGTATACTTATTTTATGGGTATACTTTGTGTAATTAACATATGATTTATGTGTTAATTTTTTATGGCTGTACTTGTTGAGATGCTGAATTTTTTGTAGGTGTAGTTCGGGTGTGTTGCTGCGGTTACAGAATTTTTTGTTGTAGCAGACATGGAATTTATCAGTGATTTTTAGCACTAATGAAGGGGTCCTTTTTTAGTGCTAACAATTGATGATAAATTCCCACTTTATCAATGGTAAAAAAGCGCTGATAAGGGATAACATTATCAGTTCTAAAAGAGCGCTTATAAAAACACATTTATCAGCACTTTTTTAGCGCTGATAAAAGTGTCCTTTTTTCAGTGCCTTTTTACCACTGATAAAGTATTCCTTTATAAGCGTGTTTTAGTGCTGGTAATGGTTTCCTTTATAAATGTTTTTTTATCACTAATAAAGGGGACCCCCCCCCCCCCCCTTATCAGTGCTGAGCTTTACAGCGCTGATAAAGCACATTTTGAGCTCTGATAAAGCCCATTTCTGTAGTAGTTATCCATTTGCAATAGAAAAACATACCACCCTCCCCCTTCCCACCCACTTGCATGCACACCCACATACCTCATTAATTTTCATCCTACCCCCCCCCCCCACCACCACCACCACCACAACAACCACCATGAAAACCACCACCACCATCCTCTTAATTCTTCACACCCATCCAACTGCCTCCCAGAATAGAATAAATAATAATCATTCCCCTTGGACCAGAAGATTATGCATCTGACCATGACAATCTTCCTCCTTTAAAGTGTCCAAAATATGCAAAACATCCCTCTACATCCCCTCCTCAGATATAATTTCCCCCAATACTCATTGTATCTCATTCTAAGACCTCTACTCAGGACAACTCATAGTTTATCTCATTCGAATACTTTGGGGACGATAACCCACATTTGTACCCGCCCCATCTTTCATTTGCCTAACCCCATGCATCATGTTACCCTCAACTGACTACAATCAAATCCAATTGAGATGAACAAAACCCTAGACATGGTCATTCTCACCTACCTACATATCAATGACAATATTCTCTATCTCCTCAACAATATAAATATTTTATACATTTTTGAGGTATCTAAGGAGGCATACCTGAAAATATTCTTGGATTTTTCTTATACATTCAAGGTCATCATTGATAGTCTCCTCTTTAGACTTAGCGGCCAACCACATGATCTGTCATTACCTGAATTCTAGATTGGCCTCATCATTTTCATAGAGAATTTTTCTATGTTTGATATATTTTTTACCCTCTAACTCAATCCTCTGAGGTCTAATTCAAGGATTCTTTAGACTATGATCGCCCAAGATGCTCATATAGTACATGATCCTAGGATTACCAAATCCAGAATATTTATAGCCCAACACTTAGGATTCTTCATCAATACTTGTCTCATGTATGGTAATCTAGGGCACAATCTCATTGAACTGTGAGCCATGTAGACATTCTCATCTTAGCAGCAGCCATGGGTGGCCCTACCATCAACATGGATTCCTAGTATTCCTATTATTTTTGGGCTAACATTCAGACGACTAGAGTCACATTGATGGGTAAATCCTTAGTCACTCACATGGATCTCCATCATCGTGTGCATGAACCCACTCTTCCACTCACATCCCTTGGACCGATGGAGTCCGTCGATTTTCTGATGATGCACAAGATTCAGCTCCTGGTAAGGTATGATTGCACCTACTAATGGGTGGATGGATTCCACGAGGTAGTTAATGAGGAACCATGAGATCATGCATGAGACCTTGAACCAGCTCCACCCACCACTTCACCTCTATCCCCTTCCACCCATTTCCCCACCTCTCCCACCACCATGTCCACTACTACTCCACCTACATATCCCTACCCAATAGATTTTTGTCCCTTGCATCCTGGCATCCAATAGAATCTGTGATGGATCTCCATGAATCTGTATATTCCCTTTTTATATGTATCACACTTCACCACACCTGCACCGCATTCATCTCCTACCGTCCCCTCCTCTTTTACCACTCTATACCACAAACAACATAGTATGACCTATCATCAGAACTCTCAGACCCTACAACCCAACAGTATTACCTTATAGATCAGGCCGAGTGGGGTAAGGGACTAGCCACCAACACATCCAAATATCATCCATTTTTTCATCCATATTTCAAATACATGGCTCCACTTAGGATTAGAGCTTCCCCACCACCTATCCAAAATCATCTTAGCAGCACCACAACACCTCCATTAGTATCTCACACACCATCCCCTTCTGAAATCAATGCCTCTAACATGGAAGGATAGACCTAGCCACCTAGTAATCAATAATGGATGATGGATGATATTTCTTTTTCTGATGGACTATCTTAGTTGACCACCTACCCATATCTATTTTGGTCATATGTTTGAGGTCTTGTTTATTTTTTTATTTTGGACTATTTTTTCCTTCATTTTAAATATTAAACATTATATATATGTAAAAAAAAAATCTCCATTTTATATGGATTATTTTTCAAATATTTATGGTTTTAAAGTATACACATCTAGTTCCTCTATTTCTTTTATAGTTATCGATCCACTTGTACTACGATTTATTGTGGTTAGACAAGTTAA
This sequence comes from Viscum album, assembly GCA_963277665.1. Taxonomy (NCBI): domain Eukaryota; kingdom Viridiplantae; phylum Streptophyta; class Magnoliopsida; order Santalales; family Viscaceae; genus Viscum; species Viscum album. Next base: position 886,397,057 of record OY728123.1, read on the forward strand.
TCAGCATGTCACTAAGACCGAGTGTCAGCTTCAGAATCTCTCACTAAAGATTCATGCTTAGAATACACTGTTGGGTCGTAGAGGATGGCAAGAGGGGGGGTGAATTGCTTTTTCAAAAATAATTAACAATTTAAAACAATTATCAATGCAGTGGAAATAAAAAAGGAAAGACACAATTTGATAACGAAGTTCGGCTTAATTCCCAAGCCTACGTCTCCGCTCCCAACAAGAACCGTTGAGAGATTAATATGTCAGCTTCCTTTTTAATGGTTGTAGAAAGAAACCCACTAGCCGTTTTAAGGTAGGCTAGAACACCTTCGTACATCTTTCTTTTTTATTATGGTTGTAGCAAGAAACCCAATTGAAAGAAATAAAGGAAAAGAGAGGTTTGTTTTAATCCAAACCCAATGAAGAACTAAACAAATAAAATGATACAAACACACGGAAGCCTTGAGCGCCAAAAGTGTGAGAGCAGCTAATGGAGAGGGAGCTCAAGCTTCAAGGATGGCAATGGATCACAAGAGGCCTTGGAGATTTGTCGTTAGAGCGTCAAGACATCAAAATATTATTCGGTTGTGTTCCTGGCATCCATGGTTTCTTATTTATAAGAGAAATACCCATAAACACTTCAATATGGCCGTTGGAGGGCTTTCGGAGCCGTTGGGGGTCAAAAGTACAAGTCTGGTAAAAGCCCAACAGCTAGTTTGACTGGGCACACCAGCTGGCCGGTGGTGTCTCACCAGCTGGCCGGTGGTCCACCGGCTGGCCAGTGGTCCAGACAGAGAGTAGGATTTCTGTCTGGGTTCCCCCGGCTGGCTGGTGGTCATCCACCGGTTGGCCGGTGGCACCAGGCAGTGGGCAAGCCTACTGCCTGGGTCCTCCGGCTGGCCGGTGGGCAAGAACCGGTTGGCCAGTTCCCATACCAGATGGTCGGTGAGATAACACCGGCTGACCGGTGGCTCTGGAAGAAAGCAATGCTTCTGCCAGAGACCACCGGCTGGCCGGTGGGAATCCACCGGTTGGCCGGTGGACTCAGAGAGTCCACTTTCAGCCTTCTTGGGCCAAGTCCTGGGCAACCTTTTTCCTAGCATCAAAACAGTTGAAAACAAGTTAGAACACGATGAGAGTGATTGTGATCATTAAAATCCAAGAGAGAGGGGTACAACAATCTCCCCCTATTTTGATGATCACAATCACAAAAGATAAAGCTTAAAAAAAGGTATTCCAATTGAAAACTGAAATAAACAATTTTGGACATGAAAATTTATTAGAGATCATTTCAAAAAATGAAATGAAGAATTGAAAATGAATTTAATCTAAAGAGAATGAGTCATTTTGAAATTGTAACCATAAGTCATTTTTTTTTAAAAGAAACAAATGAAATCAATAACTTACCGGTTTAAAATTTTTTTTGAACTTTGTTTTTAAAAAGAACACTTTAATCAATTGAAATATGAAACTAGTAAACAGAGAAATTTCTCCCCCTTTGGGATTATCAAAATAGGAGGGAAAAAGAAAAAAATGATAGATAAGACAACTTGAAATTTATAAAAGATTAAACGTTACATAGAGAGTTCAAAAAACAAATACAAAGACAAGTCAAGAACAGGAAAGGCTCTATTCACTCCTAGAGGGCCGAGAGTGACGAAGACGCCTGAAGGTCGAAGGAGCTGGAGGAGCCTGGACCGCCTCAAAGCGACGATCAAGAGAGTCGATCCGAGAATGGAGCTGATCAAACTGAGAGCTGAAGAAGAAAAAATGCAAGTCGAGCCGGGTCTCAATTTGATCCTGGAAGCGTAGGAATTGATCAGCCGTCACCGACAAGCCACCAGCATCAGCGGGAGGGGGCACAGCCTCAGCAGGCTCAGGTGCATCATCATCCGCTCCAGCTTCCTCACCAGCATCAGCCTCAGCATCAATTTCACTGTCACCACTCCCTTCCTCTTCATCGTCATCACTATCCTCACTGTCTGAAAGAGGATAAGCAGCGGCAATAGCAGGAGGCATGGCATGGGATGGAGGATGTGAATGAGTCTGAGGAGAGTAAGCCTTGAGAAGGTCATCCTTGTCAGTGATCCACTCCCGATGCCAAGGGTTCCAACGGATGTTCATCCATTGCACCATCATAAAATTGATGATGTTATCCTTCTTTGTCTGCTCAAAGGAAGTAGCATGGAGAGTCACATCAAGGAGGGTGAAGATTTTTGTCAAAAGGCGACCGAAAGGTAGAGTTTTGGATCGGCGCGGGTACTCAGCCACATAAGTCATGGCCCGGAACAGGAACCGGACCAAATTGAAATGAATCCCTCTGGTTATATAAGAGAGAAGATAAATATCAAAGAATTTCACCATATCATGATCACCTATACGGGGCGCAAGAGAGGTCTGAATAAGGCGCTCAATTATTCGATGGTTAGGGGTGAGCTGGGAGAGCTTGACAATTGGATTGTTGGGCTGTCCTGTGAGATGCTCAAGAGCGACAGCTAAATCAAAATCAGGGTCCCGAGGAAACTCCCCCTGAGAAAATGCATGAGGCCCGACATGAGGAACTCCTAGCATTCTGGCAACCTCCACAGATGTGAAAGTGATTGGTTGCCCAAGAGCGGTGGTGGAAATGGTATCGGTATCGTCAGAAACCGACCACATCAAGTGAGCATAAAAATCTTTGACAAGTAAAGGATAAATAACATCCTTCTCAAGAGGTTCAAAAAAGGAATGCCAGTGTTGAGGAATTGAAGGAGGAGGAGGTTCTTCTTGAGCGATACCCTTTCCTTTGCGAGAAGAGCGAGGACCCATGAAGGCAAAAGGAGATAAAATGAGAGATATTGAGAGAAGAATGGAGATTGAGAGGGCAAGAATGAAGAAGGGAGGATAGGGATTTGGAGGAGCCGCGGTTTTTGAGGGGCCGCATGAGAGAGAGAGAGAGAAGAAAGGGAGGGGAAGGGTTTAATTTTAATTTTAACCCTTCCTCCGGCTGGCCCAAAAATGAAAAGCCCGACACCACCGGTTAACCGGTGATGTACCACCGGTTGACCGGTGGTATTAATATTCATAAAATATAAAAAAAAATTAAAATAAAAAAGAGTTTAAATAACTTAAAAAACATAATCAAGCCAAAAGAGTCAAATATTTAATAGTGTTCATTGAAAAATCATTCCTAACTCCCCCTTAATAAAATCAAAATGTTCAACCGGGAGCGGTTTAGTGAAAATATCAGCTAATTGGAAATCAGTAGAAATGAAGTCCAAAGTGATATACCCTTTTTGAAAATGGTCACGAAAGAAATGATTCCTTAAGTCTATATGCTTTGTTCTAGAATGTTGTATTGGATTCTTATAAATACTAATGGCACTAGTGTTGTCACACCGAATAGGGACATGATCGTAGGAAAGGCCATAATCCAAGAGAGTGTGCTGCATCCAAATAATTTGGGCACAACAATTCCCAGCGGCTACGTACTCGGCCTCGGCAGTAGAAAGAGCAACACAGTTTTTCTTCTTGCTACTCCACGATACAAGGGACTTGCCTAGCAGATGACAGGTTCCACTAGTACTTTTTCGATCTAATTGACATCCGCCAAAATCAGCATCCGAATATGAAGAAAGTTCGAAAGAAGTATTAGAAGGATAAAATAAACCAATGTTTTTGGATCCTCTTAAATACCTAAAAATCCTTTTGACCGATTTAAAATGAGATTCTTTGGGATTGGGTTGAAAACGAGCACAAAGGAAAACACTGAACATGATGTCAGGACGGGTCGCAGTTAGGTAAAGTAGACTTTCGATCATACTCCTATATAGCTTGTTATCAACCGGTTTCCCGACTTCATCTAACGTAAGCATACAAGAAGTACTCATGGGGGAACTAATTTCCTTTACATGATCCATACCAAAATGACTTAAGAGCTCGTTTGTGTATTTTCCTTGGCTTAGAAAAATACCTTTTGAATTTTGAATGATTTGAAAACCGATAAAAATTTTCAATTCCCCCATAAAGATCATTTCAAATTCTTTTCTCATTAAATCTGAAAAATCAGTACAAAGTGATTCTTTGGTAGAACCAAAGATAACGTCATCGATGTAGATTTGGACGATTAAAAGATCTTTTGAAGTGTGTTTTAAAAAGAGGGTACAATCAGCTTGACCCATTTTAAAATCATTTTCTAAAAGGAATTTTGTTAACCGCTCATACCAAGCCCGAGGGGCTTGCTTTAATCCATATAGATCCTTGGTTAATTTAAAAACATGATTTGGAAATTTTGGATCTTCAAAACCGGGAGGTTGTTCAACAAAGATTTTTTCCGAAATAAAACCATTTAAAAAGGCGCTTTTAACATCCATTTGAAAAAGTTTGAAATTTAAGTGGGCGGTGAAAGCCAACAAGATCCTAATGGATTCCAATCTAGCAACGGGCGCAAAGGATTCACCATAATCAATTCCTTCTTCTTGATTATAGCCCTTAGCTACTAGGCGAGCCTTGTTCCGGGTTATATTTCCTTGATCATCAAGTTTGTTCCTAAAAACCCATTTAGTGCCAATAATTGGATGATCATTGGGTCTTTCAACAAGAGTCCAAACATCATTTCTAGAGAATTGATTTAGTTCATCTTGAATTGCAAGAACCCAATTCTCATCATTAATGGAATCATTAATGGTTTGAGGCTATAGGTGAGAAATGAAGGCTTGATGTTCAACCTCGTTGAGGGTTGATCTTCTAGTTCGAGTACCGGCTTGAAGATCACCTATAACATTTTCTAAAGGATGGTCTCTAGAAGGTTTCCAAACCTTAGGCAAGGTGGAAGGCAAAGAAGGTGAATAAGGTTCATGATCATCATCCTCCTTGAGCGGAGAAGAGGAATCATTTAATTCAAGTTTATCAAGCTTATCTTCAACATCTTCAATGACCGGATGGGGGTTTGGAAGATTTTCATCAAACTTGACATGAGATGATTCTTCGATGGTTTTTGAATGTTTGTTGAAGACACGATAGGCTTTTCTTGAGTTGGAGTACCCAAGAAAAATACCTTCATCGGATTTGACATCAAATTTCCCAAGGTTATCTTTTGTGTTAAGGATAAAGCATTTACAACCAAACACTTTAAAATAACCATCTTTGGGCAATTTTCCTTTCCAAAGTTCATAGGGGGTTTTCTTAAGAAGGGGTCTTACAAGGACTCTATTGATAGTATAACAAGCAGTGTTAACTGCCTCGGCCCAGAAAAATTGAGGGAGGTTGAATTCACTAAGGAGGGTTCGAGCAATTTCTTGGAGAGTTCGGTTTCTCCTTTCAACCACTCCATTTTGTTGTGGTGTCCTAGGGGCAGAGAAGGTGTGATTGTATCTTTGAGAGGAACATAATTCATCGAATTATTTGTTCTTGAATTCACCTCCATGGTCACTACGGAGCGATATAATTTTATATCCTTTTTCATTTTCTACATTCCTAGAGAATTTCAAAAAGGTTCTACAAGCATCATTTTTATGAGCTAAAAAGAAAACCCAAGTGAAACGAGAAAAGTCATCTACTAGGACAAAGGTATAAGATTTTCCACCTAGACTTGCTACAGGGGTAGGACCAACAAGATCAAGATATAGGAGCTCAAGAGATTTTTAAGTGGACACTTCCTTCTTAGATTTGAAAGAAGACTTGTGTTGCTTGCCAAGTTGGCATGGCTCACAAATCAAATATTTCGTAAACTTAAGTTTAGGAAGGTCACAGATGAGCTTGTTCTTATTAAGCTTTAGAAGTGAATGAGAGCTACAATGCCCCAACCTTCTATGCAAAATCCAGGACTCATTGTCAAGAGCACTTAAACATTTAACATTTTGGCTAGCTAAAGACTTTAAATCAATAATGTAAACATTTTGAAAACGGGAAGAAGAAAATATCAATTTGTTTTGAAAATCAAACACATTGCATAAATCATTTTGAAAATTCACCGAAAAACCACTATCACAAAGTTGACTAATGCTAATTAGATTATGTTTTAGACCTTTAACAAATAAAACATCTTTAATTAAAGAGGTTCTACCAAATCCAATGGTACCTATTCTGACGATCTTGCTTTTTGAATTGTCACCGAAGGTGACGTATCCTCCATCGAATTCTTCAAGGGAGTTGAACTCGGAGGGATCGCCACACATGTGCCTCGAACATCCGCTGTCGAGATACCACGAGCCATTCTAAGTCCTACTTCTTTGGCATTTATCCTACAAAATCAAGAGAGAATAGATTTTGGTACCCATATAAGTTTGGGTCTGGAAAGATTAGCTAAAAGAGACTTTTGAACCCATATTTTTCTAGAGGGTTGCCATCTAAAATACTCATCCGAGTAGGTAATGGTTTTGGGGCTTCCATACCTTTCATTTTTACAATCACATTCATAAATCATGTGCCCGGTCTTTTTACAATAATTACAAAATTGATATTGAGAGCTCCCCCTTAAAAAAGTAGTGGGTGCTCTAGAAGAAGTGGCTTGTTTGTTAAAGCCAAGTCCATGTGTTGTTCTAGACGAACGCTGAGAACCTAGTAATTTGGTCAAATTTTGTTCACATTGGGTGAACTTGGCAAGAGACTCCCTTAGATATTTAATGGTTGAATTCAAAGAATCAACATTTGGAATATCTTGGATCTTAAGGGTAAGTTCCTCATTCTTTTTGAGAAGTTGTTCTTTTTCAGAAATGAGAATTTTATTTTTCTTTTTGAAAGCCATTAATATAGAGGTAAGTTCGTGAAAAACTTCCTCTAATTGATCTCTCGCATTTTGGAGATCTTCATAGGACATGTCATTATTGAAAGAGGAAGACGAGGAAGAGGAGTCGGAAGAATATACCTCATCAAATGCCATTAGGCATCGTTCACCTTCATCGCTTGAGTCGCTTGAAGACATGGAGTCATCACTGGCACTCCATGTGGATGCTTTGAAAGCCTTCTTGTTTTTCTTTTCTTTAACCCTTTTCTTGAAAATGGAGCACTCCGGTTTGATGTGGCCTTTCTTTCCACATTCAAAGCATGTAACTTCATTCTACGCTTTGGGATCTTCCGTTCGTGCCCTTCGAAAGTTCTTCTTTTTCTTCATGAATTTGCTCATTTTTCTTGCTAGTTGAGCAATCTCGGATTCGCTATCAGCGGAGGAGCTTTCTTCCTTTGCTTTGAAAGCAATGTTCTTTTTCTCCTTGAACGTTTTACCTTCTTTATTGGCTTGCCTCTTCATGGTGATCTCGTAGGTCATGAGTGATCCAATGAGCTCTTCAACCGGCATTTTCTTGACATCTTTTGCTTCTTGAATTGTGGTCACCTTTGGTGCCCATGAGCTTGGTAGGACCCAAAGAATATTCTTGACCATCATTTCTGCAGAAACATCCTCACCAAGAGATTTTCTTCCATTGCAAACGTCAGTAAAATGAGTAAACATTTCAGTAAATGATTCGTGTGGGAGCATGGTGAAACTTTCAAAATCTTGGCGATACATGTCTAATCTAGTGTCTTTGACTTTGTTAGTGCCCTCATGGGTTACTTCTAAAAGTTTCCAAATTTCATAAGAAGATGAGCAAGTAGAAACACGGTTGAATTCATTACGGTCTAGCCCACAATGAAGAGCATTCATGGCTTTGCCATCAAGCTCAAAATTGGAAATGTCTTCGGGGGTCCATTTGGACTCATCCTTGTTAGATAAAGTATAGCCTTGCATTACAATCCTATAGATAGGATAACCAATGCTTCTAAGAAAATTAATCACGCGAGTTTTCCAATAAGTGTAATTGGTTTCATCATAGAATGGAGCCCGAGTCATAGAATACCCTTCGGGGGCATGCGAGGAATTATCCATCACTAAGGATCATAAGTTTGTAACCGGTTAAGGTATTACACAAACACTCCCTCTGATACCAAATGTTGGGTTGTAGAGGATGGCAAGAGGGGGGTGAATTACCTTTTCAAAAATAATTAACAATTTAGAACAATTATCAATGCAGCGGAAATAAAAAAGGCAAGACACAATTTGATAACAAAGTTCGGCTTAATTACCAATCCTACGTCTCCGCTCCCAACAAGAACCGTTGAGAGATAAATACGTCAGCTTGCTTTTTAATGGTTGTAGCAAGAAACCCACTAGCTATTTTAAGGTAGGATAGAACACCTTCGTACAGCTTGCTTTTTTATTATGGTTGTAGCAAGAAACCCAATTGAAAGAAAGAAAGGAAAAGAGAGGTTTATTTTAATCCAAACCTAATGAAGAACTAAACCAATAAAATGATACAAACACACAGAAGCCTTGAGCGCCAAAAGTGTGAGAGCAGCTGATGGAGAGGGAGCTCAAGCTTCAAGGATGGCAATGGATCACAAGAGGCCTTGGAGATTTGTCGTTAGAGCGTCAAGACATCAAAATATTATTCGTTTGTGTTCCCGGCATCCATGGTTTCTTATTTATAAGAGAAATACCCATAAACACTTCAATATGGCCGTTGGAGGGATTTTAGAGCCGTTGGGGGTCAAAAGTACAAGTCTGGTCAAAGCCCAACGACTAGTTTGAATGGGCACACCAGCTAGCCGGTGGTGTCTCACCAGCTGGCCGGTGCTGAGCTCCCGGCTGGCCGGTGGTCCAGACAGAGAGAAGGCTTTCTGTCTTGGTTCCACCGGCTGGCCGGTGGTCATCCACCGGTTGGCCGGTGGCACAAGGCAGTGAGCAAGCCTACTGCATGGGTCCTCCGGCTGGCCGGTGGGCAAGAACCGGTTGGCCGGTGCCCATACTAACTGGCCGGTGAGATAACACCGACAGACCGGTGGCTCTGGCAGAAAGCAATGATTCTGCCAGAGACCACCGGCTGGCCAGTGGGAATCCACCGGTTGGCCGGTGGACTCAGAGAGTCCACTTTCAGCCTTCTTGGGCCAACTCCTGGGAAACCTTTTCCCTAGCATCAAAACACTTGAAAACAAGTTAGAACACGATGAGAGTGATTGTGATCATTAAAATCCAAGAGAGAGGGGTACAACATACACCACCATGATCATATATACCCTTCCATCCACATTATATCCATGCTCGCTTTGCTCCTAAAGTCATCAATATTTCCAAAAGACCTCGAGAGCAAGGGGATGCATCCATAAGTAACTGTAGATGATAGTGGAGACACCGAGATGATGGATGAAACTTCCTAATACTTCAAACTATCTATCCGGACGATGATGTCATTTGTTATCACTTTATGGGTGGAAACCCATATTTTATCTATTTTCACATTTTAGACATTATGATGATTTTATTTTTAGAGTCTTTTTTTGAGATACT